>BSBM01000887.1:20497500-25655000 GCA_027924585.1 Larix kaempferi
TTAATTCACTACACCTTTTGGTTTACTCATTCGATAATGCTCCACCATAGTAACTCATCACGCGCTTCCATCTCAACTGTAACTCTACTCACTATCGGGTGTTGGCATTTCGCTCCCGCCATAGCCACATTTTCACCTTTCTACGCTCCTTCCAGAGCTTGCAAGGTCGTTGGAGCAGTTCGTATAATAGGTGGTGAAGGTTGCATAGGTCACCACAGAGGTCACAGAGGAGGTCGAGGAATTTGCATAGGAGGTCGATGAGGTCGCAGCGGAGGTCGAAGAGGTTGAGGAGGTCAAAGAGGAGGTGAAAGAGGTCGTCGAGGAGGTCAAGAAGACACATAGGACGCAATGCCTCCCAAATCGGTTCATACCCACTTCATTTACCTTTTTATTGATTGAATGCATGAATGATTGAGTGATTTGCTTTCATGATTGCGTTGCCAAGGATTTCACCTAGAGCAGGGAAATCTCCCAAGCTTCCCTCTGCCACAATGTGCAAATGAACCACCAAAACCCCAATGAATCACCCATTGGAATTTTTTTCACATTGACCATCCATGGAAATGAACCCAAATGAACCTCAGTTGGACGCACCAATTAACCCCAATGAACCCCAGTTGGGCGACATACCTCTTAGGGTTTGGAATGATGTTGAGATGGTGCCCAAATCTGGGAATGCGCGGTTAAAATAATTAAAATGGGGGAGACTCATAGTGCCATTCCACGTCATTTGAAAGTAAGAAAAATGAGTATGTAGAAAATGATAACTTCTAGGGGGTTTCTCAATAGCTATAAAGACAAAAAAATATGTTTATTACCATCTCCCAACCCGATTCAGACTGTTATTTCTCTGGGTCATTCAATGTTTTTTTAAACTTCTATATTTCTTGTCTATATTCCCCTATCCTACTCATTATCCTATCCTATTCACCCCTGCCATAAGGAGATCAAATGTTGAGTTGCGTCCAACCATATTAGGCCTGTAGCTTGTAAACCTCAAAAGCACATAGTGTAGCTTGTAAACCTCAGAAGCACATAGTGTAGCTTGTAGGAAACCATTGGGTTTGGAAACTAAGAGATAAGAGGACATGGGATAGAGGAAAACAACGAGTTTCTCATTGGAACTTTGGCAAATAAAAATTGGTAGGGAAGTAAATAGGGAATAATGGTTGCATTACTTGTCATTGTGGAAACTAAATATCCACAATTATTTCAAACACCTTGCATTGTAATTCTTTGAATTTAGTAGTTAAATATATTGATTTGGATGTGATGTGCATGGTAGAGTTAATTGACGGCGCACATGAGTGTATGAAAAGAACATAGCTATATACTTCGCCAATTAAAAATCAAATCTGCACTAAAGTATAAAATGAAAATGAGAAGAATAGATGGTAGGAAAGCGCATATATAACAGTAGACAACAAATGTTCTAAGACTAATATACAACGTAAAGGTCAATATATAACAATAGATAGCATTCTAGGATTAATAAGAAGCACATAAACATACCTAGTCATGACCTTCATCCTTCTAAAACTTGCAGCACAATTATGCAACACACCAAACATAGACTCCAACACTAAGGATGAAGAATCCATAAACAAGACATGGTAGAATCTCCAAGATGAAGTGTTGTAAGGGTCAACACAAAAGTGAACATGTATAATAGTGAACCATACTTACTAAAACACCTCAATACCCAAAAAGTGTTCAGTAGATACAACTCTCAAAAGGGAGGCATCCGAGGATAGTGTACACAAGTGGTATGCCCCTTACTAAGCTAAGTGCTCCATCAAACCAACCTGTATGCCTCTAACATGTGTGATGAAAATTCCAAACAAGTTATGGCCATGATGTATAGGATGCAAATGCAAGAAACGTTACTGTGATGTTTGGTAGAAAGCCAAGGTATTTGTGGGTATCGAAGGATAACATGTCTTATTTTGCACAACTCAGACAAAAACACTCACGTAAGGAAATCAATTGACAAAAATAAAATTTTAAGAATCCCAAATCCTCCTCAAGACTGTTGGGTTAATATAAAGATTTGTTTTTGACCCTATGAGCCACAAGAGATTACATAGAAGCTCAAAACAACATAAAAAATAATATTTAATTGAATCTAAACCCAAATGGAATCACCAATATGTATTGAGGATTTTGTTTCTTTGATGACCAAATATCCCTTTGTTCTAACTAGGATGTGAGCTGGTAAGAGTGGAAGGAAGTGGCAACCAACAATCTCCTAGGATGGGTAGTTTTCCTTCTTGAAACCTCTCGCTATCAATGATGAATGAAGAACAATTGTCTCTTTGAGGAAGTATCCCAAGGAAGCATCACAGTAATGGATGGTATATTTGAACTAGTGAGACTTATGATCTCCATGCTCATTATTGCAACATAACCTTGCAACTCTTCTCCCTTCTTCAAATGCTATCCCATGGATTTCATTTATAGGAAAATTATGAGCTCCGATGAAGAACTAGTTCTAATGTGAATGCTCCTCATTTGAAAGTAGGATCCCAATGTTGGATGGGCACACTTGGGAAGCGAAGGTACTTTTCATTGATGAATTAGGGGCTCAAATTCATCTTGTGCTCCCTCATAAAGTTTTCTAGACTAGCCCTACTATTCTTCAATGCACCAATAAAGGCCAAGTTTCACATGCTTATAGGAATTACACAATTATCAAAGGATAACTTGCATAATACTGTGGGTGCAACATAGTAACATGTGCATAATTGGATAAAAAAATATTTTTATTAGTTTTTCTTTAGCTGAATAAGGTGAGTAAAGTAGTTAGGATGCAGTAATGTTATATTGTTTTTGCAAATTGATGACACTTTTGCGTATTTTGTTGACATGTCGCTTACAAGCAAAATTAAGGTGATAACAAGGAGTATCAAGATGGAAACATGATGTGTATTAATAAGAAGTAAGAAACAAAATAAAATGCAATGTATAGAGCCAAAGGGTTTTTAAATATGAAGCAACTTGTGAGTGTTGTAGTGGTTCACGTAGTGATTTTTTATTATAAGTTTTTGAATCCAACCTAGTCTTAAAGAAATAAAAATGTCTAGAATCCATTTCTTGATATAATTCCTAACCAAATTTTAAAAGCCAATATAACCCCAAGGACAAAGATTCAAACATACCACTTGAAACATACCCATCCACATTCATAATATAAAATCCAAATTGTAAATCAATAAACCAATGAAGTATTAAAGAAATAATATTTGAGAAGTGAAAATTGGTATAATAAACTAATGATGAAAGACTGATATCTGATGAAGTCCAATACATACATGTTACGCGACACTTGGAAATTGAACCAACACGCAATTATTAATCTAGTCTACATAGTAGCCTAGTAACAAAATGCCTTATATCGAACAATCTCAAGATAGAGGTCAAGATAAGAATCTCCAATCACATGAATGACAAGCTTGGAATGGAGACAATGGAAGGTACATACAACAATATACATGTCATTCAATCAATGCCTCCTATGAATTTGAATCTATAGAAATCTCCATCTCTTTCAAGCAATGTCTCCTATGAATTTGAATCCATATAAATCTCCATGTCTATCGAAGGTTATCAAAGATACCTCATATTGAAGATAGTTTCAAATAAGATATACCACTCCTTGATGCCACCTAACCAAAAATAATTTGTAAATTGGTGGAGAGACCACTAAAGACCATTGAAGAATACGCCTCTAACATGTGTGATGAAAATGCCAAATAAATTATGGCCATGATCTATATACATCCAAATAGAAACATAATGCCTTCATACCCAATATACTCCAAACATAACCTGCTTGGGCATGGTCTTCAAACTAGTACAACTACAAGGCGTTATTCATACCTATGTTATGTTAATCACCTTGTATATACATATAAACTGATAGCTCTTGTAGTAAGACTTAGGCTTCTTTTCATAGTCATAATTTTTTACGTGCTCTCCTATTTATTTCATGTGAATAGACATTCTCATGCATTTTACTCATTAGAAGTAGAAGAAAGTTATTATTGGATTCATTTAATTTGAAAGAGTAGTTATAGTTTGGCATAAAAGGAAAAAATACAAAAATGTGTAGCTTTTCTCTTTGAAAAGTTTGTGCTTGTGTTTATTTTTATTTTTGGATCAAAGAACTCTCTGCTTCTTGTTGCTAGTTTTTCATCGAAAAGAAAAGTGCATTGATTCATTCACTTATGCATGGTTTTATTTGAGTGATAACACCATTGAGTTCCACTTTTGCTACCCGATTGAGTAAGACAACAAAATTTATCTCCCTAACTCAACACATTTTAACCTCACTTGAGGATACAATATAAACTGTTAGTTAGGTAGGACACCGGGGATAGGAATCCAAATAATTCCCCCTTGTTGCTTTTCATCTGAGACATAGTTTTTGTCCTTTAAGGTACTAAAATCCTCTAGTATTTGTTGACACGGTCATCGACCAGTTTGTCGAGAGGGCCCCCCATTCCACGGGAGAAAGAAGCAAGGACTGGTTCTAGATGGACCTTGTGGAATGCCACACTCCACTTAGCGCCTACATACACCTCTCCATTGTCTTCCTTGTATTTTCTGTATAGGTGATACAAGCGCTCAAGGGAAGAAGCTCCGGTTAACCTTCTCGGACGTGTCATGAACGAGGTATCTTAGTGGCTTTTCTTCTAGGATTATTTTACCCAGGATACCTTTCGGTACAGGGATATCCTTCCACTTTGGTCTCTCACTTCGTATTGTTCGACTTGGATTTCATCACCTTGCGGAGGATATGATCTGTTGAGGTCTCCAGACCTTAGTTAGGAAGATTGCTTGCTATCATACCTTTTAGATGGTATTTTATTTTATAGTGCTGCTTGTTGGCATTCTAGCCTTTTTGTTGTAGCTCGCTTGCTGTGACATCGGTCTTGGTATAGTTTTAGAGCTTGCTTTTGGCCTGCGCGCCTCTTGTTTTTATGGATCCCCTTCTGCATGCTCAGTTGCTTTAGGGTTTTTGAGTTCTTACACTGTTAGTTACCAATTATATGATGATGTGTGATTTCCTCTTCTCCTAGGTCTTCGAGATGGTTGAGTTAGATGGTCTTCTCAAGGGACTAGACACCCCTTGATGGATCCACTAATGCTTGACCTTAGGAGTAGTCTAGAGGACCACATGATCACATAATTCGTGTGGACGTTTCCTTTTATAGTGATGATGGACTTTCAAGTTATATGGAACACGGGTACATTTGAGAGAGAGATGATTGGTTGTACCCCACCTTGGTTCATTGAGTTTTGGTCCTTTCATTTTGTTGATAATATTTTTGTGGTACCATGCCTTTAAACTTTTGGGTCTTTTACTCATCTTGAGTTATCTTTTGATTTGTACCACCTTTTATGTTTTTGGTCTTATGGGTACTATGGTAGTTTGTCCACATTTGAGGTACACCCCCCTTAGTCCAAATGGTTATGAGTCTTTATAACCACTCTTTTGTTTTTGACTTGTACCTTACTAGTTGGTCTTTGTACCCTCACTTATTTAATTGTGTAAACCTGGTACCCACCTAAGACATTCTACTTTACTTTTTATTTATTTATTTTACTTTTATCTTTTATTTTCCAGATTTGTTTTTGAAGTTTGAAGGTTATTGAGATTTGATTGGTAACCTTTCTTCATACTGTGTTTTTCGATCTGCTCTCCTTCTACCTGTTGGGTAGGTTGTGACACTCAGACTTAGCCGTGAGCCCTAGTTTTTCTCTGTTGGTTGTTTTAGTAAGGGCCGTGAGGTCTTAAGGGTTTGCTTTACCCTTCTGTGTACTCATATGTGGAGGCCGTGAGTCTCTTTGGTCTCAGTCTGCTGGCTGTCAGCTCATCTATGAGGGCCAAAATTTTGTATGGGCAGTTTGGACTGAGTTTTTAAGTTATTTTATTTTTTACTGACCTTTGTTTTATATGCTCAGATTTTGTGTATAGTTCTTGATCAGTGGTTATATATATTTGTTGAGTTTTATTTGTGATGCTGAGACTTATTAAGGGCTGATCTTTATTGTGATTGTACTGAGCCTTTTGACTGTCATTGAATTTCTTTAATTGAATGTACTATAGCCCATTCATCTCTCTCTCTGGTTTGTACTAACCCTCTAATAGGGTCACTTGGTTCCTAGAGTTGACTAGCCTCTAAGAGGCATCATCATTTCTGAAAGTAAATCTTTTGAGTATATTACAGGAAATGTATGCACCCAGGTAGGTATCTTCATGTATTTATTTTTTTGTAAATTAATTTTTTTTATTATTACATGTTACTGAAGATTACTTTAACACAGTGACCATCTGGTAGTGCTAAAGGTGAGAAGTTTAATTTTAATTTTAATTTTAATTTTTTGTATTAATTAGTTAAGACTTGTCCTGTCAGACAAAATTGTTGGTGATCAAATATGTGTTGGTAAATATTTTTAAGAGGGGTGGAACTCCTCGATTGAACTTGTAAGGAAAATTATTTTGGAGAATAAGTGTCCTGGCTATGGGACAACAACAAATATCTATTCAACAACATATGAGATATTCTTGGCACTAGGTGGGAAAATAATTATACACCTTCAATTACCAAGTACTACAGTGATAAGTGACTTAATGAAAAGCATGCAAATTCCATCATTTAATAGGATATATTAGGACAAAGCCATCCTTGAGAGGTGGAGAATGGATTTCTAGAGTTTTCCACTAAAATTGAGAGATTTAGATGCTACAACATGATAGGGACATGGGATTAAGAAGGTATATGATTAATGGGAAACACATGGTGTAGCATACACTCTTTTACAATAAGTCATCACAAGGTTCCTTTCTTAGGTTATATCATCCTTTTGTTACAAGAGGAATTGGCGCACATATGAGAACGGGAACACTTTGAAAAACAACCATCTTGAATAGTCAAGAGAAGAGAGAAGAGGTATTCACGTATGTTCATAGAAACCTTTATATTATATACAGGACAAGGGAAGAGTGGTCAAAGGGAAGGACATAGATGGAGGTATTTCCTATCGATTTGGGTTTGGATAGTATATTTGAGTTGGATTTGGGAAACTTGGATCTTACTGCACCATTCCTATAACCAATCACTTTTGATGATGGTGATCTGATTGGGGATCCCTCGGAATAGTTATATGCAAATATTGGACTGGATACAAGGAGGTGAAGGAGGAGGAAGGAGAGCACTATGGTAGTGCTAGTGGTGGTGATCCAAATGAATTTGATTATGAGATGTATAGGAGGATCATTAATCAGCTATAAGTTTCTTCTACATTTTTTTTCTTTTGAATTCCCATCCATTGTATCAACTTATTTATTACTCAATACAATACATTTTGATGACATCGAATGAGAAAACACAGTTTATGGTTCTCTTATCACTCAAAAATGTCCTTGAAAAATTTAGTCCCAAGGGGATCAAACGAACACTTATGCTAAACTGACAATATCACCTACCATAGTCCCATAGCATTGGGTTTTGTCCATTTGTAACTTAGGGCATGAAGCTTTACATAATATTTGCATACAATCCACAATATCATCAATTTTGTTTTCTTCTAGTATGGTAAAAAATGATTCATTAGCAAAACACCCATTCACAATATGGACAACCTTAGGTCTAGGAGTAGGACTGAAAGCTACCATTTTTAAAAACAACTTACATGTTTACGGGTTCGTCGTTGCTTGATTCAATTACTTTTAGTCCTCTAAGAAGACCATGCTTGATTGAAAAACTACCCATGTGTTTCCAATATTCAATGATTTCATCCTTTTCCTTAGGAATATTTCAGTTTAAATTTTAAATAAGATTATACAAGTTTCACAACATTATATAAAATATTGTTTTTGAATATTTGTGAACACTTATTAACCACCTCAAAGATCATAGTTTTGAAAGTCATAAAAACTTTTAGAATTTTTCCATAATGGTTAATTATTTTTATTTTATAACATTATTGCTAAATATAAATATCTTACTAAATGTGAGTGTAATTCAATGACCGAGGTGATGAACCCAAATTGATGGGATGAGAGAGAATTTAGGGCCATGATGACAAAGTTAGTTAGATGGTGTGATATGGGACTCAAGACCGAAAGGAGCAATACAATACAACTCATATTTGCATGAATTTCTACTCCTAAGAAAGATAAAGTGATCCTCTTCCTCATCACTTGAATGCCTACATTTTGAGAAAGGGAATGTGGTACAAGTCACCTTATAAAAGGCGCTACACATCACCTTTTAAGAGGTGTTATGCCTTGAGGTCCTATCTAAAATTTTTTCCCATGGTGCTGGTAGAACCAAACAGGTATTTGTCAGATCTATCTTCCTCAAGCGAGGGGATTTTAGGAAGGCTAGAGGAAACTGAAACATCCAGTAGGTCTACAAGATTTTTATCAACTAGATGTCAAAAGATCAGAAGAAAATTCCATAAACACATGGAATTTTTTCTCACTGAAGGGGGGTCATGTTCCTATAATGATGAGACAATAGGAGACATCGAGGTTCCCTTGAGGTATAGACATATAGTGAAACATTGGGTACCCAAGGATCTTCCTCAATTGAACACAGATTTTTGTGTGAACGAGAGGATATATCGAATTGCACCGTCTTCATTACATGGTTTGGGGTTGTTTTGCATGGATGGCATAAAGGTCGGTTACGGCAGATGTACAGAATTGATGGAGTATGTTGGACCCTGTTACAACTACACATATTGGATGTGCCTGGTCCAATATACATGAATTATGCGTAGATATGGATTGTCAACAATCTATTTATAGTTGAAAGACAAAGATCAAAATAAAGGAGCAACGTTGTACATTGATGGAAGGCCAAAGGCCACATGGAATATTGCAGGGTTTATAAATAGTACACAACCAGGGTCTACAATTAAGCAACCCAACTGCGAATTTGAGGGGCATGAAGGAAACTGTGTTTTTGTATGTGCCATTAAATCAATATCTGCAGGGGAAGAGTTGCTTATTAATTACAATTTGAATTGAGTAGATATAAACACGGTTACTATGGGAGGTACATCTAACAATTTAACCAACCTTTTATTAATGAATTTAAAATCTTAAGGATTTTTTGTTAGTTTATTTCGTTTAAATTTTCTATATTTACTTCGTAGGCTAGTGATCGGGGAAAATCTCGGCCAGCAGATGGTCAGAGGAGTACAACTTCCTCGAGGGAGTAGGTATACATCTTTGTAATAGTAAACATATAATAAGAAAAAAGAGTTTGTTTTTGCTTTTTTTTTCATTAGTATATTAGTTTGGTTTATATAATGTTATCTATATTTGATGCAGAATGTTGATAGGGGAAGCCACCCGGCTGTTGGTCAGATGACAACAGCCTCGGAGCAACATGTAAACCTCATTGTAATTGTACAATTTAAATATGTCAAAATGTTTTCTTATTATATTAATGTTTCAGTGAGTATTTTGGTTTCGTTTAGGTAAAATTTTCTATGTTTTTGATGCAGGTCGGTTTTGTAAGGGGCACCTCCCTAGTAGTAGATCATACCAGACCTACCTCGATGCAACATGTATACATCTTTGTAATAGTAAAAATATAATATGAAGAATAGTTTTTTTTTGCTGTGTTTTTTCATGAGTAAATTTGTTTGGTTTATATAATTTTATCTATATTTGATGTAGAGTGTTGATTGGGGAATCCACCTCGCTGTTGATCAGATGACAATAGCCTTGAGGCAACAGGTAAACCTGATTGTAATTGTACAATTTTATATGATAGTGAACTTATAAAATGTGGTTTGTATTTATAGGATTTTCTGGGACCACACACTAGTGGTCAAGGCGGTGTTGGCCCCAATGATGCTCGTGGAGAGATGTCGCATCATGCGCAAAGGACTTCACGTGCATGCGCAAAGGACTTCACGTGCATTGACTCATTCGCCATTGCTATAGACTGAATAGTTGGAAACACGT
The DNA here is from genome assembly GCA_027924585.1 of Larix kaempferi. Classification (NCBI taxonomy): domain Eukaryota; kingdom Viridiplantae; phylum Streptophyta; class Pinopsida; order Pinales; family Pinaceae; genus Larix; species Larix kaempferi. Next base: position 20,507,492 of record BSBM01000887.1, read on the forward strand.
TCCACAACACCCCAAATGCCAGCTGTGAGTGCACCGGCCGCTAGTGACCGACGCACACCAGATCATCCAGAAGAAGGGGTCGGCACCGAGCCTCCTAGTATTTATATTGTCGAAGATGCATTTCTTGGATCTTCCCGTGTCACCAGCACGGGAACAATCGAGACAACATTTTTGGTGGATGAAGATCTCATTCCAATAAAGATAGAGAATATCCAAGGTAATTATACGTTAATCAAGTTAGTGTTTATAATTTGATTGTAATATACTGATAAAACATTTTTTTTCAACTAATTATGATCATGGCATGATCGTTTTGTAGCAAATGATGTTTTTTATAAACATCTGAATGATTTGTCCTTGGATATATTCAGGCCCACCATCCACACAAGGTGGGATAAACAAACGAAAAATTTAAAAGATGAGCTCACTAATCAGTTGGTTGGCCTGTTCGGTAACGAGACCTTCGATCGAGCCGTGGTCCTAAAAAAGGTTGGAAAACATATGAAGATTGTCCGAGACCAATATAAGGTTCACCTAGAAAGGAACCCTAGGTATGAGCGCCCTCCAATGATTCCAGCAAGAGAGTGGAAATCTCTAGTGGAAGATGGAAATGAGAGGGCTCTGAGAAAAGAAGGAAAGCTAACACCATGCACAGGGAGGTATGCAATACTTTCCACAATGTAATTCTAAACCTTATTATTATTGATTTTTATATCGAATTTGGAACATATAACGTATTTCAACACTTGCATAGGCTATCAGACACATCAAAGGCCACAAAGGCAAGACTGGAAAAAATTGGTCAGCACAAGCTTAGGCCTGGTGGTTATTTGAATTTGGCAGCACGAATTGTAAGTTTCGAAAAACCAATAATGTATCCAAATAATAAATTGCAAATTATTTTTCGTTTTATTGCACCGCAAAATGTAAATTAACGACGTTATGCAAATATGCAGGCCGATTGATTCAAAGAAGTACCCACTGAGGAAGACTTGAAGCTTGGCTTCCAACATGGCTTTGGAGCTGTTGTTGAACACCAAGAAAGCTTGTCTAGGCAAACAAAGTCTTCTGGTACTGATCCATCTGGTGCACAGGTATATAAAATCTATATAGTTTAATGAAGATTTATTACTTGTGCAATCTATTCGTTATAAATAATTGACATAAAATATTGACTCTGTTTTGAGCAAGAAAGCAATGATCCCCTTAATGTCGAGGAGGGACAAAAACAAATCGAAGATCATGCTTCGAATCCTGGTAATGAATTTATTCATATGCTACAATTTTATATATAGCATTACAAATGGTGAACGTTAATTGTACTTATCCATATTTCAACCGCAGAGCATGTAGAGGGTCACACTGTACAGGTTGAGCCTGGATAGGAATATGAAGAACATGATGTGACCACAAGAGGTAAAAAATCACCTTTGTAATGTTTTTATTAAATGAAATACTTGTCATTATAATAACAAACACTAGTACATTCGGGCGGATTTTTCCACGAAATATTTCCACGTTTTGAACATTCGTGGATTAATACAATGAAATTTAAGATGTCTTTTCATTTTTTTATCATGGCAGAAAAACCGTGGCAATGTCAACGTTTTTTTAATTTTCGACGAACTTTCGTCTTTATATCGACGAACTATGGCTATCTTTGCACACCTGCCAAACCAATGCCAGCTTCCAATGGGTCTTGGATTTTTACGCGCGGGTCAACTCATGCATTGGCGTCGATAGATCAACGATCGTCAATCTATAAATACTTACTTTTAAGACAATTTTCGACACATTTGCTATATATATTATTCATCTTTTAAACCTTGCATCTCTTCAAACTGTGCTCATGCCTTTTCATTATCGTACCTCTTCAAATCTGATAATTAATCTTTTATTTAATTTGTGATTCTGTTTATTTCATATTTTTAATTAATTAAAAAAAACTTCTTTGGATTTCTTAGGGCTACGGGCTTCATCCGTCTGGGCTCTCTCTATGCGGGTTCTCCCTATGCAGGCAACAACCCTATGCCCCTTGCCTCTTCATGGGTATATGTAGGAAAGCCCCTTACGGGCATCCTAATTAATCCCATGCGGGCATCCTAATTAAGCCCCTGCGGGATTAACCTTACCTCCTGTGGGTATCCCCTAAGCCTCTGCGGGCTTAATATCAGCCCCTGCGAGCATCCTTAAGCCCCTGCGGGCTTAACTTCACCATCTGTAGGAATCCCTAAGCCCCTGCGGGCTTTACCTCAGCCTCTGCAGGCATCCTTAATTAGGCCCCTACGGGCTTAACTTCACTCCCTATGGGCATCCCTAAGCCTATGTGGGCTTAACCTCAGCCCCTGCGGGCCTAGATAAATCCTCGCAGGCATCTTTTAGCCCTTGTGGGAATTTATTTAGCCCCTACAGGCATAATGGAGCTTTTAACACTTAAGCCTTTTTATAAATAATCAAGTTTTTCTCTGCTTTTGGGAGACCAATAGCTCGCACGTGAGAGAACCACGGAGGGAACTGATACCACAGCTAGATGGCTAGATCACCAAGGAGCATGCCCATATGATCTGGAAAAATTATCAACACAAGGACACTCTTTGGCGGGCATTTCCAAATGCCTTTTCAACTTTCTTATCTTAACAAAAAAATTATCAGCACAAGGACACTCTTTGGCGGGAATTTCCAAATGCCTTTTCAACTTTCTTATCTTAACACTTAGCCATTTTTTCTTTAGTTCTTAATATGCAAAATAATATTTTTCCTACTTTTGGCAGATTGATCTTTTGGATATATGACCATCATAAGGAAAATTGAAAGTATGGATGGATAGCCACATTGACAAGGACCAGATCCATGTCACCTTTTGAACTTTTTGATACACACACATCATCTGGCGGGCATTTGAAAATAGACTTCCAAACTATTAATTCAATACTTAGACAAAATTGTCAAACCCTACGTCAACATGATGAGATTTTTATTTTCATCACATTTGAAGTGTGAGACACCCACTGGGTAGAGGCCAACAAGGTGATTCCATCAATACCAATTTCATCCTCTAAAGCTTCTTTCTCTCTCCTCGGCGGGCATTCTACTGGAGTAGTGCAATTTAGTCTGGAAGGCAGTTTTGACAGATCAATATCTTCACCTACAGAAACTCTTTGGATAAACCATTGACATGGTTGGATGCACCATACAACATTCTATAGATCCATACTCTCAGAATGATTTAACACATCAACCACAAGAGATGGTAGGCATTTTACTGAGGTGACTTAGGCCGTTTTAGTGATTTTACACTTAGACAATTTTTGCACTTTCCTAGACTTGGTCCAATTTGCCTAAAACATTGTTTTGGTAGATCCATAACTTCTCCCTCTGGCACTTTCAAGTCAAGATGAGGACATGGTCAGGTAGACAAAAGACCAACCTACAAGATGACCATATGGTCTGGGAATTTTCTTCAACCCACAAACTATGGCAGGCATTTCCCCAAGGCCACCTGAGCCAATTTTCCAACACTTAGTCATTTTCAGGAATTTCTCCAAAGTTTATCCTGATACCCTATTTTGGCAGACTTATAACTTTCTCCTCAGACATGCTTGAGTAAAATTGAGACCGTGGTCAGGTAGACCAATCAACAAGCTACATCCTGACCATATGGTGCGGGAATTTACTTTAACCCATGAATAATGGCGGGCATTTTACTGAGGCCATGTAGGTAGTTTTACTCCCTCTGGTGCAAAACAGCCTGAAACCCTGTTTTGGCAGCCGTTTAACTTTGTCATCAAACATTCTTTTTGATAACTTAGACCATGGTAGAATAGCCTCTTCAACACGCTATAGCATGATAGTTTCAGACAATTTTTATCATTCACCTATGAGGTACGACGTGCATTTCCCCAAGGCTATTTGGACCAATTTTCCAACACTTAGCCATTTTTCAGAATGTCTAAAACTGCTTGAACCCTTGTTTTGGCAGATCTATAAATTTGTCATAAAGCATTCTTTTGAATAAATGAGACCATGGTTAGATATCCTATTCAATAAGGTATATCCTGATATGATGGTGCGGGCATTTTCTCCAAACCATGAATTATGGTGGGCATTCTCTTAGAGCAGTTTTGACCAATTTTTCTACACGCCATTTTAGACCATGGTTAGATAGCCTATTCAACAAGGTACATTATCATACTTTTCATGTCATCACTTCCTTTGTCATTCCTTTGTCTTCTACTGAGTTTTCCCTGCCATCTTCTCTAATTGTGCTTCTGATTTTGTTACACTTCAACCATTAAGTGTGCTTGTCACATAGATGTTTTCTAGACAAAATGCTTTTCTTCAATTTGTCACCTCTACTTGTTGTCTTTGATGATGATAGATTTTTATTTTTAGAAAATGATATTAATTACTTTTCAAATACCAACTCCAATTTTTTTATATTTACTCCCCCAGAGTATATGATCCCCTCTAATGCTAATTTTAGAGTTTCTCTCTTTAGGTCATGAGAGACTTTAGAAAGGACATTCATCATCTTTCTCTCCATTGGTGTATTTTACATCTTCATCTAGATTTCCATCATAATGGATTCCATTCTCATCTATAGCACTATTATGCTGAACATCATCTTTGGAAAGTACTTCATTGATGCTTGGAATCTGTGTTTCCTTTAACTCTTTGTAGTCTTCCTTTCTTCTCCATATCTTTCCATGAGGTACCCTGCTTACTGACTTTCTTTGTTTCTTGGATTATGTACTTTTATCTTTTCCCTTGGTTCTGCAATTAGCATCCTTGTGACCAAACTTGTGACAGCAGTGACAATATCCATAGAACCTTCCTTTATACTTGAGGAATCTTTGATCTTTATGCTTCACAACTTCCATCTTCTTCCATCCCTTCATTTGTTCTTGGAATTTTATTGAAACATTCTTCCTCAACTTACATTCTCTAGCCATATGTCCAAAATTATTGCATGAGTAGAAATGACCAAAAAAGATCTGCTAGACTATGCTTGTCATTGGTGTTTTAGGTATCACATCAGTTTTGTCTTTTCTCCATATTTACTAATCTCTTCATCTTTACTATCTTCCATGCAATAGAAGAATTTATTCTTATCATTAAATTTTTTCTTGTATATAGTTTTGTTCTTTTGATCTTCCTTATGGCTGCAAGTTTCTTCATCATCATTCTTTAAAATAGCAAGGTTTGCTTTTACTATTTCTTTGACTGAATAAAGCTTCTCCAGTTTGACCCAAAGTTCCTTAGCTGAGATGCATTGTCCTATCTTTTCTTTGATGGGTTGAGATAGTCCGTCAAGTATGGCCTTCATTGTTATTGAGTATGCACTCATTAGTAAGTATGCACCCCATCCTAATGATTGTAAGTATGCACTCATTCTTTCTCTCCAATATGCATAGTATTCTTTATCAAGTACTAGAGCTCCATGGGATGCAATATCTTCTTGTTGATCCATAGTGGTTTTTAATAGGATCTTCCTTCCGGTGGTTTAGATTGTAGTGAAGGATCTTGCTCTGGTGCCAATTGTTGGAATATTGGTCAATACTTAGAGGGGGGGTGAATCGGTATTGTTAACTACTTCAATAAAGGATCGGATCTATGTCACCCTATGAATTTTATTAGCACAAGGACACCTTCTTGCGGGCATTTCCAATTGACCTTTTTAACCTTTGATTTGACACTTAGAAAAATTGTGAAACCCTAGGTCAACATGATGAGATTTTTATTTTCATCCAATTTGAAGTGTGAGAAAGAAAATGGGTAGAGGCCAACAACGTGATTCCATCAAGACCACTTTCATCCTCTGAAGCTTCTTTCTCTATCCTCGATAGTCATTTTTCTGGAGCAATGCAAATCAAGCTGGGAGGCATTTTTAGCAAATCAATATCTTCTGCTACAAAGACTTTTTGGACAAACCAATGATATGTTTGGATGAACCAATCAACACTCTAGAGACTCATACCCTTGGAATAATTTAATCCATCAACTACTGGAAATGGCAGGCATTTTACTGAGGTCACTTAGGCATTTTTACCAGTGTTTTTATACTTAGACAATTTGTGCAATTTCTAAGGTGTATTTTTTATTTCATTGAAATCCTAAACCAATGCCACTAGATGATGTAGTATACCTCACTGAGCACACCCAAGCTGATTTCACTCTCAGACTCATCTTCAATTTCCCTAGGCGAGCATTTTACTGAACTTGGTGCAAAACTGCCTAAAACCCTGTTTTGGCAGACCTATAAATTTTTCCTCAGGCACTCTCAAGACAAAATGAGACCATGGTCAGGTATACAAATCAACAAGCTACAGCCTGAACATATGTTGTGTGCATTTACTTTAACCTATGAATTATGTCGTGCATTTTCTTGAGGCCACGTAGGCAGTTGTACTACCTTTGGTGCAAAACATCCTAAAACCATGTTTTGGCAGGCCTTTAACTTTGTCATCAAACACCCTCTTTGAGAGATGAGACCATGGTAATATAGCCCCTTCAACAAGCTAGAAAATGAAATTTTCAGATAATTTTCACCATTCACCTATGGGGTATGACGTGCATTTCCCCAAGGCTATTTGGACCAATTTTCCAACACAACCATTTTTCAGAATGTCTAAAACTGCTTGAACCCTTGTTTTGGCAGAAATATAACTTTGTCATAAAGCACTTTTCTGAAGAAATGAGACCATGTTTAGATAACCTATTCAACAAGGTATATCTTGATATGATGGTGCAGGCATTTTATTCAAACCATGAATTATGGCAGGCATTCTCTTAAAGCAGTTTTGACCAATTTTTCTACACAGCCATTTTCAGAATGTCTAAAACTGCTTGAACCCTTGTTTTGGAAGATCTATAACTTTGTCATAAAACACTCTTTTGAAGAAATGAGACCATGGTTAGATAGCCTATTCAACAAGGTATATCCTGATCTGATGGTGCGGGCATTTTCCTCAAACAATGAATTATGGCGGGCATTCTCTTAGAGAAGTTTTGACTAATTTTTCCATGCTTAGTCAAATTTCAAAGTTTCACAAATTTGCCATACTTTTCCAGAATGATGTCAGATTGAAACACTGACTTCATGATAGCACTAGAATTTAGCCTCTGCGGGCTTAATCTCAGCCCCTATGGGCTTAACTTCACCCTCTGCGGGCATCCCTAAGCCCCTACGGGCTTTACCTCAGCCCCTGCGGGCATCCTTAGTCCCCTACGGGCTAAACTTCATTCCCTACGGGCATCCCTAACCCTTTGTGGGATTAACCTCAGGCGCTGCGGGCATAGATAAACCCTTGCGGGCATCTTGTAGCCCTTGTGGGAATTTCTTTATCCCATGTGGGCATAATGGAGCTTTTAACCCTTAAGCCTTTTTATAAATAATCAAGTTTTTCTCTGCTTTTGAGAGACCAATAGCTCACACATGAGAGAACCAAGGAGGAAACTCATGATACCACAGCTGGATGGCCAGATCACCAAGGAACATGCCCATGTCATCTGGAAAAATTATCAGCACAAGGGCACTCTTTGGAGGGAATTTCCAAATGCCTTTTCAACTTTGCAAAATAATATTTTTCCTACTTTTGGCAGATTGATCTTTTGCATATATGACCATCATAAGGAAAAGTGAAAGTACTCTTTTGAAGAAATGAGACCATGGTTGGATAACTTATTCAACAAGGTACATCAGAGAATTTTTGGATAGCCTTTTCGAACCCTAGTAGCCAATCTATCCCATCAGTCACTTCAAAGGTCGGTTAGTGTAATGCCTGCCAAAACAATGTTCCATGCATATTGGACCAGTCTAGGAAAGTGAAAAAATTGTCTAAGTATAGAATCAGGAGAAATGCCTGAGTGACCTTAGTAAAATTCCCTCCATGTCTTGTGGTTGGTGTCTAAAATGATTTTGAGAGTATGGGTCTCTAGAATTTTGTTTGGTGCATCCAACTATATCATTGGTGAAGAGTTAGAGTCTCCGAGGAAGAAGATACTGATCTGCCAAAAGTGCTTCTTATCTTGATTTGCACTACTCCAGTAAAATGCCCGTCGAGGAGAGAGAAAGAGGTCTCAAAGGATGAAATTGGTCTAGATGGAATCACCTTGTTGGCCTCTATCCATTGGGCGTCTCACACTTTTAAAAGGCAACAAAATGCCCTAGCTAAGTAGGCTAAGTAGCACTTTTGGCAGATCCATATCTTCTTCCTCGGAGTCTCTTTGGACAAACTGACACCATCGTTGGGTAGAAAAAACACTAACCTACAATATGCCCATATGGTGCAGGAACTTTATTCAACCCACAATTTATGGAGGGCATTTCCCTGAGGTCACTTGAGATAGTTTTTCCAACACTCAGTCATTTTCAGGAAATTCTTCAAGGTTTATCCTGAAACCCTGTTTTGGCAAGCTTGTATATTTCTCCTAAAAATTTATTAAGGCTAAATGAGACCATGACTAGATAGCCACTTTAACAAGCTATAGCCTGGTATGATGGTGCGTGAATTATCTTCAAACCATGAATTATGGAGGGCATTCTCTTAGGGAATTTTTGACTAATTTTCCCATATGTAGTCAATTTCCAAGTTTCACAAACTTCTCATACTTTTCCAAAATGTTGTCATATTGCAACAATGTCTTGATGATGGCACTAGAACATTATTATGTGTCTTTCCATCCTTATCACACGTGTCATATCATCACTCATCATACATTCCATGTCATTACTTATATGCCCAATGCCAACCATCTGCTTTGTCATCATACCACCTCATCCATGGATCTTGTCAACATAGACATATATATATGTCATCATAGGAAATGTCTCTCATCTTATTTGCCATCAATTCCAACCAATTCCAACCTGTATTGCATCTATTGCCCCATTACAATTGACTCAAAGGGGATCTATTGCCCCGACTTACAAGGCAGGATTTACCTAGCTCAATGACTTTACATAATCAAATACAATAGTGACATCCTGACGGAGGAATAAAACATCTCCGAATAAATTACAACAATAAAATACAATAGAATATTCTTCGAAGTTACAATATTTCAACAAGTGGTGGTGATGAAGATGATGATCATGATGAAGATGATGACGATGGCGATGATGAAGATGATGATGATGATGACGATGATGAAGATGTTGATTAGGAAGAGGGAGATGACGATGATGATGACGATGATGATGATGATGATGATGATGATGATGATGAAGATGAAGATGATGAAGATGATGATGATGAAGATGATGATGATGATAAATGATGGTAGTGGTGATGATGACGACAACGATGATGATGCTGATGAGGATGAGGATGAGGATGATGATGATGAGGATGAGGATGAGGATGATGATGATGATGATGATGATGATGATGATGATGATGACCAAGATGAGGATGATGAAGATGATGATCATGATGATGATTATGATGAGGGAGATTATGATGATGATGATGATGATGATGATGATGATGACGATCAATGATGGTGGTGGTGATGATGACGACAATGATGATGATGATGATGAGGATGAGGATGAGGAGGATGATGATGAGGATGATGATGATGATGATGATTAGGATGAGGGAGATGACGATGATGATGACGACAACGATGATGATGATGTTGATGATGATGATGAAGATGATGATGATGATCAATGATGGTGGTGGTAACGATGACGATGATGATGAGGATGACGATGAGGACGATGATGATGAGGATGATGATGAAGATGATGATGACCAGGATGAGGATGATGAAGATGATGATCATGATTATCATGATGATGATCAAGATGAGCTGGATGATGTTGGTGATGATGGTGATGATTATGATGATGGTGATGATGATGATGATGATGACGAAGATGAAGATTATGATGATGGTGATGGTGATGATGATGATGCTGATGAAGATGATGATGATGATGATGATGAATATGTGATGACAAGATATTTACCTTGGTATTCACTAAAGTCTTCTAATATTGGCCAACATTATAATAGAATGGTTGTGAGTGATTATTCACTCCTATAAAGAATGCACTTTATAGAATTACCAAACTGCTCAGTTAGGATCTTCCTCTTTTAAGACATTGGACTAGGTCCATAAGTCTTGATTCTTCATGTGCAGAAATCTAAGAACATGAGGCTTCATAGGGCCCAAAAGGGACTTCATCATGATCATGATCATGATCATGATCATCATCATCATCGTGATCATCGTCATCATCATCATATTCGTCCTCGAAGGGACTTATGTATAGGATCTCACTATAAGCAATGCAACCAATACAAATTATGACAAAATCCTAATTAAATTAAATTAAATTAAATTAAATTACATTAAATTAAAAACATAGAGTTGTTTAACTAAAATTAATTTAAAATGCGACAAAATATAAAATATGCAAATAAAAAAAAACCCAAAATAAACTAAACAATAAATAAATATGCAAATAAAAAAACAAAACAAAACACAAAATATAAAATATGCAAATAAAAGAACAAAAAAACATAGAGGGAAAAGACTCCTGCGCACTAGCTCATTAGCAGCATCCAGAGCAAAACAACAAAGAACAAGTTCGCTCCCGTGCACTAGTTCATTAGCAGCATCCAGAGCACTGGTAATTTGATGAGCAAAGCAGTGGTAAATCGAGGAGCAGGGGATACCGGTCCAGAGGATACCGGCATTCCCAACATTCAGTAAGCCCATCAACCCTAGTAGCGTAGGAATTTGGGAAAAATCCCATGGTTTTGACTGTTTCCATGCTAAATACAGACGTTTCACTGTTTACTTCGTTTTTTCTGAGCTTTTATACAAAATATAGGCTATATTTGAGGAGAAAAATGACCCATGATGGGCATTTATCCTATCAAATGCCACCCCTGAACCCATCCATTGCCCGTTTGATAGAGAACGGGCCTGAACCCTACCATCACGACCAAACAAATTCGGGATTTCCGTGTTGCAGAACACCGTAGCAATGGTAAGAAAATGGTCTTGGGTAGTGTAAGACGATCCAGGGTTGTGATAAGACGATTTAGGATCCAACATCACCCTATCTGCGTCCATGTGCAAAACCACTCAAAACTACCTAAAATTGGTCTAAATTTGGTGACATTTCACCATGTTATCGTATTTATAAAAAATTAGGCATGGGGGCATGGAGGGAGGGAAAAATGATGCTTGGGTTGAGGAGGATACTTCATGGAGGTTGGTGATGGAACCCCAAATTGAATCCCCAACATGATCTATATGAGGGGGAACCCCATACCTCTTTGCATGCATTAACTAGTCAAGTGGCCCAAGAAACACACTTATATATCCGTGTTGTGAACAAATTCCAAATCAAATCAAATCCTGTCTTATACTTAAAAACAATTCAAATATAAATAACTCTAAAAGAAATTACACCTTTGAGAGAAAAATAGCTTTTGATAATTTTTTTTGGAAGAAATAACTTTTGATATTAGAACATTCCAAGTAAATATATTTGCACGCTAAATTATATCCGCTTGGTAACTTATATTCTTGTTTTATCGAGTGTAGGTACCACCAAATAGGTATCTGTCAGATCTATCTTCCTCGAGTGATGATGAAGATATACTTGGAGAGGTTGAAAGTGAGATGTGTTGTACTAGATCTACCGGTTCTATATCAACTAGATCTGAAAAGGTAAGGAAAAGATTTTGTAGACGCATGCAATATTTTATTTCCAACAGAGGGTCATGTAATGATGATGCTGAGAGCATATTTATATGTGCAACAAAACCAATACTTCCAGGTGAAGAGTTGTTGATTGATTACAACTTAAATCGAATAGATGTACCTTCCACAGTCCAGGGTAACCGTGGAAGGTCACACACTATGCCTCATCAGGTAAATGCTAAATATAGTAACTAAACATGACTACAATAACTACATGTTTCGATTTTTTCTGTTAACATTCGATTTCCACCGAGGACATTCGCTTTTTTCTTGCTTATTATGAATATTTCCATGTGATAACATGCTTATTACATTGTTATGCTTATCTCATTTTTGTTTATGTTACAGTTATTGACTCAACTTTTACTGATTGATTTATTTTGTCAGGGTGGCAACAGTGGAAAGCCACATTATGCTTCCACAGTCCAGGGTGACCATGGAAGGTCACAATTTATGCCTCATGAGGTAAATGTTAAATATAGTAAATAAATATGACTACAATAACAAAATGTTTCGATTTTTTCGGTTAACATTCGATTTTCACTGTTACCATTCGCATTTTTCATGCTTATTGTGAATATTTCCATATGATAACATGCTTATTACACTGTGGCAGGGGTTTGCTCATCGCCATGGAGTAGAACATCTATCTTCCTCTTCGGAGGTAAAAGTAAATATTATTGAAATATCTCATTTTTGTTTATGTTACAATTATTGACTCAACTAAATATAGTAACTAAATATGACTACAATAACTAGAAACTCCAACCCCAGAAGATTTCCATGTGACAACATGCTTATTACACTGTGGTAGGGGACTTCCCATGTTCATCATGAAACAGAACGTGTCTCCTCTACCTCTGAGGTAAAAATAAATACTATTGCAATATCTCATTTTTAATTATGTTACAATTATTTTCATAACGTTTAGTTATTTGATTTATTGTGTCAAGGTGGTGGCAGTGGAAAGGCACTTGCTGCTTCCATGGTCCAGGGTGACCGTGGAATGTCACACTTGGTGCCCCGTCATGTAAGTGTTAAATATAATAACTAAATGTTTTGATTTTTTCTGTTAACATTCGATTTCCATTGTTGGCATTCGCATTTTTATGTGCTTATGATGAATTATTGATTGATTTATCGTGTCAGGGTGAGGACCGTGGGAAGTCACCGGCCACAACACCGCATCAGGTAAGTGTTAGTCCTTAATAGTAACTAAATTTCATTACAATAACAATTTTTGAATGATGTTAAAATTATTTTGCTTAATTTTATTGTTTGATGAATTTAGTCCAGTGCACTTGATATGGGTGATGAGGAACTTGAGGATGAAATTTACTATTCCATAGGTCCAATGGAAACTATGAAGAAGGCCCTAAAAAAGGAAAACATAGAAATGATTTCCTTGGCTCGCATAAGGCCCATGACACAGGAGATCAAGGAAAGGATTGAAGAGCTGAAAGAACGAATAAAATCTTATGGGGTAAGTGGAATATTCACATATTTTTTTAAGCTATGACATGATTTCATATCTGATATTATGTTTTCTATTTTTCCAAGTGCTCTGATAAAGTAAAGTTTTTCGTTTGTAGGATTTTTTACAACCCGTAATTGGAGAAAATGTCGAGACGGGTATAGGTAGCAGTGATGCTCCAATGCGACAACAACGTCGACAAAGCAATGTACCAATGAGGCTTTTTGACACTCTTGCGGTTGGCCTCCAATCCATTGATGAGGGCACTGATTTTGATCGGCGTGACATCCCGGAGCATGATGAGATGGAGCCTAGGACTCCACATGACTACGGAGATGAATGCATTGTAGATGACCAAGAAACTTTTCCTGGAGCAGAACGAGTTAGAAGCACAGGATCACTAGATCTCACCTTTTTGGTGGATTACGCTTGTGTTCTGATGAAGATTCAAAAGATTGCAGGTATTTATTAATTAATTTATTCATTTTAATCATGAAATTGAAATGGACATACATTGAGATTATTAAAAATTAATGGATTACACATTTCCGCGGGAAACAATGTTTTGTACATGAATTTGAATGACAAAGCATAATTTGGAGTTGTTTGGCCCCACCATTCGCACATGGTGGAATAGCCAAGATAGCGCAAAGCAATATGAATTGATAGAACACATGGTAAACTTGTTCGGAAATACATTCAATAAGAAAGTGGTTGCAAAGTTAGCCGGCGATAATTTAAAATATACCAGGGCCCAATATAGGGATAAATTGCAACTTAACCTCAAGCATGAGTGCCCTCCCATGGTTCCGGAGAAAGAGTGGAAGGCACTCATAGAGGATGCAAAGGAGAACTTCATAAAAAGACAAGGAAAACAACCACGGCCTGGAAAAGCAAGGTACAACACATATCAACTTTTTAGTGAAATATGCGCATTTATTTTTTTCTTTTTTGTTTTAAGTAAGAATTCTGATATCTAACGTTTTTCAAAATTTTCATATATAGGCTACCTGACACCTCCAAAGAAACCAAGGCTAGATTCGAAAAGCATGGGCAACATAGACTGGGCCAGGCTGGCTATAGAAAACTAAGAGCCTGAATCGTAAGAATTAAATGATTAAATGTGGGGAATATGTATTTGACAGTAGCGAACAAATATATGTTTTTTATACTAGAAATGAGAAATGTGTTATGCATTGCAGGGAAATACGTTCCAAGATGCTTCCACCGAGGAAGACCTAAATCTTGGTTTCAAGTATGGTTTTAAAAGTGTGATTGAATATCAGAAAAGCTTGGGGCAGACTCCAATCTACCCAATGACGCAGATGCAGGTAAATAAAATGAATAAGGACATCATTGCAATATACTATTAAAGTATATTCAGTTTTGTTTCTATCACCCATAACTAAATATTTATGTTTCCTTTTAAGAAACAGTGCAACCGTAGCAGTGAATCTAGCGCTACTCAACACGTACTAGTTGATGTTGGGGTGTGCATGTTCTATGATAGTGGGGATCAGAGTAGCCATTCTGGTATGTGTGATTTGGAAATAGAAAGATCTACTGTGATTATAGATATTTATTTCCTGACGTACACTTATAAATTTTCTTCTTTCAATGGAAGACCATGTAGCTCAGGAGGGTGAACCGTAAGAGGAATTATCAAGTAGAGAAACAACTAACACACCAACTGTCATAGCTACACAGACAGGTAAAGAGCAATATTGTAATTTTAATCAAAATAATGAACTATTAATTTCAATAATATTTCAACATATCGATATGCCCATTTTCGTTGTTGCAGTTCACGCCCCTTCAGAATTGCCTCCACGCCATTCTCAATAACGTACAAGAAGTATGATACATGAGGGAATGGAAACAAAAACACTAGTAGGACATGGCTTTGTAGATATTCCACCAAATGATGATGATAATACCCCAATCGTCAGATTTTACAATGCAAAAAAACATAAATCAAAGAAAAAGTAGATGTATAAATTCATGACTTGTATTTGGATGTATATCGATGTTGTTGGTCTGAAACATTGTTTATATGAATTACCTCATTATGCTTGAATGTTTTTATGTTTATATGTTTTGATGACTAGCCTAGTTATGCATGAATGCTTATATGTTTTCTATGTAAACAACATCATTTATTGGGTATGGAGAATTGAGAGCGATGTGAGGAGGGGGGGGGGGCGGGGAGGGGCCAACTGAGCTTCCACCTTCACATGGTTGGCCCTATTCAATAGAGAATATAAAACTATTATCGGAACATAGAGGAGCTCAATAAGGTATAAATACTCTTTTATTACTATGTATTAAAGATGGTTGTAAATTTTTAAATGCATGTCTATTTCTTAAAATATTGTTAATAAATTTAACATTTCACGGTTCATTGATTTCTACAGGACTTTGTAGTAGGATTTAAATGATTTTTTATTTGCTTATGTATTATTTACTGATATACAAATTCCGTCTTTGATGATTTATGCGGGTCTTGGTGATGGAAATGCATCTCGTGGACAAATCTTATAAAGTTGTATGGGCAAATGGATCTGGCGAAAGGATAATGATAAGGTAAGGGTTTTGACGTGTTCTTTATCTTTGATGTGTTTGTCTTTATCCTTAAGTTCTATTTCATTCTATTAAGATATATACATATATAACATCTTATCCAAAGGAAATTGCTTGCATTATGTGGTTTCTCTTCTTCCTTTAAGTTTTAGTTAAACTAGAAAAGTATTATATTTAGCTTAAGTTCAACACCACAAGAAGCCATCAAATCAACCTACTTCAAAAATTATAAAAAAGGGAATACTTGGAGAATATCATGAAGTCTGGTGTTTCTATTTCTCTCCTGAAGCTCAGTACATGCCTTAGGAAATTAAAAACAAAATAAGAAAGATATGAGAACTGCAGATCAAAATCCAAGAGCTCATAACTCATTATCTGATTTTTTGGTCTTCTTACCGATTGATACCTCTACCTGAGAATGTCTACCCTTCAACTACCCCCAATTAGGATCGAAGGCTTGGTGATTGTCTGTTGCGTTGGTAGCTTGATACTTTGGGCTAGCTGATTCATCTCATCTACAATTGCCTCTCTTATTCACCATAACATTATCCATGGAAACCTGGTATCTGTGTAACTTTAGCATCATGTCAAGGATGTCCTTGATTTCCTTCCAACCCTTATTTTCTCCATCCTTCCCACTTTACTCCTACTGAGTTTTATCTCAATCATTTGTATCTGACATGAAATATTTGATGTGAAAGTTAAAATCTGAGTACAAGGAAGGTTCTTCCCATCAGGTAAGTCATCGGATATGATTTTGACATGTTTGTTCTGTGATTTTGTTGAGTTGTTTGTTGTTTAATGGTGCATACAATATTTAATGGTAGTCTTTCAGCATGGTATGTCTTGGTAGGTGGTAGTATGATTCCTTGTTATTGGTTTCTAATTTTCCAGGTGCTAAGGAAATTGTATATATAAAGACTAAGGTTCCCACACTCTTCATCAATGTACAACACTTCATTCATGGGTGCTCCATTTCAACACATAGTTTTCATCTCTTTCAACTTTAACACAATGACCTCTTGGCCCTTGGGAGTATTAAAGTTGAAAGAGATGAACATTATGTTTTGATGGAGTAGTTGAAAGAGATGAACATTATGAGAGTTGAAAGAGTTGATGGAGTAGTTGATGGAGCAGAACCTAAATGAGGATGAGAGGATCACATCTTCCAAGTTGAACCCTTCCTATACAGTGATGATAAACTTTCATTTGTTGCATGGCACATATGTGGACCATAAATTGATATGTCTAGATCTTCAAAGGTAGTAGATAAAGTGATGTTATTACATGAGGAGTGTCTCCAAGGAAATTATGATATGGTTTCTAAACTACAAATTGCATGCTCGACTAGCTCTGTCTAGTAGCTCTTCACATGTAATAGAGAAAGTGATGCTATTTCACGAGGAGAATATAAAACTATTCTCGAAGCAGAGAGGAGCTCAATAAGGTATAAATACTCTTTTATTCCTATGTATTAAAGATGGTTGTAAATTTTTAAATGCATGTCTATTTCTTAAAATATTGTTAATAAATTTAACATTTCATGGTTCATTGATTTCTACAGGACTTGATAGTAGGATTTAAAAGGATGTTTATTTGCTTATATATTATTTACTCATATAAAAATTCTGTCTTTGATGATTTATGCGGGTCTCGGTGATGGACATGCATCTCATGGACAACTCTTATCAAGTTTTATGGGTGAATGGATCTGGCGAAAGGAAAATGATAAGGTAAGCGTTTTGACATGTTTTTTAAAGTGGGTTTTGACATGGTTTTCTCCTTTTGCTTTCCAAGTTCTCCGGTTATTTTAGTGTTTAGAAGACCCGTCTTGAAATGCATCAAATATATAATTATTTTATGTTTGCAGATCATAATCAACATTTTGAATTTTGCTTTCTATTTTTTAATTGATGCTTACTAGTGAAGGATAATAGGCATTCATTGTGTTGAAATACCACTCTTAGGTCAAGACCATAGTCATCACACACTAAGAAAAAATTCTTAGTGAAATATGACATGGTGAAAATTAGTTGTACCACTATGGAGAAAGGGTTCTCTAGGAACCAATATTTTGCTAGTGCAAGGAGTATTCAACTCAATAAGGTCTTATATTAATAAGAATGGATTAACAATTTCATGGCCTAGCACAACCAAGGACTCTATAACTAAGTAGCAGGGGGAGGTCTAATGGGAAGGGAATCCTCCTCATGTCTTTTAGTCTTAGTGTAAACTCATACTCTTCCAAAGATGCGATGATCAAGTATGAGTCTGACTACAATGCCCACAATTATCACCCATTTCCCATGGTCTTTTATCATGTGAAGGATGTACAAGTAAGGGACCCAGAAGGTCACAAATACTTAATCATCATTATGTCACCAAGTTGTTAATCACTCAATGAAGCCCCAGAAATCAAAGATACAAAAGATAATTTCATTATGTTGTACTTGTCTTCCTCAATCATTATGTTTTTGCTCTATCATCATCCAAACATCATGTAACCAACCCAGAAATAAGAGATAAACAAGAATGTTTTACTGTTTCTGCTCCACCCATACTATCCTCACTGTCCTCATCTTCTCCAAACCCTGAAATTAGAGCTACTATCCCTCCGAATTCTTCCACTCAAAAATCCACACTCAAATAAAACTTGTCTTCTATATTTATACTTTTCATATATATAATCTTTTTTCCACATTGGCAAAGTGGACTTGTCACCATTTTAACCCTTCTTACTTAACCTTCTAGTATGCACACAATGCTTCATTGTCATGCCCTCATGGACCCCACAATTTATGCCCACAAGGGCCATCAAATGCCTGCGGGCATGCCCTCCAAAATGCTCGCAACTGCCTGATTAAAATGCCTGCATGGATTCATAACAATGCCCGCAATACTAAATGCCAACATGGGCCATTACTTATGCCCGCAGTGGGATCCACTTTGATGCCCGCAACATCACTTAAAAATGCCCGCAACAGTGCTTGAAGTATGCCCGCAAGGGGTTCCAGATTGTTGGTAATAAGAGTCGATGGTTTTTTTGTTAAACTTCCAGGTATTGTTGATATAGAGATGCATTTGCGTCGCAAGTATAGCAAAACCATCAGACGTTCTACCTTCGTTTGGTATGTTCGATGAATGTTCGTCGATACTTGCGATGGAACGTCATCACAAGTATAGCAAAACCGTCGCAGGGCCTGCCTTCTTTTGGTCTATTCACCGAATGAGCATCGATACTTGCGACGATATATTGTTGCAAGTATAGAAAAACTCTCTCTTTGTTTCGACGAACAACTGTCGCTAGAGAAACGGTGTTTCGTGGAAGCAAATTAGCAAAACCATCGGACGTTCTACCTTCGTTTGTTCTGTTCAACCAAAAACTGTCGATAGAGGGATGATGTTTCGTCCATCTATGGATGCTTTGTAGAAAATGAATAAAAAAATCAATTTCAAAGGCCGCTTTGTAGAAGACATGTGGCCAACATTTTTCGTCTCTATTGTAACAGCTTTTCTTGGTTGTTGTTATATCCACGAAAGAGGTTCCACGAACAAACGAGACCATGATCATCAAACTTGAGACGAAAAAATGTGGAAATAACAATGAAAAACCATGGCAAATTTGCTCATATGTATTAGTGAAAATATATCGATGTAACATTTTCACATTATTGCAGCAAATCCGAACCCCTTGTTGCAAAATGCACGTCGCGAGCACTCTACGAGGCATACATCACGACAAGCTAATGAAGCACCGAGAACTGGAGGACATGTTCTAGAAGATGAGCTTCTTGCTGATTTTGTAAAGAGAAAAAATTAGAAAGAACTAGTGACTGAAGAAATATTGAGTAATTATTTTTGATAATATAATGTCATGCATTATTTTTGGCCTAATGAATGAATGAATAGTTTAATGAATGTTAGCTTCTATTGAATGGATGTGATGACTGAATGAATGAATGGTTTAATGAATGTTAGGTTTTATTGAATGAATGGTAAATGTTTGTTTATGATGAAATATGCATGAATTTGCAAGTAATTGTTTTTCAAGAATATGCATTGGGTATGGGGAATTGAGAGTGATGTGAGGGGGGGAGGGGCCATAAGAGCTTCCACCTTCACTTGGTTGGCCCTGTTCAGTAGAGAATATTAAATTATTCTCGAAACAAAGAGGACCTCAATGAATGGCTAACATTGTAAGCAAAAAAACTCCATTCAATGGTAAAGGAGGTATTTTGGCCGTGGTCGTATTTTTCCATCTTGACTTGATGGTATTCAAAGAATAAATATGTAAAAGAACACGCTTCATTTAATAAGATGCATTCTGGTGTGCAATTACCATCACCACATAGATTCATGATGGTCGTTGTGATAATGAAGGCATTAATGGAACATGAAAGACTAATGCATGAAGGTATCCTACCTTTGTAAATCAATCTTGATTGAATCCTATAGCGAGATCGCTAGGAAACAACGACTCTTCCTGCCATCTTATCAATTTAGGGATTGTGTTTGGAATCAGTTATGTTTTTTAGCAATAGCATGTATAAGATCTAGACCCCATAGTGTATCTTAATCAAGTTCTTAGGGCCTGTTGGTGATAAGACTGAGTGACCCACCTTACACCTATTTCATGCTTCAAGTTGACAGTCATGGGATCTCTTCATGTTGCCAACCAAAAACAAACCATAGCTCCTTGGCACATCCAAATACTTATGTCGCATATACTAAGAAACCTGAACTATCTAATTCTTTCAAGACTCAGTTCTTTCTCTTTAAAATTTTCAAGTTATCTCCACCAAGCCTTTGTTCCAAGAATTCCTCCTTCACCCAAAGTTGGCACAACAACTCTACCACTATTGAACTTTGGCATTGTAATATTCCAAGAAAATATCAAAGGAATGTCTTCAAGAATACACTTGGTCTATGCAATTTGAAAACACAAAGGATAGCTTTGGAAAACCTTAGTTGCTTGGGTCCACTAGTAAATCTTGGGAACAGTTTTTGTTCATCACTTAAAAGGATACATTTAAGTCCATGTATTTCACGATTAGGTGTTGAATTCTGAAGTATGGCATTGGAGTGAAAGGAGAATTGGAGTATAAAGTAATAAGCACTTGATTCTATTGAAGTTACAAGGAACGTGTTTTCTGACAATCCAAGGTGATCTATTACCACAAGAGCCATGGCTACACCTTGGTTGACTTATATTTATAATTCATTGACTACTACTATTTTCGATGGAGATCTTTATGATCTATTGGATAAGGCCATGAAAAACCTTCCTATGTTTTAGGTAAAAATACAATCATGTCAAAGGCTCATTTGAAGGAATTTACTAGAATGCACACTATGTTGAAGGTTCAACATGATCTTGTTTTAAAGTTGTTTTTCTTGTCACTATGTTGAAGGTTCAACATGTTCTTGTTTTAAATTTGTTTACAATCTTGTCATTAGAAGATGATGCACTTGTTTGGTTTCTAAATCTTAATGATGACAATATTAGCACATGGGATAAATGTGGAGATGTTTTCCTTGAGTGATGCAAAGAAAAGGATACCAAATTCTTATCAGCTACTTTGAATGAGATCAAAAGAAAGGAAAGCGACACAATTGCAGAATTCAATGTAAGGTTTAGTAAGATTGTCCAAAGTATTCACAAAGAAATCAAACCCCCAAGTACAACCATCCTTATCCATTACATAGATGCCTTCCATTACATATAATAAAAACATGTTGGTCAGGTACTAATTCCCCCAAAAATAGCCCATGGGATAAATTTCTCCTGTAAATTTTTCTCCAGTCTAATTCTAATAAGGAATTGGTCCCCTATTTGATTCATGGTCTCTCACCTTCTGAGTTATAAGTCATAGTTTTGGAACCTCTACAAGGGGGTGTCATGAGGTTAAAAAGAAGAAGGGAAAAAAAGGTATGAATGGTGATTATTTTCTTAAGGATAAGAAATGCATGTATATTAATTATATAATTTTGTTCTTGTTAGTGTAGTCTTCAATTGTGTTTGCAATGTGATTTGAACATCTAAAGAATGTGGTTTTTATTTTACATCGAAGAAAAAATTGTAATATTTTCTTAGAAAAAAAGTGATTTAATATTACATTAATATAAATTTAGAGCTAAAAACTCTTTACATATTTTTTTTAATGGTGGTTCACCATTGTCAAGGTTACATCCATCGGGAGAAATGCCAACACCTGTTATTCCAAAGAATCAAGGTATGGTCGGAATTACATAATCCACTCAATCATTAGATAGGGGCTCAACAAAAGCATCATGTCACTTACAAGAATTGAACCTGGGTGGGGAGGGTAACAATCATTCCTCCCAACCACCCAAGCTACATCCAATGGAGAATAACTCTTTACATATTATTTACATATTAATATTAAATAAATTTATATCACATAAAATCAATTCCTATTTTTCACAAATTCCAAATTAAAATGAATTTATGTCATATTAATGTAAAATTGATATATATATATATATATATATATATATATATATATATATATATTCACGAATTATTCATAAATAATTATTAATGAAATACTTTAACTCTTGAAAAAGATAAAGTATGTTTTTATTTACTATAATTGATAAGGTTTTGACAGCCATGATCAAAGCATTCATTTTATGCATTTCAAGCTTAGAAATGTTCATGGGAGGCCTGACACCCCATGTTTACACCCTTGCTAAGGACATTAGTGTCGTGTTGGTGAAGAGATAAATATGTGAACTCTACAAGTATGGCATCCGTGGGAAGTATATATCTTCCCATGGAATCCCATTGGAAATGTTGGAGGCATCCTACATAAACCTACATAGATATTATTGGAGATCATATGAGTAGAAAGGAGGTGAATGAGATAGTTTATTTGGGTGGAAGTGTTTTATAGGGGAGAAATGCTACCACCAATGTCACTACCATGGTGGCTCTTTTTCTAGCAAATGGAGGAGGAGAGTTCATAAGTGGTCATAACTTGGTAGTAGATAGTATTACTATGATTTGGTATGCCAAGATCGATGTCAAGTGTTTGAAGAAGTATTAAGTGCTGGGAAACAAGGATCTCGAGGATGTTCATGAAATGTTTGAAAAAATACTTGCTCACCTTTTTCTTGCAAAAACCATGGTAGATAATATTGCATGCCAAGTGTTTGATGAAAGTTTTGTTCATCAAATGTATGAAGAATTTATCTTTGGCATTGGAGGTCAAAAGTATCGAATTTTAACAAAGTCTTCATGGCCAAAAGACATGTTGTTTCATCAAGTATCAGATGCAGTTTTGGATGCCATAGTAAAATTCTAGATAATGATAAAGACTCTTTTAGGAAAGCCCCTAATTTTGTGGGTGAATTCTAACTATTATGTGGTGGATATTAAGTAGAAATTAATACTATCACAATATTTTCTTATGGATCAACAATGTTTAATTTTGTAGGGAAAACAACTTGAAGATCTAATCCATTTATCTCACTACAACATTGTTAAGGATTCAAACCTTATTTTGGTGATGCAATTGAGGGGAGGAGTGGTGGGTACTAGTATTAATTCAACTTCAAAACATGTGTCTTTTAGGAATGTAGTAAAAAAAACTCTACCATTCCAAAAAATTTGAAGCCTTCTCCTATTTATAGTGCCTATATTGTGGAGCACGTTGAGAAGGTTCCATGAGTGGAGATCATAGTTCCAAGGTTACTCATATCCATTCCACTTATAAAAATTATGCCATCATTTGCATATTTAATGGGTTATTGGCCTCCTACAATGGCTTTGTACCACTGGACTCACTCAACTTGGGAAAAAAATGCATGATATCTCTTTGTTCCAAATATTTTTTAACTGTTTAGTTCTATGGTCATGATGATTATCAGAAAGTGTTTTAGGAAGGTCCCTAGTTTTGGGGGAGTAACTTTACCAGGGCCTTATACTTTTTTAAAAAAAATTACACATCGTCATTGGATATCCGACTCCCCATTCTAGGATATCCGACGAAGTTTCCATACCACCGACGACTGACCACGTCGGGTATCCGGCTTCTTACAATGCAAATAACATCGAATATTCGACATCCACTTCGGGGATATCCGATGCACCTTCCATACCACCAACGGCAGACAATGTCGGATATCCAGCTTCTTACAATTCAAATCCCGTCGGATATCTGACGTCAACTTCCAGGATATCTGACGCACTTGTCATACCACCGAAGGCTGAAGGCATCGATGTTTGATGTCAATCGTGTTGGATATCCGATGCCTCTGTTGTCGGATATCCGACCGCTTATAATGTTAGATTGGTCACATATGCGATGGACCAATTAAAAGTGGGGTCGACGAAAATATTAAAAGTGTCATTGTTGGATATCCGACTGGTAGGTGTCGGATATGCGACGAAAATATTAAAAGTGTAGTTTTCGGATATCCAACTGGTAGGTGTCGGATATACAACACGTTATTTTATTGTTGGATATCCGCTGAAGTACCACCAATGTTTAAACAAGATGATGCTTGTTGGATGGTTGACAACAAGATGTCGAAAATCGGACATCTATGCTGTCGAATTTTGGGTTCAAAAAACCTAGTGACCTTTCGGGTGCTGGGTTATGTTAGGGTTGTCAATATTGACTACACCCTAAGGGGATGGACGCATTCTTGGTGTTTCAATATTTGAGAGAGAATATTATGAAATATGTTTACAATTTTAAAGCAGCAATACTAATGAGCTTGCTTATCCATCTTGTGTTGTTAGCTTAAACATATGTAATTTAGTGTTGCACACTAAAGCAACAAAGTGAAAGGTTATTGTGAGGGGTTGCTGTGAAGGGTTATGGTGTGTATGAAAGGTTGTTGTGAGGGGTTGTTGTGAAGGGTTGTGACGGTGTGGCTCTGTAGTAGAGCCTTGACATGGAAATGGTCATGGTGCAGTTTCCTTCCATTGGCCTATTGACCTAGACGGATTTGCTGGCTTGGAAATGGAGACGGAAAACCAGGTATGGGACTGGTTTGGCACCATAAATGCTTGGTAAATACAGTCGGTGAATTGGTTGGGAATTAACAAATTGATGTTGTGGAGCAGCATGTGTGTTGGCCAAGCATCCACCCCACAAGTGATCCAAGGCTTGTAAAGAAAAGAAGGAACCTGTGGAGTAGAGAGGAAATGTCCAATACAGATAAGTATTTAATTGTCATCTAATCCTTATAATGAAATATTTCATGTACAAGTCTTATGACAACCAAGCTGATACATTGTTGTTTCTTTGTTGGAAACCTAGGTCATTGTAGGAAGAAAGAACCTTGAAGGCATCCTAAGGATGCATGTGGACATGTGACCGTCATAGAGAGCTCAATATGAGCAGCAATGGAGAATGGTGCTAGTGGACTTGTGTGGGTCCTAGCAGCCAAAGGTTTTGTAGGAAATCATGGGTAAGGTTTCCCTGGATGAGAGGCATGGGACAAACCTTAGACACTAAGTGTCATCGCCAAAACAATGAAAGGGTGAGTCAAGCATTCACATCGAAGTGAAAGAGGATAAGGAGCATGGAACCACAATGGTGGTGTGGCTCCGGATTGGAACAAGACTAAGAAGGGTAAACTCTTACTCTTCTCTTTCCTTTTGATTGATGCATCTAGAAAACAAAAAATTGTTGAATGCATGATATGGTCGAAAGTTGATTGTGTTTATTTGCTTGAAATAATTGTGGATGCTTAAATAGTTACTTCCCTGTGAAAGGATGAACATGAATGAGTTCATGTGTATATTGGGAAAGCATGAAAAGTGTGGAAGTCTCATGAATAAAGCATGGAATTTCCATGTCAATTGGGAAAATAATTGACTGATTTAATGTTTATGTTATGCCTAGCCTAACAAGATGTACAATGATCAATTTCATAGGTGAAAAATTGAAATCAATTAGTTGCATATATTCCAATACAAGTGGTGCTAGAAAGCAAAGTGTGGGAATTTGTACATATTTACCATGGTAGAAGACCAAAGTATGTTAGATTTAGTTGAAAATATTCTTCAAACAATTTCCTAGACACAAGAAAATCTTAGAGAGATGCTCAATCTACAAAAGCAACAAAATGAGATGAACCACAAGGCTTTGCAGGACTCTATTTGTTTGCAAAGGGAGGTAAAAAGAATTATGGAAGCAACCAGTAGTGGAAAGGGAAGTGGATCAATGAAGAGGCATTCATCCAATCAACCCACTAAGAAACGTTCCAAGTTGGAAGACTCAAAGGAAATTGAGCAAGTAAAGATAAATCAACCACTAAAATGTTGGAAATGTGGAGGAAATAATTGCCTCCACAACTTCCCAGCAAAGGACAGCAAGAAAGCTAGCAGCCATAAATATTCCAGACTTGTGGATCAGCTGGAAGGTAAAGAGAAGGGAGGGATTGCTATGGATAAATTCCCACCTACAGAGCTGGAAGATCAAATCCAGCAGGAGCAGCTTGTGGAGGCCAAAGGACTTGGTCTTGAAAGTTCAAAGTAAAGGGATGAAATGTAGGACAGACCTGCAACATTTTGTAAATTTTGTGTATGTATATGTATTCCTAAGTATTGGGACACCGAGGACGATGTTATTCTAAGGGGAGGGGGGTGTAACATCCCTCATTCTAACCCTTAGGCTGTAATGTAAATATTGTATGCATGTGATGTATGGTTCATAGCGTGGATCTCAAGGACAAGGCCCCGCTAATGAATGCTTGGCCTTGAAGAGGAAATTATTTGGTATTATGGTAACCATGTTCTAGTAAGCCATGGAAAATGTAAATGATGTAAATGATACCATGTAAATAAAAATAACCAAGAGTTGGCTATGGATGCAACTAAATGAGGGGGAACTATGTATCCACTAGGGATAGGTGAGGGGGTGTAGGATGGAACCCTAGGTTGCCATATGTCACCTAGAGAACCCCTTTGACCTGTCCTAGTTGCCATTGAATGTTGTTGTAAGGAGGTGGGTGAAGAACGTTGTTCGCGAGGTCGATGGAGTATGGGACAACCTCGAAATCTGTAAGGTAGGGTATGGGGCTCTATCTTGCTTGTCCCATAATCCAATCTACCTCATGGAGGACTTCTTCCTCATTCTCGGACCTTGATTGATCACATAGGCATCAATGAACCCTTACGCGACCCAGCAGACCGAGCAGAGAGAAAGGAAGAATCACGATCCTGAGTAAGGCCGTAAATGACAGAGCCAAAGATGCACAGAGACTTGTGTGGGAAAGGAAAAATCGTAGATAATATCCACAGACCCAAACCTTGGTGTGTTTTGGAGAGATTTAGATGCCCTAGAACCCACAAACCTAGATCTGTTAGCGGAAATCATGAACGCGGGACAGAGCTTCGGTCGCAATGTTAAAGAGATCCAAGTGTGGAATTGCAGTCGAAAGGAGCCCAAAAGGGTTTGAAATTGTATGGTAGAGCCAGAGAGGGCTCATTTACCTTGGTCTAACAGTCAAAACAGCCATACCGGCCCAATTCAGTGCTAAGGGAAGGGGCTCCTTAGGGACTGTGCAGCAGTGAAGGGGACCTTACTTACGATGAGAGTGGAGGTGATGGCAGTGTCTGAACTGTTTGAGACCAGTGGGATATTCCCATAGCTTGTTGGGTGAAATTATTGATTTAGGGAAAACCTACCTGATTTACCCACTTTTTTGACAAAGTTGGATATGCGTTGGATGATCCTTATTGACTGTGAACCAATGCTGTGAGTGAGCTTGAATGATACTCCTTAGTGGATACATAGCCCCAGCTCGGGGATGATCTCTAATTGCTGAAGTAATACAGGCTAGGAAGAGATCTATGTTTGGGTTGGAACGTTGCAGCCCATAGCCAGTTTTCTTGGAGACTTCCATGAGAAGATAACTGTTCCTTGTGCCTTGAATGATGCCTATTTTGCATCCATGCATGTACATTTGTTTATGTTTGAGTGCATAGTGGATCCATCTGATTAATAAGGCTGAATACCCATGCCTTATGCTTCATTATGTTGTGTATGTTATTGATTGATGAATGCATGACACATTGTGTGTGGATGATTCATCCCTCAGCTATAGTTTTTAAGTATATGCATGCATCTATTTGCTTATGGGAATGGCCCATTGATGATAAGGACTGTATCCCTATGCATTGTGTTAAGTTTGTTGTGTATATTGTTTATCTTGATTCTGCACTGTTTTAACTAATTAATAATTTTTATGGATATGTTGGATGCATGTTAGATGTGTGGGTGGATAATGTTTCAATCCCCCTGTTTTTATTGATGTATGAATCTTCCTACATGAGTCATTTATCATGCTCCTGCACATCTGTGTATTTGTAATAATCCTTGTACTTATATGACCTTATGTCTTGATGAATCGGGGATAAGTCTAGTAAATGTGCAGGATACTCTAGCCAGGATTTGGAATAGGAATAAACACCCCTATGGTGCTCATGAACCTTGTGGACTAGTTGAAGGGGAGAGAACATGGCAAAGTGGAGCAGGGATTCCTGTGGAGTGGTAAAGAAGCATAGATGGGGATTAATGGTCATATTTTGGAGTGGAATAAGGGCAGGAACACAGTCCTTAGGTGTGTATGAAGACCCTGCAGCTGCATGGCTCTATCCAATAGCTTCCCAACGGTACCGGATTTTCCTAGATTGGACCTCAGATGAAGAATTTATGGGCTGGAGAATTTTGTGCAGTGGGGATTCCGACCTTCAAAACCCGCATGCGGATTGCGAATTACGGAGGTCAGAAGGGAAACATCCTCGAGGTTGCAAAATGGTAGCTCTGAATTCTGAGTTCCGCATGCGGACTGCAGATTTCGGATTGCGAAAGTCGGGAAGGTAAAATCGTCGTGGTTGTAAAGTTGGGCTTCCGCATTTCCAAGTTCGGCAAGGTGGGTTGCAGAATTGCGAAGGGTAATTCACCGAAGCTAAGAATTGAGGTTTCCAATTTCCGACTTCGGCAATGCGGGTTGGGGATTGTGGAATTCGGGTGAGAAATTCGGCGAGGTAGTGAGTTTGACGATCCGATTTCTGATTTTCACACTACGGATTGCGGAATTGCGGACGTCGGAGATGCGGGTTTCGACGCTCTGATTTCCGATTTTCGCACTGCGGATTGCGGGTTGCGGATCTCGGAGGCGCATTTATTCAGCGTTGTGAAATTGTTGTTCTGAGTTCCGAATTCCAACTTGCGGATTGTTTCTTGCGGACTTGCGGGTTGCAGACTGGAGATTAATGCAGGTGCAGAGTTGCGGAACCTTTGGACTGCTTGGGAAAAAAAGAAAAAAATTAGCAGGTGGAGCCAAGGTTTGTCTCCCATTGCGTCTCAAGGGCACCAAGGTGACCGGGGACGTGATGTTTTCATGCATTTTTTCTTTCTATTATCTACTGAATGATATTTTCGTTCATTTATAAAAGCATGTCCGTTTTTATATATATATCTCCATATTGGATAAGTACATCCTTGAACGAATTTTTGTATATGTGTAATACTTCACCAACATTATAATAAGCATACATTGAGGAATTATAAATAGTACTATGTTTACGTTGCTCTCGACCCCAAATAAATACAAATTCTTCATTCTTCAACCATTCAAATATACCAAAGAATCTTTTAATTTCCATGTTGTCGAGTGAGGAAAACCACAGAGCAATGTCAAAATGTTCTCTAGCAACACTGATAATATTGGGGCTAAACATCTGTGCATAATAACGATAGCAATTATGGATCATACAAAATGAGGTTGTTTGGAAAAATATTCAATGTTGGATAACATACGAACTCCAAAGAGCAATCCCTCTACTCCCAGGACCAATAGTTTCTTTTGCGATGATATCCGAACTACATTCAAAAACTGTGACTATATATATAACCACAACAACAACACTTCATTCATGAAGTTAATGATCACAAACATGCAACTATAAATGAAGATTTTAATACAAACATCACCCAAAATTTACAGATTCAAATTATTTAATAAAAGCATCACACTAAACTAATAATATGTTAGATTCAGATGAAAATAGCAATGTCACCGAAAAAAACAGAAAACACATAAAATGATTTAAAATCTCCATAGGCTACATCTGGTGTTTCCCTCTCTTGAAAGATGCAATGATAGGTCACATTTGATGGTTGTCACTCAACTAAAAGAAGGCATTGAAGGTTATGATATTGGTTGATTCATGCATTTTACTAAAACCCTGCCATATTCAATGTACCAATTCAATATCTGTCCTAGCGAATGATGCAATAGAGGGCTTACTCAAAATACAACTTTCACATGGATTTTCTTTCACATCATCACCCTCCAAAATAATCATTGACATATTAATTTGCAAATATTTCATTGGGAACTCCTCCCACACACTCTCCATAATTTTTGTGTATTTCCTTCTTTATCGTTGGTACATCTCTCTCGAAACCATAAAAATAAAATTTGGTCCCCATATGTTTTTTCTGCACTACCTGCCCTCAAATGTTTTGTAAACAATGACTTCCCCTCATTGACCCCACATTTAGATGAACAAATCCCAACATTGAATTTGGAAAGACATAATCCCAAAAACTGTATCGCATTTGTTCTGACTCATATGAAGTTTCTTTGTGTTTAAATTCATATTCACCAACAATACTTTCTTCCCCCTTTTTTACTTTTTTTCCTCCAACAATACTTTTTAGATTTCCCTTTTTTTCTCTTTTGGAATCATTTTTTGTGACTTTATTTCGAAATAGAAAACCTTCCATTTCTAATATCAATAACATTTTTGTATGGGGAGCTGCACAAAAATATTTCTTGTCATTATATATTTCGGAATAAATTTGTTTTATCAATTTAAGTAGAAAATAATCTTTGTCTTTTACCTGTCAATGGTCGGCCAACATTTGAGTGGTGAGTACCATTGCTGGAGATACTGCGTTTTTCCACCAAGCCCTCACTTGGTTCATTATTATCCAAGGAACCCATCTCCAATGTGATTTCTTGGCTAATATCCACGGACATCGTCGATCCCAGCTCTGGTTGTGGATGATCCACATGTTGAAAAGCAATCCAAACATCTTGACCTGGAAATTTGCAGGTATACATTTTATATAACTTTTTGCAAGTATTCAAGGTCACCATCCCCGTTTATAATTTAGTTAATTTAACCAGGATCTTTGAAAAATAAATTTTTACCTTCTTATCCATCTTGTCCACCAGTTTGGTAGTTCTTTGTGGATTCTCCATCACATTCAATGTCATCATCGGATACTATAATTTTATTGGACGATATCTGAGTGTGATATTTATTTAAAGCTGTAGTATAATAGGAATTTGAAGAAGTTATTGAACATAACCGACCGATAAAAGTAAAATATAATGAAATAAGACATCTCAAATGGTTAATACAAATACCTTGTTTTATACCCAATTCATGATAGAAACGGTTCATAAACAACTCTTGTTGTACTACCTCCACAATAGAAATAATTATTCTATATAGCCACGTGATCAACGAATGAAGAACTCTACCTCCTGCATACAACGAAAGAATTGTACCTCGAGAAGAGACCAGTCTGGAAACTATGTGATCCCAGAATTCCTGTGTCATTTCTTTTGCAAAACATGGCTTCTCAAACTATCATTGGTAACCTTGGACAAAGGTAAATCAATTATTGGTAGGTTCCCATCCTTCCAATCCATATCTATTTGAAAAGTAGATAAATTATCCTAATCCCTTCCAATTATCCAATACTGTATAATAGAGAATCCTATAAATAAGTCCTTGGAGAAATCTCTATAAACTCCCTTGGTAGGATTTCGCATTACCATTTTTTTATTTCTTGTTGAAATGTGTGAAAGATTTAGAAATCATACAAGATTTTTCCATATCAGCTAAAAAAAATACAAGTACAAGCCGCTTCATTTGATTTTAAGTAGTACAACAATGCAAGCATATCTTCTTTTGTCCAGGGACTATCACAATTACACATAAAAAATAACAAATTCATAGCTGATTGTTGCACCAAAATATGCAATGGATCTTAGTGTGTTGACCAAATATGCATGATAACAACATTAACAAGCAAAATGTGAACTATCTTTGATGGAGTCAATGGACATACCCATCCCCTCTTTATTGATATATATGTTCAATATTTTCTCAACATCCTTTAGTAATTTGGTACCATTATCCTCTTCAGATTCTTTCTTTCTCTTTTTACCAGGATATTTTGCTTGCTTTTCGGAGCATAAAATACTACACAGTTGCTAGAGATTATTTGGTGCAATTTTATATATTTCAATGACATTATCGCCAGTGATAATCTATGATCGAAAAGTATAAACATCATGAACTTTGAAATATTCAAAGATCGAATGCCTGGTTGACCTCTAGTCCTTGATTCACTTGAAATATTGATATAAGTCTCTACGCACTGATGTGCTTAGCCAAAATGATACGTTGATTATATTTCCCGCCACAACGGTCAATTCATCTTCATAAAGATCACGCAATGGTCTAAAAAAATTAGATCCATGATTCTTTATTTTATTTTGAACAAAATCAACCTGAGTGATGCTCATGGGTGAGCATGGCAAGGATCCACTTTTGTAAAGCTCAAATACAAACATCCATTTTCTCCACAGTTGATCCGATGTCAAAACAAGAGTTATCTTGTATTTAAGGATGTCCATTGTTTGAACAAGAAATATATACATAGATTCACCTTGGAAAGACTGCAAACATATAAAATTAAAGATAATATTTAATTTACTAATTTCAGAACACAAGCATCAATCTATAGAATTTGATTGATAAGAAGAAAAACTCTATACCTTCCAATCATCACTGGAAGCATTTCCATTTCTCGCAAGGGATGGACTACCACAGGATATCCATTTCTCCCTTGTTTTTACAACTTGAGAAATGAATGGAGTATTTGCAAATTCCTTGTTTGATCAATTTTGTTGTTTGCATAATTTGTTGATGACGTTTTGAGGAACATCTTTATGTAGAAGACAAATTGTTCGATGACGATACCTTGAATGGATCGACTGATATTTATCAGTTTCAATGATATTTTCTGCGCTTGAATAGTATGCTACCCATCCAATATATAGAAATTTATTGAAGGCAAATTAATTTCATCTTCATTTCTAGGAAGAAATCTCAACGTGGTCTATGTATCGAAAGGAAATAGAATAGAATCTCTCAATGTTGTAAAATATATATCACAATAGGATCTAGCTACTATATATACCTCACAATTGAAATATTTAACTTACTATGCAAGAAATAAGAGCATAAACAATTATGGAAAAACAAATGATAAAAAACCAGTCATAAATGATAAAATACCAATAAATACAAATGATCAAATATCAGATTCTATTAACTGTCCAACCCAACAATGAGTTTCGATCCTGCTTACAAAAAAATAGGAATAAATCGAATGGCTTATAGGCTATGACAAGTGGTTAGCTTACATTAGACCTCAATCCCCCCTAGGTTGACCAAAAGGCTCCCAATTTATCCCAAAATATTACAAATTGTCCATGTGAACATTGGGTGAACATGGGAACACATCAATAAGGCTCACACATGTGAAGGAGATGATTGGGTGGTGGTTAGGTATCCAAGGAGAGGCCAAAACAGCTAGAAATGGGCCAAAATGACTAGATACAGTGCATGGGCACCTAAGTCAAAGACAATTTCCTTAAAATAGGGAAAGAGGGAACCTTTTTTGAGATAGTGGTAATAAATGATGGAGGTGGCCATTAAGAGGGCACAAAACAGCGATATTGACCAATTTTGGCCCATATTTTGGTGGATGAGTCATCATTTGGCCAAACTAACTTCTAACAATCTTCTGACAACCTTGGATTGTAATTATTAACTTGTTTTGGACCAATTAATCAACAATGTGATGTATGACTAAGGTCCTAAACGGTGTAATAATGTTCTAACAGTTGTTGTAAAAGTTTATACAAGAGATAAAACCATCTCTTCCATGACCTCCTCATCAACTTTTCAATATTGCAAATGAGGAGGCACAATAACACATCTTGTTACGTTAATAAAAAAACTTTCTCATTGAACAAAAAGTATTTGATCTGTTCTTGTTGAACTTCTTTTAAGCTTTCGAAGCTCTTAGTTTCTTTCCACATCATCACTTTAGAAGGACTTGATTTGAGTGCTTTGAAGGAATATTTGGTCACATCATTTTCAATATGATTGAGAAATGATCTTCTAAGGTAGAAAATAATCTTATCATGGTCTACATTTGTCAATTTATTTTCAATATTCATGTAATGCAATACAGATGAGGATTTCGCAACCAAGATTCTTTTCTTCCATACCAAAAAAATTCATTTCTTCAAAGATGACGTGGTATTAATTCCGGACCGATTACAAACATCATACGAGGGAAAAACCCACCTTTGCTTCGCATAGGAAAATGGATCTGAATCGAGACCACTTTTCATTAGTTCTGGTCGAAAATGTGAAGGGGCGACCAATCCTTTCACTCCATTATATTCCTTATATTTGGAGGATATAGGAAGGGGTGCCCGATCCTTATTGTGTTTACTATTCCTAATAAGTATACAATACAAAAACGGTCATCCATTTATTCTTGGGTTCACCATCTTGGATATAGATTAATTGTTGGCCTAGCCTTTGTAGGTTGAATATCTTTACATTTCTATCATAATTGAAGTGGCGAATGCCCCTTCTTGTGCTCAGTATTATTCTAGTGTTTACCATTTTGAATAAAGATGAATTATTGGCCTAGCCTTCGTAGGTTGAATATTACATTTCTCTCACCAATGAAGGGGCGTCCAACCATTTTTGTGTTCAGTATTATTTTCATAATATTTCTATAATACAAGAAGGGTCAGTCATTCCTTCTTGT
The DNA here is from genome assembly GCA_027924585.1 of Larix kaempferi. Taxonomy (NCBI): domain Eukaryota; kingdom Viridiplantae; phylum Streptophyta; class Pinopsida; order Pinales; family Pinaceae; genus Larix; species Larix kaempferi. The sequence continues at coordinate 20,542,202 of BSBM01000887.1, forward strand.
TTTCACCATTTAGGATATAGATGAATTGTTGGATGACCATCCATAGCTTCAACATTTGTACAATTAAGTCTACTAAACGAATGGATAGCCAGTCCTTTCGCTCCATGAAATTCTTGATTTTGGAGGATAGAAGAAGGGGTGCCCGATCCTTCTTGTGTTTACTATTCATACTAACCCACAATACATGAAGGGTTGGCCGTTCGTTCTTGTGTTCACCATAATGAATATAGATGATTTGTTAGCCTATCCTTCATAGAATAAATAGTTTTACATTTCTCTCATAAATGAAGGGTTGGCTGACCCTTCTTGTGTTCAGTATTCTTCCAGTGTTCACCACTCTGGATATACATGAATTGTTGGCCTAGTCTTCGAAGGTTGAATATTTTTACATTTTTCTTATAACTGAAGTGGTGACTGAACCTTCAGGTGATCAATATTCTTTTCATAATAGTTATAGAGTACAAGAAGGGTCATTCGTTCCTTCTTGTGTTCACCATTCTAGATATAGGTGATTTTATGGATCAGTATTCGTACGTTCAATAGTTTTACAATTCTCTACTAAATGAAGGGGCGACCGATCCTTTCGCTCCATGATAATCTTGATATTTGGAGGATATAAGAAGGGGTTCTTGAACCTTCTGGTGTTTACTATTTCTACTAATCCTACAATACATGAATGGTTGACCATTCATTCTTCTGTTCACAATTTGAGATATAGCTGAATTGTCGGCCTAACCTTCGTAGATTAAATACTTTTACATTTCTCTCATAAATGAAGGGTCGGTTGACCCTTATTTTGCTCAGTATTCTTCCAGTGTTCACCATTCTGGATATACATGAATTGACGGCCTAACCTTCGTAGGTTGAATATTTTTACAATTCTTTCATAAATGAAGGCGCGACCAACCCTTCTTCTTCCCAGTATTCTTTTCATAATATTTCTAGACTGCAAGAAGGGTCAGTCGATCCTTCTTATGTTCATCATTATGGATATAGGTGAATTGATGGATATAAGTGTTCACAATTTACTACTAAACGAAGGGGCAGTCGATCCTTCTTGTCGGAAGTCGGAAGTCGGGACAAACATTTTTTATATTTTATAACTTGGTTTATTTCCAAATCCCTACTATTTACTGTGGAATTCGGAAGTCAGAAATTGTCGGCCTATCCTTTGTAGATTAAATATTTCTACATTTCTCTCATAAATGAAGGGTCGGACGACCCTTCTTGTGCTCAGTATTCTTCCAGTGTTCACCATTCTAGATATACATGAATTGAATACCTATCCTTTGTAGGTTGAATATTTTTACAATTCTCTCATAAATGATGGGGTTACCGACCCTTCTTCTGCCCAATATTCTTTTATAATAGTTCTATACTGCTAGAAGGGTCGCTCGATCTTTCCTATGTTCACCATTCTGGATATAGGTGAATTACTGGATATAGGTGTTCACAATTCTCTACTGAACGAAGGGGTAGATGATCCTTTATCTTTATGATATTCTTGATATTTCGAGGATATGAGAAGGGGTGCCAAATCCTTCTGGTGTTTACTATTCCTACTAATCCTACAACACAGGAAGGGTCATTCGTTCATTCTTTTGTTTTATCTCATAAATAAAGGGGCGTCCGACCCTTCTTGTTGGAAGTTGAAAGTTAGGAAAAACATTTTTTATATGTTATCTAATGGTCACTCATAACAATTCACCTTTTTAAAACAATGGCCAGATCTTTAGTTACAACATACAGTTTAACAAAGTGGTTGAATAAAAAACAAAATCCATTGGGTATGGAGTCAACACATGCATTTATCAAAATTATTTAAGAGCCCGGTGGTAGGATAAATATTTCACAGAGGAAAAGTAGGTATCATTTCTCCAAACAAATAGCAATTTTAGGAATGATAGAAGATTAAAGAAAACAATACATTAATAACACAGAGCATCAAACTGGGATGAATTATGCATTAATTTGGAAGAAAGAACATTGACAATATTTGAATGTGTGAATCAAAGCATATGAAATGAATTCTAACTCACAGAGTTCAGTCAAATATGAGGCAAAGTGATAAGATGGTGTAACATGAAATACATTCACAAAAGAGAAATTAATAGACTGAAGAAAGTAACAACATATGAATCTATGTTTCCAATAGACTTGTACTTCTTCTCTTCATTAAAGTCTTAAAAAAATATTACATCACTATCTTTTTTTCTCTCGGATCCAACCCTGATTACTTTGTGAAATCAAAATTTATACAAAATTTTCTTTGAATAAACCCTAACTGATTCTTCGCTAAAAATATAAATTTTAAAGAAATCTCTAAAATTCAGGAACAACTGTTTTGATGTCGAACAAGTTGGTAACATGTTGCTTTGATTTGGGCTGATGTAACACTCGGGCAGTTAACAAAAGAACCACAACATCATTTCAAATTAAGACACCTGAATATTCATTCTTGATATAGCATGTATTTTGTTTTCCCAATTTTTTCGCCAATTTTCCATTGCTCTTGATTTGGGATTTCACAATCCATCATTTATTTCATCATCACCTCCAATTCTATGCATTCTGTGTAACATACATATGGAAGATCCTTCTTAATCATTAGAAATTGATCAAATATTTCAAAATCATCGGTCAATTTATCAATTATTGTCTTTCCAATTAATCATTTGACCAAATCTTCAAAGTTCGAGTGATCCATACGAGCCTATACTATCAAAATATGATAATTTTCTTGAGTCATTAATTTTCCATCATCGCTCCAAAAAGAAGGTAGACCATTTTAAAAAATCCCATGAAATAATTTCTTAAAATTTTGAACTTGAAGGAGCATCTGTTGCTCTTTATCTTGTACTTCTTTAAGACGATCATGCTTGACAATAATTCTTCTTTCCCAAATGATGATTGCTGGTCTGTCTTTGTTTCCAAAACTCGGCATATCTGATTGAGTTAGAGTGTTTAAAAAATAACTGTATTTTGAGTTGTTTCTGAAGGCCTTTTGCTTAATGTCTCGTTTGCCACTTTACACCTCTGGAGAGCTATGTTTTCTATAGCATCTTTATCTTCCATAAAATTCAAATGTGACCAGAATTTGGTGACTTCCAATGATATCACATCTCATATAAGGTGCTTATCTCCTTGTAATGGAAGCTTTACTATCAATCTATCTTTTAATTCATCAAATTTCTTTTGCAACTGTTTTTTATCACTCAAATCTTTTTTCTTTTCTTCAGAATTTTGAATTACTTCCTATTTCAACTTCTGGTTTTCCGCTTTCAACTCTTCTATCTCTACATATTTTAGACTAATTTGTGGCATAGAATTGGTTAGTTCCTTTGTGGAGGACTTATCCATTTTCCCTTCATCTATACATAGATATTGATCCCTTGGCTTCTCTGGCACTTGCACAGTTTCAATTTGATTGGTATTTAACACTGAAATTTGTGACAACAATTCAATCCTGTCTTTTTCCCAAGCATGCTTTTCATCTTGTAACTTTAAAATTTTACCTTTGTGATCCACATGTTGATTATTTGGCACCTTAAATTTTTTCTTAAGCATTTGAATGGTATTTTCTTTTTCATCAAGGAGAATTTTGGTACACTAAGTGTTCCCTAGCTCAGCTCCCACAGTCACAATGTCCATTTGTAGTCTTTTAATTTGGACCAATTTTGCTTTGTTTTATGCCTTCTCTTGCCTCAATTGACTCTCCATCTTTGCTATCATGAACTGCAATTTAGAAATTTTTAAAGTGGTTTGTAATAAATCAGAATACAGGACATCTCATGTTTGTCTATGCAATTGAATCTTATCAGGTATATCAATCTCATAAATCTTAACTTCCATTTCAGAAACTTTCTCATCGTTCACCACTGCAAACCTTAGAGTGTTTCTTTCTGAATCCTTAACTGTAAGAAGGGAAACTTTGTGTTATGTCAACTTTCTTACTTGAGGGAACAATTTTTGAGTTTCTACCAAATACTGCTTCTTCTTTTCTACATACTGTGAAAGGAAATCAAATCTGGACTTATACTGATAATTACTTCCAGATTCCTTTATTTCTGAAAAAAAGAATATTGTTGTATATTTACAGGTGGTTTCAAAATCAAAGTAGTTTTTTTCTAGAACAATTAAATCTCGTTCCTCCATACTAATAATTTCCTTCTGTTGTTCCACTTTTGCTTTCTTGCTTGAAACTTCTTCATCGACTTCCATACTATCAACTTCTGAAATAGTTCTCTTATTGGTGATATCAGATTTAGCTGGTGTCTGAACTAGCATTGCCAAATTGCTTGTTTGTTCCATATTCACTTCTTTCATATCTTGTTCAAATTTGACTAAATTTTCCATTTCTTTTAATCCTTCAATTGTTTGATGATAAAAAGCCTTGTTTCTATTTTTCAGTCTCCTTTGCGATGTAATTTAATGAGGATCATAATTAATCCTTTGAGCCTCTTGGAAATCCATGATCTTCAATCATTTTTCTACTATAGATAGGGTTTCCTTAGCCTTAATGATGAATGGACCAAATTTAAGAGGGAATTTGCGGCAGAAAAACTAGGACACGAAATCCATATTGAATAAAATATATATTATTGAATTGATAAGATGCTTAATGCTTTACAAGAGCTCACCTTTTATAAGGTTTGAGCATTCTTAAGAAGGGTTGCATCCCTTCAATTAAACTAATTAATAATTTACTGATTAATTTAATACAATATTTAATATTCATAGCATTGCCTTCCCCTTTTGGAAAGCTTTGTCCTCAAAGCTTGAGTATTTTCCTAATGTCGTCCTTCATTCAGATTCAGTGTCGGTATTAGAGTCGGACGCAATTTCTTGTGTAGATACTTGCACTTCCTTTCCATTGATGATTTGCACTGTATTGTCTGATTGTTCTTACATTTATGGCCTGGGATCCAATCATCACCGCATCGATGACATATGTTTTTCTTCTTCTTTCTATTATCAGAGTAACTGTTAGATGGCTTTGATCTATTTTCCATTTCATAGGCATATGATTGAGGTTTGTGGCATTGATGGCCGGGTGACCACGTATCTTCACAGTACCTACATTGTGTCTCTTTTTCTTGTCGATGATGGTTGTCGCCTCTTGATTTTATTCCTTCCAGTTTGCGTTCTGCGGCTTTTGCTTTATGTCTTGCTACCTCTACGTTAGGTATGTCGTGTAACTTTAACTCTCTTTGGAGGTATGGTTTAATACCTCCTAAATAGGTTTCGAGTCTTTGCTTGTCAGAAAACCCAAATACTCGTGTCGACAAGGATTCCCACTGATGTGTGAATTCCTGAACACTTCCAACTTGTTGTAATCTCGTAAGTTTACTGAAAACTCATCTTCCTTGATTCCTTGAAACCTATTAAAAAAATCATTTTTGAACAAGTTCCCGGTGTAGGCAAAATTGTCTCTCTTCCACCAAAGGTACCAATTATAGGCATACCCTTCCATATGCATTGACGCATATTTCACCTTCTCCTCGTCAGATTGAATATTGTAAATGTCGAAGTATTCTTCTGCTTTGTTTAGCCAAGCAACGCATTGGTCTTCACTTCCATTGTATTTCGACAACTCTATTTTTGCCTTAGGTGGGTACACTATGTAAGGGTGATATTGATTCCTTTTTGCTTTATGGTTTGATGGTGGATCGGAACTACTGGATGACGTAAGTGACATATTTGAACTGCTTCATTGTTGGCGGTGATTTTTGTTTTGTTTATTCTCTACTATCTTACTGATAGCTTCTATTTGGCTGTTTAGTCGTGCCTCCATCTCTAGTAGTACTTTTGTTTCTATCTCTTGCTTAAGCATCCCATTGTTAATCTTTATTTCTTTTTGCAATTCTTCTTGATTCTTGGCAAGTGCTTCTTGTGTGAAAATATGAGATGAGGCATCTAGCACATCTGGACTGCCGACTTGGTCTTTTTTTGCATTAGTCTTTCTAACAACTCCATTATTGTATTATGGTTCTACGTCATTTTTCGGTCTAACATTTTTTGTTCCTTGCTCATAATGTCGAACTTGTCGTCCATTTTCTGCTCCATTACTTGAATGACTTCCTCTTTAATTTCTTTCTTAAGTGCTTCTTGGCTCTTGGTGGTCATTTCCCTGAAAGTTTGGAAATCCTTCTCTATTTTCGCAATTTAAGCTTTTAACTCCGTCGTCATGATTCTTAAGTGTGGTGGTGAATAATTGGAAGCAATTTTTGTAGAACTAAATTTTAATAAAAATTATTGTAGAGACAATAATTATTATATGAATAAAATAAATAAATATAATAATGATTATATTTAAATATTTTTTTATAATTTGTGGATTGTAATTTTTAATAAAATTAAATATAACAATATTTATATTATATTTGACTTTTATTAAAAATTAGGGTTTAGAATGATGGCGTGAGAGGGGAAGCACGGGAGTAATGTGCCGTGGGGAGAACTGCAGACGGTAGGCGCTGGGATGGGAGATTGGTGAATGAAGGAGTGTGCAGGAGAGGGTGGCACTGGAGGGTGTGCAGAGGTGGCAGGGAGCTAGACGAAGGCGGGGGTGGGATGTAGGACGCAGGGTTGTAGAGTGTGGGAGGACGGCGTGGGTGGAGGCGAAGAGATTTGGGATGGATGAAGTGTGCTGGCGAGATGGGAAGGGAGTAGGCAGGAGTGTCGAGTGTGGATGATGAGCACGAGGTAGGCAGCGCGGAAGAGAAATGTGATGTGGTAGGGGAGAGGGAAGACGTCGATGGGGGAGCACGCCGTGGGGAGTAAGAGTGGCGGCGCAATAGTGGGGAGCAGGCGGATGGGAGAGCACGTGCAGATGGAAAAGGGCATGAATGGGAGCAGCGTAGCACGGAGGGTGCTGCGTTGTGGGGATGCTGTAGGGAGTGAGCAGGATTTCTGAGAGGGCGCACGAAGTGGAGAGAGCTAGCGAGGAGCTGGGGAAGTGAAACAGGACGTAAGGGTTGAGAGGTGGTGGTGTAGTGGAGGGGTGGGGGTGGAGGAAGGCGTGGATGGAAGTGCAGCAGGAGGATTGGAGCGAGTGATGCAGCGGAATGGAGGGATGAGCCGCGTCCGAGCTCACTTGAGGAGGAGCGAGTCCGCTCTGAGTGTGAGCCGAATCCGAGCTCAAGTGGAGGAGCATTCCGCTCTGATACCAAATGCGGCAGAAAAACTAGGACACGAAATCCATATTGAATAAAAGATATATTATTGAATTGATAAGATGCTTAACGTTTTACAAGAGCTCACCTTTTATAAGGTTTGAGCATTCTTAAGAAGGGTTGTGTCCCTTCAATTAAACTAATTAATAATTTACTGATTAATTTAATACAATATTTAATATTCATAGCAGAATTGCACATTTGATGGTTTTTTGAAAACACCAAAATTTTCTTCTTTTGGATGCAACCTTTGTCTAATAAATTCTAAGGAAAAACCCTTGGTGTTAAAAAGGCTGGAAACAGATATGGTGCTCTAGTAAAATCGTACACTCTAATTATAATATATTCTTTATACAAGAACCAATCACTTGTTTGGACTTTTGGTGTAGGCTGCATTATTTCTTTCATTTCTTCTAACACTCGGGGCAATTCAACATTAAAAATAATTATGTAAACTTCAGCCATGATTGTATTGGTGAACTCAAACATATTGATATGTTTAGGAAGGTCATGAGAAAACATGGTACCAAGAAAGTTCAATTCAAAAATATTTGAACACAAGAACAGGTTCAGGAGATATGACTGATATCTGAAATGCTTCAACTCATGGAAATTCACCAACTAGACATGAATTGCTTCAACTAGGAATTTATCAAAATTAAAACCACATACTGGACTCGACTGTGAATCGGGTGAAATGACTTGCAGAAGGAAACCTAACATAATTTCTGTGATTGACTTATCACTATCTAGACCTAAACTTTGACTCAACAAGGACAAAACTAACTGGGTATCTCACTGAAAGACATCAATAGTCAAAGGGAAGGATAGGTTTTCATCCGACTGGCCATCTTTCAAGACTTGTAATAAAAAAAATTATTTTTCTTCTGGACTGCAATTTCTATAAAAATTTACCAATTTTTTTATCCAGATGGATATAAGTGGCCACCCACCTATTCCACTAGCTCAAACAGTTTTCCATTTTGGCAGTTTTCTAGTAATTTTTCTACAGTTTTTCGGGTCCCGAACTTTCGAGGTCATTTTGAGAACCTAAACAACGTTTTTTGGAGATTTGGAGGGACAATGGTTTCCAATGACATGCATTGGACCCCAATCAAAAGTTGTAAATCTCGAATAGACCTTTCCAATGGACTATTGAGCACCCCAAATGGAGATCGTATGCAAACGTTATGACCCCGGGAAGTTGACTGTTCAACTAACCACCTTGGGTCCACAAACTTTATGGAAGTTCATCTTCTAGAGTTAGGTTTATGGATTTTTAGGGTTCTTTCCCTCATGCTTATGATAAATAGGCTCTTTCGGACTCTTCTTGTATTCATCTTGTCACGAATGCGTGTAGCCGCCACATATCTTCTCAGAGATATAGCTACCACCATTCTAGCTGCTTTTCTTTTACAATTTGTTTTGTTTCATTCATTTAATAGAATCTAAGTTTACTGTATCATTGTATTTATTTCCATATATATGTGTATGTGAATATATTTATGCTCTTTCATTTTGTTCTCACATAACTCTGGATTAGTGGTATCAGAGCATTCTTCTCTTGTGGCTTCTCAGTGCATGTCCCCGACGAGATCTGAATATCAAGAGTTGATTCTCGAACTAGTTGAGCTTGGGGAAAACCCCTCTCATCGGTCTAAGCAGACTCATATGGTGGGGGAAGAAAAGAGAGATGAGAGAGAAGGAGATCCTATTAATTTTTTTCTTGAGGAATCCTTCGCACGACAGAGGAATGAGATGATGGATAATTTCACCCATATCTTCGAAGAACACCAATGACGATAGATGCACCTTCAATGAGCAGCTGTTTCGAGGGTAGTACAGGTTAACTTTTACATTACCTCCTTTGAAGGAAAGATAGATGCATATGCTTTGGAGAAATGGTTAAATTTGTTAGAGGGTTACTTCTTTGTTCAAAAAAATTTCGACAGTGAAAAGATCACATTCGCGCTCCTTAAGTCCCTCCCCCATGTCAAAGACTGGTGTGATGGGTACTACGAGAGGCAAGCAGGAGAAGAGTCTGAACTATTCAGGATAGACCTCACTTGGGCAGATTTTGTCGACGTCGTCAAGGAGGAGTTCTATCCAGTCAAAAAATATGATGACCAGTACACCAGGTTGATAACTTTGTGCCAAGAGAGAGACCGGGCAGTGCTAGAGTTTACCAACATGTTCCATACCCTACACTCCAAACTGGGTATTAGAGACTCTGAACAAAACTTGGTCCTAAAGTACCGTAGTTTCCTTCATAGGTACACTCAAACAGAGATGGATTTCCTAGACATATTCTCACTAGGAGAAAATTATCGGTATGCCGTCAAGATTGAGCATAAGTTTAACCAAAAGAATAAGATGTATTTTGGGTCTGCAAATCAATAGTAGAAGCTTGGAAAAGGTGGACCTAATTCACAAGGAAAAGGATAGAGCAAGGACGACCAAATCCCCGAAAAACTAACCCAAGCCACAGGAGAAGAAGGGTAATGTGAAATCAAAGAAGGACACTGGAAAGTGGTGCGAATTCCACAAGATCCCCTGGCACAACACTGATGAATGCTGCTCAAAACATTCCTTGTTGGTTGAGATGAAATGTTGGATCCAAAATCCAACTTAGACTTTGATGTAGAGAAAGAAAGGGGAAATCAAATCATTGACGCGGAACCGAGTGCCACCATCACAACCGCAAAGATCCAACCATAAGAGTCATAGGAGCCAGAGGAAGGGGAGTGCCTCTTCCATTCTCAACTATGCGTGCAGGGGACTCCACTATATTTCATTGTTGATAGTGGTAGCTAGAAGAACCTAATCTCAGTCGAGGTCATCAAAATATTGAAGCTTCCAACGGTTCCACATCACCAACCATACAATATCGGTTGTTTGAGCCAGGGATGATACATTCGCATCATTCAATAGTGCCTCCTATCTTACGACATCAATCCCTTCAAAGATGAGGTAATGTGTGATGTTTCCCTGCTTGAAGTTTGTGATGTTATTTTAGGACAACCATATATGTGGAAATGTCAAGCTGTGTATGAGTCTAGACCTCGTAGTGTCATTATTACTTTGGGAAAGAAACTCTACAGGATATCAGAGACACTTCCCACTACCACAATGTCCCTCATCACAGTTAAGCAGTGCAGGAAGGTAATCTCCCAGACAGGGAAATTTTTCCTCCTCATGGTTCATTCTGAAGGAGAAAAAAAGATCGCAACAACATCTACCACCTCCACACGGAGCCCCTATGCAAAACAGAAACAGGTGGACAAGATCGTGGAAGCATACAAGGACATCATCACCACACCTGTCGGGGTTCCAGTACATTGCAAGGTCAAGCATCCCATTGATTTGATACCTGGAGTGCCTTTACCTAACGGGCCAGTATACAGGAATTCCCTCATGGAAAATGAAGAAATCAAACGCCAAATTCAAGATTTAATCCAAAAGGGTCGCATTTGACCCAGCTCCTCACCTTATGGGATCCCGATTGTGTTGGTGCAAAAGAAAGATGGGACATGGTGAATCTGTATTGACTATCGAGATCTAAACAAGATCACAATATTGGATTGGTATCCCATTCCTCGGATCAATGACCTTCTTGACCATCTCAAGGGTGCCAAATATTTCAGCAAGATTGATATGAAGTCTGGCTATCATCAATTTCCAATTGAGCAGACCGATGTATGGAAGATTTCCTTCAAATATCGGGAAGGCCTTTTTGAGTGGTTGGTCATGCCTTTCGGATTAACTAATTCTCCAAAAACCTTCATGAGGATGATGGATAATCCTACGGCCATTCACCAATTATTTTGTGGTCATATATTTAGATGACATCCTCATCTACAACAGAACATGGGCGAAACATTTGCAGCATATCCACCAGGTCCTCAGCACCCTGCGACAGGACATGTTATACTCCAATCTAGAGATGTGCTCATTTTTCATGGAGAGGTTTCAGTATCTCAGATACATTGTGGACGAACATGGTGTTCATGTGGATCTGACCAAGATCCAAGCCATTCGTGATTGGACAACCCCGACAACTCTCACAGAGCTTTGCAGCTTCCTAGGCCTTGCCAACTTCTATCGCAGATTTGTGTTGCGATTCTCTAATATTGCTTGGTCACTTATCAAGGTAACAAAAGCAAGATCTAAGGCGAATTTCATTTGGTCCAAGGCACAACAAAAATCATTTGAGGAGCTGAAGCAATGCGTATGTTCAACGCTCGTCCTTTCCTTACCAGATCTGCAACAACCCTTTGAGATTGAGATAGATGCTTTAGACTATGCTATTGGTGCAGTCCTCACTCAGCATGGCCATCTAGTGGCATACCAGAGTGAGACACTTTCATATGTAGTCCGTAAGTACCCCACCTATGACAAGGAAATGTATTCCATTGTCCAAGCATGCCTCCAATGGAAGCATTGTTGATGTATATGTAACTTCGGAATGTATTTCATCTATGTATTTCATATATATTTATTGTACCCTTATTAGAGATGTGTTATTCCTCTATAAGGAAGTGTCGTCATGTGGATTGACAAGTGTCGCAAGTGTGTGTACTTGCCAATGGGTTATTAGACCACCATATGGGTTCGGCCCTGAATTATATATATTATAATGTGGATGTACCTAGCTAGACAAGTCGGCCCCATAAGGTCCCTGGGCAAATAGATTAGTATAAATAGAGATCGGGTGATCTCTATTTAGATCACTGGGAAAAGTATCTCACTCTCACTCAGAAAATGGCGCATTAGTGAGGAGGAGGATCATCTGCTACTAGGAGACTATCTCACTGTATTTTGGTTGTACTTTGGTTGAGCCATTGCTCTCTCTATCTCTGAGGAAGTTGTGGGGTTTTTCACCTTAGGGTTTTCCCCATGGAAACTCTGTGTCTCTTGTCTCTCATGCTTTTGATTCTTGTGATGCTTGTCATGCTTATTGTGATTGTTATGCATTGATATACTGTATATGTTATTCTCTCAGCAAAGATCCTAGAGTATTGTGAATTAATGCTCAAAATTTAACATGGTATCAGAGCTAACCTGAGAAGAAGACATTTTGCAGTGACGGAAACTTGAGTTTCTTGTTTATTGGGTTTCTCTCCACAGTTTTTGGAAACACAGTATAGTAGATTGACTCTACTCATCAAGTCGCATCTATCTATCCAATTAGAATTCAATTCCAAGCATTTTTAGATTTGGCCCTAAAAATTAGGGTTTCCACAAAAATAGGAATTTCTGAAATCTGAAGACATAGTTGGAAGCTCCTTGCAAAAATCAAAGTTTAGAGCTTTGGATCGATATTTTTGGTTGGGTAGATCCCCGGGAAACTCAAACCCTAATTCAGGGCTCTCCCTAGTGAACTCGGGAGGACAAAAAGGAAAATCTGAAGGGTAAAGCTTTGCTGATCTCAAATTCTGAATACACCAGGATGATCAGCTCATCAAGGCATATCTTTCTATCCTTGCAGAAAATTGAAATTCACATTTTGAATTTTTAGGGTTTTTCCGACAAACCCTAATCCAGAACCAAACCAGTTTTCAGCATTTCAAGTGGTAAGATCTAAATCTTTTCTATTTCCATTTGAAGTACTCTTTAAGATGTCTCACCACACCAAGCTTGAGGATAAGCTTGAAGGAGCTGATAACTTCCGAGCTTGGAAGTATAGGATTGGGTTAATCCTGGAAGAGAATGAGTTGGACTCATATGTGAAAGAAGACATCCCTATCCCAAAGGATGAAGAGGCCAAGGTATTGCATAAGAAGAACTTGGTCAAGGCAAATAGAATCATTGTTGATTCCATTAAAGACCATCTCATACCCCATGTGTCCTCTCTAAAGACACCCAAGGAGATATTTGACTCTTTGACCAAGATATTTGAAGGGAAGAACATAAATCGGAAGATGACCCTGCGGAACCAATTGAAAGGAGTAAAGTTTCAGAATGGAGAAACCATTCAATCTTATTTTTCAAGGGTCTCTCAGATCAAGGAACAACTAGAAGCAGTGGATGAAATGGTGGAGAATGGTGAAGTGGTGATGACCACTCTAAATGGCCTACCCAGGTCATGGGATTCCTTCATTCAAGGAATTTGTGCAAGGAAGAAGTTGATCTCCTTCAACAGATTGCGGGAAGAATGCTCTCAAGAAGAAGCTAGGCTTGTGGCTCGAGAAGAAAAGATGGGAAATGAAGATCAAGCTCTCACAGCACATGCAAGGAAAGGCAAGTCCAAGAAGGAATCATCTCATAACAGAAGATCCTCACACCACCATTATCATAAAGATAAGAAAGATATCAGATGCTTCAATTGCAATGAGAAGGGACACTTTGCTTCAGATTGTCCCAAGAAAAAGAAAGACAACAACAACAACTTCAATAAGCAGAAGAAGAATAACAAAATAAGATATCATGCTCATGCTGCCGAAGATGATGAACCCCCAAAGAAGAAGGCTAGGGCAGAACGTAATAGTGATGATGACTCATCAAGTGAAGAAGAATATGTTCTAATTTCTGCTCTCACAGGTACTATCTCCCATGGTTGTAATGACTGGTTGATTGATAGTGGGGCTTCCAAACACATGACTGGGTTTAAGGAATCTTTTGTGAATCTATCTGAACATGAATCACCCCATAAGGTGAAACTTGGGGATGATTATCAATACCCAATCAAAGGAAGTGGTGAAGCCTCCTACAACCTAGATTCTAGAAAATATTTGAAGATGAAAGAAGTCCTTTATGTGCCTGGGCTCAAGAAGAACTTACTCTCCATCTCTGCATTGGATGCAAAAGGTATGAGGGTTTCATTTGTAGATGGCCAAGTCCTAATGTGGCCAAAGGGTAAAACAATCGATGACGCAGTAGTGATTGGAGAGCAAGAGGGAGGTTTGTACAAATTGAAGGGACAACCTGAACATGCCATGGTGACATAAAGACAAAGATTCATCCATAGTCATGGATCACATAGAGGTATGTATAATTTGTTTTTGCAAAAGTTAACTAATGAGTTATGCAGGTCATTGAAGAGAACAAGAACACATTGCTAGACATAACTAGCAAATATGGTGACCAAGTATGTGTTTCTTATATCATAGGATCTATCATATAAGTATGCATGGCATGATTGATGATGATTGTTCATAAAGTCATAAGTTTGAATAATCATGGGTATATGCATATTATGTGTCTTACCTTAATTAATGATATGACTAACCATAAGAGTCATAGGTTTGAGTAATTACAGGTTTATACATGTTATGACTAACCATAAAAGTCCTATATAAACCTTGAATGCTAATGTTTATTATTTCTGTTTGAAATGATCATGACTATACATGCTTGAGATTATTGTGTTTTAATAGTATACTAATGAATGTATGATTTTGTATGAGATCACAAGGATAACACAATCATGATACTAATAAGCATGCATAGGGACCAAGGATGAATATAAGTTCAAGAACAGGTAATCTAGGAAGCAAAGATCAAGAGGGAGCACACTCCAGTGGTTTCTGCAAGGGTGCAGATATTCAGAGGGAGTTGTCCATCTCTCTACATTCCACAACAGAAAGGTGTATAAGGACTCCAGCAGCTCCTGCAAGGAAGCAAAGACTCAGAGGGAGTCCACCCAACAAACAAACAAAGATAAGTATTTTAATTATCATTTCTTGCATATTTGTTTGCTTAAATAAATTTGTTCAATGATGTATATGCTCATGTTCCTAGACTTAGGATATGTATTGTGCATATTAGAATGATTGCATTAATGAACAATATACTACTAATATGTATGTGTTGGGTAAGTGGCCTATGGCACTGTACAACATTCCATTGCTACTTATCTAGAATGAAACCTCTTTGCTGACATGTTGGGAGTAGTGCAAACTCTTAACAATGTTCTGGTAGAGACTGGAAGGCATCTAGAAAGTTATGGAACATGGATAAATGTTGTATTGAAGCATTGGCTAAGATAATTGCATGACTGTATGACATATTTATTTATGTGTAAGAATTTGTCTGAAAATTATGAGATGTTTCTAATCATGCAATTTAACTTGTTTTGTAGGAAAGACCGTATACCTTCACCTACAAGAGAAGGACTACAACATTTGTTCAAGCAACAAAATTATCTATTGAAGATATTGAAGTTCCCAGGATACGGGAAGAATAACATGATTCGTCGATCATGAAGAAGGATGTTTGGGATGTAGTCCCAAGACCTGAAGGGAAGTTTTGTTATGACTTCCATATGGATCTATCAGATCAAGCATGCTGCAGATGGCAGCATAGAGAAATATAAAAGTAACGAAATGGAAAATACACCAGATGGATGTCAAGACTGCTTTCTTGAATGGTGTAGTTGAAGAGGAAGTATATGTAGAGCAGCCACTCGGTTTTGAAATACATGACAGGGAGTCATATGTGTGCAGATTGAAGAAAGCCTTGTATGGCTTGAAACAAGCTCCCAGAACCTGGTATGGTAGGATGGACAGTTTCTTATCTAGTTTGGGCTTTACCAAGAGTAAAGCGGATTCCAACCTTTATTACAAGGTTGAAGAAGGGAATCCTGTGGTTCTACCCCTGTATGTGGATGACTTATTTGTAACAGGAGATGACAGATTGATTGTAGATACGAAGAGGAAGCTTGTTGCTGAGTTCGATATGAAAGATTTGGGAATGATGCATTATTTCCTAGGTATGGAGGTGTGGCAGAGTGCAGGTGGGATTTTCCTTGGTCAAGGGAAGTACACAGTAGATATCCTGAAGAGATTCGGGATGATGGATTGCAAGGCCATGGCCACACCTATGGCATCGAATCTGAAGCTTCTATGTGATGCTTCATCTGAGCTGGTTGATGTCTCTATGTATCGTCAAATGATTGGGTCCTTGATGTACCTGACGAACATGAGACCAGATATTTTCTTTGCAGTGAACACATTGAGTCAGTTCCTGACAGATCCAAGGAGTGTTCATCTGGTTGCTGTAAAGCATATTCTGAGGTATCTGAAGGGTACAGTGGATTATGGGCTCAAGTATGAGGAAAATCAAAAGTTTAACCTGCAGGGTTATGTTGATTAAAATTGGACTGGCAGTGCTGCAGATAGGAAGAGCACATCTGGGTGCTGCTTCAGTATGGGATCAGGTGTGATCTCTTGGTTTAGCAGGAAGTAGTCCTGTGTTGCACTGAGTACAGCTGAGGCAGAGTATGTTGTAGCCTGTTCAGCTAGTTGTGAGGCAGTATGGCTACGGAAGCTACTGTCTGAGTTATTTGATCTCCTGTTGGATGCTACTGGTATCTTCTGTGATAACCAGAGTTGTGTGAAGCTGTCCGAGAATCCAGTGTTTCATGACAGGTTGAAACACATAGAGATCAAATACCACTATATTAGGGATATGGTGCAGAGATGAGCTTTGAAGCTCCTGTATGTTGCGACGGACGAGCATATTGCAGATGTGCTGACGAAGCCACTAGCCAGGGTGAAGTTCGAGTACTTCAGAGAGAGGCTTGGCGTTCTTCAGATCGAGGACACTTCGAGGAAGAAGTGATGGACACATTTGCTGAAGCCATTCCAAGCATGTTGGAAGGAGGATCCTTCACATGGCTGTGGATGTATGCGTTGGATGACGAGCATCAAGATGATGTTCTGGTTTCTGCTTGGATATGATCAGTTGGATCATTTTTGTATATGTATGTACGCATCATGTTGGATGCTGGATATGATTAGTTGGATCATTTTTATGTATGTATGTATGTATGCATCATGTTGGATGCTAGATATGATTGGTTGGATCATGTGTATGTATTTTGTATAAGCATCATGTTGGATGCTTGGACCATGTATCTGTATATGTACCAGGTGGATACATTGTATGATCAGGTGGATCATGTATGGTGATATGTATCATGTATTTGTATTTGTATCAGGTGGATACACTGTATGATCAGGTGGATCATGTATGATGATATGTATCAGGTAGATACTTGGTATGCATAAGGTAGATGCATTATATGATCAGGATGATCATGGATGATGAGCTTCAGGATGTTGCTCCAGATGACATGCAGCAGGATGTTGCAGTGATGATCAGGATGATCATGTGTACATCAGGATGATGTATGGTGAGTATCGGGTTGATACTTTGTGGCCGTGGAACAGGTTGTGCAGATAAGCATGTAATTTGTGCCCTGGGAGATTTGCAGATGGTCTTTCGAGGTTTTGCCTTTGGCATGTAATTCGTACCCTGGGACATCTGGAAAATGCTCTTTCGAGGTTTTGCTTGGGAGGACATATAATTTGTGCCCTGGGAGATCCGCAGATAGTCTTTCGAGGTTTTGCCTATGGCATGTAATTTGTGCCCTGGGATATCTGGCAGATGCTCTTTCTAGGTTTTGTCCTATGGCATGTAATTTGTGCCCTGGGAGATCCGATAGGTTGAGCCGTGTGATCGTAATCAGTCCCGGGATGCTCTTTCGAGGTTTTTCTATGACCACATGTAATTGGTGCCCTGGGAGATCCAATAGGTTGAGCCTTGTGCTCGTAATCAGTCCTGGGATGCTCTTTCGAGGTTTTTCTATGACCACATGTAATTGGTGCCCTGGGAGATCCAATAGGTTGAGCCTTGTGCTCGTAATCAGTCCTGGGATGCTCTTTCGAGGTTTTGTGGTGACCACATGTAATTTGTGCCTTGGGAGATCCGATAGGTTGAGCCTTGTGCTCGTAATCAGTCCTGGGATTCTCTTTCGAGGTTTTGTGGTGGGGTCACATGTAATAAGTCCTGGAGATCTGGACAGGATGAAAAAGGCCTCAGATGCTCTTTAGGGTTCTTGCTAGTCAAGAGACTCTTTTAAGGTTTTGTGACGCACATAATAAGTCCTGAGATTTCCACAGTATGGCCAGTGATGATGAAGACATGCAGGTGGCGGGCCTACATCCAGTATGAAAAAGGACTGGCTCTGTAGAACTTCCTATGATGAGTAGAGTCAGAGATTGGTTGAGATACCAGCAACAGTGATGATGACGATGACGATGCATCGATGATGATGATCCCAAGAAGAAGACTTGTCTAGCAGATCTGTGTCGAGAAATACCTTCCCAGTTAAGAGGGAGTGTTGATGTATATGTAACTTCGGAATGTATTTCATCTATGTATTTCATATATATTTATTGTACCCCTATTAGAGATGTGTTATTCCTCTATAAGGAAGTGTCGTCATGTGGATTGACAAGTGTCGCAAGTGTGTGTACTTGTCGATGGGTTATTAGACCACCATATGGGGTCAGCCCTGAATTATATATATTATAATGTGGATGTACCTAGATAGACAAGTCGGCCCCATAAGGTCACTGGGCAAACATATTAGTATAAATAGAGATCAGGTGATCTCTATTTAGATCACTCGGAAAAGTATCTCACTCTCACTCAGAAAGTGGCCCACTAGTGAGGAGGAGGATCATCTGCTACTAGGAGACTATCTCAGTGTATTTTGGTTGTACTTTGGTTGAGCCATTGCTCTCTCTATCTCTGAGGAAGTTGTGGGGTTTTTCATCTTAGGGTTTTCCACACGGAAACTCTGTGTCTCTTGTCTCTCATGCTTTTGATTCTTGTGATGCTTGTCATGCTTATTGTGATTGTCATGCATTGATATACTGTATATGTTATTCTCTCAGTAAGGATCCTAGAGTATTGTGAATTAATGCTCAAAATTTAACAAGCATTACATCCTTGGAAAAGAAATGGCCATCCACACTCATCAAAATCCCCTACAATTCATGCAAACCCAAGGAAAGTTACAGAATGACCACCACCAGAAGTGTTCCACTTACTTGCAGTAATTCCACTTGAACATTAAATATAAGAAGGGAAGCACCAATCGAGTCTTTAATTGCCTCAGTCAAACTCCAGTAGCAGCACTAACCACGGTGCTCAAATCTTGTGGCCACGAGGCCTCCAGGTGGCCTCAACTATATAGAAGTGATTTTTAGTTTTTTCCCATCTATCAAGCCCTATGTGCAGGCACACCCGTGGCAGAATTTCATCTCCAAGAAGGATTTCTATGCCACCTGGGCCATCTATGTGTTCCTTCAAGCGATCGTGCGAAGATTATTTGGGAATCGCATTACAGTCAGGTGGAAGGGCACTTCGGCACTAAAAAGATAGTGGCCATATTGGAGAAGTATTTTTATTGGCCCAAGCTCCGACAAGATGTCGGTTGATACATCATATCTCGCATTGCTTGTGCCATCGTGAAACCTGCCATCAAAAAGCAGGGGTTGTACACCCCTCTGCCCACTCTTGATGGTCCCTGGGAATCCATCTCCATGGATTACATGTCTGGACTACCTGCAACCAAGCATGGTAATGACTGTGTGTTTGTGGTCATGGATCACTTCTCTAAGATGGCCATTCTGATAGCTTGCAAGAAGAATATCTCTGTTGAAGCCACTACTAAGATCTTCTTTGAGCACGTTTGGGTTCATTTCAAGCTTCCACAAACTATCATTTTAGATCGGGATAGCAGGTTCCTAAGCACTTTCTAGTCCAGCCTATGGTCATTGATGAATACCAAGCTCACTAAATCGACTATCTTCCACCCCCAGACCGATGGACAAATAGAGGTAGTCAACGATATGATTGTACATATTTTGAGAATGTACAATTATAAACATCCCCGCACATGAGATGAGATCCTTCCTTATGTTCAACATAGATATAAAATATCCCTTCATAGCTCTACCAGCCATAGTCCTTTTCAAGTGTGCCTGGGGTTCCAACCACTGGCCCCAATTGATGTATCTCTTCGCATTGCATCCACACAGGAGGAATCTTCTCATGCTTGGACTGGGGCTGATAAGGCCACCAGATTTGTTGAACGAATCCAGAACATCCTCCAACAAGTCCATGAAATTTTGGAAAATTCCAACACTAAGTACAAGCAATGACATGACCAACATCGGGTTCCACACAAGTTCCGGGTGGGTGATAAGGTTTAGTTTCATTTGCAGAAAGAGAGGCTCACAGGACCCCATCAAAAGCTTCGTCCCCTTTGATATGAGCCATACACCATCACCAAGGAAGTCACTGACAATGCCTTCGAATTAAGCATTCCTCCATTCCTTTACTTGCACCCAGTATTCAATGTGGAGCTCCTTCGCCCATATTTTCCACCATTGTTAGACACCTTGAAGGTGGTAGAGCAATTGAAACCTATAGAGCTTAATCCCAACTACATGGAACATGCAACTATTGATAAGATCATGGACACATATGTTAAGGGCACCCGCCAATAGAAGATCCAACTATATCGGGTTGTCAAAGCAGGGCAACTACTCCACCAAGGCAAATGGCTCACCAGGAGTCAAGTTCAATAGAAGTTTCACCATTTAATGGGGGCACTCAACGAAATGGAGACCATTTATTCCTAATGGGGTAGTATTGATCCATATGTATATAGGTGGCCACCCACCTATTTCACTGGCTCAAACTGTTTTCCATTTTGGCAGTTTTCTAGTAATTTTTCTACAGTTTTTCGGGTCCCGAACTTCTGGGGCCTTTTTGAGGCCCTAAACGAGGTTTTTTGGAGATTCATGGGGGTGGGGGTGATTGAAATAATTTCCCTAGTATAAATTTGTAAATCTCGGATAGACCTTTCCAACGAACTATCGAGCGCCCCAAATGGAGATCATATGCAAAAGTTATTACCCCGGGAAGTTGACTGTTCAACTAACCACCTTGGGTCTGCAAACTTTATGGCGGTTCATCTTCTAGGGTTAGGTTTTTGGATGTTTAGGGTTCTTTCCCTCATGATTATGATAAATAGGCTCTTTTGGCCTCTTCTTGTACTCAGATTGTCACGAATGCTCGTAGCCGCCACATCTCTTCTCAGAGATATAGTTGCTTTTATTTTATAGTTTGTTATGTTTCTTTCATTTAATAGAATCTGATTTTACTGTATCATTGTGTTTCTTTCCATATATATGTGTATGTGAATATATTTATGCTCTTTCATTTCGTTCTCACATCAATTCGGATCAATTTTCTCCGTTAAACGACTTAGGGCTTTGGGGAAATGTTTCAAGTAAACCTAGAACCTCACGGATAGTCTATGCATTCACTCAACATAGAATTTTGGTTGTATTTACATTAATGATTACCCTTTCGGCATGCGAATAATTCGTCGGAAACCAACCAACAAATTCAGGGAAGTGTAGGGTCTGTTCGACACAAAAATAATACAGAAAAGACCCCAAAAAATTAAATACATCCTTTCCCTGCTACTTAAACCCCATTAATTTCTCTTTAGATTGTGAAATACTACCCACAGAAAAAACAAGATCAAAAATATCCCTTTTCGTGTCAACTACAACCTCCTCTTTTTCATCTAAACTTTCATTGAACGAAACAAGGTCTTCAATTTTCTCCATTTGGGAAACAAACTCTGAAAAGTGAGGGTTTCAAGCTACCTGTGTAGTGAGCTCACAAATAGGAGAACGCAGGGGTTGGCTTCTGTGCTTGTTGATGAAGGCAAGTGACATGTTTTCGGCGGTTTCTTTTCCTCCAGGAAATAATTAACAAATTACCTTTTCAAACTTCGAACAAACCTTTTATATAACATATGCTTAGGTGGTTTCAGAACTTGCGATGAGCAGTTTAAATTTTATCGTTTTTCATAGTGGACTCCATCAACGCTTTCCACGTGGTAAGCGGTTTAATTCCGCTCCACCTTTCCAAGTTTAACCACCGTGCACTTTCTAGTGCTAAAACCCCTTTCCATCGTCGATTTGATTCTAGTTGGGTCCACATCATTATTCCACCATAGGTTTACACGTTTGCAACTTTTGGTGTGATTTGTTCAATTGTTTAGCGCCTTTTCCATCTCTTCCCTTGGTCATTTGAAGCCCCTGCATGCAATCATGAAGGCCATGAAGTTAAATTGCAAAGAACACCGTCAATCTCAGAGGAATCATATCCAACAGATCACATGCATTTTGCTAGGTTAACTTGCACGAAGTTCAACCCAAGAATGCGACCCAAAATCCACTTTTAATTGTGCTCATAAAATTTTCAAGTCCACTGTCGATCTTGGATGGCAGGATCCAACGGTCCAGGACAATTTCACTGGGTTAAGTTGTTTAGAGTTTAAAGCTCAGGATGTGATTTGAAATCTCTATGAAATCTAGCTAAGCACATGTTGAATTCAACCATTGATGTGGATTGATGAAGATCCAACGGTTTTGAATAATTTCGCTGTTGAAAGATGCTCAAGGGTTAATTAAAAGGATAAGACGCGAAATATTTGTAAATATTATTTGACCATCAGTTTGACATCCACTCTTTTTAATGAAGGTTTGGCAATAGTATATTTGGAGAACAATTTGGACAAATTGGTTAACTCTGCAAAATAGTAATTCCTTATTAATTAAAACAAGATTGAAAGACTATGAATATCAATGATGAATCGATGACATTAAAAGGATACAATATTTTTGTATGAAGAGGCATGATTTTCCTAAAAAGACACAATGTTTCAAATAATAAAGTTCTTTGAAAAGATATATAACCATACACGTCAAATGTATGAAGAGGTGTCTCTGAAGTTTTGGTAATTGCATATCAGAAGCAAGAAAGAGGCTAGTGATATAGATGAAGCATTACAAAAGTTCAAGCTGCCATTGAAGATATGAAAAATTGAAGTTAAAACTATATAAATTGGAGGGTGGTTGGGTGGTGCTTGGGGCAGGTTGAGGCCTCCTAAGGGGGTTGTTGCCTCCTTCCAGTCATGGATGGAGAAATAGGGTGTTGGGGCATCCTTTTCTGTTGAGCAGGCAAAAAACCAGGGGTGTAGGTGCATCCTTTTTGTAGTGGCAGAAGAATCTAGGAGATTAAGTTCTCCATCAAGTTGGTGCTTGTTAGCTTATTAATAAGAAAGCTTTGCTGGTTTTCCCTTTGAGGTTTCCACGATAAATCTGTGTGTTCAAATTTTT
The DNA here is from genome assembly GCA_027924585.1 of Larix kaempferi. NCBI lineage: Eukaryota > Viridiplantae > Streptophyta > Pinopsida > Pinales > Pinaceae > Larix > Larix kaempferi. The sequence goes on from BSBM01000887.1 coordinate 20,565,375, forward strand.
AATTGTCTTATTCATGTTACTTATGATTATTTAACTTGTGCTTAATACTAATTGTTTATAAAAGGTTTGAAAAATAAAATACTAATTCACCCCCCCACCTCTTAGTATTTTGGATAAACCAACACCCGCCGCGTAACACCGTGGTCATCGGATAGGGTCCTATGTAGTTGATGCTCTAGTGCCTCTGCTTAATATTTTAAGCTCTTGGGCCTATTGGAATAAATTTGTAGTCTCCCTAAGGCTTACTTCCCTTATACTCTTTAAGCCTTTTTGGACTCCAAACCTCATGAACTATTTACCCGATCTTCTTAGGTAGTCGGGAAAAAAATAGTGCTAACAATGGGGTCCCTTTGTGCATAGATTTTGTACCTTGTGCCAGAGCTCTTTAGCTGATGAACACTTTCCAACTTTTTCTTCCACATGATTAGATATTCCATGCAAGATGATATCCATTTCCATTGCATTATTATTTCTTAGCTCCTTCATGGATGCAGTTTTTTGTGGTATTTTTGGAGCGATGTATCCATTTAAAACAGATTTCCAGATATCAAAACCCTATGCCTGTAAATGGAGGCTCATCCTTATAATCCAATGATCAAAATTTGATCCATAGAATAGTTGAACCCCATCTGCAGAGTAGAGACTTTCATGTTCATCCATGTGCTCTAGAGATATTCATTCCATCTATCAGACTCTCTTGAAGGAATTGAATCTAATACCAATTGTTGGAAAATTATACTAAGAGGGGGGTGAATCAGTATTTAACACTTTTTAACACTTTTAACCTTAAGTACAACATGTAACATTAACCATTAAAAATGTCATTCACCATCACATAAAACCAACACATAACATCATACACAATGCATAAGAGATTTAACGTGGATCCGAAACCCAAACAAGAGAAAACCACATAATGTTTTTCTTATATAAAAATAACAAAATTGCATTCATAGGAAGCACCCCAGCACCAAATGGAAGGAGGCACCAACCCCCTAATTTACAAGATCCAAATTGAAGGAATCTACAACTCCCTGATTTACCAACACCAACTGGAAGGAGGCTTCAACCGACTAATTTATAGGTTCCAACCTGAAGGAAGCTCCAACTCCTCGATTTACTAGCTCCAACTAGGAGGCTACAACCCCCTGGTTTTCATAAGTTCCAACCTATAGATAGGAATTCAGTCCTCAGTAAACTCCAACTCAATATTTTTACCAACACCAAAAAGAAGGAAGCCCCACCTTCCTGAGATCACAAGCACCAACCTAAAGGAGACTTCAATCTCTTATCCTTGCCCCATCCTTCCACCCTGATATGAATAAGAAGAACAATACTCCACTTCCATTGTATCACTGTCTCCATCAACCTATACCTATATTTATGTCCTTGTACATGTATCATCATTCCTGTACCTATATCTGTCATTGTCACAATCATTGTATTGTTGTCACTATCACAATCCGTGTTTGTCACAATGACACAATCATTATCTCTATCACAATTCCACCATAACCATCTCTATCACAATGTCAACCTGTATATGCCTCAAATATGTCCTCCAAGAGTTCCATCAACTTCTTCCAATATATACTTCAGTTGTATGGAAAGACCAGAAAGATGCCTACAAAGAGTGTAATCAAATCCTAGAAATAATCACCAATAGACTTCATCTATTTGCACCTTCAAAACCTTACATCATAGACCTCATAGTACATTCCAAAAGAGGGATCTCATCCCAATAACATTACCATGGAATATTTCAATACAATCACCAATAATATCTATGCCAAGATCATCATAGAATGTGCCAATATAATTACCAAGATCGTCATTAAGTATGCTGATCTGTAATGTCCTTTTTTAAGAATTTTATTACAATGGCAAATTTTTCACTTTTTTCCCTAATTCGACCTTTGACTAGTTTTGATGTCTAGGTCTCCAAACTGCACTAAATGCTCCCAAATATTCTGAGGAGGTGTATTAATGATATTAATACTTGATTATGATGTTTAGGGATGATTTAAGACCATTAAAACACTTTTGCAAACTCCTTTAAGATTTTGGTCAATGTATGGTATTTTACTAGCAATTTCTGTTTGACTAGTATTGGTCCCTTGGTCTCCAAATGACTCCAAATTCTCCCAAATTGCTACAAAAGGTAATTGGATGATATTAAGACATATTTATAATGTTTATGGATTATATGTAGTGTTCATATGACTTCTGCAACTCCTCTTTCAAATCTGGTCAAGATAGGGATTTTACTAGTAAATTGTGGTTCAAATCCCCTAGGGGTAGATGATGAAAATGGATTTCCAAATGCACTCAATCCAACTCAAATTTATGAATGGAAGTAGGGGACATATAAATTAAATCAACATGAAATCATATGCATCACCATTTAACTTTTAATGTTTGCTATAACTCCCTTAATCCAGATGCAAAAAGACTAGTTTCAACCTTGGGGGAAATAATAGGCAATCTTCTCCAAATGCTATGAAACTCAGCAAAATGACTCCAAATGCTTATGCAATGAACAATAAAATCATATAATACATAAATAAAAATCCATTCATCAATAAACCATCAATATTTTACTTATCCATTCGAATCCATCAACATTACATTGGTTCTCAACAAGGTAGTGGGGAAATGGCACTGTTAGTCCATTAAAGAGCAATTTAACATAGTTTTTCTTGGAATATCGACTTGTGTATCTTATGATATAGTTATTACAGATATATATATCATATTAAATGTATATTAATTCTAAATGTAATTCCTACACTAACTATATGCAACCACAAGATCTCTATGCAAGAGCTATGGGGAAAATGGCATCATTTCTTCATTAAAAATCAGATTTATACATTTCCACTTGGAATTTTGACCTGAAACTTTCTAGAGATGAATAAAAAAGTATTTAATTCATATTATAAATTAAATGGGTCATTATAATCTCAACAAAATGACTCCAAATGCTTATGCAATGAACAATAAAATCATATAATACATAAATAAAAATCCATTCATCAATAAACCATCAATATTTTATTTATCCATTCGAATCCATCAACATTACATTGGTTCTCAACAAGGTAGTGGGGAAATGGCACTGTTAGTCCATTAAAGAGCAATTTAACATAGTTTTTCTTGGAATATCGACTTGTGTATCTTATGATATAGTTATTACAGATATATATATCATATTAAATGTACATTAATTCTAAATGTAATTCCTACACTAACTATATGCAACCACAAGATCTCTATGCAAGAGCTATGGGGAAAATGGCATCATTTCTTCATTAAAAATCAGATTTATACATTTCCACTTGGAATTTTGACCTGAAACTTTCTAGAGATGAATAAAAAAGTATTTAATTCATATTATAAATTAAATGGGTCATTATAATCTCCCCCAAAGAGTACAATAGCTCACCAAAAACACCCTCCCTCAAGGATCAAGAATATGCCATGAAAAATGGAAATGGTTGAAGGAGTGAGCTGCACTAGAAGAAAACATGAGCTTCCTTGTAGCTTAAACCTACAAATTAAGACTCCATTAAAGCTCCAAATGAAAGTTCTGAATGGCCTTTCCAATTACCAACTTGGATCGGAATCTTTCACCCTCGAAATTGGCTAAGGAAAGAAACTAGTCATCCACTAGATATCCCTCTTCACAAATGCAATTGCAAATTCTAAAAATGATCAAAATATGCCTTCATTCTTTGTTCTTGAAATTTATAAAGCTTCCAAGCTCTCTATGGGTTGAATTCCTTCCAAAGGATGCCACTTGTACAACAATTCCTAGTCTCCCACTTCCACCAAATCACATGTGGAAGCATTTTAGCTGCCCTAACTCTCTTGAGCTCCCTCTTGGAGGATATTTTTATCCCTAACATGTAATATATGTCATATGTCATCCTTCAGGTCTGATTTGTGTCATAGGTGTCATAGCATCTTCATCATTGTTGTCATAGAGCTAGGGAATCTAGTCCAAGTGTCTCACTAGCTCCAAAATGCCTCTTCCTCTTCCATGGGAGTTACTCTTCCACTCCAATTCGACCTTAATTGATTCATGCCAAGTATATTGACCTTCCAAATCATCCCAAGACCCTTGGGCTTCTTATGGATTCAAAATGACAAGAGGAGGATGCCATGTTGCATAGAAAATCTAGCTTGTGTGGGTCCCACTTCCTCCATGTGTCTTCATGGTCAAATGCCACTTTGATTTTCCCTTGTATATATTTATTTATATCCCCTATTAAATATTTATGCTATTCTAATGTCCACACATCATTTATTATCCTTCTTATTTCAAATACCAATGCTTCCACCCACAACCTAGGAAACTAGTAATTTTCCTCCTTGGCAATTATTTGACCCTTAACATTTAATTTGACAAAATCTCATGAATATGGCCAATGGGCTTAGGTCATTGTGACCCAATGAAAAATTTTGGACATGAAAAATCCTCCCTTCCCAATATTGCTTGTCCTCAAGCAATTTCAAACATGAATTTCAAACAAGGGTGTTGAAGAACCTGCTTTCTGTATAATTCTTTGAAGTTGCCACTGAGTTGCCCAACTTTGAGTATTCGAGCTTCCATGAAGATTTTAGAGAGGAACCACCATGCTTGCTTCTGCAATACTCTGATTAAAATCACTTTATTAAGTGGGTAATCCATCCCCCATACTACTTGTTTCCCAAAAAAATTGAAACCAATGAGACTAAGAATTATCCTAAGGTCCCATTGCTTGTATTGGACTCCAGCAATTAGAAGTGCTCTCCAATTCATAGTTCCTGGATCCCATTTTCTTGTATGCATTCTTCCAAACATCATGAGTACAAAATATATATTGTCAAAGTACATAACAAGCTAATGAAAATGAACATCAAGAAGATGCTTCATCAAAGAATCATGAAAGTGCTTATACCTCCAAGCAAGTAGACCACCATTTTCCAAGTGCATACAAGCATCAAGTAACCAATATAGAGGAATCATGCTCTTCTTTAAAAATTGCATAACCTTCATCAAGAGACAATTCAAGTTCCTCTTCCACAACATCAAGTGTTTGGATCTCTTCAAGTTCATCTTCAAACACATCAAGCATATTCAAATTTCCATAGTTCTCATGATCTACCATGTCATGAGAATCTTCCAAACAATATACCATTTGACAACCTGAAACATAGGAGGAAAAACAAGTACCTTGCAACTTTTCAAGAAGTTGCTCATTTTGAATTGTGAGCTTATTATTATCCTCATTATTCTTCAATTATGCATCATGTAACAATTCATTAAGCTCAAACAAATAATTTCTATCAAAAATCAAAGACATGGAATTGCCTTTGATGTGGCACATTGCTCTTTGAATCTTCTCCATGTCTTCAAAGCAGGATATTTCCTCCAATGAAGTAGCTCTCCAACAAGAATTTGATACCAATGCTTGAGTGTCATGGGGAATGCTAAGGGACTCTTGGATCTTTTTTGCATTTTTCTTTAAGTACCCTTCAAGAAAATGAGTCTCTTGCAAATGAACCTTCTCATCTTCTTCCTTCTTACTTGGACCAACTTCATGAAGCTCAAGTGGTGATGGGGAAGTTGATCTTGTTTCTTCTTCAACTGCTACAAGGTATTCATTTTCATGCTTAATGGACATTTGGCTTGCAGCAACACTTTCAAAATTTGTTTCTATGTCACCAACATAGAGGTGTGAGCACCCATTAGTAGGCACTCCTTCATAGTTTAAGCATCCATCAATAGATGCTCTTTTATTCATGTCCAAGGTAGATTGTGTCTCTTCCTTTTGCTCCTTCAAGAAAGCTGATGCATTTTGTACCCAAGTATGTGCAGAAATTTGAGATGAGCCATCAAAGGTGGGGAGTGGCATTTTAATTATTTCATAATTCAATTCTCTATTTTGAAATGGATTCTTATTACCTTCCTTCATCTTGAGCTTGTTTGAGACAATGAGGTATTGATCAAATGGTAAAGTGCTTCTGCAATCTTCACTCAAATTTTTCCATTCAATTATAGTTTCTTTCACATCATTGGGCTCAAGAAATTTTGGTGCAGTAGGCCTTGGTGTTCTCTGAAATTCATTTGGTCTATTATGGGGTCCTGTGCTTGAGAAAATATGCTCTCCCATTGGCTTCTTTTCCTCACCATGAGAACTATTGTTGTCTCCTATTACTCCTTTGGTCCCAAGTTGGCTATAAAAAAATTAGAATCCTTTCACCATATGCTTGGATATGTCTTCAAAGAGTGGTTTAATGAGTTTCCTAATCTCCTTGATCTCCTTTGAGGTTCCCTTTTTATCCCTAGTCATAGTTTCCTCAAAAACAATTGCTCTTATTTTCCTACTTTTTCATTTTCAACAAAAGCACTTTTGGTTTAAATATCTAATGGTGGTCCCTGACTTCTTGTCCTCATGAATATCAGACCACATCAGGTGCCAAGATCATGCTCTTATACCACTGTAATGTCCATTTTTAAGAATTTTATTAGAATGGCAATTTTTTCACTTTTTTCCCTAATTCGACCTTTGACTAGTTTTGATGTCTAGGTCTCCAAGCTGCTCCAAATGCTCCCAAATATTCTAAGGAGGTGTATGAATGATATTAATACTTGATTATTATGTTAAGTTATGATTTAAGACCATTAAAAAACTTCTACAAACTCCTTTAAGATTTTGGTCAATGTATGGTATTTTACTAGCAATTTCTCTTTGACTAGTATTGGTCCCTTGGTCTCCAAATGACTCCAGATTCTCCCACATTGCTACAGAATGTACTTGGATGATATTAAGACATATTTATAATTTTTATGGATTCTCTGGAGTGTTCATATGAATTCTAAAACTCCTCTTTCAAATCTGGTCAAGATAGGGATTTTACTAGTAAATTGTGGTTCAAATCCCCTAGGGGTAGATGATGAAAATGGATTTCCAAATGCACTCAATCCAAATCAAATTTCTAAATGGAAGTAGGGGAAATATAAATTACATCAACATGAACTCATATGAATCACCATTCAACTTTTCATTTCTACTATAACGCCCTTAAATCAGATGCAAAAAGACTAGTTTCAACCTTGGGGGAAATGATAGGCAATCTTCTCCAAATGCTATGAAACTCAAAAAAATGACTCCAAATGCTTATGTAATGAAAATTAAACTCATATAATACATAAATAACATTCCATTCATCAATAAACCATCATTGTTTTACTTATCCATTCGAATCCATCAACATTACATTGGTTCACAACAAGGTAGTGGGGAAATGGCACTGTTAGTCCATTAATGAGCAATTTAACATAGTTTTTCTTGGAATATCTACTTGTGGATATTCTGATATGTTTATTAAAGAGATATATAGCATATTAAATTTACATGAATTCAAAATGGCATTCTTTCACTAACTATATGCAACCACAAGAGCGCTATGCAAGAGCTATGGGGAAAATGGCACCATTTCTTCATTAAAAATCAGATTTATACATTTCCACTTGGAATTTCGACCTGAAATTTTTTGGATATGAAGAACAGAGTATTTAATTCATATTATAAAATAAATGGGGCATTATAATCTCTCCCAAAGAGTACAATAACTCACCAAAAACACCCTCCCTCAAGGATCAAGAATATGCCATGAAAACTGAAAATTGTTGAAGGAGAGAGCTGCACTAGAAGAAACCATGAGATTCCCTGTAGCTTACACTTGAAAATGAATACTCCATTAAAGCTCCAAATGAAAGGTCTGAATGGCCTTTCCAATTACCAACTTGGATGGGAATCTTTCACCCTTGAAATTGGCTAAGGCAAGAAACTAGTCATCCACTAGCTCTCCCTCTTCACAAATGCAATTGCAAATTCTAAAAATGATCAAAATACGCCTTCATTCTTTGTTCTTGAAATTTATAAATTTTCCAATCTCTCTATGGGTCGAATTCCTTCCAAGAGTTGCATTCCAACTCAAGTTTGGAAGAGATTCCAAAGGATGCCACTTGTACAACAATTCCTAGTCTCCCACTTCCATCAAATCACATGTGGAAGCATATTATCTTCCCTAACTCCCTTGGGAGACCTATTGGAATCGATTTTTATCCTTGACATGTCATATATGTCAGATGTCAGCCTTCAGGTTTGATTTTTGTCATAGGTGTCATAACATCTTCATCATTGTTGTCATAGAGCTAGGGAATCTAGTCCAAGTGTCTCACTGGCTCCAAAATGCCTCTTCCTCTTCCATGGGAGTTACTCTTCTGCTCCAATTCGACCTTAATTGATTCATGCCAAGTATATTGACCTTCCAACTCATCCAAAGACCCTTAGGATTCTTATGGATTCAAAATTACAAGAGGAGGATGCCATGTGGCATAGAAAATCTAGCTTGTGTGGGTCCCACTTCCTCCATGTGTCTTCATGGTCAAATGCCACTTAGATTTTCTCTTGTATATATTTATTTATCTCCTTTATTAAATATTTATGCTATTCTAATGTCCACACATCATTTATTATCCTTCTTATTTCAAATCCCAATTCTTCCACCCACAACCTAGGAAACTAGTAATTTTCCTCGGCAATTATTTGACCCTTAACATTTAATTTGACAAACTCTCATGAATATGGCCAATGGGATAAAGTCATTGTGACCCAATGCAAAATTTGGGACATGAAAAATCCCCCCTTCCCAATATTGCTTGTCCTCAAGCAATTTCAAACATGGGTGTTGAAGAACCTGCTTTCTGTATAATTCTTTGAAGTTGCCACTGAGTTTCCCAACTTTGAGTCTTCGAGCTTCCATGAATATTTTAGAGAGGAACCACCATGGTTGTTGCTGCACTACTCTGATTAAAATCACTTTATTAAGTGGGGAATCCATCCTCCATACTACTTGTTTCCCCAAAAAATTGAAACCAATGAGACTAAGAATTATCCCAGGGTCCCATCGCTTGTATTGCACTCCAACAATTAGAAGTGCTCTCCAATTCAAAGTACATAACAACATAATGAAAATCAACATCAAGAATATGCTTCATAAAAGAATCATGAAAGTGCTTATACCTCCAAGCAAGTAGACCACCATTTTCCAAGTGCATACAAGCATCAAGTAACCAATCAAATCTGCTCCAATGACATAGGTGAGGATCCCATGTCCTATCATGCTGCTCCAAAAGGATGTGATATGCATCAAAATCATCACAAACAAAAAAAAAACAAGTAGAAATCATCACAAGATTTCATCTTCCACTAGAATTTCGGCCTTCTTCACTTCATCTTTCCCTGAAATTTGACCCTCTAATCTTGTATCCGAGCTCTTCAATTTTGGATGATGAAGATGAAAATTTTCATCTCCTATTTATACTACTCGAAGAGCATGATTTAGCTTATTTTATGGTTACCCTTTAAGAGCCTTTAGCTTTATCTTGAGTAACTCTTGACCCTTGAAAGTGAACAAAAAAGTGCAAAGCTATTGATGATAAAGAGTTAGAGATAAATGAATTAAAAAGTCAAATTACCAAGATGCAACTAGATTTCCAGGGTGAAGAGTTGTTGAGAAGAACTAGAAAGACCCTTTGGGACAAAATATCAGTTGGAATGCTAAATAGGTGGGATTATTTTTATCTTATACAAGATGAGTTAGAGATGTATGAAACATGTCAAAAGGAAATCAAAGATGTTGAAAAGCAGCTTGGAGAAATGACTGAGTAGGATGTTGAAATAATAAATTTCCAGAATACTAGTAGAACTAAGAAGCAATTGGAGGACTTGTAGGTTGAAAACATGACTCATCTGATAAAGATAGCCAACAAAATGATTACCAAGGAGGTCTTGATGTCCAGAACTCAAGACAAATCTAAAGCATTCGCTGAAGAGATTATTAGATTCAAATGTCTTTATAGAGAAAAGTATTGCATTAGTATTGGTTTACCTCATCCATGGGATGGGAATGGTGATATGTATAAGAAGTATGAGTACAAATCCAATCTATTAACTCAAAAGAGAGATGATGTTGCATAGTTTGATTATTTAGAAGGAATCTAATTGGTGATGGAATGGTAGACAGGTTGACAGAAGAGTTTGAGATATGGATAAATATTAAAATCACACTCAAAAGATTAAATCCCATATATTGTGAGAAGATTACTAATGTTGAAATAACATTAGAGTACTTAAGGGAACATCAATTCCCAATGGGTAATTTGTGGCAATCATTTTCCAAATACCTTTGCACTTTGTTGTCCACTTTCAAGTTCACCCATTTCTCAGGCTATTTCCACCATCATCGTCAACCTTTCTTAGGCTACTTCCACCCTTTCTTGCCATGTTCATTCTAGGGTATATCATACCCTTTCCAAACTCCAGGGGGGCCTCCTCCTGAGAAAAGGAATGACAAACCTGCCCCAACAACACACGTCCACTACCCACATGCATATGTACACATCGCCACTACAGACATAATATGACACCCCCCCTAATGATTACTTCAACCAAGGGAGTTTGTCTCTCCTCTAGTTCACAAAGCTGAGTGGCTAGAATCATATATAAAAGGCTTCAAAGGAGTGAAGTTTGTTATTTAAGTGATTCAAGATAATAGTTTTTGTATTCATGAACATATTTTTTAGATTCACTCCCTCTTTTGTATTTATCGATCTCTATATTCACACTATGGAATTATGACCCAAAATCCGACGAGAAAATCTGACGAAATTCGACGAAAAGGACTGTGTCATCGGATTTCACCTTCAAAATTACAAAATTTGATTTTTTTTTAATTGATAGAAGGGTCAGTCAGATATCTGACGAGAGTCAGATATTCGACAACAGCTGTTGGATATTCAAAAACTATTGTCGAAAATCCGACAACTCCGATGATGCTCAAGTTGTCGGATATCCGACATGTATTTTATAATGGTAACTATGTTGAAGTCGTTGTATATCCGACATGAATTTCATAATGGTAACTATTTTTAAGCCATTGGAGATCCGACAAACATTTATATTTTAAAATCTATAAATTTCGAAACATTCCGACATGTTTTTTATACAAGCGATGGTTTGCGGAAATTATTTTATTCTTTGGCAGACTGTTTTTCGTAAAAGAATACATCATTATTTATATTGTTTTTCTGATTGAAAATAGCGAAGTGTGGAGCTTGATTTTATAAGATCGATAATATTCATTCAATATCTTTATGAGAAAATGTCAAATAGCAATATTCCTGATCCAGAAGAACAAAATCAACAATTGCTTGCTAGATTGTGGGATGGACTGAAAAGAAAGGGTGATGGGAAATGTTATTGTCCATGTAGTCAATGCAGGGGCTTTAAGAGGAGATGAATAAAGATCACAATAGCCAGAAAACATTGTAGGGAACATGGACACGCTGAGGGGGGACATGAATATCATCCATTTGTAAGTTTTGCATTATATATTTTTTTATATTGATTGCTTTTGTAAATGTATGTATTATTTTAATATTTCTTATATTAACTTTTATCTATTGATGGTTTCATGTAATTATAAAGGAAAGACATCCTACGACATATCATCCGGAGGAAGTGCTTTCAGAACAAGTACTGGAGGAACACGGAGCTATGAATAATGGAGAACAAGTTAATGATCATATTGAAGAAGATGATCATACTGATAACATAGTTGAAGATGATGGTACAAATACTTTGATCCATGACTCATTTAATGTTAGAATGGATGATGATGATGATCATTTTGATGATATTCATGATTTACCTCTTCTTGAGAAGGCATACGAACCCCTTTATGAGGGCTCCAACACAAATCTTCTCTCTGCTATATTGTTGATAATGAACTTGAAGGTTATGAATGGTCTTTCAAACATATCAATCACACGGATGTTAAGGTATGTAATATATTCCATCACATAATATATATGATTGCGCTAAAGGTTATCACCATTCGTCTAATAATTTTATTGTTAATTCATAAGTCAAATTAATACGGATGAAATGTGTTTCATTAATATTATTTATATATTATATTAACTAGATTTTTATTAATTTTAATTTGTTGTAGCTTGATAGCTGAATTTTTGTTACCACCGTCAAATAGTTTACCTTGCACATATCGAGATTTATCTGCCATCATGAACAAAATTGGAATGTTGTATGAATCAATTCATGCATGCCCCGATGACCATGTTATATATTATAATCAACATGAATTTGCAACAGAATGTCCGGAATGTCATATCAGTAGATCTCGAACAAATAAAGTAACAAAAAAGGTGTCTCGCAAGGTTCTTCGTTATATTCCCATTATTCCATGTTTGCAATGACTGTTCAGGTGCAAAAACATAGCACAATTTATGGATTACCATGCACGGAACAGAAGTCAATATGAAATTATTCGAATGCCTGCAGATGGGTCTGCAGTTAGAGATATGGAGGAAAAATGGACTCACTTTAAAGAAGAACCTTGTAATCTTAGGATTTCTTTGGCAACAGATGGTGTCAATCCATTTGCAGAGATGAGATCCGTTTACTCGGTGTGGCCTATTTTTTTATCAACAATAACATTCCTCCATGGTTGTCAATAAAGAGGGAGCACATAATGTTGTCGATGATTGTTCCAAATATTTTGTGTCTACATATATTTTTTTAATGTAGTGGCATCTTATTTGTCGTATTTTGTTACATAATGTCATATATATATTTTTTATTTTTCTCTTGTGCATGGTTTATATATATAAATGGTACTCATAATTATATATTTTATATGTTCAAATCAATCAGGTAAGTACCAAGTTAAATATATGAATGTATATAACGAACCTCTTATTGATGAGCTACTAAAGTTATGGAATGGTATCACTATGTATGACATATCTAGACCAATACGACAAAGAAAATTTCAATTCCATGCAATGCTTGTATGGACAATACATGATGCCCTAGGGTTAACCCATTTTTTTGGTTTGTAATTATAAGTTTCACTTTATTTGCATTTAATTTTATGAACTAGTTAATATACTACGCACGCATGTTTATCTAAATAACCCATTCAGTTTGTATATAATTATAATTAACATAGATATTCCATATCTTTATGTTTATTCTTCAGACAAAGGGAAAATTTGCATGTCCATTTTGTGGTCCTAAGATCAATTCTCGTTGTTCAAAAAGCTTAGGAAAGGAGGTGTTTGATGAGTATAGGCACTTCCTCTCTAAGAATCACAGGTATCAAACTACCGAAAAACATTTGTTCAATGGCAAGCAAGAGACTGCATTAAAACCGTAGAGAATGACACCTCTCATATGGAAGTTGCAATATAATAGAAATCGTCAAGGTACGTATGAATCATCGTATATGAAATGTTATGTATTTTTTTTATTGTGTGTTGTTTACTGTAATTGACATTGATTTCTGTAATTTCTTTATAAACTACGATTCATGATGGCTTTCGTGATCATGAAGGAATTAATGGGCTTCCACGAGGAATGAAAAGTTATCCTAGACAATTCAGTAGGTTGCCCTACTATGAGCACCTACAAATTGCTCAACTATTTTATAGAATGCATATCGGAAAGAATGTGACTGAAACATTATGGCGAATATTGGATGGAAGGAGTGAGAAAGAAAAAATTGTCAAAATTTAAAAAGACATTTAAGAAGGAAACCATGCAATGAAATTAGATGTCATTCAATTTCATAGAAACGAAGACCAAATTAATATAAACTCACTTACATGGATGTTAACAGAGCAACAAAGTAATGTTCTAAAAGAAGTCATGCAAAAAATTAAATTTCCCACCGGATTTTGTGTGAGCATGAAGAATATCATAACAAACAAAGGTGATTTTGCGGGGGTGAAAATGCATGATTGACATGTCTTCATGAAGGTAATTATTATGGTATGCATATAATTATTTCTTTTTTTTATTGCATTGAATATTGTTGGTATTTTGTTTGTCTACTCTTTGTTTAAAAAATGAAAGGATTTGTATATTGTTACAGTATGTTCTACCTCTCTCTCTCCCGGACAACTTTGACAACAATGTCGAACAAGGTATATATAATCTCAGGAAATACATGAGGTAAGTAGCGATTTTTTGCATGCACTCAGTGTTTGTTTAATTCATCGTAGAACTTATATTTGATTTTTTTGCACTAATTCATGTTATGTAATATAATGTTTTTTTGGTTAAATATCGTGATTGGGTTGCGTCACTTGTAGATGGTTGACATCTAAAGAAATCCATAAATAATGTATAAAGTATTGGAGGAGAGAAATTCCTCATCTCATGTGTGAAATGCAGAAGCATCTACCTTCGGCATTTTTCAATGCACAGGAACACTACCTCATACACCAACTTGAGGAGATTGAATTGTGTGGACCTGTGCACTCAAGGTCCATGTGGATGGTTGAGAGGCACTTGAAATTTATGAAGGGTTTGGTTAAACAATGAGAACATGCTAAGGGTTCTATGATGGAGGGATATATGGTATACCAAAACATGTTGTATATTAGTCAATATCTTCCTAAATTAGCGTCAAAGCTCAATTTATGTTGCATTTGTGATCCAGACTCCAATAACAATTTCAAAGGGGAGTACCCGAAGGGGAAAGGTAGATCGAGGAAGGTGAAAGGTAATAACACATTTGACTATTGATTTTTATGTATATATATCATACATAATCTATTTTTATATTCAATATATTGCATCAATTAAGAGTGTATACTTTGTTAAGGGAATATACATTTGTATTGAATTTTAATTTTATTGTCATCAAACAGTTGGTCGAGAGTGGGATGCACTTCATTTATACATCGCAAACAACATTGACTGGATGAAGGTATGGATTGAACGATGTGAACAATCTGGCCATGGAATATCATGGGAAGGTGTGGCTTCATTGGTTAAAGCAGCACATCACAATGGAGATACCAATCTTACACAAAGGGAAATCGATTTAGCATATGGTTTAGAAGATAAGCAGGAAAGCATATTAATCAACCACACTATTTTTTTTTTTTGCAAACATATTGATGTACACGTTGATTTTTTTCCCTGTATGGCATAAACATGCACTTAATCATAAATATTGGATCATTATGTAATATTTTCGTGTATGGCTTGTTGTAGGTAAAACCCCATAAGGCTATGTGGCACAATGGTTGTAGATATTGCATCAAAAATTTGGATGAAACGAAGAAAAAAACAAATTGTGGGATATCTGCAATCTTTGAGGTGACTAATGTTTCCTCTAGAAGTGACAGACATCCAGAACTCTCAGAAAATAAATACTCTGGAAGATATTCTTCAGTGTGACTTTAACTCCTTCAAGGTATTTCTGTTCGTTGTCAAATGGTACAGGTTATGATTGAATCAACGCGATCCCGATAAAATTATTATTGAACATGATAATGGATTTACCATGGTAAATACAAGGTTGTTTGAGCCAGGAACAGAGCCCTATGTTCTTCCAAGCCAATGTGAATAGGTATTTAACTCTGAGGTTCCAGGTAGAGCAGGTTGGTCATTTGTTGTGAGACACGATCCAAGGGGAAGGCTAGTAAAGTATAATGTAGAGGAAGGTAATGAATATGGTCTCGAAGAAGAAGACGATGTTGAAGATGATCAACATGAGTTAGATGATCATGTTCTAGAAGAAGATGTCGAAGAATTAGTTGAATCAGATGATGTAGCAGACAATGTCCATGAAGATGATATCGACGATGACATGATGATCGTAACTGACATCGATAAAGATGATGATATGGCCAATCCTTACAATGTTGACTTTGGATGAGATGATATAGATGATGACTTGGATGAAGAAGATGATGATCAATTCCATTGAAGTGTACGAGGTATGCCTTAATATATCTTCTCTATATATTTTGATTTAATATTGCGATAGAAATATTGAATTTTATTGGTACGTATAAATTAATTGTTTCTTAGTGTTTTTTTTTTTTCATTTTCCTCTATGTTGGCATATGTAATAATTAGAAACATTGCTTCTTATAAAGTATGACAAAAAACACATTTAATTTTTTTTACATAGCTTTTGTTGGGTTATGGGGAATTGAGAGTGATGTGAGGGGGGGGGGGCATATGAGCTTCCACCTTCACTTGGTTGGCCCTATTTAGTAGATAATATTAAATTATTCTTGAAACAAAGAGAAGCTCAATAAGGAAATGCACAATTATCATGCTAACCCAAATGGCGTGCTTGATCATGTATTGCACGGGTTCAACATTGAAATTTTTTAAATTTGTGTTGGCTTGGACTGAAATTTGGCATGGTTAGACTAGATGCATACATTGACAGTGTGGGAGGGTTTCTAGACTCAAACATGACTGACACTAACCATTGGAGCATTAAATACCATACCTATATATTAATTAATGTGCTACATGGGGCTAACGTTGAATTTTTTTAAATATGTGTTGGCTTGGACTGAAATTTGGCATGGTTAGACTAGACGCATGCATTGACGATGTGGGAGGGTTTCCATACTCAAACATGATTGAAACTAACAATTCGACAATCAAAAACCATACCTATAGATTAATTAATGTGCTACATGGGGCCAACGTTGAAATTTTTAAATATGTGTTGGCTTGGACTAAAATTTGGCATGGTTAGACTAGGCGCATGCATTGATGGTGTGGGATGGTTTCCAGACTCAAACATGACTGACACTAACCATTCGAGCATCAAAAACCATACCTATAGATTAATTAATGTGCTACATGGGGCCAACGTTGAAATTTTTTAAATATATGTTGGCTTGGACTAAAATTTGGCATGGTTAGACTAGACACATGCATTGACGGTGTGGGAGGGTTTCCAGACTCAAACATGACTGACACTAACAATTCTAGCATAAAAAACCATACCTATAGATTAATTAATGTGCTACATGGGGCCAACGTTGAAATTTTTTAAATATGTGTTGGCTTGGACTGAAATTTGGCATGGTTAGACTAGACGCATGCATTGACAGTGTGGGAGGTTTTCTAGACTCAAACATCATCATCATCATCATCATCGTCGTCGTCATCGTCATCGTCACCCTCATCCTCATTAACATCTTCATCATCATCATCATCATCATCATCATCATCATCATCACCCTCATCCTCATTAACATCTTCATCATCATCAGATGATGATGATGATGATGATGATCATCTTCATCATCTTCATCATCACCATCATCATTATAATTATCTTCATTAACATCTTCATCATCATCATCTTCTTCATGATTATCATCATGAAGAAGATTATGATGATGATGATCATCATCATCATCGTCATCACCCTCATCCTCATTAACATCTTGATCATCATCATCTTCTTCATGATCATCATCATCTTCATCATCTTCATCATCATCATCATCATCATCATCATCATCATGATCATCATGATCATCATCATTATCATCATCATCGTCATCGTCATCACCACCATCATCATCATCATCACCATCTTCATCATCATCATCATCATCGTCGTCGTCGTCATCTTCAGCATCATCGTCGTCATCTTCATCATCATCTTCATTATCATCGTCATCATCATTGTCATCACCATCTTCATCATGATATTCATCATCACCATCTTCATCATGATCTTCATTATCACCCTATTGTTTATTGGTCTTGTGGTACCTTGTCCTTGGCGTTTGGTTGATGGGATCATTTCTCCCATCTTGAGTTGTTCGTACCACCTTCCAAACCTTAGTTAGGAAGATTTATTGCTATCATACCTTTTAGAGGTCCTATTTGACTTACAAGAGGTAGTTACAAGGAGTTATTACATATATTTGACATTATTTGACCTTCTATCTCTTTGGCATGTCAAATAACAGGTAGTTACAAGGAGCTATTGCATACAAGAGGTAGTTACAAGGAGCTATTGCAATATATAGTTGACCTTACTTGTACCTTCCCCGCAATGGTTGATTTACTTTTGGCCCTTACACCCTATTGTTTATTGGTCTTGTGGTACCTTGTCCTTGGCATGTGGTTGATAGGGTCATTTCTCCCATCTTGAGTTGTTCATACTACCCTCCAAACCTTAGTTAGGAATATTGATTTCTATCATACCTTTCAGAGGTCCTATTTGAGTTACAAGGAGCTATTGCAATATATATTTGACCTTATTTGTACCTTCCCCACAATGGTTGATTTACTTTTGGTCCTTACACCCTGTTGTTTATTGGTCTTGTGGTACCTTGTCCTCGACGTGTGGTTGATAGAGTCATTTCTCCCATATTGAGTTGTTCGTACCACACTAAGACTTTTAATGTAATCATTATTTGTGCTTTATTTAACTTCTGTTACGAATGTAACTGTCTTTGTCTTATAACTACTGTTGCATACAACCTTTCTCTCTCTCTCTGGTTTGTACTTACCCTTTAGTAGGGTCAGTGGGTTAATTTGTACCTTCCCCACAATGGTTAATTTCTAACTATTGTTAGAAATTACATGTTACTGAAGATTACTTTAACACAATGAGCCAACTGGTAATGTTAATGTGGAAAAGTCGAAAGAGATGAAAATTATGTTTTGTTACTGTTGTTTTACTTAGTTTTAGTGGTACTTGTTTATTAGATGTAATAAAATAAAGGAGTTTATCTACACCTAGGTGCTACACGTCACCTTATAAAAGGCACTCTGCCTTGAGGTCCTCTCTGAACTTTTTTCCCACAGTGCAGGTAGAACCAAACAGGTATTTGTCAGATCTGTCTTCCTCGAGCAAGGGGATTTTAGGAAGTCTAGAGGAAAGTGAGACATCCAGTAGGTCTACAATAGTTTTATCAACTAGATGTCAAAATATCAGAAGAAAATTCCATAAACGCATGGAATTTTTTCTCATTGAAGGGGGGTCATTTTCCTATGATGATGAGACAATAGGCGACATTGAGGTTCCCTTAAGGTACATACATATAGTGAACCAATGGGTACCCAAGGATCTTCCTCAACTGAACAAAGATTTTTGTGTGAACGAGAGGATATATCGAAGTGCACCCTTGTCATTACATGGTTTGGGGTTGTTTTGCATGGATGGCATAAAGGTCAGTTACATCAAATGTATAGAATTGATGGAGTATGTTGGACCCTGCTACAACTACAAAGATTGGATGCGGCTGGTCCAATATAGATGAAGTATGCATATATATGGATTGTCAGCAAACTATTTACAGTTGAAAGACAAAGATCAAAATAAAGGAGAAACGTTGTACATTGACGGAAGGCCAAATGCCATAGGGAATATTGTCGGGTTTATAAAAAGTACACAACCAGGGTCTACAATTAAGCAACCCAACTGCGAATTTGAGGGGCGTGAAGGAAACCGTGTTTTTGTATGTGCCATTAAATCAATAGTTGTAGGGGAAGATTTTCTTATTAATTACAATTTGAATGGAGTAGATACAAACACGGTTACTATGGGAGTGGTACATCTAACAATTCCCCAACCTTTTATTAATGAATTTAACATCTTAAGGATTTTTCGTTAGTTTATTTCGTTTAAATTTTCTATATTTACTTCGCAGGGTAGTGATCGGGGAAAATCCCGTCCAGTAGATGGTCAGAGGAGTACAACTCCCTCGAGGCAACATGTATACATCTTTGTAATAGTAAAAATATAATAAGAAAAAATAGTTTTTTTTTGCTTTGTTTTTACATTAGTATATTCGTTTGGTTTATATAATGTTATCTATATTTGATGTAGAATGTTGATCGGGGAAGGCACCAGGATGTTGACCAGACGACAATAGCCTCGGGGCAACACGTAAACCTGATTGTAATTTTACAATTTAAAAACATCAAAATGTTTTCTTATTATATTGTTTCATTGAGTATTTTGGTTTCGTTTAGGTAATTTTTTCTATGTTTTTGATGCAGGGTTCTACAAGGGGCACCTCCCTAGCAGTAGATCATACCAGACTTGCATCGAGGAAGCATGTATACATCTTTGTAATAGTAAATATATAATATGAAAAAAGAGTTTTTTTTGTTGTGTTTTTTCATTAGTATATTCGTTTGGTTTATAAATGTTTACCTATATTTGATGCAGAGTGTTGATCAGGGAAGCCACCCCGCTGTTGATTAGATGACATCAAACTCGAGGCAATAGGTAAACCTGATTGTAATTGTACACTTTAAATACATCAAAATGTTTTGTTATTATATTGTTTTAGTGAGTATTTTGGTTTCGTTTAGATAATATTTTATATGTTTTTGATTCAGGGTTCTGTAAGGGGCACCTCCCTATTAGTAGATCAGGGTAGGTCACCTATAACCATTGATCCGATGAGTAGATCATGATCCTCGATCAGGCAGCAGGTATCATTCATTGGAATTATACCAATATAATATGTAGCATAATTTTTTCTTTTATATGTATTTTTAGTGTGTATATTGGTTTCATTATTATAATGTTTTCTACTTCTTTTTTGTAGGGGGATGATCGGGTCAAGTCCCAAGCTGTGGATCTGACAACACCATCATCCAAGCATCAGGTAAACCTAGTTGTAATTTTAGGAATCTATCATGATAGATATGTTTACTTAATATACTTTTTTTTTTTTTCGGTCTATTGCCTTCACGTCAGTAATGTTTTATATATTTTTGTTGCAGACCAATGATTCGGTGTATGAAACAACATCACAACAATCAATAGCTTTTGATGTGGATAAGTTGTTGGGATATGCTAACATTGGTTCTTCTCTAGACCCGGTTAAGCTGATAGAGAAGACCTTGAAAAAAATTAATGTGGATATCCTTCGTCTGATATTCACTATTCCGCAAACATACGAGATTAAATCCAAGGTTGAAGTGTTGGTAAAGAGATCTCATGCCTTGCAAGTAAGTCGCAGAATCTTGAATTATAATATAAATTCATTTAGAACTTTATAATTTTTACTTTTATATGATAGTGAACTTATAAAATGTGGTTTGTATTTACAGGATTTTACGGGACCACACACTAGTGGTCAAGGCGGTGTTGGCCGTAGTGATGATCGTGGAGATTTGTAGTCACATATGAGCAAAAGAATCCACGTACATCGACTCATGCGCCATTGTTTTCGAATGAACAGTCGGCAACAGGTTCCGTGACACCCCTGAGGCTAGCAGAGAGTGCACCCGCTAGTGACCTACGCACACCAGATCGTGCATAAGAAGGGGTCGATGTAGAGCCTCATGCTAGTATTGATACTACTGAAGTAGCATTTCATGAGAATTTCCTAGATCTTGCCGTGTCACTAGCATGGGTACAATATTGGAAACATTTTTGGTGGACGAAGATCTCGTTCCAATACATATAGATAAGATCCTAGGTAATTATACATTGTTCAAGTTAGTGTTTATAATTTGATTGTAATATACCGATAAAACATTTTTTTCAACTAATGATGGAATGATTGTTTTGCAAGAAATGATGTTTTTTATAAACATCTAAATGATTTGTCCTTGGAGATCTTCGGGCCCACCATCTACACAAGGTGGGATAGACAAATGAAAAATTTAAAAGATGAGCTCACTCATCGGTTGGTTGGCCTGTTCGGCAACGATACCTTCGATCGAGCTGTGGTCATAAAGAAGGCTGGACAACATATGAAGATTTTTCGAGACCAATATAAGGTTCACCTAGAAAGGAACCCTAGGTATGAGTGCCCTTCGATGATTCCATCAAGAGAGTGGAAAGCCCTTGTGGAAGATGGAAAGGAGAGGGCTCTGCAAAAAAAAGCCAGGCACAGGGATGTATGCAATACTTCCACAATGTAATTCTAAAACTTATTATTATTAATTTTTATATCAAATTTGGAACATCTAACGTATTTCAACACTTGCATAGGATGTCAGACACATCAAAGGACACAAAGGAAAGACTAGAAAAGATTGGTTAGCACAAGCTTGGGCCTGGTGGTTATTTGAATTTAGCGGCATGAATTGTAAGTATCGGAAAACCAATAATGCATCCAAATAATAAATTGCAAATTATTTTCGTTTTATTGCGCCGCAAAATGTAAATTAATGACGTTATGCAAATATGCAGGCCGACCGATTCAAAGGAGTTCCCACTGAGGAAGACTTGAATCTTTGCTTCTAGCATGGCTTTTAAGCTGTTGTTGAATGTCGAAAAAGCTTGTCTGGGAAAACACGATCTTTTGGTGATCCATCTGTGCACAGGTATATAAAATATATATAGTTTAATGAATATTTATTACTTGTGCAATCTATTCGTTATAAATAAGTGACATAAAATATTGACTCTGTTTTGAGCAGGAAAGCAATGATCCCCTTAATGTCGAGGATGGAAAACAACCAATCGAAGATCATGCTTCGAATCCTGGTAATGAATTTATTCATATGCTACAATTTTATATATAGCATTGCAGATGGTGAACATTAATTGTACTTCTCCATATTTCAACTGCAGAGCATGTAGAGGGTCACACTGTACGGGTTGAGCCTGGACAGGAATATGAAGAACATGATGTGGCCACAATAGGTAAAAAAATACCTTTGTAATGTTTTTTTTAAATGAAATACTTGTCATTATAATTATAACAAAATATATTGATGTAACATTTTCACATTATTGCAGCAAATCCGAACCCCTTGCCGCAAAATTGACATCGCAAGCACTCTACGAGGCAGACATCACGACAAGTTGATGAAGCAGCAAGAACTGAAGGACAAGTTCCAGAAGATGAGCTTCTTGTTGATTTTGTAAAGAGAACAAAAAGTAGAAAGAAGTGACTAAAGAAATATTGCGGAATTATTTTTGATAATATTATGTCCTGCATGATTTTTTGCCTACTGAATGAATGAATGGTTTGATGAATGTTAGCTTTTATTGAATGAATGGTTTAATGAATGTTAGCTTTTATTGAATGAATGGTAAATGTTTGTTTATGATGAAATCTGTATGAATTTGAACGTAATTTTTTTTTCAAGTACATGCATTGGGTATGGGGAATTGAGAGTGATGTGAGGGGGGGGGAGGGGCCATAAGAGATTCCACCTTCACATGGTTGGCCTTGTTCAGTATAGAATATTAAATTATTCTCGAAACAGAGAGGAGCTCAATGAATGGCTACGGTGATGCCTTTCTACAACCCACTCGCGTGTCATCTAAATTTTGACAATTTCTTGGGGCTTGTTATGAAACTAAATCATCTTATCCTACTTTCCAAGCCTCTGACAAGGTAAGGAATTATCCATTTCCCACAGTTATTTATTTGAAGCATTATTTTCATAACATGTATTCCATGACTTATAAATTTTCTTCTAGTGTATAATTGTAGTGTTGAAATTTTACTATGGCTATTTCACTCATCCCTTGGAACTTGTTACAGATAGCCTTGGGAAACATTTTGAAATTTTAGAAGAAAAATTGGCATTTTGATGTGATCGGTGGTATTATATACTTTGATTTGGTGTTCTCCATGTTTCCTCAGGTGAACTCTTATTACCCATTATTTTACTTGAATATTACTGTAATTTACATTATTAAATTAAAATGTTCATCAAACGTAAAATGTTCATTATTAATGTTGTTTTTCTTCATTGAGACTACTGAGACTGTATTTTTTTAGGTTCATTTCATTATTTTCATAAACAAGCAAATCTTTATTTGAGGGGTCCTACCATGAAATTATTGCAACAGGAAAATATTTGTAGTATGTTGAAAGATGTTTTGAAAGGTAAAGAAAATGTCGACATTGTCAAGCTCCACAAATCAAGGGAAGTTGTTCCAAGAAATTATAAGTATCGGAAACATATATGCAATAGATATTGACCAATGAAGAAATCACCACATAAGAGAGACTAATGAAGCAGGAGATTGAGAAAAAGTTTGTCTGCCACTACAGGTCAACGTATTAGTCTTGAATTCTCACATATTAGAGATGTAGAATGGCCATGCAGACTTTTCTCAATGTGGGCCTACATAGAATATATGCAGCACATACAAGGTTGTGTAAGTGATCACTTTGGATGAGTTGACAACTACTCTAAAGGATATGGTCAATACTAAGTCTTTGAGATAGGATGGTATTTTGTGTGCATTCTATAAGGCCACATGGAACTTTGGCATCTCAAACTTGTTATAAGCACACAAAGAAGTTATGCATAATCCATCCTTAGGTCAAGGATAAGACAATGTCATGTGCAATTAGTAGCATCTTAAAAATATTTTGTAGTTTCCACCATACAGTTTAACTTATCCTTTCCACCTTGTCTGGCCACCTTTTTCACATCTATAATTGACTATAGTTCTTGAATGAAATCATTAGTTTTGTCTTCTATGTTCTCCATAACCCTTTCAAGTTATTTCATTTTCATCCACTTTACCTCACCTTTTTTATATCCCATATATATTTTCTGATGGAATTTCATCATGTTTAGCTTTCTCAACCTCCTCTGTGTCATTTTTCTACAAGTAATAACTAATTTGGCACTTGAATGGACTATCAAGTTTATAAATTGTGTCATCTATAAGATATTCATGTTCTCTGATCTTCCCCTTGTTGTAATCTGTCTTCATTCAGGAGCAGATGGCCTAAGATATCAATACTTTTCATTGATAAATCTTCCAACACCTCTACAGAAATGCCCAACTTTGTAATACCATTTTCCTCACTTGTAGGTTCTTAACTTAGAAGATCAAGATCCTTGTATATTTTATGTCCTTGACTAACCATGGCTCAACATTCTATTACATTTGGTCCATATTATACCAACGGGAATGTAGTGCTTGAAACATCCAGGGATTTTGGGGAGTGCGAGAAATCCTTATAATAAAAAAGCTTCATGGAAGATGCAAAATCCAATTCACTTTATTGATATAAAGATCCTAAATAATTTGTTTTGATATCATCAATGGTTGAAGAATCTAAGGAACATGGGAAAATGACTTTTCTGCAAGAGTATTTCTTTAGTATCCTTAGTAGTTCAATTCAGCTTTATGAGATGGCCATTAAGATCTGACTGTAGGGGATACATATACATAGATAAGAAGAACACATTTATTCTCCCCTCTTTACTAAATTACAATTGTTACAATTCGATACCCAACACATTTTGTCAGCTTATATTTCATTACTCATAATTAGATTTGAATATGGAAGCTATTTGGGGTTTTAATGAGTGATGCATTGCCAGAACAGAGTAATATTCGTTCAATCCACCCGTGTGAAGGTTTTGATATGATATATGTGTACAGGTTTTCGCATACTTTAAGTGATAAGAAAACATTGATTTGACAAGCAATAATTAAAATACATTTGAACTTTTGTAAACCCGTCACATTTCCTATGTTCAAGAATCCCTCATCTATGACACTAAGAAGGATCCCAAGCCACATATCATTTAAATAATTACCATAATATCCAACTGTAGAAAGATTGATATCACTAATATTAGAGCTTATAGCTTTAACTTCATCAACATTTTGGTATTTGACAAAACCATAATAGTCATTCATCACTCACAAGGAAACAATCATTGATACCAGACATGATTACGCCCAATTGCTTTTAGGGATTTGTTTCCTATTTGGGTACATTATTCTAGATTAAGGGACACTAAGTTTGCATAATTTATAGCAATAGATTCCAAAACTTTCTCCAATCCATGGGAACTTGCTGCACAATTCAAGTTTTTCCAATAACATACAACCCTTTTCTATTATAGCCAGCCTTGAATCACTAAATAATAGGAAATCCAAAAGAATCAAAACTCTCATAGCTGAGTATCCAAAACCAATAGCATGGGGGAATATAGTAGTAATCCCTTGATGAGAGATAGAACCATGATTTAAAATTTTTCCCAAGTATCCATGGCTACTTGTGCAAACAACAATTCCAAAAATCCCAATATCGGTGACTTTCTTCCCTTCTAAGCATTTAGTGTCCATCATGGTTGGTTCTTATATACTAACATCTATTCCGTCCACTTTGTTAGAAAAACAGGATCGCAGAGCAATACCAATAAACATAAATGCAAATATAATCACACACACATTACAAGAGAGACACAGATATATCGTGGTTCACCCAACTTGGGCTACGTCCACACTAAAGTTGCCAGTCCTTATTATTATTCCGTCCAGGAAAGTGAAGGGATACAACCTGTAGCACAACCGTTGCACTTCCTCTTCACTATCTCACAATCTCTCTTCTTGATCTTAGAGATATTTACAATGCATAAAACCTAATACATCAACCCTAGCCGTATTACAATGGATTTCTTTTATAAGGGAGATACAATGGGAAAAATACCATGGGTTACCCAAAACCATGGGCCCGAAAACTGGTGGCAAAAACGATCCCAAAATTTTTCCATGGGGGCCCACTAGCCCTCGCACCCCCTTAGGGTCGTGCCGGTGCCGGGATCATAACCAAACCTGGGGTATGGACACGGCTGAATAATAATATCTCTGAATCTGGAGATCAGGCTCCACAACCAACACACTTTTGTGTGTATGTACATGAATGTACATGCATCTAAGTTTTCTATCAATAATCTAAGTGAAAATTTCACTTATGATCAACTCTCGTTATTGTTCTTGCTTATTTTCTTATATTGCATGCATTACCTAAATTATCAACATTGGACAGCCATCTTCATGTCACAGGATATCTTTATTTTATTTTTTTAAGTCCACATATCCATCGGATATCCGACTTCCACCTCCAAGATATCCGACGTCATCTCCATACCACCGATGGCTAAAAAATTCGGATATCTGACTTCTTACAATGAAGATACCGTCGGGTATCTGACAAACTCTTACAAAGAATCTGACCCCATCGCCATACCACCGACGGCTAAAGGCATCGGTCTTTGATGTCAATCATGCTGGATATCCGACGCCGCCACCATACCACCGACGGCTAAAGGCATCGGTTTTTTTTGTCAATAGTGTCAGATTTCCGACCTCCTTACAAGTGAGTGTTGTCGGATATCCGACAAGAATATTAAGAGAGGATTTGTTGAATATAAAGTTAGAGTTGTGGGATATTCGACGGGAACATTAAAAGAGGATTTGTCGAATATAAAGTTAGAGTTGTCAGATATTCGACGGGAATATTAAAAGAGTAGTTGTCGGATATTCGACCGAACCATGTCGAATATCATACGCGTTGATTTTACTGTCGAATATCCGCCAAAATGCCACCGACGTTTAAAAAAGAAGATTCTTATCGAATGGTCGACAACATGTTGTCAAAAATTGGACATCTATGCCGTTGTATTTTGGGTTCATAAATCCTAGTGTCATTGGACATTGTATAGATTGTATTTCATTTCCATCCAACCTTGATTTTTCTGTTAGAAGTTTTATTACTTTTCAATTCAATCTCCATGGTTATAAATATTTTTCAAATGATTTTTTCATATTCTCAGGTATTTTTTATGTTTCTAAAATTTCCTCTATATGGGTTCTTGGTTTATTTGGGTTAGACATTGCTTATTAAAAGCTATAGAGTGGAACAATGCAAATTTCGTCGTTTTAATTAGAAATTGGATGCAGCTATGCCCTATGCCCCAACTGCATAGGGGTGAAACCGTCTAGTCAATAAATGTTCGTAGCCTTCCCGTACTCAATCTCTCTATTTCTAGATAGGAGTCAGATTGTGTGAATTTGAATGGGGTTATTACCTCTTAGGAGAGATGAAGAACTTCACTCTAAAATCAATTTCTATTCCGGATCTTCGGCAATGTCGGGGTAATTTTGAATCCATAGGGAGGACTCTGTGTTTAATAGAGTCCGCTTTCTTGTGTAACTTGTGGAGCGATACATTCGATCCGGGGTGCTTTGCAATTGAAACCAGGTATGATATCTCTAATTCATATTTGGAATTGAAGAAAGTGAAATTGTTGAGTTGCTTGAACATCTCCACTTCCAGCTACTGCTCTCATTTCTCTCTAATTAAAGAAAGCGAAATTACAAGATTTGATTTTACAATTCTCTAATAAACGAAGGGGCGGCGGGTGATTTTGATACCCTAGAAATTTACAACTGGACCCTTGTGTTGATTTTGTGCCTTTAAATCTAGAAACAATCTTTTGCTTGCCAAGTGTGAAATTTGATCTTCAACTGTTTACCTTAAAATCTGGAGATATCTTCTGCCTGCTAAACTTTGTAAATGATTTAAAAATAATTTATTTCTTGCCACTTATTAATTTTCTAAAATATCAATTTCAAAAACTTTCCCAAATACTTCTTCAACCTATAAAATTACATTTTTATATTTCCTTTGAAATAGGAGATGTATGTGGTTTTTACAACCATGTCTTGATCACCCATCCATAAAAACCCATATCCAGTAACATTTCTCTAGTTACTTTGAATTTGTTTATGAATTTCATAAATGAAATTCAAAACTAATTTCTCAAAAAACATTCATTGTTTCTAAAAACCATGTCTTGTTTTGCCCATATTTCATATATTCATAAATATAATCCAAAAACCATTTATAAATTTATGTAAAAACCATTTATTGGTTTGCTTCCAGTGGTTTTGGATATCTGAATTTTGGAAAATAATTAATTTTCCTGAGCATGAAAGGTTAGATGATAAGGTTAAACATTAGGAAAATAAAACATTAATATATTCCTTATATTTCGAAGTTGGAAGAAAGTGGTTTTATTCAAACTACTTAAGTTAGCAGAATGTATGCAAGATTGACATGTAAAATCTAAAACCATGGTAAAAAATTATGTTGGCACTATAAAATATTAACCTTGGAGCACTTAATCCCAGCGGAATAAATGTCCATGCTTTATCAAACTTTTGATATTTTCAAAGTTTAATATGATATTTTTTTAGTCTTTCCAAATACCATGATATAAATAAATTTTGGAAAATTATTAATATAAATCCACAATCCATAATTCCATTGAATTATCCTTGATAAGGGCAATGGTAGGGGTGACCGATTATGTCTGTCCCCACGCAGGTTCGAATGCCCGACCTCATGTATGCAACGCCTTCACAAGTGCACGAAAAAATTCCATTGAATTTTCATATGCCATCACTGACCAGCCATGTGACCGCGGAGTCCGGCCAGCGAGTGCATTAATGCGAAATTGGAATGGAGCCTACCTCTCTTGAGAAATGGGAAATGGAAATTGGAATGGATCCCTCCCAGTGTCGCCTATACTGTTGACTCTTGAGGGAGAAAAAATGAAACAAAATGGAGTGGAAAGGATGAGAAAATTGGATCTCGAACCTTGAAGAAACTTGAAACGGAGTTTAGCTTGGGTAATTCGTCCCCATTGTCGTTTCCACTTCATTTTCTTCACTATGCATTCATGATTCATCTAGCGAGATCCTTACAAACATATTCTACAACATTTTAATTTGTGATTCGTTTAGTGGGCTCCTTATATGACTGGGATGCTATGAATTTACAGGTATGTGCATAATTTTGCAATGTGGATTGGATTTTCAAATATGTGTAGCATTTTGTATGTGGAGAACAAAGTTAGATGTAGGGTTTTAGCTTTCCACAACCAAATTGTTTAAAATCTGTAATGCATTATGCGACTGGTCTATGAACCAACAAAAAATCACACTTCCCAGATTGTACCACCTCACTACCATTCTTTGCAATTTTCAAACCTTGAACGATAGAATTTTGCAGATAATATGAAATGGGTTGTGTAAAAAATTAACACCAACCTTAGATGTTATTGCTACGACATGTTATCTCTCCTTCTTTTCCCAATTATGTTTCAACTCAATTCCATCTTGGAAGATTGATCTTGTTGTTTAGACTTCTCTTATCTATTGTGGTCATCTCTCCCTCTTCTTCATCGTCTTTTTCCCGTGTTACACTAGATCTTCTACAAACCCATCTACAAACAATGTCTAGAATTGGTATAATTGATAAAACAAGTGATTTCTTCATATTGTTAGCTTTTTTGTCTTTTTGTTTTTTAAATTTATTCTATATGGATTCTTGGGTTATTTAACTAGACCATATTAATATAATGTTGCTTATTAAAGTTTATAGAGAGGAACGATGCAAATATTGCCACTATATTAAGAAATTTGTAAAAGCGATAATGACATTTTGATGTACTATTACATTTTCAAATGAAAATAATGATTTATTTTTACATGTCAGCATTGAAGGGTTCAATATCTCATATCCCTTCAAAGTGAAATGGGACCCTACCCTTGATTATATCGGCGAACCCTAGCAGTCAAGATGTCTCATCAGTCAATTCAAATGTCGGACAAGGTAAGGTCTCTCACTCTTAATGTCATATATCCCTCTTTCAAGTACTTTCATATTTATTTTCGACGATTGTGGATATTTCTTCCTATCCATGTTCAGGTTTTTTGTTCATTTTCGCTCCTTTAAATCGGATATGCCCCTATTCCTTGGTGCTTGCCAAAAATTTTGTCTAGCTTATCTCTGTCTTCGATGATTTCTCCCTCCACTGGCCCTCCTACTCATTTGGTTATTGAAGGTCCAGTCAAGGGTAGGAACCAGATTCCGACTAGTGCTCTGCTTAGTGGCATCGATCTCCCGTATGGAAAGCTTTGTTACTCAATTTCTTTAGGCCTATCTCGTTATTATATCATGGCGTATGGTAGTAGTCGTGGCCCTATTGGAAGGACTAGTGGCAGTGATGTGAATATATGAAGAGTGGATCAGTTGGAAAATCAGATAGCAGAACTTTGACAGAAGATGGAGGGGAAATGGGACAAACAGGACTTGGAATCCAAGGAGAAGAGAATTAGGGACACCATCGACCGCAAGTTCGAAAATAATAATGATGAACTGATTGAACGAATGTGAAGGCTCCCTGTCGAACACGATGCAACCACCCGAGTTCAACGTGACGTCAAGAGGAACCCAACGACTTTGGTAGTTTCTGGACAATCCCCTCCAACTGATAGGCCTCCCTCATGGAAAAAATCAATGGATATTGACTAAGGGAACCATGCGACCCACCCACCACACTCTCTTTATATTTTCAGGATAAATTTTATTTTTTTTCGTTTTATGTTAGTTTTACTTGTTTGTTTTTAGTTTTTCTTTTTCTATTAGTTTAGGGGAAGGATTTTGTCCTGTTTTTCAAAGGCCCTTCTGTCCATTTTTTAAAGGCAGGTCTTTTGTAAGGGTTGTACTTTTAGACGGGCAGCATAAGAATGGAAGAATAATATCAGACTAACCTATTTTGCAAAGGGTCTTCCATTGATTTTGTATAATTGGGATGAATGATAGTTTAACTAATTTATCTATTTGTTTGGTTCGGCTAACAACCCTTATGAAATTTATCAGATGGATATAAATATAATGTAACTTTAACATGATCAATTTGCACTATTTTGTAGTATGTGTTCTTTTATGAATCCAATATTAACTTTAGATCTTGAATGTTTTTGTGAATACTTGAATCCTATGAACCATAGCATATCAATATGAATTCTGACTCAACATAATCTCATTCAAGCATGAAAAGACAAAACAATGGAAATATATAACAGGAATAACATTCACATAAGGAAAGGAAATACAACATATCAATATGAATTCTGACTCAACATAATCTCATTCAAGCATGAAAAGGAAACACAATGGAAATAGATAACGTGAATAACATTCACATAAGGAAAGGAAATATAGTCTGCAAAATAACAACAGGAGAATCTCTGCTCATAAAAGTATTTTCTTAACTCTGCAATTTTTTATTAATCTTGAAATTTCTCGGTCAAACAGGTCTCACTCTCATGGGTTCCAACCCCAATTAGAGAGCTAATATCTAACTTTCTGCTTAACTATTTGCTGGAAAATAGGAATTTTATAACTACTTATTACATCTATCACAAAACTAAGTCTTCATAATCCTTGAAATGTTGAAAGACAATTTGATGCCACATTGAAGTGGTCTTTGGCATAACCTTCGCTTGAGTATCACTGACAAGTGTCCTCATTGGTGCAATTTGTACCTCATCCTCCCAAAATTTTCAACTATCTTCCATTGCTCCACAGAGGGGACTTCATAATTAATCATCTCTTTAACCAAAACTCTTAATTCTACATGGTCTACAAAAGACATAGGAGACAATTTGGCACCTATCATTTTAAATTGATTTAAAATTTCAAAGTCCACTGCAATCTTATCAATTATTGCCTTCCCTGTTAAAGGTTCATGGATCATATCTTCAAATTTCTTATGATCCATTCGATCTTGAACTAATAAATCTTGGTAATCAGGCTGAGGGATCAATTTATTTTCTTCATCCCAAAAAGAAGGGAGTCCTTTCTGAAATAAATCTTTAACTAAGCCTTTAAAAGACTTAACCCGTTGCAACATCTGATTAGCATTTACTTGGACACTCTCAACATGGTGATGATTTCCAATAACTCTCCTTGCCCAAGTTATCACTGTAATTCTGTGTTTAATTGCTAATTTTTTCAATTCCTCTCCTAATAAAGTATTGAGAAAATAAATGGTATTTTAAGCTGTTTATGTTGATCTTTTATCCAAAGTCTATTTCATAATTGCACAAATCTGCATTGTTGTACTTATCATTGTCTCCTTATATTTAATAAATTTCAGATAAGGTCTTAATTTAGTAGCCTCAGTAGTTACCAAGATCCTAATTAAATGTCTAGCTCCTTGTACTGGTAACTTCCCTGATACTCTTGTCAGTAAATTTTCATTTTTCTCAAGCAATTCTTTACTTTTATCTTCATAACCCTTCCTTTCTTCTTCTTTTTTCTTAATTAATTCATTTAGCCTTTGATTTTCCATTTTAAGTACCTTGATTTCTTCCTCTTTCAGGATAACTTGAGACATGGCTTGGACTATACCGTCTGTGCTTGCCATAATTTTATGGACTGTCTCTTTTATTTCAGATTGTTTTTTCTCATTCTCTTTCTCCAAACTTATCTGATTTTCATTCAAAACATCAATCTGAGCTATGAGATAAGCTCTTTCCTTCTCCCATTTACCTTGTTTTTCTGCAAATTTTAGTAGCTTTACATTACTATCATTCAATTGCTAGGATAAATCATCCTTCTCATGTTCCAAATTTGTTAATTCAGATGCTTGAATTAATTGAGTAGCTGGAATTTTCAATTTATTATTGAGCAATTGAATTATACTTTCTTTCTCAGCTAAAATATTCTTTGTGGCTTTTCATTTATCTGGTTCACTATCCATTGCCACAAGATCAGTCTGAAGATTCTTTATTTGTTGTTGGTAAGCTTTATTTTTAGTTTTCTCTTGCTTCAATTGGTTCTCTAGTCTACCCACTATAGACTGTAATTTTGAAACCTTCAGAGTGGCCTTTAACAAGTCAGTATAAATCACTTCTAAAGTTTGTTTATATAAATGAATTTTATCTGGGACTGGGATCTGCTGCAAGTCAATTTTCATCTATGAAACTTTCTCTTGAGAAACCACTGCCAAATTTAGAGTATTCTTTGCATGGTATTTGACTGTTATTAATGAAACTGCCCCATTTGATAAATCTCTAACTTTAGGAAAAAGTTTATGAACCTTTTCAAAAGAGACCCTTTTATCTAGACCATATTTAACATACAAATCATATTTAGAACGATGCATGACAGTGGAACCAACTTCTTGTACCTCAGAAAAATTGTACTCCAGTATCCGAAAGGCTAGGCCATGCACCTTTTCTTTTTCTTTAGTCTTCTTTCCTTCTAAATCCACCATTTCTTTCCCTTGATCAAATCTAGGAATTTTTGTGGCATCCCAGTCTTCAACTTCTACATCAGTTGTCTATGAAAATTTTCTTTTACCAGTAATTGCAGCTTTATTGGGAGTAGGTACTAACATAGTAGAAGACTTAATCAATGCAGAGGGATTTGATTGTAAGCTTTCTAAACTCTCTGCACTTGATTGATATTCCATCAGATTGGATCTCTTAGCCAATCCCTTCACCTCTTGATGATCAAAAACTTTGTTTTTATTGTGTTGTCTTCTCTGAGAAATAATATGATGTGGATCATAATTAATCTTTGAAGCCTTCATGAAATTCAGGCATTGTATAAATCCTTCTATCATTGGGAGAGCAACTTTATTCATTACAATGAAGGGACCAACTTTCAAAGGAAATTTAACCTCAAAAGCATTTCTAAAATTTAAGAAATGTTCATTCTCCACAATAAGCTTATGTCTAGTGAATACTAAAGAAAAAACTCTTGGTGTTAAGAAGGAAGGTAGAATATAAAGTTCAAGAACAAAACCATAAACCTTGATAATGGTATGTTCCTTTAAAAGGAACCAATTACCAACCCTCTTCTCAGGGCTAAAGTGGAACACATCTTTCATTTCTAGTAATACTCTGGGTAGTTTTTCCTGGAAGAAGACTCTGTATATCTCTGACATTATAAGGTTCATATAATTGAAAGCATTATTTCTAATCTCAGAAGTGAAAACTACTTCAGGCAACTGTAAATTATCTTCATTGAATTATAGAAACATTAGATGACCAAATAGGATTGAAACCTAAAATGTCTGGTCGTGTGGAAATTCAGTAGCTGAATATGAATATTTCAACTAAGAATTCATCAAATGTAAGACAAAAGTATTGACTGGACTCAAACTCAAACTGGTGTAAACTCAATCTAAACAACAAGCTTAACAGGGTTTCTAGGACAAGATTATCATTATCTAACCCTAAAAACTGACACAGTAAAGAAAGGACACATTGGGAATCTTTAGTAAACAGGGAAAGGTCCAGAGGGAAGGGTAAATTTTCTACTGAAACGTTAGGTTTAAGGCTTTTCAACAGGAAGGCTTATTTCATGTCCATCGTAGACTGTTTGTACAAATTAATTATATTTTCTTCCATGAAATCCTCAAGGTTTTGGGAAAATAACTGGGGAGACTCTAACGACTCTCTAATGACCAGGGGATTAATGGCACAAATCATTTTTGATCGGCTGAAATCCATAATAACCATCTCTGACTGGGAATAATTTGTTGTGAACCATGAGACAAAATAAGGAAACTTTAGGGTTTGTTCTGGGTAAAAATTGTAAAGATAGGACTTGTGAACCCCATTTACATCTATTCCCTATGATTCTAAAATCTTTAATTTATTTTTAATTTCATGGAAGGGACCAAGGGATAGGACTATATCAAAAACATTGCCATCTCTATCTTCAAAAATTTCCCCCAACCTGCTAAAATCCCTATTTTGAACTTCTACTTCATGTTCTCCCTCCATATTTACAAAATGATTGCTTGTTTCAGGATATTTTGGCTTACCTGGATATCAACTCTCACTGACTCTAACTGGGCTTCCATATGTGCCAGAGATGCCTTCTTCCTCGGGCACAAAGTGACAAATATTCTCTTTTCCACGTGACCCCTTTTCCTTTTATAATATATCGTGTAGGTGGTTTCAGGATCATGAGAAGTGGTTTTCCATTACAATTTTTCATTCAGCGGAATGATCCTTGACTCAACACATGGTAAGTGGTAAAAATTCCGCTACCACTTACCATTTTCATTCTCCATGCTAGTTGAAAGTGTGAAATCAAAATCAACCATCGATCTTGTATTCCGTCGCTCATCCACCGTAGATTGCTTCCTGACTTTATCACGTACCAATGGTCATTTCACCAAAGTTTCCAACGTTATATAACATGCATATTTTCCTAGCGGATTCCCTTTCCACCATAGATCTCATTGCTCCTTGAATCTAAACCGTTGATTTCTTATAAAATTTTACAAGACGTTTCATTAACCATTTTTACCCCGCTTTAACTTAGCTCACGATCACATGGAGTGTTTTTCCCCAAAAAAACAAATTTTAGCCCTTGTTCCTTTAACGCCTTGCTTTCTAACCTTAGGTCATGTCATTGACTCATTTCCCAAACGATCTGAGTCAGATCGTTGACATAGAAATTGACGATTAATTCTGATCCGATCCAATACAAACTACGCCAACGATTAATCTCATTTTTTCCTGGCGACAACGTGTAATAAAGGTGATTTTTGTCTTTAATTTGGGTGATGCATCAAGTTTTCGTGGACATTTTTTAGCCACCATAATATTTACCCGATAGACAAAATATTCGCATTAGTTCTGGGCAGTAGTTATGATTAGAATTTTCAAGGGTTTGGGTTCCAGTTCGCCTACAACATCAAGAAAGCTCTAGTGCGACAGTCAAAGCTCGGGTGACAATTCCACGTAGTGGGATCTGTTTTACGCTCAGTACCATCTACATTTGACGCAGCTCAATCCCTACATAGGTTCCATGCTCGGTCCAGATTCCATTTGCACTTTGCCACACAGGTTCTCATTCTAGGCTCGGTCTACTCCAAAGTCCACGCAGGTTCCAAGCTATGGAACTCTTATCTAAATGAATCTCTAAGACGAGGTTAATTCTTATTTTCACTACAAATTTATATACAGGACCATGACTGATTTATATATTAATTTTTTTATAAACATGATGAACATATTTTGCATAAAATTTAACACTAATCCATGTAGCTTTTCCTAGAAGAAGACTCTATATATCTCCGACATTATAAGGTTCATATAATTGAAAGCATTATTTCTAATCTCAGAAATGAAAACTACTTCAGGAAACTGTAAATTCTCTTCATTGAAGTATATAAACATTGTCACCAAATAGGATTGAAACCTAAAATGTCTGGTCGTGTGGAAATTCACTAGATGAATATGAATATTTTCAGCTAAGAATTCATAAAATTTAAGACAAAAGTACTGACTAGAATTAGACTCAAACTGGTGTAAAATCAATCTAAACAACAAGCTTAACAAGGTTTATGGGACAAAATTATCATTATCTAACCCTAAAAATTGACACAGTAAAGAAAGGACACATTGGGAATCTTTAGTAAACAGGGCAATGTCCAGAGGGAAGGGTAAATTTTCTATTGAAACTTCAAGTTTAATGCTTTTCAACAGGAATGCTTGTTTCATGTCCATCGTAGACTATCTGTACAAATTAATTATATTTTCTTCCATGAAATCCTCAGGGTTTTGGGAAAATAACTGGGGAACCTCTAACCACTCTCTAATGACAAGGGAATTAATGGGACAAAGGAGTTTTGACCGGTTGAAATCCATAATAACCCTCTCTGACTAGGAATAATTTGTTTCAGACCATGAGACAAAATCAAGAAAATTTAGGGTTTGTTCCGGGAAAAAATGGTAAAGATAGGACCTGTGAACCCCATTTACATCTATTCCCCATGCTTCTAAAATATTTAATTTATTTTTTAATTTCATGGACGAGACCAAGGGATAGGACTATATCAAAAACATCGCCAGCTATATCTTCAAAAAATTCCTCCAACCTGTTAAACTCCCTATTTTGAACTTCTACTTCACTTTCTCCCTCCATCTTTACAAAATGATTTGTTGTTTCGGGATATTTTGGCGTACCTGGATATCAAATCTCACTGACTCTAACTGGGCTTCCAGATGTTCCAATGACGTCTTCTTCCTCGGGTGCAAAGTGAGAAATATTCCCTTTTCCACGTGACCCCTTTTCCTTTTATGATATCTCATGTAGGTGGTTTCAGGATCATGAGAAGTGGTTTTCCATTACAATTTTTCATTCAGTGGAATGATCCTTGACTCAAAACGTGGTAAGTGGAAAAAATTCCACTACCGCTTACCATTTTCATTCTCTACTCTAGTTGAAAGTGTGAAATCAACATCAACCATTGATCTTTTATTCTGTCGCTCATCCACCGTAGATTGCTTCCTGAATTTAGCATGTACCAACGTTCATTTCGCCAAAGTTTCCAACGTTATAAAACATGAACCCTTTCCTAGCGGATTCCTTGTCCCCCACAAATCTCATTGCTCCTCGAATCTAAACCATTGATTTCTTATAAAATTTTACAAGACGTTTCATTAACCATTTTTACCTCGATTTAACTTAGCTCATGATCACATGAAGTGTTTTCCCCAAAAAAAACAAATCTTAGCCGTTGTTCCTTTAATGCATTTCTTGTTAACCTTAGGTCATGTCATTGAATCGTTTCCCAAATGATCTGACTCAGATCGTTGACATAGAAATCGGCGATTAATTCTGATCCGATCTAATACGAACTAGGGCAGCGATTAATCCTATTTTTTCCTAGCGGCAATGTGTAATAAAGGTGAATTTTGTCTTTACTTCGGGTGATGCATCAAGTTTTTGCGGGCAATGTTTATTTGTCATCGTATTTACCCGACAACCAAAACCTTCTCAATATTTCCTGGAAGTAGTAGTTCCGTGAAGTAGTTACGAGATCGAATTTTCGAGGGTTTGGGTTCCAATTCCCCTGCAATAGCAAGAAAGATCTGGTGTAATAGTTGAAGCTCGGGTAACAGTTCCACGCAGTGGGATCTGTTTTATGCTCGATCCCATCTACGTTCGACGTAGCTCAAGCCCTACGCGGGTTCCATGCTCGGTCCATACTCCAGTTGCACACAGGTTCCATGCTAAGAAGTGAAAACTACTTCAGGCAACTATAAATTCTCTTCATTGAAGTATAGAAACATTCTCACCAAATAGGATTTAAATCTAAAATGTCTGGTCGTGTGGAAATTCTCTAGCTGAATATGAATATTTTTAGCTAAGAATTCATCAAATTTAAGACAAAAGTACTGACTGGAATCAGACTCATACTAGTGTAAACTCAATCTAAACAACAAGCTTAACAAGGTTTATGGGACAAGCTTATCATTATCTAACCCAAAAAAATGACACAGTAAAGAAAGGACACACTGGGAATCTTCAGTAAATTGGGCAATGTCCATAGGGAAGGGTAAATTTTATACTAAAACGTCAGGTTTAATGCTTTTCAACAGGAAGGCTTGTTTCATGTCAATCGTATACTGTCTGTACAAATTAATTATATTTTCTTCCATGAAATCCTCAAGGTTTTAGGAAAATAACTGGGGAACCTCTAAAAACTCTCTAATGACCATGGAATTAATGGGACAAAGGATTTTTGATCGGCTGAAATCCATAATAACCCTCTCTGGCTGGGAATAATTTGTTGTGCACCATGAGACAAAATCAGGAAAATTTAGGGTTTGTTCTGGGTAAAAATGGTAAAGATAGGACCTGTGAACCCCATTTACATCTATTCCCTATGCTTCTAAAATATTTAATTTATTTTTAAGTTCATGGACGAGACTAAGGGATGGGACTGTATCAAAAACATCGCCATCTCTATCTTCAAAATTTTCCTCCAACCTGTTAAACTCCCTATTTTGAACTTCTACTTCACTTTCTCCCTCCATCTTTACAAAATTATTGGTTGTTTCGGGATATTGTGACGTACATGGTTATCAACTCTCACTGACTCTGATTGGGCTTCCAGATGCGCCAATGATGTCTTCTTCCTTGGGCACAAAGTGAAAAATATTCCCTTTTCCACGTGACCCCTTTTCCTTTTATAATATCTCGTGTAGGTGGTTTCAAGATCACGAGAAGTGGTTTTCCATTACAATTTTTCATTCAGCAGAATGATCCTCGACCCAACGCGTGGTAAGCGGTAAAAATTCCACTACCGCTTATCCTTTTCATTCTCCGCACTAGTTGAAATTGGGAAATCAACATCAACCATTGATCTTTTATTCCGCCGCTCATCCTCCATAGATTGCTTCCTGACTTTAGCACGTACCAACGGTCATTTCGCCAAAAGTTTCCAATGTTATAGAGCATGCACCTTTTCCTAGTAGATTCCCTGTTTGCCACATATCTCATCGCTCCTCGAATCTAAACCATTGATTTCTTATAAAATTTTACAAGACGTTTAATTAACCATTTTTACCCTACTTTAACTTAGCTCACAATCACGTGGAGTGTTTTTCCCAAAAAAACAAATTTTATCCCTTGTTCCTTTAACTCCTTTCTTGCTAACCTTAGGTCATGCTAAAAACGAAATTTTAAGATAGACTATCTCTTCCTACCCCAAACGTTTCTCAATCACCCAAGAAAACAATTGTGTCAAAACATACCAACATATCTATGCTTGTAAACTATCTTATAGTTTATGGAACCTCTGTGTGATAAGAGGTTCACATGATTCCATGTTTTAATATAAATATTTTTATTGATAGCTTCCAGAAATAGTATGTGTTAACCCCTGAGATGTATTAGGATATTATGTGATACATTTTGACTAAAAGGATGGTGGTGAATGACAATGTGTATCAAGTTCAAATCTCTTTGTCTATCTGAACGTGACCGATGTACTGGCATCATTAACCCCTGAGAATCAAATATGAATCAAGTTTTTCTTTGAAAACATTATGTGTGTGTGTGCTCTATTTATTTTTTCCACGTCTAATTATGGTTATAGGTTCCCAGAAATAGGCAAGTAATATAGCCATGGAATAATGGATAACTAAATGCATATAATAGGCAGATATTTCTACATGTTTTTGTTTTAGAAATGCAAATGACATCACAATAAAAACTGGTGGTATAAATGCAAATCAAAGCTCAGTTAATAAATTGTTCGACACCAGTGCTATCCAACCAAATCAATTGATAGTAGAGATGCTTAGCCTTCTAGCTAATAGCACAGTCCCACAAAATAGCCTAGAAAGTAATTTCTTAAAGTTCTTCTCCTATATGCCATTGTGTTTCCCACATTATTGAAAAGTTCCTGAAGTAGAGTACGAGTTATCTGAATGGAGTTGTATTTTTATCAGCAAGGGGGATATAGTTTTCTGTAGGATCAATTTCAGTTGAACATTTTGTTAGATGTTCCTTATTAAGCTCGGTGGCATGGAATTGAGAATAGAAAATCTCCAATGAGATGTTTAAATACTGCTCAGTCATCAATAATAAAGTTCTATGCTAGGGAAAGTAGTATCCATTTAGACCCATTTTCTTTGCATACAGGATAGACTTCACTTTCTTTTAGTGTATGCAGGGAAATATGTAATGTATGACTCATATCTAGTAATATTTTATTTAGCAATTTTTTTAATGAAACGTTGAGTTAACTTATTATTGTCAAATTGAAATGTAATTTTTTTAAAGCCCTTCATCCTAGAAGGGTGGTATGAATATATACCATTCAACATAAAATTAAGTTCAGCCCTTCAAATTTGATCCCTGATACCTATTTCAAAAATTTATATAACTTAAATCCATATGTTTATATTGAAATGGTACCATTAATATCTATAATATTTTTTTATACAATCTTTAAACTAATTTTCAAAATCAAATATGCCACGTGTCACCATTTGAGCGTTCCACGTGTCACCTTGGGAAACTAGATATCGACATTTTAACAACAAAATTCATAGAAATTTTGCTTCAAAGAATTTGTTGGCAAGTGGAAATTTTTTCAGAGAAAGAGAGGTCGCTCTTTCCTCAGGTTGTTCTATTTTGGGGTGTTGGAAGTAGATGTTGAGGAGAAAGAGCATTCGCTCCTTCCTCCAGGGATTCTTTTTAGGAGTGGGGAAAGTATATATCGGCACTCTAAAAGTGAATTTCATAGGAACATTGCTTCGAACAGTTTGTTGGAAAGTGGAAATATTTTCAAAGAAAGAGCAGCCGCTCTTTCTTCAACTTGTTCTATTTTGGGGTTTTGAAACAATACGATGAGGAGAAAGAGCATGCGTTCCTTTCTCCAGGAGTTCTTTTTTAGGGGTGGGGAAAGTAGATATCGACACATTAAACATAAATTTCATAGGAACTTTGCTTGAAATAGCTCACTGGAAAGTGGAAATTTTCTCAGAGAAAGAGAGGTCACTCTTTCCTCATGTTGTTCTATTTTGGGCTAATGAAAGTATATACTGGGGAGAAAGAGCGTATGCTCCTTCCTCCAACGGTTCTTTTTAAGGGATGAGGAAAGTAGATATTGGTACCTTAATCACAAATTTGATAGGAACTTTTCTTTAAATAGGTTGCTGGCAAGTGGAAATTTTCTCAGAGCAAGAGGTGACTGCTATTTCCTTAAGATGTGCTATTTTGAGGTGTTGAAAGTAGATACTGAGGAGAAAGAGCTTCCTCTCCTTCCTCCAGGGGTTCTATTTTGGGGCGGGGAATGTAGATATCATCATTTTAACAACACAAATCATAGTAATTTTGCTTCAAAGAGTTTCCTGGAAAGCGGAAATTTTCTCAGAGAAAGAGAGAACACTCTTTCATCAAATTGTTCTATGTTAGGGTGTTGGAAGCAGATACTAAGGAGAAAGAGTGTCTACTCCTTCCCTCAGGGGTTATTTTTTAAAAATGGGAAAAGTAGACATCAGAACTTTAAACACAATTCGCATAGGAACTTTTCTTCAAACAGTTTGCTGGAAAGTGGAAATGTTTTCAGAGAAATAGAGACCTCTCTTCCCTCAAGTTGATCTATTTTGGGGAGTTGAAACAATATGCTGAGGAGAAATAGCATCTGATCCTTTATCCAAACGCTTTTTGAAGGGGTAGGGAAATCAGATATCGACACCTTAAGCACAAATTGTGTAGGATTTTCCCTTAAACAGTTTGCTAACAAGTGGAAATTTTCTCCGAGAAAGAGCGACCACTCTTTCCTCAAGTTGTTCTATTTTGGGGTGTTGGAAGTAGATGGTAAGCAGAAAGAACATCAACTCCTTCATGTATGGGTTCTTTTTAAGTGGTGGGGAAAGTAGATACCATCACTTTCACCACAAATTTCATAGAAACCTTGCTTCAAACAGTTTACTGGTAAGTGGAAATTTTCTCAGAGAAAGAGTGGTCGCTCCTTCCTCAAGTCGATCTATTTTTTTGTGTCGAAAGTGGATGCTGAGGAGAAATTGAAGTCGCTTACTCTTGAAGGGGTTCTTTTTTAGGGGTGCGGAAAGTAGACATCAGCACTTTAACAACAGATCTCATTGGAAATTTTCTTCATCCATTGGCTTGAAAAATATAAATTTTCTCAGAGAAAGAACGCTCGCTCCTTCCTCAAGTTGTTCTATTTCAGGGCGGTGAAAGTAGATGCTAAGGAGAAAGAGCTTCCACTTTATCCCCAAGTAGGTCAACTGTGGATTTTTTATTAATTCTAAAGAACATATATGATTTATGTGAATATTTAAATCATTTAAAGAGCATCAATCCCTGCGAGGTGCACGGGGACATGACGAAAAAGGAACAGTTGATCTTTCTATGTATGGACCCTTTTAGAAAATATTCTAATCTCAGAAAGATAGGTTGATCCTTTCTCAAGGGTTTCCATTTTGGGGTTGGGGAAAGTAGATTGTCATAAGAAAGAGTCACCGCCTTTTTACCAAGTAGGTCCATTTTGGAGTTCAAAGAATTCAGCATATTGTATATGATTTTGGTGAAGATTTCAATAATTTTCTCAGCAAAAGAGAGGCCAATCCTTCCCTGAGTGGTTTAATTTTGGAGGTGTGGA
Organism: Larix kaempferi; assembly: GCA_027924585.1. Lineage (NCBI taxonomy): Eukaryota > Viridiplantae > Streptophyta > Pinopsida > Pinales > Pinaceae > Larix > Larix kaempferi. The sequence goes on from BSBM01000887.1 coordinate 20,608,784, forward strand.
ATGCAGTAGAGGATATATGATTTCCATGAAATCGTCAATTTTTCAAAGCTCGTGCAGTCCATTCAGACATATGCATGTTAGATGGCTAAGGATGCCTGTCCTTTATTGATACTGCCTAATAGAATTCATAATTCAAATACATAAAGAAAATTCATGTATAATTTTTAAATATTACTAATAATATATTATCTCGATAAATATTTCTAACCTCTGTGGTCCAATAGACCCTTTTAACAAGTAACAACCACTCCTTCCTCAAAGAATTAGTCACTTATTCATCCATCATTGCTTTGAGCACCTTCCATTAGAGAGATTTTGAGGTCAAAAAAGGGCCTCCTAAGAGATGTACTACAAAAATATGAGATATATTAAAATATTATGAATTGGGGGTTTATGGGGTAGGTATATATGACAAGTCACCTCCCACACTATTTTCTATGCACAATATAAATAACCATGGTTGAGTTACTTTTCAAAATTCATTAGAAATAAAATTAATAAAATAAGTCTACATTGATGTGACTAAGATTCATTGTAAATTCCCAAAAATGTATTGTCCTTTAACATTTATTTGTCTTGAACTTGCAAATGAAATTAAATAATAAAAAACATTTTTAAGAGCTTTTTTTTAAATTTTATGTTGACTTTTTATATTTAGTACTTTTCTCATGAATTTAATAATGTAATTTAATTGAGAATTTATTTACATGTAAAATGTCAATAATATTATTATAATCCACATTGCATTATTATTATTTATTAAATCTATTATTATTCTTTATTAGTTTGACATTATGTTATTAAATAGAATGGAGTGAGAATATAATTTAAAATTAAAAACATAAAAATAATAATATATAATTTTATAAAAAAATGTGAAAGGACTTTCTTTATGAATTAAGAGTACTTCACTTGAAAATGACAATAATATTATTTTATGTGAAAGTGTGAAAAGACATTCATTATGAGTACTTTACTTGAAAATGACAATAATATTATTTTATGAAAAGACTATCATTATGAGTACTTTACTTTATGACTTAAAAGTACTTACACCACTACCTTGGTTAACTATGTGTTTTCATCCACCATAGAAAATTTGACAAATAAGCATTCTTAACTCATGCAATGCCACCTCACCAAGGGGGATGATGTCATCTACTAGAATGTGATTGGTTGTATTTTATAGTACATTTTCTTTGTTTTGAGGCCTTTTTTTGACCTCAAAATTTCTCTAATGCAATGAAAACAACAGATTACCTTTTGAGAATTCGGCAACACCTCCTTCTCTCATGGATTTATTCTAAGCAACAATTACGTTGTATCCAATTAGGAAGGATTGTCTGCTCCTTCTAAAATTGGTTCCTTCTCAAAAAACAATAGCATGGTAAATCTACATGAGATTGTTGTTACTAGAACTCTGAACGTTTTCTTCATAGTGAGGAACGTTTTCTCATTTATCGTCGTATGGAGAATGATAGCATACGATAATTCTATTAACCTACAGAGCATTGACTTATTTGATAGTATATAGTAGTGGAAAAAATCATTCTTTGTTTAAAACAAATATTATTTTTAATGTGCTCCTGTTATTTTGTATTTCAAAAATCGCTTTTGAAATGGATTTTGGTTCTCAACAATGTGTGGACCTCCTTTTGAATGGATTGAAATTTGTTGAAGGAATCTCTTTTCTAGAAAGAAAAATATTGCATAACATCAGCATTCATGATGGATGTATCATTATAAACATTACCAAGATTTTAAATGCAGGTTTTCAATTTCCCTATCCATCAGAAGGTGAAAATACATTGTCAGAGGCAGTTGGTGGTTATATTTAATGGCCTGCATCTAAGATCGTTAACCACAATGGATCTTCTCTTCAAGAGAATGAGTTGAATGATATAACAACTTCTACTTTGATGAGTGTAGAGCATATCATAACAACTGAGAATAAATCTTCTTTTATTATGAGAAAAGTTAAGTTGTTACATAAATGTTCAGAATGCAAGGATTGCATTTCCATAGGTTTTGTAACAAATATGAGTGGGACTGATTTTGTTGGGGGAACATTTTTGGGTGATTTCTCATTTGGTATTATGGTGGATGAAGTGGTGTTTTCTTGTATGGCATGTTGTTCAGGGTTAAGCAGTGGAGGTTTTGTTGTATGGACGATTAAAAGAATCATAGATTTTAATACAGACACGTTGCTTTCTTTTGAAATCAATTTCAACAATAATCAATTTGAAACTACTTTGAAAGTATTAAGTCAAAATCACAATATCAAGTTTGTGGGAGAGAAATTTAATTTGATACATCAATTTTCTTTAAAGCCACATTATGTTGCTCGGGGAATAGTGTCAAGTGTTTTTGAAGGAGACATTGTACAATTCAAACCACTAGATGTTGGTGAATTTGGTATTTTAGTTCATAAAGTCTTCTACAATTGTGAGGATTGTGGTGTATTTGAAGGCTCTCTTGTAAGATGGCATGCAAACAATTTGCTTTAACTCAATGATGTTCCTTTGGATGTTATACTAAAAAAGAACACAGACGAATACATGGTCAACATTTGGAATATTTTTGAAGAATGTCCTTTACAGATGGTCCTTCCAGGTATTCCCCATTGTGAATATACAGATGTTAAAGGTAATGGAACAAGGCCATACAATTCCATAAAGCGGCAAGTTGGAACTAAAATTTATGAAATAAACTCAAGCTCAACACCTTACAGGCTTGGAATTGATCAGGGTGCATTCCTTTCAAAAATTGTCACTGAACATTGTTGCTCAAATATTTGTATATCAAAAATTTCACTTCAATTGATAGTTGAATGTGTGAATAAATTTCATAGTATGAATGGAAATTCAAGAAGACAATATGTTATAAATTCTATGGGATCAAATGTTCATGTGGCCAAAGAAGGAGACGACAGAAAAACAAGAATGTTTACAATGAGATTAGACACAATAGACGTTTGTCAAAATGCATGGTATAAATTCCATGGGATAAAAAGGAGCACTTTCTACAATTATAAATGCATGTTCTTGAATGGTGATGTGAGAGTTGTGCATGGTAACATTGGCTTGGAAAAATCTAGGGAAAACACTGTCGCATTAGTAGCTATTATTAATAAAATTGTAGAAGAGAATTTAGACAAATCTGCACATCTTACACGATTAATCAGTGAAGATGGAACAAGGACAACCTTGAAATTATTGGCATTTAATATGTCCCATGGTTTGCTGTGAAAATGGAAAATGAAAGAAATTGAAAGTATTGGTTTGCCTCCAGTATCACAACCCTCCTTTAGCAAGTTGATGAGAGAATATTTTCGAGATTTTAAAATTTCTAAAGCAAACTCCTTTGCAAGGTGTAATGAGTGCATTACAATACAGGATAGGCTTAAAGGGACCACTGATCCAGCTAACGTGGAAAGGTTGCAAGGACAGTAGGAAGCTCATAATAAATATATTGCAAGTTGTTTCCAAGTAATGTAAGAAGGAAAAATATTTTAGTAATGTTATGAATCTTCCCATATCATTGACTGGAATGTTGACTCATGGGCACAAGACATGAGGTTTTGTCCATTTCAGCCTCTCATTTTTAGAGACGGGATCGAATTTGACTATGACATCCCTGGCTAAATGCTTGAAGAGTCTTGAAGAACCAGTGGTTGATAAATATGGCAATATTATCTACAAAGGCAGAACATCTAAGCACCAATTGCATGATTCTCTATTACAATCATATTCATATGAAAAGTGTGTGATATACAGAGAAGATGTAATGCAACATGATATATTGTGTGTTGATGGTAGATCAATGCATGCCAAATAGAAAACTACCACCCATATTGTTGTTGCAAATGGATAATTGTTCATGCGATAACAAAAACCACTTTGTATTTGCATTTTTATCTATTTTAAAAGCAAGGAGAGTGTTCGATATTGTTGAAGTTGGAATCATCCTAGTTGGACACACCCATGAAGACATAGATGGAACTTATGGAAGGTTATCAGTAAAGATAATGCGCAAGGATATATTTTCACTCTCGAAAATTATGGATATGTATAGGACATGTGAAGATCAAAATTTATATGTCCCTTATCTAATTAATGAACTTTATTATTTTAATATTTTTGTGAAACCCCACCTTTTGGATGGAAATGCCAAGATCATCGGTATCAAAAAATGCCAGTTTTTTAAATTTAAGCTCATAGATAACATTCCAGTCATGCAATGGAGGGAATCACTTCAAGAGAATCTTGGTCTCCTCTTATTCATCTGTGGCGGTCATTTCTATATGGTAGTGCAAACTTGCCAGTGGGGCATCCTAGATTATTAAATATGCAATAAAAAAGACATTCAGACATTGACGAAAAAAAAAAAGGAATAGAAACATAAATTTCATTCTGGAATCGAGGGATTGAGAAGGGAGGTGAACAATTTTGGAATCCCAAGTTAAATTATTGGGAGGATGTATATAAAGCTTTGGACAGTCCCTTCGAGAGTGTTGATCATTCAAAAACTAACTTTTGGCCATCGACAAGCCATGATATTCATAGTACTAGTGAACCTACAAGATATGAACATGAAATTATGGATTCCTATTTGAAGGAAAATGTTCCTGCTTTGTCGGATTTCTATGTTGTACAAGTATGCAACAAGCCTAGAGATGAATTCATTCCAAGAGTGGATGTTGTAAAGGGAAAAATGGTCATTGTGCAATCACCAGAGCCATATTGTGCAATATGGCTGGGTAGGGCGATTGGTAATATTTATCATGGTTCAGATGCTAATACTCTTGGGTCTTACAAAGTAGAGGTGCAATGGTGGAAGCCAACAGGAGCATCGAAGGATTTGAAGGTCTTGTAAAAAAATGTTTAAATAGAAAGCAACAATGGGTTGTTGGTGCAGAAGAAAATATGATGATCGATGTAAATAGAATCATATGGGCATGGTCACCAAGGCTAGGATGGACAGGATAAAACTTAGAAAAAACGAGAAGGTCCTTGCAGCAGTTAAGGCACAACGATAATAGATGGGGCATAGTGTTGAGAGTGGGATGGATGTTCCTATGGATATCATTTGATGTAATATTTATCCCAACAAATTTATATTTTGTTACAATCCTTCTAGTATGTCTATCAACCTGGTTGGGCGATAAAACGTCAAGCATTCGGAACGTCCAAAAGCCTCTAGGCATTTGAGTAAAATTACTACTGTGATGCAGAATACACCATTTACTGGTTATTACTGTGTAAGTAAGTTGTGCCTATACAGATGACATAGAGAATTCCTGCCTCATTTGGAAACTACTAAAATTATATATGTAAAAAGCCAGATATTCTTGATATTGTATCAAAAAAGAAACAAGAACTTATAAACTTTCTATTCAAACAAGGACTAAATATTATAGACATTGTACTTTTCACCTTAAAAGATTGCACATTTCCAAATTAAAATGGCACTTTTCAAATCAAAATTTGCATTTTTTTATTTGAAATTCACACTTTTTGAATTGAAATTCATAGTTTCATAATAAAAAATTGGAATTTTAGGGTTCATAAGTAGTAAAAAAACACACTATTCGAATACAAAAACACACTTTTCAAAAACAATATTGCCACTTTCAAAACCTAATTTACTTTAGAAAGGTTGATATTGACACTTTCAAAGTCTAAATTCACACTTTTTTAGTCCAAGTTTTGCGTAATAAGTCCAAATTTAATGAAATAGGCATTGTGTGTATATATGTGTGTACACATGCACACATATGTGCTCAATGAATGAAGTATGTACATAATGTAACCTCCTCTCATGGATAGAAAAAATACAACAACGTCCCAAGATGCCCTATATAGGGTTAGTTAACAAAGCCTAGTTCCCCCAAGTGTAAGAATCCTTCCAACATTATCTCCAAGGAAAGAAATCCTCCTCCTCTTCTTATCCAAATACATCCAAGGGTTTCCAAACCCTAATCTCTAGCTTCCAAGAGATGAAACCCTAATCCTAGAATCCAAAATAATCCAAGAGACCAAGAAACCCTAGAACCCAAAAGAAAGAGATCAAATGTGTAAAGAAGAATCTCAAGAGAGATAAATTGTCAACCTTCTCCTCATATGATCCACTAGGAATTCTTGATGAACCCTAGTGCCTCACTAGTACACCACTCCAAATAAGAGATACAAATGAATGTGTGATGTGATGTGTTGTTTGGAAATAATCTCTCCTTACTCTATCTATATGAGAGGTAAGGGAGGGAAACAATATAATATAGGTTGGCATAATCCTTACAAGAAATCATACTAAACATAAGTAAGCCATACACAAGTGGAGCGCTCTACTCCTAGAGTACAAGTGTCAAGATGCATTGTTGATGAAAACCAAGACCACACCACTCCATCATGAGCCTCCACAAACTTCATCCATCCTTCAAAATTAATTACTCCACTAGGGATGATACTCCCTGGAAGGACATTGTCGAAGCCTTGGACACCGTTAATCCATCTCCAATCCTCTGAATGGGAAACCAAGCTGCCACATTCCATCTAGGGCATGTATCCCTCCTACACAATTCACAACATTCCTTATATCATGCAGGGCATTCTCCCACCAGGTGACCCATTCATGTGGCCATCATGGAGGTCATTCACCATCTAGGCAAGAGATCTCCAATTCCCTAGGTAATAACACTAGGTCAATGATCATCTGAGGTCTTTCATCCACTAAGAAAGTTGTCGAAAGTGTAAATATCCATCAAGGACCATATCTCATGCTACAATATGTATTAGACCATCTAGGGGATAAACATACACCATGTACTCAAAATCTCATGGATCACCCCAAACATGGTGTAAACCATTTCGAATTAACTTGAAATTCTAACACTCCCTCTTTACAATGAAAGTGTTTACACCAAGACCTATTGCCTCCCTCTACAACTCCACCAAATCTACTATCTACAAATCAATACTAGTTGTGGTCTTGGAATCAACCATTTCTATATGCAACAAAGTTGTCAACCATGCCATCATAGTACTTCAATCATCTAATGAATAATGACCACTTGTGAATATATAGGAATTTCCCTTGGATCAATAATCAATGTTGGGCCTGGCCCAAGTGGGGCATTTTTGTGCAAGTTAACTTTTGGTACTGCGAAGTTAAGCGCAGGAAGGTTGAAGACTTTTCAACAAGTCAGTTTTGGGAAGCTGCGAAGTTGAGCGCAGCAAGGCATTGGAAGAGCTGCGAAGTCCAGCATTGCGGAGGAGTACAACGCTGTGATGAGCCCGATCTGCGAAGATCCGTCAAGGTAGAATATTGGAAGGAAGACGACATATATTCTGGTTAGGTCATCAATGGTCTATTTTTGGTAAAGATGCTCCATGATTACCAAGTGGCGGGTAAGGAGTAAAGCGGAGGAAAGCGATCGGTCGTACAAGCAAGGAACCATTACATGAACCGGTCGCATAAGGTCGTTAGAGAAGGAACGGCCGGGTGAAAGCGACCTATTGGCATGTGCGCGACAGGGGGTTGATAGCGACGTGACCACACGCAGAGGATGGCCATGATGGAAGATTCGCTACCAGAAGCCAGCAGCCCGATTAAGGGAAAACCGCGATAGTTTTGGGAAACCTTAGGGTTTTTGCCTGCATATTGTAAAGACATGACCTACGGGCATGATCTATAAATAGGCACCATTATGTAAGGGAAAGGTTTGTTGATTTGGGTTTAATCCTCATTGTATAATCTTGATCAAGACCTATTTTGAGTTTTCCATTGTAAAGGCTCTGCAAGTTGTGTGCGCAGAGGCCTTTTGAGAAAGAAGAGAGTCTGCAGCTGAGTGCGTAGACTCGAACTGTTGTACCCTTCCCAAAGAATAATACAACAATAGTTCTTATGGACGTAGCTCCCATCCTGGGGGTGAACCACATTGAATGCCTGTGTTATGTGATTGTTTACATGTTTTGCATCTGTTATTTGTTTACAATGAATGCTTGAGATCTTGCTATCAGTTTATGTGTTTACTTTTATATGTATTCGCCATGAGGAATGAGATAGGGGTAATATGTTAAGTTTTGCATATGTGGATGAATTCTAGATTCTTAAGTATTTCTAAGTTTGAATGAATGTATAAGTCTATTGTATAATAATTTAAGTCAATTGAGTTCACACCATGCGACTCTGTCGAAGCGCAGCATCGGAAGTGCACAATGGTTTGAGTTCCGTCTCAACGCATAAGTCATAATATCAATAATCTAAGGCAGTTGATGAGTAGGTAAAATTCTAAGTGTTACTTGTTGAAACTGGTTAAGTCGGAAGAGGAAGCACAGTTACCTGTTGCGGTGTCTCGTTTTGATCTAGTTCTGAGCCGCGCAGTCCTCCGTTTGTAGCGTAGCCTCTCAATGCGCTATTCATCAGATCTGTTTAAGAACTCATCACGCGGTTGTGGAAACTAGATTCCACAGCCCCCCCATAACTTTGCCTCGGGTGAGACCTCAATCTGTTCGCAGATTGTTGCCAAAAGGGCCGGTGAAAAGGGGTTTTATTGGTTCATTGAAACCGCAAAGAACCTGGGTCTACATTGGAAACCTCTAGAACAATATTGTAAGCAAATAAATGGTTTCGTTTCCGTGCTAAGAATCTGTGATGAGTTGCCGCACTTGAAAGAAGTGACGTGCTCGGGAGAAAAGGTTCTATTGATTGCAGAAATTTGGCATCCAGACAAGAAAGAAATATGGGCTTGGTGTGACAAGACAGAAAGAGACTTCGCCAGGCAAGAAAACAGAGATCCACATCTCTCTGATATAGATTGGTTGAAAAAATATTTGTGGAAAGATATCCACAAGATTTTTTGGGCATATTTTGGAAACGAGTTGCACGAGTGGTTATCGCAGCTCGCAGAATGCAAGAACTGTTTTCCACCAGACATACCGACCGAGTGGACTCCAGAGCTCATTGCAAGGCTCAAAGCAACGAATAGTCCATTTTCTAGAGCAGTCGACTGTTGCGTTGACAGTATCCTAGAAGGATTCGTGACAGAGTTTGTTGTGGACACCTTGAAGTCCTACAGCGCAGTCGAAGCATAGTTTTCAAAGGTTTCATAGGTAAGTACCTGAACAATTTGAGTTTATACATTAAAATGCTTTTAGTTGAAAAAGGTATTTTAAAAATGTAGTAAGGATTTCTAGAAATTGGAATATGTAATGGTCAATAGCATTTATAGTGATTCTGACGAAAAAATCCATAATTTGAGAAGTGGAAAAAGATATAAGTGTACCACTCAGAAGACTGGACTCCGCGTATACATTGATTTACAAACTCATCCTGATAGCCAAACTGCACCTTTATCCGCTATCTATCAGCCTATTACACCACAGAATCCACCGGTTGCAAGTATCGCGCATCCTATTTCTCAGATTCCGTCAATTCAGAACCCGCATGTTGTTAATATCGCTCATCCTCAGAGTGTTGATACCAGTAACATCGCGATAGTGAGCACTCAGACTATCCCGACTCAGAATAACCTACTTCAGAACATTCCGTGCAGTACCAACTTCACTTTTCCCACTTAGAACCCTGCGCAGAATTCCACACCACCTAGGAGAAGGATGATTGATGATATCAAGCTGCCGATATTCAAAGGAACGGGTCTGGAAGACCCTGACCAACAATGGTTTCTATGTGAATCCATCTGGAGTGTTAAGCAGGTCCAGGATGATGTTGTGAAGAGAGCACAGCTCGTCACCACGTTCAGAGACAAAACACTAAACTGGTTCATGAAGTACTCTTAGGGACAGAATAGAACCTTATCATAAATTAAGGCTACATTATTGAGCGAGTTTAAAAAACCAAAGTCAGAATCGCAGTGTATCACGGAATTAAAAGAGATTAAGCAAAAACCTAATAAAACTGTCTGGGAATTTGACCAGAAATTTAAGACACTGCTAGACCAAGTAAGTTTTGTCATAGCTCCGCAACAACACCAGGAATGGTTTGTAGCTGCGTTGTTGACCCATATCAAACTACCATTGATGCAGCAGAAGGTGGCTTCACAGGAAGAAGCCTTGGAAATCGTGATGAATTTGGAAGCTTCACCGATTGGAGAAACTAGCACTGGGATGTCTCAGATTCAGACCCAGTTAGCTACCCTAACATTACAACTTTAGGATATGAAGAAAGGAAAACAAGAAAGAAAAGAAGTATGGTGTACAGGATGCAAAGGAGAAGAGCACACTAGAGAGCATTGTCCGTTATTTCAGGAGTATCCTAATAGTGGAGCACCGAATCCTCTAAATCAAAATCAAGCACCATGGTGTGAAATCTGTAAAATGAGAAACCACAGGCCTGAAGACTGCTATCTCATACAGAAGTATGTGCACACCCCTAAGAATCTATATTGCGATTTCTTTAAATCAGTTGAACATCATGAATCCAATTGTAGAGCATATGAGCTCATGCAGGAAAGGAAGTGAGACATGGAGCATATGCGTGATAGTGGAGTATACAGAGTACAAGAACAAACCCCACCGAATCAAGATAATGTGTAGTATGACCAGGGCGCATATAGAGGCTGTGGAGGATTCCGTGGAAGAGGAAGAAATACTGGACCAGGACAAGGAAGGGGAAGAGGCCAAATGATATGTTACAACTGTGGCCAGGCAGGTCACTTATCCAGGGATTGTACCAATGAGTGTACTACTTGTAAATACTGCAAATATTCTAATCATGTCATTCAGGCATGTCTAGTATTAGCTGCAGAAATGCAGAAAAGAAAGCAAGATGCGCCGAACCCAAACATTCAGTTGATCGCAGCAGAGAGAAGGGCTGGAGATCCAAGTATCAATGTAGTGACGTGAAGTGGCGCTACAACAGGGAGAGATAGAGGAGCCGAAGCTTCGACTTCTGGAGCCTTTGAAACTAAGCAGACCCCTCTTGAAACAATTTGGATCAAAAAAGCTACTGGAAAGACACCTTCTTTCTATCTAGAGAAAAATAAAGGAATGTTTGAAGAAGCATGAGACATTTTCAAAGGACAAGCACCTCGGTCACCAAGAATCCCGTTGCGCAATGAAATACCACATATAGAGCATATGCTGGAGGCCTATGACAAAACATGCCACGCAGCAGAGACAGGAACCTCTATTGCGTAGTTCCTAAGGAGCTGCATGAAACTATTAAAGAGCCCAAATGCTATCATAGAATTGCAAAAACTATCAGATCAGTATGAACCACACGGCGAGATAGAAACTGCCCAGAGCGCAGTTCATCATATCGGGAAACACAAAAGAACAGGAAGATAAATGAGACTCAGTGCATAGATAGGAGACTACGAGATGGATGAGATCATCCTTGATCTGGGATCTGAAGTAAATGTCTTAACTAAACATACATGGCATCAGATGGGGAGACCAAAACTGTTATGGTCACCTATACAGTTGAGAATGGCCAACCAGGAGAAATTCATGCCTTTTGGAAGGTTAGCCAATGTTATTGTTGACATTGATGGAGTGCGAAGTCATGCAGACTTTGAGGTTATCGAAATTGTGTACGATAGTCATCCTATCCTACACTGTTGCGAATTGACTGGGCTATGGATAACCTCTCCATCATAAACTTGAAGACAAAGAAGATGATCTTCGAAGGAAAGCATCTTGGGGTCATCGCACCACTGGATCCTGCAGACGGAGACAAATACAGTGAGCCAATTCAGGAAGAATCCAAAGCATAGGATCTTGACCTCCTTTACAAGATGACCACAAATCAAGATGACTATATTAATCCCACTGCGGATGGAAAACTCAGCTGGAGATGCGACAGCTCTTGCATCTTAGACTCTGATGCAGGACTGGAGAACTAGAAAGGCCGTATGCATGGAGTATCTATGAGGAGATGCACGTAGATTACAAAGTCATTACGATGGATTGGAAAGGAGGTAAGTCCAATTCCAACCTATGATGGTTCATCTAATGTTTATTCATTTATCAAAGAATATACTGTAGCAATTGCAGAAGAACATCGCTTTCCAGCGCTAGACATGGCACTGCACGAGACACCTTCCAGATGGTGGGATTCACATAAGCAAACATTGACCACATGGAATCAGTGCAGAATCAAGATGCAGATCAGGTTCGCTGACAAGGTTGCACTGCCCTTTGAAAAATATAATGGACAGACAGATCCATGGGAGCATATTGAAATCTATTCACAAGCATGGGAGGAGAGACCACAGACAGAATGGGTGCATATGTTTGTGCACACGTTGGAGGAGCACATTCCAAAGAAGTGGTATCTAGACATAGAGTTGCACAAAGAAACTATAGATTGGCCTGCCCTGACTGCGAACTTCCAGAAGAGCTTTACTTTTGAAGACGAGAGCCCTACCATAAATGATGCTTTGCATATTATTAAGGAAAGAATATTTAGACCAAAATGTACACATAGAAATATGACATTAGAGGAATTCTTTAGAGAAGTACCTGCAATCCTACATCCAGAGTACATAAAACAGATAGAGCATACCCTTGAATGCTATAACCTGGCTGAAGAATAAGATAAACAAGAAGAAAGCGATGAGGAGGACCTGCGCAACATAAACATACTTGAGTCAGAGGGAGCACGCGATGTAGAGGGACCTCCGCTAGAGATTCCAAACATGAGTGGACCTGTGAAAACGAAGAAAGTGAACATTGGCACAAGCGAAGAGCCAAAGTTCACGTCTATCGGAGACTATTGGGATGATCAGATGGTCACGGAGATCGCAGACCTGTTACATGAATATCAAGATTTATTCTCGACGAAGTTCACAGAAATGAAAGGTATTTTGGGAGATCTAGGGGTTATGAAGATGCCTCTTAAGCCAAGTGCGAAGCCTGTTAAGCAAAGGCCCTATAGACCGAATCCACGATACAAAGAACGAGTCAGGGAAGAACTTGATAAAATGCTCGATGCGGGGATCATTGAGCCGGTTGAAGAGTCGGATTGGAACAACCCGATGGTGATCAAGGACAAGAATACGAAAGGTGATATCAGGATCTGCGTGGATCTCAGAAAATTGAATGATGCGTCGATGCATGACCCATTTCCTACTCCCTTCACTGATGAAGTGCTTGATAATGTTGGAGGAAATGAGGCATACTCTTTCACTGATGGATTTTCAAGATACCATCAGATAAGAATTGATCTAGCAGATAGACACAAGACCACTTTTTCCACTGAATGGGGGTCGTTCCAGTACACAGTAATGCCTTTTGGTCTGAAGAACACACCTGCCATATTTTCTAGATTTGTGGTTGCAACATTTAAAGATTTCGTGCATAAGTTTTTAGAATCCTATTTTGATGATTGGACAGTATTTGGGTTGCTGAAGGACCATTGCGCAAACCTCAGATTGATGCTAGAAAAGTGCAGACAACATCAAATTTCATTAAACCTGAAGAAGTGTCTCTTTTTTGTACCCTATGGGATCTTGTTGGGACACATTGTGTGCAAACAAGGCTTAATGGTTGATCCTGTGAAGATCGCAGTGATTATAAACCTGTCGACACTGAATTCAGTAAAGCAGTTGCGCACCACATTGGGCCATATAGGTTATTATCGGAAGTTTATAAAGGGTTATGCTCAGATAACCATGCCGATGGAGAAGTTGTTAAAGAAAGATGCGCAGTTCATCTGGAACGCAGAATGTGAACAGGGCTTTGACACAGTAAAAGAGAAAATGGTAATTGCGCCAATCCTAGTTTTTCCAGACTGGGAGAAGCCATTTCATGTCCATGTTGATGCTTCATGTATAGCATTGGGAGTTTTACTAGCACAACCAGGAGAGGGAGGCATTGACCATCCCATTGCATTTTCAAGCAGGAAGCTCTCATCTGCAAAAAAGAATTACACGACCACTGCGAGAGAGGGTCTGGCTATGGTCTATGCACTACATAAGTACAGGCACTATTTGTTCGGTGCGCACTTCTCTGTGTTCACTGACCATTCTGCTTTGAAATACCTGGTCAACAAGCCAGTGTTAGGGGGGAGAATCTGTAGATGGTTGTTACTCTTTCAGGAGTACAACTTTGATATAGTGGTTAAACCTGGTCGATTGAACTTGGGACCTGATCATCTGTCAAGAATCGAGTCAAGAAAAGAACCTATGAACCTTGAAGACAATCTGCCTAATGCACAGTTGTTTTCCATCTAGATTGCTGATGAATACTATAAATATATCATAGACTTCTTGACTACTGGGTTGGCACCCATTGAGTTCACTATGCAGTAAAAGACAGCTAGTAGTGAGAGCAGTAGACTTCACCATAATTGCTGGACAGCTGTATAAGTTGGGACTGGATGAAATACTGCGAAGATGTGTTTTAGAGCATGAGAAGCCATTTATTTTGGCTAAGGCACATTCAGGTATATCAGGAGGTCACTATGCAGGAAGAGCCACTGCACAGAATATATTGCGAGAAGGGCTATGGTGGCCTACTATTCACAAAGATGCAAAGGAACATTGCCAGAGTTGCGATGTTTGTTAAAGGATAGGGAAGTCGTCGCAAAGAGATGAGATGCCTTTGAATATGTAGTTGACACTTCAGGCATTTGAGAAATGGGAAATTGATTTTGTGGGACCTATAAACCCACCTGGAAAAAGAAATGGTGCGAGATATATTATTACTGCTATTGATTATATCACCAGATGGGTAGAAGCAAAGCCAGTAAAGGATTGTAGCACAGTCACTACCGCACAGTTCATTTTTGAGAACATCCTTACAAGGTTTGGATGCCCGGAGATTTTGATGAGTGATCAAGGAACCCATTTTCTGAACAAAACTATTGAGGCATTGATAGAAGAGTTCCACATTCATCATCAGCGAAGTGCGCCATATCACCCACAAGCAAATGGAACTATTGAAGCTTTCAATAAAGTACTGGAGAATGCACTGACTAAGATATGAAATGTGAGTAGGGATGACTGGGACCTGCGCATTCCAGCTGTGTTGTGGGAATACAAAACTACTTGCAAGAAATTGACTGGCCACACACCATTTCGATTGGTCTATGGACAGGAAGCAGTGATGCCTATGGAGTTTATTGTTTCCAGCTTGAGAATAGCTGCATTTATAGGAATGGAGGATCAAGAGGCACTAGAAGAAAGGCTTCTACACTTGGTTGGTCTAGAGGAAGATCGCTTTATTGCAGGCTTCCACCAACAAGTGCAGAAAGAAAGAGAAAAAGCATGGCATGATCGCCACATCAAGAACAAGTCCTTTCGCGTAGGCGCTCATTTAAGGATTGGTTTTGCGCCAAGGGCAATCAAGATATGGTTATAAAATGTGCTGAGTGGCGGACTTATGATTAGTAACTGCGCCGAAGATATGGTTATCATTTGCACCAAGCAGAAGAATTAGGGATAAAAATTGCGCTGAAGAGAAAAGGCGACCAGACAAAGGAGCAAGGCGACGGATTTAGAGTTAACTTCTGTGCCAAGGCAAGAGACTTAGCATTAGTAGTTGTGCTAAGGCGCGACCAATTTATAGTTAAAAAATGCACCAAGAGGGATATCTATGGTTGAAACTTGCGCCAAAGGGCGGCTGAATTAAGGCTAACAAATGCGCTAAAGAGAAAAGGTGGCTTTGCCTTAGAGAAAATAATCTAGAAAACTTTTGGAAAGCAACTGTTTGAAACTTTTCCAAGTTAAAGAGAAAAAATAAGTCTAAAAGACAAGGAAAACACTTGTTACAAAACATGTAGGAGGAGGGGCCCCAAATATCTCCAAAATTTTGGGGAAGGATGTTGCAGCAACAACAATTGGCGAATCGCTGGCGAACACAGATCTTTGAAAAACTCTCTCTCGTTCATAGGAAATTTTAAAAGTTGTTCACCTTGTGTGCAATAGTCGGATTGAGTGTTTGAATTTCGGCAAAGGAAGTGATCACTTTATCCATTGGTCATTGGGCAAGGGGAGCTTCGATAAAGACATCTTTAAGACTCTCCAAGGGCCAAAATATGGGGTTCATTTTTTTAGAAGATCCATCTTTCAGACGACCACTGTCATCGGACTCCACAGGATCGTAACAACATCTCATAGACAATATCCTCTTGTTCCTCATTCCCATGCTGGTTGCACCCTTTTGGATGTTCATGTGTTTGACAGCTTTTTGTTGTTTCAGCCTTCCAAAAATAGTTTCCTTAAAGTTCCAATCTTTGATTTTGGTTCTTCAATCCATAATGTCCTTTTGTGTGAGCGAGAGATTTTATTTGATTTATCAAGCCTCACGGACGGAGAAAAACCTAAATTGATCTGAGTCTTTTGAACAGCTTTCTTGACTTGAACATTTTGCTTTTATCTCAGCCATGCTTTGATTGAGGCGAGAATTTCTGGAAAATAGACTCTTAATTATAAGCCTTTTGGCTTTAGATTTGCAGCATGGAGTCATTTTAATACCCTATTCCTTCGAGATGTGCTTCCTTTCTGTGGGTCCAACTATAGCTATCTTCTTGAGATGCTTATAAATGTGAGAGCGGATGGAGCCCAAAGATAGTTATAGAGGTAATCACAGATCTCTGCTATTAAACAAGGGTTAATGCGACCAACAAACAGGATCTCTTCATTCTAGAAAATGATCAGCAAAAGCCAAATGCATAGATAAACTTTCTTTTGAGGATACATTTCCAACTTCATGAGTTGTGAGATTTCTTGAGAGATCTATCTTCACGAAAGGCCCAATTGCAGGGCTAGCAGGAAAAAATATACAAAGAAAGAAGAAAGGGAAAACTCAAAAACTCAGAAAAGAGGACAATTGGGCTGAAACAAACAGAAAACAAGAGACTAAAGTAAAAGGTAAAATAAAAGAAAAAATCTTTTATTTATGTACAGAAAACCTCAACGAGACTATGCAAAGTATTGTTTCAAGGCGAGGCCGTTGAGGGGAACGGTTACTTCCTCTCCCTGGAGGTCTGTTAGCTTGTAAGTGGATGGACCGAGCTTTGCAGAAATTTGGTAAGGGCCTACCCATAAGTGTTGGAATTTCGTGTGCATTCCCTTGCCTTCATGATTATGGTCCCATTTCAGAACTAAATCTCCTACTTCAAAAATTCTTTTACCAAACTTCCTTTTATCGAACCATCTCTTGACTATATCTTGGTGTTGGTGCAATCGATTCTTAGCTTTCTGCCGGGTTTCTTCAATTTGAAGCAGGGTGTCAATCCTGCATTGTAAAACCCGACTACCAGACCCTCGAGAGGCATGGGACAATTGCAAGGATGGAAGTAAGATGTTGGGAGGGAGGATGTCTTCCTTGCCATAGACAAGGGTGTAAGGGGAAACCCCTAATGCATTCTTTGGAGTCACCCTATCTGCCCATAAGTCATTTGGGAGAGCTATATGCCAGCTTCGTTGATTTTCAATCACAGTCTTCTTGAGAATTCGAATGAGGTTTGTTAAATTTTCAGAATTTACTTCAATCTGATCTAGGATCTTAACAGAGAGAACAACATGTATAGCAAATTTACAGACACAAAGTTTACTTGGACACAATAATGCAAGCACACAAGAGACACAAAGTTTACTTGGGGAAAACCATAAAGGTGAAAAACCCCAATAACTTCCTCATAGATAGATAGAGCAATGATACAACCAGAATACAAGAGATAGTGTTCTCCTAGCAGCAAGCCTCCTCCTCCACAAGTGCGCCACTCTCCAAAGTGTGAGTGAGAGAATAGAATGTGTAAAATGAGAGAGACACACTCTCTATTTATACACTAACTTGACTTGACCTTTACTCAACTAGGTCGGCCTCAACTTAACCACTTAACATAATGCTGACTGGGCCGACCCCCACTAGGGTGGTCTAATAACCCTTTGACCCACATGGCCGACCCCCAATAGAGTGGTCTAATAACCCTTTGACCCATATGACTTATACAGGGCTGACCCCAACAAGGTGGTCTAATAACCCATCAAGTATAAGTTACGACACTTCTATATAGAGGAATAATAACATCTCTATAGGAATACAATATACATATATGTGAAATACATTCCGAAGTTACATATACATCAACACTCCCTCTTAACTAGGAAGGTATTTCTCGACACAGGTCTTCTAGCACAAGTCTTCTTCTCTGGATCGTCGTCACTGGATAATCGTCATCAAGTCATCATCATCGTCATTGTTGTTGCTATCTCAATCAATCTCTGAATCTACTCGTCATAGGAAGTTCTACAGAGCCAGTCCTTTTTCATACTGGATGTAGGCCCACCACCTGCAGGTCTTCGTCATCACTGGCCATACTGTGGAAATCTCAGGACTTATTACATGCGTCACAAAACCTTAAAAGAGTCTCTTGACTAGCAAGAACCCTAAAGAGCATCTGAGGCCTTTTTCATCCTATCCAGATCTCTAGGACTTATTACATGTGACCCCACCACAAAACCTCGAAAGAGAATCCCAGGACTGATTACGAGCACAAGGCTCAACCTATCGGATCTCCCAGAGCACAAATTACATGTGGTCACCACAAAACCTCGAAAGAGCATCCCAGGACTGATTACGAGAACAAGGCTCAACCTATCGGATCCCCCAGGGCACAAATTACATGTGGTCATGGAAAAACCTCGAAAGAGCATCCCAGGACTGATTACGAGCACATGGCTCAACCTATCGAATCTCCTAGGGCACAAATTACATGACATAGGACAAAACCTCGAAAGAGCATCTACCAAATATCCCAGGGCACAAATTACATGCCATAGGCAAAACCTCGAAAGACTATCTGCAGATCTCCCAGGGCACAAATTATATGTCCTCCCAAGCAAAACCTCGAAAGAGCATTTGCCAGATATCTCAGGTTACAAATTACATGCCATAGGCAAAACCTCGAAAGACTATCTGCAAATCTCCCAGGGCACAAATTATATGCTTATCTACACAACCTGTTCCACGGCCATAGAGTATCAACCTGATACTCACCATACATCATTCTGATGTACACATGATCATCCTGATCATCATCACTGCAACATCCTGCTACATGTCATCTGGAGCAACATCCTGAAGCTCGTCATCCATGATCATCCTTATCATATAATGCATCTACCTGATGCATACCAAGTATCTACCTGATACATATCATCATACATGATCCACCTAATCATACAATGTATCCACTTGATACAAATACAAATACAAAAACATGATCCACCTGATCATACCTGATACATATCAACATACATGATCTACTTGATCATACATAGTATCCACCTGATACATATACAGATACATGGTCCAAGCATCCAACATGATGCGTACATACATGTACATATAAATGATCCAACTAATCATATCCAGCATCCAACATGATGCGTATATACATATAAATGATCCAACTGATCATATCCAGCATACTCCTGATGCATATACAAAGCAGTAACTGGAGCATCGTCCTGATGCTCATCATCCAATGCTTACATCCACAGCCATGTGAAGGATCCTCCTTCCAACATACTTGGAATGGCTTCTGCAAATGTGTCCATCACTTCTTCCTCGAAGTGTCATCAATCTGAAGAACACCAAGCCTCTCCCTGAAGTACTCGAACTTCACCCTAGCTAGTGGCTTCGTCAGCACATCTGCAATCTGCTCGTCCGTCGCAATGTACAGGAGCTTCACAGCTCCTCTCTACACCATATCCCTGATATAGTGATATTTGATCTCTATGTGTTTCGACCTGTCATGAAACACTTGGTTCTCAGACAGCTTCACACAACTCCAGTAGCATCCAACGGGAGATCAAATAACTCATACAGTAGCTTTTGAAACCATACTGCCTCACAACTAGCTGAACAGGCTGCAATATACTCTGCCTCAGCTGTACTCAGTGCTACACAGGACTGCTTCCTACTGAACCAAGAGATCACACCTGATCCCATACTGAAGCAACATCCAGATGATCTCTTCCTATCTGTAGCACTACCAGCCCAATCTGAATCAACATAACCCTGCAAGTTAAACTTTTGATTCACTTCATATCTGAGCCCATAATCAATTGTACCCTTCAGGTACCTCAGAATATGCTTTACAACAACCAGGTGAACACTCCTCGGATCCGTTAGGAATTGGCTCAATGTGTTCACCGCAAAGCAAATATCTGGTCTTGTGTTCTTTAGGTACATCAAGGACCCAATCATCTGACAATACATAGAGACATCAACCGGCTCAGATGAAGCATCACACAGAAGCTTCAGGTTCGATGCCATAGGCTCGCAGTCCATCATCCCGAACCTCTTCAGGATCTATACTGCATGCTTCCCTTGTCCAAGGAAGATTCCATCTGCACTCTGCCACACCTCCATACCTAGAAAGTGGTGCATCATATCCAAGTTCTTCACATATATGACTCCCTGTCATGTGTCTCAGAACCAAGTGGCTGCTCCACATACACTTCTTCTTCAACTACACCATTCAAGAAAGCTGTCTTGAAATCCATCTGGTGTATCTTCTATTTCATCACTTTTATATTTCTCTATGCTGCCATCTGCAGCATGCTTGATCTTGATAGATCCATATGGAAGTCATAACAAACTTCCCTTCAGGTCTTGGGACTACATCCCAAACATCATTCTTCATGATCGACGGATCATGGCATTCTTCCCATATCCTGGGAACTTCAATATCTTCAATAGATAATTTTGTTGCTAAACAAATGTTGCAGTTCTTCTTTTGTAGGTGATGGCATCCGATCTTTCCTACACAACAAGTTAAATTGCATGATTAGAAAACATCTCATATTTTTCAGAACAAATTCTTACACATAAAGAAATATGTCATACAGTCATGCAATTATCTTAGCCAATGCTTGAATACAACATTTATCCATATCCCGTAACTTTCTAGATGCCTTCCAATTTCTACCAGAACATTGTTAAGAGTGTGCACAACTCCCAACATGTCAGCAAAGAGGTTTCATTCTATATAAGTAGCAATGGAATGTTGTACAATGCCATAGGCCACTTACCCATGCATATTAGTAGTATACTGTTCATCAATGCAACTATTCTAATATGCATAATACACAACCTAATTCTAGGAACATCAGTATATACATTATTGAACAGTATTATTTAAACAATAAAATATGCAAGTAATGACAATTCAAATACTTATCTTTGTTTGTTTTTTGGGTTGACTCCCTCTCAGTCTTTGCTTCTTTTCTGCAACTCCATTCTTATGTGGATTGTGAGAAGTGGTCAACTCCCTCTGAATATCTGCATCCTTGCAGAAACTACGGAAGTGTGCTCCTTTGCTTTCTTGCAGGAACAACTAGAGTGTGCTCCCTCTTGATCTTTGCTTCCTGGATTACCTGTCCTTGAACTTACATCCATCCTTAATCACTATGCATGCTTATTAGTATCATCATTGTGTTATCCTTGAGGTCTCATACATAATCACACATTTATTACTATAATCTTAATACTATCAAAACACAATAATCTTAAACATGTATATTCATGATCATTCACAGATAATAAACATTGGTATTCAAGGTTTCAGGGAAGTCTTCTTTTACTCATACATATTCTTATTTGATCATAGGACTCTTTTGGTTAGTTGAATCATCAATCAAGATAAGAGATATAATATGCATAAAACCCGTGATTATTCAAACCTATACCTTCATGATTCTTCTGGTTAGTCATATCATCAATTATGGTAAGAAACATAATATGAATACAACCATGATTATTCAAACCTATGAATTCATGAATAATCATTATCAACAACACAACAGTATAAGATCCTAACACAAGGTAGGATTCTAGCTTGATATAGGAAAAACACACCTGGATTAGCATGCTAGCTAGTTATGTCTAACATACCCGCATAATGTCTTCTGGTTCTCTTCAATGACGTGTGCTAGTAACCTGCATGTCTCATAAGTTAACCATTGTAGAACCAAGTTATACATACCTCGAAAGTAGATCTTCTATGTGATCCATGACAATGGATGAATCTTTGTCTTCATGTCACCATGAGCATATGTTCTTGAAGTAGAACATGATTTGACTTTCTTGGTGTACCTTTTGTGTTAGCAAACAACATAAACCTCATACAACATCACAATGCATTAGTACAATCATAAGTGTCAAAACCTTAATTAATGAATATCTTCTATTAAGGTGATACGACAAGTCCATTAATTAATCAAGATTGTACTGTAATGATATGAAGACAAACATATGATAAACTTAACCATGAAACATACCTGTAAGCCATACCTGTCAAGATTGCTTGTAATCTTCTTATGGAAGGCCTTAGCCTCGTCTCCCTCTGAGACAGGAACTTCTTCACTTATGCAGGTGACCAATCCATCTTCTTTTAGGATCAACCCAATCCACTTGATTTGCAAGAACTGCACCTGGAGCTGGATTAGGGTTTGTCAAAGAAACCCCAAAAATTCAAACTTTGAATTTCAAACTTCCGAAAGGATAGAAATATGTGCCTTGATGAGCTAATCAAGTTGATATATTCAGAATTTGAAAACTGCAAAGTTTCACCCCTCAAAATTGCCTTTTAGATTTCTGGATTCACTGGGGAGGACCCTGAATTAGGGTTTGAGTTTCCCGGAGATTCACCCAACCAAAAGATTTGATTCAAAACACTAAGCTTCAATTTTTCTGAGGAGCTTCCAGCCGTGGTCACAGATTTCCAAAATTCGAATTTTTGCAGAAGCCCTAATTTTCGTCTTTCCGATCAAAGTCCCGAACTGGGGTTTGATCAAGCCCAGCCTTCTGCCCAACCAAAAAATATGATCTTGGTCTCTAAATTTTTATTTTTATGAGTAGCATCCAGCCGTGGTCTCCGATTACAAAAATTCCAACTTTCTCCGAAGCCCTAAATTCCGGAAGCCATGAATGAAGGTACTCAAAAATAATTCTGTTTTGACAGAAATATGTACCTGATTGTTTCTGGTGTAAATCCAAACTTTGCAATCCACAGGGTCTAAAACATTTCCTGGAGATATCCCAACCTGTTATCTTTCCATCCCGACAGGTCTGACCTCAATTGGATTCTCTGAGAGAGAGTTATGCCAAGTGTCGCAACGTGACCTGTTTATGGGATAATACAGGAGAGCAAACTTGTACGGCATGCCACGTGTCCCTGGTTCAACTTTGTCCTCTGAAAATTTTTCTTGAGATAGTGCAGTCTGTGTATTACCTGTCACTTTTTATGAAATTTAATTTGGAGCTTCCTAGCCCAATTTATGACCTTTTTCCCAAGGTCACCTGATTTTGACTCAGATCTGGAAGAGGAAGAAACCCTATATTGTACAGATCATAAATCACAAAGTACAACGAATTAGAGGTTGTCCTTTGGACACAAGGTACATGGGGATCTGATCTTCGATCTGTAAAAGTTTCATATCCGAAAACTTCGCCAAGACAGATTTATAGCGAACGTACTACGATGACTGGTTTTCGCTATATCAAGCCCTAGCATCGTAAGTGCAACAAGTGTCATACATGCCATATCATGCCTTCTTTCAGGCTAGCTCTAATACCATGTTAAATTTTCAGAATTTACTTCAATCTGATCTAGGATCTTAACTGAGAGAACAACATGTACAGCAAATCTATAGCATATCAATCATGGACACAATAATGCAAGCACACAAGAGACACACAGTTTACTTGGGGAAAACCATAAAGGTGAAAAACCCCAATAACTTCCTCAGAGATAAATAGAGCAATGATACAACCAGAATACAAGAGATAGTATTCTCCTAGTAGCAGAGCCTCCTCCTCCACAAGTGCGCCACTCTCCAAAGTGTGAGTGAGAGAATAGAATGTGTAAAATGAGAGAGACACACTCTCTATTTATACACTAACTTGACTTGACCTTTACTCAACTAGGTCGGCCTCAACTTAACCACTTAACATAATGCTGACTGGGATGACCCCCACTAGGGTGGTCTAATAACCCTTTGACCCACATGGCCGACCCCCAATAGGGTGGTCTAATAACCCTTTGACCCACATGACTTATACAGGGCCGACCCCAACAAGGTGGTCTAATAACCCATCAAGTATAAGTTACGACACATACAATATAAATGACAACACTTCTATATAGAGGAATAATAACATCTCTATAGGAATACAATATACATATATGTGAAATACATTCCGAAGTTACATATACATCAACAAGGTTTTTGTTCGAAGATTCAGCTAGTCCATTTCCCTGGGGGCAGTAATTTGCTGAATAATGCAATTTAATTCCCCTTTCATAAACAAATTCATTTATTTTAAAAGACGAGAAATAAGTGGCATTATCAAATACTAGGGAAATTGGAACCCCAAACCTGGTTATGACGTTCTCTTTCAAGAAAGTGATGACTGCATCTTCATTGATCTTGCGCAGTGGGGCAGCCTTGGTCCATCTGGTGAAATAGTCGGTGGTTGTTAGGATGTATCGATATTGCAGAGAAGAATTTGGCTTTATCTCTCCGATGACATCTATACCCCATCGTTCGAAAGGTTCTGATATGATAACTGGCTGCAAAGGCCCTGCTGCCTTTATCAATTTTCGAGCACTCCTCTGGCATACATCACAGTTACGTGCCTGAGTATGGGCATCCCGGAATAAAGTGGGCCAGTAATAGCCAGCTCTCAGTATTTTGTGAGCTGTTGTCTCCCTTGAATAATGTCCACCGGCAGGGCCATCATGTAACTCTTTGATGACTTTACCTGCATCCTCTTTCTCTAGGCATCTGAGAAAAACTCCATCAAAATTTTTTCTGAGAAGTATTCCATCAATGATCTAATAAGCTGCTGACTTTAAATGGAGGGCCCTTCTTTGCTTAGAATTCCAGTGTTCTGGTAGGTACCCTTGTTGCAAGTAATGCACTAAATCCCTATACCCTGATTCGAGAGCTGTGAAGATGGGACATACTTCGACCGAATTCAGTTCGGCTTCATTCCTCCAATCCTGCTCTTCATCAATTGTATGTTCAGTAAGCAATTTACACAGGCCTTGTCCTTTAATGATGGTGGCTAGTTTAAATTCTAAGTCATATTCCTGAAGAGTTGTGACCCAATTTCCCCTTCTTTCTCCCAACTCCTTTTGAACGAAAAGGGATCTGACATCTGGGTGGGGAACTATAACTTTAGTTCTATTCTTAAGAATATATGGTCTGAACTGTTTTACTGCTTTGAACACGGCGTATGCTTGTTTTTCGACCACAGGATTGTTCATTTCAGCACCTTGCAGACCAGTGCTCATGAACGAGATTGGGCATTCGTCCTCTAATTCTATCTTTTGCGTGAGAACAGCTGCGAGAGAATCATCTGAAGCAAAAGTATACAAGATAAAATCTTTGTGAAAATCTGGGCTTCTTAAGGAAGGAGCATTAGAAATGGCCGCTTTAATATCTCTGAATGCATCTTTCTCCAATTCTGTCCATTTCAACTTCGTGCTTTGCTTGACCATTTGCGGCAAAGGTTTAACAGTTTGAGTGAAATCAGGGACAAATCTTCGAACAAAATTGATAGTGCCCATAAATGACTGCATTGATTTTTTGTTATGGGGCATGGGAATTTTATTTATAACTTGGACTCTCTCTTGATCTATTGAAATTCCTTTTTTTGAAATGATATGACCCAGAAGTTTACCTTCAAGAACAGCAAACACACTCTTCTTGAGGTTTAAAGAAATACCATATTTTCGGCAACGATAAAAAATACGTCTCAAATGAACAACATGGTCTTCTCTTTTCGTTGAAAAAAACAGTCACATCATCTAGATAGACGATGACACAATGGCCACCCAATCCTCGAAAGGCGATGTCCATCACTCGTTGGAATGTGGCTCCTGCGTTTATTAGGCCGAATGGCATTCTTCAGTATGCGAAAGTTCCCCACTTGGTGCAGAAAGTAGTTTTAAGGCAGTATTCTTTAGCTACTAATACTTGATTGTAACCAAAGAAACCATCAAGAAGGGAAAAGAGTTCCGATCCTGATACCATATGGAGTATTTGTTCCATTGAAGGGACGGGATAGTTATCTTTATCTGAAGCTCTGTTCAGATTCCTGAAGTCAACACATAATCTTATCTCTCCTAACTTCTTTCTTACGGGAACTAGGTTATCAACCCACTCGAAATGCCAGACTTTAAAGATTATCTTAGCATCAAGTAACTTCTTCAATTCCTTTTGAATCAAAGGTTCGAGAGTAGGATGCATCCTTCTCAATTGTTGCTGAAATGGCTTGACACCTGCTTTCATTAGTATGATATGCTGAATAATGCGAGTGTCATATGTTTTCAAATATTCATAAGTCCATGCAAAAGCATCCTTATATTCTTTCTCCCGGTGAACAACATTTACCAAGGTTAACAAATTTTGGCTCAGCTTCGGTGCCTAGATTTACTAATTCATGCTGCATCGATGAGCTATTGGTCTTGGTATCTGCTGGTCTTTTGAATTTGCTCTGCAGATCGAACAACATTTCAAGTGACCTCACCCTTTTGGGGATGAAATTTCCTTTAGCCTCATCTTTTTCTTGTAAAACAACATCATGCTCTTCTTCGTCTATCACAGTTTCTTGGAACATGTCTTCATTTGTTAGAAAACTAATAATCTGATCGTCATCATCGAAAACTCTGAAATTTGTGATATTGTCTGGGACAGAAGGCCTGAAAACCAGTTCAATTGAACATTTGTTATTAGTTGGCACCAATCTGGAAGCGGAAGTTGCTAATAAATCAGCTGCATCATTTTGCAATCTAGGAACAGATTTTATATTAAAAGCATCAAAATGTGTAATTCAATCCCATACCTCAGCCTGATAACCTTTCAAATGAGGTGAAAGATAATGAATGGTATCTCTTACCTGTCTTACAACTATTTCTAAGTCACCAAAAACTTTCAGGTACTTAACATTCAAACCGATGGCTTTCTTCAATCCGTGTACTAAAGCTTCATATTCAGCAGTGTTATTAGTACACTCAAATTCTAATCTACAAGACAAGAAGTACTTATTACTTTCAGGATCCACTAGAATACAACCAGCTCCGGATCCTTCCAGAGTCTTTGAACCATCAAAGTATAAAGTCCAAAAAATATTGTTTGATCTAACTAAGTTAGTATCTTTATGATCTAAGTCAGCGACTAATTTAACTATATTACAATCAATATCATCAATCCGAGAAAAATGAAGGAGATTGGACTGTTTATCTGATTCACGGCTAATAGTTTCAGATTGATAATTACTCGGATCAATTTCTAAGAAATAATTTCCCAAGACTGAAGACGAGAAGGTTACAGCTTCGTTCTTTCCTTCTAGCTAAGTTACATTTTGTTTCATGTGTGGTTCCCTCAAAATTTTAATCTGATTCTGCCTATTCTGATATGGTAACCATAAATGGGACCTAACAGTTGCAAAGTAACCATTTAGTTTTGTGGACCAGTCCCTGCTTAGGATTAAACTGTAGGCTTCAGGAATATCAACTACCATTATATCAATGAACTAACATACCCTAGAATATGCCGACAACCTAATGAGCACATCCTTCATTTCCCCAATAACTTTAACAGCAGTCCTATCTAACTGAATAATCTGAGCGGGAGATGAAATTGGTTGACTGTTAATCTTCTTACATACTGACAATGGCATGACATTCGAAGATGCTCCAAAATATACCAGACAATTGTGTACATTGTGATTGAAGATTTCAAAAGTTAAAAGGAAAGGCAATGTCTGGGATTTGGATTTCCCGTCGATACTGGCTTCATTAATTTCAGGGTCTTCTTAAGTGTCTGTTAATGGAGTGCTAGGTTGGGATTGAAGAGCTTACAACAACTTTTTGTTGTTGTTGGGGCAAACTACACATATCGAATATCAAAACATTTGCTTTTACCTTCTTTATATCTTCAATGATGTCATATCCCATATCACATTCTTTTACAACTCTCGTTTGATTATCTATCTTGCTCAATGTGACCTTTGGTTGCTGGGTTGTTGTGTCAATGTTTGGCTGTTTGGCGGCTGTTGGGTTAGCTTTAGGTTGAGGCAGAATGATTGTAATGTGTCTTTTAGGTACCTCTTTGGAAATTTTAGGTTTAGGCATAGTTGAGCTTGGAATTGGATCTGCAATGGGACCTTTACTGCAAGTGTTAGTATTTACAGCAGAGACTGGGCTCTCCACGGGGTCGTCTTCTATTAATCCAGTTAACGGTACCCAGTCCCATAATACCATAGTGGTATCTAGGGAGGGCTCCTCTACTTCAAGAGTTTGTTCCTCTAGAGGATCATCTTGATCTGGAATATGTGAATCTAGCATTTGGTTCATTACTAAACTCATAGAATTAATCCATTGTGGGCAGCTCTTTTCTGAGTGCGGCTCTTAATGAAAGGTACAGAAGTGTTCCATTCCTATTTCATTTAGATTTAAAACAGGGGAGTTGTTCATAGGTGGATGAGGTTGGTCATTTTCTTCTCTCTTCTTATAGAATGGTTTGAAAGTCTTCCTAGATGTATTGGCTGCCTTATCTTTCTCAAGATCCACAATTTTATTCGACAATTTCTGCATCATTTTAACTACATTTTTCATGTCTGTCGATGACTCGTCTTTATTCCTAGTAAGCAGCAGGGGTTTTCTATTAGTTGCTGGCTTTGTTTCTGCATCTAAGGCATGTTTAGCAATGATGTCTGCTTCTTCTTCCACCTTCCTGGCTTCTTCGAAATTTTCTATCAGGGTGGTCTTCTTAGTTCTTTTGACGAACATTGCTATGGGGCCTTCAAGTGCTGTTGTATAATATTCAACTAAAGATTCTTCAGTAGGTTTAGTTGCTTCGCTAAAATTATTCAAGAGCATAGTGAACCTTTGGTTGAAGTCTTGAACCTTTTCTTTCTTTTCCATTCTCATGGAAAATAATTCTTTCATGAGTGTAGCTGAAGTTTTTTTATTTCCATACTGCTTTAAAAAACACTTTTCAAACTCTTCCCAATTGGAAATTGAGCTAGCTTGAAGGCTAAAATACCAGGAAGAAACTTTCGGTTCAAATGTGTATGGAAAAAGCCTACAGACTACATCTTCATGCTGTACATTTAAAAGATTCAAAGCTAAATAAAAACTCTTAAGATGATCTTCAGCAGATATGCCTTTACCTGGGTCGTATTTGGGAAAAACTTTCTCTGGATTTTTAGGCAGATTGTGGAATGGCCCAACTAGATTTAATGCTCCCCTTGCTCTCCAAGCAGGTACAGCCATGGCTCTATGTGGAGAATCAGGTGGAGAATCGTGTGGTGATTTAAGTGGAGTGTCCTTTGGAGTAAAAAGTTCTCCAATATTTTCTGGATCTTCAAAATTTTCTGGGTTTTCAAGATCGACTTCTTTCAGAGGTTTTGTGATATCTTCCAAAGATAAATCTACCAGCTCTTCAAAGCTCTGTACAAGAATCGAATCACGGGTGTACTGTCTTTCTCTTACAAGGGTTCTTCTTCTAGGGAGAAAAGTTATTGCATTTAAACCACCGAATTGCTTAACATAAGCTCATGTAAGTCTCCGTAAATCAGCTACTTCAGCAAAAGGTATAGCATACAATGTTTCTTGTTGCTCAGAATCAGAATTGAGATTTTCTTGATTTTCTTAATTTCCCGAAATTGCTGTTTTAAGCGGGTTTTCAGTAGGATCTGCTGGACAGGAAGAATCTCCTTTGTCAGCTATGCACTGTAGGCCCTCCCTCTAGCGCCAAAAATTGTTGATGCCCCAAAAATCGTAACATCAAGCAGTAAAGGATTCTCCCCGGTGAATAGTCCTAATTAGATCGTTCACCGTTTGGTGTGGGAAATTCGTCCGGTTAACGCTTCCGGCTACCGTGAGATTTAAATATTTGTATTCTTCTGCACCGGTTGTGGCCCAATCCACCGTTTTGTGTTTTATTATTTAAGATGATATGCAAGTGCCCTAAGCTAATTTAATCTAAATGCAGAGCTGAAACAAATCTTAATCTAAAACCGAGACAAAGAAAACCTAATCTATCCTTGCAAGGAGCAAGCTGTAAATATGAGCAATATGCTGAAAGAAACATCTAATGATCATACAAATAGTCGTTAAATCTGAAGATGCAATATCAATAGGAGGTAGAAGATATTAAAGATAACTTCAATTTCAAATGCAATACATTCCATTACTCATTTAAGAGAGACATCATTGTACAGGAAAATAGAAAGATCATTCATTACACAGAAATAATTCATAGCAGCAAAGAAAGATCTCACTGTAATATGCGAATGACATAAGAATAGTCTAGCAAGCATTTAGCACACAATTCCAAGGCAAAAAACGCCCTCTCCAGGCTTTCATTAGGCAAAATCTAGTTCCTTATACATGCAGAGAAGTAATTCACGTACAAGACAGAAAATGTATTTCACCTACCAAAAGTCCCCTTCTTACTCTTATATTCTTATATTTATAAATTTACAAATTGCTCCTTGAGCTGACAAGTGTGCCCTAAATTCTAGAACCTTCTAATTTGTCTTTTAGTGTATAGTTACAAAAAACACAAATTAGTGAAGGGTCTTCCATATAAAACAAAATTGGAGCTAGCTGTCCTTTTAAAACAGTTATACAATCAAGGAACTTCAACCTTTTCTCCCATTAAACGAATAAGAATTCTGGTGGTTCATTTATTTTATTTGGTTTCCCTTTGCTGACTTGCTGCCTCATCCCTAACAACTGGCTCGCTTGTGGATGATTGGCCATCTACAATTTGGATATGTGTGGCCAATTGATTGATCTCTTTCATGATAATTTTGCTCCGAACAGATACTGTTTCCTTTGCTGCGATCTCATGCTTGCACAGATCTGATTTGACTTGTGCTGCTCCTGCTGCTGCTTCTTGGGTAATTGCTTCCAGAAAGTAGATATGCACAGCGGGTTGTCCTATGAACTATTGGAGTTCATCTTGGGTTATCACCTCCACCTTTTTAACATAATCCAACCCTTGGTCCAACTCGCCTTGCAACTCAGCCAACCGATGTTCTCATTCTGGGAATTCATTGATAGTTTCAGGTAGAACCAAGTGGCACTTGCCATGGGATTCTCTGATTTTGGAGTAGAAAGAGTGACCTTTGCGGATATTTTTTAGCCTGGTGCCACAGTCTTTACTGAATTCAAGGACTCCCACATCCAAGTCAAATTCTTCTTCGGTGGTGGCACGCAAGTTTGAGGGGAATCCATATTTTCTTCTTCTCCATTCAAATCGTTGTTTTAACTCTTCCACATGCTTTGCAAATCTGTCTTTGTTCCTTAAGGATCCAACTTCGATGGCTGTCATTTTCATGATCATTTCCTTAACGTTGCAAATTTCTCCTGAGATCAGCACTAGCAGCTGACGGCCTTTTATTAGCATGTCACATGCTTGCTTGTGAAATGCGAACAGATCTTGCTTGTTTTCCACTGCTTCTTTGAGTTGTTTCAACAACTGCTCCTTTTCTTGGATTAACCCCTCATATTGATCCTTGGGGAGATAAATTTGTTGGGCCCTGCTGGCTTCGAGCTCCTCTAATTCTGATATCTGGGCCTTCAATTTTTTTTGCTCGTCTTCGGAGATGGCCAGTTGCATCTGTAGTGAATTCTTCTCATTTTCAAGCTGTAGAGCTCTCGAAGTTATCCTTAACTTATCCTCTGTCATTTCCCTGTATTTATTCTTCAATTCATTCGCTTCTAGAACCTCCCTCTTCCTGTCATCTCTTATTTTGAAGCATTGATCTCTGTAATTCTTTATTTCATTTATTAACCGATCAGTATTGGCTTTACTTGCCTCGGCTGATGCCACAATGCATTGGGCTTGGAATGAAGGGTCGACATGAGTTCCTTGGACCAGTGTGGTTTCTGACACCCTGAATTCATACAATTTCTCCCCAATTTCCATTTTCCTCATTCTTCGGTCAATGATATCCCTTTTTCGCTCATGAAAATACACGGAATCCAGGTTGGCCACCTAGCGCTGCTTTCTGGGGTTGTACGGGGTCAACGCTAAACCTTCAGTAGAAGCAACCCCTTCTCGAGATATCCCTGGTTGGCCTATCAATGGCGGATCCAACTCCATGTCTTGTGGAGTAGAGGTTCTGTCTCAGGAGTTTTCTCGGTCTGTGCCCTTTGCTGCTTGTCGGCTAACTCTGCTAACTCGTTTTGTAATCTGTCTGCCTCTTCTAACAGAATCCTCTCTTCTTCTTTTTCCTCTTGCAGTTTAGCAGCCTATTCCTGGAGGATTCTTTCTTCTTCCTCTCTTTGGGCCCTTGCTTCATTTTCCTTTTGGCTTCTGGTAGCCTCATCTTCCAAAGCCCTTTTCTCCTGCTCCCTCTGTACTCTGGCAGCTTCCTTTTGCTGCTGCAATTAAACAACTTGCTCTCTTTGGATTCTTGTCGCCTCTTCCTATTGGAGCTTGGAAGCTTGTTCATTTTGAATCGTAGCTGCTTCTTAATCCTGCTGATGCTTGATAGTTTTCTCTTGCAATACCATGTCTTCTTCCCCATGGTCTATCCCTGCTGAAACTCCTGATTGGGATGCTACTGCTTCCTGTTCCTTTTGAATTAGGCCGACAGGCCTGGGGTTAGGGCTTTTTGCACCTTTCTTCTTGTAGCACTTGCCTAATTCTGTTAAGTTCCGAGCACTGTGGAAAAAATCTTCCTCTTTGTTCTTAAGATGGGCGTACTCGAAGGTGGTTTTGACATCAACAATATGTTTGGCAACTTCATCACAAGGGTCATGCCTTCTGAAAAACTTTGTCCTGAAATGGAAGATATCTAGATCTTGAACATAGTTTTCTCCTTCCCTGGCCCTCGGGAGGCTATATGCGTAGACAGTGAAAGGAATTGGTGGATAAATCCCTTTCCTCCCTTCAGTAAGAACCTTGTTTATCCCGCCAACACTGAAGAGTTTCCTTATGGCTTCCCTATGAATGAAAAAATCTGTAGCATATCTGGGAAGCAAAAAGGGAGCTACGGATCCTCCATTCATCTGGATATAGGTACCTTCCATACTATGATAATAATCACCAAATTCTCTGATGATGAGCATGGCATTCTCTGACATGCAATCTGGTTCCTTCACAAAAATAAGCTGATACAATGGCATGATGAATTTCTCGCAAACCTGCTTGTAATGGCTTACGTATTTACTTGCCCATGTGAGTTGATAGGCCATGAATAGAGGCGTTTATTTTGGCTTCCATGAGCATCCCAAGTCTGGGAAGGTGTGTTTGCTCAATAAGCAGTCTATCAGATAGGAAGACATGAATAAATATGCCTTCTTTTGAGTCATCCCTCCTTGAGCCACAGTTAATTGTGAGGCCAGACTGTCTGAAATTATCTCGGCCCAATTAAAAATGGTGCCATTCATGGCTATATGAAAAATTACTGGCACCCATCCGATCTTAAAAATATTTCCATTAGGCATGCCGAAGAGCCGACTCAACATCAGAACGATGAGTCTATAAGGAGTCTTTAGGAGGTTGCTTTCATATTCATTGTTGTTCCTCCTTCTTATCTACCTATCAGATATCATCATTTTCCTGGCGGCATCTAGCGGGTCCATAGGATGCTCTGCTATCCATTTATCATCTAAACAAGCTTTGGGTTGAGGTAATCTGTAGGTGGCTAAGAGATGCTCAGGAGAAAAAGATGCTAGATTCAGCCCACTTTTATCATTTATGAACCTAATGTCAGTCCTGACGAGAGGTATCAACCAGCCAATGACTTCAGAACATGGGAACAATTCAGGATGAGTCGTTTCCTTATGGAGGTAAGACCTTCGGATGTTTACATATACCAGAGAGTCTTCTATGGGGGCTTGAGGATTGTTTTGGTCCATGACAAACTTATATAGTTCACCCCACTGGAATTCTGGGGCCGATATTCTAAGGGGCACATTGGTGGTAGCTTGTGTGTCAGTGAACATTGTCTCGAGTGAAGTATCCAACAGGATTTCTACATCTGAATCTGAGTCAATATTTTGCGTTGCTTTCTTCCTTGCAGACCTCCTATGCATGATAATCCTGTGGTGAGCATGGCAGTACAAATAAGGCGTGTGTAGATATTCAGCTATTATTAAAATGCAAAGTCTTTTATAGATTTGTGAAAGAAAAGACATAGTTGACTTTAACTAGATAACTTTCAAGTATTAATCAACATAGATATGGAAAAGCCCAAAATATGCTACTTTAAAAAATATGGAGGTTGTTTTAACAAAAGATCCACTAATTCTCAGTTCAGCTATTGTTTCATAGTTGACAATCATGAGAAACACTAGACACTAACACAAGCCATTGTGGTTTCATGTATGAGACAAATAGCATTATGGCTCAATCACTCTTTGAAAGATAGTTCTAAAACCTGTGACGTTTTAGGGTCGTGGTTTCCTTGATTTCATGCTTGATTGGCCCATCGCGTCAAAGCTAGTTTGTAGTCTGGGAAATTTAACAACAAGGAGAGCGACATGGTGAAAAGGTAGTGATATACGCTTCCAATTAGCGCTATTACTTTGTTAAAAATGTAGGTTTCTTCTAAAACAAACCCAGCCAGGAGAAACTAATGAAGGGATAAGGAACTGGAGTATTTTAATGGTATCATGTCATTCACCAAAACGCGCAAGTGCCTAAATCTTTTGCACGACTGGGGGGACCATTTGGTTTGCGCCAGTAACACGGATAAATACACATGAGTGGTTTTTAAGTGAAAGAGGGGCCATTCATAATGTTCCCTACAGCAGAACTGTCGTTTTGCTTTTATCATGTTCAAACAAAAAGGAGGGGGGTTTGGCCGAGCATTCTTTTAGTTTCTTGATCTAGGCGTGAATGTATAATCCTTAACGGACTAGCAAGTATTGGTAAACTTTTCTTCGCTCGAAGGCATCGACATAACCACCATGCCTTCCTATGCACACGCCTGTCACAGAATCTAAGCGATTCATAGCGCTAAATCACCCATCACATACTTAAGCCGTTTATTCATCGTATGCATGTAGCTGCCATGATTCCTAGCATTCCCTCCCATGGGGTGAATATGCATGTGGTGTTTCAAAGTAAACAAGCATTGGCTAAAGATTTGGACTTGGAATGACATCTAAGTGGGCTAACTGTGGCCACTAGGATTTAACCGAGGAAAAAAGCAGGGATGGAACGCTGCGTGGGAAGGACCTACTGAGGGTGCTACGCAAGTGATAGCAGGACAAACCTGAGGCTAGCCAGTGTTGATAGGGATCTCCAAGTCCCAATTCGCATAGGGCGATTTCATATCCTCATTCTAGAACAAGGAAGAAAATGGTTGTTCCATGCCCTCAGAGGTATACATATAGTAAAAGCGAGTTACCTACGGGGTAAAAAAAGAAAAGAACGGGCAGAGCACCTACCTGTCAAACTTGCGGGGTCCCTGGAGGGCTAGCAGACGTTCCAAGACGGGCGATGGTTCCCACAGGCGTGTTGCAGCGAATGGAGAGCTTTTTTCTTGGATGGTGAGTGGTGAGCTCTATTCAAATTGACGAATGATAGAATAGCTTTCAAAACCCCGTTGCATGCATTTATAATGGGGTGGCATTTATGTCACGTGAGGTGGTGGGTTGGCGAATTGAATGAGCACGGGGCTCGATAAACTGTGAATTTAAAACGACACATGGCCGCATTCATGACCCTACCAACTCCAATGTTGCACATGCACCAAAATAAATTGTCGCGCCCACAGCGGCGATCGCGAGATTAAGGCCTGCGCTAAATTTTCAAGCGGTGAGCGTAACATTAAATCCGGCGCCAAAGCGGCACTCGCAATGTTAAATCCTGCGACGATAGCCCTGTGCCCAAAAAATGAGCTCGAGGATACGCGGCTATGATGGTGGGGGTTATAAGGACAAGCCTTGTGCCTTTGACGCAAGGTTCAGTCACAAAACATGTGCTAACGAGAATCGCGCCAACGAGCCAATAAAAGATATTTTCGCGTAGGCGCTCATTTAAGGATTGGTTTTGCGCCAACGAAGGTCAAGATATGGTTATAAAACGTGCCAAGCGGCAGACTTATGATTAGTAACTGTGCCGAAGATATGGTTATCATTTGCGCCAAGCAGAAGAATTAGGGATAAAAACTGCGCTGAAGAGAAAAGGCGACCAGACAAAGGAGCAAGGCGGCGGATTTAGAGTTAACTTCTGTGCCAAGGTGGGAGACTTAGCATTAGCAGTTGTGCTAAGGCGCGGCCGATTTATAGTTAAAAAATGCGCCAAGCGGGATATCTATGGTTGAAACTTGCGCCAAAGGGCGGCTGAATTAAGGCTAACAAATGCGCTAAAGAGAAAAGGTGACTTTTCCTTAGAGAAAATAATCTAGAAAATTTTTGGAAAGCAAGTGTTTGAAACTTTGCCAAGTTAAAGAGAAAAAATAAGTCTGAAAGACAAGGAAAACACTTGTTACAAAACGTGTAGGAGGAGGGGCCCCAAATATCTCCAAAATTTTGGGGATGGATGTTGCAGCAACAACAAGTCGTTTTGAACGAGTTAATGAAGGAAAGGACCGAAATCTTCGCTGGATTTGGCCAACGGATACCGCATTTAATGCTTAACTAGCCATTGAGGGGCACGGAGGAGGCTAGTTGTGCCTATAAATACCACTGTATTTGGACTCGTAGGCGTTACTGAAACCTTTGAATTTTCTTGCAAGCGATACTTTGCCATTGTTTAGAGCAAGCTATCAGAAAACACATCGTTTTGTCCAGACCTATCCAGTAATGTCTGAGAGGTCCTCTATTGAGCAAGAATTCACAGTCCAGGAGACCGTGAAGGTATTTCGATACATAGGAATTGAAGGGTTGATGAGAACTCCCGTCAAGAAAATTATAACAGAGCAAGGTCAGAGTTCTCGAAGATCACCAAGACACGCTACAACAATGCAAGATAAGGGAAAAGAACCAACGGCGTAGAAAATGAAGCCAAAAGTGATCAGTTCCATAGTGCCACAAGCTCTGCTGGGCGACAAGGAAATACCTTTGAAGCTAACCCCTGAGTATATCTCGCTGCGTGCACAGGACGCACCGGCCATCAACCTAGTGAAGAATGCTAAGTATCAGATTCCGCTCTCGCCTATGTCGAAGCATGTCGAAGTGGGAGGACATCTATTGGGTAATATCTTGGAATGTAAGTGGGAATATTACGATCTGCTTCAGATGCAGAAGGATCCCAATGAACCTAAGTATCCATAGTTCCAGCCAGACAAGTACATGTGTTGGAAGAAGGACGTGAAAGGAAATCTTACCTTGGTCGCAGAAGGTTGGTTATCCGGAGTAGTTGAGTTGGGACTACTCAACCTGTTGAGGCTCACGCACTTCGACAGAATGCTAGAGTTGAATGCGGTGGTGCGCACTCTCATGTCGCGCATGCACCAAGGATATCTATGGCTCGACCGCAATATCGACTTAAATATTGATCTGATCCACCGAATAACTGGGTTAAGCAAGAGAGGCGAGGACCCCAAGCAATTTTTCATAGGCAAGAGCCGCAACAAGGAGGTCACCGCGAAGATGAAGAAAACACAAACCATTGTCAAAGGGAAATGAGGCTTTGTCACAAATGACATAGACGATGACGCTACACGGTTTGTTACACAACTGCTAGCCGGTAAGATTCTGAGGAAAGAAAAACCATTGGAAGTACCCACGGGCGTAGTGTTGCTTGGTGCAAAGGCCACGAAGGGGGGGAGATTCAACTGGTGTCAATACCTGTTGAATGAGTTCCTGGAGGAACTGAATGAAACACGAATACACGGCAGTATTTTCCATTATACATGGGTGATAGTACTAATTACGTTCGTTGGATGGAAGGACCCGAAGGGTTACATTGGCATAAGAACCGACAGCAATGATTGCAGAGGACCTCGTTACACAAACCTTTGGGAAAACTTGAATTCAGAAAGACAGCACGTGATAGCCGAAGTATTCTATACTTACTATGAGCAGCTGCACGAAACCATTATCGCCACGCCGCAGATAACAAAAGAGGTAACGTCTAAGTACATTCGCACTGGCAATTTTTATGCTGACATGCGTTCTATTCATATTTCAGCTAAAGCATAGAAGAAGAACTCTGAGTGGTTCCAAGGAAGGTACCATATGAATGAAGAAGACATTGATGCCATCATGAAGGAATGACCTGCTGAATTTAGAGTCGAAGTTGTGGAAATTGAAAGTGACTCTGCGGATAGCAATCCCATTCCTACACCCATTATTGAAGTGCCATGGATAGGGACAGGAAAAAGGAAGAAAGTTGAGAGTCCTGCACAACCAAAGGTGCAGAAGAAGAAGCAAAAAGCCAATAAGGGACAATTTGAAGCCAAGATCCATGACGACGATTATGAGATGATTGTGTATTCAGTAGTATTACAGATGGAAGACCTGATGACCAAAAAAGACAAAAAGAATGAGGCAGTTCAGAAGAGTCTATAGAAGAATCTGATCACGCTGCAAGGCATTACAGAAAGGATTGAAGATGTATAGTGCAGATTTCCCTTGCCGCGAGACTCAGAATCCGAAGGAAAGTCAAGAGGCACTTGTAGCCAAAGGTAGCACTTCTAGCCCTGACTTTGCCTGCGAAGTCCCACATTGTCAAGCTTGATCCCTTAAGTGTAAGGATACCACTGTTAGAACAATTAATCTTGGGCACGAAGGAGTTAGATCATGTGGACCTCGACATTGCAAAGATACCACTGCCCGGTCTACACAATCTGCATCTGCAGGTTGTCGAAGAGATTCATGAGCGAAGTATAGATGCTCTGAACCAACACACTGACCTACAGACAAGTTATAAGTAGTTGGAGGAATCCAGCTTGCGGAGAGCCATGGAACTGCAAGATGAGCACGACCAATGAAAGAGATTAGAGGCTACGGTCGCTGCGGTAGCCACGGAGATTTCATAATATGATGAGCAGCAAGAGGCTACGGACACTGTCATTAAGATCGGCGAGGTATTTAGAGATCTTAAGGTGGAGATGAATGATATGGAGATCAGTTATCAAGCACAGATTGCTGCGTTGGAAGCGCAGAATCAACCGAAGACTCCAACTGATCAGCAACAGCTGAGAGCCAACGAAGTGAAAGCTGTTGTAGAAAGTATAGCCAGTGAAGTGGCTAAGTGCTAGATTCTGCTGGACGAGGCAACAAAAATGTTTACTGCGCTTGAAGAAGACCCAGAGTTGCTAAAACTCAAGAGCACCCTGAAGGATAAGCAGATAGCATTAGAATTACTAGACGCAGAGGTCAAGGCTCTACCACCAAGAGACTGCATTCGCAGATATCATGAAGTCAAGGATTTGAAAAACAAGTGAAAGGGTTGAGAGACAGGGAAACTGAACTTGGGGATAAGTCCCAGCCCCTGTAAGAGGAATCCCACGAGCTCACGCAGAAAATTGAAGAAGAGTTGAAAGAGCTCCACGAAGGATAGGATTCAGTACAAGAGTAAGTAAACGATGAAACAACAGCTGATGTGTTGGAAACCATCAAACAAATTGAGCAGGACACCAAGGAAGAGGTTGCAAAATTGACTGCAACATACCAAGAGCTTGCAGCGAAGTTAGCTCCGCAGGAGGAAGAACAGCTAGGTGAAGTAGAGGTTGGAGGTGGCTCGGGGACGAACCACATGTAAGTGTTAAGGGCCTGTGGGCCTGGCCCAAGTGGGGCATTTTTGTGCAAGTTAACTTTTGGTACTGCGAAGTTAAGCGCAGGAAGGTTGAAGACTTTTTGAATAAGTCAGTTTTGGGAAGCTACGAAGATGAGCGCAGTGCAGCGTCGGAAGAGCTGCGAAGTCCAGCATTGCGGAGGAGTATAGCGCTGCGATGAGCCCGATCTACGGAGATCCGACAAGGCAGAATATTGGAAGGAAGGTGGCGTATATTCCAGTTAGGCCATCAATGGTCTATTTTTGGTAAATATGCTCCATCATTACCAAGCGGTGGGTAAGGAGTAAAGCGGAGGAAAGCGACTGGTCGCACAAGCAAGGAACCACTACATGAACTAGCCGCATAAGGTCATTAGAGAAGGAACGGTCGGGTGAAAGCAACCTATTGGAGTGCATG
Source organism: Larix kaempferi (assembly GCA_027924585.1). Taxonomy (NCBI): domain Eukaryota; kingdom Viridiplantae; phylum Streptophyta; class Pinopsida; order Pinales; family Pinaceae; genus Larix; species Larix kaempferi. Next base: position 20,648,881 of record BSBM01000887.1, read on the forward strand.
CCATAAGGGGGATGATAGCGACATGACCACGTGCAAAGGATGGCCACGATGGAAGATTCGCTACCAGAAGCCATCAGTCTGGTTAAGGGAAAACCACGACAATTTTGGGAAACCTTAGGGTTTTTGGCTGCATATTGTAAAGACATGACCTACGGGCATGATCTATAAATAGGCACCATTTTGTAAGGGAAAGGGTTGTTGATTTGGGTTTAATCCTCATTGTATAATCTTGATCAAGACCTGTTTTGAGTTTGCCATTGTAAAGGCTCTGCAAGCTATGTGCGCAGAGGCCTATTGAGAGAGAAGAGAGTCTGCAGCTGAGTGCGTAGACTAGAACTGTTGTACCCTTCCCAAAGACTAATACAACAACAGTTCCTGTGGACGTAGATCCCATCCTGGGGGTGAACCACGTTAAATGCCTGTGTTATGTGATTGTTTACATGTTTTGCATCTGTTATTTGTTTACAATGAATGCTTGAGATCTTGCTGTCAGTTTATGTGTTTACTTTTATATGTATTCGCCATGAGAAATGAGATGGGGGTAATATGTTAAGTTTCGCATATGTGGATGAATGTTATATGCTTAAGTATTTCTAATTCTGAATGAATGTATAAGTCTATTGTATAAACATTTAACTCAATTGAGTTCGCACCGTATGACTCTGTCGAAGTGCATCACCGGAAGTGCGCAGTGGTTTGAGTTCCGTCTCAACGCATAAGTCATAAGATCAATAATCTAAGGCAATTGATGAGTAGGTAAAATGCTAAAGTGTTACTTGTTGAAACTGGTTAAGTCAGAAGAGGAAGCATAGTTACCTATTGCGTTGTCTCGTTTTGAGCTAGTTCCGAGCCGCGCAGTCCTTGGATGCGCAACTGTATCAAGCGTTTATGGGCTTGTAGAGTGTTAGCCACGACGAAGGTGATTGTCACGCAGTCCTCAGTTCACAGCGCAACCCCTCGACACACTATTTATCAGATCTTTTTAAGCACTCATCACGCGGTTGTGGAAACCAGATTCCACAACCCCCCCATAACTTCACCTCGAGTGAGACCTCAATCTATTCGCAGATTGTTTCCGAAAGGGCCGATGAAAAGGGGTTTTGTTGGTTCACTAAATCGCGAAGAACCTGGGTCTACATTGGAAACCTCTAGAACGGTATTGTAAGCCAACAATCAACTATGTCCTCCATCATCCTCATCATCATGAGTCAACATTAATTTGTATCACATCATAAGTTGAGGAGGACAACCTGCAAAGATAATCATATCTCCATGCAAGATCAAATCAATCATGCGATGTAAAACATGTGGTATAATCATCGATTTATTCAAGGTCATCATCAACCTATCATCATGAGAATTCCTCCCATGCACCTCAAATATTTTAGAAACTCAACTATTGTGAACTAGGCCAACTCCCTATTCTCGAAAGAATCCTAAAGTAAGGGTATCATAGAGTATCATCAAACGAAATTCCCCTTTTCTTAGAGAATCCATAATCTTTGGATCTGTACTTTAAAATACTCCCATTAGCTACAACTCTAGAATTAATGTTGGAAACATCCTCCATGAAGGCATCAAACCTCTACAATGAATACATGGAAGGCTCATGGATGAAGTCAATCTCATCATCACACCTTTCCTCCTTTATACAACTAGAATTCTCATGGATGGAAAAATCCAATGCTATATATATCATGGGTGGTACACTCATGCTTGCATGCTCTTGATCCACTAGATAAAAAATCCCGACATTCTTCATTATCACGAGAGGAGAACCTTATGCACTAAAATATCTCACAATTATAGTACAAGGATCATAACCCAGTTCTACATGTGCCTTATGAGAAATATAAGGCCATACTAACCTCTTGTTGGAATGTGTGAGTGCTACTCGATCAGCAAGTAACCTTAGCCAAATTCCTTGGAATTTCTAGACTACCCTCTCTCACCCCTCTAGCTAAATTACTTAGACTTGCTAGACTACAATCATTGATGGTGCACTATTGTCCCTCAAAATAAACTCTCCAATTCATATATGTGATACAAGAAACTAAAAGGGAGTTTTTCATCAACATTGGATAAAAATAAAATATCACTCATCTCAAGAACATCACGTAAGGGGCTCTAGAATGAAATGGACCCAAATCCTCTCATAGGGTATGTGGAATCCTTGCTAACCTCCACAATCATATCTCCCTCTTCTCTTGAATCCTGTTGAATAGTGAACCATCAAACACCATATGTCTTGAAGTTCCACTATCCATGTAGCAACCAAAACTATCCACAATTCTAGTAAATAAACAAGAATACATGGAAAATGCAGTCTCAAACTAAGAGGTCATCTCCTCTACTCTTGCTATAGTACTAGTTGCTACCTGCTTCACACCCTTTCTCTTCTTCTTCAACCAACATTGTCCTACATAATGTCCCATCATGTGACATCGAAAGAACATGACCTTATTGAGGTCCTTATCCCCTTATTTGTCCCATCCTTATCCTTGAAGCCTTCCTTTCCACCGTTCTTCATATTTCCAATGAGATTAATGGCATATACTTCCCAATGTTGTTTTGAACACCATTGCAATCTGATTTGTTCTTCCACAAGAAGAAAACCAAATTTTCAATGTGAAATTCGATAGTTTATCTCGAGAAAAAATAGTATAAACAAAAAGGTGTCCAATAAGGATCAAGACCCTTAAGGGACATAGATACTATCTCCTAATCCTCCAGTTTAGTTCCAATGGCAGCCGATTGGTCCTTCAATCCATTGATCTAGGTCATGTAGTTCATCATAATCTTGCTCATTCGAATGGTTGAAAGATGGTTTCACAAGAGAATTTGTTGTAAGGCATAAGAATTATGAAATAACTTAACTAGTGCATCAAACGTGCTCTTAGTTGATGTAGTACCATCAATGTGTGAGATGAATTCATCCTTCATGGAATCAAGAATGGTTTTCTTCACTTTGGCTTCCTTCCTCCTTTGAGCAGCCAACTATTTTGGATTGTTAGGTTTTGGAATTTTCTTTTCAACATGTACCCAAACATCAACCTCCTCCAAAAGGTTCTAATTACTGAGCTTCCATGGAACAAAATTTGAAGCTCCATGCAACTTGTCATACTCTCTTAAATTGAGAGAAAACTTTTAGATCCTAAAAAAATCTCAAGTTCAAAAAATCATTAGTATATGAAGCAGACAAAATAACCCTTTCAAGGATGAATGTGCTTATCTAAAGCAACCTAGGGTTTCACACACAATCACCTTGATTGGGTCAATCACTTGTCTAAGGTAATCACTAGCTAAAATAGAATTCCCTCTTACTCAAGAGTGATATCAACTACAACCTCTATAATAGCATATAGAAATTTCATTTGCATCAAGAAATTAATGCAAATCTAAAAATTCACCTTCTTTTGAGAAACCTTCCTCAAATATTAACCTTAGAATTTTCATCCTTTAGGACTACATTAAATCAGTGTGTGAAACAATTATAATGAAACAATCACAATAATTCACTTCTAGTAGCCACAAAATTCAATGCAATTCAAAGAGAAAAGATACCATTCATTCTAATGAGTTTCTATCTCTCTAGGGCAACTTCACATGCATAAACTAGATATGAAAACTCTTCTTATACAACAAATATAATATAAAACACAATAGAAATATATGGTTTTACTATTATCTTCAATCTTAGTGTTAATTCCCTTAACCATTTTGTCTTAAGTGTGTCAAATCAATAAGACAATTATGAGTTTGATATAACCATCCGAAAAAAGATAAAATGCTCCTCCTCTTCTTCCCCAAATACATCCAATGGTTTCCAAACCTTAATCTCTAGCCTCCAAGGAATGAAGCTGTAACCCTGGAATCCAAGATGTTCCAAGAGACCAAGAAGCCCTAGCATCCAAGAGAGAGAGAGAGAGAGAGAGAGAGAGACCAAATGTACAAAGAATAATTTCAAGAGATATATATCATCCACCTCAGCCTCATATGCTCCACTAGGGTTTCCTCAAGAACCCTAACACATCACTACAAGAGCACTCCAAAGAAGAGATACAAATGAATGTGTGGTGTGATGTGTTTTTTTGGAAAGTCTTTGTCCTTTCTCTATTTATATGAGAGGTAAGGTAAGACAAAAAAATAACAAAGGTTGTTTTAGGACTTACAAGCAAGCCTACTAAACATAAGTAAGGCACACACAAGTGAAGTGCTCCACTCCCTAAGTACAAGTTTCAAACTTGTATAATGATGTTGTGCACAATAGTGACCCGAGGTGATGTAGCTATCTAGGGCAAGTCCACACCACTCCATCCCAAGCCTCGATGGAATCCATCCATCCTCCAAATCTAAATACTCCATTGGGGTAGCTACCCCTTGCAAGACATTATCCAATCCCCAATGTCCTAGAGCCATCTCCAATCCTCAAACAAGAAGGCAAGTTGCCACATTCCATCTAGGGCTTGTATCCCTCCTCCATAATGCATGATGGTCATCATATCATGTAGGGAATTCTCCCACCAACTAAATCCTCCATGTGGCCATCATGTAGGGTGTCCACCATCTGAGCAAAAGATATCCAACACCACAAGGAAGAAAACTAAGACAATGATCATTTGAGGTCAAGCATCCACTGTGAAAGCTATCACAAGTGTGCATATCCATCACGAACCATCTCTCGTGCTGCAATACATCTTGAACCATCCAGGTGATGAACATACACCATGTACCCCAAATCTCATGAAGCACCCCAAACATGGTGTAAACACTTTTGGAATAACCCAAAACTATAACACTTCCTCTTTTTGAAAAAAAAAATTAAACCAACACTTGTTGACTCCCTATGCAACTCCACAAAATATAATGTCTGCAAATCAATATTGGTAGTTGTACCAAATCAACCATTGTTATCTACAACAAAGTTGTCAGCCATACCATCATAGCATTTCAATCACATGATGAATAATGACAACTTGTGAATACATAGGAATGCCTCCCTAGAGCAACAATCAACTACCCCCCTACACCATGGGTCAACATCAAAGGGTACCACATCATATGCTAACCAAGACAACCTACAAAGTTAATCATTTCTCCATGCAAACTCAAATAAATCCCGAGATGCAAATCTCATGGTATAATCGTTGAACTATGTAAGATCATCATAAACCTATCATCATGAGAATTCCTCTCATGCAACTCAAAATATCTCACAACTGAACTATATTAAACTAGGCCAAATACCTCATCTCAAGAAAACCTTGAAGTAAGAGTATCATCAATGGAAACTCCCTTTGTTCAAGAGAATCTAGAATCCCTAGCTTCGTACTCTATAATACTCCCATTCGCTGCAATTCTAGAATCAATCTCGGAAAGATCATCCATGATGGTATCACAACTATCCAATGAATAAATGGAAGCCTCATGGATGAATTCAATCTCATAATCAACCTCTCCTCCTACGTACAACTGGAAATATCATGGATGGAAGAAACCAATGATCTCTCTCTCTCTATATATATAAAATGTGTGTGTGTGTGTGTGTGTGTGTGTGACCAACTAGATGATTGTCACAAACATTATCGTCATTGTAGTAGTTCAGTTCCACACACATTATAAGTGGTGAGAACATGAGAGCCTTAAGGGGAGAAATTTTGCAAGTGATTTCTTGTTAAACATTATGTTTTTACAAGTAAAACAATTTTGTAGAGATTTGTTTGTATAAAGTTGTAATATATGACTAAAAATGAATTCATCAAGTGGCCTCTCTCTTTCTTTTTCATTTTGACTCATAAAATAAGTAGGTAGTTAGTATTGCTAGAGCTATTGGCCTACCTCACTGAGTGGAGAACAAATTCCTTTGCATGTGGATAATGAATCTCTTCACAAAGTTTGGTATGACTAGCATTAAAGGGCTGGTCCTTTTTGGTAGGCCTCAGCACGATTGGTCCTTCTTTATGGTAGGCCTTTGCATAAGACTTCCTTTAGCAGCTAGGAAGCCTACATCAATGTTAATGTTAATAAAAGCTCTTTCCTAAGTACAAGCAAATTGACCGGTGCTTCAATTTCTCATTAGGTAGTTGGGCCATATAGTCTCAAAAGGTGGTTGTTACATCTAGTCAAGTGCAACAAAGGTAGTAGAACAAGGTCAGTCATTGCAAGTGTAAGAAACACCACGTAGAACATAGGCCTTGCTTCACTTGCATACCCATTGAAGGATTCTATGTGATTACCACTCTTGTTCAAGGATGAGCACTATATGTCCAAAGTTTTATGCTACCGCCACTCTAAAGGTCAAGCCATCTCTAAACCACCTTTGCACACATTGAACATTGAACATTAGAGGAACATTGAACAAACATTTAATTTCTAGAACTAATGTTAACACGAATCCTAACATTATTCCACCTCGTCATATATAGTATAAACATATTTCCAACCTGTTTTCTAAGTTTGAAACTAAACATTTCACTAAAATTGCCCCTCACTTAACTATGAAGCCAAATAAACATCCAAGCTTCATATTAGAAACACTCATTTACTTATATGTTTATGAAAAGTTAAGATAAATAATTAAAAAATGCATTGTTTTCCTACAAAATGGAATAGAAACAAGTCCAAAATGATTATTAATAATCCTAGTCAACCGAAAAGGAAAGGACTAACATACAAAAAGAAGAAGCAAACAAACCTTGAAAGGAAAGGTTGAGTGATGTCTAAGATGTTTCCATTTTAAAAGAATTGGATAACATAGTTTAGTAATATAGAACTTTTGAAATATAAAGTTTCATAGAAGGTTATATTTGCTACATAGAGGTTGCTAATTGGGAGAAGTAGTCTTGGTTTTTGGTTTATTTAAACAACTGAAATGGAATTTCAGAACTAGATGATAAGGATAAGCTTAACATGAATGATGTGATTGAGTTTTCTCATAGGTTGGTTTTTTATTGGGTCGAGAGGCGCTCTACAGTCTAGTATGAGGGAGATCTTGTAACATGTGTCGAGTGTTTGTCGAGTAACAAAATAATACAAAGTAAAAAGTAATAAATATTATGTCCACCATAAACAAAAAAGAGAATAATACATAGTAAAAAGTAAATATAAGGGAGATTTGATCCCTCGAGGTGCTTGATAGAGCCTAAGATTTGGATCTATGCTGGTTTATTTAAACAATTGAAATGGAATTTCAGAACTAGACGATAAGGATAAGCTTAACATGAATGATGTGATTGAGTTTTTTCATAGGTTGGTGTTTTACATACCATCAATAAAAACATTTCAGGTTGGTTTTTTACATACCATCAATAAAAACAGTAATATTTTATTGTAAATTGAAATTTCAAATGTATATATAAAAAATATTTTTGATGTAAATTGAAATTCGAAATGTATATATAATTAACATAGTTATTGCACCGAGAGGCACTTTACAGCCCAGTATGAGGGAGATCTTGTAACGTTTGTCCATGTTTGTCCATATTGTCGACCATAAACAAAAAATAATAATACAAAGTAAAAAGTAATAAATATTATGTCGGCCATTAATGTAGAAACATAAGAAGTTAAAAAAACGGTCATTAATATAGAAACATAAGAAGTTAAAAAAATATTATAGTGGATATTACAAAGTAAAAAGTAATAAATATTATGTCGGCTAAGAAGTTAAAAAAATATTATAGTGGATAAGACGTTAAAAAAATATTATAGTCCACCATAGCCAATAGTAAAAGTAAAATTATAGCCAACATAAAATAAAGAAATTAAAAAAATATTATAGTGAATATGAAAAGTATAAACATAATAGAGCCTAGGGTTTGGATCTAGGCTGATTTAATTTGTGGAAATTAAGTGCTATCAACAAGTTGTTATCCACATTTAGTTGCACACTAAATGTTATCCATATATCATATCAACTACAAGTTCCTGCCATAAAATTAATATGGACAATACACTTGTCTCATCCTCTTGCAATTTAGAAAAAGCATAGGCGCTAATCCACTCCAAATTAACTGCCCCATACCACCACCCAACCGGCATGAGATTATTATTAATATAATGGCTTGCATGACCCCGTCGTGAACGGTGGGTTGAATAACGAAGGACACGCACTACGCGAATGCTTGACGATTACTTGAGTTCATTGCATACAAGTCATATACTCCATCAATTACTCTGTGAATTCAATATTTCTCCTTTAATTTTATCAACTGCAGCATTTAATACTTTAAAAACCTGTGACTTGACTTCATTATCTGGAGTCCCATAGACTCAATCGTTCCATATTGAAAATTTCACGGCACGAATGATTTTCGATTAATTTTATCTCGACTGTAAAGTGCGGCACTCAGTATTTTAATCACCGCCGATTTAATCACCGCCGACTTCATAGTCTAGCATGCATAGACTCAATTCTTCCATGTCTGAAAATTATTCAGCATCGCTCATTGACCATTCATGACTTCATTTAATATTTTAATTGACCACTCGTGACTTCATTGTCCATTTGTAGACTCGATTCTTCCACTTCCATATTATATTGAAAAAATCACGCCACCAATGGTGAATTTAGGCCACTAGCATGTGTATATATACTCCAACCAGCATGGTTTCACAAACCACTCTAAGGAGGAGCTCTTTTTCGGTCTATTATGAGAATGCTTCTCTTCTTAATTCTATTTGCCATTCCTTCTGTGTTTTCCATAGTTAGCAATGCTTCTGATCGTCGACATCCTCATCTTAGCAATGCTTCTGATCAAGCGGCTCTGCTTGGATTCATGGCTGCAATTACTGCTTACGGTCCATCCCACTCATTGCTGACTAATTGGACACCATATGTTTCATTCTGCGGGTGGAGAGGTATCACATGCAGTCGACGTAGGCAAAGAGTGGTTTCTGTCAATGTTTCAGGCATGGGATTACAAGGTACAATCTCTCCTCTTCTTGGTAACCTCTCGTTTCTTAGAGTGCTTGACCTCTGCAACAACAGTTTTCACGGTCTCATGCCCTATCAATTGGGAAGTCTCTTTAGACTAAGGATGCTTAATCTGTCTCGGAATCAACTCCAAGGTTCCATTCCACCGGCTCTGGGTGGGTGCCGCAGTTTACAGCACTTCTCTGTGTCCCGTAACAATCTCATAGGAAACATTCCCTCAGATCTATGCCTTCTCTCCAAGTTACAATTCTTTAACTTAGGAATTAACAATTTCACGGGTACAATCATGGCTTGCTTGGGAAACATATCCTCTTTGCGCTTCATAAATTTGTGTAACAACCACCTTCACGGGAGTGTTCCTTCCGAATTGGGTATGCTAAACCAGTTGAGCTTTATATTTCTGTGTAATAACCATCTCATAGGACAAATTCCATCTTTTTTGTATAACTCCACTAATCTTCAAAAAATGGATATATCTGAAAATCAGCTTACTGGCCACATTCCAACCGAGTTGTGTAGAAAGAACACACTGTTGACAGGTCTATCAGTTTAGTAATCAGTTGAGTGGTAGCATTCCTGCTTCCCTCTTCAATTGTACGAATCTTCAAGAGATTGACTTAGGGCAAAACCAGCTTAGTGGAGTAGTGCCCATGGAATTGAGTAAGTTGACGCAGCTCCAGGTACTTGACTTACAAAATAATCAACTGGTTAGCGGCAGCAACACGACCTTGCCCATTCTTACTGCGCTTACTAACTGTTCCGAGTTGCAGAGAATAGATTTATCCTCTAATCATCTCACTGGACGTTTGCCCTTTTCTATAGGCCACCTCTCTACAAGAATGGACTACATAAACTTGGGCAACAATGAATTAGTAGGGGAAATACCTCCCCAGATTGGTAACCTAACTAGTTTAACCCTCCTTGAATTATACAGAAATTATTTTACTGGGGCAATCCCTTCTTCACTTAAGCTTCCAAAGTTGGAAAGATTATTTTTGGGAGCAAACAACTTAGAAGGAAACATCCAAATGGAAATTGGGCAACTCAAAAGTTTAGGGCTCCTAGATTTCCAGGGAAATAATCTCTCTGGAAGAATCCCTGATTCTTTTGCAGACCTCCAACAGCTAAGATATCTAAGTCTTGTCCAGAATCAGTTATCAGAAAATATACCTGCAAATTTAGGGAAATGCATAAAGTTACTACTGCTAGACCTGTCATACAACAAGCTCACAGGGTGCATACCTCCAGAGTTAGCAGGTCTTTCAAATTTAGCACTTTATTTCAACCTTTCAAATAATTTATTACATGGTGCAATGCCTTCTGAATTAAGCAAGATGACTATGCTTCAAGCTATAGATATTTCTGCAAATCGACTGACAAATTACATTCCAAGTGCACTTGAACAGTGCAAAGAACTAGAATACCTTAATATTTCCTGCAATGCACTTGAAGGTCCAATTCCAGTTTCATTAGGTGAACTTCAAAGTCTTGAGGACATGGATTTCTCCTCCAACAATTTGTGAGGTGGAATACCCATGTCATTGGAAAATCTCAAAATGCTCAGCCACATGAATTTTTCTTTCAACAATTTATCGAGAGAAGTCCCTAAAGGTGGAGTTTTCAAAAAACTTGGTGCCATGGCATTTATTTGGAACCCTGGCCTCTGTGGACCTTGGGTAAGTCTCTCAGCATGCTCTACTTGCAAACATGAAAGTGTTTCATATTTGGAAAGAGTCTTCATACTTGTTGTTGCAGTGATAGCTATTATTGTATTGTGTTTGTTTATGGGATTCTTGTGGAGACAAAAGGCCAGGATGCATGTTCTTAGAGAGGTCAGGTCATCCTTAGATGTGGGGCACCAAAGAAATTCCTATGGAGAGCTCATCACTGCAACAAGATGAATTTAATGACTCCAATTTGTTGGGAGTTGGGAATTTTGGGAAAGTGTACAAAGGGGTTCTCAATGATGGCACAATTGTTGCTATCAAGCTTCTTGATTTGCAAAATGAAGGAGCTCACAAGAGTTTTGGTACACAGTGCAATGTTTTGGCTAAAGTTAGGCATCATAATCTGATAAGAATCATAACTGTTATTCAGACCACCAAATCAAAGCTTTGATATTTGCACTAATGGCAAATGGAAAGTGGTTATATCCCAATGATGAAGAAGAAGAAGGTTGTTTGACTCTAATTCAAAGGTTGAATATAGCCATAGACATTGCACAGGGCTTGGCATATCTCCATCACCATTGCTTTGTGCAAGTGATCCATTGTGATCTAAAACCCAGTAATGTTCTTCTTGGTGAAGATATAACGGCATATTTAATATACTTTGGCATTGCTACCATATATTTTACAAATTCCAAGGATTCAACTTTCACTTCGAAACATGCACTTAAAAGGACTACAGGGTACATTCCTCTTGGTAATATTTGACGTAGTATATTAAAGAATCTCATGAGTTTCATATTTAATTAAAAATTACGAATTATAAAGCTTACCATGAGGATGTGTGGATGCAGAATATGGATTTGGTGGACATGTTACAACAAAAGGTGATGTCTATAGTTATGGAATAGTGGTATTGGAGATAATCACACAAATGAAACCCACCCACAACATGTTTGTTGAAGGATTCAAATTGCAAAAATGGGTGGCTAGTAGTTTTCCAAACCGAATAAGGGAAGTGGTGGATAAGAGTCTATTGAGGAACACTAGTGTATGCACTAATGAAGATAAGGATCTCAACTGCTTAACTGAATTCATAAAAGTTAGTTTACTCTACACAAAAGAATCTCCCAAAGAAAGACCAACTATGATGGACATTGTGAGCAAGCTCCAAAGCATTAGAGACACCCTTTTAGAAGTTGATGGCAATAAAAGATATCAATTAGATATCACACAATTGTTGGAAAATACAAATAATACTAGTACTCGAAACAACATTGAAGACTGTGAAAGTTCTTCAACATTCTAGTCCATTGTAAAAGAACACTGAAAATCATTTGAGTACAGTACAAAGCAATGCACTTTGATTTTATTTATGTTGTTTTGACTATGTAAAATACAAATTAAAAAAACATTTCACTTTGATTTTATTTATATTGTAATAGCCATATATAGATACAAATATTTATTTATTTTTATTTAAAAGACAAGTTTTAAAAATTATTTCTAAATAAAACTAGATTGATTTCCTCATTAAAAAAACATTAATATTTTACACTTAAAAAAATATTTTAAATTTAAAAATATAATATTATTTTTTATATTTTTAAGTGTAAAATAATATCTATCTTGAATCTAACAATTTTCTAACCTTTTAGGTTAATTTAATTAATTCAAACACACACATATATAAACATATTTTTAATTTCTTAACTTAATTTAATTAATTTGAATTAATAGTCATTAGAATGTAGAATAAATATCTTATTAAAGCACTCCTTAAAACTCTATAAATACTAACTTTAAAAAATATTAAATTAATATACTTTTTTATATTAATTTAGATTAATATAAATTAATGATATTAAATAAATCCTCAAAATATATATATTAATTTAAAAAAATACTCTTATTAATTACAAATTTATTTTTTACTTAAAACACTTAAAAATTGATTTTATAAATTGATTATTTTTAATATAAAATACTTACAAATTGATTGTTTTTTACTATAAAACACACTTACATGGGTGTCCACATATGGTATGCATGGAAAAAGGGAACCATTGTCATTTGCAAAAATGACTTACCTCCGAATCACTATGTATCGTCATTTGTTTTTGGCAAGTAGACCCAACTCCAAGATTCGAATGATCTCATTTGTCAAATGGACTTCATGTTAGTCCATGAGCTATTCATTAGACATTTTTTATCTTTACACCGAATGTTAAAAATTGAAAAGAAAAAAAACTGTCATTTTTTATCATTACATCGAATGTTAAAAATTGAAAAAAAAAAAAAACTGTTTGCATAGTATTACTTATTAAATTTTCAAAAATATTTATAAGCTAGTGAATTTCTATTCCAGATTTGCAGTGATCGGATTTTTATTCCATCATAGATTTGCAAAATCTGACAATGTTCTTCCCAATAAATTATCAAAGCATTGTCATTTAATATTTTCTACTTCATGAAGCTATCTTAAAATTTATTTTCATATTTTCACGAGCTGGCACACACTTCAACTCCTTGGTTGTTGCAATGGTGGAGGCATACCCAAATACTCATTGCAATGGCCTAGGTCTACCCAAGTACTCATTCTTAAGAGAAAGGTGGTCACAACTACATGTGGAAGCCGAAGCCAGCTGTTGTAACGTCCACATCCTGTTGTGTTCAAGGATTTTTTTGATAAGCAACTAGGTTTTTCAAACAAATAACCTAAAAACATGGATTCCATTGATTGTTACTGTGATTTTAATTATGCAGGTGACGGCAGCATTTCCAGAGCAAGAGGTCGAAGTTGCTGAGGCAAATTACCATTGCATTCAAAGGTTTGTTAGGGAAATCGCCTAGGATGAGAAATGGACAAAAACACTAACAAACCGTCATTTATAGCTGAATTTTGGATCTATCTTGTTATCTAATTACTGTTATGTTTTTTGCAGACTGATCTGAGTTTCCAAAGTCATGCAGTTTTAGCTCTTTAAGAGGCAGCTGAGGCCTACCTCCTTGGTATTTGAAGATACTAACTTGTGTGCCATTCATGCCAAGAGGGTGACCATTATGTCCAAGGATTTTCAGCTTGCTAGTGCCATTCATGCCAAGAGGGTGACCATTATGTCCAAGGATTTTCAGCTTGCTAGGCGTATCCATAGGGAAAGGGCCTAGGTTTGACTTGGAAGTGCTGTAACGGAAGAATTTTTGGGTGTGACTTCTATGTTCTGTATATATATTTGTTAAGGGGATCCCCTCGCAGGGACGCATTGTAGGCTGTTGGACTTCTAATGTGGTGTAATTGAATTTTAGTTTAATCAATATGGATAATGTGCTTGAAATAATTTGACTTATGGGTTACTTCATTTGATTATAATCTTTTATCTACAGAAACTTCGTTAACCTGTTAAACGGTTTTTGAAAACGTAATGCTGGTTGTTTGGTAAGTCATTTATTTTAGCATACAACTGTAGTGGTTGTTAATTGCTCTCAATTTACATTTCGTATGTTAGAGTGGAAGGTTAAGTAGTCAGGTTAGATGTTTTTGGTTGTAATTGCTTTGGAAATAACATATGGAGGATTATAATTTTAGGTTTTCATGGTTCTGGTTGAATTTTTGGTATTCCTACTGTAACTAATTTTGATCACTCAGTCTGAGAACGGACGACTTGTTTCTCAGACAACTTGATTTGACATCTAGGTCATTGTGGTTATGTAAGGTAAATCTTGGGTGGGTGGTTCCCTAAACTACGCCTGAATCTTCCATAAAATTTGCATTGCAGAAGGCTGGCCAAAATTATATTGGAGCTAAAGCATCCCCGAACATTCAAACTTTGTATAAGATGCAGCAGTAGCAGTATAAAAGCACATTCCACCGAAAACAACCAATTTACATTTTCCTATAGCTCATTGGAAGGATTTTCTGTCTTCCAGGAGTTTACCATCAACCTATCAACCTAGCCAGCAAGTATAAAATGACAATGTGAACTCACACACAGAAATAAATTATATATATAAGGGTTCGTTTGGTTTTTACAGGGAAAGATCCATCGATCTGGAAGGACCACGTTACACTACGCACCACAGGAAAGACTAGCATGACAAGGCCAACCATCTTCCAAACTGCAGAAAAGGAAGCGGTCACAGTTTTAGGAACATGCCACAACATCCAGTGCGCCACCAAGTTTTACGATTGCAGAAACTGATGCTTTGAACAAATTAACAAAGATTATCATGGTGTTATTATGGCTTCGTAAGTCTAGGAATATCTAACTGTGATTTACAAGACTTTTGAAATTTGTATTACTCAATTATTCATATATAATAATATGTATAGATTCAAAGGGAAGCTTCTTATCGTTTCATAAGATAAGGTTCAATGTTAGTGCATCTCAGAAACAAGACTTCATAAAATAGGAGGTGCATTGTGAGCTGATGCTTGTGCATTTTACAACGTTGAATTAATCGATTCTCTTCTTTAAAAAATAGTAAGAGAGTTTCAACGTTGAAGAGTGGGTGCAATATATATTTCTATCTATATGGAGATAAATTCGGTGATTAAATTTAAAATTGAATTTATCTTTGTTAGGGAATAGTGTTCAGTTGTCAATTGGGCATTGACAGCTTTGAACTTCTCATTGAGCATTCTCATCTTAATCCAGAGAAGTTGAAAGATGATCATAGAGAAGTTGAAAGATTATCACAGTGATAGAATTTTCTTTGTATATTTTTGAAATTTGTGATTTGCTTTATATAAATTGTGTAATCATTGAATTTGAGTACATCAAGACGACTTATGAAATGTATTTTTCCGTAGTCATTGAACAGCTTTAACCTATCTATTTACTTGTAAATAAGGTTAAAATTTATGTATCATATGTGCTAAGATTTAAATTTTTGGTGATAGAAGGTTTGATTATTTGTTGAAATGACGCTGGGTGAAATTGATGGATGGAAATGACCAGTTTTAACCAGTCTATTTATTTGTAAATAAGGTTAAAATTTATGTAACATATGTGTTAAGATTTAAAGTTTCAGTGATAGAAGGTTTGCTTATTTGTTGAAATGACCCAGGGTGAAATTGATGGATGGAAATGTAGTGCTTGTTCTAGTTTGGTAAGAAAGTTGAAAATGTTTAATTGATTGATGGATAGAAATGCAATGCTTGTTCTAGTTTGGTAAGAAAGTTGAAAAAGTTTAATTGATTGATAGATAGAAATGTAATGATTGTTCTAGTTTGGTAAGAAAGATGAAAAAGTTTAATTGATGAGTTTAACCTCAAACTTTAAGATTCCAGAGTGATCATCAAGATCTTCATAAAAAGTATCGGTAATGTACTTTGATCCCTGGAAATATCCCTATTATCCCAAAGAAAAGTAAAAATATTTAACGGTTAGTTTGTCTGATTTTATAATTGTAAATGGATTGAAGTTCATATTGTTTAATGGTGTTTCGGTGTAAAATTTTCATTTATATACTTAATGAACAGATCCATAATCTTAGTAGTTAGGTATGGACAGGGAATAAAGTGTTATAGTGGTAGTAAGGGACGTGGGCCACTGCAAAAGAGGTTTGTCTGTAACATTTGTATCAAGTGAAGATCTAAATGTGCAAGGAGTTGTAAGAACTTGGAGAAAGGGATTAGAGTTTTTATATCTTTTTTACTAGTATCAATGATCTGTTACATCAGTAAACATAAAGAGGACCTGGAGAGTATGTATTGATTACAGTTTTGAATAAGATCACTTTAGAGAAATTATATCTTTGATTCAAGATCAATGATTTGAATAAGATGACTCTTATCCTTTTTCCATTATCAATGACACTTGTGAAATCAGTCTTGAACAAGACGATTAAGAAATTATATCCTTTGTCCAAGAGGGTAGCCTAGCCATCTTCTCTTTCATTGCCTCCAAATATTTCATCCCCTATTAGTGCTTCATCTCCTATTTATACTTCTCCGTCCTTATTTGGTTCAACCAACCTAGTGTATCTTTTTTTATTTGATTTCATTCTTATGTTTGATCTTTTTCCTTGATTGATTTTTTTAATTGAAAATTGTTGAAATCTCCTTGCATGTCCCAAGAAGAAAAGTCCCTGCCCCACTAAGATCGATGAAATTGGATCCCTATTACTCTAGCAACTGCACTCGCTTATTGCCAATCTACGGGAATGGAAATTGTTTCTTCTGACAATGCTGATAGTGTTGGTTGGTGCATCAAAGAAACTGCAAATGAGTTTCCTCCTATAACTTCTGTGATTTCGATTATATTACACATTCATCCTTAGGTCAGAGATATGGAAAGCTGATCATGGAAACATTTATAAATTTGAGGATTTTGATGTTGTTGCACCCGTAGCAGAGGTGAAATCTATGGATGTTCTTGTGAAGGTGGAAGGAGCTTCTGAATCAGATAGAAATAGAGAAGATTGATAGGCAGACTAATGTATTTCCCTCGAAAAATTCAACGGTACAATTTGAATATCAGGTGATGTAAGTCTATCAAAACCCAGATGCACATGCATGCAATTTCCTATTGCTTCTGTTTCATTGTATCCAACAACTCTAGAATTATTTTTCTCCTGTAATTCCCTAAGCCGTTTTGTTGGATTTTTGTTTTGACAGGTCTCCTTCAACCTTTGATGCTAAGAATGCTTCTTTAGAGAAATTTGAGATAGAGTTGATGGTATGTTTTTCATCAATTTAATCAACTTTTAGTTTTCTAGTTTTCTAGTTTGTTGATAGTTAGGAGAGGTGATCTCAATAACTAATGGATGGTTTTTTGTTCAGTACCTACAGAAAAAGAAGCTAATGGATGAATGACAATACTGTTGTTGCGGTAGACAAACCCAGTGTTGAATTTCCAACATAACTATAAGAGTGCTTCACTTTTTGATTCTCCTATTAATGCAATCTTTGTCATGTTTTCTTTTATGATTCGCGTTGATCCTTAATAGTTTTTCTTATATTTGTCTTTGTACAGAACTTAGGGTTGATCCATTGTATTGTTTCAATAGACTTGCAGTGGGTTTCAATCTTCTTCTCCTGATTGTAGTAAATTTCTTATTACTTATTGCTGAATTTTTGGTGATATATGTTTTTATTAACTGTAGAGAACTTTAACTATCTCTTTTAAATTATTTATTTGTTGAAATGCAAAGTATAGAGGGCGAATTACCTCTGTTGGTTCTCTGGTTTAAAATGAATCTTTTTTCTTTCCTTTTTGTAATATATTAGAATTGGCTTTAGTTTAATAGCCTTCATAAAAAGTGATTAATCATACGATGGAGCACTATTGTGTTCATGTATCTCTATATTGGAACCCCGCATATCTCTATATTTTTTATTACTTGACATGGAAGTAATTGACATGTCATTCTATCCATGTTCTATCCTCTGTTGCTTGCTTCGTGAACCATAACTTACCCTCCAAATGAGTTTACACTTGCCTAAAGCCAAGCTGCATGCACCATGATCCTTCCAAGGGTGCACACGTAGTAGGATAGGAGGTTTACACTTTCCCGAAGCCAAGATGCTTGCACCATGCTCCTTCCACGGGTGCACACGTAGTAGGATATGGAGGCTAAGTTCTTCAAAGGCTATGTAAATTCCAAGATTTCTAAGGTTTATAAAAAATCGTTCATTTTAAGGTTTAGAGGTCACATTAGGTCATCAATATTTGTTGTAGAATATGTTGAGTGTTTCCATTGTCTTTTGTTGCAGGTAAAGGTCGGTTTTAACATCGCACATCGTAGGGTGGAGATGCTACTATTGCTATTGAATACATCTCATGTATGATGGTAGGAATAATGGAGTCGAGGATCTCATGTATGATGGTAGAAATAATGGAGTCGGGGATGACAAAATTAAGGCTGGTTTCTCAAGACATTTCCAATGGTTGACCGAGAGCTTTCGCCTTTTCCAGGATTGAGAGATAATGTGGTTCAAACCCCTTCCTTGAATTCCTGAGACTCTTTAGCTGTGTGTTTTTTTTATTTTTGTTTATTTTTTATTTTTTACAATTTGCGAGGGTTTTTAGAGAAATTCCTAGGTGATTCTGATCAATAGAAATAGTAAATTGATAATATAGTCTACAATGAAACAAATAAGGTTGGTTTCTTTAAACATGCGTAGTGCTGATGGAGAGCTTTCACCTTTGCCAAGATTGAGAGCTAATACAGTTCAAGCCCCTTCCTTGGATGTCTAAAACTTACATTCTCCTACCAGATGTGTTTCTGTTTTCTCCTTTTAAATCAATTTAATAGGGTTTTTGGAATATTTGATTATTGTTATTAAATGACATGAACATTAATGGAATCGAAAATAATAGAATCAAGGCTTCTAAAAATTCGCAGTGGCCGGCCAACAGATTTTTCCTTTTTCGGGGTTGGGCGTTAATGTGGCTCAAACCCCTTGCTTGGATGTTTGAGATTCTCATGCTAGATGTGTACTTTGTATTTTCCTAGTTCAATTTCTGAGGGTTTCTAGAAAATTTCAGTGTTTTTAAATGACATGAGAAATAATGTTATTAATGGAGCCGAGGTTGACAAACTAAAGGCTTGTTTATCAAAACATTCGCAGTGGCCGACTAAGATGGCCTCACCTTTGTTGAGCTTGGGAGTTAATGTGGTTTAAACCATTTCCTTGGATGTCTAAGACTCTCATGCTAGTTGTTCCTATTTTGTCTCTTTTGTTCAACTTTCTCGATTTTTGAGTTTGACGAGATATCAAGTATGGAAACAATGGTATATTTGGAGCAATGACCTCTTCCACAACACTTCCCATCTTTAAAATATTATTTCCAACCATTTAGGGGCCGGCATGAATCCGAGGGAATCAACTTTTGCAAATTTATCCATGCTCTCATATCCAAGATGCAACCGCATGTAGTAGTAATTCATGCTTACCTCAAATTGGCACCATTACCCATATGTGTTGATCACAATCTTGTAGATTTAGAGCTCTTATGGAATGCATTTGACATTTCTCTGCAGTACCCCTAAAATATTATTTAAATCAGTACATGTGTAGCCTTTTCATTAGTGCAGGACAAACCTTCATATCTATCCTCGATGAAATTAACTGTTATGTTCCTTAGCAGCAGATAGATACCCATTGGCTTGATGAAATTAACTACTATGTTCCTTAGCAGAATATAGAGATCCATTGGATCGCCCCACTATGAGAAAGCTAGCAATAGTAGGAATCTTCCACACCATAAATCTTGGTCCTATTCTTTTATGCGTTTATACAGTTGTGCAATTTTTTTATCAAGTACGAAACCCAATTCATCTTAACCCCATTCGCACATGTGTCTGCAACATGCCTGAAGCTAAATAGCATACAAGTTGGAGTTGGAGACAAATATTTGACCGTACTTGTGGGAGTGCGCTCTGAGTTAGACAACACTTCTATCTGCGCATGTTTCTTTTTCTATCTCAAGCACGTTTTGTGTCGAGCTCTGGGAGTAAAAACTAGAAGAGCATCAGTTGGATGGGATATTGGATTGATAAGTTGTCGATAAGGTATTCTGGGTTGGAGATCCCTTCTACGATTAGTACCATTGAATTCCATCAAGACAAGGTATTCTTCATTTCATTTCAGAGAGATTTTTGCATTTGCAATCTGTGTGAACTCATTCTATGGAACAATATAGATGTTGAGTTACTTTTGCATTCTCAGTAATAGAACTGTATAAAGTTCCCTTGGGAGCAGAGATATTGGATTCTTCAGGGAAAACAGACATTGAGATGTTTTCTCTGGGTGATAACATACTGGGAATCCAAGGCCATCCAGAGTATACCAGTGACATTTTGTTAAACCTCATTGATGTCCTTATTGATAAGAATCTAATCGAAGTAAGTAACAGTAATCCCAACAGTTTTCCATACTTGTGTTTCCTCTCATTACTTCGATTCTTTCAGGTTAAAAAAAAAAGGAAATCTGGGGACTTATATTACTGCCCTGTGCAATTTGAATCAAAACCAGTATCAAAGTTAGGATTGTTGGATCATCATGCGGTATTAAATACACAAAATAGTCATAATTTGGGTGCTAATTTTTTTGTTTTGGTATTACCCTAACTCTACCCGTTATTTATTGAATTTTTTTTAATTTGAGATCAAAACATTGGACTTAGTTTATGGCTTTACACATTGATTTATTTTTTCGATCCTTTATACTAAACTGCAAAACATTTCACTATTTAAGATGTTATTAAAAAATATTTTAAAATATCTTATTTGGTTAAATTAAATACCAACACAACCATAATTATTGTAGTGTACTTTTTAATTTCCATTGATAAGTAAAGCATGGAAATGGATCTGATGCGCTATCTAGTGATGTTGTGTGGGGAGTGCCTGGGGTTGAGATGACCTGGATGGATTAACCTGGGAGGCATTTGTGAAACATGAGCATTCCCTCTCGCAACAGTTGAGTTCAGGGAAAGGAATATTTTTATTTTACTCTAGCTTAGGATGGGTTGTTGATCCAATCTGTGCAGAAAACAAGTATTCCTAGCTACTGTGGGAAAGGCATCATAAGCTATGGGATGAGATGTCATGCATGGACTCACATACCTAGTGTCGGTTTTTACACCTATAAGAAGGTTTGCTTGTCTCTTAGCATTTCCAAGTGCTTTAATTGGATGATAAAAGGAGGTAATCAAATATACGAGGAAAGGCCCAGACACAACCTGCAAGCTCTGTTGTTTGAGAGTCACTGCCTCACGCATGTAAAGAGCTGCTCTCCACACTTTTTATTTTTACATTTGCTGGTTATTAGTATCTTATTTGCATAAATGTTTTTTAATAATGATGAAATAGAATATAAATAAAATGATTTTGAAAAAGAAGTGACCTGTCAAGTTGAAAAATGAAAGAATAGCAAAATACTATAAAAGGTGGTGAATGTTTCAAAGGACCTATGCCCTTTGAAAAAATTGTTTTGTTACTGGAATGTACACTTTTTGTTTACATTTGCTTGCTATCCATATCTTATTTGCATATATATATATATTGTTAATAATATAAAATAGAATAAAATAAAATTATTTTGAAAAAGAAGTTACTTGTCAAGTTGAAAAATGAAAAATATAAAAAAATACTATAAAAGGTGATGAAGGTTTCAAAGGACCTATTCCCTTTGAAAAAAAGTTACTTGTAAAGTTGAAAAAATTGGTATTTTTTAAGAAGTGTGGGCAGGGATACGTGAAGCTGAAGAGCATACAAGGGTTGGAGCAGTGACAAAATTTCTACGGTTATAGTTCAATGGATACTCCGTATTGCTGCTTGTAGTTGGAATCAACACCACATCATGCAATGTTTTATGGCATTCTACATGGATACGATATCATGCAGTCAATTAAAATCCTCTTTCAAGTGAACCTCATTTGCTAATTTTGCATTAATGACTACATTGCTATGTAGGTACTAGTCAGGCCTAATTTACACTAGCATCCAATCCCTCCGTTGTTCTTCATGTTCTGATTAAATGTAATTTGGATCCTCAAGATAATACTGAATTAGAGGCAAGATTTTATGGTTATCGTTTAAGAGTGGCTTGCAAATTGTCCTACTTGTTTTTCTTCGTTTTTGTAATATATATATTCTTTTTACAGTAATACTTGGTTGAATTGTTTCAAAACATATCTATATTCAAGGCATTCTACATGGATACGATATCATGCAGTCAATTAAAATCCTCTTTCAAGTGAACCTCATTTGCTAATTATGCATTAATGACTACATTGCTATGTAGGTACTAGTCAGGCCTAATTTACACTAGCATCCAATCCCTCCATTGTTCTTCATGTTCTTATTAAATGTAATTTGGATCCTCAAGACAATACTAAATTAGAGGCAAGATTTTATGGTTATCGTTTAAGAGTGGCTTGCAAATTGTACTACTTGTTTTTTGTTGAGATATTGTAACTTCAAAGAATATTATATTTGTACTTTATTATTCTGGAGATGTTTCATTCCTCATTGAATATCTTATTGTATATCCAGAGATGTTTATTCCTCCGTCGGAATGTGGTAACTTGGGTTATTAGACTTCCCTAGTGGGGGTCGGCCCTGTATGTGTTATGTGGGTCAAAGGGTTATTAGACCACCCTAGAGGGGTTGGCCCAGTCAGTTGTAGTGGGGTATTTAACCCATTGGTTAAATACGAGCCTACATGATTTGTGTAAAAGACAAGTCGGAGTAGTGTATAAATAGAGGAGGTGTATTCCTCATTTAGTACACACTCACTCACTTGAGAGTAGCGCACTTGTGGAGGAGAGGTCTGCTATGGAGAAGGAGGAGCTTATGCTCAGGGTTACATCTTTGTATATTGCTAGTCATCTATATTGAGGAAGCTTTGCTGGGTTTTCTACCCCATGAGGGTTTCCCAGGATAAATCTGTGTCTCTTGTGTTTATGTTGTGCTTGTTGTTTCTTCAGTGATCCTATATATGCTATTATTGTGAAATGGAATGTAATGCTACTATTTTCTGTCTTAGAATATTAAATCTTAACATGGTATCAGAGCTAACCTGAAGGAAGGCAAGGTATGGCACGTACGACACTTGCTTTACTTACGACAATTTGAAGGTTAGGGTTTTATATAGCAAAAACCAGTCATCGTGGAACTTTCGCCATAAATCCATTTTGGCGAAGGTTCAGGATCTGAAACCTTTACAGGTCGTAGATGACATCTCCAGGTATCTTTTTCCCAAAGGGAACCCTCAGATTCGTTGTACTTTGTAAGTTATGATAAGTACAAGTTAGGGTTTCTGCCTCTTCCAGATCTCAGTCAAAATCTGGTGACCTAGGAAAAAAGGTCATAACTTGGGATAGGAAGCTCCAAATGAAATTTCGTAAAAAGTGATAGGTAGTACACAGACTGTACTATCTCAGGAAACGTTTTCAGAGGCCGAAGTTGAACCAATGACACGTGGCACGCCGTACAAGTTCACTCCCCTGTTTTATCCCATAAACATGTCACGTTGCGACACTTGGCATAACTCTCTCTCAGAAAATCCAATTCAGGTCATACCTATCAGGATGGAAAGAGGATAGGTCAGGCTACCACAAAAAAAAATTTCAGACCCTATGGAGCGAAAATTTCGGAGTTATAGTAGAAACAATCAGGTACATATTTATGTCAAAATAGAATTATTTTTGGAGCACCTTCATTCATTGCTTTCAGAATTTAGGGTTTCGGAGAATGTTAGAATCTTTGGAATCGGAGTCCACGGCTGAATGATGCTCAGGAAAATCGAAATTTAGATACCAATATCGAATTTTTTGGTTGGGTAGAAGACCGGGCTTGATCAAACCCCAGTTCGGGATTTTGATCGGAAAGATGGAAAATTAGGGCTTCAGCAAAAGTTTGAATTTTTGAAGTCTGTGACCACGGCTGGAAGCTCCTCAGGAAAATAAGAGCTTAGAGCCTTGGATCAAACCTTTTGATTGGGTAGAAGGGTGGGCTTCATCAAACCCTAGTTCGGGTTCCTGTCCAGAAGATCCAGAAGTTTCGAAGGCAATTTTAAGGGGTTAAATTTTGGAGATTTCAAAATTGAAGTATGCTAGTTTGATCAGCTCAGCAAGACACATCCTTCCATCCATTCAGAAGTGTGAAAGTCAAAGATTGAATTTTTAGGGTTTCTCTAGCAAACCCTAATCAAGCTCCAGATCAAGTTCCAGGGGGAGTTGAGGCTAAGGCCTTACATAAGAAGACTACAAGAAGTCTCGACAGGTATGACTTAAGGAGGTTCAGGTATGTCTTGAAATCTGATTCTTGATTAAGTTCATAATGTGTTTGTCTTCATGTTATTTATTAGTACAATCTTGTTAGAATTGTCCTATCACCCTAGTAATAGTATGAATGCATGTGAATGATCGAAGACATTCATTGATTAGGGCTATATGATTGTACTAATGCATTATGGTGTTGTGTGAGGTTGATGTTGTCTGCTAACAAGATACAGGTACATCACAAAAGACAAATCAAGTTCCATGACCATGACATCATGAAGACAAAGACTCATCCATAATCTTTGTTCTACTTACGAGGTATGTATGACTTTGTTATATTATGCTTAACCTATGAGACATGCAGGTTCTAGCTCAGGATCTCTAAATCATTGAAGAGATTGTTTAGGTATGTTGTACATAACTAAGCAGGTATACTAATCCAGGTATGTTTTCCTATGTCAAGTTAGAATCTTACCTTGTGTTAGGATCCCTTATATAAGTATACTTGGTATGATTGGTTATGCTTATTCATAAAGTTAGTAATCAAGGGTTTATGCATATTATGTCTCTTATCTTGATTAACCAGAAGAGTACTATGATCAAACAAGAATATGCATGAGTAAAAGAAGACTTCCTTGAAACCCTGAATACTAATGATCATGACTATACATATTCAAGATTATTTAGAATTAGAATGTTTTGATAATATTGAGAATATACTAATGAATGTATGTTTGTGTATGAGATCATGAGGATGACACTAGTGCACACTTGAGCATGCACAGTGGTACAGAATGAATAGAAGTTCGAAAGACACATAGAAGAGGCAACCACACAAACATAAAAGATAAGTATTTGAGTTGTTATTTGAAATAGTAAATGATATTGCTTGTATGCATATTTGTATTCCTAGAATATATCATGCTGAGTGTAAACATTCATAGAGCATTGAACAGTATACTACTAATATGCATATGATTGGTAAGTTGGACAAACATTCCATTTTTGCTTGTCTAGAATGAAACCTCTTTGCTGACATGCTGAGACCTGTGCACACTCTCGATAGTATGTTCTGGTAGAGATGGAAGGCATCTAGATAGCCATTGTATGCATACAGGATATGGGAAAGTGTTGTGCCAAAGTATTGGTCAAAATAGTTGCATAACTATGTAGATGATATCTGTATGCATAATAGGTTATCATGTCAATATGATTTGATGATTATGAAGTATTACTAATCATGTACTTAATTTTGATTTGTAGTAAAGATCATGATGAATGATGAACACTGAACAAGCGATGGATGTTCAACAAAAAAAAATATTTACAAATCAAACACACTATAGAAGGCTTGTGGCTAGAAGATTCTCTTAGAAAGAGGAAGAGAATCATGATGAGATGTTTGCTCCAAGTGGCTAGATAAGACCATTCTATTAATGGTGTAATTAAAGAAGAAGTTTGAATCAAGTTCTGTATGGGTTCCCAGGATCGATAATCAATTGATGAGCTTAATGATCACCATGGGTGATGTGGATCTCAACCTTTGCTACAAGGTTGAATATGGCTTCTATACACATATGACATGGATGCAAGAAGGAACTCACCACAGAGTTCGAATGATTTTGAGGCTCATATCAATAGACCCATCTGACGAGAGATGGCACAGATAGATATGACGAAGATCACTCAATGCAGAATGTGAATGATGGACAATTGACAGCTTCTTGACAAAGCTTGGGCTTTACCAGAAGTAAATCTGATCCTAACCTTTACCTTAAGGTTGTGGATGATGAACCTATCATACCATTATTGTATGACGATGATCTTTTTCTGACAAAGAATGAGAAACAGATCATGAAAAGAAAGAAGAAAATGGCTGCAGAAATGAAAATGAAAGATCTCAGATTGATGCATTACTTCCTAGGTCTGGAAGTATGGCAAGGCTCAGAAGGAATCTTTCTCAACCAGGGAAAGTATGCTGAGAAATATTAAAAGGACTTGATGTGTTGGAATGGCCACTCTCATGGATTCCAAGCTGAAGTTGTTAGTAGATGACTCATCAGAGTTAGTGGATATAACTCTGTACAGATAAATTATTGAGTCATTGATGTGTCTAACGAATACTAGGTCAGATATATGCTTTGCTGTGAACACCTTGAGTCAGTATCTAGTGGAAACTAAATGTGTTCACTTGTTAGTTGCAAAGCATGTGATGAGGTACCTAAAGGATACGATAGACTTTGATCTATGTTATCTTAGAGATCATGACTTCAGATGGCTACACAGATGTTGATTGAGCAGAAAGTGTATTAGACAGGAAGAGCACATCGAGAATATGTTATTGTCTGGGATCAACCATGATCTCGTGGTTTAGCAGGAAGCAATCTAGTGTGGCTCTCAGCACAAGCGAAATATATGGCTGCTTGCTCTGCTAGTTGTGAAGCGGTATGGCTTCAGAATTGTTTGACATAAAAATGGACCCATCTGTGATCCTATGTGACAAACAGAGTTGTACCAAAATGGCAGAGAATCCAGTATTCCATGATAAGTCAAAGCACATAGAGATCTGACATTTCTATATACAAGATATGGTGCAGAAAAGAATTAAAGTTCAAATTTGTAACAAGTTACCAATGTACTAACCAAACCTCTACCGATCCGATGTACTAACCAAACCTCTACCTCAAGTAAAGTTTTCCGAGACAAACTTAAAATAGTTCAGAAGGACCCTCCTTGAAAGGGGGAGCGATGTGATCACTTATGATGAGATTGCCTGCATCGACGGTGAGGTCGATGATGTGGATACCTATATTGGTGATGCCGACAGAGAGGTTGGTGGATGGTCCTTAGACAGGATCTAAGGTGACAAGGGGGATTGGATCATCCTTGAACACAGTCTTAAAGAGAGTCGTAGACAGATGTCTTCGAGAATGAAGTCCTTCGTGGACATGTGAGGATTGGATCATCCCTGGACTTCAATCCTAAAGAGATCCGTAGACGTATGTCTTCGAAAATGAAGTCCTTGGTGGACATGAGGGGATTGGATCATCCCTGGACTTCAGTCCTAAAGAGATCCGTAGACGTATGTCTTCGAGAATGAAGTCCTTGGTGGACATGAGGGGATTGGATCATCCCTGGACTTCAGTCCTAAAAGGAGCCGTAGACAGGTGTCTCCGAGAAAGAAGAGGGATTGTCTCATCCTTGAACACATGTTCTAAAAGGAGCCGTAGACAGGTGTCTCCGAGAAAGAAGAGGGATTGCATCATCCTTGAACACATGTTCTAAAAGGAGCCATAGACAGATGTATTCGAGAATGAAGTGCTTCGTGGACATGTGAGGATTGGATCATCTTTGGACTTTAGTCCTAAAGAGAGCCGTAGACATGATGTCTCCGAGAATTGAAGATAGGACTGCATCGTCCCTGAACTAGGTTCAAAATGTACGTGATAGGATTGCATCGTCCATGAACTGGGTTCAAAATGTACGTGATGGGATTGCATCGTCCCTAGACATGAGACTTGTATTAAAGTGATAAGGACTGATCATCCTAGAACTTGGTCGGGATTGCATCGTCCCTAGACATGAGACTTGTCTTAAAGTGATAAGGACTAATCATCCTGGAACTTGATCGGGATTGCATCGTCCCTAGGCATGAGACTTGTCGTAAAGTGATAAGGACTGATCATCCTGGAAGTTGATCGGGATTGCATCGTCCCTAGACATGAGACTTGTCTTAAAGTGATAAGGACTGATCATCCTGGAACTTGATCGGGATTGCATCGTCCCTAGACATGAGACTTGTCTTAAAGTGATAAGGATTGATCATCCTGGAACTTGATCGGGATTGCATCGTCCCTAGACATGAGACTTGTCTTAAAGTGATAAGGACTGATCATCCTGGAACTTGATCGAGATTGCATCATCCCTAGACATGAGACTTGTCTTAAAGGTACATGTGAGGACTGCATCGTCCATGAACTGGGTTCAAAATGTACGTGATGGGATTGCATCGTCCCTAGACATGAGACTTGTCTTAAAGTGATATGGACTGATCATCCTGGAACTTGATCTGGATTGTATCATCCATGGACCTATGTCCTAAAGAGAGTGGGATTGATCATCCTGTAATATGATCGTGTGTGTTGCAGGGTATGCTGCTATGTATTGATGATAGATGTATTAGTGAGAATACATGCTTTTGATGATAGATGTATTAAGTGAGAATACATGCTTTTGATGATAGATGTATTAGTGAGAATACATGCTTTTGATGATAGATGTATTAGTGAGAATACATGCTTTTGATGATAGATGTATTAAGTAAGAATACATGCTTTTGATGATAGATGTATTAGTGAGAATACATGATTTTGATGATAGATGTATTAGTGAGAATACATGATTTTGATAATAGATGTATTAGTGAGAATACATGTTTTGATGATAGATGTATTAGTGTGGATACTAATGCAGATGATCCAGATGTTGTAGATCGTGATGATCCAGATGCTGTAGATCGTGATGATCCAGATGCTATAGATCGAGATGATCCAGATGCTGTAGATCGAGATGATCCAGATGTTGTAGATCGAGATGATCCAGATGCTATAGATTGTGATGATCCAGATGTTGTAGATCGAGATGATCCAGATGCTGTAGATCGAGATGATCCCGATGCTGATGATCGTATGATGACGATGCTGATGATCGTGAGGATCCAGATGTTGATGTTGTTGTAGTTGTTCGAGTGCTGTAGAAGATAAAGACTCAGTACTAAAGATGTTGATGTTCCAGTATTGAAGATGTTCCAGTAACTGCTCGAGTTACTGATGATGTTGAGAAAGCTTCCAATGATTTATAGATGTATCATGTATGATGTTGATGACTCCTTGCTCGTGCAGATGCTGTTATAATATCCTTCTCGTTAAGGGGGAGTGTTGAGATATTGTAACTTCAAAGAATATTATATTTGTACTTTATTATTCTGGAGATGTTTCATTCCTCCTTGAAGATCTTATTGTATATCCGGAGATGTTTATTCCTCCGTCGGAATGTGGTAACTTGGGTTATTAGACTTCCCTAGTGGGGGTCGGCCCTGTATGTGTTATGTGGGTCAAAGGGTTATTAGACCACCCTAGAGGGGTCGGCCCAGTCAATTGTAGTGGGGTATTTAACCCATTGGTTAAATACGAGCCTACATGATTTGTGTAAAAGACAAGTCGGAGTAGTGTATAAATAGAGGAGGTGTATTCCTCATTTAGTACACACTCACTCACTTGAGAGTAGCGCACTTGTGGAGGAGAGGTCTACTATGGAGAAGGAGGAGCTTATGCTCAGGGTTACATCTTTGTATATTGTTGGTCATCTATATTGAGGAAGCTTTGCTGGGTTTTCTACCCCATGAGGGTTTCC
Source organism: Larix kaempferi (assembly GCA_027924585.1). Classification (NCBI taxonomy): domain Eukaryota; kingdom Viridiplantae; phylum Streptophyta; class Pinopsida; order Pinales; family Pinaceae; genus Larix; species Larix kaempferi. Next base: position 20,678,631 of record BSBM01000887.1, read on the forward strand.
CAGGATAAATCTGTGTCTCTTGTGTTTATGTTGTGCTTGTTGTTTCTTCAGTGATCCTATATATGCTATTATTGTGAAATGGAATGTAATGCTGCTATTTTCTGTCTTAGCATATTAAATCTTAACATTTTTCTTCGTTTTTGTAATATATATATATTCTTTTTACAGTAATACTTGGTTGAATTGTTTCAAAACAGATCTATATTCAATCCCATGAAACAAATATATACGTGCCCAATCTTGATAATACCAGTTCTCGGGCCTGATAATACGTGTTTGACACATATATATGTGCCCGATGTTTTTTCATTGAATTTTAATTGAGATAAGGCATCGATTGAACCAAATGCATACCTTCTGTTGATTGCAATATATGTTCTAAATTATATATTTTATCCTCATTCCTCATGCAGGATCACACTACAAATTAGCTTGACCTAGATTTGTTTCCCCTTTTATTTATTGCAATTGAGGTCCTTATTACTTTGATAATTGATATATTATTGTTTTACATTATTTATATATTGTGTTCTGTCACATAAATTTTTTCTTTGTTTGGATGGTAGGGTGGTCACTGTAGCAGGACATGAGAACCTCCTTGTTGTATCACATGCTTCAAATCCTCTTTTATCTGGAGAATAGGTAGAGCTATTATGTAGAAATTGTCAAGTTAATTTATTTGGGGTCTATTTACTTAATCATATCTATTTATAAATTCATGGTTTACATAGATTTGCATCTTAAATTCATTAGCACTCTTCCTCTTGATCCAGGTGCTAATACTGTGTATAAGTTTTTTGAAAAATATTGCCAATATTGTGTATAACATTTTTTAAAAAGTTTGCCATCTCTCTGGCCGGGTTCCTTTAAGCCCTAGTTCTCATATGACATAAAATTTCAATTAAATAAAAACTGGTAGTGCTTGATTTTACTTTGACTCGTATGTTTTTTCTATATCCTCCTAAATATGTACTTACAAAAAGTTTAATTTTGAGTTGAAATTTGTTCATTTATTGAAGTAGTTTTATTATATTCTTTATTTCTGCCTTGGCTGAAGACCCATGATACTGTCCAAAAACAACCATGCAACAACACAGTGGTGTACCATAAAATGTTAATAATTAAGTTTTTTATAGCCATCTTGTGTGTATTTGTGTTTGTGTGAGAGAAATAATTCTGTGATGGAGATTTTCCTTTTACTCTCATAGGGTTTGACAATTTCTTCAAACTTGCATAAGCTTATGTAATGTAAACTTGTTTTTCCATCATAAATGCTTATTCCTGATATCATTTTTTTTTCAATTGGATAGCTTCATTATGTTAAAGCATTTCAAAGATCATATGTTTATGGCTGAGTTGGAATCATTATTGTAGTATTTTTTGTCAAATGGATCACTAATATCATGCATGTTTCATGTGTTTGTAGTATAGTTTCTTCATAGATTTCATTGTAATTATGTACTATATATTATTTTGTTCAATTTTATTTGGCAGCATGCATGATGAGATTGTTCAATGTGTTTTGGTAGCATGCATGACAAATCTCGTCTTGTGCTATGTATTCCACTATAGCGTTGGTCGCTATGAAGTGGATGGTATATATACTATTCCAAGGAATAACCTAAGATAATGATGACAAGAAAATAGAATAGATCAATGAGTTACCAACCTCGCGATGCTGAAGGGATGCCCCTTCCTAACACATAGCTTAAAGAGGTATATTCTTTACAAACAAACACACAAATTGAGTACCATTCTTCATATCATGATTTAGCAGAGTTCAGATCAACAATATACACCAAGATGAAATAGGGGAAAATTAAATTTATTCTTTTGTTGTGTAATAAGTATAATATAAAAGAAGTATAATGTATTTAACTAGCCTAGATTAACTAGTTTATAAATGGAACATACTTTATTTGCACCTTCGGGTGTCTACATGCTTAGGGTTTTCAAAATAATAGTCTTAGATAATCTTTGGTCCCAGAATGTACTAATCCATTTCTTTTAATATTTCATGACCATTGGTTGAATTGAAAGCCTTGTATGCATTTTTTTTGTGATGTCGAGACTGAAGTCCTTTTGTACACAAGGGGTTGTATGGCATCCAATGCCATGTCCTATTAAATAAGATCAATAAGCTTTCTCAATTTCTTGACATCGAATCTTCATGGGCCATCTATCTTGTAGATGGAATCCTCCCAGAGAGCTATATGATTATCCATTGGAGTTGGCCAATACACTTTCAAGGGTTGAAACCATACACATGCGATTGACTATGGATTTGTTTTATTGTTTTTTTAATTATCATGATTGATTAATTATGATGGAAATATTTCTAAAATTTATATGTTGTAAACAAAATTCTCTTAAATTATGAAAAAATATATAAAACATGGTACTCATTTCATACTTGCAATTAGTATTGCATAAAAAAATCCATCATAAATTGTTGGACTTAGGTGTCTCTAGAACCATAAGATAAAACTATTTGTCATTATTATTTTCTTCAAAACTCAATGTCATCATTATCATCTCTTCAAACTCCAATGCCGGCTCCACCTTATGATCTTTTTAAGGGATGTAATATTTTAATGGAAGACGATTTAACTATTGGAATTAGAGAAACTCTGTCAAATATGGAATGAAGGATAATCAATTCAAATATTAAAAAAATAAGCACCACCACACTTATTTTCACAAAACTTGATTTTGATTTTATGGAGAATATTAGGAAAGCAAATTTCCTTTTTAAGTTTATTTTAGATTTTATTTTTAAAATAATATTATTTCATTTTTTTAATATATATATATATTATTTAAAAGTGATTTTAAATTATTTTATTATTATCATTTTTTTCCAAACTTAAAAGACAGGGACTAAGCTATCCACGGCTCTTGTTTTTAATGGTTTGGCCTTTAATATTGTGTAAGCAATGCATACATGTTTGTTTATAAGACATAATTAACCATCAACTTCCTTTTTAGTCCCCGCCTTTCAAGTTGGTAGGGATTCCTGTAATTTTGTTGTTTGTCAGTTTTTTTTCAATGTTTTGTACATAAAGTTATGTATTATTGTAACACTTATTTTAAGTATTTATTCAAAACCTACACAAAATGTGGGATATACCACACCATTTTGTTCACAAATGAATTAGTTGGATTTCTTATTTGGCCTCATCAAGGCGACGAGTAATTCCACATAAATTTAATCTAATCTTTTTGGTTTAAAAGATGAATAAATATAAAGATGTGAATCAATGTTAAGGTGGGTATAATATTATTTATCCAGCATTAAATGTTGGATATAAGTTTTACCTATTTCGATTGTCTTGATTTATACGAGTGATTGATCTTTGCAATCTTCATAGTACTCCTAGTTCATGTCGTGGCATTTCATTTTGGATGTTGGCATGCTCTAAGTTGTATATACTTTAATCCTTGTTGAGGCATTAATCCCTGAAGTGTCACAATTGTGCAATGTCACAGTTGTGCACCACATCCACCACCTCCACTCCAATGTTGGTTTGGCAAGAGCATTATCAATTTTATGCTACTATTATAACTTATTACCTGAGTCCCTTCATCATTTGCAAATACCCAGATTCTATATTTGAATGCTACTTTCTACAATTTGAACATTTGTTGTAAGCTTTCCGTTGATATTGATTAAATAAGGAGTTTGGTTGTACTGTACAAACCTGTAAAATATTGAAATTGATTGAATGAGGAGCGTGGTTGTACTGTAACCACTTATACTATGAAATGAGAACTCGACCACGGTTCTCATTTTTCTCTCTCCTAATTTTAGTAGCTATTTTTACCTCCATTTCAAAAAGGGTTGATACCAGTATCACACATTTTCATTTTGAGGCATTTTTTGGGGCCTTTGAATTATCTTTGTCGTAAAATATTTTTAATTTCTATTTTCAAGCGTGTTTTTAGAAATTTAACAAAATAACATACATTTATAAGCAATTTATAATGAAAAACATATGCATTTTGCAATTTTTTCTATAAAATAAGACATTTTTATGGACAAAATAAGACATTTTTATTGACAAAATTGTAAAAAAAATCCAGAAAATAAAGACATTTAAAACCATTTTCAATGAATTTTCAGAGATTTTTAAAATAAAAATGATACTATTTCATATTATTTTCCGAAAAGTGACGATTCACATAAATTCAAGAAAAACTATACCATAAATTTGTAAAAAACATATTAAAATTATATATAAAAATTTTATTTCTAAAATAAAGTCTGAAAATCAAAACATTCTAATAAATCTTATCAAAAAAATTTCAAATTCAACATTTTCTTCAAGACATGAAACTAGTCAACAATATCATGCAGGCCAAATTCTTCATCGAAATTGGAATTTTCTAGAGCTTGGCTTTCTTCAGGGACATCAATGTACTCTTCCATTGGATCTTCTATGTCTGCAACATGCCCAAAGTGCTCCTTTCCAAACACCCCTCCTAAACCCCCCCAACCCCCCCTAAACTATATACTAAAAAATTAAAAAAAACAAATTAAAACCTACCCCCTAAACTATAAAATAGAAAAAAATTAAAAAAAAAAAAAAAAAAACCTACCCCCTAACCCCCCCAAACTATATTATAATTAAAAACAAATTAAAACCTACCCCCTAAACCCCCATAACCTATATAATAATAAAAAAATTTAAAAAAATTAAAACCGATCCCCTAACCCCTAAACTATTTAATAAAAAATTAAAAAATACCCCAAACCCACTAAACTATATAATAAAAAAAAATTAAACCTAACCCCTAAACCCCCCTAAACTATATAATAATAAAAATTACAAACAATTAAAACCTACCCCCCTAACCCTTCACCCTCCTCCCGTCCCCTCCCTTCCCCCTCCTCCCTGCCCCCTCCCTTCCCCCTCCTCCCCGCCACCCCTCCCTTCCTCCTCCTCCCGCCACCCCTCCCTTCCTCCTCCTCCCCCTCCTCCCCCTCCTCCCCTCACTCCCTTCCTCCTCCTCGCGCCCCCTCTCTTCCCCCTCCTCCCCTCCCTCCCTTCCCCCTCCCTTCCCCCTCCTCCCCTCCCTCCCCTTCCCCCTCCCTTCCCCCTCCTCCCTGCCGCTCCCTTCCCCTCCCTTCTACCGCCCCTCCCTTCCTCCTCCTCCGAGCCGTGCTCACTTGGGCGCCAAAGGGCCGCCCCTTAAGGGCGGCACGATGCTGGAGGAAGGGATCATTTGTCATTATAGATGGTGGGTAGGGATCATTCATGCACCAAAAGGGGAAACATTGGGGGTAGTGAATGACTAAAGAATTATCTATAACCAGGAGGGGAGAGATTGGGGGTTCACAAGGAGGGGAAAGACTCGTGATAGTGAATCAATAATGATAAATTGATAACCAAGAGGGGGGGAATTGGGGGGTTCACAAGGAGTGGGGAAACTAGGGTCAGTGAATGACTAAATATTTATTGATCATTTGATAACCAAGAAGGGAAAAACTGGGTTGTGGAGGAAGAAATGGTTTTCTATAAGAACTTATCTATGTAATTAAATTGAATGTACAAGTTATAAAAATTAACTACCACATATATCATAATTTTAATATTAATTACTTATTCTATAATATTTACTAAATAAAGAAAAATAAATAATATATAAAATAAAAAAAGTATCCCTATGGGTTAGCTCAAGTGGTTGCGAGTTGTGAGTTGTAAGCAGAAGGTCTCGGGGTCAAATCCCTGGGTGGCTATGCATTGATATATAAGGGCCTCACTTGATGTCCCCACTGGGTTTGGCTCCGTAATCAGAGTCAATGGGGTGAGGCCCCTTCGGGTTATCCCCCTATAAATTATTCCCGTGGACGTAGCAACTCCTCTCCGGAGTTGTGAACCACATTGAAAAAAAAATATAATACAAAAATAAACCCTACATATGTAAAATATATTCCTACCTAAGTGATATAATAAAAATAATAAACAATCAACAATAAAAAAACAAAAATTAAAATTTGTTATTTTGCATGCCAAGAAAGGAAGCTCATGTTAGCCAAGTGTTGGGGAGAAAAAGAAGAATAAAATATGGGAATGAGGGTGAATAAAGGAGATTTTTTTTGTTTTGTAGGATTTGAGTATGGAAGGGAAGGTGGACGAAATAGAGGAGGAAGAGTAAGACCTAGGAGGCAAAGGGATGAATAAATTTTATGGAAAACTGAGAAATTTGGGTTAGTCGGTATAGTTTTAAGGAGGTAGGCTCGGGAGCTCTCAACTATTCAGTTGAGGGGTTGGTTGGGTGGTGATTCCATTGTCCTCCATATTTTTTGTTCCACAATTGATGATGTTGATTCTGTGCATGGAGCTACATCCACCATCGAGAAGACTTGAGACAAGGATATGTAAGTAAAATAAGGTTAGATGCAAGTCATTGTGTAATATAATTTATTTCTTGCAAATATTTAAAACCCGGAAATGTATCAAATTCCGTTAATAACAAATTTGATAAATAGGAAATTGAACCATAACATTCTACCCATAACTAGCACATATCCTATTTCATTAGTAACAATGCCAAAAGATGCTTTCTTTGTAAAAAGATCCTTTTTTTATTGGTTGAAATTCTCCACATGGTTGAGGAAATAATATTTTTTATTGTGGAGACGGTGAGTGAGTCACACTAATTGCAAAATTATGTGGCCATAAATTTTTTTAATGGGGACCATTTCCTGGAAAATCGAGACATTTTCCAGAAAATAGAAGAGTTAACGTAGGTTAGACATGAGTTAGGAAACTACAAAGGTGGGTGTAAGAGTCTTGAAACTCTAAATCACATTCAATAACCAATGTATTCCATGAGTGAAACCTACAAGTAAAATAGTTTTTAATTTCTAAGTAGTTAAGAAAACGGTGGCGCAATTATGTGATAGGAGTGGTGGAGCATCCATTCCTGAGCATGATCTGACTGGTAATAAACTAAGAAACTTATCCTAAATTGAAACTGGTTAAGAATTCACACACGATCACCCATTTGGCAGGGAACCGAAAAATAATTCAGGGTAGAAATTAAACTAATAACGATTTAAAAAAAATCATGGAAGAAATAATATTGAGAATGTTTTTCGAAAATCATTTTTTTGGCGGTGATATTTGGCATGGTGATGAAAGAACAAAAACATGCCGTTGTATCTGTCCTTACCTTTGGCCATCAAGACGACTCACAGCAAAGACAATTCTTGAAAATTCATCAAAGCAAAAACTTCTTTTGATAATTTCATTGTGTTGAAGGTATGTCGTGCAGGCTAGAAAATTCATCTGAACTCTGAATTCAACAGTGATTATATAAAATGATTGGTTGACTCTCTAAATTTCTGGAAATGATGTTTTAATTTCTAGAAATGATGTTTTTATGAAATGCAATGACAATGGTCAAGTGCGGAAATCATCCACATGCAAGATGATTCTTTCAGAAATTCTTTATGCCTTAGAGGAGAGAATTTTTTTATCCCAAGTCTACTTGAGCCATGTTTTTCAACACTAGCGAGCATTTTTCCTAGAAGGTGCAAAACATGCCAAATTTTTGTTTTGGGAGTAAAATATCTCCACTACCAGAGACTCTTTTTTCCAAAAGGAGTCAATGGTCAAGTGAATAAATCATCCACCTACAAAATTATGCTCCCAAAATTTTTTTATCCCTCAAATATAAGAAATGGCGGGCATTTTCCTAAGGCCATTTAGGCCAATTTTAGATGCAAAACAAGTTGAGTGGTTGTTTTGGAAGGCCAATATTATCTTCACCATCAACTTGTTTTAAAACCTGAGCCAATGATCAAGTTCATAAATCATCCACCTGCAAGAGGATACTTTCCTAAAAAAATTATCCCTCACAGGTGAGAAATGGTGGGGCACTTACCCAAGGCTACTTAAGCCCCTTTTCTCAACACTTAGCCCATTTTTCCAATGGCGAACAATTTTCTGGGAGGGTGCAAAAAAGGTTGAATGGTTGTTTTGGAAGGAAAATATCTCCATGACCAAAGTCTTTTTTTGCAAAATGAGTCAATTTTAAATTGAATAAATCATCCACCAACAAACTTGCTCTCAGAATTTTTTTATCCCTGAAATATGAGAAATGGAAAGCATTTTTTAAGGCCATTTACGCCAGTTTTAGGTGCAAAACAGGACTGAGTGGCTATTTTGGAAGGCCAATATTTCATTGACCATAGACTTTGTTTCAAACCTGATACAGTGGTCAAGTGCATAAATCATCCACCTACAAGTTTATGCTTTCCTAAAAAAACTTTCCCTGGCAGATGAGAAATGGTGGGCATTTTCCCAATGCTACTCAAGCCATTTTTTTCAATACTTAACCAATTTTGCCAATGGCGAGCATTTTTCTTTGAGGGTACAAAACAAGATGAATGGTCGTTTTGGAAGGAAAATATCTCCTTTACCAAATACTTTGTTTCAAAACTCAGACAATGGTAATGTGAATAAATCATCCACCTACAAACGTATGCTCTCATAAAAAAATTATCCATCAAAGGTGAAAAATGGTAGGCATTTTCCTAAGGCCATTTAGGCCATTTTTAGGCGCAAAATAGGCTGAGTGGTTGTTTTGGCAGACCAATATTTTCTTGACCATAGACTTGTTTTCAAAACTGATCCAGTGGTCAAATTCATAAATCATTCACCTGCAAGCTGATGCTTTCCTGGAAGACATTTCCCTCATAGATGAGAAATAGTTGGAATTTTCCCAATGCAACTCAAGCCATTGTTTTCAATACTTAACCAATTTTTCCAATGGAGAGCATTTTTCTTTGAGGGTGCAAAACAAGATGAATGGTTGTTTTGGCAGGAAAATAAGGCTCCTTGACCAGAGACTTTGTTTAAAAAATCAGCAATGGTAAATTTAATAAATCATCCACCTACAAAATTATGCTCTCATAAAAAATTTATCCCTCAAAGGTGAAAATGGGCGGGCATTTTCCTAAGGCCATTTAGGCCATTTTTAGGTGCAAAACAGGCTAAGTGGCTGTTTTGGAAGGACAATATTTTATTGACCATAGACTTTGTTTCAAAACTGATCCAATGGTCAAGTGCATAAATCATCCACCTGCAAGTTGATTCTTTCCTAAAAATCATTTCCCTTACAGATGATAAATGGTGGGCATTTTCCCAATGCTACTCGAGCCATTTTTTTCAATACTTAACCAATTTTTTCCAATGGCGAGCATTTTTCTTTGAGGGTGCAAAACAAGATGAATGGTTGTTTTGGAAGGAAAATATCTCCTTTACCAGAGACTTTGTTTCAAAAATAAGTCAATGATCATGGGAATAAATCATCCACCTACCAACTTATTCTCTCAGAAATTTTTTATCCATCAATTGTAAGAAATGGAGGGCATTTTCCTAAGGCCATTTAGGCTAGTTTTAGATGCAAAACAGGCTGAGTGGTTGTTTTGGTAGGCCAATATTTTCTTTAATAGAGACCCTTTTTAAAAAATGAGCCATTGGTCATGTTCATAAGTCATCCACCTGCAATATGATGATTTCCTAAAAAAATGATCTCTCACAGGTGGTAAATGATGGGCATTTTCCCAAGCCTACTTAAGCCCTTTTTTTCAATACTTGACAATTTTGTCAATGGCGAGCATGGTTCTTTGAGGGTGAAAAACAAGATGAATGGTTGTTTTGGCAGGAAAATATCTCCGTTACCAAAGACTTTGTTTCAAAAATAAGTTAATGATCAAGGGAATAAATCATCCACCTACCAGCTTATTCTCTCATAAATTTTTTATCCATCAAATGTGAGAAATGGCAAGCATTTTCCCAAGGCCATTTAGGCCAGTTTCAGATGCAAAACAGGCTGAGTGGCTATTTTGCCAAGCCAATATTTTCTTTACCAGAGACCCTTTTTCAAAAATGAGACATTGGTCATGTTCATAAGTCATCCACCTGCAATCTGATGCTTTCCTAAAAAAATTATCCCTCACAGGTGGGAAATGGTGGGCATTTTCCCAAGCCTACTTAAGCCCTTTTTTTCAATACTTGACAATTTTTCCAATGGCGAGCATGGTTCTTTTAGGGTGCAAAACAAGATGAATGGCTAGTTTGGTAGGAAAATATCTCCTTTACCAGAGACTCTGTTTAAAAAATAAGTCAATGATCAAGGGAATAAATCATCCACCTACCAACTTATTCTCTCAGAAATGTTTTATCCATCAAATGTGAGAAATGGCGGGCATTTTCCTAAGGCCATTTAGGCCAGTTTTAGATGCAAAACAGGTTGAGTGGTTGTTTTGGCAGGCCAATATTTTCTTTACCAAAAACTATTTTTCAAAAATGAGCCATTGGTCATGTTCATAAGACATCCACCTGCAATATGATGCTTTCCTAAAAAATTTATCCCTCATAGGTGGAAAATGGTGGGCATTTTCCCAAGCCTAGTTAAGCCCTTTTTTTCAATACTTGACAATTTTTCCAATGGCAAGCATGGTTCTTTTAGGGTGCAAAACAAGATGAATGGTTGTTTTGGCAGGAAAATATCTCCTTTACCAGATACTTTGTTTAAAAAATAAGTCAATGATCAAGGGAATAAATCATCCACCTACCAGCTTATTCTCTTAGAAATTGTTTATCCATCAAATGTGAGAAACGACGGGCATTTTCCTAAGGCCATTTAGGCCAGTTTTAGATGCAGAACAGGCTAAGTGGTTGTTTTGGCAGTCTAATATTTTCTTTTCCAGAGACCCTTTTTCAAAAATGAGCCAGTGGTGATGTTCATAAGTCATCCACCTGCAATCTGATGCTTTCCTAAAAAAATTATCCCTCACAGGTGGGAAATGGTGGGCATTTTTTTCAATACTTAACAATTTTGCCAATGGCAAGCATGGTTCTTTTATGGTGCAAAACAAGATGAATGGTTGTTTTTTTAGGAAAATACCTCCTTTATCAGAGACTTTGTTTCAAAAATAAGTCAATGATCAAGGGAATAAATCATCAACCTACCAACTTATTCTCTTAGAAATTTTGTATCCATCAAATGTGAGAAATGGCGGGCATTTTCCTAAGGCCATTTAGGCTAGTTTTAGATGCAAAACAAGCTGAGTGGTTGTTTTGGAAGGCCAATATTTTCTTTACCAGAGACCCTTCTTAAAAAATGAGCCAGTGGTCATGTTCATAAGACATCCACTTGCAATCTGATGCTTTCCTAAAAAAATTATCCCTCACAGGTGGGAAATGGTGGGCATTTTCCCAAGCATACTTAAGCCCTTTTTTTCAATACTTAACCAATTTTGTCAATGGTGAGCATTTTTTCTAGGAGGTTGCAAAACAGGTTGAATGGCTATTTTGGATGAAAAAATATCTCCTTGACCAGAGACTTTGTCTCAAAAAGTAGTCATTGGTAGAGTGAACTGATTTTCTGGCAGGGTGCAAAATGGCATAAATTTGAATTTTTGTTGCACAACATTAAGTTACTTAGAGTGTTAAATTACAAGTTAAATCTTAGTGTAAAATTTTATTTTTTTTTCCTGGGAAAAAAAGCGTAATTTTATTTCATCCGATGAGAACAAAATTACATTCTATAGATACACTTTGTAAGGAGTGTATTTTTTATATTTCTTGCCTTTTAGATAGACCTGTAGTCTTCTTTTATGCTTATGATGCATTTAGCTTTTTACATTTCTAATACTGATCCTTAAAAACACTATATGCTTTTTTAACAGACATAATAACATATTATGACAAAATTGTCCTCTGAGAATGACTCTGGGTTCTGAAAAAAGAGCCAAACACTAAGTGAGACAAAATTAACATGTTATACAACTTGACGAGAACCCGTCATTGTTCTTGTTTTTTTTGGGGGGGGGCAATTTTAGTAGTTGTTTTTACCTTCATTCAGAAAGTGTGTATACTGATAGCACCATTTTTCATTTTGAGCCATTTTTTTGCGATTTTGAAATTTCCTAGTAAAAAAAAAATTAATTTTTATTTACAAATGCGTTTTTTCGACTTTTACAAAAGAATATACATTTAGTAGCTAGTTATAATGAAAAAATACATACATTTTCAAAAAAAAAATAGAAGCTAGATAGATTGAAAAACATGTATATTTTCGAAGTTTTTCTTTCAGCTTTTATCTTTAAAAATTAATTTATATGGGCAAATTTGTAAAAGAAAAAGAAATTAAGGTCATTTTTAATCATTTCAATGAATTTTCAACTATTTTGATTTTCTAATTTAAGATTTTAAAGATAAAAATAAAAAATAAAAGAAAACACCCAAAAACAAAATAAAACTTAAAAACAAAATAAAAAAACAAAATTTTAAAAAACAAAATTTCAAAAAAAAATAAAATTAATAAATTTTAAAAATAAATAAAAATTTAAAACAAAATTTAAAATCCAAATGTTTTTAAAAATTAACATTTATAAAAAAAATTAATTTTTTTTATAACAAAATAATATTTTGAATTAAAAAAATGAAATACAAAATTTTTAAATTAAAAACCAAACAAAAACAAAACAACAATTAAAAAAATGTTTTAATAAAAAAACAAAACAAAAATTAAAAAATGGTTTTAATAAAAAAAAAACAAACAAACAAAAAACAAGCATAACCTAAACTAACCCTTACAACCTCCTTGACCACTCTTCCCCACTCCGCCGCCTCCCCTCCCCTCCCCTCCCCTCCATTGCCTTCCCTATCTGCACGTCTACCTCCCTCCGCCCATCCCCTCCCGTACCCTCCCCCCCCCTCCTCCCTCTTCCCCCTTCCCACTCCACCTCCCACGCCCTGCGAAGTGACGGGGAGGGGAGGGATGAGAGGGAGGATTGGGAGGAGAGGGAGGGGGGAGCGGGAGGGGGGGAAGAGTGGGGCAGGGAGGGGGAGGGGAGGGAGGAGATGGGGGATAGAGGGAGGGGACGGGCGGAGGGAGGTAGAGATGGGGGTAGAAGAGGCAGTGGAGGGGAGGGGAGGGGCGGAGGGAGGTGGAGGGGGAGGGGAGGGGAGGGGAGGCAACAGAGGGGTGGGGAGGGGAGGTCGGGGAGGGGGGAAGGGGGGTCAAGGGGGAGGTAGGGTTTTGTTTTTTAGTTTGGTTTTAAAATTGTATTTTTAATTTTTAATTTCAATTTTTTTGTTAAATTTTCTTTAATTTTTTAAAAATAATTTTGTCCATTTCGATATTTTTTTCGAATTATTTTAAATTGATTTTTGTTAATTTTTATTTTTAAATTTGTTGAAAGTATTTTTATTTTTTTAATTCTATTTATTTTTGTTAGATTTGTATTTGTTTTGAAATTTTGAAAATTTTGTTTCATTTTAATTTTAATTTTGTTTCATTTTTTGGATTTTGTTTTTTAAATTCTTGTCTATAATTTTTTTTTTAATAACTTTTGCATTTTGTTTTATTTTCAATTTTTTTATATAATTCTAGGAGGTCTAATTTTCAATTTGTGGGTCGACTTAGGTTTTTGATTGCAATGATATTGCCCATGGCTCGTTTTGGGTTTTTTTTTTAGTGTTTTTGATGAAAAAATATGAATTTTTATGGCTGAAGTTCTGGCTCTACCTGTTTTTCATTTTATAGCATAATGTGTTTCTTCCCTTGTGCACCCAAATATCATAACTTCTACCTTTTATGGTTTAATATAGGTTTTATTATTAATCTTATCATAAATTTGCTTATTTTATATAGAAAGAGAGGTGATATAATTTCTTGAATAATTTGTGTTTAACTGGGTGCTAGTTTTATTTAGTGTTACCAAAAGAATTAATAAATACAATTTTAAATTATGATATAATCATATAGTAATGCCATTTTCTGAAAAAGTGTGTTACCGGTAGCGCTAGTTTTCAATTCAGGGCTTGATTTTAAGGTTTTTGTAAACAACAATAACGATTGTTTTCGTCCATGTCTATATTTTTAACCACAAAAAAAGTGGTGCTACCGGTAGCACCACTTTTTGATTTGAGGTTGATTTTGGGGGTTTTTTATGCAAAAATGTGAGTTTTTTTTGCTAGAGTTCTTGTTTTGAGTATAAAGTTCTCGTCAAGTTGTATAACATGTTAATTCTGTGAAATAACAAAAAGGGCAAAAAAGGAAAGATCCTGAAGTTGTTGAAGAGCCTCTGTCAGATCTGGTCATTCTATCAACGGTCTGCAGTAAAATTCCTGAACTTCGCCATTGATATTTTCCTTTATATTCCATATGCCCAAATCCATTTGCAACCCTTCCTTCAAAGCCATGCCCGCCTCTTAGTGTAAAATTACATTTATGATATATTTCATTTTTTTTAATTAGAAAAATTATGTCTGAAATCCAATGCCAATATTGATTGTTTGTGTTTATTTTGCAGAGTATCTCATCAATGGATCATTCAAATGAGCCATCTCAACAAAATATTCCTCAAAAAAGAGGTCGACATAAGGGTCTAGATTACTCAAAACTTCCAACTTTGGAACCACGTGACATTGTCCTTCAATTCACTCGTGGTAGAGGTAAACAGACAACGCAATGTGTTGCTGATGGACAATGTCAAGGATTTGAAGATCAAAACACCATACCACAGAACGAGTCCACAAGTTTCCCTCAAACAACAAGCAATCATCCATCCATTCTTCAAAATCAATGTCCTCAATGTAAGCAACCAGTGAAAAACAACAATGTTGCTGGACAACAAAGGCAACCTTTGTCTCCAATTGTAGTTGAAGGGAATGTTAATGCACAAAGTGGAAATATTTATGAAAGAATGAACTATGTTCCAGAGAATGTGAGGGTCCCATTACATGCTATCATTACATTGAAGCTAAGTTGCAAAATAAAAATCTATACCAAATAATGAACCTAGTTTCGCAGAATGAGGCCCTACTTTTCCCTCAAAGATCAGCGATTGACGCTATTGCTGTTACAAATCAGTTTGAGCAAAGTGCAGGTTGTGTTGCTCAAAAACCTAGGGAGATTTTAACTGCATTTACTGATGAAGGGAATCAAAGTGTAGATACCAATGGGAAACAATTGGAAAATGAACCTATTATGAACTTGGATGCAAGTGGAAGACATGAAACAATTGAAATAATTGCATTTCATGAAGAAATGGACAGAAATGCAACTACAGAAAATCAAAATTCTACAATTGGTCAAGCTATAGCAGAAATTCCAGAAAGGGTTTTCAACAAATGAAACTACGAATGCTAAGAGAAGGTCACTAGGAAACCTCTTAAGGACATCCTTATTGCATCTTAAGAAGCGGTCCGGATGGTATAACCACAGACTAAATGAGGGGAAGACAAAATTTAAAGAAATTGGGATATGGTTTTTTGGAAAATCGCTTGAAGATGTATATGAGAATGACATTTTTGTTGGACCTAGGTACTTCAGAAGAAAAAACTATAATGAAGAATCTAAAATTGAGGATGTTATTGAACATCTAGATGGATTCCTTGATAAAATTTGATCAATTGTTGTGGCAGAGATTTGTAAGGATTTTATGCCGAGGAACATGGCTTCAGTATTTATCGAATCAAGCATGACTTATAAGGATTTGCAATGTCTTAAGAGAATTGATGCTCATGGTGTACTAAAGGGGGATAATCCAACATCAGTTTGTAGCGAAATGAAAAAGTGGAGCAAAGAAGCTGAGGATTTTGATATGGGTTGGGAGAGAACTGATGGTTTCACATATGGAGTTAGGGTCAAGCAAGTAAAGTCATATGCTTCCCTTATGGTTGAATCGTTTGAAAAGAGGTATGGAACTATAGTCAATGTAGTTTCTTTCAAACTTGGTATTGATTCTCATGTACATTATGATCGAGGTGGGCATGTGTGTGAGATATTATTCGAGTTACTAGAAGACAATGGCTTGATGTCTTGTGTAAGCCTTGGAAAATGGGATGGAAAAGAAGAATATAGACAAGTTTTAGCACATGTTGTTGATCCTGAAAATGAGGAGAACTTAAAGAAACGGATAAATAAGCTTTCAGAAGATGGCATTACTATGGTAGATGGAAGGGTTTTGAAAATTAATTTGTTTGTGTGTCATGATCTAGTGGCCATATGTAGTTTAGTATGCAATAATAGTGTTTCTCCAATGGGAAATAATTTTTGTCCTTGGTGCACATGCCATAAAAAATCGATACACATGGTTACAGATGGAATCAACATTGGAGAAGGAGATACTATCCGTAGTATTTCTGAATGTTATGTAATGTCAACAAAATTGCTCCTTGTAAGCTATGCAAATTTATTACAAGTTTTGAAATTAATGTTTATATATTGCCAAAAAATTCATAATCTAACTATGTTCTTGAACTTTACTATAGGAGTTGAAGTCCGCTTTGGAACCAAGCAAAGGATGGAAATAAAAGTTAGATGAGCATATTACAAGCATTCAACCAACCTTATCTGGTAGAAAGTTGACTATTGTGAAGAAGTATCCCATTGATAGAAGAAATGATGAAAAGGTACACACTTTCATGATTGGATCTTAACTAGAAATTAAGCTTCTTAGTATTTCAATAATTCCTACCCTCAAAAACTGTTGGTGCCAATTACAGTTGACTCCTATCTCAATTTCCAAGCTTGTATATTGTTCTCTCCATGGTGGGATCAAAACAATTTTGAAGATGTTTCATGAAATTCAAAGAATTGCACAAGATTACGACAAGGTACATCCAACTAGAGGCGTGGAGAAAACAAAATTTGTTCAAAATTGGGAGGAGATGGAGAAAATCGATGTTAAATGTAAGCCAGGAGAACCATACCATCATAAAATCCAACAATAGAATGATCTTAACTATGGGAAATCAGATGGATTAGCATCAGACAAGATCCTCATTCAACATGAGGGAATTTTAAAGGTTTAATAATTATGTTAACATATGAATTATTTTTTATGTGGGCCTTGACTAAAAATAAATGATGTTGTTATTATGTTTTGACTATTGTTGAATGGCTCTCAGTATTATTTACTTTGAAAATAAAACTTAGTATTTATTCATATGCATTGAAACTTATGTATTATTTCTAGCTTATTGAAGGCCTTCTAGATGAAGAGAAGAATAAAAAGTTGGCGAGGATGTGGAAGTGTTATAAACAATTCTACATGTTGCAACTGCAAGGGTGTAGGGGGGATGATGTATATGCATATGAGAAAAGGTATGTCGGTTTCATCATATTATATAGTTTGAATGGTGGTATCATTTCATTCATGACAAAAAGTTTGATCCACTATCATTGCAGGATTGGCTTCCTTGCAAGTGAGTTGTTGTGGTTGTGTTCTTGTTGTTTAGGAGATGAGATGGTTCCTTATATGCATGTCCAAGGGGCCCATGCTCTTGAGATGACACATTCTATTCGTCCTTATACATTGGGACGTTTAAGGAATGAAGTAATGGAGCGTAAGCATAGAGAAATGAAAATTTTGAATAGCAACCAAGGAGGAGGAAGAGGATTCCAAAAGGGAAATAGAAGCATATTTGAACATGATAGAATGTGTCTTGTAAATGATATGAGAGCACAATTTTTCAAGCTTGTTATGAGATCAGAAGGCACTTTCCAAAATTTTAGACAAAGAAGATTCTTGCCTTCAAATATTAGAAGTCAACTTTGTGTTGAATATGATAAGTCAAGGAGTCAATCGAATAAGGAAACTGCAGCACAATTGGCATCATGTTTCCCTGATGTCACTTGTCAACAAGTGGAACAACTATTTAAATCATGGGAAAAACAGTCTAAGAAATCATTGATTACACCACCAATAGTAAGTGTGTCCTAATTTTATATGTTATCTCGTTCGATTTTCAGTTTTTAGTGTGAGGAGTCATAATGTGTGTGTTTAATTATTAATATGTCCTCTAAGTTCAATAACTATCTTCTGAGATCAAAACCAATCAGAAAATATGGAGAAGAGGCTTATCGCGAATCACATCACTTTGGAAAGCACAAGGAAAAAAATGGTGTTAAAACAAAAAAACAACAACCTGTCTTTCCCTCCAATAATGAGTATTATATTAGTTCAATTCATTACATATCAGCATGTCTTTATCAATCTAGTTGATTTGTGGTTGAAGTTACAACTTTTGCTCGAACTCTAACTTTTTCCACCTCGTTGATCGCAGGAAATGAGCTAGTCTGGTGTGATCAAACAAAACAAATTCAAGGGGAACTTGGTTCTGATACCCTAATGATGGCTGATGAAAATAACAATAAAACTTTGGGTCTTTCAACATTGACAAAAGAGGCATTGAAGACTGGACAAATACAAGAATTGAATGGAGTAACAACTATTGGTATGCCATTGATGGAATCTATGATTCACAATAGAAGGTGTCTTTCATCCTCAATAAATGGGGCAGCACAAAGTGCTGATGAACAATAAATTCAAGGGACATCTCTTGGCATCCAAGTATTGGAAGCTAACAATCATATTAAAACTAGTCTTGATAAACCAAGTATGAGACAACCAAAAGAGAGAAAAGTCCAAAATATCATAAAGCAACATTGTATGCAAAGTGGTGAAGAACATAGAATTCGTAATGGAATGGAATTCATATGGTCTTAATATATTAAGAGACCTATTTTGTTGATATTTTGAGGATATTTATGGCCTTAATGTATTAAGAGACTTGTTTTGTGCAAAAATTCAAAATGATCATAAAGCAACATTGTATGCAAAGTGGTGAAGAACATAACATTCGTAATGAAATGGCATTCATATGGTCTTAATATATTAAGAGACCTATTTTGTTGATATTTTGGTGATATTTATGACCTTGATGTATTAAGAGACTTGTTTTGTTGAAAAGTCCAAAATGATCATAAAGCAACATTGTATGCAAAGTGGTGAAGAACAAAACATTCATAATGAAATGGCATTCATATGGTCTTAATATATTAAGAGACCTATTATTTCTTGATATAGTTCTGAATTCATTCTATTATTAGGCTGTTAGAAGGATAAAACATGCACAGGTTGAAGGATATTGGGCTACCATGACTGTTGGGTGCTTTTAGAATCCAAAATCAAAGAGAAAATTCTAGAAGAACAAGCTGTTATGCCGAGAACATGCCCAGATTTATAAATGATGAGGTTTACTGCTTCTTTGAGGTCTGAATCGTGCACATATTTCCCAAAGTTAACCCAGAAATGCCTCTCAATGTTATTGGCAGGTTATGAATAGGTCTGAGAATTGATTTTAAAACCCAGAATGTGCCCAGATTTGAGAAAATGTTGCTTACTGTCCCTTTTATGCCCTTAAACCAACACTCCTAAAAAGTCCTCAGAATTCCCTAGAGCATGCTCATCATCATTCCCAAGCATCCAACTAGTTTCTCTCCATGACGAAGCAGGTAACCAAGAAAAACTCGATGGGTACATCAAGGTTCCATGATCATGTCACCCCCACAAATTCTATGGACCTGTGCATATAAACTCCATTCAAGAAGGTGAGGAATCACTTAGCTCCACGAAAAAAAGTGGTAATAGGTGCAAAAATATCACTATGAAATTTTTGAGAATCATGCCTCACATCACAATAAAGTATACACCAAAGCATTGACTGTAGAACCACTAACTCCTGGACATAAAAAATATCTCAATAAAAAAATGAGGACTTCATAAACATGAATATCATAGGAATGAGGATTGAATAAACATGAATACCATACTTCATAAGCATTGACTGTAGAACCACTAACTCCTAGACATAAAAAGTAAGACAACTAAAAATAATTTTTCATTATATGCCGATAAATAAAAAACTCAATCATACAAAAATTCATTTTTCATTATCTATCAATAAATACAAGACTCCGTCACACAAAAATACATTCTTCGTTGTCTGTCAATAAATACAAAACACCATCATAAAAAATGGGTTTTTTCGTTATCTACCGATAAATGCATATATACATTGATTTATACATGTCTAGCATGTTTCTGAGATGGTTGCAATCCATCCTCTTGAGCAGAAGACAAATCTGAATGGTCTCTCTTG
The DNA here is from genome assembly GCA_027924585.1 of Larix kaempferi. NCBI lineage: Eukaryota > Viridiplantae > Streptophyta > Pinopsida > Pinales > Pinaceae > Larix > Larix kaempferi. The sequence goes on from BSBM01000887.1 coordinate 20,698,607, forward strand.
CCTTTCGTAGAAGACTGTAATTGTTCTGGAGCTGTACAAGGCACGTTTTGCAATTTGTTTTCAAGCTCTTTAACTCTCTGTGCAACTTTTTTTTAATTTCCAGGCAAAACATTTTTTTCCTCCATCAGTTTGTTCAACATTTCCACATTTTTCTTATACTTCGTTGATTCTTGTTTTTCCTTGACCTCCAATTGTTGTCTAGTATTTTTCAACCGATATTTAACTTCAGTCAATTCACATTTCAGATTCTCTATTTCTTTCTCATGCTCTTTTTCCCTCGACTCTGTCTCATTGGGAACGATAGGAATTGCCATCATCACAGCAGCTGGACCTTGTAATTCCTTCTGCAAATCAGCAATTGTGGATTTAAGTTTTTGAATTTCCATATCACATCCCAAATGTTGAACTTTTCGGCCATCGAAGAGTTTTGATTCCATCTCTCTTAGTTTTGCATCTTTTCCAACCATCTTCTCTTTCATTCTTTATATAATGGTGATGATCCAAACACATCACCGAGTGCAATGCTCGTTGAGAAGCATTCTTGTAGCATCTTCTCTGGTTTTGCTAAGGAATTCTCTCGCTCTTCTAAGGACATTGTACCTGTATGTGTTTTTTTCCTTCTACCCTTACCATCGTCTCCTTTGGTACCCTTACCTTCACCCTCTCCACCTTCTTCACTATAATTTTTTTTTCCTCTCCTTTGGTTTTTAAGATCTAGAGATTCAAAGATCCTTTCAAACATTTTGCCTCTCAGCTTATCATCTTTCTTAGAAATGGTTTTTCTCAAACTGGAAATTAATGATTCTAATTCTCCAACTTTCTATCCATGGCTTCCCTCCCACTCTTTCATCTTCAATTGATATTCTTGTATTAACTGTTCATTTTCTTTAATGTTCTTCTCCAATACTTGTAAAGGACCCATTTCTGTCCTTATTGGTGGTACATTGAAAACAAGTGGTCTTTTTTTCAACTCTTCTTTGAGTTCACTCACTTTAGCATTAGCTTTTTCTAAAGCCTCTTTATACACAACCCTCACTAACTCAATTTCATTTTCAGCTTCATCATTGACTTTTCCTATTTCTTTGGATAATAGTTCAACCATTTCTCCTTTCCCTTTAATAATTATGTTTCGCTTCGAATTGATTATCCACAATTGTCTTTTGCAACACTGCTATCTATTTGAGGCATTCTATAATATTATTATCCTTTTTCAAGCCCTCTTTCGCATAATTGCATATATAGGAAGCTTGTTCATTGAAATGCTCCATTTTATCATATAGGATGAACACATATCTGTTATCAAACTTATATGATGGAATTCCTAAATGCATAGTGGAATCCCTTGAATCAGATTTGGAAGAACAATCATACTCAATTTCCAACTGTTTAGGAGGAATTCTATCAAGAACCTCTTGAGGAATGGAAAAGTGAGCAGTAGTTTGTTCCATTTTGTTTCCTGTCACCTCCTCCCAATGACCTCTATGTACATGTCCATGTAACTCTTTCAAAGTTTTGGCAGCATGAACTACATGATAACACATGGATAATAGAATCTAAACTACTTGCCTTTACATAAAAACCTAGCATCCACTAGCGGGGCCTTGGCCTTGATCTCCACGCTAGGAAAACATACATCTCATGTATACATTATTTACATTGAAAGCCAAATATGTCCTAAGGGTCAAAATGGGGACATTACAGACCTAAAAATAGGTTAACACCATAAATGTAAACTCCATCACCCAATGATGAAATGTTCTATATTATTTTAGAATATGTTTGAGGTGTAGTGAATTAATCAATATACCATTTGATGAACTATCAATAGATGCTTCACTCATCTGAATGACATATCCATTCCATAAGGGGGATATAATAAGGTGCCTAAAGTCCCTCTGTCCTCTTCATTGGCATAATCTAGTGGTTAGGATTACACTTGGTCACTAAGAATGTGATCATTCAATAAAAGTTAATTGATCTCCCCCATTCTTTTATTGTTTTTTCTTCTAGCTGATTAAGGTGAAGCATGCTCAATATTTTCTAGTTCAATGAAATAACTCAATGAAGTGTTATTATCGTTGGTACCTTAGAGTCATATGCATTTAGGGTTTGAATTCTTAGCAACTTCACACACATTTATTTCCTTAATTAACACGTATTGTTTCATCCTATTGGAACTCTCATCCCAAAGGCCTTATATCTCAATATCTACCTTATTGTGTATGTGTAAATCCCATTCACATGTAGACCTCAAACTGTCGAAAGAGAGTGGTAGTCTTCAGCTTTGGTAGGATCTAGAAGAAGTAGAAAATATCTTCCTTGCTAGTCACATATTAATAGTGGTCAGTGCCCCTTGAATGTCAATAAATATATTTCTCTTCAGCGTGGAAAATTCTATGAAGCATGGAAAACATCATATCTTCTCGGATATTTATCTTCTAACTTCCCTAATAAAACATATAAAAGGGACACAACTAACCCTGAACTTGAGTCCTTATAGTGAGTCTCGACTTTCTTTCATGTTGTCAATGAAATTGAGCCGTTATAATGAGTCTCGACCTTCTTTCATGTTGTCAATGTGAAGAAAATATATGAGAAAATATATGATAAATGGCATAGCCTTCAACTCGAAAGAAGACATCACTTCGAACCCCTAATCTTATATATATGGATAAGAACCTTGAGCCAAAGCCTCAAGCTAAGTCTTTATTCAAGCAAATATTATCCACACTATCTTTCACCAAATTTAGAAAAGACATTAGATTTGGAACTTTAATGGTCTATGATTATTGCAACTATGTTACTTAAGGTGATTCAAATCTATCTACTTTTATTTTATAACTCCCAATCATGTTTAAAACAATAGTAAATTATTCACTAGATTTCTTTTAACCGGGTGCGGGTGTAGAACTTGATGATAAATGGTCATCAATAACATGGATGTAGGTGTCAATTCTTAAATCTCCTAAAGGATGGGGGTGTGAAACGTTGATTTATTTAACGAAGCTTTAATAGAAAAAGTTGCACTTTGGAATTGGATCCACAATAAGTCTTTAATATAGGTCATGATATGGAAAGGAAAATATCCGAGCAAGAGAAACATTCCATGGGAAGAACTCCCAAAAACTTTTTATTACTCCAATATACCATTTAGCAATTTAAGAAAACATTTTATGGGAAGTTACATATGGATCCAAATCTTTATCGTGGGAAGATTCATGGAAACAATTTCCACCCCATAAATCCAATTGCTTATGAAGAACCATTTATCTCCAACAATACTTTATCACAACCTACAATCCATCAATTTTTGGGTTGAGGACTCTCATGATGATTAAGTGTCTATAATACTAACGTTTGTTAATTTTGTTAATTGGAATTTGTGGTTCGAAATAAATCGACGAATCTTTGTAGATGAATATTTCTCTATTTTAATTATATAAAAGAAAATTATTTAACAAGTTTATTCGAGTATGTTTGTGTAATTTGAGTGGGTTTAATGGTTAAGAATTTGTGTTTCTTCCTAAGAGGTTATTAATTCAAATCCAAAGAGGGTAGGGTATGTACACCTTTGTAAACTTTAACAATCAAATCGTTGCACATAGAAGATCCCTTGTCCCACAAACAAGGTGGTCTCATACATTAAATTGATGTCTAACTAAGTTAAGACCTTAAAGATAGATTTTTATTATTATTATCATCATTATTATTAATATCAACATAATCCTCTAAACCTTAAATGTATTGAACACGATAAGGTTCATTTTCTTTACGAATAGATCCCCACAAGTGCAAAGAAGAAACCCATCCCACATGAAGAAGTGCCTACATGGTATCGGATGTGGTTCCTCCACACATCATGGTAATTAGATCTACCCAATGATTCAACAAATCTCTATCAATTGGAAAAAAAAATCAATTGGAAAGAAAACTTAATTGGAGGTAATAATATTTTGGTGTCTATTTATTAGACCACATATCTACTATCTTCTCAATATTTTTTTATATTAAAATTTTGTGCACTATCTAAAAGGCAAGTGGAGATGGAGATGAGTATATGTGATTGGGAGGTATTCTTTGAAGCATTTATTGGTTATATTGGATCAGAAAAATATATTTACGATGTTAGAAGTTCTTGATAGAAGTTTTTTAATTTTTAGACCTATGGTTTGAAGTATGGTTTGAATAAAAAGGATGGTGTGGTCGGGAAATGATTTGGTGATTAGCCTTATTGCCATCATTAGTTATGACCTTGTAAACTTTTGTGTTCAGAAGTATGCATTGTTGAAGTGGTGGAAACCTTGTTAAAAATAGAGAAAATGAATATATGTTAAAAGGTTTTAAATTGTGTTTGGTTACATTATTGTTATTGGGGTATTCATAATAATAAAAATTGGTTCTTGTTCTAGACTTGTCCTTAAATTTAAATAAGATGGTCTAAGGACATTTGTATGTGTATAATGGTGCATTATTTCTTGAATGTTTGATGGTTGATGGTGATTCAATGCCTAGTATTATCCATTCAAGTTTGCAAGCAAATCAAGCACGTGTAATCAAACATCTACAAATGACATTTATGAATTCAAATTGTTGATCACATCAACATTCAACGACAAATCTACATCAGCATTAATTCCAATTTGCATCAATTCAATTACAAAATCATCAATGTTGATCAATATACTTACAAATAGTGAGTTTGTAGTTTTTTTTTCTTGAAATCAAGGTGAATTGAAATTTGTAATTGGGTGCATATTACAATTATTGAGTTTCATTGTTAAAAGGGTGGATTTGCAAAAGGCCTCTTTTTTGAGTCAACTACAAGAAACTTACTTAGTGTTTGAAATTGTTTGAAATGGTTCAAAGTCAATCATTATTAGAATTACTAAATACTATAATATTTACCATTGTTGACAACACAATTACAATACAAAAAAGATCTCACTATTCTATTTTAATTTTTTTACAAGTTTTGCAAGCTAAAGTTTAACTTCTCTAGACTTCGCATGATAAAATAAAATAAAGTTTAACCATATGTAAAGCATTATGAACTAGTTCTTGTTCATAATAATCCTATGTTTGAAAAAGATGAATTGCATGCATAAAATTCCACAACACAAAGTGAAAGTATAAGTGAGTGTGAACTTGAATTTTTTTCCTTTGAAGTTACTAAAGACAACAAAGACAATCAACAAGTCAAAGATACCTTTTCCAAGCCTATCATTAGACCTTGGGAAGAAATCAGACACAACAAGCACATAACATGACTTGTATATGAAAAGGAAGTTACCTTTGATATTCACAATTATTTCATACCAATCTAGTTCTATGGTGTTGGATTTCTTAAAAAATATTCCACTTCACCCATTCCAATCCAGGATCAAAATGATAAGTGCCAACATTGTCATCGAGTTGGTCATATGGATTATTAGTGTTTTGATCTCCATCCTTGTTAGCAGTATGAAAACAAGAATAATTCATCATATAGATGTTCACCAATGAAGAAACCTACCAGATTAAAAGTCCACTATGGATGGCTTAATCCTTGGCAATGGTCATCAACAACTAAGTAGTTATATAAGTCTTACCAAATAATCAATTCTTGAGTAAAGACCTCTCTTGCATAGATAGCCTTTCAGAACTCTCTTTCACCTTAAGGTGGGGAGTACATTGATAAAGTGAAAATGGTTAGTGGTCAACCAAAAACCACCACATTAATGAAAATGGTTAGTGGTCAACCAAAAACCACCACATTGATAAAAATGATTACTGGTCAACCAAAAAATACAACATTGATGAAAATGTTAAGTGATCAACCAAAAACCACCAAATTGATGAAAATGGTTAGTGTTAATCCAAAACCACCAGATACGTTGATGAATTGGTTTATCATAACCCACATGAAAACCCACGACTTCTCAACCCTACACTTGACAAGGGGGAATTATCAATGACGATAGTTAGGCTTCAAGCATCAAAATCATATCCATCGATGTTGTTCAGGATTATTACCTTATAGTGAGGAGAGACACTACCAACTTGGGCGGGGTTGACAGGTAAATACATTCATTATATTGCATTTAGTTCCTACAAATGAAAGAGATCAAGATATAGAAAGATGCACCTTTAATCGACGGCTGGTCCTAGCTTTCGCTTGGTCTTTCGCTTGATCCTTCGCTTGATGAACCTGCAACACAAAGGAAACCTTCCTCAGCGTATATTGACTATAATAAATATGATGAATATTGAAAGAAATTAAACATCAACTACAATCATATACTAAGCCAAATGAACATACAATCCAATAGACATTCGATTTGGGACAGGAAGGGTATTTCCACCTTTTTATTGTCAAAGAAACATGAATCAGTACAAATATACCTGACGTGTTGAGATGCTTCTGCAACCAAGTCCTGGGCTCCTGCTTTTCACAATGACTTGGGAATTCCTCCAGCGTAACAACACTTAATGCCTTTCTTTTAGGTCTAGTTCTAACCTCCTCTCATGGATCCTCCTTGTATTTATGGGACAAGGTAGGCAGTTGGATTCGAGAGGTGGTTGAATTGGGAGGTTGGGGAAGTTGCAGAACCAACTTCAACTAATCCCAATTCATAATCTTAATATATTTTTTGAATTCATCTTAAGATGTACGCATGTTTCATATAACCAGAGTAGCGTACAGTAAGCAACTTTTGTGCTTTACAACAAGCGTTTGTAACATTTTTATTTGTGTACATTGGTTGTCCTTGAGGAAAGAAGCATTCATCTCCAAGGTGTATGTTGGTTTTATATACAGAGAGTAGCGTATATGTGATGAAATCTAGAGAAACAATCAAATTTCTCAGCTGAAGAGTGTACTACCACCACTAAAAAATATAGGTCAATCTAACTCTTCAATCCATGGTGTCCTTTTGTGTGATCGACAAAGCAATGTGATCACGGACGGAGAAGTGCATATTTGACCTATAATAGATTCCCCCTAATGTGTGAGGTCAAAGGGAAATGATGGCCGAAATACATTATAATTCCAAGTTAGAGAAGGAGCAAGAAACCGCAGAACCAAGTCACAAAAAACACCTAAAACAATGATCAAGGTCAGCAAGCAATTACAATCTTGACATCATATATATGTGTAGCTTGATACAACATGATCAGGGTAAATTTTAAGAACCCCCCCCCAAATTTATATGTATAAAAAATGGGCGAATCTCCCCGATATATAGGAAAATTTGAAGGCAATTTTATTAAAAATATAATATGTATATATAATTTTTTGGCGAATCTTTCATTTTATTATATAATTCTATAAAATATTGGAAAATATTTCACTAAATTATAAGATATTGTAAAATCTTGGCAAATATTTCACTGCATTATAAAAAATTGTAAAAACTAGCGAATCTTTCACTGATTTAGAAAATATTGTAAACTTTTGGCAAATCTTTTTCCAAGAAGACTCGCCATCTCTTTGATTCCTAAGAAATCACAATTCAGTGTGCTTTCACTTTTCCTTCTAATAGGTTTCTCTTCATATTATTTGATTCACAGGAGACCCATCCCAATCTTCGAAGGAAAACACATTTTCATTTTCAAAATCATTTATTCCTGTTAGTATAAATTTCATTGTATTATTGCTTTCAGCAGATAAATTTCTTAGACTCTTGAATTATTATAGTTTGGGATTATGAAAATAATTTTTTATCTCCTCAAAAGACTACTAGAGGATGCATGGTTTATATGATCATGACTCAAACTCTTTGTCAAACAAACTCATTAATATACTTCCTATAAATGCATTTTTAAGTTGTAATGGAAAATTCCTAACAATTGTTTTTAATGACCATCTATCACATTTTTAATTTTTCATAGTCCCATTCTTATGAATCTATGTATGAGATTCTTAAACCTTGAACAAATATTTGGAGATGAGGACAGTATGTAGAACAATAAGAGTGAAAATTAAAATATCTTGTTGAAGACTTTCCGTTATTGGTGCACGGTCCTATTCTCAAGTCGTCTCTACCTTTTTCAACGAAAGGTGATAATGCATGAAATATTCAAACTTATTGTTTAAAAAATTGGCATATGAAGTTAAGGGAAACAAAAAAAGCTTCTTTCTATCACTAAAAATAGAGTCTAGATGTGTTATGTTGTAATAGAATTGAGATTCAAAACTCTCATTATGTTTCTTGGGTTAACTTTATTTACATCTATTTAGTATTCACTGGAAAATTATATGGTGAGAACATTCCCTTTGATTGACGAATCGAGGAGAAATTCCTCTTAAAAAACAAGAGGGAATGGCTTTTGATTTCCAAACATAAGCAAATTCTCAACATTGATAAACTTATCCCCTCAGTCAAGGAAAGGTGTCGACAAGCATCACAACCAACACTTGTTCATGATGGCATACATCAAGACAATTCAAAAACAACAATACAGAAAAACATGTATGATTTTCTGGCAACCCAAGCTAGACACCAAATTGGTGTATGAGACCCCCTTGTTTATGGAACAAGGGACCCCCTCCATGCAGTGATTTAATTGCTAAAGTATACCGAGGTGTACATACCCTACACCCTCTGTATTTGAACATATGTGACCTCCTAGGATAAAACACATGTTCTTAATTGTTAGTCCCACTCAATTTGTACGTCAAAAAGAAACTTAAAACTAGTTTTTAATGCAAAATGAATGGTTTGTATGACAGGTAACTAAGAAGGGCAGATATTTGACTCAAAATTTCCATAAAAAGGAATTTCTTGTTAGAATATGTATGAAAAGTTACACTGCAATATTCTATGTGGCCTCCTTTCTATGTGGCCTCTTACGCGTCGATAAGTATAGGGATGGTCAGGTTTTATAAACGCATATGAATCACTTTTAGTTGCCAATGTGGGATAAACCTCACTGGACAAGTCAATCACCACTATCAATCACCTGATCAAACGGCTGCTGAGTCTCTGCCTGCTATTTTGTTTTTTTGGTTTTATCCCCTGAGATTCACCTTCCAGTGATTTCCTTCACCTCTGCGCTATAGAGAAAACTGGTGGTATCACTTTACAGTGGTATTTCACTATAATTTCCGACTGCAAACAAGACTCATGTGTCCTCGTTTATCCATGGCTTCAAGCGAACTAAACTTACACTTTATCGTAGGGTGAAGTAAGTCTTGGTTCAATGAATATGGTAATGGAATCAATCAAACGATTGTCCAGGACTCAATCTATCTAGATCAGAAGCATCTTCCCATTTCCACGAGTTTGATAGGAACGTCGATGGGTGATGAATATCGTTTTCATTGTGACCTCTATTCCATGTAATTTTCCTCCAGGAAATCATCCATGTTGGACCTCTTCAGGGTATATATATGAGTATTACTACAAAGTTTCAGACACGGGCAGGATGGCAAGAGACATCAACAGTAGGATCTTATACTACTTAGACACTTCCATGTCCTCTGCTACTTGATCAAACACAATGTCTTTGAACAAATATCGGCACTCAGACTCCTTCGATGCTTCAATAATACATCTGTTATAAGAGGATCAGTCTTCTGCAAGATAATTTACTGTCTATTTGTCCAATTCACTTCCCAGGGTAATGCCCTTTTCAATAGGGTCATAACTTCATAACTTCTTCATATAATCTGTCATAACTTTCTTTTGAGCCTTCTTCTCAGAGTTGTCAGTATAGAGAGCCTTATAACCATATGCAAACAATCACTAAAAGTAAAATCCATGCATTGATCCAATAATTGGTTAGACTCTAGGAATTCTCATCCTCCTCTATTCAGGTTCGAATCATTAAAAAAAATTAATAGATGTGTACAGCTGAAGGTAGAGCCAAAGTTGTTGATCTTGTTACTATGTTAGGGAGAATGAACACTTCTATATTTGGCCTTCCCATTGAACATGGCTTACTCTAGATAAAAGTATGGTTTTTCTTAATTTATATCAAGAAGAGTTTATTGACTGGGTTTCCAGATAATTGATTTGGACCTTTGGTTGCCTGCTTTTGATTGTCAATTTTTCCAAGGAAAAGGTTCAGGATTTAGAGTATAATGACTAAGATATACATCCCATAAGAATAATTTAGAATCTTCAATTGGGAAATTTGGCTAAAATTTTATGCTTTCACTTGTTGATGGCTTTAAATAAAATTCTTACCCAGATTAATTCAGCAAAAAGATCCTTTCAGAACACAAGTAGGTGCTCTATTTTTCCTATTTTGTGATTTTGTGTTACAGTTTTAGGAATATGATTACAAAATGGAAAGCACACCACATACAGGCCAAGTGTGTCAATATCAGGCAAGCACACCACATACATTCTTACAAACTCCTTTTAACCATCCTTTCAGTCCCACTGAAAAAAAGCTATTTGAATCATGCCCTTCATACTCCATGGTGATCATCAATCAAGAAGGGCAAAACTTGATGATAATGTTCTGACAGTATCAACCATCTACACTAGCTGCAGGTAAATTTGATTCATGAAGATCATAGAGGGAATGCTTAGATGTTTCTCTGGTTATTGGTTGCTCATCTGAACATCCTTGAAGTTTAGCATTCTTTTGAGGAGTCATTTCTCCACCCCTTCTCAAGTATAAATGAAAATCTTGCACAAAATGCTACAGATATCCCTATTTTAATACATAAACACTTTGATTAGACAAAATCAGAAATCACTCATCATACCAAATAATAATTTAACATTATCAAATACTCAAAAATCAAACAAAAGCAGAACAGATTTTATTGTGAACACTCACTGCCAAGGATCATCACCAACAAGCATCATGTCTTCTTCATTATCCTTGTACACAACTTTCCAACCTTTGCTAGGATTCCCTAGTTCTCCTTCAATGTTGAACATGCATTCAAGCTCAGAAATTAATTCTTCGTAAACTTCAAAATTAGTAAGGTCAACAGCTCTTCCGAGAGAAATTCCCTGCTAATGAACCTGCATGAATATACAAGTGATATCAAGCAATAAGATATATCTCAAGCCAAATGGAATTTCCAGGGATCCAACTTGTTAATACTGGCAATCTATATGTCCAAGCATAGAAATACCTTGGTACAAATCCTGGTAGGGTTTCCATAAGGTCTGACTTTAGATTCTTTTGATAACTTCTGTGGATATTTCTCCTGATCACAGCTTACAGCAGTTTTCTCATATTTTCTTAGCTTTGGTGGGTCTGAAACCTGGTCAGCCTCAGCAATTCGCACCTGTTTTCCTCAACAATTAAAATTAATTCAAAGGGGGCTCCAATAAAATTTGGGTTGAGACATATAACCACATCCCACACCCTAAGAGAACATGTTGTCTATGTCATATATAGGACCCTAAGGCATAGGCCCAAATCTCATCTTCATATGTCCTATTTCCCATGAGAATATAGAGCATTTTAGTTACCTTTATTGACACTAAGGAGTCTTCCTCTCCACCTTTCATCATCCATACTACAGATGGTGACTCTGTTCATGAGAAAGGTGTTTTTACACAGGTTGAGGACCATGATAAAGGTGTTTTTACACTGATCATCTCTGCTAATTTTGCAGCTAGTTGTCATAGGTGTACCAACAGGAGCGCATTTTGCCATACCAAATCTTTTAAGCATTTCCTTCAGATACTTGGACTGAGAGATAAAAATACCTTCTGGTGTTTGGGAAATCTGTATTCCAAGAAAGATGGATAGTTCACCGATCATTGACATCTCAAATTCCCATGCCATTACATTAGAAAACTCATGACATAATTTGTCATCATTACACCCAAAAATGAGATCATCAACATAGACCACTGTAATTAGGAGTCCATCCTTTTCTCTTTTGAAATAAATTTTGATGTCTTCATCACCTATTTTGAATCCTTTTTGAGAGAGGTACTTGTCTAATCGATCATACCATGCCATTGGGGCTTGCTTAAGTCCATAAAGGGACTTTTTCAGTTTCCAAACACAGCCCCTTTTTCGAGGTAGCTCAAAACCTTCACTAAGCTGTAAACAAGAAGATAAATCCAATTTCAAAAAGAGAAATCAATTGGCTAAGCATTAAATCCTACGATAGCCATAACAATCTACGGCTATTAGCATAGATAGAAGCCTCTATGCAAAACAGAAAGGTGACTAAGGTATTATATCAGAATACACTTATTGTAACTGTCCTGGCAAAAGATTTGTTTTGAAAGGAAACATCAATATTTTTAATAAACAAGCTTATACTGGACCTCAAAATCAATTTTTTTTTCAAACCACACAACCCATTTAAAAATTCGAAAGCTATTCTCTATGAGTAGCTTCTCATTTTTCAACATTCCTGGCATAAATTTAAGATTAGATCTAATAGATTTTATAATATAGCGCAACATCCTATCTCAACACCTTTATAGAGAAATTCACTAATGTGCAGATTACAAGGTCATCATCATCGAGCTCTTCCAAATGTCAAAAATCCATGTAGTGATTTCACGATCTGGAAAAGGAGGCTATCAATCTCTTTAAAATATTCTAAGCAATAATATGCTTAAGAGTTCTACCATAAACATATTGATATATGGTACATACATGCAAGAGTTGTAAAATAGAAGCTACTTTGTTAAGTGCACCACTACAGTTTAAGATTAGTAAATATGATCAAGTTTGTGCATCGTTTAGTTGCAGTGAAATATAGTACAGGGAATGGCAAAATGAAGGTGGAATGGAAGGCCCAACTTTTATAGGAGACAAAAATTGTTGCGGTGAAAATTAAATAATTTGCCCAAATCAGTAGGAAACATATATTGGTAAACACAAGGAAATGAGTATATTCCATTCAAGCGCCCTTTCATCTCAAACTAGTAGATAAATCACATACATGATCAAATACTAAATTTAAAGATTGAACCTTCCCATAAAGCAATTGGTGCTTTACAAGACCAAACCTCCACTATTTATATAAAAGTATTAGAAACCCTAACTTATCTCGATGTTCACCTTTCATTATCTAGAGAGAAGAATTTTTACCTTTGCATTAGAGACCACTCTTTATTTGTGAAAAAAAATTGCTTAAGCATACATCTGTGGAAGAATCAAATGTTGCAGTTAGAAGAGGTCGTGTATGTAAACTAGTGTGAATAACCCTTTGTGCAGAAATCCTTAAAATTTGTAGATTGTAAATTGGCTGCATGAAACAGAGTATGCAGTGAATGTTGTTATGTGAGAGTTAACAATTGAATAAGCATTTGCAGCCACAACTCAAATAAATGTTCCTTATGTGAATGAGGTTCCAGTAATCAGAATAAAAGGGACAAATACAATAGTTGAATGAGCATTTGCAGCTACAGGTATTGCAAAAGAAGTTTTAGACAGAAGATTGAGAAGATAGATATTGTGGAATTTGGTGAACAGATATAGTGCACAAACTAGCTGAGACAGTACTGAATAAGATAACAAAGGAGAAAGACAACATAAATTTTCTCAGAGAAGCGGTGTGGATCTTTGGTGAGGATTGAATTCCTCATTGTAAGTTGAATCTTATAAGTACAGGTTGGTGCCTGAATGTAGCAAGTTAGTGCTTGCTAAGTCACCCCATCATAATACACTTATTGTAACTGTCCTGGCAAAAGATTTGTTTTGAAAGGAAACATCAATATTTTTAATAAACATGTTTATACTGGACCTCAAAATCATTTTTTTTTCTAACCACACAACCCATTTAAAATTTCGAGAGCTATTCTCTATGAGTAGCTTCTCATTTTTCAAAATTCCTGGCATAACTTTAAGATTAGATCTAATATATTTTATACATCTGTGGAAGAATCAAATGTTGCAGTTAGAAAAGGTCGTGTATGTAATCTAGTGTGAATAACCCTCTGTGCAGAAATCCTTACATTTTGTAGATTGTAAATTGGCTACATGAAATAGAGCATGCAGTGAATGTTGTTATGTGAGAGTTAACAATTGAATAAGCATTTGCAGCCACAACTCAAATAAATGTTCCTTATGTGAATGAGGTTCCAGTAAGCTGAATAAAAGGTACAAATACAATAGTTGAATGAGCATTTGCAGCTACAGGTATTGCAAAAGAAGTTTTAGACAAAAGATTGAGAAGATAGAGATTGTGGAATCTGGTGAATAGATATAGTGCATAGACTAGCTGAGACAGTACTGAATAAGATAGCCAATGATAAAGACAACATAAGGGTCTAGGGCCTTGTAACTGGATGAATTCTACTTTTACAGGATTTAGTATTATAGTCTAATAACTTTGTCGAAGAGTAAATAGATGTATGCCCGGTCATGTGGGGCATATCCTCCTAGAGATATGATGCGACCTATTGTTGTTTTCTCACTCTCATCAATTTTCATGTGGGAATTATAGGAACTAAAGTACACCACAAAGGTTCGTAGATAACACTCCCATGAATTCACTATAGAAGAATTCACTAAAGCACCCATCCTAAGGTGGTAAACACACTACATAATAACTTGAGCAACAACAAGAATGACTTGACCAACAAAGTCAAATAAAACTTGATAAAAAATACAATGACCATGTTCCAACAATCTTTGGGACAAAATTAGAGCATTCCCACCCAAGTACTGGTTACTCAACCCACATTTAGGATTAACACCAAGACAACCATTCCACACCTGGATGAAAACCCAATGCTGAAACATTTGCACCAAAAGGAATAGAATGGTTGAAGTATACATAGAGGATCAATCCCTCACTGTGACCATGTTCCAACAATTTTTGCTACCGAATTAGGGCATTCCCACCCAAGTACTGGTTTCTCAACTCAAATGTAGGCTTGACATCAAGATGAGTATTCACACCTGGACGAAAACCCAATGTTGAAAAGCTTAATGCTTAGTTGTGGAGTCTATAGGCTTATGTCCAACCCCAATAAGAAACATTTGCACCAAAAGATAAAAATGGAAAAATCGTCGCTCATTTATGCTACATGGAAGCATGCACGGGATAATAAAACCCCAATTATAGGTCTCAAGATGCACAATAAGCACAAATTTAATATGTTATGGCTCAGGGGACATATAGAGATAAAGTTCAACTCTATAGCCAACTTATCCCTAGTAGTACTTTTATCCCTGACATATATCCAACCACTAAAATCCAGTAGTCTACTGGACACTATATATTTTTAGGGACCAGGACAAGTAAAAATACAAAACTGTGTTTTTAATGTACAACCATCGAAACATGTCACATGAAGCATTTTTCAAAGCATAGCATTGACAAGGATAAAAAGAGTAGAAGGATTGCTGGTCAATGAAAATTTTTGCCAAGCACCAGCCCACGACTTTCTCCCAAGAAATACACAAATAACACGTTGTGAATCATCAAACTTTCAAAATTACAAGCCTCAACGCAGACATCAAAATACATGATGCAATGACAAATCTTGACACCTTTTGAGCCATCATCGCAAGGATTACTTTATAAAGACATTCACTGAGGAAAATTGTGAACTAGAAAGGAAGAGCCTCTACTCCTTTCTAAGTAGATTGTCACGATGTCAAGGCACAAACAGAATGAATTAGAGCTACATAAACTAGGCAAGGGGACTATAAAGCACTTGCTACTAATACAATAATACCATCAATTCATTGTTTTGTAGACATGTTCTACTTTTTTCTTCTTGTATAGTTCTTAAAGGCAGTCACCAGAAGATATCTAATCAATATGTATCAGCGCTTACACCATAAGATATAATAATAGACCAAAATAGAACTCTTCACAACATAGTACATGAACCTGCTATTATAGTTAGACACACTATTCCAAATCTTCCATATCCAGTTCATCTAGACAGTCTTCCAACAAGAGTTTCTTCAGTACTTACTACAAGTACTGATCCAAAGGTCAGATTCTCCTCATCAATAAGTGATGACACCAGGAGACCTAGAGCACTTTCAACATGTATCTTCAATCAAGACATTCTTCCAGGCTCTCAAGCTCTTCGCAAGGATTCCTTCTACTTTGTAGTTCTTTGTATCTCACTTCAGGGTGATAGACTTTAGATTTTGGGTCTTATATCTCATCAGTAAGATCTGCTTTTTATAGGAGTTGCATTCACACTCCCACTTTTGCATCGACTCTGTTGTACCTAGAATTCCCTTTGCCATATTTATTGTGATTGATTGGACATTGATAAAATTTTAACTCATCTATCTAATTAATGCACCTAAGGAAATGGGAGTCTTGGGAGTAAAGAATTCCCTATGGCTACTTTCTAATTTCAAGTATTAAGTATTTGTCAAACATGTTAATGGTGTTTAAGTAGTCATCAACAATTATTGAAGACAAATTGCATCAGAGTTAAGAACGAGTTGGTGGCCCTTTAAACCAATCTCTGTTCAACCGAAGTATATTCCTTGAAGTTGAAGGTGGTGTGGTATCAAGCAATTCCTCAATTCTTTCATAATTTTGGTTAAGAAGGTAAACGATAACTAAGTTTCCAATTGGGAACGAGAAAAAAGGAACAAGACAAGAAGTTTAAAAATTGCCTTTACAATTGGGAAACTTAAACAAATACTCACAATGGCTAAAAGAAAGTGTTTGATTTCAAGGGTTTGATAATCATAATGATAAAACTTG
Organism: Larix kaempferi; assembly: GCA_027924585.1. Classification (NCBI taxonomy): domain Eukaryota; kingdom Viridiplantae; phylum Streptophyta; class Pinopsida; order Pinales; family Pinaceae; genus Larix; species Larix kaempferi. Next base: position 20,715,213 of record BSBM01000887.1, read on the forward strand.
GTTGAAACTCACGGAACTATACAAATAACATGCAGTTAATCACTTTGTAAATATTCTTGAAAGTTAAATTATAAACCATCCTCAAAGAAAATAATTTTAAATACAAAGTAAAGACTTCTAAAAATGAGGACCTGCTGAATATGTCTTCTATAGACAAGGATTACAGTTCTTTTCTCAGGAATATTTAAGTGACTACCACTAAGAAGTTAAAAACTTAAAACAAATAAAAAAAGGGGATTAATAAAAGATCATCTTATTACCAAGAATGGCCATTATCAATGGTTTACATTGCAATTTAGTCTTGTCAATGCACACAATAGCCTCCATTGCATTCGTTAATTGGCAAGTTCATCATTATTTTTTTTGGATAATATTTTGGCTTGTAGAAAAGAATAGGCAAAAACAAGTTGAATTCATGCATTTAGTAACATATATTTGCAGATTGTACATACAAAATATAAAAAAAAATGGAAAAGTGGATTTTCCAACCCCAGTGGACATAACTTAGGCATGTGATTTCCAAAATATGGAATGGAGAAAACATTCCATGCATTTATGAACATTTTTGACAGATTGTGAGCTACATATATATAAAATAATTGGAAAAGTGGATTTTTCCAACCCCAGTGAACATAACTTAGGTATGTGATTTCCAAAATATGCTCTGGAATTGGAATAAAGTCAAATGAAGGAAATTATGAGGGTCAACTCCAAACAATGCCAGTGATGCGTGATGGTTTCATCAACTCAATGAATTTTATTGGAATTTCATTCAGAATTTTAGTGAGAATACATCATCTATGCCATATTGATGAATCATGAAAGTAAATAAGAACTCTTAATGGAAAAAAATATATGTTGCATGGGGACCCATCCCCCTTCAAAAAAACCAATGGAGGGATTCTTATCTACACAGATACCAGAATAGGTGAAGCAGAACATGAATTTTCAAAACCCATAGACCCAAATTTGAGCTTAAGGAAGAATGTGATAGAGAAGAAGGTGATAGGTACGAATTCAAATAGTAGGGCATTTAAGCGAGCTTGTAAGGGGTTTCCTAGCAATGAATCAATGGGTAATATGTGATCTACTTTGAATATTTCGAAAGAGGACAGTGGTGGCAAAGTTGTATAAACTCATGATAAGGAGAACATGGAAATACTTGAATCTAAAAAGGTGCTTTTTAATTTTCCTTTTACCCAATTTAGTAAGCTTTAAATGGATTAGAATTATGTATCATAAAGTATCTGTTAATGTCAACATGAACAAGTCGGAAAGAAAGTGCTAATTTGGAAGTTTAATGATGTTGTTACAGGTGTCTCGATAATGAAATGTAAATTTGATCTGGTCTTCTCTCTGTCTCCACGAAGATCACCATCTCTAGAAAATGCAAAGCCTAAAATATTTTGTAGTGAATTTTCTTCTCCAGAAAGATCACATGTCAGGTTGAATGGTCACAAAGAGAAACATATTTTGGATAGCCTTGATATGGCAAAGGAATGTTTAAAACGTGATTTGAAGGCACCAATAAAATTGAAATTCAATCCACTGAAATATGCTTCAAAGGACATTATATTGCTGGGAAAGTTGTTAGCAGAGTAGATTTTATAGGAATTTCATTGTTAGTAGCAACTGCTTGTCTAAGTGACCGCGAGACAGAAGACATAGGGGCTAGAACAAAATTCCAGCTGTCAGAAACTGCAAAATCAGTTTCATTGAGTATGAAAGATCATATGGAAATTTTGGGAAAAGGAGATGTTGCTATGGAATCACAAATTCATGAATATTGCAACGAGAAAACACACATGACTCCGAATATTTATCAAGCACCTGCATCAGAGGATGAGAGGCACATAACCGATGAATTAGAAAAATATGTCTCTCTTGGTGAAAGTATTGGAGGACTTGTTCTTAATGATAAAGTAGGATAGCCAATGGATTTGAGACTAAGCAATAATATTAATAAAGAACCTAGGATTTACAATTTAGCCATTGATGGAAATGTAATAGTTTCTTGCCCCATACGCCTATTGGAAAACACAGGAAAATTGTAAAGAAAACTTTTGAGATTATATTCTAGATATATGAATGATGACATATCCCATTGAGACCTGAATAATGTGATGGAAAAATGGGAAAACCCACCAATGGATCAAATTAAATCCCCTGGAGAAAAATCATCTCCAAACATACCAGGAGGATCTCTAAATAACAAGAATCTTCGATGTTCAGATGATATTCATGTTCAGCTAGTAGTTGTAGAATGGAAGGGTGGTGCAAGAAGCTTAGAACAAGATATGCTCCGGAAGGGTTTTGAAGCTGTCATGAATGTACACCAGCTGAAGAGTTTGGAACAACTCTTATTATATGAGAGGCACACTTAATATTCTGATATTTCTCTCAATTTTCATATTGATACTACTTTAAAACATTAGTTTGTTCATGAAGAAGTGTTGGCTAACTGTGACTCATTGCCAATGTGTGTTTCTACATTGGATGGCTCTAGTAGTGGAAATAGTTTGAACCTATCCATTTCTCTATAACAAGAAATTTTTGACTTTGCTAAATATGTTTATACTAGAAGTGAAATTGGTAGACAAGAAGCAAAAAATGTGAGTCAAATTCCAGAGAAGCATATTCAAGTACCATCTCGCAGACACAATACCTTGATTCCATAGATTTATGCATCTTGTAAAGTAGAGCATGGGATAGATGTTGTAAGGGATACTATATAAGAATCGAATGAAACTTATACGAAAGAAAGTCACAATGGATATAAGAAAGAGTTTACTTCTCCTAAGCACGTGAAACATGAGATTGAAGTCCATGACAATCCTGAGGCTCAAAATGGTGACAGTCGTACTGACCCAGCTTGTGACAGTACCAACAATGAACCAAACATTGGTGTTTCATCCCTTGTGAGGGATCATTGTTTTTTTGAAATGACTAATACTAACTTGGGTGGAAATACTACATTGTGAGTTGATGAAATCTTCTGCAAGGTTGTTTCTCCTACCATTGTCATTGATAAGAGTGTCTGCAAATTGGATTCTAATCTGGTAGTTGATGAACACTTCTACAATTTTGATGATACTATGGATGCTAATGATAGTGTCTACAATGATGATAAACCTAGATAAAAATATAAAAGAATTGACGCCAACAAGAGAAGCTTACGGTGCCAACAAGAGAAACAATCTATCATTCATATAGTATTTGATTCTCAGCTCTGTCTTTGATTTCTTATGAACTCAATTAACGCAAAGTGTATTCCTTTCACCAAGGAAATTACCAATACTTTTCCAATGATCAAGACCATGCACTATTGTCATATGTATGATCAATGCTTCTTCAAATAATCAATGTTGACAACTTCTTCAATGAACAACGTTGGATGTTTGGCACTGGTAGCAAGTTTATATGTCAATGTTCAAGATTATTCAACAATTGGATATCAAGATCAGCGTTGGAAACAATAAGGTTTCACCATTTGAATATTTGGAACAACAATTGATGGATATCCTTCCTCAACTACAATTTGCACCCTACTTTTATGTATATATGCTGGGCATTATACAATCGGATGCAACTCCCCTCCAACATTCATACCCTATATGCATATATCAAGTAGTTGAATTACTCAATATGCAATCCACTTGGATCTAGAAACCCAGGTTGATATGCATGGAAATTATGTATATAGGACAACAATAATCACCAATCAATTTATATGTCATGCATTCTAGCACTCAACCAAAAAAATAGAGTATTTGTATTTCATTAATAAAGATCATCAATCTTTGTAACCGAAATCTCTTTTTCCTACTACATCCATGATTTTCCCTTGGAATATGATTTAGACAGTAAATTTCTATTTTCATTCCCCCCAACCTAAGAAATGTTCTCTCCTATATTATCTAATATGATTGATTAATTTTAGCTAATCAAACTACCTCTATCCAGATCCACAAAAAGTGGATCAAATCCCTTATTCTTGGTCAATTAAATCCCCAAATTCTTAATGGAAAAAAATATATGTTGCATAGGGACCCAACCCCCTTCAAAAAAACCCCATACGCGCCATTCCAGTGTTTCAGGAACTTGAGGACCCTTAGGAAAGGTTCCCAAACTTCCAAGGACTTCATCAGGGACTTGATGGCCATACCCAAGATGTTCCAGGGAGAATAGGAGAAAACAATTTGAATTCATGCATTTATGAATATTTTTTGACAGATTGTAAGCAAACTATATAAAAAAAATTGGAAAAGTGAATTTTTCCAACCCCAGTGGACATAACTTAGGCATGTGATTTCTAAAATATGGACTGGAAAAAACAACTCATGCATTTATGAACATTTTTTGACAAATGGTGAGCAAAATATATAAAAAAAATTGGAAAAGTGGATTTTTCCAACCCCTGTGGACATAACTTAGGCATGTGATTTCCAAAATATGGACTGGAATTGGAATAAAGTCAATGAAGGCAATTATGAGGGTCAACTCCAAACAATGCCTGCACTAATGCATGATGGTTTCATCGACTCAGTGAATTTTATGGGAAGTTCATTCAAAATTTTAGTGAGAATACAACACCTATGCCATATTGATGAATCATGAAAGTAAATAAGAACTCTTAATGGAAAAAAATCTATGTTGCATGGGTACCCATCCCCCTTCAAAAAAACCCATACACACCATTCCAGTGTTTCAGAAACTTGAGAACCCTTAGGAAAGGTTCCAAACTTCCAAGGACTTCATCAGGGACTTGATGGCCATACCCAAGATATTCCAGGAAGATTTCAGGGATAATCTGGAAAGATATTGGGAATTTCATGATAGATTTCTCTGAAGCACATCTGGATTCCATATTTTCATTAATATTTTGATGTTGAAGGAGATACATCCAGATTGAATCTTGGAGAAAAAATTGGTCAAGAAAAACTACGACAAGTAAAATAAAATTTGAGTACCAGTGCCCCATATATCTCATCTAATGCAATATTACAGTGAATCAATATACCATAAGCATCCATGTAAAAAGCTAATAATTTGCCTCATTAACTTCTATTCTCTTGGAACTCAAATTTCAACACAAAAACTGCTACTGCCAACATACCCAACATGTTAAGGAAAATCACCTGGAACTGCTACCCTTGAACTGGTGGACATGGGCATCTACTTTCTTGAGGTCAATCGGCTGTTGAGTTCTGCAAAGCATAAAAACAGTTCTCATGCCATGAATATAGGGAAAAAATGTCCCCATTTCACTGAATCAATGGACCATTGCACATTTTCCCCAATATGGGAGTGCAATTTGGGATCTAAAACCTCTAATTTTCTCATTAACCGCGAAATGGGGAGGTCCAAAATAACATCAATACCTCCATCCAGGAGCTAAAACCCCCGATTTTCTCAATACCTCCATCCAGGAGCTAAAACCCCCGATTTTCTCATTAACCACCAAATGGGGAGGTCGAATACTCGAAAACAATATTGATACCTCCATTGATAAAATTCCACGGAATATTTGGCCCAAAATAGGGAGCAAATTCAATCGAAAACCTCGAATCCAAGGCGAAATAACCAGCGAAAATGCCCTATGGACCATAAATCAGGGGTGAAGAAACTAGCAATACCCTCTATGAATGAAAACCATGGGCGAACAAACTGCTCACGCCTGCATGAATGAAAATTTACGGGCGAACCAACTACCTCTGAACTCCATTACGGGAATGGCAGGGGAGAACCCACCATTTCCTCCCTCTTTCAAAGGGCTAAATTACGTTTTCCCTCTTTTGCGGGGTGGGCTATCCAATTTTTCACTATGTTGGGCTTCATAAAATGTGGGCTAACTTGTTAAATTTCAAAAAACCTGTTTCATATTAAAAATTCGCCCATGGTTTCTTGGTGACCCCTATAATTTCGCCCATGGGCTATAATTTGCCCCTAAAAATTTTCCTAAACATGATCTCCAATACATAACTAGGATATGTATATATAGCATGGCCATCGAAATACAAGTGTGGATCCATGTCAAAATGAGAGATCATAGCCATGACAACAAACTGGATCTATGTCTCATGAAGAGCCAAAATGAGTGAGGCTCAGTCTTGTGCAGCTTGGGGGATAACATAAATAAGGTGATGCTATCATGGTCCCAAGGTCTTCATCCGAAACAACCCAAGGTACAAACCGTAACCATGCAAATAGATGAGCTAAAGTCAAACATGGGGGATATCGTTTGATTACTGGTCATTTATGTATACCGTTAACAAACGCGAGGACTTCCATCGATAATGATAATGGGGTCCAAGGTACCTAGTACGATCCAAACAAGTGTGAATAAGTGGACTTGAAGTCGAACACTTGAGGAACCTGTCGAATAAGAGACATTGATGTATTCCCATTATTCAACAGCAAGGGAAACTGCCACTGATGACTGCAATCCCCAAGACACTAACCGAAACTCTAAACTTTGTTCCCGGAGCATAATGAGCTGAAGTCGATGGGAAGAAGTCCGCTGGAAGGGAGGCCTTAATGCATACTCCATCATCCAACACGAGGAACACTCAAAAGGTATGAGTTGATGTGGAGTAGGACAAGTAACAAGATGAAACAAACTGACACCAGGATGGCTGACACATGAAGTCAAGGTAAACTGCAGAATGGCCAACACAAGATGTATCCTTGAACAGTGAGCACGACACAAAGTGACTTAGGCAGTTTTCAACATGAAGGGGAAGTGATATAAGCCTGCAATGTAGGAGACATTGACAGACCCTCCATATGGTTGGAAGAATAACCAACCAGGGGAGTAAAAAACTCGAAGATCAGGCTCACCCTAAGGTCAAAAACTAATACCCAACTGAAATGAAAGACTCAAGTAGGTGTTGTGTTCAAGGACATGACTGATTTAACTGCCTTTGAAACTGAAAAGATGTGATATACCCTTCGTATCCCTTATTATTTTTGGTAAAAGAATGTCCTTCTTGTTGTTTTAATGAGTCCTAGAAAGAAAAATCAATAAGTCCAACCATGTAAAAAGTTTAACGAGCCCATGGGAGGAAGACTCAGGACCTTCTTCATTTTTTATAGAGTTCGAAGAAGAGATAGACGAATACTCTATAATACTGATCTCTGGATTTTAATATCGATCCAAGATCTGTTCTTGCTCGTTGGTGTTTTCAATTTTAAGGAGTCTGAAAAACTTAAACAATAACTCCATACACTTACTCGTGGATTTTTATATCGAGCCCGAGTAGGTTAATGCTCGCCGGTGTTTTCCTGTTTATAGAGTCTGAAAAACTTAAACAATCCTCTATATACCCTCTTGTGGATTTCACATCAAGCCCGAGTAGGTGAATGCTCACTTGGTGTTTTCATGTTTCGAGAGCCTGAAAACCCTAAAAAAGCCTCCAAAAGGTCCTTTTTCGTACAATTAATCTCCTCCCCCGAAAAAGTGTAAAACAACGGAAGAAGAACTCTTCTAGCCACGTATGACTAGAGTATTCCTTTTTCGTAAGTAATCCGCAAAAGTCTGGAAAAGGGTTAAACTTATACCTAAGCGGATGTCGCTTCAAATCCTTTAACGAGTCTGAAGGACAACTATACTCGGCAATCTTGTCATATTTAAAGAGTCTAACAAGAGCGTGAAAGAACTCTATAAAGATCTTTTTCGTAAAGTTTTTAACGAGCCCGAAAAAGTAAACTCGTGACCTCCTTATTGTTTTTAACGAGCTCAAAGGTGATATGGAAGAATGCTCAAAGCTTCCTTACTGTTTTTAACGAGTTCGAAGTGAAGGTGGAAGAATGCTCGTATCCTCCTTACTGTTTTTAACGAGCTCGAAGTGAAGGTGGAAGAATGCTTGTTGCCCCCTTACTGTTTTTAACGAACTCGAAGTGAAGGTGGAAGAATGCTCATTGGTGAATCAATGTCCAAATGAATGGCAGACTACATTATAGACTCTAGGAAAACTTCATCAGATGGAAGTATATCATCCCAAATAGAACGCATGTCTAAACATTCAGATGGAGTCATCAGCTGGTCAATTGTTGGGACCCAGTCCCGAGAAGGTAAGCATGAATTCAGAGGCTTCTTCTTAGTAGCAATTGGACTTAAGGAACAATATGCCACATAATTTGATTGTGACATGGTAGTGCCTACTGATGAGGGACATACTTGGTCTATACTTGGGTAATAAGAGGGATCAACAAATGTAAGTTGATCGATAGTGATAATGCTTTCGTTGTGAGAAAAATGCATCACACAAAAGAGTGTAGACACCACAGCCTGCATAGCATATACGTAATCATGCCCTATGATCATATCAAAATCCATAGGGTCCCTTGAAACCATGAAATCAACTAACACTGTTTTTCCACTCAAAGTAACAGGTACCTAAGGGAGGAATCCCAATGGTTCACTAGGTCTTCTGTCGAAGGTCAACGGCCAATTAACAATTGTAACAAGGTTAGGGAAACCTAAATCTATCCAAGTATAAGGGGATAAGATACTAATAGAGGCTCCTTCATCTACAATACATCGGTGAACCACATGGTTTTCGATATCAACCTTTATCTGGAAAGGTGAAGAAGAAGGAAGGCGAGGCCCAGTTAGACTATTCCAATCAAGGAAATGATCCCAGAGCTTGGTAGGGGTTCACTCAGCATAGATGAAGTGCCCCCATTTTCAGAAACATCAGAACTGGTAATACAGAAGACTTCCGGGATAGGTGTGTCAGCCTCCGAAGGACTGATGGGATTGGTCAAAAATTGCATCGATTCGATCACTTCACTCTTCGAAGAAAGAGTGGGGTTGACCAAAGATTGCATTGGTTCAACCACTTCATCAACCAAAGGTTGATCAGGCTGTTGGGAATCTATAGACAGTTCAGGAGCAGAGGATCCTTCAGACATGGACCACACTCTCCGCACCTCTAGAATAGCATGGCACTGGTGAGTAAGGTGATCTCCCTTACAGAGTTTACAAGGGAAATTTGGCTTCCATCCTATAACCTTAGACTCCTGTACAACAACAGTACTCTCAACACGACTAGCATTAGCTTATAGCTTTCCCCCAGCATGACTTGCAGTGGCTAGTTTCTCAGAAGCAAAAGACTTTTGAACTATGGACCACACTCTTTGCACTTCTGGAAGTACAGGACACAAATAGGTCAGGTGGTCTCCCTCGCAAAACTTACAAGGGAACTTAAGATTCTATTTATTAGGTTTGTCGACAATGTCAACTTTCTCACCATGACTTACAGTGGTTGATTCAGTGTCTCTAGTATGACTCACAGTAACTAGTGACTTGTCATTAATATGACCAACAGTGATCAATGACATGTCCTCAACATGAGAAACAGTGGTTGAAGACATACTTCCAGTATGATTTGCAGTGACTGAAATTTTGCTCCCAGCATGACCTCTAGAGGCTGGGTAGGTGCCCCCAGCGTGACCTTCAGAGGCTGGGTGGGTGCCCCCAGCAAGACCTCCAAAGGCTGGGTGGCTCGGTTCAGTATGATTTACAGTGATTGAGTGAGTTCTCCCAACATGACCACCAGAGGTTGGGTAGGTGCCCCTAACATGACCTTCAGAGGCTGGGTGGCGGGGTTCAGTATGATTTCCAGTGATTGAATGCATTCTCCCAACATGAACACCAAAGGTTGGGTAGGTGCCCCCAGCATGACCTTCAGAGGCTAGGTGACTTTTCCCAACATGACCACCAGAGGTTGGGTAGGTGCCCCCAGCATGACTTCCAAAGGCTGGGTGACTGCCCCTTTGCTTTGGCATCTTCTTCATATTCTTCCTCCATCTATTCCTTTTAGATTGTTGGTTACTAGTATTACTACTTTCACCATATGAGGTAGAAGGAGGAGGAGAAGATGCTACTAGCAAAGCAGGCATAGGGTTCTGATGCTCTTGATGTGAGGTGCTTACTTGAGAAGCATCAGGAGCATGCAAGGCGTTCGGAGTGGAAAAAAACCAAACCGGTAGCCCGATAGTGAATCCCGGAAGATTCAAGGTAGCCATTAAGGGAGTACCAATGTTCCCAATGAATGGAAAAGCACAATGAGCCCCTTGAATAGGGGTCCCTTGATTGGTGCTCATTGGGATGCTATCCATAGTTTCTGACTCAACGAGCCAGAAATATCTACGGCCAACTAAAAATAAGTAGCACAAAGAGCACACCACTAAAAAGGTCCTAAGTAATCCAAACCAGGAAAACGGATGCCTTCCGGAGGGAAGTCTGGGATGATTAGGGCCCAGAACTAACCAACGAAGGATGAAGAACAGTTACCCGAGTTCCACATACAGGTCCTCTGGGTGCAAGCATTTGAATTACCAAACCTCCTTCCCAAATTTCTGTAGAGGGTTTCCTCCCACGTCTGTCCTACGTACAACAGAAATAGCCTTCTGTCGTCACCTGTGTAGAGCCCTAGAGTCTGGATACTAAGGTTACTACCAATACGAAATAACCTAGGGGGACAGTCGTCAGCCTAGTCGAAATGCATGGGCAGGGTAGCAAAGCCTGAAATCCAAAAGCACTAGTGGACCCCCATACACGAGTCAACTCTAGTTTATGGTTGATGGGAAAGTGAGGGGGTATCCTCAACAATTCCAATCGCCCCTGGCCTCGTGCTTAACTATGGTTTGAGTAGAGCATCCCAGAACTATTTGATAGAGATGGATTTACCTAATAGATAGTCGTACTATGATTGTTGAGTAATGAAACTGATTCCGGATAGTTTAAGTGTGTTCTGATCCGAAACCCTAGCCTAAGCTAGTTGGTGAAATTTTTTTAAGTGTTCTTTTTAAATCATTGTTCTTTACTCAAAGGTTGTAGTGGAGTGTGTGGCGTGGTTCTGACTGAAATGAAAAGTGCATAAAAGTAAACAACTTTCACTAAACTTTCTCATTCATTGTTTTCCAAAACTAAATATAAGCAAACCTAAAAATATTTTTGATTTTTTTTTTTCTTTTAAATTTTCAAAGCAAAACTAAATTGTGCTACTTCGAATAGATGATAAATCTTACTACTTAAGCTACCAAATTCACTATTTGTCTATTCTGATAATTGCAAAAGAAAAAGAACTTGGAAATGGAGCAAGTAAGACCTAACGTAAAGTGTGAGTAAGGAAAGACAACTTAAATGGCTCAAAACAATCAAATCAAAGACTTGATAAAGACTCGGCCTACCAAGTTGTTTCAAAAGAAAAAACTTTAGGCTTGGAAACACAGTGTAAAAGAAACAAGGAAAAAGAGATGCTTGTAACGGAAAGGAAAACTTAAAAAAGCTTCTCCTAAGCACCAAAACCCTAAGAAAACACTAAGCCAAGCAACAGAGCAGGTAAGCAAACCAAAAAGTGACCCTACTAACACACGGACTCAAAAGAAAGATAACTAGAAATATTTGACTCACTTGGACTGAACTGAAAAGACAATCAGAAAGTACCTAAAGTACTAAGCAACCTTTCGAAAACACCCTAAAGACTAAAACTTGAGGTCAAACCCTAATGGGAAGGATAAGACACAGCGAAAGTGTGCTAATGTTGCCACAAACAAAAAACGTTAAGAACGCAGGTCTGTATGACTGCAACAAGCAACTAGGGTAAAAGTGTGCAGCTATGTCCAAAAGAGAATAGTGCACAAACTTCAAAAAGGGATAGAAAGCAGTAAAGACACTTTAAACAAGTACTCAAGCAAGCAAAGGCAAACTAAAAGACTCAAGAGAGACAAACAAGACTCAAAAGAGACATGGAAGTCTCAGGGGTCAGTCAAGGAGGCAAAGCAACAGGCTAGAAGTGAACCCAAACAAACTGGAAATCAAACCCTAACAGAGAGATGAAAGTTACAGGACAATACAATACTGTGCAGTGCATAAACCAACGTATACTAGGAAAGAAACGCTATTGTGCAGTAGACAAAGCAGTGTTCATAAGCTAACATACGCTACTGTAAGTAGGATAAACCAGCGTACAAGGCTCAGAAGCAAACAAAGAGGCTTTGCAACATTGGAATGAGATGAGTCAGGATATAAAGAACAGGTAACAAAGACCTATAATACCTCTCAGAGAATCAAAAGACTAAAAATGGACTGGAAGAAACCCTAAACTAGGTCTCCTAGAGTAGAAAAACTATCGGTTACTCCCCAGTGGAGTCGCTAGTTTGTTGTTCAGGATTATTACCTTATAGTGAGGAGAGACACTACCAACTTGGGCAGGGTTGACAGGTAAATACATTCATTATATTGCATTTAGTTCCTACAAATGAAAGAGATCAAGATATAGAAAGATGCACCTTTAATCAATGGCTGGTCCTAGCTTTCGCCTGATCCTTCACTTGATGAACCTGCAACACAAAGGAAACCTTCCTCAGCGTATCTTGACTGTAATAAATATGATGAATATTGAAAGCAATTAAACATCAACTACAATCATATACTAAGCCAAATGAACATACAATCCAATAGACATTCTATTTGGGACAGGAAGGGTATTTCCACCTTTTCATTGTCAAAGAAACATGAATCAGTACAAATATACCTGACGTGTTGAGATGCTTCTGCAACCGAGTCCTAGGCTCCTGCTCTTCACAATGACTTGGGAATTCCTCCAGTGTAACAGCACTTAATGCCTTTCTTCTAGGTCTAGTTCTAACCTCCTCTCATGGATCCTCCTTGTATTTATGGGACAAGGTAGGCAGTTGGATTTGAGAGGTGGTTAAATTGGGAGGTTGGGGAAGTTGCAAAATCAACTTCAACTAATCCCAATTCGTAATTTTAATATATTTTTTTACTTCATCTTAAGATGTATGCGGGTTTCATATAACCGGAGTAGCGTACAATAAGCAACTTCTGTGCTTTACAACAAGCGTTTGCAACATTTTTATTTGTGTACGCTGGTTGTCCTTGAGGAAAGAAGTGTTCATCTCCAAGGTGTACGCTGGTTTTCTATACAGAGAGTAGTGTACATGTGATGAAATCTAGAGAAATAGTCAAATTTCTCAGCTGAAGAGTGTACTACCACCACTAAGTCATCTAGGTCAATCTAACTCTTCAATCCATGGTGTCCTTTTGTATGATCGACAAAGCAATGTGATCACGGACGGAGAAGTGCAGATTTGACCTATAACAATCAAATTCAATTAAACAATTGGTCTACTCAGTAGCTATCTACACATCAAATTAGGGAAGTTCAACATTGTATCTAGGATCCTCTTCAAATCAGATCAACATTTGGGAAGATCCGACATTGAATATGGTCTTCTCTCAATTCTCTTAATTATCCAATTGGGATTCTATTCGACACCTAATTATGTCAAAATTCAGAGAGCAATTCAGTGATTCACTAATAGAGTTTGAGACTACATGTTCACCAATTAGTAGAAGAAACCAACTTCTTCTAGCTAAATTACTTGGCAAAATATCAAATTGCCAAGAAAACACCAAATGTCAGACATGGTAGTTATTCACTTCCAAAATTTCAGCTATGTTTATGTGGTAATTACTATTTGTCTATGTGGTAAAGTATGGGGTATGACATATATAATCATTTTATAATAGGAAGGGTTTCAAGTAATTTTTTCAAGACAAAGTGATGGACACATTTAAAGGGGCATAATTGTGTCATATGATTATTACATTGAAGTACTTCAATAATTGAAGTGGATGATTAAACAAATAAAGAGACATGTTATTGGTAGATATCCAAATGCTAATCTACCAAATGCTAAACAACAATGAAAAATGAGTTATGGGTAGAAGTTCACAACTACCTTTAACATTATGATCGCAATGTGTTAGGTTAATCTTGACTTGGTTATAAAGTAACTAAAGATAACATTGATTTGGTCAATAATAAGTTTAGTGTTAGTGGTTTACGGGTCCATGGTTTTGGATAACCCATGGTATTTTCCCATGGTTTTAGCCTATTATGAAGCCTACTTAAAGGCATGAGTAAATTTTATAACACATTAATCACATGAATTTTAGGTTGTAAGGGAAATAAGTGAGATGATTACATATATATCTAATAAGGTGTGTACTATATAGTTGGAGTGAAGGTAATCATATTCTTATGAATATATTTTAATTAGTTGAAAACATATAAAAAGATATCCATCGCATTTTAATAGTGTGTATTTCAAGGGCCAAGAAAATATGAGGATAATAATACCTTTGTTTGCATTTGAACTTTTATAAAGGTTCCATTTATGGGATATTTAAATATCATTATAGGAGTTACAATGAAATTGTAAAACGTATTTATCTGGTTTTGACAAACTACTCTCAAGTATATTGTATATAAGTACATTGTATATCTTATAAGGATTTAAAAAAATATGATTTATGTCTTTAAAATACACCACCATCACAACAATAACAACAAAAAGTGTAGAGTTTAGAGTTCTCGAGTTTGTGACATTATCAAAATATAGAAATTAACACTTTGACAATTGTAAATAAGTTGGATCATTTAAAATACTTATCCTCCTAATGATACTCTTAGATCATCTAAATAAGAATTTTATACTATCTCGCATTATAAATAAATTATAATTTGAGATCATATTAAAATAAATTCATTAAGAATATGGAGTTATGTGATTGGTTTATAAAGAGTCATGGTTTTAAATTTAACTTCTATTAAGTAATAATAAATCTAATAGTACTTCCCGGATGCGGGTGGTCTTTCGAGACAGATGGGACAGGATCGCAGCCACTCGACACCTGACCCCAAGATCATGCCACATTTCATTGCTGATGAGAATAGCGCGACGACAAGTCGCTCGGCCATTTAAACTACCATCCTTCGACGTCGCCTCCGCCACCCTGTACACCATTATGCAACATTCCAAGTGTGTGAAGCTTGGGCTCATGGCTCAAGGAACTGAGTTCACGTCCTTCGGTATTGAGCAGCTCATTCTCCTGCTAATTCTACCGGTCACTTATGCTCACGGCGCTAACCTCATTGCTCTCTGGGCTCTCCACTCCGAGCATACTCATCCCTGCATCTGTTACTCCTCGGCGACCGCTACCATGGGCAAACCCAAGGGACCTAAGGCGAAAAACAAGAAGAATGACACCAGGCCTAAGGAGATTCCCACGAGGAAGGGTTATGGCCCTGAGGTCTCTATCCCTATCCACCTACTTCTGGACAATTGGGAAGCCAGAATCATTGCAGACACCATGAAAGTTGGGAACCAGGAGCCAACTTGGGACCCGTATTGGCTTGTGAAAAATATGATGGGTCAGTTAATGGAAGACATGCAGGTGAACTGGGCCTCTGTGCGCCACGCCACACAGTCCCTACGCGCCTCTCTTCCCAACTGGTCTTCTATGCTTGGCACTCTGGAGAGCACGCATTAATGGGAGTCATATGCACCCACTCGTCTATTCTCTCGCGCTCCTCGCTCGGGCAGCACAACACCGGGAGCCTTCTTCGGCAATCAGACTAGACATGTTTCGGGGAGGATGTTCTTCAGCAAGGACACACAGTGGAGATCCTACGACTGGCAGGGAGAAGACTTTATCCCCCTTCCCCATACCTAGCACTTTGGGGCCTATCCTGGCTAAGAGAACTCGGAATGAGCAAGCCAGCTTTGCTCCTGTCATACCCAAGAAAATAGCTCCCCTGCCAGTCAAACTTCCAGCTCACGACACTCGTCAACCAAAGAATGCCACTATGACAACTGGGATAGCTGCAACTATTCAGGGGACTGACACTCTATTTCCTGCTAACGCCTGGAAGGACAATGCCGAATATAGATGCCCCATCGTGGAGGAGACACCCTCTGCAATAGGTTAAAAAGGTTTCTATGCTATTTTTTGGTTTACTTTTGCCAACTGTATGCCATGATCCTTTGCAAAGGATGTTGCCTGCCTCTGCGGCCCTGATATGGCCTATTTTTTTGCCACTTCTAGTTACGCACATATTATTTTTTGCCACTCTGTGGCCTGGAGCTGTAATGTTTTAATTCTCCACAGTACTCTGGATAGACACGGTTGGCACCTCTGGATAAGACCACCGATGACTATATTTTATTCTGTATTTCTACTTTCTTAATACTATTTGCAGCCTTTACGAAAAAAAAAATCTAATAGTACTTTATTATAAAAGTAAAAGTACAGTATTTGGTTCCCCGGATGCGGGTGATGCAAGTGGACATGACACTAGGACTGGGCCAAACATGACACCTATCCACGTATGTCACCCAAGTGACATCGATAAAGTAAGGCATGAGCGTCACCCAAGCGGTAGCGCTGAGGTAAGGCAGGAGGTTAGACATGATTTCGAAGCGACGTCAAGTCACTGGGGGCATTAAAACTTATGGCCTTTAACGTTGCCTCATCCATCTTGGCATGCACCAACCCCATGGCTCTCAGGTGTGTGAGGCTCTGTCAGCCAGCTATCTTGATTCTGCGACTGACCTACAACTTTTCGTCTTGGCTCCTGGCCATGCTCATTTGTTTTCTCATCACTCTTCTCCAGGATTCTCATGATCTTGTGCCAACGTCCCTCAAGCTCCTGTTTGATAGGTTCTGCAATTCCCTCACCATGGGTAGGCCAAAAGGTTCCAAGGGAAAAAAGAAGAAGGACACCCATGAAACAGAGCAAAGCAGGAAAGGTTATAGTCCTGAAATATCCATCCCTGTCCGTCTACTTGTAGACAATTAGGAAGCACACATCATTGCTGACACTCTCTCCAACAGGAACCACGAGTAGCCATGGGACCCCTATTGGTTAGTAAAAAACATGCTGGGAGAATTAATGGATGATATGTTGTCCAATTAGGCAACCGCTCGACAGGCCACTCAGACACTAAGAGACATCCTGCCAAATATGGCAGCCACCCTCAGCAACCTGGAGAATACATTCTGCTGGGACTCCTATGCTCCCATTCAGCACCTTCGCTATGACCTCCGACCTGGAAGCAATGCTCTTGGAAATTTGGCCATGCCCTCTGTGGTCATAACTGAGGCAACGCTTGGCAATTTGGCTACTACTCCGGGCACTAGGGCCACTACTCTTGGCAATTTGGCCACTACTCCTGGCAAGGCTAACACACTTGGAATTTTGGCTTCTACTCCTGGCAGGGCTTGGAACAACACTGCTGGAAAAGATTTGGTTCAGCCACGAGGTAGCCCACTGAAAGGAAAGGAGCCAACTCGCGCATCCTTCCCCATCCCCTCCACCCTGGGGCCAATACTGGCCAAGCGCACTCGTAATGAACCTGATAGCGGTGTTCTCACAACCAGAAAGAATTCACCTCTGCCCATCAAGCTCCCTGCTCGTGACACCCGAACTCCAGTGAAGGACACCGTGCCACCTGTGAAAGGCACTCTACCACCTGTGAAAGGCACTCGGCCACCTGTAAGGAACGAGGAGAACACTACCTGCTATAGCTGCCCCATCCTAGAGGAAATTCCTTCTAATGCCGAAACTCCCTCTACAGCTGGTTAAGAATGTTTTTTTGTGGTTTAATTTCGGTTTCCTGTTTATTTTGTTATGCACCAGACTGCTAGTTTCTCTATAGCCTTCATGGCTTCGATTACTCCACCTATTCACCCTGGTCTCCCTATACTGGGTGGGTTTTTTTTTGTTTATTTTGAGTTTGAGCAACCATGGTTATGACGATTTTCAAGGTTAGCATCTGATAAGATCACCTCATAATGTAACTACCTCTGTATTTTTCTTCTTTCAATTTAATAGAATTTGCAGCAATTACAACAACAAAAAAGTACAGTATTTGGTTAAGTAATTATAGTATTAGGGACTTGTATTATATTATTTTAACATATAAGATGATTTTTATGTATTTATATATATCTCATGTTACATAGTGAGTATTTATGATCTAAGTTTATATCTAGATTTTAGTGTTTTTATTGGATGTTAACCAAGATAATATTTAATTATGTATATTTGCGATATAATATGATAGTTATGTATTAGAAAAATAAGGTTATAAATTTTATTTTCTTATCATAATTTTCTTCCATCATCAGTTTATCATATTTGTAGAGATAAGTAATGATTTACTTAAAAATCTAGTAAGAGAGGTGAAGAAAAAACAAATAATAAAACAATAAGGAATGCATCATTTTATTTTTAAAAACAAACAAACAATATATACTTTAAATGTAAGGAAAGTAAGATTTAATATCAGGTATGCAAAGCATATTATATGTGTAAGGGCAATGTTTATGGTGAAGTGTTGAGAAGTGTATATATGAATGTAAAAGAGGTGTATATATGAATGCATGTTGAGAAGTTATGTATTTTTTAGATCGTAAGAGACAATATATTAAGGTGTGCTCTCTAACAAATCATAATCCACAAAGTGAAGGTCATGATAATCTATGAGAATTATGTTGAGGTTATACACCACGAGAAATGATACCCTAGACATGGTAGTGATACTATTATGATTGTGATGGCATATGCAATATGATTTCCATATGAGCCTATAATCCAAACAAACAAGTGTACCATTAAAGAGCCACACGTTATTGAATTTGCCAATGGTTGTCATTAGCTAAGAAAATCTCAATAGTTACACCACTACTCAATAGTCTTCTAGTCATACAATATTCATGACCTTAAGTGTTATGACTAGGAAAGATTTCATCAATGGAGTGTAACGGCAAAAAGGCATGATTTAGCTTGAACGAGACAATAGTTAAAAGGGAGGAGTTTAAATATTCAAATGAGTGATGGAGATATTGAAAATACATTAAGGAGAATTTGGTTGAAAAATGGTTTACCCAACTCTAATTCAAATTCCACGTCATCATGCATTAGCCAATTTTTTATTATATATTTTGGAGATAGATGGAATTTTTTAAAAATATTATATTATAATTAATATATTATAGTAATACTTTACATAATGAAAGGTTGAGTCCATTAGAAGTTCATCATCTTGATTGAATTTATGTATAACCACGGTGCCTTCTTCTAGATTGAATGCTTCTTTAAATAGCCAATAAACTTTGAAGTTGAATTCTCTATAAATATATTTAATGAGAAAATTCTCAAAACTAACTTTAACTTCTTTAATCCTTCCCACCATAGATCCCAAAACAACTTTTCAATTCCTTATTTCACCTTCCTTTAAAACACATTCTTTTATATTTTTTTCAATTCCTTATTTCACCCTTCTTTTAAAACACATTCTTTTATATTACAAAATAGATGTAAACAGTTTTTCCTATATAAAAACACCTTTTCCCTCCAATTCATTATTACACCATTCTTTTTAAACTCATTCTTTTTCCTTACAATTCATTATTACACTCTTCTTTTCAAGCTCATTCATTTATATGAGAAACATATGTATTCATTATTACACCATTATTTTCAAGCTCATTCATTTATATTAGAAATAGATGTAGAATTGAGCCAATTTAACATACCTCTCTCCCACACTCTTCTTTTAAAGCTCAATCTTTTATATTAAAAATAGATGTAAAATTGAGCCAATTTAACACACCTCTCTCCCACACTTTTCTTTTAAAGCTCAATCTTTTATATTAAAAATAGATGTAAAATTGAGCCAATTTAACATGCCTCTCTCCCACACTTCATTGCACGATTCTCTAATGATTCATTATTTTGAATTGAAGTAGATGTACAATTGGTCAATTCCATCGACGATTATCTTACTCGTGACTAACATAGATTATTTGTTGCTTTGTATTTTTTAAGAACATGATACTATTTAAAAGTTACAATGTTAATCTTAATTAAATACACAAAAATGGCGGTCGAGGTAGAGATAAAGATCTTTCGATCAATAATTGATACACAGATGGAGAAAATTATTGTGACAGTTATCCTAATTTGTTTTGGTCGTAGATTATTATTTGGCAAACACAATTACATTTAATAATAAAATAGTATTTAAAAATTATAAATAGATTTTAATTATTAAAATGAAACAGCGTTAGATGGAGATCTAATCTTACACATACACATTATTGATAGATAAATAACCGATATAGATCCCCTTCTATCAAGAGCAGAGAGGGAGTGTAAATGTTGAGAAAAAGTTATAACCAGCTTAGATCCAAATCCTAGGCTCTATCAAGCGCCGAGAGGGATCAAATCTCCCGAAGTGCAAACCTCTTCTTGAATAGCTCCTTAAATGCAATACCTCAGCCACCTAATCCTAAACTCTAAAGTTTCTAGTTTAAGTCTCATATTTACTTTTTACTTTGTATTATTCTTTTTTGTTTATGGCCTACATAATATTTATTACTTTTTACTTTGTATTATTTTGTTATGAACAAACACCGGACAAACACTCTAAAGTCTCATATTTACTTTTTACTTTGTATTATTCTTTTTTGTTTATGGCCGACATAATATTTATTACTTTTTACTCTGTATTATTCTTTGTTTGTTTACTTTGTATTATTTTGTTACTCGACAAACACTTGACTCACAAGATCTCCCCCATACTGGGCTGTAGAGCGCCTCTCGGCGCAATTATTCTAATTTGTGTAGTTTTACCAAAATAGATCCATCTTAAACTCGGATTATCCATTTTATTGAGGATTTTTTTAATTACTTTTCAGAATTTTTTATTTTATGAGTGGATATGAATTTTTTTAATTATTTTTATTTTATTTTTGGTAATGATCTCTGCCATACTAAGTTGTAGACCATACTAAGGATTGATGATGAGTGGCCCAATATGGAATTTGAACAGGCATATTAGTTGTGGATTAAAAAGAATAGAAATCTTATAACATTACCTGGATTACTTGCATGGTCTATTTGGAAAACAAGAAATCTGGCATTATTCCAGGATATAAGTCTGTCTAAAAAACAAATTTTATTTTTGTTTTGGAATCTGTTTCATCTTCACTCAAATTTGGCAATGGTAAAACAGAATCCTCAAAGAAAGAAACTTGTCAATTTTGAGGATTTTGGTAAAGCTATAGGATTTTTTGATGGTGCTTGTTCAGATCATAAGGGTGGTGCAGGATTTACGATCAGTTGTGGGAAGGACTACTTACTTAAATTCCGTCTTGCTTGTGGTGTGGCTACAAATATGAAAGCAAAACTTATGGGATTATGGGGTACTTTAAAGATGGCTTCTATCTATGGAATGTTAGATAATAACGATTCTAAAAAGTGCGGAATAAACTCTTTAAAAGAATCGAAATTTGAATGCCGAATGAATCATACCTCCGGCCATTGATGCTTCAATACCAGATTCGCTTTTAGCTCCCTTAAGCTGTCTTGAATTTGATAACAACCTTGTGCAAACTGCTCAGAATCTTGCGACTTGAATATATTCTTGTTGGGTAACCTCCACAGATCCAATCTTCTTCTAATCAGATCGCGAACGAACTCAAACAATCAATAGAACCCAATCAAATGGAATGGCATTTCACTGATAAGATGAAAATGCGTATGGCACTTCCAAGCTCTACTCACTCTAGTTTGATGGTGTAAGACTGACGGGGATTGAATGAGAGAGCTTGGGGACCAAACAGAAGTTTTATAGCCAAGCTTCCATCAAGCTTCTGTTAGCTATGTGTCAAATTTTCCACAAATCTAGGTCGAGAACCGTAGAGGGAGTAATGGACCACTCCAGGAGCTCCCAACAAGAAATTAGTTAACTGCAGTTGATTTCCGAATTATTGGCGGCAGTTGAGGAGCTGTTTATTTCCGATAAGGGAGCTTACGCCGATAAGGGAGATTACATTCTCCCACTTGGTCCATACTTCCAATCTTAATGTCTCATCTTAAAACCTATTGATATTCTGTATTAAGTAATAGATACATGAATCGTGGCGATAAGTCCTCTTATGACGAAAATTATCTTCCATGTATTACTATGTATTTATTTCTATTATAATTTATGTGGCAACAATTTCTTAATGAATAAACCTTATGTTTATTCTTGGTCCTACACAGATGAATTCTCTCAAATCAAATTAAGGTGCACATAAGTTATGAGAAAAGCATCACAATAATTAATAATTTCATTAAAATAACATTGTCCATACAATGAGAAACTACATAATGGAACCAAGTCCCATATTCATTACATGATCCTTGAATTTAAACGGTGGCATGCCCTTAGTCAAAGGATCAGCGATCATCAACTCAGTGCTGACGTGCTCAATGACCACTTTCTTTTCTTTAACACGTTCCCTTATAGCTAAATACTTAATGTCGATGTGTTTATTTCGACTCCCACTTTTGTTGTTTTTAGCCATAAAAACAGCAACTGAATTGTCACAATACATTCTCAATGGCTTAGAGATAGAATCCATAATTCTAAGCCCAGAAATGAAACTCTTAAGCCATACACCATGTAAAGTAGCCTCAAAACAGGAGACGAATTCGGCTTCCATAGTGGAAGTGGCAATCAAGGTCTACTTGGCACTCCTCCATGATACAGCTCCGCCGGCCATCATAAAAATGTATCCTGATGTTGATTTGCGTAAATCAACACATCCAGCAAAGTTAGAATCTGAGTAGCCAATTACTTCCAAATTGTCCGTCCGTCTATACATACGCATGTAGTTTTTGGTTCCTTGAAGGTACCTCATTACTTTCTTTGCAACTCTCCAGTGGTCTATACCTGGATTACTCCGATATCATCCCAACATTCCCACAACAAATGCAATGTCAGGTCTTATGCAGACCTGAGCATACATTAGGCTTCCGACAGCAGAAGCATATGGAATGTTCTTCATTTATTCCCTTTCAAAGTCGTTCTTCGGGCATTGGTTCAAATTGAACCTATCACCCTTCACAATGGGAGCTATACTTGGTGAACAATCCTTCATCCGAAATCTCTCTAAAATTTTATTAATATAGGTTTCCTGAGACAGACCCAAGATGCCTCAAAATCTATCTCTATGGATCTTAATGCCAATGACATAAGATGCCTCACCCATATCCTTCATATCAAAATTTTTAGAGAGGAATTGTTTCACCTCATGCAGCAAACCCTTATCATTGGTTGCTAGCAAAATGTCATCCACATATAAAACAAGAAAACAAATTTTACTCCCACTAACTTTGAGGTATATACATTGATCCATAATGTTTTCTACAAAACCGAAAGAAGAAATTACATTATGGAATTTCAAATACCATTGGCAGGATGCTTGTTTTAAACTGTATAAGGATTTCTTGAGCTTGCAAACCAATTGCTCACCATCACTAGAGGGGAATCCTTCAAGTTGTTTCATGTAAACCTCCTGCTCTAGATCTCTATTGAGAAATGTCGTTTTCACATCCATTTGTTGCAACTCTAAGTTGAAATGGGCTACTAATGCCATAATAACGCGCAAGGAATCTTTCTTAGATACAGGAGAGAAAGTATCCATGTAGTCGATTCCTTCTTTCTGAGTGAATCCTTTAGCAACAAGTCTTGCCTTGTATCTTTCAATGTTTCCAAATGAGTCTTTCTTTGTCTTAAAGACCCATTTACTTCCAATGGCTTTTGCACCATTAGGCAACTCAACAAGATCCCAGACTTCGTTACTCTTTATAGAATTCATTCTCTTCCTGCATGGCATCGTACCATAATTCTGATTCTTTGCAACTCATGGCTTGTGAAAAGGAATCGGGATCATTTTCAGCTCCAATGTTATAGTCAGATTCTTGCAGATACACAACATAATCATCAGGAATTGCTGATCTCTTTGGTCTAGTAGATCTTCTTAATTTTGTACCACCATCTTCTTGAGAAGTATGTGGTTCAACTTGTTGTTCAAAAGTTCTTGGAAACTCTTGAACTACCTAATCTACTGGAATTCCATCAACAACTTGTGGAACTTCAACAATTGGTTGTTGAACACCAGTTTGTACTTGAGGGGTGCTGTGAACAATAACCAATCTATCACTTGAGGTGGAAGGTTGAGATTCTGAATGATCCTTCTCAGAAACTATGTTCCTGGTTTGATCGCTCCCACTAATCAAGTCATTTTCAAGAAACTTTGCATTTCTTGATTCCACAATCCTAGTGCCGTGAGATGGACAATAAAATCTGTAACCTTTAGACCTTTCAGTATATCCAATGAAATATCCACTAATGGTCCTTGGGTCCAACTTCTTCTCTTGTGGATTATATATTCTCACTTCAGACAGGCATCCCCAAATGCGCATATGTCGCGAATTCGGTTTCCAACCTTTCCATAATTCAAATGGCGTTTTAGGAACAGCCTTGGTTGGAACTCGGTTTAATATATACACTGCCGTCTTACGTGCTTCAGTCCACAAGGATTTAGGAAGATTGGAGCTGCTAAGCATACTCCGCACCATGTCCAATAAAGTTTGGTTTCTTCTTTCTGCTACACAATTCTGGTCGGGTGAACCAGGCATGGTGTATTGAGCAACAATCCCATGCTCTTGAAGAAATTTTGCGAATGGTCCACGTGCTTGTCCGTCTTCTGTGTATCTACCATAATATTCTCCACCTCTATCTGATCTCACGATCTTAATTTGCTTGCCGCATTGTTTCTCTACTTTAGCCTTAAAGATTTTAAAGGCATCTAATGCTTCGTCCTTTTTATGAAGCATGTAGAGATACATATATCGTGAGTAATCATCTATAAAAGAGATGAAGTATCTCTAACCATGTGAATCCATGTCTGGACTACATATATCAATATGTATGATCTCTAATATGTCCGAACTCCTATTGGCACCTTTCTTTGACTTGTTGGTCTACTTTCCTTTTATGCAATCCACACAAGTCTCAAAATCAGTAAAATCCAGAGTATTAAGTACCCCTTCATTTACCAATCTTTTAATTCTTTCTATGGAGATATGACCTAGTCTCTGGTGCCATAATTTAGAGGAATCATCATTAATAACAAATCTTTTAGTGCCAATGTTAACATGCATTGAGTCATAAGTGACATTGTTTTGTAAATTAATACAGTAAATACCATTAGACAAAATACCATTCCCAACACAATTAGATTTATAAAATAAACTAAAAGATATTTCTGAAAAGTTGAAGGAATATCCAAAAGGTACAAGCCT
Source organism: Larix kaempferi (assembly GCA_027924585.1). Classification (NCBI taxonomy): domain Eukaryota; kingdom Viridiplantae; phylum Streptophyta; class Pinopsida; order Pinales; family Pinaceae; genus Larix; species Larix kaempferi. The sequence goes on from BSBM01000887.1 coordinate 20,740,238, forward strand.
TGAAACTGAAATCAAGTTTCTAGAAAAACTTGGAACATAAAAGGTCTTTTCTAATTCTAAAACAAAGCCACTACTTAAAGTTAAATAGCATGTTCCTATAGCTTCCACATGCGAGCCCATCTTGTTTCATGATAAGATGCTTTGCTCACTTCCCACTGGCTTCCTTAGGTTTTGCAAACCTTGCAAGGAATTCGAAATGTGAATTGTTGATCTAGAATCAATCCACCAGGTGTTAATATTGACATTGACCATATTAGATTCATAACAAACAAATGAGATTGCATTACCTTTGTCCGCAAGCCATTTCTGAAATTTGGCGCATTCCTTCTTCATGTGTCCCTTCTTTTTACAGAAGAAACACTTGGAATCCTTCTTGATATCAGCATGGGGAGGTACTTTACCTTTCCCTTTCTTATTGGCTTGAGATTTTCCCTTTCCATGCGTTGCCAGCATTGCACTTTCTCCCAGTTCCATCACTAGTCTCTCTTCCTCTTGAACACACATGGTCATGAGTTCATTAATTGACCATTTATCCTTATGTGTGTTGTATGAGATTTTGAAAGGTCCGTATTGGTGCGGAAGGGTGTTTAGGATGTAGTGCACTAGGAAGGACTCCGATATTTCAACCTCGAGTTTCTTCAATTGAGCCACAGTGTCCCTCATTTGCATGATGTGCTTGCGCACACCTTTCACACTGGTGAGCCTTAGGGATGAGAATTTCATGATTAGGGTGCTTGCTAGTGCCTTGTCTGAAGTGACGAATTGATCATCAATGGCTTTCAGCAAGTCTCGGACCTTTTCATGCTGATCAACGGAACCAGGAATACCAGCTGAAATTTTAGTCTTAATGAACATCATGCTTAAGCGATTAGATCGCTCCCATCGTTCATAAAGTGTGATTTCCGCTACAGTGCTAGTATTAGTGAGTGCTGGTGGTTCATCTTTCCTAATAGCATAGTCTATGTCCATCCACCCCAAATGAAGGAGAACTCTCTCCTTCCAGACCTTATAGTTATCTCCCTTAAGTTCAGGGATATCACAACGAATTTTAGAGAAATTTGCAGGTTGTACAACTGCATAAATTTAAAGATCACATGCTTACGTTAAACTTGAGGCCTAAAAATAAAATTTCATGCTTTACCAATGTAAATCATGCTTAAAATTGAATCTAATGACATAAAAATTGCCTGTGGGCTAAATTTTCAATTCAAGCATATTCAATTTGAACTTTATGATAAAACTATTAATTCATAATTCCTGTGTGTAAGTTATGAATAATTTAATATTTTATCCTAATTAATTATATAAATATAATAAAAATTCCTGTGGGATAAAATTTATTATATTTAGTATAATTAATTACAATTAATGTCTAAATATTCTTTACGTGATCCTAATCAATCATAATATATAATATTATTTAATTAGAGATGTTGTGGCTATTCTCTAATCAATTAAAAATTATATGGATCACTAGACATTATTTCATTTATGCATAAAAATTAACTTGATATGAGAATAATTATAAATTGCATAAATAAAACTATAATATTCATGCATAACATTCAACGATGGGTCTCGTATACTCATTCAAAATAGCATGTTTAAAAAAAAACAGAAATAATCAATTCATGCAAATTAAATATGAGCATAATTAATAAAATTGCACAACCACCCAGCAGCGAACATACTCAATCCCTAAAAAACTTTGAAAAGAAACCCTAAGCTCTAAATAAACCAATAGGAAGGAATCCTAAAGGCTCAGCGTAAGAAGAAACCAGTGAGCAGGATTGGCAGAGACCGTGCAGAGTTTATTTGGTGCTAAGAAGGAAAAGGCATCACTAAATTTCAACATATTACCATCAGAAATCCATGGTTCAAGTGGAAGGTTGTTCCTTTTTGTCTAGCAATCAGAGGGTTAGTCTCAGGGTAGGAATATGTACGGTTTAGCATTAGAAAACCACACAGCGAAGATATATCATCAAGGCAGAGATAAAAATAAGGCTCTGATACCAAATGTTAGATAATAACGATTCTAAAAAGTGCAGAATAAACTCTTTAAAAGAATCGAAATTTGAATGTCGAATGAATCATACCTCCGGCCATTGATGCTTCAATACCATATTCGCTTTTGGCTCCCTTAAGCTGTCTTGAATTTGATAACAACCTTGTGCACACTGCTCAGAATCTTGCGACTTGAATATATTCTTGTTGGGTAACCTCCGCAGATCCAATCTTCTTCTAATCAGATTGCGAACAAACTCAAACAATCAATAGAATCCAATCAAATGGAATGGTGTTTCACTAATAAGATGAAAATCCGTATGGCACTTCCAAGCTCTGCTCACTCTAGCTTGATGTTGTAAGACTGACGAGGATTGAATGAGAGAGCTTGGGGACCAAACAGAAGTTTTATAGCCAAGCTTCCATCAAGCTTCTATTGGCTATGTGTCAAATTTTCCACAGATCTAGGTAGAGAACCGTAGAGGGAGTAATGGACCACTCCAGGAGCTCCCAACAAGAAATTAGTTAACTGCAGTTGATTTCCGAATTATCGGCGACAGTTGAGGAGCCGTTTATTGCTGATAAGGGAGCTTACATATACGAAAGCAAAACTTATGGGATTATGGGGTACTTTAAAGGTGGCTTCTATCTGCGGAATTGACTCATTCAAGGTCTATGGAGATTCTTTGGTTATTATCAATTGGGCAAACAAGCAAGCCAATCTGGAAAATACACTTCTACATCACTAGTGTCAATGAACTACATTTCTGCTGCACTCTTTTCTTGATCTCTCTATTGTCCATGTTTATAGAGAGAATAATGATGTTGCAGACTCATTGTCTAAAGAAGCTCTAGATAAAGAACCGGGGGCTCTTTACTGGGAAGAATGGGTTGATGGTATATACATGCACATTGTGGTTGTTTAATTTCCTTTCTTTCTGAAGCCTACTAGTTGATGAACAGAAGTTCACTAGTTTTTTTAACTTTTATGCCGGGAAGGCTCATATTGTAAGTATGTGAACTGCATAGGGCTTCTTGCTTATGTTTTTTTGTGCTGTTACATGTATAGAACAGTTATGGTGTTGTATCGGAAGATGCTATAGAATTTAGGTTTCAATACCTCAACTTATGATATGTGCTATTTGATTTCAAGGAAATAACAAAAATACAGTTTTTTTTCTCTAAAAAAAAAAAAAAGTTGTAAAGCACCTACCTCCCTCATATCAGTGCAATATATATATACAGTGGTAAATGTTTTCAATAACCAACATGTTATTTTTATAATATTTTATTATTTTACAAACATAAAAATAACATGTTTAAACTCATATGATCCCAATGTGTGAACTCATATAATCTAATATATGTACATTGTACATTGAATGGATAACCATTATGTGATAATACTCCACCAAAAGGCCTGAACCCTAACCCTAAGAATTTCATTATTGCCCGTAGTTTCCAGATAACAGTCTTGGCAACATTGCATTACTGTATCAGAGGATGATGCTAATAATGAGCAAGCTATGGGAATCACATATGAATGAGGGGAAGCCACATGTCTCCCTCGATGAAGTTCTGTATAGAATACATTCCCACTGCGAGTGGAGGAATCTGATTAGACCATGGAACTCTGGTAGAGACATTGCCAGCACCCGGCCCGTAATTCTGAAACTCTCCATAGTACAGACTGTCCAGCGCGAAGGTTCCATCCCAAGGCAGCCACCCCTCCGGTTCAATAACCGACCCCATGTAGGACCGCATGAAAATGGTCCGTGAATACTGTTTCCACGGCCGACCCAGGAACCCTCTGTGCATTTTCGGATCGCGGTAGAAATCTGCCATATACTCCTCCGTCCCACCGATGCTGCAGTTCTCGAATACGAATCCCGTAGTCTGACCCGGATCCAATCGGCCATGAGCAGTTATGGGGTTCGATTCAGCAATATTCGACGGCACTGGCCGAGGTCGGAAGAGAACTGAGCAGTTGTGGAAGACAGCGGCTGCGTTTCCGAATATGAAGTCTACAGTCCCTTCAATCCTGCAATTCCGATAAAATTGGCGAAGGGTGTGCGCGTATAGTGTGTCTTGGTGCCCAAGAATAGCGCACCTCTCGAATGCTGAGAGATCGCTATCAACTCTGAGAGCTACAGCCTGATACATCTGTGGACCCGCGCTGTTCTCGAATGCCATGTCCCGCGCCACAAAACCGTCCGCGTTCACCCCTGCGGTTACCCAGACAAGTGAAATTGCATTAATCTACAAGAAACCCCAATTGTGTGTATATTCCCGTGTAAATTGATCCCATACATTGAATATATATCCAAAGCTGGAGTTTCTAGTAGTAAGTATTACTTACCGACAGTTGCAGAACCGTAGGTGCCGATGCCGGGAATCTGCGCAGACATAGAACCAGTGACGATAGTTCGATCCATGCCATCTCCGACCAACATAAGATTCGTCTTCCTCGGAGGAATTCTCACGATCTCTTTATAAACTCCGGCTTTGATGTAGATTATGAATCTCTGGGCAGAGTAATCCGGGGCACTTTCTATCGCATCTTGAATGGTGGAATAGTGATTCTCAGATTCAAGCTCTTCTTCAACCTTGGATACTGTTATGTTAGGGACAAGAAGTTCCCCCACTTTGGGCAGTACATCCAGAAGGCTTTGGCTTTGCCGGTGATCTTGAAATGTAGTTGAGGAGTTCCTGGATCTCTCCGTCTGTGGAGGCCTCCATGATTTCATGTTATGGCCATAAGTATCCATGGCGTCCAGCATGCCAAGGGCGGTGCTAGTTAACCTCATTACCCCATTTATCTGCTCGGCTGTTCTTCTCACCTCCGGAAGCGTCGTGTTGATAGTGTGGAAAGCGGAGTAACAGCCGTATTGATAGGTGAGGGCGGCACTGATCCAGGATTGGGCGTCTTTAACTGTTATCTGGAGAGGAGCTGCCATGCTTCTGGAGATTCTTGCAATGGAAGAACTCAGAGACACCAGGCAATTCCGAGCTGCTACTGTCAAGTTGAAATCGGCAGAAGCAATGGCAGTGGACAGAATAGAGTCGGAGAGAAGATAAGAATGGGCGACCCCATCAGAGCACAAACCCATGGCAGCTTCGACTATTTCCACGGCTCCAGCGCCTCGCTTGGTTGCCACAGAGGTGTTCATCAAAGAGGATTTGCAGTCGTCTGGAGACTGGGAGGCTTGGCATGCAGCGCTTATTTCTGGAGAATCATCCATTGATTCTTGCAGTCGTACTTCCACATATTTCCCTTGGGCGATTATTGTAAATTCAATACAAACAATGAGCAATTTCGATACCAGAAATGCCATTCTTCAGACAAGAACCAGGCCAGAGACAGTACAAAACTCCAAAGGTGTCGGTTTGGCCTATTGCTAGAACACAGCTCTGAGCTCAGCCCATTTATTTCAGAAGTGCAAAATTCTATGGACACTCAAAGAAAGACCCAGACACCGAAAATTGTGTTCGAATACCGTGCAATCCAGACTTTAACCCACTCTCACGTGCCACGGCCCCGCCCACTCGCCTCAATTTTGACATATCTGTAGGACAAATGTCGCGCACAGTGGAGAGCTATCATAATTTATGACGAGTGCATAGTATTTCAAATTTAAAGCGCGCCTCGTAAGTGCTGCTGTCGATACAGTCAATAGTCAAAAGGAATTGTGGGTTCACGGGTGCACAGAGCACACAGCTCTTTATTGATCATTCGTCGAAGCCGGGGAAGGAAAACCCTCTGTAAGGTTGTACACTGTAAAAAGATGATATCAAAATAATTCTAGATAATCTTAAAATAATGATTTATATTATGTAGATAGTTTCAAAATAATTATTTATTATTTTAATAATAATATCTACTATTTCAATCATTTCAATCTGATTTTGACCGAAAAATAACCTGAGTTCTACATCAATGATATATAGAAACCACCAATTAATTATAAGCATGCTCATGGATTTTTTTTTCACTTCATTCGTAGTATATTTGAAAATATTATATTCTCAAAATGATAGCATTTTATTTGATGTCTAGCCATCAACTCAATTAGACAGTTCTATACCCTTCACTCACTTCACTCGTAATGCTATCATTTATTGAAAATGATAGCATTCTATTTGATGTCTAGCCATCAAGGCATTTTTTACATTTCCAGGTTTGTAGCCTTTACATCAAATATGTTCATACTTCAGATTTGTAGCTTCAAAATCAGAAAACAAAAATTTGTTATCATGTGCTTACATCAACTGAATTACATATTTCTATACCCTTCACTCACTTCAGTGGTAATACTATCATTTATTGAAAATGATAGCATTCTATTTGATGTCTAGCCATCAAGGCATTCTTTACATTTCCACGCTGGTACATCAAATATGTTCATACTTCAGATTTGTAGCTTCAAAATCAGAAAACAAAAATCTGTTATCATGTGCTTACATCAACTGAATTAGACAATTCTATACCCTTTTCATTAACAGTTAAGTCATACATGATCCACATTTATCTCAAGCTTGTCTTTTTAGTATCCAAAATTCATTTTATATCAAAAATTGTTTACATGTGCAATACAACAATCATAATCATACCATGTTATTGTTCTAAAATAAACATGTTGTCTGCCCACCCTTTTGCATTATCTGCCACACTCCTTTTTGCGAGGTTAAGTTGGCCCTAGAAAGATCGTCTGCTTCAATGTTGAGTAACCTGTAAATATGCTTGTAGTAGATTTCATTAAAGTGTGTACTAGTCCTATGAGACTCCTCCAGTAGAGTTAGAAAGTATAAGCTCTAGCATTGAGTTCACCCTTCATCCAATTGATGATTAGTTGGGAGTCCCCAAAGATAAACAACTTTTTAATCCCATTATCGTTTTCTAGTCGAAGTGTGAACCAAAGAGCCATTAGTTTAGAGAAATTGTTTGTTCTAGATCCAATTCTTGCACTAAAGCTAATTAAATGGTCTTCAAAAGTTTGTAGTGCACCTCTAGCTCCACACAGTTTCTCCCTGCTAGTTTGCGCAACTCCATCAAAGAAGGCTCTTGGATAGCAATTTAAGTCCACCTCAAGGATCTTTCTCGTTTTTTTTTTTCTTATTTTGGTTAGGGAAGTGCTTAATCATGCAAATACTCTGATGTACAAAGTAAGAGACAAGAAAGTCTATATCTTCAAATAAGATTAAGTTTCTTACCAAAGTCTATATCTTCAAATAAGATTAAGTTTCTTACCCTCCAAATTTGCCAATTTATAATTGCAGGTAGTGCATTATAATCCTCCACTACGTGGTTGATGCACCAATTTTTAAAGCAAACTTCCACTGCACCTCCTTGCCAAATATTATATAAACCAATTTCTTTCTCAATTCCCTTCCAGACCATCTTGGTATAATCACAGTTTACAACCAAGTGCTCATCTGTTTCCTCGGCTATCTTGCATAAGAAGCATCTTCCAGCTCTGTCCAAATCCTATTTTCCAAGTGATCCTAGGTTAGTGCCTTATCTAATAAAAGAAACCAAAAATAAATTTTGGCTTTCATGGGACACTGTAATTTCCATAACGTCTTCCACCACCCTCTCGGTTCAACCTGCAAGTCTCTATTCAGGAGTTCCTTGTACCCTACTTTTGGTGTATACATTCCATTAGCAGCAGGGATCCAAACTAACGTGTCCCTACAATCAAGAATTTTTATTTGATTTTCTTTTAAATTCCCAGTATACTCCTCCCAACATTTTTTTCCTCCCCTTCAAAGCCTAGTTGTTCTACTGCGATCCAATCTTGAGTATAGTTTGAAGTTCCCATTATATTTCGGATTTGGTTAAGCAGCCTGTAGCCTTCATCTTGAAGCTTTGAAACCATTCCTAAAGGGAGTAAATGAGAGTTCCCACTTCCTAACCAGGGATCTACCCCCAATTTGATTTTCATTACAGACCATACTTTCCAAGAAAGCCCGTCCCCTATCAAAGAGAAGGCTTGGATTGTTTCCCTCCTCCAAATAGAAGAGACATTCTTAGTGGATTTCAAAGGATTTCTGATCCAAACCTCTAACGATGCAGTCTTTATATATTTATGTACAATCACCTTTACCCATAAACCTTTACCTTCTATTAATCTCCAGATACTTTTTGCTGCTAAGGCATTGGAAAAAGGGATCAATTTTTTTACTCCTCATCCTCCCATGTCTTTAGGTAATAAAATTGCCTTCCAATTTACCCAAACCATTCCTTTTTTTTTTTTCTGAGTTACTCGACCAAAAGAAGCACATTAATAATGATGAAATATTATTCATGACTCCTTTAGGGATGCAAGCTAAATCCCAATAGACTGGTATGGCTGCCAGCACTGCATTAATTAAAATCAATTTTCCCCCTTTCGAGAGCCACCGGAAGCTCCAATTGCTAATTCTCCTTTCACGTTTTCTTATTAACCATTCCAAATCTTTTATACTATAGGTTGAGACCTTTAAGTTAAACCCAAGGTATTTCAAACCTTGTTCCAGTTCTGCTCCTTTAAAGCCCAGGATAGAGCTACAACTGCTTAAGTCCTCCTCTTTTAGTCCTTCTCCAAGCAGTAAATATTTTTCATTATTTACCTTCATCCTTGAAGTCGTACAAAATAAAAGGATAAGATCATTCATAGTTTCTAAGTCTCTTATAGTTCCTTCACTGAAGATTAGGACGTCATCTACAAACAGTAGATGAGTAAAAGATATCCGATTACCCAACTGAATACCTTTGAAGCTTCCAATTCCTTTAGCATGTAGCAGAACCCTATTGATTCCTTCAACAACTAAGATAAAGAGTAGAGGTGAAAGCGGGCAGCCCTATCTTAGACCTCTTCCAGGTCAGAAGAAATGTGAAGCTTTACCGTTAATCAATACTACAAAAGACACTGAAGTCACACAACTTAGGATCCAGTTTATAAAATAATTACAGAATCCAACCTCAGTTAAGATCATCCTAAGGTAAGCACAGCTCACATGATCATAAGCTTTAGAAATGTCTATTTTTATAAATGTTACCTTTAAATTCCTTTGTCTTATTGTATGCATGCCTTCCTATGCCACTCCAACTGCTTCATGGATATGTCTGCCTCAAAGAAACCCAAACTGTTCATCTGAAATATTAGTAGATAATAAGTTCTTAATTCTTCTTTCAATGATTTTAGCTATCATTTTATAAATGCTATTACATAAAGCTATAGGTCTAAACTCATCAAAAGAGTCAGGGTTATCAATTTTCGGGATAAGAGAGATACATGTGGTATTGAACGCCCCCAAAATTTTGCCATTCTTTTTTGTTTCCTCTATTACTCTAAGAAGGTTCACTTTCACAGTATCAAGGAGCCCTAAATAGTACTCAATTGTGAGACCATTGGGGCCCGAGCTCTTTTCTTTCTTTAGGTTGTACATGGATTCTTCTAGTTCAGATCTTGTGATTTCCTGTAGAATTTCTCTATTGTCCTCCTTGAAAAAATTAGGATATAACTAAGTTATTTTGACTGCTTCATCTACTGACAATGCCTCTTCTTTGTACAATTTCCCAAAGTGGTTAACCCCTGCTACTCCCAAGTCTTCGAACTTGTTGATAGATTCTCCTGTACCATTCTTTAGTCTCCAAATAGTATTTATGCTCTTACGAGGATTAGCATATTTATGGAAGAACTTAGTATTATCATCACAATGTTGTAGACACAACAGATCCCATGTTTTATCCAAATTATGGGAGCCCCGATTTCATATCAAAGAGTAACTTAATCAATTTTTGGGGTTTTTCAGCCTGTTTGCCATTCATTTTGCTGCATTGGTTTCATTTAATTAAGTTAGTAAATTTTTCTTCCCAAAATTATGCATTTTTAGTGTGTGTTTTTTATGAATTGCGGAAATAGGTTTGTTGGGTTAAAATTTCGATCATTCCACAACTCGCAACTCACAACCTGCGAATTGTGGATTGCATATTACGGGCTCTATGGTTTGCATTTGAAGTTTTTTCTTCCACAACCCGCAACCCGCAAATTGTGGATTGCGGTATGCGAAAAGGGTTTTTTTGGAAAATCGCACGTAAAGTTTTCTTCCCGCAACCCGCAAATTGCAGATTGCGGGATGCAGAAAGACCTTTTAATAAAGAGTAGTTTATACTTCCGGCAACCGCAGTTGCGGGATGCGAGAAGTACTTTGACCACGCATTGTGTTTTGTATTCTGCAACCCGCAACCCGCATTTGCGGATTGCAGATTGCAGAAGGGTGTAGATATTAATGAATAACAAGTGCCCGCACTTGGCATCTCGCATCCCGCATCCCACATCTCGCGTCTCGACCGTTGATATATGATGATCTGACAGCCTTGATTGCATCTGGCAGAATGATTTAAATTTTTTATTTTTTGTGCTTGGTTCGTCGTTTTCAAGCATTGACCCAATTTTTCGTCTGCGTTATGGTTGATCAGATATGAAGTCTTTGAATCCAATCATTGCTTAAGGATTAAAACTCTGAGATTTGACTGTTAATTACAGGTGTTATTATGTAAATTTATCATCATCTTACGCCAATTTTCAGTTTATGCATGACTGACTGTTATTTCGCTCGCTGAAATGTTAATTGCAACCTGTACGTCGTAGACCTACAATCATGCTAGTTAATTATACTGCATCATTGCCAAATCCTATGGTTTTATATCCTATAAGGGTTGTCATGAATAATCTGTTAATTTATGATGATATATGCAAATTTTGGATTAATATTTCAATATCTCTACTAACAATTGCATGCTGTAAGTAAAATTCAGAGAGTTTCAGGCATTTTTGTCAAGTATTATGTTGAGAAAGAGCCTCAGCCAGTGGAATACTCTGAAACTATCCCTGCACCATTTGATCCTGATGTTTCTGATGCCAGCACAGATAGTGAAGAGGAATATGATAGGATTCAATTCACATATGAACGACTCATTTTCAACAAGCAAAAGAAGGGTGATAAAGAATATACTAATCAAGATAATACAATTGTTCTGGACTTAATCATTAACTTGCCACCTGTGTGCCCCGCAATTCCTCTCAAGAATGATCCGTTAGCTGATTTTTCGATTTTTGAGGATATGTCTGGTCTTCGTGAATCCAGGGAAGATTTCCTACGTTCCTCACCAGCTACCTTCAACAGCTCATGATCTATCTTGATTCTCCTTAGCTTACGACGAGATACTTTTGAAAGCGTATGGTGCAATCTTTCGAAACTATATGATGCCCAGTTTGGGATCCGAATTGGTTTATTTTTCCTATGTATAAGGATTGTTAGATGTTTTAGGCCAAAAAGTAGCCCTCTCTTGGCCACTTTTAGGATAATTTAGTTTTGATTGTCTCTGCTCTGTGGTAGATTTGATCCAAAATTATTACTCTGTAATTATTATTTAAAGGGTTTTAGATCTCATAGCAAGGGATGGATGGTTAGGGGACATAATCGCCAAAAGAGACTGGGGGCACTCTGTTGTTGCAGACTATGTAATGTTTTGCAGGCCTTAATACATAGTCAGTTTTCTTTAGCTATCTCTTCTGTTATAATTTGTCAAATGTCTTTGATGGATTGTGATTTTGCTTCAACGCATTCACTAATATTGTTTATTATTTGCAATAAGTAACTTACATTGGTTTATAGTTCAGATTTCTCTCAACTTGTGATCACTGTAATTGATGTTTTAAACCAATGTCTTTATTTAAAACATTTTATCCATTCTGCAAATGATTCACAGAAAATATTGAGTTAATGTTAATTCGTAAATTAACATTCTAGATACAGGATAAGCTTGTATGCACTTAATTCTTAATCTATTATTGGTTGAATGTCTTTAACTTATTATATCTTGAGCTACTAAGTCAAGATCCAATTTTGCATGTCTGTTGAATTGGTGAAAAGATTTAGTAATTTTCAGATCAAGTTATCTTGTGCACAAACAAATCATTCCTTTCAGAATAGGCTTGACTTAGATTAAATTTCCTTTCAAAGTTAGACTAACTTTTAGGATTAGGAAAACTCTTGTCTTTCCTCATAGGAAGACAGATCATTTCTAGGATCAAACACACATAAGTGCCAGTGGAGGCCTTTGTATCTGTGGGTGTTAACCACACCAAACAGCTCGAGGATAGGGTAAAACTTGCGTAGGATTATCTGAATCCTTTGGTTGGGTTTTCATCCCTTGTTGTTTTCCTTGGACACTATTCCAGCACATACACAACCGAAACATCAAAAATGGCGCTAGAAGGAAGGCTATGTACCAATCACGCCTAAACAAAACTTAAACAGACCTCCTCCAGTAAGAGAACCGGTTGTTACGCGTAGCCATACCCAAGCTTCAACGTCAACAGAACAACCAGTGCAAAATTCTCAAAATATTCCTGTCATCCCTATCGTCGAGCAGGAAACTAGGAGGGCCAATATTATCATTGTATCACCCACAAGGGGATCCCTCACACTCGAACAGATTCTTAAAAGTTCTTCTGATAGTGTTGCTAGGTTGCAACAAAGAATCACTGGACAACGTAATCTAGGACTAGCAACAATTCAAGATCACCAGAACACTGGTCTGCGAGCTAATAATTATGTTAACCAGAATTCAGGTGACCAAAATCCTGAACAACTTAATTCACCCTGCCACAATCTGCTCTCAGATTTTAACCTTGACACATTGTTTGGGGAAGCACAAGAAGATCAACCACAAGTAACAATAGGTGGACCACCACGGCCACCACCTCGGTCTTCATCTTCTTCATCTAAAGAATCCTCAGATAGTGATTCATCCTCGACCTCATCTTTAGAGGACATACTAATGGTTGAAGGTCAAAATAGACCCTGGTTGGACTAGGATGTCATTTTTATCCTAGGGGATCAATACGGAATCCCTAAAAATCCTGAAAAATGGTTGCCTAAGTTCGATCCTGATGAAAAGTCACCTGCACTTGATCACATAAAGACATTCATGCAAGCCATCAGGCTTAGAAATGTTATCCATGAGGATGTAGTTTGTAGGTTATTCCCATATATCTTCCAGGGGAAAGCATCCATTTGGTACTTTGCCTTAGAAGCTAGGTCTATCCCTTCATGGGATGACTTTGAGAAAATATTCATGCAAAATTTGGAGATGATAAGCCACCCAAAGACTTGGTAATTTATTTATCTTCTATGAAAATATGAGGTAATGAAAGAGTAAAAGATTATAATTAGAGATTTTCCTATCTAAAAAATAGAATCCCTGTTACTCTTCTTCCTGCGGAAGAATTCCTGGTTGCATACTATGTGAAAGGTTTACCGGTTCCCATAGCTATGTGGGTTAAGCGGGCACACAAAGAGACCTTGCTAGAATACTTTGTTGGAGCTATTCAGGTTGAGAAAGATATTTTTGGTTTGAAGGATAACCCTGATACTTCAGCAGATCAACCTTCCACGTCACGTAAGAAAACTGATGTTCCCACAAAACCTGCTGCACTGGATAAGGACCCTTTCGAAATGGGTGACATGAAGAAAATCCTCCAAAAGATCTATAACAAAATGGTTGACCTCAAGAGAACTAACACTGAAAACCAGAACACAAACAAGGGGTTCAACAGACAACTGTTTAGAAGACCCTATCAACCTCAACAAAATCAAGTCCCACCCAATCCTGAGGAAGGGTTGAACTCTAAGGAATTTTTTTCTATCTTCAAAGCCTTAGTTTCAGAACCCCATCATTCTCCTCATCACCTTGAACAAGAATTACAGGAGAATCAAGATCTTGAACCTTTGGATGAGGAAGAAGACCAGCAGGTCAATACCATTAGTTTCTTTGCGGAAATTCCCATGGCTAAGGAAAAAGAGGATACTGAAACAATATTTAATGTCCAACACCCATACAACACAATGAGTAAAGTACAATCAATGCAAAAAGTTTCTACCTCTACACCCACAACAAGCAGAGTCAAGAAAACCATACAAAAGGATACAATTATCCCTGAGATAGAATACAACTTGATTGATGACTTAAAGAAGATGAAAGCTAATATCTCTGTATTTGAACTATTGAAGATCCCTGCTATGAGGGACAATTTTCCCAAGAGCATAATTGTCAACAAACCTAGGGAGACTCAAAACAATAATCTGGAAACATACACCAAAACCAGCGGCCCAAAACCTGTTGGGAAAAAGACACCTCCCTTTTTGTTAACCTTCGAGATCTTTAACAGGAATGTTCATAATTGTATCGTAGATTCAAGGGATTCATCAAATGTAATGCCCTTATCAGTTTTCAAGAAATTAAATGCTGCTTTGGAGCCATGTCCTACTCAAATTGTTCAGTTGGACCGATCCAAAGTGAGAGTAGTAGGGGAATTAAGAAATGTTATGTTAACTCTATCTGCTGACCCCAGGATCCACTAGACTGTGGATATTGTAGTGGATGATATCCCAGAGGTTTATGGGATGTGGCTGAGCAGATACTGGTCAGAAAAAATTAAGGGCTACTTTGCAACCGATTGGTCTCACTTGTGGCTTCCTTACAATGGAAGGCTAAACAAGATAAATATCAGTAGGGAGCCTTATATGAATCAAATTGTCACAGATTTGAATGACCCCAGTGAGCCTGCTGCATACTTAAGCTCACATGTGGAAAATTTCACTTTTGATACATTTTTTGGAGACTTACCTGCATATTTGTCACCTGCTGAGAGTGCACAGAATCAGTCTCAGATTGTCAATTTTACATCTATTCCATTCTCAGGTGATATTGTACACAATGTATATAGCGTGAATACTAATTTTAAGTTAGATTTGAATGCATGGAAATTTTTTTTCGATGGTTCCAGATCTAAAGATGGAGTAGGTGCAGGTTGTGTCCTCATTGATCCAAAGGGAACCAAAACCATGATTTCCTGCAGGCTTGAGTTCGAATGTACCAGCAACACTGCTGAGTATGAGGCCTTGGTCCAGGGACTCAGGAAAGCAATTGATATGAATGCCCATGTAATTGAGTGTTTTGGAGACTCGAAAATAATAGTTAAGCAAGTAAGAAACAAGATTCATTGCATATATCCTCGTTTTCTTAATTATCGAAATTTGGTAAGGGACTTAACGAATTCCTTCTCTGCTTTTAACATTAAGTCGGTCCCAAGATCTCAGAATTTCGATGGTGACCTGCTAGCTAATATTGCATCAAGGCTGATACCTCCAGAAGGTTTGTCACCAGATGCTTTTTCTATTGAATTAATGTATAGACCTTCGATCCTGGACAATATAACCAGTTGGAAAGTGTTTAATGATGATCAACAGATTCTAGATTTTCTTATAGCTCAGGATACATTTCAAGATGCTGCCATTGATGAAATCGAGCTTGAAAAATCTCTAGTTGATTCCACTTGCACTGCCAATTTGATTCCTAAGTCAATTGTCAACCTGGAAAATTTTTACGACCTCCAAGATAAGTTCAAGCAGAAGGTAAATTGCAAGACTAAGATCTCTTCTCTTAATTATGAACAAGTGAATTTGGGAAGTGAACAGAACCCTCGCGTGATTAACCTAGGGGTTGACTGTTCACCTGATGAAAAGAGAGCTTTTATTAAGTTATGCAGAGGATTCAAGGACGTCTTTGCTTGGACATATGACGAGTTGAAAACCTTCGACACTAATATTATGCATCATAACATACCGATGAAACCAGACACTAAACCCTACCAACATAAGCTAGGGAATATGCACCCTAGCTTGGAACCTTCTATCAAGAAGGAGCTGAAAAAGCTACTTGCAGCAAGAATTATCTTTCCGGTCAGGCATACACAGTGGATCGCTAATTTAATACGAGTTCGCAAGAAAAATGGTGACATTAGATTCTGTGTTGACTTTAGAAATCTTAATCAAGCTTCCGAGAAAGATAATTACCCTGTTCCTCCTATGGAATAGATCTTACAGAGAGTTGCAGGTTCATAAATGTTTTCTCTCCTCGATGGTTTTTTAGGGTAGAACCAAGTCTTGGTTGCTCCTGATGATCAGTTAAAAACAACTTTCAGGACCTCTTGAGGAACTTTTTCCTACAGGCGAATGCCATTCGGGTTGATAAATGCAGGTGCCATGTTCCAGCGAGCAATGGAGATAGCTTTCAAAGGACATATGCATGATTATGTTGTTGTATACTTAGATGATATTACTATCTTTTAAAAAAAACAACATGAACATTTGTTTTCCCTGAAATAGGTATTCAAACGTTGCAGAAGATATGGTATTTCGCTCAATCCTAAGAAATCAATCTTCACAGTAACTGAAGGCAAGCTGCTAGGATTTATTATTTCGAAAGAAAGTATGATTATCGATCCAGAACGAATAGAGGCCATTGCAAGGATTAGGTTTCCAGGTACGCGCAAAGCCATGCAATCTTTCCTTGGTAAGATAAATTTTGTTTGCAGATTTGTCCCAAATTTTGTGCAAATTGTTAAACCTTTACAATTGATGATTAAGAAGGATGCACAGTATAAATGGCCTGATGAACAACAAAATGCTTTTACTGAGATTAGGAAGGCTATTGCAAAAGCTCCTTCCCTTATGTCTCCTGACTTCAGTAAGGATTTTATTTTATATACCTTCGCTACTGACTTTTCCTATGCTGTTCTTCTTCAATAGAAGCACCCAAGCGATCTCAAAATTCTCATTTCTTTCATGAGCTCAACATTCAAGGGCGCATTGTTAAATTACTCCCAAATAGAAAAACAAGCTTATACGGTTTATAAATCAATTAAACATTTTAGACCGTACTTATTGAAGTCTAGAACTAAAGTAATTGTGCCTTATGCAACTATCAGAAATGTTCTGATACAAAAGGAATTGGGGGAGAAAAGAGCTCACTGGATGAAAGCTCTACAAGAATACGATTTAGAGATAAGACCAACAAAAATAGTTAAAGGCCAAGGTTTTTGTTTTGCTTACCGCTTAGTCAAATGATCCTATAAAACAACAAGTTGAGTGGGAGCAAGAAGAAAGTGCCTCAGCAGGTTCTGTCAATGTTATCATTGCTCAAACATCGGACTGGTATGATGACATTAAATTTTTCTTAATTCATGGGTATGCTGCTAAAACCCTTGACTTTAGAAAATGCAGAGCCTTAAGATTAAAAGCAGCACCATATCAATTCATAGATGGTGTTTTATTCAAAAAAAATTATGATGGTGTTTTCCTTAGATGTCTAGAGAGAGCTCAAATTGACAATATTATTTTGGAATTTCATGCAGGGCCTGCAAGAGGACATTTCTCAGGAGAAACCATTTCCCACAAGATCTTAAGAGTGGGTTACTATTGGCCTACTTTGTTCAGGGACGCCTATGCTTATGCCAGAATATGTGAACCGTGTCAGAAGTGTGCTAGAAAAATGAAGAAATCTGCATTTCCCTTGCATCTAGTCACATTTCAATTCCCGTTCCAGTAGTGGGGTCTGGATTTTGTCAGACCTATTAATCCTCCTTCTTCCCTACAACACAAGTATATTTTTACAGCTACAGACTACTTTACCATATGGGTAGAGGCATTCCCTCTTAGACAAGCGAACACAAGCCAAGTAATTTCATTTATGGAAGGTCAAGTAGTCACAAGGTTTGGTGCTCCAGAATTCCTAGTGTTTGACAATGCTTCATATTTCTCCTCTTTTGAATTCACTCAATATGCCCTTGAAAAAGGGATAAAATTAAAATTTTCTACCAATTATTATCCACAGGGAAATTGATTAGCAGAGTCTTCTAATAAGAATTTAATTAACATCTTAAAGAAGACAGTGGCTCCTCACCACAAGAATTGGCACATTCAGTTATACAATGCTCTTTGGGAAGACCGTGTCACTCCTAAAGTGGCCATTGGCAACTCCCCTTATTGTTTAGTTTATGGCAAGGAGGTTGTCTTACCAGCCAACCTCATAATCCCTTCCCTACAGCTAGCACATTCTGTGCAGGAAGGTGACTCTTCCCCACTCCAGCACATAACTGATACATTACTCAAACTAGAGGAGGATAGGGAAAATTCTAAAAACAAGTTGTATCAACATCAACAGCTTGTGAAGAGGTGGTTCGATGAGAAGTCTTCATCTAACAGGGAGTTCTTTGTGGGGGACTTAGTTTTAAAATGGGACAAGAAACATAAGGACAAAAATGATGACACTAAGTTCCAACTCTTATGGCTGGGACCTTTCATTGTTACAGAAAATATTGGTCCTAGTACTATCCAATTACAAACACTGGAAGGTTCTTCAAAAACCTACCCAGTGAATGTCCAGCTGCTCAAGAAGTACTTTGTTTGAGGAGAGCATGTTGGTCCACCTGTACATAAAGTGTGGTTTGTTTCTTTTCTTTTGGTTTGATTGCTTTTCGTTTCCTTATGATTATTTTCTTTTAATAAATTTACACATTTGGAAAAGGTTGTTGATCAGCGTGTCTCTAAGACTAATACAATCTAGAGTTTTCAAGTGGTATGCCAGTGTCCTTTCCATTCAGCCTATATCAGAAAATGATCTTTATGGAATCCAACAGTCAATTTTTTCAGGGCCTTGATTGATATCTTCCCACTATCATCAACATATTTTAAATATTGGCCTGATTAATTGAAGTTTAAGAGCAGACTAGAGTTCTTTGCTTTGTGTTTCATGAGAAATTGGCATAATCTTTCATAGCCTAGCTAGACTTATCTGTTCTGGATGCCATTCTGATCACTTTGATAATAAATGGTCTCAATAAAAGTAGATTACAAGATGGGGGGTCTCATCACGAGCCATCCCATTATGTTCATAGATGTTTTAGTGGAATGACATCTTCACATCAAGCCACCAAACTTGGGAGATGACTTTCAGTTTCTACTGAAAGGTGGAAGATCCTATCACAGGTCGGTCCACTCATGATCTGCAAAGCATCAGTGAGTAACACTACTATCATGTGGTCACCAAGCCATAGTAGTGTCTTGTAATCTATACATTAATAAATTTTTGTTTTCTTTTAAGATGGTTTGTTGTATGTAAGGATAAGGGGGGGTCTTATCACAAGCCAACCCTACCATGATCATGGATTTGATTTTGACAGGAATTACCACCTATGGTCACCAAGCCATGGTAATTGCTTTCAGTCTAGAAAACTGAAAGACAAAAAGTCTCCTGACCGAGCTAACTTGTTCATATTCCAAATCAGGTCTGTGAATGGCATTGCCAGCTTATGATCACCAAGTCAGGGCAATGACCTTATATCAACAGAAGTCTTATTTATTTAAAAAAAAGAAAAAAAGAGAGAAGTATACATGTACATAAATGAATAATTAATAAATCGAGGGTGATCCATGTTTTGTAATCCAGAATGGCTCTGAGTTTATTCCAAAGGTTAATTATAAATCTACCCTTCCATGATTACATAAAGGTATAAGATTTAGGTTTTGCTCCTCGATTACCTTACTAGATCAAATATTATCATTAATTGGTTGTGGATGGGAATGTATTGATCATACGACTAACTCTGTTGTTTTAATTATGTTTTCATGAGATCATTTTGTAGATTGCAGGTTGAAAATGAGTTGGTTGGCATATCTTCCTTATAACTAAGGGTTTCTTTTACAGAGATAACTAGTTCTTCCCATCCAGTCGCCATTTGTTGTAGACACAACAGATCCCATGTTTTATCCAAAATTTGGGAGCCCAGATTTCATATCAAAGAGTAACTTAATCAATTTTTGGGGTTGTTCAGCCTATTTGCCATTCATTTTGCTGCCTTGATTTCATTTAATTATGTTAGTAAATTCTTCTTCCCAAAATTATGCATTTTTAGTGTGTTTTTAATGAATTGTGGAAATAGGTTTGTTGGGTTAAAATTTCGATCATTCCGCAACCCGCAACCCACAAATTTCGGATTGCAGATTGCGGGCTCTATGGTTTGCATTTGAAGTTTTTTTCTTCCGCAACCCGCAACCCACAAATTGCGGATTGCGGGATGCGGAAAGGGGTTTTTTCGAAAATCGCACGTAAAGTTTTCTTCTCGCAACCCGCAACTTGAAAATTGCGGATTGCGGGATGCGGAAAGACCTTTTAATAAAGAGTAGTTTATACTTCCTGCAACCTGCAATTGTGGGATGCAGGAAGTACTTTGAGCACGCATTGTGTTTTTTATTTCGCAACCCGCATTTGCGGATTGCGGATTGCGGAAGGGTGTACATATTAATAAATAACAAGTGCCTGCACTTGGCATCCCGCATCCAGCATCCTGCATCTCGCGTCCCAACCATTGATATACGATGATCCGACGACCTTGATTGCATCTGGCTGAATGATTTAAATTTTAGATTTTTTGTGCTTGGTTCGTCGTTTTCAAGCGTTGACCCGGTTTTTCGTTTGTGTTATGCTTGACTAGATATGAAGTCTTTGAATCCAATCATTGCTTAATGATTATAACTCTAAGATTTGACTGTTAATTACGTGTGTTATTATGTAAATTTATCATCATCTTACGCCAATTTTCAATTGATGCATGACTGACGGATGTTTGCTCACTGAAATGTTAATTGCAACCTGCACGTCGTAGACCTGCAATCATGCCAGTTAATTATACTCAATTGATGCCAAATCTTGTGTTTTTATATCCTATAAGGGTTGTCATGAATAATTTGTTAATTTATGATCATATATGCGAATTTTGGATTGATATTTCAATATCTCTGCTAACAATTGCATGTTGTAAGTAGAATGTAGAGAGTTTCAGGCTTTTCTGTCAAGTATTCTGTTGAGAAAGAGCCTCAGTCAATGGAATACTCTGAAACTATCCCTGCACCATTTGATGTTGATGTTTATGATGGCAGCACAGATAGTGAATAGGAAGATGATAGGATTCAATTCACATATGAACGACTCCTTTTCAACAAGCAGAAGAAGGGTGATAAAGAATATACTGATCAAGATAATACAATTGTTCGAGACTTAATCATCAACTTGCCACCTGTGTGCCCCGCAATTCCTCTCAAGGACGATCCGTTAGCTGATTTTTCGATTTTTGAGGATATGTCTGGTCTTCGTGAATCCAGGGAAGATTTCCTACGTTCCTCGCTAGCTACCTTCAACAACTCATGATCTATCTTGATTCTCCTTAGCTTACAACGGGATACTTTTGAAAGCGTATGGTGCAATCTTTTGAAACTTTATGACGCCCAGTTTGGGATCCGAATTGGTTTATTTTTCCTATGTATAAGGATTGTTCGATGATTTAGGCAAAAAGGTAGCCTTCTCTTGGCCACTTTTAGGATAATTTAGTTTTGATTGTCCCTGCTCTGTAGTAGATTTGATCCAAAATTATTACTCTGTAATTATTATTTAAAGGGTTTTAGATCTCATAGCAAGGGATGGATGGTTAGGAGACATAATCTCCAAAAGAGACTGGAGACGCTATGTTGTTGCAGACTATGTAATGTTTTGCAGGCCTTAATACATAGCCAGTTTTCTTTAGCTATCTCTTATGTTATAATTTGTCAAATGTCTTTGATGGATTGTGATTTTGCTTCAACGCATTCACTAATATTGTTTATTATTTGCAATCAGTAACTTACATTGGTTTATAGTTCAGATTTCTCTCAACTTGTGATCACTGTAATTGATGTTTTAAATGAATGTCTTTATTTAAAACATTTTATCTATTTCTGCAATTGATTCACAAAAAATATTGAGTTAATGTTAATTTGTCAATTAACATTCTAGTTACAGGATAAGCTTGTATGCACTTAATTCTTAAGCTATTATTGGTTTAATGTATTTAACTTATTGCATCTTGAGCTACTGAGTCAAGATCCAGATTTGCATGTCTGTTGAATTGGTGAAAAGATTTAGTAATTTTTAGATCAAGTTATCTCGTGCACAAACAAATCATTCCTTTTAGAATAGGCTTGACTTAGATTAAATTTCCTTTCAAAGTTAGACTAATTCTTAGGATTAGGAAAACTCATGTCTTTCCTCACAGGAAGACAGATCCTTTCTAGGATCAAACACACATAAAGTGTCAGCGGATGCCTTTGTATCCGTGGGTGTTAACCACACCAAACAGCTCGAGGATAGGGTAAAAATTGCGTAGGATTATCTGAAGCCTTTGGCTGGGTTTTCATCCCCTGTTGTTTGCCTTGGACACTATTCCAGCACATACACAACTGAGGCATCAACACACCCTTAGTCATCCAAACTGCCCTTCTTTTGATCCTCCATTCTAATTCCCTATTCTATAATATAATTCTCCTTTTTTGTTCCAGGTCTAGAAGTTCTTTTCGGGCTTCCTCATTGATAAAACCAAAACCCTCAGACTCAGTTAAAAGAGCTAATATAGTCTCAATATCTGTTAAATCTTTTTCCTCTTTCTGTTTCTTTTTACAAGCCCAATCTCTCACCACAATTTTTACCTGTTTCAGGTTCTTTAAAAGCTAGATTGCAGCATATTCTATCAAACCCAGGTCATAAGGTTTCCAAGCATGTTTCGGTATTTGAATACAATCTTCATTCTCAAGCCAAGTAGGATTTAATTTGAAAGGACTAGAATTAATTGTTTCCTCTAACTCAAATTCCTGAAAAAATGGGTTGATGATTGAATTCTCCTTCTAGGCCTACCCATTATCTGAATCTAGAAGTATCTTCTAGAATTTCCTCAGAAATTAAGAACCTATCCAACCACTATGCAATTCTTTTTGTTATATCTCTTCGGTTAGTCCAAGTAGGTTTAAGTTTAACAGGTTCTATGTCTATAATTCCATTATCCATCAATTTGTTCATGAAGAAGCCTGAAAGGTGATCTTCCCTCACATTAGGACCCCAAATTTCCGATTGTCCTATAGAAAATTTCAGATCTCCCCCTAGGATAACATTCTTCGGTTTTAACAGAAATTTTGACAATAGATTTTCCAAAAAAAATTCTATATCACAATAGGGCCCATACACATTTAGAAACACAATTTCTTTTCTAAATTCTTGAGAAAACAGGGTAACTCCCAGCCCGGAATGAAAGGCCCAGGAAGATTTAAGTTTAAGGCTATTGTTCCTCCATCCTATAACTACTGCCCCAGACTTCCCTAGTGCATCCACAATGTTGAATTCCCAACCCTCAAACAAATAACTAAGTTCACTGACTATTTTTTCACCTTGTCCCATTATTTCTTGAGAAACTAAGACTTCCAGTTTAAATTTTTTAATAAACCTTCTAAGTATTAGCTTCTTCGAGGTGCTAGCAAGGCCTCTACTATTCAGATAAATGCAGATCATTGGATAAATCCTGCCAAGGACCTTGTTGTTCTAAGTGCCTCATTGATAGACCTTTGCTTCCCAGAAGTAACATCCTAGACTGTTTTCTCCTGGGATAACTATAAGAAATATTGGGCTTACCCTTACCCGATTTGATCAGTTCTTAATTTAGCCCTATTCCACCAAAGAAATCAAGTTTCCCTTCCTCTAACTCTTCCTTCTTGGATATTAAATTATAACCCTTTCACCCTAAGGTCCTCGACAATGATTTTTCCGTCAAAATCAAGTTTAAGGAATCCCCATAATGAGAACCCTTAGTCTCAGAAACCCTAAGAGAAGTACTATGACTCAGTTTCAGGGAGTTCTTTAAGGTAAGAAGAGAAAGTTTCCCTAAATTTTCTTTATAACCAGAATTATGAAAAAACCCTTCCTCGAAACCCTTCCCAAAGGAGATAGATGAAAGAACAGTTTTGCAATCTTTAAGATTTAGAGGCACCAGTTTTTTTAAGGACCTACCTGGAAAAGAGGCTTCCAGAATTCTTAGGAACGAAGAAATTCAGGTTCAGGACTGTGCTCCACATCTTCCTTCTGAAGAATAGGACTGGTCTCATAGCTAAAGATCGAACTAACATAAACCTTTGCAACTTCCACCTAGTTCTTTTAAATCAGATCTTCTTTAATTTAAATCTTCTTGGGCAAGACCTGCTCCTTACCCATCTTCACTTTCTCTTCTTTCTTTACACAAATATTTCTTCGAAACGGTAAATGATAGGCTGCCGCAAGATGTCCATGAAGGTGGCATCTGTTGCATTTGAAAGGTACTCCTACATAGTCCAAATATTTTTGATAAGTCAAACCCTTATAGGCAATTTCAATATTCTCTGATAAGCCCTCTCGAATATCTAAGTTTACCAGCACTCGAGTTATAAAGTAGTCTCTAGATTCTAGGAAGTCTAGTCTGCATCCACGTATGACCCCAATTTATTTCCTACCACCTTAAAAACATCAAGGGACCAAAATTCCATGGGCATGCTCGACAGTTTTACCCATATCGCTCTTTCTTCTAACCTCTCCTTCCTAGCATAAAAAAGAGGTGTCCCGTGTTTATGAAAAATAGCTCCATTCCATGGCCAGTATTTGTTCAACACCAGTTCTACATCTGATTCTAAGTCGAACCCGAATTCCATCCAACCTCTTAGCAAAGAGCGTAATTCTGGAGTGTATCCTAAAAGACCTTCCCAAGAATCTTCCGCCCATTTCCTTAAACCTTGCTAGCTGAATTTGAAAGCCATAACTCTTCCTACTTGTACTTTCTTCACTATTTCACTCACATCATTCAGTTTCAGGTTTTCCACTAGCATAAGCATAAACGACTTTTTGAGCTTAATACAATTCTTTAAAGATGAATTCCTCGGTTTTCTGTCCTCCCCCCAAACTCCATGCACAGATTTCCGTGGAATGAATGTAATAGGGTTTGAAGAAACGTTCTCTACAGAAACTATAGGGTTTCCCAACCCTTCAATAACACCTTCATTGATTACCTCGGTATTGAAGTTCAAACCATTAAGAAGAGCTTTATTAATCCCAATGAGATTGGACTCTAGGTTAATTACCACCATTTGATTTACCTCGGGATCCCTCGAATTTTGACAGGATAGGTTACATTTAGCTGACAGAATTGTAGCATCATTTGGAACGCTCCTATTTTTGGTACCTGGAGATCCTAAAACCCTAATAGAAGCTTTAATACATTTACATGCCTAAGTAAAATATTATCTATACTGTTCACATATTGCCATAGAGTTCATTTAAAAAAGCATTGTCGTATGCTTATTCATATCACATACCAAATCATAATACACTAAGTAGTATATCTTTTATTAGTCCCTGACGAAGGCCGGGGTACTAATTGTAATCGATCAGCGTTGACTAAGTATTAGTTTGGGTTGACTCAAATGCAATGTACCATTTTAACCAAAGTTTGAAATTAATTTTCTATTAAATAATATAAAAATCAATTTTTTTTGCCAGCTGATTGGATTATATTTTGAAGTGTTATTGCCACGGCGGTGGCATGGGCATTGGGAATGGATCCCTTCCCCTACTTTCCTCGAAGGGCGTCTAAAAATGCTTTAAATATTTGTGTTCTTTGATGGACTTTCACTGCCACCGTGGAAACCTTCACCGCCACCAGCTCCGCCTTGATACCTCTGCCTTGATAGACTGCCATCCCATAGTCCTTCCATGTCCACAACGTTCATAGCAACGATAAATCCCATAGTGCAACCCTTCCCTGCCACAACCTCCTTCACCGCCACTGTCATCACTCAATATACAATCTGCATCGCTCAATCTACAATCTGCAGTAATCAATGAGACGTCAAACATGGATTAATATCCATATTTAATTCTTTTGCAGTATGTTTGACATCTGAAAAGGTAGAGATTAAGCATTTATTGCAACCCTTCCCTTTCACAACCTCCTTCACTGCCACTGTCATCACTCAATCTACAATCTGCATCGCTCAATCTACAATCTGCAGTAATCAATGAGATGTCAAACATGGATTAATATCCATATTTAATTCTTTTGCAGTATGTTTGACATCTGAAAAGGTAGAGATTAAGCATTTATTGCAACCCTTCCCTGCCATCGCCTCCTTCACCGCCATCGTCACCGCTCAATTTGCAATCTGCAATATAACATTCTATCACTATTTTTTTGCAATTTGAATAGTTGCAAGAGAAATTGAACTTCTAAAGGCATTTCTTTGGAGACCGACATAATGTTCCTCCTCACCAAGAACATTCACAGAGAATGTGAGGAATATGAGGGTATGTGCCTGGTGCCAGATAAAAGACCTCCTGCAATAGGTCAGAGGTATTGGCTTAGGATTTTTGAAGCAATACATTATGTTACCGAGTAAATGGCATGAAGTTTTGGAAAAGGAATTTTGGTTGGAAGCACATGAGTGGGAAATCCCATTGCATTCGACCCTATGGCCATAGGTAGATGGATTTACCTAGTAGGATTATGCATGAACTAGGTATTAGTAGATATAAGAGTTACAATATAGAGGATGGATTTTAAACATACCTGGGGAACTATTTAGAGTCACAAAATGCTTAAATTCATGTATTTAACATGCCAATGCCATTTGCAATCGTACTTCCTTCATCTGCTCTGTACTGGATGGGTCATTCATCGATTTGGAAATCCAATAAAAACATATTACGGACTTCTGGCTACACATCAAAACACCCTTCCTGTCTGGAATAACACGTAATTCAAGGTAACATATATCAAAGTATCCTGGATGGAAACAACAGTAGTCATTGCACACATTTGATCTCATCTCCAGCATTATAGATAAAATGATCTACGCACTACAATTGCCTTGTCCTCCCTTTACTCAAATATCTCTCTCCTTCTGCAGGATAAAAGTATAAAAGTAGAGCACCATTGATTTTCCCTTCAATTTTGATAGATTCACTGTTTGACCATCCTAATCTTTTAAGATAAAGGATGGTGGCACTAATCCCTTGGAAACCTAAATCACGAGCAATGTACACACTTAAGATATCATTCTCCGTTTCTGAAATGTCCCGGCAGACATAAACTGAGTGGTTGGTGTCATTACTCTTTCCTATAAATATTCAATGTGCATCACAGTATAAGGGCTGGGTTTGGCCGCGGAGTTCTCCAATAAATGTGCTTCAATATTCAATGTGCATCACAGTAAAAGGGATAGGATTGGCTATAGATCTCTCGACGACAGTGTCCAATTCTAATCTTTAGGTTTCTGTCACTCTGTTGGTGAATGGCGCAAGTAAAATACTTCATTTAGACTGAAAATCGAGTCCCCTGGTTTTGAAAAATGAGTGTATCTTCTTGAGATTAAGTGGTTCAAGCTCATCACAAAGGAGAGAAGATAGCTCAATTTGAATTTTTCGCAACTGCAACAATTCAAATTCACACATGATTTGATTTCAGATGGCTAATTTGCTTATCGAGGATGGTTTGCTTAGTTTTTTTGCATGGATGATTTGCTTATCGAGGACGACATGCATCATGCCAGGTGCATTGAAGGTTCATTGTTCTCCTTAACTACATGCGTTAAGACACGATGCATTATCTCCCAAAACTCAACTGCATGTCACAGGTTAGATGTAATATTTTCTTTGCCGTGGCAGTTTCTTGTTATTGGGATCAACAACCTCGTTCTTCAAAGTTTCCCTAAGTGTAAAACTTTTAATATCATCATTTTTCATGTTTATGTCTCGAGAGAGGAAAAGGTTAGTAAGATCTCATCATTTTTCATTTTTCATCATTTTTTTGTATGTCTAGATATGCATCTCGATCCGTTTATGTAAGATCTCGAACATCTATAGCATCTAGAACATCTGTAACTATATCTCAATAAATTACTTTACTGATATTGCTCATGACTGCTTGGAACAGTATATCTTTTCAAAAATAAGAAACTTAATAACAATCATGAAGGTTTTACTCTTAAACTGGATCTATTTCGGGACAACTTTAATAAATGAAGCTTTAACTGATCGTCTAAGTAATCATGACATATGTAGCAACTTGTTTGGAATTAGTTTAGTCAAAATCATTTTATGCACAACTGACAGAATCACCTTTTGCTTCATTGACTTAAACCACTGATGGCGCGGGTGATGCATCCTTGACTTAAAAATGTACAACCCTTGTAACCAACATTGGATCCAATACATTTAGTTAGCCAACATGATACTCACATATGATTCACGGAACTATATATGCATGAAAGTTAGTGGGCGTTCACAAATAGGGGTGCATGAAAGTCTCCTTATTGGGATCAATGGATGAAACTACTAAAACAACTTAAACTAAGTACAAACATGGGTGCATGAAAGTCTCCTTATTGGGATCAATGGATGAAACTACTAAAACAACTTAAACTACTTAGTTTACTAGATAAACCACCTACCAACGCTATGATATCCCTGCTACTTATTGAATAATAGCTAAAGATTGTTGCTGGCAATATTTAATGCCTACTTGATCCAATAATACTGAACATAATAACTTGTCAACGAGATCATGTGTTACTTGGGGCCTCATCCATCACGAGAGATATCCTGAAAATTTAGCATTATAAGAGCATTTATACATACATAAATAATAAATACATGGGTTCATGCGCTCAACGTACATTTTGTATGTGCCTTCCTTCCAAGTCCAAAACCAAATCCATCCTACCATACCAAACCATACCGTACAAATTTAGTGAGGGAAAGGAAAGAAGTAAGTGATATATTATATACGCAATATCTCTTCTATGTTCCACATCTTTCCAACTAAGTCATCCCTGCTCATCATCCAAATAAAAAGGAACATCGCAACAACTCAAGTGTTTGGGATGTGAAGGAGATTACCTGTCAATAGATTTCCCAGTACGCCCAATACGCATGAGGAACCCGCCAAGCAAGGAAATACATCCACCATGGAAAAAGATTCTCCATTGTTTGCAACTCGATCATGTTTTTATAATTAAATAGGAGATGTAACTTCTCGATTGTCTACAACTAGAGCAGGTTTTTCTAATTCAAAAGGAAATATAATCCTAAGGTAGGAATTATTATGTTCAATTTGAAGGTTCTTTTGATTTTTTACAATGCATCATTTGACATATGGTCTACATTACTTGCAAATCCCCACACATCATTCAATTCACAATCATGGTGCTTTAAGTGGAAGATCGACAGACCGAGAACATTAGAATAGAAAACTGGAAGTGCAGTCATCACAAAATGTTGTTTAGTAGCTATGATTTTTCCTGAAGTGATCTACAAGTGTTAAATGACGTTACATTTCAGTTTCATTTTCAGCTTTGAATTACAATGGAAATATAGAATAGTTAAACTCCATGGAATCAATTTAATTTTATCTTAATTTTAACAATGATAAAAGCTACGAACTAAAGTTTGGACCAGCTTTCTATAAATCTATACTGCTTAGATATGTTATTGAATATGTTATTATTTCGACATGCATAAGTGTATTTTGTTAATATATATATTTGGCTGCTTCCTATCCGTGAAGGAAAATTTAAATACATACTACACACATTGCGTAGTTATATATCATACTACTTTCAATTGGATTCTTATCTATAGTTACATATCATAGTTTTGGCCTCTTCTTAACTACATACATACATTGTTTTTTAAATTTTACCAATACTTATGTTTATGAAATTAAATTTTAACGAATTGCATAACGAGCATTACTTATGTTTATGGAATTAATTTTTAATGAATTGCATAACGACAATGCTAATGTCTAAGTAGGCAGGAACTATGTTGCCCTACAACACTTGTTCAAAATGGTTTTGAAAATTTCATTTTCATTGAAATCTTGTAAGTAACCAATTTAAATTTAAGTGTGTTAAATATATATATATATATATATATATATATATACTTGTTTCATCTTTATACAATTTAATAAGAAAATTCTTCTTATCCACCCCAAATTATAAAATATAAACACCTATTAATTTAATTACAACAAATTATATATTAAATTTGTTAACCTAAAACTAAAAACTAAAACTAAAAACTAAAACTAGAAACTAAAACTAAGTATTTAATAAAAAAATAAATTATTCCCTAAAAAATAATAATGAAATATTATTTTACTTTTATTTTTAAAAAAGTTCTATATTTAATTTTTTTATACGTACATAAAATAAATTGAAACGGAGTAGTCTATTTATTCTACGTTACAACTCAACCAATTGAGTTAACCCATCAAACTTATATATATATATATAAACAAAAATCAAATATTAAAGAAATCTAAAATTCTAATAAAATTTTAAAAATAAATTTCTATATTAGATCATTCTTTTGTTAAATGCCAAAAAGCTATTTATATGTAACACCCGTGAACCACTTGAGTTAACCCATCAAACTTATATATATATATATATATATATATATGTAAACAAAAATCAAATATTAAAGAAATTTAAAATTCTAATAAAATTTTAAAAATAAATTTCTATATTAGATAATTCTTTTTTAAAAGCCAAAAAGCTATTTATATTTATATATGATGTTATTAAGAAATTATGTTTAAAAGATTTTAGAATATTTGTTGTGTTATAGGAGATGTGTAATTCCTTTAGTGCTCAACATGATGAAGTTGACATGTGACATTTAAAATAATATTAATAACATAAAATATATTTCCAAAAAAATCAAATTTCACTTGTAAAATATCTCAATATAAATGTTTGATATATATATCCAAATTCACATGTGTAGAAACGAATGTTGTTTTATAATTGGGTGGACTTGTGAGATTATATCAATTATTTGTGAGTATAGTGTTGCTAGATAACTATTATCTCAAGAGAGATGAAGGGGGCAACATGGAAACTGTGGAAACCCTAGCTAGTGATTCATATGATATCCGATTGGTAGATTATTTCGATGAAAGAACTAAGGGAATCAATATTTTTTAATACTCTTGTTTTGTGTCCTACAAGGGTATCCTAGAACAAGTTCACTAGTCATCATCAGTCGGTTACAAAGGGGCATTCAATGCCAGATATCCTGTCATCGTCATCACCTAGTGGAATCAAGTATTTGGTCCGGTCAATATTTCATATTAATACAACTGCAGGGGGGTAATAACTGCTACTGAGGTGGTGAAGGGTTTTGGCCTAATGCACGCATGCGAAGTTATTGAGGGAAGTTACAATCATGTGGTCTCGAATGTCCTTTTATACTTCAATCTATCCTCGGATCTTTCTCGACATAGTGATATTAACCCACAATGTTTTCTATCCAAGGATTTTGAAGTTAGGATTGATGAAACCTCTATGATAAAATCTAAAAAGGTATGGAAGTTGGGAGGTTGTGTTTTCATTGGAAAGGGTTTGGATCTGGAGTGTTTAGTCAAAGGGCAAGTGGAAGGTCTGAAAGGATCGGAGTAAGGGGTGACTTGTCCTCGACGTAGGAATAGAAAAATACTCCAAAGTTCTGAGGATGGGATCATAATGATGGTTGGGGAGGACATTCGAGTGGATTATATTGTGGAATATATGAGTAAAACCCTGTTGGGGAAGTTTCTAGAGTGCCAATTGTTAAAGGAAACTCTGCCATAGTGGGTGACCGGGAGATGTCAACTTGTCTTAGAGTATGCTCTGAGCTTTCATCTTCTTGCAAGAGGTTGGAATGGTTTTTCTTTTAGATCGGATGAAGGTGCAAATAGGATTTTAATGGGTAACTAGATTTGGGGTTTGAGTTTCCTAAACCTCAAACCCTAGAACCCTTGTTTCAATTTTGCATCCAAAGCTATCATAGTGCTTCATATCTAGGTTAAGTTACCAAACTTGCCCATGGATTTTTGGTCAAAGGAATGTAACTCAATCCTGGGAAATAAACTGGAGAAAACCTTATTGGTGGATATATCCTTCAAAAAATATTGTTGGAAGATTATGGCTCAAGCTTTGGTTGAAATTGACATAACAAAGGTCTATTCAAGGATATGCTTATAGTTAATGGTTTTAGGTGTTTCCTCTAGGTACTAGAATACTCAAACATGCCCTTTAGGTGTATTAGATGTCATTTTTATGGAAAAATTGCCTAGGATTGTCTAGATCCCTTATAGAAATTTGTATGGAGGGGAAAGTCAATGTCAAGCTTGTCGAAGGATAAGCAAAAATGAAAAATTATGTAGAGCATTAGGTCGAGAAAAGGATGGGAGAAGGATGTTTGTGTGGGTAATATACATACTCATATAGTGGAAGAGGCCCCATGTCCTCATACCTTCTCTCCTTCTCATGGACAGATGAAGTTAGCAGATTTTACTTAAAAGGACCTTTTGGCAGTGATAACCCATTCCATCAAGGTTGAGCCTGTGAATGCCTCTTCGATGGACATCACATGAAAATCAATAGCTTGGAAAGCATCCCCAATCATGGGTGGTGAAGAAGTTAAGTCACATGTTAGCATAAACCCTTCAATTGATTTTATGCATACGAATGAATCTAAAATTTAGCCAAATCCAACGAGGGTATAAAAGATTCTTTAGGTCCACAAAAAATTAAAAGGAAGGGTAGGATTGAAGTAGGGGGGGTCTTGGAATTGATTACTCTCCAGGTCATTCGTCTGAGGCTACAAGAGTTTGTAATTTCTCCACTGATGGTTTCAAGGAATAGTGTAAGGACTCATTGTCCCTTATGGAATTTAGAGGCGGGGATAGATATGACCTGCATTCAAAAAAGACAAAATTTAAGGGGACGGTGTCAGAGGGTTTAGGGTCTGATCAAAGTAAGGACTTTGGTCCATGTCACATCAGTAGTAAGTCCTTAATTTTCCATGTGCAAGCCTAGGCACTAAAATAAATTAGGGAGGGTCATCAACGACCTATTATTGGGGTGCTTAGAGTGAATTGAACCTAAAGGAGGGTGAATCATGAAAGTCTTCTTTGCAAACATTAAGGGTTTGGGTAGTCCTCAAGCCCTAATTAGTTAACGCCCTCCATAAACTCTTAGTCTGAAGGGCCAAACTAATTTTTTTAAGATTAAGTAGTCCCCAACCACCCAATTTTTTTGGCCAAGAGATGGAGTCCCAACTAGTTAGGTGAAACTTCCCAGGTGGTGTATTGTCGGACCAGATGAAAAGGAAAATCTTGTTGTGAATAACATTCAGGATAGTTTGAGGAGGCTTCTTCAATCCAAGCCAAAATGTAGGGATACTCATTAAAATTAATTGTGCAAGAATAAGTCTCCCTCCCAAAGAAAGTAACCTATATGCCCACATGTTAATCTTGCGATCAATTTTCTTCAGAAGCCAACCCCAATCTTTGGACTTGTAATTGTTTGGTTTTAGGAAGTACCCTAGATACTTCATACCTTGATACAAACTAACCATCTTATAAGGCAGGAAATCCTCAATAGTTCTAAGACAGGTCTCATCAGAGTAATGATACATAAAATTTGATTTATGGATGCTAATGGCCATCCCTGAGGCCTTACAGAAGTCATAAAAAATTCCTTTGTAATACTTCCATTCAACAACAGAAGCTACACCAAAAATAAGTATTTCATCCATAAAAAGAAAATGAGTAAGCGAAAGAGTCTTGGATATTTTTATACCTTTTATCCGGTTTGTCGACTTGGCCTCCCCGATAAGTCTCCTAAGGCCCTCAATAGCCAAAATAAAGAGCAGTGGAGATAGTGGGAATCCCTCTACTGCCAAAGAAATGTTTAGTTGGAGTACCATTTACCAGTATAGCAAATGAGACCAACGTAATGCATTCCAATATCCAATTTGTCACCGCCACGGGAATACCAATCTGAATAAGAATCAACCGGAGGTATGTCCAATTAATGTGATCATAGGCCTTTATACGATCCATTTTCAGTACCAAAGCTTGAATACTTTTGTCTTTGATTAAGTGTAAGCCTTCCTGTGACACTCCAACATCGTCAAGTATCTAACTGTTATACAAGAATCCAAATTTCTCATTAGTTATATACTTTGCTAATATAATCTTGATTTTGTTAGAGAGCAGTTTGGTAATAACTTTATAGAGCAGGTTGCACAATGATATAGGTTTGAAGTCATTAAATTCCTTAGTCTTGTCTTTCTTTGGTATAAGGGTGATGGGAGTGGCATTAATGATTTAATCCCTTTACGATGATATGCCTTTGTTCTAGATTCTTCAACCATAGCATGAAATTCACTTCCAAGTAGATCGAAAAAGTGGAGGAAGAATTCCATAGTCCATCCATCTGGACAGGGACTCTTCTCCTTCACAAATCCCTTCAAGATTTCTTTTATTTCTTCCAAGGTTATCTCAGCTCCAAGCTTGCCACCCTCTTCATCAGAGAATAATTTTGGAAATAGCTTTACAATATTTATTTGTTCAACCAAATTCAGAGAATGGTCTTGTTTATAAATATTGGAGAAATAGGAGACCACCAAGCTCATAATAGCAACCTAATCCTTGATAATATTACCATCCCCATTGAGTATCTCCCAGATAGAGTTGTTGTTCCTGTAGTGAGATGCATAATGCTGGAATAATTTAGTATTTTGATCCCCATGGGATACCTATAAAGCCCAAATTTTCACTCACCAAGTATTCTCTTGTTGATTAAAGATTACTCCTTTTTTCTTCACCAGATTTAATAGCTCCAAATTCCTTGTTGCAGAGAAAATATCATCCCCCGGATTTCTCTCAATATCCTGTATCTGTTGTTCAATATTACATAATTATTCATTGATAGATTTCCTCTTAGATTTGTCCCAATTGATTAGTTCACCCCGTAGCTTATTGAGTTTGAGAATCAATTGTTGAAAGGGAGAGTGATGATCGATCTTACCCAGATTGTTCCACTGGTTTTTGACAAAATCACAAAAAGAGTCATCTTCAAGCCATGTGTTATTGAACTTGAAAGGGTAGAGATAGCAACCACTCTCTAAATCCACTTGTAGAGCCATAGCTTTGTGGTTGATATCCCCATGGAAATAATCCATGAGTGATATCTACCAAATTGACATAATAGCTACTCATTGATCAAATAACGATCAAGCCTCTCGAAAACCCCTGCATTCCCCATCCTTCCATTTGTCTAGTTTGGCACCATATCGGTCGGGACAATATAAATAAGTCCAACATTGTTAAACAGAGCCTTGAAATAATATGCCAAAGGGTTAATAACCTTTTTAGAGCCCCAGATATCCAGCTGTGACGGTGTAAGATTAAGATCACCTACTAGAATAAGGAAAGGATCATTGAGAATACCATGTGCACATATATTATCCCAGAAAGATACCCTATTATTATAGGGACCATAAGTATTGATAATGTTGAGTTGTTGGTTGAAACCCTTGATATTACCAGTTAGCTTGATACCCGCGGCCATATTATAAGAGATAAAATTAGTGACCAAAGGATTCCAAGCAATCAGGAGTCCACCAGAGTGGCCATTAGCATCCACCCCACTACATAGCCAATGCAGTCTCGGTTTGAGCAAAAACTTGAAAGCTACAATGCCAGGACATATCGTCTCTTGTATCATAATAATATCCATTCTAGTCTAATCTAATACCCTTGTAACAACATTCATTTTAGGCTGACTGCCGAGCCCCCTCACATTGAAGGACATGATAATCATTGAGAAAATGAGTCATGGCCCACACTCGCTCTGAGAGGCCTGGAAGGAGACACAGAGTCAATCATAGCAGAAATGGAGGAGATATTAGAGGTTTTGGGATTAACCCATTTATGTTCTATCGAGGTATCGTTCCCTTGACCCAATTTGGGTTTACCCTTCCTCTTTCTAAGGGTGACATGTTGAGGAATGGAGTTAATGGGAATATTGTTCTCGGAGGTTCCACCGTCATTTTTGAAGATCAGTAAGGGTTCCTCTATAGTGGAGAGAAACTGATTTGTATCGGACTGGTCCAAGCAGGTATCCACCGATAGATCATCCAAGACCCTAATGGACCCAAATTGAAAATAATTAGGGATATCCGAAACCATAGGGGAGCCTGAAACTGGCATTTCACTTGTATCTTCCAAAAGAGAATGATATATATTGATCCCCAGATCAATAGGCGTTACCACTGGGGGTTCAATTTCCTTTGACGAAGTCACGCTAATATTTGCCAGGTTGGGGGATTCTATAGGTTCGACATTCCTATCATTCAGGTTTATAGGCTCAAACGTTCCTATTAGTCAGGTAGAGTTAGGTGAAAACATGGATTTATTAAGGGAGATCACAACCAATTTCATCGAATCCAAAATATCATCAGCATTAAGAGATTTTAAGAGTAATGGAAGGAAGACGTTAAATTTACCCAAAAATTCCTTTGCCGACGATTCATCCATAGGAAGGGGAAATGTAATGCTCTGAGCTAGGTCCTCAACATCCCCCGATGCCCCACATTCAGATGAATCCTCATCCTTCTGATTCCTCACATGGAAGGGCCTTTTCATAGTCCTTTCAGAGATGTCTAGTAGCATGGAATTTAAAGCACCTAAACGACAAACCCCAGTAGTCCAACTACTATATAAAGACTCTGTTTTACCACAGGAAACCCTTCCGATGTGTCAATCTCGACAAGAAACCTAGGGAAATCTTGGTCGTTTGAAATCAAGGTAGCTTCTTCAATGAGGATGAAACTGCCTATGGAATTTTCCAGATCCATGAAAGCTTGCAGAGACCAGCAGAAGAGTGGGAATCCCGGTAATTTAACCCATAAGTGCCATTTCTACAGCTTTTCCTTCCAGGGGTCAAAATTCGAATGCCAACGGCATAAAACCAGTGAACCCTTTCTGTATACCCAGAATATGGACAATATAATTTGCAGAGAATCCTCAGTAAGAAAATGAAAAAAAAACCCATCCATTAACAAGCATGATAATCCTCTGGGTTGGAAGATGCGGGAGGAGTCCTCTCTGACTCTGATGGAAACAAGTTGAAAGAGTTTGCATGGGGAATTGGTAGGAGAACCAACAATGATGCAGAGGGTCTAGCGTTGATTAAAGGAATGGAAACAACAAGGAAGGATGAAATTGAGGATTTGGTGGTCTTCGGAGACTTAATGCTGGTCATTAGGGAAGCTAGAACCTTGGCTATGAACCGAAAGAATCCTGTCAGTAAGATCCATCATCTCTTTAATTACAAAGTCAGTGACTTCATTTCTATCAACTTTCTTCATATTTTGAGGATCAATAACCAGATAGTGGATGCTATGGCTAATGTCTTAGCTGGTCTTGATTGTGGAATTATGGTTAGTAATGGTCAGGAATTCGGAAACAATTGGGTCCCATAATCCCTATCCTCTTTCAGATATGAAGAAGAAGCTCAATGGTTTTTTTTGCACTTGGAAGTGGAAGCCACCCTTAGCATGGGGAAATCATCTTGTTATTCCTTTGATCCATAAAACCTTGAGATATATTTTAAATGATTATTTTAAAACTACTTTGGGATCTCCTACCCCTCCTTGGATCATCCCAACGCCTTTTCAGCGATCTTGGAGAGCCTTCCACACACTGGATACACCTGGCTCGGATGTTCGACATTAAGGTGGTTAAAGTTCGAGGCAGTTTTGGCCTACATCACGGTCGAGGGCATCATTCTTGGCATGAAGTTGGGAATTTTTCGCATACAGAGCAGGGATATTGAAGTTTGGGCTATCATGGAAGAAGTCATTCCTACCGCCATCTCGAGCCTCCCCTCGCTGCAATTTTTGCGATGCAAGAAGCACATTAAGACATTGGAAAGAAATGAGTCTGTTGGAATTCAGAGAATGCCTTCCGCAAATGATGATGCGCAGGAACTGGATAGCGATGGCTATGTCAAGGTGCAACATGCTATGCACGAACACTGCAGAACAAAGGTGTTGGGAATTGGTAAAAATTGGAGCTATTCAGTAGGAGATAGCAGCGGAACCAACTGTTTGGTGTCTACGATGGGGTTTGTCAGCCTTCCAATTGAGGTCCAAACATGTTTGAAGGAAATGGAAGTCCAAGTTCACATGCTTAGAGCGGAGAACTCTGAAATCAAACAAGCCATTTCTCACCTTTTTACAATCGTCCAAGTAACGAACTCCGAGGTTCGCAGCGGTAGAAGCAAGTTGAATGAGCAGGTTTCCATCCTGGATGGAAAGTTTGAAAATGGATGCCCTTGTTCTGTCAATATGGACACTAAGATTATGGCACTGCACAACAGTGCCAGGATAGTAGAAGCCAAGATCGATAACATGAGGGAAGACATCAGAAAGAGCACCATGGTTTTACAAGGAGGCGCAGAAGGCATAGATGGAGATGTTGATGGGAAAATGGCGGAAAATCCACACCAGTAATTCATCCAACATGGGTCTTTCCAGTTCTTTTGAAACTTTTGCTTATAATATGTTTTATCAAAATTGTAGTATAGCGTCTTTTCTGGTTAGGAATGTAGTAGTAGCTGAATAGCTCTTATAAGGTCTCTTTCTCAGCAATGCCCTGTTTCTTTATTTTGATCCAAGGTCAGTTTGTTAGAAGGTATAGCTTCTGCAAAATAGTAATTTTTCATGAACATATCAGACTAGAAAAAGATGAGCTAGGGGTCGTGGCAGCTCTTTTATATTGGGATCAGTCTTCCCAAGTATTTTGTAACCTTGTTCTTCTTTTTATATAAAATATTCTTACTCGTTTTTATTAAAAAAAAAACAAGCATGATAATCCTAAGGACATAGTGAATCAAGGGTTTCCAAACCCTAGTAACCCAATCAATAATTTCCTCATGAGGAAGTTTGGTATATTTGATCTTTCCAACAAGTGCACGAGAGGACATATTAAGGACCATGTCCATTGTAATATCCTTTCCTAAAACACATAACACCCTTCCCTTCTTTGCTTTCTCGTTTTTGACTCTTATACGATTCCTGGCCTGTTCCCCCTTAAGTTTTGGATGATGTACATGGAAACCATGTCCAGTAGGTGCCTTACCACTTAAAACCTTCTCGAACGGTTCCAAATTTGGGTTTGCATAAATCGTATATTTTGGAGCCGGTGAACAGTAGACAACCTCACAAAAGGGATTAACCTAGACCCGAGTAGGCATAGATTTAGGAGTGTTTACCAACGCATCCCTTATTCCCGACACCTACCGAGAAGAGCATGTGGTTCTGGACCATGACATGTTATCACGAGAAGTCCCAAAATAGTAAAAACCTAAATGTACATAAAGAAAGTCAGACCCATCAAAATGGAACTGAATAATCTGAGGGAATCAAGTACCTGACCAGAATTGATATGGGAGACTAGAAACAAAAGAAAATAGTGATAAATATTGCAGATGAAAACGACACGAGACTTCCCACTTTTTTGACTTGGTTGGTACCAAGCCATTTTAGACGAATGGCGGACTCCAAGTTTGTAGTAGTTCTAGCTCCACAATCACAGTTTCTAGTAAGGCCAAGCTCTCTCAGAGCTAAATCCTAGCCCCATTTTCCATAGGGAATTGTTCTCAGTCATTGCGTCCTTTATATAAAACCCATCCAGGACCCGAGTTGAATGAAGAAATCCCATGGGTTTTCTTCGACGGTTCCTCTCAGCGAGGAGCATTGATTAGTGGAGATAGTGTTGTTTTTTTCATAAACAGGTCCCATTTTTTTAAATTGAGGATGAATTGCAGTATGGGATCTAATACTAGGAGTGAGTTATCAATGCTTTGGATGCTTTTAGCCTTTGCCAGATTCTCAGGTATTTCTTCTCTGCAAGTAGCAGGTGATTCTAAGCTTATTATCAATTGAGCGGTTGGGAAGTCTGTTCTTGGTGTTCTCCAATTGTTCTCTTGGATGGAGGAAATAAAAAAACTTACCTAGGCTTTCGGCCAGATTTCCTTTCTGCATATATATAGGGAGTTCAACCATAAGGGAGATGATCTTTCAAAGATGGCTTTCTAGGTTCAGGAAGGATTCATCTTTTAAGAGGCATGGTCCCTTGATCAGCTTATCTCGAATGTCTCCTTAGAAATTTTGCACCTTTAATTTATTGTGGCTTTCTTTTTGTAGTAGATGTAGATTGTAGATTATATATATATATATATATATATATATATATATATATATATATATATATATTGGCGAGCATGCATTATACTTATTTTTTGTGTAAGTTTTCCAACAACTTGTTGGACTCTCTCGAAGATCCAGCTGGTTGGTTGCCTTAGTGCTTTCTAGGAGGGCCTTTGTTTTTTATGGCTATCTCTAGTTCTGGAGAGAATATTGGTTCAAGACTGTGTCCCATTTGGTTTTTGTTTTTCCCCTCTGTTGGGATTGGTTGGAGTTCTTGGCCTTGTGTTGCTTTTGGCCTTTGGCAGTAGTTGTTAAGATTTAATATGCTAAGACAGAAAATAGCAGCATTACATTCCATTTCTCAATAATAGCATATACAGGATCACTGAAGAAACAACAAGCACAGCATAAACACAAGAGACACAAATTTATCCTGGGAAACCCTCATGGGGTAGAAAACCCAGTAAAGCTTCCTCAATATAGATGACCAGCAATATACAAAGATGCAAACCAAAGACATGATCTCCTCCTCCACCATAGCAGACCTCTCATCCACAAGTGCGCCTCACTCAAGTGAGTGAGTGTGTCAAATGAGGAACATACCTCCTCTATTTATACACTACACTGACATGTATTTTACACAAGTACATGTAGGCTCGTATTTAACCATTAGTTTAATACCCTATTATAACTGACTGGGCCGACCCCCACATGGTGGGTCTAATAACCCTAGTTACCACAACCAATTCGGAGGAATAAACATCTCCGGATTCATAGTATAATCACATCGGAGGTATGGAACATCTCCGGAATAAATAATATACAAATATAATATTCTTAGAAGTTACAATATTCAATAGTAGTCCGCTTTGTCTTCTTGGGAATCTATTGAGGAATTTGAGTAATGGTGCTCGATGTGAGACTGTTTCTTTGATGGCCTCTTGTTGCTACTGTTTTTGTAAACTCTTTAATGTTGTTTATTAATATAATAGTATTGATGTTTTTCCTTGAAAAAAAGACAGAGTAAGCTTTGGTTGTTTAAGGTACTAGTAGTATTGAACTTTGAAAGTAAGCTTTCCTTGCTTAAGGTAGTATTGAATTTTTAAAGGTAGTATTGAACTTTTATGATAATTTTATAAAGTATAGCACCAATTCAAGGTAGTATTGAATTATTTAACTTTTAAAGTAATTTTATGAAGTATAGCACCAATTTAATGTAAGATTGAACTATTGAACATTTAAAGTCATTTTTTAAATTATGATGCCAATTTAAGGTAGTGTTGAATTTTTAAGTTAGTATTGAACTTTTAAAATAAGTTTTGGTTGGTTAAGGTAGTATTGAATTTTTTTAAAATAATTTTAAGGTAGTATTGAATTTTTAAGATAGTATTGAAACTTTATTAAATAGTATTGAATTTTTTAAAAATAATTTTGAAGGTAGTATTGACTTTTTTGTAAATATAATTTTCTAATTTTATAAAGTATTGAACTTTTAAAAATAATTTTCTAATTTTAAAAAGTATAGCACCAACCATGTTTTAACTAGAGAGTAAATCCTTTTTGTATTTTTCAAAGGTATAATTTTTTTAAAGTATGGCCCCAATTTAAGGCAGTATTGAATTTTTAAAGTAGTATTGAACTTTTAAAGTAAGCTTTGGTTATTTAAGGTAGTATTGAATTTTTAAAGTGGTATTAAATTTTTAAAAATAATTTTAAGGTAGTATTGAATTTTTAAAATAATATTGAACCTTTTTTAAATAGTATTAATTTTTTTTAAAATAATTTTGAAGGTAGTATTTGACTTTTTTTAAATAATTTTGTAATTTTATAAAATATTCAACTACAATTTTGTAATTTTAAAAATCATAACACCAATTATACTCCAACAAGAGTAAATCCTTTTTGTAATTTTAAAAAGTATATTTTTTTAAAGTACTGCACCAATTTAAGTTAGTATTGAATTTTTAAGGTAGTATTTCTTTTTGTAATTTTAAAAAGTATATTTTTTTAAAATGCTACATCAATTTAAGTTAGTATTGAACAGTAGTATTGAATTTTTAAGGTAGTATTGAATTTTTAAAATAAGCTTTGGTTATTTAAGATAATATTGAATTTTTAAGATAGTATTTAACCTTTTTAAATAGTATTGAATTTTTTAAAAATAATTTTGAAAATAGTATTGAATTTTTAAAAATAATTTTGTAATTTTATAAAGTATTAAACTTTTAAAAATAATTTTTTAATTTACAAAAGTATACCACCAACCATACTCCAGCAAGAGAGTGAATCCTTTTTGTAATTTTAAAATGTATAATTGTCTAAAGTATGGCACCAATTTAAGGTAGTATTGACTTTTTAGGTTAGTATTGGATTTTAAAAGTAAGCTTTGGTTGCTTAAGGTAGTATTGAACTTTTTAAAAATAATCTTAAGGTAATATTGAATTTTTAAGGTAGTATTGAATTTTTTAAAAATATTCTTAAAGTAATACTGAATTTTTAAGATAGTATTGAACCTTTTCAAATAGTATTGAATATTTTTAAAATAATTTTGAAGGAAGTAATGATTTATTTTTAAATAATTTTGTAATTTTATAAATTATTGAAGTTTTAAAAAATAATTATGTAATTTTAAAAAATAATTATGTAATTTTAAAAAGTATAGCACCAACCATACTCTAAAGAGAGTAAATCCTTTTTGTAATTTTAAAAAGTATAAATTTTTTAAAAGTATGGCCCCAACTTAAGGTAAGGTAGTATTGAACGATAGTATTGAATTTTTAAGGTAGTATTGACTTTTTAAGGTAATCTTTAGATGCTTAAGGTAGTATTGAATTTTTAAGGTAGTATTGATTTTTTTATAAATAATTTTAAGGTAGTATTTACTTTTTTTTTTTAATAGAAACATGGTATATAGATTTATATTCAAAAAGGTTGTGCAGAGCTATTCCTTACAAAAAAAGAGAGCCTTGTAACAAAAGAGAATTTCAAAATGGGAATTGTATGAATGGCCAATCTGATATAATTTCTGAGTTGCTTTTATTGTTTGTTACTATAGAGGAGGGATAAATCCTTACATACTGGAAATTTAACAAAATGCAAAAAAACATTCAAACTTTTAAAATAGAGGTGTCAACCCAACTCATAAGGAGCTATTCTAACCATATTTCTGTTGTTGTACCAAATTTTCTTCTCCAATTCTCATGTCCACATAAGGAGATTCTTGGCAATGACTACATTGTGACATTCCGGCCATTTTTAAATTTCCTCTTTGTTAACATCTACAGTACCCATCAATTCAAACAAATTTGGTTCCAAATCATCAATTCATGAATCGTGAAAAGTTAATTGTTGGGAAATGTACCTCATATCAGCTATCGACTCCCTGTGTGCTTTTATACCTATGCAAACTGCTTCATAAATAGACCTCTTAAGCAATCCCACCACAACTATTAGAATGGTGATTACTTGAGGTTGTTAAGGAGAATTTCTTCAAAATTACTATGAGAGTTTCTTCTACCAAGCATTACTACTGAATATTTATTTTATTAGTTTTAGCTTATTAGTCTAAGAGCTTCTTGTGCTCATCTATCTAACTTATACTATTAGTCTAAGAACATAACTGAGATTTGAATGCCTACATGTACATCTGCTTATTTTCAGAGTGGTTTCAATTTATTATTTAAATGAAGGCAAACCCTGATTAGAAAGAGTGTATGTGTTATTTTTATGATTTTATAAATTTTATGATTATAGTGATAAATTTTATGATTATTTTTGTTTTTTTAATATTTTAAATAATAATGATAAATTATTTTTAACCTCCATGTGTCGATGATAATGCCTCTCGACGCCTTCTATTCGCACGATATTGATGTGAATGTGCTAATTAGTTTTTTTATCATCAAATTATATATTTGAATTATTTCAAACTTTTTTTTTAAATTTTGTACTAAGAATTAGTTTATCAATTTTAGATAAATGTATTGATTTAAAT
This sequence comes from Larix kaempferi, assembly GCA_027924585.1. NCBI lineage: Eukaryota > Viridiplantae > Streptophyta > Pinopsida > Pinales > Pinaceae > Larix > Larix kaempferi. The sequence goes on from BSBM01000887.1 coordinate 20,784,058, forward strand.
TATTTTAATTGTGTTTAAATAAATTATGTGAATTCATTTTTTTTTTTTTTTGTTTAAACAATTTTGTGAATTCAAAGTTTCTAAATTTTCAAAAACAAATTAATTATATTAAATTTTAATTTTGAAAAAAAAAACTATTTTTTAATATTTATTAGTAATGAATCAAAAACATCTTTATTATGACCTTCCATACCATACCATATACCCTACCAATTGAGATAATCATAAAACTCCATAAACACTAACTACATATACCATATCATAGTTCTAAAACATCCAAACAGAGAACCAATTACAAGTTTTTGACACAAATTCTACAACAAGCTTTCAACTATATCATATATCAAACTTCCCAGAGACTATACAAAATTCAATTTTTCAAATTTTAAATCATTTACTTACACGATTAAAGTGGAAATGAAACTTTCAAAACCATTATGAATGAAAGATATACCACTTATTGTACTTATCAGTTACAAATGCTTTATTAAATGATCTCAATGGCAATATATGTGAATAGTGCAGGCGTTGTTTTGTCCTGAGCTCTGTTTATTTTTAGCAACGTAAATCTATGGATAGGCTTATGATTAAATGGTGTTTTGATATATCATAGATGTATGATTGGCCAAAGGTGTTTAAGGATTTATGAGGTGGTTGGACTCATTTTTACAATAAAAAGTGTAATTGAATAAAGGAAATTATATTTTCAATAAAAAAATTAAAACTAATAACTTACCTTCTCTTCCTCATATCTCTTCCTTATATTGATTTTTAATTCTTATAATTTTAAAAAAAAACTTTTACACATTTGAAAATAAAAAATCTATTAACAATAACATAGGTTTATCAATATTTTAGTTCTTTTTACAATGATCTATTATTGTTTTGGAATTATCTACTTAATGTAAATCATTATTTTGAAATTATGTTTAATCGTTTACATCCTTCCAAAACTTTCCATTTAGTGTTCTTTCTGATGTTTTAGGAATGCTAAATAAAGAGACAATCAATATGGGAGCTCTATAAGAGCTAACCAAAACGCCCCCGACTTGTCGGAATTTAGCTTGGGTAGTTTTAAAATTGGGTAATTAGTCTAAAATAGACAATCCTGATTGCAGAAATTACAAAATTACCAAAATAACAATTTCTAGCTAGAAATTTAACGGATTTTTATCCCAAAATCGCTAGAAAAACGAGGCGTTTTAGTTGTCTTTTATCCTACACTATCAATATACTAAACGCACCAAGATCGATTTTTAATTCTTTGACAGCATAATCCACATCAACATCAGAAATTTTATTGAAATATGAGCAACTTTTACAGATTGACAGATCGGCTTCGGAGGGCGAAGCTCATCACTGCAAACACACTAAGTGTCTAGCTACAATGTCTTAGGCTCATTTAGCAATTTGAACTAGTACAACTAGAACGTCCTATAGGCTTCCTGGAGGCACTGAGATATAGCTACTAACACCCTAAGACTTGACTGACATTTTTACAGAACAAGCTTTCGGCTTTCTGATGTAGTGTTATACCATATAGGCAACCTGCAGAGCATACAGCTTCGGCTCTTGACTCTCTAAGACTTGCAGAGCTCCAACTACTGGAACACTCGACACACTAGACTCTTACTTGCAGAGCAGACTACTTGCTCAATGCAAAGACTCGACTGAATCAAATGAGAGCCGGGACCTCTCTTTTATAATATGCTAGCTAGTCACTCGGTAACAACAAACTGGCACCAACCGGTAAAAAGAAATGATTCCGGGGTAGTGGTGGGACACACTACTATTATCTCGTCCCTTGGAGGCTAAGCCATATGGGGACCCGGATATCGACATGGCCGACAAAAAACAAATTAAGGACCATGACATGGGAGACAGATTCCTGACAAGATTTACAAAGTGGAGCTATTGTTACCGTCCCACTACGACTTCCATTAAATGACATAAAGCAAAATATTTACAATCAATCATCTCCGGATCGGCATACACAGAATAATTCTTCATTTCTTGGTGGACCAACAGGTTGTCTGCCACATGGACAGTCAAAATCATTATCTGCCAGGTACTCTTCGAATTCACGTGCTTCAGAAGAGCATCTATATTCTGTTACTCATCTTCAGGGATAGGACCATTGTCGCCAAAATCAGGGGGCAGATACAGCCAGGGGCTGAAACACCTTTCAATATCTGAACCATGCAGTACATCACTTGCCTCACCAATGAACTCACTTTCAAACATAGATTCCATGCAGAGATCTAGAGGAAGGGTTTGCCTGTGGATCTTAGCATCAATTATGTTACCTATGTGATCCCTTTTGATGTATTTTTGGGTAAAATGTACTGTATGTTCAAGTTTTGAATACCGACCACCTTGGTGCTGGAGGAGAAACTTAAACCAGAGATTGTTCTGGTCAGCAACCTGCATGTCAGCTTGCATATGCAGTATAAAATTAGCACGCCGGTTTTGCCAATCAACTCTGGGGCAGAATTTTTCTAATAGGATTTCTGTCCATCTTGACCATTGTTTATTTCTCATATTACCTGGATCTGCACAAATAACTATAGACCTTTCTTCACGGCAAAACTGCAATATTAAGTTATAACTGGTCCAAGTTAAATTTCCTTCTCCGATATCTACATACCAGACTGGACCTTCTTTCTCTGGATTGCAATCTACCCAGAGCTCTCAACATCTTCTCAGCTTCTCTTGGGCTTGGCTGAAAACTCTAAATGTCGTCTTTTCCCATCTTTCCATTATATGCAGTTTTAATGGACTGGACTGTATTTGCTTGATCAAGGTGAGGCTGAGATATTTTTTGGCTTCATGCCGGTCAGCATAATCCAGCAACTGCCTCCTTTCTAATAGTGGGAGACTTTCATCCCAAGGCTTCATAAAGAGGGCATTCCTTGGTTAGAACAACATAGTTGTAGGGGTCTCTGCTGGGCCTTTTCCTTTCTCATCTTTGGAACTTCCAGAGCTTGTTCCAACGGAAAACATATTTAACCCTGCAATTTGCTTTGGCTGCATTACTCTACTGCTGTTTTCTGCATGAGATTTTCATTTTTAAATATACCAAGCATTATCTTTAAATCAATTCTGATTGTGAATCTAACTGGTTTGAGAAACAGTATAAAGTGTTGAACTGTTTTCTTTACAGCGAGGATTTCTTTGTGGCTGCTTGGGTAGTTCAACTCAGTTGACTTGAATGAACCAGAGCCATATCCACAGATATTTTCTTTGCCATCAATCTCTTCAAGGAGAACACCACCCCAAGTGGTAGATGAGGCATCTGTTTCTATAATCAGTTTACCAGTACCCTGTGGCAGATGGAGGGCAGGCAATTCTTTTACTTTGGCTTTAATCTTGTTCACCACCAAAGTCATAGCATCAGACCATGAAATTGGGTTCTTTTTTAACCTCTACTACAAAACATGGATGTCTGTAGCTTGACCACGATAAAAGGGCCTGATATAATTGAGACTTCCAAGAAATATCTGCAACTGTGTTTTATCAAGAATATTTTCAGGAAAGTGTTCGAAGGAACTGAGAACATGCTTTTGCAACACTACCTGACCTTTTTGAATTCTAAAACTGAGAAAATCCATTTCGGTTTTTCCAATTTCCATTTTACTTTCTAATAAAACCAATCCATGCTTATAAACAAGATCATAGAATTTTTGCAGATGTTTGAGATGATCTTGGAGATTCCTTGAACAAATAAGGATATCGTCTATGAACACCACTAACCATGGGATATCCCTAAAAATGTCTTCCATTCTTTTTTGAAACTCAGAAGGAGCATTGTTGACACCGAATGGGAGAACTTTCCATTGGTATTGACCATGTGGAACCACAAAGGCAGTTGTGAAGCAATCCTTTGCTTCAATACCAATTTGATAGAATCCAAACTTAAGATCAAACTTACTGAAGATAGTACAACCAGTAATTTTTTGCAGCAAACTGGCTTTGTCCGGAAGAGGGTAACGGATTTTTTGCAGCACTTGATTGAGAGGCTTATAAATGACAAAAAGACGGGGCTTTCCTCTCTTTTTCTTTGAGTGTTTGTTGACTACAAACGCTCTACAAGCCCAAGGACTCTTGGAGGGCTCTATTAGACCTTTATGCAAAAGTTCCTTTATTTCTTTTGAGCAAAACTCTCTTTCACAGGGAGTCATTATCCGGGCAGAAGCTTTCATTGGTTTGATTTTTTGGAGGGATCAAACAACAAGGATACAAAATACTTTTCCCTGGTCCAGAATGCATTTGGGATTTCTGAACAACAATCTTTGATTAGCTTCTCCTTGATTGCAACAAGAGTTTTGTCACTGTGGACTTCTGCATATGCTATGCATCTATCCATCTTATTTAGATCAACAGGCTTAACAGACTTGACAGGCTGTACAGGTAATGACTTACATTTAATTACAGGACTGAAACTTAAAGGAGTAGACACTTCATGACCCTGAATCGTACAAGAAAACAACATTTTATTAACATCTATGGAGAACGGACTGACTTTTTGAAGAAACTCAAAACCTAGCACACAATCTTCTTTAAGGATATCTAACCTAAAAAGAGATACAGAATTAAACACACCAAAAATATGTACAAGAAACTCTTTGACTTTACCAGAAAGAGATACAGGAGAACCTTCTATAGCAGAACCAAACTCATGACTTTTTTCCCAATAGAAAGAAGGAATTGCATTACCTTTTGCCAAATTAAACTGACATTCTGAATCAATAAGACAATGTACAAGGTATGATTTAAACTCAGGAGGACAAAATTGCAAAGACACAAAAAGCTTTGGACCTGACAAAGCACCTAAAAGACTAGGGACTTGTGACTGTGGAGAAGAAGGAGAATGAGGAGTAGAAGAAGGAGATTCTTGTTTCTGTTCTGGGTTTACCATGGCTTGTTCCAAATGTTTTGGAAGTTCTTCATCTGATGATTGGTCTCTTTCAGCGACCACTATTTTAAATGCATCTTTCAAATCTTCTATTTCTTTCACAAGTTGTTTTAACTTTCCTTGTTTTTCTTTCAACTGGTTTCTCAGTAGTTTCTCTTTATCCTTTCTGTGTGACTGTCTATCATCATGGCCATCTGGGTAATCTCTATAGATATATGCAGGATTGTATCTGGCAGATAGAGCTATGGATTCAACTTTCTCTTTACCCTTAGCAGACTTTTCTTTTTCAAGCAAACTTAGAAGTCTGGTCTTTTCTAGCCTAAGATCATGCCTATACACAGGTATGACAGAGAGTTGGATATCAATATCTGCTAGTTGTTTTTCCAGATCAAACTTGAGAATACGGGAAAACATGTACAAGGAAAAATCGAACTCTGGCAGACTACACCCCCCTAAATTTGCATCATGACTGGAGTCAGACTCGGAGTCAGAGGAAGATGAAGAGTCAGGGGCAAATTTGGCAAGAGTAACAGGAGATTCAGAATCAGAATCAGAAGATGATTCATCAGGAAGATAGAGGATTTCTCCAGAGGGAGTAGGAGAATTTACAGAGACTTCATGAAGATCCCACCATTCAGGATCTAGACCTTTACAGAGAGCAGCAAGATGGGGCCTGGACTTTCGTTCTAGACACTTGGCTGCCCAGTGATAAGACTTACCACAAATGAAGCAAACATTCTTCTTACCTTTTTCAGTATGCCTTTTCACAAGTCTCTTGTACTGATGTTTATGTTTCTTATAAGAATGTTTAGACTTATATTTCTGCTTATGACGGTAAGGCTTGTCAGGGTGATATCGGGGCTCAGAGGAATATAATTTTTTCTTTTTCTTTTTCTTGCAAGATTCAGTACGAAAATGACCTCTGTTATGGGATCCACACCCCCAATCCGACATCCCTGCAACATCTTTGCAAAAAGATGCTGAAAACATCTTCTGGTGTCTCTTGAAGTCTTTACTAACCCTTTTTTCCAAGCGATGCTCTTGCCATGTTTCCAAAATATGAGCATGAAGCTGGGATAGTGATAAAGAACGAAGCTCAACTTTATTATCCTTCAAAGTTTGTTCAACTGCATCAGGAACATGTCCTGGGAAGTTTCTTAAGTAATGCTTCAAATAAGTTGGATTTCCTGATTTACCTGAGGAAATCAATAATTTTTGCATGTAACAAAAATACTCTTCAGTTTTACTTGAATTACACAATCGTGCAGACATGAAAAGTGAAGCAAGCTGGTCATAATCTTCACCATCTTCAGGACCATAGAATTCACGGCCTAATGCACTTAAAATCTGCTCATCTGCAGCAAGCATCTCATTGCGGGTTTCTTGCGGTAACCAACGCCACCAATCATAAGCAAGACCTGAAAGACCTGCTACAAGTTGTGTACCCAACATTTGGCCTGTAAGGTTGTTGTCCTGTTGTTTTTTATACAAGATCCACTGGCCTAACATTTGAATAGCATTTTTTATGTTTTCTCTGGACTGACACTGGATGTTCAGTACAGGTTGTTCAGGCATTTGAGACAGTAGATCATTCATGGAGTTTATTCCAAAATGGAATACTTTGGGTGGAGCACTAGATGCGGCTGTGGCATCTGCCATATGAGTATCAAAGCGAGGAGGAGGTAGTGATCTCCTATTAGAAGATTCAACATCTAAAGCATTCAGATTAGCAAGATGTTTTGGATCTAAGACTGGGTTAAAAGTTTTGAATTCAACAATCCATTCTTCAACATCTTCTTTGATAGCATCACTCTCATCAAAGTCAAACTTAGGTTTTTTTTGGACACTGAACTGACCCAAAGAGTGACTCTTACTATGTCCTTTTGAGGCTAACTTTAATACATGGTCTAGGACCACATATTGTTTCTTTTTGAGAGATTCTATCTTTTCATAGAGTTCTTCCAGGACACATAATCTTCTTTCAAGCTTTTGAGAAGCTTCTTCAATGGCTATTCTAATTTGAGTAGAATCATGCAAAAGATGGTCAAGTAACTCAAGCTTTGTTTCAACTTTTGTAATGTGCTCTTTTTGATCTGTGCATTGACTTTTTAGAACTAGGATATCTCGTGCCATGTCATCGAGATTCCGCACAATATGAATCTGTTGCAAATTTCCCCAATTTGCAAGCTTAACTTTTTCAGAAACAGTCTGGTCTTGACTGGAGGATTTACAAGGCATAAATTCTCTTTTGGTTTGGCCATCTGCAGTGAACTGCCTAAAACCACTCTTAGGCAAATTTCTACCTGGAAGAAACGATCTTTGACCAGTATTTATGACTTCCATGCCAGATCCTTCTCTTGGAAGAGAAAACATTCCTAAGGATGGGAGTACTGAGAACATTCCTAAGGAAGGGAGTTCTTGTTGTTTCTGTTTTTGCTGGTGTAACAATTTTTGTTTGATTTTTTGACATGCTTGATAGGCAGCATGCTGGCCTCTATGCTCTATATCATACAAACCGGAAAATGAAGGTTGAACAGAAGAATGTATTAACAGGAGAAGAAGTGGAGGCTTTGCTAACTTGGTTAGACAAGGCTTGGAGCCTGGCATTATTATAAGAAGAAGATGAGACAGACCTTATGAGGGGAGGAGTAAATCTCTGTGTGGGTTGAGAATCAGGAACTCGGAAAGAACTAGTAGCTTCATCAAAAGTTAAAGGCTAAGCATTGAAGGTTGAAGCGACTCTATCTTGATTTCGGAGTTCTGTGTATTTCATTTCCCACTGTTTGGGATAGTTAATGCCAGTCCAATTAAAAGTAATTGGAGTAGTGTTCTTAGATTTTTCCCTTTCCACCACGCTATGCTCGACAGAACTTTGATGAACATGAGTTCGCAATTGAGTAAGGGTATCATTCCCAAACCAGACACAAACACCACCTTTAAGTTGAATGATCTTTGAACCTGTTTCCATATCAAAACCTTTCGGGAGAATATAGGCCTTCAAAAGATCATAAATGTAGGGGTTTGTGAGACTAACAGAGAACTTTGGATAAACTATCCCAAAGGTTGGTCCATCATGCAAAGGAGCTGTAAAGCCACCCATGACTGCATATGAGAATTTACGATGGCGAGTATCAACTATACAACACAAAGACAAGACAGGAAGACGAGGTCGGACAAGAGGACCAAGTCCCAATTTTATTGCACCGAAATGAGCATATTTGTAATTTTGTTTTATTACCCAATCGATTTGACACTTATCTAAAAGATTTATATGAACAAGCTCGTCACGTTCAGTGAACGAAACATCTATACTAGAGACTCTTATATGTGTTGCAGCTGTAATATGCCACCATGGGAGTCTGTAGACTTCTTTCAGAAGAATTTGTGGAAGTTGCCAATTTTCAGATGGGCTGAGAATCAGGAACTCGGAAAGAACTATGCACCTCACTATAAGACATTTAATGCACCATAACTGGCACTCAAATCACCCCAGTATTTCGGCGAACGACGACGGAAAATTTTCCGGCGAGGCACAGTTCCACCCCTTCTAGTTATTTTTTTGGAATTTTGACCATCTAAATCGTCTTAAAATGGGCCAAAACCTCTAAAAACATAGTTCCATAACATAGTTCCACAGTAAATAAAGTGGAACTACAATTCCGCGATTTTCATAACCCAAATGGCCAAAAGGGACGAACTACAATTATCCCAAGCCCTCTGAATCCACCCGTGAACCCACAATTCCTTTTGACTATGGATTATCTCGACAGCAGCACTTAGGGTGAGACTGCGAGCTTTAAATTTGCGTATAATAGCTATCAACTGTACACGACATTTGTCCTGACTCCTGCACATATGTCAAAATTGACGCAAGGCGGCGGGGCCGTGAGAGTGGGTTAACAGCTCAGCTACGTCCGTCTATTGGACGGAATTCGAACACGGTGTCCGATTCTTAGGCGGTCCAGTAGTGTCCATAGAATTTTGCATCTCTGAAATAAATTGGCTTGACAGTCCATAGAATTTTGCATTTCTGAAATAGATGGGCTGAGGCTGCTGAGCCAATCCGACACCCCTGGAGTTTCGTACCATGTCTTTGGCCAGGTAGGCTGGTTCTTGTCTGTCTGAAGAAACAATCGATGGCATTTCTGGTATCGAAATTGCTCATTGTTTGTATTGGATTTACAGTAATCGCCCAAGGCAAATATGTGAAAGCTGTACGACTGCAAGAATCAATGGATGATTCTCCAGAAATAAGCGCTGCATGCCAGGCCTCCCAGTCTCCAGACGACTGCAAGTCCTCTTTGATGAACACCTCTGTGGCAACCAAGCGAGGCGCTGGAGCCGTGGAAATAGTCGAAGCTGCCATGGGTTTGTGCTCTGATGGGGTCGCCCATTCTTATCTTCTCTCCGACTCTATTCTGTCCACTGCCATTGCTTCTGCCGATTTCAACTTGACAGTTGCTGCTCGGAATTGCCTGCTGTCTCTCACTGCTTCCATTGCAAGAATTTCCAGAAGCATGGCAGCTCCTCTCCAGATGGCAATTAAAGACGCCCAAACCTGGATGAGTGCCGCCCTCACCTATCAGTACAGCTGTTACTCCGCCTTCCACACTATCAACACGACGCTTCCGGAGGTGAGAAGCGCAGCCGAGCAGATAAATGGGGTGATGAGGTTAACTAGCACCGCCCTTGGCATGCTGGACGCCATGGATACTTACGGCCACAACATGAAATCATGGAGGCCTCCACAGACGGAGAGATCCAGGAACTCCTCAACTACATTTCAAGATCACCGGCAAAGCCAAAGCCTTCTGGATGTACTGTCCAAAGTGGGGGAACTTTCAGTCCCTAACATAACAGTATCCAAGGTCGAAGAAGAACTTGAGTCTGAGCATTACTGTTCAACCATTCAAGAAGCGGTGGATAGTGCCCCGGATTACTCTGCCCAGAGGTTCGTAATTTACATCAAAGCCGGAGTTTATAAAGAGATCGTGAGAATTCCTCCGAATAAGACGAATCTTATGTTCATCGGAGATGGCATGGATCGAACTATCGTCACTGGTTCTTTGTCTGCGCAGATTCCCGGCGTCGGCACATACGGCTCTGCAACTGTCGGTAAGTAATACTTACTACTACAAACTCTAGCTTTTGATATATATTCAATGTATGGGATCAATTACATGGGAATATACACACAATTGGGGTTTCTTGTAGATTAATGTAATTTCATTTGTTTGGGTAACCGCAGGGGTGAACGGGGACGGTTTTATGGCGCGGGACATGGCGTTCGAGAACAGCGCGGGTCCAGAGATGCATCAGGCTGTAGCCCTGAGAGTTGATAGCGATCTCTCAGCATTCGAGAGGTGCGCCATGCTCGGGCACCAGGACACACTATACGCGGTCACCCTTCGCCAATTTTATCGGAATTGCAGGATTGAAGGGACTGTAGACTTCATATTCGGAAACGCAGCCGCCGTCTTCCACAATTGCTCAGTTCTCGTCCGACCTCGGCCAGTGCCGTCGAATATTACGGAATCGAACCCCATAACTGCTCACGGCCGATTGGATCCGGGTCAGACTACTGGATTCGTATTCGAGAACTGCAGCATCGGTGGGACGGAGGAGTATATGGCAGATTTCTACCGCGATCCGAAAATGCACAGAGGCTACCTGGGTCGGCCGTGGAAACAGTTTTCACGGACCATTTTCATCCGGTCCTACATGGGGCCAGTTATTGAGCCGGAGGGGTGGCTGCCTTGGGATGGAACCTTCGCGCTGGACACTCTGTACTATGGAGAGTTTCAGAATTACGGGCCGGGTGCTGGCAATGTCTCTACCAGAGTGCCGTGGTCTAATCAGATTCCTCCACTCGCAGTGGGAATGTATTCTATACAGAACTTCATCGAAGGAGACACGTGGCTTCCCCTCATTCATATGTGATTCCTATTTCATATAATAGCATCAATCCTCTAAATATCTGATACAGTAGCTCCATGTTGCAAAGACTGTTATCAGGAAATTACATGGCAATAATGGAGTTCTTAGGGTTAGGGTTGAGGCCGTTTGGCAGAGTGACTCTTATCACTTATATTGTTTGTCTTCTAGTAATCCATTGAATTTAATTAGTTATCCATTAATTTATGTGTCTGATCTCTAATTTGGCATCTTAATCCATTAAAATTTAATTATATTTTTTAAATATTATTGCGTAGAAGAGGCGTATTCTACAGTTTAGTAGGGAGAGATGTGTAATTCCTTCCGTGCTCATCCTTGACACATGTCATTTTAAAGAAATAATAAATTATTATAAAATAACATGTCGGTTATTTAAAACATTTATAACCGCATATATATAAAAATACACAAAAACTGATTTTGCACTTAGAGAGATTTGATCCCTCTCAGCCCTTGGTAGATCCCCTTTAAGATGGAGATAAATGCAAATCAATTAGTTAACCAAAGATATTTAGTTCTTCATCAACCACCATTTTTGTGTATTTCATTAAGATTTATATTGTAAGTTTAGGTGTAAGTTAAAGTTTAGATAATTTGCACTTATTATTATTAGATAGATTTTCTAGTCAAAATCCAGCATTAATTTTTAAATAACAGTTTTCAGTTGTTGGAATTGCATAATCAAGGTGCCCCACGAATAATTGAGGACAATTGAAGAGGCTAAATCTATTTCCGTAATAAAATTGCAATTTCAACAATAAAAATAACAATTTTAACAACAAATCATATCACCAAATTCTAACCAAAAAACAAATAATCTAAACTTTAACATCATAATTTTTAATAATATCATGTTATTATATTTATCACTAATCAACAAAAACAAGTAATTCATTCCTATCCTATGAAAGATTTCTTATTAAATAGTATCATGTTATTATATTTATCACTAATCGACAAAACAAGTAATTCCTTCCTATCCTATGAAAGATTTCTTAAAAAGTACAAAGCATTAAATAATCGATATTAGTCACGGGTAGGATTAAAGCCCAATTATAAAGAAATCACAAAGCAACAAAAACACAAAACACTAGGAATTGACCAATTGTACATCAGTTCCATTCCAAGTCAAAATAGTGAACCAATAAATAATCGTGCAATGCAATGAAGTGTGGGAAAGAGGTATGTTAAATTGGCTCAATTTTACATCTATTTCTAATATAAAAGAATGGTGTAATAATGAATTCTACATCTATTTGTAATATAAAAGAATGAGTTGGACTAGAATATTGTAATAATATTTCTAATATAAAAGAATGGTGTAATAATGAATTCTACATCTATTTGTAATATAAAAGAATGAGTTTGACAAGAATCGTGTAATAATGAAGTTTTGGAGATGGAATGACTTTGAAAATAATAATGTTTTATTTTTTTATTCAAAAAAATAACTATATCTTTATTTATAAAAGTATATAAAAAATGAGTATAGAAAATAACAACACTTTTATATAAACATTGAGCTTGAAAAGAAGGGGTAGAAAATATGTTTTTAGTAGAGGGAAAAAAGAAGCTGAGGAAATCAAGAATGCTTTAATTGTCTTGACTATGGAAAGAGATCAGTCTTCTGAAGATGAGCTTTCACATCAAATTGAAAGAGTTTGTGGAAGGAGAGAAAGTGATAGTCCAAAAGATGAATCCCCTGAGAAATCCCCTGAACATTCTCCCTCTCCAAGGTCTCAAAGTATAAGTCTCTTAGGTGCAGTCTCAGGTCCAAAGCTCTTCATTACCCTTCAGTTTTGCCCTGATGAGTATAAAGCCTACCTAGTCCAATGTTTAATTGATTCAGGGTGTCAGTTTAATTTAGCTAAAGGTAATGCAATTCCCGAATTTTATTGGGAAGCCACTAAAGAATTTGGATCAGCAATTCAAGGAACACCTGTATATTTGACAGGAAAAGTCAAAGATTTTCCTATCTCTTTATCTTTTGTACAAAGTTCTTTATCCATGTATAGATTGGATGTGGTAAGAGAAGATTGTGTGTTAGGTTCAGAATTTCTATTAACAGTCAGTCCATTTGCTATTGATACCCAGAAAATGACATTCCAATGTACAGTTAAAGGTCAGTCAGTTATTTTGCCTTTGAGTCATACTTTTGTACAGAGATGTAAACCGATTTATCCCAGCCATCCAGAGCAATCTAAAGTTTCCCTAGACAAGATGGAAAGATGTATATCTTTTGCAAAACTTCATAGTGAAACCTATCTTGCTAGTATAACTGAAAGGTTGAAAAAAGATTGTTGCTCTGAGAGTCCGAATGCATTTTGGACTAGAGAAAAGTATTTTGTTTCTTTGCCATTTGATCCACTTCAGAAGATCAAACCTATGAAAGCATCCGCTAGATTAATGAGTCCAAGTGAAAGAGAATTCTGTTCAAGAGAAATACAGGACTTGTTAAACAAGGGTTTAATTGAACCATCAAAAAGCCCTTGGGCATGTAGAGCTTTTGTGGTTAACAAGCACAGTGAGCAGAAAAGAGGTAAGCCAAGATTAGTTGTTAATTTTAAGCCTCTGAATGCAGTACTCCAGAAGATCAAGTATCCTTTACCTGATGAGGCAAGTTTATTACAGAAAATCACAGGATGTACTATATTTAGCAAATTTGATCTGAAGTCTGGTTTTTATCAGATTGGTATAGAAGCAAAAGACAGGTATAAAACTGCCTTTGTGGTACCCCATGGCCAGTACCAATGGAAAGTACTCCCATTTGGAATCAATAATGCTCCATCTGAATTTCAGAAAAGGATGGAAGATATATTCAGGGATATTCCTTGGTTAGCAGTGTTTATTGATGATATTTTAATTTGTTCAAAGAATCTTCAAGAACATCTTAAACACCTGCAGCAGTTTTATGAGTTAGTCTTCAAACATGGGTTGGTTCTGTCTGAAAGTAAAATGGAAGTAGGCAGAACAGATATTGAATTTTTGGGTTTGCATATCAAAGCAGGACAGGCTGTGTTGCAAAAACATGTACTTCAGTCATTTGAACACTTTCCTGATAAAATTTTGGATAAAACCCAATTGCAGTGTTTCTTAGGCTGTTTGAATTATATCAGGCCATTTTATAAAGGTCAAGCTGCTGATATCCACCGTTTGTAGCAAAGACTTAAGAAGAAGCCCATTCCTTGGTCTGATCAGATGACTCTGGCTGTTCAACAAATTAAAGCCAGGGTAAAGCAGCTGCCAGCCCTGAATCTTCCTCAAGGGACTGGTAAATTAATTATTGAGATAGATGCTTCTAGTACAACTTGGGGTGGTGTACTATTGGAAGAAATTGATGGCAAAGCCAATATTTGTGGTTATGCATCTGGATCATTCAAGGGTGCAGAATTGAACTATCCAAGTAGTCATAAGGAGATACTGGCTGTTAAAAAGACAGTTAGTCATTTCATTTTATATTTAAAACCTGTCAGATTTATTATCAGGACAGATCTAAAGATTATGCCAGGCATATTTAAAAATGAGAACTTGATGGCTGAAAATAGCAGTCGCATTTTAAAATGGTTTCTTTGGTTAAGTAACTTTGATTATGATATTATTTATAAACCAGGTTACTTAAATTGCCTTGCTGATATGTTGACTCGTGAGACTGTGCAGACTGAAATTCCAAGTTTAAATATGTTTTCATCCAGTTCGAGTCAAGGTTTCATGAAAGATAGGATTGTTGCAGACAAAGGAAAAGCTCATATGACAGAGGAAGAGCTTGCTGAAGAAAAGCTCCATGCACCTCTAGAATCTTTATTCCTAGCCCCATGGGATAAAGACATTTCCAAAGAAGAACGCCAGCAACTGCTGGACTATGCAGATCGGCAGGAAGCCGAAAAATATCTCAACCTCACCCTGATCAAGCAGATTCAGGAAAGCCCCTGTAAACTGAAAATTCTGGAAAGATGGGAAAAATCAGCATTCAATGGATTCCAGAAAGCGCAAGAAAAGATGAGGCAGTGTAAAGAAATTTGGGTAGACTGTAATGAAGAAAAGGAAGGTGTTGTCTGGTATATTGATCTCGGCCAAGGTGATCTAACTTGGACAACCTATAATTTGATATTACAGTTCTGTAGAGAACAGACTTCTGTTATAATTTGTGCAGACCCTGGTAACATGAGAAATAAAAAGTGGTCTGGTTGGACAGAAGTATTTCTAGATAAATTCTGCCCAAGAATTGATTGGTGCAACAGAAGGATAGCCAAGGAAGAAGGATGGCCTTCTGTTGCACCAATCAATTCTTGGGATAGCCCAAGTATTTCACAGTCACACAGAAATTCATAAAAAGGGATAGCCAAGGAAGAAGGATGGACACCAAAGTTCACAGAAGAACGTTGCCTCTAAATTATAGAGTTGAGTCTCAATTTGCTTCTGAGTTCGTGTTCGGCCCTAATGAAGACCTCAAAGGATCAGATGTTGAGCAGTGCTTTGGTGAGTTGCTGTATCCAGACATGGAGGATGAATTTCCAGAGAATGAATACTGGAGATATATTGAGTCCCAACCCAGTTACCTTGAAGATGAGTTAATGAAAAGAGAACTGGAAGAAGACTTTTATAATGCAGGTGTTCTTGACTGTGTTTGTGGCGGTGTACTAGGGCCCGATGGGACAACAGTTTGTGTTTGCGGTTCCGGTTATGACACTCCGTAACAATGCCCGTTGACAGTTTCCAGGAATGAAGCTAGCCGGTCCGAGCTAAGAATCTCTTTATGTAAATATCTCTTTTAGTGGAAGCCGTTGGTGGGCCTTCCCATTGTAATTTTGTTGGCCATGTTTGCCGAAAGTTGTTTTGATTCCCTCGGAATGCTTTTTCTCCGAGATGCTTGTACTCTTGTAATAATTCTGGCCCAGCTTTGTCGGCCATTAGAATCTTTTAATGTCAGTCTGTCGTGTCAAAGCACCGGGTCCCCATATGGCTGAGCCTCCAAGGGACGAGATAACATAGTGTGGTCCCACTATGCCCCGGGAATCTTGATTTTGCACTGGTTAGTGTAATTCAGTGGTCACCGGTCTACCGGATAGAAATGCTATAAATAAAGCCTTCCGGGCTCATTGTAATTCATTCGAAAGTCTATGAGTTGCATGAGCAAGTAGTCCGCTCTGCAACTAGGTGTCGTCTGAGCAAGTAGTCCGCTCGAAAAAGAGTCTAGGTGTGTGAGAGCCTAAGCCTGTATGCTCTGCAAGTTTCCCTCAGTGGTATAACATTGCATCAGAAAGGTTAGACTCGGCTCTGTAAATCTATGTCAGTACGGGTGTGCTAGTAAGCATATCTTGGGACTCCCAGGAGCCTGCAAGTAACCTCATGCCTTCGGGAAGTGGTGAAAGCTAAACGGACCCAAGACGTTGTGCTTAGGCATAAAGTCCAGAGAACTGTGGTGACGAACTTCGCAGTCTGAGGTCAATCCACACTAAGAGTCTGTAATATGAATATTGTTGCAATAATAATCAACGTGGTATCCATTTGCATCATGCTGTTAGCATTCTTATCAAAATTGCTGCTCAAAGAATGTGCTGATTATTTCAATTTCAATGGCTCAAATGTTTAAAGTCTGAATTCCGCGAGATCCTGCCGTTTGGTATCAAAGCCAGAGAGGTTAAATTCTCAAGTTTTAAGCTGGTACTATCTATTTCCTTGAAGCTTATTATATTTATGCAATCTGTGTATGAATGTTTGGTTGATCATATTTTCAAAACACTCTGAATGAACAAATGTATCTAGTAGGCAGTGGAAATGACTGCTGAGGAAATTGTAGGGACCATTAAGGTGTAAGCGTAGTGTGGAAGTCAGAGTAGCAGTAAGGCCCGAGAGAAGGGGAGTAAGTCTACATAGTTTCCCACAGTGTAGAAGTCAGCCCTCACCTTAAATAGACATGGATCCCACAATGGATACAGTTCAACTGACAACCCTAGAGTGTCAATCAGCCAATGATGTTGAAATTTCTCTTGTAGAAAGAAGATCAAATTCTTTTCATCCTTCTACTTCTGAAGATGCTTCATATATTACCATAGATGACCAGAATCCTACAGCCAACTGGGAATTACCTCAAATCATTCCAAGAGATGTCTATAGACTCAAATGGTGGAACCTTTATTCAACCACCCAGATTAAAGTTTCTAGTATTGATATTTCTTTTACAGATGACCAAGAACCAATTCATATTTCTTTGTTAGATAAATCTCAGATCGATTGGGCTAAACAAAAAAAATTTAAATATGCACACTTTGGTGCAGTCAAACTTGGTCTAGGTCCTCTGGTTCGCCCGCGTCTTGCAATTTCTTCATTATGCTGTGTAGTTGATACAAGACATAATAAATTTTCAGATGCAGTCATAGGTGGTTTTACAGCCCCACTTCACGATGGCCCTGCATTTGGAACTATTTATCCTCGTTTCTCTGTCAGTCTTGATGACCCTCATATTTAAAATATCCTGAAAGCCTACATCCTACCCAAAGGTTTTGATATGTTGAATGGCTCTAAAATTATCCAACTCAAAGGAGGTGTCTGTGTCAGATTTGGTAACGATACTTTGCCCCAGTTAAGGTCCCATATCCAACAGAGTTCGGCAGACTGCAGCGTGGTGGAAACACCAACTGCCAAATCCAAAAATGCCACTCCCATAACCTTCAACTGGACAGGTATTCATTATCCCCAGTCATGGGAAATGAAATACACAGAACTGAGACATCAAGAAAGAGTAAAAGCTGTTATGAATCCCAAGCCACTTGTATATGATGAAGCTTCCTCTTCTTTTAAATCTCCTAGCTCAGAGCCTATTCCCAGATTTAATCCCCCTTTGATTAAGTCTGCATCATTATCCTCATATCATAATGCTAGGCATCAAGCACTGTGTTAACACCCAAAAAGTGCTCACTAGCTCATTTCCCTATTCACATGACCCATTTATCCACTTTTTCACCATCAGAGCCTCTGAAACCAACAAAAGGTCACCAAAAGACTTGAGTACACCCCTTTTTCCATTAAAAAAGATTATTTTTCCCAAAAAAGCATAAAAAACCCTCAAAAAGGGTCCAAATTCCCAAAAATATTAAAAAGGGAATTAAAATATTATTTTTATTCAAAAAAGGAAAAAGGAGGGAAAAGTACCTAAACCATGTTGGTCAATACCATTTGGTTTCCACAAAACCACAAATGGTATTTCCCACCACCAAAACCTATAAAAAGGTGGTAGGGGCTCCTCATTTCCCATCCATCCATTATCTCATCCTTATGCTGCTGAAATCTCCCCTGAGCATTTTAGCCATTGCAAACCACATTGGAGAAGAGACCATTGGAGATTGGAGTTGCTCATCCTTGGAGCCATTCAACATCAACCTTCACCATTGAAGGTATTATCGCAAGCACTTGCTTGCCCCCCATTTTTCAATACAAGCTCATTCTTTAATATCTTCTTGTTCTTGATTTTAAATCATTTTTGTTATTTGCTTAATATCTTTGCTTAGATCCATGAACAGTCTTGTTTAATTAGTTTATTGTTATTTATTTTCATTGAAACTGCTGCTACTAGTTAGCAGGTGCCCATAGCACTAAGTCTGGTTGCAAAACCGGGCCAACAGTTTTTGGCGACTCCGCTTTGGTTTGAACTATAGATCTCTAGTTTTGCCTTTAATCTTAGTTTTTTATGAGTTTTTAACCTTTAGATCCATAGATCTGCCATCTTAGACAGCAGATCCATTGCTGCTCTGAGTTTTGGCCCCATAAACAGCCCGAAATTTTCAATTTTCGGGTTCGTTTCTTGGTTTCCGTGCACGGCTTCCGCCTCGCGGTTTTTTGCCAGACAGTCACGCGGTCCATCGCGACTTTTCTGCGTTTTTCCGCGCGGTCCATCGCGGCTTTTTGCCAGACAGTCGCGCGGTCCATCGCGACTTTTCTGCGTTTTTCCGCGCTGCACACCGCGGCTTCGCGGCCAATTTCCGCGCTGCCCATCGCGACTGTGCGGTTAAAACCCGCGCGGTCCATCGCGACTGTGCGGCCAAAACCCGCGCGGTCCAGCACGACTGTTCGACAGAAACCCGCGCGGTCCATCGCGGCTTTTCTGTCAAAACCCGCGCGGCTGAATTTTTTCATTCGGCCATCCCGATTTTGAAAATTTTTTTTACTGTACTTTCTGCCCATAGCACATTTTTTACAGTATTAAATCCTGCATATTTTACAGCTTTGAAATTTTTTTTACTATTGAAAAAGTGCATATCTAGAAATCTTTTTAAAAATTTTCAAGAAAGTGAAAGAAAGACTCATTTTGCATTTTCATCTAGATTCAAATTTTTTCTTGTTTACTTCTTTAAAATCTTGCCCTTAGCAATTTTCCTGAACGAAGAAATCCATTTATTTCTTTTAAAAAGAAGTCTATTATTTGCTTTTATAAATCCAAAAAATCCATTATTTTTTGAGTTATTTTTTGAAAAGCATTTAAATTCCTTTTAGTGAAAAAATCGTAAATATTTGCTTTTTATTTTCGAAAAATCCTTTATTTTTTGAAAATTTCCTATAAAGCATTTTATTTTTTCAAGTTCAGTTTACAACACCTCACGTGCACTCACACGATCACTTAATTGAACTAAGCCTTAAAACGAACCCTAATTTGAACACACTTTTAACCCCACTTGGGGAACACTAAAAGAATTCTTGTAGCTAGGTAGTATTGGGGGGATAGGTGTTCCAATAACACCCCTCAGTTCATACATCTGAGACATAGAAGTTGTCCAATTAGGGAGCTAAAATCTCTTAGCACTTTTTGGCGCGGTCACAACCGGTTTGTGGGAAGGCCTCTCCCTTAGGAGGGTTGAAGTCACGAGGATGGTTCCGGAAGCCTGAGTGGAATACCGAAATCCATTCAGTAACCGAAGGGCTACCATTCGCAGTTCTCGGGATATCCCTGTATTGGGATATTGCGATCAAAGGACCAAACGACAGATTTACCTTTTCTCGACGCGTCATGAACGGAGTATCCTAGTAGCCTGTCTTTAGGATTGATTACCCGGTGTCCCTCCCGGTAGGGGGATATCTAGCCGTTGTCTCAACATTCATATTGTCTGACTTGGATTTCATCACCTTGCAGAGGATATCGTCTGTTTGAGTCACAATACTTTTAGATTAGGTGTTTGCATGATTTCAACCTACCTGTGGTCTAGTTACACCTATTTTTTTTTCTAGGAGCCGTTTGCATGTTGTTATTCTGACCAGTTGTTGCATTCCTCCACTTATTGTAGCACAGCTGCTAGAATAAGTGCCTTTTTTGAGGATTGATTTTTTGGCCTGAGAGCCTTCTTTTTTTTCACTCCCCTTCTTGCACCCCCTTGGTTGCATTAGGGTTTTGAGTCTTTTATATATATCACCACCTGATACTTAAACAAATTTTTTACCCAAACACATTTTCTCACCATTGAGAATTTTAGACGCTCTCGTCGTCTACAGGGCGAACTCCCAGAGTTTAGTCCACTTGGCTCTCCACGTCACGAACGCAGAGCCTTATCCCTTGATTCGACACATCGTCAATCAATTAGACAGTCATCCGATTCTGACATACCTCACTTCACCTTTGATTTGGAGGTAGAATCCGAAAACCCCACAGAGTTACCACCAACCACCATTATGTCTGGAACACCATTTGATCCACTATTTACAACTACCATAGGAGAGACATCAACAGACCCTTCTGTGGTGGTGCCATCCATGGCAACTACCACCCCCCTGGGTATGCCCAACATGGGTAACACTCCACATTTAGGAATGCCCAACACAGGGCCACCACCTGTCATGGGTATACCCAACATGGGGGTCATACCCCCTGTGGTTTCCACAAACCCCATCCCAGGAATCCCTAGTACGATTCCCAACCCAAGTGCAACCCATGTTGCACTTGGGGGTGCTATCCCAGGAATCCCTAGTGCTATTCCCAACCCAAGTGAAACCCATGTTGCACTTGGAGGCGCCGGCCCATACCAGACTACACCTATTGGAGGGCACATACCCTCCATACCTAACATACCTTTAGGCACCACTGGACCCCTACACCATGTCACAATGGCTAGGCATGTCCCCGCCCCAGTTACCACACCGGCTAGCCTACCATACATGGCGAGTCTGAACCTGCCAGACCTAGCTAGGCTAACAAATGACCCCATCAGACATGATCCTGCGTGGCCCCATATGCCCACCAAACTTCCCTCTGACATCCCTAAGTTTGAGGGTAAGACAGGGGAAGACCCCCAGAACCATGTCATGTCCTTCCATTTATGGTGTTCCTCCAACTCCATAGTGGACGACTCAATCCGCCTTCGGCTTTTACAACGCACCTTCACTGGCTCCGCAGCCAAATGGTATATCGAGCAGCCCCATGGGACGCATGCCACATTTACCTCCCTTGCCTCGACTTTCCTACAATTCTTCCAATTACCTGTCCGCTACGATGCGGCATTGAGATCCTACTGTCTTGCAGACAAACCACGGCCACCCACATCACTGACCATATTCATGAGTGGCGTCGACGCAGAAGCCTCTGCAAAATTAAATTAGACGACCGTATCTTTTTAGATTGGTTTCTAAAATCCCTCCTCCCTCTTATTGCGAAGGATGTGGCATCTGAAAGACCCCAGTCTGAAGAAGAGGCCATCCTCAAAGCCCAACAGTTTGATCTCATCTATGCCCAATCGGGTTATCTATACACAATCATACCTGACGCCCCACGAGGTGACTCTTCACGTGGAGACGCACCGGGGGCATCACATGCCGTTGATGGCATCATTGGCCAAATCACCTCGCAACCTAAACCTTTCAGCATGGTGAGCACCATGCCCGCCCCAGACCTCTCTAGGGCTACATCCAGTTCCGGAGCAACAACTTCTTATGCTCCAACAAACCAGACCCATCACATTCATGGACCCTCTTGTCCACAACATTGTTATGGGCAAACGCCATCAGCGTATGTACCTCCTACATACTATGCTCAACCTACTACACAAAGCCCCATTCAGTTCTCACCACAACCGTTGCAGTACCCACAACAAACTGCACCAGCTAATCTACCACATCCAATAGCTCAGGGGTACCAACAACCCCAACAGGCAACTGGACCACCTCCAGCTCCACCTGCATACTACCCACCGCAACCTGCCCCCGCACCTGCGGCTCCCCAAAATCCCCCCAATGCTCAAGGGCATGTGTACGCACAACAACAACAGTCCCAATACCAAAATAACCAACGCAACCAGGGTGGGAAACCAAACCGCGGAAGAGGACGTAACCGTGGAAACAACCAAAACCATAACCAAGCTCCACAACCTACCCATCCTCCGCAAAACAATAACGCGGCGCCTGCTCATCAGAATCCTGATCGGCCACCCAAGCAAGCCAAAAATGCTAATTTACGAACAAACCATCCTTGTTCCATTTGCGGTGTCTATGGCCACTATACCCACGCTTGCCCACATCTGGAGTGAGCTCGACAATTATGGACAGATGACGCCCATCGTCAGGGGCAGGCGGCTCCTCAGCCGCCACCCAACCCCCCACCACCTCAGCAACAACCTTTGGTGTTACAAAACCCTTTCCCAACACAAGGTGTGGTGAACACTCAGCCGTTAGCCCCCCCACAGGGCAACGTGCAACCACAACAAATCACTTACGCCGCTCCTGATCAACCCATGTTTGATTCAGGCACCCACCACTTATTGATGATGTCCACTGCCGATGTCAACATCCAAACCCGACGGAACCAGTATGGTCCTACCTCCGAGGCTACCCCCGTCGACAAGGATACTAACGCTAATCCCACCGATCAGACGTTACGGATACCACCTCTTCCACTCGATGGTGCTTCTAAAGCACCTCGTTTCCCTCTCCGTCGTATCAACAACAACCCCAATGCACGGGCTGCGTCAAATTACAACATCGTAGATGACCTAGCTCAATCTCCCGTAGCCATGTCTGCGTTAGAAGTCTTGAAAAACTGTCCTACGCAGCGCAAGACTTTACTTTCCGCCATTGGGGCAATTGACCCAAATGATTCAAAATTGATGACCTTTGATTTGGACCAGTCCGAACCACGTCTTCCTTCCACCATAGCAGTCCAAGTTTCTGTTTCTGTTCGGAATCTTGTCATCCATCGATGTATTATCGACGAGGGTGCCTCCACATGCGTCATGTCCACATTTGTTTGGCAGAAGTTGGGATCCCCTACTCTCCAACAATCCACCACTGCATTGCGGGCCTATGACGGCCGCTCAGCTCAACCTCAAGGTCTACTACCCAAGGTTCCCGTCCAATTGGGTGGGAAAACTGTGCTTATCGACATAGAGGTCATTAACGCCCAGCTCGATTATAACCTTTCACTGGGTCGTAGTTACATGTACGCCATGAAAGCGGTCGCCTCCTCCGTTTTTCGTACCATGATGTTCCCCCATGAGGGACGCGTGGTCAAAATCGACCAACTCACCTACTATGATCCCAATGCCCCTGCAGCCCCCGAAAATGTTCTTCCCATGATTGAACAACCCGCTTCTAGTGCAGTTACCTCCTTTGTGTCTTCTGTGGGACCCGGACTCTACTCAGATACACCAATGACCTCTACATTCCAGGCCATTCCACCACCGTCACCAGAGACCCAGGTCGCAAACCTCTGTACTCTTTCACAGAATACACAAACACCCGGTAGTCAACCACCATTGGTACCGAGTCACATCGGTGTTACACCCATCCACACCATCCCCTTTCTATTTCCTCCTTCGGGTGTAGTAAGCGCCCCGGTTATGGCTACCCTTAGTCTACCCGGGTTAACATTGGGATTACCCGTGTGGTATATCTCACCTCCCGTTCCACCGCCGACACCAAACGTCATCCTCCAACCGGTACAACCTATTGTTACCACAAATCAACCTCCTCCTGGTGTCGCAATCCCTTCGTCGTCAATGAAACCTCCTCCTGGTCTCACGATTGCTTCGACGTCAACGAATCCCCCTCTTCTTGCTAAGCCCACTGGGGGCAGAGGCCCACAACCGTACACTGCGATACCACCTCCTAAGGCAGTTAAACCCCCACCAGTATTTCGAGCTCCCCCCAAATGCTCATTATGCGATGAGATAGGACATCCAACTCATCAATGCCCACACTTACCGGCGCTCCAAGAGCATATGAATATGTTGGACGATGACATCAGCATCCCAGTAGTCAGGTTAGAGCCACCTCTACAGCCTCGCGACAAATCACTGTGCACTAACCATCCTTGTGCTATATGCAGTGTTTACGGCCACTACTCTCACCATTGTCCTGATCTACCTGACTATAGAGCAGCGTTGTACGAGTTAAACAACGTCGACTTAGAGATATCTCCTCCCCTCATCGAAGAGATCCACCCCCCGCCATCATCCTCATCGGAAGAAGTCAATACAGTTTATATGATTTCAACAACTTTCAAACCAGAACCCCTTGATTTATGGTCTGACTACTTCAATACTGATGAGCAGATTTTGGAGACACTCACTGCACCCGACTACCCTTGGGATGATATGCATCATCGCTCGTACTTCCTCCCGGAAGCATCTACATCCACCGCATCCAACCATCTATCGGTCGAGTCGAAAGACTTCATACCCACTAAGGTCAATTGGTTAAAAGACCCCATCCCAGCACCGGATGCCTTTGAAGAAGGGAACATGTCAAACATTTCCCCCACTATACAGATAGACATTTCCACAACACCAGGGAAACCTGAGCTCATATCGCTGGGCGCATCTTGCACTCAAGCAAAAACTCAGGCATACAAAAAGCTCTTTCAAGAGTTCCGAGACGTCTTTGCCTGGTCCTATACCGAGATGCCTGGTCTCGACCCCGCCATTATTGAACACCACGTTGATACATGGCCTGAAGTACCCCCTGTTCGTCAGAAACAGCGACCCATTCACCCTTCTAAGCTCCCCGCTGTTAAGGCTGAGGTCGAGAAACTTCGAAAAGCAGGGTTCATTTACCCTATTCCGTACACCACCTGGGTATCGAACCCCGTTCCCGTCAACAAAAAGCAGGGAACCCTTAGAGTATGCACTGACTTCCGCGATTTAAACCACGCTTGTCCAAAAGACAATTTCCCCACGCCATTCATTGACCAACTCATTGATGAGTGTGCGGGCCATGAGGTCCTATCCTTCATGGACGAGTTTTCCGGATATAACCAGATCCACATCCGCAAGGAGGATCAGTACAAGACTGCCTTCACCACCCCATGGGGCACCTTTGCCTATCGCGTCATGCCATTGGCCTTAAAAATGCTGGTGCCACTTTCCAGCGAGCCATGACCTATTGCTTTCATGACTTGGTCCATATCCTGCGAGTCTATCTTGACGACCTCACAGCTCGTTCCCGAAAACGATCAGACCACCTTAACGACCTCCGGCAAGTTTTCCAGCGTTGTCGCAAATATAAAATCCGCTTGAACCCACACAAGTGTGTCTTTTGCGTCCCAGCGGGCCGGTTGTTGGGTTTCATTGTTTCCCAAGACGGTATCACTGTCGATCCCCTGAAAGTCAAAGCCATCTTAGAACTTCCCCCTCCTCGCACGCTTCGACAGCTTCAGATCTTGCAAGGGCGGTCCAATTTTCTTAGGCGCTTCGTTCCTGATTATGCCACCAAAGTCCATGGCTTCTTACGCTTGCTTCACACCCACATACCCTTTGTTTGGGATGAGCAAGCAGACACGGCATTCGAAGCCCTCAAGACAGCTCTCACACAAGCCCCCTTGATATCCCCACCGGATTTCTCTCAATACTTCACCCTTTATGTCTCGGCATCTGAACATGCTGTGTCCGGAGTTTTGGTCCAAGAAGATGCCTCCCACAAAGAGCATGTGATTTATTACGTCAGCCAAACCTTGTCTGGCCCACCTCTACGTTACCCATACGAGGAAAGATTAGCCCTAGCTGTAGTCTTTTCCGTACAAAAATTGCGACACTACATCCTACTCAGTCATACCACGGTCGTGGCCGACTCCAACCCCATGGTCTATCTCCTCACCCGGCGGCTCCTACAAGGTCGTGTTGCTAAATGGGTCATTATCCTCCAGGAATATGACCTAACTTTCAAAACTCCCAAAAGCACTAAAGCCCTTGCGCTTGCTCACCTCATCACGGACCTCCCATCCTCTTCAACATCACCCGTTATCCAAACGGACCTGATTGACGAGCAGATTTTCATCATTTCGTCTGACGACCCTTGGTACGGCGACATTTTGACTTACCTTCGTACACAAAAGTTTCGACCAAACATCGATCGTGATGGACGCCGTCGCATACGACACCACGCCCCCCGATATCTCCTGATAGGGTATGTACTTTACCGACGCGGCGTTGATACCATCTTACGCCGCTGCCTATCCCATAGTGAGGCAGAACAAGTCCTCAATGATTGTCATAGCGGCGCCTGCGGAGGCCATTTCTCCGGCATGGCAACCGCCCAGAAAATCATTCGGGCAGGTTATTTTTGGCCATCATTATTTACTGATTGTATCACCGCAGTCAAGAATTGCCAGAACTGCCAACTATTTGTCCCAAAAGCAAGAACCCCCCCTGCCCCCCTTCATCCAGTCATCACTGTTGGACCATTCTGCAAATGGGCCATCGACTTCCTCGACTGCAACCCCCCGTCAGCCGGTGGTCACAAACACATCATTGTGGCTGTAGATTATTTCACCAAGTGGGCAGAAGCCATGCCGACCTACAACTGCAAAGCCGAAACTGCAGCACGGTTTTTCTTTAACCATGTTATCACTTGTTTCGGAGTGCCTAAGCAACTAGTCTCTGACCACGGCTCTCACTTCGAAGATGCCGTCTGGAAGGAATTATCAACCATGTTGAAATTTGAACACCATTTCTCTTCCGCTTACTATCCCCAAGGAAACGGCCAAGTCGAAGCGATCAATAAAATTTTGAAGACCATTCTCCAACGTACTGTAGACAAACACAAATCCAATTGGCACCACATGCTCTTCCCAGCACTATGGGCCTACCGCACCTCAACCAAAACCGCCACCGGTTTTACCCCTTTCCATTTAGTTCACGGTGTCGAGTCCGTCCTCCCTATTGAGTGCCAGATCCCAGCCTTACATATCGTCGTCGAACTCCTACCGGACACTTCCCCGATCGAGCAACGTTTACTACTCTTAGAGCAGGCCGATGAAGATCGGCGCACCGCCATTCAAAACATGGAAGCAGCTAAACAACGATCCAAACTAAGTTACGACAAACGCGTCCACCCAAGAACCTTTTCGGAGGGAGACCTTGTCCTCGCTTATGATCAAGCTCATGATAGAACCGGAAAGGGAAAGTTCGTGTCTATGTGGCAAGGCCCCTACATCATACACACCTGCCTCGGGCAGGGGGCATACATTCTGACCGACTCAGAAGGCAACACCCTACGCAACCCACGCAACGGGTTGTACCTTAAACGATTTTACCCATAGAAAATCTGATGGACACCATTGTCCATTTTAGTATAGGCATAAATTTTTCATTCACAAAAAATTTCAAAAAACCTAAATATTTGTTTTTCTCTGCATGACCACAGATGGAGCCTCTTCCACTCTGCCATATCGGTTTCGCTGATGGTGCAAGCCGTTGGTCTCCCAATCTCGCCTCCGCAGCTTGGGTAATATACTCCCCTTCACATGAATTAATTCACATTGACGGAGTATGTTTAGGTGCCGCCACCAATAATCAAGCTGAATACGATGCCGTGACCGGTCTCCTGGCCGCTTCTCTCCAGATGAGCATACGTCACCTCAACGTTTTCTTGGACTCACAGCTCCTAGTTTCCCAGCTCAACAATGATTAACAGGTACGCGATCCCTGTCTTTTCAGAAAATTCCTGTGCACTAAACAAATGGTTAGACAGTTTGAATCCATTACATTCACACATGTCCCAAGACACCTCAATAGTGTAGCAGATAATATGGCCAACAGTGTCCTCGACTGGCACACCAATCACATCATGTCATATCCATAAACAAAAATTGCATCCATGTACAAAACAGGTGCCTCCACGGGCATGTACAAAAACCAATATTGCATCCACGTGCATAACATGTGCCTCCACGGGCATAAAACAAACAAACCAAATAATGCATCCATGTGCATAACAGGTGCCTCCACGGGCATACATAAATCAACAAATATACTGCATCCACGTGCATATCATGTGCCTCCACGGGCATATACAAAAGACAAATGTGCATCCACGTGCATACACGATAATATATCTAAAATATATATCCACATATATATATAAATCAAATAGTCAACATGTCATAAGTGCCCTCAGCACCCGATATACAAAAAATACATCTGTCATACAAAAATGCTTCCCCATATGCTCATCAGCATTTGGGGGCAGATACAAAATATCTACTCATCTGGATCCCTAGGACCCTCCGGCTCCTCCTCCGGCTCCTCCTCCGACTCCTCCTCCGCCGGCCCCGCCGGGTCATGACGACCCCGAACTCGCCGCTCTGCTGGCCCCGCTGGATCGTCCCTCAGACGTATCCTCCCCTGAGCCGGCCCTGCCGGAGCATCTCGTCTACCATCCCCGTGCCTCGCCACGAACACCGCTGCCCTCAATAGGAGCGACTGCCACTCAGGCGGCGCACCGAGACATCCCTGCAAAATATCCCGATCCAGGTCTCTCCAACCATCCTCGGGTAGCCCAGCCACGATCCGGGCTAAGGTCCGTCGGACACCATCTATGGCGTCATCATGAGGGCCAACCCCTTGCCCACGGGCTGCATATCCTCCACCACGCGGAGGAGGTACAGGTACAGGTGGATGGGCGACCACCATCACCCTCCCCTGCCGAGCCACATAGTCAGGTGGTGGCACTGGACCCACATCTGCACAAAGCAAGTAATCCATCAGATACTATAACAAAAAATCATCAATGATAAATCAAACAACATATGATATAATATCAAATAAAACACAAAACATACCGTCTAAACTCCAGGCCTGTCCTAGGGCACGAGGCATCTCTGGGTCACCTCGGTAGTCCATGCCGGCGTAGGGATAGTCCTCAATAACCAGAGGCATCTGCTCCCACTGCTGATAGAAATCCTCAGTAAAGTAGCCGCGGACACGACCGCCGGCACGGGGCATCATCTGCCCCCACCTCATCATACGAGGCTCACTCGGAAGACCAGCACGAACGGGTACCCGTGGCCACAAGGTCGGCACCCGCTCGAAGAAAAAACAGCATAAAAACGAGGCATAACAAAACTCGCCTCCCTCTCTAATGGCCTTGTCCAGATCTCTCCGGACACCAGCCAGGAACATCTACGCCCAGGCATAATAAGTACCCTGTAGAACGGAATCCACCATCATCGTCTGCCCCCCAGACATACGATGTGGTGCAGCAGCACCCAATATCCTCAGAACGCAGGCACCAACAGCTCGCATATCCCACTCACGTAGGAATTTCAGACTAATAGAGCTGTTTACCAAAACAGCATCATCCACACAGAAAGTCTGTAAGAGGTCCTCCATATCTACACCCGGAGGCAACCTCGGCGAAATATCACCCACCTCACCCAAGCGAGGCAACCCAGTCAAAAAATATACATCCGTGAGAGTGATCTCTAACCTCTCACCACCAATAATGAAGGCACCCTCTGCCGGCACCCACCACTGCACAAGCTTGTTCAGGAGCCGTCTCACTGAACGTATAGGCGGGATCTGAGCGAACTTCAAAAGTCCGCTCATAGCCAGGGTCTGTCTCACCCCTGCATCAGTCTCAATCCTCAGCATGAGATCACCATCGATCTCCCTCTCCTGCCACACGGACTGAGGTCTCCGCAACATCCTGCCAAAAAACAGAAAAAAAAATTTTAGCCCCAGCACAAAAATTTTAGAAAAATCCCATCGCGGCTTTTACACAAAAAGCCGCGATGCCCATCGCGGCTTTTCCACAAAAAGCCGCGATGACCATCGCGGGATCCATGCAAAAACCCGCGATGAACATCGCGGGTTTTGGCCGGACAGTCGCGATGAACATCGCGACTATCCCCCATGAACTCGCGATGAACATCGCGGGTTCTGACATCACAGTCGCGATGAACATCGCGATTGTGAGCTTAAAACCCGCGCGGTTCATCGCGGGTTCAGCCCCGAAACCCGCGCGGTTCCACGTTGGAGAGTCAACGTGGAATTTCGCGGCCTTCGGGGACCCGCCGCCAAACAAAAAAGACATAATTGACTAGGCTAAGGCAAATAGAGTTACCTGCAACTCGCTAAATCGAAAACCAACGGTGAAATCTCCCGGAAATCGAGAAATAGCTCTGACAGCTCTATCAAACTCGCACGTAACAATGACATGTCATTTGGGCCCCACGTCCTATTTATAGAAAATCTACCAATTTTCCAACAACCATTGCGGTATCATACGAAGCCCATTTCTCAAACTGTTGGTACCGTTGGGATCAGCACAGCGAGAACTTCATACAGGTTCCTTCCTTTTCCCGTTTTCATGGGGTCCATTTTTTCACCATTTTTTTGGCCTCTCTCGTGGCCTCGGTTTGCGTGCCACATCGGCCGTTCTCCATTTTCGACATGCCTTATATCGCCGGATTCATTTTTCCGCGCTCGTCACGATGCTCGAGATCATTTCTCGCTCTCACCTTTAGATTTTTCGGGCATTTTTTCCACGCCCCCTCGTCACCTCGGTTTGCATGCCACATCGGCCGTTCCCCCGTTTTCGACAATCCTTAGGTCACCGGATCCAGTTTTCCGCAATGATGACGATGCTTGAGACCCTTTTTCGCCCTCATCAGTCCATTTTTGTTCGGTATAATTTTATCCCTTTTTCGGGCCGAGCAACCCCTTTTACGAAAAAGGCACTTAGGGAGTTTCTGTTAAGCTCTTTTCTGACTCCTAAACAATGAAAAGATCGCCGAGCAATCTTGCTTCCTTTCATGCTCGCTAAACGTATCTGAAAGGGCGTCTACCTGGTATAAGTTTACCCCTTTTCCGGACCTCGTAGACTAATTACGAAAAAGGTATACTCTAGTCACGTCGGCTAGAAGAGTTCTCCATCCGCATCATTTTATGCTTTTTCGGGCCTTGGAGACTAAACTTACGAAAAAGAAACACCAATAGAGTCCACTTACCGCTTTCAGACTCTCTAAACATGAAAGCAACCATGAGCATGAGCCGTCCTGGGCTCACAAAATCCACAGGACCGTACCATTTCAGAGCACACTTTTATCCCTTCTTGGAGCTCATTAAAACTACGAAGAAGGAATCAATGGTACCTCTTGGCGCCACGACAGATCACATCTACTCATATGGCAGCTTCCCCATTTTGGTCGCCTTTGTTCAGAGTATTCTGCAGTACGTCACCTTGTAATCCCTCGACAGCACCTATCAGCTCGTCCTCCCCCCCAGAGTCAATATATACCAATCAGTCAAAGCAATGATCCCCACACCTACAAGTCAGTTCCCTACGCTGCCAGGTCAACCATGTCATCATGCTCTGAACAAAGGAAGTTTGACTCTACCCATTTTTTGACCCAGTTATTTCCCATCCCCACAAGTATGTCAGCCCTACCATCAGTACTACATCACTTCAGTTCTACACCTCGCGCTCCTATCAAGGAAACATCATTGCCTTGTTAGTTGCTGGTCTCCCTCTGTCGACGACAACCACATTGATTCCAGAGGATAGACCTAGAGGTCCCTGTGTCTTGGACTCATTACCATTTATGATGAGTGCCTACGAATCATTTCGAGAGGAATCCTCAGTGCCTCTCCGAATGGTTGTTTCTCACATGCTCGACTTCAACACCTTGATCGCATCGTTGAGACTCACACAGGGTATTGGTCCGTTCAGTTATTAGTCGAAGACCCCGGATACCACCTGACTCCTCCACATTTGAGAGTCTACCTATGGATACAACCAGTTACATTTTTTCTATAGATATCTGGGTTGCGTATGGCGACAGTATTCCAGATGGCTCACAGTCATTGAGTCCATACAGATGTTGGACACCTTCAGTTTCAGTAGTTCAACAATTATTCCAGTGTATCAGTTATTGAGATCAGCCATGATCATGAGTATATCCCACAATAATGTCCCCTCTGGACCATTATGATGTACCAGTATATTTCTTTACGTATTATATCCCCCTTCTTGGGACTAATTGTTTTGTATATGTCTTGATACGAGCATGGGAATGCCCGCCTCGTCCTTTATCAGAGATTATACCTCATTCATATTGAGGCCATGTAATATTTTTTGTTTTTGCAGCTTCCAAGGGCCGTGGCTCTAGTCTCCAACCGGTCTCTTCTCTCCCCTAAAACCCCAGAAAAAGACAAATGAACTATGATGTCTATCGGCCATACGATGAGCTCCTGCCCTCACACATCAGGGGGCAATCTGTTAACACCCAAAAAGTGCTCACTAGCTCATTTCCCTATTCACATGACCCATTTATCCACTTTTTCACCATCAGAGCCTCTGAAACCAACAAAAGGTCACCAAAAGACTTGAGTACACCCCTTTTTTCATTAAAAAAGATTATTTTTCCCAAAAAAGCATAAAAAACCCTCAAAAAGGGTCCAAATTCCCAAAAATATTAAAAAGGGAATTAAAATATTATTTTTATTCAAAAAAGGAAAAAGGAGGGAAAAGTACCTAAACCATGTTGGTCAATACCATTTGGTTTCCACAAAACCACAAATGGTATTTCCCACCACCAAAACCTATAAAAAGGTGGTAGGGGCTCCTCATTTCCCATCCATCCATTATCTCATCCTTATGCTGCTGAAATCTCCCCTGAGCATTTTAGCCATTGCAAACCACATTGGAGATTAGAGTTGCTCATCCTTGGAGCCATTCAACATCAACCTTCACCATTGAAGGTATTATCGCAAGCACTTGCTTGCCCCCCATTTTTCAATACAAGCTCATTCTTTAATATCTTCTTGTTCTTGATTTTAAATCATTTTTGTTATTTGCTTAATATCTTTGCTTAGATCCATGAACAGTCTTGTTTAATTAGTTTATTGTTATTTATTTTCATTGAAACTGCTGCTACTAGTTAGCAGGTGCCCATAGCACTAAGCCTGGTTGCAAAACCGGGACAACGCACTGTCAAATGATTTAAGTAGGAAGTCTATAGAGGAGCCTATTCCGAATGCTAGTTCCTCTTCTGTAAATACAGAGTCTTTTTCAGGACTTTCCAATTTTGAACATAGAGGTCAACATGCAGACTGTCCTGCATGTCAAAAAATAAAACAAAAACTTCTGCAACAAGAGAAACACAAAGCCCTACATGAGTTCCCGTCCTTAGGAATGTTCTCCTCCTTACCCAGAGCTAATGCCAGTTCAGAGTCTACAAATATCCAGGGACAGAAATCCTTTTACCCTGGAAGAAATCTCCCAGAAACTGCCTTCAGACAATACTCCACAGATGGACAGACTCGTAGAGAGTTTATGTCTACAAAAGCTTCAGCTTCTGACCAGTCAGTTTCAGATGAAATTAAATTGGCTAAGTGGGGAAATCTACAAGCAATGTGCACTGTAGCAAATCTAGATGATATGGCCAATGATATCTTGTTGTTAAAAGCTAGTTGTGCAGAACAGAAGAAACAACTAGATAGAGTTATCACCAAACTTGAACTCCTAGATCATCTGTTGCATGATACAACAGGAATAGAGAGAGCAATAGAAGTAGCCTCAGATAAGCTACAAAGAAGACTTGCAGTTCTAGAAGACTTGAGTACTAGAACACAGGAACTAAAGAAAAAAGAATATGTAGTTTCTGATCATGTCTTAAGATTGGCCAGAAAAGGTCATTCTAAAGCAGCCTCTCTAGGAGCACTTTCATCTCTTCCAAATGATGAAAGACCAGAATGGGATTTTGGTGAGAGTGATGCACAGAAACAAGATATTCAAGAATGGATCAAAACATTTAAAAATTTCAGACCAGTTTTAGATCCAAAATTTATTGGAGATTTAGATATGATGGTAGAATCCTCAAACATGAGGAGGATAGAAGGTGGCAGGCAAATTCAGAATGAAGGTTTTGATACCCATATGCCAGAGGCACAAGATGTTTCTGTTGCTCCTAAAGTGTTTACTTTTGGTATCAATAATCTGAATAATTTAATTTCACAAATGCCAGAACAACCTGTGTTAAATATCCAGTGTCAGTCTAGAGAAGAAATAAAGAATGCACTTCAGTTGTTGACACACTGGCTTCTATATAAAAAGCAGCAAGACCACAATTTAACAGGACAAATGCTTGGTGCACAATTAGTTGTTGGTCTTTCAGTTTTGGCATATGAATGGTGGCGATGGTTGCCACAAGAAGCAAGAAATGAGTTATTAGCTGCTAATGACTCAGATGAACAAATAATCTCTGCTTTAAGTAGAGAATTTTATGGCCCAGAAGATCAAGAAGACTATGATCACTTAGCATCTCTTTTCATGTCTGCTAGACTGTGTGATCTTAGTAAAACTGAAGAGTATTTCTGCTATATGCAGAAATTATTAATATCTTCTGGAAAATCAGGAGACCCAGCCTATTTGAAGCACTACCTTAGAAGTTATCCAGGACATGTTCCTGATGCTGTTGAACGGGCATTAAAAGAAAAGAAAATTCAGCTTAGAACTCTTTCCCTTTCCCAATTACATAATCATATTCTTGAGACATGGCAAGAACATTGTTTGGATAAAAGAGTTTCTAAAGATTTTAAGAGACATCAGAAAATGTTTTCTGCTTCTTTCTGTAAAGATGTCGCTAAGATGCCTGATTGGGGGTGTGGTGCTCATAATAGAAGTCACTTTGGCAATGATGCTTGCCATTGTAAGAAAAAGAAACATAAGAAGTTTTACACTTCTGAAAGTAGATATCATCCAGATAAGCCTTATAAGCACAAATCTAAATTTAAGAAGAAAAGGTTTAAGCATGCTCCTAAAAGATTTGTGAAAAGAAGAAAAGAAAAAGGATCTGGAGATACATGTTTCATATGTGGAAAGAAAGGACATTGGGAAAGTAAATGTCCTAAAAGAAAATCCCGTCCCAGGCTTGCAGCTCTTTGTTCTACTTTGGATCCAGCCTGGTGGGATTTGTATAAAGTTTCTGATGATTTTCCTTCTCCCTCTGGAGAAATCATTTATTTACCTGATTCTGATTCTTCTTCCTATACAGATTCTGAAGAAGAACCCTTTCCTTATTTAGCTAAATGTGCTCCAAAGTCTTCATCTTCCAGCTCTTCTAGTTCAGATTCTGACCCTGAACCACATTTAGTGGGGTGTGAACTACCAGATTTTGATTTCAGTCTTTATATGTTTTCTAGAGCAGTCTCTCCTGCACAGATTGAGAAAAAGATTGCTTCTATTGATTTGCAGTTAGCTACAATTCCAGTTTTTAGACACCATGAGAGAACTGAGTTAAGGGAAGAAAAGAAAGCTTTGTAGGCACAATTGCAAGCTTTTGGAAAGGAAAAAGGAAAAGAGAAAATACAGTTGAATTTCAATCCAGCTGATCTGTATAAAGAATACCCAAGTGGCCATGCTGACAGGCAAGCACATAGAGCAGACAGAGAAAGACTGTTGAGAATAAAATTGAAAGAAAAACAGACTCAAATAAGAACACTGAGTTTTAAAGGAAAGATGAAATGAGAAATTGAAAAGTTACGTTGGAATCTATGCTTAGAAAGACCGAGGAAGCTTAAGCCACTTTTGAGAATTTTCAAGTTGAACATATCTATAGAGAATTCAACTTTAAAGTAGATTCGTTATCCAAAGAAGTACTCAACTTGGAATAAGACACCATAATTGTACATAAATTCAATGAAGATGCTGAGCTTCTAATGGATGCAACATTTCATTGTATAAAGTATTATTATTATATATTAGTTATAATATTAATTATTGTTACTTTTATATATTATATATGGATCACGTATTACTAAATATTAGTTAGCATATTAATTTTGTTTTTAATATCCAATACATTTTCGGGTAGTTTGGGTGACAAATTATACCAGCATAGATCCATCTTAAACTTGTATCTATCAAGCACTGAGAGGGATCCAATTTCTTGAGGTGTATTTCTTTTTTTAATTTTAAACTTAAGAAATTTGATCTCTGTTGATTGATAGATCCGGGTTTAAGTTTTAAGTTTTTATTTTATAAACGAACATCTATTTTTTATTACTTTTCATAATATTTTATTTTATGAACCAACATGGATTTTTTTTTTAAATACTTTCCATAATTTTTTATTTTATGAGCCGACATGAATTTTTTTAATTATTTTTTTACAAACTTTACATCACGTTACAACATTTTCCCCTAAAGCACCTCGTTTCACTCGGTGCAATTATTAAAAAATTCCACCTATCTCCAAATTATATAATTAAAAATTGTTTCATGCACCTCTTTTAATTTTTTAAATATTTTGATTAGCTAATACATGATGACATGGAATTTGAATTAGGGTTGGGAGGACCATTTTTCAACTAAATTTCCCATAATGCCTCAAACCATTTTACACCCTTTTTAAGAAAACGAGTTTTCTTAACAATAATAGGTTATGTACCAAACCCGAAATTTGCAAAAAAATACACTAATCCCCTTCACTCTACCGCTCTACCATCAAGGAAGTTGATCAAGACTCTACCATGACCAACTATGTCAAGAGGAAAGTCATCATTCTCATACCAAAGTCTGTCAACCATCATTATGAGAATTTTGGGTTTGAGCTCTAAAATGGGCCTCCTAAGGAATATAATAAAATAATAAAATAAAAGTTATTATGTTTTTAAGAAAAAAGTAAAAAACTATTTTCTCTCTTGTATTTTCAACTTAGCTCCTTGTAGGTTTACTCAAATTTTGAGTGCAACACTCGTTGGATGTGGAATTAAATGTTGCATCCAACGAGTACCCACTCGACACACTTTTAATGGATCCTGATACAAAAAAACTTGAAATACAATTAAAAAATGTAATTCCTACTAAGAAATAAATTTTTTATATGTATTTCGAGTTTTTTTCCTTATCGAGGTTCATCAAAAGTATGTTGAGTGGGTACTCCTTAGATGCAACATTTAATTTTGCATCCAATGGGTGCTCACACTCAAAATTGGAGTAAACCTACAAGGAGATAAGTAAAAAATACAAGAGAAAAAGTTTTGTTTTCCCATTTCATTAAAATAATTCATAAAATATTTGTTGGTATGGTTGACATCATCATCTTGAATCCTATTGGTTCTTATAAAGTTGATTTTGATGGTACATTTTTTTAGGTCTATTTTTTACCTCAAAATTCCCGTAATGAAAAGTCTAGCATGCATGGGTTGTCAAAATTACATCAAAGGCATCTCTACCATCCTCTTAAGAAGATTTTTTAGACTCATCATCATAATCTTGATTTTCCTTCTTATTCTTATTTCTCCTTTCCTTGCAATCTCTTTTGAAAGTCCCAACTTTTCCACAGCTCCAACATTTTTCCTTGAACTTTCCAAAAGACTTACTTCTCCTTTGAGATTTGGATCTACCCTTTTCCCTCTTTTTTCCTTTGTCCTTAGATCTTCCATGAACAACCAAGGCCTCATTGGTGGATTCAAAAGATTTTCACCTCACCTCCTATGAGAGTAAAGTATACATGACCTCTTCAAGCACTAATTTCTTTACAATGCTTCCAATAGCCATCACTAGGTTGTCCCATGAATCTGGAAAATAACATAAAAGACCCAACTTCTTCCAGAGAGTTGTTGCAATTTTCTCTTCTGAAACACTCAGTAACATTGAATTGACCAAACAAAGCATGATAAGGTTTATTGCCTTTCTCTCCAACACTTCCCATTCTTCATCTTTCATACTAGTGGGTTTAGTTATAGATACTACAACTCGTAGATCTCGATCTATGAGAAAATACTCCATCTTGAGCTTCCACAACTCAAAGTTGATGTCTACATTAAACTTCTCAATTTCTATTCAAGGCGTGCTTGCCATTTCCTTGCAATAGGATTTTCTTCTGCATAAGCTCTCACTCAAACCAAGATTAGATTAAAATACCTCATCCCTAACACCTTGGATCCGAGACGTTCATGCTCTGATAGCAAATGAAAGAAAGCATAGGTGAGTACTACACTTACTACAACAATCAAATATACAAGAATGTATAGATATTTAAATAAACAAAATTGCAGTAATGAACACCACATGAATATACAACCATTAAAGAACGATTTTCAATGGAAACCCTTTTATGAGAAAAATCCCGCACTCTAAATCACAATCAAATGTATTAATCAACAACTAATGAATGGTTACAATATGTTACAGAGCCTATATGCTCTCAATATGAATGTTTGGTAGAACACGCATTCTAGAGAAATTTTGGCAGCATAATAGTAAGTAAAATTCCTGCACAATGTTTCCTCCAACCCTAGCATTCAATAAATGGGCACAAAAAAAACCATAATCTATTTATGTTTTTTCAATTCTATACATTGAGAACAACTAGCAATTTTTTGGCCAACTGTTGATGTTGCTTAGCATTCATTGTCTACTAGTGATCTACATTTATTCTTCCTTATTGTTGATCAATTATTCTCTCCCATTATATAAGAGTTTATTCTCTACTACAATTCAACAATCATTACTTACTCAGCTACATGATTACAAGGTGTATGCCACACCTATCCCAACATATATATCCAAAACTTACACCAAAACTTATAGAAAAAACACAATAATTAATTATCCCTTTCATATAACTAGTGGAGTATAGTATTGACTCTTTTCATATAGTTAGTGGCATAAAATACTCATTGTTTCATGTTTACCGTTTCATTATAATATTTATGTATTTTATATGTCTTTGCTTATTGTTCTTGCTGTTATGATCCCCACCGCTCGATATTCATATTGATTCGAGTCTTTAACCAAACATGATTTATATGGTTGATATCTTTAATGATAAAAGATCATTTAAAGTATAAAGGCAAAGTTGAATATTAAATTTCAAATTATTATTTAATTTTTTACGATAAATTTTATTTTAATAATGTTAAATATTTATAATTGGTATTAATAACTAATAGTATGTATTAATTAATTAACAGAATTTAGTTTGGATGGTTGAGAAGAAAAATTGTTATCCTTCTTAATTGTGTTCAAATTTTCATGTTTTTTTTCTAATCTATTAAAAAACATTGAAAATTTTAACATATTCATTTGCATTCTCATAGCTATTCAAAAAGTTCATAGTCTATTGGAATATATTAAAGACCTTTCACTAAACAACAATACATAATCAAGAAACAATAAATGTGTTAATGCTATGGATTTTTCTACCTTTATCCCTTTGATTAACCATGTTTTTTTTTTTTTTTCTATCAATGCATCCTTACATCAACCCTTTGTGATGAGTAAAACTTTTGAAGTTGAGCCATTTTTAAAAATAATAAAGGATATAGCAGTAATTCTTCTAATTATCCAATTACCACTTGCAGATTACACCTTATATGTATTATCATGAACCTTAGGTACTTCCAACTTGTTCTATCATATGCCTTAGATGAAGTTTGATGACAAACAATGGGATATTTTTATTTTAATAGTATGTAGACCATCTTGAGCTATGCCAATGGCATCATGGATCTATCTCTTGTCGAGGAAAGCAAATGGTTCTTGTGAAATAAAATTAGAGAATATTTTGTATCCTTACATTTATGGTCACTTTTGCAATGATTTTGTACAAATAGTTGGACAATGAAACTGGTATGAATTCATCATAAGATTGATGATTGTCTTTTAGGGGAATAATATCTATGAACGTAGAATTAATAGCCATAGGGATATGCCTGATTTTTGTTGTCTCCTCCACTACTTTTAATAGCTCCCCTTCAATCATTTCATAGAAACCAAGAAAGAACTTAGTTGTCCACCCATCAGGACTACGAATTTTGTCCTTTTGAAAAGAGTCCAAAACTGGTTTGAGCTCCTCTTTGGAAACTTCTTCTTGTAAGATTTCATTTCCATCATCATCTATAAGGGATTTTAATATTTCAACAATACTGGATTTGGGGGATCTTTAAAGATATTGTTGTACCCGTCGATAGGCAGTGTATATAGAATTTGATTTGCGTTGAATGGCTATTAGTTTCTACGTTGACTAAAAAATTAAGCTATTTTTCCAAACTCTTACATTAAACAATATTTTTTTTTTTTTTTCTTCAATTTTCCATTTCATTGATCTCACTTGCCACTGACTAATATACTTGGGGGTCTTATTGCAAAGCTGACACTGGACATCTTATCATTGAGAAAAATATTTAATTCTTACAATCCATTTGTTTCCTCACAGAGGCTAGCATTTACACCATCATCTTGGTAGACTTCTTCCATTGGATACATGTCCATCTTCAACCTGCTTAGACCTTTATATTTTGGTAGTTATGGAAATCCAATAGTAATTTCTAACAATTTGTAATGGTTGTTGTCGATCAACTTTGTAATAATAGAAAAACATTGAACCCATATATTTTATTTAAAACCATATATTATAGTGAACATAAATTGTATGACTTCTTTGGAACATAAATTATATTACTAATGTTGAATCAAGAGTATCACACTGAGTATTTAATTCACTCATTGATCTCATTTCACTATCGAGTTCATCTCCAGCTACATATTCCCCACAAATATTTTGTGATTTGTATAGGTTTGCATAGGTACCAAAGTTTTCATAATTATCTTCTTCTTCATCGGCTTTCCACCGCTTTCACCATCATCGTCATAATTTGCAAGTTTTTGCATTCACAAGATTCATATAACCTTATTTTTAGTTAGCTCAATAATAGTTATCATCTCAACATAAACACATGCCCCTGGCAAAGTTTGTTTTCTTACTATAAATTGCTTTTTTGGAAACAAAAATAGAAAAGCAAAGGGCAGGAAATACTTACATTTTTTTGCCAAGAATAAAGTCAAGCAATATTTTCTTATGG
Organism: Larix kaempferi; assembly: GCA_027924585.1. Taxonomy (NCBI): domain Eukaryota; kingdom Viridiplantae; phylum Streptophyta; class Pinopsida; order Pinales; family Pinaceae; genus Larix; species Larix kaempferi. Next base: position 20,824,987 of record BSBM01000887.1, read on the forward strand.
AGCTTGAAGGTTGAGTAGGTTCTTTCCTGAGCATCTTACTCAATGTTCACCTTCTTTCAACTTCTTTTCATTTCTTCACCCAGTACAAGCGCCATCAATATTTTTTTGGTACAAATTGACATATTTGCTTGGGGTCACCTAGAGCAAATACCTACACTATGGAATCTTAGATCTAAGTGTGCATGCTTAATTTAAGACTAGATACTTGTGTATGTAGAATTGTAGCTACCTTCTTGGATTATTTGGTTGTACTATAGAAAATGGGATTTTTTTACAAAATATCAATCCTTTAGAATGGGGTCCTATACAAGTTATACTACATTTGGGTCCCAATTCGATGTTTTCACCGACATTTACTAAAAAAATAAATTTTCAACATCGAATGAAGTTGAATGGGAAAAACATTTAGGATAAAATTCATTTATGTTTTGAGAAACGTAGCTTAAGTGACGTTGGGTGTGTGACATCGCTTAAGACACATTCCCTAACGTCACTTAAGCCACATTCCCTAATTTTGTTTAAGCCATGTTGCATAGCGTCTCTTAAGAGAAATATTTTGTGCGCCTCTCCAAAGTGATGCTTGGAGTCTTTTAGGCATTTGGTATTTTCCATGACATTGAAAATTCGATCAGGCCAAAGAAAAAAAGTTTTTTTTGAAGAAAATTGGGAGAAGGAGAAATTTGGTTATAGGTAAAAAAAAAGGTTTTAGATTATTCTTTAAACTAAAGTTTATGCTTGAATTGACTAGAGGATTAATATTTGACATTTCATTGTGATGTTTCATTTCACACTTAACTTGGTTGTATGATTTGATCTTCTTAAATAAATGTACTTGCATCTTGGATTGGCATAAAGAACAATCACTCCCCCTAATCACTCACCTTAACTAGTTTGGGGAAACCTCTTGTTCCTACCCTCTTTCTCATCCAATACTTCCAAATTATGATCAGGGAAGGGACCCTCTTAATTATCCTTACTTTTTTCATTAGTGTCTTGAGATAAATTTGTGAATTTCTTTGTCTTTATTCTTAGTGTACTAGTGATTGGTTTTTGTATTTTGTTGAGATAGAGAACAATGTCAGGTAACCCTATCCACCGATTCACTAGTATATCCAAATGAAATGATTCTATATAGTTAGTTCTCAATTATGTATTCTATGACTAGAAATTGTGATAAAACATCTTATCGGAATTATTTAAATCTTGATCATGATTGGGTGATGAGAAATGTGATTGCCTTTGCATGCAATGCAAATGGATAAAGAGAAGAAGAGTTGTTAAGTCAACAACTAGGAAACATTGCTTAGAGCATGGGTACTTGGAAAGTGGAAAAGAATATCATCCCTTGGTAAGTTATTGAAAACATTTTTTGTCATTTTTCAAAATTAATATTTTTCTATTTCGATACTAACTATATTTATTTTGTCATAATTATTACAAAGACAAGACCGCTAATGTTTGGAAACCCACATGCTACAATTCATAGACATAGTAGAGATGGTGAGGGCAATGCAATTGAAGTTGATACAATGGAATAAAATGACCCTAATATTATTGAGAATGAAAGGATAGATAGGTTGATCCATGCCAGATTTGTTGCCATGAGTGCGAATTCACCTCCGGATGAGATTTATACAAATATTCATGATGCACCTCTTATTGATAAGGCACAAAAAGCCTTATATAAAGAATCAAAGACAAGTCTTCTCTCTACTCTTTTGTTGTTGGTCAACTTGAAGGTAATGAATGGTATTTCAAACAGAGGAATGATGCAGTTTTTAAGCTATGGAAGATTTATCTGTAGATAATTATAATTGTTTTTTTATTTATTAGTGATTGTACTATGTAGACCCTTAATTTTGATTTTCCAATATATTAATTTAATTTTTCTTATTAATTGTTAGGTGATATTATTCTACCGCTGTCAAATACTTTACCTCGCACATATAGAGAAATGTGCATCCTTCTAAAAGATATAGAAATGAGGTATAACACAATTGATGCATGTCCTAATGATCATATTATATATTATGGACAACATGCATAAAAAATGAGTGCCCTAAATGTGGAATTAGTAGATATTGTAATGATCATGTAACAAATAAGGTTCCCTTCAAAGTTCTTCGTCATATCGTTATAATTCCATGTTTCCAACGATCGTTCAAGTGTAAAAACATAGAATAATTTATGGACTATCATGCACAACAAAGAAGTAAAGACAGTGTCATGTGAATGCCTGGAATTAATGGTTTTGCGTTTAGAAACATTGAGGAAAAATGGACTATTTTTAAAGAAGAACCACGCAAGGTTAGAATTTCAATGACAACTGATGGTGTCAAATTATTTGGAGAGATCATAACCAATTACTCTGTTTCACCAATTATTGTTATAAACAATAACCTTCCTCCTTGGATGACAATAAAATGGGAGCATGTCATGTTAGAATTAATTTTTCCAGGTACTTATTTTTAGGACTGTTGACAACATGTAAGCAATTTTTTTTTTTCATTTTTGCATGTACAAGAACTTAATTATTTATATTACTTTTCAAATAACTAGGTAAGCACCAAGTGAAAGATATGGGCATATATCTTAAGCCTCTTATAGATGAAATTTTAAATTATGAGCCAACATCAATATGTACGACATCTCCAAACCTATAGGCCAAACACAATTTCATTGTTATGGAATAATCACATGGACAATTCATGATGCTTCAGGGCTTACACATTTTTATGGTATGTAAATTTGTAATTTAACTCTCTATATAATTTATTATTCAAGTTTTTTTAAATATTTTTGGAATTCTATTAACATTATTCTATAACTTGTAGGGATTTAAACAAAGGGAAAATATGCATGTCCAATGTGTGGTCCAAGGACAATATCTTGAAGTTCAAGAAGTTTAGGAAAGGAGGTGTACAACAAGTTCATGCATTCCCTCCCTAAGGATCATCGGTATCGAATTACCAAAAAAAAAACTCTTTAATGGGAATGAAGAGAGTGGGAAAAAACCATGAAGAATAATGCCTCAACTATGGAAAAAGGAATTTGAGAAGAATCATGGTAATCAATTGGTTTTAGTTACGTTCATATTTTCCACTTGTATTATTTTTTAGATTTTCATAGTTACCTTGATACAAAAATCATCTTTCATTGACACTTCTCAAAGGTCATCAGGGTCAGCTTCCATGAGGTTTGAAATGATACCCTATCTAATTTAGTTGGTTTCCATACCATGAGCACATATAAGTAGCTCATTTTTTGATACAATGCATTTTGTGAAGAATGTCACATAATGCTTATAGAAACTTATAGATGGGATGAGTAACAATGAAATAATTGCTAAAGTTATTAATGACATTGAGGAATCCAACTCAATACAATATTTAAGTCATTGCTACGACAATGGAAATCCAACCAATGTTCCATGGTTATTAATGGAGCAAGAGAGCGATGTTGTAAAAGAGGTCATATGAAAGATCAAATTTCCCACTGGTTTTTCTTTGAACATAAATAATATTAACAAAGCAAGGTGATTTTGGTGGGGCTAAAACTCATGATTGGAATACCTTTATTAAGGTTTGACATTTTACAATCTTTATTATCTTATGATATATACATTATTTGTTAGTAATATATGTTCATTTCTATTCAAATTTAAATGATATCGATTCCTTCCTTTTTGTTGTATGTTCTACCTCTACCTCTCCTTAACAGCTTTGACAATAACGTAGGAAAGTTATATTTGATCTCACAAAGTACATAAGGTATGTAAAAATCTATAATTGAATTATTGATTGTATACATTGTTAGTATATGCATTGCTTGCTTTATATATTTTAATGCTGACACATCAAATTTCTTTGCACTTGTAGGTGGTTATCAGCTAAAGAAATACATAAAGAAGATATCAAGTACTGGAAGAGAGAAATTCCCCAACTAATGTATGAAATGAAAAAGTATCTACCTACGACCTTTTTTAATGTATGGAAACACTACCTCATACACCGAGTGGAGGAGATTGAAATATGTGGACCTATACACACAAGGTCAATGTGGTTGGTGGAGAGGGGAACTTGAAAGCATTGCAAGCTTTTGTTAGACAAAGATCATGTCTAGAGCGCTCAATGGTTGAAGGGTATATACTATATCAATCAACTGTATATTTTAGTGAGTATTTGCCCCAAGTAGTGGGTGATATGAATGTGTCTCCTTTGGGATGTTAATTCCACCAACAAATTTAAAGGGGAAGTGTTGTTGGGGAAAGGTAGATGGAGAAGAGTGAAAAGTAATAGCTTCTATTGTATTTACTATCTGTGTACATGATTTTGGAAGCTTGGTTTGTTCACTATTTGTTTCCCTTCATCTAGGTAGTGAAGAGTGGTGTTGAGCACAAACTTATACTGAGAGGGGGGAGAAATGAATCAATACAAGATAATTTTTTACTTTTTCAAGCATTCATCAACCATAATAAAACAATCACATATGAGATCTATTAAATTCAAAACATGGAATGCAATATTTACGTGGAAAATATTTCAAGATAAAACCAAAAAAATTATCTTTATAAATATTTGTAGGCACCAACCTATTGTTACAAATATTTGTAGGAACCAACCTACTAGAAACACCAATACCCACTGGTACAAACCTTGGTAGGAACCAACCTAATCTTACAGATCTTTGTAGACACCAATATACTGGAGACACCAATACCAACTAGTACAAACCCTGATAGGCACCAACCTACTCTTTTAGATCTCCGTAGACACCAATCCCCACCGCTAAGCACCAACTTAGCAAGAGAAACCAATCTCTTTGTTTGAGCGACACTGACCTTCAAGTTACAATTTCTTCTTTAGTACATATGAATTATTCAAAATATGATAAGATTCAAATTACCTTCATTGAGTCTGCTTGCTAATTTTTCCTTCATCAGGTCTGACCAAAATTTAAATTTCCAAATGGTAACTTTCCCAAAGCTTGTTGTTTCTAGACTCTTCCCAAGGATGAACTTGTACAGCATGCCATGCATCCAATTTTCCAAATCTGATTCTGAAATTTTTACCTGAGGTACTTCAATATTTCTCCTTAGATTCATGAAAATTTCACAGTTTGAAAAGTCCTATAAAAGAAGTTATAGAGAAGATGCCACTATGACCTATTTGAAAATGATTTCAGAACCATTTAGAAACCCTAAATTCCATAGAGCACATCTTAGAAAGTGTGGCAAACCAAATTCTAAATTTTTTTCTTGGAGTACTTTTGCATGTTCCTCAGATCCCTAAAAAATTCATAGTCTAAAAAGTACCAAATTTTTTTATAGAGAAGATCTTGAGTTGACATGCTTGAAACTAATTTCAAGACCATTCAAAAACCCTAAATTCCACGGGGCATATATCAGAACGTATAGTGGGACAAAGTATGAAATTTTAACCTAAAGTACTTCTATATATATCTACATGTCCCTAAGAATTCCATAGTTTGAAAAGTCCCAAAAAAAAGTTATAATTAAAATTCCAAACTGACATGTATGGAATTGGTTTCAGGACCATTCATAAACCCTAAATTCCACAGGGAATATCTCAGAAAGTATAGAGAACAAACATTTGAAATTTTGACCATGTGTACTTAGAGATCTTGCGTCCGTCTCGTCAAAATTTCACTTTCCGAAACATCCCAGAAAGTAATTTATAGGGAAAATGAGAAATTGACCTAAAACTACTCTGTCATTTTGGAATGATATTCAATCTTTGCTCGTCCACCCCTTCGAATGCTACTACATTTTTTTTTCACACACACTTTCTCTCAATTCTTTATCTTTTTTATACATCATCATAACCCTTCATGAAGGGACATTTTCATTCAAAAATAAATAGCACCCATTAATTAAATATTTAATTAATTTTTTTTACTTTTCCAAATACCACGGGAAAATACCATGGGCTTCCAAGGGATGCAATTCATTTATACATTGCAAATAATCTTTGATTAGATGAAGAATATGGATAGAAAAATGCAAATAAGTTTACCATACTTATCATGGAATATGATCGTAGAGTTGGTTAGATCAAGAGATTTTTTGGATCATGATACAAATATGACCTGGTAGGAAATCGATCTAGTATATGGTGCAAAAGATAGAAATGTAAGCAATATTGTACTTTGAATTTTACATTTCAAATCCCATAGTTGTGCTGCCCCCCTAAATTAACTTATACATATAGTAATCAATTCATGAAAATGCATGTATAAACATGTTGATCATGCAAGAGAAACATCATAAAGCTATGTGGTGTAATGTTATAAAATACCACACCAAACAGTTGGATGATAAGAAAAAAAACATGTGACAATGGGATAACTTCAGTTTAACAGGTTACTAACATTTCCCATAAGGGTGTCATATGTCTGATGACATTGGATTTGAGGTACTATATCTATTTGGGAGACATTTAACGGGATATGGAATTTAAATCCTTCAAAGTGGTTCTCTTTAAGCTCAGGTAGTACAAATTGTTGTTGCAAGGTGATAAAAGGATTACCAATGATCATGACAATGTATTTACCACAATTAATACTAATAGACCGTATGAGCCAAATACAGATACCTACGTACTTCCAAAAAAATGTGAGTAGGTATTTTATTCATGGGTCGTAGGTAGAGTAGGTTGGTCATGTAAATTATATTTTTCTTGAAGAAGATGTTTGTGACCAAGAAGAAGAAGATGAAGGAGAGATGGAGGAATAAGTGTACTTAGACTTAGAGGACAGTCAAGTTGACTAGACATTCATTGCCTCACATCTTGATGATGATGATTATATTGATGATGACTTAGTGCCAGAGATACCAAACGTTCTTATGGACAATACTTATAATGATCGTGAAGGGTTGGATATGAATTCTAATTTCTAATATGCATGACTTAGATGTTGAGTTGGATGAAGTTCAAGATCAATATGATATGGATATGTAATAGATATTATTTAATAAATTGATCAATGTATTGATTCAAATTAAGTATTGCTATGTTTTTCGTTCTTGATTTAGATAAATGTATGCATGCACCTACTAGTTTATATAAATCGATTACATTGTACACACTTGTGGATATAAACATATAAATCCAATAAACTATGATTACATGAGTATATAAATCGGATTAGAACTTCAATTTGCATGGATATCATGGTTGATAATTAATCTTTCATCTAATTTCTTTTAGACTACTAGATTCATTCTTTATATGCAACATCTGATTTTCATTATAAATTTTGTGGATGAATGATAGTTGAACCCATTCAAAAGTTTGATTACATATGGTAAAATCTCTCTTCTTTCCATCTTTCAACAATTTACTATATTCTTATTATAACAGTAAGGATCAATGTGTCATTCCACAATGAGAGCTATGCAAAGTGTTAGCATATGTGAAGACAAATTCTAGAACAACAAAATATGTAAGGAAATACTTGTCATTATTCTAGCTTAGTCATCGAACATCCTTAGCTCTTTTTTTCCCCATTTGTGCTTAACCAAATTTATCTTCTTATCCCCTTAGGACTAGACCTAGATATTTTCTATGTTTTGGATCATTTCAAAATGAGTTATTCAAAGGGAATTGGTGAAAACTAGTAATGCCACTAATGTTCCAAAGAAAAATAACAAAGGAAAAAAAGAAAAAAAGACTTTTACAAGGTATTGCTAACTCTTATTTGTATACTAGTTATAAATCCAAAACACATGGTATCAATCATAAAAGGGAAATTTCACAACTCAAAAGGACATTTTTCAAAATCTAAGTGAAAGCTCAAAGAATTTCTCCACCAACCACATGACAAACTACATTGAAGAACCTCTTCTCAAAAGTAGTTGATATGACTATTTTAGAACTATATATTACATTAACATTTGACAATCCATAAAAGGAGTTCAAAATATTGAGAAATGTCTACCATGAAAGCTAATCCATAGTTCTTCAAAAATATTTATTGTCACATTGCAAGTGGATAGAGACAATAGTAACCATTTGATGAAGCATGCCTTCAAGCCTAAATTATAAATTCCATGTAGTGTTTGAGATAAATTGCAGCTCAGATATTCGAAGGAAAATAAGAAAAATCATCTTCAAGATCAACATCACATTTTCAAGTGCAAAATAGCAAGCACCCAAATAAAAGTAAAGATTGAGAGTGATTTAAAGGAAACAAGTGTATGATAGCAAGCTCTCATATATGCTTCTAAAGAAAATAAAAATAGTCTCAATCTCAAGGTTGATATACTGTTCAAAAGTCAAAATAATGGCCATGCCAATCTTCAATTCTCTTGCATGAATATTCCATTAGCACATGGTTCTCCAAGAATTAGCTATCCATTCTCACAAGAATAGATAAAATTATATTTCAAGGATTACCCATGAAAATGTATATTGTCACCAATTGTCATAGGTATTAAATGCATATTTCTTTCATATATTTTTTGAGTTTGAGGACAACAATCATGATCGCGAGATAACACTCAATGGAGGAATTCTTGATCACAAATGTCCATCCTAAATTTTTGCATCATTGTTAGTATATCTCATTTTTTCAAAGGTTCATTATTATGTGATTGAATCTCCAAACACAAAAGGAAAATGTTCCAAGTCTATAATGGGGACAATTGTTAGAATATTGAGAAATATGTTGGAATATGTAATGATGACTTGTGTGGTATTATTGGTAAAATATCATTAAAATGCATAAATAAATCTAATCCTATAAAAGAGATTTATCTCACATGCATCATGTAATAAATTATCTTATTACCATTCTTTATATAAGAGAGGTGGAAATCTATTTATTCCACATGTGTTATGGGATGTAAAAATTTCATACATCTAAATATATAATAGAGGTGAAGGAGGCTCATCAAATGCACATCAAAATATTTTGATGTATAGATCTAGGGTTCTTGTATTCATACCGAGGTATACTGCAGAATTCTTGCATCTTTTAGCTTGGTTGTAAATATTGATTGCTTGGCACATTTTTCAATGGATAGACCATTAGAGTCTAATATTAGCAATGTAATCTTTAACAGATTTCTTTGAAGATTGTATGTTGGAAACATTTCGATGTATAGATATAGGGTTCTTGTATTCATGATTAGGTCTATTGCAAAGTTCTTTCAACTATCAGTTGAGTTATGGTTGTGATGATTGTATTCTAGCCATATTTTATGTTGTATTGGTCATGTGAGGTTTATGTACACTGTTGTGGTGTTATATAATAATTCATTGTACAACTTGGTTCTAGTGCAATTTCATGATTCGGTGAGAAGCATACGTTATATTCATCATATCCATGAGATGAAGTGTGTTCTTATTCGCATCTTATGGGGAATTATGGAAATTGTCATCAAGGGGCATGTTAAGGTGATGCCACCTTCCTCCATTTGTATTCTTTCTCCCAGTCATTATTAAGGGGGAGTGTTAGAATATGTAATTAGAACTTGTATAGTATTGTTGGTAAAATATCATTAAAAGACATAAATAACTCTAATATTATAAAATAGAGTTATCCCACATGCATCATGTAATAAAATCTCTTATTACTATTCTTTATATAAGAGAGGTGGAAAGCAATTTATCCCACATGTGTTATGGGATGTAAATATTCCATACATCTAGCTATATAATAGAGGTGGTGGAGGCTCATCAAACACACATGATATTATTATGTCATTGTGACATAAAGTGAATATGGAGTGTGATTTGATGTGTTGGGCACGACTGAAGTTAAGGCATTTTTGGACAAGACAGTTTTTGAGCTACAAAGTTACAGCGCAACGCAGCGTCGGCAAAGTAAAAGTCACAGTGCTGCGGAGATCTAGTGCTGCGAAGTGCCAGCTCTGCGAAGATCCAGCATGGCATAATTTTGGACACAATACAGTATAAGTTCTAGTAAGATCAATCGAAAATCTATTTTGGGGAAGATGCTTCAAGATTCTCAGGAGGCGGGTAAGGAGTGGTGAAGAAGGAAAGCGATCGGTCGCACAAGCAAAGGCATCACTAAGTGAACTAGGTGCATGAAACCGTTAGAGAAGGAACATCGGGATGAAAGTGACCCGTCGTTATGCGCTCGACAGAGGGGCTGAAAGTGACATGACCACGCATAGCCAGAAAATGTTACAAGCCAGAGACAACGCAAAAGGATTTCCATGACGATGAAGTCACTATCATAGCCTAACATATTTGGTTAGCAAGGTAACCGCACCATTTTGGGTACCTTAGGGTTTGCTTTAGCCCACCACGAATATAAAGACGTGACCTAAGGGAACGATCTATATAAGGGGCATCTTTTGTAAGGGAAAGGATTGATTGTTGTTGATTTTGTATTGAGACATTGATATCTAAGAGTTTTGTTGATCTCTGTTGAGAGACTATTGTAAAGAGGCTCTGAAGATGCGTGCGCAGAGACCCATTGAAGAGAGAAGAGAGTCTGTAGCTGAGTGCGCAGACTGGAACTGTTGAACCCTTCCCATTTATTATAAACAACAGTTTCTGTCGACGTAGCTCCCATCTTGGGGGTGAACCACATTAAATCCTTGTGTTGTGTGATTGAATGTGTGTTTGCTTTTAATTAAATGGTTAAGTTCTTGCTTATGAGTATATGTATCTTTTATTTCATGTGTATTCTCCAAAAGAATGAATGATGGGAATAATATGTTAAGTATTGAACATAGATGAGTGAAGGTTGAATGCACAAGTATTTTTGAACATAATGAATGAATGAGATAATTGGGTAAACACTTAAATCAGCAAAGTCTGTGTAGTGTGATTCCCTGAAGCGCAGCACCGGAAGTGCACAGTTGCATCGTAGTTCATCATATTGCATAAGTCCCAAATTATACATCCTAATATGCTTGTTGAATGCACAATTTACACTAAGTAAATTCTGTTGAAGATGTGTGATTATTAAAGAGGTAGCGCAGTCCTCAGTTGTGATGTCCTGTTGTTAAGTAGTCATTCTAAAGAGTGCATTCCCTATGTGTGCCATAGTTAAAGTGCTAACCATGAAGTAGGTGTAACTTCGCGCAGTCCCCCATTTTGTTGAACTGCACAACACCCGCTTGTGGAAAATTGATTCCGAAACCTCCCCATAACTTCGCCTCGGGTGAGACCTCAGTCTACTGCAGAATGTTTCCGAAAAGGATGGTGAAAAGGTGTTTTGTTGGTTTCTTGAACCGCACAGAACTTGGGTCAGTCTTGAAAGCTAAAGAACGAGTATACAACCAACAAATGGTTCCGTTGCCGTGCTTGAAATGGTGATGTGTTTTGAATATTGGAATCCCAAGAGGATAGAAATCTAGAATTGGGTGGATAAGATAGAAAAATATTTTGCAAGAAAGGAGAACAAACATCTGCGTTTCTCTGATGAAGAATGGTTGCATAGAAACCTGTGTGTAGACATTTTTGAAGTTTTCTTCTCATTTTTCAGCAATGACTTATATGAATGGTTGTCAAGGTTAGCAGAATGCAAAAATTTCTATCAAGGAGGAGAACCAATAGAGTGGACTCCAGAATTGATCCAGAGGCTTAAAGTGGCAGATAGTCCGATCTCAAGAGCAGTAGACTTGTGGCTGGATATAATACTGGAAGGATATGTTACATATTTTGTTGTGGACACGCTGAAGTGGTACAATGTAGTAGAAGCAGACTTCTTCAAAGGATTCAGAGGTAAGGACCTGAACAATTTGAATCTATATATCAAAATGCTTTTAGTAGAAAAAAGGTGTTTTAAGATTGCAGTAAGATACCTAGAAGTTTTGAGTCTGTAATGTTCAGAGCTAACGACAGTGATATAGAAGAACACATTCATAAATTAAGAAGTGGTAAAATATATAAGTCTAGTGCATAAAAGAGGTCTAATGAACATGAACTTCGCATATACACTAAGTTACAAGTTGAGCCTGATAGCCAGACAAAACCTCCAGTAGCTACCTATCAGCCTATCACTCCATAGAATCCACCAATTGACAATACTGCTAATACATAGAATGTCAGTAGTAGTAACACCATCGGTGTGAGTACTCAGAACATTTCGCGCAGTAGTATCCCTGACACCGCACAGAACATTGTGCTTCCTAGAAAGAGAATGACAGCCGATATAAAACTGTCGATATTCAAAGGAACGGGTCTAGAAGACCCTGAGCAACATTGGTTTCTATGTGAAGCCATGTGGAACGTTAAGCAAGTCCAGGATGATGTTGTTAAGTAAGCACAACTCGTCACTACATTCAGGGAGAGAGCCTTGAATTGGTTTATGAAATATTCTATTGGGTAGAATAGGACCCTACTAGATATCAAGGTTGCCCTCTTAAGAGAATTCAAGAAACCTAAGTCCGAGTCACAATGTATTACAGAACTCAAAGATATTAAGCAGAAAACGACTGAGTCAATATGGGAATTTGACCAGAAATTCAAAGCATTGTTAGACTAAGTAAGCTTTGACATCGCACCGCAACAACACTAGGAGTGGTTCATAGCTGCGTTGTTGCCACACATTAGACTACCATTGATGCAATAGAAGGTTGCTTCACAAACAAAATCCCTGGAGATTGCAATGAAACTAGAGGCTTCGCCGATATGAGAGACTAGCCAAGCGATGATTCAGATACAGAACCAGCTAGCAACTCTAACGTTACAACTACAATATATTAAGAAGGGAAAAGAAATCAGAGAAGAAGTCTGGCGTACCAAGTGTAAAGGAGAAGGACACTCGAAAGAAATTTGTCCAGTGTTCAAAGATTACCTAGATAGTGGAGCACCAAATCCACTGAACCAATAACAATGACCATGGTGTGAAATTTTTCGATGTAGAGAACATCGGCCTGAAGATTGTTACTTAATCCAGAAGTATGTGTGAACACCCAAGAATTTATACTGCACATTCTGTAAGTCAGTTGGCTATGATGATACCAACTATAGAGCATATGAACTCATGATAGAGAGAAAGCATGATGTCTACAGAATTCAAGAAGAAGCAACACAATGATAACGCACAGTATAATCAAGGGGCATACAGAGGACGTGGTGGATACAGAGGAAGAGGAATAAATACTGGCCAATGAAGAGGAAGAGGTCAGATAGTATTCTATAACTGTGTTCATCCTGGTCATCTATCCAGAGACTGCACCAATGCTTGTACTACCTGTAAATACTGTAAGTCTTTTGATCATCATTGAGGCATGCCCAGTTCTACAAGCAAAAATGCAGGAGAGGAGACAAGAAGCACAGAACCCGAACATATAGATGATCGCAGATGAGAGAAGAAATACGGGTTGTAACATTAATGCTGTGACACAAAGTGGAGCTACCACGGGTCAAGATCAAGGAGCAGAAGATTCAATTTCTGACAATTACCATGCTAAGCAAAATCCTACTGAAGGGGCTTGATAAGAAAAGAGATGGGAAAAACACATACTTTTGAGCTAAACAAACAGAAAGAAACCTTCATTGAAGCAAGGGAAGCATTCAATGAACCAACACTTGTAACTCTAAGAATCCAATTGCGAAGTGAGACTTCACTGGTAAAAATATTCCAGCTTCATATGATCATACACGAAATGTGAGAGGCGCAATAAGTCCTGTTGCGCAGTTTTTACAGAGTTGCATGAATCTGCTGAAGCATGAGAATTCCTTAACAGAACTACAAATCCTGCTAAGTAATTATGAGAAGCACAATCTAGAAAACGAAGCAAACAAAGTGGTTCATCATATCAAGGGCCACAAAAGAACTGGAAGAGAAATGATACTGAACGCGCAGATTGGAGATTTTGAAATGGATGAGATCATCCTTGACCTAGGTTCAGAAGTGAATGTCTTGACTAAGCATACATGGGAACAAATTGGGAAACCAAAGCTATCATGGTCACCCATACAATTGAGATTAGCAAATCAACAGAAGGTCATACCCTTTGGGAGATTAATCAATGTTCTTGTTGACATTGATGGAGTACGAAGTCATGCAGACTTCGAGGTTATTGAAATTGTTAATGATAGCCAACCATATCCTGCACTATTGGGGATAGATTGGGCCATGGATAACCTTGCGATCATCAATATGAAGAAAAAGCAGATGATATTTGAAGGGGTAGATATCAGGGTCATCGCACCCTTGGACCCATCACAAGGGCCTAGATACACTAAGCCAATCAGAGAGGAATGTAGATCTCATGATCTAGATCACATTTACAAAATGACAACAAATCAGGCCGACTACATCAATCCTATGGCTAATGGAATGCTTAGTTGGCGCTGTGATAGTTCGTGCATATCAGACTCAGATGCATGACTGGAAAACTGGAAAAGCATAATGCATGAAGTATCTGACAGGTGATGTGCGCAGATCACAAAATTACTACGCTGGGTTGGAGCAGAGGTAAGTCCAATCCCTACCTATGATGGCTTAAGTAGCATTCATGCATTTTTTCAAGAATATACTGTGATTCCAGATGAATATAAGCTGTTAGCATTAGATTCAACACTGCGCGCTACACTTTCTAGATGGTGGGCCGTGCATAAGGATAATCTAAAAACATGGAAACAGTGCAAGCACATGATGGAACTCAGATTCATAGAGGAAGTTGAGTTGACAATACTAAAGTACAATGGACAAAAAAATACAAGAGATCACATATAGATTTGTTCAAAAACATGGGAACATAGACCTCAAGCAGAGTGGGTCCATCTATTTGTACACACATTAGAGCAAATCCCAAAGAACTGGTATACAAACGCAGAGCTTCGTAGAGGAACAACAGACTGGTCTATCATGACTTCGAACTTCCAAAGAACTTTCAGCTTCGAAGATGACTGTCCAAGCATGAATGAGGCTCTGCATATTGTCGAAGAGAATATATTCGAAGATATATATATACCTATTTATCAACAACCAGAATGGGCAAGACAGATAGAACTTTCCCTTGAATGTTATAACCTCGCTGTAGAATAAGAAGAAGATGAAAGTGATGATGGGGACCCGCGCAATATCAATATACCTTAGTCGGAGGGAGCACGCAAGGTAGAAGGACCTCCATTGGAAATTCTAGATCTGAGCAGCCCTTTGAAAACAAGAAAGTTAACATTGGCACAAGTGAAGAACCAAAGTTTGTATCTATCGACGATTACTGGGATGAAGAAACGGTCGCGCAAATCGCAGACCTTTTGTGCGAGTATGAGGATTTGTTTCCAACAAAGTTATCTGAAATGAAAAGCATTTTGGGAAACTTGGGAGTCATGAAGATACCTCTCAAGCCAGGCGCGAAGCCCATTAAGAAGAGACCTTATCGACTGAATCCCAGATACAAGGAAAGAGTGAAGGCAGAGCTCGATAAGATGCTTGATGTAGGGATCATTGAGCCAGTGGAAGAATCAGAATGGATAAGCCCTATGGTTATCTAGGATAAGAAAACAAAAGGGGAAATCAGAATTTGCGTGGACCTCAGGAAGCTCAATGATGCTTCACTACATGACCCATTTCTTACTCCATTCACAGATGAAGTACTAGACAATGTTGGAGGAAATGAGGCCTACTCCTTCACTGATGGATTCTCTGGATACCATCAGATCAGAATTGACTCAGCAGACAGACATAAAACTACATTTGCTATTGAATGGGGACCATTCCAATACATAGTTATGCCATTTGGTTTGAAGAATGCACCTATTATATTTTCAAGAGTTGTTGTTGCTGCATTCAAGGATTTTATTCATAAGTTCCTACAAGTATACTTTGATGATTGGATTGTATTTGGTTTACTAAAGAACCATTATGAAAACCTCAGAATGATGTTAGCAAAGTGTAGACAACATCAAATCTCGTTGAACTTGAAGAAAAGTGTTTTCTGTGTTCCCTATGGTATCCTACTAGGACACATTGTGTGCAAGCAAGGTCTGATGGTTGATCCTACGAAGATTGCAGTCATTGTGAATCTACCAGCACCAAATTCAGTAAAGCAACTTCGCACTACACTGGGACATACAGGCTATTACAAAAAGTTTATCAAAGGTTATGCATAGATAACCGCGCCAATGGAGAAACTTTTGAAGAAAGAAACGAAGTTGTTATGGACCGATGACTATCGAAAAGGATTGGATACACTAAAAGAGAACATGGTAACTGCGACTATCCTAGTCTTTCCATATTGGAGCAAACAATTCCATGTACACGTTGACGCTTCATCCACCGCACTTGGTGTTGTGCTAGCACAGCCAGGTGAGGGATGCATTGACCATCCCATTCCATTTTCAAGCAGGAAGCCATCTTCAGCCGAAAATAATTACACAACCACATAAAGAGAAGGTTTAGCTATGGTTTACACACTGCAAAAATTCAGACACTATTTGTTGGGTGCGCACTTCTCCATGTACACTGACCATTCAACTCTGAAGTACTTGGTCAATAAGTCAGTGTTAGGGGGGAGAATATGCAGATGGTTACTACTCTTTCAAGAGTATGAATTTTAAATTATTGTTCAGCCAGGAAGACTGAATCTAGGACCTAACCACCTTTCAAGAATAGAATTAGGAGAGGAACCTACAAATCTTAAAGACAACCTACCTAACGCATAGTTATTTTCCATCCAGATTGCATATGATTATTACAAAGACATTGTAGAATTCTTGACTACAGGTTTGTCACCTATAGAATTTACTACGCAACAAAAGAAGCAACTCATAGTAAAAGAACTAAAATTCACCATAATTGTAGGGAAATTATACAAGTTAGGACCGGATCAAGTGCTGCGCACATGTGTTCTAGAACATGAAAAATAATTCATACTAGCTTATGCACACTCAGGAGTGTCTGGAGGTCACTACGCAGGAAAAGCTATTGCACAGAAAATATTAAGAGAAGGACTATGGTGACCTACACTCCATTAAGATTCAAAAGAACATTGCCAGAGTGGCATTGTGTGCCAAATAACTGGAAAGCCATCGCGCAGAGATGAAATGCCATTAAAAATGCAACTGACTTTGCAAGCATTTGATAAGTGGGCCATTGATTTCGTGGGACCTATTAACCCACCAGGAAAGAGAACTGGTTCGAGATATATCATTATAGCTACAAATTATCTCATCAGATGGGTAGAAACTAAACTAGTAAAGGATTGTAGCACTGACCAAAGTATGTAACACAAATAGAGACGATTGGGATCTGCGCATACCAGTTGTATTATGGGCATATAGGACAACTTGTAAGAAACTGACAAGCCATACACCATTCAGGTTGGCCTATGTATAGGAATTTGTGATGCCGATGGAGTATATTGTACCAAGCTTAAGAATTGTTGCATTCAGAGACATGGAAGACGGGGAGACATTGCAAGAAAGGCTTCTACACTTGGTTGTATTGGAGGAAGATTGCTTCATTGCAGGATTTCACCAACAAGTGCATAAGAACAGAGAAAAAGCATGCCATGATCGCCATATCAAGCACAAATTCTTCCAGGTATGAGATCTTGTCCTCCTTTATGATAGTAAATTTATGAAGTTTCTTGGAAAGTTTAAAATGCATTGGCTTGGGCCATATATTTTTATGCATGTTACTAATGGTGGCGCAGTTCAGTTAGCCACATTAGCCGTAGAAAACATACCATGTTTGATAAATGAAAGTAGACTAAAACCCTACAGGGATAGTCCTACTTCGCCGAACCCTCAATGATCAGAAGAGAAATTCTAAGTGTCAAGTACAGTTGAAATTGGGCACTAGAAATTGAACATAGTCTGTACATAGTTTTGGTCTGATACATGAAGTCCGATGGAAAGGATGCATCTACCGCACAGTACTAGTGGAGAAGTGAAGCTGCACACAAACACACAAAAAGTAAAAGTGCGCAGATGCGAAGTTCAAAATGCAGCTGCGCAGATCAAATGAAACAGGATGGATGCAAAGTTTAGTATGAAGAAATGCAACATTGTGCAGTTAACCGCACCGGGAGTGGTGAAAAACCATCCGTACAGTTCGACGCAACACATCAAAATATCCATTAGAGCTAAAAAGTGACCGTTATACAGTGTTTTGGAAACTACCTGTTTCGACATTTAAGGAGGAACCGCTTGTTGAAGGCGTAGTTAAGGAAGGAAAGTACACGAATTTTACTGATATTTTGTCGAATGATCATAGCTTTTAATGCTAATCTAACTGTTAAGGGACATAGGTAAGGCCTCTAGTTCCTAAAAATACCACAGTTTGCACAGTGATTCGGTTACCACGATTTTTCAGCTTCAGTATTACAAGTAATTCATAGACCTTCTTGAGCTCAGATTCACACTTTAATTGAATGTCTTAAGAGTCCACTCTAGACAAAGTGCTGCACGAATTCAAATAAACTTGGACTACAGGGTTGATGAGTACCCCTTCCAAGAATCCTGTTCTAGAAAAAGTCTAGGGTTCATGCCATTCGCCACACCAACCTACAGCAATGCAACACAAGGGAAGGAACCTGCAGTTGAGACAGGAAAACCAAAAGTAATGGGCTCTAAGAAACCACAAGCTCCACCATCAGACAAAGAGCTGCCTATATACTTAAGACCAACGTATATCTCTGCGTGAGCACTAGATGCACCAACCTTAAAGCTTTCCAGAAATGTCTAATATGAGATACCACTTCCACCGATGTCCACTCATGTCAAACCACAAGAAAATTTGTTAGGAAAGCTCCTAGATTGCAAGTTTGAAGATTATGATTTATTGCAACATCTCAAGGATACTGGCGAGCCAAAATACCCTCAGTTTCAACAAGATAGGTACATGTGCCGAGAAATAGACGTAAATAACAATTCACTGCTAGTAGCGCAGAGTTGGCTTTCCGAAGTCGTGGAATCAGGACTTCCGAACCTACTGTGGATCCCACACTTCGACAGGAGTCTCGAACTCAATGTGGTTGTGTGCACATTGATATCGCGCACACACCAAGGATACCTATGGCTAGACAGGAATGTTGATCTCAACATAGACTTGATCCATAGGATCATAGGACTAAGTAAGCGAGGTGACGACCCTCATAAGTTCTTTCGAGGCAAAACCAGGGACAAAGAGATCATTGTGCAGATGAAGGAGGAATTCAACATTACAAAAGGAAAATGAGGTTTCAACACAGATGAGCTACAAGACGATGCCATATGGTTTGTAGTGCAACTTCTTGGAGGAAAATTCTTACAGAAGGCCAGACCAACAAAAGTTCCAGTCGGAGCAGTTCACCTCGCTATGAAGACAACACATGGAGTAAAATTTAACTGGTCTCAGTATTTACTAAACGAGTTCTTGGATGATGTCCACGACACTCAACTCAATGGCACCACCTTTCATTATAGTTGACTAATGGTGTTGATTGCCTTTGTACGCTGGAAGGAACCTAGGCATTACGTTGGTCTCTCCTCTCTCATCCAGGATTGCCGAGGACCCAGATACACAAATCTCTAGGCAAGTCTGAAGCCAAACCAACATCGCACCTCAAACGAAGTACTATTCACATATTACGAACAGTTGTGCGATGTTATCATTCGCACACCGCGCATATCAAAGGAGGTAACAACAAAATATATCCACACTCTGAATTTTAAAGCTGATATGAATTTTATTTATATCTCACCAAAGGTACAGAAGAAGAATCCAGAGTGGTTCCCAGGAAATTATCAGCTTGATGAAGCTGGTATTGATCTAATCATGAAGGAGTGGTTAGATGAATGGAAGGTCAAAGGGCCAATGGTCATCGAATCAGAATCAGATGAAAGTACTCTGAACCCAACAAATATCAGGGAAGAAACCGGCGATGAGCAAGACAAAGGAGCTGGCGAAGATCAGACTATACCAAGAGAAAAAAGGAAGGAGCCAGAAAGCTCGGTACTAGAGAAAGGGTAGAAAAAGAAGCCAAAAGCCACAAAGCTCCCATCGGAAGCACAGTTCCATGATGATGATTATGAGATCATCGTGAGTAGGGTCAGCGCACATCTGGAAGATACGCTCACCCTAAAAGACAACAAAAACAAGGAGATTCAAGCTAGTTTAAAAGAAAATATCACCACCTTACAGGGCATAGCGGCGAAGATCGAACAAGTCCAGTGAGACTTGGTTCGAGAATTTGATTCATAAGGAAGATTAGGTGACACACCTCAGCAAAAGAAAAATCCCTTATCTCTAACCATGGAACCGCGACCATGCATCGTCCACATGGACCCACTAAGTGTAATTTTTCCAAGAGATGAATTAACTTAAGGCGCAAAAAACCTAGCACACGTGGATATTGATATCGCGATGTTGCCACTGGAAGGTCTGCATAATCTGCATTCGCAGGTTGTGGAGGGAATCCATGACAGAGGTATGGTGACTTTGAGCCAACACCAGGATTTAGAATCGAACTATAAGCAGTTGCAAGAACAAAGTGCACAAAAGGATATGGATCTTGAAAGTGCACACAAGCAGTGCCAAAGAATAGAAGAGACTATTTCTTCGGTTTGCGCAGATATACCAGAGTGTGATGAGAAGCCAGATATTGCAGATACCATCATTAAGATCGGTTCTGTAGTAAGCGATCTTAAGGTTGAAATGGCCGACATGGAGATAGAATACAAAGAAAATCTTGCCAACATGGAAGCACAGAATCTCCCTAAGACACTACCAGATCAAACGGAGATTAGTGTAGTAGAAGTGAAGGTTGTCATAGAAAATATATCCAGCGAAATAGATAAGTGCGAGAACTTACTGGTTGAAGCAACCTAAGTATGGACTACGATACAAGAGGACCTTGAGCTGCTGCAGGTCCAAAACAGTTTACAACAAACACAAGCAGAGTTAGATTCTCTAAATGCGTAGATGAAGACCCTGCCGGCGATAGAGAGACTCCGATGGTTTGCGGAAGTCAAGGAACTAAAGAGGGAACTCCAATTTTTTAGAGAGAGGGAGGCTGACACCGCGGCAAATTCACAACCCCTATAGGAAGAAGATATTTCCATCTCGCAAGAGATTGAAGAAAATTGCAGGAACTTCACAAATCCTTAAAAGAGTATCTTGCAACCTGCAAGATCTCTAAAGAGCATCCTAGGATCTTTTTTGTGCCTAGCACAACCTGTCCGGATCTCCAGGATATTTTACATGTGAACTCGCAAAACCTTAAAAGAGTATCTTGCATCCTGCAAAATCTCTAAAGAGCATCGTAGGAGCTTTTTCGTGCCTAGCAAAACCTGTCCGGATCTCTAGGATATTTTCGATGCGACCCTTACAAAAACTTAAAAGAGTATCTTGCATCCTACAAGATCTCTAAAGAGCATCCCAGGATCGTTTCTGTGCCTAGCACAACCTGTATGGATCTCAAGGATCTTTTCTATGCAACTGCACAACCTATCCACGACCACGGAGTATCAACTTGATACTCATGATCATACTGATCATCATCATATAGTACATCATCCTGATGCACATCATCATCACATGATCACCCTGATCATATACATAGCATCATCCTGATGCATATCATCTGGAGCATTGTCCTGATGCTCATCATCATCACATGATCACCCTAATCATCATCATAACATCATCCTGATGCATATCATCTGGAGCATATTCCTAATGCTCATCACACAACACTTACATCCACAGCCATGGGAAGGATCCTCCTACCACCATGCTTGGAATGGCTCCTGCAAATATGTCCCATCACTTCCTCCTCGAAGTATCTTCTATCTGAAGAACACTAAGCCTCTCTCTGAAGTACTCGAACTTCACTCTGGCTAGTGGTTTGGTCAACACGTCTGCAATATGCTCATATGTTGCAACATATTGGAGCTTCACTGCTCCTCTCTACACCATATCCCTGATATAGTGATATTTGATCTCGATATGCTTCGACTTGTCATGGAACACCGGGTTCTCTGACAACTTCACACAACTCTGGTTGTCACAATAGATACAAGTAGCATCCAATTGGAGATCAAACAAATCATACAGTAGCTTCCTTAGAAATACTGCCTCACAACTAGCCGAACAAGCTGTGACATACTCTGCTTCGGTTGTACTCAGTGCTACGCAGGACTACTTCCTTCTAAACCAAGAGATCACACCTGATCCCATAGTGAAGCAGCACCCTGAAGTGCTCTTCCTATCTGCAGCACTTCTTTCCCAATGTGAATCAACATAACCCTCCAGGTTAAAATTTTGATTCGCATCATACTTGAGCCCATAATCAATCGTACCCTTCAGGTACCTCAGAATATGCTTTACAACAATCAGGTGAACATGTCTAGGATCCATCAGGAACTGGCTCAAAGTGTTCATAGCAAAGCAAATATCTGGTCTCGTGTTCGTCAGGTACATCAAGGACCCAATCATATGACAATACATCCTGGCATCAACCGATCCTGATGAAGCATCACTCAATATCTTTAGGTTCGATGCCATAGGTGTGGCCATGGCCTTGCAGTCCATCA
The DNA here is from genome assembly GCA_027924585.1 of Larix kaempferi. Taxonomy (NCBI): domain Eukaryota; kingdom Viridiplantae; phylum Streptophyta; class Pinopsida; order Pinales; family Pinaceae; genus Larix; species Larix kaempferi. Next base: position 20,847,462 of record BSBM01000887.1, read on the forward strand.
TCCCGAACCGCTTCGGGATCTCTACTGCATACTTCCCTTGTCCAAGGAAGATTCCATATGTACTCTGCCACACCTCCATACCTAGAAAGTAATGCATCATACCCAAGTCCTTCATCTCGAACTTGGCAGCAAGCTTCCTCTTCATGTCGGCAATCAACCTATCCTCACCTGTCACAAATAGGTCATCCAAATACAGTAGGAGTATCACTGGATTTCCTTCCTCAACCTTGTAGTAAAGGTTGGAATCTGCTTTACTCTTGGTAAAGCCCAAACTGGACAGGAAGTTGTCTATATTTCCGTACCAAGTCCTGGGTGCTTGCTTCAATCCATACAAGGATTTCTTCAATCTACACACATATGACTCCCTGTCATGTGTCTCAAAACCAAGTGGCTGCTCCACATACACTTCCTCTTTGACTACACCATTCAAGAAAGCTATCTTGACATCCATATGGTGTATCTTCCACTTCATTACTGCAGCCAGAGCAAGTACTGTTCTGATGGAAGTGCATCTGGATACAGGTGCAAAGGTCTCTTCATAATCTATCCCTTCTTTTTGGGAGAAGCCACGAGCCACAAACCTTGCCTTGTATTTATTTATGCTGCCATTTGCAGCATGCTTGATCTTATAGATCTTGGAAGTCACAACAGACTTCCCTTCTGGTCTTGGGACCATATCCCAAACATCATTCTTCATGATTGATTGGTATTCCTCGATCATGGCATTCTTCCATTACTGCATCCCAAATCCTGGGAATTTAAGATTCTTCAATATCTTCAATAGATAGTTTTCTTGAACTTCGTTGCTGGAACAAATGTTGTAGTCCTTCTTTTGTAGGTGATTGTACACGATCTTTCCTACAAGTCAAATTCAATTGCATGATTAGAAACTTCTCATAGTTTTTCAAAAACAAATTCTTACACATAAGAATGTATGTCATACAGTCATGCAATTATCTTAGCCAATGCTTCAATACAACATTTATCCATATCCTGTAACTTTCTAGATGCCTTCCATATCTACTAAAACATTTGTTAAGAGTGTGCACAACTCCCAACATGTCAGCAAAGAGGTTTCATTGTAGATAATTAGCAATGGAATGTTGTACAGTACCATAGGCCACTTACCCATTACTTGCATATTAGTAGTATCTTGTTCATTAATGAAACTTTTCTAATATGCATAATATACATCCTAAATCTAGGAACATAAGCATGCACATGCCTGCACAACATCATTTAAGTAATCAAATATATAATAAATGACAATTCAAATACTTATCTTTGTTTGGTTGTTGGGTGAACTCCCTCTCAATCTTTGCTTCCTTGTAGGAACTACTTGAGTGTGCTCCCTCTTGATCTTTGCTTCCTTACAGGAACAACTAGAGTGTGCTCCCTCTTGATCTTTGCTTCATTTATGATATCATCATGATTATATCCATCCTGGACCACTATGCATGCTTAAGTGTGCACTAGTGTCATCCTCAATACCTCATACATAATAATACATGCATTAGTATAATCTCAATACTTATAAAAACATTATGATTCTAAATAATCTTAATCATGTATGGTCATGATCATTTCATACACAAGCGTTAGTATTCAAGGTTTCAGGGAGGACTTCTTCTACTCATGCATATTTTTATTTGACCATAGGACTCTTCTAGTTTGTCATATCATTAATCAAACTAAGAAGCATAATATGCATAAACCCATGATTGCCCAAACTTATAACTTCATGAATGATCAATCATACCAAGTATACTTATATAAGATCCTAACACAAGGTAGGATTCTAACTTGATATAGGAAAAACATACTTGGATTATCATGCTTGCTAGTTATGTCTAACATACCCACATAATGTCTTCTTGTTCTCTTCAATGACTTGTGCTACTAACCTGCATATCTCATAAGTTAACCATTGTAGAACCAAATTATACATACCTCGTAAGTAGAGCTTCTATGTGATCCATGACTGTGGATGAGACTTTGTCTCCATGTCACCATGGTCATATGTTCTTGATCTAGAACTTGATTTGTCTTTCTTGATGTACCTTTCATGTTAGTAGACAACATCATCCTCATACAACACCACAGTGCATTAGTACAATCATAAGTGTCGTAACCCTAATCATTGAATGTATTCTATCATTCACATGCATTCATACTTTTACTAAGGTGATAAGACAAGTCTAAAATTAATCGATATTTTACTAACCTTAATAATATGAAGATAAACATATCATAAACTTAATCATGAATAGATTCCAAAACATACCTGTATCTCCTCAAGTCATACTTGTCGGGATTGCTTGTAGTCTTCTTATGTAAGGCCTTAGCCTCATCTCCCTCTAGAACTAGAACTTCTTCACTTATGCAAGTGTCCAATTCATTCTCTTCTAGGATTAACCCAATTCACTTTGATTTGCTGAAACTGGATCTGGAGCTGGATTAGGGTTTGTCAGAGAAACCCTAAAAATTCAAACTTATGATTGGATGAAAAGATGCGCCTTGATGAGCTGATCAAGCTGGTATACTTGAATTTTTAAATCTCCAAAATTTGACCCCTCAAAATTGACTTTGAAAGTTTCGGATTTGCAGCTTTTGTCAAATTTTGGTTTTCTGGTCAAAATCCCGAACTAGGGTTTGATAGAGCCCAGGGTTCTACCCAACAAAAAAATTCGATCTTTGTCTCTAAATTTTGATTTTGATGAGGAGAATCCAGCCGTGGTCTCAGATTCCAAAAATTTCAACTTTTACAGAAACCCTAATTTCCCGCAGTAGTGACAATCCAAAAATAAAAGTGCTCAAAATCCAATTCTGTTTGCACAGAAATATATGCCATATTGTTTCTAATGTATCTCTAAAATTTAGTATCCTTAGGGTTTGAAACTTTGTCCAATGGTAGACTGACCTGTCATCTTTCCAACCCCACATATCTAAGCTTTAATGGATTCTTTGAGAGAGAGATATGCCAAGTGTTGCAACGTGACCTTTTTATGGGATGAAACAGTATAACGAACTTGTATGGAGTTCCACATGTCACTGTTTCAAATTCGGCCTCTGAAACCCAGACCTGTGAAACTATAGGCCGTGTCCTAACTACCACTTTTTACATAATTCCATTTGGATCTTGCTAGCCTGAGATATGACCTTTTTTCCTAGGTCACCTAATTAGGACTGCATTCTGGAAGAGGCATAAACCCTGACTTGTATGGATCATATCTCACAAAGTAAAATGAATCTGAGTCTGTCCTTCGGACACAAGGTACATGGACATGTCATATTCGACTTGTGAAAGTTTCATATCCTGAACCTTCACCAAAATAGATTTATAGCGAAAGTGACACGATGACTGGTTTTTACTATACCAAGCCCTAGCTTCCAATTTGTCGCAAGTGCAACAAGTGTCATAAATGCCATACTATGCCTTCCTTCAGGCTAGCTCTGATACCATGTTAATTTTTCAACATTTAATTCAATCTTATCTAGGTTCTTAACTGAGAGAATAACATGTACAGCATATCAAACACAAGAGACAAGAGACACAAAGCATTTCACCAGGGAAAACCAAAGAAGATGAAAAACCCCGCAACTTCCTTAGAGATAGAATGAGCACCAATAAAAAGATCACAAATATCAAACCCCAAAACAAGAGATAGTCTCCTAGAAGCTGCTCCTCCTCCACTTGTGCACACTCCTCCTCTCTCTCACTAATGCGAAGTGAGTGAGTGAGTGAATGAATAGAATGAGAGTCACACTCTCTATTTATACAATGACTTGACTTGCCTTTAACTCTAACTGGGACGACCTCCCTTAGGAGAGTCTAATAACCCATTACCACTTGTCACTAGGCTGACCCCACTAGGGCGGTCTAATAACCCTTTAACCCGCATGACTCATACAGGGCCGACCCCACCAAGGTGGTCTAATAACCCATCAAATATAAGTTACGACCCTTACAATATAACTTGCGACACTACTATGGGGTCTAATGCCTTGTCATACATGGGAGGATGGACCTCAATGAATTTACATGACTCAAGTACAATAATGACTTCTCTGACCTAGAGGAACAAACATCTCCGTCTAAGGTACAACAATAGAATACAAATGACGACACTTCCGATCGGAGGAATAAGACATCTCCGTTGGGGATACAATAAAGTACAAATGTAATCCATAGAAGAATATATTCCGAAGTTACAAATACATTAACAAGAGTGGCTTGGGGACGATCCACATGTAAGTGTTAGGGGACTGTTGGGAACGACCCAAGTTAAGACATTTTTGGACAAGACAGTTTTTGAGCTGCGAAGTTACAGCATAGCGCAGAGTTGGCAAAGTAAAATTCATAGTGCTGTGAAGTGTCAGCACTGCACAGATCCAATGCTGCAAAGTGCCAGCTCCACGAAGATCCAGCATGGCAGAATTTTGGACAGAAAACAGTATAAGTTTCGGTAAGATTGATCGACGATCTATTTTGGGGAATATGCTCTGACATTCCCAGGAGGCGGGTATGGAGTGGCGAAGAAGGAAAGCGACCAGACGCACGAGAAAAGGCAACACTAAGTGAATCGAGCACATGAAACCATTAGAGAAGGAACAACGGGATGAAAGCGACCCGTCGGCATGCGTTCGATAGAGGGGCTGAAAGCAATGTGACCACATGCAGACAGAATATGTCAGAATCCAGAGATAGCACAGAAGGATGGCCACGACGATGAAGTCACTATCATAGCCTAACAGATTTGGTTAGCGGGGTAACTGCACCATTTTGGGTACCTTAGGGTTTACTTTAGCCCACCATGGATGTAAAGATGTGACCTAAGGGCACAGTCTATATAAGGGGCATATTTTGTAAGGGAAAGGATTGATTGTTTTTTATTTTGTATTGAGACATTGATCTATAAGAGTTTTGTCGATCTCTATTGAGAGACTATTGTAAAGAGGCTCTGTAGCTATGTGCGTAGAGACCCATTGAAGAGAGAAGAGAGTCTGTAGCTGAGTGCATAGACTAGAAATGTTGAACCCTTCCTATTTATTATAAACAACAGTTTCTATGGACGTAGCTCCCATCCTGGGGGTGAACCATGTTAAATCCGTGTGTTGTGTGATTGAATGTGTGTTTGATTTTGATTAAATGGTTAAGTTATTGCTTATGAGTATATGTATCTTTGCTTTCATGTGTATTCTCCATAAGAATGAATTATGGGAATAATATGTTAAGTATTGAACATAGATGAGTGAAGGTTGAATGCGCAAGTATTTTTGAACATAATGAATGCATGAGATAATCAGGTAAACACTTAAATCAACGAAGTCTGTGTAGTGTGATTCCCCTGAAGCGCAGCACCGGAAGTGCACAGTTGCATCGTAGTTCATCATATTGCGTGAGTCCCAAATTATACAGCCTAATATGCTTGTTGAATGCACAATTTACACTAAGTAAAGTCTTTCGAAGATGTGTGGTTGTTAAAGAGGTAGTGCAGTCCTCAGTTGCGTTGTCCTATTGTTAAGTAGTTGTTCCGAAGCATGCAGTCCTTGTGTGCACCATAGGTAAAGTGCTAACCACAAAGTAGGTGGAACTTCGTGCAGTCCCCCATTGTGTTGAACCACGCATCACCCGGTTGGGGAAAGCTGATTCCGCAACCTCCCCATAACTTCGCCTCGGGTGAGACCTCAGCCTACTCACAGACTGTTGCTGAAAGGGCTGGTGAAAAGGGGTTTTGTTGGTTCCCTGAACCACGCAAAACCTGGGTCAGTCTTGAAAGCTAAAGAATGAGTATACGAGCCAACATGATGCTTATGTGAGGATGTCATGTATTGTAAGAAATCAAGAATAAGAAGACCTACCATTCCCATGAGTGTTTCCCCATTTTGGGTTTTACGATGTATATCTGGTGTATCATTTTTTCTCATGTCTCTAGTTCCTTACTTTGATTATTTGTTGTTTGTATGGATATAAAGCTAGACTAGTAGGTTATTGATTTGCATGTTAGCAAACATATTGTTATATGTTCATGCATATTCTCAATATTCTAACAAAATATGCAATAAACATACAACAATACATTTACTAACAAGTAAGTGCACCGGATATCAGGAAGTGCATTGAAATATATACATCAAGTGAAGAACTGGGAAGTGAACCCACTTCCCGAGGTAAACACTGATTTTTGTATTGGTGGAAGAACATATCGAATTTCTCCATATAGTTGACAGGTTATGGGGCTCTTTTCAATGGATGGTGTAAACGTTCCACACAACTGTGAAGTGGAGTTGATGGATTATGTTGGCCCAATGTATGATTATAAACATTGGTGTTGACTAGCATGATATCTAATGAGTATGCACATATATGGGGTTTATGCAAATTATAAAAAAATGAAAGAAGACAATCAACATAAAGGATATATATATATATATATATATATATATATTATATTGATGGAAGGCCCAAATTTTCTGGAAATGTTGTGGCATTTATAAATATTTCATGTCCTAGAAGTACAAACAAACTACCCAATTGTATGTTTGAGGAGTGTGATGGAAACAGAGTTGTGGTTTCCTCAATAAACTCAATAGCTGCATGGAAGGAGTTGTTAAACAATTATAAGTTGAATAAAATTAAGGATTTAGGTAACTATGATTTAACACTCATATTTATTATTTACTGAAAAACATATATATTGTAGAATGAAAACACTCCTCTCTATATTAATAAAAAATTGTCATGAAATGTAGTTTACATCATAATGAAAATGAAGAGAATCAAGAACTTTTATCCCTATTTGGATATATAGTTATCATATCATTGTTTATGTTACATGATCTAGGGAAAGGCATTGACCATGGGCAGGTCAAATAATAGATTCGGGCATTTATATGTTAATTATTATCAATATTGTTCATTAACGTCCTAATACAATGATTTTTTGTTTTTTTATCAATGTTATGTGTTTTGATTCTTTGTAGGCTCCCATGTCATCACCTCGTCTTGATCAGGACAAGGTAGAATACTCTAAATTTTTTGACCCTCTTTCCACTATTAGAAAGTAAGTTGAGAAATGGGCTAAACAACTTGAGGAATAGATGGTCACTTAAGAGACTGCGAAAACTAAAGCAAGAAGTCAATTCTTGATGCTAAAAATCAATAAGTACAATGTATATATTTTTTAAATTGTATTCCATCAATTGATTTAATGAATATGGCATATCGTTTCTAATGAATCCAAGTGCTTGACATAGAATTGTATTTTTATAGGCCTTCTTAAGAGAGGAAGTCCCTAGTATTGGGATTAGCACACATGCATATATTGTTGAACTGTATGCTCTTGTTGCATCTGTTATGGATTCCTCCACTCCTGGTATCACTACATGTGCCATTGATTCTACAACTAGTGTTGGTTTCAGGAAATCTATGGATCCATCTATATGTAGTACCCTGGGTCTTGTGCTCTTGTGCCTCATTCATCAGATGTTGATATGAGTCCCAGTGCACCAGGCTTACTTGTCAAGAGCATTGAGTAATTACTAGTTAATTTACAAATGGACCATGAACTAGTCCTAGTGAAGGGATTAAAACTCCATGGTAATTGTTTTTAATCCATTAGCATACTTTGATTATATAAACAATGATTAATTTTATGTTGATTCTATCTATCTAGTCATAATATATTATTGCAATGCACGAAATAACATGTTCTCCCAACAAATACAAGAAAGGGAATTTTCTCTATTTTCACAAACAATTAGAACACGCTATAAATACCAAAACAATGACTTGAAGAAAGAGTTGATGAAACACATGACTACATTGTTTGGTCTTGTATTTAACCAAAAGTTGGTTCAAGCAATGGCATGGAAGTACTTGAAATCAATGAAGGATAGTTATTGCATTAATATTGGTTGATATCTCAATTATGAGAGTCTTGGACTAATTCCTGTATGGGAGTGGGTTGCACTAATAGATAATGTCAAGAAGAAGAATATGAAAAAATAGGGATCCTTCCATACAAATGTGGGACAACAACAAAGGTAGATAAAATAATATAGCAAACAGTGCATTTGACCACAACAATCAAATCGCATTAACATGTACTTGACCATTTTTCATAGGTTCAAAGATACTACAAAGGATATACAAGCCATATTAGAGAAAATTGGCCAACACATACTTGGCCCAGGGGGATATGTTAAAGTGAAAGAGAGATATGTAACTACTAAGATTTAAAAATTATTGTTGTTGAATTTTCAATTCTACTTTAAAATATTTCCTTCCCAAAATGCGTTATGTTATGGTATGTAGTCAACAAACTTTAGCGTCATGCCCACCACCAAATATCTCAAAGTTGCGTTGAATAGAGGCTATACAACCCTAGTTGAAATGATTGAAGGTCCAATAAAGATAACATAAGATAACAGTTATGTTGTCAACGAGGAGGTATATAAATTCACTATCTTTTGAATAGTTAATTATAAAGTACAAGTTGAGATTATTTGGTTCTACAATAAATACAAATGTTATTGCAGGGAGTACATGGAGATTTAAGTATTCCTTAGGAGCCAATTTCAGAGACTTAAGGTACTGGTCAACCAAAGGTTAACCCTACTACACTTGTAGGTACCATGAACGAGTTCATTGTAAATTTATATTTTTTGGGTTTATGTATAATATGAATGAGGTGATTTATAATGGTTTGCTTTAGTTGTAGGTAACATGGATCCTATTAGGACACCTACACGGTGACGTAACTTGTGTTATAATATGGATCTAGTACCATAATCAACAAGTCAAGAAGAGTATGAGGAAGAGGATTCCAAAGTCAAATTGTGGACTAACTAAAAAATAAAAAAACTAGAAGGAAGTAGGGTAGTCGAGATTAAACATTTTGTATGAGAGACAAATTTTGTTGTACATGAATGTATTATATGCATTGTTGCAAGAGGACCTTGATTCATATAGCTTAATATTGATATTAATTAAATGTCGATCTTTATATTTATGTAAGTCTATTTTACATTTATAGATTTTTGTGATCATGTTTTATATGCATTGTTTTATTCACGCTATTTTATAAGTTTATCTAAAATTATTAGAAGTAATTTGTTAGCATTCAAACATTCTACATAAAGTGCTAGATTGTAATATTAACATTTATTAGGTATTGTCTATAAAATTTTATGTACATTGATTTGATTATGATGAAGAATGAATCATTGGGTGCAGGTCTTTCATATTCGAGAAAAAATATTTGTGTGAGTGGTGAAGAACAATGTATGTAGTTGTTTGATATTGTATCGCTTTGTGACCATAATGTGAGGCAAATGAAATTTGTTCACTGTGAGAACATATAGCCACACACATTGTTCTTCATGACTCACACAAATACATATTTCCAAGGAATTCCCACATTCTTATGTATGAGCAAATAATTTTGTAATTACTGATGACAGGTGTCATCTTGGTGCCTCAGGCACTGGAAAAAGAGTGAACTGTTGATGTTCACTTTAGGACCTAAGTTTATAGGTTTTATTTCTAAGTAAGAATGGCTAATTTCCACAAGCAAATAGTGATCTCCTATAACCTATCTATTGGCATAAAGCTAATTATGATTTGATGACCCTAAGTAAGACTAAGTGATCATCTTAGATATTATTATTATCTTATTTTCAGCAAAGGATGCCAGATAAATATAGTTATGCTCCAAAATAGAAAAAGAGCTAAGGTTTTTTTTAATTTTAATAAAAAAATTATCATTTCAATATATTATACAAATAAAGATATTATATATATATATATAAAAGATAATTTCAATTTATTATACAAATAAAGAAAATAATTTGTTATTATAAGATAATTTAAACGAATTGAGTTTATAAATAATTATAATAAATAGGCTATTATCGAAAGAAAGATTAAATATATATTATAAATTATTGAACATTTATAAAAGTATATAAAGGATTTGCTTGTTACCTGTAAGGCTTTTATATTCAATAGTCAATAAAATCTATTTTAAAGCTATTTTAATGAGAGAGCGCACTCTTTATTTGTGGGCTTTAAATATATTGATGTTTAGTGGCAAGTAATTGTTTTTCTCTAAGTCTGATAGGGTTTTATCTCTAAAAGGGGGATTTGACCCCAATTGAAGGGACATGCATTGATGGGGAAGGGATTTTATAGTTCCCTTGTTTACACATAGGGGCAAAGGGGCAAGGGGGTATAATCCCACAAGAAATCACAAAAATATTATCTCCCCGCGTATATATCAGAAAAAATAACTCCCATAAGGTTTCCCCTCTTCCTTTGTGGATTGGGTACTACCATAAGTTAGCCTGAACTATCCTTTGATCCTCTAAGAGGGTTTTTCTTGTTATGTTGAGATGGGAGAGGGGTGTAACCTCATCATCATTTTTCATGCTTTTTATTGTGTTGTGTGGCATAGTGGGGGAAGTATACAAAGAAGGGCGTGAGCCCTTTTCTTGTTTTGTTTTGATTGGTTTTTGTCTTTTATATCTTTCTTGAAAGATAAGGCATGGAGTTTGAAGATGGGACTCACTATAATTTGATAATTGTATTTTTATAACGGATTGAATGTTATCTTTGCAATAGAGGAGGGCCCAACCCTTATAGATTGCCAAGTTAACTAAATTGATGATTATGAGGATTTATCTCTCCATGAGAGGCAATGGATCCTTTTACTATTCGATATATATTTCTAGGAGGGAATGCAATTCCCCATGAGAGGAAACTGATCGTTTCACTAATGGAAACGTTATTGTTTGCATTTTATCTATTAAATAAATTGTTTTATTGCATAGAGTTTGGAAGAGTGACTCTATCATGGTGGAGAAAGATCCCTTGAATTGTTTGATAATGGAGGAGGTACGGATCTCCATTCCACATGGTCATTTCTCTCACAGTCGGATTGATATCCCTACCTTCATGGTTGTTGAGCTTCCAATGGAAAGGGCATAGCCCTGGAGGCGATATAGTGTGATGTGCCCAACCCCTAAACCAAGCCCAAGGTCACCTGGGAACCCAAGGGGAAGGTTGAATAAGGGTGATGCACAACTAAATAAGGGTAAATAAGGCTATGCCAGCATGGCAAAATTCCCATAAAATATAGCATTCAACCTCTTTAATTTGAAAAGCAAGAATACAATGCAGATCATTCCCCAACACACATGTTATGCAAGGTAAATGCAAGCATGAAATGCAACTAGATATGAGCAAGCTATTAGCATGATTTCAAACATTAAATATTAGATCTATTACATCCATTTAAAATTTAAAATATTCAGATCTATAAGCCACCATAAACAATTTAAATAAATAGATCTGCAGGTTGCCTCAATCAACCATGTTAACAGTGTTACAAATCAGATCTACTAACTGCCACCTATAGCCATATTAACATAAACAAAACCATTTATGAAGGTTTCCATCTACATACATGTAAATTATAAATAGATAAGATCCCATGGATTCCACCTACAACCATGTAAATGACAACAAAATAATATCCACACACACACACACACATATATAATTGTAGTAAATAAGCATGCAACAAAATACTCATCTAAATGAAAAGCAACTAGCTACAACAAAACAATGTTCCAGCCAACCATAGACATGCCATGCTCATGCATATTTCAACAAGAAATTCACCCCCGAGATGAGGCCATAGATCCACAGGAGAGGTACTCTCAAACCAAAAGATATGGTGAGCTCATCTCAACACTGGGAACATTGCCCCACAAAAACAATTGTATCTCAGTCATACAAAAACCTTTTTCAGTGAAACACAAAGTATTCCTTACTAGAAATGATGTTCCAGATGGAATGTAACGGGTCTCACAACCCAAAAATTCTTAACAATATCTGAACCATAACATATGGTTGTGCCCTTCTCAACACCGTGAGAATACTACAACTACACCTTTCACCATATCAACTTTCCCTTCCATCTACACTACTTGGTGAGTTGTGAATCCCCTTGCTACACAAGCTCTTAGGATATCACCACCCTCACCCCAAATTTACGAGCTAGACTGGATGGATACAAGCAATGGGAGAAGGAGTCAGGTTGTGTAAGCATAGATCAATCTTCAATCCCCATTACAGGGTCTTCAAACCTCATCACAAGGCCTTCAATCTTCCTGCAATACAATGCATCTCCTAATCCAGAGAATGTATTTTCCAGATAAGAGAGCATCCCCCTGCATTGGATATCTCATAAAGAGAGAAGAAGAGTGAAAGAGAGCCAATTATAATCCTTCTATAACCATTTGAATTCCCAAGCGAGTAACTCCAATTCCAAGAGAGGTAACTCAAATTCACTGGGGGTTACTAAATTCATGAGAGAGAGGTTACAATTAGAGATTCCCTTTCCCAAAATAGAAAAAGGTGAAACAAGAGAGGAGTTACACTTTTTTTTCAAGTAGTGCAGGCTAAAAATAGCCATTGGGGGTGCACCAACACATGAGGAGAATCAAATGAGGCTTGGAATAGCCAAGGAGAGTGCACTAGCCAAGTAGGCCCCACTAACATCAAAGAGGGAGCAACAGTACCTCCATTTAAACTAAAATAATAAAAAATAGGGTCCAAAGAATAATGTTAGGGAGAGCAACAACTCCTAGTCCCCAACCCGCTCACATGTGGAATCCATGGCCCCCCATTCTTGTTAGGTGTCCATGTTGAAGCTAGTTATTTAAAATAATAATAATAATAAAGTCCATAGTCCCAGCACCTAGTTCCCAATAATAAACAAAATAATAACATATGTATGAGGCTTAACAACCGGGGTATTACATGTATAATTTCCTTTTAATGTGTGTATTTACTTGGTTTTTAGGGTCGGTGAGAAGGGTGCACCCCTTTAAGGTTGTTGCATTAATGTCTCTCTCTCTCTCTCTCTCTCTCTCTCTATATATATATATATATATATATATATATATATATATAGTCTTCTCTTGTAAGTCTCCAGTAGGAAGAGGCACAGTTAGTTCCCTTCGAATATATATATATATATATATATATATATATATATATATAAGGACATGAACGGTGTGGGGGGAGGTGTAGCCTCATAACTATTTTAGGTGGAGGTGTATCCTTCATTGGAGAGGGCATAAGGTTCATTGTGTTTCTTGCATCGAATATATAATTAAAATTTAGCATGGAGAGGGACGCGACTTCTTAATTTTTTCAAGTAGAAGAGACAACACAACCCATAGAGAAAGGTGTGTGTCTGGATTACTTTTGTTTTGTTGGTTGTAGAGTGAAGTATCTCTCTCCCTTGTTGAGCCCTTCTATTTCTTTTTTTGATGACTGTTTGAATAAGTATTGTCTTTGAAATAGAAAGGGGCATCTATGAGTAGCCAATTTCTTAAACACTTTTTATTTGGTTTACATTCTCCGTGAAGGAAGAAGAAGAAGTGAGGACACAACCCTTATGGGATGCATTGTGTTTATTGTTTATTTTTTACATTCTTCTTGAGCTATGATAAGGGGTGTAGCCTTAGACTCTATGTTTTGTTGTATTTTGATACATACTTTGATATTATTTACATGTGTGGAAGAATTCAGCAAGAGTGCAGCCTTTGCTTGACTTCTTGTTGTGTTTGGAATACAACATATATATATATTTATAACGAAGCCATGATAGGGCACATCCCTTGGCTCAATCTTTGCTTATATTTTAAGGAAAGAAAGATGCTTATTTATACTCGAAATAAGCCAAGAAAAGGCACAACCCTTGCTTTAAACTTAAAAGGAGTGAGTACTTAAATGTGTGCTTGGTGGAAGAAGGGCACAACCTCAACACTTTTGTATTAAATCATAATAGCTACAAACAACTATGTAAGATATCCAAGTTTCGTGTGTGATTAAGGACTAGTCTTAGTCCGTTGTAATGTAAGAGAGTGGAAGGGTTCTTGTTATAACAAGATTTTCCACATCTCTGCAACATGCCTTTTATTATCTACTTTACATCATTGTAGACTCCCTTATCCTGTTACGGTCCAAACCCCGATATCCTTTCTCATTCAAACCTTCAAAAATCCCAATTGTATACATGGGCGTGACCTATGTATGGATTTCCCGCGTCCACGTAACTTTTTAGCCTATAGCCTATGTCCCTGCTATTTTGAAGGTAAAAAACAAGATAAATTCTGACAAACGTGAAAAATAGTTGCATGGTTATTTCAACCGTCCTTTCCCCGTAAATAACTAATGGAACTTACCAAACTGCTTTCCCAAAAGTATAAAAGAGGCAAGAGGAAGGAGAAGAAGAAAGAGAGAAGAAGAAAGCACCCTTATGCTGCTCTTTTGCATATTGAAACCATAAAACCTATTCCCAAGTTTGCAATTAAAACCCCCATATCTCGAATTTGCATTTCCAGCATTCTCCATTTTTTCTTTCCAAGAAACTATCACATTGTTTTATTTGGGCATGACTTTGGAGTATTGAAGAGGTGTGTATGTGTGTGGCTCGGGTTAAAGGAACTCAGTATTCAGTTTTAGAACAGTGCCACATCCGAGAATATGTGAAATCTATCTTGTATCTTGTTGTTATTTTGTATAAAGAATTTTCTTTTGTGTCGAGTGATGTGTTGATATATTGTTCTTTATTATCTGGCAAATTCAACATATTTATCTGTGATTAAATCATTATATTTGCAGTAGTCTACTTGTATCTTCGTTCTTGCTTGTGATTGTATATTGTTAAAGATACATTTGGAGCAAAGTTGAGAAGAAGGATCTTCTACAAACGTTGGCCTAGAGGTAGGAAATATTTCCTTGGTTTTCCAATTTTATCTTAAATTGTAAATTGATTTATATTGCATTTACTGATAGGATTGTTGTGAATTGTTTATGGGAAATGCTTTGTAGTAGTTTATCCCAAAAGGTTACTAGGGATTATTCCCTGCAACAGAACTGACGACTCTACTAGGGAGTTTCTCTATTTTGGGTTGTTAGGGTTTTGAGTTTTTATGCTTTTGATTTTGTTTGTTTTTTATTTGAATTAGAGTCTATTTTTTAAGATATCACGTGTTAACCTAGTAACTACTCATTTTAAAACCTTTATAGAAAGGAATTTTGTCTGTTTGGGCTATGATTTTTCCATTTTTTCACTTTTCCCATGCATGTACACAGGTTGTTGCGAGCATAGGTGCGTTTCGAGCCTATATTGTTCTTTGAAAAAAAAAATTCCCAGGAACATAAGCTTAACACTAGACAATTGCATCCAATGCGAGCTTCTAGTGCATAGATCGTGTCTGTCAATTTTTATTTTTTCTTCATTTTTCTATTTTCAGAGTTGGGAATGTAGGTTCTTGATTTGTCAAAATTGACTGTGAAAAGTGAAGTCTTGGTTGGTTAGTCCAGAAATTGATTTTTTCCCAAGAACGAAAACTCTTTTTTAAGGCCAAGTTGAGTTTTTTAGTGGAGCTTTTCTATTATTTATTTCATCCACTCTTTCTGGTTCTTTTTTAGTTTTTGTACACTATTTAGATCCAAAGTTATAAAAAACTCAGAATTTGCTCTTTATACTTCTTATAAAAGAAAAGAAAAGAAAATTTTCTTTAAGAGTTTGTAAAAATAATTTTTGTTTTATTTTGTTCTTGTGTGTGCATTGAAAAAGTAAAAGAAAAACTTTGCTTTTAAGTCTTTTTCTTTCTTCGATTTTTGTTTACAAAACAAAAAGAGAAGTCTTCATAAGTTATAGTTTCCTTTCTTTACTAACAATCCCTAAAAAAAACTTATTGGTAGGATTCACTTTCCTCTTTCTTTTTTCATTTAGTTTCAAGAAAAAGAAAAAATTGTGCTTTTTAATTTTTGTTATTATAAAAGAAAAAGGGAAACATAAGTGAAACAATAGGGGCATTGCATTGCTTTATTTTTTCATTTAAAGATTACAAGCACTCATTTTATTTCTGCAAGCATGATTTGATCTTAAAATCCTATTTCCTGCAAAAGAGTCAAAACATCATAAGTTGCATATCCATATCCCTTGAGTAAGAAAGCCATTTAAAATGAACGCTTTAATTAAAATCAACTAGAACCTTTTCCTTTTAGGGGCATTCACCAATAGCCTAAGTTAGCACTTTGGAATAGAATAGTTGTAAACTTTCCAAAGCACATAAAATTTGAAAGAGTACTGGTCTTTCTTCAGGATAGGACAAATCCAATTGTGTAAGTAGTGTGACCAGGAAGCTCTACTCAAACCAGATTTAAGCACGAGGACGTGTGAGGTTAGGTTACAAAAAGATACCTCCAATTCCTAATCAAGCATCTACCAAGAATTTTACATGTACGGGGTCTCTCTTCAGTACATAAGTATTATTGAAGATTCATGCTTAGATACCCTTCCCATATGTACGATTATGACTTGCGACTATTCCACCGGATGCTATGAACTAATTGGTAGCCATAGTATCTTTTCCTAGGATCATACATAGGTTCTAGCAGATGATTTTATGTAAATACCTTGGGAAGAATTTAAGCGCAGAGCATTAGTACCCTTGGAGGGTGTTTTTCTATATTTATCTACAAAAACACTTGCACCAAGAAGGGAAACACACTCAGCCTGAGGAACTGCTTTCAACCTTTGATGTTTTAGTGTTGGGACTTAATCAACCCACACTAAAAATTTGAAAGGCTTATCTGTTTACTTGCCTTGATATCCTTAGGACACGTTTTAGTTGTATGTTGTTTGCTCTATGTGTGTTTTAGTTGTCCTTAGTATTTTTTGAGTCTAAATTTTTTCAAGGGTGGAAGATCACCCACTTCATGATTAAGGAGGATTCAAAATATTCCTCTGGTTACAGTGGAGCCTCAATCACCTCCTCAAAGGAACCGCATAAACATAAGTGGATCATTCGAACTATCTAGAATAGTTGATATTCTTGAGGATCCTGACCTTATCAAGAACAACAGTCCTACACTACACACTAATTCAGTTGAAGATCTACAAGCTGAATTCTTTGTTAGACCCTTTAACCCACCTTTAACTAGACCTCATGATCCAGCTGTAGTATGGATTCATCCCTCTAGTGAACCTAGGTTAGGTGCTTATAAGATTACAAGCGTATTTATTATGGATATGTAGGTGAAGGATCAGGGGACTTAGGTACCCCTGCATCTTCCATAATGATAGGAGGGATATACCCTCCTCAAGTTAATACCCATATCCCTACCATAACCAAGGTTACTACTACCTCGGTCATGACTTCTATCACTGGGTCTATGCCTTTAGGGTTTTTAGTTATTCAATTTTCGAATGTTTTTTTCCAATACCCTCATGGACCAATGCTTTTACATATGGAATTCCTACAACATGTATACCAAATGTTTCCTTCACATCTACCCCTACATCCCAAAACTTTGATGTTAGTCCTAGTGGTTTTGCTTTGTCTTTTTAAGGGTTTCCCTGAGGTGGGGGGGCCATTCCCCTTTCTTCCCCTGATGTAGGATCCATGCCTTTTCAGTCCATTGGGCATGTTTTAGCTCTGAACTAGTTTACATTATTTAATGTTCAAATAGGTGGTTTTCAATCATGGGCTATGAGTAACCCTTTCTCAGTTTTAAGTGGAAGAGGTAATACTACCATTCCTTCAAGTAGTATTCATGTTGGGGGGAATATGCATCAACCTCAGTGGAACTGGACACAAGCTATGGGGGGAGCAAATCCTACCCAACCAGGGTGGAATCCCTTTGTAAACACTTTCACTTCGCATGCTAAGGTTGGGGGAAACTGTCGAACTTTGGTTTTCATTGATGTCAAAGTGGACTTAGTGTCTATGTGCCGGTTTGAATAAGTACATAAAACTAAGTGCGCAAGACCTAAATCCCACCTAGTTGTGGTACTCTAAAGTTGATGTCAAAAGAGGACTTAGTTTCTTTGTGCCAATTTGAAGAAATATATCGAAAATATATGTGAAATTATCTGAAGTGCGCAAGACTCATGAAGTAAGGGTACTCCAGTATGTAATACTTAGCTAGTGATGGTCTCCAAGTGCACAAGTCCTACCAAGCCAATGAACTAGTGTAAATAAGACCCACAAATTCGTGATACCTCATTTGTGTGGGTTAAGACAAGTGGTAGATACTTGGTAAGATTGTAAGAAAATAAAGGAAGAAGGGGTGTTACCATTTAGAGAAGCCCCAACTTGTGGACACATTGTTTAAAAAAGTGGAGTATAAAAAATAAGTGAAGTCTAGGAGTGAAAAGTAAGCTTGGAAGAACACATGGAGAAAAATTATGAATTGGCAAGCTTCGGCTAGATGAAATGCTGGGGGGAATCAAAAGAAACATGATTTGATGAAGGAAGCGATGCAACAAGTAATGCAAGAACAAAAGGAGAAGACATGTGGATCTGAGCATTTGTGAAAATGTGCAAAAAGCATGTGGATATATATGTGCACGAAATCTATGTTGTAGAGTGGATCAATGGTATATTATAGTGTAAGTGAAACAATAGTTTGAGTTGAATCAGTGGAAGAGCATGCAGTCAATAAAACAAAGTGCAAATATTTGTGCATGTAGACTTGAAGTCAGAAATATATAATATCAAATTCTCAAGGAGGTTGGAAAAGGAAAGGAAAGGAAAGGAGATCGATGTCTCCACTCATGTTGGTGCTTGAACACCGCAAGTTAGTGATTTCCAGTGGGATTGGTGTCCCAATCATAGGAATGTTTGAGCAAGTCGGTGCTCACATCAGTAGATTTGGTTTCTCCTATACTTATATGTAATATATATATATATATCTATATATATATATAAGTTTCTTCAAATATTTGCGCACAATTTGCTTTTATTTACGTGGTGTTAAATTGATATTAGTGCATGTTTTAAAAGTGAATAATTTGTAAATCTATGCATGATATCGATTCACCCACTTGCTTGGTATCATTAATAATTCCAACAATTGGGATTAGAGCGCGTTGCTTCAATAACAGTTTAACAGCTAGAAGATAAAGATCACTATGCAGAAATGGATAGGCAAGAGGGGCTTTACACAAATAGAGCACCAAGATTCGATGGGTCTAACTACACCTTTTGGAGCATAATAATGGAGGTGTATTTACTATCACTTGGAGCTTATGTATGGAAATTTTTCCTAAGTGGTTACAAAGTTCCCAATAGTCCTCCAGTGGATGCAGTTGACAAGAGACAGTATGAATGCAATGCAAGGGATAGAAATGCAATATTGTGTGGATTAACATACTCAGAATTCACCAAGGCAATTCAATGTACATCCGCAAAAGAGGTTTGGGACAAACTCAAGAACATATATGAATGAGATAAGAAAGTCAAGAAATAAAAATTGCAAACTTTCTCAGGATAGTTTGAAACCCTCAAAAGGAAGGAAGAAGAAAACATTGCAACCTATCTCCTTCGAGTGGATGAGATTGTCAATGCAATCAGAGGAACTGGGGCACAAGTTGATGAAGAGGCAGTTGTGAAAAAGGTGTTAAGGTCTTTTCCAACAAGATTTTATCCCAAGGTATCAATTTTGGAGGACTGAAGTGATTTGGACAAATTAAATATGGGTGAGCTTCATGGAATTCTTACAACATATGAGATGAGGACTGAAAAATAAAATTGTAAAAGAAAATAAGTTGCATTCAAGGTGTCCAAGAAGACAAGAGAAAGCAGGGAAGAGTCCAACAAAAGTCTCTCTGATGCATCAAATGATGGGGAATCCAATTTTTTGAAGAATCTCAAAAGAGGCCAGGGAAAATACAAATTAGGTAAGTTACCCTTCAAATGTTTTAAATGCAGGAGAGTAGGTCACTTTTATTCTAAGTGTCCCTACAAGGACTCCAAGGATAGTGACAGTGAAGAGGATCTTAATTATATATATAGAATAAAGTCACACCAACAATCCATGGATGAACATAAAAATAAGAAGAGTATGTATTCAAGAGAGGATAGTAGTTCATCTGATGAAGATGATGATGACAATCCAAGAGAGGTACTCTTTATGGAAATGGTAGAATATATTGAATATAAAGGCCTATAAGAAAAGGATAACTATTGTTATTTTATCAAGAAGAAATCATACAATAAGGAGGTAGTCCTAAATAAGTCTTGTGAAAAACAATCAGATCCTATTACAGATACTCTCAAAAAATATGTCTACAATGGAATTTGATTTTCATCCTCAAAGTCCTGCGCAGAATATTACAATTTTCTTGACAAGAATAATTGTCAGATAGAGTGTGAGAAAAAAGAAGAAATCATTGATTCTGAGAATGAAGAAAATGTAGAAGTTGACTGGGAGGATGAACTAATCAGTGCTTTGGATGAACTAAGAAAAGTAAGAAAGGAAAATCAATCTTTTAATATTAGCCTGCAGAATTAATATCAAGAATGCTTGGATCTCCAAAAGGATCAGTTGCTCAAAGTTGAAGAAAAAATTGAGTAAAAAAGAACCAAAGAATCGCTTATGAACAAAGTCCTTGAAGAGGCATAAAATGAAAATAGAGAAGTTAAGAAAAAACTAGCTTGTGCACAGAATACAATTGAGAAGCTTGAAGAAAATAAGTTCTTACTGGAAGCATCACTGGAAGAAACAAAATAGA
Source organism: Larix kaempferi (assembly GCA_027924585.1). Taxonomy (NCBI): domain Eukaryota; kingdom Viridiplantae; phylum Streptophyta; class Pinopsida; order Pinales; family Pinaceae; genus Larix; species Larix kaempferi. The sequence continues at coordinate 20,868,071 of BSBM01000887.1, forward strand.
GAAATGAGTTTCTGAAAATACAACTAGCTGAAATAAGAAAAGAAGAACAACATCTGAAGAGTCTAAGGAAGTGTTCTTTTGAAATAAAAGGGTTTGAGAGAAAAACTCAAGACTGCGCATATCCACATGATGACAAAAATACACCTGACATGAAAGTGGAAGATAAATTTAAGAACATATCAATAATTTTGGATGATATACTAAATAGACAAATGTCACCAAAAGACTAGTCAGGGCTTGGCTACAATAAGACATAAAATGTTTGCAACAGCAAGCATGTTCCAATAGTGAATCAACAAGTTGGGTCATCCAAGAAAAATCAACTCAGGTATGATAATGATTACAATGTTCCTTTTTATAAAAGAAGTTTTAATTCACAAAGATGGTTAAGATGAAATTATTATGGTCATACTGGGAAGTATTGTTATACCATAAGGTGCTATGCTTGTGATGGATTTGGGTACAAAGCTCAAAATTACCAATGATTAGAAGAAAAATCAGAAAGGAACAATGCAGACATTGCAAGAAGTAAGAATAGTTTTGTAAGACATCAACAAACACCCATGACACACAAAAATGGGTAAATAAATGTTCGCAGGACTACACAATTGATGATAATAATGAAAATAATCTTCTAGCAGCAGTGAATTGTTGCTTATTCTGATGACTCCCAAAGTGTACAAATAAGACCCTTAAATTCAAAAGTCTATGTGGATTCAAGGAAACTAGAATAGTGTATCCAAAAGTCACATGATCTTGTGCATATATTAAAGTGCTATGATATATTAAGTCTTAAGTATTGTCGCAATAAGAAGTTTCATTGATGTCAAAGAAAAGGACGACAAGAAGAATGACTAATGATTTGCGCATAAAGACAAAAGTGTTGCATTGCCAAGATAAAAATGAAGTACATTGCAGAAGAGAGAAACTCATGTGAATGTCGCGCGAATTGGTTTATATTATACAAAAGGCAGTGCGGGTATAAAAGATAACATATACAAAATGTGCCCTTATATCTTGGGTAGATACAATAGTTACAAAATATAAATCAAAGCCGAAGCTTGAGGTCAAGCTCCGTGACATGGTTGGATAGGGATAGATCTGTGACATGGTTGGATGGTTGCAAAAATAATCAGAGCTCAACATCAGGCGAAGAATTCTCAATGGACTCAGGAGCTTGCAGAAGTTGACAGAGTTGTAAGGTCGAAGAAGGCTTGTTCGCATTACATTGCGTCATATGAATTGAATTCAACAAATCAAAATTTTTCTTTTGTTGTTGCTCTAGGAATTCAATTCGCCTCTTCAGAACCAGTATCTCCTCTAAATTTCCTTGATTAATCTGCAACTAGGTATACCATTTCACGACATCTGATTCTTGCATCTAAGACTGCCAAATTCCCATATCTATTTTCACCTTTGTAAAACCAGTCTGTTGAGATTGAACCAGTGAATGAAGACTTCCTAATGAATTGTTGAACCTTTGAAAATGGGTAGACATTGTAGTTGAAGTCACAACGCTTACAATTGGAAAAATAAAATGAGCTCAACAAGGGAAATATCAAGGAACCAGGATAAATAAGAAGGCCACACAAAGCTCATTGCTAGATTTGAAAGGTGTTTGTTTTGCACGTCAAAATAAATTGAAAAGTCATTGAAGCTAATTGTATTCATGACCATGCACTTTGATGCAAACTGAGAAGACGTGGAAGTTAATTACATTCATGGAAACAAATGATGATATGAATTAAGAAGATTTGGATAAAGGAAAAAAAGGGAAAATCGAACTCATTATTCCATATGATTGAATTGATATTTTCTAAAAATATCAAGTACGACAACAAGATGTCATACAATATGCACAAGTTATCAATCACATCAAATTATTGAAACGTTAATTAACGAATGGAGATATGTGCGACATCAAGAAATATTTTTTGGAAGATATGATTAGATGTATGAATCCAGGAAGAAGATGTGTGTCATTAATATCATTATTAATAAAGGTGTATTTAATCAATGATGAGAATTTTGTTGCGTAAAAGCCTCTTTGATATTATAAAATCCTAGCACAATGAAGTAGATGCAGCAAAAGGAAGAAATGAAAGTAGGAAGAAGTCAACATAAAATATGGTGCAAAGCCGGATTATAAGTTCAAAAGGAACTTCCAATTGCACAAGCAAAGCACTGTATTGTGACAGGAAGATGAATAGTGAAGCAAGCAGGCATAATCTGTGACACTTGAGCAAAAGGTAATAGAAAATAGGAACAATAACATGAATTCAAAGGGAGAATGGTAAGGAGATATGCTAAGATGAAATGATATAAGAATATGCTCAAAGAGAATCAGACGACATGAAGACAAGGAATCATGCAGAAGCATCCAGACATGCAATTCCATAATACAACATTGATACAAGAGATTGAATAAATACAAGACTGGAACAATCAAGATGAAAGTAAATCTGCAACTGCACAGGTGGAGCACACCTATAGTAACTACAATTGTAACAGCTACAAAAAAATGACATATGTACATGTTGCAGGGAAAATTAGCGTGTCACAGAAGCAACAAAAAAAGAAAAAGGAATACATTAGAAAGATAGGGAGCATCCATTTTCCATTGATGACAAAGGGGGAGAGATTCCATGAATCATGTATCAGTGACATATAACTACATAGGAAGTATGAAGACATGAAAACGACAAAGAGGTACTAATTGAAGGTTGCGAAAAAAAGTGAAGAACCAAACTGGCATGAACTCAGGGGGAGTATTGTATTGTGTGCAAGCAAAACAAAGGAATTAGTGATCATGAGGAGCACAACTTCATAAGGTATTTACATCAATGAAAAAGGGGGATATTTTTGAAATTTGGTTTTCATTGATGTCAAAGTGGACTTAATGTTTATGTGATAGTTTGAAGTACATAAAACTAAGTGCGCAAGACATAAATCCCACCTAGTCATTGTTGGTGTCCATTTTGTCACCATTTTTTATCACCAAATATACTCTGAGTGGTGTTATTTTCACTATTTTGATATAATAAATCACTCTTCTCGCCATTCAGACTGTCAATCAGACCCAGGTAAGATTGTATTTACATATCACATGAATCTTGGCTAAATATAATTATTTTCATGGGTTATTAATATTACTTTAGTGTTTTTCGACTCGTTTGGCAAATAGATTTCGGCTTGTAAGTTATGGGATTCAAACACACCTCCATTCAGACTCATGTTTACGTTGTAAATGTTCAACCACATCCAGCTCACTGTTCATCCCTTCGTTTAGCCCGCAGAATTGTCAGTTGGCATATTCCTTCCCATTAAAGACACAAACAGAAATATGGGTTCTGTTAGCAACGTGGTGGTTATGGTTGGTGAGTCAACGTTCTAGAAGATTTGCTTCCTTGCTCGACCAGCTTGACAACACATGAATATCCCTGCGTCAACTCTCTAGAAGATTCACTTCCTTGGTTGACCAGCACAACAACACATGACTCTCCCCACATCAACACTCTAAAAGATTCGTTTTCCTGCTCGCTCAGCTCGACATCACATGCTTATGTGCACGTTGACATTCCAACAGCTTCATCCTCCTATGCTCATCCTTCCAGCACATGCTTCTTCCACGGTTAAAGGAAACTAACACACATCTATTCACATCAGGGAGAATCAGTGCCATGGAAGCAGGCCGACGGCCTCTGCGCTGTCGTCAACCACCAAGCAACCGTTGTGTAGACATTAAAGAATTCTATTTTTAGAGAGATTGACTATGTCAACCTTCTCTCCCATTGTAAACTTATAAATAGACGTCTCCTTTGGAGAAACGCAGACGATATAGACGACAGATAACACAGTAGATATAGGCATTTACGCTATTAGTAATTTCTAGAAACGCTTTATAATTTTCTTAGTTAATGGAAGCTCCTGAATTTTATTGTTGATATTCTGTTGTTGGTGACTACGTTGATTTAGTTCCAGTCTTTGATTGCTAGGAAGGGCCCCTCATCAACTGGAGGTTTGTATGTATATTTTTGTATTTTTCCTTTTGGCAAGTAAATAGTTCATTTTCCAGTATATGTAATTAATTGTGTTTTCCTGTATATGTCATTTCCTTATTTTTCTATAATCTGTATTTTGTTGCTAACTTAATTTAATTTTCCAGAATTGACAATGGTCGACCAAGCATAGTGTTTATAGTTTGCTTTCAGTCTTTTGCAATTAGATAGGGCGCTTTCAGTCTTTTGCAATCAGATAAAGTTTAGTTAGTTATTGTTTCAGGTTTAGTTATAATTATAATTAGTCTTGTTAGTTTCTTCCGGTAGCTATAGGTTAGTTTTATTCATATCTCGGTTTTGTTTGATTAGGCCATAGAAATAGTTTATTTCTTTAAACAATTATTAGAATAGGTTACTTCTTGCTATCTTAGTTTCTCCACAGTCTTGTCACTGACTTTCTTTGCACTGTAGAATCATATGCATTAGCCAGCTGGTAGTTAAGATCATCAGAACTACTTCTTTCCTTAGTTTAAATCATTTTCCTCCATCTTGACTGTCATTCGGACATTTATCCAGATCGTCATTCAGACTTTCATCCTTTCTGCATTATTTTTATGCTTATTTAGAATCCAGTTTCTTAGGCTTTTTAATTGTACTATTTCTTGCTTTTAATTAGCAGTTTTAGATGTAGTTAAGATCTTGTTTCCCATTGCATAGAGTTTTAATTAAGTTTTGTCATCATTCTTAGTTTCCATTTCATCCTCCTTAACCTTGTTTTAACTGTTTTTCAAGTTACGTCTTTTATGTTTGATCTGCTAATAGGTTACTATTCTAGAATCTATCGGTTTCATTCTTAATATAATTTATTATATGTTCTTAAGGTTTATTTTTAATTCAAGTTAATAATTTCATTCTCCAAGTTATCTTAATTCTGATAGTTTCTTTGTTAAACATAGGATCAATTTTTCATTCACACAATTAATGAAGATGTTCATGAAATAGAGATTGGTTCAGAAATAAATATCTTTATTAAGTTTTCTACTTGCTTCCAAATAAAATTCAGCTCAAATAAATATCTTTATTAAGTTTTCTACTTGCTTTTAGATTTCATTAGTTTCATATCATTTTGTTTATGGATAGAAGATAGATCATAATGTTTAAAATTAATTGTAATTGGTCTCTCTATAGTTTACATCTCTTTGTAGAAATTAGGTTAGATTTACTTCCATTTTGTTTTGTTGTTACATTCGAAAGTCATTACGATACATTCACCCCAGTTCCTATAACATTTGACATACAACCTCAAGGAGAATGGAATTAGATACTTTCGTGTAGTCTTGAAGTATTAATTGAATGCATGAATAGTTGTTGAATTCACTAAGTAGTTTGTAGTTTTTATTCTAAGTCAAGTAGTTCCCATTTTCATAAAAAGTAGTTTGCTTTTTTATCAGTATTTGTTCTTTTCCATTGTTTAATCATAGAGTAGAGTAGTATAGCTTGATACTATTATGATCTGTTGGTTTAGTTAGGTTTAATTAGTTCCTTTGTTGTTTTTCTGAAGTTTGACTCGGTTTTTCATTTTGAAAGATCTTTCGATATTTTCTTTATTAAACATTTTCTAAGGTCTGCCAAGCCGAAAATTTAGGCCCCATTCTACCTCAGCATATACTGTGCCACAACTCTAAGATTACCAACCCTGGTCAATAATTAAATATTTTGGTGATTCCTTAAGACTGTAAATACACCTCAACATTTTGGCGCCACTGCCGAGGAGTTGGAGATATGTAGAACTCAGTTGTAGATAGATGGAACTCTCCTTTTAAATCTTAGTGATAGATTTGAATTCTTCCCTTTAAAACTTAGAAATGGGCTGGTGGCGGGCGAGCAATAAGACGAGAGGTAAGAACCTGCGCATCTGTTATAACAAGAATCCCCAAAACCTAACAATAGTAGTGATGCAGTTAGAATTTATTTCAGTTATAGTTTGTTTTCATGAATAGGTCTAGAGACTCTCAAGGTAGATTTATTAAAACTAGCCCTCCTACTAAAATCCCTACTAAAATTCCTACTAACCTATACGGGGGGCATGCCATCCCAACTACTAACTCAACAAAAAGGTATTGGAAGACACCTAAAGGGGATAGTCCTACTTGGAAAGCAAATGAAATACTGTCTGGAAATAAATTAGGGGAAACCATAGGGACATCAGAAAATTCTGTTCATAACGAAATTCCACAGGAACCTCAAGCTCATATTGAGACTGAACTTAGACAAGAGGAAACTCAAAAGGATAAAACTTTAGAACCTCCCAACCCTCCATTAGTTCAAAAACCCAAAGACACTACTTTTTCAATAGTAGGTGGTCCAAACTTAGTAGATTTTGTTGATCATGCACAAGTAGACACTCTTTTTGAGAATTCTATTAACATAGTCATCTCACAGATTGAGACAACAACAGTAGGACCTTTAAAACTAGATACCCACGTAGCTATTAATTCTCCTTCTAAAAAGAAGAATACTCTCCCTAAAACAGAACGTTGGGACATCCCATATTCACCAAGAAAGGATCCACCTAATTATTCTCTCTTTGGTAATCGGATCTTCATGGAGGATGAAAATGAAGATCATGTCCGATAAGATGAAGGAGAAGGAGAAGTTAGAACTGAAGGTACCTTTGGGTTCCCTATCTTAGACACTGCACAAGATTTTACTATGAAAAACATCCCTCCTTCCTCACTACCAACCTTTTATGGGAAGAGTAGCAAGGATCCGGATACCTTCTTATTTGAATTTGACATTTTGTGCAGGAATTATAATTACCTACAAGATGGCCAAAAGCTAAAACTCTTTCCTACCACATTAAAATATTCTTCTCTCCAATGGTTCATGGCGTTAGGAGAATCTAGTATTAGAACTTGGGAAGTTGGCCATCTCATTTTTTCTGTGACGGAAGAATCTATCGCATTAGCCACAAAAATTCCTAGGGAAGGTGCCCGTTGGCACAAACATCTCTTCCTTCCATGGAAAGCTCATGAATTTGCTTTGAAGGAAAAATATCAACATGTTTCTAGAACAAAAGGATTCCATGGGGAGTGCGTCAAGCCAGGATACCTAGATCCCTTGACTGTCATCATCCATCTGATCACTTGTGACGGTAAGTTTACTATTTTTAAAGTCTTCCATTTTAGATTTCTAGCAAATTTTGTTAACAATCAGACCCTCAATTTCCCATTTTATCTCCCAAAAAGTTTAGAGAAAATGTCAAGCCAGGTTAGGAAGAATACTGTTAATCCCTTCGGTAGCTTGTACCATCACTGTCTCATTAAAATCCCGATCGTTCACCAGTTGGAAGAGAGAGGGTAGACCTGGGGTCATTTTGTCTTTGAAATACTAAACCCTCATTTGATTGAGAAGCCTATTGTCAAATCCTCTGCTTCTCGAAAACACCATTATTTCCAAACCAGTATTAGTGAGCCTACCCAAGCCTCTACGCACACAGAATGAGACACTAAGCATGTGTAGATTGATGAGGATCCCTCATGCGATGTGCACCTTGTCCACCCATCGCCTTCTCCTAAGCTTTCCCTTGGTGAACCTACTTCGAAACCCCCACTTTTTTCATCAGTACCCACTAAATCCAATAGAACAAATTGTGACCAGACCATCGACTAATCTGTCATCCAGACTATCGTTCAGCCATCACGTTCAAATGACCAGTCAGAAAACCATACCCTTGAAACACCCCTCCTCACATTAGCCAACGTATCTGCTCGATTGTGTGAAGCCCCTGCTCGCCGTTCAACCCTTCGTTCAGCTCGCGAAATCATCGGTTGGCATATTCGTGCCCATTAAAGCCAAAAATAGAAATATGGGTTCTGTTAGCAACGTGGTGGTTATGGTTGGTGATTCAACGCTCTAGAAGATTCGCTTCCTTGCTCGACCAACTCGGCAGCACATGAATCTCCCCACGTCAACACTCTAGAATATTTGCTTCCTTGCTCGACCAGCTCGATAGCACATGACTCTCCCCACGCTAACACTTTAGAAAATTCGTTTTCCTTCTCGCTCAGCTCGACAGCACATGCTTATCCCCACGTCGACATTCTAGTAGCTTCATCCTCCTACGCTCATCCTACCATCACATGCTTCATGCTCATGGTTAAAGGAAACTAACACACATTTGTTCACATCAGGGAGAATCGGCGCCGTGGAAGCAGGCCGGTGGCCTCTACGCTGTCGTTAACCACCAAGCAGCCGTTGTGTAGACATTAAAGACTTATATTTTTAGAGAAGTCGACTATGTCGACCTTCTCTCCCATTGTAAACTTATAAATAGACATCTCCTTTGGAGAAACGTAGATGATATAGACGACAAATAGCACAGTAGATATAGGCATTTATGCTATCAGTAATTTGTAGAAACACTGTATACTTTTCTCAGTTAATGGAAGCTCCTGAATTTTACTGTTGATATTTTGTTGTTGATGACTAAGTTTATTTAGTTCCAATCTATGATTGCTGGGAAGGGCCCCTCATCAACCAGAGGTTTTTATGTATATTTTTATATTTTTCCTTTTTGCAAGTAAATAGTTCATTTTCCAGTATATGTAATTAATTATGTTTTCCTGTATATGTCATTTCCTTATTCCTCTGTAATCTTTATTTTGTTGCTAACTTAATTTACTTTTCCAGAATTGATAATGGTTGACCAAGCATAGTGTTTATGGTTTGTTTTCAGTCTTTTGCAATTAGATAGAGTGCTTTCAGTCTTTTGCAATCAGATAGAGTTTAGTTAGTTGTTGTTTCAGGTTTAGTTATAATTAGAATTAGTCTTGTTAGTTTCTTCCTGTAGTTGTAGGTTAGTTTTATTCATATCTCAGTTTTGTTTGATTAGGCCATAGAAATAGTTTATTTCTTTAATGATTAGAATAAGTTACTTCTTGCTATCTTAACTTCTAAATACTTCATTCATTGCTTCCCTTGCACCGTAGGATCATATGCATCAACCAGCTGGTAGTTAAGATCATCGAAACTGCTTCTTTCCTTAGTTTAAATCGTTTTCCTCCATCCGGACTGTCATTCAAATAGTCATCCGGATCGTCATTCGGACTTTCATCCTTTATGCATTGTTTTTATGCTTATTTAGAATCCAATTTCTTAGGCTTTTTAACTGTAATATTTCTTGCTTTTAATTAGCAGTTTTAGATGTAATTAAGATCTTGTTTCCCATTGCATAGAGTTTTAATTAAGTTTTGTTATCATTCTTAGTTTCCATTTCATCCTCCTTAACCTTGTTTTAACTGTTTTTCAAGTTATGTCTTTTATGTTTGATTTGCTAATAGGTTACTGTTCTAGAATCTACCAGTTTCATTCTTAATATAATTTCTTATATGTTCTTAGGGTTTATTTTGAATTAGAGTTAATAATTTCATTCTCCAAGTTATCTTAATTCTGATATTTTCTTTGTTAAGCATAGGATCAGTTTCCCATTCTTACAATTAATGGAGATGTTCATGAAATAGATTTTGGTTCAGAAATACATATATGTATCAAGTTTTCTACTTGCTTCTATATAAAATATCTTTATCGAGTTTTCTACTTGCTTCCAAATCAAATTCAACTCAAATAAATATCTTTACTAAGTTTTCTACTTGCTTCTAGATTTCATTAGTTTCATATCATTTTATTTATGGATAGACGATAGATCATAATGTTTAAAATTAATTGTAATTGGTCTCTCTATAGTTTACATATCTTTGTAGAAATTAGGTTAGATTTACTTCCATTTTGTTTTGCTGTTACATTCAAAAGTCATTACAATACATTCACCCCAGTTCCTATCACATTTGACATACAACCTCAAGGAGAATGGAATTAGATACTTTAGTGTAGTCTTGAAGTATTATTTCAATGCATGAATAGTTGTTGAATTCACTAAGTAGTTTGTAGTTTTTATTCTAAGTCAAGTAGTTCCCATTTTCATAAAAGGTAGTTTTCTTTTTTATCAATATTTGTTCTTTTTCCATTTGTTTAATCATCGAGTAGAGTAGTATAGCTTGATATTATTCCGATCTGTTGGTTTAGTTAGGTTTAATTAGTTCCTTTGTTGTTTTTCTGAAGTTTGACTCAGTTTTTCATTTTTGAAAGATATTTCGATCTTTTTTTTATTAAACATTTTCTAAGGTCTGCCAAGCCGAAACTTTAGGCCCCATTCTACCTCAGCATATACTGTTCCACAACTCTAAGATTACCAACCCTGGTTGATAATTAAATATTTGGTGATTCCTTAAGATAGTAAATACACCTCAACATTTTGGCACCGTTGCCGGGGAGTTGTAGATTGTTAGAACTCGGTTGTAGAAAGATAGAACTCTCCTTTTAAAACTTAATGATATATTTTAATTCTTCCCTTTAAAAATTAGAAATAGGCTAGTGGCGGGCGAGCAGTAAGATGAGAGGTAAGAACCTGCCCATCTGTTATAACAGGCATCCCCAAAACCCATCGATAGTAGTGATGTAGTTATAATTTATTTCAGTTATAGTTTGTTTTCATGAATAGGTCTAGAGACTCACAAGGAAAATTTATTAAAACTAGACCTCCTACTAAAATCCCTACTAAAATTCCTACTAACCTATACGGGGGGCATGCCACCCCAATTACTAACTCAACAGAAAGGTATCAGAATACACCTAAAGGGGATAGTCCTACATCAAAAGCAAAGGAAATCCTTTCTGGAAATCAATTAGGGGAAACCATAGGGACATCAGAAAAGTCAGTTCATAAAGAAATTCCACAGGAACCTCAAGCTCATATTGAGACTGAACTTAGACAAGAGGAAACTCAAAAGGATAAAACTTCAGAACCTCCCAACCCATCATTAGGTCAAAAACCCAAAGACACTACTTTTTCAATAGTAGGTGGTCCAAACTTAGTAGATTTTGTTGATCCTGCACAAGTAGACGCTCTTTTTGAGAATTTTGTGAACATAGTCATCTCACAGATTGAGACAACAACAATAGGACCTTCAAAACTGGATACCCATGTAACTAGTAATTCTCCTACTAAAAAGAAGAATACTCTTCCTGAAACAGAACGTTGGGACATCCCATATTCACCAAGAAAGGATCCACCTAAGTATTATCTCTTTGGCAATCGGATCTTGATGGAGGATGAAAATGAAGATCATGTCCGACAAGATGAAGGAGAAGGAGCAGTTAGAACTAAAGGTACCATCGGGTTCCCTATCTTAGACACTGCACAAGATGTTACTATGAAAAGCATCCCTCCTTCCTCACTACCAACCTTCTATGGGAAGAGTAGCGAGGATCCACATACATTCTTATTCGAATTTGACATTTTTTGTAGGAGTTATAACTACCTACAAGATGGCCAAAAGCTAAAACTCTTTCCTGCCACATTAAAAGATTCTTCTCTCCGATGGTTCATGGCGTTAGGAGAATCTAGTATTAGAACTTGGGAAGACATGAAGAATGCATTTCTACAGAAATATCAGGATTACTGTAAACCTAAGGACACTTGTAATGATATTCTTAAAATACAACAACTTGAAGATGAGAGCCTAGAAGACTATCTCAAAAGATTTAACTATGTGTTACATAAATCTAAATATAGTGATCTTCAAGAAGATGCAGTAAGAACACTCTTCCTCAAGGGAATCCCAGAAGAATTCTTAGAAAACCTTAATCTCATGGAAGCAGGAGACATCTCTCATAAGTCTTTTGCACATATTTGTGAGATATGTAGGAATTAATCTAGGAGTAGAGGGAAAAGTGGAAGACACTTTCGAGAATCTTATGCTAGGAACTTAAAAGGAAACACATCGGGTCCTGACGGAGTTACAAGGGTAGAGTTGAGAAACCTATTGGATTTCAAAACAGATATCTTAGGATCCATGGGTTCTCAACTAGATGCAATACAAGCTAAAAAGAGACAGGATAAAGAGTGGGTATCAAGGATTGTTTTCTATCCTAGGTGTAGAACTAAACATACCCAATGAGAATGCCCATTGAACAATGCTTCAGTTTGTCACCTTTGTACAGAAGAACATCCGACTGATAATTGTCCATCATTGCCTGGGTTGCAATTTGTGTATAAGAGTGGAAACTTTGGTGAATCATCTAGGAGGCCTTGGAAACCTAGAGATCAATCATCATACCAAGATACATCATCACAAATTCCACCCTATTACTATCCTTATCAACCTCCTCAACAATGGAACACTTCAGGTTGGCAAAATTGGCCACCACAGTACCCTGCTCAGAATTCTCAACAACAACAATGGACACACGGATGGAGAGGACAAGCTTATGCTCAACCACCTCCTCCTATGCCTAACTATCCTTACCCACCTAATAACCAACAACTCTTGCCTAGATTTGTACCTCCTTCATTACCCCCTATCCCAAATCAACCTTACCATTTTGCAGATTATGAATCCTCCAAGACCCACAATATTACCTGCACAACCAATACCAAAACCTAACAACAAGCCAACCCAAGCTCTTATTAACATTGGGTTGTTACCTCTTCCATCATATGCCATTTTGACCGCACCAATACATGAGATTCAACTGCGGTCTGGAAGTGTTTTGCAAGATCATCCCAAGTCATCAGTTGTTATCCAAGAAGAAAATTAAGAAGAAAACATACCTAATGAAGTTTTGAATGATGCTATTCTTGAAGATGTGGTTATCCCTAAATATTCAACACACAACCATTCACATCAAGAAGTAATTTTAGGAGAAAAATCACCCCCATATCTGAAGTGTCTAGTAATAGAAAACCTGTAAATTATCCAGAGTATGATATCATTAACGAATTGAAAAATATTTGCATTAAGATCCTTTTGTTACAAGCCATTAAGGATAACCCGATTTATAGTAAAGTAATAAAGGAACTCTGTATTATGAGACCAGGTAGAAAACAAAAAGACCCTCCGACGATTCATGTAATAGGTGAAATATCGGATTGCATAGCAAACCAACCTAGAATCCCAAAGTATTCAAATCCAGGGAACCCTGTGGCGGGCATTTTTCTGATAAGAGAACTGTATACAAAGTGTTGCACTATTGGTATTATTGGCCAAGCATTTTCAAATATGCTTCCAAGTATGTCAAGGGGTGTGACAGTTTCCAAAGAATGGGTAGACCTATGCCTGCCTTTACAACCGCAAGTTATGATTGAGCCTTTTGAGAAATGGGCTTTGGATTTCGTTGGGAAAATTTCCCCTATGTCTCACAAGAAGAAGTACATCCTAGTTTGTACAGATTTTGTCACAAAATGGGTAGAAGCCAAATCCTTATTCTGAGCCACAGCGAAATTTGTGGTGGAGTTCATGTATGAAGAAATATTCACCCGATTCGGTGTACCTAGGGAGATTGTAACCGATCAAGGATCTCAGTTTACCTCCAAGTTGATGAAAGAGCTTACTGAGAAATATGGTATTATACATTGTAAATATTCACCATATCGTCCGCAAGCCAATGGTCAAGTAGAGTCCACCAACAAAGTATTAGAAGCCATCCTGACTAAGACTATCCAGTTACACCACAAAGACTGGGAAGATAGGATTCCAGAAGCCTTGTGGGCTTATAGGATAACTTGGAGGAATACCAATGGCCACACACCTTATGAACTTGTTTATGGTAAACAACTTCTTCTACCTATTGAATTTCAAGCCAAAACCTTTCGTATGGCTGCACAATTAGGGATGAATCTAGAAGAAGCACAGAGACAATGAATCCTGCAAATAAATGAATTAGATGAGATTAGGAAAGATGCTATTCAACACACAATCTTAATACAAAACCAACGCAAAAATTGGCATTATAGATACATTAAACAAAAACAATTCAAAACTGGAGACTGGGCATTACTTTTTTATTCAAGATACAAAAAAATTAAAGGTAAATTAACTACTCGTTTGATGGGTCCATATGATATTGTTATAGCTTTTGATAATGGATCTGTTAAAATTAAGACAATTGATGAATCGCAAATTTATTTTGTTGTAAATGGACATAGACTTAGACTTTATTATCAACCAATATCAAAACAAGATTTTGTGCAAAATGCCTTACAACATAAGGAAATAAAGCTGGTAGAAGAGGAAGTCATTCCTCCTTCTCCTGGTTCTTGAATAATTCTGGGTTATCTTCATTTGTATATATGTAAATATGTTTTTATTTTTCAATAATAAAGAGTCTTTTCTAACCATTGATTGCATCTTTACAGGAAATTAATTTTTATGATCCGCTTATGAAATTTTGTCAATTAAAACAGGAAGACTCTTTTCCCTTTTTCCTAATTTCATATGAATTTTCTTTGTACATATCGTTTTGTTTTGAATAAATTTGAATCATCTAACAAGTGGTTTTGTAGCTTGATTACAAGAACCTTATAATCATCTCATGCAATATTATTTGAAAAGGGAAGTGCTCTAAAAAGAAATGCTTATTTTCTCTTTCGATTATTGTTAAAAATTGAAAATTTGTAGTGAAAAGGTTAAAACATTCTTTATATCATTTTTAACCACTTTCTCTTATGATTCTGCATATGGTATTTGATTAAGACGTGTACATTTTTGGTTTATCATTAGAACAATTGCTTAAGACCTGTCATCATGATTTTCAAATTTTTTATCTTACACCTATGGACTACTAGTTCATCCTAGAATCATTATCAAAACTTGTCTCTTAAGCACTTTTAAAAGGTAGCTCAAAAGTGAGTGATATTTTCTATTTTGTGGGGAACATTTTTGATCTTTTATGAAGAAGATAGACTGAGAGGTCAAATAACAACTTTAGGTTATTATCTTTTGACATGATCTATAATTTAGGCCATTATAAATAAAGTTACTCATAAGGTTCATTCTAAAAATTTGAATTATGTGTTTAACACGCTTAGCACACTCTAGTGCCAACCGACTTCCTTACTAAAAATATCATTATACGAAGTAAACCTGCCGGGATAATGAACAGGCTCACTTGCAGCGGGTCCATGCTAAGTAAAATCTTAAACAAGGAAGCTCGGTAAATGCAAGTAAACCCGTCGGGGTACTGAACAGGCTCGTTGGCAACAGAGCTATGCTTGCATGGTACCAAGATAAATGCGTCGAGGTACTGAACAGGCCTGCTAGTAGCGGGGCAATATCGGGTAAAAGAGGTTTGGTTAATGCATTCCTATGCACATTGCTCATAAAAAAACCTGAGCATACAAACACATGTTTAGGCCAATTATTTATACAGTCATTAGAGAATGGATGTAAGTTGGACTTGGACCCTGTCATCTAATTCAAACAATACCTAGGATATTACTATCCTAGAAATGGGACCCATAACTATATAAATCTCACAAACTCTACGGTGAACCTTATCTATATTCTTTGGATGACAAGAGATCTTTACAATGAGTCATGGATGACTAGTTTTCCTATGGCATTTTTCACATCAATTATACTGTCATTCTTCATATGGTATTCTTAAGCACTGTTGTATTCTTTTTTATGAATGTACATATCTAAATCATCTACATTTATTAGTTAATATTTCATTTTCTTACGAAAAATTATCACAGCATTTTAGAAGTTACTGCCTAAACCATTACTTGAAAATATTTGAATATTAATCAATTTTTCTTTGATTGCTTGAGAACACCCCATATTTTTCGGTTTGGGGGAGGATAAGAACTATTTTTACTTTCTGAATATTTATGAAAAAGTTTATTTATCTATGATAAAATGATCGGTGTTTGCAGGAATAATGCGAAATTGCAGAAGGATGATTGTCCTAATCAATGATAAATAAAGAGGAACGCAACTGAAAGATCCAGAAAAGCATAGTTTACAGCATCTTGTGTGCACTAACAGCCTCAGAAATTCCCTACAAAATCAGTAAGCAGATCTTGTACAAACAAAAGTCTGTATGAAGGGTTGAATGACGGGTCAAATGCCGATCCGAATGAGGTGACAAACGAGGCAAACAAACAACGATCCGAATGGAGTTCCGAATGAAACCATAGCTTCTAATGGCTTTATTAAATATGCCAGGGTGTCCAAATTTGAATATTATTGATCAATCTAATTGGCTAATTATGTCAGGAATCAATCAAATGTCAATTCCGCACGTGGTCTCATTCCCTTATCCATCTCGCCTCCATTAAACGAATGGATTATGCATCATTGCAATCTTCAAAATCATTACATGACCGCCATATGGTCTTAATTATCTTATCATATGATCTGCTATCATATTAATCGAGTCATCATGATCTCTCACGTACAATCCATGTCTATAATTTCATTTTGAGAATTACATTCAACTTGTCCAAAGTTCGACTTTGGACACGGTTGAATATATTATAACCACACGTATTCACGAACTCACGCATTTCTATGTTGGCACTTGATTCAAGCTCTTGGAATGATAAGCGTGATCTCTTAAGCATGCTAAGTCCTCGCTTACGACCATTCAACCATTCAAACGGACTTCAATTTAAATTGACGACTGCGTGAATTTCACTTCATCTTGTTCACTTTCCATCTTTTCTGTTAAGCCATGTATCCTCCATCTCTTGCATCTCTTGTACCTATCCGCATCCCTCGAGCTCTATCCAATTATGCCAATCCATCATGAACCTGGAAGTTACCAGGATTTACTTCGCATCCCCGAGTTCAAAGAGTGCCATGAGGTATTCCTTCGAGCCAGATGGGGTCTGTTTCTCCTCCTTATCCAAGGTCACAACCACGAAATTTCACTGCTTTTCGCTAAGGGATTCGATGGCAAGATGGCCAAAGTTGGCCATCTCAATTTTTCTATGATGGAAGAATCTATCGCATTAGCCAAAAAACTTCCTAGGGAAGGTGCCCGTTGGAACAAACATCTCTTCCTTGCACGAAAGGCTCACGGATTTTCATGGGAGGCCGAATTTCAACATGTTGTTGGAACAAAAGGATTCCACCGGGAGTGGTCAATCCGAAATACCTAGATCCCTTGACTATCATCATCCATTTGATCACTTGTGAAGGTAAGTTTACTATTTTTAAAGTCTACCATTTTAGTTTGCTAGCACATTTTGTTAACAATCAGACCATCAATTTCCCATTTTATTTCCTGAAACGTTTAGAGAAAATGTCAAGCCAGGTTAGGAAGAATACTGTTAATCCCTCTGGTAGCTTGTACCATCACTGTCTCATTAAAATCCTGAGCATTCACCAGTTGGAAGAGAGAGGTAAAACCTGGGATCGTTTTGTCTTTGAAATACTAAACCCTCATTTGATCGAGAAGCCTATTGTCAAATCCTTTTCTTCTCGAAAACACTATCGTTTCCAAACCAGTATTAGGGAGCCTACCCAATCCTCTAAGAAAGCAGAATGAGACACTAAGCGTGTGCAGATTGATGAGGATCCCTTAGGCAATGTGCATCTTGTCCATCCATCGCCTTCTCCTGAGCTTTCCCTTGGTGACCCTACTTTGGAACCCCCACTTTTTTCATCAGTACCCACTAAATCCAAGAGAACAAATTGTGACCAGTCCATTGACCAGTCTGTCATCCAGACTGTCATTCAACCATCACGTTCAAATGACCAGTTAGATGAACATACCCTTGAAACACTCCTCACGTTAGCCAATGTATCTGCTTGATTGTGTGAATCCCCTGCTACTAGAAGTTCTCCTACACATAACGAAGACAGAGTTCTTGAAGAACATATTGTTGAGCTTGAAACATTTTCAAAAGAGTTGAGTCCTCAAAAGGACCTGTAACATCGCATAGAAAAGCCCATTCTCAATTAGCAGGAAGTGGATAGGTTGATAGGGAGTGGATAGGAAGTGGATAAGTGGATAGGAAGTGGACACATTGTTTAAAAAAGTGGAGTATAAATAAGAAGTGAAGTGGAGGAGTGAAACGTAAGCTTGGAAGAACATGGAGTAATATTTTGAATTGGAAAGATTCGGTCAGATGAAATTCGCAAGGGAATTAGAAGAAACATGATTTGATGAAGTGCGCAAGGCAATAATAAATGCATGAACACAAGGAGTAGATGTGCAAATATGATCATTCGTGAAAAGGCGTAATAAACATGTGGATATATATGTGTGTGGAATCTATGTTGTAGATTGGATCAGTGGTATATTACAGTGTAAGAGAAATAGAAATTTGAGTTGAATAAGTGGAAGAGCGCATAGTTAGTAAAACATAGTGAAAATATTTGTGCGTGCAGAACTGAAGTTAGAAATTTGTACTATTTAATTCTCAGAGAAGGTTGGGTGGGGTAAGGAAAGGAGATTAGTGTCTCCACTCAGGTTGGTTCCTGAACATTGCAATTTGGTGCTTGCGCAAAGGAGTGGTTCCTCACAAGTTGTATCCTGGTTGAACAATTTGGTGCTTGCGTGGAGGATGGGTGTCCTAGCAGGTTGAATCCTACAGTCTGCAAGTTGGTGCTTTCCAGTAGGATTGGTATCCCAATCAGATACATTTCTAAGTGATTCAGTGCTCACATCAGTGGACATTGGTGTCTCATGTCTTTCTTCGAATATTTGTGTACAATTTTCTTTTATTAATGTGGTGTTAAATTGATATTGGTGCATGTATTAAAAGTGAATGATTTGTAAATTTTTGCATGAGAATAATTCACCACCCCTCTCAGTATTAGTAATAATTCCAACAACAACCCCAAGCAGCCTTTTGGAAACTTTGGTTTGGGAAGGTTTCCACATCAAGCGTCGCAACCCATCCCATTTTTAGCACAACCAAGATTACCTTTTCTAGCAACATTAAACTTGTCATATCTGTCGAAGCTAATGAACGACCCAGTGTGACACAGTCTAGATTGACCCCCTATTCCCACTAAGCTACCTTCGTACATTCCAAAATTTGAAGGTCAAACTAGTGAAGATCCTGGACACCATGTTACTACTTTTCATTTATGGTGTTCCTCTAATTCACTAAATGATTATTCGATTAGACTAAGATTATTCCAAAGAAATCTCATGGGGGTAGTAGCAAAATGGTATATTGAGCTACCATCAACTCCTTATTATCATTTCAAAGATTTGGCGATAGTTTTTCTCAACCATTTCCAACTTCTTGTTTGGTATAATGTCGGTACAGACTTGTTGTCTAATTTTAAATAGAACAAATCCACTCATATTTATGATCATATTCAGGAGTGGCATTGAATGAAAAGGATGGTTAAAGTTGCTATACCTCCTGAATTTTTGTTAAAAGTCACTTTTACCTTACATCTCTAAATATGTTTCTACTTCGGGGGTTACTATAGAAGAGGAACCTATTTTCAAATCTTGGAAATTGGATTTGATATACTCACAATATGGGATTTTGTATGAAATTATAGCAGACACACCATGACCAAATATTGATCCTGCTAGGATGAATCCAAGAACACATGTTGATGGCATTGTTGGTTCAGTCGAAAATTCTACTGTAGAATCACTTGCTAAACAAATGAAAACTTTATCTGTCAAACGCTCTGCAGCAGAAGCAACTAAGGTTGCTACCTCCCCTTCTCAAATAGCTACTGTACAAAATGTGCATTCCAACCAAAAAGGTCCTCAGCAACCTGGTGGGAAGAAAAATAATAACAAGGACATGAAAGGGGAGGGAAATCAAAACAATCCCAAGTCAAATGATAATACTGAAGGGGGTATGAAAGAAGGTAGAAAAGTAAATTTTCCTTGAAAAATATATAAAGGAGACCATATTATACATTAATGCCCCCTAATTGATCAATCCCATAATATTTTACAGTAGTAGCAACCTGCTGTGTTAAGAGATCCTTTTTCCAAAGGGACAAAACATGAATTATGGCACCTCTGGTTATGTTGGGGGCAATCAAAATGCTCCTTATTTCGATCAATATTATATCAACATTATAAGTTCAAACAATCTATTACAAACTAGAGCGAAAAATTAGAGTCAAGAACCGCTTAAAGGAGAAAGAAATTCCTGATCCACATAACCTTCTCCATCTTGAGAAACTTTTTAATTCTATGCAAAATATACCAAAAGGTGTCTACCAAATATCTGTGCACAATCCTAATGCTTAGGCTACTGTCAACTATTTAATTATTGAATATTTCTCCCAAAATCCATGTGTGATGTCCACTCTAGAAGTGTTGTAAAGTTTCCCATTGCAACGAAATGCACTCTTGGCTGTTATAGGAAATACTGACTCCTCTAATGCTTTGATGGTAAAACTTGACATGTATGACATTAAAACTCGTTTACCGTATCATGTCGCTTTCCAAATCGACATAGTCCATGCCTCCAAAACTATTGGACAAACTATTGTTGATGAAGGTGCATCTACATGTGTCATGGATATTTCTTGTTGGAGAGCTCTAAGATCCCCAGAGTTAGTTCCATCGACTACATTGCTTACATATTTTGATGGAAGGTCATTTTGACCTCATGGAATCCTCCCTTCTTTTGATATTGAGTTAGGAGAAAAATCAGTTTCTGTAGAAGTTGAAATTATAGATGCTCCTCTCAACTACAATATGTTGTTGGGAAGGAGTTGGGCGTATGTAATTCAAGCTATTCTATTGTCCATATTTCAGGTTTTGTTATTTCCTCATGAAGGAAATATAGTCAATATTGACCAATTATCTTATACCCAAAACAGTCCTGCAACCCCCACAGAATATAATATTCCATCGATTAATCGAACGCACCCTACAATCGAGAGTATAGGGGCACAAATGTATCCATCACTCATGGGCACATTCAATATTCTTTCTGTTGTTAATTATATCAATTAAACTAGTGTTAGGGATGACAATATTTTATTCGAGGATTCTTCTCAAGCAACATCCAGTAGAATTGATCCTTGGATCCTGTTAGCTCCATCCAAGTTAGCATAAGAATCCCCATAACATCAGTCAGTAGTATCTTTATCTGCGACATGGATAGCTTACCAAGCCGTTCAAATTACTGCCATAGATTCGATTACAACAGCTTCAGTCTCAGAGGAGTTGGATCTTGGTTATGATACTGCATAGGATATGGATTCCTCCCATTCAATCGATTGTTCTAGATATAGTTTTTCCTACAGATGTGGCCATTATGGAAGCCCTGATAGAACCCAAGAAACCTTGGGAAGATATGCATCATCATTTCTACTTCCTTCTAGCTTTAAATAGAATCGAAGATGAAGAATTCCATGTGAGACTATCTGTAAATACCGATCAACTAATCAAACATTTAGCTAAGTAAGGAATCTATGCTGAAGGAAATATGGAAAATATGTATAAAACTAAGACGATCAATATTTCCAAGGATCCAAATGTCACATAAAACATCTTTATTAGTGAAAACATTTTTGAAGAAGAAGTTTGTATTTATAATGATTTGTTTACAGAATTTCATAACGATTTTTCCTGGTCATATGAAGAGATGCTAGGCATCGACCTATCCATTTTGTGACATGAAATTCAAACATACCCAAATGCCAAACCTATTTGACAAAAAATTAGTCCAATCAATCCTAGGGAGGCAGCCATTGTTAAATTTGAAGTTGAGAAACTTTTAAAAGTTGGATTCATCTATCCTATCGCTTTGACAGAATGGGTATCCAACCCTGTTCTAGTAGACAAAAATCAAGGTACCATAAGAGTTTGTATTGAATTTTGTGATTTAAATAAAGGATGTCATAAGGACAACTACCCCATACCATTCATTGATCATATTATTGATGCGTGTGTGGGAAGCGAAATATTTTCTTTTATGGACAGATTTTCGGGCTATAATCAAATCCAGATTAAACCTGAAGACTGACATAAAACTGCTTTTATTTTTCCTTGGAGTAATTTTTCTTATAGGAATATGTCATTCGGTTTGAAAAATGTTGGAGCTGCATTCCAGTATGCTATGATTTTTTCCTTCCACGATATCAAACACATTGTAGACACTTATCTTAACAATCTTCCTACTTGATCTTGAAAGAGATGAGACCATCCTGATCACATGTGCCTTGTGTTTGAATGATGAAGCCATTATAAGATCCATTTGAATCTTAATAAATGTATCTTCGGTGTCGAAATTCAAGGCTATTGTAAATCAACCTCCTCCTCGTACCATTTGTCAACTTCATAGTTTAGAAGGGATAGCTAATTTTCTCTGTTGTTTTATTGTAAACTATGCTTAAATAACCAAAGGATTCATGTGTTTGATCAAGAAATCCATTCCATTTATATGGGATGAGGCTGCTCAAAGTTCATTTGAAGCCCTTAAAAAGGAATTATTGACAAACCCTTTACTTATCCCGCCAAATATACATGATATTTCTTGTTGTATATGGCCACATCAAATTCTATGGTTGGTATAGCCTTAGTTCAGGAAGATGACCAGCTCCAAGAACATATTATCTATTATCTTATTCATGTGTTTCTAAGTCATGAACTTCGCTACCCTCATGTCGAGAAATTAGTTGTGGTATCCATTCATGTTGTCCAAAGACTCCATCACTATATTTTTTGCAAATGACCATAGTAGTCACAGATGTGAACCCCTTCCATTTTTTTTTGACTCGACGAATTATCGAGGGAAAATATAATACGTAGATTTTCATTCTGCAAGAGTTTGATTTTCAGTTTCAATTTGAAAATCGAAAAATTCTTCGGTATTTGTTGAACTCATTTCATGTTTCCCAAATGAAGAAATACCAATATTGAAGAAGACTAATTCCCTAATGAGCACATATTCCTGATTTCTTCATCCAACCCTTGGTATGGAGACATTTTAATATATCTCCAAACTTTTAAGTGTCCCTCTACTTTTTCAAGGGATGATCGATGACATTTACATCATAATGAAAAAATTGCCTCATCATCGGTGATACTTTATACCGAATATGAGTTGATTCCATTTTGTGTCATTGTTTAACCCTTGAAGAAGTAGAGACGGTTTTAAATGATGCCCACGCTGGATCATGTTGGGGTCATTTATCTGGGTTGGAAACAGCCCAAAATATTTTACACATTGGTTATTTTTTACCTATGATATTTTAAGATTGCATAGATGCAGTTAAACGATGTCATCCATGCCAATTAATTACCAACAAGATGCGGGTGCATCCAGTTCCACTTTTTCTCGTCAACACTGTAGGTCCCTTCATTAAATGGGGCATGTATTTTATGAAATGTAACTGTTGTTGGAGCAACATCCCCCCCAAAATTTTGTACATATTGGGGCCCCTCCTTTTACTTTTTCTAGAAAGACTGCCTAAAGAAGTTAATTCTCCTTTTAACTTAGTTTTTGTTTTCAACTGAGGAATCTGCTTTAAAAAAAAAATTGAAGTTTTTTCTTCTTAAGTTAAAATTCATGAAACTCTCCCGAAACTGCGGAAGAAATTTACATGTCTCTCTCGAAACTGTGGAAAGAAATTTCAAAAAACTCTCCCGAAACTGCGGAAGCAATTTACATGTCTCTCTCGAAATTGTGGAAGAATTCACGATTCTCTCCCGAAACCGTGGAAAGACTTAAAGTTACTCACTGAAATAGCGAAAACACTTAGTGTTTTTTTTGGAAGAACTTAAGTTTCTCTTTTGAAACTATGGAAGAAGCTCAAGTTTCTCTCTCGAAACTGGGGAAGAACTCGGTGAACTCTCCCGAAAATGTGAAAGACTTAGCGTTTATCTTCCGAAACTTCGGAAGGAACTTTCATTTCTCTCCCGAAACTAGGGAAGAACTCAAGTTTCTCTCTCGACACCGCAGAAGAACTTGAGATTTCCTCCCGAAATTGCAGAAGCTTTCGTCAAATGTTGCCGTAGTAATTTGTCGATAAGCTTGAACAAGGTTATTTCATATGTTGCAGAAGGATATTTTGAGTCTTTCCGAAACTACGAGACGACTCGAAAAAACTGTTCGCGATAAGCTTCCGAGAGACTGTATTTCGAAAAGATTCACAAAGCACTCTCGAAACGCCAAAGCAATTCACCATATTGTTCCGCAACTGCGGATGAGACTTGTAAGTATTCCCCGCAATCGGCGGTCGCGCTTAAATGCCAAGACAACTTGAAAAGACCGCACCGTACAAGCATTAAAACACTGTTTAAAAAGGCCACCTCCCCGTTTAAATGCCGCACTTGTCTAGCTTTATATAAGGGCGGTGGGGTGTCGTTGATCCCATTATTGGTTTGTTATTCAAAGAACGCCGTTAGGAAGACCGCGTCGGCTTGCTCCAGATCAGCGCATCCACCACCGCGTCCACCTCACTCAACCAATGTCTCGTCTCCAGGTAGGCTTTTTAACCGCCATATTTGTCTCATCTCCACGTCGAGTTACTGTTTGGGTTTTCCCGTTCATAACGTGGCCAATAGACATTGGTAGCAGAGGTCGTTTTTTTTTGTTTTTTTACGACCGCCGTAGCCCCATAGGTTTCTCATTCCTACCAACTAAAATCCGTAGCCATGACCATCCGAGTTTTTCACCGACCGTATTCCAATCATTTTCCTACCCTGATTCAAACTTGATACCGGCTACAGACCGTTTCGCAAGCATTATTAATGATAGTAGTGGTCGGTTGAGATACTCAACTACTCACCTTTTCGGCTCAGTTAATGAATGTGGAAAACAGTTCCTTGTTTCATTGTTTATTCATAGGATTTTTTCCACTCCAGGCCAACCCACCATTGACCATTAGAAGTGCTACGATGAAGGGCACCCTCTCTCAAAGGACTAGGAGGGAAGTAGGTTTTTTCCATGTCATATACTTACCTTTTCGGAAGCATTCCAAAAGTTCTTGATTAGGAATTGTCTCCATAGAATAATCAAGTCTCAGGACCATATTTCATTTTCTGAAATGATCTATTTTGCTTCCCCAGCATGCAGCTTATAATTTTGTCTATATTTCTCATTAGCATGTTAAAATTGTCCTTCTCTATGTTACACTCTCATAACATGTTGCAATTTTTTATAATGATTCACATTTGGTTGCTAGCAGGGATAAGCCACGATGTCAAAAGGTGGTAGAAAGAAAACTAAAGCGATGGAACCAGAGCCAGTGCAACTAAGGACTGAAACCATTTTCCAAGACACTAAGTGTACCATCGGCGTTCCTCCCGAGGTCCATTGGGGAGATGTTTACCGGATGATTAGGGATCAGGATATCCCAGATGTATTATTGGAAGAAGAACAAATCTACCTCAACATCATAACTTCCGTCATAGCTAGGGATTCTACCTGCCCTGAATTGTTCCCATGCTCTGAAGTGATCGGGTGGATACTGGAACATGCCAACCCAGAGACAAGAGTGTTGCATGACAGCAAGGGAGAGCCTTTCGCTTCATTCCATCCAGCGTATATTGCTGCAGCCTACAAATTCTCACGTCCCCAACAAGATCTAAGTGATGAATGGTTGGGAAAGATGAATAATATTGAGATGGCCAAAAAATTATTTGTCACGAGAAAACACTTGAGGAAGAGAGGTAATGATGAATATGATGTTCAGAGCCTAAGACCTCCTTTTAGGTTAATCGCCCTGATGCTATACAGAATTTTCAGCATGCCCGATGGCACTGTATATAGGATACAGTGGGTCCCCATCATCCACTTCATAGCATTCAAAGGAACCGTGTTTGACTGGGCTACTATCCTGTCGGACAGTTTGGCATCCACAGTGGCCGTTGCAAGAGAAGGTCTAGCCTTAGAAAAGTCAAAATTTTACATGTCTTCCTATCTCATTGACTGTATTTTGGCCAAACTCTCTTTCCCCAGACTAGGTTGCACATGGGATAAAGCCAACACCCCAGTCTACACCGCTTATAAAATAATGTGGGCTCAAAATTACAGAGCAAGCTATAAGCTCATCTGCGAAGAATTCATCATGCCTCTATATGAGCAGATGTTCAAGGAAGAGCCCAATTGTTTATCAGAAAATGCCATGGAGGTCCTGGAAAACTATGGCGATTTTTATTTCTCAGAGCAGGGCACCTACATCAGGATGTTTGGAGGTACCAAAGCGCCATACATTTTGCCAAAATACGCTACTGATTATGTAGTCCTCAAGGAAGCAGTCAAGCAAATTTTCCTTGATGAAATAGGAGGGGTGTTTAACAAGCAACATAAGGCTTCTGTCCCTCCTTTGCCCTTCTGCATAGGAGCCTACAAATTCTCAGGGGTTGCATCAGCTAAGGAATTCATTCAAGAGATGAAAGCTTTCCACTTCGGTGAAATGATCTTCCATAGAAATGATAGGCGGAGCAAGGTTATCGAGCATTGCAAAGAAGTTTATGCTCATTTTGAATATGCTCATTACTATGATGCCGAAGAAGAAGTGTTCCGAGGCATCAACAACATGACTGAGTTGCATATTTTTCGTCAAGGCAGTGGAGAAAGCTCTAGCTCTGCCCCAGCCCGAGAATCCAGTCTGCAGAAAGAGAGAGAAGCAGCTGATGCCCTAGCCCGCGAAGAACAAAGATTGAAAGAGGAAGCAAGGCTACATCAAGAAGCTGAAGATGCAAGGTTGCAAAAAAGAAGTTGAAGATGCAAGGGTGCAGAAAGAAGCTAAAGATGCAAGGGTGCAGAAGGAAGTGGAAGATCGAGAGTTGAGGGAAGAAAGTGAAAATCAGCAGCAAGCTGAAGAAGAAGAAAGAAGGCGTAAAGCAGAAGAGGAACAAAAGGTGGAAGAAGAACTTAAGACCGATGAAGATGCCCAGGCAGGTGGCTCCGGCACCCAAGATATGGAAATAGACATATCTCAAGCAGGTGTTCCCAACACCCAATATATGGAAACAGACATATCTCAAGCAGGTGTTCCTAGCACCCAAAATGTGGAAATAGACATATCTCAAGCAGGTGTTCTCGGCACCCAAAATGTGGAGGCAGACACAGCTCAAGCAGGTATCCCCGACACCCAAAATGTGGGGACAGACACATCTCAAGTTGTACAGACCCCTCCCATAGAAGCATAAATACATGTAATAGACCTCCCAATCGTCCCTTACACTTGATCATAAGATCATACTGTGTCCCGATGGGATGAATTTGTGTATGATAAGAAGAGGAAGGCAGTAGTCTTGAAATCGAAAGAGAGGATAGAGAGACTCTTCCAAGAAGATATTGTTACCCGGCGGGAGACCACGGTGATGCAAAATACAAATAAGGCTCCGATAGCCATGGCATTTGCCGCCGTGTCAGCAACAAAAGCAACACAGGACAATGTGGTCGATATGGTTAGAGAATTTGAGTCAACAAAGAGGAGAGCTCGCATGTTGCAACATACTGTGGCTAATGAGTAGGCTTACAGGGATCTTGTAGTGAATAAATATAATCGCCTGTCTGTTGAGCACAAGGAATTGTCAGATAAGTATTTCCATTTAGAAGAATAAAAGGAGCACCTGGCAGTCCAGATGATGGTTTTAGAAGCATAAAAGAATGATTATGAAGCTAGAGTTTCTCATCTGTAAGCAGATAAGCAAGCAATGGTTGAGCAATTAGAGCAGGCAGAGAGCAGAGCAATAGATATGTCTCCCTTTCATGAGCTATCCTGTGACATTCTGAGACAAATGCACACCACACATGAGCTGATTACTGAGGAAGTGTGCAAGCTCAAAGCCATGATGTTTAGATGGAAAGAAGTCAATGCAGAGGCCAATAGGCTTAAGGGCAAAATACTCGAGTTAAAGCAAACATCCTGAGCTAGATGGAATGGAGAGAAGGGAAGGTTGATTTCCCCAAGCATCTCCCATTCAAGTCTGTAGATGATTTTAATGAAGATATAGCCCTTATGGAATTCTGCAGGAACTATGGCCTTAAGCTAATGGCTAAGATCCAAGGAACAATGGATACAAGTAATCGCCGTTATCAAAAAATCCATGAAGTACATGATAAGTGCAAGATGATTTTTCCCCAGTCCCTCGATGAGTTCTCAAGCAAAGAGCAACGTTTATCAGACTTGAAGGAAGAGCTAGGCATTCAAATAGAATATGTAAAGAAGATTGATGTCTTAGCCACTGATGATCTCCATCACTATATTGGGTTGTCATCAATTTGCAGTCATTTGCTCAAACAAATCCAACAAGCAGCAGTTGCAGAAATTCAGGGTGTTGAAGTAGAACTTGGTAAACATGTGACTTCCCAGAAGATCTTGCTCCCTTCCCCATCAAATGTGGTTATCAGAGACACGGGTATCTGGTTCAGTTACATAGCAGAGGAGGAAAAGAAAGCAGCAGTAGAAGCCAGTCCGGGCACCTCTC
The DNA here is from genome assembly GCA_027924585.1 of Larix kaempferi. Lineage (NCBI taxonomy): Eukaryota > Viridiplantae > Streptophyta > Pinopsida > Pinales > Pinaceae > Larix > Larix kaempferi. The sequence continues at coordinate 20,896,303 of BSBM01000887.1, forward strand.
TTCCAGTAGGAGTGCCTTCCCAAGGGTGAACACGCTGATCCTAAGGCGTTGTTCCTATTTTTTATTTTTGGTCTCCCTATGTTTAAAGCGTAGAATCACTGGACAGCTGTCCTTTTCCTTTTTTGAGAAATTTTCTGTTTTAAGAAAAGGGCCATGATTTGTTTATTAAGAGGAAAAGTCTGTAGAGGACATGTGTAAAGAGCCAGGTGGCAGCCCAAGAGGCATTTTGTAAAGATATAAATACAAGTTTAGGGAATAGTGTAAGGGGACTTTTGGCAGGGAAAATAATTTTCTTAACTTGTACGAGCTATCTTGCACTTGCTTCAAGAAAATGAAATTTACCTAATAAGACCTTGGAGAGGACGTCTTTTACATGAAAAGAGATGTTGGATGCATGCTGGATTATTCTTGTGACTTTCATATTCTACAGTGAGATCTTTCTTTGCTGTCTTGAATTATTTCTCTGTATTGAATGATCTTACTGTTTCTTGTGCAAATGATTTTTCTCCTACATGAGTAATGGAATGCGTTATATGTGAATTGGAAGCTATCTTCTAATATCTATTGCTTTCTTGCTATAGACATATCTTTATGATTTAATGGTTGTCTATTGATCTTTAGATAACTCTTCCAGCACATTACTCATACTTATAATTTTGCTCCTTGCAGGGATAGTTTAGGTTTATTTTGGTTTTAAATACAGATTTGTTTCGAGTTCTGCATTTAGATTAAGTTAGCTTAGGCACTTGCATATCATTTCAAACCATAAAAATAAAAAAAGAACGGTGGATCGGGCCATAACTAGTGTATTTGAAGCAAATTTACAAACCTAATGGTTGCCAGAACCGCTAACCGGACGGATTCCCCATACCAAACGATGGACAATCTAATTGGGATAGTCTACTGGGGAGAATCCCTTTCTGCTTGATGCTGCGATCTTCGTGGCATCAACAGTAACACAGTTTCGGCTGGGGGACATAGACACATCATTGTCGTTGTCGATTATTTCACTAAGTGGGAATATGTTATGCCTACAATTAAATCTAACGAAGAAACAACAAATTATTTCACTTTTAATTAGATTTTATCCAGGTTCGGCATTCCAGAACAGATTGTCACTAATCACGACAGACATTTTCAGAATCACTTGATGTTTGAATTAATTATAATGTTGGTTTTTAAATAGGAGAATTTGTCTCCATTTTACCCACATGAAAATGGTCAGGTCAAAGCAATGAACAAAACACTCAAGACCATTCTCCAATGAACTGTCAATGCTAGTAATACTAACTGGCACATCATGTTGTATCATTCTTTATGGGATTACCAAACCATGGTTAAAACTTCTACATGGTTTTCTCCCTTCCAAATCGTTCATGGGGTGGAAGCAGTTAGTCTGAATGAATGTGAAATACCTTCATTAAATTAGTTGTACATCTCTTTCCCAAGAATTCCTCTTTGGAATAACGGTTAATTCACTTGCAGCATCTGGACGAGCAACATTGAGATGCGGCCATAGTAAATGAGGCACATAAGAAAAGGGTGAAAATTCAATATGATAAATCTGTCAGACCTAGGGTTTTTTTCTGAAGGTGAGCTTCTCTTAGTCTATGATTAGGACAAAGAACCTTTGGGAAAAGTAAAATTTAATTCTATGTGGATTGGCCCATATATTGTAACACGTATCTTGGAAAAAGGGGCTTAAGAGTTAGCAAATTATGAAGGAAATAAGTTTTCGGAGCCCATAAATGGGCTCTATCTGAAGAAGTACTATACATAAGTTTAGGTTCTTTTTCTTGTACATAGTTGTATAGTTTTGGCATCCTTATTATGTAGGTTTGTTGTTGACGTTTGCATATGTCGAATGGGATATTTCTAGGATTTAATTTGCAGATGGTGCTAGCCACATAATTCGAGCTCTCATGGCAGCTACATGGGTCATTTATTATCCTATAGGTCAGTGGGTTGTTTCAAGCGGTGCTTGTCTAGGGCCAGGTACAAATAATATGGACGAATACACTACTGTGATATAACTCCTCAGTGACTCTATTTTGAATGGCATCCTATACCTAGAGGTTCATCTCAATTCCCAACTATTGGTTGCTCAACTTAATGGTCAGTATAGAATCTGTGATCCTATCCTACTTCGTCAATTTTTACATATTCGGTTACTTGAGAGACATTTAATTTATATCACATATAATCATATCCCAAGAAATCAGAATGTAATAGTTGATGCATATTCTAACTATGTTTTAGATTGGAATTTTTGTTTGAGTATGTGTTATATTCTTTGCATGTGTGTGTGGGTGGGGGGGTGCGCCTTTGACCATGCACATGATGATCCCCTCCATCTAGTGATCTACAGTATGCATGGGGAATTTTTTATGTATCTAAATATTTAAAAAAATATTTTTATTCATAAATAAGATTAATAAATTAATTTAGTTGAATTCTAAGGGTACATTGTTTCCATTGAAATGATACCTATTGACCTATAAATGGTCAAGCTTGTAAATGTAAAAATCATCATATATGTTATAAATTATCATTTATTTGTGGGTTATTTGTGGGGTTTTGAGTTTTTACTTCTCCAGTTGGTATCATAGCAATGTTCACTCAGCTCTTCTTCTGCTACTTCTTAGATCCGTTCGTTTCCCATCTTCATCATTTCCCATCATCTTTCTTGCTCCACAAAATCACATGCTCCCTTTTTCATCTCATTCATAATCTTGATACCACGCTCCTCTCCACCTCCATCACCATCACGAACCCACACCCCATTTGTGCACTCTCCTCTACGCCACGCACTTCTCCTCCATCCTCCACTGCGGCTTGTCCATGTATCTTCCACGTAGCCTCATCCATGCATCCTCCACTCCAACTCATCCAATAGCCATTATGTTTCCTCCATCTGACACACTCTCCCCACATCCCTCCCTTCTGCTCCAATTCTCACCCCAGGCACCTCTTCTTTGTTGATGTATATGTAACTTCGGAATGTATTTCACATATATGTATATTGTATTCCTATAGAGATGTTATTATTCCTCTATACGGAAGTGTCGTTATTTATATTGTAAGTGTCGTAACTTAATACTTGATGGGTTATTAGACCACCTTGTTTGGGGTCGGCCTTGTATAATTCATGTGGGTCAAAGGGTTATTAGACCACCCTATTGGGGGTCATCCCAGTCAGCATTATGTTATGTGGTTAAGTTCGAGCCTACATGAGTTAGGTAAAGGGCAAGTCAAGTCAAGTATAAATAGAGTGCGGGAGGCACTCTATTGGTTCACTCACTTCTCACTGATGCACTCAAGGAGGAGTGGCGCACTTATGGAGGAGGAGGATCTACTGCTATGTTATGTCTATCTCTCATGTTCAGGTCGTATCATTACTCTATCTATCTCTGAGGAAGTTATTTGGGTTTTTCACCTTTATGGTTTTCCCCAAGTAAATCTTTGTGTCTCTTGTGTGCTTGCATTATTGTCTCCATGATTGATATGCTGTAGATATGATATACATGTTGTTCTCTTAGTTAAGATCCTAGATCATATTGAAGTAAATTCTGAAAATTTAACATGGTATCAGAGCTAGCCTGAAAGAAGGCATGATATGGCATGTATGACACTTGTTGCACTTACGATGCTAGGGCTTGATATAGCAAAAACCGGTCATCGTAGCACTATCGCTATAAATCCGTTTTGGAAAAGTTTTCGGATCTGAAATATTTACAGGTCGAAGATTAAATCTCCATGTACCTTGTGTCCAAAGGAAAACCTCTAATTCGTTTTAGTTTGTGATTTATGATCTGTACTATATAGGGTTTCTACCTCTTCCAGATCTGAGTCAAAATCAGGTGACCTTGGGAAAAAGGTCATAACTTGGGCTAGGAAGCTCCAAATGAAATTTCGTAAAATGTGACAGGTAGTACACAGACTTTAATATCTCAGAAAAAGTTTTCATAGGCCGAAGTTGAACCAGTGACACGTGGAATTCTGTACAAGTTCGCTCTCCTGTATTATCCCATAAACAGGTCACGTTGATACATTTGGCATAAATCTCTCTAAGAGAGTCCAATTGAAGTCAAACCCATTAGGATGGAAAGATAACAGGCCGTGATATCTCAGGAAAATTTTTTAGAGGCCGAAGTTGAAACAGTGACATGTGGCACGCCGTACACGTTCGCTCTCCTGTATTATCCCAAAACAGGCCACGTTGCGACATTTGGCATAACTCTCTCTCAGAGAATCCAATTGAGGTCAGACCTATCAGGATGGAAAGATAACAGGTCAGGCTATCTCAGAAAACGTTTTTAGACCCTTTGGATCAAAAGGTTCGGAGTTACACCAGAAACAATTAGGTACATATTTCTATCAAAACATAATTATTTTTGAGTACCTTCATTCATGGCTTCCAGAATTTAGGGCTTTGGAGAAAGTTGGAATTTTTTTAATTGGAGACCACGTCTGGATGCTACTCATCAAAATAGAAATTTAGAGACCAAGATCAGAATTTTTGATTGGGCAGAAGAGTGGGCTTCATCAAACCCCATTTCAGGGTCACGTCTAGTGAATCCGGAAGTTTCAAAGGCAAAATTGAGAAGTGAAACTTTGCAGTTTTCAAATTTTGAATATACCAGCTTGATCAGCTCATCAAGGCGCATATTTCTATCCTTTCAGAAGTTTAAAATTCAAAGTTTGAATTTTGGGGGTTTCTCTAACAAACCCATATCCAGCTCCAGGTCCAGTTCTTGCAAATCAAGTGGATTGGATTAATCCTGGAAGAAGATGGATTGGTCACCTGCATAAGTGAAGAAGTTCCTGTTTCAGAGGGAGATGAGGCTAAGGCCTTACATAAGAATAATACAAGCGATCTCGACAAGTATGACTCATCGAGGTATGTTTCGATATTTGTTCATGATTAAGTTTATGGTATGTTTGTCTTCATGTTATTATTAGTACAATCTTGATTTCAGATTTGTCGTATCACCTTAACAAATTTATGAATGCATGATAGAAGATATTCATTGATTAGGGTGTTGACACTTATGATTGTACTAATGCATTATGGTGTTGTATGAGGTTTATGTTGTCTACTAACATGAAAAGTACACCAAGAAAGACAAATCATGTTCTGGTTCAAGAACATATGATCATGATGACATGAGGACAAAGATTCATCCATTGTCATGGATCTCATAGAAGATCCATTTACGAGGTATGTATAACTTGGTTTTATAATGGTTAACCTATGAGATATACAGGTTACTAGCACAAGTCATTGAAGAAGAACAAGAAGACATCATGTGAGTATGTTAGACATAACTAGCTAGCATGCTAATCTAGGTATGTTTTTCCTATATCAAGATAGAATCCTACCTTGTGTTAGGATCTTATACTATTGTGTTGTTGATAATGATTATTCATGAAGTCATAGGTTTGAATAATCATGGTTGTATGCATCTTATGTTTCTTACCATAATTGATGATATGACTAACCAAAAGAATCATGAAGGTATAGGTTTGAATAATCACAGGTTTTATGCATATTATATCTCTTATCTTGATTGATGATTCAACTAACCCGAAGAGTCATAGGTTTGAGTAATTATAGGTTTAGACATGTTATGTTTCTTATGATTTGACTAACCATAAGAATCCTACATAAACCTTGAATGCTAATGCTTATTATTTCTGTTTGAAATGATCATGACTATACATGCTTGAGATTATTGTGTTTTAATAGTATACTAATGAATGTATGATTTTATATGAGATCACAAGGATAACACAATCATGATACTAATAAGCATGCATAAGGACCAAGGATGAATATGAGTTCAAGGACAGATAATCCAGGAAGAAAAGATCAAGAGGGAGCACACTCCAATTGTTCCTGCAAGAAAGCAGAGTACACTCCAGTGGTTTCTGCAAGGATGCAGATATTCAGAGGGAGTTGACCATCTCTCTACATTCCACAACAGAAAGGTGTAGAAGAAGCTACTTCATATTAGGACTCCAGTAGCTCCTGCAAGGAAGCGAAGACTCAGAGGGAGTCCACCCAACGAACAAACAAAGATAAGTATTTGAATTGTCATTTCTTAAATAATACTGTTCAATAATGTATATACTGATGTTCCTAGAATTAGGTTGTGTATTATGCATATTAGAATAATTGCATTGATGAATAATATACTACTAATATGCATGGGTAAGTGGCCTATGGCACTGTACAACATTCCATTGCTACTTATCTAGAATGAAACCTCTTTGCTGACATGTTGGGAGTTGTGCACACTCTTAACAATGTTCTGGTAGAGACTGGAAGGCATCTAGAAAGTTACGGAATATGGATAAATGTTGTTTTGAAGCATTGGCTAAGATAATTGCATGATTGTATGACATATTTCTTTATGTGTAAGAATTTGTTCTGAAAATTATGAGATGTTTCTAATCATGCAATTTAACCTGTTTTGTAGGAAAGACCGTATATCTTCACCTACAAAAGGACTACAACATTTGTTCCAGCAATAAAGATATCTATTGAATATATTGAAGATATTGAAGTTCCCAGGATTTGGGATGAAGAAATGGAATGCAATGATCCGTCGATCATGAAGAATGATGTTTGGGATGTAGTCCCAAGACCTGAAGTTTGTTATGACTTTCATATGGATCTATCAAGATCAAGCATGCTGCAGACGGCAGCATAGAGAAATATAAAAGTGATGAAATAGAAGATGCACCAGATGGATTTCAAGATAGCATGGTGTAGTCATATATGTGTGCAGAACTTGGTATGGTAGGATAGACAACTTTCTATCCAGTTTGGTGTTTACCAAGAGTAAAGCGGGTTCCAACCTTTACTACAAGGTTGAGGAAGGCAATCCAGTAATACTACTATGTGGATGACCTGTTTGTATCAGGTGAGGATAGATTGATTGCCAACACGCAGCAGAAGCTTGCTGTCGAGTTCGAGTTGAGGAACTTGGGGATGATGCACTATTTGTTTTTGGCATGGAGGTGTGGCAGAGTGCAGATGGAATCTTCCTTGGACAAGGGAAGTATGCAGTAGAGATCTTGAAGAGGTTCGGGATGATGTATTACAAGGCCATGGCCACACCTATGGCATCGAATCTGAAGCTTCTTTGTGATGCTTCATCTGAGTCGGTTGATATCTCTATGCATCATTAGATGATTGGGTCCTTGATGTACCTGACGAACACGAGACCAGATATTTTCTTTGCGGTGAACACATTGAGCCAGTTCCTGACGGATCCGAGGAGTGTTCACCTGGTTGCTGTAAAGCATGTTCTGAGGTACCTGAAGGGTACAGTGGATTATGGGCTCAAGTATGAGGCGAATCAAAAGTTTAACCTGCAGGGTTATGTTGATTCAGATTGGGCTGGTAGTGCTGCAGATAGGAAGAGCACATCTGGGTGCTGCTTCAGTATGGGATCAGGAGTGATCTCCTGGTTTAGCAGGAAGCAGTCCTGCGTAGCACTTAGTATAGCTGAGGCAGAGTATGTTGTAGCCTGTTCAGCTAGTTGTGAGGTAGTATGGCTATGGAAGCTACTGTATGAGTTATTTGATCTCCCGTTGGATGCTGCTAGTATCTTCTGTGATAACCAGAGTTGTGTGAAGCTGTCCGAGAACCCAGTGTTTCATGACAGGTCGAAACACATAGATATCAAATATCACTATATCAGGGATATGGTGCAGAGAGGAGCTCTGAAGCTCCTGTATGTTACGATGGACGAGCAGATTGCAGATGTGCTGACGAAGCCACTAGCCAGGGTGAAGTTCGAGTACTTTAGAGAGAGGCTTGGTGTTCTTCAGATCGAGGACACTTCAAGGAAGAAGTGATGGACACATTTGCTGAAGCCATTCCAAGCATGTTGGAAGGGGGATCCTTCACATGGCTGTGGATGTAAGCGCTGGATGATGAGCATCAGGATGATGTTCTAGTTTCTGCTTGGATATGATCAGTTGGATCATTATATGTATATATGTATGCATCATGTTGGATGATGGATATGATCGGTTGGATCATGTGTATGTATTTTGTGTATGCATCATGTTGGATGTTGGATATGATCAGTTGGATCATGTGTATGTATTTTGTATAGGCATCATGTTGGATGTTGGATATGATCAGTTGGATCATTTATGTATGTATGCATCATGTTGGATGCTGGATATGATCAATTGGATCATTTATGTATGTACGCATCATGTTGGATGCTGATGGATACATTGTGTGGATCATGTATATTTGTATGATCAGATAGATCATGTATGCTAATGGATACATTGTGTGGATCATGTATCTTTGTATGATCAGGTAGATCATGTATGATTGATGGATACATTGTGTGGATCATGTATCTTTGTATGATCAGGTAGATTATGTATGCTGATGGATACATTGTGTGGATCATGTATCTATGTATGTATCAGGTGGATACTTGGTGTGCATCAGATGGATGCATTGTATGATCAAGATGATCGTGGATGACGAGCTTCTCCAGATGACATGCAGCAGGATGTTGCAGCGATGATGATCTGGATGATCATGTGTACATCAGGATGATGTTTGATGAGTATCAGATGATACTTTGTGGCCGTGGATCAGGTTGTGCAGGTAAGCATGTAATTTGTGCCCTGGGAGATTTGCAGATGGTCTTTCGAGGTTTTTCCTATGGCATGTAATTCGGTGCCCTGGGACATCTGGCAAATGCTCTTTCGAGGTTTTGCTTGGGAGGACATGTAATTTGTGCCCTGGGAGATCTGCAGATAGTCTTTCGAGGTTTTTCCTATGGCATGTAATTCGGTGCCCTGGGATATCTGGCAGATGCTCTTGTGAGGTTTTGTCCTATGGCATGTAATTTGCTCCTGGGAGATCTGGACAGGATGAAAAAGGCCTCAGATGCTTCAGCCAGATTTTGCCATGACCACATGTAATTTGCTCCTGGGAGATCTGGACAGGATCAAAAAGGCCTCAGATGCTTCAGCCAGGTTTTGTGGTGAGATCACATGTAATGTGCTCCTGGGAGATCCGACAGGTAGAGCCGTGTGCTCGTAACAACCTAGGATGCTTCAGCCAGGTTTTGTGATGGGTCACATGTAATGTGCTCTTGGGAGATCCTACAGGTAGAGCTGTGTGCTCGTAATAGCCTGGGATGCTGCAGCCAGGTTTTGTGACGCACGTAATAAGTCCCGAGGATTCCACAGTATGGCCAGTGATGATGAAGACCTGCAGATGGTGGGCCTGCATCCAATATGAAAAAGGACTGGCTATGTAGAACTTCCTATGATGAGTAGATTCAGAGATTGATTGAGATAGCAGCAGCAGTGACGATGATGATGACTCGATGACGATTATCCAGTGACGATGATCCAGAGAAGATGACTTGTGCTAGAAGAACTGTGCTGAGAAATACCTTCCTAGTTAAGAGGGAGTGTTGATGTATATGTAACTTCGGAATGTATTTCACATATATGTATATTGTATTCCTATAGAGATGTTATTATTCTTCTATACGGAAGTGTCGTTATTTATATTGTAAGTGTCGTAACTTAATACTTGATGGGTTATTAGACCACCTTGTTTGGGGTCGGCCCTGTATAAGTCATGTGGGTCAAAGGGTTATTAGACCACCCTATTGGGGGTCGGCCCAGTCAACATTATGTTATGTGGTTAAGTTCGAGCCTACATGAGTTAGGTAAAAGGCAAGTCAAGTCAAGTATAAATAGAGTGCGGGAGGCACTCTATTGGTTCACTCACTTCTCACTGATGCACTCAAGGAGGAGTGGCGCACTTATGGAGGAGGAGGATCTACTGCTATGTTATGTCTATCTCTCATGTTTGGGTTGTATCATTGCTCTATCTATCTCTGAGGAATTTATTTGGGTTTTTCACCTTTATGGTTTTCCCCAAGTAAATCTTTGTGTCTCTTGTGTGCTTGCATTATTGTCTCCATGATTGATATGCTGTAGATATGCTATACATGTTGTTCTCTCAGTTAAGATCCTAGATCATATTGAAGTAAATTCTGAAAATTTAACATTCTTCCCGCCCCTCTTCGCGTCCACTTAGCCTCCCTCCCATCTGCCATGTGAGCCTTCTTCCCTTCCATTTCAGCTCCACTCCATCTTTCCTGTGATGCCTTTTGCATCTCGTGCAACTCTTTCCACCCTCCTATCCTCCCTCAACTGCATCCACATCCCCCACTACCTCTACTCCTTCCTTCCTTCCACCTTCCACCTCTTTCCTTCCACTCATATGCCCCTCCACTTAAAACCTCATTAAAATCCACTTTGAAAATTATTTTATAATAATATTATTATTATAAATTAAAAGAATTTTTTATTAAATACAATAATAATAATAATAATATTTAAAATTCTAATAGTTCCATTATTAAATTTAAAGTTTTAAATATAATAATAATAATTATAATTTAAATTTTAAATTCTTGAACAAACATAATGGGATCTAGGCACACCCCTCCTTGTTCCCGATCCCAATCAGAGATGAACAGATGAATGGATCTAATCGAAAAGGGCCATGTGGAAGATTCTAAGACACTTCAAATCCTTAACGCAAGATTAGACAAACTTGAAGCCGAGTTTCATGAACATAGGAAAGGAATAACAAGGACGATACAAAGTAAGATCACCAATGTTGTAACAAGCGAAATAGGCAAGATGAAAATAGATCTTAACGAAGGAATTGAGAAACTGGTGAATTACTTCGAGAAAAAATTAACATCCAAAAATATGGAGTTTCCATAATATCATCCAAATACAACAAAAGTATTTAAGATGGAAACGCCACAAAATCATCCAGACACATCGAAATTCGTCAATGAGGAAATGCCACAGAATCATACCGATCATAGTCACCATCCAAGCCTTAATCTCACTCAGCCATACTCGGTACCGATGCAACCAATGGGGGGATATCAAATGAATTCCAAATTACAACTACCCAAGTTTGATGGCACAATAAAGCAGAGTGTGGCATGGATCAATAAGGCCGGAGAATTATTTTGCATACACAAAATCCTATTGGATGACGAGAGGATAAAATACGTTGTGATGCAAGTGGAAGGTCGGGCATATAATTGGTATATATGGTGGAATATTACGACAAAAAAATGCATCCACAATTGGAGCACATTCAAGAATGACTTATTTAATATATTTGAATATATAAAGGAGAAGGAATTCTTTGCAAAGTTCACTAGAATACAACAAAAAGATGGCGTGGATGAATACACCTACGAATGGGAGGCATTAGTGACACGAGTTCCAGAGCTAACGGACAGTCAATGACTCCAGACATATGTGTACAGACTGAAACCCTATATCAGAGATGAATTGGAACTACTCAATGTCTCAAACCTAGATAAGGCCAGACGCAAGGCAAAAATCATTGAAGAGAAGTTCAAAAAGTCATGGAACAGAACCCTGACAAGGAGTACACAAATCAAAATTTCATCCAATATAATAAACCCGAAACAAAATATCATCCACCACATCTAATAAGTGACAACAAAACCATTTTATAATCCCAACGAATGAAAGAAGGTAAATGTAAATACTACGGAGAAAAGTGGGACCCAAGACATAAATGTTCTAAAAAGGAGACCACCAAGAACCTATATCAATGTGAAGCAGAAGAGGAAGGAAAACCAAACAGTGATGAATCTGACATAGAAGAAACAGGGGACCTCCAGAATCCTCCATCAGAGTAAGAAGAGTAAGACACACCAAGAATATCACTCGCATCCATAACCGGAATATACCAATAACAAACATCAAAACTTAAATGGCATGTAAAAAATAACAATGTCATTATCCTTGTTGACACAGGAAACAACCACAACTTTATCGATGTAAGTGTTGCAAAGAGGCTTAACCTTTTCATATATATGGTTCCTAACATGAAGTTAATGGTCACAGATGGGAAGAAGATCGAAAAAGCAGGAAAATGCCATCAAGTTAAGATGTAGTTACAAAATTATAACCTTGAGTCATAATTTTATGCAGTACCCCTAGGAGGATTTGATGCAATGTTAGGAATCCAGTGGCTTCATACACTAGGGACCTACTCATCCAACCACCAAGAACACTTTATCAAGTTCAAGTGGCAAGGAAAAAAATACAAGTTGTATGGGTTCAACCCCCTCACACACAAATTGTGTCATCCCACAAAATGGATAAGATAATTTGGAAAGGAGCACCATCTTATGTCGTACAATGCCAAGAAATGGAATTATTAACTTCATAATTTGTCAAACTAGGTTATCGAGAGGTCCAAGATCTACTCCAAAAATAGAAAAAGGTATTTGAATACCTTCCCATGGAGTTACTGCCGGAAAGACAAATCAAGCATATAATTGAAATAAATCTTGGGTCAAGCCCTATCAGTGTTAATCCATACAGGTATCCACACCATTATAAAACAAATATTGAAATATTAATCCAATACTTAGTATCTTGTGGAGTGATTGAGAAAATGCGGAGACCTTATGAAGCACCAGTAGTATTGGTACGAAAGAAGGATGGATCCTTCAGATTATGTATCGATTACATAGGATTAAATAAGATAACAATTAAAGACAAATTCCCCATTCCATTCATAGATGAGATGTTGGATGAACTTCATTGGGAAAATATTTCTCAAAAATATATTTGAGATCGGGATACTATCAGATTAGGGTGAGACTAGAAGATGTGGCGAAAACAACTTTTTGAACTCATGAAGGACATTATCAGTTCAAGGTAATGCCTTTTGGGATAGCTAATACTCTAGCCTTTTTCCAAGCAAGCATGAACAATTTATTTCAACCGTATCTCAAGAAGCTTGTACTAGTTTTCTTTGACGCATCCTCATATACATTAAGACATGGAAGGAACACCCCACACATTTAGAACAAGTACTATCTATTTTGAAGGAAAATCAGTTCTACGCAAAAATGTCCAAATGCACATTTGGTAAGGAGGAAGTGAATTATCTTGGACATGTGATATCGAAGGAAGGAGTCAAGGTGGACCCTGAAAAGATCAAGTCAATAACAGAGTGGCCCAAACCAACTAACATATCCAAATTAAGAGGATTCCTTGGACTGACGGGATATTACCGAAGATTTATTCAAAATTATGCTCACATAACTGCTCCTTTATCAAATCTTCTAAAAAAGAATTCCTTTCAGTGGAATGAAGAGGAAAAAATTGTTTTTGAAGCACTAAAAAAATTCATGTCCACAACACCTGTACTAGCAACACTAGATTTCTCCAAACCATTCGTAATAGAATGTGATGCTTCAAGTTATGGGTTGGGAGTAGTACTAATGCAAGCCGAGCCTCCAATAGATTTCGAAAGTAGGAAACTAAATAAACGAGAATAGTTGAAGTCTACATACGATAAATAAATTTTGGCCATTATGCATGCATTAGCAAAGTGGCGGCAATACCTCTTAGGAAGAAAATTCATTATTTGCACAAACCGCAATAGTCTTCAATACCTTCTTCAACAAAAAACATTATTCATAGAACAACAAAAATGGATAGAAAAATTTGATTCTTTCGACTTGGAAATAATACATAAAAAGGGGAAATATAATATAGTAGTTGATGCACTTTCTTGGAAGGATGAATAGATGACCTCTTTCTATGTTTCAGTCGTGATTCCAGAATGGCTAGATGAAATACAAAGTGAGTACACTAAGGATCCAAAGACAAGTGCAATAATCAATAATCCCACTCAAGATTCCAAGTTTGAATGGAAAAACTATATTATCTTCTATAAAGGGAGGATCTATTTAAACCCAACTTCTAAATTCAAATATAAGGTCATGAAGGAGTCCCATGATTCACCAACGGTGGGACATGTAGGAATTTTCAAATCTTACTATAATGCAATAAGGTCCTTTTTCTGGAAGGGGATGCAAAAATATATCCAACAGTGTGTGCCAGAATGCGACAAATGCCAGAGGAACAAGAGAGAAAAAAATTTAACCCCAGGGTTAATTCACCCCCTACACATTCCAAACCAAAAATGGGAAGAGATATATATGTATTTCATCAAAGGGCTACCTTGTCAAAAGGAAAGGACAAAATATTTGTAGTAGTTGATCAATTAACCAAATTTGCACACTTCATGGGGGTGAAGAAGACAAACACAACAAAACAAATTGCAGATATATTCTGCGAGAACAAATACAAGTTACAGGGATTTCCAAGATTCATTTTCAGTGATAGGGATGCGAAATTTAACGGGAAATTTTGGAAGGAATTTTTCAAACAAGTGGGTACATCTCTCAACATGAGCTCGGCTTATCATCCCCAAACAAATGGCCAGATGGGAGTTGTAAATAAATGTTTATAGGCCTATATATGTTGTTTTGTAACAGACAAGCAAAAAAACTGGTCTCAATGGTTACACCTAGCAGAATGGTGGTACAATTTGACATACCACACCTCCATAAAAATGACTCCCTTCCGATCCTTATACGGGTATGAAACTCCCAACTGGAAGGATTTTTTTCTTAATGACACTAATGTTCCAAAAGTGAGGATCCAGTTAGAGAGAACTAAGAAAATGATCAAAATGATCAAGGATAATTTAACCATTGCACAAAACCATATGAAGCAACAAGAAGATCAACACATAACATAAAGAGAATTTGAAGAAGGGGACTGGGTGTTCGTAAGTCCCCAACCTTATAAACAATTGTGTCTTAAACAAGGAGGAAAAAAAAAGTTGGCCCCAAAATTATATGGACCGTATGGTATTAGTAAGAATATCAATCAAGTCGCATATGAATTAAACTTACCTAATAAAATTCATATCCACAATGTCTTCCATGTGTCTTGTCTCGAAAAAATGTTAGGATGACATCAGTCGATGCAAACAATACTTCCTATATTAGATGACGAAGGAAGGATCATTTTGGAACCTGAGACGATCATTGCTACCATAGAAAAGAAGCTTCACTCTCGAATAATCAACGAATATCTTATTTAGTGGAAAAATATTCTCGATGAAGATGCATCATGGGAGACAGAACAATTTCGTCAACAACATCTATCCTTACCCTTGCTTTGAGTAGAAAGCATTCTAAAAGACGACGACAATGTTATGTATCTAAATATTTAGTGAATTATTTTAATTCATAAATAGGATTAATAAATTAATTTAGTTGAATTCTAAGGGTACATCATTTCCATTGAAACTGTACCTATTGACTTATAAATGGTCAATCTTGTAAATGTAAAAATCATCATATATTTTATCAATTATCAATCATTTGTGGGTTTTATAGTTTTTACTTCTCCAGTGCTGGCTCAGGGGGGGTTATAGAGGGGAGGGTGTTTCGATTCCCTCCCCTTTCTGCAAAGAAGACATCGAAAATGGGAGTTAGCCCATTTCTGATATGAGCGAAGCGTGTTCAAAAAAATTTGGGCTAGTTTTGGCCTATTTTTGGTTTCTTTCTAAAAATATGTAATTTAATCCTGGTTAAGGGATTGGATTCTATTTTCTAATCCAGGTTAACAAATTAGGGTTTTGGATGTTTTCGAATACCTATATTTGTATTGGGAGTGGTTAATAATCAATATGAGAAAATAAGAGGTGTGGCTCTAAGTTTGGTTGTTTTTCCCAGTTAAGGGTTTCCAGGGTAAATCTATGTGTATTATGTGTGAATGTTGTGGTGTAATCTTTGTTTTACTTAAAATAATATGTATGCTTTGCTTCTCTCCACAAGTTTAAAACTTACATTTGTATCATATGTAAACATTTAAAATCAACATGTATATAACAAACATAACATAACACAATGTAAATATGCCGAAATAAAAAATTTTCCATAGATAGAAATAAAAGTCTCAAAAATATAAAAATTTTATACATCACAAAAAGTGGATCCAAAACATGTCCAAAAATAGGGCACGCTGACCCTCATAAATAAGTAACTAACACTACTCCTATAGGTCACCTAAACCCTGACCCCTGCGGAGATACTTGACCATAGTAGCTACTTATTGGAAGTATCATACCCAAGCCCCCTGTACCCCCACCACCTGTCAGTGTAATGCGTCGGGCATATCAGGTATCCTGGTGCTAGGGACACCATAAATCAATCCGCTCAAGTTATGTTGGACACTCTCTAAAGTAGTTGCAGCATTAACACCCTTCCCTTCCCATAACCTCCAAAGGTAATAGGGAAACCCAACTGGATGACTGGGTGCTATATTTGAAAAGGTTGTTAAAGATGCGTCAGTATCCATGAGAAAATATATGTTTTCATTTTTTAACTTATAAACCATAAACATAAAAATGAAATAAAATCTAAAGTGCAAAAAATGAGACTTATAAATCGCGCCAAGTGTTGCTTGGGTTTTCACCCAAGCATGTGATAATGAGCACCTACTAACTTGTAGTAGCAGTCTCGATTAAAACAATAAAAAACTAAAGTAAAAAAGTAGAATTAATCTAAGAGATAAGAAAGTAAAGAGTTAATCTAGCATGTTCATGGAAAAACTTGAAAGTAAATGGTAAAGAACTCAGATCTATATGTAAAACAAATTCTTTATTTATGCAAAAAATAGCTTTACAATAATCATGTTACTTCAAATGGTGAGGATGGTTGAGCTTGAGTAGCTACAATGGTGAGGTGCTCCAAAGTTCCAATGATCTCTTCTTCTCCAAGATGTTAATGGGGATCTTCAAACTCAAAAAAGAAGGCAAGAGCTCTCAAGAAAGAATTTAGCAGCATAAGGAAAGGATGAATGAGGATGAATAGTGAAGAGCCCCTATCACCTTTTTATAGTTTTTTGGTGATGGAGAATACCATTGTGGTTTAAGAAAACCAATGGTATCAATAAAAACGGTTTAGGTTTCTTTTTCCTCTTTTTCCCTCTTTTTCCTTTCTGAATATATTTTATATTTGTATTCCCTTTTAATTGATTTGTTGGGAATTTTGGACCCTTTTTTAGGGTTTTTTGTATTTTTTGAGGAAAATTACATATTTTGAGGGGAAAAAGATGGATTTTGGTCTCTTTGGTGACCTTTTGAAGGTTTTAGGGGCTCAAATGGTGGAAAAAGTGGACAAATGGGTCATGGAAATAGGGAAATGAGCTAGTGAGCACTTTTTTGGTGTCAACACCAAGTCTGCTCCCTGAGGGGACTACCATATCTGGATTATGACTTAAAGCTATTCCATGATAGTGATAGTCATAAATGGCCACAATTTGTCACTCCCACCATGCGAAGTAGTCATCATCAAATGGTGTAGCTATTCGGACACCCCCAAGTCGTAGCATAAGAACTTCCCATCTAACCATGGAAGGCTCCCTAAGTCCATGTCTATCTACTGGCACTCGTGGACCAGGTGCTAGAACTCTCTCAAAAAAGAAACTACAAACGATACTACTAAACCCAAAGTTCCTCAACTTCCCCTGTTTGACTGAAGATAGTTGGGATTTCAAACATCCTAATAAACATGTGCACCAATAAAAAATGGTGGTTTCCATGCATCTCACTGCATAGAACATTTGGAGTTTAGATGCTAGGTGTAAATTCATTGATCCTTCAACTCGACCAATGGTATCTAAGATAATCTTCGTGCTTAAGCTATCTATGTCTTGAATCGAAATTTGTGATCCACTTTTTGTGCATCTGGCACACAATATATGGCCATGTATTCATTATTAGACATACCGCCCACACTTTGAGGTATGAAACTTGGTACTTCACCTTGGCGGGATAATATATATGGTAAGAAAATAGATATCATATACCTCTATTTTTAGAGGTTGGCCATCCAACATGAAGCAATCAACATCTACATCCCAATATCCAATAAGGATTTCAGGAAACCTTCATTGAGCCCACATATTTGGCACTTCAAAAAACTTCTTAAACCCACATTGACAAAGAGCTTCGAGGGCCTTATCATTTTATAGGACTTGGTCATCTAAGGCTTCATGCTCCTTTTCTCTCTATTCAAGTGGCATCCTACCCAAAAATTACAAAATTTCAGTCATTTTTTTCTCAAAAAAAATAGTTGTGTACACAAACACGAGATGTAGAAGCCATACTAGTGTTGGACGCGACCCATGCTTCTGTAGCCTGCGTCTGTGGACAAATTCAATTAGGGCCTCATTAAATAGCCACAAATTTTGAAATTTTTGAATAAAAATCACATAAATGGAAAGGGCGATTTTTAAGGTCCTACCTAGCACTGACGGCTTGTCAAATGGTGGATTGTATCTCCCGAAATCAACAGTGGAAGATCTAGGTAGTTTTTCCCAATTTCACCCAAGTTTTTCAATTTTTTTACAAATGAATTGTAAAAAAAATTTACCCTACTTTTATTACTTTTTACTACCCACTTTTTAATAGTTTTATTTTTCGTATGTAAAATAAACTAATTATTTGGTATTTTAGGGTTATCTTTGGTGCGTTCTTTATCCAGGGGACCATATACTTGTCGTTGGTGGTACTTCAAGTAGGTATGTTGCATCTTGACTTGCATATAATATAGGATTCCCTCCATTTTGTATTTTACATCCTATCCCTCATTTTTTAAATAACTTAGGTCATATTTGTGAAATTGCGATGAATAACTTTCTTTTGCATAATATATGGTGTAATTTTACATTTAGAGCCTACCCATCCCATGAGCATCCTAGATTTGATCATGTATGCCATTAATGCTCATGTTTATTTCATTTCTTAGGATCCAAGAGTCTCACTATGGTAATTGTTTGACTTTGCGTTGGAACTGCATTGCTTCGCTCACATATTTTGCTGGCCATGTCTCATAGGGGGTCTCGTCATAGAGTCTTCTTTAAATCTCTTTTCAAACTCTTTTAAAATGAAAATATTATCGAGTACGCTTGTCCTTTTCACACTCGTTAAATGGTTTGAAATTAAATCCATCTAATATAAGTTTAACCCTTTTCTAGACCATTTTGGATTATTTACGAAAAAGGAATACTCTAGTCCATTGTGGCTAGAAGAGTTCTTTCACCATATTATTTTACACTTTTTCGGATGGTAAAGACTAAATTTACAAAAAATACCCCTTTGGAGTCTTCTTTAAATTTTCATACTTTCTAAAATTGAAAATTCCAACGATCACTAACTATTTCAGTCTCGATAAATCCACGGTTTGGTACTGTTCAAGTTGTAAATGCATTGCATATTTCTTGCTTGCACTTCTTATCTAAATGCTAGCTTCTAGATTCTAGCTATCTTTTAAGCCCTCATATCTTATCTCATTTTTGCTACGTTGTGCATCCTTTTTCCTTTGCAACTTCACACCCTTTACCAGAAAGAAACATACCCCAAGTGTCATTATCCTGCTCATGTTCCTTACATTATGCATAGGTTTGTTCCATGTGCTTGGAACTAGTTCGCCTGCTCATGCACTCATTTATTCCCCTATACTATAGCATTCCTTTATTCTTTTTTCAATCTTTAATAATATGAAAAAAGACAAAAAAAAATATTACAAAAAGATGGATGGGAAAGAGTGATATTCTTACTTATGGCTGGAAGCAAGTTGCGTCGCCCTTGAACTAAGCACACTATTTTGAGTTATTCTCTCTGCAATTTGGGTTATATACTGAACTTAGGAAGTTGAGCTCATTTTGTTTCTATCTCCGCTAGTTGGTTAATATTCCATCCATTATGGTGTATTCTTTGATGTCTCATATATCATTGAATTATATCGTGTCTCTTTTTGAGCCAATGTTTCCTTAGTCAATTATTGTGTTGTGCTTAAGTTCAAGGGAAGTCTTTTCCTGAGTCGTCCATTCCTCATAACTCTTGACTTCAGTTTTCATCATTCCCGTATCAAGTAAGTCTTAGTATCGTCTATTCATTCCAACAAATCTTTGTCTTATTACTACTATATCGTGTTGGATGATGGGGGATATCCTAATTCACTACTTCCAACATTTCACTTCCCATCGACTCCAAAACCTATATTCTGGGATTGTGATCTAGATTCATTTTAGTACCTTGGAGCTTTCAGTCATTAGTGGAAAGTTTCCTCACTAGAAACTATGGGAATACCTCAATTTCCTCTGATTGTTAGAATCTTCAAGTGTTCGACATCAAGACCCTTTATTCACACTTGTAATATTGTACTAGGTACCTTTCCACTCATTATCATTATTGGTGAGTTGGATTGCATGTGCTAATGGTTTATATCATTGAATTGTAATCACATGGTGTCTTACTATGTTCAATTCCAACACATCTATTCACATAGTTTAGACTCATACATGTTTCAGTTGGTTTGAAGACCCTAAATCCATCTATAGATTGACATCGTTATGTTATGACTCAGGTTGCATTGGATTGCCACTTACTCATATTCTGGAAACTGTTTCTTATGGAGATTGCTCCGTTCAATCATATTTCCATAACTCTTCATTTGATGTTGATACACAGATCCACCTTGTATTTCATGTGGTTGTGAGTGTTACATATATCCACTTTGTATCTTTGTGGCTATCTTCTACTTTGGACATGGATCCACTTTGTATCAATGTGGCTATGATTACTACTTATACATTTGTTGGATCCATTGTGCACTTGATTCAGCGACCATGTTTTTTACATTTATGAGCATGGGTATGCCCGCCTCAGCAAGAGATTTCTAACTTGTTCTATTGTTGGTTCACTACCTATGGCTGGATATTGATTACTTCTATTGGGTCTACCATGCACATACTCTATATATTTATAATGTATTTTGGCCATCAGTTGTCCTTCTAACCTCACACATTAGGGGCATCTTTTATAGCATGATTTGCCACATCTCTGCAACATGCCTTTTATTAGATGACTTACATAATTGTAGACTCACTTATCCTATTATGGTTCAAACGCCATTATCCCTTCTCAGTCAAACCTTCAAAAATCCCAATTTTATACACAGACGTGACCTATCTATGGATAGACCACATCCACGCAACTTTGTAGTGTCTAGCCTGTGTCCCTGTTGTTTTGAAGGTAAAAAATAAAATAAATTTCGAGAAACGTGAAAATAGTTTCACAGTTATTTCAACCATACTTTTCTAGCAAATAACTAATGGAAATCCCAAACTACTTTCCCAAAAGTATAAAAGAAGTAGGAGGAAGCATGAGAAGAAATAGAGAAGAATAAAGCACCCTTATGCTGCTCTTTTGCATATTGAAACCATAAACCCTATTCTCAGGCTTGCAATTAAAACCCCCATATCTGTAAATATGCATTTCCAACATTCTCCATTTCTTTCTTGTCGAGAAACTATCACATTGTTTTCTTTAGGCGTGCCTTTGGAGTATTGAAGATGTGTGCATGTGTGTGGCCTAGGATGGAAGATGTAACATCCCGATATTTTCATAAAATTTAAAAAAAAATTAAAACGCCATAAAAAGATAATATTGTAAAATGCGGAAATAATAATATTCAATAATCAGCAATTAATAAAAGTGTCGTTTGGTAGGAACAATTTAATGGTTGTGTCCTTTTGTCTTCTGATGGCGTAATGACAATCAATTAATGATTATGTTCTTATTTTAAATGCTGGAATAATTGAAAATTTGGATGCATTGGAAAACATAATTCTTTTGACAAGTGCTGACAGTTTAACTTTTCTGGATGATGATGAAAGGGGTCCCACGAGGTGCCCCGAGGCTTACTTAGCTACTCCGCTAAAGCATTGCACTTGTCCTTCATGCGCAGATTCGCAGGTAAGAGATAGCAATGAAATTGAGAGTGTTTAATAACCGTGATATAAATCGAAACTGCTTATGAATTTCGATGCTACAAGTATGGTCTCCTTCCAATTCTGTAAGATGAACCTGTCTATCTCAAAGACTGCAGATATCATCTATCTCAGGGTGTGTTTGTTATGAATGTTTCCTTTAAGTGTTGATGACTTTACATATGGTCATTCCATAAATTCCTTGCGGCTGTTAAGTAATTCTTTTTATAAATGTTGATGGTGATAGGTTCAGGACAAGGGCTCATGGTCTTAAGTCATACTATGGAAGGAGTGATAATTTGGTTCTAAACTCTATTACCTGGGTAGTTAAAATGGTGATGCATTAAATGTTAATACCCTACCATGCAATGTGTGCGATAGGTCCTTGGGTGGAAACCAAACCCTAGCGGTGTATTTATATAACTTATGGTGTGGACAAGCTTTATGAGCTCTATAATAATCCCTATAGTGAACTTTATAATAGACTTTATGTGATGGGTGGAGTCAATCCATGCCTTATGATTGCTTGTGACCTTAGTGGATATTCATATGCTATGAGTGTGGTTCGAAATTGATTATATGGAATCACATAAGACCTTGTTATATGCTATCGGGAACGTTATACATTGATAATATTTACATGTTAATGCTATTAACGTTGATTCGTATGGATTGGCAGGTGGAATGATGGCCCTGCAAAAGCCTGCGTACAAATCGAGGGTTATTAAATGATTAGGTTTGCAACTAAATTACCTAGCCACCATATTAAGGATAGTGTTACATGCACGTCTATGCGGATGTTTCGGTGGGTGATAAGGTTTGGCAATTGCTGAGTTGTGACGGGCCTCCTGCCCTGGTGTCAACTGAAATGGAAACTCCGTGGCTTGGGAGGTAGATGAGCAATTTAATGCTACTCCTGCCACCCTCCAACGTGGCTTAAAGAAAGTGGATCTCCACCGTTGATCGTTGTGTATTGGGATGAGCTAAACCCTATCGTAACTTATGGATTCTTGTAACGTTTTCTTTGTCATTGTTCGGTGGTAAGGTTTGGGAGGTGAGGCCAACCAGCCGAGAGGCACTTAGGGTTTTGTTGTTTTTCTATCCTCCCTCGGGCTCGATCCTAAGACCGGAAGCAACCTTTGGTCTGTGAGTAGTTGTTATCCATGGAAGCCAAGTCTGGAAATGATTTGTGTAGCAATCTACAGGTGGGATGAGTGCATCAGTTGTGGCGTTGCAGTAGCTTGCAAGTCTAGGGTTTTTAATGAAGTTGTAAGTTTTTCAGGAGGTATCCCTCGTCGTGGTCTTCGAACTGAGTGCTTCTCCTTCATAGTGGATGGATGCTGGATTTGTCGACTCTCTTTCACGACTCATGTATTGTAACATGCAAGGGTTTTCATATTATTCTTTTTTGCATGTCTTACTACTTCATGATCCGATGCTTAACTCAGTGATGGTTGTTGGCAGGTAACCCTCGACGAATCAACAGGGTGCCGGAATAGTCGAAGGAGAAAATAACTAAGCGAACCCACTGGTAAGCTTCGGTGGTATCCCTCCTTAGTGGTTCTCCTGGAATTGGACTTGATGAGCAGAGTTTTGGTAGCATGCCTTCACGATAGTGGCTTTGTGTCGCCTGCAGCGTTTGGGGAAACGTTACAGTTTTAAGTTTTGTTGATAGTGTAGGTGATGTAAATGTTTTAAAATGTATGGCCGGCCATTCCTGGGCTCGGCGAGTTTGGTAGGGTTGAACCCTCGTGTTTGCAAGGAGTCTTACAACTTTACGTTTTATGTATTATCGTTTTGGGTACTTCTGGGTTGATGAAAAAGAGATACATCGACTGTAATTTTGTTTTGGTATTTGCTGTGTGTATAAATAGCATGTGGTTTCACATGGAACATTCAGCAAAATAATGCGGCAAATGTAGGGTGTAACCACTGTTAATTTAAATGGAAACGATAATTATTTAGGGTTTAATGCTTACGTTTGGTGATTTGAACTTCTCATTTTTGTATATGTATCTAAAAGCATGTTTAAGATAATTTAGGTTTTCATGTCTATGTATGGCATTTTCGATCTTCTCATTCTTGAACTCAGATCCAAGGATCGAAAGGCATGTTTAAGTTATTTAATTAAATAGTGGCTATAAGCCGATAATAAAAGGGTATTGGTTTTTGTTTGAAATACAACTGTGATAATGCTAAACCCTAGCCTGTCGATGTTTAATGAAGTTTGCTTGTCTATAATGATGTTTTAAAGGCACAAGAATAATAACTCTTGATTCTACCGTGAGATTGTCTATGGTAATGAAACCTTGATTTGGTAGCTGTTAAATGTTATAAATAATAATGTAATGAGAACATGTTGACCCCAGTTTGGGTGTAGAGATACTGTAATTTAATCTGTCAATTTAATAATGCTATGTTTGTCCTAGCTTTTAATAACTTGGTATTCTTTGATGTAAATTCTATCACATGCAATTGATAATTCAGAAAAAAGAGAAAATAACAGTGCAATCGTCAGTTAATTTGATTGCTTATGAATATAACAGTTTTTCTATTCTAACTATATATTCCTGTATTCATCCAATTTGGACCTCTGATGAAAGGATAAAATAACACAGTAGCTTTCTTTCTTTCTGTACAAAATAATACAGTGAAGACAATATTTTATATAAGATCAATTAGAATCTAAAAACAATAAGAAGATAGAAAAATGGGAATATGGTTAAACAGAATGCATGGTATTGTTTTCTTTGAAGTAATTAGTAAAGATCAGTAACCCTAGTTGTTAACATAATGTTCACCTTCAAAAATAAGAAAAGAACCTATTACTATGACTAGTTTCTGTTAGGTTATTCAGCATACCGATTTGAACAGTAAAAACATTGCATGCAAGGATCTAATCTACGACTGCTAAAATACAAGATGCATGATAAACATAAGTTTGTGCATGGGTGGTCTTTGGTTTAGATATTTAGATGCATGCTAGGTTTCACTTTTAGCTGGGTAGATTTAATGCTACCTCTCTATACTGGAGTACGATGCAGCTCCACGCATGGGGAAAAATGCAGAGGAGTCATTTTATCAGTTCGACAAATCTAAATTTATTAGGATCTAACAATTTACTACTATTGATCATTAAATAACAATACTAAGCCATTTTCTGAGAGCATTCATGGGATTGAGAAAGAAAACACACAAGAATAGAACCTGAGTGTAATGGGAGGAACAAATGTTAAATTTTCAGAATTTACTTCAAGCTGATCTAGGATCTTAACTGAGAGAACAACATGTACAACAAATCTATAGCATATCAATCATGGACACAATAATGCAAGCACATAAGAGACACGGAGTTTACTTGGGGAAAACCATAAAGGTGAAAAACCCCAATAACTTCCTCAGAGATAGATAGAGCAATGATACAACCAGAATACAAGAGATAGTCTTCTCCTAGCAGCAGAGCCTCCTACTCATAAGTGCACCACTTTCCGAATGAGAGAAGTGTGTGAATGAATGATCAAATAGAGATCTCTCGATCTCTATTTATACTTGTTCTGTCCCGCCCAATAAACTAATGGGGCCTACATGTCTAGCTTAACCCATGGTTAACTTAATCTGGGCCGACCCCACACTTGGTGGTCTAATAACCCTTCGACCCACATGACTTATATAGGGCCGACCCCAACAAGGTGGTCTAATAACCCATCAAGTATAAGTTAAGACACTTACAATATAAATGACGACACTTCCGTATAGAGGAATAATAAGATCTCTATAGGAGTACAAAATACATATATGAAATACATGGGTGAAATACATTCCGAAGTTACATATACATCAACACTCCCTCTTAACTAGGAAGGTATTTCTCGACACAGGTCTGCTAGCACAAGTCTTCTTCTCTGGATCATCATCCTCGAATCATCGTCATCGTCACTACTACTGCTATCTCAATCAATCTATGAATATACTTGTCATAGGAAGTTCTACAGAGCCAGTCCTTTTTCATATTGGATGTAGGCCCACCACCTGTAGGTCTTCATCATCACTAGCCATACTGTGGAATTCTCAGGACTTATTACATGCATCACAAAACCTTTAAAGAGTCTCTTGCCTAGAAAGAACCCTAAAGAGCAGCTGAGGCCTTTTTCATCCTGTACAGTTCTTCAGGACTTATTACATGTGACCCCACCACAAAACCTAGCAAGAGCATCTCAGGATGTTACGGGTACACAACTCCAACCTGAAATCTCCCCAGGGCACAAATTACATGTGGTCACCACAAAACCTAGCAAGACCATCTCAGGATGTTACGGGTACACAACTCCGACTTGAAATTTCCCCAGGGCACAAATTACATGTGGTCATGGAAAAACCTCGAAAGAGCATCTTAGGATGTTACGAGTACACAACTACGACCTAAAATCTCCCCAGGGCACAAATTACATGCCATAGGACAAAACCTCGCAAGAGCATCTCAGGATGTTATGGGTACACAACTCCGACCTGGAATCTCCCAGCGCACAAATTACATGTCCTCCCAGAGCAATGTCTCAAAAGAGCATCCTAGGCTGTTATGGATATACAAATCCGACCTATAGGATCTCCTAGAAATGCTCATCTGCACAACCTGATCCACGGCCACAAAGTATCATCCTGATACTCACCATACATCATACTGATGTACACATGATCATCCTGATCATCATCACTGCAACATCCTGCTGCATGTCATCTGGAGGAGCTCGTCATCCACGATCATCCTGATCATACAATGCATCCACCTGATGCATACTAAGTATCTACCTGATACATATCATCATACATGATCTACCTGATCATACAATGTATCCACCTGATACATACACAGATACATGATCCACACAATGTATCCACCTGATACATACACAGATACATGATCCACATAGTGTATCCACCTGATACATATCAACATACATGATCTCAGTATCCACCTGATACATTTACAGATACATGGTCCAAGCATCCAACATGATGCATATACATATGATCCAACTGATCATATCCAACATCCAACATGATGCATACATACATAAATGATTCAACTGATCATATCCAACATCCAACATGATGCATATATACATAAATGATCCAACTGATCATAACAAGCATCCAACATGATGCAATGATCCAACTGATCATAACAATCATCCAACATGATGCATATACATATACAAAGTAGTAACTGGAGCATTGTCCTGATGCTCATCATCCATGATACTACTGATCATCATAGCATCGTCCTCTTCAGATCATCTCATGATCCTCGAAGCACAGCCTAGATGCACATCATCCAGCACTTACACCACCGACATGGGAGAACACATCTACCACCATTCGGGGAAGGCTCTAGCCCTTACTTTTTCACCATGGGAGAACACATCTACCACCATGTGAAAAATGGCTCAGTAATTACATCATGACCAAGGGAGAACACATCAACCATGTCAGAAAATCTCATGTGCATTTGCATCTTATGGACTCATCACTTCCCTTTGGAAGGAACCTCGTTCTGAAGTGCACCAAGCCTCTCTCTGAAGTACTCAAACTGCACTCTGGCCAATGGCTTGGTCAATACATCTGCAACCTGCTCATCTGTCACAACATACTCTGCTTCGGCTATACTCAGTGCTATGCAAGACTGCTTCCTGCTAAACCAAGAGATCACACCTGATCCCTATCTGCAGCACTGCTTTCCCAATCTGAATCAACATAACCCTGCAGGTTAAAATTTTGATTCGCATAATACTTGAGCCCATAATCAACTGTACCCTTCAAGTACCTCAGAATATGCTTTACAACAACCAGGTGAACACTCCTTGGATCCGTCAAGAACTAGCTCAATGTGTTCACCGCAAATCAAATATTTGGTCTCATGTTCGTCAGGTACATCAAGGACCCAATAATCTAACGATACATAGTGATATCAACCAGCTCAGATGAAGCATCACACATAAGCTTCAGGTTTGATTCCATAGGTGTGGTCATAGCCTTGCAGTCCATCATCCCAAACCTCTTCAGGATCTCTACTGCATACTTCCCTTGTCCAAGGAAGATTCCATCTGCACTCTGCCACACCTCCATGCCAAAAACAAATAGTGCATCATCCCCAAGTTCTTCAACTTGAACTCGACAACAAGCTTCCATTGCATGTCAGCAATCAATCTATCCTCACCTGTTACAAACAGGTCATCCACATAGTAGTATCACTGGATTTCCTTCCTCAACCTTGTAGTAAAGGTTGGAATCCGCTTTATTCTTGGTAAAGCCCAAACTGGATAGAAAGCTGTCTATCCTACCATACCAAGTTCTGCACATATATGACTCCCTGTCATGTGTCTCATAACCAAGTGGCTTCTCCACATACACTTCTTCTTCAACTACACGATTCAAGAAGGCTGTCTTGAAATCCATCTGTTGTATCTTCCACTTCATCACTGCAACCAGAGCAAGTATGGATCTAATGGAAGTGTATCTGGATACAGGAGCAAAAGTCTCTATGCTACCACCTGTAGCATGCTTGATCTTGTAGATCCTCTTGGAAGTCACTACAGACTACCCTTTGGGACTGCATCCCAAACATCTTCATGATCGACTGGTACTCCTCGATCATGGCATTCTTCCCAGATCCTGGGAACTTCAATATCTTCAATATTTTAAATAGATAACTTTGTTGCTGAACAAATGTTGTAGTCCTTTTGTAGGTGATGGTATATGATCTTTCCTACACAACAAGTTAAATTGCATGATTAGAAAACATCTCATAGTTTTCAGAACAAATTCTTACATATAAAGAAATATGTCATATACTTATGCAATTATCTTAGCCAATGCTTCAATACAACATTTATCCATATTTTGTAACTTTCTAGATGCCTTCCAATCTCTACCAGAACATTGTTAAGAGTGTGCACAACTGCTAACATGTCAGCAAAGAGGTTTCATTCTAGACAAGTAGCAATGGAATGTTGTACAGTGCCGTAGGCCACTTATCCATGTATATTAGTAGTATACTGTTCATCAATGCAACTATTCTAATATGCATAATACACAACCTAATTCTAGGAACATAAGCATATACATCATTGAATAACATTATGTAAGAAATGACAATTCAAATACTTATCTTTGTTTGGTTGCTGGGTAGACTCCCTCTGAATCTTTGCAACTCCATTCTAATGTGGATTGTGAGAAGTGGTCAACTCCCTTTGAATATCTACATCCTTGCAGAAACTACTGAAGTGTGCTCCTTTGATTTCTTGCAGGAACAACTGGAGTGTGCTCCCTCTTGATCTTTGCTTCCTGGATTACCTGTCCTTGAACTCATATCCATCCTTAATCACTATGCATGCTTATTAGTATCATCATTGTGTTATCCTTGAGGTCTCATACATAATCACACATTTATTAGTATAATCTTAATACTATCAAAACACAATAATCTTAAACATGTATAGTCATGATCATTCACAGATAATAAACATTAGTATTCAAGGTTTCAAGGAAGTCTTCTTTTACTCATGCATATTCTTGTTTGATCATAGGACTCTTCTGATTAGTTAAATCATCAATGCATAAACCTGTGATTACTCAAACCTATACCTTCATGATTCTTCTGGTTAGTCATATTATCAATTATGGTAAGAAACATAATATGCACACAACCATGACTATTCAAACCTATGACTTCATGAATAATCATTATCAACAACACAACAGTATAAGATCCTAACACAAGGTAGGATTCTATCTTGATATAGGAAAAACATACTTGGATTAGCATGCTAGCTAGTTATGTCTAACATACCCGCATAATGTCTTTTGGTTCTCTTCAATGACTTGTGCTAGTAACCTGCATGTATCATAAGTTATCCATTGTAGAGCCAAGTTATACATACCTCGTAAGTAGATCTTCTAAGTGATCCATGACAATGGATGAATCTTTGTCTTCATGTCATAATGATCATATGTTCTTGAACTAGAACATGATTTGTCTTTCTTGGTGTACCATTCATGTTAGCGAACAACATAAACCTCATACAACACCATAATGCATTAGTACAATCATAAGTGTCAACACCCTAATGAATGCATTCATAATTTTGTTAAGGTGATACGACAAGTCTAAAATCAAGATTGTTCTAACCGTAATAACATGAAGACAAACATATCATAAACTTAATCATGAACAAATCTCGAGACATACCTGGATGAGTCATACCTGTCGAGATTGCTTGTAATATTCTTATGTAAGGCCTTAGCCTCATCTCCCTCTGAAACAGGAACTTCTTCACTCATGCAGGTGACCAATCCATCATCTTCTAGGATTAACCCAATCCACTTGATTTTCAAGAACTGGACCTAGAGTTGGATTAGGGTTTGTCAGAGAAACCCCAAAAATTCAAAATTTGAATTTCAAACTTCTAAAAGGAATAGAAATATGCGCCTTGATGAGCTGATCAAGCTAGTATACTCAGAATTTGAAAACTATAAAGTTTCACTCCTCAAATTTGCCTTTGAAACTTCCGGATTTACTGGACATGATCCCAAACTAGGGTTTGAAAAAGCCCACCCTTCTGCCTAATGCAAAGGTTCAATCCAAAGCTCTAAGCTTCTATTTTTCTAAGGAGCTTCCAACCGTGGTCTCCGATTACAAAAATTCCAACTTTCTCCGAAACCCTAAATTCTGGAAGCCATGAATGAAGGTGCTCAAAAATAATTATGTTTTGACAGAAATATGTACCTGATTGTTTCTAGTGTAACTCCAAACTTTTTGATCCACAGGGTCTAAATTTTTTTCTTGAGATAGCCCAACCATTCATCTTTCCATCCCAATAGGTTTTACCTCAATTGGATTCTCTGATAGAGAGTTATTCCAAGTGTTGCAACATGACCTGTTTATGGGATAAAATAGGAGAGCGAACTTGTACGGAGTGCCACATGTCATTGGTTCAACTTCGGCCTCTGAAAATGTTTCTTGAGATAGTACAGTCTGTGTACTACCTGTCTCATTTTACGAAATTTTATTTGGAGCTTCCTAGCCCAAGTTATGACCTTTTTTCCTAGGTAACCTGTTTATGATTGAGATCTGGAAGAGGCAGAAACCCTATATTGAACAGATCGTAAGTCACAAAGTACAATGAATTAGAGGTTGTCCTTTGGACACAAGGTACTTGGGGATCTTATATTCAACATGTAAATGTTTCAGATCTTAAAACTTTGCCAAAATGGATTTATAGCGAAATTTCTACAATGATTGGTTTTTGCTATATCAATCCCAACCATCGCAAGTGCAACAAGTGTCATACATGCCATATCATGCCTTCTTTTAGGCTAGCTCTGATACCATGTTAAATTTTTAAAATTTACTTCAATATGATCTAGGATCTTAACTGAGAGAACAACATGTACAGCAAATCTACAGCATATCAATCATGGACACAATAATGCAAGCACACAAGAGACACAGAGTTTACTTGGGGAAAACCATAAAGGTGAAAAACCCCAATAACTTCCTCAAAGATAGATAGAGCAATGATACAACCAGAATACAAGAGATAGTCTTCTCCTAGCAGCAGAGCCTCCTCCTCATAAGTGCGCCACTTTCCGAATGAGAGAAGTGTGTGAATGAATGATCAAATAGAGATCTCTCGATCTCTATTTATACTTGTTCTGTCCTGCCCAATAAACTAATGGGGCCTACATGTCTAGCTTAACCCATGGTTAACTTAATTTGGGCCGACCCCACACTTGGTGGTCTAATAACCCTTTGACCCACATGGCCGACCCCCAATAGGGTGGTCTAATAACCCTTCGACTCACATGACTTATATAGGGCTGACCCCAACAAGGTGGTCTAATAACCCATCAAGTATAAATTACGACACTTACAATATAAATGACGACACTTCCGTATAGAGGAATAATAAAATATCTATAGGAGTACAAAATACATATATGAAATACATGGGTGAAATACATTCCGAAGTTACATATACATCAACAACAAATCACTCAAGAATCCTGTTCCACCCAACCTGCTCCTAAGCATCCAAGCTGTCTACCTTAGGACCCCCGAGCCTATCCACTGATCCACCAGGAGTAAGAAGGTTCTGCAGCTTAGGACTTGTACTTGCAGTAGCAAGAAAATATATATATATATATATATATATATATATATATATTTAGCCTTACAGGCTTAGTAATCAATGGGACTAGCACTAGCACCTCTGGTCTGTCCTTCTCATAACATTTGCAAACTTATACTTGCACTCTCCACAGCCTCCCCTATTCGAATATCTTAGCCATCACCTGATGAGCATGAGGAATGTTTCTGCATAAAACATTGTAAGAGCTCCCTGCTCAATTCGAATTTCCCTTTATAGGCTGCCTAGGTCTTTTTGTAATTAACTGGTCATTAGTGAGCTGCCTGCTCACCTCCCTCCACATGGAGGGGGAAATGCCACAAAATTAGGGGGAGTTGTCCCATACCAACAACTAATGGTAGAGTGCAAATGCTGCCATTTGTCGAATTCCTTCCAGCAGCTTCCATTCCTCCTAGTGGGCCAGTGGACACTCTTGTAACAACTTTCTTGAGTGTTTGTCTCCCATTTTCATTTATTACATAATAATAATGAGTCATTACATTCATTTTTCACCTACTTGGTCATAATTACAAACTTGTAATTATAATTTAACACAAAGTATTTTTGCAAAAAAGGATAATAGTAGAAAATAATTATTCTAAAAAATTGGGTAGGTGACAGAAGAACTCGGTATCCAGTTTTAGAACAATGCCACAACTGAGAACAAGTGAAATCTATCTTGTATCCTTTTTTATTCTGTATAAAGAATTATCTTTCTTATCTAGTGATGTGTTTATGTATTGTTCTTTATTATCTTGCAAATTCAGCATATTTATCTATGATTAAATCATTATATTTGCAGTAGTCTACTCCTATATTTGTTATTGCTTGTAATTGCAGGTTGTTAAAGATACATTTGGAGCAAATTTGAGAAGAAGGATCTTCTACCAATGTTGGACCTCGGGTAGGAAATATTTCCTTCGTTTTCCAATTTTATCTTAAATTGTAAATTGATTTATACTACACTTACTAGTAGGATTGTTGTGAATTGTTTATGGGAACCTCTCTGTAGTAACTTGTCCCAAAAGGTTACTAGGGATTAATTCCCCACAATAGTTCTCGAAGAATGAATATCCATCCTAGTGGATTTGTTTCCTAGCTCGAGGGTGGCCTCTCGGTGAAAGAACACACACCGGACAGAGAGCCTATGGTTGGGTGGAAAGTTGCAGCCATGCCTTGAATTGCACAACTTCACCTAAAACATATAAGTATTCTTTAGTTGTCGTGTTATTATTGTTAAAAAGATGTCAAATTATATTCCAGTTATGTTGATTTAATTGAATGGATATGAGCTTATAAATATTCTTGCTTCATGTAATATTGTAGAGTTATTGAGAAAAATGTTATTATCTTCTAAATGATTATGAGTAATGATTATTTGAATAGTTAGTTGTTCCTGGCTTTCAAGAAAATGGTGAATAGTCCTTTATTTACAAATGAGTAATCTCGACTATGGAAGGAAGATATATAAGTATTTATATTTTAACTGTGTAACCAATAATTTATTAAATATATGCATTCATATAACAATATCAAACATTCAGTTGAAGCATTGGCTTGGCCACAATATGTATGTCGAAAGTTAACTAAGTATGTATGTGTAATACCCCGATGTTTTAAGCCCCAGTCATATGTAACTATTATCTGTTTTTTTATTGTGGCACAAGGTGTCAGGACAATGGTTTAAGACATTATTATTAATAATAAATTAACTATCTCAACATGGACAACAACGAGAATTGGGGGCATGGTTTCCACATGTGAGGGGGAACGGGAACTAGGAGTTGTTGGTCACCCAAAATTTATACTTTGGACCCGATTCTTGATTATTTTTTCCTATGGAGATGATATTATGCTTCTTTCATTGGTTGGTGGGCCCCACTTGCACTAGAGTGCCCTCTTCCTACTTTCTAGGGATTGTAAGCTAGAATTTAGCCTCCACCTCCACAAGTGCAACCCACTCCTCTATTAATGAAATCTGCTCCCTATTTTTGTGCTTACAGGTTATTTATGACCCTATTGGACCCACTCTCATACCTCACATGACTAATTCTACCTCCTTGTGCTCTTATTAGACTCCACTCCTTGATTTTTGGTAACTCCTCCTCGTGGTGCTAATCTGGGGAAGGGAATCTCCTAAACTAATCCACCACTCCACCAATTCGAGTTATTCCCCATGATGAATCCTAACCACACCTAAAACAATTTGATTTGGTCTCCTTGGGTTTGAATTTCCCTCCCTTAGTTATATTTATACATGTGTTATCTCCTTTGTCATGCCAGTTGGTTGGATGGAGCTCATTGTGACTTTTGTGTAAACATATTATGTGTTTGAGAGTGATGTTATCAGATAGTTTCTATTCATTTTCATTTTCTTCCTTATATTTCATTGGTTGTCCCTGATCTCTTCCCGTAAACCCTTGGATGAGGTGGTTATATCCTGAGGGGATTTTGTAGTGAAGGGAGTATCATCTCACCGGGTAGGGTAGATGGAGGGGAACTAGATGGTGAGGGAATGATTTGTGGATTCTCTAGTTGATTTCTTAGAGCTGGGAATGAGAGTACCTCTACTTGTGGATCCATGGCCTCAACTCAAGGGTGGCTGTCATGCTGAGAGATGCATGAGCATGGCATGTCTAAGGTTGGGTGGAACGTTGTCCTGTAGCTAGTTGCACTTCGTGAGATAAATATATTGTCATGTGTTTAGTTATTTTATTTTATATTGTTTATGTGCCTGTGGAGACTGATTTTATCTCTATTTTTGTTTATTCTTCTCATGTCGGGAATTGGATACTAGATGGATGTCCTTCGTGCATTATAAATCTGATTTGTTATCAACCTTCTCTATCTTCTATGTTCTCTCATGGTTAGATGGATGTAAGATGACATCCTTTATTTTCGATTTCTCTCATGGTTAAATGGTTGTAGATGATAGCCTTGAAACCTGATTTATTATGTGCTTGGATGGTTGCAGGTGGCAGCCATGAAATCTGATTTTTTTACTAGTGTATAATGGTTGTAGGTGGCAGCCAAGAGATCTGAATTTGATGGTTGTATGTGGAAGCTTGTGTCTCTGATTTTGTTTATGGTTTATGTGGCTATAGATGAAAGCCGTTGTCTCTAAATTTGTTATGGTTTATGTTGTTGTAGATGGAAGCTTGTATATGTGCTACTGATGTTGTTATTACTTACTATCTAACCATAAAATCAGCATACACATAATAGAATTAATAAGATATCCTCATATGAAAGACAAATGAAATACAATTGGATGAAAACGATAGCAATTGAATACTTACAACAACTATAACAATTGAATACTTACAATCATACTACTAGAATATTTACAATCATACTACTAGAATATTTACAATCAATTACTTGAAAACTTACAGTTGTCTACAATCACGCTTTTCAATAGCAATGCAATCCGATAATTATAATAAAATACATGAGCTAAACATATGTTCTTAACCATTATAAGAATACTTGAAATACCAACTATTGTGCTTTACTCATAAACATTCAATATTACAAATACAACATATTTAAATGCATGGCATGTGCTTTGGGGAAATATTATGCTTTGGATTTCTTGCATTTCATTTAAAGAGACTGAATGTGTTATTTTATTTTTGGCATGATGTCCTAGCCTTAGTTACCCGTATTCCACCATGTATTACCTTGACTCAGCCTTCCCCCTTGTTCCCATGGTGTCTCTAGCTTCGGAGTCAAGGTTGGGGACACCACAGTATGAATGTATTTCGTTATTTCTAAGTATTGAAAAGTATTGGTCTTAACTAAGAGAATGACAAATGTCATGTGCCTAATTAGTAAATAGTATACTTGATGCAAATAATATGTTGACATGTCTTCATATCCATATGGAAGTAATTGCTATGCTTCAGGATCCTACTATGAGTGATAGTGGGATTATACTAAATTGATGTAATGATTACTTTAGATTCAACATATCATACTCCTTATACTTAAATGGATAATTCTTTATGCTTAACGAGGATGAATTTATTATTGTAATACATTATCTTTGTAACATAATCTTTATAAATGTTTATGACGACAAATGATCATCAAGACTAATATAATCATTTGTTTATATGATGATTAAGGGAAATATTGGTTGTGGTCTAAATGCTTCGTTCTTAGCATTAAACCATGCCCTATGCCCTATGACACATACATGTTTTGATAATCGAACAGAGTGGGGATGTGTAAGAGGAAAAATTGCATCAAGATCTATAGTCTATTTGCTCGTCACGATGCAACATCATATGGATAATTTATTACCATCATCATAACTTCTTTTTTTGTATGGACAAAAAACATAATTTTGAGAAATTGACAAATTAGGTCAAAAGTAGGGCATCTTGTTCTAACACTAAGGTCACTACCCTAGTAGAACACATGGAGAGTGGATCACCTAACGCCTAACATGATGTTGGATGTAGGCACTAGAGTTGTCCTTCCATGTATTTGTGTGATGTAACATGGATAGGGTTTGAAAACCCTAAGAATAGGTTTGCAAACCCTAATAATCATGTCACCTCAACTTCTATTTTAGCTAAACTTAACTATTCCATAGATTTTCAGATTTATATAAATGTTATAGAATTGGTTGTTTCAACCATACTAGTGCAACTTTATGCAAGATATCATTTTTTTAACTAAAAAACAACAATTCCCTTGACAATTACAGGCCAACAAAAATAAAAACACTAATGCTAGAAAGTACCAAGTATGTCCTAGTTTCCCCATTGTGTTTGGAAATCTCAAGCCAAATCCATCCTTCACTAGTTTCATTATAGAACCCATTTACAATTACATGCTAATGGGAGGTTTTCTACTAATGCCACCGTAGACACAATCTTGTGTTATGGATTCTTTGGTCTACCCTATTTCACCTCTCTTTCACATTTGTCAGAACCTATGATCACTAATGTCACTAATATCTTGTTCTAACACTAAGGCCATTACCCTAGTAGAACACATGGAGAGTGGAGCTAATGCCTAACATGATTTTGGATGTTGGCACTAGAGGAGATATCCAATTGGAATGATATATAGAGGAAGGAGAGATTCCTTATCATATCATCAATATCACACTCTTTTACTTGTAATTATCTTCATGGAGGAATTCACTATGGTTCATGAAGACACCCCTAGGAGGATATATGAATTCTAAAGAGGACATATTGGCTTGAGCTTGATCCTTGTGAGATATTATGGTTACATCCCTTGGAGGTTTATGATTAGGGTTTTGTGATGAAACCCTAGGTGTATTTTCTAAAGAATAAGAAGAAGAGAAGAGTAGGTATTTCGTTGGATGACTTGTTTGAATGATTCGTGCATGTTATATATCCTTGGTTGAGCTAGGGATTTCATTGTTTTACCTAGCTAGGGTTTTGGAGAGATAGTGAATTCTACTATCCTTGTGATAAGGCTCTCATGCATGTTCTTGGATTGTAATTTATATTTATATATGTCTTTCTAATTTGACATAAGTAAAAGATAATTTTGTTGAGTGATTTGACATCATAATCGAATAAGTTAAGGGTTGTTTTATTGTTTCTATAATTGTTGTAAAAGTGAGTTTTCAGATCTGGTTTATGCATGATAAGTTTTGAATGTAACTAAATACAATATAATAACTTTGTATCTAATAATTCAACGAACATTTTTTTAAGTGTCAACTTCTCCTTATGAAACTAAACACACAAACAATTGTGTCGTGAAGAAGACACTTCTTTAGAACGACCACATCCTATCTCTTCCTTCCCTAACTATGTGATACAAGACATTTTCCATCTCTTTTACTACATAAAGAAAAATTCATAGTTTGTAAAGGACTACAAGCTTACCTAATTAAGTAAGGGCACTAAGAAGCACCTCACATGTTCCTAATGCTTATAAGAAAACCTATAGATTTATCTTCTTTGTTTCCCTTTTCATTGGAAAGTAATGCTTGATCATTAATATATCACTATCGATGGAATTCATTCATAAATACCTCTACAATCATGTGATTAATTGGTTTACATTGTTTTTTCCAGTGAAAAATGTCTAGTCTTTTTATTGATAGAAGGAGTATTTACAAACAACTTAGTAGCCTTAAACCAAAGATGAATCATATAAATTTATAGTATATGTATTCTAGATCTAGTAGAAATGATGATAACCTAGGAAGTGTCATTAATTCTGATTAGAATATCATGTAAGTGTCATCAAACTATTTCGAAAAATAGATTTGAAAATTTGGAGGATTGTTTAGAAAACAGGTATGCCTCTCCATCTCTAGATCATCATAAATGGTTCTAGAGTGGATTGTGTCGATTCCCCTCGATTATGATTAAACCTAAGTGTTCCCCTTTCCAAATAGACTTCTTCCTTGGCTAGTTGGTTTGCTTTGGATTTTATCTCTTTGAATATGTGGGTGATTCAGAAGTTGTAGAAATATTGTGTTAGTTTGTCCTTTGTTTCCCTAATACTCACATGGTGTTGAATGATTGATGTATTCATGGAGACATTTATCCATCCTATTATGATTTTGGAGTCATTGAATATATCCAAATTTCAAATTCCAAAATCTAAAGCCATTTCAAGGAGAGTGTTGGCTGCAAGTAAATCTATATTCCAGTCATCCTCGCCTACCTTTGAAAAATGCAGGTCATGTCCTATGTATGTGCTTCTGTTGAATATTGAGGAAATAGATGTAGCATATTACCTTATGCATCTAGGTCTTCCAAAATAGCATTTTCAATATTTTTGTCCTTTGTAGACAATATTATCCAATTTCACTAAAATGTTTCCCACCATTCCCATGGAGTTTTGGATCCAATTATATCAATCAAGCAAATAGAAACAAATGTTCAAAACTTCCATAAACTCTAAATGCTTGCATGAATTATAGTCTAAGGAGGATCTCTCATATTAAGATGTTCATATGCTCTTGCATGTATGCAAATGTTCCAAGAAAAAGAAATATTTATATTTATTTACAAGGTAAATTTAAGGTCTTGGGGATGACTGCAACCTTTGTATCTCATAATCACAAGCCATTGACATACTTGAAATATTAGATCATGGTAGTGGAGGAAGTTGTAGAGGTGTTAAAGGCCTAAATATTGAAATTATTCAATCCCAACATCAAGCATCTCATTCTCATCAACAACCAAATGCATCTTAGGTCATTTGTGGAAATGAACAAGCTTGTTGAAACCCACAAACTTGATGTATCAATGTTTGAGAAGATTATAAGAAATGAAACCAAATACAAAAAATCATAGATGATACAAGGATGAGCCCTGTAATATTGACTCAAAACAAAATTTCTTGTATCCCATGTTAAGAGATCACTCACCTATTCTTAAACTCAAATATGTGATAGGAATTAAAAGCAACGTGTTGTTCTTGTACCACCACAATGTCGAAGACTGAGACAAGTTTATAAGTAGTAGGATTAATACCATAGTCAAGTATATGGTGGTTCAATCGTTTCTTCTACTTAACCAAGTGGTGTGGCTACAAGAGAAAAAAACAAATGCTACATATGGTTTTCCAATAAGACAATACCATAAAATTCCCATGTCATTAGTTGGTAGCAAGAAATACAAAGTGGCATAGATGAATTCTAGGGAGAAGAAAGAAATATCAAATTTCTCTTTAGTAAGAAACTTGATCAACTCTTCAAAAAACATGTAGATGCCACATAAACCATAAGATTCCTTAGCATTCCCAACAGAATAAGTGTTGCACTCTTTAGAGCCAAAAATTGTCTCTATATCTTCAACAATGCTAAGCATCCCTACATCAGGTGTAAGGGAAGTGAGGCAAGGGAGGGCTTCACATATGTCCCCTCAGTATATAACTATCACCTAAACATTGAAATGGAAAGACATGTGAGGAAGGGGAAAAGGATGGGGGCATTACCTCAACCTACCCCTCAATCCTTCAAATGATTTTGCAATTATGACATTAATAACATTAAACTAATTAATATGCAATCATTTAATTTTTTCTAGGAAATTAAAAAAAAATCATTTCACATATTAAATATACTTACAAAAGGAGGGAAGATTGTTAGAGCTCTGCAACTAGGGTTTGATAGTCAGCTTCCTAAAATGATTTTAACGGCCATGGATCCTTCCATGGCCGCTCTCCTCCTCCTCCCTTTAGTTTGCTTCCTGTTTTGGTCGACTGGAGGTGTTTTCATTCCGCTTTGGATCATTAGCGGAGCCTTGGCACAGCGACCTATTGGGTAGCGGTTTTCTTTTGCTTCCCAGTGGCGGTGACTGTGGCCTTTGTAAAGAGGGTAGCAGAACCAGGGCTGGCGACCTTGGCTGAGTGTTGACGGTGGCAACAGAGGACTGTAGAGCATAGGGCTCCAGTTCCTTCCCTGTTGATGGCGGATCCGTTGAGGATGCTTCCCGTTGGGGATTACTTGCCCAGGGATCGTAGATGATGGAGGGAGGATGAATTTCTCGGTGGTGGTTTCCTCATTGACAGTAGCCTTCTTGGTGGCGGTTGCCTATACACTGAAGGATCCTTCACGGTGATGGCTTCCATGCCGGGG
Source organism: Larix kaempferi (assembly GCA_027924585.1). Taxonomy (NCBI): domain Eukaryota; kingdom Viridiplantae; phylum Streptophyta; class Pinopsida; order Pinales; family Pinaceae; genus Larix; species Larix kaempferi. The sequence continues at coordinate 20,936,857 of BSBM01000887.1, forward strand.
AGCAGCTAATTCCATGCCGGGCAGATCTTCACAGTGGGATGTCGAGGTGGGTTTTTTTACGGCGGTCTGGGGTTTGGTCTTTGCAGATGCTAATGGCTCTGCGTCCTTTTCAAGGTTTCTGGGATCATTTTACTTCTCCATGTTCTTTCTCTTTTTATTTAGGGCATCTTTCTGTTGGTTTTTTTCTTTGTATTTGAGCCATTCGTGGCTGGCCGGTTTGTGGCTTTTAGATGTAGCTATTTCTGAGGTACCTTAGATCCTGCTTTTTATTTGTAGGTAGCTGAAAGGCTCATAGAAGATCCTACAATTATTGGTACTACTTAGTAGCATATACACTCTTCAAGAGTGTCGAAGATCCAATGTAATTTTGTACTTGCAAGATGAAATAAAATTATGCTTTTTTGGGGGAAAAAAATATACTTACAAAAGTCACAAATCAAGTGTTGCATACCTTTCTGGCCACTATGATGCATGGCACTTCATTTTGCAAGATTAGCCTTGGATTCCTTGTCCTAAGAAATATACTAATTGAATTTAATTATGCACAAATAAAATATAAAAAATTATTAAGAAATTGGATATAATGTTATGAGCAAATTCAAATACATGTGTACTCTCCTCACTATACTTCCCTTATGCATCCAACTTCTCATACGATTTGAAAATTTCTTTCCATACTTTTAACGATACATCCACTGGCCTTTTTTTGAGCCTTTGCTTGGGTGGGAGTTTTTTTTATCTTCATTGTTTGATTGCACCTAAATTGCTTACAATTTTGATACATTTGGATTTTTACCTTTCTTACAGACCAACCTACACCAAATTCAGTCTCCATGTCATGAAATACAAGTTTATGTACGTGCATCATTATCTTTGAGAATGGAAAATGGAGATGATGTCTGCACCATTGAAGGCATGATTCCTTCAACCTATTCACAAAAACGTTTCTAGCATCTTATCTACGGATTTTGCTTGAAACTGAGTCATATTATACCAATGTGTCGTAGCTACCAATGCAAGATCCATAACATGGCATGGTGGAAGAATAGTTATGTGTCCCAAGAGTGGCCTAGACATTGGAAGTATTTTCTCTCTATTCCTAATTCTTAGAAGTTATGGTCAATGATCTTATCCTTGAATTTCTGCTCGATCCAGGAGTGGTTGGGGAATCAATTGAATCCCTTATTATGGGTTCTTGTGCTTTCAATGTTTCAATGGTTTTAGTTGATCTTTTTTATATGTACCTTGTAAGCATTTTCAGGTCCACATCATCAAGTTTGTTTAATGCATCAACCCCCAATATCAAAGCCAAGGCCTCTTTCTCTTGTTCAATCTCATCTCCCTAGAAATATAAAATATGTTTTTCTTTTAAAATTTGGAATAAAAAACAAAAACATAGAAAATCAAAGACCAAATTGCAACAATTACATATATATATATATATATATATATATATATATATATATATATATATTCATAATGAGTTACCTCATTCTACGCACTCACTGTTCCCTTCCCTCTACTTGACATTTTGAGGCTAGGTGAGAAAAGCATGTCCCTGGACGAGAGATAGGGAAAATCCTGGCCATTATGTCCGTGGAGGTGAGCTAGGGAAAATCATTTCCATCTTGTCCGTGGAGGCGAGCTAGGTAAAATCATGTCCATGAAGGTGAGGAGGAACCCAAGCTGGGAAAAATTTCTCCCACTCTCCATCGAAATTTGAGAACCTACCTCAAATAAAGGAGCCACTAGTGTGTGCAAAGGAGACACTTCCAAAAAGGAAGGAGACTCTGTCGCGAAGGAAGGATCCACTAGTGCATGCAAAGGAGACACTCTAGTTCCCAAGGTAAGCAATTCGAGCCAGAGCTAAGGTGGTGTATGTTTGAATAGAGACAGAGCCAAGGTGGTGGTGGATGTTTGAATAGAGTCATATCCAAGGTGGTGGATGTTTCAATGAAAAAATGAATATGGTCCACGGGATTTTTTTATTTATTTTTCATCAATCGACACTAAATTTGATGCAATACATCTCAAATATAGCACCAACTTAATGCAAAAATTGTAATCTACTTGGGTGCCAAATTCGGCACAAACAATGCCTCTTTTAGCACCATTGGGGCTAAAATTAATATATTAAGATTATATATGTTAATATTATATATATATTAAAATTAAAAGTTGATCTAGTAGGTTAGATTTTGTAGAAGTCCTATATGTGAAATGCATGAGAATTAGTATATATTGGATATTAATAGTCATTATTCTACACATTGACTTATGGTTATGTTATTTGGAATTCTTCTCCTAATATCTAAGGAGTTATAATGTAAGTATCATAACCATACTTATGTTAGATATGCTCAACACATGTGTGTGGTGTACATTATGTGTATGTAGCTTTATCATGCTTGATTGTGTATTGGATTCATGATAAAAGGAGGAATAATTTTGATCCTTAGACAAATGGACATAGAAAAGTTGTGAACCAAACCCTAAACATCTACTCTGGGGATACAACCAAATACACTAAAAAACATGGGACAAAATTTTTCCATGCATCCAACATTGTTACAATGAAGCCATTCATATATAAACAACTTAGTGTCCATCTAAGTATGCCTAGGGTTCCTTCCCCATATGACCTTTGATATATCGTTCCTTGTAGTTGATACAAGTTCATTTACATTAAACAATGAAAAAAATGAAAGGATGTTAACTTCATAGCCATGATTTAGTAAATCCAGTGATAAGCTTAGGACAAAAAATTTAGATCTCAATAACTTTACAAAGAGTGCCACAATCAACATAGAACAACCCACTGGTTCAAATTTGGTGACATGGTGTGGTTATATTGTGACAAGAAAATATTGAAATGTTAAGCTCAAAAAATCAAGATTATTTGTTATGGACCTTTCACGTGTATACTGTAGATAGGGGACATAGATTTTAAGCTTGATTTTCCTATTTACATGAGCATTTACTTTGTTATCAATGCAAACAAGTTGGAACACTTTCATCCATTTACTCCGAACAAGGTTATCATAGAACCTTTTCTACCAACAACAATCAACATTGTACACATATAAAATTGTTAAAGGACAATATCTTGTAGAAAAAGGTTTGTGATACCTAGAGAGGACCACAAAAATTGTTGTAAATTGGATTATAGGGGAAAATATTGAACAATGTTAAGTAATTCACAAAGGAACAAGTGTGAGAAAGGCTCTTAAACCTCGTAGAAAGTGTTTAAATAATTTGAGGAACTAAAATCCTACTTAAGGGGTAGGTTTGTGGTGTATATGTATTTATAATGATGATTTTTTTTAGTAACAAAAGTATGGGTCCTTACCCAATTATTGGATTGACTATATATATATATATATTAAAATCAAAATTTATTAACTTAACTCTCATATTTTACATAGTATACTACTTGTCTTGTGTGGCATCATCTAGTGCCCAACTATTTTGACTAAGGAACAATGAAAATCTAATGAACGATGCCTAACTCAATAAATTATTCTACCACATAGCCTAATTCTTGTGAAAAATTTAGACCAAAATTTCACTAATTAACCACTTAACTTCTAGCTAACTTAGGATTCCTAGTATTAGTGTATTAGGATGAATCCAAAACCCAAAAGAAACACAACAAAACACAAAGGTGATAGTTACTAGGGGAAGGAAGTAGGTCACCTTATGATATTTGTCCCATTGTCTTCAATGTTTGGGACCACCTCATGGGCACACTAACTATGTTAATGTCCAACACACAATTCATTGTCACCCTTCCCTTGGTTGTTCAATATGTCAAGATACCCCTTAGTGTGTAATAGCTTGGTCATTTAGTGCATTAAGAAACCACTTAAGTGTTTGAAACCTATAGGATGGAATGATGCAACTAAAATTAAAAAAAATATTTAAATATTACATAAGATTTTAATTAAGTAATGGGAAAAAATAATCAAACGTATCCCAGCCCAATTTACATACTCCTCTTAAAAGGAGTACAACATTAAGGGGCATGTATAAAGGGTTTAATAATAAGAGTTCCATTCACATATCAAGATCAAAGTACACTATGCAATTGATCCAATTAAGACTTTTCTTAGTGTTTATAATAAAAAATAAACTCTTCCTTTTCTTAGCGGTTATATTATTAATGTTAGCATTTTATTAGAGAGTGCTCATTGCAACACTTAACTGTCCAGTGCTCCTTTTACAAAGTATTCTTGTGTTCCCTTTGATCCCAAGCTAATTTTGACTTGTGGCCCTATTTTCCTGAATTTATTTGCTTATAATTGGATTTAATTGGTGCACTAAAAATTACTGTCATTTTTGTGTATTACAGGATCCATAGGAGGCCATGGACAGAGGATGTGGACAACGTCGAACTACTAAATTGCATAGAGGGAAGTGGGTGAAAGAGGATATGACAACGAAATATGCAGATACAAAAAAGGTAAGAAGACAAAGAAACCTCAATTTATTGTCTTTGACGCCTTTGAGGTCAAACTTATTGGTTGAAAACACACATGAATGGTGATTAAATGTTATTCTAGGATCAACGGAAAAGTTTGTAAATTTGGACGACCATGTGGGATAGGGATATTGGATACTTTTCTTCTTGAAATTTTGGCTCAATTCATATTCGTTGAAATAATATAATTAGTGTACTAAAAATTATTGATGTTGTTGTGTATTACATGAGCTAGACAAGGCCATCACCACAGATCGTGTTATATCAAATGAGGACACAACAAATGATGTGGGACCTTAGGTACTCAAATTTTGACTTAAATTAGGGAAAATTGATCTGATGGCATTTTGTGATATGTCCATAGTTTTACACAATATTATTAAAATTTATAGTGTATTATACAATCTTCACATAAATTAATGCATGATATCGATTATGTTAGATGGATATTGGAGCAATGCAGAGCCTGAGCGTTCAACTAGCAAAAGAAAAATATATGTACGTGGATGTGTACCTAAAACAGTTAAATCACGTATGGAACAGTGGGTGGAAGAATATATGACAATGGATATGACAATGGATCTTGGAGACACAACCAATGAGTGCATTGAAAAAGAGGTTGGTCAGGACTATAGTACATGGGATGACTACTTTGAGAAAATTGTTGTTTGTGGATGTCCTGTATATCGTGGAAAAAAAGAATTCAAACGGGGGATTGTACAAAGACATTACATAAATGATGAGCTTCCAGTGAGTAGTATGCCTCCTAAAATTGATTCAAATCCTATAGGAATTTTGGTAAGTAATTTCCCAATTTGATATAAACAATATGTCTACTTCTTTTAAACACAATTTTACATTAGTTGAATAATTATTTTTTTTCTTAATGAATACTTGCATGGTAAAGTTCTTGGTTTAAATTTTCCTAGTGCACTAAATTCCAACCTAGAGGGCGATGATAATTTATCAAATGATACATTATAAAAAAATTGTGCACATATACTAGATCGGAAGATGAGGAATTGAGGAAAACAAGTAACAGAACAAGACCCAGTTTAAAGATGCATAATTTACTTAAATACAAGGTAAAGGTGGATTACATACACTCTGAGAATGAATTTGATGGATATGATGAATTTACCCTAAATTTGAGATCAATTTACAAAGAGACATTTCATCATCAACTATATTGCACTTGGCCTAGTGATCAACAAATACCTAGAGTGTATGAGGTGTTTAAACATTGGGGATACAACTACATGATATGACCCTCCGATATTCATGGAGTGAATCTAGGCCTCTTTATTATCCAAAATGTCTATGTGGGATGTAAACATAGAAACAATTCACAAAAACACACTAGGAGATTCATGCCATATTATGGTCCATCATATTACAGTGGTGAATGGAGAAGGATAGCAGAATATCAGCACAACATGTTAGCATATGGACTAAATTCAAATATGTATACAGATCGTCTTCAATTGGAAAGTGGAAAATAAATTAATATATGTCATCTTATGTATGTAGATGTCTATGCATATACCACACACAAAAATATTGCAGGATTTATAAATAGCAATAAGGGAAATGAACCTACTATAAGACCGAACTGTCAATTTGTTGAGGTTATAAATGATAAAGATGGAGATATGGAAATAGAAGTTGATAGATTGATAATGGTTGAGGCTATTATGGACCTTACTATTGGGGATGAGTTATTGATTATTTAGAACTTGTAAAATGCACATCTGCGCAAAAGAAAAGGGAAGAACAAGGTCTCCCTAAGGATGTTCTTAAGGGGGAAAAAACAAAGAATAATAAATGAATTTGAATTTTGATTTAAAATATGTTGTAAAAAATGTGTTTTTATCTCAAATAATTGTACAAAAAATGTACTCTCGAATATATTGTTCCATTATTCAAGATATATATACAATTTATTTTTCTTTGTTAAGACGTATTTAATTATATTTCTTTGAAATTGATACATTTATGATTTATCAAATTGTTGGCCAACATTATAATGCCTTCATTTGTTGATAGGTAGAAGATATTGATGGTACACCTACTAATACCCAAGATCCAACTGGGTTATTAATATTTGGACGAGATGATCCAAACCATCCTTTAAACCATACCAGGGTGAAAAGAGCAACATTGAAGAGAGCACTATCACTTGAGAAATTTGAATAACTGATGAGATTAGCATACTATGATGACACTCCACCTAGCCTTGATGATGATGATGATAGTGAAAATGAAGTGCATGAAGAAGGATTGAATGAAATGCTCATAGGTTTCTTTGGGAATGGAAATAATGATGAGGATAATGATCCTATGGTTGACAGTAGTGATGATAGCAAGGGTAATTACCACCAATGTAATCTTGATGATAACAACCTGAGTGACTTAATCAAGTAAGCAGCGAAGACACCCATGTTCATATCGGGTGCAAGTAGAACCTAAAAACTTGCATGCACATTAATATTATTAGAAATCAAGCCACCATTTGGTTGGTCAAACAAAGGCTTCACTACCCTACTAAAGTGTGTTGAATTATATGTCTTAATTTGCATTGTCAATTGGTGTACGTAATTCATAAATATTCATCGAATTATTTTATATTTATTTAAGGGGGTTTTAAAACTATATATTGTATATAAACAGTGCTAGTATAGAATGACATATCAAACATATTCATCATAAGTCAAACATTCAATTGATTTAATTTCGGGAAATCTTACAGGGCACTAAAAATTAAAATATTCCCTAAAGAGAATGTGTTTCCATCAACTTGCAGAGAAGCACGTCAATTGTTGGTCAAATTGGGGATTAAATATAAGAAAATGATTTCATTTTATACATAGATGAATATCAAAACAAGGTATAATGCCATGTATGCAAAGAGAAGAGATATCGTACAAATGTACAAGGTCCTATTGTTCCAAATAAGGTTTTATGCCACATGCCAATTATACCTAGACTTCAATGAATGTTTCATTGCAAGTCACTTGCACAATTGATGGACTAGCATGCAAATAATGGGAGTAAATATTGATTCATGTGAATTTTAGTAGACTAAATAGCAATGAAACACATAGAGGGAAAATGTCTAGGAAAATTCAAAGATGAACCTCGTAGTATTAGGTTTGGGCTTGCAATAGATGGAGTGTGCCCATTCTCTTTCATAATATGAAATCATATTGTTTGGCCAGTCATATTGATAGTATACAATATACCCCCATGGATGAGTGTTGGAAAGGAGCACCTTATGCTGACTCTTATTGTTCAAGGAAAACATCAAGTAAAAAAAATGGATGTTTATATTGCGGCTTGTATTGATGAGATTTAATTGCTATGGAAAGGAATAAGAATGTATGACATATCACATCATCCATAAAATAGGTCCTTCATTTTGTATGGTGTGTTATCTTGGACTATTCATGATTTCCCAGGACTTGGTGTGTGTTCAGGTAATAAAAAATATTTACATATTTACAGTCATAATTGATTTTCATCCCAACTTTCATACTTACTTTTATAATAGTATTCTGATGTTATTAACATTACTTATTGAATTGCAGGGATTCAAACAAAGGGGATATTTTCATGTCCAAGATGTGCAGAACAATTTGAGGGGCATTATTCTAAAGATATACATGAATTTATTTACGCAAATAATAGGGTTTTTCTACCACCAAATCATAAGTTTAAAAATCACCTGAAGAATCAATTTGATGGAAAAGTTGAAAATAGAGGCCTTTGTTATAGAGAAAAACTTCCTATGGCTCGGGGAAAACCACAATAGACAGATGACTACCAGAAAATAACTCAATTCCCAATGTAATACTATTATAATGAAAATGCTAAGATATGGAGGATAAGACCAACCTTCAACCGGATGTTCGAATTAGATCCCCGTTGAGCTTTCAACCTCTACACTTGAACCTACAGATTAGTCTCAACAACAAGTACAAGCAAGTGCGTATAATATGTGAAAGACATTGGCATGATCAATAACATGTTCCATGATATCATACGCAAATGTAACCCAATGTAATTTCAACAACATTCACAACATCAATTGGACGAGAAAATGAGTATTTCCATTAATAATAACAAGAAGTACATGATACAACCTCTTGTCGGCAACCAATCTGAACCAAGAACTAGGTTTCTCCACTTGTGCTTCCACCACTTCAATCCCCCATGCAATGGAAAACTCAAACTATGAAAGGATTTTGGTAGGTGAACATAAGGAGTTCACAACAACCAGAATCAATGAGTGTAGACTCAAGTCACGGCAAAAATCCACTAGAGTTATGTTGCTCTCTCTTCCTCCTCCCTTACATACACCATAAGAGATCAATATATAACCTTCCAGAGGTAAGTGAAAGGTCGAATCGAGTCGTTTCGGGGTATATGGAGGGCCAAAGGTCACCCTAAGATCGCTTTGTGGGAGTAAAAATAGAGTTTTTACTATTTTTTACCATGTAACTCAATGTATGCGGGCTAATTAGGTGCAGCATGCATGTACACTGGCTATAATGGAACAACAAGCGTACAGGAACAAAAATAGGGAAACTTGGTTCCTGAAGGGAAAATAATGGATGTGAGTCAATACAATGGATACTGAAGACCAATCAATGCTGATGCTCACAAGGTGGAAAAATACACTATAACATCCCTGCCATGGTTATGGGTCCAGGTGATTAGCTTAAGAAGTATGGAGATGTTGAATTAAAATATTTGGAGAATTTTTTTGATCGAGATGATTAAATTGAAGAACTAGAACAAGTTGTAGTTAATATGCCAAAAGGAATTAAAAGGAAATCCATATTTTATAAGCTCCCTTACTGGAAGGATCTATTAATATCTCTCCTATTAGATCCTATGTACATCTTAAAAAATGTCCTAGATTCTATATTTTGACAAAGAGAAGGACAACTTGTCTTCGAGGAGAGATATTGCTCTTTCATGAACAAATTTGATAGAAGACATTTGTGGCCAAACGATGAAATTGAAACATATGCAGAAGCTTCGTGGATTTTGAAGAAGAAAGAGCTAGACCAACTAAAGAAATCCATCCTTTAAATAAGGACACCTACTGGATATGTGTCATCATTGAATAAAGCTTTTACAATTGATGGACATATCACAGGATTTAAAACACATAATTTTCATAATTTTATGAAGGTATTATCATCATTTAACTTTTGTTGTTAACATTAATGAAGTGCTAAATATATTTTGATATTCTGTTGTGTGATAAAAAATACTAATGACCTTTGATAAATTTGTTTGATAGCCTATCATGCCATTGGCACTTATGGGGGATTCATGTATTAGCATTGACTTAAGGAATTCCATAAGTCGATTGTCAACATTTACAAGGTATGTGGTTTGAAATGATCATGTGTGAGAGACATAAATATATTGTATTGCATTTTAATTTTGACTAAAGGTTTATACTAATTTAGTATTATTATATTAGGTGGGTGACCTCCAAGGATATCTAGGAATGTGAAGTGTCGAGATGGAAGAAGGAAATTGCAGAAATTGTATATGTATTTGAGAAGGAGTTCCCTACAAGTTTCATGGACCTACAGATCATTTTAATTATACACCTAATCGATGGCATTGAATTTGTGGGTGGCATATCAACAAGGTGAATGTTTTTTTTTGAGAGGTATATGAAAACTATAAAATTATATGTCTGACAAAAGGCACATACAAAGGGTTGCATGGTTGAAGGGTATGTATTGAATGAATCATTTTTCTTCCTATGTGAATTCCTTGGTAAATATTTTGAAGATGGGCCATGTATCTGGGATGAAGAACATGCATCAAATATTATTGGTGGAGAAAAAATGCAATCTAATGGTGTTCAATTATAAATTAGTAAGTAAATTCATGATCACTCTGGTTATTTTTATTGCAATCATTAATTCACTCTGTAATTTTTTTTCAAATTAACAGTATGACGTTTGGAGTTTGAAATATACATGTTGACATGTAATAGGTGTAGACCAAAGTGTGCTACTCGACAAGTTTGTTCTATACCACATGGAATTTATAAACAAATGGATTGATTTGTTTGATTAAAAAAAAGTGTTAGAAGCAAGGAGATAGTTTAAGAGATCGAACCCAAGGAATACTCCACTTCCCATTGATATTCTTGGGGAATGGGGAAAATATCGCACACTACAATGGGTTAGTGAAAAAATTCAAAATCGAATAGATGATGTAGGTATAGATTCAAACATAACAGAAGATGAAATCAACATGTCTAGAGGATGTGAAAGAAAGGTACATTTGGAATTTTACAAAATGTTGTTTCAATACAATTTTGACACTATTAACTATTTAAATCTGCATAATTATATTTGTTTTCACTGAAATAAATGGTCTTTCACATGTAAGGAAATATCCTGCAATGTGTACATATGGTCGAAATTATCGTGTAGAAAGTGTAGATGTGGAGAGATGATCCTTTGATTGTGGCATCATGGTTGATTTCAAGCAATCCAGTCGAGCAAGCTCAAAAGGTAGGAATATTATCGAAGGGAATCTACAATATGTTGGGAAAATACAGGAAATTATTGAGTTGGATTACCACTCTTTTAAATGTTTTATTTTTAAGTGTAGATTATATGAAGCATTTGAGAGGACACGAAGACATGACACCCATAGTGGATTTTTTTCTATAGATTCCTCAGGGTTCCTACTGGAGGATGAGGAGCCTTATGTTCTACGAATTCATTGTGAGTAGGTATTTCTTTAACTCAAGCAAGAAGCAGTAGTGATCATTAATCTATAAATTCATAGTTTATTGTGAATATAATGTGTTTATTAATCAATAAAAAAATTTATAACATATGTCTAATATATGGATGTCATTCATGTGCAGGTATTTTTCTATGAAGATATTCTGGACACGAAATGGATATTTTTCATACATTATGATCCAATATTAAGGCATGTATTTGATGATGCCTCAGTGAATATAGAGTAGAATAATGAGGCCAACCAAATGTGAGAGAGGGATTCAAGAACATCGAATAAATTGACATCCATGTTTATGTTAAAGATGCTCATGTTCATGCACAACAAGAAAACAATCTAGAGTTTGATGATCTTATAGAAGACAACAATATGGATTATATAGAAATGATGATCCAAATACGTTTGCTAACAATGCAGATGGTCTGCAATCAAATTTCATTGATAATGAAGATGATGTAGGTGAAGACAAGGATGATTATAATGCCACCTTACGGGATGGTCTAGCAAGAATAATATAAAATACTTGCAAGAACATATGAACATTGACAAGGATATACTAGATGGCATTGTTGCAGACAATAATATAAATGATCAAGACTTCTAAATTTTCATAATTTGTAATCCATATTTTAAAAATGATGATTTTTATAGCCCAAAATTTAAAATGCTTAAGTATTATTTGTCTCAATACAAATTACCTATTGTAATCTCCTTAAAGTGTTCAATATTTGGTATGAATTGTTGGCTAGAAAAAAATAGGATTACTTGGATAAGAGTTGTCATGGTTAGTGGTCATTTATTGGTCGATAATGGTTTAGAGATGTTGTTAGGTTATTGGTTAGACTCGGCCTGATCTAGGATGAAGATCCTATTGAATAACAATACATTACATCTGCAATTATTAAAAAATATAATTACATATATCATATATGTAAAACAATGTAAATACAAACCATTAGGAACAATGTATGCAAATGTTGTTCATTAATTTATATTAAAAAACAAATTGAAATATTTCACCAAGCCTAGGCCTAAGCCCTTATCCTTTAAAACATCTATCCCCTACCCCCCTAACCCCTAACCCCTTGACCCTTCAAGATGGTTCCGACAAATATTTTATATATGGGAATGACAAATGATGACAATGAGATGTGCATGACGAATTTTGATAGAAACATGGATGATGTCAAATATTATTTGGGTACATGAGTCATCCTTGAGTCTTAAAACCCTCCCATACAATCAAGGCATGTACCTAGTCTAACCATGTAAAATTTCGATGCATACATGCACAATTTGAAGAAATTTCAAAATTGGCCACATTCACTACTCACCGTGCAGGGTCGGTGGATGACATTGGTGATGGTCATGTTAGAAGTCCCATGACATTTCAAGAGAGTTCTAACAAGGATTCTATATATGGGAATGTCGAATGATGACAATGAGACGTGCATGATGAACGTTGATGGAAGGTGGATGATATCAAAGGTTATGTGGGGACATCAAACATCCTTGAGTCTTGAAATCCTCCCATATTGTCAAGGCATGTGTCTAGCATAACCATGTCAAATTTCAATGCATACAGGCACATTTTGAATAAATTTTAGCATTGGCCCCATTCACTACTCACTATGCAGGGTCGATGGATGACATCAAGACGTTAACCCAATATAATCCCTAAGCAATTAACCATTAAACCACTTGCATGTTGGACCCTATAAAATTATTTGGGGATGCCTTAACTTAATAGAATCATGGTTTAATTGTCTCGAAGAATGCTAGGAGAAAAAGGAAAAGACATGGAAATCGGTGTCTTCATTAGGTTTCACCGCAAAGTTGGGTATGTTGGGTTTCATATTTGTTGGCATGTATGGACAAATTGGGTCGTGATGAATATTATGATGATGATGATAGAAATGAAAACCATGTTGATGATGATGATGCCAATGATTTCCTTGAGTCTTAAAACCATCCCATACCATCAAGGCATGTGCCTAGTATAACCATGTAAAATTTCAACGCATATAGGCACATTTTGAATAAATTTCAACATTGGACCCATTCACTACTCATTGTTTAGGGTTGATGGATGACATTGGTGGTGGGCATGTTGGAATTCCCATGCCATTTCAAGAGAGTTTATTCAAAGATTCTATATATGGGAATGTCGAATGATGACAATGAGACGTGCATGATGAACGTTGATGGAAACATGGACGATGTCAAAGAATATGTGGGAAATCAGTCATCCTTGAGTTTTAAAACCATTCCATACCATCAAGGCATGTGTCTAGCCTAACCATGTCAAATTTCAATGCATACAGGCACAGTTTGAAGAAATTTCAATATTGTCCCCATTCATTGCTCACTATGCAGGGTCAATGGATGACATTAAGACCTTAACCCAATATAATCCCTAAGTAATTAACCATCAAACCACTTGCATGTTGGAACCTATAAAATTCTTTGGGGATGTATTAACTTAATATAATTGTGGTTTAATCGTCTTGAAAAATGCCACAAGAAAAGGACAAAGACATGGAAATTGACATCTTCATTAGGTTTCACTGCAAAGTTGGCTATGTCAGGTTTGATCTTTGTTGGGATGGATGAAAAAATTGGGTCATGATGAATATGATGATAGAAATGGAAACCATGTTGATTATGATGATGATGATGATGATGATGTCCTTGAGTCTTAAAACCCTCCCATACCATCAAGGCATGTGCCTAGTATAACCATGTAAAATTTCAATGCATACATCCACATTTTGAAGAAATTTCAACGTTGGACCCATTCACAACTCACTATGCAGATTTGATGAATGACATTGGTAGTGGGTGTCTTGGAAGTCCCATGCCATTTCAGGAGAGTTTCGGTCATGATGAATATGATTAATGATTATTATATAAATGAAAACCATGTTTATTATGATGATGATGATGATGATTTCCTTGAGTCTTAAAACCCTCCCTTACAATCAAGGAATGTGCCTAGTATAACCATGTAAAATTTCAATTCATAGAGGCAAATTTTGAAGAAATTTCAATGTAGGACCCATTCACTACTCACTATGTAGGGTTAATTAATGGAAACGGTGGTGGGCGTGTTGGAATTCCCATTCCATTTCAAGAGAGTTTTGACAAAGATTCTATATATGGGAATGACAGATGATGACAATGAGACATGCATGATGAATGTTGATGGAAACGTGGACAATGTCAAAGAATATGTGGGGAAAACAAGCATCCTTGAGTCTTGAAACACTCCCATACCATCAAGGCATGTGTCTAGACTAACCATGTCAAATTTCAACCCATACAGTCACAATTTGAATAAATCTCAATGCTGGCCCCATTCACTACTAACTATGTAAGGTTGTTCAATTTCATTAAGCCTGTAATACCCCGGTTGTTAATCCTAGAAATATGTTATTATTTTTTTTATTATTAGGCACTAGGTCTTGGGACTATGGAATTTGGACATTATTACTATTATTGTTGTTGTTTAATTAAATAACTAGCTTCAATATGGACAACTAACTAGAATGGGGGGGCATGGATTCCACATGTGAGGTGGCTGGGGACTAGGAGTTGTTTCTCTACCTAAAATTTCTTGTTGGAACCTATTTTTGGTTATTTTGGTTTATGGATGTACGATTACACCCTCTTGGGTGTTTGGTGGGACCCTCTTGACTAGTGCTCCTTCCTTGACCTTGGTTTGGTGTCATTTGTAACTCCTCATGTGTTAGTGTGCCCTCACTAGCTATTTTTAGCC
This sequence comes from Larix kaempferi, assembly GCA_027924585.1. NCBI lineage: Eukaryota > Viridiplantae > Streptophyta > Pinopsida > Pinales > Pinaceae > Larix > Larix kaempferi. The sequence goes on from BSBM01000887.1 coordinate 20,951,904, forward strand.
AGCACTCTTTGAAGTGTAACTCCCAACTTTTGATGCACTATTTTGCTAATCTACGAATGGAATCTCATGAATGTGTAACTCCTCTACCAATTCGATTTTGCCTCTAACCTTTGGAGTTAACTCTCTTGGAAGTCGAATCACTCACTTAGGGATTCCAACAGATATATGTGCATTAGAATGAACTTCCTCTCATTCTCTTCTCTGGTTTTTCTCTTGATCTCTCTAGTGCAGTAGAATGATCTCTTGTTTTTTAAAATACATGCTCTCAAGTAGGATATACATTGTATTGCAGAAGATCAAACGCCTTGTAATGAGGTTTGGAGACCCTATAATGGGGATTGAGGATTGAATGTGAAGAACACAAACTTGTGTAGTGAAGGGAATTCCATTGCACCAAGTAATGTAGATGGAAGGGAAAGTTTAGATGGAGAAAGGTGTAGTTGTGGTTTCTAACAGTGTGAAAAAGGCATAACCATATGTTATGGTTCAGCTATTTCTAATCATTTCTGGGTTGTGAGACCTATTCCACTGCGTCTGGAGAAACATTTCTAGTAGGGAACACTTTTTGTTTCATATAAAAATATTTCTATATGATTGAGATATAGTTGTTTTTGTATGGTAGTGTTCCTGGTGTTGAGATGAACGCACCATGCCTGTTGGTTTGAGAGTACCTCTCCTGTGGACATATGACCTCATCTCGGAGGTGAATGTCATGTTGAGAGATGCATGATCATGGAATGTATATGAAATGGTGGAACTTTTTCCTATTGAGTCTAGTTTCCCATGATTGAGCTGAGTATTTCCTTATATGATTGTTTATTGCATTTTCGAAAATATATGTGCTTATAGAGTCTGATTTGCTTATGATTTTTATGGTTGTAGGTGACATCCATGAGACCTGATTTTATATGGATGTAGATGACATATTCCATATTTGAATTGGTTTATGTTTATACGGTTATGATTGGTAGTCAGTGATGAGTATTTTATTATATGTTTATTTATTGTAGTTCTTATGTATGTGTGCTCTTGGACTTGGATGAGGTTTTCTTATGGTTTGTATGGTTATAGCTGACATCCATGAGATATGATTTTATTATCATTTATATGGTTGTATATGGAATCCCTCATATTTGTTTTTGTTTAGGTCAATATGGTTGTAGGTGGAATTCATTAGATCTAGCTTCCAACACCGTTAATATGGTTGATTGTGGTATCATGTTGATCTTTTTAATTATATTATTTAAGTTAGCTTGCAAATACGATTTTGTTAATGGTTATATGGATGTAGTAGATCTAATCATTTTATGTTTGATTACATGTTAATATATTGCTCATATATGATCACATGCATGCTTGCATTTACCTTGCATAGCATCTGCATATGGGAAATGATATGCATCGCAAGTTTGCATTGTCTTTTAAAAAGCTGATTGTTTTATTTAATTGGCTTGTTGGCATGATGTCCTAGCCTTAGATAACCTTATTCCATTGTGAATTTACCTCGATTCATCCTTCCATTTGGTTTATCAGTGACCTTGGCCTTGGTTTTAGGGTCGAGGACATCACAGAGTGGTATTAGAGAATAGGTTTCAACTCTACGGATGTTGGGGCTTCTATTGTTTTATAACTCTATTTTTGGAATGTGTTGTGAAAGAAGTTTTACGTCAAGCTTATGAAATGGAAGATGTGTATTTATGCATTCTATCTGAAATGGAATATTTTTATTGTGCTAACAGTAATTGACAATGAACACATTGCAGTATCTAGTTATATTAGTTGATGAATGAGCATGTAGTGTGACTATTGAATGAAAGGATCATTCACATTCAAGAACAAATAATGCATGACCTGAAATAATTGCAAAGAACCCAAATATCATCTCCAAGAAACCACTAAGAATCCAAAAGACATGAATGAAGAAGAGATTATTAAATATCTAGATCATCTTCAAGATGACCTCATCACAAACCCTCTACAGAGAAGAAGAAAAAGTATTCATCAAGTAGCTCAGAAAGAAGCCCTAAAAGATACACAATAAGATAGAAGAAGATAAGGTTTGCACAGAATGAACTGGTGGGAGAACTAAGAAGAATCAAACCCCCAACCTTTGATGGAGAAGCGAAGCAAGGAGAAGATGTTGAAGCTTAGTTGTTGGGACTTAGAAAGTTTTTCTAGTTTCATCAATACACATCAAACATGGAAGCAAGCCGTAACCATTTACCTTTTGCAAGGTAAAGCACCCATAATTTGGTGGGATCATCTAGTCAAACTGAAATATATTGATGAAGATAGAATCTCTTGGAGAAAGTTAAATAAATACTTCCAAAAAGAATATATCTCAAATCACTATTATGACAAGAATATGGAGGAGTTATTTGAAATCAATCTAGGCATCATGTCCATGGAATCTTATGAGAAAAGGTTCCTAAAAATCTTACAGTATGCATATTTCATAAAGAATGAGAAAGTGAAGATTCAGAGGTTCCTTAGTGGTCTACCAAATTCCTATAAAGACAAGATTCAGTATGACAAACCAAAGACTCTTAAAGATTCCATTTGGAAAGCAAAGAACCTATATGATAAAAATAAGAACAAATATCCATATTAGAAGGATTGGAAGAATAAAAAAAGAGACAAAAGGAACATAGAAGGAAGGGATTCAAGCCTCCATCATTCAGAAACAATGATAATTCCTATCAACAAGAGCAAAGAAAGAAAAAAAAGGAAGAGAATTCAAACAGAAATCCAATACCACCTGTTGAATGTTGGACATGTAAGGGGAATCACTATTCCAACTAGTGTCCACTTAAAGAAAGTATCCTTAGCAACATTAAAGAACTCTCAACTATTGGTGATGTTGGAGGAAGTATTAGGAGAATCTATGTGTCCCTGGAAATAAACAAGCCAATCATCAGTCCTAGATGATTGAGGTAGAAGGTAAGATTGATAATGTAACTTTATCTATTTTGATTGATTATGGAGATAGCCATAGTTGCATTGCATCTAACATAGTTGAGAGATGTTATTTGCATAAAAGCAATCTCGAGATAGAAAGTCTAGTGCAGTTGGATACATGCACCAAGAGGAAGGTCACAGAAACTGTAAGAAAGTGTTTTTTGGAAATGAATGGTCTGAAAATATTTGCAAACATGAACATCATACATTTAGGATCATATGATGTGTTGACTAGAATGGATTGGTTGGATGTGTATCATGCCATTCTTGACTGTCATAAAAAAACTTATACTTGTCTAGATGAAGAAGGAAGTCGAGTGACAATGAGAAGTATAGCCAAACCAATATCTCTGAGACAGATCACAGCTTTGTAGTTGAAGAAGTGTTTTAGGAAAGGTTGTCGGTTGTATGCAACTTATGTGGAATAACTAAGGGAGGGAAAAGAACTAGAACTACAAGATTACCCAGTGTTACAAGAGTTTGCAGATGTATTTCAAGAATTGTCAGGAATGTCATCTGAGAGAGAGAAATCAATTTCACTATATATTTGGTACCGGGTGTAGTTATTTCATATAAAGCACCTTACAGAATGAGTACTCTAGAATTGATTGAGTTTCTGATGCAGTTAGAATATATTTTGAAGAAAGGTTACATGAGACCTAGCATGTCACCTTGGGGAGCTCCTAGGTTTTTTGTAAAGAAGAAATATGGAACTCTAAAACTCTATATATATTATAGACAACTAAACAAAGAAATGATAAAAAACAAGTATCCCTTGCCAAGGATTGGTGACTTGTTTGATCAGTTGAGAGGAGACAAGTAATTTTCAAATATATATCTCATATCAGGATATCACCAAGTCAGAATCAAGAATGAAGACATCAGTAAGACAACATTTAGGACAAGGTATGGTCATTATGAGTTTACAGTGGTACCTTTTGGTTTGACAAATGCACTAGCAACATTCATGTGTTTAATGAATGGATTTTTCAGAAAGTATTTGGATAATTTTTGTAATTATGTTCTTAGATGGCGTCCTCATCTATTCTAAGTCAGAAGAAAAGCATGAAGAACATCTATGATTAGTGATGCAAGTACTCAAATAGAATCAGTTGTATGCCAAGCTTAGTAAGTGTTCATTCTATCATAGTAGAATTCAGTACTTGGGACATGTCATATCAGAAGAAGGCATCTCAGTGAATCCTGAAAAGATACTAGCTATTATGGAATGGATGAAACCAAGGAATGTATCAGAAGTGAGATATTTTATGGGGCTACCAGGATACTACCAAAGATTCATTGAATTCTTCTCAACATCCTATTACATCCTTGCAGAGGAAGGGTGTGAAGTTCGAATGGAATTCTAAGTGTGAAGAAAGTTTTTAGAGATTAAAGGAGTTGCTTACCAGTGCACCAGTTTTGAAGATTGAATATCCTGGTGAAGGCTTTGTAGTATGCACTAATGCATGAAATCAAGGCATTGGTGGATTATTGACTCATAATGGCCATGTAATCAGTTATGAATCCAAAAATATGAAAGAACATAAACATAACTATGCCACTCATGATATGGAGCTTGCAGCTATCGTTCATGCCTTAAAGATGTGGAGGCACTAATTGATGGGTAAGAAATTCGAATTAAGGACTGATAATGATGGTTTGAAGTATTTTTTTGAGCAAACTACTTTGAATGAAGTACAAAGAAGGTGGATGGAATTTCTATGTGAATATGACTTTGATATCAAGCACATTAAAGGCAAGGAGAATAAGGTAGTTGATGCACTCAATAGGAAGACACATGTGATGTATGTAGAAGCTATTAGTATTGGTACATCAAATCTGAAAGATAATATCATTGAATCCAATGCTACAGATGAACATTACCAACAGGTAAGAGATGGATTGAAACAATAGCTTTGTTCCACCAAATTTTGATAAGTATAGGTTGGAAGAGAATGAAATCCTCATGCACAAGGAAAAATTTTATATGCCAAAATTTGGAGATATAAGGAAGATGGTTCTAAAAGAGATGCATAATGTAACTTATGCTAGACATTCAGGTTACCAGAAGACAGTAGCATCTGTGAGGAAGCAGTACTATTGGCCAAGAAGGAAGAATGATGTTGTAGAGTACATAGCTAGATGTATGGAAAGTCAGAAAGTTAAAGTGGAGCATTGACATCCAACTGGTTTGTTGCATCCATTACCAATACCTGAATGGAAGTGGGATACAGTGACAATAGATTTCATCACAAATTTTCCCAAGACAAGACTACAAAATGATTCCATCATGGTGGTGGTCGATAAGTTGACTAAATCTACACACTTTATTACAGTAAAGACAACTCATAAGTGTAACATCCCATAAAATACCAAAAATTTTAAAATAGCAATAATTATCGAAGTTGTTAATGCGGAACATATAAAATAATTAAATCTCTTAACTAGGATAATTAATAATGATGACACGTCAAATTTCTCAAAATAAAATATGATGTAGTTGTATTTGCTATTTCAGATTTAAATGGATGCTAATCTCTTTAACAAAAGATCTTTTATGATTATACACAAGAATACAATCTTCATATCTGCTTAACTTCTAAATGCAATTACATGTTGTACATAGGTTTGTATTATTATGATGTTCTTGATAATATGCTGACAATTTGTTTGTATGATGATGAAGGGGTCCTACGAGGTACCTTGGGGTTTACTTAGCTACGTTTAGCTAAGGAATTTGACTCCTGTTTCCATGTGTAGAACGTGGGTAAGAAATTCTACGAAAAAATATGAGTTAAGAGTACATGTGTCTTTCAATTCATCATCAATGTAATATGAAAATACTAAGTACTTCCTTGCAAAACAGGTTACTGGAGGTATGGATATTTTGGTTCCAATTCTAGTTTACGTGCTGGCTTACAAACTCTTCAATGTTATTAAAAATCACGTCCTCAAATTGCTATTACATTGCTATATTGATTATCTAGGAAAAATCATCCTAATATGACTATTGTCATTAATATCAAGCAGTGATACCAATGTCCATTTGTAATTCTATTTGAAATCTTATGGAAATAGTGTTTATACTATTTCAAATTGAACTGTCATTACATTTTGCATCAACAGAACTTAGACTATTCTAAAGTCTCACATTTATCATTTGATTAACAATATATGAAATATATAGTGCTTATGCTATGAACTTAGTATTATAGGGTGTATCAACACCACTTAAACTATACCTATGCTATCACATTTATATCATTGGACTTTGCAATACATGGCTAACATATGAAATATATTGTGAATATGGTGCTTATGCTATGAATTAACATTATATTGTGCATGTAAACTATACCTATAGTCTTACTCATCTCAAATTATTTGGCAATATATATAGCTAATACATGAAACCATATAAAATTTACCTTATGTGACTTTACAAATACTATAGGCATGAAATATAAATAATCTACCCTAACTATGCATTTTCGCACTATACAATAACATGTGATATTATTATTGTCACGATGCCTGAAACAAATCTTTGAAACTATATAAAATGTGCACTATGGATCTAATATTGCAATGATTTCGATTGATGACAGGGTATTAAAGTTCATACTTGGCATGCTTTCTAAACTAGCATTGACAGGTCCTAGCATTAACGTCGTTCAACTTGTTAAGTGAAGTGGAAGCTTAGTTGGATGGTTTCCACGTGATTGAGTTTGCAATAAGCACTGAATAATGTTGAGTTGTGCCATGCACTAGCTCTCAATCTGCTGACTTGGCAACTTGGTAGATGAAGTAATCAATGTGTATTGATTGCTATGATCGCTTGAATATCAACGTGCTCGACTGGCAGCTAATCCACCGTTGATCTCTACAAGATCTAGGGCTTGGAAGAAACCCTAGTCTTTCATTGGTAAGTAATGTGATATGGTTTTCCTGGTCTTCATTGTTGCGTTTTGTGGTAAGGTAGAAGAGTTGACCGTGCTGCTGCAATGTAGGGTTTAGAGTTTTCTGTGAGGAGGAATCCTTCCTCGGTTTCGAACCTTGGACCTGTGAGAGATAGTTTAAATGTTACAGGTTTTAATATTTTGTGCAATGAAGCCATGATACAGCCATTACAGTGGTGAGGAGGTTCTTCTATCAGTTTGTTGAGTGTAATTTGAACTGGGGTTCGATTCTCCAATTTATGAAATGGTCTTCTGAGTTTTGAACTCGTGTTGCTGCAAATTCCATCAGGCTTCGTCGTTATGCTAGTGTGGGGTGTCTAAGTTCAGGAGCTTTAATGTTAAAGGTGAGTTTTCAACGATAAAACAGTCATACAGTAATAATTAATTTTATATATGTGTTTCTTGTCTTTAACCTTTTTGAACTGTAACTGGTAGGTACCCACTTCGTTGGAGGATTTCTATGCACAAGACTTGAAATGGGGATGCTGCAACTACATCCTAGTAAGCCTCGGTGGTTCTTGAAACCTTGTAGGTGCCTTTGGCACGGTTTAGCTAGTGATTACTGTGTGACGAGAGTTGGAAAAAATGACCCTGTTGGATTAATGGCCGAGTTCAACGTTTTATTTTGAACAATACCGTGAAAAGGATCAATCCTCACTATTAGTTTTTATTTGGCTCTGTAGTGACTTGCTGCATCGATTTAAAATGATTTGAACTTGTGTTTGTACTGTTGTTTGTGAAGGGAAAAACCCTGTGTATTTTTGGAACCTTGAACTCATTTTAGTGCTTCTGGTTGATAAGGGATAGACCCTGTGTAATTTTGGAACCTCGAAAGTTCCGCAATGTAAACTCTGTCGAAATTTGGTTATTCTGTTGAATGTGAAACCAAGAGCCGAGGGTTCACTTGCACTTGTAAGACAGGCTCGTTTTGTATTTAAATGTTTTGTTTAAAATCATGGCTGAGAATTGTTTGTATAACTGTTGGTTTGGTTTCGAACAACAATAGTTGTCTCTGGCCGAGAGTTATGGTTTGCATAACTGTTGATAGATAGTCCTTGTACTTGGTTATCATTTTTGGAACTCAAGTTTAAAATAATGATTTGGTAAAGTTTGGTCTTCATATGTTTTGAAATGGCAATTGCCACAAGGTTCGATTTCGTTTCAATAAGGGAAACCTTACCCTGTAGGTTTTGTTGGAAACCATGATTGTACTGCGAATTCAAGCCCGAGAACTGGGTCTTGACTTGTGCATGTAAATGTTTTGACATTGTATATGTTTCTAGTTAGGGTTGTAAGCTATTTGTTAAACATTGATACTAAAATCGTGCTTTCTGCTAAGTGGTATTAAATGTCTTATTGGTAATTTAGACATGAATAAAAGATGGTATGGTTATATGAAATGTTGGTTAGGGTTTGGATAAACCTGTCTGTTATAACTTCAGAGATATTAACAGTGTTTTCCATGAATGGCTTGATATGAAGTTTAATGAACTGTATACTAAGTAAACATTTAGAATCTAGGGTTTGTGATAACATAGGGTTTTGATTCTATGGTGAAAGTATTTATATCTAAAGAGTGAAATCTATATTAAATATAGATGTGATATTTAGTGATAATGTTTACTTATTATTTGTAAGTAACACTCTGTATAGAGAATAGTTTTGCAACTGCTGTATATTTCTAGAATATAAATGCTTGAAAACATTGAATTTATAATATTGAGATGCATATTGTTACTATCTGGAATAGATAGAATTGAAATGGAAAATATAGATTTGTGCAAAAATAAAGCGTGTTTTTCTTTTATTTAAGAAAATAGAGGAAATGCTATACTTATGTTCATACTATGTTGTACTATTTCCTGCATTTTAACTTATGATTGAAATGACAAAATTTAATAGAAATACTACTGTATTTTACCTATCCATTCAAATCGCATTCTGCCTATCACTCATCACTATTAATTTTTACTTTTCTATACTAGAGTACTATACAGATAACAGTATGGGAAAAATACAGAAAAGAATTTAATCATTCATTTAAATTAATTAATCATCCTTGAAACATGTCATCCTTAAGTCAAAAAATAAAATAGTTTCTTCTGTTTAACTGTAATTAATAATTCTACCATGCAAAAAAACATTTAACTATAAACAAAAGTAAGAACAGTAGAACCCGGTCGACTGTAGGAGAAACAAACAACCCAAGGAACTTGTTCCACCCAACCTATTCCTGAATATAGCCAAGCTACTTGCCTTAGGACCCCCGAACCTGTTCACTGAACCACCAGGAGGAAGATTTTGTAGAAGCCTTAGTACATCAACTTGCAGTAGAATATAGATTATCCAGTCATAAAGACTTAGCAGTCAAAAAGACCTGCACCAGCACCTCTAGTTTTCCTTCTCAGAATAACTAGCAGACTCACAATTGCACTCTCACATAGCCTCCCTATTAGAATCTCTCAGTGATAACTTGATACACCTGAGGAAATATTTCTGCAGAAAATATTGTAGGAGCTTCCTGCTCAATTCGAATTGCCTTATCTAGGTTTCCTAGGACTTTTAGTGGTTAACTGGTCATTAATGAGTTGACTGCTCTCTTCCACCCACCTGGGGGATAATGCCACAAATTTAGGGGTATTTGTCCCGTAACCAACAGCTAGTGGTGGAGTGCAAATGCTGCCATCTATCCCATGCCTTCTAATAGCTTCCATTCCTCTTAGTGGGTCAATGAACACTCTTTTAACAGTTCCCTTGGGTGTTTGTCTCCTATTTTAATTTATTTAATAATAATAATCAGTAATTACAATCATCCTTGACCAAACTTGGTCATAATTACAAAACTTTGTAATTATAATTTAACGTAAAGTATTTTGCAATAAAATAAATATTCTCAAAATTTGGGTAGGTGACAATAAGACATCTCACATTGCATACATCTATATGAAATAGGTTGCCAGGATGCATATAATTTTGAAAGCTATATTGTCACACAAAGATACAAATTTTACTTCTAAATTTTGGAAAGGATTGTTTGAAGGATTTGGCACAAATATGACCATGAGTACAACATACCATCCTCAGACAGATGGTTAAATATAAAGAGTTAATCGGATAATTGAGGATATGTTGAGAATGTATGTGATGGATCAACCATCTAAGTGGGAAGATTATTTACATTTGGTGGAGTTTTCTTATAATAATGGATATCATGCATCTATGAAGATGACTCCTTTTAATGCAATGTATGGGATAAAGTGCAACACTTCTATCAGTTGGGACAATCCAACAAACAAAATAATTATTGGAACGGAAATACTGAAGGACATGGAACATCATATGGTTAGAATCTAGCAGAATATGAAAGCAGCTCAGGACAAACATAAATTTTATGCAGATCAGAATAGAACTGACAAACACTTTAAAGTTGGAGATCGTGTGTTTTCGAAAGTTAGACCCAAGAAGAGCTCTTAAACTTGGGAAATTGTTCCAAGCTAGTTGCTAGATATTTTGGACCCTTTGAGATCTTAGCTAGGCTAGGTCTCCTTGAGTATGAGCTTGCATTTCCTACTTGTATAAAAGTGCATAATGTATTTCATGTATATTTGTTAAAAAAGTATATGCCTGATGTTAATGATGTGATTTATTGGAATGTGATCCAGGTGGAACCGAAAGGGTATTTTTTGGTACAACCAATTTCCATATTGGGCAGAAAATTAAAGCTTCTTAGGAATCAAGAGATCAGGAAAGTAAAGGTCCAATGGACCCATTACAGTCCTGAAGATGCTGCTTGGGAGCTGGAAGATGCTATGAGGGAGGCACACCCTCATATTTTTTGAAATTTTGTGTTGTGGCATGTATATAATAAGTATGCATCGAGGACGATACATTGGTTTAGGGGGGAGGGGGATGTAATACCTTGGTTGTTAAGACTTGGACATATGTTATTATTTTGTTTATTATTATGCACTAGGTGCAGACACTATGGAATGGACATTATTACTATTATTATTATTTTTTAATTAAATAACTAGCTTCAATATGGACAACTTACGAGAATGGGGAGCCATGGATTCCACATGTGAGGGGGTTGTGGACTAGGAGTTGTTTCTCTCCCTAACATTGCTTATTGGACCCTATTTTTGGTTTTTTTGGTTTGTGGGGGTACTATTACACCCTCTTGGATGTTTGGGGGGACCCTCTTGACTAGTGTGCCTTCCTTGACCTTGGTTTGGTGTCATTTGTAACTCCTCATGTGCTAGTGCGCCCTCACTGGTTGTTTTTAGTCAACATCCTTTGAAGTGTGACTCCCAACTTTTGATGCACCCTTTTTCTATTATGGGAATGGAATCTCATGAATGAGTAACTCCTATACCAATTCAAGTTGGCCTCTAACCTTTGGAGTTACCTCTCGTGGAATTCAAATCACTCACTTGGGGATTCAAATGGTTATTTGTGCATTGGAATGACCTACCTCTCATCTCTATTTTTTATATTAAGATCTCTAGTGCAGTGGAATGCTCTCTTATTTTTGTAAATACATGCTCTGGAGAAGAAGATGCATTGTATTGTAGAATATTGAAGGCCATGTAATGAGGTTTGAAGACCATGTAAAGGGGATTGAATATTGACTATGAAAAACATAACATGAATCCTTATCCCATTGCTTGTCCCTGTCTGAATCTCTACACATGAATCCCAATGGTGGATGGTGATACCCTGAAGGACTTATGTAGTGAAGGAAATATCATTGCTCCAAGTCGTGTAGATGGAAGGGAAAGTTCAGATGGAGAAAGGTGTAGTTGTGGTTTCTAACAGTGTGAAAAGGGAGCAACCATATGTTCTCATTCAAATATTTTGGATCATTTTTGGGGTTGTGAAACCTATTCCATTTCGTCTAGAGCAATGTTTCTAGTAAGCAACAAATTTTTTCCATTGAAAAAATTTTCTGTATGACTGAGATACAGTTTCTTTTGCATGGCAGTGTTCCTGATGTTGAGATGAGTGCACCATGCCTATTGGTTTGAGAGTACTGTGATATTATATAGGGTCGATCACTCAGCTTGAACAAACCTCACATATATCACTCAAGAATTGCAAAGAAGAAGAAGAAGAATTGAATCAGTATTCACACATTTACACAAAGAATGGTAAAATATGTTGTAATGTCATACATCAATTGTAAGTTGGCACAATAATGATAGTACAATAAAATGAATTAGATTACACCAAAGGTGAATCGAATTCTCCTCAAGTTGTGGCTTGGATAGCATTGGAGACATCACCCAATCAGTGGTAATAGTCACAAATAGTCAAATATCACTCAAATGAGTCAAATTGAGTCTAACGGATGCATGTGGCACTAATCTAGGGAAGGAGACTCCAAGGTGGGTGCATGAGAGACTATCAATAGTCACGTGGCACTCCGATATAGACAAATGGAAGCTAAAAGCAGTTAAACTAAGCAATCAATGCATAAACTGAGCAATAAATGCAAGAACTGACTATTGGAATCCAAGAGTGTGTAGTAGGGCTCATTTGTAATCCAGATGAGGAAAACAAGGTGCACTAGGTAGGTAGGAGGGCTACTGAGGGATAAAACCAGGCTCTAGGGGGTTGAAAATAAGCTCTAGGTGCTGGGGACACTACCATACTGATTACTAGATGCATGCATGCAAAATACAAAATGCATGCAAAGCATGCAAATCCATAAATTATGGTGAGAATATTCCAACACCCCCCCCCACCCGCAAGCCAAACTATGTGGAAGTAACTGAAAAAGTAGGGCCCTGGTAACTAATACCAAAGGTCACCCCATACAACAATTTAAATAAAAAAATGTGAGGAAACAGGGAAAACCCAGTGGGAAGAAAGCCCCCCCTCAAAATAGACTGTCAGATGCTAATGTAGCATGGCATCACTCACCCCAGAAGGAGGCAAGTGACCTTCTTTACCGAGGAAGGATCTATCGGCAAGGAATGGATCATTGTGTGAATGATCAATGTGAGAAGGATGAAACCTTCCATTCTATAAATCAGATCTGGTTCTCCTTGGATCAAGTGGATCTCCAACAAGATCACCGGCCGATCAAAGAGTTGTGGCTTCCCATATCGGAAGAGGAGGATCATCATTTGCTAGATATTCAGTTTCTTGTGGATCTAGATCTAACATTCACTCATTGTCACTGTCAAGTGCTAGATCTTTAGGTTCTTGTGGATCTAGATCTAGAATTCACTCAAAAATAGTTATATTCCTCTTGGAAAGAAGTGGATCATGATCCAAAAACATGTGCTTGAGTTTTCCAACAATGGATGCAAGTGAATCTGCAGGCTTCTTGAACTTGCTCTTCCTACCAAGCATGGTGAGAACAAATCCAAAAATATGAAGATCATTATGGAGCATGTGATTCGAACCAACTGAGGTAGAATCAAATCCATGAATGTGTAGATAGTTATTTGATATCTCCTTTGAACCAACATAGGTGATATCATAACCAAATGAGCTATGATATGATGATGGTATCTTCGACTTCAAATCAGCTCCAAGAATTGAAAGATGGTTTCTTATGATATCCTTTGAACCAGCAAGGGTGAGATCAAAACCAAATGAACCATGAGATAATGGTGATGGACTGGACTTAAAATCAGATCCAATAATTGGTAGATGGTTTCTTATGATCTCCTTTGAACTAGCAGAGGTGAGATCAAAACCAAAAAACACAAGGATACGCCTGAGACTTGAACCAAGCAAATGATAATGTCTTCCATATTGGGTGAATCTCTAAAAATATGTGTCAATGATCAAGGAGAAGTCCATAGGAAGCATTTGATCAAGGAGGGCGAATGCATCACCTCCAAAATATGATCTAACCTCTAAAACACTAAGTAGATCATCATCTTGCACATCAGCAGGCTCATGGGAAGTAGAGATTTTGAAAGTCTCTTCAACTTCTAGAGTAGTAGCTGACATATCTTTATTGGAATTCGAAATAGAAGATGGATAAACTCCATCAGTTGTGTTACTTTCATATGCATCAACTAAATGGGAAGTAGACAATTCGAAACTGTATTCACTTCTAGAGCAGCAGAGAAAGGAATGTCTTCTTCTTCATCTTCTTCTACAGTTGAATCTGCAGCTCCTTCTTCATCTTTAACAAATTCATCATGAGAGATGACAGAGGCAGAGTCATGAATAGAGAGAGCACTGGAGGCAGTATTACTAGGCTTGTTCTCCAAATGGCTAACATCATCCTCTTCCTTCTTTCCAAATAATCTATCCAATCTTTTCCAGAGATCACTTGGATGTACATGAAGATCAATGACGTATTGCATACTAGAAAGAATAATAGTCATTATTGCTCCTATTGCTCTGTCACAATCATCTAGCCAAGCATCTTCCTCTTCATAGGAAGAAAAATATCTCTTAAAACCAATACATATATTGAAAAGACCATATCTCTTCAGATATGTTGTAATCTTTGGTTTCCACTCTTGATAGTTGTATGAAGGGAGAGAATGAATTTCTTTCAGATCCATGGAGGTTGTTGTAGAATTCTAATCTACTGTTGCAACTGCAGAAAAATGTTGTAACTGCATAAAACTTTGAAAATACTGCAACTGCAGAAAACTTCGAAACTGCTACAATTGCAGGAAACTGCTGCAACTACAGAGAACTTCGAATAACCTGCAAAAACAATAGATATCCATAGTAGCTGTTGAATTCAAATCTTCTAAAGATGGAATAACCTGCAATAAAACAAGTGAAATTTTGATGGAGATTTGTTGCAAATCTAAAGAACACTGCTTTAGGATAGTGAGCACATGTGACTGGATCCTTCACACCTGGATAGACCTCACTGGATTGCTCCAATGAATTCAATGCAACAGCACCAGTATTTGTTGTGGAAATCCAGAGGCTTCTGGTGCTCAACTGGAAAACAACTGCTCAATAAATCGTTGCAACTGCTGCAACTTGAAAGTTTGTATCAAGCTCTGATACCATGTGATATTCTACAGGGTATATCACTTAGCTTGAAAAAACCTCACAAATATCACTCAAGAATTGCAGAGAAGAAGAAGAAGAATTGAATCAGTATTCACACATTTGCACAAAGAATGATAAAATATGTTGTAATGTCATACATCAACTATAAGTTGGCACAATAATGATAGTACAATCAAATGAATTAGATTACACCAAAGGTGATTCGAATTCTCCTCAATTTGTGGCTTGGAAAGCATTGGAGACATCACCCAATCAGTGGTAGTAGTCACAAATAGTCAAATATTAGTCAAATGAGTCTAACTGATGCATGTGGCACTAATATAGGGAAGGAAAATCCAAGGTGGGAGCATGAGAGACTATCAGTATTCAAGTGGCACTCCGATATAGACAACTGAAACCTACAGGCAGTTAAACTAAGCAAACAATGCATAAATTGAGCAATCAATGCAGCAAGAACTGACTATTGGAATCCAAGAGTGTGTATTAGGGCACATTTGTAATCTAGTGGAGGAAAACAAGGCACACTAGGTAGGTAGGAGGGCTACTGAGGGATAAAAACAGGCTCCATGGGGCTGAAAATAATCTCTAGGTGCTGGCGAGACTACCATACTGATGACTGGATGCATGCATGCAAATACATAAATGATCGTGAGAATATTCCAACAAGTACCTCTCTTGTGGATCTATGGCCTCAACTTGGGGGTGACTGTCATATTGAAAAATGCATGAGCATGTTATGTTTATGGAAGGGTGGAACGTTGTCCTGTTGAAGCTAGTTTCCCATGAGTATTTCCTTATATGATTGTTTACTGGATTTTCAAAAATATGTGTGCTTGTAGATCTTATTTGCTTATGATTTGTATGGTTTTAGGTGAAAACTATATGAATTGGTTTATGTTGATATTGCTAGGATTGGTATTTAATTATGATTATTTTATTATATGCTTGTTTATTGTATTTTTGATGTATGTGTGCTCTTGGACACGGTTTTCTTATGGCTTGTATGGTTGTAGGTGGAAGACATGATATCTAATGTTATTATCATTTATATGGATATATATGGAACCCCTCATATCTGGTTTCGTTTCTATTAAATGGATATAGGTGGAAATCAGTAGATCTGTCTCCCAACACTGTTAATATGGTTGATCATGGTAGCATGTAGATCTTTTTAATTATATTGTTTAAGTTAGCTTACAAATCCGATTTTTTTAATGGTTATATGGCTATAGTAGATCTGATTATTTTATGTTTGATTACATGTTAATATATTGCTCAGATATGATCACATTCATGCTTGCATTTACCTTGCATAGAATGTGCATATGGGAAATGATATGCATCACAAGTTTGCATTGTCTTTAAAAAGATTCATTGTTTTATTTAATTGGCTTGTTGGCATGATGGCATAGACTTAGATAACCTTATTCCTCTGTGCATTTATCTTGATTCAACCTTCTCTTGGGTAATTTGGTGACCTTGGCCTTAGTTTTAGGGTATGGGACATCACAAAGCCCTGAACCCAATATTATCCCTAAGCAATTAACCATTTAAACACTTGCATGTTGGACCCTATAAAATTCCATGGGGATGTATTAACATGATAGAATTGTGGTTTAATCGTCTCAAATAATTCCACCACAAAATTGCAAAGACATGGCAATTGGCATCTTCATTAGGATTCGCTGCAAAGTTGGTTGGTGTGTCGGGTTTGATCTATGTTGGCATGGATGGACAAATTGGGTCATGATGAATATGATGATGATTATGGAAATGAAAACCAATATGGTGGCAATGATGATGGTGATGAATTCCTTGAGTCTTAAAACCCTCCCATACCATCAAGGCATGTACCTAGTCTAACCATGTAAAATTTCAATGCATACAAACACATTTTGAAGAAATTTCAACATTGGCCCCATTCACTTCTCACTGTGTGAGGTCAATGGATGAAATTCGTGATGGGAATGTTGGAAGTCCCATGACATTTCAATAGAGTTCCGACAAAGATTCTATATATGGGAATGGCGAATGATGACAATGAGACGTGCATGATGAACGCTGATGGAAATGTGCATGATATCAAAGGTTATGTGGGGACATCAGACATCCTTGAGTATTGAAACCATACCATACCATCAAGGCAAGTGTATATCCTAACCATGTCAAATTTCAATTCATACAAGCACATTTTGAAGAAATTTTAATGTTGGCCCCATTCACTGCTCATTGTGTAGGGTCAATGGATGACATTAAGACCTTAACCAATATAATCCCTAATCAATTAACCATTAAACCACTTGCATGTTGGACCCTATAAAATTATTTTGGGATGTATTAACTTAATAGAATCATGGTTTAATCGTCTCGAAGAATGCCACAAGAAAAAGGAAAAGATATGGAAATTGAGATCTTCATTAGGTGTAGCTGCAAAGTTGGGTACGTCGAGTTTGATCTTTGTTGGCATGGATGGGAAATTGGGCCATTATTAATATGATGATGATGAAGATAGAAATGAAAACCATGTTGATGATGATGATGTCCTTGAATCTTAAAACCATCCCATACTGTCAAGGCATGCACCTAGTATAACCATGTAAAATTTCAACACATACAAGCACATTTTGAATAAATTTCAATGTTGGCCCCATTCACTCCTCATTCTATGGGTTTGATGGATGACATCAGTGGTGGGTGTGTTGGAATTCCCATGCCATGTCAAGATATTTTTGACAAATATTCTATGTATGGGAATGACGAATTATGACAAGGAGATGTGCATGATGAACGTTGATGGAAACGTGGACAATGTCAAATAATATGCGGGGACATCAATCATCCTTGAGTCTTGAAAACCAACCACACCGTAAAGGCATGTGTCTAGTCTAACCATGTCAAATTTCAATGCATATAGTCACATTTTGAAGAAATATCAACATTGCCCCCAGTCATTGCTCATTGTGCAAGGTCGATGGATGACATTAAGCCCTTAACCCATAATAATCCCTAAGAAATTAACCATTAAACCACTTGCATGTTGGACCCTATAAAATTCTTTGGGGATGTATTAACTTAATAGAATCATGACTAAATCATCACGAAGAATGCCACAAGAAAAATCCAAAGACATGGAAATTGACATCTTCATTAGGTTTCACTACAAAGTTGGCAGGTATGTCGAGCTTGATCTTTGTTGGCATTGATGGAAAAATTGGGTCATGATGAATATGATAATGATGATGATGTAAATGAAAACCATGATGAGGGAGATGATGATGACGATGATGTCCTTCAGCCTTAAAACCATCCCATATGATGCAGGGGCATCAGGGCCTAGGAGAAACAATCAAAGTTGATCAACAGAAGGAGGTCAACTAGGGGGATTTCCGATTACCATTGGTGTGAGAAAGATGACAGTCGAAGCCAGGTAGTCGAGCAGGAATTTCTTGAAGTAACGATTGAAAGAAGCAGAAGTCAATGAATTCGAAGGTTGATAAGGTCGAACATTGACATCGACGAAGAGGAACATTGACATCGACAAAGAAGCGACAGAGGTCAAGCATGGGGGATGGGGTGGATCAGAAACTGTGGATACTAAGTGAAGTCGCCAATATAAGTCTAGGATCGACAAGGTTAAGGTTAATCGAAGTGCAAAGTGCAAACCAGACGAAAGTGGATATCAACAGGAACGATCACTATAGCGAAGTCAAAGGGGCACAAAGGTCAAGAAGTGCAGAAGTCGAGGCAACAGAACTGCAACCGTTGTGGTTTGTTGGGGAATTTAATGACTGTTAAGGTGGTGTTTGGAGCCAACCCAGGTGTCACCACAGGAGGAGGTTGTGCAGGACGCTCATGGGGCACTGACAACTGCAGGATCTACCAGATCAGGAGTAGAGCGATGGATAGGGTAAGGATGCCTCGGGGAATCCAGCCAAGGTGGACCTCATGAACAACAACATAACATAGTAGAATACTGGTGCGAAGGCACAGAAGAGGGGGTATAGAGATCACTGAATCAGAGATCATAAGATCATATGCAGAGAGGGGAAACACACGGAGAGAACAGAAATTCACTTATGTAGATTGTAACAGGCTAAGGCCGACTTGTTTATGTGTTTACATGTAACTTTGTAATCGATTCAAGTAATAGAAGCCAACTTCATGGCATTTCCATTTCATGTCTAGCTTACGTGAGCATTTGTGTGTTGATTGTGTTTTATTGTTAAGTAAGAGGGTCCGACCGACCTGGCTAGCGTCAAGTGGTATCAGATCAGGAGAGGAACCGATACCGGCTGGTGTAGCGTCAAGTGGTATTGAGCAGAAGAATCCTCAAAGTGGGAAGAGCCTGCATATTCATGAACAGCTGCAGCTGCGGTTGGGTAGAGTTGTGCGGATGTGGTGAAATTTTGGTTGCGATTGGACGAGTGGAGATTTCAGCTGAGGTTGAAAGAATGGCACAAAGAGGTGTAAATGTTCATGGTGTGGGACAAAGAGCACGAGGAAGAGGAGTTACAGTAGATCATGAAATGTTTGATGAGTGCATGCGAACAATGAAAAGTTTCACCAATGAGGTCGCAGCAATCAAAGAAGCCCTGAGACATGGATGCATTCCCAACACACTTGAACATAGCGATGAAGAATTTGAGGAAGTGGAAGCTCGGGAAGTAGTGGAGGAAGAACCAAAAGATAAACTCATCAAGCTATTGAAAAAGATGAGGGGTAAGACAAAAATGGATATAGCTACCTACTTAGGAAGTGTGGATACATAATACTTGATAGACTAGATCAAAGAGATGGAGAAATACTTCGACATAGAGCAAGTAAAGGATCCTGAGAGGGTTAAAACGGCATGTCTGAAGTTGAAGGGTCATGCCTCATTGTAGTGGGACAATGTGCAGGCTAACAAAGTCAAGAAAGGCAAGGAGAAGATCAAGTCTTGGGACAGAATGGTATATAAGCTAAAAGGGAAGTTATTTTCCAATGACTATGTAATTTTCTTGTTTAGGAAGTTACAAAAATTTTGACAAAAGGAGATGACCGTGAAGGAATATACATAAGAGGTCTATAGACTATCGATTAGATTTGGTCAAACCGATGAAGGAGAGGAAGCGGTTGTAATATATGTAAACGGTTTGGACTATGTAATACAGGATGAGCTAAGTCTATCGAAGTTTAGAATAGTTGGTGAATCCTACTAGCTAGCTCTGAAGGCGAAAGAAAAGCTATCGAGAAGACTGCATCAACCGAAGGAAGGATGATTGGTCAAGGTGCAAAGATTGTTTCCATGAAGGGACAAAGTAGTGGGACCAGGAGAGAATCCGTTGAAGACAATCAATGAGCAAAAGGAACAATGACCAGATAAAAGGTGCAAGAAAACCGACGAGGAGGTCTAGAGACTTGCGGTTGGGGTGCATTTGGTCAAAGTGGCCCAGCAAAAAGATGAGGTGCTGACAAACAATCTATAGTCTGTTATAATTGTCGAGGAGTGGGACACAAATCTTATGAATTCCCAGAAAATTTACAGGCGACAAAGGAGTCAAAACCCATACGTCGACAAGATGACAAAGGCGATGGGAATATGGATTCGACATCCGACAATGGAAAATAATGTTGATGTAATTGTAACTTCGGAATGTATTTCACCTATGTATATTGCACTCCTATAGAGATGTTATTATTCCTCTATACGGAAGTGTTGTCATTTGTATTGACAAGTGTCACAAGTGTCGTAACTTGCAGTGATGGGTTATTAGACCACCAAGTGTGGGGTCGGCCCTGATTAGTATAACCATGGGTTATTAGACTGAGTTAGACAAGTCGGCCCTGCTAGGTTATTAGGCAGGTCAGTTCATGTATAAATAGAGTGCGGGAGGCACTCTATTTGATCATCTTACTATTCACTTCTACACTACTCGGAAAGTGGTGCACTAGTGGAGGAGGAGGTTCAGCTGCTAAGAGGACTATCTCTGTGTACTTGGGTTGTATCATTGCTCTTTCTATCTCTGAGGAAGTTGTGGGGTTTTTCACCTTTATGGATTTCCCGAGTGAAACTCTGTGTGTCTATTGTCTCATGTGATTGCTTGGTGTGATTGATATGCATTGTTATATTTGATATGCTTTACATGTTATTCTCTCAATAAAGATCCTAGAGTATGTTGAATTAATGCTCAAAAATTAACATGGTATCAGAGCTAACCTGAGAAGAAGACACTATGCAGTTGCAGAAACTAGGGTTGCCTGTTTATTGGGTTTCTCTCCATGGATATTGAAAGGCAGTAGTGTATTTTGACTCTACTCAGCAAGGCGCATCTTTCTATCTAATCAGAATTCAATTATGGGCACTTTCATTTTTTTCCCTAAAACTTAGGGTTTCCACAAATTCAGGAATTTCTTAATTCTGAGACCATAGCTAGAAGCTCCTTGAAAAAATCAAAATTTAGAGCTTTGGATAGAACTTTTGGGTTGGGTGAAGCTCCGGGAAACTCAAACCCTAATTCAGGGTCCTCCCTAGTGAATCTAAAAATTGAAAACCATTTCTGAAGGGTGAAACTTTGTAGTTTTCAGTTTCTGAATATACCAAGCTGATCAGCTCATCAAGGCGCATCTTTCTATCCTTTCAGAAAGTTAAAATTCACGTTTTGAATTTTTAGAGTTTCTCAAACAAACCTGCCAACACCAGATATAGATTTCTGCAAATCAAGTGGTAAGACCTAAATCTTTTCGATTTCCATTTGAAGTACTCTTTAAGATGTCTCACCACACCAAGATTGAGGATAAGCTTAAAGGGGCTGATAACTTCCGAGCATGGAAGTATAGGATTGGGTTAATCCTAGAAGAAAATGAATTGGACACCTACATAAGTTCTGAGGTCCCTGTCCCAGAGGAAGAAGAGGCTAAGGCCTTACATAAGAAGAACTTGGTCAAAGCAAAGAGGATCATTGTTGACTCTATTAAAGACCATCTCATACCACATGTGTCATCTCTAAAGACACCCAAGGAGATGTTTGATTCCCTAACCAAGCTATTTGAAGGGAAGAACATAAATTGGAAGATGACTCTGCGGAACCAATTGAAAGGGGTAAAGCTTCACAATGGAGAGACCATTCAATCTTATTTTTCTAAAGTATCTCAGATTAAGGAACAACTTGAAGATGTGGATGAAGTAGTGGACAATAGTGAAGCTGTCATGACCACATTGAATGGCCTACCTAGGTCATGGGACTCCTTCATCCAAGGAATCTGCGCAAGAAGGAAGTTGATATCATTCAGTAGGCTATGGGAGGAATGCTCACAAGAAGAAGCAAGGCTTGTGGCCTGAGAAGAAAAGATGGGGAATGAAGATCAATCTCTCACAACACACACCAAGGGAAGCAAGTTTAAGAGGGAGATATCTCATAACAAGAATCATTCTCACCCTCATCACAAGAAGAAAGATCTATCTCATGTTCGTTGTTTCGATTGCAATGAAGTAGTACAAGTTGCTTCAAATTGTCCCAAGAAGAAGAAAGACAACAACAACAAATTCAACAAGAAGAAGAGGTACAACAAGAAGAGATTTCATGCTCATGTTGCTGAGGATGATGAACCTCCCAAGAAGAAGGCTAGGGCAGAAGTGATGCTTCATCAAGTGAAGATGAATATGTTCTAATCTCTGCTCTCACAGGTACTATCTCTCATGGATGTAATGATTGGCTTATTGATAGTGGGGATTCCAAATACATGATTGGGTTTAAAGAATCTTTTGTAAATCTATCTGAACATGAGTCACCTCATAAAGTGAAACTTGGGGATGACTATCAATATCCTATCAAGGGAAGTGGTGAAGCTTCCTACAACCTAGACTCTGGGAAGTACTTGAAGATGAAAGATGTTCTATATGTACCTGGGCTAAAAAAGAACCTACTCTCCATATCTGCATTAGATGCAAAAGGCATGAGGGTTGCATTTGTAGATGGACAAGTCCTAATGTGGCCAAAGGGTAAAACTATAGATAATACAGTAGTGATTGGAGAGCAAGAGGGAAGATTGTACAAATTGAAGGGACAACCTGAACATGCCATGGTACATGAATCCATGGAGCTAAGTGAACTTTGGCATAGAAGGCTTGCACATGTGCACTATAGAGCACTACCAATTGCAAGCAAAGTTGTAGAGGGTCTTCCTGAAATCAAGACAAAGCATGAAAGTGTTTGGAAAGGATGTGCAAAAGGAAAGAACATTAAGAAGGAATTTCCAAGTAGTGAAAGGAAAGCTAAAGGAATATTGGAAATTATCCACTCCGATATATGCGGTCCGATGTCATCCAGTTCTCTAAGTGGGTATGTATACTATGTCTCTTTCATTGATGATTTCTCTAGGAATACTTGGGTTTATTTCTCGAAGAATAAGGATGAAGTGTTTGATAAGTTCAAGGAATTCAAAGCCTTGATGGAAAATCAAACTAATAAGAAGATCAAGACATTTAGATCCGACAATGGCGGAGAATTCACTTCAGGTGATTTCAAGAAGCTATGCAGTGAATCGGGGATTAAGAGGGAGTTGACTGCTCCCTACAATCCACAATAGAATGGAGTTGCATAAAGGAAAATAGAACAATCATGGAAGCAGCACGGGCAATGCTGCATGACTAGGATTTGCCTACGCATCTTTGGGAAGAAGTAGCTAGGACAGCTGTATATGTGCAGAATAGAACACCTCACAAGATATTGGACAACAAGACACCAGAAGAATTATTCTCTGGTAAGAAACCTTAAGTCAGCCATCTCAGAATATTTGGTTGTCCAGTATATACACATGTTCCAAAGGAAAAGAGGACAAAGCTAGATCCTTCAGGAAAGAAGGGCATCTTTGTGGGGTACAGTGAAAGCTGGAAGGTTTACAAAATATACTTTCCAGGGTTCAAAAAGATTGATGTCAGCAGGGATGTAACATTTGATGAGGACTCAGCTTACATCAAATCAAAGAAGGCACCTGTTGAAGATCATGAAGAACCAAAGGAAACCAGATTTCAAAACACCACTATGATTGAAGAAATTCCAGAAGCAGATCGTGAAGTTGAAGATCCGCAAGAACCTATAGATCCACCTCGTGAGAAGAACTCTCATAAGAGGAAACCTACATGGGCTAGAGAGCTCATTCAAGATGCAGAAATATATGGCATTCCAGAAGAAGAACACGGAGAAAGGAAGAGGACTAGATCACATACCAGTTATGTTGCCCTACTCTGTGATATTATGAACAAAGAACCTTCCAGTTATGAAGAAGCAACGGAAAACAAAGAATGCAAGGATGCCATGGTCGAGGAATACCAGTCGATCATGAAGAATGATGTTTGGGATGTAGTCCCAAGGCCTGAAGGGAAGTCGGTTGTGACTTCCAAATGGTTCTACAAGATCAAGCATGCTACAGATGGTAGCATAGAAAAGTACAAAGTGAGATTTGTAGCTCATGGCTTCTCCCAGAAAGAGGGGTAGACTATGAAGAGACTTTTTCTCCTGTAGCCAGGTACACTTTCATCAGATCAGTACTTTCCTTGGCTGCAGTGATGAAATGGAAGATACACCAAATGGATGTCAAGACATCTTTCTTGAATGGTGTAGTCGAGGAGGAAGTGTATGTGGAGCAAACACTTGGTTTTGAGACACGTGACAGGGGGTCATATGTGTGTAGGTTGAAGAAAGCCTTGTATGGCTTGAAGCAAGCTCCTAGAACTTGGTATGGTAGGATAGATAGGTTTCTATCCAGTTTGGGATTTACTAAGAGTAAAGCAGATTCCAACCTTTACTACAAGGTCGAGGAAGGAAATCCTGTGATACTACTTCTATATGTGGATGACCTGTTTGTTGTAGGTGGGGATGGATAGATTACCGATACCAAGATAAAGCTTGCTGTTGAGTTCGATATGAAGGATGTGGGGATGATGCACTATATTCTAGGCATGGAGGTGTGTTAGAGTGCAGATGGGATCTTCCTTGGATAAGGGAAGTATGCAGTAGAGATATTAAAGAGGTTCAGGATGATGGACTGCAAGGCCATGGCCATGCCTATGGCATCAAACCTGAAGCTTTTGTGTGATGCTTCATCTGATCTGGTTGATGTCACTGTGTATCGTTAGATGATTGGGTCCTTGATGTACCTGACGAACACTAGACCAGATATTTGCTTTGCGGTGAACACATTGAGCCAGTTCCTGATGGATCCCATAGGTGTTCACCTGGTTGCTATAAATCATATTCTGAGGTGCCTGAAGGGTACAATTGACTATGGGCGCAAGTATGATGCGAATCAAAAGTTTAACCTGCAGGGTTATGTTGATTCAGACTGGGCAGGAAATGCTGCAGATAGGAAGAGCACATCTGGGTGTTGCTTGAGTATGGGATCAGGTGTGATCTCTTGGTTTAGCAGGAAGCAGTCCTGCATAGCTCTGAGTACAGCCGAGGCAGTGTATGTTGCAGCTTGTTCGGCTATTTGTGAGGCAGTATGGCTCTGGAAGCTACTGTCTGAGTTATTTGATCTCCCGCTGGAGGCTACTGGTATCTTTCGTGATAACCAGAGTTGTGTGAAGTTGTCTGAGAACCTGGTGTTCCACGACAGGTCGAAGCACATTGAGATCAAATATCACTATATCAGGGATATGGTGCAGAGAGCAGTAGTGAAGCTCCTGTATATTGCAACGGATGAGCAGGTTGCAGATGTGTTGATGAAACCACTAACCAGAGTGAAGTTTGAGTACTTCAGAGAGAGGCTTGGTGTTCTTCGAATTGACGACACTTCGAGGAAGAAGTGATGGACACATTTGCAGGAGCCATTCCAATCATGGTGAGAGGAGGATCCTTCCCATGGCTATGGATGCAAGTGCTGGATGATGAGCATCAGGAGGATGCTCCAGTTACTGCTTTGTATATGCATTAGTTGGATGATTTGATCAATTGGATCATGTATTTGTATATGCATCATGTTGGATGCTTGATATATTTGTATATGCATCATGTTGGATGCTTGATATGATCAGGTGGATCATGTATTTATGTATGGATCAGGTGGATGCATTGTATGATCATGTACTTATGTATGTATTAGATGAATACTTGTATGATCAGGTAGATCATGTATAATGATATGTATCAGGTGGATACATTGTATGATCAGGAGGATCATGTATTTGTGTATGTATCAAGTAGATACATTGTATGATCAGGTAGATCATGTATGATGATATGTATCAGGTAGATACTTTGTATGCATCAAATGGATATATTGTTTGATCAGGATGATCACAGATGACGAACCTCAGGATGTTGCTCCAGATGATATGCATCAGGATGATGCTATGATGGTGATCAGGATGATCACAAATGACGAGCTTCAGGATGTTGCTCCAGATGATATGCATCAGGTTGATACTATGATGATGATCAAGTTGATCATATGATGATGTACATCAGGATGATGTATGATGAGTATCAGGTTGATACTCTATGGCCGTGGACAGGTTGTGTAGGTAGATTAGAAAAGACCCTTTAAAATCTGGATAGGTAGAGTGGTGTGCTCGTAACAGCCTGGGATGCTCTATCGAGATCCAAACAGGTAGAGCGGTGTGCTCGTAACATCCTAGGATGCTTTGAGTAGGTTTTGCTACAGTTTCGCATAGAAAAGATCCTTTAAAATCTGTACAGGTAGAGCGATGTGCTCGTAACATCCTGGGATGCTCTGAGTAGGTTTTGCGAAAGTTCACATAGAAAAGATCGTTTAAAATGCGAACAGGTAGAGCTATGTGCTCGTAACAGCTTGTGATGCTCTATCGAGATCCAGATAAGTAGAGTGATGTGCTCGTAACATCCTGGGATGCTTTGAGTAGGTTTTTTGAAGGTCAACATGTAAAAGATCCTGGGATATCCGATAGGTTGAGCAGTAAGCTCGTAATCAGTCCTGGGATGGTCTTTCGAGGTTTTGTTGACGCACGTAATAAGTCCTGAGGATTCCACAATATGGCCAGTGATGATGAAGACCTATAGGTGGTGGGCCTACATCCAATATGAAAAAGGACTGGCTCTGTAGAAATTCCTATGACGAGTAGATTGGAGATTGATTGAGATAGCAGCAGTAATGACGATGACGATGATTCAAGGAAGATGATTTGCTGACGATGATCCAGAGAAGAAGACTTGTGCTAGTAGATCTGTGTCAAGAAATACCTTCCTAGTTAAGAGGGAGTGTTGATGTAATTGTAACTTCGGAATGTATTTCACCTATGTATATTGTACTCTTATAGAGATATTATTATTCCTCTATATGGAAGTGTCCTCATTTGTATTGACAAGTGTCGCAACTGTCGTAACTTGCAGTGATGGGTTATTAGACCACCAAGTGTGGGGTCGGGCTTGATTAGTATGACCATGGGTTATTAGACTGAGTTAGACAAGTCAACCCTGCTAGGTTATTAGGCAGGTCAGGTCAAGTATAAATAGAGTGCGGGAGGCACTCTATTTGATCATCTCATTATTCACTTCTACACTACTCGGAAAGTGGCGCACTAGTGGAGGAGGAGGTTCAGCTGCTAGGAGGACTATCTCTTTGTACTTGGGTTGTATCATTGCTCTTTCTATCTCTGAGGAAGTTGTGGGGTTTTTCAACTTTATGGTTTTCCCGAGTGAAACTCTGTGTGTCTATTGTCTCATGTGATTGCTTGGTGTGATTGATATGCATTGTTATATTTGATATGTTGTACATGTTATTCTCTCAATAAAGATCTTAGAGTATGTTGAATTAATGCTCAAAAATTAACAAAAAGATAGAGGAAAAGGTTGTAGCATGATGACTAGGATAATCTTGGTCCAGAATGACCAACGAGACGAGAAGGAGTCGGCGCAGTGAAATTTCATCTTCCAGACCTAAGTGTTGATTGCCGACAGATACTGCAAGTCCATTTTCGATGGTGGCAGCAAGGAAAACTTAGTGTCGACAGAGGTCATTGACAAGTTGGGTTTGAGATGTCAACAACACCCAAATACCTAAGGGATATAATGGTTATATAAAGGACATCATGTGAAGGTAACTAGACAGTGCATGATCAACTTTAAAGTTGGAAAAATCGAAGACAGTGTACTGTGCGATGTAATCCTAATGGATGCTTGTCACCTATTGTTGGGAAGGCCATGGAAGTATGATTGAAAGATGATCTATGATGATCGATCCAACACAGTCACAGTGTGGAAAAATGGAACACGGAGAATGCTAAAGCCAAAGCAGGAGGATTGCATCGACTACAAGGAGGGAGAGAGAAACTATTGCGAGAAGAGAGTGTTGATGTGGTCAACAAAGGAATTCCTAGCGGAGGAAGAGAAACACTCGGATTGTTTCTCCATCATTCTGAAAGGACTAAGTGTCGAAAGGACGACAATGGAGAGGATTCCAGTCAAAGTTGAGAAAATGCTCAATGAGTTTAAGACCATAATGGTCGATGAGGCACCGATAGGATTTCCATCGATGAGAAGCATATCTCATCATATCGACTTGATTTTAGGGTCGAGTTTTCCAAACAAGGCACCACATAGAATGAATCTGACAGAGAGTGAAGAACTCAATCGACAAGTCCAGGAGTTGTTGAAAAAAATATTGATCCGTGAAAGTGTGATAATGTGTGCAGTACCACCTGTACTAGTGCTAAAGAAAGGAGGAGAATGGAGGATGTGTATAGACTCCAAAGACATTAACAAGATCACGATCAAGTATATATTTCCATTTCCAAGGATGGACGACTTGATGGATTGTTTGAGTGGATCTATATATTTCACCAAGATCAACCTGAAGATTGGATACTCCCAGATCAGGGTCAGAGAAGGCGATGAATGGAAGAGAGCCTCAAAATGAAGGAAGGACTATATAAATGGTTAGACATGCCCTTTGGATTGACTAATGCATCTAGTACGTTCATGAGGCTGATGAACGAGGTACTGAAGCCGTTTTTGGGAAATTTCATCATAGTATACCTCGACGACATCTTGATATTCAGTCGAACCAAGGCTGAACATTTGGAACACATTCGACAAGTGTTTCGGAAGCTACAAGAAGAAAAGTTGATGGTGAATCTGTGGAAATGCTTATTCATGAAGGGAGAATTGGTGTACTTGGGATTCGTAATATCAGGTAAAGGCTAATTGGAGTGGCCAGAACCGACGAGCACGACAAGAGTGCAGAGTTTTCATGGACTTGCTAGTTGCTACAAGAAGTTCATAAGAGGATTTAGTCGAATATGTGCACTGTTAACAGAGTGCATGAAGAAAGGGGATTTTAAGTGGACGGAAGCTTCCCAAAAATCCTTCAACAAGTTGAAGCAGAAGATGACCAAGAGCCAAGTATTAGCTCTCCTGTATTTTGACAAAGTTTTCCAAGTCGACTGCGATGCGAGTGGAATGGAAATTGGCATAGTGTTGAGCCAAGAAGGCCGACCAATTGCATTCTTCAGCGAAAATTTGGATGGAGTGAAGAAAAAGTATTCGGTCTACGACCAGGAGTTTAATGTTATCGTGCAAGCATTGAAGAAATGGGGGCATTATTTGCTACCCAAGGAGTTTTTGTTATATACAAACTACCAATCACTAAGTTACTTGAACACTCAGTCGAAGTTGAATCAGTGACGCATGAAATGGGTCGAATTCTTACAAGGATATACTTTCATGTTGCGACATAAGTCGGGAAAGTCAAACAAATTTGTCGTTGCACTAAGTTGAATATTTGCATTGATGAACATGACAACAGTTCAAGTGACGGGAATAGAGTCGGTGAAGGTGAAGTATGAGATCAATGAGGATTTTGTGAAAGCATGGAAGGCTAGTCGCGAACCATGGAGTGTCGATAGAACTCCATACTTGGATTATTTTATCCAAGAGGGATACATGTTCAATGGACAACAATCATGTATTCCCAGGGGATTCGTAAGAGAGAACCTAATCCGAGAACTGCATAGCGGAGGATTAGCAGGCCATTTTAGCATCGACAAGACCAAGGCGTTGGTCAAGGAAAAGTACTATTGGCCATGGATGGAGACAAAAGTCGGTAAGTGGGTCTAACAGTGTCGAATTTTCCAGTTGGTGAAGGGTCGAAGTCAGAACACGAGGATGTATGCACCATTTCCAGTTCCAAATGTCCCATGGGAGCACTTGAGCATGGATTTTGTGTTTGGGATTTCAAAGACACGGCAAGGTAACGACTAAATCTTTGTGGTAGTTGACAGATTTTCAAAAATGTCACACTTTATTTCGTGTCTAAAGACAAGTGACGCCACAAGCATTGTTGTACTATTCTTCAAAGAGATAGTCAGATTGCATGGGTTGCTGAAGAGTATAACATCAAATAGAGATACCAAGTTTATGGGTCTTTTCCGGAGAACCCTGTGGAAGAAGTTTTACACGAAGTTGCAGTTTAGCTCGGTGTACCATCCACAGGCTGATGGACAGACCGAGGTAGTAAACAGAAGTTTTGGAAACCTTCTAAGATGTTTGACGGCCGACAGACCCAAGTAGTGGGAGAACATGTTGGCGCAAGCAAAATTCGCATACAACAATTCTGTGAATTGTTCGACAGCTATGAACCTATTACAGATTGTTCAAGGTTGAAGCCCACATGGTATGGTGGATTTATTCAAGGTACCAACAGAGATGAGAAAGAGTGGGGATGCAGAAACATTTGTAGAGCATATGAAGGAGGTACATGAAAATGTACGCAAGCGAATTGAAAAGAGCAACGTGGCATACAAGTTGAGAGCCGAAAGGAAGAAGAGGCTACGGTCGTTTAGAGAGGGAGACTTAGTATATGTGCACTTAAGGAAAGAGAGGTTTCCAATAGGGACATACATCAAACTGAAGTTGAAGAAAATTAGACCATGTACGATTCTGAAGAATATTTCGGACAATGCTTATGTGTTGGAGCTACCGAAGGAATTGAACATTTCTCCTACGTTCAATATATCAGAACTATACAAGTATGAAGAAGGCTCAACGAGAAGTAGAGTAGAAGTGTCAAACATCGACTAGACATGACATATTCCAAGTCGACACGAGGAAGAGATTGCTGAAGTCTTGGAGGAGTGTGAAGTCGGACACACAAGGAGTTCGCAGAAGAAATAATACTTAGTCTGATGGAGGAACGATGAGCTAAAGGAGGCGACATGGATCTCGGAGGAAGAATGCAGAGGAATGATGAAGCAGTAAAGTTATTTTTCACCTAGGGAGACTGATGCGGGGGAATCGAGGGCTAGGAGAAACAGTCGAAGTTGATCAACAAAGGAGGTCGGCTAGGGGGATTGCCGACGACCACTGGTGCGAGAAGGATTACAGTCGAATCTAGGTAGTCGATCAGGAAGCTATCAAAGTAACGATCGACAGAAGCAAAAGTTAACGAAGTCGAAGGTCGACAAGGTAGAATGTCGACATCAACAAGGAGGAACATCGACATCAACAAAGAAGAGACAGAGGCTAAGCGTGGGGGATGGGGCGTTTCGGTAGCCATGGATACTAAGTGAAGTTGACAGGATAAGTCTAGGATCGACAAGGTTAAGGGTAATCGAAGTGTGAAGTGCAAACTGGTCGAAAGTGGATATCGACGGCAACAACCACTACAGCGAAGTCAAAGGGGCACATAGGTCGAGAAGTGCGGAAGTCGAGGAAACAGACCTGTAGTCGTTGTGGATTTTTGGGGAAGTTAATAATAGTTAAGGTGGTGGTTGGATCCAATCCAGGTGTCACCACAGGAGTAGGTTGTGCAGGACGCTCAGGGGGCGCTGACAACTGCCAGATTAGGAGTAGAGAAACGAACAAGGTAAGGACGCTTCTAGGAATCCATCCAAGGTGGACCTTTGGAACACCAACAGAACAGAGTATAATACTGGTGCGAAGGCACAAAAGAGGGGGGGCAGAGATCACTAAATCATAGGATCAGAGGATCACACGTAGAGAGGGGAAACACACGGAGAGAACATAAATTCACTTTTGTATATTGTAACAGGCTAAGGCCGACTTGTTTATTTGTTTACATGTAACTTTGTAATCGATTCAAGTAATAGAATCCAACTTCATGGAATTTCCAATTCACGTCTAGCATACGTGAGCATTTGTTTGTTGATTTTATGTTATTGTTAAGCAAGAGGATCTGACCGACCTGACTAGCATCACCATACCATCAAGGCATGCGCCTAGTCTAACCATGTCAAATTTCAACGCGTACAGGCACATTTTGAAGAAATTGCAACGTTGGCGGTTGAAAACATGAAGTTGGGAAACAATTTTCGCTTGTTTTTTACCAAAAAAATGCTAATTTTTATGTTTTTCAACTTCGACCTCTTCAAACCCATATCTACCTTAGGAATTTCAACTTGAAGTAAACACAAAGGTTTTACAGAATTGAATTAGCTTTCTACTCGTATTTTTTTTAATTTTTTTTATGGACATATCATGGGACAAATTTGTTGTCAACAAACGACATATACTTGAAAAGTTTAGGTATGGATAATGAGTGACCTGTGTTGACGACGGTTTTTTGATAGATGGTTATTCATTTTAGAGAAAAAAGTTGTATGCTCATAATATATACACACTAAAATTGATCCTGGACTATATTTCAAGTTTTTTAAGACTTGGGAACTATTTTGTATTATTTATCGAAACAGCGTATGTTCAGAAAATGGTGCATTATTGACACATGTTTTTGTCTTCACATTTGCTTTCAAATGTTACTCTTATCAAACAAACTAAAACCAACCCATTGAAGAGGACACTTCAAGGAACATCCTTGTATTTTTTTAAATTTTTTTGGCTTCGTCATTGTGATGATATTGAATTTTCATTGTGACTGATTTTTCAGACACTTAATTTTTTAATGATAAAGTTTAGTAAAAAAATAGAAAAAAATAGTAATCCTAAATGAAATTGAAAAATACTTATATTACTAGAAAGTAGATTGAAAGATGGATCTACTGGTATAAAATCCGACATGTAATTATCATGTTTTGCAGTGGTCCGACCTTGTTAAAGTGACACATTTCTGAATTTTGCAGAAATGATGCTGGAATTGTTGACCAGAAACTCTCGGGCGAGAAAATGTATTCCAAACTCTCGACCTAGAGTTTAGTTCAAATTCTCATTCGAGAGTTTTTTTTAAAATACAGCGCGACGATTCGTTCAAACTCTGGGCCTAGAGTTTTTTGAAACTCTCGGCCCAGAGTT
Source organism: Larix kaempferi (assembly GCA_027924585.1). Classification (NCBI taxonomy): domain Eukaryota; kingdom Viridiplantae; phylum Streptophyta; class Pinopsida; order Pinales; family Pinaceae; genus Larix; species Larix kaempferi. The sequence continues at coordinate 20,985,043 of BSBM01000887.1, forward strand.
TGAACTCTCAAAACTCTCGGCCTAAAGTTTTTTAAACTCTCGGCCTAGAGTTTGAGGTTGACTTATTTTCACGTGATCATCCGCCCGCGCTCCATTTTTTTCACTCTATTTGTCACAGAAGTGTTTCCCAGGTTCGTGATTTCACCCTGGCCCCATTCATTGCTCACTGTGTGGGGTCGATGGATGACATGGGTGAGGGTCATGTTGGAAGTCCCATGACATTTCAAGAGAGTTCTGACAAAGACTCTATATATGGGAATGACAAATGATAACAATGAGACATGCATGATGAACATTGATGGAAACGTGAATTATCTCAAATTTTATGTAGGGACATCAGAAATACTTTAGTCATGAAACCCTCCCATACTGTCAAGGCATGTGGCTAGTCTAACCATGTCAAATTTCAATGCATACAGTCATAGTTTGAAAAAATATCAACGTTGGCCCCATTCACTACTCACTATGCAAGGTCGATGGATGACATTAAAACCTTAACCCAATATAATCCCTAAGAAATTAACCATTAAACCACTTGCATGTTGGACCTCATAAAATTATGCACAGATTTATTAACTTAATAGAATCATGGTTTAATCATCTCGAAGAATGCCACAAGAAAAAGGAAAAGACATGGAAATTGACATCTTCATTAGGTTTCACTACAAAGTTGGGTATGTTGGGTTTGATCTTTGTTGTCATGGATGGAAAAATTGGATCATGATGAATATGATGATGACGACGATATAAATTAAGACCATGTTGATGACTATGATGATGGTAATGATTTCCTTGAGTCAAAACCCTCCCATACCATCAAGGAATGCGCCTAGTCTAACCATGTAAAATTTCAATGCATATAGGCACATTTTGAAAAAAATTCAACGTTGGACCCATTCATTTCTCACTATGCAAGTTCGATGGATGACATTGGTGGTGGGCATGTTGTAAGTCCCATGCCATTTCAAGAGAGTTCCAATGAATATTCTATATATGGGAATGATGAATGATGAAAATGAGATGTGCATGATGAAGGTTTATGGAAACGTGGACGATTTCAAAGAATATGTGGGGACATTAGTCATCCTTGAGTCTTGAAACTCTCCCATACCGTTAAGGAATGTGTCTAGTCTAACCATGTCAAATTTAAATGGATACCATCACAGTTTGAAGAAATCTCAACGTTGGCCCCATTCACTATTCACTGTCCAGGGTCAATGGATGACATTAAGCCCTTAACCCAACATAATTCCTAAGCCATTAAACATTAAACTACCTAACCCCAATTTTCAATTTCATATTCTTCTTCCATTCATTTTGTATCAACATGTTTGTGAAGACACAAAACTTAACAAAATTTTAAGCCACATGAATATATTTTTTAATTGATCACTATGAATTGGAAACTTAAAGTTAATATGTTTTTACTTAGTTATATTTACATTATGAATACAAAGTTTAAAAATAATAATAAAACATATATAAAATAAATTCACATATTTTATTATCATAAGGCAATTTGAAGACTAAATTGGTATATTTGGAATTTTTAAATATATATGTAATAAATATTAATATGGTATCTTTTGTAGTTAACATTAAGAAAAAAATTATTTATTTATTCAATACAAGATAATATAACAATTTACATATTCAAAACATGAATATTCAATATTATTAATATATTTTAAATTAACATAAATAATAATTCAAATCAAACTAAATTAAATATATATATATATATATATATATATATATATATATAAATTACATCACATATTGTAAAATCAAAATTTATAATAGGAAAATAATTATAAATTTACAAAAGAAAATGCCCTTAACCCATAATCACTAGGCCCTCAACCTTCAAACCCCCTTATCCCCTAATTCCTAACCCCTTGACCTTTAATCTCTTAAACCCTAATCATTAATCCCTTAACCCTTAAGCCCTAAGCCTCCAATCATCAATCCCTTAACCCATAAGCCCTAAATCCCCTAACTACTAAGCCATTGACCCTTCAACCCTTATGCCCTAATCCCTAATCCATTAACCAATAAACATTTATTCCCTAAGCCTTTAAACATTAATCCTTTAACCCTAACCCCTATTCCATTAAACATTAAGAACTTAACCCATAATCTCTAAGCCATTAACCATTAAACTATCGAACCCCTAAGCCCCTAACCCCTTATACATTGACCCTTAATCCCTTAACCCCAAATACCTAATCCCTTAATCCTTAACCCCTAAAATCCTAATCGCTAATTCCCTTACTCTTTAAAACCCCTATCCCCATAACCCCCAAGACCTCAACAACTTAACTATTTAGGCAAAACAGGCGTTAAATTGAAAGCTAAATAGGAATCCAAACTAGAAGCTAAAAAGGGAGCTAAACTAGAATCTAAAAACGAAGCTATAATAGGAGAAAATAAGGAAGCTAAAGAGGAACCTAAAATAGGATCAAATAAGGAAGCTAAACTAGAAGATAAACAGGAAGTTAAAAGAGGAGCAAAACAGGAAGCAAAAAGAGGAATCTAAACTAGAAGTTAAACCAGGATAAAAAAAGCAAGCTAAAGAAGAAGTTAAAATAGAAGCTAAAGTCAGCGCTATTTAGCACCGACTTGGGATACTTAGCACAAAAAATGCCATAAATAGCGCCATCCTAATAAATAGCGTTGACTTCTTAAAACAAAATGGACAAAAATACATTGAAATAGTCAATGGAAGCAAAAAAAGGAGCTAAAAAAGAATCTAATCATGGGGATTTGTTGTAGTGAAATTATCGTAGCCAAGGCATCCCCAAGCCAACTCCAATACTATGAATAGGAATCCAATATATCCCATGATATCTAGGGCCTGATTCCTTCCTCTTGATCATAATGTTTCTCCTCCCAAGTAGGGCATTCTCCAAGCAAGTCAACTCTCTGTATGGCCACAATGAAGGGTGTCCATTAAACTATCAAAATAAATCCAATCCGTAATAGAAGAATACCAAGCCAAAAGCTATCTCCATGATACAAATGCATCATAAATTATCTCCCACGTGCCAATCGATCTTGGACCATCCAAGGGTTGAACATACACCGTGTACCTCAAGTCTCATAAAGCACCCCCAATCATGGTGTGATAAGCATCTTTGTCCTAGGCACACTTGTGTATTTTTGTTTTCAACACTTGTGCTTCCTTTTTTACTCTCTCAAGTGCACTAGACCTATATCTCTCTAGCGCATTTTTGTGGAGGTATTTTAAATTTTGGGTGAGGTTTGGTTTCAGTGATTCTTTTATCAACCCTTATAAAGCTCAAGGCCAATTATGTTTTCAAAAACCTTTGTGAATTCTATGCCATCTACACAAATTGGACAAAACCATGATTATTTCCTTCTATCAAATGCAAATACATGTTGAAACTCCTTTCTCGTAATAGAGTTCAAAGTAATAATCCCATGTACATTTGCAACATCATCATATGGAATAGATTTTTTGATATCCTCAATTCCTATATTCCAAAAGAACTTGTAGTTGAATCAAATGTGAACTTAAAAGGGTTAATTTAGACATATTCCAAAAGAACCTCGTCAATGTATTTTTAAGGAATTTTAACATGTTCCAATGCACATTAAAATTCGTTCAATAAAAATATGTGTAATCTATGAACAACAATATACATTTGTAAAAAAACATATATTTACATCTGTACAATGCTCGACTTTGGATTAATTTCATGGATCAAATTCGATTTGCAGCAGATAATGTGTTGGGATGATACAAATCATTCAATAGAGTGGGGTCATATAGAACCTTTGGAGTGCTTGTTTCACGTGAGTCAACACCATCGTGTTTTTCTTTTCCATGTCCAATCTCAAAGAAATTCCAAAAATATCGAATATGTGTGTTGTCGTGAAGGCAATGTAACAAGTAGAATGATTGCAAAAATTTAAATTGACCAAAAACAACCATCTAACCATATCCAATGTCATTAACTTGAACTTCAAATACATTCAATAATTGATAAATTACATCCAAACAATGTTGTACAAAATGTGTATCATGTGTACGATTATCACTAATATAGAAATGGTACTCTTTGATCACATTATGATTCTCATCATTGCTTTCCATATCATCAAGTTTGAGTTGCAGAGCATTGCAATTTCATTGAGCATGTTTATATAACACATGGAAAAGTATATATGTCTCTTCCTAATTATAATATTCATTTTGTATTTTCATTTTATGCAATAAAATTGCAATGCTTGGTAAGATCAACCACCAACAAAATTGTCCCTTATGGGAAAAACTCATCAAATTGTCTGAACTATAGGTCTTGCCACATGTATCTATGTGAATGGTTGGTGAATTTATATTTTTTGTTTTCAGACTTCATCATGATCTTGGCGATAGAAATTCTATCCTATAGGAAATCAATATTTCCATAGGGATCCCCTTAAGAGGATGTGGTATTCAAATCTACATATTATCTCTCTTTCAATTTATTATATTTGTCAATGTTGAATCAATGAGATCTGTAGGGTGCTTTGTATGGAAAAAAGCCAGGGTAGTGCAATCCATTTCCCAACATGATTGGGAAATGGATTATTGCCCAACATGAATCCATTGTCCAATATTATTGCACCATGGTTTATCTCCCATTTAGAGGAGATCTATCCTCTTCTCAAACCAAAGTTTCCATGTTGGAGCTACGCAAGACGCCAGTCAGGGTGCAATACCCAGGTTTAGCACTCTCCCTTATTCTATGGGAAAATCGTCTTGGAATTTCAAAGAGCATGCATGCTGAGCGTCATTACAGGTCGTGAGGACGGGTGTGAGGGCTGAGCGTGAAGGTTGGGTGTCAATGCAGGTCGTGAGGAAGGGCGTGAAGGCTGAGCGTGAAGGGCGGGCGTGAAGGAAGGGCGTGAAGGAAGGGCATGAAATGTTGAGCATGAATGTTGGGCGTGAACCTTCATAGAGTGTGAATGTTGAGCATGGGATGGAAACGCAGAGCAGCCATGAGTTCTATCATTCAAAAAGGAATCTTCAAAACCTAAAATCCTAGAAGCAAAGAGAAACAGGAGCAGAAAGTATCTTTCTCAATAATCCCATTTTTATTAGATGAGAGGTTCACCTTTTTATAAGAAGGGACTTACTTATTTACATAATAGATGTTCTAATGCAGTTTAAGAAAACTTAGGATAAGCTTATTACATGATCTATTGTTTCTACTATGGGTTGCAAAGAAGACTAGCTTCTTTGTGGCCCAATGACTAGCTCTAACACCTTATGAAATCCTATAATTGTAGGGTTTCATAGAAACAATGGCCCATTAAGAAACCTCATAATTTGCATCTAATTGCATCCTAAAACTTTTATGATTGTGTAATGTATTTGCTGAGGTTCCCAACATTTTTGATGTGCGAGTCAACAAACGTTTTAATGAAATTTCAAATCTAACCACAACTACAAGTATATTTGTACTTGCAATGATCGCATTGAATGTTCATGATGTTCCAAATGCTTTAACTATCATAACTTTCAGATACATTATGTTTTACCTTTGTCTCTTTCAGAGACTTTTAACATTCAATAATGTGGTAACTTTTTTCAACTTCTTGTATTTCATCTTGCATGAAGATAACAATTTCACTTATGTTATCACCAATTGATCTTCGAAAAAATTATGAAAATATCACAAGCATGCTTTTGTATAGAATGAGCAAAAAACTAGGTTCCAACTCTTCAATTTTGGTTACATCAATCTTTTCTAAAAATCCATCATCAACTTGGATATTACTATGACTACCAATTTTTCCCAACAACCTCAATGTATTTGTCTTCTCTTCGATTTTTCCATCTATTCATGTTTTGTGTTAACCTCCTTCTCGATTTTTCATCAATTCTACAATGTATTAAACTCCTCTTCTTTTTTTTCATCAATTCCATGTTCTTCTTCATCAAACCTAGAGTCAATTTACTATTCGTTAACCTGTCCATCAACATTAAGGCACAAATCCCTTCAACTTATTTGCATCTCTAATTCTCAAAAGTTTTTCTCTTTTGATCCCATGGATTCTTTCTTTTTCATTATGGATATCATCTTCTCACTTGCAATGATATTTTTTGTTCTTTCTTCTTTTGCTCACCATGCTCATGCAATCTTTAGACCTAAAAATGCAAAATATCATTTTCAAAAGATTTTTCCCAAGAAAGAATGCAGTGTCTTATAACGAAGCGAATTCAATAAGTTACTTCGGTCGATCATTCATTATAAAAAAGATGAATCCATATATTCTTTAAGGGATAAATACTTATTATTTATTATTAACTGATATATGTCTTGAGATACAATGGATGTTTATACAAATACACATAAGGGATGATAAGTCATATCCTTTAAGAAAAGGTATGAATATAGTTAATTACAATATAATAAATATATAATATTAATCTAGATAACAACATAAATGATTATACATCATAACATGGTAATATACTTTAAGTATATGTCGTGTAACGAATAAAAACTTTAAACCCAAAACTCAAACATTATCACCAAAACGAACCTTAATCTCACAAAAAAATTGAAAAAAAAATTATTTTGTTCTTTGGGCTTTAAAAGTGCATAGACAAATTGAACAAAATATATTTCATTGTAATGAAAAAAAATACCATTTTCAAGTGAAAGTTTACTTTTGGTCGGGTCAAAAGGTTTTCATCCAAGAATATTTTCTCTTTTTAATTAAAATATATTTTTTTATTGAAAATTAACTAACTTTGATTGAAAAAATATTTCAGTGAAAAGTCAACTCAAGCCATTTAAACTAACTTTGGGATGAACTAAATAACCTTCAATCAATAGAGTTTATACAACGTTTTACAATTAGTCTATTAAAAATAATACTAAAGTGTTTTTATGCGATAAATAACAAAAAAATCAAACAATGGTGCGATTAATGTAGAGTACCATTGTATATTTGTTTGCTCCAAAATAAAAATCTCAAATCCAATACAATGGACTACACAAATGTAATATTCTTCTTTTTACTTTAGTCTTCTTTTATAATTGAAATTTGGCGAGGGGACAAGGCCCCACCAAAGAACTTTATAAGTACGGTTATTTATTTTCCTTAGGGAGAGAGGTGAAATGGATAGGAAGCCATAAATTTTGATAACCTTAGGTTTTAGTGTACTCTTAAGTTATGTTAATCCTAAGATAATGGTTCGTCCAGTAGTGAAACAGAAAAAATTACTTTGCTCAACAAAAATCTAAGTAAGCTCGTGTGATCTATTTTTTAGTTAATTATTATTGATAACCTAACTAAGAATAGGTATCCTAACTATTATTATTATCTTAAACTAAATAAACTAAATAAAGAATGTAGGGAAAATATTTTTAAAAATCTCCAAAATAAAAGAAACTGAAAATATTTCAGGAAGAAAGGAAAAATTATTCAAAATAAGTTATCATTATAAAGTGTATATAAAGTGTATATCAGGATGAATATTTTGGATATATATAAATATATGATTATTTTCCAAAACAAAAAGGCTTACCTTCTCTCCAAATGTGAATAATAAATGTACTTATATAATAATCCATCAAAAAGTAGACTTAAATGAATATATAAGTATAATAATAGGTCCCTTTTATATACTTATGTAATACTGTAACAAAGGAGTACTCCGTGGAATCCCTCACTATTAGTTATATTGATTATAGCAAAGTGATTATTTATGCAAATGCATGGGAGTAGGATAGGAGATAGAGAGCTCGATCTCGTTCTTTGTTGAGATTTATGCAAATGTGTGAAGCCTGGTAAAGCCTGGCTGAGTGAATGGTAAAGCCTGGTTGTGGTAAACACACGACCTCTCCTCCATAGGGTCGAATCCCCCTGCAAATAAAATATATGTTTCCTTGTTTTTATGTATTTAAATATGCAGCAAATTCCCACTTTAACCGTCTGTCAATTATTAGATTGATTTCGTGGGATAAGAAGAATGTTCTCTCTTGGGTAGAGGTAAAATCTAGTCCATATATATATATATATATATTCTATATTCTATGCCGGTTTGTTTCGGCAGAATGGCATTTGGTGTATTTACACTTCCATTTCCTTCACTATATATATATTCTATGCCGGTGTGTTTCAGCAGAATGGCATTTGGTGTATTTACAATGCCATTTCCTTTTATATATATATATATTATATGCCTGTGTGTTTCAGCAGAACGGCATTTGGTGTATTTACACTGACATTTCCTTCACCGTAAATATATAGATATTCTATGTCTGTGTGTTTCAGCAGAACAGCATTTGGTGTATTTACACGGCCATTTCCTGCACTGTAAATATATATATATATATATATATATTCTATACCAGTGTGTTTCAGCAGAATGGCATTTAGTGTATCTACTCTGCCATTTCCTTCATTGTATATATATATCCTATGCCTGAGTGTTTCAGTGGGACGACGATCAGTGTATTCACACTATTGTTTCTTCATTTTATATATATAATGCTGGGGTGTTCCTACAATTTTGTAATGAGTGACAAAGTCCTCTTGAATTTATTCCTAGCCTGACTTAGCAACTCACAATTTTGAGCATAATCATACTTTTGATTTATTTCAAGAGCTTGATCGGACTAATATATATTTTTATTTCCTCTTGATATAGCAAGTATACCTTTTTTTCTTGGAAAAAAATGGTTTATCTTTTATTACAAATTTTAGCCAAGTAATTTACCAATATATCTTTCATAAATCACTTGGCATATTAATTCTAGGAATTACCTTTAAAATTTTTGAAATTGTTACATTTCGATATTTGTTGTTCTCTTGGTAATTTTAATATTTAAGTCAACATTCAACATAAGAGGAAATAACAATGGTTTTAGCCACTCTCCCATGAGCGTCATGTCTAAAACAACATAATTTGATTGCATGCACTATTCATTATTGCTTTGTTATTTATCTTGCAATTAAATTCATCTAAGTTGTGGTTATATTTGTTAAAAGCTATTCAAGCTTATTCCTTAAGTTCATTCCTGGTTTCTTGTTGGTTTAGTTTTATAAATCTAGATTATATCTTGCATGTTTGTATTATTTTGACACACATCTCAATCGACTTAAGTTAATCATCATTGATCCTTTACAAGATTTAGGGACCTTACCTTAGACCTTGTTATAAACCATGGATTTATTGTTAATTTATACACTTAAATGGTACATTCATTGGTGGGTGATAATTAGTCTTGTATATGCTTCTTGTTTCACATTTCACATGTATTATGAGCGTTTCTTTTGAATCTTGTGTTAATGTATTGTATACTCTTTATTGGGATTCATTGGTTAACTTCACGGGGGCTTCACTCGGGGGCCAATACCATACCACGTTCGTTCATATTGGGGGTATTTAAAAAACATGAAAACCCAAATATTATATTGCTTATATATTAAGGGGCATTAGGGTTTTTTATTTAATACAACAATACACCAATACCTTGGGGTATATATTATATGGGTGGGCTGCCCGAAATGGAAATGAGAGCTACAGCGCATTGAGGCCAAGGTTTTGTGTGGGTTTTGTGGTGAAGACCCCATGCTCCTGGGACAGCTATCTCAGAGAGCGTAGGCCAAGGTTTTGTGTGGGTTTTGTGGTGAAGCCCCCATGCTCATGGGACAACTATCTCAGAGAGCATAAATCGAAGTAATCTGAGCTGCGTAGGCAAAGGTTTTGTGTGGGTTTTGTGGTAAAGCCCCCGTGTTGACTGTGTGAAAGCTTAAAGTTGTTGAAAACCGAGTTGTTGGCTGTGTAAACCAAGCTGTTGACGGAGTCGAGTGTAAGTGTTGGTTTTGTGTGGGTTTTGTGGTGAAGCCCCCTTGTGAAGAGGCAAGGGCTGAGGCAAGGGTTTTGTGGTGAAGCCCCCCGCACAACAAGTGAACCCTGTCAACCAAATCAATGTGGAATGTAGAGCCAGTAAATCGATTGATTGCAAGGAGAGGGAATCATATTTCATAGAAGTGCGTCCAACTCTTCATTCATTGTTGTAGAGCGTAATTGATAAGGTAAGACTATCATTTTTAATTACCTGGAACTGTAGTCGAATTTCTGTAAATATGTGGCAAATGAATGCGAATTTTTTATTTGATGAGAGCCAATAACTCCATATCTGTGTTCAGTATTAATGATAGATTCAAATTGATTAATGATTAAATGGGGAACACTGTACTTGCATACCCAATTCTGTATATTGAAGTTTGATATACCTGAGAAATTCAAGGGCAGGTGAAGATTCATTCCTTATCAAATATTTGTCCTAAATAATTAATAGAGGATAAAAAATTTAGTATTGATATTATAGTTTCCTTTGTCTAATGGAATTTAGTTGCAAGATTGTAGCTAAATATGGAGTTTTGGACTTGAATAGTGTGACTCAAGGACGTTGTTATTAGAACCTTAGTTGGGAAGTCTTATAAGTTGTTAAACACCTAGGCTTAGTATGTTTTGCATTATATGTGTAATTACTTTGAATGATACCTCATTAAACAACCTTTTGATTTTCATTTTGTAATAAGTCTCATATGCAAAGACAAGTTTTGGGAGAAACTATGGCATCACAGAGCTCAAGAAAAGTTAGATTTCGTCATAGTTTAAACCTGCTTTCCCATATGTTGAAATTGTTTAGAGAACCGAATTCCAATAGCCAAAAGAACACCTTTGCTAAGGTAAGGGAAATATGTTGGTAACTTGTAGGTCGAATATCTTTTTCACAAGATTTAATTATACTGAAACAAACCTAATTTTTTTTTAGACCAGCACATTGTTTGGTTGTCATGCACAAGTTTACTTTGTCCCAAACTCTGTTCCACAGAGAAATATGCCCATAACTATTGTTCATCATGCTCATGAGGAAGCAAAAAATTCAAGTCCATACAAAGAAGAGTTCATTTGTATGAACTTGATAACATAGTTGGGTTGTATTGTTGATAAAGATGGACTTCATATTAATTTAGAAAAGATAAGTGTTGTGGATAAGTGGTTGAGATTGAACTTCTTGTCAAAGTTTAGAAGTTACACATGGATGACAAAATATCTGCATGAGTTTATTTCTCACTTCTCTTACATTGCATTTCACCTATTGATAAAATAAATATTAAAGAACATAATTCATCTGGGAAAAGATATAGTAGAATTCCTTAGATGAGCTCAAGCAAAGGACCTACAATGGATAAATGATGTTGCTGCTAGACCTTGAATTTTGTTTTAAAGTGGAAACAAATGCATTATCATCTTCCATGGGGTTATGCTCACGTACTAAGGAATATCAATGGCATTCCACTTGGAGACTTTATATATGCAGTGGTCAAGTTCTGACCTTCCATAAGAAGATGTACACAAATGCGTGATTTAATTGTTGGCAATACTAGACAATGAGCCATAACAACCACAAGCCACTTATATGCTTATAGTCTCAATATAAGTTGCAAAAATATGGGTTGCAAAGCTGCAACAGTTGAGCCTAATCATTCTATATAAACGGGGGGCACAAAGCAAAGTGGTTGAATTCTTGTCTGATTTCCCTTAAATAACAACATTAAGTACCTTGCCACATTTGAGTTTGTATATTTCAATGAGATGTATTAGAGCAGTGGGGACTTTGTCATCATTTTCAATTGGATGTGTAGGTCAACTGCAGGTCAGATAAAGGAGTGTAAGGATTATGATATGTAAAATGGATTGCTATAGAAGATCGACACAGTGTGTGTACCACAACTACAATTGATTGAAAAAAAACATTCACTGCCTCACTCCAATACGATCACAAGCTAGAATGAAAGGATTGATTGGAACTAACCAACAAACCCTAAATTGGTAAAATATAATCACAAGAGATAACACCATTACATGAAAAGAGAATGCAAGAGATAGGTGGTTGTAGGCTAACTAATGATCACATTATGTTGAATGAATTGATACAAATGACCCTTGAGAGGTGTATTTATACACAACTCAAGCGGTCGGGGCATCTTCCCTGAGAAGGGGATTATGAGCCCACATAAATGGAAATTCAAAAAATAGGTAACTATCCAGTAATAGGCCTAACACCCCAAATAAAGGGTAATCACATGGCTAGAAGTGAAGATTACACCACATATTCTCAGAATCTCAACACAAAATAACTCATGACAGGAACATAATTTCTAGATGAGTTTTTCTACTACAATTATACAATAGTTAAGTTCTTAACATAGGTGGTCTGGCCTTTCTGAGATCTCTTTGAAATATTGTCTCAATGGGATCTTTTCCCCTTATGGATATCATAAGAGCTCTTTAATGATTCATACGAGGCTAAACCAAGAGAATATTTTCTAGAGCCTTTGGATCTTTTGTTGGAGTATTTGATTCATTCCTTTTATTTTCCTGCATCAACGACTTTTGCATTTTCTTTAGTTCTCCAACAATTGATTTCTCACACAACTTCACTCTTATTAGGCCTTTATCATCTGCTTAGTGAGACTTCTCATTGTCTCTGCCAAGTTGGCGTGCACTTCACAATTTTGGTTCCCATTGAAATGCTCTTCCACATCAATAGTATTGGCCTCATGCACATTGTAAACTTGTTAAGTGATCATCCATAGTGGCAATCTTCCAACTTAGCTATTTTTTTAACTTTTTCAAATTTCACCCTTTTCTAGTTTCAATTTCTAAGCTCGTTAATCAGTTTTCTAATTCATTTTTTGGGTTTTTTTTACTTATTCAAATTTCACCCTTTGCAAATTCCGTTATTATTACTGAAATCTGAAAACTGATTCTGGAACTAGGTCTAAAAAATCTTAAACCTAAAGCCAACCAAAATTTGAAACTAACAACAAAATAACCGTAGGAAAATCTTCAACAGTTTTAACTTTTAAGAGTACTAACAACAAAGAGATGAACAATAGTGACACAATGAAATACCAGAGATTTCATCCAGCACTAAATACGGAGTTTGAAGAACATAAGTAAATATTAGCAGCAAATAGTTTGTCGCTGAACATCATGTAACCTAGAAAATAAGTACGTTGAACAGAAACTCTCCTAAGATGGTATGGATGCCAACTTAGGCCAAATCCAAGGCAGTATTGACACTACTCTTGACCCAAATAGTCTCTTCCAAATTACCTATGATAGCACACTTCACAAGAAGACCCTGTTTTAATGCCTAAGAACCTCTTTATAGCTAATTTACATACTACAGGAATTCAAGAAAAGAAGAGTTACAATACTCAAATGATTCACAACTGTGAGTGGAAGTTACTAAACACTAAATATAGGAGGATTTGCAAGGATCTCATGAGTGAGAGGGACATTAATGTAAGCATGTATAATGCTATCCATTAATGTAAGCATGGATTAATAACTCTTTTTGATAAGAAAATAAAAAATAATGCACACATGTAGTTATTATCAATAACAAAGTGGGTTATTTCTAAACATTGCAACAATTCCCCCCTCCTTGAATTGCTTTGGCTAAAACAATTTTTGTGTTGGATGTTGTAGTATTTTGTGGTCTTCCCATGTTGCATCCTCCAGTGGAAAATCCTTCCACTAAATTAGGCATGCTAAATTCTCATAGTACCTTAGTCTTCACTTCTTTCAAGTTGCCAAAACTTTGGAATCAGAAGAACATGTCCTTTAACATCTAGGGGAGGTAAATTTTGAAATTTTAACTTTTTCCCTACCACTTTCTTCAAGCATGAGACATGGAAGGTGTTATGAACACATGACCTCGCTGGAAGTTCAAGAGTATATGAAACTTGTCCCACCCTTGCTAGAACCTTATAACTCCCCTAGTATCTAGGCCCAAGCTTCTCCACCCATTTACCTTTGAGATAATTTTGCTTATAATGTTGTAGTGTCAAGAAGATCCAATCTCCCAATTCAAATTCACACACCTTGCAGTTGCTTGTCCTGACTCCTGATAGGATTTTTTCATATCTTGGGCCAAATTGATTCTCCTTTAGTTGTTTAAGTATCTATTTGGTTTCCTCCAAGAAATATCCAACAACTGGCAATTGAGTGTCTTTAATGATCAAATCAATCGGTAAAGGAGGGCCATAACTATTAATGGCCTTAATGGTTACATTCCAGTTGATGTGTTCTATTGTACCAATTCTCTGCCAAGTGCATCCATTTTGGCCAAGAAGCTTGCTTTCTTGCAACTTAGTTTTCTCAAGTGCCCCTCTAGACTGAAATCTAAAAACTGAATCTGGAAATTGAAACTAGAAAAGGGTGAAATTTGAAAAAGTAAAAAAAACCCAAAAAGGAATTAGAAAACTAACTAACGATCTTAGAAATTGATATGTTGCATAAACAATATATTAGAAGCCTAAAGCCTCAGTTTTCTTTATTATATCTGCTTCACTTTGAAATAGGCACTTCTCCTTTTACTCCTACTTCCCCTTTTACTCCAAACTTTGGTTTGCACCCAGTTTAATTCACTTCCTATTGACTTTGATTTTCATTGACAACTTTTCTTTGTATAGCTAATTCCTATTGACTTTGATTTCCATTCCCAACTTTGCTTTGTATAGCTCTTGATGGAAGTTTGGTTACTCAACTTGATCTAGTGGGTGGTACTTTGTGCGGGGGGGTTCAACTTTGTGATTCCTAGAACTAATCTATCTTTTAGACTACTGGTGGTTTCCTTGAGGTCTATAAAGGTAGACTTGAAGAGATCTTGTGGAGGTCAATCGATCCCTTAGTGTGAGGGTTGATATGAACCTAAGGCCTCATAGGTTTGGAATTCAAAGAGGTGTGGGTTTTTGTTGCTTTCTCCTCCAAGATGATGATGCAATCGAGAAGAAAGAGGTGATCCTCTTGATGCTCTCTATTTAGGTCAGACCATGAGGAGACTGTGATCTCAGTTAAAAAATATTCTCCATAAATAGAGTGAGCTACCTCTAGTCAGGATAGTGGAAGAAGGTGGATAGGAAACTCCTTGAATCCTAGAAGAGGTAGTGATACCTTCCTCTAGTATCATAGTGGATGGTACAATGGAAGATGATATGCTCCTCTATATCAATCTCTTGTAAGTGGCATAGTTGGAAATCAGATCTGATATGGGATGGAGTGATTTCTCTTAACCTGGACCTTGTGAGAGCCCACTTGAAATTGACCAAGAGGGATCTTGATAGCATGCATCCATTATTCGTGTATATGTTGGTCAAATAATGAGGCCATCTCTCAACTGCAGAAAGTGCTTAGAATAAAAGGACATCTTAGGGCCAAGGTTTTGCTTCTTTCATGGACTTCAAATTCCCCATAGACTTTTCCTTCACCTACAGGATTTTTCCTTCCTCACGGACTTGACCTTCACTTGACATACTGCTCCTTCACCTCATAGAGTCTGGTTTCCTCATAGATTTTTCCTTTCCCTTCCTTATGTATTTCGCCTTCACCTACAAGACTTTGTATTGAATTGATTTTAGTTCACTTTGAACAAGTGTTAGAGTGAGGACTTAGAGTCATTTATTTTATTTTTTACTCTACCTTATGTTGGACACTTCATTGTCCTTAAGCACTAGGAATCTGCCTTCTTCACTCACAATACTCTACTTCCTTCACAGAATGCATTACACAAAAAAATGATGGAATCTTGAACTTTGCTCTACTTAGAGTAATGTGTTTGGTACGAAATACTTTTTCTAAAGAATTACTTCACCTTTAGACATGGAAAAAGGCCTAACTGCTTTTCCATACATAGTGAAAGTAGAAATTTCCAGTACTAAGCATTCTTCATGAAATTAGAGTTTTTCCTTAACAATTTTTGGGAAACTTCACATATGCACTTGCTGGGTTGGGTACTTTGACCTCTTCTGCAGAATTTTTTTAATGAAACTACTTGAAATATGAATCTTCCATACTCAATAGAAAATAACTTCATTGGTTTAAACCCTCTAAAGGCCTCAATCTTGTAGTTGAAGCTCTGATAATTTACTCCAAGAAGTCACAACTCTATAACCTTTGCTTTGATACCGGATGTTATGCACCCTACTCCTCTATAACTCCCCCCAATTGTGGTACATAATACTGAATATCTCACCCAATAATATACTAAAAAATGTAGAAAAGTATCTACTAGCAGAAGTAATACATGATTCTTTATGAACTTAGCCACATTATGTGATAGGCATGCAATGCTTTTATCATAGTTCAACACATAAACACCAAACTAGCTCACAATAAAAACAAAACTTCTAGATTAGCTTACCTATAGCAATCATACACTAGTTAATCCTTTCTTAGAAAAAATCCAATGCAGAATTTCAAAGCAAAATCTTAGGAAAATAGATTGGATATTTTTCCAAACATGTTGTTGAACTTCACATTTTTGCTTTTTACTCCAATGCACCACCTCATAAGCATCCCCATCATCCACAGCGATATCTTAGACCTTAATCTATACCCTAACAGTTCTTAGTTTGCCCAAGAAAAAGGGTAATAGAACAGTACCAAAACACAACCATCAAATCTCATAGTGAAGCACATCTTGCTGGTTTGAAATTTCAATCTTTAGACAGTCGTCGACAAATTTGCTTGGTAACATCCCACAAGTTCCGTTATTAGTTGAATCCTTTAAAACTGCTATAAAAAACAACCCCAAAACATCCTTCAATCCTACATCAAAATGACATAGCACCCCTGAAAAATCTTTTACTATTTGTTGCAGGAATGAATTTTAGACCTTAGTATAGTGCAATATGTGTGTGGAGTGTGTATTGCCCCTGCATATTAATTATATTAAGCCTTGATCTTAAACAAGGCCGACCTTGAGATATCTTAAATAGTTCTTCATCGTACTATTCAAGCTTTGCTAATGTCACCTACCCAAATTCTAAAAATATTATTATTATTGGCAAAATACTTTATGTTAATTTTTAATTACAAAGTTTTGTAATTATGACCAAGTTTGGTCAAGGATGAATGTAATTACTGAATTATTATTATTTAATAAATTTAAGTAGGAGACAACACCCAAGGGAACTATTAAATGAGTGTTCACTGACCCACTAGGAGGAATGGAAGTTGTTAGAAGGTATGGGACAGATGACAGCAATTACACTTCACCACTAGCTGTTGGTTATGGGACAACTACCCCTACAAATGTGGCATTATCCCCCAAGTGGAGGGAGTGAGCAGGAAGCTCATTTAATGACCAGTTAACAACTGAAAGGCCTAGGCAGCCTACATAAGGCAAATTCGAATTGTGCAGGCAGCTCTTACACAATATTTTCTACAGAAATATTCCTCATGTGCATCAGGTGATCACTGAGAGATTCGAATAGGGAGGCTATGTGAGAGTGCAACTGTAAGTCTGCAAATTATTCTGAGAAGGAGAACCAGAGGTGCTAGTGCAAGTCCCTTTGACTGCTAAGTCCTTAAGACTGGATAACTAATGTTACTGCAAGTTGAGGTCCTGAGCTTATAAGTTTCTTCCTCCTAGTGGTTCAGTGACCAGGCTTGGGGGTCCTAAGGCAAGTACTTCGCTGTCTTCAGGAATTGGTTGGGTGGAACAAACTCCTTGGGCTGTTTGTTTCCCTACAGATTAACCAGGTTTTGTTGTTTCTTATTTTGTTTACAGTTTAATATTTCAGTTTAGTAAAATTTTAAAACTCTGTTTTGTAAAGAATTTATTTTCTGATTTATGTTGAAGTCTGAATGATAAAGCTTGTTAAAGATCTGATTAGAAAATCAACTCTATATTTTTTCACATGTTGTTATTTGCATTGTACTCTAGTATAGAGAAGCAAATTAATGATAGATGAGAGATAGGAAAATTGCCATTGATTGGACAAATATTTACAGTAAGTGTTCTATTTACAATTATGTTATATATTTAAACATAGCAAAAATTACTATATAGCATTGACAGTAACATAGAACTCTTTTGTTAATACTTGAAAGAGAGCATAGTTAATTTTTGTACAGTCATATATTTTCCTCTTATCTTTATTCCTTTCAAATAGAAAACAAATGCAATCAATATTAAATAGTTTATATATATAATTCCAAAGTAATTACATTTTACAAAAATATAACAGCTGCAATTTATTCCTATACAATTCTGGATTTGAACAAATACTTTTCATTTTCTCGCATTGTCATAGATTGTTTACAATACAACTGTATTTTCAAAGAATTAGTTTTCTATCAATTTAAAACAAATATTCATATATATTATTTTCACATTACTTATGCTTTTGTTTCAATATCGAAATTTTTCAAACAATATCAAACCCTATTGTTTTATTTTTCTAAACCCTACAAATTTTTATACAGTCCTTCGTTGTTTTTGCACAAGTCTTTTATGGCTAAATCCTAAACTTTTCTTTTCTTAACCCTAGTAAGAACCCTTGTACTTTATCGAAATCTTTTAACACAATACAAAAACTTAGTACAAAACCAAATAGTATTCAAGTAGCTTCAGGTAGGGTTTTTCTTTCGTAAAACAAACAAGAATTTGAAGACATAAAACATACAAAAGTCAAACTATCTCTTCAACCTACCACACTTGTGTAGCAAAACAATGAAGATGGAGTTTAGAAACAACTTTACAGTCGAACATCGGGTCTCGAAACATTTTATACACGATTACACAAGTTTTATTACCCATCATTTTAAACACATAACCATCCTTGCAAAAGAAAAACAAGTCGTTGTTTAAATGTAAAAGAACCCTCGGTTCTTAGTTCCCATTCAAAATTTATAACAGAGAATTTCAGGACGGCCATGAAAGGTTCCCAACTTTCAAAAGTGTTATCGTTTTTTTTTTAGAAAACCTTTAAAACCAAGATTGTGGAACAACCGAACTACACAGGGTTTTTACCCTGGACTGTTTTAACACAAAAACGAGAACCAAGACCCCATCAATTACACGGCCAGGCAACTTTTAGCCAAGTGGTTACAAAAAGACCGAGAGGTTACCCTCTGTACATTTGAATCTTCAAGACAAATTTTAGAAACTTTCACTTTCGGCCATCACTGAAACAAGTCGAAGGACTTCAACTCTCGACACATAGAAAACACCATCAAAGGCCCTACGAGGTTTTGAGAACCACCGGAGCTTACCACAAAAGTCATAGCAACATTCCTCTCTCCAAATATTTTCATTACAAGCCTCATACGATTGTGGGTACCTGCAGAAGACATTTGATGAAAGGTTACAACAAGGAACTGCATTTTTGAAACAACATTACGATATTAAGTCACTGATACAAAAACACTTACCTCTAAAAACAAAACGATACTTCGGAGCATAGACACACTACACCGGTAAACGACGAAACACATTGATTTGTGACAGCAACTCTGAAGACCATTCTCATCCTCAAGAGAATTGAACTCAGTCCGAATTGTATTCATTACCCTGGCAAAAGAAACCCTATCACTATTTTGGTAGCGTGGCTCAAGTGCAAAAGGCTAAAAGCCTATAAATACCCAGAAGACATCACCATCTTTTGAAAAGAACCGAAGGTTAGACTGTAAAAACTATTCTCAGCAACTACCAGGAAATCAATCTTCAATTTGTTGCATTGTGGCTGTATGGCACGAAGCCAAGCCTGTAACTTAATAAAAAAAGAAACTTCTCATAGGTCACCAGGTCAAAACCCTGGCATAGTTTTTCCTTCAACCCTAGAATTTTTGGGCAGCCTATCGGCCTCAACCTAACTTAACAATGAAAGACAGAGAATTTCATGCCACTACTTTTAACGAATCTAGGGTTCCACAATCAACGGTTCAGATCTGGTGTGATCAACGGGTATGAAGAATGCCAACACTGCTACGTTGAAAGCCGAGAATTCTTGCATTAATACCTCTTAATTAAAAGAAATCACGACGTTTCCAACAGTGCATGCTAATGATCTTTACCGTGTACAGCTCAGAGGAGAGACAATAGAATAGTCATGTCCAGCTAGGATTCCAAGTATTATTTTAAAGAAGGATTCACGTGGATGGGCTACGTGGGTTGACAACAACTCTACCCACTGTGGAGTTCGGATAGAGCATTAAAATATTGATCGTAACCCTGTCAACCTGCAGTGGAGTATTTATTAACCATTAACTCATTACTTCAATGCCGAGATTCAGGTGGATACAGTTACTGGTGCTATCAACACTTAGAACAAAAGCTAGGTCGTATAGCATAGTTTTCTCCATAACCTTAGTCTTAATTTTCTTCAAAGGATAGTTACATTACGTAATAATTTCAAGTCATCGCTAAAGTTTAACCATAGCATGAATTCATATTGTATGCATATTGAATTCATTTTGGTTTGCATAGTCAATTTATTTTGTTTGCATATCAAATCCATATTATTGCATTTATATTTGCAATGCATATTTTTAGTTTAGTTCAAAGCTAGATATGGTAACGTTGAATTATATGTCAACATATTATGTACATGCTTAGTATTCATAAAAATATGTCTATTCATTTCTACAGTTTCGAATATGCATTAGAATGAATTCTATAATGCTAACTCATAGCATAAATACTATAATTACAATCACTTCCATTTGATTAACCGTGTAACACAAAGACCTTTGTATCATCACAAATATAGTTTAAATATTGACAAGATATACTTGGAAGCTACATTCTCAATACGAACGCTAGTCATTATGCTTTAGATATGATAGCTGTGTAATCATTAGTTAAATACATGAGTTAGAATAGTCTACGCTTTGTTCAAAGATACAATACTATTCCTATAAGTTCCTAATAGCACTGTCTTTAGGTTTGTAGTACTGTTTTGATTGCAACTTTCTGACAGGTACTTGGATGAGATGACTTCTTACACCAAAGAGTTTTGAAAGCCAGCAAACAAACTCAACTTAAAAACCAAGTATCCATACCTCCAGTCACTGGTTTCGCAGAGAAGTACTTAGCATTTTACATTGACGATGAATTGAAAAACACAAGTACTCTAAATACTATGTTGTCTGGTAGATCTCTTACCTGCGGTCTGCACATAGAAACATTTTCAAATGCCTTAGCTTTTGCAGCTAAGTAAGCTCCAGGGTGCCTCATAGGACCCCTTTATTAACAAGCAAACAAAATGTCAACAATCCATCAAGAATATTAAAGCAGTACAAATTGTATCAACACGTAATATTAACCAAGAACTTAAACAAATTTGTAAACTGTACTTGTTTACGTAAGCATACAAATATCTTTCGTTAAAGAGGATTAACATCCGTTTATACTTGAAGTAGAAATTACAACCATGTTATAGGAGGACGATGACGTGTCATCATCATTAAATTATCTTAGTTATAATTTCGATTTAGTTTATATGTTCTGCATTAAATAATTCTGATAATTATTGTTATTATAATTTTTTTTTATTTTGGTATTTTTGGGATGTTACATGTGGTATCAAAGCTCATGTTCGAACTCTAGGCCTGAAAAAGGTCAAAGAACATGCAACAGAAAATTTTATTACAGCAGAAAATCTTACTAATTAAAATTTAAACTATTGTGTTATACAGAAACTATTTTAAGTTACAGGTATGGAGAACTCGACTGAACATGTAGAAGATAGATTTCAACCAAACATCCATAGCTCGGGATAGCACTATGCAGAAGAAGGCCACAATGTATTGAATGGCAATTCATCAGAATTGTTACGTGCGTTTCAAGAGTTAAAGGCAGAAATTAGATCTGTGAAACAAGACAATGAAAGAATTCTGAAGGCACAAGAAGAGTTAAACCAAGTGTTGTTTGAATAGTGCCAAATTGATGAGCAGGAGAGAGATAATGAAGACATCTCCAAGGTTGAGGATCTGCCTCATGGTAACAAAAGTAAGAAAATGAAAACCAATGATGTGAACAGCAGTTCAACATCATCAAGAGATGCTATTGAAGTATGTAAAAATAAATGTAACTATTCAAGCGATAGTAGTAAAGGAGATTACAAACCCAGAAAGAAAAGCCATAAATAATATGAACAGATTTCTGGGGAGTTCAAAAAGATTAGACCTCCAACTTTCAATGGAGAAACTGAGAAGGGTGAGACAGTTGAAGCATGGCTGTCCAGAATGAAGAAATATTTTCAGATTTATAACTATTCAAAATCCTTGAAAGCAAAAATGGCTATATATAACTTGACCGAAAAAAACGGATATTTGGTGGCAGGACATCAAAAGAGTAAAGGGTATCAAGGATAAGGATGTAAACTGGAGTACTTTTAAACGATACTTCAAGAAGAAATTTTTATCTGAACAGTACTCTGAAGAAAAATCCAAAGAATTCTACGATTTAAAGGTGGGAAGTATGAATATGAAGGAAATGAACAGTAAATTTCTGAACTTATTGAGATATGTGCCATATCTCGTGGAAGAAAAACCGAAGATTCAAAGATACTTGAGTTGTCTGCCTTTCAATATTAAGGACATAATCGAGTATGACAGTCCAAAAACCTTGGAAGAGGCTATGAGAAAGGTAGTTTTCTGTTTTGACACTAATCGGAAAAGAGAAGGAATGTCAAACTGGAAAAGTCATAAGCCCAACAATTTTGAGCTAAAAAAGAAAAATTTCAGGTTCAGTGGGAATTCCGGGTTTCAAAAGAAAAAATTTCAGAATCAGAATTTTCAAGGAAATAATTTCAAGAACAGTCAACAGTAGAATTCTACAACACCCAGAAATACTCCCAATAATACCAGAACCAATGAACAAAAGGCACCTATCAAATGTTTCGAGTGTCAAGGTCCTCACTATGCATCAGAATGTCCCAAGAGGAAGCGGATAGTTAAAAACATTCACTCTATTCAAACTGAACCTACTGTTGGAGACGTGGCAAGGGAGAAGCCCAGAATCAATGCAGCACTCGACAATAGTCAAGCAGATCATCAAATCTCTATGGTAGAGATTGAAGGTATGCTACAAAATCATCCTGTTACTGTTTTAATTGACCCAAGTGCTAGCTTAAGTTATATATCACCAGATATTGTGGAAAGACTTAAATTGAAAACAGAAAAGTTCAGTAAATCTTGGTTAGTTAGACTAGCAACTGGAACAAAGAGGAAAGTATCAGATTTTATAGAAAGTTGTGCTTTATACATGAATCAGTTAAAGACACAAATCAAGTTGAATATTCTACCTTTAGGATCCTATGATATTATAATCAGAATGGACTGGTTAGAAGCCCATCATGTCATTCTAAATTGTTATGAAAAAAAAATGTACATGTTTAAATGAAGAAGGAAAAACTGTAGAAGTAAAAGGTATCCCAAGAAAGGTAACCCTGAGACAGATTTCAACCATGCAAGTTAAGAGGGCAATTAGGAAAGGATGTCAGTTGTTTGCAGTAAACGTAGTAAATTATGAGTTTATTTGTAAAGAAGACAAACTGAAATTAGAAGACATACCTGTCCTAAAGGATTTCGAGGATGTTTTTCCTGAGGAGATTCCAGGATTACCTCCTAAAAGAGATTTAGATTTTACCATCGAGTTAATACCAAGAGCAGTACCAAACTCTAAATCTCCATATAGGATGAATATACTGGAATTAAACGAATTGATATCACAATTAAAGGAACTGATTGATAAGAATTATATAAGACCCAGCGTGTCTCCTTGGGGAGCACCTGTTATATTTGTTAAGAAGAAATATGGAACCCTAAGACTATGCATAGATTATCGCCAACTTAATAAGATGACAATCAAGAATTGATATCCGTTGCCCCGCATCGACGATCTATTTGATCAGCTGCATGGAGCAACGATATTTTCAAAGATTGATCTAAGGTCAGGATATCATCAAGTGCGGGTTAAGGATGAGGATATTTTCAAAACAGCTTTCAGAACTCGATATGGACATTACAAGTTCGTAATCATGCCATTTGGCTTGACTAATGCCCCAGCTGTATTTATGTGTTTGATGAACAATATTCTGCACAAATACTTAGATAAGTTTGTTGTTGTGTTTATAGATGACATTTTAGTGTATTCTAAAAACAAAGAAGAGGATGATGAACATCTACGGATTATCTTACAAGTTCTGAGAGATCATCAACTATACGCTAAGTTTAGTAAGTGTGACTTCCACAAGAACAAAATTCAGTATTTAGGACATGTAATTTCTAAAGAAGGAATCTCGATTGTCCCTGACAAGATGAAAGCCATTGATCATTGGCCGGTTCCCAAGGATGTGTCAGATGTAAGATCATGTATGGGTATTACTGGATATTACAGAAAATTTATAGAGGGTTTTTCAAAGATTGCAAACCCCATAACCTCCTTGCAGAAGAAAGGGAAGAAATTTGTGTGGGATCAAAAATGTACAGACAGTTTTTAAAAGTTAAAGGAATTATTGACTACAACACCTATTCTGAGGATAGCGGATCCTAATAAAGATTTCATAGTTTGCACAGATGCTTGTAATGACGGACTTGGTGGAGTCCTAACACAAGAAGGGCATGTTGTGGCATATCAATCAAGAAAGCTGAAAATACATGAGAAGAATTACTCTACTTATGATTTAGAATTATTAGCAGTAATTCATGCTTTAAAAATGTGCCGTCATCACCTTATTGGCAGGAAATTTACCTTGTTGACAGATAATATAGGTCTTAAATATTTATTAGATCAGACAAATCTAAACGCTAGACAAGCTAGATGGTTAACTTTCTTAAGTGAGTATGATTTCGAAATTCAGCATATTAAAGGGAAGGAGAACAAGGTTGCATATGCATTGAGTCGCAAGTAAAAATTGAATTTTATTTCAGCCATCAATACTTACTCGATAGATTTAGAAAATCAGATCCTTGAAAGGAGTGAAACAGATGAAAAATACAGAAAATTAAAGGAAAAGACAACAAATAATAGTTCTGAAAATTCTATGGCAGATTTCAGTTTGAAGTAAAATGGACTATTGCTATACAAAAATAGATTGTATGTACCTAACATACCAGAGGTAAAAATTCTAATTTTAAATGAGATGCACAAAAGTCATTACTCTGGCCAGCCAGGTTATCAGAATACCATTATTATGCTAAGGAAAGAATACTATTGGCCCAAAATGAAAGATGAAGTGGCAGAGTACATAGATAAATGTTTGGATTGTCAAAAAGTGAAAATTGAACACCAACATCCCGCCGGATTGTTACATCCATTACCTATACCGAGTTGGAAATGGGAAGTGATAAGCATAGACTTTATTACTGGACTACCCAAAAATTAGAAACAAAATGACTCTATCATGGTGGTAGTAGACAAACTTAGAAAAGAAGCACACTTTATGCCTGTGAAGACTACTCATAAGGCTCCAGACATTGCAGAAATCTTCATGAAACAGATTTTTCGACTACATGGTATACCGAAAGTGATAATTTCAGATCGTGACTCTAAATTTACTGGAAACTTTTGGAGATCTTTGTTTAAAGGGTTGAATACAACCTTAAATTTCAGCACAGCATTTCATCCACAAACGGATGGACAGACAGAAAGGGTGAATCAAGTTTTAGAAGACTTACTGAGAATGTATGTTAAATATCATCCTAGTAAGTGGGAATACTATTTTCATTTAGCAGAATTTGCATATAATAACCATTATCATGCATCATCCAAACTTAGCCCATTTGAAATTCTTTATGGTAGGAAATGTGATACACCTGTTTCTTGGAATGACCCAGTAAATAGAGTTGTTTTAGGACCTGAATTATTGCGGGAGTTAGAACTAATTGTGAAACAGGTACAAGGAAATTTAAAAGCTTCCCAAGATAGGCAAAAGAGCCAAGCAAATCTAAAAATGACTCATAAAGAGTTCCAGGTTGGTGAACATGTGTTCCTCAAGGTAAGACCGAAAAAGAGTTCATTGAAATTGGGAAGCTATGCCAAGTTGGCACCCAGGTATTGTGGTCCTTTCAAAATATTGTCCAAGGTTGGACCAGTGGCATACCAACTGGCTTTGCCACCAAATTTAAAAATACGTAATGTTTTTCATATATAATTTTTAAAGAAGTATGTACACTACGCTACTCATGTTGTAAACTCGAATGATGTACAGGTGGGACAAGACGGAGATTTTCAGGTGGAACTAGACTATATCCTCGAAAGCAAGGAAATTCTGTTCTGGAATCACACCATTGGGCAAGTGAAGGTGCAATGGAAGCACCTTAGCCCAGAAGAGGCAACCTGGGAGTTGGAGAGTAGTATGCAGGCAGCATACCCAACTCTGTTTCAGGAACACTCAGAGAGTGATTAACCAACATCGAGGATGATGTTGAGTCTTAAGGGGGGGTGTATGTCACCTACCCAAATTCTGAAAATATTATTATTATTGGAAAAATACTTTATGTTAATTTTTAATTACAAAGTTTTGTAATTATGACCAAGTTTGGTCAAGGATGAATGTAATTATTGAATTATTATTATTTAATAAATTTAAGTAGAAGACAAACACCCAAGGGAACTGTTAAATGAGTGTTCACTGACCCACTAGGAGGAATGGAAGTTGTTAGAAGGTATGGGACAGATGGCAGTAATTGCACTTCACCACTAGTTGTTGGTTATGGGACAACTACCCCTACAAATGTGGCATTATCCCCCAGGTGGAGAGAGTGAACAAGCAGCTCATTTAATGACCAGTTAACAACTGAAAGGCCTAGGAAGCCTACATAAGGCAAATTCGAATTGAGCAAGAAGCTCTTACACAATATTTTCTGCAGAAATATTCCTCGTGTGCATCAGGTGATCACTGAGAGATTCGAATAGGGAGGCTATGTGAGAATGCAATTGTAATCCTACAAATTATTCTGAGAAGGAGAACCAGAGGTGTTGGTGCAGGTCCCTTTGACTGTTAAGTCCTTAAGACTGGATAACTAATGCTACTGCAAGTTGAGGTCCTAAGCTTCTAAGTTTCTTCCTCCTGGTGGTTCAGTGTCCAGGCTCGGGGGTCCTAAGGCAAGTACTTGGCTATCTTCAGGAATTGGTTGGGTGGAACAAGCTCCTTGGGCTGTTTGTTTCCCTACATATTAACTAGGTTTTGTTGTTTCTTATTTTGTTTACAGTTTAATATTTCAGTTTAGTAAAATTTTAAAACTCTCTTTTGTAAAGAATTTATTTTCTGATTTATGTTGAAGTCTGAATGATAAAGCTTGTTAAAGATCTGATTAGAAAATCAACTCTATATTTTTCCACATGCTGTTATTTGCATCGTACTCTAGTATAGAGAAGCAAATTAATGATAGATGAGAAATAAGCATATTTCCATTGATTGGATAAATATTTACAGTAAGTGTTCTATTTACAATTCTGTTATATATTTAAACATAGCAAAAATTACTGTATAGCATTGACAGTAACATAGAACTCTTTTGTTAATACTTGAAAGAGAGCATAGTTAATTTCTATACAGTCGTACATTTTCCTCTTATCTTTATTCCTTTCAAATAGAAAACAAGTGCAATCAATATTAAATAGTTTATATATATAATTCCAAAGTAATTACATTTTACAAAAATATAACAGCTGCAATTTATTCCTATACAATTCTGGACTTGAACAAATACTTTTCATTTTCTCGCATTGTCATAGATTGTTTACAATACAACTGTATTTTCAAAGAATTAGTTTTGTATCAATTTAAAACAAATATTCATATATATTATTTTCACATTACTTATGCTTTTGTTTCAATATCGAAAATTTTCAAATAGTATCAAACCCTATTGTTTTATTTTTATAAACCGTAGAAATTTTTATACAGTCCTTCGTTGTTTTTGCACAAGTCTTTTATGGCTAAATCCTATACTTTTCTTTTCTTAACCCTAGTAAGAACCCTTGTACTTTATCGAAATCTTTTAACACAATACAAAAACTTAGTACAAAACCAGATAGTATTCAAGAAGCTTCAGGTAGGGTTTTTCTTTCGTAAAACAAACTAGAATTTGAAGGTATAAAACATACAACAGTCAAACTATCTCTTCAACCTGCCACACTTGTGGAGCAAAACAATGAAGATGGATTTTAGAAACAACTTTACAGTCGAACATTGGGTCTTGAAACATTTTATACACGATTACACAAGTTTTATTACCCATCATTTTAAACACATAACCATCGTTGCAAAAGAAAAACAAGTCGTTGTTTAAATGTAAGAGAACCCTCAGTTCTTAATTCCCATTCAAAATTTATAACAAAGAATTTCAGGACGGCCATGAAAGGTTCCCAACTTTCAAAAGGGTTATCATTTTTTTTAAGAAAACCTTTAAAACCGAGACTATGGAACAACCGAACTACACAGGGTTTTTACCCTAGACTGTTTTAACACAAAAATGAGAACCAAGACCCCATCAATTACACGGCCAGGAATCTTTTAGCCAAGTGGTTACAAAAAGACCGATAGGTTACCCTCTGTACATTTGAATCTTCAAGACAAATTTTAGAATCTTTCACTTTCGGCCATCACTGAAACAAGTCGAAGGACTTCAACTCTCGACACACAGAAAACACCATCAAAGGCCCTACGAGGTTTTGAGAACCACCGGAACTTACCAGGAAAGTCATAGCAACATTCCTCTCTCCAAATCTTTTCGTTACAAGCCTCATACAATTGTGGGTACCTGCAGAAGACATTTGATGAAAGGTTAAAACAAGGAACTGCATTTTTGAAACAACATTATGGCATTAAGTCACTAATACAAAAACACTTACCTCTAAAAACAAAACGATACTTCAGAGCATAGACACACTACACCAGTAAACGACGAAACACATTGATTTGTGACAGCAACTCTGAATACCGTTATCATCCTCAAGAGAATTGAACTCAGTCCGAATTGTATTCATTACCCTGGAAAAAGAAACCCCATCACTATTTTGGTAGCGTGGCTTAAGTGCAAAAGGCCAAAAGCCTATAACTACCCGGAAGACATCACCATCTTTTGAAAAGAGCCGAAGGTTAGACTGTAAAAACTATTCTCAGCAACTACCAGGAAATCAATCTTCAATTTGTTTCATTGTGGCTCTATGGCACGAAGCCAAGCCTGTAACTTAATAATAAAAAAACTTCTCACAGGTCACCAAGTCAAAACCCTGGCAGAGTTTTTCCTTCAACCCTAGAATTTTTGGGCAGCCTATCAGCCTCAACCTAACTTAACAATCAAAGACAGAGAATTTCATGCCACTATTTTTAACGAAGCTAGGGTTCCATAATCAACAGTTCATATCTGGTGTGATCAACGGGTAAGAAGAATGCCAACACTGCTACGTTGAAAGCCGAGAATTCTTGCATTAATACCTCTTAATTACAAGCAATCACGACGTTGCCAACAGTTCATGCTAATGATCTTTACCGTGTACAACTCAGAGGAGAGACAATAGAATAGTCATGTCCAGCTAGGATTCCAAGTATTGTTTTAAAGCAAGATTCACGTGGATGGGCTACGTGGGTTGACAACAACTCTACCCACTATGGAGTTCGGACAGAGCATTAAAATCTTGATCGTAACCCTGTCAACCTACAGTGGATCATTTATTAACCATTAACTCATTACTTCAATGCCGAGATTCAGGTGGATACAGCTACTGGTGCTATCAACACTTAGAACAAAAGATATGTCATATAGCATAGTTTTCTCCATAATCTTAGTCTTAATTTTCTTCAAAGGATAGTTACATTATGTAATAATTTCAAGTCATCATTAAAGTTTAACTATAGCATGAATTCATATTGTATGTATATTGAATTCATTTTGGTTTGCATAGTGATTTATTTTGTTTGCATATCAAATCCATATTATTGCATTTATATTTGCAATGCATATTTTTAGTTTAGTTCAAAGCTAGATATGGTAACGTTGAATTATATGTCAACATATTATGTAGATTCTTAGTATTCATAAAAATATGTCTATTCATTTCTATAGTTTCGAATAAGCATTAGAATGAAGTCTATAATGCTAACTCATAGCATAAATACTATAATTACGATCACTTTCATTTGATTAGCCATGTAACGCAAAGACCTTTGTATCATCACAAATATAGTTTAAATATTGACGAGATATACTTGGAAGCTACATTCTCAATATGAACGCTAGTCATTATGCTTTAGATATGATAGCTGTGTAATCATTAGTTAAATACATGAGTTAGAATAGTCTAAGCTTTGTTCAAAGATACAATACTATTCCTATAAGTTCCTAATAACATTGTCTTTAGGTTTGTAGTATTGTTTTGATTGCAACTTTCTGACAGGTACTTGGAAGAGATGACTTCTTACACTAAAGAGTTTTGAAAGCCAGCAAACAAACTTGATTTAAAAACCAAGTATCCATACCTCCAGTGACTAGTGTCGCAGAGAAGTACTTATCATTTTACATTGACAATGAATTGAAAAACACAAGTACTCTAAATACTATGTTGTCTAGTAGATCTCTTACCTGCGGTCTGCACATAGAAACATTTTCAAATGCCTTAGCTTTTGCAGCTAAGTAAGCTCTAGGGTGCCTCATAGGACCCCTTTATTAACAAGGAAACAAACTGTCAGCAATCCATCAAGAATATTAAAGCAATACAAACTGTATCAACATGTAATATTAACCAAGAACTTAAACAAATTTGTAAACTGTACTTATTTACGTAAGCATACAAAGATATTTCATTAAGAGGATTAACGTCCGTTTATACCTGAAGTAGAAATTACAACCATGTTATAGGAGGAGGATGACGTGTCATCGTCATTAAATTATCTTAGTTATGATTTCGATTTAGTTTATATGTTCTGCATTAAATAATTCTGATAATTATTGTTATTATAAAAAATTAAAAAATTGGTATTTTCGGGATGTTACAGCTAACCATTGAAAAACCAATTCTACTCCTCAACCAATGCACTATTTCATAATCTAAGAAACCGATTTCAACTTACCATAATTAAAAATCTAATTAGGGCCTCCACAATTGCCCAAAGTATTTAAACATCAAACACAAGTCTCTTTCCAATGTCCTATGTCTTGCTACCAACATTGTAATCACAAAATAATTGGTTAGCTTGGGATTGTGCAAACATTGCCTAAAATCTCCCTCTTCTAGATGCAATAATCCAAATCTGAAATCTTTCCGCGTAGTTTCATAATCAAAATATTAACTCCAAGAATTATCTTTGAAACTTAGTTGTGTTTAGGGAATCCCCTAGAGTGCTAAAGAGAGAAATTTTTTTAGTATAATTCAACAGTTAACAATCATTACAATCAGAACATTTTTTAGTATAATTCAACATCAGTAAATATGCTAAACCCATAAAAAAATTCACCAAAAAATTTAATGATATGAGCATCATTTGAAGGGAGAGTTTCTATGTTTTTTCATCTCTTGTTTTGATCACCTTTTGATCTTCTACAGGTACGTTAAAGTTGACTCTTTAGTTTGGGGAGGGCTATTTGAATAAGCCATTGACAATACATTTTGTTTCAAGGTGTTTCATCCCAATAGTAATATTTCTTCATCCTTTTTAGAGATATGAATTGAAAGTGCATACCTTGCTTCCTAGCTCTTTGTTTTATTAATGAACTAATATGCATGTGTAAATTTGAATATGCAAATGGATCCTAGTGATGTTGAGAACTTTGCAATTTTTATTAGTGAAAAGAATTGTGTCCTTGGAACAGTTCAGTGTCAAAAAGGTTGTACATATGCTGATATCCGTTGTGAAATTGTGGATGATGAAATCGTCGAATATGCTTTTGATTTTATTGGCCCAATTGGACATCCTTTAACTACAAAGCAAGAGCAAAAAAGGAAACGTGCAACAACAAATATAGGCATTAAGAGGAAAGTAGACATAGTGTTTTTTGAATCATTGCAATCACATGTAATGGAAGGAACACCATATCTAAAAACATTGAAGGGAATGTGGATGAACCTATGCATAAACAACCAAGAGTTGATCATGTGTCTGAGTCAGTGGAACAAGTTGAAGTGGATCATCATGTGTCCGAGGCAGTGGAACAAGTTGTAGGGGTTGATCCTAATGTTTTGGCATCTTGGGAACTGAAAGTGAATACTTTAATGGGATATTTTGTCAAGGAGAAGCTAACAATCAAGGTATATTCAGATAATGGAAAACCTAATATAAAGATCCGTTGTGAAATTTGTTGCATTGATTATGGAATGGGGTAAGTATCCTTGGCAGCGCGAACAGTTTGTAACTTCAAAAACAATCATATGAAAATAGGATCCCATCAACGTCACATTTCAATGTTGGGAAGTAATGAAATTCCTTCATGTAACATAGCAAAGCAGACAACCGTGGCTATAGATCGACTTGAGATTGATCAAGCAATCAAACTTCTAGATGATTTCAACCAAACACAAGAGCATAATTTGTTCACGGTGGTGGAAGCAACACTTGCAAACTATGAGGACAAGAAAAAAGTAAGAGTGGAATGTACATGATGCAATAGATGGTTCCCTTTGGTGCTTGTTGACACAACCCAGTTGACAGGGGTTCCATTCACTGTCGACACATACAGAGCACCGCAATCTCCCTGAGCACCGACCCAGACAGGTTTAACCCCGTCCAGCAACACCTGCAGATCAGATGAAGTCTCACCCAAGATGTTCAAGGGAGAGTTGACGGAACCATGTTTCCTCCGAATGAAGGAGGATGGTTGCGGCTCAATTACTTAACTTGTTGCAACATCTCAGAAAATACATCTTATGCAATTTATTCAGGCATTATTTATATTCATATCATCATTCAACATTCATCATCGCAGCAAATATGACAGTAAATAATTAATTACATCAAGGAAAAATTACATCATTCAAGGATTCACATTGCAACATGCATTACGATGGACGAACAAAAGAGACACAGGGATTGCGCAAAGACAGCTTCATCACATCATATTACCTCCGCAAAAACCTAGATACAATATCTTCGTAAAAGACAGATCTCACCAATGTCTCTTGATCTCAGATACATGCTCAAAGACACATTCATCCAAGATACATACTCCTCGATCAAGATCGTTCAACATATACAACTTATGTCTATATATAGGCTTCCGCCTTTACATTGCTTGTCCACTTACTAACAACTTCCTAACCGACACTTGGAGCAAACGACCCAATATCTACCTGACATGGTCCAAATGACCCAAAATCTAACTGACATGGTCCAAATGACCCAAAATCTAATTGACATGGTCCTAATGACCCAAAAACCCACATACCGCGGTAACTTTGACCCAAAATTACATAAAATATTTTCCTTTGCACCTAGCTTTTCGCCTTCCGCAATACCTTCTGACTTGTCACAGCATCCACGATGTTGCAATGCTAACTTACCAAACTGCCTGCCAACAGGCCCCCAACACAATATTGTGGCTCTCCCTCGAGCCATGTCAGCAGGACATGGTGTACTCGATGGTCTTGACCCTGAAATCCTCGTACTGTTGCTGGACTGTCGCCATCTTTTCCTTTGCTGCCATAGCCACCGCCTGACTATTGATCACGTCCTGGGGAGATGGATGCTCAGTTATCTTTGCTGCAACTTGTTGAAAACCTTCCTGTACCGCCTGGAGGACTTCACCAGCCTTTGTCATGAACTGGCCGCCAACCTCCTGGAATTCCTCCAACTACACAGTGCACTTCTTCTGCCGCTCATCAACCTTGGTGACGCGCTGCTACAACTCTTTTAACGCTGCAGAATTGGCAACCTACTCCATTGGTGGCATTGTACGCATCATCATCTTTAGCGTCGCCAATTGCCCCTCCGTTTCCTGTCGAAACTTGGTCAATTGTTAAACCTGCTCGTCCTAGATAATTCGGCCCCAAAACTGGACGGTGTTAGATGTGAGTTTCGTTGCCGTCATTTCCAGTTACACCATCTGCATGGCTACCTCCTCAATATCCCATTTACGGTCATCCACTTCCACTTGAGGTGTACCAGGGTTCACCATGGCTTCCAACTCCCAATTTTCCTGCTGCAGTCGAGTAATGGTAGCGCCAAGTTGCTACACGCATTGAATCACATCCAACTCTACGGTAGGATCTGGCACATGGTGACAAGCCTCAACGAAGGCCGTTTCTATCTGCACATTGCGATCCCGTAAGGTTTCCTTTTCCACTATGAGGCAATCCTGTTCCTACTTCAACTCTTCAATCACTCGATCCTTCTCAGCTCATTCCTTCTTGATGTCCTCTTCCAGCTCATACATGGCCTGTTGCATTGTAGCAGCCCTTCCCATTAGCTCTGCGATTGCTTCCTTCGCAACTACCTCGCTCTGCTGCAAATGCAGAAACTTACCACTAATCTCGTGCATCCTGTCCGCCATCTCCCGGCTAGAAACCATCTGCATAGTTGTCAAACCTACTGGTGGCAACGCGTTGACATTTATGGTCACTTTCGCCAACGGCTGCAGCAATGCTTTCAAATCCTCATCGTCAGTCACAATCGTAGTCGGGGGAATATCAACATTCCTGACCCGCAGCTCAGTGTTGATTGTGCCAACTGACTGTGCTGGTTCTTCTTCAGGTGCCTTCCTCGAAACCATATCACACAAGGAGTCCATACGAGCAGTGAGCGCATGGAAACCTTCATATGCCTTCACCGTCATCTTTTGAGCTGCTGCAGTGGATGCATTAGTGATTGCTAGTATGAGTCTTCCCAACTGCGCTTCCGACAACAGGGACATCCCATTGATTGCTGCCCGATCCTGGTGCTCTTTTGTTCTTTTTTCCTCAAGGTCCCGGTCACTTTCATCATCCATCATTGTTCTTGTCGATTCCTATTCTGAGTCACGGTGACTCTGTTGGTCCTATGCCGATAGTCGATCATATGGGCCTGTCGGCGGTACTTCAACTTCAATCTCTACCAACCCCATAGGTTCGCGCCATTCTGGCAGCCAATCGTTCACAATAGCTTCCAGCGCTTGTGTTGTCACCTTGTAAGGGGTCAACAACCATTGCTTGGCTGGGTTGCGTCTGGCTTGCACATAAATAGCATGCGGCCGAATCACAAACACCATGATCAATTTATACTTTGCCACAGTTTCCTCAGATAACCAGGGCACCTTTGTTGCTGCATCATAAAGCATCTCCCAATAAAGCTAGAACTGCAATGCACAGTCCCGAAGTTGATATTTCTCGCGTACCCACCACAATTTTTGATATCGTGCACCCAAACGCTCAGTCGTGGCCGCTACCTCCATACCTTGGTAAGTGCTGGGCTCCTTCCAGGAAACAAGTGTGATCAAAATTAAAATCCAGCTATACGTGAAGGAGCCCTTCCCAGCTTGGACAGTGACAACATCCTCCGCCAACTGGTTCAGCAAAAACAAGGACCAATTCATCTGGACACCTGCCGTGCATTGCTCTGCACATGCCACGATCCCCGAATTGCATTGATTAGGTCGACCACCATGGACCACCTTGCAGGATAAAATCTTCGCACCGGTGAGAACTGCCTTATCGTTGATACTACTGGTGTGATAACCACGGTCATCTCGTTCCAACCCGTAGCGTCGAACCAACTGCTTCGCCATCTTCTTGTCATTCTCCTTCCCACGGAAGTATTGTGATGGTTCTACCCCATCTTTGGGAAACTGAATAATGCTCACAATTAGATTGACAGTGACCGAAATTTCTTTGTCCAGCCACAATGAACCACCGTGGAAGCAATCCAGCAACTGCTTCACGCAAGTGTTAACCTCCTACAGTCTCCCGAAATGCGGCATGTTAATGAGCCACAACAATCCGACCTGGTTCAACCCTTGTGCCCAGTCTTGTGGAATCAGATTCCCAGTGAGTTGTGACCCTGACGCACAGGGGTCCGACACAATTTCTAGATAGGCCACCATATTGTAATCATCATACCTTAGGCGCATCAATGTCATCCCAATATCGACAAAGCACTCCATTCCAATAGGGAGCACGGGCATCCTCAATGTATACTTCTGGTTTATGTTCACCTTGGGACGAGTTGCATCCGGCCGACTAGGGGGGACATACCCATGGAAGTCGACATCAAACAATACCTCCCATGTAGCGAACTCGTCAATTCTTCAACTGGACTATCCCGCATGCAATTGAACCTCTTCCACCACCGTCGTGGATGATCTAAGGTACCGCTTGCTCTATGGAGACTCAGAATGATGACTTCCTCGACGCTTCTTGGCGATAACTAATGCTCCAACCAGCATGTTGGAAACTTCCTCCTCGAGATCTACTTCTTCCTCAGCAGCAATAGGAATGAGGGGAGACCTACTTTGCTGGAGATTTCAACCGTCTCCAGCTCCCCTAGCATACCTAACTTAACTCACTGAAACTTCAAGGGATGGCGCAACGCCACTCACAATCCTAGCTCAATGCACAACGATCAGACCCTGCAAGTTCAACTGAACCTTTCCTAACTCACAAATTCTCGCCACAGTAAGCAACGACACACTGCAACACTGCACAATCTTGCACACTTAGCAACTGAATTCTCTTGGTGCCTTCCGACTAGCCTCGACCCGTTCTTATAGCGCTCAACCAAATCCCTCATAATCATATATAAATCCTGCATTAACTCAAACTAAATCCAATATTAATGACCCAAATCCACGAGCGATCCTGTCAGCCGATCGGCTGGGTCCGCCATTAATGCTCATCATTCGAACAAGCGTCATTAATTAACTGTCTTAAATTTTGGCATCTATTGTTGATTTGACCCAGTCACGACCCTGCCAATGTCGCGGACTGCTCCTAACTTACGGCACAAGCTTCCTTGCATGCGCATTCATGTGCCTTTCGGTGCGCCATCCTCCCATCGATCAATCTGCAATTTTTTTTATTTTATTTTTTTTACCGATGTGACTTAGGAATCGCACTGCTCCAAGCCCGACCGATAGGGCTTCAACCTGCTACCATTAATAAATTTGGGGACCATCGCCCCATATAACTGCTGCAACTGTACCGTTCCTCCTGAGGTTATGCAACTGATGCGATATGGACCAAGCTAATGCATCTGCAACTTTCCTGGGTGTTTCATAAACTTGTTGTCATACAGCAACACCAAGTCACCCTGCTGAAATTGTTTGTTTTTTATGTAGCGATCATGCCAATCCTTCTGGCGATCTTTCTCCACACTCTGGTGGAATCCTGCAATGAAGCGATCTTCTTCCATTTGCACTAATTGCGCTAGATGTTGGTCTAATGTCGTTGTTGTATCCAGACTTGTTGTTGCCGCTATGTGCAGACTCGAAACGATGTATTCCATGGGCATAATCGCTTATTTCCCGTAAACCAACTTGAATGGTGTCTATCCTGTCAACCGTTTACATGTGGTGCGATATGCCCACAACACTACTGGGATTTTTAGATCCCAGTTATCGCGGTTCACATTGCACACCTTTGTCAGCGCATGTTCCAATATCTTGTTCAAAGCCTCCACTGTTCCATTTGCATGCGGATGATAGGGTGTACTCTTCTTGTGCTGTATCTGCAACTCCTCAGTCAATGCGCTGATGATGCGATTGAGAAAGTGGTTGCCTTGATCACTCAACAATATCTTGGGGCAGCCAAATTGAGGGACAATATTATCAAATAGGAAATGTGCGACTATGGCCATGGAACAATCAACTACTGGTGTAGCCTCTGCCCATCTGGTCAAATAATCTGTCACCGTGATGATGTATCGTGCACCAGTGCGCTTCCCTGGTGGGTTGATTGGGCCTATGAAATCCACTACCTATTTTTCAAATGGTTGTAGTGTTAACTGAGGCATCAGCGGCATCTAATCCCTCCTGTATGGCTTTCCGGTTCGCTGGAAAACATCGCAGGACCGCGCATAGTATATTGCACCATTGTGCAGCATGGGTCACCAGAGTACCACACGAAGCACCTTCCTGGAAATCGCACGACTGCCATAGTGCCCTCCAGCCACTCCTACATGCGCTTCTGCCAATATCGGCCCCTGCTCATGAGGCAAAACACACCGTTGCAATATCTCATCTGTGCCCATCTTGTATAACTCTCCTGTGATTAGCTGGAAATCTGCAGCCTTGACCACGAGCTGCTTCTTTTGGCTAGTGGTGAGCTCCTCTAGTGTGGTACCTGTTACCAGAAACTGAATGATTTCTTAAAAATAGCCATCAGCTACTTATACCTTGAAAAGTTGTGCATCAAGCAACCCATCTTCAATGTTAATTGGCTCCTCTCCTGTTTCAATCTGTTATAGATGATGAAGGCCAGCATTCAACTGCCCTGGCTTCATAATTACTTCAAAATCGAACTCCTAAAAAAGAAGTAGCCATCGACATATCTTCCCCCCCAACACAGGTTTATTGACCAAGTATTTCAATGCAGAGTGGTCGGTGAACATCTTAAAGTGTCCTCCTAATAAGTAATGTCGAAACTTTTGCAGCGCATACACCATCGCCAGGCTTCCCTCTCTGTAGTGGTATAGTTTCTTTCTACTAACAACAACTTCCAACATGCGAAAGCAATGGGGTGATATAAATCCCCCTCTCCTGGCTGGGCAAGCACCAATCCCAGCGCAATCGATGATGCATCAACGTGGACATGAAATTCCTTACTCCAGTCCGGAAATACCAGTATCGGTGCCGAAGCCATCTTAGACTTCAACGTCTCAAAACTATCTTGACATTCAGGGCTCCACTGAAATACCGCATCTTTCTTCAATAGCTTCTCCATAGGGGCAGTGATCACTGCATAACCTCTGATGAACTTGCGATAATACCCGGTATGTCCCAATGTTGCTCGCAGCTGCTTAACATTAGTTGGTGGGGTTAAGCTCAGAATAAGTGCAATCTTGGCTGGGTCGACTAACAACCCTTGCTTGCACACAATGTGACCCAGTAGTATGCCAAACGGTGCACAAAAGATGCACTTCTTCAAGTTTAGCGATACCTGATGTTGTCAACAGCGCTCCAGCATCAACCGCAGGTTTTCCAAATGATCACAGACCAAACCATAGACCATCCAGTCGTCCATGTATACCTGCAAAACTTTCTGAATAAAATCCTTGAATGCTGCAACGACAACTCGCGAAAATATCGCAGGTGCATTCTTCAACCCAAACAACATTACTGTGTACTGAAAATAGCCCCATTCTATCACAAAATTCATCTTGTGGTGGTCTTCTTTTGCAATGCGGATCTGATGATAGCCCGAGAACCCATCTATGAAAGAATACATCTCCTGTCCACCCACTCCTTCAAGTACCTCATCAGTAAACGAGGTCGGAAAGGGATCATGCAAACAAGCGTCGTTCAATTTCCGCAAATCGACACAATTACGCACCTCACCAGTCTTCTTGTCCTGCACCACCATCGAACTGATCCATTCTGACTCTTCAACTGGTTCAATGATACCAACATCCAACATGCGATCAAGTTCTACCTTGACCCTCTCCTTATCGTGTTGATTCAGCCGGTAGGGTCACTGCCGGATCGGTTTAGCATCTGGTTTCAACAAGATCTTCATCTCCCCTAAATCGCCCAAAATACCTTTCATTTTAGAGAACTTCGTAGGAAATAGGTCTTGGAATTCATGCAGCAAATCAGTGACCTTTCCCATCATCTCATCATCCCAATAATCTACAACATTCGCGAACTTGGGAGTGGTCTCCATCCCGGTATTGATCTTACGAAGCTTCAATGGCTGGCTGATCAGATCACTTGGTGCATCAGGTGCTACAACATCGCGGCTTCCTTTAGACTCCGGAATATTGACATTCTGGGGATCGTCACCATCCTCTGGCACACCAGTGATGTTATAACACTCCATCATAGACGGCATTTGGCATTGCGTATGCGGATCTGCAGGATATGCCACTGGAACAACCTTCAGAATCACATCATGAATGATCTGCAGAGCGTTATGGACATCCGGGTTGGGATCGGCAAAATTGAAAGTATGAGTAAAGAAAACCGTCAACTCCAACCAAGTAGTGATTTCTCCCCGCAATTATGCTGTAGTATACCATGATCGCAACATTTCGTCCAAAGTATGGATAAATGCATGGACACACTCATCTCTTGGTCGCGATGCCCATAATGTCTGACACTCCATCAAATGACTTCCAAGGTTATGTTGACCATCATATTTCCCTGTATGGTAAACCTCGGTATCGTCGAAGCGAACTGTCATCAATCTCCTGCATCACAACCATCCATCGATTGATTTCTTATGTGTCTCCCACCAGTGTGCTAGAGCAGCCTTCAGTGCTTCCTCCAATGCCAGCAGTCACTATGGTTTGGAAACTCTTTCCTCGAACTCCTCCAAAAAGTTAAACAAACCAGGTAGCCCTTCGTATACTGGTAGTGTAACCATTTCAGTGGCAACACGGCATAACGATTGCATGACTAACCCACACTTGTGGAGCGACACCTCATGCAAGTGGTTCTGCCACTGTTCTAATGCATCATCAGAGTCAGAAGATGCAAAACTATCACTGCGCCATCCCAGTTCACCGTTGGCAGTCGAATGAATATAATCTTCGGAAATATTGAATGCATGGTCCCATCCACTGGGATCTTCATCCTTCACTAGCTCAATGTATTTGTGTCCTTCAACCAGATCCAACGGGGCTATGAACCTAAGATCGTGGTTTTCGAAAGTCATCATCTCCCGCTTAAAGTTAATTACTGCTCCACTGTCATTATCCCATCCAATCCCCAGCAACGCAGGATAAGAGCTTCCTCCTTCAACCACTTCAATGACGTCAAAGTCGGCATAGGTCCTCATGCCCTCAATGTCCACCACCAGACGTGGAACTCTCCCAATAGGTGTCACCTTAGCCTGATTAGCTAACCGTAACTGTACAGGAGACTAGATCAATGGGGGGCTCCGCATTTTCTGCTATGCCTGCTTGGTTAAGATGTTGACATATGAACCAAGATCCAAAATATCTGAATCAACATCATAATCTCCAATTTGTATGTTCATGCACATCTCCTTACTTGTCTTCCGCTGCTGTAAGGAATTTACCGCAGATTCTTGTCGTCCCTTTGGCAGTCGCTACAACAGCCACTCAATCTCAGCAAGCGCAGCTAGATCCCTGGCCAACAATAGACAGTTCTCAAAACATTTCTGCAAGGTGCCAGACTGCACCGACGGACCTGCCTCTGAAGTAGCATCAAAAACAGGGGGCATGTCGCAGATAATAGCTTTAGCGCGATCCTGGTCCATCGCACGACGTGCCTGAAAGAATGTATCGCGCTCAAACTCAATATCAAATGACACCTTCTTTTTCCCTACCAACCGAATGAGTGGATGTGGGCTATCCTCTCCCGTTGTTGTACCACCCTCAGTGATAACTGCGACAGCTGCATCTCATGGTCGGGGCTCTACAAAAATTCTCGCAACACTCGCACCCTGATTCTGATTCAGCGGCAGATTCCCAAGTTGGTTCACGTTTTCATTAGCATTCTGATTCGGGCGTTGATTCTGGTTCTGCGCTGGTTACTGCACTTGATTCTGTACGGGCTATTGTTCCTGAGGTTGATTCTGCAACTGTGGAATATTCCCTGCTTTCCATCGTGCAATCAACTATGGGCAGTTCTCTACTGTATGATCTGTAACAAAACAAAACGTCCACTGCATCTGCAACAGTGGGAAATCTCGTTGGTAATGTCCCCATACCACGCAATGATAGCACTGAACAGGTCCGCGACCTCCTCATCCTCCTCCATGACCAAATCCTCCACCTCGTCTACCTCGGTATACTCCATGGAATCCTCCCTGTTGTTGGTACTATGGTTGATTATACTGTTGCTGCATAGGGTTCGGTTGCATGCCTTTTCCTTGCTGCGCATACTGTGTTTGCTGAATGTACTATGGCTGCTGTGGAGCCATTTGCATTAGAGCATATTGCGGCATAAACTGTTGTGGTTACTGTTGCGGTACAAACTGCACCTGGGATTGACGTACTGGTTGGACTACCTGTGGTTGTGGTTGCAGTTTTTGTATGGCACGCTGTTCGTCCTTCACATAGAATGCATCGTACGTTCTCTCATGTAGCAACCCATATGCACAGCAATCTTACACAAATTTACAAAATGTACAATACAGATTCATCATTTTTGTGACCATCTTCTGCATGTATTGGCATTCCTCATGGTGGTGCCCATATACCTGACAAACGCAACACCATGGCATGCCACTACCACTCAACGGATTCAGTGATCCTGAAACCAGATAATTGCGGAAGTCCAAGCAATTATCCTTAGTATATCCTTCTCCTCGACATCGCATACACCATACTTCTTCACACTGCTCCTTGCCCTTCTTAAGATCTTGCAGCTGTATGGTCAGATTAGCCAACTGCATTTGAATCAGTGACATCCCAGCTACATTTTCACCAATTGGCGATGCTTCCAACCGCATTGCAATCTCCAGAGCTTCGCTGGGCGTTGTAATGTTCTGTTGCATCAACGGTAGTCGAATGTGCGGAAGCAGTGCCGCGATGAACCATTCTTTATGTTGGACAATGCTCATATCAAAAATAACCCTCGCCATCAGTGTTTTAAATCGTTGATCAAAGTCCCACATTGTTTCATTGGGGTACCACTTAATTTATTTCAGCTCTGTAATGTACTGTGCTTCTGACTTGGGTTTCTTGAATTCTGCGATCAATCTATTCCTGATATCATCCAGCGTCTTCTCCGGAGCTCCTGTAGGGACTAGAACAAACTTCATAAACCAATCTAATGCGCGACCTCGTAGAGTTGTCGCTAACTATCCTTTCTTAGCATTATCATCAGTAATCTGCTTCACGATCCATACCGCTTCACATAAGAACCAGTACTGTTCCGGGTTATCTATCCCGTTTCCATGGAATAGTGGCAACTTCGCATCCTCGCCCGCCATTCTAGGTTTCCTTCCTACAGCTGTTGAACTACTAGCGATCAAGTTTTGCTGACATGGTGGTGTCAAGGTTGTGTTTCTCATTGGTTGACAGATAGTGAGCAGAGGTGTGGGTACGCTGCCGCTGGGGTTTGGTCCTGCCTCTATCCTAGGCGTAGCCTGGTTTTCCTTGTCCGGAATGTGAGGTCCCTTCGTCCCATGTGGTATTCCTTCACGGCCTTGTGGTTCGATCGCAGCAGGACCTTCTCCTATGCTCTACCTCTTCTCCTGTTGAAACCTTGCTCCTCCCCTTGTAAGACCACTCTCTTCCTTGGCTTCACTCATAGTCTCGTCATGACCTGCACCCATCTACCACTTATCATTCCATGTACCTCCCCCCTGCTATCGCGATACCCACAGCCTCCCCCCACTAGGGTGTTTACTGATCCAGATGCATCTTCAATATACCCTTCTCGCAAATAATCATCTTAATGGACAATTGGAGCGATAGCAAAAACCTTCCCCGGGGTCCGCGGAAGAAATATCTTTCAGCTTCACTATAATACTTTTGGGTATCAACCGCAAATTCAGTGATATAACCTTCCAATATGCTATCGAGCCAAACTTCGACAGCTCGCAACACCTTGTTGTCAACTTCCTGCAGCTCCTGGATCAGTTTTGGAATCCAAGTCATCGGCTCACCACCTTGGAAGTTCCTCTTCTGAAAAGTCACTTTTTCCAACCACTCATAAAGGATAACTGGGAATTCACAGAAAAAATATTCGTGCAGACCGTTGTGAATATATCTTTCCACCCACTAATCGACTGTCAGTCGAGTGTTCCGACTTTCTTCTTCAGCAAATTCCTGCAACTTCTAATCAAAACAGCTTTGTATCTTCGGCTGTGTCGAATGCCACAACATATCCTCCTTTCACTTAGCACACGGTCCCGGAAACGGAACCATTTGTTGACTCAAACCCAGTCGACATGGGTTCCCATCGCTGTCGACACCAACCCATCGTGATCTCCCTAAGCACCGGCCCAGACAGGTTTTACCCTATCCAGCAACACCTACGGAGTAGATGAGGTCTCACCCGAGATGTTCAAGGGAGAGTCGATGGAACCATGTTTCCGCCGAATGAAGGAGGATGGTTGCGGATCAATTACTTAACTTGTTGCAGCCTCTCAGAAAATACATCTTATGCAATTTACTCAGGCATTATTTATTTTCATAGCATCATTCAACATTCATCATCCCAACAAATATGACAATAAATAATTAATTGCATCAATGAAACATTACATCATTCAAGGATTCACATCGCAACATGCATTACCACAGACGAACAAAAGAGACATAGGGATTGCGCAAAAACAGCTTCATCACATCATATTACCTACGCAAAAACCCAGATACAATATCTCCGCAAAAACAGATCTCACCAATATCTCTTGATCTCAGATACATGCTCAAAGACACATTCATACAAGATACATACTCCCCGGTCAAGATCGTTCAACACATACAACTTATGTCTATATATAGGCTTCCGCCTTTACATTGCTTTCCCACTTACTGACAACTTCCTAACTGACACTTGGAGCAAACGACCCAATATCTACCTGACATGGTCCAAATGACCCAAAATCTAACTAACATGGTCCAAATGACCCAAAATCTAACTGACATGGTCCTAATGACCCAAAACCCCACATACCGCGGTAACTTTGACCCAAAATTACATAAAATATTCTCCTTTGCGCCCAGCTTTCCGCCTTCCATGATACCTTCTGACTTGTCACAGCATCCGCGATGCTGCGATGCTAACTTACCAAACCGCCTACCAACAGTGTTGGCAAGTGGTAATATTGTCAGTTATCTAAATGAACACATGAAATCAAGGATGCACACTGCTACTTTAGATGAGGCTTTGCATGATACAGATGT
This sequence comes from Larix kaempferi, assembly GCA_027924585.1. Classification (NCBI taxonomy): domain Eukaryota; kingdom Viridiplantae; phylum Streptophyta; class Pinopsida; order Pinales; family Pinaceae; genus Larix; species Larix kaempferi. Next base: position 21,029,836 of record BSBM01000887.1, read on the forward strand.
GTTGAGGAGTGGAACAGTTGGGAGACCGAAGAGGCCTATCAATGTTAAGTCCCAACAAAATTTGACTAAGTTCTTGGTCTCATCACTACCATCACCATTACATGGGGTTTCCACAAGTTCACATGCTTCTACTTCAGGTGTGTTAATTACCCAAGTTTTAATTTAATTTGAATTTCAATTTTCACGTTACTTTATGTGTTATTACTTGTTAGTAGCGGTTCGTAGATCATTTTCTAATTTGTTTTTTCATCTTATTCTAGGACAATTTCCTACCCCAATATTACTATGTTGGGGGTATTGGGATCCCTATCTTGATAGAAGAGGGGAGAGATTGGACACAAAGGTTCTAATGGATGACCAACATGGTGGAAAATTGTGGGCCATAGAGAAACATGCCAAGAGAACACTATGTTATTATGGTGTTGAATGCCGTATTAACGGTACATACAAACATATCCATTGCAAGAGGGTTTCTAAAACATGAATCCCTTTTGATTCATTGACATACAATATTTGTAAGTTGATACCTAATTGTGATGACTTTCAAATGCGTTTATATCGTGAATCAAGTAGCAACATCAAAAGACATGGGAGAGATACAGGGAAAGGGAGAAGGTTGGACCATCTGACTCAAATTGAACTCAAAATTGTTGCAAGAGATGCAAATACTACACGTAGATTAACAATGCGATCTCTTTGGTGGGAGAGGACAAAGGTTGCTACACTATCTATTAGAATGAGGTCTCTAAGGGAAAAGTTGTTCGAATATGTTGGAAGGAATGATGTGTTCAGGTTTTGTAAGGATGTGTGTGAGGCTCATAAGCAAGGAAAATTACAAGGTAAAGATGCAGTTTGGGAATTTGTTCAAGATATATTTCACAACCTAGTTCATTCAAAGTTAGGGAGAAGATATAGTGCATACACTAAATCCATTTATGAGATGATTAAGTTATGGGGAGGTACTAGATTACATAGCTTTATTAGCTTGAATCTGGATGGCCCTTCAATATCTACGACTTTAAGGCAAGTTAGAAAATCATTGACATATATCCCAGGGGAGCATGAGTACATTTTTTAGGCAATAGGAAAAGTGTATGCTTCTTATAAAGCCAAACATGGTATAGAGGGCCCAATTTCGGTATGCATTGCTGAAGATGAAACTGTTGTGAAAAAATATGTCAGGTGGGTAGCCAAAAGCGATACATTGGTGGCTTTTTGTGGTAAGAAAGAAGAACATAAGTGTCAATGACATTTCTTGGTGACAGTTGGTGAGGGCGCTGCAGAATATGAGATTATTACAGATGCCTTCAAGAATTGTGTGATTGGCCATTATGCACGTGTTATTATTGCAAACCCTTTACATGAGAAGCTTCCTCATTTGGTTGTGGTTGTTCATCCAACGTGCAACAGGTTTGATGCAAATTTTGTCCATCAACAATGGGAAAAAGTAGAAGACCTATGGAAGAAACATGTGTAACATTTTTTAGGACCTATTATTGGTCATTCCTCAGATGGGGATAGTAGGAGAAGAATGCTTATGTTGAAGGGTTATTACTCAACGACATGCATGAGATATCAAATTCCCTGGGAAGGGTGGGGGCTAACTGGGTTGTATGATGGATTTAAAGTAGCAGGACTTCATGACCAGGATTACATCCACAATGGAAAACAGCTAGTGAATCCTTTGTTTAGTGGTTGACGAGATTTCATTGTTGGAGAAGAGTTGATTAGTTTTAACCATGTAAGAATGGTTTAAAAAAATTTTAAAGTGGATGACCACATGCTTAAAATTGTGGATATAGAGAGGCTTGATCGCCAAAACTGAGGTTTAGCACAATGCATTGCTTCAAGGCATGTCTAGAGGTGCTTGAAGGAAATGAGAAGTATAGGTGGCAGGACAGAGAGGACATCGGGTATAGAGACCTATCTAGCAATCGTTGCTGACTATATTGATTTTTTTTGTATCCTAGTTTGACTCTTTGGGAAAGGGTGTGAAATTCTTCAAGAGTCCATCATTTCTTCACATTATGACTATGTTGTGTCAAAGAACAAGCAAATACTAATGTCAACATTAATTTCATTAGCAGAGAGGCATATCAAGATGTGAAAATTTCTTGCCACTTTGTGGTTTTGTTGATGAGATTATTTTGTGATCAATACCCTAACTTGCCATGTGCATTGCACCTGACTGGGTCAGATGTATGTGAGAAATTATTTGCAAATTCGGTGGCATGGTCGGAGTAGAGAGGGAATATGATTTCACTGACTTACTTCGTGCTATTGGAACCCTTAATAGAGTTGTTGAATAAGAATTGAATCCCCAAGGGCTTCGTTTCAATAAATCTCATAAGAAACAAATGAGTATCTGGAATAAATTGCATCAACAAATAGTAGAGGAAGGTGACGTCTTGTCACAATATGATTCAATATCCAAAGATGATAAAATTATAGAAGCTCTCAAGATAGGATTGGAGGATGCACGGGGAATTTTACTAGGTCTTGGCATGCAACCAAAAAGACACACAGAAGATTCTTGGTGGTTTAAACCATGGATAGAGGATCACAATTATTCAACATTCGAAGCTGTGGATGAAGTAGTTGATAATTCTCCACCGGGTCATTCCACATCCATATTCCAATCTTCGTCTTTTATGGTACTCAATGATAGTGAATTGCAAACGATGGAAGGTGTTGAGCTTCAATGTTGTTGGTACAATAAAATAAAGGGGCAACGCATGTACAAGTATGATTCGACAGATCATCTATTCATACAAATTGAATCTGTTATAGCAACGACAAACCTATCATACAATATCAAGAATGACACATACAAGTTAGAAGAAAGCGACCACAAAATTTTTGTGGATTTCATCAAAAATTTAAATACGGTGAATTTTTCAAAACATTCTAATTTCTCTTATATTTTCTACTACTATATTATAACTTATTTATAAAGTATTATTTTTTGTATTATCACTGATTTGTTTGTATCAATTTCATACTCGTTTTAGACTCATTTTAATTTCTCTTATCTTCAGGTGCGGTAAATGGTTCGGATGCCGAACGATTGGGATAACTCAATGTGAAGTTATCCATCATCAAATATTTCTTTATGCATTCTTGAGGCATGGTTCTTGAGGGTTCTTGAGGGTTCTTGAAATCTTGGCTAGTTCAACAGGTATGTTTAATATTACTTTTAAAAGGATGAAAGAAGTTTTTGTTTGTCAAATTTTGGTGCCCATGCCCATGTTAGAGTTTTCATATACTTTATTTTGCTACTTCAATAATTAAATGGAATATTACTTAATGTGTGTCTCTTGAAATGTGTTTTCTAAATGTATTCTTAAATGGAATATCAGCAATAGTAAATGACATATGTACATATAAATAACAGAAGTAGTAAGAGAAGTAGTAAATATCAGCAGTAGTAAATATTAGCCAGGATTGATGATCATCAGGCCTACAAAATGGATCGTCCTCAAGGCCACTTTACTTTGCCTCAACTTCCAACAACTATTCAGGTCTGTTTTAACAAATATTCACTTGATGGCATGTTTCGTTTTGCCAAAAATTCGACAAGCAAGGTCATTAATTCTCTTTTTTTCTTGTTTTTGCAGGAAGTCCATGCTGCACTTTCCTTGCAAGAGAATTAAAGCATACATGATCTCATTCTAGCAAGAGTTATAGCAAAGGTAATTTCAAAACTTTTGCAGACCTCTCAATGAAAGTGTTTGTTATTGCTTTCCAAGTTACATATTATATATGTTACATCTTATTGTTCACACAGAAGGTCACATGCCATAACTGTGACATGGTTTTCCACCTATTAATAAGTGTTGGATGTTTGGCAGTCAAAGTGTTAGAAAGCATGTTGCAATACTTCCATAATTATATGAACTGTCTGTGGGTCTATGTGCTAGATTTGCATTTGTATTAAAATTGGTTAGGGTTGTGTGCTTGCATTGGTATTAAATGGGTTTGTGTGGGTTTTGCTCGAATTGGGTCCCATGCAACGTAGTTCTTATCCATTGCTTCTTGTTATATTGAGAGTTTTCCTTGTGCTTCATTTGCAAGACACCAAAAGATAGCTTTCAATCTGAAAACAAGATATTGCTACTTACTCCATGTTTTATTAATGAGTTATTTTTTGAAATCAAGAAAGGTGTGCTTTCTAATTTATGGTATCTATTTTATATACTATAAAATGTGGCACAATATTTCCATCCATCCATCCTGCACTGCATTCATGTGGTTACTAGCTTACATATGGTTCACTCATTTTGAACCTTGTATTCGTGTAGTTGCTAGGAGTTGATTTTAGAAATTTCTCACTTATGGAAAAAGATCAGCTCGACAAGCCCCACATGGTGTAGATAAACAAATTCTTAATTCTAAATATTTGGCTCCAAAAAGATCAATATTTGATATTGTATTCTGACTTTTTTTTCCCAAAAGTATTTTTTTTCAACTTAATACAAAATATGGACTTATGTCAAATAATTGATCTATAATACAAGTCATTATATATATAAGGTTCTCTATGTATCTTTGGGTTGAAGGTGACTTGTTGAGATCATACTACACAGAGACTTTGTTCCATGTGGGCCCACACAACTTAGGTTGTGCACACCTATTGAGCTTCTTGGATGAATGGATATATAGATGGATGGATCCACTTGTATGTAAGTATTTATAAGATTTGGTGCATTGCAGGTTGGTGAATCTTAACAATTTCAAGAAAGTAAATGAGATATATGCAAAATGTAAGTGGTTTGTTTCTTTGAATCTCAAACATGCCATGAAATATGTCTACGGTTACAACATTCACACATTTTATACTATAGGTGTCTTCACTTTGGTGGTTGCTAAAAGTTAAATTATGTTCATCTAAAATTTCCATTTGGCTTACCGAGTGTATTCTCCTTTCTTGTCCTTTGTTCTCTCCTTTTTTTTAATTGTGGTTTGTGTTTTGAAAGGGAATAGGTTGTCTTTCATTCATTAGAAGGATTAGTAGTAGTTTCTCAATTCAACACCGTTGCATAAACTCTATTTCCTTGGCCATTAGTTAATACTAGGTTAAATTTCCAGTGTCTATAGACGACTTTCTAACTCAGATTGAAAATGGGTAGAAGTCTATCCTTTTTCGTACTTACCCTGTTTCCTAAATTTAACTTGGAGGATTTCATAAATAATCCTTTTTTTATTACATTTCCTTCAAATGCTGTGGAAATCAGTTAAGATAGTCTCAACTTATTGGAGCTTTTTTAAGATCGTCTTAGTGGATTATCAGCTACTCAGCATTCTCAGATTTGTAGAAGGATTGCTTGGAGGTTTATGTTGGAACCTATTCCATCAATGATCAATTCTTGTTTTCCATATAAAATTTCATTACTGTTATAATTATTAGATATATTGAGATTTTTAATGCCAATACTAATTCTAACACATGCAAAGTAAATTTCTTTGCAATTTCGAGGTCAATCTATATGTTGGGGTATCATATATGTAGTTGGACTCTACTGTTATTATTTGATTCTATCATCCCTGTGTAAATCTTTAATATATGAAATAGTTTGATCCATGTCAAGATGCAGTGATGCTAATTTTTCAGATTGGTCTATCCTGATATTGAAATATGAATTCTCAATTTCTAAATGTCCAAGTTACCTCATCGAGTTTTTCCTTGTACGCAAATATTACCCTGTTTCAATTGATTGATGAAACAATTATGAGTGCTTTTATGTATGTGGAGGTGATTTTATACAAAGCTGACCTAGTTCATCTTTTCTTCATACATATTTTTCATCACCTGCACTAGCCCGGTCGACTTATCAAGTTGCAGTATTACCTTTAAATGCAAAGATTGAAATTGAGTGCATTACTGACCTGTAGGGTTCAAATTATCTTTTTGCTGTGTTCTTGGGTTTCTTATTGTCATTGTTGAAGAGTCATGCATTATCCTTTTCAAAATATATGCTCTTGGATAAGATATTTTTGTTCAAACTAGACTAATAGAAGGTGGTTCCATGTCTCTACCTCACACTAAACAATTTGCAGTTTTGAAGGATGTTAAAATAAGTGAGGTCATTTGACTAGAGAAATTCTCGAATCTTTGTGCACTTGAATTTGCTTGAATTGGGGTTGTGACTGCAATCACATAAATTCCTCATGTTTTTTAGTCTAAAGTTTCCAGCACTCGCCGCAAACTCAATTGATCCTTTTAACTAACATAGTACAAACTAGTTAATGGCAGTACTTCATTAAAATCATTTTGTAGACATAAATTAATGCTATATTGAGATGATATCACAATAAAAATTGAAATTTTAAGACCAGAAAGAACTAAAATTGCAAAATTACTAATTGTGTTTTTCCATACAGTTATCACAGATGTAGAGTTTTTCCATACAGTTACTCTCACAAGTAGCTAGTTCCTCGTCTTGTGAGAGGAATAGGTGCACTTGTTCTTTCATCCATTTACTGAAGAAAAAGCTAATATTGAACTTATATATTCATTATCAAATGCACACTTATCCAAAAGAAATGTAATTTTATTCAGTTATCTAATTATCTTGAATATTTCAGAGATTTTCCCTAAGGTTTATAAATATTTATCTGGACTTTTTTATTGAGCACAAATCCAAAGAATGTTTGAACTAAGAATAATTGTTTCTGTTTTTGCAGCTATGATCTACTAGGTCTCGAAGGACTTGCTCAAGCTTTATGCATATTTATTGGAAAATATGACGTCCCTAACTATAAATTTTTGGATCTACCAATCAATTCTTTGTTGAAGATGCATGTAAAGCCTAAGGTATGCAGATGCATGTAAATATTGAGGTATGAAGATGCATTTCCAAAATATTGAATAAGCAGTGGGATACTAATTCACACTTAATTTTGATGTGCTCGTTATTTACACATTGTTTAGCATGCCTTTCAGCAATTGACAACAAAGTTGAGAAATCAGAGAAATTTTCAAGTTTAAATCTTGATATTCCATTCGATGTTTATGGTTTCATATCTTAAAAATTTCCAGTGGAAATGTTCTTTAATTTCGTCATGTTTGTGTGGAGTGCATTAATACGAACCATTACACCAAAACCTCGAGATGTTAGTGAAGGCCGCCCACTAGGATCTTAACATCCCACCACGCTCCATAGTCCAGACTCTGGGATGGATGTGCGCCCATACAGTGGTGTCCCCTTTGAGCCGTACGAGCCTCGGGCGAACACTGCAATGCCGACGTTGCCACCCGCTCTGTGACTTGAACCTGGGTGGAGGCTCTTATACCAAATGATACGAACCGTTACACCAAAACCTCGAGATGTTAGTGAAGGCCGCCCACTAGGATCTTAACATGCATATTAACTCATTAGGAAATTTTGACTGTTGTTGATTTGAAAGATGGCTAGGGTGTGGAAATCTCTTGTTATAAAACTCACTATTGTGCACCTGTTGTGGTATGGAGTGGGTATGGATGTGGTATGGACCTTCCTTATACGGTGATGATAAAACGTGCTGCTGTGGCTTGGAACACTTATAAGTTATGCACTATATACCTTGGTGATACCTTGAGAGAGAATATAATAGTTTGACCACGAGTTTGACACCTTTGTCTTCTTGACCCCTCTTGTTGACTCTTGATCTTATGTTGACCCACATCACAGTCTCTTGTTGCCTCCAACACGCCTCCAACGCGTGATTTCTCTTCTTACTGGTCCCTTGCAATCCCATTGTCAACCCTTGTCTCTTCGCCACAAAACCCTAGCCTCAAGCACGCCTCAAGATGCAATTTCCTTGCGTATTGGTAAGCCCCTCAACTTGATTTCTCATCCGGTCGTGACCCCTGCCATCGCCATTTCACGGATATTTGTCAGCCCACCCATATAAAAAATACCCCAAAGTATTTGTGTATTGTTATTGGTATTGGTCCGTCAGTGACACCCCCGTGGTTTCATACTGGAGTGGTCTAATATCTTTGTTGCACTGTTTGAGTGTGTTAAGTTGTAATAAATCCATGGGCTTTGTATGGACTACAAACAGAGATCTAGTTTGTACACGTTTTGTGTGTGAAATTTCATCATTACCTAATAGTTTATGGATTGTTGTTTCTGGGTCTGTTGCTCCAGTAATTGGGGTTTCCTTACGGTTCACTTTAAGCATACCCAAACACTCATACAGTGCAATAGAGATATTAGTCCAATTAAACCTGCTTAAACCCACCTTAAACCACGGGGATTCCTTGCTCTGTTGCTCCAGTAATTAGGGATTCCTTGCTCTGTTGCTCCAGTAATTAGGGATTCCTTGCTTGTCGACTAGGTAACTGAACTTATTCTCTCTCGGGTATATCCTTTGCTCCTGTAGTGAATTGTCTCTTAATAGACAAGATCTGATCTAAAAAAATATTGTTGAGTATAAGGAAGGTTTCAACCACATTTCAACTCTCCTAGTGGGTTATATTATTTGTTTTCTTTGTACTTTGAGTTAGACACGAGTTAGATTTACTACTGATGTTATTTATTGTATTTGTATGCTTTTCAGCTAGATTTACTACTTTGAGTTAGTTTTACCACTGTTGTTATTTATTGTCTTTGTATGATTTTCAACTTTAACACAGGGACCTTAGGGAGTGTTAAAGTTGAAAGAGATGAAAATTATGCTTTAAACTTATCTTGTCTAGTTAAAACGATACTATTTTGTTTCTATGTTGAAGATGCATGTAAAGCCTGAGGTATGAAGATGTGATGAAGATGCATTTCCAAAATATTGAACAAGCAGTGGGATATTCAGACTTAATTCACACTTAATTTTGATGTGCTCGTTATTTACATGTTATTTAGCATGCCTTACAGTTTTTCTTCACTTTTGCTTATGCTTTTAAAGCTTATTAGCTAACTATGTGTTATTAGCTCATGGTAACTGTATAGCACAGTCCAAGTTTTGTATGGTTACTAAAATCAAAGGTATCTCTTTTCACTCTCTTTTTCAGTCTCATGTTGTACAGGAATTGGCAAAAATGTATTTTCAGATATTATTGGCAACAATGCTGATGGTAATAGTTCAGCAGTTAACAACAAAATTGAGAAATTAGAGAAATTTTCAAGTTTAAATATTGATAGTCCATTCGATGTTTATGGTTTCAGATCTTAAAATTTTCCAGTGGAAGTGTTCTTTAATTTCGTCATGTTTGTGTGGAGTGCATATTAACTCATGAGGAAATTGTGACTGTTGTTGATTCGAAAGATGACTAGGGTGTGGAAATATCTTGTTATAAAACTCACTGTTGTGGTATGGAGTGGGTATGGAGTGGGTATGGACGTGGTATGGACCTTCCTTATATGGTGATGATAAAATGTACTACTATGGTTTGGAACACTTATAAGTTATGGGCTATATACCTTGGTGATACCTTGAGAGAGAATATAACTTTGACCACGAGTTTGACACCTTCGTCTTCTTGGCCCTTGCTAGCCCTTTCCTCTTCACTGTGTCTTCACCAAAAAACCATGGCCTCAAGCAACACGATTTCCCTGTGACTCCGGTAAGCCCGAGCCTTGCCTCATTGCCATTTCACGGATATTTGTCAGCCCGCCCATCTAAAAAATACACCAAAGTATTTGTGTATTGTTATATTAAATAAAAAAAACCATTTGCCCCACATTTTCCCATTAATATATAAGCAATATAATGTTTTGGTTTTCATGAATATTTAATACCCCAATATGTTTCCAATGTGTTTGACGAAATGTTGATGTGAATGCAAACTGTTTGTGAAAGTTATAAATCAATGTAATGTTGTTATATGTTTGAATTTGTCAAACATATAACAATATTACATTGATTTATAACTTTCCCAATATAATGTTTTTTTTTATAATTACTAAGCCCCCAATATGAACGGACATGATATGGTATTGGTCCGTCAGCGACACCCCTGTGATTTCATACTTGAGTGATCTAATATCTATGTTGCACGGTTTGAGTGTGCTAAGTTGTAAGAAAGCCATGGGATTTGTATGGGATACAAAAGGAGATCTAGTTTGTGCACGTTTTGTGTGTGAAATTTCATCATTACCTGATATTTTATGGATCGTTGTTTCTGGGTCTATTGCTCCAGTAATTGGGGTTTCCTTACGATTCACTTCAAGCAAACCCAAACACTCATACAGTGCAACATAGATTTTAGTCCAATTAAACCTACTTAAACCCACCTTAAACTGCGGGGATTCCTTGCTCTGTTGCTCCTGTAATTAGGGATTCCTTGCTTGTCGACTAGGTAACTGAATTTATTCTCTCTCAGGTATGTCCTTTGTTCCTGTAGCGACTTGTCTCTTAATAGACAAGATATGATCTAACAAAATATTGTTGAGTACAAGGAAGGTTTCAACCACGTTTCAACTCTCCCAGTGGGTTATATTATTTGTTTTCTTTGTACTTTGAGTTAGACACGAGTTAGATTTACTACTGATGTTATTTATTGTCTTTGTATGCTTTTCAGTTGTAACTAGACAAGAGTGAGAAAATATAAGTTCAAAACATAATTCTCATCTCTTTCAACTTTAATAATCCCGAATGTGGATGAACACTCTGTGTTCGGACTTGTGTGGACTGATATCTTTGTTGCACTGTCTAGGTGTGCTAAGCTGAGTATAAGGAAGGTTTCAAATCTCATAGTCGGTTATGATATTAGTTTTCTTTGTACTTTGAGTTAGATTTACTACTGTTGTTATTTATTGTCTTTGTATGATTTTCAACTTTAACACAGGGACCAAAGGGAGTGTTAAATTTGAAAGAGATGAAAATTATGCTTTAAACTTATCTTGTCTAGTTAAAACAATACTATCTTGTTTCTAGTACTATTTTGTCATCGTTTGTCATGGTTTATGTCTGTTTGAGATGGTTTGCAGTTTCTTTGATGCCTATCTATGTATTTCAGTTGCAGTTGCAGTTTCTAAGCTAACTAATTTTTAACTATTTCACTTCTCTTCCTTGTATAAGTTGTTTATTTGGTTCTACTTTCTATAACTAATGATACAGTGATGACAAAAATATATAAAACAGTGTACCTTGAGAGAGAAAATATTATTGGTCTTGTTGGTCCTACAAAGGAGTTGCTTGTCCACCTTATATAGTTCACCTTGACCTTGTGGGTTTGTGGTTTATTTTGTTGTGGCCCCCTTGGTTGACTCATGATCCTTTATCTTATGTGTATCTTACTTGGTCCATAGGTTATGTTTATTAATGTTTTGATAGCCTATCTGTTTTCTCGGGTGGACTGTGGGTCCTTCCCTAGCATGACCATGAGGTGACCATGAGCCTTTTTTCTTGTGTGGACTGTGGGGTCTTCCCCAGTGTGACAGTGAGTTTCACTTTATGGGTGGACTGTGTTTTTTCAAGCATGACTGTGCAAAGTATGCTTGTGTGTCTCTGTAGTATGTGACTGCATCCTTACCCAGCATGATTGTGTGTCCTTTGTTCGCATGACTGTACTGGGTATGAATGTGCTTGTTGACTAAGAAGTCTAGGTCAATATGTGGTCAGTATGCTTCTGCTTTAACCCTCTCTGGATCTCTCTCAAGGTACGTAAATTGGCTAGATTGACTTGTCCCTTCGGTACAAGATCAAATCTGAAAAATCTAAGTATATGGTTGATTCAAATATTGGTTATGATAATTTACATTGATATCTACTGTACATTATTTTATCATGTTGTTACGGTACATGGAATTTGATGATTCTCGAGGACCAACTTTAACGCAGTGAATAATGGAGCGTTAAGTTGAAATAGATAAAAATTATGTTTATTTATTACAGTTAAAATTTTATTAGAGCAGTATTGTTCTGAAATTGATTTTATATGTTCATGCTTTAAAGTTTACTACTTAAATTAAAAATTCCTCTAACCCTTAAACTTCAACATCAAGTACTTTGGAGACATGTACATGGAGATATGTACATGGCATATGAAAAGCATGAGAACTGGCTCTTCCATGCTCAATGTGGAAATCGTGGGTTGTTGTCTGTGAGCCAATTACCTCTTGATATTGATAGGTCTCTACACCCTGAGATCGAGGACCGCACATTTCTTTTGCAAGGAGAACATGTACATGCCACTATTCAGAAGGTAAGCCAAATACTGATCTATGTAATATTCATAACCCGTTTGGGTTCTAACGCTGCTATATACTTTATGATTCTAATTGACTGCTTCTGATGCAAACATGTCAACTTCAGGTTCCAGCCTTAGTGCTGGATTGTGAGCCCAACATTGACTTCAGCAGAGACATTGAAGTAAAGCAAGGGTACGAATTTTTTCACTGATTTGGTTTTTACACATACATTATGGAATACCATATTTTACATAAAGAGAAACAGTCTTTTGACCTCTTTAGGAATTGAATTGCTTGATACTAAATATGTTTAACGTAGGTGTTTTCTTACATATTTGTTTTGGTGATCCCAAAGATAAATGGTTGAGGAAGATTTAAGTCCTATTATGTTTGACTTACTCACAACTACTAGACTAAATGGAGTGCCATACACATGGGAAGGACTAGTATATCTTGATCTATTGGAGGGTTAAATGACAATTTTGGGCATGACCAGCCTAATGAAAAGTGATTAACAGCCACCAATAATAGGTTTGGAGGAATGCTGGGTTGAATTTGAGGGTTGAAATGGCATTAAGAAACAATTCCGGGCATGGATATGGACACAAAGAGCAAACCTGGTAACTCCAACAGCCTCAATCCTTCATTTTGGGCACAGGAATATCTATAAGTGACATGCTCTGTTGCACTGCTAAAGTGAAACCATGGTATAACAAGTGTCTCTCAGGGGTCATGAAGGCTCAAAAGTGACAGAGGGCAAGCTAATGAAACTGTTTTGGAACTTTGGCTTCCTATAAACGTACTCTACCATTGATCATCACTGACAAAAAGGTAGGCTCATCTCAATTAAGGACTAGCTCATGTCTGGGACAAATTGCTCTAAAAAATCATGGTAGCCTAGCTACTATGGATGGTGATAAAATGACCAAAATATAGAGTTGTCACTTGATCCATCCATGTGTCACCATAGTTAACTCAACTTTTGTGAGGCAATTACAAGCCTCTTAGCTTGAGTTGTTTACATAAATTGTATATTACCACTTTTGTATGGAAGAGTGGAATGAATTAAAAAGCATTCAATCCTCTATTGGCTTGTACTTATGATGTATATGCTTACAGTATAATGAAGCCTATGTTTACAATATGTAAACAACATCCCTATGCCACAAGTAAGGATTTTTGAAGTTTCAATCCCTCTTCCTTAGCCTTCTTATCAAGTACAGAAGCTCTCCTACTCAAACAAAAAGTACTATTTTTAAAAGATTCAACATGTTTTTATGCTCTCCTAGCTATAGCGACGGCTTTATGTAAAGAATTAGTTACAAATAGTCTCACCTTCATTTTTATTTCTAAACTTTGGTTTGATTTGTAGATGATATGCACTAGTTTAGGTGGTTGTGCAGTCTTGACCTTTAAGTGGATTCTTCAATGGACATATCCTTCTGTAGCATGCGCATAAGCTGAACTTGTAGGGTTTGTTATAGATTCAAATGGCTCTTTTGGTTATTGCATTCATGAAGTTGCTTAAATCTCCTCTAGGATGTGTGGTGATCATAGTTACAAAATTTGGCTCGACAGAAGACTCCACTGGATTGGCCAAAAGGACAAAGATTGGATTGCATGTTCAAATCCAAATTTAGATCTATAAAGAGGTTTGTTGATTAGGTATCTGAAATAAAATGTTGAAAATGAGAGGGTGGAAAGTTGGAAACCCTGTTTTCCACAAAAGGAGAGAGAAACCATAACTTAAAGCCCAAGTTACCTTTATGTAGTACTCGGGCCATTCTTCCATGAAAGTGACATTTTCAATCATTGAAATATATACATAAAAACCAATGAGTAAAACATTCTTAGAAAATTATGAGCTTACAAACAAATTAGCTCATTACATAGAGTTTACTTGGATAATAAATTTGTATTTGGGTACATGACAACATTCATCCTTAGTATGCATATGCTTCTTGTAATGTTCACACAATGTTCATAAGCCCTATGAGGATGGTTGCTTCAGCTTCTCTTTGCTAAGGACCTTCTTTTGTGGAGAACATATAGCTGATCCATATGAGCTTTTTTCAATAGAGGTGTAAGTCTTAATATGCTTCTTCTTAGCTTCCAGAAGTTACAGGTACATGGCTTTTGTACAAGTTTCATGAAGAGTTTGAATGTCAAATAGAGCAAACTCCTTTCAAATATAACTATGCAGCCCTATCTCTTTCCTCTATAGAAATATGCAACAAAATATCTTTACTTAAGGAGTTTAGGGGCATAATCATCAACTTTCTGCCATAGTCTTTGCCTAAGTTATTTCCACTAGATTCCCACTTATGTTCATACCTTGTACGGTAGATTGTCTTTTGCAATATTTGCTCAAACTCTACTCAGTTGAGGATGAGACATCTTTCTTGTTTCCTGTGTTACTAGCAAAAGCTCTCCCACCACAATAGGGCATGGCTTGTCATCTTTAATTGGGTAAATGGGACTTTATGTGGGTTACCCTTGGAATCAAAAGTAAAGTTCTAATCACCAAATCTATTTGTCAAGCTTGTGCTGAAAGGGTTGTTTTTATAGCCAGCCTCAACATTAAATAGACCTTATTCAAAAGAGGATTTTGTTAACAATGATAATGGAGTAATTGGGGTACATGACAGCATTCATTCTTAGTATGGCCATACTTGTAATGTTCACAAGCCTTGTGAGGGTGATTGCCTCCATACACAGATTCAGGTTTCTGGATGATATTGGTCAAATTTTGTTTATGCTTCTCTTTTCCAAGCACATTCTTTTGTGGATTACACTTAGCTGATTCATTTGAGATTTCCACAATACAAGTGTAAGGGTTGATGTGCTTCCACATGGCTTCCATCCTTCCAGAAGTTCCAAGTACATGGATTTTGTTCAAGCTTCATGAAGAGTTTGAATGTCAATTAGAGCAATCTCCTTTTTGGGTGTAAGGTTCAAAGATTGTCATAACAATTAACTATCTCTTCCTTTGATTAGTATATTGGTGACAAAGAGTTCTCTTTCACCTTCTGAGCTCATCTCTTGTTTACAATGAGCCCATAGAAGAATTGGCTTGAATATGGTTAGAAGTATGAACCTTGTTTCCTGATACCCAGTCTTTTCCATGCATAGTTGTTGCATCCCTAGGCTACTTTTTCAGGATGAAACAAACAACCATGTTTCATGGTTTCCATGTTGGCAAAGATCTACATTCTTCTAGAGTGTGCCAAGATCTTCCTCCATGCTATGACTATTAAATTATTTTCTTGGTCCATCAATTCTTGTTTCATTGGTGTCTTTCCTTTGTCACTAGGTGGTACCACTAAAGTCTGTTTATTTGTTGTGAATTAATTTCTTTTTCCTCTAATTTTCATCTGTCTCTTTGGTGAAAGTATAAGTTTCATATGAAGAGTTGTGAAAATTTTCAATTCATGTTCCTTACTAATATACAAACCATTGATGTACTTAAATTTAACCAAGCAGATGTCTCTTACATATTAAGATTTAGAGATGGTGGATAGATTTCATCAATTAGGATTTTGGACCTTTTGGTTTGGCTTGGGTTTCATAAATTTCACTTGGATCAACATGTTCTTCTCATGCCATGGAGGATAGAACTTCATTATCTGTTTGAATTTGTTCAAAGCTATTAATAGACAATTGTTGTTCCTTTCATCTCCATTTCTAATAATCTTTCAGCCATGTTAAGATTCTTCTACATAAGGTAGATTCTTTACATATCATTGAATTCATGACAAGAAAAATATGATCTTAATGTTTTTGGCAATTTGCGAATCATCTATTCTGTCAAGATTTAAAGCATACCATTGAATAGTTGCATTTCTATTTTATTCTCTATTTTGAAAAGAAATGAAATTGGAGGGATTTGAGAGTCAACATCAACTTACAGAAGATGTGATATTGGTTGTATTACTATTAACCACACTTGCCGCAACTCTAGTTGCTAGTTTTGAAACATCACCTCCCAAATTCATTCTTACTTGCATAGCCTTTAGAATTTCAGAACCTATTCTTATTGGTTTAGCTGATTTATAATTTTCATCTCTTGATGAATGTGTTGAATTTGCTTTAAATGGTTCAACGTATCTTGAAGATTGTCTCCTTCATCCATTTTGGAAATGGGATCTCTCCTCTCCCCATGGTCTGAAGCATCTAAGTTGTTATTTTGTTTTCACTAGTGAGTTTTTTTCCATTCCAAGTAATGTTTCTTCACTCTCAACAAACTAGTAGTCAAAAGGCTCTCCCTTTCCTCATTTTCCCAGAAATGAACTTGGCTTTGACACCAATCTTATCCGAGTTTTGCAAGTTTACAACTTAGACTAAATTCCAGCAAGCACAAACAATGTAACACAGAATTGAGGTAGTTGAGGGGTGTGGTCCATACTCATCACCATCAATTGGTTTTGTGAATAAGATCTACCAGCCCAATGTCGATGAGGCGTAAGTACCCACTCCGAATGAGTGAAATATTTTTTAATTTTGTTACTTCACATAGCTAATTCATTTTAATTTAGTCATCAATTTCAATTGTGTTGGTTCAGGTGTGGTTCAGGTTTTATCTTTGGATTTTGTTTGGGGTCACATATTGAAGAAGGGATTCTACCGGGATTTTGCAAAGGAGCTTTTGCAAATTCTGTCAGGATTTTAGTTGGGCATGAGTTTCCACCAATCTCTCTTCTTGTTGCACGCCCGCTTCTTGTTTCTCCAATTTGGCTTCCCCTATTTCACCATTAGAAGAACCGCAAGATAGTTCATTTAGCCTCAGACTGACCCCTGCCACAACTAATGGACATTCCTGTGGCATTCTCATTCAATAGCCAAATGCAGAGGATATCCCCACCTCATTCATGTGTCCTCAGTATGCAGGGGATGCATCCTCATGAACTCTAGCGATTTTGTAGAAAGCATATTAACTAATTGGGTGCACTCACCAAAGATCATATGGCTCTGCTAGATCGATTGTCCCTACTCTTCCCTGCATTCTTGGATTTCAATGAAGGATTTAAGAGCTTTAGAAATTTTCGGGACAATAATTAGTGTCTTTAGTTGTATTTAGTGCCTTGGAGTTGTAGAGGTCCACATCTGAGACATATCTAAATTGTTATGTTTTACTTATCCCATATTCACTTGTTTGTATACCATGAAGGTATCTAAGCCCCCAGGGTGCCTTGGGAGGCTCTAAGCCTCCAGGGCCTGTTATAAGCCCTCGATAGGCCTTGGGGGCTTGAATACCCAACCACTGATGCCTAATACAGGCCTTGGGAGGTTTAGCCAAGCCCACGGTATCATGGCAATATACTAGGTAGATATATAAAGGGGTATAAAAAATGTAAATGAAAAAATGGATACATACAATAAATATAGGGAAAATAGGGGTTTTTTTAAATTGGGAAGGCATATTGGGAGGGGGTTAAAAAAAACGATTTTGGGAAGTTTTTTCCAATATTTTTTTAAATTAGGGGTATTGTTTCATATGCCATGAACGAACGTGCTATGGTAGGCAATCATTGAGTGAAGTCCCCGTGGTTAACTTAAGCACACTTTTCTATTCAATAGCTTTTGTGGTATTTAAGTTTATTTCACTAAGTGCAAGTTATTTCATTTCGCATACTTTTATCGGGTGCTTAGTTAGTCTAAATAACTCTAAATTGATAAATTGTTTCAATCTAGAGCATAAAATAATCAATTCGTTAGGGATACACCCCTTGGCTTTGAATTAGGGATTTCAGCCTAAAGTGAGAGGTTGTGTGTGTTGAGGTAATAGTGACATCCAACTTTAATTTCCATCTCGGTTGTGCTAGTGAATTGAGACCCTTCCCACTCACGTACATGTTAAGTGGTAACATTTTTGGTGCCATTGTCGAGGACAAGGTTTTTATTTCCCTAAAAAAAATAATTGAAAAATCTAATTAATTCCTCTTGTGAATATTGGTGAGCTTGTCTGTTTAAATTTAATTCTTCATAGTTCTTTTGGCGACTCCATTTAATTAAAATCCTAAAATATATTCTACGAGAAGAAATTTTCAAGGTATTTTCAATCTTATCCATGAACGTAAAAGAGTATATAACAAAAAATGAATTTAGTAATCAATGATCATGGTTTTCCTCAACTTGATTTTTCGGGCATCCCTATATTTCCAAATGATGGCTATGACCCGGATGTGTTGTTTGATTACACTCCATCATTTCATGATTATGGTGATTCGGTCATCCTATACATTGCATCTCTCATCAAATTTGTGATTGATTTTAATATTATTCATGAGGATGATTTGATGAGAGTATTTGTTTGCACTTTAGAAGATGATGCATTATTATAGTATTTGAATCTAAGTATTAGGGGAGTCTCTTTGATTGCAAAAAATTTCAAGGTGTTTCTCAAGCATTGCCATTATTATGAAGAAGAAGAAAATATTGAAAATGTTGTTGAAGATACTATTGTGCCATCGTACTACTTGGGTACATCATAATTCAAAAAAAGAAGTCCATAATGAAGACAATGATTCATCATTTTTTTCTCATGTTGATGTGTATTTGGTGAGCTCACAATCCCCTCAAAATTTTGAAGTTGATGATTTATCTTCTTGTGATTCTGAGGAATAAGATATTGAAGATAAGCCCTCATTTGATGCCAATAATGTTAATGCTTTTGTTTTTCATTTTCGTGATAATTTAGATGCAAAATTTCAACATGATGTTGATAGCCAGATCATAAAATTTATGGAAGATTTTGGGGATCTCATCTATGATACTTGTAGTGATGCATTTAATGAAGAAATTATTGAATTAGAAGCTTTAAAATAGCTAAACATAGAATAGGATTTGTTGCCATATGCCTCCATTCATAATGAAGATTTTGGACATCATATTGAACACATGTTTGTAGATTTATTGCAGTCATCTCTAAATTTTAGGTTTGATTTATTACAAAATTGTAAATGTGATTTCCATCCATGTTTAAGGGATTGCAATGGAGATTTTTTCAGCCATTTGGAGTAGGTTTCTAGGCACGAAAATTCAGAAATGTTTTGACCATTTTTAGCTTCAAATTTTGATGCTTTCATGCCTATTTTTTTGTTGTAGAAGATGACTTGTGAGCTAGAAAGTAATCTTTTTGTTTAGAAATTTGTTCAAGGATGAACTTCTTTCATGTAGAGGTTAATTGTATAAATTTCCAACAAGATAAAGGGTGTTTTCAATCCCTAAAATGGAGGCTAAAAATTTGTCAACTCTGAAAATTTATCTTATAGCTCACTTTTTTACTAATGTGGAAGGAATATTGGAGATGTGTTGCAGATTTGAAGACCCCCTTAAGCCTTTATTGCTTGAGGGAGTGAGTCATGATAATGATGGGTTGATCCATGATTACATAAGTCCTATCCAATCTTGGATAGAGAATTCTTGTAGTGGTGTATTTTTTTGTTTGATTGTTTTATTCTTCACCCTCCCCATGAGCATATTTTAGGCTTTGGCTTGTATCTCATGGAGATTCCATCTTGTCTTTATGTAACATTAGATGTAGCTTTGTTTTGGTTGGGAACGAAACACAAGTTAAGGTACCTTGGCATTGATGAGATAAGCACATGGTTAAATTTATTATATGATTTCACTTGACATTGCTTGATCTCATGTAATAGAATAGTGTAGGATGAATAAACTCTTTAACGTGATCATTAGGCTAATTTTCATTTAACATTCATTTACGATTTCATGCATTTTTCTTTTTAGCATCCATGTATTTCTTTGTGCTATTGATATATGTTGGCAAGTGCGTTCAAATTTATAGGTCAAGATTCTAGAGTTCTCGCATGCTTTCCAGGGAAGAGAACACATCACCATGTGGAGCTAGTTGTTACCCCTAAAACTGCACAATGTTTACTAAAGGGGTAGATATATTGATGATACATAAGAGTTGCAAATGTATGGCTTTCATAAGCCAATTATTTCTAAATGTATCTCAATTATATAAGTTATCCATGGTTGTATTGTAAAAAAATGTAACTAAGATGTCTTTTATATGTAAAGGGTCAGTTATAATAAATATCGTTAACCCGATTGTGACAATTCTACTAAGGCAAGTGACTCTTGAGTGTTTTTTTTACTTAAGAAGATCATGTTCGTTGTTTTTCACTCGTAAAATCCTCCAAAGTGAGAGCATGTCCTTAGTCTTACTGCCATATGTTGTTGAGCACCTAAGCCCTAGAGTCATTATGAACACAGTTAAATGATAATTAAGGTGTGTTGGTGGTTAAACATAAGTTATAAGGTTAGAAATGACTTTCCCTAGCTCTAACTTGGGGTTTAATAATATAATTTGTCCTTACCTTTATAACTCGAAGTTCCCCCTTTCTCATTTTAGACCATCATCATATTTTTATATAATTTGGTGTATCCTTGTGCAACCACATAGATACCCTTATATCCTAGCACCCCCATGTTTAAGCATGCAAGATGATGTGTGGGGCCTCCCTAGAGGCTTCCATAGCCTCAAAAACTCAAGCTAAGGCAAGTTGTGCCACTTTTCATCTCCCACATGTGATCCATCCCGTCTTTTCCTCACGTGTGTGACATCCTTCTCCTTTTACTTGTGCATTTTAACCCTCATTCAAATCATTTTGACCTTTCCTAGACATTTGGTGAGTGGTTAGACAAGATTATAACCTCTTTTTGACCCACAAGTGCCAAGGGTTCCCCTTCCTAACTAAATCAATCTCTTTATTATCCAAATCATCCCATCCTTTAGGTGAGGCACTCCTTCCTTTTGACTTGTTAAAGGCTTGCTATAACTACTTTCAATACTTTAGTCATTGTTTTACCATTTCAAAAGGAAAATTATTGTGTTTTAGTCTTTCTAGAATATATCTAGGGTTTTAGTCAAGAAAATAATTGTTCAAGGAGAAGGAAGTTGAGTCATAGAACTATATAAAGAGAATTCCTCTCTCATTTCTATTGTTGCTTGTTGCACACAAGAACTATCTTTATGTACTTATGAAAGGATTCTTAATACAAATCATCTTTGCATTTGGAGATAAAGACTTGGATTTTCTTGATCATGTGTGGCTTTCATCTTGCTATTGTGCTTAACTATTGGAGGCAATGTGCTAGCATTTCCCATTTTATTTATAATATTGATCCATTGAAGGGGCAATACCATCTAGTTGAATTGAGTTTATGGTGAGTTAATCTCTATTATAGATTCAATTGTTATTGTGAATTAAAGGGATCTTATTTTTTTTATTATTACTTAATTTGAATAGTACAATACTAACACCCTTTGTGTAGGGTACACCCAAGAAAAAGAAGTAAAAAAGGGATATTTTTCTTCTCTGTGTGATTGCATAAAACCCTAAAATTGAAGGTAATCCTCTTAATTTAAAAAGTAAAAATTGTTTTTTCTTTGGTAAAATCTATTAACCCTAAGGTAAAATGTTTAATAAATTTCACATAGCATAGATCTAATTGATATTATTGAATGTCAAGTTTGCATCCAAGGGTTAATTCAAGTCTTCTTAAGAAGATTTGTGAATCTGATTTGGTTTAACTTGCTTATCATTCACATTCAGATTTGTGTGGTTACTACTTGAATACCATTTTTAAAAAATAGCATTTATTTGGATAAACTAATAAATTTCTGCAATATATAAGTTACACATGTATATAAAAGTTTATTAAAACAAATATTGTTTATTATTCATAAGTTACATTTGCATACTTGTGTAGTAAATTCCAATAAGGGGTTTTATTTTTTAATTGTAGATTTTAGTGATTTATCAATATATTTCATGAATCATTTGGCATATTAATTTTGGAAATTACATTTTAAAATAACTTCTGCAATTGTTACATTCCAAATTTCTTTTCATGGTCATCCTCTATCTTTGTCCTATCCATTCCCCTTATCCTATTTAATCACCCAATCTCTACCAATATATATTCCATGAATCATTTAGCATATTAATTTTGAAAATTACATTTTACATTCTCATTTTAACTATTATTTAATTTAATCCTTTCATTTTAACTCATAATTTATTGTGTCTTCCCTCATATCTTAGTCCTCCTTTCTTTATTTATATTTTATCTGCTATTAATCATTCTTTATTATTATATTTATTTGTTTTTAATTATTTAATCCTCATTATAATTATTTGAGTTAAGGTTTCTTTATTTACTTTATTATTTAATAATTTATTCCAACTCTTTTTAAAATAATATTTATTTACACTCTTTATATATTTAATCTTCCTTTTTGTCATTGTTATAATAATTATTTGAATTAGGGTTTCTTTATCAATATCTACGATCACCTAATTTCTACTATGTTCAACTAACAGCTTCTTGTTCCCCTAATGATGGGTGGACTGTCCACCCAAAAGCTTGGGAGTTCTAAACTCTATAGCATAGTGAAATCCAAAAGCATGTCACAATAATTGTTACATTATCATATTTGATTTTCTCTTAGTTTGATAGTTAAGTCAATGGTTTTAATCACTCTCTCTTGAGCATAATCACTAAGATAACATAATTTAATTGCATTCACAATTCACTATTGTTTTATTATTTATCTTGTAATTAAATTCATCTAAGTTGTGATTATACTTCTTAATTTAAGTCATTCAAATTTATTCTCTAAGTTCATTTTGTGTTTCTTGTTGGTCTAGTTTTATATTGCTATTCAAATTAATTAGATGATTAAGGCACATATTACAGTCAACTTAAGCTAATCATCCTAGAGCCTATTACAAGTTCTAGGAACCTTACCTTAAACCTTGAACTCATTATTAATTCATACACTTAAATGGTACATCATTGGTGGATTGATAATTAGTCTTGTATATGCTTATAGTTTCACATTTTACATCTATTAGGAGCATTTCATTTGAATCTTGTGTTAAATGTATTGGATACTGTTTATTTCATTTCTCATACGTTTAGTTTTGTTTTGTGATTAATTAGTCTAGATAACTCTAAAAAGCTAAACTATTCCAATCTAAACCATAAAATAATCAATGTGTTAGGGATATCCCCCTTGGCTTTGGATTAGGTATTTGAATCTAAAGTGAGAGGTTGTGTGTATTGAGATGATAATGACATCCAACCTTACCTGGCCTCTAGGTTGTGCTAGTGGGTTGATACCTCTCCCACTCACAAACAGATCTATCGAAACTAGAATCAAGAAGCAACTCATTGTCAAAAGTAACTTTGCTCCTTCCTTGAGGAACGTGGTCCATTCTAGATAAGGCCCGTGGTCAAAGCTTGGAGAAACCCTTATGATAAAGGAAAAATAACCTAGCATACATAAAGGAGAAGGGTTGCCCAACCTAAGCATCAGATGGGAAGGGCTACCTGACCTAAGCATTAGAAAGAGGGGTTTCCTTAGCTATCAATTAGCACCAACAAAGATAGTGCTCCCTAGGGAAGGGGCCCCGTGAGCACTAAGGCGCACTTTCTAAATAATGTCTTGGAGGGAAACTAGTCAGAGCTTGGAGTATACTCATGCTCCATTTATTTGAAACATTTTTGAGCTATTTTACAATAGATTGTAAGTTATCTTTTTTGTTTTCTAGATATGTGGGATGGAAACCTCGAATTAACTTGTAAATTTTGAATAAGCATGTAGACCTAGTGGATTTTGATGGATGGCACAATAATGCTATGTTTTAAAACCAATTCAACACTTTTTTTTAATTCCTACAAGTATTGCTCAATCTAATTTTGTTTATCATGTAAACAAAATTACAATTTTTCCTACGTAATTGAAAAAAAAAATGTATAAACTAAGGGCATGTCAATCAATAAACAAGCTATGGTCAAATTAAGTTGGAATTTTTAGCCAAAATTTTGACAAAATCAAAATTAGGACTAGGAAACACAATAATGGCATTGAAATACAACAATGGCATTGGTCCACACAACAAGATTGAGTTGATCAATTATTGATGCTTGCAAAAAAGAATCAAAGGGAGCAAATAAACATCCAATTGTTGTCGACAATGATGGTTTTGATAGTGATAGATAACCATTTGAAACCCCAAAATATGAGCATGCAAAGATAAATTTAAAAGCGATGATAGTTTGTGTTTGCATGTGATCGTTACATGTTATTGGTGTACTTACATAAGGTGATGATAATATGTATATATATTTGCATGTAATCATTACATGTTATTGGTGTACTTGCAATGGTGCTCCTTGTATATCCTATGATATTATCTTTATCTCTGTAGTGCTCATTGTATATGATATGATATTATATTTATCTCCATTGTTAGGAGTGCTAAATTAAATATTTAAAAGAATAGACCACTATATCCTAACAAAGTTATCTAAGTCTAAATGTGTAATTGTTATGCTTTGCATAAATCTTCTTGTTCGTTATCAAATGACCTTTTAGCTATGATGTGTAAATGTATGCTCATTGTATATGCTATGATTATTATATTTATCTTCATTGTTGGAGTGATAAATTAAATATGTAAAAGAATACACCACTATATCCCAACAAAGTTATCTAAGTCTAAATGTGTGATTGTTAATTCTTGTCCCTTATCAAATGACCTTTTAGCTATGATATGTAAATGTATACTCGTTGCATATGCTTTGATTATTATATTTATCTCAATTGTTGGAGTGATAAATTAAATATTTAAAAGAATGTACCACTATATCCTAACAAAGTTATCTAAGTCTAAATGTGTGATTGTTATGATTTGCCTAGATTTTTTTGTCCGTTATCAAATGTCCTTTTAGCTATGATGTGTAAATGTATATTCATTGTATATGTTATGATATCATATTTATCTCCATTATTGAATTGATAAATTAAATATTAAAAATAATACATCCCTATTTCCTAACAAAGTTATATAAGTCTAAATGTGTGATTATTATGATTTGCTTCTTTTGCATTATCAAATGACCTGACCTGATATGTAAATGTATGATTAGATAAGTGTTAATAAAACAAAAGAAATCAAAGAGATCTGACCAAAAATATTAGTTTAATTTTTACAAATGAACATTTTAACAAATTTGTAAATAGAAATGGTGGAGTTTGATAATTATAATAGGAGGAAAGGTGGAATATAGTATAAAGTATGCTTCATAATATGAAGCAAGTAAGTCATTAAAAGAGAATTAGATGTTTATATCAGGTAGAAGAATGAATAAATATAGAAGCGAGTGTGAGGATGGTGGAAATTTTAATAAACCAATGTTGATGGAATGGTAGCGCAATCATACCTTTGTCATGAACCTCATTAAAAGGAACCTGCAATACGTAATAGGAATGTAAGAAAATGCTAGCTCAAACACAAAAAAATAGCTTTCCAAAACAAGCTTGGACGACCATATGGAGATTCCAAAATTAGTTTACCAAGATTAATGTTTGGTGTCTATAGTGGACATGGTGGCAAATCAAGTCAACATCTTCCCTTAATCGTAGACAACCCTCGTCAAATCGCTAAAGATATCAGAGGTTGGCTAGACAGGAGTGCATCTTGAATGAGGCTTGGCTCATTACCAAAGGCCCTTTAGGATTTTAGGATTTAAGCCTTAAAATGGCTCATATGCATTGGCTTTTCATGTACGAAAATTCCGAACAATTCGAATTCGTCTAATATTCGGTGCAGGTGTAATACAAATACATTGAAAATTTAAATTTTGAAATACCACATTTTAATTATTTAATCACTATAAAATGTAAATAACATTCAATTGCATACTTTCTTAATAAATATAATTATTACTAACTTGTTGTTATCTCTCACACTCTCTATCCCAATACATCAAGATTTTATAATTTTGTTTTTAAATAGTAATTTTGATTGTAAATAACATGTCTAGAAATAAATCAATGCTTTTAAATGTAGATTTATGATATATCGGTATATATTTGATTAAAATTATTATTCATATAAGAAGACTACTTTCGTATTTTGTTTGTATTTCGTTACGTATTTTTTCCATACTGAATCGGATTCGTACTCGAATTATGCTACTATGCATTAAGGTAGACAGTATCATTGGCTATCAAAGGTTGACTGAGGAACATAAAGTAATGAATTTTCTAACTCAATAGCTCCCAAGCTTTCTCCAATTGAACAAAATCCAACCCAAACAATCCTCTTCCTTAATTTCCTCAAGGTTCCTAAGATTGGGCTATGATCCTCAACGTGTTAAATTTGTTCCTATGGCCAATGCAATTAACATAAACTAAATTATCCTCAACTATAGTAGCAAGCAAAATAAATTATCCATCAATAGTAGTAGCAAGAAAGAATATTGCAAAGTAAAGTGTCCTCAACAATAGTAGCCCACAAGAATAATGCAAAGAGAATAGTCATTGAGTAGGAAAGGGCCCAAATACAGGAGAAAGTCCATTCACAAGGACATGACTTGCAACATACAGTGGAGGGCCGAGGTAGAAAAAGGTCTTGAGTGGATCAACTCAATCACTGAAGCACAAGAATAGTAGCAATGTGAATACCTTTTCCCCAAAACCACAAAAGATTACCAAACTGAGGACAAGAGGAAAGCGGCACTCATGGGCCAAGCTAGCGCAAGAGGTTACCATTAATCATGAACAAGTGTTAGAGATGGAGGAAAAATAAGTTCTCAAACATGAACAAAAGTTAGAGATGGAGGAAAAATAAGTTCTTACAAAGTTGAGGGGGCCTGAAACTGAAGATGGAAAAAGTTGGAACAAGATCAACCAAAAAAAGCCATCTGAGTTGGGGGTATTGCCATCAATAACAAAGCTAACAAACATAGTAGTAGATTTGAATGTGTGGATGACAAAAAGATTAGTTACGAATGTATAACAAACACAACCAAATATAAAAAAAGTTAAGTTAGAGCCACACTCAATAGCCTAACAAGTTGCATTGGTTAACGGATTTCTAGAGGGTATACAAGTGACTTCGTATAAACAATTCAACAATTTCAATACTAGCAATGATGGATGTCAGCATAAGTAACAAACTTGAACTGCTGGATTTCTATGAGGGGGCAGAAATTTGAAGTCGCCTTGAAGCAATAATGTTATGACAAATACAATATTAGAGATTGGTATATATGTTTCTTTTTATATAATACGATTCCAATGTGTACAATATTAGAGATTGGTCTATATGTTTCTTTTTATATATAATACGATTCCAATGTCTTTTTGAAGCAATAATGTTATGACAAGTACAATATTAGAGATTGGTCTATATGTTTCTTTTTAATACGATTCCAATGTGTACAATATTAGAGATTGGTCTATATGTTTCTTTTTATATATAATATGATTCCAATGTCTTTTTATAGGATTATGGAAAGGCCATTCTAGTACACAAATGCAAACCCAATTGAGAAAGTATTTCAAATGTTTTATAGGCACATGTTTTAATCAATTCAATTGATAAAGAATTTAAACTAAGACATTTAGGTTGAGATATTGAAACAAATTTGTCGCCAAGTGGCAATATAAGGTAATTTTTACGGTGTCACAGGTTCAAACCTCGGCTACCTCATGCCCCACACTAGAAGGTTGTGTATATGTTTCTTTTTATATATAATATGATTCCAATGTCTTTTTATAGGATTATGGAAAGGCCATTCTAGTACACAAACGCAAACCCAATTGAGAAAGTATTTCAAATGTTTTATAGCACATGTTTTAATCAATTCAATTGATAAAGAATTTAAGCTAAGACATTTATTTTGATATATTGAAACAAATTTGTCGTAGGCCAAATGGCAATATAAGGTAATTTTAGGTTCAAACCTCAGCTACCTCATGCCCCACACTAGAGGGTTGTGTGGGTTCACATCTGAGTATAGTGATAGCAGACAGAATAAGACCTCATGTCACGCAAATATGAACCCCGCTCTATTTGCCGATTCCCCTAGTAAAAAAAAAGATATTGAAATAAATTCAAAAAAAGTATTATTATTGGAGATGGTAAAACTACACATTGACAAGTTTTGGAGGTGTCATAGGAGCTTTTGACTAGAAAAAATCTTTAAAACGTATGATCAAGATGACATTCAAGGATACCAATGGACTGTGGATAAGAATGTACAAAACCGAAGATGTGGAAAAGATGGTGGACTGATTAGCAGAAGCTAGAGAACTCATTTAAATATATATATTATCTGGCTTTAGGATGGTGAGAGCCAAAGTGAGGTTTGAGATGTAAAACCTTGAGTGAAGATGTGGAAAAATGGTTGACTGAGCAGAGAATTATTTAAATATATGTAATTATCTGGCTTTAGGATGCAAAAGTGAGGTTTGAGATATGATTTGAGTTATCAACTTATCAAGTCATGAATTTGATTAAAACCTCAAATGGAAGGATGTATAGAATTAAATGATGTATTAGTTTTATTTGGTTTTACACCAGTGGGAAATGTTCAATTTCTGTGAGAGTTTCTTTTGGAGCTATGGGGTCACCTTGAGATAGTGATTAAATATGTAGCTGCATCCAAAGGGATTATATTAAATGATCTTGTGCTCCATCCACACATAAGTAGATCAAAACTAGATTCATGTGCTTCAAATAAAAACCCAATGCTTTAGTTCAATAGGTTAAACCAACCAGTTTCAAGGCAGAGATCGCTAAGGCAGAGATCGCTAAGAGATTATGAGTTCAAGTCAGCTAGAGTCCCTTTGGGTTAAGGGTACATGTTGTACTCCAATGGCATTTACCCCGGGCACCATTCATAGAATGTGATGTTTCCTCCATAGAATGTGATGTTTCCTCGAGGACATTTTCTATGTGAAAAGAAAAAACATGTGTAACTCATATAATGGAATATCTTTCAAACAAATTATATTATATATTAGGCTTTACTATATATTAGACTTTGTGGATGTTTGCATTTCTAATTTCTGTTGTGATATATCTATATTTTTTTTTGTGTTCAAAGAGGAGATTGTTTGACTCTTTTAAAGGCAACGGCATATAATAATTTGAATCCGTTCAAACACATAAGGAAGTTGTATACGAACCATCAAGAATTGATTGTAGATAACTCGAAGTCATTTGTTAGCAAAGATTACAAGATGAGGACGCAACGATTAAGCATCTTCAGGGACGAATGTAAAGTGAAAATGCAAAGTTGAGGCGACAATAGAGGATGAATAGTGGCTTTTTCAAAGAGAACTAGACTCTGCAACAATGTTTTGTGATGTACATATCCTAGCCCCAGTAATACAAAAATACCCTCCACACTAGAACCCAAAAAATAAAACGTCTCATGGGGAAAGCACTGCATTGCAAAGTCTAAGTTTGAAGTGAGAAGTTAAGAGATAAGACAGGTAAGGACACTTGGTTACATAAGTCCCGAGGAGATGTTGGCAAAAGATATAGAGTATCAAGTACCCACTGACGACCACCAGCTACCACCTAGTTCCATAGAGCACCACTCATGACCATTGCGTTACTGGTAGATACATGCACCAATGAAATATCTCCAAACAGTTTGCAAACTACAGTTAGAAAAGATAAGCATGCAAATTGGAAGAGATCATGACAACCAACTGGAAATGGTTGTAACTGAATATTATTTCAATTGTTCATAGTAGTTATGTATTTGGGTACAGAGACTGTGAACCAAGTGGTCAACCTGAGTAATAAAGAAGATGATTTATCTACAATCATGTGTTCAACTTATGTTGTTGTTTGTATTCTGTCGCGATATTATTGCTTTCTAACCATGATGCTTATATCATGTGAAGACGATACTGTTCAATATCAATATTTTGCAGCTTCAGACAAAGAACTGGGCAGTTTCATTGAAAATGCTCTAGCTATAGGCCATAGCTGATTTCATTTATCTGGCATATAATACAGTCATCCTCAATGTGAGAATCAAGGGTCAAACCTGATCATATATCATCATATGCAGGATGACACCAAGCTTTCCAGTTAACACAAAGAATACCTCTATAATTTTGTACGATGATAGAACTATGGGCATGACAATAAACATAACAGTGAAGCTTAATGACCACTTAGAAGAGATAAAGTGATCTTGCCACAATTATCAGTATCTAGTCGATTGAACTGCTTGACAATTGCAACAATATCCTTCTCTTCCACTTTCCCCATCTCTTTCAGCTTGTATATCACATACTCTGATTTACTGCAAGCAAAATTGTACACAATTAATGTCATGAACTAAAATTCCTCTCAAACCAGGAAGTAGCAATCTAGAAAGAGCTCAAAGGAGCGTCTATGAAATGAAACAACTTGACAAGAAGTCTATTTGACTAGCATCCAAATGACAAATGTAATAACTAATAAGCAATAAGGATTCACCAATAAACCAGATCTAAAATATGTTGTGCTAATAAAAAAATTCAGGTGTTAACCCAGGTGTCTTTTACATTTCATTCCTGCTAAGTCTGTTGTCTCTGTTGTCTCTTGCTCTCAGGGTTGTGGTAGTAATAAGGTTTATTTCGGAAGTCCACCTGGGTCCTAGCCTTGGCTGTATATGATATTGTGCTAATAGAAGCTTTGCTCTTTTGTATTTCAGAATATGTACTCATGGTTGTTTTGGAATAAAAATTTCAACAGAACTTTATGATCATCTGAATGCAAACACATCTCATTATCAATTTAAAGTTTATAGTCTAAAGCATTTTATTTTGTACTTTAGATCCAACCTGATTTGGAATAATCACGTGGGCAGAAATAGTTGCTAACAGTGAGCCTTGGCCATTAAGAATCCGGAAGTATGAATTTACATTCTTTGGCTCAGGATATGAGAAAGTCTGAGGCTAAGAGATTGATCAACAATGAGAAATATAAGAGTACTTCAAGCATCCATATGATCGAACTAAAAGTAGACCTATCAAAGGATTATCCTGAAACCACTAAAATTTTGGCCATGCCCAGAGTCCTAAGACCAAAACCCTAGAGGAAGCATCTTCTTTCCTTGATAAATTACCAATGTTCCACCAAATTTCAGGACGCAGGGAAGTGGGGACACGTCTCAAGGACATGTGGAGAGACCCCACAAATTCAGGGGTTTTATGGAAACCTATCAAAGGCTTAATCAGAAACCACTAAAGTTTTGTCCATGCCCTGAGTCCTAATAGTGAAACCCTACAGGAAGCATCTGCTTTCCTTGGTAATTACTAATTACCTATGTTCCACCAAGTTTCAGGATGTGGGGACACATCCCAGGAACATGCAGAAAGACCCCATAAATGCAGGGGTTCGATGGGTCCTTGACATGGACCCAGTCCAAATATATGAGAATTAAAGAAAACTTAAAAAGAAGTGAGTTTTTTATTCATAATTAATCACAAATTTATACAATTAAAGCAACAACATCCATGACCAATTGGCAATTGCACAATTTTGAAATTGGTATTCATAACAGGAGAATCACTGTAATTCTCATTATAAAATCATCAATGTCCAAATCAAATGAAATCCAATGATACATCATATAATTACAGCTATCATCATTTAAATACTAAAGAGTCAAGTTGCCATAACAGAAAAAGAAATGGAACAATGTTCAAGTCACTAGTTATGGAATAATCACATGGGAAGTAATAGTTGATAATAGTGAGCCTCAGGTTTTTGTAATCTGCAAGTATAAATTTAGTCTTTGGCTCAGGATATCTGTAACACCCTAAAACTAATCAGGGAATTATAATTCTTAATCCCTCGTAATCTACCAATAAAGTAGTAATAAAGTGGGAATTAATAAAAAAGTGAAATAAAAGAGAAATATATATAAAAGTTAAGCTAATACTAATAAAGCAAATTAACAACGATTAAGATAATTATACTTGATTAGGTGCATGGAGGCCATGTGGCCCTCATGCATAATTAACTAAATAAATTATAATTTGAAATTTTCTGCATAAATAAAAGAATTAGGGGCTGAGTTTGGGGGTCTTTTTCATGCTCTTGTTGGGGAGGTTTATTTTGGGGAAGTTGCTTAGCCATTCTGTATTTTTGAGAGGGTTCTATGGGCATGATGGAGATGGAGGTTTGGAGGCTGAGGATGGAATAGGATTCCGATTATGATGTTTGGCTGGCTTGGTATTGCTGAGTGAGGGCTCGGGGGCTCTCAGTCTATGACTGAGGGGTTGGTTGGGAGGAAAGTTGTTCCCCCACATGTGGTTTCTGTGTCGATGCTGTTGGTTGACCTACCTCTATTGTTCAATCTGTAAGTTCGTAATTGTTAGCCAGGTATGTCTCCTTCCTTATTCTGTTGGTTCTTGATTTGGTTTCGTGGCTTACATGTAAATTGGTTATGGTCATAGTCACTTATAGATACTGTTGTATTTAAAATGATAAATGGTGAATTCTGTTTATAAATATTATTTACAGTTATCATTGCATTCATGTTAAATTTAGCAATGCGAAAAAAAATCCTAATCTAACGTATAATTCTCATAAATTAGTTTTATCCCTATGTTATTGAGGTTGGTCCTCACAATATCAGAAATTCTGGGCCTAGGGCTAAGAGATTGATCAATAGTAAGAAAAATACAAGAGTGGTTGAAGCAACCATATACTAGGACTCAAAGTAAACCTACAAAGGTTTATCCAAACAAGCACTCAATTTTTGCCCACACCCCTGATTTTAGTAATGGAGCCCTAGGGGAGACATCTATGTTCCATAGTAAATAGTAAATAGTAATACCAATGTTCCACCAAGTTTCAGGGACATGCCTTGGGGGCATGCAGAGACCCCCCAAATTTCAGTGGGCAATGTAGAGAACCCCAGCCCAAATATTAAAGATATAAAAATAATAATATTTTCAAAATATAAAAAATAAGAGTAATTTATGCATAATTAGTGACAAATTTGTACAAGAACAGCGGAAAAATCCATGGTCCAATTGGTAATTTCACAATTTGAAAATTGATATTCAAAATAGGAGAATCTATGTATTTCACTTTGTAAAATCATCAATGTACAAATCAAAATGAAATACAATGATACATCATGTAATCACATCAACCGTCATTTGAATAGCAAAGAATCAAGACTGCTATACCAAAAAATTAACAAAAAAAGAAATGAGACGAGACTCAAGCCACTAGTCATGCTCAATCAACCCTTGTTTGCTCCTTTGTATCTATGTCCTGTAGGGAACTATCAACATCATCCATGGGAATGTGAAGATAGCCAGCAGCCGGTCCCTGGTTTAATCTAACTGGTGTTCAATTTTTCCGTCCCAAAAAAGAAAAAAGATTGATGCTTCTCCAAGTTTTTAATGAATGAATGCTGATGGACCTGAAATGAACTTGGAGTATGGTCCAAAAACCCTGCTGTCCACGCTTGACTGCCAAATAAAGTTTCGGTCCTACAAGAATTATATAGAGAAAAAAAGCAAGGTGGGGGTGGTGGGACCCCCACCTTGCTTTAAAGCAAAAATACTAACTTTGTGTTTTTATGAGGACATGCCCTAGTTAGGGGTGTCCTAGAGTACCTCCAAGTATCAGGATTGTCCCATTTCTCCAACGGACATCCCCGATGAAGTCCCTGAGTATGAGGGGCAGTAGGGGAAGCCCCAAATAAGTCCCAATGTCCAAGGAGCATGGAACACTGGTCAATACTAAATCTCCTTGTTATGTTAGAAGTTTATTCATTTTCAGAATTATTTTTAAAGGTCCATCTATAACAACTATAACGAGTCTTTCAAGAACATGACACTGATTATTGAACATCTAACTCCAATTAAATGGCAATATTAAGCATCAATAGTTATTCTGTATGACAAGGGGGTCTTACTAAGTAGATCCATTGCTTTGTGAGCTAAGTGGCATATTCGGACACAAATCACAGCAACATTCCTTCACATATTCTGATAAAATATTTCTTAGAAATATATAAGCTTATTTGAACAAGTGACAGAATATAAGGATAGAGATTTTGGGGTGTGCCATGGCACAAATGTTACAGTTATACAAAAGGAGGACCTGCATTCATTGTAATGTCCCCACCTACCTAGCCAATTCAATGTGGGGAACAGTTGCAATTTTGATGGGCCTATAGCCACCAGGTAAAGTAGGAGTAGGTTCATTTTTGTGTTTGCATGTTGCCAAGATTGTTATTTTTATGAGTTATGGCCATCAGAACTAGAAGGACCCCTAAAATTTAGGAAGTTGGTTCAAGGCGGGACCCATCTGCAGTGTCCATACTCTAGATGCCCTTTGTAATGGTATATGGATCTGGTTATTGGATGCTTGCTTCACATGTTATGACACTTATGTCGTTTAAACATGGTGTTTGGATTCTTGGAAGACTTTGTGCCCTATCTTTTAGTGGCTTTCTCAATGATGGTTGGGGTAGAATATGGCATGCAGTAACTCGTTGGACTCGTGAGTGAGTCTTGAATCCAAGGTGATTGATCTCACGCAGATCTGAGGTAGGTCATGAAGATGCACTCAATTTTCCAGTGAAGGATAGGCTAACTGTGAGTTTTATAATTTTAATTCATGTGGTGAGTCTTTATATCTATAAAGTCTTAAATTATATTAAGTTATTAACACCCCCCAGTAGTGTGGGTTATGTGATAATGTTATGGGAGGGAGAGGGGGTTTGAAACCCCCTAGAAAAAACTTTAATTTATGTCCATTCCACATGGGGGTTATGCCTAGTGAAATAATGCAATGCCCAAGAAGAAAATTGGTATTTTCCCAAAAATCCTTTGGGGCCCGGGTTAGGGTTTGGCAAAGGAAATGAAAAGGGAGGTTTGAGGCTTTGGGAGGATTTTTCTTCATTTCACCATTTTGTCAACGTTTGTTCTAAAGAATTTTGAGCCACTGAGGGTTGCTACAAGCTACAAATGCAGGATAGAGCAGAAAACCCCAGGTATCTAGACCAGTTGGTGGCAATCCATTGGCATATGCAGGATAGAGCATTGGACAACATCTTGCTTCAGCATTAGGATTAGGAACTCAATCTACCATCATCATCATATTCCAACTATGATCTATTGTTCCTTGGTGATGAAAGCCATATCACAAATCAGAAGTGAAGCATAGCACTTGATGTGTTACTGCTGAACCACAAATCGATTTCTTCAGCAAATCTGGTTCATAACTTCTGATGGGCATGGAAATTAAATTCCAGATTCATCTGTACTCTTTTCTTCCATTCCTGCATTTATCTATTATTGAGAAAATACAAACAAAAACAGGAAAAGAACAACAATCAACAGAAAAATAATGGGCTCATTTCAGTGGTATTAGAGTATGATTCTACCAGATTGTGGGTGCTAATAAAAGACCAGGAAATTTTGCATTAGACCTGCTCAACAAGTTTTTGACAAAACATCTACGAGACAGAAACACTCAGAATAGATTGGTTACTTGCCAACCAAGTTTGGTTGGATTATTGTGATATTTGTGACTTTGTTGAACCAAATTATGGTGTGGGAAAGAGATGCACACCAAGTATTTGAAAAAGTTCCTCAAAGGCAGAAATCAGATGAAATCAAACCTATCAGTTTTTATGCAGTTTTGTGGTCAATGTCTTAGAAGTTGGTGATTTCCAAGTATCCCACATGTAGCATCCTCCTAATTAATGGCCTAAATTCTAGGGATGACCATAGCTGTTCCTATAATTTGGAATGACAAGATAAGTTCCACCAAAGCCTAGATGCTTTTGTTAGAGGCTTCTTCTAGGTCTCACCAGATTTGAGTACGAAGATCAGTTTCAATATGCTATATCATATATGGTATGTTGACAAGTCACGAGACAGCTTATCATTGGTAGTGGTTGAGTTTACCTCTCATGTTCCTCATGATGAGTTTAAAGACAAATTTGTATGACAGTTTGATTGCATGTATGCCTCTCAAGAGGTTTCTTGCTAGATACACACCAACGGAAATCACAGATGAAAAGTATTGTACTAATAATTTAATTCTCAGTGATCAAGAAGTGGGGACAGTTCACTTGGCTCTCAAGAGACCTCAAATACATTGTTGCAATTTGGCATTCCTATCCAGGATGCTTAGCGTGCACCTGCGCCATTAGTGGTTATTGAAGTGTCCACTAACAATACAAATGTTGTCATTCTTGATGTCGAGAAAGAGCTACCTAGGAGGGAGGAATTGGTATTGCTCCCTAAGGTGGTTCATGAGTAGATAAACCTCAATATGATACAAGGACAAGTGTGATGTTCTCAAGTATACTTGTAACAACTTGAGAAGCAATACCGTTTTGACAATTTAGATCTACCCAATGAGTTGGAAGGTAGAAATGAGTTGGCTCCGAGAGGTCCACATAGGTGGATTGTGTTGCACCTTCACCTTATTGGGTTAGTACAAAAAGTGGTCCATTGTCCACAAATGATATCAGTTTTGTGAATTGAGTGGGGTGGCATTACCCTATACCAGCTTTCATTAGATCATGATGAGTGCTGAGTAAGGAGGTGCCAGTTCAGAGAGAGGACAACATTGGTATGATATTGTAGATGAGAGCATTGGGATGCTGAAATTTCCTACCTACGAGGCTCAAGAGAGAGTTATACAATAACACCATTGCCATAGGATTACCTTTCCAAAGTGACCAATCACGGCTATTTACAGATGAACCACAACTGATTGATGATCTGCTTGATCCTCTAATGCAGCATAGATCCTGGTCAGTTGTGTCATTTGGAATGCATTTGCTTAAAGAAACCCCAACTTCTCCTACAACTAGATGTAGAGCGAGTGCCTTTGCTAAAATGCCCCCACCATATGCCTCGAATAGTACATACATTACTATTTATTTAAAAATAAACAAATTCAAATTAAAAGTTTAAAAAAATTATAATCTAGCAACGAGATTGAAAGACTAGTACCCCGTGACAATCCTTTCTTGCTTTGAGTGCACTAATGACAGACAACAATCCATTTGCAGTGCTCAATTCCTTAAATTGGCTAAGAACAATCTTGTGACTAGCGTACTTATGTCTCAAGCATTGCTCAATGTAGTTAAACATGCCCTTCTTGACATCTACATATGCACAAAAGATCTTCATAATGTAACATTGGGATCAGATAGTACCCAACATGTAAAGGCCTATGGCATTGATTAGCATACATGTTGCCAATGATCTCCCAGAGTGGCATGTATTGTTTTGACAACATTCTTCCTATTATCACTAGGAAGCAAGTGTGCTCTTCCTCTATATGGAAATATTAAAAAGCAATGTGATTAGCTTACAACACTAGAGGAAGATCCCTTTGGCTAAGAAGCTACAGTTCAAGGGTATCTATTTTGCCAAAATTGCCCAAGACTTGCACTTGGCCCTAACTACTTGAAGCAGCCCACTTCACAAGCAAGACCAGTCACAAAGAGTGAAACATGTCTTTGACGAGATTTGAACCTTTGGTGAGGAGTATAAAACACCCTTGCTTTACCATCTAACCAAGCCCTCATTGACAGAGTAGCATGTATTTGGCATCATCACCTTCATGGGTGGCTCTAACGGCCTCCTTGACCATATCCTCGGTCTCACAATGGTAACCCACTAAGGGTTTTTCACTATCCATCATACGCAAGACACTTTGAGTGCCTCAAAAAAATGTAACCATTTCCTCAACATCCCTCCAAAAAGCCTCAATATATCCATGATTTCCAATTTGAATACCATATGTGGTGGTCATTGCATATTTAGATTTTGTCCACTCACGACACACAAACATCCTCTTCAAAGATAGTTATTGTGTAACAATACAATGCAAAGTAATTAAGTTGGTGGCAAATAAGCTCCTTGCCTTCAATGTGAGTCCTCATCACGCTAAGTTCCCTGGTATTATTGTAAATATATTTAGTGAGGGACTTAGCATTAACTACGACTACAATTCCTTGGACCCAAAAATGATTGTCAAAATCCTCTAACATGAGGTTTATATAGTTTTTCATACATGGGATCCAAAGAGGGATGTCTCTCCATCAACAGTCTTCCAGCAACCACATCATTGGTCACATTGTCAGCTCCTTCCACAGCATTTTCTACTTCCACCTCAAAGATAATCTGCGGTTAGATGCATCCACAAATTTCAAGAACATGGTGTGATTGATGCAAGAGACTAGATTATAGTGCATATAGTTTATTAAGGTCTCCAAGGAAGTGGCTTTGAAGCCCAAGCCAGCATATGCAACAGCATTCACCATCAACTACTAATGGTGGGTCTTGGACACATTAAAGGGAATGGCTGAGTAGTACAAAGAGTTCTCAATCCCCTCTTGGACTGTTCATAAACATTCTTCCTCCAACGTGTACCATCCAAGGTAGACTGGGAGGCAGATCTAGTACAAGGTGAAAAAATAGCATGCACATTGACACCATAACATTAACGTTGTGAATGGATTGGCACCCACCTTTGATTCTTGTTCTGCTAGAGTGACTCCCACATGTAGGTGCCTCTTGTGCTTCTAATTTCACTTCCTCTTCTGGATTATATGTAGCTTGTTGTGCCGACATATTAGAAGAACCATCAATATCACCTATAATTTCCTTCAGCCTTTATTTTGCTGCCTTTATGACCTCTAAGGCTAGAGATGTTTAATGTTTAACATCTTGAGGTAACTTTCAACAGGCTTCCACTTCACCTCCAACGACATGGCCTCGATTATAATTGAACTTGTTGATTCGCCCCCATTAACTTCTTTAAAGCAAAAAATGAATTTCACCATGCCTTTTGATCTATGCAGTAGTTCCAAACAAAAATTCCTTTTCCTAGGCGTTTCGTTGGTAAAATAAGGTGAAAAAAGGGTAATATGTGATCTCAAAATGAATTTGTTTCAGCTCAGAAAATTAGCACAGAACATCGGCAAACAAAGGCTGCCCCTGCTATGAAGAACTTTCCTCTAATTATGAGCTCTGGTTTATACCATAGCTACCCTAGCTGTGAAAAAATCATCTCTGAAAGTGTACCCTAGCTGCCCTTGCTGGTGAAAAAACTCAGCTCCCCAAATGACCTCTAAAGTTCCTTATCTGCCCTTGATAGTGAAAAAAATTATAAAGAGATCTCATCATTCAATTGTACCATATCTTATCAATTGTCTATCTTTATTACAATAAATTTGTGTACAAACTCCTGTGTCATATTTACTCACATGCCTGCAACTATTGGTATTAGAGCCTCGCTCTTTCCAAGTTGTTTCTAATGTGTAGGAGGAAAAACTAGTTCTTCACCCCTCTAGGACATCAACATGCTCTCTTCAAAAACTTATTACGGTGCAAAAGGTTCCAAAATTAAGAAAATTGAATATGTAATTCTAATGCCAGACAAAGAAGAAGAGCAATTCAAACATTAAGTAAGGTTGGCTAAATGGATGAAAAGGATAAAAGATATGCTTAAATAATAGAGAAACTATACCTAATTACATATCAACTAAGAACATTACAAGATGCATTTGTCTTCTTTTGTTGAAGAACTCATTATTATTATGCCCAAAAAGTATTTCCCTTTGATAGGAATAAAACCCAAGACCAACATACCTATATCAAGGAAAATATTAGTAACTTGTCAATATAATGGTTCATGGTCTATGTCTTGTCTCAGAAACTCCTCACACGCCTCAAAGATGTCAATCACCCAACCAGGGGAAGGATGGCAATAGGCTTGAGGCCTCATTAATCTACGGTCTGAAATACCCTCATGCACTATTGGTCACTTATTATTATAGTCAAACAGTGCAACCTAGAAATATGGGTTGATCATCCTCGTAATCTCTGTGAAGGGCAAGGCAAGCAAAAACTAAGATATGCTCCTCAGTATTTCTCCCATGAAGAGAGCAAGGCATCTTTGGTCATGATATCAAAAGAAAGTGAAGAGCGAGAGAGAGAGAGAGAGAGAAATCCCCAAGTACCAATATAAATAACAGTAACAACCTTCGATCACATACAAAAACGGGCACCCAAAACTGAGATTCCTCTCTGTCTCAAGTTCTTGTAAGTGACAGATCCGATAAATCTTGTCTAACCACAAGATATGGTGGTCAATCTCCATCTGGAGTCTATGGGAACCCACTTGAAACTACCCTAGGGAAATCCTAAGTAAATGTATCTGGTGTCTCCCTATGTACAAGGGATAGACAATGATCCACAACTCCAAGAAGTGCACCAAATAGAAGGCCATCTTCAAACCTGGGCCCTCAAATGGTGCAATCCAAGTAACCTAGATGTACAATTTGTAGATGTCCTCTATGATACCTTAATTTAGCTCATGTTCAATCAGCATGAGGCGGCATGGCACATCTAAAGATTACTTGAAAGGGGGCTAATGATCTAGAGAGATGGCTACTGATTGGATAAGTCAAGATGCCTCTAACACAAACATGCCCTGTGGGACGAGTCAAGGAAATAACTTCTAAAAATCAAAGTGCTAGCTAGGGTTATTGAGCTCTCCTAGAAGCAAAATCCCCAAAAATACAAATCTTTGTAGAAAGGAGATCAACCAAAAAATGACCTCAAGGTGAAAAGGATAGGCTCTGAACTTTGCCAGGATAATAGATAGGGGTATTGTTCGCTTAGAAAGAAGGGTCTGAACTCTCTCGGTCTTGGCCCAATTTGTAGAAAACTCAATCCCTAGATCTCCAAATGACAGAGGACCATGCATCAGATGATCATGTCACAAAGATGCATCTTGGACAAGATGTCCTAAAATTGAGTTTGGAAGGATTGTCACTCGAGGGAGGGTAAGGGAACCATATCCCTTGTTGAGTCGAGGCTAGAGGGCCTAGCACGGGCTAAAAGAGGACCCCACAAACTAGATCCCCAAACAAGTGTATGATGGTGTGATCTCAATCTCTTCCCTCTAAAGTAGAAAATTAAGTCGAAGAGAGCACTCTTCAACTCATTGAAGTTCATAAACTTGGTTTTACCTAGGCTAACCACCAATTATCAGAAGTCACAAAGTCAATCAAGGCATTAATATTTCTATGTAGGGCCTTCAATGAGGAGGCTGATAAGATCAAGTTATCAACAAAGAGGAGCAAAGAGATCAACACATGATGAAAAAGGAAACCATCTCCTTCATGAATATGCTTGTGGAGTAAGGATTATATCACATCCATTTAGATCCAAAATAGAATCGATGAAAGAAGGCACCCCTATTTAACTCCTATGGTGCTCTAGAGAAAGTCGGAGAGGCCATGTCATTTGAAGGTGACCAAGAACCAACTTGTATTGTCTCATGATGGCAACTAGGAGGGTATCTTAAATGCCAATGTCACAAAGCCTCTTAAATAGTGCTTCTCTCAATATCGTGTTAAAATATTTCTAAAAGTCTATGAAACAACAAAAAACTTTGGAAGAATGATGTCAAGCTTCCTCCATAATGGCCCTAAGTGAGAAGATGTGGTCAATCATCAGGTGCTTTAAGAGAAAACCTACATGTCCTCTATCCTCAATGTGCCTATTCTCCAACTCATCTAAAAGTCAATATGCAAAATTGTTAAACATAGTTTTGACAATGTGTGCCCAACCATGATAGTGCGATAGTTGTTATGATCTTAGCTAGCTCTGGATTCAAGAATCAGATGTATATTATGTTTGAACTTTGAACCACTTCTGCAAAAACCATGAGCAAATAACATGGTTAAACAAATCAGCAATGTTACTATTGAGAGATTGGATACCCATCTTTAAGAAACTTAGAACCTTTCCTCATCCAATGCTTGGATGATACTCATAGCTCTAACTACTCTCTTGATGTCTCTTTCAAAAAAGAGATGACAAGAAAGGGGGTGAGTGGATATGGGTTGGGGCATGTTCGAGATCATGATAGAGGGAGACTGTATGGGAAAACATGGAATGAGGGTCTAATTCTAGGGGGAGGGCCCAATGATTAGGGAAAAGGATGTGCCAAAATCATTTCGGGGAGTAGCAAAGGGCCACACAAAGCTTTTGTCTTCCTCTTGCAAAGGAACCCTCGATTTTTACAATGGAGGAGGCAATGGAAAGATTGTCAAAGGTGGGGGAAAAGATGGAGTGCCATGTGTAAAAACAAAATGAAGGTGTTTATGGAGAAGTTTGCAATCCTCATTGAACCAGTCGTTCGTGGGGCTCAAACCAGAGATAGGGGTGTGGGTGCATTGTTGAATGGAGTAGAGATAGGAGTCAAGGGCTACCTCCCAGAGGGCATTGAAAAGAATCTTGTGTTTGGTTATGGTTGTGTCAAAGGACAAGAAAAGGGGTCAAGGGGAGAGTAATTCTCAAAGAAGGGTGATGTGAGAATCTATAGGAAACTACATACTCCCTGTCAAAGAAAATGGTAGGATGGGGTGGAGAGGGGGGCAAATTGGAGGGAGATTAGGGGCATAATTAGAGAGGGAAGGATGAGAAGGGCATAGTTGACAAGGTTAAGGGGGAGAGCATGACATGTCAAATGTGTAGGAGAAGGTCCTGCTTGGCCAAGATGTAGTCCACCATACTAGCTTTGCCACTAAGGTGGAAGCATGTAAAACTCCAAGAGCCAAGGTAACAAGGGAGATTGTTCAAAAAGAAATAGGTCGTGGGATTCCCCAAGTTGTAGAAGGTGTCTCCCGTAATTTGTGCGGCTTGATCTCATCATCAAAAGTCCTATGAAGCCCCACGATCCCAAGGTCAATCTCTTGAAGGTAAGTGTATCCTAGGATTTGTCATGTATCTGGACCTATGAGTTCGTGGTGCGAGCACTAAAATTTCCCAAAAGAATAGCCTTGTCGATCATAGAGAAATGGAAAATGTTAGCATAAAGGAAGAGGAAAGGGTCCCCCTCCGACTCTCTATGTCATGCAAAGTATGATGAGGTTGGGGGAAAATAAAAAACTACAATCTAGCATCCAAAGGTAAGAGGACGCACCTACAAATCTAGACCCACAAGAACCTAGCATGCTCGTCTGAGGAAACCATTGAAACAAAACCCTAAATAGAATCTCGGATGAGGCATATAAATCCATCAAACCCTCTAACATTGTTGGAGTGATGTGTCTACTGTCAACGGGACCAAGATCAATGATACCCATGGATCATAGGCATGGGACTCACATGTGTCTCTATGAGAAAGAGGAGGTCTTGGGACCTAACCATGTCACATAGTGTGCCAAGAGACAAAACCCCAACAGGCAATGGAAATGGCAGACAAAACCCCCCTATCCTGTCAACCACGTCATTTAGACCAAGGGCAAGACCACTCAAGGGAGAGGAGTCCTAAATAATTGCTTTGAAGTCAATAATGACTGCCCACTTTCCCTCTTTCATAATTGTCATACCCTGTTCCTTAACTAAAAGTACCAAGTTGGCGCCAGTCCATGAACACTTGAGGTTAATATCCTTTAGGTCCAATGTGTCAAGAAGAAAGGAGGTGCCTAACTGTAAGGGATCCAATGGGGCCACCGAGGTGAGGGGTAGTCCACAAAACCTATGGTTCAATTCCTTGGTCTGTTTGGTGAATTCTTCTTCAAGCATGGTGTATACTACTTCTTCACTTCCAGCCAGCAAAGGTAGTTGCTCCTTTTGAATCACATGTACCCATGACTTTAGGCTTTGCTGCTTGTTAGAGTTTACATGTTCTTAAGAGTTTTTCCTTCAACATGGCATATTTAGCAATTTAGTCACAGTCATAAAACCTTTGTGCAAAGATTGCTCATTGTAGTGATGAAGAGGCAACATGATGTGCAAATTCTGCAGTAGCAAATTCATCAGCAATAGAGAGAGATGAATTGGTTGAGGGTGCATCAATGTTGAAGAAACACAGCACTTTACAGATCCTTGCGTCAGGTTCTGTGCACAAAGAGAGGTGAGTTGGGTCAAGGCACAATAACATTGGAAAAGCCTATGAGGTGCAGCAAGTATAGGCAGAGTTAGAGGCACATGCATGTACCAGCCTTAGTCATTTCTAGTTTTAGTGTTTTATTGATATTAGAATATTCAGATTTAGCATTTGCTTTAATTAGAAAGCACATATACTTATTCTAGCTTTTCCAAATTTAGGAAAAGGCACCAACATTAGAGGTTTCTCCAAATTTGGAAGCACATGAATTAGGGAGTATTGACAAAATTAGATTGGGTGTTGTTTTCAAGAATATAAGAAACATGCACAAATGCATTTACTCTTCTCTAGTGGGCACGCTAACCTAAGCAAGTTTCCCATGCAGGCTAGGCACACGATTCTAGGTTGGGGTTTGGGTTCTGATATAGTCAAACTAGGTGCCTTACTTGGGCAATGCATACATTGTAAACCCTAGATCTCCCCTATTCTATGAAGGAGTGATAGGGCATACAATAGAGAATTAGTCTTAGATATTTTGGCAAATGAGTTGCTATGTAATTCATTCAGTACTGTCTAAGAGAATTAGAGAGTAATAGTAGTTGTTAGTTCATTCAATATCAATAGAGGGATTATGCTACAGAATGAACTAGGGTAGTAGAGTGATCCTAGAATTTGCTAGAAAGAGTAATGAGAACATGACAAATGATGATATTGGATGCAGTGAAATCAAGCCATCAATAGTTTGAGAGACACTAGTAATTATTTAAAAGATTGGGGCAAGCCTTTCTCATGGAATACCACAATTAGAAAAGAACTTAATCACGAAATCTTTGATGGAGAAGTGCATG
The DNA here is from genome assembly GCA_027924585.1 of Larix kaempferi. Taxonomy (NCBI): domain Eukaryota; kingdom Viridiplantae; phylum Streptophyta; class Pinopsida; order Pinales; family Pinaceae; genus Larix; species Larix kaempferi. Next base: position 21,074,539 of record BSBM01000887.1, read on the forward strand.
CAAAGCAAGCAGAGAAAACGGTTGGAACCTATGTAAAAGATTGGACAAGTGGCAGTGAGTTAGATGATGATAATGACAAAAAAAACACTTCAAGACTAAATAGAAATGAGGATTAAAGTAACATGATTGTTTTTATCTCTCCTCCTTGACTCCCAATGATAATAATGAAAATAACAACAGCAGCAAAACATTAAGATTGAATGGAAATGGAAATTCAAGAAGAACAAATCCAGTTGCTCCTGCTCCCCTTTCTCCACTATAGCCTATTCCTAACTCCCATTTGCTCTTCATCGAAGACTAAGACTTGCTCTTTATAAGATGAGCCTAGGATGGACATTAGATATCATCCACTCACAATTTATTGGTGGTGTTCAATGCAGTGATTCCTATTGCCACTACGGTTTTCCAATGATTATTGTCACAATTATAAGGAGGCAGTAAAATCATATTGCAGATCACTTAATCATTGTAGTACATTGATCAAAACCTTCTGCATTTGAGGCAAATTCACAGTATTTCTATGTTGGCATACTCATAGTAGGGAATGTTTCAACTTTCAACTATTACCATGTGAACTTACTCACCACATATAATTGAGAAGATGGGAATTTGGACAGCCATAATCTCTCAGAGCCACCTTTATATTTCATCAAAACAAAAAAAGAAATCTAAGTTGTCAACAACCTCTCTACTCCAACATAAATGTTGGGCTAAGTACAATCAAAAAGAATGTAGTGGATGACAACTTAATTCATATTCTTTGCAAATCTCTAATGCTGAAAATCTATCAACTCTACTTGCTGAGGTCTACGCCGTATTTAAGAGAAATACCAATGAAGGAACGAATTATAAGCCGATGTTGTTTGGCAAATAATAGTTGCCCACTGCCACTGGGTTCATATCTATAGCTATCTTCTAATGCATTAGAAGACGAAAACTCCAGTGCTGTCAAGCACTAGATGTGTCAACAAGAACCATCATTGGCAATATCAATTATCAAACATAACTACTAGTGTTACGAAGTCTAAATTGATTTGATTCAAACATTGGCAAGAATGTAATGAAAACACACTCTTCAATTTAGTATTTCCTATTTACTGACTTAACTCAGAAAAGGGAATAATAAGTAAAGTTTATCTAGTACCTTTTAAAACATGCAATTTGAAGTGACTGGAAGCATTACATTATTTTTCGTGGACTCTCACACTCTATGATTATAAGTAGTTTCAATGTTATCTAGTGAAGGTGCTATTTCACATGATAAGGAACCTAGTGAAAGCAAAAATAATATCCAAAACAAAACATTGCATCTCATGCCCTTGGAAAGTGAAAACTTTTTAAAGTATAACAAACCTCTAACACCCAAATACCATATGTATTTATTATGATTTGAGGCTAAAGCATTTCAGCAGGGAAGGATTTGTAATATATCCAGGGTTTTTTTTTGTTTGAACGGGTATATGATGTAGCATGAAAAGAGGCTATGGTGAACCAAATCAGCTGAGTATAAAGTAGTTCAAAATTTCAAAAATGCTTGATCAAGCTAAACCCTAAGACAATGTTTCTTCCAAGGGTTTCTTAAAGAGCCAAAACTAGATACTTGCCTATCAGACCTATATAACTATATTGACGAACAAAAATACCAAGCAAAAAAAAGTAAAAACCATAGAAAGAAGATTTAGCCAAATTGGTGCCCACTGTGGGCTTCCTCCATCAAGACATCTTGATGCTCTCATGTATCATCCCTCCGTTGTTGTGGCTACTCTATCGGAGCAATGGTTGTCTATTGCATTGTATCCTCCTCGGCTACATTATCCATAACTGAGCCCATTGAAAACATATGTTGACCTACTGTAGATTCAGTTCCATGGGGTAAACCGAGAATAATATTATAATGCATATCTATTTCACTTTCCATTTTATCAATTTTCATGCTTTGTTCCTGCATCCTAGTCTCCAATTTTGCTTGTATTTCTCCTAGATTTCTAAATGGCTAGTCAAATAGTCAATGGCTTGTCTCATGCCCTCTAGCTGGGCATTCATCCTCCTTAAGATTTTCTTCATATCAGAGATACTATCATTCCCAGAAGTGTCAGGACAAGGAATGTTTTCCTTGTTGTAGTTGTGATTTCAATTCTCTTAAATGTTGCGATGAAACTAGTAACCCTATAAAAATACCAGAATTTCACTAGAGCGAGCCTGCTGATTGACAGACTATATAAAGCCAATAAAACACCAAAGCCTCTACAGAAACCAAACCAAGGATAGACCCAGAAAAGGACTGACAAACAGGTCAAATGTACCAATACAATGCATACAAAATTTTGACTCTATCAAACCAGAAGAAAGACAACCCAATTTGTTCAAGGAACTCTGAACAAGTGAAGGCTCTATTTCTAAGAGACCTAGAATTCAAATGAAACATCCAAGTAGCCAGGATCATCGTACCTCTAATCCCTGCTAAATTTCCTTGAGATAGCGTTCGTGAACGCCAATCACTTGCATCTCCTATGGCCTTGAAATTGATGCTGAGATGATTCATGGTCTGGAGGCAATATTCCCACCTCATTCCTAGAGAGGAATAAATGGACTTTAAGAAGGCATACCCAAAGGACTTTAAACCAGCTAGTGAAGAGACCAGAGACACACGAGAGTTTAATATCTCCCTCGCACATAATAAAGAGAAGCATGCTTGCATGCCATTCAGGATTGTTGAAAAGCCACTTGGATTCTAGAACTTTCCTGTGGAATGAGAACATTAAGTCCCTTTGCCATTTTGATTATGTGTATGAATTAGTTCAAGGAACCCAAATTTTACAACTAGCGGATCCTCATTTTCTGTGAGAACCCCTTTTTCCAATTAAACTGTCTTATTTTCTTGTTGAACAGTGATCTATTAGATTGACGAATAGGAAAAGTCTTTACCTCGTCAATATGATCCAGGTTCCAAATGGCTCTTTGTATTGTTCAACTTAAGCCCGATCCTCCTTTTAAACTCAATTTCCTGACCTGATTCATTACAAAGAGTGAGTCTCCAAGGATTATGACTTTTTTAACCTGGCAATCTTTAAGGATGATTGATCCTTGGATCAAGGCATACGCTTCTGCTTGCTTGTTTGAGGCAATTCCTACTCCCCGGAAGTACTTGACTTCTATATTTCCACTGGGGTCATAAAGTAACCTACTAATCACCCTACACCTACCACCCCCAATATACCTAGGGTATATTACTAATAGAAGTATGGCAGCAAGAAGTAGGCAGCACGAAGAAGATTAGTACATGTTGTGGGCAAGCGATTTTTTGTTGAACTCTCTTCACAGTTGTGTTTTTAAACTGTGATGTTTTCCTATCTGTGGGTAGATAGGATGGAGGACTCCATTTCATCCCCCATTGCACCAATAAGAAAATAACCTTCTTCACAGTCAAGAGAATATTTGGATGCCAAAAAATGGTTCAAACAAAGGTTGTGGATCATTGTTACTTTCACCCACTCATATTCAAGGGGATCATATGGCAGTTTGGGGAATAGTTCATGGATTTATCCCCATTGCAACCTTAACCAAAATAGTTTTGTTGAATATTTGGATGCCAAAATAAGGTTCAAACAAAGGCTGTGGATCATTGTTACTTTCACCCACTCATATGGATGGGGATCATATGGCCGTTTGGGTGACAGATCATGGATTTATCCCCAATGCAACCTTAACCGAAATAGTTTTGTTGGAAGGATCAGAAAAAGGTCCCAAATTGTGGTATGAAACAGAATACCAAAAGCAGATGGGGAAGATTTGATAAGAGAATTCAAAATTTTGGAGTCTGTGTATTCCAGATCAACCACAAGTCCCTCAGACTAGCCGTAGTCCAAAAGAAGGGAGGCCACCACATGGTCCAACTCAAAGTGGCAGCAACACTTTTGCTCCCACACATTCACATTTAACAGACATGTTTGATGATAATGATAGAAAGCATGTTGATGCCACAATTCGAGATTTTTCTGGTTGCAGCGACAGCGTGCTCTTTAGTATTGCCAAGTAACAGTACCCTTGTTGGAATGAGGCAATTAGAATGGAGAATAACACACTCCAAGGACAGGTTATGAAAGACATGGCGCTACTATTTAGTGAGGCGAAAGCTCACATTGAAATGAGACTACAGCATAACCAAAATGGCTGGAAAGAATCAAGGGTTCTATTGTTTTCAATGGTTGGACAAACATCACCTGGAGACCTCTTATTAAGAATCTTATGTTAGCTATAAGGAATGTCAACGTTTCTTAAATCACATGACACTTCAAGGGAGATTAGATATGCTGCATATTTGGCCAACATCTTTAAAAAGGAAATTAAGTAAGTTGGTCATGAGAATGTTGTTACAATCACAAATAATCAGCTTCAGCACGAATTATGGGTATTCACAAGCAAAAGAAATCAGTCAATCATAAAAAATAAAAATAACATATTCAGTGTGTTTGTCCGTGATACAACAAGATTAATTATGTCCATCAATGGATTATGTCAGTCAGTGTCATTAACCAAAAATGGGAATGGACAAAATTGACAGAAGAGGTCAATTGGTCCATCAGTTAAATAAATTATGTCAATTGGTTTAAACTTTAATTACATCAGTCAGTCTAATTAAGGAAAAAGCATGAGTTTTCATTATAAAGAAGAACTCAGGCTTTAGAATTAAAAAAATCTTTTTGGGGAAGACTGCTATTGCGATAGTCTGAAAGAGACTATTTGGGCCAAGAGCAACATCCATACTACATTGTCTTTGGCTTGAGTTGGCTTCCACACCTTCTCAGTATATTTCCAAATTGTATGTGCTTTAGGTTTTTTAGCAATTGAATGTTGTTACTAGCCATTGCTATGTTCTACTAGGATATTTTGACCTGCTCATGCGTATTAAAGAAAAAAATGAGGGAAAAGACAATATTTGAAAAGGAAAAAAAAAACACTATGCCTCTCCAAAACCCTAAGCGACCAACTCATAGTCTCATTGCATGTTTATTTCATTTGCTCACCATGAGAAGAATTCTCAGTTAAGTTTTAACGTGTAGAGGAGAGTGTGCATGAGGACATTACATGATTGCTTGGTATTGTTGTTGCTGCTGGGAGAGAATACCTTCTTCCTCAAGTTCTATTGCTAGTTGTGAGTCATGTCCTTGATGCTGAGAGAGAAACCTCAAGGCTCAAGCACTATTGCTGGTTATGACCTTGCTGCTGGGAGAGAATAGCTCAAGGCTCAAGCGCAATCGCTGGTTATGACCTTGCTGCTGGGAGAGAATGCCTTATTGCTTGGAGAGGTTAATAAATAACTTGCTGTTGGGCACTACTGGGTAGAGAATACTCATAATAAACCTATGTTGCACAAGTTTCCAGAACGTGGGAACTTAGGGAACGTGGGTACGAGTATCGGATACGTCTAGAAGTTTCCCCAAAATTTGTAGGAAACGACAGGTTGGGAACGACAATAATATATATTAAAAAATAAAAAAATAAAATAATTAAAAAAACATGAGAACCGGATGACTTAGCTTATTTCTTATATTACAATTGTAACTAGAACCTCTTATCAGATGGAAATGGCAATAAAATCAAGATTGCCATCCACGCCATTGATTATATAAGGTAGACTCTTTCTAAAGTGGAAACTTTTAGAAGTTATAGTCCCTATATTTGTGGCTATATGTAGTTTTGTGTCAACTTTGATTAAAATGTATTAGAATATAATATGTTCACAAGACATTCTATGCTAAGGTATTTGCAAAGGTGTATAAATAATCAAATTTAAATTATTATAAAATAAAAATCAAGATAATTTTTATTTAAATGTAATATATGACTTTAGTTTTAAAGAAAGATTTAAAACTATTTTCAATTATTTAAAAGTTTACTTTTTTATTCATAAAGTAAATAGGAAAATATATAAATTTATTTTCTTTTATTTAATATATAAAAAGTCAAAATAGATTTATATTTATTATTAATTAGCGGTAATTGCAATTTAGTGTAGGGACAAGTGAATAATCAAGCATGGGCGGCAGACAGAGATCAATGCACCAACTCGACAAGGTAGCACGAAATAAACTTTTATTGCAACTTAGTTTTGTAGAGAAAAAACTCTGAGTCAACCATGTAAAAGTATAGTTGTGAGGAAATAGGAATGTTGTTAACAACCTACGTGGCGATCATGAATGTGTGGAAGCTCCTAGTGAAGGAAACACGCAAAAAAAGTTCCCAAGTTCCCAATTTTAGAGGGTAAAAGTTCCCAATAAGTTCCCAACCATCCGGAACGGTTCCCACTGGATTTGGAAAGTTTCCTATAAGTTCCCAAGTTCCCTGGAACGTCGGAACTTCGGGAACGAGTTTCCTAAAAGCCGAGAGCGGTTCCCGTGCTACATAGTAATAAACACATGCTAGGTGCTGCTGAACAGTGAAAACTCAGAAAAGAACTTGCAGCTGTCAGAGAATATTCATGATAGACACTTGCTAGGCACTGGGACAATGGATAATGAGCATTGGGCATTTGTGGACCTTCTTGGGCATCGGTGTGACAATATTAAACCTTGCATTGTTATGTATAAGATTTCAATGATTAATTATTAACATGTTAAATTATTATTTACAAATAATTTATGTTTCAGTTCTCATATATTTTGATTTAAGTTTTTAGTATTTGGGTCCTCTATGTCAGAGAACTCAATGTCCCTATGGCATTCCCTATAATTTCAAGGTGCTTCCACATGTCCCCTGGAAGCATTCCCCTGCTCCCACATGCCCACATCCCAGAAACTTTGTGGAACATTGTGAATCCACAGTTTTCTGGTCCTGTGATGTTCCATAGAATTTCAAGTTGCTTCACATGTCCCCCAGACGCATTCCCCTGCTCCCACATGCTCACATCCCAGAAACTTTGTGGAACATTGTGAATCCATAGTTTTCTGGTACAACTATTGTCAATGATACAATAATGGGAAGAATGGGAGAAGAGAAAGATAAGTGATATTTGAAAATTTGTGATACATATATGTGGTTTTAGATTTTGTATATATTACATTTAAGGTATAGTTGTTTCTTTTCCACAACCTCCCTAACCCCAAGACATATCTAGAAGTGTAGAATGCCATTGCTCTTGATGAAAGGGTTATAACTAAAGAGCTTAGTAATTGCCAAGTGGTGTGGACAAAGTCAAATATATGGCTTTCACAAAGTTTGCAACGACTATTGTCCATGATACGAGCATGGGAAGAAAGGGAGAAGAGAAATAGGAGTGACATTCAGGAAGAGGATGAGGATCATATAGAATTTAGGTTGGAGTAAGAGCAAAAGACCCCTACAGTTAGATGTCACAATGTCTAGGCTGGAGGATTAACCACATAAATACGAAAACATAGACGCAAGATGATATTAACTTAAAAACCCACATCAAGCAGGCATTGAAACAGGTTATTGCTAAAGTGTATATGCAAAGTATGATTTTGTGAAAAAAATACATTGTTGTATGGTATGGAGACAACTTGTTAAGATGAGCTAAAGAGAGTAAATGAAATGAAACACATTAAATGCAAAGAAGCTCAGATTTTGGAATAGCATAAAAGGAATGAGTTCATAGAACTATAAGAAAATTCAAGCACTACACCAAAAAGGCAGATAAGACTTGCAGCCAAGAATGCTAACAAAATAGAGCTAAAGTCCCTCAAAAACCAAAGCAAAGTTTTACACACGGATATAAAAACAAACAATAGCAACAACAACACCTAAAAAGAAATATTTATCAAACAGTTCCACTCATGATTCCTCTTGATTTGAACCAGTAATATTTGCTCTGTTTTTACCTACTAATCCGTAAATATAGCTCACCTTTATGAAATCAATCTTCTAAACATAACTCCTCATTATTATTGATTTGCATTAACATTTTAGACATGACTGTTTAAAAATTTACCTAAAATCTATTATCTACTTGCCTAAAATGGACTTCTGGTAAATTGGTAAAAGCTTTCGAGAACACATATTTTATGCTACTATTAAAGACAAGCTATGCTACTTCCTCAAGTCATACACAAATTGTGGAAGAAGAAAGAGCAGGAAACTTAACCAAAAAGAGACTTGTAGAATTATATAGTACCAGTATTCGCAAATCACAAAATTAAATGGGCGGAAACAAAGACAACGCAAACCTGACAAAGCCATTGTTGTCAATATCGGCTGCCATCAGATCTTGAACAGTCATATCTCTTTGCAACACCCATTTCGCAATCAAACGGTGTCTCTTATCAATCCTTGCTTCTGCCAAGTACAGAAACGCTCGCGCAACAGCAAGTGTGCTTACCAGAAGCCAGATCGCTGCAAAGAGCCGACCTGTCAGCGTCTTGAAGGCTCGGTCTCCATAGCCAACCGTCGTCACCGACATCACCGAAAGGTAAAAAGAATCCATCCATCCCATTCTTTCCACACTGTGCATCACTCCCGCACCAACACCAATACACAACACCACCACGCCGAGAGCAATTGTAACCTTCATCCTGATGCGCATCCTACCTTTCTTGACATCGACAAAATACGTCTTCGCTATATCATGGTGGCTGCCGTCGACAGCTTGGAGCAGAAAATTCTCCTGCTTATCCAAAACGTATGTCACCATCCCACTAAGCAAGATATCAATAAACCCAAAGCCAACAAGCACAAACAAGCACGAAAACAACTTCGCTATTGTACTCTTGGGAGTAATATCGCCATAACCGATCGTGCACATCGTCACAATACAAAAATAAAAGGCATCGATGACGGAATTGGTTTCATTTCCTGCAAAGTGATCCCTGTTGAACCAATATACGCCCATTCCGAACCCAAGATATATCAAAAGCCCCAAAACAGCCTGCTTTACAATAGAAGAAACAGAGTCCAGCTCTGGCCTCTTAAGGCTCTCTCTCACGTTGCCGATTGCTGCCATGGCAGGGGCAGTCCTCGACCTGTGCAAACTCTTCCTCCTCCCTTCTAAATGCGACCCCCATAATTGATCAATTGGTTTTGAAGATATATTACTATCGTCAGTAGCTACATTTAAAACGAAAGAATCTTTGGTCGGCACGAAACTCGCTTGCCTCGCGGTATCATTATCGTAGTCTTCCTCTGAGACTTCTTCATCGACACCCTTTGGAATCCCGGGCCCCGCATCCCTCAATGAACCCGACTCCTCGTCGTCCGAAGGCGGAACGTTGCCAAATATAAGCCTCTCTTTCCAAGCCCCTGCGCTCCTTAAGACCGAGAGGCTCGGAAGCGAGAGGGGCATCGTCGCCTGTTCGTCTTCCGGCAGGCTGAAGAGCAAACTATCTCCATTGCCGGACATAGAAGCTCTGCGCCTAGGGCTCATGTACGACAAAAATGGCTCTTCCATCCTTGCAAAATTCAACCTCGTTACCCGCCACAGGAAGGAAGAATTCTTTCGAAGGCTGTGTATTCAGGCACCGAAATCTAACATTTTAAGCAATCTTCGCAAGAAATTGCAGAGATTTGCAAGTATCCCGAGCTTAATTTCAAGCATCTAGGAGATTCGGGGGACTTCAGAATACATGTATACAACATTCAGACTAGCCAAGAACAGCGATTGACATTCAAGATTCAAAAAGGAAGCCGAGAATTAATGCGTGTCGTCAATGGGGAGGATAAAAAAATTGGAACTGTTGTGTATGGGATTGAGAATTAGAAATAATGGGCACTCAATAGGGTTTGGGAGCACAGAAAGGAAGGTCCCGAATGTCAATCAGCTTCGAACCGGACCAGGGCCTGGAAACTTTTGGACCCGTGCGCTTCATTGGATGCTGACGTGTATGGTCACCATAATGACACGGGTTTCGGACTCGCCGATCCGAAAAATAAATGACAAATTTTGGATCCTCTATGATGCTGACTCCTGTTTTGGATAGGATAGATCACAGATATAAATTAATGGTTTTGATTTCCTCGATTATTGCTAGATTATTATGTGAGTAATTAATTAACGGTAAATTTTCGTTACAGTAACGGTTTTTTCTACTTTTCTTGAAATTAATTTTAATTATAATTTAACAATTCTACTTTTCTTGAAATTAATTTAATTATAAATTAATGGTTTTGATTTCCTCGATTATTGATAGATTATTATGTGAGTAATTAATCAACGGTAAATTTTCATTCTTACCTTCCTTGAAATCAGTTACAGTAACGGTTTTTTCTACTTTTCTTGAAATTAATTTAATTATAATTTAACAATTCTATTTTTTTGAAATTAATTTAATTATAATTTAACAATTAAAAAATTATTTATTTACTTAGTATAGTGTTTTTTAATGATTAAAAGAAAAAAATTCTTTAACTTTGAAATTATAAAATTTATATATTAATATAAATAATTTAAAAATAAAACTTAATTTATATATAAATAAAAAATGTTTAACTATAATTATTAATCACTATCCACCTGTCAAATATATACTTTTACTCATTCCCAAACAACAATCATTATAATTTCATACCATAAACCCAACTTATTTATTAAATAAATAAACGACAATAATTCTATACAATAAACATCGTTTATTTTATTAAATAAGTAAACAACATTAACGTCAAATGTATAAACAAGTGATAGAATAATGATGCCGTAAGAAGACACTATTTTGAGAAATACTATGAATTTCTCATTATTAGTTCAGGATCTTTTTAATTGTTTTAGTTTTTTAAGCTCTAGTTTTAGATTTTTCCTATTGTTTTAGATTTTTGGTGAGTTATGACTTTTTTTTTTTTTTTAATCATAGAACTCTTTTTTATGAAATCTATGTATCATATGAATTGGATGTTACAGATCCTATTTTGTTGTAAAGCATGGTGATAAAAACAACATTTTATGCTTTTAATAAGTGTGGAGATATACATTCTACATAGTTTAAAAAAGAAGTGCCTTTTAAATATTGTGATACAACTTTGATTTTACCTTTAAATAACAAATTGTGTTTTTTCACTTAAAAATAAAAACTGATAAAATGTTTCTCACCTCCTACAAATGTATGATATAAGAAATAATAAGTTCAACATCAACAAAATCCTTTGCCATGATCGAGAGCTCATAAGTATAATTTATTATTATCATTAACCTAAATTCGATTGAGAGCTAATAAGTATAATTTATTATTATCATTAGCCTAAATTCGATCGAGAGCTAATAAGTATAATTTATTATTATCATTAGCCTAAATTTGATTCTTAGTGCACTCTATATGAGGTAATTTTGAGTGCATTCTAATCTTGTTCCAACTAAAAAAGTAAGAAAAACATTTTTATTTAATACTGTAATTATTTTGAATATATATATGTATAAACAACATATTAACATAATATATATTATTTTGAATATATATGTTTGCCAATAACATAATATAATGATATAATATTTTTAAATATATTTTTAATTACATATTGTAAACTAAGATGTTACGTTAATGATAATGATGTTATGTTAATGATAATGGTAATTATTTATATTCATTCAGATCCAACCTATTAATATTCATTCAAAATATTTTTAATTATATATTATAAATTAGGATGTTATGTTAATGATATTGATAGTTATTGATATTCAATCATATCCAATTTATTAATATTCATTCAAATTAACTTTAGTAATTGTTTAATTATCGAATGTGTAATTATTTAACTTGTTAATATATTTTAATGAATTTATCAAATAATTTTACTATCCAAAATATAAAACCTCTTTAATTAAAAATTTTGAAACTATTATTTTTAATATAATAAAAGTAATATAATTCTATATTTTCATTTTTTCAAATAGTATTGTAATTTTTTTATTTCTTGAAAATTAATGTAAATTATTTTAAATTTTAATATTAAAAATAATTGAGAATACTAAAGAAGTCCCATGGATGTCTCACTGGGCGATAGGGTTCATTATTAAGGAACTCCTTGTGATGTTGCGGATTCAAACCTTGATTAGCCCTGTGTGTCACATGTAGGGTAGTGTTGATATGCCTAGGGTATAGTGGTAGCAAACTGGAATTTATCCTATGTCACGGGAGTACAAGCACAACCCTAGTTGTTGATTCCACTACTCACAAAAAAGTAGTCCTCGGATCCGAGTGAAGAACATGGTCAAGCCTACCATCCATACTCTCCCACCATAGGCTATGTCTGGCAGGGAGAAGGTGACACCCGACAATGAGGAGGGTGGTAAAGTACAAGTGGGTATGCTCGGGGTACAAAGAACTCAGGTCTGTAATGAATTTGGGAGATGGAGATAAATGGCGAAGGTCGAAAGGAAGGGGGCACGACCTAGAAACAATAGCCTCCCCACTTGAGGTGATGATCACAAGGTTTAGACTAACAGCTCCCTTGCATTAGAACATGATGGATAAAGGTCAAATGCATTGCAATGCACCTAAAGTCGACCTTCCTTTAGGCTCTATCATGGTTATTAAGTAAATGTTAATTGGTAGAGTTTCAACTGAGTAAGGACTCTGGCAAATGGAGAGTGAGGAGGCCTTGATTGCTTGAGATTGTAGCCTGGTTCTTGGGATGAGATTGGGGTATTCTATTTGGGGAACAGATTTCAAGTGATAGTCTGCATAATAGTGAGTCGAGGCCAAGCGCGTTGTGGGCAGAGGGGGCAAGATCTAACCCACATGCTGTGAGTCTAGACAAAGGCAAGGGATGCAAAGGAAATATTCCATAAGCTTGTCATGCCTCTGATTCAACAAGAAATTGCAAAGGTTGGGTTAAGAGCTAGCAAGAGGTGTTAGGAGCGACAAACATTCAAGCCAAGATGGAGAATTGGGTCTAGGATGCGGGGTCATCTTGGACGTGAGACACCAAGTATGCTAAGACTATTGCTCTTTACTAGTATATGAAGGCTTTGCTAGGTAAACCATTGATGGTACTAGTATATGAAGGCTTTGCTAGGTAAACCATTGATGGATAGTACAGAGAAGCAAAAAGAGATTATGTCACATCTTGATGAGACTCAAGAGCATATTACAGAGAAGCAAAAAGAGATTATGTCACATCTTGATGAGACTCAAGAGCATATTACAGAGAAGCAAAAAGAGATTATGTCACATCTTGATGAGACTCAAGAGCATATTCCTTGGGTAAATGTCAAACTCCATCTAATCGCCAACGCAATGACAGGGCTCGAGGAAAAACTCAATGTGCTAGCAAAGGTGACTACCGATATGGTCTTCAAGGAGAAGTCTCCAATTAAACAACATAGCATGGCTTAACCAGTGCCAATTCCTAATGATGATTAGTTTCTTTACATTGTTGTTAGTTAGCTTTACTTCAATGAACTGATAGACACAAAAACTCAAAAAATTGTTTGATAAAAACTTTTCATATTAGTTTTTTATAAAAAAATGTTAATAAACTATGTGAATAGTCCACTTAAAATTATGTATATAAATAACCTACACTATAAACTTTCTTATTTCATATGATTATTTAATGTTATACAATATATATGTATCCATCTACTTTTTCAAAGAAAAAGAAACCTTCCCACATAGTTAACGATGGTGGATACTTTCGACGGGGTTAATGATGGTGACTACAGTGAATAAGCAAATTCTACCTCAAGAGAAAGATGGGTTAGGCTTATACGTAAAAACTATAAGTAAAAATCAAATGTGTTGAGGAGTAAATAGTTTGATTGGTTGGAAAAAAAAATACGATTTATTATTTAGATTTAAATAAATAGTTTGATTGGTTGGAAAAAAAATACGCTTTTATTATTTAGATTTAAATTGTGGTGAGAGTAAATAGTTTGATTGGTTGGAAAAAAAATACACTTTTATTATTTAGATTTAAATTCTTAGTAAAATAGAAAGTTAGAGTTCTTATTAAATGTAACTTGCATTTCCTTAAAATTTTATAATGAAAAATTGGATTTAAATTCTTAGTAAAATAGAAAGTTAGAGTTCTTATTAAATGTAACTTGCATTTCCTTAAAATTTTATAATGAAAAATTGGATTTTAATATGAGTGTTACTTTATCTTAATCAATTATAATTCCTTAAAATTAAAATTAAATTAAATAAAAATTAAATACATAAAGTAAACATCAATTATAATTCTTTAAAATGGAAATAGAAAAAATAAATTAAATATACAAAATAAACATTATAATTCCTTAAAACTAAAATAAAAATAAATACATAAAATAAACATCAATTATAATTCTTTGAAACTCAAATAGAAAAAATAAATTAAATATACAAAGTAAACATCACCTACAAAGGTGAAGTCAGACCATGTCTCTACAAATACGTTTCATTATGAGTATTGTTTAGCAATGTTGATTTTCATTAACCTTCTAAATTAATATTAATTGTTTTATTATAATATTTTAATTCTTTATTATACTAAATTTTTAATTAAATTCAAATATAATAATATTATTAATATTTTATAAAAATTTGAATATAATAATATTATTAATATTCTATAAAATCATTTTATGTTTGATTTATAATTTTATATCATTTTTATAATAATAACAAATTTCATTATCAAATGCATATAATTTCTTTCGCATTGAAAAATTAATACCTGTAAATATTTTTTTTTTGAAACTATGCATGCGTGAAGACTTTAAATTGTTTCAATAGTCATGACTGGTGAGTTTCCCATGGACTTAGAAAAGGTTTTAGTTGCTTTAACGTATAAAATGTATGGATGAAGAATTTTGAGATTTTAATTTTAATTTTTTAGGTTTTAGTTGCTTTAACGTATAAAATGTATGGATGAAGAATTTTGAGATTTTAATTTTAATTTTTTAGGTTTTAGTTGCTTTAACGTATAAAATGTATGGATGAAGAATTTTGAGATTTTAATTTTAATTTTTTAAAAGTCTACTAAATTTTTTAGTTTTAAAAAATCTATAAGTATTAGACAATTTCAATATTTAGAATTTTTTAAGATCTTTGTATCTATTGGATGTTAGAATATTTTAATATTTATAAATTTTTAAGGTTTTTGTATTTAAAAAGATATTAGATTATGTTCGTATTTATAAATGTTAAGGTCTTTGTACATATAGGGATATGTTAAGGTTTTTATTTAAAAAGTTTGAGATCTTTGTATATATAAGGATGTTATACCATTTTAATATTTATAAAAGTTTTAAGATCTTTGTATGCATATGGATATGTTAAGGTTTTTATTTAAAAAAATTATTATTTTTATTATTTATAAATTTAATTAAGATTATATTTATCAATATTATATTTATAATTGAATTAAAAAATTAATTAAAGAATAAAATTTTGTTCTAAATTATTAAAAATAAAAAATAAATTTTATTATTAAAAATTATATTATAATTTCACAAAAATGTTTTTAAAATAATTTATAATCACGAATGTTAATTTTAATACTAACCATTTTTAAACATATTTTATAATAATATTTTATTTTTCATATTTCATTGAAAAAATAATTATTCTTAATATTTAACTTGTATATGTTATTTAAATATATAAAATCAAGTTTCACCACATGAAATAATTAAAAAATAATGTATTGAATTTTAAGGTTGTCTAGATATTAAATTTATGAATTTAAAATTTTTTAGGAATTTTTTGAAATAGTTTATGTATATGTTCATTTTAATTTGAAATAAGAAATATAAAATAATGTATTGAATTTTAAGATTATAATATATTTATAAATTTACAAATTTTCAAGATTTTTTTGAATTAGTTTATATATATTTGTATGTTAAGTTGAAATAATTAAGAATTTTTTTTAGAATTTATTAGATTATATATGTGTACATTTTTCATTTTTATTATTCATCACCCCACGATTGAGGTTGTATATGTATGTTTATAAATCCCTAATCCTCAAATGGGTGGTGGGGCACATGCACATTCTCTATCTCAAAGACGGTATGTGGTGGAGGCACCCCTAAGGGTTGATGTGGAAACAACCTCTAAGAGGGAATCATTGGGAGGGTGGTTGGTGAGGCACATGCACATCTTCACCTCTCAAGCAACCTCTAAGATGGTGGGTGGTGGAAGCACATGCACATGCTCAACTCTTGAGAGCAACTCTCGAGAGGGTGGGTTGTGGAGGCACATGCACATCCTCAATTCCCAAGACCTCTAAGATGGCGAGTGGTGGAAGCACATGCACATACTCAACCCTTGAGAGCAACCCTAAGGAGGGTGGATGGTGAGGGCACATACACATCCTCAATTCCCAAGAGAACTTCAAAGTTCCCCCCACCATACACCCTCCCCAATAGAAACCCCTGAGTTTCTCTCTAGGGTTAAGGATGTGCATGTGCCCCCACCACCCGCCCTTGTGGGGGTTGAGGAAGTGCATGTGTGTGGACCATCCACCTTCTCGAAGTTTCCCGCATGGATTGAGGACATGCATGTACAAGTGTGTTATCTTAAACAAATTTGAATTTTTTATATATGTATTAAAAAATTTAGATAATTTTAATATATTTAAATTTAAGAATGAATTTGTAAAATTTATAATAAAAAGAGGTTGAAAATTAATATTATTTTATTTTAAAATTTATTAATCATAAAAAAATCCAAAATATCAAATTCTTAATTTTATAAAATTTTAAACTATTAAAGTACTTTAGAAATTTTCAATATTTTGATAACATAAATTTTTAAGTTTTAAATATCTCCATATTCTTAATTACTTCAAGAATTTAATTTTTTTATGCATGATCAATTACAAAAAGCGTAGTTTAAAAATTCTACGATTTGAGCTGAAATAAATGAATTTTTCGAGTACGATTTTGAAAAAATTTGGTCGTAATTTTTCAAAATCTAGGTTACACTTGTCAAATTCTAGAATTTTGGGTGCCCCGAGAGATTTTGAGGGTGTTGAATCCATTTCTACTATCAAAATCCTGATAAAACACAACTAAAATTCAATTTTACAAATTAAAAATAAAAATGTCGAATTCCAACTAAAAATAGTCGTCTGATCCAAAACGTCCAATTTTTAAACATATCTATTACCAAATCAAAACACTAATAAACAACATTCACAACAAACATGCATAGTGGAGAAAATTATATCTTTTAAATTTTAAGATCCCTGCCACATGTAGACCTTGAAAATTTTTGAATTCGTGTGACCTTGTCCACTGATCCATGATGACCATAAGGCCCAACTTAAGGCCCAACGAAGTGGATCTCATCCACTTTGACCTTAATTTTAATTTTAATTTTTATGTTTTCTTAAATGTTGATAAAACTTTAGGAACTTTACAACTCAGAACATTTTAATTTGAAGGTCTCCTCTTAAATTTAAGTTATGTTTTGCATGTGTAAATAAAGTTAGTTGAGTTATATCTAGGGCTTCTATTAGCACATGAAAATAACTACTTTTTCAAACGGGGCACTAGTTACTCTTAAGTTATGTTTTACATGTGTAAGTAAAGTTACGTGAGGTTTCTAATAGCACATGAGAATGACAATTTTTCGCAAGGTGGGGGCACCAATTGCTCTTTAGTCATGGGAGGCCGCTCTTTCATAGGGAGGCTATGTCGTGTTTTAAAACATGACATTTTTGTTTACTTGCGAATAACTTTGTGTTTATGAGCTATTTTGAATGTAAATTTATAATTTTGTAATAATGTATTGAGTGTAAAAAAATATTTTATTAGATAGTTTGTGTATTATATAAGTTTATTAATTTAATGTTTGAGTTATTATAGGTTTGCTATTAATTTAATTGAAAGTTAAGTATATATATTAATAACTCAAGTTAGAAGATAATTAATTGAGAATTGAGAATTGTATTAAAAGGGATCTTTACTTGTATTTATTCTATCTATTACTCATCGATGAAATACAACTCTTTTCTTTTAATATAGAATCACATGGATAGGTCTTCCTCCATATTTTAAGGTTTGTAATTGCAATTCACCCTTAGGTGTACAAGGGAATCCAACCCCTTTCTTTTTTATTATTGTTTAGGTTCCTTTCATTATTGTAGTAGTTCCATTTTAGGTGGCGGAACATTACATGGTGGTATGAAAACTTCAATTAATTTCACTTATGCTTTGTGTTTTCAAAAAGAAATGGAGAAAACATAAAAAAAAACAAGGGTCATAACATTCATTCCCCATAACGAGTGGCACAAGGGAGCAAGGAGGCTCCCACAGAGATGATTCAACCCACTCTGGATGATTGGACCCCTGGCATGGGTAGGCAGACATATGGAGAAGGATTGGGAGCTTGAGTTCATGAGAGGACATCGTCCTTCGAGCCTAAGAATGATGGCATTACAAGGAATTAACAATAAATATGATCGATGATGAAGAAGAGGCATGATGATAAACCAGGATGCCATTATGGACTTGTTACCCCATCTACGATCATAATAGTTCAGACTTGTGTGGGTTGCTGGTGCATGATTTTTGGTATGAATTCGGCAATTGCTAAGGTATGCAGAGAAGAAACCTTGCTAATTTATTTCCCTATTATGAATGTGTTGGCTCTCTTTCCATTAGTTTGTTCTAGCAAGGGGCGGGATAATCCTAGCAGCCCTAAGGGTTCATCATTCTCTATTGTCCTACATTGTTAGCAACCACAAGCAGCGAGGTCAACTTTTCAAGTTTGAGGTACATATATGATGAAAGGGAGGCGATGGCTCGACAAGGGAAGAAGCAAGCAATAAGCCCATGTTTACACCCTCCCTAGCTTATTCAAAAAATCAATTTAATATCCAATACTCATATTTAAGATACAACAGATAAAATATTATAAGAATAAAACCTGTTGTCGGTTACGTCTTTACTAACAAATAATAATTGAAGTTACATACACAAATCTTTCATAGAACAATCAAGATTTTTGCGCCCTTTTTACTTTTTTCAACCAGAAAATAAGCTATATTTCCATTATAAAAATATATGTAAATGTGTCAGTACAGTCATCCATTCCAAAAGAAGGCCAATACAATGGTGCCATCATACAACCAATTCCAAGAGGCAAAGATACTCCTGAAAGATCCCCACACATATGACCATAAATAGCCGAAAGACATTCATGGAATAGCCACATGAGTCAATGATCACCAACAAAAGGGACAGAATGAAAAAATAAAGATATCAAAGGCAAAAAATAGAGAGACTAATATGTACAAGAAGTGAAATCATCCGCCAAAAAAAAAAAATAGAGCCTTGTCACCAACATGAGGAGGATGACAAGAGCAAACGCCCACTAGTAAGAAGCATAGAAAGAGACCAAAACTCGAAGTGAATAAATCCGCCTTCAGTCGAGAGAGCCAACTTTGACAAATGGTTAGCTTGCATATTGTGCTCTTGTTAAATATGATCAATCGAGCGAAGTGGGAAGTCCAAAAGCAATAATTCCACCATTGCCATCCATGGAGAAAAAGCTAAGGAATGAAGGGATCCACGACCGCAAGCCCACTCGATAATAGAAAGAGAATCACCAACAATATGATGAAGAATGATACCCTTTCTCTTGGCAAAATACAGAACCAACAAGAGAGCCAAAAGTTCTCCGTGGGTATTATAGCCCATACCACCATTCGTCCATACATGGAAATGTTGAAACTAGTCAATTAAGATGACTGCTCCAGCACCACATGAAGCACCCCCCTATTGAGATGCCCCATCAAAAAAGCCATGGAATCGAGCCTCTGGGGTATGATGGATTTAGTGCTCCTTAATATATCATTACAGAATTTGTCAGTGGCCGAGAATTCCATGAATGCCGCAACAACTTTCCTCGCAAGCCACTCCGAAGAGAAAAACTTATCTTAAAAAATAAGTAAGTTCCGAGCAAGCCAAATCTCCCAAATGATAAAGACAACTAATGGGATATGATCAAAATAGTGTCGGATCCAATTCTGTATATAGGTATGTATTGAGTCCCAAATCCAAGCTCCAATACTGACAAAAATGCACCCAACAGAAAGCCAAAGAAGAGCAGAATATGAGCATGAAGTAAATAGGTGATTGCATGATTCGGCTTCATTCCCACATAAAGAGAAAATGTTTGGGCTAGTGAAACCTCTCTTTAAGAGGTTATCCCACGTCAAAATCTTGTTTTCTAGGACCAGCCAGATGACAATCTTTAATTTATGTGGTAGATGCCATTTCCAGCATACCGTATTCCACCAACAAATATTACCCTGGATCACAGACATGATTGAGTCATAAGCATGTTTCGCCATCATCGATCCATCCTAGGTGTTCCAAGACCAGAGGAGAACGTCATCCTATTCGCATAGCCTGACAAAGCCATGAATCAGGCCATCAATGAAACCCGTCCACTCCACTGCCATGATGCTTGATAAGCCCAGGTTATCCGCACTAAGCCATGTCATAGGAGCATAATCCGAAAGAGTACATCTAGCAATGTGGTACAACGTTTTGTAGCCCCTAGCCCATAGGAAAGACAACATATAAGAAGATAATATGAAAGGTAACAAACCCCCAATGATCGGGTCCTCCCCGAGAACTATAGATCGGCCATTTCCAAGCTGCCATGCGATCCATGTGTTAATCACTGAAAATGCAGAGACCATCCCAGACCAAATACTAGAAGATCCTTTACATTTCCCACTTGCAGAGTGTAGCCACTGGACACTTGACTTATTGAGGAAGTATTTATCCCTGATGATAAATACTTCTACACAAATAAAAGGGAAGTATTCATTTAATATCCAATACTCATATTTAAGATACAGGAGATAAAATATTATAAGAATATTAAAACCTACATAAGCCCCCGGTTACGTCTTTACTGACAAATAAAAATTGAAGTTACATGCACAAATATTTCATAGAACAATCAAGAGTTCTGCGCCCTTTTTCCTTATCGACAAAAGGTAAATGTTGCACAAATAAAAGAGTGACTGTAGATGACTAATCTTCAAGAGGTGATTCAAGAACAATATCTAACAAAACCCTGGCTGAGCATTACTCCTCATCGGAGTATGGGCTGCACCCACCACTCTCACTCAACATAATTTTCTACACTATTGGAGCATGCCACGCCTCTCCCTAACTTTGTAAAACAACAGACCAATGTTTGAGGAGGCCACGCCTCTCCCTTAACTTCATAAATGACAAGCAAATACTTAAGGAGGGCCATACCCTACTTTTTTTTGTTACTGCACAAGAAAAGGAGTCTATCTAAGCAAAACAATGAGGGTTGCACCCTACTAAGAGTCTGACCCTTCAATTGTATAAAAAGCATATCCTAAACAAAATTGTGTGGGAAATGCGTCTTTCCAAGAGGAACGCCCACCACCTTACTTCAAGCAATAAAAGAGGCTATATAAGAGAACAAGCAATGAAGAGAGGTGCGTCCTCCCAAGAGGAGTGCCCTCTTCAATCCTCAACGCACAAGCATTTGACAGCTACCATATTAAATTATTACAGATATTCACACTTATATAATGAAATATGTAGCCATGAAATCTATGAGGGTTGCGCCCTCCTTGAGATAACACTTTCATCACAACAACATATTTACCAAAAGGAGGTCTACGAATTTTGCTCTTACTTGCCTCGTTACTACAACATTCATAGAAGATAATGGCCTCCCTAGTTTGAAAAATTTCTTACCATTCCTTTGGCCATATCAAAGCTAGAGTGTCATGAAGAACCCATGTAGGGAATTGCTAGTGATACACTAAGGGCCATCCATGTCCAAACTTAAATGGACTAATTCCATATTTACAGATGACATGCCCATAGTGTAAGGGGCCAAGAAACAATTAATAGCATATTTTGGAGGTATTTTTGAATGCCTTTTTGCTAGAACATGTTGGAAGAGTGGAACATATTCAACTTCCCCCTTATGGGTTTATTCATTTGCAAGTTGTGTTTTGTTTATTACAATACATTAGATTTGAGCCATTACTTTGTTCTTTGGTGTTTTGTTAGGATTAAGATTTACGTACTCATAGAGTAAGTTTAGGCCAAAAATGATTAAGCACCTATTTTGGGAGGTGTTTTGGAATTCCCTTTGGATAAAGCATGTTGGAGAAGTATACCTATTCCAACTTCCTCTTTTAGGGATTTATTCATTGGTGATCTATGTTTTAATGAGAAAAGCATTAGCAATGAGCCATTGATTTTTGCTTTGGCATTGTGTTAAGGTCAAAACTACTATGTCTCCTCTATTAGGGTGTGGCTAGGGCAAGGTATTTTTAGGGATTCTTGAATATTATACCATGTATAGTATTTTAGGTGACTACTTAGGTTTGAAAAAAATCAAACATATAGATATGTAATTGAATATTCAATACAAACACACAATATAGTATTAAAACTTGCAATTTTTGGTGAAAAGTACTAATTTAAGCATATATTCTGGAAAAAATAGGCGATTTTTTGGAGAGAAAATGGACATTAGTTTTTTTTTTTTTTTTTTTATAAAAAGGGGGAAAAAACCAAGTATAAAATTTTTTCACTGAAAAATATATTGGGTTGGGGTCGTTCACTCATTTTAGAAAGATTGTCTTTGATTATTTGTTTCTATGAGTCAAGGCTAAGCATTATTCACTAAGAAAAGAAGTTAAGCAGTATTTTTATAAGATTCCACCTAACATCATTGATGCTTTTGTAACAATGAAGAAGGTGGGTTTTTATTGATTTATTTGTAACATATTCAACCTCCCCCACAAGGATTTGTACATTGGCATTTTGGTGTTTACAAAACATTAGCATTGACCCGAGAATGGCTCTCATCCCCAGGCTGAGTTCCCAGTCCCAGATTGGGTCAATATCTTGGTACTTGACCATGTGCCTCCATTCTCCCAGAGAATGGCTCTCAGCCCCGGGCTGAGTTCCCAGTCCCAGACTGGGTCAATATCCTGGTAACTGACCAGGTGTCTCCATTCTCCCAGAGAATGGCACTCGATGCTGCTCAGGAAAAAATCAACACTCCCTCTCAGTGAGAGGGTCATTCTCTGCAATACCAAGCTTGTCTCAAAAGTGCACAAGCTTTGTCAACGACAAGGGCTTGGTCAATATGTCAGCAATCTGCTCATCTGTACGGATGTATTGGAGCTTCATGGCACCTCGTTGTACCATATCTCTGATGAAGTGGTACTTCATCTAAATGTGCTTTGACCTGTTGTGAAATACAAGGTTCTCTGAAAGCTTAATGCAACTCTGATTATCGCAATGGATAACAGTTGGTTCAAGCTTTCCACCAAATAGGTCAGAGAGAAGCTTTCTAAGCCAAACTGCTTCTTTGTAGGCATCACTGGCAGCAATATACTTAGCTTCAGCTATGCTATGAGCTATGGAACCCTGTTTTCTGCTGGACCATGAGATCATGGCTGATCCCAAACTGAAACAGTACCCTGATGTGCTTTTCCGGTCCACTGCACTGCCAGCCCAATCGGAGTCAGCATATCCAAGTAGCATTACCCCACTGTTGGAGGTATATCTGATCCCATATGTAATTGTACCTCGCAAATATCTGAGCACATGTTTGGCAACTATCCAGTGTATGTGCTTCGGCTCGGACATGAACTGACTCAATGCATTCACTGTATAACAGATATCTAGTCTTGTATGCACTAGATACATCAAAGATCCAATAAGTTGGCGATACTGAGTAGGATCCACTGCCTGTGAAGAAGTAGTTGAGTCACGTAACTTCTTCAGATTTGATGTCATGGGTACACTCATGGGTTTGCAGTCATGCATCCCAAACCTCTGCACGATATCAACTGTATACTTCCCTTGAGACAAAAAGATCTCATCTAGCTTCTGCTAGACCTCTAAACCAAGAAAATAGTGCATGAGTCCCAGATCCTTCATTTCAAATTCTGAAGTAAGCTCCCTCTTGCACTGAGCTATCAGTTGCTCATCTCCAGTGAGGAACAGATCATCCACATATAGGACTAGGATCAAGACATGGTTCTGAACAACCTTAAAGTAAAGGTTGGGATCAACAGTGCTCTTGGAGAATCCCAAACCTCTGAAGGTAGCCATCAATCCTGGCATACCAGACCCTTGGGGCCTGTTTGAGTCCATACAAAGCTTTCTTTAGTTTGCACACATGAGACTGCATTTCATGTGTCACAAAACCTTCAGGTTTCTCAATGTAAACCTCTTCTTCAACTTCTCCATTAAGAAAAGCTGTCTTTACATCCATTTGATGGAGTTTCCATCCAAAAACAGCAACGAGGGAGATAATAGTTTTGATGGTGGTATATCTGGAAACAGGGGCAAATGTTTCATCATAGTCTATGCCTTCCTTTTGTGAAAAACCACGTGCCACAAATCTTGCTTTATATTTCTCAATGCTGCCATCAACAACATGCTTAATTTTATAGAGCCATTTGGAAGTTACCACTGACTTCCCTTTTGGTCGAGGAACAATTTCCCACACATCATTTTTCATAATGGAATTATATTCTTCTGTCATGGCATCAATCCATACCTGATGAGACTCTGCTTCTTTGAATGTAGAAGGCTCTGCATCAATGAGCTTACTCATAAGACCTGAGTATTTCTGGGGCTTCTTTCTTTCTCTGAATGTCCCAGAAGGAGCTTTATGCTTCTCTGCTTCTTGCAATATTTCTCTCGCCCAAGTAGGTCTTCTCTTGGAATGAGGAGCTTCAAGTAGTTCTTCAGCTGGTCTTTCTGGTTCTGAGTAAGCATGAGGTTCATCTTCTTCCTCCCTCTGATTCTCTGAATGAGGAGAGTCTGGAATGTCGGAAAGAGATCCTTCTGGATCTTTTGGAAGCTCTTTGGAGTGGCGGAAAACAGCTTCCTCATGAAATATCACATCTCTGCTGATTTCAATGTATCTTTGACCAGGAACATAGATACGGTAGGCTTTTGAATTTTCACTGTACCCAACAAATGTTCCTTTCTTTCCGGAAGGCTCTAGCTTTAATCTCTTTTCTTTTGGCACATGGATGTAGACTGGAGTGCCAAAGATCCTCATGTGGTCAACTGCAGGTTTCTTTCCTATAAAGACTTCTTCTGGAGTCTTTTCTCCCAAAATGGCATGAGGACTTCTATTTTGAATATAGACAGATGTACTAGTAGCCTCAGCCCATAGAGACAAAGAAAGATCTAGATCACACAACATGGCTTTAGCAGCCTCACAGACTGTTCTGTTCTTCCTTTCTGCAACCCCGTTCAGTTGGGGGTTGTAAGGTACAGTCAACTCCTTCTTGATCCCTGCTTCTTGGCAAAAATCATCAAAATCATTTGATTCAAACTCACCTCCATTGTTTGACCTCAAGATGCAAATGTGTCTTCCTGTTTGATTTTCAATCAGCGCCTTGAACTCCTTGAACTCCTTGAACTTATCAAAAGTTTCACTCTTAGCCTTTAGAAAGTAAATCCAAGATTTACGAGAGTAATCATCAATGAACAGTACATAGTATAAACAACCACTTAAGGAAGGTGAAGACATGGGTCCACAAATGTCAGAGTGAATCAAATCCAAAATCCCTTTTGATCTGCTGTGACTTTTGGAAAAAGACTTCTTGGTAGTTTTACCAAGGGCACAACCTTTGCAAATACCACTATGTTCATTAGAAAACTCAGGCATACTTGTAACCATCTTTTGAAGACCAAGGAGAGATGCATAATGAAGATGCCCAAACCTACGGTGCCATAGCTCACAAGGGTTGATAGTACTATGAACCAATGCTTGAGTAGAGTGCCCAGATGCCTTGTAAAGGCCTCCCTCTTGAACCCCAATCAATTCTGCTGCACTCAACCTTTCATTCTTTGACCACAGCAAAACCTTTTTATCCATGAATATAACTCTGTAGCCTTTGTCTTCTAAGCCAGCTACAGAAAGAAGATTTTTCTTCAAACCTGGAACACATAGTATGTCTTCAATGTGCAACATGGTCCCTGAATCAAGTTGAAATGAGACTGAACCCACTCCCTCAATTTTGTAGGTGGAGTCATCTCCAAGTTATACTTGAGTGGCAAACTTCTTCTTTCTATAGCTTGTAAGGGCTTCATGGGAACCTGTCATATGTTTTGAGGCTCCACTGTCCACCAACCAAGAATTTGTGCTGTTGGTGATGGACCCTGCTAGGGCAGAAATCAAATAGTATTCTTTTCTTGATTCTTCTTGCTTGGAAGACTTTGTATTTTTCTTCTTCTTTGGTTCTTCTTCTTCAACTGTAGATGCTTGGAATTTTCTATTGGGCCTTCTCTATGGCTGCCTACAGTCCCTAGCATAATGTCCCATCTTGAAACAATTGAAGCATTTAATTTGTGACATATCAAATTGCTTACCTTATGGCTTGTTTTCTTTCTTCTTGGGCTGGAAGGGCTTCTTGAATTGTTTCTTGGTTTTAGATACTAGTGCAAGGTTCCATTCTTTAGGACCCTTAGTTCTGCTCTGTACTCTGCCTTCTTCTTCTAAACAGTCATGCCAAAGTCTCTCAAAATCTGGCTGAGTCTCACGCCCACTAACAGAAGCTAAGAAGGTTTCCCAAGAACTTGGAAGACCATCAAAAACAGTTTGTACAAGGTCATCATCATCTACTGTAACCCCAATAGTAGAAAGTTGATCTCTTACCTGAGCAATCTTTGTGAAGAAGGAGGCCACTCCTTCATCTTTTTCCATCTTCAATGTACGAAGTCTATTTTTCAAGACTCTCTTTTGACTGGGTGCTTTCTTCTTGTACAAATTTGTCAAGGTGTCAAGACACTCCTTGGCTGTCTTCAGTGGTGTTATGGCAGGCATTATATTTTCCTTAACTGAGTCATAGATAATCCTCCTAGCCTTGGCTTGCTTCTTTTTGAATGCTGCCCTTCCTGTGTTTGACGTGGGTTCTTATACAACATTGATGACCAAGTCATCAAGGTCATTTTCTTCCAAGGTGGCCATAAGCCTTGCTTTCCATGAATTAAAGTTTGCTGAACCCTCAAGCCTGTCCTCTGGTCTGAAAGAGGCAGAAGAGGCCATCTCTGGTTTGTCTGTACTGTCCCAAGGTCTATGTAAGACACAACCACCTGCTCAAATGATGTGTGCTTTACAAGCAGAGCTCTAATACCATGTTAAAATTTTGAAACTTGATAGCAATGACAGACTGTGAATAAAAAATGCAGAAATGGCTATCAGTAATTACACATCCACAAAAATTGAACACAGTAATTTTTCACGGGGAAACCTTTTAAGGACAAAAACCCCAAAGCAATTTAATAATTTATCTCCAAAATGAGATGACTGAGTTTTTACAATAATAGGCTAAAACAAGACTTCACAACAAATAGGAATTTGTTTCACTAATTAAGAAGAACCCTGTACAATGCCAGCTGGCCCTAATCTGCCACTGAATAACTGTAACTGATGCTAGATGCCTGGAGTAGCTTCAATCTTGCATAGTTAACCTGTACATGCCTGTAGATGTCACTTGTTTACTGATGTGTACCCTGCTAAGAGTGCCGTGAACTACTGTTGGGCTGTAGTGACTTGTAGAAGCCCTTTCTGGTGCTGCTGTAACCTGAGACAAACCCTGCACAAATTCGGGTGCACAATAAAAATGCCCTAGCAAGGCTTGGGTATGCACAGCAAAAGATTCAAGTAGAAATCGGATGGCAGCAGTAATTAGATAACCCAACAAATAAGGAAGTCATCCACGAGCTGAGCAGAGAAGACACTTGGCAAATCCACGAGCCAGATCAGTTAATAATACCCACGAGCTGTCTCTTGAAGATACCACGAATTATATGTTTGAAATGTTGAGTTTCCCTTTTTTATTTATAGTGGAATAATTCCACTTTATTGAGGCCGACCTATCCTCATATTAATTTATATATTTTTTATTATTATTTATTTTGTCCTCCAAAAACGAAATAAGTATGAGGCCGACCTGTCCACCTGTCCTTCACATATTTACATCATTTTATTTTTCTCTTCTTCACTAATGAGCCAACCCATAATAAATAAATAAATATATATATATATTTATTTTTCTTCTTCTAAATGGTGGGTTCGTGGACCAAGCCAAGCTATGCTTGGGTTTCATTTATCTTCAATAAATCATGCAGGTGTTCTTCAAGGTCTTCATGTCCACTCCAAGTACATCATCATAGGGAGATAAATTAATTGCTTTACTTCACCCTCCTGTTGCCACCAAGACCAAGTGGAGGAGTACACCACTTGCCCAGACCCGGTCTAGGGCTTACAGTGAAATCCTGGTAACTAACCAGGTACCTCCATTCTCCCAGAGAATGGCTCTCAGCCCCAGGCTGAGCTTCTAGTCCCAAACTGGATCAATATCCTGGTAGCTGACCAAGTGCCTCCATTATCCCAGAGAATGGCTCTCAGCCCCAGGCTAAGTTCCCAGTCCCAGACTGGGTCAATATCCCGGTACTTGACCAAGTGCCTCCATTCTCCCAGAGAACGGCTCTCAGCCCCGGGCTGAGTTCCCAGTCCCAGACTGGGTCAATATCTTGGTAACTGACCAGGTGCCTCCATTCTCCCAGAGAATGGCCCTCGATGCTGCTCAGGAAAAAATCAACATATATAAGTATCAAATTTTTGATACCACATTCTTGGTGATTGTTTTAATCCATACAAGGACTTCTTTAGTTTGGAAACCAACAACTTCTTTCCCTTTACTGCAAAACCATCTAGTTGTTTCATGAGATTTCTTCTTTCAAATCACCATGCAAAAATGTTGTCTTCACATTCATTTGCTCTATGTGAAGATCAAAAGCGACAACAATAATCAAAATAAATCTAATAGAAGTTAATTTCGCAACAAAAGAAAAAATCTCACCAAAATCAATTCCGTCCACCTGGGAATAACCGTTACCTACTAGGTGAGATTTGTACTTCTCAACCTTACCTTGTGCATTCAAATTCTTCTTAAGAACCCATTCTCTACCAATAGTTTTCTTCCATCTGAAAACTCAACTAGATCCAAAGTCTTATTTTTATCCAAGGCATCCATTTCTTCAACCATGGCTTTCTTCCAAAGTTTACTATCCTTAAAATCCACTCCCTCCCTAATAGATATAGGATCATCATTAGTAATAGATAAAACAAAATTAGAGCAGAAATCAAGTGGGATATACCTTTTGTTTGTCTTCTTTCATGAATAGATCTCATCAAGGCTATAACTTGAGGTTCTTCCTCTTTTGGTTCATCTTCTTCTGTTGATTAAAATTATTGACCCTCCAAATCAAACTCTATTCTTTTTGGTTCTTCTTCCTTGGGTTGGCCTTCCTATTAGGGAGGGACTCTAACCTCTTTAAATACAACATCTTAGCTATAAACAATATTCTTAGTTACTGGGCTCCAAACTCTATAGCCTTTTATACCATATTTATAAACAATAAATGCAATTTTTTCAGCTTTATTATCCAACTTACTCCTATTTTCCTTTGGAACATGTGCATACGCATCACAACAAAAGAATTTGAGATGTTTAAGAGAGGGGATTTTACAAGTCCATGCCTCATGTGGAGTTTTTTCAACCAGCGCTGATGTAGGTGGTTGATTTACCATGTAATTATTGAAGGCCCTTCTCTCAAATATGTCCCATTATTTGATGCCATTGAATTGTCTTGTCTATAGGGACAATAGGGGTCATGTCTTCTGCATTGCTATCCTTAGGAATAATAGAATTGTTACACCCATCAATGAAAGTTCTTCCAACAACTTGTATAGAGTTCCAATCCAAACTCCTGCCATCAACACCATTACTCCTTAAACTATCTTGCATGTGTCTTTTTCAAGTAGGATATGCACACTTGCATCACCCATCTTACTTACATATATCAAGTTCATGGCCAGGTTTGGAATTCACAAAATCCTAAGAAGAGTTATAATCCTTCCATCTTTGAGAAATAGCTTGACCCTTCCACGTCCTATGATTTTGGTCGTCGATTCATCTCCCGGGAAAACATCACCTCCATTGTACTTTTCATATTCACAAAACTACTCCCTGTGAGGAGTCATATGGAATGAAGCACCTGAGTCGAAAAACCATACATCATGATCTGTATGTGTACTCGTAGATGCCAAATAAACATCACCTTCTTCATTTGTAGAGGGTTTTGTTTCTATAGAAGGAGCATCATCATATCCCTTACCTTTATCAACACTCTTAGATATGCATTTTTTCTTATAATGCCTAGATTTACTGCATTTCCACCATTTATTTTCAAATTGTTCTAGAGATTTAGATCTACCTCTAGACTTAGATATACCCCTAGAAGACTTATTTTTCTCTCTTGGGAACAAACACTCACAATTAAAACATCCTTGGTGAAACCCTCCATGGATTTTCTCCTCATTTCCTCTGATAACAAGGATACAACAACATAAACTTTAAAGTGGATTTTGAGTGGCACTTCCAATTTCTACAACCAAATTATCCCAGGAGTCTAGAAAGGAACATAGCAAGGTAATACAATTATCTTCTTCCTCCATCTTAATATCAACATAGGCCAACTGACTTACCATAGTATTAAAGACATTTAGATGATATTGCATGGTGTCACCATCCTCCATCCTAAGATGAAAGAAATTATTTCCAAGAAATAACTTGTTTATTAGGGACTTTGACTGATACAATTTCCCCATCTTATCTTGCAACTTCTTTGCACCGTCTTCTCTAAAAACATTCAACAATAGTAAATTTGAGAGGTAGAGTCAAATTGTGCTTCTTGCTTTTCTCTCCAACTTTTCCCAATATTCTTTAGACATATTAGTGGGATTTGTACCTAGATCCACAACAATCCATTGATCTCTATCTACAAGAAGATCTTCCATATTCAACTTCCATAACTCAAAGCTCTAGCCATTAAAATTCTTCATTTCTATTCTTGAATTGCTCACCATTTCCTTACACAAGATTCATTATGCAAAGCTCCCACTCCAACATAGTTTTATCATAGACCCAAGATACCCTTGCTCTTCTGAGGAAAAAGGATGAGCTAAACCCTAGCAACAAAGGTGTCTCCCTAAAGCTAATAACCTCGCTTTGGCACCAAATGAAGAAATTTGATAAACCCGTGAAAAGAAAAACAATACCAAACATAATCTAAAACACAACAATGAACAATGGTTCACACACACATTAGATAGAGATTTACCCTATATACTGAAAACTAGGAAAACTTGCATTCCTTAGAGTTTCTCCACTCTCTATCTCATTTGATTATCTTTTATGTATACAATACAATATTATAGCATACAAACCTTAATCCATTAACCGGAATTAGATTACAACCCCAATTCCTTGACTAGAACTAGTTTACAATGGGCCACAAATCCATGGGCCGAAAAAAACTCACATACAAAAAAATAAACCCAAAAAATCCTTGCTATATAGGAACCTACAAAGACTACAACACATGTCCAACATTAGGCCCATCCCAATAAGTACACTTAGATAGTAATTATCACTGCAACCCTCTTATCACAACCTCCTTCTATCCATTCAACAATAGAGCATTGCCATCATATCCATCATCCATCCAAGTTTAAACACACAACATCAACATAAACAAAACACTATTATTTAACATAATAGATAAAGACAAAAAATAAAGTATATCATAGCCATACATCACAACAGAAACCAAAAATTGAAAGGGGGGCCTAATTCCATTCATTTCTAGTGAAATATAATATATCATTATGTAATGATCCTTCATTTCCCAGGCCACAACAAAAGAATGTGTTCAAAATATAATGTCCAAGCCCCAAATAGGCTGAAGCTTTTACATTTATATAATTGCACCTAGAGGCGAGAGGACTCATCGAAACTTAACAACTTGTCAGCTTACTCTGTGTTCTTCATTCATGGAGCAGTTGATATCTTTTCTAGCTTTTTCCAAGTGTCTTCAATGTTTCACTACTTTGCTTGTTAGTCACGTAAAGTCATGTTTGATTTCCTAGAACCTATCTCCCACTATCTCTAATACTCTTCATTGTTGCTAATGGCATTCAGTTCGAGTGGTGCAACTTGGATTTCTCTCTTTGTTGAGTTGGTGTCGACGTGTCCTCCATTAAAACGGATGGCCCAACAATAATCCTCTATTATATGGAAGGATCTTTGAGTTGTTGATAATGGAAAATCGACTAACTTGTGAATAACTTGAGGTGTCTTGTTTCTCGTTGGGGGTTGGGGTTTATGGATTTGAATGGATCCACTGCGAAGGTGTTTTACATGCTTATTATAGAGGATGATTAACCTAAAATAAATGGTCCTATTCAAGGTTTGATGATGGTTCTATGGAAATACATTTATTTATTTATTTTAGCAATAGAAACATTATCATATCATGCATAAACATGTGTCCTTTGCTCTTATTTTAAACACGTAACACAACGAGTTAGATAACGATCTTCGATTAATCTCAAGGATGAGTCATAATTGCTCTAGAGTTTTCTATTAAGTTGAGAGAATTTGAAATGTTATTGATATACCAAGGGCTAACCATGTCCAAACTTAGATTGCCTAAATCCATATTTACAAACAACATGCCCATAGTGCAAGGGGGACAAAAAAAATGTTGGAATAATGTAACATTGTTAAATCCCTCCTCAGGGGTTATTCATTTTCAAAATGCATTTTAGTGATTTCAAAACATTATAGTCGAGCCATTACTTTGTTCTTTGGCATTGTATTAGGGTTACGTCTTACATATGCATAGTACAACTCTAAGCCAATTGTATTAGGGTTGAGACTTACCTATGCATAGTACAAGTCTAAAATAAATGGTCTTATTCAAGGTTTGATGATGGTCCTATGGCAATACATTTATTTATTTATTTTAGCAATAGAAAACATCATCATATCATGCATAAACATGTGTCCCTTGGTCCTATTTTAAACATGTAACACAACATGTTAGACATTGATCTTTGATTAATCTCAAGGATGAATCATAATTGCTCTAGAGTTTTCTATTATGTTGAGAGAATTTGAAATGTTATTGATATACCAAGGGCTAAGCATGTCCAAACTTAGACTACTTAAATCCATATTTACAAACAACATGCCCCTGTATAGTGCAAGGAGGACAAAAAGACATGTTGGAATAATGTAACATTATTAGATTCCTCCTTAGGGGTTGTTCGTTCATTTTTAGAAATGATTTGCAAAATATTATAGTCAAGCCATTACTTTGTTCTTTGGCATTTTATTAAAGTTAAGTCTTACCTATGCATACTATACATGTCTAAGCCAATTGTATTAGGGTTGAAACTTACCGATGCATAATACAAATCTAAGCCAATTGCATTAGGGTTGAAAGTTAATTGTACATAATGCAAGTCTAAGCCAATTGTATTAGGGTTAAGACTTAATTGTACATAATGCAAGTCTAAGCTAATTGTATTAGGGTTAAGACTTACCTCTACATAGTGCAAGTCTAAGCCAAAAACGGTTAAGTACTATTGGCTATAAAATAAACTAAAGATTGGGGAAGTGCGTTTTGGCAATGGTAAAACATTAGCATTTATCCATTACTTTTTCCTCTAGTATTATGTTTGGGTTAAGATTTTGCTTCCTCTATGAAGGTGTGGTTGACTTAGTTAAATCATTTTGAAAAGATTGATTTTATAATTTGTTTCCCTCTTTCAATGTTTGTTTAAGTCATTTGCTTTTAAAAAATCCACTAAGGAATAATGTGATAAATCCTTGGGAAAACTAAGTTTTGGGGTTTGTAAAACACTACCATTGAACCAATATTATGTCTTCTACTACTATGCTAGGGCTAGGACTGTCCTTGATAAAACCTTGGGAAAACCAAGTTTTGGGGATTGTAAAACACTACCATTGAGCCAATATTATGTCTTCTACTACTATGCTAGGGCCAGGACCGTCCTCTATGAGGGTTTAGTTTGTCCTCTATGAGGGTTTAGTTAAGTTAGTCACACCATTTTTTTAAAAAATGTTATTTCTATAACTAAAAATTACTTTGATGGATCGTTTGACAGACTAGAGTGTAATATTGAGTCATTACTTTATTCTTTATCATCATGATAAGGCCTAAATATGAAATGACCTTAATGCATAATTAAACTACTTTAAAAACAAAACCAACTAATATGGAATCCCCGTCATCCAAATATGTTGCCACCATATATCCACTACCACGATTTCTTACCTAACTACCATTCATCAACTAGGCTTCCTATCGTTAGCCAGCTACCATTCATCAACTACGCTTCCTAGGTGTGCATAGATTGGTTGAAATCAGTTACCTGACAGAGCCATTGTTGTCCATATCTGCAGCCACGAGGTCTCCCACAGTCATGTCCCTATGCAGCACCCATCTGGCGATGGCGCTGTTCCTCCGATCAATCCTGAGCTCCGTGAGATAGAGAAACGCCCGAGCCACGGCGAGAGTGCTCACCAGAAGCCAAACAGAAGCAAACAACCGTCCTTCCAGGGTCTCGAATGCATAATCCCCATAGCCGAGCGTGGTCACAGAGGTCACCGTAACATACAACGAATCCAACCAACACAATCCCTCCAAGGAGTGCGCGGCCAGCGTTCCGACCCCGATACAAGCGCCCACGACTACGAGAGCCAGAGCCACCTTGATTCGAATCCGCATTCGCCCCTTCTCCACATCCATAATATACGTCTTCGCCGCTTCGTAGCGGCTACCGTGGTCCACCGCACTGAGAAGCAGCACCGTCTCCTGCTTGTCCAAGACGTAGGTCACCAATCCGCTGAGCAGAATATCGATAAAGCCGAAGCCCACCAGAATAAAAAAGCAGATGAATATCTTGGTCCATGTCGAATTGGGGACTATATCGCCATACCCGATGGTGCACATCGTTACTATGCAGAAATACAGGCCGTCCACCACCGGAAAAGTCCTCTGGCCTTTGAATTCCTTTTGCAACCAAACGTAAATCCCCATGCCAATTGACATATAGATCACAACACCGATCACGGCGTGCTTGACGATGGACGAGGCCGACCTCACTTGGGGTTTGGCCATGGCCGCCGCGCCCCGGATTCCTGCAAGCGACACCATGGCAGGCGCCGAGCTCGATTTTGGAAGCCGCCTTCGTTTCTTGAGTGCTGGAGTTTTTTCATCGTTGTCCACATTGATGATAATAGACTCCGATCTATGAGCTCTCGCATCGCCATTGATTCCCGCTGCCAAAGAACTTGCATTTCTCACTAAAGATGTTTGTTGCTGTTCTTCTACTGAGGATTCATCAACTATTGCTGCAGAACTGCCGGCAAGGTCGCTTCTTGATCTGGGGAGAAATTGTGTGTAATCGTCTTCTGCTGTGCGGGGCGAAGAAATACCGTAAAGAAAATTCTCTTTGGCTATGGCGGCAGGGGTAATGGGAGTTCTGATATTGGGGGAATTAACATCAGAATTTAGAGGGCCATCAGGTCTGCTTCCAGTAGCAAGATTTGAGACGTTAAGAAGTAGTCTCCAACGGCGGTAATTGGGATTTGAAAGAAGAGGCTGCTTCTCCTCCATCAGAAAACCCAAAACCCAAGTTATCAGAGCCGAACAATAATTATGGTACAGAAATTGCAGGTTTCATTGCCATTTTGACCCGCACCAAACAGTCAGTCTCAAAGTAGTTAGCATCCCACGGGCATGCACGCATACAATCTCTTGCTCTTGCTTTCAAAAATCACGGATTCTCCTGCTCTCGCTTTCAAAAAAAATTATTTTTCAAAGTTTTATTTTGTAATTTTGTTGATAAGAAAGTTTTTATTATTGCCATAACAATCAATTAACTATTTTGTAAAATGACAACATAATATATTTAGAAATGTATGTTAATGTTTATACTAACTTATATACATGAATGATTCTTGTCCTGCACAAGCCTTTCACAGTTAATAATGTATACTAACATATATAAATTAATGATTCTTGTCCTGCACAAACCTTTCACTGTTAATAATGTAAAGTATTACTTTTGCATACTTGTTTTTCAAAGCACTTATTGTTAACATGTCAAACAAGTTTAGCTTAACATTTTTGAAGTATGAGGTTTGAAATTTTTATATTTTAAAATAAATATATATTTTTAATAGTCACATGGTTGTTATTATTATTATCTTAATAAGATATTTAGATATGTATATTAATATTTATTTTAAAATATATAAATATTATTATGTTAATAAGATATTTAGAAATGTATATTAATATTTATTTTAAAATATATAAATAATAATTATAATTGTTTTCACAAATTTATTATTATTATTATTATTGGTTATATGTTCTTTTGTCTATATTAGTTTTTTTTCGAGCTAGTAAAAATAGAGAGATACTTTTGGTCTACTAAATTAGGGTTAATGACTTCCTTATCGTATCTTTCTCTTTGCAAAGTGGCATTTTTGTTAATCCCCCAATTGTTTAACCAAGCCATGGTGTCTATACCAACTTCTCTTGAGCTAGAGTTAGTATTGACTAGATCCCTAAGCAATTTTAGGGAGTCTCATGTACTCATAGCGATGTGATGGGGGGAGGCACCTAGTCATAGCGATGTGATGGGGGAGGCAAGACGCGTAGCTTTAAATTTTGAGGTTATAAGTTATAAAATTATTATTTTGTCTAGCCTTTTTTCATAATTTTCTAGAGATATTGCAACTCCAAACTTCTACAAAAATAACAAATTTAACATTTATAAAATTTGAAATTATTATTATTAAAAAAATGTGTATTTTTAAAATTTAATATATATGAAGTTTGAAATTTCAAATTGTTATTATTCAAAAAGAAATATATATTTTTAAATTTAACATTTATAAGGTTTGAAATTGTTATTATTCTAAAATAAAATGTATATTTTTAATGTTTTCAAGATTTCCAAGATATATCATCTACTCCTATCATGTAACAAGTTAAAGTCTACAACTTTAGGAAAGCACCTTGGAACCATGGTCCATTGGCTAAGCACTAACACCTTCATGACGTAGAAAGATTGACTTAGCATGCATTTTATGAGGTAACCATAGGTTGTTGAAACATGTTGTCATATGCTCACAATACAAAATTATAATGAATCATCAAACTTTAACACCTTCGTGACGTAGAAAGGTTGACTCTGTATGCATTTTATGAGGGAACCATAGGTTCTTGATCATGTTGTCCTAGGCTAAGAATACAAAATACTGAAAGGTTTGGAGTTAGGATGGAGCACGATGGCATGGGACGTTTAGCCTTTGTCCACATGAACAAAAAAAAGGAACCCTCTTGTTCTCTCTACAAGGATTATAGATGAATCAAAGAAATGCCAATTAAAGTGGGACACACAAATAGTTGGAATCCAACTATGACAATTTGATAAGAGATGATAAATTGATTTATTGACCTAAAATGGATCTGCAACAAAGATAAATGATTGATGAGACTTAGTACACACAAGCAATCGAAAAAGGTTGAGGGTTGGAAAAAGGGACAATGCAAGCATTAAGAAATTAAACAAGAGAAAATGAAAAAAATGAATGAGAAAAAAGATGAAATTAGGGAATGTGAAATGAAGAGACCAGAACATGTGGCTTTCTATTTAGCCAACACTGCTTATATCCTTCAACCATTCAAATTAAAAAGGGGCCAAATTTTGGTAGAGAGGAGAGGAGGGAAAAGAGGACATTGACCATGTAACTTGTTGAATGGCCTAGGGAGCCATGAGCCTGCATTGGAACCCCACAATTGTTGAAAATAATGATTGAGCATCACTATTCGAAGATGGTTTCCCCGTTTGGGTTTCCAGGGTAAATTCTCTGTATCTGATGATGTGTTTCATTTGTTGTGTAATGGTTTTGGTTCCTTGGCACTGTTATGCTTGGTTTTGCTAATGATCTACACCATCCTTATTGTGGCATTGTTGCTAACCACACAAAAACATACATAATAAATCCTCTCTTGATTTACAATCACAACAAATAGAGATCTTAACCTTTTTTATAATAATTAGCATCTACAACCAACAAAACATAGGAAATTACTCTATTCAATTCTATTTGCGTGGTGAGCAAATAAGCAACACATGATGGTTTGAACTTGAGTTACTCTTGCTTAAAATTGATTTATGCCGATTGAATGGTTGATTACAACAATTAGTACACCCATCCCATCCATCTATTTTCCCAAGGGAGATCGAGGGACGGGGTAAAAGAATATTCCTTAATAGCCTTCATAAGCCTAATTGTTATTCATAGTTTCCCTATGTTTAGTAATTAACCTAGTCTCTTACCAAATGATTGAGAAGTTTATATGAATTGCATGTGGAATAATTAATCAATGCTTCCATTACAAGAAACAATCTCTCAACATTTCTATTTGATAGATGTTCTGTGGTAGTCCATTGTAGGAGCAGATTGTCAGAGCTTGAACATTTCTTTATCTCCTTCATAACTCTATGTGGTCATGACAACCTACAATCACAGTGATTCCATATAGCCATATGTACCAATTACAAATGTATTAATATATTTTTATATGACACATTATAGATATGACAAATGGAAGGAAATAAAGCAATTTCAATGGTGGTAGCATTGGAACATTTCTTCCCTTGGACATTCGAATGTTTCTTCCCTTAGTAAACATCAACATCAATTTCCCATTGATTATTGGTTTGAATTTGCATATTTATAATTGTATAAATGATTGGTAAACATTACCATAGAGCAAAGCATTGCTTGTATTTATTTATGCTAGATCGATCTATTTTATTGTTGTTTTTTGACATCAAGATGCAATTAAGCATTCCTCTCTTCGGTATTGATGGAACAACTTTCTCTTTGTAAACTAAAAAGTAATAATCAATTGGGTTTTGGAGCACAGACTTACAAATTGCATATTCATTGATTTAAGTTCTACACACTTAGGAAGCATAATATAAATCATGTTTGACCAACATATTTAGAATGTTGGTTGAACATTAAGAAACCATTCATTCCAATTAGGAAATAGGAACTGAATTCTTTATAAATCAATTGGCATATGGATAACTTGCAAGTGTTGTGGTCGGACAATAATGACAATCAAACCAAGAGAACCAACTTGTAACTTGGATAGCATTATCTTCCTTTAAGGAATTTTATCTAACGACAATGCAACAATATCTTGATCAATTATATCTCTTTCTTGCATGCAATACACTGAATGATATTATTTCATTGGGATTGTTGAACCAATAAGAGAAGATGCAGCCTTTGTTTTGTATATATATCTTGATGATAAACTATTACTAACACCACTACTATCTATTGATCTATACCTATTGTGTTTAATTAGCATATAAAATTTACAAAAATTGCCTCTTGTAGCCTTCCCATATCAAATAGGGTTATGAAAGAAATGCCAACCTAAGGACTTAAGACTTAACAAAAAGAGACTAACCACAGACCATAAACCATAAAGCTAGAGAAACCAAAAGAACATAGACATTGGGACCAACCCATTAACCATCAAAACCAAAAAGGACATGAACCAAGAAATATGAAGAAGATTATGATTCCTCATCTGAGTTTGAGTCTAGAAGATTGAATTCCTTTTGGGGAATCTAGGGTGTGTCCTCCACTATCGAACTCGAGGTGGCTTTAACAGGAAATTCATTCTCCTCCTCAATGACCTAGGCCTTTAAGCCCCAATAAAATCATATTAATGCATCATATTGTGTTTCCATTATTTCAAGCTTCATGAAGATAGTGGAATGAGCCCATGACTCATTTTCTTCCATAGCCTTGATAATCACGAATTTCACTAGCTGGTAGATTTCCGTCAGTTTTGAGACTTTTGGGTCCCAAATTCTTGAGAACCCTATGTCTAGGAACCATTGTAGAGCCTCTATATCTACGTGTTTTACAGAAGTGAAGTTGCAACAAATAGAGGCTTTCCTTTCCAAGTTGTTGATCTCCTTGTTGACATCTTCTAGGTGCCGGTATTGTTAGAGAATCTTCGCAATCACCACGATTTTCTATTGTGCCCTTGGATTTATTTTTTTCTATCCCACCCATGAGAGATGAGAATCTTATGCAATTTGCCTCTTCTGATTTGGTTGGGGAGTACCTCAACCTCCTCTTTCACCTTATCCTTCCCTATTCTACCTATCTATGCTCCATCCCCAATATCATGCTCATGTTTCCTGGTTGAAGGCTTGGGTCATATTTCTTGAGAGAGAGATTTTGTTGGATTAAGCCACCCTTAACCCTCATCCTCAACTCATCCCTTTTTGATAACATAAATCAAGTTGTACTCATCTTCCTTCTTGCCCCACCAACCAAAGAGACCAACCTTCTGGTCTGCCTCCTTCAGATATCCAAACTCCCCAAGCACATAATGTAAATTTTGGTTAACAACTTGGAGCCTGAAACTAATCAGTTGAATGTGATCCTTGAATAGTTTCCTACCAAAATTAATTTTAGGATAGATATACTAAGGAAACACATCACCTTTAAATGACTAAGACCAAATTTTACCATGATGCCTCTCTAATTAGGCTTGACCTACTTCCCGTTCTGTATATTATTGTTGTTTAGGTTAAGACATATATATAGCACCATGTCAAATAATACCCCTATACCTTGCTACCTAATATGAACTATCATACCTGTGTTCAACTACGGTTTCCATTGGTTACCATAACCCCAGATACTCGTCACCTCATGTGGAGTCTCTCCTGCCCACTACGTCGATATAAGGAATACCCACACCCAATCATGCAT
Organism: Larix kaempferi; assembly: GCA_027924585.1. Taxonomy (NCBI): domain Eukaryota; kingdom Viridiplantae; phylum Streptophyta; class Pinopsida; order Pinales; family Pinaceae; genus Larix; species Larix kaempferi. Next base: position 21,115,243 of record BSBM01000887.1, read on the forward strand.
GCGTCCCTATCACCCATATTGATAATTGGTTGCAAACATTATCAATCAACCATTACTTTATTCTTTGATAATATTTATCATTTAAAAAACATTATCTTCTATAAACAAAGTTAAAAGTTATTTAATAAAAAAACTAAGAATCACTTTGATAAAACTCATCTAACTTTATTGTTACTTTGTCGAGAATGAGGCCTATGAGATTCTCTATAATTATTCTATCAAGATTATTTAATAAAAAAACTAAGGATCACTTTAATAAAACTCATCTAACTTTGTTGTTACTTTGTCAAGAATGAGGCCTATAAGATTCTCTATAATTATTCTATCAAGATTATTGATGGTGTGAGATTCTCTCTAATTATTTTATGTAGATTATCTAATGCTAAATTGATACTTTAGAAAACTCAATCCAATCTCTCTTACTTTGAGAGAAAGTTAAGATTATGTCATGTTGAATTTGATATGATAAGGTTCCATCTAATCTAATTTCATTGGTACTTTGGCAACGATGAGACTCAATCTAATCTCATTGGTACTTTGGCAACGACGAGAAGACTATTACTTGGGCGTGAAGTTCTCTCTATCTTTTTTATCTCCATGTGAATTGATAAAACTATCCTCTAACTTAGGATAGACATGAGATACATGTACCTTAATGCATAATTATTAAACTAAGTATCGCCACCCCACTTTTATTTTAAAAAAAACTATCGTGAAAAATAATTCCCCACCATCCAAATATTTATATCATATCCACAACTATCTTAGCCAACTACTTTGAAAGGAAGGTAAGGTAAGGTTCTCTAGTTATCTCTAAATTCAATCTAACCTCATTATTACTTTGAAAGTAAGGTAAAGTTCTCCCCAAATTCAATCTAATGTCATTATTACATTGAAAGGAAGGTAAAGTTCTCTCTAACTATTTTATCTAGAGTATATAGATGTGAATTGATAAGACATTGTTAAACATATATAGATGTACGTTAATGTATAATTAAATTACTTCAAAAGCACTGAAAAAGTAAAACTTAAAAAGAATTCCCACCATCCAGTTATGTTAAATATCATATCGAGTACCTAAGATTTCTCAGCCAACTACCATTCATCAACTACGCTTCCTACGTGCAGAGATTGGTTGGAATGAGTTGCCAACTTACCTGACAGAGCCATTGTTGTCAATATCCGCAGCTACGAGATCTCCGAGAGTCATCTCCCTATGCAGAACCCATTTGGCAATGGCGCGGTTCCTCCGATCAATCCTGAGCTCCGTGAGATAGAGAAACGCCCGAGCCACGGCGAGAGTGCTCACCAGAAGCCAAACAGAAGCAAACAAGCGCCCCTCCAGGGTCTCGAATGCATAATCCCCATAGCCGAGCGTGGTCACAGAGGTCACCGTAACATAAAACGAATCCAACCAACTCAATCTCTCCAAGGAACGCACGGCGAGCGTTCCGACCCCGATACAGGCGCCCACGACTACGAGAGCCAGAGCCACCTTGATTCGAATGCGCATTCGCCCCTTCTCCACATCGATAATATACGTCTTCGCCGCTTCGTAGCGGCTACCGGGGTCCGCCGCGTTGAGAAGCAGCACCGTCTCCTGCTTGTCCAACATGTAGGTCACCAATCCGCTGAGCAGAATATCGATAAAGCCGAAGCCCACCAGAATAAAAAAGCAGATGAATACTTTGGTCCATGTCGAATTGGGGACTATATCGCCATACCCGATGGTGCACATCGTCACTATGCAGAAATACAGGCCGTCCACCACCGGAGAAGTCCTGTGGCCTGTGAATTCCTTTTGCTTCCAAACGAAAATCCCCACGCCGATTGCCAAATAGACCACGACACCGATCACGGCCTGCCTGACGATGGTCGAGGCCGAGCTCAATTGGGGTTTGGCCATGGCCGCCGCGGTTGCAGGGACTCCTGAAAGCGCCACCATGGCGGGCGCCGAGCTCGATCTTGGAAGCCGCCTTCGTTTATTGAGTATTGGAGTTTTTTCATTGTCGTCCACGTTGATGACAATAGACTCCGATCTTTGTGCTCTCGCTTCGCCGTTAATAGGACTTGCATTTCGCATTAAAGATATCTGTTGTCTTTCTTCTGAAGATTCATCAACTAATGAAGAAGTGCCGGTAAGGTCGCTCCTTGATCTGGAGAGAACGTCGTCTTCTGTAACTGTGTGGGGCGAAGAAATCCCATAAAGAAAATTCTGTTTAGCTATGGCGGCCGGTGTTCTTATATGGGGAGAATTAATATCAGAATTAAGCGGGCCATCAGGCCTGCTTCCAGTCGCAAGACTTGTGAGGTTGACAAGTAGTCTCCAATGGAGGTAATTGGGATTCGAAAGAAGAGGCTCCTCCTCCTCCATCAGAAAACCCAAGTTATCAGGTGAAGGGCCGTAGAGCCGATCAATAATTATGGTCCAGCCATTGTCAGGTATCTTTGCCTCGTATTGACCCGCACCAAACAGTCAGTCTCAAAGTAGCTAGAATTCAACGGGCATATGGCTTTGAAAAATCCTGTTTTTTTTGGAGTTTTATTTTGCAACTGAGCAGATTTATCAGTTATTCATAAAGAAAGTCAACAGGTAAATGGAAAGTTTTTAATTTAAAATAGAAAATAATTGGAGGTATTTTTGTTTTATCACTAAATTTGAGGTCTATAAGGAACAGGATATTTTCTAGTTAAAGTTCTTTTTTAATATTTTTGCATAAAGAGAATTGAAAACAGAACCATAAACATATTGACACAGCAATTAATTAACTATTATTTTAATAAGATTTTGAAAAATGTATGTTAATAAAATATGTTTTTATTTAATGTTTTATTCCAAAAATGTATGGATTAATAATTATGATTTTCCTGTGAAAACCTTTTATTATATATAATCTGAAAACGTTGGATATATATATATATATGATTTTTGAAAAATTTCAGTATTTGAATAATATTGTTTAAATTTATTTAAAGTGGGTGTTTTGGAAGAAATATAATATTTAGTATTTTTTTAAACACATATCATTAAGTTAACATTTATGAGGAGTTGTATAAAATTTGACTATTTGGTTAGGATTGAGGGTTTTCACAAAAATTTGGTGTTTTTTTAATTTTATTTTGTATAATCTAAATTTAACTATGTTTTAATAACTATTTTGTTGGTAGAAATAGATTCTACACCATCAAAGACTCATGAGACACTAACACTCTTAGACTAACACTAACACTCTTATTTTAATAGCTTAATTGAAAACATGTTTCCCTTCAATAAACCTTCTCCAACATGACCATGAGCAATGTGACCCATTGACAACAATTGTTGAGATATTGTAACTTCAAAGAATATTATATTTTACTTTATTATTCCGGAGATGATTCATTCCTCCGTGAAGATCTGATTGTATATCCGGAGATGTTTATTCCTCCGTCGGAATGTGGTAACTTGGGTTATTAGACTTCCCTAGTGGGGGTCGGCCCTGTATGTGTTATGTGGGTCAAAGGGTTATCAGACCACCCTAGAGGGGTCGGCCTAGTCAGCTGTAGTGGGGTATTTAACCCATTGGTTAAATACGAGCCTACATGTTTTGTGTAAAAGACAAGTCGGAGTAGTGTATAAATAGGGGAGGTGTATTCCTCATTTTATACACACTCACTCACTTGAGAGTAGTGCACTTGTGGAGGAGAGGTCTGCTATGGTGGAGGAGGAGATCATGTCTTTGATTTGCATCTTTGTATATTGTTGGTCATCTATATTGAGGAAGCTTTGCTGGGTTTTCTACCCCATGAGGGTTTCCCAGGATAAATCTGTGTCTCTTGTGTTTATGCTGTGCTTGTTGTTTCTTCAGTGATCCTGTATATGCTATTATTGTGAAATGGAATGTAATGCTGCTATTTTCTGTCTTAGCATATTAAATATTAACAATCTTAACATGGTATCAGAGCTAACCTGAAGGAAGGCAATGTATGGCACTTACGACACTTGCTTTACTTACGACAATTTGAAGGTTAGGGTTTTATATATCAAAAACCAGTCATCGTGGAACTTTCGCCATAAATCCATTTTGGCGAAGGTTCAGGATCTGAAACCTTTACAGGTCGTAGATAACATCTCCAGGTATCTTGTGTCCAAAGGGCACCCTCAGATTCGTTGTACTTTGAAAGTTATGATCAGTACAAGTTAGGGTTTCTGCCTCTTCCAGATCTCAGTCAAAATCAGGTGACCTAGGAAAAAAGGTCATAACTGGGGCTAGGAAGCTCCAAATGAAATTTCGTAAAAAGTATCAGGTAGTACACAGACTGTACTATCTCAGGAAACTTTTTCAGAGGCCGAAGTTGAACCAGTGACACGTGGCACGCCGTACAAGTTCGCTCTCCTGTTTTATCCCATAAACAGGTCACGTTGCGACACTTGGCATAACTAGGGCTAGGAAGCTCCAAATGAAATTTCGTAAAAAGTGACAGGTAGTACACATACTGTACTATCTCAAGAAACTTTTTCAGAGGCTGAAGTTGAACCAGTGACACGTGGCACACCGTACAAGTTCGCTCTCTTGTTTTATCCCATAAACAAGTCATGTTGTGACATTTGGCATAACTCTCTCTCAGAAAATCCAATTGAGGTTAGACCTGTCGGGATGGAAAGATGACAGGTCAGGCTACCACAAAAAAAGTTTTCAGACCCTGTGGAGTGAAAAGTATGGAGTTACAGCAGAAACAATCAGGTACATATTTCTGTCAAAACATAATTATTTTTGGAGCACCTTCATTCATGGCTTCCGGAATTTAGGGTTTCGGAGAAAGTTAGAATTTTTTGGAATCGAAATCCACGGCTGAATGCTACTCAGGAAAATCGAAATTTAGAGACCAAGATCGAATTTTTTGGTTGGGTAGAAGACCGGGCTTGATCAAACCCCAGTTCGAGATTTTGATCGGAAAGATGGAAAATTAGGGCTTCAGCAAAAGTTGGAATTTTTGAAGTCTGTAACCACGGCTGGAAGCTCCTCAGAAAAATAAGAGTTTAGAGCCTTGGATCGAACCTTTTGATTAGACAGAAGGGTGGGCTTCATCAAACCCTAGTTCGGGTTCCTGTCCAGAAGATCCAGAAGTTTCGAAGGCAATTTTGAGGGGTCAAATTTTGGAGATTTCAAAATTGAAGTATGCTAGTTTGATCAGCTCAGCAAGACACATCCTTCTATCCATTCAAAAGTGTGAAAGTCAAAGATTGAATTTTTAGGGTTTCTCTAGCAAAGCCTAATCAAGCTCTAGATCAAGTTTCAGGGGGAGTTGAGGCTAAGGCCTTACATAAGAAGACTACAAGAAGTCTCGACAGGTATGACTTAAGGAGGTTCAGGTATGTCTTGAAATCTGATTCTTGATTAAGTTCATAATGTGTTTATCTTCATGTTATATATTAGTACAATCTTGATTAATGTTAGAATTGTCTTATCACCCTAGTAATAGTATGAATGCATGTGAATGATCGAAGACATTCATTGATTAGGGCTATATGATTGTACTAATGCATTATGGTGTTGTGTGAGGTTGATGTTGTCTGCTAACAAGATACAGGTACATCACAAAAGACAAATCAAGTTCCATGACCATGACATCATGAAGACAAAGACTCATCCATAATCTTTGTTCTACTTACGAGGTATGTATGACTTTGTTATATTATGCTTAACCTATGAGACATGCAGGTTCTAGCTTAGGATCTCTAAATCATTGAAGAGATTGTTTAGGTATGTTGTACATAACTAAGCAGGTATACTAATCCGGGTATGTTTTCCTATGTCAAGTTAGAATCTTACCTTGTGTTAGGATCCCTTATATAAGTATACTTGGTATGATTGGTTATGCTTATTCATAAAGTTAGTAATCAAGGGTTTATGCATATTATGTCTCTCATCTTGATGATTTAATTAACCAGAAGAGTACTCTGATCAAACAAGAATATGCATGAGTAAAATAAGACTTCCTTGAAACCCTGAATACTAATGATCATGACTATACATATTCAAGATTATTTAGAATTAGAATGTTTTGATAAATATTGAGAATATACTAATGAATGTATGTTTGTGTATGAGATCATGAGGATGACACTAGTGCACACTTGAGCATGCACAGTGGTACAAAATGAATAGAAGTTCAAAAGACATATAGAAGATCAAGCGGGAGGCAACCACACAAACATTAAAGATAAGTATTTGAGTTGTTATTTGAAATAGTAAATGATATTGCTTATATGCATATTTGTATTCCTATAATATATCATGCTGAGTGTAAACATTCATAGAGCATTGAACAGTATACTACTAATATGCATATGATTGGTAAGTTGGACAAACATTCCATTGTTGCTTGTCTAGAATGAAACCTCTTTGCTGACATACTGAGAGCTGTGCACACTCTCGATAGTATGTTCTGGTAGAGATGGAAGGCATCTAGATAGCCACTGTATGCATACAGGATATGGGAAAGTGTTGTGCCAAAGTATTGGTCAAAATAGTTGCATAACTATGTAAATGATATCTGTATGCATAATAGGTTATCATGATTTGATGATTATGAAGTATTACTAATCATGTACTTAATTTTGATTTGTAGGAAAGATCATGATGAATGATGAACACTGAACAAGCGATGGATGTTCAACAAAAAAGATTTACAAATCAAACACACTATAGAAGGCTTGTGGCTAGAAGATTCTCTTAGAAAGAGGAAGAGAATCTTGATGATATGTTTGCTCCAAGTGGCTAGATAAGACCATTCTCTTAATGGTGTGATTAAAGAAGAAGTGTGAATCAGGTTCTGTATGGGTTCCCAGGATCGATAATCAATTGATGAGCTTAATGATCACCATGGGTGATGTGGATCTCAACCTTTGCTACAAGGTTGAATATGGTTTCTATACACAGATGACATGGATGCAAGAAGGAACTCACCACAAAGTTCGAATGATATTGAGGCTCATATCAGTAGACCCATCTAACGAGAGATGGCACAGATAGATATGTAGAAGATCATTCAATGCAGAGTGTGAATGATGTTCAGTCACAAAGGGAGAATTGACAGTTTCTTGATAAGCTTGGACTTTACCAAAAGTAAAGTTGTTCCTAACCTTTACCTTAAGGTTGTGGATGATGAACCTATCATACCATTATTGTATGACGATGATCTCTTTCTGACAAGGAATGAGAAACATATCATGAAAAGAAAGAAGAAGATGGCTGCAGAAATGAAAATGAAAGATCTCAAATTGATGCATTACTTCCTAGGTCTGGAAGTATGGCAAGGCTCAGAAGGAATCTTTCTCAACCAGGGAAAGTAGGCTGAGAAATATTAAAAGGACTTGATGTGTTGAAATGGCCACTCTCATGGATTCCAACTTGAATTTGTTAGTAGATAACTCATCAGAGTTAGTGGATATAACTCTGTACAGACAAATTATTGGGTCACTGATGTATCTAATAAATACTAGGTCATATATATGCTTTGCTGTGAACACCTTGAGTCAGTATCTAGTGGAAACTAGATGAGTTCACTTGTTAGTTGCAAAGCATGTGATGAGATACCTAAAGGATATGGTAGACTTTGATCTATGTTATCTTAGAGATCATGACTTCATATGGCTACACAGATGTTGATTGGGCATAAATTGTATCAGACAGGAAGAGCACATCGAGAGGATGTTATTGTCTGGGATCAACCATGATCTCGTGGTTTAGCAGGAAGCAATCTAGTATGGCTCTCAGCACAAGTGGAATATATGGATGCTTGCTCTGCTAGTTGTGAAGCGGTATGGCTTCAGAATTGTTTGACATAAAAAATGGACCCAACTGTGATCCTATGTGACAAACAGAGTTAGACCAAATTGACAGAGAATTCAGTATTCCATGATAAGTCAAAGCACATAGAGATCTGACATTTCTATATACAATATATGGTGCAGAAAAGAATTAAAGTTCAAATTTGTAACAAGTCACCAAACCTCTATCGATCCGATGTACTAACCAAACCTCTACCTCAAGTAACGTTTTCCGAGACAAACTTAAAAATAGTACAGAAGGACCCTCCTCGAAAGGGGGAGCGATGTGATCACTTATGATGAGATTGCCTGCATCGACAGTGAGGTCGATGATGTGGATACCTATATTGGTGATGCCGACAGAGAGGTTGGTGAATGGTCCTTAGACAGGGTCTAAGGTGATGAGGGGATTGGATCATCCCTGGACTTCAGTCCTAAAGAGAGTCGTAGACGTATGTCTTCGAGAATGAAGTCCTTGGTGGACATGAGAGGATTGGATCATCCCTGGACTTCAGTCCTAAAGAGATCCGTAGACGTATGTCTTCGAGAATGAAGTCCTTGGTGGACATGAGGGGATTGGATCATCCCTGGACTTCAGTCCTAAAGAGAGCCGTAGACGTATGTCTTCGAGAATGAAGTCCTTGGTGGACATGAGGGGATTGGATCATCCCTGGACTTCAGTCCTGAAGAGAGCTGTAGACGTATGTCTTCGAGAATGAAGTCCTTGGTGGACATGAGGGGATTGGATCATCCCTGGACTTCAGTCCTAAAGAGAACCGTAGACATGATGTCTCTGAAAATAAAGTCCTGAATGAACAGGTGGGGGATTGTATCGTCCTCGGACTCTGGTCCCAGAATTGAGTCATAGACTGGGTCTCCGATAATGAAGTCCTGAATGAACAAGTAGGGGATTGTATCTTCCCCGGACTTTGGTCCCAGAATTGATCCGTAGACTGATGTCTCCGAAAATTGAAGATAGGACTGCATCGTCCCTAGACCTCGGTTCAAAATGTACGTGGGGACTGCATCGTCCATGAACTGGGTTCAAAATGTACGTGAGGACTGCATCATCCATGAAATGGGTTCAAAATGTACGTGAGGACTGCATCGTCCATGAACTGGGTTCAAAATGTACGTGAGGACTGCATCGTCCATGAACTGGGTTCAAAATGTACGTGAGGACTGCATCGTCCATGAACTGGGTTCAAAATGTACGTGAGGACTGCATCGTCCATGAACTGGGTTCAAAATGTACGTGAGGACTGCATCGTCCATGAACTGGGTTCAAAATGTATGTGAGGATTGCATCGTCCATGAACTGGGTTCAAAATGTACGTGAGGACTGCATCGTCCGTGAAATGGGTTCAAAATGTACGTGAGAGGATTGCATCGTCCATGAACTAGGTTCAAAATGTACATGATGGGATTGCATCGTCCCTAGACATGAGACTTGTCTTAAAGTGATAAGGATTGATCATCCTGGAACTTGATCTGGATTGTATCATCCATGGACCTATGTCCTAAAGGGAGCGGGATTGATCATCCTGTAATATGATCGTGTGTGTTGCAGGGTATGCTGCTATGTTTTGATGATAGATGTATTAAGTGAGAATACATGCTTTTGATGATAGATGTATTAGTGAGAATACATACTATTGATGATAGATGTATTAGTGAGAATACATGCTTTTGATGATAGATGTATTAGTGAGAATACATGATTTTGATGATAGATGTATTAGTGAGAATACATGCTTTTGATGATAGATGTATTAATGAAAATACATGCTTTTGATCAGGCCTGCTTCCAGTCGCAAGACTTGTGAGGTTAACAAGAAGTCTCCAATGGAGGTAATTGGTATTTGAAAGAAGAGGCTCCTCCTCCTCCTCCATCAGAAAACCCAAGTTATCAGGTGAAGGGCCATAGAGCCGATCAATAATTATGGTCCAGCCATTGTCAGGTATCTTTGCCTCGTATTGACCCGCACCAAACAGTCAGTCTCAAAGTAGCTAGAATTCAACGGGCATATGGCTTTGAAAAATCCTATTTTTTTTTTAGTTTTATTTTGCAACTGAGCAGATTTATCAGTTATTCATGAAGAAAGTCAACAGGTAAATGGAAAGTTTTTAATTTAAAATAGAAAATAATTGGAGGTGTTTTTGTTTTATCACTAAATTTGAGGTCTATAAGGAACAGGATATTTTCTAGTTAAAGTTCTTTTTTAATATTTTTGCATAAAGAGAATTGAAAACAGAACCATAAACATATTGACACAGCAATTAATTAACTATTATTTTAATAAGATTTTGAAAAATGTATGTTAATAAAATATGTTTTTATTTAATGTTTTATTCCAAAATGTATGGATTAATAATTATGATTTTCCTGTGAAAACCTTTTATTATATATAATCTGAAAACCTTGGATATATATATATCATTTTTGAAAAATTTCAGTATTTGAATAATATTGTTAAATTTAAAGTGGGTGTTTTGGAAGAAATATAATATTTAGTATTTTTTTAAACACATATCATTAAGTTAAGTTAACATTTATGAGGAGTTGTATAACATTCGACTATTTGGTTAGGATTGAGGGTTTTCACTAAAATTTGGTGTTTTTTTATTTATTTTGTATAATATAAATTTAACTATGTTTTAATAACTATTTTGATGGTAGAAATAGATTGTACACCATCAAAAACTCATGAGACACTAACAATCTTAAACTAACACTAACACTCTTATTTTAATAGCTTAATTGAAAACATGTTTCCCTTCAATAAACCTTCTCCAACATGGCCATGAGCAATGTGACCCATTGACAACAACAACCATGCATCACATGTAGTGTAAAGAATTTGCTATGCTTTTCTTATTAATTTTTAGATTTATGGACAATTTACCCATTTATATAACTAAGCCTTTTCTAATCTCCTAGCCACAAAATTTGATCACTTATGATTTATGGACAATTTACCCATTTATATAATTAAGCCTTTTCTAATCTCCTAAGTTACCACAAAATTTGATCACTTATGGACCTACTAAACAACTTTGATCACTCTTGGGATCCATCATCTTTAATTTTAGCCCCTATCCATGATTCTAGTTGTTAGTGATTATTTTTTGGAATGTCTTATTTGTGCTTCTTTGCCTTAATGTATGCACATTTTGATTAGTTAATTTGGTCATTTCATTATTTTAATTTTCTCTTCCTCGCCTAATTATCCAACTTGTTAATCAAACTTTTTGTTGGGTAAAGAGAAACCACATTTGGCATCCATGCATTAATGAACTATATACTTATTTTCTATCAATACCTATAGGATTTCTCCTCTTGTCATTTGCATTTTCCTCAATCTCTTGAGGACATCTTCCTTTCTATTTTCTCACTTTTTTTATAGGTTTTTTGGCTTTAGATCTACACTCTTCATTCATGGGTCTAAACCTAAATAAGTTTTGACCCTCTTTGGGTGTTTATGAGAGGTCCCTCTTTCCCATGCTCGAGCTAGTTTGGAACCTTGATTATATATTTCCCAAATTGATATTTTTTTTGTTGTTTGGGATTTTCCTTCGCATTATTGCCATGAATCTTGCATCTTGTGACCTCCTTGGATCTCACCCACTTGGATTGAAATAACTTAAATAATCAATGGACATTTTAATATTCCCTTAAGGAGAACACACCAACAACTTGTAAGGTAAAAGACTCTTCCTTCTCTTGAGGGCATTAGAGCACTCTTTATTTTCACGATTTTGGTTACTTCGTGTTCTATTTAGATTGCTTGCTAAATGAGGTTACTCTTGAATATTCATATATTTTGTAGAGAAAGTGGGAACCTTGTTTCTATTTCATAGGTGGAGTTGTGACACCCAGGTATACTTGGAGGCCTAACTTTCTGTTTCCATTATTCATTTGTTGCATTAATTTTGCACTCTTTGATTTTCATTACAAGAGTAGTTTGCTAGTCCACTCCACCTAGGGGAATAAATTCACCTATAGAAATCTAGTAGGATTTCTCCCCTATCCACACTCCTAACTTACACAACAAAAGAAAAAGGAAATAAACTTGTTTATTCTTTTTCCTCTTTGTCATCTTCGGGTTTGGAAACAATAAAGGGAAATGTTTACTTCATTTCTACTCTCTCCTTTTACTTTCAATCACACTAGTTGAAAAAGGATGAGATGTAGCGTGACGGTTAGACTGAAGCACTACACCACCGCAAGGTGGAAGGGGAGAGTGGATTCATCACTTGGTTTTATGGGGAAATCAAGAAACCTAAGGATAAGGGAAGAGATAAAGGAAAGTTGAGGGAAGCTAAGTCACTAGGTTAATTAGGGATTTAGCATTGTTTATTTTAACTTAGGATTGTAGATTAATTAGCGTAATTTGACTTTGTCTCAACAAAAAAAATTACAACAAATTAACAAAGAAGGCAAGTTAACTAGGGTTAATTTACCAACCTCCTTTAGTGAGGTATTTTCCTAAATGTTGAAGATGAAAACAAGATGAAAGGAAAGGAACTCAACCATAAAAGTGTTGTTGTAAGGATCCCATCTTAATGATGAGAAATGCCACATACCTCCAAGAGAGGGTTTCTCCACTCAAGTGAACTTGCACACGATGTTACACCTTCTTTCAAAACATAAACATACTTGTTCTTGATCTTCAATGCAATGTAAGAAAAACAAATGTAACTACCATATAAATGATAAAACAATGAAATGTTGTATGGTGACACAAAATGCCTAAAAAAAGGTGGTACCTTTTACCCTAGCTATGTTGGAACCTCCCTTGAGGTAAAAGGGTTGAATCACCTAAGGTGTAGGAGGGGACTAAGCCAAAGGAGAGGAAATAGGACAATCTAATACCCCTCTTTTTGACCCTTGGAATGTATTTATTCATATTTTTTCAAATGATGTAAATATGCTAGTATGGATTCCTAGTGTGGAGCTCAAGGCCAAGGCCCGACTAGTGAATGGCTATGCATGTATAATGTAAATATTTCTATATGGACCATGTGGTTGGCTTGTCATGATGACTCAAAGACTATGTGAATATTATGTTGGAAAATGATAATATGGTCCCAGATGGTTGTGTAAAACACACTAGAGGGGCTATGATTCCACTAGAGGGGAAGAGGAAATGGGAATTATGGGAGATTAAATACTCCTTTTCCAAGTGTCAACCTTAGAACTCATCCATTTGTTTCCATGTGCCTTAAATGAGCCAATTACTTCCTTTTGACTTATTAAATTCAATCATTGAATGCATATTTGAGTTTGGTGGGAAAGTCTTTTCATATAGTTATGAAAGCAAGGGATGGATATACTTTTATAACAATTGTAGGAGTCCTTCCTTCTATGGTCAGAAGTAATGTTAGCTGTCTTTTAACCAATCCTTTCATCTCGATTTGGGTCTATCACTCATTTTCCATGGAAAATTATTATACTATGTAGGGCCTTCATGCTATTTTCTCCATTACCAATTACTAGACTATGAAAATAACCAAAAATTAACATTGTGAAGGGGAAATTATAGACATTAGAGTGAAGAGGATGGTTGTAGGTGAGCATATAGGTTGGGAAAGATATGAAACTTACCCTCTATGTATTTTCTACTATTGGATGCTTAAGAAGCCATGGATGGATGTAACATGAGGTTTTGTAAAAACATACAACAGGTTGGACTCTTTCTACACACACTTAAGAGTATTGTAAAGGTTGGGTACTATGAGGGAATATTGAACGGAGAAAGAGCATGCCTTCCTTGTGTTGTGTGGGTAGTGGAAGAGAGTTCCATGGTTGGGATGATTGAGTGAGATGCCTATAGTGGTAAATGGTGAGCAGATTGGCTAAGCATGAGAGAAAATGGGTTTTGGGTTGAGAGAGAGGCCTATAGGTGTTTCCTTCGACCTAGTGGCCTCATAGCCCAGCTTGGGGGTGGTATCTGCAGCTAATACCTATGGTTGGGTGGAAAATTTATCTTCCACAACCAGTTGCTTAGATCCTCTTCTGTTAAAAAATAAGTATTCTCATTGTCTATGAATGTGAAATGATTATATTTATTTCATGTGATAATTATGTTTGTTTATGCATGATGCGTGTGTGGATATGGTTTTAATTCCATTGTGTTTTATATTCATGTACATGTACATGCATTTCTTAGTTTGTGTTCCCTATGGGTGGCTTAAATTAGTTATGATTTCGAATAATGGCCCATGGGGTGAAATTTAGAAACATAAAATTCTTAACTACCCCCTCCTATAGTTAGAATGATGGATGGGGACACTGCATACAAACTAACAAACCTTCAAAGGAAAAAGTAAACCTAAAGTAAGAGATACCCTTAGAGGTGTTGGAGATGACAAGAATAAGTATCCCAAGAGCATGGAAGAAGAGTTAGAGAGATAGATCAATACTTGATGCCAATCTGGAAGTATTCCTATAAGATAAGTTTTCAATGATAGATGATTCCAAGATGATTTACTAGGCAAAGAAACAACATCAAGGAGTAAGTGAACATTAGCCTGACCACTGATCAAAGTGTATCATATGAAAGAGTCAAATTACGTGTTTTGACTAAATACCATTGGTTTCTCAACCATACCAGATGTATTTTCCTTGAATTCACTGCTATGTTTCATGACCCATGAATCACAAGTTTATTATGGTTCCAAAAATTTGTGGTTCACTGCACGCCAAGAAATCATGAAGGGTTAAGGATATTTGACCCTATGGATTCCAACTAAGCAACCGAAAATGGATTTATAAAATTTAGGACCCACAATGATGTATCATCACCAATAATGGACCATATATATGGCCTAGAGCACAAGACAAAACCTAAACAACAAGAAAATACCCCTAGTGAGCATCCCAAAGGGTATACATAGAGGTAGAGATGGGGGATCTTACCTAACTATTGGATATCCCAAGAAGTCATATACCTATACTAAGGTAAGGTGACTCGAGGGAGGGTGATCCAACATAAAAGATCCTTCATAAAGAAGGATGAGAGGTAACCAAGTCATCATAGGGCATGTCACACACGGTCATGACAAAGAAATAAGACACACTACAACACCTCTAGTGGGTAGGTTTATGCGAGTATGGAAGTGAGAAATCCATATGCTACATATCACCCCCTTTGTAAAATATTCTAGCCATGAGATGGATTAGTAGCAAGTTGAAAGGAAGGAGAAGCAAACAAAAAGTGATAAAATACAAAGAGAAAATAAAGGCAACAACAATGGAAAAATAATGATGCATGTAGTAAGAGTTATTGCCTCGTCATTGTGTGAAAATTATCCACTTTAGTTAGACCTAATACCTTACAATCACACAGAGACCCACATAACCCAACAATCAATGCAAAACAAAGCTACAAGGCTTCATCATGGTCAACACGATAGTAAGCTTGTAGACAACAAAGAGAATAGAAAGAGCTAGAAGCAAGGATGAATGTTAAGCAAAGAATGTTGGGATGGGAGACAAACTAATCTAACTACTATGATGGTAAATAAACTAAATTATGAAATGAGATGTAAGTAAATATAACTAACTAATAAGAAAAAATTTAGCTATATTGTGAACCATAAGATGTAATTAGCAAGTCTAATTACTATGAAAAATAAAATAACAACTTGACTATGAAAGTAAATGTTGAGATGAAAGTGAAAGGGGAAGTAGGGAAAGCAATGTACCTAAGAGTGAGTGATGCAATGAAAGAGCCAAGAGGTTTTCCATGTGAGAGAAGATATTCCACTTGGGTTTCCTAGCAAGATGAGAATAAGAGTTTGTTGAGGCATGTGAAAGATGTGAGCCTAGTAATCTCAATGCTAAATTGAGATATGTACTTGAAAATAGATGTTAATGGAGTTTCTTGAGTGGGGAAGGATGGTGACACAGTCCAAGGGAGGGATGGGAAGTGGGAAAATGCGAGGAGAGAAGAAGAAAATATGTGACAACACTAGGGAAGAATTAGTGAAGACAACATGTGACAATGCTAGGATATAACTAATGAAGGCAAAATGTGATGATGTTGGTTTATAACTAGAGAAGGTGCTAGATGTGGTAAAGTCGAGCTTGAATCTAGAGAGGGTGCGAGAGACATTAATGTCGGTGAAGCATAAATGAAGGCATGGAACAAAAAAAATTCCACGAAGATAGTGAGAGTACGATAGGTGATCACATTTGAGAAGCACCAACAAAAGTATAGGTTAAAAACACAAAATCAAAGCTAGTGAGGGTGTGAAAGGTGATGATGCTAATGAGGCACAATAAAGGAAAAAGGGGTGAGGTGAAAAAACAAACATAGAGATAGCAAGGATGGAAGAGGAGGGGAAAGCGAAAGGAATAAAAAGAATGAAAGAAAATAGGAAATGATTCCATAGATGAACTAGCCAAGGAAGGAGGCAAGATTTAGAGGAAGGAGATATGGAAGTGATATCATAGCTATAAGCTAGAAATATGACAACCAAATCCAACATCTAGGGGAGGATTCCAAAATGAAATGAAGCAGTGACCATTACCAACTAGGAAGGAGCTACCTCAAGTCAAACCATATTTAACATAGTGACCTAGAAGGAACCAATCAACAACAAGGAAACAAAGAGAGAAAGGTGAGGGTTGTGTTGATTTCTTAAAGAATACTAACAAAATAATGCCTAAGTTAACCCCACAAGGGTTCCATTCTGAGATGGGGCTTCATTCAACTTGCAAAATTACATTAAAATATGGAAAACTTTTGAAGCTAAAATAGCCTTAAATTGCCACTAAAAGATTAGGAATAGAAGTTGGGGCTTGCCATGAGCGTTCAAGGGATGGTACAAAGGAAGGGCTCAATAAGAGGGTAGGAGGATTTATGAGAGAGGAGAGGAGGTACTACCCAAAATAATTTAGGGTAGATGAGTGGAGAGAAGAGTCAATCAACCCATATAGAGCCATTAAATGGCCATGGAGTAGGTTGGAGCTTCCTTAATAAGTAGAAGGATGGTAATGACTTCCTAGGATAAGAAAGGAAAGAGGAAGGGGAACTTGTACTAAATGAAAAAATAGGCTTAGGAGAAGATTTGATCCAAGGATGGAGATAGAAGGGAGGAGAATAAGGACAAAAGCGAGGTATGAAAGGAAGGCTATAGAAGGCATTCTATAAGTAAATAGGTTAGATAGTAGGGAATCTACATGGAAGAGGGTCACTAGGTGACCAAGGGTCATAATGAGGAGGAGGCATTAAGACAATATTGATACCCAACCACTTAGAATAGTTAAAGTGAATACAACAAGCACCAACATATATTTATTATGGGTGTATGTTAATACAACTTACAAAATAGGATGGGTTCTTGGGAGAATCAAGAAGCACATCAACCTAAGCCTTGGTTGGAGGAAGTGACATAAACATCACGTATTCAGACTTTGGTTCATGTCGAGGAGAATTAGTGTCAAGTTGCGATGATGAAAAATTTCTTGGAGAAGTGCCATGTTGATAAGTAGAAACTTGAATTGGGGTAATATATCATAAGCCTTACTGGAAATAGAAAGGATTTTTCCATTGATGGTCACAACTTTTAGTTTTAGTATGAGAGTTGCAATTATGATACTTGCATTGCTTGTATGAGATAGGGCAAGGATCACTTTCTAATTCATCATTCCTAGTTGTATAAGAACTTGTCTAATGGAGCGAGGAATCATGCATATCAAATCATTTGGATGGAGGCACATAAATATGAATAGAAAAAGGATCCATAGTTGGCTTGGATTGGGTTAGTTGCAGAGGAGGGATTAGTCTCTCTAAAAAATCTCTAAGTTCTAAAAATTCTATAAGGATCCATTATTCAAGTTGTTTCTTATAGGACATGAGTTTACCATATGTCCTACATGAAGTAATAGGGTGTAGGTTTTTTTATATAGAAGGTAATATTGTTTGATGACCTTGGATAGGAGCAAAGGTTTGAGTCATGTTGGGATAAAGTGGTGTAAATCCTCGATGGTTAACTGGTTCACATAGTAGGGGAAGGAAGGTTCCTTATGTTATAATTTTGGATAAGGATTGTTGTATGTGTACTTGGATAGCTACCGAGAGGCATATTCATAATATTTATTTTAGTAAGATGAGACATGTTAGACATGTGTTTGAGGATATAGATGTGATGCCAAGATGCAAGGAACCAAAGAAAATAGAGATGAAGAAAATGGAAGAGGAATCCACATTTCGAGGAAAAGAGAGCTAGAGGCAGTGGAATAACACTCCATAATCTAAGAAACAAGAGAAGAGGGAGGGAAAGGATAGAGCCTTTGCTCAAGAGAGAGAAGGATTCTTAGGAATTCTACAATGTAATTAAGAAAATTAGTGTGCCAACTAAAGTGAGTTTCTATTCTACCAAAAGGAGGAAAGAGAGGGTGTGGTCACCACTTGGTTTTAGCAAAAACTAAGAAATCCTAAGAGGGTAAAAGAGGAAGAAAAAAGAATGAGGGAATGCCACTTCTTAATTAGGGTTTTAGAGTTGATTATGTAATCTGGGGTTGTATATTTATTAGTGAAATTAAATTAGGCCACAACAATAGCTAGAACTAACATCAAATTAACAAAGGAAAGGAAGCTAACTATTGTTAGTTTATTGATCTAATTTGGGGACATAATTAACCTAAATGATGAAGATGAGAGAGAGATGAAAAGGAAAGAACTCACCCGAAAAAACATTATTGTAGTTATTGAAGATGGTTAGGATGAAGATGAGAGATGTTACATGCCTCCAATAGAGGGTTTCTCCAATAAAATGAAATTGCACACGTTGCTACACATTCCTACCAAAAAAACTCAATGTCGATCTCCTATACAATACAATAAAAACACCTAGAAATACCACCTAAATGATGCAACAATGAAATATTATATTGTGACACAAAGATCCCTTAGGGAAGTAGTACTTTTCTCGCCTTAATTTTGCTATATCCTCCCTTGAGGTAGAAGAGTTGAATTACCAAAGGTGTAGGAGGGGACTAAACTAATGGAAGCAACTTGGAAGAAAATAGTAACAAACCTTTAAAGGAAAAAGAAAACCAATATAAAGAGATACTTGAAGAGGAGCTACAGATGATTAGAATAAGCAACATAAGAGCATTGAAGAGTTAGAGAGTTGGGCCAATATTTTATGCTAGTTTGATAGTATTCCTGCAAGATAGGATTTCAAGGTAGAAGATTCCAAAAGGATATGCAAGGAGGAGAGGAGTGATATAAATAAGGAAAGAAATAACTTCAAGGAATAAGGGAACATTATATTAGTGGCAAAGGATTTTTCATAAAATATTTGTTCTGTGGGTTTTGACTAAGTACCACTAGTTTATAATATTGTACCATAAGCATTTTCCCTAAAATCAATACTATATTCCATGAGTTGTGATCCAAGTGGATACTGGTGGACACCCACCTATTTCACCAAGTTACAACGGTTCTCCATCTGCTTGGTAGTTTTTTCTAGGCATCCCATGACAACACAAGTTATATGCCAATTTGGAGAAATGCTCGTTTGACATGGAGATAATTCAACACCTGGGATACATCATGGATGACATGGGGTGCACATGGACCTAGCCAAGATCCAATTCATTCACGATTTCCCAACCCTGACAACTCTAACAAAGCTCTGCAACTTCTTGGGCCTCGCCAAATTTTACCGCAGGTTTGTGTTAGGGTTCTCTCATATCACTTGGCCATTGAGCCAAGTGAACAAGGGTGGATCCAAAGTCAAGTCTTCTTGGGGTGAACCATAACAAAAATATTTTGAGGATATGAAATGATGCCTCTACTCGACGCCACTCATTACTTTGTCATACCTACAACAACCCTTTGAGATTGAGACAAATTCCTCTGACTATGCTATCGACGCAGTCCTCACTCATCATGGACATCTGGTGTCCTATCATAATGAGACACTCTCTGATTTAGTAGGTATCCCACCTATGGCAAGGATATGTAACCATTGTGCAACCTATCATCAATGGAAACACTACATCTTAGGGAAGGAGACCATCATCCATACCAAACACAAACCCCTACAATTCATCTAGACACAAGGAAAGTTACAAAAATATCTCTATCAGAAGTGCTCCACATACCTGCAACAATTCCACCTGAACATCAAGTAAAAGAAGGGAAGCACCAATCATGTTGTAGACTACCTCATCCGACCTCTAATTGTTGTGCCGACTACCATGATAAAATCGTGTGGATATGAGACATTTGGGTAGCCCAAATTGTATGATAGTCACCTTGATTTTTCTATTGCCTACCGGACATTACAAACAAGGATATCAGTGTCAAAATTTCATCTCCAAGGTTAAATTTTATGCCATATTTCCACCTTTGTGTTCCTTCAAGTGAGTGCATGAAGATGATTTGGGAAGCACATTACATTTGAGTGGAAGGGCACTTCAGTGTAGAGAAGATAGTTGCAAGGTTGCAAAAGTACTTCTACCAACCGAAGCTCCGACAAGAAGTTGGTAGGTACATTCAATCGTACACTACCTATACCATTGCAAAACCTGCCATCAAGAAGCAAGGGTTGTATACCCCATTTCCTACCCCAGACAGGCCCTGGGAGCCTGTCTCCATGGACTACATGTATGGTTTGCCTTCAACCAAGCATGAAAACGACTATGTATTTGTGGTTGTTGACTAGTTCTCTAAGATGGAAATTTTAACTCCCTGTAAGAACTAGATAAACATCATAGAAGATGCCACTACCAAGCTCTTCTTCAAGAGTGTTTGGACTCATTTTGGCCTTCGATGAACCATTATTTCAAATCAAGACATTAAGTTCCTAAGTACCTTCTGGTCCATCCTATGGTCGATGATGGACACCAAGCTGACCAAATCGATTTCCTTCCACCCATAAAACAATGGGCAGACAAAAGTGGTCAACATGATGATTGTGCATATCCTAAGAACGTACAACTCCAAACACCCCTACACTTGGAAGGACATCCTTCCTTATGTTCAACATGGCTACAATAGATCCCTTCATAGCTTTATTAGCCATAACCCTTTTGAGGAATGCTTTGGGTTCTAGCCATTAGCCCCAATTTATGTAGCACTACCCATTGCATATACATAGGAAGAGTCCTCCCATTCTCAGACTAATTATGAATGGGCATCCAAATTTATTAACTGTATCCAACACATCCAACAACAAGTTCATGATATCTTACAGAAATCCAATGCCAAGTATAAGCAATGACATGACTAGCATCGAGTTCCACATAAGTTGCATGTTGATGATAAGGTATGCTTACATTTACAGAAAGAGTGCCTCACCCCATCAGAATATCCTACCACTTTGATATGGGCCTTACACCATCACCAAGGTTATGGACGAGAATTATTTTGGTTTAAGTATTCCCCCTTTCCTTGGCTTGCACCCCATCTTTAATGTGGAGCTACTTCAACCATATTTTCCACCCCTCTTGGACACCTCAGAGGTGGTCAAGCACTTGGATGCTACAAAAATCAATCCTGACTACATTGGGAAGGTTACAATTGATCAGATCATGGAAAATGACATGAAGGTCACTCACTAATAAAACATCCAGCTGTATCGGGTCGTCAAAACATGCAACTTCTTCACTAGGGAAAGTGGCTCAACATGAGTCAAATTCAACAAAAGTTTCCTCATCTGATGGAGGAACTTGACATAATGTGGACCAATAATCCTTAAGGGGGGAGGAATGATCTAGGTGGATACTGGTGGCCACCCACGTGTTCCACCAAGTTACAATGGTTTTCTATCTTCTTGGTATTTTTCCACAGTTTTTCGGGTTTCAAACTTTCGAGGATTTTTTGTGGCCCTAAATGATGTTTTCTGGCCAATCGAGGGGCCAAGGGTTGACAATGCATGCCTTGGCCCTAGTTAAAATTTGTAATTATCAGTTATTTATTTCCAACGAGCTATTGATCAACCTAAACAAAGATCGTGTGTAAAAGTTAAGCCCTTGGGAAGTTGGCATATCAACAAGCCACCTCAGATCCCTTAAATCGTTTTTGTGCTTCATCTCCTAGAGTTAGGATTTTGGATGTTAGGGTTTTTTCCTCTTTTTTATTATGAAAAGAAGGTCCTTTGTGGTCTCTTTGTAATCATCTCTTGCATATGAGCGTAGCTGACACATCTCTCTTCAGAGATAAGCTACCACCATCTAAGCTAGTTTGTATTGCTTTGTAGTTTACTGTGTTTTTACATTCCATTCATTTATATAATTTGGGCTTGATTGTACTATTGTTCTCTCTACAAAACATTTATGTGTGTGTTTCAATTTTATATTGCTTCCTTCAATTCATTCTACAAATAATCAAGATCAAGTTGTGACTCATATGTGTAGTGGCTCTAGAAAGTACGGTCGCTTAACACCAAGAAATCATGAAGGGTTAATATATTTTGACTATATGGACCACCAACTAGGTTACTTGAAAAGGATTTGGGTTGTTGATAACTTGAAATTAAAGGAACCATGGGTCAAATATGGATCTCAAATTCTTAGGTAGAACACAAAAAATAGGTGAATTCCCCCAGTGAGCCCCTTAAGGGGTATAAAGAAAAGAGGAGAGGAAAGGAGGGGGAGACCTACCTAAGAATTATAAATATTAAGAGGTCATATATCTATAATAAGATAAGGTCACTCAAGGGAGAGTGATCTAGAAAAGAAGAGCCTTCATAAAGAAGGACGAGAGGTAACAAGATCATCATAGGTTAGGAACACATGGACATGGAACATAGTTCTACAACATCATGAAACATTTAATGGTTATGCATTTGTGTGTACTACAGTGTGAAATCCAATCACTACATATTCCCCCCCCCATTATTGAAGCTACTATCCATGAGATGGATTAGTAGCAAGTTACAAGCAAGGATAAGCGAGTAACAAAATGATACAATACAAATAGAAAATAAAGGTGACAACAAAGGAAATGAAATGATGAATGAGGGAAGGTAGCTAACGGTGCATGTAGGATGACCTACTACACTAGCATTACATGGGAATTCTCCACTTTGGGTAGGCCTAAATCTTTACACTCGCGTGGAGACCTAGATTCCCCAATAATTGATACAAAGAAATATTTAAGGCCTCATCATTGGTGATGAAATAGAAAGAAAACATATGGAAAAACAAAAGAAAGAGAGGGAACCAAAGATTCTTGCTAGGAAAATAATTTTTAGATGGGAGACAAACAAGTCTAACTACTATTATAGTAAAGTAAATAAACTATGAAATGAGATTTAAGTAAGTCTAACTACTATGTAAGTGAAATAACAACTAGATTGTAAACTATATGATGTAAGCAAATCTAATTACTATGAAAGATATAATAACAACTAGACTATGGAATAGATGATGATATGAAAGTGAAAGGGTGGTAGGGTATGGCACCAATAACTACACTTACCTAAGCATGATTACTAATACATGCAAGAGCCCATTTTTGGGTGTGCCTTATGAGATTAGAGAGGTCACTTGGGAATTCTAGCAAGCTAATCATGGGAATAAATGGCATGGGAGGTTTCTTAGGCATGTGAAAGTTGTTATTGTGGTAATATTAGTTCCTTAATAGAGCTATGTACCTACCAAAAAAAATTAGTGGCTTGACTTGAGTAGGGAAGGATGGAAACACTAGCTCCTAGGGAAGGACATGAAGTGAGCAAAGGAAAGAATAAAAGAAGGAAAGAAATGGCATAACTTAAAAAGGAACGAGGCCAGAGGTGACAAAATTAGGGAAAAACTAAAGGCAAGCGACAATAGGTGATGATGTTGACGTGGATATAGAGAATACATATGAGGTGACAACACAAAGCTTGGAGTTAATGGGTCCACTAGAGATAGTGATGCTACAATAAATGATGAGAGAAGGAATGACATGGGAACACCAACATATAGCTAGTAAGGACATGAGAGGTGGTGATGCTCGATAAACACCAATGAAAGTAATAAAGTTGGAAACATCGGCTTAGATCTAGCAAGGGCCCAAGAGATGACAACATTAATGAGTCACAAGCAAAGGTAAGATACACAAGATGAAAACACTGACGTAGTTCTGGAGAGTGTGAAAGAGCAGGGGAAAAATAAATATAAAGGACTAAAATGAGGTAAATAAAAGAGACATCAGTGATATAGGAGAAATGGAAAATGGAGTACATGAGAGGTTAAATGAAGGTAACACTAGAGAAATGGAAGTGATTCTACAACAATAGGATACATAATGTGACATACAAAGGTAACATCTTAGGGAGAGGACCAAAAGGAAAGGAAGCGATGCCCAATCCCAATCAGGAAGGAGTTACCTTAAGTCAAACCCTACATGAGATAGTGATCTAGAAGGAAACAATCGTTGGCAAGGTGTCTAAGAGAGGAAATGTGAGGGTGTTATTTATTTCTTAAAGAATACAAATGAAGTAAATTACAATTTGAACCCGCAAAGGTCCCATTCCAAGATGGGGATTCGTTCAATTTGGAAAACTAAGTTAAATTATGTAAATGTTTTGAAGCTAACATGAATTAAACTATCAGTGAAAGAATAGTAGAAAAAGATGTGGCTTAACCTGATCATTTGAGGGATAAGAGGAAGGGGTGAGAGGTGAGAGGAAGGGTGCAAAATGAGGGCACACAAACCTATAAGAGAGGATAGGAATAAATATCTTGAATAATTGAAAACAGTCGAGATGAATGAGAATGGTTAGGAAACCTAGAAAAATCCATCGAATGGCCATGGAGTAGGTTGGAGCTTCTATGAGAAGGATAAATAATACCATGCTTAATACAAGAAGGGAAAGAGGAAGGGAAAATTTCATTGAATAGGGGAGGAGGATCAATAGATGGTTTGAGTTGATAAGGGAGGAGAAGAAGGATAGAAAGGAATGTAAAGAGGAAGGCTTGATAAGGCCTCCTATAATGGGAGATATTCCTTCCAAAGCAAGGAAGCCTTGTGGAAGAGGGTCATTAGGTGAGAAAGGGTCAAAAGGAGGAGGAGGAGGTATCAAGGTAATATTGGTAGCCAATCACTCATGATAGTTAATGTGAACTAAATGAAGCTCGAATTATATGTTTCTAGGGGTTTTGTCAATGTAACCTACGAAATAGGTGATGGAATGTGTAATTTTAATAATTACACGTGTAATGGTGTCTAGTTTATGTCGTAAGATGTCATAACTAGCATTAAAAGGAAAAATCAAACAAAATAACTCTTAATATTATAATATCGAGTTATCCTACATGTACAATGGATAAAAATACTCATTTTACCATTCATTATATAAAGAGGTGGAAAATCATTTATCCCACATGTATTTTGGTATGTTAATCTTCTATACCTTTTGGTATATAATAGAGGTGAGGGGGAGCCTTTGGGAATCATGTTGGAAATCATTGTATCATTGTGATGATTTTTGTAATACTTTAGAATAGCATACGTGGAGTGGATCTCAAGTTGTAATGTTGGAGATATTTTGAGGAATAAGAAGATTTTTCCCTTCCTGTGGATGTTTCCCCATTTGGGGTTTTACCACGTATATATGGTGTTCTCTTGTCTATTCTTGAATCTCCATTTTTTTTCATGTTCTTTGTTTCTTGGTTAGAGAGAAGTCTAGAATAGCTCATGCTATGCATGTTTTGCATTGTTGTATGATTTTCTCATATTTTCAATATTCTAACTTGGTATAAGAGCGGGTTGCTATACTCTACCTTCTTCAGTAAAATATCATTGTTTTGTTTTCAAGCAACATTGTCTCATGTTTTTAATTGAGCACTACATATTTTGAAGTTTTATGACCCAATCTACAATACCCAATTGTAGTTTTTCAGATCTGGGCTTTATGTTGGAATATTCACACCATCATTTTTGTATTTTGCATGCTGCATGCATCCAGTCATCACCATGGTTGTCTCCCCAACACCTAGAGCTTACTTCTAGCTCTCCAGAGCCTATCTTTAGCCCTCAATTGGCCTCCTACCTACCTAATGTGCCCTCTTTGACTTATCTGCTTAGCTAGTGCGCCTTTCTCACCTACCACTGTTAGTTAGAGCTCCTTTACTCAACTACCTTCAGTTATCACTCAGTTAGGGCACCTTATCTCACCTACCGGGAGTTATCATTCAGTTAGTGCATTGATTGAGTAGTTCTTCCACTGATTGCTCATTCTGACTACTTGTAGCTTCTAGTTAGCTAGTTCTGGAGTTCCACTTGACTATTTGATAGCCTCATGCGCCCCCCTTGGAGTCTCCATTCTCTGATTTATGCCTAGATGGTTCTGTTAGACTCAGTTAGACACACTTGACTGACTATTACCATTTATGACTGATACTATTGACTGGATGATGTCTCCATTGTTATCCAAGCTAGACTTCGAGTTAGACAGCCTCATGCATCCACCTTGGAGTCTCCATTCCCTGATTTATGGCTATATGGTTCTGTTAGACTCAGTTGGTCATACTTGACTAACTCTCACCAGTTGTGACTGATACTATCAACTCGATGATATCTCCAT
Source organism: Larix kaempferi (assembly GCA_027924585.1). Taxonomy (NCBI): domain Eukaryota; kingdom Viridiplantae; phylum Streptophyta; class Pinopsida; order Pinales; family Pinaceae; genus Larix; species Larix kaempferi. The sequence continues at coordinate 21,141,593 of BSBM01000887.1, forward strand.
AGTTATTCATGCTAGACTTGGAGCTCAGATTCGAATGCCCTACTTGGATAATTCGAATCCTATATGATGCCTCATCATTGATTATTGTAACACATTCTCTACATTCATTATTCATTGTATGATATTGACATTGTCCATTATTCTGTGTTTATGAGTGATTATTGAATGCATGCTTCTTCTTCTTTGCAAATAATCCCTAGAGTTAGATTGTGAGTTTGTTACAGTTGCTAGATCCCTGTAGATTATCACACTTTATTCTACATATTTGAAAAAAAATTCAAACCCCAACCCTTGTGGATAAATGTTTAAGGTAAAATTGGGTGACAGATTTTAGATCAGTTTCTGAAACTTTCTATATAGATTTTGAAGAAAAAAATGCATATCTGATTTCTTCTCACAAGCATACTCAATTTAAAAAAAAAAATCATCTCGTTTGGAGTTTGGAAAGTGGAGATATCACTGATTTAAAATCAATTATTTTCCAGTATTTTTGGTGACGATCGCACGAACTAAAGAGCGAATATATTTTGATATAGTGCTCATACTTATGTTCTGTCTGTGTCAGTGGATGCATAACGATTGATTTAGTTCCTAAAACAAGTTATAATAAATATTTCGAGCAATATTTATCGAGTTGTGGTCATTTTAAATTTCCGACATTGGTGAGAAAATTGTAATTTTAAATCACTTTTCTTCTTTTTGCAACAATTCAATTTTTTTGCATTTTGGGTTTAGTATTTTATCACCATGACTTTAGAAGTTGTTTCTATTCATGCATTAGTTGGATATAACTATCTCTCTTGGAAGAGAAAGATGATTGATGTGCTTAGGAGTAAAAACTTATGGAGGTTAACTAAAGATGATCTCGCCAAACCAACAGATGCAAAAGAGTTGGCAATATGGGGAGAGAGATGTGATCCAGCAAGAGGACTCATTGGACAAGCTATTTTAGATAGCTTACATGTACACATTGAGGTTGAGGATAGCCCTATTGAGGTATGGAAAACTCTAGCTTCTTTATTTGATACAAGTGATTATGCTTCTGCTTACTATCTTGAAAAGAAAATCCATGAGTTAGACCTTAAAGATTTTGATAGAATAGAGTAATTTCTTGCTAAATTTAAAATTTATAATGAAAAATTAAATAATTGTGATAAAGACTACAAGAAGAATGTCAATGCTCTAACTATTCTTGTTGAACAAAAAATACCTTCATGCTTTAATATGTTCATCCAAACTAGGAATAGGGCCATTAAAATGTCAAAAGGTACTCACGACCCTCTTTTGATGATTTTTGTAATGATTTGATAAATGATCAAGATAGATTAATTTCTAGTGGTCAATTGTCTAATAATAAAGCTCTAATGGCACATAGTAAAAAGAATCCTAATAAGAATTTTAAAAATTCTAAACCACAAAATCAAGGATCAAGTTCTATTGATGATACTTTTAATGTTTCTAACACGGTGTCTAACAAAAAGAAAGTGTTTAATCCTTGTAAGTATTATGGAAAAACCAACCACCCTGAAAAGCGTTGCTTTAAATGGAGATGTGAACTTGCAAAAGCAAAAAAAAAGTCTTCTGAAGAGCAGTCAGTATCCCTATGTGCTTATTCTATTCAATCAAGTAATTATTCTTCTAATGTGGAATGGATAATGGATTCTGGTGCTTCTAATCACATAACTAGTTTAGCTTATTTGTCTAATTCTTATGACACTAAAAAGCACACACAACAACAAGTATCTATAAGTGATGGTAATCATCTTTCATTTTTTGGACCTATTAATGTTAATGTTTCTAATGGTACTTTGGAAGATGTGTTCCATATTCAAAAAATTCCCATCAACTTGTTTTCTATTTATCGTACATGTCAGAAAGGTTATAAATTTGAAGCTTAGCCTAATAAGTATTTGTTAAAAGATATCAAACAAAACTTCATAATTGTTTCTTTTGGTCCTAATGATCATAATGCTGGATTATATAAGTTTATTGGTTTTAATTCACGTAAAAATCAACCTTTTTATTTCTATGTTTTTCATGCTGATGAACTAAGCAAATTATTATGGCATGAAAGATTAGGTCACTTGAATTATGGAAAAAGGCAAATGATGTCTAAAATGGTACATGGCTTACCTTCAATTTCTTCCACTAAAGGTGTTTGTGAAGGTTGTGTTCTTGGTAAACATCACAAGGAAATGTTTGAAAAAGGTAAAGCTCGGCATGCTACAGAACCATTGCAACTAATTCATAGTGATATTTGTGGTCCTCTTGAAACTCCTTCTTTGTCTCATGCAGTCTATTTTCTTACTTTTATTGATGATTGTAGTCACAAATATTGGGTTTATTTTTTGAAACATAAAAGTGAAACCTTTGGTATTTTTCAAAAATTTAAATCAATGGTTCAGAATGAATCTAGTAAAAGTATTAAGACTTTGAGAACTGATAATGGGGGGGGGGATTCATTAAACATGAAATTAATGCATATTTATCTAAGTAGGGCATTCAACGGGGTAGATGAAAGAAAGAATAGAACTTTGGTTGAAATGGCTAGATGTATGCTTTATTCTAAAGGATTACATAAACGTCTTTGGGATGACGCTATTTGTTGTGCTAACTATATCTTGAATAGAGTTCCTATTAAAGCAGTTTAGCAGGTTACTCTTGAGGAAAAATGGAATGGAAGAAAACTTGATATTAGTAACTTTAAGGTATTTGGCAGTGAATGTTGGCATCATATCCCATATGAAAAACAGAAAAAGTTAGAATGCAAGTCTCAAAAATGTATTTTCATTGGTATTGTGAGGATTCTAAAGCATACAAGTTGTTTCATCCTTCTACCCAAGGTGTCATTATTAGGTGAGATGTTCACTTTGATGAAGTCTCTCATCCTCTTGAGTCTGTTGAACCTCATGTTACCTTGAATTTGCCTTCAACTTTTGTTACTCCTATCTTTCTTACTCCTTCCACGCCATATGTGCCTATTATTGATCCTAGTTCATCCTCTTCTTCAAGTGCTCCACCTGAATGGTCTGAAGATACTAGTATGGGTCCTACCACTACTTCTCTTCTTGTTTGGGCTCAGAAAACTCTTGAATATGCAGATTCTAAGATTTGTGTTCCTTTTGATACTCGTAGAACTAGATTTGTCTTTTCTCTTATGACTAAAGTTTTGGCCACAAACGATCCCTCTACCTATTCTCAATCCAAATATAATCTTTAATGGCAGAAAGCAATGCAAACTAAGTATGACTCGTTAATGAAGAACAAGAATTGGACTCTTGTTCTCCTTCCTACTAGAAATAATTTAGTTGGATGTAAATGGATATACAAAACAAATTTTACTGCAGATGGACAGATTGAAAAACATAAAGCTCAGTTAGTATCAAAAGGATTGTCTCAGAAAGAATGTATAGATTATACTAAAACTTTTGCTCTAGTTGCTAAAATGAACACAATAAGAACTACCCTTTCACTTGCTACATCATATCAATGGGAAATATACCAAATGGATGTCAAGAGTTCCTTTTTGAATGGTGATCTTAGTGAAGACATTTATATGCAACAACCACACAGATTTATTACCGTTGAAACTTCAAGTTTGGTATGCAAATTGAACAAGTATTTATATGGTCTTAAGCAAGCACCTAGAGCTTGGTATCAAAAGATTGATGCTTATTTATTGAAGAATGGTTTTAAGTGGCATGTATCTAATTCAAATCTATGTGAAGAACTTTGATGATGATTTTCTCATAATTGTACTTTATGTGGATGATCTTATTATTACTGGCAGCCAACTTGCTTTGATACAAGAAATGTAGGATAATCTTAAAAGTGAATTTGAAATGACCGATTTAGGCCTATTACATTATTTTTTGTGTCTATGGATTTAAAACACGTCAGATGGTATTTTACTCTCTCATCCTAATTAAGTATGCAACATATTTGCTTTCTTGGTTTCGTATGAGTGATTGTAAGCCGCCACCTACACTATTTCAGTCTTGTGTAAAGTTAATTATTGATTGTGATACTCCTCTTGTTGATGCGACATTGTATCATCAACTTGTGGGAAGTTTGATATATTTGACACACAACAAACCATATATCCCTTTTGCAGTCATCATGGTTTCAAGGTTTATGCAAAAGCCTCATGAAATTCATTGGACATCAACAAAGAGAATTCTCAAATATTTACAGGGGACATTGCATTATGGTGTGTTCTATTCTAGGAAGGCTATAGTCTCACTCCTTGGTTATACAGATTCTGATTGGGCAGGGGATTCTTCAGATAGAAGATGTATTGTAGGATATATCTTTTAGCTTGGTTCATGTCAAATTTCATGGTCTAGTAAGAAGTTGAGAACTCTTTCTTCTTGTGAAGCAGAGTACAGGGTAGCTAAGGAAGTAGCTAAAGAAGAAGTGTGGATACGCCATGTTCTCACAGAGCTTGGGATAGTAAAGAAGTCTCCTACTAAGTTGAGATGTGACAATCAGATTACAATTCAACTTGTGTACAATGCAGTGTATCACTCCAAAACTAAACACATTGTATCAGATATCTTGTGGTGGATGGTGTTATTTGTTTGGAGTATTGTCCCATAGAAAAGCAAGCAGTTGATACCTTCACCAAATACATACAGAAGCAAAGTTCATGTATCTTCACAGTTTGTTGGGAATGTAGGAAGTTGTCATCAAGGGGGATAGTTGATGTAATGACATCTTCCTTCTTTTATGTGTTTTTCTCATATTCATCATTAAGGGGAAGTGTTGGAATGTGTAATTTTAATAATTACATGTGTAATGATGTCTAGTTGATGTTGTAATATGCCATAAATAGCATTGGAATGAAAAATCAAACAAAATAACTCTTAATATTATAATATTGAGTTATCCCACATTTATAATAGATAAACATACTCCTTTTACCATTCATTATATAAAGAGGTGGAAAATCATTTATCCCACATGTATTTTGGAATGTTATTCTTCCATACCTCTTGGTATATAATAGAGGTGAGGGGGAGCCTTTGGGCATCATATTGGAAAGCATTGTATCATTTTGATGATCTTTGTAATACTCTGGGATAACATATGTGGAGTGGAGCTGAAGTTGTAATGTTGGAGATATTTTGAGGAATAAGAATAATTTTCCCTTCTCATGGATGTTTCCCCATTTGGGGTTTTATCACGTATATTTGGTGTTCTCTTTTCTATTCTCTTAACTCCATTTTTGTTCATGTTCTTTGTTGCTTGGTTAGATAGAAGGATAGAATAGCTCATGCTATGCATGTTTTGTATTGTTATATGATTTTATCATATTCTCAATATTCTAACAATAGGATGGTATCTTGAGAGTATTGGGAGGTGCATCACCCCAAGCTTGGGATGGGGTAATCGATCTAAACATCACTAATTCAAACTATTGTTTTGGTTGAGTAGGGGTGATTTCAATTTTTGATGATGTAAAATTTACTAGAGAGGTGTCATTTTGGTGGTAGATACATGGATTGGGGTGGACTGTAGTAGTAGAACATGAGACTTGATAGGTTGAGGAAAGATTCTTTCATTGAAGGACATGAAATTCAGTTGTAGTGTGAGTGTTTCTCTTATGATACTTGTACCACTTATTCAAGCTAGTGTAATGATGATCATCTAGGTAATTGTGTCCTATTGTATAAGAACTTGTTTGATGGGGTGAGGAATCATGCATCTCACATCATTTGGATGGAGGTAAATAAATATGAAAAATGAGTATCTAAAGTTGGATCATCTTGGATTACCTATTGAGGAGGGATTATTTTTTCTTAACAAATTTCTAAGTTTTAAAATTTCTCTAAGGATTTTCTCTTCAAGTTGTCACATGTAAGGCATGAGTTTTTCACATGTCCTACATGAGGTAGTAATGAGTATGTTTTCTTACCTAGAAGGTAAAGCTTTACAGTAAACTTGGATAGGAGAAAGGGTCTAAATCATGTTGGGAGAAAGTGGTGTAATCATCCATGGTTAAATTGGTTCACATAGTAGGGGGAGGAAATTTCCCTATGTTATAATGCTAGATAGAAATGGTTGTATGAGTAGTTGGATAGCTATTAGGAGGAATATTTATAATATGTGACTGAGTAAGAGTACAAAAGTTAGACATATTTTGAGGATATATATTGTTGATGTCAATACGTAATAAAATTTGCGAAGAGAGACAAAGGCAACAGAAGAGGACTCCATAGTACAAGAAAGAAGAGAGGAGAGAGGTGAAAAAAACAATATTTGATGAAGAGAGGGAAGGGTTGATGAGAACTTTCCATTGAAAAACATGTTGTGTGACAGTGTGAGTAAGGCATCATGCCACCAAAAGGAGGATAGAGAGACTGGAGTACCCACTTGATTTTTATTAAAAAATAAGAAATCCCGGAAGAGGGGAATAGAGGAAGGGAAGCTAAGAAGGGAAAACCACTAGTTTAATCTAAGTAACCTAAATTCCAAATATGAAAGAGAGATGGAAGGAAAGAAATCTATTTGAAAAAATTATATTGTTTTAGGTGTTGAAATTGCTTGGGTCACATATGAGACATGTCGCATGCCTCTAAGAGAGGGTTTATTGACTCAAAATGGCTTTGACATGCTATTACACCTTCTTGCAAAGTAGACTTAATCGCGATCTTTGATACAATGTAATAAAAATGCATTCATTAGAGGAAATTTCGACTTAAAAAGGGCCCCCTAAGGAAAACCTAATAAATTAATAAAATAATGCCATGTAGACTTAAGAAATTAATAAAATAATGCCATGTAGTCAATATTTTAATATATCTTTCTATTATTTTACTTTTATCTAAGTTGCACAATATATGTCACTTTTATAAAAAAGACCCTATTTATCTATTTTATATTTAAATTAATTTATTAGCACAAAATTTAATAAAATTTGTTAACCCAATTTTTTATTATAAAAGACCCTATTTATCTATTTTATATTTACATTAATTTATTAGCCCAAGATTTAATAAAATTTGTTCACCCAAATTCTTTTATAAAAAGTCCCTATCTATCAATTTTCTATTTAAATTAATTTATTAGCACGAGATTTAATAATTTGTTAACTCATTTTTTTTAATAAAAGATCCTATTTATCTATTTTATATTTAGATTAATTTATTAGCACAAGATATAATAAAATTCGGTAAACCAAATTCTTTTATAAAAAGTCCTTATCTATCTATTTTATATTTAAATTAATTTATTAGCACAAGATTTAATAAAATTTGTTAACCCAAGGGCCAAATTTTAACATACTATTTAAAATTTCTTAAATAAATTCCTAAATATAAGGGACTAAATTAATCATATAAATTTATTAGCAAATTAATTTTATTTTTAATATTTAATATAATTTTGGGTCACTTGGGGCCAAAACATTAATTTTATTTTTAATATTTAATATAATTTTGGGTGACTTGGCCAACATTCATGTTTAGGGTAGGTAAATTATATTATTAAAAAATTCCACCTATACTGAAATTAAATAATTAAAAATTGCCATGAAATATTAAAGTGCCTAGTCATACCGGCACCCATTTTAAATTTTAAAGGATTTTGATTGGCTTACACATTATGACAAGGATTTTCCTAAGGCCCATTTTAAGTTGAAATTTCCTCTAATGGATCTACTATATAGATGATAAAACAATGAAATTTGTAAGGTAATCCAAAGTTCCCTAAGAAGGTGGTATCTCTCTTTCCCTAGTTGTAATGGAACATCCCTTCAGGTAGAAGACTTGAATTGAATAGGAGGTTTCCTAGGATAAATCAACAAGCTTTAAAGGAAAAACCAAACCAAAAGCAAAAAATACCTATCGAGGTGTTGGAGATGACAAGATAAATCAAACCAAGAAGATGGAAGAAAATTTAGAGATTAAGATCAATATTTGATGCCAATCTAATAGTACTCCTAAGATATAGGTTTTCAAAGACAGGATATTCCAATAGAATTAACAAAGAGGAGAGGACTAGTATAAATAGAAAAATAAATAACCTTAAGGTAAAAGTGAATGTTAGACTAGCCATTGGGAAAACTGTTTTGTATGGAAGTGTCTTACTTTGAGATTTGACTAAGTACCATTGGTTTCTTATCCCATAGAAGAGATTTTTTCTCTAAATTCATTGCTTTGTTCAATGATTAGCAACTCACAAACAAAGTATTTCCCCAAATAATCATACTTCACTTGGTGCCACTGAATCATGAATGCTTAAGGAAGTTTGATATTGTGGACCCCCAATTAATCAATCTAAAATGGATTTGGGTTGTTGAGGACTTGAAACAAGGTATCCTAACAAACTCTGGGCCATAAATGGGGCATGAATCCCTGCACAAACCTAAAGAGTGGGTGAATACGCTTAGTGTGTGCCCAAAGGGCCTAATAGAGATAAACTGGCAACCAAAGGTAAAAGATAGAAGAAAGGAAAAGAGAGGAAATCCCAACTAATCATTAGACATAACAAGAGGTTGTATATATATACTAAGGAAAGGTAACTCAAGGGAGACACTATAACATGAGCCCAAAATTTTGACTTTATTTTCGACTCGTATTCTTTGGGTATTAGTTTAGGTTGAAAATTTAGCCCACTTTCAATTTACTTCTTGTCCATAACCATTTTGACCTAATTTATAACCTACATTTCTACTTAAATAATAATATTCATCATTAAGGTAAAACATATATGCCAATAATAGAATCAAGATTGCAACCAACATGTCAATTCATATATAGGTCAATATTAGAGCCAATTACTTCGGGGAAATATGTGTAATTATACGTGTTAAACATTATCAAATAATGGTCAATATTTTTATTTTCACGTGACATAATGGACAATACATCGTTCAAATGAATATTTATCTATATTTCAAATTGGTAATTGACATATATTATAATTTATCGTAACTTTTGGATTGCAATATAATTTTTGGTAAGTTATCGTAATATTATGCATATATAATATTAATTTGTCATAATATAGTAATTTATTGTAAATTTGTAAGGATATTATAGTTTATTGTAATTTTCTTAATATCGGCCATAATTTGTTGTAATGCTATGCTTATCTCATATTAATAAGTCAACAATTTGTTGTAACATACCTATCAAATTTGTAAGGGTATTATAATTCGTTGTAATTACATTGTTGTTGTCATATACCCATCCCCTTTTGAAGCCTTATGGAGGGTGAGGGTAACCTTTTTTTCTCTTCCAAAATAAACTGAATGACTTCCATTTCAATTAAGTCTTGTTGTGTGAATTGAAAACCACACACAACGCCTCTTTCATCTCCATTGAGCTAGTTTGAAAAATGCAACCATTAGGTCATCCTTTCAAACATCATATATAGGAACATAAAACCTATTAAAAAGTTCTTCCCCCTTTGAAATATGTACTAAATATAAAAAAAATTGGGATTCTTTTAAATATAAGTACACACAAACACACACACCTGGAGGTCATCGGGCCTTCTTTGAACATCCCATTGGGAACTTTTGAAGAATGTGTCTATAGAAAATTGGACTGTTATGAAACACAACATCAAGTCTCTTTCAAAAATATACTTGATCATAAGGATAAGGCCCATCAAACCACTTTCAAATATTTTATTTCTTTGAAAACTCCTAACAAACCATTAAGCATATTAAAAAGAACATCTTTTGAAAGTCACTGACAAATCATCAAGCCTCTTCAACTATATCATCTTTTAAAAGTCCTCGATAGACTATTGGGCCTCTTTGAAAGAACATCTTTAGAAAGTATCGGATATATTTATTAACCATCTTCAAAATAATATATTTTGAATGCCCTTGATATACTTATTAATCCTCTTCAAAAGAATATTTGAAAGATAGAAATGTGGCCATTGTGCCTCTTCGAAAAGAAATATTTTGACAATCCCCAATAGACTATTACACCTCTTTGAAAGAACATATTTCAATAGTCCCCAATAGAATTATCGAGCCACTTATAAGGAACCATCAAAATACAGAAACAAGGCCATTGATTATTTTCTAGAGGAGGTTGTGATGATACCACTTTGAAGATAGTACGTCAAAGTAGAACATATTTTGCATACCAATCTATTCAATAGACATTTATAAACATTTTCTCTCTTAGGAAAAGCAATCAATTTGAATGATCCTTATTTGATTCCAAAAGGTCTTATAGCAACCTATATTGAAGAAATCCCATGAAATAAAACAATCAAGGGTTAGAATGATTTCCATTCAATGTTAACACTTTGAACTTATAACTAAATACAATCACTGGCACAACTTTGTTAGTAACACTTTGAACTAAAATGCAAAACAATGGGCTCTCAGACCCATTTGAGGAACACTTTGAATTTAACATAAAGAGGTTAGCAAGCCCAAGAAGTCCTACACTCAATCGTGTTTATCCTATGACCACATCATCATGTGTGAATAACTCAAATTTTATGTCATCATCACCATTCAAGTTCAAATGCATACAAGATATCAAATGCACAATAAGAATTTGAGCAAATTAAACTCTAAGGTGGGTTGAATAGCATGCTGTGAAGGTTCATCATACCTCTGTATTTTTTGGACATTGTTAGTCAACTAGAGGATTCAACTGAGTGTTCGACTAAGTGGTTAGATGAGGGACTAACTGGATCCTCAACTATGTATTTGACATGTTGAATAATGATAATAAAGTAGTGACTGGTGCATCTATCAAGGTAAAAATCAAGGGTTTTGTTATGCGCCCTCACCAATCTATGTGAATCTCGTCTTCCCCACTTCAAGGGAGTTGGTTACATCTTGGTGCTATAGAAAGATGACCTTATGGCTTGATATAAGACAATACATTTGTAGTGAGTTGTATGGAAATATTTTGGTTTCTTACATTGCTATGTATTTTGAGTTATTCATTTGTTTTACTTAAGTTTTGTAATGATGTATTTAGCCATGACCTCTCTCTTGGAATACTAACTCTCTATTCTACTTAATCTTGATTCTCCAACATGGTATCTGAGCTAGTGGTTTGATATCTAGTATGTTGTTTGCAAGTTTTGTGGAGGTTGTCGCTTGTATGTGATCCTCATGAGTTGGATCTATCCAGTAGATTGAGTTAGGGTTTTGACTTGTAGAATAAATTTGGGGTTAGATCTATAGATTTACATTATTAATTCCAAGCAATATCCTATGGTTCTAAATGACCAAAATTATGGAATTTGAGCATAAGATATGGAAACCTTATTGAAGAGTAAACAACTATGATAGTTTCCAGAAACTATGGTTCTAGACCAAAAGGTTTACTAGTAGAAATTTGTCATCGATGGGAAGAAGGATGAGTTTTTAGGAGTCATAATGGCCTATTCACTTTCATACAAGTGTGATCGACTACCTAAATGCTATCTAGAAGAAGTAAAAGACTCTATTTGATAAAACCAAAGAAATCCAAGTTATGCATTTTGAGAAAGAGTCAATCTCTCTAGATCCTCTCTCTTTTGAAAGAATTGAAGACTATTTGGTCTATCTGAAGGAACTTTAGTTTAAATTGAGTGAATGTACAAAGGATTTTCCCCAAAAACATGGGAAGCTCAAAGAATTTAATCCCTATGAATCTAAAGACACCCTATGATGTGTTATGTTTGATGTTTCGTTCCAGTTAGACCTCAAGGAAAGATAATGGTAAGGATTGTTCCTTTGAGTCTTTTTTGTGGTTTACTAATTAGGGAATATGAAAAAAAAATTAATGAAGGGAAACTTGAGGTCAAGTAACATGCCCATCTACTGGAGGGAAAGGGACACAAAATATATAGAGAAATGACAATGAAGTAAGGAGAAATAACACATGATTGCATCAATTAAACTATTAAGAAGAAGCATGGTGATCAAACTTCAACTAACCAAGGAAGTAATAAAAAGGCCTACCGTTATTGTGGGAAATTGGGACATATAGAGAAGACTCATTGGCATGTGACCAAGAAGGTGAAAAATATTGAAGGAGACATGTCAATTAGAATATTGACCGACCTACTAAATTGAACTCCGTAAGGTAAAGAAAATAACAAATGTTTTTGTTAGTGCTTCTTAGGACTTGCATGAGCATACTTCTCAGAATGAATGGATAGTTGACTTTGGTTACACTCATGATATGGCTAAAGATGCTTCTCTCTTTTCTTCATTAAAAGAGACTAAAAATAATATTTTTTTTGTAGTAGATGATTATGCACTTATCATTGTCAGTTGTGGAAATATTAAATGTAAAAATGGTGTGATCACTGATGTGTACCATGTACCTAGCTTGAGTTCCAATTTGTTGTCTATAACCCAACTAACTTAGACTAGAAAGAAGGTAGAGTTTTGACCAAATTGATTTGTTGTGAAGGATGTGCACAATTTTTTTTTTTCATTGAAGGTTTCCTTGTTCCAAAGGATAGTCTGTATATGTTATGTGACTTTTCTAATAAAGACCTAGGACTGATTACACTCATATCTCACACCAATGACTACAATAGACTATGGAATTAATATTTGGGACATCTAAACTATGGTGAAACAACTTGGAGTTGACTTTGGCATGAAACAATGGTGAAATACAACATGGTTACCACACTACCTAAAATTGTTACCCCTGATGGAGTATGTAAAGGATGTATGATTGACAAACATCATCAAGCTGCCTTTAAAACATGGAAATATTGGAGAGAAAATACTCAATCGGAACTTGTCCATAGTGACCGTTGTCCATTAAACAAACCATCACTCATTGGTGCAACATATGTATTTGTAATATCCCAGCCAAGAATTGGCCAGAATACTATCTCCAAATTCCAAACTGATCGGGATTTTAACTAGCAATTTTTTGTAATTTTCTTTAAGGTGTGCAGGGTGTAAGTGAGGAGTATTGGTTCACTGATCAAGGATGGCAAGGATGAATTTTGGTTCTGGAATTTATATGTAAAATATGCAGCAGAAAGACAAGATAGGTCTGAATAGTGAGCCCTGTGCATAAGGTACTAGAGCCTTTCACTTTTCAACAACAGATAAGCCTGTTGCCTACTTCGAGGCTTCCTAGGCTTCCAACATATGCATACTAGACTGTGTATGGGTTCTGGATGGCAGTAAGGGTTATTTTAAATAAATAATATCAGTAAAAAATAATGGAGCATATTTCATAAGAGTTAGGGAGATTGTAAGTGGATTTGGAGGCAAACTAGTCAAGGGCGCTATTGGGGATTTCACAGGTAGGAGATTTCCAGGATTTTCCAAACAAGCTGTAATGCACCCAAAACCTAAGGAACAGAGCTTGGGGGTCTTTATTAGTGTTATTATGACCTCATAGAACCATTATATCATTAATTTTCAGCATAGGTAAGTCATACATAAAATTATGCCAAAACTAGTTAGTTGAAAGTGCCCGTTGAGCTAGTCTTCAATTCTGAAAGGTAAAAACTCATTAAAAGAACATAATACTCTGTTTTTCAGACTTTAATGGATCTTTTATAACTTAATTTAACTTAGAGGGCCGAATCAGAAGTTTACATAAATATTTCTCAAATATTTTGTCTCCTCCATTAACTACAATTCCCACAAAGCTAGAATAGCTAGTCTTGATCTCTAGAAGTTCCAAAGCCACCAATAAATTCAAATATCAGACATAAAAATATATTAAACTATTATATAATATGAATATGATTTTTAATTTGAAATCAGAGTTATGGAAGAAGTATTACAATCAGTTGCACCCACAGTGCATTAGGAGGCCTCCAAGAGCTAGTTTCCCCCCACAGAGAAGGAGAAAGGGAGGGAGGAAAGGTGGAAGAGTATGATATCTGATATATCTAAGTGATGAGCTGCTACAAGTGGAAAAAAATATCACATCAAGTGTGCACTTCCTTTCTGTGAATGACTGGGCTCCTCCTTCAAGAATGGGAGCTTTCTCCCCATTGGATCTACCAATTGTCTTCACCTGTAGCACTTTTGAGTGATGGAAACTCTTCTGATGGCTGAATGGTGTTCAATTGTGGATTATGAACCTTTGATCAGTAGCAACATGAACCGCCAGAAGTACACTGGAATCCTATCAAGAAATTAGGGCACATCTCCCAAGGTTGTTGAGGCACATCTCTCAACACTAGAGAAACTCAGAGCTCTCACAAGCAAAAATTCTCAAATGATCAAAAGTTGTGAAATGGAGTTGGAATCCTTCTTTTATAGAATTCATGTTGACCTGTTGAGCAAGTTACTTGGCTTGGTGACCTGTGAGAGTGGGTCACCCATGAGTGGATAACCTTCCTTTCCTTTTGCTTTGTGTCTTTCCTTCATTTGGAAACTACCATCCCTTTGTTTCCTGCTTTTCTCTGACATTCCTTTTATCCTTTTTAGAAAAAGCGCCCTCCTTGCTTTTTCCTGATTTGTTTCCTCTTTCACAAATTGGAAAGGGCGCCCTTGGTCTTCATTTAGCTCTTTCTTTCTTTTGGCTGACACATTGATGTTTCTACTTCATGTCATGGGAAGGTGAGGTCCATCTTGACCCTATTGCTCCCTCCTAGCCTTGTACACATCATCCACTTTCCAAAATATTAATAAATAAGGATAATTAATAAAAATAATTAATTCCTTACTTCAAAATTCAAAACCATTAATTATTTAATTAAACTATAAGCCTGGCTCAAAATTCCCCAATTAATTCATAATCCATCCTAGCACCTAGTTTGGGGATTAATATCTTCATGGGGGGGGGCACCTTATCCATTTAATCACCCAATTTCACCCTTAGGAAAATTCCATAAGTCAATTTCCACATTCACCCATTAATTAATTAATTAATGCCTAGGTGACTTAGGCCAAAATCACCCCCATGGACCATAGCAAAAATTGGGGACATGACAGTTGTCCCCTCCCAAGATTGCTTGTCCTCAAGCAATTTAGTCCAGGGACTAATACTGCAATTCCATCCGAGCATACTTATGACTTTTCTATCTCTCCTCCTGTTGGTGACCACAATAGTCACCCATTCTTTGCACCACAATAGAAATCATCAGAACCATGGATCCCATCAATTCAATGGAATTGAAACATATGCTCTCTTAAGCATGCTCCACAATTCCATATATCTGTAAAAATCCCCAACTGAATATGAGAGGTTCCATCATGCTACTGCTGGTCAACTCTGATCATAAGCTGTTCATGTCTTCCCCAAGAGTCTGGTCCATCATGCAGTTCCCCATGAAAGGAACTAGTCCGCCAATCAACAATGTAGATCTTTAAGAAAAGCAAGTTGGATTTCCCTCTTGGATCCCACTGCCTATGGTGCTCTCTCCCAAGCCCAAATAATATTAGGAACAAAATTTTAGCCCAAGGAATGCCAGGATCCCATGGATTGTGCATCATCTTTCCAAAAAAATTGGCATTCTGAAGGATGCCAGGATCCCGTGGATTGTGAAACATATTTCCAAAAATTTTGGCACTTTGAAGGATGCCAGGGATCCCAATGTCTCAACTGCATTATCCCAAACATAAAAATCCATTTGGGGAATCTATCATCAGGTAGGATGTCAAAATCATTCCACCCCAATGAAATTTGGTAACTTCCAATGCAAAACTGAATATCTGTGAGACTTCCCCAGCAAGCATGGATCTTCTCAAACACATGAAAATTCCAATACCAAGTGGGAATCAATCCACTTCCCATGCTCATGAAAATTTCTGTTATGCACTTCTACACCTGAGCCTTCTATAAATGTGTACTGGAAGTGTCTAATGGCTGCAAATTATGCCTTTTCTGCTGCTTGCAAATCATAGAAAAATCAGCAATATTAAAAACAATTTTATTGCAACAAGACATACAACTTTTACCTTCCAGATTTTCCTTTTCGGTGATGCCTCTATCCATCCATCTAGTGGATGAATCGGATATGTTGCTTGCTGATTTATATGAGCTATAATCAGCCATATCTTCTACAATAGGACCTATCTCCCATGGGGACAGATCATTATCCTCCTGTTGTACATGTGACACAAAGCAGAAAAAATTCTTCACCCACTGTTCAAGCCCCATTGGTGTTGTTGAATCTAGGATATGCGGGAAAGAACTGTGAAACTTCTTTGCATGACTGCAACCTTCAGTAATCATACTTATGGCTACAACTTCTTCATTTTTTTTTGGATCAAATTGGGTGCTCTCATCCCAATCTTCCATGGGAGAGTGACTATCTTCAAGGAACAACTCAAGTTCCCTTGGAAAAAAATCAAGTGCTAATTGGTTCTCATCAAACTGTTCTGCACACTCTTCAAGCACATGTAAAAATGAATGATCCTCATGATCCACCATCTCATGAGTTTCCTCCATATTATCAAGAAATATTTCATCCAAATGAAGTTGACTTAATGGTGTGTAGGAGGGTAGGGGGAGTCTTTGCAACTTTTCATGAAGCTGCAATATCTCTGTCTTGGATTCTTGGAGGGAACTTTGAGTGCTTCTCAAAGAATCTTGGGTGACCATCAATTCATCATTGAGCTTGCTGATCTCTTCATCATCCCTCAAGGATGCACCATGAAACAATTCTACAAGCTCCAACAAACTATCTTTGTCAAAAAGCAGGTTCAAGAATTTACCTTTTATGCTTGTCATGGCTTTCTGAAATTCTCCCATGTCTCTGATGGAAGACTGCTCCCCCAACTTCCAACAGAGGTTATTCATTAAGGTATGGGTGTCATTGAGGGTTTGAATGGATTCTTGGATCTTGAATTCATTCATCTTCAGTGGCTCTTCAAGGAAATGAGGTTTTAGCAGATGAACCTCCTCTTCTTCTAGCTTCCTAGAATCAACTTCAGCTGATTCTGTTGAAGTTATGAAAATTGATCCATATTTTGGGGCTGAAAGATATTCATATTTCAGATCATGAATATCATATCTTTGGCTGCAACTGGGGTTCCCATTCATCTCTGGTGCACTAGTAAGGCTTTCTCCCCAATTTTCAGCCCTCCCCAATTCAGGAGTCTCAACCCCTGGGGGTTCAACCAAGCCCATCTTCTCCTCTGAAGTGGTTTCCCCAACATACTGACACATAGGCATATAAAAATCAGAACTTACAAAATTCCCATGTATTATGTTCTCCTTGATCCCCATTGTGTTCATCTTTAATGGTCCACTTAAGGAAAGAAATTCTTGCAAATGAAATTCTTCTTCTTGTTCTTGCAATTCAACCTTCTCAAAGTCCTAAAACCCAACACCTAAGGGCTCAACTAAGCCAATATTCTCACTGGAAGTGGATTCCATTTGGGGCTGAAACAAAGGCATACAAAAATCAGTTTTGTAATCATACCTTTGTGCCCAATTCTCCTCATCAGGTGGCGTGTTTATGGCAGCATGCTTCTTCTGCAACTTCCTTGGATCAAACCCAACTGATATGAGCTTGTCTTTTGTTTCATTATGGCTCTCAAGTTGTGACTATGAATCTGATTTATGTCCTTATTTTGTATCTGATCCAAAATATGTCTCCCCACCATCAACAACATCAACCTCCTTTGCAATGATCTTGAAATTACCAACAAAGAAATCTGAATGTCTTGAAGTGGAATCTATTTCCACATTGTTCATAACTTTGGCACCTTTGGCTTGGTCCTTGGATGCTTTTTATTCTCTGTCATCTTCCTCCAAGTGGCTTATTTCTTCAACTTCATGGCCGCCACAATCATGTTGAATTATGCACTCTTCATACTCCTTTGAAGGTTAATCCCCCACTGTGGATCCTTCTTCCATTCTGTCAACAACCTCATGATTAGTTCTTGGGTCTTGCTTCTCCCAAAATGATGAAGCTTCCTCCTTGGTATTTTTAGGGTCAAAATTCTTGGAGGCTCTTCTTGAAGAGGATCCAATAATTCTCATGAAGTGTGAAACCACTGAATCCAATGAAGCTTCAAATTTATTCATTCTCTCTTTCTCAGAAAGTTGATCTTTGACGGTGGAACATGCAACCTTTCCCTAAATACGGTTATCAGAATAACCATAGTCTCTTCTGCCAATCATGATCTCATGGGAGATGCTGGTGGAAGGTACTTCTTGGAAATTATATTCCTCATACTTTCTGAAATATTATTCATACTTCTCATCATAGTCTTCATCATGCTCCTCATAAGAATATTCATTAAAGTAAGAATCTTCTTCTTCATACAACTCAAAGTCTAAATCTTCCATGACTATAACTAATTCCCCAACTGCACTTGAAGATGGTGTTGAGATACTTTTCCACTGAGATTTAATTTCCACGGGCTAGGCCAAGGAAAGTGCTATGATACCACTGTAATATCCCATCCAAGAATTGTCCAGAATACTATCTCCAACTTCCAAACTGATCAGGATTTTAACTAGCATTTTTTTGTAATTTTCTTTAAGGTGTGCAAGTTGTAAGTGAGGAGTACTGGTTCACTGATCAAGGATGGTAGGGATGAATTTTGGTTCTGGAATTTATATGTAAAATATTCATAATAAAGACAAGACAGGTCTGAACAGTGATCCCTATACACAAGGTACTGGAGCCTTTCACTTTTCAGCAACAGATAAACTTGTTGCCTACTTCGAAGCTTCCTAGGCTTCCAGCATATGCATACTAGACTGGGTATGGGTTCTGTATGGAAGTAAGGGTTATTTTCAGTCAATAATATCAGTAAAACATAATGGATCATATTTCATAAGATTTAGGGAGATTGTAAGTGTATTTGGAGGCAAACTAGTCAAGGGAACTATTGGGGATTGCACAAGTAGGAGATTTACAGGCTTTTCCAAACAAGATGTAATGCACCCAAAACCTCAGGAACAGAGCATGGGGATCTTTATTAGTGTTATTATGACCTCATATAACCATTATATAATTAATTTTCAGCATAGGTAAGTCATACAGAAAAATATGCCAAAACTAGCTAGTTGAAAGTGCCCATTGAGCTAGTCTTCAATTCTGAAACGTAAAAACTCATTAAAAGAACATAATACTCTGTTTTTCAGAATTTAATGGATCTGTTATAACTTAATTTAACTCATAGGGTCGAATCAGAATTTTACATAAATATTTCTCAAATATTATGTCTCCTCCATTAACTACAATTCCCACAAAGCTAGAATAGCTAGTCTTGATCTCTAGAAGTTCCAAAGCCACCAATAAATTTAAATATCAGCCATAAACATATATTAACCTATGATACCATATTAATATTATTTTTAATTCGAAATCATATTTATGGAATAAGTATTACAGTCAGTTGCACCCACAGTGCATTAGGAGGTCTCCAAGAGCTAGTTTTCCCCCACAGAGAAGGAGAAAGGGCTGGAGGAAGGGTGGAAGGGTATGATCCCTGATATATCTGAGTGATGAGATGATACAAGTGAAAAAATAGAGCACATGGAGTGCACACTGCCTTTCTGTGAATGAATGGGCTCCTCCTTCAAGAATGGGAGCTTTCTCCCCACTGGATCTACCAATTGTCTTCACCTCTAGCACTTTTGAATGATGGAAACTCTTATGATGGATGAATGGTCTTCAAGTGTGGATGATGAAACTCTGATCATAAGCAACATGAACCTCTGGAATTATACTTGAAACCTATGAAGAACTTGGGGCACATCTCCCAAGGTTGTTGAGGCACATCTCTCAACACTAGAGAAGCTCGGAGCTCTCACAAGCAAAAATTCTCAAATGATCAAAAGTTGTGAAATGGAGTTGGAATCCTTCTTTTATAGAATTCATGTTGACCTGTTGATCAAGTTACTTGGCTTGGTGACTTGTGAGAGTGGGTCACCCATGAGTGGATAACATTCCTTTCCTTTTGCTTTGTGTCTTTCCTTCATTTGGAAACTACCATCCCTTTGTTTCCTGCTTTTCTCTGACATTCCTTTTATCCTTTTTAGCAAAAGCACCCTCCTTGCTTTTTCCTGATTTGTTTCCTCTTTCACAAATTGGAAAGGGCGCCCTTGGTCTTCATTTAGCTCTTTCTTGCTTTTGGTTGACACATTGGTGTTTCTACTTCTTGTCATGGGAAGGTGAGGTCCACCTTGACCCTATTGCGCCCTCCAAGCCTTGTACACATCATCCACTTGCCAAAATATTAATAAATAAGGATAATTAATAAAAATAATTAATTCCTTACTTCAAAATTCAAAACAATTAATTTTTTAAGTAAACTATAAGCCTGACTCAAAATTCCCCAATTAATTCATAATCCATCCTAGCACCTAGTTTGGGGATTAATATCTTCAAATGGGGGGGGCACCTTATCCATTTAATCACCCAATTTCACCCTTAGGAAAATTCCACAAGTCAATTTCCACATTCACCCATTAATTAATTAATTAATGCCTAGGTGACTTAGGCCAAAATCACCCCCATGGACCATAGCAAAAATTGGGGACATGACAATATTCAAATTCGTTGATGAATTTTCTAGGTATACTTGGGTATATTTCTTAAAGAATAAGAGTGATGTCTTTGAAATAATTCAAGGAATTTATGGCATTAGGTAGAAAGCAATGCAGTAATCCTGTGTAATGTTTAATATCAGATAATGGAGGAGAATATTTAGGTAAGTATTTGAAAAGCTACTTGTCATAGAATGGTATCTCCTGCATGGCTTTGTACCTTACACATCTAAATATAATGGTGTTTCTGAAAGAAAGAATTGGACTTTGTAGAAATTACACATTGTTTTTTTAGGCCAAAGTTTTGTTGCCTAAGTTTTGGGTAGAAGTTATCGATATCTCAAACTATTTGTTAAATCTAATTTCGACTAAATTTGTATGGGATGTGACTCCAATTGATAAATTGAGTGGAAAAAAAATCCTCAATCAAACATCTTAAAACCTTCAGAAGCATATCCTAGGCTCTCATTCTGGATGATAGAAGGACAAAACTAGATGTGAACAGTTATGCTTTTATCATGATGGGTTTATCTAAAATGTTGAAGTCCTATAGGTTGGTTCACCCTATCAAACAAGATATTATCAACAAAAGAGATGTTGTCTTTAATGAGAGGACTTGAGGTATCAAATTCCTCTAAGGGATTGTTGAGTAGTGATCCTTTGTAAAATATTGGGAACTCTATATCAATTGATTACTTCATAGGATCATCAACTTGTTTTCCTAAATTGACCTATAGTTGATCATCCACATCATAATCAATCAAAAGTTTTGGAACACATGTTTAGTCAAAAATTGGTAATATTGGTATAAGAACTCCTTCAACAAAGGGTGCTTGTCTTTCTAGATGGGTGACCAAGGAAATTAAATTTGTTGGAGTTAATGTAGGGGATATCATTGACTCAAGAAATGCTAGAAGTCAGAAACAACATGGTAGTGTTGTTGTAATGGCATGTGCTAGAGGCATTTGATTTAGAGACATATGTAGATGCACATGTAAGACCTAAATGGGATAAACCTATGGCTAATGAGTATCATTCCTAGATGAAAAATTGCACATGGAATTTAGTTCCTCTATAGCAATTAAAGAATGTAGTGAAGTGTTGATGGGTCCACAACACCAAATTTAAATTTGAAGGTGTTTTTGAATAACAAAAGGCTCATTTGGTAGATATGGAATTTTCTCATCTAGAAGACATTATTTCACTGAGACCTTTGGCCCAATTGAAAAGATGAACTATGTTCCATTGATTCTTTCACTTGCCACTCACTTTGGATGGGAGGTACATCAAATAGAAGCCAAAATTTATTTTCTACATGGTTATCTCACTGAAGAGATTTATATGGAGCAACGCCCAATGTTGATAAGGATGTTAGTCTTGTGTGTTGATTGAGGAGATACTTACATGGTTTGAAACATGCCCCTAGGGCATGGTGTAAGAAGATTGACCTCTTTTTTCTCAATATTGATTTCAAACACTATGAGTTAGATCACAATATCTATTTATTACTTGTTAATGGTGAAACATTCATTGTTGCATTGCATGTAGACAATCTTATCATTACTGGAAGCAATGTTAATATAATTTTTTGTTTGAAGAAACAATTAGCAAATGCATTTGGGACAAATGACCTTGCTCTATTGCATTTCTTTTTGGGCATATAAGTCTTACAAATGGATGATGATATCTTTAATTCCTCAACCTAAATATGTGATGAGCCTTTTATAGAATATTAGAATGGAAGACTACAAGCATTATGCAACTCCTCATCACTAGGGAATGAAGCTAACCAAGGAGTGTGATTCTCTAAAATTCAAAGCTACACTCTATTGATAGCTTTTTGGTAGCATTATCTATTAAACTCATAATTACTTGATATTTCCTTTGTTGTTTGTGTGGTTTCTTGATGTATGCAATATCCATGAAAAAGTGACCTTAATGTTGCAAAGAGAATTGTTCATTATATCAAGGGAACTTATCAGTTCAGTAATAATTACTACATTAACAAACTAAATTGGATAGTTGGTTACACTAACTTGGATTCAAATGGATACGGAAATGAGATGAAGCCTACATCTAGCTATGTATTTCATCTTGGTTTTGGACCCATTGTTTGGTCTTGTAGAAAGTAGATCGTGCTCTCTCTTTCGACCTCATAAGAAAAATATTGTGGTACACTACATGTTGGCACAAAGACGGTATGGAATCAACATCTCATAGGTGAACTTGGTTTTCCAGTTGAGACATATATGATGGTATATTGTAACAATAAAATTGTGATATATGTTGCATAGAAATTTGTTGCACAAAGCAAGATGAAATGTGTGGAACTTCATGCTCATTACTTGAGATAATTAATACAATATAACATTGTGAATCTTTTTTATTTCAAGATAGATGATCAAGTTTCTCATATGTTTACAAAGTCGCTATCAGAAGCTAAAATTTTAAAAATTTAGGAAATACTTGGGTTTGAAGAAGTT
This sequence comes from Larix kaempferi, assembly GCA_027924585.1. Taxonomy (NCBI): domain Eukaryota; kingdom Viridiplantae; phylum Streptophyta; class Pinopsida; order Pinales; family Pinaceae; genus Larix; species Larix kaempferi. The sequence goes on from BSBM01000887.1 coordinate 21,164,493, forward strand.
ACAATTATGGGGGTGTATATATAAGTAATTTAACCTCCTAAATATTTGGAGAATTGTGTTGATAGGGGTATTGGACCAATAGGCTATGCAGGTTCACAATACCTTTGGATCTATTGGAGAGAGTAAATACATAGCTAACAATCAACTGAGTGGTCAACTAAGGGGATAACTAGATGGTCAACTAGGCATTTGATTGGTAAGACAACTAGAAAAAAGTAGTCAAATGGGGCAAATAACAAGGTATAAATCAAGGGGTTTATTATGTGCCCTCACAAATCTATGTGGACCTCATATTCTCCACCTAAAGGGAATTGGTTACATATTTGTACTATAAAATGATGGCCTTATGGGTCGATCTAAGACAATAAGTTTGTAGTGTGTTTTACAGAAATATTTTGGTTTCTTACATTGCTATGTATGTTGAGTTATGCTCGTTTGTGTTAAGTGTTGTAACAATGTCTTTAGACACCACATCTCTCTTGGAAAACTAGCTCTTTAATCTACCTAATCCTCTAATTCTCTAACAAAGGAAATTTTGAATCCCGCAAGGACATATATATAAATATTATATCAAGTCTAGTATGCAACATTGTGCATTAATGATTTTCACTTCAATTCATACATACGGAAAATACAATTAAAAAACATAATATAAGCATGAAATAAAACATATAGATTGAACACTTATCTTTGAACAAGTTGGTCCAATGAAGCTATATATTGTTGAACCAAAAATCTACATTGGCCTCAACATGATGTTTCACAAATTTATCTTCCCAATTTAGTAGGAGGGTTGCTCCAAGCAACTTCCCAAACTCTGATTCTAGTCAAAGAAAGGGGTAGGATTCATACTCATTATGAGTATTTCCATAGTAAAGAGTATTATAAGATTACATACATTGATTTTTTAATCCCTTTAGCAACTTAGCAGGCACTAGAAGAGTATCAATCATCTATTTAAAGTTACTTTGTTTCAGTCCAAGTCAATTCCAGGGTCCTATTTTTAGTTTGGTTAGGCCACTAGTCATCAATTTGGGGTTAAATGGATTTAAGAGTTACAATATTATTTACCCTACTAGCACCGATGAAATACCTTCATGGAATACATTAAGTCCATAGTGCCAAACAATGTCTTATCGACACTCAATCAAGCTCAATTTTCACCGAAACTGTTTCGGTGAAAATTTTAGACCTGTATCAAAGTTGGCAAAACTTGAATGGGGAGCGAAATTTAGAACATCGGCTTTAGCCTTCATGCAAGGATATTTACAAATATGGTACTTACGATTAGGGAATGCTGGCCATGTAACCCAAATCCAACAACTTCCTCACGCATGTTATTGTCTTCATCCTCAAAATTTTCTCTCCTAACACATGTTCTGTGTTGAAGGTCATTTCATTTTTTTTCCACAACTCTGATGTGACGGAAAATGTATAATTTGTGTCTTCCATCTATGGAAGCGCTTGAATCATGCACAGTACATTGAAAGCACAATCATAAATCTTTCTTCACTTGAATTCAATTTAATGCGAAAACTATTGAGTTCTAAGGGTCTGTGGGAGGAAACTTCTTCCGAGCAATGATCAAAGGGGTTGGGGCATCAAGTTTTTTTGTTCAACACTTGTCACGATAACATATAGGTATGGGATGGAGGGGAAATAGAATCAAGCCTAATTCAACTAGAGCCTTGCAACTCGTTGCATGTTTGAGTCTTGACAATCTGCCTTTTAAATTGAACCAAAACACCAAAAGAAGTTTGTTAATGGTTGGATTTGAGAAAAACCACATATGTTTGAAAGGATGGAGGGAGATTACATCATGATCATTTCTCCCAGCAAATTGAGACAACATATAATTTGCAGCAAAAAAATAACAGGGTAGGAACTGAACTGAGGAGATTCGAACCTGCGACCTGTGTCTAGTCCCAAGGCTACCACCTTCAAGCTTAAAGTGCAGCTGACAATGGAAGACACAAGTGTAGTTTATTACCACCGTGCGAATTCTATTTGACCTTATCAATCAATTCCCATCACCATCTCCTCTCATACGACATCCCACAAACATTTCTCTCTACACCCACTCTTCATTCATTTTGCATGCATTTCACTATGCAACCGTCTCATATTCTCACTGTGTTTTCCCTCAATTAGTTTCTCAATTCAGTATGAAAAACCTTCGTAGTGAACTATGAAAAAACTTCGGGGGCACGGAACCCAAACCGTCACATTTGTCAGAAAAACCTTCGTAGTGAACTATGAGTTTGCCATATTGCAGCTGAAGGGAAACATAATACCATGAATCGTCACCCTTGCCAAGCTGAAACTCAAGACCGCTGGAAACACTCCTCAGAAGACGGGCGTGGGTCATACTGAATTGAGAAACTAATTGAGGGAAAACGTAGTGAGAATCTGAGACGGTTGCATAGTGAAATGCATGCAGAATGAATGAAGAGTGGGTTTCGAGAGAAATGGTTGTGGTACGTCGTATGAGAGGAAATGGCGATGGGAATTGATTGATAAGGTCAAATTAAACCATTAAAATAAACTTGAAACATAGTGATCTGAGTTGCACATTAAAATAAACTTGAAACATAGTGATCCGAGTTGAACATTAAAATAAACTTGAAACATAGTGATCTGAGTTGAACATTTAACCATTCATTTTTCATTATACCAAGGAAGGGAGAATCTTATTTCAGACTAGAAAGGGAGAGGATGTGTGATGTTGTGGATTTTTTGTAGAATATCTAGTGTAGCATGGGAAAAATATGATGAATAAGTGGGAGAGATGCCCATAAGAGATAAGAGAAGTCTAAACAAAAAGATCAATCTTCCAAGATGGCATTGGGATGAAACATAATTGGTAAAAGAAGGATAGATCCGAGTGGGTGGCTAAGATCACTTGAATGATTGATTTACAAGTCATTTGAGTGGTTTATTTATACCATTGAGCTATGGAGTTAGAAATCACAACAGGGAGTGTTCATTGCAGCCCATATGTCACCCACTGCCAAAACTATCTACATTACTTCTTTCTTTCTTGATTTTGATCACATGTGATGATAAGTGACTTGTGGAGTCTCATGTGACATCAACATCTATATTGGTGATACCCTACATCGCCTCTAGGCCTACAACCATTGGTTTGGTTTCTACATGGTGTGTTCTCTGCAAGGACCCACTAAAGTAAGGCCAAATCAGCTAACCCAATATAGTTGATAAAGAGAGGAAATAATATAAAATAATTTTATTAATGTCCAACAAATGAAAACAAAAGTAGGTCAATAGGACTAAAAGGTACATATAGTGTAGGTACAATGTGGGTGTGCAAAAGAAACTCCTAGATAAATACTGAAAGTAGACAGATAAAGAACTGAGTGTCTATCTATGAGCCAAATATCTATCCAAATAAAATATACAAGAAGGTTCAAGTACAATACTGATCTTAAAGACTTAAAATCTTAGTGCTGAACAAAGGAAAGAAAGAACAAGTAGCACAAGTTTATTACAATGAACAATTAATGGTTATGGGACTATGTTAGCAGCCCATGAGGAGGCCTTCTCCTTTATCGCAATTAAACCATCATATTGTTGGGAAGAACACATACTACCACCCTAAACCAATGATGTATTACCAGCAGCCTATCAATCACTGTCATATCAGCCTCAAGATATGCCAATTGAGCCTCAATATTAACCACAATAAATTCCCATTTGTCAGTTTGGTCAAATGGAATATAATCAATAGTAGAGCAGGTTGGGATTTAACCAAGAAATCTATTTCAAACTAGAGGTTCCAGGCTTAGGCCATGAGGTTCTCTCAAGACATTGATACCCAAAAATGATTTTCAAAGGAGTCAGAGCCTTACAGATAAGGACTTGGATGCACTGAAGGGTTGCATGGATCTGGGTTTTGGGTTCAACTTTGATGAGATTCCAGAGCTCTGCAACACCCTCCCTATCTTGGATTTATGTTATTATATCATCCAACAGTTCCAAGATGATCAATAGAGGACCCCTACTTTTTCCACGGATGTTGGTCCTAATTCAAGGACCTTATACTATGAATAGGTCCTAATTCAAGGACCTTATACTATGAATAATGTTTCTTGAGCTCAATTCCCATCGATGAGAACTCAAACCACCACATATCATCTTTGTGTGAAATATTTAGCATCTCATTATGAACATGAGCTCCATTGGTTGATATTGCACTTTGCAGATGGTTATTAAGGCCTTGACAATGATTCAGGGATGAAAATAATTGACTTAGGCTTTAAATGACGCTTCTTAAGCTCTACAACTATGAGTGAACCCTATAACACTGCATATGACCTCATTGGGGGATCTATAGCCTCCAAATAAGGATCTGAGCATCATTACCCCATCTTCAGACAGCTTCCAGCACCATTTCCCATATGGAAAAATACATGTTTCCTTTGAAACTCAATTAGAGCTCCAGAGTCCAAGGAAAAGGACTATAAAACATATTCAGGAGAACAACAAATTGTGGGTCATTGATGTGGCTCAACTCAACTCATACTTCAATGATAAAGTAATACGCATGCCAATACCATATTTCTTCAGTTATGCATGCCATTGCTTCTAAATTTCATAAAGTTTTGGATTCTTCCAGACTCTCCTCATCTAGGTCTTGGCTTAGTTTCCCTCTCCTGATTTTTCTTTGATATTATAAAGGAATTCCTTGTATTTAATACTAATTTATCCATATAGTGATCTGATTTAAATGGCTAAATGTATTGGCTTTTGCATTCCTTAGTAGTTCCTAGTCTTTTGTATTGTATTGACGTGGCACTCCCACTTTGTATTGACAATGGATAAACTTAATCCCTTTAACCTATTTTTGCGGTCTATTGTTGGACATTAATAAAATTATCTAATCTTATCAATACCACATTTCTTATTGTAAGGATAGTCTTAATATCCAAAATCAAATTATTGCTCTATTGCTTGGCAGATGAGATGTTATATATCTATAATATATCATATAGGTCTCCAAAGAAGTGAGCTTATATGCAGCTTAGACACTCCTTAATTTAAACTATAGTCTTTGTTGGCTCAATGATCATGTGCATTAAAACTTTGGTCTGTGCATTGGCAATCTAATAGTTGTTCTTTAGGATAGCATTACCCAAACAACGACATTCAGACTTTTTATTGATTTTTTATAACTTCTACTCTAACTGAATCAAGGTCCTTCCTAGCATCCCAAAAACAAAGATAAAATATTTTTCCTATCATTTTGGGAGGGAAGGCACTGAACCAAAAAAGAGATGAACTAAGGTATTCAATGATTACCTAAGACCTTCTATGTCAAATCAAAGTATAAATTACTTTACGTACCAACATAAAATATTAAAATAAGAAAAGAAAAGATAATTATATAAATGTCCAATGATGACCAAAAAGGTAGGTCAATGGCACTAAATAAAAAAGTACAATCAGGGATACATCCACAAGAGTACGTAAGGCTACTACAAAAGCATAAAGAAAGATAAAATGATGATTTATCACTTCCAACTACCTTTTTGGGGGGTTTACTCAAGAGTTAGTGTAGAGGAGGAGAGACAAAAATAAATGTGGAGAATGAAGAACCTTTACCAGTGATGGAAGATGAGATTGGGAAAAAGCACATTGAAAAATATCGATGCTCTCGTTTTGCTAATTGCATGACATTAAGCTCATGCCAACTGTTGACTAGCTAAAAGAGGTTGGAGCCTCTTTTGAAGAAATTTCTTTCCTTAAATTTTCCAAGAACTAAAGAAGCAGAAACCTTATCAAAAGAAGGTCAACTGTTAGCTGAGGGAGGGGTCCATGGCACTGGAAGAAATCAAAGATGGAATTCTTACTTCTTGTTTGATTGGATTCTGAAAAATGTTTTTATGCTTCTGTGTTTTTTTTGAAGATGAAGAGCCTTGTAGTGTTTGTAGGGTAATCTAGCTGGTATGAGAAATTAGGAGCCAGGAATGTAGTTTTTTTTGGGTAAATTATGGTTAATGAACTGTTAAAAGAATATATTTCTAGCTTCTTTAAGCTTATAAGATGGGAGATGATAAGTTCTGCAGGGACTAGGCTACTAAGTCCATGATGTATACAAAGTATAGAAGGCACCTGAAAATACAATTTCCATTTCTCTATGAACAGAAATTGCGATTTTTCTTTAGAGAAAAAAAATTGATTATAGAAACTCAACTAAAAAAAGACCAAAACCATGGGAAACTAATACCCTATGATTGCCAAATGTCACAAGGAAACAAAGAATCTCACATGAATATAGAATTTACAACATCCTTGAGTTGTGATTTATTCATTGAGAAGCATTAAATGATAAATCGGTTTGTATGTTCCAGAATTTGAAGTAGGGTTCATCCCATCTAACTAAACAAAAATGTAGAGGTTACCAATTCTACTTTAAAGAATATAGATCGTTTCTTTAGGCTAAGAGATGTCTTTGTTTCCTACAAAAGTGTGGAAGTAGACACAAGTATCCTACAACTACTATGCATTCATTTTTTTCTCCTTCAGTAAAATGCATTTGGAAATTGTTGGGTGGCATTTGAGAACATCTTCAACCAAAAGGTCAACCATGAGGATGCTTTAATGGAAAGCAAATATGTTATGCTCTTATGAGCTACAACCTTTTCTTGTTGAGCATATTGGGGATGGGGATGGTTGTCTTCTCCATCATGTTTTGATCTCTTTGCTTATGTTTATTGATGATGTGATCCTCTTGGTCTCCAACTCCAAGTTAGTGCATGTGAAAACTTGATGCATTTTCCCATTTGTGTGACCTTTAAAAATGGACAAGTAAATAATAAATAGGGACATTCCACACAGAGACTTCAAAACGACTTCGATTTCTACCTAACACCATTCATTCATTCAGATTTTCAATTGCAAATAGAGATGCATAGGATAGACGTTAACAAACTTCAGGAATCAACTTGCCATATCTTATCAACGTTAAAACTTGAAACCAATTACTTTAAAAATAATCCAAGCTTCTTTTCATAGTCCTATATAAAACCCAGTTTAAGTGAAAACCACGATGTCCAGGTTAAGGGTTTATCCCTTTAAAATTTACAAAACTAAATCTCTTTGCCATATAAATAAATTACAAATGAAGACAAAGTCCAAAACTGTCATCAACTGAGCAAGTTCAAACTCAGAAACCCACGGCCAAAGCATCTATGCTTTTCCCAAACCAAGCTTGACCAGAACTTGCCCAAAACAAAAATCCCGAAGGGTAAAACTTATTTATAACTTAAAAATCTCAGCATTAAGACACTAAAAAATGAATCCCTGGCCTGACAGGAAAAGGATAAGCAATGAGGAGTCCTGGGCTTACCAAGTTAAACGTCTTCCCCAATCCTCTACTGAAGAAAACATTCAAAATGCAGAGCCTGCTCCTCACCTTATAAACCCTGCCACCAAAAATCAAAGAGAAACGAGTTAGCATATATACAAAACCAAACTAAGACTTAACCATTACTGAAATCACGATTTCTACAAGCACAGGTTTACCTTATGGTTGAAATTGGTGATCTCCACACTTCACATTCATTCTAAGTGAAAACGTTGACCATGAGCAAGCTCAGTTCATGCATTAAACTCCATTGAACCTGAGGATAGCATGAGGATGCTCTCCCAACACAGAAAAACCACGCAAATGAATAAACTGGTCTTTAGGGCCAAGGGTATAACCCTCCTCCAGCTGGAGATTTAAACTGGTATAACCCTCATGGTTTAGAGTTGTGCACACCAATATCAACTTGTCAAACTGGTGAAAGACGCATAATAAACTACACAAATACAATTTAACAATATAAAAAGAAACTCCTAGCGGAGAAACCCATGATAGTGTTTAAAAAGTAATCACCAATATTTTGTTCCTTGCAATTCAAGGTTATTTCCCCTTGGTTTTATATTTGTAGAGTATAATAATGAGGTAGTATTTTTAGAGTATCCTAAGATACTTCATTTACACATTTAATTATTCTTTTGTTTGACAATGTTTTATATATTCAAAAAACTCAAGCTCAAAGCAACAAGCCAACTTTGATATTAATTATGTTGCTATAAGTCATGGCTAGATGTAATCCTTAGCCATATTAAGAAGGCCGTGTTATGTAAAGGTGAGAATATGTTAAGGGAGATGAATACAAATTTTTAATTTAGAATCATACTTGGAAATGTATACCTCTTCCACCAAAGAAAAACGTTGTAGGATGTAAATGAATGTATAAAAACAAGTTTCAATCAATTAGTAAGATTGAGAAGCACAAAGATTTCTTTGTCACATGGAGAATTTATTAGAAAGAAGGTATTATCACTATATTAAAATATTTATTCCTATTATTAATATAGATAATATTAATATTTGATCTTGTACTTACACAATTAATATAGATAATATTTAACCTGAACTTGTACTTGCACTTGCTATAATTTAGTTATAATTAGGAAAACAAAATATGGATGTAAAGTTTCAATTTTTCAAAACTTTTAGGTTTTGTTTTGTTTATAGATGTCGGATATCCGACAGCCAGGACGTCAGGGCTTGTCGGATATCCACGGGCCGTCGGATATCCGACAGACCCTTCTATCAATTTAAAAAAAACATCAAATTTCGTAATTTTGAAGGTGAAATCCGACGACACGGTCCTTTTTGTCGGATGTCGTTGGATTTGTGCGTTGGATTTTGGGTTCAAATTCTGTAGTGAGTCCCCCGCTGACTTTTTCCCACAAAGATCACTCGGATCCCTTTGACCCATCCTCTCTCATAAGAGGTTAACCGTTGTTTTCAACACCACCTGGGTCCCCCCCTAATGGAAATCACATCCCAAACAGAATGGCAAGACCAGTCATCCCTACCTTACCATTTATGGCTAGTTTAAATCTACCAGATTTGGCCAAACTGACTAATGATCCCATCGCTCATGATGCAACATGACTGGCTATGCCTGACAAGATTCCTTCTAAATTTCCCAAATTTGAAAGAAAATAGGGAGACGATCCTGCCAACCATGTTATGTCTTTCCACTTATGGTGTTCATCTAACAACATAGTGGATGACCCCATGAGGCTTCGCCTCTTCCAGCATACCCTCACCGGATGGATAACAAAGTGGTACGCCAACCTAGAAAGTGGAACCCATTCCATATTTGCGATGTTGGCCACCGCATTTCTTACGTACTTTCAACTACAAATCCGACATGATCTAGGCCTCAAAATTCTCACTGAGTTTCATCAAAAGACTTCCACGCACATCACGAACCACATCCACGAGTGGCGCAGACGCCGCACACTATGCAAGCTCAAAATACAACCTCCCTTTTTGTTGTATTGGTTTATCAAATCTCTCCAAGCCGCCATAGCTAAAGATGTCGCCACCTCCATGCCACAAAGCGAGGAAGAGGCCATTCTGAAAGCACAACATTTTGACCTCATATATACACAATCCGACTTCCTTTACACAATCCTCCCTGATGCCCCTCAACATCGGTCGTTGGATCCTACACCTTCAGGATCATCACATTCAGTGGATGGGATTATTGGTTCCATTTCCCATCTAGGAAAGGCTCCTCATACCCATGGTGGCTTCACTAGAAGGCAATATAATATCACATTCATTCATATTGGGGTATTAAATAATCATGAAAACCTAAAAATTACATTGCTTATATATTAAGGGGCAAAGGGTTTTTTATTTAATGTAACAATACAAAAATACTTTGGGGTCTTTTTTATATGGGTGGACTAACAAATATACACCAAATGGAGATGGCGGGATCACGACCGGATGAGAAATCAGGTTGAGGCAAGGCTCGGGCTTACCAGTATGCAGGGAAATCACGTCTTGAGGCATGCTTGAGGCCAGGGGTTTCGTGGTGAAGAGGGTTTCCAGTCGATCATAATTGAGAGACAGTGGTCATTGACAACCAGTTGTTACCAATAGCCTTGGGAGGATCTAAGCCTCCAGGGCCTATTATAGGCCCTCTATAGGCATTGGGGGCTTGAATACCCAACCACTCGTGCCTATTACAGGCCTTGGGAGGTTTAGTCAGCCTCCTAGAGCTTGTTACAGGCCCTGGGGGCTTGGATACCTAGCCCACAACAGGCTTAGTCAGCGATTGGGGAACTGCAACATGTAATCTAAATGTTGTACTATGTGCATTGGCTCTAGTGACATACAAGAAGTGATCTCCTATCTCTTCATTAGACCATTAGATGTTGCAAATCATAATGATATGTGGTTGAGTAATTGTATTGTGGGCGAAGTAATGTGCATCCACAATATAAATCGAAAGAAGCAAGGTGCATTGTAGAATGCATGTGGGGTCATAAGAGGGGTATCATATCAATATACTAGGTAGAAATATAAAGGGGTATAAAAAATTTCAATGAAAAAATTGATACATACAATATCTAGTGAAAATAGGGGTTTTTTTAAATTGGGAAGGCATATTGGGAGGGGGTTAAAAAAATGATTTTGGAAGGTATTTTCCAATATTTAGTGAAATTAGGGGTATTATTTCATATGCCACGAACGAACATGCTATGATGGGGTTTTATTGAGTGAAGCCCCCGTGCTCATACCACATCGGTGCCATTCAACATGGTTAAGTATTACCCATCCATGCCGCCTGCGTCAATACCCCCTACATCGGTACCAACACCATCAGTTGGTCAATTACATTATAGACCATATAGTCCTACCTACCCAAATGTTAGCCAAGCGATGAAGGTTCCCACACCGCCAATGGTGCAAGCCATTCCTATGTCCACCTCTTATGGAACGCAAACTGCATTTATCCCACCACCGGGATATAACCCATATTATCCATTCCCATGCCCAACTGGTCAGCAACTAGCCCCCCACATGGGAGTAAACTTAGTTCAACCTTCTTATGTTCAACAAACTAGACAATTCGAGCAATTGAACGCCGCAAATCCCCAAAATCCACAGAATTAGGGGAAAAAGAAAGGTAAGAACAAACCAAATCAACAGTTGGGGAAATGGGGCAATCCCCCTCCTCAGTAAAACCAAAATATGGGTGATCCAAATACAGGGACTAATAACCCCCCCAAACAAGGGAAGAACCCCCCCTGAGAACCAATTACTGATGCTCCATTTGCGGTGATTATGGTCATTACACACATCATTGTCCTCTTATCCTCGAATGCCAATAGTTAGTGGAATACAAAAATAAAATGATGGAGAACCCTCCTCATGCAGAGAATCCTCCCCAAACACAAACCGCCATGTTACAACAACCCTTTTCCAATCAAGGGGTAGTCACACAACAACAAGACCCTCACCCTCCTGGCTACGATCCTTTCAAAAATATCTATACATTGGATGTAAACCTTCAGACACGAGCTAGAGGTTATGATGGGACTTCCACCCCCAAGTGGAAGATGCTTATATCCCCTCGGGGGGCCCTTTATAGATAGCACGCATGAATACCGAACAAATCCCACGTATCCTGAAAGTTCCACTTCGACGTACCCCTAATAACCCTAACATGAAATCCGCCCACAATTACAGTATTGTAGATGACTTGGCTCAATCCCCTACAACTATGTCCACATTAGAAGTATTATAGTCTTTCCCAACACAGAGAAAGGCATTACTCAATGCCCTTGGTTCCGTCGACCCTTCTGACTTGCACCTCATGACCTTTGATCTTAAAAAGGGTGATCCGCGACTACCGTCATCAAGTGCATTTCAAGTTCCAGTTATTGTAAAGAACGTCATGATCCATTGATGAAGGCGTATCCACTTGTATCATGTCTGCTAAAGTCTGGAAACAATTAGGATCTCCTGAGTTGGTCTCCTTGTCTATGGATCTTTTCGTGTATGATGGGAGACCATCCCAACCAAGTGGATTGTACCAAAATGTGCCCATAGAGCTGGGGGGAAAGATGGTTATGATCGACATCGAAGTATTCGACGCAGACCTCGACTACAACATGCTCTTGGGGCATAGTTACATGTACGCCATGAAGGAGATTGCTTCCTCAGTCTTTCGTATCATGATGTTTCCCTTAAATGGGAAGGTAGATACCCTTAACCAACTTAACTATTATGACCCTAATACCACAAGTAACCCTAACAATGTCCTGCCGACTATACTGGGTGATCATCAACCATATGTTGACATTTCTCCTGGTATGTACAAGGATGCCAATTTGTTAGGAGCATATACGGGACCACCACCTAAGATCCCTACATCGACCGATTTCCTAATGTGCACAATTTTCACTGCTGAAAATGGCGCTGCCTCCACCTCAACATCATCATCAACACCACAACTGAGTCATGGCATTGAACAAATGTTGAGTCCATTGGTACCACTTATTTTTCAAATCCCATTCGTGTATCCTCCCACGAGTGTACAAGGGACGCCAATTATGGCTCAGCTAACTCTACTTGGGCTAACTTTGGGAATCTCGGTGTGGTACCTTACACCACCCTTCTCAGAGATGGCTTCCAAATCAGTCGCCCATTATGAGTTTGTCCCTGTTTCGTCTAGTATGGTTGCAAGGCCCATAACACATTCAATGACAACAACCCAACCTATGACATCCGCAACTATACCACAATCGGTCATCACCAAGACCACCAATGGGGGCACCAAACAACCAAAGTTGAAAGGTCCCCTATTACCCAACCCAATAGGAAATGCTAAGCCTAAAGAAGGGGGCATCAACTAATAGGAGTTAAATGCCCCAAATATGATCAAAAATCCCATTCAAAGGGTCACACCACCGTGTTCCCTTTGCGGGAAGCAATGCCATGCAACCAACTTATGTCCTCTCTATCGGAGCTAAAAAAATTTCTCAACACTCCTGTTAGCATCACCCATGCTCCACCGACGGTAAAAGGGGGAACACCTCTCTCGCCCACATCTAAGTCCAAAACATTGCATACAAATCACGCATGTTCCATATGCGCTCAGTATGGGCACTATATGCACCATTGCCCCGAACTCCCTCGCTACTGATAGGCGTTGGCAATGGTTCGTATCACTCAAGTAACAATTGAGGAACCCCCCTTCTTACAGCCAAATCAAACAAACACGTCAATCACCCCACTGATTTGCATATCATCTTCTCAAGACATCAAAAGTACAATATATGATTAAACCCTCTTAAATATGTATTTTATATCATAGAAGGATTCCTACTAGGGTTCATTGTATCTCAAACTGGGATCACCATTGATCCCCTCAAAGTCCAAGCCATCCTCGATCTCCCCCCACAAAGAACACTAGAGCAATTCTAGAGCATTCAAGCCAAAGCCAATTTCCTTCATCACTTTGTCCTAGATCCTGCTACACAAGAGAAATGATTTCTATGTCTTCTCAAAAAATACGACACCTTTCGATGGGATGAACAAATGCAAATGTCCTTCGAGGCACTTAAAAAGGCTCTAACCTCTAACGCCAGTCCCTCTCATCTCCCTCCCTAACTTCAAAAAGGGTTTTATCCTTTACATTTCAGCATCTTCATGTTCGGTTAATGGTATTTTAGTTTAAAATGGTGAATATTAGCGAGAGCACATCATTTATAACATTAGCAACACACTATAAAGGCCATCACTCAATTATAGCCACGATGAGAAGTGAGTGTTACATGTCATCCTCTCAAGACAAAAATTGTGACATTACATTTTGCTACATAAAACTCCAATGAGTGCAAACTCTAATCCAATGCAGTATATACTAGGCCGGTGACTTATCAATGGTAATTTTGCTTGTTGCACCATCATTCTTCATGAATTTTATTTGGAGTTTGTAACACCCAAAATAAAAATAAAAAATTTGGCCCTTGTCGAGCTCATTATTGATCTCCCAATTGTCAATTATTATTTGCTTGACAAACACTTGTTTGTCCTTACTATAGAAGATCCATGGTATAGAAATATCCTCACATACCTTTTCACATAGAAATTCACTTCCCATCCCTCATGTGATGATCGTTGTCACATCTACCACCAAGCTCCTCATTATTTCCTCATAGGAGACATTCTCTATCATTGCGGGCTTGACATCATTTTGAGGAGAAGTTTATCTCATGACAAGGATAGCAAGTCCTTAATGATTTCCACAGTGGCACGTGGGCGACCACTTATCATGGTTGTCCACCACCCAAAATATTATGTGTGACGGCTAATTTTGGCCTTCACTCTTCAAAGATTGTATCCATGCTGTCAAATGGTGTGGAAATTGTCGAATATTCTCTAGAAAAACCAAGGCCCCTCCCACCCATTTGCACATTATCACTGCCATCCCCTTCTACAAGTGGGGAATCAACATCATGGAATGTTGACCTGCATCATCTCAAGGCCACAAGCATAGCGTCAACATCACTGATTAATTGACGTCACCAAATGGGACAAGGAAATGCCCACTTTTAACAACATTGGCACCACAATAGCTAGGTTTTTCTTTAACCACATCATCATGATTTGGCATGCCCGAACAATTAGTCTATGGCAATGGAACTCATTTCCAAAATGATATTTTCCAAGAGTTATCATTCTTACTAGGGTTCACACATGATTTCGCCAACCCCTAGTGTCTACAAGCCAACGAATAGGTTGGGGCAATCAATAAATTTCTCATGACCATGCTCCAATTGACAATCAACAAGAACAAAACCAATTGGAATCACGTGCTACTTTCAGTACTATGGGATTACAAAATAAAATTAAAAAAAATAAAATAATAATAATAATAATAATAAATAAATAAATAAATAAAATAAATAAATAAATAAAAATAAAAATAAAATAAATAAATAAATTAAGATTGTGATGAGATTCACTCCTTCCCACCTCATTCACGGTGTTAAGGAAGTCTTACCCATTGAATGCCAAATAACCACTCTATAACTTGTTCTAGAACTACTACCTGATACGTCAACATTAGAGAAGTGATTGCTCACTTTGGAACACCTAGATGATGAATTCCACGATCCACTACATCAAAATGAGACCATGAAGCAACGTACCAAATCCCATTACGATGGCACCAAGTTTGTTTGTGCATCTTTAATAAAGGTGATTTGGTTCTCATTTTCAATGCCAAGAAAGACAACAAACCGAGTCCTAGTAAATTTATCCCAATGTGGAAGGGCCCTTACGTCGTTAAACGATGTCTACCCAAAGAAGCATATGTGCTCGATTTACCTGAAGGAGGCCTTCTAGACAATCCTATCAATGGGTTGTATTTGAAGAAATTCATCTCGTAGCCGCAAAACCAGGATGACCACACGAAAGTGTAAACACCTATTTTAGATAAGTTGCATCGATCACCAACACCAACCATGTGACAATTTCCACAAAACAATCACACTAGACGAATCTCCACCCATAACCTACATTGTCATTTTCACTAAATATAATGTAGACCACATGTTTTTATTCACTTTACATTTTTTTCTTGGTTTCTCGGTTTATGAATTATTCTGGTTTTGTTTACTTTGCATATGACTACCAATACAAATCATTATGTCGACTTCACCAATGGCATGAGACATTGTTCAAAGTATCTCGCATATGCTACTTGGGCCCTTTATACTCAATGCTCACTCTACCATACAGGTGGCGCATGCCTCGACCCCACCTCTAATAACCAAGTGGAGTACAATGTTGTCATCGGATTATTAGTTGATTCCATCCATTTTCGTGTCCACTTAGGTTCTCAAATCCTTGTCGCACAATTTAGCAATTTCTTATGTGCACATAATCCATATCTCTTTCACAAATTCCTTTGAGTGCATCTCCTGGTTAGTCAGTTTGAAGCCATCACATTCATTAATGTCCCTAGGAGTGTTGATGCAATTGTAGATCACATTTCTAATGAAGTATTAGATTGGAACTTATTACATTAATAGTACATCTGATCAACCAAAGAAAATAAAAATTATGTGTTTACCATACATTTATGTTATAGTCATCATTTATACAAAAACTAAGAGCATAAACACACATTATCACATAAATCCAAGAACACCTAAATTGAGAACAACCGCAAAATTGTGTGTGTGTGTGTATCATCATGTGTATCATGTACATTATATGCCTCATCGATCGTATATCAAAAAATTTCCTTATGGGGTACATCAAAAACTCGCCTCCCACAGGCCACATCAATACATATACAAAATGGGGCTCATCAACCCATACAAAATAGAGCTCAAATTCTTGTACATCATGGAGCATCCCCTTCCAGAGGAGGAGGTGGCACAAGCATTGCCAAAGGAAATACACCCTACACATGAAGTCTCGTTATTATTGTTGTTGTCGCTAATGGTGGTGGTAGGCAGGCCTATGTCACTACTCTCTGATGGTGGGAGTGACCACCACAACAATATGACACATAAAATTGCACCACCCTAGTCCTAAACCTGCTAGGAGTTGTAAGCATAGGACCATATATTGATCATCCAAATCGACAAACCCAAACTCATCGACTCCATCCACCAAGATCACCACTTATTGCTCCAAATCAATTGAATCGGTGGGCAGTGGTTAGGTCACCCCCTATTGGGCCAACCCAACCTATAAGGCTTACCTCACTTTCCAGTTCCCCCTCCTCTCGTCGGCGCCTCCAATGAATCTCCTGTGTAAGGAGCAAATTGGCCGCCGGAGGCACCTCGACAGGCTTCATAGGTCTAACATCTACACCAAACAGAACCAACACAACACCCATTAGTCTATATATACATAATAATAAAAAATAAACATATGTATAAATGGAACCAAAACATGTACATAAGCAAGAAAAAGAGACAATCACCTCGATCATCCCACCCCTCGCGACTAGGTGGGGGAAGATCTGGATCATGGTGATAATCCGTCCCACTCCATGGATATAACTCAATGGCCCCAATCTGTTTTCACCAAACAAATAGATAATACAGGGTGAATAAATTACCAACCTCTCCATTACCGGCCCTGGGCATCACCCTACCCCAAAAGTCCATACAGGGATCCCTCAGCCCCCTTAGTGGCACCATTACCATTGGACGAAGAGACAAAACCCACTCAAATAAATAGGAACACAAGATGCTACCATAGGTAAATGTCCCATGTCCCTCCCCTGTGGCCTTGGTCATCTGGGCACACATCTCAACCAACAACATGTGTGCCTAGGAAACCCAGGCCCATCCAAAAATCCTCTCCACCATAAGGATCTGACCTTCGATGGGTCCATGTCACTCCCAACACTTGTTAGGATATTTCAATACTCCATCCTTTTCCTACCTAGCATTATTTATTTTTCCTAGTTTTTTATGATGCCATTTTCCCCCTAGTGGTGTGCATATGTCATCCAGGATCCATCTACCACCTTCTAAGCCCTGCATGCATCATTTTAGGACCACTTCATTCAGTTCCCTATTTTATAGGAACCTACTGAGTGTTCTGGTGCAGTCCACCTGATTTATCTGACTCTTGTGGGGGGTTAGAGCTCCGGATGCCACTGATTGTGGCCTCATGCGCCCTTTTCTAACTGGCATGCATGATAGACTCACTATTATGCCCTCCTTAGTCAGTTAACTGATTGTGACTTCAGTTAGTTGAGTTTAGGTTCAGTTCAGTTGACTTTGAGTCTTCTGGAGCACTCCCGTGGTGATAATCCCTATGCTAGACCAACTGAGGTTCGAATTCTCCTGCATGATTCGAATTCTCTCCATTGTAACATCATTGTTTATTATACTAATTGTTAGAACATGTGATATTATTCTGCTCCTATCTGAGTTCTGCTGCATTATTATTCTTCTCCTCTTTTTTACTGCAGTTTTCACTCTTCTTCAAATTTTCTGCTCATTCTTTCTTTGTGAGGTATCCTTAGCTCTTTAGATCTATTGTGACATAGAATTTCACATGGTATCAAAGCCTTTTGAGCGAATAGGTTGAGCAGATGCTTTCGGTAGTGCACCAGAAGCCTTTGGATTTCCACAGCAAATCCTGGTTCCATTGCATTGAATTCATTGGAGAAATCCAATGAGGTCTATACAGGTGTGAAGGATTCGTATAAAAGTGCCTACTATCCTAAAGCAGTGCTCAGTAGTAGTCTACCTCCATTATTGATATTTTTTTGCAGGTTATTCAATTTTTTTAGTGCAACAACAGTTGTAGCAGTTTTCTGCAGTTACAGCAGTTTTCTACAGTTGCAGTAGTTTTCTGCAGTTGCAACAATTTTTTCTGTAGCACCGGCAGTTTCACCTTGTATTCGCTCCAGTAGTTGTAATGGAAAATTCGAACTCTCATCTCTCTCCCAGGATCTTGACACCCTTCAACTATCTTGATTGGAGGGATGATATGCAGATGGTATTGCGAAACAAATCATTGTACAGGGTGACAATGGGGAAGGATCCCAAACCACATTCAGCTGTGGAGAAAACCAAGTCTTTGAATAGATTGGATGAAGCATTTGGTTTCATGTGTATTCATATTTCCATAGATCTACTCTTCCACATCGAAGGATTGAAGACTCCAAGAGGGTTATGGTTGAAGTTAGAGACCCTCTTCGGAAAACAAGATGAGCTAAGAATCCATATTCTATAAAATGAGTTGATTTCTCTACAAACGAGCAGTTTCAAGACCATTCAACAATTCTTTTCAAAATCCAAATGTCTGGTTATGTAATGCAAGCAGTGTGGCATTGAGAAGAAGGATGAGCAGTTGGTGCTATCCATTCTAAGCAAGCTAGGTCCTGAGTTCTCCATATTTGTCTCTACCTTCCATTCTGGGCGAATCAATCCATGGTTGGAAGATTCCCTCCTTAGATGTTTTGATTAAATCTCTCATCCAAGAACAATATAAGTTGATCTAGATGGGTGCCTTGAAGGTCTCCAAAGATCAAGCTCTTATGGCTGGAGAAGAAAAAAGTGCGACTGGGAAAGGGAAGCACAAAGGAAAGGATAAGAAGCCATCTGAACCAAAGCTTAATGCCAAGTCAAGTCCATCAGAAGGAGCCTCCATCTCTAAGAAGGAAAAACATAAGTTATTTGAGAAATCCAAGTGTTCCTATTGCAAGAAAGGAAACCACCGAGAGAGATCTTGCATGCAGAAGAAGATAGATCAGTTGACCAAGGTTCTTGAACAACACACCATTTCCCTCCCAAAAGGTCCAAGAGAGATTGATTCTGGAAGTGAGTCTGATGGTCATGAGAGTTGCCATGCACTTAATGATGGATTTTCAAAATCACAATCCCTCCTCATAGATTTAGGAGCCTCCAACCAAATGGTTTCCTCAAGAGAATCATTTTCTTCTCTAGATCTCAAAGATGGTTTGATTATTCACATGGGAGACAACTCTCAGATCTCTGTTGAAAAGAAGGGCACAGTACATATGGAGCATGAAAAGTTCAAGAATGTTTTATTTGTGCCTTCTTTGTCGACAAATATTTTGGCTGTATATCAGATGAATCACACAGGTTCACTGAAGAAAGTGTTCTTTGGTCCTGACACAGTTGATATTGCAGAGATCTCCACTGGGAATATTATAGCAAAAGGGTTTGCAAACCATGCCTCCAAGTCATATGAATTCTCACATTTTTTCCATACTCTCTGCCTACCCCATTGGAATCTGATGAAGACCATAGTGATACCACTTCTAATGAAGATGAGGATCAAGATCTTGATGTTGAGAATAAATTTCAAGGAGAATCGGATTCAAATCCATATCCAACGCATGCTCCCAATCCATGGCCAAGGCCAATATGGGCTCACAAAGTCCTTGTAGTTGTTGGGAACATAGTTGAGGATCCATCTGACCATAGAACCACCAGATCTCAGTATCATGCAAAACTTGCACTATGTCATGCATATCCACTTCTCTCAGAGAGGTGCTGCATGATGGTGGGGTTTGATCCACAATCTCTTGGAGAGACTTGCCATGGGGGATCTACAACTAGGAAATAATATCGGTTGTCTGACAAAAGGTACTCAAAGGTTCATGATTTGGACCACAATGAGCCATTCACTCCAATATCAAGAAGGGTTCCTGAAAGAATTGTTTTGGAAAATACAACTTCTACACAGTGGGAGGCACATCAGAAGAGCAGATCCAAATCTAGCACCTGCATTGCTATCCTACAGAGGAGCAGCTTGCCAATATTTTTGCAAAGGATTTCACTGAGGAAAGTTTTTTCCTTCTCTGCTTAGCATGAAGGTTATTTGAGTTCACTACTACTGTTCTTTTTTTGGGGGGGGTATTTTTCCCATGAGTTTTTTCCCCATTTCCTTGTTTCATGGTCAGTTCTTTATTTTTAATCATTTATTTGATTGTATGGGTGACCTTTGGTATTAGTAACCAGGTCCCAGGATACAAAGTATGGATTAAGGGGGGATGTTAGGATATTTCAATACTCCATCCTTATCCTACCTAACATTATTTATTTTTCCTAGTTGTTGATGATGTCATTTTACCCCTAATGGTGTGCATATGTCATCTAGGATCCATCTACCACCTTCTAAGCCCTGCATGCATCATTTTAGGACCACTTCAGTCAGTTCCCTATTTTATAGGAACCTACTGATTGTTTCGGTGCATTCCACCTGAGTTATATGACTCTTATGGGGGGTTAGAGCTCCGGATTCCACTGATTGTGGCCTCATGCGCCCTTTTCTGACTGGCAGGCATGATAGACTCACTATTGCGCCCTCCTTAGTCAGTTAATTGATTGTGACTTCAGTTAGCTGATTTTAGGTTCAATTCAGTTCACTTTGAGTCTTCCGGAGCACTCCAGTGGTGATAATCCCTATGCTAGACCAACTAAGGTTCGAATTATCCTGCATGATTCGAATTATCTCCATCGTAACATCATTGTTTATTATACTGATTATTGGAACATGTGATAATATTCTGCTCCTATCTGATTTCTGCTGCATTATTATTCTTCTGCTCTTTTTTACTGCAGTTTTCACTATTCTTCAAATTTTCTGCTCATTCTTTCTTTGTGAGGTATCCTCATCTCTTTAGATCTATTGTGACATATAATTTCACAACACTAAGCAAGACAATCACAATTTCCCTCATAGTAGGATCCAATAGGTAACTATCAAATATGCCCCCATCCTTCTTTGCCCCAACACACCGCCACAATATTGGGAATCATTTATTGACTACCAAGGGAAGGGTGGGTCTCCTATCAAGAACTAGCAAGCCTGTCAGAAAATATATGTCCTAGCGCTCAAGATTCAATCTCTCATCGCCAATAATGAAGCATCCCTACTGATGATCCCACATCCCTAGCATCTCGCTCAATATATTCTCACTCAACCTCATTAGTGGACACATGAATAATTTCAACAACCCCACATCTCATAGGTGTTGTTGAAAAACTAGGTCATTTCATACCTACCCCAATAACTAGTTGTAGTGGCCTTCACACCATTCAATAGCCATTGCAGCTAGCATGCAATATGCAATCACAAACAAGTCAAAAAGTGTGTTAGACCTCACCTCATCAATAGTCAACATATCCAAAAAACCAAAAAAATCATAAGACGTGCGACTTTTTCTTCACCAGTCACATGGTTTTTTGCAAACACGGAGATGTAACCTATACATTTTCCCGCATGGGACATACATTTCCTCACATGCGTGATCATGAGGGTATCTAAAACACATCCACCTAGTTGAACCATTCGAGATATGCACAATTCGGTCAAGCGGGAAAATCGTGCGGCCGAAGCATGAAGCTCCTACATAGTATGAAGTTGTCGAAGGAACTACTGCATGATTCCACATGACTTTTCCTTTGAAATATACACAACTTATCAAAAAACCCTTCCAGCTAACTGTATGGGCTTTTAAGGGACCAAAATGAAAAATTACTTCGCTAAAATTGATGGGTTGTGTACAAGGGCTTGCCTAGAACTCATGGAATTGAAAAATGCTAGTCCAATCTTCTAGAATCAATAAAACTAACTCTAGGGAATCCAACACATAATGGAAAAAAATATTTCAAAAAATGTGTCCCACCCCTATTTATAGGCCAAAATTCCCAATTTGCAACAACTTCATTTGGGATTTTTGTAAATTTGCATGATGAATCATCAACACCATTGTGATTAGGATCATGAGATATTTAGCATCACACCATTGGTTTGTTTCCCCCAAAACTTAATCTAGCACTCATTTTCCAATTTTTTTCCAGGTATAGTAAATTAAGTGTCAATAAAGATTGCACAGTCAAATTTATTATCATGAACACTCGTATGATTTAGTATTTGCATCATGGGTGTAGTATTTTTTCCAGGAAGTAGATTCACCCCCATCAAAAGGTCCACAATCCCCACCCATAGGTATATCTTCTTGACCCTACATATAGTCTACATATCCCCTTATTTGCATTGCACTTATCGATTCATAGCGTCGATATCCATAAGGCCCTGATCCCTCGATAAAATGCATCACCACCTACAATTATGTTATCGAGTAGTAGAATGATCCCCCATGGGTGTGCACACCATTACAGACCCCCCCCCAACAGTCTGACACCCATAATGTCACACCACCCAATCCACTGAATCTCATAATTCTCCACCTTGCTAAGTAAACCACATTCACTTTTCTTGTTGCGTCTTAATGATTTTGTCTTCAGATTCACCAGCACATGTTATGATTATGACTCAAATACGGCCTCTCATCCCAATCATGATTAGTAAACCATATGTGTTTCTCTCCATATCACCAACCCCTGAGAAGACCATCAAGGGGCCCCACCCTCTGTACACGCCACTATCATTCGACCATTACCGTAGGGATGCTCTACACAATACCATTCATTAGGCACCCATCTTATCGTTTGTGCAAAACATCCACATAATTCATTTGGTACAAATTTGTTCCCCAATTCACTCAAAACATGGGAACCGCATCACATTACATTATTCTTTTGGCAGCACCCCCTAGTCACCCTTGATCAACACACTTGTGTTCATTACCAGCCAACACCTTCAATTTTCCTTTTTTGTGTCATCTAGATTCACCAAACCCTTGTTAGGCTTCATATGAAAAAAATCATCTTGAAGACACTTTGCAATTTGTCTATCCCCACTACACCTTGGAGTTTCATTTGAAGCAAGTTTTCATACATCATCCACCCAATTTAATCCAATCAAGGGAATTCATGAGCCCCATGCTTACCAACCTGTCTTGTTTCAGTTCTATCACTATCTCAGTTGGTTACAAAATGTTCTTGGTTCTTGTGGTAATACCATCATCTTACCACCCGCTTTAGCTCTCATCAACATCATATCACTTTATTCTAAGAGTTAAGGCATTAATGATTGTACCTTGGGTTCCATTCTCATAAAAATAAGGGTTCACCTCGAACTGAGTAGAGAGATTCACCAACGCTCTCTACCTCGATACTCTCCCCTATGTTTGACATTAACAAGTTTATCACAACAGGGAGATACGTACATTCCAATGGTTGTAGTGTTCACGATTATGGTTGAATACATTTTTCAATTTGACATAAGCAAGTTTCCTACCCAACAACTTCATGCTTATTCAGGTTCCCCACTCCCATGGGTTGTTCACAATCATTATTAGTTCCTCTCCTTTAGCATCACCAACATCATCACCAGTACAAGGCACATCCTATGATAGGAGCAAAGCCAACTTTATCCCTACATCTAGTAGTTTATGGAGTCAATCCCTCGATCTCCACTTATTTTAATTCAATTTAATAGAATTTCATGAGCATAAGGATGCATGTCTTGTTTGTATAAAAACTATATTTTATGTGTCACCTATCAGCTTGTTGAGTGAAATAAAATATTATCTAATAAACAATCTTATTTGCAGAGTTTGGCTTTAGCTTCTTAGTGTTTGGTCTACTAGTCATCACTCACATTGTTTTCGTGGTTGCAACTTGCAAGGAGAGGAAGGATTTCTCACCCTCGTGACATTTTTCCCAAAACAGTATGTGTGAGAGGAATTAGATCGAAACTATAGGAATTTTGTCTTGGTGGATTCATAGCCTCAACTTAGGGGTGGCCTTTGTTACAAAGAGATAATGTGTAACATAAATCCGATGGTCAAAGAGGGACCCAATCCAAGTACATACTAAATATGGTCCAACCGTTAGTTGATCTCATGTACATGAGTAGGAATAATGGAATCTTGATGGGATTACAAATGGAATTTTGATGGGATGACAAATGGAATATTGATGGGATGAAAAATCATAGAAATTGAAGCCCTACTAAAAC
Source organism: Larix kaempferi (assembly GCA_027924585.1). NCBI lineage: Eukaryota > Viridiplantae > Streptophyta > Pinopsida > Pinales > Pinaceae > Larix > Larix kaempferi. Next base: position 21,188,761 of record BSBM01000887.1, read on the forward strand.
TAGAGGGACCCGGGATCTGGAAGGAGTAATAAGATGAGAAAATCCTCACAGGTGGCTCAAATGCTAAAAAATGAGCCGAAAGGGTCTAGGATATTGCAATTTAAACTAGATCACTATTGTAAATGTATCCTAAACATCAAAGGAAGCTATGAATTGAAAGGCTTCTAGAATATAATTAAGAGATGGAGTGAGTCATGAATGTCTAGAGTCTTCAACCAAACTTGAGATAAAGGAACCACCACACTGTACAATTCCCAACAATGCAATAAAGAGATAGAGTCAAGCACATGAGAACCAACCAAGTTGAGGGTAAATGAGGCCTCCCCTCGATTGGTCCATGTTAAGCCATCGTTGATGGTTATGGGAACAAGTACATAATTCCTCTAGGCCTATCCTCTAGAATACAAGTGTTGAAGTTGATAGACATAGTCCAAACAAAGTAATGAGGGATCTTTGTATATCAATGTAAGGGATGATACAAGGTCGATGTGAAATAGACTTGGACTAAAACACCAAGAAAGAATGGAGGGTCATAGAGTGATGGAATCAAGGCCTCCTTTATTTAGAACATGAAGGCATGGTTGACCTATGTAATGAATACAATACTTAAATATATATTAGATACTAAATAAATAAATAATAATTAATAAAACGATGAATAATTATAATAATAAATAATAATAATAATAAGACACATCTTCACTAAAGGACATTACCTAATGAAGGTACATGGATTGTCAGCCATGGTGACCAATTAATGCATATATATGTATACCTTCCCTTGGCATTGTAATATATTCTATCATTCAACCATTATATATTATATTATTACTATATTATATGGATTTTTGTTTATTGTCTTTCCTTCTGTTGGATACTTTATAGAAAATACTTTGTTCATTTCAATTTGGAAACATATCTATAACTCATGATAATATGAGAAGAGGGATACAAAAAAATAACCATTAGAAATAATTGGAATGGGAAAACTCATCGAGGGGGGTGAGGGGGTACAAAGGTCAACACTATGTGGAGGCTAACATTAGAAAGATTCCATGTGAGACTCATTGCAGAATGCTCTGAATAAAGGAAACCAAGAATGCTACCACATGAGATCATATACAGTCTATAGTAGTGCCGAGGATCAGCACCATTGAAATGGTTTCCAAAACAAATAGGTACACAAGGAATAGAGATTCAAGGAGATAAATGACCAAATGAATCAATGAAACATGTGATAGAAGATGGAAGAGACTATGGGGTAGGAAATTGATGGTAATCTCCTTAGGGGGTCGATGTATGGTGGAAAAATAAGGCAAATTTTACAATATATGTAAGGGTGAAGTGGACAGTTCATGAAATGTAAAATGAAACATAAATGACCATGATGTAGGATTTTGGGGGGTAGGATCGTGAGTGTTAATGAATAAGCATATGAGGCTAAATTCAGTATCATAGCCTAAATGAACTCTCGTTACTATGGGAATAAAGTGGAATGGGTACCAAAATGCACATGGGGTATGAACGATAACCCATGTAGGTAAGGTTCTATTGTTGGGAAAATGAAAATGCAAGGGTGGATGGGCCAGGCCACTTGCCTAGATAGGGGGATACCTATAGGCGTAATGATATCAAATGAGTTGAATATAAAAGATGTTTGTAGAGGTAAATCACTTATATGCCAATTTGAATAAATATACTTGTAAGGATGCTCGCATGTGGAGACAAATTGTGATCTTAATGAAACATGTAGCTACACACATGGAAACAATTCCAAAGCGTAATATTATATTTGGAGAGAAGACCAATAATACAAGCAACATATACCATATAATAAAGGATCAAATTGCATATAGTAAAATAAGGGGGAAATAGGGGTTTCCCAAAAAATATCTTAATCACACAAATTTGGCTATGCAATTAACAAAAACAAGAAACAAGGATTCTAATGGTGTGAATTACACATCAAATAGATGTCGTATGGGGATATACAGAACATGAGAAAAATTTACCCAAAGTCTATAAATAGAGCGGGACCCATGCAACTAGGTGTCATTTTCATAGTTTACCATTGGAGGAGCTCGTGGGACCCCAAACTTTAGGTGCAAATTTCTCTCATTCCATTCATCGAATTTGGATTCTACGAATTACAGATTAGAGGTCTCTCCTTACTCTTCAATTTTTTCAATTTCATTTATTAAATTAGGGATTCTTATAGGGCTCATATGGATCCCTAGAAGGGTTTCACCAAGCATCATGGGTTTTGAGGTCTTTTTCACAATGTGGCCACTTAAAAGGAACCAATAGGTGCAATGACATCACTCCTGGGTGAAAAAATTGAGCAATGATTCATAGCACCCATTTAGGAAAAAAGTGTGATGGGGTCACACTGTTTTACCGAATAGGTGTAATTCCTTGTCACAATTATTCTTGGGAAATTTGTGATGGGGGTTCACACTTTTCTTGGAAAAAAACATTATCTAACTAGTTAACATTTTGGAGAAAAATGTAGTCATCAGGGTGAGATGGAGAGAGAGGGACCTCCCGAATCTCTATAGGGAGCTCCAAGATAACCCAATTATGTGAGGGGCACTAGCACGATACATGATTCTCTAGTTTATTAAGAACCCATTAATGATATCAAATGGTCTACTACTGCCAAAATGTTGGTTTATATATATATATATATATTTCTTTATCACTTGAGCTCTTGTTCTTCTATTTGAGGGATAAAGGTTCCCTTGCTTGATTTTTTCACCTTTTTTAGGGATGAGGATGCACTTGCTCAAGTTAACTAGCCTTACTTGGTAGTTATGGGCTAGTTAAACCACTTGGTTCATGTAAATCCAAGTTAACTACTTCATGAGGGTGCACTTGGCTATCTAGGGTGCATTCTATTGGAGCAACACTGGCTCTCATGATCATGCATGCAAACCTATATTAAATTTCTTGTATACAAGTTATTTTATCTTTGTATTGTATTGCACTCAATATGTTAATGAGAATTACATTTCTTGTTATATTCTTTCTTCTCTCATCTCAATTGTTAATTGTATTGCTTCTCAATTAGATTCATAGATCCTCTTACAAGTTGATCATTCAAATATCACATGGTATTAGATATTTGGTGAATTTAAGGGAGTATTATACAAAATTAGAGCATCTTGAAGCTTGGGTGACCTCATTCCAATTATTTCTCAACCTTCCCATTGTTATGTGGCTACCATCGAATCATGATTTTAAAATGGAATGGGGGACAAACTTCTTTTGCAAACTTCAAATAGTATTTATGACCTCTACAAAGTGTTTTAGAGGGTTTATCATAGCTCATTGGAAATGTTTTTCTATCATCTCAAATGGATCTTCAACAAAATTTTATTTTTATTCATGGTTTTGGATATATTGTCAATTGAATCTCTACAAGTATATGACACAAGAAGGTCACATGCACCTTGATTTTCGATAGGATTTTCCTCACTCCTCAAGCTACTACAAAAAAATTTCCATATACTAATGGAAATATCTCTTCAATGTCTCAAATGGATCTTTGACATAATTTGATTTCATCGCATGTAGATAAAGTTATGAACAAATCTACAAGTGGACACATATTGGAGCGCACCACACAAGATGGATCAGTCTCAATAGATAATCCTCTCACCATTCAACTATTATGAATGTAAGTTGCAGGTGGTGTTTCTCTTGCGAAGTAAAGGCATATACATAACCACCATGGGAACTGATATTGGACCAAACTCTGTTGTTGAAAAAACAAAGTGTTGTAATTGAATGGATGAAGCATATGGAGTCTTATGCCTCCCTATTTCTTGGAACCTATTATTCCACATCAAATATATAATGATACCTAATGAATTTTGGACCAAGATGGAAGGACTCTTTGGGAAGTAGGATGTGTTACAAGGAAATCAACTAGAGAATGATATCATTAGTTTGATCTCAAGCAACGTTGACACAATCTAGGATTTCTTCACCAAATTCAAGGTGTAGATAAGAAGGAATAGTAGCATATTCTATCAATTAAGTCCAAACTAGGTATCAAATACTCATCTTTTGTTTCTACCTTCCATGCAACAAAATTCACACTTGGAGATGCTTGGAAGAATCCTTTCTTGGATGAATCTGTTGTCGATCTCACCTATGAGCAAGATGAACTTGTTCAAATGGGTTCCCTGAAGACAACAAAGTTGCATGCACTTGTTGCAAATCAAGGAAATGAGAATAGAAACAACAAAGCAGAGGTAAGAAGGACCACGATCAGAACAAGGATAAGTTGATATGTGCTTACTGCAAGAAACCCAACCATGAAGAACATGCATGCATGAGAAATCATATTGATCAGTTGACCCATATTCTTGAGCAAGACAATATCAAGGTACCTAACAATAACAAGAGCACATCAGCTGGAAAATATGAGAAGGCATAAGATGATAAAGGAAAAGGTAAGGAAACAATTCATACACTTGTTGATGTCTCTTATTTATTATCCACATGGGTTCTTGATTCAGGATATTCAAACCATATGGCCTCATCAAAGGAAATATTTACTTCTTTTGAATCATATACCAACCCTCCCATCTTAATGGGAGATGTGAAGGTATGCAGGAAAGGAACCATTGGTTTACATCATGGGAATATTCAAAATGTACTATGTGTACCTTCTTTGTCGATCAATATTCTTTCCATATATTAGATCACCCATGTAGGTATTGGAAAGCTAGTGAATTTCACACTCGATTTAATAGTCATTATAGAAATAATTGATAGAGTAGGAAAGAAGATCATCAATTTGGGTTGTACATATTTTCCAATTTCATTCCAAAATCTCATTCTACTAAGCACAATGCTACAAATCCTACAAATTTGACTTATATTGCTATGGATTCTTCTTCTAACACTTCAAATGGTGAGGAGAAAGGATCTATAGAAACTGTTGTGGATCCAACAACAAAACCATGTTGGGCATGTCAAAAGGAATGTGCATACATTGCGACTCTTGAGCTTGCATCACCATATTTTGAGTTACATGCTAGTGGCATTAGGTCCAAATTTCTTCTTCAGATGGGCTAGACTAGTGGCGTCCTTCATAAGAATGGAGATGGAATTACACATCCCATTCAACTTGTGATGAGACCAACAAAATTTAGACTTGGTTTTGTTGGGTCTTTGTCGAAATTAATAAGGTGTATTGATCCTTCTACCAATCATACTCATGTTTTTCCAACACTAGAGTGTATCACATTAGATGAATCTTATACTATTGAGTTGTAGGAGCCACCTCCTACACCTCTTAAGGAATAAACTTGGAGCTCTCACTACCAAATACAACGCCATTTTCATAGCGATCTTTACCAACAACAAATTGTTTGGCACTAGATTCAAAGTCTTCACCATCTGCATATTGATTTACTCAAAATTCTTATCAAAGGCATCATTGTCCTCCTTTCCAGTATCCATAGTCATTTTTTAGTTCCTCTTCATTCAACTCACTGATGAAAAGGTGTATGACAAAATATTGGCAAGGTACCAACTCTGAGGATTGTTTGTGGTTGGTTTGATGATTGGTCCTGAAAACATTGGCAAATGTTTGAGAACTTCATATCTATGCATTCCTTCCATAATACACATGAATCATTCTCATTGCTCACCTAAACTGATTCAACCTCAACAACCATCCTATTATTCATTATTTTGATGACAATTGTGGTGTTATATTTTTTGTTCTAGAAAATCACTTTGACTAGCCCAACCATTATGGTGTAGGTTGGATCTTTAGTTGCTTGAAGTAATTGATTATTGTCAACATTAGCTACAACCTTCAACTTCAACTCACTCATTGAATCAATTTATTGATATGCCATTATTAGATCATGATTTATCGGCTTGTCATTAGTTTTGGATCTTAGAAATTGTAAACCATCAACATTGTGGAATTGGATCTCTATCCTCTTGAGGGGGGGCTTTCTTTCCACTAGTTTTTCCCCTTTTTCCTCACTTTTCGGGGATATTTTTTGTACATGGGGTACCTAACAAGGATTTATATTTGCAGGAACCATTTTTTGTGCATCATACTCACCTAAGTTAGGCTTAAGGGGGATTGTTGGTTTACATGCATTCCTTCCTCACTCACTTGAACTCTTGTTCCTCTTTTTTAGGGATCAAGATGTCCTTTATTGAGTTTTTCCCATTTTTTCGGAGGAATGACGATGCACTTTCTCAAGTTAACTAACCTAACTTGGAATTTATGGGCTAGTGAACTCACTTGGATCATGTAAATACAAGTTGACTACCTCATGAGGGAACACTTGGCTATATAGTGTGTAGTGTATTGGAGTTACACTGGCTCTCATGCTCATGCATGCAATTAATCATAGCTTAGTTTCTTTTATATATATTCTTTCATCTCTTTGTTATATTGCATTTGATTCATTTAATAATTTAATGAGAATTACATTGCTTTGTATTCCTACACTCACCCCTCCCAGAGCACTCTCCAAAACACCTTGCTTGCTCAACCCACAAAGTTCCAATGATTGTCTCCAACCAAAATGGAAAAGTGTCAAAGGTGTGGAATCTGCTATAATTATGATGAGAAGTATGTCCCTGGTCATAAAGTTAAATAACATGAATTATTTCAAATTGACATCACCTCCTCCCCCCAATTAGAACAAATCACTATGGAAGATACCCCCAGGTTCCAACTAGATGAAAATGAACCTAGCATTCCAGTAGAAATGGAGCATGAAGTTCGCTGGGAAGAAGCCATAATATCCCTTCATGCATTATCTAGCATTTCCACTCCTCAAACCCTAATTTTTTTTTGCTACATCAAGCACCGAAAAGTGGTTGTTTTGGTTTTCAATGGAAACACACACATTTTATTCACATGAATGTGGCTAAAGAATCCCATTGCTATGTGCATTTGGTGAAAAACTTTCAAATTTCAATAGATAATGAAGGTATTATGAAATGTGGAGACGGATGTGAAACTCTAACTGAGGGACTATCATCTCAAAATTCATATGTTTGTGATGGATATGGGTGGTTGTGATATATTTTTGGGGAAATAATGGCTATGCACCTTGGGGCTAGTCACCATCGATTTCAAGGAGTTATACATGAGATTTATTACAGAGGGCCATATAGACACCCTCAAAGGGCTTTAGTCAAGATCCTCATAAATCATCAACTCTTACCATATGGAGAAATTATTAAAGAAAGGCCACTCTAGCATTATTGTCCAATTCAATTGAATATAGTTTATGGACAATCCCACACAAGAAATACACCTTGATTTGCAGTAGGTTTTGAACAAACATCATCAAGTATTTGAGACATTGATTATTTTATCCCCACAAAGAGGAGAGCATGAACATGGCATTATGTTGATTATGGGTAGTCAATTCTCAAATGTTTGTCCTTATCGACACCCTTTTGTACAAAAGAATGAAATTGAGAATAGTATTCATGAACAATTGGAGGAAGGTGTCATACGTACCACCTCTATCTCTTATTCATCACAAGTTCTCATGGTCCTAAAAAAAGAAGGCATGTGACGCATGTGACCAGACTTTCATACTCTCAATAAGTTAATAATAAAGGAAAAATTCCCAATTCCAATGATCGATGACCTCCTATATGAGCTTCATGGTGACATATTCTTTAACAAGCTAGACCTTTGCTCTGAATACCACCAAATAAAAATGAAGGAAGTTGGCATCCCCGAGACTACTTTCCAGACACATGAAGGCCATTATGGGTTTCTAATGATGCCCTTTAGACTTTGCAATGCCCCATCCACATTCTAGAGCCTCATGAACAAGATCTTTAAAACCTTCCTCTGGCGCGTTGTGCTAGTATTCTTTAATGATATCTTGATCTATAGTGAAAATTGGAAAGCATGTATGGAAGATGTTGATTGAGTACTAGAAATACTACAAGAGAAGAAATTATTTATCATGAGGTCCAAATGCACTTTTGGTGCTTCCAAGGTTGAATATTTAGATCACATTTCTAGTAAACAAGGGGTGCATGTGGATCCTAAGAAATTGAAGCTACAATATTGGATACAACCCAAAACATTGAAAATATTACATGGATTCATCCGGCTCACATGTTACTATAGAAATCTTGTGCAAAATTATGGGAGGATAGTTGCCCCACTTATAGCCCTACTAAAAATGAATGCCTTTGTTTGGACCGAGGCTACAAAGCAAGCCTTTTCTACTTTGAAAATTATATGTGTACCATGTCAGTCTCAACAGTACTTTATTTCACAAATGATTTTTGTATTGGAATGTAACGCGCCAGGTTGTAGTCTGAGAGAATTAATCATGCAAGAAGGGAAATCCTTGGCCTTCATCAGTAATCAATCATGTGGTAGGAATTTGGGCATATCCACATATGAGAAAGATATGATAGCCATCCCTCATGTAGCCAAAACTTGGCGCCCCTTAGGAACTTTCAAATTAAAATAGATCATTACGGTTTAAAGTATTTTTTGGAAAAGAGGTTGTAATCTCTAGATGATCACAAGTGGGGAACAAAGATGCTAGGGTGTGACTGTGAAATCATCCATAAAAAGGGAAAATACAATGTGGTGGTAGAGGCCTTGATATGAGGAAGACAAATATCTATTTAATTTATCCTCATCAGTCCATAATAGTTAGTGGAAGCATGACAAGAATGGTCAACCCATGATGAGGTGTTGTAACTCACCAAACACCTTCAAGAGGGCCCCAATCCTCCTAAGGCTATACATGACACCAAGAGACCTTGTGGTATAAAAGTATATTTTTCCAAGTATCCAATTATGCTTTGAAACAATGGATTCTTGAAGAGTTGCATTCATCTCCTATAGAAAGTCATTTAGGAATGTTGATGTATTTGTAACTTCGGAAGATATTCACTTGTATATTACATTTGTACTTTATTGTATCCCCAACGGAGATGTATTATTCCTCCGATTGGAAGTGTCGTCATTTGTATTTGCAAGTGTCGCAAGTTATATTGTAAGTGTCATAACTTATATTTGATGGGTTATTAGACCACCTTAGAGGGGTCGGCCTAGTGTGGGTTAAAGGGTTATTAGACCACCCTAATGGGGTCGGCCCAGTGACAAGTGGTAATCGGTTATTAGACTCTCCTAAGGGAGGTCGGCACAGTTCGAGTAAAAGGAAAGTCAAGTCATTGTATAAATAGAGAGTGTGACTCTCTCATTCTATTCATTCACTCACTCACTCACTTCGCATTAGTGAGAGAGAGGAGGAGTGCACACAAGTTGAGGAGGAGAATATGCTAGGAGACTATCTCTTATTTTGGGGATTCATCTTTGTGATCTTTGTATTGGTGCTCATTCTATATCTGAGGAAGTTGCGGGGTCTTTCACCTTCTTGGTTTTCCCCGGTGAAATGCTTTGTGTCTCTTGTCTCTTGTGTTTGATATGGTGTACATGTTGTTCTCTCAATTAAGATCCTAGATCATATTGAATTAAATGATGAAAAACTAACATGGATTCAGAGCTAGCCTGAAGGAAGGCATTGTATGGCATTTATGACACTTGTTGCACTTGCGACAAATTGGAAGCTAGCGCTTGGTATAATAAAAACCAGTCATCGTGGAACTTTCGCGATAAATAAGTTTTAGCGAAGTTTCAGGATCTAAAACTTTTACAAGCCGAAGATGAAATGTTCATGTACCTTTTGTCTGAAGATTAGCCTCATCTTCGTTGTACTTTGTGAGATATGATTCGTACAAGTTAGGGTTTCTGCCTCTTCCAGAATGCAGTCCTAAACAGGTGACCTAGGAAAAAAGGTCATATCTCGGGCTAGGAAGCTCCAAATGGAATTCCGTGAAAAGTGACAGTCAGGGCATGGACTTTAGTTTCACAAGTCCGGGTTTCAAAGGCCGAAGTTGAAACAGTGACACTTGGAACTCCGTACAAGTTCTCTATATTGTTTCATCGCATAAACAGGTCATGTTACGACACTTGGCATATCTCTCTCTCAGAGAATCCATTAAAGCTCAGATCTGTGGGGTTAGAAAGATGACAGGTCAGTCTACCACAGGTCTAAGTTTCAGACCCTGAGGATCTGAAATTTCAGAGATACATCAGAAACAATATGACATATATTTCTGTCCAAACATAATTGGATTCTGAGCACTTTCATTTTTTGGTTTGTCACTGCTGCGGGAAATTAGGGTTTCTGCAAAAGTTGGAATTTTTGGAATCTGAGACCACGGCTGGATGCTCCTCATCAAAATCAAAATTTAGAGACCAAGATCAAAGTTTTTGATTGGGTAGAACCCTGGGCTCTATCAAACCCTAGTTCGGGATTTTGACCATAAAACCAGAATTTGATAGAAGTTGTAGATCTGAAACTCGCAGGTCAATTTTTGGAGTTTTCAAAATCTAAGCACACTAGATTGCTCGCCTCAATCATGTGCATTTCCCTGTCCAGACAGAAGTTTGAAATTCCAAGTTTGGATTTTTAGGGTTTCTCTGACAAACCCTAGCCAGCTCCAGATCCAGATTCAACAATTCAAGTGGATTGGGTTAATCCTAGAAGAGAATGATTTGGACACCTACAGAAGTTCCAGTTCCAGAGGGAGATGAGGCTAAGGCCTTACATAAGAAGAACTTGGTCAAGTCCAAGAGAGTCATTGCAGATTCTATCAAAGACCATCTCATTCCACATGTGTCTTCTCTAAAGACACCCAATGAGATGTTTGATTCCTTGACCAAGCTAATTGAAGGAAAGAACATAAATCAAGTATGACTTGAGGAGATACAGGTATGTTTTGAAATCTGTTCATGATTAAGTTTGTCTTCATATTATTGAGGTTAGTACAATCTAGATTAATTTTAGACTTGTCTTATCACCTTAGTAAAAGTATGAATGCATGTGAATGATAGAAGACATTCATTGATTTGGGTTATGACACTTATGATTGTACTAATGCACTGTGGTGTTGTATGAGGATGATATTGTTCGCTAACATGAAAGGTACATCAAGAAAGACAAATCAAGTTCTAGATCATGAACATATGACCATGGTGACATGAAGACAAAGACTCATCCATAGCCATTGATCACATAAAAGCTCTATTTACGAGATATGTATAATTTGGTTCTACAATGCTTAACTTATGAGATATGCAGGTTACTAGCACAAGGTCTCTAAATCATTGAAGAGAACAAAGAATACATTGTTTGGGTATGTTAGACAAACATGATAATCCAGGTATATTTTTCCTGTATCAAGTTAGAACCCTACTTTGTGTTAGGATCTTAGATAAGTATACTTTTGTATGATTGATAATGATTATTCATGAAGTTATAAGTTTGAGTAATCGTGAGTTTATGTATATTATGCTTCTTAGTTTGATTAATGATATGACAAACTAGAAGAGTCCAATGGCCAAATAAGAATATGCATGAGTAAAAGAAGTACTCTCTGAAACCTTGAATACTAACACTTGTGATAAATTACTTGTGTATGAAATAATCATGACCATACATATTTAGAATCATAATGTTTTGATAGTATTGAGATTATACTAATGAATGTATGATTATGTATGAGATCTTGAGGATGACACTAGTGCACACTTAAGCATGCATAGTGGTCTAGGATGGATATAAGTTCAAATACAGATAATCCAGAAAGCAAAGATCAAGAGGGAGCACACTCCAGTAGTTCCTGCAAAGAAGCAAAGATCAAGAGGGAGCACACTCCAGTAGTTCCTGCAAGGAAGCAAAGATAAAGAGGGAGCACACTCTAGTAGTTCCTGCAAGGAAGCAAAGATTGAGAGGGAGTCCACCCAACAACCAAAAAAAGATAAGTATTTGAATTGTTATTTCCTGTATATATGATTACTTAAATGATGTTGTTTAGTCATGTACATACTTATGAGTTAGGATGTATATTATGCATTTTAGAAAAGTTGCATTAATGAACAAGATACTACTAATATAGTAATGGGTAAGTGGCCTATGGTACTGTACAACATTCTATTGCTACTTATCTAGAATGAAACCTCTTTGCTGACATGTTGGAGTTGTGCACACTCTTAACAATGTTCTGGTAGAGATGGAAGGCATCTAGAAAGTTACCAGATATGGATAAATGTTGTATTGAAGCATTGGCTAAGATAATTGCATGACTGTATGACATATGTCTTTATGTGTAAGAATTTGTTCTGAAATCTATGAGATGTTTCTAAGCATGCAATTGAACTTGTCTTGTAGGAAAGACTGTGTACCATCACCTACAAGAGAGACTTGTTTCGAAGAACAAGCAACGAAGACACAACATTTGTTCCAGCGACAAAGAACACCTATTAAAGATATTGAAGAAACTGAAGTTCCCAGAATTAGGGATGCATTAATGGAAGGATGCCATGATCAAGGAGTACCAGTCGATCATGAAGAACAATGTCTGGGATGTGATCTTGAGACCAGAAGGGAAGTCTGTTGTGACTTCCAATTGGATCTACAAGATCAAGCATGCTGCAGATGGTAGCATAGAAAAATACAAGGCAAGGTTTGCGGCTCGTGGCTTCTCCCAGAAAGAAGGGATAGATTATGAAGAAGCTTTTGCACCTGTAGCCAGATACACTTCCATCAGAACAGTACTTACTCTAGCTGCAGTGATGAAGTGGAAGATACACCAGATGGATGTCAAGACAACTTTCTTGAATGGTGTAGTCGAAGAGGAAGTGTATGTGGAGCATCCACTTGGTTTTGAAACACATGACAGGGAGTCATATGTGTGCAAGTTAAAGAAAGCCTTGTATGGTTTGAAACAAGCACCCAGGACTTGGTACGGCAGGATAGACATATTCCTGTCTAGTTTGGGATTTACTAAGAGTAAAGTGGATTCCAACCTTTACTACAAGGTTGAGGAAGGCAACCCATGATACTCCTACTGTATGTAGATGACCTGTTTGTGACAGGTAACATTGGGTTGATTGCTGATACGAAGAGGAAGCTTGCTGTCGAGTTCAAGATGAAGAACTTGGGTATGATGCATTATTTTCTATGCATGGAGGTGTGGTAGAGTGCGGATGGAATCTTCCTTGGACAAGGGAAGTATGCAGTAGAGATCCTGAAGTGGTTCGGGATGATGGACTGCAAGGCCATGGCCACACCGATGGCATCGAACCTGAAGCTATTGAGTGATGTTTCATCAGAGTCGATTGATGCCACGATGTATCATCAGATGATTGGGTCCTTGATGTACCTGATGAACACGAGACCAGATATTTACTTTGCGGTGAACAACTTGAGCCAGTTCCTGACGGATCCTAGACATGTTCACCTGATTGTTATAAAGCATGTTCTGAGGTACCTGAAGGATACGGTTGATTATGGGCTCAAGTATGATGTGGATCAAAAGTTTAACCTGGAGGGTTATGTTGATTCAGATTGGGCAGGCAATGCTGCAAATAGGAAGAGCACTTCGGGGTGCTGCTTCAGTATGGGATCAAGTGTGATCTCTTGGTTTAACGGGAAGTAATCCTGCGTAGCACTGAGTACAGCTGAAGCAGAGTATGTTGCAGCTTGTTCGGCTAGTTGTGAGGCAGTATGGCTTAGGAAGCTACTGTCTGATTTATTTGATCTCCAATTGGATGCTACTTGTATCTTCTATGACAACCAGAGTTGTGTGAAGTTATCAGAGAACCTGGTGTTCCATGACAGGTCGAAGCACATTGAGATCAAATATTACTATATCAGGGATATGGTGTAGAGAGGAGCAGTGAAGCTCCAGTATGTTGCGACAGATGAGCAGATTGCAAATGTGTGGACCAAACCACTAGCCAAAGTGAAGTTCGAATACTTCAGAGAGAGGCTTGGTGTTCTTCAAATAGAAGATACTTCAAGGAGGAAGTGATGGGACACATTTGTAGGATCCATTCGAATCATGGTGGTAGGAGGATTCTTCCCATGGCTGTGGATGTAAGTGTTGTGTGATGAGCATCAGGACGATGCTCCAAATGATATGCATCAGGACGATGCTATGACGATGATCAGGATGATCATGTGATGATGATGTGCATCAGGATGATGTACTGTATGATGATGATCGGTATGATCATGAGTATCAGGATGATACTCCGTGGCCGTGGACAGGTTGTGCAAGAGCATGTAATCAGACCTGGAGATCCGGACAGGTTGTGCAAGGCACGTAAAATATCCTGGGATGCTCTTTAGAGATCTTGCAGGTTGGAAGACACTCTTTTAAGGTTTTGCAAGAATCACATGTAATCGGTCCTAGAGATCCGGACAGGTTGCGCTAGGCACGTAAAAGATCCTGCGATGATCTTTAGAGATCTTGCAGGTTGCAAGACACTCTTTTAAGGTTTTGCAAGTTCACATGTAATCAGTCCTGGAGATCCGGACAGGTTTTGCTAGGCATGTAAAATATCCTGGGATGCTCTTTAGAGATCTTGCAGGTCGCAAGACACTCTTTTAAGGTTTTGTGAAGGCCACATGTAAAAGATCCTAGGAGATCTGATAGGTTGAGCAGTAAGCTCGTAAAAGTCCTGGGATGCTCTTTCGAGGTTTTGTTGACGCACGTAATCATCCCTGAGGATTCCACAGGATGGCCAAATATGATGAAGACCTACAGGAGGCTAGGCCTACAACTAGCATGAAAAAGGGTTGGCTCTATAGAACTTCCTATGACGAGAAGAATTGAGAGATAGCACCAGTGATCGAGATGACGAGTACAACAGCAGTGACAATGATGCTCCGTGATCCAGTGACGATGATCCAACTCCATAATTCAAGACTTGTGCCTATATGTATTGATGACCTGTGTCAAGAGAATACCTTCCTAGTTAAGAGGGAGTGTTGATGTATTTGTAACTTCGAAAGATATTCACTTGTATATTGCATTTGTACTTTATTGTATCCCCAACGGAGATGTATTATTCCTCCGGTTGGAAGTGTCATCATTTGTATTTGCAAGTGTCACAAGTTATATTGTAAGTGTCGTAACTTATATTTGATGGGTTATTAGCCCACCTTAGAGGGGTCATCCCAATGTGGGTTAAAGGGTTATTAGACCACCCTAATGGGGTCGGCCCAGTGACAAGTGGTAATGGTTTATTAGACTCTCCCATGGGAGGTCGGCCTAGTTAGAGTAAAAGGCAAGTAAAGTCATTGTATAAATAGAGAGTGTGACTCTCTCATTCTATTCATTCACTCACTCACTCACTCACTTCGCATTAGTGAGAGAGAGGAGCAGTGCGCACAAGTGGAGGAGGAGCAGCTGCTAGGAGACTATCTCTTATTTTTGGGATTCATCTTTGTGATCTTTGTATTGGTGCTCATTCTATCTCTGAGGAAGTTGCGGGGTTTTTCACCTTCTTGGTTTTCCCCGGTGAAATGCTTTATGTCTCTTGTCTCTTGTGTTTGATATGTTGTACATGTTGTTCTCTCAGTTAATATCCTAGATCATATTGAATTAAATGATGAAAAACTAACAAGGAATTGAGAAACCTATGAACGCACTAGGTGATAATTTTTTTCGTTGGGAATGAAAAAATATATACACTTTTATGACTGAATATGGAACATGCCAAAGAAATAAGGGTGAGATAGTGAAGACTCCCAAGGCATTGTAGCCATTGCTAATCCCATCTACTATTTGGATGAATGTCTCAATGGATTTTGTAGTAGGTCTTCCAAAAGAAGGCAATAAATTGGTCATCATGGTGGTATTCAATAGAATTTCCAAATATGCTCAGCTTTATGCCTTACAACACTGCTTTACTGCAAAAATTGTTGTCCAATTTTTTCTAGATCAATTTTTTAAGCTCCATGGTATGCCCACTTCCATTGTGTTAGGTCAAGATCCACTTTCACCAACGAATTTTGGAAAGGTTTTTTCAAACTCTAAGGCACCTAGTTTCAAATGAGGAAATCCTATCATCCCCAATTGTATGGAAAAACAAAAGTCATCAACAAGTGCATAGAAACCTATTTGAGATGTTTTGCTTCATAAAAGTAGCACCAGTGGATGCAATGGTTACCTCTAGTTGAATGGTGGTATAATACCACTTATCATGGTGCTGCAAAAATGACCCCATATAAAGTAGTATGTGGCCAATGACCACATTCAATACTTTCATATATCTCAGGCACCTCAATGGTGCAGGTCCCTCTTGGATAGTATGCCTCACAATCGCAAATTCATTCTCTACACACAAAAAATTATGCCTATGGATTAGAATCACGTGAAAAAACAAGCCGACCAACATCACTTCAAACATTCCTTTTATGTCATGGATCAAGTGTTTCTTCGTCTCCAACCTTATAAGTAGACATCTCTCAAAGATAAAGGTCATCAGAATTTGGCACCAAAAATTTATGGCCCATATTAGATTAGACAACCCATTGGACAAGTGGCTTACAAATTAGCTCTTCCAACACACTCCAAGATCCACCCAGTATCTCATATTTCTTGTTTGAAGAAGGTTATCGGGAAAAAATTTCATGTTCAAACCACCTTAGCAAAACTTGATGAAGAAGGATCCATATGGCTCTAGCCAGGAGAATCCATTTTGGCCACATGAGAACAAATCCTCTGCAACATACTATCCAATAAGTTCTCATTTAGTGGAAGGATATACAGCTAGAAGACGCTACTTGGGAACCATCAACAATTTTGTATCAGTTTTCCCATCTCCGACCTTGATGATAAGGTTGTTTTTGAAGGGGCAGGGCATGTTAGGGTCCTACTCCAACCCCTCTACTTTGAGGATATTAAGGAGTACCTTATTTATTTATGAGGCCATATCCTTTGAATAAGGCCTATTAGATATTTATTTGATCGTAACTAAATGTAAAAGGGTCTCTTTATTAATTAAGACCCACTAGGTGGTCATTCCTCTTTAATAGTGGGACCACAAGTAGTTAGGATTTTTTCTATTGATGCACTGTATAGAGAATTTAAGGTTGTGTAATGTAATCAAGGATTGCTATTGTATTTGGAGCTTTTCTCATTGGAGGTTACCCCCTTGAAGTGGCAAGTGAACATTGCTCTCTTTTTTGGAGACCACTAACACAAGTGTTCTTTCTCGTGTTCTATATATTTCTCTATCGTGGTTTATGTTTGGCTCTAGAAATGTATCGCGTTCTGTTATTTTTCTCTGTAATTTTTGGGTTAGGTACATTACAGCTTATTGAGGCAATATGGATGGTTAATCCAAGTCGGATGAGATTCCTAAAGAGCCATTTGGGTCTATTATTGTTTCCTTAAACCTTATCACATAATGGTTATTGATATATGTTGTCGAACCTTTCACTATAGAAGATATTCATAGGAAATTTATAGTATGCTTCCTTGAGTTTTCACTTGCCTTGTAGATTATCATCTTATCTGTTGTAGGAAGTTTAGATAGTATTATCCATGGGACATGGTGGATATTGATAGGCCAAGATTCAAGTGTCTCAAAACTTAGTTTGAAGTTCTTGTTGTTGTCTCTTACCTTTAGACATCCCTAACATCAACCAACATTCCTACTAAGATTCATGTACATCATTTCTAGAATTCCCTAGGGGAGTTTCACATAACAATATTGGAACTTAGGTAAGTGTAAGTATCATGCTTCTCTAGTGTAAGTATCATGCTTCTCTATCTTACTCTTTCATTTTCTATATTTAATTTCTTACTATAGTCACTAAGATTTGAATATTTACTAAAATAGCTTAGTTTCTATCATTTATCTATTGCATTTACTCACATAGTCTAGATAGTTCCTTCTTAATTGTGTGGTAGTTAGGCCTTGTTTTCACTATCCACTCCCATCGTATTTTTTTTTCATGCATTGATGATTGTAGCCTTTATTTTATCTGTATCTTCATGTGTGTTGGAATTACATGTATAGAAGACACATGAGTAGTTCCACTTTGCATTGATATAGGAGCATAAGGGTCTCCATGATGGTTACCAAATAGAGTTTCTCACATAACAGGGTCCCTCCTTATTTGGGGGCACTAGCTTGTTCTACCTTTTTCTAATGGGCACCATTCCCTTTCGTGCAACATTTCCACATCGATTGTTAACTCCTTCTCTTTGTCTTCTTTTGCTTGCTTGTCATTCAATCTTCTTCGAGGAAACTTGTTTCTCTTTCATTTCATGATTTTAGCTCCTTCCATGGGGGAAAATATCATGTATATTTTCTTCCCTTCACACATACCATATGCATATCCCTTCATATGATCGTGTCTGGGGTATTTTATGGTACATTGGACATACATGACTATCCCTGAGATAACATCAAGATCCTCCTAATCTTCCTAGAAATGGCTCAAAATGTGTTTCAGTCTCACATGTATAGTTTCTCACATCATCAATATATGTGATTATGGTTTCTAATTTAATGTCTAATTCCTTGGTAAGTTTCCCCTTTTCATCATTGTCCTCCATGGTCGCATGTTTCCCCATAATATGTGTATTAGTTGAATCATTTTGCTCCCTCTATGTTAATTTGGATTCAATACCTATAAGAGGGGAGTTGTTCACGGACTATAATTTGAATAAGGTCGATTGAAATTGACATTGATATATTTTGATTAATATATGCAACCTACATTACCATTGAAATAAGGTATTTTAAATTGTTTCTCACTTTCTTATTCTTTCATGTTTCTTCTTTATGGTATCATTGTGCATGCATTTATTTTTTATATCACTCCATGCTTGTATTGGCATGTTTAGAGAGAGGCACAAGACTTTTATAAATTTAAGTTTTCACATTTCAAATATTATATGGTAAAATATGGTTGAACAAGGTTTGTCTATTTTTTGTCGATTTTTGGTGAAGATAACAGGGGGGGGAAGAAAAATAAAAACAAGTCAAGAAAAAGGGCATAAACAAGGATCAGGCACTATTTTGAACAAGTTTTTCTTCCTCATGTCTCGTTGATGGTGCACAGATGGCACATAGACTATAGACATACATTCATATATGGTTTTAAAATATTTAATATTGTGTTTGAAATGAACTTGATCATGGATTGTTGATTGTCACTAGGGTTCTAACCCCTCTCCAATAGTTGATAAGTTATTCATTGACATTAGGAATTCACTAAAGTCAATGGTTAAGAGATATAAAGCACTAAGGCAATTACATACTCCTGAAAACAATATGAAAAAATAAAAATGCTAGATAAGGTTATAACTTATTGGTTATATTGGAAATAAATGAAAAGAATACTAATATTTTACACAAAAAATTGGCAATCCCAAATTATTTTCAAAGAATGAAAGAATTAAACTAACAAATGTAACATGTGTTTTGTTTATAGCAATTTGTGTATAGAGATCGGGCACAATAACTTGCAATTCTTGATGTGGATTCCAGTGGAGAAGCACAATGTTTGGGCCAAACCCTTTCCAAATACAACATGACCACATAATCCCCCCCCCCCCCCCCCAGCAACTCTGCATAGATACACCCAACTCCATTAACATCGGCCCCTCATCGACTTCCTCATGCAACACTAATGAAGTGTGTATTTTGGGGGATGTCAATGTGGAATTATGGACTTGACAATGACCACATCCTAATAAAGCATCCAAAAATCATGAGCAAGTAAGTAAATTATGTTTTTAATCGTTGTCATATTTATTTTGGAGTATTACACTACCTACTTTTTGCATAACAAATATCATATATTTATCTTATAATAATCCTTAAATAATTTGTTATGTAGAAAATGATCGATTCTATAAGGAATTGTATATTAATGCATATAGTCTTTTTTAATCCATGATTAAAACAAGAGCCATGAGGTGGCAATGTCCCCGACATTGCCACCTAGTTGTTAGTTTTTTGCAATTGGCGTGAAAAGCTTGAACAAATAGCACTATCGGAACAAATATCAATAATGATTCTTTAGTATCGCAAGTTATCCATTTGGAAATAAAGATTGCAATGTTGTTTCTAAAAGGTAGGAATTGGCTTCTCAAGTCACTTGGAGAGTAGAGTTGTCATTTCCCCATGAACAAAAATGCAAAACTAAAAAGTGACAATTGTAATCAATTTTCCATTACAATCAAATTTCTCGAGCTACACATTTAACAAAGTAAGCTCCAAATATTGTTATAGATAGATAATTGTTATTCTAGATGGACAATTTTCTTAGTTGCAAGGCTATTCTTTAACATTGTCACCACTTCTAACTCCAAATCAAAGCTAAAACATAACTTTCTTTATGCTTAATGATCACAAGCTTCAAATACTTACATATGTAATCAATTTCTACAATAATGACAACAACAATACAAACAATTTCCGAGATCCAGGGCTATAACCTTAAAATATTTAAAACATTGACAAATGGTATCCATTCGTTCTCAAATTATGATAAACAGAAAACAAGTTGCATTATCTTACTTCATTGTTTAGATAGCACACAAGCTCTAAATTTTATCAAGAAAACCGACATTTAATATATTCAGAGGGAAAATTAAATAATAATAAATACACTAGATCATTAACTAGAAAGGATAGTTAAATACACAGTTTCCCAATTTGAATTTGTTTAGGTAAAAATATTTAAATTTTGGCAAATTCCGGATACATACTTTCAATAATTCGTCTAAATTTAGCTCAGAAACTTTAGGTCCACGTAAAACAGAGATGCTTAAAATTGCCACAATGCAACTTGTGATTTCAATTCTTCATCTGTGGGATTCCAATCTCAAATGCCTAATTCCCCGATCTCATGCTAGGCTTCACATGACAACCTGTAAATAATGTGTAATGAGAATGCAATCCTCAAATAAAATTGAAACATGTCGTACTACTGACATTTTAATCTAGTGAATTTGCATGGTTAAGATCAACTAAGTTTTCAGTTCAACCAAAATATTTGTCTTTTTCTTCAACACAAGCTGACCTTAAACCCTATAAGCCAAGAAATGCATGTACATATTTTGAGTTCAATAAAAATAAAAGGATTCTACCTGCATTTTTCCCTCCAAAAAACGACTTAAAGTTGCCATCTTCATGATATGTTGAACTTTAGGAATTCAAATATAGAAAACCCGGACTGAATTTTGCAACTCTTGAGTTTGATTAATATATTTATTATTTTGGAGGCATACAAAGCCTGTGCATTCAATTTGTTCGGATACAAGTAGAGAATATTTGGCATCTGCTAGTAAGGGTTCTGTTAGGGTATGGTCTTTTCATTTTGGAAAAGAAGGTGAATGTGTACATGAACTGAGTTGTAATGGAAATAAATTCCATTTGTGTGTCTTTCATCCAAGCTATCCAATAAATTTGGTAATTGGATGCTATGAGGTTAGTTGCATTGGGTATTTGACTTCGAAATTATTACTTATTTAATATGGGCTTTCTTCTTGTGAGAGTTAATATATTAAGATACAATCTTTATTTTAACAAGATTGTATTATTTGAATCTTGTATCCAATAATGATCGTTTTGATTTTCCTACTAATTAAACTTACAAATCACGATAATACAATCCTATTAAATATCTAAATGACTAACTAAATGAACTAAAAGGCTAACTAAATGAACTCCTTATTAAGTATTTCATAAATTCCAATCCCACATATTATTAGGAACATATACCTTACTTTTGTATTGATTATATATGAATGTTTTTCTCATATTTATAAACATAATTACTTGCACCATAATAAAGTTTTGGCTAATTTATTCAAAACCTAACCACCCTTCAAATAAAATTTAACCTAATTAATATACAAAACACTGAAGGAATGGATTGTCCACCGTGGAGAGAGAAAGTTGATTGGAAAAAGTAGGAAATAAAATAAAAGCACTTTATCCAACTATCCAACATTTTGTGTAATAGTCTATATCTAATTATGATTAGACAACATTTTGTGTTATAGTTTATATCTAGTTATGATTAGACAGAAATAATAGTTGTTGCTTATGTGACAAAAAATAACTATCCAATAATTTGTGCCATAATCTATATCAAGGTAAATACTATTCATAATAATTAACATAAAAGAGAACTTAAAAATAGAGTTAGGAACAAACATAGAAGTACCTAGTCCTTGGCCTCACATAAAAATATTTTTCACCTATTTCCTTTTTTTTTCCAGAGAAAAAAAGCTACTATTGATATTCTTATTAGAATCAAATAGTACAAAAAGATTTCCTGTTCCATCCAGGTGGAACCTTCTGAGATAACCAGAGATGTTATCAAATAAGTTCTGAACTCCAAAAATAAACAGTGCCTATATCAAACAGGATATATCACAACTGAGCATACATGTCAGTCCTCCCAAGCACATGACTAATTACATCCATCAAAACTATCCACATAGTATCTTCAGCAAAAAACATTAAGTACAAATATCAGTCAAATATAGTCAAAAGCATCACCATCAGATCAGTCATAGAAATAAATAGAGCCACAGTCCTGGATGCAGCCCTCACACCAATCCTCCCAAATTAAGTGACCTTCATATCCTTCTAGAGCATGTTTGGAAAGCTTGTCTGCCATACAGTTGTGCTCACGATAAATGTGTTCAAATATGATGTTCTGCTGCTTTTGTTTCCTTCTTAAAACACGTCTTTAGATAATTGGTTTTATAATTAATTTCACACAAATAACTAAAAAAAACACTAACCAAAAAAACAAAAACTACTTATTTATTATTTTGTATAAATTCAAACCATCCCAAAAGGAAAGGAATCTTATATTTATCCTATCTCATTCTTCTAAAACAAGTATTTATCATTATTTTTAAAAAAAATGCATTTCTAAAACATTATTTTAGCTTAGCTAAGAATTGCATCTCTACATAGCCACTAATAAACAAATTGAACTAGGAATTACATTTTTAAATTATCTTAACAAATAAACTATATGATAGGATTTGCATCTATATATAACCAAATATATTTCTCATTAATTTTCCATATCTTAATGTGTAGGCATTTCCATCTGCGTGAAGATTCTGTAGCATGTTTATTGCAGGGATTATTATTGTATTGCAACCGTTCCTCTCCTCCTTCATGAACACCAACTGCGTGGAGATTTTCTCATACGAATCACGCCTCCTTCTGTAAGTTGGAGTGAAACTTGAGCACAAAACTCCAACGGTCTGCTTCAGCAATTAATGTTGGCTTATCAAAAGGCTTCTTTTAAACGCAATGCAGTTCGAATTCTTTGGTCACCTGGGCCAAGGTTCAAGTCTCAGGGACACTATTCACAAAACAATAAGGCTCGCAGCGAGTGATTCCAACCGCATATTCGGGTTTATGGAAGTTGTTTGCCAGAAAAGACCGCCAAAATCGCAGAGCACACAGTCATATTGTTGAGGAGAAGGCCATCAACGTTACTCCTGTTGTCAAGCGAATTACACCAGATTGCAAGAACGCAGGGATAGCAGATCGCTGGAAAGAAGGAGATCACTGAGATGATATTTTTGGTTTTGTTTGACTTCAGGTCTGAGAGATGAAGGTGATGAAGTTACGGCACAACCTTTTCAGGGAAGACATATCATTGAGATATCCATTATTTAATTTCTATGAATATGTTTATAAAATTACAATGTAATTGTAATGTTAGTTGTTTGTTAGATATTGATGAGGAAAACAATGAGGTAGCTGGCAACAAGTAGTACAAAGGTGTTCACATGGAAAATAATGAAGATTGTCAAGAAGATGTTGGTAAGCATTATAAAAATGTATAACGATGGATGAATCCAGTGTCAAGTCCAGAATTACCTACACTAATTTTTATGTTCAAATGTCAAATTGATCATTGATAAATTTTACAACTGTAGATGTTAGTAAGATTGTTGTTTATGAATGAACAAACAAACAAACAAAAAAGCAAAAGCATGATGTGAGATCTAGATTAATTCTAGGAGGGTAAAAATATTAATAATGATATATTATGGAAGGTAAATTAATTCATCATCTAGAATTATTGATATTTCTTAAGTTTATAATACTATATTTTAGTTACTTATAGTGTTTTCCTTTCCTTCTAGTCATTGAGGTTCAGAATGGAATTGAGAGTGTCCATGCTCAAATTACTAGAGGGTCTCAAAAGTTCAACATTGATGGCAATATCCCTAGTGATGAAGCCCCTCTATGTAGTGTTTTGTATCATAAGAAGGCATTTCAAAGGTAGATCGAAGATTATTGATATCTCTCAAGTTTATAAGACTATATTTTGGTTGTTTACTATATTTTATTTTTCTTCCAGACATTGATGCACATTATGGAACTCAAAGTATCCAAATTCATATCACTAGAGGGTCTTGAGAGTTCAAAGTTGATGGCGACATTCCTAGTGTTGAAGCCCCTCTAATTAGTGACATTGATGGCAATATCCCTAGTGTTGAAGCCCCTCTATGTAGTGTTTTGTGTCATAAGAAGGCATTTCAAAGGTAGATCAAAGATTATTGATATCTCTCAAGTTTATAAGACTATATTTTGGTTGCTTACTATATTTACTTTTCTTCCGGACATCGATGCCCATTATGGAACTCAAAGTATCCAACTTCATATTACTAGAGGGTCTCGAGAGTTCAAACTTGATGGCGACATCCCTAGTGTTGAACCCCTTCTAATTAGTGTTTTATGTCATAAGAATATAGTTCAAAGGTAGATCAAACGAGATGATAACACACCCATGATGCAAATATATGTTTAATAAGGCTATATTGCACCAATGGTATTGTAAATCTTATTTAATTTTATGTGATTTCCATTTCGACGTGTATGTGTTTTTTCATATCAAAACTAGGGATGGGGAATTGAGCGTGATGGGAGTGGGAGGTCAATTGAGCTTCTGCATTCTAGTGGTTGATGTCATTAGTAGAGACCCAATAGTTCACAAAGAAAAGAGAAGCTCAAGTTGTAAATAACTCAAATGCCACATTGAGACCCAATGAAATCGATACCTAATATGACGAAAATTTTCTAATTTAGTTCTTAGATTTTCTTATGCATATTGAAGAACCATGTAATTTTGGTCATTAAGGAAACAAATAGGTGGAAGATCATCTCATAAGAATAAAATCAAAATAAACCTCTTATAAAGAATATGGAACATAGTCATTTTTTTTAAGAGTGCATGATAAGTAAGGCAGGTACTCTATTCAATGAAAACAATATTTAGTGAGATGGGTATTGAAGAATTGATATTGGTCAAATGAGGTACTTCATAATGTATGTTAGTTTTTTTCCTTTTTTCATTTTGGTTATGTAATCTATGAAAATTACTTACATTTGTCAAGGGATGAAATGCTTTGCATACTTTTCCAAGATTAATATTATGTCACATTAATTAAATAGAATCAACTAAGAAGATTGGGAGGATAGAATGCTTATATGAACAAAATTGAAATGATGAAATTGAGGTTCGAATGAGAGAGCACTTTGTCAAAACATTGGAGGTAGTTTTTTGGGGGGATTCCACTGGATGTAAAGGTTTGCGCTTAATTTTTATGCTTAATATATCAAGTGTTAATTTAAGATGGATCTGCTAGTTTATTTCTAAGTCAAGTGTTTAAGAAAAGAAAATCAGTTTATGTCTATCATTTTTTAAACGTTACAAGATTCATTGCATTATTTATGCATTATGAGTTTCCATTTATTTGTTTTCACCAATTGGGTCTTTCAATTCAACAAATCAAAAATACAAATTTAGGTGACAATAATAAGAGTGCACCATAGATCTTTCATTGAATGATTCAGAGAAGGCAAGCCACCACAAACCCTAGATATTATTTATTAAATGGATCTATCATGTTGTAATCATTTTAAGATCTTTAGAGTTGCAACAACTGATTTAAATTATGTGTATGTTGTCATTCATGTCTCTATATTTTGCCTCATGCAACTAATGCTAGTGTAACTATCAATATCGACAAGTTTTTGTAAGAGGATTAGCACCAAGGACACTCCTACTTGGCTTCCAACTTGGGCAATGAGAAAAATGACTAACTACGTACCAAAAAATTTACTTACTTCTAAGTTAGAGAGACCCTAAGATTGGGCAAACAATACTAAACCAAAACCCTCTTGAGGGCTACACTTCACTTTTCTTCACATAAGATTGGGCAAGAGATACTAAACCAAAGCCCTCTTGAGGGCGGTTTAATCTTACTTTATAGTAACATTTTGCTTGTTAGTTTAAACAATGTTGAAATGTAAGTTAATTTCAAATTTGTTAAAGTTTAATTCTAAATTATATTATTTTATTTATCATTTACACGAGCTAAACCCAAGACTATTTTACACTCATTTTCCTCAAAATCTTCAACACTCTTAATAGTTTGGTCTAACACATTTTTCAGATCTTCGATTATTCTTTAATGGTTCATTGACATAATCACCTACACCTATTAAATCTGAAATCTAATGGCATATCCAAATAACTAAACAAACCTCATGCTTTTCATTTCAAACAATTAGTTGTATTTCTAGCACTTTTGCATTCAACTTCATGTATCTAAGTTGCTAGAAAGTTTTGTTGTTATTAACCACATTATCATCGTTTCATCTATTTGATTAATTATGAATTTTTGTTATAAGTTATTTCTGAAAATGATGATAACTCTATTCTATTGCCAATCCCAACAAAAGAATAAGATCTTGTGGTTCAATAAATGCCATTATCTCAAAAGTTACTTTTAGATTTACTTGCAATCTATTTCATTGCTTTAAATCAAGATACCTAAGGCTTTCATAACTTTCTTTGTTGGTTTAAACCTTATTTTCCATTGTTAGTCATTAACACTTAACTCATTATATACTACAATAACAATGTTAACTTGATCTACATTGTTTAATAAGATACATCTCACTTGTAACATATTACTTCTCATTTTACAGTTCTTGATCTAGTTCTTTTGGCAACAAGTTGTTCATTATTCATTTGGCAAATCACTTATGATTTTGGGTTGCTCATTTTTAACTTGTCATCATTTCTTGTTTCAATTATGATTTATGGTTTTATGGTTCATGGATGATTAAGTACTCTTTAAAGTTGATCTTTGCAATTTTTTTAGGTATCTTAATTTCCAACTAGTAAACTCATGAGCCATCAATCCATTCATAATCCAAGTGAGTTGATAGATTTCTTCACTTAATTGCATTTAGAGAACCCCCCTTAGTGATTTGTTCAAATCACTAGAAGTGAAGGGAAGTATTAGTAGGTGACAACTACATTACTTCCATAGTTGCACACATATGCACCTTGGTGAAGACCTTGCACCATAGTGTGTTAGTTTTTGTGGCAACATAGACCATTACTTTTTTTTCAAAGAAAAAAATCAATGCCATTGTATTAAATAGTATGAAGAAATATAACAACATGATATCAGTGCCTGCCACAAAATGTTCGAGGCTCACATAAGCCAAAAACGATCAGAAACATATCCAAGACATCACCACAAGCGAAAAAACGTAAATATAACCAAACAAGCCAGGCAACAATGGCCCCAAAAATAACACAAGAGAGATCCTCAGAGAACCAAGCACAAAAACAAAGACGAGGCCCCCAATCAGACCACAAGGCGCCCGCAGACAGCGAACAAAACCACTAGAAGCCAGGTCCCGCTAAAGAGTAACCCAAAAATTGGGCCATCCCATAAAGGAACCAAGGGTGGCCCACAGTAGAACCAAAAAGGCAAACAAGATGTTGGGAGGGTAGCTAAATAAGATCTACAATATGTACAGCAAAAAAGGATACATGCCAGATAAAAAACGAGAGCTGAAAATAATAATATGATAAGTTGACTTTATAAATTGGTTTCAATCTCAGAGCTATAATAATCTTTGCAATGACTTTATAAATCAGGTTACATAAAGAGATTCGTCTGTAATCATAGAAATCTACAGGGTGCGAACATTTTGGAATAAGGGCAAGAAATGTAGAGTTCAAAGCACCAGAGACCTTACCAAACATTCTAGATTCCTCCACAACCACAAGTATGTCTAGACCCATGATGTCGAAGAAAAATAAGAAAAGTTCCACCATCCATCCATCCGACCCGAGGCTTCTGGATTTTGCAAAGCCTCTGAGAACTGTTTCCACTTCTTGAAGTGTAACTGGGGCAAAGATGTTATTTCCTTCATCGTCCAAGAAGAAACGTGGATATTCCTTAATAACTTGAAATTGTTCGATCAGAGAAGTAGACTTTGGATCCTGATACAAAGATTGAAAGAAAGTCACCGCATCCTTGTGTAAGGCATCCATTGAAGATATTTGATTCCCTTCATTGTCTTGGAGATCCCATTAATGGTGGATATTCCTTAGACCATTACTTTGACAAACCTCAATTGCTACTTTTTCTACCAAGTAATAGAAGGTTTGTGCATCAGGCCAAAAGTTAGTTAAAGTACCTAACTATTAAATAATTCATTATTACGCAGTGCTAATTGTTAGTTTTTCACAATTTAATTCAATATGATATAGGATCTTATCTGAGAGAATAACATGCACAACAAATCAAACACAAGAGACAAGAGACACAAAGCATTTCACCGGGGAAACCATAAAGGAGAAAACCCCACAACTTCCTCAGAGATAGAATGAGCAATAATACAAAACCCCCAAACAAAGAGATGGTCTTCAACAGCTTCCTCCTCCTCCACTTGTGCGAACTTCTCTCTCTCTCACTTATGCAAATTGAGTGAGTGAGTGAATGAGTAAATAGAGAGGAGCACCTTCTCTATTTATACTTTACTTCCACTTGACTTTTTACCCTAACTGGGCCGACTTCTCCCAGGAGAGTCTAATAACCCCCTATAACTTAACCCAGGGCCGACCCCTCTAGGGGAGTCTAATAACCCTATCGAATACAATAATAACTTTCCCGATTGGAGGAATAAAACCTCTCCATCGGAAGTACAATGGCATATGAATACAATATAAAATATACAAGTGAATATCTTCCGAAGTTACAAATACATTAACACTCCCTCTTAACTAGGAAGGTATTCTCTTGACACAGTCATCAGCACAAGTCTTCGTTACTGGATCATCATCGCCATTGCTGTTGTTATCTCGACCATCAATCTCTGTAAATATATATAGATCCAGAGTTCACTACTCCCTCTGGATCGCCCTGAGATCTCAAGTGGTATGAGTCTCTAAATCAATATATGCTCATAAAGAAATAAACTCAACAACTAGATCTGCATTTACCAACTGAACATAAATGCAATCAACCACATAGACAACAAATATACCCTGGAACCCTTTCGGGAAAAACCAACTAACTATGGGGCTATCTTCTCTCTCGAGCCCAGAGCATATAGAAGTATAAAAGACAGTACAATACAGAATTACCTCAGCCGGTAACTCAATCCCTCTAAACAGGACAAACTCTAATTTGCATGCATCCAGCTGATGCATGCACTAAAGAAGTATGCCCTAACTGCCAATCTGGATCTGAGTGCTCTGACGGTGCCTCTGATAGATCTGTCTCCGCTAGATCTCTCTGCTCTGATCTGCTCACTCTAAAGACTTCCCACTGATGAAATCGGCCCTCTCCGCATGCACAAGTGTGCCCTCCCCTCTAGATGTCAAATGCTCGTACTAGTCCAAATCTCAACAGATCTAAGCTCCGATCGTCCCTAACCTTCCTCAAATCTCGAGGCAAGGCTATCCTGGAAGTCACAGACTCTGAATCGGTCAATCTAGCTCACAACGAGCTTCTCCTCCCTCAGGAAAAACGTCCTCCTCCAAGAGAACTCGGCCTCCTCCAATCTCCACAGTGATCTCACTGTTGAGCTCTCTCAGCTCACAAGAACGGGTATCTATCCTCTCTAGAACTGAAGGTCACTGATCTAGCTCAGATCTTACCTTCCTAGCTCCTGCAGCAACTCCTCTCTATCTCAGAAAGTCGCCCCACATGTGCAGATTCGTCCTCCTTACTCTGGCAGTATCTCTCTCTGATGATACAACTGAGTAACTCCATTTGGGGACCCCCTACCTCTATAAATAATCTCACCGATGAATTAGGTTTTCCAAAACCCTAATTCCCGGTGCATGCAAAAAGTCATCTTTGCATGCATGCATACAAAAGGTCACTTTTGCATGCAGTCACTGAATGCTGACAGGTCGTGCACTACTCATCCATGCAAAGGTCAATCTCCCTTGAAGCTCCACATGCAACCCCCACTGGGCTCATGCCACTGAGTAGAGTGCATCTCACTCTCTACTCCATCCTGATGCCTATGCAGCTAATGTAACTCCATTTAAGGCATCTGAACCATGGAGGACATCCTGAAGTTACCATAATCTAACACTCCCTCTTAACAAGGGAAGTCCTACCATGGATACCTGGATCCAACAAGTCCTTTGTAGCTGACACTAATCTAGCTAATCTGCCTGTCACTACTGCCCTCTGACCTGAAGAACCCTAATCAATCTCCATATGTGTGGCTTCAGAAGAAGCCCCCCTGTCAACCACTGCCGACTCTGCCACTGCACTCTGACTCGGACTCCCTCTGAGTCTCTGCTGCTGTAACCAACTCTGAAATCCTCTGTCAAGTGGATCTACTGCTCTGTAGGTCATCTGTCTATGACCCTGAGTTGACTCAGCTCTGTAATTCAACTCCCTCTGTCTCTGCACTGACTGAACTGACTAAGCTCTCTCCCGAGCCAAGTCCATCTCAACCATGTCATACCAGCTCACTCTCTGACTGGTGCCTGCATGAGCAGCATGCTCATCCCTCTTATATGAGCCCAAGGGCTCAATCTCCACATCTCCATCACTGTCAAGAGCATCTTGCTCATCCAACTGAACTCCAAAATCACTACCCTGGTCCTCATCACAGTGAGCATCTCGCCCACCCATCTGCTGAACAGGCTCACTCCTCTTGGCCTCATCTCTGCTATGAGCATCCTTCTCATCATCCTCCTCGGCATCTGAAGAGGATGCACTCAGCCATCCTGATGTG
The DNA here is from genome assembly GCA_027924585.1 of Larix kaempferi. Classification (NCBI taxonomy): domain Eukaryota; kingdom Viridiplantae; phylum Streptophyta; class Pinopsida; order Pinales; family Pinaceae; genus Larix; species Larix kaempferi. Next base: position 21,219,734 of record BSBM01000887.1, read on the forward strand.
CCCGAAGTAGGTTGTCCATGAACCAAGTAGTCACCATCAATCCTGTGACCAAACAACACTGGGTCTACTCCTCTAGGATAGGTGAAGAACTAATCCCTGTGAAACACAACAGGGTATCCTACAGCTGCCAATGCTGCCACTGAGAGAACACTCCCTCTCGGTCTTGGAACAAAGAACACTCCTGAAACCTCCAGGAGCTCCAGCAGCTCCCCACGGTCAAGTAGAAATCTCACTCTGCCCACACCAGTAACTAAATGATCAATCCCCTGACCATCCCGAGTCAACTGTACTGCCGTATGCTCTAGGATCAAGAATGCATCTCGCACTCCTGTCATATGACTGCTCAGAGTGGTGTCCACTCTCCATCTCTGATCACCCTGAATCTCTGGTGGGCTACTATCATGTCTTGACTGAACTGTGGTTAGTGAGAACTCCTTCTCAAACTGAGAAGAGAATTCATCAACCTCCTCTGCTGCTGCCACCTGCTCATCCTTCGCCCGCTTCCCCATCTTCTTATGCGGACACTGTCCCGCATAATGTCCATACTCATTGCAGGCGAAGCATTTGATCTTGCTCAGATCCTTTTTTTGTCTGCCTCTCTGCTTCTCGCCTGCTGCGAGAGCCACATCCTCCTCCTCAGGGATAGCAGAAACTGAACTCTAGATGTACCCTCTTTGGATCTCCTCCTGTGTGAAATCATCCCACAGTCGATCCCACTTGGGAAGGTTCTCACGACCTATGATAGACTGAACAAAAACTACCCATGTCACAGACATGCCATTCAAGGCCTGTCGAACCATCTCACTATCCTCTACCTTCTCACCGACTGCTCCCAACTCATCTCTCACTTGAGAGATCTTGGTGAGATAGGTAACCATGCTCTCATCCTTCCCCATCTTGATGCTTCTTAGCTTCTCTCTGAGAACCATCTTCTTGTTTTCATTGGAGCTCTGGTACAAACTAGTCAACGTATCCCACATCTCAAACACATTGTCTTTGGTAGAGACATGTGGGATGAGGTGATCCTTAATCGCATCAAGCAGGATCCTTTGAGCCTTCACATTCTTCTTGTCATACACTGCTTTGGCAGTGGCATCAGAGATGGGACAGTAACGAGATTTGCTGTTGTGTTGTTCACAACATCCCATAACTCACTCTCTTTCAGCAAGAGAGTAATACATGCCCTCCATGCACTATAGTTGGAGGCACCATCCAACCGATCCTCCACCCTCAAACCAGTAGCCATACTTACCCAACTGAAGAAACTGTAACCCACAGTGAACAAGAGTCTCTCTTGATCACAGATCTGGTAGATCTGTTTCATATCTAACCACAAACCAACTGAACTGATAGATCTGACCTCTACACCCTTAGATCTGAACGGGAATGTTCAGATCTGGTAGATCTGGTCTCTATCTCCACAGATCTACTAGATCTATCTCAGATCTAGTCACCACCACTACAGATCTATGTGTGACTGCTCACCCTAATCCTCAATAGGGCTCTGATACCATGTAAATATATATAGATCCAGAGTTCACTACTCCCTCTGGATCGCCCTGAGATCTCAAGTGGTATGAGTCTCTAAATCAATATATGCTCATAAAGAAATAAACTCAACAACTAGATCTGCATTTACCAACTGAACATAAATGCAATCAACCACATAGACAACAAATATACCTTGGAACCCTTTAGGGAAAAAACAGCTAACTATGGGGCTATCTTCTCTCTCGAGCCCAAAGCATATAGAAGTATAAAAGATAGTACAATACAAAATTACCTCAGCCGGTAACTCAATCCCTCTAAACAGGACAAACTCTAATTTGCATGCATCCAGCTGATGCATGCACTGAAGAAGTATGCCTTAACTTCCAATCTGGATCTGAGTGCTCTGACGGTGCCTCTGATAGATCTACCTCCTTTATATCTCTCTGCTCTAATCTTCTCGCTTTGAAGACTGCCCACTGATGAAATCGGTCCTCTCTGCATGCACAAGTGTGCCCTCCCCTCTGGATGTCAAATGCTTGTACTGGTCCAGATCTCAACAGATTTGAGCTCTGATCGTCCCTAACCTTCCTCAAATCTTGAGGCAAGGCTATCTTGGAAGTCACAGACTCTTAATCGGTCAATCTAGCTCACAACGAGCTTCTCCTCCCTCAGGAAAAACGTCCTCCTCCAAGAGAACTCGGCCTCCTCCAATCTCCACAGTGATCTCAATGTTGAGCTCTCTCAGCTCACAAGAATGGGTATCTAGCCTCTCTAGAACTGAAGGTCACTGATCTAGCTCAAATCTGACCTTCCTAGCTCCTATAGCAACTCCTCTCTATCTCAGAAAGTCGCCCCACATGTGTAGATTCATCCTCCTCACTCTGGCAGTATCTCTCTCTGATGATACAACTGAGTAACTCCATCTGGGGACCCCCTGCCTCTATAAATAATCTCACCGATGAATTAGATTTGCCAAAACCCTAATTCCTGGTGCATGCAAAAAGTCACTTTTTGCATGCACCGGGAATTAGGGTTTTGGCAAATCTAATTCATCGGTGAGATTATTTATACACTTTTGCATGCATGCATGCAAAAGGTCACTTTTGCATGGAGTCGCTGAATGCTGATAGGTCATGCACTACTCATGCATGCAAAGGTCAAATCTCCCTTGAAGCTCCGCATGCAGCCCCCACTGGGCTCATGCCACTGAGTAGAGTGCATCTCACTCTCTACTCCATCCTGATGCCTATGCAGCTAATGTACCTCCATGTAAGGCATCTGAACCATGGAGGACATCCCGAAGTTACCATAATCTAACAGTCTCCAATCTACTCATCATAGGAAGTTCTACAGAGCCAGCCCTTTTTCATGTTGGATGTAGGGCTAGCCTCCATGTAGGTCTTCATCATCTCTGCGAGCAAGCCATCAAGTAGGTACATCTCAGGACTTATTATATGCCACTACAAAACCTGCAAGATCTCCCAAGACTGATTATATGCCACTGCAAAACCTGAAGGAGCATCCCAGGACTGATTATATGCCTCTACAAAACCTGTGTACCCTACTGTCACCTCGTCATCTTCAAATCATCTCATCATCAACGGAGCACAGCCCAGATGCACATCACACAACACTTACATCAACCGGCATGGGAGGACCAACCTACCACCATCCGGGAAAGGCTCAGCAATTACATCAACGACCATGGGAGGACCAACCTACCACCATGTCGGAAAAGCTCAGCAATTACATCAACAACCATGGGAGGACCAACCTACCACCATGTCGAAAAAGCTCATGTGCATCTGCGTCTTCTGGACTCATCACTTCTCCTTGGAAGGAACCTCGATCTGAAGTACACCAAGCTTCTCTCTAAAGTATTCAAACTTCACTCTGGCTAGTGGCTTGGTCAATACATCGGCTATCTGCTTGTCTGTCGCAACATACTGGAGCTTCATTGCTCCTCTCTGCACCATATCCCTGATATAGTGATACTTGATCTCAATGTGCTTCGACTTGTCATGGAACACTGGGTTCTCAGACAACTTCACACAACTCTGGTTGTCACAATATATACAAGTATCATCCAACTGGAGATCAAATAAATTAGACAATAGCTTCCTCAGCCATACTACCTCACAACTAGTCGAACAAGTTGTGACATACTCTGCTTTGGCTGTACTCAGTGCCACGCAGGACTGCTTCCTGCTAAACCAAGAGATCACACCCGATCCCATACTGAAGCAACACCCCGAAGTGCTCTTCCTATCAATGGCACTACCTGCCCAATCCAAATCAACATAACCCTCCAGGTTAATCTTTTGATTCGCATCATACTTGAGCCCATAATCCACCGTACCCTTCATGTACCTCAGAATATGCTTTTGCAGAAATCAAGTGAACATGTCTCGGATCCGTCAGGAACTGGCTCAATGTGTTCACAACAAAGCAAATATCTGGTCTCGTATTCATCAGGTACATCAAAGATCCAATCATCTGGCTATACATCGTAGCATCAACCGACTCTGATGAAGCATCACTCAATAGCTTCAGGTTCGATGCCATAGGTGTGGCCATGGCCTTGCAGTCCATCATCCTGAATCTCTTCAGGATCTCTACTGCATACTTCCCTTGTCCGAGGAAGATTCCATTCGCACTCTGCCACACCTCCATGCCTAGAAAGTAGTGCATCATACCCGAGTCCTTCATCTCGAACTCGGCAGCAAGCTTCCTCTTCGTGTCAACAATCAACCCATCCTCACCTGTCACAAACAGGTCATCTACATAAAGTAGAAGTATCACTGGGTTCCTGTTATCACACCATAGTAGCAGGGCTACTATTCTTGCTTAGCAGATATCTGCACATTCCAGAGCTTAGATTATTCAGAGCTTGGCTATGATGACTTTATATTTTGAGATCACTCATGATCGGATCAGTGTATTATTCAGACTTATGTTAGACCTTGTGTCAAGGATGAGCCTTAAGAGTTCAGATTTGATGACCGATGTGACCCTTTATTCCATACAGTTTCAGTTCAGTCCCTAGAGATGTATTGCAGCAGTGTTTCAGATGATATATGATTATTCTTATGATGATGTTGTATGACCTATGGATTTCTGATCATTGACTGTGGATTATTATCTTATTGCTTTAGTCATGTTCACAGCATTAGCTTGGTATATGATTCATGAGGTGGCAAACTTAATAAATTGATAAATTATACATTTAGGTTGTTTGACAAAACTCATTGGTTTACTACCTTGCATAGATAAGGCCTTTCTTGACACCATTGGTCTGCTAGCTCAGGGTCCACTTTCACTTGACTCCATCCATCCATGACTTTCCTAACTTGACTTTAACCCTTGACTTGTCTTACTTAACTTTCTGATATTGAGGAATTCCCTTTTAACTACCTCTATGTTTGGATCACATCCCTGTTTGTTTAGTGTCTCGGCTCTGAGTTGGTCACAAAACTTGCCTTTGGTAAGTTGGATTGTAGGCCTAAATCATTCTGGTCGGTTGTCCCAATGTTTGGCACTGGCACGAACTCCCCCTAGTCACTTGAGATGTTGTTGGCTAAAACTAAAAGCTCATGTACTACTTATGGAAACTTATGTAGATTCGCCATGGAAACTAAAAAGGGCAAGAGCGATGAACTGCTAAAAATACTCCTCGAAGAGTATAAGAAAGGTCCAAAAAGCAATGGTTCTTAAATTCTATATCTAAACAATTGCTGACCTTATATATGTATAAACACGCCCTGGATGCAAGCTGCAATTAGTTGTGCTTATCAGCACACCCGAGATCCGAAGGGTTATGTAGGCCAAAAAGGCCATGAAATGAAATCAATGGATCCTAATGAAACTGGATCATCTTTTATGAAAGTAGACATGATGCCTAAGTTGAATAAACACTCTCTAAACAAATTACCCATTTATGAGGCATAGCCATTCCCCGTGTTTATTTTGTCCAGCACAGAGTTTGTAGCTTCCCCTTTTCTCCCAGTCCAAAGTGTCTTTTAGTTGAGTTTATACATGTCATCCCCTTTTCCCAACCTTGTTCCTAGCCTTCATCCTTAGCTAGCAGTTAGACCATGTCCAATGGGTGAGTCTGTCATTTAAGCTATTGTGCAAGTAAATAGAAATAACAACGGAATATGCAAATATGATTAATGCCACTAAATGATGTTATACTTTGAGTTAAGCTGTGAGTATGATTAGAGGAACATGTCTTAGTCTATTGATATGATTTATCCTTGGTTGTATATGGACCTAGTCAAACCCAGTTTGACTATGGTCATTTCTTGGGATCCGTGATGATGTGGGCCATGCATGCTTATTTATGATGATAGATGGACCCACATACTCTTGGTTATGATACTATATGATGGAAATATGATTCAGATGGTGATTGATGCAGTTCAGCAGGTTTTATTATTACTTCATATCATCAGATTATGCACTGTCCATATATGGTGGACCCTACAGTTAGCCCATCAGGGAAACCCATGGTGTATGAGTACACATTCTTAGTAGTTTTGGGTCTTCTGGATCCAATGAGACACTTATCATTCAGTTCCGAGCACTTTTGACAGTAATTGATGCAGTTTTCCACTTGTTAACCAGATTTGGGGCTGATTTCCCAGCCTGAGCAGCAGGGGCCATGAGAGGCCAATTCACCTAGGGCGTTGTATGAGGAGGGGGTGGTCCAGCCACTTGATATTACCATTTACCCCCCCTTCTGGAGAGCTTGGTGGGCTCAACTTGATAGTGCATGTGCCCTAGGAGGCAGTTTCAGCACTTTCACAGTTACCGAGGCAGGTCAGAAATGGAATAAAAGGGTCACTGAGGAATTTGATTTGGGCAATTGAGGCAAGGTTTTGGCACTTGGTCTTCACAGAGGTCTTCCAGGGTGAACCCTCTATCTTCCAGCCAGTTTTCATCAGTCAGGGGGGTCCACAGAGGCCACACGAGGCCATTTACTGCATGTCTCGCACAGATTTTGAGGACAGATTTGATCATTTGTATTTATTTTGGACATTATATTATTTTATTGTGCCATGGGGATGATCTAGAAAGGATTGATGCCTCCTAACCCCACCATGAGCCCCATGTGTCAGGTCCTAGTCATATGAGGTGGGCCCATGTACTTTTCCCCCTCTAGAGGATGACATCACCCTCCATGAGTACTTTCTAGCTATGACATCATCACTATTTTGAGTGATCCATGTGTTATGTTGTTATGATTCATCTTAGCCATTGAGTATGTATTGAGATCTTTTAATCTCAACCACTCATTTCAAAAAGTGGTTTTGAGATCTAGGGTTTTGGTCTTTATTATCCTATATAAGGAGGAGACCCCCTCATTGTAAAATCATCTAGAGAATTTGGCTCTTGGCTCTTGGAATAAAATTTCTATCTTTTGGAGTACATGCTTGGATATTGGAGTGGATGTTGGTTGCTTTGATTGTAAATGCTTTTGTCCATTGCACTGGAGGATCTCTTATAGCCATCTTGCATATTTTGCGATACTTTTTACAGGTTGAGGAGGCGTTTTTGGACAAGCGCGAATTGGTGGGGAGGCCTACCCTTCAAGCTTGGAGGAGAACGTTTTGGTTAAACAGGGAGTGGTTTTGTCTTTGTACCAACTATTCTTTGCTTATCTCTTTCTTGCTTGTATCTACCTTCAACATGTTAAACTAATTGATGCTTTGCTCCTTGGTCTTGACAGGTTAGAAGGACACATGTGTGGCTTGGAGAAAATCGATTTGGCAAGAGAGCTTCAAAAAATTTTCATTTGATCTTTGAAAAAAGTAATCCTCATCTCAACTAGAATTCATCTCTTCATCCAGGTATGCTCCAAATGATGGTTTTCTTCTTCCTTGGTTTATCCATAACTTCTAGATCATAAAAACCCTAATTGATTAAAACCCTCATTTTTGTTTTTCTTAGATCTACTTGGATCTAGCCTAGCTTTTGGAAAGATATTGAAAACCCACCTTTATAATATCCACAGCAATTTGGATCTATAGTTTGGTGGTGATTGGGTTCCATTTGACACACTTTCCAAGGCAAAATAGCCCTCTTGAGGCAAATCGCACCCCTTGGGAGAAGCTAATTGGGTTAGATACAACACATGGGTAGGTGAAATCCCACTTGATTCATACTCTCCTCTCTTGATAACCTACCCCTAGTGTCTCACTTCATTGATTTTCACCTTGTGGGCCCCATTCCTCATTTTGAGGGTTGTGCCCCACTTGGGTCAATTTGGTGATGCACTTTAAATATCGGATCTATGGAGATCTAGCCATTGGATGCCCTTGATTTTCAAGATCCATATTGATACTTGCCTAAACTACTTAAATCTAAACTTTGGTGGCCTTTGGACTTGATTTGACACACTTTTCCATGCTTTTAGCCCTCCTTGGGCAAAGTCGCACTTCTTGGGTGATTAAGTTGTTCCACTTTGAGAAACTGGGTGGTTGAGATCCCATTGGATTTGGAAAGAGCATATTTTAAAACCTACATCTAGTGTCTCGCTTTGTGAAATTTTTCCTTGGGGGTATCATTCCTCATTTTGGGGATTGTTGTCCACTTGCGTCATTTAGTGAAACATTAGATCTAGTAAGATCTAACCATCACATCTTGGGTAGCCCACTTGATTTGCATCCTAGGTGTCCCGATCTACAATTTGATATCCTTTTTTACTCCATTTGCCTATCCATTTCAAAGCACTAGTCCACCTTGGGCAATTCGCACTTCTTGGGAATAGTGTCAAGTGCTAGATCCCATGTGGGTATTTCTAATTTCATCTTAGATCCATAGATCTACTCTTTGCATACCCCTTGGTACCATTTGCACCCTTAACTCCACCTTGTGGGTCCCATTTTGAACCATTTCCATATCCCAAGGCAGTGGGCCCCCACTTGTGTATTTCATGGTACTAGATCTTGTTATTTGATCTCATCATGTGGCCTAAATCATTCATTGGTTGAAACATAAGTCACCCCTTAAGCCTCTTTCAGCCATACTTAAACTTCTAGGTCCACCTAACATTGCATTGGTTTCTGTAACTCATCTTTCACACTTCCCTAGAAACCTTTGCTTTGGTCCAATCACCTTGGATTGGTCATAGGGTCTCCCCCTTGGTCTTGATTCATCTCGATCTAAAGTGAAGAGTGCCTCGGTTGACGTGACTCCCAACTTGCATTGGGAACCGTGGCATCTCTTGGGTCACCTCTTTAGTTGGCCATCTCCTCTACCATCCCGAATGGGATACCTTTAGGGACAACTACAAGTTGTGTGATAACAGTTCCCTTCCTCAACCTTGTAATAAAGGTTGGAATCCGCTTTACTCTTGGTAAAGCCCAAACTAGTCAGGAAGTTATCAATCATGTCATACCACGTCCTGGGTGCCTGTTTCAATCCATACAAGGCCTTCTTCAATTTGTACATGAGTCTCCATGTCATGTGTCTCAAATCCAAGCGGCTGCTCCACATACACTTCCTCCTCTACTACACCATTCAAGAACGTTGTCTTGACATCCATCTGGTGTACCTTCCTCTTCATTACTATAGCCAGAGCAGGTACTGATCTGATGGAAGCGTATCTGGCTACAGGTGCAAATGTCTCCTCATAGTCTATCCCTTCCTTCTAGGAGAAGCCACGTGCCACAAATCTTGCCTTGTGTTTCTCTATGCTGCCATCTTGTAGATCCACTTGGAAGTCACAACAGACTTCCCTACTGGTCTCGGGACCGCATCCCAGACATCATTCTTCATGATCGACTGGTACTCCTCGATCATGGAATCTTTCCATTCCTTCCTTTCTGTCGCTTCTTCATAGTTGGCAGGTTCCTTGTCAATGATGTCGCACAGCAGGGCTACATAACTGGAGAATGGTCTCGGTCTCTTGTTTTCTCTATGCATTCCTTCTGGAGCACCATATCTCTTTGCATCTTGAATTGCTTCTTGTACCCATGTTGGTCTCCTCTTGTGAGAATTCTTCTCACGTGGTGGATCTACAAGTTCATGTGGGTCTCTTCCATCTCGCGTTCTCCATAATCTTCTGAATTTACTTCATTCCTTGTTGTATCTCGGATCCTGGGTGCCTCTGGTTCTTCGATGTCTTCAACAGGTAGCTTTCTGGGTTTGTGATATGCTGAGTCTTCGTCGAATGTTACATCCCTGCTGATGTTGATCTTCTTGAACCCTGGAAAATATATTTTGTAAGCCTTCGAGCTTTCACTATATCCCATGAATATACCCTTCTTTCCTGAGGGATCTAACTTCAGTCTTTTCTCCTTCGGGATATGTATGTATACAAAGAAACCAAATATCCGGAGATGGTTGACCTCTGGTTTCTCGTCGGAGAAAGCTTCCTCTGGTGTCTTATTGTCAAGTACTCTGTGTGGAGTACGATTCTGTACATACATGGTTGTTCTCGCAGCTTCTGCCCATAGATAAATTGGAAGATCCTGGTCGTGAAGCATTGCTCTTGCTGCTTCCATAATTGTTCTATTCTTCCTTTCTGCAACTCCATTCTGTTGTGGATTATATGGAGTGGTCAACTCCCTCTTAATCCCTAAATCTCTGCATAATTTCTTGAAGTCTTCTGATGTGAACTCTCCGCCATTGTCTGACCGAAAAGTCTTGATTTTCTTCTATGTGTGGTTCTCGATCAGGGCTTTGAATTCCTTGAACTTGTTGAATACTTCATCCTTGTTCTTCAAGAAATATATCCAAGTCTTCCTAGAAAAATCATCAATGAAAGAAACATAATATACATACCCATTTAATGAACTGGATGACATTGGTCCGCATACATCTGAATGAATGATTTCCAAGATTCTTTTTGCCTTGCTCTTGCTGCTTGGAAATGACTTCTTTATGTTCTTTCATTTCGCACATCCTTTGCAAATGCCTTCATGCTTTGCCTGGATTTTTGGAAGACCTTCAACTGCTTTGCTTGCAAGTGATAGTGCTCTATAGTGCACATGTGCAAGCCTTCTATGCCATAGTTCACTTGGCTCTACTGAGTCATGGACTAAGGCTTGTTCAGGTTGGCCCCTTAGTTTGTATAAACCTCCCTCTTGCTCTCCAATCACCACAGCATCCTCTATGGTCTTTCCCTTTGGCCACATAAAAACTTGGCCATCTACAAATGCAACCCTCATGCCTTTTGCATCCAATGCAAATATGGAGAGAAGGTTCTTCTTTAGTCCTAGTACATACAGGACATCTTTCATCTTCATAGACTTTCCAGAGTCTAGCTTATAAGAGGGTTCACCACTTCCTTTTATGGGGTACTGGTAGTCGTCCCCAAGTTTCACCTTGTGGGGTGACTCATGTTCAGATAGGTTCACAAAGGATTCCTTGAATCCTATCATATGCTTGGAAGGCCCCCTCTATCTATAAGCCAAGCATTGTTGCCGTGTGTGATAGTTCTTATGATAGCTGAAATCAGAACATATTCTTCATCACTTGAAGATCTTCACTATCTTCTCCGGTTCTTTTCCTTGGAGGTTCATCATCCTCTGTAGTGTGAGCATGATGTCTTTTCTTGTTGTTCTTCTTCTTGTGGGAGTTGCTTTTGTTCCTGGGACAATCTCTGGAATAGTGTCCCTTCTCATCACAAGTATAGCATCGAATGTGAGAGAGATCTCTCTTGGATCCTCCAAAGTTCTCCCTCCGATTCTGGTGATGGTGTTTACCCTTCTTGTGATGAGGATGCTCCCTCTTGTTATTGTTCTTCCTGGTGTGTGTTGTTAGATCCTGGTCTTCATTACCCATCTTTTCTTCTCGAGCTACAATTCGAGCCTCTTCTTGTGAGCATTCCTCCCACAGCCTACTGAAGGTGATCAACTTTCTTCTTACACAAATTCCTTGGATGAAGGAATCCCATGACCTAGGAAGACCATTCAAGTTGGTCATCACTATTTCTCCATTCTCTATATCTTCTCCCACAGCTTCAAGTTGTTCTTTTATCTAAGAGACCCTTGTAAAGTAGGATTGCATGCTCTCTGCATTTTGTATCTTGACATTCTTCAATTGGTTCCTCAATGTCATCTTCCTATTTATATTCCTTCCTTCAAATAATGTGGTCAAGGCATCAAACATCTCTTTAGGTGTCTTCAGAGATGACACATGTGGTACGAGATGGTCCTTGATAGAATCTGCAATGATTCTCTTAGCCTTGACCAGGTTCTTCTTATGTAAGGCTTTAGCCTCATATCCCTCTGGAACTGGAACCTCTTCATTCACATAGGTGTCCAATTCATTCTCTTCTAGGACAATCCCAATCCTATACTTCCATGCTCGGAAGTTATCAGCCCCTTCAAGCTTATCCTCAAGCTTGGTGTGGTGAGACATCTTTAATGAGAAACTCAAATGGAAATAGAAAAGCTTTAGGTCTTACCACTTGATTTGTTGAAACTGGATATGGAGCTGGCTAAGGTTTGACAGAGAAACCCTAAAAATTCAAACTTGGAATTTCAAACTTCTGTCTAGATAGAAAGATGCGCCTTGCTGAGGCGAGCAAGCCGGTACACTTGGATTTTGAAAATTCCAAAAATTGACCCCTCAAAAGTGACTTGCAAATTTCAAACCTGCAGTTTTTGGTCCTTTCTGGTTTTCTGGTCCAAAGTCAAATTAGGGTTTGACTTATCTCGGGGTTCTACCCAACCAAAAACTTCGATCTTGGTCTCAAAATTTCAATTTTGAGGAGAACAATCCTGTGCTGAAAGCACTCCAAAATTCCACTTCTGTAAAAATCCCTAATTTCCCGCAACAGTGACAAGCCAAAAAATGAAAATGCTCAGAATCCAATTCTGCTTCGACAGACAGATGCGCCTTCCTTAGGTGAGTTAGCCTAGCCTCCTTTTGCTGATGATCTGTGGAGAGAAACCCAAAAATTAAGAAGCCCTAGCTTCTGCAGCTGCACAGTGTCTTTTTCTCAGGTTAGCTCTGATACCATGTTAGTTTTTCACAATTTAATTCAATATGATCTAGGATCTTATCTGAGAGAATAACATGCACAACAAATCAAACACAAGAGACAAGAGACACAAAACATTTCACCGGGGAAACCATAAAGGAGAAAACCCCACAACTTCCTCAGAGATAGAATGAGCAATAATACAAAACCCCAAAACAAAGAGATGGTCTTCAACAGCTTCCTCCTCCTCCACTTGTGCGAACTTCTCTCTCTCTCACTTATGCGAATTGAGTGATTGAGTGAATGAGTAAATAGAGAGGAGCACCCTCTCTATTTATACTTTACTTCCACTTGACTTTTTACCCTAACTGGGCCGACTTCTCCTAGGAGAATCTAATACCCCCCTATAACTTAACTCAAGGCCGACCCCTCTAGGGGAGTCTAATAACCCTATCAAATACAATAATAACTTTCCCAATCAGAGGAATAAAACCTCTCCGTCGGAAGTATAATGACACATGAATATAATATAAAATATACAAGTGAATATCTTCCAAAGTTACAAATACATAAACATTAATTCAAGAAAGTAGGAACCTACGTTATGCAATGTTGAGCATCCCTGACCAGATGCTCAACATTGCTAAGGTTTTCTTCTTGATTAATGTGTAGCTACATTGGCTACAACAAAAAAGATGATCACTATATTGAAATGAAACCTTCCATACACCACTACGTCATAAATTTTGTCATTGTCATTACTTATATTGTATCATTGTAGAGTTATATGGAAGAGACCATTCATAGACCTCTTATTTCTCATTTGCAAGGATAGGAGGGGTTTTAGGTAATATAAAAAATTTCAAGCACACCTCTTTTAATGGGCATAGGAAAGCATGTGAACAAAGTAATATATGGAGTAAGATCACACAAAGGAGTGCAGGGGAAGGTCGAGCAAACACTCATAGTCACCCTATAACCAATTAACTATTATGTTGTTGAATATGATAGTAAGTTTCTGTTTTATAGATAGGTTGTATATATTATCATTTAACATTTCTAGTAAGCTTGCAAGGACGGGCTTCCAAGTGCCATAATGAAAGCGAGAACATACTATAGTAAGCATATCATGTTACATGTGGGGATGAACTTGTAGATTAGGATATGAGAGAAGTTATTTCACGTGTGTGGGTGTTCTTGCAACCTAGGGTGTAGCTATGTGCAAAACAGAGCTTTATTGCTTTAAAAAAGCCATAAAATGTTGCTTTAGCAATGTATTAAACATTGCTTAGGTAGCTAATCATTGTGTTTTGGAGAGGGAATTTTCAAGCCAACACTGCTTAGTACAATAAACTTAGCTTGTTTGTTAAGATGTTTGCATAGTCAATGCCCTTAAAATATCCCTTTAACAATATATATATATATAGTTGCAAAAGCAACATTTTATCCCAAATGTGCAAGTGCCAATGAATCATGTTGACGTGGATTTCAACATTTTTGGTCACTAATGTGTAGGCCTAGTTGGCCCTAAACATTGCTAAAACGATGCTGTGAATGTAGCAAAAATACCCAAAATTATGTGTCAATATTGGGACATTTGTGTAGTCAAAGTAATGTTGCAAAAGCAGCAAATTTATAGCAACATTATAAAACAATGTTTTCAGTGTTACAATTTTTTTTAAATGATAAAAGCTGCATTTTAGATATCGCTAAAATGTCACTTTTTGACCCCAAATGTAGTTGTGGTGCATGTATCGAATAGCCATTCTTTGAAAGTGCCCATTTCCTGTGGTTTGTTTGATTATGCGGTAAATTGGAGATTTCCTCTGAGAAAACTCCATGGTGTGACCCACCCACTTGTAGTACGAGAGGTCACAAACCTGCAGTCCAATTTTTCCAGGTAGAGCACTCACCCCAAGAGTCTGTAACACCAGTTGTTACCACCACTTTAGCAGCCCCAAATGTATTGAAGTCACTCTAAACCTCCTTCCAAAATGTCTCAGATTCTTCTATTCTAAAAGAGTGTAACTCTGTCAAATTGGTTGCTCCCTTGTGATCTAATTCTTGCCTTCCACCTTTCATGCTCTTGGGCTTGTTTTAATTGGCTACTTACTTCAACCCTCCACTGGCTTGGAGACTACTACAATTGGTATCCTCTCATACAGCACGAGGACCTGACTCCAACTCTGAGACAATCAAAGATGCATCCAGCTTGTGAAAATTCCTTTTTCATGCTAGAACCAAGCATATTTGTGCACATCATCAATTCATTAGAGAAGCTTCAAGTTGAAGTGGAGCTCATGTATTGCAATACAAATGACCAAAAGGCAGACAGATTCACAAAATCACACAGCAGGAGAAGCATGAGAAACTCAAAATTATGATGGGAGGCGAAGAAAAAAAAATTATCAGCTGTTGGGTGGCCAAGGGTAATGATAATAATTATTGTCTTAAATTTGAATGGCCGATTTTATGTTATATCATAAGCTATGTTGGTAGAATTTATGTCATGTTTCATGCACATAAATAGCCCTGATAAGTATAAGGTAATGTAAGCACCCCCCTTCATGCAAGCAGCTTCTCTGGAAAAGGATGATATCATAATATCAAGGGATTCTAGAAAAGTTCATTCCAGAGGAGTCTAAAACCACCTTTTTCTTTCCATAAATATATGCCAAAGTCAATGTAAGAATTAATCTGTTCAGTTACAGGTCATCATTCTGCTTTCCATAGAGATCAACCAGCCTCGTATGCTGCTGCCATAATGTACTTAGGATCTGATTTTTCAATTTCAGAATATGATTTTTCAGTTTAAGATCTCACTTTTTCTGTTTCTATAGTAGTTTTATGTGCGTTTCTGCTGATTTCCTGCTATATAGCTGTGATTTTTCAATAATATGTTTAGACAAGTTTTCTGATATTATATGTGGATGATGTTTGCTACTATGTTTAATTCAATAACACTAAAATACTAATCTCCCAGCTTTGTCCCGCAATTAGATGTTAAGGCAATTATAAATGTAACCCGGCGATTATTCTGCATAGGTATTGTGTTATCATCCATTGATACCAATGTGAACCTATTTCACAAGCATTAATACCTGATCGTTATATTTAGACAACAGTCCTTAATTCCTGCTACAGATATATTCACTAAACTAGTGGCACAATTTCAAAGAAAGATGTATTGTATTCTTCTCCACAAACTCTCAAGGCAGCAAGTGAAATACCATATGAACAAATGACAATAGAAAATTATTAGGCAAATTTATAAACCTTAAACAACAAAAAAGCATAATATCAAAAGCAATGCTATATTATACACACAAGAATAGATGACAATGATGGATCAGATGCTCCACTAATCATGGCATCTGCATCAACAACTTCTTTAAGGTACATTAATGCTCTATCAGAAATCACCTCACCTGGAATAAGAACAGGAATGCCTGGTGGATAAGGACAGATAAGCTCCCCACAAATCTTCCCAGGGGCATGATTTATCTCTACTCGTTTTGTTCTTGCAAAAAATGCCTCCCTGGGACTGAGCTTTGTTTTAATAGTAGCAAACAGACCATCTTGATGTGATGTATAGAAAAAATTATGTTTTGACTTACTTTTGATTGTAGATGTAACAGAGAGAGATTGGAGAGCCCCAACAATTCTCTTAATATGTTCCGAATCTGTCCCTGGATTTATGGCAAACATTAGAGTGTGCAAAGATGGTAATTCTGCTATTACACCATGCTCAATTCTCAGGATGTCATCTGCCTCATAACCTAATAATCCCATTTCCCAGAGGCCTACTGTAATCCGCAGGGGATCAAGTACAATCAAACTTGCAGAATTTCTAGAATCCAGCACATGAAGACCGGGGATCTGTTGTATGGCATAGCGAGCTTCATTTGCAAGTTCTATAGCTCTTTTAAAGAGAGTGTTTGAGCTATCAGGAGAACTAGTATTTGTACCAATGTATGCTCGTGCAGCATCCAAAGAAGCAAGAAGCAAATAGCTGGGGCTAGAGCTTTGAAGGGTTTGGAGGCATCGACATAACCTTCCTCTGTCCACCATCTTCCCTTGAATGTGAAGCATAGCAGATTGTGTGAGGGAGAACAGTACTTTGTGTGTAGATTGAACCACTATATCTGCCCCTTGCTCTAGGGCAGTGTTTGGAAAACTGGAGTGAAATTTGAAATGTGCTCCATGGGCTTCATCAACAATAAGAGGTACATCATGTGCATGACAGACCTCTGCAATCTCTCTCAAGTCACTGCAAACCCCAAAGTATGTTGGTGATGTAATTAAAACTGCTGCCACTCTCTTACCTTCACCTCTCAATTCCTGGAGTGCCTCCTTAACTTGGAATGAGTGGATACCATAGGTGATATCCCAGATAGGATCATAATCTGGGAAAATATATTTTGGCAAAGCGCCCGACAAAATCATGGCAGAGACTACAGACAAGTGACTATTTCGAGCAAGAATAAGGATCTCCCCAGGAGAGCATGTGGCCATGACTGCCGCCTGAATACCACAGGTGGATCCTCCTACAAGGAACCATGTTTCATCTGCTCCAAACAAGCATGCAGCTCTATGTTGAGCATCTGCAATTGCTCCTTTGGGAGCAAATAAATTATCAAGTTCTGGAAGCTCCGGTAAGTCGTGATAAAAAGGACCCATTCCTATAGCCTCAGCGAGTAATGGAGGAGCTGCTCTACCTCTATTGTGACCTGGAAAATGAAATGCTGCTACATTCTTTTCAGCAGCTGATTTAAGTGCATCAACCAAAGGTGCTTTTCCATTTCCAAAAGTTGCAGGATCAGTATTGGACTCAACTTCTTTATCAAGCTCCATCTTTGACTCAGGCAACATATCAAACTTTTTCCCACATGAGTTTCCCTGGTTGCATACTTCGGTGGAATTTCAGATAAAAGTTAAGCACCATGAATAAATACAAGGCTAGATAAATGAAAAGCACACCTATAAGAACAGAACACACTAATTTTCTTCTATGATTCTAACATATCATGCATTATAGATATGACATGACAAGAACCGAACCTCTTCATGAATATCACATGTACAATCAATGAAAATGACAGTTTCATGCATTTCAGTGCCAATACAAGCTGTCAATAAGTGCTATCTAGACATCGGATAATGCCCATGCATGTGAAACTAAAGTTGAAAATGGAATGGCGGTCATGGGACACAATCAGTAAGGAAGAATCCAAATATCTGAAATCTTTCATGTGCCAAATACACAACAAAGGCTAGGGCATAGATCCTAGCTTTCATAAAGGTGAACATGGTTGCACATGATAAGAAATAGGCTAACCATCTATTATGGGAAAAAGTGATTTCTGGAGATGTTCATATACATAAATGGCTATATTAACACACACCTGGACTTAGCTTGTCATCTTAAGCAGTTTATTTCTATGAAAAAGAATATTGAGAATACAACATTAAGGTAGAAGGCAAAGACATGTATCAGAGACATTTATCAATACATATTGCCATAGAACTAAAAGATATCGAACTTGGTTTATCATATTGAACAATTTACTTTTGGGGGAAAAACTCAAATATGGGGAAAAGAAAATGTTGGAGATATAAATGGACATTACTAACAGTACTACAAAACTCTGCTGCGGGGGAGAGCCCCCACCCCCCTTGCTCCTGCTCCCAAAGCTCGCACTCAAAATGCTTCCAGTTTTGGAAGCCCACTCCCAAGGCGCTCCCTACCTCTCCTATACTAAAATCTCCTGTACTAGGTTGATCATTTGATGACAATGTTATGGTACCTCCCTTCTTTGCCAAGCTCCTATACAAGCTGTTATGGTTGATCATTTGATGACAATGTTATACGGTTTAATCCATGTTTTCTATAGCTAATTCAACATCCTACATATTTTTTAGATATAAATCCATCAAAATATATTGAAATATTTACTATATAAAAAACACTCCCGAAGCGAGAAATTTTGAAATTTTTGCTTTTTGCTCTGCTCCCGCTCCCCGCTCTCAACAGCATAGCTACAAAACAACTACAGACTGAGTATAGACTCTAGAGGACCATAGACATGAATTGGAATCAATGCACTTTTTGTTCATTGAAAACCCATAGTTATGAAGATATTACAGTAATATGAACATGGACAGACATCTCTTTATTTTGACAGGAAGGTTTCTTTATAACAGGATGTCAACTTAAAGGTAAAGTGCAGGTTTTTAAAGATAAGATTACAGAGGAGAAACATCACTCTGATAAACAAGAAAATTTAACAAAATGGTTTTGATATATTCTGTGAACACTTCAAGCCTGTTAGATAGGAGAGAGTTGCATCTAATTAGTTGTTAATTGCTGTCAATCAAATTTAAGCCAGAGTGAATACTGTTCAAGAAAATGGTCTAATACTTTTTGTGGTTCACTTCAAGCAGGTTAATTGCAGTAAGCTTCATCCAATTGGTTAGAACTTAGTGATTCTCGTTGATCAAATTTAATGCAGGGTCCAGTGTAAACTGTCTCAAAACAAAATGGTCTAACAATTTTTGTAATTCACTTCAAGGATGTTCAATATGTTGATTTTTGTAGCTCGGACAGAAACATGTGTGAAGTCGTCCAAAGTCAAATCTATTTTGTAATTCACTTTATTAATAAAGTGAAAGTCTTATATTTAGTTGTTGAGTCTAATAAAGTGTGTTTTTAACACACTGGTGATTTAGACTAATCTCAATAATAGATCCCACCGTGAGATTAGGGTTTTGGTAGATTATGTCTTCAACTCAAATATAAAGGCAGGGCAAGGTAGAGGGTAAAACTACATTCATTCTTTACTCGAAGACAGTTTGGTCGAAAGGTGAAAAGACACACCCAAGGAAGACCAAGAAAGTGGCCAAGGAAGAGAGAAAGCAGAGAAGCAGCAAGAGGATCGACTGGCAGTGGTTTGCAGTCGAAGAACAGCTGTTCTGTACGATTCTGTACCATCGTACGGACATGCCGTGCAGTCGTATGAGAAAACCCGTACAGCAATTTCTCAGATTGGTAGGCAATTTTTCTTTTCCAGCAGGCTGAAAACCTCAATTTTGAGGTGTCCTTGTAAGTTTTGATTATTAAATGACAAGCTAATTTAAATGACAGATTTCTTGTGTATTTGAGAAATTATTTTATCTTCCACTGTTCGTATTTTGCAGTCATTTGTGTGATTGTTGCATGTTCAGAAATTTATTTCTATTATTGAATAAATTCGAGATTTGATTTATTTAATAAAGAAACACAGGACAGCAGTCACCTAGGGTCTGAAAATTTAAACAATAAAAGAAAGGTTCATCAAACTAAAATAGCCCCAATAACTGTGACTTCTTTGCATGTAAACTTTCTAAAAATGGCCACCCTAAGACTACCACGTGGCATCCCCTTAGCTGATCTAGATCTACAGATAATACCTTTAAGAAGTGCACCTTCCTGCAAGCTGGAATGCCCTGAAAATAGAACAGATCCATGCATGATTTATCTCTCAAAGCCACCCTTAGCTAATGGAATGGTTAGATGCTGATAATAAGTACCAAAGTCACCTTCATCTTAGGCACCTTCATCACAAACTTTAGGAAGGTGAAGATAAGGAAAAACACTTGTTGGTCAAATTTATCAAAAAAATAATCTTAAAACAGTAGTGGAGGCACCATAGTGAGTCATCTAAGATAGGACAGCAGATACAATTGCCAATTTATGCAGGAACTTCCTCTAAATCCAGTCGCTTCTTGTTGCTCAAAATAAAACATCTGAAAACACCGCCTTCCATCATGCTAAATTTGGTGCACACATCAGCGCCCAGTATGCTAAGAGTAGATATTTGATTTTAACGTGCTCTTCACCTGCATGACAGACAGAGATTTGAAGCTGAGAAAGGCCAAGAATAGCACCTTATTTTGCTGCAAATAAACTCCAAGATAGACGCTTAACTCCTAAGGAATATTTCACTTCAACTTCTGAAGATAGTTAATTAAAATAGTGCCTTCTATCAAGCTCAGAAAAAGACACAAGTTCAGCATTTTATGATTTTAACAAGCTGGAAATCTCCTCAACAGCACATAAACTGCACACGAAAACAATGCTTCATCTCCATCATCATGATGAAAACAAGAAGAGAAGCACCCTCCCTCAAGGCTGCCTTATCCTTTATCAATCTTGAAAAAGAGTGCTAAAAAGAAGACTGATCTGAGCTTACTTGTCCTCCAAGGAAAGTCACTTGAGTTCTGCAAGTGCAATTCCCCTACCATGTGCATGTCTCTGGGATCAAGCTTTGGGCATAAGCCACCTCCTAGTGAAAATCAGACATAAGCATGCTAAAACAGCCTCAATAAGTGAACTTTCTTTGCATGTTAACTTTCTAAAAAAGGGATCCTTAAGACTCCCATGTGCCATCGCCTTAACTGCTGAGCTAGATCCACTAATAATACCTTCAAATGCTGGAATGTCCTGAAAATAGCCCAGATCCATGCACAGTTTATATCTCAAGTAAGGTGTCCTTAGCTAAATCCAGAATGGATAGATATTGTCAGTTGATAATAAGTACCAAAGCCATCTTCATGTTAGTGACCCTCATCACAAAATTCACAATGTGAAGATAAGGGAATGCACTTGCTAGTCAAGTTTACCATGAAATCAATCTCAAAACAGTAGTGAAGGAAAGCGCCGTAGTGAATCATCTTGTATGCTAAGATAGGACAACAAAGGCAACTCCCGATTCATGCATGAACTTCCTCTAACTCCAGCGCCTTCCTGTTGCTCAAAATAAACCATCCCAAAATAGTGCCTTTCATCATGCTAAACTTGGCACACACATCAGTGCTCTGTATGCCAACAACAGATTCTTGATTTCACAGCCCTCTTCACATGCATGACAAACAAAGATTTGATGCTGAAAAAGGCTAAGGATAACACCTTCTTTCGCTGTGTTACCCCCCATTTTGCATGGGTGTCCACTTGTGATTTGATCACGATCTTGTCAAGAGGGTTACAAGTTGATGATTGCTTTTGCCTGAGATTTTGGTCCTGTTGTTTCTTGTCACTTGATGACCTATGATGATGCCCTAGTTCAAAATATATTAAGAGTGCAGCCATTGAGACATACCTTTCCAGCCCTGGAGGGTTATTCTGGCATATTCCGGAGGAAGCAGATAAAGAAGAAGAGAAAAAAAACAGGGTACTGTAGCTTCATGACAGCTGTTTAAGGATGATATTTATTCCAGCATTTTCTTTTCATCACTTATGCTAATAATAAGAGTGCTACGGTGCATTGTTTCCTGCTGATTTTGATGGATAGCAGCGTAAGAAGTCACAGATTGAATTGCCCTGAATAATACACCCTGGGGTTGGAAAATTTTCAGGATGTCAAGTTGCTGAATGATCTGATTATTTGGCTGAGTAAATTTTTTAGGACAGTTCTGCCACACACAAGCAAAGAATATGGAGTACTTGGCACATTGAAGGTCCTAGGTCTCTACTGTCCTAGCTCTTTTAAAGGAGGCCAGCTGGAGGGACACTGCCCATGGTCATTTGCAGCAGTCAGAAAAGTATTTTCAGACCTGTCCTTGTCCTAACAGAAGTAGGAAGCAATATCTCCAAATCTGGGCACATTCCTGGTCAACCTTGGCATGTTTAGGCCTCCTAACAGCAATGATGCTTCAATCTGAGCATTTCTGGGCAGTGTTATAGACAGTCTGGGCAAATATGGCCTAATTCTGGGCATGTTGAGTCAAATTAGGAACTGTCCTAACCTTCATAGCAGCAGATAAATGGCAAGATCAGCAGTGAAACGGCAGCTGTAGCAAATTTATCCATGGATAAGGCAATCAGAGGGTTTTTCTATCTTGGATGCATCAGTTCAACCTGTCAAGCCATCTTGATATCATGGTATCACGATTCACTCCTATTAGATCGCTCTTGCCTTTAATCCACTGCTTAAACATCATTGGTGTACTTCTATTAGATGGTATGGTGAATCGATGGTGTTTTTGAAAGGATATTAAAATGTTTCCAGTTGAAGGGACCTGCTAAAGATTTGGGGACTGCTTCCATTTTTTGAATCTGCCAAGATTACAAAGTAAAAACATATGGGAATAAATTGAAATCCTGTGCTTGATGTTTTGAACCTAGAATGATGAAATAATCTAATCAATGGTTGCAAACATAAATTCCAGTGCGGAGATCTCCTCCAACTTGTAACTACGAGACGAAGGGTTTCCCGTTTCAGTTTGCTTATCATTCCCTTCTGGTCTAATTGACAGAGTTCATCTTATCAATCGCAGGCTCTTTGTAGCATGAATTGGAAAAGGTCAAACCTGTAGCAGCATTGATTGAAGGTATGTGTGGTGGCTAATCTAGAACCAAGTTCGTATATGCCAGGCAATGGTCGCAGCCCAGAAATAAAAGGAGATTTTTCTGGTATATGCGCCTGGCAATTCCCGAAGATGATAAAGCCTCCACGGATCATTAATTAGCTGGAATTGAGGGGGTGGCCAAAACCTGTTGAGGCTACGACAGGACCATTCCATGCCTTTGAATATCAGTTGAGCAAGCTGTGTGATGTGGAATTACTTTGTGTCATCTTTAGTGCTTGACTGAGCTGGTTGGGCCATCATTGAAGGGCGAATTGCACATTACCATCACATGAAATTAAGGGACTTTGGATATCGAGGAATTACAGAACCTTTGAAGCTGCCGAATTGCTCAAGCATGAAAATGTCTCAGATTCGAAGGTTGCATGGGAGTTTATGTTGATGTTTTGTAGCTCGGACAAGAACTTCTGCATAGGTTAGGTGTCAAAACATTCATGAAGTCGTCCAAGTTAATCTATTTTGTAATTCATTCGAGTAATAAAGTGAAAGTCTTATATTTTGCTGTTGAGTGACGAGTATAATAAAATGCATTTTTAATGCATTAGTGATTTAGACTAATCTCAACCATTGATCTCACCGAGAGATTGGGTTACGGTAGATTAGGGTTGCAACTAAAGTATAAAGGCAGATCAAAGTACAGGGTAAAGACACATTCATTCTTCATGAAAACAATTTTGTCTGAGGGTGTAGAAAGAGGCCGAGAAAGAGAGAAAACAGTGCAACATTGAGAGGATCAATCTATAGTGACTGCAGGTTGAAGAACAGAGGTGCAGTAGTCATTACATACAGTGTCGTACAGATCCGTACAGTCGTACAGACAGATCCGTACAATCGTATGGACGCATCAATACAGTGAGAGATCTGTTTTGTAGTTTTCTGATTCAGCAAGCTTAAAACCTCATTTTCAAGGTGTCCTTGTAAGTTTTTGATCATTAAATGAAAGCTGATTTGAAGGACAGATTTCCTGTGTAATTATTTGTTTCCGCTGTTTGTAATTTCCAGCTATCAGTGTGATTGATACATGCTCAGATTTTATTTCTATTATTGAGTAAATTAGTGATCTGATTTATAATTTTATTCAATACAGAGGCATAGGACAGCAGTCACCTAGGGTATGTAAACTTAACAGTTTATGGAACCGCCATTCACTGCACACAGGAGGTGTTCTTCACTTCATGACGATGGTATCCTATATGGGCCCTTCTATTATTTAAATAGAGATGCCTTTGCATGTCGACTTGAGACCACGCATATTCGATGGAGTTGCGAGAGAATTTAAGGGTCGTCCCTTTCTCCATAAACCTTGAATATGCTTTGCCTTGAAGATATGACATTGCTAAACTTTGGAGGATGCTTGTGAGCTATTCAAGGGTTCAAATTGGCGATACATGGGATTGGTCAAAGGATTTTGGAGGTGGTTTGTGATCTTGTTATTTCCTAGGGTGAGAAAAGTGGACCTAACCACTTATCTATTTTTGGGAAGCTTGTTAAGGAGGTCGAAAAGGATTGATAATGCGGAGATTCCAGAAGCCATTCAACAACATAGTGAGACCCGCAGAAACCTAAGATCACAAAAAGATTTATTTCTTTATTCCTCATAAGAGAAAAAAGAGGGCCTTGTGTATCTTTAGCATTGTACATGTGGCATCGACCAGTTCTTCCATGTAAAGGTTATTCCTCCCATATAGAGGTAATTGATCAAAGTAATGATGTTGTAAAGTCTTGTTGGACAAGGCTCCGGACTTGTGTGTCAAGTCATGATTCTCATGTGAACCTTCCGTATAAAGGTATCCATGGGATGGACCTCCCGTATAGAAGTGGACCTTCTGTATAAAGGTCATGCTTTACTTGTTAAAAGCATTTAATGTTTTGTGATGTATTATTAACCATGATCACCAATTGCTATTAAGTCTCCTTGAGAGATTGATCACCTCTAAAGTGAATTACTTTAGCATATGATCATTTGGTTGGAATAATCAGTGAAGCACCACTCGTCCCATACTAGCGGGTACTCGCTAGTCTGGACAAGTGGGCTCCTAAACCGTGTAATCGCCATGATCTCGCCGGTAGACTCGCCAGACACAAGTACTCACAGAAAATCGAGAACTCGGCCGGACTCAGGGAAGACTCGGGTGACTCGGCCATGCAGGGAGAAGCTTTCCCGCATAAGCTAGGGCAGACGGCAAGCATTTTTCGCGGAGGTCGACGCGAGGAGGTCGAAACCTACGAGGAGCTTGAGCGTCGGTCTGTGGTGCGCAGGTTAGTTAATTTTTTTTTTTTTTTTAATTATCAAATCTTAAATTTAAATAGAGTATCAATACTGTAATACAGTATTGAATACAATACCGGCAAGCATTTTTCGCGGAGGTCGACGCGAGGAGGTCGAAACCTACGAGGAGCTTGAGCGTCGGTCTGTGGTGCATAGGTTAGTTAATTTTTTTTTTTTTTTAATTATCAAATCTTAAATTTAAATAGAGTATCAATACTGTAATACAGTATTGAATACAATACTGTAATACGGTGTTGAATACAATACTGTATTAATACTGTAATATTGTATTAATACTGTAATACAGTATTAATATTAAATTTTATCCGTGTTTACTGTATGCATTGTGCAAATCAATTTTTTTATTTATATTTTAATTTTTTTTGTAGATTTTTTATAGTTTTATTTTTTATTTTTTTTATATTTTATCACATAGTTTACATAGTTCTTAACTTCTTATTACATAGTTTTTTTTTTAAATTGTATATTTTATTACATAGTTTATTTTATATTTTTATTACATAGTTCTTACTACATAGTTTTTGACATTTTGTTATATAGATTTTTTATTTATATTTTTTTATTTTAATTAATTTATGTATTTTTTTAATTTTATTTTGTAATATTTTGTTTTGTTATAATTTTTTTTTAAATTTATTTATTTTAAAAGTTATTTTTATTTATATTTTTTATTATATAGTATTTGACATTTGTTAGATATATTTTTTATTTATCTTTTTTTATATATATATTTTATTTTGATTTTAATTAGTTTGAAATTTATGTATTTTTTTATTTTTTTTAATTCTATTTTGTTATATTTTTTTTATGTTTATAATATTATACATATTTTTTTATTTTTGTTATATATATATATATATATATATCTATATATTAATTTTATGTATTTTAAATTTTATTTTATTCTATTCTATTTTATATTTTTTTATTTATTTAATTTTTGTTAACGTCATATAATCTAAGTCACTTGACACGCGGACACGAGACACGAATGTCCCCAAAATACGAATCAAGACACGAAGGACACGTTTTATATACATATATTTTTTTTAAATATATCAAAATTTAAAAATATAGAAAGTAGAACATTTACAAACTAGAAAGTAGAACATTTGAGGATTTATCAAAAGTATCAAATTGAAATCTATTTAAATATATTAAATATTTATCAAATTTATTTGATAATATAGAGAAACTAACTTTAAAATATCGAACACCTTCCTTACTAAAAGCAAAAATGATTTACATAGTAATAATACCCACCATTTACTCACTCATGAAAATCTCTTATGGATAATAATTAAGAAAAAACAAACCAACAAACAAACGATGGAGTAATCCCTAAAAATATATCTGCTCATGAAAAATACAAGGGATCCAATGGATCCTCCGCAAGCAACCCAATCGAAAGTATGGGGTGTGACGGTATTGGTCCCGATGAATGCCTGAAAGCATGGCATTGAATCCTTCAAGCCAGACCCATCTTCACGCATTTACACCACAGCTCGAATGACAGAGGATGGATGACCCACGGAATTTACTTAAAGGCCAGTTGTTCCACGTTGTGTGCAAAGGCAAGACACGATCCTCCCACGTGGGCGACACGAAAAAACACGTGTCCCCCACGTGGGGGGGTCGTGTCCGCGCCCAACACGTCCCCACGGGAAACTTCACCCTAAACCCACATGTCCAATGACTTAGCATATAATCATAGTTTATGAGACAATGTTATGAATTATTGCATAAATTGTAGTTTTATAGCTTATATGGATTGGAAATGCTTTTAAACTCTTTTTTGTGACAAAAATATACAATATTTTTATTTTTTTCCTATTTGCCGAGTCTGTCCCGAGTCTTTCCCGAGTGTTTCTCGAGTCTACGAGTCATATGCCAATCGAGTATTTGTCAAGTCCGAGTCGTGCAACATTGGGAATAATATAATATGAT
The DNA here is from genome assembly GCA_027924585.1 of Larix kaempferi. NCBI lineage: Eukaryota > Viridiplantae > Streptophyta > Pinopsida > Pinales > Pinaceae > Larix > Larix kaempferi. The sequence continues at coordinate 21,246,802 of BSBM01000887.1, forward strand.
CATAGCATTCGATAATTCTTGTTAATATAATGTAATGTGATGGATAATTAAAGTTAGCACATATTGACCATGCAATAAAAGATAAAGCATAGAGATCAAGAGAATTCGAAATTGCCCATGCAGACACTTCAGCTAATTAAAGAGAACTCGAATTGTTAAAGCTTCAGTTAAGTAACAATGTATGCCTCAATCAATGCTTCAGTTAAAGCATCAGTTAAAGATATGCAATCAGTTTACTAAAGGAGAACTTAGTGATCACTTCAGTAAAATCAATCGGCATGATTTTTAGTTAAGAAAAGTTAACTAAAGTGTTAAAAAGGAATTAGTTACCTAAAGTGTTTTGCATGACACTTTAATTAAACTAAAAGTTAAAAGACAAAACTTAAGTTACAACACAAAAGTTGCTCCTATTGCATGATGACACTTATGTTAGCTTGTTAACTAAGTGCTCCTACATCAGTTATGAGGCGAGTTCACTCCAAAGTCAGTTAAGCATGATTTCAAGTTAAGGAAGAAAGACATGGCACATTATTGGTGCATGATTGAAGAAACTAGAAGTGCATTGCAACTATCCAAGAAGATAACTCGTTGTGGTTGCATGGGAGGCTTATCCTTCATGCATTGATTCGCTATTCCTTGCATGGCAATAATTTTTGCTATATATTAATGTGTTGGGCACATTGGAAAACACATCCGATTGATCTCTCTTCTCTATTGCTTCCGTATCTTCACCAAGAATGTTTGGTGATATCTTATCTTCCGAAAGCAATCCGGTATGTTGTAAAAGAAAGACATTCTTTGCTATCCATTATATTATACTAAGAAGAGTTGTTGGGGTTTGTGTTCTCATTATTTTGAGGATTTTTCCCAGGGTATATCTTGTGTTATGGTTGTATGAATTTCATGTGATTGAATTGTCTCATTGTTTCAAGTTTCGACATCTAAGAGAATTAAAGATCAAAGCTCAACCAAATATTGACAAGGTATCAGAGCTCAGGGTGTGAAGGAGCTCAGTTTTGCATGCTAGCTAGAGCCTACGTAGATCCTAAGAAGTTGAGCACAAGATTTGAAGAATATGGCATCAATCTCTGTACAACCAGAAGACCGTCTTGAGGGCACCTCAAACTTCAACACTTGGAAGGCTAGGATTCTCAACATCCTAGAGGAACATGACTTGGATAGCTACGTATCCACTATGCTGGAGGAGCCTACATCTAATGCAGGGCGCATCAACTTCGAGAAGAATCAAGCTAAGGCCAAATGGATCATCTATGATTCCGTAAAAGATAACTTGATGCCCATGATCACACTGTTGAAGACCACAAAAGAATGTTATGATACACTGACTAATCTATATGACAAGAAGGCCCCAACTCAAAAGAGGGCATTGAAGAACAAGTTATGAAACCTCAAGATGGAGAAGGACGAGCTCTCAGGTAAGAGATCAGCTTGTTAACATTGGAGTTGTAGTGGATGAAAATGATCTCATCCAAACTGTCGTTGATGGTCTCCCATCTTCATGGGAGACATTCTTGGCTACTATCAATGGCTGAGAAGTGCAACCTGGGTTCGAAAGATTGTGGCATGATTGTATCCAAGAGGAAGGGCAAATCCAAAGCAAAGCTATGTGCACTAAAGAAGAAAATCTTGCCCTCGCGACAAGAATAAAGAAAGGAAAGACACCCTTCTTCCAAAAGAAGTTCTCCCATCCAAAGAAGGAGTTCAACAAAGGCTTTGACAAGTCAAAAGCTAGATGCTACAATTGCAAAAAGAAAATCCATTTCTCATGAGAGTGCAAAGCAAAGTGGAAATGAAAGTTTCATGCTTCTACCGCCATAGAAGATGAAACCACTCAAAAGAATGCATCCGAAGAAAATGAGACAAGAAGGGAGTCTTACCATGTCTCATCCCTTTGGGGATCCGTCATCACAAGTGCAGACACATGGTTGATTGACAGTGGCGCCTCCAAACATATGACTGGTTCCAAGAGTGCCATCACTGACCTAAAGGAGAAAAAGTTCACATGCATGGTAGAGTTGGGGGACAACTCAACATATTTGATCCAAGGAGTTGGATCCACCTCATTCCAGATGAGCACTGGTGATATTTTACATGTGGAGGACATTCTATATGTTCTAGGCTTGAGGAAGAACCTCCTTTCAGTTTCGGTTCTTGAAGACAAAGGCTTCCAAGTTATCTTCATGGATAACAAAGCACTTTTATCGCCGAAGAACAAAAGCCTAGAATCTGTTACTATGATTGGAGTTCGAGAGGGAGGACTCTACAAGGTACCCGAGAAGTACATTCAAGATATGATTTACCACACTATCATTCCATGCGAGCTATGGCATCAAAGGCTTGGACACCTACACTACAAAGCGCTACCAAGACTTCAAAAGATGGTAAAAGGTATGCCCGTATTTGATTTTGAGCATGATAGTGTATGTCGGGGTTGTGCACTTAGGAAGAATGTTAAGAAAAGTTTTTCCAGTAGTACTACTAGATCTAAAGGGATTTTAGATTTAATACATTATGATGTATGTGGTCCCATGTCATCCCCCTCCCTGAGTGGATTCTTATATTATGTACTGTTCATAGATGATTTTTCTAGGAAGTCATGAATTTATTTCATGAAGGCTAAAAGTGAAATTCTTAGCAAATTTAAAGAATTTAAAACCCTAGTTGAAAATCAGAAGGAAAAGCACATTCGTGCATTAAGGTCTAATAATGGAGGTCAATTTGATTCATGCGCATTTAATGAGCTATGTAGTGATGTAGAAATATGTAGACAGTTAATAGTACCATACAACCCTCAACAAAATGGGGTTGCCAAAAGGAAGAATAAAACCATATGTGAGGCTGCAAAAGCCATGATGCATGATCAAGATATGTCTACCTCATTATGGGCAGAAGCCACCAGTACAGCTATGTACATCCAGAATAGAAGCCCACATGCCATTCTAGATGAGAAGACACCAAAAGAAGTGTTTATCGGTGAAAAGCCAAACATCTCACACTTGAGGATCTTCGGGAGCCCAGTATACATTCATGTACCGAAAGAAAAGAGAACAAAGATGGAGCCTTCTGGAAAGAAAGTCACCTTTGTGGGTTATAGCGAGTCATCCAAAGCATACCGAATATATGTACCTAGTGAGAGACACATTGAAGTCAGTCGAGATGTTAGCTTCCATGAGAAAGTTGCTTTCAAAAGATCGAAAGAGATTCAATGTGATTCAAATATGGAGGATCCCGAGTCTGATTCTGCCCCTTTAGAGTTTGAGAGGGAGAAACCAGAAGATGCCTCAAATTCGCTAACTCTTGAAGAACCAGTAGAACTAATTGAGAGGTCACCTGATGAACCTCCCTCTAAAAGAAGATTTGCTTGGTGCCGAGAAATCTTACAAGATGCAGAGAAACATGGAGCACCAACAGGCTCATCCAGAGAGCACAAGCAACCTGATAAATATTTAGGGTATGTTGCATTGATGAGTCACATCAGTGATTCAGAACCATCATCATATGAAGAAGTTGCAAAGCAACAAGTTAGGAAAGATGCAATGACAGAAGAGTACAACTCTATAATGAAGAACAATGTTTGGGAGGTTGTTCCCAAACCTGATGGGAAGTCCATTGTGACTTCCAGATGGCTTTACAAGATAAAGCATGTTGCGGATGGTAGCATTGAGAAGTATAAAGCCAAATTCGTTGTCAGAGGTTTCTCTCAGAAAGAAGGCATCGATTATGATGAGACCTTTGCCCCTGTGGCAAGGTACACCACAATTCGAGCAATGATTGCACTTGCATCTGTTCTGGGATGGAAACTTCACCAAATGGATGTGAAGACAGCCTTCCTCAATGGTGAGGTTGAGGAAGAGGTTTATATTCAGCAACCTGAAGGATTTGTGGTGCATGGGAAGGAGCCACATGTTTGCAAGCTAAAGAAATCTCTATATGGGCTTAAGCAAGCCCCCGGGGCTTGGTACTCTAGAATTGATAGCTACCTTCAGAAATTGGGTTTCTCTAAAAGTGAAGTTGATCCAAATTTGTACTTCAACGTAGTGAAGAACCAACTGTTGATATACACCAATGGTTTCCAATTTGAGGAAACTTCATGCGTCAGGCTCTAGATCAGATCCAGTAGATCCCACTTTGTATAGACAACTTATAGGCTCACTGTTGTACTTGATACATTCGAGGCCTTGTGTATGTTATGCTGTGAGCATTCTAAGTCAATTTATGTCTGATCCAAGACACAGACACTAGATAGCTACTAAGGATGTGCTTAGGTATCTTCGAGGTACAATTTCATATGGACTCAGATATGCCTCCAATGGAGGAGTCATGTTACTTGGTTATACAGACTCAAACTGGGGAGGAAGCATTGTGGACCGTAAGAGTACATCCAGCTACTATTATAGCCTAAGATCAACGATGATATCTTGGTCCAGCAGGAAGCAGGGCTCCGTAGCCCAGAGCACTACAGAAGTAGAATACATAGTTGCTAGTGTTGCATGTCGAGAAGCAATGTGGCTCAGAAAGCTACTTGCAGGGTTGTTCGGTGAAAAGCTTGAGCCTACAGTTATTAGGTGTGACAACCAGAGTTGCATCAAGCTTTCTGAAAACCTAGTGTTCCATGGCAAGTTGAAGCACATTGAAATGAAGTATCACTTCATTCAAGACATGGTCCAGAAAGGTACAATGAAACTTCAGTACATTGCTAATTGTTATCACATCCATGTCAGCTGGAGCTACCATGCTGCAGATTGTGTGGTCGGGGACCATACTACATTTTTTTTTTCCAGATCAAAGATCAGATGCCTACAGAGGGGGCATTCATTGTATTCAGATTTCCCCAAGTAGAGATATCAGAGGGGGCAGATGGTTTTGTGTGGTCCAGATATATTACAGAGCAGTGATTACAAGGTCACCCTTCCTTGCCGAGCTTTGCATGATCCCATTGAGAGAATTACTTAGCCATATTGTGATGAGAGTACTACAGAGTATTGTTGGTTTGCCACTTATTGCCCGGATTCAGCAGAGATCCAATTCCAGATTCAGCTTCAGCAGCAGGTATATGGTATGGCAGGTATAGCACTTTATGGTTCATTGCTCATGTTGTTTTTGAGACTTGTTTATTTATGATAGTACACGGACTTGATGTATGATGTTTGATGTGGTGATCTCGGTTTTCATTATGATGTGTATGGCCCTTGGTGATGTCAGTCCACCTCATTCAGTAGACTCATGTATATGCACACTGGTTCCTATCCCCATTATTGGTATAGACTTGGTCATTTCGTCCTCCTTGGCAGCTAACCTTGGATCCACCTGTCACTTCCTTCCACCCATCTGACTCATTCATATTGATTTTTCCCGACTTGGACCTTGATTTGTGACTTTGAGGATCCCCTTCCCCATTGACCTCTGAGTATGCCATGATTCCTTGTCTTTTGTGCCTCGGCTCTTTAGTGTGTGAGATGCATTCCCAAACCTGGGATTTGCTCCTGTCGGTTGCCCCCGATGTTGCAATGCAGTATAGGATTTGTGTAGACTCACCGGGTGTTCCCCATTGGTCATCGAAGCATGTTCACTTGCCCCCATTACTTTGCAGTATGAGCACCTTGTTATATCTTTTGAGATATGTATGTAGCCCAAAAAGGGCCATGAAATGTAATGAAATGAAGAAATGTAAAAGAAGCCAAAAAAAGGCTATGTGAATGTAAAATCAAGCCAAAAAAGCTAAGTATGAAAGTCAAATGTAAAGTCCAAGTAATGTGTATTTGAACACACACGGACACAAGTCAGCCATATGTATCAGCATTGTAGTGGTTATTTCCTCACCTAGTCCTGTGGGGCAAGGAGGTGAGATGGAGTAAGGGACAGCTATGCGAATTGTCCCCTAGAGTCTCAAGTTACGGTTTGTCGGACACCCAGTCATGGCGGCTCTAGAAAAGATCATCACGGAGTCTTCTTAAGGCACGGATGTGAGTTGCAAGGTGCATGTTAGATGATCAGTGGTGGTTTCCCTGCACTATACCCATTTGTGAGGCACCGCCCTTCCCTGTGTATTATCATGGTATGCTTATGTCAGTGGGTCTCGCCTTCCATGTTTATCCGAAGGGTCACATGGTCTTGGTCCTCGTCTTCCCATATCCTTCACCTTGTTTGTCCACCTCACCCAAAGTTAGCTAAGTGGTCAAGTCTATAAGTTGTGCATAGCAGTTTTGAGTCTTTGTTGGAGGTGGTGGGCCCACCTCACCCGGGGCCTATTTTTATTGCGATATTATTTGTTTTGATCACCATATCGGCATTATATGTTTTGAGTAATGTACTAACATGAATAAGGAAGCCTTGAACGCTTCATGCTGCATGCAGATTTTCAACCATTACCATTTTGACCAAATTTGACTTGGTCAAACCAGGTTAACTGGGCCAAAAATGGACCCGAAAAAAAGTTGCGATCAAGATTTCGATTTTGGTCATTTATTATGTCTTGGGGTCCCATATGCGCCTCCAAGTGTCAGAATCAGAAAAAGTTGAAGCGTTGAGGAGATTTTTAATTATTATGGGTCACCAGGGACCTGTTTTAATTAAAAATCTTGGATTTTGGGCAAACGGTGCCTAATTGATGGATCGGGGTCGTTCAAGTGACCATGACTACTATACTTGGGGTCTACGATCGCATTGCAGCAGACAGTTCGTCAATTTGGGCAATATAAGTGGGTCAAAAGCCCAAATTACATCTTCAGCAATAAAAACCAGCAATAAATTAATATGGAAAATCAAATATGGCAAAGATAACGATTGAAAATGGCAAATGCAAAGGTTGGCTAATATAAGGGGGTCTCCTAAGGTAATTTTACTATGTTTGGACATTGAATTTATGTTGTGGGGCCCTCAGTTTTGCCCAGCACAACACATAGGGCGAATTTGCCCATAGAGGGGTGTTTTTACTTAGCAAAAACTTCATTTTTTGTAAATTTTATGTAATGATATTATGGCTGAGTAGTATGGGGGGCTAAAACAGCCCATAGGCACCCCCCATCCACCCATTTGTATGCTTATTGGGCCCAACGAGTGGCCCCACCTTCCACATGGGCGCTAGAGAGGGAAATTCGCCCCCCCTCACTAAGGTTGATCTCTGTTATCAACTGATTTGTACAATAGTTGAAACCTTATTGAGCCGCCAGTGTTGGAACACATCAGTGTTCACTTCCAGAGTATCTGGGTTTCATGTATTTGGGTCTAGCCAGTTTTGTTTTTGAGTCGACATGACCATGGCCCCATGGGGGTTTGTATCAAAGTGTGCTAGTAGGGTCTGAGTGGCTCGGTTCCCCATGACTGGATTAAACAACTAAGGTATTCTAGGGAGTTTTTTCACCGTCAGATTATACCTTGCTTCAGGCGAGATATAATCTCTTGGTTTTTCTCCCGCTTCCTCCAAAGCTGGAATGCCCGATTTTGGAAATTTTTGCCATGGGGGGTTATTAGGGTCCAACTATAATGTATAAACCTACTAGACACTATTAGAATAGGTTTTGGTCATGTCCTAAGTCTCTAGGACCCCCAGAAAAAATTTCGAAAAAATTTTACCGGACGCATCGGAATTGGGGTTTTTAATTTTTTAATTATTTTTAAATTTTTAATTAAATTTCTCTATAGTTTAAATAGAGAAATTTGAGTCTGTAATATGTCAGTCATCCTGGGTCCGAATTTAATGTTTGATGGCTCGTTTCATAAGCCAAAAATCACACATGACCCATGGAGCAGCTAAACCCAACTTTCGGATGTCAATTCAGCCTCATAATTAATATTTTCTCTAAAAAGTCATTTACAGAGAAAATATTAATTAAAATAATAAAATTGAATATTTTGGAGATAATCCAAATCTCTCCAAAATTGATCAATTTGATTAAAATAAAAGGCTAAATGACATGGCAATGGACATTTATGAGGATTCCAATCAACTCCAAGTCATTCCAGTCAACTATCCAGTCACTAGAAGGTTATCCATTCAAGCTAATTCGCCCTCCTCATGCAAAAATTCGATTTGATGTGTTGTCAAAGGGTAAATGGGTTGGTGGTTTGCATTAAAGCCTAAGGATGGGCGCCCTCATGACTCACCAAGCTTGGCTCTCTTTGCAAATATAGTTAGCACCTAACACCACTACACTTGTCGCCCACCATGCTAACTCGCACCTACCTCAAGCTCACGTCAATCTACTTTAACCTCACATCTATCCTAGTTGGAAGTTGTTTATTGGATAGTTGTTACTTCCCATGCAATCACCATTAGCTTGGCTCCCTTACCATTCGAGTTTGTACCTACCACATGCCACTTGTCTCTCCACCAAACTAGCTCGCACTCTACCAATCCTCACGTCAATCCTCATCTAAGCTCACGTGGATCCTAGTTGTAGCTCGTTTGTTGGATGGTGATATTTCTTATGCCTCAAACAACTCGAGTCTTACCACCTATTCACTTCATACCTACCATAAACTCGACTTTGCCCATTATTTAGCTCTCCAATCCCTCCCTTGATTGGAATTCGACCCACTTGTCCATGCCAATTCGACCTAGAGTTTTAGCTTTAGGATTTTACTATAAAGAGAGGCTCTTTGGGGTTATTATCTCATGGAGAATTTGTGCAAACTTACTCTGCCAAAATTGTATATGTGTTATAGCTTTTGCTAATTGAAATAAAGTCGCTTTGGAGGTCCATATGGTGTGTTGATCTTGTTCATGGGAATTGCTTCAAATTAATCAAGGTGATATTGCTTCATGTTTTTGCTTACATATTTATGGTTTTGATCAAATTATTTAAAGCTTAGAAGACTTTGTTAAGTCTATAGGATGGGCATTTGAGTTCAAATTGTCCATTGATGTTGGGTTGCTTGTGATTTGGAAGTAGTGGGTTGTAGTCGGAAATACTAACACTCTTCTTGTTTCTTTCAACTTTGCATACTATATTTGATCAAACTTGTTTGTAAGTGATACATTTTGCAGATCTCATAGGTTTTGAAGAGGAGTTGGAACTAGGTTGTCTCCTCCATCTTTTCAAAGAACAAATTTTTCCATTAACATTCATGCATTGCAGGATCTCCTAAAGTCGATCTCACAACACCAAGATTGTGGCATAAAGGGTTTGATTCGAAGATCCATCCATTTTATCATTTATATTCTTAAAATATTGGATACTTGTTACTTTAGGCTTCCATTTCTTCAAGCCTTCTTGTTTGCTCCTTGAATCTTTGCATTGACTTGCTAAGCCCTTTCTAGCCCTTCTAGATCTTGATCCAAGTTAGTTACTTGTCTTTTCAAGCCATAGATTTAGTTATCCATAAGGTTGAAGTTCCTTCAACCTTGGGGAATAGCTTGGGATTTGTTCCCTTGTGCTCTCTTCAACACTTATTGTCGGCGTATCACCGGTTAACCGGAGGATTTCCAAGACAGTGTTTTTACCCTTCTCAAGTGTTCCACTTGTAAATCCCTTTGCTCTTGTTTTGCTACACTTTCCTATCTTCCCTAGTTTCGTCCTACCGCTTTGGTCCTCTCTTTTAGCCTCTCGTTTTTGTCTCTTAGGCCTCTTCTCTCCATCCTACTCGCCTTTCCCTTCTTTGCTCTCGTTTTTCCATTATTTAGTGCCTTCACTCTTCTCGTTTTGCCATAGGTTTTTGTCCCTCATTCCTCCTCTTTAGGGTCCCTACCCTTCATCCTATTCGTCCACCCTAGTTTCTCCTCTCTTCATTCCATTTCCTATCTTCTTCCTCCTAGCTCTCGTCATCTTTCATTTAGGGCTCATCTCGTCCCATCCCATTAGCCCTAAAAAACCTACAACACATAACAAAAGCAAACACAAAATTTGTTAGTAGTAGTTTGGTTAAAATCTGATTGTTAGTTACATCTTGTTGCATCTATTTCAAAGTTGGTAAGTAGATCTCACATTTTTGCATTTATATAGTTAGGATCTAGTTTCTATTAGGATTGTTAGTGTTAGTTTTGTTCAAACTTTGATAGTTGGTTACATTGTTTCAAGATTACTAGTATAGATCTTATCTCTTGATTGTTATCTAGTTTCATTTTTGTCAAAGTACTAATCCACAGATTTCCACTTTGGTTGATTGTGTTGGCTGCCATCTAAACATTGAATTGACTGTCCTAAACATGTGTTGGCTGCCCTCTAAACATTGAATTGGCTGTCCTAAACATGTGTTGGCTGCCCTCTAGACATTGAGTTGACTGTCCTAAAGTCATAAACATTTGTTGGCTGCCATCCAAAACAGTGATAAGTTGACTGTCATAAGTTACAAGTTCATTGGCTGCCATCTAAAAATTGAGTTGACTGTCATAAGTTAAAAGTGCATTGGCTGCCCCTTCAACTTTTTTCCATTCAACCTTGCTAGTAGTCTAAAGCTCAAAGTCTTAAGAGTCTATCATTTTTGCTTAGCTTGCATCTCCTTAGTTTTGTTGATTTATAATATCTAGTTAGCTTCAATTTGTTTTGATTTCTAATGCTAATGGGTATTGGAGTTATGTGTTTGTGATAGAGCTTTCCAAAGTAGAAGTCAAGACTTCTAATCCAAGAACCCATCAAGACAAGAGGACAAGACAAAACAAAAGAGATTAGTATTATCCTTTTTTGTAATAGATCTTAGAAGTTTATTTCAAGTTTTCATAAGTTATTTATCTCAAAGTCCCTACAAGGGTTTCATTCCCAAGGACAATTGTACTCTCTTAATAAAAGTTGCAAGTGGGGTTTTTAAGCCCCCACACTCACTTCCCCCATTTGGGGAAGTCTTGTAGTCTTCATTTGAGTGGTTTGAGTTCCTAGTTTAGATATTTTTATATGCTCTTAGAGTAGTTTTATTTCAATAAGTCATACTTGCTCTATTTCTCCATATTTACTTACCCCCATGCTCTCCCGAGTACGGTCTTTGACCTGAAAGAGATTCTTGGGTAGATTAGATTTATTTTCCGTTTAATATTATCTTGTATCTTCTCTTCCAAACCTTGACTAGAGAATAGCTAACTTTGGGATCGTATCCCAAAGGCCACATAGTTTTGTGGTAGCTTCCCGTTCCCCCATCAACTTCTTGTGGACATCCAGCTAGCTGGAAGGTTTCCAGGATTGGTGGCTTCTAGTGGTTGATCTTGTTTGGAGATCGATCCCACCTATTAGGTTAGAATTTGTGTGGTAGAACACTAGACTTTTCAGTTTCATTTTATCTTGCAGTAGTATTGTTAGTAATATTTCATATCTTGCTGATCTATCACATTGCTTAAATCACTTCAAGTTGAATTATATTGCTACTACAATTTACTATTTGCTTCTTAAAACGAACCAAAGTCTCTTGAACTTGGCCAAATCCAAGTCAAGAGCACCCTCTATCGGAGGGCATTTTAGTCTTGCATCTTTTCCCTGCATTAGGAATTTGTTAATTAGCAAGTCTCTTGAACTGTGGTCATAAGACCAATTCAAGAGCGCTCTCTGTCGGAGAGTTGAACAAAGTGCTCTTTAACTAAAACTTTTCAACCCACACACCCCTTTAATTAATTTACCTTGGTTTCTGTCCTACACCCGTATGCTCTGCCAACTGGAAACAGTTGGGCTAGTACTCAGAAAGGTGGAAGACTTGCTAATTCACAAGTGATAATTTAATTAAAACTTTTACCCCAAACCCCAACCAAGACAAATCACTGAGTTCTTCCTACAAGAGGTGGTGCCGGGAATCCACTGTCAGACTCGAGGGCGGTCAAGCCGCAAGCACACTTGCCCTCTTTGTAATCTGAGTGCTTCCGACCTATCACCTAAGGTTGCCAGTGGTTTTTCTTGGATAAGGTTCCACTACTTTTGATACCTTGTTCTTAGCCATAATAATCAAGACAATTAAAATCTTAAATTTACCAAGATAAGTTGCAAAACGTTCTCAAAAACTTCTATTTCAAGCACTTGGATCAAGCATTTCAATCACTTTTACACTTTTGACTCCATAAGGCACTGGTCCTTTTATCACAATATTTTCATTTGCTTAAAATATCAATATTGGAGTACTTGCTTTAATTTACGTAAAAAGTGATTTTATTCTTATCCAAGTGTATCTCTCATCTTATATTTGCAACGTGGATTGCGTTATCTTGTTTTTTTACATTAAGATTTTATTGTGTCTCTCATTCAAAAAACTCCTAAACAACACCCATCCGCATCACAACACCAAAAAACACTATAAATACTAGAGCCTTAGTGAAACTCTTTCTTAGGGACTACCCCTCTTGGCTTCGTTAGGAGTTTGCCTAAACGGAGGAGCTGGGATTTAGGTGACAGTACCTGGCTCATTACTTGCCCCCAAGGCCACACCTCTCTCACTTTTAGTGAAGAGACAACTTTCGAAATATTTCCACTGCTGGTGTGCAGATTGGCGGACAACAATCTCCAACATTTGTTGGGGTATGGAGATGGTTAATCCCAGCCATTGACTATGGAGGGAATTAGGGATAGAGAGAGAGCCTTCTCTACTTAAGAGAGGAGCTCTCTCATTTGTGACTCTCTCTTGGCATTCTTGACTTGGAATAGAAGAAAAACGATTTGCAGCTCTACTTGTGTTCTTGTGGTGATTTCTTGTGGAGTGTTGATTGTCTTGCTATCTTAATGCACCAAAATAGATTGTGGTTATCTTCAGCATATTGTTCCTTACCATTTCTTGCAGCAAACACGAGTTCTTGGAGGAGGGCGCACCACTTGGCTGCCATTGTTGCTCCACTCTCCGGGATTGGTCATCAAAGGGAAGTGTTTTTGCCATTTAAGCCAAGTATTTTCTTCTTATTTTCACTTATATTGCTGTAGCTTTCATTTGCTTGTCATACACATTTGATTTATGTCCATTTGTTTTGGCAGTCAAGGAGGGCAAGTTGATGGGACTGAGCAAATCGAATTCACTTGGAGACTTCTACAATTGCTTTTGTTTGATCTTTGGGACGCATAACCTCAGCAAATTAGAGATATCCCCTGGTTCCAAGTAAGTGTTTCACTTCTTTCTCTTGCATTTCAATTTCTGAATGGTTTTAGAGAGAAATTTCCATAAAAGCCCTAAAAATTAAAATCTTAAGAACTCACCGTTAAAACCTTGTTTTTCTTTTGAACCCACTTCTGAAATAATGTTAAATGCCTAAATCCAAAATTTCAGTTTAATTTGACTCCATTTACCCTTAGAACTAGCACTGGTCCATTTGGCAATTTCACCCTCCTTGGGCGTTTTTCTCTTGCTGTCTAGCTGGGTCATTTTGGGGTTGCGGGTAGTTTTGATTTGTATTTGAATTGTCATTTTATTATTAGAAATCAAACTATCATCAACTAGAAGTGTCTTAAAACGTTAATTTGTCACTGCCCTAGGTCCACTAAGTCACTGAATTAACCCTCTTCCTTGAGGAAAATTGCTTCATCTCTTCACTTCTAGTTTACTTTGCATCCTTAGTTGATTTCCGGACACATAATTGTTGATCTAATTCATTTATTTCATCATAATTAAGAGCTGGTCACATCCCGTACTACGCCCATTTTATCATTTGTATCCAGTCTTTGGCTGAAATCAAGCTTAGGGTCTTTTCGACACTCATCTCTTGTTTGTATTTGTTTATCTTTTGGGATTTGGGTGTTTGTTTTTGTTCCTCAACCATCACTGGTTGAGTGGGGTCTCCCCCCTGACTTGGCTACTTGCCTTGTCTGAAGCGACAAACGCCTCGTCTGGTGTAACGACCGTTCTTTGAACGGTAGACTTAATGTTTGCAGGTTTCACCTACCTGGCTGCGTGCCCTCTACCATCCGGGATGGGATATCTTCAGTAGCAGCTAGAGCTAGTGTGATAACACTACTGATGAGCAAATTGCAGATGTGTTAACAAAGCCTCTGTTAGTGACAAAGTTTAGGTACTTCCGAGACAAGCTTAGTATGGCAGAGAATGCATCCCTCGCTGAGAGGGAGTGTTAAATGTACAACATCATGAGACATTGTCCAAACCAATCTTGTGCAACCAAGATTGATCCTCCCGTATAGAGGTGAGCACTTTGATTGCCTTTCATGTAAAGGTTATTCCTCCTGTATAGAGGTAATTGATCAAAGTAATGATGTTGTAAAGTCTTGTTGGACAAAGCTCCAGACTTGTGTGTCAAGTCATGATTCTCATGAGAACCTTCCGTATAAAAGTATTCATGGGATGGACCTCCCGTATAGAAGTGGACCTTTCGTATAAAGGTCATGCTTTACTTGTTAAAAGCATTTAATGTTGTGTGATGTATTATTAAACATGATCACCAGTTGCTATTAAGTCTCTTTCAGAGATTGATCACCTCTAAAGTGAATTACTTTAGCATATGATCATTTGTTCTGGAATAATATAATATGATCACAGCATCCGATAATTCTTCTTAGTATAATGTAATGTAATGGATAATTAAAGTTAGCACATATTGACCATGCAGTAAAAGATAAAGAAATAAAAAATAAAGCATAGAGATCAAGAGAATTTGAAATTGCCCATGCAGACACTTCAGCTAATTAAAGAGAACTCGAATTGTTAAAGCTTCAATTAAGTAACAATGTATGCCTCAATCAATGCTTCAGTTAAAGCATCAGTTAAAGATATGCAATCAGTTAACTAAAGGAGAACTTAGTGATCACTTCAATAAAATCAATCAACATGATTTTCAATTAAGAAAAGTTACTGAAGTGTTTTGCATGACGACACTTTAGTTAAACTAAAAATTAAAAGATGACACTTAAGTTACAACACAGAAGTTGCTCCTATTGCATGATGACACTTATGTTAGCTTGTTAACTAAGTGCTCCTACATCAGTTACGAAGCGAGTTCACTCCAAAGTCAGTTAAGCATGATTTCAAGTTAAGGAAGAAAGGCATGGTGCATTGTTGGTGTGTGATTGAAGAAACTAGAAGTGCACTGCAACTATCCAAGAAGATAACTCGCTATGGTTTGCATGGGAGGCTTATCCTTCATGCATTGATTCGCTATTCCTTGCATGGCAGTGATGTTTGCTATATATTGATGTGTTGGGCACATTGGAAAACACATCCGATTGATATCTCTTATTTATTGCTTTTGTATCTTCACCAAGAGTGTTTGGTGATCTCTTATCTTGCAAAAGCAATCTGCTATGTTGTAAAAGAAAGACATTCTCTGCTATCCATTATATTATACTGAGAAGAGTTGTTGGGGTTTTTGTTCTCATTGTTTTGAGGATTTTCCTCAGGGTATATCTTGTGTTATGGTTGTATGAATTTCATGTGATTGAATTGTCTCATTGTTTCAAGTTTCGGCATCTAAAAGAATTAAAGATCAAAGCTCAACCAAATATTAACATATATACTACAAAAAGACCAAAAAACTATTGTGCTAAAGCTAACTCTTCAAATCACCTTGTACCCTTATCACCATAGCCTGGCCATCCTCACCCTAGGGAAGCCCCCCTTGAGTTGGAGAAGAGCCGACCTAAAGTGCAAGGAGGTGGTTATCAAGGTGACAGTGGGGAATACCTCTAGGTTATAGTTGGGCTAGCCTTGTTCTTTGGAATTTTAATCACACATGCTAGTTCACGCTGTAACACTACACAAGGGCGATCTATATACATTAGAAGAGTCCTCTTAATAATATCATCTTTGGATTTGGACGTAAAGAGCTGGAGTTATCTTGTTGATGTGTGGCATTTCTCTTGCTATTGTGTTTATCTATTGGAGGTAATATTGCTAGCATTGTTCATTTGTTTCTAATCTCTGGGCCATTGAAAGGATAGTACTATCTTGTTGGATTGAGCTTATGGTAAGTTGTCTCCATCTTAAGTTCAATCGTTATAATGCATTAAAGGGAGTTATTTTTTACATTGTTCCTTACTGGAATGGTGCAATACTAACCCCTTTGTGTAGAGTACACCCAAGAAAGGAAGTAAAGGAGGGAATCTCTCCTTCCCTTGTGATTGCAATTACACCCTCCAATACATCTATCAAGGTAAGGTTAGCCTTGAGCAATCTTATTCTGTGGGTGATCTTTTATGCAAGGCCCTCTAAGTAACTATAAGGTGACTCCATTTTCCCTAGGCATTTGGCACTAGTCTCTTCTTGCAAGCATCCATTAAAATATTAAAAAAAATTATTGCTCTTTCTTTTTCTTTAGTGAAATCTACTACCCTTCATGTTATACCCTTATTAGATTTCACATAGATGTAATTGTTTTACTGTATATCCTAAGCTTAGACCTAGTTTAAATCTAAAATATTTGTCTTAGATACATCTTAAAAATCAGATTTAGTGGTTACTCTTCTATTTTATATCACATAATATCTTTTGTTTGAGTAACTAGATTTATTTACATATCTGGAAATTACTTTTAGGGTTTGATCTTCTATTTTCTGATTTGTTTTTCCAAGTCTTCAAAAGAAGACTTGTAGATCTGATTAACTTTTATTGCATATCTTTAGTATTCAGATTTATCTAGTTACTTTTCATATTTTGCAAGTCCTCCTATCATTTTATTGGGGTAACTTACAAATTTTTGCAATCTGGAAAATCTGCATAAGTACGCATAAAAAACAAATTTAGTAACTCTTAAAGACCTTATCGTTTAACATTTATTTTCTGTGATACACACACACGCACATTAATTACACACACACACATTAATTTCCAACAAGTTATATCTCTTTCTATTGTAGAATTTAGTTAACTAAATGGCTTTTTTTCAAGCATATCTTTTAGCAGTATCTTAACTCTTTAATTCTGGAAATTGCACTTAAATTTCTGCATTTATTTAATTTCCAAAATTGTCTTTCCTCTTGTAAGTTCCTGTTATCACATATATAGTAGCCGGGCTACCAAATTCTATTTTTCAGATTCCAGTACACTTTTCAGCCAGTTCCCTTACATTGAGATGCCGAGATGAGCATCTATTATGGATCACTATTATATTATGGACAGCAGTTTTATTCCCCATGCCATGAGTGAATTTCAGGACACTCAGAGAGGGGACTGATGTAGCCATTTAGCCATTTACAGAGCAGTCAATATTGCCCAGAGTTGCAGCAGCAGGGTTTCAGTGGACAGATGATGGTTCAGATTGTGTGCAATTCAGGTATATGACTCAGCAGGTATATCATTGTGTTATGGTTATATTGCTTTTATACTCATTCTTGTGACATGTCTTAGCATTCAGTATCATGATCTGGCGATCATATAGATATGTGGACCTGGTTGTATCTTTACATTATATGTATTGTCCCTACTCAGAGTTAGAAGTTCTTGATCTATACTCATCGGTTTTACCCTCCTTAGGGAGAATAGCGGTGATCATTCCCACCATCTTTTGGCTTGCTAGTGTTGGTATCATTATTCATCGTCTCCACCCATCCATTATCTTCCAGTTTGTTTATTACCCTGACTTACTACTTGACTAGTGGCATGGAGGACCTTCCCCCACTTTAGCCTCTTTGTTGGATGAGCCTCCCCTTGTTTATTGTGTCTCGGCTCTGAGTTGCCTAGGTTGTGTTGGCTAAACCTGAAAGAGATAGTACTGCCATCAATACAATATATGGAAATGAAACGTATATCTTATGTGAAAGCCCGTTCTTGAAAGTGTTTTTCAACACTCGTGAACGAAAGGCAAGCCAAATGAAATTGGCTTTGGAAATCAAATGTATATCTTGTGAAATAAGCCCATTCATGTAACAAGTGTTTATGAACACACATGAATGCAAGGCAAGCCTGATGAAATTGGCTATGAAATGTGAAATGAAGGCCTTAAATAAATGTAAATCTATGCAATGTGTTTCTAAATACACATAGATCAAAGGCTATGGAAACTCAAAGGCCCAAAAAACAATGGTTCATAAACTCTATATCTAAACGATTGTTGGCCTCATTTGTATTGACATGGATTGTGAGCATCTGCTAAGGTGAATAAGCACCTCTAAAACAACTTACCCGTTTGTGAGACACTGCCATCCCCTGTGTTATTGTTCATCCAGCATACGCTAGAGTGTGTATTCCCTTTCCATATCCGAAGTGTCACAGTGTCAAGTTAGTAGTCATCCCTTGGCCTAGCCTATTCAGTTTTAGCCTTCACCCTTCAATAGCAAAATTATCACAACTAGGAAGTGAGTATGGTCTTGAAAGTCTAGTCTGAGTCATAAATAATATTTAAAACTCTTTATAATTGGTTATTAGATCGCCAAAGAAATGATTACTTCTTGTTATAATTGGTACTTGAATGAGTTGTAGAGCATGCTTTAACCTTTGACACTTGCAGCAATTTGATGACAGCTTGGGTCATATTATTGATCATGTTGACTTGGTCAAACCTAGTTTAACCAAGGTCAACTACGGGACATGAGGTGGATAGACCTCAGATGTTGCAGAGATATGATGTATGGTCTAGTACAGGTCACCAGATGGTTCCATGCAGTGATTTCAGGCTTATGATGATGATTTGTGTTTTTCAACACTTTTACAAATTATTATTATTTGGTCTGTCTGGGCATATTGAATATTTTATATGATCATGCAGAGATCCATAGGGTGTATGAGTAAACACCTTAGATGGATTTGGGCTCTCTGAGTCCAATGAGACAGTCTGTTTTCAGTTCCGGGCAGCTATAGTGATGATTGGCCTCAGTTGGCCATCCTGGTGCAGTTTTGCCATATCAGATGGCCTGTCAGAGCAGAGATAGGATTTGATTGGTTCACCTAGGGCGCTGTATCTGGAGGGGGTGGTCCAGACACTTGTTTTTACCATATTACCCCCCTCCTAGAGAGCCTGGTGGGCTCACCTTGACAACGCAGGCACTCCAGAAGGAAGTTTGGGCAGGTTCACATTTCCCAAGGCAGATTAAAAATAGTAAAAATGGCTACAGAGGAATTCGATTTGGGTTATTGAGGCAAGGAAATGGCATGGGATGATGTTGGATGATGAGTGTGATGTCTTCCACCCCTTCTCCAGCAGTTTTAGCTTTCAATGGGGCCCACACCCATCTCTCCGGCACTTTTTATGGTTTTCTAGAGCCTTCTGAGGCTCACGACTTTCCCAGAGAGGCACGATTTGGTGCTAGGATTGTTCATATGTTATGATTGTGCCATGGGGATTGACTAGGGAGGATAGATATTGCCCCCTATACCCTAGGGCGATTTGGTCCATTGATATGTTATATTGTTATATTGATCCATGTACTTTATGTTCAGCTCATCTCAACCATTGATTAAATCATTTTGATCTTTTAATCTTAGCCATCCAATCAAAAGGTGGTTAGGGTTTTGGTATCTCTCCATCCTATTTAAACAAGAGAGCTTCTCATTGTAAAAGGACTATTGGCTCTGGATTATTGGAATAAAAAATTATTATTGCATCTACTTGTCTTGTGGTGGTGAATGCTTTTGGAGTTCGACTGTTTGTTCTTCCTTTGCACTGCGATATTGGAGATTATCTTGCTATCTTTTGTTCCACGTTTTTCTCATCTACAGGTGGAGGCTGAATTGCTTCAAGGAGGACGCATTGGTTGGGGAGACTCTCCCTGCTTCTTCTTTGGGTCTTTTCGCCAGTTACAGGGAGTATTACTGTCTTAGTACCTTCTACTTTCTGTTATTATTGCTTATTCGCTTGTATTTCCTCCATTCTTGATCAATCTGATTGAATCGATTTTCCTTGGCTTGACAGGAAGAGGAGGGTGCACGTGTGGACTTGGGCATCTCATTGTGGCAAGAAACATCAACAATTTCTCATTTGATCTCTGCGGGAACATTCCTCAACAACATGGCAAGCACTTCCATCACACAGGTATGATCTCAAGGTAAGTTTCTCATTCCATTGGTTTACCCATCTATCAATTTAATTCAAAACCCTCATTAAAAATCTACTAAAAATTCTTCTGATCAAACCCCTTGATCAATTGGCAAAACATTTCTGGTATTGTAGATCGGGTAAATCCCAAGGTGGGTTTTCAAGGGCATCACCCTTGGGGACTCCATTGGCCCATTTTCCTAGGCACTAGCCTTCTCCCTACCCTCATGACTTTCCTGGCTTGCCCATTTCTCCTGTGGTTTGACCCATGTTTGGTTGCTTGCACACTTTGACATTGTCATATCCCTTCATCAAGCATAGCTAGAAATCTCTAACTGTAAGATCTATGTTTTGGGACACTTTCCCTGTTTTAAGGGTCACGTTTCCCAAGGCAGTTAAATTTGACCATTTAAAACTAGCTTTGAATCTTGGAATCATACTTAATCCCTGAATCACTGTGCTTAAGATCTATTCATCAAGTCATATCATCCCTAAGCCTCCACAGTGTCTCAGTCTCCTTAAATCTAGGGTTCTATACCTGTCACCTTACGTACCTCACTTTGTCTGATCTGATCTGGTGTTTGGGTTGATCTCTCCTATCAGGAGTAGATCTGCCCCCCTTGTTACCTTGGCTTTGGTAGCAAAAGCGAAGAGTGCCTTGGTTGACGTGACAACCATCCATTTGGGAACTAGGGCTCTCTTGGTTCACCACTTTAGTTGCCTTTCCCCTCTACCATCCACCTTGGATCCATCTGTAGGGGCAACTACAAGATTGGTAATAATAGTTCCATATAAGAATAATTAAGTGCGTGCAAAGGGAAATAATAGTGGTTTTAACCAATAGCCCAATGAAATTAATCACTAAACAAGAAGTTTTAATCGCGCGTTTATTTCATAGTTACTTATCGTTTGTCTTGCAATTAGATCTATCATAAGTGGTGGTTATCTCTAGTTTCTAAGCCAATTAATCATTGCTTCAAGTTATTGTATTTTATCTTATTGGTTTAGTCTATGTCACATGGTTCAGGTTCGAATTCGAGTTCGGCAACCAAAAAATTTGGGTTCGAATTCGGCTTTTCAAATAAAGTTCGAAATGAGGTTCGAGATTAAGTTCGTCTATATATATATATATATATATATATATATATATATATATATATATATATATATATGATCAAAATATAAAATTTATTGTATAATATATTTACATATAATATATATAATTTATACTAAATTATAAACTATATATATATATATATATATATATTCTCCCGTAGAAGATTGTCTCAAAGAAAAAGAGTACCTATCACACTAATTTATAAAATGCGTGTAAATAAATGACGATTAAAACAAACCTGATTAATTTTTTATGGAAGGGATGGAGTAAGAGATACGGTTGATAAATATATGGTATAATATAATATATAATATATGCCTAAAATTATAACCTATGAACTTTATAACATCTAAAATGTTTGAAATAAAAAAACCCATGTTAGTGGTATCTAGCTGTCGAGAGGGAAAACTGGAATTTTTTACCACACTAATATAAAAATACCCGTGTTAAAGTGATATCTGGCCGTCGAGAGGGAAAACCAGAATTTTTTATGCACAATGTCTACATACATGGAATGCACACGCTGATATCGGGCCATTACCGTCGAGAGGAAAAGGAATGCACAGGCCACCCTGAGGGAAATAACCCGATTGTGAATGATTGAAGGCATGCGTATGTCACAGTTCATTGGCTGCTCCTACCTTTGAGAACTGAAGCCAAGAACTAGAAAACACGCCGATATTGAGCAATAATAAAAACCCGTGGACGAATTTAATGAGCCGAACCGGAACGAATTTGAAATTTTTGTTGAAGTTCGACGAATTTCGAACTTGAAAGAAGAAATCCGCCGAACCCTGTGACATGGGGTTTAGTTATGTTCAATGATTAAGCTATATCTCACATAAAATAATTAATCATCTTTGAACCTAGCACAAACTCTAGGGTTTACCTTAGACCTTGTCATACGCCTTGGACTAATTATCAACTCATACTTCTAAATTAACATATCATTGGTGAATTGGCAATAAGTCTTGTCCATGCAACTCATACTTCTAAATTGCCATATAATTAGTGAATTGGCAATAAGTCTTGTCCATGCTCCTTGGTTTGTATTGTACATCTATTGGAAGCATTTTCCTTTGAATCTAACCTATTGCATTGTTCATTATTCAAGTGAATTCATTGGTTAGACTTGAGCACACGTTGTTATGGTTGTATCTTTATGGTGTTTAAGCCTATTTTACGAAGTGCATGTTACTTCAATAATTACATTAAAACATTGTACTTAGTCTAAACCACTCTTATTTATAAATATTCCATCTAGACTTTAAATAATCAATTCAATAGGGAAACACCCTAGGCTTTTTGGATCAGAGTGTTAAGCCTAAAGTGAGAGGTTGTGAAAGTTGAGGTGATAGTGACTCCAACCTTTGTTGCCATCTAGGTTGTGCTAGTGGGTTGAGACTTTCCGCACTCGCGTACAGGTTGGGTAGTAATAGGACTGATTGTTGGAATCGTCCATGAATAAATATCATAGTCTCTTCTATATCTGGTCCATATTTTCTAAAGGCCATCGATTGTTCCAGTAAAGAAAAAAACACTATGTTCTTGAAAAACCAATTATGTGATGCCATTGCAGAGGTGAGGCCATCCAATGTAGTTCAAGTTGTTACTGATGCAACCCCGATGTGCAAAGCAACAGGGATGATGGTCCAAAAGGAGTACAAGTTAGTGACAAGTCTAATTTTTTAATTTAAATTTAAATGAATTACAAATCTAATTTTGTTATCTAATTTTTAATATTTATTCAATGTTCATAACTGAGAAATCTATTTCTTTTTCATTTGTGAATTATTGATGTAACGTAGGCTATGTTTTGGATGCCATGCATAGTGCATACTTTGAATAATATTGTTAGATTGCCCCTTTGGGCAAATAGGAAAATTGGCTAGAACAAAGCCAAATACAAGAAGATGCACAAAGAGAATAAGCATGAAAGCTCAATGTTTCCCATTAACCAAATGTACATATATATACAATGAGAAAGGTCCCTTGGGTTTCATATTCCCAAGTGGACTCTTGGAATCCCAGGTAACTCTTGGTCTCCCTTGCACATTGATATTCCTCACACCGAGGATTAGACTCCAACAAATCCCCCCTTAATCCGAAGGATGTATATGAGTCCAAGAAAAAGAAGAGAGTTGAATAAGTGGAAGTGGACAGCTACCACCAGCTGAACATTTCCATCTCGAACATCATTTACTAAGAAGGTTAGCTAGAAGCTTGCACATGCTTCTGCTAAATACAATGGCTCTATGAAGGGATGGTTTTTAGGCTGACCATCAACCGAAATGGGCTAGCAGAAGGCTGAGATCTTCTACTATGTGTGTGGTTCAATGTTGACCACAGACTCTCGAACTTGGCGATAATAATCACTTAGAGGTTCTCTGGAATGGTTGGGATGGGCTGACACCAAACCAACTGGAGAGCTCAAAACAGGAAGTGAACAACTGCAACTTGTTGAACATTTCCATCTTTACAACTGTTTGCTAAGTCAGCTAGAAGCTTGCACATGCTTCTGCTAAATGAAGGTGCTCTCGATATTGGTGGTTTAAGGATGACCACCAACTCTGGAGCTCAGTCGAACATAGCTCTTCACAGGCTCACTTGTTCCGACTCGCTTGCACTCGCTCGCTTGTTACTGACGGTCTTCATTCACCCCTGTCAGGAACAATGTGAGGAGAGGAGAGTCTCATGGTGTCACAACTAGACACAAAACACATGAGTACTCTATGTCATGTATATCTCTTTTGTCTTCAGTGTCTACATCACTGAATCTAGCCTCTGAAACTGGATGTGGATCATGCTTGTTTGATCTCACTTACTTGTAGAGGGCCATGGCTGCTTCTTGTTAGATGGAGGCTTCGAAACTTGACGCCTGACATCATGTTCCCCCCTGTCAGGTACAAAGTGAGGAGAAGAAGATGTCTCAACTACAAGATGTGTCAATACTCGTGAATGAACTCTCCGGTATGACTTATAAATCTTCTTAATTGTTGATGACCATTGCCAAGAAGCGATCCACCCATAGTGAATCTTCTCTCTTGTAGGTTTCTTCAGAATGAAGCATCTGTCTGATGAGTGTGTATGTTTTCCACATTGCTTACAAGGGTGAAGATCAAAACAATGATCTTTCATATGGCCAACTCAATCACAGTGTTGGCATGTCGAACTCTGAACTGTTGTGGATGAAGATGAATTCTCGTTGAGGAATCAAGCACTCTAAAATTGAATGGGCTTGGAGAAATCCGGAATGTGAACTGTCACTTCCTTGTCATATCCAAGGTCGGTTCTATGCTTGTTATGGTTGATCTCTTCCCAAGGTCTGATGATGGGCTTGGAAGGAACAAGCAGAACCTCTACATGCATGTCTTCATCTTCATTTTCTTTCACTTCTAATGGTGTGCCACTGATTTGCTCATGTGCTTCTGAAGTGGCATCATTCTGTGTAGGATGTTGAATAGAATCATGAAGGGGATTCTTCTGAACATGAACAGGTTCAGAATGTCTTTCTTCTTGTTGAAGCTGCAACTCAAGTTGTAGGAAATCAAAAGTGTCTTGTGAATCTCGTACATAATCTCGAATGTGAGTGAGAGTGCTCTTGTCGATCATGACATTGTTGTCGACAGAGGAAAGAAGTAGAGTGTTCAGTAACTCTACAAGGCCATTTAACCTTGCCATTGAAAACTCACTCAAATTATGGAGAAGGGCTTCTTGCAATTCCACCCTTTACAAATAAGACTAAGCATATTCAAGTTTAAAAAGGTGAGGGGTGTCGGTCTCAGCCGAAAATGCACCCACATACAATGTAATTCAACTCTTCAGTTTGACACTTACAAAACACAAGCAAGTATCAAAAAGACGCATGAAAAATTACAAAAACAATTTGCAAGTAATACTCCTAAATGTTGAATTAAAGAATCTGATATACCTGAGTTGATGATTTGCTTCTGCAATCTTCTTCTTTTGGAGCAGTTGTAGCAACAGGCTGCAAAGTTGCTTGGATCCTTCAAGCAGGCTCACTTCTGTCAATTTTGTAGCATTGAAACAATTATGCAATCTTCAGGCAAGCTTTTGCAAGAAGGGCAGACCAAATTTTCTCTGCAAGCTGAGATCATGGGCACAACAATACATCAATGCCTTCATGAAGAAGCTAGCTCCACAGATTTACTGCTCCAGTCTCAACTTCAATTCTCAATGGCTATAACAGAGAGGACAGGATGTACCATAATTCATGCACACAAATTTTATGCACAGCTCTCATGCCCAAGTCTTCAAGCAGTGGAGAGGTCGATCCAAATCGCAACACAAATTTCAATATACTCCTTCAGCAACCTTCTTTGCTCACGTTGAACCCATGGGCTCACACTATGAGCCACTACAAGCAACCAAAATTCTCAACAAATGGAAGATGCAACACCAAAAGGATCTCAATAAACGGAGATATCAAAACCAAAAATCTCCACGAATGGAAGACGCATCATAAAACTCAGCAGATGGGATCAGAAAAACATGCATCTATCATCGAAGTATTCACAGTCCGTAGAATGCAGAATGCCGCAAATTTTATGTTAACCTCATGCAGGAGTTTCAAAAGATCATGATAATTTAGCAGCAAACTTTCATCTTCACTCAACGAGCTCCAACTAGCTCGCTTCAAATTCGACGGGGCTCTCTCTCAGCATCTCATTTGACTAGTTATACGACATCAAGCAGAATGCAACACCATGGTTTGGATATCAACGATCCATCCTCCATGCACTCTTCACACTAAATAGAATGATCTCCACGCAGTCTTAAAAGAGAGAAAAACCAACAACAGTGCTCTCGTGCAATGAACCACCAATGTCTAGAACTGGCTGTAATGGAACACCAATAAAATCACATTAACAAAAATAGGGTTTCTGCTCTAATCTCCAAAGAAGAGGGGTGTTCAACGATGGAAGACAGTCCTTCAGCAAAATACGCAGCAACCATAGCTCACCAACTAGTATCCACTTGAGCAGAGAGAGCCCACGCTATAGTCTCTATGCAGTAGCAAGAGAATGACTTCACAGCTCTTAAAGATGACTCGGGCTTCAAAACGCCTACATGTCAAAGCACTTTACTTCAACTGGAGGAGACGCTGAGTATTTACTTCAACTGGATGCGATCACAGTCTTCAAGTGCACCAACACATCTCTCAATATATTACATTCAAGTACGCAGCAGCAGTGAATGGAGATCCCACGCACAATGAGAGATATATTGCATCTCTTTCACACAATTCAAACAATTCAATGCACGGCTCCAAATTAGACGTAGTAACCCAGAAATTAGGGTTTCCAATCAACGCACCACGAGATGGAGAATATTCAACACAGAGAGCAATCTTCACAGGTCACAAGAGAGGGCAGTCTTCACGGGTTGTATCACAACAATTCTCCACAGTCTTACGCTCCTCCAAGGCAGTCTTCACACACTTATCAACAATCTTCATATTATTTCGCGGTCCAAGGCAGTGATCTTCATATCAATTCGCAGTACAAGGCAATCTTCATGAATTACATAATCACGCACTGCATAGATGCCATCTTCTATGCAAACATTTCGAAAGTCTACTCCTCATGCAACAAGAACAATTACTAAATGAGCTATGAATTGGGTCCACACTTCGTTTATGCTTCCCTCGAGTGGATTCTCACACACACAGATTGAGCTCAGCGTAGATCGCGGGGATGTGGAGAGTCTCCCACAGTATGTGAATATAATTATAGCATTAGGTGAATACACAGAGAGTGAAGTCGTAGGACTTCTTCATGCAGAGAGTGAAGCCGCAGGTCTTCTTCGCGTTGTTGGTCATGGAGCTCATCTCAATCAACATGCAGTAAATCACCTTCACGCTCAGGAGTTCCCTTCAAGTAAAATTAGGGTTTGCAGCAGCATCTGGATAGAGTCGCATCATGAGTCCCATGAATATTTGACGATGCTCCTTCTTGGACGACTACTTCATCGCAATTACGTGTTGAAGACCATAAAGATAGAATAAGGATGAGGCACTAATATATATCAGGCGTGATTCAACGCAAACTCAACTCCAGGTCTTGGTATTGTAACAAAATCCACCAACTTGTTGAGGTCGCAGCTCCAGTTTCTCCTTCATGCAGCTCGTGGTCGCAATTCTTTGGAGGATGGAGCACTTCACGGTGGTCGCACTCCTCGAGCAAGTCGCAGAGATGGCAGCTCACAACTCACAGAGATGGCAGCTCACAACTCGCAGAGATGGAGGTCGCAACACCCAAATGTGAAGTCACAGCTCCCAAATGTGCAGTTGCAACTCCAGTAATATGCATTCGCAGCAATGAAACGATCTCCAACACTCTCTAGCAGTTTCTGGAAGCTCGCAGGAGAGCTCACGGTTCATGCAGTAGAGTATACCGGTTCACGTAGAAAGAATGATGAAGTTCACGCAAAGGACTCAGATGGAGCTCACAGAGAGGCTCATGCAGAAAACGGTTCACAGAATCCAAGCTCATGATGAGGAAATGCTCACGATGAAGGAAAAGCTAAGAGGAGGAGGTCGCAGCTCCAAAAGGAGGTATCACCACAAAGAACAAGGATGGAATATGGTAGAAAGAAATTAGGGTTTGTAGGTGCACAGGTCTGAAGAGTCTTACACGCAGAAAAACGCCCAGGCAAAGGTAACATATAGCACAGGAATTATTGCAGCATGCAAGAAGGAGGAGAAGTCAGGCAGGCAGAATAGTGTAGGACTGAACAGACAGGAAAGAAACGAATATGGCTGGTGTGAGCACACGCCACAGGCTCATAAGAGCTCTGATACCACAGTTAGATTGCCCTTTTGGGAAACTAGGAAAATTGGCTAGAACAAAGCCAAATACAAGAAGACGCACAAACAGAATAAGCGTGAAAGCTCAATGTTTCCCATTAACCAAATGTACATATATATACAATGAGAAAGGTCCCTTGGGTTTCATATTCCCAAGTGGACTCTTGGACTCCCGGGTGACCCTTGGTCTCCCTTGCACATTGATATTCCTCACACCGAGGATTAGACTCCAACAAATACATTGAAAGACATTGGGAAAATTGACTAGATTCCGGTACTAATTGAAAATGGGCGCAAAATTCAAATATGTTAAATATACAGCATCAGGAGACATTCTCCAAACCAATCTTATGTAGCCAAGATTGATCCTCCCGTATAGAGGTGAGCACTTTGATTGCCTTTCGTGCAAAGGTTATTCCTCCCGTATAGAGGTAATTGATCAAAGTAATGATGTTGTAAAGTCTTGTTGGACAAGACTCCGAACTTGTGTGTATCAAGTCATGATTATCATGTGAACCTTCTGTATAAAGGTATCCATGAGATGGACCTCCCGTATAGAGGTGAACCTTCAGTATAAAGGTATCCATGTGATGGACCTCCCGTATAGAGGTGGACCTTCCGTATAAAGGTCATGCTTTACTTGTTAAAAGCATTTAATGTTGTGTGATATATTATTAACCATGATCACCAGATTGCTATTAAGTCTCTTTTAGAGATTGATCACCTCTAAAGTGAATTACTTTAGCATATGATCATTTGGTCCGGAATAATATAATATGATCATAGCATCCGATAATTCTTCTTAGTATAATGTAATGTGATGGATAATATATTGGCCATGCAGTAAGAGATAAAGAAATAAAATATAAAGCATAGAGATCAGGAGAATTCGAAATTGCCCATGCAGACACTTCAGCTAATTAAAGAGAACTCGAATGATTAAAGCTTCAGTTATAAATCTTCAATTCTAAAGCTTCAGTTAAGTATCAATGCTTCAGTTAAAGCATCAGTTAAAGATATGTCTTAGTTAACTAAAGAACTCACAATGGTCACTTCAAGTAAATAAATCAGCATGATTTCAGTTAACTAAGTGTTAAATAAAAGGGACTAGTTAACTAAAGTATTTACACTTTAGTTAAACTAAAAGAAAACACTTTGGTTAAAGTGAAGATCTAGTTAACTAAGTGTTATTGCATGACGACACTTATGTTAAACTAAAAGATGGCACGTGAGTTGTGACACTTGCATGTCGACACTTAAGTTAGCCACCTAACTAAGTGGGCAAGCTTTCAATTAAGAGGCGAGTTCATCCTAAGTGATAGCTCAGAGAGATGAAGCACTGCATGAGAAGTGGGGCGCACCACTCCATGCAAGATTAATACATCCAGTTTGAGGGCGAGTTTATCCTGAAGTTAGAAGTTAAAAATAGAAGAGAAGAATGTATAAATATGTTATACAGGATTGTTGAATCCAGTGAAGCGAATTCTATTCTCCATTGAAGGCAAGGCACTTCTCTTTGTGCAGGGTATTGTTTGTGCTTATTATTGTTGTGTTGGGCACACATCCGATTGATCTCTCTTCTCTATTTCTTTCATATCTTCACCAAGAAGTTTGGTGATCTCTTATCTTCCGAAAGCAATCTGCTATGTTGTAAAAGAAAGCATTCTCTGCTATCCATTATATTATACTAAGAAGAATTGTTGGGGTTTTTGTTCCCATAATTTTGAGGATTTTCCCCAGGGTATATCTTGTGTTATGGTTGTATGAATTTCATGGATTGAATTGTCTCATTGCTTCAAGTCTATGCATCTAAAAGAATTAAAGATCAAAGCTCAACCAAATTTCAACATGGTATCAGAGCTCAAGGCATCAAGGAGCTCAGTTTTGCATGCCAGCTAGAGCCTACATTGATCCTGAGAAGTTGAGCACAAGATTTGAAGACTATAACATCAGTCTCTGTACGGTCGGAAGACCGTCTTGAGGGCACCTCAAACTTCAACACTTGGATGGCTAGGATTCTCAACATCCTAGAGGAACATGACTTGGATGGCTATGTATCCACTGTGGTGGAGGAGCCTACATCTAATGCAATGCGCATCAACTTCAAAAAGAATCAAGCTAAGGCTAAACGGATCATCTATGATTTGGTAAAATATAACTTGATGCCCGTGATCACACCGTTGAAGAACGCGAAAGAATGTTATGATACATTAACTAATCTATATGAGAAGAAGGCCCCGAGTCAAAAGAGGGCATTGAAGAATAAGCTTCGAAACTTAAAGATGGAGACGGATGAGACAATGGCCTCCTTCTCCAAGATCTCTCAGGTAAGAGATCAACTTGCTAGTATTGGAGTAGTGGTGGATGAAGATGATCTTCTCCAAAACGCTATTGATGGTCTCCCATCCTCATGGGAGACATTCTTGGCTGCGGTAAATGGCCGAGAGGTACAACCTAACTTCGAAAGGTTGTGGCATGACTGCCTCCAAGAGGAGGGGCGAATCCAAAGCAAGTGTGCATCAAAGAAGAAAATCTTTCCCTCACGGCAAGAATGAAGAAAGGAAATAAACCCTTCTTCCAAAAGAAGTTCTCTCGTTCAAAGAAGAAGGAGTTCAACAAAGGCTTTGAGGCTTTGACAAGTCAAAAGCTAGATGCTTCAATTGCAACAAGAAAGGCCATTTCTCAAGAGATTGCAGAGTAAAGCGAAAAGGAAAGTTTCATGCTTCTACCGCCATAGAAGATGAAATCACTCAAAAGAATACATCCGAAGAAAAGGAGACAAGAAGGGAGTATTATCTTGTCTCATCCCTTTCGGAATCCGCCATCACAAATGCAGACACATGGTTGATTGACAATGGTGCATCCAAACATATGACTGGTTACAAGAGTAACATCACCAATCTAAAAGAGAAAGAATTCACATGCATGGTAGAGTTGGGGGACAACTCAACTTATTCGATCCAAGGAGTTGGATCCACCTCATTCCAACTGAGCATCGGTGATATTCTACATGTGGAGGACATTCTATATGTTCCAGGCTTGAAGAAGAACCTCCTCTCAGTTTCGGTTCTTGAAGACAAAGGCTTCCGAGTTATCTTCATGGATAACAAAGCACTTTTATGGCTGATGAACAAAAGCCTAGAATCTGCTATTGTAATTGGAGTTCGAGAGGGAGGACTCGATAAGGTACCTGGGAAGTACATTCAAGCTATGATTCACCACACTATCAGTCCATGCAAGCTATGGCACCGAAGGCTTGGACACCTACACTACAAAGCGCTACTAGGACTTCAAAAGATGGTAAAAGGTATGCCCATATTTGATTTTGAGCATGATAGTGTATGTCGGGGTTGTGCACTTGGGAAGAATGTTAAGAAAATATTTTCTAGCAATTCTACTAGATCTAAAGGGATTTTAGATTTAATACATTCTGATGTATGTGGTCCCATGTCATCCCCCTCCCTAAGTGGCTTCTTATATTATGTACTGTTCACAGATGATTTTTCTAGGAAGTCGTGGATTTATTTCATGAAGGCTAAAAGTGAAACTCTTAGCAAATTTAAAGGGTTCAAAGCCCTAGTTGAAAATCAGAAAGAAAATCACATCTGTGCATTAAGGTCTAATAATGGAGGTGAATTTGATTCACATGCATTTAATGAGCTATGTAGTGATGCAGGAATATATAGACAGTTAATAGTACCATACAACCCTCAGCAAAATGGGGTTGCCGAAAGAAAGAATAGAACCATATGTGAGGCTGCAAAAGCCATGATGCGTGATCAAGATATGTCTACCTCATTCTAGGCAGAAGCCACCCGTATAGCTGTGTACATCCAGAATAGAAGCCCGCATGCCATTCTAGATGAGAAGACACCAGAAGAAGTGTTTACCATGAGAAGCCAGACATCCCACACTTGAGGATCTTCGGGAGCCCAGTATACATTCATGTACCGAAAGAAAAGAGAACAAAGATGGATCCTTCTGGAAAGAAAGACACCTTTGTGGGTTATAGCGAGTCATCCAAAGCATACCGAATATATTTATCTAGTGAGAGACACATTGAAGTCAGCCGAGATGTTACCTTCCGTGAGGAAGTTGCTTTCAAAAGATCGAAAGAGATTCAATGTGATTCAGAGATGGAGGATCCCGAGTCTGATTCTCCCCCTTCAGAGTTAGAGAGGGAGAGATCAGAAGATGCCTCAGATTCGCTACCTCCTGAAGAACCAGTAGAACTGGTTGAGAGGTCACCTGATGAACCTCCCGCTAAAAGAAGATCTGCTTGGTGCTGAGACATCTTACAAAACACAGAGAAACATGGAGCACATGCAGGCTCATCTAGAGACCGCAAGCAACCTAACAGATATTTAGGGTATGTTGCACTGATGAGTAACATCAGTGATTCAAAACCATCATCATATGAAGAAGTTGCAAAGCAACAAGTTTGGAAAGATGAATTGACAAAAGAGTACAACTCTATAATGAAGAATGATGTTTGGGAGGTTGTTCCCAAATCTGATGGGAAGTCCATTGTGACTTCCAGATGGCTTTACAAGATAAAGCATGCTACGGATGGTAGCATTGAAAAGTATAAAGCCAGATTCGTTGCCAGAGATTTCTCTCAGAAAGAAGGCATCGATTATGATGAGACCTTTGCCCCTGTGGCAAGGTACACCACAATCCGAGCAATGATTGCACTTGCATCTGTTTTAGGATGGAAACTTCACCAGATGGATGTGAAGACAGCCTTTCTCAATGGTGAGGTTGAGGAAGAGGTTTATATTCAGCAGCCTGAAGGATTTGTGGTGCATGGGAAGGAGCCCCATGTTTGCAAGTTAAAGAAAGCTCTATATGGGCTTAAGCAAGCCCCCGGGGCTTGGTACTCCAGAATTGATAGCTACCTTCAGAAACTGGGTTTCTGTAAGAGTGAAGTTGATCCAAATTTGTACTTCAAAGTAGTGAAGAACCAACCGTTGATATTGATTCTGTATGTTGATGATTTGTTTCTCACTCGAGAGGAACATTTGATTGCTTGGTGCAAGAGGAAGCTCACCTCAGAGTTCGAGATGAAAGACTTAGGTCTAATCCACTACTTTCTTGGCCTTGAGATCTAGCAAAGAAAAGATGAAATTTTTCTATCTCAAGGAAAGTACAGTGTGGATATATTGCGTAGGTTTGGCATGATAGATTGCGAATCTATGACTACACCGATGGTTTCCAATTTAAGGAAACTTCATGAGTCAGGCTCTGGATCAGATCAAGTAGATCCCACTTTGTATAGACAGCTTATAGGCTCGCTAATGTACTTGATACATTCGAGGCCTGCTATATGTTATGCTGTGAGCATTCTGAGTCAATTTATGTCTGAATCGAGACACAAACACTAGACAGCGGCTAAGCATGTGCTTAGATACCTTCGAGGTACAATTTCATATGGACTCAGTTATGCCTCCAGTGGAGGAGTCATGTTACTTGGTTATACAGACTCAGACTGGGGATGAAGCATTGTGGACCGTAAGAGCACATCCGACTATTGTTATAGCCTAGGATCAGCTATGATATCTTGTTCCAGTAGGAAGCAGGGCTCCGTAGCCCAGAGCACTACCAAAGCAGAATACATAGTTGCTAGTGTTGTCAGCCGAGAAGCAGTGTGGCTCAGAAAGCTACTTGCAGGGTTGTTCGGTGAAAAGCTTGAGCCTACCATTATTAGGTGTGACAATCAGAGTTGCATCAAGCTTTTCGAAAACCCAATGTTTCATGGCAAGTCGAAGCACATTGAAATGAAGTATCACTTCATTCAAGACATGGTCCAGATTCACAATGTTTTAAAAACCGGAATCGGGAATCAAACCGGTCTGGGGTAAACTCGTACCGGAAACGGAACTGGTAATGAACCGGAGCGGTTTGATTTCAATGAACCGGAGCGGTTTGATTTCAATGAACCGGACTATTAAAAAACACAAAAAAAATTACAATTTTAATCATAAAAATTATATTTAACATTCCAAGGTATATTTCAAAGCATTAGACACATAATATGCATATTTGAAACCATTAGACACATAATATGTAAAGTCTACTCATATATATAAATCGGAAATCCATAAACCATGTATGGGTCACAAAATGGCACCAAGTGCACTACATACTCATAGTAAAGTCTCATAGCATATATCTCAAATTCTGAAACAAAATACAATATCAATGAGGCTCTATATCCTCTACAATCCAAAAAACATGATCAATGATGAGTCATGACTCATAAGTCATAACTAATCAATCATCAAAACTTGACTGCAGCAATGAGACAAATGACACTCTTGGCGGCAGCTATGAGACAAATGAGCTCTTGATTGTGAGTGAATGAGAATGTGGGGGCTGGGCACTTATTTAATGTCTTTTAGAGGGCAAATTAAGGTTAGGTATTTTGCTTTTTTTATTAAAAAACCAATAAAATTTTGAAAAACCCGAAACTGGGCCCATGGACGTGTTAACTCAGCTAGTCGGCCGAGTTATTACAGAACCGGACCGGTTTATGCCGGTTAGGCCAGTTTGGTATTGAACCGGGCCGGTTAGGTCCGGTTCAATACCAAAATGGGCCCCCGGTCCGAGTTGAAGGCCGGTTTGGTGCTCCACTTCAGCTGACCGGTTAAACCGGCTGGTTCCGGTTTGAACCAGACCGGTTTTTAAAACATTGGTCCAGAAAGGTACAGTGAAACTTCAATACATTGCTACTGATGAGCAGATTGCAGATGTGTTAACAAAGCCTCTGTCAGTGACGAAGTTCAGTTACTTCTGAGACAAGCTTGTTATGGCAGAGAATGCCTCCCTCCCTGAGAGAGAGTGTTAAATATACAACATCAAAAGACATTCTCCAAACCAATCTTGTGTAGCCAAGATTGATCCTCCCGTATAGAGGTGAGCACTTTGATTTCCTTCTGTGTAAAGGTTATTCCTCCCGTATAGAGGTAATTGATCAAAGTAATTATGTTGTAAAGTCTTGTTAGACAAGACTCCGAACTTGTGTGTATCAAGTCATGATTATCATGTGAACCTTTCGTATAAAGGTATCCATGAGATGGACCTTCCATATAGAGGTGAACCTTTCGTATATAGGTATCCATGAGATGGACCTCCCGTATAGAGGTGGACCTTCCGTATAAAGGTCATGTTTTACTTGTTAAAAGCATTTAATGTTGTGTGATATATTATTAACCATGATCACCAGATTGCTATTAAGTCTCCTTTAGAGATTGATCACCTCTAAAGTGAATTACTTTAGCATATGATCATTTGGTCCGGAATAATATAATATGATTACAGCATCCGATAATTCTTCTTAGTATAATGTAATGTGATGGATAATTAAAGTTAGCACATATTGACCATGTAGTAAGAGATAAAGAAATTAAATATAAAGCATAGAGATCAAGAGAATTCGAAATTGCCCATGCAAATACTTTAGCTAATTAAAGAGAACTCGAATGATTAAAGCTTCAATTAGAAATCTTCAGTTCTAAAGCTTCAGTTAAGTATCAATGCTTCAGTTAAAGCATCAGTTAAAGATATGTCCCAGTTAACTAAAGAAATCACAGTGGTCACTTCAAGTAAATCAATCAGCATGATTTCAATTAACTAAGTGTTAAATAAAAGGGACTAGTTAACTAAAGTATTTACACTTTAGTTAAACTAAAAGACAACACTTCGATTAAAGAGAAGATCTAGTTAACTAAGTGTTATTGCATGACGACACTTATGTTAAACTAAAAGATGACACATGAGTTGTGACACTTGCATGTCGACACTTAAGTTAGCCACATAACTAAGTGGGCAAGCTTTCAGTAAAGAGGTGAGTTCATCCTAAGTGACAACTCAGTGAGATGAAGCACTGCATGAGACATGGGGAGCACCACTCCATGCAAGATTAATACATCCAGTTTGAGGGCGAGTTTATCCTGAAGTTAGAAGTTAAAAATAGAAGAGAAGAATGTATAAATATGTTATACAGGATTGTTGAATCCAGTGTGAAGTGAATTCTCTTCTCCATTGAAGGCAAGGCACTTCTCTTTGTGCAAGGTATTGTTCATGCTTATTATTGTTGTGTTGGGCACACATCCGATTGATCTCTCTTCTCTATTGCTTTTGTATCTTCACCAAGAAGTTTGGTGATCTCTTATCTTCTGAAAGCAATCTGCTATGTTGTAAAAGAAAGCATTCTCCGCTATCAATTATATTATACTGAGAAGAATTGTTGGGGTTTTTGTTCTCATAATTTTGAGGATTTTCCCCAGAGTATATCTTGTGTTATGATTTATATGAATTTCATGGATTGAATTGTCTCATTGCTTCAAGTCTCTGCATCTAAAAGAATTAAAGATCAAAGCTCAACCAAATTTCAACGAAATATTCATATGCAATCACCATGATTCACAAGCCATTACCGTAAGCATGCCAAAATGGAATTTCTTAAACCAGCTGATACCATATTTGCAAGTTCCTGCATTCTTCTTAGGTGGCTTGTGGAGATGAAGTGGGCTTTAGATACCACAGTGATTAGTGATATGTGGGACCAATGGAATTGGTCTAGCTCAAATGATGCTATGGAGGTGAAGTGGTTGATTTTGGATTATCACTTTTAGGTTGATGTGGAATTTGTAGAGCCAATATGTGATATGCTTCACTATGCAGACACAAATAGTCCATGTTTAGGTGAGATTTATGAGAATATGGACTTTGTGTGGGAGGATCATATCCATCACAGAGAGGAAAGATCATAATTTATGGCCACAGTTGAAAACATTCATACATGGACAGTGGAATAAATTGAACACCCCACTTCATATGGCAGCCTATGCAGTCAATCCAAAATGGTATGATCCCTCAACAGAAAGGAGGCCTCCTTCCCAAGATGGAGAGGTGGTGAAAGAGTTTATGACTATTATTAAAAAAATGTATGGTTCTACAGAAGAGGCCTCTAAGATACGATCTCAATTTACCCAATTTTCACGTGGGCAAAGTGCCTTTAGTTCACATGTTTCTAAGGCTGTTAGGCGTAAGAAAAATTATCCAATTGACAAATGGTGGCTTTATGGTGTTGATGCTCCTGAGTTGCAACAATTTGCCATACGATTACTTGGGCAGGTAGCTAGTTCCTCATCTTGTTAGAGGAATTAGAACAATTATGTTTTCATCCATTCAGTGAAGAGAAACCATTGGGATCGAAGAAGGCATAGAACTTAGTCTACATTCATAGCACACTTCCTGTCATATCTCGAAAAACCACAAGGTACAAGGAGGGTTTCAAGAGATTGGACCAGTACACAAAAGATGCCATATGTGTGGACGAGGAGATAGAACCATGCGACCTTGTCAAGATACCTCTAGTTGTTATGGATGAGGAGGAGCCTCCACTTGAGAGTGATTCTTACCTAGAGAGCTTGTTGACTGGGGACCTTAGTGATCCTAATGACAGTAATGATGCAGATGTAGCTGGCCTAGCAAACATGACTTGACTGAAGCCAAATCAACTATGTTGTTCATTGTTCAATGTTTTTGAATTTTCTAGGTCATATTTGGAAATGCCATTAGGCAAATTTTGGATGCACTATGACAATGAATATATATCATATGAGTATCAATATGTTTAAACTTTATATTTTATAACTTTATATCAATGAAGTAATATGCATGTTTTAGTTCGCATGTTAGTGTGTTACTTGATGAAAATGATTTCATATTTATATGTTTAAATATTTGAAGTATGTTAGACATATATTAGAATATATGTCCATAGTACCCCCGAAATACTGAAGTCCCCTGATTCAAAAAGTGTCATCCTAGTCCCCATCCCCATCCCCAAACGCAAGTACCCTGGCAACTTAGTGTAGCATAGTTGAGTCACTATGTCCATGGAACTCTAGAATATGCTTGTCCCAATCTAGATCCCATAATTGATTTGGATACCCAACAAGTCTAATGGATTGAACCAATCTTTTATCTATGATTCTTCTAAAAATGCCATACTTCTTTACTTCAATCTTCAATATGACAAACTGATAAGGAATTTGAAAAACACATAACCATTATACCTTATTTCAGTATCAGTGGAGTCGCCAAGTGATTGTTCAATGCCTTCAAATCTATATTGGATGTGCCCACCTCTACAAGCAACAAGATAATTAAAAAGTTTCAAGAACAAGGTTCCATTCCTTCATGGAATCTCCAAATGAGAATAATATCTTTACAGAAATGCCCTCATTACATCATTGTAGCCAAACCACCGAATCTCGAGAACTAAACTTTTTCCCTGGCAATGGCACCAAAATGTTACTTCTCAAACCTACATTCAAAGTGCTAAAGCCCCAAAACATGAGTGCAACCCTAGGAAAACTCGAGAAGGTAGCCCATTGTCACCACAACAACCCTTCCTCTCTCTCTAGGCCAGCTCTTCGCCGACACAAGGGCGGATCCCTAAGTAAGAGAGTAAAATAAACTTTTGATCGAATGGGATGGTTGACCAAGACAAGTGTCAATCTATTTGGGAAAAATGGAATCAAAGTCTAGATTCAAAAGGGTCAGAAATATCAATGAATTGAGGCACGAATATGTTGTTACAAACATGTTGTAATCAGCCATGTGGACTACTTTAAAGTGCAAAAATTAAGATGAGGGCCCTTCCAAAGGTGCACCTCTTCAACCAGCAAAAATACAATAGTAAATGTGTGTTTAATCATGAACAACAAAAGGCAGCAAGAGTAAGTGAATCCTAGATCCACTTTTCCCTCCAAGAAAAACAATAAAATATACATCATAAAGCCTCTCAAGGCTGGTCTCTCCACAAGAATAATAATATACATGAACAAGGGTTCGAATGAATGAGTGATACCACTTGTCATGCTTCTATGCAAAATAGTCCCTTGGATTGTGCTTCTTTGACTGTGGACTGTTGATGTTTGTAGCTCGGACAGGCATTTCCACATGGATTTGTGTCTACCTGTGGAAATCGTCACTAATACCTCTCAAGAACTTTGGAAATTCACTTTATTAAATGAATGTCTTTTTAAATTAATTGGGGTTAATTAGGAGAAATGCCTAAGTTTTTTGACATTAGTGATTTAAGTTAATTAAATGAATCTCAAGCATTGATCTCAAGTGAGTGAGATCTAATCTCATCCATCGGAGTTAGGGTTTTGGTTCATCCCCATAGTATAAAAGGCAACCAAGGTGAGAGGAGAATACACAATCTCAAGACATCAGAAGCACAAAAGAAACTCAAGTATTGAGTTTGAGAGGACTTTCGAATTTCCAAATTTGGCGGAGAGAGAAAGACAATAGTCCAAGAAGCAATTGTAGGTAGTCGTACTGTTAAATTTTTGTTAGGGTTAGGGTTTCATACAGAATAATAAAAAATCCAGGCACTTTAATGCAAAATTACTTTTAACAAACTAATACTGAAACAAAATAGTACAGCAGTAAATAGTACTGAAACATAATTTTCATCTCTTTCAACTTTTCATCTTTAACACTACCAATTGGGTCACTGTGTTAAAGTAATGCTGACGGCCCTCGGTCTGTCCCAAATGCTGACGGCAACCCTTTGATTGATGATGCAGGCGCTCAAACGGCTTGTTGTTGCTAACGCTGGCCTTCTAGAGCCACCCCCACTGTAACGTGAGGCCACAAAGGGCCTGCCAACAGTGTTGTGGGTCCCCTAAGAGACTGTCCACCCTGCATGACCCTTCTAAGGGTCTGATCACAGTGCAAAAGGGGTTCGGCCTAATGGTGAGGGTTCAAATCTACCCTTGGCCAACCTCCAAGTAGCAGCGTAAGGTCCCTAGGGCCTACCTTTCACCCACAGCCTGCTTCCAAATAGCAACGTAAGGCCCCTAGGGCCTTCCTTTCACCCACAACCTGCTTCTATGGCACAGATCTGCTGAGAAATGGATCTGACCTGCCTTGTTAAACCCTCGGCCCAGTTAAAATGCTTTCAACATGTGCCTTGATATTATGATGCTGCTGAAGTGTAAGCTCGGATGACCCACACGAGCTTTTAGGACAGAGATAATGATGATAGAATTATGTTTGATCATTTGAGAGAGCTCCTTATTTATATTTCTTCATTGAGCAATACAATGGGGTAAATACCATGTGACAAGGAAACCACTAGCCCAATACCACTTTAGTGTTTTAATTTAATAACTAAAACAACTAAAAACATCTTTAGTTAGAGTCCTTTGAATTTCATGTTATGACTTAGGCATTTAATACTTCATTAGGGCTATTAAGCAAGTCTTCAAAGGCAAGTCATCTTTAGGCTCATTTATAGCCACTCTCATGGTCTTCATGTTCCACGCATGCCCTAGAACCCTCAGAACATGTGCTCTAGGAGAGGAGGGGTCTATCCAACACATGAGATGTGTCTTAGGGTCTTTTAAAAACATCTAGCTTGATTTCTCATTAAGTACTTTACACCGGATCCTCTTCACTTTTCAATGGTCAACTTGTCTTCTCAAATCTTCATAGGAAAGGTTTTCTCATGTTGATGAGATCAAGTAATAGCAACATCTTGGTCCCTGACCAAGTCCTCAGCCCCAGGCTGATGTCAATTTCTTGGAGAATGGCTCTCGATGCTGCCCAAAAATCAACATTGCCAGCTATCTCATGAAGATCACTTAGAATCGTGATCAACTTGCAGCCATTGGGGAGATGGTAGATGATGCAAAGCTTGTCCAAGTGGCATTGAATGGATTCACCAAGCATTGGGAACCATTTGTAAAAGGAATCTGTGCTCGGGAGAAACTCCCCACCTAGGAGAGGCTTTGGAACGATTGTATCCAAGAGGAGACTTGGGAGGAGTCCAGAGAACGCAAGCAAGGAGATGGCTAAGAAAACTTAGCCATTGTTAGCAAGGCACAGAAGGGCAAAGGAAAGAGTTCTGAAAAGAAGGGTAACAGTGAGGGGGAAGCCTCACAACCGAGAAAGAAGGACTTGAGTAAAATCAAGTGTTTCGTGTGCCACGAGAATGGGCACCATGCATCTCAGTGTTCGAAGAATAAGAAGGGTAGGGGAAAGACACAGCAGGTAGCAGCATCTGCAGAGACTCAATTGAGTGAGTTTGCTACAAAGTTCGAGAGTGATTTCTCACTCCTTTCTTGCCTTTCTACCAGCACAGTTGCTAGGAGTGCATGGTACTTGGACAATGGTGCATCTCGTCACATGACGGAAGCACGGGAGCTATTCAGCATATTGACGGATTCACACTCAAGGATCCATGTGTAGCTTAGTGATGATGCCAAGTATGCAGTCAGAGAAGAGGGAACAATTTCGTTCCACCTTGAGTTAGGTGGTTCATTTAATGCCTAGGATGTGTTATTTGTACCAAGACTGAAGAACCTGCTCTTAGTCTCAGTTATGGAGGATAGGGGTTTTGTCGTTATCTTTAGGAGAGGGCGAGTACTCATACATCCAGAGGGAGCTAGCCTTGACACAGCAGTCAGGATTGGGGTTAGAGAGGGCAACTTATATAGGTTGCAAGGGAATCCTGTCCAAGCTTTGGTACATTACAGCGACAATTTGTACGACCTTTGACACAGGAGGATGGGACACTTGCATTACAGGGCGTTGTCGATTCTGAGGGAGATTGTCACTGGTCTTCTAGATTTCAGTGTTGAGCAGCAATTTGTATGCAAAGGGTGTGCACTTGGCAAGAATGGCAAGATTGCTTTTCCAAGCAGTGAGAACAGGTCCAAGGGGATCTTGGATCTTATTCATTCAGATGTATGTGCACTGATGTTCGTAGTATCGGTGTAAGAAGCATCATACTACGTGACGTTCATTAATGACTTTTCCAAGAAAACCTAGATCTACTTCA
This sequence comes from Larix kaempferi, assembly GCA_027924585.1. Lineage (NCBI taxonomy): Eukaryota > Viridiplantae > Streptophyta > Pinopsida > Pinales > Pinaceae > Larix > Larix kaempferi. The sequence goes on from BSBM01000887.1 coordinate 21,288,443, forward strand.
TGAAGACCAATGATGAGGTCTTCAGTCAATTCCAGGCGTTCAAGTCGCAGGTGGAGAACCTGATAGGTAAGAAGATCAAGGTCTTGATGTTAGACAATGGGGAAGAGTACACCTCAAATGACTTCAAGGATTTCTGCAAGAAGGCGAGGATCAAGAAGGAGAAGACAATCTCATACAACCCGCAACAGAATGGGGTTGCGGAGAGAAAGAACCGACCCATCATCAGTACTGCAAAGGCTATGATTCATGATCAAGGACTGCCTATGTTTCTTTGGGCAGAGGCATGCAACACAACAGTATATTTGCATAACAAGATTCCTCACAGGATATTGGAGGACAAGACTCTTGAGGAGGCATTCACAAGAGTGAAGCCAGAGATTAGACATCTCAAGATCTTTGGTTATCCAGTTTACATCCATGTGCCTGTGGAGAAGAGGACGAAGCTAGAGCCTTCAAGAGATAAGGGCATATTTGTGGGGTACAACGAGACCTCAAAGGCTTATAGGATCTCCATGCCAGCACAACGAAAGACAGTGGTGAGCTGCGATGTTAAATTCGAGGAGAACTTAGAATTAAGGAAGTCTCATGAGTTAACACAAGTGGTAGAGGACAAGGAGCAGAAGGTTCCAAAGCAAGAATAGAGTTCACAAACTTCCGGTTCAAGGAGTCATCCTTTAGGTGAAGAGGAGGAGTTAGCTCCTTTCAGCTCTATCAGGAGACCCAAATGGTTTGAGCAAACATTAAGGGATGCTCGGGAGAATGTTGAAGCTCCCAGGAGATCATTCAAGGAGAGTAGGCCTCCGAGAAAGTTTTCGAAGGAGAACTTGGCATTAAGGAAGTCTCATGAGTTAACACAAGTGGTAGGGGACAAGGATCAGAAGGTTCCAAAGCAAGAATAGAGTTCACAAACTTCCGGTTCAAGGAGTCATCCTTTAGGTGAAGAGGAGGAGTTAGCTCCTTCCAGCTCTATCAGGAGACCCAAATGGTTTGAGCAAACATTAAGGGATGCTCGGGAGAATGTTGAAGCTCCCGGGAGATCATTCAAGGAGAGTAGGCCTCCGAGAAAGTTTTCGAACCATATGGCATTGATGAGCAGCATCACTGATTTCTAGCCTTCCAGTTTTGAGGAAACAGTCCACCAACAGGTTTGAAGGGATGCCATGGTGGAGTACACCTCCATCATGAAGAATGATGTGTGGGACATTGTGCCTAGACCGGAGGAGAAGTCTGTAGTGACTTCCAAGTGGCTCTTAAAAATCAAGCGTGATGCAGATGGAAACATCGAGAAGTTCAAGGCGAGGTTTGTGGTGAGAGGGTTCTCTTAGAGAGAGGGGGTGGACCATGAGAAGACATTCGCTCCAGTCGCCAAATATGCTTCCATTCGAGTTGTGATATCTATTGCCTCAATCATGAGGTGGAGGATTCACTGGATGGACATGAAGACAACCTTCCTCACTGGGATCATTGAGGAGGAAGTATATATAGAGCAACCTCAGGGATTTGAGGTACATGGGAGAGAGTCTCATGTGTGCAGGCTTAAGAAAGCCTTTTAAGGACTGAAGCAGGCATCCAGGGCGTGGTATTCCAGGATTGACAAATACTTGCAAAGCATGGCATTCACCAAGAGTGAGGCGGATCCCAACTTGTAATTCATATTTGTTGGATTTGAGCCACTCATCTTGGAGTTGTATGTGGATGATTTATTTCTCACATGTGTAGAGAAGCTTATAGTAGGGTGCAAGGCAGATATGGCCACAGAGTTCGAGATGAACGATATCGGCTTGATGCATTACTTCTTGGGATTAAAGGTATGGCAGAGATCAAGTGAGATCTTCCTTGGTCAAGGGAAGTACACAAGGGAGATCCTGAAGAGTTTCAGGACAGAGGACTGTAGACCGAGAGCTACACCTATGGTTTCCAACCTGAAGAAGATTGACAATTCAGATTCAAAGTTGGTGGATTCCAGAGTATACAGATAGTTGATAGGATCCTTGATGTATTTGGTCAACACCAGTCCAAGTATATGTTTTGTTGTGAACACCTTAAGTCATTTTATGGTGGAGTCAAGGCAGGTGCATTGGGTGGCAACGAAGCATGTGCTCGGATATTTGAGGGGCACAAAGGAGTATGTATTGAGGTATCTTGGAGGTGATGGAATGAGGTTGCAAGGTTATTCAAACTCAAATTAGGTAGGGAGTGCATCAGATCGGAAGAGTGCCTCAGGGTGCTGCTTCAACTTGGGATTAGCAGTGATTTATTGGTTCAACAGGAAGCATACTTCCGTAGCACTGAGTTCAGCAAAGACAGGGCACATGGTAGCGAGTATGGTGAGTTGTAAAGCTCTTTAGCTTTGCAAATTGCTTACAAGATTATTTGATCAAGAATTGAAGCCTACGGTAATATACTGCGATAATCAAAGTTGTATCAAATTCTCTAAGAATCCAGTGTTCCATGACAGGTCCAAGCATATTGATATCAAATATCATTTCATCTGAAACAGGGTCCAGAAGGGAGTAGTCAAGCTCCAATATATTTCCACAAATGAGCAGGTTACAAATATTCTCACCAAACCCTTGGTGAATGGGAAGTTTGTCTTCTTCATAGATAAGCTAGGAGTGGTGGAGAATACCTTCCTCACTAAGAGGGAGTGTCGATGTTTGTAGCTTAGATAGATATTTCCACATGGGTTTGTGTCTACCTGTGGAAATCGTCACTAATACCTCTCAGGAACTTTCAAAATTCACTTTATTAAAGTGAATGTCTTTTTAGATTAATTGGGGTTCATTTGGAGAAATGCCTAAGTTTTGGCATTAGTGATTTAAGTTAATTAAATGAATCTCAACCATTGATATTAAGTGAGTGAGATCTAATCTCAACCATCGGAATGTTGGAATCTATGGTTCATTGGTAACCTCATCTTGTCGAATTGTGGAGTCGACTATTAGAGGGTGTCGAACAACCAACTATCTTGGATTCGACAACTAAAATATGTCCACTTTGGATTTGAGGTCCACCTTTTATAGACAATTATGGTCAACTTGACAGCTTGACTTATGTGGTCCCATTGTTGTTAGTTTGGGCCCCTACCCAAACCTATTCATAGATGGTCCTTCTTGGATCGATCTATCACGGGAGATTTTTGTGCTCTCATGTAGCTTGGCTCATTGTGCTTAAGTGCAAACAGTGTCTGTTGACACCATCACTCTCTTAGAAACTCTATTGTCACTTATGTTATTTTCTTCCTATTTCAACATGGTATCAAAGCCAAAGTTACAAATATCGTGTCAACAAATATACTGCCGAGGGTCCAAAAACAAATTATCGGATTTATAGGCGAAAATGTTGACAAACATCGGTGGCAATATATCGACAAACTTAAAAAATACAAAAATGCAAAAAAATCACGATCTATTCAAAAAAATCGCAATAAAATCAAGAAAAAGTAGCCAAAAAAAGGGGGAAAATATCGAGCGATATATTGCCGATATATCGCCAATGAGTTAGCACCGCGATATATCGTGATGTTGTCGATATATTGGCGATGTTTGTGACAGATATAAGAGCTAGTTGGTTTGTGATTAATGGTTTTGTAGAACGATTGAGTTCCATTAGATGCTAGTGGTTTAATGAGCTGCATTTTGTTGGGTCGAGGAGAAAGGTGAATCATTGAATTCAACCATCGTACCCTCATTTTGGCATGATTTGAATTCTTTGGGTATTTCAAATTCAACGCATTGTTATCTGAGTGTTCACTGATTTGGGTGAGTTAACTTCTATGGGCATGAAGATGCAACCGTCAGGAGGATTGTTGTTCTCAAAAGAATGGTGAACCATGGTGTGCCCTACATGATGAGATATTGAAAGACTTGGGTAATTATTTTGCCCTAGCCAGATCTATTGAGACAGATATATTTTGCCTTGATGCAAGAGAAGACCGTATTATAGTATTCCTTGGTTTCGACCAAAGATCTGTGTGGTTGAAGGATAATCAACCATGAGTCGTAGAATAGCCTGAGGACCTCATATATGCTCAAATTGTTGCCTACAAGCACGATCAACTAGAGGTTGACACATTAGTATAGCTTGTATTGCCCTAGAAAATTCCTTTTGGTCGTTCTGGAGCCATCAACTGGAGGGTTTGACCAAATGGTGAATCGACTAGATGGCCAACTTGCATCTCAGACCTATCGACTTGATGAATTCGTAGAGGCCATCGACTGAGCATTGACTAGTGTTTGTTTGATCGACTAGCACTTGGTTTGTCCATCGACTGGTTTTCTTTGGATGATCGACTTATTGAGCCATCGACTATTTTGGTAATTGGTCGATTAAGTATTGAATGACAAAATATTTATTCTTTCTGTGCATTGGACCTTAAGATACTTATTTTCGCCGCAAAGGACTAAAGGCAGCCTTGTAATTGTTGTGTCGCATTATTTTCTCTTGACTGTGAAACTTTGAAAGTCTATTGAAAATGGGTTCCTTTGACAAAGATGAAGCCTTGATCTTGTCGAGATTGAAGGAGGTTCGTGAGAAGAAAGTTGTTGCTTTACATGCATCCCATGATCGACTTCAGTAGGAGGTTGTGGCAATGCAGGCTATTGTTGCCTTGTTGCAGACAAAGGATGAAAGACTGAAGGATCAGTTGAAGACTGCTTATTCCTTGCTTGAAGATGAAGTTGCTCTTTTCTAGACTATTGTTTTACAGAGAATGGATGAGAAATCTACGAAGATTGTTTCCCTAGAAAACATTATGGAAAATATTTTCCAAAATCTTGTGGATGAATTTGGGGATAAGATGGATCTCATTGATGATTTGGAGATAGAGGTTAAGGATCTTTCTCATAACGAAAATGTTGTCTTGAAGGAGAAGATTTGTAGACTGGAAGAAGACAATACCTAGCTAGCTAATGAGGTTGCCCATTTGCATGCCTCTGCCGATGAGCTTAGTGAAGAAGTTGGTCTTCTTCAAGCAGACAATAACCACTTGTTTGATGAATATCAAGCTTTATAAGAAGATTATGATGCTTTGCTTTCACAGCTGATGGAGAAAGATGAGACCGTTAAGGATTTGCAGGAATACAAGCAGAGTCTTGAACTGGAGATCAGTCGACTACAGGAAGCTAAGAAGAAGTCAATTGATGTTGTTGAGCTATTAGGCTCACCTATTACTTCTTCTACCTTTGATAACCTTGCTTATAACCTAAAATAGTTGATTGTAAGAAGGATGTTGATGTTGTTATTTCATCTCATGATTTATGGGCTACTGATGTTGTTTCTCCTAGCTTTGAGAAACACACTACATGTATAGGATCCCGACTACTGAGTAAGATGGGATATACCAGAGGAGGACTTGGAAAGAATGAATAGGGTATTGTTACTCCTATTATCCCTAAAATGAAGTCACCAAGAACAGGTCTTGAATATGATGCTACTACACCTGGTTTTGCTAACACCAGAAGAGTGTTATTTGTTGTTGGAGGTGTTCATACTGAGTTGCTAGAAGAGCAACCTGTTGTTGAAAATGTTGAAAAGAATGATGAGTTGGTTGTTTCTGACAAACCATAAATTGAGAATGTTGTTGCAGATGACATTGTTGTTGATATGTAGGGTTGTTCTGCTCCTGTCAGTGCTTTAGAATCCAAGCCTGCATCACCTGTTCTGCCAAAACAGAAATTTCTGCCATATCATCATCCTCATCAGAAGAATCGGAGGAATTTTCCCAGGAATTAAACTTCTTGGGAAGAAGGCCATATCATCATCCTCATCAGAAGAATCAGAGGAATTTGCCCAGGAATTAGACTTCTTGGGAAGAAGGCAGTTATGCCTTCAGAACTTTGCACAAAAGACATGAAAAAGGGAACCGTGGACCAATGCCGACTACTCGGATAGATTGTGGTTGAATTGATGAATGGTCGTGGAATCATTTGAACGGATGCTTGAGGACTTCATATAGATGTGTATCATCGACAGTACAAACGTATAGTGCTCCTCTTGCCTACTTTTGATTGCTTTGGAGTGGTCGACTGAGATTCCACCCAAGATGACGGTCGACTGAGATTCGACCAGAGAAGACAGTCAACTAGAGCATCGATTGAGATGTTCGACAGATATATATTATTGTTAACTGATTTGAGAGTGGTCGACTGAGATTCGACCAGTGGTGACAGTTGACTGAAGTTTCGACTGGATTGTTTGTCGATTGAGTTTCGACTGATATTGTTGTGTTTTGCTATTGATGATTATAGGATCCCTCAGTTGTGTTTAAGGGGGGGAGTAATTGAAGAAATTGAAACATTTGCTATATAAACCCAACTAATGTCTTGATGTCTGATCGACTGTGACTTGCTGAGACCAACTGAACTATGTTCAACTAAGTTGCTTGTTGGGAGATTTGTTTTTGTACTGTTGTTAGTACTTATTTGATGAATGGATAGAGAGTGTATTACTAGACAGAGACTGCTTATTTGTTACACTATTGGCTAGTTGATTGATCGACTAGATTGTGTTGTCTTGTTGTCTAGTCAACTGATCGATTGGGACTGTTTGACCAACAGTATGGCGACTTGTTTGATGGATTGGACGATTGCCTGGGCAGTGTTTCAAACTTCTTCAAGGAGTATTTACTGTACCTAAGTTTGATCAGTTTGATGGTGCCAATGGTATGTTGTTGTATCGGGGATGATCAGTGTTTGCAGCTCATATCAAATTAAAGAGGGAATGCTATATAATTTGTTCTTTCTTCCAAGTTGAGTTTACGAGGGGGTGTTGGAAACTATGGATTGTCGGTAACCTCATCTTGTTGAATTGTGGAGTCGACTGTTAGAGGGTGTCGAACGACCAACTATCTTGGAGTCGAACCGACGAACGCCGACTAAAATATGTCCACTTTGGATTTGAGATCAACCTTTTATGGACAGTTACGGTCAGCTCGACTTATGTGGCCCCATTATTGTTAGTTTGGGCCCCTACCTAAACCTATTTATAGATGCTCCTTCTTCGATCGATCTATCATGGGATTGTGGAGATCTTTGTGGTCTCATGTAGCTTGGCTCATTGTGTTTAAGTGCAAACGATGTCTGTTGACACACCGCTCTCTTGGAAACTCTGTTGTCACTTCTGTTGTTTTCTTCCTGTTTCAACACGGAGTTAGTGTTTTGGTTCATCCGAATAGTACAAAAGGCAGTGAAGGTGATAGGAAAGACACAATCTCAAGACAAGAGAGGCACAAGAGAAACCCAAGTATTGATTTGGAGAGGACTTTATACTTTCCAGATTGGGCAGAGAGAGAGAGACAACAGTCCGAGAAGCAGTTGTAGGCAGTCGTACCAGGCAGGCATAGGCTCAGAATTTTCTGCAGGGGCAGTTGTACAGGATGTACGGACAGACAGTACAGTCAAACGGACTCGTACAGATGTACGAATCATCTGTACAAAAAATCCGTACAACCATATGTATCGGCCATACCGATCCATATATTCATAGGGATTGGTTGTACATGGGCATATAGTACGAATCAGTACAGTTGTATGGATCGTACAGAGCCGTACAGTGGCCATGCAAGGCAGCAAATTCAGCAAAATTTTGTAGGAGGTTTTCTGGGGCAGTTTTGCAGGTGGAGTTTTTCTTCTGTGAGACAGAATTGTCAGGTTTGCTATTGTATTTTCTCAGGGCCATTTTCCCAGTAAGGGAGCCCTTGTAAGCTTGGAAATTATTGAATGAAAAGCTGATTGGAAGGGCAAAATCTTGTGCATGTGTATTTACTGAGTAGATCTGTTCTCCCTATATTTTTGCTTCCACTAGAAAAATTCTGTTAATTAATTTCTGCAGTATAAATAAATCAGTGAGTTGTAAAAGTTTAATTTCAGCAAGGAAATCACTAGGAATTTGTTTATCTAGATCTGGGGTTTAGAGAAAATTTAACATGGACATGGGTTCCTTATGCCACTTGTCCTCTTCTCCTTGTAGCACTCTTTAATATTCTTCTAAGAATAGCAATGGAACTCAAAATAAGTGTAGCACTCCTCAAGATATGGCATCATCGCATCTTGAAATTACATATTGATGCCATCTATCCTCATTAGAACTTGGGCACTCTCCGAGAAAGACCTTTGACCAAATCAAATTGCATATAATACTGACAAACTCCTTTGAAAAGGGGGTGTGCCCTTGAAATGTGTGCAAAAATGGGAATGCCCTTGATAACTATGCAGGAATTAGTTAAGGATTCATTAATCCCCTCGAAAGATGAGCACTCCTCAAAATTGTAACCAACTTCTGGGCATGTGTGCAAAAGTGGACTCAAAGTGGTTACTAGTTGAATTCTCCACCTCCAAGATAATGATGCTCCTCTAGTGTATGTGCAAAAGGTGGGCTGAAATTACTATTTCCAAAGCTAGAGTACCCTCCTAGAATATGCCCAATAAGTACACCATATATCCCCTCCTTGGATGATGGGCATTCTACCAAGAAATATGTGCTTGACCTTGCTTCAAGTGCATCATGATGAAATTGTCCTCCAAAAAAGCCATAAAGATAGTGTACCCTTGAAACATGTGCCATTCCTTGCCCTAAATACCTTCTTAGTGGAGCGCTTCCCTAGATTTTACTAATTATGGCATAAGATAACCTCAAAATTCCATTATACAAGGGCATTTCTCAAAATATGTGCAAGAATCCATAAATACATGTGCCAAGTAGTTAACAATACCCTGCTATATGGAGCACTTTGCCAGATATGTCATTTTCACCTTCAGAAATGCATTGGATGCCACTTTTAGTGTTAGTGGAGCGCTCAATAATTCCTGTGCATGAAACCCTCAAGTACCTGCTAGGATGGTCAGCAAGTCAATTTATGTTCCTCAAAGGAGGGCGCTCCCCTAGAAGTAGAAGTGTGCATTTGAAAACAAAATATATCATAAACCTTTCAATATCTCCTCGTAATGTGAAATGCACCCTTGATGAATAAATATGCATATATATATATATATAAAAGAGCTCGAAAAGGTGAATATCTGCCACATGTGCAACCATGCCTCCTAATGTGAACCCAACCATCAAACACACCCTAAAAAGACATGAGCATCTTCCAAGTATGTAAAATTAAAAATGATAAACAAAAGGATGCTCGAATCATGCTTCCAGAGTCCACATTTACCTTCAGCAACCTTATCATCCTGTAACCGCTGCTAAAAAGAATACCTAGCACCTACATTTGGGTAGTAACACTACGCATTTTATACATGGGTACCTACTCTGGCCTCTTAGCTGGGACCCATTTCACATTTCAAGGGCTTGGATAATCCACTTGACACAGAGCCTGGGCCTGAGTGTGAGTTCTAATTATCCCTACTCCCCCCACAAGTCTCTGTCTCTGGGAGTGCATGACGTTACAGTTCTGAGCTTAGTTGCATGATAAAACATGTTTTAAGTAGTAAGTATGCATAGTGAGAAAAAACTTTGATGGAGTGTAGAAGAATGTTTACAGGAGAAATGTTAGGGGACCATAATTTCAATGTCTAAAACTGCCCACTTGCCATTCCAATGCTTTTATACAGCTGTCTGCTGTTAAGTGTCTCCCATTATCAACCTCAGGTATAACCTTGTTTAAGCTAGCCTATAACCCATGGGTAATAGCCGTTGGACCATGAATGCCATTAAAGATATTATGGTACTTGTATTGCTGACAGCTGTCTGGTTTATTGTTAAAGACAATCATAATAATAATTTAGTAAGAAAAGCAGAGCATTTCGAAATGCCATATAAGAGAATAATGTATACAGTATATAAACAGCTACACTAAGACACAATCTGAATCAAGGGTATTATATTTTACAGAAATTATTCTGAAAAAAAAATAGCAATGGATTGCATTCACCTTGGAATTTCTAGAGCAGTTGAATTTTCTCTGTGGCATAGCAAAATGCTTAGTACTCGATACTTCATTAAATATCTTGCCATGTTCATGGGGATTTCTCTTGACAACCAAAGAATTTTCAGACCAAACCTGCAAAGTTGAAGAGAAAAGTTAGTCATGAAATTCAAAATTCTCGGAACAATTTCAGAATGGTTCCGTTAATGGGTATGCGTTGTAGTAATTAATAGAAATTCCTTACACTTTGCAAGATGGGTATGCCCATGGCCATTTGCGGATGCCTGGTTTTGGGTTCAGTTGAGGTTAGACTAGAATTCAGAAAGACAATCGCATAATTTTGGAAATCTATGAGAGAATTCACTTCACAGTCCGCTATCGTGAATCTTTTGACGCTCTGTGAGAGATCTTTCTGGCTTTGCTCCTTCTGGTTAATGCATATCTGAGATAAACCCCGGCCTATTTCTGAACGTACATAGATTTGTCAGAGAGAGCTATTCACATTTTTTGTTACACGAAAAAATGGTACATGCTTTAACGAAAAGTAGAAATTTGTTACTTTGAATGTTAATCTGTCGGACACGAGGGGTGAAGGTCACTTATAAATACTTTCTGTTATTAATTCGTTCCGATTTTTCTGTGTTGTGTTTGTTTGGTGTGAAATTTTTATTTTTATTTTAATTATTAGAAAAATATAATTTAATTTTAAAGTTATGATTTAGTTAAATAATAAATTGGCGATATAGGTATTTTATTATGTTTTTACATGACATGAGTTGGTTAGTTTATACTTTTCAAGAAGAAAAAACCATGATTCTTGCTATTTATTATGGAACCAAAGAGTATATATATTAGATTTTACATGACATTGCTATAACAAGGCACATCAATAAAAACATAAGGTTGTTTATAAAGAATTCATACTATACCATCGAATGCACTCAAATAATATATATCATAATAGTTTTGGAACCAAAACCTACATAAACCGCCAACAAACTATCAACAATCAACACCAAAAGATCTAGGAAAGATAAAAAATTGTTCCTTTGGAAGACAATAAACCCTCTAGGTATTTCTCATAATGGAGAAAACCTTCAACCTCATTTAGAGCAAGCTTTGAAAGTGCATCAGCTTCGGACTTCTGCTCTCTAAAGACATGTTCAATATTAAACTCCACAAAAGTATCTAGCAGATCTTCAATTCTTAAACACCAGTGATCCAATGTGAGAAGCTGCAAATGACCTAGTCTTTTGGCCCATTTACTATAACCATTGAATCACCATAAACCTGTAAAGTAGCAATACCAATAGATGAGGAAAATTTGAGCAAACACCAAAGTCCCATCAATTATGCCTTAGTGTTGGTGCCTTGTCCACAATTCAGCCACAATCTCAATATATGATCCTCATTTATCTTAAGTATCATACCAACTCCACAGTTGCTTTGTTGAGTTGCATCATCAAAAAGTCCAATAACATAAGAGGACAAAGGAAGCTCTGACATGATACAAACTTTTGTGTGCTTTTTCTCAACTGTTGCATAATATTTATACATGCGCATAATTCTCAAACAGCTTGCATATATATTCAATGGTTTGTCTTCAAAATTTGCAAAGTTTCTTGCTTTCCATATATCCCAACAAATAAATGCAAGAATAACTTTATGAGAATTAGAGTTTTTATACCACAGTTCAAAATTCATGTCCACATATGCATTTCCCCAAGCCTGGGAGATATGTAAAAAGTCACTTACAGACCTCCATAAGCTTTTGATGTAAGCACAATGTACAAATATGTGTTGAATAGATTCACTATCTGCCTTGCAAAGCATACATAGATTGGGCCCAACCCAACCTCTCTGTAGTAGATTATCCCAAGTTAATAGACAATTTTCAAGATTCAACGATAAAAAAACACATAAGCTTCAGTGGCATATTCCATTCCCATAATTTTCCATACCACCATTTTGGAGAATCATTTGAAAAAGTTTTTGCAATTTCCGAATATGTTGATTTTGCACAAACATGTCCAATAGCTTGATTCATAGACCAAACCAGTTCATCTTCATTAATATTTAGCCTTATACCTGCTTCATTAAGATAGAGAATATATGCATTCCACTTTTTAGCCCAAATACTTCCAAGTCCAAGATACTCGGAACTTAGCCAATAAGAATCAAAATGTCTAAACCAATTGGGTCTTTTAATGTCAGCAAGTTTAATAAATCCCAAATCAGCCAGATAATCTTATAAGAAAGGAGAGAGAATATAATTCTCCTCATTCCCAATGATAGGGTCAATTCATACAAGGACATTATTGCCATTTCAACCTTCCAAGCAAGGCCTTTACTAATCCAAGAGAAAGCTTTGACAAAACCACTCCAAAAATTGGAAACATTTCTAACATTTTTATTAGGTTTGTGATCCACTTTAGAGGGTTTCCCTTCAGATACTTTGCATGAAGAACCTAACACCAAACCCATTTTTCACATGTCCACACCACATGCTTTTCATACTCAAGGTTGTACTAAACCAATAAGTATTTTTAATACCCCATCCACCCATATCTTTTGGTTTTGACAGACTTTCCCAGCTAACTAGATGCATCATGTTTCCCACTGCTAAACCAAACCATAAGAAATTGAACATTGATTTCCTAATCCTCTTAAGAATGGTATGAGGAATCTGAGCTAAGGAGAACCAATATACAGGGATCCAAACCAGGACAAATTTAACCACACTCATCCTACCACCCATAGAAAGCATCATTAAGTCCAATTCCCAATCTTCTTTTCAAATTTATTAACAAGCCACAACCAATCTTTAATTTTGTAACAGTTTGGTTTCAAATAATAACCCAAATATTTAAATCCTTCATCCAAATCTGACATCTGATAATGAAGTAAATTTGCAATCTGTCTAGTAATATTTTCATCAACATTGTTCTTGAGAAAAGTTGACTTTGACATACTCACTTCCATGCCCAAGGTTGCACAAAATAACTTTATAGTTTCAGCAAAATGGGACCATTCCATTACAGTTCCCTTCCCAAATAGCACCACATCATCTACAAATAATAGATGGGTAATAAACAGAGTTGTAGACAATTTTATGCCCTATAGTTTTCCTTCTCTTCTTGCAATTGTGATTAGTCCACTTAGAACTTCAATAACCAACAAAAATAACAGAGGAGAAAGTGGGCACCCCTGTCTGAGCCCCCTGGAGCTCTGAAAGAAAGTAGTGGGGGAACCACTGATAAGAACAACAAAATTTGTCGATGTAATGCATGCCATAATCCAATGTGTCACAAATGTAGGGATACCAATCTGAAGTAATATCAATCTTAAGTACACCCAATTGACCCTATCATACACTTTCACCAAATCCATTTTCATAATTAAAGCATCCAAATTTTTTGTCTTAATAGTATGCAAGCACTCCTATGAAGCACCCAAAGCATCCAGTATTTGTCTATTTGTCAAAAAACTAAATTGTTCCTTGGTCATAATCTCAGCTAGTTTAGGCCTCAGCTTATTAGCAATCATTTTAGAGATGATTTTGTATGTCAGATTGCATAAGGAAATTGGTCTATAATCAACAAAATTCATAGGTTTATTACATTTAGGAATAAGGGTGATGAAAGTTGAATTTAAAGCACTTGAGACAAAGCCCTCCCTTCTAGACTGTTCCACGATCTCTAAAATTTCATTCCCCATAAAATCAAAGAAAGCAAGAAAAAGTTCCACAAGCCACCCATCAGGCCCATGACTCTTATCTTTAGCAAATGGTTTTAAAACTCCCTCCACTTCCTCAATATCAACAGGTATTCCAATCAGGGAACCTTCTTCAACTATGAAACAATATCATTATCACCAGAATCTTTAAAAAGTTTAGAGAAAAATGTATTTGTAGCTTGTTCCAGATCTTTTTGTAAAAAGATTAAGTTCCCAATATCATCATGTAAATCTCAAATTGCATTAATATTTATTCTATAGATTGCCTAATTATGGAAAAAACGGGTGTTATTATCTCCTTGTGATACCTAAATTGCCATGCTCTTAAGTCTCCAAGACATCTCCTCCATCTTGAGAAAATTGGCCTTCTAATTCTCCAAATCCATTAACTCCTTCTTCTCAGTGTGTACTTATTGCAAATATTATATGTCTCACTTTTAACAATTAGTTTTTATGGTTGGATTCAATATTTAAATGTCACATAAAAGTTGAAATAAATTTTTTATTTCACTTTATTTAAAAAATATATAATTTACAAATGTTAAAGTATTATTGAACCAGAAGCTATGATAATACCATTTTTATCATTAATGTTATTAAAAAAAATAAAAAATAAAATAAATCACACTTTTGTGTAGTTATAATATTTTATAGACGTAATTGTTTGCCCTAAGAATCTGGGTATAGTGATTTGTGTGGTGGTGGGCTTGGTCACCCCACCTAATGAATGGATTCACAAATCTAGGCATTTATGTCTTAAGAAACCGCATACAGTGATTCGTGTGGAGATGGGCATGTCTACTTCTGCCACCTAGTCACTCCACCCAAGGAATGGATTCAGAAATCCAGGTTCAAAGAGGCAATACAGAAGCATAAGAGCACTTACAGGCCATGTCGAGCTTCCAAACGTGAGCTTTGCATACCCCTTCAGACTAAGATATATGTTCTCAGTTGTTTTTCATTGAACGTTCCAACAAGCAAAAATGGTAACCATGGTTGGTAGAGGGCTCTTTGACCACATTTGTAATATCAAGCACGAGGACAAGTTATGCATTCATCACTGGATTGATTTTGTTTCCCGTGGGGGGAGGGATTGCTTCTAATACACAACACTCTATAACTCTAGGTGATATTTTTCTTTCAACAAATTGATTTCGAGAGTCAGCTACTAACATGCCATGGTATGCGGTAGTCCTTTTTAAGCTTTCACTTCTACTTTGAAAATATTGTCGCGACTGTGTTTTTAGTGTCTATTAGATAGTTCTCCTCTTCTTTTGTTTTTTTAAACTCTACAAATATTGCCTTAGTTGTTTCTTTGATGTTCTTCACCCCAATTATTAGATTAATATTTAAAGGAAAAAATGCAGAGAATTTACCAACCTTATGCTAGAAAATACAGATCTGGACGGTAGCCCCGTGCCCCAACTCATTTTTTTGGAGTTTTCCATGTGGTTTTTCCTATAATTGTTGAACATATATCATGTCAAGCTAACTATCATATTTTGTGTGCATGTTCAATCTTTTGTGCATCATTCTAGACCAAAATCAACCGTTGGAACACCTTCCTATATCGCCCCTAAGATTTCATCATGAAGGAGGGCACTATGACCTTCATAGACATCTTGTTGGCCATAATTTTGCAGAGGACCTTATCCAACGACAGTCTTTCAATCTCATTTCTAAATTCTTGGTTCCTACATGAAGGTTATGTTGATCGGTTTAAATCATCACTGAAAAGTTTTTTTTGTATTATGACAAGCCAAATTCTGAATATGTCTATTGTTGACATTCTTTAGGTACTTGCCACTTGCCAGTAATAATATCTGCCATCTATATTCTCACCAAGGCAAATTGAAAATGTGCTTGGGAAGTATCTTTATGTGAAGGAGCTATTAATTCTCTTGAAACTACAACAGGAAGATTGCATATTTTGAGGAATCTGTATGTGAACTTGAAGGTATATATATATATTTTTAGAAATGTTGGAACTTGAATATCTTGTATAATCTTATGTGTGGCAGACTAATTAATCCAGGCCACACCCTCCTCCTCTATTATACACACATAGGACTCGAACACAAACAAATAATTGAAAAGGGAGGATGTAACAACGAAAGTGTAAAAGCTTATAAAAATAAATATATAAATATTTATGAATAAATTGATAAAAATATATAATGATAAGATGATACATTACAAAAGAAGGTCTATGACACCTTTTCACGAAGAGACATGTCTTAATCAGTCATGTATTTTTAATAATACATTTGATTATCCTTTTAATAATTACGTATCTTTAATTTATTAATTATAGTGTTTATCATCACTGCAATGGTTTCATGAAACCATGGTATTTTCCCATGGTTTTATTGTATTTCCCATGTTATATATATATATAACATTGTCGCTTTCTTTACATGAGCTTTGTCCTAAGAACAAGGGTAAAGAAGGGTGTTGTTTACAGAAACTTTTTGTTTCCCATGATGAATCTTCTTCTGGCAAGTTCTTCCATTTTAATAAGATATTCCTTATTGGTCTTGAAACAAAGTTTCCTTTCCTTAATAAAAGGTATTTCGTCTAGTTCTAGGATAATTCTTCCTTCGTCATCCAATAATGGTGCATTTGTCACCAACCACATGTTTGTCTCGACATCCAAGTGCATTGGAACATTAATAGCATGACCCAATGAGAACCGAGTTGGCAATAATTTCTTTGTAAACAATGGATTATTAATGTTGTTGTTAGTATTCGATGATTCCTCGTTTATTTTTGTTGTGGACGTATGATCGAGACCCATTAAGTTATGGAGAGTTGCTAGATGTTGAGGTTTAGTGAAGGAATATTGGTTCGGCTTCTGATCATCCCACATCTTGTCATGATCGAAAGGCTCATTGGAACAAGAATTAATTTGCTTCTAATCCTGATCACTCACCTGCACATGTATCTGCCAGATGTTTTTACCATCCTCATCTTCATCATCAGTTTTCTTAGCATTGTTTCTAAATTGTAAATAGTCGATAGCGTCACCCATCACTCATAACATCTGATAGGAGTTCTTGAATCTATTTTTCTACTTCATCGTGTTCCATTACAAAAGGATCAAAGTTCTCTTCATTAACTATAATAATTGTTGTTGCTACCGAAATCCTAGCATCGACAATTACAACAAAAGATTGAGGAGGAGGCAGACTCGTGTGAAGTGGAGCTTCAAGGTCTACACCATCATCCTTGTCTATATTATAGTCAACTTTCAAGTTCTTCACCTTTGGAATTTGACTCTTCATCTTCAAAATTTGAATCTGAATCTTTGACTTCAACTTTGGCTTCAACAAGGGGTTTGCAGAGCTTCTCAAGTGCACTGGCCATTTCTTCCCTTATTTTATCCATTATACTTTTAAAATCTTCAACATTGGATTTCATTTTAAAATCTTCAATTTAACAATGAAAGCATAAAAGCTTCTAAAAATAAATATATATAAATATTGATGAATGAATTGATAAATTATATAATGATAAAAAGATACATTACAAATAACTTAGATGGCACCTTTTCGTGGAGAGGCATGTCGTAATTAGTTATGTATTTTTAATAATACATTTTATTATCCTTTTAATAATTACTTTAATTTATTAAATATAATATTTATTATTATTACCCATGGTTTTATGAAACCATGGTTTTCTTATGCACGTGGTTTTCTTATATATCTTGTATAATAAATATAATATATATATGTGTATATTTTATTTATAAGAGAGGAGGAAGAGGAAGAAAATGTCTTCCCAATCTTGCCTTGGAGATACATATACACCTTCTCTTCTTGCTTTTTTAACTTCATTCTCTTTCCTTAAAAGGATAGGCACATCCCTCTCTTTCCTTCAACGATTAGGCACTTCCCCCTTGGTTGAACCAGATGAGACAAATTGCTTTTCTCTTTCTTTAATTGAACGAACAATTACAACATTTTACTTTGGGAGTTTCGAGAGTCCGAATCGCTCGGCATGGAAAGGTAGGGAAGATATATTTGTTAACAAGATTGAGAACAAGAAGGATTGAAGCTTTTTTTTTACCTTTTTTCTCTTGCAAATTTACTAACACTAGTGTGTTGCATATGAAGTTCCTTTTAGCATGAAATCCACCAAGTTTTTGTCCTCGCCATTGGCTTTTATGCATTCTTGTATTTGGTAGGATAAGCTCAAAGTTTCTCATTTTATGAAGCGAATGGCAAGTACTGGGGACATTTAAAGTTGGTAAACCATTTCGTGTACTTTCAGGATGTGAATGTTTTATGCTTTGAATATAAAAAGGCGAGGATTACAACTTTATGTCCTAGGCCACTGTTTTGTGTGCATATATGGATGTGGGTGTGGTGTATGTGTTGGATTCTGGGTCCTAGGAGGCTTTATCAAGGCAGGAAATGGGATAACAACCACTTGGGTACATCATTATTGGGTATTGGTTTTGCAAAAGCTAAGGTTATAGCAATTGTCACAATGGTTATTGTGATACATATCAACAAGGTGCCCCTAATAAAAGAGCCAATTGTAGGTGATTCTAGGATTGATTCCAAGATGTTATCATTTTTTGGACAAGAGGGTTTTCTAGTTGAAGTAGACCTTGTTGGGTCAGAGCCAATGGAAGAGTTTACATTTGCAGGGTCAATATTGATTATGGAATGACTATTTTTGTGTAAAGGATTGATGTTGTGGAATCCCATGAAATGGTGCATACTTCTATGACGAGATAGGTTTGGGATGAGTTGGAAGTTATAAGCAAAGTTAGGCATAGAAATCTTGGTGCGCTGCATGCAAAATACCATTAACTTTTATATCCATCTTAAAATGGTGAGTTGCTGGGAAGGCTATGTTCATTGTGTGCATAACCATGAATTCACTTGCTTCGGCTTCACCATTAAGTGTCTCCATATCATAACTAGAACCTCTTATGTCACGTCCCCTTCCATCAATCCAATGCAAGGGAGGAAACATGACCAACATACTAGAGCTTAACTGGTCATTTCGGCCCCATACATTACTCACAAATTCATTATAAACAAAAACTTATGTGTGCAAATTCATACTCAATATAAACGCAGCGGAAATAAACATAATTGCACACACACAAACAATAATGCATCAACCTATCTATCACAAGCAGAGGATGATTCATCCATGCAAGGAATTAATCCCATTCCAATGCTATGCACAGTTCTCATATCAACCATATGAAGATAATCATTTCGATCCATTAACATGAATAATTATCATGCATAATTAACACATTGCAGAACACAAAATGCATATAATTTAACCACAAAGAATACTTATCTTGAAGATGAAGTTGTCCAAACAACTGGCTATGTGAGAGCAACATTCCACCCAACCATAGATCTCTATCCATCCTATAATCTTTCAGCTGAGAGATCACCCCCGAGCTGGGTTGTGTATCCACTAAGGAGGAACTAGATGGGCTCACTCACAGCCATGGTTTCACTCAACAACTATGCTAAGCCAACACATAGTTGGGTTTATCAAGCATACAAAAGACAAAGGAGGGAAATGCTAAGCTAGTGAGCTCAACCACAGAGCTACAGGCATCTCGAATGAATTCAACAGTGTGGCACCCACAATACCTACCTCACCCAACACAAGGAAGGTCCCATTCTCTGCTACACAGTCCCTCGGGCGTCCCTTCCCTCCAGTGCTATTCAGGGTGGGCATAGAAAGGTCTAACTGCTAATTCCTTGAGATTCTAGCCTTCACTGGGTTTATCAAGTAAACCCAACCTCTGCTCAGTCATTCACACTTGGATTTCTCACAGTTCTGTTATTCAATAACTCAATCCCGTCACTTCATTTTTGGGCTGTAAAAACTGGGTTTTCCAATGGATTTCGGGGTATCTAATACTCTCAATTTCTCCCCAAGGTTCATATCTATGGATCCCCCATTGGATTTCACTGTCAAATACCAATTTTGGGTGTTTATGGCTCTTCAAAACGTGGATTCTTGCAAAGTTGCGATTTCTGGTTTTGCTCACTGCTGGGAATTCGTTTTTGGATGGAAAAATGATGTTGGGTTGTTCCACAATGGAATGGGAATGAGGAAGGAGAAATTCCCATGAAGTAGTGTGACTTGTGGTACAAGAAAACAGAGCCCATACTCTGCCATATGAATTTTTGGGTTGTCCATGCTCCATTGAAGTCATGGATTGAATTCTTCAACAACTTCCTTACAATAGAAATAAATGTCAACAAGGAAAGTCAAATGGGTTCTCACAATGACATTTGGCAGCCTATGGTTCATCCCCACAATCCCCCTCACCACTCCCTAATGGATACACATGACCCCTTCTCATTCGTTGCTCCCATAGCCAGTTTTGGTATTTTATTGCAATATTAACTATTTGCATCATTTACAATATTCCATGGCTTAATAGCACATGGGTAACAAAATATCAAATGCTTGTCCATTCTAAATAAAATCAGAACATACACTAGCGGGGCCTTGGCCTTGAGCTCCACGCTAGAAAACATACACCGCATGTATACAATATTTACATTAAAAGCCAATATTTCATAAGGGTCAAAATTGGGGTATTACATCTTATAACACCTACTTATGATTTGCAATGCCTTTGAAATATCATTCTCCTATGCTTTAACTGCAGTATGAAATATCATTCTTCTATACTTAAGCTGTAGTTGTAACACCATGTTCTCTCATCTTGTGATGTAAGCCAAGATGGCATCATGGCCAAGGGCCCAGTGATGGTGTAATGCAATATCAACAATTTAGTATTAATAAATAGTGGCAGTCGACAAGAACATTGAGAGATGGGGGACTATGAATCCACCAAAGGGAATGCTGGTGAAAGCCCGAGAAAACCTGCCGACGAGAACATTAAGAGATGGGGGACTATGAATCCACCACAGAGAATGCTGGTGAAAGCTCGAGAAAACCCTGGGAGCGCTGCTTCCATTTAACGCACACATTAGATTCTACTTAATTATATGTTACTACATGACTATCTTTTTTTGTAATTTAGAAACTATATTATATCTTACAAAATGTTACAAGAGTTGCGACAGGTTTGATTCTAAAAATACAAAAAGAAGAGTTCCATACCGTCTAGCAGAGAGATATATAGCTTGCATACTAATCTTTCACATTGTTTGCTTCAAAAAAGGATTTTGCATCAATCCTATCTCTATCTACAGACTCATAAATTGACTGAGAATAGACATTTACAATGACCCATGGCCAAAATTGGCAAAGCTGAAAATAGTGAGATAATTTCCATGCCATACTTCTTGGTGCTGCTAACTCAATCGACTTTGCCGCTACGCCTAACATGCATCTTTTGCTGACTTGAAACCTTAAACCAGACATTGAGAACAAAACAGACAATGCATGATTGCGCCAAAGAGGCGCATTCTACATCCCGGTAGGAGAAGATGTGTAACTCCTTCCGTGCTCATCCTAGGGCTGACACATGTTCTTTTAAAAAAATTATAAAAAATAACATGTCGACTATTTAAAACATTTACAAAAGTATATATATAAAACTACACAAATTAGATAAATTAAAAAGCTTCCTCAACATTTGCACTCTAAAAAGGGGTTTGCACTTCTAGAGATTTGATCCCTCTCGGCGCTTGGTAGATCCCCTTTAAAATACATATATGTTAGTAATAGTCAAAACTCTAACGCAGTTAATGGCCGGGGTCTTCGTCATCGTTGGTGTGCTTTCGCTTATCGTAGGAGGCATCAACCATACGCTTCAAATTTTTGACCACATTTTCATCATATCGAGGTTCTTTCTTTACCACTGCACTTCCTTCCTTGTCCACTGCACCATCTTCCTTCTTTGGTTCCGTCATCTCCCGCGCAAGGGGTTTCTCATGAGCGAGGGGATCCTCTTGAACTTGCACATCTTCATTTACTACTATTACTCCCGAGGATTCTCCCAGCTCGTAGTAAGGGAGTTTAATGCCCATTGTTTCCGTCACATCCACACACCACTCAGTAATTTTGCTTGCTTTGAGCCTAAGACTGCGCACAGCACGCTTATACGACTCACCGAGCTTGTCAATCTCACCCTGCAACTCAAACAATGCCTCTATTATGGCCGTGATTCTCTCAGCACGAGCTCCTCCAGTAGGGGTTAAGGGTCTTCCCCACTGCCCACGACCACGACGACTGCTTGCTCTTTGCCTCTCCCTGGCCATGAATATTGTTCTTTCCTTGCAAGCTGCGAGATGGATATCATCACAGATGAACATGCAAATGCATTGTATAAGCCTGCGAGTTGGGTCTTATTCTCCATCACCTAGGTGCCTAGAGGGAACGACGCATTAATGCCATATTCAAATTGCTTGCTAAGTCCGTAAGGTGACCAGTCGAGCCCTTATGTGATCTGTATGGCGGGAGGAATGGGAGTTATGTGACGTCGAACCCATGTGATTCCTTCCCCCTCACACCGCCCTTACATGAATGATCATCTCGTCTATTTTTCATAATGTAAAAAACTAACTTTATATTTAAAATGAAGTTGTTTCAGCACTTACAATCAAAAAACAAGAGGAGCAGCGAGGTGCTAACTCTCCTTCAATCAACATATTACAGCTTTAAATGCTCGAATCTAATCAATAGCAAACAAAAATACACAGTGTCAACTCACACACTTTAATAAAGAGTTTTGTGAGAGGGTCTCGAAGACACAGACCATGAGGTATCAGAAAAAAAGAAATTCTCAGAAAACTTGATAAATTTTGCTCCCCAACGAAACATTCTCCAGAAATTCCTCGACAAGAAGTTCGCCATTCGTCTGGCCCATCGCCCATCTCCACAATACAAGAATGTTATATATGCATACACTTTGTATCTATCTTATGATCAAGTGAATAGGTGTCTTCAGTATGAGGGGGTGACATAATCATAAATGCATTTAAGTTATGATAGTAGTATGAAGGTAATGTGCATCATGGGTGTATATGATAATTGGCGATGTGTTAAAAGTTATTGAATATGATGCACATGAAGGCATAATAAAAACATATCATAACATATATAGTCATGACAATCCTATAGGAATAATGCTTATGTGGCTTGTTAGTCTAGTCCTTAATCTTGTAACAATGCTTGATGGTCACCGTTCTTGTGTAAAGGCATGATTGATAAATGAATGGTGTTACGTGGCTCAACCTGGATTGATTAGCAAGGACATTATATTCCTATGTGTTATCATTGGGTGAGGATTGGCTTCTATAATAGCAATGCATATATCTTGATGATTGTAAAGAGTCATCGTTAATGGTTGGAATATGCTTTTATAGCTTGATGGTTGTAATTACTATGTTAAGGACTAGAATCTATGTTGTAGCTAGTCATCACTAATGCTAATGCTCATGTGTATTGTGTGATACAACTATGGGGCTATAGACTATCTGTACATTATGCAAGATACTATGGACCCTTTGAGATCTTAGCTATGATAGGTTCCGTTGCATATGAGCTTGCATTGCTTGCTTGCTTAGAAGTGTATAATGTATTTCTTGTATCATTGTTGAAAAGTATATACCTGATGCTAGTCATGTAATTGATTGGAATGTGATTCAGATGGAACCCAAAGGGGATTTTTTGGTACAACCAGTTACCATATTGGGAAGAAAATTCAAGTTGCTCTGGAATCGAGAGATCGAGTAGGTAAGGGTCCAATAAACCCATTACAGTCCTGAAGATGCTACGAGGGAGGCATAACCTCATCTTTTTTTGAAATTTTGTGTTGCGGCATGTATGTAATAAGTATGCATCGAGGACGATGCATTGTTTTAAGGGGGAAGGGGATGTAATACCCTGGTTGTTAAGCCTTGGACATATGTTATTATTTTGTTTATTATTGGGCACTAGGTGCCGAGACTATGGACTTTATTATTATTATTATTTGATTAAATAACTAGCTTCAACATGGACAACTAACGAGAATGGGGGGCCATGGACTCCACATGTGATGGGGTTGAGGACTAGGAGTTGTTTCTCTCCCTAAAATTACTCTTTGGACCCTATTTTTTATTATTTTGTTTTATGGAGGTACTATTACACCCTCTTTGATGTTTGGTGGGACCGTCTTGGCTATTGCACCCTTCTTCATTATTCCATGCCTCTTGAGATGCTTCTCAAGTGCCAATGTGCCCTCACTAGCTATTTTTAGCCTACACTCCTTGAAAAAAATGTAACTCCCCTCTCTATTTCACCTTTTCGTATTCTGGTAAGGGGAATCTCTAATTGTAACTTCTCTCTCATGAATTGAGTAACCCCAGTAAATTCGTGTTACCTCCCTTTGGAATTCGAATGGTTATAAAAGGATTCAAATTGGCTCTTTCTCACCTTTCTTCTCTCTCTCTCTGAGCTCTCCAATGCAGTGGAATACTCTCTTGTTTGGGAAATACATGCTCTTGAGTAGGAGATGCATTGTATTGCAGGAGTACTGAAGGTTTTGTAATGAGGTTTGAAGACCTTGTAATGGGGATTGAAGATTAATCTATGCTTACACAACATGAGTCCTTATCCCATTGCTTGTCTCTGTCCAATCTAGTTCAGAAATATTGGGTGAGGGTGGCAATATCCCGAGGGATTGTGTAGTGAGGCGAGTCACAACTCACTAGGTAGAGTAGATGGAAGGGAAAGTTGATATGGCGAAAGGTGTAGTTGTGGTATTCTCACGGTGTTCAGAAGAGCGCAACCATATGTTATGGTTCAAATATTTATGAGCATTTATGGGTTTTC
This sequence comes from Larix kaempferi, assembly GCA_027924585.1. NCBI lineage: Eukaryota > Viridiplantae > Streptophyta > Pinopsida > Pinales > Pinaceae > Larix > Larix kaempferi. The sequence continues at coordinate 21,312,834 of BSBM01000887.1, forward strand.
ATACCTATTCCATAGTGTATTGAACCTCATTTCTAGTAAGGATTACTTTTTGTTTCATTGAAAAATGTTTATGTATGACTGAGATACAATTGTGTTTGTGTGGCAGTGTTCCCAATGTTGAGAAGGGCACAACCATATGTTCTAGTTCAGATATTTCTGACCATTTATGGGTTGTGAGACCTATTCCACTTCATATAGAACGTTGTTTCCAGTAAGGAATACTTTTTGTTTCACTGAAAAAGGTTTTTGTATGACTAAGATATAGTTGTTTTTGGGTGGCAGTGTTCCCAGTGTTGAGAAGGGAAAAACCATATGTTCTGGTTCATATATTTATGAGAATTTTTGGGTTGTGATACAATTTACATTGCGTCTGAAACATTGTTTCTAGTAAGGAATACTTTTTGTTTCATTGAAAAAGGTTTCCGTATGACTGAGATATAGTTGTTTTTGTGTGGCAGTGTTCCCAGTGTTGAGATGAGTGCACCATACCTTTTGGTTTGAGAGTACCTCTCTTGTGGATCTATGGCCTCAACTCAGGGGTGACTGTCATGTTGAAAGATGAATGACATGTATATGGATGGGTGGAACATTGTCCTGTTGAAGCTAGTTGTTTTTAATTGATATGAGTATTTTGTTACATGCTTATTTATTGTAAGTTTATGATATATATGTGCTCATGGATCTGAATTTGTTGTCGTTTACATGGATGTAGGCGGCAACCATGTGATATGATGTTATTATCATTTATATGGATGTATATGGAAGCCTTAATATCAGAGTTCCTTTTTTTATATGGCTATAGGTGGCAGCTAATAAATCTGAATTTTAACATTGTTAATGTGGTTGTGGATGGAAGCGTGTAGATCTGATTATTTCATTGTTTATGGTAGCTTGTAGATCTGATTTTATTAGTGTTTATATGGATATAATAGATCTGATATTTAAAGTTTGAAATTATTATAATAGCTTGTTCGGATCCTATTTCATTTCATGCTTGCTTCTACCTTGCATAGCATGTGCTTTGGGGAATGATCTGCATATGTATTTGTGCATTTCATTTTAAAAGGATGATTGTTTTATTCCATTGAATTTTTTGCATGATGGCCTAGACTTAGTTACCCTTATTCCACTGTGCATTACCTTGATTCATCCTCCCCCTTGGGTTCCTAGGTGTCCTTGGCCTTGGTTTAGGGGTTGGGGACATCACATTCCATTGTACATGCTTTCTGATTTCCCTTCCAATTCCAGCGAGGCATACCCTATGACCATTTCAAAGAATGTTTTAATTATTACAAAGGTCCTTAAAGTTTCATGAGGTAAAATTTACAATACACCACATGTTTGTTATGATGACAAAACACTAGTAGAATTTGGGCAAATAAATGACTAGGTGACTAAAAAAGTTAGTCACGATAGTGTTTTTAAGTTAAATACTATTAAATTTGAGCAAACAACTAAAAATGACTAAATTAAATAACTAATTTAGTCACGGTAACAAAATACCACTAGATAATAAGTGACATAACTAAAAATGACTAATTTAGTCTCAGGATAAAAATTAAAACTAGATAACAACTACAACTAGATTAATATGATTTAGTCCAAACATTAATATGCCCTCTAGAGATGATATAACCCAACGGCCCATGAGCATGTTTGACATATATCACTGAGGGACTTATACTACGATTTCGTAAATTTTAATGCTGCAAATGGATTCAGAGACCCCTTTTAAAAGGTCTGTGTTAAAATTTGCGAAATCATATGTGTTAAAATTTACAAAATCATAAAACGAATTTTACGATTTAGTAAATTGTAATGTTGCAAATGGATTGAAAGACCTGAATTATAAAATGGTGCATCGCTTCTTGATGACTAAAACTAGATTGGACTGCACTCATGTGGTGTACGCAATCGGATAAATGAATCCCAGAGTTTGTATTTTATAAATTCCGGCTTTGATGACAAGATATTTGGATGGGTGTGTGGATCTCTACTTCTTTCACACCGGTTCAACATCTAGCCAAGTATCAATGTGGTTTTCAACAATGGTGGGGCTGAATCTTGGCATTACAGTGTAGGACTAGGAAAACACATCACAAAATTCCTGCAAAAGAGATTTGGAGGTGACAACCTCTTGAGGAGTACAAGAAACACCCAACAAGATGTTCTCGATGACACCAGGCTTTACCAAAATATCCACCTAGATAGTAGGAGAGATATTGACCATATTACCTTCTTAAAAGGAATCCAAAGAAGGGATAGATTTCTTGAACCAATCATCATGCCTTGCGATAAATAAATAATTTAATTCGATGGCAAATTGATTTGAAGAAGAGCCTTCTAATGAGGGTTACTGAGGGATGAAAAAGGAACGATAATGCATATCATCCCATGGGAATATAGGGATGGTAAGGGATTTAAGTATTTCCTCAACACTTTGCAAGGTAGTAGTAGATAAATCAAGGGAGGCCACATTCACAAGGGTGGACATGAACATAGAAGTGGTAGAAGAGGAAGCCTTATTAGAAGAATAAATGTAATAAATTTATACCATTCCTTTGGGCATTAAATAAGGGGGAGGTACCTCCTCGATGATGGTGGCCTGAGATTCTCGGGATCTATAATGGAGGTCATCCCAAAAATCTTGAAAATTTTGGAGATTGGAACAATGGTATGAGTAATACCTGTAAATGCCACACAACACACGAGGGTGGTTGGTATGCAATGCCTTGTTGCATTGTTTGGTAGCGTCAGGAATAGTGAAGTCAACCACTGGGGTAGTTGCATTTGTTTTCTCCTCCTAAGCATGGATCTGAGTACACAAAACTAGTACATTTGAAAATTCATGGGTGGTGTGACCCAAGATATTGCACACAACACAGGGTATAGGGGCTTAAGAAGGTGCAGGAATAGGAGGATTCATAAGTGTGTCTAGGGTAGGTTGTGCTATCACATTTTTTGTTTTTCCCATAGCCTTATTTTTAAAGGAATTCCAAGTGGAGGGAGTGGCCTCCTTCATAACAACGGGTGGTGGTTCATTGGAAGTATTGACCGGTTGGACATGTGTTAAGATGACCTGTAGGGTAGGTGGGGGGTTTTGTGGAGTTAGATACCAAATAGGGAAACCTAGATTCAACCTTGGAAGGTTAAGGGTAGCCATGATAGGGGTTCCCACAATCCCTAGAGGAGGGAAGGGGAACAAAACTTGATGTATAGACACTCTCGTCCATTGGTGTCCTATTGGAGGAGGAGGACAAGGAATTGACTATGGTTGAGGTGGGGTTTTGTCAGAAGCGATAGTACACAACTTTGAGATCTCCAATTTGGAGGTAAGTGGAAGGGAACTGAAAAAAGTTATAATAAGCGAGGCATCATAAACAACCCCAGTACAAACACTCATGGCTGAAGGAATAGAAAGGATATCAAGCCTACTTTTAATCGTAGGTGAGTTGATTAAGCATGATCAACTTCCCTTCATGGGGGGGCATCATAAGTCTAAGCATCATTGAGGCGACCGCTTTTATAACATACATGTATCTACGACCAAGGAGCATATTGTAATCCAACTGTACGTTAACAACATCAATGTCTATCGAGACCTTATTTTTAGTGAGTTGGATAGCAACGTTTTGAAGTAGGCCTTGCAGTTGGGCAGTGCAGCCAACATATTTGCATAGTTACACAAGGGACAACACTTATTCAAGTGAACCAAGCTTCTTCCAAACATGAGTGGACATGTTGTAGGTTAAAGCACCCTCATCAATGATACAATGATGAATAACCAAATTCTTAACAGTGATTGGGGTCTGAAACATGACCAAGTAAGGCATGCGGGGCTCTTCTCAATCTAAATTGAAGGTCAACAAATGAGCATTAGAGGGGTCAATCCCACCCAAGGTGGACAAAAGGGATTTGCATTGTATGGGATAGTTTTGGAAATCTTTTGAAGTAGACATGGAAGTTGAGTATTGTGCCAAATCACCCACAACACTATAGTTAGGAGTGGCTTTAGCATTGGGGTTAATATGATACAAAGGGATCTTAGGGATATTTGGATTGGGATATGCATTAGGACATAGTAGGTGCATGGGTCCCTTGGGAAAAGGAGGATCCTTGTCCTTATTGGTATTAGGGGTTTCGGTTTATAGACCATATTGGTTACACCAAGTCTATAAGTTAATGTCAATGGAGGTCATGCAAATGTTCTAGAAAGAGGGGTCATTGGAGTGGTCTAACATAGATGGTTGAGAAGGGTAAGGCATAGCGGCTATACTGTGTCTATCCCTTGCGAAGGGAAGGGGTTTTGTAGGACAATGAGTTGAGATGTGGTCGGATGAGAAGGTGGATTAACCATTTTCCCTAGGGAGGCATTAGAAAGTTCACATTTGTTGGCCTCATCCCATGGTTGACAAGTCTTCATAAGGTGCATACAATTATGAGTGTAATGTCCATAAACTATGCAAAAGGAACACATATGATTAGTCCACAAATAGGGGTTCTTAACCTACTTGGGGGGTTTATTTTGATTTTGATTCATGGAGTTTGGGTTGAATCCAGTGTTCACGGGAGGATTAGGGAGTTGTCCTCCACCTTCTTGTTGTTGGTTGTTTCCTTTGTTCTTCACCGTATTCTTCTTCTTGTTGGGGTTTGGTTGCATTTGTTATTTATTGGGCATAGGCTAGGTAGGCATATTATGTTGAGCTTAGATTTTCCCATTAGGAAAAGGGGGAGCTGCAGGGTGTGGTTGCACTAGAGGGGGTGGTGGGGGGATACAAAATGGGTAAAAAAGATTGATGTCCATAGGGGCCACATATCTAATAGAATCACAACCACACATAGTACCACTACACGAGGGACCATGAACATTGGGGGGCAGAGGAAAATTCAAATAGGAGGTACTCATTATGCATGTGAGGATGAGCATGAATGGTTAGGGGGGTTAAAAGGCACCAAGGGTGGTCCCTGATTATGGTTCTCAACACTTGGAGGTTTACCATATGCATAAGTGCTCAAAATGGGAGGCGTTTGAGGGTATGGGTTTGGCTAATATGCCCCAACATCAATCACACCAAATGAAAAGTGGGATTCCCCTAACGGATCGTGTCGCATGGAGTCACTACGAGGAGCATTAGTGGGGAGAAGGTGTTTCAAAAACTAATATCGGAATATCTTGTCATTGATCTTGTTTTACAAAGATTCCTTCATTGTCGCCACTTGTGGATGTTATCTGTAATGTGGGTGGATGGTTTTTGGCAGCATGACAGTAGTATCTCAAATCCCTTGTCATAACAGACAAGCAATTAGAAAAAGTGAAAGAAAGGGACACAAAATTGGGATCTATCATGGACGGTTTCTTGATATACAACTTAGCAACCACTCCAATCAGGGTCCTATGGAACAAACACAAATGAATGGAATCATCAACGATGTTATTAAAGGATCACCATAGATGAAAGGACGTGATATGGTTATGGGGTTCCTTGCCTCCCTCCCCCCCAAACTTTTGGATGTCCAAGGGTAGTTTGGTTGGCATTGGAGTCCATGTAGGGTCATTCCTAATTGGGTCATTTGTCAGTCTCACTAGATCTAGGAGGTTGATACTAACCATGAATGGGAGGCTCAGGGTTGGTATGGAGATAGAGGTAGTCATGGCATCAACATTCACGTTGGCATTCCCTCTAATGGGTCGAATGGGGATAGTTGCTCTGGTGGGATTTCCATAGGAGACCGAGATAGTACGTACCTTGCTCTCAGACTCCTCGGTCTTTCTATCCTTGCTTCATGAGAAAAGCCCAGTGTAACGTACCCACCCATCCATCCAAAGCAAGGGAGGGAACATGAAGCCAATATATGGGGCTTTTAAAACAAACTCAGCCCATTCATTAGATTCATACCATTAAAAGCCCATGTGTGCAGATGTAAACTCAACAAACATGCATAGCGGAGATAAACTCAATTGTAACATACCCACCCATCCATCCAAGGCAAGGGAGGGAACATGAAGCCAATCTATGGGGCTTTTAAAACAAACTCAGCCCATTCATTGGATTCGTACCATTAAAAGCCCATGTGTGCAGATGTAAATTCAACAAACATGCACGGCGGAGATAAACTCATCCACACACATAATTTCATATGCATTCAATATATCAATAACAGTCATTTAATTTAAACACTGCAGAGGCAAAACACATAAACAGAAAACACTTATCTTTGTCGTGAAATTGGCCCACACAACTAGCTATGTCGCTGCAACGTTCCTCCCAACCGTAGGTCTCTTCCCAGCCTGTATTGTTTCAGCACTCAGAGACCACCCCCGAGCTGGGCATGATATCTACAAGGAAAAAGGGGATTTCAAGCTCATACACAGCCAAATAATCATTTGCATTTAAGCAAAGCCAGTCCACAGCTGGGTTTATCAGGCTAAATCTGAACTCTCTTCATTTGTGGATGCTTCCACTCAAGCTCAAGCCAAAACAATGGAAACACATTTCAACCCCAACAATCCCCTACACACAGAAAACTCATAAATTGGGCATGGATACACATGACAGCAAAATCACAACTTCTGGGTATGAAGAAAAAACGTTTTTACAGTGGGATGCCCAAATGGGGTTTGCATTAGTTTCAGAAAAACGTGAGAAACCCAAAACGAAAATGGAAGATGGGGAACAGCCCTGGGAGAGCAAGTCGTTCTCAGAAAAAACGATTATGGGCATTCAAGGGCCAAAAGCGGCCTTCACATAGTCATTATCTAGCAGCAGGGAACCAAAACGAATTTTGGGCAAAACTGTGATAGGTTGGCACCCGAAATTGACATATACCCAGTCAGACAGTTGATGGAAACATTCAAAAACGATTTCTGAGGTAGGAGATAACAGCTGGGTTCACAAAAACGATTTTTCCACAAATGAAACCCAAATCTGGAAATTCAAAAACGATTTCACAACAATAAGGAAACAATAAGCTATCAAACTTATCTATTGAGCTCCCCAATAGATTCTCTTCTTTCCCCACAGTCCAACCATCACAAAAACACCCTTCTAAGCTTGAAAACCAGTGAATTTACAGCGTACTCCATGAGAGAAACGCCCAACAAGCTCCACGAACGTGAGAGAGTGAAGTCTGATCATGAATAATGGCTTGGGAAGGCAATTCGTGGGTGTTTTCTTGCCCAAGAAGGAAAAACACAATTTTTCATGAGGGTGGCTTGCCCATACTCGAATTTGGACAGCCATACCTCCCCAATCCCCAAGGCATTAACCACTTCACCCAACTCTTGGGAGAAATGAATGACTGGGCACCAAAGTCAACATGGGTAGTTGATGGTTGATGGGTTTTCTCATTGACACTTGGCTTGACTTCATTGGCTCGAGGGTTTGAATATTTCCCTCCCAATTTCCTTGTAACATCATGCCCCCATCTCTTGTTGCATTGCATAGCTAGTTGTGGGATTTTATATTAAAATGAATATTTACAATTCCCATGGTTCGCTAGCACATGGGTAGCATAATATCAAATACTTGCCTCTTCTAGATCGAGCGTTCACTAGCGGGCCTTGGCCTTGAGCTCCACGCTAGGAATCATACATAATATGCATACATTATTTACATTATAGCCCAAAATATTACAAGGGTCAAAATGGGGGACATTACACCCAGTGCACAAGCATCTCAAAGACTGGAGGGGCTGGGGAAAGGCAGGCAATTACATGGTTAAAGATGGTTATCAACATGTATACAACATCAACCATAGAAGCTGCAAAGATCCTATATGGAACAAAGTTTCGACCAGAGATGGTTTGCCAAAGATCAACATGTTCTTTTGGGTCCTTTCCTACTGGAAAATTTTAACTGTCGAGAATCTGAGGAAACGTGGGCTTGTTGGACCCCTGAGGTGCACTCTTTGCAAAAACTTGGAGGAATCCTTGGAACATCTCTTCCTCAATTGCTCCTTCTCTTTGGAGGTTTGGCATCTTTCCTTTCAAAGTCTTAATTCTACCCTTGTCATGCCCACAATTTGGAATGACCTGATTAAAAATTGGATAGATTTTTATCATGGCTCCTTTGCTCAAAAGCCGGATTTTTCTAGAGCTTGGGATGCCCTCCCTAGATTTGTTTGTTGGAAAATATGGACGGCCAAGAACAAAGAAATATTTGAAGGAATCTCCTCTAATCCAGGAAGGGTCTTTATCTCAGCAAAAGCTCTTTGGATCGAAGCCTTAACCTGTAGAGGAATGCAAAACATACATAAGGAACCTTTAACTGTCGAAGAGAGAATTTGGATGGGCAATTTCTTTATTCCCCCCTGCTTCTCTTTTCTAGCTTAAACATCCAAAGAAACCAAAATCCACGATCTGGCGATTGAGATTGTGCAGGGATGATTTTCAGAATTGGAAAGCTAATCTTGGATTCAGCATACTTTTCTTTGACGATGCCTCAAAAGGCAATCCCGGGATGGCAGGTGCGGGCAGAATAAATATTGACTCCATGGGGAACAAGCAGAAAAACTTCTCTTGGGGTATTGGAAGAAAGACAAACAATGAAGCCGAATGGCTTGGGCTTATCAAAGGATTAGAACTCACTAAAAAGATGGAAATTGAAACTCTAGTGGTTCTTGGGGACTCCCTTATCATTATCAGGGAAGCTAGATCTATCTCCAAAAGAAGAAAGAGTCCTTCCTCCAAAATGAATTCTCTTCTCCTCGGCATTGTCAAAGAATTTAAAGACATCAGGTTTTTCCATATTCTGAGATAACTAAATGGACAGGGGGATACTATGGAAAACCTTGGTGTCAATCTAAGTTATGGAATTCTCGACTATGATCATGTTCACCTCGAAAATGTCTGGGTCCCCTAACAATGGCTTCTCTCTCCGAGCACTATTTTTTGGGTGGATGACTTCTCAAACTTCAGTTTTTACAAAACTGTTAGAACATGCTATGAATTTCCTTGGGATTCAACATCATTCCCACATCTATCTCTTATGGATCTCCACTCATACTCTCATTACACTTGCCAGCCTGTTACAACGCCGGGTGGTTGGCATGCGTTGCAAGGACTTCATCATAAACGACGAAGAGATGGCTATCAACTCCACTCTTATCATAATCTTCCTAAAGCCTCTGTCTTGGCTTGTTCTCTGCTGCATTTTTTTTCCAGAATTTTCACTGCCTGCAACGAGGACTCCCTTATGGCTTTCCTTTATCTAAGAATAAGCAGGCCATAGCATATGCAGATCTGTGCAAGGGCACCAATACTGAGAAGACTGGGTTAGCAGAACCCGATGGAGACACCCTAAATGCTTGATTCGATTGTGGTTTCAAAGGGTGACGATGCCCAGTTATTTTTTTGGTCACTTCATGCTCTTAAGTCATTCCTTTTACTACTACGACCTCCCTAAGTTTGTTTGGTTATCCCTGCGTTGTTATGCAAAATCTTGTCCACTAGAAATCTCCAGATGTTTATTTTTTGTGTTAGCAAAGCACTTCATTATGTATTTTCACTGCTTATTCCTACTTGGACAATTTGTAAGATGCTATAGCATTCATAGTCTAGGAAATTTTCACAGCAACTATAAGCTTGTAAAGGAAGAACACGGCTTGTTGGACTTCTTCCTTCAATGGAAGCAATCTCATAGCCTTCCATGTAATTCTCTCTTTTCTTTTTAATCAAAATTCTCAACCATTTCTGTGAAAAAAAAAGAAGAAGATGCATTTACTTTGAAATGACTCAACTAAAAAATTTCCAAGTAAAAGTGAGCCATGTGTGTGGCCAACTCATCCTACTGAAGTGTTATTTCACCCATATGTTTTAGAGGAAAAAAATGGTCTGTTATTTAAATTATGCATGACTAGAGGTGAAACATATGTTCTTGAACACTACATTTCCTCAAACTTAGGCACTAATGGAACCGATGATGAATGATATCATGAATAATTATTTGATTTAATAATGCATGTAAATTATGGATTCACAATTGAGCTAATATTTGTGACTTATGAAAACCTTTTTTTCGTGAAATATATATCTCGAGGAACCCACTAGGCACTTATCCTCATTCCAAGAATGGTACCTAGGGTAAACTAGATTCTTCAAGACTCAAGACCAACGATATTATCATAAAGATCTCAACATGTCACTTGGGAAAATTAATCCTAGGGGGAGAGGATAACAATCCTCATCTAAACCACCTATGCCAAACCCAATTGACTATTGTTCCATAGTGCAATGAGTTATAAGATTAGACGTAATTTAGATCTAAAAATTAGTAGATATTAGTTATAATTGTATGTTTTTCACATATATAATGATGCATCTAACCGAGATTGATTATTAAGTTTTCTTAATTGTGTTTTGATGAATGATGTTTGATTACATTTATATTATTTCTGATATATATGTTAATGAATTGAAAATATTAGGGTTAATTAAGCACTACAATATGAGGGTCTGATTTGATTATTGAATTTAGTAATATCTTATTTTGTTATGCCCACCACTTATAAAATAAAGATAAAATTGCAATTACAAAGTCGCTACAAAACAATAATACTAGATAGTATAATATCATGGCAAATTACAACAAAAGACAACAAATTAATATCTTATAAACATGATATTATAAAATTAAGCAAATTTATGTTGTGATTATTGTAATCCCCCCTTTTTGACCCATTGATGTTTTGGATTGGATTAAGTATAAATTGTAAATAAAATGGATATGACGACGAGATAGGATGACCCCATCTATAAATGATGTAAATATTGTATATAAAATCCTAATGTGGAGTTCAAGGTCAAGGCCTAACTAGAGAATGTCTAGGCATGTTTTTCGATAAATATCCTTCTATTACATACCATGAGGTGGACTTTAAATGGCACTCTTAAGGGCATGAGAGGGGTTATGAATACATTGGAAGGGAAGAGGAAAGGGGTTCCACGGGGATGATAAACAAGCCTATGTTACTAGAGTCTCCTAGCATTCATCTTATCACCACATGCATTATTAAAACTTCAATAGCCAATCATTGAAAGTGGGTGGTGGTTGGTGGGGAAGTCCACCTTCCAATGTTATGGGAGCATGGGGGTTGAGTACAAGTATGGAAGAGTGTTAAAGACTCCATCCATATAGGAATTTAAACCTTGTGGAAATTTGAACCATCTCTTTCTCATGCACTCTCTTCATGAAAATTCAAATAGACTTGTTCACTCATTAATGACTCATGTATTCTCCCCTATCATCCATTTTTTCCCAATCACTCATGCCTTCTCATGCTATGTGCAGAAGCATTCCCTTATGAGAGCATATAAGTGAAGAGGGAGAGATAAGGAGGAGAAGAATGTGGACTATAGATAGATAGGTGGAATGATGCAAAGGAGCGTAGAAGCTGGGTTGATACAAAATTCTTCCCATTCTTTTGAAGATATGTTCTCTATTGGGTTACTTGAAGGCAGACAACATGTTGGACTCCTTCTGCACATACTAAAGAGAAATAGAGGGAAGAAGATCCTTGAAGGGTTGTCTTCCTTGTGATATGTGGATGGTGGAAGGGAATGCCATGGATAGGCTAGTTGGATGGCCTTTTGGAGTGTTCTATAGTGATTTTCTTGGTTGAAACTAAGATCCATTAGATTGTGTGGGCGAATTTGATGCCTTTGACAAATTTTGTTCACCCTTTTGTCCTTATTTCCCATCTTGGGGGTAGTATCCATAGTGAATTCCTATAGTTCAATGGAAGATTGCTCACCAAGAGCCAATTTACTTTGACCAACTTGTTTAAAGATAAGTGTTCCATATCTATATCCAAATTCATGTTTATATTTCTATTATTGAGATGTATTTTCCTTATGTATGAATTGGAGTGAAATTCATTAATGCACATTGCTGCATACTAGCCTTGATGCGATAGCTACTATATGCCCCCATTGGATTCAATATCACCTTAGAGTTTAATTGGCTTGAATTCATGTTGTGCATTTGATATCTTGTATACATTCATTCCTAAATGGCAATGGTCGTGTGTAGTTTTAGCTATTCATACATAATGGCATGGTCATAGGCCAAACACCATCATAGGTGAAGGACCCTTTAGACATATCAATCTCTTTATGTTAAAATAAAAGTGATCCTCAAATGGGTTCGATATCCCCTTGTTTTGTGTGTTACTTCAAAGTGTTATTGTCAAGGTTGGGACAATTCTTGTGCTTGGTTAGAAGTTGAGAGTGTTAACTTTGAATAATGGTTGTTTTGACCCTTGATTGCTTTTATTTCAAAGCATTCCTTTGATATAGGTTAGTAGGCCCTTTGGACTCAAAGGAGGATCATTCAAAATGGTTGCTTCGCCTAAGTGCGAAAATGTCTATCCAATAGACTACAAGCCTTTATCTTTTATTTCGAATCACTATATTTGAATTGGTTATCCCTAGTAGAATGATACCTTAGTCAAATCTCCACCAAGAAAAAAATTCTATAGATTCAACTTGATGATTCCATTCACAAAACAAAGGAGTCACATAGAAAGAAGGAATCACTACGAGACTATGTGGAGTAGGTCTAACACTGATTCATGCTCATCTCGCCAACCATTCTTTGGCCACATAAATTGAATAGGTGGAGGAACCATATATTGAAGACCTATTAGTTGATGCCCCAGTCCCACACATAACAAACTAGTTGTAGCAAGTGGTCAGACAAATTAAGAAGGCGAAGCGATATATGATGTTGACATGGGTACAAAACATTTAATAGAGAAACATAAGATGAACCGAACGCTACAAAGTAAAGATCCTACAACAACAATTACATAATGTTTTTTAGAACAATTATGGGAAGAATCCAACCAATCTTGAGAGGCTGTGTCCGTGACTTGAAACTAAATGCAAATTGTTAAATGACATGAGTACCTTGTCGAATCCATATAGGAAAAAATTAACATGCTCCAACACGAGGTTGAGTATATTTTTTATCCCTTAATCTGAGATGAAAAATTAAAAGACATCTAGAAGGTGGATGAGGAACTCAACCATATATACTAGGCAAGTAGATTGGTTTAGTCTAAGTTGCAACATCATAGACCATTTACACTAATTGATATCACCTCCTTACAACAAATGAAATAGAAAAAATAGTTAGAGTGGGTAATGGTTCAAGACCCTTGAATGTGAATGGCAGACCCCAACCATAATAATGTCTATCTCATAGTATTAAACATCCTTGTAGGCAAGTGGTTCCAAATAGCTTGAAGAATTCACAGAATTTCAAGCCAAAATTTTGGAGGTGATCCTAGAGTTGGGCCCCTCATTTCAAGACACACCCTTGGGAAGAAAGAAGAGGAAGATACCAAGTTGAGAAAGGTTGACGGTAGTTGAATCAATGATGAACTAATAGATTTAGTCAAGTCTTGTTGGGCCCCTTGTTTTAATTTTTTGGGTTTTTGGTCACAATAGTAGGAAGGACAACATGGTGCAAGATCATTTAGAAGAGCCATAGGAAGTGGCATCATGTAGCAACAAGACTATTAGATGAAAAGAAGGACATGGGTAGAAGAGATTGATAGAAGGAAAGATCCCATGCAGTCAAGGAACATGTGGTGGTGGGAGAGCACCATCTATTCAAGGAAGACGAAGAAAACTAGGAGTCAATCAAGCTAATTTGAGGGGAAAGACAATGGCATCAGCCAAATTTTGTATGCACCTTGCCATCGCTCTTTGATTTATAGAATGTAAAGGATTAGGCCTGAAGATGATGATATTGGTAGAATGGTTGATCTATGTGAGTAACTACGATATCTCACAATATACTAGACGATTATGCACAATAAGAAATAAGACCCCCCTTTCAAAATTTTATTGTCTTGTTTATCCATGGTGATGATGTTGCATTCTATATATGTGGCATGGTGTTCTGTAGCATGCTTAATTTTGTTTAATTCATATGATATGTTGAATGTGTGGGTACATACAAGACTCTATGTGTATATGTGGGTACATAGAAGCCTCTATGTGTATGTGTGGGTACGTATCTTTTGAAGAATCTCCATGACTTTGTCATTGGGTAAATCTTTTGAAAGGGGGGGAACTTTTGAAGAGGTTAGATCATTCAATATACGAGGTTTAAAAGGAGGTCAATGACCTAGTGCTTGAATCTTTTGAACTATCTTGATGGAGATGGAAGAGGTGTTACATGTGGTATTCAACCCATGCAACAAGGATTAATTTGAATGTAAGTGATTACGTTTGATGGGGAAGACATAAAAAATCCGCCCCCCTTACTTGCATAAGGCTATAGAGGGGAAAGAGTACATAAAAAAGTGGTATCTGAGCTCATTTTAAAACTTTGGGTTGTTGTGGGAAAGACATGTAAAGGACGTAGTGTGTCAAGAGCTAGTTATAGCATTGAGCTAGCATGGGCATGAAAACACAAATGACCAAAAATGCTATAATTACATTTTGCAAACATTGTTAAGTTAACAAGTTGTTGTTGTACAAAGTGTTTTTTAAGTATTTATATTTCTATAACAAAGTGGTAGAGTGGAATAGAGTCATAGTCTTTTAGGATAAAGAAGATTATCATCATTGTAGATGCACACAAAAATTATTATTATGAAGTGATTCAAGAAGTAAATTTAATAGAAGTATCTCTTTGACATGTACTATGATGCTAAGATCAAGGAATGCCATGAGTTATATTTGGGATAGATGACCATACATAAATGTGTCAATAAATTCTTGGAACTATTGAGATATGTCAAGAACGTCATAAATGAAAAGGTAAAGATCCATGATCTCTTAAGTGGATTACCTCGATCATACAGAGACAAAGTTGAGTTTGACAAACCTCAATATTTGGATGAGGCCATTAGAAAGGCTAAGTTTTGTTATGATAAGAATGAGAACAAATTAAAAATTGACAAGGATCATAAGGATAAGAAGAAGGATAATATTAGCTAGATGAAGAAAGGGTTCAAGCCCCCACTTTATAAAAATAAACTAGACAATTTTTAGTAGAATTAGCCAACACAGAGTGGGGTCAACCAATTGAACCAATGGGAAAGAGTATAAGAGAGCATATGTGATGTTGGGTATGTAGAGAAGAAAATCTGCTCATAAATTGTCCACATGAGGTGTTAACAACCAAAATTTGCTCACCCACTTTGTCATCAGTTTCATCACCATTATGCATCATAATCTACAATATTAACACCATTTTCCATCCCATCCCATTCATAGGACCCTAAGGAAATGACCAAATGGCCAAAAAACTAGAAGTCAAACTCAAGAATTGACCATATCTAAAGGGTCACACTTTTTCAATTGAAAAGAACGACCCCAGTTGCACATTTTCCCCAAAACTAGTGACCTAGTCCCAAAAGTGAAATTTCAGTTATCATTCACCAGTTCATGCTTCCCCAAGGAAAGTAGTGGCTAAAAGTGGACACATACATTGACAGGGTCAAAGCTAACAATGGATCTAACTTCTAAAACTCTAAACTATCCACTAAATAATCAATGGAATGGAGAGCATACACATTGGATCTAGATCTTAATTTTAACCACTCTTGTGCCTATAAAAGAAGCCCTCATGGTCACCATTTCGAATTCCATTCTGTCATACACAAAGTGTTGGCATGCTATCAAATTTTTGTTAGAAAAGAGAAAGAAACCACATCCCTCTTTCAACTTTCTCCAGAAAGGGAATTCTCACTTGATACCTGGCTGGAGATTGGGACTACAGGTATATGAATGAACCTACCCTTGGATTAGTTTCAGAGCTCCACTACTCTCAACATAACGTGCCAAGTTGTGTATGTATCACCTGATTTTTTGTGTAATAATAGTAATCACATTCTTTCACACGGTGCACTTTCTTTCAATGTCTAGTTTCTTGATCTTTATTTGCATGCATGTTTGAGAGTAGTGTTTATCTTTAGTTTAGTTTAGATCTATTTCCTTTTTCATTTTTGATATGCTATCAAGGATTGCATGAACCCTTGGTAGGTGATTTTTCATCTTGTGCACACACTTGTCACATCCTAAATTAAACATCACTTGGTTCATGATCCCAAGTGGAGCCATAAGAACAACCTATAATCTAACACATTAAATTCCCTCACTTAAGTTCCAAAATAATCTTGTAGTTAGGTTAGGACTTTGGGGATAAGCATCCAAATAATCCCCCCTAGTCACTATACATCCGAAACATAGTGGTTGACGTTTAGGGAACTAAAATCCTCTTGTATTGGACATGATATAGGTCATCCTATTAGCAAGCCCATCCTTTTTGGGTGGTATGTGTCAAGACCGAAACCAAAGGACTGATTTGGGTACCTTTCCCTTTCAATACTGGAGATAATTTGGATCGTGGATTTTAGCCAAAGGTGCAGGAAACCTACTGGATGTGTCTGAGAAAGTGGTAATGCATTAGCTATTATATTAGGAATCTTACACAAAGGTGGCTCTCATAGGTGGGACAAAACCTAGGGAAGATAGCAGGTGGCCAATTGGAGACAATCCTAGTGATATTCTCTATAACTATCCCATTCATACCTTCACTCACTTACTAGGTGGGATCAAGACCCCATCTAGTTTTGTGGTTGGAAGGCCCCTGTTTGACTTCCTACTTCTTTCTTAACAATGGATCTGGTAGGTCTCTTTTGGAGAAATATTTGAGGAAGATTTATTTTTCACATCATTTTTCTTTTGTAGTTCTTCCTCCAGGGTTAGCGAGTCTTTTAATTTTATAGGGTATTTATTTCATATTCACTCTTAGTCTAGATTAGATCACTTGTTGCACCCACATTGCACTTGTTATTTGATCTAACATCATATAAAGAGTTGATATTATTGATTTGAGCATTTATTTCATTAGCCTTAATTTAGAGCTATCATGTTCGATTAGTAGTATTAGATCATGCCACCATTGTTGCTCTGATGTGCTCTCATCGCCTTCAAGGATTGCCCCCCTTTATGGGATATGTGCTTGGATCATTATTCCACTTCAGTGCGTGATAACCAAACAACCTTCATCCCTTCTCGGTTCCCCTTCAAGCTCCTCACATCCCAGATCGACATCCTCTCCTAGCGGTCCTAGTCCATTTTATAGCTTAGAATCCAATATGTATGGTATATGCAGGCCTTGATCCACCTTACAAATCTATTAGAAAAACCAAATCTTGACATAACTTCAAAAAGGAAGAAATGGTTAATCCTATCAAAAGCGTTTGCCATATCAAGTTTAATAGCCATACCTTGTTGCTTGCGTTCTATGCTGGAGTGAATAGCCTCCTGAACTATGATGATGTTGTCAATGATTTGTCGCCCTGCTATGAATCCACCTTGAGGTTTTCAGAGATAATATGACCCATTACTTTTTTCATTCTATTGGCCAGAATTTTAGATAGAATTTTGTAAGAAGTATTACAAAGAGAAATAGGCCTGAATGATCAATAGCACGAGAGCTTTTATCCTTTGGAATAAGAGCAAGGAAGGTATAATTAGTGGCCCCGCCAATTTTGTCCTTTTTTCTCGTCCAGTTGAGCATTTTCTTCAGATCTTCTTTAATAATATCCCATGTTGCCCTGTAAAAGTTGATAGTAAAACCATCAGGTCCAGGGGACTTGTCCGCCTGCAAGGACCATATGGATTTTTTTATTTCAAATTCCATTATTGGTTTGGTAAGATCCCTGTTTTCAGACTCGGAAATTAGGGAGGGAATGCCATGGAGAAGGTCTACTTGAGCTAAGGGATCAGTGTCACCTGAGTCTGAGAAAAGCTCTTGGAAATGTTGAGAAATATGAGATTTAATTTCCTCCTGATCAGTTATACACAAGCCATCTTTGCCTTTGATTTCTTTGATCATGTTCTGACTAAGTCTGACTTTAGTTTGCTTATGAAAGTAATTCGAATTGCTGTCCCCTTCTTTTAACCAAAGCTGTCTTGATTTTATCCTCCATTCCGCTTCTTCTTTTCTAGTAGCGCTGAGAATATTCCTATTGAGCTCTTGTTCTTGGCACATGAGGAAGGGATTGATCTTAGAGTTTTCCATATCATATTGCAATTTAGAAAGATAATTTTGGAATTGTTGTTTCGAGTGGCTGGGGTTTTTATAGTCCAACTTTGCCCAGATTTTAAGAGAGTAGCGCACACTTCTGAGTTTAGATTCCCAGATGTAACTCGGCGAACTAATACATGGGAAGCGTCAGGCAGTGTTGATTAAGTCGAGAACTTTGTCATCTTGAAGCCAAGTGGGGTTAGAGCAAAAGGGGATGGGGCCAATGTTTGTAGGAGGGGCGAGAGATAAGGATATAGGTTTGTGATCTAAAATCGTAGAAGGAACAACAAAGGAGGAGGGGATGAGATCTTTATTCAGAAAATATGAGCTTACAAGGAAATGGTCAATCCTGGCTGCAATATGACCAACTCCTATCCATCTGTTATTCCATGTATATCTTCCATTTTTCAGCTCCAGATCCAGAAGATCAAAATCGAAAATCAGATCATTCAGATTTTCCCCATAAGGATCCCTGACACAAGAGCCACCTCGTTTTTCCTCTTGTGCATTGATGACATTAAAATCATCAGCAATGATGAAGTCCTTCCCCGATAGAAAATCTCTCAGAGCTGAAAGACTATTCCAAAAAGAATGTTTGTCTTTGTAGTGAGTTGGAGCATAGACATTACAAACATAGAACAAGTTCAGGTCATCTTTTTCATGGAATTCAGTTAGAATCCAATTTTGACATTCTTTTATGACGTTGAAATTGTACTTACCAGAGAAGAGAGTTGCGATTCCCCCTGAGGCTCCTTTAGAGCTAAAGGCAGAGCCATGGCAGGTTTTCTAGAAGAGATGTGAGAGAGCCATGATCTCCACATCACTCATTTTTGTCTCTTGGATGAGAAGGATGTCTGGTCTTTTAGATTTAATGATGTCTTTCATAGCTTTGAATTTATGCGCTCCTCCCAAACCCCTACAGTTCCAAGAGACCAGTTTCATTACTTCTTGCCTGGTTGAGGGGCCGCTCTAGTCATGCCGTCTGCTTTCCCTAGATTTTTGGGATTTTGTAAAAGTTTGGTCTCTTCAATACTTCGCTTCCTGCCTAATTCCATCTCCCTTTCAGCCTCTTGCTCATGGTGGAATCTATGGGATTTCCTTCCTCTAGTGTTTGGGGGGGGACCAAAGTCAAGAGGTTCTTGGGATTATTTTGAGGAGGATTTAGGGGAAGTGGAATGAGAGGGGGTTTTGGTGTGTTTAACTATATCAGCCCAAGAGTTTCCAGGGGGTGGGGATCCCACGAGAGCAGGATCAAAGCTTTCTTCACCAAGAAGAGAAGGATTGGGGGTGGAGATAAGGTTGGTTCGGGGATCAAAGCCAGAATCGGCTAGAGGTGGCTCAATTTCGGGAATCTCACCTTCTTCAACGTCCAGGGCTGTGAACTAATTACTAGTATTAGCTACATTCTCTTGTTGTGAATGGGTTTTATCTCGCTCCTATTGAGATTCCTTTGGATCTGGATTTGATGCATTCATTTTCGTTCCTTTTGTCACCTGATGCCATTCCTCTTTTTGGGGTTTCTGCGGATTCTCTTGAGCTGCTTTACGAAAGTTTTTGACGAAATGGCCGTACTCATGGCACATTTTACACTTGAAAGGTAGCTGCACATAGTCAACTCTCTGCATATGCTACCAACCGTCCATACAAAGGCTTACTATCTCCGGTAATCTTTTCTCCAGGTCGACCTCAACACAGATCATGGTGCAGGAGAATAAAGGGCCTTTTGGCTCTGCTTTGTCAATGTATTTCCCTAGAGAGTTCCCGATAGCCTGGAGGGATTCTTCGTTCCAACAATGAAGAGGGAGATGAGGCAGACGGACCCAAACAGGGACGACAGAGGGAACATCCTTTTTAGGATCAAAAGAGAGGGTCCATCGATTGAGGTAAAGCCCCCTGAGGGCCATGAAATAGGGGCCGCTGCGAAAAATGAGATCGTGATCTTCTTTATTTTCAAATAGAAAGGTAAAAAAACCATTACCACAAAAACAATGTTGTAGGCCGCTAGAGATCAAGGGCATCCAGTTCTTCTTGACCCAGGTATCCATATTCTTTGGAGAAGGCCATATCCCCGTGAATTGATCGATCAAACCTCGATCACTCAGAGCAAGGGCCTTGAGACGTGAAGCTGTCAACTTGATCTGGATCTTTGGAGCATCCACACGTTTAACAAAACCATCGCCAAAAGAAGCCGATGAGGGAGGAGGAGGAGGGCAGGCTACCACAAGGGCGCGGAAGGCCTCATCCAGCAAGCGTATGTGAACCTCCATATTTGGATCCGGAGGGGGATCCATCCCTGGAATAGAATGGCGCACCAGAACAAAGCTCAAGCTCACGCACGCAGTAAAAAATCGAACCTCTGCAGCATAATATTACACCATTGGGAAATTTAACCAACTATTAACATAGCATAGGTTCGTTATGTTCAAAGTAAATGCATCTTCATCTACCCTTGCATGGGATATATTAAAGGTTTCAAACCACTTTTACTTGAATAGTATTGGATGAAATGATTCACTACAATCTATGTCAGTAATTTGTTGTATAGTTGTTTTTTGGTTTATGTAATGATCTCCTTTCAACGAAAATTACTAGTATCGTTCAACTTTGTTTTTTGGATAGTGGATCAAGATTTAGGGAATTCTAGTTCAGGAATCTTTATGTGCTATTACAACACAGAACTCTTTCTGGACAACAGGATAAACCACCTTTCTCGACAATGTTTTGCTTCTGTCTCCTTCTTCTTGGACAGTTTGTAAGGAGATATAGTCTCCATAGATTAGGAAAGTTTCATGATAGTTATAAGCTAGCAAAGGATGAACAAGGAGTTGTGGATGCAGTTCTTCTTTGGGAACAATTCTTCCTTAGAACTTTGTAATCTCTGCCCTTTTTATATAATCAAAAGCTCTTTAACCGTTTCTGTTAAAAAAAAAAATTATTGTATAGTTTTGACATATTCTAATTCACTATCAACAACATTTGTATATGAAGCATGTGCATGACTAATTTGTTAGATTGCCACCACAACTCCAAAATCTTGTGTCTTTCACTTATCATCTATCTACTTCACCTAAAAATGATGGTCATATACATACATTTAAGAGTACAAGCATATCTTTTATACAATTTAAAAGTATCAATGAATAAACAAGAGCTGCATACAGCTTAGTCCTTGCCTTTAATAATATGAAATTAAAATAATAATAATTTAGAAATTAAATAAATGCTAATAATTTGAAAAAAAAAATCAACAAAATTTGAAAATAAAAAATAATGATAAATTAAAACTATACATTTATTTAGTAATTAATGAATAAATAATCAACAATAAAACTATACATATGTTTAAATATAATTTTTTTAAGATTATTTTTCTACATACATTTTTAATATTAAATTACTAAACACTATTTTTTAAATTTAAAATATTATTTTTCAAACTAAAATTAAAAGTTGGTATTTCATTAAAATATCATTTAAAAAGAATTAAATATTTATTCAAAGATTATTAACCATTAATTAAAATATCCAAATTAAATGGAGTACACTAATTCAGCTTATATAATTGTAACTTAAATTTTGATACTAATTCAGCTTATATAATTGTAACTTAAATTTTGATTCTTCATTAATAACATAAATTATTGATGGAGACTATAAAATATGGAATTTTTTTTGTATATCTATGATATATCCATTGAATAAAATACATAGAAACAATATCTATGACAACATTAACTTGACTTTAGTATTGGTTATTAGTTGGTTATACATTGACCTATCATTAAATGAGTGCATGTTTACCATTCTCTGCTATAGAGTGCTCAAGCTTACTCTTCTAAATGTGCAAATTCCCGATGATTGCAATTTGGTGTCCAAACTTATTAGGACATGTGTTACTTCAGTACATGTATGCAATATAATGTCCAAAATGCAACATTATTTTTGTTCCTCGAACTCTTTAGAATTCCTTCTCTTTATAGAAATGGATTATTTCCTATGCTACCAAAGCTTGTGTTTTATCTTAGGAAGCATTTTACATAAGCGAACTAGTACAATCACCTTGAAAAAGCTTAAGAAAATGTTTCCAATCAGTTTATATGATTTAATACATTTAATGCTTCTATCGACATTGTACTTTAATACATGTATGCATTATGATGTCCAAAATGTGACGTTATTTTTGTCCTTGGAACTCTTTAGAATTGCTTCTTTTTAAATAAATGGGTTATTTCCTATGTTACAAAGCTTGAGTTTTATCTAAGGAATCATTTCACATGGAGGAACTCATACAACACCTTGGAAAAACTTAAGAAAATGTTTCCAATCAGTTTCCTAAAATTCTTGTTTATTTTTAATAGTTTATTGTATACACACTCTTTAGAATTGTTTCTTTTTAAAGAAATGGATTATTTCTTATGTTATCAAAGCTTTTGTTTTAATTAAGTAATCATTTCACATGGAGGAACTAGTACAAACACCTTGAAAAAACTTATTGTATAAAAACACTTACTTACTTTTAATAGTTTTATTTTAACTTTTATTTTTATATATTTTAAATATCTTTCTTTTATATATATAATTCACAACTTACTGAAAATTCCTAATCCCCATTTCAAAAAGTTGTTTAATATAAATAAATAAATATATATTAAGTATAAACAAATACGTATGGAGAATTATGTATTGCTTATTACTACTGTAGGTGATGATCATTTAATGAACTCCTTTACATGGTCTAATAGATTCTTTGTTATTAGTGTCTTCTATTATGCTTTATTGGTGTAACAACCCCAAATTGCTAAACTCTTGAAACATAAAAAAAGATTATTTATGTCTAAAGAAAACATAACTTCACCCTATATATAAAATAATAAAATATACAGTTTCTTCCACTACCAATTTCAAAAAAATGGACTCATTATTGCTTTGAGCTTCAACAAATAGCTTATTTGCAAAGACAAATCAGGCTTATAACGGGTGCCGAGCTACTTTCCATTGAACCCTTTGGGCAATGCACCCATCAATGCTTCTAGTTGATAGTAATCTACAACAAACACGCCATTAACTGCGCCTTTATAAAAAAATGGGCCAATGGACCCAGCTAGGCTGGTTAATTGTAATCTACCACCGAACCATTCATTGCACCTTTAATAAAAAATTGACAAGAAGTTGCCTTTGCTGTGGAAAATAATGATCTTGCAGGAGATCATGAGATAATGTCAATGCCACCTCTCTGCCATGAATAGTACTGGCTAGGTTTGTGGTGAGCATGAGCTTGGAAGTTGGACCTACTTTCGTGACCATACATGCACGTGGCAAAGGCCTTTAGGATCCCTCTATGAAACTCAAACTCCATGCAAGTGCCCTCGGAATTTGCAGGTCTTTGGGACCTTCAAATCTCTATGAGGGAAGCAAATTCAATGGCCAATTTGGCCTTGAAATGACTGCAGTGATGTGATGGAAGACTATGATCTACACAAGTGGCCAACGTTCAATGGATTGCAGACGCATATACATATAATAACGAAGTCTACCAAACTTGCAACAATACACAGTTTAGTTTAGTTGATAATCCATTTGGTTATCCAAATTTTATTGTAAAATTGCAGTTTGTAAGTATTAAGATTGCAGATTTACACCGATCAGAGTTTTCCAATCAGACGTTCCCGTGAAAAATACCAAAAAATCAAGAAGAATAACATGAATTAATCCATCTAAAACCAAAATCAAGAAGAATAACTTGAATTAATCCATCTAAATGAAATATTATTTGATCATTGATGGTTAAATTCTTTTTTGAAAAATAATGATACAAACCCTAACAGATAATTATAATTATGTAATTATAATGATATGACCTAACCACTGATTGTTAATTTTTGAAAAATAATGATATGAACCCTAACAGATGATTATAATGATATGACCCAAGAGGCAGAGGCAGATATGGGATTAAAAACACCTCTCTAGTTCACCAGACTATATATACATCATCTTCACCTACAAATAAAAAAACATTTAGTAATGAACACCGGTATAGGTATTACTTGTGGAATCACCATCAGCGCCTCCATTGAATGAAAACCTTGCTCGAGCACAGTAATTTTGAAGTTTTCTTTGCAATATCATACGGTTCTCATCAAGATGGCCTATCAATGTCATTTACTATAGGTGCTTGTGATCACAGGTTTCCTAGACATCCAATCCAGAACATGCCAACTAATTCTGCATGATTAAGATTGGATTTTGGCATGATTATTAGTTTTCCTTTTTTTTAATAGATGGGAGTTAGTAGCTCATAGAAATATTTTTATCAATTGAGTTCAGATCTGATCTAGTTGCACTTTCAGAAGGCTGCTGAGGCCGGAGAGTGTGCTAACGGCACACACACATGTTTATTTCCATCATAGAGTTATAGTGGCAACCTACTATATCATTATTTTCAGAAACAATGTCATTTGCACCATATTTTTTGCACATTGTTCCAGAAGAGCTCATCCATTATGGAGCATCCCTCAGCCCTAGCTCAAAACATATGGTTTAACAAACCTTTACTCTTATGGAGATGGTTGACGCAGCAATTGAAAAAAGGTGGGGGGTAAAATCTGGATCTATAGATTGCATAGGCTTTTGATCAATTCTTTAAAAATAATCTGAGCACGTTCGATAACGTGGTCAGAAGCTTTAAGAGCACAACCATATTTGCCAATATTCATGAGATGCTCGATTACAATATCCTCTTGTTTACTGCGGGTGGATCCTTTTCCTCTTCCCATTATGAACCTTCCACTAAAATGTTAAGCTTTTTATCAAAAGAAAACCTTGCGAAGGAATCTACAGAAGAACGAACACACTGAATTATCGTTGAAGCTCGCACAAGAACGAACCCACAAAATTATCGTTCAACCTTGCAATAGAAGAACAAACACACTGAATTATTCTTGCAACAGAAGAACGAACACATAGAATTATCGTTCAATCTTGCAACAGAAGAGCGAACACACTGAATTATTCTTGCAACAGAAGAGCAAACACACTGAATTATCCTTCCAGCTCGCATAAGAACGAACACACTGAATTATCCTTCAATCTTGTAGAAAAGGCAGAAGAGTATGTTGAGACAAATGCAATTTTCTAGGAAATGACCAACTTGTTTTGGTTAATGTAGTATGTATGCATATTTGAACACTTGACCTAGTGTGCCATATTGAGTTTTGTGTTGGATTTCTGAGGACCAAAGGCTAAGGTAGCGGATAGAGTCAGGTTTTATATTTTTTGTTCAATCTTTTTTTATGTAGATTTCCATTATAGTCAACATTGATTATTTCATTTAAGCTCATACAGATCCTGAGGGCTTTACTAATCTACAAAGCCTTGGCCTGACTTAAATTCTTCTTTTTTTCTCCTTGAACACTACGTTTTCTGAGCAGAAACAATGATCTTCATGCATTTCCTCATAGAAGGACAAATTATAATTAATGTTTGTGTTTTTGGGTCATAGATTTTGATTTGGATACTGATGTTACAGTGTTTCATATGCAGTTTCAGAGTACAATGGATTCGAATAACACTGAATTTTTGGGAAAACAAAAGCATGAGCCGCCTCATACCTTCCTCCATACAAAGGCTTAATTCCATGATCCATAAGCCTTTAAAACCAAAGCCATGATACAAAACTATCAACACATCCTGAAAACCTCATCTTCAATAACCCTAAGAAAACTATAAAGCACCATAGCTGAGAGAAAAATACAATGAGCAAACAACAATTTTTTTTGGAAATAAGTAGAACAAAATACAAACCTCTAAATTTGTAGTCGAATAAAGATAAATGCACTCATGACATAAAGGAAAATCAAAACAAACCCTATAAACCACGGTTCCAATAAAAAAAAAATGTTATTTGAAAAAACAATAAACAAGAGTTTCGTACCAACTGAAGTCTTTGAAATTGCACATTGTTTTTGTCCAATGCTAAATCCCAACCCGACTACCAGCAACATACGACTTGAAAATCCAAAGCAATAGAAACATTGAATCCCTATAATTTATCAACAATAACTATATTTTGCTTTTATTAATCTAGCAACTGAATTTACCGATGCATAATGCATAATAGCCCAGAACATACCACGCCTTCAGCATCTTTCTTCTATTTATAGAGACAATGTGAAGCTAACTGCAGCTGAAGCTGGAGCTCAACAATATTTTCACCATAGAAACCAACAGATGAACTTCCTGACTGCCAGATTCTTGGCAAAACAACTGAAATAGTCACATTGCAAAACAAAATGCAGGTGAAGCCCACAAACTTCTGACTCTGGCAATGGTAAAAGTAAAAAATAAAACTAAAATCTCTAAACAACAATAATCCCAAAATCAGAGGCCACAAACATACCAAGTGAAATTAAACACAGAATCTTCAACGCTATTGAGAACATTAGCAAGCAATGAAGGTTCCAGAACCCATTCTTTGCCTACACGTAAATTTGGAAAATAATTTGCTTACACTTAAACCTCGAAAATAATTTGGTGTATAAAAAAACTCAATCACACCTAAAAATCAGATGTCAGATTGGTTTTTAAATGTTTGCTGCGAATGGTAGACCATGTCAAATCACTCAAATATTTATATGTAGTTGGTATGTAATAGAATGTATTGTATTTTTTTTTTGAATTTTAACTAATGCTGAACAATGAGAAAAAATGTCCCATCGATAGTTATTATTCAATAGAAATTTAGAAAATAAGTAATAAAACAAATTGGAAAATCATATTATTTTTGTTTACTTTGATCAATATAATGTTTTTCAATGGATTGATATCTAACTAATAGGAAAACACGGAACATATAGTCTCTGCCTAAGATAAGGACTAAAAATGATACATTTGTATGCAACTAATATATATCATGACAATAGTTGTTTTAATAAAAACATAAATTTATACTTGCATGCATTTATATATAATTATAATTATTTATATATTTATTCAAGTAGAAATAACTTATATACCTTCTTTTAAACCATCATATAATGATGCATAATGCATATGCATGCCTTTTAAGATATGAGTTGCATGCAATATTGCATTTCTTTAATATATGTTCTTTTACCCACTAATTAGTGCCATGCCATTATTTAACAAATGTTCATATAGTCCATCTAGTTATGCTTTCCCTCAATATATTTTTTTTAATTTTGTAATATTTTCCTCTCCTGGTTTTCTTTCTTTCTCATAGGACTTTGCTAATATCTTGTTGCATATGAATAATAACATGAATTAAATAAGTATAATTAGATGATGTCATGAAGTAACAATTTTTTTTATGATAATATACCATGATAATCATAATTAATTATATAATTTTTATTAACAAGTACTTTAAAATTGATACAATAATCCTCTATGATTATCTCATAATTTGCAACACTCTCTATTTGTTGCTAACATTTCTCCTCCTCTTTTATCTTATTATCTATTTTTGACCTTCCATAAGATTAGTGAATTAGCATGAAGTGATTTTCTGCAATCACTTCGAAAGTATAATTACTATAAAACAACATATCCCTTGGCCATGCAACCTTCTCATTATGCTTGTTGTCTTATAGAAGTATTTAGTTCCTTCATATACCTTTCTAACAAAACTATCCATATAATACTTAGAACACCAACTATTTCAATGTCATACACTAAATGCATTATTAAAAGGTCTACTTGAATATCCATGAAGCTTGACGAAAGTTCCTTCTCCAAGTTGTAAACAATTTCTGCTATCTCTTCTCGTCATCACATAATAGAATCAACGGCAATCTCTCTTGAAGTGATCGACCTATAATCATAATACACCATAAAGATATCATTTTGAATATTGCTTATTATTCGAATATTTACAAAATTGAATAAATATTTCATAATTTGTTCATGGTTAATATTGAGTAATATTTTAGTCAGTGTTAATTGTTACAATATTAAATAAACTATTAACATAGTTAGTGATATTTACCTGAAAAAAAATCATACAACCTTGGAATGGTTACTTGTAGGTTTTTATGGAAGTTTCCATTGCAAAAACTTGAAAGATAGAGGATAAACATGTTACATAAAAACGAATCATCAATTGATCTGTTTGAATTTAGAGCAACAATTTAGTGGTTATACATACATTTATGTGTGTGTATGTGTGTAGATAATTGGGTGATTTTTTAATAATCACTACGTATAATAGCATACATTCACTAGGTTATGATGGTCATCTGACTTAATACCACTAACATTTCCATCAACAATGAATATTTTATTGAGCCATAGACTAAAAAAAGGAAAGAAACCTCAAACAAATATGAGCTCTCTACCATGTTCGAGCTCTGAGCGTCGAATTTTTCCTTGCGCCCTCATGGCCTCTTCTGAGAGGGATTTTCCCCTTCACTCCCTCCTTCTCTAGATTTGATCACCTTCACATCGCTGGTCGCGACCCTCCTTCCATAGCACAGATCGGAACCAACTCGATTCATGAAGAAAATAGATGAAATTCCCATTGTCCCAGTGCTAGCAAGTTCGAGATATTTGGCTCTTAGGCTAGAAGAGAATGGTCTAATAGATTAGTTTACTGGGATCTATCCCTCACCTAGATCAATGACAATATGGGGTGGAAAAAAACTAGAAACCCCTCTTAAAAGGCAAAATTTCGCACTCTTTCTATAGAAGGGGATTCTTCACCTTCTTATTTGAAGAGAAAGAGGATGAGGGCCCAATATTTCGAAGTGGTCCATATTTCATGGTATCCCGTGGGATATACGTCAACTGGTGGACATTGGATTTCAATCGGGAGAAAGATATCCCCTTTTCCATCCTAGTCGGGGTATGTCTCTCGTTCTTGCCTCTGCACTGCTAGAACGATGAGACCCTCAGAGCTATAAGAAACACACTTGGGAAATATATAGATAAAAATAATACAAAGGATGGCCTTCAGGCTTGTTCTTGCATTTGTGTTAAATTAGATCTCGAGAAAGGGATTTCGGAAGCCATTAATCTCACTTTGGACAACTTGGCATACCTCAGCAAGTGGATTACAAACAACTCCCCTTCAAATGCAATATTTGCCAAGAATATGGGCACTTTGTGAAAAGATGTCAAAAACCCCTAGAAACAACAGGAGGAGATCCAAATGATCAATGGCAGCAACCTAGAAGGAAAAAGCATGCCCCCAGAAAAGGAGGTAAACCGAAGAAACCAAGAACTGAGGAGGAAGATCAAGCCAAGCAAAAATTAGGGGAGAATCCTGCATATTCCTCGACATGAAGAAATAATAACAATATCCCAACAAGAAATCAATTTGAATTCGTAACGAACAACGCCTCTCAAAGAGGATATAAATTTGGAGCCAAACCCCAGGGAACCAAATAAAAAAAAGAAGGATGTCAAAATCCCCAGGGAACCAATCAGGATACTATGCAACCCCCCCCCCCCCCGCGCGCAAAAATTCTGGAAGAAAGACAAATATGTAGAGAAGAGAAGTGACAACAAAAAAGGAGATAGAGTTGGGAAAGCAAAATAAAATAGATGGACACATGAGAAAAGAAATAAGGAACCCCAGAAACCAAAGTGGATATGTTCCCCCAAAAGGGGGACTCAAGATTACTTATAAATGATTAAGTTCATTTCTTGAAATTGTAGAGGTTTGGGAAGTATTGAAAAAAGATGATGGTTAGAAATCAAGTTCGTGGAGAAACTCCTCAAGTCCTTCTACTTTAGGAAACAAAACTGAAGGAGAATGATGTCCTTGAAGAAAGCAAATTATTTTGGCACACAAGCTTAGGTGTTGCAGTTAGCTCAAGAGGAGCATCGAGTGGACTATGCACTCTTTGGAATACTCATTTATTCAAACTAAAGGAGTGGTCAAGCTCATCAAACTAGGTCCAGGTAAAACTAAACCACATCCCCACCGAAAAAACCTTTATCTATATTTAATGTTTATAGGCCCTTGGCTTAACAAGAACATAATACTTGTTGGAACTCTTTACAAAATATTCAGGAAGGAAATAGAGACACCCCTTTTATAATTGCAAGAGACTTTAACATGGCCTTGCATGCTTCTGAAAATAAGGGAGCCAACATAGTTAGAGATTGTTCTATAGAACATATGGAAGACCTCATCTCGGGCCTGGATATGATAGACATAAAGCCAGTGGTGGGAAAATTGACATGCACAAATAAGAGGGTTGTATCGTGTCACATTGAAGCTATACCAGACAGGTTCCTCATTAGAGTAGCATTTTGGAAGACTCAATCTTGCCAATCTCCCGCATCCTTCCATGGGTGGGTTTTGATCACTAACCAATATGTCTAGAATTAAAAATCAATATCACCTAGGTCTCATTCCATTCACGTTTAATCATAAATGGGATCAAGTCACATCTTTCATAGAGCATGTTTCTAGTGCTTGGGCCCCCTGGATCCAAGGATCGTTCTTCTACATCTGGGAACAAAAACTAAAACAAACCAAAATAATATTAAGGGAATGGGTGAAACAGAATGAGGAAAAGGAAAAAATGCAGTACAGGATATGACAAGAAAGATGAAGGATATTTGTATCTCCATGGAAACAAATCCAATTACCCCAACCATCCAAGCAGAAGAGCAAAGCAACTTCATAAAGTATCAAAATTTAAAAAAAAAATATGAAGAAAAATGGAGGCTAAAACCAAGAAGTCTCTGGTTCTAAGTAGGGGACTGAAAAGCAAATATCTTCCACTAGCAAGCCAAGTCAAGATGATGGCGAAATAAAATAATAGAGATCGGGTTGGAAGACAAAAGAAAAGTCTCTAGGAAAGCTCCAATTAAAGCAGCAGCTAAGGATTATTTTGAAAATATATATATTGAAGAGGAGGGGGGAAACATAGATATATAAGAAGTCAAGATTAACAATATTCCAAAGCTAATAAGTGATGAGGACAACATAAATCTAATGAAACTAGTAAAGGAGGAAGAAATTCTAAATATCCCAAGACAAATGAACTCGGATAAGGCCCCAGGTCCAAATGGCTTCACTACTTAATTCGATCTTATCTGTTGGCACATCATTAAAAGAAATTTGGTTAGAATTTTCCAATATGTCCAAAAATATGCTAGAATGGGGGGGGAGTACAAACTCCTCCTTCCTTACTTTAATCCCTAAAGAATCTAATCCTTCCTCCTTTTCTAGGTTCAAACCAATCTCACTATGCAATGTTTCCTACATGAAGATCATATCTAAAATAATAGCAAACATAATCAAACCTCTACTACCAAAATTAATTTTGGAAAATCAAGGTGGCTTTGTGGCAAAAAGACAAAGGATGGACAATATTATGCTTGTTCAGGAGGTTGTCCATTCTATTAAGGAGAAGGGAGCAAAGGGAATGGTTATAAAGCTAGATATGGAAAATACCTTTGATTAAGTTAGGCACAACTTCCTCTTCGCAATGCTGGCTAGATTTGGATTTGGATCTAATCTATTGACTTGGATATCCTCATGCATTAGTGACCCATGGATTTCTTCGTTGATTAATGGCAGGTCGATTGTGTTTTTCAAAATATCAAGAGTATTAATACAAGGATGCGCTCTCTTCCCCCTGTTGTACATCCTGATGGCAGAAGCATTGAGCGGGAAGCTAGAGGAAGTAATAAGAGGGAAATATAATTTGGGAATAAAAATCTCGAATAGGGTCAAAATAATAAACCACTCAAATTTTGTGGACAACACGATCCTCCTGGGGTAGCGGCCTCGACCATAATTGCTAGAATATTCAAGGAAATTCTTGAGGAGTTCATGAAATCTTCGGGAGGCAAAATCAACAGGTAAAAAATCCACATCTATGTTTTGAACGTCAGTAACATAATAGCAATAGCTATAGTGTTCATTCTCCAATTCCTGCTAATGGAAAATTATCAATCCTTTAGATACCTAGGGATCCCCATTTGTCTTAAATCCCTCCCAATAACATTATGGAAAAAATTAAATTGAATTTGAACCAGTGGGGCACTATGTGACTTAACACAGTAGGTCGGGTCACCCTTATAAATTCGATCCTATCAACTTTGCCAATATTCAAATTTTCAACTTTATTTGTGCCAGCCAATGTCAAGAATGCCATAGCACAAGACCTAAGAAAATTCCTTTGGAAAGGGGGGAAAGTAACAAATAAAAGAATGCATCTGGTGAGTTGGAAGGTAGCAAGGGATCCAAAGTCCCATGGAAGGATGGGCATTCTCGACCCATCCATTTCTAACTTAGCACCGAGTGCAAAAAAATGTCTAAAGATTGGTGATGGGACATCAGGAATTGTGGAATAAAGTGATAAATCATAAATATATGAGCAGAGATAGACTCAAATGTCTTGATGGAAACCCCTCGAGAGAGAATGGATCCCCCATATGGAAACTCTTGAAATATTACATCCCCTTGTTCCGCATCTTGGCAACTTGGATTCTGGGAAATGCGAAAAAGATCTCTATCTAGACAAATATCATAATAGAGAACCCCCCCCTTCTACAAGACCAATAATTAGCCCCATTGAGAGCGTAATGTTAGAACCATGGTATATAAATGCTATGGGACATGTCAAAGTGGCAAGCAAGATGGAAGTGGGAGAGATGGTAGCTAGTAAGATTACGAGACAACTTGATGGATATTTTTGAAGAGATTTACATGAAGCTCATAAGGTGTGCTCCTATAAGAAGATCAATAAAGGACACCCTAGGATGGGGGAAAGGTGAGCATTCGATCAAAGAAGGATATACCTTTCTACCAATGCGAACAAGTGGAATAAGGTATGGAACTCAAACGACCTTCCCAAAATAAATATGTTTTGTTGGACATTGGCACATGGCAGGATATTAACAGGAGAGAATATGCAAAGGAGAGGATTTGAAGGTCCATTGATGTGTGCTATGTGTAAGAGATTGAAGGAAACCAACACTCATCTTATGATAGAAATCTCATTCACCAAAGAGGTATGGAAGATAATGCTGAAAAATGTTCAGCAGAAAATGAGATGGCCAAGTTCCCTAGAAAACTATTCAGTAGATGGAACTTAAACAACAAGAAAGAACTCAAAGAAACATTTATGGCCTTTCCAAAATTCGCCACTTGGAAAATTTGTCTTGCTAGGAATCAAGCCATTTTCTCAGAAGAATATGCCACTCCTATGGTGGTGGCATCCAAGATCAAGGGTTTGTTGAGGGAGTTCCTCAGACAAAAGAAGAAAAATAATCTGACCCAACAATAGTTAACTCGGGTAGAAGCTAATTGGCTAGAATGGATTAGCAAAAACGAGCGAGACCCCACGATAAACAATCCTCGATCAAGCATCCCTTCTATAGCAACACCATGCTAGAAACTTCATATCACGTATCAAGACTTTGGGAAATGGAAAAATATCATACTAACAACATGTTAAGTTTCGATAGAGCCTCGAAAGGGAACCTCAAGGTGGCAGGACTGGGATGGGTAATTTTTCCAGGGAGGAAATATAAGAGCCAAGTTCTCATGGAGCATAGGAATTGCAACAAACAACCAAGCATAAGCCTATTCCCTTCTTAGAGGTATTTAATTAGCTAGGTAGCAGGAGAATGAATCTCTCATAGTTATGGGAGATGCAAAGATAATTATCAACCATCTGAGAAAGAGGACCTAGCCTAAGGACTTGAAATTGAAAACTATTTTCCTAAGTATCCAATAAGAGATACTTTCTTTCTACAATATTTCCCCCTTCCATATCCTTAGAGATAACAATGCCATAACAGATATACAAGCCAACCTCGCCACTAGAGATCCGGTAGACTCTCTCAAAATTAATGAACACGTCTCATCGCAACTCTTACCTTGATTGGCTTATGATGGTGTATCTCAGGTGTTTTGAGAACTCTAACGGTGAAAGCAATATGGGAAAGTTGCAAGAAAATAGTTGAAGAACCACCTTTGAAGGAAACAACATTTCAAATCTCATGTGCAAAAATGGTGAAATAAGCAGTTTTGGGAGAATGCCACTAATATCCCCCTCTTTGTGGTGTGCCCGACCTTGAAACCAAGGCCAGAGACACCACGAACCTAGGGGAAAAGGATGAGTCAAGGTTATGCACAACGAATTAATGGTATCTAAGGCTAGGCCAACATGCCAAAATCCAATAGATTCAAACATTCATCCTTTAAAAAGGTAATGCAAACATATCCTTTCCTAAAGCACATGTTATATAAGACAAATATGTTGTACTTGTAAACAATGAATGTTTATGAATAAAAATACAATAATTGATCCTTCTAGCATTGTTGTAATGGTTGAGTACAAATGTTTAGCTCATGTGCTTGATAGTAGTTGTTGGATTGCAATGTTATTGAAAACATGAAAGTAGGTATTCAATTGTAGATATTTGTGAGTGCTAAATTATTATTGTTATCATCCCATTTACCTTTCATTTATCTTTCATATGAGGATGTCTTACTAATTCGATTATGTGTGTGTTGATTTGTGTGGTTATATAGTGAGTATCAACAACATTAACAACACAGCCACATAAACCATAAGAGACATTGAGACACAAGCTTCCATCTGTAGCCATCAAAACAGATCCCATGTTTGTCCCCTACAACCATCACTCACTAGTAAAAATCATATTCATGGCTGCCCCCCCTTCAGCCATCAATCACTAATACAAATCAAATTTTATGACTGTCATTTACAACCATCTAAACACATTACAAATCATATCTTTTGGCTGCCATTTACAGCCATCTAAACACATTACAAATTAGATCTTGTGGCTTCCATCTACATCTATCTATCCATGAGATAAATCATAAATGATGGTTTCCATCTACAACCATCAAGCCATGAGAGAATAGAGAAGTTAGAGAAGATAGAGAAAGTTCATCACAACTCGGGTTTTACAATGCATGAAGGACACCCATCCTGCATTCAACTATTAACATAATAATCCATATAACATAGATAAGCATGAGGACCATCCATCCTACATTCAACTACTAACATAACATCCATAAACATAAACATAGGTCAAGTTAGCCTCCACGTCACATATGCGTAATAAAATACAATGAATAAGCATAATACCAAATACTCATATCAAGATGTGCAACTGGCTTCAATAGGACAATGTACTTCCCAACCATAGACATGCCATGCTCATGCATCTTTCAACATGACAGTCACCCCCAAGCCGAGGACATGGTTCCATAAGTAGAGGTACTCTCATGGCATAGTAGTTGTAACTCATTCCCTCGCCATCTACATTCCTTCCGTCTACACTACTCAATGAGTTGTGACTACCCACGCTCACCATGGCCCTTTGGATATCACCACCCTCACCTAATGGCTTTACGTGCTAGACTAGGGACAAGTAATGGTCCAAAAGGAAATAAAGGTAAGCAACCATAAACTCTCGGGTAACATCACTCTCCAACACATGACACAAAAGTCACAATGAGTTCCACCCAACCAACTAGCTAACTAACTAACACAACAAGGAGATAGCACATGTATATAAAGTTCAAGGAGGGAAATTCGAACCCAAGAAGACCAACTTGAATTAGTTTGAGGTGTGGTTAGGCTTCATGATGGAGACTTAAATAAAATTGGTGTAGTGGTGGCTTAGTTTAGGAGATTCCCTTTCCCGAATTAGTTCCATGAGGAGGAGTTACCAAAAAGTAAGGAGTGGAGGGAAAACAGCACAAGGAGGGCACATGAGGTGAACGAGTGGATCCAATAGGGTCATAAATATCCCAGAAGCACAAAAATAGGGATGAATGGAGGAGTGGGGTGCACTTGTGGAGGTGGAGGCAAGAATCGAGGAGGTGGAAGCTAAAAACTAGCTTACAGCTCCCAGAAAGTAGGAAGAGGGTGCTCCAGTGCAAGTGGGGCCTACAAAAGGGCATCTTTCAATCAAGGAGGGTGCATTCACCAAGAGGGACCCACAAAATCTCCAAGAGGAGTGCATTTCTCAACTGGGGTACATCTAACCATAAATAAAGTGCAATAGTAAATCCAAGGTCCAAAATAATCATGAATAGGATCCAAAGTACAGATTTTGGGTGACCAACAACTCCTAGTCCACATTCCCCCTCACATGTGGAAACCATGTCCCCCCATTCTCGTTTGTTGTCCGTGTTGAGCCAGTTAATTCAATAATAATAGTAATATCTCAAACCATTGTCTCGGCACCTTGTGCCACAATGACAAAACAAAATAATAATTACATATGTCTGCGGCTACAAAACATTGGGATATTACATTCCCCTCCCCTGTAAAGCAATTCATCGTCTTCGATGCATACTTATTACATACATGCCACAACACAAAAATTCAAAAAAATATGAGGGTATGCCTCCCTCATAATATCTTCCAGCTCCCAAGTAGTATCTTTAGGACTATAATGGGTCCATTCCTTTACCTACCTGATCTCTCGATTCCAGAGCAACTTGACTTTTCTGCCAAATCTGGAAACTGCTTGCACTAAAAAATCCCCTTCCAGTTCCACTTCAATCACATTCCAATCAATCACATGATTAGCATGAGGTATATACTTTATCATCAAAGATACATGAAACACATTATGCACTTTTACTCAAGCAGGCAATTCAAGCTCATATGCAATGGGTCATATCCTAGCTAGGATATCAAAGAGTCCACAGTATCTAGCAGCTAGCTTGGAATAGTTTCCCAAGTTCAAGTAAATCTTCTTGGGTCTAAATTTTAAAAAGACATGATCTCCAACTTTAAACTATCTGTCAGTTCTGCTCTGATCTACATAACTTTTTTGTCTATCTTGAGCTGCTTTCAGCTTTTGTTTGATTCTAACCATATGATCTTCAATGTCCTTCAGAAGTTTAGGTCTAAAAATGATTTTGTTTGTTGGACTATCCCAACCGATAGGAGTATTGCACTTTCTCCCATACAATGCCTCAAAAGGGCTCATCTTTAGAGAGGCATGATATCCATTATTATAGGCAAATTCTACCAAGTGTAAATAATCCTCCCACTTGGATGGATGATCCATCACCTATATTCTCAACATATATTCTATCACCTGGTTGACTCTTTCCGTCTGATCATCTATATGAGGATGGTATGCTGTACTCATGTTCATATTTGTACCAAATCATTTGAATAATCCTTTCCAAAAGTTAGAAGTAAACTTTGCATCTATGTCTGACACTATTGCTTTCGGAATTCCATGTAGTCTAGAAACCTCTTTCATAAAGATGTTTGAAATCTTAACTACCTTATGAGTTGTTTTCACTGGAATAAAGTATGCAACTTTAGTCAACTTATCCACCACTACCATGATGGAATCATTCTATAGTCTTGTCTTTGGTAACTTTGTGATAAAATCTAACGTCACTACATCCCACTTCCATTTAGGTATTGGTAGTGGCTGCAACAAACCAATTGGATGCTGTTGCTCCACTTTAACCTTCTAACATTCCATGCATCTGGATATGTTCTCCATAACATCATTCTTCATTCCTGGCCAATAGTATTGCTTCCTTACAGCTGCTACTACATTCTGATATCCCAAATGCCCAGCATAAGGTACATTATGCATCTCCTTCAGAACGATATTCCTTAAGTCTCCATAGTTTGGCACACAAAGTCTATCCTTATGCATGAGGATTCCATTCTCGTCCGACCTATATTTATCAAACTTCTGAGGTACTTTATGTCGATGCAATCCATCTCTTACTTGTTGGTAATGCTCGTTTGTAGCATTGGATTCAATGATCTTATCCTTCAAATGAGATATACCAGTATTGATAGTTGATACATGCATCACATGTATATTCTTACTAAGTGCATCAGCTACCTTATTTTCCTCGCCTTTTATGTGCTTGATCACATAGCAATTCCATCCACCTTCTATGTCTTGCATTCAAAGTAGGCTAGTCAAACAAATACTTCAAACCACCATGATCAGTCCTTAATTCAAACTTCTTACCCATCATGTAGTGCCTCCATATCTTCAAGGCATGAATGATAGTTGCAAGCTCTAGATCGTTAATGGCATAATTGTATTCACGTTCTTTCAGCTTCTTGGATTTATAATTGATTACATGGCCACTCTGAGTCAACACTCCACCATTGCCTTGCTTACATTCATATGTGCATACTAAAAAGATTTCATAAGGGTATGAAATATTCAGAACTAGTTCATTGATAATCATTTCCTTGAGTGTTGGAAAATTGTTTTCACACTTGGAAGGCCATTGAAAGTTCACACCCTTCTTCTGCAAAGATGTGATGGGATGACCTATTTTTGAGAAACCTTCAATGAAATCCGGTAGTATCCTGCTAACCCCATTAAAGATCTTACTTATGATACATTTCTTGGTGTCTGTCATTGCATTATAGATCTTATCTTTTCAGGATCCACTGAGATGCCTTCTTATGATATGATGTGACCCAAGTAGTGGATTCTACTCTCATAGAATCAACACTTACTTAGCTTGGCATACAAATGATTCTCTCTGAGTACTTGCATCACCAACCTTCGATGTTTTTCATGTTCTTCTTCACACTTGGAATAGATAAGGATGTCATCTAAGAACACAATTACAAACTTATCCAAATACTTTCTGAAAAATTCATTCAT
Organism: Larix kaempferi; assembly: GCA_027924585.1. Lineage (NCBI taxonomy): Eukaryota > Viridiplantae > Streptophyta > Pinopsida > Pinales > Pinaceae > Larix > Larix kaempferi. The sequence goes on from BSBM01000887.1 coordinate 21,351,533, forward strand.
TAGGCACATGAATGTTTCCGATGCATTTGTCAATCCAAAAGGTACCATTGTAAACTCATAGTGATTGTACCTTGTCCTGAATGTTGTCTTGCTGATGTCTTCATCTTTGATTTTGAATTGGTGATATCCTGATCTCATATCTATTTTTTAAAATACTTTGGCTCCTCTCAGTTGATCAAACAATTGATCAATCCTTGGAAAAGGATACTTGTTTCTAATTGTAGCTTTGTTCAGTTGTCTGTAATCTATACAGAGTCTTAGAGTTCCATCTTTCTTCTTTACAAACAATACAGTAGCTCCCCAAGGTGACACGCTGGGATTTATGTACCCTTTCTTCAATAACTCTTATAACTGCATCTGCAACTCTTTCAATCCCGGAGTGCTCATTTTGTAAGGTGCCTTAGATGAGGGAACTGCACCTAGAACCAAATCAATAGAGAAATCAATGTCTCTCTTAGGTGGCATTCCGGGCAATTCTTGGAATATATCTACAAATTCTTGTAGCATTGGGTAGTCTTGTAGATATGGCTCTTTTCCTTCTCTTGGCTCCTCCACATGAGCTACATAAAACTGAAAACCTTTATTGAAACACTTATTCAACTACAGAGCTATGATCTGTCTCAGAGATATGGGTCTAGGTATGCCTCTCACTGTCACTCGATTTCCTTCTTCATCTAGACAAGTACAAGCCTTGATGTGACAGCCAAGCATGGCATGCTGTGCATCCAACCAATCCATGCTAATCAATACATCATATGATCCCAAAGGTATGATGTTCAAGTAGCAAAGGTATTTAAAGCATTCATTTCCAAAGGACAATTCTTTACTGCTTCTGTGATCTTCCTCTTGGTTCCCGTATCCAACTGCACCAGACTTGTTGTCTCAAGCTTGCTTTTAATCAAATAACATCTCTCAACTATGTTAGGTGTAATGTAACTATGGATAACTCTATAATCAATTAGAATAGATATAGGTTTATTAGAAATCTTACCTACTACCTCAATCATCTGGGACTGGTGATAAACTTGTCTACCATCTAGGGCTGCATAGATTCTTGGAATACTTCTTCCAACATCGCCAACAATTGGGGCTTCCTTAATGTTGTGAATGGTGCTTCCCTTCTGTGGACACTACTTGGCATAGTGACTCCCCTTACATATCCAACATTCAACAGGTGGTCTTGGCCCTTTGTATGAATGCTCTCCCCATTTGGATTTGTTTTGCTCTGGTTGTCGTTGTTGATAAGGGTTATTATTGTTTATGAATGATGGAGGTTGGAATTCTTTTGTTCCCTTGCTCTTGCTTGTCCCTTTTCTTATCTCTATAGTCCTTCTGATATGGAGCTTTTTTCTTATTCATATCATACAAATGTTTTTCTTTCCAAATGACATATTTAAGAGACGTTGGTCTATCATAATGGATATTAACTTTATAGAATGTTGGTAGGCCACTTAGGAACCTCTGAATCTTCACTTTCCCATCCTTTATGAATCCAACATACTTCATGAGTTCTAGGAGCCTTTTCTCATAGGATTCCATAATCGTGCTCCCCAACTTGAGTTCAAATAATTCTTCCATCTTCTTGTCATAATAGTGCTCTTAGAGCTATCCTTTTTGAAAGCATTTCTTGAATTTTTCCTAAGAGATTCTATCTTCAACTTGACTAGTTGATCCCACCAAATGGATGCTTTACCTTGCAAATGGTAGATGGCTACCCTTGCTTCCATGTTTGGTATGTATTGATGCAACTGGAAAAACTTTCTAAGTCCCAACAACCAAGCTTCAACATCCACCCCTTGATTTGATTCTCCATCAAAGGTTGGAGGCTTGATTCTTCTTAGTTCTCCCACAAGTTCATTCTATGCAAACCTCCTCTTCTTATATCTTATTGGAGATTTCTCAAGGATGCTTTCTGAGTTGCTTGATGAACATCCTTTCTTCTTCACTGCAGAGGGCATGTGACAAAGTTTTCTTGAAGATGATCTATACCTCTCATGCTCTCTTCTTGGTAAGGTTCTTCGATCTCCTTGCAATTGCTTCAAAGTATGCATGATTCGTTCTTGACTATGAATAATACTTTCATGATCTTCTCTACAACTTCTTACTTCCATCTTTAAACTTCTTACCGAGTCTCCCAAACTCAAAGGTTGAATGCTTCCTTTATGTCCATTTGTCCTTGCTTCTCCCCTTCCAGGACTTTTCCCAATAAGCTCAATAGCCTCTTATTCGTGGTTGTATGGCATCTGTCCTTCTTCCATTTCTGATCTCTTTACCGCACTTACTCACTCCTTACTCTTCACTGCTTCATTATGCTTCCAATTGTAATTCAATAATCGCATTTCTTGCTTATTCATAAACGGACATATCTGGAGGCTGCAATGTGTTCAATGTCAATCATTGTTGGTAGTCTACACACTAGTATATGTTCATCCATCATTCATACTACTCTTCTATTTACTTAAGGGGGGTCAATACATTCCAAAATATACATCAATGTATGCATCTATAGAAGGCCCAACAATCTCAAAGTTGAAACCTAAGCTCTAATACCACTCTGTGGTGTGCCCAACCCCAAAACCAAGACCATAGACACCACGAACCCAGGGGAAAATCCTGAGTCAAGGTAGTGCACAATGGATTAATGGTATCTAAGGCTAGGAAAGCATGCCAAAATCCAATAGATTAAAATATTCAACATTTAAAAAGGTAATACAAACATATGCAAACATATCCTTTCCTAAAGCACATGCTATATAAGATAAATATGTTGTCCTTGTAAACAATGAATGTTTCTGAATAAAAGTACGATAATTGATCCTTCCAATATTCTTGTAATGGTTGAGCACACATGTTTAGCTCATGTACTTGATAGTATTTGTTGGATTGCAATGTTATTGAAAACATGAAAGTAAGTATTCAATTGTAGGAGTTTGTGTGTGCTCAATTATTATTGTTATCATCCCATCTGCCTTTCACTTATATTTCATATGAGGATGTCTTACTAATTTTATTATGTGTGTGCTGATCTGTGTGGTTAGATAGTGAGTATCAACAACATTAACAACGCAGCCACATAAACCATAAGAGACACAGAGACACGGGATACCATCTACAACCATCTAAATAGATCCCATGGTTGTCCCCTACAACCATCACTCACTAGTAAAAATCAGATTCATGGTTGCCCCCCTTCAGCCATCAATCACTAATACAAATCAGATTTTATGGATTTCATTTGCAGTCTTCTAAACACATTACAAATTAGATCTTTTGGCTTCCATTTACAGCCATCTAAACACATTACAAATCAGAGCTTGTGGCTGTCATTTACAACCATCTAAACACATTACAAATCAGAAATGATGGCTGCCACCTATGTGCCACCTATAGCCATATTACCATGAGAGAGATTAGAAATGATGGTTTCCATCTATAGCCATCTAGATGAGAGAATAGAGAAGTTAGAGGAGATAGATAAGGTTCACCACAAGTCGGGTTTTACAACGCATGAAGGGAACCCATCCTGCATTCAACTATTAACCTAATAATCCATATAACATAGATAAGCATGAGGACCATCCATCCTACATTCAACTACTAAAATAAAACTCATAAACATAAACATAGATCAAGTTAGCCTCCACGACACATATGCATAATAAAATACAATGAATAAGTATACAACCAACAACTTATCTCAAGATGTGCAACTAGCTTCAACAGTTCCACGTTCCTCCCATACATAGACATGCCATTCTCATGCATATCTTAACATGACAGTCACCAACGAGCCAAGGACATGGTTCCACAAGTAGAGGTACTCTTAGCCAGAGTAGCCGCAACTCATTCCCTCGCCATCTACTTTCCTTTGTTCTACAATACCTAGTGAGTTGTGACTACCGAAGCTCACCACGGACCTTTGGATATCACCACCCTCACCCAATGGATTTATGTGCTAGACTAGGGACAAGTAATGGTTGTGAGGAAACAAATGTAAGCAACCAAAAAATCTCTCGTGACATCACTTTCCAACACATAATACAAAAGTCACAATGAACTCCACCCAACCAACTAGCTAACTGATTAGCACATGTATATAAAGCTCAAGGAGGGAAATCCGAACCCAAGGAGACCAACTTGAATTAGTTTGAGGTGTGGTTAGGCTTCATCATGGAGACTTAACTCGAATTGGTGTAGTGGTGGCTTAGTTTAGGAGATTCCCTTTCCTAGATTAGCACCATGAGGAGGAGTTACCAAAAACTAAGGAGTGGATGCAAAATAGCACAAGGAGGGCACATGAGGTGAAAGAGTGGATGCAATAGGGTCATCAATATTCTGGAAGCAAAAAAATAGGGATGTATAGAGGAGTGGGGTGCACTTGTGGAGGTGAAGGAAATAATTAAGGAGGTGAAAGCTAAAAATAACTTACATCTCTTAGAAAGTAGGAAGAGGGCTCTCTAGTGAAAGTGTAATGTCCCTTCTTAGGAATTTTATTAAAATGGCAATTTTTCACTTTTTTCCCTAGTTTGACCTTTGACTAGTTTGGATCTCTAGGTCCCAAATTTGCCCCAAATGATCCCAAATCTTCTAAGAAGGTATATGAATGATATTATAACATAAATATGTGTTTCAGGGATTCCTTTGGACCTTTAAAATACTTCTGCAAATCCTCTTTCAATTCTGATCAATGTAGGTAACTTTACTAGTGATTTCCCTTTGACTAGTATTGGTCTCTAGGTCTCAAATTGACTCCAAACGCCTTCAAATCTTCAATGAAGGTGTATGAATGATATTAGAACTTTAATATGATGTTTATGGATGACATATGGCCACCAAAAGACCTCTGCAAACTCTCTTAAGATTCTGGACCAATTATGCAATTTTACTAGTAATTTGGGGTTCAAATCCCCATGGGGTAAGTACTGAAAATGGCTTCCCAAATGCCTCCAAACCCACTCAAATTTATGAACAGAGGTATGTAAGGTGTTAATTATGTTATTAAAGTCTCATATGCACCATTAATGGATTATTACAATTGTTCTCACCCTCTCCCATTCAATTGCAAAAATCCCCAATTCGACCCTTGGGGAAATGGCACTATTTCACCTCCCAATACAACTAAACTGAGTAAAAATGCTTCAAATGCTCAAGTACAGTACATGAAACTTGTATAAGACATCCATGGCAGTATATTTATCACAAATATATCATAGAATAATCCATTCATTCGAAATCATCAACATTACATTGATTCACAACAAGGTAGTGGGGAAATGGCACTGTTCTTTCATTAAAATTGAGATTTATACATTTCTACTTGGAATTTCGACCTGAAACTTTCTGGAGATGAAGAACAGAGTATTTACTTCATATTACAAAATAAATGGGGCATTAAAATCTCCCCCAAAGAGTACAATAGCTCACCAAAAACGCCCTCCCTCAAGGATCAAGAATATGCCATCAAAACTGGAAATGGTTGAAGGAGTGAGCTGCAATAGAAGAAACCATGAGCTGCCCTGTAGATTACACCTGCAAATAAAGACTCCATTAAAGCTCCAAATGAAAGTTCTGAATGGCCTTTCCAATTACCAACTTGGATGGGAATCTTTCACCCTCGAAATTGGCCAAGGCAAGAAACTAGTCATCCACTAGCTCTCCCTCTTCACAAATGCAATTGCAAATTCTACAAATGATCAAAAGATGGTTTCATTCTTTGTTATTGACATTTATAAACTTCTAATGTCCTCCATGGGTCGAATTCCTTCCAAGAGACTCATGCCAACTCAAGTTGGGAAGAGATTCCAAAGAACGCCACTTGTACAACAATTCCTAGTCTCCCACTTCCACCAAATCACATGTGGAAGCATCTTAGCTGCCCTAACACCCTTGAGCGCCCTCTTGGAGTCTATTTTTAGCCCTGAAATGTCATATGTCAGCCTTCAGGTCTGATTTGTGTCATAGGTGTCATAGCATCTTCATCATTGTTGTCATGGAGCTAGGGAATCTAGCCCAAGTGTCTCACTAACTCCAAATTGCCTCTTCCTCTTCCATGGGAGTTACTCTTCCTCTATATTTCGACCTTGGATGAGTCATGCAATGAATAATACCTTTTGGACTCCCCCAAGTATGTTACCATTCACCTTGAATTCGAATTGGTGAGAGAATGATGCCAAGTGTAGTGGGGAAATCTAGCCATATGTGGGTCCCACTTCCTCCATGTGTCTTCATGATGAAATACCACTTTGATTTTCACTTGTATATATTTATTTAGATCCTTTATTAAATATTTATGCCATTCTAATGTTCAAACATCATTTATTATCCCCATTATTCCATATCCCAAAGCTTCCACCCCAACCTAGGAAACTAGTAATTTTCCTCCTTGGCAATTATTTGACCTTTAGCATCAATTTGACAAACTCTAATGAATAAGGCCAATGTGATTAGGCCATTGTGACCCAATACCAAATTTGGGACATGACAGAAAGTGGGGCCTACAAAAGGGCATCTTTCAATCAAGGAGGGCGCACTCACCAAGAGGGACCCACCAAATCTCCAAGAGGGCCGCATTTCTCAAGTGGGGCCCATCTAACCATGAATAAGGTGCAATAGTAACTCCAAGGCAAAAAATAATCAAGAATAGGATCCAAAGTACAAAGTTTGTGTGACCAGCAACTCCTAGTCCCCATTCCCCTCAAATGTGGAAACCATGTCCCCCCATTCTCGTTTGTTGTCCATGTTGAGCTAGTTAATTTTTTAATAATAAAAATGTCTCAAACCATTGTCCCTGCACCTTGTAACACAATAAAAAAACAAAATAAAAATTGCATATGTCTGAGGCTACAAAAAAATTGGGGTATTGCACTCTCATCATGACCTGCCAATAGTTACCATCCACTCTGCGTGTGACTCAGATCATATAAATCCCTCCCATCGTACCTCCAATGTGCCTAACTCCAAGGCAATGGGTAAGATTGCGTAAGAAACAAAAGGTTCCACAAGAATTCACACCATCAATATATGGAGTAATATTTACCTCCTCTCCACGTCAAAGGCCACGAATGTGTGAATTTACTAGGCAATTAATGGAAAAGTTTGATGAATTTAATCGATGGAGATTGTAATCACCCAGCACAAGCATGAGCCAAGACAACAGGAAATATGAAGAGGGGTGTAAGAATAATCCGAATATGAATTTTGCGAGGAGCCATATCAATTCCAATTTGTATCAGTCCCACTACCACCTTGAAGATTTGGCAAGCAACATGTCAAATAGGACTAGAGGAAACACCCAGTGGAGATGAGTGGAACAAGAAGAAGAGATGCAAGAGTTAGAAGCTACAATTCAACCCGTTCAAATTCAGGTTCAGGGCATATCTATGCATATCATGAACTCCCTGGAGATCCAAGCGGAGCAAAGGCATGGCCATCAATGGCTGCAAGATGAGTACTATACATTACAATTTGAGGTGGAGGAGCTTCGCAACAACATTCCCCCAAATCTAATTGAGCAAGAATATGTGGAGCATTCCGCAAAATAATCTTCTCTTGGCCCCATTAGAAATGTCCATGATCTCAACTAGCTCCCAACGGATGTGGCAAAAACCCAGCAGAGGCAGAGGAGGATTGTGGAAGAGATGAAGTTGAGCAATCTCTGGACGAAATGGACTTGAAATTTATGCCAATATAATAGTTTTCAATGATATGTTTTTGCCTTTTTGTTCTATGTACCTTCAATAGAAGGTATTATGTAGTAAATTGGAATTCTATGTACAAATGTAAACTGGACTTTGCTCTTCATAAAAGTCCAAACATTTTGCAAACTCTTATTGAGGCATGTAATGAGCTAAATTAGAAAATCCTGACCAGTTTTGTAATCTCTGCAAGTCTTGTGTAATTCTTTGAATGAAATATTTTACCAGTTTTATTGAAAAAAAACAATGAAGAGGTTGGAATCCTTATGGTAGACATAACAAGTTTAATTTACAATGTGTACCTTGTTTTTATTCAACAACCAGCTTGTTTCTTCCAAATTATATTAATATTGGCTTCCTCCAATGCACTTTGGTCATGCATACTTCGTTGTATCTAATGCCTTCATTTCATTCCCAATCAATAAATTATTAGTCATAGGATTCTTAACATTGTGGACACTTTTTCTCTCCATATTTTTTTTCTATATAGAATGTAGTATTTATGGAACGCAAGAGCATAATCATAGAACACCTCTAGATACTTAATTATTGTTTGTGCATCTTTGGTAGTTCTTGGAAGGTTATTGTCTTTTGGCAATAAATTGTCATGTAATGCAACATTGACACAAAAGATACAATATGCACAATTATTATATTTTAGATAAATAAGATCTATTCTGCTTATAAATAAATTTTAAAAAAAATGTTGATCAACTAGAATGGAAATTGTGTATATCATCAAAAATATATAGTACCTTAACAATGTTGAAAAACTATTTTTTGACCAACCAAATTTTACTTCCATGTTTTAGAGTAGTAAAATAGTTGTCAATGTGGAGCATCATGTCTTCCCTTCTTCAAATAAGGGTGTTGTTGAATCATTTTTTTATTACATCCTATATAATATTATCTTCTTCATAAATGCCTTGGTTTTGCACCAACCAGATTATTGATCATCCCTTAAATGATTGTCTAAAATTTATTCTAATCTTTGTACATTATGAGCGTGTGATGTATCCATATTTGCATCACCATCATTGTTGGTGCATCTTATTTTTTTTATAGGTTGTGCCTTAGTGTGGCCTCAATATATTTTAGAGGAGAGTGATTAATCCATTTATGAAACTCTACCACTGTCAATTTTTATATTTTCTCTTCTTTCTCTTTATGAGATGCATTGGAGGGGTGGAAAGAAATAAAATAATAGGTTGGTGGTGTGTCAATTCTAGTGTTAATATTATCGTTTCCTTCATAAGTATTATTTGTTCTTTGTCAATTTCAAATATTTTATAAATAAGTATATTAAGAATTAAAAAATTCAATCAATATTTTATTATTTTATCAATTAAGTGATAGAATCTTATGAATTTAATAAACCACAAACATCATCTATAATTAATTATGTTATATATAGTGTTGTTACATGTACGAAACATCCTACATGAGTCACATAAATAATGAACACAAATAAACTCTGGAAACATAAATGTGCATTAATGAAATATTATGTAGTAATGCATGTCATACTAATAATATAAATGAACTATGATGTCTTTTTCTTTCCTTCCACGGGGACATCAATAGGAATACCATATGCTTGTCATCATAAACGAGCAGGTATTTTAATCCTAGAAACATTGTAATTGATGAATACTATCATCCTCAAGATTCAAATTGTGTTCAATAACAACACAAATATATGTTCCTAGAAATGTTTTGTACATTAAATCCTCTCTTTCACTCTCATATGCCATGAATATGGAATTTTATGAAAATCCACTTTTCTCGGAACCGTTAATAAATCTTGCAATATTTCCATTTATGTATGGTCTCCCATCAATATAGACATGATCATTGAGTTTATTACCATGTAAAATAAAATCGTAGTATGTTGATACCATGCAACCCTCAAATATCTAGTGTGAGAGTAACGAAGTCCAGAATATGGAATCATAATAACTTTATGTATTCCTCATTGAACAACCAAATATGAAAGTATAAAAAGTTTACATTTTCTCCAAAGACTCTATAGCGGGGAATTACATAGTTCTTACCACAAGATGACAAAGGTTCTCCAAATTTACGAATTTTTAGAACTAAGTTATGTACTAAAGAAAAAATGGTTAAAACAATGTCTTATATACAAATTTTAAAAAAGGAGCCAAGGGAAGGTCTAAACAACCTTCCTTAGAATCATACTTTAAAATAATAGGATTTCTTGTTTTCTTTATAAAAATATTCACTAATGTGATCACCACCTTAAATCACTAAAAGTTTTAATCGGTTAAAAAAATTATTATTTGGTATTTGGAGACTTGGAACTTGATGATGGGATAGGAGGGATTAGATTTGGGTTGGATACACTAGTATGTTTTTTAGGATCAAGAAAAAAAATTGAGAGGTTCCTTGTAAGATAAACTTCATCTATGGTGTTAGAAATAGCTTTAGTAGGCATATATTTATCAACATCTATAAACATCTAGAAGGTTACATCTATCATAATGCTTTTGCACTTCTTGATGAGATATTTTCCTCATTCGTTTTCATTGTAAACATCCACATACAACCATTATTTAAAACAAACATCCCAACTACTTTACTTGTATGGTATCCCACCTCCCATGACACCTTAGATGTGGATGGTTATGAGAATTTCACTCCTTATGAAGGTATATGTAATGTCCCCCTGGGTTATCAGAGTGTCTAAGGGACATATCATTAGCTCTATAAGGCTAATTACTTTATTTTTACTGTAGCGGATAAACAATAAAAATTTAATTTCCATTTTTCCAAAATTAATTGTGACACAAAATCCAATAATTAACAATAATTTAATATAAATTCATTAACACATCCAACATATGATCTAAGGGATGGGCAGGATTCTTAAAATAATCTAACATCATCAAACCTTAAATCCAATCCATATCAGAGATGATAACCACTTCTAAAGGCTAATTATTCTTAATCGGAGTTAACTAGTAATTAAAGTGTTAATTATGATGCTTAACGACACTTAATGCACAAATGACGACACTTATCGCAAATACAATTGTTTAATAAATAACCATTGATTATCAATCCAAATGGATTAATAACATCTAATTACGTTTAAATAAGTCCTAATTACCAAAATTACAATAATTAATCACGATAATTACGAATGAAAGTCCACAAGACTAGTTAACTAGTTTTCCAATAAAAGTAGCTAGTTTTGCACAAAATCAACTTGTAACCATGCCATTAAACCCAAAATAAATCCTACATCCATTAAAACATAATTAAGCATTCACCTACATCCAATTAAAGGTTTATTTTCATATCATTTCAATTGCACATAAGGTGATCTTTTCCATCAATTCCAATGAAACTAGTTAACATTCACCGCAAGGAATTGAGTATAAGTAACTGAACCAAAATGAAATGCATACATAAGTAAAGGATCACACTTGATAATTATACACCTACAACACAATAACATGTTAGAAACAAGAAAAATGGCTGTAGCATCCCGTTTTTGCAAAAACAGAGATTTCAATCCACAACTAGTTATCAATTTTCACCGCAATCTATCTAGTTTCCAATTTAAATTTCCGAATGCCAAATAAAGAGAAATATATGACTACTGTAGCTCATGGGAATCATAGTATGGGTCACCTACTGTTAACACCCAAAAAGTGCTCACTAGCTCATTCCCTTATTCACATGACCCATTTGTCCACTTTTCCACCATTCGAGCCTCTAAAACCATCAAAAGGTCACCAAAAAGACCACAATGCACCCTTTTTTCCCCTCAAAATATGTATTTTTCCTCAAAAAACATAAAAAAAAACCCTAAAAAATGGTCCAAAATTCTCCAGAAATATTAAAAGGGAATAAAAATATAAAAAATATTCAAAAAAGGAAAAAGAGGAAAAAAGAGACATAAACCATGTTGGTTAATACCATTGGTTTCCTCAAAACCATAATGGTATTCCCCATCACCAAAAACTATAAAAAGGTGATAGGGGCTCCTCACTTATCATCCACATTTCATCATATCCTTATGCTGCCAAATTCCCTTTGAGAGCCATTGCCTCCCATTTTGAGTTTGAAGAATCCCATTGAAGCTTTGGAGAAGAAGAGACCATTGGACATTGGAGCTTCTCAACCTTGGAGTTGCTCAACACCCACCATCTTCACCATTTGAGGTAATACAAAATCAAATATTTTTCAGTTATTGTTTTTCCATAGATCTTATTGCTTATGTTTCGAAATCTAGTTTTTTAATTATTTGCACATGCTTATATTATCTTAGTTTATTCATAGTTGTTTTTGTTTTATATTGAAACTGCTATTACAAGTTACTAGGTGCATCTTTAGCATATGCTTGGTTGAAAAACCAAGCAACAGTTTTTGGCGACTCCACTAGGTTTCGAACTTTAAAATTTTGCTTTAGATCTTCATTTTTTACTAGTTTTATCATTCCAATTTGCAGATCTGCCATACTAGACAGCATATTCATTGCTGATTTAGCTTTTGGCCCTTTTCGTAGCCTTTAACAGCCCAAAATTTCACTTTTCGTTTTCGTTTCTGGCGACATTTTTTCTTTTTTCGCATCGCGCTTTTTCGCCCAACAGTCACACGGCGCATCGCGGCCTCGTGGCCATTTTCCACGTGGCGCATCGTGGCCTAACTGCCTTTTTCCGCGTTGCGCGTCACGGCTTTTTTCCGTGATGCACATCGCGACTTCGCGGCTTTTTTCCGCGCTGCACATCGCGGCTTAAACCCGCGATGCACATCGCGACTTTTTCCCATAAACCCACGATGCCATTTTTTTTTCGCTCGACCCAATTTTTAGAAAAATTTTACTGCATTTTTGCCCATTTAGCCTCTTTCGTCCAGCATTATTGTTTCTGCAAATTTTTATTTTTTTTCCACCATTCTGTTTTAATTATTGCGGCAATAGTAAATCTTTTTCTATTACATATGCTCAATTAAAATCTTTTTAAAAATTTTCAACAAGTGAAAGAAATGTTTTTTAGCACTTGGTTTAGATCATAGATTTCTCTTCTTTGCAAATTTTGAACCATTTTTCTGATTTGCTCAATAGTTTTGCCCAAGCAAGCACCTAGAAATCCATTTATTTATTACAGTTTTTACAATATTTGCTTTCCTTTAAAACTTATTTCAAAAGTCCATAGTTTTTGAAGTATTTTTGTTAAAGCATTTACATTTCAAAAAAAGCCTTTTATTTTTTGCAAATCGGAATCGTCTTGTTTGTAATCAATCGCCCAAGCAAGGTAAATTCTTTTTCAGTTAAATAATCACACTTGCACCCAATCAGCCACATTTTTAATTCATTGAGCCTTAAAATCTACCTAAACTCAACAAACACTTTAACCCCACTTGGGGAACAATTAAAGAATCTTGTAGCTAGGTAGGATTGGGGGGATAGGTGTTCCAATAACACCCCTCAATTATTTACATCTGAGACATAGTGGTTGACTTTTAGGGTCCCAAAAATCCCTTATTATTTGTTGACACGGTTATACACCAATTTATCGGGAAGGCCTGTCCCTTAGGAGGGTTGAAGCAGCCAGACTGGTTCCGGAAGTCTGAGTGGAATACCACTATCCATTCAGTAACCAAAGGATACCTTTCGCAATTCTTGGTGTACCACCCATATGGAAGTACAACGGCGATAGAACCAAACTGCAGATTCACCCAACCAAATGTGTCATGAACGAGGTATCTTAGTGGCCAATTTTTAGGATTGTCTACTCGGTGTCCCTCCTGGTAGGGGGATATCTAGCCTTTGATTCCACTACTCATATTGTCTGACTTGGATTTCATCACCTTGCAGAGGATATGTTTCGTTGAATCATAATACCACTTTTAGTTAGCCGTTTGCATGCTCTGCTACCCCCCTTGGTCTAGTGAGCACCACTTTTTTTTAGGAGCCGCTTGATTTTTGGTATTCTGACCACTTTTCTTGATTACTCCGCTTACTATAGCATAGCTGTTATAGTAAGTGATTTTGAGGTTGGTTGTTGGCCTGAGAGCCATTGTTTTTTCACACTCCCCTCCTACACACATCGTTGCACTAGGGTCTTGAGTTTTTTATCTCACCACCATCCATTGGCATTTCTAGACATATCTCACCATTGAGAACTTAAGACGATCCCAATGTTGTCAGGGTGAACCACCTCAATTCGGTACACTTGATACTACACGTCATAGACGTAGAGCGTTATCGCTTGACTCCACACATCATCGACATCGAACCCAGTCATTCGATTCTAACGCACCTCATTTTACATCTGATTCTAAGGCTGAATCCGAACACCCTACCGAGATATCACCAACCAACCCCATGGCTAGATCACAATATGACCCCCTTTTCACCAGTGTTGTTGGAGCTACATCAACAAACCCCGCTACTACCGTGACAACCACGGTAGCCACAACCCCCTTAGGCATGCCTAACATGGGGGCCACACCCACTCTAGGCATGCCCAACACATGACCACCACCTATATTAGGTATGCCCAACATGGGCGTCACCCCCCCTCATCGCCACTACCCAGATCCCAGTGATTACTGGAACCATTCCTAACCCATCTACAACCCATGTTGCACTTGGGAGCACGGGCCCCTCCCATAACACATCGGTTGGGGGACACATTCCTTTCACATCTAGCATACCCTTAGGAGGCACTGGAAAAATCCATAATGCTACCATTAGCAATTATACCCCAGTGACCATGCCACACCCATCTGCCAGTCTTCCATACATGACTAGTCTAAACTTACTAGACCTGGCAAGGTTAACCAACGACCCTATTAGACATGACCCTGCATGGCCCCCCATGCCCACAAAACTTCCCTCAGATATCCCAAAATTTGAAGGAAAAGCTGGGGAAGATCCCCAAAACCACATCATGTCGTTTCACCTATGGTGTTCCTCTAAATCCATAGTAGATGACTCCATTAGACTTAGACTTTTACAAAGAACTTTCACTGGCTCTGCAGCCAAGTGGTACATTGAGCAGCCACGTGGGACACACCCCACTTTTACATCCCTCGCCTCAACGTTCCTTCAATTCTTTCAACTACCTGTACGCTATGATGCAGGAGTGGAAATACTTTTGTCTTGTAGACAGAACACCACTACTCACATCACTGATCATATCCATGAATGGCGTAAGTGCCGTAGCCTCTGCAAGATAAAACTTGACGACCGCATCTTTTTGGATTGGTTCCTCAAATCACTCCTCCCCCTCATAGCCAAAGATGTAGCTTCAGAACAACCCCAATAAGAAGAAGAAGCCATCTTAAAAGCTCAACAGTTCGACCTCATATATGCCCAGTCAGGATATCTATACACTATTTTACCTGACGCCCCGCGTGGCGATCCATCCCGCCATGACGCGCCAGGGGCATCCCATGCCGCCGACGGTATTATCGGCCAGATTATGCCGCAAAACAAACCTTTTACCATGATGAGTACAAACAACGCCCCAAATCTTTCTAGGGCTTCATCTCATTCTGGAGCTACAACTTCGTATGCTCCAGTAACAAATACCCACCACACTCATGGACCCTCCTGTCCACCACAATGTTATGGGAAAGGAACATCAACTTATGCACCACCTTCATACTATAACCAACAGGCCCACCAGACTTCGGTCCAACCACAAGCCCAAGTGGCTTATTATCCTCAATAGGAAGCACCTCTTGCTCCAACACTTCCAACAGCTCAAGGTTACCCACAACCACAACAAGCAACAGGGCCACCTCATAACCCTCCTGCTTACTACCCACCACAACCTGCTCCAGAGCCCCCATGACCTCAAAACCCACCTACTGCCCAAGGGCATGTGTACGCACAGCAAAACCAACCTCCAAACCAGAACAACCAGCGTAACCAAGGAGGTCAACAAAACCGTGGAAGAGGACGTAACCATGGAAACAACCAGCAACACAACCAAGGTGGACCACCACCTAATCCCCCAAATAATAATAACGCATCTCCCCCCAACCAAAACCCTGACCATCCACTGAAACAGGCTAAAAATAATAACTTGAGAATAAACCATCCATGTTCCATATGTGGAGTCTATGGCCATTACACACATAATTGTCCCCATTTAGATTGAGCACATCAACTTTGGACCGACGATGCCCAATGACAAGGACACGCCGCACAGCCAGCACCTCCCCCTCAGCCACAACCCATGATATTGCAAAATCCCTTACCAAACCAAGGCACGGTAAACACTCGTCCAAATGATCCCCCTCAAGGATCCACTGCAACACAACAGCAAATTACCTATGCAATAGCCAATTACCAGTATGCAGAGTCCAACACTCACCATTTGCTAATGATGTCATCAAATTATGTCAATCTTCAAACCCATCGAAATCAATACGGATCCGCCCCTGAGGCCACACCTACCGACCCATTGTCGAGTACTCTCCCAACCGATCAACCACTTCGCATACCCAATATGCCCATGGACGGGGGTCCCAAAGCACCTCGTTTCCCTTTGAGATGAATTAACAATAACCTAAACACTTGTGCAGCTTCCAACTATAACATTGTAGAGGATTTAGCACAGTCCCCCGCTACTATGTCCGCTCTCGAAATCCTAAAAAATTGTCCTGCACAGAGAAAATTGTTGTTATCTACCATTGGTGCCATAGATCCAAACGACTCTAACATGATGGCTTTCGACTTAGAACAAGCTGAACCTCGTCTACCTTCATCTCTAGCTTTTCAAGTTTCCGTCTCCATTCGCAACCTCGTTGTTCACCGATGCATAATCGATGAAGGGGCCTCTACCTGCGTTATGTCGACTTTTGTATGGCAGAAACTTGGATCCCCAACGCTACAACCGTCAACTACCTCATTACGAGTTTACGATGGCCGTGCAGCCCAACCTCAAGGTTTGTTAGTGAACGTACCCATACAGCTTGGGGGCAAATTGGTTCTCATAGATATAGAGGTCATTAACGCCCAACTTGATTACAATCTCCTTCTGGGACAAAGCTACATGTATAAAATGAAAGTTGTCGCTTCTTCAGTTTTTCGCATCATGATGTTCCCCCATGAAGGACGCGTAGTTACAATAGACCAGATTACATACTATGATCCCAATGCCCCTGTAGCACCAGAAAATGTTCTTCCCATGATCGAACAACCCGTTCTTAGTGCTCCAACATCCTTCGTCTCATCAGTCGGACTCGAGATATATTCAGATACTCCCATGACCAGCTCTTTCCCGTCAATCCCACCCCCTCTTAAGGTAACTGCAGTATCCAATTTGTGCACCCTATCACACAACGAACAACAACATCCTCAACAACCTCAACCACCGCCACAAGCACCCATCGTGCCTAGTCATATCGGAACAACCCCGATTCACACAATCCCAATCTTGTTTCCGTTTTCAGGAGTTGTCAACACGCCAGTAATGGCTACACTCAACCTTCCAGGTTTAACATTAGGATTACCTGTATGGTACTTACCTGCCCCAACTCCCCCACCAACTTCGACCGTTGTCCTACAACCGGTAAAACCTATGAATATGTCAAACCATCCACCACCTAGCATACCAAACCACCAAAATCATCCACCACCTGGTGGTTCGAACCCCCAAAACCGATCAATTCCAACAGGGGGCACTACATCGACATCTACGTATGTCCCCCCTCAATCCCGCCACACTGGGGGTAGAGTTCCACCAACCTACGACACTGCACCCACAACTTGCACCCCCCTAGTGACTCCCAAATTTGCCAAGAATCCCCCAACCCGTGTACTCCCTAAGTGCTCCTTGTGCGACGATATAGGCCACGCTACCCATCTATGTCCACAACTACCGGCACTTCAAGAACACATGAATATGTTGGATGACGACAACAACGTTCCAGTAGTCAAACTAGAACTCCCCCCTCAGCCTCGTGATAAATCATTGCGCACAAACCATCCTTATGCAATATGCGGAATCTACGGCCATTATTCACATCACTGCCTCGATCTCCCAGATTACAGAGCAGCATTATACGAGTTGAATAATGTCGAACTAGAGATATCCCCACCACTTATTGAGGAAATATTTCCCCTAGAATCTTCCCATTCAAAAGAAATCAATACCATTTATATGATTTCAACTACCTATAAACCCGAACCAATTCATTTAATGGAACACTACTTCCGTACCGATGAAGAAATCCTAGAAACACTCACTGCACCAGACTACCTTTGAGATGATATGCACCATTGATCATACTTCCTCCCTGAAGCGTCTACATCCACCGCGGAAAACCAACTATCTGTTGAATCTAAGGACTTCTTACCAACCAAGGTCGATTGGTTCAAAGATCCGATACCAGCTCCAGAAGCCTTCGAGGAAGGTAACATGGCTAACATTTCGCCCATTATAAAAATCGACATCTCCACCACCCCTGGAAAACCTGAGCTTATCTCTTTGGGCGCTTCATGCACTAAGAAAGAAACCCAAGCTTATAAGAAACTATTCCAAGAATTTCAAGATGTTTTCACCTGGTGTTATACTGAGATGCCTGATCTTGATCTTACCATAGTAGAACATCACATTGACACTTGGCCCAACATCCCATTCACCCATCTAAGCTTCCAGTCGTCAAAGCAGAAATTGAGAAGCTTCGAGCAGCAGGCTTCATATACCCTATTGCATACACCACCTAGGTTTCAAACCCAGTTCCAGTCAATAAGAAAGTCGACACCATCCGCGTATGTACTGACTTCCGTGACCTCAACCTAGCTTGTCCCAAAGACAACTTCCTCACACCATTTATTGACCAACTAATCGATGAGTGTGCGAGGCATGAGGTACTTTCTTTTATGGACTGTTTCTCCGGATATAACCAAATCAAAATCCGTAAAGAAGATCAATACAAGACCGCTTTTACTACCCCATGGGGCACCTTAGCCTATCGTGTCATGCCTTTCGGTCTCAATAATGCGGGAGCCACTTTCCAATGTGCCATGACTTATTGTTTTCACGATCTGCATAAAATCATATTAGTTTATCTAGACAACCTCACCGCTCGATCTAAGAAACGATCTGACCATTTAGACGACGTTCGACAAGTTTTCTTGCGTTGTAAAAAATACAACATCCGCTTGAACCCACTCAAGTGTGTCTTTTGCATTCCAGCAAGTCGCCTGCTGGGGTTTGTCATTTCAGAAAAAGGGATCACCATTGACCCTCTAAAATTTCAAGCCATAGTAGACCTTCCATCACCACGTACATTAAGACAGCTTCAAAGCCTCCAAAGGAAATCCAACTTCCTTCGTCGTTTTGTCCCAGACTATGCCACCGTTGTACATGGTTTCCTCTGTTTGCTACGTCTTCATACCTGCTTCGTATGGGACAACCAAGAAAAAGGAGCATTCACAGATCTGAAAAAAGCACTTACCAGCGCCCCGTTGATTTCTCCACCAGATTTCACAAGAGACTTTACCCTTTACATTTCGGCATCAGATTACGTCGTTTCCGGAGTACTCAACCAAGAAGACTCCGCCTGTCAAGAACACGTCATTTACTATGTGAGCCAGACCTTGTCAGGCCCACCACTACGCTACCCACATGAAGAGAAAATGGCCCTCGCCGTCATCTTTTCAGTATAAAAGCTGTGACATTACATTCTCCTCAGCCACACCACGGTTGTGGCCAATTCCAATCCAATGGTCTACCTCTTGAATCGTCGCCTTCTACAAGGCCGTGTTGCCAAATGGGTGATTATCTTACAAGAATATGACCTAACTTTTAAAACCTCGAAGAGCACCAAAGCATTAGCACTCGCTCAACTCATTACGGACTTACCATCATCGTCATCATCACCAACTATCCATCCTGATATAATTGACGAACATTTTTTCATCATCTCATCTGACGACCCTTGGTATGGCGACATTTTGGTATACCTCTGCACACAGAAATTTTGACCCAACATCGACCGTGACGGACGCCATCGCATCCATCACCATGCCCCCCGTTATCTCCTCTTAAGTGATGTCCTCTATCAACAAGGCATCGACAAAATCTTATGATGATGCCTTTCCCAAGACGAAGCAGAACAAGTCCTTAATGACTGTCATAGTGGTGCCTGCGGCCACCATTTCTCCGGAATGGCCACCGCCCAAAAGGTAATCCGCGCAGGTTATTTTTTGCCATCATTATTCACTAATTGTATCATAGCAGTCAAACACTACCAAAACTTCCAGCTCTTTGCCCCAAAGGCAAGAACCCCCCCGTCCCCCTTCATCCAGTTGTCACCGCTGGACCATTTTGCAAATGGGCCATCGACTTCATGGATTGCAATCCCACATCATCCGGCGGCCACAAACACATTATTGTGGCTGTTGATTACTTCACCAAATGGGCGGAAGCCATTCCTACTTACAATTGCAAAGCCGACACTGCAACCCGTTTTTTCCTCAACCATGATATTGCTCGTTTCGGAGTACCAAAACAACTCGTCTCAGACCACGTCTCTCACTTCGAAGACTCCGTTTGGAGAGAATTGTCCACACTCCTCAAGTTTGAACATCATTTCTCCTCCACCTACTACCCCCAAGGGAACGGCCAAGTCGAAGTTGTTAACAAAATTTTAAAGACCATCCTCCAACGCACTGTCGACAAACATAAATCCAATTGACATCACATGATTTTTCCCGCACTATGGGTTTATCGCACGTCGACCAAAACCGCCACCGGATTTACCCCATTCCATTTAGTTCATGGCGTGGAATTTGTCCTCCCCATTGAATGTCAGATACCAACATTACAAATTTCCATAGAACTTCTCCCCCATACGTCACTAATTGAAGAAGGTCTACTTCTTTTAGAACAAGCCAACGAAGATCGCCGCGCATCTCTCCAAACAATCAAAGCCGCGAAGAACAGATCTAAACTCCATTACGATAAACATGTTCACCCACGAGCATTTAGTGAAGGAGACCTGGTCCTTGTTTACAATCAAGCCCATGACAAAACAGGCAAAGGAAAGTTCCAATCTATGTGGCAAGGCCCATATATCATACACACTTGCCTTGAACATGGAGCATACATTTTGACCAATTCGGAAGGCAATCCCATGCGCAACCCAGTAACGGGTTGTACCTCAAAAGATTCTACCCATAAAAACTCTTGGACACCATAGTCCATATTGTACAGTTTTTTGATTTTTTCACTGTAAATTCTCGAAACCTTACATTTCAATTCTTTTCTGCATGAACACAGATGGATCCTGTTCCACTCTACCACATCGACTTTGCCGATGGCGCAAGTCGTTGGTCTCCAAATCTCCCGTTAGTAGCTTGGGTAATTTATTCCGCTTCACATGAGTTGATCCACCTCGACGGAGTGTGTATAGGTGCTGCCACAAACAACCAAGCTGAGTACGATGTCGTGATCGGTCTCCTCGCCGCCGCTCTCCAAATGGGCATAAGTCACCTTCGTGTTTTCCTGGACTCCCAACTCCTTGTTTCCCAACTCAACAACTGTTATCAGGTACGCGATCCCTGTCTATTTAGAAAATTCTTGTGCACAAAACAAATGATTCGACATTTTGAATCAATCTCTTTCACTCATGTCCCAAGAAATCATAACACTGTAACAGACCAAATGGCTAACAACATTCTATATTGGCACGTCAACCAAAACATGTAGGACATTACGACATGCATCACATAGGAATTATAAACTTATCAAAACATTGCATCCACGTGCATAAAATATGCCTCCACAGGCATACAAAAAAAAATCTAAACGTTGCATCCACGTGCATAACATATGCCTCCACGAGCGTACAAAGAAGTAAAACATTGCATCCACATGCATAAGATATGCCTCCATGGGCGTACAAAAATAAAACATGCCTCCACGGGAAAACAAACAAACTACAATTGCATCCACGTGCAACAAAATATAATCAAGACAAGATGTGCATCCACGTGCATACACGACGATATACCAAAACATATATATATATATATCATCATAAAAGTCATAATGTCAAGAGTGCCCTCAGCACCCAAAATATACAAAAAATACACTAACCATACAAAATGTGTATCAACAAAATCATCCCCATATGCTCATCAGCATTTGGGGGCAAGTACAAGATCACCTAATCATCGTGATCCCCAGGATCCTCTGGCTCCTCCGGATCATACTGATCCCGAGCCCTCCTCTCGGCCATCACAACAACTACTCTGAGCAGGATAGACTGCCACTCACGGGGTGCATCGAAACAATGCTCAATAGTAGGACAGTCCAAATCCCTCCAACCCTCCTCTGGTGCTCCCACTAGAAGCCCCTCCAAAGTCTCACGTATGCTCTCTAGGGAATCATCTCGAGGATGCACAACTCCTCGAGCAAAGAAGGTGGTACCGCTACAAGTGGACGTACCACCACCATCATCCGTCCCTGACGGCCTATATGATTAGCTGGTGGCCTCGGACCAATATCTGCACAATCACACAAAGTGAACCAAGTCAATATCATATAAATATCTCTAGCTATACTCAAAACAAAAACATCTAAACATGCTATAACAGAGAACCAAAAACAAAGACATACCGTCTAGACCCCAGGCCTCTCCCTGAGCCCGAGGCATCTCTGGATCTCCTCGGAAGTCCATACCAGCATATGGATAATCATCAATAAGCAGCGGTATCTGCTCCCACTACTCATACATATCTGCAGAAAATAAATGTCGGGCCCCACCACCACGCTGGGGCATCATCTCCCCCCACTGCACCATCCGCGGCTCACTCCTCAACCCATCCCGCACCGGCACACGGGGCTGCAAGGTAGGGACCCGCTCAAAAAAGAAACAACAGAGGAAGGAGGCAAAGCTAAACTCCCCTCCCTCCCGACTGACCTTGTCCAACTCTCGCCGAACACAAGCCAAAAACATATGACCCCAGGAAAAGTAGGTCCCTCTCAACACACGGTCCACCATCATTGTTTGCCCCCCAGACAAACGATGTGGCACCTGGGCACCAAGCACCCGCAAAACACAAGCCCCCACTGCCTGCATCGCTGGCTCCCGCAGGTCCGAAATACTCAGGGCACTATTATGTGTATGAGCCCCAGGAACACCGAATCTCTCTAGTAGATCCTCGATGTCCAAGTCAGCCGGTATCCTGGGCTGCAACTCCCTAATCTCCCCCAAACGGGGCAAGCCAGTAAGGAAATAAACATCATTCAAGGTGATCTCTAGTCGCTCACCCTGCACCATAAATACACCCTCTCTTGGAACCCAGAAATCCACCAATTTGTTCAGCAGAGCTTTGACTGAACGCATAAGAGGAACCTGAGCGAACTTTAGGAGTCCACCCACAGCCAAGGCTGCCCGCACATCCGGATCATCATGAATTCGACCCATCAATCTCACATCTATCTCTCTCTCCCACCACGACACTAGCGGCCTCCTCAGCATCTTGCCAAAAAACAAAGGAAAATTTTTTAGAAACAAATTTTTTTTCTCAAAAAACCCCATCACAGCTTTCAGCTTCAAAGAGGCGATGCACGTCGCAGGTATCAGCCCCACAATCGCGATGTGCATCACGGCTTTCAGCCCGAAAGTCGCGATGAACATCGCGGCTGTCAGCCCGAAACCCGCGATGAACATTGCGGCTCTCAGCCCGAAATCCGCCAATAACATCGCGGCTGTCAACCTGAAACCCGCGATGCACATCGCGGCTATCAAGCCAATACCCATGATGTGCATCGCAAAAAATGAGCTGAAACCCGCGATATTCCATGTTGGAAAGCCAAAGTGGAATTACGCGGCCTTCGAGGGCCCGCCGCTAACCAGAAAGCAAATAATTGAAAAGGATAAGGAAAATAGACTTACTTGAAACTTGCAGAATAAAAAACCAACGGTCGAATCTCCCGTAAATCGAGAAAATGCTCTGACCACCTCAATTACTCTGTGAAACTCAACGGTGAAAATGACACTTGTCACATTGGGCCCACTTGTTATTTATAGGAATTTAACAATTTTCAAACAACCATTCCGGCACCATACGATGTCCATTTTTCAAACCATTGGCACCATTGGAATCAGCACAGTGAGAACTTCATGATTGTCCACTCCTTTTTCCAATTCCACCAGCTCCATTTTTCGAGCATTTTTCCCATGCCCCTCGTTGCCTCGATTTGCATGCCACATCAACCGTCATCCATTTTTTACGAGTCTTATATCGCCGGATTCAGTTTTCCGTGCTCATGATGATGCTTGAGACCATTTCTCGCTCTCACCTCTAGTTTTTTTTGGGCATTTTTTCCCATGCCCCTCGTCGCCTCGGTTTGCGTGCCACTTTGGCCGTCGTCCATTTTTTACGAGTCTTATATCCCCGAATTCAGTTTTTCGCGCTCGTGACGATGCCTAAAATCATTTCTCGCTGTCACCACCAATTGTTTTTTGGGCATTTTTTCCATGCCCCTCGTCACCTCGATTTACGTGCCACATCAGCCGTGGTTCGTTTGTGACAAGTTTTATAACATCGGATTCAGTTTTCCACGCTCGTGATGATGCTTGAGACCATTTCTCGCTCTCACCCCCATAATTTTTGGGCATTTTTTCAAAATGCCACTCATCGCCTCGATTTGCGTGGCACATCGATCGTTGCCCATTTTTTACGATCTTTATGTCGTCGGATTCAGTTTTTCATGCTCATGACGATGCTCGAGATCATTCCTCGCTCTTACCAATACCTCTTTGTTCGGTATAATTTTATCCCTTTTTCGGGCCGAGCAATTCCTTTACGAAAAAGGCACTTAGGGAGTTTTTGTTAAGCTCTTTTCTGACTCCTAAAACAATGAAAAGATCGCCGAGCAACCTTGCTTCCTTTCATGCTCGCTAAAAGTATTTGAAAGCTTGTCTACCTAGTATAAGTTTACCCCTTTTCCGGACCTTGTAGACTAATTACGAAAAATGAATACTCTAGTCACATCGGCTAGAAGAGTTCTCCATCTGCATCATTTTATCCTTTTTCGAGCCTTGGAGACTAACATACGAAAAAGAACAGCAATGGAATCTACTTATCGCTTTCAGACTCTCAAAAAATGAAAGCAACCACGAGCAATCACCGTCTTGGGCTTGTACAAATCCACAGGACGGTACTCCTCCACCAATTCAGAGTCTTCATATCGTTTTTAGACTCCTTAAAAATGATAGCACTCACGAGCACGAACAGTCCTGGGCTCACAAAATCCACAGGACAATACCATTTCAGAGCACACTTTTATCCCTTCTTGGAGCTCATTAAAACCATGAAGAAGGACACAACGGTGCTTTTCGGCACCAAAACAGATCATGTCTACTCATATGGCAGCTTCCCCATTTTGGTAGCCTTTGTTCAGAGCATTCTGCAGTATGTCACCATGAGAATATCCCCATAGCATTGATCAACTTGTACCCCCAGAGTCACTCCAGTCTACAATACACATCCTTGATCCCTTAAAGATATGATCCTCACACCGAAAAATCAGTTTCATTTGCTCCCAGATCAACCATGTCATCATGCTCTGAACAAAGGAAGTTTGAGTCCACCCACTCTATGACCCCAGTTGTTCCCCATCCTCACAGTATATCAGTCCTACCATCAGTACTATCACACTTCAGTTATACACCTCGCGCTTCTATCAAGGAAACATCATTGCCTTGGTAGTTGTTGGTCTCCCTCTGTTGACACCAACCAAATCTATTCCAGAGGATAGACCCAGAGGTCCATGTGCCTTGGACTCATCGCCATTAGTGATGAGTGCCTACAGATCATTTTGGCAGGAGTCCTCAATGCCTCTCCAAATGATTGTTTCTCACATGCTCGACTTCAACACCTTGATCGCATCGTCGAGACTCGTACAGGGTATCGGTCCTTTCAGTTTTTGTTGAAGACCCCGGATATCACCTGACTCTACCACATTTGAGAGTCTAATTGAGGAAACCACCAATTACACATTCCTACGGATATTCAGGTTGCGCTAGGCAACAATTTACAGATGTACTGCATTTTTATACTCCCTCGAGTATACAATTACATATACACCTCAAAATTGACTCACAGTTATTGAGTCCCTACAGATGTTGGACACCTTCAGTTTCAGCAGTTCATTAACCCTTCTGATACCTTATTCCAGTGTATCAATTATTGAGATCAGTCATGGTATGACCATGAGTACGTCCCAACATTGTGTCCCCTCTGGACCATTATGATGTACCAACAGGTTTTTATGTATTATTCAGGTCCCACTTCTTGGGCCTAATTGTTATGTATATTTCTTGACACGAGCATGGGTATTCCCGCCTTGTCCATTATCAGAGATTATTCCTCATTCATTTTGAGGCTATGTATTTTTTCAGTTTTTGCAGCTTCCAAGGGGTCGTTGTTCCAATCTCCAATTGGTCTCTTCTCTTCTCCAAGCACCAAGAAAAAGACAAAAGAACTATGATGTCTATCGGCCATACGATGAGCTCCTGCCCTCACACATCAGGGAGCAATCTGTTAACACCCAAAAAGTGCTCACTAGCTCATTCCCTTATTCACATGACCCATTTGTCCACTTTTCCACCATTTGAGCCTCTAAAACCATCAAAAGGTCACCAAAAAGACCACAATACACCCTTTTTCCCCTCAAAATATGTATTTTTCCTCAAAAAACATTAAAAAAAACCCTAAAAAAGAGTCCAAAATTCCCAAAAAATATTAAGAGGGAATAAAAATATAAAAAGTATTCAAAAAAGGAAAAAGAGGGAAAAAGAGACCTAAACCATGTTGGTTAATACCATTGGTTTCCTCAAAACCATAATGGTATTCCCCGTCACCAAAAACTATAAAAAGGTGATAGGGGCTCCTCACTTATCATCCACATTTCATCCTATCCTTATGCTGTCAAATTCCCTTTGAGAGCCATTGCCTCCCATTTCGAGTTTGAAGAATCCCAATGAAGCTTTGGAGAAGAAGAGACCATTGGATCTTGGAGCTTCTCAACCTTGGAGTTGGTCAACACCCACCATCATCACCATTTGAGGTAATACAAAATCAAATATTTTTAAAGTTATTGTTTTTCCATAGATCTTATTGCTTATGTTTCGAAATCTAGTTTTTTATTTATTTGCACATGCTTAGATTATCTTAGTTTATTCATAGTTGTTTTTGTTTTATATTGAAACTGCTATTACAAGTTAATAGGTGCATCTTTAGCACATGCTTGGTTGAAAAACCAAGCAACAACTACGGACATATTTATGTAGCTTTCCTCCCATATATATTCCATTAAATAATTCACACAACTGGCTAATTCTACTCATCTGAATTGACTAGTAATTCTAAAAATTGCTAGAATAATTAAATCCACGAGTCATAGAATCATTCAAATCCCATTCCAACTCCAAATAACATGTTTTAACATTCATAACAGAGGTATATCTCATTCAAATATTTTTTCAAACACTTAATATGCAAAGTCACAAATCTACTCAAACAATTCCATTGAAGGAGCTAGAAATTGGAAATTGATCTAGAATTTCAGTAGACATTTCTCAAACGCTATCAGGAATATTTACCTTCACATTCTCACACAAATTTCAAGTTTATTTATCATACATGAGAATAAAAATAACACTCGGGAATTTTTACAAACACTTCATGTGCCAAGTCTCCAATCTACGCAAAACAATCCAATCGAAGAACTAGTTTTCGAATAAAAGGTAGAAGCTTCAAAGAGAAGTGCATTAAACCATTACAAGGATATTGTTCCATAAAAATACACATTATATAATTAACAGGGGCATAAATATCATTTATATTGCAGAGGTTCCAAAGAATCATTTCCTCAAACAATGTGTGCCCAAAATCCCAAAAACTAGTTTCCAATTCCTTCACAAAATTTACTTGCATAAATAGATTGAATTCCATAAGAGATTTATTTCACAATTAGCTCGTACATTTCATCAAAAATTTCATGTGAATCCATAAATAAATCAGATCAGATCCAAATAAAATAAATAAACATGATATAAAGCACTTATCTTTTCCAAATACGCAACTGGAATCCATTGCGCCACGTTCCACCCAGCCATAGACACAATGCAAGCCAAAACTCACTTTGCAATGGTCACCCCCAAGCCAGAACCATGATTCCACGAGCAAAAGAGCAATCAACCACAAATTATCTCAAGGACCCAATCCATTCATAACCCAATGGAAACTTTGGCCTCTACTTCTACTATAGGGCGATTCCAGTGGCTCCAAGATAACAGTCCAACCACAACCAAATGGCAAGTAGCACTTCCAATCCAGGGAAATTCCAGTGGCTCTAGTACAACCTCAAATCCAAGGCAGTGGACCTCACTCATACTGCCAAACCAGGATATCCATAGGCCATACACAACTATGTCCAACTTCAAATCCAATGGCAGTGGACCTCGCCCTTGCTGCCAATCCAGGATCTCTAGAGGAAATTCCAAGATATACACCAGTGGCTCCAGAGTAACTCATCTTGGGAACATGATCCACAAGGTCACAATGACCAACAAGGATCTCATACCAATAGTATCCAAAATCAAACCACAAGTGCCAAACACAAGCACAAGAGCAAAAGCATGAACCAACACACAAGTGTGACTAGCCAACACAAGCCAATCGAATTCTTTAATGAGCAATTCGAATTGGGAGAGAGAGGGACAAAAGCATGAGATTTACATTCCTATAATAGTAAATTGTAGTTACACATCAGGTGGCTACACCAAGAGACACACTAACCCAACTCAAGAGGGTGCACTAGGTGAGAGAGAGAAAGAGAGAGAGACTGTAACACTAATAAAAATTAATCATAGAATAAATGAAACCAAGGAATAAAATAACACATGAGGGTACACAACCAAGAGGGTCCACCAAGTCCACAACCCCTTGCTCGTAACATCATGGTTACTCATACTCTTTTATGTGGCATCGGTCGACCCAATTGTTTTATTTTATTTTATTATTTTATAATTTCAACATAATAAAAATAATAATAATGTGAAAACCATAGTCCAGGCACCGTGTGCCACTATGTCCAACATAACAACAATAATAATATGTCTAGGGGATAAACCATAGGGTATTACATCCCTCCCCCCTTAAACCATGCATCGTCCTCGATGCATGGATAGCATACATGCCCATACATGCCTCAGAAAGATAACATCTTTCTAACCACAATACTTCTCACTACCACCTACTTTCATGTCCATCTCCACTGCCTATGGGAGAACCGGGACTAGTAGGGTGGACTCAAGGAAGCAAGTGTCGATATTCAATCCCCATCACAGGGTCTTCAATCCTCTTTACAAGGCCTTCAAACCTCAACAAAGATACATCCACATGAAAATCATATTTCATTCACTCATATGATAGACATCAAATATATAAAAAAAAATATGCGATACATGGTATAAAGATATTCTTCTACAAAGATACTTTTCACATTCCAACAAACACACAGTTAGCAACAAACATATATATGTGTATATATATATATATACACACACTATTCATCTAGATACATAAAATACATCTTCAAGACACATGATACATGAAATATATCACACGAAATACATTAGTATATAAAAGGAACATGTGATATAGATACTTCTTCAACAAAATAATTCAGAAATGCATCTACATGAATCGTATTCTAATCAATTTAAATCATATGAAATGCATCAGGTGTATCAATCATTTTCATGAAGTGCATCAAGTATACCATCCAATCTCATGAATTGCATCAAGTGTGTACTCTTTATTCATGAAATGCATTCCAGTCAATCAATCACATAAAATGCATATACTTTACCTATAGATACATGAAATGCATCATGCATATGCTCTATCAACAAGATGCATGAAATACTATCAAGATACCACAAGAATAGTTGCTCATTAAATAAAATATACTCTTCCAGCAAGGTACTTTTCAATAAAATTTTCAAAAGAGAAACTTTCAACAAGGTCATAAAGACATTCAAACCACGAAGATACTTTTCTAACAAAGATCATAAATTTACTCTTCTAAAAAATATCATAAAGATACTTTTCTGACAAATATCTCAAAGATATCTTTCTAATGAAGATCACAAAGATATTTTTCTAGCAAAGATTGCAAAGATCACCCGAATATTTTATGCACTTATTGTAAGAGGTAAACAAACTTATATGCAACAATTCCAATCTAACTAAGAAACCAAAAAGGGCCATAACAACTAGTAGTTAAACAAAGCATAAGTATTCTTTAGAAAATAGTAAAAAAGCCAATATACATCAACTAATAGTAATTAGTATCAACCAGTAACATCAACCAATATCATTCATACACCAGTCATATAGATGTTGGTCCAAAATACATCAATTCATAATACCTCAACCATATATCAATCATATGTCAATCATATATCAATCATACACAAATATCAACCAATGAAAATCATACATGCATCAACTGACCATACAAACATCAATCATAGTACATCAACCAGAATACACCAACCAGAATACCTCAACCAGAACACATCAACCAGAACACATTAATCATAATATATCAACAAGAAGCAAAATACATCAACCATAATACATCAAATCAGAATACGTCAAATCGGAATACAACAATCAGAGTACATAAATCAGAATACATCAATCATAATACATCAATCAACTACATCAACGAGAAGCAAAATACATCAAGCATAAGACATCAAATCAGAATACATCAACCATACATAAACCATACATCAATCATCGATATCAATCAATGACAACCCATCAAACATCAACAACAACCAAAGGTAGCCATACATACATAAATGACAACCAAGAACAACCAATAATAGCCATACATACAGTAATGACAATATCATACATGTATCAACAATTAATCAATCAATTAATAACAACCAATAGTATCAAACAACATACATCAACCATACCAATCATATTGAATAGTTACTCAATTTATCATAACATTAGATATAATTATTAAAACATGATGATATATACAATATACATATATTAATATACATATGTACAACCAACATCACCACACAAACACTACTAATACTGCACTTATGTAAACACTCAACATATACACAATCATACATTATGTTGCTAATTATTTACACGTAGCACACTACTTATACCATCAACCAAAGTACATTCATAGTCACCTCAAGAAACCAAACATCCTACCACCAAAATATTCTAACATTCTGCGATAAAATAATTACTAGCTATACAACATACCATCATACGCTCATACCATACACCATACTTACTATTACCATGTATTATTTCTATACGTGCGCCCATTTGTCTACATGCATATTATAATTCTTCAATCAATCATATATCATTTTATTATTAATCATATACACATCATATTAGTCATAAACCCATATATCCTATATTGTATACACTCGTATAATTATTATGTTATACCATAATATCCATACAATTATAGCGGTATGATTACTTAATCCAATGCTATCATATTAGGTACGCGTTATAACAAATATACTAACATAATACCTCTGATCACACTATAATTCTTAATATTTCCAAAAAAATTCCAAACACTTCTCAAACACTCCCAAACACTTCCAAATACTCCAAAATACTTCCAAAATTTACACTTACTTCATTGCATACGTTCACATCTATACATATAGTATATACACAATATCATATACACGTAATACTAATAATTATTGCATATTTTAAAATACATATTACAGTACACACACACACACATATATATAACATTTATATTATGCTATATTCAATATCATATACCCCTTATCTATCTTACATCACATATTATGTTATACATATTTAAATTATTGTTATACAATATTAGCATACACTACTACACTACCTTCTTACACACAAAATAAAATAAAATAAATAAAATTAAGAGAATATGAATCATTAAGACAAGAGGCTCAAATTTTCCTCCAAAATTAAACCAGCATAGATCCATTTTAAACTCGTATCTATCAAGCATCGAGAGGGATCCAATTTCTTTGAGGTGTATTTATTTTTTTTAATTTAAACTCAAGAAATTTGATCTCTCTTGATTGATAGATCCGGGTTTAAGTTTTTATTTTATAAACGAATATCTATTTTTTAATTACTTTTCATAATATTTTATTTTATGAACCAACATGGATTTTTTTTAAATACTTTCCATAATTTTTTTTATTTTATGAGCCGACATGAATTTTTTTAATTATTTTGTTAGTAACAAACGTTACAACATCTCCCCCATACTGGACTGTAGAGCACCTCGTTTCACTCGATGCAACAAGGAGTTACATCTCCACAAATAAAATAAATAAAATAGAAGAGAATATGAACCATTAAAGACAAGTGGCTCATTTCCTCCAAAAACAGACAAGGAGTTACATCTCCACAAATAAAATAGAAGATAATATGAACCATTAAAGACAAGTGGCTCATTTCCTCCAAAAATAGATAAGGAGTTACATCTCCACAAATAAAATAGAAGAGAATATGAACCATTAAAGATAAGTGGCTCATTTCCTTATAAATAGACAGGGAGTTACATCTCCACAAATAAAATAAATAAAATAGAAGAGAATATGGACCATTAAAGACAAGTGACTCATTTCCTCCAAAAATAGACAAGGAGTTACATATCCACAAATAAAATAAATAAAGTAGAAGAGGATATGAACCATTAAGGACAAGTGGCTCATTTCCTCCAAAAATAGACAATGAGTTACATCTCCATAAATAAAATAAATAAAGTAGAAGAGGATATGAACCATTAAAGACAAGTGGCTCATTTCCTCCAAACATAGACAGGGAGTTACTCACATACATTGAAAATAAATAATAAATAATAAATAAAAAGGAAAATCTAACCACTATTAAGACAAGTGGCCTATTTACCCAAAATACACAAGGAGTTACTCATCAATGTAACCACTACCATCCAAGTGGCATAAATAATCCTATAAAAGCATACAATCAATAGAAAATCCAAAATCCATATAAGGTATAAATGCCACTTAATAAATCGTATTAATATTTAATAATAATAAAACTATATCATATTTATATATCTTATATAATTACATAGCATATACATATATACATAATTATTTATTTTATACACTATTTATATATTATATGTTAGTCTATGTTAATTAATATATTACATATACTAACAAATCCATAACCCCTTGACCTTTGAAATTGAAAAGAAATAAAAATAAATTCAAACATATCTCTGAAGTAGGCATTAGTCAGGGCTTTTGATTCTTCTATTAACATAAGGGAGGTTAAAATTATTTCACAAAGCACATCTATAAATTACAAATACATATAAACAAAGCTATGAATCCATAAAAGGCCCAACAGTCACAGAGTTGGAACCTAAGCTCTGATACCACCTGTAATGTCCCACGGGGCTATCAGAGTCTCTAAGGAACATATCATTAGATCTCTAAGGCTAATTAATTTATTTTTAGTGTAGCGGATAAACAATAAAAAGTTAATTTCCATTTTTCCAAAATTAATTGCGACACAAAATACAATAATTAACAATAATTTAATATAAATTCATTAACACATCCAACATCTGATCTAAGGGATGGGAAGGCTTCTTAACATAATCTAACATCATCAAACCTTCAATCCAAACCATATCAGAGATGATAACCACTTCTAAAGGCTAATTATTCTTAATCATAGTTAACTAGTAATTAAGGTGTTAATTACGACGCTTAACGACACTTAGTGCACAAATGACGACACTTATCGCAAATCCAAATTTTTTTTAAATAAACATTTATTATCAATCCCAATGGATTAATAAAATCTAATTACGTGTAAATAAGGCCTAATTACCAAAATTACGATAATTAATCATGGTAATTACGACTCAGAGTCCACAAGACTAGTTAACTAGTTTTCCAATAAAAGCAGCTAGCCTTGCACAAAATCAACTTGTAACTATTCCATTAAACCCAAAATAAATCCTACATACATCAACAACATAATTAAGCGTGCACCTACATCCAATTAAAGGTTTATTTACATATCATTCTAATTGCAAATAAGGTGATCTTTTCCATCAATTCCAATGAAACTAGTTAACATTCACCGCAAGGAATTGAGTCTATGTAATTGAACCAAAATGGAATGCATCCATAAGTAAAGGATAACACATTATACTTATCCACCTACAGCACAATAACATGTTACAAACAGGGCACATGGCTGTAGCATTCCATTTTTACGAAAACAGAGATATCAATCCACAACTAGTTATCAATTTTCACTGCAATGTATCTAGTTTCCAATTTAATTTTCTGAATGCAAAATAAAGAGAAATATATGAAGACTGTATCTCATGGAAAGAATATCATGGATAACCTACATTCATATGGTTGTAGCTTTCCTCCCATATATAGTCCAGTAAATAATTCACAAAACTAGCTAATTCTACTCATCTGAATTGACTAGTAATTCTAAGAATCGCTAGAATAATTAAATCCACGGGTCATAGAATCATTCAAATGCCATTCCAAATCCAAATAACATGTTTTATAAGTCATAACATAGGTATATCTCATTCAAACATTTTTTCAAACACTTCATATGCATAGTCACAAATCTACTCAAACAATTCCATTGAAGGAGCTAGAAATTGGAAATTGATCTAGAATTTCGATAGACATTTCCCAAACACTATCAAGAATATTTACCCTCACATTCTCACACAAATTTTAAGTTTATTTATCAGACATAAGAATGAAAATAACACTCAGGTATTTTTACAAACACTTCATGTGCCAAGTCTCCAAACTACGCAAAACAATCCAATCGAAGAACTAGTTTTCGAATAAAAGGTAGAAGCATCAAAGAGAAGTGCCTAAAATCATTATGAGGATACTATGCCATAAAAATACACATTATATAATGAACAGGGGAAGAAATATAATTTCTATAGCATAGGTTCCAAAGAATCATTTCCTCAAACAATTTGTGCCCAAAATCCCAAAAACAAGTTTCTAATTCCTTCACAAAATTTACTTGCATAAATAGATTGAATTCCATGAGAGTTTTCTTCCACAATTAGCTCATACATTTCATCAAAAATTTCATGTGAATCCATAAATAAATGATATCAGATTCAAATAAATTAAATAAACATGAGATAAATCACTTATCTTTTCCAAATACGCAACTGGAATCCACCGTGCCACGTTCTACCCAGCCGTAGACACAATGCAAGCCAAAACTCACTTTGCAATGGTCACCCCCAATACAAAACCATGATTCCAAAAGAAAGAGTGAACTCAACCACAAATTCTCTCGAGGAATCAGTCCAACCACAACCCAATGGAAACTATGGCCTATACTTCCACTCTAGGGTAATTCCAGTGGCTCCAGGACAACAGTCCAACCACAACCCAATGGCAAGTAGCACCTACAATCCAAGGAAATTCCAGTGGATCCATAACAACCTCAAATCCAAGGCAGTGGAACTCACCCCTGCTTCCAAACCAAGATCTCTAGAGGCAATACACAGGTATGTCCAACCTCAAATCCAATGGCAGTGGACCTCACCCTTGCTGCCAATCCAGGATATCCAGAGGCAATTCCAGGACATACACTAGTGGCTCAAGAGTAACTCAACTTGGGCACAGAATCCACAAGGGTACAATGACCAGCAAGGATCTCATTCCAAGAGTAGCCAAAATTGAATCACAAGTTCCAAACACAAGCACAAGAGCAAAAGCATGAACCAACAAACAAGTGAGATTATCCAACACAAGCCAATCGAATTCCTTCATGAGCAATTCGAATTGGGAGAGATAGGGACACAAGCATGAGAGTTACATTCCGAGAATAGTAAATTGGAGTTACACACCAAGTGGCTACACCAAGAGACACACTAACCCAACTCAAGAGGGCGCACTAGGTGTGTGTGTGTGAGAGAGAGAGAGAGAGAGACTGTAACACTAATAAAAATTAATCCTGGAATAAATGAAACCAATGAGTAACATAACACGTGAGGGTACACAGCCAAGAGGGTCCACCAAGTCCACAAGAAGGGTGTATTACATCAACATAGACACAAACAAAACGGTAACACTTTTCCCACAACCCCTTGCTTGTAACACCATGGTTCCTCATACTCTTTTATGTGGCATCGGTCGATCCGGTTGTTTTATTTTATTTTTATAATTTCAACATATATAAAAATAATAATAATGTGCAAACCATAGTCTAGACACCTTAAGCCACTATGTCCAACATAACAACAATATTAATATGTCCAGGGGATAAACCAGAGGGTATTACAGTATCTCATATGCATTGCATGAAATATTGCAAAATTGTGGCCCATGTGAGTTGTATGGATTCGGCAATGCACTCTATGAGAGGCATGAACCTTTATAACTTAAAACACATTATTAGTGATAAATGTGTAAGTGCATACATGATAGATCCAAAATAGTAATCATATGTTTATTGTTAGTATAATTGATTTTGTTAAGAATTGCTCCCAAGTATATACTTGAAACAAATACTAGTAGATTTGCATAAGATGGATGCAAATTAACATTATCAAGATATTATGCAAATGTTAGAATTCAGAGCTTATGTTAACTTATTTTTTTTTGAACTAGTTGACTTTTATATTACGATAAAAAACCACATATTCAGTGTTTTAGCAACATGGCCTACAACTAGAGAAACCAGACTAGCTGCAAAACAACAGTTTGTCATCTTATTCCCATGAGAGATTATCTTCAAAAAGGTTATTGTGCCAGTATTTTGAGTTCTAAAAACTAACTAACTTACTAGTATTTCTAATGCTTTTAGTAATATAACTATCATTACTTATGTTCCTTATAAAAAAAACTAACAGTAAACCAAACTAGATAGCTAATATTCATCAGAAATAAACACAATTCTAACCTCTTATGGAATGGGGGATGAACTACATAGATCCATGTTGGTTTCCAAAATAGTTTCCAAACTTGGAACCTATATAGCATAAAATAGTTTCCAAACTTCTCCAAGTCATCACAAAAATAGTTACAAGGGTATTTCCAATGATCCTACCATCTTCCCTCATCATTCTCCAACCTTCCAAGTTATGCACCACCATCATCAACACACACAGAGGATATGTCGTTCTCCCACAGTCCTCATCATTCACTTGATTGGTTTGTCTTTTCCAACCAAGTTTCCCTTAGATATGACTATATAGGATCATCATGCAGTTTATGGAGCCATGGAGGGATCGTATGTGCCTATACCATATCGGTTATCATCTCCCATTTGTCTACTCAAGCATGTGATGTGTCACATCGTCATGGTTGTGTGGGTTGGGATCCTTCAAAGCCACCTGACGCATTTTGTATGCCCAAGGTGGGGGAGATGTTATGTTAACTATTAATACCTGCCAATTTAAGGTCCTTACATGAAATAAAAATATATATATATATAAATTAAATGGTTGGTATAGTTAATAATACACTCACAAACTAATCACTACAATATCACATGAGCTCATTTTCAACCCTTTGACTTAAACCTTCTTGCATATAATTTAAAAAAAAAAAACATTAGTTCATGTGTTTTTTTGTAATTGATCTAGCCTCTATATCAATGGTATACATAAATTTTGTAGAACAAATCCAAAATATATATTACTTCCAAGGGAAACAGACCTACAATAGTTAAAAAATATAAAAATTGTAATGTTCTTTCTTTATCCCACTAAGGATTTAACAAACTGCTAACAATTTTAAAAATCAATATATCTACCAAACTCTAGACCAAGACTTAGAGATTGTTCAGGTGGTATTACTATCAAAAGAAAAGACAAGGCACTACAATATGGCTGATTTTGACAAATGCTAATCCTTAAATTCAAAGTCCACATTGATGTAGATAGGGGAGTATCCCCTCCTTGACTCAGTGTGGAAACTTCTTCAACTGGTCTACCCCACCATTGTCATTTTCTAACCCTCTTCCTTTTCCATTTTTTCCTATCCTATTTATCTTGGTTCCTCACTTCCAACTTCACACCCCCAAATTGCATTGATTGAATTTTCATATTTTTGGTCTAGCTAGTCTCATGTTGAGCGCCTTTTATTTCAATCGTCATAGCAATTAAAGTATCAATGTTCCAATAAAAATATGTCATCCTTATGTATATACTTCTTGATAACCCTATATTAGGAAGACAATAAATCAAGACCTCATAAATGTTATCATAAGATGCCAAACAATTGAGCTATCTTACCTTGTTTTCAATCTCCTCCACTTCATCTTTGAACTTTATAGAGAATATTCAATTGTATGTTTCTACAGTAACCACAACTAGGGATCATTTATCTTGGTATTAAAGGGTCTCTTAGCTAAGTCTAAAGATGCTTTACACTTACTCATTCTGCCCCTTCACAAACCTTGTATTTATTTACCCTCCCAATACTCTTTACTACTTTCCATCTTGGTGCACCCTCCTTCTAAGTAGAGATTTCACCAAATAGAACCTCATAGTAAATACTAGAGAAGCAAATAAACCCAATTCTACCTAGGGCACATACTTGTATACTAGGAAGAAGCCTTGGCTTGAAATGACCTTTACCTCATATGGATGAAAAAATTCACTTATGTTGAGTTGATGAAAGTTTCCTCCCACATTGAATGCGTTTTCTCAGATTATAACCAACCATTAGTACCTTTGTATCAATTCCTCTATCCTAAATTATGCTCCTATTTAATGCCCATCATATAATGAGGTAATAAAATTCAAAATTGGAGCATAGAATCCAAGCCATGACGGTTTGAGGCCTCCTCACCCTCTTGTCATTTCTCCTCTACATGACCATTGATAACCAATGGAATTTACATGTGCCCTTCCCATCGACATGCTTCCCCAACTCCTCCTTTCTTGCCTGACACCCCATTCATGGTAAATGTTAGTTCATTTATCAAATAAAATTTTATAGCTATAAATTTACTTATTAATATTATTCATCCTAGAAAAAATTATATGATTTTTTTGTTCATGCACCATTCCATCACACTACATAAGAATCTTAAACTGAGAAGGTAATATGTTTCCAAACCCAACTAACCAACCTCCATAACAACATGACATGAAAATCTATTATATTCTCAACCAAAGTTCCTATCATATGAATGAAAAGAATTCCATTAGATACCCTCTTCTTGACCAATTCAAGGGATTTGATTTGCACATTAGCATAATGGCCATAACACATGTGATGGAGAGATGAAGTAAATTGACCACTATGGCATCAATTCCATATCAACAATAAACCTTAAACAGGTATTTCCATCCTACTCAATAAGCTATTCAACCTGTAAAATGGATTCTCTTTTCCACACTTTAAAGTCTTCCATAGTAATATCTCTTGTAGAACTCTTCCTTTAACTTTTGGAAAAATATTGAGATAGTGATTAGATTTTCTTATATAAACACATTTTACAACTCACTTTTAAAAAAATGAAATTCTCGCTCATTTACCTGCTGGATATTTAGGTGCATTGATGAAAAACACATACAGAGTTTTTTTTTAATATTTCCATTTTTGGTGCGCTTACATGAGTAAAGCGCAATGGTGTGCTTTCCTAAATAACACATTGCCATGTATTGAATATAAAAATGCAAGTGCAAACATTCACTATTATATCCTATGGAAAGTGAAGAAGTGAATCAGCAAGTGCAGGAATTGCTTGACAGTGGGTTAATTCATGAGAGCTTAAGCCCTTGTACAATACCAGCAGTATTGATGCCTAAGAAAATAGGGAGGTGGCGAATGTGTACTGATTCACGTGCCATAAAAAAGATCATCATCAAATACTGATTTCCATTACCAAGAATGGATGACCTTCTGGATTGCTTGAGTGGTGAGGATTATTTTACCAAGATCGATTTGAAAAGTGGCTATCATCAAATTCTTATCAGAGAAGGTGACGGATGAAATATTGGATTTAAGACGAAGGATGGACTATTTGAATGGTTGGTGATGCCGTTCGGACTAAATAATGCGCCCAACACGTTCATGAGATTGATGAATGAAGTCTTGAATCCATTTTTCGATAAATTTGTGGTTGTATATTTGGATGATATATTGATCTTTAAATGGAGTAAGGTAGAGCACGTTGAGCATGTAAGAGCAGTGTTGAAATGTTTGAAAGATGAGAAGTTACTTATAAACCTCAAGAAATGTACATTTATGCAGTGAGAGTTGGTGTATCTGGGGTTTGTAAATTCAAAAGGACTGAATATGGATCCCAAAAAGGTGAATGTTATTCTCGAATGGCCAACACCTAGATGCACATTTAATGTGAGGAGTTTCCATGGATTAGAAGGCTTCTACCAAAAATTCAATTGGAATTTCAGTCAAATATGTGTGCCTCTTACATAATGTATGAAGAAGGGTGTGTTCTAGGGGACTGATGTAGCAACAATTTAATTTGAGTCAAAGAAGAGAGTAACAGCACAATCAGTGTTAGCATTACCAGACTTTAGCAAAGTGTTTCAGGTTGATTGTGATGCGAGTGGAGCAGCAATTAGAGCAGTTTTGAGTAAATAAGGCAAACCCATTTCATTTTTCAGCGAGAAGTTGAATGATGCCAAGAAGAAATATTATGTTTATGATCAAGGGTTTTATGCTATAGTGCAGGCCTTGAGGAAATGGCGACATTATCTACTGCTGAAAGAGTTTGTCTTGTTCACGGATCACAAGGCTCTGCAGTACATTAACAACTAAGGTAAGTTGAATCAAAAGCATACTAAGTGGGTTGAATTCTTGAAATTTTATTCTTTTGTGTTGAAACACAGGTTAGGAAGACCTAATAAGGTAGCTGATGCATTGAGTCGGAGGACAACATTACTCAATACCATATCGGTAGAAGTGGTATGTTAAAATTGTATGAAAACATTATATGAAAGAGATGCAGATTCCTCAGAAGCTTGGAATACATGTAAAGAACCTTGGAGTTTAGATCGCACACCATATTTAGATTACCATACACAAGAAGACTTTTTATTTAAAAACCAGCAGTTGTGTATTCCAAGAAGTTCCATATGGTTGAACCTCATTAAAGAATTGTATATTGGTGGTTTAGGAGGACATTTTGGATTTGATAAGACGGCAACATTGGTAAAGGAGAGGTACTTTTGGCCCAGCATTAACAAAGATGTTTGAAATTTTATTGAAGGTTGTAGGATCTGTCAACTGGCCAAAGGTAAAAGTCAGAACACGGGACTCTATGCCCCATTTCCAGTACCTGAACGACCATGGGAAGACATAAGTATGGATTTTGTCCTAGGACTACCTATGACATAGAAAAAACATGATTCAACAATGATGGTTGTGGATAGATTTTTTAAAATGGCACACTTCATAGAATGCAAGAAGATTAGTGATGTTAGTGAAGTAGCTTCATTATTCTTCAAAGAAGTGGTTAGATTGCATGCATTACCACAAAGAATTACTTCAGATCGTGATACCAAATTTCTTGGGAATATTTGGAGGACACTCTGGAAGAAACTAGGCTTAGATATGTTATATAGTTTGGCATATCATTCTCAAACGGATGGAAAAACCGAAGTAGTAAACAATATTATAGGGAATTTATTGAGGAGCTTGAGTGGAAAGAATCCTAGCCAATGGGATTTGGCATTGGCCCAAGCTGAGTTCGCATATAATGATTCAGTAAATAGATCTACAAGAAAGAGTCCATTTCATATTGTTTATGGGAGATCGCCAAAAGGTGTGGTAGATTTGGTTGCATTGTCAGGTTTGGACAACCAAAAGAGTGTCGATGCAAGGGATTTTGCGGACAACATCCAGGAGTTATAGGAGCAAGTAAGGAATAAATTGCAGACCAACATTGACAGTTATAAGCAAAGGGCAGATCAACATAGGAGAAAGAAGGTATTACAAGAGGGTGAGATGGTCATGGCTCACTTGAGTAAGGAGCAGTTTCCGAGAGATACATATAATAAATTGAAGTACAAGAAGATTGGTCCATGTCGAATAAGAAGATTGGTCCATGTCGAATAAGAAGATTGGTCCATGTCAAACAAGAAGATTGGTCCATGCTAAATGCTGAAGAAATTTTCTGATAACGCATATCGCTTAGAGCTTCCGGAAAAGCTTAACATATCGCCTACATTTAATGTGGCTAACCTTTATGAGTTTCACAAGGGGCACAAAGGTGCAAATGAAGGTACTCTCAGTGAATGGGAGCAACAATTACCAATCATATCACTTGAACAGATGGAAGAAATTCTTGCCACAAGAATTAGTAAGAAGACTCACCGAAAGGAGTACAAGGATTATTTAATCACGTGGAATAATCAAGGCACAGAGGATGCATCATGGGTGATTGAAGATCAGTTAGCATGCTTGCAGAACTATTCACCTTCAGTAATAGTCTGCACATGAGCTGGGACAAATTTTTTTCTTACCAGGGGTGTCTGATGTAGGAGCATCCTTGGGTTCGGGCAATCCGCATCACCCAAAAATATTTCCATTCCACACAGTAAATAATGATTGAATAAAGATCGTGTTTCTTTATTGGTACATTTGTTCATAAATTCGTTATCCTTGTGTTTATTTCTTCCATGTTGTTACTCATAGTTCCCTTATAAGCATGTTGTTACTCATAGTTCCCTTATAAGCATGTTGTTACTCAGTGTTGTAACTCCTTCATACATCAATGTTGCCACAGAAGCGTTCCACATTTACGCATTGTCACTATGAATGTTAATTGTTGCCGCCATGTGTTGGGAAGAATACCCACGCCCAGAAAAAGAATCGTTACACCAAACCGTAAGGAAATGGGAGAAGAATCGTTGAGGAAGGTGAAAGGTTGTAGTAACTGCTCAATCTTGGCAGAGGAAGCGAAATTGATTCAAGGGAAGACTGTAGAGTTTAAAAGAGTGATGGGACGATAAGAAAGGGATTCAACACCAAAAGAGAGATCGTGAAGGAGCATTGGAGAAGCAGGTCCAGACAATGAACAACATGAACAAAAAGGATGAAATAGAGTATCAACACATTAACTCCGAGACACTACTCGCCTCACGATTTCAGAACTGTTACAACAACACGAGCAACCATTTTGGTGAATGTTGTTACTCTTGTCTGTATTTGATGTAATGTAACTCTGTGATTTCTACTTGAATTAATAAAAGCCTGTGTGTGTTTCTTTGGTATCCAGCAGTTAAATATTTGTGTTATTTTGCATTGTGTTTGATAATAGCATGATGGTTTTCCCCTGTGTATTCTGAGAGTAGAGTTAGGTTCTATAACAGATTGCTTGTTGCAGCACCTAGCATCGCGTCACATTGTTTTAATGTTAATTCTTTTTTATTTAAATTACACATATATTAGTGCAACACATACAAATGATACGCATATGTGCTCTAAAATTAAACACACTGGTGAAATTAAGTTATTTTTAAAAAATTTCCACTATAGCATTATGTATATATGGATTTTACTCACTAGTGTACTTGTGGGATATAAAGCACCGGTGTGTATTTATGTAAAATGTGCATTGATGAACCATAAAACATTTTTAGCTAAAAATTATTTAATTTAATTATAAAAAATATTTAATAGTTTATCTATTTAATGATGTAGGGCATTTATTGATAAAGTATCTCAGAAAGATGTTCAATGAAAAGAACGTGTTGCACTAAGCATGATGGGAGCACATCCCAGAAAGAGAACAAGTCAGGTTTTTTGAGAATTTAGAATAAAATTAATATATTTGAATTATGATTGAGTTTAAATGATGTATGTTGGATAATGTGTGTCATGCAGTGCAAATTTTTTAAGAAACTCGATATTATTGTTTGCGTTTTAAGTGCAAAAAACCATAAAATCTTGATGGAAAAGTTGTAAAGAGATTAATTAGGTGAATCAAAAGGTGATCAATAAAAACACTTTGATTTTTTAGTAATAATGTACTTCTTAAAAATATTTGCTAACATGTTTCAAACAA
Source organism: Larix kaempferi (assembly GCA_027924585.1). Lineage (NCBI taxonomy): Eukaryota > Viridiplantae > Streptophyta > Pinopsida > Pinales > Pinaceae > Larix > Larix kaempferi. The sequence continues at coordinate 21,395,351 of BSBM01000887.1, forward strand.
TCTATTTCACATTTGTTGAGTGTTGTGTAGGGACCAACATTGAGGGAAGGGAATGTCGTCCTAAGAAGATAAAAATTATGAAGCATGTAAATGATGATGAATTGATTTTCAGTTCATATGGAGTAGTGCTAGAAGTTAATGAAAAGGGGAAAAGCTTTTATAAAACTACGAGGGATATCGCACACATAGTGGAAAGAACTTATAAACATGCATTCCACTTATAGTACAAAAATCAACCCAATGAGTCCAAGAATCAGGTTATATATAAACTATAGGAAACGTTCTCATAGAAATGGTCAATTAAAATTGACAGACTTGCAATATCGAATAGATATAATACCAAAAAATAATCATTCAAAAAGCATTGTTCCTAAACATGTTTTTCTCCAATATGTGTATACTATTACAAAAAATTATGAATTAATATTTTGGCTATATATATTTACATTCATATAAAAATAAAATCTTGTTTTTTGTGATTTTTCGTTTTTTAGGAAGATTTTCAAATACCAAAGGATGAACAAGGTGGAATGTGAAAAAATCTAGTAGGAATGTACAAAAAAATGTACAAGGAGATGGTTAAAGAAATTAACATAATTGCATCGCAAGAGGAGTTATCTCAACAACAACGTGCATCAAACATATGTAATCGTATATTTTTCTTCTATGTATATAGAATTTAATTATTGCATGAAATATTAATTTTCAATTGTTTCATTGCAAAAACCAAAACAAAATGGAACTCTTTCCGCATATAATGTAGGAAAACAAGAAAGAAAAGGGTAGATCGCAAAGTTTGTGAGCACTTTAGTCAAAATTTCATATTTGTTGTGATATTTATATTTTAATTATTTCACACTCGTCCATGGATATCTTTAACATGTGTTAAAATACAAAGAAAATCCCCCAAAGAATTGATTGACATTGGGTTAAGTATGGGTTGTGACTATATGTTGCGGTTTCAAGAGTTGATTGTGCAATTTGTAAGTAGCTATCTTGTTTTAATTCTCTCGTTCTATAATTAATAGAACAAAAAAAAGCTTTATTTTAAATCTATGACTTGTCACAACACTTAAAATTTGCAGGAAATAAAGTATGGAGTGGAGCCAACGGAGGATTTGTTGAGAAATGGCATGACTCATGACTTTGAAATAATGTGACCATTTATGAAGCACTCTTCGTATGGTACGCTTTTCAATTTCCATAATCATGTACATGATTTATTTTTACATTATGACCACCGATTTAGATATACTCATTATACTTTATTTTTATGTTTGTAGATGAAACATGAAGAGGAGGAACAAAATCAGGCCAATAAAAAAAAACATTATGCTAAATAATCCAAGAACAATATCATCTGCAAGTGATGAATAATTGAAATGCCATGCAAGCAACTCATGCATTGTCAACAGTTAGAGTGAAGAATGACAATCAATATATATAATTGGATGCTAATGAAAATTGTATGTTTTAAAATGATTGTTTATGAAAATCAGGGATTTTGCTTAATGTATTGGACATATTGTCGGAATTGGTTACCAATAAGTATAGCAATTACCTTTTTGTTGTCCCACTTCATATAATGAAGGGTCTCCTATTCATATATAATAAAATGGGTATCTTATTATATTGCATTGTTCAATGTTGTAAAATGTCACACTATTCATTAAATATATGGATGACTAAATATTACAATGAACAGATGTGTAATCCGATGGTACAACAAATTAATACAAACATTATATCAAAACACAATAATTCAAACTCAAATATCAATATTATTATAAAAATTATTTCATTTTTTTTATTATTAATGGAATTAAAAAAGAAATTGAACTCAATGTACAATGTGGGGCATAGGTAATTCTTTCACAGTATTGATTTTTTGCTAAGAAATGCTCTCCAATGCTTTAATAAATGACACCAGTGCTCCTACATAAAATAAGTGCCTCGGTGCTTATAGTGACAATGATTGCATCGGTGAGATATAAAGTAAACACGCACCATTAATACCATCACATACATGTTGTCATCAAATTTAATAGAATCTATGGTGCTCATATAATAATACTTCTCGTTGCGTTTATTTTAACCCTACTTCTCGGTGCATTATAAATGATACTACACCCTGGTGCAATAATATATTAATAACACATCAATTTGTTATGTCAATGGATGGCATTGATATACCAAATTTAAAGTAAATGCATCTGTGCTCTTTTTTTTTAACAAAAGCAGTTATATTTTTTATTACGAGAAGAATACGGTTGGGCTTACACCTAATCAACCCATCATACAATTCTGAAGAGCTCAAATTTCAGAGGTACCCTACTTCCAACTATTACAAAAGGCAAGAAGCTACCAGCTTACAGGATGGGAGACCAAATGGGAATGTTATCATTCTGAATCAAATCTGCTGGGGCTAAAAGACAACCTACATTGGCCCTATAATCAGCTTCCTGATTTAAACTTCGGAGAATGTGGAAATAGAGGGCTGAGTTGAAACTTTGCAGTAGATTTTGAACTGGTTGTAAATTCTTGTTTAAGACCGCATTATTGAAATGTCCATCGGTGTTTAATATTTTAATGAGGATTTCTGAATCTCCAAAAATTTGGATATCATAATCTTTATTTCCATGGGCTATTTGGAAAGCTTTGAGCAAACCTAATAATTCAACCTAGTTGTTTGTACCCTGCCCTAATCCCCAACTGAAACTGTCCTTTAATTGTCCATCAGCAGCATAGAATACCCCTCCGGCTCCAGCTCTCCCTGGATTTCCTTTTGCTGCCCCATCGAAAAAAATAGTAGCTTTACTTTGGCTCTTCCACCACTGACAGAATTCTAATTCCTTATACCGTAGCCGCCACTCAGGGTTACTAATAGGGCGAACATAAATCTTAGTCCTAGTGCACTGCATTGACTCGCCAATCCAACGATTTTCTGTAGGAAGGAGCTTGAAATTGTGATTAAAGGGGTGATTTCCTACTGTTTCCAATAACAGCGCCTTGACTTTAACAACCACAATTGCTGGAGTGCTCAGTTTGTTTTGGAAGATGCCCTCATTTCTTGCTAACCACACCTCCCAGCAGAGGTATTTAGGAATTGCCTGCCAAATCTTGGACCATAGATATTTACTCTTAATCACCCGTGGATACCGATCTGTCCAAGTGGAAAATAAAAAGGCAACATTGCACTGAGTTGGAGTTTGAACATCGAGGCCTTGCAGAGCTAGCTGCCACACCTCCTGCGTGAATGGGCAGTCAATGAACAAATGGTCGATTGTTTCCTCGGCTGAAAGACAGAGTGTACATCTATGTGGCCCTAAAATTCCACGCTTTGCAAGGTTCTCGCCTGTCAAAATTCTTCTATGTAGTAGAACCCAACTGAAAAAAACTATTTTAGGAATGCAAAATGAATCCCATACCTGCTTCCAAATAGCATTCGATTGAGACAGATAATTTTGCATCTGCAGAATAGCAAATCCAAGTGTTGTTGTATATTCTCCAATCAATCCCCGGCCCCATTTATCCCTTGATCTAAAATGCATCGGGGCTAAAACAGTAAGGGATGTCAACTGTGATTTCTCTTGCTTGAGCAACCTCTCCAGCGGCCTGTGCAGGTTCCATTCATGCCAGCTGCCATCCTGATTCCAATTTGAGATATCCGCGAGCTTGTTGATGCCTCGTTGGGTGAGCCAGTGGCGTAGCTCGTGAAGTTCTTCCTGTTTCCTGAGGGGTGGACGTCCCAATATTTTATCATTCCAGATTGAGATTCGCTTCCCATTTCTAGGTATTCGATAAAGATGTTGTTTAAAAGAATCCCACCCACGAGTGCATAACTTCCACATCGTGGTGCCTGGGATGGCTGTGGCTTCATCCATGGCCAACTCCGATACTTCAAGTAGGTATTTTGTGATGAGAACTCGGCTAACCAGATGTTTGGGTTGTGAGAATATATTCCATAATATCTTTCCTCCAAGGACCAAGTTTGCATGCCCTAGATCTCTAATTTGTAAACCTCCTGCATAGAACGGCTTTTTCACTACATCCCAGCTCACTAAATGAAAATTATGATTGTTTCCACCCTACCACAGGAAGGTTCACATGAGCTTTGCAACCTGCTCAGCGATCATTTTAGGAGCCAATAAGAACGATGCTTGGTAGAGGGGCAGAGAGGATATAACAGATTTGAGAAGTGTTAATTTCCAAGCTTTGGTTAGCCATTGCCCTCCCCATGCTGTAATTTTAGAATTAATTTTGCTTATAATTGTTGACCAATGAGTGGCCTTGGTAATTCCACGAGTTAATGGGAGGCCCAGATAATTAAAAGTGTCCCATTCAGCATAGCCAAGATACTGATCAATACGTTGTATGATGGCTAGGTTCACATTCCAGCCATACACAGCACATTTCCTCTTATTGAGAAGGGTGCGGGAGACTCTGCAAAAACTTTGAGTAACAGCATTGAAGACTCTTGCGATTTGGACAGAGGCTCCTCCCAGAAGGAGAGAATCATCTGCGAATAAGGAATGATTAACAAGATCAAGATCAGACATCACTCTTAAGCCTGGAAGAGTTCCTGCAACCTTCTATGCATTTAGCTTTTTGCTGAGGGAGTCTACCATCAAAATGTATAAGAAAGGGGACAGGGGGCAGCCCTGTCGAATACCACGGGTGCCTTGAAAGTAATTGGCAGGCCTGCCATTCACTAAAGGTGTTATCCAAGGCCTATCTATACAATCTTTGACCAGCTTTACAAAATTAGGACTAAAGCCAAAAGATAAAAGAACCTGAAACACAAAGGAGTGTCTTACCCGATCGAAGGCATTCGCCATGTCTAGCTTAATAATCATGCCTTGTTCTTTGCGTTGGAGGCTGGAGTGAATGGTTTCCTACACTATGGTCACATTGTCCAAGATACTCCTGCCTTTCACGAACCCTCCCTGATTGGAAGAGATGAGGTTGCCCAACAGTGGCTTGATTCTATTGGCAATAAGCTTTGACAGAATTTTGTATGAGGCATTGCATAACGATATAGGCCTAAACCTGTCGAAGGTTCCAGGGTTTGATTCTTTAGGAATTAGGGCCAAAAAAGTAGAATTTATACTTCCTCCGACCTTGGCTTTCTGGAAGAAGCCCCTGATCATGCAGAGTAAATCAACCTTGATTAATTCCCAGCAAATTATATAAAAATGTATGGAGAAGCCATCAGGACCCAGGGCTTTGTCCAGCTCCAGTGCCCAAATTACATCGTTGATTTCAATTTCAGCGATGGGCTTCAAGAGACCTGCATTCTCATTCTGGCCTACGAATTTCAGAATATGAGTAAGGAAGGCAATGAATTCCTCTTCCGTCTTCATTCCTTTTTCTGTAAAAAGTTCCTGAAAATGAGTTGTAGCTGCCTCTTTTAGATGATCTATTTTTTTATGGATAATTCCATTAGTAGCAGTAATGTCATCCAAGTGATTACGGGTGAGTCGGGATTTGAATTGTTTATGAAAATAAGGTGTATTTCTATCTCCCAATTTCACCTAGAGGCTTCTCGATTTGAGACGCCAAAATTCTTCCTCTTGCCTGAAAGATTGAAGAGTTAGAGGTTGGGCAGCTTGTTCCATTTGTATGTCAGAATGAATGATTTCTTTGGTTTCCAATCCCATTTGCAATTCTTCCAGCTGATTGGTTGACTGTTTTCTGCAGCTCGTTGGAGAGACCGTGGGCTTTTTTATCCATGATTTTAAAGACAACTTGGTAGCCTTCATTTTTTGTTCCCAAACATAACTAGTCGACCCTGTAACAGGAATTCTCCAAGCATTTTTGGACAGTTTCTTCAAAGCCCTCTTTTTCATCCCATACCGGATTAAACCGGAAGGGGATTGGTCCCAATTTTTTTTCCTCCTCGAACTGCAGCATGATAGGCTTATGGTCTGAAGTGACTTTTTGCAAAATTTTAGAGGAGATTATGTGTTTTCCAAGCATATAAGAACTCTGGATTAAGAATCTATGCAGTCGGGCTGAAATGTGATGATCCCCAACTCGATTATTGGTCCAGGTAAATAATCCTTTTTTGGGTTTAATATCTAATAAGTCCCATTGCTGTGAAATGTCCTCAACCAAAGGAAGAATCTAATCCTGATTGGAGTTGCCACCTCGTTTCTCCTTAGGCTCAAACACTAGATTGAAGTCACCTGCAAGAATGATATTCTTGGGTGATCTTGCCTTTAGGAATTCAGACAGGGATTGCCAACACTCTCTCTTTTCAGAATACTGGACAGGGACATATAAATTGGCAAGATCAAAAGTCATCTTATTCACATTGTTCCGTAGTTCGGTATATATCCAGTGTTGTGTCTCATAATTGCTTTCGAGATGGAATTTTTCCTCATCCCACAATGTAGCCAGCCCTCCGGAGGAGCCCCTAGCACTAATAGCTCTCCCGACATTCTTTTTCCATTTCAATTTACTGAGAAGAAGGAGAGATTCCCCTTCAATTTTAGTCTCTTGGAGCAGGAGGATCTCAGGAAACTCAGATTTCACCAGGTTCTTAATTGCTTCCGCTTTTAAGGGATTCCCCAGTCCTCGACAATTCCAAGAGAGTAAATGCAATACTTGTTGGATGATAGGGGTGCAACTCCTCCCTTAGGAGGTCTGTTTCTGGTATTTCTGCCAATAGACATCTCAATTGTTGATTGACTACCTTTTATTTTTTGCCTTTCCGCTTCTTCTATCCTTGTCTCCCGGTGAGATTTTCTCCCTACTCTTTTCGACAGCCGCTCAAAGGTCTCATCTTCCAAAGAGCCTGAGTCCTATGGGGATTTCTTTCTTATCATTTCAGCATATGAGAGTGGGTTCATGACTCCAATAGGGGTTTCATCTTGTATATATACATTATCTTCAGGGGAGTTGTTTTCAGCGGTAGAGATGGGTTGTTGTTCATCCTCTTTTGCAATTGAAACTGAAGAGTCTTCTAGGATGCTAAGTGTTTCAAATGGGTTAATGGATGCCTCCATTCTAGAAGGTCCTGAGTTCCCTGCTTCTTGTTGTTGGTTAGAGTAAGGGCCTTCAATTCCTTTGGTCTTTTCTTTACCCTTTGGTCTGCTAATTGATTTTGCTGCAATAGGCTTCTGGGCTGGGGTCCATTGATTGCCTTTTGCATTGTCTATTTCCTCCTCTCCCTTCTTTTTGCAGTGCCTGGGAAAATGTCCATACCCATGGCAAAATCGACATTTGAACGGTAACTGCTCGTAATCTAACTCTTGAATGTACGTCCAGTCCGCCACTGTGAGTTTTATTGCTTCAGGCAACCCTATTTCCAAATCCACCTCCACACAAATTCTGGCACAAGTGTACTGATCCTTCCTCTCTGCCCTATCAATGTAATTTCTCAGCTTATTCCCTATAGCTTCCAACGATTTGGGATTCCAGCAGTGCAAGGGTAGATAAGGCAAGCGGACCCAGACTGGGACAGCCGAGGGCACGTCTTGCGTTGGATCAAAATCCGATGTCCATTTATTTAAATATAGACCCTAGGGACCCATAAAATAAGTTCCATTCTTGAATATTAAGTTTATGTCTTCTACATTGGCAAAAACAAAAACGAAGAAACCCTTACCCACTAGGTGACTGCTAATGCCGTCTTAGGTCAATGTTCTCTAGTTTCTTTGCACCCAATTATCCACTGCTTTAGGGGATGGCCAAAGGCCGGTGAACTGCCCTATGAGCCCTCTTTCTGCTAGATTCAGAGCTGATCTGCACGGTTCTTCTGTTGGAAGGTCGACATTAGGTATGCTAGCCATTCTTTTAACGAATTTCTGTTGTTGCTCGCTCGAATTTTGTTTTCCACAGGCTGCCACTAGCTTCTGGAAAGAATCAATATCAGGCAGGGGAGGGATGGCCTCGAGGCCCCCTCCATCCACCATCTCAGCTTGGATCAGAGCGAATCCCTGGGATGGCCCTCAAGTTCATGCAGAGCCTGACTGCATGGGAATTTCGAGGTATCTTGGAGCTCAAACCCTGACTCTCCCTTCCAGTACTCGGATCCTGATCCTCATGAGGAGAAGTGCGTGGGGTTTCAAAAAATCTTGGAGGCTTCTTGAAAGTTCTTGGAGCTCACTCTGCAAATTTCAAATTGCTCCATGTGAATTGACTTGATGTAGTGAATTCTAGAAACAAAGAAAAATTGCTAATTCAGATGGCATTGTAGAAAAAAGGAATATTGTACTCTGCATAGGTGCTCTTTGAGTTACAAAGCACCGGGGCTATTATTTATCAATGGTGCACCAGTGTATACATTATTTAAAAGCAATGGTGCATTAATGCGTACATTATTTAAAAGCACTAGTATGGTGTATTTAAATAATATGCATCAGTGTGTTATATAAATGAAAAACAACGATGTGGAATATTTAATGAAGATAATTGAGTGCATATGTTAAAGGGACACACAACATTTGACTTATGTAATCACATAGAAAAACAAAACAAAAAACGTCTACTAAAACCTCCAGTTGCCCATACTTTTTTAATGATAATAAATTTCCATTACAACCTCCAACAAACCATCTATTACCATTTGAAAAGGTTTTAGTGGAGGCTTTTTGGACAAATTTTCTCAATCTTGTAACACTAAAAAATTCCACAAAAACCCGCGCTAGAAGATATTTTGATAACTCTTGGTGCATAATAGATCTAGGGTTAAGATGGCTCCCAGTTTCTAGGATCAACATTTCCATACGACAGGAATTCAAGATGGTAGTTAACAACATAAGACCTAACACCTTTATAAATTTGTTAAATTTTGGTGATAATAGAAATAGTGTTAATATGGAATTTTTCCAATATAATAATTCATCACACCCCACCACCCTAACTACAACAAAAAAAAAATGTTATGTTTTTTGCTTCATTTTATGTTCACTTTTGTCCTTTTCTAGCAAATGGTTTCAACACATTATAATCTATTCTTAGTAAATGGATTAGGATTGTAATATAATCTCAGTTAGTGGATTAAGGTTGATTGATGTTTAAAAGTACCAATGTATTGTATTGTGAACAAATTAAGTTAATGCAATCATAGAGAAAGAAAGAGAGAGGGATGTAACCCTGGGTTTTTTGTTTTCCTTATTAAGTTATTCCATGGTAAATCTTGTGTGTACTTGTGCATGTGTATGTGTGTCTATCATTGTTTTCTTCTTTTTCAAGATTTTATTAGTGTATCTACACTTAGACATGTTTACCAAACTCATCATGAGGAACACTACTTTGTGGGAAGCAATATTATGATTCTCTTAATGGTCTCCATTGAAATTGAATTTTTTGAACCATGCTCCTTATTGTACAATTTATATCGTGAAGCTTGCATTCTTCACTGCAAACAACCAAATAAATATTGTAATGATGCAATGCCATGATATTAACTATTTGCACGTGTTTAGAAAATCCATCAATCTATTGCAAAACCTTTCAAGTACTTTGAAGATGATGATGTAATCTTTTGGGAGGAGTTAGTTGTTGGACATGTACGTTTGGTTATAGATATAATAAATGAGAGAAAACATGTCAGATGGTATTGATAACATTGTCCCTAATAAACAAATACATATATTATGGAAACAAACATGATTCCTTGTCAGATGGTTTTTTTTATTTCAATTCCTTTAAGTGATGATGAGATTAGTCATCCATTTTGGATCGCCAAAGTTTTTGTTTCTTGTCGAGAAACTAAAATTATGTCCATTACAATGCATTGGTTTTGCACCACGTTAAGGAATAGCTTTTGGGTATGTATAAGTCAAAATTATTGTCTTGCTCCAATAAAGGTTTAGTGAAAAAAGTGCATGCAAAAGAATAAACCATAGATTGATGGTCTCATTGTGGAGAATATTGATATATTTTTCCTTAGCTATTTTTTTTATTTGTTTTTATAAGCTATATGAAGGTCCTTATATTATCAGAGGCAAAATGTACAGAGTCATAATGTAGCTGGGTCCTCCCTCATGGAGAAAACAAACCCAATAACAGTTTGAAAATGTCTTTTAGAAACCGAGATTAATGACTGGACATACCTAACAGTATTGTAATAAAACCAATAGACGATTGTTTTTGAACCAACTAACAGAACTATCATAAACCGGCTGACTGCATATCCTATAACATAAGCAAAAAGCTAAAACAAAGAGCATAGGCAGTACTCATTAGTCCCAATGATATTCTTTATGCACGGGCTAAGTGGTAGGATCTTTGGTGAGAGTGATTCCGAGTCTATGAGCGAGTTGCTGCCGGTTGAAGAGCAGCTGTTTCATCATGTCTTGGAGGTCATCGAGCTGCATCAGTATCTCAGCTTGCACCTCATTGCAATCTGTCAGAGCTTTACCAAGAATGAGCTTATGCGACCAGTGGAGATCTGCTATGAACATAAAATAAGATAATAATTAAATAATTAATAATTAGGTTAACTAAAGTTAGGTTATGAAATGAGGCGTCTCCTCAACATCAAATGCCCGAGCCATATTTAAGGCAGGGCCATCATTGTAACATATCATATCTTATATCATCAATCAAATATATTATTCTTATCTTATTATCCAATATGAGAGTCGGATTCGACTATTAACTTAGTGAACGGATACGTTCACCGCATTTGGTATCAGAGCTAGCTTCTGATCTGGCGGGTAGCCATCATCTCAGAGTATCTCTGAAACCGAGGACCTTGTCCCACCCAAGCTTTTAGCCATTCAATCCATTTACGTGAAGAAGTTGAAAAACAAAACAACAAAAAAAATATCACGTGAAGGAAAAGACACTGACGGCCTGCTCCATTTGCACCCTCCATCCTACGGTCTACAAGCGAGGTCCAAATTGCAGCCGCCACCATTCTCTGTAACGCATCCAGCTGCCACCATCCTGTACTCTCCTCCATTCCCATATCAGACATCTCTTTCCAAATTGCCCCATAGCATGTGCGCTCATTCGCTTCAGCCTTCTTTCTGTCGCTTCAATTCTCATCCTCCACGCGCCTGCAACTTCGACCACACTTCCATCCCCTTCACTCACTCCAACACCAGCTCTCCACTCCTTCCCTTCCTCCCTCCCTTCCTCCACCACTCCCGCCTAGCCTCTCCTACACCATAACATTGTCCCTCCCTCGGCTCCCATCTCGCTCACACTCGTACGCCCCTCACCCTGCGCGTTTTCCCTCGCCACCACTCGCACCATCTCCTCCACCTCACACTGTCGCTCGCACTCTCCTCGGCCCTACACAATCATCCTCGCAACCCCCTGCGCATCCTCCCATCCCTCCTTCCAGCTGTCGCCCTCCTCCCTCCCATTTGCTGCTATTCCCGTCCTCCCTTCAGCTGACCTGAGCGCTGCTCCTCCAAGCTACCCTCCCCGCTCCATGATATCCGCTCCACATTCCCGCGCTGCCCCCTTCCACGCACCTGCAAATCCACCTCTCCTCCCTCCCACGCTGCCTCCTTGCTCCTCCACGCCAGCTCCTCCTGCAATCCTCCCCACTCAATCGCTCCCGCCTTCCATCGAAACCCTACAAAAAAAAAATTAAATTAAATAATAAACAATATAATAATAATATTATATTTGTTTATATATTTTGATTTAAAAAAATAACTATATATTAAACTATATATATATAGTTTATAAAACCATTAATATTGATAATATTATTAATTAATTAATTAATTAATATTATTATATAAAAAAAAATATTATTATTTTGAAATAATAATTTTTTTTTTGAAAAAAATAAGTTATTTAACATAATACAAAGAAAAAAAGAAAGAGATAGTAATAAAAAAAAAAAGAGAGAAATAATATTATTATTTTATTAAAATAATAATTACTTAAAAAAAAAGAAGAAGAAAAAAAAGAAAGAGATAAGAAGTATTGAATAAGACAAAATCAAGAAAAAGACAAACGAAGAAAAAAGACAACAAGTGAAGATCTAGCAAAGACTATCCATCATTGGATAAGTCAAGTCAAAGAAAGACGACCAAGTTTAAGAAAGACTCATCAAAGAAATCAAAGAAGATCATCCCACCGTCGAAGAAGTCAAAAACCATGGAAGCCGATTTGCGAGAAAAATTAGAAGCCACGTTAAAACGTTATCGAAAAGACAATGAAGAATTGCACGACATAAATAACAGTTCAGAAATAAGAATTGAATTACAAGAAAGGAACAATGAAATAAAAATCTCTGACCAGGAAAGGTGTATAGAAAAATTGTATGCGCAAATTGATGAATTAAAAGCCGAAAATAAATTCAATCAGAGGTTAGGAAATCAAGATATAAAGAAGGAAATAAATAATTACGAAGCAGAAATAATACGCTTGAACAAAATCGTTAGCGACAAAGATGAAGAACTAATGCAGTTACGACATAAATTAGAAAGTCAAGAATCAGAGGTCGGCCAGTGTCGACAACAGATAAAAGTTCTTCAACAACAAAATGACGACTCTAAAAAGACACATAAGTCAGAGATCGCGAAGAGTAATAAAGCATTATCTAACAATGTTGAAGAAATTTTTAGACTAAGAAATCATAAGAAGATACTAGTCACAAAAATTAAGAAGTTGAAAAATAGCCGAAAGATAGAACAATCTATGGACGACATTGAAGGGAAACTTCTAGACAAGCAAGAAGAAAATAGTTGTATCAGAAGTCATAATGAAGATCTTAAGGAACAACTTAAGACATCTGAAGATGACAGAAAATCGCAAGTTGAATTGATTAAGAAGTTTCAAAATGATAATAGGCAGTTAGAAAACAAGTTGGAAAAGATACCGAACAAAAACTTAAATCCTCAAGAGACGAAAATACAACTTCCAACTCAGATCAATACTCTAAAGGCGACATTCGTAAACGAAAATGACATCGTGAAAGTTCCCTATCGACACCCCAACCATAAAAACTGATATTTGAAAAAGTGGGAAATGTCGAAAGATAATGGTACTAATGTGATCAAATCTCTTGACGACACATCAGTAGGGAATCCCATCAGTCCACAACAAATCAATTTGGGATGGATTGATCCATTGACATATCAGAAGTTATGTTCGACTCTTAGCAATTCATATCGACATGTTTTGTCATCTACGACACCACATAAAATGATGCAGAAACATTATAAGGCTTTGAGGACAAAGCCTTTCTAAGAGAGTGGCAATGCTATGAACATAAAATAAGATAATAATTAAATAAGTAATAATTAGGTTAACTAAAGTTAGGTTATGAAATGAGGCGTCTCCTCAACATCAAATGCCCGAGCCATATTTAAGGCAGGGCCATCAATGTAACATATCATCTCTTATATCATCAATCAAATATATTATTCTTATCTTATTATCCAATATGAGAGTCGGATTCGACTATTAACTTAGTGAACGGATACGTTCACCACAAGGTCCAACGTCTTCTGGTAGAGGGTGCTTCTACCACGGGTGTTGCTAGGGTCGGGCACCAGGGCCTCAAAATCCTACCGGATTTCATCATCCTTGGTGCATCTTCTAGAAACCCTCGCGTCCTCCTCAGCATCATAAATTTCCTCCTGAGCTTGCTTGGGAATTTTCGAGTGGAACTTGCGGGCTTTGTCCACCACCCCTCTCATCAAGCGAATGGGGGGAGCAGAGGAGGAGCCATAATCCCTAGCATTCATCAACCGGGCATCCTGTCGGGTGCGGACCCGTCTTGGAGTGGCCATGGGAACCAAAAATAGGCTGCACAGTAAGGAATGGGACTTCGGGATGAAAGCACCCCGAGTTGAACCGTGCGTGGACCAGTGAATCAAGGTCTCAAGAACCGGGCCCACCCCAGAATTGAGAAACTCAGAGACTGCGGCGGACCAGAAGTAGCTGGAATGGGCGGAGGGATGGAGAAAACCCAATGGCCCAAACCACGGAGCAGTGTAACAACCCTCAAAGCAACTTACAACAGTGTAACAACCCTCAAAACAACTTACAGCGGTGGAACCCTTCCTTAGCAGAGCAATCAGCCTTGCATCAGCTGGTCTGAGGAGAAGAAGCTGATAATTCGTAGAAGTTCTGGTATGTATACCCTGGGTGCCAGTCGGAATCATAAGAGTGAAGTGACCGAGAGAATAATCAGAGATCGAGCTTAAGGACAGAGTCATAACGCCAAGCAAGAGGCATACAGGTGACAAGATTTTACACACGCAGGAGGTGTTATGGTAGCTAAAGGTGGCGGAGCTCCTAGCAGTGGGAGCATTTGAACAATAATCAGCGAAAGTGGAGAGCTGCATCATCATGGGGGGGAGGGAAGGTGGTCATGGAGGTAGGTGGTACTTGGACCGGCAGGTGACGGGCGCATGCAGCGGTATCGTGGAGATCAACAGTGGGCATGTGGACAGGGATGAGGACAGGTGCCGGGATGGAGGTGGCTTCAGGAACGTGGTTAACACTGGGAGCATGGGCAGGTGGAGCGCTGTCTGCAGGTTGCCTGTTGGAAGAGTGACCTGTCTCATGCAGGCCCTTGTTGGCGCCATTTGTCTCGGTGTGCACCCGCAGTGGGGGGCTTAGCTTATGATTTTTAATTAACAAAAGGCGGTCAAATTTGTAGGACTACTCAAGCAATCAATAAAGAAAATCTCTCAATAGATTTTAAAACAACAATGAAAATGACGTTGGAGGGACATCAAATTTATTGTGCAACAATATTGTCCCAAATTGAGAAGTATCAACACAAGAAAACATTTCTTAAACTTGAATGTATGGATTTTCAATATAATATAAGTAATGGACAATATTTGTGTTAGACTTTTGGGTTACTTTGAAAGTGTTTACACCATGTTTAGGGGTGCCCCAAGAGATTTTGGGTACATGGTGTATGAGTAGCCCGTAGATGGTATGAGATGAATTGCAACATCGGAGATGTTTTGTGATGGATATGCACAATTGAGATAGCTTACTCGGTGACTACTTGAGCTCGGGATAGTGTTGATTTGGATTTCTTCCTTCGAGCATTGGACATCTTTTGGTAGTTTGGTGGATGCCTTTTAATGAAGATTCATGGAGGAGCCACTTTCTTGGAGAGTGTCCTTAAGGGGATCTGGAACATTTTTAATCATGGGGGATAACTTCAAGTTATAGTTGGCATGTGGAAGCTTGGTCTCTTATACAAAGGGTTGGATATGGTTGCGTGATGCCTGGGGATTTGACAGTCTTCTTGCAGGGGTAGCTGACCAAGTAGAGTACTTTGCTTTGGAGGATACATGGAGTCCATGGAGGCTTGTGATGGAGTGGTGTTGACTTACCTCACATAGGAACATCACTTTAGAGTCATGATTTTGCATGGCATTTTCCATGGGAGCATGACACTTGTACTCTTGAATGGACGTCTCTCTTGTGTGGCCTACAAGCGCTGATATAGGTTGATTGTAAGGGCTTAGGCCCACCTAGTATTGTTGGCCTCCCTTACCTCTTATATCAATAGAGGAAAGAGTGAGTCCTTTTTCATAATTATCATATAGTCACTGTATCCTTTTCTTTGTACTTAACTTCTTGTAGGAAGTTGTTATTGTTTCCTTATGAACCTTGGGAGGAGATATGATGTTTAGAGGATACATATTTATGTTAATAATCAAAATTTTATCACCTACTTTATCATCAGCTCCATCACCATTATGCATCATTATTAGAAGTACTAGCACTATTTCCATCCCATATCATCCATATGACACGAGGAAATGGCCAAATGGCCAAAAACAAGAAAGTGAAACTCAAGAACTAGCCATAACTAAAGGGTCATGCCTTTTCCTTCAAACGACGTGACCCTGGGCACACCTTTGCTCAAAAACTCACGACATGGTTCCAAAAGTGAAATTTTGGTTATCCTTCATCATCTTGTGCTTCCCCAAGGGAAGTAGTGGCTAAAAGTGAACACATAAATTGACATGGTCAAAACTAACAACGGATCCACCTTCCAAAATCCTAACCTCTCCACTAAACAATTAATGGAATGGAGAGCATACACATTGGATCTAGATCTTATGTTTGACCACTCTTGTGCCTATAAAAAAATCGGTCATGGTCACCATTTCACATCCATTCTCATATACACAAAAGCACCATTATGTTATCGGACTTCCATTAGATCAAAAGAGAAAGAGACCACATCCTTCTTTCTACTTTCACCATAAGGGGAATCCTCACCTCACACTTGGTTTGAGATAGGGACTATAAGGATACAAATGAACCTTCCCTTGGATCAATTGTGGAGGTCCACTACTCTCAACATATGATACCAATGTGTGTTTGTGTAATAATAATCATCACATTCTTTCACATGTTACACTTTCATTCAATGGCTAGTTTCTTTATCTTTATGTCCGTGCATGTTTGACAATGTTTATCTTTAGTTTAGCTTAGATATATTTCCTTTTTCATTTCTAATATGCTAGCAAGGATTGCAAAACCCCTTAGTAGGTGCTTTTTGCACTTGTGTATGAGAAATCATATCGTCTACATATTTGATAACCATACTACGGATGGATCCATTCTCCATCCTTGGTTGTGTTTAGACCATTATGTCCAGGCTCTTTCTTAGGTGTTTAGGTAGGATTTGGTTAATGTATTTTTTGTTTGCTAGTATGAATCATGGGTGTTAACCCTGAGATTTTTTTCGCAACCAGGTGTTTTTCTTTCACTCTTTTGTTGTTTTGGGTCTCATTCGTGTATTTCCTAGTGAAATCAGTGACCCTAGTCGCGACTTTCCATTTGAAAGGTGCAACTCAAATTAAAAACCTATTTTTTGTGAATTTTGAGCGGTTCCGGTTTCACATTTTGCTTATTTGGTTTGGTTTTCCAATTCGGCTTCACTTTCAATTTCACTTTTACTCTTTGTGCATTGTTTTATTGTTGTATTAGTTGTGTTCTTCCTTATAAATGATGTAGGTGGGAAAAGGATTTAAAAATATAAGTTCATTTCCTTTAGGGTTCTATTTTGGAATTAATTTTCAGCTTTTGTTTTATGTTTCGACAAGTTTTTCACTGAATCAAGATTTAGTTGACTTATTGGATTTGTTTAAAACAATTTGCATTGTTGGTTGGAAGTCTTTTTTTTCTCTTCTATGCAAGTTCATAATTAGTTAGCTTCTCATTTTGCATGAATACTTGAGATTGCTATTTGCTTGTTGGTAGTGGTTCTTTGCTTTATAGAGAAAGTGTAGATTTTATTTCAAGAAAAGCGCATCATTAGTTTTTAGTAGTGAAAATTATCTTGTCTTTCTCTACATTATATTTATTTACAAGCATTTACATTTCTTTGCAATTTCATTTACTTCTTATACACACTACCTGTGCACACATTTTTCACACCCTAAATCAAACATCACTTGGTTCATCACCCCATGTGGAACCTTAAAAGTAACCTTTGATCTAACACATTAAATTCCTTCACTTGAGGGCCAAAACAATCTTGTAGTTAGATTAGGAATTTGGGATAGGAATCCAAATAATTCCCCTTAGTCACTAAACATTTGAAACATAGTCATTCAGTTTTAGGGAGTTAAAATTCTCTTATCTTGGAGAAGGTCTGGGCCAGTATACCAACGCACCCATCCTTTCTGGGTGGCATGTCTCAAGACTATAACTAGAGGACTGACTAGTGAACCTTTCCTTTTTAGTACCAAAGATCATCAAAATCGTGGATTTTATCCAAACCTGCAAGAAACCTACTAGACGTGTCTAAGAACAAGGTAGCCTAGTAGCCATTCAATTAGGAATATTACCCAGAGGTGGATCTCACAGGTGGGATGACACCTATGGCGGATAATAGTTGGCCAACTGGAGACGCTCCTAGTGACCTTCTCTATAATTTTTCCATTTGCACCCTCACGCACTTACTTGGTGGGATTGAGATCCCATTTAGTTTGTGTTTGAAAGGACCTTGTTCGGCTTCCTACTTCTTTCTCAACAGTGGATATGGTAGCCCTCTATTTGAGATAGATTTGAGGAAGATTTATTTCTCACATCATTTTTCTTTTTGTAGTTATTCCTTTAGGGCTAGTGAGAATTTTATTTTTATATGGTGTTCATTTTATATTCATTCTTTGCTTTTAATAAACCGCTTGTCGCACCCATATTGCACTTGTTGTTTTTTCAACATCATATATAGAGTTGATATCATTGATTTGAGCATTTCTTTCATTAGCCTTATTTTAGAACTATATTGTTGGATTAGTAGACTTATATTGTGCCACCATTATTCCTCCGAGGCACTCTCATCACCTTTTAGGATGTCCCTCCATTTACCGGATATACAATTGGATCATTAATCCACCTCGGTGCATGATAACCACACAACCTTCATCCCCTCCCAGTCCCCCTTCAGGATCCTCATAGTCAAGCTCCTTACAGCCAATATCTCCATCCTCTCCTAGCATCGCTATTCCATTTCATATCCCAACATTAAATATGTCTGGCGCTATTCCTATATCTTATGGAGGTCCTATCATAGGTGTTATCTCTGTATTCAATGGAGGTCCCAACAGAGGGGCTATCCCTACTCAACTTGTTGGATGGAATACCAACACAAATGTTGGTGCCATGGTTACCTCTACCTTCATACCTCTTGCGATCCTACTTTTCATGGCTAGTATCAACCTACTAGATCTAGTGAGACTAGCTGATGAGCCATTTGGCATGACCCTGCATAGCCTCCAATGCAAACCAAACTACCCTTGGACATCCCAAAGTTTGAGGTGAAGGTAGGAGAGGACCCCTAGAACAATATCATGTCCTTTCATCTATGGTGCTCCTCTAATAGCATCGCCAATGATTCCACTCATTTATGTTTGTTCTAGAGGACCCTAACTAGAGTGTCTGCTAAGTGGTATATCGAGTAGCCATCCAAGATCAACCCCAATTTCATGTCCTTGCCTTCCACTTTTCTGACCTTTTTCCAGTTACTTATCCATTATGATGAGGGAGTTGAGATCCTTTTGTCGTGCCACCAAATCTCAACTAAAAATATGTGATACATAAGTGATACATAAGTCAAAAAACCCATAGGCTACTTAAATAAAAATATGTGATACATAATTCAAAAAACCCATGTCCATAGCAAGGGAGCAATGCTACATACCTACCTACTCATTATCTACATCCTCATCGGTCAATTCATCAGGTTCACCTTCCTCCTCGTTATCCTCCTCCTCAGCCATGCAGGGGACATTGTTAATTTTTTACTTGTTTGGCATACTAACATTAAACAATAGTATCACTAAAAGAAAGACAAGAACATCAACACAAGAACACAAAATTTATCTCGGGGAAACCACGAGGGAGAAAACCCCAACAAAACTTCCTCAATATAGAATTCACCAAGACAGCTTAAAACCCCAAGACAAAACAACTACTCCTCTTCACTAGCGAACTTATCTCTCTCTCTTATGCAAACTTGAGTGAGTGAGTGGATGGTCCAAATGAGAAACTTGACCACTCTATTTATATTCTTCATTTGGGGTGACTTTTCCCAAAAGGGTCGACTTCTCCTAACTTATTGGGATGACTTGTCAATTACATAATAAAATAATCTTTTTCTGGATTCTTTTAGGCCGACATAACTTCTAGGGTTTACATTGACTCTTTCAATGACTCTTACTTGACCAATTACATCAATGACATCTCCCGAAGCAGGAATAATAATAATAAAATAAACAAATACAATTAGAATATCTTCCGTAGTTACATTTCTTTAACACTCCCTCTTAGATAGGAAGGTATTCTACAAACATCAACATCAACATCAACATTTGTACAACTAACTGGTGAAACTCTATATGTCATAGAAAGTTTTGGAACATCATCATATGTCTGGGGCATCATCATCATCATCATCATCAAAATAGAACTACTAGATCATCATTATCAGCATCATCATCATGGTCGTCATCAACATGGAACTGCTAGAGCATCATCATCATCATCATGAGCAACGAACTGTTGGAACATCATCAACATCATCGTCATCATTGTCATCATTGTCATCATTGTCATCATCGTTAACAAGGATCTGCTAGAACATCGTCGTCGTCGTCGTCAACAAGGAACTGTTGGAACATCATCATCGTCATCATCATCGTTAGCATGTGAATATTGGAACAACAACATCATCATCAGTATGTGAATACTGGAACAACAACATCTTCAATCATCAGTACATCAGTATACAAATACAGGGATAAACAACATCATCAACATCAGTATATAAATACTGGAACAACATTATCATCATCAACACATAAATGTTGAAACAAGATCATCATCATCGGCATGTAAATGTTGGAACAACATCATCATCAACAGCATGTAAATGCTGGAACAAAATCATCATCAGTAGCATGTAAATGTTAGAACAACATCTTCAACATAACCATGTAAATGTTGGAACAACATAATCATCAATACCATGTAAATGCTGGAACAACATCATCATCATCGGCATGTATATGTTGGAACAACATCATCATCATCATCATGTAAATGTTGGAACAACATCATCATCATTAGAATGTAAATGCTAGAATAACATCATCATCATCATACATCTGGAATTTGCACTATGGTGTGCTCTCTGGTAAATGATTCTAACTTACCAATCCTTTCGGACCAACCAATCCTAGTCAGACATACCAATCTACCTAGGGACCAAACAAGCCTTGTCTGACTTACAAGTCCTTTCGGACCAAACAAGCCTAGTCAGACATACCAATCCCACTAGGATCAAATAGGCCTTGTCAGACTGACATACCAATCCTTTTGGATCAACCATGCCTTGTCAGACTGACATACCAATCCTATACTGAGTTGCCACACCAAGGTTCTAGGAAACCACATCATCATCATCATTGCCTATTTCGAGGGAGTTCCTTTTGGACCACATCATCATCACTCCCTCTTTCAAGGGAGGTCCTTTCGGACCACATCATCACCACTCCCTCTTTTGAGGGAGGTCCTTTTGGACCACACCAAGCTTGTCTCGAAAGTATTCAAACTTTACACGAGACAGAGGCTTAGTCAATACATCAACAATTTGTTCCTCTATGGGAACATACTTGAGCTTTACAGCTCCCTTCTGCACCATATACCGGATGTAGTGATACTTAATTTCAATATGCTTTGATTTATCATGGAACACCGGGTTCTCTGACATCTTGATACAACTCTTATTAACACAAAGGATATCAGTCACATCTATCTTGCTATCAGACAATCCTACCAATATCTTGCGAAGCCAAACTGCTTCACTACAACTTGAACATGTTGCGGTGTATTCAGCTTCTGCCGTAGTGAGAGCAACACTGATTTTCTTTCTACTGAGCCATGAGATCATTCCTAATCCCAAACTGAAACAACATCCTAAAGTGCTCTTTCTATCTTCAGCACTTCCATCCCAATCTGAATCTGTATACCCGTACAATCTGAACGCATTGTCTGATTCATAATCTAATTTACCCTTTAGATATCTCATCACATGTTTTGTTGCAACTAAGTGAACATGTCTAGGCTCAAGGTGTTCACAACAAAACATATATATGGTCTTATATTTGTTAAATGACCTGTTTGTAACATCCACTATCTCTGATGAAGCATCATTTAAGAGCTTCAAGTTTGTCATCATTGGCGTAGTCATAGCCTTACAATCCATCATCCCAAATATCTCGTCGGGATACTGCCACACCTCAAGACCTAAAGAATAATGCATCATACCAAGGTCTTTCATCTCGAACTCAGCGGAAAGCTTCTTCTTCTTTTTTCTATGAGCTTCTCTTCACCTGTCAAGAACAATCCATCTACATACAATAGTAGAAACATGGGATTTTCTTCAACCTTGTATTAAAGGTTGGAGTATCCACCACATATACTTCCTCTTCATGAGGGGAGACATCCGATATCACTCTGATCATATCCCTAAGATACTTGGGAAAACAAGCTTTGCCACTAATAGAGGCTAAGTGATAATGTCTCTCCGTCTATGTTGTAGTCACTGCCTATGAAGTGGAGCTTTCCTGCTCCCTCTGTAATTGAACACTATCCTCCCTCTGCATCTTGTACTCTCTGCATCCGGGCATTATATATTGGAGTGATTGGTATCCTTATCTTCTAATGATCATCTATGTCATCTCTCTAGGTCATTGGATACCAAGATCTCGATCTCTGTTGCACGTTCTCTCTCTTGCACCTATCTATGAACTCCTCATCTTCAAACTTGTAGCAAAGGTTGATATCATATCACTATAGGTGTTATTCAAGCTCATCATGATATCCCATGGGTGCCTTCTAAGCCCGTACAAATCCTTCTTCTTTCTGCGCACATGCGGTTCTCTATAGAGAGTCTTGAATCCTCAAAGTTGCTCTATATACACTTCTACTTTGATTGCAACGTCTCTTCATAGTTGAATCCCTCTTTCTGAGAGAACCCTTGCTTTGTACTTCTTCTATAGTATGCTTATAAATATTTTTTAATGTCATAGTTGAACCATCATTACTTGTTCTAAGGAACAAGTCTCATAATTCTTCATTTGTAGGTGATTGTACGCAATATTTCCTACAAATAAAGTTTAGTTGCATGGTTAGAAACATTTCATAATTTTCAGAACAAATTCATATACATAAATACATAGGTCACACAATCATGCAACTATCTTAGCCAATGCTTCAACACAACATTCATCTATATCATGTATTCACACAGTGACTTTCTAGATGCCTTCCATCTCTACCATAACATAATTAAGAGTGTGCACTACTCCCAACATGTCAGCAAAGAGGTTTCATTCTAGATAA
This sequence comes from Larix kaempferi, assembly GCA_027924585.1. NCBI lineage: Eukaryota > Viridiplantae > Streptophyta > Pinopsida > Pinales > Pinaceae > Larix > Larix kaempferi. The sequence continues at coordinate 21,418,169 of BSBM01000887.1, forward strand.
GTAGCAATGGAATGTTGTACTGCATCATAGGCCACTTAGACATTATATTCACATTAGTAGTATACTGGGCATCAATGTAATCACTCCAACATGCATAACACTCTTCCTAAATCTAGGAACATAAATATGTACACAATTGAACAATATCATTTAAGCAATTAGAAAATGACAATTCAAATACTTATCTTTGTTTGTTTGGTAGGATCTCTCTTTATCTTAGTCTTCTTATTGGAGTCTTTGACATTGTGCTATACTCCATCATTTGATTCGGAGGACCTGTGCCTTTCTTGCTTATGATCGATAATGTTGAACAAGTATTCTATACCTTCTTCATTACCAACTGCAACTGCATCCCTTCTTATCTGATGTTGAAATGGATAAGAGGTTCTTCCATCTTTCTGGTTTGGATTAAAGTACATATTCCTCATCATTGGAGGAATCTTCTTTAGCCTTCTTTTCATCATCATGTTCATTGTCTTCAACTGCATTGGCATGAAATATTTTGTTTCTCTTCTTGAATTGTTCATCTCTAAGAGGACAATTTCTTGCAATGTGTCCAATGTTGTGACAAGTAAAACATTCAAAGAAAGAGAAGTCTTTCTTAGTTCTTTTGCTCTTTTGAAATCTTTGAGTTCTCCTAGGATAATGTTCATGATCCTTCCTTTTGTTCTTTCCTTTGGTATGAGCATCCAAAGCTTGGTCTTCATTGTCATTTAACTTATCTTCTCTGACAGTTATTCTTTCTTCTTCTTGTACACACTCTTCCCATAATTGTCTGAACTTGATCAATTTCTCTCTAGAACATATGCCACGGACGACAGGTTCCCAATACCTTGGGAGGCCATCCAAGGTGGTCATCACAACTTATGCTTCTTCTATAATATCACCAATAGATTCTAATTGTTATTTAATCTGGGATACCCTAGTGAAGTATGACTGCATGGTCTTTGATTTCTGAATCTTCACACCTTTGAGTTGATTTCTCAAATTCATCTTTATGTTGATGTTCTTTCCTTCAAATAGATTGGATAATGCATCAAACAGTTCCTTTGGAGTCTTCTTCGAAGACACTTGAGGAATCAAGTGATATTTAATAGAGTCAGCTATGATCCTAATGGCCTTGATCATATTCCTCTTGTGTTTTGCTTTGGCCTCATCTCCTTTTGGTTCTGCAACTTCCTCCTTTATGAATCCTTCCAGGTCATGTTCTTCAAGAATGAGCATGACAATATTTCCATGCTCTGAATTTATCAGCTCCTTCAAGCTTCTCATCAATATTGGTGGTGTTTGTCATTTTGATAATATGCGAACCTCAAATGGAAATATAAAGACAATAGTACTTACCAGTGAAACTGCTTTTCCAAGAACTGATTTTGGATTGACCTAGGGTTTGATAGAGAAACCCTAATTTTTCAACTTTGAGATCTTGGAAAACTTATTGGAGGAAGATATGCGCATCCTCAAGGCGAGTTAGGCAAAGTAATCCTTTTCCCAAATTTGTGAGCAGATTCTCCAAAAAACTGATGCCCTAGTCCTCCATGCTGTAGTGGTGGACCTAAAAATGAAAATTATTGGAATTAAATTATGCTTCGACAGAAAGATGCGCCCTAGTGAGGCGAGTTGACTCCACCCTTTTTTTCAGATGATCTGTGGAAAGAGTTTCCGGAAATGGAAACCCTAGTTTTTGCAGTTGTAGGAGCTGTAAAATGTTTTCTTGCAGGCCTGCTCTGATACCATGTTAAATTTTTACCTGTTTAGCATAATAACATTAAACAATAGGATCACTGAAAGAAAGACAAGCACAACAACACAAGAACACAAAATTTCTCTTGGGGAAACCACAAGGGATAAAACCCCGAAAAAACTTCCTCAATATAGAATTCACAAAGACAATGTAAAACCCCAAGAGAAAACAACTACTCCTCTTCACCGACGAACTTCTCTCTCTCTCTCTCTCTCTCTCTCTCTCTCTTATGTGAACTTGAGTGAGTGAGTGGATGGTTCAAATGAGCAATTTGACCACTCTATTTATATTCTTTAGTTGCGATGACTTTATCCTAATAAAGCCGACTTTTCAATTACATAATAAAATAATATTTTATGGATTCTTCTAGGCCGACATAACTTCTAGGGTTTACCTTGACTCTTCCAATGACTCTTACTTGACCAATTACATCAATGAAATCTCCCGAAGGAGGAATAATAATAATATAATAAACAAATACAATTAGAATATCTTCTGCGCTTACATTTCTTTAACAGACATTCCCACTTATCATGTCATGTATACCTTGGGTGGCCATAGTTATCCACCACATTTTGGAATGCCACTCAGGTGGCACACAATAACATGCGACTATAAACTCATCATAGAGATACTACCACCCATCGTTAGTGATTCCCTCTAGCAACTGGTCAATATCACGACAAATCCCATCTAGGATGGTCGCAACCCCTCGCCATCATCGCTATGTTGGGGGACAAAATCGACCCCCTCGACCCTACCTTATCGCCATTGAAAGCCCGCTAGGGGCACTGGTTGCACATCTACACACACATGCGATGACTAATTACTACCATGTATCACATAAATCAATCTAGCTACCATCGATGCTAGTATGTTAGCACAAATAAAGAGATCATAATGCACAAATCACACGTACCATCTGATCCCCATGCTTGGACTAGTTGGCATGGTAGCTAGAGGTCCCCCTTGAAGTTCATCCTGACATATTGATAGTCCTAAATTACTAATGGAATTTTCCACTATCATGCAAAAAATCCTCGGCCGAAGAAATTGCATACAACACTGCCTCCACTCCATATCATCATCTTCCCCCACCATCACATCTGAAGCTCCATCAGTCCACCATCTTGGACAGCAATGTGGGGCCTCAAAGTCGACACCCACTCAAATAAGACGAGATAAATGAAGGTCCCAAACCCAAAATTTCCTCCCTACCAGCTGTAATGGTTAAATTGTTGATGCATCGTTGTCAAGAATATCTAAGCCCACCCAAAGTAGGTCCCAACCAACATCTAATCTACAATCATCATCTAACCACCCACGATCTTATGGGTCTCGCTCAACCCTAGTAATTGTTCGACATCTGCAGTCACTGCTTGTGTCTATAGGATTGTTATTCCTATTAGTAGGATGGAGGAACCATGTGACCATGCATCATCTCTACAGTGCCTGGCTAATATGTCCTCCATATCCACATCTCGTGGTTCCACAAACTAAGTATCACACATAAACCCCAGTTTTGGGAGTCCCATCATAAATTATACATATGGAAAGGTAAGCTCAATTCGATCCCCCTGTATCATGAAGATCCTAACATCACGGTCCCAATACTTAATAATTTCTCCCAGAAATAGTCTCGTCGACCTCATCAATGGGTTCTTAAGGAAATTGAGCAACCCATACCTGGTGAGGTTATCCCTTGTCAATGCATTGGAATTGATGGATCCCCTAAGCATATAGGCATCTCTATCCATTTTATTAACCCTTATCCCGCATCAAAATTTCGTCATTAACATCATCAAATTAATATGAAACTAGTCACTCTTTTTCGAGGTTGCATTTGGTTGGATAAAAAGAAGAACAACCAAGCATGACCTGAAGTCGTTCCCGCTACTCCATATCCACATCCTGTGGTTTCACAAACTAAGTATCACATATGAACCCCAGATTTGGTATTCCCATCATAAATAATACATCTGGAAGGGTAAGCTCAATTCACTCCCTCAGTATCATGAAGGTCTCGACATCAGGGTCCTAATACTTAATAATTTTGGCTAGCAATAGTCTCGCCAACCTCATTAATGGGTTCTCAAGGAAATTAAGCAACCCATACTTGGTGAGGCTATCCCTCATCGCAGCATCGGATTCGATGGTTCTCCTTAGCACGAAGACATCTCTCTCCATCTAATTAACCCTCATCCTGCATCAAAATTTCAACATTAGCATCATCAAATTAATATGAAACTAGTCACTCTTTTTCTAGATCGCACCTAGTTGGTTGAAAAGCACAACAACCAAGAATGACCTGAAGTCGTTCCTGCTCCCCAGTCAGGTGATACCTAGTTTCACATGTTTAGGCCTTTCCCGTTACCTTAGTCATGAGAAAATCCCAAAGAGGCATGACCTACAACAGAAACTTTGTAGGGTTCCTCGCCATGCCTTGGAAACTAAAATGACAAAATAAACAAATGAAATTGAAGAGTAGGGAGATACCACTAACCTACAAGTCGCGAAATCATATTATAACTGGATAAATGAGAGAAATGAGCACTTGTAGATATAGACCCCACAAGATCCTCCAATGGTGAACAATAAAAATGACAACGAGGGTTGTGGGACCCACCCCTTTTGTAGGCATCCCTGATTTTATTTTAGCCCATATGGGCTCATATGATCTTCATTTAATTCCCCATTCAAACCATTGGATTCACGATTCTACGTTGTTCTTGGTTACATGATTCATTTCATGTGACTAAGAATTTTTCTAGGAAGCACCTATTTCCCTCTTTTTCCTTGCTCGCATGTAATATGTTGTTTATACAATAGGTTTTATTTCCGAGTGCACTGTTATGCTTTGGTTTTGTTTCCATGTGTGTGGGCCGAGGTTGTCACGAGAACCATTTCTCTCTATTAGAATATTGATAATATGCATAAACATACAACAATACATTCACACTAACATGTAAAACAATAGCAAATATCTACTAGTATATCCTTCTATCCATACAAGCAACAATAATCACGTAAGAAATAAGAAACAAAAGAATATACAAGATACAGTGGAGATACGTGGTAAAACCCCAAATGAGGAAACATCCACGAGAAGGTTTGGTCTTCTATATTCTTCATAAATATCCATCTTACAATACAAGGCATCTCCACATATGTATCACTCTCCATCTTCACATCATGCCACAATGATGTGTATACAAATGACATACACAACATGCCCAAAAGGATCTCCTGCAACTCTATTATATAGCTAGAGGTATGGAATATTTACATCTCATAACACATGTGGGATAAATAGTTTTCCACCTCTTTTATATAAATAATGGTTATAAGAGATTTAATTACATGATGCATGTGGGATAACTCTATTTTATAATATCAGAGTTGTTTTATGTATTTTATGATATTTTACCAACAACACCACACAAGTTATCATTACATATCCTAACACCCCCCTTAATGATGACTAGGAGAAATAGTACAAATGGAGGAAGGTGGTGTCACACTAACACCCCCCTTGATGACAACTTCCATAATGTTCATAAGTGTGAATAAGAACACACTTCGCCTTATGAAGATGATGAAGATAACAATTACTTCTCACTTAATCTTGAAATTGCATCTGAACCAAGCTATAGACTGAACTGTTGCAGAACACCACAAAAAGTGTATGGACAATACAACAGAAAATGTGGAAAGCAGACAATCATCACAACCTGTAGCCCAACTGATAACTGAAAGAAATATGCAATAGACCGCATCACAAATACAAGAACCTGGAACTATACATCAAAATGTTTCCAATGGGTAGTCTTCAAAGAACCATACTATAGATTACATTGCAAATACAATACCCGAATGGCCTATAAAATGAACCATGTGCCAAGCAAACGGACTCCACAACCAAGTTGAAAGATTCAAGAACAGTAGACCTCATCATGAATACAAGAACCACAGATCTATCCATTGAAATGTTTCTAGCAGACACTCTTCATAACCAAAGAACTCTATTGAATATTACATTTCAAATACAAGACCCCAACGGTATATCCATCGACATGTTAGGCCCATGGATAATCATCATAATTTTACAATAGAAGATATATGTTCATTTCATTACATCATTATTGGAATATGGTGATATAATATGGATTTGATTACGTTACATTCCTGCTTAACATCAACCATTCCAGATAACAAAAGGTTTCAACTTTGGTACTGTCAAGGATAAGTTGAAAATAGGAACATTGTTGAAGAAGTATAGATAACCACAACCATATGCTTAATATAGAAGTAAATAGATAGCTAATCTACACAAAAGAACTTCCAAGAGTAAAGCATATAATAAACATGATAAGCGCATAATTACACTGGAAAAAATACATGACATGACATATGAAAGATAGATGAGCATATGAAATTACTTTTACACAACAAGGGTCAACGACAACATATAATGAGTGAGCATGATATGATACCAAGATAAAATATTGAGCAAAATATGGCACCATGTTAGAAGCATCATCATTATTAGAAGAGTGAGACCATGTTAGAATATTGAGCAAAAAAACTGATCATTAAAACAATGATATCACACATATATATATATAGAGAGAGAGAGAGAGAGAGATATAGATATATATAGATATCAAGCAACTAGGTCCCAAGTATAAGTTAATTTCTTGATATCACCATTACCATACTAGAGATCCATGCCCCTGAAAATTTCAAAACATCTTCCACACAAGAAGGTTAGAGACAAGTAAAGCAGGAACAAGACAACCTATATAAACATGATGAATAAACTAAGAAAATAATCTAAAGCAAAGGGAACAAGAATGTAATACTCCCACTTTGACCCTTGTAATGTATTAAATTAAATTATGTAAATGATGTAATTATGCTAGTACGGATTCGTAGTGCGGAGCTCAAGGCCAAGGCCTGACTAGTGAATGGATAGGCATGTATGATGTATGTGTTTTAGTTGGACCGCAAGGTTGGCTTGTCATGCTAACTTGAAATATATGTAAATACTATGTGCATAAATAATAAAATGGTCCAAGAATTGATGTGTAAATAGAACCAAAGGGTCTATGATTCCACCAGAGGGGAAGAGGAAAGGGGGTCTATGGGAGACTAAATCCTTGTTGCCAAGTGTCAACCTCAAAACTCACCCAAATTCTATCACGTGCCTTGAATAAGCCAATTATCTTCTTTTTTACTATTTTCCAATTATTGCATACATGTGTGAGGTTGGTGGAAAAAGTCACCTCATGTAGTTAATGCAGCATGGGCCTGACTACACTTTTATGTAAGTTTTGTCATGACAGAATTCAGTCTGCAGCTGTCAAGATTCCTTTCTTCTATGGTCAGAAGTTATGTCAGTTGTATTTTCACCATTTCCTCATATCCCTTGGAGTCAACCCTCATTCTCTCATTCTTCCATGCAAATATACACTAGGCAGATCTCTCCATTGTTGTCCATGAAGTTACAAGACTGTGTTTAACCAAGAAATTTGAATTTGGAGACCATGCCGCATATTTTAAAGGGAAAAATGATGGTTGTAGGTGAGCAGAGAGGTTGGGCAAGCTAGGAACCCTTACACATTGAGTTATGCTACTCGTAGGTGCCTCAAAAGCCACGAATTGAAGCTACGGGTGGTTCTATATCAACACATATCAGATTGGACTTCTTCTATGCACACACTAGAAGCACCAGGCAAGATGGATCACCCAAGATAACCGTGGATCAGTGAAGGGGATGCCTGAGCCAAGAAGGGTGTTGCGTGGGGCAGTTATTGTAGAAGCCAAGGCTGTCATGGCTGAGTGAGATCCCTGTAGAGCTCTATATGAGCATTTGGCTAAGCACAGAGAGCAGAACAGGTTGTGGGCTGAGAGAGAGAAGCCTGTAGGTGTTTCCTTTTCCCTAGTGCCCTCATAGCCCAGCTTGGGGGTTGCCTCTCCGCAAAAAGAGTATATGTTGGAAAGAATGCCCACAGTTGGGTGGAAAATCACTCTTACACAGCCAATTGCTTGGATTTGAGTTGGATAAAGATAAGTATTCTCATGCATTTGAATCTGAAATGGTTTTACTTAATGCCTGTATTGTTTATGCTTGTATTTGTCTGCTAAATATGTGTGGATAGAGTTTAGTTCCGCTATGTATGTTTATTTACGTTTCTACACACATTGTATATGTTGAAATTCATATTATGGATTTGGGGTGAAATTTGAGAGCCCAAAATTAGCTAATGTCCCCTCTTAATGGTCGGATTGGGTGAAGGGGATGTTACAAATTCATATCAGAGCCTGGTTGCAATACTAAACCTATATGGGCCATAAATCAGGTTTACAGGCAAAAGAATCAGAAATGGTGTTGCAGAAATATGTTTATATTAAGTGACAGACAAGGGGATGGAAATAATTTCTAATTAATCCATGTTATTGTCGAATTAAAATTCTATAGAATTTTGAAAATTTTGGGAAAATTCAATTGAGCCCCACCCATGGTGCATGGATGGGCGATAGGAAGGAGCCACGTGGGCAGGAGGTCCTACATTGAGGGTCCATGTGGGAAGAATGTGTGATGTGGACCAGCCACATCAAATCCGCGTGCACAAGTGACCGCAGGTGACAGAGTGTGAATGCAGGTAGATATTTTACCATTGGATGGTGGAGATCAAGATCAACGACTGACCGTGCTTCAGGCCCTTGAAGAGGCATGAGGGACAACAAATCAGCACGACCTTAAAGTGGTAAAGCGCCCTATGACATGTTTCCCTCTCATGCACTCAAGCTCGCTAAAGCGGGTTCAAGAAACCACTTTCCCCGGAGCCTAAAACCACTTTCATCTTGACAGGAAGTGATGTGACATGGGGCTTGGGCATGATGTGTGGAGGTGTTAGAAGTGATGGGACCCGTAGTGGTCATGTCAATCTGAGAGGATCATGCATATTTGATCGACAGTTGAGAGTGCTTCAGGATCATGAAGGTGCATGAAGGTTAATGAATTGGCCTAAGCTTGAAGTGGAAAACCACCTTGCGATGTGTCACCCTCTCATGCATTCAGGCTTGCAAAAGCGGTTTTAGGAAACCAATTCCCGTAGAGCCTAAGACCAACTTTAGGCCCAACGCAGGGGTGATGTGACATGTGTTATGATATTCCTATACACCATCCTAGTCCTAACAGCATTGCATTTAGTCATGCATGCATTTTTGCATGCATCCCACTCATCAGTATGGTGTCTCCCAGCACCTAGTGCTTAGTTTACTAGCCCCGGGAGCCTGTTTCCACTCAATTCCAACCCTCCTAGTCAGTGATGCGCCCTCTTTTCACCTACCACATGTGAAGTGCACCCTCTCTCACCTACCACCAGTGACACACTCAGTTAGTTGCTTGATTTGTGGATCTCTCCCTTGATTTGAGGACAGATTGACTAGTTAACTCACTGAAACACTTCGATGGACCTCCAGAGAGACTTGGTTGACTATTATGACTGCAGTTAGCTCCTCATGCGCCCTCCTTGGATTCTCCTTCACTACATTAGTTCTCCATGCATCAATTACACCTACTACATTCAGTTAGACTCAGTTTGACACATGGTTGATGGTTACTTGTGCATTGATGACACTCTACTGATCTGATGATGAGTTCATGCAGGCTAATTTGAATTGCCACCTTGGCATTCGAATCCTCTCAATTGTATTATTTATTGTTCATATTATGATTGATGAATTAGTGTGATGTTATTCTGCTTCTATCTGAGTTCTATTGTATCAAAATTCTGCTGCTCTTTTACACTGCATTGTCCTCTTCTTCTATTTTCCTGCTTAATCTTTCTTGTGAGGTATACATCAGCTCTTAGATCTGCTGTGAGGATTTTCACATGGTATCAGAGCATGTTGAGAGTATAGTCTATCTCCATTCCTGAGAGTTTTTTTTTACAAGTTATTACCAAGATTTCGAGTGCAACAACAATTGCAGCAGTTTTCTGCAGTTTTGCAGCAATAGCAATTGTAGATATTCTCCATTGTTTTTGCAGGTCTTCCGCAACAGCTTCCATGAATCTGGAAGGAATTCCTCATCTCTCTCCATTCAACTATGATGAGTGGAAACCAAAGATGATAGCATATTTGAAGAGACATGGTATTTTTTATTATTGTCTTGAAAGAGAGTTTGAATCCTCTGAAGAGGAGAATGATTGGTTAAATGAAGGTGATAGAGCCTATGGAGCAATGTTGAATGCTATGTGTCGTTGTATGTTATTCCACTTCCATGATTCTGCTGAATCTCCAAAAGAGCTATGGGCCCATTTGGATGAAATATTTGGAAAACATAATGAAGGGATTGGTGCAAACTATTTGAAGAGCAAGCCTAGTGGTGCATTTTCCCTCCTTGATGGTCTCTCTGATCATGATTCAATATCAAACATATCTCATAATGAAGTTGTCCAAAAAGAAGAAGAAATTGCAGATTCAACACTCATGTTCTCAGTGTCTTCTATTTCGAATTCTGAGCCAGCTCACACTCTAGAAACTGAAGAGGTTCTTAAATCCTCTCTTGCACAAGAGTCTGTTGGTTTGCATAATGATGATCTATTGAATGTTTCGGAGGTTAAATCAGCAATTGGAGGTGATGCATTCGCTCTCCTTGATCACTTACCTCTTATGTACTACTATATGATCATTTGTACATGCTCTCAGAAGTGCATTGAAGATGTAGGGCATTACCATTCGCTCGGGATCATTTCTCGTGCATATCATGGTTCATTTGGTTTTGATCTCACCCCTGCTTGTTCAAAGGAGATCTCAAGAAACCATTCATCATTCTTGGAGCTGATTCAAAATCCAATCCATTACCATTGTTTCATGGTTCATTTGGTTTTGATCTCACCCCTGCTGGTTCAAAGGAGATCTCAAGAAACCATTTATCAAGTCTTGGAGTTGATTTGAAGTCCAAGCAACCACTATCATGTGATGGTTCTTTTGGGCATAATATCACCTATTATGGTTCAAAGGAGATAACAAAAGACTATCTACACATTCATGGATTTGATCCTACCTCAGTTGATTTGAATCACAGGTTCCAGGATCATCCTCGTACCTTTGGATTTGTTCTCATCACATTCGATCTGAAGAGCAAGTACAAGCACATGTCTCCATATTTGCTTGCATCCACTGAAGGAGAACACAAGCACATGTTTTTGGAGCATGAACCATTTCTTCCCAAGAAGAAGATACCTCTAGACATATGACCAAGCATCACACCTGCTTGAGTTTGGAGCATTTATTTTTTGGTGTACCTTACAGTCTCTTTTGAGGGGGGGGTATTTTTCCCATGAGGTTTTTTCCCCATTTCCTTGTTTCATGGACTGTTCTTTATTATTCATTGTATTGGGTGACCTTTGGTCTTAGTTACCAGGGCCTAGGATGGATTAAGGGGGGGTGTTAGGATATTCCTATACTTCATCCTAGTCCTACCAACATCGCATTCAGTCATGCAGGCATGCAATTGCATGCATCGCAATCATCAGTATGGTGTCTCCCAGCACCTAGTGCTTAGTTTACTAGCCCCAGGAGCCTGCTTCCACTCAGTTCCAACCCTCCTTGTCAGTGATGCGCCCTATTTTCACCTATCACATGTGAAGTGTACCCTCTCTCACCTACCACCAGTGACACATTCAGTTAGTTGCTTGATTTGTGGATCGCTCCCTTGATTTGAGGACAGATTGACTAGTTAACTCACTGAAACACTCCGATGGACCTCTAGAGAGACTTGGTTGACTATTCTGACTGCAGTTAGCTCCTCATGCACCCTCCTTGGATTATCCTTCACTACATTAGAGCTCCATGCATCAGTGACACCTACTACATTTAGTTAGACTTAGTTTGACACATGGTTGATGGTTACTTGTGCATTGATGACACTCTACTTATCTGATGATGAGTTCATGCAGGCTATATCGAATTGCCACCTTGGCATTCGAATCCTCTCCATTGTATTATTTATTGTTCATATTATGATTAATGAATTAGTGTGATGTTATTCTGCTTCTATCTGAGTTCTATTGTATCATAATTATGCTACTCTTTTACACTGCATTGTCCCTCTTCTTCTATTTTCCTGCTTAATCTTTCTTGTGAGGTATACATCAGCTCTTAGATCTCCTATGAGGATTTTCATAGGGTTTATATGTGATGTACAAATATGTCTGAAAGGATGGGACCCGTTGTTAGTCCTGTCAGTGTTGGAATATTGCGCAGATCTGATCGACGGCCAAGATTTTTTTAGGCCCACGAACTTGCACGATAGTGATCGACTCAAATGAGCTTAAGACAGAAACCACCATGTCAATGTGTTGAATTCTCATGTGTTCAGGCCTGCAAAAGTGGTCTCAAGAAACCACTTTTTGCAGATCCTGAAACCGCTTATAACTAGAAACTAGTAAGGCAATGTAGGTGGCATCTAAAGGGCGCAAGTAAAGGAAAAAGCAGTGATTTCCACAGTGGAATTTTGGGTGCCAGGAATAAAAAAATGCAATTGATCTTATGCGCCAGATTGCATGAAATGGAAAGATTTACAAAAAACAACAGGGAGTTGCCCTTGACTCATCTTGCAGTGGCGGAGGCCGCAGGGGGAAAGCCCCCTTAATCCCCGTCATCCCCCTGAGATAGTCAATTTATGTGGTGACTATAGGACCAATGGAAACCTTGAAGTTTTCCATTTAATAAGAGAGCAATGGTGAACACTTAGATTTTGAAGGGGTGATGCAGATATTTCTGTAACTTAACAGGAATTGTCAATTTGGCTAGTCCCCATAATGCATGAAAAATTATTTTATGTAATTTTTTTTGTAAGTAAGTACCCACGAGGATTTGAACTTGTGACCTTTCATTTACAACTTCTCATCTCATTTACTCATTACCAATTGCTCTACCCCCATGGGCTTATTTTGTGTATTTTTAAGAATGAAGTGAGACTAAAATACAGAATAATCAAATAGAAGGATCTTTTTTGAAACAAAATTCTAGTTGTTTCAAATAGTAGGTAGAGCAAACCCTCTAGGCTTGATTCAACAATAAATTCTCAATGTGGGTGACTTCCATAGTAACCCAAAACTTTGTGAATTTTTTTTATAATGGTGTAAGAGTGTACCGGAGATGAAAATGACTCAAATTGAGTAACTACAATGATACCCATACCATGGTAATAATGTTCGGGACAATAAAGTGGAGGCACAGCTGGGAAAGCAATCATGGTAAAATTGCTTGTTAGCTAGAAATTTGAAGAGTTGAACCAAGTCTGGTTGGATTCCTAGTAACAAGCCAGTACCATTAATGAGTAGGGATACTCAATTGAGAGTATTATGGTAGTTCATGTTAACATGTGGGAAAAACATGTTGAGTGGATAAGATTACACTCTTGCATATTGTATTTGATAAACACTTAAGATGGAAGAAGGGAACTAAGAGGAAGTGATGGTTCCTTAGCTAGAATGTATGCAATGCATTATCTATTTTTAGAATGTGCAATATGGATTGAAGAGAGGGGTTGTGGAATCCATTATTGAAATTAATTAGTTGTCCTATGCATTATTAATGAGTGACAACCATGACTGATCAAGAAGGGATAAAAGAGACCAATAATGGACATTGGTGCCTTGGATAAGAATGCATCCAAGGTATTATTGCAATATATGAACCGGAAAATTATAAGTAAGTAAGGAGAATGGGTAAGATTCTCCATTCACCTAGAAGTTGTCACTAATGGAGCAAGACAGTCTAGTAAGTGGTCATGTAGTTCATGATAGTGACATAGTGTCCATGAAAAGGCTTCCAATCAGGGAATGAGGGATTCATGTGTGTGATGAATTGTGCGGTTCAAAATTGTGGAAAATATTTCCATGAGAAAGTAAATAAAGTCTCACGGTTGAATGAGGCATGAGGACATATAATGGACCTTAAAAAGACTCCATAGGGAGTTGGAATTGAAGAAATTGCAGCACTAATAAGTTCAAGGAAGTCCAAGAAATGTCAAGTTGGACTTTGTCACCTACCCAAATTCTGAAAAATATTATTTTATTGACAAAAATACTTTATGTTAAATTTTAATTACAAAGTTTTGTAATTATGACAAAGTTTGGTCAAGGATGAATGTAATTACTGATTATTATTATTTAATAAATTAAAGTAGGAGACAAACACCCAAGGGAACTGTTAAATGAGTGTTCACTGACCCACTAGGAGGAATGGAAGTTGTTAGAAGGCATGGGACAGATGGCAGCAATTGCACTTCACCACTAGCTGTTTCTTATGGGACAACTACCCCTAAAAATATGGCATTATCCCCCAGGTGGTGGGAGTGAGCAAGCAGCTCATTTAATGACCAGTTAATAACTGAAAGGCCTAGGCAGCCTACATAAGGCAAATTCGAATTGAGTAGGCAGCTCTTACACAATATTTTATGTAGAAATATTCCTCATGTGCATCAGGTGATCACTGAGAGATTCGAATAGGGAGGCTATGTGAGAGTGGAACTGTAAGTCTGCAAATTATTCTGAGGAGAACCAGAGGTGCTGGTGCAGGTCCCTTCAACTGCTAAGTCTTAAAGACTGGATAACTATTGCTACTGCAAGTTGAGGTCCTAAGCTTCTAAGTTTCTTCCTCCTGGTGGTTCAATGAACAGGCTCGGGGGTCCTAAGGCAAGTAACTTTGCTGTCTTCAGGAATTGGTTGGGTGGAACAGGCTCCTTGGGCTGTTTGTTTCCCTACAGATTAACCAGGTTTTGTTGTTCCTATTTTGTTTACAGTTTAATGTTTTTGTTTAGTAAAATTATAAAACTTTGTTTTGTAATGAATTTATTTTCTGATTTATGTTTAAGTCTGAATGATAAAGCTTGTTAAAGATCTGGTTAGATAATCATCTCTATATTTTTCCACATGCTATTATTTGCATCGTACTCTAGTATAGAGAAGCAAATTAAATGATAGATGAGAGATAGGCAGATTGCCATTGATTGGACAAATAATTATAGTAAGCGCTATATTCACAATTCTGTCTTATATCTAACATAGTAAAAATTTACTGTATAGTATCAATGGTAATATAGGATTCTGTTGTTACTTCATAAAAGAAAAATATAGTCTAACTTCTGTATCTCTAATCATTTAAAACAACAGACAAATGCAATTAAAAATCATACATATCATGTTTTCCAAGTAATAGTATTTCCAAGGATTTTAACAGCTGCAAGAATTAATCAATATATAGTTTTCTTATCTTTATACATACTTTATTTCTTCACTGGTTCCTGTTTGATTTTGTGTATCAATTATTTATTTCAGTAGTATCAAAACCTAATACATTGCAAACCCTAGTTCTGTATTCATACATTATATGTCTATCTCAAAGACAAACTGTAGACATTGTTCAAAGAATAACTTTTATGACTTATTAAACCCCCGACATTACTTTCCAGAACCATACTATCTTTTATTTATGGTAATTTTACTATCTAAGAATTATCTAACAGTTAGTCGAAGGCACGTTTACATATTCATGTTTAAACATGAGCTCACATCCTAACATTTAAACAAATACATTATCGAGATTTTCATCACAATGATTAAGTCTTGGATAAAAACCCTAGCACAAACCCTATAGCAATTGGATATTACAGGTAGAGTGTCCATCAACGAAACTAGAACACGGAGGCAAAACCCTCTCAACACTTTTAACAGTCAAACTACTACAGCGGTTTTCCAAACATTTTTACCAACAATGAGAACGAAACATGCATACAGAATTGCAACTATAAACCCTCGGCCAGAAGACAACCATTGTGGCTCGACAAAACTTAACATTCATTTACACAATGTTCTCAACAACATCTTTCAAAAATTATAATGTTTTATTTCAAGAAAAACGAACCATAGTTTATAAGTACAAAGAGAACCCTTGGTTCTTGACTTCCATTTAAAACTATAACCGAAAATTACACTTTGAACTTGTCAAGGTTTCACAGTAAACGGGACTTTCCCTCATCAACTAAAAACATAATATAGAATCGCGAAATAATGAAGACTGTACAGGGTTTTTTCCCTTAACACATCTAGCAGAACAAACGAAGGTTCGGAGTCTCTATTGATAACATAACTAGGCATCAAATAGCCAATAGGTAACTTAAATTACTGAGAGGTTACCCTCCGTACAAAATAAAACAAAACAAGACAAGTTTAAAACCTTGCTTGCGGCCATGACTGTTACAAGTTGAAGATTTCCATTTCTCGACACATAGAAAACACATCAAGGTACCTACGAGGCATGTAAGAACCACCAAAGCTTACCAGGAAGCCGTAGTAGCTTTCCTTTCCAAAATCGTGGCATAGAAACCCTCTAACGAAGCGAGCACCTGCCAAAGCACAATGTGAGTGGTTAAAAACCGATAACACATTTCAGAATGCAAAATCTACGCTATCAACATTTGTGCAATTTCTTACTTACTTACCCTGTAGAGTGTTATTCCAAATATCAATGGCGAAACCAGAGGTCGACTATAATCTTTCATACATGCAGGAAAAACCAGAAGGCATTACCACCATTCGAAAGAGCCAAAAGGAAAACTACCAACTACTCTCAACAACTAATGATTATCTACCCTTCATACTATGACATCATGGCTCTATGGCACGAAGCCAAGCCTGCAACACTTAAACTTTTGCTCTCATAAGTCACAGGGTCGAAACCCTGGAAGAACACCTCGTCTAACCCTAAAAATTTGGCAGCTTGTCGGCCTCATTACAACAAAACAATGAAGGGCCGAGAAACTTGCCATCAATACAAACAACACGGATTAGGGTTACACAAACCAACGACCAAGATCTACAGCGATCAACAGATAGAAAAGAGCCAACAGTGCTACGTTGAAAGCCGAGCAACCTCACATTAATATCTCATTAAATTCCAACAACCATCAGAGTTGCCAACCCTGCATGCCAAGGAACGATACGGTGTACAACATGGAGGAGAGGCGACAGGGCATCATTTCCAGCTAGAACTCCCAACTACAATATCAATCAAAGTTCATGAGGTTAGACTACGTGGGATTACAGCCACCCATTCCACTATGGAGTGCATTTAATTCACAAACCGTAACTCTGTCAACCTGCAAACAGAAGTTAATACCCGTCATTTCACCACATTAACGTCGAGACTTGGGAAAATACATTTACTTTTAACATTAACACTTAGGGAACGAGCTCATACTTACAACATAGTTCAAACTACCACTTAAGCCACGATCTTAATAAAGTTGTTATGATCGTATTCATGGTTGGTATAGGATAATATCCTATGGTGCTAAGGGTATAGTTAGGATTTCATATAGTAAAGCACAATATTGCTTTTGTTTTTCATAGCTTGGTATAGTAAAAACCACATCATATTATATAGTAATATGTAGTGCATGTTTTATATAATCCCAAAGTTTAAATTGGTATCGAAATAATCGAGTATTATGCCATGCATTATGTAAATAAATGGTAGCTATAACATACATAGCTACTTCATCTCTATAGTTTGTATGTGTACTGAAATGCTAAATACAGGACATAGAATAGTCTAAGATTTTGTAAGATGCCAACTATAATGATAGTTCGAAGGTGTAAATTCCTACAAATCTCGTAATTGCACACTTAAATAGATAATAGTATTGTTGTATTAATATCACTGACAGTAGTCTCATGACGATAAATGTAACATCATAACAGAAAGCTTGGATGACATGGATTGATAACATTAAGGAGCTTTGTGAAACAGTACTTAAGCTAGAAGTAGAATCCTTGTATCCATACCTTCAATTTTTAATGTCGCAAGGAAGCACTTAACATTTTACATTGACAATGAAGTGAAAAACACAAGTACTCTAAATATTATGTTGTCTTGTAGATTTCTTACCTGCGGTCTGCACATGGAAACAAGTTTCAAATGCCTTAGCTAAACGTAGCTAAGTAAGCTCCAGGGTGCCTCATAGGACCCTTTTATTAACAAACAAACAAACTGTCAGCAATCCATCAAGAATATTAAAGCAGTACAAACTGCATCAGCATGTAATATTAACCAAGAACTAAAACAAAATTGTAAACTGTACTTGTTTACATAAGCATACAAAGATCTTTCGTTAAAGAGGTTAACATCCGTTTATACCTGAAGTAGAAATTACAATTATATTTATATGAGGATGATGGCGTGTCATCGTCATTAATTTATCTTAGTTAAGATTTCGATTTAGTTTATATGTTCCACATTAAATAATTCTGATAATTATTGCTATTATATAAAAAAAAAATGGGTATTTTTGGGATGTTATAGACTTGGCCATAATTGGTCAAAGAAATTGGAGCAACAAGTCATTGTGATTAAAGTGCAATGAGAGCTATTGTAGTGACCAAGAAAAGCTACATAAGGTTGATAAGATGGTTGCAGCAGAAATTGGAAAATAATCTCCACAAGGTAATGTTGATAAAGAAGGAAATTTCTCACCTTAGACTATGTAATATCCCGGTTGTTAAGCCCTAGACTTATGTTCTATTTGTTAATATGACTATAGAATTATGCTCATTTGTTTGATGATGTGATTATGGACTTTGGAATTATTATTAATTGTTAATGTTGTTGTTGTTGTTATTGTCATTATTGTTCTCTTTGTCGAATGATTGTTGCTATTTAATTAAATAAACAATTGGCTAAGCAAAGGCAACTAAAAGAGTATGGGAGACCATGGATCTCATAGAGTGAGGGGGAATGGGGGACATCCCTAGCACCTTATAGCTTTTTATTGGATGGTATTTTTCCATCCTATTTCATTTTGTGCCTTGGTGACTTTAATAGTGTTGGTCACCCAAACATTGTACAATGGAACCCATTTTCAATTTTTATGAACTCTAGAGTTATTATTGCAACTTATACATACTTTAGTGGGAACCTCTTTCCTAGTGCACCATCCTTGGGAGAAATTCCCTCCTATTTATGTGTTTTTTTCATTTAGAAGCCCTCTCCCTAGATTCTAGGAGTTGTAAGCTAGAATTTAGCTTCCACCTCCTCGATTTGTGCCTCCACCTCCATAAGTGCGCCCCACTCCTCCATTCATCCCTATTTTTGTGCTTACATGATATTTATGACCCTATTGGATCCCATATCTCGCCAAATTCGCCCTACTTCATGTTTTGTAACCCCCCATATGCATTAGTGCACCTCCTTGTGTTCTTCATGGCTCCACTCTTTGGTTTTTGGTAACTCCTCCTCATGGTGCTAATATGAGAAAGGGAATCTCCTAACTAGGCCACCACTCCACTAATTTGAGTCATGTTTCCATGATGAATCCCAACCACACTCAAACCCATTCTAGTTGGCCACCTTAGGTTCGAATTCCCTCCTTGATCTATTTATACATGTACTCTCTCCTTGTTGAAGCTAATCTTGAGCCTTGGATCACTTGTCTTGTGTTATCTCACCATGTTGGGAATATTGTTAGAATTGAGAGTGTGTTGAGACTTAGAGGTAGTCTAGTTGTTTTCCTTTGCTTCCATTATATCACTCTACTAGTCTAGGTTCTCACACAGGAATCCAGGAAATGGTTGGTGAGAGGAGTCACTTCCCATGGGTAGTGGAGACAAACAAGAAAGTAGTAGTGCGAAGCATTTTGGTTCTCAGAAGAGGTAGTTCCGAGAGTTGCTAGACTAAGTGTGCCTCTAACCGTGGATCCATGGTCTCAGCTCAGGGGTGACCTATTCAAGCGAGGAAGGCTTGACTGTGTCTATGGCTGGGAGGAAATTTGTCATGTTGCAGCTAGTTTCCCTTATTTTGAGATAAGTATATCTCTTATGTTTCGTTTCTATTACATTATTTTATTTGGTATATGTGCAATGGTGACTGAATTGGTTGTATGAATGTTCATGTATTGAATGCCAGGTTCTATATGCAGGAAGGATGAATTTCATATAATATGTTGCTATGCTACTTGCCTTCCTTCTATTCTTCTTTCTCTTGATTTGAAATTTGTAGGTTTGGCTCGATGATATTGAGAGGGGCACAACCATAGGTTCCGGTTCGCCCATTTATATTTTTTATGAGTCATGAGACTTGTTCCATTGCTCCTGGAGCAGTGTTTCTAGTAAGGATTGCCTTTTGTTTTGTCGAAAAAGCTTTCTGGATGACCAATATATGTCTGTTTCGGTCCAATAGTTTTGTCAGTGCCAGGATGAGCGAACTAATTGTTAAATTGGAAATGTTATGCGCATGGATATGCTCCTATTTTCATATCTGATTTTGAAAAATGTAATATGAATGTAATATTGATTTATGGCTGGAGGGAGGCATCCATACAATCTGAAATTTATTAGTGAATAATGGTTGTAGGGGACAACCATTGGGAGCTAATTTTGTACGTTGTGATTGCAGCCGGTGCCTTTTGTTTTGCCTGATTGTGGTGTGGTTGTAGGATATGGCATACATATGTGTCTTGATGTGTTATTTTATTGCTTTTCAACCTCACTAATAACACACATATAACAACACCAGAAATTAACTCAGTTTGTGGAAAACTGATAACAACAATACTCAACTACTTAACAATTATGGTTTCGCAATTAACTTAATTAAGTGTCGTGATTATTTTAATTAATTAATAATTAAATATCGCAACTTTAAACAAGTAATTTGACTTTAGAATGTGTAGTTGGATTATTTGAATGTTGAATACTATTATTTAGTCTCAATAAGTTGTGCTTAACTTAACTTAATGTTAGCACCCTTAACATTGTTTAAGTGGTATCAGAGAGAACTTAGGTTTCAACACTACGATTGTTGGGCCTTCTACAAGTTACAAGTCACTCTATAAACATGAGTTTGCATTAGATAACTTGGATGCATGCACCTTAGTATAGTTTCACATATGAGTTAGTTAATTAAAATATTAGCTTGGGATGGCTATGGACTTGATGTCCGATCTGTAAAGAGAAAATCCTTGAAGGATTTCTAGCTCCCCTTAGGTATATTGTAACCTAGAAAATTTAGCTTGTTCCTTTATAAGAAGAAGTAGCTTGAATAATAATGAACTTATGCCAATATGTAGTTTTCTAACAAATGGTTGGGAATGAACACATTGCAGTTTCCAGTGAATGATTGAGCAAGCAGTGTGGCCACTAAACTAAGATCTTACTCAAACCTATGAAGATCTCAATGATTTTAGATAATTCATAATCTGCTCCTGGATATGAATTATCCTTTCGTTATCCCCCCTACACTTTCTTACTGAATCCTCAAAGTTTAATGGTTCATTGCTCCTCTTATACCTATTTGACCTTCTCAATTCCCTCAACAAACTCCTCTTCAACACATTGCAGTTTATAAATAAGTTTGTGATTGCATTCTTAGATGACATCCTCATCTATTCCAAGACAAAAGAAGAGCATGAAGAACATCTAAGACTAGTAATGCAAGTGCTTAGAGAACATCAGTTGTATTCCAAGCTAAGCAAGTGTTCTTCTTATGAGGGCAGAATTCATTACTTAGGACATATCATATCTGAAGAAGGTGTTTCAGTAGACCCTTAAAAGATAAGATCCATTATGGAATGACCAACACCTAAGAATGTATCAGAAGTAAGATATTTCATGGGATTAGCTGGGTACTACTAAAGGTTCATTGAAGGATTCTCGAAGTTAGCTCATCATATTACATCTTTACAGAAGAAGGGTGTGAAGTTCAATTGGACTACTAAGTGTGAAGATAGTTTTCAAAGACTTAAGGAAATGCTTACTAGTGCACATGTTCTAAAGATTGTGGATCCTGAAGGAAACTTTGTTGTGTGCACAGATGCATGTAAACAAGGAATTGGTGGAGTATTGATGTAGAATGGACACATGATCAATTATGAATCTAGAAAGTTAAAGGAACATGAGAAGAACTATGCCACCCATGACTTAGAGCTTGCAGTTATCATCCATTATTTGAAGATGTCGAGACATTATTGAATGGGTAAGAAGTTTGAGTTAAGAACTGATCATGATGGGTTAAAGTACTTATTTGAGCAGCCTAATTTGAATGCATGACAAAGGAAGTGGATGGATTTATTATGTGAATATGACTTTGACATCAAGCATATCAAAGGTAAGGAAAATAAGGTAGTTGATGCACTTAGTAGGAAGATACATGTGATGCATGTAGTAGCTACCAGCACTGGTACATCATATTTAAAGGATAAGATCAATGAAGCCAATATTACATATGAACTTTATTAACAGGTAAAAGAAGGATTGCAACAACAGAAAATTCCATAGAAATTTGATAAGTATAAGTTGAAATAAAATGGGATCCTCATGCATAGAGATAGGGTTTATGTTCCCAATGTTGGAGATATAAGGAGGATCGTTCTAAAGGAAATGCACGATGTTCCTTATGTTGGACATTCGAGTTATCAGAAGACAATAATTGCAGTAAGGAAACAATACTAATGGCTAGGGATGAAGAATGATGTTGCTGAATATATAGCTAGGTGCATGGAATGTCATAAAGTTAAAATTGAGCATCAACATCTAGTGGGATTGTTGCAGGCCTTGCCAATACCAGAATGGAAATGGGATATAGTGACGATGGATTTCATCACCAAGTTTCCTAAGACAAGATTGCAAAATGATGCCATCATGGGTGTGGTAGATAATTTGACTATGGAAACACACTTCATTCCAGTAAAGACAACTCATAAAGCAGCTAACATTGCAGATATTTACATGAGAGAAGTAGCCAGATTGCATGGAATTCCCAAGGCTATAGTATCAGACAGAGATTCTAGATTTACTTCTAACTTTTGAAAGGGATTGTTTGAGGGGTTTGGAACAAGTCTAAACATGAGTACAACATACCACCCTCAGACAGATGGACAGACAGAAAGAGTTAACCAAGTGATTGAAGATATGTTGAGGATGTAAGTGATGGATCAACCATCTAAGTGGGAAGATTATTTACACTTGGTGGAATTTGCTTATAACAATGGATATCGTTCCTCTTTGAAGATGAGTCCTTACGAGGCCATGTATGGAAGAAAATGTAATACTCCCATCAATTAGGATAACCCAACGGATATAGTCATTGTTGGACCAGAATTATTAAAGGATATGGAGGATTAGATGGTTAAGATAAAGTAAAATCTAAAGGCATGTCCAGATAGGCAGAAAAGCTATGTAGATCACAATAGGACTGCTAGACAGTTTCAAGTTGGAGATCACGTGTTCTTGAAAGTTAGACCCAAGAAGAGTTCCTTAAACTTGGGGAATTGTTCCAAGCTAGCTGCCAGATATTGTGGACCTTTTGAGGTCTTAGCTAAAATAGGACATGTTACTTATCAGTTGGCTCTACCCACTTGCATTAGAGTACATAATGTATTTCATGTCTCTTTATTGAAAAAGTATATACCTGATGCTAACCATGAAATTGATTGGAATGTGATCCTGGTACTCAAGAGTGCTTTTATTTTCTTTATATATATATATATATATATATATGTACATGGCACTAATCGTGTGATCGAATGCATTATGATCTAGGTGGAACCGGAAAGGGATTTTCCAATACAACTTGTTTCCATTTTAGGCAGCAAGGTCAAGTTTCTTCAGAATCGAGAGATCAGACAGGTAAAGGTCCAATGGACCCATTACATCACCGAGGATGCGACTTTGGAGCTGGAAGACGCTATGAGGGAAGCATACCCTCATCTATTTTGAAAGATTGGTTTTTACAGCATGTATGTAATAAATATGCATTGAGGATGATGCATTGTTTAAGGGGAGGAGGATGCGATACCCCGGTTGTTAAGCCCTAGACTTGTGTTCTATTTGTTAATATGACTATGGACTTATGCTCATTTGTTTGATGATGTGATTATGGACTTTGGAATTATTATTAATTGTTAATGTTGTTGTTGTTATTATTGTCATTATTGTTCACTTTGAATGATTGTTGCTATTTAATTAAATAAACAACTGGTTGAGCAAAGGCAACTAAAAGAGTATGGGAGACCATGGATCTCACGGAGTGAGGGGGAATGGGGACATCCCTAGCAACTTATAGCTTGTTGTTGGATGGTAGTTGTCCATCCTATTTCATTTTGTGCCTTGGTGACTTTAATAGTGTTGGTCACCCAAACATTGTACAATGGAACCCATTTTCAATTTTTATGAACTCTAGAGTTATTATTGCACCTTATACATACTTTAGTGGGCCCCTCTTACCTAGTGCGCCCTCCTTGGGAGAAATTATCTCCTATTTATGTGTTTTTTTCATTTATGAGCCCTCTCCCTAGATTATAGGAGCTGTAAGCTAAAATTTAGCTTCCACCTCCTCGATTTGTGCCTTCACCTCCATAAGTGCGCCCCACTCCTCCATCCATCCCTATTTTTGTGCTTTCATGATATTTATGACCCTATTGGATCCACTCTCTCACCAAGTTCTCCCTACTTCATGTTTTGTAACCCCCCATATGCATTAGTGCACCTCCTTGTGTTCTTTAAGTGATTATCTAGAGGTGCGAGCCTCTGTAGTCCCTTGGGCATGGGATCTATTTCCAACATAGTCTTGATCTCTTGCCGTTGGTACCCTTCCATTCCCTATCGAAAGTATGAAATACTTATGATGTATTTTAGCCATACGATGAGCTCTTGACCTCACACATTAGGGAGAAATCGATTAACAACCAAAATTTGCTCACCTACTTTATTGTCAGCTGCATCACCAACATGCATCATTATTGGAAATATTAGCATCATTTCCCATCCCATCTCATTGATATGGCTCAAGGAAATGACCAAATGGACAAAAAACTAAAAGTCAAACTCAAGAATTTGCCATAACTAAAGGGTTCTGCCTTTTCCTTCAAAAGGTGTGACCTTAGTTGTACCCTTTGCCAAAAAAAACGTGACCTGGTCCCAAAAGTGAAATTTTGGTTATAATTCATCATTTTGTGCTTCCCTAAAGAAAGTAGTGGCTAAAAGTGGAAACATACATTGACATGGTCGAAACCAACAACAAATCTAACATTGAAAACCCTAACCTCACCATTAAACAAATCAATGGAATGGAGAGCATAAACATTGGACCTAGATCTTATTTTTTACCACTCTCATGCCTATAAAAGAAGCCCTCATGGTCACCATTTCACATTCATTCTTATATAATCAAAAGCGTCATTATGTTGCCAGATTTTTTTTAGAAAAGAGAAAGATACCACATGATCCTTTTGAATTTCAACATAAGGGGAATCCTCACCTCACACCTAGTTGGAGATTGGGACTACAAGGATATGAACAAACCCACCCTTGGATCAGCTATGGAGGTCCACTACTCTCAATAGATGGTAGCAAGGTGTGTTTGTATCATTTGAATCATTTATGTAATAATAATAATAATCACATTCTTTCACATGTTGCACTTTCTTTCAATGGCTAGTTTCTTGTTCTTAATTTGCATGCATGTTTGACAGTGTTTGTCTTTAGTTTAGTTTAGATCTATTTCCTTTTCCATTTATGATCTGCTACGAAGGATTGCACAACCCCTTGGCAAGTCACTTATGTGTGAGAAATCATACACTACATTTTGTTAGAGCTTGATCCTTATGTGATTCGAGGGCTTACTCTTGTGAAAAAGACTTTGATGCTAATCACTCTTCTCTCTCTTGGGTCTTGTTATGTACTTAATCTCTCTTGTATTGGAGCATTAAGGTTTCTTGAAGATTCCTAAGGTTAAGGTTAAGGTTTATACTCTAAGAAGGCAAGAAGGTTGGGTTTCGGTGATAAATCCTAGGGTGGATTTGTGGAGAAGAAGAAGAGAAGAGGAAGTCTTGCCTTGGAGGATGTGTTGGAGAGATTCTTGAAAATTGGATCTTCTTGGTTAAGCTAGGGTTTGTTGATTTACCCTAGATAGGGATTTTTTGAGAGCTAGGAGATATGTACTAGCCTTGAGAGAAGGAAACATTATGTGCATGTACTTTATCTTGAGCTAATAAATGAAGTTCCAAATATCTGTATATTGTGAAATTTTCAGAATTGAAATTCAACTACATATGTTGTTTATTCATCGCTATTTACAATTGTTTATGTATTGTTGATTTAACATATGTAAAGGACCAAATTTTTAAGTGTATTAACATCTAATGAATAATATAAGGGGTTGATTTTACTGCTGCTATTACTATTGTAAACATACATTTTCAGGTCTAGTTAATGGTTGATAAGTTTCCCTTAAACTTGTCTCATTGTTTAGTATCATTTCTCCTTGAACTGTCATGAAGTGTGGGGCTATTTGAAGTGAATTATTGCGATATTTTCATTGTTGCTTTATACTTTAGTATATAGCAGTCCTAAAGCTAAAAATTATAGGGCTAAAATTGAGGAAACATTCTAGGAAGAAGGTGATATTGCTCGAGTGCATGAAGTTTCAACAATTTGTGTGTTATTGTTTATAAAAATGAATGAAATTTTCGATTATGCCTCTTCATACTATCATATTTGACACTGGAAAGTGTGTGTGTGTGTGTGTGTGTGTGTGTGTGTGTGTGTGTGAGAGAGAGAGAGAGAGAGAGAGAGATTTACAATAAATCCTTTCATAACAGTTGATGCCATCCTCGATTGCTAAGGTTGACTTGGGAGGAAAGGGATGGGGGGAGGAGAAATATGTGGGCATGGGTTATATTTTAAGGGGGGTAGGAGGTGGCCCATTTTTTCTTCCCAACACTCTATTCCCTAAGGTCCAAACCTCAAACATCCTTGGGTCCCTTTCCTTGTTATTTACCTTATTTGTGAGTCAACCATCAAGCTTGTTTGTTGTTTTGAAGGTATGATTATGAGTTACATTCCTATTGACCAATGATTGATTTAAATGTGATTTTTTATTGTTGACAAACCAATGGATTTCCACAGATTTGATTACTAAGAAGTCAAGGATAAGTGAATGGGGTCTTGGTTCGATGGCTAGGATAGGGTGGTGATATTCCCCCACTAAGGTTCCAATCTCATAGAGCATATATAAAATAAAATAAACGGTCAACGATTAACTTTATATCTATGTCTACTTCAATGTTTTGGATTCCATGAATGAGACATAATTTAATAGCTTTCATCGATAATTTAATTTCTCTTGAGAGCTATAGTAAGGGATTTGCAATATTTTCTCATGGTTTTCCCATATGAAATATTATTCTTGTAATTAGTATAAAAATTTCTTAATCCTAGAGTTATTAAGCTTTAAGAGAAATAAAAACAAAATATATATATATATATATATATATATATATATATATAAACCTTTTATTCTTCTAAAGATTTAATGGTGTTATACAAATATAGAAACTTCCACTGCTACTAAGGACGTAGAGAGAGAGAGAGAGACAGGGAAAGAGTAGAGTTTATAGTTATAAAATATACTCTAATATGTCACAAGATAGATGTATCTCATTGTTGTTTCACATGCCACCCACACAACACAACTATAGAGGAAGAGGGGAGGGGGGGCTGAACAAGAAAGCATGCGCTCCATTGACAATTATGCTAGTAAGAGACACTCATTCTTGTGAATTTCCCCACAAACATAGAAATAGTGGTATGTTGGGACTTATATGTTGTCACGAAGGAATCCTCACAATCAATGTGGGACAAAACACGAGGAGATGAGATTTTATAGAGTTATAAACTATTCCAAGATGCTACAAGATAGACATAGGTGTATCCCAACACTCGCATCTACACAATACGACTACAAATGAGGAGGAGAGGGAAAGGTTGAGCAAGTAAGGATGTTCACCCAATAACTAATCAACCATTATGTTAGTAGGAGACACCACTTCCTTGTGGTTTCCACCATTGACACAAGGATTATGGTATGTTGGGACTTATATGTTGTCATATACCAACCCTCACAACCAATGTGGGTTAATACATAAGAGGAGAAGAGACTTTATAGTCATTGAAGCTACTCCAAGATTCCATGAGATAGATATATCTAATTGTTGTTTCATACATGCACCCACAAAATATGACCCACATAGGAGGAGGTAGGGGAAGGTTGAGAAAACAAGCATACTCACTCGTAATTAATCAACAATTATGCCGGTAAGAGACAACACTCCCTTGTCATTGCCCCCATCAGCATAAGGATCATGACATGTTGTGACTTATAAGATGTACTAGACCAACTATAAGGCCCTCATCTTGAGAGGCTTCAAGCACCCTAATATATGTATGCATGTGTGTGAGTGTGTGTTGTGTGTATGTGTGCGCGCTCGTGCGGAGAGAGAGAGAGAGAGAGAGAGAGAGAGAGAGAGAGAGAGAGAGAGAGAGAGAGAGATTTACAATAAATCCTTGCTTCAGGAACCCTAATATATGTATGCATGTGTGTGTGTGTGCGCGTGCGGAGAGAGAGAGAGAGAGAGAGAGAGAGAGAGAGAGAGAGATTTACAATAAATCCTTTCATAACAGTTGATGCCATACTCAATTGCTAAGGTTGACTTGGAGGAAAGGGCCCGGGGGAGGAAAAATGTGTGGACATGGGTTATATTGAGTGGAGTAGGAGGTGTCTTCCCAACCCTCGATTCCCTAAGGTCCAAACCTAAAACATCCTTGGGTTACATTCCTTTTTATTTACATTATTGGTTAGTCAATCATCAAGCTTGCTTGTTGTTTTTTAGGTATGATTATGAGTTCCGTTCCTATTTATCAATGATTGCTTTAACTATGATTTTATATTATTGACAAACTAATGGATTTCCATAGCTTTGCTTAATAACAAGTCAATGATAAGTGGATGGGGTCTTGTCTTGATGGCTAAGATAGGGTGGCGATATCCCCCCAGCAAGGTTCAAATCTCATAGAGCATATATAAATAAAAGGAAGGAAAAAAATAAAAGGTCAACAATTAACCTTATATATACGTCCACTTCAATGTTTTGGATTCCATGAATGAGACATAATGCAATACCTTTCATCGGTACTTTAATTTCTCTTGAGAGCTATAGTAAGGGATTTGCAACATTTTCCTATGATTGTACCATGTGAAATATTATTATTGTAATTAATATCTATCTATCTTAATCTTAGAGTTATTGAGCTTTAACATAAATAAAAACACGATATCTACCTTTTATTGTTCTAAAGATTTAATGGTGTTATACAAATATAGAAACTTGAGAGAGAGAGAGAGAGAGAGAGAGAGAGAGAGGAGTTTAGAGTTCTAAATTATTTTCTAAGATGTCACAAGATAGATGTATTTCATTGTTGTTTCACATGCCACCCACACAACACAACTACAAAGGAAGAGGGGAGGGGGGCTGAACAAGGATGCATTCTCACCATTGACAATTATGTTAGTAAGAGAAACTAATTCCTAGTGGCTACCCCCACCAACACATGGATAGTGGTATGTTGGGACTTATATGTTGTCACGTAGAAATCCTCACAATCAATGAGGGATAACACACATAAGGAGATGAGATTTTATAGAGTTATATACTATTCCAAGATACCACAAGATAGACATGGGTGTATCCCAATACTCACATCTACATAATGCGACTACAAAGGAGGAGGGGAGGGGAAGGTTGAACAAGCAAGGATGTTCACCCAACAACTAATCAACCGTTATGTTAGTAGGAGACACCACTTCCTTGTGGTTTCCCCCATTAACATAAGGATTGTGGTATGTTGGGACTTATATGTTGTCATATACCAACCCTCACAACCAATGTGGGTTAATACACAAGAGGAGAAGAGACTTTATAGTCGTTGAAGCTATTCCAAGATGCCACAAGATAGATATATCTAATTTTTGTTTCACACATGCATCCAAACAATATGACCCACACAGGAGGAGGGAGGGGAAGGTTAAGAAAACAGGCATACTCACCCGTAATTAATCAATAATTATGCCGGTAAGAGACAACGCTCCCTTGTCATTGCCCCCATCAACATAAGGATCGCGATATGTTGACTTATAAGGTGTGGCAGACCAACTATAAGGCCCTCACTTTGAGAAGCTTCAGGCACCTCCGTTGCATGATCACCATGGTGGTCATTGCTTGGCATAGACATACATGACATAAAGTCGATGATTGGATGAGTTGGTTTTGGGGTGCCTTGGCTCATCAGCAAGGCACACCGCAAACATGTTGAGTGCCCTTGCATAAAGACAAGGTGCACCACAGACATTGGTAGCTTGCACTAGTTGGACATACAAAGAGAAGCATGGAGGGAACTTGGTGAGGCAGAGAAGGTTGTTACGAACAACCTTGTACATAGGCATGCACTATGCATGACGAACAAAGTGGTAAGAATAATTGATTGGTTTATAGGTGATTTGGAAAACTCAGATGTGTGCACATTAGCTGGTCAGACTAAGTGGGCACACTTGGTTGGATGCATGTCAGTTAGGAGCACTTGGATGCACGTTAGAAGGAGGGATGTTGGCTTTGTGCACTTGTTGGGAGCACTTTTCTAGGTGCACTTGGGCACAAGACAATTGAATGCACTTGGAGGCAGCTTGCTGAAAGTACTTTCTAGGCGCACTTGGGCACGACTTGGTGGATGCACTTCAGGCACACTTTCTACTGACAGACCTACTAGACACACTTGCGACAGGCACACTTGTTGAACATTCTTGTGATAGCCATTGATGTGACATGAACACCTGTTGGCCACACTTGTGACATATGTGGATGCAATGGGTGTGCCTACTAGACACACTTGCAACTAACACAGATGCAATGGGTGCACTTGGGCACCATACGTACTTGCAATTACGATTGTGTGGCATAGTGGCATGATACCATTGGATATGAATGTCGACAGGGAATTCATGTGGCCATAATTGGTTGGATGTGGACACTTGGGTCCAATTAGACTTGGAGGGGCTTGCAAGAGTTTGGCAAGACTCATATATATAGTGGATGATTCAAAGTGGCTAAAGCATTCAATATTGGCAAGTGATTAAGACACAAGTTCAAAGTGAGCTTTGCGATTGTGATAAGTTATGGTTTTCGCACAGTAGGACGAATTTGGATTAGTTGGGTAAAAAACAAAGAGGTGAACAAGACCTACATGAGGTAGGCCTACAATAGCTCCAAGGGTTGGTTTGTACATGATTGTTGGACACTGAAAAAGGATACGTTGCCTTAGATTCATTGTACTTCTGTAAAAAGGGGGTAAGTAGGTGGATTCCCTCCCTTGTTTTATGCAGTAAACATTCTTCTCATAGATAAAGTTTAAGTCATCCACCTTAAGCGCCGCTTATACATGTGCATGTGTATTTTGACTTGTTTATTGGGGTGAATGTTGTTTTATTTCTTGTGATGCTTTATGTTGGTTAAATGTTGACATTGGTTAAGTGAAGTATTAGCTAAGTGTTGAATATTGTCAAGTAAAGGTTTTATTGGGATGTTTTAAAGGCTGCAATTGGATGCATGTTAGGATGTTCAATGAACTTGGTTGAATAGGACTTATTTGCATTTGATGATTTGAGGTGAAGTTATGGGAAGACCTCAGGAAAATAGGCCTAATATAGCTGTAGTAGACAAGCTGGTCAAGCCTTTGCAGTCGAGGCAGGGTAGTGTTGAATGACCTCAAGTGTCAAAGCAAAGTTGGGAAACTCCCCAAGTTTGAAGAAAAAAATTCGAGTAGACTTCAAGTCTATAAAAAGTGGTATCAGAGCTTCAAAAGGAAGTTTTGTATAGCCTTTGGTGAACAACAATTTAGTGAAAGACTTGGAAGAAAAATTCATTGGGTTTGAGACCATAGTGACTGCAATTGCTCGAGTTTTGGATGCTTGCTTTGGTAAGCAAGATGTTCTAGACATGGGTAGGTAGATGGAGGATTCGACCAATGAGATCAACGAAGCATTCGACTTGGATGGGGTAGGATTGGCAACATAATAAGATGGCAAAGTTAAGGAGAAAGAACCTTGGTATGTAAGGAGTAGGCAAGTGGCTGAGACCTCTTCATGCGTTGTTGGGTAGGAATTGGCAAGGTGACCTATAAATGGAAATATTGTTAGAAAAAGGCAAGGCCAAAATTGGTTTGAATGTGCCTCTCGTTATGTATTATAGTGAGAGGTATGGACATATTTTAGATGAACCTAATGATTTGGGTGACTCTCAACATACTAGTGGCATGGTTGTTGGTAGTTGCTTTGGCAGCCACTTGCCATCTTCTTTCCATTGATAGACTATGAGGCAATTCACTTCTTAGGAGTAGGCAATGGAACCTAGTGCACCCTTGGAAAATTCTATTTTGTTGAAGTAGGTAACATGACAGTGTTGAGGTGAAGGTGGTGAACCTTGCCTTTATTCATTGGAGTTGTACAGGATGATTGAAGTGTAGAAGGAAATGATTGATTTTGGACATGAGGGTGTGCATTCTCATAGACTGGTCGTGGAGGTTGGACTAGCTACACAACTAGTCTAGGACTCAAGGGGATCCAATGTAAGGATGCATGACAAAATTAGCTACGTACATAGATAGTAGTAAGTCAGAAGTGTGCACCACCTAGATAGTTGCATAACCTTCTCAGAGGAGGTTGGGCTTTCGCACAACATAAGGCAGCTGCTGAAACAATGGACACTTAGGTTGTGATCGCAATAGGAGACAACAATTGCAATAATGACATTCAAGAGACAATGCTAACATATTTGGAAAAAGTTGCTTCGTTCAAATGAAGCATTGGATAGTGGGTAGTTGCACAAGTATTTTGGCAATGACAATATGGAGTGGTTGGAGAATCCAATCATGAATGGATGCATGAGTACAAGCATTAGACTCGAAGGACAACATGTTCTTATGGATTTTGTCAGGGACGCCAATGACTTTAGTGGGGGAGGATGTAATGACCTAGCCTTGAGAGTCTTCAAGCACCTCCATTGCATGATCACCTTAGTGGTTGCTGGCTAGCATAAACATACACGACACAAGGTTGATGGTTAGATGAGTCGTTTTTTAGGCACTTTGGCCTGTTGGCAAGGCACACCACAGAGACGTTGGGTGCCCTTGCACGAAGACAAGGTGCATCATAGACATTGCCAAATCGCATTAGTCTGATAGACCAAGAAAATGTTGGAGAGAACTTGGCAAGGCAAAGAAGGTTGTCATAGACAACCTTATTCATAAGCATGCATTATGCACGATATACAAAGTGGCAAGAAGAATTGATTGGTTTTATAGGTGACTTGGGTAGACTCGGCTGTGTGCACATTGATTGGGCAGCCTATGTGGGCACACTTGGTTAGATGCACAACGACTAGGAGCACTTGGACCCATGTCAAAAGGACAAATGTTGGCTTTGTGCACTTGTTGGGCACACCTTCCTAGGCACACTTGTGCGAAAGATAACTTGCTGCACTTGGAGGCACCTTGCCGAAAGCACTTCCTAGGCACACTTGGGCACAACTTGCTGGATGCACTTCAGGCACACTTGCGATGGGTGCACCTGCCAAGCACACTTGTGATGGGTGCACCTGCTAGGCACACTTGCGATGGATGCAGATGCAATGGGCACACTTGTGATGGATGTGGATGCGATGGGTGCACCTACTAGACACACTTGCGATGAACACTGATGCAATGGGTGCACTTGTGGGAACTTGGGCATCAAACATACCTGCGATCGTGATTGCATGTCATAGTCGACACAATACCAATGGAGATGGATGTTGGTGGACAAGTCATGTGGGCACAATTGAGTTGGATGTAGACACTTGGGTCCACTTAGAGTTGAAGTGGCTTGCAAGAGTTTGCCAAGGCTAATATATATTGTGGATCCCTCCAAGTGGCCAAGACATTCAATCTTGACAAGTGATTGAGACACAATTTCAAACTAAGCTCTACAATTGTGTGAAGTTAGGGTTTGCATAGTAGGGCGGATTTGGATTGGTTGGGTGAAATACAAAGAGGTGAACAATACCCACAGGAGGCAGGCTTGTGGTAGCTTCAGGGGTTGGTTTGTACATGACTATTGGGCATTCATAGAAGGCCATGTTTGCTTGGATTCATCGTACATATGTAAAAGAGGGGCAAGCAGGTGACTGCCCTACTTTGTTGTACATTATAAACATTCTTCCCATAAATAAAGTTTAAGGCATCTGCCTCTACACATGCATGTGTCTCATGACCTATTTATTGGGATGAATGTTGTTCTAATTCTCGTGATGCTTTATGCTGGTTAACCGTTGACGTTGGCTAAGTGAAGTATTGGCTAAGTGTTGAATATTGTTAATTATAAGTATTGTTGTGATGTTTTAAGCGTTGTTGGATGCATGTCGAACTATTGAATCAACTCGATTGAATAGGAGTTAGTTGCATTTGATGGTTTGTAGTCTAAGGTGAAGTTATGGGCGGACCTTAGGCGAATAGGCACAATTTGGTTGTAGTAGGCACATGCCGATCAATCCCTTGTGATCGAGGCAAGGCAGTGCCACACGACCTCAAGTTCTGAAGCGAAGCTGAGAAACCCCCCAAGCTTGGAGAATTATTTTTTGGGTAGACTCTAGGTCCATGACACCAACCCTCACAACTAATGTGGGATAACACACAAGATGACAAGAGATTTTATAGACATAGAAACTATTCCAAAATACTACAAGATAGATGTATACCACTATTGTTTCACACATATGTACCCACACAATATGTTGCACATAGGAAAAGGGGAGAGGAAGGCCAAGCTAACAATTATACTCACCTCTCAACCAATTAACCATTAATGAAAGACATCAATGTTTTTGCGCCGAGAGGCGCTCTACAGCTAGTATGAAGGAGATCTTGTTAGTTGAGTGTTTGTCGATATTGTCGGCCATAAATAACATTTGTATGAGGGAGATCTTGTAAGTCCAGTGTTTGTCGATATTGTCGGCCATAAACAAAATAATACAAAGTAAACAAAAAAAAATAATACAAAGTAAAAAGTAATAAATATTATGTCGGCCATAAACAAAAAAGAATAATACAAAGTAAAAAGTAAATATGAGACTTAAACTAGACTTTAAAGCTTAGGATTGATAAATATTATGTTGGTCATAAGCAAAAAAGAATAATACAAAGTAAAAAGTAAATATGAGATTTAAACTAGAGACTTTACTTTTTACTTTTAATACAAAGTAAAAAGTAAATATGAGATTTTAGAGTGTTTGAAGTAAACAAAAAAGAATAATATAAAGTAAAAATTAATAAATATTATGTCGGCCATAAACAAAAAAGAATAATACAAAGTAAAAAGTAAATATGAAACTTAAACTAGAGACTTTAGAGCTTAGGATTAGGTAGTTCAAGTATTGCACTCAAAGAGCTATTCAAGGAGAGGTTTGCACCTCAGGAGATTTGATCCCTCTGGGTGCTTGATAAAACTTAGGATTAAGATCTATGCTAATTTAACTACCTCCATTACCGTAAAAATCATAATCATAATATATTAAGACTTAATTCTCTCATATTTCAAGCGTTACAATATACCTACTTCCTTCTAAATAATTGTGATACCGACAGGAAATAATACTATGAAGGTATAATCTTGACCTCTAATTGAGAATGTTGTCACACCGATTATTCTTCCGTATGTTTTATATAGTATTAAATTTGAAGCCTCATGCAACCTTCAAAGGGCGGGCTTACTCCCTTCAATTGATAAGGCATTCTCACACACTAAAATTCCAATTTTTGGAAGAGAAATATTCCCAACATAATCTCCGTACAGAATTTATGATCGCCGTTGAAAGCAAGTCAAATAATTTCAGTGGTCGGGGTCTGGGGAAGACGACAGTCCAAACCAAAATATCCTGCGCAGGACCTAGAGATAAACAGCTTTAGAAATAACGAGGGGACCATCGTCATGACTGCATCTGCCGACAGAATCGAAGCGCAGAGCTGCGAGAGCATTCTTCATCTCGGTCTCCTTACTAATGGCCATCCTCATTCCCTGGGATGATGCAATCTCTTACAAATTCTAGGCAATACGTACAGTGTGTGGAGGATATTGCTGTTACAGTAAGATGGATTTGCATGCAGTGCAGAGCTCTCTATGTATCAACTGTCTCCGGAGCCGAATGTCTTCTCCTATTCCAAGGTATTGCATTTTAATGGATACTACAAAGTGTCGCCTTTCTGTACCGGCAGCCAGGGTGAAATGGTCTTCTTCTTCACTGCCATATTTTGAAAGTTCGTCTTTGGTAGATAGGAGGGTTTCGGGAAGCAAGGCAGATAATTGGATTACAGATACAGATGCTGAAAAAGAAGAAGATGACGACGAACACAGAAAAGAAAATGGAGCCAATGGCAGTAATAATCTATCCATGACAGCGGAGGACTTGTTCTCTGTCACATCATCCAGCCATTTTGAGGTCGATTATTTGGGCGAAAGCACCAAAGGAGATATGAACATCAAACGGACTCGCTTTGACAACGCTCTTGGTGGGTTTCTCTCCCCTTCCTTTTTTAATAAATATAATGCTTCCTGGATTGTTGATAGAAACATGTAGTGTACATTGGCATTTGAGAAAAGAAATGCTGCAAAGTGAAACCAAAATTGGGCTTCTTACAAACTAAAACAAAATGCCCTCTAGACTAAAATTGGTCCCTTCGGCATAGAAATATGATAAGTCTATAAAAAAACATAGTAAACACACAGCTTTTGGCCCACAAGAAAACATAAGTTCAGTATCATCAAACAGCAGTCAAGAGGAGCACAGCATCTGGCGGTGGGTCGTCATGGTCCTTGGCGGTCAGTCCTCATCCATTGGCTGGAGGTTGAGGGTCAACCACTTTAGGTTCCCAGCCATCATTGCCAGGCTTTAGTGGTCATTCGGCATCAGAAATGGAGAGGGCAGTGTTTAAAAGCATATATTTGTTTTGTCTTCATTGCATCTGGAACTGTTTTATACATTGGAATCATGTTGTATATTACCTGCTCTAAGCATTAGACATGTCATCTATCTATACACCACATGTAGTCTAAATTGGAAGCATTTGTGCCACAGACTTCTCCCTTGGAGACCTGAAACATTGCCAAACCTAAGACGGGCAACTACTTTGGTTTAAACCATAGCTACCATACACAAGTTCGTATTGGGATTCAGTATGATTTGGATAAAAATTGTATTAGAAAAATCCAATCCAAAAAAATACAGGAGTATATATTACACTAATACGAAAAAAATCCAAAATTATTCAAAATAAAAATATCTCATGCTTCTTCTCTTAAATTTTACTTGTGTAATGTATAGTCCCTAACGCATTCCACTGCAGTTTGTATTTGCAAATGCGTTTGACAATTTGTATTTGCAGTTTCGAAGGAGAAATGCAAATTTGTAGCTGGAAAGGTGTTTTTTTGATGCAGTAGGGTTTCCGTAAGAATCAAATAGAATTTATGGGCAATTTGGCCGAATTGAATTCCTCGCAGGATTCCGTACGGAGAGGCCAGATTCGGCCGATTTCTGCTACTATGATTATGAAACTATATGAATTTATAAGCCCTAGGCTCATATTTGATCTGAGATTGTCAAGCACTCTCATTTTTGATCCATTTCTTGTGAGAAAATTTGACCACCATATGCTTCTATGTTCATGGTTAATTTTTTGTATTATATTTTATTAATGAATATCATGAGTAAAGTATTTTACCGACGGTTGCTCTCCCAAGGTTGTGTGAGAGGCCGTGTGCCTCTACTTTGAAGCTGTGAGCTTTTATTTTAAATCCCAACTTTGCTTTCTTTTATAGGCTGGAAGGGTTGCTGTTGTGCCCCGTAGGTGCTGTGGGGTTCTAAGAGGTAGGGCGCTTCCATTTCAAGGTTTTGTACTCTTTGGGCCTGTCCTACAGGCTGCAACCCATAGAGAATGCCACATCTTAACTAGCCGCAAGCATCTATAAGAGGTCATTATTTCTGGGCTATGCAACCTTGTGGGGGCCGCATGGGTGATCACATGTGAGGCCACGTGAGAGGCATCTGTAATGTCCCTTTTTAATAATTTTATTAAAATGGCACATTTTTCACTTTTTTCCCTAGTTCGACCTTTGACTAGTTTTGATGTCTAGGTCTCCAATTTGCTCCAAATGCTCCCAAATCTTCTGAGAAGGTATATGACTGATATTAGGACTTGAATATGATGTTCAGGGATGATATATGCCCTTTAGATTACTTCTGCAAATCCTCTTTTAATTCTGTCCAAAGTAGGGAGTTTGACTAGCAATTCCTCTTTGACTAGTATTGGTCTCTTGGTCTCCAAATGACCGCAAATGATTGTATAATGGGTATGAAGGTATTTGAGAGGTATTAATACATATAACAGAGGCTCATGGATACTTAAAAACCCTTAAAACACTTCTGCACATTCATTTACAATCTGGACAAAGTAGGGGAGATTACTAGTAATTTCGAGCTTCAAACCCCCAATGGTAGATGGCTCTAAATAGCTCCAAATGCTCTCAAATTGTACCAGTAGGTGTATGAATGATGTTAATACATAAAAATGGTGTTTATAGGTGTCTTTTAACCATCAAATGACTTCTGCAACTCACTTTGGAAATCTGATCGATGTATGGAGTTTTACTAGTAAAACTGTGGTTCAAATCCCCTAGGGGTAGATGATGAAAATGACTTTCCAAATGCACTCAATCCAACTCGAAATTCTGAATGGAAGCAGGGGACATATAAAGGACATCAACATGAACTCATATGAATCACCATTCAACTTTTAAGGTCTACTATAACTCCCTTAAATCAGATGCAAGAAGACTAGTTTCGACCTTGGGGGAAATAGCATTAAATCTTCTTCAAATGAAATAAAACTGAGCAAGATGGCTCCAAATGCTTAAGTGCTGAACATGAAACTTGTAATACTCATCAATGGCAGTCCATACATCATAAATATATCAGAGAAACACTCTTTCATTCGAAATCATCATCAATACATTGGCATACATCAATCTAGTGGGGGATGGTCACTGTTTGCTCAATAATCATCAATTTTACATACAACCACTTGATATTTCGACCTGAAACTTTCTGGAGATGAAGAACAGAGTATATTAATCATATTACAACAGAAATGGATCATGAGAAGCTCTCTCAAAGAGTACAAGAGCTCACAAAAAACGCCCTCCCTCAAAGATCAAGAATATGCCATGAAAATGGGAAATGGTTGAAGGAGTGAGCTGCACTAGAAGAAACCATGAGCTGCCTTGTAGCTTACACCTGCAAATAAAGACTCCATTAAAACTCCAAATGAAAGGTTTGAATGGCCTTTCCAATTACCAACTTGGATGGGAATCTTTCACCCTCGAAATTGGCTAAGGCAAGAAACTAGTCATCCACTAGCTCTCCCTCTTCACAAATGCAATTGCAAATTTCCCAAATGATCAAAAGCTGCCTTAATTCTTTGTTCTTGACATTTAAAAAGTTTCCAAGCTCTCTATGGGTCGAATTCCTTCCAAGAAATGCATTCCAACTCAAGTTGGGAAGAGATTCCAAAGGATGCCACTTGTACAACAATTCCTAGTCTCCCACTTCCACCAAATCACATGTGGAAGCATCTTAGCTGCCCTAACTCCCTTGAGCGCCCTCTTGGAGGCTATTTTTAGCCCTGACATGTCATAAATGTCATATGTCAGCCTTCAGGTCTGATTTGTGTCATAGGTGTCATAGCATCTTCATCATTGTTGTCATAGAGCTAGGGAATTTAGTCCAAGTGTCTCACTAGCTCCAAAATGCCTCTTCCTCTTCCATGGGAGTTACTCTTCCACTCCAATTCGACCTTAATTGATTCATGCCAAGCATATTGACCTTCCAACTCATCCCAAGGGCTTCTTATGGATTCGAAATGACAAGAGGATGCCATGTGGCATGGAAAATCTAGCTTGTGTGGGTCCCACTTCCTCCATGTGTCTTCATGGTCAAATGCCACTTTGATTTTCCCTTGTATATATTTATTTAGCTCCTTTATTAAATATTTATGCTATTCTAATGTCCACACATCATTTATTATCCTGCTTATTCCAAATCCCAAAGCTTCCCCCCACAACCTAGGAAACTAGTAATTTTCTTCCTTGGCAATTATTTGACCCTTAACATCAATTTGACAAACTCTCATGAATATGGCCAATGGGCTTAGGCCATTGTGACCCAATGCCAAATTTGGGACATGACAAATCCTCCCTTCCCAATATTGCTTGTCCTCAAGTAATATTCATCATTTACCCTGGGGGGATTGGAACCCCAAATTACTAGTAAAACTCCCATCTTGGCCAGAAGTTTAAATAAGTTTGCAGAAGTCTTTTGATGGTCATAAATCATCCCTGAACATCATAATCAAGTACAAATATCATTCATACACCTTCACTGAATATTTGGAGGCATTTGGAGCCAATTGGAGACCTAGAGACCAATACTACTCAAAGGGAAATTACTAGTAAAGTACCCTACATTGGCCATAATTGAAAGAGGATTTGCAAAAGTATTTTAAAGGTCCAAAAGCACCCCTGAAACACATATTTATGTTCTAACATCATCCATATACCTTCTTAGAATATTTGGGAGCATTTGGAGCAAATTGGAGACCTAGACATCAAAACTAGTCAAAGGTCGAATTAGGGAAAAAAGTGAAAAATTTGCCATTTTAATAAAATCATACAAAGGGACATTACAGTGGGAGGCCTCTTTAGAAGGTCAAAGCCGCCACCACTGTCACCTACGTGGGAACACAAAAAAGTTTGGCATTGCGTTTTTATTTATTTTATGCCTATTTGATCAAATGTTTTTGAAACCTTTTTGAATTTCGCCATTTTGCCCCAACTTGTGCATATGGGCTAAAGGGTTGGAGCCTTGGCTTATTTTTTTTTCCTAAATAAAGTTATGTTTATTAATTTAAAGATCTAAATTGTGTCATCTCTTTATTGTTTCTCTAGTTACAGAAATGATACGAGTCATTACTTAAATGAATTAGCTTGTAAAAGCACAAGACGAATATCTTTATCTATCCCACTACTATTTTAGCTTGCTTAATTAAATTGTTATGTCCGTGGTTTGGGAAGCCCAACATTTGTCTAATAAGAGCCATTAAAATACTTTATTGGTGCACACTTCATTACATAAGTCACAGTGAGGCTCTACCATTCGAAAACTAAGGGATATTTAAACACTGACATTTGTATTGGATATTTTCTCATGAGTATGTCATAAGGTATAGTGGTGAGGTTTTATCACTTGTAGGGGGGGAGGTTATGTGTTCAAGTCTTGTGTGATGTAATTTTCTTTTACTTTTGAGTTTGGGTGTCTAATTATAGTCACCCATGTGGCCTTGGTCTTATGTGTGGGGGCCATTTGTTTTGTGACTCTATACTTTTCATGGTTTTATAATGTTAGTAGACATGATACTTCCTAAAAGGCCCATTGAGGCCGCAACCTCTTTATAGACCATGGGCCTTTGTAATGGGCCGCCCCCTGTTTCTAAACCACACAACCTTGTGGAGGTTGCAGGGGGTGATGTCTTAGGCCACATGATTGGCATTAGTCTAATTAGGCAACATATATAGAATCTCATGACCTCTTGTAGTGAAGCTATGATGGGTGACCTTGTTGTCAAGCTACAATAATGTTGCAGATGGCTACTACTCGCGTTTGAACACAAAAAATTGTGCCCATGTTTTATTTTCTTTTTCCATTTAATCAAATTGTTTTGAAACCTTTTTGTATTTCTGAATTTTAATTGCAACTATGGTTGTATTGGCTAAGGGGTTGGAACCATGGAATTTTTATTAGGTCTCACATTGAAGCATGGTAATGAGAACTGAACCCCTAAATAAGTATAGAGCTTGATGATCTCGATTTATTTCCGATGGAAGTAGAAATGGTAGTTAGAGAGACCACAGGTCGATGAGTTGAAGATCATACTTGTTATCACACAACTTGTAGTTGTCCCTAAAGGTATCCCATCCAGGATGGTAGAGGAGATGGGCAACTATAGAGATGACCCAAGAGATGCCACGGTTCCTAATGCAAGCTGGGAGTCACGACAACCGAGGCACTCTTCACTATAGATCGAGGTGAATCGAGACCTAGGGGCAGACCCTATAACCAATCAAAGATGATTGGACCCAAACAAAGGTTCCTAGGGATATGTAAAAGACAAGTTACGGAAACCAATGCAAGGTTAGGTGGACCTAGAAGTTTAAGTATGGTTGAAGGAGGCTTGAGGAATGACTAGTGTTTCAACCAATGAATGATTTGGGCCACATGATAAGATAAGATGACAAGATCTAGTACCATGAAATACACATGTGGGACCCACTTCCTTGGGATATGGAAATGGCTCAAATGGGACCCACAAGGTGAAGTTAGGGGTGCAAATGGTACTAAGGGGTATGTGAAAAGTAGATCTATAGATCTAAGGTGAAAATAGAGATACCCACATATGGGATCTAGTAATTGACACACATGCCAAGGAGTGCGAATTGCCCTAGGTGGACTAGTGCCTTGATGGATGGGCTAATGGAGTCAAAAGAGATGTGGAAATGTAGATCGGGACACCTAGGATGCAAATCAAGTGGGCTATTCAAGATGTGATGGTTGGATCTTAGTAGATCTAATATTTCACTATGTGACCCAAGTGGACAACAATCCCCAAAATGAGGAATGATACCCCCAAGGCAGAACTTCACAAAGTGAGATACTAGGTAGGGGTTTCAAGGTATGCTCTTTTCAAATCAAGCGGGATCACAACCACCCATGTCCTAGAAGTGGGCAAACTCAAACACCCAAGGAGTGCGACTTTGCCCAAGGAGGGTTAAAAGCTAAGAAATAGAACATGTCCAAATAGCTAGCGTGTCACGTATTTTGCGTGTCGGACACGACACGAGCCCTAATACGGCTGCGACACGAAAATGAGCGTGTCCCAAAATCGTGACACGATCCGGCACGTGCCATGATCGTGTCACGATTTTGGGACACGTGTCCTGTCAATTAGCGATTTTGCGGGTTAAAAAATTGTCATTCTGTGGGTTAAAAAGACGTGGGCAGAGCTGGGGCCCGTCTTCATTTCGATTCGATCGCTCGTGGAGGAGAGAGCTCGCTCATTAGCCCATAGTTCTCATCGCAGCAACACTACAGAGATCACGTGGAGTTGAGGGTTGCCGGTTGGAGTGGAGGGTTTCCCTTTGTTGACGCCGGTGGAGTGGAGTCGAGGGCACGCAGGGTTGCCCCTTTGTGGACGTCGGTGGAGTGGAGTCGAGGGCACGCAGCACCCCCAGCAGTTGCTTCTCAAGGCAGTGCCGCAGGCCCGCAGCAGAGATCACGTGGGGGTTTCGTATTTGTTGAAGCCGGTGGAGTGGAGAGCCAAGGCCACGGCTCTGTGTAGCAACTGCCAGCAACGAACGGAGGAGTTCCACTTCCAACTTCAGTGCTTCACTGTTCGGTTCACTATTCAGGTGAGAAATTAATTTAATTTTAGTTTTTAGTTTTTATTTTTTAACTTTTTACTAAATCAGTAAATAGTATTAAGTTATTAACTTATTAACTATGTCATGCAGTGGCTTCTCAATGATTGGACCATTATATCCTGCCACATGCTGCCTATACCTCTTACTACCAACACTTTGGCATCAATACCCACGTTATCTTGAATTTTTAAGAGGCATTTCCTTCCCAATTGCATAAGAATCTATTGACTGTTATGTCGTGGCATTCTGAATCTTGTTCCCACCATCATTGCAAATTAAGATTCCAATTTCCATCAGATCTGAGTCTCTGACATAATGCATCAGTTCTTCCTTCGAACCCATTGAGAGCTCCAATGTGCTAACAAGGCCCGTAGCAGAAAGCATCAATGATTCAATACCCATGTTATCTTGAATTTTTAAGAGGCATCTCCTTCCCAATTACAGAAGAATCTATTGACTGTTATGTCGTGGCATTCTGAATCTTTTTCCCACCATCATTGCAAATTAAGATTCCATCAGATCTGACATAAATTTAATGCATCAGCTCTACCAATTGAGAGCTCCAATGTGCTAACAAGGCCTGTAGCAGAAATATTAATTAGACTATAGATTTGAGTTATTTAATACAGTACTAAATTGCAAATTGCAATGCATATTCTCATTTAATCATTTTGTATTCAATGCCCAGCAATGCATGTATTCATTTTGTATTTTGTATTAAAAATCAACCATTTAAGAGTGTTATTTATTGGATTTCAGGCAGCTACCAGCGACTGTGTGAAGGAAATTCGATGGCTCAATCTTCCAAGGCAGCAGGTAGAGGTCAAACTCAAAGAAAGAGCAGAAATATTTCTGTGTCAGCTGGTGGCAGTGCTCCAAGTGTTTCGAGTGATGTTTTGGGAGCTACTATGCCCTCAGGGCCCTCACATAACCTTGCTGCTTTAGCAAAACAACAGGCACAGGAAAAAAAATACCCCCTATGGAAGTATGTAACCAAGAAAGAAGAACCTGGAAGTGGAACAAAGAGGTCTGCAGGAGGAAATATTTCTTGGTCTTGCAATTTCTACAACGGTGCATTCAAGAGCACTTACTTCAGAGTTAAGGGCCACTTGTTGGCTCTTCCTTGTGGACTCGGACCATGCAGAGGGATCACTGCCAACCAAAGAAGACAGCTGGAAAAGGAGGATGCAGTTGGGTTGGGGAATGTGGTGGCAGCAAGCAAACAAATGTCAAAAAAAGATGATCCTCTTCCATTCTTGAGGAATACATCTAACAAGTTTGGGAGTGGGGATGAATTTCAGCCAACAAAAAAAGGGCAGCCCAAACTTATGGTCCAATGGACAAAATTTATCAAAAAGAGACTCGAGATGAGGTAGATCTTACTGTTGCATTCCATTTCTATCTCAACTTCATATCATTCAATGTTGCACGGTCTCCTTTGTTCATTGAGATGTGTCGAGCTTTAGTTGAAAAGGCTCCAAGAGGGTATGTGCCTCCAAGCTCAGAGAAGCTTAGAACCACGTTGTTGGTTAA
This sequence comes from Larix kaempferi, assembly GCA_027924585.1. NCBI lineage: Eukaryota > Viridiplantae > Streptophyta > Pinopsida > Pinales > Pinaceae > Larix > Larix kaempferi. The sequence continues at coordinate 21,462,963 of BSBM01000887.1, forward strand.
GGCAAAGAAGGAGGTGGACAAAATCCTACAACCTGTCAAAAAATCATGGATTTCATCCGGGGTTAGTATTGTTTCTGATGGATGGACAGATTCAGCACGCCATCCACTCATTAATTTCATGGTGTCTTCCCATAATGGACCGGTCTTCTTGAAAGCAGTGGATGCTCTCGGAAAGTACAAGGATGCACAATATATGGGTGATTTGTTCATTAAAGTTATTGAAGAGGTAGGTGTTGATAATTGTGTGCAAATCATCACTAATAATGCACCTGTTTGTAAAGCTGCTGGCATGATTGTGGAAACTAAATATCCACAAATATTTTGGACACCGTGCATTGTTCACTCCTTGAATTTAGCAATTAAATCTATTGCTTCAGAGGTGATATGGATTGGCAATGTTATTGAGGATGCACGTTATATCCGCATTTTTGTACAAAACCATACCAATGCCCTCACAATATATAAAGAGTACACACATTTATCATTGTTGAAGGTTGCGGATACTCGGTTTGCTTCCTCATTCATCATGCTTAAGAGGTTGAGGGAGGTCAAGGCCGCTCTTGGGGCCATGGTTATTTCAGATCTTTGGTCTTTTTGGAGAAAGACAGATCAAGTTGCTTCAAGAAAAGTAAAGGAAACAGTGTTAGATGATGTTTGGTGGGAGAAGGTAACTGTTGTCATTGAGATCATGGAGCCTATCATTTCCTTGTTGCGGTTTGCAGACACAGACGAACCCATCTTAGGAGATGTTTATGAGGGGTGGGATTCCATGATTGAGTCCGTGAAGAACATTGTTATGCAGAATGATTTCTCTGAGTATGGGACATCATCAGAGAGCTTATGGTCCACCATACAGGACATTCTTATCTCCAGGTGGGATAAGAATTGCACACCTTTGCATTGCTTGGCACATTCATTGAATCCCAAGTTCTACAGTCAGGAATGGCTTAGTGGTGGGCCCTCACTCAGAATTGCTCCTCACATGGATATAGAGATATCAAATGGGAGGAAGTTAGCATTTAGGAGGGTATTTCAGGATAGTGCATCCCTTCAGGAGGTGGAGGAGGGCTTCATAGAGTTCTCCACTTGCATGGGGAGATTTGGAGGGTATGATATGCTTGGAGACATGGGGGTCAAGAAGGCCCATGGTTGGTGGGCAACTCATGGGGCAGCATGCCCTATTCTACAACAGTTAGCCATTAGGATCCTTTCCCAGGTTACTTCATCCTCTTGTTGCGAGAGGAATTGGAGCACATACGGAAATTTGTACAGTTTGAAAAAGAGCAAACTTGAGCAGTCCAGGGCAGAGGCAATGGTGTATGTGCACACCAACCTTCGTCTTATTTACAGGAAGAGGCAAGAGTGGTTGAAGGGTAGAACAAAGATGTGGGATGTATTTCCTGATGATATGGGTTTGGATAACAATATAGAGTTGGCATTGGCCAACTTGGATCTTACTGACCCAGTGTTAGAGCCAGTGACTTTTGATGATGAGCTTGAGGGTTCATCCTCCACACCAGCAGATGCATCATCCAATCTTGGATTGGGTATAGAGGAGGAGGAGGAGGAGGAGGAGGAGGAGAGTGGAGAGAGCAGCGACAGTGATGCTCATTTTGACATGGAGCAGCAGGAGATCGATTGACAGTGGCTAGTACCACTGATACTGATAGTGATCTAGTATTTACTATGCGGTATTCGCATTTTGCATCTAGTAGTGTTGTAGTCTTGTAGATACTAGACTGTAGTTTGTAGTAGTATCTACTCCATTTTGTATTTGCCAGTGGCATTCTCTCGATATCTATCATCTATGTAATACATTATGATTTTCAGATTTTGATGGTTTAATATGAAATATCAAACATGCAGTTTATGGTTCAAACTCAAAGTTCATGATTCAATGTTAAATTTTAATTTTTAATGTTATTGTTCATTTTTCATTGTTAATTTTATTATTGATTCATCATGGATTCATGATTCATTGTAAAATTGGAAATTTCAATTGATTCATTGAAAATTTGAATGATATTATGATTCAGATTGATGTACATTGTATAGACTATAGACTTTTAGTATTTTAGTTTTTAAAAAATGTGGATCTTAATGTATTTTTTTAATATATATATATATATATATATAAAACGTGTCCCCCGTGTCCTGTTTTTGGGGTCGTCGTGTCCCGTGTCGAATACTCGTATTTTCGTGTCCTCCGTGTCCCGTGTCGCAGTGTCATGTGACTTAGGTTAAAAGCATGGTAAGGTGTGTCAAATCAAGTCCAATGGCCACCAAACTTTAGATCCAAGTAGTTTAGACAAGTATCAATGTGGATCTTGAAAATCAAGGGCATCCAATGGCTAGATCTGCATAGATCTGAGATTGAAAATGCATCACCAAATTGATCCAAGTGGGGCACAACCCCCAAAATGAGGAATGGGGCCCACAAGGCAAAAATCAACAAGGTGAAGCACAAGGGGTAGGTTATCAAGTGAGGAGAGTGTGAATCAAGTGGGATCTCACCTACCCATGTGTTAGATCTAACCCAACTAGCTTCTCCCAAGGGGTGCGATTTGCCTCAAGAGGGCTATTTTGCCTTGAAAAGTGTGTCAAATGGAACCCAATCACCACCAAACTATAGATCCGAATTGCCATGGATACTATAGAGGTGGGTTTTCAATATCTTTTCAAAAGCAAGGCTAGATACAAGTAGATCTAAGAAAAACAAAAATGAGGGTTTTGATTTTAATGTAATTTTGACCAATGGGATGGATAGCAAGCGAAATCAATACTTACCTTGTAGATCTTACCTCAAAAGCTTGCGACCTCTTAGCATATGGAGAATTCTTGCCCTAGTTACAATTCCAAGCTTGATCCAAGTGTCTTCAACCAATAGCATTCAAACCCTAGGAGGAAATATGTCTCATGAAAACCTGCAAATCAAACTACATCAAGTTAGATTTGATCTACAAATCCATAAGATCTAAGCATGTCATATAAAAAAAAAATCAATGGACAAAGCACAATTGAAAAAATCCCTCTCTATGAAGTTGATTTGCCCATGGGGGATGTGAGCAACCCCTACAATCTTCCCACAAAGCAATTCGATGAGCTAGCTTGAGCAATTTGGCCTCCCTCTCTTGAAGTCAATTTCACCTGAAAAACAAACAGTGTCTAGAAGCAAGATATCCAAGAACATATGCAAGAGTAACCCAATCAAAGCCAAGAAGTAGATCTCCAAAATATTCTTTTCATTCCAAGTTTTCCAGAGCCCAAAGGTGAGCTATACAATAGGGGGTCTCCTCCTTATATAGGATAATAAAGACCAAAACCCTAGATCTCAAACCACTTTACAAAAGATGAGTGGTTGAGATTAAAAGATCTCAATACATAATCAATGGCTAATAATGAACCATAACAAAATATCACATGGATCACTCAAAAGGTGATGACGTCATAGCTAAATGGTACTCATGGAGGGTGACGTCATCCACTAGACGGGGTAAATGTACAAAAGCCCACCTCATATGACTAGGACATGACACATGGAGCTCATGGTGGGGCTAGGAGGCATCAATCCTTACTAGCTCATCCCCATGGCACAGTAAAATAATATAATACGTCCAAAATAAATATAAATGATCAAATATGTCCTCAAAATCTGTGACAGACAAGCAGTAAAAGGCGTCCTGTGGCCTCTATGGACCCACCCAAGTGATGAAAACTGGCTGGAAGATAGGGGGTTCACCCTGGAAGACCTATGTGAAAACCAAGTGCCAGAACCTTGCCTCAATTGCCGAAATCGAATTCCTCAGTGACCCTTTTATCCCATTTCTAGACTGCCTCGGTAACTGTGAAAGTGCTGAAACTGCCTCCTAGGGCACCTGCGCTGTCAAACTAAGCCTACCAGGCTCTCCAGAAGGGGGGATAAATGGTAATAACAAGTGGTTGGAACACCCCCTCCTCATACAGCGCCCTAGGTGAATTGGCCTCTCATGGCCCCTACTGCTCAGGCTGGGAAATCAGCCCCAAATCTGGTCAACAAGTGTAAAACTGCATCTGTCACTGTCAGAAGTGCCCGAAACTGAAAGATAAGTGTCTCATTAGATCCAGAAGACCCCAACCTACTAAGAATGTGTACTCATACACCATGGGTTGCCCTGATGGGCTAGCTATAGGGTCCACCATATATGGACAGTGCATAATCTGATGATCTGAAGTAATAATAAAACCTGTTGAACTGCATCAATCATCACATGAATCATATGTCCAATATATAGCATCATCATCAAGAGTATGTGGGACCATCCATCATCATCAAGAGTACGTGGGACCATCCATCATCATCAATAGGTATATATATGGCCCACATCATTGCGGATCCCAAGAAATGACCATAGTCAAACTGGGTTTGACTAGGTCAACATACAACCAAGGATAAATCATATCAGTAGACTAAGACATGTTCCTCTAATCATACTCACAGCTTAACTTAAAGTATAACATCATTTAGTGGCATTTAAACACATTTATTCATTTTGTTGTTATTTATATTTACTTGCACAATAACTTAAATGACAAACTCACCCATTGGACATGGTCTAACTGCTTGCTAAGGATGAAGGCTAGGAACAAGGTTGGGCAAAGCGGTGACTTGTCTAAACTCAACTGAAATATACTTTGGATTGGGAGAAAGGGGAAACTGCAAACTCTGTGCTGGACAAAATAACACGGGGAATGGCTGTGCCTCACAAATGGATAAGTTGTTTAGATAGTGCTTATTCAACTTAGGCATCATGTCTACATCAAGTTGATCCAAGTTCATTAGGATCATTCCATTTCATTTCATGGCCTTTTTGGTCTACATAACCCTTCGGATATCAGGTGTGCTGATAAGCACAACTAATTGCAGCTTGCATCCAGGGCATGTTTTCATATACATATGAGGTCAGCAATTGTTTAGATATAACATTTAAGAACCATTGCTTTTTGGACCTTTCTTATACTCTTCGAGGAGTATTTTTTTAGCAGTTCATCGCTCTTGCCCTTTTAGTTTCCATGGGCGAATCTATATAAGTTTCCATAAGTAGTACATGAGCTTTCAGTTTTAGCCAACATCTCAAGTGACCAGGGGGAGTTCGAGTCAGTGCCAAACATCGGGACAACCGACCAGAATGATTTAGGCCTACAATCCAACTTACCAAAGGCAAGTTTTGTCACCAACTCAGAGCCGAGACACTAAACATACAGGGATGCGGTCCAAACATAGAGGTAGAAAAAAAGGGAAGTCCTCAATACCAGAAAGTCAAGTAAGACAAGTCAAGGGTTAAAGCCAAATAAGAAAAGTCATGGATGGATGGAGTCAGGTGAAGGTGGAGCCTAAGCTAGCAGACAAATGGTGTCAAGAAAGACCATATCTATGCAAGGTAGTGAACCAGTGAGTTTTGTCAAACAACCTAAATGTGCAAGTAAAAAGTCCATTTTAAATTATTATCAAGATAGTTCATTTTATACAGTTTGCCACATCATGAATTATATACCAAGCTGATGCTGTGAACATGACTAAGATAACAAGATAATAATCGATAGTCAATTATCATACATCCATAGGTCATACAACATCATCATAGGAATAATCATCATATATCATCTGAAACACTGCTGCAATACGTCTCGAGGCACTGAACTGAAACTGTATGGGATAAAGGGTCACATCGGTCATCAAATCTAAACTCTCAAGGCTCAGCCTTGACATAAGGTCTAACATAAGTCTGAGAAATACACTGCTCTGATCCTGAGGGATCACAAAGTATAAAGTCATCATAGCCAAGCTTTGAATAATGTAAGCTCTGGAATGTGCAGATATTTGCTAAGCAAGAATAGTAGCCCTGCTACTATTGTGTGATAACAATACCCTTAGTTTTACCAATGTTGATTGTTAATTATCAAAAATCAGTAAAACTGGATAAGGCATCATGCCGTCTTTGTAGTCTTTCGTGTGAGTAAGGCAGGAGGATCATGTCATTAGAAATAAGAAGCAGAGAGGTCAGTACATGATGTAAAATATGACCATCCCCTTTTTGAATATGACCCTAAGAAAAAGCTTCAGTTGATAGATGTAGATCTCGAAGAGGAGAAGATAAAGGAACAAAATGACTTGCTTATGAATGGGACTGACAAATTAAAAGGAAGACCTTGTCTTGTGATGCCCAAACCATGACAAATGAAGTTGAGATTTATGATGCTCAAATAATGACGAATGAATTTTTGATGGTTGATGTACCAAGAATGAAGGATGTTGTGTCTTGTGATGCCCAAACCTTGACATTAGACGTGGTTTTGATATTTTATGTGAATGATGTTGTAGTGGTTGATATTCAAACCTTGACAAAAAATGACATGTTCATTGACTCCGAGTGCAAGATAATGACTTTGGTTGCGCTTGAGAAGTAGACTAGAATTATCAGCTCCATTTCGTGTAATATGGGCTATAATGTAAAGGCATTGAAAAATGTGCACGAGAATTGTGAATCCAATTGATGAACTCTTTATGAGATTGAGTGGTGAAGGCCTTGGATTTTGTGGTACAATCAAGAGAGAAAATGAATCCTCAAGGATGAGAGAAGAAAGTAGTCCCAATGCTAAACAAATAAATCCTGATCTTGAACAAGGAAGTTTTTATTTTGAATAAAGAAGTCTTGATGCTGAACAAGGAAGTCTTGATGTTGAACAAAGAAGTCTTGAAGCTGAACAAGGAAGTCTTGATGATGAAGAAATAAATCTTGATGAAGACGACGAGAGGCTTTGCCAACAATCAAGAGATCATTGTGGAAGGAATATATGTGATTCAAGTAGATATTGGAATTTACATTCATGCGAATATTATAGTTTAAAAAATCATTGCTTGAGGACATGTTGGAAGTGTTAGTTTTTGGGGTTACTCTAAAAGTGTTTTCACCTTGTTAGGAGAGTTCTATTAGCCTCTTGGTGAGCCTCATGGACATATGGATGGATGCTTGACTTTCGTTATGTTGTCGGGATGGTGCCCTTACCTAGGAGGTTGTTACCTTGATTGACATGATGACTCAGACTAACCCATTGGGTGCACAAGATAGGGGAGTTGGTTGCCTGATTAAGGGAGTTACCTACCTAGGATTGGGAGTGCTGGGCGCTTATCCCTTGGACCTTGGAACCATGTAATATATACCTTGAAGGTTGGATACTTGACTTGAGGATGTTTGGGTTGAGGGGCATACTTCATGGAGGTTTGTTATGGATCTAGACACACATGTTGAGGAGCAACATTTGAGCTTTTTGAGCACATTTGCACACATGAGAGTAGCATTAGGCGCACGAGAGGAAATGTGGCACATAGTTAAAGGTGTAGTGCTTCACATGGGGACACTTGGATAGCAAACCACCGTGGAAGAGGGAACGTTGGACTAACAACTTGTTGGAGAATGCGTCATCTTGGAGGAGGGCATTTCACTTTGGGGTTGGGTAAACCTAAGTTTGACACATGTACAACCTTTTATTGTAGATAAGATAAGATAAGATAGATAAGATAATTATATTAATGTCCAACTAATGACCACAAACTAGGTCAAAGGAATTGCTGATTACAATGATGTCCGTACAAAGCGGGAGAACCAAACGGTCTCCTATAAAAAGATACAATGCACGAAGAAAGAAAGAAAAGAGTGAACAAAAGTGAATAGGGCTGAAGTATGAGAGAGCTTTGACTACAGACGCGAATCCAAAAAACCTGCAATGGGGCGGAGATGTCCTAGCGAAAAAGATCCAGGAGCGAAAAGGTCCGAGGATCCGACCCATCTCTCCTAACATCCGAGGCTGAAAGAAGAGGATTGAAGAAAACTCAACAAAGTCTGTTGTCTTGACGAAGGGCTAGTAGAGAGTGCAGACTGCCCACAAACTCGTTGCCTGGAGGGGTTCGTACGTTGATGAGGTCTGGAGGACCTAGCTCGTCTCTAAGGACGGAGTCTGTGATGAATCTGCTGTTGAGATCTCGTGGGTCGGGGTAAGGTCCCACGGATCCTCACTGATCTAGAGCCTGGATATGTACTGATATCGGTTGGTCTCTTGGTGCCCCTGTCTGAAGGTAATACCCTGAAAAATGACGTGATCTTCTGTGTGGGGTCCAGTCTGATGGGAGGCTGAAGAATATGTGCTCGGAATCTGAGAGCCTCCTGCATGTAGAGAGCCAAACATCTATGATCGGGGTACCTGAAAAACTTGGCGAGAGTCTAAGAGTCTCTAAACAAACAATGGAACCGTCCTTTGATCTCGTAGAGTGCTCCATTTGGGGTTGCCTTGTTGGTTACTTGTATGGACACATGTTCTTATTTTATGTTAGCCTCCTTCATCGACTTTATATATAAAGGGAGGAGAGAGAATTTGTTTCATTATCATCATTGTACTTTGTTCTTTGTATTGTCTTGGAGAAGTTTTGTAGGGAGCAAGACGTTAGGGTTCATGCCTAGGAGCATGACGTTAGGGTTCATGAAAAAAACCCTAGGAGAAGACAAGGGGAGAGAGAGATGTCTTGGATGTTCATGGAAAGATTGCTCTTGTGGTGCCAGGGTTTATAGTTATACTATGCATGTAAACCCTAGAGATGAACATAACGTTGGGGATGATGATGATAATTATGGTTCTTGTTGTACTTCTAGGGTTTCTACACTAATAGAAGACATGGAGAATGGAGTTAATGCTTTGCATGATTGTGGAGCCCTGTTCTTGTGGGGTGTGAGGCTAGGGAAAGATCATGGAGAGATGAGCTTGATGAATTTTGAACTTGGTGTGATGCCTTGCTTGGAAGAAGACTTGGTTATTGTATCTTTGACGTTCCATGGAGATCTTGGTGCTTGTGATGATGCAAGAATCAAAGACCTAGGGTTTGGGGATTCAAACCCTAAGATGGACATGTAGATTTGGAAGCTAACACTAGAGTTGTCTTGCCATGTACATGGCTAGGGTTTGTAAATCATAAGGAAGATAATAGTGCTAGTGTGGAGAGCTTGTATGATACAAATTTGATGTTGGAGCTAAGGAGGACTTATTGGTGTTGATGGTTGCTTGTTGTGGATCTTTGGTGGTGGTTATGGTTTTCATGGTTTCCCTAGCTAGGGTTTTGGAGAGCTCAAAGATTGTACCAGCTTGTGATAAGCTATGAGTATGTATGTACATGCACTTCATTTCTTCTACATATAATTAAAGTTTCCAGTTGTCCAAAATGGTGCAATTGCAGATTTGATTTCCATCTTGCATTGTCTTCTTGATTGGGAATTTCCAGCACTTGTTCATGCTGTTTTGACAGAACATAGGGTTGGAATTGTTAAGTGATTGAACATTTATCGAGAAGATAAGACAACATATTTACCACTGTAAATAAAGTGATTTCAAATCTGGTATATGCTTGGAAAGTGTGCCCTTAGTGCTGAAACTTGTTGGCCTATGTTTGGTATCTTTTCTCTTGGGTGGCCTAGTGTGTTAGGTTGAAGTTAAGTGAAATATTCTCTGCTATTTGCTGCTGTAAATTAATATTTCAGATCAGCCCTAAGGTTGAATTTCATCGGGATTAGATTTGGGAAACCTTTGGTGTGAGGTGAAATTTCTGAATTTGCAGTAAAAGTCACAACACAGTAATTACTACAGGAAGTTGACGAATGAAATTTCAGCTTGTGTTGTCTTTTTGATCGGGTAATTTCCATCATTTGTTGTTCATGCTGATCTAACATAACACAGGGCTGAAATTGTAAGTGATTTAAGTTTTTAACATATATCTAGAAAATAAGAGAGCATATTTAAGGCTGTAAATAAAGTGATTTGATATCTGGTAATGCTTGGTAAAGTGTGCCACAAGGGTTGAAACTTGTTGGCATATGTTTGGTACTATGTTGCAAGAAACACGTACAGGTTGTTGTACCATGCACGTTTCGGTATGGCTTGGAAACACATTTCCGGCTGTACAAACAAGTCCTGCATGTGGGAAACACATTTTGTACAGCCTGGAAACTCACCTATTTTGGCTTGGTTTGACCTGGATTTTGACTAGGTTTTACCAAAAAATTCCTTTTCTACCTTGTTACTTTACCATTAATCGTTTGAGGATGTTTATTTCAACCTCATCAGACTTCATATGTAGAAAGTGGAATTTCATATCCCATTCAAAATTCAGTAGACTTAATAGTTTTCGTGATTTCTGAAAGTTTTAGAACCCCAACCCGGTTTCAAGTTTTGCAACTTCTCTGCATGCAGTTTAATGCCCAAATCCCAACGTGCAAGTAATTTTCTCAAATAATTTTTTTTTCTTGAAACACATGAAATTCTTTTTCAATTGAATAACTCAAAAAATTAATTTCAGCCTATCTTTTCAAACTCAGAAAATTATAACGGCCATTCACACATTAAAATTTCTCAGTATTTTTGACCAAATTGGTCCAGGATAAAACCCCTAAGGGAAAACCTGTTTGAGAGAGATTTTATTTCTTTAGATAAATTTACAAAACTACAACAGCAGTACTTATCTCAACCTCCTCGGTAAACGTGCCCAGAAATTACAGCTGTATGGTCTGCATTAATTACAATATGGCCTCCTCGAAATTTGTGCCAAAACTCTTCCTCAAAAATCGTGCCAGTTACTGCTGTATGGACTGTCAGATTTCTGCTTTGAAATCTGTGCTGTACGGTCACATTAATTGCTGTACAGACCTGCCTCGAAATCCATGCTGTACGGCCTCATTAAATGTTGTACGGACCTGTCAGATTTCTGCCTTGAAATCTGTGCTGTACGGCCTCTTTTAATTCTGTACAGACTTCAATTTCTGTGCCTGTGCTGCACGGATTTGTCTTGGAAAATGTGCCCTTTCTCCTTGGAAAACGTGCCCAGTAATCTCCTCGATATATGTGCAAGGGTTTTGTTGTCACACAACTTGTAGTTGCCCCTAGTGGTATTCCATCCGGGACGGTAGAGGAGATGGACAACTAAAGAGGTGACCCAAGAGATGCCACGGTTCCTAATGCAAGGTGGGAGTCACGTCAACCGAGGCACTCTTCACTTTAGATCAAGGTGAAACAAGACCTAGGGGGAGACCCTATAACCAATCAAAGATGATTGGACCCAAATAAAGGTTCCTAGGGATGAGTAAATGTTAAGTTATGGAAACCAATGCAAGGTAAAGTGGACCTAGAAATTGAAGTATGGTTGAAGGTGGTTTGAGAAATGATTAGTGTTTCAACCAATGTATGATTTAGGCCACATGATTAGTTATAATAACAAGGTATAGTACCATGTGTTACACAAGTGGGTCCTACTTTCTTGGGATATGTGAAATGGCTTAATGTGGACCCACAAGGTGAACTTTAGGAATGCAATTGGCACTAGAGGATGTGCAATGAGTAGATCTATGGATCTAAGTTGAAAATAGGAGTACCCATGTACTGGATCTAAGGTTTGACACAACTCCCAAGGAGTGCGACTTGCTTGAGGAGGGTTAGTGCCTTGTTGGATGGGTTAATGGAGTCAAAAGATATGTCAAAGTATAGATCGGGACACCTAGAGGTCAAGTCAAGTGGGCTAATTGAGATAGAGTAGTTGGATCTTGCTAGATCTAAGATTTCATGATATGACCCTAAGTGGACCACAATCCCTTAAAACAAGGAATGCTACCCCCAAGGCAGATCGTCACAAAATGATACTCTAGACCTAGGTTTCAAGGTATGCCTGTTCCAAATCCACAAAAATCTCAACCACCCACGTCCTCAAAGTGGGCAAACTCACTCACCCAAGGAAGTGCGACCTTGCTCAAGGAGGACTAAAAGGTGGATAAGGTGGGCCAAATCAAGTCCAATGGCCACCAAATTGTAGATCCAAGTAGCTTAGGCACCGATCTATGTGGATCTAGAAAATTAGGTCAATCTGAGGGTTAGATCTTACTAGATCTGAGTTTTAAGGTACCAAATGATTAAAAAGGGGGTTTTAATCCCTTAAAACGTGGAATGATGCCCACAAGGTAGAAATCACCAAAGTAAGAGTCTGGGGGTAGGTTATCAAGTGTGTAGATTACAAATCAAGCGGGATCTCACCTACCCATATGCTAGATCTAACCCAACAAGCCTCTCCAAGGAAGGGCGATTTGGTTCAAGAGGGCTATATTGCCTTGAAAAGTGTGTAAATTTTAACCCAATCACCACCAAACTATAGATCCCACTAGGGGTGGATGCTATAGAGGTGGGTTTTTAATATCTCTTCAAAAGCAAGGCTAGATCTAAGTAGATCTAGGAAAAACCAAAAATGAGGGTTTTGATCAATTAGGGTTTTTATGATCTAGAAATTATGGATGGTTCAAAGAAGAAGAAGATCATACCTTTGGAGCATACCTGGACGAAGAGATGAATGCTAGTTGAGATGAGGATTACTTTTGCCAAAGATCAAATGGAGAATTTTAAATTTTTGAAGCCCTCTTGCCAAATCGATTTTTCCAAGCCACATATGTGTCCCTCTAACCTGTCAAAACCAAGGAGCAAAGCATCAATCAGTTTAACATGTTGAAGGTAGATACAAGCAAGAAAGAGATAAGCAAAGAATAGTTGGTGCAAAGACAAAACCACTCCTTGTTTAACCCAAAACGTCCTCCTCCAAGCTTGAAGGGCAAGCCTCCCCACCAATTCGCACTTGTTGAAGAAGTCTTCTCAACCTGTAAAAAGATATGGCAAATATGCAAGATAGCTACAATAGATTCTCCAGTGCAATGGACAAAAGCATTTACAAACAAAACAACCAACATCCACTCCAACCCAAGCATGTACTCCAAAAGATAGAAATTTTATTCCAAGAGCCAAGAGCCAAAAATCTCTAGATGATTTTACAATGAGAGGCTCCCTCCTTAAATAGGATGGGGAGAGAGCATAATCCTAACCACTTTTTACATGAGTGGCTAAGATTAAAAGATCAAAAGATCTAATCAATGGTTGAGATGAGCTCAACAATAAAATACATGGATCAACCATAAAATATAACAATAAGTGGACAAAATCGCCTTAGGAGAGGGGATCCCACCAAATCATGATGACAAAATATAAAAATAAGCTTATGGTGGGTCCAAGGGGTAATTTTAGCCACCCTTGGTCAATCCCCATAGCACAATAATAATAGAATAGTCATCAATATACCAAATCGTGGCTCTATGGACAAATCGTAGGCCTCAAAAGACCTCAGAAATCATCAGAAAATGCCATAAGTGATGGATGTGGGCCCCGATGAAGTTGAAACTGCTGGAGAAGGTGCGGCAGACATCCCACTCATCATCACTGATCATCCCATGCCAAAAATTTGCCTCAATAGCCCAAATCGAATTCCTCTGTAGCCATTTCTAGCAATCCAAAACTGCCTCGGGAAGCGTGTACCTGTCCCAAACTGCCTCCTGGAGTGCCTGCGCTGTCAAAGTGAGGGCACCAGTGTGTCTGGAAGTGGGGTAATATGGTAAAAACAAGTGGCTGGACCACCCCCTCCATCATCAGCGCCCTAGGTGAACCAAATAAAAATCATCTCTGCTCTGACAGGGTCTCCGACAGACCAAAACTGCACTAGGACAGCCTACTGAGGCAAAATCATCACTGGAACTGCTCGGAATTGAAAATAGGCTGTCTCATTGGACTCAGAAGGTCCAAAACTATCCAAGATGTGTACTCATACACCATATAGCTCTCTGCATGATCATATAATATACCCAATATACCGGAACAGGTGAAATAATAATAATCTGTAAATGATCAAATAATGCTGAAAACCATAGATCATCATCATAAACTTGTATCTGATGCATAGAACCATCATGTACATGTACATGGACCATATATCATCTACCTGTGTCATCATAAGGTCCAATAATCTCATGTTCTGTGATTGACCTTGGTCAAACTAGGTTTGACCAGGTCAATATTGACCCAATATGACTCAGACTACCATCTGAAGCTGCTACAAAGTGTCAAAGGTTAATGCATGCTCTACAACTCATTCAAATAGCATTATAACACAAAGTAGTCATTACTGATGATCTAAATCCAAATATATATTGTCATTAATTATTTATATGACTCAGACTAGACTTTCAAGACCATACTCACTTCATAGTTGTGATCAATTTGCTAGTGAAGGATGAAGGCTTGGAATAAAATGGCTAGGCTAAAGGGTGACTGACTGACTGAACATTGTGACACTTTGGATGTGGGAAAGGGAATACACACCATAGTATATACTGAATGAGCAACAACACAGGGAATGGCAGTGTCTCACACATGGATAAGTTGTTTAGAGAGTGCTTAGTCAACTTAGGCTTCATGTCTACATCAAGTTGATCCAGGTTCATTAGGATCATTCAATTTCATTTCATGGCCTTTTTGGCCTACATAACCCTTCGGATCTCAGGTGTGCTGATAAGCACAACTAGTTGCAGCTTGCATCCAGGGCATGTTTTTCATACATATATAAGGTCAGCAATTGTTTAGATATAGCTTTTAAGAATCATTGCTTTTTGGACCTTTCTTATACTCTTCGAGGAGTATTTTTCAGTAGTTCATCGCTCTTGCCCTTTTTAGTTTCCATGGGCGAATTTAGAAGTTTCCATAAGTAGTACATGAGCTTTCAGTTTTAGCCAACAACATCTCAAGTGACTAGGGGGAGTTCGAGCCAATGCCAAACATCGGGACAATCGACCAGAATGATTTAGGCCTACAATCCAACTCACCAGAGGTAAGTTTTGTCACCAACTCAGAGCCGAGACACAATAAACAGGGAAGCTCATTCAATACAGAGGCTACAGTGGGGAAAAGATCCTCCATGCCACTGGTCAAGTAGTAAGTCAGGGTGATAAACTAAAAGGTAGGTAATGGATGGATGAAGACAATGAGTAATGGAGCCAACACTAGCAAGCCAAGGTATGGTGGAATGATCACCTCTATTCTCCTTAGGGAGGGTGAAACCAATGAGTATGTGTAGTGAACTTCTAAGTCTGAGTAAGGACAGTAGAATATATATATAATAAGATCAACCAGGTCCACATATCTATATGATCGCCAGATCATGACACTAAGTGCTAAGACATGCCATAAGAATGAATATAAAAGCAATATAACCATAACACCATGATATACCTGCTGAGTCATATACCTGAATGCTCATCCTCTGAACCATCATCTGTCCTCTGAAACTGCTACTGTAACTCTGGGCACTACTGACTGCTCTGCATATATGGTATAATGGCTACATCGGTCATCTCTCTGAGTGTCCTGAGACTTAGTCATGGCATGGGGACTACATATGCTGTCCAAAATCTTATAATGATCCATAGATAGCTGCTCATCTCATCATCTCAAAGTAAAGGAACTAGCTGAAGAGTGCTCTGGAATTTGAAAAATAATGTATGGTAGCCCGACTACTATATATGTGATAATAGGTTTACTCCTCCCCTCTTGAAATTCGACCTCCTCTTGTTCTCTTGTTCTTCCTCTCCAAAACTTCTCTCTTGGATGTGAATAATGAATTAGGTTTGCCTTCCCCTAGCCTTTTTGTTCATGGTAACTTCCCCCTCTTCATCCAATGGCCAAGATTAGATTAGATCAAAGGCTCTCAATAAATGCTCAATAAATAATAATTAAATGACATTTAGTGCACTTATATCATTTAATTACGTGAGGACCTTTTAATTTATCACTCACTTGAATTTATCACTTAAATGAACTAAGGAAAATAACCATGACTTTAAATTTAATAAAGTGACTTTATAAAAATAAAGTACTTCACACTTTATTAAAAGTCACTAGGGGTCACTCTTTTAAAGTGTTCTTGTCCACCCCAAGGCAACACAAGGTGAACAACACTTCCTTGGTAACATTTCAACAATTTCAAAATTGGCAGGATTGTAGTATTTTCATTGGATTCTATCATGTATCAAGGTATGGGATTAACATTTAATCAAGAGCACCAAGCCCTTTATTGTTAGATTTTCAGGTTACTGCAAAAGTGTTTATACCATGTTGGGGTGCTTCATGAGATTTGGGATAAATGGTGTATGTTCAACCTCTGGTTGGTCCGAGATGGATTGTACAGAGATGGTTCGTGATGGATTGTACAGAGATGGTTCGTGATGGATATGCACACTTGTGACAACATGCTCAATTGATGCCATATCTCAGATGATCATTGGCTCATGATGGCCACATGGAGTATTCACTTGTGGGAGAACGCTCTATAAGATATGAGGAGTGTTGTGCATTGTGGAGGAGGGCTACAAGCCCTAGATGGCATGTGGCAGCTTGGTTTCCTGTTTGGAGGATTGGAGATGGCCCAGGGATGCCTGGGTATTCGATAATGTTCTTATAGGGGGTAGCTGCCCTAGTGGAGTACTTGGCTTTTGTAGATGGATGGAGTTTGTTGAGGCTCGGGATGGAGTGGTGTGGACTTGCCTTGCATAGCTACCTTACCTTGGGTCACTATTGTGCATGCCAACACCATTGAAACTTGACACTTGTACTCCAGGAGTTGTGCGCTTCACTTGTGTGTGGCTTACTTATGTTTAGTAGGCTTGCTTGTAATGCATAGGTTGACCTGTGTTATATTGTTGGCCTCCCTTACCTCTCATATAAATAGAGGAAGGAGAGTCTTTCCAAACAACACATCACACATTCATTTATATCTCTTCTTTGGAGTGCTCTTTCAGTGATGTGCTAGGGTTCATGAGGAAACCCTAGTGGAGCATATGAGGAGGTGGTGGATGATTTCTCTCTTGAACTTCATCTTTTTACATTTTATCTCTCTCTTGGGAACTAGGTTTTCTTTGTCTCTTGGAGCATCTTGGATTCTAGAGTTAGGGTTTCATCCCTTGGAGGCTAGAGATTATGGTTTGGAAACCCTTGGATGTATTTGGGGAAGCAGAGGAGGACTTCTTGCCCTTGGAGGAGCTAGGGTTTATTGACTAAGCCTAGCTAGGGCATCTTTGATGGTTAGATTTTGTCCTAGCCTTGAGAGGAGGCTATGGTATGGATGTACTTCATTCATTGGGCATATATATATGAGATTTCCAGTTGTCCACATATTGTGTCTATTGCATATTTGATTTCAACATTTAATTTTCTTGGGATGGTTATTACCAGATCTTGATTGTCTTGCTCTTTTGACACACTTAAGCGAGAAAACTGTTAAGGGACTTAACACTAAGATTGAAGATAATAGTACAACCATCTATTGCTGTTGCGTTTGTTGTTACATCTGCTGTATAAGAAGAGTTTTCAGATCTGGTTTATGCATGTGAAGTTTCCCTAGAGGGTTGGAAACTCATTGGAATGATTGGTATCTTTTCTCCTTGAATTGCCATCAATTTTGGGTTCAATAGAAGTAAATTATTTTAACTGTCCCACTGCTGTTTTACACATTAATGTACAACAGTCCTAAAGGCTGAAAATTCCAGGGTTAAGATTTGAGGAACCTTCTTGAAAAAAGGTGAACTTTTTGATATGCATTAATTCCCTATTGCAAATGAAACTTTCAATAGGGTACCAAAGTGGTTGTATTTGAGGTCACTCTTGAGTAAGAGGGAGTTGTATCTCAGCTAGTGATTACCTGGGACAGATACTTGACCTAGTTAAGGTCATTGGGTGTGAAACCCTATGTTGCTTAAGATAAGCACCTTCACCCTTGGAAGGGTTATTTGGTCTACTTCATATACTGCTGATTTTTGCACTTGAGACTTTTTCAAGATGTGTAAGGTTACTCTTGTTCTAAGAGAATGTGACGGGTTGGATAGAGCTTCAAATTTTGTTCCATGGAAACTTAGGCTTCAAATCCTTATGGAGGTTGATCTTTGGGAGCATGTTGAAATGAACATTTTAGAACATACTAATCCAACACAGTTGGCTGCTCATCGCAAGAAGGAAGCCAAAGTGAAGAGAATAATTCTTGATTCCATGAAGGACCACTTCATCTCACACATTGTTGATAATAAGTTTGGTGAGGGCATGCTTGATGCTTTGGTTAATTTATTTCAGAATTCTTGTGCCTCTTGACAAATGCTATTGCAAAACCTGCTTTTAGCCATATGCATGAGCAATATAGATACTATGGTGAACTACTTGACTATGATCAATGAATTGAAGGTTCAGTTGGTCACCATTGGAACTAAGATAGAGGATCGAGCAATAGTATCTATCACCCTTAAAGGATTTGTTCCTTCTTGGACACCTTTTATTCAAGACATTTGTGCTCGAGAGAAACTACCAGATTTCCCAAAGCTTCGGGATGCTCTTGTGGAGGAAGAAATCAGATTGTAGTCATGTTCAGAACAACAAACGTAAGTAGATGCTATTGGTCTCATCGGGAAGATGAAGAAGGGTAGCAAGAAAGGATTCAAGAAGAAGGATGGGATAGATACATGGAAGGACATCAGTAAGGTCATGTGCTTTCGATGTTATGAGATGGGACATTATGCAAGACATTGTTTGTTGAAAATGAAGGGAAAGGCGTGAAGCAGGTTATAGTAGGGATTGTAGCAGGAGTAGAGGATTTGACCTTTTAGTTGAGTCTGCCTTTTCCATGGCTTCTTGTTTATCTACTAACAATGTGTCTCGTGTTGGTTGGTATGTGGACAGTGGAGCTTTGAGACAGGACATTTGACAGGTCACTATTTAACAGGATTCAAGAGTAAGAGGGATATATTTAACCCCAGGTGTGTTTCCGGCGGCAATAGGAGGTGTAGGAGAAAAACTCATCAATTATACTCGGCTAAAGGCAAAACATAATTGACAAGGGAAAAAACTCCTTGGAATACCTTCATTGGTTGTTAAGTCCTAGGGAGCCAAGTCACTCAAAAGACCACCATGCTAGCACACTTTATTACAAACCCCGTGGGGCATGGACATGTATTACAAATTTAAAAAGGGGCCCTGAAGAGGCCTGATTTGGAACTTCTGAACCCTGAAAAGCACAAGTAGTTGTGCAAACTTTGGCGGCTCTCTGGAAGTCCAACTGAAGTGCAACTCAGTTGGTAACAGGGCTAATAGAAAGAGTTAAGGACCTTGTGAATTTCAGCTTACTCCAGTGGCCCAAGTCCCTTTGATTTCTCCCTTAATTGTGTGTGGAACTAGGAAAAAATTACAGCAAGAGAAAAATCCCCAAAAGTCAAGCAAATAGTTGAACAGATATTTTGGACAAGCAAGAGAAGCAAGTCTCAATCCGATTTTATCTGATCACGCTGTCAAGATAATTTCTTCAGTTCCCCTTCGAGTGAACAACTGGAGAGAGCTCACCTGCAAATATACAAGTTAGAGTAGATATGATGGTGACCTCAGAATATTGCTGAAGCTGCTGTTGATGTTTCCACCCATGCCATCATTGAGCGATGTTGTGTGTGATGCGAGAAAAAGTGCGAAGGTGAGGATTCCCCATAAATGTCATGATGTATGGTGAGTAGAGGATCAGTAACCCTAGCGGGTCATGTGCAATTCTGGTTGTGTGGCAACTACAGGTGGTTTGTGTGGTATCAGTTGATCTGGTCACACATAAGCAAGTTGCCCATATTTGAAACAACAGTGACATATACAAGGGGATGTTCTCACTTCTCATAGTTGATATGTTGCTCCTTATATAATCTTGTATCTGAAGTTTGAGTGAAGCTGGTAAAGCTTATTCAAGTTGACATCTACAGAAATTTTTGTAGTTTACATCAGTAAGCTATGTATTGAATTTTAAGGCCCTTAAGAAGGAAGCTAGAGTATTCCTGACCTGCTTGAACCTGGAGCACTAAAAAATTCCAAGGGTAAGGCTGGTAGCTCAACCCATACCGTTGTTGAAGAAGGAGGGTCTTTAAGAGGGTTGAATCATAATTTGAGTGCTTCATAAACACACTTGCCCTTTCCATTCTCTCGGCACCTCCTTCAGAGACTAACTCCCTGTCCTTGGGATATAGAGATACCAAGAAATAACCTTGGTAGAAGTCTGATAGAACACCACTACAAACTTTTAATTTTTTCTTTAAATCACTAAGCTATCATTTCTGCTGAAGGCCATGAAATGACATATCAAAGCCTTTCTGTGTCAGAGGCTTAATATGATCTGCCAACCAATCAAGATTGAGAACGAGGATTGGAGTTTCTAAAATTTTGAATAGCACTTTTTCATTTGGAGATGGGGAACTTTAGGATATCAATGTATTTACATTCTTTCTTTCTATTACTTTTGATTGTTCATCTCAATGTGCTTCTTGCTTTCTCATTCTAAACATTTAATCTTTCTTATAATCCTTTAATCATCATGGTCCATAGCCTTTGTTCTCTTCTCCCTTCCTTCAGCCGTGTTTTCATCATATTCTTTTGCTTTTATTCTCTTTGGTAGCTCAAGAGATTTATACTCTGAAGGAGAAACAGTAACTCATAATTTCAGTTTAACTATTCTAGTCTGTGAACTGTTTCCTACTATGCATTCCAACAAATTGTGAGAGTGAATTGAGCTTAAAAAGTCCAATGGTAGTAAGTTGAAGCTAAGGAGGCACAGTAAATGAATAACATTGAAAAAATACTTTGTGTTTGAGACTACTTAAATGGTTAGCCTTATATGTCTTTTTTGTATATTATGTTCTTCCAGATTCTAAGGGTGCTTTGACCTTAGAAGGTCCAATTGAAGAAATTGCCAAAACTGAGGCTAGGGAGGCAGAGATGTTGCTACATCAGCTGGGTATTCCGGTAAGCATTAAATATGTTGATTCAATATTAAATGAAACAAATATTCCAAGTACCGGTGGAAAAAATTATTCACAAGCCATCGAAATGTTAATTTCAAGGAAGTTTAAGAGCATTTTATTGTTTGGAAATTTCCAGGGCGTATCATAGCTTTTATTTGCCTTGCAATAGGTTGAATGTATGAGTTACCCTGGTGATGTTTTAATTTTTTGTTGTTAGGCTTTTGTCATCTCCCTTTATTCTGTAAAAACTATTTAGTATTTTTACAGGTTACAACTGAAGTCTAAAACTATTTAGTATTTTTACAGGTTACAACTGAAGTCTACAGAGTACACTATTCCTGGACACTATGTTTGATAGCTTAGTTTCAATGTTGAAGTTGATACTATTTTTATTTCCAACATCCTCCCTGCAAATAATTTTTTTTTTTTGAGAGAATAAGGTTTGACAGCAGGTAGATTCAAATGGCATTCATTGGACAACATTATCAGGGTGATATCTGGATCTTTAATATTTAATAATACAGAGTGGAGGATACTGAAAGCCCAAACTGCAGAAGCCTGAGATTTGACTGGATCATGGGATATAGATTATGATCTTTACATGACTTTTCCTTAATATGTGATGGTTTGATGAGATCCAATTATGATTTATTATAGATTTAAGTTCTAGGTCTATCAGAATTGCCCTTGTTCAGAATGTTACCTCTCAAACACTCACCCAAGGTGTTAAAGTCCCAACCACCGAATGAAAGCCTTAGGGTAACTTAGAGGGGCTAACCACTGTCATCTTGGTAACTCCTCTCTCATTTTAGGCTCTCTCTCCTCCAGTACGAGGGGGACTTTGCTAACTTTGGGATTACTAATGACAAGGAGGCTCAAGCTGATTGTGAAGAGTAGCTTTAGCAAAACAATGTGTTGTAGCATAACAGATTAAAATTAGAAAAGAGAGCCCTACTGGTGCCACTCGTGAAAAATGTTATGGAGGTGCTGTCCTACAATGACATGTTAATTCCAGCAACAACTACTTGATAGATGCAACGTTAATATGTTGTGAAATACAACAACAAAAGGTACAAGAGGGAGAACCTCCTCAAATTACTCCCAACCAAATGGCAAATATTCCATTACAAGGCCCTTTAGGGCCTTCACAACTAGTTCTTTGCAAGGGATTTCTACAGTTAATCAATAACATCTAAGAGCATGAAAAATTTCTCACATATAATAGAAATGATTTATAGTACCTTCAATCTTCCATTAAGTGGAAGCCTTCCAGTGAGATGTCCAATGAAGCTCCAAGAAGAGAGACTCCTCCCAAATCCATCCATAAGTTACAAATGGAGTGAGCTACTCATTAAATAGAGTTGAACTCCATCCCCTTACAATAAACAATGATTTGTTTTCCTAGATCCATGCTTTTTTCGATTGATTCTATCATCTTTGATTTTTAGTTTTTACTTTTATCAGAGCTAGGGAGTTTGCTAAAATGGCATAATTGCCAAAACTATCTGACTCATGGACATATTCATTATCTAACACATTAGGGTCTTCGACATGAAACTTTCTTTCCTTCTCCCTATACAACCTGACATGAGCATCGTCATTAGCTTTGACCATGGCATAGGTCCAATCCATCTGAATACAACCACCAAGGGAAGCAACCCAATTTTTAGATAACAACATTCCCCATGTACTTGGAACATCTATGTGTTAGGATATTTCAATACTCCATCCTTGTCCTACCTAGCATTATTTATTTTTCCTAGTTGTTGATGATGTCATTTGCCCCCTAGTGGTGTGCAGATGTCATCCAGGATCCATCTACCACCCTCTTGAGCCCTGCATTCATCATTTTAGGACCACTTCAGTCAGTTCCCTATTTTATAGGAACCTACCGAGTTTTCCGGTGCAGTCCACTTAAGTTATTTGACTCTTGTGGGTGGTTAGAGTTCCGGATGCCACTGATTGTGGCCTCATGCGCCCTTTTCTGACTGGCATGCATGACAGACTCACTATTGCGCTCTCCTTAGTTAGTTAACTGATTGTGACTTCAGTTAACTAAGTTTAGGTTCAGTTCAGTTGACTTTGAGTCTTCCAGAGCACTCTAGTGGTGATAATCCCTATGCTAGACCAACTGAGGTTTGAATTCTCCTACATGATTCGAATTCTCTCCATTGTAACATCATTGTTTATTATACTGATTATTGGAACACGTGACATTATTCTGCTCCTATCTGAGTTCTACTGCATTATTATTCTTCTGTTCCATTTTATTGCAATTTTCACTCTTATTCTAATTTTCTGCTCATTCTTTCTTTGTGAGGTATCCATCAGCTCTTAGATCTGCCGTGACATAGAATTTCACATGGTATCGGAGCCTTTTAAGCAAATAGGTTGAGCAGCTGCTTTCGGTAGTGCACTAGAAGCCTCTGGATTTCTGCAGCAAATCCTGGTGCCATTGCGTTGAATTCATTGGAGAAATCCAATGAGGTCTAGCGAGGTGTGAAGGATCCGGATAAAAGTTCCTACTGTCCTAAAGTAGTGCCCAGTAGTAGTCTACCTCCATATTGAGAGTTTTGGCAGGTTATTCAAGTTTTTGAGTGCAGCAACAGTTGCAACAGTTACAATAGTTTTCTGCAGTTGCAGCAGTTTTTTCTGCAGTCACAGCAATTTCACCTTGTATTCGCTCCAGCAGTTGTAATGGACAATTCGAACTCTCCTCTCTCTCCTAGAATCCTGACACCCTTCAATTATCTTGATTGGAGGGCTGATATGCAGATGGTATTGCGAAAACAAATCACTGTACAGGGTGACAATGGGGAAGGATCCCGAACCACATTCAGCTATGGAGAAAACCAAGTATCTGAATAGATTGGATGAAGCATTTGGTTTCATGTGTATTCATATTTCCAGAGATCTACTCTTCCACATCGAAGGATTGAAGACTCCAAAAGAGTTATGGTTGAAGTTAGAGACCCTCTTTGACAAACAAGATGAGCTAAGAGGCCATATTCTGGAAAATGAGTTGATTGCTCTACAACTGAGCAGTTTCGAGACCATTCAACAATTCTTTTCAAAATTCAAATGTCTGGTTATGCAATGCAAGCGGTGTGGCATTGAGAAGAAGGATGAGCAGCTGGTGCTATCCATTTTGAGCAAGCTAGGTCTTGAGTTCTCCATCTTTGCCTCTACCTACCATTCTGGGCGAATGTCAATCCCTGGTTGGAAGATGCCCTCCTTAGATGTTTTCACTGAATCTCTCATCCAAGAACAAGACAAGTTGATCCAGATGGGTGCCTTGAAGGCCTCCAAAGATCAAGCTCTTGTGGCTGGAGAAGCAAAAAGTGTGAATGGGTAAGGGAGGCACAAAGGCAAGTACAAGAAGCCATCTGAACCCAAGCTAAATGCCAAGTCAAGTCCATCAGAAGGAGCCTCCAACTCTAAGAAGGACAAATAGAAGGGATTTGAGAAATCCAAGTGTTCCTATTGCAAGAAAGGAAGCCACCCAAAGAGATCTTGCATGCAGAAGAAGATAGATCAGTTGACCAAGCTTCTTGAACAACACAACATTGCCCTCCCAAAAGGTGCAAGAGAGACTGATTCTGTAAGTGAGTCTGATGGTCATGAGAGATGCCATGCATTGAAGGCTAGATTTTTGAAATCACAAGCCCTCCTCATAGATTCAGGAGCCTCCAACCACATGGTTGCCTCCATAGAATCATTTTCTTCTCTAGATCTCAAAGATGGTCCGATTATTCACATGGGAGACAACTCTCATATCTCTACTGAAGGGATGAGCACAGTACATATGGAGCATGGCAAGTTCAAGAATGTGCTATTTGTGCCTTCTTTGTTGGCAAATTTGTTGTCTTTATATCAGATGACTCACACAGGTTCACCAAAGAAAGTGGTCTTTGGTCCTGACACAGTTGAGATTGCAGAGATCTCCACTTGGAAGATTATAGCAAAAGGGTTTGCAAGCCATGCCTCCAAGGCATATGAATTCTCACATTTTTTGCCATACTCTCTGCCTACCCCATCGGAATCTGATGAAGATCATAGTGATTCCTCTTCTAATGAAGATGAGGATCAAGATCTTGATGTTGAGAATAAAGTTCAAGAAGATTCAGATTCAAATCCAGATCCAACACATGCTCCCACTCCATGGCCAAGGCCAATATGGGCTCACAAAGTCCTTGTAGCCGCTGGGAACACAGTTGGAGATCCATCTAACCATAAAACCACTAGATCTTAGTATCATGCAAAACTTGCACTATGTCATACAAATCCACTTCTCTCATAGAGATGCTGCATGATGGTGGGGTTTGATCCACAATCTCTTGGAGAGACTTGCCATGGGGGATCTACAACCAGGCAACAATCTCAGTTGTCTGACACAAGGTACTCAAAGGTTCATGATTTGGACCCCAATGAGCCATTCGCTCCAGTAGCAAGAAAAGTTCCTGAAAGACTTGTTTCAGCAAATACAACTTCTACACAGTGGGAGGCACATTAGAGGAGCAGATCCAAATCTAGCACCTGCATTGCTATCCTACAGAGGAGCAACTTGCCAATATTTTTGCAAAGGCTTTCACTGAAGAAAGTTTTTTCCTTCTCTGCTTAGTATGAAGGTTCTTTGAGTTCCCTACTGCTGTTTTTTTTGAGGGGGGGTATTTTTCCCATGAGGTTTTTCCCCATTTCCTTGGTTCATGGAAAGTTCTTTATTTTTATCATTTATTTGATTGTATGGGTGACCTTTGGTCTTAGTAACCAGGGCCAGGATGCAACAGTATGGATTAAGGAGGGGTGTTAGGATATTTCAATACTCCATCCTTGTCCTACCTAGCATTATTTATTTTTCCTAGTTGTTGATGATGTCATTTGCCCCCTAGTGGTGTGCAGATGTCATCCAGGATCCATCTACCACCTTCTGAGCCCTACATGCATCATTTTAGGACCACTTCAGTAAGTTCCCTATTTTGGGGCAACAACCTTTAGTTCTAGAGGAGGAGCCACTAGTTCCTACCGGTTTTGTAAGGAGACCTCGATGGTTTCACTTAGACATTGAGGGATGCTTAGGAGCATGCCGAGGCTTTGAGGAGCACATTCACGGACAACAAACCTCCGAAGAAGTTTCCAAACTACATGGCGTTGATGAGCAACATCATAGATTCCGAGCCTTCTTTGTTGGATATGCATCCCTGTTAGTTTGTGTCTCGGCTCTGATTTGTGTTGTCTAAAACCTGAAGCGAATAATACTACCATCATTACATGTATATGGAAATTATTGTATATCTCTTGTGCAAGCCCATTGAAATTAAACTAAAACTGTGTTTCTAGGCACAATGAAAAGAGGGCTATGAGATGAATGAAATGAAATACCCTGGATGAAAGCTTGAGTAGTTGTGCTTCTAAGCACATGCAAAATTCCCAAAAGGGTTATCAAATGAATTGAAATGAACTAAAAGCACCCTGGATGAAAGCCTTAGTGGTTGTGCTTCTAAGCACATGTAAAATCCCCAAAAGGGTCAATAAAGGCCTAAAGAAAGCAGTGGTTAAATATATGCTAAATCCAAAGACTGCTGGCCTAGAAACTAAAATGTAATGATTAATTCCTCACGGAGCCTACGGGTTGTGATGTGAGATGGAGTAAGGGACAACTAGTTCTAAGTGTCCCCTAGAACCTCAAGTTACGGTTGGCCGGGCACCTAGTCATGGCGGTTCTAGAAAAGATCCTCACGGAGCTGTTTCAGCTTGGATGTGAGCAGTAGACACTTGCCAAGGTTGAATAAACACTTCTCTAAATAACTTATCCATTTGTGAGACACTGCCATCCCCTGTGTATATTTTTATCCAACATAAGCTTAAGTGTGTATTCCATTTCCCCTTATCGAAAGTATCACAGTGTTAAGTCAGTATAGTCATCCCCTTAGCCTAGCCTTGCATTTTTCACCTTCACCCAATCCTAGCAAAATGATCACGACCATGAAGTGAGTATTTTCTTGAAATTCTATTTAGAGTAATTGTTTGTTTTTATATGTTGGATGTTATTATTATTGCTTAAACCGCCAGTGATATGCTACTTTATGCTTGAAGCTTTGCTATTAGAATTATTGAAAGGAGCATGCTTTAACCATTTGCATTTGCAGCAGCAGGCAATTTAGGTCTTGGTCTATTTTGGTCAGTTTTGACTTGGTCAAACTTAGTTTGACCAAGTCAACCGGAGGACCCGAGGAGAGTTGGACTAGTGGTGTCTGAGATTGATGATCTATGGTCCTTGTATACCCATTTGATGGATCCATGCAGCAAACACAACTTTCAGATGATGGTTTGATGATTTTCATGGTTATTATTATTATTACAGACCATTTATTTTTATTTGTTCGAGCATGGTCATGGTTTCAGATGATTATTCAGATGGTCACATGGTGTATGGGTACTCATCCTTAGTGCATTTGGACCTTCTGAGTCTATTGGGATACTCAGCTTGCAGTTTCGGGCATTTCCAGTTGAGATATTTTTTAGTTGATCACTTTATTGCAGATTTGCCATTTAAAATGGCTTGGTAGCATAGTTTGACTTTTTATTTGGTTCACCTAGGGCACTATAGAGGAAGCATGGGGTCCAACCACTTGTTATTACTATATTACCATGCTCCCAAACATTTTGGTGCAGTCAATTTTGGCCCCCAGGTACCAGGCATTGAGCTACAGACATTTTATTCTTTCATAGGTGATTTTTTGAGGAATAAAAAATGGTAAAAGTGGCTATAGAGGAATTCGATTTGGGCTATTGAGGTAAGGAAATGGCATGAGGTTGATTTTGATGATGTGTATGAGGCTTCCCACACCTTCCATAGCAGGTTGCAACATTCAGTGGGGCCCACACACTCTCCGGGCTTATATATTATGATTTTATTGTCATTGAGGGGGCACGATTTGGCCATGTGGTCACAGTATTGTATCATGATGATATATATTTTATGTTATTGTGCCATGGGGACATAGTAGAGAAGGAATATTTCACCTCCTAGACCCACCATGAGCTTATGTTATGACTTTAGTCACTTTTATGTGGTATGTTCCCCCTAGGGCGACTTAGCTAGTGCGCCCTCTCTATTTTTGAGTTGATCCATGTACTTTATATTTGGGCTCATTTTAGCCATTGATTTTCACTTATGTATCTTTTGATCTCAACCACTCGTTAAAAAGGTGGTTAGGGTTTTTGTCTCTCCCATTCCTATTTAAATGAGAGACCCCCCTCATTGTAAAAGGACTTTTGGCTCTTGGCTACTGGAATAGAAAAATATTTTGCAAATCTCTTTTGATCTGGTTCTGGGTGTTTGATATGTCAATTGAAATTGCTTTTCCATTGCATTGAGGATATTGGTGATTATTTTGCACATATTTTGATCCATTTTTTTTATCTGCAGGTGAAGAGGGCGAATTGAAGGAGGGACGCACTGGCCGAGGAGACTCACCTTGTCTCTCTCTCTTCTTTTGGTTTGGTTCAGGGAGTGTTACTGTCTTTGTACCTTTCATTCTTTGTGATCATTCTCATCATTTGCATTTACCTTCATTGTTGCTTGCTAATTGAGTTTATCTCCTTGGTTTTGCAGGAAGATAGGGGCGTATCCGTGGAACTAGGCAAATTCGTAGAGGCAAGACAAAGCATCAAATCCTCACTTGATATTTGCGGGAGCAATCCTTGACATACTTTCATCAATTCCATGATCCAGGTAGGCTTGCAAGGTACGTGATCTATTCTTTTATCTTACCCATCTATCATTTTCATTCAAACCCTAACTCTAAATCTTTCGCAAAATTCCCTGGGTTTCATTTCTTGGTTTACTGGTAAACCATTTCTGGGTTTTTATCTTACGACTAAACCCCAGGTGGGTTCTCAAGGGTGTCATGGTATGAGGACTCCATCTTCCCTTTATGCCAAGGCATTGGTCTCTAATCCTTGCGCCCTCCCTGGTTGGCCCGTTTTCCGGGTTGTGTAAGTTTGTTGAGCTTGCATACTTTGATACTGTCAGATCTCTCTTTCAAACTATGCTAGAAAGCCTAAACTATTAGATCTACTCCTTGGGCCACTTTCCCTGTTTTTAGGGTCACGTTTCTCAAGGCAGCTGATTTTGATCATTTGTCCTAGCACTTAAATCCTGGAATCATACTTAATAACAAGTCACTGTGTTTAAATACTCACAAGCCAAATCTTATCTCTTTTAAGCTTCCACAGTGACCTTGTTTCCTTAAATCTAGGGTTCTCCACCCTTCACCTTACGGAACCCTATTTCATAGCTTGATCTGGTGATTGGGTTAGATCTCTCCCGTTGGGAGTAGATCAAGGTCTCCCCCTTTACTATCTGTGGCTTGGATAGTACAAAGTGAAGAGTGCCTTGATTGGCGTGACAACCAATCCATCTTGGGGATCGAGGCCCTCTCGTGTCACCTCTTTGGTTGCCCGTCCCCCTTACCGTCCTGTATAGGATTAGCCACTGGGCAACTACGAGTTGTGTGATAGTAGGACAATTGAGGAAAAAGCGTACATAGAGTAGCTTTAAGGCTTTGAGACCTGTGGGAAGGAGTCCCATGTTTGCATGTTGAAAAAGGCCTTTTATGAACTCAAGTAGGCACCGAGATTATGATATTCTGGGATTGATAGATAACTACAAAATATGGGCTTCATCGAGAGTGAAGCAAGTCCCAACTTATATTTTATATTTGGAGGTTGATTTACTTGTTTGGTGTTGTATGTAGATGACCTATTTCTTAAAGGTTCAAAGAAGCTCATTGTAGGATGTAAGTTAGATATGGTGGCTGAGCTCGAGATGAAGAACATTAGCATGATGCATTAGTTCTTGTTGTTGGAGGTTTGGTAGAGACCCGGGGAGATTTAACATGGGCAGGGTAAGTATATGCAATTAAGATCTCGAATGGATTTCGAATCAAAGACTGCAAACCTATGGCCATGCCAATGATCATTAATCTGAAAAAGGTAATAAATTCAAATTCAATGGTGGGCTCCACATTGGACAAGCAGACAATAGGTTCCTTGTTGTATCTAGTCAACATTGGGCCAAATATATGTTTTGCAGGGAACACCTTATGTTAGTTCATGGTGGAGCTGAGACGGGAGCATTGTGTAGCGTCAAAATATGTGCTTAGATACTTGAGGGGAATAATGGAGTATGGTTTGAGAAATTTTGGAGATGATGAGGTGAAGTTGCAGGGTTATATAAACTTAGATTGGGTAGGTAGTGCATTAGATAGGAAGAGCACCTCAAGGTGTTGCTTTAGCTTTGGATCAACAATGATTTCTTGGTTTAGTTGGAAGTAGAGTTTTGTGGCTCTCAGATCAACAGAGGCAGAGTATATGGCGGTCATTTCTTCTAGTTGTGAGGCCATCTAGTTTCGCAAGTTGTTTGCAAGATTATTTGAACAAGAGTTGGATCCTATGGTGATTTACTATGATAATTAGAGTTGTATCAAACTCTCTCAAAATCCATTGTTTCATGACAGGTCCAAGCACATTAAGATCAAAATCACTTCTTTTGAGACAAGATTCACAAGGGAGCGGTAAAGCTCTAGTATGTATACCTGCAGATCAACATGTTGCTGATATTTTGACCAAGTCCTTAGCAAAAGTGAAGTTTGAGGCATTGAGAGACAAACTTGGATTGGTGCATAATTTGTTCCTCGCTAAGAGTGAGTGTTGAAGAATGTAGCTCGGAAAAGAACTTTTGCATAGGTTAAGTGCAAACGTGCGAGTAGTTCGAGTTAATTCTATTTTCTAATTGACTTTATGAATAAAGTGAGTGAAAGTCATATTTAGTTGTTGAGTCTAATAAAGTGTAATTTGTACATTAGTGTTTTAGACTAATCTCAATAGTTCATTTCAATGAGAGATTAGAGTTTTGATATATTAGGGTTTCAACTCAAGTACAAAGGTAGGTCATGGTAGAGAGTTTAGACCAATGTTATCGGAACTGGTAAAACCGGCCGGCCCGACTGGTTCACAAGCCCAACCGGTCCGGTTTGGTGCTTGAACTGGAAAAACCGGAAATTTGATTCAGACCGGCCCTGAACCGGCCGGTTCCGTACGGAACCGAACCAAAACCGCTGAACCGACCGGTTTTGTACGGAACCGGACCAAAACCGCTGAACCGGCCGGTCCATACTCAGCCCTCCTCTCCGAGATTGATATTTTTAGGTGTCATATGGTTCACTAATATTGGTTGTAATTACAAACCTTTTGTGGCTTCATTCTTGACATTCTGAGTACTTTGAATTTGATGTAAGTATTGTTGACAAAACTGAGTTTATCTTGGCAAAATCTGAGTATAAAACATAAGTATTATACCATGGGGTTTATATTTCCGGTCTGTTCTGAGATCAAACGTAAGTCTAACTCTGATATCTATATTAGTAAGATCACTGAAGAATCTTACAAACTGATTTTGATGCACTTAATTGGGTTGTTCTGTATGATCATCATATTTTCTATCCTCTTTATGAAAATTTAGAGCCTCTTTGTTGAAGTATTTTGGCTTAGAACTTCAGGGATAAATTGCACTCAGTGCTATTTGGTTATTTGCACCCATACTTGCTATATATATGAGAAACTTTACATATTTGTGTATTAATGGTTTGGATTCATATGCATGCAGATGAATATATATGTTTTTTTACAAAATATGAATATTTTATGTATTTTTTAGTCGACCGGTTTTTTTTCAGTTCCGGTCCAGTTCACATTTTGGGCTCTGTCAGTTTGATCACCGGTCCTGTTCTGATAACATTGGTTTATACATGAATTAGTTTGAAAGGGAGAGTGACTGAAGAAAGAGCATAACACATCAGTGAGGAGGCAAACAACAACATCCAAGTTGTGTAGTATAGTCCATATCTAAGTCACAAGATTTCCTGCATCTCAAGGTTGAGATTTGTTACCACCAAGTTGCGCTTGGATGGACTTGCAGTTGAGCTGCCAGAGATTTCGCAAGTTACTTGTTCATTATCAAAGTTTAGAAGTCCAACAAGCCATTTTTGGCCCATTTTTCTCGTTTTTCTCATGTTCATATCCCACGGGGAATTGTAATAAATGGCATAGCATGATGACCTTTTGTAAACGGCTTGGCCTTCCTAGGATTTGGTCATCAATCCAATTACTCTAGAGTGTTTTTTCCTTGTTAACTATATATCACTTTTCAGCGGCTTATAATTTTCGAGTTTTTCACTCAATCCTCCAAAGTTGGAGTAATTGTCTTGGTGGTTAGGCCTTAGTTATTAAAGCCTAGTGTCAAGGTATATTACCATGCTAGTCATTATTTTTTGAGTCTTATGTTCATGCGTTATAAGTCCCCCCTAGGATTTTTTAATTTTCCATTAAATAAAAAATTTCCTGCAAAAAATGAGATATTTTAGTTGTAGAAATTCACTAAGTCATAAAAGTGGTACTAGAAGGCGTAATTTGCCATGGGGGTGCTTGTTTTCTAACTCAGAGCACCCACTTTACTCGTGTACCCACTTTCATAGTGAAATTACTGATTATTAATCACTTAATTTAATTTTCTCTCGAAAAGTGAATTAAAAAATCCCAAAAAGACAAAATAATGGGAAAATCGGATCCCAAAATTAAAGGAAACATGTCGGAGACATGCTTTTAGTCCTTTGCAATGGTGGTAGTGTGATTGGCAGTTGATAAAGAGTTAACTAGGGAGTTAGTTTGGTGGTCGAGATCCTCTGTTAGAGGTGGTGCATTTCCCACGGAGGGGTGCACGTCATGAGAGGGGGATGCACTTCTTGAGCCTATGTGTCAGCATTCTATGAGGGGGGCGACCAACCTCTTTAGAGGTGGCGTCTACCACCTCCAATTCACTCCAAAAGACTCCCCTCTCACTCCGTCATCAACTCGACCTCTCTCTCAGTCTTGGTGATGCAACCTCTCTAGCTAATGGGTAAAGCAAGCAAGTTTTCCTCATTTGGGATCAAAGGCCGAACCTCTACTTGAGCTCTGTTGTAATACAATTGTTATCATTTTGGAATAAAATGCTTTGGAGGTCACAAGCGTTGTAGTTCTTTTATGTGTGGATGACCATTGTTGAATGCTTATGAGGTAACTGTTATCACACCATAGTAGCAGGGCTACTATTCTTGCTTAGCAGATATCTGCACATTCTAGAGCTTGGCTATGATGATTGTATATTTTGAGATCACTCATGATCAAAGCAGTGTATTATTCAGACTTATGTTAGACCTTGTGTCAAGGCTGAGCCTTGAGAGTTCAGATTTGATAACCGATGTGACCCTTTATCCCATATAGTTTCAGTTCAGTGCCTAGAGATGTATTGCAGCAGTGTTTCAGATGATATATGATGATTACTCTTGTGATGATGTTGTATGACCTATGGATGTTTTATCATTGACTGTGGATTATTATCTTGTTGATTTAGTCATGTTCACAGCATCTGCTTGGTATATTATTCCTGATGTGGCAAACTTTTTAAAATGAACTATAAATTATAAAATGGACATTTACTTGCACATTTAGGTTGTTTGACAAAACTCATTGGTTTACCACCTTACATAGATATGGTCTTTCTTGACACCAGTTGTCTGCTAGCTTAGGCTCCACATTCACTTGACTCCATCCATACATGACTTTCCTTATTTAACTTTAAACCTTGACCTGTCTTATTTGACTTTCTGGTACTGAGGACTTCCCCATTTTCTACCTCTGTGTTTGGACCGCATCTCTGTATGTTTAGTGTCTCGGCTCTGAGTTGGTGACAAAACTTACGTTTGGTGAGTTGGATTGTAGGCCTAAATCCTTCTGGTCGGTTGTCCCGATGTTTGGCATTGGCTTGAATTCCCCCTAGTCACTTGAGATGTTGTTGGCTAAAACTGAAAGCTCATGTACTACTTATGGAAACTTATGTAAATTCGCCCATGGAAACTAAAAAGGGCAAGAGCGATGAACTGCTAAAAATACTCCTCGAAGAGTATAAGAAAGGTCCAAAAAAGCAATGGTTCTTAAAAGCTATATGTAAACAATTGCTAACCTTATATGTATATGAAAACATGCCCTGGATGCAAGATGCAACTAGTTGTGCTTATCAGCACACCTGAGATCCGAAGGGTTATGTAGCCCAAAAAGGCCATGAAATGAAATTGAATGATCCTAATGAACCTGGATCAACTTGATGTAGACATGATGCCCAAGTTGAATAAGCACTCTCTAAACAACTTATCCATTTGTGAGGCACAACCATCCCCCGTGTTATTTTGTCCGGTACAAAGTTTGTAGTTTTTCCCTTCTCCCAGTCCAAAGTATTTGTGAGTTGAGTTAGACAAGTCAACTCCTTGGCCCAACCTGGTTCCTAGCCTTCATCCTTCACGAGCAGTTTGACCATGTCCAATGGGTGAGTTTGTCATTTAAACTATTGTGCAAGTAATTTCATATAACAAAGGAATATGCTAACATGATTAATGCCACTGAATGGATGTTATACTTTGAGCTAAGCTGTGGAAATGATTAGAGGAACATGTCTTAATCTATTGATATGATTTATCCTTGGTTATATATGGACCTAGTCAAACCTAGTTTGACTATGGTCATTTCTTGGGATCCGTAATGATGTGGGCCACATATGCTTATAAATGATGATGGATGGTCCCACATACTCTTGATAATGATGCCATATGGTTCAGATGATGATTGATGCAGTTCAGCAGGTTTTATTATTACTTCAAATCATCAGATTATGCACTGTCCATATATGGTGGACCCTACAGCTGGCCCATTAGGGCAACCCATGGTGTATGAGTACACATTCTTAGTGGATTTGGGTCTTCTGGATCCAATGAGACACTTATCTTTCAGTTCCGGGCACTTCTGATAGTGATAGATGCAGTTTTACACTTGTTGACCAGATTTGGGGCTAATTTCCCAGCCTGAGTAGTAGGGGCCATGAGAGGCCAGTTCACCTAGGGCGCTGTATGAGGAGGGGTAAGTCTAGCCACTTGTTATTACCATTTACCCCCCCTTTCTGGAGAGCCTGGTGGGCTCAGTTGGACAGCGCAGATGCCCTATGAGGCAGTTTTGGCACTTTCATAGTTACCAAGGCAGTTATAAAATAGGATAAAGTGGTCACTGAGGAATTCAATTTGGGCAATTGAGGCAAGGTTTTGGCACTTGGTTTTCACAGAGGTCTTCCAGGGTGATCCCACTATCTTTCAGCCAGTTTTCACCATGTGGGTAGGCCCACAGAGATCACAAGAGGTCTTTTACTGCTTGTCTGTCACAGATTTTGAGGATAGTTTTGGTCATTTATATTTATCTTGGACATATTTTATTATTTTATTGTCCCTTGGGATGAGCTAGCAAGGATTGATGCCTCCTAGCCCCACCACGTGCTCCTTATGTCATGTCCTAGTCATATGAGGTGGATTTTTGTACTTGTACACCCTCTAGTGGATGACGTCACCCTCCATGAGCATCTTTTAGCTATGACGTCATCACCTTTTTGAGTGATCCATGTGTTATGTTATGTGGTTCATCTTAGCCATTGATTTTATATTGAGATCTTTTAATCTCAACCACTCATTTGATATTGTATTGTAAAGTGGTATAGGGTTTTGGTCTTTATTATCCTATATAAGGAGGAGACCCCCTATTGTATAGCTCACCTTTGGAGCTCTGGAATATTGGAATAGAACACTTCTATGTGGAGCATATTTCTCTTGTCTTATGGATTCTCTTGCATCTTCAGTATATAGTATCTCTTCTATGTATCATTGTGGATTTTGGTGCTACAACTAGTTCTCTTGTAGGAAAGTCAAATTGGTGGAGAGGAGGGCAATTTCTTGAGGGTTATTGTTGGAGGGATCCACATATTTTCTCTTGGGTTGATCTTGGTGAAAGGGAGTATCATTATTGTATCTTTGTGACATAGTTGATGCTTTCTATTACATCTTTCCATCATTTTCATAATCATCTTACTTGGCTTGTTTCACATGATCTTGTCTTGTAGGAGGAAGACGATTTGGCAATCTTGGAGGAGGACGCTTTGGGTTGGAGCTCTTGGATCTCACTTTTGAATATACACATAGGAGAATGCTATCAATTTGCAAGGTGGCCATAAGCAATTGAGGTAAGATCTACAAGGTATGTGCCTATTTCCATCCATTCTTCTTCATTGGTCACAAACCCTAATTAATTAAAACCCTCATTTTGGTTTTTCTTAGATCTACTTAGATCTAGCCTTGTTTTTGAAAAGACATTAAAAACCCACCTCTATAGCATCCACGCCAATTCGGATCTATAGTTTGGTGGTGATTGGGTTAAAATTGACACACTTTTCAAGGGAAAGTAGCCCTCTTGAGGCTAATCGCACCCCTTGGGAGAAGCTTGTTTGGTTAGATCTAGCATGTGGGTAGGTGAGATCCCACTTGATTCATAATCTACACACTTGATAACCTACCCCTAGTATGTCACTTCTTTGATTTCTGCCTTGGGGGTATCATTCCTCATTTTGGGGGTTATGTCCACTTGGATCAATTTGGTGACCCACTTTCAATCTCAGATCTATGGAGATCTAGCCATTAGATCCCCTTGATTTTCAAGATCCATATAGACCATTGCCTAAACTACTTGGATCTACAATTTGGTGGCCATTGGACTTGTTTTGACACACTTTTCCACCTTTTTAGCCCTCCTTGAGCAAGGTCGCACTCCTTGGGTGATTTAGTTTGCCCACTTTAAGGACCTGGGTAGTTGAGATTTTAGTGGATTTGGAAAGAGCATACCTTGAAACCTACATCTAGTGTGTCATTTTGTGACGATTTTTCTTGGGGGTAGCATTCCTTGTTTTAAGGGATTGTGGTCCACTTAGGGTCATATCATGAAACATTAGATCTAGAAAGATCCAACCATTACATCTCAATTAGCCCACTTGATTTGCCTACTAGGTGTCCTGATCTATACTTTGACATATCTTTTGACTCCATTTACCCATCCAACAAGGCACTAGTCCTCCTTAGGCAATTCGCACTCCTTGGGAATTGTGTCAAACCTTAGATCCCATATGTGGGTATTCCTAATTTCAACTTAGATCCATAGATCTACTCACTACATATCCCTTAGTACCAATTTCATCCCTTAAAGTCCACTTTGTGGGTCCCATTTGAGTCATTCACATATCCCAAGGAAGTGGGTCCCACTTGTGTAATACATGGTACTAGATCTTGTCTTTTTAGCTCATCATGTGGCCTAAATCATACATGGGTTGAAACACTAATCATCTCTCAAACCACCTTCAACCATACTTTAATTTCTAGGTCTACTTTACCTTGCATTGGTTTCCGTAACTTACCATTAACTCATCCCTAGGAACCTTTGTTTGGGTCCAATCACCTTTGATTGGTAGTAGGGTCTCCCCCTAGGTCTTGATTTATCTAGATCTAAAGCGAAGAGTGCCTCGGTTGACGTGACTCCCACCTTGCATTGGGAACCGTGGCATCTCTTGGGTCACCTCTTTAGTTGTCCATCTCCTTTACCGTCCCAGATGGGATACCACTAGGGACAACTACAAGTTGTGTGATAATAGTAACTTATGTTGTATTTTTCTAGCATTTGTGTGGTTGAGATGGGCCTTTGAAGGGGAGCTATCTCCCAGTAGAGTAAGATATAAAAGCTTGCTTGCTATTAGTCTTATTGTTTATTTGCTTTAGATCTCTTAGAAGTGCATGTTTATTTTGTTTTGATGATCAGGCTTTCTAAGCTTCTGTGGTAGGTGGCACCAAGTATTTAACGATTCTTCTATGCAAGTTTTGTCCAAGTTGTAGGTTATCTCACTTGAAGAAAGTGTTGAGCTAGTTTGCATCCTCATTGTCTCTAAGATTTACAGAAGAACATAGTTCCTCTGTGCTCCACCGTGCAAGACTCCATCTCCCAAGTTCCAAGATCAAACTGCTTCTCTCGTTCTTTCAGTCTTTTAAATTAAATCTTTCTTTGGTTACTCCTGCATGCTTAAGCTAGTTAGTTTCTTTCAAGAAGATCAAAAGCTAATTCGTTCAAGTATGCATTCTTTTAAAGACTAGATCTAGGTGGTTAAAGTTTCATTTTAATAGATCAAACATACTAGTGAACTACTTTTGCCCATTTAAATCTATATTTTTCAAAGTACTTAGTTTTAGGAATTTTCTTTTATGCTTTTAACATTTGATGTGGCAGATTTAGTGCCACTTTAGTGGCTGTTTTTTGCCTTTTGACGAACACGTAGAGGGTAGTGTTGCCGAAAATTCGAAGAATTGGGCCATCCGGGACCCCCTCCTCTCTTCTACCTTTCTCAAACTGTGATTTTCTTCCACAAATTTGTAAGTTTGTTGTCCTAACTTATAAAGGACCACAAACATTCTTAATTGTAAAGATTATAATAAAAGCAAGTGGGCTACTGTAATGTCCCTTGTTAGGAATTTTATTAAAATTGCAATTTTCCACTTTTTTCCTTGGTTCGACCTTTGACTAGTTTCGATCTCTAGGTCCCAAATTTGCCCCAAATGATCCCAAATCTTCTGAGAAGGTATATGAATGATATTAGAACATAAATATGTGTTTCAGGGATGCCTTTGTACCTTTAAAACACTTCTGCAAATACTCTTTTAATTCTGGTCAATGTAGGTAACTTTACTAGTGATTTCCCTTTGACTAGTATTGGTCTCTAGGTCTCAAATTGACTCCAAATGCCTTCAAATCTTCAAGGAAGGTGTATGAATGATATTAGGGATTGAATATGATGTTCAGGGATAACATATGGCCACCAAAAGACCTCTGCAAACTCTCTTAAGATTCTGGACCAAGTATGCAATTTTACTAGTAATTTGGGGTTCAAATCCCCCTAAGGTAAGTACTGAAAATGGCTTCCCAAATGCCTCCAAACCCACTCAAATTTATGAACAGAGGTATGTAATGTATTAATTATGTTATTAAGGTCTCATATGCACCATTAATGGTTTATTACAACTGTTCTCACCCTCTCCCATTCAACTGCAAAAATCACCAATTCGACCCTTGGGAAAATGGCACTATTTCTTCTCCCAATGCAATTAAACTGAGTAAAAATAATTCAAATGCTCAAGTACAGTACATGAAACTTGTAAAATACATACATCAATACATTGGTTCACAACAAGGTAGTGGGGAAATGGCACTGTTCTTCCATTAAAAATGAGATTTATACATTTCTACTTGGAATTTCGACCTGAAACTTTCTGGAGATGAAGAACAGAGTATTTACTTCATATTACAAAAGAAATGGGGCATTAGAAGCTCCTCCAAAGAGTACAATAGCTCACCAAAAACGCCCTCCCTCAAGGATCAAGAATATGCCATCAAAACTGGAAATGGTTGAATGAGCGAGCTGCAATAGAAAAAACCATGAGCTGCCCTGTAGCTTACACCTGCAAATAAAGACTCCATTAAAGCTCCAAATGAAAGGTCTGAATGGCCTTTCCAATTGCCAACTTGGATGGGAATCTTTCACCCTCGAAATTGGCTAAGACAAGAAACTAGTCATCCACTAGCTCTCCCTCTTCACAAATGCAATTGCAAATTCTACAAATGATCAAAAGCCATTCTCATACTTCATTTCTACATTTTATAACCAACATTAGCCTTCTAAGGGTCGAAATCCTCTCAATAGATTCAATAGATTTTCATTTAGGAAATATTCCACATTTTCCACTTGTCTCCTAGTTCCAACCTTCCATCTTCTCCCAAATTCGATTTTGAGTCTCTTTGGCTTCTCCAACTCCCAAATTCGCCTTCTTTGAGCCTATTTTTGGGGCTGACATATCATAGTGGTCAGATGTCAGAGGTCAGGTCTGCAATTTGTCGTAGTTGTCATAGATGCTCCATCATTGGTGTCATAGGGGCTAGGGAATCTAGCCCAAGTGTCCACAAACTTCCACTTTGACTCTTTATCTTCCATGGAGGTTACCAATCCTTCCAAATTCGACCTAAGATGCTCAATGACATGTGTTATGACTTACCAACTCACCCAAGAGTGTTCACATTCCCATTAATTTGAATTTGCAAAAGAGAGATACCATGTATTATGAAAAATCAAGCTAGTGTGGGTCCCACATCCTCCATATGTCTCCAAAACCATTTGTCACTTAGGATTTCTCTTGAATTTCTTTATTCACTCTATTTATTAAATACTTGAACCCTTCTAATGTCTAAACATCATTTATTATCCCCCTTATTCCAAATCCCAAAGCTTCCACCCCAAACCTAGGAAACTAGTAATTTTCCTCCTTGGCAATTATTTGACCCTTAACATCAATTTTACAAACTCTAATGAATATGGCTAATGTGATTAGGCCATTGTGACCCAATTCCAAATTTGGGTCATGACAGCTACCTAGTGCCCAGTCCCCATCCCTCTCGCGGGGATCGTTGTCTCTTTTTGTGGTGTGATTTTTTTTTTGTTGTTGCTTTAGTTAGATTTTAAAAACGTTTGTTGGTTCCAATTCAACGTTGGACCACAAACTCACTCTTGACTTTTCTTTTCATAGATTAGATTAGTTAGCTGTTTTGTCTTTTTTCATTTTGTTTAAAGAGTAATTGAACCTTTACTGTTTGTCCTCGATTATGCTCTTGTAACTGTTACTAATTGAATTGCACACAATTGGACTTCAAGTGAGCTGCCAAAGTTTGCACAAGTACATGTGCATTTTTTAGAGTTCAGAAGTTCAGTTAGGCCTCCTAATGCCCTTTTTCTTTCTCCTACATGTTCATACCCCTTGGGGATATTGTAATAAAATGTCGCTAGCATAATGAATAATGTAATAGACTTGGCTTCCTAGGACTTAGACGTCAATCCTGGTATTCCATGGTGTTTTTTTCCTTGTTAATTATCCTTTGCTTTTTAGCTAGGTATAATTTTTGAGTTTTTCACCCGCTCCAAAGCTGGAATGGTCATCTTGGTGGTTAGGCCCTAGGAGGTTATTAAAGTCTACGTGTCAATGTATATTACCATGCTAGGCATTATTTTAGAGTCTTATGAACATGTACTAGGTCCGCCTAGGCATTATTTTAGAGTCTTATGAACATGTACTAGGTCCGCCTAGGATTTTTTTTAAGTTTTGCAAAAAATTAAAATTTCCCATAAAACAGAGATTTTTTAATGTTTTTATTAAAAAAATTGTAAAAGTCATAAAAAAGTGGTTAGGGGTTGGAATTTTCCATGGGGGTGCTCGTTTTCTAACTCAGAGCACCCACTTAACCCCTAAACCCACTTTTGAGAGAAAAAAAATCAATTATTTCTCATAAAAATTGAATTTTTCTTGAAAAGGTCAAAAAAGACTTAATTCGCAAAAAAGACAAAAAGGCATTTGCTAAATAAATGGAAACATGTCGGGAGCTTGTTCGGAGTGGTCACAAGTTAACTGGCAATCAGTCCTATGATCTCTCAAGCTTCGATTCAGTGGATCCAATCAATATCGGTTGAGTTCCAGTCTTATCCTCATTAGGAGGGGGCACATTTCTCCATGCAAGGGCGACTTTATGACATGGCAGCCATGTGATTGGTTGTGATATCTTAAAGAAAGAGGGTGCACCTACCTCTTGAGAGGTGGTACACTCCTTCATGTTAACTCCAAACAACTAGCAATCAAAACTCAACTCTTAACCAGTTAATTCTCCAATCAAATGAATGCACCCTCTCTTGGGATTTGTGCCCCCCATACTCTGTATTTGCTATAAACGCAGGCCTCTTCTCCCTCATTTGAGATGAGAAGGTGGAACCTCTTCTAAATCGGCATTGTACTCTTTGTGAAGTTTTTCT
This sequence comes from Larix kaempferi, assembly GCA_027924585.1. Taxonomy (NCBI): domain Eukaryota; kingdom Viridiplantae; phylum Streptophyta; class Pinopsida; order Pinales; family Pinaceae; genus Larix; species Larix kaempferi. The sequence continues at coordinate 21,504,552 of BSBM01000887.1, forward strand.
AGTAATGTGAATAAAGGCTTTGGAGGCTAATCGATGTGTGGATCTTGATGTGAGTGGATGTGTATTTTGTTACGAGCTTGAGGTAATTTGTGTCTTTCGTCATTGCATCTTGATTGTTGGTTCGTATCTGGCCTTTGAAAGGGAAATGCTTCCTAGTAGGGTAGAATAGTATATTGATCTATTATTTCTTCTATTGAGTTGCAATAGATTTATTGGACAAGCATGCTATTTTTGTTTAAATACATGCATTCTGGATTTCTGTTGTAGTTTACACTGGTGCTTTTTAACTCTTCTTTTTGCAAATTGATTTGAGATTGCAGGCTATTTAGGTTGGAGAATAAGCGGAGCATGTTGGCATCCTCTTGTCTTCAAGCTATTTCTACAAGAATTTGGTCCCTCCGATCCCCCACTTCAAGCGACTCCATTTTCCCAAGTTCAAGGGCTTAACATACTTCACTCTTCTCATCCTCTTATTTTAAACTTTCTTGGTTACTGAGTTACTTAATATTCCAGATCTATAGTTGTTGATGAACTTTAAAATAGATCTGATTTTATTTGCTAGATCTTACTTGTTTGCAAAGCTTTTATCTTGCCTAGATGTAGTACAATCATTCATACAATCATTCATATTTGTTACAAGTCATTTCCATAATATTTCAAGGCTTGAATAAGTAGAATGTTAAGAGTGGTTTAAATATTTTATTTAGCTAATTTAGAGCATTGAATTTGCTGCTCTCAGGATCAAGCAAAGAGCCTAAGAAGGCAAGTTTGCTAGCTTGTCCTACTTGGTTACCTTTTTGCATTTTGCTTAGTATTTTAACTAGATTTTTTTTGGTAAGTCCCAAGACACTTTTAAAGTGTTTTTGGGCATTTGTTATTGACGTTTGGTTGCTGGTTTGCAGGTTTTAGTGATTAATTAGAGAGGCATGCTGGCAAAATTTCAGTGTTTCAAGCCATTCAAAGCATTCCGGAAGCCCTCTTCTTTATCTAGATCTTTCTATGCAAACTTGTAAGCCTTTTGATCCTAATCTGTAAAGGATCAAAGGTGTCCCTTCTAAGTGATTGTAACAAAGTAATAAAAGCAAAGCAAGCAGGCTACCCAGTGCTTGGGCCCTGCACCCCATCCCCCAAGGGGGATCCGTGTCATCTCTTGTCGTGGTTTGGATTTTACTTGTTTTCTGTTCTAGTTTAGTTTTTATTTATTTATTAATAGTAGATTAGACCACTAAATCACACAAGAAATTAAAGTAGTTTGCTATTTCATTTCGTGATTTATGTGCTTACAATCTCTAAAATAAACCCTCGCACATTCCTGAAGTACTGCACCAGTTGAAAGAGCTTGCTCGAGTAAGTGGTGTGTGGAAAAGAGATCCACGAGTTTAGCTCGCTTAAACAACTCACTCTAAAAATCTTATAAAAGCAACCAAGGCTCATTCCCCGTATGCTCTATACTGCTGTGGCTTAGTTCGACTAGTTGGTCAATCCAGAAAGGGATTGGAGTGACTAGACTAATAGGGCAACCCATTCGAGACTTTTCCTTGAATTCAGGAGGTTGCGGTTAGAGCTTTCTATAGAGTCAAGAGGCTGCCCAAACTAGACTAACGTCTCGCCTTGTTGGACCCTTGGCATTGCTACTTCCGTGTTCAGTGTTGCCGTCGAGATGCACACCTGGAGGGGGGAGCGCAATAGAAATATTTCTAAGCTGCTTGGTGTGGCCTTGGGGGCAAGCAAAGAGTCCGGTGCTGTCACTTGATCCCGACTCCTCCGTTTAGGCAAACTCCTAACGAAGCCAAGGGGGGTAGGCCCTAAAAAAGAGTTTTCTAAGGCTCTTTAAAGTTTGTGTTTAAGTGATTGGAATGGATGTTTTTTAGGAGTTGTTTTTAAATGATGAAAAAGATATAAACCAAGTATTATTCACAATTATACATCCACAACATAAAATTGAAAGACAACAACAATTTTGCCAATTTGAATAAAAAATCCATCCACAGCATGATATGATAAACAACAATAACTCAAGACAGATAAAAAGCAAAGATTTTGAAAATACTGTTGTTGCTCAAAGACCAGTGCCAAATGGAGTCACTGTCCGTAAAATATTGCTGAGAGAAGCGTTGTGCGAATGTATCTTGGTTTATTTTATTATGTGATTTGAAAGATGAAGTTGAATTATTGTGGGAATGGGGGATTTTTGATATACCTTGCGGTACAAGAAATATGTCCAGAATGTGATCTAGGTGGCTCCGTACAAGGACATGTGGGTTGGGATGGAGTCTCGAGAGCGGTGTTCAACACTACACCAACAAGGATGTAGTCTAACTGTGCTCTGAGGTCACCTCCCAGTGGTTCCCGCTTCCTTAGTCAGAATTTCCCCACTTTCGATCACAGCGTGGCAGCGTCGGATTTTCGTTGGTTTGAAGGGACTTAATTTTATTAATGAGTATTAATTAAATGGTAAAAATTATGAAGTGCAAAACAACCGCTTTTGATATCCCAAAGCTTAGACCATCTTGCGATGGGTAGAGCATACGCGGTGTTTGCAAAAATATTCGTTAAGATTGACTCTCTGATAGAGAGCACTCTCTGTTGGTTAAAATTATTGATATTTAATTCACCTCAATTTAATTTATCAACCGGAGAATCGTAGACTTTGAGCTGCTACACTATATGTGCGGGTAAAGTAGTCTCAATGCTCACTCCTCAAGAAACCCTAATCTACTTACAACAAGAATGAAGCTAACACTTAAATGACCAATGCCAAGTATCACTAGATCTGTACTATAGAAAAGAAAACTAATTTACTAATTCCTATCTCACTGTTGAACTCAAAAATAACCAACAAGGAATTTCCAAATTGCAGTTCTATGATTTTTAAAACAAAACAACCTGCTAGAAAAATAAACACAATCTTAGGCTACAGTAGTCTTTAAAGCAACTAATAATCTCTACAGCAATCTAAGTTATGGTAACTACAATCCATATAAAGATAATCAATCTGTTATCCACCAAATGCATATACTCAATTGACCTTGTTTCCTAGCTGAACTCCAAATTTAATGTTTAAATCCACACAAATATTTCCAAATCTGAACTAAACCTATGGCCTTTTAGCTTAAAGTTGTCAATACACACAGTCTATTAAAGGAGAGCTTGACTGTTTAGTGAAATTCCAATATACCCTGTTTATGATTTGTGCATATAAATGCACATAAAGAAACACCAAAACTATTCAGATTCTGCTCATCAATAGATGTTAGAACTGTGTAATAGACATCCACTGGTTTTGGTTTAGATTGTGAAACTGATTCAAGGTAACAAGGTTATAGACAAAGACTCCTTCCCAAAACTCATTCAAATACAACTTTAGTTTTTTTATTCAATCCTTCATCCTAAAAAGAGATAAACCTTAAATGCTTTATGATCACAGCCTTCAAGCCCTTGACTCTTTTGCAAATGATGCTCAAATCTTGCAAATTCGACAGTAAAAGGACAGGCTATTTATAAGCTACTCTCATGCTGCAACACAAAGGTTTTAATATCTAGAGTCAAACCCATGATTCATGTACCAACGCCACACACTGGAGATTAAAGGAAAGATTTAAATCCAAACCATTCCTTAATTCATTTTACAGTCCCGTGAATAAGACAAGTTCAAAACCATTCCTGTAGCTATGATTATAATACTGTATGCTGGTAAAATGGAAATATAACACTCAATCTATTCGTAATCATTCATAAAATCGAGTCTACCATGACCTACATCAAGTTCATCACACGATTTACGCATACCCTAGTTTTAAACAACAATTAAAAACCAGAGGAAGTCTTAAATTCAAACTGTTAACGAGCTAAATCCACTATCATCAACTAATAAATGCTACTAACAGTCACGCGTTCTATTTCAATCCAGTAATGAGCAAACCATTAATATTCTGAAAAGAAATATGAAATGATAAAAACGCCAATATACTACTGCAAACCACACACTACTGGAATATCACAGTTTGGTGTTGAAGGTGGGCCCTGCCCTCAACGCCTCACACACTTAAATCACAGATTTGATGAAAACACGCACTGAATCATATTGATAAAATGAAGTTTGTACAATCCTCCCCACTTAGGGTTTCCACAGTCGCTTTTATACTGAATTATGCAGAGTGAAATCGCCCTGGAAACAAGGGTCGATATGAATAACAACCCTCAGATATCTTAGCAATTCTGAGCCAAAAGATGGAATCTCAGATCCCCAAATATACACATATTGTTAAAGAGAAAATAACAACAATCCTCGATCAAAGATCATGCCTAAAATAGCAGTGGAGTAATCCTCAAAAGCATCTGAAAGACGATATGGATCCAGGAAAAACGCCCTCATTGTAGATCGAATCCCCGATCTCTGCATAAACCTCCTTTGAACGCTGGGCCAGGTAGCCAAACGAACCCTGTATAGAAGAGAAACCAATCTTATTATTAGCATATCATTTAATGAAACCTAAAACCCAAAACATATGCATAAAACAAGAAAATACAACAAACAAATAATTAAAATCACTTACCATAGCTTTAGCAGTGTTGACCTCCAAAAAGACACACAAAACTGATTATTATTGGATTCCATTAAGACTTTTAATGCTAGAAAACAGTATACTGAATGGGCAAAATAGAGGACCAACACTCTCGATCCGATTTAGAACGAGATTCAAGAGATTTATTAAGTTAATAAACTTTTAAGATTGACTCTCCGACAGAGAGCACTCTTGATCCGCTTTAAGAGCGTGATTCAAGAGATTTTATGAACACTACCTTGTTGAAGAAATAAAATGCTGAAATGAAAAGAGATAAGTTTTCTAATTCTCTACCCAAGAGTCTCTTTCAGGTCCGAAGACCGTACTCGGGAGAGCAAGGGGATTAATAATTTTTTAGTATGAAATTTTTTTGAATCTAAACAAAAAGCATAAATCAACCTTTTTAAAAAAAGAAATTATCCTAGCATGCTACTTTAGTTTGAATGTAGGTAAAAAGCAAAGTAAAAGATACAGGCTTCCCCCAAATGGGGGAAGAAGGGTGTGGGAGCCGTAATCCCATTTGTTTTTTATTAATGATTTTTTACAATAAATTAACCCTCGATAGAGAGCACTCTTGATCTGCTTATGCAGCGTGATTCAAGAGACTTTAGGCCTACGAAGGCAAAGGGATAGCAAGGGTTTGAAGGAAAAGTGAAAAATTCCTAGTTTAAGCTCCAAAGGGACTTCTCCTCCCCGCTTCCCTGTAACACAAAACAAGTGAACTGACAAACACGAAAAATTATTAACAAGTTAGTGTTGGTTAGCTAAAAGCACACAATATCACAATCTAGTATTTGTGAAATGATGGAAAAATTTGACTTTATTTCAAATACTAAAACTTAGATCTAGATCTTATGATTTATATAAAGCAACTCCTAGATCTATGAAGCAAATAGACTTTAAAGACAAAACTTTTGAAATCAGATCTGAATGCTTTTCTTAACAAAAAGGGAAAGAAAGTGTGGAATTTTTTAATTGAAGGAGGAAGGAATGCTCAAGCCCAAGCTTGAATAAAATTGAAAGAAAAGAGCGCCTGCAATACAATAGAGCATTAGATTTACAAAGTGATAGAGAAAGATGAGATGCAACTGAGCTCTGATCTCTACTCCACGCTTGGTGATCTGCAAATTTAAGCTAACCTTCAAACAAGTGATTAGATCTAGTATGATAGGTTAAATAAAATAAAAAGTGCACAAGTATAACTGACTACAAAATGCAAATTTTAGATCTTAGATAACTTTGCATAAATAAACAACTTGAAACTTCAAATGTCTATTCTAAGGATTAGCATATAATCTTCTTTAGCTAAAATAGTAAGCACTTGTATGAAAGGAAGAATAACTAAGCAGATATCACCTCGGTTTATGAGCAAAACATTCACCACAAAAGTTCTTGCACCATCAGATTGACCTCCAAAGTCTCAACTTTATTCATATGAAAGATAAGCAAATAACATTACAATGTAGGCAGAGGTTCCTTGCATCCCCTTAACAATGGAGCAAGCACCGTTTATATAGCACAAGAACCAAGAGAGAGTGCGCATGAGATGGAGGGCAAGAGAGGCATGTGCATCCCTTAATCAAAAGAGCGATTGATGCGTTGACATAAGTTAACTCCATCTTGGTTGAAGCTTGGAGTTTTGGGTTGGTGTGATATGAGGTGGCAGGAGGGGCACCTCTCCTCACATTGGAACCATCCACCCTATCCAAACGAGCGAGAACCATGAATGAGCATGTTGCCCATCACGTGAAGGAAAGCGCATCACCAATAATGACATCACCTTTTTTGACTTTATAACATGTGACTAAATTGCCTCATATGGTCGTCCTTCATTTAAAATTAATATGCCACCCTTTTCTCAAACTTTTTTTATTCATTTTTTGGATTTTTTGATTTTGTCCTTTTGTGCATTTCGTATAACACTTAACATTTAAGTGTTGTTTTGTAGCATCTTTAGGAAAAATTGCCACAAATGACAATTTAGTCGCCCGAAACCTAGGAAAAGTGGGTCTTAGGTTAAAGAGGACGCTCTGAGCATGAAAATGAGCATCCCCACGCCCAATTCCGCATCCAGACCATTATTTTATTACATTTTGATTTTTTCCAATTAAACCATTAAATAATGGTTTAATTTTACGGAAAAAATTATTTTTATCGGAATGAAACCAAACTCCTAGGGGACCTAGAGCATGTCCATACGACTCAATTTAGATGGCTAGCATGTAAAAAATACATAGACACGTAGACTTTAATGACCTCTCTAGGTTCAACCACCATGAAAAATACTCCAGCTTTGGAGGTGTGAGTGAAAAACTCAGGAATTATACGCCACTGAAGAGTAACGCATAATTCATAAGGAAAAAACACTCTAGAGTATCCCCCTGATAGCCAAACCTAAGGTAGGCCAAGTCTTTTACAAAAAGACCATGCTTAGACCAACTTATTACAATTCCCCCAAGGGGGTCTAGACATGCAATTATTACGAAGGGGCCAAAATTGGCCCTGAAAAAAGTCTTATGAACTTCTGAATACTGATGATGAACACTTGACATGTTCATGAAACTGGTGGCTAACAAGAAGTCCAACTATGGTGCAAAATAGTTGGTAACACTCAGTTCAAGGGCATAAGTTCTTGGTGGGCCACACCAAGAATAAACCCACTAATAACCAAAAACCATAATAATAAAATCAATCAAGAACAATTTGTATCACATTTACTTTACTATGGGCACTAGTCTTATTTAGAATATCTTTTGATGTTGATGCTTTGATGATGATAATGGATGATGAATGCTATTAAGTTTATAGGTGTATTGTTCTTATATTTTCTAACTCCTAGATTTTAGCTTTTTCTGTTATAGAATAAAAGCCTTAGATTATTTTCATACAGACCACCCCGCTTGGCTTCACTAGGAGTAAGCCTAGACGGAGCACTTGAGTATTCAGGTAACAACACTTGACTTTGCCTTGCCCCCAAGGACACACCGAGCGGCTTCAAGATTTCTGCCGCGCTCTCCCCAAGTGTGTATTAGGCGGCAACAATAACCACTGTGGGCTTGCTTGACTCATTGGTCAACAATCAGAAACGTGATACTTAGTAGTAGTTTAATAAGGAAATCCATTTCAAGTTTATCTTTAAAAAGTGAGAGGTTGCAGTGAACATACTAAGGAGTTAGAGGGATGCCTTAAGCAGATTACATCTCTCCCTGTTGGACACCTGGTACTATTGCTCTGCACTTATTTCAAAAGGATAAATTCTTAGTGGCCAAACCAAGAATAAAATCCACTCTAATCAACTCATCCATAATAAGTTAAAACTGACCAAGAACATTGCAAAACATTTCCTTTTTAGCACCATCCATTTACTTTCTCGGTGTTATCAACCGAGTTGCACTTCAGTTGGACTTCCAAAGAGCCGCCAGTGTTGCACAATTACTTGTGCTTATCAGAGTTCAGAAGTTCCAAGTTTGGCCTTTTCTGGGCACTAGAATAGCCTGCTGAGCTCTTTTTATTTTTTGTAAAATATGACCATGCCCCACGGGGTTTGTAATAAAGTGTGCTAGCATGGTGGTCTTTGAGTGACTCGGTTCTGTACGAATTGACAACCAAAGAAGGTATTCCAAGGAGTCTTTTCCCTTGTCAATTATGCTTTGCCTTTAGCCGAGTACAATCAATGAGTTTTTCTCCTACACCTCCAAAGTTGGAATGCTCGAAATGGGTGGTTAGGCCTTGGGGGGTTATGAGAGTCCATTTTATAACATATATAAACATGGTAGGAACTGTAATAAAGTCATATGCTCATATACTAGGTCCCTAGGTGGTTAAAATCAACTTTTTTTATTTTCGCGGCCATGGACGATTTTTTATTTTTTATTAAAAAATTATTTTTTTCAATTAATTAAACCATTTTTCCTATGGTTTAATTGAAAAAATTCAAATTGTAATAAGTAAGTGGTTTGTGGGTGGATTTTGATAAATGGATGTTCATTTTCTAAGCCAAAGCACCCGTTTAACCTATAAACCCACTTTTCCTAAGTTTTGAGTAAGTATTTATCTTAGAAATTGATATTTACTCAAATTCTCCAAAGAAAGACAAAATAAATATAAAAAAGACATTAATTAATAAAATGACAAATTCCTAAAACAGTGGAGGATGTCCGGAATTGAACCGAGCTTCAGCTAAAGTGACTGGATAGCCAACATTAAGTTATCTGAGCTCCAAAAAGTTGATTCCAATCAATACCAATCAAGTTATAGTTAACTCTCCCTTGGGAAATGCGCCCTCACTCTGCATAGGCGACTTCTTGAGATGGAGGGTTGAGATCTAAGGTGATAATCTCAAGGAAAATGCCACCAACCAGTTAGAGAGGTGGTGCAATCTCCTTCAAATGGCATTCAGTCAGGTTTCAATCAACATCAACCAAGCATCAACTAACTCTCTCATTAAAGGAGTTCGCCCTCCGTAGGGATTTGTGCCCTACTCTGCATGCTTTATGCTATTTAAGCAAGAGCTTTGGTCCATTGTTATTCATCTGAAGGTGGTATCTCTGCTCCCATATGTTGTAATATTTTTCTAATCATTGAGTAATAAAGAAGGCTTTGGAGGCTACCCTGGTGTGTATGTTGTGTTGGATCTTCATTGTTTTGCATCTTATGAGGTAAATCTGTATCGTACATTATGCTAGTAATTGTTGGATTTGTCTTTCTTTCAAGGGAAAATACTTTCATTGAGAATAGTAAATAGTGCTCTATAGTCTATCTGCTATTGTGAACTTCATTAAAATGCTAGAGGTAGAAAACATTCTTGTTTGAATCTATTATCTCTAACATATTCTTTTAATTATTCACACATGTGCTTTTAATCCCTTTGCTAGTTTTTTATTTTTATTTTTACAGGTTGCTTTATGCTGGATGAACGGATGAACATGCTAGATCTTCCATTCTTCCAACAAACTTAAGCCGAGTGATAGATCCCACCGGTGTGGTAAGAAGTAGACTCCACAGCCCTTCCTCATTCGCTCAAACCCCCATGGGTTCTGACTTCTAGATACATAAAACTTCTCATAATCTAATCCGGTTACTGTTTCTTTACCTATTTAGATCTAGATCCAAAAATTCATTTCAAATAGATCTAAATACTTGCAATCTAAGAAATTATTAAAGATTCATACAATTGTTAGATCTAGACTGCAAATTCCTCATTTTGTTTCAAGTTTTAAAATATAGACCTGAAAAGCAAATTTGAGGAATTTTACTAAATTTAAAGTTTTATTCAAGCAATTTAGTGTTCTTATATTTACTTGCCATCTCTTGAAGAGGCAAATAAAGATCCTAAGAAGGCAAGCTTTCTAGCTTGCCTTAGTTATTTATTTCATCTTATTTTATTCATAAGTCTTTTAGACATATTTTGCATAAGTGGCCAAATCACTTTCTAAGTGTTTTTGGCCATTTTATGACAAAAAGAGCTTGCTGGTCTGTTTTGCATGCATATCAGTTTTGCAATTTAAAGTCGATTAAAATTTGATTTAGAGACTTCAAAAGTCATCCATAAAGTAGCATTTGCATACTGGTTTGTTCATAATTTTTTTTGGCAATTTGTAGCATTATCAAAGCACTCTTAAAGTGTTTTGATTATCTTTTTCTAACCAACTAAGCTCGATGGTCTGTTTTGCATGCCTAGTAGGTTTGAACAAAAAACTTAATAAAAAATTGCATTTGGAGCTTCAAGGACCATCTAGAGAACCAGTTTCAAGCACCCTCTTTATTTCTCTTAAACATTGTAAACTGACTTGTTCCCTAATGATAAAGGGCAAGCAATATTTCTCCTAAGTTTCCAAGTTATAAATCAAAAAATAAAAAAGAGCTCAGTAGGCTATTCTAGCGCCTGCCCCCAATCCCCCCAGGGGGGATTCACGTCGTTTTCATTTTTTTTTTAGTTTTCTTTGTTTAGATGAGTTTTCTTTAAGCTTTAGTAATTAAATAATAGACACTCAAGCACACAACGCCTTCCAAGGACCCTTTTTATATGCTTGTGTTTTTCTCAAACTATACAATTGTTCATAAAACTTATCTAAAATTTACTCCCTTGCCTTACCGAAGTACTGCACCATTCTGTGGTGTCTAGAAAAGATATTCTTGGGGTTTAGTTTAGTTTAATCATCCACTTCACAATCTTTAATAAAATAAACCAACGCTCCAAGCCTGAAGTATGCTCTTGAATGTTGCAGCATAGTTTGGACTCTGAACAATTGGGTCAACTAGAAAAGGGTGCAAGGCACTTAACTTTAATAGGAAAATCCAACCAAGTTTATCTTTGCGAACTCGGGAGGTCGTGTGGGTGTACACCATAGAGTTAGAAGGCTACTTTAAGAAGGTTCATCCTCGCCTTGTTGAACACTTGGTTAAGCCTCTATAGCACTCAGTTCAAGAGGTTAGACCTTGTTGGGCCGATTCAAGAATTTTACCCACTCCTTTAATATCCATTAATAAATCTGAAATAAACCAACAAGCCTCTTGCAATACTTTCACAACCCTACACAACAACAATCGCACTCATACATTTTTTGGCACTGGTCTTTCATTTTCATGTTTTAAGTTTCAAATACAGAATGTCGTAAATGCTTATCTATCATTTGTAGTGTTGATCAATAAATTCAAGTTGCAAATGATGCTTTGTTATATTATTTTTCCATCTCTCATCATATTAACTCCTAGAATAACTTTTATTTTTGTTTTCATAGTTTAAAAGCCTTAGATTTTTTTATAGGGACCACCCCCTTGGATTCGCTAGGAGTAAGCCTAGACGGAGTAGTCGAGTTATCATGTGACAACACTTGACTTTGACTTGCCCCCAAGGACACACCGAGCGGCTTGAAGGTTTTCTGCTGCGTTTCCTTCAAGGTATGTATTAGGCAGCAACACTCGACACTGGTCTAATTTTACGATTATCTATTTAAATGAATTTAACATGTCGTGATTGTTTGATTATTCATGTGTTGCTGGTTTAATTCATATTTGTTACTCTTGCTTCAGTATTTCAAAACTCCTAGGTTTTACTTCCGCTTTAGCGCAATCATCCTTAAGTTCTTTTTATTAGGGACCACCTGTTGACCATGGTTGTCATTGATGACAATCCATTAATGACAAAGGAATGACAAAGGTTGATGACATGGCATGTTTGATGATAATCTCTTGATGATCATTGATGGTGCACTTGGTAATGATTTGGACATATGACCCATACACATGGTGTGAAGTTTGGTTTTGGCATTGTGACTTAATGCTTTTGTTGGTAATGGAACACATGATGAAGCTCTTGCTATAATGATGATGACGAAGTGGATAACCTCTTGAAGCAGACAAATGGTGGGTTCTTGGTTCCCTTGGAGGATTGGGTCTTGAACCCACACATATGGTGGCTCTTGGACAATGATGTTGCATTTGACTATCATTGATGAAGCCCTCACTAAGTTGAAGCATGATGATGTCCTTAATGTAAATTTCCTTAAAACCCACTCTTGAGTCACAGTATGCAAGTTTTTTTTTTTTTTGCTTATAACTCCAAATTAATTACTGTTAACCACAAATGGATTTCTTCACAAATATTGCACCGGAAAATAAATATTGAAAGAAATAGAACAACAATCACATCAATAGAGACACCAATATTTTTGGGTATGAAAACCCCCAGAAAAACCCAAGATGGGAAAACCGGTGCAGCAGTCTGAGAAGATATTTTTATTAGCAAGATATAGAGCAGTACAATCCAGAAATTGATTTTACCCAACCTGGCATAATCTTACAACCGAAACTCACAAAGAAACCTCCATAAGATCGTACGACCCTCCTGCGTCAGAGTGTACGGCCTCTGTGTCAACGTACGACCCCTACGTCAGCGTACGATCTCTTGCGTCAGTGTACGACCCCTGTGTCAGCGTACGACCTCCCGTGTCAGTGTACAGCCTCCCTACGTCACCCGTACATGCTCTACGTCACCTGTATGATTGCCTGCGTTACTCGGACGGTTGACCCTACGAACTTGTACGACCTCTTCGATTTGCCTCTGTCACCCTGTCAATCTCCAAATAGAAGTTCTTCAGTCTCACCCTTTGCAAAACTCTCCTGCAAACTTTCTTTCTCACTCTCCGGCTGAAAGCTATGAGCAAGAAATCTCAACTGTGTGTATGTGTCCTCTCCACCATATCAATCCTTCTTTTAACTCAATGGCCAATGGATGAGATCTGTTGAAAAATGACACAAACTCAGAAAACTCAGAATTCTCAGAATACCCAGAAAACTCAGAATTCTGCCCACTTAGCAGCCAATTGAATTTGATGTCGAATGCTTCAGGAAATACTCTGATATTGACCTCAACAGTAAAAAATAATTACACACTTTTATCAAGCTTAAATTCCAAGACACTGTAGGTGAATATACTACTCATGAAGCATCTTAGCAGTGGAAATAAACACATTTACAGCAGACTGTAAAATACATGAACACGGTATATTTGGTCAAATAAGACCCTGGAAAAACCCCCCCAACCCCTGGGGGAAAACCAGTCCACAAGAGAGAGAAATTTTATTGAGCAATCTTAGACAGAAAATCAGAATTACAACTTGATGTAACAGCAGCAGTAAATGACTGTAAATAACCTTGAAAAATGTGCCACACAACACTTTAAACACTCTGCCTCCCTTGACTGTACTAACTGTCAGTCTGTACAAAAGTATGGACTGCTACAGTCTCACACACAGTCAAAACAGAGAAAAAAACGCAGACAGTACATTTTTATATACCTCAGCAATGATGACCTCGATTTCTGTGCTCAATACCCAGCCTTGAAATCTGAACCTTCTACTCTGCTGCACGGCCTGTTTCTATCAGCAGCATGGCCAATCTTCTCCAGCAGTATGGTCTGTCAACAATGCTGAACAGTCTCTCTCTTTGGTGCTGCAGACATACAGGAAAACGACCTAGCCCAAATCTCTTGGGAAATCCGCCTTCACTTAAGCTGTTAATCCTGGGAATGCGTGCTCCTTCTTCCAGCCTTCTCTTCTTCTAGAAAATCGAGCCCCAGACTGTCCCTTTCACTTCTGTCTCCTCACCTTTGCTTCACTTCTCTCTCTCATGGAAAACGTGCCTGTTCTTCTCCTCTACTCTTGGAGTGCGCCCTCACCAAGAATGCTCTCTTGGATCTCTCAAAATGAAGTCTCATGCACTTTTATTTACCCTATTAGGGTTACTCTCATCACTTTTCAACTTCAATGGACGAGATTAGATCTTGGCCAAGAGATCTATGTCTGGGATCTAATCTCTCACTCACTTAAATCTCCTAAGTGAACTTTACAACAAATTTTTCTTTTTGAAAAGTCATATTACCCTAAATATTTAAAAAGTACACTTTATGACTTAAAGTCACTTTAGAAACATAATAAAGTGCGACTCACTTTTAAATCATAAAGTCACATCAAAAAGGTACTTTAATAAAAACACATTATTAAAGTCACTTTAAGAATATAAATGAGACTCCAAGTTATTGACCCCTGCACCTAGGCACTTGATGCAGGAGTGCCACCGAGCTATCAAATGCTAACACTCCCTCTTAGCGAGGGAGGTACTACTGTCATCAGCTCCACCTGGATCTCTCCCTCCAATAACTGAAGCTCCCTCTGAATCTGAATGCCTCTCAGATACCTGCACTAGATCAACTATTGAATGTCTCCGTCTAACAAATATGAACTGAGAGCCCTCCTCACTCTCCTGCTCATCCTGAAGAACCCATATCATACCAACTCTGTTTCATCACAGAGTTGGATGAATCCTCCACACTGACAGCCACTGCTGCTGCCACTGAGTCTGATCTCTCACCAGGCTCACCATCTATCGGATGCCCCAAAACTCGGTATATTCGGCCATCACGGATGCCAAGCAGACTCGCTACACCCAAGCCCCCACTCTCCGGATATATATAAACACGTCCACTCACATGAAGAACTGCATATCCGTCATCTTCCAAAGCTGAAACTGAGACCAAGTTCCTCTTAAGCTCTGGAACAAACAATACATCGCCAACCTCCAGATAACCACCAGACTCGAGTTGGAATAGGACATTTCCAACTCCTTCTACTGCATGGGTGCCGGCATACCCATCCCCAGTCAGTATAACTCTGTCAACTCTTGGAACACTGCTTGTATCCCTGTCATATAACGTGTTGCTCCACTATCTATGTACCATGCTCCAGTATCCAAACTCTTTGCTACACTATTGTCTGAAAGAATTGAGACGAGCGAGAATTCCCTCTCGAATTCCATCTCAAAGTCTCCCACTTCAGCTGGAGAGGTTGCTTTAGGTTCTTCTTTCTTCTTGTTCTTCTTCTTGTTGGGACACTGCCCAGCATAGTGACCATAACTCTGGCAAGCAAAGCATTTTACTTTGCTCAAGTCTTTGGCTCCATTGCTCGAGCCACATTCTCTTCATCAGCAACCTGCTTAGTCTTCCCTTCTCGGATCTCCTCTTGAGTAAAATCATCCCACAGTCTTTCCCAAGAGGGAAAGTTCTCTCTGCCAACTACACACTTCACGAACACATCCCACTCCTTAGAGAAGCCCTTCAGGGCTATCTGCACTAGCTCGGGATCAGGAATCATCTCACCAACTGCACTCAATTCGTCTTTTATCTGTCTGAGTCTAGTGAGGTAAGAGGCTACATTCTCACCTCTCGCCATTTTAGTGCCATGAAGCTTATCTTTTAGGGCTATTTTACGATTTTCATTCTTGTTCTCATACAAACTTTTTAAAGTATCCCACATCCCCTTAGCAGTTAGTTTCTCTGCCAAATGTGGGATGAGGTGATCTTTAACACCATCCAGAAGCAGTCTCTGCGTTCTGGCCTCCTTCACCTCATGTATGTCAAGGGCTATAGGATCAGCTGCGGGAGGAACCACTGTGGTATTGACAAAGATCCATAACTTGTTTTCCTTGAGAACAGCTGTCATCCATGCTTTCCACTGTAAGTAGTTGGAAATCCCTTCCAACCGATCTTCATACTGGATGCAAGCCATCATTTACTTCTGCTCTTTTTCCAACAAAGCACACTCTGCTTTCTTGACCAAAAATACTCAGCTGTACTGAACCAACACTTCTCTGCTCACTCTGTAAAAAAAAAATTAACAGACAGCTGTTACTTCACATGCACATCATCTGCAAGAAAAATATCAGCACTTCTCTGTTGCCCAACAGTCCACTGAAATCTCAGAGCCCCAGCTCTGATACCATGTTGAAAAATGACACAAACTCAGAAAACTCAGAATTCTTAGAATACCCAGAAAACTCAGAATTCTGCCCACTTAGCAGCCAACTGAATTTGATGTTGAATGCTTCAGGAAATACTCTGATATTGACCTCAACAGTAAAAAATAATTACACACTTTTATTAAGCTTAAATTTCAAGACATTGTAGGTGAATATACTACTCATGAAGCATCTTAGCAGCGGAAATAAACACATTTACAGCAGACTGTAAAATACATGAACACGGTATATTTGGTCAAATAAGACCCTGGAAAACCCCCCCCAACCCCTGGGGGGAAAACCAGTCCACAAGAGAGAGAAATTTTATTAAGCAATCTCAGACAGAAAATCAGAATTACAACTTGACGTAACAACAACAGTAAATGACTGTAAATAACCTTGAAAAATGTGCCACACAACACTTTAAACTCTCTGCCTCCCTTGACTGTACTAACTGTCAGTCTGTAAAAAAGTATGAACTACTACAGTCTCACACACAGTCAAAACATAGAAAAAACGCAGATAGTACATTTTTATATACCTCAGCAATGATGACCTCGATTTCTGTGCTCAATACCCAGCCTCAAAATCTGAACCTTCTACTCTGCTGCACGGCCTGTTTCTATCAGCAACATGGCCAACCTTCTCCAGCAGTATGGTCTGTCAACAATGCTGAACAGTCTCTCTCTTTGGTGCTGCAGACATACAGGAAAACGACCCAGCCCAAATCTCTTGGGAAATCCGCCCTCACTGAAGCTGTCAATCCTGGGAATGCGTGCTCCTTCTTCCAGCCTTCTCTTCTTCTAGAAAATCGAGCCCCAGACTGTCCCTTTCACTTCTGTCTCTTCACCTTTGCTTCACTTCTCTCTCTCATGGAAAACGTGCCCGTTCTTCTCCTCTACTCTTGGAGTGCGCCCTCACCAAGAATGCTCTCTTGGATCTCTCAAAATGAAGTCTCATGCACTTTTATTTACCCTATTAGGGTTACTCTCATGACTTTTCAACTTCAATGGATGAGATTAGATCTTGGCCAAGAGATCTATGGCTGGGATCTAATTTCTCACTCACTTAAATTTCCTAAGTGAACTTTACAACAAATTTTTCTTTTTGAAAAGTCATATTACCCTAAATATTTAAAAAGTACACTTTATGACTTAAAGTCACTTTAGAAACATAATAAAGTGCGACTCACTTTTAAATCATAAAGTCACATCAAAAAGGTACTTTAATAAAAACACATTAATAAAGTCACTTTAAGAATATAAATGAGACTCCAAGTTATTGACCCCTGCACCTAGGCACCTGATGCAGGAGTGCCACCGAGCTATCAAATGCTAACAAGATCAATGGCCAAGATTAGATTAGCCATAACTTAAATTATTTTCACTTTAACTTTATAAAAAGTAACTCCATTAAGTCAATTAATAATTAGATCACATAATGCACTTTTCCCAAGTCTAAATTTTGGATAAAGGCATTAATCCATTTGGTTTCCTGTTTTATGTCTTCTAGCATGCAAGGACACGTGCAAATGATAGAAGACCTTCCTTGTTGCGACTTTCTAACACTTAATACTCTTACACCATTCAAAATATGCATGAAACCCCAACATGGCACAAAGGAACTTGTTTGAGTAAAAATCTTGTAAATAAAGCTAATGGTGAAGTCGGCCCATCTTTAGAAGATAATTTTTAATTAAGAAAAGATATATATATATATATATAGAGCAGGTCGGCCCAGTCAAACTCCACATTGTAATATATATATATACACTTGTCATTCACTCAAAATAGGAAGGGGAATACAACTCTGATTTTCGGATTAGTTTGAGGCAGCCGCAGGCTTAAAAGCTAAGTTGCCAGGGTACCCGTACCGGGGGGTTGGGCACCCATATCAGTACCGGGTACCTGTACCGCCGTACCGGGTACCGGGACTGGTACCTCTGGGAGTACCGCATAAGTACCGGGTACTTCACCCAAGTACCGGGTACTTGGTCACGGATTTTAGGGTACTTCCGGGCATGAAATTGAAACGCAGACTGGAAATTTCACGGTTATTAGTATTACTTATTACTTATTAACTTATTTTATTACTAATTACTAATTACTAATACACTATACAGTAATGTAATACTGTAAAGTTAAAACTTTAGATTATACAACTTAAAACACGTCTGCATGAGACATTTCAAAAGGACAAGTAGGCTTTTACAGCTTTCATAAAATGGAGCGCACTAACAAAAAGGAAAAAAACATTTGAATGGAATCAAACATGGATGGGTATAAATCAAAAGGTAAACAACAACTAGTGGCCGCGTTCCTTGATATGGCTACAGACAGATTATCATAAAAGAAAATGTTCCTGCAATAAATGGACTATATATTTACATACCACTATATTTTGACTTGATGGGAAGGACTTAATGGTTTATGAATAAAATTCAGCCACTGTATAATGAATGCCAATTACCATGCAATGCGGTATTAGGAGCAACTCTGTCCTCACTCGTACACTACTCAAGATAAGCGAAAAATTAAAAGTAACACATGCACAAATGTTTGTGTCTATAGAAAGCTCCATTCTTTTATGACATAGAAAAGCAACTATACAAGTTGATTTATAGTTGAAACTAAAGTATTGAATTCCATAATCTAAAATGACTCTTAAGTATTCCTTCTGCCAAATTTTATACTCATCCATGGGACCTATGGTAGTGAAGAGAACAACTGCACAAGCTCGTTATAGGTGAAAATTTGAAATTGAAGTACTGAATTTGGTCCACGTGTACAAGTATCACTTCCACCAGATTTTGTGCTCATCCTTGGGACCAATAGGTGGTAGATATCACACATGGATTTGTTGTATGTTTCACCCAAAATCTCATCCATTAAATAAGACTGGATGAGACAGTAAAAGGTTCAAGGATACACACCTTCACAGAATAATGAATAAACAAGCAAAACTACCCGAACAGTAGGTAGACAACACACTTTATTGGGAATTAGAGTAGGGTGAAAAACCAGTTATGTCTACCTTTCTTTGTCTTAGTTCACTTCCAGGGGGTATAACAACCGCTTTATGAAAAAGGGATAATAAGTACCCTTAATACCAATCATCAGAGTATGTTAAAAGTCTGTAATACTAATAGTCTAATTTAAATTTTAAATTTTCTGTTTCATTGTTTTAAAGTTTTTCAATTTTAGATTTTTTCGTATTAATAATTATTAATTTTAATTTAGCTTAATTTTCAGTTTTATTAATTATATTTATATTTAATTATAAATATATTAATATAATTATTAATTATATTTATATTTAATTATAAATATATTAATATAATTATTAATTATAAATTTATAAAATTATATATATATATATATATGTCTACAGTACCCCGACGTACCCAAGTACCCTATTTCAAAAAGTGGCGTACCCGTACCTGTACCCGTACCCATACCCGTCCCAGTACCCAAGTACCCTGGCAACTTAACTTAAAAGGGACAGCTCTGATTTTCAGATTAGTGACTGTGGCAGCAACATAAGTTTGAAGTTTACATAAGTTCTGAAATTCAGATTAGTCTGAGGCAGCCGCAGTCAAGGCACTGATAGAAGGTCGAAGATTACAGTTAGTGAAGTATGAAGGCTTAGGGAGAAGTGTAGAGGGTAGTGTACCAATAGCAGAGGTTCGGTTCTTTTGGAGGATGAATTTGGTAGCAGATTTTAGGGCGGAGTTTAATAACTGTTTTGAGGGAGATTTTGAAGGATTGTGTGAGGGTCATATTGCAGACCTTTTGAGGACAGTCTGGGCTTGATTACTTGAGCAGAGAAATGAAAGGACATGAGCACCTGACCTATGATGACTCAGATCAGACCTTTGATGACTTGAATGTGTTGAGCAGATAAGCAACATTATTTTGAACAAACTTCTTGATGACAAGACAATTTATTCTAACACAACAATAACATCAGATAGTATTAGTGACTACAGTATTATGACAGTTGACCAAAGCTTGACTTGACAGTGACAACTTTGACAACCATGATATGAAGTGACAGCCATTGATGATTCAATAATAGTGGATTTGACTCTACAGTGATAACACACTGACGTAACAACTAACAATAGAATGTTGATGACAGTGACACAGTAATGACCTCCAGCTGATTGAGTTGATAACAGTGAATTGTACAGTGACTGATATGTGACAGGTTGATTGCAAGATGAGTCTTGCTCCTTGAGGTTTGGATACCTCACATCTTCTTAGTTGGAGCTAAGAAAACCAGGCTGGGCCCTGTTGTTAGAGTTGGTGCTCTTTGGTCAGTTGGTGCTGATGTAATCGCGAAGATTGAAGTTTTCATTGTAATTTATATCAAATTATAAATAAATTTTATTATATTTGTCTTGTGATGTGTCTCTTATGATTTATGTTGATGACATGCTTAATTGATGAATGTTGATGTACTTAGTAGCTTAATGTGAATGATGAACTCTGCTTAAGTTCTTGAGAAATAAAAATTGCTAAAGGTGCTAGTACACTGATTCACCCCCCCCCCTCCTCTCAGTGTGCCATTGTGTCCAACAATTGGTTTCAGAGCAGGCCTTCACCACAAGCCTTGCCAGCTTGAAGGAGATCCATGGACACACAATGGAAGGACAAGCAGAGTTCTCCAACGATGAAGTTCCAGTATTTGATGTGATAGATTACTTTGGATGGAGAAGCAAGATGAAAGCTTGTGATCAATCCACCCATTCCTAGAGATTGTGATCTGAAGAAGTTTGGTGTCTGAGAGATTGTGATCAATCCACCTATTCCGACCAATAAGAAGACCAAGACAGCTGCACAAAAGGATGCCAAGAAGGACAACACCATTGCCTTGAAATTTCTTATGGATAGACTCTCAAGCTTTGTCAAAGAGAATGTAGGAGAATACACTTCAGCCAAAGACCTATGGTTTACGCTGGAAAGTGAATACCAAAAAGGAAACCAAGACACAAAGAAGGAAAATTAAATTAAGCCCACTGAAGATGTGAAGCAAGAAGAAAAGGAAGTGCAAGCATCAAACATCAAGGAAGGTAAGGATTCTTCTGATTGTAGTAGCTCTAAATGTGATGATGTTAAAAGTGTACTTGCAGAAGATGACAAAGAAGATTTGTTGAAAGCCAATGATGCAGTTGCATATACCCTAATGGATATTGATCTCAAATACAATCCAAGGCTCAAAAAGAAAATTTTGAGGTCCTTCGAAAAATACCAAAAGGAGACAATGGTATTGCTCAAGAAACTGAAACACAAGAACAAAGATAAACAATAAATGCATAATGCCAATCATTGCCTGTGATGGGGTCAACAGATATCACCCTATGAAAAGCTCAGTCATCTGCTCTTGGAACTTATATGCCTTCCATGGATTAGGAGAGAAACAGTCTGGTTCAAGTGGAGGGAACTAGATATAAAAGCCAAAATTAAATTTCCACTCTTTCAGTCATCTGCTCTTGGAACTTATATGCCTTCAATGGATTAGGAGAGAAACAGTCTGGTTCGAGTGAATAGAACTGGAAATAAAAGCCAAAATGAAGTTTCCACTCCTTCTGCAAAATGCTGGTCGTTCCATCAAGTTCTATGGAGGAAAGGGAACCTGACTGAGATCTTAAGGATTGTTGAGACTTGAGAGCTTTGACTGACAGTCTTGTGCTAGAAAATTGAAACATTATTAGCTAAATAAACCTTCACTGTCTGAAAATGATTCATTATTAACGGTGTTTATTATAGTTTTCTTTGTAGTTCATGGAAAACTGGTTTGTGCCCCGATTCAGGATAATATATAAGTATCTTCTGGTACTAAATTTTAATATTGTATATATTTAGGTAAAAGATACAAGATTGCTATGCCTTATGCATTTTTTTTTGAAATCAGAAGATGGAAAATATTGGACATATATGCTTTGGCTTTACAAAAGGTTGGAAAAGTACATATATTATATCCTAGGTAACTAAAAACAATGCCATTAAGATTGTGCTAAATATTTTCTAGATTTCAAATGTATGACATATGGCATCTTTCTTCTTTATTGCATTGGTGTTGGCAGGCTCCTTTGTCCTATGGTCTTGCTGCCAGAGGAATCTTTTGCAGCAGAACATTGAACTTTAGGTCAATCACAGCTATTGGTTATGACATGGACTACACATTGGTTCAGTACAATGTGAGGGTAAGAGCGCCAGTTGCTTTTCTTGAATTTGTCATTCCAGGAATATTTGTTCCTCCTGGATATGTCCTATAAGGCTATATGTATGCATCTACGGTAGTAATTTCAGTAACTCCACCAACAATTTTCTCCTGCAAGATATTTCTTGAGTCTTTATGGTTTATCAAATACTATGGTCACTTGAATATGCTCATATTGAAATCATAACTATGTTGTAAACTACATAATTGGGAATGTAGGCTTGGGAAGGTCGAGCATATGATTATGGAATGGACAATTTAAGGAGCATGGGATATCCAGTGGATGGTCTTGAATTTGATCCTGACTTGGTAATTTTTTGTTTTTATGCTATTCAGTTTTTATGCATGATTGCATGGTTGACATTATGTGATCTTTAGAAATTTCAGTACTTTAACTGGTAACAGAGGATGAGGATTAAACTTGTTCTCAATATTGATCGAGGTTTCATCCTCCATTCACATTAGTTCGGGCAGCTGAGGCAAGTTGCATCATTCTAGCTATTTGATTGGGTACAGGTTATAAGAGGCCTGATTATGGATAAAGAGAAAGGCAACTTGATCAAGGCTGATCGCTTTGGCTATGTGAAAAGAGCTATGCATGGTACTAGAATGCTCTCCAATCGATCTGTAAGGTTGATTTCAAGATCATTTCTCAGTGAGTTTATGATTTTCTAATAATTGCTGCTAAGCAAATAGTAAATTTAACTGTAGATTCTGTCTAACACTGCTTTTGGTAATGTAGTGAAATGTATGGGCGAGAGTTAGTTGACTTGCGGAATGAAAGTCGATGGGAATTCCTTAATACTCTTTTCTCAGTTTCTGAGGCAGTGATGTATATGCAGGTATTTCAGAGCTAGCATATTATCTCAAGTCTGAAAAAGGAAGCATTTTTGTGCATTTCTTGCTCTAAACCTTTTGTAAAGTCCTCTGAATTTGTCCATATATCTTTATTCTAGTGTTTTTTAAATTGTAGACAAGTCAATTGATGAATTTCAAAGTTTTTCCTTGTAAAATTTCAGTACATGAGTCATAGTAACGAACCAAAATGTTTGCATAAATATAAGAGGTAAGAAGTTATTTTTATATACTACCACTTTAACACGTCGATAGCAATCCCTCCTGTAATAATTGAGGATTGTTAAAATAGTCACAACCCTTTTATTCTTGATCTGAAGTCAACTTTTTTCTGGTTTGGGTCTGCTAGCTGTAATGATTAATTATGGTAGGGATGATTTTATCTGATATATAATGTTGGGGATTACATCCAATGGGTTCTTATGTGCCCTTGCCAAGCTCAAACATTCTAGCTATTTAGGTTTTTTCCAAAACAAATTTAGTAAGTCATTACTCAGTTTTCTACGCAACACTTTAGTGTAGGAAAGTTTCCCCACTAGTAGGGGTAAAAGTTAAAACCAAACGACTCAAGTACATGGAGGTGACATAGCTCTTAGTGCATGAGATTGTCTTGTTTCATTTGACAATTTAAGAGACCCTACATCTTGTCTCCTTTGGAAATAGAGTGTTTTATAAGATTGAAAAAGTATCGTTACTAACTTGCATTACTCATCCCATATAGCAAGTGAGATGCTACTAGACCATACACTAGTTGATCTCCTGTTCATTATATATACCTTTCTAAGTTACAACGATGGGGACCAACTGTAACACATAACAATAGATTTGCAACTGGAAACTAATCCCAATTTAATGTGATAGAACAATTTTTTGAACCACAACAAAGTAGAGATCAAGGCTACCTTTTTATTTCACATACAATCAGTTCCATCCCCATCATGGTATATGAATTTATGCTTGCTAACTAAGCACTTGTCGAGTAGAGTTTGCTTATATGCAATTAACTTGCCATCCTCTTACTACCACTTACACTTCAGAGGAAGTGAAATTGATATCAGCACAATTTACACATATTTGGGGTTGCAATTGCATAATACTCTGAAGCAAAAATAAGTGTGAAAAAGTATGCCTGCAAAATTTGGCATAACAGGGGCCACTAAAGCACGGCACAAGAAGCCCTAATATGATGAAATATGAATATAGAAAATAGATTAGGAGGGCCCAAAAGGTGCCACAACAAAACATTCCTAATGGGGTGTGGATTACACTATGAAGTATTACAAGCAACAACTCTGGAAGATGATAGGAGCAAGCTAATACAATCATGCATAAGACATTAAAGGGAAATGGAGGGAGAGACTCCTCACATAAAACCCTTCCAGTGTGCTAAACAAATGCTTGTCATATGGCCTTGTTACCCCTCAGTTTGCATGAAGATAATTGTGAGGATTGAAGATGACAAAGTACCATAAGACTATCGGTTCCAAGACTTATTCAATCATTCTTCTTCTTCTTCTTCATCTTCTGTATCTCTTTTGGTCATGGTTAGTTAAGAAAATTGTAAAATGACATGACATCTATATTTTGTGTAAAAGGGCTAGGTCAACTATGACGCTTATACTAAACAATGCCCATGAGTCTTTTGTTAATAAGACATGTTGAGATCCTTGTGTTCTAAACTTGTCAAAGTTTTTTCACTCAGTCATGCCTCCAAAGCCATGAGCATGCCCTAGTATATCTTTTATAGGCTAGTGTATCTTAGCGCTTAGTCTATTAAAGTTGTCATTCATTACTTAGTCTGTCACCATGGACTTTTGTTTTGAGTCAGTTAGAGTACCTAGGGGGTGATTCAATTGTCAAAATATTGTAAACCCCATTTGGAACCCTTTAGACCCTCAAATCATGCCTAGCACACCTCCTTGGGACATTGTCCTTTGTTTTATGGATACTGGGTGTTGCCGCCTAATACACACCTGGGGGGAGTGCGGCATAATCTTCAATCCACTCGGTGTGTCCTTGGGGGAAAGTCAGAGTCAAGTGCTGTCACCTGATTACTTGACTACTCCGTCTAGGCCACTCCTAGCGAAGCCAAGGGGGTGGTCCCTATAAAAATTAAACTAAGGCTTTTACACTATGTTGCCCGCCATGTGTGCACACTAGCAGCAGAAATCTTTCGAAAGCTGTTTCCAAAGTGGGAAAGGTGTGGCCTTGGGGGCAAGCAAAGAGTCAGGTGCTGTCACCTGATCCCGACTCCTCCGTTTAGGCTAACTCCTAACGAAGCCAAGGGGGGTAGACCCTACAAAGAGTAAGGCTCTTGTGTTTTAAATGTTTTTGGATGGTATGATGCGGATGGGTGTTGTTTAGGAGTTTTTTGATTCACAATATTAATTTATATAATCAAAGATACAATTTGCAAAAGGGAGAATTTAAGATGCACAACAAGTGACATTAAATTAAGATAACCACAACATAAAGTAAAGCATGTAAACAATATATGATCCAGATAAGCAAATAAAATGAAACAGATTGAAGGACCAATGCCTTATGGAGTCAATATGCTGAGGTTGCTTGATACAAGAGTTCGTGTGCTTGAGAACCGTTTTGCAAGTGCTCTTTGTAAATTTTATAATGATCTTGATTATTATGGCTAAGGAAAATCTCCAAGATATACGTGAGGTACAAGAGATATGTCCGGAAAATACTCTAAGTGGCTCCGTACAAGAAACATGTTGGCTACCCAATCCTTGAAAGCGTGTTCAACACTACACCAAACAAGGATGTAGCCTAACGGTGCTCCCAAGGTCAAGGTACATTATCCAACATCCCAGGCAGAATTTGCCCACTTTCGAGTATTGCGATCAACACCGGATTTTCGTTGGTTATGGGGGTGTAAATTTTATTATGGTTAAAATTGCATTAAATGTGAAAAATTAAATAGTCTATATTGTTTCTGTGTATCCCAGGGTAGGGTAGAGCATACGCAGTATAGAAATGATAAATTCCAATTTTAGGAAAAATGTGTTTGAAACAAGAGAACCTTTGTAGAAACTCTTCGACAGAGAGCACTCTTGATCCGCCTTATGGTGAGATTCAAGAGATTTATGATGCACAGAAATAAATAACAGAAATGAAATCTAAACTACCCAAGAGTCTCTTTCAGGTCAAAGACCGTACTCGGGAAAGCAAGGGGGTTAGTCAAATCAAAGCAAAAGCAACTCTCCGACAGAGAGCACTCTTGATCCACTGTTGAGTGAGATTCAAGAGATTTATGATTTTCAACAGTTTATATCAAAATTGCCAAGTATGGAAACAAGATTAGCAAAATAATTTTGACTAATCTAGCATTTATCAAAGATGAAGCTAATCTAGCAATTATATAAAAGTGAAGCTAATCTAGCAATTATATAAAAGTGAAGCTAATCTAGCAATTCAAGGCTAATCTACTTGCAGGTATAAAGCAAAGAAAATACAAAAAGTAGACAATGGATGATACAGGATTCCCCCAAATGGGGGAAGTGGGGGTGTGGGAGCCGTTATCCCACTTGCTTTTATTCAACTTTTTACAATCTTTTTGGTTTTTTAAACTTTGTCAAAAATGTGGTTTTGCTTGCTTGGTTTGTTTGCTAGCCTTTGGGCTCTTTGCTTGTTGTTTTGTCTTCTTGTTCGCCTGTGGATAAGAGCTCTCAACAAAGACTAGCTAATGTGTTAGCAAAATAAAAAAAAACTTATGATCTAGAAATTGACAAGTATGCAAGATGAGAAGATGAAATGCAAGCTAAGTGTAAGAGTGGAACTTAGAACTTATGCAAATTTAGGAAAGTGAAAAATTGTTCAAAGTACACAATGGATCTTGATGCAAAAATGAAAACTAGGCTAGCAAAATGGAGAAGTTGAAGAAGAAAGAGAAGAGGAGAAAATGAAAGAGAGATGAGGAAAAAAGACCAAAAAGGGTGAAGAGAAAGTCAAACCAAAGAGGCAAGTCAAAAGAGAAAAAATGAATTGGAAAGAAATAGATGCCAAAGGGAAAAAAGTGACGAAAAACAGAGATATAAGACTAGAAATCAGCAAGCTAAAAAGGGCTGGAAAATGCACGTTTTTCGATGCAACTTGCGCACGTTTTCCAAGAATTTTTTTGGGAAATTTTGGACTGTTTTGGATGAATTTCCAGAACTGTAATTTAATGAAAAAATGCAGAAAACAGTGGCAAAATAGGCTGAAAATGGGCACGCTTTTTGAGAAAAGTTATGTACGCTTTTCAAGGCAAAAAAGGGGCAAAAGAAGGGACTGTTTTTTGATTTTTTTGGGACTTTTTTGAACCAATTAGAATGCTGAAAATAGTGAATTAATGGGGCAGCCAACAACATGCAAAACGAGGCAATGTTTGGGCACGCTTTTCAATGCAAGTTTTAGGCACTTTTCAAGGTAATTTTTGGCACTTTTCTCAGGGTGTTTTGGGCACTTTTAAGAGGTTTTTTGGCACTCTTCCTAAGGTGAAAAAGGCAAACAAATCAAAAATAAAAATGGATTTATAAACTTTTAAAGAGATCAAGCAAAGACTAGATCTTGAAAAACAGAAAAAGATGGATTTACAAGCTTGATGAAATGATACTAGATCTCTAGAAATTATGCTTTAAAAAATAGATCTAGATAAATGAAGTAGATCTAAAACTTACAAAGCCTAGATCTACTTTAGTAAAAGAAATGCAAGCTTGAAATATAGATTTTAAGAAATTTGCAATCTTTTACAAGGAGCGGAAATAAGAGAGATAAGAACCTTTAGACTTGAGATCTGCTTGTTGCACCGAGAGGCGCTCTATAGCTCAGTATGTGGGAGATCTTGTAATGGATGTCACATGTAACGTTTGTCGAACATAATAAAATGTAAAAAGTAATAGTATAAGGGAGATCTTGTAACATGTAACGTTTGTTCGAAAATAATAAAATGTAAAAAGTAATAGTATGAGGGAGATCTTGTAACATGTAACGTTTGTCGAAAATAATAAAATGTAAAAAGTAATAGTATGAGGGAGATCTTGTAACATGTAACAGATGTAACATGTAACGTTTGTTCGAAAATAATAAAATGTAAAAAGTAATAGTATGAGGGAGATCTTGTAACATGTAACGGATGTAACATGTAACATTTGTTTGAAAATAATAAAATGTAAAAAGTAACATGTGAGATGTAACGTTTGTGATGTAACAAAATAATTAAAAAAATTCATGTCGGCTCATAAAATAAAAAATTATGGAAATTATTTAAAAAAAATCCATGTTGGTTCATAAAATAAAATATTATGAAAAGTAATTAAAAAATAGATGTTCGTTTATAAAATAAAAACTTAAAACTTAAACCTGGATCTAATCAAGAGAGATCAAATTTCTTGGGTTTAAATTTAAAAAAAGAAATACACCTCAAGAAATTGGATCCCTCTCGGTGCTTGATAGATATGGGTTTAAGATGGATCTATGCTAGTAGTAACCAAGAGAGAGATTTTAACTTTTGATGGTGGAAATGAGAAGAAGCCAAGCACTTTTAAATCGTTGGATGAAGCAGTGTTGCACTATCTTCGATTTCTCTCGATATTTCCGATTTCTTCCAAGTTTTTCATGTTGCCGATTTGTCCGATATTTTCATAATTCTTCAAGACTAAGTTAATTTTTGCCGATATTTTCCGATAATTCCCGGTATTTTCCCCGATATTCTCGATAAGTTTCTTTCCAGACCCTCAACGATATATTCACCGACACGATATTTGCAACATTGGGATGAAGAAGAGCCTATGTAGATGCCATTGAGCATTCAAGGCCAATGATGCCTTTAAGGCTTGAAGAAAGGGGAGATGCAACCTAGCTCATCCCTTACTCCAAGATGTACCTGAAACTTATTAGCCACACACTTAAACAAGAGAGTTAGATCTTAGTATGTTAGTACAAAAAAAAATTAAAGAGCATGTATTATAACCGACTAAAGCATGCTACTCTAAGATCTTTTTTTTTTCCTCGGAAAAAAGCGTAATTTTATTTCGGCAGTGGTGAAAAAATTACATTCTGTATATGCGTAGAAGCATACGAGTATCCAATTAAGGATCAAAAACCAGTCCAAAAAAGATTGTTTCAGTACACCCGTCTAGTATGATCATTGTCATAAGACCATGTCTGTATAATCCAAAAAAGTAAAATCACAATAGAAAGATACATAGATAAGAACTACTAAAAGTCTGGTGACTCCCCGAGCCTCCTATAGTGTCCATAGTAATAACATTACAGCTTTGTAAGAACCTCAAAAAATAACATCTCAGCCAACAAAGTAGCCAAAAATAGTTCCAAATTTTTTTTAGTTAACATGACTATTAAGTTTGTTCCTGTTCCATTCCATGCCCATGTAAAATCATTCCATCAATGAAGGGTCTATGATAGTATTCATAGAGTGTTCCATTCCTGTATTCCTTTACTTTCCACACCCCCATTGCCAAGTCCCTGCCAATCTTAGAAGCCGCGTCCGCCTCCTTGTTGTTCTCCCTAAAAACATGTCTGCAAGAAAAATGTAAAAAGGAAAGTTTAAGTTGCCAAATGTCCTGAAGAATGTTTTCGAGTCTAATATCCCTGCATTGCTGAGTGCCACTAGTCCAATTTGTGACATTCATTGAATCACCATGCACATTTATCTGTTGACAGCCCTTTTCCATTGCAAAGATGAGAAGAAGTTTTAGGCTCATGATTTCAGCATAATTATTCCCACCCTCCCCCAGTCCCCAGTAGAGATGGTATGTGTGAGTTAATGATAGATGTAGGATAGCCCCACCCCCGCAGTTGTTTCCCAAAGCAGATCCATCATAAAAACCCCAAGGCATAGACTCGTCAATTTCCAGAGCAAGGACCTCTCTTTGTTTTGCCACTTTGATGTGATGTGGGAAAGCCTCACGGTAACCACATATCTGTACAGCAGTGGCCACCGGGGTACTGTTTTTTTCATTGAATATCATTCCATTCCGAGCAAACCAAATGCCCCACGCCACCAGTAATGGAAGATTCATGTAGGTTTTTCCGATAGGGTCCAAAACCCACTGTGTCCAGGCCGACAACACCGAGACCCCTGCCCAATTAAATAAAGTATTATAAATTCTGGAGCATTCCGCCCATACTTGCACCGTGTATGGACAGTGTAGGAGTAAGTGACAACAGGTTTCCCTCGCTGGCTTTACATAAAATGCACCAGCCCGGCCCAGTACTGTTCTTCCTCTGTAAAAAATCCCAGGTGGGTATAGTATTTTCAAGGACATTCCACATAAAAAGACGATGTTTCAATGGGCAGTTTATCTTCCATATTTTTTTCCACCACCCTACCAACTCACGTGGATTCATAAAATGACACAGGCTGATATATCCATCCTTTGGTGTGTAAAGGCCATTTGGGGCACCTTCCCATACCAAGCAGTCATCCTTGTCCTGGATGTGTATATGTGTTCGAGTTAGTGCACCGTAATATGACCTCAATTCCACCCGCTCAACCACAGATAGTGCCAATGTTTCTGCATCAACCCATGTCTGATTCCACGGGTGGATCCAATCTGGAACAGCCAGTTGAGATAGGTAAGTAATACCCAAATCCCGCAGAGAAATTATTAGTTCACCTGATAAGATGTGACGACCAGCACTCCCAAACCAGGGATCCACCCCAACACAAAGAGCCTGTCCATTCCCAACATTCCAAGCAAGCAGGTCTCCTACCACAGGGAAAGAATTGATGACAGCTTTCCAAATAACAGCACAACCATTATGTGACTTATCCACCGACCGCACCCATTCCACAATTGATACAGGGGCAATATACTTCCGAATGACAACTTTAGTCCAAAGACTCTCAGATTTTAACAGTCTCCACACCCCTTTTGCTGCCAGAGCCTTTGCGAAAAGATGTATATTTTTTAGACCCCACCCCCCTAAGGCTTCTGGAATAGCGATCTTCTGCCATCGAACCCATGGGGAAACATAGTCTCCTTTACCGCTCTATAGGAAACAAAAGCATAATTTCCGAGCTTTCTCCAGCGTTCCTTTTGGAATCCATGAGAGGGACATCCAATAGACCGGGATGGCCTCTAAAACCGATTTCACCAGGAACAACCTTCCTGCACGCGATAGCCACCTGTGACTCCAAACCTTCAACCGCTTGTGTATTTTTTCAATAAGCCATTGCCAATCCTGTTTTGTATAGGCATTTGGTTTTAAATGAAACCCAAGGTAGCAGAAACCATCTTCAAGGTGTAAGAAGGTATATGGGAAGATCCTACGGATAGCCACAATCTAACATTCCCTTAGCAAGTGAGTCGATAGAGTGGATTTCCTCTCATTGATCTCCATACCTGTAGCATTCGAGAAAAGTTGAAAAATATCCTGTAGGGTTTCCATGTCCTTAGCTGAACCCATACAAAAGATGAGTATATCATCCACGAACAGCAGATGTGTAATAAAAAAATCTGGAGCCACTTGAATACCATGGAGAGTGCCATCCCTACATGCTTTTTTCAGTGCTTTACTAAGCCCTTCAACAACCAGCAGGAAAAGTAAAGGGGATAATGGGCATCCCTGTCGCAGGCCTCTTTCAGACCGGAAAAAAGGAGAGGCTGCACCGCAAAGGATACTGTAGAAATACAACTCATAATCCACTTGATGAAATCCACAGCAAAACCCAGATGAGTGAGGAGTAAATGAATATACAGCCAACTCACCTTATCATATGCTTTTGACAAATCAATCTTGATAATGGCTCCTTTGATTTTCCGAGCTTTCATGCTATGGATGCCCTCCTGTGCTACACCAATAGCCTCGTGTATTTGTCGTCCTTCCAAAAACCCAAATTGTTCCTCCGAAATATGTTTGGACATAATACCCTTAAGCCGCCCGACGATGATTTTTGACACCACCTTATAAACACAGTTGCACAAAGAGATGGGTCTGAAGTCACTTAAAGAAGAGGAGTTGTCAGATTTTGGAGTAAGGGCAATAAAGGTGGAGTTTAGGGCAGCTGGGATTCTCCCCGATCTACGAGTGTCATCAACCATCTGCAACAGATCATTCCCAATAAGTTCAAAGAGTGCCAGTATGAATTCCACCGTCCATCCATCCGGCCCCGGGATTTTGTCTTTTTGGAAGCTCTGTAAAACGCCCTTCAATTCTTCTTCAGTGACAACAGCCATCAAAGTGTGATTGTCTTCCTCTTCCACAAACCGAGGAAAAAATTGAGCCATCCTTACCACATCCAAAATGTTTGCCTGTGCAGGGGCTTTGAAGAGTGTTTTGAAATGTGTTACCCCAACCCCAACCATACTATCAAAAGACGTCTGGGTATTCCCCAAAGAGTCTTCCAAACTCCAAATGGTATTGGCCGCCTTCCTTCCTTTGGCATATGCATGGAAAAATTTTGTGTTCTCATCCCCAGCCGATAGCCATATAGCCCTGCTCTTTAAACGCCACGTTTCCTCTTTTTCCAATAGTAGCTTATTTCTCCTACCTTCCATTGAAACCAAATGGACTTTCTCTTCCGGTGTTCCCAGACCCCCAGATCCAGAATCATAAATGGATTGCAGCTCCAGTTCAATTGACTTTAATTCTCTGTCATCCCTATTGTTCTTTTCATATGCCCAAACCTTCACCGGCCTTTTAATTCTTTTGATATTGTCAGAGAACTGTTGAGAGGCAGAGAGGCCCTCCCTGGGGTTGTAGGGTACCCAAAGGGATCCAATAAGGTCAGTAAAGGTCTCATCATTTAACCAGATCTTATTAAACTTAAGCGGCCCAGCAGGTTTC
The DNA here is from genome assembly GCA_027924585.1 of Larix kaempferi. Taxonomy (NCBI): domain Eukaryota; kingdom Viridiplantae; phylum Streptophyta; class Pinopsida; order Pinales; family Pinaceae; genus Larix; species Larix kaempferi. The sequence continues at coordinate 21,537,296 of BSBM01000887.1, forward strand.
GAAGGTCCATCCCACATCTGCAGGAAAATAGGGAAGTGATCAGAAGAGCCCCCCGAGCCAATCCACTGCCTCAGTAGATAATTCCTATCTACAAAAAGGTCAGACACCAGAAAACGATCCAATCGTTTTTCAACTCTGTTTTCGTCGGTTCTGTTATTTCTCCAGGTAGGTTTAAGGAGAGTAGGCTCAATATCTAGCAGATTTTGTGTGACCAACTGGTGTGTGAAGAAATCAGTCAAAGGGTCTGACCGAGCTCTGCTGCCCCATACTTTTGCCGGCCCAAGAGAGAAATTTAGATCCCCTCCGAGTATAAGGTTCCCTTCTTGTAACGAGGGGTGAGAGAAAAGAGATTCCCAGAAAGGAACCCGGTTCAAATATGGTCCATAAATATTAACCACCGTGAAAGAATCACCAAAATCCAGAGACGAGCAGGTCATCCCCAAAGCCGCTTCCACTCCCCAAAGATTATGGCACTGAACTGAATGGGTATTCCAACCAATAGCCTGACCACCAGACCGGCCCCAAGCATCCAAGGTGGCAAAGGACCAGCCACCAAACCAACTTTCAAGTAAAGTTTTAATAGTCTCACCAACACCCATAGTTTCCTGAAGCAGAATGATATCCGGGTGTTCAATAGATACCACTCTGCGAAGTGCTGATCTTTTGTGGGGACCAGCAAGACCCCGACAGTTAAAAGACATTACTTTCATTAACGTCCCCTCTTCTGGGCACACACCGCTCTAAGCGCCCGATCAATAGTCACTTGTTTGCCTTCCATGAGATCCAACTTGGCCTTGGATTGTGCTTTTGAAAGATGGGATTTCTTGCCCCGACCCTTACCATTTTTGCCAGTTTTGTTTACCCCAGCACCCAACCCGCCCGGGGAGATTTTTGAAAGGGAACGCAGGAAATATCCAGAGTCTGATGAGGTGGTAGGGGAGGAGGAGGAGGGGACTTCAATAGGCCCAGGATCGACATCAGGGGGGGGTCAAGCAGCATCACCCCAGGACATGGCTTTGTATATGAGCAAGAGGGGAGGTCAGGGTCTATACATGTAGAATCTACCAACTCCATTGCCGAAGAGATATTCAGATTTTTCAAAGCCTCTATCCAGTCCGGATTTTCGAAAGACAAATTCTTTAAAACAAAATGAAAGGAGAGGGGTTTAATGGAATGAGTTATACCCGCAGACGATGTCCCAGGTTCCGAGAAAGCTGCCGGTTGAATAGGCTCAATAGCGGTAGTTCCAGGTAACAATTCCCCCGTATGAGGCGCATCCAGTCCCAGCTCCTGTTGAATGTCATCAACCCCTGCCACAATAGCACCTGAAACCGGTAGAGCAGTACTAGTGGAGCGAGGTTCTACCAGATCCCGAGGAGAAACATGTCCTTCGTCCTCGGCCAAACCAACATTTTGGGGGGTTTCGGCCAAAGGGATATCCAGAGGAGGAGTAGCCTCCACAGCAATAGTGGCTTTATGCGAACCATCAATATTCCTTCGAAAAGGAAGCTTACATTCTGCGACCGGATGACCATAAGCATGACAACGACGACATCTGAAGGGTACATTTTCATAGTCCAATTTCTGCACATAAACATAGGGTCCCCAACTGAGCGTAACATCCGGTACGAGCCCTTCTCTGATATTCAAATTGACCAGAATACGAGCAACCTTCCTCTGGCGGGTGTGAAGAAAACTGTAGTCACCATCTAAATAAGTACCAATCATGTTTCCAATCCCTCTGAAATGTCGCTCCGACCAGTAATGAAGAGGTAAACCAGGGAGCCGAACCCACAATGGAACAATATCCAGTCGCTCCTGACTAGCATCAAACAGCGGATGCCAAGGTTTTATCATGACCGGGCAGTGATCCCAACTCCAGTTTGAATTTAGAACCCATTTTGTATGTTCCTCCTCATGGAAATTGAAAGCAAACCAGTTGCGTGTTAGCTCCACTACTTCCGGAGTATAGCCTAAAACCCCAGCCCATTTTTCCCCCACCCAAGCTTCAATGGTGCGGAGAGAGAAGGATCTGCCCAATGCTTTGCCAACCAAAGTGATACTGGTCATCTTGACCAATTGATTCCACTCAATATCTTCCCCCAGGGCGTAATTGTATTTAGTCCTGCTAAGTTTCAACCATCGCTTCCTGCTCCGTTTCCCCTGCTGTGTAGTATCCCCCGAAGAAGGTCCACCCCATTCATCCGAGCTTGTGCCGGAGCCCACACATGTACTGGCAAACCCACGCTGTTCGTGAAGTTCCAGGTGCCCCGCCCTTGTGCCCTCCCCAACCTCCGCAGCGTATAATACAGGAAGAGGGGCCGATGAAGGAGAAATCCCGCTAACAGTTCCCTGATAACCGTTAGTTACAGAGATAGAGCCCTTATATCTGCCCGCCGAGCCCTCCAATGCATTAATAACCTGTTTCGAGGTCCAAAGAGGCCCAGCTTCCTTCAAAGGAGCAATTGGTGGTATACAGGGTAAGGGTGCAGTTAACGGTCCCGAACCAGGAGGAGTTGCTAAAAAAGCGGACGGTGAGAACCCTAGAGCGGAACTGTTCTCCACTGCAGGTATACCCTCCACCTCACCTCCACCAGGATAGACCCCAACTTGCCACCCGGCGCCCGGAGGTTGAGTCCAAATGGCCAAATCATCAGATGGGTCAAAAGAATAATCCACTCTGTCGTCATAGGTAGCCATAGATAGGCAAAGCAAACCACCACAGTAACACAGGTAAAAAAGTATAAACAAACAAACTAGGGTTTAAAGACGAGCACAGGGTTTGAGTAGTAGAAACCGTGAGAAGGAATGGAGTTCCAAACCGTGAAGTTTCACCAAACCGTTCCGAGCAGCCGACAACCCGCGTCCCCTTCTGACAGTAGCAGGCCGCCCAGCGCCCAACCTGTTAACCTAGGGTTCCGCCATTGTCCAGGAAAACGTGACCTCCGTCGCTGTTCATCCCTCTAAGATCTTTTATATACTAAGGATAGACAAATAACTTGAAGCCTACAAATATTTGCCCTATGTGCTTGATAACAAACCTTCTAAGCTAGATCCAATCTCAAATAAATAAGCATGCATAAACTTGAATAATATTACCTCAACAAGACATAGTGTACCATGCATACACCAAGTGGACCTCCAAAGTCTCAATCTTATTCAATGTTGCACAAAAGGCAAAAATATTACATAGTAAATCACCAGAGGTTTCTTGCACAAATGATCCACCGTAAACAATGGAGCAAGCCTCTGTATTTATACAAAGAGAGAAGCCTAAAACCCTAAGAGGAATTGGCATAGAGAGAGCCAAGCCAAATCGAACTCACCAATAGAAAGAGAGTACATGAGCTTGTGATTGGAGTTAATTGAGCCTTGGGAAGGTAGGAGAGGGTGAGGTGGCCTCCACCTAGGCAAGGTGCCTCCCTTCCTTACCTTCCTACCATCAACAACCCACTCAACAAGTGACAACTTACCCACACGTGAGAGAGAAGGAGGGCACAAATCCCAAGAGAGAGTTTTCTGCAGTGCTCCGATGTTGATCTAAAATCTGGTGGGTGTGATTGCAATCATCATAAATGCTCAGTGCCATGTCATTTAGCGTGTTTATCTATTCAATTTGGCCTTTTTTTTGAGAGATTTGACTTTTCTCAAAATATTATTTTTTGAATATTTTAATTAATACTTTCCATTTATTGATTTTTTGAGACAATATTAATTATGAGGCCAAATAAATGTCCGAAATTTAGGATAAGTGGGTTTGGGGTTTAACTGAGATTTTTGGCTTAGGAATTAAGCTTCCAATCATTAAAATCCACCCCCAAACCACTTAATTATTACATTTGGAAAATTTTCAATTAAAATAATTGAAAAATTTAATAATAAAATAATAAAAATTAAAAAGCCAACGCATCCGGTAAAATTTTTTCAGACAACGTTTTAAACCACCTAGGGACCTAGGAAATGACCATATAACAGACTCATAGTGTCTAGTAGGTTCATATTCAACCGTTGGACTCTAATAACCCCCCAAGGCCTAGCTGTCAAAATCGGGCATTCCAGCTTTGGAGGAAGCAGGAGAAAAACTCATCGATTATTACTCGGCTAAAGGCAAAGCATAATCGACAAGTGAAAAAATTCCTTGGAATACCTTAGTTGACAGTCAAGTCTTAGGGAATTGAGTCACTCAAAACCCCTACTAGCACACTTTATTACAAAAACCCCATGGGGCATGGTCATTTCAACACAAAAACAAAAATGGCTAGCCAAAATTGGCTAAGTCTGAAAATATGAACATTTGATACTCTGGATATGAACATGGATCATGTTCAAACACTGGCGGCTCAATGGAAGTTCAACTATTGTACAAAATAGTTGGTAACACACTACAAAAAGGAAAAGCTGAATCTAGGAGTTAAAATGATGAACAAAATCACTAAATAAAGAAGTATCTGCAATAAGTTAAATCAACAACATTTGCATTTAAAGAAAACATTCACGACATGTTGGTAGATTGATAAAACACATAAGATTGAAAAAAGATAGACCAGTGTCGAGATGTATAAATGGTTGTTGCTGTGTTGGGAATGTGTTGCATATGTCTTGTTGTCAGTTTTATTTTTTAATGAGTGATTACGAGAATGTGTTAATTGAGAGTTTGGCCCAAATGAGCTCAACTCCTTGAACTGAGCGCTTGAAGCGGTTTTACCAAGTGTCCAATGGGGCGAGGCATAACCTGCTTAAAGCACCCCTTTGACTCTATCGTAGTCACCCTTCAAGACCTCTCGAGTTCTCAAGGATAAACTATTTTGGTTGTCCTATTACTCTAGTCACTCCACCCTTTCTGATTGGCCAACTGGTAAGACTAAGCTGTAGCGGTCAAGAGCATATGGGGAAAGAGCCTTGGTAAATTTTATGAATTTTATTGTGAGTTGATTAGCTAACTAAATCCCAAGAGTGTCTTTTCCACACACCACTTACTCGAGCAAGCTCTTTCGACTGGTGCAGTCTTCGGGAAAGCAAGGGTGTTTATTTTAAATTTGCAAAAATAAATGACGACACACAAATAAATAAAAGCAAAGTACTTTAAGTGCTTTGTGTGTGTTTTGTTGTTTTAATTTAATGCTTGAAGAATAAAACTAAACTAAAGCAAAAAAGGACCAAAGCAAATCCACGAAAAAAAAGCCACAGAACCCCCCTGGGAGGATGGGGTGCAGGTGTTGGGTAGCTTGCTTGCTTTGTTCTTTTATCTTATTGCATCCAACTCAAATCAAGAAATGCTGCTGGTCCTTTATAATTTTAGGCAACTTACAATGTCTCAAAAAAGTAGGAAAATGTTGTATAGGTTGTCTGAGATGTCTTAAAAGGTTCAAAAGGTTGAAATTTCGCCAGCACGCCTCTCTACCTGCTCACTAATGTCTGAAAAACAGCAAGCTTTATTACTAAAAGGATGGCCAAAGACACTTTAAGAATGTCTTTGAAAATGCTAGAAAAATTCTACAAAAAAATTCTAAGTAAACTAGTATTAAAAAAACGAAAATTTAACTAAATAAGGCAAGCTAGAAAGCTTGCCTTCCTAGGATCTTTGCTTTCATCTTTAAGAGATGGAAAGCAAATGCATAAGCACTAAATTGCTAGACAAAAGATTAATCTTCAACTTTTTCTTCTATATGCCCTTTTAGATCTACGATTTTAAACTTGCAAAAAAATAGAAGAAAACTAACTAGATCGAGACTGTAAGCTAAACTTTTAAAACATCTAAATTGAAAACATTTAGATCTACTTTAAATTAAATCTTTGAGTACTGATTTAAATAGAAATAAAACTGTAACCGAAAAATGTTTGAGAAAAGAGGATCGAGAAGTTAAGAACCCATGGGGGTTGAGTAGTAAAAGTTGGGCAATGGAGTCTCCTTCTTGATGGATCGGAGGGATGTATGCTTCGTTCGAATCTACTGCAAGAAATGTAGAGCTAACATGCTCACCATGTCTTCTAGCCTAGGTCACCTGCAAAATGACAACAACACTTGCAGAGGGGATTAAAAGCACCTGTGTGAATGAATAAATGTAAGCATAAGAAATGATAGATTCAAACAAGAAATCCTATTATCTGTAGCATTCTATTATCATTAACAATATAAGCAATCTATAAGGAATAACTTACTATCCTTACGAAATGTAATTTCCTTCCAATGACGGATAAATCCCAACAATTAACAAGCATGCAACAATGATACAGATGACCTCATATACTCAAAGCATGTAACATCCAACACCGAAGACAACACCAGAGTAAGCCTCCAAGCCTTTAATTAATACTCAACAGAAAAGATTACAACTTGATGCAGGAGAAAGGTTTAGAAATCTATGATACAAAGATGCTCCCATGGGCATCGGATATTCTTGCTGTAAATTAATTTCAAAAGGCCTCCATTGACTGGGAGGGTATGCTTTTCTCTATCCATATCGCCGAGGAAGAAAGAATTTGTGCCAGCCACTTCGTGGATGAGATAGTGATCCATCCATAAGCTGTCGAACTTTCCATGCTTGCCTGGATTTTCCCTTCTTTTGTCCCAAAGCAGAACTGTGTCATCAATCTGAAATACTCTTGGCTTTGATGACTTGTTAAAATTCTTTTTAATGTTGTCTTGACTCTTAATGCTTTGGTCCATTGCTTTCCGTCTACTCTCATCTAACTCAACAAGCTAATTAATTACGTATTGAGCTGTGTCCTGATTTGTACTGCACTCTTCAAGCAACTGGTAAACCAACAATTTCAGGTGGATGGGCAAAGTAACATCAAGTCCATACACTAACTCAAATGGAGACTTCTCAATTGAACTCTTTTTCGTGATCCTATCTGCCTGTTACCAATTGAGTTGCACTTCAGTTGGACTTCAGAGAGCCGCCAATGTTGCACAATTATTTGTGCTTATCAGAGTTCAAAAGTTCCAAATCAGGCCTTTTCAGGGCCCCTTTTTAATTTTTTTTGTAATGCATGACCATGCCCCACGAGGTTTGTAATAAATTGTGCTAGCATGGTGGTCTTGGAGTGACTCGGTTCCCTAGGACTTAACAACCAAAGAGTCCATTTTATAACATATATAAACATGCTAGACACTAAAATAAAGTCATTTGGTCATGTTCTAGGTCCCCCAGGATTTTGAGTCATTTCTGAGAAAAATATTTTTTTTTTTGCAAATTTAGGTCATTTTTTAATGGTTTAAATGGAAAATTTCAAGTGGTGATAAACGTGTGATCCAGAGGCGGAATTTGACGCAGGGATGCTCGTTTTCACGCTCAGAGCATCCTCTTTACCTTCATACTTGGTCTTCTTATGTTTCCGGCGATTAAATCATCTCGTGGAGCAGTTTTTCTTATCGAGGCTACAAAATGGCACTTTAATGTTAAAAATGCAACAAAATGCATCAAGTATAAAAAAATAAAATAATGAAAAAGCAATTAAGCATGTGCCATTTGAGTTGGAATCTTATTCATTTGGAAGGGCGAATACTTTCCTAGGTTAAAGCGACATTTTTAAAATCATTTGGAAGTCAAATGTTTGAATATTAAAGCGTGAGTTGTGCCCCTCTCTCATGGAGGGCGGCTTCTCCATGTGGCAATTCTTTGTTGGATGTGATGATACCAATGAGGGAGGCGCCTACCTCATTGAGAGGTGGCGCACTTCCATGAGATGGCAACCCAATCAACGCCAATCACCAAAAGGAAGGCCAAGTACCTCACGTCAACTCCTCCAATGTATAATGCGCCCTCTCCCTCACATTGGCGGCTCCTTCCACACAGCAGCTCCCAATTGGAAGTGATAACTCCAATGTATAGTGCGCTTACCTCATGGATAGGTGGTGCATGGCTCTTGAATTGGCTACCAATCAACGCCATTCACTATGGTTAAACTCCTTCAATCACTCATTCGCCCCTTTCATGGGATTGATGCCCTCTTTGCATGTAACTTGTTATTTAAGCAAGCTTTGGCCTCCTCTTTCACTAGTTGGTGTATAGAGGCAAAGCTCTGCTCTTTTTGTAATCTATTGAGAATTATCTGTGGATAAAGAGACTTTGGAGGTCGAATCCTTGTGTTGCTTTTGATGTGTGGATGCATGATCAATGTGTTAAACAAAGAAGGCTTGTAGTAAGCTGGTCATCTACTTCCTGCTTGGATCTTGGTTTACTGTAAGGACAATTATTTGTTTTGTAAGCTAGACTAGTCAAGTTTGTTTACTTTCCTAGTCTTGTTGTTTCATATGTTAAGAGATCTAGCTTTTAAAATATTTAATTTGTTTATTAGTATTTTGGCATTCGATTTCTTATATATGTTGCTTCCAGATCTAATGCTTTGTAATGAGTTGATGTAAGCTGCAGGTACCCTTTTGGTTGAAGGAGAAGAGGACTTGCTTGTCCCTCTTTTCTTTATCTAACTACTTCCTTTTTCAGATCTAGTCCCTCGACAATCCAGGAATTCATCTCCAAACCTCGTGGTCTCGCTTGAAAGAGCTTCCTTATCCCCTTCTCCTCATTTTAACGCTATTTTATTTCCGGTTACCTTTTTGGTTTGAAGCACTCATAGATCTATCTTTCAAAGTATTTATCATAAGTAGAATGTTAGCTTTTAATCATATCTAGAATCCAGATCAAGCTTTTCAAGTTCATTCTTCAATTTCTAGATCTAAGTAGTTTAGGCATTTCAATACAAGTTCTTTCAATTTTACATATCTAAAAAGTTTGTATTGTTTAGTTTTGCTTTTCAACTTCATTTTATATTTGGCAATTAAGTGCCTTGGTTCGCTTAGCTTTTTCCAAAAGCAAGCAAAAGATCCTAAGGAAAGTAGCTTTCTAGCTCACTTTCCTTAGTTATTTGACTCCATTTTTGTAGTGGTTAAGTTATAAATTTTTACGATTTTTTGCACCTAAACCGAACATACTCTTAAAGTGTGTTTTGGGGTATTCTAGAAACTTTATGTTCGATGGAATTTTTTGCATAAATATCAGTTTTGAAATTGAAATTGAATTAAAATTTGATTTAAGATCTCAAAAATTACCCAAAAAGCTAGTTTTTGCATACTAGTTCAATTAGTTTCATTTTTACAAGTTTGTAGCATCATCAGAACACTCTTAAAGTGTTCTGACTGTATTTTTCTAACCAACATAGTTTGCTGGTTTGTTTTGTTTGTCTAACAGGTTGGAGCTAAAAAATTTGTAAGATTACCATTTGAAGCTTCTTGAACCATCACGAGAACCATTTCAAAGCATTACTTCTTTGTTTCTCAAAACTATTGTAAACTGACTTGTTCCCTATTGATAAAGGGCAAGCAGTATTCCTTTCAAGTTTCCATTTATAATCATAAAATAAAAAGAGCTCAGCAGGCAATTCCAGCGCCTGGCCCCAATCTCCCCAGGGGGGATTCGCATATTTTTCACTTTTTTATTTTTTCATTTTTTAAAAGTTTCTTTGTTTAGATTAGTTTTTCTTTAAAGCATTGTAATTAAATAACTTCACAACGCACACAAAGCGTCCTCAAAGGACTTACAAACATTTGTTCAGTCTCTTTTATGCTTTGTGCTACAACTACTATTGTTCATAAAATTTAACCTTAAAATTTACCCCTTGCTTTACCGAAGTACTCCATCAATTTGTGGTTGAAGAAAAGATACTCTTGGGTTTCAGTTTAGCTAATCATCCACTTTCAACTTCTAATAAAACGAACCAACGCTCCAAACCCAAAGTATGCTCTTGACTGCTGCAGCCTAGTCTGAACAGTTGGATCAATCAGAAACGGGTGTAAGGCACTTAACTTAATAGAAAAATCCAAACTTATTTACCTTTGCGGATTCAGGAGGTTGCATGGGTGTACACTGTAGAGTCAGTGGGCTATTGTAAGAAGGTTCATCCTCGCCTGGTTGGACACTCGGTTAAGCTGCTAAAGCACTCAGTCCAAGATGTTAAGTCTGGTTGGGCCAAACCAAGAATTAACCCATTCCCATAATACGCATCTAATAATTTTAAAATAAACCAACAAGCCTCTTGCAATACTTTCACAACCCTACACAACAGCAATCGCACGCATATATCTCTCGGCACTGGTCTATTAATCTTTTATCTTTAATTATATATTGTCTTGAAGTTTCATTTATCATGTGTGGTGTTGATTAAGTAAAATTGCAAATGATGCTATGTTGTGTTATTTTCCCATCTCATCATTTTAAACTCCTAGGATAGCTTTTATTTCATTGTTATTGTTTAAAAGCCTTAGTTATTTTTATAGGGACCACCCCCCTTGGCTTCGCTAGGAGTAAGCCTAGACGGAGGAGACGAGTAATCAAGTGACAGCACTTGACTCTCACTTACCCCTAAGGACACAACGAGCAGCTTGAAGGTTTTCTGCCGCGTCCCCTCCAGGTGTGTATTAGGTGGCAACATTTTGGCGTTGTTATCCGGGGATAAACCTTTCTATTCTCGGGTCATGACCTTTGTTTCTTTTTGCTTTTTACTTTGTTTGATGTATCTTGTAAACATTTAAAATTTACTCGGTCCATCTAGTGACTCCACTTTTAAACAATTCAACAAGGTATTCAACAAGAAGAAATTCAGAAGGATTATTCAATTTTATTCCTAAACCTGAAAAGGTATATAGAAGAAGATTGAATAAGAAAAACTCTCGGAGAATACTCGAAAATCTTAGACTTGAGTCAATTTTATATATTCACCATCTTTTTCAAGAGTCTAATTCACAAGAAGACATGGGACATTTTTTCATCCCTTTAGACTTTACTGCAATCTTAGGGTACCCTCATGTCGTAACTGAGAAGGCAATTGAAAAATTGCCTTCATTTTAGGGAAATAATGCCATAAGTGCCAAGGCACATCTGAAACCTTTTTCACAATGCTATAATAAATGGTGCCTTAATGCTAAATATGAAGATGTGCAGATGAAGCTGTTTGCGCTATCCTTAGAAGAAGATGCCTTTGACTGGTTTTCAGACTTCGATGCCGACAGCTACAAAACATTCAAAGAGTTTGAAAAGGGTTTCCTAACCAAATGGGGAGACAAGAAAGAAGATAGGTACCTGTTAGCATCCTTAAACAACATGAAGAGGAATGAGAATGAGACTATGGAAGAGTTCAACAAAAGATTCAACAATCTCATCTCTAGCCTACATGTCGAGATTAAGCCTCCTGATGGCTCAATCCTCATACATTATATCGAATCTTTCAATGGAGAGATGAGATATCAACTTTAGGATAAAGAACCTTCTGATCTTAAGAAAGCCCAAGTTATAGCTGAAAAGATTGATAAGAACATGCAGTCATCTAGAAAGTCCAATCTTCCAGGTTTTACCAGAGGGTCCCTAATCAACTTGAATCAACCAACATGGTTATGGAGGAGGTGCCTCCCTTCTGTAGGGCTTGTAATGAATTCCATGATGAGACAACTTGTCCTAAGTTCAACTACATAAATGAACAAGGTCCTCTTGAAGCCAACAACTTTGTAGGGTATTCAAATCAAGCTGAATATATCAACAATGTTGGTAAAACTCACACTGTGTCAAGAGAAATTTGGAAACAAGCTAAGGAAATGGCACAGGAAAAGGACAATGTTACGAAGATTTATGGAGAGAAACCTACCCCTGAAGAGATCAGAGAATTGGCGAAGTTCAAAGGCTTCACTTAGCAGAGAAGTAAGACTACCATCCCCATCAAGTCAGATCTGCATATTCCTAAGGTAACTCTGCGGCAGAAAAAACTAGGACGCGAGATCCATATTGAATAAGATATATATTATTGAATTGATAAGATGCTTAACGCTTTACAATAGCTCGCCTTTTATAAGGTTTGAGCATTTCTTAAGAAGGGTTACGTCCCTTCAATTAAACTAACTAATAATTTAATGATTAATTTAATACAATATTTAATATTCATAGCATTGCCACTCCCTTTTAAAGAGCTTTGTCCTCAAAGAAATGGTAATGAGGGACGTAACTGTCAAAATTGTTCTGATTCCCATGTTGCATCTTCTTCGGGAAGATTTTTCCATTTTATGAGGTATTCTTTAATGACTCGCGTTCTTAATCTCTTCTCTCTAGTAGCAATGATAGATTCTGGCTCGAATATGATTCTTCCTTCTTCATCTAACAAGGGAAGTATTGCTTGTGCCTTCTGGTGTTGACCTATCATCTTTTTCAAACATGAAACATGAAAGACATTGTGGATGCGACTTGTAGTTGGCAATTCCAATGCATATGCCACCTGACTAATCTTCTTATTGATTTGATATGGGCCATAAAAACGTGGAACCAATTTATTTTTTCCACCTTGTTTAAGTGATAATTGTTTATAGGGTTGTAGTCTTACATATACCCAATCTCCAATTTCAAATTCTCGTTCTGTTCGATGTCGATCTTCTTGTTGTCTCATTCTATTCCTGGCAGTATTCAAATTCTCTTTAAGTACTTAGACAACCTTTTGGTTTTCTTCTAAATGGTCATTTACTGATGCGACCCTTGCTTGGTTGGTGATGAAATCCTTCCATTTTGGGGGTTCATATCCATATAGGGCTTGAAATGGTGTCATTCTTGCAGATGTATGATAAGTAGAATTATACCACCATTCCGCAAGATGTAGCCATTGGAACCATTTATTTTGCTTATCAGTTACAAAACAACGGAGGTAGGTTTCTAAGCATTTATTGACAACTTCTGTTTGTCCATCTGTTTGGGGATGATAAGCTGAGCTCATGTTAAGAGACGTTCCAATTTGCTTGCAAAACTCTCTCCAAAAGTTCCCTTTAAACTTGGCATCCCTATCACTTACTATAATCTTCGGAAAACCATGTAATTTGTAGACATTTTTACAAAAAGCTTCGGCCGTTTCTTTTGCCGAATCAGTTTTCTTCACTCCAACAAAATGTGCATATTTGGTTAGCCTGTCTACCACAACTAGTATTTTGTCTTTTCCATCTGATATGGGTAGACCTTCAATGAAATCCATTGAAATTTCCTCCCATTTCTTATTTGGAATATGTAACGGATGGAGTAACCCCGGACTTGAGATATTCTCAGTTTTATTCCGCTGACAAATGTCACAATCTGCAACATACTTGTGAATGTCAGCATACATACCCTTCGAAAAGAATGATTGCCTTGCATTATAGTAGGTTTTAAAAATTCCTACATGACCAGCGGTTGGGCAATCATGTGACTCTTTAAGCACCTTGGTCTTAAAACTGGAATTGGAACTTAAGTAAATACGTCCTTTGTACCATAAGAGTTCATTCTTCCATTCAAACTTCGGATATTGATTTATGTTGTTAATTATGGAGCAAACCTCTGAATTCTTGGCATATTCCTTACGAATTTCGTCCAAAAATTCTGGGATCACCATGGATATGGCGTAGACTTGTATCTCTTCATCTTTCCTTGATAAAGCATCAGCTACTACATTGTCCTTCCCCCTTTTATGTAGGTCTCCATATCGAAGGTAGAGATTTTCTCTATCCACTTTTGTTGTTCGGTTGTTAATGTCTTCTGCTGTAACAAGTGTTGTAAACTATTATGATCTGTTCGGATTAGGAATTTACTTCCCAAAAGGTATTGTCTCCATTTAGTTAATGCATGCATGATGGCAAGCATTTCCTTGTTGTATGTAGACTGTAGGTATTCTCTTTTGTTCAACTTCCTGCTTTCAAAAGCGATTGGATGACCTTCTTGCATTAGCACAGCTCCTATCCCAAACCCTGAAGCATTACATTCGATTACGAATGGTTTTGCAAAATCAGGTGTTGCCAAAACGGGAGTTGAAGACATAATTTGTTTCAATGTTTCAAACATCTTCTTGCTTCGTCATCCCATTGAAAAGAATTTCTTTTTAGGAGATTTGTTAGTGGGGCAGTGACATGTGCATAGTTCCTGATGAACCTTCGATAGTAACCTGTTAATCCCAAAAATCCTCGCAATTTTGAAACATTCTTTGGTTCGGGCCACTCCTTCATCGCCTGGATCTTCTTTGGATCCACCTTAACTCCTTCCTTTGAGATTATATGACCAAGATACTCCACTTCTTGCTTCCCAAATGTGCATTTTGACTTTTTTGCATAGAACTGGTTTTCCTTCAGAAGAGATAGAACCTCTTCTAGATGCTTCAAATGTTCTTTCCATGTCTTGCTATATATAAGGATGTCATCGAAGAATACTAACACAAATTTCCTTAGGTATGGCTGAAATAGTTCATTCATAGTTGCCTGGAATGTGGCAGGGGCATTAGTTAACCCAAAAGGCATTACTTTGAATTCATAATGTCCTTCATGAGTTTGGAAAGCAGTCTTTGCGATATCCTCTAATCTGACCCTGATTTGATAGTACCCTGACCTTAAATCGAGTTTCGAAAAATATTTTGCGTCATGAAGTTCATCCAGCATGTCATCGATGAAGGGGATTGGAAACTTGTTCTTAATTGTTATTTTGTTTAATCCTCTACAATCTATACATAATCTAAACGATCCATCCTTCTTCCGTACTAGTACGACTGGAGCTGCATAAGGGCTTCTACTCTTGGTGATGACACCACAATTCAGTAGATCTTGAACCAACCTTTCTATTTCTGTTTTGTGGTGGTGGGGATACCTATATGGTTTAACCTTGACAGGATTTGACCCCGGTTTAATCTCGATTATGTGTTCTATATTCCTTTCTGGTGGTAGCTGCATGGGTAAGTCTTGAAATATGTGTTCATGTTTCTGGAGTAATTTTTGGATTTCCTTTTTGAACTCATTTGGTTCCTCCTCTTTTCCTTCTAGTTGATGACATTGTATTACGTATGCTGATGCCCCTTTTCGAATGAGTTTTTCCATTTGCTGAGATGAGACTACTTGTGTGTTTGGTGGATGAAAACCATATAGCTTAAAATTTTGCCCTTGCCACTTAAACTTGATGAAATGCTTTTGATGATTGGCAGAATATGTTCCCAATGTTTGTAACCATTGGACTCCCAAAACGATGTCTACTCCTCCCAACGGTAAGGTGTAGAGTTCTGATTCCAGTTCAAAGTCTTGTATTTGAAGTCTCACCTTGTGACACTTTCCAACTTTTTCGATCTTCTTGCCATCTGCAACCATCACCTTCATGTCCGGAACTGGATGTACGAACAACTTGAGTTTTCGTGCCACTCTTATATCAAGAAAGTTGTGAGTGCTTCCAGTGTCTACTAGCACTGTAACATTCTCATTTTTTATATGCCCTTTTAACTTGAGAGTCTGTGGTTGACTAATGCCTGTCATGGCTGCTAGGGAGATTTTGGGGGTCTCGTCGTTCTCGGCTGCCATATTTGCGGTTTCCTCCTCTTCATCTTCTGGATCTTCTTCTTCTTCTTCTTCTGATTCACTATTCTCCTCTGCTTCACAAGTATATAACTTTTTTGAGCTGTCCTCGGGGCGACACCTATGTTTAGGATTCCATTTGTCTCCACATCGTTGACATTTTCCTTCCCTCATACGTTGATTCTCGAGGCTCTTCCTATCGTCCCTTCTAGGCGAAGGGATGTATTTGTTTGTATCATCCTCTGGAGTCGATTGGATGTTTCTTTGTGAGTATGACTTCCCTTTATTTGATTGAAAACTGTCAAATTTGGCCTCGGCTGCTTTTGCTTTTCGTCTTGCTGCCTCGACATTTGTTATGTCATGCATTTTTAACTCTTTTTGTATGTATGGTTTTAGTCCTCCTAAGTAGGTTTCCAACCGTTGTTTGTCGGATAGCCCAAATACTCTGGTAGCGAGGGATTCCCATTGATGCGTGAATTCTTCGACGCTTCCCTTTTGTTGTAATCTGGTAAGTTTTGAGAAGAATTCATCTTCTGTGATTCCTTGAAACCTTTTTAAGAAATCATTCTTGAATAAGTTCCAAGTGTATGCGAAGTTGTCTCCCTTCCACCACATATACCAGTTGTAGGCACATCCTTCAAGGTGCATTGAAGCATACTTGACCTTTTCTTCGTCCATCGTAATGTTATATATGTCGAAATACTCTTCTGCTTTATTCAACCAAGCGACGCATTGGTCATCTCCTCCATTATATTTCGTCATCTCTATTTTTGCTCTCGGCGGGTACATTACGAATGGTTGGTATTGAGTACCTTTCATCCTGTTGTGTTCTGGTGACTCAGAATTGGAAGATGGGGTAACCGACATATTCGAGCCATGTTGTTTATGATTTTTTTCCTCATCATTCATTTTTTGTAATATCTCCTCGATACCTTTCTGGCTCTCAGTCACTTTTTGATCTAACATTTTTTGTTCCTTGCTTATAATGTCGAACTTGTCGTCTATTTTCTGCTCCATTACCTGAATGACTTCATCCTTAATTTCTTTCTTAAGTGCTTCTTGGCTCTTTGTGATCATTTCCTTGAAGGTTCGGAAATCCTTCTCTATTTTCTCCATTTGGGCTTTTAACTCTGTCGTCATGCTTCTTAGGTGTGGTGGTGAATAATTGGACGCAATTTTGGCTTTATGGGATATTGAGATCAATTAAAGGTCTTTGGAAAAATGGTGATCAATAATAATTATTATAGCAAAAATAATTACTATAATAAAAATAATAAATATTATATTTAAATATTTATTATAAAGTGGAAAATTTTAATAAAATAAAAATATTATTTAATAATATTATATTATTATAATAATATTTATTTTATTAATTTGGTTTTGTTTTTGTAGGGCGGACGTGGATAATTGGAGGGAGGCCGAAATGGAAAGGAGGTATTGCAGAGGTCGCTAGGCGGGGAGGCGACGAGGAGTTAGCAGGTGGTGTAGACGTGGAGTGTGAAGTGGAGGATGGAGGGCGGCGGATGGTGCAGGAGGAAGATGGGGGGGTGTGGACGGACGTTGCAGTAGGAAAGAGTGGAAAGGACGTGGGCTGGAAGGATGAAGAGGACCGTGTAGGTGGGATGAGAGCGAACGCGCGGTGGAGGAGGAAGCGAGGGTGTGGTTGAGTAGATGGGATGCACAAGTGCGTGGGGATGGCGTGGCTGCAGAGACGGGGATGAGTGCGCAGGCGTGAAGTGTAGGGCAAAGGTGAGCGAGGCAGGCGTGAAGGTGAGAGCGGTGAAGTACGTGGGAGTGAGGGAGAGGTATATGGTATGAGGTTTGCGCGAATGGGTGGAAGGAAACGTGGTCTGGAGGAGAGGAGGTGTGATGAAGTGTGAGGTGGGTTGCTGGGGAATATAGATGAGAGTGGGTGGAGCTGCTCAATGAAGAACACCGAGAAGATCGCCGAGCTCTGATACCAAATGCGGCAGAAAAAACTAGGACGCGAGATCCATATTGAATAAGATATATATTATTGAATTGATAAGATGCTTAACGCTTTACAATAGCTCGCCTTTTATAAGGTTTGAGCATTTCTTAAGAAGGGTTACGTCCCTTCAATTAAACTAACTAATAATTTAATGATTAATTTAATACAATATTTAATATTCATAGCAAACTCATCCTCCTTCCCCAGATTTAAATATTGTTGTGGTTAGTTGGCTGGCTGGTGCTAAAATGCTTGTCCCTGTTATTGAAATCCTTAAGCTTAAAGCTCAAAGGGATAGTTTGATAAAATATTTAGAAGCATCTAGTGAAAGTATTTTTGAAGAGCCCATGGAAACTGTATGTGAGAAACCTAAGGAAAAGGTCCTAGAAAAGACTAAGGATAAAGTTCAAGAAAAACCTAAAGAGGTCATCCTTGAGAAACCTAAACAAGTCATTCCTGATGTTCCTAAGAAAGTCAATGAAGACCTTCCCATTATATTGCATAGAATGGATCCTCGTAAAGAAGATCATCCTCCATTCTATGTATCATTAGTTGTCAACAACATGTTGCTCCATAATTGCATGCTCGACTCGGGTGCTGCATCCAACATCATGACGAGAAAAGTCATGGAACAATTGAACCTGCAAGTCACAAGACCATATCAGAATGTGCGTGTAATGAATTCCAGAGAAATTGATGTCATAGATATAATCATGAACTTGCCTATTAAGCTAGCAGCCTATCCTGGCATAAATTTGACTATGGATGTTGTAGTGATTGATGTCCCAAGCACATGGGGCATGTTGTTATCTAGAAAATGGCCTGCCTCTCTAGGAGGTTGCATCCAGATGGATTGGGCCTATGCCATGATTCCGACAAATGAAGATGCTCATGTCAGGTTATATAGGGAGAAGGAAAGGAAGTTCCATGTTGAAGACCCTAATGTGTTATATAATGAATATGTTCATGAGTTGGATAGTTCTGGGAACTACTCCATTTTTGCAAACACATTAGCTCCTATTAAAGAGAAAATCAATGATGACAGTCAACGGGTTGTGGAAAATGAGTTTTGATGGCAAATTTTCTAGATCGGGCAAAGGGGATGGAATTGTTATTACCTTTCCATCTCTGCAAACTTTTTACTTTGCTTCCAGATTTGAGTTTGATGCTTCAAACAATGTTGCTAAGTATGAAGCACTCTTGCAAGGCCTTGAAATAGCTAAAGACACGGGTATAAAAATTCTAAGTATAAAAGGAGATTCATACTTAGTTATTTGTCAAATTAAGAACATCTTTGCATGCAAGAGTGAAAGGTTGAAGAAGTATCGAAATGCATGTTGGGATACCATGGAACTGTTTGATGCCTTGGAGCTCACATCGGTACCTAGAGAAGAAAATAAAGAAGCAGATCAACTAGCAGTAACAATCTCAACCCTCCAACCAACTGAAGAATTAATCAAAGGCCATGGAAAATTTGAAATCAATTTCAGACCATCTATCCCTGATAATGTAGATAATTGGCAGGTTTTCAAAGATGACAAGCAAATCCCTAGATTCATACATAATGTCCAAGAGTTCATTGATTGCAAGATAGGTTATAAGGAAGAGAAGTATGATTACAAGGAGGAAGAGGATCAACCTAGGAATGCTATACCGAAGAATGTAGTGGAATGGGAGCACATTTTTGATAGACAGGATAGGCATAAACTCGAAAAGGAAATATTAAAAGCTGGAAATCATATTGAGATCAACATTGGAACTGAAACTGAACCTAAGAATGCTATACCTAAAAGTATAGTTGAATGGGAGCACATCTTTGACATACAAGATAGGCATAAACTAGAAAAGGAAATATTAAAGGCTGGAAATCATATAGAGATCAACATTGGGACTGAGACTGAACCTAAGCTAATCAAAATTGGTAAAGGAACAAGTGAAAAGGAAAGAAATGACCTTATAAGCCTAGTTCGGCAATATCGAGATGTTTTTCAGCACACTATCCCTCTAAAAGAAGATGCCAAACCTTTTCGCCAGAAGTTAAGACAGATTAACCCCAAGGTGGCCCTCATTGTTTTGAAAGAGCTTCAGAAAATGTTAGCAGCATGAATCATAGCCCCAACTAAACATTCCTCATGGTGTTCAAATCTAGTTGTGAGAAAGAAGAACGAAAATCTAAGACTTTGCATTGAATTTAGAAATCTAAATTGGGCATGCTTGAAAGATAACTACCCTCTACCCAATATGGAAACTTTGCTTCAAAGGGTAACTGGTGCTGGGATGATGTCAATGGTTGATGGTTTTTCGGGATATAACCAGGTAGTAGTCAACAAAGAGGACAGACATACAACAACTTTCACTACCCCTTGGGGTACCTTTGAGTATCTCAGGATGCCTTTTGGATTGCTTAATGTGGGGGCAACTTTCCAAAGATCCATGGATTATGCTTTCAACGAGCTAATCGGTAAATAATAGAAATATATCAGGATGATCTCACAGTTTTTTCTAAGGAAAGAACTGATCACGTCGGCCACCTTAGACAAATATTTGAAAGATGTAGAAAATTTGGCATATCTTTAAACCCAATTAAATCTGGCTTATGGGTTGACGAGGGGAAGTTACTTGGTCACATCTTTGCAACAATGGAGATCACTGCTCTGATCGAAGAAAATCTATCAACCGGTCCAAAGGTCTCATAGTAATTAACTCCCTCTACCTGTGAGAACCCCCGTGCCACAAACCTAGCTTTGTACTTCTTGATGTTGCCATCTGCAGCATGCTTGATTTTATAGAGCCACTTGGAAGTCACCACTGACTTCCCCTCCGGTCTCAGAACAATCTCCCACACACCATTCTTCATGATGGAATTGTACTCTTCCATCACGACATCTCTCCAAACCTGATGTGGGGTAGCCTCCTCAAAAGTAGTAGGATCAGACTCACTCAAGCTAGTCACCATCGCCATATAGCTAGAAAATCTCTCTGGTGCCCTGCTCTCTCTGACCTCCCTCCTAGGTGGCCCCACAGAATCCTCAGCTTCCTTCACAAGCTCCTTAAGTCAACTTGGCTTACGTTTCATGGAAGTAGCTTCCTGTGGTAGGCCCTCCTCTTGAACCTCCTCATCTGACAACTGTCTCCCTGCAGAAGTACCTGTGGCCTGAGATCCTGAACTTGTACCAGCCGAATCACATGAAGGTGAAACCTGTGAACCTGTGACTCGTGAACCTGTCCCTGTGGATTGGGTACTTGAAATTGATGAACCTGTAACTTGTGACCCGGTCACTCCTGAAACCTGTGACCCTATACCCTGATTCGTTGAACTCTGTGAAGCTGTCACCTATGGAGTCACAACCTGCTGCTCCACCATCTCTGAATCATAAGACTTCCTGAAGGCCTTCTCCTCCTCAAATCTCACCTCCCTCCTCACCACAACTTTCCTCTGTGTAGGAAGGTATAAGCGAAAAGCCTTCAAAGTCTCATCATAACCAACAAAGATGCCTTTCTCTGCCGTGGGCTCTAACTTTGTCCTCTTCTCAGAAGGGACATGAGAATATGTAAGGCATCCAAATAGACGGAATTGACCTAGCTCAGGTCTCTTCCCAGTGAACCTCTCCTCAAGAGTTTTACACCCCAATGCTCGGTGTGGACTCCTGTTCTGCACATAAATAGCAGTACTATAGGCCTCAACCCATAGAAAGAAAGGAAGACTCTGATCATGCAACATGGCTCCAGCTGCTCCCACTATAGCTCTGTTCTTCCTTTCAGCAACTTTATTCTGTTGTGGAGTGTATGGAACTGTCAACTGCTTTCTGATGCCCTCCTATCTACAAAACTCATCAAACTCTTTTGAGGTATACTCACCCCCATTGTCTGACCTGAGTGCCCGGATCTTCCTCCCTTTTTGGTTCGCCACAAGAGATTTGAACTCTTGGGACCTCTTCAAGACCTCCTGAGACTGTTTGCTTCTCAGAAAGTAGATCCAGGTCTTCCTGGAGTGGTCATCAATGAAACTGATATAATACTCAAATCCTGTCAACGAAGTAGAAGACATAGGTCCACATAAATCAGAATGAATCATGTCCAGTACTCGACTTGATCTAGTGTCACTGCTTGGAAAAGCAGTCTTGGTGTACTTTCCCAAAGCACACCCTCTACATACACCACCCTGCTCTGTGCTGAATTGCAGTAAACCTGTAGACATCTCCCTGAGCAATCTCAAAGCTGAATGATGAAGGTGGCCCATCCTCCTATGGTATAACTCACACATCTCACTGCTACTGCTAGTATGGGCCTATGCATGATGAGGCTGAAAGAGAAGCTTGTACAGTTTCCCACATCTAACTCCAATGGCATATGAAGTAGATGGTCCTGCTACTCTGGGAAAAATATACACTTTCCCATCTAGGACACATACTCCATAACCCCTGTCCTCAATAGTGGAAACTGAAACAAGGTTTTTCTTCAACCCGGGGACATACAAGACATCCCTCAATGTATGGACTGCATAGACTCCCTCTGAAAGGTAACAGTCCCTCGCCCAAC
This sequence comes from Larix kaempferi, assembly GCA_027924585.1. NCBI lineage: Eukaryota > Viridiplantae > Streptophyta > Pinopsida > Pinales > Pinaceae > Larix > Larix kaempferi. The sequence goes on from BSBM01000887.1 coordinate 21,559,132, forward strand.
TGCTCTCACAATTGTGTCGTCACCCAACACTACCTCAAGACTCTAGCCTGTCTCAATCATCTCGGTGAACACATCTCGAACACCTATCATATGGCTCGAAGCCCTACTATCAATGTACCAAGTAGAAGTAGTGGTGGAAGCACTCAAAGAATGACCAACCAATAAAGAACACTGAACTTGATCCTCCATATCACTTCCGGTGATAGATGTCCTCTCTGTACACCTAGCATCGAGAGAAAACTCTCCCACAAAACGTGAAGCAAAATCATCCATATATGCTGTAGCTGTCATTTGCTGTCCTTTCTTCTTCTTGTTTGGACACTGTCCAACATAGTGTCCAAACTTTTGACAAGCAAAGCAATTAACTTTGCTCAAGTCTTTCATTTGCTCACCAGTATGCTGTTTGGCCCCACCCTTAGGACCTTTCTTGAACTTCTTCTTCTTACCTTTAGGCCAATGCCATATTATCCTCATCTTTCATGTTATGTGACGAACTGCCCTGTATATATCCTCTCCGAGTCTCCTCCTGTATGAAGTCATCCCAAAGACGATCCCAAGAAGGCATGTTCTCACGAGCAACCCTAGTCTGCACGAACACACCCCATGGTCGTGTCACGCTATTTAAGGCTGTCCGCACCAACTCACATTCCTCAATTTTTCCCTAAGCACCATTTTTTTGTTTTCATTTGAGCTTTGATATAGTTTAGTTAGTGAGGTCCACATTTCATGAGCATGTGTCTTCTCTGCAATATGAGGGATCACATGATCCTTGATAGAATCAAGAATCACCTTCTTGGCTTTCATGCTCTTTTTGCTATAATCTGCATAGGCTGCAGCATCTGTGTTTGCATCAGGGACAACTACTGGTTTAGTCTGGGTACTCTCTACTATGTCCCACAGTTCATCTACCTGCGAGAACAACTTAATTCTTTCCTTCCATGAACAGAAGTTGGACTCACCATCCAACCTATCTTCAAATCTTAATCCAGACATGTTTAGCAGAAATAAAAGACCGTCTTCTGAACTTAACAAAACTTGATGTGTTACTCAAGAATACTGTGCCCTACTCTGAAATCTCTGTGTACTAACTGCCATTCCTTTACCAACTGCCAGGCTCTGATACCATGAAGAAAATCAGTGGCAAAAACTAAAGTTCTCTTACAGAGTTTTTGTCAAAAACTTTGAACCCAACTGAGGTTTGAAGAAGATTACTGTGCATTTAACAAACTGAAAATGCCAATTACTGATCTTGAACAACAAACACTAGCATTCAAAGAACATGATCTCAGAAACTGGAAATGAAAAATTGACACAGAATTTTGGGGCAATGCCCAGGGCAAAACCTCAACAGAGGAAAACCCAGAGAAAGAAACTTTTATTATGAGAGAAAAAAAAGCTCAGAAATTCTACATTTAGAATCTCTCTTACAACATCAAGGAAAAACACTTTAGAAACCCACTTTTCTGCCACCTCCAGTCTGCATTGAAAATCGTGCCAGATTTTGCTCACAGTCTGCCCACATGTGACTGCAATTTCTTGGATTCCGTGCCAGGTATGGACTGTACTTCTGCTGTACGGTTTCTGCCCAGCATTAAATGCAGAAGTCTTGAGACTCGTGCCAGAATGTGACCCCAACTGTCATGAAGTCTGTGCCTGCAATCTGCCCTAAATCTGAGCCTGTACAGTCTGCAATAGCGACTGTATGTTCTGGCTCTACGGTTCAATGTACTGCAGCAAATGTTCTTGGGAAACGTGCCCTTTTTTTTCCGACGTGAACAGCTCTCACAACCAACAGAAATCTTCCCCAAGATTTTATTTTTCTCTCTCTCTCAAATGTTTTCTTCTTTCTTGTGTTTTTCTCTCTTCCCTAAGCATGTATTTGTACTTTTCATTTCTCAAGAAAACCTTAACTTCCATAACTAACTTTGATAAAGGGTTAGTACGAGTTAGATCTGAGAGCTCTCATTAAATGTCCATATAAAGCTCACTTTAAAAATAATAATGTGCACATTAAATACTTTGCTCATTTATTAATTTTCACATAAATGAAAATGTACAAAGTCACTTTAAAAATATAAAGCCACTTTACATTATGAAGTACTAAGGAAATACAATTTATGTTCACCCCATGTAAAAACACAAAATCACGAGGAAGGACATCCAGAGTTAAATTTCAACACTAATCATCCATAGATAGCAGCCACATGACATATAAACTCAGTCTAATAAACAATGCTAAGTGTACTTACACATGTAAACATATGGCCTTCAATCAGTCCTTGATTTTGTCCTTCAAATCAGCTCTTGAACATGCTTCAAATCTGCCTTTGACTTATTACAAAATTGCTCTTGAAAGTGTGCCAAATCTGTCCTCAAGTCTGTTCTTTAACATGCCTCAAATCTGTCCTCCAAACTGCCTTCATATCTGCCTCAGATCAGCCTTCAAACCTGCTGTATCTTCGCCCCTGCACTGCTGTACCTTCGGGCCTCTGTGCTGCTGTACCTTTGTCCTAACTGCTGTACCTTTTTTGTCCCTCTTTCATTGCTGAGACTCGTCTCAAGATAGATTTTTTATCTCTGACAATGACCAGACCCTAAACCGACGAAGAAAAGGCTCCTTCTCCTCGCTAAAACAAACCCTGACCTTTGCTTCAAGAAACTGAGACTTCACTTCAAAAGAAACTGAAAATTCGCTTTGAAAGAGACTGAGATTTCACTGCATCCTTCACTCTAGGACTTCGCTATATGCATAGATGAAGAGAGAATGTTGTTGTGTTAAAATGAGGCGCTACAGTATCTTATTTATACAAATCAAAAGCCTTAGTAGGGCCGACCTCAGACTTATAATAATAAATTTTCTTCATGTTTTTTTGGAGGGCCGACCTAACATTTAGGATTTGACCAACAATTAGATAGGTTTCTTAGGGCCGACCTTAACCTTATTATGATCATTTTTCTTCACACATTTAGTAGGGCCGACCTACACTTTTTAGGAGGTTTCTTCACACATTTAGTAGGGCCAACCTTGCCCCTTTTTAGGGCACCTTCCATGCAACTTAAGGGCACTTTAAGACTCATGTTTCAGGGCTTTTTTGTACATCTTTAAGACATTTCATGAGGATATATCAATATTGCTTTTAGGGGCTTTCTTAGTTCTTTTCATGGCTTCTAGACTTCTAGTCTTCTTCTAGGCTTCTTGTCATCAATGACAACCTTATTCAACAATCTCCCCCTTTGTGATTGATGGAAACCATCATACTCCCCCTGTCATCATGCTCCCCTTGTCGACATGCTTCTGATCTTTCTCTCCCCCTTTGACATCAATGGCAAAGGGTAACTCCCCCTGACAATATCTCTCTCCTTGTGCTTGCTGTGATGCTCACAGCCGCTTCTCTGTTGAAGATTATGCTGATCAATTTGGAGCAGAAATTACTCCCAGTTTCTGTCGGAGATACTCAAAAGTCTCCCTCAGGAGAGGCTTCGTGAATCTGCAATCTGTTGCTTTGTCCCAATATACTCCAAGTTGATGTTCTTTTCTGTGACCTGTTCCCATAGAAAGTGAAACTTGATAGGCATATGTTTTGTCTTGGAATGCATCACTGGATTCTTGGAGATGTTTATAGCACTAGTGTTGTCACAGAGTGTAGGAATAGGCTCATCATATTTCATCTGTATGTCTTGCAGAGTTTGCTTCATCCAAAGAACCTGAGTACAACATACCTTCTTTTTGTAAATTAATTTTCAGATCGTGGTTATTTAAAATTTTCTTAATAAATTTCATCTGGCCATTGCTTCAAATTCTTTTATTATAGATGGTTGACAGACTGGATGAAGGAGCCCTACCTCCAGAAATAGGACCTCTTGATTATCAAGGTCTTTACAAGGTATGATAAATTATTTTGCATAACTCAACAAATTTTTGTCTCATTTTCCCTAGTGTTCTACATAAGGTACAAAATCCGCTGAAGTAACATGTCAGGTACACTTTTGTATGAGGATGCCGCACAACAGTTCTGGCAAGCACACTTGTCTGGACCTAATGTCACAAAACTGTTATGTAGGTGGTAGCCAAAGCTCTCTTCAGAGCACATGTGGAAGGACAACTTAAGGTAATACTTTTAACATACTGGTTAAACATGTTAGCAAGGTTAAAATATGACACTGCTTCTTTTTGGGAGTTGAATATGAGATCCAACAAAATGTGCTTGCAGAATGAAATTATAACTGAACCTGAGCGCTTTGTGGAGCTAGAACCAGAACTTCCACTGGCACTTTTAGATCAGAAGGAGGTGGTTTTCAGTTTATCTTAACTCTTTTGTTGCACATAACTTAATTTTTAGTTTCCAACCCCTTGGAGATGACTAGGGAATTATTTTCTTATCTTCTGATCACATTAGCTGTGTTTGAATACCTTTCCAGGCTGGCAAACGTCTTCTTCTAATCACAAATTCAGATTATCACTACACAAATAAAATGATGAATCATGCTTTCAATAAGTTTCTTCCAAATGACATGGACTGGCGAGATCTGTTTGAGATGGTTTGTAACTTGTTCCTTATTTATAAAGACATGCTATTAAACAACAGAACAGTTTGCAGTTGTTTGTTGATGTAAATTTCTTTTCTTTCATTATTGGTTATGAATCTATGATATGGATATATTTGGGTGGATTTATGCTTGATATGAGGTAATTACTTTTAATGTCAAAAGTGTTGCGTGTTAGGTTGTTGACATGATTTTAAGATCAATTGGAGCTAGAAGCTTTGTATACTGTAGATAGGGAAATATTGTAATTGATAATGGAAACAAAAGCTTATAACAATACTTGCCTAGTGTTTTTAGAACAACTTTTTTGCTTGCTCATTTGTAGCTGTTTTACAGGTCATTGTCTCTGCCAAGAAGCCTGAGTTTTTTCAAATATCTCACCCCTTGTATGAGGTTGTCACAGAAGATGGACTGATGCGCCCATGTTTTAAGGCACGGCCAGGTATTTTATGTGTATGCAGTGTTCTAGGTTATGTAGATTAATGCTTCCATTATTTATATTCAGCTTCCATGTCAAATGGACTGTCAGACGTCACCAAGCGACATATAAATGTTAGTATGTTGTTGGGACAGACCTAGAAAATATCTGATTCTTGGAAGAAATGAGCATAGTTAGAGACAATTGGTTTGTTCTCTCCCAGCCTAGTACCGTGTTCAACCTTTTTGTTATTAAAAAAAAATTAAAAAAGTGGGATGATTTCCAACTGATCAATGATGTCATCATCACTTAATGTCTACTTATAGTCTGAACTGACTAATGGAACTATATAAGTAACATCATAACACTATTTGTATGTACTGTGGAGACAAGCCCTTGCCCCACCTTAGTAAGTTAATTTTCAATTAAACTAAAAGAAGCATTGGTGAAAAAATTCGGCATTGACAAAAAATCGCGGTGGGTCCGGATTAGAACTCATTGGCAACATTGGCAAATATTGGCAAACCTTAGCAAGCATTAAATAATGCAAAATAAATTCATATTTTTCCAAAATTTTAAACATATAAAACAACAACATCAATAAACACATTGGCACATAAATATGGAAAAAACACTGATATATATGATGTAGTTGATACCAAATAAAAAATGATACATCAAAGTTGATATTGAATCCTGAACCCTGATAACTGTCCAATCAAGGACTCAAAAGTGGACTACCAATAGAAAATGACATCAGATATATAAATGTATCTCATCATCATTAGTCATCTACAATGACAAATCTAGCAGCTAGCTATCTAGTATCCCCTTTACCTCTTTTATGGAAAAAGATCATGGCTTCTTTGTCACTAGAAGGTCCTGCATCTTCTATTTGAGCCCGACTGGTGGGTGTATTTCTATCAGTTTGTGTAGAAAGTGGTGCTAATGCTTTCACATCACCCTCCATGCTGTCAAAGTGCTCCTTTATCCCCCATGCTTGCTGCTCCTACCCTGCTCCCTATGCCTGTTGCTACTAGTCCTCCTCTAACCACTTAGGTGCCTGCACCATAATAGATGCCTTGTACTCCACCCTCCACTCAGAGAATATGTTAATATTGTCCAAGGGCATGGAGACCACATTAGGTATTTTCTCCAGGTGCCTCACACACAGTGGGAGATTGTAGTGGACATAGATCCTCTTGGCCTCTTGCCTTAGCTTCATGAGTCAACATCAAGGGGTACCACATCATAAGCTGTCTAGAACAACCTACAAAGATAATCATATCTTCATGCAAGATCAAATCGTTCTCAATATGCAAATATTGTGCTATAGTCATTGAACTATGCAAGGTCATCATCAAGCTGTCATCTTTTGGATCAGCTTAAGAATGCAACTTATTTCACTAAGTTAGACTTAAGAAGTGGCTACCATCAAATTAGAATTCATGACAATGATATTTGGAAGACTGCTTTCAAAACTAAATAGGGATTGTATGAATAGATGGTAATGCCCTTTGGGCTTTGTAATGCACCCACAACATTTATGAGGGTGATGAATGATGTTTTTAGGCCCTTCATTGATGACTTTGTCATAGTCTACTTAGATGATATTCTGATTTTCAGTCGTACTTGGGAAGAACATGTCAAGCATGTCAAACAAGGTTTGGATGTATTTGTAAGGGAAAAATTGTATTTAAAGATGTCTAAATGTGACTTTGGGAAGACATCTTTAGTATATCTAGGTTACATTGTAGGGGGTGGTGAATTGAGGATTGATCCCTCTAAAGTTGAGCTCATTGTGAATTGACCCAAGCCAAATAATGTAACTGAGGTAAGAAGCTTTTTGGGAGCAGCCCAATACTGGAGGAAGTTTATTGCTAACTTCTCCTTCATAGCTTCTCCATTACATGCTTTGAAAGGTATGAACCGAGTCTTCCAGTGGGAAGGAAAAGCACAAAAGGCCTTCGACACTCTGAAAGAAAAGATTGGTACAGCTCCATTACTTGCACTGCCGGATCTACAATAGCCATTTGAGATAGAGACTGATGCTAGTGGTTATGCCATGGGGGCAGTCTTAATGCAACTTAAAAAACCAATATGCTATCATTCTGAAACCTTCTCTAAAGCTATAATTAACTATCCAACCTATGATAAAGAATTGTATGCATTAGTACAAAGTGTGAAGAAGTGGAAACATTACCTAATGGGTAAGGAAACAATTATACATACTGATCATCAACCACTTCAATATCTTCAATCTCAAACTAAGCTACAACAATCAAGACATTTCAGGTGGATGGGTTTTCTACAACAACTTCATTTGATTATTAAGTATAAGAAAGGTATTCAAAACAAAGTTGCAGATATGTTATCAAGACCTCCAACAAATGCTTCTATTGTTATTCGACAAAGTCCTTTGGTACATTCAAGTTATGTTGAACAATATACTAAGGATGAAGATTACAAAGAAGTATATGAATCACTACAACATGACTCTCAAAAGGAAGAATTGAATTATCAAATTCATGACAAGTTGTATCATCTTGGAAAGATCTGTATTCCACAAAGTGAAAGAGTACATGTGATAAGAGAAGCTCACACTTCTCTCATTTCAGGGCACTTTGGTGTAGGAAAAACTGTAGCACAATTACAAAAGTTTTGCTATTGGCCTCGAATGAATGATACTGTGTCCAAGTATATACAAGGATGTGTTATGTGTGCAACAAGTAAGCCAAGTAATAGAAAGTTAGGCTTGTACACTCCACTTCCTGTTCCTTCTAGTCTATGGGAAAGTGTTTCAATGGATTTTGTAGGAGGATTACCAATGTCTAGAAAAGAACATGATTACTTAGATGTTGTTGTGGATAGATGCAGTAAAATGTGCATTCTAATGCCTTGTAAAAAGCAGATTACAGCTGAGATGATTGCTCATTTGTTCTTCGAGCATGTATGGGTCCATTTTGGACTACCTACTTCTATTATTTCTGATCGAGATTCCCGCTTCATTGGGAAATTTTGGTCATTTTTATGGGAACTTATGGATACAAAGTTAAAGAAGAGCACAACATTTCATCCACAAACTGACGGACAAATTGAAGTGGTCAATCAGACAGTAGTACATCTTCTTCGAGGATATTGTGCCAAGCATCCCAAGCTGTGGGATGAACAATTGCATTATGTTCAACATGCCTACAACAGAGCTATGCACTCTTCGACACAAAAGTCTCCCTTCGAGACATGTTTTGGTTATTTGCCAAAGTCTCCCTTAGACTTTGTTTATGGGAAAGATCCAGTGGGATATGGTCAAGTTGATGTGGATAAAGCTTTGAATTTTATTCAACAGATCTAGTTAATACATCAAGCAGTACAAGAAAAGTTGGAATCCAGTCAGGCCAAGTATAAAGAAAGACATGACAAACATTGGGTGGATCATCATTTCCAAATTGGTGATCGAGTATGGCTTCATATCAGCAAAGATCGACTCCAAGGTGAAGGTAGAAAGTTGAAACCTATTAGGATTGGACCTTTTACAATTTTGGATCAAGTTGGTAATAATGCTTTTTGGTTAGATTGGCCTCCTTATATGCAAATGTATTGCATTGTTAATGTGGAAAACTTAAAATTGTATGAGCCTCCTATGATTGTGGACCAAGATGAACAGGTTCAAGTACCTTTTGTAGATGAGTTTGCTCTTGAATATCTTAATGAGCTTCAGGAAGATGTTATACTTGGAAAGAAGGTCAGATCTTCACGAAGAGTTGACATGGAATTTCTTCGTGTGGGGTTCAAAGGAATGCACCCAAGCAAAGCTCGGTGCCTAGAAGTAGAGACCGGGAGAGTGAGGGAGCTGTACCCTCCCCTATTTTCTGAATGATTCCATGCTTTTGGTGGCCCCAAAGCTTCCTAGTGGGAAGGTTTGATCCAGAAGGATCTTCAGAGATCGATCAATAAAGAAGTCTTCAAATAGTAAAACAAAGTTTATAGTGGTAAAGAGCTCGTCAGCAGCTTTTCGTCAATGCTCGTTTCGTGCGAAATGACCTCCGGATGCAAAAGTTATCAGGGTTTGAAGTTGCGACAAAAATGGTTAAATTGGCAAAAAAAGTGTAATGGTTTGTAAAAAAATTGTGGAGTCTATGGGAATTGAACCCATGACCTCTATGGTCTTCCCAAAGCCTTCACAAAGCCCGCCTAGCCATCTGCCCCGCATATGTTCCTTGTTATGTATAGGTGAGAACTTGTATTTAAAGTTGCAAGGTTGTTTGTTTGGAAAATGGGCGGGTCGAGGGCTAAGCCCTTGACCCATATGCCAACATTGAGGCCCCATTTCATCGTAGTATTTGTAACAACGAACCATATGCCAACAAACTATATGCCAACGAACTATATGCCAACAAACAGAGCCAACGCATAGCCAAACTGACGAAGTAAAGTGCCAACATATAGCCCAACGCACCAACAAACAAACCAACGCACCAACAAATAACGTGGAGTCGATGGGGATGGATCCCATGACCTCCACCCAAACATTACACCGCCTTACCACTGGGCCAACGCCCATTCGTTGGGTGGTGAGTGGCGGAAAATGGTTAAGAAGTTGTGGCGGAAATGGGGCTCCAAATGGGTGCGTGGCCCTCTATTTCGCGCCCGAAACCACCACCAAAACCATTTCATAAACCAGTTTTGAACCACGGTTCACAGAGTTCAGAGACCATGAAACCTAACGCGGGCATAGGGTTTGAGGCAGAGTTGGGCACAGTTCCCGAGGCATCGTACAACCATTAATGGGCACTAATCTCGAGCTGGGAATCTGTACATTTCGTACTGTTTTGTCTTTTATGCAGGCAAATTTTCTTGATTTGTGTGCCAGAGAGGCCTCAGGCATATACATAGACTTTATACTCATTTTTCTCAGAATTTCGAGAGGAACACAGTGGTGTAGTCTGTTTCTGAGTTTGACTGACAACTCATAAGTGTTTCCAGAAACTCATATTTGTAAGCTTTGAAGACTTAATAAGATCGGCCTTCTCATTGGAAGTGGCCCGAAGATGTAGCCCAAGAAAGGTGAACTTCGTTATCATCTGCTGTCTTCATTTTCTGGTTTGCATACCTCTTTTATTTGCTTATGTGTTTGATTAAAAACATTTAAATTCATCTTTAAAGCCATTTTTATGAGTATTTACATGCAAATTTCACATGCAAGTTTATGGTTAAAAAGATCCTGAAAGATTTTATGATCAACGAGTCATACACAAATCAGCCTTGGTCGCTATTTGAGTAGTCTCCGTTAGGAGAATTAGACTTAGGTTCAAACGAGAAACGAATCTCATAAGTCACAAACTATTGAAAAAGATCACTTGTGAAATATTTGTAAATTTTCTAAACCTTAGGTGAATGTTGTCTTTATGTTGTCAAATAAATCAATTGATATTTAATTTGTAGAATATAAAATTCTTCATAGTAGGATTTACACATATAGCTATAAAATGAATACTGGAAGCAAAACACAATACATAGACGATTTACACCTTCAAATCAACCTTTCAGTAATAGATCTAGTTTTACAAGGAAACCTCCATAGCTGCCAAAAACGTGTAGCTCTACAGTACACTCAACAAAGCAAAATCTGCAACTTACTAAGGAAAACTACCCATCAAAAACCGAGAACCAACTTGAAACTTGATTCCCTAGTAAATGGCTGTACGAAAATGTTCTATATGGTTGTAGGTATTCATTCGTACGACAATACATCATTATGTATGGATTCGTATGATTGTATGGATCTGTTGTACATGTCGGTATGACTATACAGATCTACTGCACCCGTGCCTACTCGCTGAAGTCTGTCTGGTTGTTGATTCGAGCTCCTCTCCGGTGCTCTAATTCTACTTCACAGATGAATTACTTCACCTCTCGACCAACTTGTCTTTTGAGTGAATAATGAATGTGTCTTCTCTCTACCTTGACCTACCTTATACTTTAGCTAAAACCCTAATCTACCAAAACCCTAATCTACCAAAACCCTAATCTTTCGATGAGATGTACAATTCAGATTAGTTTAAATAACTCGTGTATTAGAATTACACTTTATTATACTCAACAACTAATTAAAAGACTTTCACTTTATAAATAAAGTGAATTACAAAATAGATTTTGACTTGTATTTCATGCATGTTTGACACCAAAACCTATGTGGAAGTTCCTATCCGAGCTACAAACATCAACAATATTATCACAAACAAAAGGATCACGATCTATGCTGTTGGGAGCAGGGAGCAAGACTAGAGGGAAAAGCGAAATTTTCAAAAGCTCCTGTTTCGGTAGCGTTTTCTATATAGTATATATTTTAATATATTTTGATGGATTTGTATCTAAAAAACATGTAGGATGTTGAATCAACTAATGTTTGAAAAATCGAAATCGGACTTGGAATCGGTCGAGGGTCAACTCAGAATCAGAATCGGTCGAGGGTCAACTCAGAATCGGAATCAAAATCGGTAATGAATCGGTCATAAATCGGCCGATTTGAATTTAATGAATCGGTTTACTAAAAAATACATAATATAATTAAATTTTAAAGAAAAAAACATTTTCAAGATTTTAGGACTGTTGTTATGACCTAGACCTGTTGTTTGAAGGCCAAAGAGCACCTATACTTGTTGTTTAGGGCTGATTTCATCCACAGTATTGCCCACAATTCATTTTTAGCCTTTAAGGTGATTTTCATGACTTTTTACTGCTGCAAAGGTCATAACAGGCACATGTTTGCTTCCAAATTGTTGTACGAGGGTTTGAACAACTTCAACCTAAGTTGCATGAAATGGGGAAACGAGGACGAAACTTCGAAACAGGGGAAACGTGACCCCCCAAAATTGTGGAAATGAGGAAATGCAATATATATATATATATATATATATATATATGTTAAATTAATAAATTAGCAAAGACATTTACAAAAATGAATGTGAAATATAAATCATCAATCATACATGTCAACGAATCATTGCCTATATTGGGATCCTATTCATCAATAGCACCCTATGCCTCCCTCCTCTAGGCTCTAGCCCTTGCCTCTAACTCGAATTTCAAAGTTGATCCTCCAAAGACATTACTCAACGACTCAACACACTACAATTTTGATGAAACTTCCTAATCCAATCGCTAAAATAACGTAGAAAAAGCTTCCCATGCTTGATAAGTTATTTTGCATGAGTGAAGAGTACATTTTTATTAAGGTCATGACAGAGGAATTCAACAATCAACACCACCAACATCAAGGTACATATAGGGGTTGATGTGCTTGATTAAATGCCAATTCCATACCCTCATACATGATAGAATCTGGTGGAAACCTTGCAATCCTAAAATCCTGAAAACTATTAAGTCTGTTGAATTTTGAATGGGATCTAAAAATCTACTTTTTGCATATGAAGTCCGATGAGGTTGGAACCACTCTCAAACATCCTAAAACAATTAATGGTAATGTTAAAAATTTAAGTAAAAGGATGGAAAATAAAAGATAAGGAGAATGTCACTTTTATTACCATTAATATCACCAAGTACTACTGCACCATGGGGATATAGGTTAAAAATTAAAAAAACCATTTTTTAATGGCCCACGGGCCTACACCAAAAAATTGGCCGATTTTTGTTGAAAATTGGTGGACCGGACCGGTCCTTCGATCCGATTTGGAGACCGGTTTGAACCGGTCTGGCCTTAAATCGGTGAATCGGCCGATTCCGATTCCGATTTCACCGATTTTTAAAACTATGGAATCAACAATAGAAAACATGGATTAAACCATATAACATCAATCATCTAGTAGTTATAACTGATAATATTGTCATCAAATGATCAACCATAACAACTTTTATAGGAGCTTGGCAAAGAAGGGAGGTATCATAGCATTGTCATCAAATGATCTACCTAGTATAGGATCTTTTATTATAGGAGAAGTAGGGAGCGCCTTGGGAGCGCGCTCCGAAAAATGGGAGCGTTTTGGGGGCGAGCTCCCAAAGGGAACAAGCTTCGGGAGCGGGAGCGAGAGGGGGGTGGGTGCTCCTCCGCAACAGAGATCATGACTATAGGAGTTCAAAATTTAAATTAATATAGGATATAAAGCATCACACATATTGCAAAACATCAAAAGAATTGGAAGGAAAACATTAGTATTTATCATTTTTACAAGTGATTTTTTTCCAACAAGTCATAAAAAGGATTATTAAATCTAAAGGCAGGTATCAAAACATTTAAGGGTTTATTAAATTATTGGGAATGAATATATATTAGATGTTTCACTAAAGGAGTAATTAAAGTTTCTAAGTCTTTAAGCCCGATGATGTTAAAAGATAGAAAAATGGATTTTAATAAAATTAAGAAAGGAAGGTTTACGCATAAAGGTCTTTCAACCACTGCCTTGGCATTATTAAAAGTCAAAGGGCCTGTACAAGTAAAACATGCTAACATTGCTCTTTGTCCGTATGTCAAGGGAAATTACTTCAAATTTGATATTGCCAATCCATTATTAATCTCGAGCTAAGTATAAATGAAAATAAATTAAGGACTTGCAACTAACAATTGATGATTATAAATTCATATCCAAATTCGATGTGACAACTATCTATCAAAGAGATGTTGATATAATTCTAGGTCTGCCCTGAATAGAAATACATTTAGTACTTGTTTTATACGTATATGTTACTTGTTTTATATGTGGTATGAGAGCCCAGGATAGGTCATGTCACACTAGAAGACAATCGAGTTCCTTTAAACTCTAGTTGCATGCTACCTCTCCTAGGCAGTGTCACATATCATAGCCCAGTTTGCCCAATTCATCTAGCCAGTCTTCTATCTGAAGTTTCTTCTCTACAGCTTTGGATGTTATAAGAGATGTCCACACAGAGATATTTGACTTGGAGGAGGGACTTACCTCTCAGTCTTCATCCTTGGTCCCAAATGTCAGCATCAACAGTTCATGATATTTTCTCCCTTGTACCGTTGTACATGACATTTTTCAAGAGGTTTTTGGCTCTCAACACTATGCACATAGTTGTTTCTCTCCATCTGCTGGTGTATTTCTTAGCATTGTTCTTAGAGCTTAGATCTGATTTTCACTTTCTTTTTATAGGATTAGCTCTTGCATTCCCACTTTGTATTGACACTATTGTACTTAGGAATCCCATTGACCTATTTGTGGTCATTTGTTGGGCTCTCAAAATTCATCTTATCTTCCCTAATTGTTAAATGGCATTCAATAAGTCAAAACTTAAGGTCTTTTTCTCTCGAGATTCCTTTTAGATGTTAATCATTAGCATCTGTTCTCTACATCTAACTTGCGACTAACGTCTATGACCTCGAGGGGCTGTTTTTCCTTCTCTCATTACCTGCCATGACTTTGATTAACTGATCTTCAAGATTATTTGTATAGAATGCCTCCATGCTTATTTCATTCCTTCCCCATATAAGAACCCTTAGATGCCTTGAAGAATTGTTATTATTGAAGCATCACATTCTCTTGTGGGTTTATGCTTCTAAATATTGTCATACTAAGTAATAGATTAATAAAGTACTTTGTTCAAGAACTTTCTAGTACTTTACAAAAGTTGTCTCTTGTTCTTGTTCTGAAATAAAAACCTGAACATCATTTTATATACAAGTTCTTGTTTTCCTTCAAGTCTTTGATTATGATACAAGGTGACAATGGATGAGTCATATTTTTTTTTATTTTGCTTGAATTTCACAATAAGTTTCAAGCTTGAACTAGGTGTTTTCTGTTACTTCGAATATACATTTATTATTTGCATGAACAATGCTTGTTGGGGGGAGTTCAAGAATCTTTTGTTACACACTACAATTTTTAATCACTTTTAAATCTGGGGTTTAAGATTCTATTTATTCAAAGTACTATTTGTGAGGGGTTTGACATGTCTTCTAGGTGGGCTATATTCTGGTGGTAGTGCACAAATGGTTGAAACAGCTTTGGGCATCCATGGAGATGAAATTCTATATGTTGGAGATCATATTTACACAGATGTTAGCCAATCTAAGGTTCATCTTCGATGGAGAACTGCCTTGATTTGTCGTGAATTGGAAGAGGAGGTAAGCTTGTCCCCATCTTATTTGTAACATTACTCCTTGTTAGATAATGTAATACTTTAATTTTTTGAATATTTATTTATCAGTTTCTTTGTTGTCAGAGCATTTTCATAATTATGAAAGAATAAATCTACAAGGAAACATCATTGAGATTAATGAAATGGGTCCAATTTAGACAGTAAAATTTTAGTTACCACTTGGTGAATGGTGATATTTGGATTGAACACACATACATGAGAATCACATGATAATGGATAGAATATGAAACATTTTTATTTAATGATGCTGCAACAATAATACATCACACTCCCTCTTGCACATCATCTCCGTTACATATTTATGCCACCCTTTGGAAGTTGTGTTGATTTAGCCACCTAATTCTAAACTTAACATTTAATGATATATTGGTCAAATGCTTTTTCCCTGGTTTTCCTAACTCTGAGCCAGATCTCCCAGTTGATGGATATGTTGAGACTCCGGTCTTTTAGGGAAATGGTGATTCACCCGTATTGCACATCATATCTTTTCTTTCTTTGTTGGGTGATCTCAATATTTGTCATGAGGATAATAAGATGCTGATGTTTTCTAAATCCCTGAAAGAAGATGCATGGAGGTGGTATTCTAATATCCCCGATGGATGCATTACCTCCCTAGCAAATTTCTTTGCTATGTTTTTCCAGAGGTGGTATGATGGTGAGGGCGATATGGTAAGTGTCATGGAAAGGGATTTCACATACCTAAAAAACTTGTCAAGGCTGGATGAGTTCACGATTTCCACTACTGAGCAGCCTATCCCAAGTGATCCTCTTGAAGAAGTTCATGAAGACCCCTTGAGTGAGGATGTTGTTGAAGATCATCCTCAATATGAGGTTCATGGAGAACTCTTGACTGAAAATTCTGTTACAAACCTTGAACTACCTCGTATCATCATGGTTGATGAGACTCAATATATGAAGATGCCTCTAAGTTATCTCACTAAGGGGAAAATTAGACAGCTTATCAAAGAAAATCGGGTTTTCCTCCCTAGAGCACATCATGACTCTAAAGAGGAGGTCCATGGGGAATCATCCATGGAAGATATTACTAAAGACCCTCATAATGGGAATTTTTTCAAGACAACTCTAGTGATGATGAGCGCATTTGTACTCCTAATCCACCTCCAGAAGAAACTATTACATAGGCCCTTATTGAAATAAGGAGGTGTGTAATGTATATAGTGATGATGACTTGGAAGGCGTACTTCCTTATGACCTTTTTTCTGAAGAGGAGGATCATGAGCATGAAGAGGACACACATAGTTTGAAGTATGATATAAGTGATGAAGAATCCCTCATGACTGACACAGATGTTAATGATGATAATTGGAAATTTATGGAGAACCCTATCTATGCCTTGTATGAAGAAGAACCTGATGATCCAGAATCTTTTGAAGGCATGATTGAAAACCCCATATATGACATATCAGTGGAAAGAAATTTTGAGTCATAGTCTTTTGATAGTTTTATTGAAAAGCCTAGTTATGAGGTGTTCATGGATTTTGAGACCTTGGGAAATCTTTACACGAAAAATGAGCATGATTTTTTTTCATATGATCAGTATGAGCCATGCATGAGTATCAGTAATGAAGACCTGGAGAGGTAGTACATTGAAGAGTCAGATAAGATGCCGTGAGTGGAATATCAGTCTTAGCCTTCATCTTCACATCCAGAGTTCTCTTATGATTTGGAGTGGCCTGGGGCTTACGTTACTACAAAGGTTTTTCATCCGATGAGCCCTCTAAGGAAGTATGGTGGTGTGGTTGATCTACCCCATCCTACAGAGTTGTACATCAGTCCTATCCAATCTTGGATAGAAGCATTCTGCAAGATGACCCGCCAGTCGAGGAAACAGTTTGATGATATTATGCATGGTTATGATCTTCCCCATCCAACCTTCCCATCCTCAATTTTTTCGCAGGTTTGCATGTCGTGAATAAGGTGTCCTTGTTTTGGTTGGTAACCAAACACAAGGTGAAATCTTTTTATATTGATGAAATGTTAAAATGGTTGCATTGGATTTATCATTTTACTTAGCATTTTGATTATGTTATGCTTATAATAGGAAAATAAGCTCCTCAAAGTGAGCATTTACTTTATGCATTTTTCAGTATTTTCCTTTTATAAGAATTTTTCATTAGTTAGTTTTTGAATAAAGCAACTTATGGTTCACTGGTTTCTTGCAAACACTTGTGCTACTGAAGGGTTTTCTTGTCCAGTTAAGATGTGTTTACAGGTCATAGAAACTAGAGATTTTGGTGTTCTAGTACAGTGAAGCACGACTCGCTTAGGACTCGCGAGTCTGTGCGAGTGGAACCCTAGCCTGGGTAATCGGGATAAACTCGGCTCAGACTCGCCATCTGTCATAGACTTGGCGTACTCAGTCGACTCGGAGTAGAATTGTCCCACTTGTCATGAAATCGTCAGAAGACTCGGCCATAGCTTGGACCCCGCAGACGCCAAAAAAACGGAGGGAAAAAAACGGACGCGGGATAAAAAAACGGAGGGAAAAAACGACACGGGAGAGCCTCATTCAGTTAGTCATCCATCAAATATCGATTCAGTGGCTGTCGATGAGAAGGAGAACCGAGAATCTGATGAGTTCGATCTACCGTTTAGGAGAAGTCTTGGAGGAGGTCTGCTGAGTTGCTGAGTGCTCATGGTCTGGTGTTGGTGGTCATGGTCTGGTGTTGGTGGTCTGTTAGATTTATTTATTTTTTTTCATTTTATTTATTTTAGAAATAATAAATTATAATATGAATTTGCTTTTTTAGTTTAGTTTAATTTTTTTTTTAATTATAAGTGTTTTTTAAGGGCAGTGGACTGTGGGCTGAGTATTTTAGCCATAGGGCATTTGTTCATAAAAAAAACACTTAAAATTTAAAAATAATTCAAAACTAAAAACTAAAATACAATCAATTTTTTTTTTTTTTTTTGTATTTTAGCCACACAGTATCTCATCCCACTGGCCATAGGGCCATTTTAAAAAAAAAATAAAATTTAATTGTCTTTTAATTTTTACAGTTTTATAGCCTATATGGATTAGAAATGCTTTTAACCTCTTTTTTGTGCCCAAAATGTACAATATTTTATGTTATTTTCCTTTTGGCTACGTTGGCTGCCGCTGCTTCCTCTTCTCCTGTCCAACCTCTGGTTCACACTTCTAGTTCAGACTCACACTGCAGCTCAACCGAAACCCAACCCTCGAACAAGCGAAAAACCTTGCAAAAAACAAGTGAAACGACTTATATTAACCCGCGGGTGGCGCTGTCGACTTGTGATTTTTTGCAAAAAATCGCGAAAATATCGTGCAAAAATCGCTGCAAAAAATCGGCCGATGTTTGCCGATAATATCACCGGCAAGGAAACATCGTGATATATCGCGATGTTGGCGATATATTGCCGTTGCTGGTAACAGAGGTTGGGATACCATGGAACTGTTTGATGCCCTAAACATCATAACAATACCTAGAGATGAAAACAAAGAAGCAAATCAACTAGCAGTAGCAACCTCAACCCTCCAACCAAGGGAAGAGTTAATCAAAGGCCATGGAAAATTTGAGATCAATTTCAGGCCATCCATCCCGGATAATGTAGATCATTGGTAGGTATTCAAAGATGACAAGCAAATCCTTAGGTTTATACATAATGTCCAAGAGGTCGCGGATTGCAAAATAAGTTATAAGGAGGAA
This sequence comes from Larix kaempferi, assembly GCA_027924585.1. Classification (NCBI taxonomy): domain Eukaryota; kingdom Viridiplantae; phylum Streptophyta; class Pinopsida; order Pinales; family Pinaceae; genus Larix; species Larix kaempferi. Next base: position 21,577,918 of record BSBM01000887.1, read on the forward strand.
AAGTATGACTACACTGAGAACGAGGGTCAACCTAGGAACGCTGGACCAAAGAGCATAGTAGAATGGGAGCACATTTTTAACAGACAGGATAGGCATAAGCCCGAAACGAAAATATTGAAAGCTGGAAACCATATTGAGATCAATATTGGAACTGAAATAGACCTAAGCTAATAAAAATTGGTAAAGGAAAAAATGAAAAGGAAAGAAATGACCTTATAAGCTTAGTTTAGGAATATCGGATTGTCTTTGCCTTTTCATATGATGAGCTCAAGTCATATCGGGAGGATGTTTTCTAGCACACTATCCCTTTAAAAGAAGATGCCAAGCCTTTTCGCCAGAAGTTGAGACAGATTAATCCCTAGGTGGCCCCCATTGGATTAAAAGAGCTTCTTAAGATGCTAACAACAGGAATCATAACCCCAACTAGACATTCCTCATGGTGTTCAAATCTAGTTGTTGTAAGAAAAAAGAATGGAAACCCAAGACTTTGCATTGACTTTAGAAACTTGAACTGGGCATGCTTGAAGGATAACTAGCCTCTCCCAAATATGGAAACCTTGTTGCAAAGGGTAACTGGTGCCAGAATGATGTCAATGCTTGATGGTTTTTCAGGATACAACCAGTTGTTGGTAAATAAAGAGGATAGACATAAAACAACTTTCACCACTCCTTGAGGTACTTTTGAATATCTCAGGATGCTTTTTGGACTGCTTAATGCCGATGCAACTTTCCAAAGATCCATGGATTATGCTTTCAGTGAGCTAATTGGTAAAATAATTGAAATATATCGGCAAGTTTTTTCCCCTGCTTGGACATTCTATAGTTGCACTTGAAAATGATAATTGAAAGATCACTTAGTAATGCATCTTCAACTAAAATATCAAGTCATTTGGTGTTGAAGTGTGTTCTTTAATTTTTAATCATAAAGTGGATGCTTTGAAAAGTGAGTGTAGGTTATTTTTTACCTTCAAGTAAATGTAAATGATTATTTTTTACCTTGAAGTAAATGTAATTGACTCCTTAGAGGCGAAACATTTTTCTTTTGGAGGTCACTTTATCTTTCATTTGTAATTTTTGAATAGGGGGGAGTGATTATTTCCTTACCTTAAGGTCAATTTTTGATGGACGAAGGTGTTTTTAGTTAGGACATTTCTCCTTTGAGGGTGGACACTATTTCTCTCCTAAGTACATCTCTTGAAGGTGAACAATATTTTTTCGGTGGGACTTACATTCTATGTGCCCCACCTAAACATGCTACACCTTTATCCCACCATATCGACAGTTGCAAAATACCTATATTGTTTTTTACCACGCCAACCTTGATGAGGAAGAATTGTTCCTTTGAAAACATGGTGAAGAAGAATCATTGCTTATTCTTAACCACCATGAGGAAGAAGAATTGCTCTAGAAACACTATGAGATGGATTGCTTCTCTACATGACATCATTGCCAAGCTTAGTGAACATGTTTCTAGCTCGGTGGAGAAGATGGTAGGGTGTGGGAATTTCAGTGGGGTGCTGGAATGGTAATGGCTCATTCTAGTCTTCATCGGGTGTGTTGTACAATGCTCTTAGTTCATTTGATTTCCTTTGTATTAATGAGACTCATGAGATCCTATTAAGTCACTTCCAAACATAGCGGGTTATCACTGGTTTTTTGCCTATCAACATGAAACTAGGTCTTCAGGTGGGGTTAGAGGTGTAGGTAGAGTGGTTTGTTTGATCATAAACTCTCTTTCGAGTAGGGTCTCTTTGGTAGTTGTTACCATTCAAACTAGCAGGCTCGAATTTGTAGCACAATGTGATGTGTATGCTAGTGAATGGTAATCATGGGAGAGAACTAAGCCCAAATGTCACCTCAGCACAGTCTCTTAACTACTTTGGGTAACTCTTGAACCTAGTGGAGAGCCCTCTTGAGATACCTGGAAACAACAACAAATAGATACCTATCTACAACCGTAAAAACAAAGATAAGTGCCTTATATGGAGTCAATCAATGAATTAAGAAGACTACTTGATCTACTAAGGAGTTAATTCAAACAGCTACTTGTCCAAGATAACAAATATCAATGATCTCCAACACAATTTCACGTTTACCAATGAATCACACAACCCAAGGGACACCTTAGAAAAGTGCATCCTCAGGGGGAGATAGACAAGTAGGGCAAGGTGAGGCCCTAGGAGGCCTCAAAAGGAAAACACTGCCTAACGTTTAGGAGATATAGGGTTTTCACGTTTCCCAAGACAATGGGTTCAATTATGATGCCCTTCAAGATCTATGGACAATTCAACTAGGGCGAAATTGAGCGGTGGACCAGATTTAGCAAATCCCAAATATTTTTAGGTTTTTGAATTTATGTAAATTTTTAGGGCTTTTTGACAATATATGATTTTCAAGGTTTTTATACATAAAATGGAGACGCCCTTCAAGATATGTGGATAAATCCACTAGGGCGAATTTGTAGGGAGGACTAGAATTAGAAATCCATGGCTATTTTTGGAGTAATGAATTTTCTAATTTTTAGGGTTTTTGGAATTTTTCAGATTTTCAAGGTTTTTGATTTTTTTTAGATTTTTAGGGTTTTTATGCATAAAATTGCAGCAAAAAATATAATACAATAACTGCTGAAAACTAGAGTAAAAATGACAAGAAAGGGGATATGATTTTCATCTCAATCCCTAGGGCATTGAGAGATCTATGGTTAATGTCCCTCTCTTAAGATGTTCCTCTAGCACTTGCAAGCTAGGGCATCACCTAGCAACCTCTAGGGTTCAGTAGGAGAGGCTAACTAGGGTAAATGAAGAAGTCCAAGGCCCCAAAATCAATAGGAAACCCTTATATGCAAGATGTTTCCTTCATACAAAGTTGATAGAATATTGGTAAAAAGCCATAATTCAGTGAAAATGCAGCATAAAACTACCATTCAATCTACATAGTAACATTATTCACCAACATTCAACAAGAGATGAGCAAATAAGACACCTTTAGGTCACACTTGTGGATGTGTTATTCCAACAAGTCTAGCATTAACCATAGCATGTGCAAGAAAGAAGCCCTAGATCATTCATCCATCCACCATCAAGCAAAGAACATCATCCCAAGAGAAGTGCGTATCACCTAGAAGACTCAAAGAGTAGGAGAAAAGAAATAACTTTATATTAGAGCCCTTGTATCATTTTACAATGAGGGGAGGATGTCTGTTTATACTATTTCATCCTCAAATGTTTAATTTTGAGCCTACAAGTCCTAAAAATAAAATAACAATACTGTTAGGGTAAATTCTGCAAAATTAAGGAATTTTACCCCAAAATAGACAAAAATAGTAAAAATAAGATGAGAAAAGGCTTCACTGGATGAAGTAGTGAGCCAAGGGGACGTCATGCCCCATCTAACTCCGAAATGATGCTTGGCCCTGTTGCCGCCTAAAACAAACTTGATCGCGGGTAAGTCTCCCAACCGCTGTGTGTTCCTCCTAAACTCCCAATGTCACCTCGGTTCTAAACTCTTTCGTTTAGACCACAACTCCTAAAGGCCAAGGTGGGTAGTCCCTCCTTACTAAGTTTCTTTTTTACAGTTCGTTTTTGGGAGTTGTAAGTTACTAGAAATTAAAATGACAGTCAAACGTGCAATAATGCAATGATGTTAATGACAAGCAAACCTTTTACAATAAACCAATGGTGAATGCAAGAGAGAAATAAACAACTAAACAATAAGACCATTGCCATCTCTACTTGGGCTTGTTATCACATACATAGTAACTGGGCTACCATGTCAGCAGAGCAGATATCTGCACTTTTTCGAGCTTTGCCTTTGCATATTTTCAGTGAGATAAGCTATGATGAGCAACATTATTTATGATCACTCACACATCAAAGCATCTTTATACCAGACATTTAGTAGACCTTATGCCAAGACTGAGCCTTGAGACCTCAAATTTGATGACCGATATGACCTTTTATTCCATACAGTTGCAGTGCAGTTTTCAGTATTTCAAATACAGTGTTCTCAGTGGTTATAGTTGGTTCAAATTGCAGATGTTGATTGATGACCCAATATATATATTTGATGTGCATTGATGTTATTACCTTGTTGTTTAGGTCATTTTGATAGCATTGAGTTGGTATAAAGTAATTGTGATCTGGCAGTGTATCAAAGTTGAAATAAAATTGGTTATGGATTGTATATTGGTTGTATTACTGACATTTGGAAACTCTTGTTTTATGCTTGTTGGTCTTTACCTTCATATGAATGTGAACATGATCATTTAGTGTCTACTTGACCTGCTAGCTTAGGCACCATCTTCACTTGTCTCCATCCATCCAGTTGTCCATTCCCCATTTATTGGTTTTTTCCTTGACTTACACCTTGACTTGTGATATGAAGGAGCTCCCCGCTTCTGCCTCTGTGTTGGACTTGCATCCATGTTTATTTTGTGTCTCGACTCTGAGTTGGAAACAAAACTTGTCTTTGGTGAGTTGGATTTTATGCCTTTATCACTCTAGTCAGTTGACCCGATGTGTGGTTTATATTTGTGGAAGTCCCCCTAGTTGCTTGAGCTGTGTTGGCTAAAACCTGAAGCAAAATTGTACTACATATGGAAATTATTGTTATATCTTGTACAACCCAATGAAAAGGGCTATGAAATTGAAGTGAAATTCAAATGCTATGAAATGTAAATGCACCCCGGATGTAAGCTGCGATTAGTTGTGCTTATCAGCACATGTGAAATCCTAGAGGGGTCATATTAGGACTAAAAGAGCAATGGATAAATGTATGCTAAATCTAAAGATTGCTGGTCGTGAAATGTAATGAAATGAAAGGTCCTAAAAAGCAGTGGCTAAATGTATGCGAAATCTAAAGATTGCTAACCTTATGTGAAACTTTCCTCATTGAGCCTGTGGGTTATGATATGAGATGGAGCAAGGGACAACTAATTCTAAGTGTCCCCTAGAACCTCAAGTTACGGTTAGCCGGGCACCTAGTTCACAACGGTTCTAGTAGTAGACAGTTTTTTGCCAAGGTTGAATAAGCACTTCTCTGAACAACTTATCCATTTGTGAGACATCGCCATTCCTTGTGTACTTCTTGTCCAACACATGCTTAAGTGTGTAACACCATGCCCTTCATCCAAAGTGTCACAGTGTCAAGTCAGTCAAGTCATCCCTTTCAGCCTAGCCTTTGCGTCTTTAGCCTTCACCCTTTGCTAGCAATCTGATCATGTTTACAAATAATTATATTCTTGAGATTCTGCTTGGAAGTAAATTATTTAACTAACCATTTTTATTTATTAACTGCCAGTGAAATGATGCTTAATACATTAGAGTCTCGCTATGAAAATGATTTAGAGAGCATGTCTTAACTATTTGCACTTGCAGCAGCTTGGCTTCTTTAGCCAGGGTCATTTTTTATCAGTTTGACCGGTCAGACCCAGTTTGACCGGTCAGACCTAGTTTGACCAAGGTCAACCTTGGGACTCGTGATGAGATGGACCATTTATATTGCACGATGATGATCTATGGTCCTTTATATACCTTATGATGATTCCATATGATGGGCATAGGCTTCAGATGATGATTGATGCAGTTTCATGATTTTTATTATTTTTAGATCAGCATATTTTTACATTGTTCGGGTATGGTGGACCCTATAGATGATCTTACAGGTTATCAAAAGGTGTATGAGTACTCATCTCTAGTGGATTTGAGTCTTCTGGATCCATTAAGACACTTATCTATCAATTTCAGGCACTCCCAGGCATGTGATGAGCAGTTTTCCACCTATTGACCAGTTTGGCCATGCTGGTGTGGCATGTCCAGTCAGATCATTGGAGGCCAATCGTTTCCTAGGGCGCTACAGGGGAAGGGGGTGGTCCATCCACTTGTTATTACCATATTACCCCCCTGTCGGACATGATGGCACACTCAGTTTGACAGCGCAAGCACCTGACAGTCAGTTATGGGCAGTTTCAGGGTTTTTCAGGAGGATAAAAAATGGAATAAAAAGGTCATAAAGGAATTCGATTTGGGCAATTGAGGCAAGGTTTTGGCATGAGGCCTGCTTTGAGGTCATCAATGGTGTATCCCACTCCTTCCATATCAGTTTGCAGCAGTCAATGGGGTCCACACAGTCAGCAGGATGTTGTTTGATGTATTTTTTTTTAAGTTTGAGGGGACAAAATTTGTTCATTTGTGTACTTGGACATGTCATTGAGTCTCATGTTATATTATTGTTCCATGGGGTGATGCTAGTGAAGGGAAATAATACCTCCTAGCCCCACCATGTGCCCCTAGTCACTTGTCCTAGTCATCTTATGTGGCACTTACATGTTTTAGTCTCCCCTAGTCATGACGTCATTCCCCTAGGGTCTTTTTAGGCATGACATCATCCCTTTAGTGAGTGATCCATGTCATATTTTATATTGGCTCATCTTAGCCATTGATTATATTGTTGTATCTTTTGATCTCAACCACTCATTTCAAAAGTGGTTTAGGGTTTTGGTCTTCCTCATCCTATTTAAGGAGGAGACCCCCTATTGTAATGGCACCTTTTGGGCTCTGGAAAACTTGGAATAAAATACTATTTTTGCAGATCTACTTCTTGGATTTGATTGGGATGCTTTTGTACATGATTATACATCTTTTGCTTTAGACATCTTTGCCTGTAACAACATGATTTTGACAGCTACAAAGGGAGGCCGAATTGACTTGGGCAAGGAAGGCGGATTGCTTGAAGGGAAGATTGTGGGCTTCTCACATCCCCCTTGGGCATGACGTTTCATCTTGAAGGGAGTTTTTCAATTGTGCTTTGTCCATTGATTTGCTTCTTTTGATATGGCATGCTTAGATCTCATTTAATTGTGGATCAAATCTAACTTATGGTAGTTTGTTTGCTAGGTTGATTGAGACGTTTTTCCTCCTAGGGCTTGGACGTTTTTCTTGGAATCACTTGGATTTAGCTTGGAATTGTAACTAAATGCAAAGATCATCTATGTGCAAGGTAGCCACAAGCTTTTGAGGTAAGATCTGCAAGGTACGTATCCATTTCACTTGTTTTCTATCCTATTGGTCATAAAACCCTTAAAATCAAGACCCTAGTTTTTTTATTTTTTAGATCTATAGAGATCTAGCAATCACTTGGGCTTAATAATTAAAACCCACCTTAATAATCAACTTAACTATCCTGATCTATAATTTGGTCGACATCCGACTCCATTTGCCCCCCGATCTAAGGCACTAGTCCTCCTTGAGGCAAGTCGCACTCCTTGGGTAGGTGGTCTTTTGCTAGATCCGACACGTGGGTATTGCTCATTCCTTCTCAAATCCATTGATCCATGCTATAGCATACCCCCCTAGTGCCATCTCACTTTGATTTTGACCTTGTGGGCCCCATTTGGACCATTTTCCACTTTTTAAGGGTGGGCCCTGTTATCCCCCTTTCTGACAGGGTTATAGGGCAGCAGGGGACAATCACCAACAGCAGGTCTGGGCCCTAATATCAGCAATGAAGGGGGTCCATTATGTTCCTTAAATGACCGTGTATCAGCATACTCAGCAGTGAAGACATTCAGACTTTGGAAAGTATACAATTTCAGGAAATCTGAAAATGGTAGATAAGCTTGATACAGATGGACTTCTGTTCATTGCTTCAGATCTCTGCAGTGATGATATTTTGATTGGACATTCACAACCCAATTAGCTGAGACATTTACAAAATAAGGATATCAAACAAAGCAAACCAGAATGCAGGTTGATGGTAACTCACGATGACTACAGCATCACGTCAAAACTGCCAAAAGTGAAAACATCTGTTGCAACAGTTTTGCGCATCCTGTAGGTCGTGTGTTTGACACTTGTGAGTTTTCTGTGGAGGTTGCATTTAGGTTTTTTGATTCATCTGAACTTAGCATATTCTATGCGCTTGAGACAACAAGGCAACACAAAGTCTCCAGCGAGAAATATGCCAGGTTAAGCACGTTAGATCCAAGTACGGTGACTATTTTGGGATTACAGTTGCTGGCTATCCAGTGGCCCATCCTGATATGATAAAAAATGAAGTGGGCTCCATCGAGGAAGATTATCAAAGGGACCTTGCTTACTGGAAATTGAAGGTAGAGGCAGGTGCAGATGTAAAAATTACACGGTTATTTTATGACGCTGACATATACCTGAAGTTTGTAAATGATTGCCGGCAAATTGGGATGAAATGCCCCATTGTGCCTGAAGTCATGCCTATAAACAATTACAAGGGTTTCCTACGCATGGCTGGATTTTGTAAAACTAGGATTCCTTCTGAAATTACTACTACATTGGAGCCTATCAAAGACAATGAAGAAGCTGTAAGGGCTCATGGAATTCATCTTGGCACTGAAATGTGCAAGAAGATTCTAGCTCATGGAGTTAAGACTTTGCATTTGTATGCGCTCAACATGGAGAAATCAGTCGAGAAATGAAGAATATGTAAATGTATCAATGGGAATCGACTCTGGTAGCTTTGTCAGAGAAGGTCGAAGCTTGAATCACAGGTGGAGCCGAGGAGCGTGTCTCTTTGTGTTTGTATCGGGTCATCCCTCACGACCTCCCTTCGTATGTCACACTGGCTCTGGCTATCATGCTCAGAACTCGTTTGATGAAGTGTAGCAGCATTCAAAACAGGGTTTTTTCTTTAAAATGCTCATCGTCATGCTCATCGTCAGGAGGGGCCCTCCTGCGGTTCCGTGTGGAAGTTAATACCATAGCAACAAAAATATAAACAGAGCTGTCATCGCCGATTTCATTTGTGCTTATCTGTTCTGGTTTCAAGACGATGCATAAGTTATAAAATCAAGTGCCAAAACCTAGGTTTCAGCAGAATGTCAATCACACCAGTGCAAGTTAGTGTTATTTGGGGTCACGCCGAGGGATTAATTCACGGCCACTTGAAGTTTTGAAGTGAGCAGTAGGGAGAATTCTGTGCCCACGCGGAGTTCGGACTGCCAGTGACAAGCTGATCCACGTTATTGACAGTCATTCGACGGTTATCAGAAGGCGCCATCCACCCACGTGGAAACGTCAAACTCGGGTTCTAAATCTGATTGCGTTGGTGGGTCATGTGGCAGTAGCTCTTTCATATCAATCCTGGACCCGCGGTTTCATTTTCTACTTGGCATATCCAGCATTGGACGACCGTTTCAGATAGTCAATTGCAGCTGAGTCTTTAAAACGAGTCCCACTTCAAGCAACCACCTGGGTTTCATTTTTTACGAGGAGATCTTCTTTCTCCGTGGCTATTGGAGCCCAGTCAAGGTCGATCCCGTCCACAAATTTACGCCAAGCTTGCTGTGAGTGATTGCAAACACGTGGAGTAATCTTTTTGGCGACCGGTCTAGAGTTAAACACGCCCTTACCTATAATGTCGATTACTGCGAGCTCCGATTGAAGACAGGTCGATTTTTGTCATAGGTAGCTGTGGCTACGTTCCAAATGAATCCGCCTCTACCCGATCTCTAATTAGACGTAATTTTGCCGATTGAAAAAAGCCACGAGTCATCAGCGTGCCGCTTTAATTTGACAACCGATTCGGTAGAGGCAGGCAGAATTGAACTCTTGGCAACCGCTCAGGGGCTAACTTTGCGGTCATGGGGGATTTTTGGAACATTTCACAGCTAATTGGCAGTGTTTTTCTGTAACGAGGAGTTTTTGAGAAGTTATTCTAAACATCTGTTGAAGCTCATCTAGTTTACATTGACAACTGATTCACGCTTTACAAGTGGCAGTTAACTTTTATTTCTGACAGCCTTAAGAATGCTCGCTTCAGTTAAAAAGCATTCAGTCTGTTTAGACTTCAGTTGAGAAAAAGTGGATTTTTACTTTTTTCTTAATTTTTATTTATTTTATTCTTTTGAAAAAAAAAAGGGCATGAGAGCCTTTTTAGGCCTATAAAGGAGCCAGCCTCCTCATTGTAAAAGGATGGAGAATTTTGGAAGTTTTTTCCCGTGAACTTAATAGAAAAATATCATGATGGGATTCTTTGGATAAATTGGGAATTCTTTCGCCCTTTGTTTGCCATTTTTATTTGTATGCCATCTTTCATTTTGTATGAGGCAATACCTCTCTTAGCTCTTTGCTTTCGACTCTTAAGCTGGGATCATCTGAATAGAAGGATAACAATCTAGCACAACTTTATTTGACCCATGTTTTTGTCTTAAGTTTTGCGGCTTTCAAGTATGCTCTAGTGCAAGAGCTCTTAGTTGGTTACTACATTCATCTGGCAGCAAGGTCCTTTTAGAGTTTTCCTTTGACTCCATTCGCCCCTCTCTGATACTGGCACTGGTCTTTCCCTGAGGATTGATCTTCCTTTCCTTTCCATCACCCATCCAAAACTATCTTTTGTTACATCCGTTTCTCTAAGGCAGCCTCTTCCATTCACCTTGCTCGTTACTGTACCTACCTTAGCGATCCTATTTTAGGGATACCCCCCTAGTGTTGGAGAAGAGCCAACCTAAAGCGAAGAGGAGAGAAGTGTGGTGATATTGGCCTCTCTCCTGAGAGAGTTGTCATCCAGCTGGCGTTGCACATTTTGGGCTTTCAAACGACATGCATGCCATTTTGGAGGACAACAGGCCCCACTTGGGTACTTTTTTTTGGCATTAGATCTAGCTAGATCTACTATTCGTAATCCATAAGTGACCCTGTCTTACACTTGGTTGAACCTTTGTCACCTCCCTAAGCCTTTACAACCAAACCCTAACCACCTTCGGTCTACTAATCATCCTAGATCTAGATCTTGTTTCATCTTAGTCTCCTACTCTTTCATCATCATATTTCCCTAGGAGGTCTAGATTGAATTCGCTAGCCTTCATTGGCTAAGCTAGGGTCTCCCCCTTGATCTTGCTTAGGCTTGATCTAAAGTGAAGAGTGCCTCGGTGAACATGACACCCATTTTGCATTGAGAACTGTGGCATCTCTTGGGTCACCTCTTTAGTTGTCTACACCTCTACCGTCCTAGATGGAATACCTTTAGAGACAACCACACATTGTATGATAATAAGGCTATGGAGTCACAATAATCAATTTATCAAATACTTTTCCAATAGTGTTAAATCATTCACTTAACAAAGTATAACATTAAACAATGACTTTCAGTAAAAGATCAAATTAATGTAAGATGCTTGCAACAAGATGACCAAGATATCACATAAAGCACCAACTTGTAGAAATGAACAATTTAGTGAGTCAGAGATACATACATCAAGATTAAGCTGAAAATGAAATGCTTTGGAAGCAAAATACTGTGAACAATAGTAACAATGTTGTGCAAGTGGTCCTGTAAATTTTAGTTAATTTTAGGCCTCAATTCAACTTAGGGGATTAAGGTTTTGCTGCAAGAAAGTTAATCTATTCTATGTGTCTACCCCAAGAGACTATCTCCTTCGATTTGAGAGAGATTGCCGTGTGCTCAACCTGAGAACATAAGGTTCCCAACTAGCTCCATTAGTCAATCCCAAAACTTGCTCGGTGCTCAACTGGAGGACACAAAGTGCCGCAAGGATCCCAACAGCCTCTACCCCACTAGCTCCACAGGTCAAGTCTCGTTTTCTCAATTCTAATGAAGATATGTTTCCGAGTGCCTGTTAGACTGGCCAACTCAAATCCTTGCCCTTTCTTGTCACCCAAGATCGGTCAAACCGACGAGGGGAGAGAATACAGGGCAAGAATCGGGGCTTAAGTTAAATTTTAACCTTTAAGGAAAAAACCAAAGCAATGCAAGCCAACGCGATTTCACAAGGGAGGCAAAGCCTTTTCACTTGTGAGGTACGGGCAAAAGAACTTAAAATGAACTTAAGGAAATAAGATACAAGCCTCAACGATTTTGCATGGATGGGCAAAGCCTCTTCTCATGCAAGGTGTGGGAAAAACAACTTGAAGCAAAACTTAAAGAAATAAATGACAAGCTTCAACGATTTTGCATGGATGGGCAGAGCCTCTTCTCATGCAAGGTGTGGGCAAAAAATAGAGTGCAAGGCAACGCAATTTCACAAGGAAGGCAAATCCTTCTCACTTGTGAGATGCGGGCAAAAGAAAATACAAGAAAGTAAAATGCTAAACCCAAGCTACTTACAAAATCATGCAAGGGTGGCAATGCCTCCTCTCTTGCATGCAAATGAAAGCAAACTAACTAAGCACTAAATACTTGAGCTGAAGTACAAGAAATCAAGCCCAAGAGACTCTCTTGGACTTGTTACAATAATACAAAAATCAACACTTGATATTATGTAAGAAATGAGAGAAAAGAGGGTGATTTTGATCGTTTTCTCCAAAGTGGCCGAAATGGCAACTTGTGGAGGCCCTTTATTTGTGGAGATTGCTGAATTTGGGTAGCATAACCTTCTTGAATGTGCAGACCTGCTAAAAACTAGCAAGCAAAAGTTATAGAAAAAATGCCCAAAATCACTTTGGGACAATGTTAGTGTATCATACAAAATGTACAAAAATTTCTGAAAAATTATGAGTAATTTTTTAATGAGATAAAAGCATGTAAACAATACTTGAAATCAGATTTATGTATGAGAAACTTATAGAAATTAAATGCAGAAAATATTAAAGACAATGTTGTTAGATTTTCTACTTTTAATCAATATTATCTAGGATCTTAACTGAAAGAATAACATGCACAGCATAACACAATAGACACAAAGAATTTCCAAGGGAAAACCATAAAGGAAAAAACCCCGCAACTTCCTCAGAGATAGAATCGTCACCAATACAATTTCACAAAAGTAAAACCCCAAAACAAAGATGGTCTTCTGCAGCTCCTCTCTCTTTCTCCTATGCGAACTTGTCCTCTCTCTCTCACTTATGCGAACTTGTGTGGGTGAGTGTTTGTTCAAATGAGAGAGCTCCACTCTCTATTTATACTTTATCTTTCACTTCACCTTTTCACTTGCTAGGTTGGCCCCAGCTATACCTGATTGAGCCGACTTCTTTAGGGGACTCAATAACCCTAATCTAACAGACTCTAGGGGGATCTATTGCTCCAACTTACAATGGAGGATTTACCTCAATGACTTTACATGACCAAATGTAATAATGACATCCCTGACCAGAGTAATAAACATCTCTGGTGGAGGTACAAATAAAATACAATAATAATAACAATATAAACTACAAGTGAATATCTTCCGAAGTTACAATTACATTAAGAAATGGAAGAGTGAGTGCTCCTTTGCTCTTTCAATGTTGGGAGTGTGGGGTGTCCGTCAAAGGAAATCCACTCTCAAAGCCAAGTAACCTGCAAGCTTGCAAAATGTTTGCTACACACTAGAAAGAAAGGTGAGTACCTAATGAAGAGCTAGGAAACCATAAACTTGTACAAGCATATGAAAATCTCAACTACTAAACAGGAAACTCATAAGATTCTAGCAACACTACTAAAATCTCACCAAAGCAAAACACTTTGCTTGTTTGACCTCCCAAGCGTGTGAAGCTATGAAGTGCAGAAGCAAACCAACATCAAAGAGCATAACGAACACCAAAACACCTCCAAATATTTTCTATTAACAAGCCAAATGGCTTAAAATTACAATGGCCCAAGAATGGACAAGATGAGAGCAAGAGAATGAGAAAAATAGAAATGAAGCAAGGGGATGAGAGATTGTAACCAAAATGAGGAGGAGGAGCCTCCTTAAATAGGAAAAGAGAGAGGGGAGAGTTCCTTTGCATGAATGACATTTGTCACTTGGAGAGAAAAGGGGCCCAAGGAGGGGGGGTGCACTTTCATGGGTTAAAAATAACAAACAATGGGGGGAGAAAAACCTCCCACTCATGTTTTATATTTCATTTCTAGGCCAAGGGGAAGGAATCATGAAGGTGAGATCCCCTCTTTTGGCTTATTTCAATTTATCTCATTTCCCATGGTGAGAGGAGGGTTTCCCCCCTTTGGCAACAACTTCAAACTTGAAAAACACTTACTCAGGGGGCCCCTCTTGGACTTTAATTTCACCTTAGGAACATAACTTGACATTATGAAACAATTTTTCCACCTCCCAAGTGACTTTAGGCACTTTTCCAAAATTTGCCTTACTAATTAATCGCCAATTTTCCCGATTTCCTTGACTGACTTAGGAAAAAGTGACCAAAACCTTAGCAAGACTTGTCCGAATGACTTCAAACTTGGTCTAAGGTGTAGGGGGTCTCATGCCATTTATCTTGAGTACCCATACCCCTATACAACATCATAAAGGACCACTTATCCCTCTTTTACAAAACAATTTTATATGTTACGAGGGACATTTTTTAATGACCAAAAATTAAAAATTCCTATGAAAAACTTAATGAAATTCAGCAAGACTCTGGATAATGTCTAGCATGGTAATACAAAACATTCCTAGGCCTAAATCACCCCATGGACTCGATCACTAGAACACCTTTCACCACTTTGGAGGTATTTTTGAGTGAAAAACTCATATAATTGAAATCACTAAAAAGAATTTTAATTATCCCAGTGAAAAACACTCGATGAAAGGACTTCCCTAATGATAAAGTCTTAGGTGACTAAGTTACACAAAAATAGACCTTCATGCTGACATATCCTTACAAAGTCGCCCATAGGGCTGCAAAAATTTCATGGAGAGAAGATAAGAAAAAGAGTTGTCTGCTTGAATAAATCATTAAGTACTTCTTTCTCATCTTTAAGGCACATTCAACATGTGCATGGTACATTGTTGTCCACCAATTTGGTTTTGGTGGTCAACAGGCCCTCAATGCCCCCTTTCCAGAGCTTGTAGGCTCATTTGTTGGAAGGGTGATGTCATAGGCTAGTAGCACTAGAGTAGGGGTTTCTGGATGCTGAAAATAGGTCCAAGTGTGTGCAGAACGTGTGCTAATAGGGGATAACGTCCCTTTACAACACACAATCACCTTTGCATAAATAAAACCAGGATGGTCGTATGCCTTAGTGGGTCACCCCTAGAAGCCCTGTAACACCAACCCATGGGTTAGAAGCCTTGCATGGTGGGGACATCCACACATCGAAGGGCAGTCACCAAAGCCACTAAGCTAAGTACTTCTGAGAGTGAAACCAAGGGTGATGGCCGTGACCAATCCAAGGGGTAAACAACCCCCAATCCAAATATCAATACAAAATGTTTTTCCCTTGCTCTAGGCTTAGCCTCATTGGAATGCCGCAAGAGCTCTGGTGTGTAACACTGGCTCCAATTGTGGGAAATGCGCTCTTCTCTGTAGTGTATGAGAACCCCGCAGAGTCTTCTGGGAACCCGTAGACGTGCACAAACGTCAAATAACAAAGGCATCAAATGCATCAGAGGTAGACACTTCCATCTCGCCTAATTCATAATGAAAGTGAATAACTCAAACCTACCCTAATCATGATAATAGAAAAGGTCAAGTGAAATCATACCACCAGTGTAGCCACCTGAGTCCTACCCTAATCATGACAATAGAAAACGTAAAGTGAAATCATACTGTTGTCCGCCAATATGCACACCAGCAGCGGAAATCTTTCGAAAGCTGTCTCTTCACTATAAGTGAGAGAGGTGTGGCCTTGGGGGCAAGCAATGAGCCAGGTATTGTCACCTGAATCCCAGCTCCTCCGTTTAGGCAAAACTCCTAACGAAGCCAAGGGGGGTAGTCCCTAAAAAAGAGTTGTCTAAGGCTCTTTGTGTATTTAAGTGTTTGTAATGTAGTGATGCGGATGGGTGTTTTTTAGGAGTTTTTTGAGATGAGAGACAATATAATACTCGAATATAAGACAAGATAACGCAATCCATGTTGCAAATACAAGATGAAAGATACACTTGGGAAAATAAGTAAATCACTTTTCACGAAATATAACAGATAACTCCAATGTAGATATTTAAGCAAGCAAAATATGAGATAAAGGACCAGTGCCTTATGGAGTCAAGAATTAAATGTGAATTGTGAAAACTTGATACAAGTGCTTGGATTGAAAATTTGTGAGAACGTTATGCAGCTTATCTTGGTAAATTCAAAGTTTTAATTGTCTTGATTATTAGGGCTAAAACCAAGGGTATTCAAAGAGTGTCCAGAAAGTAGTTCTAAGCAGTCCCTTTAAGAGACCTGTCGGGGCCTGTCTGGAATCACGGCGAGGCGCGCAATGCTAACCAGCCACCGTGTCGCAGATTGGGCGGTCCGACGCCTCCCCTGAGAGCTGATTAAAATACTTTATGTCAACGCCGGTTCGTTGGTTATGGGGTGAAAGTTTTAATTAGATTTTCACTTGTAAATTAACAGGTCTTCCACCTTTCTGAGTACTAGCCCAACCTTTTCAGGTTGGCAGAGCATACGGGTGTAGGACAGAAACCAAGATAAATTAATTAAAGGGTGTGTGAGTGGAAAAAATTTTATTATTAGAAAGCCTTGTTCAACTCTCCGACAGAGAGCGCTCTTGACTCGATCTTATGACCACAGTTCAAGAGACTTGCTAGATTAACAATGCCTAATGCAGGGATGATGCAAAAAACTAAAATGCGCTCCGATAGAGGGTGCTCTTGACTTGGATTTGGCCAAGTTCAAGAGACTTTGGTTTATTTTATGAAGCAGAAAGAAAGTAGTAGCAGTATATCTTAACTTGAAACAGATTTTAAGCAATAATATTGACCACAAGATATGAATTACTGCTAACAATTGATGCTTGCGAGATAAATAAATCTAGTGTTCTACCACACAACTTTAATCTACTAGGTGGGATTGATCACCGAAACAGGATCAACCACTAGAACCGCCTGCACTTGAGAACCTCCAGCTAGCTGAAAGCTCTACCAAGGAAACCGACGGGGATGGAAGAGTAACCAAAAATTATGTGGTCCTGCCCTTGAGACGAAATCTCAAGGATACAACTTCCGGCTGAGGGCTTTGGAAGAGAAGTAAGATAAAATGCGAAAATATAAAACTAATCTACCCAAGAATCTCTTTCAGGTCAAAGACCCTACTCGGGAGAGCATGGGGGTAAGTAGATATGGAAGATAAATAACCAAATGACTTGATGAAATAGAAACTAATCTAAGAGCATGGAAACATAAACTAAGTTAAACCAAGCCACAAGACCCAGCACTCTTCCCCAAATGGGGAAGAAGACCCAAAAGTGGAGACCCCCTCCACTTGAAACCTTTATTAAACAATTACAAATGCCTTGGGTTTATAACCTTGCAAGGTCTTTTGAGATGATAAGACTTGGAAAACAAAGCTAACTCCTATAAGCTATTACAAAGGATAATACGAGATAATGTTATGTTTTGGATCGTCCTTATGGTTTGCTTGAATTTTGCTTGTTTGGACCTCTTCACTTCAAGATTTTCTCAAACCCCTTTTCTTCTTCAAAAGCACCTACAACAACATTCAACTCAAAACTCCCTTTGGCATTAGATAAATCAAACAAAATGAAACTAGATGCTCTTAGATCTAAGTATTAAATGAGATGCAATTTTTCAATGAGATCTAGATGCAACTATTCAAAGTAGACTAGATGCAACTAGAATGGGACTAGATGTAAGATCTAGAAAATGCCACTAACAACCTAGATACACACTAGCTCCTACCAAGACAAATGCAAAGTATGAATTCCAAAAATGCCTAAATATTTAACTTTTGAAAAGCATGAAACTATTCATAAAAATGCAAAAAATATGGATCTAACTACTAAAATGACTAACCACAAACAAGTTTAAGATTTGTTCTTTTTGTGTCTTTTGGAAGGTGGACGAAAGGGAGGATGGGAAAACAAGAGGAGAGGAGATGGAGGAGGCTTCCAATCAAGGATAGGAGAAGGCTGCCAACAGTTAGGAAGAAAGGGCAGCGGCAAAATGAAAAGAGAAAACAGAGAGAAGGAGAAGAGGGCAGCGAAAGAAAAAGGGAAGGAAAGAGGCTGCCAACAAAGAGTGGACAGCAACAAAAAAGGAGGAAGGACAGCAACAAGAAAGGAGCAGCAGCAAATGAAAGGGAGCAGCAGCGAATGAAAGGGAGTAGCAGGGGTAAGGAGAAGAGAAAGGTAGGAAAAAAGGTGATGCAAAAAAGGGTAAGAGGACACTAAAACTCAGAAAATAGGGCAGCAAACAGAAGTGGAAGATGAAGGGAGGAAGAAGGTGGGGAGAGGAGCTGCCAATGAATGCAAAAAATCAGCCCTCAAGACAGTGAGTAAAGTCAAAGCAAAAATCAGAGTTTGAAAGGAGGAAGAAAACGAAAAGATGAAGAAGAGAAGAGAGGATGGAAGATCAAGAAAGCCAAACAAGGCAAGGGAAGAAGCCAATGGATGAACTTGGAAATTAGGGCCTCTTAAGAAGTAACCAGTAACAAAGTTTTAAGTTTTGAATAAGAGATGGATAATGTAGCAAGCTTCTCAAGCTCCGTTTGAAGCACGGATTAGACCTTTGGAGTATCCTGAAATGCACAAGTTTGTTAGAAAAATATTTGGTGAAGTGGAGAGAGAGACAACCGAGTTCAAACCCCACTCTACCCTTTGAAGATCTGCACAATATACAACTCATAAAAATATTTGATCAAATCATAGTATGCTAAACAAGATGTGATAAGAAGACGCATAAGTATTACCGACTACGTTTTGCACTTCTAAATCACATAATATCTCACATCAATGAACAAATTGTACCATCAAATGTTCATCCTACATTCTTAATAAAGACCTCTAAGCTAAGAAGCGATCAAGCATTTACGATATGAGAAAATATAAGGAACAAAATCACCTTAGATGTGAAGCATTTCTTATTGACAAGTAGGGCACACCATGTAGACCTCCAAAGTCTGCTTTATTCCAAAATAGCCAAAGCTATGAGCTCTTACAAAATGGGCAGAGTAATGTTGCACCAAAAAATCCATGAGATAATAGCCCAAATGGGCCTCTCTTTATAGTAAAACATACCAGCTAACCCTAGGTCGAATTGGCAATGGGTAGATAGGTCGAATTCCAATCAATCAAAGGCTTGGAGAGGTAGACAAAGGCCAAAGTCGAGTTCTTGGTTGGTAGGATTTGGCAATGTGGCAAGGATCGACTTTGAGGTAGGTGGAGATGAAAGCCTCAACGAATCAACACACTCCAATAAGGATGTATGCGAGCTAAGGTAGGAAAGGCGTGAGGATGTGGAGGGGTTGACGTGAGCTAAAGTAGATTGACGTGAGGGTTGAGGATAGTGCGAGTTACTTGGTAAGGCAACAAATGGCATGTGGTAGGTAATAACTCGAATTGGAAAGGCATGGGATGTATACAACCAATTAACACACTCCAACAAGGCTAGACGCAAGCTTGGTGAGGATTAACGTGAGGATCATGGAGATATGCGTGAGTCTTGATATTAATGCCAACTCTAGCTCGTAGGTGCTAATTCATGTGATGTGGCCTTGAAATTAGGAGTGCGCCCACCATATTACAAATGCAATCTCAACCAACCATTAATTAAATGACAAATCCTCAATTCGTGAGAGCTAGCCGTACGACCAAACCATGCTCACGTCACTCATTCCATGTCATTCGTATATCCTAACTTTGATATGATATAACATGTGATTTGTCTTTAATATGGTCGTACACCATATTAGAATTCACTTCAAACTTAAAAAAAATCATTTTTTAATGCTTTTGGACTTATTTGATTTTTTGTCACTTAGTGAATTTTGTCATTTTATAGCCAAAATGATGCATTTTTAGCCAAAACTGCTCCTGGGGTGATGTAACTGCCCGGAAACTGAAGAATGAAGGTGCCAAGGTGAAAAGGATGCTCTGAGCGTCAAAACGAGCCTCCCCACGCCTAATTCCGCCTCCGGATGAGGTTTTTATCATTTTTTGAAATTTTTTAATTAAACCATTAAAAAATGGTCTAATTTTATGAAAAAAATATTTTTGTCGGAATGGAACGAAACTCCTAGGGGACCTAGTGCATGTTCATACGACTCAATCGATGTGGCTAACCCGTAAAAAATCCTAGACACAAGACTCTAATAACCACCTTAGGTTTTGACCACCATGGGAAATACTCCAGCTTTGGAGGTTTGAGTGAAAAACTCGGGGATTATACGCCACTGATGAGTAGCGCATAATTCCTAAGGAAAAAACACTCTAGAGTATCCCCCAAATGGCTAAACCTACGGATAGCCGAGTCTTTTATAAAAGGACCCCGTTTAGACCAACTTTTACAAATTCCCCATGGGGGTATGAACATGCAGTTATTACAAAAGGGGAAAAATTGCCCTGAAATTGATCTCTGAACTTCTGAATGCTGATGATGAACATGAATCATGTTCTGATAAACTGGCGGCTCATCGGAAGTTCAACTATTTGTACAAAATAGGTGATAACACATACCACCAGTGTAGCCACCTGAGTAATTGATTGGCTCGAGATTTTCTTCCTTTGTCTTTGGATATAGTCCAAGACAAGATCATATAAAAAATGAGCTGAGTACATACCATTATTTTTATTGGAATGGAGATGTAATGATGGATGAACCTGGGAACCTGAGAGCCTTGAAATTCCTGCCATGAAGAAGGATTACATTTGTAGGCTTTATCTATCCATATTTGCACCGGGCTCATTCTGAACTTGGGAGACCATTTGCAAAGATAGGTTTGGAGAATCTTTTGGGGTCAACTATAATGTGTTCCTATACATGTTCAAGGATTCTTTCGGACACGCAAGCATGTTGTTCATCTTTGTAATAATCATGTTAGTATGCCCAATAATCCTTGAAAATTTGAAATTGTCAGCCACAAATCTCAGACCTTCAAGTTTTAAGCGAAAAGATAAATAACAAATATCATGGAAAAGGGGAGTAATACTATACCTGTCGACATACCTGTATCGGTTCAGTTCAAATGCATCATTGAAGACTTACCAGTAGTGGATAGAAAGGGCAGATTAACTTCTGTAATACTTCTTGAGATATGCTGCTGGGAATGACAATCTGAACCCACTATTGGCTGAATAATTGTAAAGGAACCATCTGTATGACATGCTACACTGCCCTTGATGCTGGTTAGGGATGACTAAAATGAGTCTAAATAAATCTCATCGGAGATTTAGCTTCCAAGATCTTCAAATCCAGTATGGAGTAGATGCATATAGTGATCGTTTGTAATAGCAAGAGGACTCACATCCTAAGGTACTTCATCATCAACAGTAGTTGCAAAAGGATTGATTCGATCTTCACTGTTGATACTACGAGGAGAAGGGATAATCATATCTTTGTCAACAGAGTTTTCACTGATTATGTCTTCGATGTCCTTCCTTGAGGTGATCAAGACTTCTTGATATTGATTCAAATTTGAGTAGTAATCTGGCTTAGACTGATCAATACGTTTACTAATGAATTTCACACAACCCAAGGGACACCTCAGAAAAGTGCGCCCTCAGGGGGAGACAGACAAGCGAGGCAAGGTGAGGCCCTAGGAGGCCTCATAAGGAAATTGCTTCCTAGGGTTTAGGAAATATAGGGTTTTCACCTAAGTTACACGAAACAAGGAAACGGGGATGCATAGGAAACGTGAACGCCCAAAATTTAGGAAACAAGGAAACACGATATATATATATATATATATAGGAGATTTAAAAAAATGAATGTGAAATCTAAAATGATTTACAAATTAAATCCAACAAAATTAGAAATCATAGTCATAGTCATACAATAATACATGTAACATCACATTTTAGTAGTAGCATGCAAAAATAAGTACAACACATTTTACCCATATATGATTCCATAATGCAAGTGTAAATAGCCAAAAAAAGCCTTGATAAATGAGGCTAAATTGCTAATACATATATATCCAAAATCAACCTTTATATATGAGGCTACACGTACAAACTACAATGCTACAACCTACATCAACATGGACGATGGACATATCAAGACAACATGAGCTCAAATCCAAAGACTAATAGTCATCATCCTCGGGCTCATCTTCATACTCCTCCTGGAAAATAGAACAAGAAGCACACCCAATAGTAGATTGTTGAGTGGAAGAAGAATGGCTAACTCCACTTCTAGGTTCCTCAATATTCAAGGCAGCAAGAGAGATGTCCAAGTCTAAAGATTCAATATCTACATCCCATTCTTTAGAAGGCCCACTGCTATATTCTGGACCCCTATGAGATGCAAGGCGAAGATTGGAGTGCACATAAACAAGATCCTCAACCTTCTGTGAACCCAACCTGTTGTGCTTCACAAAATGAATAAAACCATAGGTGTTCCAATTCCTTTCTGCCGATGAAGAGCTTAGCACTTGTGAAAGAATACGAATTGCAAGTGTTTGCAAATGCACACCATTTGCTCCATGACAAACCCACCACCTAACTGGACTCATGGTGCTTCTCTCATCCAAAGCTGATATATCTAAATAAACATCCAATCCTGCAGCAAAACTAGAAATTTCTTCCTTCACCTCACTGTGTAGATGAGTTGTGTTGCCGCCTAATACACACCTGGGGGGAATGCGGCAAGAAACCTTCAAGCCACTCGGTGTGTCCTTGGGGGTGAGTGAGAGTCAAGTGCTGTCACCTGATTACTCGACTCCTCCGTCTAGGAAACTCCTAGCAAAGGCAAGGGGGGTGGTCCCTATAAAAGAAACTATGGCTTTTAAACTATGAAAACGAGTAAAAGCTATTCTAGGAGTTATGAAATGGATAATACTGAAACAAAAAAACAATTGCAATTAAGTTTAGGTACAACAACACATAAGATTAAAACCATTCACGAGATATTGTAGATTTAACTTAACCATGATAACGCATAATGACCAATGCCGCGATTGTAGGTGTGATGTAGTTGTGTTGTGTCGTGAAAGCATTGCAAAATGTTTTAAAATTATTAGTGAGTATTAAAGGAGTGGGTTTATTGGGGGTTTGGCCCAAAATAAACTGAACCTCTCTAACCGAGTGCTATAGCGGTTTAACCAAGTGTCCAATAGGGTGAGGCATAACTTGCTTACAATAGCCTTCTGACTCTATGGTGTCAACCCAAGCAACCTCCCGAGTTCTTGAAATTCAGTTTAATTGGATTTTGCTATTAAACTAGTGCTTACCTTCCTTTTTGGTTGACCAACTGATCAGACTAAGCTACAGCGACAAAGAGCATACTCGGATTTTAAGCATTGGTTTATTTTATTAAACGAGATGGATTTTCTACTTGGTTAGATCTACCTCCAAGAATCTCTTTTCCAGTCGAATTCTAGTACTTGAGCAAGCTCTTTCCGTGGCACCGTACTTCTGGAAAGCAAGGACAAAATTACTCTGAAAGTAGGAAATTGTTAAAAAATGAGAAAATCCAAGTCCTGAGAACTCTTGTGGTCCGCTGTTGAAACAGATCCAACAAGTTAAATTTTAATCCTATGTTTATTTTATTAGTTGGAAAACTGAAAATGAAATAAAAGTAAATATGAGGTCTTGAGTACACTTGTGATCCGCCGTTGGAACGGAACCACAAGGTTAATTTTAGTTTGATCGTTTTATTAAAAGCAAAAAATAAAATCTAAACTAACGCAATCAATATTAACCCAATCAGCACTACAGGTGTGTGTAAAGCAATCAATATATATCGTCAACAAGTTTTCCCTTTCAAGATCAAATGCAGAATCAGTAAACCAAATACTACTCTCACCAACAAAGACGCAGAGTGTAAGTAAAAGTACTTTCCAGATCTTCTTAAAGCAATAACCAGAACTATAGCAGCAGTAGTGGTGTCTTGTTAGCTATTCAATTTATGTCCAAAAACTGGCAGTTTGCTAAAAATGCAGACCTAGGGCAGCGAACTAGCAAGGAGGGAAGAAAAGGGAGATGGAGGAGGGAGTAGGACAAAAGAAGGAAGAGGAGGCAACAAAGTGGATAGAGGGGAGATCGAGAGTATGGGAGGAGAGGAGTGAGCAACCAACGGAGAAAGGTAAGAGGGAAGGGAAGCCGAGCTAGGGAAAAGGAGGCCCGAAGGTAAAGAAAGGAAAGGAGAAGGGCTGTGAAGGTGGAGGATAGAAAGAGGGGGAAGGGCGAAGGATTGGAGGTGTAGAGCGAAGGTGAGGAGGGAGGTCGCTAGGTAGAGAAGTTTTCTGTAGTTAGGGTTTCAAAACACAGAATTTAGGGCTCTTTTAGGGTTGTAAAATTTAGTTTTATGTAAAATTAACTTGACATACAAGGAATAAAAAGAACTAAAACTAAGATAATATATACAAAGTATAAAAATCAGAAAGTTAGGATGAAAGAGAGCAACCTAGGGTTTTTAGAGACTCTACCCTAACCCTCGGGCATCAAGGAGGATGGCCCTCCTCTTGAGATGGCATTTGCCAAGTTTGGCAAACCAAGGTGTTCTTCAACAACTACAAAAGTTGGTTGAAGAAGCCTTAGTTAAGACAAACCTTGGAGACCTAAAACTCAAGATTTAGAATGCTAGGGTAACTAAAGACTGAAATTGACGTAGCTAGGACAAAATGGTGCATTACTGGCTACCATTCAACCTTAGACAAGCACACATCCAACATTTAACAAAGAAATATCAAGAGAAGAAACTTAGATACCTCTTTGTGCATGTGTTAATCAAACAACTCATAGCATCACTTTAGCAAAGAGAAAGAGCAAAGATACTTCAAAGATTTGTCCCCAAACTAGCAAGTACATTCATCCTCAAGAGGTGCGCTTCACTCCATGAGCCCAAGTAGGGTAAAAATCAGAAATAAAAGATTTATCACATAAGTTGTGTTAAAATGAAGTGAGGAAAAGTTTATTTATACCTTTTCACACTCACTTTACAAAAATAAATAAAATTCAGGCCGACATGCCTTTTAAAATGTCAATTTGAAATTACAAATGTCAACTTAAAATTAAAACAATAATAATATAAAATAATCAGATCTGTGGATAATTTGGGGCATTTTCCCCAGAATTTACCCACACATGACTAAAATAGCTAAAAATGAGCATATTGGTATGTTCTGAAGGCCAAA
Source organism: Larix kaempferi (assembly GCA_027924585.1). Lineage (NCBI taxonomy): Eukaryota > Viridiplantae > Streptophyta > Pinopsida > Pinales > Pinaceae > Larix > Larix kaempferi. The sequence goes on from BSBM01000887.1 coordinate 21,602,862, forward strand.
GCGTGGAGGGGGGGGGGGTTGTCATGCCCCATCTAACCCCAACAGTAGTGAAATTTCCTCAACGCCACCTCCTAATCAAGCATAACAGTCTGGCCTCAAGGATGACGCCATCATCAAAGGAGGACCCCAGAGAGAGGGCGCTGATGAACTGGAGGGCTAGGAGGGTGTGTAAAGTGATCTGGAGGATAAATAGGTGCCTCAGTGCTGAAACATTTGTTGTTGGAATGATGAATCAAGGTTGGGGTCATGTGACTCAGTGATCCACCCCTGGAAGCCCCGGACACCAACCTCAGGGCTTCAATCCCTTTCATTAGGCAGTTAGCAATGCCACTAAGCCATAGTACTTCCAAGAGGGAAACCAGGGGGTCAGGGCATAACTCCTACTCAGAAAAGGCTGGCTAAACACCCCTCTTGGTCAGAAAAATGACTCCCTCTCCCTGGGGCACCTCTATAGGTGCACTGGTATTGGTACCACGTAACACTTCAGTATGCTGATAAAGAACATGCAACATGTTCAACTTTGGCACACTCGTTTGTAAGTCCATCTAAGCGCAACTTAACTAGTAACATAACCCTCATACAGTATGAAGGGTAACACTATCCTCCACCATTCAAGACATCCAAGATGTCTATTCTTTGTTTATTGAGTTATTGGCACAGTAAAATTCCCCCGCCACTTTGGCAATTTCATTTCTTATTGAGGCAACTTATGAGTCAGACATGCCCGCTGTGAATAACTCGCCTCATTTTTTGGGCTGAGCTTGGATTGACCTGCAAGTCCAGGTCAAAACAGGTTAGATTTAAACACTGCTTCTAGAATATTTTGTAAGTCCAACCTATTGGGAAGGATTATTATATACGAGGTTGATTTCTCCAAGTTATGTAGTGAAATAGGATAATGTGCAGATTCTTCAACCATGGTTAATTATCAGCCTTCAGCTACACTTATTTTTTTTCATTCTGAATGCTTTATCTAATACAAGTGCATCATTCGATATGCTATGATTCATAATAAAGTTTATCAAGTCCTAAATGTCTGTTGCATGAAAGAGTCATCATGTCACAGTTCATAAAGATATTTCATCAGCAAGTCCCTGTCACTCCTACCTGTATTGTGGAGATATGCTTCATTGTTCTCATGGTTGAAGTTTCTATAGGATAAAATCACTAGGTGGCTGGATATTTTGGTATGCATTCATTCACAGTGTATAAGAGATATTCACTTGGTCAATCACAGTGGAATGTTCGGTGTTTTGTATATTTAAATATCTCTTTACTGAATGCTTGTTTTCTTTTCCCCTTTGTCAAAGTTTCATGTAAGTTGCATAAATTGTATATAAGACTGCATTTTCTTGTTTCTTTATTGAATTCTGAAGAAAGCTAAAATGTCCAGTTTAACGCTCTGGCCCGTGGCAAGGATCATAGAGAAAAATTGATTGAATTGATGAACCAAAAGGAAGCAGTGGGTGATGTTTTTAATCAGTTACGGCTGGCCCTACAACGACGGACAAAAGGGCGTCCTGCTCAGGTAATCTACAGAAGAGGGTATAATGCTTGTAAGGTATATATTGATGGTTTCTTATTTGATTGATTCAGGATTTTATTAGATTAGTTGTGCCATGGTTCCCGATCAGAGATCACTGTTGTATGCTAAAATTGTACTGATTGTGGATGTGATTTAAAAATTTAAGCAAAATGAAGAAATTAATTGTTGTTAGCTTTCTCAGAAATGTATACACTGAATTTATGGTAGGGTTTATAAACATTGCCTTGCATATTACCTTCTTGGATATGTGATAAGTATCAAACAATTAGCACTGTGCACTCATATTTTTATAAATCTACCCGTAGTGAATCAGTTCTAGACTAGATGCCCAATTAGATGCATATTGTCTTAAAAATAGAGTGCTTGATGATAATGCATTTCTATGATTAGCCTTCAAATATGATCTTGATTGAACCTCTGGGAAAGGGAGATTAAGATTATTACAATTGTCTGCTGTATACTCTTCAGACATCACAAATGTCCTTTATGCTGGAACTTTCACGTTGTATGAGAATAAAGCATCTGGATTCTGTAGCACATATATTATTCTGTAATTTGTTTTAGGCTTTGTTTATTTCATTAGGATAAAATTCACTGGGCAGTACAAGTCAGACCTTGAAATGTATTGTGAGGAATGATCATATAACTCTTTCACTTCAGATTATTGAATTTTCTATCAATTGAAACCTTACAGAGTTTATGCTTTTTAAACTTCTTGCCAGATATATTATGGATTTTTCTTTATGAGTTGACAGCCCTACAGAAGGAGATGTGGTTAGTGATTTGCTATATACAATAAATATAATAAACCAAATACAGGAATGGGGGACTGAATTCATCTGTTGCACGTTTCTCTGGATTAATAAAGTTATTAACCCTATTGTTCTTTCTGCTAATTATGCAATTTTTCTATGGCTCCATTATTTGATCTTGAACCTTTAGTTATTGAAAGAAAACGTGATGAGATGGGTGCAGACACGTAGTGCAACAGAGATGGATGACCGGGAACTTACGGAGTATATGCAGAAGCTTCTTATCATCATGCAGAGATTGGATGAAAAAATTGCCCCTATGTTAGAAGCAGATGGGGAGCACTTCAGCAAAAGGTAATTGCATTGTAGTTCACATTATTGACACAGACACATCCGCAGACACCTTTGTTCATTGAGTTGGAGTTAAAACTAACACAAACTTTGATTGTACTACATATTTCTAACCCTGGGCAAAATAAAGAAGAAAATATAAGTAGATAATTTCTTTAGGAATGTGATCAAACTGGAAGGAACATGACAGTAGCTAATGTGGGCAAATTGAGTATATCCATGAGAGTTTTTGTCCTTTTGAGCTTCATGATATTACTTGTTTGCAGTTTTATCATGATACAATCGAGTGCACAATGATCTCTGTACAATGAACCTCTTTTTCATTAAAAGGCTTGTCTTGTTGTACTCCTTGGGTTGTGTTAAACAATCAAAACATTTATTGTTTGTATCTTCCTTTTCTTTTTATTTTGCTAATTTATTGTGTTGGCCTTGGCTGCTGTTATTTTTTAATTAGGACTTGGTTTCTATCCAGGATACTGAGCATGTGCACACACACATATAGTGTTATGGAGTCACCACCCTAGGTCAGCGAACCAGAATTTGACAGTTTTTCTGCAGGATCTGTTCCCATTTGCCTGATTCATTTCCAGTATATCTGGAACTGTTTCCTACAGCTGGAAGCAATTCCCAAATGTCAGTGTTATCTCTTGGACTTGCAACAAGATAAATCCAATCTTCCAGGTAAAAACCCTGGGCCAACTCTTGGAAGTTCTACCCATTGTCACCTCAGTAGAACCTCCTGTCACTTTAGGGCAGCTCTCCTTTGGTACAAGGGAAGATTCCCTAAGACCAAATCACTAATCTGTCTATTAGCGCAGATTTGAAAATCAGATTAATAATTTGTCTTTAATGATCTTCTTTAAAATTTAAATAAAGGGTGAGAAGACAAGTAAGACCAAGTGCCTTGTCCTTTGGGCAAATAGAGTCAAAGCATTTCTTGATGAAGAAGTTTATAATGCAAAGGAAAAATCAGCAAAGAACTATATGATAAGCTCATTAAGATGCTCTGTCATTTACCAGCTCAAAACCAACCCACACATGGTGCGATTAATAAAGCAAAGAGATTAGTGACAAGCATCAAATAAAAGTGAACAACAGCCTTAAGCTTCATTGACAAACATTAACTACATCAAGGAAGAAGGAGGGCATGGATACCTCTCCAAGATGTTCTTCTCTGGCATCCAAAGTTCAAACAGTCCACCAGAAATATATAGCAGATCTGAAGATAGAGATATATAACAGCAGAATTTGATATGGCAGCCCTAGCATCAATATGATCTATACTCCAGCAAAATATAACATAATTCACTCAAACTTTTTCTCTGTCTAACGTGCAAACTTACAATACCCTTGGCCTTTTAGGGGAGTTTTTCTCCACTTGAACTTCTGATTTGCCAAATGCAAGTCCTCCTTTTATAGAGTTCCTCATTAACTAATTTGTTAGTTTTTATGGTATCCCGGGATGTCCTCCATGATTCAGATGCCTTGCATGGAGGTACATCAGCAGTATAGGCATCAGTATGGAGTAGAGGGTGAGATACACTCTACTCAGTGGCATGAGTCCATTGGTGGCTGCATGCGGACCTTCCAGGGTGTTTTGCCTTTTGCATGCATGAGTTTTGCATGACCTGCCAGTGATTAAAGGATGCATGCAAAAGTGACTTTTTGCATCCACCGATATTAGGTTTTTGGTAAACCTAATTCATCGGTGAGATTATATATGGAGGCAAGGGGTCCCCGGATGAGGTTGCTCAGTTGACTCATCAGAGAGTGATAGATCAGGAGTGATGAGGGTGCATTAGTGCATGCAGGGCGACTTTCTAAGAGAGAGAGGAGCTGCTGTAGGAGCGAGAGTGGTAAGATCTGAGCTGGATCAGAGACCATTAGCTCCAGAGCCACTTGGAACCCAGTTCTGTGGACTGAGATAGTTCACTGAGGTGGTTTCTACAGAGATAGAGGACGTCTTCCAGAGAGGAGGAGGGGTGTATTACCCAGTGTAGTCTCACTCGGCTAAGACTCGCGAGTCTCACCGAGTCTGGTCGAGTGAGCTGCCAGCCGTGTAACCACAGCATACTCGGAGCCCTAACGCGGCACTCGCAGGTTTTAGGGTATACTCGTTGAAACTCGGCCAACACCCAAAACTCGCTGAAACTCGCGGATACTCGCCGACGTGTTTTCCATCCCTCGTGACGGTTAATGCGCCAATAGTTGAGCTGCGAAGTGACTGTGAGAGCGAGCCGCGAAGTGACTGTGAGAGTGAGCGAAGTGTGAACACTAAATAGTGAGCCACGAAGTGTGAGAGTTCTGGTTGAGGGTTCGTGAGTGAGAGTTCCGGTTGCCATTGCCATCGACGGGCTACCTTATTACCTACTCCGCGATCTATTGAAGAGCTGTTGCACAGGAGGTATCCATTGAAGCCCGGTTTGCAACTTTGGTGGACATTTTAGCTCACCAGCTGCCATCAGTGGCCATCGGATTTAGCATATCAGGCTTCAGCTGCCATCGACCAGAGCCTCCAGGTTGGTCGACATTTTTGTATTTTTTTATATTTTAATTGTATTTTAAAATTTAAAATTTTAAGTTTTTAATCTTATGTCTTTAAGATTTTAAGTTTAAAGTTTAAATTTTATTTTTATTTAATGTTGTTTTGCCTTGTATTAGCGTTTCATTCCTTTGGCAGGATGTGGAGGCTGCCATCACGGCCTCTCCACAGGCTGCCAAAGGCCTAAAACGAAAATAAATGGCAAAAAAAAATTAAAAAATTTAATTTATGTTTTTTTTTAAGTTTTAATTTAAATTTTTAAAATACAATGTAAATAAATTTATAATTTTATTTATGTTTTTGACATTTGTTTTAAATTTCATTTGAATTTTGTTTTTTAAATTTGTTAAGTTTTTTATTTTATTTTAAGTTTTATTTTCATTTTTTAATTGTTTGGACTTGGAGACACTATCTTTTTTTATTTTCTATTTATGTTATTGTTTACCTATGTATTTGAACTTGGTACAATTTTGGAATGTGTTCAAGGAATCATCTTTCAGTTCACTATTTTGCAGACAAATATGGAGTGTCAAATGTTGTATTATTAATTTTTATGAGATGATCTAATGAATTTCTGCATAGAATTGTTTTTATAACTTATATGGATTAGAAATGTCATTATCTATGTTTTTTGTGCTTAAAAGTTACCACATTTTCAATTTTTTTCATATTTTTCATATTTGCCGAGTCTTTGCCGAGTCTTATCCGAGTCTTATCCGAGTCTACTGAGTCTGCCGAGTCCCAAGCCAGCCGAGTATTTGCCGAGTCCGAGTCTGACTACATTGGTATTACCTGAGGAGAGAGGAGCTCATTCAGAGTCCAATCGATCGATTGAGAGTCTGAGACGTTCAGGGTAGCCTTGCCTTAGTGTTTGAGGAAGGTCTGTGATGATCAGAGCTCAGATCTATTGAGATCTGGCCTAGTATGAGCATTAGACATCCAGAGGGGAGGGCGCACTTTTCCATGCAGAGGAAGGGCACATTCTTCATTTGAGCAGTTGGCCTTCTTCTGTTGCAGAGCAGAGGACTGAGAGAGGCAGTACAGTCAGAGCTACACGCAGGGTGACTCAGATCCAGATTGACAGCTAGGGCAGTTTTCCTTAGTGCATGCATCAGTTGATGCATGCAGATCTAGGGCATTGACCCGTTCAGGGATTGAGTGTTACATCTGAGGTAACATTGTTGTATTTCTTTCTTTCATATATTGCTCTGGGCTCGAGAGAGAAGATAACCCCACAGGATTGCTGGTTTTCCCCATTTGGGGTTTCCATGGTATATCTAGTGTCTTATGTGTGAATGATTGTCTTTATGTTGTAAAGAGATCTAGTTGTTGAGTTTTATGTCTTTATGTGTTTATTGATATACGAGACTCAAACCGCTTGAGATCTCTGGGCTATCCAGAGGGAGTAGTGATCTCTGAATTAAAATTTACATAATTTACAATAAAATATAAGAGAACTCTAGAGAGTCTTAGAACCTTCTTCTCGCCAAGAAATATCAATAAAATATTAAGATAAGATAAGATAAGATAATTGTATTAATGTCCAACACATGACTACAAAAGTAGGTCAATGGGATTGTGTGTTACCAAGATGTCAATACAAAGTGGGAGTGCTAAGGTGGCTCCTATATACACCAAGATGTGAAACTCTATCATAAAGCCAAAAAGAGCTATCTCCAAATATGGTGAGCCAACCCAAAAGGGACAAGTACAAAGAGAGTTGATACAAAAGAAAAATGTATAAGGAGGGTGGATCTGGGATTTGCGATACAAAAATGGTGAGCATGTCATGGCACACTGGAGACATTGGAAGCACTAGAAGTGTTGGAAGCGTCTCTCCTAACATTCGAATCCAAATCCGAATTAAGGAAACTCGAAATAGTAATTTGCTTGAAAGAAGACCTAGAAGAAATGGAAGAAGGGTTGTATGGGGTAGTCTGTTGCCGTCGAGAGTGGGGAGCCTGCTATTGTGATTTGTGTGTAGTCGATCGGGTGCTGGGATAGGGTCGAGGATGGCCACATCGTTGGGGTAGGGCATACATAGAGTAGGTCTGTTGTGCTCTAATAGATCAACAGTTAGAAGCAGTTCCGTCCTTTGTCGATCTCTTGGTGGCCCCTACAGGAGGGGACCACCGGAAATAAGGAAGTGATCTGTGGAATTGAGGTTGGTATTGACTGTGGATGTTGCTGGAGGAGGGATCGAAGTTGGAGGGCCTCTTGTAAGTATAAGGCCAAGCATCTTTGATCCAAATACCTGAATAAACTAGCCAAAGACTGGGACTCCGTGTGAAGAAAATCCCTAAAAAGACAATGGAATTGCCTGCAAATCTCGTAATAGATAGGGCACTCAAAGATGAAATGCTCATTAGTTTCGGACTCCCGAAGATGACAAACATGGCAGATGTTGTCTGATCAGTTGATCTGGTGATCTGTCTCAACCCTGAGACGATGAGAACCCACTCTGAATTGGACCAAAGGGATACAAAGGACATGTGTCCAATGGAAGAGTGGATAATGGGGCCAAACGATGAGATCGACCCCCAAAGCCAAGAAATGTGCAACATAAAAGGCCATCTTTGGATGTAACCTTCAGTGAGGGTTGGTCCAAGTGACATGCACGAATTGTATATAGATGTCGACTTTGGTGATTCTATTCAACTCTTGTCTGGTAGTAAGAGGTGGCTAGGCACGTCCAAGGAATGTCAAAATGGAGGAATTTGGTCCATCGCAATACCAACTGATGCCAAAAGATTCGTGACCCCTGCGTAGTAGGATCTAGTATGGTCCAAAGGGCTATCCAAGGAAATGGAATGCGATGAGAGATAGGCTAAGTACGACTACCGATCACACCCTAGTGTTGAGTCAGCAAAGCTTCGAAGACGGTGCAAGAGTGAGACAAGACGAAACACTACCTAGAGTTGAAAGGGGCGAGCACCGAACTTTTCAAGTATGATGGGATGAGGAACTGTTTGCTTGCATCTAATAATGCAATGAAGGTGGAGGATCTACAATCTCTCTACTGAAGCCCAATCATCCCAATCAGTTTCTAGTAGACAAGGCCCCCAAATATATGAACCGTAGAGGATTGTGGGTTTAATGACAATGTCCATGAGAAACATCTTCGAAGAGATGTCCTGAAAATGGTGTTTGAAGCACTGTCTCCCGAGAAAGGCTAAGGATCCGTATCCTTTGTTGACTTGAGGTTGAAGGGCATGCCGTGAACTGAAACGAGTTCATGTCAATTGTACCCCCAAACTTGTGTAGGTGCTAGTGATCTCGATCTCGTCAGCTCGAAGAAATAAGTTAACGTCTATGAGGAGTTTCTTCAACCCGTTGAAGATCATGACCTTGGTTTTGTTAAATTAATGTAACTTCAAAGAATATTCTACTTGTACTTTATTATTGTAACTCCGTCCGGGATGTTTTACCTCCGTCGGGGATGTCATTGTTATATTTGGTTATGTAAAGGTCATGAGGTTAAACCTCCATTGTAAGTCGGGTCGTTAGCACCCAAGTGAATGTAATATAAGTGGTAATTGAGTCTCCCTAGAGAAGTCGGCCCAGTTAGGGTTATTGAGGCCGACCTAGCTAAGTTAAAGGTTAAGTGAAAAGTAAAGTATAAATAGAGGGAGAACTTCCCTCATTTATTCACTCACTCACTTGTGCAATTCGCATTAGAGGAGAAAGAGAGAGATCTGCGAAGGAGAAGGAGTGGCTTGATTCCAGAGTTTGGTATTTTTGTCTCTCTTATTTGTGAGACATATATTTTGGGGCATTGTACTTGATCATCTATATTGAGGAAGTTCTTGCTAGGTTTTCTTCCCCTTGAGGGTTTCCCAAGAAAAATTGTTTTGTGCATCTTTCAAAGATCCTTATTATGCCGCTATTGTGAATAATGTATTGAATGCTAATGAATTTGTAATCTAGTCTATGGTAGCATATTATCTTAACATGGTATCAGAGCTAGCCTGAAAAGAGCAACTTTCACAAGGTAAAACTCTCTCTCTCTCCCCGAAAGTGAAAAATTAGGGCTTCTCACAAATTTGGAATTTTGGAGTGCAATTGGCATAGGAAGATGTGCCTCTCTAAGATCAAAATTTTTGAGTGGGTAAAACTCCCGGAAAGTCAAACCCTAGTTTGACTTTGGACCAGAAACTATAGAAAACCAGAAAAAGCCAGAAACTACAGTTCATAATTTCGCAAGTCAATTCTCAAGGTTGAAATTTTGGAATCTTCAGAAACCAAGTGTACCACCATACTCGCCTCAGTGAAGCGCATCTTTTGGTGAGTTCATGTTTTGATTTTGAGAAATTTTAATTTTTTGTTATTCTCTGCTCCCCGGGTTGAGATGGCACCAAGCACCAAGCTTGATGACAAGTTGGAAGGCATAACAAACTTCCGTGCTTGGAAGTATAGGATTGGACTCATTCTGGAAGAGAATGATCTTACCAAGTTTGTTAAAGAAGTTATACCTGAACCCGAAGAAGCTGAAGCTAAGGACAAGTAGAAGAAGGATATGATTAGGGCTATGAGGATCATAACAAACTCCATTATAGATCACTTGATTCCTCAAGTGTCCTCTAAGAAGACTCCAAAGGAGATGTTTGATGCCCTAACAAGAATGTATGAAGGAAGAAACATAAATCAGAAGATGAATTTGAGAGCTCAACTCAAAAGCACAAAGATGAGCCAAGGAGAATCTATCCAAGAATATTTTACAAGGGTTTCCCAATTCAAGGAACAACTAGAAGCTATTGGAGACACCCTTGATGAAGATGAGTTGGTAATGACTGCTCTCAATGGTCTTACTAGACCTTGGGACTCCTTTATCCAAACTATGTGTGCAAGAAATGAAAGTTTACTATTCGAAGTTGTATGGGAAGAATGTGTCCAGGAGGAGGCTAGAGTGGCAAATCGAGAAGCATTACTTAAAGATGGTGATCGAGCTCTAGCCACCCATACTAAGAGAGGAAAGGGAATACCTCATTTCGAAAAGGAATTCCATCCTCCTAAGAAGTTTCAAAAGAATAAGAAGGGAAACTACAAGCGAAGAGACTACTCTTCTTTTCAATGTTTCCGTTGTGATAAGATGGGACATATTGCCAAAGATTGTCTTGAGAGAAAAGAAGAAGTCAAGAAGAAGAGCAACAAAAGACATCATGCTCATTTTGCCGAAGATGAAGAAGAAGAAGAAGAAGGACCTCCCAAGAAGCTAGAAAAGGAAGAAATCGAAGAATATGTTTTGTAATAGTGGTGCTTCAAAGCACTCTCTCCAATCTTGAAGAAAAGGACTCCCCTCAGAAGGTTTGACCAGGAGAAGCAACATACAAGCTTGATTCTTGGACAAAAATCATGAGATGTTAATGTTCAAGTTGTAGGAGTTTTCCTTATCTTTTTCATTTACATCCAAACCCAAAAATTTCATAATGTCATACTTGACAGAAGGGATTTTGATCAGGTCCTTCAGAGAGACTAAGGCAGAGGAGTTGGTCAACTTGCTAGGAACATTTGTTCTAGGCAGATCTTGGATACAGGGTTTTATGATTGGGGATTTTTTCACCTTATCAGGCCCTGGTTGTTTCCTCCATAACGTTGCTTTAGGTGTATTGGCTTTACGAGGAAGATCAATCTTGATTTCTTGGTCTTGCTTTTGCTTTATTAAAGGTGGTTGACCAGGATTGGGATTGTTTCCACTTTTTGACATTATTTCAGATGAAGGCTTTGAAGGTTTGGACATGATTCTTCGCACAGGTTGGTTGTTAGGATGCACAGTCTTACTAGGCTGTTGGTCAACTGGCTTATGCTGTTGAGGCTTAGGGGAACTATTCTTTGGAGGGACCAAATTGTTATAGATAGCACTTAACATTTCATTGGTTCGCTGATCTCGTCTCTTGAGATCCTCATCTTGATTTTTAAGGAAGAGAGCCATGTTGGTGACCATTTCACATAAATTTGACATAAATTCCATGGTCATTTCAGGAGTGATGTTGTTTTGAAATGTGATGATGATATGGTAGAAGATCAAGATGAGATTAGACCTAGATCTAGAATGGATAAGTGGACCCAATGAGTTAAGGCTTGGTTGAAGAGGCTCAAGGCAAGGACACATGTTCAACCAAGTGTGAGATAAGGTGACTTATGGATTATGAGTAGTAGATCTAGATAGATCTAATGCCAAGTAAAAGTACCCAAGTGGGGCCACCCTTAAAATATGGAAAATGGTCCAAATGGGGCCCACAAGGTGAAAATTAAGATGAAATGGCACTAGGGGAATTGCTATGACATGGATCTATGGATTTGAGAAGAAAAGAGCAATACCCACAAATGGGATCTAGCAAATGGCCACCTACCCAACAAGTGCGACCTCCCTTGGAGAGGCCCAGTGCCTTAGATCGGGGGGTAAATAGAGTTGGATGTCCAACAAACTTTAGATCGGGAATGTTAAGATGATTGTTAAGGTGGGTTTTAGTAATTAAGCCCAAATGTTTGTTAGATCTCCATAGATCTAAAAAATAAAAAACACAAGGGTTTTGAGTTTAAGGGTTTTGATGACCAATTGGATGAAAAACAAGAAAATGGGTACGTACCTTGTAGATCTTATCTCAAATGCTTGCGGCTACCTTGCACATAGATGATCCTTGCATTTAGTTACAATTCCAAGCTAGATCCAAGTGATTCCAAGCAAAAAGTCCAATCCCAAGGAGGAAAAGGTCTCACTCAACCTGTAAAACAAACTACAAAAGGTTAGATTTGATCCACAGATGAATGAGATCTAAGCATGGCATATCAAAAGAAGCAAATCAATGGACAAAGCACAATTGAAAAACTCCCTTCAAGATGAAAACGTCTTGCCCAAGGGGGATGTGAGGAACCCCAACAATCTTCCCTTCAAGCAATTCGTACCCCTGCAACAAGTCAATTCGACCTCCCTCTGTAGCTGTCAAAATCACCTGTAAAAAGCAAAGATGTATAAAGCAAGAGATGTATAATCATGTACAAGAGCATCCCATCAAAGCACAAGAAGAAGATCCACAAAAATAGTATTTAATTCCAAGTTTTTCAAAGCCCAAAAGGTGCCTTTACAATAGGGGGGTCTCTTCCTTAAATAGGATGAGGGAGACCAAAACCCTAAACCACTTTTGAAATGAGTGGTTGAGATCAAAAGGTAAAAAGATACAATCAATGGCTAAGATGAGTCGGTAAAATATAACATGTATCACTCACATGAGGGGGGTGTGCACTACATAGAAGAAGCCCTAGGGGATGCGCACCACGTAAAGACGGCTAAAATACAAGTGTGCCACATAAGATGACTAGGACAAGTGACTAGGAGCACATGGTGGGGCTAGGAGGCATTACTTTCCTTCACTAGCATCACCCCATGGCACAATAATATAACATAAGACTCAATGACATGTCCAAGTGTACAAATGATCAAATCCTAACCCCCTCAACTAAGAGAAGAATACATCAAAACACATCCTGATGACCGTGTGGATCCCATTGAATGCTGCAATCTGATCTGGAAGGAGTGGGATACACCACAAATGACCTCAGAGTAGACCTTATGGCAAAACCTTGCCTCAATTGCCCAAATCGAATTCCTAAATGACCTTTTAATTCCATTTTTATTCCACCTGGAAAACCACCAAAATGCCCACAACCCATTGCTCTGTTGCCTGCGCACAAAAACTGACTGTACCATCATGTCTGGAAGGGGGGTAATATGGTAATAACAAGTGGTTGGACCACCCCCTTCCTCTGTAGCGCCCTAGGCAATGACTAGCCTCCAATGCTCTAGCTAGACATGCCACATCAGCATGGCCAAACTGGTCAACAAGTGAAAAACTGCTCAAATCCTTCCTGGGAGTGCCTGAAGCTGAAAGATAAGTGTCTCAATGGATCTAGAAGACCCAAATCCACTAGAGATGAGTACTCATACACCTCATGGTAACCTGTAAGATCATCTGTAGCATCCACTATACTTGGACAAGTAAAAAATGAAGATTTGGAAATAATAATAATCAATAAAAACTGCATCAATCATCGTCTGAAACCTGTGCCCATCATATGGAATCATCAAAAGGTATATAAAGGACCATATATCAACATCATACAACATAAGCGGTCCATCTCATCACGGATCCCAAGGTTGACCTTTGTCAAACTAGGTTTGACTGGTCAAACTGATCAAAATATGACCCTGGCCAAAGAAGCCATGCTGCTGCAAGTGCAAATGGTTAAGACATGCTCTTTAAATCATTTTCATAACAAGACTCTAAAGCATTAAGTATTATTTAACTGGCAGTTAATAGATAATAGTAGGTTAGTTAATAATTTACTTTCAAAGAGAAACCCAAGGATATACTCATTTGTAGACATGATCAATTTGTTAGCAGAGGGTGAAGGCTAAGGATGAAAAAGCTAGGCCAAAAGGGCTGACTTGACTGACTTAATACTGTGATACTTTGGATAAGGGAAATGGTGTTACACACTTAAGCATGTGTTGGACAAAGAATACCCAAGGAATGGCGGTGTCTCACAAATGGGTAAGTTGTTTAGAGAAGTGTTTATTCAACCTTAGCAAAATGTCTACTACTAGAACCTCTGTGAACTAGGTGCCCGGCTAAGCGTAACTTGAGGTTCTAGGGGACACTTAGAATTAGTTGTCCCTTGCTCCATCTCATATCATAACCCGCAGGCTCAATGAGGAAAATTTCACATAAGCTCAACAGTCTTTAGATTTAGCATACATTTATCCATTGCTTTTTTAGGCCTTTAGGACCCCTCTGGCATTTTGCATGTGCGTAAAAACACAACTAATCGCAGCTTTCATTCGAGGTGCTTTTACATTTCATTGCATTACATTTCATAACCCTTTTCATTGGGCTTTACAAAAGATATATATAAATAATTTCTAAAGGTAGTACAATTTGCTTTAGGTTTTAGCAAACACAACTCAAGCAACTATGGGGACTTCCACAATCAAGACCAAACAGGGGCAACTGACTAGAGAGATCAAGGTATAAAATCCAACTCACCAAAGGTAAGTTTTGTTGCCAACTCAGAGCCGAGACACAAGAGAAACATGGATGCATGTCCAACACAGAGGAAAAAGCGGGGAGGTCCTTCGTATCACAAGTCAAGGTGTAAGTCAGGGTAAAGTTCAATAATGAGGGAGGATAAATGGATGGATGGAGACAAGTGAAAATGGTGCCTAAGCTAGTAAGTCAAAGAGACAATAGTGATCATGTCCATATTCCTAAGAAGGGAAATACCAATGAGTATAAGACAAGAGTTTCCAAATATCAGTAATACAATCATGCTTATAATCCATAATAACCAATTTCATTTTAACATATATATCCTGTCAGATGATAATTACTAAATGCCAAGTCAAGATATCAAAATGACCTAAACAACAATATAATAACATCAATGCACATCATATATATACTGGGTCATATATCTGTATCTGAAACCTGGGTCACTATAACCACTGAGAACACTGCTGCTGAAACTCTGAACACTGCCCTGTACCTGTATGGAATAAAAGGTCATCTTGGTCATCAAATTTGAGGTCTTAAGGCTCAGCCTTGGCACAAGGTCTACTGTATGTCTGATATAAGGATGCTCTGATGTGTGAGTGATCATAAATAATGCTGCTCATCATAGCCGATCTCACTCAAAATGTGCAAAGGCAAAGCTCAGAAAAGTGCAGATATCTGCTCTGCAAACATGGTAGCCCAGCTACTATGTATGTGATAACATCTGGCTCCAGTTGGGACAAGTGCTCTAAGGGAGAGAGTACTTGAGAACCTCAAAATCTCTGGTCCCCAACACTCACTGCATCAATCTTCAATCCAACACTTAGCTTGTTTTGCTTTCATCTTTATTTGTACCTATCTCTAGACACACGGAAAGCAAACTACCACGTGACGCATGTATGGAAATAAAATAAACTGCATAAATGAAATTCTAATCTAGAGCAGAAATTAAAGTGCATGTAAAATGAAAGTACTAACTCATAAAATTTTTAACATTTTCATTTTATTAATGTGAATGCAGGAGATGAGAAAGGCTTAGAAAGGAGCAGACTCAACTCACTCAAGCAATTCAGCAAAAAGAAAAAGCACTCAAAAGAAAGACAAAAGGCTCGCAATACTCAACACTCAGAAAAAGCAAAAAAGGCACTCAAATCCTACTGCTCAAGTGAGCTTATTCAAATACCTACCTACTCTAAACATGCAAGAGGGGCGTTTACCCCAAAGGAAAAAGGGGGTAGTAATGTTTCAACAATACCCAATTTACTGGCAATTCCAATTTATCCCCATCAAGTGTTTCCAACCACACTGAACCTTTTCCTGCCATCCTGCTCTCTCGATAAGGACCCATCCATATTTTCTCAAATTTTCCATGATTCCCTTTCTTTATTTTTGTCCCAAAGCAAGACTATGTCACCTACTCCAAAATGGACCTTTCTACTCCTTTGATCAAAAGTTCCCTTCACCCTTTCTTGCTCCAAAACTATCTTATTCCATGCTTCTCTTCTGGTTTCGTCTAACTCAACTAATTTATCAATTCTGGCTTGCATTGCTTCTTGATCCGAAGAACATTGTTGCAAGAGTTCATACACTGGGATCTGGAGGTTGATGGGTAGTCTACAATTCTGTCCATATACTATTTCAAAAGGAGCCTTACCATTTATTCTCTTAACCGTTGTTCGATCTGCTCAAAGAGCATACTTGAGTTTGCTATCCCAACTCCTTTTGTTTTCACCCATCATTCGCTTTAAAAGCTGGATTAGATTCTTATTGCTAGACTCAGCTAAACCATTTCCTTGTGGGTAATAGTTGGAGGAATGAGAAAGAGTGATTCCATGATTGGAGCAAAATGCTGTCATCTCTTCCTTGCTAAAAGCTTTGGCATTATCAATTGTGATTTTCACAGGACAACCGTACCTGGAGACTATATTCTCTTCTAAAAATTTAACCACCACTTTTGTTGTTGCTCTTTTAGTAGGGATAGCTTCAACCCAGTGGGTGAAGTAATCTGTGCAAGTCAAGATGTATTTATACCCATTAGAAGAACTAGAGTCAACAGGACCAACAAAATCCATTCCCCATTGCTGAAAAGGTGCCTCTACGATGACTGGGGTTAAAGGAAAAGAAGGTAATCTAGGCTTTCCTAAGAAGAATTGGCATTCTTGACAAGTTCTAACAAAAGCATGCACATCTTTAAACAAAGATGGCTAATAATACCTAGCTCTCATGATTTTAGTGGCTGTAGTTCTAGGCGCATAATGTCCTCCACATAATCCTGAATGCATTTCATTTATGATCCTTTGGGACTCATCAGGGTTTACACATTTTAGGACAATTCCATCTGGATTTTTCCATCCCAAGCCATCTTCTGTCAATACATACTTAGATGCCTTTAATCTCAAAGCTCGTTTTTGGTGATCCAGGAGATGGTCAGGACATGACAAATGTTTGAGGAAATAGATAATGTCCTTATACCATTCATGATCTTCATCAATATAAAACACCATGTTTAAATCTTGATGATCTTCACCTAATTGGGCTTTGGTTTCAGTTAAGAGTTGGGCTAGTCCTTGACCTTTTACTATCTTGATTGGTTTGATCTCAATATCATACTCTTGAATTCTAGAAATCCAGTTTCCTCTAACCCCAATACCATCATGTTGAGATAATACATCCTTAACCGCTTGATACAGGACATAAGCCAAAATCTTAGAATATTCTATGTATGTCCTGAAAAGCTTTAGGGATTTAACCAAAGCATAGGCTTGCTTTTCAGTGGTTGTATAATTCAATTCGGCATCTCTAAGGTTCTTACTCATAAAGGCAACAGGTTGCTCATGATTACCTTCATTCATGGAGGCATAGAAATGATATCCATAATGAATAATGGATAGAAGTGAAGATGAAATAGAGTACATAATATGTAATATATATACAAGTGAAAAGGGTGCCATGATTAAGTGCTGCGCCTAGTCATTAGTAACTCTAATTCATTAGTAATATTACATGTTACACCACATTAACTACAGTTCACATATTTATCATGATAGTTGCAGAACCGTTCTTGGAACCTAAATGAATAAATATTTCTAGAATTGATTCTCCATTTCCTTCTGCTCTCTTGACCTTCCTTGATTTCTGTCTATTCAATATCCCATCATCCAAAATTATGCATTTGCTTTCTAACACTTCCTTAATAGATTAACTTAACAAAGATTTCATAACAATTAAAAAGTTAATAACAAAAAAATTCAACTCTACATCTAAATGGTAAGACTGCACTATTTACAGCAAATTCAATGGTGCATTAGCCAGATGGCAGTTAAAACTTAATACACATATTTACAACAAATTCTGATACCAGTTGTAAAGAACCACTTTACAGATTCATACACGGAGGCATGGAGATGATATCCATAATGAATAAATAATGAATAATGAATAGAAGTGACGATGAAATAGAGTACATATAATACACACAGACACACAACAAATTATAAATGAATAACAACGGGTATCAGAATTCACAACAAATTCTGATACCAGTTGTAAGGAACCCCTTTACAGATTCATACACGGAGACATAGAAATGATATCCATAATGAATAAATAATGAATAATGAAGTGAATATGAAATAGACTACGTATATACAAGTGAAAAGGGGGTCATGATTAAGTACTGTGCCTTGTCATTAGTAACTCTAATTCATTACTTATATTACACATTGCACCACATTAACTACAGAGCACATATTTATCATGATAGTTGCAGAACCATTCTTGGAATCTAAATGAATTGAATATTTCTAGAATTGATTTTCCATTTCGTTCTGGTCCCTTGACCTTCCTCAATTTTTGTCTATTCAATAGCCCATCATCCAAAATTATGCATCTGCTTTGTAACATTGCATTAATAGATTAACTTAACAAAGACTTCATAACAATTTAAAAGTTAATAACAAAAACAATTTCAACACTATACATCTAAATGTTAAGACTGCACTATTTACAACAAATTCAATGGCACATAAGCCAGATGGCAATTAATAGGAAATTTATGGCTAATTGCCATTTGTGTCTAATGTCTAGTTTTTTACTGTGCCCTTTTCTAGGTGGGGCTACCTCTCACGTTCTGGTTTATGGGACAAAAGTCATCTTACGAGGCAAATTGAGAAGTGAGTGATTTTCTCTAGCCTATGAGATTTTACTTTAACTAAACATCTATAGGGTTCATTAAGTTGTTTTCCTTTCCACTGTTTTAACTTTTCAGTGTTTGACTTTCCCAGTTCTTTTATTATCCATCTTGTCATTGCAGATATGCAGACATATATACTTCACGAGTTTCAAACTTTTTGCGGTATACACCATTTATGTATTTCCGATCACAAGCTCAGGTATGTATAGAAACACCCACAGCTAGCTTGAAGAGGTTTTGTATTTTCATGGATTCTAGATTCTAGTCTTTGCTTAATATGAATTCAGTTGATAATAGTTGCAATGCAGGAGATCACAATTAATGATTCTAATTGACCAGCTTCTTTGAAGTTTGATCTAATTAGATTACATGGGTTTTTGGATATATATATATATATATATATATATATATATATATCTTTGCTTAATATGAATTCAGTTGATAACAGTTACTATGCAGGAGTTCACAATTAATGATTCTAATTGACCAGCTTCTTTGAAGTTTGATCTAATTAGATTACATGGGTTTTTGGATATATATATATATGGCAATGGAAAACACTAGTTTCTTCCATTACCAGGGGGAGTCCCATATTCGATTTTGAGGAATCAAGGTCTAACCTGCCAAGTATTAACATGTTAGTTTGGTGTCTTGTCCTCAGTAGTACACAATCTTTTCTTTTAGTAATTCATGTGTATCATCAATGAAAAATAAATGAGAATACATTGTTTCTGCAGATGTACAACAATATTCATGACAGTTGTTTCCAATTGCTTCATTCTAATGAGATTGAATTTGAATCTGATGGATCTTGTATAACCAAAGTACTATGTTGCTGTTGATGATTTTCTTCTTCACAGCCGATTTCCCTTTCCTCATTAGAAGTCCTTTAAGCCTTTGAAGTGTCTTTAGTAATATTGGAAATTCCTTTGGGAAAATCAGATCAATGGGAAAACGCAAGAAAATCCCTCTTGAAAAACATCCAGGGAAGATATTGAGAAAATGATAAATCTCTTATGCGGTAGATCCTTTCAAGCATCGAGAATGATGGTTTCTGCATCCCACAACAAATTTTCTATGTGGATGTGGAAATTATTTGAATCCCTTTCTATTTCCTGTCTCACTTCTACATCCCACACTAAAATTCCCATCCAGATGTGGAAGGTCATGAGCCATATCCCTTGCCCCACGTTCCCCCATCCCGCACCTCAGTCCCCCACTGCTTTTCCATGCAGTTGCAAAGACTCATTATATCCTCCCTCTACTTCACCTCCACTTTTCATCCTGCGCAATTTTTAGCATGCAGATTTGGAGGTACTCTTCACTATGCCACCTCCTATCTCTGCCCTTTTCCTATCCATTTACTTTGAATTACAAGTGGTTGTCTCTTAGAGCAACACGTGGCATTTTCATTAAGCATTGGACGATAGTGGCCAAGTGACAACAGGTTACTCTATGGCAAATTTGGTCACATATCATAAGATGTGATGGATGTATGGCCTTCTGCAATTATTTGTAAACAGTTAAAAGTTTAATTGTGTATGGTATGTGATCTGCATTCTGAAAGTATAGAGTCATGACAAGAAGCATGGCACCTATAAGAAGGCTGGAACCCTCTTGCAGAGACACTTTCAACTCATTGGCTCAGAGTGACAAGGATCTTCACTAGATTGCTGCTTATAAATTGTATTCTGAAATGCAGAAGGAAGATCAAAAGGAGAACAAAATTTGGACCCTAGGATTGGCAAAAGATGGTTGTGTTACCCCTCCTTTTGTATGAGGAGTAAGCTTGTGATTTTTATCACATAGATTGGGACTTGTAGCTAGTAAGTTTGGAGCATTGGATTGACTTGGGGGGATACTTCTTGGAGGCTTTCCCTTGGCATTTGATGGGGATCTTTGGTGGAGGGGGCTCACTTCTCCTTTTTGATGATAATTTTGGGTGGAGGTTGCTTCAGTTGCATCATATGGAGGCATTCTGCAGGTTGGATCAATGATTGGGGAAATCACCTAGTTGTTTCCTCACACTCTAGTCACTTTCACTTGGTTGTTGCATGGTTAATTCATGACTTGTTCTTATTTGTTAGTTTCCTCTAGCATGGTGGTGCATTTTGTTGAAATAATATGCAGCTGTGGAAGATATTCTTGTATTGCATAAACCCTAATGTAAAACCCTAAAAGAATAATGCTAAAGATATACTCTCAAGAAATCAAGTGAAAATAGACAAGTCGGCCCCACATAAATCAATGGGTAAAACTGCCCCAAACAATGGGCAAAACTGCCCTAGTGAAGTCGGCCCTATAGTAAAAAGGTCAGCCAAAAATGTGTATAAATAAGAAGGTCGAATTCCTCATTTGGTATTGTTATCACACAACTTGTAGTTGCCCCTAGAGGTATCCCATCCGGGACGGTAGAGGAGACAGGCAACTAAAGAGGTGACCCAAGAGATGCCACGGTTCCCAATGCAATGTGGGAGTCACGTCAACCGAGGCACTCTTCGCTTTAGGTCAAGGTGTAACTAGACCAAGGGGGAGACCCTATACTCCAATCACAGTTGATTGGACACAAACAAAGGTTTCTAAGGGTAGGTAAAGGATGAGTTACGGAAACCAATGCAAGGCTAAGTGGACCTAAGAGTCAAGGAATGGTTGAAGGTGGTGTAATGGATAGTTAGTGTTTCAACCTATGTATGGTTTAGGCCACTTTATGGGGTATGATTACTAGGTATAGTACCATGTGTTTACACAAGTGGGTCTAGTTTCTTGGGAAGTGTGAAATGATTCTAGGTAGGCCCACAAGGTGAAGTTAGGTGTGAGATTGGTACTATAGGTTAGATCTAGGCTAGATCTAGAAGTTGGAGTTGGTTCTAGGATTACCCATGTATTAGATCTAGGGTTTGACACTAATCCCAAGGAGTGCGCCTTGCTTGGAGAAGGACTAGTGCCTTGTTGGATGGGCTAATGGGGTCAAAAAGTATGTCAAAGTGTAGATCGGGACACCTAGAAGCCAAGTCAAGTGGGTTGAATGAGATCCAATGGTTGGATCTTACTAGATCTAGGTTTTTAAGTGATGACCAAAAGTGGACCACAATCCCTTAAAACAAGGAATGCAATCCCCAAGGCGGATCTTGACGGAAGGACAGTATAGACCTAGGTTTCAAGGCATGGGCATTCCAAATCCACGAAAATCTCAAACACCCACTTCCTAGAAGTGGACCAACTCAAATCTTCAAGGGGGTGCGACTTGCTCAAGGAAGGGCAAAAGATGGGTTTGGTGGACCAAATCAAGTCCAATGGCCACCAAACTGTAGATCCAAGTGCCTTGTACCCCGATCTATGTATCTTCAAAAATTCAAGTGAATCCAATGGCTAGATCTTAGTAGATCTAAGTTTTAAGGTACCAAGAAGATCAAAAGGGGGTTTCAACCCCTTAAAACATGGAGAGATGTCCACAAGGTAGTTTTCACCAAAGTAAGGATATGGGTATAGGTTATCAAGTGTCTAGATTTCAAATCAAGTGGGATCTCACCTACCCATGTGCTAGATCTAACCCAACAAGCTTCTCTTAGGAAAATCGATTTAGGTTCAAGAAGGCTTTTTGCATTTAAAAGTGTGTCAATTCTTAGCCAATCACCACCAAAATATAGATCCAACTAGGGGTGGATCCTATAGAGGTGGGTTTTTAATATCTTTTCAATTGCAAGGCTAGATCTAAGTAGATCTAAAAAATACCAAAAACAAGGGTTTTTGTGATCTAGAAATTATGGAGGATTCAAGGAAAAGAAGATCATACCTCTTGGAACATACCTGGATGAAGAGATGAATGTTAGTTGAGACGAGGATTACTTTGCCAAAGATCAAATGGAGAATTGTTGAAGTCCTCTTGCCAAATCGATTTTTCCAAGCCACATGTGATTCCTTCTAACCTGTCAAGCCAAGGAGCAAAGCATCAATTAGTTTAACAAATCGAAGGTAGATGCAAGCAAGAGAGAGAGAGAAACATAGAATAGTTGACACAAAGGCAAAACTACTCCCTGTCAAACCAAAACGACTTCTTCCAAGATTGAAGGGCAAGCCTCCCCACCAATTCGCCCTTGTCCAAAATCGCCCTCTTAACCTGCAAATAAAATATGGCAAATATGCAAGATAGCTACAATAGATCCTCCAGTGCAATGGACAATAGCATTTACAATCGAAACAACCAACATTCACTCCAATCCAAGCATGTACTCCAAAAGATAGAAATTTTATTCCAAGAGCCAAGAGCCAAAAATCTCTAGATGAATTTTTACAATGAGAGGCTCCCTCCTTAAATAGGATGGGGAGAGAGTACAATCATAACCACTTTTTACATGAGTGGCTAAGATTAAAAGATCTCAAGATCTAATCAATGGCTAATAATAAATCATAACAACCTATCACATGGATCACCCACATAATGATAGCGCCCCCACTAAAAAGTACAATAAGGGGGTGACGTCATCCACAAGAGAAAATATAAGCATCAAAATCCACCTCATGGTGACTAGGACATGAAAATATAAGCTCATGGTGGGGCTAGGAGGTTTTAATCCTTACTAGCTCATCCCCAAGGCACAATAAAAATAATAAAATATGTCCAATATAATAAAAATGACCAAAACTGTCCTCAGAATCCATGACAGTCAAGCAGTAAATGTCCTCCTGTGATCAATCCGGGCATACCCACATGGTGAAAACTGGCTGGAAGGTAGTGATGCCACCCTGGAAGACCTCTGTGAAAACCAAATGCCAAAACCTTGCCTCAATTGCCCAAATCGATTTCTTCAGTGACCACTTTATCCCATTTTTTAACTGCCTCGGGAACTGTGAAAGTGCCAAAACTGCCTCCTAGGGTGCTAGCGCTGTCCATCTGAGCCCACCAGGCTCTCCGGAAGGGGGGATAAATGGTAATAACAAGTGGCTGGACCACCCCTTCCATCATCAACGCCCTAGGTGAAATGGCCTCTCGGGGCCCTTGCTGCTCAGGCTGGGAAATCAGCCCCAAATCTGGTCAACAAGTGTAAAACTGCATCAATCACTGTCAGAAGTGCCCGGAACTCAAAGATAAGTGTCTCAATGGATCCAGAAGACCCAAATCCACTAGGAATGAGTACTCATACACCCTGGGTTGCCCTAATGGGCCAGCTGTAGGGTCCACCATATATGGACAATGTATAATCTGCTGATCTGAAATAATAATAAACCTGCTGAACTGGATCAATCATGATCTGCATCATATGTCCATCATATGATATCATCATCACACATGTGGGACCATAAATCATCATCAATAATCATCCATACATGGTCCACATCATCACGGATCCCAAGAATATATAATCAAGGATAAATCACATCAGTAGACTAAGACAATGTTTCTCTAATCATTCCCACAGCTAAGCTCAAAGTATAAAATTCCATTCAGTGGCATTAATCATGTTAACATATTCCGTGGTTATATAAAATTACTTGCACAATAGTTCAAATGACAAACTCACCCATTGGACATGGTCAAATTGCTAGTGAAGGATGAAGGCTAGGAGCAAGGTTGGGCCAAGGGTTTGACTTGTCTAACTTAACTCAAAAATACTTTGGACTGGGAAAAAGGGGGAAGCTACAAACTCTGTGCTGGACAAAAGAACACGGGGAATGGCTGTGCCTCACAAATGGATAAGTTGTTTAGAGAGTGCTTATTCAACTTAGGCATCATGTCTACATCAAGTTGATCCAGGTTCATTAGGATCATTCAATTTTATTTCCATGGCCTTTTTGGCCTACATAACCCTTCGGATTTCAGATGTGCTGAGAAGCACAACTAGTTGCAGCTTGCATCCAGGGCATGTTTTTCACATATTTATAAGGTCAGCAATTGTTTAGATATAACTTTTAAGAACCATTGCTTTTTGGACCTTTCTTATACTCTTCGAGGAGTATTTTTAGCTTTTCATTGCTCTTGCCCTTTTTTTTTGTTTCCATGGGCGAATTTTTTAGTTTCCATAGGTAGAACATGAGCTTTCAGTTTTAGCCAACAACATCTCAAGTGACTAGGGGGAGTTCGAGCCAATGCCAAACATCGGGACAACCGACCAGAATGATTTAGGCCTACAATCCAACTCACCAAAGGCAAGTTCTGTCACCAACTCAGAGCCGAGACACTGAATAAACAGGGATGCGGTCCAAACACAGAGGTAGAAAAATGGGGAAGTCCTCAGTATCAGAAAGTCAAATGAGACAAGTCAGGGTTTAAAGTCAAACAGGAAGGTCATGTATGGATGGAGACAAGTGAATATGGAGCCTACACTAGCAGACAACCAGTGTCGGGAAAGACCATGTCTATGTAAGGTGAAATACCAGTAAGTTTTGTTAAATGACCTAAAAGTGCAAGCAATTGTCCATTTTATGATTTACAGTTCATTTTAAATAGTTTGCCACATCAGGAATAATATACCAAGCACATGCCATGATCATGACTAAATCAACAAGATAATAATCCACAGTCAGTGAGAACATATCCATAACATCATCATAATAATCATCATCATGCATCATCTGAAACACTGCTGCAATATATCTCTAGGCACTGAACTGAAACTGTAATGGGATAAGTGGTCACATCAGTCATCAAATCTGAACTCTCAAGGCTCAGCCTTGACACAAGGTCATAAAATCTGAATAATGTACTGCTCTGATCATGAGTGATCCAAAATATATAGCCATGCTCTGGAATAAAGGAAGCTCTGGAATGTGCAGATATCTGCTGTACAAGAATAGTAGCCCTGCTACTATGGTGTGATAACAGGTATGATCACTCAAGTTCGCTCAAGCAAGAGAGAGACAAGTGTGCAAGAGGGAGAGAGTAACAACAACTGGAAGAAGACATATTCTTGGGGTTATCTTATCTTTGCTTCTTGTGTATTTTTCTATGAGAAAGCTTTAGCTCTTCGTTGTATTGACATTGTACTTTATAGACAAATCTATACTGAGAAGTTCTGCTGGTTTTTCCCGTGAAAGGGTTTTCCCAAGATAAATCTTTTTGTCTATTGTTGAATGTGTTTCTTTTAGTGATCCTTATGCATGCAATATGATAAATTGAATGAAAGTCTAACATAATTGCTCTTAAGTAAAATTCTAACATGGTATCAAAGCAGGACTGAAAGAAAGCATTGCAACAATTGAGAAAAGTTGGAAACTAGGGCTTTGTTTTTCTAGGGTTTCCATCCATAGATCAAGATCGACCTTAGCACTCCTCAACTCACCCTAGGAGGGTGCATCTATCTGTGGAGTTAGATCTTAGATCCGAGAAGTTTTAATTTTGACCTAAACTCTACAGAAACTATAGAAAATAGGGTTTCCAGTTTTTTCCTATTTTGTCCCCAGATCTGAGTGAAAAGGAGGTTTGCTCAACTTGCCTTGGGAGGGCACATCTCTCTAGTGGACTAGTTTCTCCATTGAAGAACTTTCGATTTCGACCCTCCTCCTGCTAGGGTTTCCAGAACGAGACTTGGCCAGTTGACAAACATCACCAAGCTTGATAAGAAGCTTGAAGGGGTTGATAACTTCAAAGCGTGGAAGTATAGGATGCTCCTCATCCATAATAAAATGACTTGGAAAAGTATGCCGAAGAAGAGGTTGCAGAGCCAGAGGGAGATGAGACTAAGGCAAGGCACAAGAAGAACATGGTTGGGAAAAAGAGGATCATTGCTGATTCTATCAAGGATCAATTGATCCCTCATGTCTCATCAAAGAAGACTCCAAAGCAAATGTTTGATGCCTTGTCCAGTTTGTTTGAAGGCAAGAACATCAACCGAAAGATGACCTTGAGAACTAACTCAAGAATGTGAAGATGCATGAAGAAGAATCCATTCAATCCTACTTCATAAGGGTATCTTAGATCAAGGAACAACTTGAAGCTATTAGTGACATGGTTGAGGAAGCATAAGTAGTGATGACTACTTTAAATGGCCTTCCAAGGTCATGAGAATCTTTCATCCAGGGAATATGTTCTAGAAAGAAGTTAACAAGGTTTAGCAGGCTATGGGAAGAATGTACTCAAGAAGAAACTAGATTGGTTACAACAGAAGAAAAGTTGGGTAATGATGAAGATCAAGCACTAGCCACACACACAAAGAAAGAAAAGAGCAAAAAATAAGTTCATCCTTCAAAGAAGTCTTAAAAGTTTCGGAAGTCTCAAAAGGCTCAAAGGGATTACTCAAACTTCAGATGCTACCGCTGGCAGAAAATGGGACACATTGCAAGAAATTGTCCTTGTTGCTGCCTAATACACAACTGGGGGGAGCATGCCATAAATCTTGAAGCTGCTCGGTATGTCCTTAGGGGAAAGTCAGAGTCAAGTGTTGTCACCTGATTACTTGACTCCTCCATCTAGGCTACTCCTAGCGAAGCCAAGGGGGTGGGTCCTTATAAAAATTAAACTAAGGATTTTACACTACGAAAAGGAAAAACCGAAATCTAGGAGTTAAAGTGATGAAAAAATATTACTGAATCTAGAACCTCCGCAATAAATTAAATCAACAACATTTGCATTTAAATACCATTCAAGGCATTTGTAGATTGATTTAAACACATAATATTGGAAAATTGTTAATGTTTGTACTTTAATTCAATATTATCTAGGATCTTTAACTGAAAGAATAACAAGCACAACAAAACAAATAGACACAATAGTTTTCCTCGGGGAAACCATAAAGGAGAAAACCCTGCAACTTTCTCAAAGATAGATTTGTCACTGATACAATATCAAGCCAAAAATGGAAAACCCAAAATATGTCTTCTACAACTTCTCTCTTCCTCCTCAACGAACTTGTCTTCTCTCTCTTGCTAATGCGAACTTGAGTGAGTGAGTGGTGTGTACAAATGAGAGAGCAAGGCTCTCTATTTATACTTTACTTTTGACTTGACCTTTTACCTAACTAGGTCAGCCTCACTAAAACTGACTGGGCCAACTTCTCTAGGGAGACTCAATAAACCCTTTCACATTTGACTCTAGGGGATCTATTGCCCCGACTTACAATGGAGTTTTTACCTCATTAACTTTGCATGACCAAACATAATAATGACATTCCTGAACGGAGGAAAAACATCTTCGTTGGAAGTACAAATAAAATACAATAATAATATCAATATAAAATACAAGTGAATATCTTCCGAAGTTACATTTACATCAACACTCCCTCTTAACTAGGAAGGTATTCTCTCGTCACAGTCATCATCACCCTGGACATAATTCTGGACAATGTCATCATCGCTCGATCATCTTCAATGCTGGAACATCATCTTCAACACTGGATCATCATCATCGTCGCTGCTGCAACAATCCTCATTCCGTTGATCATTGATTAGTGACATCTCTCGAATCTATCCGTAACTGATATCTGAGTGTCCCACTGGACTTAGAAGGCCCAAATGTACTAGAGATGAGTACTCATACACCCTATGGCAACCTATATGATCATCTGTAGTCTCAACCATACCCGGACAATATAAAAATAATGGTCTGAAAATAATAATAACCATAAAAAAATATATCAACCATCATATGAAACCTATGTCCACTGTATGGAATCATCAAAGGTGTATCAAAAGACCATGAATCATCATCCTCGAACATCACTGGTCCAACTCATCTCAGGTACCGATGGTTGACTTGGTCAAACTAGGTTTGACCAGGTCAAGAGTAATCAAAATATGACCCAGACTAGAAATGCCTAATGCTGCAAGTGCAAATGGTTAAAGCATGCTCTTTCAATCATTCTAATAAAAAGACTTGAAAGTATTAAGCATCATTTCAGTGGCAATTAAATGAATAATTATATCAAATATAAGTTTAAATAATCATTTACTCAAAATAGAACCTTAAGAATATACTCATTTTGTAGACATGAACATTTTTCTAGCAAAGGGTGAGGGTGAAGAATGCAAGGCTAGGATAAGGGGATGACTTGACTAACTCAACACTGTGATACTTTGGATAAGGCAAAGGGAATACACACTTAAGCATATGTCAGATAATAAACACACAGGGAATAGTAGAACCTCAAGAATATACTCATTTTGTAGACATGAACATTTTCCTAGCAAAGGGTGAGGGTGAAGAATGCAAGGCTAGGATAAGGTGATGACTTGACTGACTCAACACTGTGATACTTTGGATAAGGGAAAGGGAATACGCATTTAAGCATATGTCGGATAATAAACACACAGAGAATGACAGTGTCTCACAAATGGAATAAGTTGTTCAGAGAAGTGCTTATTCAACCTTGGCAAATGTCTACAACTCACATCCAAGCTGAAACAACTCAATGAGGATATTTTCTAGAACCGCCATGACTAGGTGCTCGACTAACCGAACTTGAGGTTCTAGGGGACACTTAGAATTAGTTGTTCTTTACTCCATCTCACATCACAACCCGCAGGCTTCGTGAGGAATTAATCATTACATTTAATTTCTGTCCAGCAGTCTTTGGATTTAGCATGTGCTTAGAAGCACAACTAATTGTAGCTTGCATCCAGGGTGCTTTAACATTTCAGCTTCCATAGCCCTCTTTCATTGTGCTGAGAAGCACATTTTTAAAATGTTTCCATGGGCTTGCACAAAAGATATGATAATAGTTTCCATAGTTAGTTTTGTACCTAGGGAAGTGTTCCCCAAGTGATTTTTTTGCTTAAGTCACTTAGAAGGGGGAAAAAGGTGACCCTCACATTAAAAGTACTTAATGAGACTTTATAAGTTAAAGTCACTTTTTGATAAATTTAAGTGGGTGAGTGAAATTTATTTAAGTGATTTAAATAAATGTGATTTTTACTCTCATTGAATCTTAGCCATTGGATTGAGTCTTTCTCCACCGTTGGATTAGATTCCCACTTAGGGTTTAGGCAGAAAGGGTTGAGGGAGGCAAACCCACTCATTCTTGACATTTTGAGAAGAGAGAAAGAGCAAAGGGACTAGGGCATTGGCACGATTCCCAAGAAGAGTGTGTACACAGAAATCGAGGAGGCTTTCAGCAGCACGATTCTCTAGAAGGTGGCACGAGTTTCAATGCATTTGCTGAGCATTTAATGCATAGTACGATTTCCTAGCAACATTTATTTCTTCAGTGGGCACACATCCCAAGGCAGTAGAAGCTCAGCACAGAAATCGAGGTACTGTATAGTAGCATTTAATGCTGGCCGTACAGCACATAAATCGAGGAGTTTGTTTCAGCAGTCTGTTGGCACGAATATCGAGGAGTGAGCAGGGCACAGTTCCTGAGAAGTGATTAATTAATTTCTGCACTGAAATCTGGGCACAAATCCCGAGGCATTTATTGCACAGATTTCCAGAATCCGTACAGATTGTACGGACTGTTTTTCTGCACAGTTTTCGAGGTTTTCTGCTGCACAATGTTTGAGAGGTTTGGCACTGTTTTCGAGGTGATCTTAATGCACAGAAATCGAGACAGAGCTGGCACAGAAATCGAGACAAAACAGTGACAAAAATCGAGACAGTAAGGTACAGAAATCGAGACACAGTGAGGCACAGAAATCAAGGCAGCATTCTGGGTTGGTCAGATAAGTTAAATTTTGACTGTAATAGCTGTACTAAATTATTTTACTGAATAAATAAAATCTCTCTCTCTTTACTGGTTTTCCCCGTGGGGGTTTTTCTAGGGCTTGATTTTGGCCAAAAATTTCTGAGTCTATCATTTTATCGTGTGATTGCTAAATGTGTTTTTTAGCCTGTTAGTGTATTTTACTGTGTGTTTAATTGTTACTGAAAGTTTCATAAGTAACTTACAGCCAATGCAAAACCGGTTGCAAGTGAAAACCACAAAATGTTGACATAAACCAGCAAACAGTAAAGTGCAGAAAATCTTCATGGTATCAGAGCAAGGGGGCAGAAAACAGTGATAGTTTGCAGACACACAGAAATTTTCAGATCTCAGAAACTTCAGTATTTTTTTTTATCTTCTGTTAGTGGGCAGCGTTCTGTTGGGTTGGTGTTCAGATGGCTACAGGTCTAAGGATTGAGGATAGGCTAAATGGGACAGAAAATTTTGTGCCTTGGAAGGCCAGAATTTTACTGATATTGGAGGAGAATGAGCTAGGGGTGGAGGTGGTGAGAAATACTACAGCTAACCCTGTTACCATTCTCGATGCCACTGATGCAACAACACTTTCAACCTTCAACAAGAAGGACTGTAAGGCTAGGAGGATTATCCTTGATGCAGTAAAAGACGACATAATCCCTCACATTTCCGGGAAGACCAAGGCACATGAGATGTGAAGTGCCTTGACCAGCTTGTATGAGAGCTCCAATGAAAACAGAAAGATGGTTCTCAAGGAGAAACTCAAGAGTATCAAGATGAATGGAGGAGAGGGAGTCACAGCTTACCTCACTAGGATTTCTGCAGTTCGGGATGAACTGGCAGCGCTTGGTGAAGTGGTATCTCCTACTGAGCTAGTACGCACAGCAGTGAATGGGGCTTCAAAGTCCTGGAGTGTATTTGTGCAGGCCATAGTGGGTAGAGAGAACCTATCGTCTTGGGAGAGACTGTGGGATGACTTTGTGCAGGAGGAGACCAGGAGAGGTCTCGTACAGGGTAGTTCATCAAATGGTGGGGCAGATGAGGAGAACGTGGCACTGACAGCCAAGGGTAAGAAGAAGAAGGGTCCCAAGAAGAA
This sequence comes from Larix kaempferi, assembly GCA_027924585.1. NCBI lineage: Eukaryota > Viridiplantae > Streptophyta > Pinopsida > Pinales > Pinaceae > Larix > Larix kaempferi. The sequence goes on from BSBM01000887.1 coordinate 21,633,994, forward strand.
TGGGGCCAAGAGGCAGTGGCAGCAGCAACCGCAGGGTGGACAGAAGAAGGACTTGAGTAAAATCAAGTGCTATTGTTGTCAGGCGTTTGGGAACTATGCATCACAGTGTCCAAGCAAGAAGAAGAAGAAGGGACAGGGACAACAGACAGCAGCCTCAGCAGAGGTTGATGATTTTGGTGCCAGGTTTCAGAGGGAGTTTTCCCTATATGCTGGACAGATTGAGAGAGAGAGAGTCTCCTTAGCCACCAGCATAGACATGGATATGGAGAGTGAGCATTCATTGTTGACAGGGCATCAGACAGGTCCATCCACCACTGGTACGTGGTACATTGACAGTGGAGCCTCGAGACACATGACAGGTACTCGGGAGTTCTTCTCTAAGCTATCACGGACAGCTAGAGATGTGGAGGTGGTACTTGGTGACAACACCATTGTTAGGGCTGTTGGTCAGGGGACCATTACATTCGAGAGGGAGTCCATGAGTCCCATGACTTTGAGGGATGTGTTGTACGTCCCTGGGCTGAAAAAGAACCTTGTTTCAGTTTCCACTATTGAGGACAGGGGTCTTGGGGTGTGTTTCTCAGATGGGAGAGTGCAAGTGTTTCCCAAGACCACAGGTGTATCTACCCCCATGGATATTGGAGTTAGATGTGGACGACTGTACAAGTTACTGTTTCAGCCGCAGCATGCTCTAGCACACAGCAACAGCAGTGAGCTATGTGAGTTATGGCATAGGAGGATGGCCCATTTACATCACCCCGCTCTGAGATTGTTGAGGAGCATGGTCACAGGTTTACCTGAGTTCGACACTGAGCAGAGTGATGTGTGCAGAGGGTGTGCTTTGGGAAAGTACACCAAGACTGCTTTTCCTAGCAGTGACACGAGAGCAGCAGGAGTGCTTGACTTGATTCATTCTGACATTTGCAGTCCTATGTCTTCAGTATCTTTGACTGGTCACGAGTACTATATTAGCTTCATTGATGACTACTCCAGGAAGACCTGGATCTACTTCTTGAGGAACAAGAAGTCCCCACTAGTGTTGAGTGTCTTCCAAGGGTTCAAAGCCCTTGTGGAGAAGCAGACATGGAGGAAGATTAGGATGTTGAGAGCAGATAATGGGGGTGAGTATACCTCCAAGGAGTTCAATGCTTTCTGCAGGCAGGAGGGTATACAGCGACAGTTGACAGTTCCCTACACTCCTGAGCAGAATGGAGTAGCGGAGAGAAAGAACAGGTCGATCGTTGGAGCAGGGAGAGCCATGCTCCATGATCAGGGGTTACCGTTCTTTCTATGGGCAGAGGCTTGCAACACTGCAGTGTATCTGCAGAACAGGAGTCCTCACCGTGCTTTGGGGAGGATGACTCCAGAGGAGATGTATTCAGGTAAGAAGCCTGAGGTGAGCCATTTTCGGATATTTGGCTCTCTGACTTACTCTCACGTCCCTTCTGAGAAGAGGACGAAGTTCGAGCCCACTGCAGAGAGAGGTATCTTTGTGGGTTACGATGAGACTTCGAAGGCATATCGGCTTTACATTCCTGGCCAGAGGAGAGTTGTAGTGAGGCGGGAGGTGAAGTTTGATGAGGAGAGGGCCTTCCGGAAGTCGAGAGAGATGGAGCAGGGGGAGTCACCAGCTCCCACACCTCAGTTGAGACAGGATTCTTCGATACAGGTTTCAGGCCCGCAGGTTTCTGGGGTGACTGGATCACAGGGTACAAGCACGGTTTCTACAGGATCAGTGGTTCAGATTACAGGTACTTCAGGGACAGGTACAGGGAGAGGTTCAGGGACAGGCACAGGTTCAGGATCACAGGTTTCAGGCTCACAGGTTACAGGGTCCTCTGGGACTAGTTCATTAGCTATACGTCCTCGAGGTGTTGGACCTTTTGCTTCTAGCACCTCCTCAGATGAGGATACACCAGTTTGGGAGGAACCTTCAAGGAAGAAGAAGCCTAAGTGGCTTCAGGACACCTTGAAGGAAGCAGAAGCATTTGGTAGACCTCAGGAGGCGATCAGATCAGTGGTTGAGCCAGACAGATATGGGATGGCCCTTGTTGCGAGTCTTCGTGACTCTGCGCCTTCTACCTTTGAGGAGGCTTCTCAACATCAGGTATGGAGAGATGCCATGATGGAAGAGTACCATTCCATCATGAAGAATGATGCTTGGGAGATTGTGCCGAGACCTGAGGGGAAGTCAGTTGTGACTTCCAAGTGGCTTTGCAAGATCAAGCATGCTGCAGATGGTAGTGTGGAGAAATTCAAGGCTCGGTTTGTGGCTAGGGGGTTCTCACAGGTTAAGGGAGTTGACTATGATGAGACATTTGCTCTAGTTGGTCGGTATTCCTCTATTAGGGTAGTGATATCTATAGCAACAAAGATGGGTTGGAAGATCTACCAGATGGATGTGAAGACCGCGTTTCTCAATGGTCTTCTGCAGGAGGAGGTGTATTTGGAGCAGCCATAGGGATTCGAGATACATGGGAGAGATTCTCATGTGTGCAGGCTTAGGAAAGCCTTGTACGGTCTGAAGCAAGCTCGTAGAGCTTGGTACTCCAGGATCGATGCATATTTGACTTCGATGGGATTTCAGAAGAGTGAGGCTGATCCCAACCTATACTACATTGTGGTTGGTGGAGATCCACTCATTCTTCTGTTATATGTTGATGACTTATTTATCACTGGAGATGAGCATCTTATTGCACAGTGCAAGAGAGATCTTGCAGCTGAGTATGAGATGACTGATATTACTATTAGGCTGATGCATTACTACTTGGGGATGGAGGTTTGGCAGGAGCCTGGACATATTTTCCTAGGATAGGGGAAGTATGCAGCGGAGATTCTGAAGAGTTATCCGATGGAGGACTGCAGGCCTATGTCTACACCTATGATCACCAACTTGAAGCAACTTCATGCTTTAGAGGGTAAGTTGGTGGATCCCACACTATATCGTCAGCTCATCGGATCGTTGATGTATCTGGTCAACACCAGGCCAGACTTGTGCTTTACAGTCAACACTCTTAGGCAGTTCATGGTGCAGCCTAGGAGTGTGCATTGGGCGGCCGGAAAGCACATCTTGAGATACCTAGCAGGGACAGTGGATTATGGTCTGGACTACAGGGGTTCGGGTGGAGTCAGCGTGGTTGGGTTCACAGATTCAGACTGGGCAGGTTGTGTGAGGGACCGGAAGAGCACTTTCGGTTGCTGTTTCAGCTTGGGCTCGGCAGCAGTGTCGTGGTTTAGCAGGAAACAGAAGTTTGTTGCATTGAGTTCTGCTGAGGCTAAGTATATGGCAGCCAATCAGGCGACTTGCGAAGCACTGTGGCTTCGTAAGTTATTGTTAGATTTATTTGATCAGCAGCTGAGACCTACGGTGATTTATTGCGACAATCAAAGTTGCATTCAGCTCTCTGAGAATCCAGTATTCCATGACAGGTCGAAGCACATTGAGATCAGGTACCACTTCATTCGAGACTACGTTCAGAGAGGGGCAGTTGAGCTACAGTATATATCCACTGATGAGCAGGTTGCAGATGTCCTGACGAAGTCTTTGGGGAGGGGGACGTTTGTCTTCTTCAGAGATAAGTTGGGAGTGGTGCGGAACACCTTCCTCGGTAAGAGGGAGTGTTAGTTTTGTACCTAGGGAAGTGTTCCCCAAGTGAATTTTTTGCCTAAGTCACTTAGAAGGGGGAAAAAGGTGACCCTCACATTAAAAGCTATTTAATGAGACTTTATAAAGTTAAAGTCACTTTTTGATAAATTTAAGTGGGTGAGTGAAATTTATTTAAGTGATTTAAATAAATGTGATTTTTACTCTCATTGAATCTTAGCCATTGGATTGAGTCTTTCTCCACCGTTGGATTAGATTCCCACTTAGGGTTTAGACAAAAAGGGTTGAGGGAGGCAAACCCACTCATTCTTGACATTTTGAGAAGAGAGAAAGAGCAAAGAGACTAGGGCATTGGCATGATTCCCAAGAAGAGTGTGTACACAGAAATCGAGGAGGCTTTCAGCAGCACGATTCTCTAGAAGGTGGCACGAGTTTCAATGCATTTGCTGAGCATTTAATGCACAGTACGCTTTCCTAGCAGCATTTATTTCTTCAGTGGGCACACATCCCGAGGCAGTAGAAGCTCAGCACAGAAATCGAGGTACTGTACAGCAGCATTTAATGCTAGCCGTACAACACAGAAATCGAGGAGTTTGTTTCAGTAGTCTGTTGGCACGAATATCAAGGAGTGAGCAGGGCACAGTTCCTGAGGAGTGATTAATTAATTTCTGCATTGAAATCTGGGCACAAATCTCGAGGCATTTATTGCACAGATTTCTAGAATCCGTACAAACTGTACGAACTGTTTTTCTACACAGTTTTCGAGGTTTTCTACTACACAATTTTCGAGAGGTTTGGCACTGTTTTCGAGGTGATCTTAATGCACATAAATCGAGACAAAGTTGGCACAGAGATCGAGACAGAACAGTGACACAGAAATTGAGATAGTAAGGTACAGAAATCGAGACACAGTGAGGCACAGAAATCAAGGCAGCATTCTGGGTTGGTCAGATAAGTTAAATTTTGACTGTAATAGCTGTACTGAATTATTTTACTGAAGAAATAACATCTCTCTCTCTCTCTTTACTGGTTTTCCCCATGGGTGTTTTTCCAGGGCTTGATTTTGGCCAAAAATTTCTGAGCCTATCATTTTATGGTGTGAATGCTAAATGTGTTTTTCAGCCTCTTAGTGTATTTTACTGTGTGTTTAATTGTTACTGAAAGTTTCATAAGTAACTTACAGCCAATGCAAAACCGGTTGTAAGTGAAAACCACAAAATGTTGACATAAACCAGCAAACAGTAAAGTGCAGAAAATCTTCACCATATGCATGTAATGATGGTAGTACTATTTGCTTCAGGTTTTAGCCAACACAACTCAAGCAACTAGGTGGCCAACACAACTCAAGCAACTAGGGGGATTATCCACAATCAGGACCAAACATCGAGGCAACCGACTAGAGTGATCAAGGTATCAAATCCAACTCACCTAAGCTCAGAAACCAACACCTGCGTGTTCTCCTGGCCCAGAAGGATCAAGGCTTCGCCGAGTTCTGTTACCAACTGAGAGCCAAGACACAAACTAACAGGGATGCTATCCAACATAGAGGCAAAAGTGGGGAGGTCCTCCATATCACAGGCTGTGATGTAAGTCAGGGTAATAACCAAAAAGGGAGAGATAACAGATGGATGGGGAAAGTGAAGGTGATGCCTAAGCTAGCAAGCCATAAAAGGTGGGAATGATCATGTCCACACTCCTAAGAGGGTAAAACCAATGAGTATAAAACAAGAGCTTCTAATTCTGTGTAATAAGACCATTTAGATAATCAATAACAACCATATCCATATCATACTTATATATACTGCCAGATCATGATCACTAGATACTAATTCAAGCTCCTAAAATGACCAAAAGAGCAAGATAATCAAAACCAATGCACATCATATACCTGCTGGGCCATATACGTGCACCTACCATCTAGATCATCCATAACCATTGGAAACACTGTTGCTGAAACTCTTGGCACTGCACTTCTTTGTATGGGATAAAAGGTCACCTCGGTCATCAAATCTGAGGTCAAGAGGCTCAGTCTTGGCATAAGGTTCACTGCATGTCTGATCTGGGCTGCTCTGATATGTGAGTGATCATCAAAAGTACTGCTAATCATAGGATGATCTCATCAAAACTGTGTAAAGACCTGACTCAAAAATATACAATGAACTGCTTTGCAATCATGGTAGCCCGGCTACTATGGATGTGATAACAGGTACAAAAATGACCACCCCAAAAAATCTGTGTGGAATCTTGGAAAACTCAAAACACAATAGTTGTATCTCTCGTCGAGACCTTTCCAACAGTACCAAGAGCGTCAAATTCTGAGTTTAGGAGAGAAAGTTATCACAAAAATAACAAACAATTCTATTATTTTTATATATTAGAGATTAATTACATATATGTTTTTATTATTTATTATTTATGAGAGATTAATTACATATATGTTTTTATTATTTCAAAATTACTCCACTATCATATTAATTAATGTGATATTTATATTTTAAAGAACTTAGAAGTAGTGATAATATAAAATACTCTATATTTATTATTTCAAGTATATTTATCATATTTCGAGATGAACTTTTTAAAATCTTAACCAAGGTGAGTTTTATAAATTATGACACATAAGCATCTTTGACTTCCATGGGTCCAACTAAACCATAATGGTTGACCAAAATACTTAAATTCTATTTGTTTGAGAAATCTCACTCATCGCACACTTGTCCATGGCACATTTTTTTATAAGGCCCATTTTAGACCCCAAAATTTCTCTAATGGCATCAGTCCTATATCTTTCATCTCGAACTCTGAAGCAACATCTCTCTTGTAGGTGCCTATGCGTTTCTTCGCTCCTGTAATAAACAAGTCATCCACATGTAGTACTAGAATGAGTGGATCCTCACCAACCACAATGAAGTAGAGGTTGGGGTCTGCCTCGCTCTTTTGGAAACCCATCTGCTGCAAGTAAGTATCTATCCTCGAATATCAAGCTCTCGTAGCTTGCTTCGGACCATACAATGCTTTCCTCAGCATGCACACATGAGACTCTCTCTCATACACCTCAAATCCCCTTGGTTGCTCTATGTACACCTCCTCCTCTATGAATCCAGTCAGAAATGTTGTCTTCACCATAGTTTTAAAAATCGGTGAAATCGGTTTCGGTCGATTCACCGATTTATCACCCGACCGGTTCAAACCGGTCTCTGAATCGGTTTGGGTGACCAGTTCGGTACCGAACCTGTCCGTCCCACTGATTTACGTAAAAAATCGGTTTGGTTTGGTGGGTGGGCCTGTGTGGCATTAAAACAACATTTTTTTAAAAGTTTTTTATTTTATTTTTTAAACCTAAACTAACGATTCTAACCTACCCAACACAACCCTACCACTATAATCTATTGCATAATGCATTACGGTTTATTGCTTTTACGGTTACCTTGAAACCTTCAGCCGCGGCTGTGTGGGAGTCTCCGCAGGAGTTAGCAGCGTGGACTGTGCATAGTGTGCAGTGAGCAGTGTGGTGGGGTCTGGAGTGGGTTGGGGACTGTGTGTGAGCAGCAGTGTGTTGTGGAGTGGGATGGACAGTGGAGTTTGGAGTGGGATGGGTGCAGTGGTCTGTATAGTGGAAGTGTGGAGTGTGGAGTGTGGAGTGGTGGGGACTCGAGAGTGGAGTGGTGCAGTGTGGAAGCTGCGGAGAGAGGCATAGTGAGCAGTGTGGTGGGGACTCAGGGAGTGACTCAGGAGAAGACGCTATGGCAAGAGTAGGCTGTGGTCTCCCAGACTCCCACACCCACAGAAAATTTGCACAGGTGACAAATTTTTCAATTTTAATTGCAAACAGAGAATTTTAATTTTTAACATAAATTTTATCAATTAAATTTTAAGCAGAAATTTTAACTTACCATTTTAAGTTTTAAGTTTTGAAGTAAATTTTAACACATAAATTTTAACTTTTAACTTACAAACAGAAGTTAAAAATTGATGGTTTCTTATTATGTTTGGAATTTTTTGTCTTTGCATGTCAATTTCCAGCTCAGAATCAAGATCTACACTCTATACTCATGGCCCCTAAAGCAAAAGATCCTGCATGGATCCCTGTAGATTATGTTCAGGGGGACAAATATTGCAAGTATTGCAAGAAATTGATTAAGGGTGGGGGGATTTTTCGGCTTAAACAACACTTGGTAGCCATTAAAGGCCAAGTTAAGGCATGTGAAGCCCCACTAGATGTTATTGGACAAATTAGAGCTGAGATGCAAGAACAATTTAAGAAGTTTGAAGAGGGAAAGGCTAAGCAAAGAGAGATAGAGGAAGAAGTAGGGAGAAAGAGGAGGCTTGTTGAAATGATTGGTGGGACCTATGCCCTTGGTTCAAATTCAAAAGAAGGCTCTTCATCTATCCCTTCTACCACTCTTAGGGATCCTTTTCAGTATGTTCCGCCCTTCGAGAGTACACAAGATATGGGCAAAGCCAAAAAGAGGGGTCACACCTCCCACCACTTCTGCCAGTGGCAATGCTTCTCAGATGCAACATCCAACACAAATTCATCCCACCTTAGATGAGCACTAGAAGAAGCAGTACAAAGAAGTTGCCTATGAGTACATTGCAAGATGGTGGTATGATGTTGATCTCCCATTCAATGCTGCCCACTCTTCTTATTACCAACCTATGTGGGATGCTGTTGTAGCTGCTGGTAAGGGATTCAAAGGCCTTAGTGTGCATGACTTGAGGGGATCTCTTTTGCAAAAAGACAAACTTTCATGGGTAAACACAGGGTGCACTATCATGTCGGATGGATGGAAAGATCAGAAGGGCCGACACCTTATAAACTTTCTTGTTTCTTGCCCACGAGGAACCATGTTTTTGACATCACGTGATGCATCTGATAAGGTGAAAGATGCAAATTTGTTATTTCATATTTTGGATGAGGTTGTTGAGGAGGTGAGGGCAGCTAATGTTGTGCAAGTCATCATCGATAATGCCTCTAACTATGTTCTTGTTGGTAGGATGTTAGAGGAAAAGCATAAAACCATATTCTGGACCCCATGTGCGGCACATTGCATAGACCTCATGCTTGAGGATGTATGCAAACATCACTGTGGAGTATGCCAAAAGCATCACCAAGTACATCTACAACCACGGTTGGGTATTGAGGTTGATGAGCAGACACATAGGGGGCAGGGAGCTTGTTAGGCCCGCAGTTACTAGATTTACAACTCACTTCCTCACGTTGCAATCTCTCCTTTCCCAAGAACAAAACTTGGAGAAGATGTTTTCAAGTGATGAATGGAATTCATCTAATTGGGCTAGCACACGAGATGGAAGAGACATTAAGAAGAAAATTAAAAGCTCTTCATTTTGGAAAAAAGCAGCAGAGGTTGTGGCAATTACTGAGCCACTTGTTAAGGTGTTGTGGTTGGTGGATGGGGAAAAATTGGCCATGGGATACATTTATGAAGCTATGGATCAGGCAAAGGAGCAAATAAAGACAACATACAAAGATAGAGTAGCCAAGTATGGGCCTATTTGGGAGATCATTGATAGGAGATGGAACAATCAACTCCATCGCCCTATACATGCAGTTGGGCATTTCCTAAACCCGAAGTATCATTATAGAGATGACATTGATGCTGATCCGAGTGGGGAGATAGCGGATGGATTGTATACTTGCCTTGAGTGCAGTCCCAAATGAGGCGACCCAATTGGAGATAGATCGGCATATCACCTCTTTTAGTGCCGCCACAGGTACCTATGGCAAAAATTTGGCTAAGATTGCAATAGATGAGGGCCAACCAGGTAAACAATTCCATTGTTTTATTAAATTATGTTGTTTAACTTTAAAGTTTAAATTGTACAATGTAAATACCTTGATTCTTAATTTCTTAGCCAAATTCACAATCTAAGTTGTTGAATTAACTACCTTGACTCTTCGCATTTGCAATTGCAGCACAATGGTGGAAGTCATTTGGTAATCATACAAAACAATTGCAAAAGTTTGCAATTCGGGTCCTTAGTCAAACCGCAACGCTTTTGGGTGTGATCGCAATTGGTCTTTTGTTTGAGCGGATTCACACGAGGAAGAGAAACCATTTAGAGCAGAAATGGTTAAATGATCTCGTCTTCGTGCAGTACAACCTGCGACTCAGACGCAACCAGTTGATGAACAAAAGACCTGATACGGATCCCATACTGTTAGATGATATAGATCCAACCTCAGATTGGGTAGTGGAGACCACAGAGCCAGAGTTTGGTGTTGATATTGATGTTGAGATGGAGGACTTGCTGGAGCCTCAGGCTCATATAGATTCAGATCCTCTATTGTCGATGCCATCAGTTCATACAGGTGTGGATCTCGATATTCCAGGCACGACAGGCACTAGTGGACCCGAACCTCTTACTTATAGGTGACGACGACTTAGGATTAGGCATTCAGCTAGTACTACTACTGTAGTAGTAGATGACCGTGTGCCTGAGCCTGAGATTGAGCCAGATGTTGATGCCTTTGCTAGCCCTTCAGCTTCTAGTTCTTTTGGTTCTAGTTCTACTCCTCGCCGTAGCAGTGGTGATGAGTTTGATCAGTTCGATTGATCAGCAACGATGTATGACAGTCACAGTTGACGATGTTATGTAGTTGACTATATATCATGTTATTTTTTGGACTCTACTAGCCATATAGCCTATAGGCCTCATGGATTATGTATTTTGTTCCAGTTCCAGTCTCCTAGATATGTATTGCACAATACACTTTGTGCCATTTTGATATATTGACTCTTATATGGTATATACATGAGCAGACATTGGATATTTTGTTTCTAATGCTATGGAATCATGAATTAGAATCTTGAAAATGCTGTTTTTCTTAAAAAAATTAAATATTTTATGTATTTTTGAGCAAACCGATTCATTAAATTCAAATCGACCGATTCATTACCGATTCCGATTCCGATTCCGAGTTGACCCTCGACCGATTCCGAGTCCGATTTCGATTTTTAAAACATTGGTCTTCACATCCATTTGGTGGATCTTCCAACCCATCTCTGCTGCAATGGATATCACTGCTCTGATTGAAGTATACCGAGCCACTGGAGCGAAGGTCTCATGATAGTCGACTCCCTCTACCTGTGAGAACCCCCTCGCCACAAACCTAGCTTTGTAATTCTCTATGTTTCCATCCGCGACATACTTTATCTTGTAGAGCCACCTGGAAGTCACCACTGACTTCCCCTCTGGTCTTGACACAACCTTCCAAACGTCATTCTTCATGATGGAAGCATACTTTTCCACCATGGCATCTTTCCAGACCTGCTCTCCTGCTGCCTGCTCATAAGAAGATGGTTCAGACTCACTAATATTGCTCACCATAACCAAATAGCTACAAAACCTCTCAGGAACCTTACTTTCTCTCATAGTCCTCTTGGGAGTCCCCATAGTCTGAGCTTCCTTCAAGGTATCTTGAAGCCACTTGGACTTCCTCTACCTCAAAGTAACCTCCTTTGGAGGGAATTGATCCTGCTCATCCCAATCAATCAACTGAGACTGTGTACCTAATGATGTAGCACCAGTAGTCTGCGACCCTACAACTCGTGAACCTGTAACCTGTGAACCTGAAACTGGTTGACCACTGCTGTATGATCCTGTACCTGTACCTGGTTAACATGTCACCCTTGATACCTGTGACCCTGAACTCTGTGAAGCTGAACTCTACAATGTACATTCTTGAAGCTGTATCCTCCTCAAATATCACATCTCGCCTCACGATTGTCTGTCTCCTCGCAGGAATGTATATGCGGTAGGCCTTCGAAGTCTCATCATACCCTACAATGATTATGTTCTCTGTTGTGGGTTCCATCTTTGTCCTCTTCTCTGAAGGGACATGTGAGTATGTAAGGCATCCAAATATCCTAAAATGCCCGACCTCAGGATTCTTTCCTGAGAGAGCCTCTTTAGGAGTCTTGCATACCAAAACCTTATGGGGGACTCCTATTTTGAATGTATATTGCTTTGTTACAAGCCTATGCCTAGAGAAAGAATAGCAAACCCTGATCATGCAGCATAGATCTCACTGCACCAACAATTGCCCTGCTCTTCCTCTCTACCACCCCATTTTGTGTTGGGGTATATGGAACTGTCAATTGCCTCTCGAATCCCTCTTGCGCACAGAATTCATAAATCTCCTTGGAGGTATACTCTCCCCCATTGTCTGATCGCAACACCCAGATCCTCCTCCATGTTTGGTTCTCCACAAGAGCTTTGAACTCTTTGAACCTTTGCAAGACTTCTTCCGCCTCCTTGCTCTTCAAAAAGTAAATCCAGGTTTTCTTGTAGAAGTCATCAATGAAGGATACATACTACATAGTACTCGTAACCCTTCAATGATACAGTAGACATCGAACCACAAAGGTTTGAATGTACCAAGTCTAGTGTCCTTGCTGCTCTGTTGTCACTGCTTGGAAAAGCAGTCTTGGCATACTTGCCAAGTGCACACCCCTTGCACACATCATTATGCTCTGTGCTAAACTTTGGCAACCCTATCACCGTCTCTCTCAACACCCTTAGTGTTAGATGATGCAAATGAGCCATCCTCCTGTGCCACAACTCACATGACTCACAACTGTCTCTGCTACTGCTGTGTGCCAAGGCATGATGAAGTTGAAAATTGAGCTTGTATAGCTTCCCACAACGGACTCCAATCCTCACTGCTATAGTATCACTAGATCCCTTAGGATGTATGAGTACATGCCCATCTCGGAACAGTATCACGAATCCCATATCCTCTATTGTGGAAACAAATATCAATTTCTTCTTCAACCCCATCACATATAAAACACCCCTCACCATCATGGACTCTTTGTACTCCCTCTAAAAGGTGACTATCCCTCGTCCAATTGCCTTGACAAAAATGTTATCTCCTCGTACATCCTCGAGATCTAACTCACTCAGTAAGATCTGTAAAGTACCCTTGAACACCAATCATGTGGCTGGAGGCTCTGGTATCTATGTACCATACACTACTAGTAGATGCATTCAATGACTAACAAGTAATCAAGGACAATTCCTTGTTAACCTCCTTTGTAGAATGCTCATCCACATCTACTGAAGTACAAGAATGACAAGGAATCAGGGAAAATTCTTTGTCAAACATCTGTGTAAACTGATCAACTTTAGTTGAACCTGTTGTCTGCTACTTCTTCTTCTTCTTCTTGTTAGGACACACACTACTGCATAGTACCCCATCTTGTTGCAAGAAAAACACTTTACCTTACTCATATCCTTTTTCTGATCACCCTACTTCTTTGCCCCACCCTTGGGACCCTTCTTGGATTTCTTCTTTCCTTTCGCTGCAAGTGCCACACCGCCTTTACCATTTCCTATCGACGAACTGCCCTACACATATCCTCTTCAGGTTTCTTCTTGAAAGAAGTCATCCCAAAGTCTAGCCCGCTTGGGTAGATTCTCTCTTGCCATAAAAGCCTCCACAAACACTGCCCACTATTTGGTTACCCCATTCAATCTTGTTTGCACTAGCTCATTGTCTGCAACTACCTCCCCAACTGCCCCAAGCTCATCTCTCACCTAAGTGATTCTGTTAATATACGTAGCCACATTCTCAGTCTTGATCATCTTAATGATCTTCAGTTTTTCTCTTAATACCATCTTCTGATTCTCGTTGGAACTCTGGTACAACTTGGTTAAGGAATCCCACATCTGATATGCATTCTCCTTGCCTGTCACATGCTGAATAACATGGTCCTTGATGGCATCAAGGATAATTTTCTGAGCATTTATGTTCTTTTTTTCAGAAGCTGCCAAAGTTGTAGCATGTATAGGAACCACCACTGATTTCGCTTGTGTGTTGTTCACTATATCCCACAACTGACATTCCTGCAGAAGCATACTTATCCTCTCCTTCCATGGACTAAAATTTCCAGCCCCATCTAACATGTCCTCAACCCTCAAACCTATAGCCATGATCCTCTCAACTGAAATATAGATCCAAGTTATGCCTCTCTTTCTCAGATCTAGGGTTCGCTCTCACAAATCTGATGTCTGCTCACACGGATCTGAACTCTGCTCTCACAAATTTGATAGATCCGGTGTCTATCCTCATAGATCTAGGCTCTGCTCTCACAAATCCGATGCTTGTTCTCACAGATATGATTTTTTTTCTTGTAGTTATGATATCTGCTCTTCGGATCTGGCATCTACCCGCATAGATATGAACTCTGTTCTTCAGATCTAGTAGATCTGGTATGTGTATTGCTCTGATCTTTCACTGTGCTTTGATTTCATGTAAGTTTTTCATAAATCTAAGAAAAATGCTCAGATCCCAACTCAATTTCAAGTCTCTCTAAATCACTAGTTAGATGCACAACCCGATTATCAATCTTGGAGAATGTCTATGAGCATAAACAATCATTTAGAACAAGAAACACATGAGATCAATCTACTCTTTTAATCAATAGCAATCACACATATAACAATAAACACAAAAGTTTTTGGTCAATGTGACCCTAGAAAAACCCTTGCGGGAAAACTAGTGAGAGTAGAATAGCTTTTATTATCTCAAGCAATTACAACGAGGTACAACCTAAAACTTCCAACACAAACTTATCTCTGAACCTACAACTTTGATGCACGAGTTTGATCTCTGCTGGATGACTAGGAAATGCACCATTCATGCGTCTAGCATCTAGCGTCTAGTCTTGATCCTTACAACTCTCAATAAAGAGCATACTAGGCAAACTAGGGAATCCCAAGAGCCTCCCGACATTGAAAGGAAGGCCAATTTCTTCTCCAAAAAAGCCCTAAACATAAAATGTAAAAAAGAGTCTTTCATGAATGCACCCCTCTTTGAAAACTTACTCTTTGACTTGGGATTCACGCCCCTCTACTACTGGATCACCTTCTCAATGATTTCCCACTCTGTCTAATGAATTAAATCTCTAAGCTCATCCTCCTCCAATGAAGTGAGCCCCCTCCTCTCAAAAGTGCTCCCCCTCTATCAACTGAATCAAAGAATAATCTGCAACTGGATTCAATCTCTCTCAGAAGCAATCTTAGCCTCCAATGAATCCTCTCTCTGCCTTAGATCAAGTGTGCTCAATCTCTCCTCAGATCTGTGCCCCCACTCTCTTTGAAATGCACCCTTCTCTTCTCAAGAATGCACCCTCTCCTCATGCATTGATTCGCCCTCTCTGTGTAGCTTCTCACTACTGAATTATGCGCCCCCTTTTTTCCTTCTCAACTCTCTTTTAGGTTTCACTGCCTTTTAGGAATCAAAATACCTAATTTATTTTTCATGCAAAAATAACACTTCCGCATTAAAAAATGCATGCATGTGTTTCCCGCATGCAACCTCAAAAAAGAGCTTTGCTTCTACATGAAGCAAGGTTAAGGTTTGGACACTTTCCTTGTTAACTTTTCAACACTAAACACATGCCTTGCTGCAACCCAATGTACCCTCCTCGGCTCCACCATAAACTAGCTCAGGGTATTCAGAACAAAGCATATATCTAGCATAGTGTTAACGAGATACATCAAGGATCCAATCAACTTGCTATACAATGTAGGATCCCCCAAATCTATCTCAAAAGTCCAACTTCTTTATATTGGTGATCATAGGTGTAGACTTAGGCCTGCAATCCACCATCTCAAACCTCTTCAAAATATCAACTGCATATTTTCCTTGTCCTGGGAAAATCTCACTTGTTTGTAGCCACACCTCTAATCCCAAAAAGTAGTGCATCATGTCGATGTCCATCTCAAACTCCGAAGCTAGAACTCGTTTGCACATCTCAATGAGCTTCTTTAACCTTGTGAGGAATAGGTCATCTACATAAAGTTCCAAGATGAGTGGATCATCGCCAACAAGTGTATAATACAAGTTGGGATCCACCTCACTCTTGATGAAGCCCATAGCTAACAAATACCCATCAATCCTTGACTACCATGCCCTTGGTGCTTGCTTGAGTTTGTGTAATGCTTTCTTCAACCTACACACATGAGAATTTGTCCCATGCACCTCAAATACTTGAGGCATGTCAATGTACACCTCTTCCTCAATCACTCTGTTAAGGAAGGTTGTCTTCACATCCACCTGACTTATCCTCCACCCCGTCTCTGAAGCAATTGATATAACAACCCTGATAGAAGTATACGTGGTTGCTGGAGCGAATGTCTCCTCATAGTCTACTCCCTCCTTTTGGGAGAACCCTCTAGCCATGAACCTTGCCTTGTACTTTTCAACATTGCTATCCGCAATATGCTTGATCTTATAGATCCATCTCAAACTCACTAGCGATTTCCCTTCTAGCCTCTGCACAATGTCCAATACATCATTCTTCATGATGGACACATACTCATCCACCATGGCATCCCTATTGAGCTGGTGGCCTGTTGCCTCCTCATGACCGGTAGGCTCAGAATCATTGATGTCACTCATGAGTGCCATGTAACTAATAAACTGTCTCGGTGGTCTACTATGCCTGAAAGTACTCCAAGGAGCCTCCACATGCTACTGAGCATTTCTCAGTGTCTGCTCCAACCATCTCAACCTCCTCTTGATAGAACTAGAAGGAGCCTCGAACTCCTCCTAATTTGAATATTGAGTCCTTGTTCTTGTTGGTGTTGGTCTCTCCTCAACCTTTGGACCCTCTCGCTCCTCATCCTCTACCACTGCTAGAAGGGGTTCATGTGACTTCCTAAAGGCTCGAATCTCATCAAATCGAACATCCCTCCTCTCTACTGTTTTCCCTAGTGAAGGAATGTATACCTTGTATGCTTTTGATGTCTCACTATATCCCACAAAAATACCCTTCTTTGTTGAAGGTTCTAACTTCGTCCTCTTCTCGAATGGTACATGCACATACAACGGGCATCTGAAGATACGAAAGTGACCAATCTTTGATCTCACTCATATGAATGCTTCTTCACGTGTTTTGTCCTCCAAGACCTTATGAGGACTCCTGTTCTGAATGTAAACTGTCATGTTGCATGCTTCTGCCTAGAGAAACATGGACAAATCCTGATCATGGATCATTTCCTTGGAAGCTCCAATGATGGCCTTGTTCTTCATTTCTACAACCCCATTCTGTTGTGGGTTGGAAGGTACTGTCAGCTCCTTAATTCTTGCCTCCTTGCAAAAATATTTGAACTTATTGCCGGTATATTCACCCTCGTTATCTATTCTCAGAACTCTAATCTTGCTCTCTGTCTGGTTCTCTATGAGAGCCTTAGAATCCCAAAACCAACTAAATACCTCATCCTTGGACTTCATGAAGCAGATCCACCTCCTCATGGAGAAATCATCAATGAAGGTCACATAGTAGTTATAACCAGTCAATGGTACCACTGACATAGGACCACATATGTCTAAATGCACTAGATCCTGTACTTCCTTGGACCTACTATCACTGCAAGGAAAGTTTGTCTTGGCATACTTTCCAAGTGCACATCCCTTGCACACACCCTGTTGCTCTACACTGAATTGTAGAAGAGTAGTGACTATCTCCCTCAATATCGGTAAATCCCTGTGATGCAAGTGACCCATCCTCCTATGCCATAACTTGCACAAACTGTCTTTGTCACTCTCATGAACCAAACTAAGTCTTCAGCAAGTACAAGTTACCCACTCTGCTCCCAATTACTCGTCTTGTATTTGGACTAGCGCCCTTTGGCCAAACAAATTCTTGTTTATCCTGAAAATCGACTTCGTACCCCTTGTCCTCCATGGACAAAATAGCTAGTAGGTTCTTAGTTAGCCCTAGTACATACAACACATCCTTCACCTCCAAAGGACCTCCTAACTCTAATTGAAACTTAATGTCTCCAATCCATTGAGTCTCTCACTCTTCTCTTCAGAAATTCTCTCTTTGAAATGATCTTGTGTTGTTGTGTGTCTTTCTCCTCTCCTTAGGCTTTCTTTTATAACATTTCAATGACCAAAACCCTAACCCTCAATCTCCAAAGTGATGGATGGCTAAGATTAGATCTTGAGCCTCATTTAAGATCAATGGTCATGACTTTATCTAAATTCACTTAACTTTTCACTTTAGTAAGCATTAGTCATTTTCTAACATTAAATTAATGTGCTTTCCTGAGTTAGACTTGGGAAAGAAATATAAAAGTCACTTACTCAATAAATTGAGCAAGTACCTAGAGAGGTAATGGACAACTTCTGCATGCTTGACCCCTAACCTATGCAAAAGCACCTATCCGAGCTATTATCATCAACACTAGGGAGATACTACCAAGGGAAAGTACACTACCTCAACACACCAACACCAATAGAAAAGGGGATATCAGAAAAGTGTTAACTCCATCTAGCATGAAGTATGTCTACACCACACATTCAACAAAAGGGACCATGTACAACACCCCCTCCTAGTGATACCAATAATACAACATCATCACTTACAGTTACTAGGAAGCATCCATATGCCAAGTGTTAGAAAGTGGCAACAAGGAAGGTCTTCTATCATTGCATGTGTCCTTGCATTCTAGAAGACATAAAACAAGAAGCCAAATGTATTAATGTATTTTCTAAAGTTTAGACTTAAGAAAAGTGCATTAAGTGATCTAATTATTAATTGACTTAATGGTCACTTTTATAAAGTGAAAATAATTTAAGTGATGGCTAATCTAATCTTGGCCATTGATCTCACCGGAGGATCTCATCCATTGATCCATAGTGAAAAGTTAGGGTTTTCGCTTGGCCATTGAGTTAAAAGGAGGATTGATTTGGTGGAGACGACACACAGACATATAGAGATATTTCTTACTCATAGCTTTCAACCGGAGAATGAGAAAGACAAGTTTGCAGGAGAATTTTACAGAGAAGAAGACAGAGGAGCATTCATTCGGAGAGTTGACAGGGTGATTTGGCAGAGGAGAAAGAGGCCGTACGGATTCACAGAGAGGCCATACTGATTTGCAGAGGCCGTACACAGTTCGGCCATATAGCAACTCGCAGAGGGGGCCGCACGTGTGACGTAGGCCCATTAATTGATGTCCTTGGAGGATCAACTTCGAGATTAGAGGTAGAGGCAAGGGCTAGAGCCTAGAGGTGGGGGAACATGGTGCTATTGATGAATAGGATCCCAAACATAGACAATGATTTTGATGATTATGTTTTTTCAATTTTGATTTAGATATGTATTGCACTTGGTGCAATTTTGATAATATTTTGTCTCCGAATGGTTTGGAATCATAGCTTGGTATCTTTAATATATATTTTTTTCATTAAAATTGTAAAATTTTATGTATTTTTTAGCAATTTGAGTCATTGAAATCAAACTGCTCCGAGTTATTTGCATCCACTACATCTATATATCAGCGCTTTCTCCATATTTATGTTCCAAGGTGTTTTTTTTTGGTAAGAATGAGGCCTTTCTATTACTTAAAACAGCAAAAACTGATACATTTTGAAGTCTGCCCTAAAGAGGGAATCAGACTGAAAACGTGTGACCAAGAAAGGATCTTGTTCAACAGAACCCATATAGATAATCTGAGGAAAGTTTCAGCGGTCCACCCTTTAAAGGAAGGAGACATATTAACAGAAGATTCAAGAGCAGAAATCATGAAGAGGAGCGAATAGGAAAAGAAGTCGAGCGAGCTATTAGGCCTTCATCTCTGAAGTTTCAGCACCACCCCCACCGGATCCTCGAGAGGCATTATCCTTAGATTCACAATCCATATCTTTATCAAAGCCATGCGGCCAGTGGAAAGGAGGTTTTGCTCAGCATCCTCCTTGAACAAGCTGACCGTGAGGTTGACCATGTCACCAAAGCTCTCTCTCTCCCTCATCGCTCTGGAGAGAATGAATTTGAGCCTCCAGTAATGTTCCATGACAGTATTAGGGCCGAGCCTGAGTTTGAATTCTCCAAAAATCTCCTCTTCCATGACAGAAATAACCTTGCAGATGTGAAGATGGGTCTCATACACAAAGAGAGAATGCCAGTCAGTTCTGCCTTCAGCGTGCGTGGAGCTTTCGGCCTTTGTGGACTGATGCGTGGCAGCAGGTGGAGTTTCTGGACGCTGACTGTTGTTGCTGCACCTACAGCACATCCGTTGGCGCAAGGACATGAACAAGATCGAGACGAACCTCAAGGAAGAAATGAATAGGATTAAGCCAAGAGATCGGTAAAGAAGAATTCTCGCACGAGCACAATTTGCAAAGGAAGGGACGCAATCCATCAGGGGATGGCATAAATACCAGAGCCATGCGATCCAGAGCATGAAAGGATGGCTCTCCATGCCGCATTCAATACCGAAACTTAAATCCGCAGTCACCCTTTCAACTTCCCTTGTGTGAATGTCTACAGAATGTGATCTAAATAGGGGATTAAGCTCCGAAGATCCTGCCATCTGTAGAGGCACGTGTCAGATACACTTCAAAGTTCAATGCTTTCGACGGTGGATATTTGCTCACCCACATCCGGGAATGTTCCAAGGTGTTTATCTGGTGTTATCGTTGCTTTATATGTTTAAAATTCTGAAGAAAAAAAAAGTGAACGTATTTTGTGTTTTTTAATGTTTGCCGACTTTTGCCGATTTTTCCCGATTTTTTTGCCGATGTTGCCGAGAAGTTGTAATTGGGACCCTTGCCGACTTTTTGTCGATGCCGACTTTTTCAACATTTGCCTTCACCTTGGCAGGTTTTGTTGCAACAAACTTCATACAGTGCAACACATTGGCAATTTGGCAGGAATTAGGGTCTTTTGGGTTGTTTGATATTATTTCAGTTCCCCAGTGAATTGCCCCTCATATTGGATGAAGTTTGCACTTGTGATTTTCATCAAAACACTTTTGATTTTTATCACAAGGATTGGGCTTACAGGATGACATTATTGGATCATTTGATGGATTGAGGCTACATGTGTGATTTGGCTTAGAGATGCTGCTATCTCTTGGTTGTGATTTCATGCTTTGGGTGGTTGCTACTACATGTAGGATGAGATGTCCTCATGGTGTTCTAAGTGATAAGATAGAATGTTCCTAATTGTTGATATCTTGATGATGTACTGTGCTCCCTCTCTTTGAATGTGTTGGCATGTTTGGATGGTTTTTGCTTAGCATTAACACATTTGGTGCATTTCATGGAGTGGCATCCCATTAACTTAGGGTCTCCCTAAGTTCCGAGTGTTAATAATTGCTCCTTGGTGTGATGATAAGATAAGCGATTACTTTGCCATGGTTTTCCAAGGCTTGGTTATGATGATGATGTGTTGATCTGCATTGAGTTGGAATACCCTAGGAGATATTGTTGCATTACAATCATGTGCTACTTTATCTAGGCATAAACTATGATCCTAGGTTGAGCACTCCCCTATTGCACACATATTGAGGTCCGAGGATGATTTGGGGGCAGCTTGACCTTGTTTTGATAATATGGAATCCTAGTGCCTGAGAGCCTTAGCTCATTTGCTCGATTTCAAACTTGAATAAGATTTAGTTTGAGGTATACTATGGTTTCTATTGGAGCACCCTCCCTCTTGGCACATATGTAGAGACATGGGTGTATTATAATATTATTTTACGGTTTGAAGTGGGCACACTCTTCTTTGGGATTAGTCTATTTTTTGTTGAAGGGAGTGTTAAATCTCATATTTTGTGAGGTTTCACATTGGGTTTTTTTCAGCTGGTATCTTGGAGCATCTTGATGGATTTAAGCAATCTACATCTTCATGCAACCTCTTCTCTTCTTCAGGAAGGATATTTGATGAAGATCTTTGGTGGAGAACATTTACTTCTCTTGGTGGATGGTTAGGTTGATGGTCATTCTATGATGGGATGCTTCTTTCATGCAGTTGCTTCATTTTCTTGGTGTAAATTTCCTTAAAATCCAATCTTGAGGTAAAGTATGCCAGTTTATTTTTAATTAAACCCCAATTATAACTTTTAACCACAAATGGATTTCTTCACAATGCAGCGGAAAATAAAATACTGAGAGAAATATAACATCAATCACATCAATAGAGACACCAATATTTTTGGGTATAAACCCCCGGAAAAACCCAAGATGGGAAAACCGGTGCAACAATCTGAGGAGATATTTTATTATGAAGATATAGAACAATACAATCCAGAAAATCAATTTTATCCAACTTGTTAAAATCGAACCACCGAGAATCACTTAGACAACCCCACAAACCTGTATGGCCTCTCGGTGCAGCTGTACGGCCCCTGCGTCACTCGTACGGAATACATATGGCACTGCGTCAGCTGTACGGACTGATCCGTACGGCCTGATCCGTATGGCCCTGTGGCATTTAGTATTGTTAACATCAATGTCACTTGTACAAAACTCATCAAATTTAAAAAAAAAAAACGAGTTTTTAAAACTGTGAAAAAGCCTCCTTGGTGATTTTTTCCATTATGGAGGCCTGGGTGATTTTTTGGGTCGACCCGCACTTTTTACTAAAAAGTCCCAACTTTTTGGAAAACGTCGTGCCTCCACAACTTTTTAAAAAATCGCGATTTTTCCCATCCGATTTTTCGACAAGGTTTTCAACACTGGTGAAGAGCCCTCCAAACATCAAACTAACCATTTAGCTGTCAGAATGCTCCCCTCTGTCACCACTTCAATCAATTCAGGACCTCCCAAATCCTTGGGCATAGTACAAACATTCCAAGGCAACCTGCTTTTATTTTTGTACCCGACAGGTTATTAAAATTAGGCAAATCATAAAATCTGTGATCGAGGATTTGCTATGTGAAAACAGTAAACACCTTGTCAATAGTCTAGACACTCTGAGCGTGTATCAAAGATTCCACTTATATTGTTTGACAAAAAAACTATTTTCCGGTCAGATGTTTGTACGAGTATATTATGTTCATGAAAATCATAGCTACATTGCATGAGGTGCAGTGTTTTATTGAAGGTTAAAATTGAGATGAAGAGATCATGAAAATTACCTTGTACTGCCTCTGAAAATTAGAGTTCAAAATTAATCAATGTTGGGCTGGTCGAAATACCCAAGAGGCTATACATGTTCTTGAGATTTAGTAAAGATTACTCAAAATCAAACTGGTCTGCAGCTGCTCATAAATAACGGATTATAAAGTTTAAAGAGTTAATCAGAATGCCCGCTCAATCCGTATACTCTTTGGGTCCCTTTGGGGAGGGTGATTTGCAGAGTAGACTCGTAGAGTATCCCTGGTTCCCAAGATCACTGAGTGAAATCATATATAAATAAACGATGATGATATGGATATTGTAAGTGGCCATAACAGACCTTCCAAGCCATGGTGAGAACCTAGTTGCCTACAAAGCATGGTGTTACATTTGAGCTTGAGCTTCACCATCTGAAATTAAAAGAAGAAACCTTGTATTTACTAGAGTAAAGGAAACTGTAGCAGTTCAAAATAAAGAATACATCAAAAATAGGAAGGCAGATAGAATGTTACAATATTTTGCTTTTGGCATTAGAAAAACAACTGAGCTCAGCCATAACTTCATAGCCAAATTAGAACACTGATGATGGTGTTTCCAGTATTTGATAGTCAAATTAAGTCTCACTGAATCCGTAGGCTAGTTTTGTGATCGGAAGCATGATCTAACTGTGTTTGAATACTTTTGAAGCATCTATAAGTTAAACATGGTGCCAAAGGCTGTATCAGGATCGTAAAACATTGATTACTGTCACAAACTATGTTAAGTCTTTTGGAGTAGTTCTGAATTACTATTACAGATCTTTATGGAGTAGTTCATGGATTACTATAACCGCTGTGCATATCTTTCAAGGTAGTTTAGCTTGTCTTGTTACCAAGAAGCAGGTAATGATGCCCACTTCCTAGATCGTACAACATATTGTTGGGTGTCTTTATTTAATATCCTTTCTTTATAAGGCGGCACTTTTTGATATTTATGCAATAGCATTTGAAATCTATCAGATCAAAGTTTCAACCCATTGACATTGGTTTCCTATCAAGAAAATCTGGTATAGAAGATTAAGTATCAAATTGAACATCTAGATTGTTTCTTGGCTGATGTTTTTCTTTTTGAGGAATGTGTCGTGTCAATGCTATGTAAAACACAACATGAATGATAGCTTCCTGACATGTTCTTTCATTTGTGTTGTGATGCAGTCACTTGCCCATGATTTGCATCCCCATTGGCCTATTGGGGGCTGTCATTAATGCAATCAAATTTAGTAAGCTGACCCCTCTACTGTGGAATTGATTCCAACTAATTCTTCCTTTCTCTGGAATGGGCTAGGAGAGCCACAAACTATCGACATAAAAGGTTTATAAATCGTGTGAATGCATAAAAGCCTATGTTCCATTTGATTAATCTAAGAAAGACTTTAGATCCAATTGTTTAATTACAAAGTCCACTTCAGGACATAATTGGGGGCAGCCTGGCTACTAGTTATGCCACCAAGATTAGCATGCTTTCACTCTTAATTTGAGTAAAATGTAAGATATATAAGTGTCTAATGGCATTCAATGGAGTAGTTCCAAATTTGGGGATGGCACTGTAATTCATGTCAATAGTTATCATTTAGGAGGCATAATTTGTTGTGATGCAAATCCTTTATTGTGACCACCTGCCATGCCACAATATTCCGACAAGAAAACAACAAAAGATTGCAGCGAGAATGGTTAAACAATTTCTACATACAAAGTGTGATTATGTGGAAATTACTCTTTTGTGGAGCAAGACACTGACATATTTGAGATTGAGCACCTACATTATTATGTCAGTTTCAATGTTCAATATGTACATCAAGTATTGAAACTGGTTAGGTAAATAATACATGTTGAAACATCAAATGAAAATAAAAGGATATCTATTTATTCTTAAGATGTCAGTGTCATTGCTTACATCAGACAGCGAAAATCATTTTCTAGTTCAATATCCTTTTCGTGCCATTTTATAGGCAATTTTGTTAATATTTATTTTGAACTCCTATCAATAATGTGCATATATTGGTATTGATTCTTTTACATTCCATGAACTCTTCCCTTCTCTTTGAAATTACAATTTATTTATCAATCTTGGACATCATTTTAATGGATGCTACTGCCTATCATATCTTGTATTTGTTACATGTTTCAGTAAAAACTAACAAATTTAAGTATTGTATATTTTTCATTACTTGTTTTGGAGAGGCAAGGTCAACAAAATATCAAGAGTCGGGATTTTTTTGGAATTTTTTGCTCAGTTTCAAGAGGGAAAGCAAGGGATTGAGTACAAATGGGTTATTCACTGTTACATTTGCTTCAGATGTTTAAAAAATTGAATATTTTTATATTTTTTAAGCTTGTCGACGTTTTTCGATATTTTCCTTGATGTTGCCGATAAGTTTCTTTTCAGACCCCTAGCTATATATTCGATGACACGGCGATTTGCAACATTTATTCAAATGGAGGGCTAGATGGAGGAGGTTGCTTCAAATGTTTTAGAAAATGATTTTTTATATTTTTTAAGTTGTCGATATTTTTCCGGATGTTGCCAAAAAGTTTATTTCCATACCCTTGGTGATATATTTTTCGACACGATGTTTGCAACTTTGAATCAAATGCTTCACACTACCTAATAAATAGGCAATTTCTATCCGTTGTGTGTATGTTGCAAATACAAAACTTTATTAGTTTTCTAGTTTCCACAAACAGACCTACATCTCCAATTAAATGCAACTAAATAATTAAGGTAATTTAGACCCTAAATTACACTGAAAGGAATATTATTGAAATTGATAAGAAGTTAAGGATTGGATGGCTCAATTTCTTGAGGAAATACTTCTTATGAACAATGCAATTGCAGCCCAATCTATTTCAGGTTTAAGAGTACATTACAAATATCTATTGCAAGAATTGGAGATCCTTGTTGCGATGCAATTTATCCACCTAGGTTACGTAATTTGAAAAACATGGATACATTGAATTAAGTTGTATGTGTGCACGAGACAATGAAATCTCACTCATACACATGAAATAGAAATGACACAAAATGTACTCAACACAATGTCCACATAACACACCTATATACATTAATGACAGGAACATGTGCACTTATTATGTCATGATTCATAGTTGTTATGACTTATTAATGCGTTTATGGTAGCATTACTCTTAATGCATGCACATAACTAATATTGATGACCATTTTAGGGCTAAATTCTATGACCTCTAAGAGTTGTCCTCCCTCAAGTCTTCATAATCCCTCGAGTTTCTTTCAAAGAGCTTTCTGTCAATTGTTCTTTAGGTGTTGATTGTGACACTGATTTTGAAAATGCATGTGTTGGTGCTAATGCTTGTGGTAAGGTAGGTATCTAATATGCTTGGCTTCATCTCCCCATCCTTTTTGGATGTTTTTCTTAATTGTTTCTAATATATAACTTCAAGTCCACATTGCACTTCTTTGTTGTTCCACCCACCTAATGTGTGTGTTTATAGTAATTTCCTTTATTCAATAATAATCCTTGTAATTTCTTGATGTGTTATTACTTCATCCCTTAAATTTATTGTGTTGGTTGCATGTCTTAATATTGAAGATGTACGTCCTCATATCTTTTATGTACATCTTTATGTTGCTTGTTGACCCCCCTCTTCGGCTCATTTGGTAGGGTGCATTGTAAAGAGTTTAAAGTGTAACACACTCCAATCTCAACCCCTATTATTGCAATGTTAAAGAATTAAATACATGTATGCTCAACATATTGGAGGTCTCTCTATATGGAAACCATTTCATGGTCCTTGATACCTTGAACATTTTATTATGTAAAGGAAGTTGTGAACCAATTTGTTTCAACAAACCCTCTATTAATGTGATCCAAAATAATTGCTTACAATTTGTTTCAAAATCTGTTCTTGAGGATTTGCTATATGAAAACACCTTGCCAATAGTCTAGATAATTATGCATGTGTATCAAATATTCCAAAGATTCCACTTATATTGTTTGACGTAAAAATAATTTCTTGTCAAATGTATGTAAAAATTCTAGATTATATTATGTTCATGAAAAGTATTGTTGTATTGAAGGAGGTGCAAAGTGTTTTATTGAAGATTACAATTGAGATGAAGAGGTAATGAAATTTACTTTGGGTTACCGCCCAAACTTACACCCTTAGATATAATTTCCTAAAGCTTAAGGTGTGGCTTCGATGAAACTAAGTAGGGGCCATTGTCACTTAACCAACCCTCTTATGCCGTTAAGGTCAGCTCTCCTCTTGCTTAGAGGGGGCTTTCCTAGATAGGATTGCTTGAAATTAGACTATGAAATAGAAAGTGAGAAGAAGAGTATTTCCAGCAAAAACATATTTATTTAGGTATAAGAAATGAAATTGATGGAAGGACAAGGGACTAATGTTTTTTTGTTGGGAAATGGGGTCAAAACAAAGGCTCTTGAGAGACCAACCTAAAGAGCTAGAGCTGTCAATCAAGTTGAGAGATACCAGCTTCTATGGTCCAAATGCTGCTTGTCTCAAATTGTAGAAATTTACCAAAGGGCATTACTAGAGTAGATAAAAACCCATGCATGTAAGTTATGATTATCCATAATGTAGTTAGCATGCATTTAACCAAGCGTTGAGAAAACATGGATCAATAAAGACTTTCAATGGATAATATAATGAAAGAAAGAATATCACACTTACTTTTAATGTTATATACACTTGTCTAGGAAACTAAAGCAAGAAGACAAATGCATAAATATATGAAAGTTGTTCTCACATACAAAAATCATTGATTAATTCTTCAATAGATTCATTGGATATTCAAATAAGATCCAAGATATTTCTCCCACAATCCAACCATGAAAAACAAGAGAGGAAGGGCTTGTATATAGTCTAACTCAACTTTTGTTACACTAAATAAGTAATTGTTTTCCTAGATCCATTAGTTCTCCAAGGAATATAATAAAGCATTTCATCTCTAACCTCCTCAACAAACACCTTGCTAAATTTAGCAATGATTTGTTAAGATTTACATCCTTTCCTATGAGAAATACTCATAGTATCATAATTATCTTCTTTTCAAAGGAAAACAATATAATAATTCTCTCATTCAACTAGCTATTTGAGAAAATTTTGGCAATAATAAAATATTGAATTAGTTAGAAACCATTTTTCCTAACATAACCATGAAGATGGTGTGCTTTCTTCCTTTGAGTGATTTGACCAAGCAATATTCTCCATAAAATAATAAATTAATTCTCCTTAAGAGCACCCTTCAAGAAGGGTGGCAATGATAATTATCTTTCTCAAAATATGCGTAAGTGGACCAATTAGTTGCTAATCACTTTGAACTTTACAAGGTATTCAAGGTGTGAACAAGATCTAATCAAAGATGCAAGTGGACCTCCTAACGGAGTGCACCACCTAATGTTCGAAGGGAATGTTTAAATGGATGAATAATGTAAATGCATGAAGTGATAGGGTCAAAATACCAAGGCACGCGCAATAGTCAACTCCTCAAACAAAATGTAGGTTTAACCACCTTGGCAACATGTGCCAAGGGCGGAATAAGTCAAAAGAATAGGTTGGCATGTGTGAACAAGGTTAATATTAGATTCAACAAAATTTTGTAAGGAAGACAACAATTAAATTTTTTTTAGTGCATTGCCTCAACATGTGTGCCAAAGGGGGATGCTACCCTCGATATGTACCACATGACATAAAGTTGCATTCCCTAGTGATACATTGAATTAAAACTTAGGGAATGAAGCTTTAATGCCCGATTACAATAATAGGGCAATGAATGTAGCACTCAGTCTAAGGTTTGAGTTTAATTAATCAATAAATAAAAGTATCTCAAACTAGTTTGATGTGTTCACATTGGAAATGATGAAAAAGTGGAAATATGATCAAATGAGGGGTTAATATGAGATGAAACTTAGGGAAACATAATCAAAATGTTTCATGTGCCTTCTAAGAAAGGGGAAATCATGAAGTGTATATGTAATATGTGTTGGAATATGCAATGATGACTTGTGTGGTGTCGTTGGTTGTGAAGGTGTAAATAACTCTAATATTATAAAATGGATTTATCCCACATGCATCATGTAATAAACTCTCTTATTACCCTTATTTATATAAGGGAGGTGGAAAACTATTTATCCCACATGTATTATGGGATGCAATTCTTCCATGCATCTAGCTATATAATAGAGGTGAAAGGGACCCTTTTGTTGTATGTCATCGAGACATCATACATTGACATGATGTGAAGATGGAGAGTGATGTGTGGAGTTCAAGTGTAAGATTTGAGATTTCCAAAGAATAAGACTATACATTTCCTTGGATGTTTCCCTATTTGTGGTTTTACCATGTAACTCTGGTGTATCATTTATGTTCATACATATTCTCAATATTTTAACAATATGAATTTTACCTAGGTAAAAAGTTAAAATGTGATACAATATGCAAATTATCCAGCTAAAATGATGGAGATGTGATCAAATATATATGATACTAGGGAAATTGTAGGCAAATTTCTATGGCTCATGCTCCATGATATAACACATAAAAATATACTTTTATAAATCGATAATATATGAATGATATATTACAATGGGTGGACCATTTAAATAGCCCTAAGTACCTTTTCAATGGAAAGGTACATCTTTTCAAGATATTATTTTAAACTTTTTTTCATTTTGATTATTTGTTTATTATATAATAATAATTATTATTATTATTATTTTCTTTTATCTTTGTTTTATATATTATTTCTTTATTATTTATTCTCTTTTAATGATTTGTTATTACATTTCCCACTTTTTAAAAATTGCTTTGTCCTCAAAGCAAGGGTAAAGAAAGATGTTGAAGGAAGCCTTTAGTCTCCCATGACTAATCTTCTTCTGGAAAGTTCTTCCATTTTATAAGCTACTCTTTTATATTCTTGGAACAAAGCTTTCTTTCCTTAATAGCTAGTATGCCTTTAGGCTCCAAGATCACTCATCCTTTATCATCCAATGCAGGCAGTTTGAATTGTGTTGTTTGATGTTGTCCTAACACCTTCTTGAGACTTGATACATGAAATACGTTGTGGATTCGACAATTGTTAGGTAATTTTAGTCCATATGTTACTGGACTAATTTTTATGTTAATTTGATATGGCCCATAAAATTTTGGAGCCAACTTGTTTTGGCCTTGTTGCTTGAGGGTTAATTGTTTGTAAGGTTGTAGTCTTGCGAACACCCAATCTCCCACTTTGAACTCTCTTTCTGATCTTCGTAAATCTGCGTGTTGCTTCATTTAATTTCAGGCATTTGTTAAATTTTCTTTTAATATCTAAACGCTCTTTTGATCTTCCTCTAGTTGATTCCTTACTACCGGTACTTCATAATTAAATAGTACATATTCCTTCGACTATACATTTCCTTGGATGTTTCCCTATTTGTGGTTTTACCATGTAACTCTGGTGTATCATTTATGTTCATACATATTCTCAATATTTTAACAATATGAATTTTACCTAGGTAAAAAGTTAAAATGTGATACAATATGCAAATTATCTAGCTAAAATGATGGAGATGTGATCAAATATATATGATACTAGGGAAATTGTAGGCAAATTTCTATGGCTCATGCTCCATGATTTAACACATAAAAATATACTTTTATAAATTGATAATATATGAATGATATATTACAATGGGTGGACCTTTTAAATAGCCCTAAGTACCTTTTCAATGGAAAGGTACATCTTTTCAAGATATTATTTTAAACTTTTTTTCACTTTGATTATTTTTTTATTATATAATTATTATTATTATTATTATTATTTTCTTTTATCTTTGTTTTATATATTATTTATTTATTATTTATTCCCTTTTAATGATTTGTTATTACATTTCCCACTTTTTAAAAATTGCTTTGTCCTCAAAGAAAGGGTAAGGAAAGATGTTGAAGGAAGCCTTTAGTCTCCCATGACTAATCTTCTTCTGGAAAGTTCTTCCATTTTATAAGCTACTCTTTTATATTCTTGGAACAAAGCTTTCTTTCCTTAATAGCTAGTATGCCTTTAGGCTCCAGGATCACTCATCCTTTATCATCCAATGCAGGCAGTTCGAATTGTGTTGTTTGATGTTGTCCTAACACCTTCTTAAGACTTGATACATGAAATACGTTGTGGATTCGACAATTGTTAGGTAATTTTAGTCCATATGTTACTGGACTAATTTTTATGTTAATTTGATATGGCCCATAAAATTTTGGAGCCAACTTGTTTTGGCCTTGTTGCTTGAGGGTTAATTGTTTGTAAGGTTGTAGTCTTGCGAACACCCAATCTCCCACTTTGAACTCTCTTTCTGATCTTCATAAATCTACTTGTTGCTTCATTTAATTCAGGCATTTGTTAAATTTTCTTTTAATATCTAAACGGTCTTTTGATCTTCCTCTAGTTGATTCCTTACTACCAGTACTTCATAATTAAATAGTACATATTCCTTCCATTTGGGTGGTTCATCGCCATATAAGGCTTGAAAAGGGGTCATTTTAGTTTAAGTATGGTAAGAAGTGTTATACCACTGTTCAACCAAATGCAATCATTGGAACCACGTATTTTGCTTATCTGTCACAAAGCAACGAAGGTATGTTCCCAAACATTTATTCACTATTTCAGTCTGTCCATCAGTTTTAGGGTGATATGATGAGCTCATATTAAGGGATATCCATATTTGTTTACAAAATTCCTTCCAAAAATTTCCTTTAAATTTTGTGTCCCTGTCGCTAACAATGACCTTCGGAAACCCATGTAACTTATAAATATTCTTGCAAAAAAATTCAGCTATTTTTTTGTTGAGTTTGTTTCTTTACCCCCCAAAAGTGAGCAACTTGGTTAATATGTCAACTACTACAAAATTTTTATCTTTTCCATTAGATATGGGAAACCCATCAATGAAGTCCATCGAAATTTCTCCCCACTTCTAGTTTGGGATGTGTAGAGGATAAAGTAACTCCCACAACATAAATTTTTTCGTTTTTATTTCTTTGGAAAATATCACACTCCAAAACATACTTTTGGATGTCTTTACTCATTCCCTTCCAGTAAAATGATTGTCGCACATTGTAATAAGTTTTAAAGACACATGGCATGTCCTGCAACAAGTGAGTCATGTTATTCCTTTATGATTTTTAATTTGAACTTCGATGTTGGCATGCGATAAATTCTTCTCTTCCTCCAAAGAATGTCAGTTCTCCACTCGAAATTTGGATGATGTCCGGGGTTATGGACGATGGAACAAGCTTCTAGATCTTTGGCATATTCTACTTGTATCTCATCCGATTATTTAGGGATTACGAATGATATTGCACATGATGTTATTCCTTCATCCTTCCTCGATAATGTGTCTGCAGCGATATTATCCTTCCCCCTTTTCTATAATATGTCCATATCGAAGACATAAATATTTTCTATCCACTTTTGATGCTTAGTGGATAAGGTTTTTTGTCAAAGTAAATACTGAATACTGTTGTGATCGATGCATTTCAAGAATTTACTACCTAATAGGTATTGTCACCATTTAGTTAGTGCATGTATGATAGAAAGCATTCCCTTATCATATGTAGAATTTAATCCTTCCCTCTTGTTGAGATTTCAGCTTTCAAAAGCAATTGGATGGTCATCTTGCATTAGCACTACACCAATTCCAAAACTAAATGTATCACATTCTACAACGAATGGTTTTGTAAAGTCGGGGGTAGCTAACATGGGTGTAGAAGTCATAACCCTTTTTAAGGACTCGAAACATTCCTGTGCCTTGGTATTCCACTTAAAAGAATTCTCTTTTAGTAAGTTTGACAATGGTGTTGTTAACTGTGCATAAGATTTTACAAACCTTCTGTAATATCTTGTTAACCCCAAGAATCCCCTTAATTTTGATATGTTATATGGTTTCTTCCATTCTGTTATGGTTTTGATGTTGTTTGGATCTACCTTGACCCATTCTTCTGATGTGATGTGACTGAGGTATTCCACTTCTTTCTTTCCGAATGTGCACTTTGACATCTTTGCAGAAAATTGATTTTGTTCTAGTAGCATAAGTACTTGTTCTAGATGCATAAGGTGCTATTTCTATGTTTTGTTGTATATAAGAATATCATCAAAGAAAACTAGCACGAACTTCCTTAGGTAGGGACGAAAGAGTTCATTCACAGTGTCCTTCGTGAGTTCCGAAGGCAATCTTCGCAACGTCCTCTAACTTGACTCGGATCTGATAGTACCATTATCTCAAATCAAGCTTGGAAAAGTATTTGGCTCCATGGAGCTTGTCCAACATATCATCTATGAATGGAATTGGAAACTTGTCTTTTACTGTTATCTTGTTAAGACCTCGGTAGGCTATACATAGTTAGAAGGATTCATCTTTTTTTGTGAACCTACACTACCAGGGCAGCATATGGGCTCCTACTTCTTGTAATAACTCCAAATCTCAATAAGTCTTGAATTAGCCTTTCTATTTCAGTCTTATGATGGTGAGGGTATCTATAGGGCTTGACATTCACAGAGACTGAACTTGGTTTAACCTCAATTATGTGTTCTATTCCTCTTTCTTGTGGTAACTTCCTGGGAAGATCTTGGAAGACCTTTTCATACTTTTGGATTAACTCTTGGATCTCCAGTTGTTGGGCGTGAGCTACTTCTTCTACTAAGATCTCCATTTGATGGTGCTCCTTTTCAAATTAGTTTCTCCATTTGTCTTGAGGATATAATTTTGGTGGGAGGAGGTTGGAACCCATACAATTTGTATTTTCTTCCTTCCCACTTGAACTTAATAAAGTGTTCTTGCAGAATATGTACCTAACGTTTGTATCCGTTGAATTCCCAAGACAATGTCTACTCCTCCCAAGGGTAATGTGTAAAACCCGGATTCCATGTTATAATATTCTATTTGCATTTTAACCTTGTGACACTTCCCAACACCATTGATCTTTTTCCATCTGCTACCATAACCCTTATATCTGTTGCTGGGTATGCGAATAGATTTAAATTCTTTGCCACATTTACGTATATAAAATTATGGGTACTCCTTGTATCTATAAGTATGATGGCATTCTCTTTTTTCACATGCCCTCTTAGTTTTAGTGTTTGTGGAGGTGCGATTCTAGTTATTGCTACTAGAGATATTTTGGGCATTGCCTCTTCAAGGTCTACATTGATGTCATTATTTTCCTCCTTACAGATTTCATCCTCGGAGTCGTTGCTGGATGACTCAGATTCTTTCACGGCTTCACAATTTTTTTATTTTATTGTTGCATCTATGGCCTTTTCCCCATTTGTCTCCGCAATATCTACACTTATTTATCCATTTCTTGTATGTATCTTGACGTTGTTTTTCATTTTCTTTCATGGGAGGTGGGACATACTTGTTTGTCTTATCTGTAGCATACTTACTTGTTTTTTCATTAAAATATCTATTTAACCTATTTGGCCTTGTAAATGAAGACTTGGTAACCTTGTTCTTTTGTTCAATTAATTTGGTTGCATGTCTGGCATGTTCAATAGTTTGGGGTTTCCACAATTTTAATTCACTGTAAATGTAAACCTTTAAGCCGCATATATACATTTTTAGTAATTGTTCATCTGAGAACCCAGTTTGTCTTGTTGCCAAAACTTCCCATTCGTGAGTATAATCATTCACATTTCCCTTTTGCTTAAGATAGACGAACTTGGTATAAAGTTCATCTTCTTCTTCGCCATGGAACCTTTTTAATAGGGCATGGGTAAAGTTTGTCCACTAGAAGGAGTGAGCATTGCACTTCCCTGATCACCATAGAAACCAATCATAAGCCTCTTCCTCCAAGTTATTTGAGGTTGTCATTATTTTTTCTCTTCCACTGAGTGGGGGGTTTGATTCAAAGATGCCCTCCATTCTATTAACCCAAACGACAGCTCCTTTGTGGTCTTTCCCGTCATACTTCAGTAATTCCTTTTTAATTTTTTGGTAATCCTTGTCTTTTGAAGGAGGTGGTTCTGGTTTTTCTTGCTCTGGGCTTGAGTCTAGAACA
Source organism: Larix kaempferi (assembly GCA_027924585.1). Taxonomy (NCBI): domain Eukaryota; kingdom Viridiplantae; phylum Streptophyta; class Pinopsida; order Pinales; family Pinaceae; genus Larix; species Larix kaempferi. The sequence goes on from BSBM01000887.1 coordinate 21,668,546, forward strand.
ATTATGTTCAATTTCCTCTTAATCTCAGTGAACATCATATCATTTTTCACATTTATTATTTCTCTTTCATCTTTCTCTTGCTCCCGCACGATCATGAGATTGTCTAATCTATTTTCTATCCTCTCCAATCTAGCATCGATACTATTTAGACGAGCTTGTATAGAACTTAGTTCATCTCTCTAGTTATTTAACTCCGTGTTCATCTCGTGATGAGAAATGTATCTCTGTCTTGATGAATCCGCCATTATTTATTTCTGTTGACTTCGACTGAACCTGTAAGGATGACTGATACGACAGAATCAGGTGGACTGGTACTACAGAAACTATACATAATAGAGTAAGCTAAACTCTAGACCGTTTGCACCAAGAATCCTGCGATTTTTCCAGCGAAAATCCGGCTGAAATTACTTAAATGACAGTTTTGGGTTGCTAGAATTGCATAATCGGGGTGCCCTAGCGGTAATCGAGGTCGCTGAATTTATTCCTGCAACCAAAATTGCAATTCAAGCAACCCAAATCGCAGTTTCAGCAATTTCCCCTTCGCCGGATTCCGGTGAAAATTGTCGATAAAGGTGCAAACGGTCTAGAGTTTAGCCCACTTCGTACATAATTGGTATGGCATCGGGATAAGTCTAAATTGGCAGTTGAGTATGGGAGAAAGTATGGTGGTCGTACGATGGTGGAAAGAATGGTTCGGCGACTGTGTGCGGGATTTGCTCCTTGGACTAGCGGAGAACTTGGTACCCTTTCGGCTCTATCTTTCGTATAGTGGTATCAAATCATGGGACAATGGTGGCACTGGTAGGTTCATACAGCGGCTCTGATAACAAATTTTATGGCTCTTGCTCCATGATATAACACATAAAAGTATACTTTTATAAATTGATAATATATGAATGATTGATATTACAATGGGAGGACCATTTAAATAGGCCCTAAGCAATGTTGGAATTTGGTGGCGATTTTACCCGTCTTACTAAAAAAAATTGACGTTGTAGATTTTTTCCTTCCTGTCACAAAACGTTTTATTGAAATACACGACCTTCAATAATACTCTTTTTATAATAATCCTATTGATAATGTTTTATTAAAAATTATTGTTTTCAAACTTAAAAATTAAGGCATATTTAGATAACCATGTATATTATGCAAAGTAAAGTAAGGTAATTTACAAACATTACTTGGAAAATCAACACAACTCCATTTTCAGATCTATACAAAATAGCTAAAATGCACTTCCAAGAAAAATATGGTTCCTTACTCAATCTAAAAAACGAAATAAAATAATTATTAAATCGTGTAAAACGAAATCCATGTGGGAATTCATGCTTTGTTAGCAGTAGTTTCACCAAAAGCAACTGGAAAGAACAATTTTTGGAAAGACAGTGGTATGAGGAGAGAGGTCAACGCAAACCCAACAAGACATGTAATTATTCTTGCCGGTATCTTTAAATTAGTTTCTCTTCATTAATGTATCTCTTGGAGTTTTTCTAAATTCAAAGAGTTTTTCTCCAGTAAATAATCACTATGTTGAATTGATGGCCTGAATTTTTTGTTTTCCGTTATTTAAAGTATCATCCAAAAGAAATTCAAAACTTTATTTAAATTGAAACAAAATCCGTAAATCCAAACATAATCGATAAATAAGAGAGGTTAAGAATTTAGAGAAGAACAAAGAATTAAGAAAATTAATTAAAATTAATATTCAAAAAAGTGCAAATATTTTATACAGGTTAATATCCCTACAATAACGTTTTTGAAAATTAATAACCGATCAAAAAGACGTTTTAACATCTAACTTGGCAGTCAAGCATGACGGTCACTAAATTCTTTTGGCCGTAAAAGACGGGCAAAATGCCTCTTGGCGGGCATTTTTCCCATCAAATTCCAACCCTAGCCCTAAGTACCTTTTCAATGGAAAGGTACATCTTTTCCTATTTAACATATTATTTTTAACTTCTTTTCATTTTGACTATTTGTTTATTATATTCTTTTTATGATTATTATTTATTTATTTTATTTTTATTTTATATATTATTTCTTTATTATTTATTCCCTTTTAATGATTTGTTTATTACACAAATGATCTATCATGCTAAAGGATAGTAGCGACTAAGAACGAGAAAAGAACTAACCATGCAACAACCAAGTGAAGGTAGTGACTAGAGCATGAGGAAATAACTAGGTGATTTCTTCAACATCGATTCAACATGAAGAATGCCTCCATCAAACTGCAAAGAACATGATGCGCAACTGGAAAAACCTTCATTCAAGCTTCCCAACGTGAACATCAACAAGGAGAAGTCATTGTCCTCCACCAAAGACCTCCATTAAGCTAGCACTCCACATGGTCTCAATAATTTAATCATGAAAAAGCTACTTGTGTGTGATTTGTTTTCAAATCCTCTAAGGCATTCCATTTAGGAGCCCCTCAACTTTAATATTCATGAAATAATCTTGAATTAATGTACATAAGGGACCAATGTGTTAGAGGAATTTTGAGGTAAAAATGGGCTTAAAAAATGTACTATCAAAATCAACTTTATAAAAAACAATAGGGTTCAAGATGATAATTTCAACCATAAGGGTAAATAGTATTGGCAGCAAAGGGGAAAAATTATCATTTTATATTGTATTTTCAGCTTATCATTTTGTAGGTTTATTCAAATTTTGAGTCTGAAAACTCATTGGATGCATAATTAAATTATGTACCCAACGGTACTCACACTTGAAATTTGAGTAAACCTACAAGGAGGTAAGTTGAAAATACAATAGAAAAAGGTAGGTTTTTTCTATTTCCTTGAAAATTTTATAATTTTTCTTAGGAAGCCCATTTTAAACCTCAAAATGGCTCTAATATGTCTAGCACTCCCTTCTTAAGTGGTTTTTTAATTAATATAAAGTGCAAACCATAGGTATTTAGGTAATTAGTGTGATACATTATTTTTCTTGATTGACTTTAATTAATTGCATTAAAACCTTAGAAAAACAAAGGTTAAACACTTTAATTAATCAATTATTTAAAATGTGCAATTATTTGTTAATTTTTTATATTTAATTCGGATTTGAAGTAGTACTTGAAATCAATAAACAATCATAAACATAAGCATTCACATACAACACATAAATTTACCCTGGGAAACCCTCTATAACTTGAGGGATAAAACCCCAGCAAAATGTTCCTTAGTATATTGATAGATAGCATAGAATGTCTTTTACATCAAGCACCCTCGATGCATAAATTAGAGAAAGAGAGAAAATGGAAGAATAGAACTGAGAATAATATCTTGCACAAAGAAAAGCGCATTTCCTTCAAGAAAGAAGAGAATTCACTTCACATTGAATTTCATCAATCCTATAACGCACACACACACACACACACATATATATATATTCTTCTCATGCTTTGGTTTCTATTTCTATCTTCTGACTTCAGGATGAATTCACCCTCCATCTGGATGCTAGACCACTTAGTTAGATGGCTAACTTAAGTGTTGTCATGCAAGTGTCGCAACTTCAAGTGTCGTCTTTTAGTTTAACTCAAGTGTCGTCATGCAATCACTTAGTTAACTAGATATTCTTTGTTATCAGTTAGTTAACTCTTTTAACTGAACTATTTCTTGTTAACATCACTGAGGTGATCAATTCGAGTTCTCCTTATTTAATTGGAGTCTTTAACATCATTGAATTTTAGCAAATTGAATTATTTCTTATCTTTACCATCACTGAAGTATGCAAATCGAACTCTCTCTTATCTTTATCTCTTGTCTTATATCCATGGTCCACACGTGCCAGCTTAATTAATTCATCATATCAAATATACTAAGGATATTTTCCCAATGATGTGATCATCTTGTTCTACTATCGTTCCAAGTGGCCATATGCTAAAGTAATCCACTCTAGAGGTGGCTAGTCTCTAGAGGAGACTTAATAGCTCAACCATGGTTAGTAGTACATCATACACCATTTATGCTTCGACATGCAAAGCATCACCTCAACACATGAGGCACCACCTTAACACATGAGGGTCAGTCTTGACACACAAGACCTTAGCCTTGACTAGCAAGACTGTACAACATCATCAATTTGACATACAAAGCATTTGCCTCAACACATGAAGCTTATCCATTCTTGAGTCTAACTCAAGATTCTTCTCCAATTTTTCTGAGTCCAACTCAGGCTCCTATAAGGCACTACCTCGATACACGAGACTCAATCTTGACACACAACATTGACCTGGAGAATGACTCATGATGTTGTAACTTTAACACTCCCTCTCAACGATGGAGGCATGCTCTACCATACCAATCTTGTCTCGAAAGTACTTATACTTCATCACGGATAGAGGCTTAGTAAACATATCTAATATCTGCTCACTAGTAGCAATGTATTGAAGTCTTATGGAACCTCTATGGACCATTGTGAGGAACCTGCAACAATTAATTAATGAAAATACACAAGATAGTAGTAATAACAGAACTCAGAATCACTTTATTGATCACAGGCCACTTCAAGGGGGAAACCTCCTTTGAGCAAGCTCAATACAAATAACTTCATCGTACCTTCATTGGCCTCAAGACACACTTACATACTAATTCTATGCCCAATACTATGGGTCAATACCATGGGACATATAATACTACAAGACCACTTACAAATCATATGCGTCCAATACTATGGGTCAATACCATGGGCTAATACAAACTATGGATCAAAAAATACTACAAGACGAATTACAAAGCATATGCGTCCAACAACAATATACTCACAAAGTAAAGAGAAGGGTTGACACGGGTTCCTAACATCCCCTCTCCCTTAGAAAAATCTTTGTCCTCAAAGCTTTAGATGTGGAAATTGATGCAGAATCTGAAGGAGTGGTTCCCCTGTAGCATTCTCAGGTTGCATTCCAGGCCACTGACACCTTCTGAGTTTCAGGGAGGATGGCTTGGAAGGCTGTAGACGAAGAAGAACCATATCAGCTGCGTGAAAAGTGCACTCAAAACGGTGCTAATCGGCTTGTTGTTTTAGTCGAATGTTTGCCATGTGAAGATTGTCCTGTAGAATGAGAAGAATCTGATCGTAGTTTCGAAGAACTGAGTCAATTTCCTGAACTGTGGAGCTGTTGAGGGTGTATGCAAGAAGAATCGGTGGTGCCTGTCCATAGACTGTTGCATATGGTGTCCTTTTAGATGTGGTATTGTACCGTCGGAGCGCTTCCAGGAAATCCATAGAAATAGTTGTCCAAATATATGTAGGGATGGGAAAGGGTTTGAGCAGTCCCGAAAGGAGTGTCGTTTCACCCTTGTTGACCGGGAAATTATCACAGTCAGCCACCATCTGTTGAATTATCATTTTTCAGTCCCTGCCAAAAGAAGTTACATTGTTATCGGTCATACATTTTGAGGAACCCAGAGTGCCCTGCCAATGAAGAAGCATGGAGTTCATAGAAGAGATAGCCCTGTTGAACATATTGCAACCAATTTTGGAACAAGCAGAGAAATAGCTCTAAGAGAAATTGGGTCATCAAATGTGCAAGAAGGAGCATCTTCCACCATATTGTCCTTACCCTTCTTGTAAGTGATCGCATAGACATAACCCATGAGTTGGATAACCCATTTCAGGTGTGCTGGGGAGGAGACCCATTGTTCCCGAAAATTTTCCAAACTCAGGAGATCAGTCTTGAGGCAGAAATAATTCCCTAATAGGTATGGTTGCCACTTCTGTACTGCATGCAAAATAGCCATCATTTCCTGCTGAGATGTAGATGTGGCTAAATTCTTACTGGAAAGGTCTCTTGAAGGCAGCAAGTCCACTGGTTCAGCAAGGACACCTGCATATCTATCCAAGGAAGTAGTGGAGACCATTGATGGGTGCATCGGAATGGAATGGAGCTGAGCGATGACACCATGTGAATTCTTCTTAAGGATCTTTTCCAGACGATGTGAGCTAATGATGCAGAGAGACCTTGGTTGTAAGCCCGTAAATTTGTGTTGTTTCCCATTGACTGAAAACTGCATCCAAAGTTCAGCAAAATCCCATAAGAGGGGGCCAAGAGTGCATAACCATTGAACGCACAAAACCACATCACATCCTCCTAAGGACAAGGCAAACATGTCAGAGCACAAGTTATAATCTTCTAGAGAGATACGCACATTGTGGCACTTCCCCTTGCAAGGTAAGGTGCCCCCATTGGAAATCATGACTTCAAAGTTGGAGCAAGGATGGACAAAACAATCAGCATGTTTGGCAATCTGATGGTTAATGAAATTATGAGTACTACCAGAATCAATGAGTATTGTGAGAGGGATTTTCTTGAAATAACCCCTGACCCGCATTGTTTCGGGGGTGGTGATGCTAGATAAAGCATGGAAAGATATCTCTGGTGGGTCGTCCTAATATGGGGGGTCAGCAAGTGGTTGTTGAATGTCGACTTGATCATCTATTATATCTGGAGCGTATTCACAAAGTTCAGAGGCAGGCGGAGAATCCACATCCAAGAGATAGATATTTTTCTCAACACATCTATGCCCCCAAGTGAATTTCTCATCACAATTATAACAAATCCCTTTTTCTCGATGTGCCCGCATCTCTACTTCATACAAATGCTTGATAGGAGTTGGTCGAGGAGCTGGCGTGAGGAGAGGTCGTTGAGAACCCATATTTCTGAAGGGAACAAAGGTGGTTTTGGAGCGTTGTTGGGCTGCGATCTTGTCCTCTTCCAACTTAGCCAACCCTAGGACTTCCATCATTGTGTTGGGACAGAACATTTTAACCTCTGAGCGGATTTCATCCTTGAGACCACTAATAAAACAATTCCTGTAAAATTCATCAGACAATCCTTCTGTGTGATTGGCCAGTTTTTCAAATTTTGTCTGATACTCTCTCACAGTGCCAATTTGGCGAAGTTTAGTGAGTGCTCTTGTGAAGTCATTAAAAACACTAGGACCAAATCGTTGCAAAAGGAGTTGGCAAAGATCTGTCCAGTTTGGCTCGTGATGAGCTCGGATGTACCAACGGTACCATTGAAGGGATTCTTGTTCCAAATGAAAAGATGCAAGTGGAACTTTGTGGACATCAAAAGTATTATGCAGACTGAAATATTGGTCTTCCCAGTATATCCATCCAGTCGGATCAGTACCATTGAAGCGAGGAAATTCAAGCTTCGGCCCACGAAAATTGTTGGAAGAAGAGAACCCAATGGCTGTAGAACATTCTGGCTGTCGGTTATTATTCATGGCCAAATGCTGAAGATGGAGGCTGAGAAATTTTTCATCCAGATCTTGGAGTTTGGTTTTGAGGGTTGTAAGTTCTTCCTCCATGATTTGTGCTCCTGCACGGGTGACAACCATAACCAGGAGTTTTTTTTTTTAGTGGGTAGATAAACAAAAATAGAAACTATTTTAGTAAAGGAAAATTTGGATTTGGGAAAAACTCGGATGGGTAATTTGGGTTTGACTAGGTTTTGTACACTTTCTAATGGACAGGGAAGCAAAAAATTGGGATTTCAGAAGCGGGGTGAAATAATGAGAAAATTTGGAAGAGAGTGACAAAGAAGCATAAATAGGAAATGAACATTGTGGTAAAATTTGAAGGCGAGTGGGTGAAAATTGAAGAAGTTATGACAAACCCTAAAAATAGACAAATGTGGGATTTATGGCTTTGGGAAGTGGAATTTGGGATATGGTACTCAAGAATGAAATATGCAGAATGGGATTGCAGGGGTGTTAGGGAAGTTTCAAGGGAAACAAAGTTAAAACAAGGGAGATATGGCAAAAAAATAGAATTTTATACTTTTTTTTTAAATGGATCTGCAACGATGCGAAAGGGATCAGAACAAATGGATCTGCAACGACATGGAAGGGATTGGCAACAGATGGATCTGAAACGACGCGAAAGGGATCGACAACAGATAGATCTAAAAAAACGCATTAGTTTTTTTTTATAGAAATGGATCTGCAACGACACAGAAGGGATCGGCAACAGATAGATCTGAAACAACGCAAAAGTGATCAACAACAGTTCTGGACAAAGGAGATCTTCGATTTATCAGTTGACAATAGATATGGACCCCGTATGCTCGGCTTCCTAACGGTTAAGGGGATTCACTCGGCTGCCAATGCTATCTGACGGCTTGCGTATTGGGGCAGTACCCCTCACTCCACAACTCAGGTAAAACTAATAACCACTTTGCCACAAACAACAGCTCTTGGTTTACCTCACGGGTGGGAACTAGTCAATCGGGTAGGGGTCGTTTCCCTTTTCGCTGGCAAGTCCTCTCAATGGGTCAGCTACTTTGGGATTCCTGTGGTACTCCTCACAATGATTTTTAGGGCTTATGCCCAAGTACTTCCCATAGTTAAGCGGATAGGGATTATTCCTAGATCTGAACCTACAACAAATGCGGAAAAAAAATTTGGCAGATATTTCACCCAACGAACCCAAGAAAGTGCTCTAATACCAGATGTGAGGAACCTGCAATAATTAATTAATGAAAATACACGAGATAGAGGTAATAACAGAACTCAGAATCACTTTATTGATCACAGGCCACTTCGATGGGGCAACCTCTTTTGAGCAAGCTCAATACAAATAACTTCACTGTACCTTCATTGGTCTCAACACACACTTATATACTAATTCTATGCACAATACTATGGGTCAATACCATGGGACATATAAAACTACGAGACGACTTACAAATCATATGCGTCCAATACTATGGGTCAATACCATGGGCTAATACAAACTATGGATCAAAAAATACTACGGGACGACTTATAAAGCATATGCATCCAACAACAATATACTAACAAAGTAAAGAGAAGAGTTGACACGGGTTCCTATCAACCATGTCCCTGATGTAGTGATACTTCATCTCAATGTGTTTCGATCTGTCATGAAACACATGGTTTTCTAAGAGCTTAATACATCTCTCATTGTCAAAGCGAATGACAGTAGTCTTAAGCTTCTCTCCAAACAACCCAACAAATAGCTTCCTAAGCCACACAACTTCTCAGCGGGTGGTACTAGATGCAATATACTTGCTTCTATAGTACTCTAGGCTACGGAGCCCTGCTTCCTACTTGACCAAGAGATCATAGTAGATCCCAAGCTAAAACAAAATCTGGATGTACTCTTTCAGTCCATAATACTACCACCCCAATTGGATTCGGCATATCCAAGTAGCATCACTCCACCACTAGAAGCATTTATAAGTCCATAAGCAATAGTACCTCGAAGGTATCTAAGCACATGTTTGGAAGCAATCCGATGTATATGTCTTGGCTCAGACATAAACTAACTCAAGATACTCATTTCATAACATATGTCTAGTCTACTATGTATCAAATACATCAAGGAACCAATGAGTTGTCTATACATGGTAGGATCCACTAGATCCAATCCAGAATCTGACTTGGGTAGATTCTTTAGATTAGACACCATTAGAGTAGACATGTACTTACAGTCCATCATACCAAATATCCGCAACACATCAACTATGTATTTTCCTTGTGAAAGAAAAATATCATCTTTTCTTTTCCAAACTTCTAGACCAAGAAAATAGTGCATAAGAACTAGGTATTTCATTTAAAAATCAGAAGTGAGATCCCTCTCGCACCGATCTATCTGTTGCTCCTCTCCAGTAAGGAACAAGTCATCAACATTGAGAACCAAGATCAATGGTTGGTTCTTCACAACCTTGAAGTATAGGTTGGGATCAACTTCACTTTTGGAGAAGCCCGAGATCTGAAGATAGCTGTCAATCCTTGAATACCAAGACCTCGGGCCTGCTTAAGCCCATATAAGGATTTCTTAAGTTTTCATACATGGGACTCCTTCCCATGGAATAAAAATCCCTCAAGTTGGTGTATGTAAACCTCTTCCTCAACTTCAGCTTTGAGAAAGGCAATCTTCACATCCATCTGGTGAAGTTTCCAACCCAAAACTGAAGCAAGGGAAATTATGGTTCAGATAGTAGTGTACCTGGCCACAGGAGTGAATGTCTCATCATAGTCTATCACTTCTTTCCGTGAGAAACCATAGGCCACAAATATTGATTTATAATTTTCAATACTTCCATCAGTTGCATGCTTGATTTTATAAAGCCACTTGGAAGCTACTATTGACTTCCTTTCATGTTCAGGAACCACTTCCCACACATCATTATGCATCATGGATTTGTATTCTTCCACCATGGAATATTTCCATACTTGCTTCTTAGCAACTTATTCATAGGTAGAGGGTTTTGAATCACTGATGTGACTCATCTCCTAGAAATCTTTTAGGTCTCTTTCACTCTCTAGATGAGCCTGGTGGTGCACCATGCTTTTCTGCTTCTTGCAAAATGTCACGACACCGTGCAGATATCCTCTTAGCAGGAGGTTCATCAAGGGATCTTTCTATTAGATCTATAGCTCTTCAGGATCAAGCGGATCTATGGACTCTTCTGGCTTCTCCCTTTCAACATCTTAAAGGGGAGAATAAGAAATTGGATCCTCCATCATGGGAGTCTCATGCTCCTCTGTATTTGAATCACACTAAAGTTCTTTGGAGCACTTGAAGACAACCTCTTTATAAAATGTTACATATCTGTTGAATTCAATGTTTCTTTCTCCTAGAAAATACATTCTGTAAGATTTGGAGGATTCACTATATCCAACAAATGTTCCTTTCTTTTTGGATGGATCCATCTTTGTCCTCTTCTCTTTTGGTACATGAATGTAGATAGGACAACCAAAAATATTCAAGTGTCAAACATATGGTTTTTCACCAGTGAAAACCTCTTCAGGAGTATTTTCTCCTAGGATAGCATGCGGAATTCTATTTTGAATATAAACATCAGTGCTAGAGGCTTCTTCCCATAAGGATGAGAGGAAATCCTGATCACACATCATGGATTTTGTAGCCTCACATATTGTTATGTTCTTTCTTTCAACAACCCCATTCTATTGGGGGTTGTAAGGTACATTCAACTATCTTCTTATTAATGTGTCTCAACATAAGTTATTAAATTCATGAGATTGAAACTCTCTTCCATTATCATATCTCAAAGAACGAATGTGCTTTGCATTCTAATTCTCAACCAATGATTTAAACTCTTGAAACTTGTTGAAAGTTTCACTCTTTGCCTTCAAAAAATAGATCCATGACTTGCGAGAGAAGTCATCTATGAAAATCACATGGTACAAATAACCACTCAAGGAGGGTGCTGACATAGGACCACATAGATCAGAATGAATCAAGTCTAGGGTCCCTTTGGATCTTTTGGTACTGCTTGGAAAACTCTTTTTAATGTTATTTCCAAGAGTGTGACCTCTACAAACACTATCATATTCAAATTTAAATACACGTATATCTTTTACCATCTTCTGAAATCCAGGTAGCGCTTTGAAGTGGAGATGTCCAAGCCTCTAATGCCATAACTCACAAGGACTGACTGTGTTATGGGTCATGGCTTGAATGAGCTTTCTAAGAACTTTGTAGAGACCTCCGTCTCTAACTTCAATAACAGATGCAGAGTTCAAGTCTTCATTCTTAGGCCACAATAGCACTTTGTTGTCCATAAATATTACTCTGAATCCTTTATATTCTAGAACGGAAATAGACAGGAGGTTCTTCTTCAATCCATAATTTCATCAACATGCAGACATCTCCTGAATCCAATTGAAAAGAAGTGGATCCAACTCCTTGGATAAGATAGGTGGTATTGTATCCATGCTCTACCTAACATGAGAACTTATTTTCCTTTAGATCCGTGGTAGCGCTCCTATATCCAATCATGTGCTTGGATGTGCCACTATCCCACCAACCATGTCTCAGCACTAGTGGTAATGGATCCAGATAGGGATGAGACAAGATAGTACTTTGTCCTCGTCTCCTGATCATTGGAGAAGTTATTTCTTGTAGGTTCATATTCTATAGCAGTAGAAGCATGAAACCTACCCTTGAACTTTCATCTTTTCTTTCCACGACATTCTCGTGCATGGTGACCCTTCTTATTGCAATTGAATCATTTGACTTTAGACTTATCAAATTTCTTGTGATCATTTTCCATTTGATGAGATAATTTCTTGTGATATTTATTACCTCTCTTCATCTGTGCCACAACAACAAGGTTCTATTCTTTGGAGGAAACACATTTTCTCTGGATTCGCCTTTCTTCTTGCATACAATCATGCCACAATATTTCAAAGTTTGGTTTCACTTCTCGACCATTTACTGCAGCCAAGAATGTCTCCCATGTAGATGGAAGGCCATCTACAGCAGTTTGAATGAGATCATCATCATCGAATGCCACATCGATTCTCATGAGTTGATCTCTTACTTGAGATATATTTTTGAAGAAGGAAGCAACAACTTCGTCCTTCTCCATCTTCAGATTTCGAGCTTGTTCTTCAATGCTCTCTTTTGACTGGGCATCTTCTTCTCATAAATATTTGTCAAATTGTCGAAGCATTCATTTGCGATCTTCAATGGAGTAATCATCGGCATCAAATTGTGTTTCAGGGAATCATAAATGATTATCTTTGCTTTGGCTTGATTCTTCTTAAGGGTAATGTGCCCTGCATTAGAAGTATGCTCTTTAATCACACTAGATATGTATCCATCTAGATCATGCTCTTCCAAGATATTTAGGATCCTGGCCTTCCAAGTATTGAAGTTCGAAGTTCCTTCAAGCCGTTCTTCCGGTCTCACTAATATTGAATCCATTGTTCTTCAAGTACTATGCTCACTCATGATCAATATAGGATCAAGATATCTCTTTCTTTCCTTGAGCTCTGATACCATGTTAATTTTCTATCTTTGATTAGGAATTGCATTAGTACTTTAAATCAATAAAAAATCATAAACATAAGCATTCACATACGACACATAAATTTACCCTGGGGAAACCCTCTATAACTTGAGGGAGAAAACCCCATGAAAATCTTCCTTAGTATATTGATAGATAGCATAGAATTTCATTTACATCAAGCACCCCCGGTGCATAAATCAAATCAAGAGAGAAAATGGAATAATAGAGCTCGGAATAATATCCTGCACAGAGAAAAGCGCATTTCCTTCAAGAAAGAAGAGAATTCGCTTCACATTGAATTTCATCAATATTGTATAACATGTTAGATTTTCAAGATAATAGCAGTATAATTTTCATATCTTTCAACTTAGAAACAAGTATAGGATCATTGAAAGAATAACTATGCACATAAACAAAATATAGACACAATAATTTACCTTGGGAAAACCCAAACTTGGGAAAAAACCCAGCAAACCTTTCTTACTCAGAGAATCAGTACATACTATAAGTACATCAAAGATAAGAGTGATCTTGAATAATGAAGATCACACAAAGAGAATAGATGCCAAAATAAGGAGCTCCAAAATTTCTTCTACGACCCAAAATCAAACTTTCCTTTGCTTGAGCGAAGTTGCTTGTGGTGGTATCAAATGAGGAGGGTGAACCCTCTATTTATACATGAATTTGGAGTGATTTTTCCAACTAGGACGACTTGTCTCTTTTACAACGTCGAATTGTATTTTGTAAATATAAAAAATACATTTGTATTTATTTGTTTCTTTTGTAGGTCAGCTTTAGCTAGTGAGGATACCTCACGTAGATACAACAACAACACTCCCTCTTAGCTAGAGAGGTATCATCACACTGGAACACATATGAGCATCATCTGATCATCACGACTTATCTCGTACATCTTGTCATCATAAGAAAGGTTTATTTACGTCCATGTGGCTACGACCAACATGAGGTCCTCTACACAACTCAGTCCATCAAGAAGTGTCATAAAGAACAATCAGCTCCCTCTCTCTCTCCCTCTCAAGGAGAGTCACACCATTCTCCCTATCTCAAGGAGAACACCCCCTCTTAGTGAGGGAGGTATTCTTCTTTCTCGTTCTTCCTAAACACATCATCTCAAGGAAAGGTTTATCACGAGCTTGCTTCAAGTTGACTGTTTCAAGGTATCTTAGCCAAGTCTCATGGCGAAATCCATGAATGAACATATAGGGACTAATCTCTCCACCCCACTTGGTGTCCGAGAGAAGGAATTGTCCCACTCTGAGCATTTAGGGTCTAATATCTCCACCCCACTTGGTTTCTAAGAGAAGGCACTGCCCCGTTCTGAGTCATCTTAGGGACTCATCTATCCACCCTATTTGGTGTCCGAGAGAAGGAACTGTCCCACGTGACCCACCCCTAGCCAAGTCTCATGGCCAATATTGGGGAAATACTTGATCACTAGGTTTTTTGAACCCAAAATACGACGGCATAGATGTATGATTTTCGACATCTTGTTGTCGACCATTCGACAAGCATCTTCTTGTTTAAACATCGATGGTACTTCGGCGGATATCCGACAGTAAAATAATGTGTCGGATATCCGACAACTACGCTTTTAATATTTTTGTCGCATATCCGACAACACTCGCTTTATAGGCAATTGGATATCCGACAACCCCACTTTTAATTTTTCCATTGCATATGCGACCAATATAACTTTATAAGCATTCGGATATCCAACACTAGAGGCGTCAAATATCTGGCATGATTGACATCAAACACCGACGCCTTCATTCGTGTATGGCAGGTGCGTCGGATATCCCGAAAGTTGACGTCGGATCTCCGACGGGATTTGAATTGTAAGAAGTCGAATATCCGACATTGTCTGTCGTCGGTGGTATGGCAGGTGCGCTGAATATCCCCGAAGTGGACGTTGGATATCCGATGTTATATGCATTGTAAGAATCCAAATATCCAACGTGGTCAGCCGTCGATGGTATGGAAACTTCGTCAGATATCGTGGAATGGGGAGTCGGATATCCGACAACTATGTGTAATTTTTAAAAAAAAGTACAAAGATCCTGATAAGGTTACTCCCCCAAAACTAGGGACCTTCCTAAAACACTTTCTGATAATCATCATGACCATAGAACTAAACCGTTAAAAAATATTTGGAACAAAGAGATATCATGCATTTTTTTCCCAAGTTGAGTGAGTCCAGTGGTACAAAGCCATTGTAGGAGGCCAATAACCCATGAAATATGCAAATAATAGCATATTTTTTATAAGTGGAATGGATATGAGTAACCTTTGGAACTGTGATCTCCACTAATGCAACCTTCTCAACGTGCTCCACTATATAGGCACTAGAAATAGGAGAAGGCTTCAATTTTTTTGGAATGGTAGAGTTTTTTTTACTACATTCCTAAAAGACACATGTTTTGAAGTTGAATTAATACTAGTACCCACCACTCCTCCCCTCAATTCCATCACGAAAATAAGGGTTGAATCCTTAACTATGTTGTAGTCAGATAAATGGATTAGATCTTCAAGTTGTTTTCCCTACAAAATTAAACATTGTTGATCCATAGGAAAATATTGTGATAGTACTAATTTCTACTTAATATCCACCACATAATAGTTAGAATTCACCCACAAAATTAGGGGCTTTCCTAAAAGATTCTTTATCATTATCTAGAATTTTACTATGGCATCCAAAACTGCATCCGATACTTGATGAAACAACATGTCTTTTGGCCATGAAGACTTTGTTAAAATTCAATACTTTTGACCTCCAATGCCAAAGATAAATTCTTCAGACATTTGATGAACAAAACTTTCATCAAACACTTGGCACGCAATATTATCTACCATAGTTTTTGCAAGAAAAAGGTGAGCAAGTATTTTGTCAAACATTTGGCGAACATCCTCGAGATCCTTGGTGCCCAACACTTAATACTTCTTCAAACACTTGAAATCCATCTTGGCATACCAAATCATAATACTACTATCTACTACCTAGTTATGACCACTTATGAACCCTCCTCCTGCATTTGCTAGAAAAAGAGCCACCGGGGTAGTGACATTGGTGGTAGCATTTCCCCCCTATAAAACACTTCCACCCAAAGAAACTATCTCAGTCACCTCCTTTCTAAGCATATGATCTCCAATAATATTTATGTAGGTTTATGTAGGATGCCTCCAACATTTCCAATGGGATTCCATGGGAAGATATATACTTCCCACGGATGCCATACTCGTAGAGTTCACATATTTATCTCTTCACCAACACGACACTAATGTCCTTAGCATGGGTGTAAACATGGGGTGTCAGGCCTCCCATGAATATTTCTAAGCTTGAAATGCATAAAATGGATGCTTTGATCATGGCTGTCAAAACCTTATCAATTATAGTAAATAAAAACATACTTTATCTTTTTCAAGAGTTAAAGTATTTCATTAATAATTATTTATGAATAATTCGTGAATATATATATATATATATATATATATATATATATCAATTTTACATTAATATGACATAAATTCATTTTAATTTGGAATTTGTGAAAAATAG
Source organism: Larix kaempferi (assembly GCA_027924585.1). NCBI lineage: Eukaryota > Viridiplantae > Streptophyta > Pinopsida > Pinales > Pinaceae > Larix > Larix kaempferi. The sequence goes on from BSBM01000887.1 coordinate 21,684,916, forward strand.
GAATTGATTTTATGTAATATAAAATTATTTAATATTAATATGTAAATAATATGTAAAGAGTTGTTTTCCATTGGATGTAGCTTGGGTGGTTGGTAGGAATGATTGTTACCCTCCCCACCCAGGTTCAATTCTTGTAAGTGACATGATGCTTTTGTTGAGCCCCTATGTAATGATTGAGTGGAGTATGTAATTCCGACCATACCTTAATTCTCTAGAATAACGGGTGTTGGCATTTCTCCCGATGGATGTAACCTTGACAACGGTGAACCACCATTAAAAAAAATATGTAAAGAGTTGTTAGCTCTAAATTTATACTAATGTAATATTAAATCACTTTTTTTCTAAGAAAATATTACAATTTTTTCTTTGATGTAAAATAAAAAACCACATTCTTTAGATGTTCAAAGCACATTGCAAACACAATTGAAGACTACACTAACAAGAACAAAATTACATAATTAATATACATGCATTTCTTATCCTTAAGAAAATAATCACCATTCATACCTTTTTTTCCCTTCTTCTTTTTAACCTCATGACACCTCCTTGCAAAGGTTCCAAAACTACGACTTATAAATCAGAAGGTGAGAGACCATGAATCAAATAGGGGACCAATTCCTTATTAGAATTAGATTGGAGAAAAATTTACGGGATAAATTTAGCCCATGGGCTATTTTTTGGGGAATTAGTACCTGACCAACATGTTTTTATTCTATGTAATGGAAGGCATCTATGTAATGGATAAGTATGGTTGTACTTGGGGGTTTGATTTCTTTGTGAATATTTTGAACAATCTTACTAAACCGTACATTGAATTCTTCAATTGTCTCGTTTTCGTTTCTTTTGATCTCATTCAAAGTAGCTGATAAGAATTTGGTATCCTTTTATTTGCATCACTCAAGGAAAACATCTCCACATATATCCCATGTGCTAATGTTGTCATCATTAAGATTTAGAAACCAAACAAGTGCATCATCTTCTAATGACAAGACTGTAAACAACTTTAAAACAAGAACATGTTGAACCTTTAACATAGTGACAAGACAAACAAATTTAAAACAAGAACATGTTGAACCTTCAACATAGTGTTCATTCTAGTGAATTCCTTCAAACGAGCCTTTGACGTGATTGTATTTTTACCTAAAACATAGGAAGGTTTTTCATGGCCTTATCCATTAGATCATAAAGAGCTCCATCAAAAATAGTAATAGTCAATGCTTATAAATATAAGTCAACCAAGGTGTATCCATGGCTCTTGTGGTAATAGCTTACCTTGGATTGTCAAAAAACACGTTCCTTATAACTTCAATAGAATCAAGTGCTTATTAGTTTATACTCCAATGCTCCTTTCACTCCCATGCCATACTTTAGAATTCAAAACCTAATCGTGAAATACATGGACTGAAATGTATCCTTTTAAGTGATGAACAAAAACTTGTAATGTCCCTTTTTAATACATTTCCCAAAGTGCCCAAATTCACCAAATTTCAACTCTAGGTATATGGATACAACTGATTCCAAACTCCACCAACTGCTTTCAAACTTGGTGAGGAAGGTAATGAGGGGTTATGGGACACATTAACACATCTATCAGACATATAATCAACTGATATACCCAACTATGGTCTGAAATTTGCAAGGGAAGAAGTTTCGGGACAAGGCTAGTCAATTTGGGAAGTGGAAATCCCCCCTGGGTCTTGGAACAAATATCTTCCAAACATTGTACAACCTCCACTAATGGTTGGTATAATAATTGGCTCTGTTATAAGACATTAATTAAAGTATATTTGCAGCATTATATGTGGTTCTAGGGTCGAATAGGTATCCAATAGAACTCAGGGAATTTACTAGTAATTTTGAGGCTCAAATCCCCAATGGTAGATGGATCTAAATAGATCCAAATGCTCTCAAATTGTACCAGAATGTGTATGAATGATGTTAATACATAAAAATGGTTTTTATAGGTGTCTTTTAACCATCAAATGACTTCTTCAACTCCCTTTGGAAATCTGGTCAATGTATGTAGTTTTACTAGTAAATTGTGGTTCAAATCCCCTAGGGGTAGATGATGAAAATGACTTTCCAAATGCACTCAATCCAACTCGAATTTATGAATGGAATAAGGGGACATATAAATTAAATAAACATGAACTCATATGAATCACCATTCAACTTTTAATATCTGCTATAACTCCCTTAAATTAGATGCAAAAAGACTAGTTTCAACCTTGGGGGAAATAACATCAAATCTTCTCCAAATGGTATTAAATTGATCAAAATGACTCCAAATGCTTAAGTACTGAACATGAAACTTGTGAATCTCATAAATAAAATTCCATGAATCATAAATACATCATAGGAATGATCTTTCATTCGAATACATCAACACATCAAGGTAGTGGGGAAATAGCACCATCCTTTCATTAAAAATCAGATTTATACATTTCCACTTAGAATTTAGACCTGAAACTTTCTGAAGATGAATAATAGATTATTTAATTCATATTACAAAATAAATGGGGCATTATAATCTCCCCCAAAGAGTACAATAGCTCACCAAAAACGCCTTCCCTCAAGGATCAAGAATATGCAATGAAAACTAGAAATGGTTGAAGGAGCGAGCTGCACTAGAAGAAACCATGAGCTTCCCTACAGCTTACACCTGAAAATAAAGACTCCATTAAAGCTCCATGAAATACCTGAATGGCCTTTCCAAACATCAACTTGGATGGGAATCTTTCACCCTCGAAATTGGCTAAGGAAAGAAACTAGTCATCCACTAGCTCCTCTCTCACAAATGCAATTGCAAATTCTAAAATGATCAAAAGCTACCATTCTTCTTTTTTATTGCATTTTATAAAATTCTAAGGTCCTACATGGGTCTAATTCCTCCCAAGATCTTCATGCCAACTCAAGTTGGGAAGAGATTCCCAAGTATGCCACTTGTCCTTCCAATTCTAGCTCCCTCCTTCTCCAAATTCGACTTGGTGTCTCTTTGGATGCCCTAACTCACTTGAGCGCCCTATTGGAGGCTACTTTTAGCCCTGACATGTCATATATTTCATATTTCATCCTTCAGATCTAATTTGTGTCATAAGTGTCATATCATCTTCATCATTGTTGTCATAGAGCTAGGGAATCTAGTCCAAGTGTCTCACTAGCTCCAAAATGCCTCTTCCTCTTCCATGGGAGTTACTCTTCCACTCCAATTCGACCTTAATTGATTCATTCCAAGTATATTAACATTCCAACTCATCAAAAGAACCTTGGGCTTCTTATGGATTTGAAATGACAAGAGGAGGCTGCCATGTGGCACAAAAAATCTAGCTTGTGTGGGTCCCACTTCCTCCATGTGTCTTCATGATCAAATACCACGTTGATTTTCCATTGTATATATTTATTTAGATCCTTTATTAAATATTTATGCTCTTCTAATGTCCACACATCATTTATTATCCTTATTATTTCAAATTCCCATGCTTCCACCCACAACCTAGGAAATTAGTAATTTTCCTCAGCAATTATTTGACCCTTAACATCAATTTGACAAACTCTCATGAATATGGCTAATGGGATTAGGCCATTGTGACCCAATGAAAAATTTGGGACATGAAAAATCCTCCCTTCCCAATATTGCTTGTCCTCAAGCAATTTCAAACATGGGTGTTGAAGAACCTGCTTTTTGTATAATTCTTTGAAGTTGCCACTGAGTTGCCCAACTTTGAGTCTTAGAGATTCCATGAATATTTTAGAGAGGAACCACCATGATTGCTACTGCACTACTCTGATTAAAATCACTTTATAAATTGGGTAATCCATTCCCCATGCTACTTGTTTCCCCAAAAAATTGAAACCAATGAGACTAAGAATTATCCCAGGGTCCCATTGCTTGTATTGCACTCCAACAATTAGAAGTGCTCTCCAATTCATAGTTCCCGGATCCAATTTTCTTGTATGCATTCTTCCCAACATCATGAGTACAAAATATATATCATCAAAGTACATAACAACATAATGAAAATGAACATCAAGAAGATGCGTCATCAAAGAATAGTGAAAGTGCTTATACCTCCAAGCAAGTAGACCACCATTTTCCAAGTGCATACAAGCATCAAGTAACCAATCAAATCTGCTCCAATGACATAAGTGAGGATCCCATGTCCTATAATTATGATCCAAAAGGATTTGATATGCATCAAAATATCCAGCCATGCATTCTTTCATCCAAGAAGTGAATGAAGAATCTCTACTAAAATCTGAACCAAATAATGAGTAAGAAAAACAAGGAGACTTCAAATGACTCAAAGAAGTCTCACCCATACATCCATGAATGTGAGAATCATAAAGATATAACAAAGTATGTGTCTGCCAACAAAAAATTTCTCCAATCATAAATCTATTCACCCCAGTGTTGGATGAAGTTCCTCCAACATCAAATGAACCAAGTGTTGAACAAGAAAAACCATGAGTCTTCAAGTGACTCAAATGCATATCATAGGTGCATCCATATAGATGTGCATCATCATAAAGTAACAAAGGATGCTGCTGCAAATGTGAATAATAATGTGCTCCAACCATGTCATCATAAAATTTAAATCTAGGAGTTCCATACTCCTCATGTGGCACCATAAAAAAGAACCCTTTCACCCATACTTCATTGAGACTAATGCTGCAAAACATGGAATTGTAGGATGTAGGAGAATGAACTAACTCACCCAAATTATCAAAAAGTGCAGAAGTTTCATCATGGGAAGGATCCATATGGGTAGTGTCATGCAGCTCCTTCAAAAGTGTGAAACCTTTGTCATAGATTGGTTCCAATGTAGAGGAATCATGCTCTTCTATAAAAATTGCATAACCTTCATCAAGAAACAATTCAAGTTCCTCTTCCACCACATCAAGTTTTTGGATCTCTTCAAGTTCATCTTCGACTTTTTCAGAGTCACTTGGAAGTGACTTTCGATCCTCTTCATGTACAACTTCTTCTACTTCACCTATTTCAAAACTAGGTGGTTCATGGGTCTCCTCCTTTTTCTCCTTCAAGCAAGCTGATGCATTTCCCCCCTTGGTTTTCTTAAGATCAATATATTTTCTCCCAAGTTGTATAGACAACAATTCGAATACTTTCATAAAATGCTTCGTCATGTCTTCAAATATTGGTTTCATAATTTGTATATACTCCTCACCATCATATGAGGTCCCCTTTTCATTCCTAGTCATAGTTTCCTATAAAAAAATTGCTCTTCTTCTCCTATTTTTTTTCCTCTCCAATAAAAGCACTTGTGGTTTCAATATTTAATGGTGGTCCCTAAATTCTTGTCCTCATGAATATCATACCATATTAGGTTCCAAGATCATGCTCTAATACCACTATAATGTCCCTTTTTAATAAATTTCCCAAAGTGCCCAAATTCATCAAATTTCAACTCTAGGTATATGGATACAATTGATTCCAAACTCCACCAACTGCTTTCAAACTTGGTGAGGAAGATAATGAGGGGTGATGGGACACATTAACACATATATCAGACATATAATCAACTTATATACCCAACCATGGTTTTCAATTTGCAAGGGAAGAAGTTTCGGGACAAGACTAGTCAATTTGGGAAGTGGAAATCCCCCCTAGGTCTTGGAACAAATCTCGTCCATACATTGTACAACCTCCACTAATGGTTGGTATAATACTTGGCTATGTTATAAGACATTAATTAAAGTATATTTTCAACATTATATGTGGTTTTGGGGTCGAATAGGTATCCAAGAGAACTCAGGGAATTTACTAGTAATTTTGAGGCTCAAACACCCAATGGTAGATGGCTCCAAATAGATCCAAGTGCTCTCAAATTGTACCAGAAGGTGTATGAATGATGTTAATACATAAAAATGGTGTTTATAGATTTTTTTTAACCATCAAATGACTTCTTCAACTCCCTTTGGAAATCTGGTCAATGTATGGAGTTTTACTAGTAAATTGTGGTTCAAATCCCCTAAACCACTTATACTATGAAACGAGAACTCGACACAGTTCTCGTGTTTCTCTCTCCTAATTTTAGTAGCTATTTTTACCTCCGTTTCAAAAAGCGTTGATGCCAGTATCACACATTTTCATTTTGAGGCATTTTTTTGGGCCTTTGAATTATCTTTGTCGTAAAATATATTTAATTTCTATTTTCAAGTGTGTTTTTAGAAATTTAACAAAATAACATACATTTATAAATAATTTATAATAAAAAACATATACATTTTGCAATTGTTTCTAGAAAATAAGACATTTTTATGGACAAAATAAGACATTTTTATTGACAAAATTATAAAAAAATTCATAAAATAAAGACATTTAAAACCATTTTCAATGAATTTTTAGAGATTTTTTCTATAAAAACGATACTATTTCATATTATTTTCCGAAAAGTGACGATTCACATAAATTCAATAAAAAATATACCATATATTTGTAAAAAACATATTAAAAATATTATATATAGAAATTTTATTTCTAAAATAAAGTCTGAAAGTCAAAACATTACTAATATATCTTATCAAAAAATTGCCAAATTTAAAATTTTCTTCAAGACATGAAACTAATCAACACTTAAAGTTATTAGGCACTTTTAGTCTTTTGTAATATTTATTGGAATGAGCATAGCTAACACATACATCTATCTTCACAAATTTTTGTATTACTTTGTGGTTTACAGTCTTTTACTATTTCATCCATTAATAGAATTTGGGTTTTTTTATATTACTATGTTCTTTGCAATATCTTCTTTTGTATATTTCCATTTTATCTTTCTTCCTTCATTCTATGAAAAAACTAGATCAAACATCTCTTCCCTATTCCATTGATTTTTATGAACATGATACATTATAAACAGGGAAAATATATTTAATCAATTGGAACACAGATGTCTAAGTGTTAAGACTCCATAGGAGCCCAAATATTTGTATTTCATCAATATTAAAAAGAAAATATATGATTATAGAAAGTGACTATAATCGCAATCACATTAGAGAAAACAAATAATTGATAGAAACACACAAAGCCTAGTTCGTGGCTTAAAAATTTAGACATGGAATATATCTATATATCTATGTAGAAAGGTTGAACACCACAAACTTCACAAGGAGGGTTATATTAATTGGCAATATAAAATATGCCTTTGCACCATTCTTAAAAATATATCTAGAAAGATAGAAAACTTCAAACTTCACAATGAGGGTTATCTTAATTGCCACTATATGCCTGCCCACCACTCTTATCAATTGTTTCTTTGAATATAATTTTATTGATTTTATTATAAGATATATAACAAAATTCTTAAACTATTGAAAACCTATGTACAAGACTGTGGAAATGAGGTATATATGTTTGTGAAAATATCATAACATTGAGCTAAAGAGATACCTATGTACAATAGATATTATTTTTACTAATATTTATATCTAAATTAAAACCTTTTACACTTTTTATAAAAAATCAAAATCATTATTAAACATTAATAACCTAAATCTTTCTATCTTTGGAATGATGGAAATAATCTAAATCTTTAAAATGAAGATAGTTGTTGTCAATGAAGATAGTTGTTGTCAATATATACATATATTTGATGATTTTATTAAATGTAGTTATAAGTTCAAGTTCCTCTATTATAATTTATTTTTCTAAATCTTTACAAGTTCTATTTCGGGTATTAAAATGCATTTAGATCATTACGGTATTAAATATGAAATATTCAATTGTCAACGATCAAGAATCTTCAATCTTCAACAGATCACCCCTACGCCACACATGATCAAGAAATAATATTTTTCAATAGATCACCCCTACGCCACTTCGCCACACACCATGCACGTTTCTCAGCGGATGATAGTTTCCATTCAAACCTCTCTTTTAGAGTAGACTTGATTTCAATTGCATCGAGTCGCCGTGAAAGTCACCAACCGTACGTCGTTTTCCAGAAATTAAAAACTAGTTTTCATCGAAACCTACACCAAAGCACGCCTCGTAAGATTCGAGTTAGTTACGTGTTTGTTACTTTGTCTCTATTGAAATGATCTTCTCCCCATTCAAAGTCTGCATTTCAGAAGAACAAATTTGATTTCAGTAGAATCCGGTAGTTTTGAAAGTTATTGAGATATATGCATACCACTGGGGGCCCAAATATTTGTTAATCGCTGGACCGATGGCAGAACTTGATCATTTTCCACTTCTGGCTATTATGGTGGCAGTCGGTCGACAATCAAACCGTGGGCAGAGGGTGCATCCCCCACAAGTATGTAAGTGCAAGATCGTTTATTAACAATCTGGATGCCGTTTTGCAATCCCTTCTTTCAAATCTATTCTCAGATGGCTTCACTAATTCAATGCAAAACAAATCTGGCAAAACGGATCCTGGAAGTGCTCTCTAGAACAGTTTGCATTATTAAAATGCATTTAGATCATTACAGTATTAAAATGCTTTTTAAATTTGTAATCGCGTCAAACTTCTTAGACAAACTTCTTAGACGTGAGTGAGCAGCTCCGGCTCACTTGGGTGCCCAAGGGACGCCCTCACGGCCTGCTCGATGCCATGGGTCGATGGTAGGTTTTCCTTTTATTTGGTAAATATTATCCTCATGAAAAATGGCTATCAATTTACTTAAAAATCTGAGTAAATTTCTGGCAACCTCTCGACCTTTTCTGTTACTTTGCTATCCTTGTGACAATTTTAGAGGTTCGGTGAAACAAACCGTATAATATGGCATAATCTCCTCAACTAGCGATTGATGTGTTATCTCTTTACTAGCATTGGCGTCTTTATTAACCTAAGTAAGAATTTATTCTCGGATTGTTGATTGATCGACAAAAGAGAGGGTAGTTATAACAAATTCACAACCTGGTGATGCATGGCATCTTCGAAATTCATGGCAACTATCCGTTCAATCTTTGACATTAGATAATGACGTGATGATATAGTTCGAGATATTAATATCAGCTACATGGTATTTATTTACAGTGATTTTCTCATGACGATTCTGATGTTTCTCATAAAGTTGACACACCCTCTGAATTACCTCAGTTATCAAATCTCAAGTATTCCCCTGCTCTTGTAACACGAGGTCATGTCTTTTATCGGATTGATTAAAAGAACTTATATCAATTCCCTTAGACGTGAGTGAGCAGCTCCCGCTCACTTGGGTGCCCAAGGGCCGCCCTCACGGCCTACTCAATGCGCCCTCACGGCCCTTGGGCGCCCAAGTGGCGCAATCGCTAGTTGAGGAGATTATGCCATATTATACGGTTTGTTTCACCGAACCTCTAAAATTGTCACGAGGATAACAAAGTAACATAAAAGGTCGAGAGGTTGCCAGAAATTTACTCAGATTTTTAAGTAAATTGATAGGCATTTTTCATGAGGATAATATTTACCAAATAAAAGGAAAACCTACCATCGACCCACTAGATTGTCGGTTGTTAGAAGTATTAAGAATCTTATTTCAGAATATGGTTAACAGAGGCTGCAAATATTCTGAATTTGCTTCCGTAAACGTCAAATTCAATCAGATCTTAATAATAGAATTAAGTTGTTTCATTTGTAATTTTATTTTGACACATTTCTATTATTTCTGATCAATTTTTACTTGTATTTTACTTACAGGTTAAAACAACATGGTATCCCAAGTGTCAGGAATATGAAGAACGCTTCGTACAAGGAAGATCATTGAGATATAAGCGGTGGACAATGGCTTATATCTTTATATACTAAGTTCCCTCGTAGAAAAACAAAGGGATTACAAAGTACTTAAATTGTTATTTACGAGTATCAAAAGGTACATAAATTATATACTTGTTGAGTATTGAAAAATATATATATGTTACTTAGTTATGAAAACCTTGTCTTTTTATATACATTTGTGAGTATGCTTTAGAAGGACTACAAAAAACTCGATATATTTCATTACATTACATTCACTAAGAATCATCTAAAGCCACAAGAAATTCTATTAAAAGCATTCGTATAACATTAAATTTTCATACTATGATGTGACATTCCTACCCATTTAAAGTACTATGATAAATAGAGAATTATGATATTCCTCCTAATAAGTATAATAATATGTAAACAACCATTATATTAAAATAAATAATTATTATTTCTGAGAGGTTAAATTTATGTAAATAAAAAGATTGATACAAAATGAGGGCAGGAAGATACTTATAAAAGTACCCAATGGAAATGGATTATCAAAAGTAAAAGAATTGTTATAAATTATTATATGTTAAAACATACTGACCTTTCATTTATTTGAATAAACATATGAGCCAGCGTTTGAGTGGAAAAATATATTATAGTAATGCTAAAATTGTTCATAATTTTTTACGGGAACATGTCGCTGGAGTTTTCTCACAGGGAGGAAATCCTTATTTATTCCATGGGATTCTTTTTGGACCATCTCTCGACAAAATCTGACTAGGTTGTTGGCGCATTGAAGAGGAAGTAGGAAGGAGGAGTGCTCCCATGGAGCGCAGCACTTCTTATGATACCATTTGAAAATCGTGTCAAAACGGGTTGTTAAGCAGGCTACACGTGGAAGGAACTTCCCTCGGTGTTTTCTTGAAACACGATCTCTCTTATCAAAGAGGGAGAGGGGATTACGAATAAACGGTACTGGAACCCTGTAGATGGAAGCATTGTTAGCTCAGGGTGCTTATTCCCTATCTCTGGTTATTTTCATCCTTGCTTTTCGTTGCATGTGGCGTCCAAGGGCCGCCCTCACGGACTGCTCGATGCCCGGCATCGAGTAGGCCGTGAGGGCAGCCCTTCGGAGCCCAAGTGAGCGGGAGCTGCTCACTCATGGCTAAGAAGTTTGACGCGATTACAAATTTAAAAAGCATTTTTGTTTTGGAATAGCCACTCAATTGGGCGGCCCTTCGGAGCCCAAGTGAGCGGGAGCTGCTCACTCATGGCTAAGAAGTTTGACGCGATTACAAATTTAAAAAGCATTTTTGTTTTGGAATTAAAACTCATATTAACATTCACTCGCATAGAGTTTGTATCCAAAAACTATGTTCTGCCGCAAGGGCTTCAAAAGTTACATACATACTTCCTCTAGCTGGTCGTTTTGCCATCCTTCTACCTCAATGATGCCAGGAGGTACAACAAGTGCCATTTTAGAAAGCGAATATGCTTCCATGTTTAATTCTCTATAAAGCAAAAGAAACTTGTTCAAAGGAGGTGATGAACTCTTTAATTGATAGAAGCAGATGTTGGAGGTGGGGAGCGTTGATCCGAATTTTACCATTTGCCCAAACTATTACTATCTTCGAGTCCCCAAATAGCTGAATAGGATGCATAATATGAAAGATATATATGAGAATTTTGTTAACTAATATTTTTTAAAAAGTCAATTTAGGATGCATCAAATATTTTTACAATGACTAAATCAATGTTGTTTTAAGTTAAATATTTTTTTAAATATAAGGTTTACATGCTGCAATAAAAGTAATTTTATGACCTAATTATATATATATATATATATTTGTTTAAATCAAATCTATTCTACATCTATAAGTGGAAATGATTTGCTCCATGATAGTCTAATATATGGCGGTGAACTCTTATGTAATAATTGCATCAGTGATTCATAATGCCATATTGTGTTATTGTGTATATATTTCTCATGTGTCTATTTATCCTTTTTGATATGGTATTAGAGAGAGTGTGATTGTAGGACTAGTCGTGTAGGCAATAGATTCTTTTTTCTTTTTTCTTGAAAAGATAAGCATGCTCTTCTCTTGCATTGAACAATGATCTAGATAATCAAAAGGGCTTGATAGAAAGAGTAGATTATCACAAAATGTTGTCGAGGAGTTACCATGCGGTATTGAAGGGAAGGAGTTGTGTAGTCAAGATAGTGGCCATTGAATGTTAACGAGTGTTTTGAAAGGATCACAAGGGGCAGAAAAATGATTACAACTAAGATATTGTTATGGTAGTCTCTATTCCTATAGTTGAAGATTTTTCAATGATTTTCTACTAGTTAAATTTATGTTCAACAATTTTTTTGTAGTTTTTATTAGTATTTTTCAATTGGAAGATATAGCGTTTCATCATTTAGTATATATAGGGTATTAATATATGTTTCATTTTTAAACTTGTAATGTCGGAAACAATACTTTTGATTAACTATAAAATTTAGTATTTTAACTTTTTTTAATTGATAATTTTCTTGTCATTTCAAATCTTATATTTAAAATTTGTAAAAATATAAAATGAGTTTTAACCTCTAAAGAAGTTTTAAACTATAAATAAATTTTTGAATATTTATATGAATTATTTGTTCTTGTATGGTCTAATATATTATTTCATTATGAATCGCATCATAATTTCTTTGGTTTTTATTTGTTAGAGTGGTGAAATTATTTATGATTTTTTTGTTTGTTTGTTTAATATGCAAGTTTCAAAAAAGTTGTAATTTATCTCTTGAAGAAAAAAAAAATTCCAATTTAGGGGTTGATTTTAAAGTTTTTGTAAACAAGAGTATGGGATGTTTAGGCCATGGCTCCATTTTTTAACAACAACAAAAAATTCCTGTATACTGGCATCAACACTTTTCTATTTGGGGGGTGTTTTTGGTGTTTTTTTTGCAAAAATCAACGTTTTTATGTCTAGAGTTCTCGTTCATAGTATAAAGTTCTCGTTTCATAGTATAAGTGGTTCCTAGGGGTAGATGATGAAAATGACTTTCCAAATGCACTCAATCCAACTTGAATTTATGAATGGAAGAAGGGGAAATATAAATTACATCAACATGAACTCATATGCATCACAATTCAACTTTTAATATCTTCTATAACTCCCTTAAATCAGATGCAAAAAGACTAGTTTCAACCTTGGGGGAAATAGCATCAAATCTTCTCCAAATGGTATTAAAATGATCAAAATGACTCCAAATGCTTAAGTAATGAACATGAAACTTGTGAAGCTCATAAATTAAAGTCCATGAATCACAAATACATCAGAGCAATTATCTTTCATTCGAATACATCAACACATCATTACTACACATCAAGGTAGTGGGGAAATGGCACCATCCTTTCATTAAAAATACGATTTATACATTTCCACTTAGAATTTCGACCTGAAAATTTATGAAGATGAATAAAAAAGTATTTAATTCATATTAAAAATTAAATGGGGCATTAGAAGCTCCCCCAAAGAGTACAATAGCTCACCAAAAACACCCTCCCTCAAGGATCAAGAATATGCAATGAAAACAGGAAATGGTTGAAGGAGCGAGCTGCACTAGAAGAAACCATGAGCTTCCCTGTAGCTTACACCTGCAAATAAAGACTCCATTAAATCTCCATGAAAGACCTGAATGGCTTTTCCAAACACCAACTTGGATGGGAATCTTTCACCCTCGAAATTGGCTAAGGCAAGAAACTAGTCATCCACTAGCTCCTCTCTCACAAATGCAATTGCAAATTCTAAAATGATAAAAATCTACCATTATTTTTTGTTATTGTATTTTATAAAATTCTAAGGTCCTCCATGGGTCGAATTGCTCCCAAGATCTTCATGCCAACTCAAGTTGGGAAGAGATTCCCAAGTATGCCACTTGTCCTTCCAATTCTAACTCCCTCCTTCTCCAAATTTGACTTGGTGTCTCTTTGGATGCCCTAACTCACTTAAGAGCCCTATTGGAGGATATATTTAGCCCTGACATGTCATATATGTCATATGTTATCCTTCATATCTGATTTTTGTCATAGATGGCATAGCATCTTCACCATTGTTGTCATAGAGCTAGGGAATCTAGTCCAAGTGTCTCACTAGCTCCAAAATGCCTCTTCCTCTTCCATGGGAGTTACTCCTCCACTCCAATTCGACCTTAATTGATTCATTCCAAGTATATTAACATTCCAACTCATCCAAAGAACCTTGGGATTCTTATGGATTCGAAATGACAAGACGAGAATGCCATGTGGCACAGAAAATCTAACTTGTGTGGGTCCCACTTCTTCCATGTGTATTCACGATCAAATGCCACTTTGATTTTCCATTGTATATATTTATTTAGATCCTTTATTAAATATTTATGCTCTTCTAATGTCCACACATCATTTATTATCCTTTTTATTTCAAATCCCCATGTTTCCACCCACAACCTAGGAAACTAGTAATTTTCCTCCTTGGAAATTATTTGACCCTTAACATCAATTTGACAAACTCTCATGAATATGGTAATGGGATTAGGCCATTGTGACCCAATGCAAAATTTGGGACATGACAAAACTGTTCCCAAGATTTACTAGAGGATCCAAGCAACTAAGGTTTTTCTAAGCTATTCTTTGTGTTTTCAAATTGCATAAACCAAGTGGATTCTTGAAGACATTCCTTTGATCTTTTCTTGGAATATTACAATGCCAAAGTTCAATAGTCGTAGAGTTGTTGTGGCAACTTTGGGTGAAGGAGGAATTATTAGAACAAAGACTTGGTGGAGGTAACTTGAAAATTTCAAAGAGAAAGAACTGAGTCTTGAAAGAATTAGATAGTTCAGGTTTCTTAGTAGATGTGACATAAGTATTTGGATGTGCCAAGGAGCTATGGTTTGTTTTTGGTTGGCGACATGAATAGATCCTATGAGTGTCAACTTGAAGCATGAGATAGGTGTAAGGTGGTTCACTCAGTCTTATCGTCAACAGGCCCTAAGAACTTGATTAAGATACACTATCGGGTCCAGATCTTATACATGTTATTGCTAAAAAAAAATAATTGATTCCAAACACAATCCCTAAATCGATAAGATGGCAAGTAGAGCCATTGTTTCCTAGCGATATCGCTATAGGATTCAATCAAGATTGATTTACAAAGGTAGGATACCTTCATGCATTACTCTTTCATGTTCCATTAATGTCTTCATGATCACAACGACCATCATGAATCGTTGTGGTGATGGTCGTTGCACACCAGAATGCATATTATTAAATGAAGCGTGTTCTTTTACATATTTATTCTTTGAATACCATCAATTCAAGATGGAAAAATAGGACAACCAAAATACCTCTTTTACCATTGAATGGAGTTTTTTTGCTTACAATGTTAGCTATTGATTGAGCTTCTCTCTATTTCGAGAATAATTTAATATTATCTGCTGAACAACGCCAACCACGTTAATGTGGAAGCTCTTATGGCCCCTCCCCCCCCCTCACATCACTCTCAATTCCCCATACCCAATGCATATACTTGAAAAAAAAATTACTTGCAAATTCATGCATATTTCATCATAAACAAACATTTACCATTCATTCAATAAAATATAACATTGATTAAACCATTCATTCATTCAGTCATCACATCCATTCAATAGAAGATAACATTCATTAAACTATTCATTCATTCATTAGGCCAAAAATCATGCAGGACATAATATTATCAAAAATAATTAGACAATATTTTTTCAGTCACTTCTTTCTAATTCTTCTTCTCTTTACATAATCAACAAGAAGCTCATCTTTTGGAACTTGTCCTCCAGTTCTTGGTGCTTCATCAGTTTGTCGTGATGTCTGCATCGTAGAGTGCTCGCGACGTGGATTTTGCGGCAAGGGGTTCAAATTTGCTGCAATAATGTGAAAATGTTACATCGATATATTTTTATATTATAATGACAAGTATTTCATTTAAAAAAAAAAATTACAAAGGTGTTTTTTTACCTGTTGTGGCAACATCATGTTATTCATATTCCTGTCCAGGCTCAACCTATACAGTGTGACCCTCTACATGCTCTGCAGTTGAAATATGGAGAAGTACAATTAATGTTCACCATTTGCAATGCTATATATAAAATTGTAGCGTATGAATAAACTCATTACCAAGATTCGAAGCATGATCTTCAATTTTTTGTTGTCCCTCCTCGACATTAAGGGGATCATTGCGTTCCTGCTCAAAACAGAGTGAATATTTTATGTCAATTATTTATAACGAATAGATTGCATAAGTAATAAATCTTCATTAAACTATATAGATTTTATATACCTGTGCACCAGATGGATCAGTACCAGAAGAATTTGTTTGCCTAGACAAGATTTTTCGGTGTTCAACAACAGCTCCAAAGCCGTGTTGGAAGCCAAGCTTCAATTGTTCCTCAGTGGGAACTTCTTTGAATCGGTCGGCCTACATATTTGCATAACATCGTTAATTTACATTTTGCGGTGCAATAAAACGAAAATAATTTGCATTTTATTATTTGGATGCATTATTGGTTTTTCAAAACTTACAATTTGTGCCACCAAATTCGAATAACCACCAAGCCCAAGCTTGTGTTGACCAATTTTTTTTTCAGCCTTGCCTTTGTGGCCTTCGATGTGTCTGACAGCCTATGCAAGTGTTGAAATATGTTATATGTTACAAACTCGATATAAAAATCAATAATAATAAGGTTTAGAATTACATTATGGAAAGTATTGCATACCTCCCTGTTCCTGGTGTTAGCTTTCCTTCTTTTCTCAGAGCCCTCTCCTTTCCATCTTCCACTAGATCTTTCCACTCTCTTGATAGAATCATCGGAGGGGGATCATACCTAGGGTTCCTTTCTAGGTGAACCCTATATTGGTCTCGAACAATCTTCATATGTTGTCCATCCTTTTTCAGGACCGCAGCTCGATCGAAGGTCTTGTTGCCGAACAGGCCAACCAACCGATTAGTGAGCTCATCTTTTAAATTTTTCATTTGTCTATCCCACCTTGTGCGGATGGTGGGCCCGAAGATATCCAAGGACAAATCATTCATATGTTTATAAAAAACATCATTTCCTGCAAAACAATCATGCCATGATCATAATTAGTTGAAAAGAAATGTTTTATCGGTATATTACAATCAAATTATAAACACTAACTTGATCAACGTATAACTACCTGGGATCTTCTCTATATTTATTGGAACGAGATCTTCATCCACCAAAAATGTTGTCTCGATTTTTCCCGTGCTAGTGACACGAGAAGATCCAATAAATGCAGCTTCGGCAATATCAATACTAGGAGGCTCGATGTCGACCCCTTCTTCTGAACGATCTGGTGTGTGTCGGTCACTAGCGGCCGGTGCACTCACCGCTGGAATCTGGGGTGTTGCAGAATGTGTTTCCTACTATTCAGTTGACAACAATGGTGAATGATTCGATGCACGTGGAGTCATTTTCTCATGATGCGACATCTCTCCACGAGCATCACTGGGGCCAACACCGCCTTGACCACTAGTGTGTGGTCCCAGAAAATCCTGTAAATACAAACCACATTTTATAAGTTCACTATCATATAAAATTCAAAATTATAAAGTTATAAATGAATTTATATTATGATTCAAGATTCCACAACTTACTTTCAAGGCTTGAGATCTCTTATTCAACACTTCAATCCTGGCTTTAATCTTGTCTGTCTGCAGAATTTGGAATAGCAGACGAAGGATATCCGCACTAATTTTTTTCAAGGTCTTCTCTATCACCTTAACCGGGTCTAGGTATGAACCAATTATGTCAACATTGGCCAACATCTCATCCACTTCAAAATCTATTGATTGTTGTGATGTTGTTTCATACAACGAATCATTGGTCTGCAACAAAAATATATAAAACACTAATGAGTTCTATCATGATAGATTCCTAAAAGTATATTAACAAAACATATCTATCATGATAGATTCCTAAAATTACAACTAGGTTTACCTGATGCCTGGATGATGGTGTCGTCTGATCCACGGTTGGGGACTTGCCCTGATCATCCGGCCCCTGCAAAAACGAAGTAGAAAACATTATCATCATGAAACCAGTATACACACGAAAAATACATAACAAAATAAACATTATGCTACATATTATATTGGTACAATTCCAATGAATTATACCTGCTGCCTCGAGGATCGTGATCCACTCGTCGGATCAATGGTTATAGGTGACCTACCCCAATCTACTAATAGGGAGGTGCCCCTTAAAGAACCCTAAATCAAAAACATAGAACAAATCACCTAAATGAATCCAAAATACTCAATGAAAGAATATAATAACCAAACATTTTGACGTATCTAAATTGTACAATTACAATCAGGTTTACATGTTTCCCCGAGGCTGTTGTCGTCTGATCAATAGTGGGGTGGCTTCCTCGATCAATACTCTGCATCAAATATAGATAACATTATATAAACCAAACAAATATACTCATGAAAAAACACAACAAAAAAACTATTCTTCATATTATATTTTTACTATTACAAAGATGTATACCTATTTCCTCGAGGCAGGTCTGGTATGATCTACTGCTAGGGAGGTGGCCCTTACAGAACCGGCTTGCATAAAAAAATAGAGAAAATTACCTAAACAAAACCAAAATACTCACTAAAACATTAATATAGTAAGAAAACATTTTGAAATATTTAAATTGTACAATTACAATCAGGTTTACTTGTTGCCCCGAGGCTGTTGTCGTCCGATCAACACCCGGGTGGCTTCCACGATCAACGTTCTGCATCAAATATAGATAACATTATATAAACCAAACTAATATACTAATGAAAAAAAAATTTAAAAAAAACTCTTTTTTCTTATTATATTTTTACTATTACAAAGATGTATACCTGCTCTCTCGAGGAAGTTGTACTCCTCTGACCATCTGCTGGCCGAGATTTTCCTCGATCACTAGCCTGCGAAGTAAATATAGAAAATTTAAACGAAATAACTAACAAAAAATCCTTAAGATGTTAAATTCATTAATAAAAGGTTGGGTAAATTGTTAGATGTACCACTCCCATAGTAACTGTGTTTGTATCTACTCGATTCATATTGTAATTAATAAGCAACTCTTCCCCTACAGATATCGATTTAATGACACATATAAAAACACGGTTTCCTACACACCCCTCAAATTCACAGTTGGGTTTCTTAATTGTAGACACTGGTTGTGTACTGTTTATAAACCCCGCAATATTCCCTGTGGCCTTTGGCCTTCCGTCAATGTACAACGTTGCTCCTTTATTTTGATCTTTGTCTTTCAACTGTAAATAGTTTGCTAACAATCCATATCTACTCATAATTCGTGCATATTGGACCAGGCGCATCCAATCTTTGTAGTTGTAACAGGGTCCAACATACTCCATCAATTCTGTACATCTGCCATAACTGACCTTTATGCCATCCATGCAAAACAACCCCAAACCATGTAATGACGATGGTGCAATTCGATATATCCTCTCGCTCACAAAAAAATATGTGTTCAATTGAGGAAGACCCCTGGGTACCCATTGTTTCACTATATGTTTGTACCTCAAGGGAACCTTCATGTCACCTATTGTCTCATCATCATAGGAACATGGCCCCCCTTCAGCGAGAAAAAAATCCATGCGTTTATGGAATTTTCTTCTGACCTTTTGATATATAGTTGATAAAAATCTTGTAGACCTACTGGATGTCTCACTTCCCTCTAGCCTTCCTAAACTCCCCTCGCTCGAGGAAGATAGATCTGACAAATACTTGTTTGGTTCTACCTGCACCATGGGAAAAACGTTTAGATAGGACCTCAAGGCATAGCGCCTCTTAAAAGGTGACGTGTAGTGCCTTTTATAAGGTGGCTTGTAGTGCCTAGGTGCAGGTGTCAGTTAAGGGCTGGGCATTAAGTTTATGGGCTATCTTTTTAGCCTCAGGTCCTGGGATTTTAGCTGCAGTTTTTGGCAGTGAATATTAGTTTTAGGTTCATTTTTTTGTTTCACTTTTAGTTTCATTTTTAGTCTCATTTTCATTTTTTGTTTCAGTTTCAATTTCAATTTCAATTTCATTTTTAGTCTCATTTTATGTTTCTACTGTTGTGGGTGAAGAGAGCGAGTCAGGGAAAATTTGGTCTTACAACCTTCTACAACTGATAATAGTACGGCTCCAGAGTCGCTTCATGCCTCTTACAAAAGGCGCTACAAGGCATATGCATAGTTCCTATTAGAAAATTGAAATGCATTAAGGCATGCATTTTCCACTATCATCATACGTAGTTAGCATGCCTCCACCAAATGTAAACTCTTTTCTTTTATTACATCTAATAAACAAGTACCACAGAAACTAAAGAAAACAACGGTAACAAAACATAATTTTCATCTCTTTTGACTTTTCCACATTAACACTACCAGTTGGATCATTGTGTTTTTTTTCCAGCGAAAGAGTTGGATCATTGTGTTAAAGCAATGTTCAGTAACATCTAATTTATAACAATATTTAATCAACATTAATATGAGTAAAGAAGATAGGTACTTTAGGGTACTTACACCGTAATGTGGAACCTTCCTGTCGGATACTCATAATTATTACTTTCAGTGAAAATTGTACCTCTCAGAGGTCAACCAACACTAGGAACCCACTGACCCTACTAAAGGGTAGGTACAAACCAGAGAGAGAGAGAGAAATGTTGTATGCAACAGTAGTTATAAGACAAAGACAGTTACATTCGTAACAAAATTTAAATAAAGCACAAAGAATGATTACAACAAAATTCTTAGTGCATGTAAAAGCTTAACATAAAAACACATAAATCATAAGTGGGGTACTAGGGTCATTTAGGGGACAAACAACCATAGTACCCAAAGGACCAAAAACATTAAAGGGTGGTACTAACAACTCAAGATGGGAGAAATGACCCTATCAACCACACTCCAAGGACAAGGTACCACAAGACCAATAAACAATAGGGTGTAAGGACCAAAAGTAAATCAACCATTGTGGGGAAGGTACAAATAAGGTCAAATATATTATATTGCAATTGCTCCTTGTAACTACCTCTTGTATGCAATAACTCCTTGTAACTACCTGTTATTTGACATGCCAAAGAGATAGAAGGTCAAATAATGTCAAATATATGCAATAGCTCCTTGTAACTACCTCTTATATGCAATAGCTCCTTGTAACTCCCTCTTATTTGCAATAGCTCCTTGTAACTACCTCTTGTAACTACAATGTATGAGTGATTTCCAATAAACAACAGGGTGTAAGGACCAAAAGTAAATCAACCATTGTGGGGAAGGTACAAATAAGGTCAAATATATATTGCAATAGCTCCTTGTAACTACCTCTCGTATGCAATAGCTCCTTGTAACTACCTGTTATTTGATATGCCAAAGAGATAGAAGGTCAAATAATATCAAATATATGCAATAGCTCCTTGTAACTACCTCTTATATGCAATAGCTCCCTGTAACTAACTTTGTAACTACAATGTATGAATGCTTTCCAATACAAAGTAGTAGAATTAAAATCTTGTATGATAGTGTGTGGGGACTATGCCTTTCACAATATGAAACGGAGCATTAGGTGTCTCAGAAAAGGAAGTTATGATGCAAGTTTTAAGTCACTATTTGACACTAGAGAATACTTGATTTTGACAACCAAATCTGCAAAATGATTGGCACAAATGGCAAATGATTTCATTTTAAAAGGATGCTATAGGACTTGAAAAATATACAAAGTAAAGCACAAAGAATGATTACAACAAAAGTCTTAATGCAAGTAAAAGCTTAACAGAAAAACACATATTTGATCACCAACAATTTTGTATGACGGGACAAGTCTTAACTACTTAATACAAAAAATAAAAAATAAAAATAAAATTCGACTTCTCACCTTTACACTACCAGATGGTCATTGTGTTAAATTAATCTTCAGTAACATGTAATAATAAACTTTTTTAATTTACAAGAATATAAATACGTGAAGATACTTACCTGGGTGTAGACGTTTCCTGTAATATACTCAGAAGAGTTACTTTCATAAATGACTGTGCCTCTTAGAGGCCAGTCAACTCTAGGAACCAAGTGACCCTATTAGAGGGTTAGTACAAACCAGAGAGAGAGAGATGACTGGGATATGGTACATTCAAACAAAGAAAGTCAATGACAGTCAAAAGGCTCAATACAATCATAATAAAGATCATCCCTTAATAAGTCTCAACATCACAAATAAAACTCAACAAATATATATAACCACAGATCAAGAACTACACACAAAATCTGAGCATATAAAACAAAGGTCAGTGAAAAAAAACAAAATAGCTTAAAAACTTAGTCCAAACTGCCCATACAAAATTTTGGCCCTCATAGATGAGCTGACAGCCATCAGACTGAGGCCAAAGAGACTCACAGCCTCCACATATGAGTACATAGAAGGGTAAAGCAAACCCTTAAGACCTCACGGCCCTTACTAAAACAGCCAACATAGAAAAACTAGGGCTCACGGCTGAGTCTGAGTGTCACAACCTCCCCAAGAGGCAGAAGGAGAGCATATCAAAAAAAACTGTAGGCAGAAAGGTTACCAATCAAATCTCAATAACCTTTAAACTTCAAAAACTGATCTAGAAAAAAAAAGATAAAAAAAAAAGAAGTAAAGTAGAATGTCTTGGGTGGGTACCAGGGTTACACAATTAAATAGGTGAGGGTACAAAGACCAACCAGTAAGGTACAAGTCAAAAAGAAAAGAGTGGGTATAAAGACTCATAACCATTTGGACTAAGGGGGTGTACCTCAAATGTGGAAAAACTACCATAGTACCCATGAGACCAAAAACATAAAAGGTGGTACAAATCAAAAGATAACTCAAGATGAGTAAAAGACCCAAAACGTAAAAGGCAAGGTACCACAAAAATATTATCAACGAAATGAAAGGACCAAAATTCAATCAACCAAGGTGGGTTACAACCAATCATCTCTCTCTCAAATGTACCAGTGTTCCATATAACCTGAAATTCCATCATCACTGTAAAAGGAAAAGTCCACACGGAAGATGTGATCATGTGGTCCTCTAGACTACTCCTAAGTTCAAGCATTAATGGCTCCATCAAAAGGTGTCCAGTCCTTTGAGAAGACCATCTAACTCAACCATCTCGAAGACCTAGGAGAAGAGGACATCACACATCATCATATTGGTAACTGATCATGTAAGAACTCAAAAACCCTAAAGCAATCGAGCGTGCAGAAGGGGAGCTAGAAAAAGAAGAGGCACGCAGGCCAAAAGCAAGCTCTAAAACTATACTGAGACCGATGTCATAGCAAGAGAGCTACAAAAAAAAGGCCAGAATTCCAACAAGCAGCACCATAAAATAAAAGACCATCTAAAAGGTATGATAGAAAGCAATCTTCCTAACTAAGGTCTGGAGACCTCAACAGATCATATCCTCCGCAAGGTGATGAAATCCAATTCGAACAATACGAAGTGAGAGACCAAAGTGGAAGGATATCCCTCTACCAAAAGGGATCCTGGGTAAAAGAATCCTAGAAGAAAAGCCACTAAGCTACCTCGTTCATGACACGTCTGAGAAGGTTAACCGGAACTTCTTCCTTTGAGACCTTGTATCACCTATATGGAAAATACAAGGAAGACAATGGAGAGGTGTCCTTAGGCGCTAAGTGGAGTGCGGCATTCCACAAAGTCCATCCAGAACCAGTCCTTGCTGCTTGCTCCCGTGGAACGGGGGGCCCCTCAACAAACTAGTCGATGACCATGTCAACAAATACAAGAGGATTTTAGTACCCTAAAGTACAACAACTATGTCTCAGATGAAAAGCGACAAGGGAGAATTATTTGGATTCCTATCCCCGATGTCCTACCTAACTAACAACTTATTTTGTGTCCTCAAGTGAGGTTAAAATGTGTTGAGTTAAGGAGATAAATTTTAATGGTTTGTTGTCTTACTCAATCGGGTAGCGGAAGTGCAACTCAATGGTGTTATGACTCGACTCAAACCATGCATAAGTGAATGAATCAATGCACTTTTCTTTTCGATGAAAAAACTAGCTAAAAGAAAGAGAGAGTTCTTCGATCCAAAAAGCAAAATAAACACAAGCACAAACTTTTCAAAGAGAAAAACTACACATTTTTGTATTTTTTCCTTTTATGCCAAACTAGAACTACTCTTTCAAAGTAAATAATCCAACAATAACTTTCTTCTACTTCTAATGAGTAAAATGCATAACAAGTAAATGGCCGAAATATGGCTTCTATTTGCAATGAAACTTGTGAATTTTAAACGAAGGAGAGGATAGGGTTTGAATAAATGAGAACATAAAGGAGAAATTATCCTTTTCAAATAGAAAGATTCAACCAGCAGAATGGTATTGTTTTCCTTTGATGGCTACAAATAGAGGGCGAACTCTTAAAAGATTGAGATCTCAGTGCATCATTTGGACCACTGTATCATGATATTAATAGTGAGTGATGAGGCTAATTGAGGTGCAAATATGAGTTGTTGAAACAATACCCAAAAAGGAAGTGAGGTACATCAATGGAAAGGATCTTGGAGTTGATTTCTTTTAAAGGTTAAAAAATAGAGCATGAGGCTGCCAATAAAGTGATACTATAGTACAACACTTAGATCACCATTTGATTCCTTGAATGTTGAACTTGTTTAACAATCGTACTAAAGAGAAAGTCTGGGATGAAAAATATTTGTTGATGTCTATTTAGAACATCCACAAGGTATGCATTTTCTCTTCATAATGATGAAAATATCAATCCAATGTTATCGGTTAAGACCAAATTTACAAGTGTTATGACAGTTTGTTTGGAGGACCATTTTGATTGTTCACCTTTACCTTTTTTTCTTACAGTGACCATATTTCAAATGTAGGATAAGAGCACAAAAGAGCAAATGAACTTTTCAAATCAACAATATGTGGAGTGATCTCCAAGGATTATAAGGAAAACAACCATAGTATAGGCCTATAGGTTAGTGGTCTCTTTCAAGTCACAAAACAGAGTATTAGGTTCCCTATTGTTTCATTCTCAATTGACCTTCAATATATGATTTTTTAGAATGAAATTTAAGATGGCTAGAAGTCCTTTTTAGATTAATAAAATAAACCACCAAATAGGTTTCAATGTGCAAAATGAGAGTATAAGCCCATGACAGGGGAAAGACAAGGATTCTAGAGATAAAACCTTTATTCCCTAAGGTTTCTTAGCAAAGGTATTATATTACCACCTTTCTTTGCAAAATTTCCTCACATGTTCTCACCCAAGAAATATGTGGTCTCATGCAAGCCTAAGGTATATCAGTTTCAATTTCATGCATGGAATCCTAAGATATATGAATTCAAATTTGTTAAAAGCAAGCTTCCACCTAGATTTTTCCTTCACATTCAATACTTTTCTTATTGAATTGTATGTGATAAGGCCTTATTGGTAGGATGGACCTTTCATTTAATATCTTCCCTCCCTCTAATTGAAAGACAAGTAAATCCCGATCATTATAAATGTGCCAATTAATCGGCCAACTAATAAAGGTCTATTAAGCTGGATGATCTCATTGAGCCAAAATCTGAGATTGAGATCTAGAGTGATATACATGCAAGGTTCCCCAAGTTAGAGTAATCAATTGCAAAAGGGACATCCAACACCTTCAATCGGGGCAGATGATGAGACTGTATTTTGGCATCTTTTTAGCTTACACTTGCATTCCTTATCCACCTTTTCTCCCCCTTTTTTTCCAGATCCTTCAATTTCCTCAATACTTTTTATAACTACATAGTGAGATACAAAGCATGATTAACAAAGGTAACTTTGGGATTTTTGTAAGGGTTTCTCTTGATTATGAATACACTTAAATCTTAATCATGAATTTACTTAGGTTTCTATTGATGTATAAACTTGAAGGTTTCACTCACTGAAACTATGAAAAAACATGTGCGTTCATGGGATATTAAATAATTCCCATAATTTAATTAAATATTCATAAATAATTTTAAAACTTCTTTTGTTCAACCCCGCTCCCAATACATCTTTCCAATTAAAACACCCCTATATTCACTAGATATCCTATATATCCATTTTTTCCATGAAATTTTTAAAACCCCTTTATATTTCTATACTAGTATGGTGACATGACACAACCCTAGTAAGCCTTGGAATATTATAAGGTGAAATATGAAATCTTGGTGGGAGTATATAGCTTCAGATGTAGAACAAACCATTGAATGTAGCATGGATTCACACATAGTTTTTGCAATAGACATTACAACCCCTTCACACATGAGTACATTGATTCAAACATAATCTTGACATCTTGACATCATAATCTTGGTGTAAGTGGATTTATTCAACAAAGATGTCAGTAGATGAACATGAGAGTGATCATGGTTGAAGTAGGTTTCCTAGCCTTCTCAACATTATCCTCCTTTTTGGGAGGAATTTTTCCCACTAGATTTTCCCTCTTTTCTCAATTTTGAGGATATTTCTTTGTACTTGCATACCTAACATGGATTCATATTACCTAGATCCAATTATTTGTGAATCATACTCACCAAAGTTAGGATTAAAGGGAGTGTTTCTATACATGCACTACTCTTTTCCATTTCTAGGGATAAGAGCACTCCTACTAGAATTATTTTCTTGTTTTTAGAGTCAAGGGTGCTCTTATTGAATTTATCCCCCCTTTATAGGGATTAAGGAAATCCTACTACAAGTTATCCCCTCTTTCTATTGATTAGGGTGCTCATATTTGAGTTGCTCTTATTTTTTAGGAATAAGGGCACACTTACTTGGGGTCTTCTTCTTTTAGGTTTTATTGCACTTCAATTGATATTTATAGGGACAATTAACCCTAGTTGTCCATACATGGCCTAATTAACTACCTAATATGGCCTCACATTCTTAATTTGTGCTAGTTTACTCTAGGGTGATGAATTGGGAGTGTGTTTTTCAAGGAATGCAAAATCAATCTATCATAGAGAGAAGTATCAATTTTCTCATTGTGTTTTCCAATCATTTCATTTGAGCCACTCGAGACATTCTAATGTCAATGGAATCATTTTTAGAAGCAACCATTTCTAAGTTTATGCAAGACAATAATATTCTCAAAGGGTGCGACTCCATTATAGATTGACCATTTCACAGTAGAAACACAAAGAAGCCTTTATAATTTGATAATTTACACCAACTTCTCAACTGTGGTTATAGGACATGGATTCATTAGAGTGTGCATGAATAAAATGGTAAAAATGCAAACAATTTTGCATAGAGGTAGCAGAAGATAAAAGTGGGGCAGCATAAGTTAACACTTCAATTTTATGAAGGCTTGATATAGACCTGACAATGCTCAAGGCTTATATGTAATTCCATACTTATTATGTATCCACATTCTCATTTTGCTTCTATTAGTGTTGGATTCCTTGGAATTTTTGTAGGGTGGCTTCTAGTGTGTGGAGGGGTTTGCAGTGTTGGTTTGGGGTTTGAATTTGAAGTCCATTTTTGCATTGAATCTAGGAAGTCCAATGCTACAATGGCCAATGGTACTTTTGAGTATTGAATACATCCAATCATGAATAGAATCATATCTCTCTGTGTTCCAACAATGCTTGGTAAGATAGTTAAAATCAATGTGATCAAGCATCAAAATAACCACTTTCCCATTTATCTCAGGATGTTAGTCACCACTAATAAGGGCCAATGACGAATATAATAGAAAGTTGATCTATGCCATCAACCTCCAAAATTGCTTAATGCTTGTTAAAAGAGTAAGTGCATAGATGCAATCCATGCATGCAAAAGTGCATTCCATAACCCTTTGAATACATGAATTAAGAATGTATCTCATGAAAACCATGTACCATAGTTAAAATGCAAATTAAGTGCTCGTAATTTCAACTGTTTGCCTAAAAAAATTAAAAATTCCAATTCTGGGCTCAAAAACAGAGTATCGAACCAACCCGAGTTGGATTTTCAAAATGCACGCACATACATATTAAATGCACACATAGTAGAATATGAAGGAACATTACTATATCCCATCGCATGGTGCACAACCCTATAGCTTCAGAATTCATCAATTATGTCCTCTGATGAGAGTTATAGACATGTCAAAATGGCACTTTAGTTGTTTTTTCACAATTAGGATATGTGAACTAATCTTGACCAAAAATGCATGCCCGACTCAAATTATGCACTAAAATTATAAAATAAAGCACAGAGATGAAAGCTTCAACCATTTACCATGTTCCAATAAGCAACTATTGTTTCCACACAAGGAAAAATTGCCTTCAAATCCAGTTACTAGCTTACCAGTTTCATATTTGAGAGTTGTGATGTGGACTGAAGGTGGATCAAAGTGAGAAGAACTGGACATATTTTCTTGCCAAACAGAAATAATAATGAAGTAGATTTATGAACATAAGTGGTACCGGATCTAGGCACAACAAAGGCAACTGATAGCAACCTTAGGTAAGGATTCAAGAAGTTCAACTACAAGTTTTGAACAATGAAACACCAACAATCCAACAAATAATGCTTGCAGTGAACCAAGAGTAAGAGAAAACACAACTGTAAAGGAAAATAATGCAAGCCAGAATTAGAGAGATGATACTTGAATGATTGTTCAATGGTGTAATGTACCAATACATAAGAAATGCAACATACACTCTATAAGTTAGGTAATTCCTATTCAATAACTGCTTAGTCACTATAACATTATGGTTGAATATGTATGGTTTATTTTGTAATCCCTAAGTTCAAATGTGACCAACATAAGGATTGATCTTGGGAATCATAAAACAACACGTTTTTCATGAAAGGTATTTTCCCAAAAATTACATCATGGAGAGGGGTGTCCTAGAAGCTGTGGTTACAAAGATTACTTCCATGAGTTGGTAAGTGATGAACATCTTTGTATGCTAGTTCCTTGATGTCTTACTACACAGAGAAATTGTATGAATTTGGTTAATGAAAGAGTTGATACTACGCACAGTTTGTTTCCATGATATAACCACCAATTTTTATCATGAACATTGCATAGAAATTCATGATGCAACGTGATTACAATAGAATATAAAAGAGAAAATGGATTGAAGATTCAAACAACAAAATCTTCTCTAAAATTAACAAGATTAATATAAACAACATGCATAGAACACCCAGTCTCTCCATAGATAATATCCTCTACATGATAAGAGAATCTAATGATTAGTGGTTCTAAGATGGAAAATATAAGAGCCTTTGCAACCCCTTAATAGAATCATTTAACTCCTATCCTATCGGAAGAATTATGTTGTAGTCATATTTTATTTTTCTAAGAAACCCTTCCCTCAATTAAGAGGTATTACTTGTTATTTATTGTCTTACAAGTTGTTCATCATCTTCATTGTCACTGTATTTATGAATATGTACAGAGCTGGAATATAGATTTTACATGTAGTTTGGGCTTTCATCCTCCTTGTTATCAAGGTGTTCTATGATTTGGACAATGTTGGGATATATATTATGCATGAAGTTTGGAATGATTGTGTCCTCATCCATTTCTTTCAATGCTAAAGCAGTTTCAATAAGAGAACATGATGGATAGTATTTCCAAAGTTTTCATGCTCCCCCTTGTCATATCCATAATGGTTATTGTATTTAAACAAAATATCTAGCAGGGGGGTAGAGAGTGAGCTTCTTTTGTAATTGACCATGATTAATGGTCATGTTTAGTATCTTAAATCCTATATAGGCATCAACTATAGGTAACCATGATCTACCAAAGATTAGGGGATACCCATTGAGTGGGTTGCAACACTATAAAGTCAGCTGGACATATTCCCAGGAGTGTATTTATATAGTAAGATATTCTAACACTCCTTTGGGGATGATAGTGGACTCGTTTCCTAGTTGAATCTCCGAAACAAGTTCTCAGCAGTGGAAGAGGACCGATCTTAATGTGGGCTATAATATGACTGTGTAATTATATATCATATTAATATCATATCAATGAATGAGAGATAGAGTATTCCACCAAAATTATTCTCTTGAAGTCACAAACCAAACAAAAGCACCAAATGTATCACTATTGAAATATGTAAAGGACATTAATGATCATGAGTAATAAAATATCATCGTGAATCCCAAGATATCAGTCCTAATACACAAGGAAGAAAACGAGTTGATCATAATCTAAGCTAGATTATGCTTTTGCAAAAAATGGGAACAAAGGGTATGAATAAGCACAATGAAGCTGCCAAATAGTATATGAGGTCTATAATTTGAGTGTCAAGGGTGTAAGGTAAGGCAATGGGGGAGGTTGAGGCAGCTGGAAGTGAGAGGGAGGGCAGGAAATCCTCAGGGATGAAGTCGTAGAGGAAAATAGACTAGATGATAGGGTTTAGTAACCCAGAAAATGGATTTCCCCCTAACCACTTTCGAGCCTCAAGTAGCTAAACTTGTGTTTTATACATATATAAGGGCGGCCCATGAAAATGAAAGATTGAAGAGTAAATAAGGAAATGTGATGAATGAAAATAAGTATTTGGCAGCAAGGGTTAAAGCACTGGAAACAAAAAAGAAGGTCTCAGACTGAATGCCAACGCCAATTACAATCACAATCACAATTGCTAGAAAAAATGAAGTAAACAGTGAAACAATCAAAGCTGCAGGGGTCGTTTTTTCCCGTGAAATTCCTACACTGTTAGGGTTAATGGCCTTACCGAATTCATTGGGCCGTGGGAACGCCTGTATCCTATAGAATTCCATTGGAATGCCTCTCCTCTCCTCTGCAATGAGCGCATGTAGGTATCCTTGGCAATACCGGCCGCAATGGAAGCGTTGGTTCTAGTTCGTTGGTTTTGGTTCGCTATCACGGGAGGGAGGCCAATATGTTATGTTACCACGGGAGGCAAGCCAATTGTTATGTTATTATATATATATGTTATATATAATATATATATATATTATATATTATATATAACATATATATATTATGTATAACATAACATATATATTATTATATGTTTTTTCAACCGAATATATTATTATATGTTATGTTATATATAATATATATATATATATATATAAATATAACATATATATATATATATATATATATTATGTTATATATATATAAATATAACATATATATATATTATGTTATATATATATAACATATATATATCTGTTATATATATATATATGTTATCTATATATATAACATAACATAACATAACATATATATATATATATATATATATATATATTTATTTTTATTTTTATTTTTTCCTCGGAAAAAAGTCGTAATTTTATTATCAGAAGATACAAAATTACATTCTGCAGATATATGGAGAGCATAAGCTACTCCATACATTATCACATATGTGTGGGTACAGTAAATTATCTCAGGAACAAACCCTCATTGCACAGTAATAGATTCATCATAACCGAATCCTCATCGGAGGATGCAGAAGATCCATGTCTGTGGACAGAGCAACAGACACGATAGACCTCCCAAACCGGCAAAAACAGCCAGCAATCAAACCCCTGATAAAGAGCAGCCAGACAAACCCCTTAATGGACTGGAGCAGTCCGCCGTTGCAAGCCGAGCGTCCCTGGAACCATTTTCTGTCCCAAACATCAATAATAGTGCCCCAAACAAAACTACAATGGCCTGCACATGTAGTAGAATCACTGAGATGCCTACATTGTCACATATTTACTGTCCCATATTAACATCATTTCTGTCCCATAAAACAAAAACAACAACTGCTGTCCTTACAGCCGCATATATCCAAGTACAAAAACAAATACTGTTACAGAAATGGAAGAGCTTATCCATCATTGGTCAACAATAGCTGATCTATTGCTCAATTCTGTGCCGCCATATCATCAAGATAAGGTCTGTGGTAATAACTGAAAGTGCCCCCAGGTGAATGAACAGTAATCCTCCAAGTGCCTAGAGCAATATCCTGCTGCGTCACTGCCTTTGAGAGTTGATCTGCCATCCCGTTCCTCTCCCTGTAAATATGAGTAAATGTAATATGATCAAAGTACTGCTTTAACCTTATCACCTCCTCCAGGATTGGTAATAGGACCATCACATGACAGTGTGTAGTCTCCTTTGCCCAGTCAATAACTATCAAGGAGTCGCCAAAAACCTGTAGAGATAGACATCCTTGTTCTAGAGCAAATAACATCAGCAGTTTTAAAGACATCAATTCAGCATAGTTGTTTGATCCTCGCCCCAAACCAGCCACAAGATGAAAGAAATGGAATTCAGATTTGTACAGTACTGCCCCCCCCTCCACACACCGACTGATGGTCTAAAGAAGCACCATCAAAATAGGCCCACGGCATGGTGAAATCAATCTGTTCTACACGCACAGGTCTAATTCGAACCGCATGGACAGGTACCATGTAGTGTTGAAGTATCGCCACAGCATGAGCCACTACAGTCTCCAGCGGAACCACACTATCCTAAAATAAGATCTTGTTGCGGGCTATCCATATGCCCCATGCGAATATACACGGAAGGGCCCTGAATGAGGTGGACTTAAATATCTGCCACCACGAATGGAACGCTTAAAGGACGTTCGTTCCCCTCCACCTCACCTGAATATCAAAAAAATAGCATATACCATCCCATACAGCCTGTGAATATCGACAATGAACAAATAGATGAGTATTGGTCTCATCCGCAATCCGACATAGTGGACAGATCCCCGGACCCTGGAGGAATCGTTTTTGTAGAATGTCCCAGGTAGGAGCCTTATTTTCCAGTATATCCCAGAAGAGTAATTTAGTTTTACCTGGACACCTTAAATTCCACAGATATTTCCACCACCACACCAATTCCCTGTTATGAACTTCCACATTCAGCTGGATATATCCATATTTTGGTGAGTATATACCTGAGGGATGGTGATCCCATATAAGTTCATCAACCCTGTTGGTCAGCCGAATATTAGTAATTCTTAAGATCCGCAGAAAATCCTCCCAAGCCCCCTGTAGTGCTTCAGTTATCTCAAGTCGCTGTGCAGAGATCCATCCCTAATGCCAAATAGTAGATGATCCCGGATCCTCAATATCAGCCAGAAAATGACAGCCTCTAGCAGCCAAAAAAGTTCTCAATTCCACAGAAAGGACATGACCTCCCTTGCAGCCAACCCAAGGATACATCCCAATATGGATGAGACACCCATTTCCAATCCTCCACACTAAACCAGAACCCACCAAAGAAAAATGCTGCACCACCGCTTTCCAGACCACAGAACAATTTGCCCTCGTCTTATTGCCCATCCTGATCCATTCAAGAATAGTAAGAGGGGCAATATATTTATGATATACCACTCTTGTCCAGAGACTCTGTGTATGGATAAGTCTCCACGACACTTTAGCCCCCAAAGCTCTTGCAAACAGAAAAATATTCTTTAACCCCCATCCTCCCAGTGCTTTAGGAACAGCAATTTTTTCCCAACTGACCCATACCAATGCACGAAGCTCACTCTTACCCTTCCAGAGAAAGGCAAAGCACAACCTCCGGATCTTCTCCAAGACTCCAATGGGGATCCAAGCAAGAGACATCCAATACACCAGAATTGCTTCCAAAACAGATTTAATCAGGACCAGCCTCCCAGCCCGTGAGAGCCATTTATGACTCCATCCATGAAGGCGCTGTTCTAATTTTTCAATTAACCAGTGCCAATCATCCTTAAGATAAGCATTCGGTTTCAAGTGAAATCCAAGGTACTTTAATCCATCATCAATATCCAAAATCCTATAAGGTAGTATGTTAGCCATTCTTAGTATCTCCTGCTCGGATAAGTTCGAGCATGTGATAGTGGATTTGTCAATGTTCACTAACATACCCGCAGCAACTTGCACTAAATGAAGACCTTCCACCACCTTATCAATATCCTGTCGCGTGCCATCACAAAATATCAGGATGTCATCAACAAAAAGGAGATGTGTAATAAACAATACCTGAGAAATGGATATGCCCCTAAAGGATCCATCAGCTTTTGCTTTCAGAATAAAACGACTGAGTCCTTCAGCAACAAGGAGAAACAGCAGCGGAGAGAGGGGACATCCCTGTCGTAGACCCCTTCCCGCATGGAAGAATGGACTAGCAGAACCATTAATCAGAACAGCAAAGCTCACCGTAGTGAGGCATGCCATAATCCACCTAATAAATTTGTAGCAGAACCCCAGGTGAGTTAGAAGCATCCGGATATATAGCTAGATAACCCTGTCAAATGCTTTAGAGAGATCAATCTTAATCACAGCACCCTTCTGTTTCATCACTTTCAGAGTGTGTAATCCTCCCTGAGCAACTCCAATGGCCTCATGAATTTGACGGCCTTCCAAGAAGCCAAATTGTTCACAAGAAATATGCTGAGACAAAATATTCTTGAGTCGCCTTGCCATAACCTTTGAGATGATCTTATAGATACAATTGCAGAGAGAGATAGGTCTGAATTCATCAAAGCTGTCAGGCTTGTCCGTCTTCGGAATAAGAGCTATGAAGGTAGAGTTGAAAGGACCATGGACAAACCCAGCCTTTCGCGATTCTTCCACCACATTCAATAATTCCTCCCCGAAGAATTCATAGAAGCCTAAGAAGAATTCTATAGGCCAGCCATCAGGCCCCGGGCTTTTATCTTTTTTAAAGGATTGCATGACCAGCGAGAGCTCATCCGGCATCACCTCCTCCATCAACAGTCTATTATCATCCTCCCCCATGAAACGAGGGAAAAGCTGAGTCACCCGAATAATCTCAGCAATAGATGCTCCAGGTTGAGCAGTGAATAAATCTCCAAAATGTCGAACCCCCAACGCCGCTAATCCATCAAAGCTGGAGACCTGTTCCCCTGCTTCAGATTTTAGTTCCCAAATAGAGTTTGTGAATTTCCTCCCCTTAGCATATGCTTGAAAAAAATTTGTATTCTCATCACCGCACTGAAGCCAAATCGCCCTACTTTTCATTCTCCACATCTCTTCTCTCTCACACAGTATCACAGTCCTGCGTCTTTCCCACTCCATCAGCTCGCCTTTCTATATATCATCCAAAAAACCCCATGCCCGGACTATTAAGAATCCAATCAATATTCATCTCAGCAGCCCGCAAAGTCTGATCATCAATTGCCCTTTTGTCATGAGCCCAGGAAATAGTGGCCTCTTTAATGCGCTTAAGATTGTGATTAAAGTGTGCACCCGCATGCATCTGAGAATCATGTGGTCGATGAACCCACAGATCCTGAACCAGCTTAACAAAAGCCTCCTCCTTCAGCCAGCTAGGATTGAATTTGAAAGGGCTAGGAGGTTTCTTCCTGCTACCCTCGTAACTCCAGGAAGATGGGGCAGTGGTCAGATATTCCACCGGACCCTACCCACTGGCGGACAACATCAACTCCCAGAGCCAACGCCTCGGCCACCAGAAAATCTATCCAGTCTTTTAGCCACCCGATTTTCCCCAGCTCTCTTATTCCTCCAATTAGGAGTTAACTTGGAAGGTAAAATGTCAAGAAGATCCTTCCTGGAAAAAGCTTGAATAAAATGAGTTGCTAATGAATCCGGAGTAGCCCGAGGCCCCCATACTTCAGAGGACCCCAGAGTAAGATTGAAATCCCCACCCAAAATCACATCCCGTCCATCAAAAAGATCCAAACGTAACAAGGAGTCCCAGTAGCCCACCCTATTTAAATAGGGCCCGTATATATTGAGAACCGTGATCAACCGACCAATCTCAGCATCCCAAACTTCCAATCCGATACCAGAAGAGATTCCCCAAGAACTAGCACATCTGCAACTCTTTTCCTTCCACCCCGAGGCCATCCCTCCAGAGCTCCCCCGAGCATCCACTCCAACAAACTTCCAACCAGGAAGTAAAGATTCCAGAACTCGTACTACATCCTCACTGCCACCCAATGTTTCTTGCAACAGTAAAACATCCGGTTGATTTAATTCCACCAGCCTCCGAAGCGACGATTTTTTAATGGGACTCGCCAACCCACGACAGTTGAAGGACAGAAGTTTCATAATATACCCCCATCCAGGGCTTCCACTGCTCGAAGTTCCCACTCAAAAAAATAATGTGTACCCATCACCAGAACGGGCTTGAGTAGGAGACCCAAGACTACCCCCCAGAGCAAAAGAGTCATCAATAAGGGAACATCAGGAGAAAAGAAATGAGACTTACCCGATGGTTTCACATCAGAACCCCATCGTATAAAGAACCCTCCAGCAACAAACCCCAGCAAAATCTCCACGACAGCAAGTATCAAACCAAAGATCAGCTGGACAAGCCAAAAACACCAGATTCCAGAAGCCCACAGAAGCTCAGAATCCCTCAATCCTCCATCCAGATTCTTGGACCGATTCAATACCACCTGTCACTGCAGTTCATGTAGCTAACTTCTGGTAGCACGCGTCTCAGCAAATCTTGTAGCACTCACACAACGTACTATCAATTGATGATTGGGAGCATTATCAATTGATGACAGGATGGACATATCTAGTAATAGATAGAGAGAATTTCCCACCGACTTTCACTCATCCATGGAGAGCGCTGTCTCAGGTCTATGAGCATTTCATCCCTTCATCGATCACCCACATCACGATCTGGTCTTAAAACGTAGATCCAACAATTTATATGACTATGCTCCACATCCACACTCAGGAGACAGAAAACCTGAACATCAACTTCTTACAGCGAATCTCTGCATCAAGGAATCAACCATCGATTGCTAATCTAATTGACTGTTTACCCAAAATCCTCTCAATCCACATCCAGCTCTTCATTAATCACCATATCATTAACCAAAAGCTCAGTAATACAATCTCCTGGCCTGATTTGACAATGCATGGCTACTCGCGGCCTTCTTGCTCCATTTCTACCTCTTCCAAATTCCGCCACTCGGCTCCTTCTTGATCCAATCGGCTATGGATCCATATATATTTGTGAGAGTGATTTCAATTCCTCCAGATCCATAATCTTGATGAGTCCCTCCTGGAGTAGTGCTTGATATTTTATATATATATATATATTATATATATTATGTTATATATATGTGTGTGTGTGTGTGTGTGTGTGTTATATATAATAACATAACATAACATGACTCTAATGCTTGGATCATAACTCTATCAATCCAACTAAATTTAGGGCAAGTAGCATTAGTTTAACTGCTGCTAAAATGAAGCAAACCCAACAAGAGGTATTCCATCTTGAGACTCTAACCATATGGACTAATTGAAACTAGCTTAATTGGTTGAGGGAGTAGATATTTAACCTAAGACAACTACTCAACAAGAATACGGAAGACCAAAGTCTTAATTCCATGGCTCCTATGTCACCTAGTTTAAAATGCCACAATTGGTTCACTACTATGTTGACAATGTAGATCATGAAGATGTGAATATGTTTAAAGCATAGAGGACCTTAATGGTGATTCAAATATTATCAACAAAATGGGTTTCTCACTATCAAATTTTCTTAAGGAAAATTCACAGACAGCCATGGAAAGTTTAATTCATCTTAGTCATCAACCACATATCCTCATAAGTGAAGGTTATCTTTAACTATAATTGAGTTATATGAAAAGAGACGAATGAAAAACAAGGGGCGGGGATTAACATGAACATGGGAGATAAGAAAGAGAGCAACAAAGGATCTCAAAAAGTGAAGAGAGGGAGCATAGAAGGGAGCAAGCAAGGATCTAGAGGGAAAATAGAAGGGATAATAGAAGGGAGCAAGAAAGGATATGGGGGGCACTAGGGAATGCAAACATAAATTGAAAGAGCCCAAAAATATTTGGAAAAACCAATAAGAATATGAGCACATGCTTGAACCCCTTGCATAAAAACAACATTCTTATTCAAAACCATCTTCTTATAGATAATCATCATCTTCTTCATCATCATCATCATCATGACGATGACGACGACGACGACGACGATGATGATGATGATGGTGGTGGTGGTGGTGACGATGATGATGTTGATGATGAAGAAGATGATGATGAAGATGTTGAAGAGGAAGAGGGTGATGACGATGACGATGATGATTATGATGACGACGATGATGATGGTTATCATGATGATGATGAATCCGACGACCTCTCCATACCACCAACGGCAAGAGGCGTCGGATATCAGACTGCTGACTTCAAAATAATCCGACAAGCTCGCTAAACCACCGACGACAAACGCCGTTGGTCTTTCTAGGTATATGCATCAGATATCATACAATGATGATGATGATGAAGATGATGGTGATGATGATGATGATGATAATGAAGATGATATTGATGAAGATGACGATGATGATGGTGATGATGATGACGATGATGATGAAGATGATGATGCAGATGACGATTATGATGACGGTGATGATGAGGATGATGATGAAGATGATGATGATTTAGATGATGATGATGATGATGATGATGATGACGATGACGATGATGACGACGACGACGATGATGATGATGATGATGGTGATAATGATGATGATGAATCCGACAACCTCGCCATACTACTGAGGACAAGAGGTGTCGGATATCAGACTTCTGACTTCAAAAGAATCCGACGAGCTCGCTAAACCACCGACAACAAACGCCGTTGGTATTTCTAGTTATATGCGTCAGATATCATACAACGATGATGATGATGAAGATGATGATGAAGATGATGATGAAGATGACGATGATGATGATGAAGATGACGATGATGATGATGATGATAATGGTGGTGGTGAAGATGATGATGATAATGGTGGTGGTGAAGATGATGATGATTTAGATGATGATGATGATGATGATGATGACAATGATGACGATGATGATGATGATGATGATAATGATGATGATGATGATGATGATGATGATGATGATGATAATGATGAAGATGAAGATGATGATGACGATGAATTCGACGAACTCCCCATACCATCGACGACAAGAGGCGTAGGATATCATACTTTTGACTTCAAAAGAATCCGACGAGCTCCCTAAACCACCGACAATAAACGTCGTTGGTCTTTCTAGGTATCTACATCAAATATTATACAACGATGATGATGATGAAGATGATGGTGATGAAGATGATGATGATGATGATGGTGGTGGTGGTGATGATGATGAAGATGATGATGATGATGACAATGATGAATATGATGATGAAGATGACGATGAATATGACGATGATGATGACGATGATGATGATGATGATGATGATGATTTAGATGATGATGATGATGATGATGATGATGATGATGATGATGATGATGGTGATGATTAAGATGATGATGATGAAGATGAAGATGATGATGACGATGAATCCGATGACCTCCCCATACCACCAATGACAAGAGGCGTAGGATTTCATACTTCTGACTTCAAAATAATCCAACGGGCTCGCTAAACCACCGAGAAAAAATGTTGTTGGTATTTCTAGGTATCTGCGTCGGATATAATACAACGATGATGATGATGAAGATGATGGTGATGAAGATGATGATGATGATGGTGGTGGTGGTGGTGATGATGATGATGATGATGATCTCGAATTGTTAGTGTCAGTCATGTTTGAGTCTGGAAACCCTCCCACACCATCAATGCATGCATCTAGTCTAACCATGCCAAATTTCATCTCAACGTTGGCCCCATGTAGCACATTAATTAATCTATAAGTATGGTTTTTGAAGCTCCAATGGTTAGTTTCAGTCATGTCTAAGTTTGGAAACCCTCCCACACCGTTAATGCATGTGTCTAGTCTTACCATGCCAAATTTCAGTCCAAGCCAACACATATTTAAAAAAATTCAACATTGGCCCCATGTAGCACATTAATTAATCTATAGGTATGGTTTTTGATGCTCCAATGGTTAATGCCAGTCATGTTTGAGTCTAGAAACCCTCCCACACCGTTAATGCATGCATCTAGTCTAACCATTCCAAATTTATGTCCAAGCCAACAAAAATTTAAACAATTTCAACGTTGGACCCGTGCAGTACATGATCAAGCACGCCATTTGGGTTAGCATGATAATTGTGCATTTCCTTACTGATCTTCTCTTTGTTTCAAGAATAATTTAATATTATCTACTAAAAATTTCAACCACGTGAAGGTGGAATCTCTTATGACCCCTCCCCCCCCCCTCACATCACTCTCAATTCCCCATAACCCGACAAAATTATCTATGTACAAAAACATTAAATGTGTTTTTTGTCATACTCTATAAAAAGCAATGTTTCTAATTATAACATACAGGAAAATAGAAAAAACACTAAGAAAAAGTTAATTTATTATACGTACCAATAAAATTCAATATTTATATCGCAATATTAAATCAAAATATATAGAGTAGATATATTACTGCATACCTCGTACACTTCAATGGAATTCATCATCTTCTTCATCCAAGTCATCATCTGTATCATCCGATCCAGATTCAACATTGTAAGGATTGGCCATATCATCATCGTTCGATGTCAGTTACAATCATCATGTCATCGATGTCATTTACGATCATCATGTCATCGTCGATATCATCTTCATGGACATTGTATGATACATCATCTGATTCAACTAATTCTTTGACATATTCTTCAGGAACATGATCATCTAACTCATTTTCATCGTGATCATCTTCAACGTCATCTTCTTCTTTGATAACCTCTTCATTACCTTCATCTACGTTATACTTTACCGGCCTTCCCCTTGGATCGTGTCTCACAACAAATGACCAACCCACTCTACCTGGAACCTCGGAGTAAAATACTTGTTCACATTGGGTTGGAAGTACATA
Organism: Larix kaempferi; assembly: GCA_027924585.1. NCBI lineage: Eukaryota > Viridiplantae > Streptophyta > Pinopsida > Pinales > Pinaceae > Larix > Larix kaempferi. The sequence continues at coordinate 21,725,452 of BSBM01000887.1, forward strand.
GGGCTCTATTCCTAGCTCAAACAACCTTGTATTTACCATGGTAAATCCATTATCATGTTCAATAATTGTTTTATTGGGATCACGTTGATTCAATCAACACCTGTACCATTTGACAACGAACAGAAATACCTTGAAGGATTTAAAGTCACACTGAATAATGTCTTCTAGATACCCATAGTATCAATTTTCAGAGAGTTATGGATGTCTGTCACTTCTAGAGGAAACATTGGTCACCTCAAAGACTGCAGATATCCCACAATCCGATGCTTTCTTTGTTTCATCCAACTTTTTGATGTGATATCTACATCCATTACACCACATAGCCTTATGGTGTTTTACCTACAACAAGCCATACAAGAAAAGATTACATAATGATACAATATTTATGATTAAGTGCATGTTTATAATGCCATACAGGGAAAAAAATCAGCTTGTACATCGACAATATGTTTGCAAAAAAAAAAAATAGTGCGGTTGAATAATATGCTTACCTGCTTATATTTTAAACCAAATGCTAAATCGATTTCCCTTTGTGTTAGATTGGTACCTCAACTGCGATGTGCTTCTTTAACCAATGAAGCCACACCTTCCCTTGATATTCCATGACCATATTGTTCACATTGTTCAATCCATACCTTCATCCAGTCAAGATTGTTTGTGATGTATAAATGAATTGCATCCCACTCTAGACCAACTGTTTGATGACAATAAAATTAAAATTCAATACAAATGTATATTCACTTAACAAAGTATATTACACTATAAATTGATGCAATATATTGAATATAAAAATAGAATATGTATGATATATATACATAAAAATTAGCAGTCAAATGTGTTATATTACCTTTCACCTTCATCGATCTACCTTTCCCCTTCGGGTACTCCCCTTCGAAATTTTTATTGGAGTCTGGATCACAAATGCGACGTAAATTGAGCTTTGACGCTAATTTAGGAAGATATTCACTAATATACAACATGTTTTGGTATACCATATATCCCTCCATCATAGAACCCTAAACATGTGCTCGTTGTCTAAACCCTTCATAAATTTCAAGTGCCTCTCAACCATCCACATGGATCTTGAGTGAGCAGGTCCACACAATTCAATCTCCTCAACTTGGTGTATGAGGTAGTGTTCCTGTGCATTGAAAAATGCTGAAGGTAGATGCTTCTGCATTTCACACATGAGACAGGAATTTCTCTCCTCCAATACTTTATATCTTTTTTATGGAATTCTTTAGATGACAACCATCTACAAGTGACACAACCCAATCAAGAGATTTAAGAAAAAAAAAGTATATTACATAACATGAATTAGAGCACAAAAATCAAATATAAGTTATACGATGAATTAAACAAACACTAAGCGCATTCAAAAAAATGCTACTTACCTCATGTATTTCCCGAGATTATATATTACTTGTTTGACATTGTTGTTGAAGTTGTCCGGGAGAGAGAGAGGTAGAACATACTGTAACAATATACAAATCGTTTCTTTTTTTAAACAAAGAGTAGACAAACAAAAATACCAACCATATTCACTGGAATAGAAAAATAATAATAATTAAATGCATACCATAATAATTACCTTCATGAAGACATGCATTTTCACCCCCGCAAATTCACCTTTCTTTGTTATGATATTCTTCATGTTCGCACAAAATACGGTGGGAAATTTATTTTTTCGCATGACTTCTTTTACAACATTACTTTGTTGGTCCGTTAACATCCATGGAAGTGAGTTTATATTAATTTTCTCTCTGTTTCTATGAAATTGAATGACGTCTTTCATTGCATTGTTGCCTTCTTGAATGTCTTTGCAAATTTTGACAATTTTTTATTTCTCACTCCTTCCATCCAATATTCACCATAATGTTTCACTCACATTCTTTCTGATATGCATTGTATCAAATAGATGATCAATTTGTAGGTGCTCATAGTAGGGAAACCTACTAAATTGTCTAGGATAATTTTTCATTCCTCGTGGAAGCCCATTAATGCCTTCATGATCACATGTACGACCATCATGGATCGCAGTTTATAAAGAAATTACAGAAATCAATGTCAATTACAGTAAACAACACACAATTAAAAAATACATAACATTTCATATACGAAGATTCATACATACCTTGACGATTTCTATTATATTGCAACTTCCATAGGTGAGGTGTCATTCTCTGCGGTTTTAATGCAGTCTCTTACTTGCCATTGAACATATGTTTTTTGGTAGTTCGATACCTGTGATTCTTAGAGAGGAAGTGCCTATACTCATAAAACACCTCCTTTCCTAATATTTTTGAATGACGAGATTTGATCTTAGGACCACAAACTGGACATGCAAATTTACCCTTTGTCTGAAGACCTACATAAAGAGATGGAATATCTATGTCAATTATAATTATATACAAAATGAATGGATTATTTAGAAAAACATGCATGCATAGTATATTAACTAGTTCATAAAATAAATGCAAATAAAGTGGAACTTATAATTACAAACTACAAAAATGATTTAACCCTGGGGCATCATGTATTGTCCATACAAGCATTGCATGGAATTGAAATTGCCTTTGTCGTATTACTCTAGATACATCATACATCGTGATGTCATTCCATAACTTTAGTAGCTCGTCAATAAGAGGTTCGATATATACATTCATATCTTTGACTTTGTACTTACCTGATTGTTTTGAACATATAAAAAATATAATTATGAGACGTACCATTTATATATATAACCATATTGCACAAGAGAAAAATAAAAAATATATATATGAAATTATGCAACAAAATATGACAAATGAGATGCCACTACATTAAAAAAAAAGTTCTAGACACGATATACCTAGAATGATCATCGACAACATTATGTGCTCCCTCTTTATTGACAACCATGGAGGAATGTTATTGTTGATAACAAAAATAGGCCACACTGAGTAAACGGATCTCGACTCTACAAATGGATTGACACCATCTGCTGCCAAATAAATCCTAAGATTACGAGGTTCTTCTTTAAAGTGAGACCATTTTTCTTCCATATCTCTAAATGCAGACCCATCTGCAGGCATTCAAATAATGTCATATTGACTTCTATTCCTTGCATGGTAATCCATAAACTGCGCTATGTTTTTGCACTTGAACAGTCGTTGCAAACGTGGAATAATGGGAATATAGCAAAGAACCTTGTTAGGCACCTTTTTTGTTACTTGATCTGTTCGATATCTACTGATATGAAATTTCAGACATTCTGTTGCAAATTCATGCTGATTATAATATATAACATGGTCATCGGGGCATGCATAAATTGCTTCATAGTGCATTCCAATTTCTTTCATGATGGCAGATAAATCTTTGTTAAATTTTTAGAATTTACTTCAATTTGATCTAGGATCTTAACTGAGAGAACAACATGTACAGCATATCAATCATGGACACAATAATGCAAGCACACAAGAGACACAGATTTTACTTGGGGAAAACCATAAAGGTGAAAAACCCCAATAACTTCCTCAGAGATAGATAGAGCAATGATACAACCAGAATACAAGAGATAGTCTTCTCCTAGCAGCAGAGCCTCCTCCTCCACAAGTGCGCCACTCTCCCAAGTGTGAGTGAGAGAATAGAATGTGTAAAATGAGAGAGACACACTCTTTATTTATACACTAACTTGCCTTGACCTTTACTCAACTAGGTCGGCCTCAACTTAACCACTTAACATAATGTTGACTGGGCCGACCCCCACTAGGGTGGTCTAATAACCCTTTGACCCACATGGCCGACCCCCAATAGGGTGGTCTAGTAACCCTTTGACCCAGATGACTTATACAGGGCTGACCCCAACAAGGTGGTCTAATAACCCATCAAGTATAAGTTACGACACTTACAATATAAATGACGACACTTCCGTATAGAGGAATAATAACATCTCTATAGGAATACAACCACTTCCGTATAGAGGAATAATAACATCTCTATAGGAATACAACCACTTCCGTATAGAGGAATAATAACATCTCTATAGGAATACAATATACATATATGTGAAATACATTTCGAAGTTACATATACATCAACACTCCCTCTTAACTAGGAAGGTATTTCTCGACACAGGTCTTCTAGCACAAGTCATCTTCTCTGGATCATCGTCACTGGATAATCATCATCGAGTCATGATCATCGTCACTATTGCTGCTATCTCAATCAATCTCTGAATCTACTCGTCATAGGAAGTTCTACAGAGCCAGTCCTTTTTCATACTGGATGTAGGACTAATTTTATGTGTGGATGCAATACCAGAAAGAGTATCCCGGGAACATTTATGTGCCTAAGCATGACCGGCAAGATCTCCCATGACTGATTACATGCATCTCCTCCACAATACCTTTAAAGAGCATCCCAGGAACATTTATGTGCTGCAGCATGACCGACAAGATCTCTAAAGAGCATCCCAGGACTTATTACGAGCACACAGCTCAACCTCTCAGATCTCCAGGATTGATTACATGTGGATAGACAAAACCTTTAAAGAGCATCCCAGGAACATTTATGTGTCGCAGCACGACCGGAAAGATCTCTAAAGAGCATCCCAGGACTAATTACAAGCACATAGCTCAACCTCTCGAATCTCCAGGACTGATTACATGTCTCCGTAGTATACCTCATCACAGGACTGATTACGAGCACACATCTCAACCTATCGGATATTTGAGGACTTATTACATACTACATAGCAATATCGAAAAGAGTATCCCAGGAACATTTATGTGCCGCAGCACGACCGGCAAGATCTCCCAGGACTGATTGCATGCTATTTGCACAACCTGCCACATATCATCTCTGACCTCCAAGTATCAACCTGATACTCATGATCCCACGGATCATCATCGCACAAAGAATCATCCTGATGCTCATGATCACACTGATCATCATCATTGTACCATCTTGATACATATCATCTAGAGCAACATCCTGAAGCTCGTTATCATGATCATCCTGATCATACAATGCATCCACCTGATGCATACCAAGTATCTACCTGATACATATCATCATACATGATCCACCTGATCATACAGTATATCCACCTGATACAAATACAAATACATGATCCACCTGATCATATCTGATACATATCAACATACATGATCTACCTGATCTTACAATGTATCCACTTGATACATATACAGATACATGGTCCAAGCATCCAACATGATGCATATACAAAATACATACAAATGATCCAACTGATCATATCCAGCATCCAACATGATGCGTACATACATATACATATAAATTATTCAACTGATCATATCCAGCATCATCCTAATGCATATACAGAGTAGTAACTGGAGCATCGTCCTGATGCTCATCATCCATGATCCTCCTAATCATCATAGCATCGTCCTCTTTAGATCATCTCATCGTCCACGAAGCACAGCCCAGATGCACATCATCCAGTACTTACACCACCAACATGGGAGAACACATCTACCACCATTCGGGGAAGGCTCCAGCCCTTACTTTTTCACCATGGGAGAACACATCTACCACCATGTGAAAAATGGCTCAGCAATTATATCACGGCCAAGGGATAACACATCAACCATGTCAAAAAATCTCATGTGCATCTGCATCTTCCGGACTCATCACTTCCCTTTGGAAGGAACCTCGATCTGAAGTGCACCAAGCCTCTCTCTGAAGTACTCAAACTCCACTCTGGCCAACGGCTTGGTCAATACATCTGCAACATGCTCATCTGTCGCAACATACTCTGCTTTGGTTGTACTCAATGCTACGCAGGACTGCTTCCTGCTAAACCAAGAGATCACACTTGATTCCATACTGAAGCAACACCCAAAAGTGCTCTTCCTATCTGCAGCACTGCCTGCCCAATCTCAGAATATGCTTTACAGCAACTAGGTGAACATCTCTCGGATCCGTCAGGAACTGGCTCAATGTGTTCACCGCAAAGCAAATATATGGTCTCGTGTTCGTCAAGTACATAGAGGACCCAATCATCTGACGATACATCGTGACATCGACCGGATCAGATGAAGCATCACACATAAGCTTCAGGTTTGATGCCATAGGTGTGGCCATAGCCTTGCAGTCCATCATCCTGAACCTCTTCAAAATCTCTACTGCATACTTCCCTTTGTCCAAGGAAGATTCCATCTGTACTCTGCCACACCTCCATGCCAAAAACAAATAGTGCATCATCCCCAAGTTCTTCATCTCAAACTCGGTAGTAAGCTTCCACTGCGTGTCGACAATCAATCCATCGTCACCTGTAACAAACAGGTTATCTGCATACAAAAGTAGTATCACTGGATTGCCTTCCTCAACCTTGTAGTAAAGGTTGGAATCCGCTTTACTCTTGGTAAATCCCAAACTGGATATAAAGTTGTCTATCCTACGAAGTTCTGCACACATATATGACTACACCATTCAAGAAGGCTGTCTTGAAATCCATCTGGTGTATCTTCTATTTCATCACTTTTATATTTCTCTATGCTGCCATCTGCAGCATGCTTGATCTGATAGTTCCATATGGAAGTCATAACAAACTTCCCTTCAGGTCTTGGTACTACATCCCAAACATCATTCTTCATGATCGACGGATCATGGCATTCTTCCCATATCCTGGGAACTTCAATATCTTCAATAGATAATTTTGTTGCTTGAACAAATGTTGTAGTCCTTCTTTTGTAGGTGAAGGTATACGGTTTTTCCTACAAAACAAGTTAAATTGCATGATTAGAAACATCTCATAATTTTCAGACAAATTCTTACACATAAAGAAATATGTCATACAGTCATGCAATTATCTTAGCCAATGCTTCAATACAACATTCATCCATGTTCCACAACTTTCTAGATGCCTTCCAGTCTCTACCAGAACATTGTTAAGAGTTTTCACTACTCCCAACATGTCAGCAAAGAGGTTTCATTCTAGATAAGTAGCACTGGAATGTTGTACAGTGCCATAGGCCACTTACCCATCACATGCATATTAGTAGTATACTATTCATTAATGCAATCATTTTAATATGCACAATACATATCCTAAGTCTAGGAACATGAGCATATACATCATTGAACAATTTTATTTAAACAAACAAATATGCAAGAAATGATAATAAAAATACTTATATTTGTTTGATTGTTGGGTTGACTCCCTCTCAGTCTTTGCTTCTTTTTCTGCAACTCCATTCTGATGTGGATTGTGAGAAGTGGTCAACTCCCTCTGAATATCTGCATCCTTGCAGAAACTACTGGAGTGTGCTCCCTCTTGATCTTTGCTTCCTGGATTACCTGTTCTTGAACTTATATTCATTCTCGATCCCTATGCATGCTTGTTAGTATCATCTTTGTGTTATCCTTGAGGACTCATACATAATCACACATTTATTAGTATAATCTTAATACTATCAAAACACAATAATCTTAAGCATGTATAGTCATGATCATTTCAAACAGAAATAATAAACATTAGTATTCAAGGTTTCAGGGAAGTCTTCTTTACTCATGCATATTCTTATTTGATCATAGAACTCTTCTGGTTAGTTAAATCATCAATCAAGATAAGAGATATAATATGCATAAAACCCGTGATTACTCAAACCTATACCTTCATGATTCTTCTGGTTAGTCATATCATCAATTATGGTAAGAAACATAATATGCATACAACCATGACTATTCAAACCTATGACTTCATGAATAATCATTATCAACAACGAAACAGTATAAGATCCTAACACAAGGTAGGATTCTAGCTTGATATAGGAAAAACATACCTGGATTAGCATGCTAGCTAGTTATGTATAACATACCCGCATAATGTCTACTGGTTCTCTTCAGTGACTTGTGCTAGTAACCTAAATGCCTCATATGTTAACCATTGTAGAACCAAGTTATACATACCTCGTAAGTAGATCTTCTATGTGATCCATGACAATGGATGAATCTTTGTCTTCATGTCACCATGATCATATGTTCTTGAAGTAGAACATGATTTGTCTTTCTTGGTGTACCTTTTATGTTAGCGAACAACATAAACCTCACACAACATCACAATACATTAGTACATTCATAAGTGTCAAAACCTTAATCAATGAATATCTTCTATTAAGGTGATACGACAAGTCTAGTAATTAATCAAGATTGTACTGAAGACAAACATATGATAAAATTAACCATGAAACATACATGTAAGCCATACCTGTCAAGATTTCTTATAATCTTCTTATGGAAGGCCTTAGCCTCATCTCCCTCTGAGATAGGAACTTCTTCACTTATGCAGGTGACCAATCCATCATCTTCTAGGATTAAACCAATCCACTTGATTTGTAGGAACTAGATCTGGAGTTGTAATAGGGTTTGTCAGAGAAACCCCAAAAATTCAAACTTTGAATTTAAAACTTCTAAAAGGATAGAAATATGCGCCTTGATGAGCTGATCAAGTTGGTATATTCAGAATTTGAAAACTTCAAGGTTTTACCCCTCGAAATTGTCTTATAGATTTCTGGATTCACTAAGGAGGACCCTGAATTAGGGTTTGAGTTTCCTGAAGCTTCACCCAACCAAAATATTTGATTCAAAGCTCTAAGCTTCGATTTTTCTGAGGAGCTTCCAGCCGTGGTCATAAATTTCCAAAATTCCAAGTTTTGCAGAAGCCCTAATTTTCCATCTTTCCGATCAAAGTCCCAAACTGGGGTTTGATCAAGCCCGGCCTTCTGCCCAACCAAAAAAATCTGATCTTGGTCTCTCAATTTCGATTTTGATGAGTAACATCCAGCCGTGGTCTTCGATTACAAAAATTCCAACTTTCTCCGAAGCCCTAAATTCTGGAAACCATGAATGAAGGTGCTCAAAAATAATTATGTTTTGACAAAAATATGTACCTGATTGTTTCTGGGGTAACTCTGAACTTTTCAATCCACAGAGTCTAAAAAAACTTTCTGAGATAGCCCGACCTGTTATCTTTCCATCCCGACAGGTCTGACCTCAATTGGATTCTCTAAAAGAGAGTTATGCCAAGTGTCGCAACGTGACCTGTTTATGGGATAATACAGGAGAGAGAAATTGTACGATGTGACATGTGTCACTGGTTCAACTTCGGCCTCTAAAAACATTTCTTGAGATAGCCCGACCTGTTATCTTTCCATCTCGACAAGTCTGACCTCAATTGGATTCTCTGAGAGAGAGTTATGCCAAGTGTCGCAATGTGACCTGTTTATGGGATAATACAAGAGAGCAAACTTGTACGGAGTGCCACATGTCACTGGTTCAACTTCAGCCTCTGAAAACTGTTCTTGAGATAGTACAGTCTGTGTACTAACTATCACTTTTTACTAAATTTCATTTGGAGCTTCCTAGCCCAAGTTATGACCTTTTTCCCAAGGTCACCTGATTTTGACTCAGATCTGGAAGAGACAGAAACCCTATATTGTACAGATCACAAATCACACAGTACAATGAATTAGAGGTTTTCCTTTGGACATAAGGTACATGGGGATCTGATCTTCGACCTGTAAAAGTTTCAGATCCGAAAACTTCGCTAAAACGGATTTATAGCGAAAGTGCTATGATGACTGGTTTTTTCTATATCAAGCCCTAGCATCGTAAGTGCAATAAGTGTCATACATGCCATATCATGCCTTCTTTCAGGCTAGCTCTGATACCATGTTAAATTTTTAGAATTTACTTCAATCTGATCTAGGATCTTAACTGAGAGAACAACATGTACAGCATATCTACAGCATATCAATCATGGACACAATAATGCAAGCACACAAGAGACACAGATTTTACTTGGGGAAAACCATAAAGGTGAAAAACCCCAATAACTTCCTCAGAGATAGATAGAAAGATGATACAACCAGAATACAAGAGATAGTCTTCTCCTAGCAGCAGAGCCTCCTCCTCCACAAGTGCGCCACTCTCCCAAGTGTGAGTGAGAGAATAGAATGTGTAAAATGAGAGAGACACACTCTCTATTTATACACTAACTTGACTTGACCTTTACTCAACTAGGTCGGCCTCAACTTAACCACTTAACATAATGATGACTAGGTCGACCCCCACTAGGGTGGTCTAATAATACTTTGACCCACATGGTCGACCCCCAATAGGGTGGTCTAATAACGCTTTGACCCAGATGACTTATACAGGGCCGACCCCAACAAGGTGGTCTATAACCCATCAAGTATAAGTTACGACACTTACAATATAAATGATGACACTTCCGTATAGAGGAATAATAACATCTCTATAGGAATACAACCACTTCTGTATAGAGGAATAATAACATCTCTATAGGAATACAATATACATATATGTGAAATACATTCCGAAGTTACATATACATCAACAATGTTGATATGTGTGAGGTAAAATATTTGACGGTGGTAACAAAAATTCAGCTATCATGCTACAACAAATAAAAATAAAAATCTAGTTAATATAATATACAAATAATATTTATGAAACTGTAAGACCCCTCCTTTAGGGTCCCCTTGAACTGAACCTGAAACTTTAACAACTTCATACAAACAAATTAGCCATTATAGTTATTGGAAAAATAAAATAAAAGAGTGAATAACTTAACAAAAATAAGCAAAACCTTAACCTGTCAACCCGATCCAGCTGGTCCATTGTTGTCTGCGTCTTCCGTAGGATCCCTCCAGCAAAGCTCGTTTAACCATTGGCGAATCAACCATTAGCTTCGCCACCCAACCATAGGCTCATGCTTTCAGTCGCATGGCCTCCCCCGAGCTTTGGGTCGTAAAGTTCACACACAATTCTCAAGAAACCCAGCTTGGGTTTCCCCCCCAACCAAGATTTCCAGCCAAACCCTCAATAGCAGCAAGTCATGAGGTAACTCAAAATTACGATAGTCATCCAGGGTCTGGGTCCTTTACCCATCCCCAAAGTCTCCCTTTTAAAGGAAAATCCCCTGCGACACATGTCGCTTCATGCATAAATAATTCTTTAATTAATTCTTTAATGAAAAACAACTCACCCATCCAAGTGTCAGTTTCTCTAGGAGATGCACCAACATCCCTAAGTTTGCTCATGTTTGTCCCCTAGATATTTCACTTAACTCCCAGATTTGTGGTGTAGGTGGAGTTGACTAGGTGTCCATGCCTAGGATTCCATTTTGCTCTTAAATAAATATTTTTAAGTAATCAGGAATATCCTTTCATGTGCAATGCCTAAATAACACTTAATATTATTTAAATTCCAAAGTAATCATTTATGTGCAAATGCCTAAAGTACTCAAATGCATTTCTAAGTAAAGTTCTAGGTGCAAAATTATACGTTTCAACGCAGTTAAGTTTAGCAATCAACTTTTACTAGGGACCCGGTGTCGTGCCGTTGGGCCTCCTTGTTCCTTAATTTAATTTCCCTGACATGGCACTACTCTGTCGGGTCCAGTCATCCGTAGTTTCCATTCCTCGGCAAGGCACCACATCGTTGGGTCCTTGCATCCACTCTTTCCGTTCTTGGCAGGGTACCGCACCGTCGGGCCCTTCTGCCGTCATCCTTCCATTTTGACTTGCGGGAACCTGTCAAGGAACCCGACTGAACAACTTCGATATAGTGGTCTCTTGAGCCTTGTTTTATATGTGTGGAGTGGTATAATTGATTGATTACATCTTGCTTAATGATCATCCCTGATTGATCAAGTCAAAGTGCAGTAGGACAGTTACAGTCCTAGCTCTACGACTTGGGAGGATGCAACTGAGATGCGTCATAACTTTCCATTTTTATTCTGAACTTCGGGACGAAGTTCTAAATAAGTAGGGGTGTATGTAGTGCCCCTAGACTACTGTAGACATTGAGGGCACTTTCTAAGTCACCCGACTGTTTGAAACATTAATAAAATAACCCTATGATTTTATTTTGAGTATATTTATGATTACGATTCATTGATATATGTGCATTTGGGTATTTATTTTGAATGGACGATTTCATGTTGTTTAACGATTGACTTTGATATGAAAATTATACATATAAATGATGCTTAACGACTAGCTGTGCAATTGATTACGTGATTAGACAAATGAGTAATGATTGAGTAAATTATAGATGTTTAATGAAGCAATAGATTTATAAACCAAATTGTGATTATTGAGGATAGTGCTACTAATTTACGTTTGTGAGAAATGTGTGTAGCGACAGGTGAAACGGTTCACCGACGGACACACAAAGGAATATGAAGGGTCGTAGAGTACGAGTAAATCACACACAGGGAGAGCGACGACGATGTCGACTTCCGACGAAATACCACGCTTGAGCAGATAAGCACTGATCCGCTTGCTCATGAGGAAAGCGTGCGGGCGTACGAGGTGGGCCACGACGGAGCTGGTCACGTACGAGTTGGGGGGCGCGCAGTGAGAACGGACTCACTCCTCGATGCCATTAGTCCCTAATAGCGTGTAGACGGAGGATGGAAGGTAACGGCTCCTGAAATCCCTACATGAAGTTCCCGCAAGTCAAAATGGAAGGATGACGGCAGAAGGGCCCGACGGTGCGGTACCCTGCCAAGAACGGAAAGAGTGGATGCAAGGACCCAACGATGTGGTGCCTTACCGAGGAATGGAAACTATGGATGACTGGACCCGACGGAGTAGTGCCATGTCAGGGAAATTAAATTAAGGAACAAGGAGGCCCAACGGCACGACACCGGGTCCCTAGTAAAAGTTGATTGCTAAACTTAACTGTGTTGAAACGTATAATTTTGCACCTAGAACTTTACTTAGAAATGCATTTGAGTACTTTAGGAATTTGCACATAATGATTACTTTGGCATTTAAATAATATTAAGTGTTATTTAGGCATTGCACATGAAAGGATATTCCTGATTACTTAAAAATATTAAAAATATTTATTTAGGAGCAAAATGGAATCCTAGGCATGGACACCTAGTCAACTCCACCTACACCACAAATCTGGTAGTTAAGTGAAATATCTAGGGGACAAACATGAGCAAACTTAGGGATGTTGGTGCATCTCCTAGAGAAACTGACACTTGGATGGGTGAGTTGTTTTTCATTAAAGAATTAATTAAATAATTATTTATGCATGAAGCGACATGTGTCGCGGGGGATTTTCCTTTAAAAGGGAGACTTTGGGGATGGGTAAAGGACCCAGACCCTGGATGACTATCGTAATTTTGAGTTACCTCATGACTTGCTGCTATTGAGGGTTTGGCTGGAAATCTTGGTGGGGGGGGGAAACCCAAGCTGGGTTTCTTGAGAATTGTGTGTGAACTTTACGACCCAAAGCTCGGGGGAGGCCATGCGACTGAAAGCATGAGCCTATGGTTGGGTGGCGAAGCTAACGGTTGCTTCGCCAATGGTTAAACGAGCTTTGCTGGAGGGATCCTACGGAAGACGCAGACAACAATGGACCAGCTGGATCGGGTTGACAGGTTAAGGTTTTGCTTATTTTTGTTAAGTTATTCACTCTTTTATTTTATTTTTCCAATAACTATAATGGCTAATTTGTTTGTATGAAGTTGTTAAAGTTTCAGGTTCAGTTCAAGGGGACCCTAAAGGAGGGGTCTTACAGAAACACATTTCATTCGCATTAATTTGACTTATGAATTAACAATAAAATTATTAGACGAATAGTGATAACCTTTAGCGCGATCATATATATTATGTGATGGAATATATCACATACCTTAACATTCGTGTGACTGATATGTTTGAAATACCATTCATAACCTTCAAGTTCATTATCAACAATATAGCAGAGAGAAGATTCGTGTTGGATCCCTCATAAAGGGGTTCGTATGCCTTCTCAAGAAGAGGTAAATCATGAATATCCTCAAAATGATCATCATCATCATCATCATCATCCATTCTATCATTAAATGAATCATGGATCAAAGTATTTGTACCATCATCTTCAACTATGTTATCAATATGATCATCTTCTTCAATATGATCATTAATTTGTTCTCCATTATTCATAGCTCCATGTTCCTCCAGTACTTGTTCTGAAAGCACTTCCTCCGGAAGATATGCCGTATGATGTATTTCCTTTAGAATTACATGAAACCATCAATATATAAAAGTTAATATAAGAAATATTAAAATAATACATACATTTACAAAAGCAATCAAAATAAAAACATATATAATGCAAAACTTACAAATGGACGATATTCATGTCCCCCCTCAGCGTGTCCATGTTCCCTACAATGTTTTATGGCTGTTGTGATATTTATTATTGTCCTCTTAAAGCCCCTCCATTGACTACATGGACAATAACATTTCCCATCACCCTTTCTTTTCAGTCCATTCCACAATCTAGCAAGCAATTGTCGATTTTGTTCGTCTGGATTAGGAATATTGCTATTTGACATTTTCTCATAAAGAGCTTGAATGAAGATTATCGATCTTAGAAAATCAAGATCCACACTTCCCTCGCTTTAATCACAAAAACAATAGAAATAATGACGTATTCTTTTACGAAAAACAGTCATCCAAATAAAAAAAATTCCGCAAACCGTCGCTTGTATAGAAAACATGTCAGAATGTTTCAAAATTTATAGATTTTAAAATATAAACGTTCATCGGATATTCGACGAATTAAGCATAGTTACCGTTGGAGAATACATGTCAGATATACGAAATCCGTGGGCATAATATCCGATATTCACGGGCATAATATGACGTCGGATATCTGGCATTCGCGGACATAATATATGGTCGGATATCCGACATCCGCAGGCATAATATTATGTTGGATAGTCGACGACACTGGTCACTATTTGACAGACATCGTCGGATATCCGACCGACCCTTCTATCAATTTAAAAAAAAAATCATCAAATTTCATAATTTTGAAGGTGAAATCCGACGACACATTCCTTTTCATCGGATTTTCTCATTGGATTTGGGTTCAAATTCTGTAGTGGATGCTCAACCTCTAGGAGGATAGTGTGTGCAACTGAGGACTAATCTTCCCACCCCGTCATAGGATGTCCGGAAGAAGGCACTTTCCTACTCTGAGCTATACACCTCTAGCCAAGTGTAGCTAGTGTTTTCACACAAGCTAGTACAAAAGAGCACTTACTAAGGATTATGGAACCCTTAGTAACAGTTCATGAATGGGTAGTGTGTGAGTCCAAATAGAAAGTAAGAAAGTAAAAATGCTGGAAATTATGATAGTAAAATAAAAATATAAACTAAAATGCTAAATACCCATAGATATGCCATGAGAATCAAATAATATTTTTTCTATTATAAATAATGGTTTAAAATATTTATTTACCTCAAAGTGATGAGTATATTGGGTTCGCCGTAGGCGTATGAAGGGTGGTGCTCCGGGTCTCCAATGTTCCTTGCTCTTCTCGGAATGCTCGAATGGTGGTCGAAACTCAACCGGAAGGGGGAAACTCAAGCTCAAAGGGAGGCTATGGTTTCAGTTGGAATTTTGGACGCATAACAGTAAGGAAGAGTGTATGATGTGTGTTATATAGGAGGCCTCCACCACCTTTTTATAGAAATTTTGAATGGTGGTGTATTGTCCCGTGGTATTGGGAAACCACTAGTATTGGCCAATGGTATTTGATGGTTTCTCTCCTTTTTCTTTTATTTTGATTATTTCCCCTTTTTCTATTTCTTTTATTTTTATTTTTTTGGGATTTCGACCCTTTTTTGAGTATTTTGGCCCTTTTTGGGGGATTTTAATTAATTGTTGAGGGAAATAATGATTTTTTTCCCATTTGATTACCTACTTAGGGACTTTTTGGTTTTTGGAGGCCAAATATGTAGGAAAAAGGGATGATGGGTTATGTGACTAGAGGGATGAGCTAGGTGAACAATTTTTGGGTGTTAACATATTGCCCCTTGATGTGTGAGGGAAGGAGCTCATTGTATGGCCAATAGACATCATAGGTTCTGTATTTTTCCAAGAGTGTGATCATTATGGTGGCGGAGAGCAGAAATTGGTTGGAAACCAGAACAAGTGCTTCATACAAACTGCAAGGGCTACAACTCCTCAAAAATGGATGAGGTACATGTACTCTCAAATATATGGACGAGGCAGGCATACCCATGCTCGTATCAAGATAGACAAATAATGGTGAGGCCCAAAGGGGACCTGAACAATACATAGAGAATTGTTGTTTACATCATAATGGTTCGGAGGGGACACAAGTCTAGGACATACTCATGTTCCAACCATGACTGATATGGAGAACTAATACATGGAAATAATGGAATTCATCCTGAATGTAGTATCACAACAACTAATGCTCTGTTGGATTTGAAGGGGTCCAACAACTGGATGGACTCACTGACTCAGAGTTGGAATCTCAAATGTACCATGGAATGCATCTGAACTGGATACTCTAGGAAGTATATAGTTGAAGGGATTCCAAAAATGGTCGCTAACGCATCCCGGATATCCACGGGAAAATAAATCCGGGGGTTCCGAATAGACTCACCAATGTGCTAGATTCAGGGGACATCCGATGTCTTCGACCAATAACTAAAGAAACCAATACCCTGTATGAATCTCAATGATGCGACAATGGATTTGAAGTCAAGCACGTGAGAAATAACCATTCTAAGAGGCACTAAGGACTCCTCTCAGATGGTCCGTAGGAACTCACCACTGATGGAGACGAGTCCAAGGTATAGGGAACTCTAGGTCTATCCTCTAGAATAGATGTGTTGGTGTCGGCAGAGGGAGATCTGCAACTACCAAGGCAATGAGGTTTCCTTGATAGGAGCGTGGGGTGAAAAACTAATATGTAATGGCACTGGATGTGAGACTGACATACTGGGGGGGGTTATGGGGGCCGCAGAGTGATGAGACTCAAACTTCCTTTGTTCAGAGTATGACGGCATGGCTGACCTAGCAGCATATGAAATTGACCTCGGGAGAAGGGGATCATAGATTAAGGGACCAGGGACTATGACTGCAATGGGGAAGACTCATGGGGGGGAATTTATGAGTGATATTAAGAGAATCGAAGGGTGACACATCGCAGAATACTCTGAACAAAGGTGGCAATACTCGAGGTGCTTCCATAATGGTGGGACCAGAGGTAATCTGTCGGGGCGCTGAGAGGCACCATGTGGGCCTTCTTCATGGTTTAAGGAGCTCGAAGAAGGGATAGAAGTGTGCTCGAGATGATACCATCATGTGTATTTGTACAAGCCCAAGACGACGAATGCTCATGGGTGCTTTCAATTTTAGAGAGTCTGAAAGAAATAAGAATACTCCATGGGGCTATTTTTCGTGTGTTAGTCCCCAAAGCCCAAAAAAGCATAAAAAATATGCAATGGAGAACTCTTCTAGCCAAAGATACTAGAGTATTGATTTTTTGTAATTAGTCTACCAAGTCCAAAAAAGGGTTAAACTTATACCAAATAGACGCCCTTTCAGATACTTTAACAAGCATGAAAGGAAGCAAGATTGCTTGGCGATCTTTTCATTCTTTAAGGAGTCAGAAAAGAACTTATAGAAACTCCCTAAGTGCCTTTTTCGTAAAAGAGTTGCTCAGCACGAAAAAGGGATAAAAGTATACCGAATAGATATAAAAGGAAATCAAGGAGGAAGTGTTCAAAATAGGGGATAGGTATGAGTGGACCAATAACAAAGAAAAAGTGAGGTGGAACACTAATGGGGCCTCCTTACGGGTAAATGAATGGTGGTAAAATAACACAATAACTGCAGTATGAAGGGAGAGGAGGGCTCATGAATAAGTCAAAATGGATAAAACGATAAAAAGATACCAAGAGCCATCGGTGTACCTGGTGGCATGAAATCGAGGGAGGGGGACTACGGAAGAAGCGGCCGAAAAAATGGGATGTGAGAGTGAGAAATGATCTCAAGCATCATCACAGGCTTGTAGTTTTGAATCTAGCGGTGCGAACAATGCAAAAAACAGAGTTCAGAGGACTCCAAAATGGTCAGAGAGAGAAAATGAGGCCAAAAGGGGTCACAAATAAAGGGGAGTCCACTAAGCCGAGGATGTGGAAGTGGGGAGAGATGATGACCCACCGGGGCAGAGGACTAGGTGTATGAAATCAAATCAAATATACAAGTGACATGTGACCTTGAAAATAGTCTAGATCACGCATGTGAAAAAGTAAGCAGGGTTAATGACCTGCCCCCATGCTATGTGCATGGGGTTTGTGATTGTGGATCACATATGTGTTGGATTGAAAAATGGGATCATTGAAGTTCATATATAGATATGACAGGGCAGGGTCAAAATGATTGATCATTCCCCCTATCCCGGGGTCAAGGTAATCTATTATGCCCCCTAACCTGGAGGTGTCAATGTGGTGCAAATGCTCTCTTTGAGAGGGGATCAACAAGGCATCGACCACCTACTGGAATGGGGGCATACCATGAGGCTAATGGACATGGTGGTACACTAAATTGATGATATGATGATGGGGGAATTCCCCTTGCGGGGTGCATTACCCTAGTAATCGGCGATGAGAATGACGACGATGATGAGTAGAAAAGTTTTTGGGCCTGCCCCCATGATCTAGACATGTGCTTTCCTCGTTGATTTGAAAAGGTTGAACAGGTGGGTCAGAGGGATTAGTGGAAGGGGCCGATGGGACAGAGGGGTCTCTAGTGGAAACCATGTAAATGGTGTTAATCTCAAACCGATGAGGAGGATTCGTTGATCTCCTCAATAACAGTAATCGATGATTCTAAAGACGGTTGGCGCATTTCATGAAGCACCAACTGATACTCAGTTAAATCAGTACAGTGGTGAGAGTAATGGCCATAGATGCCGCAAATGGCACACAAATGGTTTGTGCGCAATGACTTATTACATGGTGGGGGAGTAGCTGGAAATTCAACAACCAGAATCTTAGGGTCATCCTCCAACGTTTTCATATGCTTTTGAAGGTCGGGAAAGTGCAGACAATTATGGGTTGCGTGGCCCAAAAACATCACACAAAGAATATTTATGGAGTGCATGCTAGGGGAGGGGGGTTCACGTATTTGGTCACAGTTTCTGTAGTACTAGTTTGTGTGGTTTTTCCCCCAGTCGTTTTGGAAGACTAAGGGGTAGTGTTGGAAGAGGTTGTTTCTGACACACTAGGAGGAGGATGGTTGGAGGTGGTGATCAGTTGGACCGGTTGAAGAATGACATGTGGCATCAGAGTGGGATTAGGTGTGGGTAAGTACCAAATGGGAAGCCCTAACCTCAATCCCAGGAGATTCAATGTTGCCATGATGGACATGCTTACTACTCCCGATGGTGGAAACAAGAAAGGGATCATGTGGATCAATGTATCTCCCACGTGACTAGGTACCGATGGTGGTTGAGATTGAGGTGGTGGCTGGGGTGCCAATGGAGTGGTGGGATGTGAGTCAGGAACTGATTTACTTGATGAAATGGTGCACAAGTTAGATATCTCAACAACCGGAGGAGGAGGGGGAACGACGTGAAATGTGGAGAACATTGGAGCCTTTGAATAAAGACCAGGACCCACTGTGGAAATAAAAGGGGCAGACGCACCAAGTACATGTTTTTTGACCATGGGGAGGACATTCTCTGGTGTAACGGGTGCATTGGGGTCGTAATAAGTAAGTTGGTCGATTTTGAAAACCCATCCCTCATGGGGGGGGGGATCATAAGCTGGAACACAGATGAGGTAACAACCTTCATTGCGTACATGTAGCTTCATCCTAGGACTAGGTTTTAGTCGAGCTATGCGTTGATGACTTCAATGTCAATCAAGGACAGTTTTTATAGCTAATTGGACTGGAACATTGGCAAGAAGGCCTTGTGGCTGAGCTGTGCGACCATCATAAGCTCAGAGGGAGGTCGTCGATGGTTGCAATAGGAGGGGATCCGAGATTCTTCCACACGAATGTGGCATGACGCATAAGAGGTACCCTCATCGACGATGCAACGTTGGATAACGAGGTTCCTGATCGAAACTAAGATCTAAAACGCTAGGGTCAAAGGCATGTGAGGTTCATATTATTCTAAGTCGAATGCCATCAATCGTGATTTAGAAGGGTCGATCACCCCTAAGGAAGAAAAAAATGCTTTGCATTGTACAGGACGGTTCTTTAAAACTTCTAAGGCTGACATAGTAGCGGGGGACTGGGCTAAGTCATCCACGATATTATAATTGGGTGCAGCACGAGCATTCGGGGTAGTCTTAACGACTAATCTACATGGGTATTCGTGGTCGCATTATCTGCAGTGATGGTTTCAGAATTCGAACCATACTGTTATGACAAGTTTTAAGGTTGAAATCGGAAGAGGACTTCATTAAAATATGGTGAGTTCCTAATTCAGTGGATTGACTAACATCAACAGCATAAGTAATTGGCTATTGTGGTGTGGAAACCCCTTGAGGGGTTCAACAGGTTGAATGGCGACGACCCCTTGCATGGGTAAAGGATTTTGTAACACCATAGGTTGTGCATTGGGTTTCGGTGGTTTGGGCGGTGTCGAAGGTGTGGCATGCCCTTGGGGTTAGGCATCCTCGGTCCGGAGTTGTCAGGCTCTGGACAAATGGGGACAATTGTGCATGTAATGACCATAACATCCACAAATATAGCATGGATGGTTCTTACATAGGTTGGGTTTCTTACCTTTTCGGGGTGGTCAGTCGGGATTTTGGTTAGCCGACACGGTGCCATTATTATTAGGGGGATTTGGTGATTGGACACCTTCGTCGGCTTATTGGTTATTTCCCTGGTTGCAACCACGTAACCTATTCTGTTGGCCTTGTTGGTTTCAATGGGAAGGTTGGTTTTGTGACTGGTTTTATTGGGAATAAACTTTTCCTTTTGGAACAGGGGGAGTTTGGGGTTGGGCGGGTGCTGGGGCGGTCGATGGTAGGCAATAAGCGGGAGGTGCTTGAGGTTGTGCGGGCACTGGTGCAGCCGGTGGAGGATAGTAAGCGGGTGGTGCAGAAAGGGGGGCGTATGTTGGTGGGGTATGACCGTAGCAATGTTTCGAACAAGAAGGTCCATGTATATGGGGGGTTTGGGTCGGTGGAACATACAAAGGTGTTTCTCCATAATGAGTCGTGGCACGCAAAGGGTCGGGGCCACTGCTCATGGCGGGTGGCATGGAACTGGGTGTAGGATTATAAATAGGGGTTGGGGCTGGAGGCATATGAACATATGCCTGACTAGTAGATGCAACTTGCCCAATGATGCCATCAACAGCGTGAGATTCCCCAGAGAGTTCTTCTGAGAGGAATTGTCGCGAGGAGAATCGGGTAGAATGGTGTAAAGGTATCCTAAATGTGCGTAAATAAGGTCAAACTGTTGGGATTTCAATATGGATTCTTCTTTGGTTTGGGGACATTGGGATGCCACATCCTTGGAAATGGTTGGTATTAGAGACTTCAAGAACCAATCTAAAAATATACAGTCATCTAACTTGATATTACACAAACTACAATGACGACGTCACTCATGGATATGGTCTATGGTGTGGGTGGACATACCCTGTTTGCAAGATAGGAGAATCTCAACACCAACATCATAATGGACTAGTAGCTGGAAGAACTACAAGAAATTCAAAGTGAGGGAAGCAAAAGTGGAATGTGTCCCATGGGGTGGTCAATATACCGCTTGGTTGTAGCGCGAGTGATTGTTCGTTGTAGGAGGTGTAGGTGGATCGAGTAATCCACTATGGAGTTGGAGGAACACCATAAGTTGAAGGACATGATATGGTTCTGGGGGTCCTCACCACCCTTCCCCTCAAAATTTGGGTTGTCCTAATGAAGCTTGGTGGGCATGGGAGGGCCATGTGGGGTCATGTCAGATCGAATCGTTAGTTAATCGGGCCAAATCAGATAGGTTGAGACTTTCCATCAATGGAAAACTGGTAGGATAATGTGATGTGTTCAAAATGACACATGACAGGGAGTCTCATTTTCTAGAATTGCTTCATTCATAGTGGTGTCTTGAAATCTGGTTACCTTTGGTTCTTCATGGTCTTCAATAGATGTCTTCCTTGATTTGATGTATGCTGAGTCTTCATCAAATGTTACATCCTACTGATGTCAATCTTCTTGAACCCTGGAAAGTATATTTTGTAAGTCTTCGAGCTTTCACTGTAACCCACAAAGATTCCCTTCTTTCCTAAAGGATCTAGCTTTGTCCTCTTTTCTTTTGGAATGTGTGTGTATACTGGACAGCCAAATATCTTGAGATGGCTAACTTTAGGTTTCTTACGAGAGAAGACTTCTTCTGGTGTCTTGTTGTCAAGTATCTTGTGAGGTGTTCTATTCTGCACATATACAGTTGTCCTAGCTGCTTCTTCCCATAAATGCATAGGCAGATCTTGGTCATGAAGCATTTCCTGTGCTGCTTCCATGATAGTCCTATTCTTCCTTTCTACAACTCCATTTTGGTGTGGATTGTAGGGAGCAGTCAACTCCCTCTTAATCCCTGAATCACTGCATAACTTCTTGAAAGCACCTGAAGTGAATTCTCCACCATCGTCGGATCTGAAAGTCTTAATCTTCTTATATATTTGATTTTCTATCAAGGCTTTGAATTCCTTTAAATTATCAAACACTTCATATTTGTTCTTCAAGAAATAAACCCAAGTCTTCCTAGAGAAATCATTAATGAAAGAAACATAGTATACATACCCACTCAGAGAACTGGATGACATCGGAGTGGATAATCTCCAAGATTCCTTTTGCTTTGCTTCCACTGCTTGGAAATTCCTTCTTTGTGTTCTTTCCTTTTGCACATCCTTTGCAAACACCTGCATGCTTTGAGTGGATTTCAGGAAGACCTTCCACAGCTTTGCTTGCAATTGGTAGTGCCCTATAGTGCACATGTGCAAGCCTCCTATGCCAAAGTTCACTTGGCTCCATGGATTCATGTACCATGGCATGTTCAGGTTGTCCCTTCAATTTGTATAATCCTCCCTCTTGCTTTCCAATCACTACTGCATCATCTATGGTCTTACCCTCTAGCCACATGACTACTTGGCCATCCACAAATGCAACTCTAATCCCTTTTGCATCCAAAGATGAAATGGATAGGAGATTCTTCTTGAGCCCAGGTACATATAGAACATCCTTCATCTTCAAAGACTTCCCAAAGTCTAGTTTTTAGGAGGCTTCACCACTTCCTTTGATAGGATATTGATAGTCATCCCCAAGTTTTACTTTATGAGGTGACTCATGATCAGATAGGTCTAAAAATGATTCTTTAAACCCAATAATGTGTTTGGAAGCCCCCACTATCAATAAGCCAATCATCACATCCATGAGAGATAGTACCTGTGAGAGCAGAGATTAGAACATATTCATCTTCACTTGATGAGTCATCACTTTCTACTCTAGCCTTCTTCTTTGGAGGTTCATCATCCTCAGCAACATGAGCATGATATCTCTTCTTGCTACCCTTCTTCTTCTTGTTGAAGTTGTTTTTGTTGTGCCTTTTGTTCTTAGGACATTCTGAGGCATAATGTCCTTTCTCATCACAAGAGTAACATCGAACTTGGGATAGATCTTTCTTCTTATGATGGAATGAGAATGATTCTTATTATGAGATTTCTCCCTCTTTAACTTACTTCCCTTGGTGTGATATGTGAGAGCTTGATCTTCATTTCCCATCTTTTCTTCTCGGGCCACAAGCCTTGCTTCTTCTTGTGAACATTCCTCCCATAGTCTACTGAAGGAGACCAATTTCCTTCTTGCACGGATTCCTTGGATGAAGGAGTCCCGTGACCTAGGTAGGCCATTCAATGTGGTCATTACAATTTCACAATTCTCCACTACTTCATCCACAGCTTCAAGTTGTTCCTTGATTTGAGAGACCTTAGAAAAGTAGGATTGAATGGTCTCTCCATTCTGAAGCTTTACACCCTTTCAATTGGTTCCGCAGAGTCATCTTCTGATTTATGTTCTTTCCTTCAAACAATTTGGTCAAGGAGCATGCAAACATCTCCTTAGGTGTCTTTAGGGAAGACACATGGGGTATGAGATGGTCCTTTATAGAATCAGCAATGATTCTCTTAGCCTTAACAAAGTCCTTCTTGTGTAAGGCCTTAGCCTCATCTCCCTTTGGAACTGGAACCTCTTCTTTTATGTAGATGTCCAAATCATTTTCTTCTAGGATTAACCCAATCCTATACTTCCATGCTCGGAAGTTATCAGCTCCATCAAGCTTATCCTCAAGCTTGGTGTGGTGAGACATTTTAATGAGAAACTCAAATGGAAATAAAAGATTTAGGTCTTACCACTTGATTTGCTGAAAACTGGATCTGGAGCTGGATTAGGGTTTGTCAGAGAAACCCTAAAAATTCAAAATTTGAATTTCAATCTTGTGAAAGGATAGAAAGATGCACCTTGCTGAGTTGGTCAAGCTAGTATACTCAGAATTTGAAATCTGTAAAGTTTCACACCCTCAAAATTGCTTTTGAAACATCCGAATTCACTAGACAGGACCCCGAACTAGGGTTTGATAAAGCCCACCCCTTCTGCCTAGCAAAAAAGTTCTATCCAAGGCTCTAAAATTCGATTTCTTGAGGAGTATCTAGCCGTGGATTCAGATTCCAGAAATTCCAACTTTTTTCTGAAACCCTAATTTTTAGGTCAAAACTAAAAATGCTCATAATTGAATTTTGTCTCGATACAAAGATGCGCCCTTCCAAGGAGAGTCAATCTAGACTCCTGCCTTTGATTATCTGTGAAGAGAAACCCAAATATTAAGAATCCCTAGCTTCTGCAGCTGCACAATGCCTTCTTCTTAGGTCAGCTCTGATACCATGTTAATTTTTTCGATAATTTCATTCCATTATCATTCAGGATCACTAAGAGAATAACATGTACAACATATCAATCATAGACACAAAAGCAATCACACAAGAGACACATAGTTTCACCGGGGAAAACCAAGAAGGTGAAAAACCCCGCAACTTCCTTAGAGATAAGATAAGCCACAAACCAAGATCACAATGATCAAACCCAATAAGATGTCTCTTGCAGATGCTCCTCCTCCTCCACAAGTGCGCCACTTTCTCTCTTAGCTATGTGAGCTTGAGAAGTGAGTGAATGAGATAAATGAGAGACACAACCTCTCTATTTATACACTGACTTGACCTTCCAATAATTCACTGGGGCCGACTTGCTAATCAAGCCTAATAACCCAACCACATGACCTAACCAGGGCCGACCCCACACTGGTGGTCTAATAACCCATCAATACAAATGACGACACTTACAATGTAACTTGTGACACTTACAAATACAAATGACGACACTTCCAATCAAAGGAATAATACATCTCTGTGGGATATACAATAAAGTACAAATGTAACACATAGAAGAATATCTTCCGAAGTTACAAATACATCAACACTTTCCACTGTAAATGGCATGTAATGCTAAATTGGAAGGACGAGACACTTATTGCTCGTCAATCATATATCAAAAATATCTCAAATTCGATAGCATATTTACAGTGTCTAAATGGCATATAATGTTGTCATGTATATTTTCATTTTCACTTTAAAGAGTATAATCAACTACATTTACACAATCTTATGAATTATTGAAATCCTAAGATAAAGTTTGATCTTAATTGTTTGATTATGGTGGTCACCAAATTCAATCTCTTTTATGATCATATATTATGCAATTCTTGGAATCCTTTTACAAATAATTATATAGCTAAAAATACATTTTTAGCCAAAAGGAGTAGTTAATGTTTTGAGGTCTGAGCTTCTAACGGTGGTTCAAAGTGTGAGATCATCTTCATTTCGTGGTAACATGGTTCTTCTAGGTTTTCTCTAAGGAGTTCTGCTCTTAACTCCTCACAAACAAACACCACGTTTTGGTGGTTGATTTGATTATAAGAAATTAATAAACTAAAAACATTATAATTATATTTTAATAATAGTCACAAGATGGCAATGCCTATGGACTATTGCTAACAACACATGGTCAATATTATTAGTGTTATTGTTTGCTTGAAATCTTATTTAGTTTTTAATTTTGATAATAACAATGATGTTGCCTCGCTAAGCAATTCACTCATTAATAGTTTCAATATGCTCACAAAGTTTTATTTCCCATAGAGCTTTCAAAACTAGTTCAATAAGAAACCGTTATGTAACTTATGAACTATAATAACAATTTACGTGTTTCAAAAATAACTTATAAACACTATCACAGGGACATTGCCACCTCCTGGCTCTTGTTTAAAGTACAAATTCATCTCATTTGAAGATGTTTAACTATCTCAGAAGAAAGAAATATAAGTTGACTACGACCCAAAATTGCATCTATTCGTACTCGTACCTAAGATCCATCTCGAACTTTCCATGCTAGATGATTCCCTAACACTGTAAATGCTAAGGTGAGCGCCTTCCAATGAATAGAAACATGATGAATGGACTTCCTTTCATCTCTAATCCAGTCAACAAGGTAGTTATGAGAAACATATTTATGTAGGATAATTATACACCACAAATTGTCGTTATTGAACAATTTCCAAAGGGATTTTGCATCTAGGCTTCCCAAACCTCACCCATGTTCACAGTTAAGTTTTAAGGTCCCCCCTAGTATTAAATTATCTTCCATAATCCAATTGTTATCCAATAATGACATCCATAAATCCTCTTATCCCTTATAAGGACCATGAACATTAAGGAGTTGCAAAGTATTCCCAAGAGCATGACTATGAACAATTGTGTAGAGACTTGAGTAAATATCAAAGGTATTAATTAGAGTCAAAGAAGAGTTCCATCTAGTCACCAACCCCCCTAAGATTTCCATAGCACCCAACATAACAAAATCATAGGTAACAAACAACTTCTTCAATGTTGGGTTATATTCTTTGCATGACTACTCCCCTTTCGACGACGGTTCAAGGGGGATCTACCCCCTGACTGGGGGGGTATGGGTGCCAGTAGGCCCCCATACAAGGGTTCTGGGATGGATCCCCCAAGGAAAAAAAAAATGGTTGTTTTCGACTAATGGTTTTTGGCCCATTGTAATGTAGTTCTGGTTTGGGAATTAGGGTTTTGGAGGTTGGTGAATGTCGTATATTGTATTGTAAATGGTTGAATTAATACAATGAAAAAAGAAACAAAGAGAGAAGTGTTCTCTAAGTTAAGGTTGGTTTTTCCCTTCAAGGTATATAGGGTAAATCTCTGTGTACTATGTGTAAATGCCATTGTTTAATTTCTGTGTTGATTAAGAATTGTATGCATTGCTACACTTAAACATGTTTAGAACTTTTATCCATGTCCTTCACCATACATTCCCCTGCTCCCATAGTTTCCTGAATAAAAGCCACATCCAACATGGTAGAATAAATTAGTCTTTTTAGGGTTGTTCATTTGGATTGACCCCCTAAGCCACTCACATTAGGGACATGAGCCTCATGATTCAACCCTAGTAGAGGTTTTCTCTACTATAAGAATGCCCAACAGTAAATTTTGTTTTCCTTGTTTGAATCCTTTGGTTGCTCGAGCCTATGCATGCTTTATTGTCGATTTACATCCAACCTCATCACTCTCGACCTTCTTTAAAAAATTCATACCCAATCCACCTGATTGTATACTACCTTGAGAAAGAGAGCTAGACCTAGGTCATAACTAGTAGTGTTCCCCCTCTCTTTTCCTTGGAGAAGTAATCTCAACACCAGATCCCCCATAATAGATAAGGAGGCTACCATCTCCATAGTCAAAGTCTTTAGACAGGTTGACCACCTTGGTTTTCAAAGGGAAATCCCCCCTCACCTGCCCCTCAAAAAATAAGGCATGGCTCTAAGGAAGTCAAATCCTTAGATCCTCTTCGACCAGTATCTTCTAAGCCCAAGTCCACGGTATCCCTTCACAAAGGACCCCCGAGGTTTTTAAAAACCCTAGATTCCTTTACCTTCCATATTTTCTTGATGAAAGGTTTTGGACAATCCTTAACCGAATGTCCATACAAATGGAATTGGACACAACAGACTGGGAAATCAATGTAATCGAGAATTTGTGTTCTCTTGGAAGAACCCACCTCAATCTCTATAGACTCATATAAACCCAAGCTTACACTAATATAAACAAACATCTTTGGCACAAAATGAACATTGTTAGTCTTATATGAATCATCTACAATGATAAACTTACCAAGAGCATCATTGATATCCTTAAGTGACTAGTCATTCCACAACTCTATCGGTAGTCATGGGAGTTTGACCCATACCAAGGTCGACTTTGCAAATGATTCTTGAATGTAGAAGTTTAGGTGCTAAGGCAAAACAGATAGGTAGGCCTTGTTGCAAAATCATTGTCCTCTCAAGACCTTGCTGGCATTAGTCCCCGAGCAAAATATGAAGCTTGTCCAACCCTTCTCCGGCATATGGAAAATAGGCACATAGCCTAAAAAGGCAACTAGTGAGCCTACATCCAAGTATTTAAACTATCAAGGTTCATTTTTTGCCCTAAGAATTTTCTGACCAAGGTTTTTCCGAATCATAGTCCCACTTGCTCAACATGAATATCCTCTTCCCACTACAAGTGAAATCTCATTACCTCTAAACTTGATAACACTACACCTCTTCCTCTTCTCACCCATTATAGAATCCAAACCACCTCCTCCATTATATTCTTCATCATGCAAATTTGAACCTACAAACCCTAAACCACCATTACTATTCTTTATCGACGATGGGAGACCAGATATGTCACTTCTGACATCCACTAGAGGGCCCAAATGCTCCTTAACCAAGACAAGCTCTGACAATGACTCCACATGTCCTCGGGACGATCCAGGTCCTTCTAGTCCCGATCTCCAATTAGTGGACTCCACCACTATCATTGATTCTTGTTCCCCTTAATAGTCTGGGGAGGACAATACCCATTCCCGAGCCACACTTAACTTAGGCGGAAAAGGGTGAGTGGAAAAACCCTCATGTTTAACCCTTGAGGTGACCTCATCTTGTCTTACAAAAAACTATTCACCTAGATTCACCACACATACTTGATCTCTATCCACACTCTCGAAAATTTCCACTTCCATTAGGGAATCTTCATTTAGTTGACCAATGGAAGATTGTTGTAAATCTTGACAACTGGGTCCACTACTATTGATGCTACCTACAGGTACTACAAGCCTCCCAGTCCATGCAATCTCCATATTAACACTGTGATTATGTTTTTCACTCTAGAAACAATATATATGAGACTGTCCAATATTCCCCAAACAATTTTTATTTTGTTCAATTTCCCGTCACTCGGGGCCAGTAGCAATGAACCATTGGTTAAGAACCGCAACCCAGGGGCATCTAAGCTGTCAAAGTCACCCAAGGATCGCACCCGGCCTGGGCCACACCAACCCTTATGATGGATGGATTTTTGGGTGTCTCCTCCCAACTAGCTCACCCCTAAGGGGAATTGAACCTGGGTCGCCGTGCTGATGAGACCCACACCTTAACTGAAGGAGCTATCGAGAATTGACAATATTCCCCAAACATTACTTCAAAATGATAATTGATTTGGTGAGACGATCAATGTATGCTTCTTTCAAGTTTAGCTATGAACCTTGATAAAATAAATTAAGCTAGAAATGAACATATAAAATAGAGATTTATAAATAAAAAATAATTTTACAATTTTATAATTGAAAAAAGAGAGGAATATTTCAATCAAGTCGGAGTTATTTGTTTACAATTTTATAATTGAAAAAAGAGAGGAATCTTTCAATCAAGTCGGAGTTATTTGTTTTAATGTAAGAATATTAGGGAAATGTTAAGGGCTAAAAATGTAAGGTTGTTGCAACGCTTAAGAAGATTCATTTATTGTTTATATTGCATTAACAAATACAAAATAAAAACTAGAAAATAACTGTTAAATTTTTTATGTGTAACAAATGCATTATTTTAATTTATTCAGTATACCATAAATAACCACATTTACATCCATTTTCATGGTATCATGTTACTATAACATATTATATATATATATAATTTAACTTTAAAATTACATTTAAGAAAATAAATATGAAAATTATCATTAAAATACAACTTTCTTTTTTTAAAATTGACCCAAACTTACATTTAAGAAAGAAAAAAGTATAAATGAAATAATATTTAATTAATATTAAATAACTCTTAGCACTATCACCATTTATGGTAACATTTAAGAAAAAAAAATATGAAAATTATCATTAAAAAATACTTTTCTTTAAAAAAAAATTGAATTAAAATTATATTTAAAACAAGTAATGCATTGCTTGGGCAATTTGGTTCACAAGAAACAGTGCAATATTTCAAAATGTTCCTCCAGATGTTATGCATTGCAGCGTGACAGCAATAAAAATGTATTCTTCATATGTTGTGGATGATCAGAATCTGAAGATTGTTAAAGTTAGCCATTTCACTCTCAAAGTTGAACAGCTTGTTCTTTTCTTCGATGGAGCTGCACAAAATGGGTCGTGTGCAGTGGGGGGTGTCATTTTTCTGAATGAATCTCATTATTTCACTG
The DNA here is from genome assembly GCA_027924585.1 of Larix kaempferi. NCBI lineage: Eukaryota > Viridiplantae > Streptophyta > Pinopsida > Pinales > Pinaceae > Larix > Larix kaempferi. Next base: position 21,755,936 of record BSBM01000887.1, read on the forward strand.
TTAGGCTCAATTGTGGTTCAGGGAGCAACATGAAAGCTGAGCTCATGGCCCTCTAGTGTGTACTAAAAGTGACAAACATATTTGGTCTAGTCAACATCAAAGTTTATGGTCACTCACGAGTTACAATCAAGTGGGCTGCAGATGAATTCAAGTTGAATGTTATGAACTTGAGACATTGGGTTGCTCGTGCACATAATGAAATTGAAAGACAACAGAATATTATATTTGAACATATTTATAGAGAGCATAATTCACTTGCCGATAAATTATCTAAACAGGCTCTTTCGGGCATGGAGGGTCAATTGGTATGGGAAGAATGGTGTGATAACTGCTCTCTGGATAGTGGAGTCACATACTTTTTTTATTAAGGTCTTGAAGGAAGTTTGCTTCAGGTGGCTGTTGATAGCAATTTTGTTTGCACTTTTTTGTATTTTGGTAGTTTTTTGGTGGTATGACCTTTTGAGTTATTTTGGGATTGGGATGGACTTTGCAGACATCTTTGTAAATCAGACTATCTGATAGCATCTGTAAATGATTCGGGCAAAGAATCAAGAATATCATTGTACTATTTGATTCATATGAATACCAATAGTAGTTTTTTTTTCGCTAGAAAAAGTAAAAATAGCAGCAAATCTACTTATACCTGCTCTTTGAAAATAATTTATAAGTAATTTAATTAATAATTGTATATAGTCAAAATTAATATGGAAGGGTATTTTGACATTAGATGACAAAATCCTAAATGACAACTTGTAATATAAGGCCCTAAGCACATATAATAAATGTGGAGAGATACATATATCTTAGCATGTTTTAAAAAGTACTTAAAATTAGCTATATTGTACAATGTGAACTTTAAGTGCTATTTATAGTACACATATGTTATTTAGTTTGTAACATTTAAAAAAAATATATATCAGTATTTTTAGTTATATAGATTTTTAATTTCTAGTGAGTATCTTGATACACATTTTCATTATTTTAGTTAAGTAATTTTCATTTTACAATTTAGCCTTCTCCAACTTTCTATGACAAATTTTATCCCAATGGATTCACACAACTACTTGAATTCAAGATATGATAGATTATGGAAATTTGTACAAAAATCCATTTAAAAACAAAAATAATTTGGAAAAAAAAACATATAAGTATAATGAGGTAAATATTTTGTTTTTGTAAAATTCTATTAATTTGATTTTTGATTTTTTAAAGTATGAGTGCTCTAAATCATTAAATTAGACATAGTTGAATGCAATAGGAGTAGTCAAAATATTCTATATTTTTTACTTTATATATTCAAACACAATTTAAAGACTTCCAAAACTAGATTTTATTAAAAATAATTATTAAATATAATATTTAAATATATATAATAAATTAATATACACATAAAATATAAAATACATTTTATTTTTATCTTATAAACCTTCAAAGTAAAAGACAAAACAAAATTATTCAACAAAGTATTCATTAACAATATTAATAATAATGTGGACCACTAATAATAATAAAATATAAAAATAAATGTACCTCGATCCAACTAATAATAATAAAATATAAATATAAATGTAATTTGTTCCGTAAAACTCAAAACTAGCTTTCCTCTTTATCCATACCGCGTTATTTTCTAACAAAAAAATATTTACCAACGTTATATGTAAATCGAATTATAATAAAAAATACTATTTTTTAAAATTATTATTATCATTATTATTATATGCTATAAAGCACCATAAATTAACAAACAGTATAATGTCAATGTCAATTTTCTTCTAAAAATAAGTTAAACAAAAATAAAATAAAGATATCAACAAAATTTCTTAAATAAAAATTTCACTATTAATCACAACAATTATTCTTTCATACATAATAAGAAAACCCAAAAAAAAAAAAAATGAGGGAGCGCCAGAGCTTCTCTGGTTTTGAGAGTCGTTTACACTGTTTAGCTTGGGCGGCCAGGGCTTGGCCCAGCCGCCCCTCCTCTTCTGTTTGCTGCGTTTTCTTGAAGGTTTTCTGAAGGGCGGTGTTCTCCGGAGGAGGCATCTCGGGGATCTTGGTTCTCAGCAGTTGCTAGGGCAGTCTGCTCACGATTAGACGCAGAGTCTGTCTTCTTGGAGGCTGGCGGGTTCCAGCTTTTCTCGGCGGCTAGTCTACAGGCTCCTGCTCTTCGACGGCGGATGCTATCCTCGATGGTGGCGGCGACTCTCGGTTCCCTTCGTCAAGCATCCTGATCTGAAACCGTTTCACCTGCTGATCAGGACTTGTGGCAACACTTTCTTTGGAGGAGCCATGTCGGCCCTCTGGAATGCTAGTCGGATTCGGCGGGTCGTGCTTTCAGCTTGAATTTGGTGTACATCTGTGAATGCTATGGGCTGTCGGATCTGGAAACAGGTTGTCCATATCAATGATTACCAGAAGTGCAGGTTTTGCGGTCTTAGGGTTTGCGGAAAGATACTGGGGATAATTCAAGAACCTGGATTATGGTACGATCTATGAGAATTTGGAGAAGCCTGCCTTCGTCTTCGTTGGTCGCAGTCGATGCCGAGAAGCTGAGGAATGGGTACTCTGTCGGGAAGCCTCTGGATCCATGGATCAAGGATCTGCCTGCTGCACCTTCATCTGCGGATCCTGTGCCATGAACATCAACGGCTGCAACGGCCTCGCCTGCCTCACCAAGATCGATGTCGTCTCTGACTCCGCCACCACCATCACGCCCTTGCCGCACATGTTCGTCGTCCCTTTCATACGGTGGAGGCGTCTGGGGATCTTGATTTCAGGGACGCTCGGCTTGCTTCGGTGGACTACTCCAGCCAAAATGGGGTTTCTCTGGCTGCTTCTTCATCAGGGGTTTGCTTGCTGGCTGTTTTTGCCGGTTTGGGAGGTCTACCGTGTCTGCTGCTCTGTCCACAGACATGGATCTTCTGCTTCCTCCGATGAGGGTTTCGGTTTTGACAGATCTATATCTTTCTGTGGAGGGTCTGCTGCAATGTGAGCTGTGGATGGTCATAGCTTCTTGTTCTTGTGTGACTATGGTGGATTTGAGCGGGTTTCTGCTCACTCTTCTGTAGTATGTTCAAGATTTATCTGTTCTTCTCTCTGGGTTTCTCTTTTTTTTGGTTCAGCTCTTTATAAGCTGTTGTTTCTGCTTATATGGGACAGAAATATGTGAAAATGTAGGGATCCTTATTGATTCTACTACATGTGCAATATGTAATTTTGATCATCTTTTTGAAATAAAATTACGGACTTTTTTCAAGAAAAAAAAAAAAAAAAAAAAAAAAAACCCAAAAATAATTAATAAAACATTTATTTATATTACTAATAATGTATATAAATTTTTGTGATCTTAATGACTTTAATACATAAATAGAAAAACATCAATTCACGTAAAGAAAATTTATAATTTTTTTCAGATTGATTTATAATTAATAAATACAAATAAGTTATTATTAATATAATGGTTAATGGTATTTATTAAATATTTTTGTGTTATTTTAATGTATTTGAGTTTAATACATAATTGAAAAAACATCAACTCATTTGAAGAAAATTCATAATTTTTTTCAAATTGATTAATAATTAATAAATACAAATAAGTAATTTTTATATAATAGTTGATAGTATTTATTAAAAAAAATTATTGATCATATTAATTATATAACAAAATTATTTATATAATAATAAATTACTCAATGTTTATTCTTAAAATTTTATTTGTTGGTTTTTTTTTAAATAAAATAGATAAAAACTTATAATTTATTTTATATTATTTTTCTCGTTATGAAATAAAAATTAGTTTCCCTTCAATAACGTGAATATCAATATCATAAAAAAAAAAACATTTAACGTAACTCCAATTAAAATATAAAACATTATGATATTAATAAATATTGTGCAGTTATTTAGAATATCTCAAACATCCTTCAAAAAGATTTGATTATACACATATAAATATCGGTGGCCACGGAAAAGTAAGTCACGTAGTAACACGAAGTTTAAAAAAATTAAGATGCCGGCTGCAACAAGGGACATAAAAACCAGGCTCGGACTTCTTCTTCACCGTCCAAGAGGCCGCACGAAAACATGAAATGCAAATAGGACGAAAACCCGTCTAATAGGATTGGACGAAAACTTAAGACGAAGGACAATAATTAAGAGGACAGATGTCAAATAAATGTTTTTTTGTTTTTTATATCTGACAATTAGATGTAAAAATAGGAAAAAATAGTCAATTCAAAAGTTTACACCAATTACAAATTTAAAATTTATATTTCAAAATTTTAAAAATTGATTTTTATTTTGTAAAATATTTAATTTAATATATAAATATTTATTAAACTATAGAAAAATTATTTTTATAAACAACAAATTAATTAAAAGTTAATTGAAATTGACTACAAAACAATTAATATATACTTGGCTTCTACAAGTATAATAATAATAAAAATATAAAACAATATTTTAATAGATATTAAGTAACTCCAAACACTATCACCACTTTCATGGTAACATGCTATTGTAACATTATATATGAAATATATTAAAATCTAACTTTAAAAAATATTAAAACATAACTTTTCTAAGATTACATTTAAGAAATATGAAGGTTATCATTAAAATATAGCCTTTTTTCAAAAATTACATTTAAGAAAATAAAAATAATAATAAAAATGTGAACGGAACAATATTTAATGAATATTAATTAAGTCCTTGCACAATCACCATAAATATTCTCGACAAAGATGTATTTATTAACTATTTAATAAACATAATTGTTTTATAAGATGCCATCATAACAACAACACTCACATCCATTCATGATAACATGCTACTATAATATTATATATAAAATATATTAAAACATATATACTTTTTAAATTGAACTATTTTTTTTCCGAAGAAAAAATTTAATGAATTAATAAAAATAATAATTTTCAAATACATATAAATCTTTGGAGAGATAACTGAAAGAAAATCATACTTAGTCTCTCCAAAATAGATTTGAATAAAGAAACCACCATTAATAACTAACTTTTTGGAAACATTACAAAACAACCAAACACTATCCATCCATATATCACATGCTTGACATGTCTTATGAGGCTAAATAAAAGATCTATAATGGTCATCTAGACAAAAAAGAATAAAAATCTGAACTAGTGGGCAACAAAAGAGTTAGATAACAACATAACTTTGTCTTGAAATTCCTCAAAAAATAGGATGTCTTCTATTGTGATGAACCTGTGAAAATCCTCACAGTAGAACTAAGAGATGATGTATACCTCACAAGAGTAATTATGATTAAGCAGGAAAATAGAAGAACAATGATCAATACAGTATAATGAGCAACAGAATAATATGGTACAGTAGAACTCAAATAGAATCAATAATACTTCACACACACTAATTAATTAAGCACAGTATGGACAAATAAATAGTACAATGGTAGAGAGGATTCGAATGCCTAAGGTGGCAATTCGAATTAGCCTCTCAGAGTGATCATAAGATCAATAGAGTGTCATCGGAGCACAACTAGGTGTCCTCATGATCATCGGAGCGCAACTGGAAGTCTTCATCATCATCAGTGGAGTCATCAATGCTCAAGTAACTGTCAACCATCATCAAACTAACTCTGGTAGGTGTAACTGAGTGTAACTGACTGTAACTGAGTGACAACTGGACTGGTAGGTGAAGAAGGGCGAGTTGCTCCCTAAAATCAAGGAAGAAGGGCGCATTAAGCAACTGGAGGGCTAAAACTGAATAGTGAGAAGCTCCTGGGGGACGGCTAACTGAGGGCTAGGTGATGGACTGATGACTGGGATGCATGCAAAATGCATGCAAACCCTAGAATGCGTGCAAACCCTAAAGATGCATGCATGACTGAAAATGTAAATGATCAAAATACTGGTGGGACTAGGATGGAGTATAGGAATATCCTAACACCCCCCCTTAATCCATCCTGGGCCCTGGTAACTAAGACCAAAGGTCACCCAATACAATGAATAATAACAATCAATAAACCAAGGAAGTGGGAAAATTTCATGGGAAACATACCCCCTCCTCAAAAAATAGACTGTAAGCCGCACATAAAAATAAATGCTCCAAACTCAAGCATGTGTGATGCTTGGTCATATGTCTGGAGGTATCTTCTTCTTGGGAAGAAGTGGATCATGCTCAAAAAGCATGTGTTTGTACTTGCTCTTCAGATCAAATGTGATGAGAACAAATCCAACAGTATGAGAATGATCCTTGAACCTATGATTCGAATCAGCTGAGGTAGAATCAAATCTATGAAAGTGCATATAGTCTTTTGTCTTCTCCTTCGAACCACCATGGGTGAGATTGTGCCAAAAATAACTATTACATGTTTGCTTGGAATCAAAATCAAATTTAAGACTTAAAAAACAGTTTCTTGAGATCTCCTTTGAACCAGCAGGGGTGAGATCAAAACTATCATATGCATGAGAAATTATCCCAAGCAGTAATTGCTTAGAATCCAAATTAGATCCAAGACTTGAATCATGGTTTGTTGAGATCTCCTTTGAACCATGAGAGGTGAGATCAAAACCAGTAGATGCATGAGAAATTATCCCAAGCGAATGGCAATGGCCATATTCTTCGATGACCTTCTGAAAGCATGGAATTATGATCATATAGTAGTATAAAAGAGGAGTTAGCTGGAGAGGAGCGAATGCATTACCTTCAAAAGCTGTTTTGACCTCCGAAATAATCATGTGATCATGATGCAAACTAACAGACTCTGGTGCAAGAGAGGATTTAGGACCTTCTGCAATATCTAGAGTGTGAGCTGGCACAGAAAGAGAAGAAATTTTGAGCATGATCTGAGAGACCATCAAGAGGAGCGAATGCATCACTTTGTTTTCTTTTGAATGGGTTGGGACCAAGTCCTTCATTCTCTCTGCCAAATTTTCCATCCAGGTGAGCCCATATCTCTTTTGGAGTCCATAACTCCTTTGGAGTTTCAACACCATTACGGTATTTGAATTGGAATCTCTGGCGTGCAAACAAAGAAAACATTATTGCTTGAAAGTGCATGTCACTTTTATTTAACCAGTCAATCTTCTCTTCAGGGGATTCGAACTCTCTTTCAAAATAACAATAAAAAAGATCATGGATCTTCAAGTCTGCTATCATTCTTGGTTTCCATTCATCATAGTTGAGTGGATCAAGAGGAGTAATTCTTGATGAATACATAGAAGCTGTAGAGGACCTGCAAAAACAATATAGAATAACTGCAACTGCTACTGCTACAAAAATGCAAAAACTGCTGCACTCGAAATCTTGGTAATAACCTGCAAAAAACTCTCAAGAATGGAGATAAACAATACTCTCAACATGCTCTGATACCATGTGAAAATCCTCACAGCAGATCTAAGAGATGATGTATACCTCACAAGAGTAATTATGATTAAGCAGGAAAATAGAAGAAGAGTGATCAATACAGTATAATGAGCAACAGAATAATATGGTAAAGTAGAACTCAGATAGAAGCAATAATACTTCACACACACTAATTAATTAATCACAGTATGGACAAATAAATAGTACAATGGTAGAGAGGATTCGAATGCCTAAGGTGGCAATTTGAATTAGCCTCTCAGAGTGATCATAAGATCAATAGAGTGTCATCAGAGCACAACTAGGTGTCCTCATGATCATCGAAGCGCAACTGGAAGTCTTCATCATCATCAGTGGAGTCATCAATGCTCAAGTAACTGTCAACCATCAGTCAAACTAACTCTGGTAGGTGTAACTGAGTGTAACTCAATGTAACTAAGTGTAACTGACTGTAACTGAGTGTAACTGACTGTAACTGAGTGTAATTGAGTGTAACTGAGTGACAACTGGATTGGTAGGTGAAGAAGGGTGAGTTGCTCCCTAAAATCAAGGAAGAAGGGCGCATTAAGTAACTGGAGGGCTAAAACTGAATAGTGAGAAGCTCCTGGGGGCTGGCTAACTGAGGGCTAGGTGCTGGACTGATGACTGGGATGCATGCAAACCCTAGAATGCGTGCAAACCCTAAAGGTGCATGCATGACTAAAAATGTAAATGATCAAAATACTGGTGGGACTAGGATGGAGTATAGGAGTATCCTAACAGAACCTGCAACAATTAATTAATGAAAATGCACGACATAGCAAAAATAACATAACTCATAATAGATTTATTGATCGTGGGCCACTTTGAGGGGGCAACCTCTTTTGAGCAAGCTCAATACAAATAAATTCACGGTGCCTTCATTGGTCTCAACACACACTTATATACTAAGTCTATGCGCCAATACTATGGATCAATACCATGGAACATATAATACTACAAGACGACTTACAAAGGATATGCATCCAATACTATGGATCAATACCATGGAACAGATAATACTATGGGCTAATACAAACTAACGATCAATACCATGGAACATATAATACTACGGGACAACTTACAAAGCATATGCGTCCAACAACAATATACTAACAAAGTAAAGAGAAGGGTTGACACAGGTTCCTAACATCCCCTCCCCCTTAGAAAAATCTTTGGCATCAAAGCTTTAGATGTGGAAATTGATGTTGAATTTGAAGGAGTGGTTCCCATGTAGCATCCTCTGGTTGCATTATGTGCCACTGAATTAATACCCCTGTGATAGATTGAGAGAGAAGCTGGCGAATGCGACTATTGAGGATGGCCTCCGGCTCCAAAAGGATGGATCCTTCATTATACAATTATGATAAAATAGTTTATCATCTGATGTTGGGGCCAAGAAATTTCGTTAGACAAGAGACATGAAATACTGGATGAATGCAAGAAGGAGGAAGTTCCAATTTGGACCCAATATTCTGAAGAACCTTATAGGGCCCATAGAACTTTGTTGTGAGCTTGTGACGCCCTTTGAGTTTCAGGGAAGATTATTTGGAAGGCGGTAAACGAAGAAAAAACATATCACCTGCTTGAAAAGTGCGCTCAAAACGTTGTTGATTGGTTTGTTGTTGCATTCAACTTCTTGCCATGTGAAGATTGTCCTGCAAAATGTGAAGAATCTGATCGCCGTTTCGAAGAACCAAGTTAATTTCCTGAATTGGTGAACAGTTGAGGGTGTATGGAAGAAGAACTGGCAGTGCCTCACCATAGATTGCTTCATATGGAGTCATTTTAGATGCAGTATTGTACCACCAGAGCCATTCAATGAAATCCATATAAATATCTGTCCAAATCCGTGTAGGGATGGGTAAGGGTTTGAGCAATCCCGGAAGGAGTGTCGTTTCACCCTTGTTGACCGGGAAAGTATCGCATTCAACCACCATCTGTTGAATTGTCATGTTCATTCCCTGCCAAAAGAAGTTACACTGTGCTCATTCATATGTTTTGAGTAACCCAAAGTGCCCTACTGATGGAGAAGCATGGAGTTCATAGAAGACATAGCCCTGTTGGACAGATTTCAACCAATTTAAAAATGGCATAGAAATTGTTGAAAGAGAAACTTGGTCATCAAATGTGCGAGAAAGAGCATCCGCCACCAGGTTGTCCTTGCCATTCTTGTAAGTGATCTCATAGGCATAACCATGAGTTTGTTAACCCATTTCAGTTGTGTTGAGGAGGAGACCCGTTGTTCCAGGAAATTTTTCAGACTCTAGTGACCAGTCTTGATACAGAAATAATTCCCTAATAGGTATGGCTTCCACTTCTGTACTGCATGCAAAATAGCCATCATTTCCTTCTTAGATGTAGAGGCAGCTAAATCCTTACCGAAAATTTCTCTTGAAGGTGGAAATCCCACTGGTTCAACAAAGCACTTGCATATCTATCTAAAATGTGTTGTAGATCCAAGGGAGTAGTGGAGACCAGTGATGGGTGCATCTGAATGGAATGGAGTTGAGCGATGACACCGTGTGAATTCTTCTCAAGGATCCTTTCCAGGCGATGTGAACTGATGATGCAGAGAGACCCTGGTCGTAAGCCCGTAAATGTATATTTTTTCCCATTGACTAAAAATTGCATCCAAAGTTCAGCAAAATACCATAAGATAGGGTCAAATGTGCGTAACCATTGAGCACCCAAAACCACATCACATCCGCCTAAGGACAAGGCAAACATGTCATAGCGCAGGTTATAACCTTCCATAGAGATACGCACATTGCGACACTTCCCCTTGCAAGGTAAGGTGCCCCCATTGGCAATCATGACTTCAAAGTTGGAGCAAGGATGGACAAAACAACCAACCTATTTGGCGATCCGAGGGTCAATGAAGTTATGAGTGCTACCAGATTCAATGAGTATTGTAAGAGAGAGCTTCTTGAAGTAACCCCTAACGCGCATTGTTTGTGGGGTGGTGACTCCTGCTAAAGCATGGAGAGATATCTCTGGGTGGTCATCTGGAGACGGAGGGTCAACAGGCGGCTGTTGAATGTTGACCTGATCATCTATTGTATCTGGAGCTTCTTCTCCAAGTTCAGAGGCAGGCGGAGAATCCACATCCAAGAGATAGAGTTGTTGCTCAACACATCTATGTCCTCGAGTGAATTTCTCATCACAATTATAACAAATCCCTTCTTCTCGATGTGCCCGCATCTCTGCTTTAGTCAAATGCTTGATAGGATTTGGGCAAGGAGCTAGCGTGATGGGAGGTCATTGGGAAACCATATTTCTGAATGGAACAAAAGTGGATTTGGAGCGTTGTTGGGTTATGATCTTATCCTTCGCCAACTTAGCCAACCCTAAGACTTCCATCATTGTGTTGGGACATAACATTTTAACCTCTGAGCGGATTTCATTCTTGAGACCACTGATAAAACAACTCATGTAGAATTCATCAGACAATCCTTCAATGTAATTGGCCAGTTTCTCAAATTTTGTCTGATACTCTCTCACAGTGCCAATTTCGCGAAGTTTAGTGAGTGCTCCTGTGAAGCCATCAAAAGCACTAGAATCAAATCGTTGCAAAATGTCATGTCCCAAATTTAGAATTGGGTCACAATGGCCTAATCACATTGGCCATATTCATTAGAGTTTGTAAAATTGATGTTAAAGGTCAAATAATTGCCAAGGAGGAAAATTACTAGTTTCCTAGGTTTGGGGTGGAAGCTTTGGGATTTGGAATAATGAGGAATAATAAATGATGTTTGAACATTAGAGTGGCATAAATATTTAATAAATGAGCTAAATAAATATATACAAGTGAAAATCAAAGTGGCATTTGATCATGAAGACACATGGAGGAAGTGGGACCCACATATGGCTAGATTTTCCCACTACACTTGGCATCATTCTCTCACCAATTCATATATAGGAAGAGTAACTTCCATGGAAGAGGAAGAGGCAATTTGGAGCTAGTGAGACACTTGGGCTAGATTCCCTAACTCTATGACAACAATGATGAAGATGCTATGACACCTATGACACAAATCAGACCTGAAGGCTGACATATGACATATATGACAAGTCAGGGCTAAAACTAGACTCCAAGAGGGCGCTCAAGGGTGTTAGGGCAGCTAAGATGCTTCCACATGTGATTTGGTGGAAGTGGGAGACTAGGAATTGTTATACAAGTGGCGTTCTTTAGAATCTCTTCCTAACTTGAGTTGGCATGAGTCTCTTGGAAGGAATTCGACCCATGGAGGACATTAGAACTTTATAAATGTCAATAACAAAGAATGAAACCAGATTTTGATCATTTGTAGAATTTGCAATTGTATTTGTGAAGAGGGAGAGCTAGTGGATGACTAGTTTCTTGCCTTAGCCAATTTCGAGGGTGAAAGATTCCCATCCAAGTTGGTAATTGGAAAGGCCATTCAGACCTTTCATTTGGAGCTTTAATTGAGTCTTTATTTGCAGGTGTAAGCTACAGGGCAGCTCATGTTTTCTTCTATTGCAGCTCACTCCTTCAACCATTTCCAGTTTTGATGGCGTATTCTTGATCCTTGAGGGAGGGCGTTTTTGGTGAGCTATTGTACTCTTTGGAGGAGCTTCTAATGCCCCATTTATTTTGTAATATGAATTAAATACTCTTTTCTTCATCTCCAGAAAGTTTCAGGTCGAAATTCCAAGTAGAAATGTATAAATCTCAATTTTAATGAAAGAACAGTGCCATTTCCCCACTACCTTGTTGTGAATCAATGTAATGCTAATGATTTCGAATGAATGGATGATTCTCTGATATATTTGTGATAAATATACTGCCATGGATGTATTCTACAAGTTTCATGTACTGTACTTGAGCATTTGAAGTATTTTTACTCAGTTTAATTGCATTGGGAGAAGAAATAGTGCCATTTCCCCCCCAAGGGTCGAATTGGCGATTTTTGCAGTTGAATGGGAGAGGGTTGGAACAGATGTAAAAATCAATTAATGGTGCACATGACACCTTAATAACATCCTTAATACATTCCCTACCTCTGTTCAGAAATTTGAGTGGGTTTGGAGGTAATTGGGAAGCCATTTTCAGTACTTACCCTAGGGGGATTTGAACCCCAAATTACTAGTAAAATTGCATACTTGGTCCAGAATATTAAGAGAGTTTACAGAGGTATTTTGGTGGCCATATGTCATCCTTGAACATCATATTCAAGTCCTAATATCATTCATACACCTTCCTTGAATATTTGAAAGCATTTGGAGTCAATTTGAGACCTAGAGACCAATACTAGTCAAAGGGAAATCACTAGTAAAGCTACCTACATTGACCAAAATTGAAAGAGTATTTGCAGAAGCATTTTAAAGGTCCAAAGGCATCCCTAAACACATATTTATGTTTTAATATCATTCATATACCTTCTCAGAAGATTTGGGATCATTTGGGGCAAATTTGGGACCTAGAGATCAAAACTAGTCAAAGGTCGAACTAGGGAAAAAAAATGGAAAATTGTCATTTTAATAAAATTCCTAACAAGGGACATTACACAAAAGGAGTTGGAGAAAATCTGTCCATTTTGGCTTGTCATGAGCCTTGATGTACCAATGATACCATTGAAGGGCTTCTTGTTCCAAACGAAAGGATGCAAGTGGAACTTTGTGGAAATCAAAAGTATTATGCAGGCTGAAATATTGTTATGCCCGGTATATCCATCCAGTCGGATCATTACCATTGAAGCGAGAAAAATCAAGCTTCAGCCCACGAAAATTGCTAGAAGAAAAGAACCCAGTGTCTACAAAATATTATTGCTGTCGTTTATTGTTCATCGCTGAATGCTGAAGATGGAGGTTGAGAAAGTTTTCATCCAAATCTTTGAGTTTGGTTTTGAGGGATGCAAGTTCTTCTTCCATGATTTGTGCTCCTGCGCAGGTGACAACCATAACCAAGATTTTTTTGTTTTTTGTGAATGGGTAGAAAAACACAAACAAAAGCTTTTTTGGTAAAGAGAAATTTTAATTTGGGAAAAAATATGATGGGTAATTGGGGTTTGACTAGGTTTTGGACACTTTCTAATGGACAGGGAAGCAGAAAATGGGGATTTCAGAAGCGGGGTGAAAGAATGGAAAAAAATTTCAAAGAGAGACAAAGAAGCAGAAATAGGAAATGAACATTGTGGCAAAATTTTGAAGGCGATTGGGTGAAAAACGAAGAAGTTATGGCAAACCCTAAAAATAGACAAATGGGGGATTTCTGGCTTCGAGAAGTGTAATTTGGGATAGGGTCCTTAGGAATGAAATATGAAGAATGGGAGTGCAGGCGTGTCAGTGAAGTTTCAAGGGAAACAAAGTGAAAACAAAGAGGATATGGTGAAAAAACAGTTTTTTTTGTCGAAATGGATCTGCAACAGCGCGGAAGAGATTGGCAAAAGTTTTGGACACATGTAATCTGCGATTTATCAGTTGGAAATAGATATGGACCCCCGGTATGCACGGCTTCCTAAAGTTTCAGGGGATTCACTCAGCGACCAATGTTGTTTGACGGCTTGCGTATTGGGGCAGTACCCCTCACTCCACGACTCAGGTAAAAATGATAACCGTTTTTCCACAGACGACAACTCTTGGTTTACCTCAGGAGTGGGAACTAGTCAATCAGGTAAGGGTCGTTGCCCTTTTCGCTGACAGGTCCTCTCAATGGGCCAGCTACTTCGAGGTTCATGTGGTACTCCTCACAATGAGTTTTAGGGCTTATTCCCAAGTACTTCACATAGTTAAGAGGATAGGGATTATTTCCAAATCCAAACCTGCAATTGATAGGAACAAATATAGATGCGAAAGAAAAAAAATTGGCAGAAATTCCACCCAACGAGCCCAAGAAAGTGCTCTTATACCAGATGTGAGGAACCTGCAACAATTAATTAATGAAAATGCATGAGATAGCATAAATAACAGAACTCATAATAGATTTATTGACCGCGAGCCACTTCGAGGGAGCAAGCTCAATACAAATAACTTCACGGTGCCTTCATTGACCTCAACACACACTTATATACTAATTCTACGCGCCAATACTATGGATCAAAACCATGGAACATGTAATACTACGGGACGACTTACAAAGCATATGCGTCCAATACTATGGATCAATACCATGGAACAGATAATACTATGGGCTAATGCAAACTAAGGATCAATACCATGAAACATATAATACTACGGGACGACTTACAAAGCATATGCGTCCAACAACAATATACTAACAAAGTAAAGAGAAAGGTTGACACAAGTTCCTAACATCTATCTGCCCGATATAATCTTTTGATAATCCATCAACCACTGTATTCACTTGTCTACAAATATGACTAATAGACATGTCCAATGACCTCCGTTGCATCTCCTTAATCCTAGAGCACCACTGCCCCAAAGTAAGAACCTTTAATTTGGACTTTTCGGTAGCCCACTTGTTGGCATAAGTAACTGTTCTAGAGGTTTCCAAAGTAGACCCAGGTTCTTTGCGGTTCAAGGAACCAACAAAACCCCTTTTCATCGCCCCTTTCGGCAACAATCTGTGAGCAGACTGAGGTCTCACCCGAGACGAAGCAATGGGGGGGTTGCGGAATCAGGTTTCGACAACCACGTGATGAGTGCTTAAATAGATCCGATGAATAGCGCGCTGCGAACTGAGGGTTGCGCGACGATCACCTTCTTTGCGGCTAATACGTCTTCAAGCTAGAAAGCTTGCGCAACTCGCGCATCCAAGGACTGCATAGTTCGGAGGTTATACAACAACAGGATAGCGCAATTGATGACTGCGCGTCCTCTTCAGACTTAACCAGCTTCAACAAGCTATACTTAGTGTTTTATCCATTCATCAAGTACCTTAGGTTATTTGTCTTATGAATTATGCAATATGACAAAACACAATACACTGCGCACTTCCGGTGTTGCGCTTCGAAGGAGTCGCACGATGCGGACCCTACTTACTTAAGTGTTTATCTGACTGACTTATGCATTCATTCAGACTTAGATATACTTGTGCATCTAACATTCATCCACATATGCGGTACTTAACATATTATTCCCATCTCATTCTTCGTGGCGAATACATATAAAAGTAGAACACATAAACTGATAAGCAAGATCTCAAGCATACACTATAAGCAAATACACAAATTCAAATACATAGACAGTCACACAACACAGTATTTAACGTGGTTCACCCCCAGGATGGGACCTACATCCACAAGAACTGTTGTTATATTATCTTGGGAAGGGTACAACAGTTCCAATCTACACACTCAGCTGCAGACTCTCTTCTCTCTCAATAGGTCTCTACACACATAGCTTGCAGATCCTTTACAATGGCTTCTAGCAAAACAAAACACATATTGCTCAAGATTATACAATGAAGTTTCGAGATTAACCCTTTCCCTTACAAAATGTGCCCTTTTATAGATCATGCCTATAGGTCATGTCTTTACAATGCATAGGCAAAAACCCTAAGGTTTCCCAAAATTGTCGTGCTTTTCCCTTAACCGGACTATTAGGCTCTGATAGCGACTCCTCCATCATGGCCATCCTCTGCGCATGGTCACGTCGCTATCAAACCCCCTGTCCGCGCACGCCAACAGGTCGCTTTCACCCAGTCGTTCCTTCACTAACGGCTTCATGTGGTCGGTTCATGTAGTGCTTCCTTTGCTTGTGCGACCGGTCGCTTTCCTCCGCTTTACTCTTTACCTACTGCTTGGTAATCATGGAGCATATTAACCAAAAATATACCACCGATGGTCTAACCGTAATATGTACCATTTTCCTTCCAACATTCTTCCTTGTCGGATCTCCGTAGATCAGGCTCTTCGCAGCACTACCTCTCCGCAATGCTGTACTTCGTAGTGTTGTAGCTTCGCGGCACTGGCTTCCTCCTCTGTCGATGCTGCGCTGCACTCTACTTCGCAGCTCCCAAAATTGTCTTTGCCAAAAAGTGTCCATCTGAACTGCGTAACTTCGCAGTTCCAAAACTGATTTGCACAAAAATGCCCCACTTGGTCCAGGCCCAACAGGCCCCTAACACTTACATGTGGCTCGTCCCCGAGCCACTTTCCACTTCTGCTTCATCGAGCTGCTCGTCCTCCTGCGGAGCTAAATTCACAGAGAACTCTTGATAGGTTCCACTCAACTCTGCAACCGCTTCCTTAGTGTCCTGCTCAATCTGCTTGATGGTCTCTAAGACATCAGGTGTTATATCATCGTCAACCTGTTCTTGCAGTGATTCTTGTCCTTCGCGGAGCTCCTTCAACTTTGCCTCAATATTTTCTGTGAGTTCATGGGCTTCCTCTTGCAGGGTCTGCAACTTATCTCCAGCTTCAGCCTCTATCTCCAGCTTCAGCTTCTCTGTCTTGCAACGCTTGCAGTGTTCTTTTCATTTCTCGAACTTCTGGATATCTACGAATGCGATCTCTTGGAGGCAGAGCCTTGACCTCTGCGTCCAGCAGTTCTAATGTTGCATGCTTATCCTTCAAAGTATTTTGGATTTTGTAATGTCCCCCATTTTGACCCTTGTAATATTTTGGGCTATAATGTAAATAATGTATGCATATTATGTATGATTCCTAGCGTGGAGCTCAAGGCCAAGGCCCCACTATTGAATGCTCGATCTAGAAGAGGCAAGTATTTGATATTATGCTACCCATGTGCTAGTGAACCATGGGAATTGTAAATATGCATTTTAATATAAAAGCCCCAAACTAGCTATGCAATGCAATAAGAGATGGGGGCATGATGTTACAAGGAAATTGGGAGGGAAATATTCAAACCCTTGAGCCAATGAAGTCAAGCCAAGTGTGAATGAGAGAACCCATCAACCATCAACTACCGATGTTGACTTTGGTGCCCAATCATTCAATTTTCCCAAGAGTTGGGTGAAGTAGTTAATGCCTTGGGGATTGGGGAGGTATGGCAGTCTAAATTCGAGTATGGGCAAGCCACCCTCATGGAAAATCGTGTTTTTTGCTTCTTGGGCAAGAAAACAGCCATGATTTGCTCCCTAAGCCATTACCATGAAGTAGTTTTGCCTCTCTCACGTTTTTGGAACTGCCTGGGCGTTTTCCAACCATATTTTTTCTGGTTTCTCTGGGTCTTCTAGCTGGGAAGAGGGTGTTTTTGTGTTGCAGACCTGTTGGGAGTTGCCTGGGCGTTTTTCTTCACTGTTTTCCAGTGTTTTCCTCCCTTTTGGCATTGTTGGGAATTCGTTTTTGTATTACTTACCTGTTGGGAAGGAGAGAGCACGATTTGGGGGTTTGTAGAGACCATTGCAGCTCTTTGAATGCCCAAGGACGTTTTCTGAAAACGAATTTGCTTTCCCTGGCTTGATTCACCACCTATCACTTCGTTTTGGCTGTCCACGTTTTTCCTCATACCCAGCACTTGGGATTTTGCTGTTATGTGTATCCATGCTCAGTTTTGAGTTGTTGTGTGTTAAGAAATGTTGGGGTTGAGATGGGTATCCATTGCTTTGGGCTGTTATGAGCTTGAGAGTCCCCTTTTTTTCCTTGTAGATATCATGCCTAGCTCGGGGGTGGTCTCTGAGTGCTGAAATAATACAAGCTGGGCAGAGACCTACAGTTGGGAGGAACGTTGCAGCAACATAGCTAGTTGTTTGGGGCCATTTCACCATAAAGATAAGTGTCTTGCTGTCTATGCATTTACTTCTACAATGTTTAGATTGATGATTGTTTTTTATATGTTGTATGCATATAAAATATGTGTGTGGATGAGTTTTTAATTCCGTTGTGCTTAGTTGTTTAAATGGCATCTGCACACTCTTAATTTTATTGCTGCGAATCTAATGACTTAGCGGAGCTTATGAAAAGCCCCATAGATTGGCATCATGTTCCCTTCCTGAAATTGGATAGATGGGTGGGGATGTTACAATTGGTATCAGAGCTTATGGTTCAACACTACAGCTGTTGGGCCCCTCCTAGAAATATAAATCATTGCGTGCATATATATATTTAGTATATGGAATTAAAATGAATTAAAGAAACCTGAAGATCTCATAGCTTCTATTTTATTAAGATGGGAAATCATTTCCATGACTGTTTTGGGAATTCTTGCAAAATTACTTGCATTGATTTCATGCTATGAAAGTGAGGAAGGAGGGAGAAAATCCATTTTCAGGTTGAATGCTTACTTACATTGTTTCTAATGCAGTAGCATTCTATTTTTGCATTTGTTGATTGCCCCATGAAGAAGAGAAGGAGGCGCAACCTCTTGCCATCTTATATTATTTTGTTGTTTTGTTGTTTCATGCTTGACATGGAGGAGGTGCAATATTTCTTGAAATACTTTCTGTTTTATGCAATTTCGATCTGTAAGTAGCTCACCTCTGTAAGGAAACGAAGGACATATTTCAAGAAAAGAATTCTAAATGTCTTTGAAAATTGCAAAAAAAATTCTAACTGTTTTTCTGAGTTTTCTGCTAAGGCTGTGTCGGCGATTTTAGCCTTATCTTTCGCGACATAGTCGGTGAAATAGTTGTTAATTCGACGCCGAAAGATAGAAAAAAAATTTCAAAATTTTTCCTAAACGCTGTGGCGGCGGCGAAAGTTAAGCTAACTTTATGTGCGCGCGGCGATGAAAGTTAGGCTAACTTTCTGCGCGCGCGGTGGTGAAAGTTAGGCTAACTTTCTACGCACGCGGTGGCGAAAATTGGGCTAACTTTCTGCGTGCGGAGCAGTGGCGACAATTTTAACGCTAAAATATGCGATGTGCGTGGCACGGCGGCGTCAATTTTAATGCTAAAATCTGCGATGCGCGCGGCGCGGCAACGACAATTTCAACGATAAAATCTGCGATGTGCGTGGCACGGCGGCGGCAATTTCAACGCTAAAATCTGCGATGCACGTGGCGCGGCGGCGGCAATTTCAATGTTAAAATCTGTGATGCGCACGGCGCAGCGGCGGCAATTCTAATGTTAAAATCTACGACGCGCGCGGTGCACGCGGCGAAAATAACCTTAAGATCCGCGACAAGGGCAGCGAATTTTAGCTTAAAATTCTGTGACACAGGCAATGCTTTTTAAGCTAAATATTCGTGACACGCGCGGCAAAAATAATGATAAGATCCGTGACACCGACGACCATTTTACCCTTAATATTTGCGCCAAACGGGGAAATCTCTCACCTTAAACCATTTATGTTTATAACATAATAATTGTATGCTTGGAAAATATCATGAATGAATGTTATACACGTGAATACATATATTGAATTTCTACTTTGTGAGAAGATCATAGCTAATAATTGCTTGTGTGCATGGTAGAGAACCCATGAAATTGGATCAGCTATGATGTGGAAGAGGGAATTCCATGCTACAATGAGGAATTGGAAGGAAGAATTCCTCCACTACCCTCTTGATATTGTATTTATAATTTTGAAGCGGTCGTGCATATAAATTATGGCATAGGAATGCTGAAATGCAAGAGATTAGATAGATGATATGACTATGCACTAGTAGGCATATTAAGAAACATCGCACAGTGCATGTGAAATGCTTGTGCATGAATAGGACATTGCATATTGGTAAAATAGTGAGGTTTCACATATGCAATGAGCCAATTGAGATAATTATGGTGGTTGCTAATAATTAGTTGTGTCCGCATTGGTTGTAAGACAAATACAATCAAAACATGGCTAAAGAAGTTGATGACGTTGTTGCACATGACCAACGACCTTATGAAGAGAGGATGGTGCAACAAGTCTGTGATCGTGATGTTTGCAAAATGACTAAGTAGCCTTGGTAAGAGGCCAACTGATCAAGTAACATCAAGCGATGTTAATAATAGCCATGCAGGTAACGGTTATTTGCGCTTAATTGCATGAATGTTGAAAGAGGATTTGGTGAGATCCCTTCAACTATGTTTTGAACTATGATGATTTGGTTTGCATATGGTATTGAGTGCTCGAATGGGACTGTTAACCTGCCAAGTATGGTGAGGTATGGGTAAGTGAAGGCAATGATCCTTACACCCTATAGTTGCTTAGAAATTTCAATGCATTCATATGAAATTATGTCATGCCATGACGGTTGTGAGTTTAACAACCAAAGCAAGTGAGGACTTATGGCCCTGTCATGGTAGTACATGGTTAGGCCATAATATCTTTGAATGCATAGTACTCATAAATTAATGCAGGGTTGCATTGAGGAGATGTGCATTAAAATATTATGTACAATCTTATGGTTATACATTGAGTGATTGCACACTAAAAGATTATGTGAGTGATGTAAAAGTGCATGCATATGTATAGGTGCACATGTTGAGATGCATTGTGTGAATGCATGATTATGGTGTATGTTTCATTACAACTAGATAATAGATGGAATGGTGAACTATTGTCAATCCTAAGAGCATTTCATGAGCTACTATGAATGCAAGAGAATGATTGCATAAAATGATGTAATTAAACCATGCAACTCTAGTATGGTAATGATTCACATGAAGTAGATGATTTTGGTGATATTAAAATGCTTCAGTGACTGTGGCAACAATGAAATATTATATGCATAAAGACTTACAAAGTGTTTGGCTGATGGAAGTTTCAAATTCTAGGTAGATTGTTTTGGGCATGGCAAATATGGGTAAGTCCATGATGAAGATTGGAATCTACCATGAGCAAGAGCCAAACGATATGAGAACAGACTCATGGCTAAGTGAATCAATTTTCGTAGAGGACAGAATTGCAATTCATACTTGAATTTAATTATCAATGCCATTGACTGATTAGAAAAATCATATTTGAATTTTATTGCTAAATGCTACTAACTGTTTGGCTATTTGATAAATGTGCCAAGAAGACCAGGAGTGATGGCCTGCAAAAGCCAAACTAGATGGGGAAGACCCCATGCTTTGGAAATGGGTTTCGGGTGAAACGCCATTAATAATATCTCAACTAAACTGCATGACGGTAAACCATGAGAGTGAGATGGTAAAGCTATGCCCAGAAGGCATGTGAGATACATCTGCAAAATGAATGAGTATTCTGTGACCCTAGACAAGAACATCCATGTCTAAATTATTAGGGTTAATATGCAGAGCATGCTCTATCTTATTTATATCATTGCAGA
Organism: Larix kaempferi; assembly: GCA_027924585.1. Lineage (NCBI taxonomy): Eukaryota > Viridiplantae > Streptophyta > Pinopsida > Pinales > Pinaceae > Larix > Larix kaempferi. Next base: position 21,777,416 of record BSBM01000887.1, read on the forward strand.
CTGCTTGAGTATGATTAGGGCCTACATGGCGCACATCAGAAAGGGGGTGCACACCTTTTCTAGTGCTAGGTCATGATAGGGTTTTCAATATTGACTACACCCTAAGGGAATGGACGCATTCCTGGTGTTTCAATACTTGATAGTGAATGATATGAATTATGGTTACAAAATTGAACAGCAATACTGATGAGCTTGCTTATCATTCTTGTGTTGTCAGCCTACACAGATGCAGATTAATAATGCACATTTAGAGGCAAAGTGAAGAAGGGTACGCAAAATGACTGTATAGGAATTGGTAGCCTTTCTATGCTCACACGAAATATTACCAGAAGGGATGGATAGACCCGAAGAGCTGTGTAATAAGAAGAGGTATCATCCTTGTGTGAGTGGGGTTATGCTAACCTGTAGTTAAGAAAGTCACCTATAAAGTTCCTAAAAGGAACCACTGATTTGCACCAGAGAAGGAGTGACATCCTTGTATGAATGAAGAGTTGTGTGTGTGAAGGGTTGTGGTGCAAGAAGGTGTGGTGACATTGGTGAAGGCATAAAATCTCTATTAGGACAGCAATAGGAGGGCAGGCGCCAAGACTGACTGAAAACCCTAAGATGCCTATGGCTCCATAGTAGAGCCTTGATCTATAATGGTCAGGTGGCACAGTTTCCTTCCATTGGTCGATGACCCAGATGAATGTGCTGGCTCAGCAATGGAGAGGGCCAACCAGGTATGGGACTGATTGGGCACCACCAAATGCTTGGTAAATCCAGTCAGCGTGAAGGTGTACTGGTGAAGCATTAACTACATCCAAGTCCATAGGCGATCCCAAAGCTTGCAAAGCGAAGCAGGATCCTGTGGACCAGAGGGGAAACGCACAATACAGATAAGTATTCGTTTTCATTTATGTCTTGTTTGGAATACTGAATATTTCAGGTATAAGTCTTCTAACATCTAAGCTGATACACTATTGTTTCTTTGTTGGAAACCTTGGTCATTGCAGGAAAGCAAGACCCTGAAAGAACTATAAGTCACTGGTAAATCCAGAGAGTAAATGAGTGGGCGATATAAATTATAGAGAAATCCAGGGAGCAACTGGTTGAATGCTATAAAGTTCTTGATAAGTCCAGAGAGTGACTAGTTGGGCATTAACTACTTGATATTGTAAAGCAACATGTATGCTGGCCCAACATTCCTTAATTAATTAATAAAACCAGTTAGAGCACTGGCCTAGCATATTGCTAAAGAAAATGATTGATAAACCCGGTCGGCGTACTGGCCTGGCATTTCCTATTCGAATGATTGTGGAGTAGCCTACTTGCTGGCCCAACATTCATAATTGTATCCACGGGAAATCCAAGGCTCGTAAAGCAAAGAAGGATCCTGTGGAATAAAGTGAAGACATCAAATACAAATAAGTATTTGGTTATCTTGCAACTTCTTGCTTATGAATATACATGTGTAGGTGATTTGGATCTTATTTCCTAAACTTTTTTTTAGCGATAAACCCTATGAAAATAAACTAAACATGTGAATTGATTCAATGTTTGAGTGTAGGTATTGTTGGAAGCAAAGACTAGGAAGGCATCATAGGGATGCAGATGGACATGTGACCATCCTAAAGAGATCAGTATGAGCATTAATGAAAGATGGTGCTAGTGGACATGAGTGGGTCATAGCAGCCAAAGGTTCTGTAGGCAACTATGGAGAAGGGTTCCTAGTTGAAAATCCTTAGACAAACCTTGGACACTAAGTGTCATAGCCAAGAAAGGAAAGTCAAAGCATTCACATTGAAGTGAAAGAGACTAAGGAGCATGAAACCACAGCAATGGTGTAGCTCCATAATAGAACAAGACTAAGAGGGAGAAAATCCTATTCTTCTCTTTCCTTTCGATTGATGCATTTATAAAACAAAAGATTGTTGAGTGCATGTCATGGCTGAAAATAGATTGTGTTTAATTGCTTAAAATGAATTGTGAATGCTGAAATAGTAAATCTCTTGTGAAAGGATGAACATGAATGAGTTCATGTGTATGTTGGGAAAGCATGAAAAGCGTGGAAGTCCCATGAATAAAGCGTGGACATTCCATGTCAATTGGGAAAATAATTGACTAATTTTAATGTTTAATGTTTTTAATGTTTGAGTTGTTGTGTGTTAAGAAATGTTGGGGTTGAGATGGGTATCCATTGCTTTGGGCTGTGATGAGCTTTAGAGTCCCCTTTTTTTCCTTGTAGATATCATGTCCAGCTTGGAGGTGATCTCTGAGTGCTGAAATAATATAGGCTGGGTAGAGACCTGCGGTTGGGAGGAACGTTGCAGCAACATAGCTAGTTGTTTGGGGCCATTTCACCATAAAGATAAGTGTCTTGTTGTCTATGCATTTACTTCTGCAATGTTTAGATTGATGACTGTTTTTTATATGCTGTATGCATATAAAATATGTGTGTGGATGAGTTTTTAATTCCGCTGTGCTTAATTGTTTAAATGGCATTTGCACACTCTTAATTTTATTGTCGTGAATCTAATGACTTGGCGGAGCTTATGAAAAGCCCCATAGATTGGCATCATGTTCCCTTCTTGAAATTAGATAGATGGGTGGGGACGTTATAGATTTCCAGCAACTCTGGATCCTCCTCCAGGGCAGTAAATGTTCTCGTTGCCTCATCTAACAAAGTTTGGCACTTAGCCACTTCACTGGCTATGCTTTCAGCTGCGGCTTTTACTTCTTGTGCTCTGATCTCTGCCTGGTTGGGTGGTGTCTTCGGTTGATTCTGGGCTTCCAAGACTACCATCTTTGCCTCAAACTCAGTTTCCATATCTTTCATCTCTGCCTTAAGATCGTCGACTACCAAGCCGATCTTAAGGATTGTATCTGCGAGCTCTGGCTACTCTTTGCATTCCGGTATCTCCGCGACTACCAAAGCGAAAGTGTGCTCGATTCTTCTTCGTTGATCCACCTCGTCTTGAGGTTGCATGTTTTTCTTCAAACTTGCATCCTGGAACTGCTTAAAATTTTCATGCAACTGATGGTGCTAAGTTAGAGAGACCATACTTCTATCATGAATCTCCTCTACAACCTGCAAGTGCAGATTGTGTAGGCCCTCCAATGGAAACATTACAATGTCGACGTCCACATGTTCTATGTCCTGCACATTCAAAGCTAACTATTCGCGCGGTACCCTTATACTCAGCGGGTCCAACTTAACAATGCGCGACTTTGGTGGCAAGGCCAGGGCTATAGGCAACGTTTTCTTCAGCCACGAAGTGTCCCCTGACCTTCCCTCTGATTCTGAATCTCGCAGCAAGGGAAAGTTTCTCTGGACTTGCTCAAATTTCTCAGTTATGCCTTGCAGCGTGGTGAGATTCCTCTGCAAAGTTTCCTGAATTGCCTCATCCTTTTTCTCTTAACGGCCAACAGATCTTCCATTTGCGCAGTGACCGTAGATGCGATCATAGCAAAATCATCATCATGAAGCCTCGCTTCTGATGGGGTCTTTGTAGCTTCCTGCTTCTTTTTCTAGGGCTTCTCCTGCGAATAGCTCCCAGCTTCCTTTCTCTTTCCCGACCACGACTCTTCGACAATAGGTGTAGGGATTGGATTACTCTCTCAGAGTCACTCTCAATCTCCACAGGTCCTTCAACTTTAAATTCAGGTATCCATTCCTTCATAATGGTGTCGATGTCTTCTTCATTCACGTGGTAGCTTCCTTGGAACCATTCAGGGTTCTTCTTCTGAGCCTTTGCTGAAATAAAGATAGAATGCATATCAGCGAAAAAATTGACGTTGCAAATATACTTAGCCGTTACCTCTTTTGATATCCGCGGCGTGGCAATAATGGCTTTGCGCAGCTACTTGTAATATGTGTAGAAGACTTCAGCTGACGTGCGCTATCTTTCTTGAACCAAATTCGCCCAGAGGTTTGCATAACGGGCGCCTCTGCAATCATTGCTATCAGTCATCCGGCCAATATAATGCTTTGGTTCCTTCCACCCTACAAATGCAATCAGCACTATCAACCAGTTATAGTGGAATTTGCTTCCATGTGTGTGCGTATCGTTAAGCTCTTCTAGAAACTCATTTAACAGGTACTGACACCAGTTAAATCTTCATCCTGTTGCGGCCTTTACCCCAAGCAGCACTGCGCCCGCGGGTACTTCAGTCGGTCTTGTCTTTCGCAGAATCTTCCCTACTAGCAGTTGTGTTACAAACCGCATAGCTTCATCATCGATGTCGTCCGTGACGAAACCTCTCTTTCCTTTGATGATAGGCTGCATTTTTTTCATCTTCGCGGCGACCTCCTTATCCCTATTCTTTCCTTGGAAAAATTGCTTGGGGTCCTCGCCTCTCTTGCTTAACCCAGTAATCTAGTGGATCAAGTCAATATTTAGATCGACATTATGATCCAACCAAAGATATCCCTGGTGAGTGCACGACATCAGAGTGCACACTACCGCATTCAACTTTGGCGTTAGGTCTAAGTACGGGAGCCTCAATAGGTTGAGCAACCCCGACTCGACTACTCCGGATAACCAGTTTTCTGCGACCAGCACATAATTTCCTTTTACGTCCTTCTTCCACCACATATACTGGTCTCACTGAAATTTCAGAAACTTTGGTTCAGACGGGTCCTTCTGCATCTGAAGCAGGTCGAAGTCTTTGAATTTACATTCTGGAACTTTTCCCAATAAGTTCCCTTCCACTTTGACATGCTTCGAGATACGTGGAAGCAGAATCTCATACTTAGCATTCTTGAGCAGTTTAATGGATGGTGCATCTGCTTCACACCACGAGATATACTGCGGGGTTAACTTCAACGGTATTTCTTTGTCACTCAGCGGAAAATTTGGTACTGTGGAGCTTCCAACCTCCGGCTTCATCTTCTCCATGGTCGGGTTCTTTCCCTTGTCTTGCATAGTTGTAGCGTGTCTTGGGGATCGTCGGGAACCTTGTCCTTGCTCTGTAACAGATCTATTAGCAGGGGTTTTCATCAACCCTTCAATCCCTCCGTATTTAAATACCTTCACAGTCTCCTTGACTGTGAACTCTTGCTCAATCAAGGACCTTTCAAACATTCACTGGATTTTCTTGACAGAGTTACAGGATTACTGCTCGCTCACTGTAAACAATTTCACAATATGGCTCGCAAGAAAATTCTAGAATCTTGGTAAATCCCACGAGTCCAAATACAACAGTATTTATAGGCACATCGCGACTTAGCAACACCCCTCAACGGCTAGATAAGCATTAAATGTCATGGTTGTTGGCTGAATCTGGTGAAGATTTCGGTCCTTTGCTTCATTAACTCGTTCAGAACGGCTATTTCTGCGTTAAATGCCCAGGCGGTCGTCAACAAAATAACTGTATCAACGCTATATTTGCGACCGACATTCTAACGGCTAATTTTATGGAGTGTTGTGTCGAACTGCGCGAGGGGACGTCACTACTCTGGCGCAGTCACTTCATGGTGCATGATTTCTTGGTTCTGAACTTTGCCTTTTCCTTGTTCCATTTGATCTTCGTGGTTGCATTTTGAGCTTCACAAATGCGTGGCTCTTCTTTTCGTTTTCTCTTTTTCTTTTTTCTTTTTTCTTTTTTTTTTCCATCCGCGCAGCTTCACTTCTCAACAAGTGCTGCGCAGTACATCTTCTTCCTCAAACTTTGCGTACAGACTCTTTCCCATTTCTAGTGCCCAATTTCAACTTGTACTTGACACTTATAAATTTCCTTATTTACCTGCTCATTGAGGGTTCTGCGAAGTAGGACTATCCCGATAGGGTTTTAGTCTACTTCCATTTACTAGGGCTGGTGATGTATCTCTTGCTAACGTGGCTAACTGATTGCGCCACCGTTAGTAACATGCAAAACAGTATATGGGCCAAGCCAATGCATTTTAAATTTTCCAGGAAACTTCATAAATTTTCTATCATATAGGCGGACTAGATCACCTAACTGAAAGGTCTTGTTTTTTATATGGCGATCATGCCATGCTTTTTATCTATCTTTATGCACTTGCTGGTGGAAGCCTGCGATGAAGCGATCTTCCTCCAAACCAACCAAGTGTAGAAGCCTTTCTTCTAGTGCCTCTCAATCTTCCATGCCTGTAAATGCAACTATTCTCAAGCTGAGAACAATATACTCCATAGGCATTACTGCTTCCTGTCCATAGACCAACCTAAAAGGTGTATGGCCAGTCAATTTCTTGCAAGTAGTCCTGTACGCCCACAACACAGCTGGAATGCGTAGATCCCAATCATCCTGATTGATGTTGCATACATTGGTTAGCGCATTCTCCAATACCTTATTGAAAGCTTCCACAGTTCCATTTGCTATGGATGATATCGCGTATTTCGTTGGTGGTGAATGTGGAACTCTTCGGTCAATGCCTCAATAGTTATGTTCAGAAAATGAGTGCTTTGATCACTCATCAAAATCTTCGGATATCCAAACATGGTAAGGATGTTCTCAAAAATGAACTACGCGGCAATAAATGCGTCACAGTCCTTCACTGGCTTTGCTTTTTCCCATCTAGTGAGGTAATCAGTTGCAGTGATTATGTATGTCGCACCAGTCTTTTTCCTGGTGGGTTAATCGTTCCCACAAAATCAATGGCCCATTTCTCAAATACCTGAAGGGTCAACTGTGCGTTTAGTGGCATTTCATATCTTCGTGAGGGCCTCCCTGTCCTCCAACAAACATCTCAGCTCTGGCAATGTTCTTTCGAATCTCTGTGAATAGTAGGTCACCATAGCCCTGCTCGCAATATCTTCTACGTAGTTGCTCTTCCTACGCAGTGGCCTCCTGATGCTCCTGAATGCGCATCATCCAATATAAATGGTTTCTCGTGCTCTAGCACACATCTGCACAGCACTTCATCCGGTCCCAATTTATATAGTTGTCCTGCAATTATGGTGAAGTCTGTTGCTCTTACTACCAGCTGCTTCTTCTGCTGCGTAGTAAACTCTATGGGTGCCAACCCAGTATTCAATAAATTGACAATGTCTTTATAGTAGTCATCTGCGATCTGGATAGCAAATAATTGTGCATCAGGAAGACTATCTTCGAAGTTAGTCGGTTCTTCACCTAACTCAATCTGTGAGAAATGGTCAGGTCCTAAGTTCAATCTGCCTGGCTTAACCACTATTTCAAAGTCGTACTCATGAAAGAGTAGCAACCATCTGCATATTCTTCCCCCTAACACTAGCTTGTTGACCAAGTATTTCAAAGCGGAATGGTCAGTGTACATATAGAAGTGCACACCCAGCAAATAGTGCCTGAATTTCTGTAGTGTGTAGACCTTAGCTAAACCCTCTCTTTCAATAGTCGTATAATGTTTTTCAACAGAAGAGAGCTTCTTGCTCGAAAATGCAATGGGATGGTCAATACCTCCCTCTCCTGGTTGTGCTAGCACAACACCCAATGTTATACATGAAGCATCCACATGGACATGAAATGGCTTCTCCCAGTCTGGAAAACCCAGGATTGGCACAGTTACCATTTTTTCTTTTAATGTGTCGAAGCCTTGCTCACATTCCACGTTCCAGATGAACTGTGCGTCTTTCTTCAACAGCTTCTCCATCGGTGCAGTTATCTGGGCATAACCTTTGATGAATTTCCTGTAATACCCCGTATGCCCCAATGTGGTGCAAAGCTGCTTTACTGAATTCGGTGCTGGCAGGTTCACAATAACTGCGATCTTCGCAGGATCAACCATCAAGCCCTGTCTGCATACTATGTGTCCCAACAGAATACCATAAGGAACATAGAAAACACACTTCTTCAAATTCAGGGAAATCTGATGTTGTCTGCACTTTGCTAGCATCATTCTCAGGTTTTCACAATGGTTCTTCAGCAAACCAAAGACAGTCCAATCATCAAAATATGATTCTAAAAATTTATGCATGAAATATTTAAATGCTTCGACCACAACTCTAGAAAAAATGGCAGGTGCGTTCTTCAGACCAAAGGGAATCACTGTATACTGGAACGGCCCCCATTCACTAACAAAAGTGGTCTTATGCATGTCCGCTCGATCAATCCTTATCCGATGGTATCCCGAAAATCCATCAATAAATGAATATGCCTCATTTCCTCCAACATTGTCTAATACTTCATTTGTGAAAGGGGTAGGAAATGGGTCATGCATCGAAGCATCATTCAATTTTCTGATATCTACGCAGATACTGATCTCACCCTTAGTTTTCTTGTCCTAGATAACCATCAGGCTTATCCACTTGGATTCTTCAACTGGCTCAATGATCCCCGCATCAAGCATCTTATCAACTTCTGTCTTGACTATTTCTTTGTATCGAGGATTCAATCTATATGGCCTTTGCTTAACAGGCTTCGCGCTTGGCTTAAGAGGTATCTTCATAACCCCTAAGTCGCCCAGAATACCTTTCATTTATGTAAACTTTGTCGAAAATAAATCCTGATATTCATGTAGCGGGTCCGCGATCTCTGCGACCGTCTAATCATCCCAGTAGTCACCAATAGACGCGAACTTCGGCTCTTTGCTTATGCCAATGTTCACTTTTCTCGTTTTCACAGGTCCACTCATGTCTGGAATTTCCAGTGGAGGTCCCTCTACATCGCGCACACCTTCTGACTCTGGTATATTGACGTTGTGTGGATCCTCCTTATCACTTTCTTCTCTATCTTCCAACTCTTCAGCTAGATCATAACATCCAAGGGCATGCTCTATCTGTCTCTTCCATTCTAGCCGTAGATTTAGCTGTACGTTTACGTCCTCAAAGACCTTCTCTTTGAATTCCTCCAATGCCTCATTTACCTATGGGTATTCTTTCCTTGATGACCTGCAAATCTTCATTTATACTCGGACTTTCATCTTCAAAACTGAAACTTCGGTTGAAGTTCGTAGTGAGGATAAGCCAATCTGTAGTTCCTCTGCGCAACTCCATATCTCGGTACCAGTTCTTTGGAGTTTGTTTTGTAATACCCCATTTTGACCCTTAGGATATATTAGCTTTTAATGTAACTATTGTAAACATGTGATGTATGTATTCATAGCGAGGGGCTTAAGGCCAAGGTCCCGCTAGTGGATGCTCGAATTTTATTTAAATGGCAAGTATTAGATATTATGTTACCCATGTGCTATTTAGCCATGGAACATTGTAAAAATGATGTAAATAAACATCATGCAATAAAATACCAAAACTGGCTATGAGAGCAACTAATGAGAAGGGGCCATGTGTATCCACTAGGGAGTGGTGAGGGCGTTGTGGGATTGAATCGTATGCTGCCAAATGTCATTGTGAGAACCCATTTGACTTTCATTGCTGACATTTAATTATGTTGTAAGGAAGTTGTTGAAGAATTCAGTCCATGGCTTCAATGGAGCATGGGTAGCCCAGAAATTCGTATGGCAAAGTATGGGCTCTGTTTTCTTGACCCACAAGTCACTCTACCTTATGGGAATGGGTTCTTCCTCATTCCCATTCCATTGTTGAAGATCCCAGCAACAGTTTCCATCCATTATGAATGCCCAACAGTGAGAAAAACCAGAAATCGAAACTTTGCAAGAACCCACGTTTTGAAGAGCCATAAACGCCCAGAATTGGTATTTGACAGTGAAATCCAATGGGGGATCCATAGATATGAACCTTGGGGCGAAATTGAGAGTATTAGATACCCTGAAATCCATTAGAAAACCCAGTTTTTATAGCCTAGAAAACTAGTGACGGAATTGAGTTACTTGATGACAGAATTGTGAGAAATCCAAGGGTGGATGTTTGAACAGAGGATTGGATTGCTTGAATTTAGCTTAAGATGTCTATAGCTCTGGGGTTGAGCTCACTGGCTTAGAATCCTCCTCATTTGCTTATTGCATGCTTGATAAACCCAACTGGGTGTTGGCTTAGCATGACTGTTTGAGTGAAACCATGGCTGTGAGTAAGCCCATCTAGTTCCTCCTTAGTGGATACACAACCCAGCTCGGGGGTGATGTCTCAGCTGAAAGAATATAGGCTGGACAGAGATCTATGGTTGGGTGGAACATTGCTCTCACATAGTCAGTTGTTGGGACATTTACATTTCAAGATAAGTATTCTTGTGGTTGAGTTATGTTAATTCTATGTTATGTAATGTTTTAATTAATGACTATTGTTTATATATTGAATGCATAATGATACTATGTGCATATATAGTGTTTAATTCCATTGTGCTTGCTGAGTATGAATATGTATGCACAAGTTTTATTTATCCATGCATTTCTTAGCATTTTGAATGGGGATGAGATTGTCAATAAGCCCGGTATGTTGGTCATGTTCACTCCCTTGCATCGGATTAACGGGAGGGGATGTGACAGAGTGTTATCAGAGCCCATGTTGCAGCACTGGGGCTGCTTGGGACAAACTCTGAGTTTGCAGGCGGATATCAAAGTGTTTTTAACACAATATTGATGAAGTTTGGGCGGCATTTTGATTGGGGAAAATGGCAGAATTAGAATTCTTAGGTGTGGCATAGAATCACACCATTGCATATATCTCTCCAAGAGCTTTCCAACGGTACCAGACTTGCCGTATTTGGTTAAGGAACGAGGGAGATATGAGCCCCGCAAGTCCACAGGTTGCGCACAGACTGCACATGAGTTACATAGGTTGCGCAGGAGTTGCACAGGTTGCGCACAGGTTACGCAGGAGTTGCACAGGTTGTGCACAGGTTACGCACAGGCTACGCACAGGTTGTGCATGAGTTGCAGAAGTTGCACAGGTTGCGCAGGAGTTGCACAGGCTGCACATGAGTTGCACAGGTTGTGCATTCTGAATTGTGAAGGTGCACAGGTTATGCAGTTCGAATTGTGGAGTTGCACAGGTTGTGAAGTCTGAATTGCGAAGTTGCATAGGTTGTGCAGTTCGAATTGCGGAGTTGCACAAGTTGTGCAGTTCGAATTGCGCAGTTGCACAGTTTGTGAAGTCTGAATTGCGAAGTTGCACAGGTTGTGCAGTTCGAATTGCGAAGTTGCATAGGTTATGCAGTTCGAATTGCGAAGTTGCACAGGTTGTGCAGTTGGAATTGCGGAGTTGCACAGGTTGTGCAATTGGAATTGCGGAGTTGCAAAAAAAAAAAAGGTGGTCAAACCCAGAAATTCATAAAAGATGAATGGTGCATCAGACCAGAGATCTGCAAGTTGCTGAGTGTTCCTTGTTGTATGGACTAACTTCGCCCGATAGAAATTTTTTCCTGAATCTTCCTAGATTTGCTTCTACAGGTGACTGAAGTTGGACTTCCATGATGTTTTGCAACTGTGTAAAAGTGCATAATTTTAGTGAAAATTGTCACTTTTGAAGTAATGCAATTTCCACACCCAAAGTCATAATGGAGCATGTGGATAAGCATTGGAGAGCTTATCCAACAGGGAACAATGGTGCATCACCATAGTTTGAATGAGGCTTTCATATATCATAGATATTTAGAGCAGAAATGTGCCAGTGGCTATTTTGACAAAAAAATTGTCGTTGTTGTCAATATGGACAATTCCTAGAATTGCATGCCTAGAAGTAGCATGTAGGAATATTATGCATAAGTATATGTATTGAATTGTTGTTTGGTGAGAAAATCATAGCTAATGATTCCTTGTGCACTTGCTAGAGACCATGAAATCGAACCAGCTATGATGTGGAAGAGGAAGTTCATGCAAAGATGAGGGATTGGAAAGGGAGAATTCCTTAACCCCTGTCTTGCTAACTGTATTTATATTTTATAATCTTTATGTACATAAAATTATGGCATGAGAATGTTGAAAATGCAAGAGATTAGATGGATGGCATGAATATGCAATAGTTGACATATTAATAAACATTGCACAGTGCAAGAGCAGATGTTTGTGCACACATATGATACTGCATATTGGTAAAATAGAGAGGTTTTACATATGCAATGAGCCACTTAAGATCCCTATGGTGGTTTCTAATAATTAGTTGTGTTCGCATTGGTTGTAGGACCAAAGAAAACCGAAGCATGGATAAGGATGTGGATGATGTTGTTGCATATGACCAACCACCTTATGAGGAAAGGATGGTGCAACAAATCTGTGATCATGAGATTGGAAAAAGGACTGTGTAGCCTTGGTAAGAGGCCAACTGACTAGGTAACATCAAGCAATGTTAATGACAGCCATGCAAGTAATGGTTATTTGTGCTTAAATTGCATAAATGTTGAAAGAGGATTTGGTGAGATCCCTACAACTATGTTTAAACTATGTTGATTTGGTTTGCATGTGGTATTGAGTGCCTGAATGTGAATATCAACCTACCGAGTATGGTGAGGTGCAGGTAAGTAAAGGCAAGGAGCCTTGTGCCCTATAATTTTCTTAGAAACCTCAATGCATTCATATGAAAAAAATTACATCATGTCATTTGTGTATATTGGTTGTGAGTTTAACAACCAAAAAAAGTAAAGACTTATAGTCATGTTGTGGTAGTACATGCCATATGAGACAACCATGGTTAGGCCATAATACGTTGGAATGCATAGTATTCATGGATTAATGCAAGGTTGTACTGAGGGGTTATGCATTAAGTGAATGCACAACAAAATATTATGTAAATGTTGTAAATGTGCATGCATATGCGTAGGTGCACATGTTGAGATGCATTATGAGAATGCATAGTTGTGATATATATGTTTCATTGCAATTAGATAATCGATGAAATGGTGAACCATTGTTAATACTGAGACCATTTCATGAGCTGTTGTGAATGCAGGAAAATGATTACATAAAGAAGATAGACATGTTGATGGGCTACCAGAGTGCTCTACTAGAAAGACACAATTACATAAAAAGAATATGGCTGTGAAGTAATGAGTATTTACAGTTTATTTAAATTGCATGGGCAATGTACCCATGTCTTGCAATTTTTATATATTTCATTGCATTTCAAATGTTAATAACTGAGTGTGTTTGAATAATTGAGTGTTATAATTCGAAGATCACCTCAGTGACAGTTGTAGCAATGAAAAGATTATATGCATAGATACTCATAACGAGTTTCGCTGATTGAAGTTCAGATTTCAGGTAGAAAAGTCTTGCGTATGGCAATGTGGGTAAGTCCATGATGAAGGCTGGAATCTACCATGTCAAAGAGCCAAACCTCATGAGAAGAATCTCATGGTTGAGAACTCTAAGTTCTATTAGAAAGAAGAATTGTAAATCTCATATTTTGAATTTTGCTAATAAATTGCCAATGACTGTTTGGCTTATGTAAAATTGTGTCAGGAAGACATGTTGTAGGTGGATGTCCATGTATGGTAGCAAACATAAATCCATAATGGACAGAATGGTGCCACTTACAAGAGCCAAACAATATGAGAATAGCCTCATGACTAAGCAAATCAATTTCTGTAGTAGACAGAGTTGTAAATTCATATTGAATTTAATTATTAGTGACATTGATTGGTTATGGAACAATCATATTTGAATTGTATTGTTAAATAATGTTGACTATTTAGCTATTTGATAAGTGTTCCAAGAAGACACATTGCAGTAAGACCATGAGAGAGGGCCTGCAGAAGCCAAACTTCAGGGGAAGGATCCCATATCTTAAGAATGGGTTTCGGGTGAAACGCCATTAGATATTTTGATAATGTCCCATCTGCACTGCATGATTGGTAAACAATATGAGTGAGATGGTGAAGATTATGTCAGTAAGACATATGTGGGATATGGAAAGTAAAAAATGAGTTGGGATGGCAAACCGAGGGATTGTCAACTCAGAGAAGGGAGCCCCCATTCTTCATTAATGAAGAAGGACTACATCTACAAATGGATAAGTGTTCTGTAAACCCTGACTGCTCTCTCTCTCTCTCTCTCTCTCTCTCTCTCTCTCTCTTTATATATATATATATATATATATATACGTACATGTATATATGTGCAAGTCTAATTGTTAGAATTACTTTGCATGGCATGTTCTATTTATGTATATTATGGCAGTCTGCTTGAAGTATGATTAGGACCCGCATAGCTCACATCAGTGAGGAGTGCACACCTTTCTAGTGTTGAGTTATGTTAGGGATACCAATATTGATTACGCTCTAAGGGAATGGACGCATTCCTGGTGTTTCAATACTTGATAGTGAATGTTATGAAATATGGTTACAATTTTAGAGCAATAAAGCTGATGAGTTTGCTTATACTACTTGTGTTGTCAACCTAAACAGATGCTATTGGTGTTGCACACTAAAGAAGCAAAGTAAAAGGTTATTGTGAGGGGTTGTGGTGGAAGCGTTAATGTGTATGAAAGTATGTTGTGGGGATTTTGATGAAGGGTTGTGACGGTGTTGATGAAAGGGATATTATATGCCTATGACTCCATAGTAGAGCCTTGACCTAGAAATGGTCGTGGTGAAGTTTCCTTCCAAGTCTACGTGAAGGTGTACTGGTTGGACATTAATTATTTGATGTTTTGGAGCAGCCTGCATGTTGACCAAACATCCCAGTCCGCAGGAGGATCCCAAGGCTTGTAAAGTAAAAGCAGGACCCTGTGGACCAGAGAGGAAATGTCTAACACAGATAAGTATTCAATTTCATTCATTTCTTATTTGGAATAACAAAGGTTTCAAGTATAAGTCCTCTAACAATTAAGATGATGCACTATTGTTTCTTTGTTGGAAACCTTGGTCAGTGCAGGAAGCAAGGATCTTGAAAGAACTACAATTCTTGGTAAAACCAGAGAGTAACTGGTTGTGCACTATAAATTCTTGGTAAAGCCAGAGAGTAACTGGTTGTGCATTATAAATTCTTGGTAGAACCAGAGAGTAACTAGTTGTGCACTATAAATGCTTGGTAAACCCAGTCGGCGTGAAGGTGTATTGGTTGGGCATTAACTACTTGAATGTTATGGAGCAGCCGGTGTGTTGGCCAAACATTCCTCAAATACTTGATAATACCCAATCGGAGTACTGGCTTAGCATATTGCTAAATGGGATTTCTGATAAAACCAATCGGCATATTGACTTAGCATTGCCTATACGAATGGTTGAGGAGTAGCCTATGTGCTAGCCCAACATTCGTTATTGTATCCATAGGAAATCCAAGGCTTGTAAAGCAAAGAAGGACCCTGTGGAATAAAGTGAAGACATCTAATGCAAATAAGTATTTGGTTATCTTGCAACTTCTTGCTTATTTAATATGAATATACATGTGTACATGATTTGGTTATGATTTCTTAAACTCTTGTTTAGAGATAAAACCTATGAAAATAAACTAAACATGCGAATTGATTCGATGTTTGAGTATAGGTATTGCTGGAAGCAAGGACTATGAAAGCATCTTAAGGATGCATGTGGACATGTGACTGTCCTAAAAAGCTCAGCTTGAGCAGTAATGAAAGATGGTGCTAGTGGGACTGTGTGGGTCCTAGCAGCCAAGAGTTGTAGACAAACCATGTGGAGGGACTCCATGGTTGAGAGGTCTGGAATAGACCATAGACACTGAGTGTCATAGCCAAGAAGGGCAGGTCAAGCATTCACGTTAAAGTGAAAGAGGCTAAGAGCATGAAAACCACAGTGGTGGTGTGGGTTCCAGAATGGAACAAGAAAAAGAGGAGAAAAACTCTTATTACTCTCTCTTCCCTTTATTGATGTATTTATAAAAACAAAAAATTGTTGAATGCATGTATGGCTGAAAGTAAAGTGTGTTTATTTGCTTGAAATAAATTGTGAATGCTGAAGTAGTTAATTCCCTGTGAAAGAATGGACATGAATGAGCTCATGTGCCTGTTGGGCAAGCATGAAAAGTATGAAAGTCTCATGGATGAAGCATGGACTACCCATGTCAATTGGGCAATTAATTGACTGATTTTAATGTTTCTGTTATGCTTGGCCTAACAAAATTACAATGATTCATTTCACAGGTGAGAAAGTGAAGTTAATTTATTACAATTGTTGCAAAGCAAGTGTCGCTTGTGAGCAAAGTGAAATCCAGTTGTGCACCTTGACCATGGTAGCAGACCAAAGGCTATTGGACTTGGTTGGAAGTCTCATTCAAACAATTGCCAAGACCCAAGAAAATCTTGGAGAACTACTAAATCTACAAAAACAGCAGAATGAGATGAACCACAAGGTTTTGCGGGACTCTATTTGTCTGCAAACGGAGGTAAAAAACATTATGAGAGTAATCTGTAAGGGAAAGGAAAGTGGATCAATGATGAGGCATTCACCCCATCAGTCCATTAAGAAACATTCCAGGCAAGAAGACTCAAAGGAAATTGAGCAAGTAAAGATGAAGCAGCCAGTGAAATGTTGGAAATGTGGAGGACATCATTGCCTCCACAACTGCCCAACAAGGGAACATCAAGAGGGTAGCAGCCATAAAGTTTTCAGACTTGTGGATGAGCTGAAAGATCAGAACCAGCAGGAGAAGCTTATGGAAGCCAAAGGACTGGTTCCTGAAAGTTCAAAGTAAATGATGGAACGCAGGGCAGATCTGCAAAAAATTTTAAAAATTTTGGATGTGTAAATTGTATATGTATTCCTAAGTATTGGAACACCAAGGATGGTGTTATTCTAAAGGGGAGGGGATTGTAATACCCCATTTTGATCCTTATGATATATTAGCTTTTAATGTAAATATTGTATACATGTGATCTATGTAATCATAGTGAGGAGCTCAAGGCCAAGGCCCCGCTAGTGGATGCTCGAATTTTATTTAAACGGAAAGTATTAGATATTATGTTACCCATGTGCTATTTAGCCATGGAACATTGTAAAAATGATGTAAATAAACATCATGCAATAAAATACCAAAACTGGCTATGGGAGAAACTAATGAGAAGGGGCCATGTGTATCCACTAGGGAGTGGTTAGGGGTTGTGGGATTGAACCGTATGCTTCCAAATGTCATTGTGAGAACCCATTTGACTTTTCTTGCTGACATTTAATTCTGTTGTAAGGAAGTCATTGAAGAATTCAGTCCATGGCTTCAATGGAGCATGGGCAGCCCAGAAATTCGTATGGCAGAGTATGGGCTCTGTTTTCTTGACCCACAAGTCACTCTACCTCATGGAAATAGGTTCTTTCTCATTCCCATTCCATTATTGAAGATCCCAACATCAGTTTCCATCCATTACGAATGCCCAGCAGTGAGAAAAATCAGAAATCGCAACTTTGCAGGAACCCACGTTTTGAAGAGCCATAAACGCCCAAAATTGGTATTTGACAGTGAAATCCAATGGGGGATCCATAGATATGAACCTTGGGGCGAAATTGAGAGTATTAGATACCTCGAAATCCATTGAAAAACCCAGTTTTTATAGCCCAGAAAACCAGTGACGGAATTGAGTTACTTAATGACAAAATTGTGAGAAATCCAAGGGTGGATGTTTGAACAGAGGATTGGATTGCTTGAAATTAGCTTGAGATGTCTGTAGCTCTGGGGTTGAGCTCACTGGATTAGCATCCTCCTCCTTTGCTTATTGCATGCTTGATAAACCCAACTGGGTGTTGGCTTAGTATGACTGTTTGAGTGAAACCATGGCTGTGAGTAAGCCCATCTAGTTCCTCCTCAGTGGATACACAATCCAGCTCGGGGGTGATCTCTGAGCTGAAAGAATATAGGCTGGACAGAGATCTATGGTTGGGTGGAACGTTTCTCACACATAGCCAGTTGTTGGTACATTTACATTTCAAGCTAAGTATTCTTGTGGTTGAGTTATGTTAATTCTATGTTATGCAATGTTTTAATTAATGACTATTGTTTATATGTTGAACACATGATGATAATGTGTGCATATATAGTGTTTAATTCCATTGTGCTTGCTGAGTATGAATATGTATGCACAATTTTTATTTATCCATGCATTTCTTAGCGTTTTGAATGGGGTTGAGATTGTTAATAAGCCCAGTATGTTGGTCATGTTCGCTCCCTTGCATCGGATTGACGGGAGGGGACGTGACATGTTCCTCCAATGTATGCACAAACAAATAAACCCATTCTACCTGTGGTCTCTCCTCCCATGCTTGTGAACAGATTTCAATATGATACCTTGGATCTCTCTATCCATTATATTTTTCAAAGGGCAGTACAACCTTCTCGGCGAACCTGATCTGAATCATGCGTCTGAACTGCTCCCATGTTGTCAATGTTTCCTTATGTGCAACCCACCATCTGGAAGGTGTCTCGCATAGTGCCATGTTTAGTGCTGGTAAGCGATGTTCAGCTGCAACTATGACAGTACATTCTTGGATAAATGAATAAACATTAGATGAACCATCATAGGTGGGGAGTGGACTTACCTCTCTCCCAATCCAGCGCAGTGACTTTGTAATCTGCGCGCATCTTCTGGGAGATACCTCATGCATTCTGGTCTGCCAATTCTCCAATCCTGCATTGAAGTTTGAGATGCAAGAGCTGTCACATCGCCAGCTGAGTGTTCCATCCGCAGTAGTATTAATGTAATCAACAGCATTCATAGTCATCTTGTAGATGCGGTCCAGGTCTTGAGCTCTAAATTCTTCTTGAATCGGCTCGCTATATCTTTCATCTTGTGAAGGGTCCAACGGCACGATGACCCTTATGTCTTGAACTTCAAATATCATCTTCTTTGTTTTCAAGTTTATGATGGCGAGGTTATCCATAGCCCATACAATGCCCAACAATGCTGGATAAGGCTGACTATCATCCACAATTTCGATAACCTCGAAGTTTGCATGACTTCGCACTCCATCAATGTCAATAATGACATTGGATAACCTTCCAAAAGGTATGACTTCCATATGATTTGCTAGCCTCAACTATATAGGTGACCACTGCAGTTTTGGTCTCCCCATCTGCTGCCATGTTTGCTTAGTTAAAACATTTACTTCTGACCCTAGGTCAAGAATGATTTCATCCATTTCATAGTCTCTTATCTGTGCACTAAGCCTCATTTCTCGGCTTGTTCTCTTATGGCTCTTAATTTGATGAACTCCGCTCTCGGTAGTCTCCTTCTCCCTGCATGGTTCGTATTGTTTCAACAACTTTTTGAATTCCACTACAACATCTACACTCTTCAATAGTTTCATGCATCTCTGTAGGAACTACGCAACAGAAGTGCATGTTTCTATTGCGGCGCACATCTTGTCATATGCTGCTGGCATATCTTGCATTTGTGGTACTTCACTGCGCAACGAGATTCTTGGTGAAGTAGGTGGCGGTTCTTTGAAAATGTCCCATGCTTCTTCGAAGACTTCTTTATTTTTCTTTAGGTTGAAAGCACGTGCTTTCTCAGTAGCTCTTCTTATCCATATCGTTTCAACAGGGGTCTGCTTAGTATCAAACATCCCAGAAGTCGAAGCTTCTGCTCCTCTATCTCTTCTTGTTGTAGCGCCGCTTCGCTTCACCACATATATGCTTGGGTCTTTAACCCTCTTTTCTGCTGCGATGAACTGAATGTTCAGGTTCAGCGCATCTTGCTTCCATTTCTGCATCTTTGTCGCTAAGACTGGGCAGTCCTCAATAACATGATCAAAATATTTACACTAATTACAAGTAGTGCATGGATTAGTACAGTATCTAGATACATGGCCTGGCTGGCCACAGTTATAATATATTACCTGGCCTTGGCCTCTTCCTTGTGCTTGGCCGACATTTCTTCCTCGTCCGCGGTATCCTCCACGGCCTCTATATGCGCCTTGATCATACTGCGCATTATCATGCTTCTACAGAGTTTCTTCTTGGACTCTGTATACTCCACTATCGCGCATATGCTCCATGTCTCGCTTTCTTTTCTGCATGAGCTCATATGCCCTACAGTTGGATTCATCATGTCCAACTGACTTACAAAAGTTGCAATACAGGTTCTTAGGGGTTCGAACATACTTATGTATCAGATAACAGTCTTTCAGTCGGTGTCCTCTAGTTCTACAGATTTCACACCACGACGCTTGATTATGATTTAGTGGATTTGGTGCACCATTGTTAAGGTATTCTGCAAATAAAGGGCAGTGTTCTCTAGTGTGCCCTTCTCCCTTACATCCGGTACACCAGATTTCTTGTCTCTGTTCTTTTCCCTTCTTCATATCCTGTAGTTGTAGTGTTAGGGTAGCTAACTGTGTCTGGATCTGAGACATTCCAGTGCTAGTCTCACCAATTGTTGAAGCCTCCAACTTCATCGCGATCTCCAAGGCTTCTGCCTACGAAGCAACCTTCTGTTGCATTAACGGCAATCTGATGTGGGGAAACAACGTAGCTATAAACCATTCTTGGTGTTGTTGTGGTGCTATGACAAAGCTGACTTGGTCTAGCAATGTCTTAAATTTTTGGTCAAATTCCCATACTGTTTCATTAGGTTTTTGGTTAATTTCCTTTAAACCTATTATGCATTGGGATTCTGACTTCGGCTTCTTAAACTCACTCAATAATGCAGCCTTAATTTCTGTTAAGGTTCTAATCTGTCCATGAGAGTATTTCATAAACCAGTTCAAAGCTCTGTCTCTGAACGTGGTGATGAGCTACGCTTGCTTCACAACATCATCCTGAACCTGCTTGACACTCCACACAGCTTCACACAGAAACCAATGTTTCTCATGGTCTTCTAGACCCGTTCCCTTAAATATCGGCAGCTTGATGTCGTCAGTCATCCTTATTCTAGGTGGCTCAAGGTTCTGAGTAGGGTTAATTATAGTACTGCGCGGATTGTTCTAGGCAAGAATATTCTGAGATGGGATAGTCGGATTCGGAATGGTCTGAGCACTTGCTCCTGCGATATTACTGGTATTAACGCTCTAAGGATTAGGAATATGAGCAACGAGAGGGTTCTGAACTGACGAATTCTAAGAAATAGGGGGCACAGTGTTTACAATCGGTGGATTCTGCGAAGTAATAGGCTGATAAGTGGCTGGTAGAGGTGTGGTCTGACTATTCAGCTCACATGGTATTTCGCTATCTACGCGGATTCCATGCGGTCTAGGATTTTTCTCACTAGTATACTTGTATCTCTTTCCACTTCTCAAATTATGGGTTTCATCGTCAGAGCCACTATATATGTTATCTACCATGATAGACTCAAAAATTTCATTGCATTCTTAAAACGCCTTTCTCAGCTAAAATCATTTTAATGTATAAACTGAGATTGTTCTGATACTTACCTCTGAACCCTTTGAAGAACTATTCTTTGACTACACTCTAGGATTTCAACGTGTCCACAACGAACTCTGTCACGAATCCTTCTAGTATGTTGTCAACCCAAAAGTCGACTGCTCACGAAAGTGGACTATCTATCGCTTTGAGCCTCTTGGTAAGCTCTGGGGTTCACTCGGTTGGTACTTTTGGCTGGAAATAGTTCTTTCACTCTGTGAGCTACGAGATCCACTCGTGCAACTCGTTTCCAAAAGATGCCTAGAAAATTTCGCGAATATCTTTCCACAGGTATTTTTTCAACCACTCTATGTCAGAGAGACACGAATGTCTATTTTCTTTCTTTGCGAAGTCTCGTTCTGTCTTATCACACCAATCCCAAATCTCTTTCTTGTCTGGGTGCCAATTTTCTGCAATCAACGAAATTTTTTCGTCCGAGCACATCACTATTTCAAGTGCGGCAACTCATCACAAATTCTTAGTGTGGCAACGGAACCATTTGTTGGCTTAAGTAATTGTTTTAGAGGTTTTCAATGTAGACCCAGGTTCTTCACGATTCAAGGAACCAACAAAACCCCTTTTCACCAACCCTTTCGACAACAATCTGATAGAAGACTGAGGTCTCACCCGTGGTGAAGCAATTGGGGGGTTGCGGAATCAGGTTTCCACAACCACGAGATGAGTGCTTAAACAGATCTAATGAACAACGCGCTATGGGCCTCGCGCTGCGGACTGAGGGTTGTGTGACGATCACCTTCTTCGCGGCTAATACTTCTTCAAGATAGAAAGCTTGCGCAACTCGCGCATCCAAGGACTGTGCGGTTCGGAGGTTATACGACAACAAGATAGCGCAACTAATGACTGCGCGTCCTCTGCGGACTTAACCAGCTTCAACAAGCTATACTTAGTGTTTTATCCAGTCATCGAGTACCTTAGGTTATTTGTCTTATGACTTATGCAATATGACGAAACACGATACACTGCGCACTTCCGGTGCTGCGCTTCGAAGGAGTCGCACGGCGCGGACTCTACTTACTTAACTGTTTATCTAACTGACTTATGCATTCATTCATACTTAGATATACTTGTGCATCTAACATTCATCCACATATGCGGTACTTAACATATTATTCCCATCTCATTCTTTGTGGAGAATACATATAAAAGTAGAACACAAACTGATAAGCAAGATCTCAAGCATACACTGTAAGCAATTAAACAGATTCAAACACATAGACAGTCACACAACACAGTATTTGACATGGTTCACCCCCAGGATGGGAGCTACGTCCACATGAACTATTGTTATATCATCTTGGGAAGAGTACAACAGTTCCAGTCTGTGCACCCAACTACAAACTCTCTTCTCTCTCAATAGGCCTATGCGCACATAGCTTGCAGAGCCTTTAAAATGGCTTCCAGTAAAACAAAACATGTAATGCTCAAGATTATACAATGAAGATTTGAGATTAACCCTTTCCCTTACAAAATGTGCCCTTTTGTAGATCATGCCCGTAGGTCATGTCTTTACAATGCATAGGCAAAAACCCTGAGGTTTCCCAAAACTATCGCGGTTTTTCCTTAACCGGACTGTTAGACTCTGATAGTGACTCCTCTGTCATGGCCATCCTCTACGCGTGGTCACGTCGCTATCATCCGCCCTGTCATGCGCATGCCAAGAGGTCGCTTTCACCCAATCGTTCCTTCACTAACGACTTCATGCATCCGTTTCATGTAGTGCTTCATTTGCTTGTGCGACCGGTCGCTTTCCTCCACTTTACTCCTTACCCACCGCTTGGTAATCATGGAGCATCTTAACCAAAAATAGACCACCGACGGTCTAACCTGAATATGTACCATTTTCCTTCCAACATTCTGCCTTGCCGGATCTCCGTAGATCAGGCTCTTCGTAGCGCTACCTCTCTGCAACGTTGTACTTCGCAGAGTTGTAGCTTCGTGGCACTGGCTTCCTCCTCTGCCAATGTTGCGCCGCGCTCTACTTCGCAGCTCCCAAAACTGTCTTTGCCAAAAAGTGTCCATCTGAACTGCACTTAACTTCGCAGTTCCAAAAATGATTTGCACAAAAATGCCCCACTTGGGCCAGGCCCAACACCACTCCACAATCACTTTAGAATCACCAAGTACCTGAAGAGATAATATACAAATTTTTGAAGCAAATAGGAGAAGGCCCCACAACACCAACAACTCTGCCTTGGTATTAGCACTTTTCCACATCCCATCCAGAAACGAAAGCAATGATATTCACTGAGTTCTAAAAGCATACCTACCCCACACATACCAACTCGATAAGCCCCATCAAAATAGTTCACATAAATCTCCCCAACCAAGCTAGGATAGAAATGATCCAAGGAAGCTTAGACTTCTTTTCTTTTTGAACTTCTCTAAAGGAACCCTCTACTCTAAAACTGACCACAGAAGCAAAAAAATCACAATTTAAAAAATAAAAGGATTTCTACATCTCCATATTCCCCAAAAAACAAAAATTGGAAACTCTTTTAAAAGTGGAATCTTTCTTATCCAAGATTTTAAGCACATGTCAAAGGAAGAAGAATCCCACATTTCTGAAATATGAAGATTAACCTTAATTTCCTCCCATGATTTTTTCGCAAACTCATAGTGTATGAACAATTGAGGAACAAATTCAGCCTCCTTACAATGCATACTGCAAATATTTGGACTCATTCTACCTCTTTTTATTAAATTATCCTACATCATAATTTTATCTCCAAACATAACCAAGAAAAACATTTCAACTTAAGAGGTACATTCCATTTCCAAACCTTATGTTATGAATATAAATATGTAAATAATAATTAAGTTGTTAATTAATAATAAATAAAAATAATTATTGTTATTAAAAGCCACAACTCTTTACGAAGAGTTACTATGTACCCCTTAAGGATTTGATATACAGGCTCTCATATTTGTAATCTCATCGTCTCTTATTTATCATATACATTTACTTGTTCATGGATTATTTGTCCTATTTACATTGTGTATTTCTTTAGTAAACAATTTTTTTTCGTTTCATTGGTATTAGACCCCTTTTCTCAGGCATTCCATTGGTCCATATCAAGGCAGTCAGACCTTCATTGTTCAACCTACTATATTAGGGATCAAGAGAGCCTCTCCTCATAACCACCCTATGTTGGACGTAAGCTTTCAAACATGGAATTTTGGTTTAGCCTTTGGCCATCAAGTTAGAGTTCTTTAAATTAATTGGTCGTTGACCAAAACATTGGCCTTTGCCCATTCACTTAGCTGCAAAGAAAGATAAGAAAAGAAAGTTAAAAAAAGGAAGAAAGAAGATTAATAAAAAAAGGAAAGAAGAAAACGAGAAAAAATAATTACATAGTAAAAATATTGATTAAAAAAAGTAAGAAAAAGGAAAAAGAAAAATATATATGTGTGTGTGTGACCAACACATGGTTTTATCATATCCAAACCAACACATGGTTTTATCAAGGCCAAACTAGCACACGGTTTTATTTTCCACCCCCCTTAGCAAAATCTCTCAAAATCATTTATTAGGGTTTGGAACCCTAATCTCTCTCATTTAAAAAAATAAAAATATAATAATAACATAATATTATTATTTTTTTAAATCCAAATTCAATCCATTTCAATAATATATATATATATATATATATATATATATATTAAAAGTTGTACTTACATAAAAGGAAAGGAGTAGTCTATCTATTCTACAAATCCAACCTTCCGGCAAATGGAATTCGGTCAATCTCCAGTAACCTTCCCCTCCATCCACACTATGTTGTTGTTTACTCTTTGTTTTCCATCTACACACCGTTAAGACCCACTAACTCTATATCTGACAGCATGCATTAATTCCTTCTGCCCCCATCATCCCCACTACCTGGTCTCAAGCCCATCCGACCTAGTCCCACACTAAATAGTTCACGCGCAATGTTTAAACCTCCAGCGGTATCCTCCACAATACCATGTTCTAGCTACAGTAAACCTCCCACACTATTCACCTCTAGCGGCCAGCTTCAATAAACCTCCCACATTATTCATGTCTGACAACTTTTGTGTTAAATTAATGTAACTTGAAAGAATATTCTACTTGTATTTTATTATTGTAACTCCGTCGGGGGTGTCTTACCTCCGTTCGGGGACGCCATTATTACATTTGGTCATGTAAAGGTCATGAGGTTAAACCTCCATTGTAAGTCGGGTCGTTAGCACCCAAAAGAATATAATATAAATATTATATTGAGTCTTCCTAGAGAGGTCGGCCCAATTAGGTTATTGGGGCTGACCTAGTTGGATTAAAAGTTAAGTAAAAAATAAAGTATAAATAGAGAGTGAGTTCCTCTCATTTATTCATTCACTCACTTGTGCAATTCGCATTAGAGGAGAAAGAGAGAGATTTGTGAAGGAGAAGGAGGAGTGGCTTGAGTCCAGAGTTTGGTCTTTTTGTCTCACTTATTTGTGAGACATATTTTTGGGGCATTGTACTTGATCATCTATATTGAGGAATTTCTTGCTCGGTTTTCTTCCCCTTAAGAGTTTCCCAATATAAATTGTTTTGTGCTTTGTGATTGTGCATCTTTCAGAGATCCTTATTATGCTGCTATTGTGAATAATGTATTTAATGCTAATGAATTTTCAATCTAGTCTATGGTAGCATATAATTTTAACATGGTATCAGAGCTTGCCTGAAAAGAGCAACTTTCACGAGGTAAAACTCTTCTCTCTCTCCGAAAGTGAAAAATTAGGGCTTCTCACAAATTTGGATTTTTGGAGTGCAATTGGCATAGGAAGGTGCCTCTCGAAGATCGAAATTTTTGAGTGGGGAAACTCTCGGAAAGACAAACCCTAGTTTGACTTTGGACCAGAAACTGCAAAAAACCAGAAAAAGCCAGAAACTGCAGATCATAATTTCGCAACTCAATTATGAAGGGAGAAATTTTGGAATCTTCAGAAACCAAGTGTACCAGCATACTCGCCTCATTCAAGCGCATCTTTTGGTGAGTTTGGTTTTTTATTTTGAGAAATTTTGATTTTTTGTTATTCTCTGCTCCGCAAGTTGAGATGGCACCAAGCACTAAGATTGATGACACGTTAGAAGGCATAGAGAACTTTTGTGCTTGGAAGTATGGGATTGGACTCATTCTGGAAGAGAATGATCTTACCAAGTTTGTTAAAGAAGTTGTACCTGAATCCGGAGAAGCTGAAGCTAAGGAGAAGCAGAAGAAGGATATGATTAGGACTATGAGGATCATAGCAGACTCCATTAAAGATCACTTGATTCCTCAAGTGACCTATAAGAAGACTCCAAAGGAGATGTTTGATGCCCTAACTAGAATGTATGAAGATGAAGAACCTCCCAGGAAGCAAGCAAAGAAATAAATAGAAGAATATGTTTTATTCTCTGCTCTCTCTGGGTCTGTGACACCTGGAGATGACGTATGGTTAATTGATAGAGGTGCTTCAAATCACTCTCTCCAGTATTGAAGAAAAGGACTCCCCTTGAAAAGTTTCTCTAGGAGAATAAGAAAAGCAACATACACGATTGGTTTAGGAACTCTGATGATGAAATAGAGCTCACCATCAGACAAGAAGACTATGATCAAAGAGATCCTACCAAACAAACAAAGATAAGTATTTGAATTGTCACTTTTGTTTAAATGATAGTATCCAGTTGTATACACATTTATTTAGGAAGTGTGTTATGAATGTTAGAATGTTTACATGCATGTGATAGGTAAGTAGCCTATGGTGCTATACAACATTCCATTGCTACTTATCTAGAATGAAACCTCTTTGCTGGCATATTGGGAGTAGTGCACGCTCTTAATAATGTTATGGTAGAGATGGAAGGCATCTAGAAAGTTACCATATGAATGTAGGGTATGGATGAATGTTGTAGCATTGGCTAAGATAGTGTGACTTATGTTTTTATGCATATATTTGGAAAGTATTAAATGTTTCTAACCATGCTATTGAATTTGACTTGTAGGAAGTATCGTACACGATCACCTACAAATGAAGAATGATGAGACTTGTTCCATAGAACAAGTGACGATGGTTCAACTATAAACAAGACTTATAGAGGAAGTCGACTATGACGAGATGTTGCTCTAGTATCCAGACTCATGGTGTGATCAAGATATCGAGCAACCTCCATGACTTAGAGAACCACATGTGTGCAGATTGAAGAAGACTTTATATGGGATAGAATGATGAGATCAAGGATCACCTAGAGTGATGAGACATCAACCTTTGCTATGAGGTTGAAGATGAAAAACTCATAGATGGGTGCAAGAGATAACTTGGAACAGAATTCAAGATATTTGGTTGTCCAGTTTTGTTCATGTTCCAAAAGAGAAAAGGACCAATTTGGATCCTTTCGGAAAGAAAGGAATCTTGTTGGATACCGTGATGTCTCCAAGGCCCCTTCAGGATCTATATACGAGGCTATCATCACATGGATATTAGTAGGGATGTGACATTTGATGAAGATGCAGCCCTCAAGAAGTCCAGAAAGTGCCATCATGAAGAAGTATATAAAGAAGATGTAGCTCCCAGAGTTACAGAAGTGGCACCCTCTCCCGTTGATGAGACTCCAGAAGATCATGATATGTTGGAGCCCCAAGAACCTCCATCCATGCCTATCTCTCGCAAGATAAAACCAGCTTGGGATAGAGAAATCATTCAAGATGCAAAGAGGTATGGAGCTCCAGAAGGCTCCACGAGAGAAAGCAGGAGGCCAAATCCATTTTCCAATTATGCAGATTTGATGTGTGATCTTGTAGACAAAGAACCTACTTGCTTCGAAGAGGTCATTCAAAAGAAAGAATGGGTAGAAGCTATGACGGAAGAATACCAGTCAATAATGAAGAATGATGCGTGGGACATAGTTCCCAAACCAGAAGGTAAAAGTGTGGTATCTTCCAAATGGATATACAAGATAAAACATGTTGCGGATGGAAGTATTGAGAAATACAAAGCTAGGTTTGTGACTCGAGGATTCTCTCAAAAGGAAGGAATCGGTTATGAGGAAATATTTGCTCCTGTAGCAAGGTACACTTCAATTAGAACCATCATGGCACTAGCAACCTCGATGAAGTGGAAGTTACACCAGATGGATGTGAAAATAGCTTTCCTAAATGGTGTTATTGAGGAGGAAGTGTACATAGAACAACCACAAGGTTTTGAGGTTGAAAACAAAGAGACGCATATATGCAAATTGAAGAAGGCTCTGTAGGGGTTGAAGTAAGCTCCAAGATCTTGGTATGGAAGACTTGATAGTTTTCTAACGAGCTTGGGATTTACTAAGAGTCAAGTTGATCCTAACCTTTAATTCAAGGCTATGAATGATGAACCAGTCATATTATTGCTATATGTGGATGACTTGTTCTTGACAAGTAATGAGAAGAGAATCTTAGAGTGCAAAGAGAAGCTCGCTGCAGAATTTGAGATGAAAGACCTTGGCTTGATGCATTATTTTATAGGTCTCGAGGTATGGCAGAGCCCAAAGGGAATCTTCCTTAATCAAGGGAAGTATGCAGTAGAAATCTTTAAAATATTTGATATGTTGGAGTGTAAAGCCATAGCCACACCCATGGATACCAACTTGAAGTTATTATTTGATACTTCGTGAGAATTAGTGGATCTGACTCTATACCAGCAGATTATTGGGTCGTTGATGTATCTGATGAATACCGGGCTAGATATATACTTTTTTGTGAACACCTTGAATCAGTATCTGGTAGATACTAGACATGTTCACCTTGTAGCTACAAAGCATGTGATGAGGTACCTAAAAGGTACAATAGACCATGGTCTCAATTATACTCGAGATCAAGAGTTCAGATTGTATGGTTCTACAGATTTTGATTGGGCAGGAAGTGTTTGAGACGGGAAGAGCACTTCAGGCAGATGTTACAATCTAGGGTCAACCATGATCTCATGGCTAAGCAAGAAGCAGTCTAGTGTGGCTCTCAGCACTGCAGAGGCAGAGTATATTGCAGCCTGTTTTGCGAGTTTTGAAGCTATATGGCTTTGTAAGTTGTTATCAGGTTTGTTTGACATGGAGTTGGATACCACAATAATTCTATGTGATAACCAAATTTGTATAAAGATGACAGAGAACCGGTGTTCCATGATAAGTCAAAACACATAGAAATACGGTATTTCTACATGTGTGATATGGTGCAGAAGGGAGCTACAAAGCTCCAATACATGAGCACGGATGAGCAGGTTGTAGATGTGTTGACTAAGACTTTGTCTCGAGTGAAGTTTGAGCACTTCTGTGACAAGATTGGTATAGTTTGAAAGGATTTCCCTCAAAAGGGGGAGTAGTGTTGATGATACTGTGGTGCAGTGGGATTGATCATCCCTATACAGAGTTAGTCTTAATGTTGATTTTGAGTTGTGTTGGTATCGATCGTCCCTAGACACAGATGTCTTAAATGATTGTGTTGGGATCGATTGTCCTTAATAGAGATGTCTTAAATAATGAGCTGTGTAAACATAAAAGACTTGAGAAGAAAATTATGACCTGTGTAAACATAATTAGGGTTTGTAGTATCTTAGGGTTTGATACTACTATGTACATATTCAATAATTTAAATCAAAGGTGAAGGTTAGTGAAGAAATAAAATATATATAATCGTAATAAATCTATACAAGGATTAATTCTTGCAGCTGCAATAATTCTTCAAAATACAATTGCTTGTAAAGCATGAAATGTATAATATTGATGTGCATTTGCCTACTATCTGAAATGAATAGAGTTAAAAGAAATATATAGAACTATGCAGAAACATACTCTTTCATGTGTTAATTAAATGAATTCTATACTGTTGTTGATGCTATAGTGTAATGTTTACTGTGTTTGAATATATGACAGAATTTTAACAAGAACATTACTGTAATCATTTTTCCAATCAATGGCATTCTGCCTATCACTTATCTTTCTTAATTTACTTCTCTATACTGGAGTACTATGCAGAGAACAGCATGGGAAAAATATAGAGATGGTTATCAATTCAATTATTTCACCAAGCTTTTTCATTCATAATCATACTTAGATCAGAAAATAAAATAACTTCTTTTACATGACAGAGTTTAATAATTCTACTAAGCAAAAACATTAAATTGTAAGCAAAAGTAGGAACAGTAAAACCTGGTCGACTGTAGGAGAAACAAACAGCCCAAGGAACCTATTCCACCCAACCAATTCCTGAAGACAACCAAGTTACTTGCCTTAGGACCCCCGAGCCTATTCACTGAACCACCAAGAGGAAGATTCTGTAGAAGCCTTATTACATCAACTTGCAATAGAATGTAGATTGTCCAGTCCTTAAGACTCAGCAGCCAAAACTACCTGCACCAGCACCTCTGGTTTGCCTTCTCGGTATAATTAACAGACTTACAGTTGCACTCTCACATAGCCTCCCTATTCGAATCTCTTAGTGATCACCTGATGCACTTGAGGAATATTTCTGCAGAAAATATTATAAGGGGGTTGCCTGCCCAATTCGAATTGCCTTATGTAGGTTGCCTAGGCCTTCTAGTGGTTAACTGGTCATTATTGAGCTTCCTGCTCACTTCCACCCACCTCGGGGATAATGCCACATTTTTAGGGGTAGTTGTCCCATAACCAATAGCTAATGGTGAAGTGCAAATGTTGTCGTCTGTCCCATACCTTCTAACAGCTTCCATTCCTCCTAGTGGGTCAGTGAACACTCATTTAACACTTCCCTTGGGTGTTTGTCTCCTACTTTAATTTATTAAATAATAATAATCAGTAATTACATTCATCCTTGACCAAACTTGGTCATAATTACAAAACTTTGTAATTAAAATTTAACATAAAGTATTTTGCAAATAAAATAATATTCTCAGAATTTGGGTAGGTGACATACACCCCCCCTTAAGTCTCAACATCGTCCTCGATGTTGGTTGATCACTCTCTGAGTGTTCCTAAAACAAAGTTGGGTATATTGCTCGCATACTACTCTCCAACTCCCAGGTTGCCTCTTCTGGGCTAAGGTGCTTCCATTGCAACTTTACCTGCCCAATGGTGCGATTCCGGAGTAGTGTTTCCCTCCTTTCGAGGAAACAGTCCGGTTCCACCTGAAAATCGCCGTCTTGTCCCACCTGTACATCATTCCAGTTTACAACATGAGTAGCATCGTGTACATACTTCTTTAAAAATGATATATGAAAAACATTATGTATCTTTAAATTTGGTGGCAAAGCCAGTTGGTATGCCACTGGTCCAACTCTTGAGAATATTTTGAAAGGACCACAATACCTAGGTGCCAACTTGGCACAGCTTCCCAATTTCAATGAACTCTTTTTCGGTCTTACCTTAAGAAAAACATGTTCAACAACCTGGAACTCTTTATGAGTCCTTTTAAGATCTGCTTGACTCTTTGCCTATCTTGGGCAGCTTTTGGATTTCTTTGTACCTGTTTCACAATTAGTTCTAACTCCTGCAACAATTCAGGTCCTAAAACAACTCTATTTACTGGATCATTCCAAGAAACAGGTGTATCACATTCTCTACCATAAAGAATTTCAAAAGGGCTAAGTCTGGCTGATGCTTGATTATGGTTATTATATGCAAATTTTACTAAATGCAAGTAGTCTTCCCACTTACCAGGATGATCCTTAACATACATTCTTAGCGAGTCTTCCAATACCTGATTCACTATTTCTGTTTGTCCATCCGCTTGTGTATGAAATGTTGTACTGAAGTTTAAGGTTGTATTCAACCCTTTAAACAAAGACCTCCAAAAGTTTCCAGTAAACTTAGAGTCACGATCTGAAATTATCACTTTTGGTATACCATGTAGTTGAAAAATCTGCTTAATGAAGATTTCTGCAATGTCTGGAGCCTTATGAGTAGTCTTCACATGTATAAAGTGTGTTGCCTTGTTGAGTTTATCCACTACTACCATGATAGAATCATTTTGTAACTGATTTTTGGGTACTCCAGTAATAAAGTCTATGCTTATCACTTCCCATTTCCAGCTAGGTATAGGCAATGGCTGCAATAGTCCAGCCGGATGTTGGTGTTCAACCTTCACTTTTTGACAGTCCAAACACTTAGCTATGTACTCTGCTGCTTCATCTTTCATTCTGGGCCAATAGTACTCTTTCCGTAGCATTATGATGGTTTTCTGATAACCTGGATGACCAGAGTAATGGCTTTTGTGCATCTCATTTAAAATCAAAATTTTTACTTCTGGTATGTTGGGTACATACAATCTGTTTTTGTATAATAACAGTTCATTTTCCTTTAAACTGTAATCTGCCATAGAATTTTCAGAACTGTTATTTGCTGTCTTTTCTTGTAATTTTCTGTATTTTTCATCCGTTTCACTCCTTTCGAGGACCTGATTTTCTAAATCTGTTGAGTAAGTACTGATGGCTGAAATAAAATTCAGTTTTGTTTTATGACTTAATGCATCAGCAACCTTGTTCTCTTTCCCTTTAATATGTTGAATTTCGAAATCGTATTCACTTAGAAAAGTTAACCATCTAGCTTGTTTAGTGTTCAAATTTGTCTGATCTAATAAATATTTCAGACCCATGTTATCTGTCAACAAGGTAAATTTTCTGCCAATAAGATGGTGACGCCACATTTTTAAAGCATGAATTACTGCTAATAATTCTAAATCATAAGTCGAGTAGTTCTTCTCATGTATTTCCAGCTTTCTAGATTCGTATGCCACAGCATGCCCTTCTTGTGTTAGGACTCCACCGAGTCCGTCATTACATGCATCTGTGCAAACTATAAAATCCTTATTAGGATCTACTATCCTCAGAATAGGCGCTGTAGTTAGTAACTCCTTTAACTTCTTAAAACTATCTGAACATTTCTGATCCCACGCAAATTTCTTCCCTTTCTTCTGCAAGGAGGTTATGGGGTTTGCAATCTTTGAAAAACCCTCTATAAATTTTTTGTAATATCCAGTAATACCCATAAATGATCTTACATCCGACACATCCTTAGGAACCGACCAATCATTAATGGCTTTTATCTTATCAGGGTCAACCGAGATTCCTTCCTTAGAAATTATATGTCCTAAATACTGAATTTTGTCCTTGTGAAAATCACACTTACTAAACTTAGCGTATAGTTGATGATCTCTCAGAACTTGTACGATAATCCGTAGATGTTCGTCATGCTCTTCTTTGCTTTTAGAATACATTAAAATGTCGTCTATGAACACAATAACAAACTTATCTAAGTATTTGTGCAGAATATTGTTCATCAAACACATAAATACAACCAGGGCATTAGTCAAACCAAATGGCATGACTACGAACTCATAATCTCCATATCGAGTCCTAAAGGTTGTTTTGAAAATATCCTCATCCTTCACCCGCACTTGATGATATCCTGACCTTAAGTCAATCTTTGAAAATATCGTTGCTCCACGCAGGTGATCAAATAGATTGTCGATGCGGGGCAACGGATATCGATTCCTGATTGTCATCTTATTCAACTGGCGATAATCTATGCACAGTCTTAAGATACTGTCTTTCTTCTTAACAAATATAACAGGTGCTCCCCAAGGAGACACGCTGGGTCTTATATAGTTTTTATCAATCAGTTCCTTCAACTGCGATTTAGACTCATTTAATTCCAGTATATTCATCCCATACGGAGCTTTAAAATTCGGTACTGCTCCTGGTATTAACTCGATGGTAAATTCTAAATCTCTCTTAAGAGGTAATCCTGGAATCTCCTCAGGAAAAACATCTTTGAAATCTTTTAGGACATGTATGTCTTCTAGTTTCATTTGTCCTCTTTACAAATAAACTCATCATTTACTACATTTACTGCAAATAATTGACATCCTTTCCTAACTGCCCTCTTTACTTGCATGGCTGAAATCTGTCTAAGGGTTGTCTTTCTTGGAATACCTTTTACTTCTACAGTTTCTCCTTCATCATTTACACATGTAAAGCTTTTCTCATAACAGTTCAGAATGAGATGATGGGCCTCTAACCAGTCCATTCCGATTATAATATCATAGGATCCTAAAGGTAAAACATTCAACATGATTTGTGTCTTTAACTGATTCATGGATAAAGCACATCTTTCAATAAAATTTGATACTTTCCTCTTTGTTCCTGTTGCTAGTCTAACTAACCAAGATTTACTGAACTTTTATGTTTTCAATTTAAAACTTTCTACAATATTTGGTGATATATAACTTAAGCTAGCACCTGGATCAATCAAAATAGTAACAGGATGATTTTGTAGCATACCTTCAATCTTTACCATAGAGATTTTATGATCTGCTTGCCTGTTGTCGAGTGCTGCATTAATTCTGGGCATCTCCCTTGCCAAGTCTCCAACAGTAGGTTCAGTCTGAATAGAATGAATGTCGTTAGCTGTTCGCTTCCTATTGGGGCATTCTGATGCATAATGAGGACCTTGACACTCAAAACATTTGATACGTGCCTTTTGATCATTAGTCCCGGTAGCATTGGGAGTGTTTCTAGGAGTTGTAAAATTATGCTGCTAACTGTTTCTAGAATTGTTCCCTTGAAAATTCCAATTCTGAAAATTTTTCTTTTGGAAACCAGAATTTCCACTAAACCTAAAAATTTTCTTTTTCAGTTCAAAATTGTTGGGTTTGTGACTTTTCCAGTTTGATATTCCTTCTCTTTTCCGATTAGTGTCATAACTTAAAATTGCTTTCCTCGTGGCCTCTTCTAAGGTCTTTGGATTGTCATACTCGATTATATCCTTGATGTTGAAAGGTACGCAGCTCAAGTATCTTTGGATCTTCGGTTTTTATTCGACGAGGTATGGCACATATCTCAGTAAATTTAGAAATTTACTGTTCATTTCTTTCATGTTCATACTTCCCAGCTTTAATTCATAGAACTCCTTTGATTTTTCTTCATAGTATTGTTCCGATAAGAACTTCTTTTTGAAGTATCGTTTGAAAGTACTCCAGTTTACATCATTGTTCTTGATGCCCTTCACTCTTTTGATGTCCTGCCACCAAATATATGCCTTCCCAATCAAGTTGTAGATTGTCATCTTTGCCTTCAATGATTCAAAATAATCATATATTTGGAAATATTTTTTCATGTCGGACAGCTAAGCTTCTGTTGTCTCTCCTTTTTCAGTTTCACCATTGAAGGTTGGGCGTTTGATTTTCTTGAACTCCCCAGAAATTTGCTCATACTGTTTGTGACTTTTTCTTTTGGGTTTGTAGTCCCCTTTGCTGCTGTCACTTGAATAATTTCTTTTCTTTTTCCGTTTTTCATGGGCAGCTTCTGATGATGTTGAAATGTTGTTTGCAACATCAGTTTTCATCTTTTTACTTCTATCTGGATGAGGTAAATCTTCAATCTTGGAGGTATTTTCAATTTCTCTATTCTGTTCATCAGTTGGGCATTGTTCGAACAGTTCTTGATTAAGTTCTTCTTGTGCTTTCAGAATCCTCTCATTGTCTTGTTTTACAGATCTGATTTCTGCTTTTAATTCTTGAAATGCTCGTAACAATCCTGATGAATTGTCATTTAATTCGCCATGGAATTCTTCTCCTTCGAAATGCTGTCCCGTGCTATGACTGTTGGTTCGAAATTTGTCTTCTAAATGTTCAGTTGATCCTTCCATACTTGTAACTCAAAATAATTTCAATGTAACACAAATAATTAAAGTTTTTGAATTAGTAAGATTTCTGCTTTAAATAAATTTCCTGCTGCGTGTTCTTGGACCTTTTTCAGGCCTAGAGTTCGAACATGAGCTCTGATACCACATGTAACATCCCGAAAAATACCAAATTTTTTTTTATTTTTATAATAGCAATGATTATCAAAGTCATTAATGTGGAACATATAAATTAACTTGATTTCTTAACTAAGATAATTAGTAACGATGACACATCATACTTCTCCAATAAATATGATATAGTTGTATTTGCCATTTTATATTTAAGTGGATGTTAATATCCTTAACGAAAGATCTTTTTATGATTATGCATAAGAATACAATTTACTGGTTTGCTTAAGTTCTAAATATGATTACATGCTGTACATAGTTTGTACTATTTTGATGTTCTTGACGATGTGCTGACAGTTGTTTGTATGTTGACGAAGGGGTCCTGCGAGGTACCCTAGGGTTTACTTAGCTACGATTAGCTAAGGCATTTGAAATCTGTTTCCATGTGCAAAACGCAGGTAAGAAACTCTACAACAACCATAAATTAAGAGTATATGAGTTCATCAATTCATCGTTAGTATAACATGCAACAAAACTAAGTACTACCCTGCGAAAACAAGTTACTAGAGGTATGGGTATTTTGGTTCCAATCCTAGTTTACGTGCTATATTACAAACTCTTCCACACATCGTCAGTTTGCTTGTTATAATGTTATTTATTGTCTATCAATGAGAAGTCATCTAAAATATCCATTACTATAACAACTCAATGACCCAATGTCCAATTGTAATTCTATTTGAAATCTTGGAAAATAATAAAGTTTATATTATTTAAAAAGAAATCTACTATTATATTATGAAACAACAAAATCTATAGACTATCCTAAGTCTAACAATTATCATCTTATTATTATTACAAGACTTAACATAAGGAATATATAGTGTTTATAGTTCTTATACTCTGATCTTAGCGGTGTAGTATGTATTAACTATACCTTGGTCTTATAATATTCATTGGCTTGTCAAAACATAGCAATCATATGTAATATATATCTTACCCTATATGACTATACATAAACTAAATAAAACAACCATGAAATGTAAACATTTGTATTGACCAAGCATTCACACTAAACAAGATAGCATGTGATAATAATATTATCACGATGCCTAAACAAGCCTTCGAAACTATATAGAAAAGTGCACAAGATCTAACATTGCAATAACTACGATGATGATGACAGGGTATAAAGCTTGGTACTTGACATGATTACCACTGGCAATGATAGGTCTTGGCATTTAAAGTCGATCAACTCGATAGTGAAGTGGAAGCTTAGTTGTAAGGTCTTCACGTGCTTGTGATTGCATTGAGCACCAACATAAGGCCGAGTTGTGCCATGCACAAGCTCTCGGTGTAACATCCCACTTTTATGCCCTATTTTTGTAAATGTAAATGATCATTGTACTAGTTTATTGGTGAGGAGCTCAAGGCCAAGGCCCCACCAATAAACCGTGTAAGTTGTGTTGTTAAATTCCTAAGTCAAAATTTGTAAAACTTAGGAGACAAAAGAGGGACGCACCTAAATAGCAGATAACCAAATCCACTAAGGGAAGCCTGGAGAATCTAAACGATTATGTCTCGTAGTCTTTAGGGCATAATTTCGTGGTTGGGTCTATAATTACTAACCTAAGACCTTCATAAGACGTCCTCAGGTGAGGACATTAACCTTTCACAAAACGAATAGATAGTACTTATGACCTATGCCATAACATGACTCTTATGCTATAGACGATTTTCAAATAATTGTCCCAAATACTTCAAGTATTAATCATATTTCGAGAAGAAAGTACTAGAGAGCACAATAGCTCCTTAAGCTATAAAAAAAGATTAATTTATTTATGGAGATATAGGTTATACTAAAAGATATTAGTTATATAAAACACAAGTGAGGAGGCTTATTCTCTTGGAGGAAGGGGGAGTAATTACATCCTCACCCATAACCTAGCTAGTGGATAAAAATATACATTATGTTTATGTTCCCTAAAGGAAACTTTTAGCTTTCCTTCTTGTGCTACCCCCATTTATGAAGCTATATAACAATGGATTGAAATGACCATACTAGCATAAATGTAAGCTATCCTATCATAAAGTGCATTATTCAAGTCATAGGGAGCATGCTAGTAAAGAGATAACTTATCCTAAGTTAAAAATATCATGATAACACAATTAAAGGTTAAATGAGGTATATCTTGCACACCTTTTAGAGCGAATCAAGCTTGAGAAAAGTTAAGGAGTTTTGTCCCCTTAAGAAAACGGTCACTGCCATTTGTAGCCTCATCGATTCTTAATTCACCACTTGTCATTTGTCATTTGGGGTTGAACACAAGACCCAGTCCTTATTAAAGATGAAAACATCTCGTGATAGGGAGAGAGATAGCGGTAGATGGAGAAGATAGATCTCGGCTATTTTTATTTAGATCCCCATGTATTTAGGGGGGATAACAACTCTGGAGCGGGGGGGATCCAGGTTGTGAAGTAGAAGAGCTAGTTTTGGGGAAAGCCACTTGATAGTGGAGAAGAGCAACCTGGATATTCTACAGATATTGGCGATCTCCATATAAGGTGAGCGTTGTACAGTACCCTTCTTCGAGAACTCTTCGACCTCCGGTAAGATCCTTAAGTTGTTAGTTGTTGCATTTCGCTGGGAGTGATATAACCTGCTCGCATCATACGGGTATGTAGTTTTATACTCTGCATTTGCATTATGGTTGTGCCCAGATTTGTGGGTAAGATCTCTCGGTGAAGAGGTTGTGGTTTTCTCTTTTAAAACTATGCATTGGTATTTAGCTTTATACTCTGCATACCTTGAACCCTTTATTAATATGAAATAGATATTTGCAAAAACGTTGATCCCTTTAATGTTCTAATTTAGATCTTTGCAAAAGCGTTGATCCCTTTGATGCTCTGCATAAGATCTCTACAAATATGTTCATAGTTACTTCTTTTAAAAGAGTTATATATATATTTATCTGGCATGCGGGTTGAAATACTTGGACGTGCATTTTTTCCTCCGAGAGAGAAATCCACGCATATCTCTTTGTTGATGGTGCATCCATCTCTGAGAGAAATGGCATGCAGACCTTATATCGTTGAAAATTGCAGTGAGCATTTTCTGCATCTATCTTTAGATCGAGTTCCTTTTATCCTCTGCATAATGCGAAATATATATCACATTTCTAATTTTTAATACTTTTATAGTGCCTTAAGCATGCAGCTGGATTCCCAATCGAGAGCCATGATCTTCTGCCTACTTACCTTGAGTGGATTAAAGAACTCATACCCCATGGAAGAATTACATTACGGCGCTGGTGTAGACCCCTGGGAAAGACTCTGTCTTTTATTTATATGCTTAGATATCTCTAAAATAAGCTAATGAGTCCACTGTAGCTCTCTGAAAGGGATCCTTTTATTTCTTTAATTAAATCAGGGAGAGTTCCCAAAATGCTAATATAAAACACGTGTAACTTTGGTAAAAACTCAGTGGAGTAAAATATTTTAGATCTCTGTAGGAAACGCAATGTAAGTATTGTATTACCAGATTTGATCTATATGTATAACTCGGTCAATTTTGGTAGGGTATTCTATAAATACTTGGCCCATACTTTAAAAAGAAACTTTGACTCATATTTTTCCCTTGAGAGTTGGTGATAACATCTTTTGGATTGATTAGCTAAGGAGGCGAATAAATAGTGTGGCATATTAAAATGAGTAGTACTTATTTGGTAGTAAGTAGTACTTAGAAATAACTATTTATTATCATATAGGAGAGTAGATCTTGGTAAGAATGTTGATATAATATTGAAAGGCTTGGGAAGCACTACGTGGAGTCATTATTGTCAGAGAGGTTGGCAAAAAAAAACACAAACACTCATTAGAGTTTTTTTTAGCTCTCTAATTCAGTTCGTTTATATGTCTGAAAATAACTATGATGGGATTATTATGGATCTAGTTTGTTGTTAGCATTGGAAGGTCTCGGAAATACTCTCTACAAGAGAGGTTGTGGAAAGTATGGCAACAACTCGGTTGTTGGATGTAATTCCCTATTTTGGGATAAGTAATAAAGATATGATTTTGTAGATGTAGCCCATAGAGATGGGTGAACTACCGTACTTATGGTCTCTTTCATGTGTGTTATATTATTGTTCTTGTTGTTTATGATTATATAAGCTTCGTCGAATGTTGTTAGTAAAAGATCAGTTACTCATGTCATTCTTATGATAACTACATCGAGGCATGGATGGTTCAAATTCTGGCGTATCTAAGTTTACAATGTATATTAAATTTTATTTTGGAAATAATTAATGTTTTATTAATTTTTGGAGAATTTTTCTAAATTCATAAAAATTGGGTATGTTACACTCGGTTTGCTTACATGGCAATTGGTAGATGTAGCAATTAAATGGTATTGACTGCATTGTTGGTTTGAATATCAACATGCCAGGAATGGCAGCTATTCGCCGTTGATCTCTGTAGGATCTAAGGTGGTGGATGAAACCCTAAGCAAGTGTTGGTAAGTCATGACATTTGGTTTTCTTGTCTTCATTGCTATGCTTAGTGGGAGGTTAGCAGAGCCGACAGAATGCTGCAATGTAGGGTTGTTGGTTTCTCAGAGAAGAGGACTCCTTCCTCGGTCTTGAACCTGGGACCTGAGTGATGAAGTTTACAGGTTTTAGGCTTATGCATTTGTGCAATAGAGCCACGATAAAGTTCTACTAGATGTGCGTGGTTCTTCTATCAGTTGTTAAGAGTGATTTGAATTTGGGGTTTGATTTCCCAATTTATGATATCTTCTTCTGAGTCCTTGCATTTGTGAATGCTGCAAACATCTTCAGGCTTTGTTGCCTTTGTAGGAGTGGTGCTTCTAATATCAGAGGCTTCATTCTAAGGGTAAGTAGTGTGATACTGAGTGTAATACTGTGAACTTGCTTTTTATTTGCGTTTGCATGCTTTTAACCCTTCGAACTTGTAACATGGCAGGTGCCCACTTCATTGGAAGGTTTCTATACCAAGGATTGGAAATGGAAGTGCTGCAACTGCTTCCAGGTAAGCCTCGGTCGTTCTTGAAAACCTCGTAGGTGCCTTTGATGGTGTTTTCTATGTGACGAGAGTTGGAACCGTTCAATTTTGTTTCGGTGATGGCCGAGTGTTGAAATCTAGGGTCTTAGTTTGATACATATTGTACAGAGGGTAACCTCCATTTGTTTAAGTTGTTATTTGGCTATTTGATGCTTGCTGCGTCGTTGATAAGAACTTTGCATTCGTTTTTGTGCTGCTATAAAAAGCAAGGGTAAAACCCTATCTAGTTTATGGATCTTGTCCTCGTTTAAATGTTTTGGTTGATAAGGTTTAAACTTCTGTGCAATGTTGGGAACCTTGACAGGCCCGTAATGTAAACTCTGTTATTCTCTTTGAATGTGAAAAGAGAGCCGAGGGTTCTCCTTTTTGAAAAACAATGGCTCGCTTGAAAAGAGAAGACTTGTTTTAAAATTTATGGTTGAAGAATTAATTATATAACTGAGATGTGATGCCGAACAACGATGGTTGTCTTCTGTGCTTTGTCATCGTTGTTGATATTTATGTTTTGAAAAATGTGATGAGATAGTTTAAGTGTTATATGTTTTCGAAAATGGCTAAGCCACCATGTTCTATTTTGTTTTACGAAAGAAACCCTACCTGTAGCTTTCGATTTGCTATCCGGCTTGTAAAGAGCTTCTGTACTTGAACCTTAATGTTTGCAACAAATGTTTTCGATGTTGTTAAGTGTTCTTGCTAGGCTTATAAGCTATCAATAGTCATTAGTACAGAATTGTGCTTTCTGCTAAGTGAAGTTTATTGTCTTATAGTAGTCTCGAAATGATAGTTAGGGTTTGGAAATTCTATAGCTATTAGGTTTAGAAAGAATTGTCTAAAGTTTGTCATAAAAGACTTAAGAAGAAAATTATGAGCTGTGTAAACATAATTAGGGTTTGTAGTATGTTAGGGTTTGATACTACTGTGTAGATATTCAATAATTTAAATCAAAGGTGAAGGTTGGTGAAGAAATAAAATATATATAATTGTAATAAATCTATACAAGGATTAATTCTTGCAGCTGCTATAATTCTTCAAAATACAATTGCTTGTAAAACATGAAATGTATAATATTGATGTGCATTTGCTTACTATCTGAAAAGAATAGAGTTAAAAGAAATATATAGAACTATGCAGAAACATACTGTGTTTTTCTTTCATGTGTTAATTAAATGAATTCTATACTGTTGTTGATGCTATACTGTAATGTTTACTGTGTTGGAATATAGGACAGAATTTTAACAAGAACATTGCTGTAATCATTTTTCCAATCAATGGAATTCTTCCTATAACTTATCTTTCTTAATTTACTTCTCTATACTAGAGTACTATGCAGAGAACGGCATGGGAAAAATATAGAGATGGTTATCAATTCAATTATTTCACCAAGCTTTTTCTTTCAGAATCATACTAAGATCAGAAAATAAAATAACTTCTTTTACATGACAGAGTTTAATAATTATACTAAGCAAAAACATTAAATTGTAAACAAAAGTAGGAACAGTAAAACCTGGTTGACTGTAGGAGAAACAAACAGCCCAAGGAACCTGTTCCACCCAACCAATTCCTGAAGACAGCCAAGTTACTTGCCTTAGGACCCCCGAGCTTGTTCACTGAACCACCAGGAGGAAGATTCTGTAGAATCCTTAGTACATCAACTTGCAATAGAATGTAGATTGTCCAGTCCTTAAGACTCATCAGTCAAAAAGACCTGTACCAGCACCCCTGGTTTGCCTTCTCGGTATAATTAACAGACTTACAGTTCCACTCTCACATAGCCTCCCTATTCGAATCTCTCAGTGATCACTTGATGCACTTGAGGAATATTTCTGCAGAAAATATTGTAAGGGGGTTGCTTGCCCAATTCGAATTGCCTTATGTAGGTTGCCTAGGCCTTTTAGTGGTTAACTGGTCATTAATGAGCTGCCTGCTCACTTCCACCCACCTGGGGGATAATGCCAAATTTTTAGGGGTAGTTGTCCCATAACCAACAGCCAGTGGTGAAGTGCAAATGCTGTCGTCTGTCCCATACCTTCTAACAGCTTCCATTCCTCCTAGTGGGTCAGTGAACACTCATTTAACACTTCCCTTGGGTGTTTGTCTCCTACTTTAATTTATCAAAAAATAATAATCAGTAATTACATTCATCCTTGACCAAACTTGGTCATAATTACAAAACTTTGTAATTAAAATTTAACATAAAGTATTTTGCAAATAAAATAATATTCTCAGAATTTGGGTAGGTGACATACACCCCCCCTTAAGTCTCAACATCGTCCTCGATGTTGGTTGATCATTCTCTGAGTGTTCCTGAAACAGAGTTGGGTATGCTGCTCGCATACTACTCTCCAACCCCCAGGTTGCCTCTTCTGGGCTAAGGTGCTTCCATTGCTTCTCCTTCATCATTTACACATGTAAATCTTTTCTCATAACAGTTCAGAATGAGATGATGGGCCTCTAACCAGTCCATTACGATTATAATATCATAGGATCCTAAAGGTAAAACATTCAACTTGATTTGTGTCTTTAACTGATTCATGGATAAAGCACATCTTTCAATAAAATTTGATACTTTCCTCTTTGTTCCTGTTGCTAGTCTAACTAACCAAGATTTATTGAACTTTTCTGTTTTCAATTTAAAACTTTCTACAATATCTGGTGATATATAACTTAAGCTAGCACCTGGATCAATCAAAATAATAACAGGATGATTTTGTAGCATACCTTCAATCTCTACCATAGATATTTTATGATCTACTTGCATGTTGTCGAGTGCTGCATTAATTCTGGGCATCTCCCTTGCCAAGTCTCCAACAGTAGGTTCAGTCTGAATAGAATGAATGTCGTTAGCTGTTCGCTTCCTATTGGGGCATTC
The DNA here is from genome assembly GCA_027924585.1 of Larix kaempferi. Taxonomy (NCBI): domain Eukaryota; kingdom Viridiplantae; phylum Streptophyta; class Pinopsida; order Pinales; family Pinaceae; genus Larix; species Larix kaempferi. The sequence goes on from BSBM01000887.1 coordinate 21,821,183, forward strand.
TGATGCATAATGAGGACCTTGACACTCAAAACATTTGATACGTGCCTTTTGATCATTAGTCCCGGTAGCACTGGGAGTGTTTCTAGGAGCTGTAAAATTCTGCTGCTGACTGTTTCTGGAATTGTTTCCTTGAAAATTGCGATTTTGAAAATTTTTCTTTTGGAAACCAGAATTTCCACTAAACCTGAAATTTTTCTTTTTCAGTTCAAAATTGCTGGGTTTGTGACTTTTCCAGTTTGATATTCCTTCTCTTTTCCGATTAGTGTCATAACATAAAATTGCTTTCCTCGTGGCCTCTTCTAAGGTCTTTGGATTGTCATACTCGATTCTATCCTTGATGTTGAAAGGTACGCAGCTCAAGTATCTTTGGATCTTCGGTTTTTCTTCGACGAGGTATGGTACATATCTCAGTAAATTTAGAAATTTATTGTTCATTTCTTTCATGTTCATACTTCCCAGCTTTAAGTCATAGAACTCCTTTGATTTTTCTTCATAGTATTGTTCCGATAAGAACTTCTTTTTGAAGTATCATTTGAAAATACTCCAGTTTACATCATTGTTCATGATGCCCTTCACTCTTTTGATGTCCTGCCACCAAATATCTGCCTTCCCAATCAAGTTGTAGATTGCCATCTTTGCCTTCAATGATTCAAAATAATCATATATTTGGAAATACTTTTTCATGGCGGACAACCAAGCTTCTGTTGTCTCTCCTTTTTCAGTTTCACCATTGAAGGTTGGGGGTTTGATTTTCTTGAACTCCCTAGAAATTTGCTCATACTGTTTGTGACTTTTTCTTTTGGGTTTGTAGTCCCCTTCGCTGCTATCACTTGAATAATTTCTTTTCTTTTTTCGTTTTTCATGGGCAGCTTCTGATGATGTTGAAATGTTGTTTGCAACATCAGTTTTCATCTTTTTACTTCTGTCTGGATGAGGTAAATCTTCAATCTTGGAGGTATTTTCAATTTCTCTATTCTGTTCATCATTTGGGCATTGTTCAAACAGTTCTTGATTAAGTTCTTCTGGTGCTTTCAGAATCCTCTCATTGTCTTGTTTTACATATCTGATTTCTGCTTTTAATTCTCTAAATGCTCGTAACATTCCTGATGAATTGTCATTTAATTCACTATGGAATGCTTCTCCTTCGAAATGTTGTCCCGTGCTATGACTGTTGGGTCGAAATTTGTCTTCTAAATGTTCAGCTGATCCTTCCATACCTGTAACTCAAAATAATTTCTGTGTAACACAAATAATTAAAATTTTTGAATTAGTAAGATTTCTGTTGTAAATAAATTTCCTGTTGCGTGTTCTTGGACCTTTTTCAGGCCTAGAGTTCGAACATGAGCTCTGATACCACATGTAACATCTCGAAAAATACCAAAATTTAAAAAAATTTATAATAGTGATAATTATCAAAGTCATTAATGCGGAACATATAAATTAACTTGATTTCTTAACTAAGATAATTAGTAAGGATGACACGTCATACTAATCCAATAAATATGATATAATTGTATTTGCCATTTTATATTTAAGTGGATGTTAATCTCCTTGACGAAAGATCTTTCTATGATTATGCATAAGAATACAATTTACTGATTTGCTTAAGTTTTAAATATGATTACATGTTGTACATAGTTTGTACTATTTTGATGTTCTTGACGATGTGCCGATAGTTTGTTTGTATGTTGACGAAGGGGTCCTACGAGGTACCCTGGGGTTTATTTAGCTACGATTAGCTATGGCATTTATAATCTGTTTCCATGTGCAGAACGCAAGTAAGAAACTCTACAACAACCATGAATTAAGTATATGAGTTCATCAATTCATCGTCAGTATAACATGCAACAAAACTAAGTACTACCCTGCGAAAACAAGTTACTAGAGGTATGGGTATTTTGGTTCCAATCCTAGTTTACGTGCTAGATTACAAACTCTTCCACACATCGTCAGTTTGCTTGTTATAATTCTATTTATTGTCTATCAATGAGAAGTCATCTAAAATATCCATTACTATAACAATTCAATGACCCAATGTCCAATTGTAATTCTATTTGAAATCTTGGAAAATAATAAAGTTTATATTATTTAAAAAGAAATCGACTATTATATTATGAAACAACAAAATCTATAGACTATCCTAAGTCTAACAATTATCATTTGATTATTATTACAAGACTTAACATAAGGAATATATAGTGTTTATAGTTCTTATACTATGATCTTAGCGTTGTAGTATGTATTAACTATACCTTAGTCTTATAATATTCGTTGGATTGTCAAAACATAGCAATCATATGTAATATATATCTTACCCTGTATGACTATACATAAACTAAATAAAACAACCATGAAATGTAAACATTTGTATTGACCAAGCATTCACACTAAACAAAATAGCATGTGATAATAATATTATCACGATGCCTAAACAAGCCTACAAAACTATATAGAAAAGTGCACAAGATCTAAAATTGCAATAACTACGATGATGATGACAGGGTATAAAGCTCGGTACTTGACATGATTACCACTGGTAATGACAGGTCTTGGCATTTAAATTCGATCAACTCGATAGTGAAGTGGAAGCTTAGTTGTAAGGTATTCACGTGCTTGTGATTGCATTGAGCGCCAACATAAGGCTGAGCTGTGCCATGCACAAGCTCTCGGTTCGCTTACATGGCAATTGGTAGATGTAGCAATTAAATGGTATTGATTGCATTGTTGGTTCGAATATCAACGTGTATGGAATGGTAACTATCCGTCGTTGATCTCTGTAGGATCTAGGGTGGTGGATGAAACCCTAAGCACACGTTGGTAAGTCATGACATTTGGTTTTCCTATCTTCATTGTTACGCTTAGTGGGAGGTTAGCAGGGTCGACAGAATGCTCCAGTGTAGGGTTGTTGTTTTCTCATAGAAGAGGAATCCTTACTCGGTCTTGAACCCGGGACCTAAGTGATGAAGTTTACAGGTTTCAGGCTTATGCATTTGTGCAATAGAGCCACGATACAGTTCTACTAGATGTGCATGGTTCTTCTGTCAGTTGTTAAGAGTGATTTGAATTTGGGGTTTGATTTCCCAATTTATGATATCGTCTTCTGAGTCCTTGCATTTGTGAATGCTGCAAACATCTCCAGGCTTCGTCGCCTTTGCAAGAGTGGTGCTTCTAAGATCAGAGGCTTCGTTCTAAGGGTAAGTAGTGTGATACTGAGTGTAATACTATGAAATTGCTTTTTATTTGCGTTTGCATGCTTTTAACCCTTCAAACTTGTAACTTGGCAGGTGCCCACTTCGTTGGAAGGTTTCTATACCAAGGATTGGAAATGGAAGTGCTGCAACTGCTTCCGGGTAAGCCTCGGTGGTTCTTGAAAACCTCGTAGGTGCCTTTGATGGTGTTTTCTGTGTGACGAGAGTTGGAATCGTTCGATTTTGTTTCGGTGATGGCCGAGTGTTGAAATCTAGGGTCTTAGTTTGATACATATTGTACAGAGCGTAACCTCCATCTGTTTAAGTTGTTATTTGGCTATTTGATGCCTGCTGCGTCGTTGATAAGAACTTCGCATTCATTTTTGTGCTGCTATAAAAAGCAAGGGTAAAACCCTATGTAGTTTATGGATCGTGTCCTCGTTTAAACGTTTTGGTTGATAAGGTTTAAACTTCTGTGCAATGTTGGGAACCTTGACATGCCCATAATGTAAACTCTGTCATTCTGTTTGAATGTGAAAAGAGAGCCGAGGGTTCTCCTTTTTGAAAAACAATGGCTCGCTTGAAAAGAGAAGACTTGTTTTAAAATTTATGGTTGAAGAATTAATTATATAACTAAGATGTGATGCCGAACAACGATGGTTGTCTTATGTACTTTGTCATCGTTGTTGATATTTATGTTTTGAAAAATGTGATGAGATAGTTTAACTGTTATATGTTTTCGAAAATGGCTAAGCCACCATGTTCTATATTGTTTTACAAAAGAAACCCTACCTGTAGCTTTCGATTTGCCATCTGGCTTGTAAAGAGCTTCTGTACTCGAACCTTAATGTTTGCAACACATGTTTTCGATGTTGTTAAGTGTTCTTGCTACAGTTATAAGCTATCAATAGTCGTTAGTACAGAATCGTGGTTTCTACTAAGTGAAGTTTACTGTCTTATAGTAGTCTTGAAATGATAGTTAGGGTTTGGAAATTCTATAGCTATTAGGTTCAGAAAGAATTGTCTAAAGTTTGTCATAAAAGACTTGAGAAGAAAATTATGAGCTGTGTAAACAGAATTAGTGTTTGATACTACTGTGTAGATATTCAATAATTTAAATCAAAGGTGAAGGTTAGTGAAGAAATAAAATATATATAATTGTAATAAATCTATACAAGGATTAATTCTTGCAGCTGCTATAATTCTTGAAAATACAATTGCTTGTAAAACATGAAATGTATAATATTGATGTGCATTTGCTTACTATCTGAAATGAATAGAGTTAAAAGAAATATATAGAACTATGCATAAACATACTATGTTTTTCTTTCAAGTGTTAATTAAATGAATTCTATAATGTTTTTGATGCTATACTGTAATCTTTACTGTGTTCGAATATAGGACAAAATTTCAACAAGAACATTACTGTAATCATTTTTCCAATCAATGGCATTCTGCCTATCACTTATCTTTCTTAACTTACTTCTCTATACTAGAGTACCATGCAGAGAACAAAATGGGAAAAATATAGAGATGGTTATCAATTTAATTATTTCACCAATTTTTTTCATTCAGAATCATACTTAGATCAAAAAATAAAATAACTTCTTTTACATGACCGAGTTTAATAATTCTACTAAGCAAAAACATTAAATTGTAAACAAAAGTAGGAACAGTAAAACCTGGTTGACCGTAGGAGAAACAAATAGCTCAAGGAACCTGTTTCACGCAACCAATTCCTGAAGACAGCCAAGTTACTTGCCTTAGGACTCCCGAGCCTGTTCACTGAACCACCGGGAGGAAGATTCTGTAGAAGCCTTAGTACATCAACTTGCAATAGAATGTAGATTGTCCAGTCCTTAAGACTCAACAGTCAAAAAGACCTGCACCAACACCTCTGGTTTGCCTTCTCAGTATAATTAACAGACTTACAGTTGCACTCTCACATAGCCTCCCTATTCGAATCTCTTAGTGATCACCTGATGCACTTGAGGAATATTTCTGCGGAAAATATTGTAAGGGGGCTGCCTGCCCAATTGGAATTGCCTTATGTAGGTTGCCTAGGCCTTTTAGTGGTTAACTGGTCATTAATGAGCTGCCTGCTCACTTCCACCCACCTGGGGGATAATGCCACATTTTTAGGGGTAGTTGTCCCATAACCAACAGCGAGTGGTGAAGTGCAAATGCTGCCATCTGTCCCATACTTTCTAATAGCTTCCATTCCTCCTAGTGGGTTAGTGAACACTCATTTAACAGTTCCCTTGGGTGTTTGTCTCCTACTTTAATTTATTAAAAAATAATAATCAGTAATTACATTCATCCTTGACCAAACTTGGTCATAATTACAAAACTTTGTAATTAAAATTTAACATAAAGTATTTTACGAATAAAATAATATTCTCAGAATTTGGGTAGGTGACATGAACCAAAGATCAATAAAGAAACAATGATTAATTTCGTTGAAACAAAGAAGTTGTTAGAGTTAAAAATCCGCATTAAAAAAAGGAAGAAACACATACCCAGTCGAATTATTACCATAAATATCAAAAGTCGAAGTCTCTAACAAACAATCACAAGAGATCAAAATACCTTATCGTCATACAAATTAAAAAAAGTCATTATGGCCAACGACAAGGTCAAAAGGAACATAAACAAATGAGTTATGATTTCATAAAAGAGTGGAGACAACATCAACAAAAACTATGGAAGCAAAAAAAGAGAAGTTCCATCCAACAAATTGATCAACTCAAGGTCTCAACGAAGGTTAACCTGGGATGGACCACTTCACAAATAATGCAACATTTTTACTTGTGAATTTGTAACTCATATTGTCTTGTTTCATCAAGTGTCGTAGCTATTGGCACAAACGATCATGGGATGACATTACAAGCATAAATAAAGACGTAAGCCTTGTCATCGATATGCTTTGTGGACAAAGCATTTCTAAAGAGGAAGGCAATGTTATGAATATAAATATGTTAGTAATAATAAATAATAATTAAATTGTTAATTAATAATAAATAAAATAAAATAATTATTAAAAGTTGCAACTCCTTGCGAAGACTTACTATGTGCCCCTTAAGGATTAGATATGTGGGCTCTCTTATTTGTAATCTCATAATCTCTTATTTATCATATGCATTTAATTTTTCATGGATTATTTGTCCTATTTACATTGGGTATTTATTCGTTTCACCTTATCATGCCACCATTTCACCTCAGTATCAGCACAAGATAAATCAATAGCATCATAAGCCCATTTAGCACTAACTTGCTCAATAGAACCATTCCAAGCCCAAACTAAAGTATCATCTTGATCAATTAATCTAATACCAACATGATTCAAACCTGAAACAAAAGTATTCCATTCCAAGGCCATGTTTCCCACTATGCCCAAATCCTTTGCAAAAAGCTAGTAAGAAGAATAAAATGTCATAAAGAGATTCCTTTTTACATGCGCCAATAATCCGAAACCATGATAAAAAAGGAAAGCAATAAGTGGCTAAGAAAATTTATAGATCTCTTCACCCCCTTAAAAAGGATCAATGCCCAGATGTATCTACATCCCATCACCTACTTTCCAAGGCAACCTCATACCAAGCCAGGGATAAGAGCTAAGGTTTTTAATACCCCAAGACAACCTTACTGAAGCATGTAAGGTTTTTAATACAATAACCCCCCAAATTTTTTCGGTAAAGAAATACAATCCCAACTAGCAAGATGAATCTTTTTCCTGTCTAAGCTACCAACCCACATGATGAAATTCATCATACATTTTCTAATACTCTAAAAAATAGACACATGAATATTAGTAAGAGAGATCCAATAGACTGGAATACTCTCAAGTACATACTTGACTAATATCAACCTACCTCCAAGTGACAACCATCTAAAAACCCAATTTCCAATAATTTTCTCTACTTTTTCGACAACCAAATCCAATCACCCTTTCTATAATTATTTGGCTTAAGAAAAATAACCAAGGTATTTGAAACCTGAATCAATAGGATCACAACGAAAAGGAAAAAGACTACAAATATGAGTCAAGACATCATCCTTGATCATATTATGAAGAAAAATTGATTTTACAACACTTACCTCCATACCAGAAGCCTCACAAAAGAGTGAAATAATCTCATGAAAAGTTTCCCAATCCTCCAAGGTCCCATTCCCAAATAAAAGGACATGATCCACAAATAACATATGTGTGATGTAATGCAAAGAAAAAACTTTTACTCCTTTCAATCTTCCATCCCTTCTAGCTTTGTTGATCAATCTACTAAGACCTTCCACCACTAACACAAAAAACAACGGGGATGAAGGACAACCTTGTTTAAGGTCTCTTGAAATTTGAAAGAAACCCGAAGAGGACCTATTCACCAAAACCGCAAAAGTTGCCAAGGAAATATAGGCCAATATCCAATTTGTCACCTCCAAAGGGAGACTTATTTGAAGTAAAACCATCCCGAGAAAAGTTCAGTCCACTTTATCATGTGCTATGACCATATCCATTTTCGAAATAAGGACATAAATTACATGGACAAAGATGCATGTAATAACTATTTAATAAATGTAATTTGCTTTATAAGATTTAATTTTTAAGTTAGTATAGTTTTTCTATTGATATATACAAATGATATACATACAATGAAAATTCAAAGTTTGGTCGGCCTGTAGGAATTCCAGTCCAAATGTTAAACATGAGTTTTTCAATAACAGCTTTATCTATTATACTGAAATTGCTAAGATGATTAAAACGTAAACCATTTACATAGTATAAGTTATGCATAGGGTTAATATTGATGTAGATATTCAAAAACTGAAGAAAAAAAGTCAACTGTAGCAACCTATTTATGCTTCTTGGCTTCATCATCAAGAGTATAATTTTCTTGGACCTAGCTTGCTTGAGCAATCTATTGATCTTTAGGAGGGAAGTATATTCCTGTTGTTACTTTGTAGAGAGAGTTGAGTTTTTTTGTCCAATCTCTAGTTCAAAGCTAGCAACTTCTTGTTTTGATCTATTATTTCTTCCATCATCGGTACTAAACCATTTTTTTCTTCATAAGATTCAAATATAGCCTTGGTTGGTAGAGATTTAATCTGCCACTCAAGAGCAATTGTTTTGAAGAATTTAATGTCTCTATCTCTTGTGTTTCCTGGGTCCTGAGCATAACCCTCTATATTTTCCATTATTTCCTCATCTAGAGTCCATTTTTGTTCTAACAAAGGTATCCTCTTCTAGTTCTTCAATTCTCCTTTGAATGCGGGCTGGGGTGAGGTGGAGGTACTGGGAGCGATTGGATTCAATTTCCTATATAATTCCGTTATATGAAACCAGGGCCTTGCCCTTGCGAGTGTCGCTGGAGAGAGGCATTCTTGGCATGGTGAAGGAGGACAGGAATGGCATGCATATGGGAACAAAATGTAGGGAAAATATTTCAAAAAAGGTAAGGGGAGACCACCTTCTATTGATAGGAACCCAAGGAGCAGGCACATCTAAAGCTGTTGTGATCAAAGGTGCAAAGCGAGGAGAGGGTAAAGAAGCTAATGCCACCCAAGGGGGGGCGCTTAGAGAAAATAGGAGCATAGAACTAGTTAACATAGGAGCCGAATGAACATATATGAGGTTAATAGATACTAAAAAAAGACAAGCCACGAGGAGATAAGCCCTTGAGAGTACCTATCCACTAAGCTTGTGTGGTCATGCTTAACATGCAAATTCTATAAAGCTTCTACCCAACTATCCTCATGATACCGAAAACGAGTACTTGTAGGGCTAAATTCGTCGAATCTTGCTACAACGATGGCCTTTGTATTGATTCCAAGAGAGATATCAGGCTTGTTCTTACAGTTGGGTCGGTAACCAATGCGATTGCAAACATACATTTTCCCAAGGTGAAGAGTAATTGCCATAATTTGCTTGACTAAATGATTGGAGAAGCAAGCAATCTCACTCTTCATCGTAGCCAGGAGTGAACGGGAAGGTGGTGTATACATTGAATAAACTAGCGTGGTGGCAATCTTGTGAGAGGGAGGACGAACAAATAACGTTGATCCGATCCTCACCTTGGGATGTGCCATGGGATACATTATTCTCGTACTTTTGTAAGTGAACACCCAATCTAGAAAGCTTTATAAGATACATTAATAACCACATTCACATCCATTTTTATAATAACATGCTATTATAACATAATATATAAAATATATTAAAACATAACTTTCTATTAAAAAAATGGAGTCAATATTACATTTAAGTTAAAGATTATGGAAATTATCATTAAACATAACTTTCCTTTTAAAAAATTGAGCCAAAAATGTGAAGAGAAGAATACTTAATGGATATTAAGTAACTCCTAACGCTACCACCATATGTAGTAACAATTTAATAAATGTAATTTGCTTTATAGGATAGCATAATAAATGTAGTTTGCTTTATATGATACCATAATAACCACATTCACATTCATTTTCATTTTCATGGGAACATGTTTCTGTTTCATTTTCATGGTAACTTGTTATTATATATATATATATATATAATTTTTTAAAATTAAATTAAGAAATATGAAAATTATTATTAAAAAATAATTTTATATAATTTTTATTTTAAAAAAATTAAACCAAATTACATTAAAAAAATAAAAAAAATAAATACTTAATGAATAGATATTAAGTAGTTCCTAGCACTACCACCATAAATACTCTGGTCAAAGATATATAATAAATGTAATTTACTATAAAATACTATAATAACCACATTCGCATTCTTTTTAAAAAATTGAGTTAGGAGTTAGGAGTTAAGAGTACATTTAAGAAATAAAGATTATCATCAAAATATAACTTTTTTTAAAAGATGGATAGAAAATTATATTTAAAAAAATGAAAATGAAACTGTAAAAGGAATAATATTTAATAGATATGGTTTCTCAATCACTAAATTATTAGAGCAAACCCATTGGGTTATGCATTGGTGTAACGTCCCCATTATTGACCCCATTACATTCAAATGTAATTGATGTAATATTGTTATGAAATCATGGTGAGGAGCTTAAGGCCAAGGCCCCGCCATCGATTTATTGATGCATATGGTTTGCGTGCTAGCCGGGCACATTAGAACTTCAACATCATGTAATATGCATTTTAATAAAAATACCCACAACTAGCTATGCAATGCAACAAAGAGATGGGGGCATGATTTCACAAGGAATTTGGAGGGAAAACATTCAAACCCTTGAGCCAATCAGTTCAAGCCAAGTGTCAATAAGAGAACCCATCAAACCCTCAACTACCCATGTTGACTTTTGTACCCAACCATTGATTTCTCCCAAGACTTGGTTGGGGTAGTTAATGCCTTGGGAATGGAGAGGTATGGCTGTCCAAATTCGGGTATGGGCAAGCCACCCTTCATGGAAAATCGTGTTGGTCTCCTTGGGCGAGAAGAGAGCCACGAAATTGCTCTCTAAGCCAGGAGGCAACCATCAATCTTGCTCCCTCACGCAACTCTAGCTGCCTGGGCGTTTTCCTCCATGGTTTTCTGGTTTTCCCTTCATCTTTTTACCTGGGAAGGGGCGTTTTTGTATTGATTACCAGTGGGGAAGAAAACAAAACGTTTGTGAGTCTTCCTAGAGGTCGTTTAGGCCATTGGAAAGGATCCTAACCAGTGGAGAGAAATCGGTTTTGCTCCCTGGGGTTGAAATCGAAATTCCACAGTTCGCTTGGGTGAACCACGAGTTGGGAGAGCCAATGTGGACCCTGTTTTGGGAACACCTCTGTTGTAAATGTGTAACCCTGTCAATGATCGTTTTGTTGTGAGAAGAAAGAGTATGTTGGGGTATGGGTAATGGGTAATCCATTGTTCTGGCTTGAGCTTGAGAATAAGCATCCATTGTTCCATTGTAGCCTGATAAACCCAGTTATGGACTGGCTCGGCTCGGATGAAATGGTTAATGGGTTGTGTGTGAGCTGGAATGTTCCATTTTCCTTGTGAGAATCATGCTCAGCTCGGGGGTGGCCTTTGGACGGACTCAGTATAAGCTGTCGAAGAGCCTATGGTTGGGTGGAACGTTGCAACGACATAGCTAGTTGCTTGGGGCAGTTGCAAAATGAAGATAAGTGTTTTATGCCTCTATATTTACTTCTGCACTATATTAATTCAATAACTGCTGATATGCTGTATGCATGAGTAATGTGTATGGAGGTTTTAATTCCGCTGTGCATCATAATTGATTTGTTTTACATCTGCACATTCATAATTTATTTATATGAATTTAACTAATGGGTTGAGATCATGGGAAAGCCCTGAATTTAGCATCATGTACCCTGCCTTGCATTGGTTAAATGGGTGGGTACGTGACAGTTGGTATCAGAGCTGCTGGTTGCAGCATTGGGCCTCTATGGGCCAAATCCAATTGCAGTCACAAGGAAAGAAGAATCCGGAAATTGTTTCAAAAGTTTTTGAAAATTTGTTTAAGTCTGTTTTGGAAAGGATTCCTGAATGACTTCCGAAACTGCGGAAGCATTTGGCGAATTGCTCCGAAACTGCGGAAGCATTCAACGAATTGCTCCGAAACTGCGGAAGCATTCCGCGAGTTTTTCCGCAACGCAGAAGAGTTCGGGAAGTTGCCCCGAAACTGCGGAAGGAATTCTCTTCCGAAATTTGCGGAAGGATTCCACGAGTTGTTCCGCGACGCGGAAAAATTCGGCGAACTGCTCCGAAAAAACAGAAATTTTTTCTAAGTGTTCGGCGTCAAGATGAAGTTTTCGGAAAGAATTCTCTTCTGAAATTTGCGGAAGAGTTCCGCAAATCTTCCCGAAACTGCGGAAGCATTCCGCGAATGGCTCCGCAACTGCGGGAGCATTCGCCGAATGGCTCCGCAACTGCGGGAGTGATCGGCGAACCGCCCCGCAATGGCGGCAAAAAAAAAAAAAAGAGTAAAGTGACCAAAACTTGATTTTTGGATAGAAGGAACATCCGGGCTCAGAATGGAATGATTCATGTGGGGCTCGGAGGCCATTGACGAAGGCCATGAAAGAAACAGTGAAGACCCCAAGCCCATTACACTTCGATTTGACAGAAAATGGATAATAGTGACTTTTGAAGGACGGAGACCTGAGGCTTGACGGAAGGTCTGTTCGAGTTGAAATTGATCAAGAGCGGCCATGAAGCAGGCACAATGTTAAGTTCAGAATCTTGGAGCCAAACTCCAAAGGATGTGAAGTCGGGGTGAGCAATAAGGCCAAAAAGCACTATTCCGGACCACTTTTTTCGGGATTTTGAAAAGCTGGTGGACAGTAAAAGTGACCCTAGATGTGGGAATCAAAATTTTTATTGAACTAGACATTTCATATTCTCATTAAGACGGACAGTTTCCGTTAGACGAAGATTTCCCAGAAATGCACCGTTTGGGAGATAGCCATTTTTGCCCAAAATTTGGAATTTTGGAAAAATGTGAAAAGTGAGAAGTAGCAAAACCCAAAAATTCATAGAAGATGAATGGTGCATCGGAATTGAAATCCGTGAATTGCTGAGTGTTCCTTGTTATATGGACTAACTTCTCCCAATAGATAAGTTTTTGTGATTCCTCATAGATTTTCTTCCGCAGGTGGCTAAAGTTGGCATTCTGGACCAAAATGCAACTATGTAAAATGTGCAGAATTGGAGCGAAAGTTGTCATTTTTGAAGAGATGTAGTTTCCGCACCTAATGTCGGAATGGAGCATGGAGACAGACATTGGAAAGTTTGTCCAGCATGGAACAATGATGCATGATCAGAGTTTGAATGAGGTCTACATATATCATAGATATTTAGTGCAGAAGAGTGCCAACGGCTATTTTGACAAACAAATTTTGTTGTCAATATGGGCAATTTCTACAATTGCATGATATGGAAGAGGAATTCCATGTTACAATGAGGGATCGAAAAGGGAAGAATTCTTTAAACCCCTATTTGTTATCATACTTATAATTATGAAATTGTCATATGGCATAAAAATGTTAAAAATGTAAGGGATTACATAGATGTATATGCACTAGATGGCACCTTAACAAACATTGCATAGTGCATATGGAAATGCTTGTGCATAAATGAGATATTGCATATTGGTAGAATAATGAAGTCTGCATATGCAAAAAACCACTAATGGAGAATATTGTGGTTGATAATCACTATTGATGTTGGTATTGGTTGTAGGACCAAAGATAACAAAGAGCATGGCTAAATGTGCTGAGGGTGTTGTTGCATGAAGCCAACAACCTTATGCAGAAAGGATGGTGCAACAAATCTATGATCATAAAGTTGGCAAAAGGACTGAGCAGCCTTGGTAAGAGGCCAACTGATCAGGTAACATCAGGCGATGTTAATGGTAACCATGTAGGTAATGATTATTGGTGCCAAATTGCATGAATGTTGAAAGAGAATTTGGAAAGATCTCTTCAACTATGTTGAGCTAGTTTGCATGTGATATGGAATACCGATTGGGACTGTTAACCTACCAAGCTTGGTGAGGTGTGGGTAAGTGAAGGAAATGATCCTTACACCCTATGACTGTTTAGAAATCTCAATGCATTCATATGAATTTATATCATGTCATGTGTATGTTGGTTATGTGCTTAATAACCAAAGCAAGTGAGGACTGGTGGTCCTGATTATGGTAATGCAAAATAGTAAGTACATGAAGAGCCAAATCATGATCGATGGGCTGCTAGAATGCTCTGTGGAAGGACAGAGTTGTATGAATGATATGACTGTGAAATAATGAGTATTTACGATTTATTTAAGTTGCATGGATAGTGTAACTATGTCTTGAAATTCTATTGTGATAATGATGCATATATAGAAATGTATATATATTTCATTGCATTTCAAATGTTAAACAGCTGAAGGTGTTTGAATTATTGAGTATTATAATTCTGAGATCACTTCAGTGACTGTTATGGCAATGAATGATTATGTGCGTAGATACCCACAACGTGTTTGGCTGATTGAAGTTTCAGTTTTCAGGTAGAAAAGTCTTGCGTATGGCAATGAGGATAAGTCCATAGTAAAGACCGGGATCTACCATGTGCAAAAGCCAAAGGTTATGAGAAGGTTCTCATGGTTGTAAATTTACGCATGAAACGAATCTAAAAATTGTCTGGTTTAAGTTTATGAGAATAGTCTCATAGTTGCAAATCTAATTTCTGTGGGAAAACAGAGTTACAAATTTCAGATTTGAGAGTTTGCTTATAATTGCTAATGATTGTTTGGCTTATATAGAATTGTGTCAGGAGGACATGCTGTAGGTGGATGTTCAGGTATGGCAGCAAGGGTGAAACCATAATGGGCAGGGTGATACCACTTACAAGAGCTAAACAATACGAGGAGAGACTCATTGCTAAGCAAATCAATTTCTGTAGGAGACAGAATTGTAAATTCATATTGAATTTAATTATTAATGCTATTGATTGGTTATGGAACAATCATATTTGAAGCTCATTGCTAAATGTTGCTGACTGTTTGGCTATTTGATAAAGTATGCCAGGATGACACATTGCAGGAAGACCATGTGTGATGGCCTGTAGAAGCCAAACTAGATGGGAAGGATCCCATGCTTTGGAAATGGGTTTCGGGTGAAACGCCATTGTAAATGTTGATAATGTCTCAGCCGAACTGCATGTTGGTAAAGCATGTGAGTGAGACAGTAAATTATGCCAAGAAGGCATGTGTGGGTTATGGCATGTGAAAAGATTGGGATGGCAAACCGAAGGATTGTTGACTCAGAGAAGGGAGCCCCCATTCTTCGCAAATGAAGAAAATATACATATGTGAAACAAATGAGTATTCGGTAACCCTAACTAAGGATATACATGTCTGGTTATTAGATTTGATATGCAGAGCATGCCCTATCTTATTTATATCATCGCAAACTGCTTGAGTATGATTAGGGCCTACATGGCGCACATCAGAAAGGGGGTGCACACCTTTTCTGGTGCTGGGTCATGGTAGGGTTTTCAATATTGACTACACCCTAAGGGAATGGATGCATTCCTGGTGTTTCAATACTTGATAGTGAATGATATGAAATATGATTACAATTTTTTGGCAACAATACTAATGAGCCTGCTTATCCTTCTTGTGCTAACAGCTTACACAAATGCAACTTGGTGTTGCACGTAAGAGGTAAAGTGAAGAAAGGGTGCTCAAGAGGACTGTATGGGCAGTGGTAACCTTTCTACGCTCACACTAAAGGACACTAGAAGGGATGGATAGGCCCGAGGAGCTGTGTTGTAGAAAAGGGGTATCATGCTTGTGTAGTGTGAGTGGGTATTGTGGGGCCATGCTAGCTTGCAGTCAAGTGAGTCACCTATGGAGTTCCTGGAGGGAACCACTGGTTTGCATGAGAGAAGGAGCCACGTAATCATATTATGTTGTTCATATTGCCTGATAAACCCAGTCAATGTACTGGCTTGGCAATGGTTGTTGTATGCCTGATAAACCCAGTCGGTGTACTGGCTTGGCATTGGTTATTTGGGTGTTGTGGCGAAAGGTTGTTGGATGCCTGATAAACCCAATCGGTGTACTGGCTTGACATGTTGTTAAATTAATGCCTGACAAACCCAGTCGGTGTACTGGCTTGGCATTGGTTACTTGCATGTTGTGGAGGTATTGGTGAAGGGTGTTATTTCTTGACAAACCCAGTCAGAGAACTGGCTTGGAAATGGTTATTGTATGCTTGATAAGCCCAGTCGGCGTACTGGCTTAGCATACTAATTTTTGAAATGCTTGATAAACCCAGTCGACGTACTGGCTTAGCATACTGATTTTTGAAATACTTGATAAACCCAGTCGGCGTACTGGCTTAGCATACTGATTTTTGAAATGCTTGATAAACCCAGTCGGCGTACTGGCTTAGCATACTGATTTTTGGGACGCCTGATAAACCCAGTCAGCGCACTGGCTTGGCATTGCCTATTCGGATGATGTTGTGGAGCAGCATGTGTGTTGGCCAAGCATCCACCCCACAGGCGATCCAAGGCTTGTAAAGCAGAGAAGGAAACCTGTGAAGTAGCGAGGAAAATGCACCATACAGATACGTATTCATTTTCATTTATTTCTTGTTTGGAATAATGAAGACTTCAGGTATAAGTCTTATGACAACCAAGCTAATGCACTGTTGTTTCTTTATTGGAAACCTTGGTTATTACAGGAAGCAAGGACCCTGAAAGAACTATAAATGCTTGGTAAAGCCAAAGAGTAACTGGTTGGAGCTATAAATGCTTGGTAAAGCCAGAGAGTAACTGGTTGGAGCTATAAATGCTTGGTAAAGCCAAAGAGTAACTGGTTGGAGCTATAAATTCTTGGTAAAGCCAGAGAGTAACTGGTTGGGCGCTATAAAATTCTTGGTAAATTCAGAGGATAGTTGGTGGAAACATTAACCACTTGATGTTGTGGAGCAGCCGGCGTGCTGGCCAAACATTCCCTTAAACAATTGATAAAACCAGTCAGCGTACTGGCCTGACATTGCCTGTTCAAATGGTTGTGGAGTAGCCTGCGTGCTGGCCCAACCTTCATTGTTGTATCCACGGGAAATCCAATGCTTGGAAAGCGAAGAAGGATCCTGTGGGATAAAGTGAAGACATCCAATAAAGATAAGTATTTGGTTATCTTGCAACTCTTGCTTATGAATATACATGTGTATATGATTTAATTATGATTTCTTAAATTCTCATTTGGAAATAAACCCTATGAAAATATACTAAACATGTGAATTGACTCAATGTTTGAGTATAGGTATTGCTGGAAGCAAGGACTATGAAAGCATCTGGAGGATGCATGTGGACATATGACTGTCCTAAAGAGCTCAGTATGAGCAGTAATGAAAGATGGTACTAGTGGAACTGTGTGGGTCCTAGCAGCCAAAGGTTCTGTAAGCGACAATGGGGAAGGGTTCCCTGGTTGAAAGCCACTAGATAGACCTTAGACACTAAAGTGTCATAGCCAAGAAAGGGCAAGTCAAGCATTCACATTGAAGTGAAAGAGGCCAAGGAGCATAGAACCACCAGTGATGGTGTGGCTCCGGATTGGAACAAGATTAAGAGGGGGAAAACTCTTACTCTTCTCTTTCTTTTGACTGATGCATCTTAGAAACAAAGGATTGTTGAGTGCATGTCATAAATGAAAACAAATGGTGTTTCATTGCTTGAGATGAATTGTGAATGCTGAAATAGTTATTTTTCTTGTGAAAGGATGAACATGAATGAGTTCATGTGTGTGTGGGAAAGCATGAAATGTGTGGAAGTCTCATGAGTAAAGCATGGACGTTCCAAGTCAATTAGGAAAATAATTGACTAATTTTAGTATTGTGTTATGCTTGTCCTAATAGGAATTGCCATGATAAGTCTCACAGATAGTTGCCGGGACAACAAGAAAGATGGCATCCATGAAATTCCAGACCTGAAGATCAGCTGGAAGGTGAATAACGGAAAGGGATTGCTCTGGAGCAATGCCCACCTGCAGAGCTGGAAGACCAAAGCTAGCAGGAGCAGCTTGAGGAAACCAAAGGACTTGATCATAAAAGGTCAAAGTAAAGAGACCAATTGCAGGACAGACCTGCCACCAGTTGTGAATTTTGGACATATGTAAAGTGGGTATATAATTTAAAGTATCGGAACACCGACGACGGTTTTATTCCACGGGGAGGGGAATGTAACGTCCCCATTATTGACCCCATTACATTCAAATGTAATTGATGTAATATTGTTATGAAATCATGGTGAGGAGCTCAAGGCCAAGGCCCTGCCATCAATTTATTGATGCATATGGTTTGTGTGCTAGCCGGGCACATTAGAACTTCAACATCATGTAATATGCATTTTAATAAAAATACCCACAACTAGCTATGCAATGCAACAAAGAGGTGGGGGCATGATTTCACAAGGAATTGGGAGGGAAAACATTCAAACCCTCGAGCCAATCAGTTCAAGCCAAGTGCCAATAAGAGAACCCATCAAACCCTCAACTACCCATGTTGACTTTTGTACCCAACCATTGATTTCTCCCAAGAGTTGGTTGGGGTAGTTAATGCCTTGGGAATAGAGAGGTATGGCTGTCCAAATTCGGGTATGGGCAAGCCACCCTTCATGGAAAATCGTGTTGGTCTCCTTGGGCGAGAAGAGAGCCACGAAATTGCTCTCTAAGCCAGGAGACAACCATCAATCTTGCTCCCTCACGCAGCTCTAGCTGCCTGGGCGTTTTCCTCCATGGTTTTTTGGTTTTCCCTTCATCTTTTTACCTGGGAAGGGGCGTTTTTGTATTGATTACGAGTGGGGAAGAAAACAAAACGTTTGTGAGTCTTCCTATAGGTCGTTTAGGCCATTGGAAAGGATCCTAACCAGTGGAGAGAAATCGGTTTTGCTCCCTGGGGTTGAAATCGAAATTCCACAACTCGCTTGGGTGAACCACGAGTTGGGAGAGCCAATGTGGACCCTGTTTTGGGAACACCTCTGTTGTAAATGTGTAACCCTGTCAATGATTGTTTTGCTGTGAGAAGAAAGAGTATGTTGGGGTATGGGTAATGGGTAATCCATTGTTCTGGCTTGAGCTTGAGAATAAGCATCCATTGTTCCATTGTAGCCTGATAAACCCAACTATGAACTGGCTCGGCTTGGATGAAATGGTTAATGGGTTGTGTGTGAGCTGGAATGTTCCCTTTTCCTTGTGAGAATCATGCCCAGTTTGGGGGTGGCCTTTGGACGGACTCAGTATAAGCTGTCGAAGAGCCTATGGTTGGGTAGAACGTTGCAACGACATAGCTAGTTGCTTGGGGCAGTTGCAAAATGAAGATACGTGTTTTATGCCTCTATATTTACTTCTGCACTATATTAATTCAATAACTACTGATATGCTGTATGCATGAGTAATGCGTATGGAGGTTTTAATTCCGCTATGCATCATAATTGATTTGTTTTACATCTGCACATTCATAATTTATTTATATGAATCTAACTAATGGGCTGAGATCATGGGAAAGCCCTAAATTTAGCATCATGTACCCTGCCTTGCATTGGTTAAATGGGTGGGTACGTGACAATCAGCTACTATTTATCCATGTATAAGTTAATAGTTATTTTTGGTGTAATCTAAATATTCTTGTCTGTTGAAAATCTTTATAAAATATTAGAATCACATATATTAGCTAAGGAAATTGCATAATTTGAGTGCCATGAGGGTATTCGAGGGTGCTAAATCTATTTATAGATTCAAAAACACAATTTAAACACTTATAGATTTGAATTTCACCACTTTTTTTTTTACCAAATTCGACAAAAACAACCCTAAAGTTATATTTTTGATATATATATTTTTTATAATTACTTATTTTGAATTAATACAGAGAGTGCACTACACCCTTTTATTTTATTTATGTTTTTCAAAATATATTATAGACTCTAATTTATTGATGTTTTTCAAAATATATTATAAACACTAATTTATTTATGCTTTTGAAAATATATTATAAATTCTAATTTAGATTGTCCAATATTCTATTTATCAAGAATTCATTATATTTGTTATAATCATTTTATAAACCCGTATAGATTCATTTAACTTTGGTTCTCAAATCTACAAGCCTTCGCCACGCAAATATACATATATATCATAGACTCTTAATTTAGATTGTCCAATATTTCATATATCAAGATTCCATTACATTCTTTATATTCAATCTAAAAAATCTACATATAGATGATTGTTCATCCAATCAGCCTAGATCCAAATCCTAGGCTCTATCAAGCACCGAGAGGGATCAAATTTCCCGAGGTGCAAACCTCTCCTGGAACAGTGCAATACCAGAGCCACCTAATCCTAAGCTCTAAAATCTATAGTTTAAGTCTCATATTTACTTTTTATTTTGTATTATTCTTTTTTGTTAATGGCCGACATAATATTTATTACTTTTTACTTTGTATTATTATTTTTTGTTTACTTTGTATTATTTTGTTACAGGACAAACATTCGACACACACTAAGTCTCATATTTACTTTTTACTTTGTATTAAAAGTAAAAAGTAAAGTCTCTAGTTTAAGTCTCATATTTACTTTTTACTTTGTATTATTCTTTTTTGTTTATGCCCGACATAATATTTACCACCTAATCGTAAGGTCTAAAGTCTCTAGTTTAAGTCTCATATTTACTTTTTACTTTGTACTATTCTTTTTTGTTTATGGCCGACATAATATTTATTACTTTTTACTTTGTATTATTATTTTTTGTTTACTTTGTATTATTTTGTTAGTCCAACAAACTCGACAAACACTGACTATGATCTCCCCCATACTGGGCTCTAGAGCGCTGCCTCATATTTACTTTTTACTTTGTATTAAAAGTAAAAAGTAAAGTCTCTAGTTTAAGTCTTATATTTACTTTTTACTTTGTATTAAAAGTAAAAAGTAAAGTCTCTAGTTTAAGTCTTATATTTACTTTTTACTTTGTATTATTTTTTTTGTTTATGGCCGACATAATATTTACTACATAATCCTAAGCTCTAAAGTCTATAGTTTAAGTCTCATGAACCGTAAAGCTTCTGAACGCAACAAAAAAAATGTGCTTACTAAAAGAATTTTGAAAACAAAATAAGGAAAGATAAATATATGTTATTGCCTTATATTCAATCTAAAATATATATATATGATTGTTCATCCAACAAAAAAAATATGCTTACTAAAAGAATTATGAAAACAAAATAAGGAAAGATAAATATATGTTATTACCTTATATTCAATCTAAAAAATATATATATGATTGTTCATCCAACCAAAAATAATATGTTTACTAAAAAAATTATGAAAACAAAATATGGAAAGATTAATTTCACTTAATGAAAAAATTAATAAAATTTTATTTTAAAAATAATGTCTTACAAAATATTGGTAACTGAACCTCGCTTACTATTATCTTAAGATCTAAACACCCTACTACAACATTACGTTTCTTAAAATTTATATGTGGCTACATCAACCTGTATTTCAAAATCTCCATAACTACAACATTGTGTTATTATGCATCTCAAAATCCCAACTACAAAAAACTTGTAATTGTTTATGTTATGTATATAGTTTTCAGTGTATGTAAGTTCAATTTCTTATAATTGAAGTATTTTTTGAATGAATTTGGTAGTATGTTACTATAGAATACTTGTTTTAAAGAATGATGTATATTGATTTGAGGTTTGACAATATTTTCAAATTAGTGATAATAAATATCAAATACATGTTTTTTTAAAGAAAAAAATACGTTCATCCTATATTATTATTATAATCATCCAACCAAACCTGACATAAATTTTTTTGGCACAAATATTACCATTCACTTTTGAACAAATATAGTTACAAAAGCCCTACATAGCAATGCATTTGGTAACCCCAATGAGATTCTACGACTCTCTCTCGGTAACACAGCGCGCTAAAGCGAGCCGGCTTTTTTCTTATTTGGTGTGGACAGGTGGTGCCCTTGTACCCCCTGCATTTATGTTCCAACTCGAGCTCGACTGAAGGCTACCTAGTCAGCTGTAGAAATCGGGTTCCCCGATTCATTCATACGTTTTTAAAAAGCTTCAGAGGTCATATTGCGTTCGCACTTGCAGAGTGGAGAATTGCGGAAGGAGAAGAAAAATGATTCCCATTCAGAACTTCGACCAACATGCCCGCAAATTTCTGGAGCCAGAATTGCGTATCCTTAAATAGTTTACCTCTCCGAGACATTTTCATGCACATGAAAGCTTTGAATTGTTAATTCTACAATTTCTGTTTAAATGGTTTTCCCTTAACATGCAATTCGATGTTCAGCTATGCAAAATAGGTATCAGCTGGCCACAGAGGTGAGAGACAGTTTGGAGATCGTGCACACTTCGGAATACCTGAACTTCCTCAAGAGCTACTTCCGGGTTTTCTCGAGCATTTTGTTGCAGCACACCAAGCCCCAGGGGACGGACAGTGCCGAGCACAAGTTGCGGAATGTGATTATAGAGATTCTGAACAGGCTGCCTCACAGCGAAGTGCTCCGGCCCTTCGTGCAGGAACTCTTGAGGGTTGCCATGCATGTTTTGACCACGGACAACGAAGAGAACGGGCTTATTTGCTTGCGGATCATCTTTGACCTCCTCCGTAACTTCAGGCCCACCCTCGAGCCGGAGGTTCAGCCCTTTTTGGACTTCGTCCGTACGGTAAGCTCTCGCGAGGGTTCCGTTATATATAATTTATCGCAACAGAAGTTTTATTTTGCTCTAGAGGTTTCATAACAATTTTTTTATCGTAACAAAAGTTTTATCAAGCTCCAGTGGTTTTGAAAGGTGTGCTTGTTAAGCTCTACGGGTAAGGGGAGTCTTCTTAAGGTTTTAAAGTTTTGTTAAGCTCTAGAAGTCTCATAGCAAATTTCTATATCGTAACAGAAGTTTTATCAAGCTCCAGGGGTTTAGAAAGTTGTACTTATTAAGGTCTATGGGTTTCCAAACGGGAGGCTTATTAATGTCTACGGTTTTCCTCGGGGTGGGGGAAAACCTATATATTAATAAGTGGGCTATACCTATATATTAATACATAGTCATATCTCCATGCAAGATCAAGACAAGTGGATCACATTAATCAAAGTCACAAAGATAGAGATCCAAGCAAGTCGACTCCTGGATCTCGGAATACAAAGCTTGTGGTCTATGCAAGGTCATCATCAACCTGTCTATAAGAGAATACCCCTCATGCACCTCAAATACTCTGCCAACTGAATCATCAACCTGAACTAGTTCAACTCCCTTATCTTGAGAGAATCCTGAAGTAAGAGTAACATCAAGGGCAACTCCTTGCGTCAAAGAGAGTCGAAGATTTCTTGCTTTGTACTCTATCTTACTCCCATCAACTCTATCATACTACCATTGGTTGCAACTCTGGAGTCAATATCAACATCATCCTCCATCAAGGCATCACATCACTCCTCTAATGAACAACTAGAAGGCTCATGGATGAAGCTAATCTCATCATTACACTTCTCCTCTATACAACTAGAAATATCATAGATGGAAGAAACTAATGCTATATAAGTAGCATATCTCCTAGGGTGTATACTTTCCCTCACTGAAGATCTGGGTGCACCTACTTATTCTGGAGCTTCCTGCAATGTTTGAGTAAGCCATCCTAGTCTCCTGTGGGTTGGGGTGGAGGGTGAGGGCATATTTGATCTTAGCCCCACCTCATCCTCACCTGAATCTGTCTCATCACAAGATTCAGGCTTAATCTTTGGAACATCAGCTTACTCGCCTTCTTCAATCACTGAAGGAGGGTCATGTGAGTTGGAATCTCTCTCATCAAATGTCACACCTTTGCTTATGATTGTCTTCTTATGAACTGGAATATAGACCCTGTAAGCCTTGGATGTCTCACCATATTCGATGAAGATACCTTGCACATTGGACAGTTCCAACTTTGTCCTCTTCTCCTTAGGCACATGATGTCAATTGGACTTCCAAACACACAAAGATGAGATAGATATGGTTTCACAGCAGTAACTGCCATCTTTGGTGTTATGTTCTTCAAGATCCCGTGAGGATACTTGTTCAAAATATACAAGGTTGTGTTACAAGCTTTAGCCCAATAACTCGGGCAAATCCTTGTAATAAACTAGAGACTTGGTAGTCTTAATAATGGATCGGTTCTCCCTCTCTACAACCCCATTTTGTTGTGGGTTGTACAGTACTATTGACTTCCTCTTGGTCCTAGCTTCCCTGCACAAAGTGTGAAACTCTACAAAGGTATAATCTTCTCCATCATCTGCGCGAAGTACTTCAATCTTCCTTCTTGTTTGTTGTCAACCAAGGCTTTGAATTCTGTGAACTTGCTAAACATTTCATTCTTAGTCTTTGGAAAATAGATCTAGGTCCTGCAAGAGAAATCATCAATGGAGGTGACATAATACCAATTACCTATCAAGGAAGCGAAAGACATAGGTCTGCATGCTTTTGAATGTATTAGATCAAGACTCCCATTTGATCTATGATTAGTATTGGGAAAAGTAGTCTTGACATGCTTATCAAGAGCACATCTTTTGCACACACCTTCCTCCTCTATCTTGAAGTTTTGCAATCCCAGTACTAGCTTCTTCAGGATATGAAGTGTCCCATGGGAAAGCGACCGAGACATCTATGCCATAACTCACACAACTTAGTATTGTCATGTACCAAAGCACCATGCTACATTGGATCGCTTGCAACCTGTAAGGACCTCCAACATGAACCCCTTTTGCCACAACTTGGGTTCTTCTTCTGAAGATGACCTTGTGAGTATTAAACTCTGCCATTCACTGAAGATCTGCCATACATGATAGTGAAAGAATACTTTTCTTCATTCACTGAAGATCTGCCATACATGATAGTGAAAGAATACTTTTCTTCAACCTAGGAACATGCAAAACATTACTCAATACAAGTCTTGATGGAGATAGAGCCAACTCCTCTCATGAGATAAGTAGCATTATCACCAAGCTCTACACTCATGTCTCCCTCTTGCTGTTGAATCTTGTTGAATAAAGACTTGTCATATGTCTAGAAGCTCCATTGCCCTCATACCAACCAACATTAGACAAGGTGTTAATAGATAAGCAAGAGATCAAAGACATATCCATTCTAGAAAACCTGCGATATGAAGAAGAAACAACCCCTCTAAGGGTCAAGGTGCTTCTCTCAAGCAACCTAGGGTTTCACACCCAATGACTTCAACTAGTTCAAGACCTATCCCAGGTAAACTCCAAATGAAATACAAACTCTCTCTTACTTGAGAGTGATTTTAATCATAACAAGCTTTGATCCCATGTTGAAATTTCATGCATTTGGTCAATTAATGCAGTACTGAAATTTTACCTTCTTCCTAAAATGTTTCTCAGATCTTAACCCTAGAGTTTTCAGCCTTAAGACTGCTGTAAATTAAGGTATAAAACAATAGCGGAAAGATCACAAAATTTTCTTCAAATAGCCACACATGTCACAACAATTCAAGGGGAAAAGATACCAAAACAATGAGATAATTTTCAACCCCTTCTAAGGCAAATTATCAGTGAATAACCAGATCTGAAAATGTTCTTGTACAACAATAATTACAACAATATAACAGCAGTAAAACCAATGCCTTGTATTATTCCTTGGATGTCAAAACACTTAAAAATCTGCGCCTTTACTTATGTCAAATTAGCAAGACAAATGGCTTTCTCTCAAGGCTAATACCAAAAATTCCAGCTATCCAAAAAGCCCTAGCTAGAGTAAATTATCAAACCTTGCTCAATCATGAAGATCCAAGTGCAAGAGTCTCTCGAACACAACCTCCAAGGCAAGACGTCCTCCTCTTCTCTACTTCTTCACCAATCCACCCTAGGGTTTTATCATAAAACCCTAATCTCCAATCTCAAAGGGTTAAAATCTAATCCTGGAACTCCAAGAAGCTCCATGAAGCCCCCAAAAGACCAAGAAACCCTAGTACCTTAGGAGAGAGAGATTACAAGTGATGACTTAAAGAAAGAGAGGGGCTAGTGTGGACTCCTCTCTTAGTCAGATCTCTACATGAGTGAATAAGATTGAATAAGCAAGTGATATGATCATCTCCAACGCCATTTTCTTCACAAGAGCAAGGAAGAAGTAGAATACCTCCCATGTCATATCTAGAGAAGGGGTGGAGGTTGATCCAAACAAAATCAAAGTAATCATGGAATGGAAAAAGCCAAATAACATATCAAAGTCAAGGGGATTTTTGGGGTTAGCAATGTATTATCGAAGTTTCATTAAGAACTACGCACACTTGATGACACAACTATCAAACTTAGTCAAGAAGAATTCCTTTCAGTGTAATAGCAAGGCAAAAGAATGTTTCGAGACCTTGAAGAAAGTTACAACAATGTTAACAAATCTCAATTTCACAAAACCTTTTGTTGTGGAATGTGATGCTTCAAGTTTTGGAATAAGCGTCGTGTTAATGCAAGAAGACCATCTAATAGCCTTTGAAAGTTGGAAGCTCATTAAGAGGAAGGTTTAAAATCTACATATAATAAAGAGATGCTTGCTATTATGCATGCATTAGCTAAATGGCGACAATATCTCTTTGGGTAGTAAATTCTTGATACGTATTGACCACAATAATCTTCAGTACCTACTTCGACCAAAAACACTATTCATAGAGCAACAAATATGGATAGGTAAAATTTCCACCTTCGATATGGAAATACTACACGAAAAAGGGAAGGACAATGTCATTGTTGATACATTATCGTTCAAGGATGAAGAGATAACATCGTATGCTACATCAATGGTGATCCTTGAAGGCTAGATGAAATACAAGTGGAAAATGCCAAAGGCCTCGAATCTTCTTTCAATCATAACTTGGGACAAAATCCAAAATTTGAATGGAGAAATGATATCCTTTGGTACAAGGGGGGCATATATCTAACTTCATCATTCGAATTTAAAATAAAATTCTTAAGGGAATTAGATGACTCTCCAACTGCAAGACATGTAGGCTCCTTCAAAACTTACTACAATGTATGATAGTCTTTTTATTGGAAGGGGATGAACAAGGATGCTCACAAGTATGTTGTTGAATGTGATACTTGTTAAAGAAGTAAGAGCAAGAATGTTATATCACCAAGGTTATTCTATCCTTTACACATTTCTAACCAAAAGTGGGAAGAAATTCCGATGGATTTCGTTGAAGGATTACATGGAAGGGATAACATTTTTGTCGTGGTTGATAGGCTAACTAAGTATGCTCATTTCATGAGGGTAAAGAAAAGAGATTTAGCTAAGCAAATAGCTGAAGTATTTTGAAAGAATATTAATAAATTACATGGTTTTCCAAAGGTCATTATCAGTGACAACGATGCAAAATTTAAGGGTAACTTTTGAAAAGACTTTTGCAAACAAACCAAAATATCTCTTAATATGGGTTCGACGTATCAGCCTCAAACAAATGTGCATACAAAAATGGTAAATAAATTTTTGGAAACCTAAATTCATTGTTTAGTAACAAATAAGCAGAACAAATGGTTTTAGTGGTTACATCTAGCAGAATGGTGGTACAATTCTACTTACCACACTTCAGCCAAAATGACCCCCTTCCAAGCCTTATAGGGATATGAACCACCAAAATGGAAGGAGTTTGCATTGTTTAGTTCTAAGGTGCCAACAATAAATTGTCAACTATGGGGCAATCAAAAGACCATTCAACTACAAAAAGAATTTGCAATTGAATGAAACAAGCGACAAACTAACATAGATCTGAAAGAGAATTCGAAGAAGGTGAGTGGTGTTAGAAAAACAGGATCGCAGAGCAATAACAATAAACAAGATGCAACTATAAATCACAAAAAACGCATTACAAGAGAGACACCAATATAACGTGGTTCACCCAAGATGGGTTACGTCCACACAAAAATTTGCCAGTCCTTATTATTATACCATCCAACGAATGAAGGGATACAACCTGCAGCACATCCGCTGCAACTTCCTCTTCACTCTCTTACAGTCTCTCTCACACAATCATAGATCTTTACAATGCTACAATACATTACACAGCCGTATTACAATGTCTTCCTTTTAAAAGGGAATTACCATGAAAAATACTATGGGCTACCCAAAACCATGGGCCCGTAAACTGTTGGCCAACAAAACAACCTAAAAATTTCTTTTGGGGGCTTTGCCCCCAAACCCACATGGGGGGGGGGGCGATACCCCTCCACATCCCCCCGCTGGGATGAGTGTACAGTCCACCTGCACAACATATAAAACTGGGGTACAAACACGACTGAAACAACAACATCTCTGAATCAGGAAGATCGGGCTCCACAACCAACAATTGGGTGTTTGTAGACTTCAATCGAACAAAAAGTTGTCCCTCAAGCAACAAGGTAAGAACAAGTTGGCTTCTAAGTTTTATGGGCCACGTTGAATTAACCAAAAAATTAGCCAAGTAGCCTATGGATTAAAGTTACCTGACAATAGCCACATTCACAATGTGTTTCACGTGTCATGTCTCAAGAAGTTGTTGGGAAAACATCAAGTAGCACAATCTGATCTTCCTATATTGGACGACGAAGGAAAAATTATCTTGGAGCGTGAGGGTATACTCTCCATTAAAGAATGGAAACTCTATTCCCATAACTATTAAAGAATATCTTATTAAATGGAAGTACTTGCCAGAAGAAGACTCGTCTTGGGAAACATAAAGTTTCTTTCAAAACCACTTGTCATTGGCCTTGCTTGGACAAAGCAATCTTCAAAGGGTGGGCAAAGTAATGCACATAAATCAACATAGTCTAGTTTAAATAAATAAAAATAATACTAAAGCATCATAAAAATAATACAATAAATAAATAGTAAATAATAAATCTTGTTAATAAAAAATAACTAAAACAACTAAAAGAGGCAAAAGAAAAATTATTATTTTTTAAATCAAAAGACATGCCTTTTTATTTGAAAATGCACAAATAGACCTATTTATGGTCTCGATTGTACTTGTGGTTCATCATTAATTCATTTAACAATTATTTATTTAATACATTTATTTTTTATTAAATCAAGTTTATGTGCTTCCGCTACAACTTCTTCCCACCTATGACAAACTTTTGTTGATCATCCTTTGGATTTGCAACCATAGTCTTTGTGTATTGTCAAAGCACCTTTCTCTTTGATAATTTATCCATATGTTGTGGCCACATACCATAATATTGGCCATCCAAACCACATGTTCTTGTTTGGAACTCATCATCTTGACCTATAGATCTAAATTTGAATATTGTCTTCAAGTCGAAATCCAGAGTCAATCTACTAGAGAGATACAACTTATTAGGAGTTTGCAGTTTACACAACCAACAACCTCTAAGAGACTTGTAGACAACATGCTAGATAGGAAACCAATAGTTTTGATACCATGTTGGAGAATCGGGAAATTAGTAGACATTCCAAGAAGAGGTGGTATCTAAAGACACGGTTACAACACTTGAGCACAAGCAAGCACAACTCAACATACAATAGGAAACACAAGGAACTAATAAAAAACTTCCATGATAGATTGATTCAAAAGAGCATCTATAATAAAGTGCCAAAGTGATTGGCTAGATCACATACCAAACTCTTAGAATTTTGCCTTGACTTGTGCACAAGTCAAATGCCTTAATCGACCCAATTGACTAGTCAAATGCTCAATCAACTATTGAGTCGAATCTCCTAGTCATTGTCGATTGTCTGTCTCCAGAAAATTTAGAGGTGTGATGAACCTACTTAGCTTGTTGTTCCAACATCATTTATCCCGAGAGACATTAAGAGAGTAGTTGGAACTCTAGATCCTGATCACCAACAATGAAACATATGAGAAAGGTTTGCAATCCAGATTATTTGAGCATGGTATTGGTTCTCTTGCTTTTAACAGTGCTAATCTCTTTAATTATGTGATTCCGTTGGCTTTCCCTTTTCAAGTCTAAATATATCATCCCTCCCATCTTCAATTGGGCATTATTTTTTATTAAGATAACTACATGACTATTATGGTTGGGCATGACTTTGCCAAACTCAATGCTATTGTCTTGAACATGTCGGTTTATGTACATTTGGAGAGGATAAAACTCAAAGTTAAGTAGTATGCATGGTTTATAATATGTTTACTTTCAAACTAGAGTATGACTGGGTAGGTTTTAGAAGAGATTATCAAACCATTAATATTGTTTTTATTGTCCCCATCTATTATGAGCTCAAGAGGTGGTACCCTTGTCTTTTTTTTGATTCATGGAGATCCTTGATATCTTGGATTGAGGTGTCTAGCTCTTTACATGCATGAGACAATGTACGTTTGGAGAGGAACAAACTCAAAGTTAAGTAGTATGCATGGTTTAGAATATGTTTACTTTCAAACTAGTGTATGACTGAGTAGGTTTTAGAAGAGATTATCAAACCATTAATATCGTTTTTATTATCCCCATCTATTATGAGATCAAGAGGTGGTACCTTTGTCTCTTTTGTGATTCGTGGAGAGCCTTGATATCTTGGATAGAGGTGTCCTTTTAGGTCATTAAGTTTGTGAGTTTCTTTTAGACTCCATGTTAGGTTGATCACCTCCTTTTAAACAATTTTGATGATAGGTGGAATTGAGAGATGCAAATCTTCCAGTGATTGGCACATGTATCGAGTTAGTGAGACCATGTACAACATCTTTCCCAAGGGTTGATCGAGTCTTTTCCATAGGGGCTAGGGGTACCTCTCTTTAGCATAGATTGGATTAACAACCTAATTTCGATTAGAGCCATATCGTGAGATCTTGTTCTTTGGCCTTAAGTGTTAGGAAAAAATCTGCTTGAGGCTCTTATATGCTTGGAAGGATCACCTAGTTAGGGTCTCTCAGCCTTGGACACCTAGATGATATTTTTAAACGATGCATTGAATCCTTCACAATGATTGATGTATCGACTTATACTTCTTCCTCCTCAACCTTTACCTCCCTTATTGTCTTATGGACATTTAGTTGATTTCTTGCACTTTTTTTATTCACCTTCCATGTTGTAATATTTAGTTTTTGTATTTTATGTTTGATCTTGTTTATTGCTTTTGGAGTTTCCTAGGTTACTCCTATAAATTGGTATCTTTGATTGTACTTCCTAGTTCCATTAACCTTCCTTTTGATCACTTGTTGGATATTAATAATATTTTATATTATCTTATTTATTTATCTTCAAGCTATTATTGAGGAGTTGAGACAACGTTCCTCTAAAGTCTTTTGTTGCTATGTCGATTTTAAAAAAGCCTTTGAATTTGTCTTGAGGGAATAATTGTTCTAGAGATTGCATGACATTGACTTGTCAAAGTCTCTCATAGTTTCTATCACGAGACTATATGAGAGAGTTATAGGTCAGCTTTGCATATCCTACGAACACATTGACTTCATTAGGAGCACCATTGGAGTCAAACAAGGGTGTCCTCTCTCATTGACCTTATGTGGGATATACATTGATGAGGCATCCCTTAGGGATCGCATTTAGAAGGGGGATAGTTGCCTATAACACCATGTTATGATTGGCTTGCAATTATTGGCAATTGATGTGATCCTATTAGCCTCCTGCCCAGAGGGCTTTCATAGATAGCTTGATGCCCTTGTCGGTTTTGTGATTGTACATAGATGGTGCTGAACTTGTCAGAGATCCACTTCCTTCTCAAATTGAGCAAGGTGGAGATCACCACTACTTTTACATATTTTGGGGTATAATATACGAGCCATAGGTTTAGCTTGAGGCTTGCTTTTCAACCTTGGATTGACAAGGGGTATGGATCTCTCTCCATGCTTGATCAATAGTTCTAGAATCATTTTCACGACATCTTTTCCAAGGTGTACTGCTTTGACAAGATTATCATATAGACATTATTATATGGTGTTCAACTCTATGGACATATCTTGGTAGCACTTGATTGGGCTCGGATTTACAGAATCTAGATTCTAAACCCACATGTTGTAGTGTATGAGCTGATGTAAACAAGCAATTTCATCATGCCATTATCTAGGTAAACTTTGGTTCTCATCCCTTGTATGTTCACTCTTGAGAGTATTTTTAGATTGGTCTTCTTTTCGTTGGATTTGCACCCTAGTTGATTCATCAACATGATTGGAGAACTATCCCTATTTGGCCCCTTATTCCTCTAAGGTGATCGTATTCACGAGCCCCTTATGACCAAAAAGATGCTAGTTTTTAGGGTCCTTCTTGCTTCGTCAAAGAATGGGTATCATATTGATATCCCTCCTACCTCCTAGCTCCAGAATGGAAGATAAATGGGGCTGTCATAGAGGATATTTATCAGTAGTACATTTGGGTTACTTAGATTGTTCCCCCCCCCTTCCCCAAAGGGTCTCGACCCTAAGATGACTTCCTTTGATGAGTGCTTCTTGCAGTTGAGGGATGGCCTTATTGTAAAGTTAGAGTTCAATCAACAACATTGGACACATGGTCTTAGGATTCTTCTTGGCCATATCATAGTTTGTTCTCACCAGCTCTGGATTGAATCTAATCACCACATCCAAGAGATAGAGAGGATTCGTCAGCTGTGCCATCCACATGAGGTTGAGTTGGAGGAGCATCTCATTTTCAGATATCCCCTTTTTTATGAAATCATATGGAGGTTTCATTGTTTGTATTGAGACTTGAGGGGCTTTGTGCTATCAATTTTCTCTACCCCGATAAGATGTGCCTGGCTATCTTCATGTGAAAGATGATTACACACAGAGCATAGATCTTAGAAGGTTCACCTAGCTTGATTCCCGTCAGAGAGATTACATCCTTCTTGCCTATAGGGGCTGCAAGTGTTGCTTAGAAGCCCCTGTCTTGAATAGACACAATATTGGAGCAGTGAGGCCAGGCACATCCTCCCATTTGTTAGTTGTTCTAATTGCTTACATGAGGTCACTGTGGAGTACTAGACTTCAATGTAGATTGCCACAAACTCCAATCTTATTCTAGACATCCATCACTAGTTTCTTCTCGGCAACCTTAAATGTTAGTGGAACTCCTACTAATTGCTTTCAACTTACTCCCATGATTACCCAGCCATGCCTTCTAAGCCTTGGGTACTCCCTTGATGAGATTATCAAGCATTGTAGGCACCTTCATAGTGGTTGATGGGAGACTAGATGCTTTTTCTTGCTCCATTTCCACAGTGGTCGATGTTGTACATACTCTTCTTGTTCCTCCTTTATGGTTCAAATATCTAGGGACGAAGTTCGCTTTAGACTTTGGGCTAGGATTGAGATAGTCCAGACCCTCCTTTTTAGGTGCATCATCAGATACAAGTAGATTGCTCACCAACCCATTGTTTAGATTGAGTTCAAAGACCATACTTTTATCCTTGAGGTCATCTTTCCTTTGGTCTCATTTTTTCAGAGTTTAAATTGTTGGAGATTTGGTATTTGGGAGGGATTATTATCCCTATCAAGCACTTTGTTCTTCTATGGCCATCACATTGCTAGATCCCCTAGGCCATGCACGTGGTTTGTTCCTTTGGTGTCTTGATGTCTTTAATTTGTGGCCATCTCTCCAAATTTTTTAAAACCCAGATCTTGATTTTCAATTTCAATAAAGTTTATGCAATACCCAGAAAATTCAATTTTCATATCTGTACCTTATAATTGAAAATACACTGAGTTTAACACTTTTAAAATGCACAACAGAAGCACAAAATCAATCACACAATTGGCACAACAAATTTATCCTGGAAACCCTAATGAGGAAAACCAGCAAAAGAGAGATCTCTTGATTTCTTTACACAGGAAAATCTGGAAATTACAAACAGCAGATTTTACAGCAATATAAAACCTATAAATTGCCTTGGGAATCTTGCCACTCAACCCAGCAATCTGTACAACCTGTACATCCTTCCTTTGCACTGCTGTACGGCCTCTAAACAGTCTCTAACTCTGCTGTATGTCTCCTCTGCAACCTGCCAGCCTTCCCACGTATGGTATGGCCCACCAAACCAGTCCGTACTGCCCTTTTTTAGCTGCTGTATGGTCTGCAATCATTGCTGTCCTGGTTTGCCGAAGATGCCATGAGGTTTGCCCTTCCAGTCTTGAAGAAAATCACTCTCTTCACCCTTCTCCTTTTGCCTCTCAAGCTTATTTCTCTCTTCTCTGTCAATGTCTCTCACAAAGACCAAAAGTGTGTCTAATCTCCTCCTTAGAACTCCTTTTATAATTCTCTTTAATGATAAAATCCTAAACCTAGATCTCCAAAATGATAAAGGGCTAAAAGATTAAATCTTAATCATTAGATCTACTGCTGTGACTTAATCTAATGTTGAGACAACTTAAGTCACTTGAAGTTACTTTATCATTAAATATAAAAGTCACTTTAACTTTATAATTAATAAAGTCACTTTAACTTTATAATTAATAAAGTTAATGTCTAGAGAGGTCTCCCAAGCTAAGTTGCACTGAAACGGATACGGGGGGGGGGGGGGGTGGGGGGGGGGGACAGATATACGGCAAATTTTTCAAAAATATGGATACGATACGGCAGGGAAATGGCATATATATAGAAAAAAACTAAAATTTAACATTCAATATAAAACTTAAATATATAACTTATTTATAATTAATAATTAAAATTTAAAGTATAATACATTAAAAAATCATTAACTATACTAATACACTATAACCTATTCATTTAATATATATACATTTTAACTTTACACAAATTATTAAATGATGAATAATGAACTTTACACTATAAATATTAATAACCATTAAATATTAACTTTACACTATAAATGATGAATATAAATAAAAGTATTAATTTTACACTATAATGAATATAAATATTAATTATTAAATATTAACTTTACACTATACACATTTTATTAAATATTAATTATTAACATTAACTTTAAAGTTTACACTTTACACTATATACATTTTATTAAATATTAATTATTTAACTTTACACTTTACACTATACACTATATTTAATATTACTAAATTCAACCCTCGATTCAACCCCGTCTATAGACTGCCGGAAATCAGAAAACCCCACGACAACGACCTGCCGGAAATCTTGAATCGACCACGACCTGAATCGAGAATCGACTTGCCGGAAATCTTGAATCGACCACGACCGGAGGAATATGCCGGAAATTGATCGCGACCTGCGAGGAATGGACCGGAAATCGACCACGACCTGCCAGGGAATAGACGGGAAATCGACCACGCCCTGCCGGAAATCGACCACGACCTGCCGCGGGCTCTCGCTACAGAAAAAACAGTCCAGAAAAGTTGAAAACTCGAGTAACGAATTCATGGTCGCCGGGGTAGGGCTTACACGCAGGTTCTAGATCCGTTTCCAAGCTGAATCGATCACGAATTGAATCCGTATCCGTTTCTGAAGCGGCGAACGGCGTTTCAGGGAGATGGGAGGGCCGTTTTCGGTAACTTAGCTCCCAAGGACAACTTCATGTAGGTAGACATTTAGCCTACAGAAGTACCTGTCCGAGCTAAACATCTCAACACTCCCTCTTAGCGAGGAAGGTATTTTGTACCATCCCCAGCTTGTCTCTGAAAAATGCAAACTTTCCTTTCAGTAAAGCTTTCGCACTTGCTCATTTGTAGATATGTACTGAAGTTTCACAACTCCTGTTTGAATGTAGTCTCGGATGAAGTACGTGATCTCTATGTGCTTCGATCTGTCATGGAACATTGGATTCTGTGAGAGTTTGATGCAACTTTGATTATCGCAGTGAATGATGGTCGGCTACAACCTCTGACCAAATAAACTTAAGAGTAACTTGCGAAGCTATATGGCTTCACAACTTGCCTGACTGGCTGCCATATACTCAGCCTCTGCAGAACTCAATGTCACTGACTTCTGCGTCTTGCTAAACCAAGACACTACTGCAGATCGCAAGCTGAAGTAGCACCTAGAGATGCTTTTCTTGTCAACTGCACTGCCTGACCAATCTGAGTCTGTGTAGCCTGTCAATCTAACTCCATCCCCCTGAACATAGTTCAATCCATAATTAACTGTACCTCACAGGTACCTGAGAACTTTTTTGCTGTCACCCAGTGCACTCTCCTCGGCTCCACCATGAATTGACTAAGAGTGTTGACAACAAAATCTGATATCTGTTCTGGTGTTGACCAGATAAATCAAAGAACCGATCAACTGTCGATACAATGTCGGATCAACCAACTTCGACTCAGTAGCATTCATCTTCTTCAAGTTGGTTGTTATAGGCATAGACATAGGCCTGCAACTCTCCATCTCGAATCTCCTCAAGATATCTAGTGCATATTTCGGTTTCCTTGCCCCAGGAAAATCAGACCTGTCCTCTGCCACACCTCTAATCTCAAAAAATAGTGCATCAACCCAAGGTCCTTCATTTCGAACTCTGTAGCAAGATCTTGCTTGCACCCCTTGTTGAGCTTCTCTGACCCGGTAAGAAACAGATCATGCACATATAAAACGAGAATGAGAGGATCCTCAGTCCTTACCAACCAATATGTAGTAAAGGTTGGAGTCCACCTCACTCTTCACAAAGCCCAGTTGCTGGAAGTAGGTATTGTTACATATGTTGCAGAAATCCTCTGTCAAATTCAATAGAAACAGGGACTCTTTCTTACATTTGTACCAGAGCCAATTTCAGGTTAATTCTGCATAACCCTGAAATCGTTGTTCCAGACAACTTTAATAGCGTCCGTACAGTCATCATTAGTGTATTGCTGCGTTTGCTGTTGACATACAGTCACACCATCTCTACAGCTGCCATACTTAAATTTCATAAGTTCTACTAGCCCGGACATTCACACAGGTGTGCCGTACTATTGTACAGTACAATCAATTCTAGCCAAATTCACATCCATCATGTACACTGCAACGACTGTAACTCCGAATACTTCAGCGACTGTAATTTTTTTTTTCTAACTAGGGGAATCGGCAACTGGGGACTTGGCTGGTACTCACCTGACACGGGGTCCAGGGATCCAATCCCGCTACCACTATACCCCTAGGTGCCCCACAACCACCTGCAAGCATGGGACACAGGTAAGCCCGGGTGTGATTTGAATTCGTGACCTCTGTTTACAACATGTGACTTCATATCAAGCGAATCGCCAATGAGCCACACCCGTGTGGGCTGCAGCGACTGTAATTTATTATTTTACTGTAACCATAATTCTGCACAGGAATCCATACTGCACATCCAATTTGCTTTTTTTGTGGCCAGTCCATACAGTATGCTACAGAGCTTTCAATTCTGTACGATTCTATCAGCATCTGTACAAACCCATCTGTCATTTCATCTGTGATCCTGTACAGTCAATCTGCAGAATTTTGTGCATCTGCGATTGCGCACACATGTAATTCTGGAAGTTTCGGCCCGTGAATCTGTGCATTGTGCTCTGTCTCAGCTGTTCGTAGGAAGACACCAATTAAATTGTACATCCAGTGTTTCGTACGCTTCCACTTACTAGAATCAATTCTTTACACTGTATGAAGGTACAACTCAACAGAAATTTAATTATGAGTGAGGAGGAGCTGCGTTAAACGAATTTGAAACTCAATGACCGTACGGTTTTCATTAATTAATTACATACGACCGTACGGTTTTCCTAGTTGGCATCCCTTCATAAAAACGTTTTTTAATTTAATTAATTTCCATACGACCGTACAGTTTTCCTAGTTGGCATCCCTTCATAAAAACGTTTTTTTAATTAATTAATTAATTTACTGGCCTTTTATAATCCTAATAGGCTTAGTTTAAAAATCAAGTTGACATTCTAATTAAAAAAAATATTCATTTTCCAAAATGTTAATTTTTTTATATAAAAAGTCAAAATTATAAGTGGGCATTGCAAGAAGCCATTAGCAAAATGGGTGATTATGAAGAAGCACATTTTTATCGTTATGATGAATTAGGAGAAAAAATCAATAGGATAATAGAGGAGATGTGTAAAACATTTAGAGAGTCTTAACAAGATATCGGAAGAGTACAAGTCTCGATGGCAAAC
This sequence comes from Larix kaempferi, assembly GCA_027924585.1. NCBI lineage: Eukaryota > Viridiplantae > Streptophyta > Pinopsida > Pinales > Pinaceae > Larix > Larix kaempferi. Next base: position 21,858,905 of record BSBM01000887.1, read on the forward strand.
CCTATTAAGATTAAGAAATGATGAGAGGAATGAAACAGCGAAAATAATTAATGGGCATAGAGAAAGGATTAGCCAACCCATCGAAAGATGAGATGAGTCAACTATTGAATCAATTTCCTACAAAGATCTGCTAGTAAGTCTGAACTTCTTGACCCTAGAAAATGAAATCATGGTTGCATACAACTCAGATTCCAGTTTTGATGAAACACTGCCAAAAGTATCACTAGCGTCGATTTCATGCACACTACTGAATAGGAATGAGAATGATGAGTAAAAAAAGTAACTATTTCTCAAGAGGAACAAATACAAGAACCAGCTAGAAAGTATATTCAGCCTCATCTCAGGAAAGCTTATAAGATCCAGGTTCTATTAAGAGGGGCAAGCAAGCTTACAGCGCCACTTGCAACCTTGGCCGGGAAATTGCAACCCAGGAAGCATCAAAGGTTCACTTTCAACAAACAAGTCCAAAGATTTCAAGATATGATTCACATCCTACAAAGGAGCCTTGCCAATTCTCAGAGAGAAAACCATGTCAAACCCCTAAAACCAGATAAACACAAAGATGCTGCTGCCAAGATAGCATGCTCAACTAGAGACAACCCAAATTATTATGCTTTGAGGACAAAGCATTCCTTAAGAGGGTGGCAATGTAACAAACATATATTATTATATATAATCATAATACTAATAATCGCAATAATAATAATAATAATAATAAATAAATGATATTAGTTAAGCTAAATAAAAGGTCAAAGGACATACCTCCTACCTCGTCACCAGTCAATGCATATATTTACACTGTCACGGGGCTCATTGTAATAATTGTTTTATCAGTCATTCATTATATATATATATATATTGCAGAATTCCTTTGTCAATTTCAATAGAAACAGGTGCTGTTTCTTACACTTCTTCGGTTGCAGGCTGTCACTGTAAAGCAGTCTATTCCTGCCCTTTATTGTCTAATTGTATTGACACGCTTCATTATTGATCCTCTAGCTTGAAGTCAGTCGTAAAATACAGTGTTGCAAAAGTTGGTGATTTCCCTCCAACTCACAAGTTTTCCAAGGCTTTCATGCTGCCAAGTTTTTGCCATCAGAAAGTCACTCTTTTCCCGATGTTTTGAAAAACTCCTGAATTTTCCGAAAAAATTGTCCCACGAAAAGAAAAAGCTGGCTTAGGCAATTTTTCTTCCATGATTTCTCATTGTCACTGCTGTTGCATGATTTCAAGAGAAGAAGGACGTTCTTGTGTGTTTGAAGGGGCGAAATGATGACTCATGCTGAGTTTTTCCTGTGTCCGAGTTTTGCAACACTGCTAAAATCTAGCTTAGTGGCATGGAAGTGTCTAGGTAGATGCAGTTTCAATAATGCTATCCCTATTCATGAACTAGTGAAATACATTAGAGATTATAGTAGAAATACATTAGAGATTATAATGACTATTAGATGTTGGAAAATGTAGGTGTTACCCCCCATTTTGCATAGGTGTCTACATATGATTTTTTTTTCACACTTTCAGCAAGGGGTTACAGGTTGATGATGAATGACCTATGGAACGCTTGACTTGATTTCATGGTTTGGTGACATATGTGGAGGGTTTCCATGAGAGCGCTCTAGCTCATTTAGCCTTGAGCTTATGTGGAAGATGTGGTGGCATTCTAGTGGTTTGTCAAAGGGGCCGTCCCCTTCATCATGGGTTGGTTATCTATTGTGGACACATTGCTCTTGAGGTTGATGGTTTATTTATTGATTGATGGTCTCTTTCTTTCATGGGCTTATCTTCAACATGTGGATCGATCAGATGGCATTGGAGGTTGAGTTGGTTAATATGTGGACATCATTTCACATATGTTGAAGATTTGACCCCTAGTTGTATGGAAGCAACCTCTTGCACTTGTTGACTTGTTATGCATTCATTGGTTGTCCCTTGATCAGTGCCCACCCCCTTTAGAGAGTTGTTTTCTAGGCAATTTTTGATAGGATGCTTTTGGAGGGGTGTTCTAACTGCAGGAGCAATTATCTTTTGACAAAGTGCCCAGAATTGTGCCATGTCAACTTTGTTAGATGTAGAGTGGCCATCGGATTTCCAAAAAATGGTTATAATAGAAAATTCGATAAATATTGAGGAAGTTGGAAAATCTAGAACTGTTGTTTAAAGTGCCGCACCGTATTTTTGCTGTACGTGCCTTTTTGGAACCTTTTCATGGAGAGCATTTAACTTTGTGAGGAAGCGCTGCTTCTTTTGGATCATTTCTTGAGCACTTGCCTTGGAGAGCCTTTGGAGGCTAGGACGTTGCTTCTACTCGTTGTTTTCCCTCATTTCTTGGAGATGTGCCCTCTCTATTGGGCCTTGTGTATCTTGGACATTGCACATGTGGCAAACCACCTCATATTTTGGATATTATTAGAGTTTGTTAGGGTTTTAGTGGAGTTTATTCATTGTTTACTCCACCCTAGGCTAGATCTAAGATTTTATTATTATTTTATTGTAATGGAAGTTGAGCTCCTCTCCTATATAAGAGAGCCTCTTGCTCATTTGTACTCATGGTTGGATTTTGATAGCTCTTTCTTTTTTGAAGCTTAATAGACATTTCTTTTATGGTGCAGCTTGAAGTGTAAGGGTTTCTTCTCCATTCAAAGTGTGGCATCCTTGTTCTTTCTCACGTTGCTAATGGATTGTCGAATAAGCTAGAACTTGTCAATGAGGGCCATAGAAAGGCAAATCTGTCTCATTGGAAGGGTTTTGTGTGAGAATTGTATTCCTGTATCTCCCTTTGATCTTTTATGCATGATTATATTGCATTGTTCTAATCATATTTCTAGAGTAAGAGCTTGTAATACTTCTTTGTATGAGGCACACCCTAGTTGACATTGTTTTGATGTGGCACCACTCTTGGGACATCCTAGCTGATTTCTACATCCATTTTTCAGCATGATAGTGTTTATTTGTGGCATGTGCACGCAGTCCTAATTTACCTAACCTTTCACAAACTAACCCCTTTGTTGGACTAGCTTCTCTTGACTCTATTTGCTGCGGAGATTCGCACTTGTCTTCATGGTCCTCCTATCTCCCTTTTATCTATCTATACTATAGAAGGACCTAACGTTTTGCTAAGGCCATCTCTTCTATCACCTTGTGTCTCATTGCCAAGCTTTATCACTCCTATCCCTATGGAAGCTCCCTCTGAGTTGGAGAAGAGCCAACCTAAAGTGTAGAGAGGGAGTCTTTGAGATGACAGTGCGTGACCCCTCTAAGTTATAGTTGGGCTAGCTTTATTCTTTGGGGTTTTAGTCATACATGCTAGTTCAAGCTGTAGCAGAAAGTAAAAATTTGACAATGTGTGTTCCAAGCCTCATACAAGATGATTTAGTGATGAGCCATGACCAAGTAATTAACATATGATATAGCAGGAATTTGATGCCATTTCCAAGTCTCATAGAAATTGATGTTGTATGATCTTATATTTGAAATGTTCCAAATGATCAACAGCTGAGATGTGGTAATAGGATGAATTTTTCTCTCACCATCAAAGAAAGTTGTGTTGTGCTGCTATGAGTGAAATCATCGAAACCAATGTGCTAGGTGTCTGCCAAATCTGAATATGTCTGGATGTTTGTTTACCTTAAGTTTAAAATGAAACAACATTATATTTGGTTTCAGAACACTGTACTTGGTTGATTACTAGTGTTTGTTGATTGCATAGTTTAAAATGAAACAATCTTAAGTTTGTTATCAGATCACTGTACTTGGTTAATTTCTAGTATTTGTTGGCTGCATAGTTTCCTGAAACAGAATTATATGACCTTACTTGGCATGGACGGTTTGTTCTTTAGTTGAATTATTATAGGATTTTATATGCTATGAAAATGTTTTCTTAGGCCTTGGAGTGCTGTTCATGGTTCCTTTTGTGGATTCCTCTATTGAATAAAGATGGTGTGCATCGTGCGCCATTTTCTGCATTGTTTGCCCAATTTTAATTTTTTTAGAGAACAATGAAGAGAACTAGAGATGCATTTTACTAAAGTTTTTTGCATTTCTTCCACATTCTTTTTGAGTACAAAATTGGCACTGACTGCGTTGTTGCTTTTTCATGTGGAAAATTGCAGATTTATCAGAACTTCAAAGCTACTGTTAATTACTTTTTTGATGACTCAAGTGGAAATGACAGTCAGTTGTCAACTAGCCAACATCCCATTGGATATATTGGTTCACAGAGACCACCTGGAGGGCCTAATCCTGGGCAATTGAATCCAAGCACTCGGTCCTTCAAAATTGTGACAGAATGCCCATTGATTGTGATGTTTCTATTTAACCTCTATACCCATTATGTGCACAGTAATATACCTCTTCTCCTACCTTTGATGGTCAATGCCATATCCATTCCTGGTCCCCAGCATGTTCCACCCAACCTGAAAAATCATTATGTTGAATTGAAAGGTGCGCAGGTGAAGGTGAGGTCATCCATCAGCTGTTGCCTTTGTTATTAGATTGTTGGCATCAGAGTTTAATTATCATGTTTCTATTGTATCTTTTTTTAAAAATATTTTTCTTTTCTTTTTGAAAATGAATTTTTAAATCAGAGGGTCAAAATTTATGTCATATTAGTTTCCAATCATTATACATACAAATCAAATTTGTGCTTGAATGTAGTCTAATCCAAGCTCAAATCACAAGGGACTTGTGACAAAATACCAAATATCTTTAGAGATCGATTTTCTTTCCTCCTAGAAATTGATTATACATAGGTAACTTAGCCAATGTGTCTGGTGATTTTCTTTTTCAAAAAAAAAGGAATTTTGTCAAATCTCAAGTGGTGATGAATTTAATAATCCATGCATTTTTCAATTTTTTTTTAGTAAATGGGAAGATACCTTTTCTTGTTTAACTTAAAAAATATAACAACACAATCAGAAACACGTGCATACCCACATAACATGATTGCGAAAAATATTATTATGTATTAAGTTTTATTCAATCTTGATATTTAATTCAACATATTTTTGTGTCAAATTTGAAGTTTAAAAATGCTTGTATTCGATTTTTGTTTGAATATATGAAGTTATAACAGGATTTGCTTAATTATCTTTGTTGAATTTTTTTTCCCTGTGGAAAAGAAATGTTATCTTATTTATGTTAGTTGAATTACATTTAGCACATGTCACAAATAGAATGCATTTCAGTCAAAAGATTTTCTATGAAATTAGGATATGAATCTAGATTCTATATGCCTACTCCCATGAAAAATCTCCACCATATCTCAAAATAAAACTATAACAGTTCCACTGTCATAAGTTCTGAATACCATCGAGCTACAGCTCATAATACATATAAAATAAAATGATCCATGTCCCTCCAGTAAAGAAAGAAAATAGACAAAATGTATACAAACTCAACCAGAGTTATAATAAAAAATATCATGAAAAAATTCAGAAACAGCACCATCCTCAAGTTCCTGGATGTGCCACACCCCTGGGTTTATCAAAACTCCAGCTTTGGATAATGCATTCGTTTCCATATTCCTCTCCCGATATAAATGCACAAATGAGATCTCATCAAATGAAGGATAAACCAGCCTATTATTATTAAAGATTGTCCTTAAAGGCGTAATTGTATAGCTTATAGTACCCATTCATCCAGTTTTGGAGTAGCCTTAGTTAATCCTGCAGGTGCTGATCGCTGATTGTACTTTTTCTTTTCTAGAGTCTCATTGACCCACCTTTGTGGTTATTCTTATCTAATATTATTGTCCCTGAGTTTGACTTAGTTTATGTGCACAGGGACCAAAAATTGCAGACCATTGAAGAGGCATGCTGCTCATGAAGCAGCCTAACTGAGGTTTTGATTTAATATTAAAAGTTGACTCTGATTGTGACTTGGTCCAACTTTCCAAGTGACTTGAAGGTAAGGGGGTCACTGTTTTGATGTGATTTTAAGCCTGACTACTTTTCTTAAGCCACCTGTTATCACACAACTTGTAGTTGTCCCAAAAGGTTATCCTATCCAGGATGGTAGAGTTGTTGGACAACTAAAGAGGTGACCCGAGAGATGCCACAGTTCCCAATGCAATTGGGCGTCACCTAACCGAGGCACTCTTCACTTTAGATCAAGCCTAAGCAAGACCAAGGGGGAGACCCTAGCTAGCCAATGAGGGCTAGCGAACCTACTCAAGACCTCCTAGGAAAATGTGATGATGAAAAAGGAGAAGATCAAGAGAGGATTAGATCTAGATCTAGGATGGATAAGTGGACCCAAAGAGTTAGGACTTGGTTGAAGAGGCTTATGAATGGACAAATGTTCAACCAATGAAAGATAAAGGCCACTTATGGGTTTAAACTAGTAGATCTAGATAGATATAATGCCAAGATAATAGATCCAAGTGGGGCCCACCCTTAAAATATGGAAAATGGTCCAAATGAGGCCCACAAGATGAAAATCAAAGTGAAATGGCACTAGGGGGTTTTCTATTGAATGGATCTAAGGAAATAATGAGGATCAAGCAAAACCCAAATTGGGATCTAGCAAAAGGCCGCCTACCCAACAAGTGCGGAGAGGCCTAGTGCCTTAGATCGGGGGGTAAATGGAGTCAGATGTCCACCAAACTTTAGATCGAGAATGTTTTAATTAATATAGAGGTGGGTTTTAATTATTAAGCCCAAGTGATTGCTAGATCTCCATAGATCTGAAAAATAAAAAAGTGAGGGTTTTAACTTTTAGGGTTTGAGTGACCAATGGGTGAAAAATACATGTAAATGGATACGTACCTTGTAGATCTTACCTCAAATGCTTGCGGCTACCTTGCACATTGATGATCCTTGCATTTAGTTACAATTCCAAGCTAGATCCAAGTGATTCCAAGCAAAAACGTCCAAGCCCAAGGACGAAAAACGTCGTACTTCACCTGCAAAACAAACTACGAAATGTGAGATTTGGTTTACAGATAAACAAGATCTAAGCATGGCATATCAAAGAAAGCAAATCAATGGACAATGCACAATTGAAAAACTCCCTTCAAGATGAAAACGTTTTTCCTGAGGGGGATGTGAGAAACCCCTACAATCTTCCCTCCAAGCAAATCACACCCCTGCAACAAATCAAATCGGCCTCCCTCTGTAGTTGTCAAAATCACCTGTGAAAAGCAAAGATGTCTAAAGCAAAAGATGTATAATCATGTACAAGAGCATCCCATCAAAACAAGAGTAGGAAATCCACAAAACAATATTTTATTTCAAGTTTTCTAGAGCCCCAAAGGTGCCTTTACAATAGGGGGGTCTCTTCCTTAAATAGGAGGAGAGAGACCAAAACCCTAACCACTTTATGAATGAGTGGTTGAGATCAGAAGATAAACATAATACAATCAACGACTAAGATGAGCCGGTACAATACAACATGGATCACTCATTAGAGGGGGGTGCGCACTCACTAAGAGAGTGCCCTAGGGGGCTGCGCACCACATAGAAGTGTCTACAAGACAAGTGTGCCACATAAGATGACAAGGACAAGTGACTAGGAGCACATGGTGGGGCTAGGAGGTTTTATTATCCTTCACTAACATCACCCCATGGCACACTAATATAACAAATGGCTCAATAACATGTCCAAGTGAACAAATGATGAAATCCTGGCCCCCTCAACTGAGAGAAGAATGTATCAAAACACAACCTGGAGACTGTGTGGACCCCACTCAATGCTGCAAGCTGATCTGGAAGGAGTGGGATACACCATAGATGACCTCTGAATAGACCTCATGCCAAAACCTTGCCTCAATTGCCCAAATCAATTTCCTTGATGACATTTTTATTCCACCTGAAAAACCATCAAACTGCCCATAGCCCACTGCCTGGTGCCCGGGCGCAAAATCTGACTGTACCATCATGTTCGGAGAGGGGGTAATATGGTAATGACAAGTGGCTGGACCACCCCTCTCCTCTATAGCGCCCTAGACATTGACTCTCCATCAAAGCATCTGCTGGACAAGCCACATCGGCATGGCCAAACTGGTCAACAGGTGAAAAATTGCTCATATCATCACTGCCAGTGCCTGAAACTGAAAGCTAAGTGTCTCAGTGGATCCAGAAGACCCAAATCTACTAGAGATGAGTACTCATACACCTCATGGCAACCTGTAAGATCATCTGTAGCATCCATCATATCCAGAGAAATAAAAATATGATGGTCTGGAAGTAACAATAATCAATAAAAATGCATCAACCATCATCTGAAACCTGTGTCCAACATATGGAGTCATCAAAAGGTACATCAAGGACCATGGATCAACATCATACAATATAACTGGTCCAACTCACCACAGATCCCAAGGTTGACCGGTCAAACTGATCAAAATATGACCCATGCTAGAAAAGCCTGCTCTTGCAAGTGCAAATGGTTAAGACATGCTCTTTTAATCATTTTCACAGGAAGACTTTAAAAAACATCAAGCATCATTTCACTGGCAGTTAACAGATAATTATAATTAAGCATAATAATAATTTACTTTCAAAAGAACCCCAAGGATATACTCATTTGTAAACATGATCAATTTGCTAGCAGAGGGTGAAGGCTGAGGATGCAAGGCTAGGCAAAAAGGGAATGACTTGACTGACTCAACATTGTGATACTTTCGATAAGGGAAAGGGTATTACACATTCAAGCATATGTTGGATAAATAATACACAGGGGATGGCAGTGTCTCACAAATGGGTAAGTTGTTTAGATAGGTGCTTTTTCAACCTTGGAAAATGTCTACAACTCACATCCAAGCTGTATCAGCTCCATGAGGATTTTTTCTAGAATCGCCGTGGATTGGGTGCCGGGCTAACCGTAACTTGAGGTTCTAGGGGACACTTAGAATTAGCTGTCCCTTGCTCCATCTTACGTCACAACCCGTAGGCTCCATGAGGAATTAATCATTACATTTCATTTCCTTGGCCAACAGTGTTTGGATTTAGCATACATTTAACCACTGCTTTTTTTAGGCCTTTATGACCTTTTTTGGGTTTTGCGTGTGCTTAGAAGCACAACTAATCGCAGCTCCCATCCAGGGTGCTTTTCATTTCAATTCATTTCATTTCATTTCAAAGCCTTCTTTCATTGTGCTGAGAAGCACAGTTTTTAAAGCACTTTCATGGGCTTTCATAACAGATATACCAATAGTTTCCATATGTAATGATGGTAGTACAATTTGCTTCAGGTTTTAGTCAACACAAATCAAGCAACTATGGGGACTTTCCACAATCAAGACCAAACATCGGGGTAACCGACTAGAGTGATCAAGGTATCAAATCCAACTCACCAAAGGTAAGTTTTGTTGCCAACTCAGAGCCGAGACAAACTAACAGGGATGCTATCCAACATAGAGGCAAAAATGGGGAAGTCCTCCATATCACAGGTTGAGGTGTAAGTCAGGGTAACGACCAAAAGTGGGAAAGACAACAGATGGATGGAGAAAGTGAACGGTGATGCCTAAGCTAGCAAGCCATAAAGGCGGTTATGATCATGTCCACACTATAAGAGGGTAAAACCAATGGGTATAAAACAAGAGCTTCTAATTGTCAGTAATACAATCATTTAGATATTCAATAATAACCAATTTCATTTTATATAGATATACTGCCAGATCATAATCACTAGATGCCAAGTCAAGCTATCAAATGACCAAAACAACAAGATAATAATACCAATGCACATCATATACCTGCTGGGTCATATACATGTATCTGTAATCTGTAATCCGAACCAACTGTAACCACTGAGAACACTGCTGCTGAAACTCTAATCACTGCACTACATCTGTATGGATTAAAAGGTCATCTTGGTCATCAAATATGAGGTCAAAAGGCTCAACCTTGGCATAAGGTCTACTGCATGTTTGATATAAGGCTGCTCTAATGTGTGAATGATCACAAATAACACTGATCATCATAGCTGATCTCACTAAAGATGTGTAAAGGCAAAGCTCAAAAATATGCAGATAACTACTATGCAAATCATGGTAGCCCAACTACTATGGATGTGACAACACCACCTTAGCAGCCTTTTTACTTCTGTTACTAGAGCCTTATGTCTGCATGAGCTCCAACACTATTGCGTCCCAAGTGTTTCCACCATTGACTTTATATTTTCCTGAATAATCAGATGGCAAAGTCCTCTTTCATTTGGCAGTTTTTAATACTATCACCAAATTTTCTGAGTTCCTCTTACTTGTTAGATGCCTTAAATAAAGGGAAGAAGCTTCTGGGCCTCAACCAAATGCTTATCCTTTTGCACCAACATTTCTCGGTATCCACATTCTTTCTTCTTGTACTATTCTTTTTGGAGCCCTTGGCCCTTATTTTATTTGGAGGCAGTAGAACGCGCTTCTTTCTTCTTTGTATTGCTTGATTTTTGCAAATTTTCTTGGTCTTCTTTGATTTTCTTTTTGTTTGGTGGAGAATTTTCTTTTACACCAGATTCTGGTACAAGAAGTCTTGGATTGGGAGCTGTCTTGGGATGTCCTTTTTTGAGGTATTGTAAAGGGACAACCTTTCATGTTTTAGGACTAGGGAGAGCATTGCTCAATTGCAACTCATCCTGCTTGATCAACAGTTAGCCCCAGGGTTTTGCAAGTGAGCCTCGTGAATCGCCACATGATTCATCACAACACAATCATGCTCGAGACAAGGGAAAACGGGGAGGCCTTCATGATGAAGGGGACATAGAGGGGAGGTCAAGAGTCAATCTGTCATTCTCTAGCCAATGGGATTTTGAAACAAAGGTAGTGGTATGGAGATGGATATATGGTCATAGGTGGAGCCAAAGGAGATTTGTAATCCTATAAGACCAAGAGCTGTTAGCCAATGATATGTGCATAAAACAAAAATCTTGTATTAGCTTATGGAACATCTCTACTAACTATGCTTTACTAACTAACATGAATACATTTGAAATACAATCATCAATCTAAGTCATTAGTCCATAAAACATATCCTCAGGCATGAAATGGCAATATATGACACATGGTATGGCATCTTCACAAGGTAAAACATGGCATCAACTAATATCGTCTCAACATTGGTCACTTCTGCACTCTGAATACTGAATCTCAGCCTCATCTTTGAAGCAAAAAGATGGGAAGAAATTCCAATACACAAACTGGTATAACAATATTGTTAGCTTTATGTCCCTATCTGGATCGAGCTTGCTTGCATCCATCTCTCCCATAGACTTGAGATTATTGATATTACCCATTTCTTTTTCGCCTTTTACCAATGGTTTCTCCTTTGAGCCTACGTTAGAGTTTTTGACATCAGATGGGATCTCCTTTGATATCGTGTTTCCATCCCCGCATTTACTCTCCACCTTTTTCCTCAAGACCTCTACATTGGAAAATGACAATTCCTTCCTAGGCTCTAAATTCCTTGGGCTTTTCCTTCTCCATACTTCTTTTGTAAATTTGAGGACACAATCACTTGGTAGATGGCCAAAGATGTGGCAACTTGAGTAGCAGAAGGGAATGGCAAAGAAGTCTAGGACTTGAATATATTGCTTGTTTCCAACCTCTATGTCGATGTCCTCTGCAAACCTGTCCTTCAAGTCTACTTGCACTAAAATATGGGTTGTTGTTCTTGTATTCATCATCTAATAGCTTTCATTCACCTCTATAAAGGTCCCTAGGTTATTTCTTATGGATTTGAAGAGATCCAGGTGTTGATGTTCTCCATGGTTCCAGCATCGGGCAAACATTCTGTAGATCATTCTCTTGGATGGGTTCGCGACCCAGAGAGAATGGCCCCGTCATAGCCCTTGATTGTGTGTCTTATGGCTTGGATGCTTAGCCTCGTCCAGTCGTGTTGACTGGAGTGGTAATAGGCTAGAGGTCACATTGTGTACTCCAGGTGGGACTGATTCTTAGCAGGAGTGATCTATTCTTACAGAGTGAGATGACTTGTCTATGTTACAAGGATATCTTATCTCCTTGTATATTAGACAAAGTCTAATCTAATGTTGAATTTGACAATTGGCTCTAAGAAGTGTCCGTGACTTCTTATAGTATATGGTCAAACCAACATTAGAGCTCTATTGAAAGAATGCGATTGCATGTGAGGAGATATCATCAAGGAGAACTTTTATATGATGAAGAAATAACCAAGGAGTCAAGACAATCCATTCAAGAAGTCCCTGAGAAAGTGGAAAGCAGGAAAGAGCACAACTGCCCTAGTAAAAGGGGTAAATTGATCCTAGAGGAAAAAATGACAAGTCAGTTTGAAAGATAAATAAAAGTACATGTCGGACTCGAGTAAAAATCAAGTCAATTGAAGATTATAAATAGAAGTGTTCTCACACTTCATTTGACACATTCAAGCAAGCTCATCTCTCTCAATTGGTGTGCACTTCTCAAGGAGAAGTTGAGAACAAGTGAAGTTCATTAGAAGCATAATTTTTGGGGTTTATCTACCCTCTCTAGGGTTTCTTAAACATATCAATTATCCATCATCAACCAAGGCATCAACATCATGAAGTGCATCATGAAGTGCAACCATCCAAGACCATTTGGGAGAGCCATCTACTTGGTTTGTGATAAAAATCACAAGTGAAATCATAAGTGGACACCCATGCAAAATGGGGGGTAACATGAGTATAATGCTTCAATATAACTCAATGATAAGGAATCCTTTCTTGTCATATGATAAATAGACATAATTAATAAAGAGTTATTAATGAGGTAGTTAGGTTGTATGGGTAAAAGGCAACTACCCAACTAATGACATAAAAGGGAAACACTCCCATTATATCAAATGACTTCAATGTAATAAACACACATATTTTACGTGAGTTCATCTTTAACATGCTTCCTTTTTTGCATATGTAAACCTTTGTCGTGAATTGTAAATAATATGAAGACTTGCCTAGTAGGTTTTAACCTATAGATAATACAGAGCTAAAGCAAGAATGCACTAAACTGTTGTCAAATATGGATCCTTCAAAAGAGCCCAATTTGATTAGACTCTTAGAATCGCATTCTTTTATTTTTGAAGGAATGAATTTATGCCAAATTTGGCATGAAATAAGAAATAAAGAACATTGGCTTATTATAGAAACCCAATTGGTTGGTAGATGATGCATGGAGATCGAGCTACAAACATTTGGCATTTGTCTTTTTTTTGTCTAGGGTTGGCAACTGTACTACACATGAAGACGGATATGATGGATGGATGGATGGAATGATGGTGAATTCTAGTTTACACACATCACCATATGGCTATTGGAGTGGAAGAACCAACTTGATGTTGATGTAGAGGCACAATAGCTTGAGGAGGAAGATGATGTTAAAAAAATAGATATGGATTGTTGATAGAGGAAGAAGAGATGAGTCTACCATTGTAGGAGGATGATGGCGATCTAGATATTCACATAGTCTAGTCACTACCATGGCCACTCAATATTCACTTAGTCAAGACGTAGCCTTGTGGTTGATGATTGAGCCCTTATGGTGTCTTTAAGCATTTTTAAATTTATGATTTTGTTTCTTGAAACTTTAAATATATATATTATGTATATGAACCATTAAATATTGAGTTCAATTTTTTTATGGCGGTAAAAAACCTTTCTACTTATGCATTGAGATTCAAGCTATAAATTGTGTTTTATAATTTAATATCTACATGCCCAATAAAAATAATAGTTTTAATAGATTATGTTAATATATTTTACTTGAGAATTTTTTGTGTCATTTCCTCTTTTCGTTTAGTTCCCTATGAAGTCAAACCTAGTTTTTGATACTTATTGGACATTTGGTGTTATGTGTTTTCGGAAGCTTGTTTGTTGTCATTTTCTGTTCACCATTTTTGATATGTAAAGACAGTTGGAAAAATAGTAAGATGTATCAATTTTAGAAAGCTATATTTTCTTTTTGTATAAAAAAAATTTAAAAATGAAAGTTAGAAAAATATTCATTTTCAACTATAGTGTTGTAGTTTTAAAATCCCACGAATTGATTTTTTAATCACTATCTTTAGCAATTATTTGATTTTGTTACTAATCGCCTTATTTTCTTTACTGCAGACTGTTTCGTTTTTAACATATTTACTCCGGAGCTTTGCTGATTCTATTCGACCACATGAGGACAGTATATCAAAGAGCATAGTAAATTTGCTTGTAACTTGCCCAGATTCAGTTTCGATTCGCAAGGTACAAAAATATATGGATTCTCATGTTCTTTTTTTAAGATATCTTTGTGTTAAACTTGTTAAAATATGCGACAACGGCCGAATCACAATAATCTCATCAGATATAAAAGATAGACGCTAGATGTATAGTATAGAAACCCTCATGGAATGATAAAAGATAGACACTGGATGTATAGTGGAGAACCTCTCATGGGGTAAAAACTCCACTTTTAATAAATGCTCTTATTTCATTTTTCCAAGGTGTGTTACAATGGGGGTCAAGAGCACTTTAATAGTGATTACACTAGGCCAACTACCACATTAATTATTGATCTCTAGGCCATCTTCTAACCACCATATTAACAAGGGAATGTCAGTGCCACCTCCTAACCACCCTATTAATAAGGGAACATTGAGGTTACCGTCTATCCATTGTAGTGGTGAGAATAATAGTTCCTTACATCAACGACACTTGTCCATTAAGTTGACATTAGCCATCATATATCAAACACTTCCCCTTAAGATTGAGTTGGGGACACAAATAAGGAAAGATGGTAAAAATGATGCTTTACCAAGTAAATATTACATCACAACATTGACCCTTGAATATTCACTTGGAAAAGACGTTGTACAAAAGAAATTGGCGAACTAAATATACCCACCCCTACCAAATGTTTTCTCGGGTAGGGATACAAAAATGATAAATGATGACAATGATAACTTGACCATGATGAGGTGCAAACAAGCTCACAACATAATGTCCTTCGTAACACCTCCAAGAAACCAACAAATTCTTCACGTGAACTTCTTTCGAATGGGGAAAGTAGACAAGGGTTTCTACAAATGAGCATAGGCACCAATGATCAAGTAACGAATCAAAGGCGATAGTGTTGTGGAAGAAAACTCTCCAAAAATGATTAGAAGATGGCAAAGTGCCCACAGAAGGTGGAAGGGATATGACGCGATTGCAAGCAAGTGTCAAAGATCAATAAGAGTGCTCCAATCATGCAAACAAAGGAAAAGAGTGTTGACCACTCACTTCTTTAGAGTTAGTGTAAAAAAACTCAACAATTGCTCCAAATAATACATGCAACAGGATGGTCCACCCATCATAAAGTGCACACGTGCCAAAGAGAATATTTCAATAGGAGTTCCTCAAACAAGTGTTCAAATTGCATCACTACCGATTGTCAATAGGACAATAGGCCCTAGTAGTGGGTAGTGATCCTAGTTGTTTGCCTCTTATGCCTTTAGTAAAGATTATAAGCACTTCTAAAATATTGATAGGAAGTAGTGTTATCAAAATTAGTGTACCAGGCCGGTTCACACTTGGATGACCTTGAATTGGATTGGTTGGTTAGTTTTGTTAGGAATTGGTCCCATTGATCAGGGTGACAATCTTGGGGGTGGGGGGGATCGGATAAAAAGTAAAAGAAAAGAAAAAATCCTCCTAGTCCCTCTCCCAACCTCCCAAACCCTAAATCATTGTTATGTAATGAGATCCTCCCCCCCCGTTGCCCTCACACCCATCTCATTTATCATGTGGGCGCATTTGGAGTTTGTGGAGTTGCGGTGAAGAGACTCATAGTGAGCTTGGAGCTGATTTGGCAGTGTTTATCAGCTGCTTTTTATGGATTTGACATCTGCATTAGTGGTATACTTGTCATTTACAAGCTTGGAGGAGATTTGTGTCCAGATTGTTGTGGCTGTTTGAAAGCGTGTTAAGAATATTTCAAACCCTAATTGTTTTCCTCATAAAATTGCTGATTTTTGTTTTAGGATTTAAATAAAGTTAGGTTTTGCATTTGGATACTTATTTTCTGTTTGAGGTCCCCAAGGATGTGAAAGACATTACATGTAGCCATTGTGACGAGGTTATGGGAAAAATATTGCAAGTATATTATAAGAAGAAAATCTGAAAGTGAAAGAATACTTAGATGGTGTTTGTGGGAATGTTACTACACGCCTTGTAGTTGACCTGGATATTAGAAAAAATATGATAGCGTCTATTGAGGAACATGAAGCACTAGGTTTGAAGGGGTTCCTCAGTGACCCTTATATTATGGATATTTTTAGATATGTTGCACCAATTCATGAAAACCTATAACAAAGGTGATTTCTTTTTGCACCCATGTCCACCCCTACCACTGGCACTCAATGCACCATTAATAGTCATTGCAAGAAACAATACAAGGAATTAGCTTTCAAATGCATGGCTAAATGATGGTATTGTTGATATCCCTTCCAATGCTTCATGATCATGTTATTACCAACCTATGTTAAAGGCGATAATTGCTACTGGAAAGGGCTTCAAAGACCCTAGTTTTCATGACATTAGGGGGACTCTTTTACACAATGATGTTGGATCCATAAGACTATATCAAGATTTTTAAAGAATTTGAACCATAATAGGATGTACCATCATGTTAGATGGACAGATTGATGGGTGATTTTATACCATACTTAATTTCTTTGTTTATTGCCTACATGGAAGCATGCTTTTGAAATCTGTAGATGCATCTAGTTGAGTTTGTTACCTAGCAAACTAGCATGTTTGATTAAAGTCCTGAAGAAGGAAGCTAGCCGAGGAGAGCCAAGAGGAAATGCCATTGTCATCACACCAATCCACTTTCGCACTTTTGGTTTGCTCTTTTTGAACTCAAGGGCTGCTTCCCTAAGATAGGATTAGTAGAGCAATAAGTAATGAGGTTAAGGGATGATCCTTCATCTCCACATGCATCCAAAAATATAGGTTTCTTGACTAGAAAATTTATGTGTTAACACAGAAGCAAACTGCCCCAAATCATGAGAGAAATTTGTACAAGGTGGAGAAAACAACTGAAAATGACCATCCTACGACTGCTCCAAAAGTGATCCAGAAATGAAGGTGCAAGGCTGCTCCAATACATCATCATCAATGCACAAAAATGGCTGAAAATGATGATGGGAAATCTATCCATCCATAGGCTGTCGTCCATGGTCTTCAAAATCAATACTTCCATCATAAGATGTGTCATACAAGGGATCCCTAACAAATTTCCAATAATCCTTACCAACACTATGATCAAAATGCATATCACGAACATCATATCCATGGTTGTCAACTATAAGCAAAGAGATTTTCAAGTCTATCCTCAAAGGGGTTGTCTTCAAAGATATGTGAAAGAGAGAAGCTTACCGAACGATCATTACCATGAGGAAAGCGAATAGTAAGTCTTCATCAAGTAAGTCTTCAACTTGTGGTTCAATGGGAACATGAGGAGGCTTTTCAACAAGGGGCCCTTGATCTTCTTCTTGGACTTCTTCATGTGTTTGATATTCAATGGAAACATGAGATGTATTCTCTTCAAGGTGTTCTTTATGGCCAATATTTTTTTCATGCTATCCCCATTCTTCATCTAGAATGTCAAGATCTAGAATCTCTCTTGATATGGTGTTAGGCTTGTCATCACTTTGTTCCTTTGATGGAGACGACTCAACATATCTCTTGCCCAAGAAGTTTAGCAAGAACATGTACACATAATTTCTACTATCTATTTCAAGTGCTAGAACACTTGAAGGATTCTTCTCATATGCATTTACAACAGTGTTACAACCCAGATCGTCAACAACATGCTTTCCAGTATATAGTAGAGTTAAGGGTCTTTTGCCATTGTTAAAGGCCGAGTTTGGGCATATTTATGTAAAAGTGGTGGTCTAGTGGGGCTCAAAACCCATTATCTAGTCATGGCAGGTCCTCTTGGTTTTCATTCCAGGAAGTGTTGGCTTAGTGGCATTGCTGACTGCCTCTTGATGGGTGGAAGTCCCTCGTCTTGTTAGGCAATTTAGGTCGTGGGTTGGTGTCCAGTGCTTCTTGGGATGGGTCGATAGGACACATGGCTTAGGGGATCCTAGCCACACTTATGTTTTGCTATGTATGAGGTGATTGCGTGTGTAAGGGTTGTCATACCTGATTTAGCACACCTTCTCGTTGCCCACTTGGACCTTATTTTCTATTGTATGACCTCTCCTCTTGAAGGGGAGGACGTTGAGGGATCTTCCACATTGTTGGGGTTAGTTGGGGCATGATGTCCTCCCCCATCTCATCACTTCATTTGGATGAAGCCAATTGCATCATTTTTATCATTATTTTTAGTCTTTTGTGGCTTAGTCCTCAGCTTGTGGGTGACAAGCCCTAGTTTTATGTTATTTTTACTTTTTAGTAAGGCAGGCTCTAAAACTTCAAAATGTTACACAAGCCTCATATAAATATGGCTTCTAACTTTCATTTGTAAACAGGGACAAGGGTTCTAATATGCACTTTTTTCTTTTTATCTTGGTCTATTGTAGATTTTGAGTGATGCGCACCTCTCTCTTTGGCTTCTGATGAACGGTGAATGGTGTATTTTCTAGGGTTTCTACTATCTTGCAAGGTTGATCCTAAGAATGGTTGTAATAACTCGTGGATAAGGAAGGACCTTAGAAGTATCTCTTGCTCTCTTTCTTGGTTGATGTTGGTAAGATCTCTCCATTTTCTTGTTTGACGTTGCTTTTGCACCTCGAGCAAGGTAAATTAGAGTTTTTATCGACATCTTGTCAACTTTGTTTGAGGAGACTTTCCTCTTGAAGGAGTTCTCCATTGTGGGCCTTAGAGTTCATCTTTTGCCCAAATTAGAGTTTTTAGCTACTTAGACCTAGCATCGGGTTACTATCCTCTTGCCCTAGTTGGTAAATATTGAATAACCAAATTGAGTAGGGACGTTGACCTCGATCTCTATTTGCCCTAGGGTTGAAAAGATTAAGGTCATAACCCCTTCTCTTCACTCCTTTTTTTTCAAAATTCTCTTGTACATCTATTACAAAAATGAAAATTCCCAAAAAATTATAATATCGGACAAACCTTAAAATTAGAAAAATTTATGTCTCAACTGTGTGATAATTTGGAATGCATCATAGTGGGTTTTGCCCAAGTATGGAGTTTTGCCCGGTGAAGTTTGACCAAAATCTCATGTGTTCAATGTGCTTGCTTATTTTTCAGTATTTGAATGCATTTGAAGTGGTGGTTTTACTTTCAAAGAATTCTAAGTTAAAACCCTAGATGTTCAAGTGTTTGACATAATGCATGAATGCAAAACTTCTTATTTATGTCATTTTTCTTCAAGTTGGTAACACAAAGTATGGCAAGGAAGCACATATTGTGAAACCATAGACTATCTCAACACACATTTCCGGAAACTTGAGATGTGTAGTTCAAAAAGGATGGTCTTCTATTTTTGGAAACAATTTTGTGTAGGAGTCATGCTCAAGCTATTCAAAATCACACTTGTTGATAAATTTTTTTGGAGCTAGTGCACAAATGCCCCAAATAATTGCATAGCTACATTACTTCCACAAACAATGGAGAGTTGGTTGAACTGGGAACAACTGAGAAAAAATGCAAAGAATTTATGTGTATAGAGAGAATTCATAAAGGTAGGGCACTGGAGAAGGTTGCGATCCATCAATAGGAAGTATCTATTGCTAGGGCACACATCTATCTTGCATTTCCTTTCTCAAGGAGGACAGGTTGTGAGTAAAAAAGCATAAAGATGGTGTGGGGGAAGCACAACAAACCTTGCTTCTTCAATACGTTTCATCAACATATAAACTTTTGGTTTACACATTACTTCATATCTGCAGCATTTCCTATTCATGGGACATCCACATCGCTAGTAACTTCATAGGCCCAACTACTAAAGAAGAAAATGCACTCTGTCCCACAAACACACATACACAAGTTGCATATCTATAAGGGAGTCACTAAAACAACCCACGATAGACTGAAATGCACATGAGTGTAGCTTCAACTAGGATTGTGTCAATCTTAGTGAACATATTTCATGCTGCAATATTAATAAGGGAACCAGCCAAAACTATTTCGTAGAGGTGGTTGTTATTTCTTCGGTTATTGTGTAAGTGTTTACACCATGTTTTGGGGTGCTTCATGAGATACATGGTGTATGACTAGCCCTTGGATGGTTCATGATGGATCATAACACAAGAGATGGCCTGTGATGGATATGCACGGTTGAGATAGCTTGCTCAGTGGATGCTTAATCTCAGGATGGCGTTGGCTTGGATTTCTTCACTTAGGTGTTGGACATCTCTTGGTAGTTTGGTGGAAGCCCTTCATCGAGTCCTCATGGAGCATCCACTTACTTGGAGAGCATCCTTCAAGGGATTTGGAGCATTTTGCATCATGGAGGCAGGCTTCAATCCCTAGTTGTCATGTGGTAGCTTGGTTTCCTATTTGGAAGATCGGAGATGGATTGGGGACACCTGGGGCTTTGACAATGTTCTTACATGGGGCTGTTGTCCTAGTGGAGTACATTACTTAGGAGGATAGATGGAGTCCTTCAGGAGACTTGTAATGGAATGGTGTGGACTTGCGCTATGGAGGTACGTCACCTTGGAGTCATTATTGTGCATGACATCACCATTTGAGCATGACACGTGTACTTTAGAGTGGACATCTTACTTGTGTGGCCTATAAGGGCTCATGTAGGGTCCTTGTAGTATTGTTTGCCTCCCTTACCTCTCATGTAAATATAAGAAGGAGACAGGCTTTCCATAATATTCTTTCACTCATATTCACCCTTGCGATGAAATGTGACTGAGAGAAGAGGGTGTGCACTTGCTTTCTCCCTCTCTCTCTCTCTCTCTCTCTCTCTCTCAGATATTCACTTGTACTTGGTATATCTCTGTGCCTTTGAAGTGCTAGGGTTACTTGGTCTTGTGTTTCTAGGAGCATGTTGGAATTCTAGGATTAAGGTGTTACCCTTGGAGATTGGAGATTAGGGTTTTGTGATAAAATGGTAGTGTGGATTGGTGAATAAGAGAAGAGAAGGGGGACGTCTTGCCTTGGAGATTGTGTTGGAGAGGTTGTTGCACTTGGTTCTTATTGGTGGTCTGGGTTTTTTGATTTACTTGTACTTCATCTTGAGCTTAGATATGAAAATTTCATCTGTCCATATCTTGTACCATTTTCAGATTTGAATTTCCAGCTATTTGTTCTTTATGCTTTTGCTATTTACAGTTGTGTCATGAGTAAAAGTGCAAATTGTTAAGTGATTTAACATCTAAAGGGATAACATAATGGGCTTCATTTACTGCTGTTATACTGCTGTAAAGGTACCTTTTAAGATCTGGTTATTGGGTGATAAGTTGCCCTAAAAGGGGCTGAAAATTATCTCATTGATTGGTATCTTTTCTCCTTCAATTGCTCTGATGTTTGGGGCTGTTAGAAGTGAATTATTATAATATTTTTGCAGCTGTTTTATACACTAATTTACAACCATCCTAAAGCCTGAAAACTCTAGGGCTAAGATCCGAGAAACCTTCTTGGAAGAAGGTGAAATTTCTGAATTTAATTGAAGTGTCATTTCGAGAGATTTCCAACAGTTGCCATGGGAAGGTCTTGCGTTTGTAACAATTAAATTGCAATCTACAGTGCACCATTAAAAATAACCCCAAAATAGTATGCACTATGAAGTATGTCTGCATGGGAAACATTTCTGTCAAGAATCGTGCTCATAGATTACTGCTGTACATCTTCACAATGCTCACATTTCTTACGCACATATCACAAATTCACAGGGCAGTAAACTCTGGCTCTGATATGACAAAATTCCAATCACAGTAAGCACATCACACATAAAAGATACACACCAGATGTATAGTGGAGAAACTCTCATGGGGTAGAAAACACCACTTTGAACAATTTCTTTATTTACATGATTGCACAGTGTTTTTTTGTTTTTTGTTTGTAACTAAGGGAATCGGCAACTGGAATGGGGCTGGTACTCACGTGACACGGGGTCCAGGGGTCCAATCCCGTCCGCTGCCACTATAGCCCTAGGTGAAACCACCGTGCCCGTCACAATGGAGCACGGGTTATCTGGGATTTGAACCAACGACCTCTGTTTCAAGGCTTACACGGGCTTTCCGGTTGATCTAAACCCCGACGGGCGATTGCACAGTGTGTTACAATGGGGGTCAAGACCCCTTTAAATGGTGAGTAGCTTGAGGGTAACTACCACTTTAATTATGAACCAGTAGCCACCTTCTAACCACTAATGAGGGACCAGTAAGGCCACCTTCCAACCACTACATTAATGGCACTGTTAGGGCATTACATCAATGACATTTACTTAGTCAAGATTTGCCAATATATCTCCAACAAAACTTTATAGCATTGAGTATGCTGAAATGTTGCATTACAATGGAATTTGCGCTGCCTCTTGTGCTTTTTGTTTGTTCATATAAAAGACTGAGGGACAAGCTTATTGTTTTTCTTGATCTTATCTAAAAATGTTGAGTGGCATGCAGGAGCTACTTGTTGCCACAAGGCATGTCCTTGCAACTGACTTCAGGCGAGGATTTTATTCATTGATTGATACTTTGTTGGAGGAGAGGTATGTTGCTCTTTTTACCATAATGGTGCATGTTTTGAAGAAATATTGATATTGAAT
The DNA here is from genome assembly GCA_027924585.1 of Larix kaempferi. Classification (NCBI taxonomy): domain Eukaryota; kingdom Viridiplantae; phylum Streptophyta; class Pinopsida; order Pinales; family Pinaceae; genus Larix; species Larix kaempferi. The sequence goes on from BSBM01000887.1 coordinate 21,881,538, forward strand.
AATGTTCCCCTAAAATTAGGGATTTTTATCATTGTTATATGGTTGAAAGTTGAAGATATATTGTTGAGATATTACAATTATATTTATTTAAATCAGGGAAAGAAGACAGAAGTTGCACCTTATCCAAGAATGAAAACGTTGCACATGTTACATAATTACAACAACAAAAGAGTGTTTTATGAATGCACAATACAATCTTGAAATAACCACCTCTAGTTTTCCTCTATGCCCTTTTATAAGATGATAGTAAAGTGACACTGATTTATGTTACAGATCAACAACCTAATATATACCATTTGCTTCTATAATAAGATGAACTCCCCAATTGGATCATCTTTACCCAGTATAAGTGACATTTCTTCCTTATGCTAATTCCGAATTAGGCTCATTCCTGATTCCTGATTTATGTTACAGATCAACAACCTAATATATACCATTTGCTTCTATAATAAGATGAACTCCCCAATTGGATCATCTTTACCCAGTATAAGTGACATTTCTTCCTTATGCCAATTCTGAATTAGGCTCATTCCTGATTATATTTTTTATCCTCATGTGTGATTATTAGTTATGTATATTACACCCAAGTTTTGGGAAGGGGGAGGGGGTACATGGCTGGAATTTGGAGGGTAGCCTCAAATTTCCATGTGACAGGTGGATGTAGATGACAAATTTTTTAAAAGTTTAAACTATTATAAAAGATAAAAAATTAAAAGGAAAGATTCTAAAACATCGTGCTTTGATGCAACTTAAAAATATTAGCAATTTTTAGAAAATAGGTCTAAAAGACCTTGTCTGTGTGGATATTAACTAACCCCCACACCCCTCCCCACAAAAAAAAAACATAGATGTGGGGTACACTAACCTACCAAACATGAGTCAAATCATTTTTTGCTGTTATCCCTTTTTACAAAAACGTAGTACATAGCAATCTGACATGCAATGTATAGATAATATTTGTAATGGTCTGAATGTCAAACCAGCGAGTTGATATTTTTCTTGGAGAACCAGTGCCACATCAGTGCCAGTTTGGATAAGGGGTGCTTGGATGCACTCAAAACATTGAGGAATGTCTCCTAAATCTCTTTGAAGTTCCCCTTGCCCTTAAGGAAGATGGGAGTTCCCCTTGGAGGCATTAAGTTTCTGGGGATGGGGAAATACAGTTGACACATGCCTCAAGGATGGGGATTTTTTCCTGTTCAACATTGTTTATTAACCAAACACATGGGAAATTTTTGCTGTGAGAATTAAGCATGTGAATGTAAAGGCCTGATCTAGTTAGAGGTTTACCAAGTGGATGCCAGATTGCAAACAAAATTCAGTGAAAGTCTACCAAGCAGTGTTGCAAATATCTCTGATTTCTCCCGATATTGCCGTTTCTCCTGAGTTTTTTGTGTTGCTGATTTGTCCGATACTTTCATAAATTATTCCTATCTAAGTTTATTTTTGCCAATATTTTCCTCGATATTTCCAATAAGTTTTTTTCCAGACCCTTAGCGATATATTCCCCAACACGATATTTACAACATTGGTACCAAGTATCAGTGTTAGGTTTTGTAGCTCGGAGGTACTCCTGCATCTGGTGCCTAGGTGCAGGGGTCCGAGATGGAGTCTCATTGAATGTCATTAAGTGACTTTATTAAAGTCTATTTATTAAAGCACTTTTTGATGTGACTTTATGATTTTAAAGTGAGATGTACTTTATTAAAATGACCTTCACATTATAAAGTGACTTAAGTTATAAAGTGTACTTTTTAATATTTAGGGTAAAAGTGACTTTTCGAAAAGATGAGATTTTATGACTAAAGAGATTTAAGTCATTTTGAGAATAAATCTCAGCCTTAGATCTTGTGGGCCAAGATCTAATCTCAGCCCTAGAATTCGAAAAGACAAGGGAGTTATTCTATTGAGATAAATAAAAGGAGCGTGAGACTTCATTTTCACACATTCCAATAGAGAGAGTCTTTGGAGGGTGGCTTGAATTCCAAGAGAGGAGTTTGAGGACAAGAGAGGAAGAGCAGAGAGGAAGGTGAAGGGTTGAGGCTGAGCTAGGGTGCATTTTCCCAAGTAGTGGGGCTCGAATCCTTAGGAGGAATCTTCAGATTTGAGTGCAGCCTGTGGGAACATTTCCCTAGGTGCCTGGCATGCATTTCCAGGCAGTTTTGCAGCAGAAAAAGTATTGTACGTACAGCAGCTGTTGAAGACTGTACAGTTGAGAAAGAGGTGGTTTGTACAGCCCAAATTTGCACAGAATTCAAGGCAGCTGTCTGCACAGAATTCACAGTGATTTTTGCTGTCATTTAATATTTCTTTTCTGCACAGTTTTCAAGGTGTTATATTGCTGTTGTTGAGGCTGTACTGTATAGGCCTGTCAGTGAAAATGTCTGTTCAGTAGTATTTCTGGCATTGTTTTCTAGGAGAAGTTAGCACAGTGACAGTGTATTGTATTGTGTGTTCTGAGAAGAAAGACTACTGCTGTACACTTATTTCCTTCATATCCTGCTCAATAAAATCTGTTGGACTGGTTTTCCCCCAAAGGGGGTTTTCCAGGGTCAGTTTTGACCAAAATGTGACTGTGTCAATTATTTGATTTTTTATTTACAGCCTGCTGTTATGTGTTTAATTCCGCTGCTAATGAGTACCTAATAATGTATATTAGCTTACAGTGAGATATAGACATATGCATGAGATATGTGGTAAATTTCTTTGACTGTTAAGGACTGATATCAGAGTTGCATTAGGTGCTTGACTGAGTTTTTAAGTCAGTTTTACTGAAATCTGTACCTGTGCATTTGAGGACAGATTTCTTACAATCAATCTATGCAAGTTTTAATCCTTCTATGGTGTTAATTTTTAGTGCAGCTGCGAGACCCATTCTCAGAGAGAATGGTACCCTAGTCAGTTAACTAGGGTTCCTGGTCATGTTGACCAGGCAGAGTAATGAGTAAGACCCTAGAAGGTACCCTAGGGCCCCCAGCTGTCTCCTGGGGTTCTTGGTCGAGGACCAAGCAGATGGATGCCATGGCAAAGTCCCTAGCATGTAGCTAGGGCCCCTATTTGTCTCTAGGGTATTCTGGTCTGGGACCAGACAGTTTCTTGGTCGAGGACCAAGCAGATCCTGCAGGTTGAGATAGAGACTTCCTAGGTCTTGCAGATGGTTGATCAACATTCAGTCTAGGACTGAATGCTCAGCTTGAGGCTAAGGACCATTCTCTGGGAGAATGGAGAACCTGGTCATGGACCAGATGGTTGATCAACATGACCTAGTCTGGGACTGGGAACTCAGCCTGGGGCTGAGAGCCATTCCTTGAGAATGGAGGCACCTGGTCAGTTACCAGGATATTGACCCAGTCTGGGACTGGGAACTCAGCCTGGGGCTGAGAGCCATTCCTTGAGAATGGAGGCACTTGGTCAGTTACCAAGATTATGATGTGTGATGTCCTCTTCTCCCAAGTCTTCGAGATGGATGAGTTGGTTGGTCTTCTCAAGGGACTGGCCACCCCTTGTGGAAGCTACTAACATTTGACTTAAGGAGCAGTTGAGAGGACCACATGATCACATCATCTGTGTGAACCCTTCCTTATACAATGATGATGAACTTTCAGGTTATATGGAACATTTGTACATTTGAGAGAGAGATGACTAGTTGAACCTTTCCACCTTGGGTGATTTACTTTTGGTCTTTTAGTGTTGTGGTACCCTGTCTTTGATTTGTGGTAAATAGGGTCATTGACCCACCTTTTATTTATACCACCCTTGTTGTTTTGATCTTATGGGTACTTTAGATGCTTGTCCACTTTCTGAGGTTCTTTTATTTATTTTTATTTTTATATATTTTATATTTTTATTTTTATCTTTTATTATTTTTATCTTTTATTATTTTTATCTTTTATTATTCTTATTTATTTTTATCTTTTATTTATTTATCTTTTATTTTATTTTAAAGTGGCCTTTCCCTAATTTAATGAGATACTAATTTTTTATTATTATTTTAACTTTTAATTTTTTAATTTTTCCTAATTCTATGGTTTCCTAATTTAAAGGATTATTTTAATAATCCTATGGTCCTATTTAATGAGGCCTTTTGTTTTTCATTTAATATGATACACACATCTCAGCTCTAGCCTTGCTACTAGTTGACGTCAAGGGTTTAATAAGAGTTTGCTGCTGCTTGTCATCCAACTGTTGGAGATTATCATCTCAGATCTGATTTTTTATTATTGTAGGTTGATGTCAAAGTTCGTATGCTACTAGAAGTATGCTATTGCTCTGAACCGTAACCTTTGAACTAGGGTCGCTATCACTGTAACTTGTCTCTGCTGCTGATTAGTCTACTGTGAGCTTGATTTTGCCTAATGCGAGCTTGGTTATGTCTGTTATGAGTCTGTTCAACATGCCATGAGCCAGTTTAGAGGCAGCCGTGAGTCTGTTAAGGTTTGACCTTCTTTCCATAAGGCTGTTAGAGGTGTCTGTGAGCCTGTTGAGGTCTGCATACCCTACCGTAAGCCCACCTGTGCAAGTCGTGACCTGTTGGGATTTTTGTTGAGCTGGTAGTGACCTAATTTGGGTGCCATAAGTCCTGTTAAGGACATATTGTGAAGGTTGCAACATGCTGAAGGTTATATGAATGAACAATGGGCCATTTGTGGAGGCCGCAGTCACCCAAGTTTGTTTTGTGGGCTGCCAACTGATTTATTGTGGAGATCATTAACCCCTGCGGACTTGCCTAGGGCAGATCTATTGTGTCATGCCCAGATCTCTTGTGTTATGCCCATTTATTTTATGTCATGCCCAGATCTATTATGTTTTGCCTAGATATGCTGTGTTATGCTCAGACCTATAGCGTTATGCCCTGATCTACTGTGTTATACTTAGTTTTTGTTTTGAGTCTTACCTGTGGTCTGATTGAGATCTGATCTATGTGTTAAAACGTTACTGTGGTCTGATCTATCGGTTTGAAATTTGTTAAGGTCTGATATTTTATGCTGAGACATTGCTTGGGTTAATTCTATGCACTGAGATTTTGTTTTTTAGATCAGACCTCCTGTGTTGGGCCTTGCTTGGAGCTGCCACTGTGATTTGACTGTCTTTGATTACTTGACTGTACTACAATCTTCATTTCTCTCTCTGGTTTGTACTACCCTCTTGTAGGGTTTGATAGTTTCCAGATTTGACTGGCCTCTCTGAGGCACAGTGTTTACTGAAAGTAAGTAACTCTTCTGAGTATTTTATAGGAAGGGTCCCACACACAAGTAAGTATTTTCTCGTTTATTATTATGTCGTTAAATTATTTATTGCTGAAGATTAACTTAGCACAGTGACCTAACGGGTAGTGTTAAAAGTACTTTAACACAGGGACCTGAGAGTGCTAAAGACATGAAATTTATGTTATGATAGTTTTTACTACTGCACTGTTTAATATTCGATATTGGTAAATGTTTATTAAATGTATTTTCTGCATTAGAATATGATGAATTGTTATTTTTCTGTACAAAACCCTGACTTGATGAAATTTCAACATATGGCATGGCTTATTTTAGTCCTAATGTATTCGTTGGGTTATTCTTTTTAGTACATGAACATAGGAATGATTTATTGTTAGAATATGTTTTGAAAAAAATAGTATTTTGGCACATGATGTGTATAGAGTTTACCAAATGTGGTGATATATAAGATAAGATAATTTTATTAATGTCTAACAAATGACCACAAAAGTAGGTCAATGGGACTAGATGATACATCTAGTATGAGTACAATGTGGGAGAGCAAACGCAACTCCTAGAAAGCGCCAAAACTAAGATAAAGTAAAATAAAATAAAGAAAGATACAAGCAGTGCATCCTCATAAACCTGTATAAAGTTGTATCAAAGGTACGGGATGTTAGACACAAAGTGGGTTTGTTCGAGGCTGGATGACTCAAGCAACTCAAAAACCTGTTAAGAATGTGAGCGAGAGATGAAGATGGATCTAGTGATGTCAAGATCTCCTAAGCTTGATGGTCGAGGCCGAGGGGGGCGAATGGGGCTCCTGCTTGCTGTTGCTGTCCGGGCCATCTGGAATCCTCAGAATGTTCGACTGTATGACCTTGGGGGGATGTATGAGCGAGGGATACTCCTAACATCCGAGGTTGAAGGAAAGAAACTCTGTATAGGCCGATGGCAACCCTGCTGGGGCTGGGAGGAAATATGGTGGGCGGGGAGCACCCTACTCTGGGTCCGTCTAGGCCTAATCCCCATGTCGCTCTTAGAATGAGTGGACTGGTGCATAGTTCGACAACTCCGAACTGGTCTTGATAAAATCAATCGGTTTGTGGGAGGGGAGGTTGAGGGGAGACCCAAGGTCTCACTACTCTACTATTGGAGGTACTCTGGGACTCTACTCGCTGCTTGTTGCTCCGATTCGATTGATCAACACCAGGAACTGGGATCCGTGCCTAAAAATTTCATCGATGAAGAGGGCGAGGCATCTCTGGTCCTGATGTCTGAAAAATGTAGAGAGGGATCCCCTTGAGTCCCTATAGAGGCAATGATATCGTCCTCTGATCTCATAATACAAAGGGCACCTAAAAATAAGGTGCACATCTGTCTCCGGATCCTGTAGGTGGCACAACTGACAGTTCCTATCAGGTCGTGGTAGATCGTGGTCGGTCTTCGCTCGGAGTTGATGAGAACCTACCCGAAGCTGTCCCAAGGGGATCCTGAGTGAGTGCATCCAATGTTTTTGCGTGTATGGGGGGTAGACGATAATGCTATCCTGCAGCTCTAAGAAGCGCTCAAGGTAGAAGGACATCTTTGAGCCCAATCGTCGGAGGTGAAGTCCAAGTAACCTGAATGTACAATCTGTAGATATCTTCTTTGATGGATTGATTCAGTACTTGTCTAGGTGGCAAGAGTTCGCTTGTCTAGGCGGCAAGAGATGGCTTGACGCATCTAGGGAGAATCTGAATGGGGAAAGGCGTTCTAGCGAGATGGTCACCGACTGGAGAAGTCGAGATGCCTTTGAGAACCAACCACGTGCACAACCTGTGGGGTGGTTTGAGGCAAGATCCTTTGAGGAGCAAAGTACAAGGTAGGGGTACCTCTCTCTCTTGGTGGCGAAGTCGTCGAAAGATTTGACTCTGTGAAGGAAAGAGACCAAACGGAAGATGACCTCAAGGCAGAACGAATGGACAGAATAATGGGCTGCAAGATAGTATGGTGGCATCGGATGATGCACTCGAGAAGCAGGGTCTGAACTCTCTCTGTTTGGGCCTAGTCTATCTGTACCAAGCTTGGCCCCAAATCTCAAAGGCATAGAGAACCGTGGGTCTAATAATCTCCTCCATGAGATAGAGTTTGGATGAGATGTCTTGAAACTGGTTTTGGAAGCATTGTCTTTCGATGAGTGCAAGGGAATCGTATCCTTTGTTGAGCCGAGGCTAGAGGGCCTGCTGCATGCCAAAATGAGGTCCCGTGAACTATACCCCTAGGTAAATGTAAGATGTGGTGATCTCGATCTCTTCCCCCCGGAAATAAAAATGTAGGTTTGTAAGAGAGCCTTTCGATGCATTGAAGACAATAACCTTGGTTTTACTTAGGTTGATTGTCAACTGCTGAAGGTCACAAAAGCTGGCCAAGGCATCAATCTACCAATAGAGAAGATAAGATAATTTTATTATTGTCCAACGAATGACCTATAAAATAGGTCAAAGGGACTGTTGGGTACAAAATGATGTCGATACAAAGTGGGAGCAGTAATATGAAATGCATGATGCAGAAAGTAAAGTGTGAATCTAATCTGAATCCTGGAAATGCTACCCCGAAGATGGAGAGTTGATCCGAAAGAACATATACTGAATCTTGCAGAAATGAGTGGATATTACAAAGCCTAAAGGAAACATGTCTCGCTAATTCCAATTAAATTCTGGATATTTTCTTACTGAACAAAGAATTATATAAATAGTCATTATGCTATTTGCCATGATTTTGTAATGTTTATTCTACTGTTCTCTCTCAAAAATGGCCCTATGCGCTTTTTATACAAATATTTGTGACTTATGGATGGACTTGGAAGTTGGCATGGTTGGATGTTTTCGAACAAGTAATGACAAATCATGTATAATGTAATGGTCAAAGAGGAATGGTAGTTGAGAGAGATTACTTTTATAATCAGTGAATGATTGGCAGTATTTTTATCTTTCAATTGACTTGTGTCTAGTTAATAAAATAACAAATGTACACATGATTCTGAAAACATAATGATGTTGTTTGGACATGCCTTATGAATACAATAAAAGATGCTAATGATAATCCATGCTTTACTGTTTGGTACAAAATGATGTCTATACAAAGTGGGAGCACTAAAACGACTCCTATGAAATGCATGATGCAGAATATAAAGTATGAATCTAATCTAAATCCTGGAAATCCAACCCCGAAGATGGAGGGTCGATCTGAAAGAACATATACTGAATCTTGCAGAAATGAGTGGATATTACAAAGCCTAAAGGAAATATGTCTTGCTAATTCCAAGTAACTTCTGGATATTTTCTTACTGAACAAAGAATGATTTAAATAGTCATTACGATATTTGCCATGATTTTGTAATGTTTATTCTACTGTTCTCTCTCAAAAATGGCCCTATGTGCTTTTTATACAAATATTTGAGACTTATGGATGGACTTGGAGGTTGGCATGGTTGGATGTTTTCGAACAAGTAATGACAAATCATGTATGATGTAATGGTAGTTGAGAGAGATTACTTTTATAATCAGTGAATGATTGCCAGTATTTTTATATCTTTCAATTGACTTGTGTCTAGTTAATAAAATAACAAATATACACATGATTCTGAAAACATAATGATGTTGTTTGGACATGCCTTATGAATACAATAAAAGATGCTAATGATAATCCATGCTTTACTGTTGGGTACAAAATGTTGTCCATACAAAATGGGAGCACTAAAATGACTCCTATGAAATGAATTATGCAGAAAGTAAAGTATGAATCTAATCTAAATTCTGGAAATCCAACCCCGAAGATGGAGAGTCGAACTGAAAGAACATATACCAAATCTTGCAGAAATAAGTGGATATTACAAATCCTAAAGGAAACATGTCTTGCTAATTCCAATTACCTTCTGGATATTTTCTTACTGAACAAAGAATTATTTAAATTGTCATTACGCTATTTGCCATGATTTTGTAATGTTTATTCTACTGTTCTCTCTAAAAAATGGCCCTATGCGCTTTTTATACAAATATATGAGACTTATGGATGGACTTGGAGGTTGGCATGGTTAGATGTTTTCGAGCAAGTAATGACAAATCATGTATGATGTAATGGTCAAAGAGGAATGGTAGTTGAGAGAGCTTACTTTTATAATCTGTGAATGATTGCCAGTATTTTTATATCTTTCAATTGACTTGTGTCTAGTTAATAAAATAACAAATATAAACATGATTCTGGAAACATAATGATGTTGCTTGGACATGCCTTATGAATACAATAAAAGATGCTAATGATAATCCATGTTTTATTGCTATTGATTTAATCATAGGCTTAGGTATGATATGTTTTTCATTCAATGATGATAAGTTACTTCGGGTAGTTGTTAGCTCATCTAGAATTCTTGTCTTGGTCAATAAAGCAATTAAATTTTATCGCTGGCAATGTGATTATAGTACTTATTACACAAAGTTTCTTTCAGGGTTTTAGTGGGGACTGGTCGAGCTTGTTTTGAAACATTAAGGCCATTGGCATATAGCCTTCTTGCAGAGCTTATTCATCATGTTCGCATGGAGCTTTCTCTTAACCAGGTCAATTATTTCTCTTTATTAGATTTTCATTTGCTGATATTGACTTATATTGACTTATTTTAACAGTGGTAGTGTCTATTCTTCCTGCTTAGCATTTGTTATCTTTTTGTTTACTGACTTTAGATTATTATTTATATTTCTGTGTTATTTGACATTATAAAGACCTTATAGACGTTCTTAAGTTTGGCAACAGAAGAGGTTTGCCAATCTTGAGTCTTTGCATGTTAAACATTATGAAAGCTCTTAAAATCTATTCCTTCTCCTAGGCTTCAAGTGATTTGAAATTAAGTTGTTTTTGAGATTGAAGAATTAGGCATCGACCTTAGAGTATTTTGATTCTTTTAATTTGATTTAGGCATTCATACGTGGGAATAGTATAGATAACTTAGAACGCAACATATGATAAGTCAATTGCGAAAGGTGACATGATGAAAATGAATGACATGGCATGAAAAATGGCTAGGTAAAAGGTGTGAAATGAGATGAAATGAATGTTACAACTTACACCTACTTAAATTCCTAGGGATAAACTTTGACTCACAAGGCTACACTTATATAAGGGAATTATGACCACACTATGAAACATCTTTAACTATAAAACAACAATTAAAAGGACATGAGCCACTATAGAGTAACACCATTTGACCCCTCATTGTCATATCCCATATACAAGAAGGCAATCTCCATATGTCAATATGTATGGCATGTGTCACAACACTGGTGTCCACTGGAAAGGCCTCAAGAATCTCTAGCACAAGAGTGGTAATCTAGCAAGATAGAAGTATCTCTAGCAAATATCCATAGTTGAATCATAGATCTCATCTGTGGAAGTGGAACTGATAAATGTGATCAAAATCACAAAGGCATCATCATCAAGCCGCCCTTACATGTCAGGGGCTAACAAGCCCAAAATGCCAAAGAGAACACAAGTGAAACCTATTGCTTGTGAACATCAAGCTCATTCTTCCTATCTTGCTCTTAGGAAGATGCAATGTTACGTGACATCAAAGAGCCACTACAACCACTGTGATAGCTCATTGAAAACTTGAGATCTGCACTTGTATTTGGCAACAAACCAAAACAAGACTAAATGAGGCATCATGCAAGAATAGGTTGGAATCTGTCATTGCATGACTGAAAAATAAAGTGAGCTCCTGAAGATGGAAGAAACCACCAGGATCACACCAAGGTTGGTGGGTGCCGCTACATGCTTGCTCTATCCAATGTTGAATGGTGCTGATATAATCATCACCTCTGGCATATGGACAAGACAGCCCTTTATCAATCCACTGGTCACCACCATGCTCTACCAATGGCCTCTCCAAAGGTTGATGTACATGATCTAACAATAATCTTCCTTTGCTTCCATATACATCACCTGTCATAGCCTTGAGCAACAAGGGTTTAGAAGGAAGCTTCAAGATAAACCTGTAAAAAATTTGTTGCCCTCTATCAATCCTCCACCAGCTGCATGCATTGAAAACTCAGATCTGAAAAAATAAAGTAGTGCATGATTTAGGGCTTGAAGACCTGTTATGGAAGGTAGAAAATATCTGCAATACATCAAATTGTTGATGCTGCTGTCCTTAATGTGCATGTGATCACAAATTGATTTTAATATATTGCCATATTCTTGTAATGTAAGGGTTTTAAGAATTAATCTATCATGAACATTTGTAAGCAATAATTTATTGTATCATATCCTTTGACTTGTGGAGAGCTTGTCTTGCAAATAAATTCATTGATCTTGTGGTATGATTCAGTTTCCAATGTGGAAACCATGATTTCAAATGTCATATTCACATCTTCCATTATTCTTGACCTTGATTTATTGATTTGTATTAATTTTCTTTTGTTTGCTGATAGAAGTTGGTCTAGGGGGTATGTGATGAGTAATAGGAAGGAAATGGAACCTGGGATGAGAATTAGAGAAAGGGAAATGTTACTTGATGGTCGTGACTTTGACTGTTCAATGTAAATTTATAATTAGTTGATCTTTAATCAGTAGAGGAAAGTCAGGTGTAGCGTTGACTGAGATACTTCTTATGAAAGAGAGTTGCTCACGTCAAGTAATAGCCCCGATGATGGAGCAAATTCAATGCAAACCTCTGTCCCTCCCTTATTACTGGAAAAGCCAACCACCTGGCACCCCAAACAAATATAGTTTATACTTTATACTGGAATTCGCAGACACCTATCAACTTATTCATTGAGAAAAAGGAAACATGTTTACTTTCTATAGAATAATGAGCGAATGCTTGTCAACTTTGCACAATTGGCCTTCTTTGTATCCTTGGACTATCTCTTCTGCAGCGCTTTATCTTCTCGGGCTATCAAAATGCAACCTGGCACCCAACTTACAAGGCTTTAACTTGATCTCTAAATAAAAAAAGGGGAAAGTTCATTTATGTCCCCGGTTCGACAGGTGAAACTGGTTCATAAGGTTCAAAGCGCCTCCACAATTATTATATAGAACGAGTTGGTTGACTGGACCAAGCTGTTGGGATTCTCTCCATTCGAGGGCAGATCCCGGGATATTGTGAATGTATTTATTACTATTGTCTTTTGTGTGGTCACAATTCAACGAAAAATTGAATTAACTGTGGGACACAGACATAGTTATGGGAATTCTTGTAGCTAATCTTCAGTATTAGTCATGGATAAACATAAATTATAATCGAGCTTCTTTCAATGTGATATGTATTCTCATGTTAGCCTATAGTTCTTGGCTTGTTTTATTCTATTGATTCTTTTATTTTAATTTATATCTGTACTATCTTCTCAACTTTTCTTATAATTGGGGCTACTTGCTGTCTTTGATGCTTGGATTTCAATGAAAATGCACATATTGTATACTTTTAGGTTTTTGGAATTTTGTTTTTCTACGAGTGACTCCTACCTACTTCTAATCTTTCTAAGTATTATCAATCTATTATATTCTATTCACTGTCTGTTTACCTTTTTTCCTCTAACTAATTTTATTGCACATAAACGTAATTCTTGAGACCGGCTTTTGTACTAATACAATAAAGTTTGTCTTCTGCAGTTATCTCGAATTATTTACTTGTTTTCAAGAAATATGCATGACTCATCGCTACCACTCAGTGTGCAAACGACTTGTGCACGGTTGATGCTTAATTTGGTATCATCTTGTGTAGATTTAATTTTGTTAATTTTACATAGGGATATTTTTTTTGAAGAGCACTTTTTAGAATTAGGAGTTCTACCTTATAAAAAGAAACATAGACCATTGGTTTATAGTTTGAAGTTGTAGTGATTGAATATAAATACTATATTATTAAGAACAATCATTTGCAGGTTGAACCAATTTTTAGCAGAGGTGTGGACTCTACCAGTAAGGAAGAAGGACGAGCATTACTGGTGCGATATTTTATGAAGATGTTGTAGTTCTATTACCATATTTGTTTTTCTTCATTATTCATTCAATGAACTGTTGATTCATTATAATCTGTCTTTTGTTAATTAGTCTCGCTTTTTGTTTTTTACTCTTGAAATAGGGACGCATATTGGATGCTTTTGTAAGCAAGTTTGGTACATTCAAACGCACTATTCCTCAGGTATGTTTGACCATTCGTTGCTCATCTAGGTATAGTTATTTGGCCTTGGAGCATATGCCAGAGCTTGATGGAATCGAAAGTGAACTAATATGAAGGAAAATTTATTGTGGTGCAAAATAATAATGCATTATGGAGCATAATGTAGAACATAGTGTTCAATACATGCCCATATTAAAAGATGTTATTAACCTTTTAGCAACAAAATCTATATGTTGCTGCAATAAATATGCAAGATTAATGAAAGAAAAAATTACAGTCTCTAAATTGGATATCTTAGTTTGCATACGACTGTGTATGACATTTGTTATGCCATTCTCAACTTTATCTTCAAAGCTTAGTGAATTTTGTAGAAAATCAAGATCTTAATGATTTTTAAAGTCTAATGAAAAAAATCGTTTGTTGTTGTACCCTGTGACAAGGTTATCAAATACATGTATGAACCTTTTAGTAAAAGAAGACAATGATAAGAAATAGAAAATCGACAAAAGGAATCAATTACATTTGTCATTATTTTCTGCAAATAATCTAATGCAACTTGAAATGATATTGTATAGGGTGTCTTCATTGCCAATGTATTTAATATCTTTGTCATTATGAAACATACCAACTTCCCAGTTGTTTAATTCACTACAAAAAAACAGGCCATTAGTGCCTATTTTAGCACCGTATTTTAATGTTATTTTTTTTCAATTTGGCACAACGGCCTGACGGTAAAGTTGACGTTAAATGACATTTCAAAATAGCACTGTGTTTAGCTTCCTTTTTAGCGCCAACTTTAGCTTCCTTTTTAGCACCGACTTTAGCTTCCTTTTTAGCACCAGGTTTAGCTTCCTTTTTAGCATAGACTTTTGCTTCCTTTTTAGTGTTGGGTGTAGCTTGTTTTTTAGTGCCAACTTTAGCTTCCTTTTTAGCGCCAACTGTCTGTGAATTAAAATTAATGAAATTAAAAACAGAAAATGGTAAAAAATAAAAAAAGAAATGAAAAAATGGTAAAGATATGCTCGGATTTGATTGTGACGCACTATTTTACCTCTTTAAGTATTTCTCACCTATTTCATAACTATAACCGCTTTTTATTCATTTGTAGGAAGAAAAAGAAATAAATAATATTTTCCTAAATATAAACATGCACCTTCACTTGTTATTTATTTTATTCCAATAGTATTTATATTCTCAATATTCAATTTAAGAACAATGCAGGCACCGAATACGTATTTGATTCAATTGTGTGTGTTGGCCTCCTGGAGGTCCGAGGGTACGTTGGCTCACTTTGACAAAGGGGCAAATCTTGTGGTTCCTTCCCACGACATGTCAGGTCTTGAGCTCACCTTGACCTCATGTATGTGGCAAATCCCAGATGGGCCCAAGCATGGAAAGTACCCCTCACGTACATCGCCTATCCCATAACCCCACCTTCTTCCTTGAGGCAAACATCCTCCAATGTACCTCTCCAACCAAATAATTCATTTTAAATAGTTTGTAAGGATCCAATACTGAAAAGTAACGACCCTTTACTTTTACATCATAACTTTTCATCATTACACAATTACTTTTTACCTTTGTACATATTATTCTTATTACTTTTTACTTTTTATTTTGTGATTTTTTATACCCTTAAACAGATCTGATAATCAGCTTCTTATTTAATGATTCACTTCAGAGTTCAACAGCATCACATGCAAATCTGAACATTAAATTACTGAAAATACACTGTCTAAGCTAACCAATAAATGCTGAGAAAACCGAACACAAGATGTACCCTGGCAACCACAGTCCTTCGGGGAAAACCAACAATCAGTTTGTCTTCTTCTTGTTGCAGGATTTGATTACAATAACACTACAGTAGTCCTTCAGATAAACCCTATGGATCTGGACCAAAACACACAAGAAGATGCTCCAAATCTGTAACAAATGTAAATAAGTGACCAATATTAAATAATAAACATAAATAATAATAAATATAAATAAATAAATTAATAACTATAATGAGTAATTAATGAAAGGTCAAGGGTCATACCTGTTCACCTTTGTGACCAGTCGATTCCTATATAGGTAAACCGTCACCAAGGTATTGTAATCATCTTATCATTCATCAATCGATATATTTTATACAAATTGCAGAACATTTCTGTCTATTACAACTTTCGCTGCAAAATCCTCTCTACAAACTAGACAAACCCTAGATCCACCCTGGATCCAATAGACAACAGAGAAGTAACTCTCCCTGGAAAAATTGGGATCTCAAACTTAGATCTGGACTGATCACTACAAGAGGAAACCCGTCTCTTGCAACTGTGATGACCATGGACCCTCTAATACAATTGACCATAAAGTATTACAAAGGACACTTTTTACAAGACTATCTAGAGAGTTATGCTCAGCCCCTTCTACGTTGCTAGACACCCCCAACATAGAAGTAACTGCTGAGCTACCAAAAACTAACATATTTATTATTCTGATTACTTTTTACTTATAGTACTTTTACTTTTTTACATATTATTATTATTTTCAAGGATTCTTCTTTTATTTATTACACGGGAAAATTGGTACGTGACATTTGAATTTAGATCACTTGCCGGAAGACAAGAGTTCTACATGAGTTACATTCCCATAAAAATTAATTAAAAATGTAGATATGAATTGGAACTAGACTAGCCTAGCGCAAATTAGAATTTACAGAAACAGAAATAGGAAATGGTAAAAAATGAAAATAGAAATGGAAAATGGTAAGGGAATGTTGGGATTTGAACCTTGATCACATTCCAAAAGGCAATAACTCTATTTTTAGCTACATTCCCACAGAACTCGACCTTTAAAAATGTAGATCTGAATTGAAACTAGCCTAACCTATGCATTCAAGCAACTTAATAATGCCGATCTTAAGTAAATATTAACATTTAATATAAAGGGAAAACTAAGTAATGAGATATATATGGGTGCCAAGATTTGAACCTAGATCTCCTTATAGGAATGCAAGGGCCTTCCTTAGGCCACACACATGAACTAGATCTGTTCATTAAGCATAACCCCAAAAATGTCATTTTTTAAAAGTCATCTCTCCATTAAACTTGCATCAACAAAACAACAATAAATATTAAGAAATCAATAAAGGAAAAACAAATTAAAAGAGGAAGGAAGGAGAAGCCATTACCTTCCTCATGGAGGTTCCTCCATGAAACCTTGCTTCCATGCATGAAACCCTAAAACTGCAACAACAAAAGAACAATAAGCATTAGCAAATCAATAAAGTAGAAGTAAAGTAAAAGAGGAAGGAAGAAAGAAGGAGAAGGGAAGGGAGAAGTCATTACCTTCATTATGGATGTTCTTCCATAAAACCTTTGCCTCCATGCATGAAACCCTAAACCTGCAACAAGAAAACACAATAAAAATTAGCAAATCAATAAAGGAAAATCAAAGTAAAAGAAGAATGAAGAAGGAGAAGGGAAGGGATAATCCATCACCTTCTTGATGGGAGTTCCTCCATGAAATTAAAACCCAAGTCTCCATGAGGATGAAACCCTAAGAGAGAAATGACAATGGAGGAGAAAGTAAGAGAAAGAAATGAAATGAGAAAAGAATGAAAGACTAGGTATTGAAGGTTTTTCGCGAGAGAAATAAAAGATTATAATTAAAATAATAGAAATGTCCTCACACTCATGAGGATTGAGATAAGTGGCTTATTTTTTAGCGCTTAATTTTTCTTAAATTTTGCTCTGAAAAGTTTCCCCCGCTTTTATTTGGTTACTGAGGAAACTCATTGCTAAAGTTGGCTCTAAAAATGAAGCTAAATTCGATGCTAAAAAGGAAGTTAAATCAAACGCTAAAAATGAAGCTATTCATTGCACTAAAGTCGACACTATTAGTACCAATTTTAGCTATAGTAGGTGTTAAAAAGGAAGCTAAACTCGACACTTAAAGTGAAGTTAAAGTCTATACTAAAAAGGAAGCTATTCCAGTCATTGAAGGTGACGATAATAGTGTCAACGTTAGTGCCAATTTTTGTTAG
This sequence comes from Larix kaempferi, assembly GCA_027924585.1. Taxonomy (NCBI): domain Eukaryota; kingdom Viridiplantae; phylum Streptophyta; class Pinopsida; order Pinales; family Pinaceae; genus Larix; species Larix kaempferi. The sequence goes on from BSBM01000887.1 coordinate 21,898,921, forward strand.
TTTTGTACCTAGGGAAGTGTTCCCCTAGTGACTTTTGCCTAAGTCACTTAGAAGGGGGAAAAAGGTGACCCTTAGCATTAATTCACTTAATGAGACTTTATAACATTAAAGTCACTTTTTGACTTAACTTTAGTGGGTAACTGAATTTTATTTAAGTGATTTAATTAAAAGGTATTTTCACTCTCATTTGATCTCAACCGTCGGATGAGATCTAATCTTCACCGTTGGATTAGAACAACCCTAGGGTTTAGACAAAAAGATGAGGGAGGCATTTGGAGAGCTCACTTTTGAGTTTGAGAAAGAGAGAAGTCGAGAGAGAAGAGCAAAAGAGAGAGCTAGGGCTTTGGTACGAATTCCAAGGAGCATTGAATGCAGCTTTCAGCAGGCACGCACTTCGAGGTGATTAGCTGAGCATTTATTGCATGGTATGGATTTGTTGACTGATTTTTCTTCTGAATAGGCACACATCCCGAGGCAGCCACTTTGGCACAGTAACCAAGGTGTACAGAGCATTTATTGCTGGCACAGATTTCGAGACAGGTACGGACTGCATTTATTTGCTGCACTGTTTTCGAGGTGGACGGATCCGTACAGTACGGTTCATGCACAGAAATCGAGGCACTGTTTGTGCACAGAAATCGAGGAGCTGGTTGCACAGAAACCGAGGCATAGTTTGGCACAGAAATCAAGATAAATGTTGCACAGAAATCGAGGCAAAATCTGGCACAGAAATTGAGGGCCTTACAGCTGTACGGACTGCTGTAAATTTCTGCACAGTTTTCGAGGCATTTGCTGGGCACAGTTTTCAAGGATTTTGAGATGAAATCTTTGGTGGAGATAAGTTGATTTTTCACTGTATTTCTGTTCTGATATTTTGCCGAAGATAATAAAATCTCTCTCTCTCTCTTTACTGGTTTTCCCCATGGGGGTTTTTCCAGGCCTTGATTTTGGCCAAAAATTTCTGAGTCTATCATTTTATGGTGTCATCGCTAAATGTGTTTTCCAGCCTGTTAGTGTATTTTACTGTGTGTTTAATTGTTACTGAAAGTTTCATAAGTAACTTACAGCCAATGCAAAACCGGTTGTAAGTGAAAACCACGAAATGTTGACATAAACCAGCAAACAGTAAAGTGCAGGAAATTGTACAATTTTAGTGCTGATGTAAGTGCCAATTTTAGTGCTGACCTGTGAAATAACATTATAACACCAATAATTTTTAAAAACTACAAAAGATTTCACTAAACGGTTAATGGAAGTAAAAAAAGTAGCTAAAAAGAATGCTAATCACAGGGTTTTGTTATAGTGATTTGTGGTGTATGCATATACGCCAAATGAGAGTAGGTAGAATAACAAAATATATTAATCTGCAATAAATATATAATATATTAGGCTAATGGCTAGCCTAGGATTGAATGTCGAGCCTCTCTCTATTAGAGTGATAACACTCAATAAAGTGTTAGTAGGAGTTATTAATACTAGTTATATTATTATAAGTTATTAATAATATAATACTAGTTATTAATATGTGACCAATGTAATAATAAAAATTCTAGTATAACCACCTTACCAATTTAAGGTGTTATAAATATGTTGCCTATGGTGGTTTATTTGGTATAAGAGATATATCGATGCAACATGATGAATAAGACAAATTATTTTTTTCCTCTCTCCACCATTGTATACTAATGTCTTTACCCTAAACTCCTACATGGCATCAGAGCAATATTGGTCTGAGATCTTGAAATAGAAACGAGTTTATATGAGATCAAGTTCAAGATTTCTAGAGGATTGGTGGTGAGCTTACCAAGGAGAGACAATAAACTTTAAAAAAGGCGAGTTATATGTTCACGTGAAATGCATATTAAAGGAAAAACGGAACTTATTAGTGTTATTATTATTTTATATTTGAAACTTACATCAGTTTGAGGGAATTATTTCCCAATATAATTAAACCTCCACGACAAGGAAATATTTTTAGAAGATAATTGAAGCTCCATGGAAATTGAGGGTAGAAGGCAATGACATAGATCCAACATAACAAAAGGTAACACCAAATTTCCCACAGAGCATACAAACACAACAAACTGACATGCAGCAAGCAAATAGTGAACCGACAATGTGACTACCCTAAGAACTTGGCAACTAATGAAATCTTGCACTTGACAATCAATAAAATCCTGCAAATTTATAGCTAGATTGAATAAAAAATAAACAACATGGAGACTAAGGAAGAATGGCACTGTGACTAGTAGAGGCATTAGAGAAAGTTCTAGATTAGCGGAAATGAAATTTGAAAGTCATTATGGTCAACCCAAATGTCCGTCAATCTACATTAGATTATTAGATGAAGAATTATTTCATTTAGAGTAGGGGTATTGTTCGAGAGATAGTCATAGTTGTCAATTGGTCTTTCACATTCAAGTGTGGAAACATGCGACACATAAAAGTGTCGAGGAAACCAGAGATTGGAAACTTTATAAAATTTAATATATGAAAATGATGCCACAAGGAAATTGAGAAGGTGTAGGATTTGTAATGTGAAGAACCAAATCTAGGTTGCATAGACCTAGGGCATGTGGTTATGGAAGATTGCAATGCTTTCTGTTGGCGAATGGGACTCTCAATGCATGTAATATATGCAAGATTATTTTATTATGTATTGAGTCAATTGATATAATAGGGTGGATTCCTTTTTATTCACCACTTGAGTAGTTGTACTAGCAAATCGACCTAACTTCCTTTTTTAGTCTAACAGTTTAACTAATGACTCAATGTCATTCATTAAATTTGTGATTACATTTCTTACATTATAACATAGGACTCCTATATCCTGAGTTATGTTGGAGCGTTATATTCCAACACCCTCTCTTAAATTTACAACATCAAAACTCGATTGACAATAAAATCTTGAAGAACTCTTTAGGTAACTTCTTCCATCACAATTTTAGAATTGTGTAGGTAATCCATCAAGTTGTCTCATTGCATTCATAAAGGTAGAATTCTTTGGAATTGTGTAGGTAATCCATCGAGTTGTTTCATCACACTCATAAAGGTAGAATTCTTGAATAACTAAATTCTCTGGATTCTTGAGTTTCAGAATTCCTTCGATTCCCAAAGTCCCAAAGTACTGAAATTCCTAAATTCCCAGATTACTTGGATAGCAATCCATGGTAAGTCAACTGTCAAACCTTCTCCAATTTCTTCCAACTTTGAAGATTAAATCACTCATAACAAGTAGTCATTATCTATTCTTGTCAACATCTTTCACAATCACCTCCTTTGCTTGATTGGGATAAACATTCTTATATCACTGTCTTGAGGTATAAATAACCTATCTGATCAAGGGTTAGCTCGATTGGTTGAACCGACCGCTTAAGACATGTGGCTGGGAGGGAGGCCATAGGTCATATGTTCAAATCTAGTTGAGTCTTTTAGGTATGCTAGTGGCTATTGTAACTGGCGGTTGAGTGCCCTCCATTAATCACACCACTAATCACTCCATCAATTACCAGACTAAATACTCCATATGCCAGTTTTGGCTCAATATATTCTTAAATTTTGTCTCCTCTTGTTCATTTATGGATGTTTTCCTGTACGTTTTCCCTATAAGTTGTGCATTGTTGCTTTTCTCTAACTATCACAGATCACATACCAGTGGGTGTGGTTTTACATAGTGTTGCATGGTTCTTTTTCTCTTGTATTGGTATCAGTCTTGCTCCCATTGTGCTCTCATGCACTCCAAGACTGCAACTAGCATTGTATACACAAATGCGCATGCACACATACATGCACATTTATACATTAATATATGTCTACAAAACGGTCTTGTGACTACCTCGCTTTGGGGATATTTTGGGAAGAATTGCTCCTTGCCCTTTAGCAACATTGGTTTTGGATAATGTCTATTATAATATGGTTCCTTTAGAAACTTCAAATATATGATCAGCAACATTATTGGAAATGGTATTATGCATTTGTAGAATCTAGAGAAGCAATGCTAGGAAAAATTGGATGAGTATTAGTGACAATGAGAATCATGAGATTGAATGCAATAACACAAACAATGACATAATGTATATCAAATTTGTGAATACATAAAATGGTCATTGTCAATTGAAATGTAAAACTTTAAAAGTATGGTTATTGTTGAGGAGGATGTAGGATCTAGAGAAGCAATGATAGGAAAAATTGGATGAGTAGTAATGATAATGAGAATCACGAGATTGAATGCAATAACACAAACAATGGCATAACAGAGATCAAATTTGTGAAGATATAAAATGCTCATTGTGAATTGAAATTTAGAAGTATGGTTATTGTTAAGGAGGATGCCAGTTCATAATTTGTGATTCATAGTGATCTACTAGTCAACTGCTCCGCATCATTTGATTGAGAACCCATGATACATATGTCCTAAGCAAGGTTAGAGTGGACCAACAATTGACTGCGTTGACAAGCTAAGGATGACTTCATTAAGGGAGGTCGGCATCATGGAGTCAAATTCATTATTTTTCAATGTTATTATGAAATCGCATTTTAGTTAAGTTTCCAGAACAATCTCGTTGACATAGAGCTCGAAGCTTCAAATTATTAGAGATCCACAATTCTTCATGTTTCATGTAAGGGTGAGTGTGAGGTTTGGTTTATGTATTGATGTGTGCAATTTTGGTCATGTTGTCAATATGAAGCCATATGTGGAAAAATTTCATAATGATTACTTAATGCAAGTGTGGCTATAAAATTGGGTTGAGGGTCAGTGGCCCCCATTGTGGCATTTCAAGAAGATTTCTTGTATTTCTTCAAGAAGAAGCTTTGATGAGTTTGTGTTTTATTATAAGGAAATGTGTGAGTCAATGTCCATTTAGTGTTAGGTGTATAATGTAAAATAGTAGTGGTGTCTGCGATCAACTACTATAGTTATTAGTTAATGAGTTCACACATAGAACAACCATTGTATTGTGGTTAATAAGTTCACACTTGGGACTACCATTGTGCTATGTGGTTTGTGTAATTTCAGCTAGTCTTGTTTTTGCTTTCTTTTATTCTAGTACAACGTTCTGGGATTGGGAGCTGCTTCATGTGCCCTTTTTAAGGCACTGAAGGGGGAAAACCTTTCGTGTGTCAGGACGAGGGAGCACATTTCTAGCAGGGAGCACATTTCTAGCAACTGGCCATCCTAGCACATAGCCAATCCACGGAGCTTTACAACCGAAAAGGCATAAGATATCATAAAGCGGTAATCCTAGCTCATAGCCAATCCATAGGGCTTTACAAGCAAAATGCCAAAAAAGCATGTGAAATCATAAAACTAATTCTGTTAAGTACATAGCCAATCAACAAGGCTTTACAAGAAGAAAAGGATAAGACATTAGAGAACTTTGTTGCACACATTAGAGTTGAGATACCAAGGGAAAACAGGGAGGCCTTCTTATTGAAGAGGTCACAGAGGGGAAATCAAGAGTCAATCTATCAAATTCAAGCCAATGGGTTCAATATACAGGGGTGATATGACACTGAGGTGGAAAGGTCAAAGGTGGAACCAAGGAAAGTTTGTGATCCATGTAATAATCAAGAGATGCATAGCTAATGCTATGTGCATAAAACATTGACTACTTCTATGCACTAAACTACATAACATTCCTACTAACCATGCTCATCAGAGTCAAACATGTGTAAGGAACACCTAGTAACATCTAGTACATTTACCAATACAGACCATATAATCCATAAACAATATCCTCTAGGCATGCAATTGGTACTGCAAATATACTGGCATAGAATCATCACAAGGCAACATCATGGCAACCACAACACAACCTCTGAACAGTCCTGGAAAATATGCTCAGCTCATGCAAAAATATGATATCAGACCCGATCTGCTCGACAAAAATAAGGGTATAACAAACCATACATAATGTAGTATAATAGGCTTCTTCACGAGAGCTTTTTGGTGGTTGATCTTTGTCACGACATTTTTTGACGATATCTTCATCTTCAAGTGATGGCGTAGAAATGTCTTCATCAAAAAGCCACCCAATGTTCTCCGTGGAAAAAGGATCCCATTTCTCACAAAAAACCCTGATAAATTCTTTGAGCGAACAAATTTCTTTCTTTGGTAGCCCATGATACCATTTTTCTATATCATCGTTTTCCAGATCAAGAGACAACATGAACATCTTCATCTTGACATCTTCATGGACCACATTAATTCTGAAATACCCATATGAATGACATAAGGTGCTGACCAATTGATTTCTTATGTCCGTGAAATTTTGGGATGCACTTAATCCAACCATCGCCATCATATTGGAATTGATTAGGATATCCCAGGATCCTTGAGAAATCCAGTGGATCAAACCAATTATCCATCCATAGTTCATTACAAAACACCATCACATCTTTTTATCAATGCTAAAATTGCGTGGAGTCGCCAAGATGAGTTGTTCTTCACAATTGAGGGATGTGCTCACCTTTACATTGAACAATGTCAACAATAGCTGAGATTTCTGTCTTGAAGTGTAACTTTTTGTTGTATTTTCTTCAATTGGAGTCGCCAGATAAGACCTGCAAAGTTAGTCCTTAACAATAATCTTATCAAAGTACAAAACAAAAACTCACTTGAACTTTCCCGGCACCAAGACGTCAGGCCTGTCGAAAAATGAACGAAGTAGGCTCAAGACCACCTTGAATGGAACATCGTCACTTTTCCTTTGAGGTCCTTGACAATGACGTCAAAATGTTATCACATAGATTAACACCCTTCAGATTAGGCCACTAGGAACATTGCTAAGATCGACAACTTTTCAGGAGAGGCACCTGCTGTCACCTCGCTGCACTCTCCTCTCTTTAGGCCTGCTCCTCTGGTCACAGGAGGCTTCCCAAATATGGGTAGAAATAGACCTGTAAAATGTGCAACGAGAACAACTCCATCTCTACAAGACCTTCCCACTAAGTTAGCAGATCAGTGCCTCAATGGAGTCATCAAGATTCAAGATATTCAATAAATACTTAATGATTGGGAAGGTCTTAGGAGCAATAGAACTTGGTACTGGTTGGACAATAAGATGAATCAAATTTCTGTAGCAAAAACCAACAACTTAAACCTGCAAGGAAACCCAAAATAAACCATGGAAACATCGCGAAAAGCACCTCCCAACGATCACCAACGAAATGAGACTCGATCCCCCCTAGGGTGCATTTGTTTTGATGGATGAATACTGCAGTTTGGGACTAATTTCTTCTTCAGATAAGTAATACCTTGGAATAATGGTTGAAAGGCTTGATGTGGCACGTCAAAAACTCCTAGGGTTAACCACCAAGACTTGGAGATGAACTAGGAAGTAGGAACCCTTCCAACTGCTGGGGTTTGTTTTTCTGTCAAAATTGGACCTGGAAAACAATTATACTAGACCTACAACAAGGTTGTAGCAGCCTTTAGAAGATGACGTCACCCTCACTAGGGTTGTCGTCATCCCTTTTTAAGGCTTTTTGAGTTGCAAGAACAACTTTTTATGGAATTTTTTCACCTTGTTATGGATTTTTGCATAATATAACAACTTAAAAAAATTATAAATACAGTAACTATTCTGGAATTAAACCAGTAAAATAATTTCAATGATAAAAAATAATATTTTTGGATTTTTTAAAATATTTATTTTTAGGGTTTTTTATATTTTTTGTATTTTTCCAATTTATAGTACAAGGAATTTTTGTAAAAGAAAAGTTTGGTGAAGATGAAGAAATTAGACTTAGATCTTATTCCTTTTGGGCACCGAGAAATCGAGGTTAACGTTTCTCCTAAGAATTGTCAATTCAATATTTAAATGAATTAGGACAAAGCTAAGAAACCCTAGGTTGTGTTAGCTTTGACCTAGTTAGGGAAAAGAAAAATGCCAGGGGCCAATCAAGAGAGACCCTTCAAGAGGGATGTCTCACTTATAACTTATATGACTATACTATGATGCATAAAAACCCTAGGTTACTCAGTACTCCTACCTTGGATGCCTCTGATAGTGCAAGACAAGATACTTAGAGATCTTATCACAATTGGGGATAGAAAGAGAAGGGAAATGCACCTCAAGAATACTTCCACCTTAGAGAAGCCTTGAAAGATTGTAAAGAAACTTCATGCATCAACTTTATCCTTGAAAAACCCTACAATTCACCAAGAAAGGAGGTGTGCACCACTTGAAAGCTCATGCGCACAAGAAGAAAAAGAAATGACGTCTTATTTGATCCCATGATGTTGCTTACAAAGGAGAGGAGGATGTCTTATTTATATGAGAAAAGGCATGCCTTTTCAAAAAAAGGACACAATGTTTCCCTCCTCTAGGCCAACCTACCTAACTTGTCTTAAAAATGACTTTTAATGATTATTTTAGGGCTGGTCACCCATAATCTGGGGACTAAACCTCATAAAACATAAAGTAATGATAACAAATAATGAAATGCTTCAATATGATGAAGAGTAGAGCTTGGAAGGACGACATCATGCACCATATAACCCGAACATGTGTCTTTTGCCCTGAATGCCCTCCTTAGGTTGGGACGACCTCCAAAAAGATGCTTTTGAGGTGGACAATTTGCTCTTTAAGACCAAGATGACCAAGAGGGAGGGATGATACAACAAGATAAGGTTCAAGGGGGTATCAATGAGGTGTTCTAAGGCAAGTGTGACAACCCTATGCATTGTTAATTTTCAGCCTTAACTTTTGATTCTAGATACTGATGACTGAGTCTTTCGAGTCTAGATACGTACTACTAGTTATAATTTGAATCAAAGTATTTTATTTTGTTAAGTTATAAATTTGAAATTTTGATGTGCATGTATCCTTGATTCAATGTTAAATATGATAATAACAATGATGATTGATGAATCATGCTTGTAGCATTTACAAATTTGAATTTAGTATCTACATTGCATGTTGATGAATTTATAAGGGGTGAATTGTTATTGTTGGGATATTTTTCTTAATAATTTTAGAGATGGGCCCTCTTATGCCAGGGACCTTGATGACCCTCCCATACCACATGAATTTACCTAAAATTTGGGGGGTGTCTCCACATGTCAACAATGTGCGTTTCCCTGCACTTGCATCCCAGAAACTTGGGGGAACATTTGTAAAAATTGATTGTGATCTGATAGTATTTGATAATCTTTTGTTTTTCTAAAAATGGTATTTTTGTTTTAGATTCCTTAGTTTGCTGATTATTTACAATTGGTAATGGAAGATTGGTTTTTATTTATTGTATATCTAAATGCCAGCTAATTGAAGATTGTGAGGATGGGAAAGAGCATTGCAGCTTGCGATCCAAACTAGAACTGCCTGTGCAGGTCAGCATCTCCTTGTTGCTTTCTTTTGATACAAAGTGATAGGCAATCTGAGATAGTGTTAAAAGGGGGAATTGACATGAACCCGGTTTATGTCCACATCGTCAAAAGGACCCACAGAATAGAGGCAGAGCGACCTCCTCCCTTTAAACTTTAAAATTATGATATGCATTTGCAGCAAGTAATTGGTGTAATTGGATACCAGGAATTCTAAGAGCTTGACAGGACAATAACTGCATATATGATATAAATCAACATTACAGTTCTTGTAATTAGCAGTTTATTTATTTTTCATATCTAGTTATAGGGCCAATTGTAATGTTCTGTATGAGTTAGATATACTTGAGCAAAATCACAAGGTTAAAGACGTCTGATATTCTGTAATGCAAAACTGGGGGAGGTTCTTATTATGATTTTTGACCCAAAAAAGAAATTACAGTATGGAAAATGACAGTTATAAACAATTTCTTTTGATTAATAATGCTGATTAAATGTTTTTAATTTTTTGGTGTGGGTGGAGATGGAACAGTGTTCCTATTTTGCATATATTTAAGGGTTTTTAACATGGTGCCCCATTGTGTCTGTTTGGTGGGTAGCATGGTTCTACTGGCAACCGAATTGAGGTTTCCATGTTGCTTCTGTTATCCAACTTGTAATTGAGTGACAGATAGTTCAGTTTCCATTTTATACAAAACACAAGAAAAATTTGTTTACTTGAATCATGACTCTTTTTGACACTATGGATTATAAGTTTGAGCACATCGCAGATGCAGAAATAAAAGCTTCAATAAACTATCATTGCTTAATATGCTTGTTCTGTGTGATGACAGAGGTCATATCCAAGTTGTGGATGCCATGTTTGTCTTGACAGTTTTACATTCGATGATAGTAAGGTTGAGCAACATTGATGAAGCAGAAATATAATTATCAATTCTTATCAATGATAATCATTTAATATGCTTGAATTGAAACTGATGTAATGATTGAGGTCATGTCCTCTGCAGTACAAGTCTTGACGATTTGCTTTAGTGGTTACGAGGAGATATCTGGGAAGTGTTGTCAACTAGGTTGTACTTGGTTGGATTATCAAGTGAGCGGGCAGAGTGGAACATTTTGGCGCCGTTGCCGGGGATAAGTCTTTCTATTCCCGGAGTACGACTTTTGAGTTTTCCTTTTTGTTTTCGCTTTGTTTGATGTATGTAGTGAATTTTTTAAATTGACTAAGAACATCTGGCGACTCCACTGTCAACAAATCTACCAAGGCGTTTTACAAGAAGGAATCCTCAGAACTTGCTTCAGTTCTTTCCTGAGCCTGAAAAGGTCTATCATAGAAGGAAAAGCAAGTTATCTTCTCGAAAAACCCTTGAGGATCTTGGTTCTCAGTCAATTTCTGATATTCACCTTTTATTCACAGAAAATAATTTGAATAATCTTATTGTTGAAATGGCTGAGTTTGGTCCTTATGATTTTACTGCTATAGTTGGTTACCCTCATGATATCCCTGAAAAAGCCATTGATAAGTTGCCATCTTTTCAAGGAAATAATGCTATTAGTGCTAAATCCCATATAACTCGTTTTTGCCATTGTTTTGACAAGTGGTGCTTGGGTGCCAAGCATGAAGATGTAAAAATGAAGTTGTTTGCTTTATCTTTGGAAGAAAATGCTTATGAATGGTTTACCAAGTTGGAAGCTGACAAGTACAAGACCTACAAAGAAATTGAAACTGCTTTCTTGGCCAAATGGGGGGACATAAAAGAAGACCGCTACCTTCTAGCTGCCTTGACCAATACTAAGAAAAATGAAAATGAGACAATGGAAGAATTCAACAACAAATTCAATGAAATTGTGGGTAGACTTCATGCTGATATCAAGCCACCTGATAATTCCATCCTCATTTACTACATGGAAGCTTTTAGCGGAGAGTTGAAATATCAATTAGCTGATAAAGAACCTACCGATCTAAAGAAGGCCATGGAATTGGCCGAGAAAATTGATAAGAACATGTTAAATTGTGGCAAGTCTCATCTTCCTGGTTTCACAAGGGCCAATGTTCCTATGAAGCAAAGCGAGAGTAAAGAAAAAACCATTAGCACTGAAATCAAGGATCCTTCAAAGGAACCTTTGAAAGAAATTGCCCAACTCTTAAAAGAAGCTGTTTCAAATCAAGCCTCCAACATGACTGCCATACAGAACAGGTTGATCTCCATTGAAAGATCTCAAAACCACCAAGTCTCAAATCAGTATGTGCCTAAGCCCCAATATGCTCCTAGGCCTCAATATCAGAGAAAAGTTCCATTTCAAGATCAGAGGACCCCAAATCCTTTGGAAACTGTAAATACTCTTTCAGAAGAAATTCCTCCCTTTTGTAGGGCATGTGATAGTTTCCATGAAGAATCTACTTGTGCTATATTTAAATGGTCAATGGAACAGAATCCGTCAGAAGCCAGTAGCAGTGTCAGATTAGCAAGCGAGCCTGAGAACCAGCCTGAATATATCAATGTTGTGGGTCAAACTCACCCTGTCTCTAAAGAAACTTGGGAACAAGCTAGATGTTACAGCCAGGACTTGAAAGATAAAGCTACCCTTAGATTTGGTGAGATGCCTCCACCAGAGAAGATTCTTGAGATGTCAAAGTTCAAAGGCCTAACATATCAAAGAAAGAACAATATTGGAACCTCAAACTCAAATCAGAATATCCCTAAGGTAACACCTTCTTCCAACTCTGAAAGTCTTCATGTCGATTTGGCTCAATGGTTATCTTCTGCAAAGATTCCTGTTCTTGTTACTGACCTTATCAAAATCCCAAGCTTGAAAGAAAATCTTATGAAAGTGATAGATCATCCTCAGCATGAAAAAGGCAAGGCTCCTATGGACTCAGAGATAGTTAATCTTAACCAGACTAGAGAAGAACCTAACCATAAAGATGACCCGATTATTTTGCATAGTGTGGATCCTCACAAGGAAGACCACCCTCCTTTCTATGTCTCCTTGCTGGTAAATGACATGCTTGTGCACAATTGCATGTTGGATTCTGGTGCTTCTTCCAATGTTATGACCAAAAGGGTTATGGATCAATTGGGCTTAAAAACAACTAGACCCTATCACAATGTGTGTGCCATGGATTCAAGGGAAGTTGATACTATTGGTATAATTATAAATCTACCTGTTAGGTTGGCCAAGTATCCTGATGTCCATTTAACCATGGATGTTGTGGTAATTGATGTACCAGACAATTGGGGAATGCTTTTATCTAGAAAGTGGGCTGCATCTTTAGGGGGAGACATAAGGATGGATTGGTCATATGCTACTATCCCTGCATCAGAACATACAACTGTTAAGTTATACAATGAACAAGCTAGAAAACTCCATGTTGAAGACCCACAGAATCTGGCTAATGAGTTTGTGCATCAAACAGACAACTTTGGAAACTATTCTATCTGTTCAAATTTCATAGCACCTTTTAAAGAAGCATCCAAAGGTGAAAAGAAGGATGGGGTATGGAGGATGAGTTTTGATGGGGCATCTTCAAGATACGGAAAAGGAGCTGGAATTGTCATAACTTCTCCTTCTAAACAAAACTTCAAATTTGCTTTCAAACTTGAGTTTGATGCATCAAATAATGTGGCTGAGTATGAAGCCCTTTTGCAAGGGTTAGAAATCGCCAAAGATATGGGGATTAAGATTTTATCTATTAAAGGTGATTCTGACTTAGTGGTTTCCCAAGTTAAAAATATATTTGCTTGCAAAAGTCGAAGGTTGAAACAGTATAGGAATGCTGTCTGGGATACTATGGAGTGGTTTGATGCTTTAAATATCATGGCAATTCCTAGAGAAGAAAACATTGAGGCAGATGAACTAGCTGTGGCAGCTTCTACACTTCAACCCACTGAGGAAATATTAAAGGGGAATGGGAAATTTGAAATCAACTTTAGACCTTTAATCCCTGACAACATAGATCATTGGCAAGTGTTTGATAGTGACAAGCAAATTCTCAACTTCATCCATAATCTTCAAGAATTTTCTGATTGTAAAATCACTTATAAAGAAGAAGGGAAAGAGTATCCTGAAGAAGAGGACCAACCTAGGAACAAAATCCCCAAGGGCATCACCCGGTTAGAGCAGCTTTTTGACAGACAAGATGGCCATAAAAGGAAAAAGGGATCAATAAAACCAGGGGAGTATATTGAAGTAAACATAGGAACTGAAAAGGAACCAAAGATGATAAAAATTGGAAAGGGAATATCTCAAGAAGAAAGAAAAGCCTTGATTGACTTAATCTATGAATATAGGGATATATTTGCTTTCAGCTATGATGAACTTAAGGCTTATCGTGATGATATTTTTCAACATACAATCCCTTTTAAACCAGGTATCAAGCCTTTTCGCCAAAAACTGAGACGAATAAACCCCAAGTTGGCTCCTATGGTTTACAAAGAACTCCAAAAGATGTTGGCAGCAGGCATCATTACTCCAACAAGACATTCTTCTTGGTGTTCTAACTTGGTGGTGGTTAGAAAAAAGAATGGGGATATCAGATTGTGTATTGATTTTAGAAACTTGAACTGGGCATGCCTAAAAGATAACTATCCTTTGCCCAGCATGGACACTTTACTTCAGAAGGTGACTGGATCAGGCTTGATGTCTTTTCTTGATGGGTTTTCGGGATATAACCAAGTGCTAGTCAACAAAGAGGATCAACATAAAACTACTTTTACCACACCTTGGGGCACTTTCATGTACCTTAGAATGCTTTTTGGTCTTACTAATGCTGGTGCTACCTTTCAACGTGCTATGGATGTTGCTTTTAATGGATTGATTGGTAAAATTATTGAAATATATCAGGATGATTTAACAGTGTATAGTAAGGAAAGATCAGATCATGTTGGCCATCTTAGAAAGGTTTTTGAGAGATGCAGAAAGTATGGCATATCTTTAAATCCAGCTAAATCTGTGCTTTGTGTTGATGAGGGCAAACTGTTAGGGCATATTATCACTAAGGATGGTGTAAAAATTGATCCTGAAAGAGTTGAGGCCATTAAAAGGGTTCCTATCCCCACCAATGTCAAAGCTCTCCAATCCTTCAATGGCCAGATTAATTTCATTAGAAGATTTATTCCAAATCTAGCTGAGCTAATGAAGCCTTTACAACTCTTACTTAAAAAAGATGCTAAGTTTGAATGGAGTAAGCAAGGAAGAGAAGCTTTTGCAGGTATCAAGGATGCCATATCTAGAGCCCCTGTGTTGATAAGCCCTAATTATTCAAAAGAATTCCAAATCTTTTCCTTTGCTTCAGAGCATACTATTGCCGGAGTCTTACTTCAGAAGAATGACCAAGGCCAAGAACAACCCATAGCATTCTTTAGTAAAGCTTTACAAAATTCAGAACTTAAATATACTATAATGGAGAAACAAGCTTATGCCCTTGTTAAGTCTTTGAAACATTTCAGGATATATATTGGGTATTCCAAGGTTGTGGGTTATGTTCCTCATACTGCTGTTAAAGATATATTAGCTCAACAGGATTGCCTTGGTATAAGGGGAAAATGGGTGTCCAAAATACAAGAGTATGACTTGGAGATAAAGCCTACCAAGTTAGTCAAAGGTCAAGGTCTTGCACGCATGATGACGGAAAGTAATGAGAAAGCTGTAGGAATGATTTGTCAGCATAATGAGTCAGCACCTGTCATATCTGAAGAGCTTCAAAAATTAAGTCAAACTCAATGGTATTCCGACATCATCTACCTTCTTAACAATTTTACTTGTCCTGAACATCTTGTTGGTCACAAAAGAAGGTCTTTAAGACTCAAAGCCACTAAGTATTGCATAACTCAAAATGGATTAGGTTGGCGAAATCCCGATGGTTTGATTCTTAGATGTGTTGATGAACCAGATTCCAAAAAACTTCTGGTTGAGTTTCATACTGGATTTTGTGGTGGGCATTATGCAGCAGACACCACAGCCCACAAGATCCTTAGATCAGGTTACTATTGGCCCACTTTATTTGCTGATGTACACAAGTTTGTCAGATCTTGTCCCCAATGTCAGTTGTTCACTGGGAAACAGAAATTGGCAACTTTACCTCTTGAGCCGGTAGTTGTTCAAGCCCCTTTCCAACAATGGGGTCTTGATTTTATCGGTCAGTTTAAGGAAAACTCAAGCAATGGATATACCTGGATCCTAACTGCTACCGATTATTTCACCAAGTGGGTGGAAGCAATCCCTACTAAGTGTGCCACTGATAAAGTAGTTATGGACTTTCTTGAAAATCATATTATAACTAGATTTGGGGTGCCATCCAAGATAACAACTGACAATGGTCCCAGTTTTAGTTCCATGGCCTTTTCAGCGTTCTGCTTCAAGTATGGTATAATCCTTTCCCACTCATCCAACTATTATCCCCAAGGAAATGGATTGGCTGAATCAACCAACAAGACCTTAATGAACATTTTAAAGAAAACTGTGGGTGATAACAAAAGGTCTTGGGATTCTAAGATAAAATTTGCTATATGGGCCGACAGAATAACACAGAAACGTGCTACTGGGAAAACCCCTTTCCAGTTGGTTTATGGTTTGGAAGTTTCTGTTCCCATTCATATTCAGTTGCCAGTGTATCAGATGTTGCATGATTATGAGTCAAATGATGATGGTATGCAGAACAAAATTGAGCAAATTATGAAATTAGATGAGACTAGAAGAAAGGCTTTAGACTAAAGTATCAGAAATCAGGACAGGGTTAAAAGAACTTTTGACAGGTCAGCCAAGCCAAAAGATTTTCAGCCAGGGGATTGGGTTCTTCTATGGGACAAGCGAAGGGATAAGCCAGGAAAGCATGGAAAGTTTGATAGCCTATGGTTGGGACCATATATTATATCTGAACCAGCAGGGGTTAATTCTTTCTTCCTTTGCACTATGGAAGGAGAAAGGTTGACTCTCCCAGTCAATGGGCAACATCTCAAGCTGTTTTTCAAAGAAGATTTCCTAATGCCCACGGGGGCAGATTGATAGCAGGGCCATCTCTAAACCTTTGCCTTGCATTTTTGTACATTATGTTTTGTATATTATTGATGTATATTAGTTTCATTTGCTTACTTTAGTTTTTGCTTTGAAATAAATGTTGCAACTTATGTTTCATTTGGCAAAGATATGGGACTGATGCATTTTAATTTCGTGGCAGGAACCAGAGATTCTTGGATTCTCGCATTCTCTATCTAATTGAATCAGATCGAGCACACGTCCCGCAGTTGGAGCCAGATGTTGTCAACTAGGTTGTACTTGGTTGGATTATCAAGCGAGCGGGCAAAGTGGAACATGACACATGTTCAATTTTGGTGATTTGATGTCCAGCTGGCCTTTTAAGGGGCCCCGTTTTTAATTTTTTTCCACATGTCCATGGCCCTGCGGGGTTTGTAACAAAACGTGCTAGCATGGTGTTTTGTAAAAGACTCGGTTCCTTAGGACTTTTTGGCCAAGTCAGGTATTCCAAGGAGTTTTTTCACCTATCTATTATGTTTTGCATCAGTGCATTGCATAATTAATTGGTTTTTCTCCTGCTCCTCCAAAGCTGGAATGCCTGGGGAGGCTGACGGGCTTTAGGGAATTATTAGAGTCTATGGGTCAATGTATATGAACATGCTAGGCGTTAATTTTGAGTCATATGGACATGTCTAAGTCCCCCTAGGTTGTTTTTTAATTTTCGGCAAGTTTTAATTTTTCCGTAAATTGGGCCATTTTTTAATGGTTCAATTAAAAAATTTGACATTGGCCTATCTGGGGCGTCTGGAGGTATTTTTTGCCTTAGGGGTGCTCGTTTTCTAACTCAGAGCACCCCATAAACCCCTAAACCCACTTTTTCTAATGTTTGGGTGCTTCTACTTTGGTCAAAATCAAAAAAATCAAAAAATCCCAAAAAAGTCATGAAAAAATCAAAAAAGTGAAAAAATGACTTAAAAAATAAATTATTTTTGGGAGTAATGACAACTCAGTTTTGGACCAGCATTGTTATAGGAGGATATTAGGCTGATTTTGAAGGTATTTGGCAGCCCCAAACAAGGAGAAATTTATGCCCACTTGAGAGGGGCGCATTCACTAAGATGAGGGGGGCGCATTCCTTGTTTGGGCAGCCCATGGTTTAAGGAATGGGCAGCACTATTAGTGCTGCTGTGTTAGCACATTAAGGGCTGCGTATGGGCAGCTAGAATAGGGGATGGCAGCCCCATTCTCCTCCACCATTTGTGCCACGCTCCCCTTCTCCATTTTGGCAAGTGCGCCCTCCATCACTTGGTGTTTTTTCTATATAATGCAGCTCTCTCTCCATTGTGAGTTAGTGAGTTTTGGAGCAGCGGACTTATGATTGTAATATTTTCTTTTCTCATTTGAATAAAGAAGACTTTGGAGGTCAAGTTTGTGGTGTTGTTGTGTGAGTGGATGAACCATCTTTGGCTTGTCTAATGGAGGTAACCTGTGCATAAGCTTTGATATTTTATTGCATCTATTGTACTCATTGGAAAGATTGGTAACAATTTATGAGATAAGTTAATTCAATTTGTTTATTGTCTTAGCTTATTGATATATGTTTATTAAGAGATCATGTTTGTATGTTTTCATTTGTTTATGAGTATGCAGCACTGATTTCTTTTGAATATATGTCTACACTTGATCCTTGTTTGCAAAGTGTGTGATGTGCAGGTTATCTCAACTGGAAGTAGGTGGATCTTGTTTGTTTCCTCCCTTCTAATTTTGTTTGCAGATGCAGTCCCTTGGAATACCACAAACACAACCTTCAAAGCTTCGTATTTCAACCAAGACTTGCTTCATCTCTCTCTCAACTTAACTCAAATCCAAATTTTTTGGTTACTGGTTACTTGCATGTGAAATATTTCTGATTTATGTGCTCATATTGTATTTCAAATAGATCAGAAATATTTTCATAAAGGATTGGTTTAGACAGTTACAAAGTTTATATCTTTAACTGTTAGATTTTCATTCACTTAGCATCTACTTTTCAAAAGGCTTGCAAGTAAAATCGTCATATCTCTTTTAAGTCTTGTTGGGTAGTTGTAGTGCTGATTGCAAAGTATTATCTGGCTGCCATAGAGCTTGAAATTTGCAGCCATTAAAGGGCTAGCAAAGATCCCAAGTAGACAAGCCCCATAGCTTGTTTTACTTGGTTATTTTTCGTCATTTTTACTTAGTTTTTAACTTAGAATTTTTTGGGTTTTTTAGGAGGTGTTCCAAAGACACTCTTAAAGTGTTTTTGGGCATCTTATACTAATTATTGCTTGCTGGTTTGCAGCAGAAGATGAACAGGTAGGAGGAAGTGCTGGCAAAATTTCGAGCATCCAGGCGATCCGGAGGACAAAATTTCCATATTTTTCGAAACCGGTCATTTTTTCTACTATTTTGTAAGCCACCAAGTCACATTAAGTAGACTGGGGCACTTCTCTATATCATTGTAAACATTTTTAAACGAGAGCAAGTGGGCTAGCCAGCGCCCATACCCCATCCCCCCAGGGGTGGCCTGTGTCGTCTCATTTTCATGGCGTGATTGTTAGAGTAGTTTATTTCTTTATTTTCCGGCATTAAATAAAATAAATTAGGATTAAAATAAACCTTGTTGGTCCGTTCCACTGGCGGGCCACAAGTTCACTCACAACCTAGTTTTTCACATTTTTTTTACAAACTCATAACGCCCCCCTTGCTTTCTCGAAGTAGGGTTTTGTATGAGGGCTTGCCCGAAATACATGCCTGAAAAGAGACTCTTGGGGTTATAAAAAGATAAAATTTGGGTTCATAAAATTCTTATAAAAATACGAAGGTCCTCTCCCGTATGCTCTGTGGCCAGCTTGCAGCTTAGTCTGATCCAGTTGGTACACACCAGAAAGGAGTGGATGACTAGTAATAGGACTTAACACCACCCCAATAAAAAAAACCTTTTTGTGAAAATCCGGCACAACACGCAATTTGTTGTCGTGGGCAAATTTTCCAGAAGGCTTGGGATAAAACTGGATAGCGACCTCTTGGAAACCGTTAGGCTTGCCCTCGTTGGTATAGCATCTGAACACCTCCTCGAGACTCCGATTCAGCCCAAAGCCTGAGAGGGAAGCCACGCTTCAAATTTCCGGACATGTTCCCCCGTACCTTGCGTATATCGGGAACCCACCTGCCTTAATAAAAAAGATCACCATCACATTAATTTTTAAAATAAACCAAGAACACTCCACAACATTTACCTTTTCTGTTTATGCATTTGTTATTTGACTCCATAATAAGGCACTGGTCCTGCTGCAATTTTTATTTTATATGGTTGACTAATGTGCAGTTAAATGATGGCTATTTCATAATGAGAGCAAATGATAAATGATTGTTTTATTTGAACAAAGTATATGTTGTCTGTCTTGGTTACCAAAAGTATTTTTTCTAATTCCTAGATTAGAGGCTTTAGTTTCTTTTTATTTTTTAGGGTCCACCCCCCTTGGCTTCGCTAGGAAAGCCTAGACGGAGGAGTCGAGTCCCAAGTGACAGCACTTGACTCTGACTTGCCCCCAAGGCCACACCAGCAGCTTGAAGACTTTTGCTGCGTTTTCCCAGGTGTGGAACCAGGCGGCAACAGGAAGAATATGTGACCTTGACATGCTGTTAAAATCGCATGAACTGGCTGATTATGCCTTTTGAAGTGTCCTGGACCATAATTTGAAGCTATATGGTTGCATTACAGTCAAGACCGTAGATGAAGGGCTTACTGGTGCCATTCTGTTGAAAAACTCTTGAGCAGAAATGCAAGTCTTATATAAGTCACTGCTGAAAAGATACAATATTCCAGATCAATTTCCCCTTTTCAGTTTGCTCAAACAATTATTGAGTTAACAGGAGATATTATAGCAGAACAAGCGATTGTGACATGCTGTTAAAATTCCATGAATTTATTGATTATGCCTTCTGAAGTGTCCTGGACCATAATTTGAGGTGTTATACCCGTCAGTGTTGCAAATATCTCCAGTCTTCTCACATTTCTGTTTTTTTTTTGTTGATATTTTCTGGAGGAATGTGGCAAATATCTCCAGTCTTCCCATAGAGCTTAGCAGGATTTCCATTGGCTGTTTATTGTTGAGCACCATGGGTTTTGATATTATGGTGACATGTTGGTGTAATTTCTTGTCACTAAGAGAGAGCACTTCAAATGGTCCCTTTGCATATGATGGCACATGGTTTGGACTTGTTGTATCGTGAGTTGAGCTTAGAGCAACATTTTATATTTGGTGGTGTCTTACTTGTTTATCACTGAGAGGGGGTTTTCCACATGATCCCCTTTTCTTATTTTGTGCTGGTCATGAGAAGGTGGTGGTATATGGTTTACATTGTTTGCTAGTAAATTTGCCTAGGTGGAGCACCCTGGCACTTTTGACTTTATTTACACGGGGATTGCACACTTCCATTGTTGATATCACTCATTTGTGGAGTGGCTAGCACATTGACCCCTTTTCACATGGTTCCAACATGATTTATTGATGTACTTGATGTGGTTTCACTCCTCATGCTGCATGGGGTTCCACATTCATCCTTGATATAACACAGATATGTTGTATCACATTGATTGATCAGTTGTCAGATACATGGGCTTATGGTCACTCACTTTTCTTGGCACAACCTGTTCTGATTGGCTCCCTGAACGGCTTGCTGCTGCGATGTCTAGAGGAAAGTGTTTAGTGCAAAGTGATTGATTTGTGGCCCTGGATCTCGGAGGATGTCCATTAATATTGTATTCAGTGTTGTGGAGATGCATTCAATGATCCATTTTGATTGATGTTGGATGTGATGTTTTACAGGATGATTATGTGCTGTTGTGCCAGATATTTAGACATTTGATGGTACATGATGCCTATGTGGAATATTTTGTTACTTTGGACACATTTTACTGATATTGATATTATACCGTTCATGTATCAATTGGCATATAACCCCTTTTTATATGGTTCCAGGCAAGTATTATGGTTGATTTTATGAGGTATGATGTGTATGACGTCTATGACTTCCAAGTCACTTTGCTATAAGTATAACATGTTCACGACCATTTGATGGAGTGCCCCCTTGTTGGCACATGTGGAGGATGATTACAGTATTTAATGGTTGCTTTGACTCCAGTTTGAATTTAGGAGGGCTTATGGCTTGAGTGCCATTGTTGATTTGCCATCATTTCACACTTAGAGGTACTTATTAGGGGTTTTATTATGGATCCTATGGGAACACTCACCTTGTAAACACATGGAATGGTGTTTCTAGCTCCTCTGGTAGCTATTTTGACCATCCTTTTACTAAAGAAGAAGGTATTCTGTGAGCACTGCAGCTTATTATAGTATGGTTCACTTTGATAGAGGTTTGGTATTGGATTCTTTGTGGTTCATAGTGGAGCGTTTAATAGATTGGCACATAAGTTGAGGCACACCTATATTATCTCAGTATTTTATTTCTGAGATGGGTTTGTCCCCTTTCTCTTTGGAGTTGGTTGAGCTTGGATTGACTTGGCACTTGGATCATGGCAATTTTTTATTGCTTGATTCACTATTTATTACCTTGGATGCCACATGTGCCACATGTAGGTGGTTATTGACACACATGTTGAGGAGCGCCCCATTATTCTATCCCTCTTATCACATGCGTGGACCTCTTTCTAGTGTGGTGCACCATCTCATGGAATTATTTTATTGGCTTGTTGGAGATATCTAGGAGGGCACACCTAATGGAGGAGTATTTTATTGTTTCCTTGAATTTGTGATGCAATCCACTTGTGTGCTCTGAGGAGGATGTTGGAGCCTTGACTTATTCTTCTACCATTTCTAGGAGGGAAATCACTTTCTTTGGCTCTCATGCTTGGAGATTTGCACATGTGGCATGGCCACACATTTTTTCTGATTTGTTGACTTGTCCTCTCAAGTTAGTTGAGGGATAATGCTAATTTATGTTTTTCTAGATATATCTAGGGTTTTGGAAAATATATTATTATTTTATTTTGGAGGTTGTTATGCCAAAACTCTATAAAAGCAAGGCTTCCCCTATTGTAATGGTTGTTGAAATATTGTGGAGACACACTAGGCTATTGCCTGTGTACTTTTGTGGTTTATTGTTGCTTGTAGTGGATAATTTTGGAACTAAATGACTGAATACAATTGCTGGAGCTTTCATCTCTTCACTTGTGTTATGGGGATCTTAAATCTGAGTATTGTTGTTCCTCATTTAAATGAATTCATGGATTGTTGATTTCCTCTTGAAGGTTCTGGTTATTTATGGCTGAAGGTAATGAATGAAAGTTTTCTTTATGAAAATTTGCTGGAATTTACCCTCTTCAGTTGTAAACACTCTCATTTCACTATTGATGAATGTTCCTTCATTAGAGCCCTAGATCTAAATTCTGGATTTGTAAACAACAAGAAAATTGATGGTTGTAGCATGTTAATGTTGTCAATGTTTTCATGAGATATATCTCCATAAACTGCTCCTACATAGACCTCATTGCCGAATAGGCACTAATCTTGCTTTCCAACCATTTATCTTCATAATTTTCACACAGTTATTTTGCTTGTTTGAAATCTGTAATTTACCCAAAGTTAAATCAGAATTAAGATTTCATTCTGAATTGCAAAAGGAATCTGTTTTTGTGAAGTTATTAGAGCTAGAGATTGTTGTTAAAATCTGAACATCTAAGCCTCATCTTTCCATCATAGATTGTTCCCTTGCTGTCCAATAATCTGGATGATACAAGAGTAAAATCATTTTCAGATTTACATCTCTAAGTCTAAGATCCATCCATTTACATCCCTGTCTTATTAGACTTGGAGAGTTATTTAGGGATTCTCCCCTTGAGTTAGACTAGAGTTAACCTAAAGAGTGGAAGTGAGTTATTGAGGTGACATTGGATACCTTCTTTGAGTTGCCCTGAGTCTTCATCTTGTGAATTAGGACTTTGGCAATGTGGGTGGGGTTTAAGTAGTAACAATAGGGACTATGGTTCAGATGGAGCTCCCTCCTTATGCACACATTGAGGTTGATTTAAGCCTTTCGACAGTTGTTTAACCCACCTTTGACTCACTTGGATACTTATTGATGAAGTGTCCAAGCACATTGAGCTTGTTTTGATACCTGGAGAGGTGTATTATGGTGTGGACTAGGGCTTCTAGTGGAGCACTCACCCTCTCGGCACACATCTTGAGGCACCCCACATAGGGATTATTATATTTTTGTTTTGAGATGATGGGGTTGCCCCTTGCTCTATGTAGTTAGTTGGGGTTTTGTAATGTTTATCAGCCAAACTCACACCAATGAGATAAAGTCCTAAAGTGCAAGGTATGGCCTTGGTGTAACTAAGAGGGGGAGGTCAATGTCACCACACCAAACTCTCTTTTGCTCTTAGGTTGGATCTTCTCCAACTAAAGGGAGGCTTCCCTAGGATAAGATGACTAGAGCTTTCAACGAGGTCCAAGGTGAAATGAAGAGATGGCTCTAGCAAAACGATTTCTTTTAGTAATAAGGAAAGAAGTGGATGGAAAGACAAGGGACTAGCGTCTTATCCATTGGGCAGTATGGGGTCAACCGAGGCTCATATGAAGGCTTAATGGAAAGATTAGAAGGATCAAGGTAGGAAAACTAGAAACCCTAGACACTTTCTGATTACTTCACCAAATTTAAAAATCCACGAAGGGAAAACACTTATTGAAGAGTTTTTCAAACAATCTTAAAAGGATAAGTGCCATGCAAAGATAAGAGAGTATATTAATAACCATAGAATGCTAGACATACCACAACCTAACACTTCCAATTGACAACTATCAAAATAGAATAAAAAGGGATTTACTCCATTAACTCAAAACCATTTTCATTTGAAGATTCCATTCATAAGTGAAGCATGAGCAATAAGAAAACCATCAAAGAGAAGCACTTTGATTAACCATCCACGAGATACCAAAGAATATTCGACTAAGTTCTAGGGGATTTCTTTTGCAATCCAACCATGAAAAATGAAGGAGAGCGTATATATGTTTTAACTCATCTTCTTCCTGTAATAAAATAACAATAAAATTCTAGATTTAGCCTAGGAAGGAGTAAAGAAACCAAATTACTCCAACTATTAGAACAAGATCCACAAAATAAGGTGGTCAAAGCCCCATGTACAATTCTCCAATAAAGAAAGAGAGGAGCACCTCCATCATATGAGAGATGAGGGATAATAGCAAGTAAAACCCCAAGGTGTAGCCTCCAAAGATTCTCCAAGGTGAATGCTCCAATAGATAAGGCCCCCAAATTATGCAATAAGGTGAATGAATCCTAGATCTAGGGTTTGACCACCCCTAGACCTCCTCCAAAACCAAAATGATCTCCTCAAATCATGCAACCAGCCTTCCAAAGAACAACACTACCTCCAAATAAAGCACAAAATGATGATGGAATACCTCCAAGGTGAATGCTAGGAATCCTCCCTGTGGAATGAATCAATGCTAGGTGATGGCATAGGAATGTATGCTGGCATTCCTCCATGTGAAGTGTTCCATCAATCCAGGTTAGAACTTAGAACCAAGTCAAGGATGCTGTCTAAGTGAACGTTCAAGGTCAAGATACTCTGAAGGCCACATGCAGGGAAAATTTTAAGGATCCATAATTTTCACAAAGTGTAGAAACCTTGGCAAATCTTACTAATTCTTAAAGTTGCAACCATAAAATGTTTGGTGGTTTTTTTTAAAAAAATTCAAATTTTTAAGGATTTTATATAGTTTTTGGATAATTTTGGCGATTTTTAGAGTAAAAAAGAATTATCCCATGGAATTTGGGAAATCATCTTTGAAAAAAGGCAAAATGGTGAATCTTTCTTTTCGGAAAAAAGGGTCGAAAAATAGCCCATGGGCTAAATTTCGCCCCTAAAATTTTCCTTGTCCATTAATAACAACATAAAATGTGTGAAAGAAATCATCCAAGAGTGGACGCCCTCCATGAAATAACCAAGAATGATGCAAGGACCTTCATAAATGATGGCACGAGCGAGCTTTCCAAGTGAAATGTACCATCTATAATGCATGAATGTCATTGGTCTCCAATGGTAAATTGTCCCATCAATAAAACATAGTGAGGTGTGTAAGTAACCTCCTATGGTGGATGCTTTCCTTTGACCTCTTCAAATGGTCAAAACCTCAACCACAAAATAGTTCTATGCCATAGCTCATCAAAGAAAAGAATGACCCCATCAATTACATGCAAATTCCCCACATGCCAACTCATCGATATACGTGTAAGCGCTAGATCCATGAACTAAGGAGACCACTCGTCAATAATAGAGGTATCCAACTCAAAAGCAAGGTGCCAATGATAGTTAGCCATTTCACGAGGAAGGGGACGACCCCTTCTACAAGCCAATAACATGCTTCCTTACGTGCCAAGAGAAAGAAAAACGAGGGGCACATTCCACAAATAATGATGGACAATGGTGTCAAGATGCCATCCTAGTTCGAAGGACCAAGGGCGTTCCAATAAAAATGATAGTTGTCCATGTTGTGATGCCAATCAAGTGCCTAGGAACATGGGTGCTCCATTAAAGATGTGTGCTATGCCATCAAACAACTGCTAGAAGGGAGAGCGCTCCACAGAAAACCAATAACCAAGCATCCTCAAGTGTGAAACACACCATATGAGCTACAACGCTATATGAAAAATCAACCATGAACCATCCCTAGGTGTGAAACACTCCCAAAGAACTAGAGCACTCCATAAAAAATGAGAGTCTATGTCATCAAGAAGTCATAAAAGCTGAAGTCACAAGACACGATGACACGGGACACAGAGGACATGGAAATACGAGTATCCGACACGGGACTCGGCGACCTCGGAAATAGGACACGGGAGACACATTATATATATGTCTGTGTGTGTTTATTTTTAATTTTTTTTTATATATATTAAAAAAATTTAACATAAAGATCCAAACTTTTTCAAAACTAGAAGTCTAGAACGTATTGATATTTGATTCAAATTACAAATTGTCCAATTACAATCATACATGTAACATGATACAAATTGCAGTGATAAATTGTGCGTCACTTTAGAATTAGAATTTAGAACCATAAATTGCAGATTTCTCATTAAGTTCAAAATCAAAATGTATTACATAGATACCAAACCTCCCAGTGCCAGTGGAAAACTCTGAATAAGCTCCAAAAATGTTGAATGCTCCCTCAAAATATGGCACAAAAAGATGAATGGAAGATTTCCAAGGTGAACACTCTCCAAAAAGGCGGCTCCAAAAGGCATGTGTGGCAAAAATGCAATGCGACTTTCTAAACAATAGTTATGTAATTGCCAACTTTCTCAATATTTATCAAAACTGCTTTTTGAAAATCTCATGGCCACTCTCCATCTAATTGCACAGAGATGGCACACTTTTGTGTACTCCCTCAAAAGATAATTGCTCCCAAAGCTAGGATGCCCCTCCAAAAGGCTCAAGATGATGTCTGCATGCCTTCAACCTAGGACGTCAACTATATAGCAATTCCAGT
Source organism: Larix kaempferi (assembly GCA_027924585.1). Lineage (NCBI taxonomy): Eukaryota > Viridiplantae > Streptophyta > Pinopsida > Pinales > Pinaceae > Larix > Larix kaempferi. The sequence goes on from BSBM01000887.1 coordinate 21,925,780, forward strand.
AGACGGTAGGAGGCAGAGCTGTCCCAAATTGACCTCCAATTTGATTGAAATAAAATTTAAATACGAAAAAATTAAAAATCGAAGGCATTGCTAAGAGGCAAAACAATTCAGGAATGCCCCACATTTTGATTGAAATAAATACTATAGTCTAGGAATTCCAGTATTGGAATTATATTACAGTTCTCAGTTCTAACTTTAGCCAAATGGGTGTGGTGTGTTCTTTTACCGTGAATGTAATATGAATATTGATAAGTAGTATCATTGCTAGGAGGTGGAACAGTCCAGTATTGGCATTATATTACAGTTCTGAGTTCTGAGTTTAGCCAAATGTGTGTTGTGTGTTTGTGTACCATGAGTGTAATAATATGAAATTGGTAAGTAGTTCTTTTAAGTAGCTTATAAATTGAAATATAATATATATGAACACACCATCCATTGTAGTCTTGTAGCATTTATGTATCATTATTTGGATACATTGTAGTCTAGAATATTTTTTATATTTCTTTAATATATAATATATTAGATTGTCACTCCCAACTTGACATTTCCTGCAAATTTGGGCAAAACTTCTAATCGTTCCGGATAATCTTATCCACACTCCCATTGTTCCAATGTTCTGGAAACTTTTTCAACAGAGGGAAACAATGAATGACCCTATTGAAATACAAAAGTCATCAGGTGTAAAGTCTAGACCTTGGGCAAAGGAACCAATGTAGATCCAATCAACATCACAACTCAGAAATATGCAAATCTAGTTGAAGTAAGGATACCTTTAGAGGCTGAAGTACAAACAATGGAAAATCCAAGTGTCCCTACTAATAAATATTTAGTGATCAACAGAGCCACACAAGTTTATGAACAAGACATAATACCAAAAGTGAAACAAGAAAGCACTACAAATATGGTAAGTGAACTTCGTGTTACAAGGATGCCTGATCGACATCCGAATCACAAAAGTATATACTTTAACTAATCAGATTAGCAACATCGTTATGAATTCACCTATATTTCGAAGAATATTTAGACCATTGCAGTTGGGTCTCAAAGTAGAGGTCATCTTGGAAATCACAATACATTAAGTTCTTTCCAAGAACCCCGTGTTACCCCCCATTTTGACATGGGTGTCGACATGTGATTTTGTCACACATTCAACGGGTGTTTAGGTTCATGGAGCTTTGAATGCCCTAGGTTCCGTGATGCTAAATTTTTGCTTCATGTTGGGATGATGTCCTGTTGTTCATGATAAATTTGGGCTAGTAGCTATAAGATATGTCTTTTCATGATGCAGTGGCTATGGATGATTATGATGTTGCTCTTCACTCATCCATCACTTGTTCATGAGACTTGGATTATCTCTTTGTGGAGTGCCCTAGAGTGCCTTAGTATAGCTGGTTTGATATAGCACTTTCATGGAATGGATTATCTCTTGGCATGCTCTTTGGATTTGACGGTCCTAGCCTTTGAGGATGATATGATATTATGATGAAATATACTTTTATGTCTAGTGGAGCACTCTAGCTTATTGATGATGATTTGGCATGTTTGATGATATGGATTGGTTCTCCTTGGAGTGCCCTTATCTCTTGTCACTTGAATGTCTTATGTGGATGGTATCGAGGCCATTTCTTAAGGAGCCTTCTAAATCCTTGGCACGTGGATGGCATCATAGCACTATTGGGTCTCATATTTGCTTGAGCATCCTACTTGATTCTCTCTTGTGGCACATGTGGTGGCATTATAGTGATTTTTAGATGGAGTTGTCCCCTTCTTCATGGGTTGGTTATCTATTACGGGCACATGATTCTTGAAGTTGATAGTTTATTTGTTGATTGATTCTCTTTCTTTCGTGGACCTGTCTTCTACATGTGGATTGATGGCATTAAAAGTTGAGCTGGTTGATATGTGAACATTCATTGTACATTTTTTGAGGTCATTCCCTACTTTGATGAGCCATTACACATGAAACTATTTGTTGGTTAAGGGTTTGACCCCTTGATCCATGGATCTATCCTTTGCACATGTTTTGATTAGGTGGTACAGTTGATCTTGAGCCTTTGGAGGTGACGTCCTAGCTTGAAGGCGTGCAGACATAATCTTGAGCCTTTTGGAGGGGCATCCTAGCTTTGTGAGCAATTATCTTTTGAGGGAGTACACAAAAGTGTGCCATGTCTGTGCAATTAGATGTAGAGTGGCCATGAGATTTTCAAAAAGCAGTTTTGATAAATATTGAGAAAGTCGGCAATTACAGAACTATTGTTTAGAAAGTCGCATTGCATTTTTTCCACACGTGCATTTTGGAGCCCTTTTGGAGTGTTCACCTTGGAAATCTTCCATTCATCTTTTTGTGCCATATTTTGAGGGAGCGTTCAACATTTTTGGAGCTTATTCATGGGGACATTCAATTTTGGAGGTACCTTGTTGATGTTTGATCCCTATTTGTTGGAGCATTACCTTTGGAGGCTATGCTTTGACTTCTACTTGTCGTCATTCACCCTTATTCGATGGAGGTGCCCTTCTTGGGCCTTTTCCTTTGTTGGAGCTTGTACATGTGGCATCGACCACTATATTTCATAGATTTTGTTGGAGTATTTTGGTTTGTTTATTCCTCCCTGATGAGGAGGAGTGTGCTCAAGGATGGAGTGAATTGAGCCATTACATCAGTGAACATGGAGTCTTTGGTAGCCTGCATGCAACCAAAGATCGAGATAGGTTGAGTCCTATCCACCGGTGGTACATGTATGGATCCACTACCACATATTTGCATAAATTGGCGATGAGCGTGCTTTCATAGGTTGTTAATAGTTCTTCTGCAGAGAGGTGTTCAAGCACCTACAACTTCATCCACATCGTCAAGAGAAATAGTTTGGATGTAGAACGGGTAGAAAGCTTGATTTATGTGCGTTGCAACTTGAGGTTGTTGTCCCATTATTGTGAGGCGACCAAGAATGATAGAACATATTTGACTTGGGACAAAAATCCAGAGGAGGCTAATGTGGAGGATGGAGCCATAGCATTAGAGCGATTGGAGGCTGAACTATTGGGTGATCATGATGGTGATCGAATTCACACAACAGAAATGCCACCCCTAACCACCGATAGGTTTGTAGATGCAAGAGTTTTTCCTTTAGCTTCACAACATCTAGCAACCGTGTGGGCCATGCATCTTCTTCTTATGTTCCACGAACACTTCCATCTGCTCTAATTCCTCTACCTAGACCATGAGAAAAGAAATTGGAGGTTTGTCATGGCAAGAGGAAAGCTTAGTAGATATTATCATTGTACTTTGTATTTAATGTTTATTATGGCCTATTTTGTAAACATTATGGCCAACTTTGAACTTTGAATCTTGAACCTACCTTTGAAGTTTAAATTGTAAATTGTTGATTGCATGTTACAACTCTTTGGTAATGAATATGATATTAAGATGCTTTGTTTCATATCATGGTTGATGTTATCTATTAGAGTTTGTTGATGACAAATATTATATGTTGAAATTTGCAGGTTGATGTTGTTGATGATTGATGATTGATCATTTGATGACAATGTTATAAGTTATAGCTCCTAGATGATTGATGTTATATGTGTACTAAATGGTTATATCTATGTTTTCATGTTTTCTATGGCTAATTTGGCATTTTACATGTTTTTCTTAATACATACGCATCAATGATTCAATATATATTAAAATATGTATTATATAAAAAACGCTCCCAAAACGGAAGCTTTTGAAAATTTTGCTTTTCGGTCCCGCTCCCCCTCCCACTTCCCGCTCTTGCTTCTTGCTCTTGCTCACCGCTCCCAACAACGTAGTTTTTAACTCCCCAATCTCCGAGCACATCATAGCGTTCGAATCTCCCACTGAAAGTGAAAAAATCTACAAAGCCCTCCTCCACCTCATCAAGCGATGCTGTATCTTGATATAACCATCTAAATGCTGCCTTCCTCCCTTGTGAAATCTCTCCATCCATGTGAGGAGGGACTTTGTGTGAGGGCCTACCATTGAGCCACTCATGACTGTAGAACTTGGAATTCAACGAGTGGGCCAAGCAATGCAAAGGTGTGCAATTCTTATCCCACCTGGATATAAAATATCCTGTATGGTGGGCCATAAGCTCTCTGTTGATGTCCCATACTCAAGGCACTTGTTTTGTACAACAATGGTCTATCATGGAATCCCATCCCTCATAAACATCTCCTAGGTTGGGTCGGTCCTGTTTGCAAACTGCAACAAAGAAATGAATGGTTCCATGATCTTAATGGTAAGATCTACCCTTTCCCACCAACCATCATCTGACAATGTGTCCTTTACCTCTTTTGAAGCATTTTGATATGTCTTTCTGCATAAATACCAAAACTATGAAATAACCATGGACCCAAGAGCGGTTTTGACCTCCCTCAACCTCTTAATAATGATGAATGAGGAAGCAAACCAGGTATCTACAATTTTCAGCAATGATAGATGTGTGTACTCTTTGTACATTGTGAGGGCATTGGTGTGGTTTTGTACAAAATTATGGATATGGCATGCATCATCAATAAGATTGCCAATCCATGTCATCAATAAGATTGCCTATCCATGTCACATCTAAAGCAATAGATTTGAGTGCTAAATTCAAAGAATGAACAATGCAAGGTGTCTAAATTATTTATGGATATCTAGCTTCCACAATCATGTCAACAACCTTCCAAACGGGTGCATTATCTGTGATGATTTGTACACAAGAATCAACACCTACATCTTCAATGACTTTGATGAACAACTCACCCATATTTTGTGCATCCTTGTATTTCCCAAGAGCATCCACTGCTTTCAAGAACACTGACCCGTTTAGGGAAGACACCATGAAATTGATGAGTGGTTAGCCTGCTATTTCCATCCATCCATTAGAAACAACACTGACACTAGATGAGGGCCATGTTGATTTAATTGGATCTAAGATTTTATCCACCTCCTTCCTTGCCTTAACGAACAATGTGGTTCTAAGCTTCTTTGAACCAGGAGGCACATAATCGGTTGGAGCTCGTTCAACTAGACCTTGACACATCTCAATAAAAAATGGTGACTGTGCAACTTTAAATGAAATGAAGTTGAGATAGAAATAAAATGCAATCGTAAGGTCCATTTCATCTCGTCTCTCTTGCTGGAAAATCCTGTCCATTGGACCACTTGGAGAAGGAATGAGAGGATCCTCATTTACTTGCTGCTGCCACTTTCCTGAAGCCAACTTCATTCTCTCATTCCTTCTCCCTTCGTTGGGTAATGGTCGCTGCTTTACATGCAGCAAGCCCACAAGGAAGGCCCAACAAATGGCCCTTAACCCGGTAATAGGTTCTCTTGAACTCATTCTTGTAGAAATTACAAGTCCACACCACATTCTCTCCCCCAACCAGCTTTGCCACAGGCCTTGGTTTCCTTGTTACATGCTTCCACAAGGGGTATATCTTCTCTTGGGCCTGCTGTCTTGCAAATACAAGGTTAATTGCAGCACTGCCAGCAGCACCAACAGCTCCGGTAGCAGCAGATGGAGCACTAGCAGCATTAGATAGACTTAAACTTGGATTTGGAGGAGAAGGGGAGACACCAGCTGGGATATTCCTCCCTCTCCTTTTCCCTTTACCAGCTGCCCTTGCTGACTGAGACATTCTTCTTGCTGCCTGCTGGAAAACCTGCAATGCTGCACTGAAATCCACTCTCAAGTCACTTGCAATCCCTTGAAAAACCTGTTACTGCTCTTCATCTGCAAAAAAAATCCCTCTTAGATCTCAAGCCTCACTGAAAAACGTGAAAGAATAAAGGAATAATTCAGTTTTTATGGGTCAGGGACTGCTTTTTCCCGGGATGCGTGTCCTGTTTTCGGGACACGTCCTTCACACGTGTCCGACACATGTTTTGGACTTGCCCTATTTTAGGACATGCCCAAGACACGTGGACATGGTACACTTGGGGCCTAAAGGCTGTGTCCGGTTACTTAGGCTTCCTTCGTATCAATGTAATTCCGAAACAGTGTTGCTGATAGGGGGCAACCCTACTTGCACCTAATGCTGATCTTGATGATCCTTGATATGTATGAAGCCATCCTATAACTGTCAAAATCCCTGATATAAAGAGCATGTGCTACATGAATTTGGCTTATCCAGTTGCCTGTTTATTGGATAAAGCCTAATGATAGGGCTGAAGTACTAATTATGTTGAATTTTAAAAAAATATTTACTCAAAAGGTAATCATCAAAATAGATATGTTATTGATGTTTTCCTGTAGTTATTTTCCTCCTTATAGCTTTTACACATTGGAAACATCCAATTTTGTATGCAGGCAGCTTTGAATCTGCAGATGCCTTTAGAACATTCCAAGGAGCTAAGCGATTGTAAGCAGTTAATCAAGACGTTGGTCATGGGTATTGTGTTTCTCATGCTTTTTTATGCTTTTTGATTGGTTTCAAATGATTACTACTAGCATATTGGATTTGGCATCACTTCATGTTTTGCAAATAGGTTATGCAAGGTGTTAGAGGTAGGATGTTTTGGTCTGTATGTGTCTTCTAGGAACCACATGAGTTCCATCTTCATACAATCTTTGAATACATGCTTGTCATTCTATTTTGAAACAAAGAATCATATTAGAATATGTGGAATAGATTACTATAACAATGTAGCTCCTCTCGGGAATGTAACACCATGCTCCATTTTTGCAGGAATGAAGACATTAGTTTGGAGTATCACTCATGTCAATGCGTCACAAATGCAGGTGTCTCAGCCATCAAGTGCTGGTATTCCACTTGGGCTTAAAGGCATGAGAGAAGATGAGGTATAGCTGGTATATGCATTTTGCCTTTATATGAAATGGTTGAATGTTTATAAAAAATAAAGCACACCATAGGAATGTACATCCTTTTTATTTGGATCATTGTATGGTCAGGTGCGGCTTGCCTCGGGGGTATTAAAAAGTGGAGTGCATTGCCTCTCCATATTCAAGGACAAAGAGGAAGAGAGAGATATGCTGCAACATTTTTCTCAAATTTTTGCTGTGATGGAACATAGAAACCTCATGGACATGTTTGCTATGTGCATGCAACATCTTTTTGAATACATGATTAATAATCAGCAGCTGTTGGTTGTATTTTCTACCCTTCTTCAGACAGCTAAGGTTGTACGATACTTTGCAGATGTGCTTGTAAATTTTCTTGTTAGTAGCAAACTGGATGTCCTTAAACAACCGGACACACCTGCATCAAAACTAGTCCTACAATTGTTCCGGCTTTTATTTGTTGCTGTTGCAAAATCTCCTGGGGATTGTGAGCGAGTTTTACAGCCATATGTATCAACTATAATGGAAGTATGTATGAAGAATGCTACTGAGATTGAAAAGCCTCATGGATACATGCAACTGCTCCGTACTATGTTTCGTGCTCTTTCAGGAGCGAAGTTTGAATTGTTGTTAAGGGAGTTTGTCTCTACTCTCCAGCCTTGCCTCAATATGTTGTTGGCTATGGTGGAAGGACCAACTGGAATTGATATGAAAGACCTAGTGCTTGAACTTTGTCTCACGTTACCTGCTCGCTTGAGTTCACTGCTTCCACATCTACCACGCCTCATGAAGCCTTTGGTACTGGCTTTAAAAGGAAGTGATGAACTTATTAACTTAGGTTTAAGAACACTTGAATTTTGGATTGACAGCCTTAATCCAGAGTTTTTGGAGCCTAGTATGGCAAATGTTATGTCAGAAGTAATCTTAACTTTATGGTCTCATATCCGACCAAAGCCATATCCATGGGGTGGAAAGGCTTTGCAACTGCTTGGAAAACTAGGTGGTAGAAACAGAAGGTTTCTAAAAGAGCCTTTAGCACTTGAGTGCAAGGAGAACCCTGAACATGGTCTACGACTTATTTTGACATTTGAGCCAACCATATCATTTTTGGTGCCTTTAGATCGATGCATTTATCTGGCCATAGCAACTGTCATGCAAAATAGCTCTGGCGTGGATGCATTTTACAGGAGGCATGCTCTCAAGCTCCTGCGTGTATGCTTGTCATCAGTTCTGAATCTGAAGGGAAATATTACAGGTGAAGGAGTTACTCCGGGACTTTTGAGCACGATGCTGATGTCATCCATTGATCCATCGAGGCGCAGAACTGAAACATCAAATTTGAAGGTTTGTCCTTTGCTAGTATTCTCTTCAACAACAGTATAGTAGCCTCTTGTGTACAATTGAAGTAGTCAACAACTTAATGACTTTTCTTCGTTTTAGTACAACTGTGTTCTCATGTATAAATCAAATTTCCTGTCTTATACACTGTAGCGTATGTTTCTAATAATAAGCATCCATAGTAAGGTTGTTTTTAACACACTTTAGTTGTGCAGTGTGCATAAATCTTTTTTCCATGGGACTAGTATATGCAGTTTTATTAACTTATATTTATAGCCATGATAAATCAAATACCATCTAAATACTTGCATCTCATGTCCGTTATGTGATTCTGTGTGTGATTAAATAAATTGTAAAATTTTCATCCCATTTTGGTATACTATAGCTTTACTAAATAAAATGAGCCTTTCTTGATCATCTCAAGCAGTAAAAGAATAATCTCAGAATAATATTATATTCATAAGTGGAGGAGAATAATATCATATTATGTTGCAGGTCGACCTTGGGGTGAAGACAAAGACACAACTCATGGCAGAGAGATCTGTATTTAAGGTTCTGTTGATGACTGTAATTGCTGCTAGTGCAGAACCCGAACTTCAGGATCCAAAGGACGACTTTGTCCCCAACGTATGCCGGCATTTTGCCATGATTTTTCATGTTGATTCATCAACTACTTCTCCATCAGCGACAACTAGTCAACTTGGGGGTTCAGTGGGGACTGGGGCCTTAAGTTCGAAGTCTCGGAATTCATCCCATGCCAATTTGAAGGAGTTAGATCCTTTGATATTCTTAGATGCATTAGTTGATGTCCTTGCAGCTGAAAACAGAGCACATGCTAAGGCTGCCTTGAATGGACTAAACATTTTTGCAGAAACACTTCTTTTTCTTGCTCGTTGCAAACATACTGGTGTATTGACTGCAAGGGGTGTGGGCACACCTGGTACTCCTATGATGGTTTCTAGTCCTTCAATGAATCCTGTTTACTCACCACCTCCAGGTGTCCGTATACCGGTTTTCGAGCAGCTTCTACCTCGACTTTTACACTGTTGTTATGGAAGCACATGGCAAGCACAGATGGGTGGGGTTATGGGTCTTGGAGCTTTGGTTGGGAAGGCTACTGTTGAGACATTATGTCTTTTTCAAGTCCGGGCAGTACGTGGTCTTGTATATGTGTTGAAGCGACTTCCTCAGCATGCCAATAAGGAACAAGAAGAGACAAGTCAAGTACTTACTCAGGTGCTAAGGGTTGTGAACAATGTTGATGAAGCAAACAGTGAACATCGTAGACAGAGTTTCCAAGGAGTTGTAGATTTTCTTGCTGCAGAGCTATTCAATCCAAATGCGACACTTATTGTTAGAAAAAATGTGCAGTCGTGCCTAGCATTACTTGCCAGCCGAACAGGCAGTGAAGTTTCGGAGTTACTTGAACCCCTGTATCAACCACTGTTGCAGCCTCTTATAACACGTCCTCTTCGTAGCAAGCATATTGAACAACAGGTATATCAGTGAAACCGTGATGAAATGCATCTTACAGCTTTCCTTGTTGTCTGCATTGACATTTTCAGTTGAGGACTCTCACACTGTAGACTGATTTGCATTTATTGTTATTAAAGTGGACTCTACCAGAAATGTTATGTATTTTAAAGTTCCTGAATTATCCTGAATTTCTTTTTAATATAGAAATCCATATATAAATGTGTTTTCTTTAGCAAATGAATCATAGTGTTGGTGCAGGTAGGAACAGTAATGGCATTAAACTTTTGCCTGGCCTTACGGCCACCACTTCTAAAGATGACTCAAGAGCTTGTAAATATCCTGCAAGAAGCATTGCAAATTGCGGAGGCAGATGAAACTGTTTTAATTGGGAAATTTATGAATCCAAAGTTGGCTGTAACATTGACCAAGCTTCGAACTGCGTGTATTGAGCTTCTATGCACAGCTATGGCCTGGGCAGATTTTAAAACTCCTAATCATACAGAGTTACGATCTCGGATAATTTCAATGTTCTTCAAGTCTCTCACTTGTCGGACTCCTGAAATTGTGGCTGTTGCTAAAGATGGTCTCCGCCAGGTAAGTTTAACAATTTTTTAATCATTATCTTATGTTTCTTACAATGTTTTGTAGCAACATATAAAGTGCCTGAATAAATTAAAATACAGAAGTTATAGTTCTTTTCTAAGACTAAGTGCCTTTATTGAGTAGAAATACAACAATGAGTTGGTCTGTATAATGAGGTTGGATTGCTTTTGTTTTCTACAGGTTATCCAGCAACAGAAACTGCCAAAAGAGCTCTTACAGACTAGTCTTAGGCCAATTTTACTGAATTTGGCTAATACTAAAAACCTTACCATGCCCCTTCTACAAGGTTTAGCTCGATTACTTGAGCTTCTGTCTAATTGGTTCAATGTAACATTGGGTGGAAAGCTCCTAGAGCATCTGAAGAAGTGGTTGGAACCAGAAAAGCTTGCCCAGACTCAGAAAGCCTGGAAAGCTGGTGAGGAACCAAAAATTGCTGCAGGTAAGTTAATATATTAAAATGGATTGTTTATCCAGTTTATGTGCCACCTGGGATATGTTCTCTTTGACATTACTATGTCATTTAATGATAAATCACATATTCCTTGTCTGTTTATTGCAGCAATTGTAGAGCTTTTCCATCTTCTGCCACCTGCAGCAGGAAAATTCTTGGATGATCTTGTGGTACTAACAATGGAATTGGAAGCAGCCCTACCTCAAGGGCAAGTGTATAGCGATCTGAATAGCCCATATCGTCTTCCACTGACTAAGTTTTTAAATCGTTATGCATCAGAGGCAGTGGATTATTTTCTTGTTCGATTGAATGAGCCAAAACATTTTACAAGGTAATTTTCATAAAATATGTTGTTGTACTATAATGTTCTATTGTTTCAATGATGTGACGTGAGACCAACAGAGGGTGTTGTTTCCTTTTGCTTGGAATCAGATTCATGGATATCATCAGGTCAGAAGCAGGGCAACTCTTAAGAGAGGAACTTGCCAAATCACCAGATAAGATTATTGGTAGTGCATTTCCGCAGGTGATACAGAAGCCTGATGATCCTGTTAACTCAGCTGGGATGCCATCTGTAACAAGCAGCAATGATACTTTAGTTTCAGCAGGAACAGATACTTTGCAGTCTACTGCAGTAAGTCCGGGCCAGACGGCAGATGCTCATTTCCAGGGAATTTCACTGGTGTCAGCTTTGGTTAAATTGATGCCAGATTGGCTGTACAATAATCGTCCTGTGTTTGATGCTTTAGTTCTCGTGTGGAAATCAAGTTCTAGACAAGGCCGTGTACGTAATGAACGAAGTCTCAGCTTGGAACAAGTATGTTGTATTTATTTTGTTATAATTTCTTTTCAGTTTTCTTAGTAGACAAAATACTTGTAACTTTATTGGTACTGGCAAAAGGATATTTTGCATTGGTAGACAGTAGTAATATCTGCATTGCTTGTATTTCATTCTGATTTCCATAGAGATATGTGCTTCACTCGAAATGTATGCCCAGCATTGTCTCGCAGTCCCACCACGGTTATAATGGTATATACTGCAGGGAAATTGTTATTTTAATCACCCAGTGTTGTCAGTCGACATTTTCAGCAAGATGTTAATGTGTGTTCAATTTTGTTTTCTTGTATTAGATTAAGATGCCTGCCTTTAAGTTTGTACTTCTTTTCCTTATCCTTCTTTGTAAGATGTAGAGCTCATTTCTAATGATTGAATTACAATGTTCTTTATGTGCACTATGCATAAATATTTTAGGAAATAAGTATAAAGAACCAAAAATGGTTTTTATGATGCCATATCACTGATGATTAAGGACTGTGGTTGGTACTGGTACATACTGGTACCCTGCTTGGTTACCAGACAAGTGTAATTATTGTATTATTTTCATTTACGGTCGTTTTGGTTGAGATTTGTATGCCATTTACGAATGCTGGATTGAGAGATATGGAGGGAGGGATAGGAAAGTTTGCTTCTTTTCTTTTCAAGGAGTTTATGATATTTGGGCTATGGGCTTAAATGCTGTTTCTAATACCTGAAAAACTTTTGCAGGTGAAAGAAAGCAAGCGGCTGGTCAAGTGTTTTCTAAATTATCTTCGGCATGATAAAAATGAAGTTGGTGTTCTGTTTGATATGTTATCAATTTTCTTGGTCAGAACTCGCATTGACTATACCTTTTTAAAAGAATTTTACATGATTGAGGTTCGTTAGTTACTATCTTTTGCCATTTCACTTTTTGGAGCTTTATTAGATATTTTTGTAAACTGCAGATATAGACTAAAATGCACAGTTTGATATGTTGTGGCATTCTGGTTAAGATGCGTCTAATGTTGAACTAATTCTTGAAAGCAGGTTGCAGAAGGATACAGCCCTCAAATGAAGAAGGCACTTCTGGTGCACTTTCTGAATTTATTTCAGTCCAAGGAACTGAGTCAGGATCACTTAGTCATTGCTATGCAGATGTTAATTCTTCCTATGTTGGTCCATGCCTTTCAAAATGGTCAAAATTGGGATGTTGTTGATGCTTCTATTATAAAAACTATTGTTGAAAAGTTGCTTGATCCACCTGAAGAGGTATAGAGTTCAAGATATTTGTTTCAACTCTTTTCTTTACTCTTTGACTGCATATTTGCATTGTGCACAGATTTCTGACCATTTCTAAGATTGATATCACGCATTGAACTTCCAATTTTATTTCCTTTTAATGCTTGACTTTTGAGTAAGCATTGTTTTCGAGTGCTTTGATGCAACTTTGATGTCAGCTTATTCTGCATTCCAGGTAAGTACAGAGTACGATGAGCCTTTAAGGATAGAGCTTTTGCAGCTAGCAACACTTTTGCTGAAGTATCTCCCCAATGATCTTGTTCACCATCGGAAAGAACTTATCAAATTTGGGTGGAACCATCTAAAGCGAGATGATAGTGCCAGCAAGCAGTGGGCCTTTGTAAATGTTTGCCATTTTCTCGAAGCTTATCAAGCTCCAGAGAAAATTATCCTCCAGGTAGAGCATATAATGGACAAGACTTCTTATCATTCTTTAGTTAAACTGGGTGACTTTATCAGGGTAAAGGAAGCACTTTGTTTTTACTTTTCCTGGAGAAAGAATTGTCATTTGGCTGCACTTGTTTATAATGTAAGGGCATTGAGCTTGGTCTTCTTGTAAAAACACCAGGAGCTCCGAAAAATAAAACACACAGTTTCTGGCTTATTAAAAGCACCTGCAAAAAATCATCTCCAAAGCACCATATCAAATAATTATCTTCAAATGTACTTAATATTTTGTTGGAGGGATGAGAGTTTGCTCCTCAAGCATTTGGTCACATTTTTATACGACAACATATTCAAGGAATGTTTGGGCCTTTTTCGCACATTACATGAACACCCCTATAAATCCCTTTGAAGCTGTATAGTGGATGTTTCTTTCTGATTGAACACATATAGTCACAATTTGATGAACCCAGAATGTTAATTTCAGACTGTGGCTTAAAGCAGAGACTTAAAATATCAACCACATTAATTTCTTGGGCTGTAGGTGGATTATGTGAAATTGAAATTGAAATTTGTTTTTATGCCCGTTGAAGACCAACATAGGTCAAAGGGACTGGAGAATACAAGGAGTAGTAATAGGCAGGTAAAGGGTGATGTGCAATAAGCAACCCTAAAATGAAAATGACTACAGAAGGAATAATTGAAGGACATAAACATATAAGTGTATTATCATAGATAAGAAAACCTTAGAAAGTGAAGAGCCAATTGAGGAACATAGCCTGAAAATAAAATGCAACTGATATAAGGGGAGGAGAAGGTGTTGATTTTTTGGTTAGATTAGGGTTTGAGGTAGAAAAATAATTTTTTTATACTTTAATGCAAAATAAATTTCTAAACTAGTACTGGAAACAAAATTAGTACAGCTGTAACAAGACAAAATTTAGATCTACTAAATTAAAACATAATTTTCATCTCTTTCAACTTTAACACTCCCAAAGGTCCCTGTGTTAAAGTTGAAGCATACAGTTAACAATTGCATATAAAGAGCAGCAGCAGCAGTAGGAATAATCAGAGATCTAAATAATAATACTAGAAGAATAAGTCTGATAACTTACTTGGTGGATTAGGAGTCAGGACCTTCCTTATACTCAGAAATTTAACTTTTAGAATAGACTATGCCTCTCAGAGGCAAGTCAATCATCTGGAACAAAACTGACCCTTAACTGAGGGTTAGTACATACCTGCGAGAGAGAGATAGAAGAGGCTGTAGGATAGGTTTAGGCAAGTACAGTATAAGCTCCAAGATCTGGCCCAACACATTAATCTAAATTTCTGAAAACATAATGATGTTGTTTGGACATGCCTTATGAATACAATAAAAGATGCTAATGATAATCCGTGCTTTACTGTTGGTCACAAGGGCAGCCTCAAAGCACAGTCCAAAGTGGCAGCTCTAACAACCATTAAACAAAGCAGTGTTGGTCACCTTCAGGTCAAATCAGACCTCAAATCACGATAGCATCCCAGGCAGTCACCCAACAAGGTCACAGGGTTCGCCGGACTTCAAGGTTGAAGTTCGGAATTCGGCGAACCCTAAAAAAAATCTGAAATTCGTTTAAATTTGTCGAACTTGATTCTGGGCGATTTCACGATTCTGTACTTGTTAGAGACGGGCCCGTGGCCACTCCATTCTATTTGGCGATGGACGCTCCAGGGCTAGGGCGCTCGCTGTGGGCCGCACACTTGCCTCGATGGATTGATGGCTTAAGACCACGACCACCGCGCGGGTGCACTCCATTCTCATTGCTTGCTGCGATTTCATAAAACGGTGGGCAAACTATCAACGGATCGATGGCAGTAGAATAAACGATCGATGGATCGATGGCCACAAACAGTCAAACAGTCTGGTGGTTATGCTTTTTCCTGACGCGTCCAGTATATTACATTGTAATTTTTTTAATATATTCTAAAGTATGATTTAATGTTTGACACCAGACCATGTATTATTTTTGTCATAAGTTTAATGTTTTTTAAACTATATGTTATATGTTTAATGTTTTATAAAGTATATGTTATAAGTTTAATGTTTTATAAACTATATGTTATATAGGGTTTTTAAATATATTTATAAATTTTAGAATATATATATATATATATATATATATATATATATATATATACTACAATTTAATTTTAAAAATTAAAATATCATATATATATATATTAAAATTTAATTTATTTTTAAAAATAAAAATATTATATATAATATTTTTATTTTTAAAATTAAATTTTAGTATTAATATATATATATATATATATATGATATTTTAATTTTTAAAATTAAATTGTAGTATTAATATATATATATATATATATATGACGAACATAATGGTGAATCTCATTCCGAACTTATAGAAAAATTCGAATTCGAATCGAATTTTATTGCCATTGAACTTGAATTCGAACCTGAACCATGTGACATAGGTCACAGTGATCACCTACAGGTCATATCAGACCTCAAATCACAGTAGCATCCCAGGCAGTCAACCAACAAGGGCACGGTGATCACTTACAGGTCACATCGGACCTCAAACTACAGTAGATCTGATCCAAACAGGATCCCAACAGGCAGTGACCTCCACAGGTGACAATTGGCAGCCCTAAACACAGTAGATCTGACCCACACAAAGTCCCAACAGGAAGTGACCTTCACAGGTGACAAATTGGCAGCCCTAAACACAGTAGATCTGACCCACACAAAGTCCCAACAGGCAGTGACCTTCACAGGTGACAATTGGCAGCCCTAAAGTTTAAACACAGTAGATTTGACGCACACAAAGTCCCAACAGGCAGTGACCTTCACAGGTTACAATTGGCAGCCCTAAACACAGTAGATCTGACCCACACAAGGTTTAAGTAGGTAGCGGCCTCCTCAAGTAACAGATGGCAGTCCTCAAATCAGTCCACAATGGCAGCGGCTGCCATAAAACAGTCCTAGATGGCAGTAAGCAGCATCACACATGCAGCGACCTACTTAACAGTCCACAGGATGAGGGTAGCAGGCAGCTATAAGGCTGCGGCCTTCTACAAGACAGTTTTAATACGCAGCCCTCGTTCAAGATAGCCCACAGGCAGCCCTAAGGCTGCGGCCTGCTTCAATATATGCAAAACAATCCACGTATGGGAGCAGAACAGTCCACAAGGCATGCAGCCTATTCAAAAAAGTCCATAGGGCAGCAAAAATAAATCACAAGGGCAGTGGCCCTATCCAAAACAGTCCACAGGGTAGCTAGATCAGTCCACAAAGGCCACAGATCAGACTTTATGAAGGGCAGCAACTTCAACAGATGGACGGTACAAACAAGCAGACCCTAGCAGCAGCAAAAACCCTTGATGTCATCCTCAATAAACCCTAGAACAGTCCCAAGCAAATCAGAGCTGAGATATATCTTGATGATGGATGTCAAATGCAGAATTAGACTTGATTTTATAGTCTCTTAGTGGCTTTTAGAAGGATCCCCTTCTAATTCTTCATTGACTTAGGGTTTCCAATAAATAGGTTAAGACATCATGCAAATAAGGAGGGTTACAAAAAATAAAAATAAAAATTAATATTATGATGTCTTTAGGAGTGGGTACTAGGGTCAAGACCAAGGTAGGGTGACATAGGACCAACAAGTAAAGGTCAACACAAAACAAGGCTAACACAAAACTAACCCCCATAGATCAAGGATGGGTAAACGATCCTTCAAACCACAAGACCAAAGGTGTAGCCACAATGTGGGAAGACAACCCTTTTACCCACAAGACCAAGAACAAGAAGGTGGAAAGACAACCTTTCTAAACATAAGACCAAGGGTGGATTAACAAGGTGGGGATACAACCCATTTATCTCTCTCTCAAATGTACAAGTGTTCCATACACTAACTAGAAGTTCATCATCACCATATAAAGAATGTCCACACTTGATGATGTGATCCTGTGGTCCTCCTGACTGCTCCTTAGGTCAAGTGCTACTGACTTCATTAAGGGGTGGCCAGTCCCTTGATGAAACAACCTAGCTCAACCATCTCAAAGACCTAGGAGAGGAGGGAATCACACATCGTCATCTTGTTTAACTGACCAAGATCCTCCATTCACAAAGAATGGCTCTCAGCACTAGGCTGAGCTTCAGTCCCAGACTGAATCATGTTGATCAACTCTCTGGTCCTTGACCAAGTCGTCCATTCTCTCGGAAAATTGTCCTCAGCCCCAAGCTGAGCTTCAGTCCCAAACTAAATGTTGATCAACCACCTGCAGAACCTACTTGGTCCTTGACCAAGCATCTTCCTGGTTGTAGACCAGGATGTCTACAACCATAGATCAAGGATGGGTAAACGACCCTTCAAACCACAAGACCAAAGGTGTAGCCACAATGTGGGAAGACAACCCTTTTACCTACAAGACCAAAGGTGTAGGCACAATGTGGGAAGACAACCCTTTTACCCAGAAGACCAAGAACAACAAGGTGGAAAGACAACCTTTCTAAACATAAGACCAAGGGTGGATTAACATGGTGGGGATACAACCTATTTATCTCTCTCTCAAATGTACAAGTGTTCCATACAGTAATCGGAAGTTCATCATCACCATATAAGGAAGGTCCACACTTGATGATGTGATCCTGTGGTCCTCCTGACTGCTCCTTAGGTCAAGTGCTACTGACTTCATCAAGGGGTGGCCAGTCCCTTGATGAAACAACCAAGCTCAACCATCTCGAAGACCTAGGAGAGGAGGACATCACACATCGTCATCTTGTTTAATTGACCAAGATCCTCCATTCACAAAGAATGGCTCTCAGCACTAGGCTGAGCTTCAGTCCCAGACTGAATCATGTTGATCAACTCCCTGGTCCTTGACCAAGTCGTCAATTCTCTCAGAAAATTGTCCTCAGCCCCAGGCTGAGCTTCAGTCCCAAACTGAATGTTGATCAACCACCTGCAGGACTTGCTTGGTCCTTGACCAAGAATCTGCCTGGTTGTAGACCAGGATGTCTCTGTCTCAGCCTGCAGGATCTGCTTGGTCCCTGACCAGAATGCCCTAGAGACAGATAGGGGCCCTAACCACATGCTAGGGTCTTTGCCATGGCATCAACTTGCTTGGTCCCAGACCAAGAACCGCAGTAGACTATTGGGGGCCCTAGGGTACCTTCTAGGGACTTACTCTACTTGGTTAACTAACTAGGAACTCTGGTTAACCTACTAGGGTGCCATCCTCCCAGAGAATGGTTCTCGCAGCTGCATTAACTTTAAGAGAAGGGAGTTAATGTTTCTTATCATTTGAATTAGTAGTTGTGATGTCAACACAAAGGGATTTCCAAATAATGTCCTTTGGTGAGTAGCCTAGATTGATAAGGCCCCAGGGAGTAATCTTGGGCTGCATCAAGACACTCTTGATGGTGGTTGGGGTTGAGGTTGAATAAGAAGAAGAAGCACTCTTAACATCCAACACTAAAGAACTCCTAGTATAAAGAAATAAATTAGTAATAATTTTTTGATTAGGTGGCTTGAAATGGTGAAACTCATAAGATTTGGGCCTCCTAGGAATCCTCATCGAGGCATGGTTTTGAAGCTTGAGTGGTGTTGGGCCATTGGCCAGGGAGTAATATTGGATGGTCCTACTGGTGTCCAACTTAGTGGCGATGAGGGGGTTTATCCCCCTTGTAAGGAGGTAATATGTGTTTTTGTTGCTGAAGGGCTTTGATTCTTGAATTACAGTCCACTTGAGACTAAATTATTCTCTAATGTACAAAGCAAGGCATACTTGGTTTGATCATGTAAAGAATGTCGAATCGCTAGTATAGTAACCAATGGTTTTCATGCATGAGTATCTAGAAGTCTGCACTCTACATTCTCAATTGTGGTTCTGCATGGGCAAAGCCAAACATAATAATATGGAACTATATGTCAACACGCATGATTGGAAAAAACATGGGACAAACTACACAGAAAACTTTAAAACGGTAAAGGGAAAACAAAAGGAACTTCCTAGGAGGGACCGCTCCCGCTCCCGAACCGTTCTCCGGACAGAAGCGTGCCGGATCGCCCCTGAAGCGCGCTCCCAAAATCTGGGAGCGCGCTCCAAGGGGAGTGGGAATGCTCCCTGCCACTTTGGGAGTGTGATGCTCCCAACGATGCTCTCGTCACACTCCCATCACGCTCCCGTCACACTCCTGTCATGCTCCTGTCACGCTCCCATCACACTCCCATCATGGGGCAATCGTGGTGGTGCAAAGAGGAAGGAAAAACTTTAGTGTCTTGGTCTTCGATGATCATAGTTCATAGTTATTAGTATCATACGTTTCAGTTTTCATATTTCAGTTAAATTATCATTTTAGAAATTATGCAGATGGCCTATTTTGTAAACATAACTATTTGGTCATGATGATAGTTGGTGGATAATCTATTTCAATTTTCATTCCATAAGTTAATGATCTACTTCTTATTATATGGTTTTAAAATTTGTATGTTTGTAATTGCTAGATGGTTTGTATTTGTAACTTTGTAATTGTTAATAGCTAGATGGTTGATGCTTGAGTGATTAATCATTAATGTACTATGGTAGTATGCTACTATGTAGTATGTAGTATGTAGTAATGTACCATGAAATTATGAATATTCATCTAGAAGTAGCATACATATACATGTTTCACATATTCTGCACCTAATTTGGCATTCTACATGTTTTTTTAAATATATATAAACGCTCCTGAGATGCTTTGCTCCCTAACTTTTTGGAAAATGGTGCTCCCGAGCTCCCGCTCCCGCTCCGACTCCCGCTTCCGCTCCCACGCTCTGGCAACCTTGATGAAAACTATTAGGCTGAGATTGAAGAATTGATGGGGTAAATCCGGTTGAAAAGGATAAACATTTTATGAATGTCCCTTATCTTATTTTGAGTGCTCTTCACCTGGGATATATAATGATCTATAGGACAAAGTTCAACAAGGCGAAAATGCATTTACTTCACATATTTTTTTTCTAGGTGCACTGTTTTCTGATATTATGAGCATAGAATATGTTTTGTAACCAAGTGAAAGCTATGTGCTTGTAACTTCCCTGGCAGGTTGTGTATTTTGAGGCTATGCAGAGGGTTGTGTTTTCTTCTGCAGCCACTGAGATGGGTGGTAGAGTCTATGAAAATAGAGTAAACAGTATGCAATATTCAAGTTATGCTTCTTGTCATGTGCAATATTGAACAAGAAATGCATGTGATACAAGTCCAATTTGTGAAAGCACAAAAGAAAGAAAGGTACAAAACATAGATAGAAATTGGAAATTTAAAGGGTTGAAAAACTGGTAGACTGGTGAGGATGTTGAGAGCAACATGTCGTCTATACTGGCATGTGTCCTTTTATCTTTGAGAGAAAATTACTTCTCCACATACTTCATGGTGGGTCTACAGTGTGTGCTGGCATCGATAAGAGCATCTGACATTCAAATCTTGAGCCTATAGATATTGATTTCTGTTGTTTTTGCATGTGTAGTGATATTTATATGCTATAAATTGGTTAATCATTTATGTTTTCTCTCTTTTATCTGAATATTGTTGATAGTTAGCAAACAGGAATTAATGGTACTAGTTTTAAATTATGCTAGTAAATCATGGTGGTAACTTCTATTTGTGTTTGATAGGTGTTTCTTGCTCTTTTAAGAACGTGCCAGCCAGAGAATAAGGTGTTAGTTAAGCAAGCCCTGGATATTCTCATACCAGCACTGCCACGAAGATTGCCCTCGGGAGAGTATAAGATACCTTTATGGATTCGTTATACAAAGAAAATACTAGTTGAAGAAGGGCATTCTGTTGCTAATTTGATTCACATTTTCCAGCTTATTGTGCGACATTCAGACTTATTTTATGGCTGTCGAGCCCAATTTGTGCCACAAATGGTAAATTCACTGAGTCGCCTTGGACTGCCTCAGAACAGCCCCCCAGAGAATAGACGTCTTGCTATAGAGCTTGCTGGGCTAGTTGTTGCATGGGAGAAGCAACGACAAGCAGAGGCAAAGGTTGCTTCAGATACAGAAGGACATGTTCAATCCATGGATATGCCAAGCTCGGCTCCAGCAACTGGAAGTGATTTGACTGGAGGAGCAGTAAATGCCAAGCGTCCATCTGATGCTTCGGGTTTTTCAGATGATTTGACCAAGAGAGTTAAAGCTGAAAATGGTCTCCCTACTTTAGGTGCAATGTCTCCTGGCAGTACTTCCACACCAAATATTGGTACACCAGTATCGGCTGGTCAACCTGATGAAGAGTACAAACCAAATGCTGCAATGGAAGAAATGATTATTAACTTTCTTATAAGGGTGAGAATTGTTAAAGTACATTTTGCAATTATCTGTGTAGGATATTGTTAAGAATTGATACCAATATAAGTATAGCAAACACCAAATTTCTCTCATAGAATATTGGGTGTTATTTTCCATTGTTTTCTCCATATTTGCAACAATTTATTTATTTCTGTATATAATGTTATTGTTTTTTTTTGGTACTATTTTAATTTTCAAGAAATAATTCCGAGATTTGTTGCTTTGAATATTGTTGATGCAATATTGTTTTATTTTTTCTATAAATATAGTGACAAAATGTAATGTTGTACTCTGGGCATGCTGCTTTTTCATATTTCTAAGAGCATAATAACTGAGTTGTAAAGCAAACTCTCTATTCATTATAGGGTAGTTCTAATCCCCCGAATGTATAAAGCCAGGTAAATATGGTTGTTCCAATCCCCTAAATCCAGGTAATCATGGTAGTCGAATTGTCCAAATCAATAAACTCAGATAATCATGGTCGTTCCAATTTGCCAAATGTAAGAAGCTTGTTGATATTGTAAAACTTGGTGGTGCTGTAACATTTAGGTGAGATTGGAAGTGCCATTTTTGCTTGAGTTTATTATTTTGCATTTGTAATGGATTTTTCTCTCACAAATACATTAGACTTTACTATTTTCAGTGTTACAAAAACCGGACCGGTTTGACCGGTTCAGAGGCCTCACCGGTTCAAACCGGTGTCTCAAACAGGAAATGACCGGTTCCATACGGAACCTGCCAGTTTTACCGGTTCCGGCCGGTTTTCCAGTTCTGGTTTTGACCGGTTCAGTACAGAACTATACAACGACATTTAAGAGGCCATTTTTTAATTTAAAAATAAAAAATAAAAAATAAAAAAGTTGGTTGATTGGGGAAGGTTCTAGATAACCCTAAACCCCTAAGAAATCTATAAAAGCAACCCCAACCGCTCTATTTCTCTCACACTATTCACTTGAGTATTTTAAGTTAAGAATCATTCTGGACATTCTTGGGAAGTGTAGCAGCCTTGAAAGGGTATGCTAAGTACCTACAGCAGTCCTGGTTATATCATCATAAATAAAATACACCTAATAGTAGTTACCTACAGCAGTAAAGAGGCTTTGAGCAGCCCTGGCCCCTAACAACAACTCTGAGCTAACTGTGTAGTTAAAAGAAACTTTTGTGGGCATATTCCAAGGTGACAGTCTGTTACAACAGCCTTGAAACAACCCTTTCAACAACAACAGTTTCCTCAGCATGTTAGACATATGATTCAAGTGAAATATGCTCAGTATGGCACCTTGCAAAATACATACAGGAGCCCTTTTTGCAAATTTGTGTATAATGGTTTTGATTCACATGGTTGAACATGTATATATATAATTTTTCAAAATTTCAACATTTTATGTATTTTTGGTGGACCGGTTTTGTGATCCGGTTTTCTCCCGGTTTTGGTCTGGTTCCGGTTCTTGAGGTCGGCTGGTTTGACCACTGGTTCGGTTTTTGTAACATTGATTTTGTATTGTACTAGCCTATACTACTGTTTTCTAGTAATTTTATTCTTCTGATAGTTGCTTTGAACCATTGTCCATATGGTAGCAAAACTTTGCTTAGTGAATATCTTATACAACTTACCTAACACATAGGGTTCCACCTGAAGATTTTCTGCGCTTTACTGTTTGCTGGTTTATGTCAACATTTCGTGGTTTTCACTTACAACCAATTTTGCATTGGCTGTAAGTTACTTATGAAACTTTCAGTAACAATTAAACACACAGTAAAAATGCACTAACAGGCTAAAAAACACATTTAACAATCACACCATTAAATGATAGACTTAGAAATTTTTGGCCAAAATCAAGCCCTGGAAAAACCCCCACAGGGAAAACCAGTTAGAGAGAGAGAGAGATTTATTTCTTCAGTAATCTAGTACATAAATTTTACAGCAGAAATTTTACTTATCTCCACCGTGAAAATTTCACTCAGTCAACAATCTTGAAATCTGTGCCAATCTGGAATCTCGATTTCTGTGCAAAAGAGTGCCTCAATTTCTGTGCAGAAGTACACAGTCCGTACTGTACTGTCCTCAAAAACTGTGCAGAAAATCTTGATTTCTGTGCCACCAAACTGCCAGGAAAACCGTGCCAACAGTCCTCGGTATCTGTGCCAAATTTTCTGCCTCGATAACTGTGCAAGATATCTCGGGATTTGTGCCCAGAAGTCACCTCGGTCTGCATGCAGCTGCCTGGGAAACTGTGCCTAGAAATAACCTCGAAATTTGTGCAGAGTTTTACCTTGAAAATTGTGCCAACAGACTGCTAAACTAAGTTCCTCGATTTCTGTTCTGTACGGCCTGCAATAAATGCAGCTGTACGGTACCTTGAAAATCGTGCTTCACTTCTACTGCCTTGGGATGCGTGCCACTGAAAAATCACCCAGCTATGAATCCGTACTGTTCATTAATGCTTGACTGCTGCCTTGAAATTCGTGCCAAGCCCTAGCTGCTCTCTCTTCCTCTCTCAGCTCTTCTCTCTTCTCAAAATGTGAAAAGTGAATGGGTTTGTCTCCCTCAACCCTTTTTGTCTAAACCCTAAGTGGGAATCTAATCCAACGGTGGAGAAAGATTCAATCCAATGGCTAAGATTCAATGAGAGTAAAAATCACATTTATTTAAATCACTTAAATAAATTTCACTCACCCACTTAAATTTATCAAAAAAGTGACTTTAACTTTATAAAGTTTCATTAAGTAGCTTTTAATGTAAGGGTCACCTTTTCCCCCCTTCTAAGTGACTTAGGCAAAAAGTCACTTGGGGAACACTTCCTTAGATACAAAAAAACAAAACTAACACTCCCTCTTACCGAGGAAGGTGTTCCGCACCACTCCCAACTTATCTCTGAAGAAGACAAACTTCCCCCTCCCCAAAGACTTCGTCAGGACATCTGCTACCTGCTCCTCAGTGGAAATATACTGCAACTCAACTGCCTCTCTCTGGACGTAGTCCCGAATGAAGTGGTACCTGATCTCAATGTGCTTCGACCTGTCATGGAATACCGATTCTCAGAGAGATGAATGCAACTCTGATTGTCGCAATAAATCACCGTAGGTCTCAGCTGCTGATCAAATAAATCTACCAATAACTTACGAAGCCACAGTGCTTCGCAAGTCGCTTGACTGGCTGCCATATACTCAGCCTTAGCAGAACTCAATGCAACGGACTTCTGTTTCCTATTGAACCACGACACTGCTGCCGAGCCCAAGCTGAAACAGCAACCGGAAGTGCTCTTCCGGTCCCTCACACAACCTGCCCAGTCTGAATCTGTGAACCCAACCAAGCTGACTCCACCCGAACCCATGTAGTCCAGACCATAATCCACTGTCCCTGCTAGATATCTCAAGATGTGCTTTGCGGCAGTCCAATGCACACTCCTAGGCCGCACCATGAACTGGCTAAGAGTGTTGACCGCAAAGCACAAGTCTGGCCTGGTGTTGACCAGATACATCAACGATTTGATGAGCTGACGATATAGTGTGGGATCCACCAACTTACCCTCTGAAGCATGAAGTTGCTTCAAGTTGGTGATCATAGGTGTAGACATAAACCTGCAGTCCTCCATCCGATAACTCTTCAGAATCTCCACTGCATACTTCCCCTGTCCTAGGAAAATATGTCCAGGCTCCTGCCAAACCTCCATCCCCAAGTAGTAATGCATCAGCCTAATATCAGTCATCTCATACTCAGCTGCAAGATCTCTCTTGCACTGTGCAATAAGACGCTCATCTCCAGTGATAAATAAGTCATCAACATATAACAGAAGAATGAGTGGATCTCCACCAACCACAATGTAGTATAGGTTGGGATCAGCCTCACTCTTCTGAAATCCCATCGAAGTCAAATATGCATCGATCCTGGAGTACCAAGCTCTAGGAGCTTGCTTCAGACCGTACAAGGCTTTCCTAAGCCTGCACACATGAGAATCTCTCCCATGTATCTCGAATTCCTGTGGCTGCTCCAAATACACCTCCTCCTGCAAAAGACCATTGAGAAATGCGGTCTTCACATCCATCTGGTGGATCTTCCAACCCATCTCTGCTGCTATAGATATCACTGCCCTGATAGAGGAATACCGAGCAACTGGAGCAAATGTCTCATCATAGTCAACTCCCTTAACCTGTGAGAACCCCCTAGCCACAAACCGAGCCTTGAATTTCTCCACACTGCCATCTGCAGCATGCTTGATCTTCTAAAGCCACTTGGAAGTCACCACTGACTTCCCCTCAGGTCTTGGCACAATCTCCCAAGCATCATTCTTCATGATGGAATGGTACTCTTCCATCATGGCATCTCTCCATACCTGATGCTGGGAAGCCTCCTCAAATGTGGAAGGAGCAGAGTCACGAAGACTCGCAACAAGGGCCATCCCATATCTGTCTGGCTCAACCACTGATCTGATCACCTCTTGAGGTCTACCAAATGCTTCTGTTTCCTTCAAGGTGTCCTGAAGCCACTTAGGCTTCTTCTTCCTTGAAGGCTCCTCCCAAACTGGTGTATCCTCATCTGAGGAAGTGCCAGAAGCAGAAGGTCTAACACCCCGAGGACCTGTAACTGATGAACTAGTCCCTGAGGACCCTGTAACTTGTGAGCCCGAAACCTGTGATCCTGAACCTGTGCCTGTCCCTGAACCTGTCCCTGAAGTACCTGTAATCTGAACCACTGATCCTGTAGAAGCTGAGCCTGTACCTTGTGATCCAGTCACCCCAGAAACCTACGGACCTGAAACCTGTATCGAAGAAGCCTATATCAACTGAGGTGTGGGAGCGGGTGGCTCCCCCTGCTCCATCTCTCTTGACTTCCTGAAGGCCCTCTCCTCATCAAACTTCACCTCCGGCCTCGCTACAACTCTCCTCTGGTCAGGAATGTAAAGCCGATATGCCTTCGAAGTCTCATCGTAACCCACAAAGATACCTCTCTCTGCAGTGGGCTCGAACTTTGTCCTCTTTGTTGGGCTTCAATCTACTAATGCAGATCAAATCCTTAAATTTATATCAATTCAGGTTGGTAGACTTAGAGGCATATCCAAGTATAGGGACTCAAAGCTAGACTTGTCTCGGAAATCTAGTTTATCTATGAAAGAAATCTATTAGCAAACTCAGTTACTGTGATTTGTAAACACAAAAGCTCGCTTACAGGAACAGCTTCATTTGATATTTCATTCACACAACAATTCCTATGTTAAAGCAATTTGAGATAATAAAAACAATTTCAAAGTAATCCTAAATTATCCCAGCGCTGAATAAATCCTAACCCTAAAATATGGATTGTGAAACTCTGCCTATTATCCCAGCATCGAATAAGCAATTTAAACATTAATTCCCTTTACAGGAAAGCATTCATAATGTGTAATTTGTTCTTAATACTCCATCATTGAATAATCAAGTAATGCACAGTAAATGAGATCATTCTCCAGCATACAATCGATGAGATAACTAATCAATAAGAGAACAGAGCTTTATGACTGATTGAAAACTAATTTAACTCTTGCAAATAAGAAAATCGAATTCTACAGTAATTAAAACATACCACTGGCAACAATCAAATCGTTTGAAGAGATTCAATAGCTCACTGGCAAATAAAAAGAGGTGTGAAGACTCGACAGTGGGGGCCCTCCAATGCCTCGTTCACACACACAATTGAAGAATCACAGAGCTTTAAATTTCAAATATATTCACTATCAAATCGATCATAACAGCAATGGAATAACGCAGTCTTAGAACAGTCTGCGTTTTCAGTCTCCAAAATCCTGATCCCCGATCCAATGTTTTGTGAAGTACTTATACAAATTCGAAAGAAAACTGGAAATGCTATAATCCTGTAAACTAATTAATGAACATAGCCATCGAGATCCTCATTCAGAATCGTGAAACTCAACAAAATCAAAACCGCCCTGCTTTTGTGCTGAGTGGTAGCACAGGTGGTCATCTTTGACCGACTTTGACTTGCCACCTGTGAGAGCCACATCATCTATTCGTTGGAAATTCATCCATCCTTGGATACTGAGGATCTTTCCATCTTTCAGTTAATGCCTAGCTGGCCTGCAAGTGCTCAACTTTGGAGACATTACGGGAAGTTAGCACATCCTGTAATCCTGAATAAAAACCTTAGTTTAAATGCTCTAAAAATCTCAAAATTCAATTTGTTAACAAGCAATGACATTTATACCTTTTAACCAAGTCTGTGGTGAACTAAAAGCAGCTTTATAGATCAGTATGAGGGTTTTATGGAGGAAAATGGAGGATATTTAGATGACAAAAAGAGGTCAAAATGGTGCCCAACACTCTTCTCAGAAGGGACGTGAGAGTAAGTCAGAGAGCCAAATATCCGAAAATGGCTCACCTCAGGCTTCTTGCCTGAATACATCTCCTCTGGAGTCATCCTCCCCAAGGCACGGTGAGGACTCCTGTTTTGCAGATACACTGCAGTGTTGCAAGGCTTTGCCCATAGAAAGAACGGTAACCCCTGATCATGAAGCATAGCTCTCGCTGCTCCAACGATCGACCTGTTCTTTCTCTCTGCTACTCCATTCTGCTCAGGAGTGTAGGGAACTGTCAACTGTCGCTGTATACCCTCCTGACTGCAGAAAGCATTGAACTCCTTGGAGGTATACTCACCCCCGTTGTCTGATCTCAACATCCTGATCTTCCTCCCCGTCTGCTTCTCCACAAGGGATTTGAACCCTTGGAAGACACTCAACACTAGTGGGGACTTCTTGTTCCTCAAGAAGTAGATCCAGGTCTTCCTGGAGTAGTCATCAATGAAGCTAATATAGTACTCGTGACCAGTCAAAGATACTGAAGATATGGGACCACAAATGTCAGAATGAATCAAGTCAAGCACTCCTGCTGCTCTCGTGTCATTGTTAGGAAAAGCAGTCTTGGTGTACTTTCCCAAAGCACACCCTCTGCACACATCACTCTGCTCAGTGTCGAACTCAGGTAAACCAATGACCATGCTCCTCAACAATCTCAGAGCAGGGTGATGTAAATTGGCCATCCTCTTGTGCCATAACTTACATAGCTCACTGCTGCTGCTGCTGCTGCTGTGTGCTAGAGCATGCTGCGGCTGAAACAATTACTTGTACAGTCGTCCACATCTAACTCCAATATCCACGGGGGTAGATACACCTGTGGTCTTGGGAAACACTTGCACTCTCCCATCTGAGAAACACACCCAAGACCCCTGTCCTCAATAGTGGAAACTGAAACAAGGTTCTTTTTTAGCCCAGGGACATACAACACATCCCTCAAGGTCATGGGACTCATGGACTCCCTCTCAAATGTAATGGTCCCCTGACCCACTGCTCTAACAATGGTGTTGTCACCAAGTACCACCTCCACCTCTCTAGCTGTCCGTGATAGCTCGGAGAACAACTCCCGAGTACCTGTCATGTGTCTCAAGGCTCCGCTGTCAATGTACCACATAGTAGTGGTGGATGGACCTGTCTGATGCCCTGTCAGCAATGAATGCTCACTCTCCATATCCATGTCTGTGCTGGTGGCTAAGGAGACTCTCTCTCTCTCAATCTGTCCAACGTATAGGGAAAACTCCCTCTGAAACCTGTCACCAACCTCATCAACCTCTGCTGAGGCTGTTGTCTGCTGTCCCTGTCCCTTCTTCTTCTTCTTGCTTGGACACTGTGATGCATAGTGCCCAAATGCCTGACAACAATAGCACTTGATTTTACTCAAGTCCTTCTTCTGTCCACCCTGCGGTTGCTGCTGTTGCTGCTTCTTGGCCCCATTCTTCTTGGGACCCTTCTTCTTCTTACCCTTGGCTATCAGAGTCATGTTCTCCTCATCTGCCCCACCATGTGATGAACTGTCGTGTACGAGACCTCTCCTGGTCTCCTCCTGCACAAAGTCATCCCACAGTCTCTCCCAAGACGGTAGGTTCTCTCTACCCACTATGGCTTGCACAGATACACTCCAGGACTTTGAAGCCCCGTTCACTGCTGTGCGTACTAGCTCAGTAGCAGATACCACTTCACCAACCGCTGCCAGTTCATCCTGAACTGTAGAAATCCTAGTGAGGTATGCTGTGACTCCCTCTCCTCCATTCATCTTGATACTCTTGAGTTTCTCTTTGAGAACCATCTTTCTGTTCTCATTGGAACTCTCATACAAGCTGGTCAAGGCACTCCACATCTCATGTGCCCTGGTCTTCCCGGAAATGTGAGGGATTATGTGGTCTTTTACTGCATCAAGGATAATCCTCCTAGCCTTACAGTCCTTCTTGTTGAAGGCTGAAAGTGCTGTTGCATCAGTGGCATCGGGAATGGTAACCAGGTTAGTTGTAGTATTTCTCACCACCTCCACCCATAGTTGGTAACCGGGTTAGCTGTAGTATTTCTCACCACCTCCACCCATAGTTCATTCTCCTCCAATGTCAGTAAAATTCTGGCCTTCCAAGGCACAAAATTTTCTGTCCCATTCAGCCTATCCTCAATTCTTAGATCTGTAGCCATCTCAACACCAACCCAACAGAATGCTGCCCACTAACAGAAGATAAAAAATACTGAAATTTCTGAGATTTGAAAATTTCTGTGTGTCTGCAAACTATCACTGTTTTCTACCCCCTTGCTCTGATACCATGAAGATTTTCTGCACTTTACTGTTTGCTGGTTTATGTCAACATTTCTTGGTTTTCACTTACAACCGATTTTGCATTGGCTGTAAGTTACTTATGAAACTTTCAGTAACAATTAAACACACAATAAAAATGCACTAACAGGCTGAAAACACATTTAACAATCACACCATTAAATGATACTCAGAAAATTTTGGCCAAAATCAAGCCCTGGAAAAACCCCCACGGGGAAAACCAGTTAGAGAGAGAGAGAGATTTATTTCTTCAGTAATCTAGTACATAAATTTTACAGCAGAAATTTTACTTATCTCCACTGTGAAAATTTCACTCAGTCAACAATCTTGAAATCTGTGCCAATCTGGAATCTCGATTTCTGTGCAAAAGAGTGCCTCGATTTCTGTGCAGAAGTACACAGTCTGTACTGTACTGTCCTCGAAAACTGTGCAGAAAATCTTGATTTCTGTGCCACCAAACTGCCAGGAAAACTGTGCCAACAGTCCTCGGTATCTGTGCCAAATTTTCTGTCTCGATAACTGTGCAAGATATCTCGGGATTTGTGCCCAGAAGTCACCTCGGTCTGCGTGCAGCTTCCTGGGAAACTGTGCCCAGAAATAACCTCGAAATTTGTGCAGAGTTTTACTTTGAAAACCGTGCCAACAGACTGCTAAACTAAGCTCCTCGATTTCTGTGCTGTACAGCCTGCAATAAATGCAGCTGTACGGTACCTTGAAAACCGTGCTTCACTTCTACTGCCTCGGGATGCGTGCCACTGAAAAATCACCCAGCTATGAATCCGTACTGTTCATTAATGCTTGACTGCTGCCTTGAAATGCTTGCGAAGCCCTAGCTGCTCTCTCTTCCTCTCTCAGCTCTTCTCTCTTCTCAAAATGTGAAAAGTGAATGGGTTTGCCTCCCTCAACCCTTTTTGTCTAAACCCTAAGTGGGAATCTAATCCAACGGTGGAGAAAGATTCAATCCAATGGCTAAGATTCAGTGAGAGTAAAAATCACATTTATTTAAATCACTTAAATAAATTTCACTCACCCACTTAAATTTATCAAAAAAGTGACTTTAACTTTATAAAGTCTCATTAAGTAGCTTTTAATGTGAGGGTCACCTTTTTCCCCCTTCTCAGTGACTTAGGCAAAAAGTCACTTGGGGAACACTTCCCTATGTACAAAAAAAAAGAAAAAAACTAACACCACCTTCTGCTTTTGTTGTGTACTGCAGTTGGATAAGATAAGATAAGATAATTTTATTAATGTCTCAGTCTAACAAATTGAAATGACCACAAAACCAGTTCAATGGCACTAGAAGATACATCCAGTGTGGATACAATGTAAGTGCAAGAGCAATGCCTAGGTAATGCTGAATGATAAAGAAAGAAAAAGAAAATGTGCAGCATAGATAATTATCTGATTAAGCTAATCACTAGGTCTAACCAACAGCAAAAGATATATATATATATAAACAGTATCATAGGTGCGGTGATACAAAGTGAGAATCCGAGGTTTGAAAACTGGACATCTTGATGATGATCAAGAAAGTGAGAGATTTAAGGACAGGAAAATAAATGTACAGATGGGATAAGTGATCAGTGTTTTTAGCAATTGTATATTTTAGTAGGACTTTCATATATTTAGTGCCTTCTTATAGAAATTGGATGCAAGTTATACAAAGAATCCTTGATGGTGTTCCACCCAGAAACTGGTATAGGACTTACTACAGCAGATTGTGGTGTAAAATTTGAAGGTTTGTGTGCAAAATTTTGTTAGAGATTTTGAGAGTACTGTAATCTACTATATGGCAATATGGGGTTTAGTGATGGAATTTTGGTTAACTGTAATTATTCTTATTATCTAATCAATGCTTCATGTTGTATGATGCAGGTTGCTTTGGTTACAGAACCCAAGGATAAAGAAATGTCTGCTATGTACAAACAGGCATTGGATCTGCTATCACAGGCGTTAGAGGTTTGGCCAACAGCTAATGTAAAGTTTAATTATTTGGAAAAGTTACTTAGCAGTTTGCAGCCTTCAGGGCAAAACAAGGATCCTTCAACAGCTCTTGCACAGGGCCTTGATGTGATGAATAAGGTCTTAGAAAAGCAGCCACATCTCTTTATTCGAAACAATGTTCAGCAGATAACCCAAGTATGTGCTCAACCAAATCAGACACCCCACAGTTCAATGATTGAAACAGTTCATTTTGATGTGGTTTTAATATTAATTTGATGATTTTATGTTCTTGTATTTGTTTTGCAGCTACTAGAGCCTTGTTTCAACAGTAAGCTATTGGATATAGGGAAGTCGTTATGTACATTGTTAAAAATGGTCTTTGATGCATTTCCATTAGATGCTATGAATACACCACAGGACATTAGACTGTTACATTCCAAGGTTGAGGAACTGATTCAGAAACATCTTGCAGCAGTTACAGCTCCTCAAATTTCACTTGAGACTAGCTCAGCTAATTCGATGATAAGCTTTGCAGTTTCTATTATAAAAACACTGGCAGAGGGGCAGAAGAGTTTTATTGACTCTTTTATGCCACCCTTAATTCGTGTTCTTCAACGTCTCACAAGGGAGATGGGAACACTCCCTAGCTCCATTGCAAAACAGGTATGGCTTATTTTACTTCCTCCATTTTTCTTTTGTTGTTCAAGGTAATATTTTGCTCTTTCACATGCTTAATATGTTGCATTTGTGCATGCAAAAAGCTCCTTATTATTAGTAATCCCTACTGTTGCCAGATAACTTTTCTTGATAACATATTATGTAATTGATTACCAGTTTACATTCATACTTGTTTCCCGTTTGGTATTTTTAAGAATATTGTGTTAACAAGTCCGTTTTTGTTGTATCCCAGCTAGAATATGGGCATTCTTTGTGCTTATGAAGAGTGTTTTATAATTAATTTTGAGCTTTGAAATTTGCATATATAAGTCCGCCCAGACTGTTTGGTTGCTGTTTTATATACACACTTGTTTCAGTTACTGGGATTATTAGAACGATACAACAAACATGTTTACTAGTTGTCCTTAACGTAATTCAGATAATAATGTCATCCATTATACCAACCTGATATATGATAACATCGCAACTGCAAGAACTATGTTGCAGAAGGGACACCCTTACATTTCATGGAGATATCTGATATTGTTGTGATAGGAGCCTTGCCTACAACAATTGATGGTGACACAAGTATGGAGTTGTCACTTCGGAAAATAACCGTCTTTCACATCTGTTTGGGAATAGGAGAACGGATTTCAAGAATGTTTCAAGAGAACCCCTAAATTTCAAGGAATGGTAGGCAATGGGAAATAAGAGGACCCTCAACATTCCCCTTGCATATATAATGAATAGGGAGCATGCGTTTGTACTATTAGTCTTTTACTCTATTTATTAATGAAAACTTTCTAGTTTTTGACAACTCTTATTTTTGTTCTTATTTTCTTGTGTATATTACTCTATTTGTTTGTGTACTTTGCACCAAGGTTGTGAAACTGGGACTTGGAAAAAACTCAGCCTACTTGGGACTCTACAAAACTTGGTTCAAGACTGCGAAACTCAACAAATAGAAAAAAAATATCAAAATAGAGGAAAGTTTATGGAGAAGAAATATTGACATTTCTGATCCTTTAAATCTATAAATCCATCAATTCAACTCATCAAATACGGTAATAAAATTGATGAGTTTTTTCAAGTTTCCCGAGTTCTTGTCGATTTTTTTACCAAGTTTTTGTCGAGTTTCACGAGTTTGGAATGATGGCAAATTTTTTGCGAGTACTCCTAGGAGCCTTGCCTATAACATTTGATGATGACATAGGAATGGAGTTGTTACTTTGGAAAAGAACTATGTTTCACAGCAAATAGGGAATACGAAAATGAGTTTCAAGGATCTTTCAGGAGAAGAAATATTGACATTTCTGATCCATTAAATCTATAAATCCATCAATTCAACTCATAAAATATGATAATATAAAATTTACGAGTTTTTTTTCAAGGGACTCCCGAGTTATTGTCGATTTTTTTACCAAGTTTTTGTTGAGTTTCACGAGTTTGGAATGATGGCAAGTATTTTGTGAGTACTCCTAGGAGCCTTGCCTATAACATTTGATGATGACATAGGAATAGAGTTGTTACTTTGGAAAAGAACTATGTTTCAGAGCAAATAGGGAATAATAGAATGAGTTTCAAGGATGTTTCAGGAGAACTATCAGATTTCAAAGAATGGTAGGGATTGGGTCATGAGGGAAACCCAACCTTTCCCCTTTGAATATAGAAGGGATAGAGAGTATTTTTTGGTACTATTTGTCTTTTTATTGATGAAAATGCTCAAGTTTTGGCAATGCTTATTTTTGTTCCTTATTTCATGTATTGCTCTT
Source organism: Larix kaempferi (assembly GCA_027924585.1). Classification (NCBI taxonomy): domain Eukaryota; kingdom Viridiplantae; phylum Streptophyta; class Pinopsida; order Pinales; family Pinaceae; genus Larix; species Larix kaempferi. The sequence goes on from BSBM01000887.1 coordinate 21,960,297, forward strand.
TTTGTTTTACGTACTTTGAACCAAGGTTAAGAGAGCAGACTCAGCAAAAATTCGGTCAGCTTGGGACTTGGCAAAACTTGGTCAAGACTTTATGAACTCTGCAAGTTTGCAACTAAAACAAATCTCAAAATTCAGGAAATTTTGTGTGGAAAAATAATAATGTCATTTCAGATCCATAAAATCTATAAAACAGTAGTTGATCAAGCAATTCAGCTCATTAAATATGATAATAGAAATTTTGACGAGTTTTTGTCAATTTTTTATGAAGTTTTTGGCATTTTTTAGTTGAGCACGTGTTTGTACTTTGTACTTTGTATTTATTAGTCTTATATTTAATGAAAACTGTCTAGGTTTTGGAAAATCTTAACTTTTTTTTTATGATTTTTCATGCATTGCTCTATTCGCTTTACATACTTTGAACCAAAGTCATGAGATTCGGACTTGACAAAAACTTGGTCAGCTTTGGAGTCTGCAAAACTTGGTTCAAGACATGGTAAAACTCATAAAATAGAAAAAAATCTCAAAATTTAGGAAATTTTGTGCAGATAAATAATAATGATATTTCCAATCCATAAAATATATAAACCAACAGTTTATCCATCAATTCAGCTCATCAAATATGATAATCTAACATTTGATGAGTTTCTGTTAGAATTTCCCAAGTGTTTGTGACATTAAGACTGACTTTTTGTCAAGTGTTTGGTGAGTTTCATGAGTTTTAGTTGAGTTTCATGGGTTTGGAATGATGGTGATTTTATGCCAAGTTTTTTGCAAGTAACTCGTAGGAGCCTTTAGTACAAACATTTGATGGCGACATAGGGATGGAGTTGTCACTTTGGAAAAAGAACTATGTTTGTTAGCAGTCAGGAATAGCAGGACACATTTGAAGGATGTATTATGAGGGCCCCCAAAGCTCAAGGACTGGTAGGGAATCATCTGTTTGTACTATAAGAGATAGAAAGCATGTCGAAGAGATAGAAAGCATGTGTTTGTACTATAAGTCTTTTTATTAAACAAAATTCTCTAGTTTTTTTGTTCTTATTTTTCATGTATTTCTCTATTTGTTTTATATACTTGGAACCAAGGTTGTGAGACTTGGACAAGGCAAAACTTGGCCAGCTTGGGACTTGACAAAACTTGGTTCAAGACTTGTTGAAACCCTAGAAATAGAAAAAAAAACTCAAAATTCTGAAAAAGCTTGTGCAGGAAAAATAATAGTGTCATTCCAAATCCATAAAATCTATAAAAGAACAGTGTATCAATCAATTGAGCTCATCAACTGTGATAAGATAAAATTTGACATGTTTGTGAGTTTCCCGAGTTTTTTGTCAAATTTTTATCGAGTTTTTGTTGAATTTCACAAGTTCTAGTCGCACAAGTGTTTGTACTATTAGTCTTTTTATTAATGAAAACTCTTTAGTTTTTGAAAGCTCTTATTTTTTGTTCTTATTTTTTCATGTATTGCTCTATTTTCTTTATGTACGTTTGTGAGACTTAGACTTGCCAAAAAATTGGCCAACTTGGGAGTTGACAAAACTTTGTTCACGGCTCAGTGAAATTATGCAAATAGGAAATAATATTTCAAAATTTAGGAAATTTTTACTGAGTTTTCGTAAAGTATGCATCGAATTTCATGAATTTTAATAGAGATTCATGAGTCTAGAATGATGGCAAGTTTTTTGTGAGTACTTATAGGATCCTTGCCTACAACATTTGATGGCAATATAGGCATGGGGTTGTCACTTGGGAAAAGAACTATGCTTCACAGCATATTGGGAATAGGAGGATGCATTTCAAGTATGTTTCAAGAGAAATCCAAAATTTCAAGGAATAGTAGGGTGTGGGACATAAAATAACTTGCACCATTCCCCTTTGAATATGGAAGGGATAGAGAGCATGTGTTTGTATTATTAGCTATGTTAGCGGATACACCACCCCAGTGTGTAGGATCCGTGGATCCGATACGTATCCAGATCGGATCCGCTTAGGATCCTTCATGGAAATGGATCCCTTGCAGAAGGAAACGTATCCTAGTCCTATGAAACGGATCCTGTGAAAAATCAAACAATTCCTGAAATTTTCAAACGGATCCTGAAACTTTCAGTGCTTCTATGACCCATTGATCCCCCCCAAAACATTGTTTTTTAATGAAAACACTTAAAAAACCCTAAACAACTAATGGCTAAAAGTGTAAAATCCATTCCTGCTCAAGCTCTGGGACTCTGATCTATCCTTATGTCAAGATTTGCTCTTGAACTCTGATATATCAATATCAAGTTCTGTTCTCATTGTTTTTATTTGATTTATCTTTACGGTCAAGGTCTGCTGTCAAAGGCTGATCTATCTTTATGTGCTATATTGTTGCTCACTTCACCTACACTGTTATGTTGTCTTGCCATAGCCTTCAAGAAACCCACTTTATTCCCTGCTGATAGGGATATGTGGATGTGGCTCACAAAAACACTATTATGACCTGCTTCAAGTTCATGCTGAAATGGTTTTTAAAATTATCAATATCAATCATGGTTACAACTCATCAAAATATCAGTTATGGTACATGGACTCTCTTTTTTGGCAATAACTTATAGTTCTACTCTTGTGTTTCATGAATAGTTTTGATTCTTCACTCTATATTTTTATTTATTATATAAATATTTTTATATTTTTTTGTACTTGCCATTTCCCCGCTGTATCCGGATCCTGGGTTTTAAAAAATCTGGCGAATCCGTATCTGGATCCATATCCGAATCTGTATCCGTATCCTGGTAAGTTATATTATTAGTGTTTTTATTTATAAAAAAATTCTATCTTATTGCAACTCTTAATTTTTTTCTTTTTGACAGTTTTGTGTATTGCTCTATTCGTATTAAGTACTTTGAACGAAGGTTGTGCGATTCAGACTCAACAAAAACTCGACAAGCTTGGGTCTCAGCAAAACTTGGATCAAGACTTGCTGAAACAAATAGAGAAAAAAACTCAAAGTTTGCAAATTTTATGCAAAAAACCATAATGACATTTCCATTCCAATTTTTAAAATCTATAAAACAACAGTTTGTCCATCAATTCTACTCATCAAATAAGTTTCACTAGTTTTTGTCAATTTTTTTGCCACTTTTTTGCTGAGTTTCTTGAGTTTTAGCTGAATTTCATGAGTTTGGAATGATGGGGAGTTTTTTACTGAGTTCTTTGTCAGTACTGATTATGGAAATGACTTGGCCAAACTCATCATGACTTGTGAGTCTTGGGAGAGTGTCACAAGCTTCAACATTGGTTAGTTCCTTGTCTTGTGAGAGGAGTTGGAGCAAAGATTCTTTCATTTATTTAGTGAAGAGAGACATGTTGGGATCAAACAAGGCAAAGATCTTAGTCTACTTTCATAGCACATGTCTCATTGTTCGGAAAGACCCAAGGTACAAGGAGGGTTCTTCCAAGAAATGGGACCATTAAATTGAGGATACTACATGTGTGAATGAGGAGAAACAACTAGATGGTGCCATTGAGCTACTTCCAAGATCTAGTTATAATCCTAGAAGAGGAATCTATGCTTGAGAGGTGATTACCTAAAGAGCTTGTTGACTGATTCTCGAGTACTTAGCTATGTTGGTTTTCCGTTGTTGGAAATGCCATTGGGGAATTTTTGAATGTACTTATTTTAAATCATTGTTCAATGTTGAATGTCAATTGACGAATGATTGAATGCTTTGAATCTAAAAATGAATATGAATCATGCTGATTTGCATAAATTTTAGTTTAAAAAAAATTATGTTCTTATTTTTTCCATATACATGAAGTGTTAAATGTGTTTCCTTGACATATCATATCTCCATCCATTATACTAAAAAGTGCCATGTTTGTATCCCTACTGTACTCTGGAAACATAGCAAGTCCATTGGAAGATGCATTTACAGGAGGTTTAACAATTCCCTTCATTGGAAGATGGAACAATGTTCTTTGTTTGTCACCATGGGCTGAAGTGGTTGTGCAAGTGGGGGTTGGTGAGATTGCCCTTACCATTTTTAAATCGCTCCGAGTGAAGTGACATGGTTAGCCCCCTCACTAAGGTGGGGTTGTGATGGCCAAAGTTCCAAGCCCCTGCTGCTCTCTTCTTTCTGCCAATTGTGGTGTTGATTGGGGGGCACTAAAGTTAAATAGGAAGCATCTTAAGAGTATCCTCTATCACTTCTGTCGGAAGTTGTTGCCTTGGATTTTTGCTATAGGATATGATAGGGTGGGACACACTCCACTCTCCCCCGGCAGTATATGATAGGGTGGGACACTCTCACCTCTCCCCCTTTTTCATTTAGTTGTTCAAGCTCAAGAATCCTCCAGATCCATTAAAAAATAAAGGTTCATAGGGTATCAGGTGTATGCTAAGGAGGTTAAGGTAGACATTCTGTTTTAACTTTTTGTGTTTTATGATTTATCTCACCAAAGCATTAATGTTAACATGGAGAAATCAGTTGGGAGAGCCAATCCTTGATTACTTGAGTGATGTCATGGCCATGATTTATGCATCTCTAAGAGAAGCTTGAATATAGATTATGATTGCAAGGTAAAAATGGAAGAGGTATTAAAAGAAAATTTTCTAGTCATGGATAAAGATTGGAGAGATGCAACAACTGTAGATTTGCTATTAATAACTAGTGTTTTAAAAACTGGTCAACTTGGAACGGAAACCGACTGAGTTGACTGGTCTGACCACCTGGGAGATTGAACTGCAATAAAAACTGGTATGGGGACCAGTTTGGTACTGAACCAGCCAGTCAGGTGCCTAAACCAGCTGTTTCTTTGTCGAACCGACTGGCTAGGTGCCTGAACCAGCTGGTTCGGTACCGAACCGATCTGAACCGGCCGAGCTTGATAAAAACCATTCAGGTTGCTCTGATAAAAGCAGGTCATTGTGCTTTCGAGAATCAAAACCCTGATCGCTGCAACTGTGGTGGAAGTGATTCACTGCTTGGGTTATTATTTCGGGTTGTTCGTAACATGAATTCATGAAGCCTTCCCCTCCAACCATTAGAATGGATTGAGTTTTGTGCATAAAACATCCTTTGGATCGCGATCTTCATTGGATTGAATGTAGTTCGCGGGCCCCTTTGTGTTTCATCAGCACGTGCACAGGAATGTTACATGGGCCAAGTCATTTTTTGAAAATATAATTGAACCATCACATTTAAAAGTTCTCTAAGCTCCAAATTTTGAATAAAAATGTTTGCTCCTTTAAATCGAATCAAATACATCAATAATATTAAACTTGCCTCATATTATTTTTCATGGGTCCACAAGCTTTGATCCTCTTCTTAGTGTTTGCAATTACAACCATGGGAACAGTATTGCTCCAATCTGAGAATCGAGATTGCCTAATTGATATTATATTTTGTTTCAGAATTTGAGATATTTGCTATGAGACTTGACTATGCACTATGTAGTGCACTTGGTGCCATTTTGTGACCCCATACATGGTTTATGGTATAGATATATGAGTAGAATTTGCATATTACTTCTCTAATGGTTTCAAAACTATGCTGTTGGGAGCGAGAAGCAGGGGAGCGGGGAGCGGGAGCAGAGCAAAAAGAGAAGTTTTCAAAAGCTCCCATTTTGGGAGCGTTCCAGGAGCGTTTTTTATATAGTATATATTTTGATGGATTTATATCTAGAAAACATGTAGGATGTTGAATTAGCTATAGAAAACATGGATTAAACCATATAACATTAATCATCTAGTAGTTATAACTTATAACATTATCATCAAATGATCAACCATAACTACTTTTATATGAGCTTGGCAATGAAGGGAGGTACCATAACATTGTCATCAAATGATTAACCTAGTATAGGAGAGGTAGGGAGCGCCTCTAGAGCGCCTTGCTCCCAAAACTAGGAGCGTTTTAAGAGCGAGCTTCCGAAGGAAGTGAGCTTCGGGAGCGAGAGCGAGGGGGTGGGGGGTGCTCCCACGTAGCATAGTTTCAAACTAAGTTGCCAGGAAACGTGGGTGCGGGAACGGGGATGCCACTTTTTCAAATAGGGTACTTGGGTTTGTTGGGGTACTATATATATATATATATAAAGTTAAAAACATGTCACATGCATATTTCTTCATAATTCAATGATTCATCATTCATTCAACATTCACATTGGAACATAAAATTTGATATCAAGTGGAAGTTATATTACGTTTCCATTGTCATACTACATTAAAAATTTGTCGAATGGGCCAATGGCATTTCTAGACATGAAATAGAAAATACAAAATTCATAAAACATTGAACAATGATTTAATTCAATGATTCTCCTTGTTGTAACAATGTAACCTTGTCACTGTATTCACCGTGGAAAGTCCTTCACGGTTTCACCAAACGCTTCCGCCGTGGAAAGCCCTTTATCAAATGCTGCCGCTGCTGAATGAAATGATTATGAGATGTTTGATTGGCAAATTATGATGTTTGAATAGTTTGGGGGTCGTAATTTTAGGTTTGGGAGGGGGGGCCACCTTTCCCCCCTTCCTTTTATTTATTTCATTGCTTAAAAAATTAGCGTACATCATCCCCTCTCAGCCAAATGAACCCATTTTTTGAAGCCGACGCCTCGGGTTTTTCAGTCAAGAACCAGGTTCATATGGGTTCACCAACCAAGAACCTACACCCGAATCGGAGATGTGGGTTCGTGAACTCGGTGCACGGACGTGAACCCTACCCCAGGGTACACGAACCCATTCAACTAAGAACTTTCAAATCATAGCTTGGAATGTTAAATACATTTTTTTCAATTAAATTTGTAATTTTTTTGTATTTTTGAATAGTTTGCTTCATTGAAATCAAACCGCTCTGGTTCATTACTGGTTCCGGTTCCGGTCCAAGTTGACCCTCGACTGGTTCAACTTCTGGTTCTGGTTTATAAAACATTGTTAATAACTTAATAACACCCCGTGAAACTTTCATGTAGATTAGGTAATGGATTCTTGCATGGTTTTATTGGAAAGCTAAGCTAAAACCATTATGGAGCATAAGAAGGGTGACAAATATAAACTTGAGTAACATGAAGACACGATGAATAAAGTGGAATCAAGTGAATGCATTGTGAGCAATTAAAGTAATAGGAAGTTGGTTCTGCCCAGTGGACATAGGAAGTTAAGAACAAGGTAAAAGAGCAAACTTGGAAATAAGATATAATGATGAAAGTTGCAAGTACATGAACCAATGTGGTAAGGTAGCATGCAGTCATGATAGAGAAGAAAATCCGTCTGAACCTTTGAAGCAGAAGTAGGCACAGATGATTATGGTTCTAAAATGGATACGATAAACAAAGAATGTTTCTAGCTGCTTCAGAGTTGCTTCTGGGATAACATGAGCTTAAATCTTTCTTTGGTGGTTGTTGTTTTTGTATTTCTTGCATTAAACTATAAACTTCAACAATTTAATTTCTGCAAGTTTCTATTCAATTTGATGGTATATACTATATAGTATAGTTGAACAAGTGCATGAGTTAACAGAAATATTTTGTTTACTGTCTTTAACATGTTTCAGATATTCAGTAAGTACTTTGTAGAGACCTTAAATTGCTTGCATTCCTTAAAAGATAAATTGCAGGTACTAAATTCATCTATACTGTTCTATCCATTTCTATTTTCTCTTTTGTTCAACACCAAGATCTTGATCTCTTGGACCATCCCTCCGTGTCTTTACATGTATATCACTATTGTACCTTTTCGGTTTATTTGATCCGACTTAGAGATTCGCTTAGATAGAAGCTTACTTATGATGTACTATTTTTACTTTTTTCTCCCTTTGCTCTCAGCATTCACAAGAGTTGCTTTTGCACTCCTACATTGTACTCACATTCCTTAAAAGTTAAATTGCGGGTACGAAATTTACGTATACTGTTCTATCCATTTCTATTTTCTCTTTTGTCTAACACCAAGACCTCCATCTCTTGCACCCTCCCTCTGTATCTTTGCACATATACCACTATTGTACCTTTTGGGTTTCTTTGATCAGACTAAGAGATTCACTTAGATAGATGCTTACATATGATGTACTATGTTCACTTTTTTCCCCTTTTTCTCTCAGCATTTATAAGAGTTGCTTTTGCACTCTCACATTGTACTCACAATGGACGTATCTTTTTAGTCCCATTGACCTAATCTTGTGGCCACTTTTTGGACATTATTAAAGGGTTTCTTTGATCAGAGTCAGTCAGACTTAGAGATTCACTTAGATTGATGCTTACTTATGGTGTACTATGTTGACTTTTTAAAATTTTCCCTTTTTTTCTCATGTTAGGTGAGATGGTTCCAGCATAACATGACAGACTCACACCTTTTTGTATCAGAGGCCCTAGATCTATTATCTTTTACGTCTCTCTTCTAGATTGGCTCTCCATCTTTGGAGTTTGATATCTAGGTTTGTCATACTCTTCTTTCTGCATTTCATTTTTATAGGAACCGCTTTAGTGCTCCCACTTTGTATTGACATCATGGTTCCAAACAGTCCCATTGACCTTTTTAGTTTTTTTTGTGGTCATTCATTGGACATTAATAAAATTATCTTAACTTATTTTTTCTTATCTCAGTATTTATAAGATTTGTTTTTGCACTCTCACATTGTACTCACAGTGGACATATCTATTTATTCCCATTGACCTATTCTTGTGGTCATTTTTTTGACATTAATAAAAGACTTATTTATTTATTTATCTGACCATGCTATTTCACATTGTTTGCTTGCATGATAATGCCTCTGCACCTATGTTGTATGGTCGAGATTTATAAGCTTTGATGGTTGTCATTGGTTTGTTGTGTGACTGAACTGGTTTCTATTTTTTAGAAGCCTGTTGCCATTACTAAGAATAAATTTGCTGTGCTGCTACAGGCTCACAGGATGGATCAGGAGCCCTCACCTGCTGCTGCACGTTTGAAATCTGACCTAGGTGCTGTTACGTCCAATTTGAAGTCAATACTTAAACTTGTTAGTGGAAGAGTAATGCTTGTGTCTGAATCTAAGCGCTCGATTAGCCAGATACTGCAATCTATACTCTCTGAAAAAGGCACAGACGCCACTGTCCTTCTCACTATACTTGATATGATGAAGGATTGGATTGAGAATGACTTCAGGTCATCTAGTTCTGGAACATCCGCTGCAGGCCTTAACAAGGATATCATTTTGTACCTACAAAGGCTGTCACAAGTTGATAGACAGGTTCTATCTACACCATTTTTGGAAGAGTGGGATGAAAAATATCTTCAGTTACTTTATCGACTCTGTTCAGATTCAACCAAGTGAGTAGCTGATGTTTTTTTCCAAGAAGTTTGAGATTTGCAAGTGAAGGAGGCATATTACATATTTTTATTACTACTTGTGGTTTTGTCAGGTATGCATTGCCTTCAAGACAGGAAGTATTTCAAAAGGTGGAAAGACAGTACATGTTAGGCCTGAGAGCTAATGATCCTGAGATGCGACAAAAGTTCTTTGCCCTTTACCATGACTCTCTTGGAAAAACTTTGTTTACACGATTACAATACATAATACAAACTCAAGAATGGGAAGCTTTAAGTGATGTGTTCTGGCTAAAACAGGGCTTAGATATTCTTTTGGCAATCTTAGTAGAGCACGAACCTATTACACTTGCTCCAAATTCAGCACAGGTGCCTCCCCTTATGGCCTCAGGTGCTGTCCCAGAGCGTGCTGGAATGCAGCAGGTAGGTGATGCTCCAGAAGAGGCTGATGGAACTCCCCCAACTTTTATTGGGCTTGTGAACAAGCATGCAAAGTTCTTGAATGAGACAATCAAACTTCAGGTTTATATTCTTATCCTCTGTGCATTTCATGTCATCACTATGTAGGAGTCATGCAGGAAAGCTACTTTTGTAAGGATGTATTTGGTTGGAATTTTTTCGACTGTGCATGTCAGAATTTAGTTGTACACCTAATAAGGTGCATTTTTTCAGGTTGCAGATGTTGTGATTCCCTTGAGGGAACTTGCACACACAGATGCTAATGTGGCATATCATTTGTGGGTATTGGTGTTTCCAATTGTGTGGGCTACTCTACAAAAGGATGAGCAAGTAATGCTAGCTAAGCCCATGATTACCCTCTTGTCTAAAGACTATCACAGCAAACAACAAGATAAGAGGCCTAATGTTGTACAAGCACTACTAGAAGGGTTGTCATTGAGTCAGCCTCAGCCTAAAATACCAAGTGAGCTTATCAAGTTTCTGGGGAAAACTTATAATGCATGGCATATAGCTGTTTCTTTATTGGAAAGTCATGTTATGCTATTTCCTCAGGAAACACGCTGCTCTGAGGCACTTGCTGAACTATATCGTATGCTTAATGAGGAAGATGTTCGGTATGGATTATGGAAGAAAAGGCCAATAACTGCAGAAACGAGGGCAGGACTATCCTTGGTCCAGCATGGATACTGGAAGCGTGCTCAAGATCTTTTTTATCAGGCAATGAGTAAAGCAACCCAAGGTACATACAACAACAATGTTGCTAAAGCTGAAATGTGCCTCTGGGAAGAGCAGTGGATATCTTGTGCACGGCAGCTGAACCAGTGGGAAGTCCTTTCAGATTTTGCTAAAGGTATTGAGAATTATGAAATATTACTTGATTGTCTATGGAAGATTCCTGAGTGGGCGTTTTTGAAAGACAATGTGCTTCCAAAAGCCCAATTGGAAGATACACCGAAGTTTCGTATAGTACAGGCCTATTCGGCTCTTCACGATGGAAGCATTACTGGAGTTACTGAAGCTGAAAATAGATTTTCTCAAGGAGTCGATCTGGCATTAAATCACTGGTGGCAACTACCTGAAATGTCTGTTCAATCTCATGTACCACTTTTACAGCAATTCCAGCAGCTGGTAGAGCTTCAAGAGTCAGCAAGGGTTCTTGTAGAAATTGGGAATGGAAACAAGCAACATGTTGGAACTGCTCCCCTTGGAGGGGTTCATGGTGGCTATGTGGACCTTAAGGATATTCTTGAAACTTGGAGGTTGAGGACTCCTAATGAGTGGGATAACATGTCTGTTTGGTATGATTTGCTTCAATGGCGAAATCACATGTATAACACTGTAATCAATGCATTTAAAGACTTTTCAAATACAAACCCCCAGCTTCATCAGCTTGGATATCGTGACAAGGCGTGGAGTGTTAACAAGCTTGCTCATGTTGCCCGCAAGCAAGGACTTTATGATGTCTGTGTAAATGTGCTGAACAAAATGTATGGCTATGCACAAATGGAAGTTCAAGTGAGTTTATTTTTTTGTATTTTCTGTTATATATTTTGTGATTTCTTTGAAATTTATATAGCAACATTTGTTATTTGTCTCAACTCATAAGTGGGAGTTCAGGTAAGTATCCATTTTTATGGGGTAACATTTTATCATTCTAACTGTTATCCATTTTTATGGGGTAACATTTTATCATTTGCCTTAATTTATTTTTATTACCAAAGTATTTAAATGGAAATCTAATGAGGTAATTTTCTGACCTATGAAATCCATCTGCAGGAAGCATTTGTGAAAATAAGAGAACAAGCAAAAGCTTATTTAGAAATGAGAGGGGAGATAATAAGTGGGCTTAATTTGATCAATAATACCAATCTGGATTATTTTCCTATTCAACACAAGGCAGAGATTTTACGCCTTAAAGGAGAATTTTTGCAGAAAATGAATGATTGTGATAGTGCTAATCAATCATATTCTGATGCAATCAGTCGCTTCAAAAATTTACATAAAGGATGGATAAGCTGGGGCAATTATTGTGACCAGGTATTTTCTTTAATTTTTATAGGGATTCTCTGTTCTCTAACACTAGGCTTGATCAATGTAGCTGCCTGAAATACATTTTTTTTGTAAACTGTGTCTTCCACATTGATTGTAGGTGTATAAAGAGACACATGAAGAGCTATGGTTAGAATACGCCGTAAGCTGCTTTCTTCAGGGTATCAAATATGGGGCTTCAAATGCTAGAAGTCACTTAGCGCGTGTTCTGTATTTATTGAGCTTTGACACCCAAAATGAGCCAGTGGGGAAGGCATTTGATAAGTACTTAGATCAGATACCCCACTGGGTCTGGCTTTCGTGGATACCTCAGCTACTTCTTTCCCTGCAAAGGCCTGAGGCAGCTCATTGCAAGCTTGTTCTTCTCAAAATAGCCACAGTCTACCCACAGGTCTGTATGTAAATTTAAATTCAGAAAAAGGTGTATTTTCCAGTGTATTATTACTCTAATATTACATTGGATGTAATATGCGTGGAATTAGTTGTCCTATTTATGCAACATGCACCTAACATTGGCTACGTTTTGATAGAGCCTCATGGAGAAGAGCACATTATTATGCATCTAGTTATTTATGATAGAGGCTTTCTTGTGAATAAGTAAATGTATGCGTTACTGTTCTTTTAATCCACTGCTATTTTATCAGGCTCTTTATTATTGGTTGCGGACATATTTACTAGAACGTCGTGATGTTGCTAGTAAATCAGAACTGGGAAGGGGAGCTGTAGCTGCTCAGCAACGTGCTCAACAGATGCCTGCCTCAGTTGCTAGTTCTTCTCTAAATTCTGTGGAATGTAATCCTGCAGCCTCACATCCAAGTGCAAGCAACCTGAACCCTGAAGTTGTAAATAATCAACTTCCTCAGGCTGGCAGTTTGACCGTTTCTCATGATGGTTCCAATCCTCAAGGACAAGACTCAGACAGAGGGCAAACAATTGATGGCAATGTTCCTGCAGGTTCAGAATCATCTCAGACAAATTCTGCAGGTATACATGACTCTCAAGCTGGAATCAGGCGCAATGCTGGGCTTAGTTGGGGAGCATCAGCAGTGACGGCATTTGATGCTGCCAAGGATGTTATGGAGGCTTTGAGGAACAAGCACACAAACTTGGCGAGTGAGCTTGAGGTTTGGTTCTTTTTGAGAATACCTCCAGCTTATGTTTGTTCTACCTACCTTTTGATTTTGTGAACATTATCTATTTATTCGAAATATCTCCTGATTGACTTGTAACCAATAATCTTGCTGCTTCCATATTGAGATGTACCAATCAGAAAATAGGATATTTAAGAAATTATTTGAAAAATATACCTTGACATAAGTTATTGGAGGTGTTGAAATATTCTTATTTTATTATTTAACAAAGTTCTAGATTGTTAAGTTGTCTTGTTTATTCCCTTATCATTAGGAGAAAACATGCCGGATTTGAGTTTGATCATCGATTGGAATACTGAGCTTGATGTTGTACTTTGTTTTCATTAGTATATTTTAAAAATTGTTTTCATTGTGTCTAAATTGCTAAAATTGTATATTATAGTGATATATATAATCAACCAAGGTAGCATGTGAACAAGGGAATGGGTTATACACTAGTACGGATACTCAGTACCCAGCATAGAGTCACAAAAAGTAGTGTGCCTTAGTTCTTTTATGTATATGTGTGTCCATGCTTTACACAAATGGAAATTATAGAAAAGAAATCAAATTTACCTTTTGCTGAGGTCTAAATATATTGATAATGAAACATAGAATGAAGGATTGTCAAGTTAAAATTGAATTTTAGTACTGAATATTCATCCAGCACAATCATACAAAATTAAATAATTTGTTTTTTTGGCCTCTGTGTCACCCTGGAAAACCTACAGCACATACATGCACGATAGCATGCACCTTTGAAATCTCTGTTAGATATCTGCTTACACTTAACTTGAAATGTCTTTGTGCCCAACTAGATAAGAAAAGATAAGATAAAATAACTTTTTTAATGTCCATGAATGTATGACCAAAATTCAATGGGACTTAGATGTACAACCAGTAATGACATACTGTTGAAGTGCCAAGGCTACTCCTGAAAACTAAAGAATAAAGATACCAGCGAGTAGGAAAGTACAAGTAAATAATGAAAAGGGATGGAACTGCCGATAATTAGGTATAAATGTAGAGGTAGAGAAGGAAGAACAAGCATCTGGTGCCACCTCAATAACTGGGAAACAATTTTACGCAGTTTCTGGTACGTCAGAATGTGTATCCAATATGTCTGGAGATAACCAGGGATGACAGTGTTAAGCCCTAGTTTTTGTGACATTACATTTCTATTATTATCATGGGAACAGCAACCTCCCAAGGGTATATCCAACAGCCTGCAAGCCAGATATACCAGAAACTTGTGACTCAGCAGGGGCTGAGTATATTTCTATTATTATTTTAGTATTAGCTTTATTGGCCAGCTAGGCCCTTAATTCTAACTGTATGGCTGGCTAGCTCCTAGGACCAAGGTGACCTAGTTTAGAGATCATCTTATTTTGTCTTGTGCATTTGATACATTGTAAAATGAGCTTTGGTATTAGTCATTTTTCGCTATAAATTTTTTTGGGGAGGTTTTAGATAGCAAAATTTTGAGGAGACTGAAAAGATGTAGTGAAGTGCCCATGGTAAAAATTTCAGGGCTTGGTTCTTTATAACTTCGGAGTTATAGTTTGTGGAAGTTAGACTAGTCCAGAAACTAGTCTCAAACAGGTGTTCTAGGTAAAACTGTTATATCTGAAGCTTGAGATCTCCAAATTGAGTGCCACCCGTTGCATCCAAAAGAAGACGGACCATAGTGTTTGTGGTAAAAAATTCAGATGCATAAAAAGGAAATTCAGACATGAGTCAGTTAGTACAAGTTCCCTTTCCTGAAAGGGACAAAAGCAACAAGTATTGGGAAAGTTTATCATAGCCTTCTCTTGGCACATCAGAATTTGGTCAAACCTGTGGCATTGTAGAGAAGCTGTGTTACCGGATCTGTCCACCTTGGAGGATGGATGCATGGATGTGCAGATCTAGTACAAATACGGATCCAGATTCACCTAGGATCTGCCTAGGACTCGCTTCAATTAAAACTGCAAACGTTTATTTCAACATTCAACTGTCCCATCACTTTTGGAGCCCGTGGCTTTCAAAATCGCTCGTAATTCCCGTGAATAATCCGACAGAGTCAGGTAATAGTTTGGGTCACGCGGTAACAGGTTGGGCTCGATCGCTTGGTGTGCTAGAAGCTCACCAAAAAAAGTGAGCATCGTTAAGCTCAAACACATGACCATAGATTAACTTGGGAGTTAATATAAATTGTGTTTGCTGCTCAAAGTGGCCTTGAACCCACGATCGGCCTCAGTATAAATTGTCTATGTTGCTCAAAATGGCCTCAAACGCTTGACTGACCTTGAAACTATGACTGAAAGGATGATATAAACTTATATATAGTAATAATAAGTCTAATATGATGATATAAAGTGTTTCTTACAATGTTCCCCCAAGTTTCTGGGATGCGGGAGCGGGGAAACGCACATTGGGGACGTGGAGACCACCCCCAAATTTTAGCGAAATTCGGGGGGGAACGTCCAGGGCATAATACAAATTATAAAAAATATAAAAATTAATATTATAAATTATTAAATCCCAGCAATAACAATTCAATGATTCATGCCATGTAAATCACTAAAAGTAAATAACAAATACTAAATACTAAATTCATCATCAGGCAATGTAAATCAGAATGTAACAAATTAATGACATGTTTCACAATTCATCATGATCACTTTCAAATGTCATTTGAATCTTGATATTCATATTTCTAATTTCGGTCATTCTAATTGAAAAAATTGAATCAGTGATATTGCATGCTAAAATAGTAAAATACTAAATTACTAAAGACTAAGTCTGAAATAGAGACTAAAACAACAATTAAAATTTCGTATTTTTAAACTGAAATTGGGAAAATCGTGGGGGAGCATCTAGGAGCCCCCTAGTTTCGAGAGGGAGAGTGTGGGAGCCCCCCTTCACTAGAGCGCGTTGCAGAACAGGGGGACGCGCTCCCTTGTGCGTTTATGAGAGTTTCTTGATTTTGGGGACGGTGGGAAACGTTTCGCCAGGAGTCCCCGGGCGCAGGGAGCGAGGGGGGCGTGCTCCCGACCCTGGGGGACGAGTCCCTGTGGAACGCTGGGTTTTTATAATCAAGTGGTTTATAGGGCAATTTGGGATGTTGATATAAAGTGGTTTTTATAATCAATATCAATCGACTTATATATAAGTAATAATAACCAAAGTTGCAAACATTATCTTGGCAAAAAAATCCACAGGATCCATAAAACGTTGTTTCAGAATATCTTGGGAATGTATCGGCAAAAATTGACAATATATCAACAAACTTAAAAAAAATACAAAAATATTCATTTTTTTCAATTTTTTATACATCTAATGCAACAAGAACATCAAATAAACACTTGGCCACATGAATATGGAAATAAAGCTGATATATAAGATATATAAGATGTCTAGTGATACATTACACATAAAAAATGAATCGTGTCCTAAATCATTACTCATGAGTCATAAAAAAAATAACAAATATATCTCATGATCATCATCACAAGTCAATAATAATAATAAATGAAATTAATTAGTTTGACTAGGATACCAAAATTCTCTTCATGCATGTGTCCCAACGGAAATGGATTAGCACAAGTTGTGGCTAACACTAGTCCAATATCTCATGGATCAATACTAATTGCAAATATATTCTAGGATTATAATTCTAACCGAATTATGGAAAAGCTTTCATGTATTTTAATTTTTTATTGTCCAACATTTCCGACTATTAAGAGTCAAGATATAGCCCATCTTTAGGGAGATGTCACACTTGAAGCAAGATGAGAAAAAGGAATCCACAAGCCAACTCTATAGCTAACTACTTCAAGCCAGAGTGGAGCGCTCCATGAAAGGGATGTTCTCTAGTGAAATAGATTAAACACAACGGGCAACTTTAGACATCAAAGAAGACCAAATGATCAAACCATCAAACCAAACCTCCACTATTCAATGAGAGATGACATAGATAAGGAGTTGTGTCCTCTCCGGAGTTCAAAGAATGTTTATAAACCGGTCTCTTTCTTTTGCTCAACTTAAGCCCATAATTTGTGTTTAGCCTATTATTATGCTTTTCAACCTTGGCCAACATATTAGCATTCTCTATATGGATATGATGCTCCATGCTGTAAGAATGCTTTGCAAGGGTGGATTTCATAATAGGCTCCTCACACTCCACCCTCCACAGAGTCAAAATCTCCTTCACAAAAAATCGGCAATATCTTGTGAAAAAATCGGGTGAAAAAATGAGCTATTTTTTCACAAAAATTCTCTCTTTGAAAATCGTGTGATTTCTCGGAACATCGGCGATTTATCGGTAATGTTTGCAACACTGATAATAACAAGCCATATAAATAATTATATCATAAAAGATTGGAATTATAATATAATAGTAACTCTATAACTATGAATTAGATTAGTTATTAATTATAAACATTAAGTATTATTTATTTAATAAGAATTATAAAATAAATTATATAATTAAATATATAAATATATATATTATTTATTTTATAAGTATTATAAAATAAATTATATAATTAAATATATATATATATATATATATATTATTGAGGTTTAATTTTTATTATTTTATAAAAACATTTTTATATTATTTGTACCTGTTGTTTCTCTGTCATATCCGAATCCTGGCTTTTCAAAAACTCGATGGATCTGTATCTGCATCTGGATCTGGATCCGAATCTTGTAACTTAGTAGGGAAGACATACTAGGATACTATAGGGCAAAACTTTAGACTCAAGGGAGTTAAAATTTCAAATATATATCAGCAGAAAGGTCTGCTAGCAAGACAACCTACAAACTAGGGATTTTAAAGGTATGTTAACTTGAAACTCACATAACTTTTGATTGGAATATTTGTTTGGGGTGATTAAAAAGGAGTGATAAAGAGTAATCCGAGGAGAATTATTGGTAAATATTAATTTATGCTCACATGGAAAATGGTTATGCAAAAGTTAATTTGGAGAACAAAATTAAGGAATTGAATGATAGGTTACTGACACATGTTCAATAGATAAGCACAAAAAATAATATAAAAAGTGAGTTGAAATAAATGCCCATTAAAGAGGATCTCAAAGTTATCGAGGGGTTAATTTTGAATGAGATGACACATCTCTTTACTCCTAATTGATCTTCTCAATAAAATTTAAGGAGAACAAGGACTACTTGTCCCAGTCACATATTGAGAAAATTGAAAATCAATTGGAGAACAAGAGGCATGAGTTCTTGACACTCGTTCCATCATCACTCCATAGCCCACATCATCATGGGTTCAACTTGGAACCAAGGAACTACTTCATTCCCAAGATTGATATGAGAAAGTTTGATGGCAATGATCCAATAGCATGGATATTCTAGATGGGGCAATTCTTTGATCTACAACAAGTGTCAACTTTACAATACTATAGTAACTATTACATCTTTATATTTAGAACCTGATCAATTTGTGTGGTACCTGTTACCCCTTGACATGTAGGGGTGACTGAATGATCATTTCCTATGTGATATTCCATCACATCTAGCTGTTCAATAGATGAGATCTATGGTTTGACCATGGATATTTTCGAGAGACCCCTTCAGCTTGCTAAGTTCACCATGATATGTGGTAGAGATCGATCAGTACGTTTAGTTTACACTAATGTTATGACATATGCTCTCTAGTTGACTCATGGTAAATGCTTTCTTGTGTGTGCACATGACCATATGGGGTCGATGGTGTTACTCTATAATGGCTCGTGCATCCTAGATTGTTATTTCATAGCTAAGGATGCATCATGGTGTGGTTATAATTCTTCATTAGATTAAGTGTATGACCTTGCGGGTTAGGTGTGTCCCTAGGGATCTAAGTAAGTGTGACCCTCATTTCATGTAATTTACTAGTCATTTTTCATATCCGGTCATTTCACTAGCCATTTCACCCATTTCCATCATGTCCCCCTTTCGCAATTAAGTTATTAATTATTATATGTCATGTTCTAAGGTCTATACTATTTCTATGCATGATGCTTAAGACAAAGTTAAAAGAGTGAGAGTACTCTAGTGGAAATGGAGCTAAATGATAAATGTGAGCTATGCTCCCTTGCAAAAGCCATGATCCTTATGTCCTAGCTTATTAAAGCCAAATCCAAAGAAAGAGATGTATGCTTAAAAAAAAGAAATAAAAAGAAAATAAAATGATTGTAAAAAATGGTGCAAAGGAAGGGTAACTCAAGAAGAAAATTATTTCCTTCCAAGGCACACATATGCAAGAAAAATTGTGAAACCCTAGCTCTTGAAAGCTAAGGGGTAGACCTAACAATCAGTCACATTGCTATGATAGTTAATTCGTGAAGACCTTTCCTTAACATCACATTCATTTAATCATCCTTACCTTAGAAACATAGGAAATGTACTTAGTCCTAGAGGTGTAACATGAAAATCTGGATCAATTATAGTTGCACCATGGTAATACTAAGGTTATTGGGATAATTAATCAAAAGTGAGTGAGTTAATTCAAAAAGTGCACTTGAAAGCCTTTTATATTAATGTTTGCATATATTATAGTATTTTTCCTAAGCCATATTTGGTATGGTTTTACACTTGGTTGCTCTATAGTTATTTCGTGTCACCTCCTAGATGGCATGCCCCTCTTCTTGATGCACATGTGGGAGCCTTTATAGGCATGCTTCTTTATCTTTGATGCACAATTGGATCATGCATTCGTCACTTTTGAAGGATGTGGCACACACATCAAGTATCTGATTGCACACATTCTAGAGGGGCGCTTTATGGTTTTTGTCGTGTATTGGACCCTTGAGACACTTGCATCATCTTCTAGTGGAGCACCCTATCATTTGAGGCATTTTCCTTCATGGTTTGACTATTCTTGCGGTACGTTGCACCTTGGAGGACTCATTCTTGCCACACATGCCACTTTATCTTGGGGCAATCATCACTTTCACTTGACTTAGTGGGGTGCTCCTTCCAAGTGTTAAATTAAGGTAGACAAAGCTTCCATGCTTAATAAGTGATTTTGCTTGAGTGAAGGGTACATTTTTGTTAAGGTCATGACATAGGAGTTTAACAATAAGCACCACCAACATCAAGGTACATAGAGAGGTTCATGTACAGAGGTTCATGTGCTTGATTAAATGGCAAGCCCGTACCCTCATGCATTATAGAATCCAGTGGAAATGTTGCAATCTTGAAATCATGAAAACTGTTAAGTCTATTGAATTCTGAATGGTATTAAAATTCTACTTTTTGCATATGAAGTCCAATGAGGTTGGAACTTGGAACTACTCTCAAACGTCCTGAAACAATTAATGGTAATGTCAAAAATTTAAGAGGATAGAAAATGAAAGATAAGAATTTAACATTATTATTTAATATTACTGACTTTAATGTCACTTGTACAAAACTGACTGGGCTCGTACATACCAAACTGGTCCCTAGGCATCACCAGGCATCCCGAAAACAGGGGTAGCCCATAGAAAACTGGTCCCTGGGTGTATCCAAGCATCCCCAAAACAGGGCTACCCTTCTCCTCTGCAATCAACGCCCCTCGAATCTGTGACAAACGTCTCAAGTACTTTGGCCAAGTTTCGGGTATGGCAGGGTACGCAGGTACGGGGTATCTGGTACGTGGGTACAAGTATCTGGTGTGGGTATGGGTACCCATGCTACTTAGGTCTCACACAAATGTCCACGGGAGATCCACCTTTCTTTCTCCAAGATCTGTCTATACAATCTGTAGGCAGTTACAGGTGTTTGAACTCTTTTCTAATTATTTCATACATCTTCCTGTGTATATAATAGTTCTTATGGAGGATACCTTTGAGATTGAAGTCCACAGCTGCCCTTTCTCAAATTAATACATTATTCCTGGTACCAGTCTCACGACAACTTTAATTGCAGTGCCCCTACGGTGCAACAATATCTCCTGAATTGCCTGGGTAACCAGTCATTCCAACTGCCAGTGCTATAGGACATATGCTCAACATGATCATTGTAATTTATTAACATCTTTGACAGGCTCTTCAGCCTGGATATGCATAGGTCAAATTTTGAGTACTCCTGAAGTTTAGTCGAACACAGTGAGTCGATTTGACAGACTAGGCATCATTAAAGGAAGTTTGGTCAAACACAGTGAATCACAGAAAGGAAAATAATACTTTTAAAATCATTTTTCATTTTTGCTGTTGTTTTTCATTGTCTGAGAGGGTTTTTAGCTTAGAAGAATTTGGAGCACAGCTGAAGGTGTTTGCATCATTACGTTTAAAGATTCTATGAATGTTTAGAGACTGGAATTTCATGAGGACTACAGATTCATATTTAGCATTTAGTATTTACTGTTGATGGGCGTCATTCCTCAACATGGATATGCAAGCTAAACAGATGATATACCTTAATTCAGATTTTTTTTCCATGTAAAATTTAAATTTTAACATATAATTATAAAAATATTAGGGTTAAGGTTCCGATTCCTGAATTCCTGCTTTTGGGACAAGTGCTGCACTCACACCAGAATCTTCTGCCAATTCCAATTGCACCCATGGTTCATGTAACTTTGCTTGTAATTAATGCTTCATCGTCACATACGACATATTATAATCAGCCTGCTTGTACAGACTCTGCCAGCCCACAGGGTCAACCATAAACCACCCAGAAAGGGTGATACTTATATTCCACTGGAAATCCATGATGGGGTATGCCAAAATAGTCCAATTGCGCCGTTGAGAGTAGGGGGACCTCCACTGGATTGAAACCCTGGCTCATGGTGCAAATTGCGATCATCGTCACTATTGATCCAACAACCAATTGGCAGTTATAGGCACAAAAAATGATCTATTATACAAGCTTACTCTACTGGGTCACAGCAGAGTCATGAGAATTTCCCCTCCCACCATAGTTGAGAAGGGCAAATATGCTGGATATGCATCTGTTTGTAGCTTGCGATATTTTAATATACAGTGTAATACATTGCATATATGTGGTCCAAAATCATCTGTCATAACTTTGAAATTTGCATGTGAAACGAATTGTATGTACATATTTCTTGGGAATGTCCTTATTTGCTGTAAATATTATCAGTTCTTCATCGGTTCTGTGGCATATTATACCATGCTTTATATATTTCTTGCTGTCTCAGCTTGCTTTCGAGTTTGTTTTGTATTAGCAGTTTACAAAATGTGAAACTTCTTGTTGCCTATAAATGGTTGCTCCGTGTACCCCACTGCTTTGTTTATTATTTTAGTACCTCTAGGTTCTTACACGTGGTTTTCCAGGTCTTTTTGACTGAAATTGGTTCAAGATTTGTCCCTTTGCCTGAGGAGAGGCTTCTTGCTGTAGTGCATGCATTACTGCACCGGTGTTATAAATATCCTACTGCCACAACAGCAGAGGTTCCCCAATCTCTCAAGAAGGAGCTTTCGGGTGTTTGTAGGGCTTGCTTTTCAGCAGATACTGTCAACAAACATGTTGAGTTTGTGAATGAGTACAAACGGGACTTTGAACGTGATCTTGATCCAGAAAGTACATCAACATTTCCTGCTACACTATCTGATTTGACTGAGCGTCTGAAACACTGGAAGAACATTCTGCAAAGCAATGTGGAAGATAGATTTCCTGCTGTCTTGAAACTGGAGGAAGAAAGCAGGGCCCTGCGTGAGTTTCATGTGGTTGACGTGGAAGTGCCAGGACAGTACTTTGCAGATCAGGTATGCAGCTTCTTGTGCATATTCAAGTGTTGGCACTGTATGCCTGAGTAATTGTGGAATACAATGGTATACATTCTGATTTGCCCATTTACATACAAGAATGCCTATTTTCATGTACAGGTCTAGGGAAGGTTTTTGAAGTTAACTTTAAGTTCAATTTATTGAATCAAACAATGAAGAATATGGGCAGATAAATACCAATGCATCTTTTAAGTTGCTTTATGGTTCTGCAGTTTTGCAAGGCTTCTTGAATTACTTTGATGAAAATAACGTTTGAGAGAATGTTCTTTGATATTGAAAGTAATCTTGTGTGGGCCATATTTTATGTGTATATAGCATTCACAGACTGAAATTGTGGTTTCTAAACTATTTTCATTGGTATCTTGCAGGAAATTGCACCTGACCATACAGTAAAATTGGATAGAATTGGGGCCGATTTGCCTATAGTGCGCAGGCATGGTAGCAGCTTCCGTCGATTGACAATAGTTGGTTCTGATGGTTCACAACGACATTTTCTTGTACAGACTTCACTAACTCCTAGTGCCAGGAGTGATGAAAGAATGGTACAACTGTTTCGTGTCTTAAACAGGTTGTTTGACAAACACAAGGAATCAAGACGCAGGCATCTTGCATTTCACACTCCAATCATTATACCAGTTTGGCCGCAGGTGCATTTGGCTTCTTTCCACTCAAAACAGATTGGTTAACCATTGGTGCTGATTTTGGGTCATATTTTTATTTGTATTACTATTGTGACATCCGCATGATGCATAGGATTAAATTATGGCATGCATGTTCTAGTAAAAGAATAAATCTGAATACTGACTTGTTTTACTTCTTCATATGTAGTTTGGAAATAAAATGTTTGTCAGCATTCACGATATTGCATTTGCATAGGCTGTTATGTTCTCGAATTTTGAGTTTCCAAAAATTTAAGAACCTACTTTGAGTTTCCCTGTTGAGTCGAGGGTAGACAGAGGGGGATGCATCTGCAGATCCTCGAATTGGGTACAGATTCAGATGCAGATCTGCCTGGTTCTGCCTAGATTTCATTCCAAAACTTCACAAGTTAGCGGCAAGGCAGGGACTGCAGTTGTGTGCTGGAATATGGCATGTTCCAGTTGCTTTTTCATATTTTAGTGAAATGAATTGATCGCCCTAAGATTTTGTCCCTCTATATCTGCAAGCATGCTATGCCATGATACACGTGGGTCCGCTGCCCTATTTGTTGCCACGTTTACTAATAAAATGAAACACAATAGCACCCTGGGTTGGTGTCTCTTGTTTGCCAACTTTCAAATCACTTTGTGATGCTTGATTTTCTTATTTTCCAACTAATATATCGAAGGTGGAGGTTCGGGTCTGAATTAGGCAGCCAAGCATATCTTGATGGAGGCTATCTGGCATTCCAAAACTGCAAAAGCTATGAACAATTATCAAGGATACCTTTGAAAGTAGCAACAATAATCACCAGATGGTCACTTGTTCGCATTCAATAAAATGTATTATTTGCCCAATAACATTAGTAAATCGAACCTATTGCAGAGGTATGGTAATTGCCAAAATAAATACTTCTTCAAGAAGACAATGATGAAAGATACAATCAAAGTGATCAAGCTTCAAGCCTGTCCCAGATATTGAGTATATTAGCAGCCTAGTGGATAAGGAATTCAATGATCAATCTGCCCTTAAATGAAGGCTTTAGTTATTAAAAATATTTCTGCAAACATAGTAGCCTTTAGAAAAAATCGGGGAAAAATTGGCATTATCTCAGGATAAATCGGGAAAAAATTGCAACATCTCGGGAAAATATCGGGTGAAAAAATTGGCAATTTTTTCACAAAATGTCATCTCTCTGAAAATTGTGCGATATATCGGCGATCTTTGCAACACTGGTTTCAAGTGGTTGTGTTGGTTGCAGCCAGGGATTGATTCCCTCTTTGTGGGTTTTAAACACATATTACACTGGTGTATTGATCCTTGATTTGTTTGCGTGGGTGGTTTCCTTAAGGTGTTAGACTTGTGTGGAATACTCTGTTTGTCGAACATGGTATTAGAGCAATTGTGAAGGCCTGTTCTCATTGTTGATTGAGATCTTAAACCTGTGTTGCTACATGCTTGAAAGGACTTTTGGTTGGCACCAAACTGGTCGGTTTACGCATCCGGTTGGTCAGTTTGATACATAGTGGAAAAAATAGGCGAAAAATCGGTGATGTCCTGAAAACTTGCGATTTTTGCTGGGTCCCAATTTTTCGGCCTGAAAAAATCGCGATTTTTCAAAAAATCAAACACTGGAAAAAATCGCCAAAAATTGGGAAAAAATCGGCAAAAATTGAGAAAAAATCGGGAAAAATTGTTAAGCAAATTTTGACCCTATTAAAGTGCAATTTTTGCAATTTTTAATGCTTTCCGCGGTTTGCCAATTTTTTCGCCGATGTTGCCAAGAAGATGTTTTCTGGATCCTCACCGATTTTTTGCCGATGCTGATTTTTTCCATGAGTTTTCTTCCAGTTCGGGGTTTGTTTGAGATGGTTGGGCCGATCAACTCGACCTGTTCCAGTTCCGAGTTGATCGATTTCTAAAACATTGATTGTAATATGGCTAGTCTCAGTAATCTCTTGCTTAGTAGTTCAAATTACTTTCAATGGAAATCCCATACGAAGTAAAGGACTTCACTAGATTAGCACGGGAAAAGAAATTACTGCCATTGATTTATCAAAGAAAACCAAATCGGATAATAAAAATGATGAAACATGTGATTAATCGGATTGTTCATCTGTAGTGATCTACGATTTCACATTCAAAGAATTTACAATCCAATGGTAGCTTGGCAAAAGTTGCAGACTGTGTTTGTTAAACACAACGAGATTTGAGCCCACCAGCTCAAAAACCAATTGATTGCTTGAAATCGCAGAGATTTTTCTTGCATTGGAGATTATCTATGTTTAAAACACAAATTTAGTTGAAGAATGTAAGATAGACAAGAAGGACGATCAACTTATATATACTATTCTTGCTAAGCTTGGTAGTGCCTATTCTATTTTTGTCTCTACCTTTCACTCATCTAGAAAAAGCACTAGCGGTTACTTTGAAAGTATCCTCTCTTGAAGCCTTTTGTTACTCCTTGATTAGAGAACAAGATAAGCTCTTGCACCTTGAAGTGATTAGCATTGTAGGTACAACTAACAAATTCTTAGTGGCACAACATAATGATAAATCCAAGCATTTGAAAGCAACATCCTTACAACAACAAGCAAAACAAGGGTTCCAAACCCTATCAACTAGCTCCTACTCTTTATGGTGATAAAGGAATTAAATTCAAAGGCAAGAAGATTGAGAGACATTGTAATTTTTGTGGGTGAGATAGTCATCTAGAGTTTAAATGATTTTAGAAGATGGAATCCTTAAATTTGTAGAAATGAAGAAGCACAATGCCAATCTTGATTCTTCTTCTAACTCTTCTTCTCATGGACATGCACTTTTTTCTTTGAATACAACATCTACTTCTTCTAAACAATGGCTTATTGATTTTCGAGCATCTTAACATATGGTTAAGGATAAAACTATTTTTCTTTACTATTAATAATTGTAACACCAAAAATGTAGTTTTTGGTGACGGTAGATCTTTGAGTGTTGTAGGCTATTGAATAGTTCAGCTAGATCGTGACCAATTTAATGGTATATTATGTGTACCAAGCCTTTATTGCAACCTTTTATTAGTTTATCAAATCACTCATTCAAATGGAGGTAAAACAATTGAGTTTTCACCTCACCAAGTTGTAATCAATGTTTAAAGGATCCCAAGCATGTCCTGGCCACTGAAGTTGTTGATGATATTACTCGGTTGTACATATTTGATAACTTTGGGTCGTCATCTCTTCCATTAGTTTTTAATATTTATTGCTTATAGTGATGATTTGAGCAGTTTTTGTCATGAGCAATTTTGTCATCTAAACTATCACTCATTGCAACAACTGTATCGCCAATATATCGCCAACATCGCGATATATTGGCAACAAATTTAGACACAAAGGGGGGCATCCATTGGAGTGTTTTCACTACCATTCTGTCCAAACCACATCACCCAATAGACTGTATTGACTATTAGAGAGAGCCATCAAAAGGAATAAGATGTTTGAAAATTTGGATTTGTTCTAGGGTAGAGCAACATGTGAAGAAATACAAGAAAGGTGCACATATGACAAAGACACAAAGCGAATAAGAGAAGGCAACACACAAATAAATGGAAGGGCACCATCGCTACATATTCATAATATTATCTTGAGGAATTTTGGTTGTTTGCAACATTGATCTGGTACTAACTAAATGATTTTTCACCAGTCCAAAAATGGGCGATAATTCTTTTTTTTTTTGTGTGTGTGTGTGAACTTTAAAATGAAATATAACTCAACCCCATTGGAGCATGATGAGCATCTATGCAATGGCCACAAGTTAGGGTTATTTTGGACCTCGGTGAATTCATGAGTCGAGTGACGAGTTTGATGTCTGAAGAATGTAGGTGACGGATAGAGCATGGAACACGAGCGACGAGAGTATAGTAGGGGTGCGATTTACGGTTTAGGTTAAAAAAAATTAATTATATTAAAAACGAACTTAAATCTTGAAAAATTGAATTTAAGCCCATAAAAATTGAAAAAATCGTTGTTGAATTTGTTTTTATGATCTCGAATTGAATTTTTTTGATTCTATTTGGTTCGGTTCGACTTTAAGTTAGGCATTGAAATTCGCTGAACATGAACAAATTCGATTTTTTTTAAAGTTCGCGAAATTTCGAACTTAAATGTCGAAATTCGGCAAACCACGTGACATATTTCTTACAGTGACGGTGTCTCTTCCAGTTGTATTCTTAGCAAACATCATCGAGATAGTTCTAACGAATGTGCCTCTTGTCATGCCTCAACTCCCGTGCAACTTATTCATAGTGATTTGTGTGGTCCGCTTATGTTTGCTTCCTTCTTCGGGTTCAAGTACTTAACTTTCATTGATGACTTCTCCAAACACATTTGAGTTCATTTCTTAAAACTTAAGAGTGAAGCTTTTGATATTCTTTTGTCCTACAACGCCCTTGTAGAAAAACAATTTGGACATCAATTGCAAATGTTAAGAATAGACAATGGATGCAGATATGTTAACAACAAATTTGCAACTTATTGCATGGCACAAGGTATTCTGATTCAACATATTGTTTTGTCCTCGACTCCAGACCACAACAAAATGGTGTTGATGAGAGAAATAATCACACATTAAGGGAAATGACAAATTGTATGATCCAATTGAAAGGATTAAGTCCTCATTTTTGGGCGGAAGCCATTAATTGTGCTAATTACATAGTAAATTACCTGTCAGGCGTAAGCTGTCTAAGGCCTCTTATGACAACCCTGCATGGGTCTCATTATTGACGATGCCATTGTCTTCATTTTTGGGCCGAAGCCATTAATTGTGCTAATTACATAGTAAATTGCCTGTCATGCGTAAGCTGTCTAAGGCCTCTTATGACAACCCCGCATTGGTCTCATTATTGGCGATGCCATTGTCTCTTTAGGCCTAACAAATCCTAGGGCTAAAATGGTGTTGCACTCCCTCTTCCTCTTGGTGCCCCTATTCATTGGGAGCACTAGGAAAAAGGATGTAATCTTCTCATTAGTGTTTTGTTGGGGGGGGGGTAAATATGTTTGTTCTTAGCTTGAGGGATTCCCTAAGAATAACATCGAGCATTGTTGGTTTGAGTACCAACAAAAGATGGTGAGGAAATAATGACACTCCCTGAATAAGTAGTGGAATTGACCGTGCATCTCATTGTAATTGGGGCATCTAAATATAAAGTGCTCCTTTATCTTTGTATCATGTTGATGACAGATCTGGAATAAGTTATCCTCTCGTTGAATCTAGTGCTTAGCTTCCAAGTAAAGTTGTTGCGAGCTTTCTTTGAAATGACCTAGGGGGATCCTAAGCCCATGCTTCTAGTGAAATGTGTGAACGAGCCAAACTATGAGGTTGTCTTTTGGCACTAGGAAGTACTCTCAACTAAAGCTCACGATGGGTCTTAAATGTCCTGGGAGGATGATCTAAGTGACTGACTTGGATTTATTGTCTTTAAATATCCTCCTGATAATCCCATTCATCTCATGCTTAATAGGCAAGAGGTTTATAGCACCATCCAAAGAGTACTTCAACTGGGGAAGGCGGTTAATCAATATACCTCGCTCTCCTAAAGGGGGGCCAATTGGGCAATGGTATTTGAAGATCATTGGGAAAGATATGGGTGTTGGTCTCTACTAATTGGCGAGTTGGAGAATCTTTGGAGGCAATGTACAACTCTACAAGTCTGAAAACAATTTTGATCAGGAAGGGGTGTGTTGGAAACATTGCTTGGATGATGGGTTGGGAGACCATCCTCTTGTATTTGATGATTTGGTAGAGTAAGAGGGTTTGAACTCTCTTGGTTTTGGCCCAATTTGACTAGTAGGATCGGTCCCCAAATCTCTAAACCATACAACATTGTGGGTCTGATGATGGAGTCCATGATCTTGTCCAGAAAATGATGATGGAAACACGATTTCTTAAGAGGAGCAAGGGAGCCATACATTCACTTGGGCGATCTAAGTGACCTAGCTATACCATCTATAAATATCCTCCTTGATAATCCTATTCATCTCATGCTTATTATGAAAGAGGTGGCTAGGAGCATCCAATGAGTACTTCAGTAGGGGAAGGTGGTGGATTAATATACCTCACCCTCTCCGGGGGGGGCGGGGGGGGGGGGGGTTGTGGAAATTCGAGCGATGATCTCTAAATATTGTTAGGAAAGATATGGGTATTGGTCTCTGCCTACTGTGGATTGAATTTTTTTGGAGGCAATCCGACAAATCTACCAATTTGAAGATAGTCTTGATCTAGAAGGGATGTGTTGTGAATTCTACTTGGACGATGGGTTGAGAGACCATCCTCTTGCATTTGATGATTTGGTGGAGCATGAGGGTTTGAACTCTCTTGTTTTTGGTCCAATGCGACTCCAGTAGGCTTAGTCCCTGTTGCCGACTAGAAGCACACCTGGAGAACGCGACAAAAATATTCAAGTCGCTCGGTGTGGCCCTGGGGGCAAGTCAGAGTTAAGAGTTGTCACTTGAAACTTAAATCCCCCGTCTAGGCTTACCCCTAGCGAAGCCAAGGGGTGTGGGCCCTAATAAAAGAAAATCTAAGGTTTTTAATCTATGAAGAGAAAAACACACTTAATCTAGGAGTTAGAGAGAAGATGATAAAATATTGAAAGAAACATTAGCAATTAATTTGAGCACAACAATGCATGAGATTAAAGATGCATTCACGACATTTTGCAGAATGATTTAAACAATAATATTGCATGAAGACCAGTGCCGAGATTGTGAAATTGATGCGACTGTGTTATTTCATGAAAGTATTGCAAAGTCTCATTGTCAGTTTTAAAATTATTAATGAGTATTAGAGGAGTGGGTTTGGCCCAAGTAAACTTGACCTCTCGAACTGAGTGGTATAGCAGTTTAACCAAGTGTCCAACAAGGCGAGGCATAACCTACTTACAGTAGCCTTATGACTCTATGGTGTCAACCCATGCAATCTCCCGAGTTCTTGAAGTTGAGCTTATTCGGATTTTCCTATTAAATTAGTGCTTACCTTCCTTTCTGGTTGACCAACTGATCAGACTAAGCTGTAGCGGCCAAGAGCATACTCAGATGTCAAGCGTTGGTTTATTTTATTAAATGAAAAAGGATTTTCTATTTGGTTAAATCTACTTCCAAGAATCTCTTTTTCGGCCGAATTCCAGTACTCGAGCAAGCTCTTTCCATGGCACCGTACTTCGGGAAGGCAAGGACAAAATTACTCAAAATTGGAAATTGTTAAAAAAATGTGAAAAGCTAAGTCCTGAGAACTCTTGTGGCTCGCCGTTGAAACGGATCCAACAAGTTAAATTTTAGTCCTATGTTTATTTTATTAGTTGGAAAATAAAAGTGAGGTCTTGAG
The DNA here is from genome assembly GCA_027924585.1 of Larix kaempferi. NCBI lineage: Eukaryota > Viridiplantae > Streptophyta > Pinopsida > Pinales > Pinaceae > Larix > Larix kaempferi. The sequence goes on from BSBM01000887.1 coordinate 21,990,932, forward strand.
AACTCTTGTGGCCCGTTGTTGAAACGGATCCAATAAGTTAAATTTTAGTTTATTTGATTTTATTGAACCAAGAAATAGAACTAAAATAAAATAAAAAAGGAACAAGCACATAAAAAATGAGACGACGCGAATCCCTCTAGAGGGGATGGGGTTGTGGGCATTGGGTATCCCACTATCTCTCATTTAACTTCTCTTTTACAATGCTTTCAGAAGTACTTGTAGTCCCTTGAAGAATGGGAGTAACAAGTTTACAATAGTTTCAAAGAAAATGAAATGGATTAAGAGGAGGGTTCCCAAAATGCTCCAGATGGCTCAAATCATCGAAAATTCGCCAGCACGCCTCTCTACCTATCCAACAAAAAGCTAAAAACAGCAAAGAAAAATTAGTTAAAAAGTGGCCCAAAGCACTTTAAGAGTGACTTTGGGGTTAAACTAGGAAACAATTACTTGAAATGAACCAAGAAAACAAGCTAGAAATCGTGTTTCTTGGGATCTTTGCTTGCCTTTTTAGGGCAGCAAATAAAAGACTCTTAAATCAGCCTCATATAACCTTTAAACCACAAGCAAACTAGCCTAACAAGCCTTTAGATTTTACAATAAAATGAACTTGTAAAGGAAATTTACTTTAACTAGATCTAGATGTAAGATTTATGAACATTGAACACTAAGATCTAATTAACAAAAAATCAGACCTACTTTAAATGCTTATAATGTTTATAGATCTGAAATAAAAGACCCAAGTAACTAAGAAAAATTACGAGTTTGAAGCAGAGAGATAGAACCAAAGATTTGAAAAGAAGGATGGGTGGATGGAGTTTTCTTGGTAGTGGGATTGAGAGGGACTATGCTCCGTTTTGAAATCGCTTGAGAAGTAACAATGCTAACACACTTGCCACACTCTCCAGCTTAGATAACCTATGGACATCTCACAACAACTTGCACAAGGGAATCAAAATATTGATGCTTAACCACATAAAAGACTTAAAAGATTTGATCATTCAAACAAGAATTAACAAATCTTAAAGCATTTCTATATAGCTATCAATAAAAAGTAAATATCAAATGCTACTTCTTACCCTACTAGAATGCACATTCCCTTCAAAGGTTGTTTTAATTCCAACAATAAGCAAAATTGCAAAATGATACAGTTTACCTCTATTTTTCAATGAGCCTCAGACATCCACACAATAGACAATCACACAATGCAGTAGCCTCCAAAGCCTTCCCTCTTATTCCAATACTCATAAAATATTACAAAGAACACAAGAGCAGAGGTTCCACCTTCGGATGCTCAACAATGGAGAAGTGGCTTCCTTATATAGAAATTACAAAGAGAGGGGGATGCAATAGATGAAGAGAGGGCACATATGTGATTGAGGTAGTTCACGCTGTTCCATCCTTTGATGATAGGATTTGATTGGGAGCGATATGAATGGGGTTGCACCACCTCAAAAGAGGTAGGCGCACCTCAAAAGAGGTAGGCGCACCCCCACCTTGGTATCATCACAACCAATCACAAAATGCCATAAAGCCAAGTCGCCCAACATAGAGAGAGGGCGAATATCTTGAGTTTGAGATCACATTGACTTGCTTCCTCTGATTGAGCGTTGATTAAGAGTCAATCCAAAGGGATTGCGCCACATCTAAACATAGTTGGCAGCTCAACCTCGTGGGAAACACAATCAAATAGATGGATGCCATGTGGAAGGAGCCACCCATAAGAGAGAGGGTCGCACCACAAACTTGGATATATTCGCTTACCTTATATTTTGACTTTTTATCCACATGTTTTGTGATTTAACTAAGTCGCCCATCATAAGAGATCACATGCCAACTCATTTGGCACATGTCCATTAGCTTCTTTTTTTATATTTTGGGTCATTTTGTTGAATCATTGGCATTTCTCTGCCATTTTGTTGCCCCAATAAGAAAAAATGCTCCAAGTGATAATTTAATCACCCAAAACATAGGAAGATTGGGTCCCAGGGTAAAGAGGCCGCTCTAAGTGTGAAAACGAGCACCCCTGCGCCAAATTCCACCTCCGTATCACACTTTTATTACAATTTAAAATTTCCCATTTAAACCATTAAAAATGACCTAATTTTGCGGAAAAAAATATTTTTCTTGGAATTGACTCAAACTCCTAGGGGACTTGGTGCATGTCCATACGACTTATTATTGATGGTTAGCATGTAATAACCTCCCAAGGTTTGACCATCAAGGTAAATACTCCAACTTTGGAGGTGTGAGTGAAAAACTCAGGAATTATACGTCACTGAAACGCAACGCATAATTCCTAAGGAAAAAACACTCTAGAGTATCTCCTTGACAGATAAACCTAAGGTAAGCCAAGCCTATTACAAAAACACCATGCTTAGACCAACTTATTACAGTTCCCCGTGGGAGTATGAACATGCAATTTATTAAAAAAAGGCACTGAAAAAGGCCTGATGGACTCTAGTATCACTGAAAAAGAACATGTAACATGTTCAACTTTGGCACGCTCGCTTGAAAGTCTAGCTAAGTGCAACTTAAATGGCAACAATCCCCAAACCTCCAAACCGTACAACATTGTGGGTTTGATGATGGAGTTCACAAGATCCAAATTGGATGAGGTGTGCTGAAATTGTCAATGGAAACCCGACCTCTTTATTAGAGCACGTAACCCATATCCCTTATTCCCTCGAGGTTGGAGAGCTTGCCTCAATCCAAATCTAGGCCTTGAAAACTTAATTCCTAGATATGTATATGTCGTGGTAATCTCAACCTCCTCCCCTCTGAAGTAAAAGTTTAAACCTAAAAGGGACTTGAACTTCTTCAAACAATTGAAGGTCATGACCGTGGTTTTTCTGAGGTTGATTGTCATCTCTTGAAAGTTGCAAAACGTTGCGACAAAATCCATCCTTGTTGACCCTCAAGTGTTGATATGTGGAGATCAGGACATGGTGGAGGAGACAATTTAACCTGGTTGGATGTGCTTGTGCAAAAAAGCCTCCAACTTGTCTATGTAGATCTCAAATAAATTGGGTAAAAGGGGGCTACCCTACTTCAATTTGATGGTCCGCCTAATGAAGTTTGGTAATCCATGAACCATATGAAGGTGACCAAGGACTACCTCATAGAGTCGCATATTAGCAACGATAACAATCTTTGAGATGTCAATGTTTTTGAGCCTATGGAACATGGCATCCTACAAAACTAAGTTGAAAGCTTTCTAAAAGTTCACAAAAAAAGACTTTTGAAGATATGATATGTTATTATCAGAAACCCTTGTTTGAAACTTGCCTGTGCCTTACCTTGGAGGTTTTTCCTCTCGGGCTCCTTCGATAACTTCAAACAAAGGGAGAGGTGGCATAGAGCTTCAAGAATGCATGCCCCTTGATGATTTTCCTGTAAGTATTCTGATTTGCAATAGGACTCCATTTATGAATCTGGTTGATGATAAGGTGGGACCAAGCTGGTGGGAAACTTGTGCGAACAACATGATTAAACAAATCAACAATGTGATGTATCGATGGGTGTATACAATGCTTGAAGAACTCTGCTTGCTACCCCTTCTTCATCTCTAGCACTACTAGTGTTCATCTCCCATATTGCCTCCTTGATATGTATATAGAACACGTGGAAAAAGGATGTGGGGGTTTTGACTAGTATAGGGGTTTGTCCGTTAACACCATAAGGGGCTGTAGTGTGGGTGAACATGGATTGAGTATCAAGATTAGTTGGTCAACTAGATTTATAGGGGAAAATAGTGAACTAATAGCAAAGTGAGGTGTGCAATTTACGCCTTCTCTATGTTATGAAGAGGCCTTTCTAGCGGTAAAGGAAGCATTGATAATATTTCTATGATAGAGTGTAGGATGTGGGATTGTGGTAGGGGGTGTGACAAAGGGGTTTATAAAAGATTTTGCACTCATCATACCTCTTGTTCATGGGACCAAGTTTGAATTTCGAAGAGAAAGTGGGGGGGTTGGTGGTGTGGGGGTAAGAACTAAAGGTTGCATCTCAAATAATTAAAGAAGAACAATTGTACTTGGAGGAGGATGACTCGAAGGACTCAAAAATGGAGACTCGAAGGACTCAAAAATGGAGAGTGGGAAGGAGCTTGTAAAGGTGGCCAATGTAGACATCTTGGTCCTCATCCTCCAAAAATATGGTGGTGTGAGTAGAATATTGGGAGGGGGAGAAGGGATATGAGCTTATGGTAAACTCTAGGTATTCAGGTGATGGAGAGCTAGTGAATATTCCAACTGATATTTTCTGTCTGTTTGTGAAGTTTTTGATGATGTTTGTTGCTTGCTTGTAGTTTTATGGCTCAATACTCAAAGGAAACATGAATGCATGTAATGAACTATGCTTGTATGAGCATGCATGGGTTTTCCAACCCCTAAATAACCCAAATAATAAAAAATGCTATAAAGTAGGGATATAAATAATGCACATACGTACCAATAGCTGTAATAGTGGATGTGGATCAATATGAGACCCACATGCAAGAGATATGCCAAGGATCAGTCAAGATATGAATCAACCTCTCTCCAAATATGCGCCCTTGATATAAATGTGCCCTCTTCAATATGTGAATGGATGCATGAGTGCTCAAACGATGTCAGATTGCCCCCGGATGAAGGTACTAGGGTTATAATGCCCTTCTGATCAATATGGAAGCTGCATGGAAGACATGCATGAATTCTAGGTCAGAGGGCGAGAACTCCCTCAAAGAAAGTCGCCCATGCTAGAGAATGCGCCTCTTTGAATGATGAAATGGTGAGATCTTTCCTTTGAATCCGAATGAGCAGCCTGTATTCAGTAACCAGGCTAATAGTATTGCTCTAAGAAGGATAGGAGCAACGTGCAGACTGAATGGTGGTTATTTGTCAAGATATGAAGTTATCCTCTTTGTCCAATTCGTCCATGCAAGAGAGGGCGAATCATCCTACTCCAGGATTAGCTAGAACCCTGATGAATGCTGAAGAATCCTGTATGATGATAGTAATAATGTTGAATCTGGATGATCCAAACCTGATAGTGACTAGGGCAGATAGCTTTCACTGCCGAAATACACTTGATGGTCGAGTCGTGTTCCCTCAACCCAAAACTGGCTCTCTGAGCTCTCCAAGTTGACTTCTCAAATCAATAATCAATACGTAGGCCTTAATCATTCAATTTACCTTTTTTTTTTTATAAATTTGACATGGCTTGACCTAACTTTTGCATGATTAGGTCGCTTTTCTTTTCTAATTTCCTGTTGACTTGCATGCAGTACTTTCTGTGTGCATGAAAGCTCAATGAAGGTGTTTCAGTGCATGCAACATGAAATATGTCCCACATGTAATGCATGCAGGTGCCCCCCGTTCTTGTGGTCCTCTTTTACCTACTGATGATCTAATAACCATGATTAAGATCTGCTTATGGTATAAATGGCATCAATCTTTAGTTAATTCCCTGGATGTCAGTACCCGCTCGAACCTATGGGAATTAGATAGGTTAGCGGGATGTTCCTTTGTGCTTAAGCAGAAGAGGACATTACAGTCCTCCCTGCTCGAAATTGCTTGTCCTCAAGCAACTGTAATGTTGGGTGCTGGAATACCTGTTCTCCTTCCTAAGTGGCCTCTTCTATAGGTAATTCTTTCCATTGAACCAAATACTCTCGAATGATCTAGTTCCTTAGTTTTCTTTCTCGAACTTCCAGGATTCGTTCTGGAACCAAAATCAGTTGCCCCTCGTCATCAAGGGGGGTGAGTTCTGATGAAGTAACAGTCTGTTGACCTACTACTTTCTTGAGGTTAGACACATGGAACCCATTATGAATCTTGCTTTCTTGTGGTAATTCGAGCGCATATGCTACCTCTCCCACTTTCCGGATTATCTCGTAAGGACCATAAAAGCGAGGCTTAAGTTTCTTTGCTCCTTTCTTTTTAAGGGATGATTGTCTGTAAGGCTGTAGACGTAAGTATACCAAATCTCCTACCTGAAAACTGCGCTCAATCCGTGTCTATTTGCATATATCTTTTGTTGATTCTGAGCACCCTGTATGTTTTCTTTGAGTATCTTGAGAATATCTTGACTTTCCTGAATCCACTCCTTGGCTTTAGGAGCCCTGCTGTCACCAAATATCATGTCCACAAAAGATAAGGCATCATAATCATACAATGCTTTAAAAGGAGTCATACCGATGGTCATATGGTGTGTAGTATTGTTGCAGTGTAACCCTAGGTGCAACCGTTTAATCCATGTCCTCTGTTGACCTGCTACATAGTTCCTCAAGTATCCCTCAATCCACTTGTTAACTATCTCTGTCTGTCCGTCGCTCTGAGGGTGATAACTCATGCTCATAGCCAATTCTGTCCCAACCAACTTGAAAAGCTCCTGGCAGAATGCTCCGGTGAACTTGCTGTCTCTATCACTAACAATGGTCTTAGGTAACCCGTGCAACCTGAATACCTCTCTGAAAAACAACTTCGCTACCTATGCAGTTGAATAGTCAGAAGGAATGGTAAAGAAATGAGCGAACTTAGTCAACCTATCAACCACTACGTACAAACAATCTCTACCCTGTACCTTGGGCAACCCTATAATAAAGTCCATTGAAAAGCTTTCCCATTTTTCCTTGGGAATGGGTAATGGTTGTAGTAGACCTGTTGGATGAGTATGCTCTATGTTATTCTGTTGGCACCAACTGCATTCCCTCACATGCTGCATCACATTGTTTTTGAGGCCCTTCCATGAGAACCTCTCTCTAATCTGCCTATAAGTCTTAAGAAACCCTTGGTGTCCTGCTAAAGTTAGTCATGAGAAGCTTGTAGAATCTTTTTCTTAAGTGCAGAATCGACCACTAAGTAGATCCTGTTATTATAGTAGATAATGTCATCTATTATTCTGTACCTGTCATCTTGATTCTGTCCATCCAATATTTTGCGAGCAAACTTAACTTTGGAGTATTTGACCAAAAGATGAGATCTCCAATCTGAGGAAATGCTCATAAGAGATAGAGTGGTTGGTCGTCTAGAAAGTGCATCTGCTACCACATTGTATTTTCCCTTTAGGTATTCAGTCTCGAAGTCATAAGCTTGAATCTTACTCACCCATTTCTGTTGCCTCTCATTCAATTCTTTCTGTTCCAAGAAGCACTTTAAGCTGTTGTGATCTGTCTTAATGTTGAATCTGCCAGCCACTAAGTATTGTCTGAACTTGGTTAGCGCATGGAGAATGGCTAACATTTCCTTGTCATATACTGAATAGTGGTGCTCATAGTCCTTGAGTTTTCTGCTCTCGAATGTAATAGGGTGATTATTCTACATCAATATGTTAGAAATTATAGCAACATAACCAGGATCACTAAAAGAATGGCAAAGCACATAAACAAAATGAGTGTGGAGCTCGTTTAACCATGATGGTAAGAACAATCATCTCCCAACCACAGACAAAGCTATTTTTCTTCCCCGAGCTCACACCTTCCAATAGAGAACGATTCATCCAGATAGTAGTAGCGCAAACCCAAGAAAATAAGAGAGAAACTTCGCCAATAGTGGAGAACCCCAAAAATCAGACTCCTAGCTGCAGTAGCGAACCTTCCTTGGCTAGTGCAAACTTGCTTGAGTGAATAATCAAATGAGAGGTCGAACTCTCTATTTATACACATCAAAAGGTAACTTTTTCCCTTATGGGGCCAACCTGACTTGCCCTAACTGGGTCGACCTAACTAGGGCAATTTTGCCCATTGTTTGGGGCAAACTGCCCACTATTTTGGGGTAGTTTACCCACTGGGGCGACCTGTCTAACTGACAGGGCCGACTTGTCATGGGGAAAGATAAAATAACATTTGAAGATACTTTTCTTTGTGTGTTTTTGATCCCAAGGTTTACATTAATTCTTTCAAAGGTTTACACGATCAATTACATCAATATCTTCTCCTGTAGGAGGTACAACAATAATAAAATAATAGCTTCCGAAGTTGCACTATTTCCAACACTCTCTCTCAACAAGGAAGGTATTCTAATTTTATTCTCTTGGGTCGACCTATGGGGTGATGCCTCATGCAGCTACTACTGGAACACTCCCTCTTAGCCAGGGAGGCATCATCAATATTTTAATACTGGAACACATCTGGATATGATCTATACATCACGATTATCGCTAACCTCTCTATATCATAAGGAACGTCTTCTGACACAATCTCAGTCCGTCGAAAAGTGTCAACAAATAAATCTTCGTGCATCAGCTCAATCCAGTCCAGGAAGGCATCATCAATATTATAATACTGGAACACATCTGGATATGATCTATACATCACGATTATCGCTAACCTCTCTATATCATAAGGAACGTCTTTCGACACAATCTCAGTCCGTCGAGAAGTGTCAACAGATAAAGCTTCGTGCATAAGCTCAATCCAGTCCATCGGAGAACATGCACTAGCTCCACGACTCTACACAGTCCATTGGAGAGTCCTTCATGCATCAGGTCAACAACTCTACATAGTCCATCGGAGAATCCAACAAGCATCATCTCATCCCAGTCCATCGGGAATCAATACAATGTGCCTCAACTCAACCTAGTCCTTCGGGGAGCATGAACCAACTCAGCCAGTCCTTCGGTGAGTCAAGACTACTAGTGTGCGTCAGTGTGCACCGGCTTCTCCATCCCATCATAGGATGTCCGAGAGATCTCCTCACTCTTTTCAGAGTGAACTGGAGAATGGACTAAATCTCTCCATCATGTCCTATGATGTCAAGATATCTCTCCACTCTACAGAGTGTCGTGGAGTGTGCACTGGTCTCTCCATCCTATCAAGATGTTCGAGAGATATCCTCACTCTATCCTAGAGTAATCCGGAGAATGCAGTGGCCTCTCCATCCTATCTGGATGTTTGAGAGATCTCCTCACTCTATCCTAGAGTGATCCGGAGAATGCAGTGGCCTCTCCATCCTATCTAAATGTTTGAGAGGTCTCTCATACACGACCATTTGCCACCTATCCATCTCTACTGTCAATGGGATCCTCCCATTCCTGGATGAGATCCCAGACGAGCATAGGTACTTGTGTAGAAACAAACTTCACATGACCATCTACTACCTGTCAGTCTCATCTGCCGATGGGATCTTCCCATACCTGGCTGAGAACCTGGATGAGTAGAGGTACCTGTGTGGAACCAAACTTTACATGACTATCTACTACATATGTGTCTCATTTGTTGATGGGATCCTCCCATACCTGGCTAAGAACCTGGATGAGTAGAGGTACCTGTGTGGAACCAAACTTCACATGACCTTCTACTACCTGACTGTCTCATTTGTCGATGGGATCCTCCCATACCTAGTTGAGAACCTGGATGAGTAGAGGTACCTGTGTGGAACCAAACTTCACATGACCATCTACTACATGTCCGTCTCGTCTGTCGATGGGATGCTCCCATGCCTGGCTGAGAAACTGGACGAGTAGAGGTACTTGTGTGGAACCAAACTTCACCCAACCATCTACTACCTATCTGTCTCATCTGCCGATGGGATCCTCCCATACCTGGCTGAGAACATGGATGAGTAGAGGTACCTATGTGGAAGTAAGGTAAACGTCTCCATGTCATATTTCCCTCTCAAGGAGGGACACATTCTCTTCCACTCCAAGTCTTCCACGAAAGTATTCAAACTTTATCCTGGGAAGAGGCTTGGTGAGAACATCTACAATCTGGTCATCTGTCATAGCATACTGTAACTCGACCGCACCTTTTTGCACCATATCACGAATGTAGTGATATTGAATCTCTATATGCTTCGACTTGTCATGGAATACATGATTCACTGACATCTGCACACAGCTCTGGTTATCACAAGAATCATAGTCGGCTCTAGAATCTGGCCAAACAATCCCGCAAGGAGTTTCCGAAGCCATGCAGCTTCTTGAGCTGCTATATTAGCAGCCATATACTCGGCCTCTACCATACTGAGTGCTATTGAGGTCTGCTTCTTGCTACGCTAGTAAATCACTGCAGAACCCAAGCTGAAGCAACATCCGAATGTACTCTTCCTATCTGCAGCACATCCGGCCCAATCTAAGTCTAAAAATCCCTGCAATCTCAAGTCACATTCTTAAGCATATCTTATGCCATATCCCATAGTGGCACGCAAGTACTTCAGCACATGTTTTGCAGCAACCCAGTGAATCTGTCTTGGCTCGCACATGCATTGGCTGAGGCCCGAGGGCATTCACTGCAAAACATATATCTGGTGTGGTATTTGTCAGGTACATCAAAGATCCAATCAGCTGGCAATACATAGTGGGATCAATTAAATCTAAATCTGAAGCAGAGTCCCCTAGCTTCTTTAGATTTGCATCCATCGTTGTGGCCATGGACTTGCAGTCCAACATTCCAAATCTTTTAAGAATATCAATCGTGTATTTTCCTTGACTTAGGAAAATCTCCTTTTGCCTCTGCCATTTCTCTAATCCGATGAAGTAATGCATTAATCCAAGATCCTTCATTTAAAACTCAGAGGAAAGCTTCTTCGTACACCATACAATCAGTTTCTCATTCCTAGTGAGAAACAAATCATCAACATCAGTGGCTCATCATAATCAACTCCCTCTGTGCTGGAGTGTCCTTGCCCCTTTGCATCATCCTGCTCCCTCTCTAGAGCTATCCACAGAGCATCTTGCTCCCTCTCACTTCGTGTGCCGATCTAAGCACTAGCTTTCATGGAGCAAAAGAGCACAATTGCTTACTAAAATGTAAGTATTCATCCTGGTGACGACCAGGTACATCAAGGATCCTCTCAACTGTCAGTTTGAATCTACCAGTAACGCTATCAGTGTAGCCATGTACTCGCAGTCATCATGATGGATCTGCTCAGGATCTCAACTATGATCTTCTTTATCCTAGGAGGATCTCAATACATCACCAATAGGCCAAGATCCTCAACTCAAGGGCTAACTCCCTCTTAACTGCTGGAGAGAGAGATGATGTCATCTCCTTAGGATCTATTAACTCCTTATTGAGTCAACCTCGATCTTCAGATCAGATCCTCTGGGCCTGTGGGCCATGTATCAAATATAGCTGGATGTGTTATGTCCTCGTTTGTTTGCATGACTTCCATCTAACTGCTTTGTTTAGGCGTCATCCTTCTAGGTTGAGAGTCATGCTCCAAGCAACTTCCTGCCTTTGATTAATCTCACCATACTTTTCTTGTAGGCCATATCATATGGTCTTTTCCCTACAAGTCCAATCTGGTTAGATGGTTAGCAACATACCATAATCAAATTTAATCAATTCATATAACAATCTTTCACAAATATGTAGGCATCTTAGCTAATGCTTCGCCACAAGATATATATGGAACTATCTGGATGTCCGTTATCTCCATTAGAACATACTACCAAGAGTGTGTGCTACTCTAAGCATGTTAAAAGGACATATCATCCTTTTAGGTTTAGTGCCTTTAGGATTGCTAGATATCTTTTACCCTCGACTATAGGGTCGCCGATTGACCACCAGTGCCACAACCCCTAGGTTTTTCTCAGAAAAGGACCAAAACCCTAGCATTTCAAGTATCCCCACACCCAAGGGCTCGTGGTTTAGGGATGGCTCGCTTCGCTCAATAAAATCCCGTGTAAGATTAGTTGTTCATAATATTCTTAGATGATATAAATTTAGTGTGAAGATAGGTTCATAAAAGTTCTGTAGCATTATTGCTATTTAAAAAATCATATACATAACAAATACTATTTGAGCCTACTGTTCATCAATAAAGGAACTAGATCACATTGCTCTACATCCTTCCTAATCCTAGGAATATAGATCTGCATACAAATTGTTATGGAAACATATTCAAAACCAATAGATCTAATCTATAAGAGCAATAATCCAAATACTTATCTTTTATTGTTTTTGTAGGTGCGCTCCCACTGCCTCCTTGTGGGAACCATGAGAGTCCTATGTTCGTTTTTTTGCTGGGAGATCATCGCAGACTGGACCTTCATATCATCACCTCAACATACTAGAAGACTTTTATTGAATCCACCAAGATGCTTCTTGCTCTAGCATCATTCTTCTCCATTGAGACTTGTCATCTTCCGGTTATGGTTTTGGGACCTTATGACAAACTTCAAAATATCATTTTCTTCTGTAGAAATTTCACTTCTTAAAGAGACTTTAAGCTAATGCACAGATAATCTCAGTTCAATATTTAAAATCTCATTCAACTAGCTGCCAATAAGTTTACTCATGGACCATCTGAACTTAAAGCATAGAAAGAAGTTCTACCAATTAAAATTCAGAGTAGAAAACACATTTATCTCATGAAATTTCAGACACAAAATTTTTAGCCAAAATGGCCCAGGCAAAACCCACAAGGGGAAAACTTGTGAGACAAGGGATCCTCTTATTATTTTCTATTGCTAAAATAATTTGTACAACAATAAATTCAAGTTTCCAAGTTCAACTTATCTCAAACAACATACAAACAAGCTGCCTTGAAAACAGTGCAGAGGTTGCCCATAATTTTGTGCAAATAGTCTAGGAATTTGTACCAAACCCAGTAGAATACAAACTGTCAACTTTCAGCTTGTACTGTCCTTGAAAAATGTGCCCATAATTTTTTTTCTTCCTTCTCGGAATTTGTGCCTACAACAAAAACATAATTAAATTTGCCCTCGAAAATCATGCCCAACTCATACCTCGATTTGCGTGCCACTATACGGAATGTATGGATTGCACAGACTGTACAGATTTCTTGCCGTGTCTCAAAATTTTTGTCGCTGCTTGGAAATGCGTGCTATTGCTTTTGTTCTCAAAAAAGGTGCCATGAACTGTTGTACAGTCTTGTCTCACTGCTATACCAACGCCTTGGAACTCGTGCCAACAGTCTCCTTCCTCTCCTCACAAACTCGACTTGCTCCAACTCTCTTGGAATAATCTCCACTTCTCCAACTCTCTTGGGATGTGTGCAAAATGAAAGAGGGAAAGCCAATTTAATTCAAAATTCTTGTCTCTTGGTTTGCCTCTCAAGGGTAACTGACGAGTCATCTAATCCAAGGGCGCACATTGGTTTAGATCAATGGATGAGAATAAATGCTCATAATTCTCTCCATAAATTAAGTTTATTCATTTACCACTTAAATACACCAAAAGTCACTTTATAACAATAAAGTGAATTAATTGCTCATCTCAAGCAATTAATACAAGGGTCATGTCCCCTTTTCCCTCATTAATTATTTAGGCATAAAATGATTAGGAGAACACTTCCTAGGTACAATTTCAACACTCCCCCATACCAAGGAAGATGTTCTCATTGGCAACCAACTCATCTTTGAAGAAGATAACTTGCTTCCCCACCAAAGCTGGTAAGCTGCTCATGTGCTTCTCGCACAATATCAAAGTTTGCTCATGTGCTTCTCACACAATATCAAAGTCTGCTGATGTGCTTCTCGCACAATATCGAAGATGCCCACCCTTTCTAAACTCTGCTCTAGAAAGGTCAAATCAAGTGTCCCTTCATGTTAGACATCATCACATGAAGGACATCATCCTGATCTACAAAGCTCAGTGCTTCTGCTTCACGCTGGAAGACCTTCTGGCATATTCTCCGCCAGAACCACACTCCAGTCTTACACTGTCAGTAGTAGAAGCTCCCCCTGTCTCTGGAAGCTGTCTTGCATCCTGCACTGATGCCTCATGTCGAGACATCTCATCTTGCCCATCCATCAGTGACAAGTCATACTAGCTAATCCTTTTTCCATCACTGGAGGAAGTAGCGTCTCGCTGAATCCTCTGAATAGAAGATGAACTACTAGGTACCACAATAATCTCTAGAGCATCTCGCTCTCTCCTCTGAACTGCAGACTGACTACTCGGCGCCACATCAATCCTCATAGCATCTCGCTCATTGTTTGTCTCAGACTCAGGCTCTGATATCCACCCAGATCCTTGTAGGCTGACCACACACTACATACTCTCCATCTCTCCAATGACCTATAAGCATAGGGTCAACTAGATCCACTCTCAATACATAAATGAAGATTTGTTCACTCTTGAACAATACTGCATATCCTGCTCCCTCCAAGGCTGGAATTGAAATCCTACTGTCTTGCAGCCCTGGAATATAGCATACTCTTGACATCTCCAGAATCTCTCCAAACTCAAGCAAGAATCGTACTCGTCACAATCCTTTGACTGCAAGCACTGTCCCATCTTTGTCCTGTACGAGCTGCTCTGGAATAGTCTCAAAAGTCAGGAAGGCATCTCATCTTCCAGTCATGTGACTACAGTAGGAACTATCCACAATCCACTTCCCAGTATCAGCTAGTTTGCTACTACCTCAACTTGAAACAATAGTGGCAAGAGAGAACTCTTTCTCGAACTATGTAGCAAACCACTCAATCTCTACTCCTCTTTCTCTTGCTTTCCCTTTTTCTTCTTAGGACATTGGCCAGCATAATGACCCAAATCATTGCATGCATAGTACCTGACTCTACTCAGGTCCTTCTGCTCACCCTTCTGGTGCTTAGCTCCTGCCGGGCCCATCTTGTAATTCTTTCCTTTAGATGATAAGGCAATGTTCTGCTCATCCTCCTTACTATTTGAGGAGCTCCCCTGTACAAATCCTCTCCGAGTCTCCTCCTGCACAATGTCATCCCAGAGACGATCCCAAGAAGGCATGTTTTCTCGTGCAACAACCGCCTCTGTGAAGACAACCCACTGCTTGGATGCTCCATTCAGTGCCATCCTCACTAGGTCGTTGCCTTGCACAACCTCCCCAATAGCTGTTAGCTCATCTCTCACTTGGGTGATCCAAGTAAAATAAGTAGTCACATTCTCAGAGTCTGTCATCCGTATGCCTTTCAGCTTCTGTTGCAAAACCATCTTCTGGTTCTCATTAGAGCTCTGGTACAAATTGGTTAGAGCCTCCCATGTTAAATAAGCACGTGACTTAGAAGTCAAATGTGGGATTACATGGTCCTTTACCGCATCAAGGATGATCCTCTTAGCCTCGATGTCCTTCTTGTTAAAGGCTTGTAATGCTGCTGCATTTATGGCCGAGGGAATTTGAATTGGGTGAGCTTGTGTGTGGTTCACCGCCTCATCCCACAACTCATTCTCTTGCAATATGAGCACTATCCTCGCCTTCCAAGGAACAAAGTTCCCAACCCCTTCCAATCTGTCTTCCAACCTCAAACTGGTGGCCATCTCACTGAGAATAACAGTCCAACAAATCTGCTAGGTGAACAAAGACTAAATCTCCCACAAGTTCGAAAATTTATGACTGTCAATCTGGCCTTAATAGGGCTCTGATACCATGTAGAAATTTCACTTCTTAAACAGACTTTAAGCTAATGCACAGATAATCTCAGTTCAATATTTAAAATCTCATTCAACTAGCTGCCAATAAGATTTACTCATGGACCATCTGAACTTAAAGCACAGAAAGAAGTTCTACCAATTAAAATTTAGAGCAGAAAACACATTTATCTCATGAAATTTCGGACAGAAATTTTAGCCAAAATGGCCTAGGCAAAATCCACAAGGGGAAAACCTATGAGAAGGGATTCTCTTATTATTTTCTTTTGCTAAAATAATTTGTACAACAATAAATTCAAGATTCCAAGTTCAACTTATCTCAAACAACAGATAAACAAGTTGCCTTGAAAACAATGTAGAGGCTGCCCATAATTCCCTGCAAACAGTCTAGGAATTTGTGCCAATCCTGTAGAATACAAACTGTCAACTTTTAGCCTGTACTGTCCTTGAAAAACGTGCCCATAGTTTTTTTTCTTCGTTCTCGGAATTCGTGCCTATTGCAAAAACAAAATTAAATTTGCCCTAAAAAATCGTTCCCAACTCAAACCTTGATTTGTGTGCCACTTTACGGAATGTATGGATTTCTTGTGCTGTCTCAAAATTCGTGCCGCAGCTTGGAAATTCGTGCCACTGTTTTTCTTCTCGAAAAATGTGCCCATAACTATTGTACAACCTTGTCTAACTGTTGTACCAGTGCCTTGGAACTTGTGCCAATAGTCTCCTTCCTCTCCTCACAAACGCCACTTGCTCCAACTCTCTTGGAATAATCTCCACTTCTCCAACTCTCTTGGGATTGTGTGCAAAATGAAAGAGGTAAAGCCAATTTAATTCAAAATTCTTGTCTCTTGGTTTGCCCCTCAAGGGTAATTGAAGAGTCATATAATCCAAGGGCCCACATTGGTTTAGATCAATGGATGAGAATAAATGCTCATAATTCTCTCCATAAATTAAATTTATTCATTTACCACTTAAATACACCAAAAGTCACTTTATAACAATAAAGTGAATTAATTGTTCATCTTAAGCAATTAATACAAGGGTCATGCCCCCTTTTCCCTCATTAATTACTTAGGCATAAAATGACTAGGAGAACACTTCTTAGGTACAATTTCAACATCTTCTAATATGGGAAGAACCGTAGACTTCCAAGAAATGAAATTGGAAGCCCCATCAAGTCGATCTTCAACCTTCATTCGAATCATCTTGACTGCAGAACTTTATCAGAAACCCTAGCAAGAGCTAGGTCAAAAATGAAGTTTGTAATCTTGCAAAATTGACTCCACAGGAAAATGTGCCCCTAGCAAGGCAAGTTGGGAGAAGGTAGGGTCAAGCCAAATCTGTGGAGGGAACGACACAAAACTTGAAACCCTAATTTTTGTGGTAACTATAGCAGTTGCAAAATTAGGTAAAAAAATGAATCGTCTTAGAACTGGAATTTTCCTTCACCAAAAGATGCACCTTCCCTAAGGCCAAATTTCTAATGCTCTTTTCAAGCCAAACTGATGAGGGAAGGCCTCGAAAAGTGAAACCCTAGTTTATGGCAATGGCTTCTTCTAGTACTGCTTTGAAACCATGTTAGAAATTATAACAACATAATCAAGATCACTAAAAGAATGGAAAAGCACAGAAACAAAATGAGTGTGGAGCTCGTTTAACCATGATGATAAGAACAATCATCTCCCAACGATAGACAAAGCTATTTGTCTCCCCCGAGCTCACACCTTCCAATAGAGAACGATGTACATCCAGATAGTAGTAGCGCAAACCCAAGAAAATAAGAGAGAAACTTTTCCAATAGCTTAGAACCCTAAAAATCAGACTCCTAGCTGCAGTAGTGAACCTTCCTTGGCTAGTGCAAACTTGCTTGAGTGAATAATCAAATGAGAGGTTGAACTCTCTATTTATACACATCAAAAGGTAACTTTTTCCCTTACTGGGTTGACCTGACTTGACCTAACTGGGGCAGTTGCCCACTGTTTTGGGGTAGTTTACCCACTCGGCCGATCTGTCTAACTGATAGGGCCCACTTGTCTTGGGGAAAGATAAAATAACATTTGAAGATACTTTTCTTTGTGTGTTTTTCACACCAAGGCTTCCATTAATTTTTTCAAGGGTTTACACGATCAAATACATCAATATCTTCTCCTGGAGTAGGTACAACAATAATATAAATAGAATAGCTTCCGAGGTTGCACTATTTCCAACACAATATACTGCTCCAATACCCTCTCCTGAAGCATCACATTCTAATATGAATGGCCGTGTAAAATCTGGTAGTGCTAGTATAGGGCATGAACTCATTGCCTTTTTCATTTTCTCAAGTGTCTGTTGTGCTGCCTCTGACCAACTGAATGCCCCTTTCTTAGTGACATCTGTGAGTGGTGTTGTCATTTGTGAGAAACTGCTAACATACCTCCTGTAGTAGGTGCAAAGGCCCAAAAATCCTTTCAACTTTGTCACACTTTTAGGTGTAGGCCAATCTAGTATGGCTCTAATTTTTTCCAAGTTTACCTGTACCCCATTTGCTCATATCACATGTCCCAAATATAACATCTCTTGCATTCCGAACTCTCATTTGGACATCTTTGCATATAGTGACTGTTGTTTTAGGATTCAAGTACTTCATCAAGGTGCTTTAAATGATCTTCCCAAGTCCGACTGTAAGTCAATATATCATCGAAGAATACTACAGGATACTTACGTATCTGAGCCTTGAAGTTGTTGTTCATATATTATTGGAAAGTAGCTGGTGCATTAGTGAGCCCAAATGGCATCACTAGAAACTCATAGTGTCCGTAGTGACAACGGAAAGCGGTCTTTGGAACATCTTGTTCCCTAACCCGTATCTGATGGTACCTTGACCGGAGGTCAATTTTGGAAAAATATTTTGTCCCCTGTAGTTCATCCATCAATTCATCGATTTTTGGGAGTAGATGCCTGCTCTTAATTGTCTTCTTGTTAAGCGCCCTGTAATCAATGCACATGTGCGCAAGGTCCCATCCTTTTTCTTCACTAACACCACTGAGGATGCGAATGGACTGGAACTAGGTTTTATGTAACCCAATTTGAGCAACTCTTTGATCGTGTTTTCGATTTCATCTTTATATCTTTTGGGGTGTCGGTAAAGGGGTAGTAATAACTGCTTGGGTCCCCTCCTCCAACTCAATAATGTGCTAAAATCCCCGATCTGGAGGCCTACCTGACGAAAGATCTCCGAATACTTTTTCATGCTTTTGTAATAATGCCTGTATGTCTGCTGGATGTTGTGTGGCTCTATCTGGTGGCTTCCTGAAAATAACCAAGCACTCTACTGCCCACTCTATGTCTCCACATCGGAGCACAACCTCCATCTTGTGTGATGATATTGCACTAGGAGGGTATGTATTCAAATCTCTCAAAACCACTCTCTGTCCTTATGTTCCCTGAAATTCCATCTCCATGGTCTAGTAGTTCGTAGAATACTTTCCAATGGAATAAAGCCACTGGATTCCCAATACCACATTCGTGTTTGTTACATCAACCACATAAAATGTCTCTGTCACTATATAGTTCCCTAGAGACACGTTCAATTTTGGAATCCTCTGATTACACTCCATGGCGTGGTTACTTGCTACAGATACTGTAAATCCATCAAATCTCTCAGTTTTGATCAATGTTATCGAAACCGGTAAAACCGGTTGGTCCGACCGGTTCACAAGCCTAAGTGGTCCGGTTAGGTGCCTGAACTAGAAAACCGACAAAATTCATTTGGACCGGTTGTGAACCGTCGGTTCCATATGGAACTGCCCAAAACCGGCCGAACTGGCTGTGAACCGACCAGTTTTGACCGGTTCCGTATGGAACTAGCCAGTCCGTACTTTGTTTGCTTTTTGGACTCTAGGGGCCATTCAGAGCCTCTTTATTAATGTATTTTGGTTCAGAACTTCAGAGATGTATTGCACTCGATGCTATTTTGGTTTATTTGCACCTGTACTTGCCATATATATGAGAAACTTTGCATATTTGTGTATTAATGGTTTGGATTCTTATGTATGCACATGAATATATATGTATTTTTACAAAATATGATTAGTTTATGTATTTTTTGGTCGACTGGTTTTTTTCTTGGTTTTTTTCCGGTTTCGGTCCGGTTTCTAATCCGGTCACATTTTGGGCTCTGCCGGTTCGATCACCGGTCTGGTTCGGAATAACATTGGTCTCAATACCTTTCCTTTTTACCCAGCCAACATCAATAAAGTTGTGGGATGCCCCACCATCTATCAACACTCTAACCCTGTTGTCCTGTATGACACCTCTTATCCGAAGAGTGTGGAATCTAGGAACTCCAGATAGTGTAGCATTGACAACTCCCTGTGTACCCTCAAAAAACTAGTCCTCCTATGATGTGTGAAGTGTCTCTCCCTATTCCTGGTCCTGATCATCCTCATCCTCTCCACTATCGGAGTATACTTCTATGTAGTTAGCCTTTCCCTTCCCTGAACACCTGTGACCTGGTACCCATGGCTCCTGACCACTGAAACATAGTTTCTTCCTTCTTAGGTCCTGGTGGGTATCATTATCCATCCACTCTTTCTTGGGCCATTTTTTTTGAAAGGTCTCCTCTCCTTATCTTTTATAGGAAAATTGGTTATGTGATGAAACTTATTTTTTGGAACGGAATCTTGTAAATCTTTGGTACGACTGATGGCATCAGACAAGGTGGTGGGTCTATAAGCCTTAACCCATCCACATAAGGGTTCAGTGAGAGCCTCGGTGAACAACATAATTAACCTACTCTCTAAAATATCTGTCACCATGATTGCTACCCTTTGGAACTTAGAAATGAAGGATTCTGGACTACCTATCTACTTGAGCTGTGCTAGCTCTCTAAAATGTACCTTGGGGTCTTTCCTGTCAAAGCACTTGATGAGCCTTGAGTAAAATTTGTATAAGAAGTGATGGTATTTTGACCCAATGTCACTAGCCCGTGGTACCACCAATCATGGGCTTCCTCGTCCAAATGCAAGGTAGCCAACTTAATGGCATCTGTCTCCATCATGGGGTTGAGTTGGAAGTAAGTGTCCAATTTTTGTACCCAATTCCGTGCTGGGCCACTCCGGGTCCCATCAAAGGTAGGAATAGTTAGCTTCCCTATTGTGCACTGCAACTCATAGTTCTGGTTGAAGGCCCTGTTATAAGCTCTCGGTCTGTTCTTACTCTTAAAATGACAAAAATCTGTAAAGGACATGGCTGATTGGAAGTCATCTCCCAATGCTCCTTACTCCCGTAAATATGCCCCCATTGGTTCTTCTAGCTCTACCTGTACTATAGGTACTGTTGTCTGGCTATCCAAGAACTGTGGCATGGTAGGTCTGCAGGACCTATTGTAGAGATGAGGTGACTATACATATTAGTATGTAACTTCTCTCCACTGCTACTTGTGGATACCCGATCACTGTTGGTTAACAAAGGACTGTGTGGGGTGGGCCTTGATTTATTTGCCAATTTGTGGATGGCAGTCAACATTTCTTTGTGTCTTGAAGTCAACTCCTTCAGAGCGGAAATGAGGCTAGTGAAAGCCATTTTATCATCATCTGCCATTGTTTCTTTATCTTTACCTTTTACAAAATGAGTCTCTGTATCTTCCAATTTTATATTCTCTAACTCCTCTTCTTCTCTTC
This sequence comes from Larix kaempferi, assembly GCA_027924585.1. Lineage (NCBI taxonomy): Eukaryota > Viridiplantae > Streptophyta > Pinopsida > Pinales > Pinaceae > Larix > Larix kaempferi. The sequence continues at coordinate 22,011,881 of BSBM01000887.1, forward strand.
TTCCACTGTTCCTAAACCTCTGCCTCCTGTAAGTAATATTGTGTGGGTCCTCTGTATTCATTTATTGTTCACAACTGCATGCTCCCACAACTGGCGAGGAACATGCTCTTATACCATTGTGATATTCCAACTGATATTTTCTGTCTATTTGTGAAGTTTCTGATCATGTTTGTTGCTTGCTTGTAGTTTTATGGCCCAATCCTTAAAGGGAACAGGAATGCATGTAATGAACTATGCTTGCATGAGCATGCATGCAGATGCATGGGTTTGCCAACCCCTAAATAACCCAAATAATCAGAAATTCTATAAAGTAGGGATAGAAATAATGCATGTACGTACCAATAGCTGTAGTAGTGCATGTGGATCAATATGAGACTTGCATGCAAGAGATATGCCAAGGATCGGTCAAGATATGAATCAACCTCTCTCCAAATGTGTGCCCTTGATATAAATGCGCCCTCTTCAATATGTGAATGGATGCATGAGTGCTCAAACGATGTCAGATTGCCCCTGGATGAAGGTACTAGGGTTATAATGCCCTCCTGATCAATATGGAAGCTGCATGCAAGACATGCATGAAGTCTAGGTCAGAGGGCGAGAATCTTCCTCAAAGAAAGTCGCCCATGCTAGAGAATGCGCCCCTTTGAATGATGAAATGGTGAGATCTTTCCTCTGAATCCGAATGAGTAGCCTGTATTCAGTAACCAGGCTAATAGTAGTGCTCTAAGAAGGATAGGAGCAACATGCAGACTGAATGGTGGTTATTTGTCAAGATATGAAGTTATCCTCTTTGTCTAATTCGCCCATGCAAGAGAGGGCGAATCCTCCTACTCTAGGATGTAGCTAGAACCCCGATGAATGCTGAAGAATCCTGTATGATGATAGTAGTAATGTTGAATCTGGATGATCCAACCCTGATAGTTACTAGGGCAGATAGATTTCACTGCCGAAATACACTTGATGGTTGAGTGGTGTGCCCTCAACCCAAAAATGGGTCTCTGAGGTCTCCAAGTTGACTTCTCAAATCAATAATCAATAAGCAGGCCTTAATCATTCGCTTTACCTTTCTTTTATAACTTTGACATGACCTAACCTAACTTTTGCATGATTAGGTTGCTTTTCTCTTCTAATTTCCTGTTGACTTGCATGCATTGCTTTATGTGTGCATGAAAGCTCAATAAAGGTGTTTCAGTGCATGCAACATGAAATATGCCCCGCATGTAATGCATGCAGGTGGCCCCCAGTTCTTTTGGTCCTCTTTTACCTACTGATGATCTAATAACCATGATTAAGATCTTCTTATGGTATAAATGGCATCAATCTTCAGTTAATTCTCTGAATGTCAGTATCTGCTCGAACCTATGCGAATTAGATAGGTTAGCAGGATGGTCCTCTATGCTTAAGTAGAAGAGGACATTACAGCTAGCGGATATACTCAATCATATCTTGGTTCGTTAGGATGTAGTCTACCAGACTAGCCCCACCAAAATGCAGGGAACATGGAAAAGTGTTGGAGTTAGGAAACATGGGATGCCATTCAAAATCAATAGGTTATGGGATTCACCCAGATGTAAGAGATGTTTTCCATAGGTTGAGAGGGGTTCTTGGGCATCATCCAACAACTTGTACAAATCAACTAAGTCTGGATCGATCTCTTGTAAGCAAAGTGTGTCCTCAACCTTGTTGTGAATGGGAACCATTTTGTTCCTAGTATGGGGAAGCATCGTGCATTTGATGAGAATGGAATGAGAGAAGAGAAGGAAACATGTGTACAACCCCCTTATTTTTTGGTTATTATCTTTTTTGGACAAATATCATCTCTCAAGCTTTATGTAAGAGAGTTGAATAACAGTGTAATAGTGCAAAGTATTTATTATTATTATATAATATTGTGTTATTGTGTATACCTCCATCTCAACCCTATTTGGGGTTTTTGCATTTAGTGATCTAGCTAGACATCGAGTTGTGAGAGGTGAAGAGTTGGTTCAATGGAATAGAAGCATGTGTTTTTCATCTTAGCGACCATTTTAGATTCGAGCTACCTACATTGGACAGATTGAAGATGAGTCAACATTGTTAGTGACCATGGATTGGGAGTTGACCCATATAGAAAAGAAAGGAAAAGTGAAGTCATTTTTGGTGCATAGAAGCCACAACCAGCAAGGAAAAGTGAAGTCATTTTTTTAATAAAAGGAGCAGTCGTTGCTCTATCATACTACAACCACCAAAAGCTGTAGTGTAGCTTTTTTCGTACTGCATCCAGCATATCAAATTTTTAGAAGAAGGGATTAAGGGGAGTTGCATAGTCGCCGCCACTTAATCCACTGTGTCAAATTAAAAAAAGGGAATTAAAGGGAGCAACATAGCTGTGGCCACTTATCAAGTTGAGGGAGTTGCCAATTTTTTTTCCCTGGTCAGCGCACACCCTATCACCAAAGGGCAATACCACTTGTTGTTTTTATTTTCATGAAGGGCCTTTTCGTATATACTAAAGCTAGGGGAGCCACAAATCAAAGACCATCCTGAATTTGCTTAGATTATCATCTTGCAAAGGAAACCGATTTTCGGGACATGTTTAAAATAATGCTAAATGTTGTGCTTCAAACTAGAAATAGAGATTATGAAGTTTGTGAAAAATACACTGTTAGAGAAAAACTTTGTTAGTTGTCGGTTGGAGTTTGTGGGTGCTCAAATTAATAATTTGATAAATGGAAAAGGGAAGAACTGTTAATTTTAGTGTTGTTGCGAGACCCATTCTCGGAGAGGATGGTACCCTAGTCAGTTAACTAGGGTTCCTGGTCAAGTTAACCAGGCAGAGCAAAGAGTAAGACCCTAGGAGGTACCCTAGGGCCCCCAACCGTCTCCTGGGGTTTTTGGTCGAGGACCAAGCAGGTTGATGCCATGGCAAAGTCCCTAGCATGTGGCTAGGGCCCCTATTTGTCTCTAGGGTATTCTGGTCTGGGACTAGACAGTTTCTTGGTCACAAGGACCAAGTAGATCCTGCAGGTTGAGACAGAGACATCCTGGTCTAGGACCAGGTAGATTCTTGGTCATAAGGACCAAGTAAGTCCTGCAGGTGGTTTCAGTCTAGGCCTGAAAGCTCAGCCTAGGGGCTGAGAGCCCTTCCTTGAGAATGGAGGTTCTTGGTCAGTTACGAAGATGATGATGTGTGATGTCCTCTTCTCCTAGGTCTTCGAGATGGTTGAGTTAGATGGCCTTCTCAAGGGACTGACTACCCCTTGATGAAGCCACTAACATTTGACTTTAGGAGCAGTCTAGAGGACCACATGATCACATCATCCAGTGTGGACCCTTCCTTATACAGTGATGATGAACTTTCAGATTATTTGGAACACTTGTACATTTGAGAGAGAGATGATTGGTTGTGCTCCACCTTGATTGATTGATATTTGGTCCTTACACCTTGTTGATTATTTGTCTTGTGGTACCTTGTTTTTGATAGGGTCATTTACCCACCTTGAGTTATCTTTTGATTTGTACCACCTTTGATGTTTTTGGTCTTATGGGTACTATGGTTGTTTGACCACATTTAAAGTATAACCTTGGTCCTAGGGGTTATGGGTCATGTACCCACACCTATGTTATATTGGGTCATGTATTAGTCCTTGTACCCTCACCTAAATGACCCTAGTACCCTACTTATGTTTTATGTTATTAAATGTGACTCTTTTATTTTTATTATTTATTATTTATTATTTTTATGATTTTATTTTTTAAGTGGTACCTTCCTAAATTGATGGAACCCTAACTAATATAAAGTTTTTATTTTTATTTTTTATCCTTCTATAAGACCCTAAGACACTATATTGAAGTCTCTTGTTCATCATTTTGGAAGTTAAAAACATAATCTTCTTATCTCAGCTCTTTTCTTTCTGATGCTTGACGTCAAGGGTTTTAGTAGATATTTTTGCTGCTGTTTACTTACCTGTTGAGGCCGCCCATTTGTTGAAGGTTATCACTTTTCCAGATCTGATCTTTTAGAGTTGATGTCAAGGTTTTTGCTGCTTTTTATTGGAAGCTGCCCACCTGCTAAATACTTCAGATCTGTCTGATCATTGTTAGGGTTTACTGCTGCTACTCTTGACTGAACAGTGAACTAATTGAGGTCTTCCAGCCTGCCTGCTATCCAATCTATCCTGAGACTTAGTTAAAACTCAGCCGTGAATTTGGAAAGACTCGATCTGCTGTTTTAAGTACTGTTGAGGTTCAATCTGCCTTGTGGTTGACTGTTGATGAAGGACATGACCCTATGCTAACCTTACAACTCAGCTGTGACTCCTTGTAGACCCTGATCTGCATGCTAAGAGATTATTTGTGGAGGCAATGAGTCTCTTGGGTCTTGATCTGTTTGTTGAGAGCTTATTTGAATGGGCCACAGTTTGAATGGTCTGATTGAACTGAGACTTAAGACATCTGTTGTTGAACTCTATTTTTGTCCAGATCTACATGCTAAGATTTATCTTTGGTTTATTTGTTAATGCTGAGTTTTTCATTTGTATACAGTTCTATTTTGGTCAGATCTGGTATGTTACTTGTGCTCACTTCTCTTGTATTAAGTCTCGGTACTGTGTTTGACCTTTTTGGTTTTACCTCAGCCCAGTCATCTCCCTCTCTGGTTTGTACTTACCCTTTAGTAGGGTCAGTTGGTTCCTAGTAGTGGCTGGCCTCTGAGAGGCACAGCTTTGTCTGAAAGTAATTTTTCTGAGTATAAAACAGAAAGGTTATAGTTATACATTCCAGGTAAGTACCCTAAACTTGTCTTCTTTACTTATGTTCATGTTGATTAACTACTGTTAGTAATTAGTAATTACATGTTACTGAAGATTACTTTAACACAGTGACCCAACTGGTAGTGGAAAAGTTGAAAGAGATGAAACTTATGTTTTGTTACTGTTTTACTATTTCGTTTCAGTAGTTGTTTATTAAATGTAATTTTGCATTAAAGTATATTGATTTTTTATTCTTCTGCATAAAACCCTAACTCTACCAAAAATTAACTAGAACCGCGATATTGCAATTAGTACCGTTGCAAGCTCTAATGCTAAAGAGAGTTTTAGTCAAAGATATATTATGATGGGTCACACAACATGTGCCCTTGTAGTGATCAAAGGAGATGTAGCTATGACTAATGATTCTCTGGATATTGACAGTGCTGATGTCTCCACTGAAGAAGAATAGATCTCTGCATTTCAAGAAGTCCAAAACTTTGAAGACAATGAGTGATGCAGGGTAGGATAGATAGTTGTTCAATAGTTCGAGATGCTTGTGGATCAGAGAAACTATATCACATTGGGGTTATGACACATGCATGTATGGATAGTTGTTGTATAGTTTAGGGGAGATTTGGGATTTGGAAGTTTGGTATAAGACCTTTACGAGTGTTACAAGACATTTCATGTGCAAATGGTGTCCAATGATGCTGGGAACTTGGATTACCACTGAGATACTATGCCTTAAGAGAGTGTGCTAGAAACTTAGAATGTAAGGCATACATGTGTAGTAAAGTCACCTTGGTGACTCTAGGCTTTTCTGTTTATTATTAGCTTTTAGGGTTTTGGACAGATATCGCCTCTCAAGCTTTATATAAGAGAGTTGAATCCCATTGTAGCAGTGTGAAGTATTTTCCTCAACAATGATTTTGTCCTTTAGTCACTTGCCAAATGGGCTTTTTGCTTTGCACACAAGTCAGATGAAGACAAAATAGAGATGGATCTACTCAGGTGCACTTCCTCAAGCATGGAAAAGTCAACCTTTAGTATGTAAATAGCATGTGAATGATGTCATGTGGAACATACTTCCTCATAAGATAGGAATATGACAAGTGGCAAGGAAGAAAGCAATGGAAACATCTCAAGCCATTTGTCCTCCTCTAATCAATGAGTCAACATATCCAACACATGCAACATGCCACTCTCCATCTAGGTGCATCATCCACCCATCATCTGCTTCTAAAAATATGCTACATCACGAGGCAAGTGCTCAAAATCCATTAAAAATGGAACCCAACCTTTATCCCTAGAAGGGGAACCTTTGCAACCACTATTTCAGAAAAAACACAAAAGCACGTCCTCCAATTGCTACCAAAATTTTGCACTCATGCTGCCCACGATATTGGGTATCCAAATGTTGGATGATCCTCCAGAAAAAGCAAGAACACAAACCTTCAATCATTGCCAAAACTCAGTCATATGGACGTTTATGATCATCTGTGATCCTCTCAATTGGGTAGCCGAGGCTTGAATCTACAATCAGAAATAAAAAACACTGAAGTTTCTATAAACTTTCCGTGACATTGAATCCTAGGAATCTGGAAGTGCCCATTTGAAGAACTCTCAATTGGGTCTCCAAACTGCAATATGATGTCTGAAATTACAACTTAAAAAAAAATAGAAACCTGCTAAAAATAGTGACTCAAACTTAATGTTTCCTGGAAAAAGCTCATCTCTGGATCTCACCTCCAAACACTTTCACATAGTCTGGAACACGGTCTGGCTGGATAAAGATCTACAACATTGTATCAATATGGCAAAGGTACTCACTTACCGTTGATGCCAAATCCACTACTAATGTATCCATGAATCATTGATGCTGAATCAATAAAGAGGACTGTGGAGAAGTTCAACCTGATCCCTATTGTACTCGTGACTATATGCTGGAAGTTAACACTTGAATTTGCATGAACAGATCTGGTGTTAACAGGGTCTATTGTTTTCTTGATGCCACAAAATTGAAAAGTATCGAGTTATGGCTGAACTGCCTTATTTCTTGACTCACATTTTTCTGTTTGGTAGAAATAAACAATTTGCCAGATCAAGGAAACAAATTGTTGAAAAGGAAATTGTCAAAAGTCATAAATAAATTATCTATGATTTCATCTGTTCGTTTTCTAGGTTGTTATTCTAAGAAAATGCTTTTTGATGGGTGGCCAACTTAAGTAGTGTACCCGATGCCTGTTATCAAAAATCTGGTTAACTTTGATAATTTGTACATTGTCACCTCTGTAATTACTAAAAGCTTACAATCTTGTAGTATTACTCAATCAACATGCTATAGCCCAAGTCCAACCATGAGCTACGATATGGAGTGATAATGGAGGAGCCAAGAATGTTTGTGGTCAAGTGACAACACCACATATAAAAAATGGCTTAAATTATGCTCTTGTTATGAGCATTATCACATGCAAGTACTAATCTTCTTGTTTTCTTGTTTAGCTTTTTGATTTATCATTTTATGTTGAATTATTTAAACTTTTTTCATATTCAGGTTCGCATGGTGGAGGATGATTTGATGTATAGTACTTTTGGGGAAGTGTATGAAATCAACTGTGCTAGATATGGCCGTGAAGCTGATCTTCCAATCACCCATTTTAAAGAGCGTTTGAATCAAGCCATTATTGGTCAGCTCTCACCTGAATCTGTTGCGGACTTACGACTGCATATATACAATGAGATAACTTCAAACCTTGTCAGCGAGAATGTGTTATGTCAGTACATGTATAAAACACTTCCAAGCTGTAATCATTTGTGGGCATTCAGAAAACAATTTGCAGTTCAGCTAGCCTTGTCAGGGTTCATGTCATATATGTTGCAAATTGGTGGGCGAACTCCAAACAAAATTTTATTTGCTAAAAATACAGGCAAAGTATTTCAAAATGACTTCCACCCTGGTAAGTTGAGACACTGGATAGGAAATTTAGATAATAGAGCTTCTACATGCCTTCGGAGTTTCTCATACCTTCTTGATTTGGAGACTGACTTAATTTGCTTCTTTTGCAGCTTATGATGCAAATGGAATGATAGAGTTTAATGAGCCAGTGCCATTCAGGCTAACACGTAATTTGCAAACATTCTTCACACCTTTTGGTGTTGAAGGTCTTTTTGTTTCTGCCATGTGTGCAGCTGCGCAGTCCATTGTTGCACCGAAGGTGAATGAACACAGTTTTTAGATTTTACATTCTTCTCTAAAACTGTCAGTACATTTGATAAAACTGCGTTTCAAGTTTGAATTGCTGTTGGAGAATTGAACTCGTTTTGTGTGTACTTCGAGATAACTGACTTGAACTCATTATTCCTTCATAAGCAGAGTCAGCATGTTGAGCACCATCTAGCAATGTTCTTCAGGGATGAGCTTTTGTCATGGTCCTGGAGAAGACCACCTGGAATGCCATCAGCACCAGCTGCAGCAGGTGGTATAAATCCTGTAGAATTTGAGCAAAAAGTGACAACAAATGTTGAGGAGGTCATACGCCGTATTAAACGCATTGCTCCACAATGCTTCCCGGAAGAGGTGCTCAAACATCTGCAAAGTTAAAAGAGATGTCTAGGTTTTTGTGTTTTTCTTGGGTTTAATCTACTGTCATAAATTGTGAGAAGTATTTTAAATTCATTAAAAGTTTCTCATTTATTATGTTTAAAATGTCAGGACGAGAATGCTACTGAACCACCACAGTCTGTACAGCGGGGTGTGACAGAGCTGGTGGAGGCAGCCTTGCGACCTAAGAGCCTTTGTATGATGGATCCTACATGGCATCCTTGGTTTTGATTGGCTGCACCAACATATTTATAAAATGAAAAGTTTCTTGTATAATACCTTTAATCTGTCTGGTTATCAACTTACCTGGATAATGCTGGGTTCAAGGTTCTTAATTTTGCTCTTTAACAAGTTCCAAATGAAGTTATGTAAAGTTGATTGTACTGCTATGTAAATTTTGGCATTCAGTTGTCTTCATACAATAGCAACAAGAGTTGCCGGTTTTTTGGTAAGCTTGCTAAGTTGGCTTAACTTGCCGGCGTGTCATGAAACTTGTCCACACTCGGCATGATTCAGTAAATTCAGTCGAATTCACGAATCTTCCGGAACTTGTGTGTCAAAGGCAAGTCTGATTTCTGTCAAATTGGCTAGTGATTTCGTTTGTATTTATTAATGTTGTGTAATATGCAGTTTGTACTTTGAATGTGTATTACAGTCTATTTAAAAATATAGCTTCTTTAAAAAACTATATTATATTAGCGTATATGAAAATATCAACAAAAAAAAAAGTTAGACATGTTAAAAGAATACAAAAATATTCAAGGAAACAATGTATGATTTAATTGCAAACTGTTTGCTCCCAAATATTTAGATTATCAGTCTTGAAGGCTTCTGTTTTATAAACTATGACATGTATGTGCCATGTTCTATGTTTATAGTTGAATTTATTTTTATTCTCCAGCCTGCCATGCTGAGTCCAGATAGTGTGACTTCACTTTATACCTTTCTACGTGTGCATAAATGTTATTGGAAGTACATGCGATTCAACAAATTCTTAAGAATCCATATGATAAATAATCTTCAACCTAGACATGATTACCTTGTTTAGGTGGCCTCCTCTGGCAGCCAGTGCAAAGGATTGAAATTAGTTTGAAGTGTGCTATAATGAACAATTTATACTCGGCTAGTGGGCAATATTATTGCTTCTGCCATCAGCATATATGATGCCATTATCAATGTAGACTCATTACATGGTTAATGGGCAACCTTCATGTCTGTCTGACTCATTACTATGTAGAATGTCTCTGTGCTCGACTCTTTTGTTCTATGAAGAAGGTCAGCCATGCTGAATATTTGGACAGTACAATATTGTAATATTACATAAGTGCCTAACAAAATTCTTTTGTTAAATAAGGAAATTCTGTTGACAATGTTTTTTATAGACCTGCAAGTGAAATCTCATTGTGGGCATTTATCGTAGCAGCTTCTGATTGAGATTTAGTTGGTGATTGAGATTTACTTGGAGATGAACATTTCTAAATGGATTGCTGAACTGAGACTTGAGGATGATGGGTTCTTTTGCCTGCTTAGAGCAGCCATTGAGGACTATCATCTCTATAGATGCTCTTATTCCACTTATTCTCATTTGGTGGAGTGAAGTCAATGCTCCTAACCGATTGGTTTGCGCCATTGGTCAATGAGATATGAGACTTGGAAGATCCCCAAAGACCAGGTTTCATATGATAGAACTTTTATTCATCATTGGCAATTGTAACATATCTACATGTTCAAGAAAGCAATTGTCCAAGCAGGGGTGCTGTCATCGACACCTACTAGTAATATTGCTTTTCACACTCTGAGCTTTCTGGCAGTTATTGTTGCGTTGAGCCGTCGGTTATAGCTACGACGGCATTCAATGGAGCTTTTAGCCTATGGAAGGCCACCTTGTGTCTAGTGGCTTATCTTAATGTTATACTGGTTTTTAACTTGAACTAAACTCTTAACAGAATTTAATGAATTATAATTTCAGCACACATAAGTTTCTTGTGGAAAACGGCCCCAAGGTCTGCTTTTAATGTGTCCATCATGGGAAACAGTGCAAGATTTGATGGTGGCTTCGAGCACACATAAGTTGCTTGTGGAAAACGGCTCCAAGGTCTGCTTTTTATGTATGCATCTTAGTGCAAAATTTGATGGTGGAGGGTCTCCCTGGGCTTATTATGGTCTGCATTTACGAAGAATCATCTGTTTAGTATCTTTTTCATTACTTTATTTTTGTTTAGGTAAATGGCTTTATGAAAGCTTTTGGTTATAGCAAATTAATATACCTACTTATGAAATATGCGAAAGTTGAAACTGGCATTATGAATGGCAAGACTTGTGATCATATTTGCTATATCAAAGTGGCATTGTGAATGGCAAGACTTATGATCATATTTGCTATATCAAAGTGTTCAAGATTGGTTTATAATTTACTGTTATTAAATGTATTATCGTAAATTGGAGTAAGTTAATCTTGTAGCAAACGTTTTCATTTTCAAGCAAAAAAATGAAGTTGAATTTGGCAAAAATTTCAGAGAGAATTTGAGTTCCGGATGATCCAAGTTTCAGGTATTTTCAAGCAAAACAATGAAGTTGAATTCGGTGAAAATTTCAGAGATAATTTGAGTTCCAGATGATCCAAGTTTCAGGGATGGAAGAACTTTGTCCACTTGGGTTTTGTTCCATTATAAATTTATCCAAATACTTGGAAATTCAATTTGGTAGATGAGAAATTTTTTCTACAAAATTCACGTTCTCTTAGCAAATTTGGTCCAAAAATGAGTTATAAAGAAATTATAAAAGAATAAGTTGTGTATTTCAAATCAAGGTGCTATATAGATTAGGTTAATCTAGAATATAAATGGTATTTTATGGAAGTGTAATATATAATGGAAGTATACTATAATTATGGAATTTTTTGGATGTAAGTTTAATCTATAATATAAATGGTATTATTTCAAAGGAAGTGCAATAAATAATACAGTTAATATATAATGGAACTATATTATAATTATAGAATTTTTTGTGATGTAAGTCAAAATGTTCTTAACACTTGACTTAGAAATAGTTGGAGGGGTCATGAGCTAGATGTGAAATCTCTCCCCTCAAAGTTGGGGGATAGGGTTGTGGAAGATCAGTGAGAGCTATTTGAAAAGTCTTACTCATAATCAATATCTCCAATTTCTGTGTAGATAAATAAAAAATAAAAAATTATGTGCTCCAATTTTTGTGTAGATAAAAAAAAATAAAAATTATATTTACATAAACCGAAAAACATGAAGTATGAAGATATAATTTGTTAATATAATTTTTTATAATAGCAGAAAAAAACTATGTTCCTTGATATTCATTATGAAAAAAAAGAAAAAAAGATATTATGTATAACGCCCATCTCCATAGCAGAAGATATGACCATAAGTTCAAATGACTGTTTGAAAGCTTCTTTCAGCATTAAATATCTCTTTCAGCATCAAGGTTGTAGAAATTCAAAAAGATAAAGTATGTACTATAATTAATAAGCCACCAGCTCTCATAGTGCTAACAGAGGATAATACGGAACAAGTTCTGATACAAATTAAAAAACTATAGTTTTGGCATTCTGATAAAAATATACAAAACCCTCATTGGATAGAGCATTCTCATATTCTTAAAATATAATATACCCTATGTTCCCCAATAGCTTTTTTGGAAAAATAATCTGCAACAGAATTAGATTCCCCAAAAATGTGATGTATATTGATTTCATCAAAAGAAGAAATAAACAACTCAGTTCTATGACAACACTACTCCAACGTAAGTACCTGTAACTTGGATACATTGTTAGACTAGTAATGGAATACCAAAAACTTGTAGAGATGGAATACCAATAGAAGAAGTAAATTGAAGAAACCCCAGAGAGCTAGTAATTTAGCTCTAGTGTTAGTTCCCAAGCCACAACTCATCTAGATTCTAAAGTTGTGCTCACTATTAATCTGTGAGAACATGCTTGCACCACAAGCTTCTTCCTGAGCTGCACCATCAAAGTAGCCTACTACATAGGTTGTAGTAGGAGGATCTGATAATTGTCTCTAGTAATTTAGCTCTAGTGTTAGTTCCCATGTCACAACTCATCTAGATCCTAAAATTGTGCTCACTATTAATCTGTAAGAACGTATCTGCACCGCAAGCTTCTTCTTGAGCTGCACCATCAAAGTAGCCTACTACATAGGTTGTAGTAGGAGGATCTGAAATTGTCTCTTTTTAAATTTTCTCCATTGTGTAATATTCTTTGTAAAGACCCAAAATTCTCATATAGCAGGCACACACATTTGGAGATTTTCCTTGAAAATGGCTAAATTTCTAGTTTTCCATATATCCCAACAGATAAAAACTAGTAGAAACTTATGTGAATGATTGTTTTATCCACTGCTCAAGATTCCTTTCGACCGTGGATGTTTCCCAAACAAATGGAATCTATAGATCTATAATATAATGATATTTTATACTCAGATAAAAACTAGTAGAAACTTATGTGAATGATCGTTTTACCCACCGCTCAAGATTCCCTTTGACTGGGGATGTTTCCCAAACAAATGGAATCTATAAATCTATAATATAATGATATTTTATACTTGAAGTATTATCTTCTATAATATAATGATATTTTATACTAAAAGTATTATCTTCTATAATATAATGATATCATCTTGAAAAAATGATAATATAGAGTATAAAGATAAATTATAGTTAATTTATAATAATAATAATAAGAAAAGAAAAATAAATATCTAATAATAAGTAATAGAAGTACTAACCTATGAAATATGAAATGAAATGTTTAACATTTCAAAAACTTTTAGTGAGGTTAGTTAGGTGAGGTGTACGTATAGTAAAATGATATTATATTAAAAAATATGAAGTAATAATATTATATACATTTTATAATGTAAGTTTTTTGAATATATATATATATATATATATATAATTAATGAAATAATTTGAAGATATTATATTAAAAAATAGAAATACATTAATTTTTTTTTTGAAAGTAGTGAGACAAATTCAAAAAATTACTTGCATAAGTGTGTCTATATATATATATGAAAATTTACATTTTTAATATAAAAATAATATAATAACTATATAGAAATTCATAGTAGGGGAGAGGAGCTAGTGGGGAAGAGATTAGAAGTGGTCATACAAGTTGTAACATCACCCATTCAATAACAAAATTAAACTAAATTAGATAAATAACATAAATGCCATTTAATAATATTTAATGTCCAAAAACATTACAAAAGGTGTACATAAATTGTTTGGGCCCACATCTGACTAGTGGTTACCGTTCTATGACAAACTGTACGTGTCTGATAGATCCACTTTACAAAAAATCCTTTCCCTTACCCATCCTAGACAAATTTACCTTACAAAACATCCTATTAGTGCGACATCTTGCACTAATCTGATATAAAGATTCCATCAAACCTTAAAACCTCTTACAAATACCAATCTAAGAGTATATTAGCACCATCTAGTGAAATTCAGCGAATGACCTTTGGAGACATATGTACCGAGGAACAAGGCTAGTATGAGCCCATAATTGATCAACACTTGCATAAGTAAGGAAATTAGTTGTTTAGCTTCACTTGCTACATTTATCAACAACCCATCCCTATGTATGCAATCTATAATGCATTTAGAAATCAAATCAACCATGAATCTTCTGGAAAGCACAAGGATCATCTAAGTGGATGTCCTAGCCATTGGATCATACTCCAATTGATCCTAACAACACAATCATAAATTCAAGACTTCATTCCATGCCAATTCAAAGAGCCAATCAAAACAAACATAGAATTTTATAAATCACCATCGAACTTCATAGATCCAACATTTTCACTTTTCACATTCCATAACTACTTGAAGGGATCAATGATAACATGCCTCACACATCACATTGAGTCTACTAGCACACACCACACAACACCAGGCACATTAACAAACAAGTCTATTATATTTATGCTCTAGTGAATCTTTATATTTCTAAGTTGCTTTAACATAATGTTTCAATTCACTTCTATTTTTGAATGCCAAGGCTAATACTACATGTTCTACAATTTCCAATCCTTCTTATTTTAAAATTAATAAACAATGTTGCAACCAAGTTACATTGTATAATAAAGAAGAGGCATGCCATAATCAACAAATAACTTGCATAAAAGGAATAGTCAGTCAACTAGATATATGCACATGCCTGCTAGCTCTAGTTTGAATACCCAACAAAATCAGCAAAGTTCATATCATCAAGTTGGAACATGCCTAAGCTACTCATATTATAAAGATCAAAATCCATATGCTCTTTCAAGGCTTCTGCATAGTTAGATCTTAGAATGCAATATTTGAAAATTTGTCACAGTCAAAATCCATTATTTATATCAATCTCTATACATTCAAAATGAACAAATGCATAAATTCCACTGCTCAAGGTAGAATTCATAGCCTATCAATCTCTCTGCAATTTGAAAGAGACAAAACAATAACACAAATCCCAAACTGCCATGATTAGAATCCAAAGCCTCTATCATACACTCTTCAGGATTGAGAGCTATTCAATTAGAAGCAAATCTTAGCATTGAAACCATGCATATGCAACCGTGGATAAGCTAATTGTGCTTATGGCTTCCAAAAGCAATAGATTGATGTGCACACTCTTGAAACAAAGAGAGAATAGAGAATTGAACGAATTACGTGAAGGGAGGGAGAAATGCTAACAACTGACAGTGACTTAGGAACTTCCTTCAATATCTACATTTGGTAGGACTAAGGTGCAAATATATGCCAACGTATTTGATCTTGATGAGTAAATACTTTTTGATCCTTAGAGAAAAGAAATAATTGTCAGGTAGTTTAGGGAGTAGCAAAAAAAAGAGGCACCCTTCAAGATATATGCACAAGCCTACTAACTACATTCAAAATGAACAAACGCATAAGTTCCATTGTTCAAGGTAGAATTCATAGCCCTCTCGATCTCTCTTCAACTTGAAAGAGACAAAATAGTAACACAAATCCCAAACCACTGCCATAATTAGAATCCAAATCCTCTCTTCGAGATTGAGAGCTATTCAATGAGAATCAAATCTTAGCATTGAAATCATGCGTATGCAACTGCGAATAAGCTAATTGTGCTTATGGTTGCCAAAAGCAACAAACTGATGTGCACACTCTTGAAACAAAGAGAGAACAAAGCATTGAAAGAACTAAAATAATAGATGACAGTAAATACTTGTTAATCCTCAAAGAAAATAAACAACTACTAGGTAGTTTAGGGAGGAGCAAAAAAAGTGGCATCCTTCAAGATATATGCACAAACCTGCTAGCTCTAGTTTGAATACTCAACAAAATCAACAAGCAAACCTGCTAGCTCTAGTGACATTGGATATAGTTAGATTTATATGAATTTTTTTATTATCACAAACTAAGATCAACTAAAACTAAAAACATCAATAGATCAATTGCAACTATCTTACCTTCATGCATCAATATTCTTTAATTGCTTACGTAGCTTCATGCCTCCATGAATCCTTATTCTTAGCTTCATATAACAATGCCCAACAAGGTATAACATATTGAATACCTAGGAAACTTAAAAAACATGCCTACTAGCTCTATTGTTGAAGGATATATTCAAATCTTTATGTACATGTACATGCATCCAATAGATAAATTGTATTGGTTGTCAATGTAATACAAGTTTATACAGTCATGGCAACAGGGAACCATGCTAATCATACAAGGAGGACACAAAGACAAGTGACTAGGAGTGCCTATCTACAACAGAATTCATCATATGAGGAAATAGACCAAACTTCCAATACAAATGCCGAAAACCATAATGAGGTAGAGGTGGCTATTACTGTTCCACCATCAACCACAGTGCAAGGTGCTGGAAAAAAGAGGACATGTTGAAGGCAATTGATGATGTATAATTCAATGGATATTTAATGAGAGCAGTTGCAAAGAAATATGGGATTGCACCTACACCATTGCATTATTGGCAAAATGGTACGACTCATATCGAGAGGAAAGGGCCTCTTATAGTGTTAACTGAACATGAAGATGAAGAAGTGGTTGTTTAGTGTAAGGAGATGGTTTCCATGGGCCATGGGATAGAGTTGATACAACTGAAATTGAATGTGGTGCAAATCTTCTAGTCATGGCAAAATCCATTCATAGATGGATTTCCTGGGAAATCATGGTGGGAAGGGTTCAAGGCTAGACATCTAGATCTTGTTTTGCGAAAAGTAGAGAGCCTATATAGAGATAAAGCTTTGAATTTGCGCCCTACAATTGTGTCCAAGTTCTATGGCACTCTGTCAAGTGAATATGAGAAGCACTCATATGGTCTAGAGTGCATATGGAACTATGATTAAACTAGATTACAAACATGTAGGAATTGTGGCATGTGGTTAATTGCCGAGAGAGGCAGCAGGAATGTGCCAAAAATTCTGCCTAAAAGTAGGGAGTGGATTACTATTCTATGTTTTGTAAATGCAATCGGTGCTGCATCGATATTTGGGTTTTTGGGAGTGAAAGACCCAACTGAAGAACTATATCAAGATCTGTGAGCCAGGAGCATGCATGGATGCACATCCCAATGCATGGATGACTAAAGAATTGTTCATGAATTTGATTTTCCATTTTTCCACATCTGTTCCTAGTGGTGTATCTCTTGAAAATAAACACTTGTCGATAGTTTGATGGCCATGGCAGTCACATAGCTCTACAAACCATTCAAGAGGCAAACAATATGGGCATTGACTTGTCGACTCTACCAGCACATACCACTCAGGTTGCAGCCACTTGAAGTGGGTGTGTTTGGTCCATTTAAGTGTAGCTTCAGGTTTGAGAGAGCTTCATGGATGGCCAAAAACCCCATGACAAAGGTAAAAATGGTTGAATTGGCATAACTTGCAAGTAATGCTTTTAAAAGGGAACTTATAGCCTCAAATATCAAGGTTGGATTTAAGAGAACTGGAATATGGCCACTAGCTTATGATGCTCTCCTCCATGACATGGATTGTAGCCAAGCCATCGAAGGTGTAGATGCTACAAAAGATGGAGTTGTTGTGGACAACATCTTATCCCTCTCTCAAGGGAAGTGCCAACCATTGGGTGATGATGATGAATGAGTCAATGAAACTCAATACAATGGTCACATTAATGCTACTTATGGTGTTGATGAAGCAGTTGAATCAAACATGGGAGTTGGAACACACCAAACACAAACATAATATACAGAGTAGCTTCAAACTGATTCTCCTGGACCAAATATATTTGAAGGTTGTCGAGCACAACAAAGAAACGAAGAGCAGTTGACATTGCCAAACCAGGTACCACAACCCGACAGGTTAGAAGAAGCAATGACGAATATGAACAACCACGTTGTTACTAGCGCCAATGAATAAATCCTAGACATGTCTTCGTTGCCAATATACATGAACAATGAAGTTGTCCACTATTATTAGATGTAGGTGTCATAGAAGAAGATACTATAGGGAATGAAGAACTAGGTAAAGAGATTGCAAACAAAGCACAACTCCTAGCTGATTCTAAAAAAAAGTCATGTGCCACACCACTTCTTGGACAATTCCTAAGGCTTCCAATGGAGAGAGTGAGCACAAAGGCAAGGGATGGATCAATATATTTTCTTCAATTAGGTAGAATTGCATCGCTACTTACCTCAGTTTAGTTCATCGCACTATTGGAAAATTCTGAACATAAGAAACATGAGTTGTAGGAAATGAGACAGAAGAAGAAGGAAATTGCGAAGGACAAGAGGGCAGCAAGGATTTTTCAAGCGGAACAATGAAAGTAGGAAAGGGTGAAAAGAGAGCAGGAAAGGAAAGACAAAGAATACTATAAGTAACTGGCCAGGCATGAAAAGAAAGAAAGAAAGGTCCAACGAAGCAAAAAAAAAGAGAATGGGAGTAGGGAGGAGGTGGACATAACTATAGACAAGATTGAGTTGAGGAGGACGGTCTCGTTGAATCAAATTGTAGACAATACATGTTTCTTCCAAGACCTTATAAACATCCAAGTTCCCCGACATCATCCAACTAGTCCACCTCCTCCCCAACATCTTCCAACTAGTCCACCTCCCACCTTTCTTCCAGCCAGTGCAGGGGTCAATCATAGATGGAATTTTCCAACACCTCTAAACAATCCAGGGGTATTGGGAAAAAGTTAGAGCTATGGGTTTTAAATTCCTCCTTGGATGCAAGCATCAACATGGCATCAGGCAAATGCGAGGAACTCAACACAATCTGATCAAGCAAATGTAGGCACCTAAAAGAACTGGGCTTGGGTAAATGTAGGAAGCTCAACAACTTTGGGTAATGAAGAAACTCAACTTCTTGGAGCATAAGGATGAAAAACGTTTATGCCTAACTACATGCATTGTTTATTTTGTTAAAAATATATTTTTTGGGTGACTATGTATTCAGTTCGATGGTGTATAAGTGAATAGTATATGCTCGAACTTATATATGGAAACATAAGCTAGATTTGATATGATAATTAAGCTAACAGATGTGGACCATGCAAATAAGACAAGAGATAAAGATAAAGATTTGATAAGATATGAGAGAATTCAAATTGCACATAAAGAGTTAATTAAGAGAGAATTTGAATTGTTAAACTTCAGTAAAATAAAGGAGAACTTGAATTGATCACTACATTGATGTTAACAAGAAAGAATCAGTTAAGAGAGTTAACTAAGTGATAAGAAAAAAGATCTAGTTAACTAAGTGTTATTGCATGAAGACACTTATGTTAAACTAAAAGACGACATTTATGTTAAACTAAAATATGACTCTTGAGTTGTGACACTTAAGTTAGCCACCTAACTAAGTGGGCAAGATTTCAGTTAAGGGGTGAGTTCATCCTAGGAATCAATTCAATGAGTTCATGCACTGCATGAGAAGTGGGGTGCACTTCCTCATGTAAGATTGATGCATCCAGATGGAGGGAGAGTTCATCTTGAAGTAAGAAGATACAAATAGAAGCCAATGCATGTGAAGAATATATAAATATGTTATACAAGATTCATGAATTCAATGTGAAGCGAATTCTCTTCTCTCTTGAAGGCAATGCACTTTTCTTTGTGTAGGATATTATTATGAGTTGAGCTCTTCTTTATCTTTCTCTTGTTCTATAATTGCACTAGGGATGCTTGATGTAAAATACATTTTCTTCTATCTATCAATATACTAAGGAAGGTTTTGCGAGGGTTTTCTCCCTCAAGTCATAGAGGGTTTCCCTAGAAAAATTCATGTGTTGAATGTGATTGCTTATGCATGTGATTGTTATTTGATTTCAAGTATTATTGCAACTCCAAATTAAAGATAAAAAAATTAACGTTTCCCATTAAATTGACTTGATTCCAGGTTAAAGTTTGCTAAACAAGGCGCCACATAAAATGACGACGATTGAGAATGTCAAGCTAAACAGATAGGTCTAGGAATTGTTGGATAGGGGGTTGATCAGGGAAATTCCGAGCCCATGTGTAGTACCAGTTGTATTAGCACCAAAGAAATGAGGTAAATGGAGGATATGCACTTACTCAAAGGACATCAACTGTATTACAATCAAGTATAGGTTTCCATTACCAAGGATGGATGACTTGATCGACTATTTAAGTGGAGTTAAGTACTTCACCAAGATTGATTTAAATAGTGGATATCATTAGATTATGATAAGAGAATGATACGAATGGAAGACAACCTTCAAGACTAAAGAGGGACTATATGAGTGGTTGGTTATGCCATTTGGTTTAACCAATTCACCTAGTACATTCATGAGGTTGATGAATGAAGTTTTGAAACCTTTCTTGGGAAAGTTTATTGTTTTATATTTGGATGACATTGTAATCTTTAGCAAGGCTAAATAAGAGCATTTGTCTCACCTAAGACAAGTATTACATAGGCTAAATTAGGAAAAGTTGTTGGCAAATTTGTGGGAGTGTTCCTTCATGAAGGAGGAATTAGTATATTTGGGTTTCATAATTTCCCACCAAGGAATGAAAATGGACTCTGAGAAGGTCAAAGCTATTTTGTAGTGGCTTGTGCCAAAGAATGCCACCGATGTAAGAAGTTTTCATGGAATTTCTAGCTTCTGCAAGAAGTTTATTAAGGACTTTAAACACATGTGTGCACTATTGACAACATGCATGAAGAAGGATAATTTAAGTGGACTGGAGAAGCTCATAGAGTATTTGAGAAATTGCAGCAGAAACTAATAGAGAGACTAGTTTTGGATCTTCTGGATTTTGACAAAGTATTTCAAGTAGATTGTGATGCTAGTGGGATGGCAATTGGGGTAGTGTTGAGCCATAAAGTCCGACCAATTTCATTTTTCAATGAAAAGTTGGATGAGGCTAAGTAAAAGTATTCAGTACATGACCAAGAGTTCTATGCCATTGTTCAGGCATTGAAGAAATGGAGACACTATTTGTTTCCCAAGGAGTTTATGTTCTTTACAAACCATCAGGATCTGAGGTATTTGAACACTCAAAACAAACATAATCAAATACATGTGAAGTGGGTTGATTTTTTGTAGAGTTATACTTTTGTGTTGCGACATAAGTTGGGTAAGTCGAATAAAGTGGTTGATGCATTGAGCTAACAAGTTGCGTTGTTGAATACGATGAATTTTCAGTCAACATGGTTGGAGTTGATGAAGGTTGACTATAGTGTCAACAAATATTTTGGTAAGACATGGAAGGCATATAAGGAGCCACGGAGAAATAGTTGGACCCATATTTGGATTATTTCATCTAGGAAGGATACCTATAAGGGACATTGGTTATGCATTCCCATGGGATCAGTGAGGGAATACTTGATCAGAGAGTTCCGTAATGGTGGATTAGGAGGTCATTTTGGTATTGACAAGATCAAAGAATTGGTAAAGGAAAATTATTGGCCAAGATTGGAAAGGAATGTGAAGAAATGGATACAAAATTGCAGGATATGTCATCATGACAAAGGAAGAAGCTAGAATATGGGATTTTATACATTGTTTCTAATACCAAATGTCCCATGGGAGGACATTAGCATGGTTTTGTGTTAGGATTTCCTAAGACTCAGCAAGGAAGCGACTTTATATTTGTATTTGTTGACAGGTTTTCGAAGATGGCACACTTTATTCCCTGTAAAAAGACAAGTGACGCCACATATATTGTTGTTTTGTTCTTCAAATCAATTGTGAGGTTTCATGGATTGCCAAAGAGCATAACTTCAAGATACATAAAATTTATGGGACACTTTTGGAGGACCTTGTGGAAGAAGTTGGATACAAGGTTACAATTCAGTTCTGCATACCTGTAGACTGATGGGAAGAATGAATTCATGAAAATAAGTCTAGGAAATTTGTTTAGATGTCTAGTTGCGGATCGACCAAAAAAATGGGAGAATATGCTTGCTCAGGTAGAGTTTGCATACAATAATTCGGTAAATAGGTCAGATTGATTTCATTCCAGATCATGCAAGGGAAAATTTTGCATGGATTGATTGACTTGATAAAGCTGTCAACTGGAATACCGAAGAGTGCATATGTAAATTCATTTATTGAGCACAAGAAAGAAATGCATGAGAAAGTAAGAAAATAGTTGGAGAAAAGAAACACCGGTTATAAGCTGAGAGCCAACCAAAAGAGACAATTACAAGCATTCAAAGAAGGAGACTTAGTCTATGCACATATCCAAAATGAAAGGTTTCCAAGGGGAACATATAACAAGATGAAGAGTAAGAATATTGGGACATGATGAAAATTTCAGACAATGCTTATGTGTCGGAATTGCTAAAGGAGTTGGACATTTTTCCGACATTCAACGTCACTGAATTGTATAAGTATGTCGAAGGATTGATGAGTGGAAGTGGATCAGGCATCGACTGGCAGGATCAGATGCCAGAATGACCGATACAGGAGATCGCTGAAGTGTTGGATAAGAGGGAAGTTGGTTGAACAAGAAAACGTAAGCATAAGGAGTATTTGGTCCATTAGAAGGACAAAAGTTTAGAAGAGGCCACTTGGATATCCGAAGAGGAATATGACATATAAAAGGTTGAGTTGGAAGGGAAGAACTGTGGGTGTAGTTATTTTGTACTTGGGCATATGGCCCCAAGATCAATTATCGATGGTAGACGATAGGAAGTCATCTGGAAGGGAATTCAATAACCTTCCAGGTGAGAACATGGAAATCACGTCCATATAGTCGAGTCAAAGAGGAGCATTCTAGAGGATGGAAGTTGGCTTCGGTAAAGATGACCAAGTTGCAGAGAATATAGAAGACCAGCCTAAGTACTGGTCAAGTTGAAATGAAGTCGGTAGAGAAGATCGACACCAGAGGAATGTGGTCAATTAAAGACTTGATAGTCTGAGATGTCAAGCTGAAAGGAAATGAGAAATAGTCACGAATAGATCGATTGGTAGAAGAAAAGAGACAAGACTAAAGCTAAATCCGAGCAGGAGTGAAGTTGGTAATTTGATCGACGAAAGTGGATTCAACAGGATTGAGGATGCAAACGTTGATGGGATTCGATCGAGACAATGTATGATTGAAAGATCCAAAGCGCAAAAGAATGAACACTATCGGAGGGGCAGTCGTAGCATTGAATGCAACAGTAATGGTATTGGTTGCGAACTCCAGATGGAACTGCGTGCCATGGGGATTCCTACCCAAGACGTGGAAGCATCTTGGGAAATAATGTCGTACGCCACATGGGCATTTCCACAAGCTTAATCTAACATGGAAAGGGAGGGCACACTATTATTGGAATCCCTCCCCTAGATCTTAGTTACACTTGTGAGGAGGATGACATCCATTTGGCATGGATAATTCTCTTTCTGAGTCCCAAATCTTTGTTTCATATCAAAATAATTATGTGCGGGGTGATTTGTTAGAAGTGTTGTTAGAAGGCAAGGGATGGGCAACATCCATGGAGGTAATAGGTCAAAGTGATGTAACGAAAGGATGGTATTCACTATCACCATGTATGAAGGATGTTCTAAGGAAAAATATCAAGGTTTCCTTGGAGGGTACAAATCCATAAGTTGCATGGGAGTTGAAGTGGGTTCTTGATACTTTTTTGTGTGGATTCTATATGAAGAAACCTCGGTCGATGGGTCACTCCAGAATTTCACTTCCTAGTCTCTAATGATTCTGGGATCTAGTGTGAGGGAATATTCTCAAGTCGAGGCAGTGAAAGGAGTGGGCTTTACAGGTGCATGACTTGAGCTCACGGAGTTGTAGAGTGAGGTTACGCTAAAGCTTGTTGAATTTGGTCGAAGGAAAAAAACAGAAGGTGTTCTGAAGCAAAGGAGGGCTATCTCCAGTTGTAGGTCAAGATATCATGGTTGAGGAAATTTTGGACTTGGGGTGTAGAGTGTTGATGGAGACCCTTCTAGTCTTGGTCATTTCAACCTGGGAGCCTTTACTGGCATATTGTCCCACAAGGCTTTCAATTTCAAACGACAAGGGACTTCGTTAAAATTTTGATGGAATTCTGGTTTCTGGATACATCCTACCTATCTCTAAAACAATGAAACCCTATTTTCTTTTCCAAGACCGAGGTAATGGAGAAGAACCCAGTGTGGGTAAAACTCCCTATATTACCAATGGAATAGTGGTCACTCCAAGGGATAAGGGCAGTTGGGGTCAAAATTGATCACACCCTTCTAGTTGAGGACTCTTTAGAGTCGTTCCCAACCTGAATGGTAGCTAGAATCTTGGTGGAGATAGATATGCATGATGAACTTCTGAGTCAATAGAGCTTGTGAATAGGGGGAGTAGCTACACAAAACCTCTGGACTATTCGAATATCCCTTTCTAATTTTGATATTTTTTATGTCTCCTCTTAGGACATATTTATAAGGATTATTATGTTCCTTTTAAGAAAATATATGGAGGCGGGTTCAGGATTTGGAAACTGAGAGAGACAGAGGGTTCCCTCCAATGGAAACTGGAAAACAACTTGGTATTGGAAGAGTCATATTTGACACCTGTGGGATGTCACCAGTTTTTTGGCAAAATACGGGATGCTCCTTTGTTGACTTCACAAGATTATTTGTAGTAGACATGTTTATACTCTTGATCGTGGAACCTCAACTCTTGCTTGGGAATGTTGCGGAGGCATGGATTCCTATGCACAACTTCGAAGTAGAGATATGTTCAAAGAAGAGTGAGCATTCATAGGGGTTGGGGGGCCAACATTTGCAAATCTATGGTAAGTATTGTCAGTTTAAGAATGAAAATGTGGATATAGATGGCACTTTAAACATCGTAGGGTGAGGGATCTTACCTTCACTTGATAGGGATTAGGGCTACGAAGGACAATATTCTTCCATATGCATTGGGCCCTAATTTAGATTGAGTTAATGCATTAGTTAAGTGGTCAACCTCTTGGAGCAGGGACTCATAAATATTCTCTCATGGAAAGGGTTGTCTAGTAGGATACAAAATCCATTGGGTGGGACATTATAATATCCATTCTAAAAAAGGTCTCCCTACTTCTTTTGTTGTTTCTAGGGGTTTGGGTATAGACATCCCAAAGTTTTTCTCCTCTTTTTAGGTGGGTCATCCATTGGCTATTAAATTATCCCAAGTGAAAGTGGTTGAAGAAATAAACCAAAGCAAGCAAAAGCTTCTTGTAGGGGTCCTTAGAGTAGTTGTCTCCCCCGTGAGAATTTTACCATGAAAATATCTCGGTGAATATCAAAGGGTTGGGAGGCGATGACGAAAAATTGGATTTGTGACGGTTGATTGTTGCATATAATTTTAATTCAAGAAAGAATGTGGAGGGTGGATGTGCTTATTATTTCTAAACTTAAAAAGGTATTCCTAGGATTTTATGTGACTTGATTCGGATGGTATGTCTGGAAGGGTGATTGCCATATCGAAACCAATTCATATTTAACAATGTCAAGTTTGTGTATCGAGTTTCATAGCAAAGAGATGGATAAATTTCTAATGATCCTATACATATATGTCTTGCATGAAAGGAAGCTCAATCTCTAGAGTAAAATTTTTGTATCCAAACTTTTTGTGTCCCCAAATTTAATCTTGAGGGGGATCTAAATTTTACAAATAGTTTAGAGAATTTTGGGAGTTTCATGCTCATCTTGTTTTTTTAGATAATTAATTCCTCTCCTCTTTTGATCGAGTGGGCTACTTGAGATGGAACCAGTGGAGTTGAAACAAATTTGGTGCACCACTTGTTTGGGAAACAACGGTATATCAAAACATTTGGACTATTTTCTAGTGGATATAGATATCATTCATATGGTGGGGTAGTACAAATATTGGGTTGGGGTATCCATTGCTCCAACAATTTCTCCATCTTCATGGAGTTTATTACTTTAGACCTAAATACCAGCACCCATTTTAACTTTAACCTGACCTGTACATGAGAGGAGTATTGTTCATTAGTGAAAGGAAGGTGGAATCCCAATGTGGGAGTGTCGACCTCTTTTCAATTTGTCCATGACATCAAGAAACATATTGTAGCATGGGTAGCGGAATGTCGCAAATATCAGGAGAAGGTGTTGAAGGGGATGATATGGATTTGGATTCTCTGTTGGAGAGATCGATAGGTGGTTCATTGAGTGTGGAGGATCTTGAACGGATCAGGTCTTTGGAAGCGAGGAAGTCTAGACATGACCTGTTGGATGAGAAAGTTAGGTGGCGTATAAAAAGCAGACCCATGTGGGAGAGGTGGGCGACCAAAATACAAATTTTTTCCATAAATTTGTGATTCATCACAAAAATTTGGGAACTCAAGAATGAGGAGTTTTGGAAGGTGAGTTCATTTTGTGATTTGGTGAATCTAGGAGTTTGTTTCTTTGATAGAATTTTTAAGGAACTTGATTAGGTCAATCTTGAGGAGATTATCAGAGTGGTATCTTTCTTTCTAGGATTGATCAAAAAGGAGGAAAAAAACCGTTTTTAAGTCTATCACAAAGGAGTATCTTATGGCATTTATGTGCTCATTTAAGAAGGATCATAAATCGGGTCCCAACAGGTGGACTATATAATTCTTTATCGTTCTTTATTCTATAAAAATGGGATATTGCTCTATGTATGAGGGTGAGAACATGGAGGTCTAGTGGTTTTGGAGGAGATTGTAGTAGATCAAGGGGCCTCTAAAGACCATACTATTTATGTGGTTGGTTATAAACGATAAGGATTTAATGTGGGAATCTATGCACAAGCGCAATACAAGTGGCCCGGGGATATGTTTGTGTAGAAGGGAGTTGAGAATACCTCTCATTTATTCCTAGTATATGATTTCTCGTGCCAAGTCTAGATGGAAGTGGAGAGGTTGCTTGGATTATCAAATTTGTGGAAGAAAAACACCATTCTGAACAATTTTCGAGTACGGTTTGTGAACAACAGTTTGAAATGCATGAGGATGGTCCCTTTAAATGCTATAGGGATCTTGTGGTTGGAAAATAATATATTACTTGTGGGATGGATCTTAGATTTATTGTTGTGTTTCTTTAACATGGTATGAATGATGTTTAGATAGTGATGAATGGAAAGAATAGTGAGATGATAGATGTTTTAAGACTGATTTTGATTATTTTCCAAGACGATCTGAATATTCTGTTTGTTTCAACTCAAATAAGTATGTTTTTTCCTTGGAAAAATTATGTTGAAAATATAGTAATATAGAATAGAAGCCTTGATTGCGGAGCCTAACCCCAAGGGGATCAAGAGAGTTGAACCCCTGACCTTCCTAACTTTAGAGAGAGAAATCTCACGTCTAATACATGACCACTTAAGTTAACCCTTGAAACTAAATTATTATTAATTTATAATACCAATCAATATAAAATAAATATATTAACAATTTAGGTATCATAAGAATACAATTATTAAAATATAAAATATTTCAAAAAAAATGTATGATGACTTGTGAAAATATTAATAAAGGTGAGTTGTATATATAATTGAATGTTGTTAAATAAAAACTTTATACACTCACTTTTGAATTTTATAGGTTTAATATAATGATTATTGTAGATTGTGAATTATTTTAAATTTAATTAATTAATATATTTTTAATGATTTTTTACACCACCCATTTTAGCTCAAATTTGTTAACTTATAGATATTTGGCATTGAAGAAAAATTTGTTTTACATTCTTTTGTAAACTGGGCATTATGAGCTAAAATATAATTGCCACGTTCCCAAGAAAGGGTTGCTGTCGACTGGGTGGGGGAAGATGTTGGGTGGTGGCGTTCAACCTCGTGCCGATGGTGGTAGGGGGGTTTCCTCTTCCTTAGCCCTTGGTCAGTGACATTTCTCCTCTTGTAGATTAAAAAGAGGACTATAGAAGTGGCAGAGCAGGTCGGGTGAACATTGGCTCACGATGGGGAGGGATGTGGGTCTGGAGGAGTTGGTTGAATATAACATGGCTGCTTTGGTCGGTCGTTTTTCATACATGGCTATGAACAGGTGTGACATTGTTCATTGGGTGGCTGATTCATGGGGACCTATACTGAAATATGTTCCTAAGGTATCTATCCTGGAATGGGGTTGGTATGGTTTCAAATTTCAGATGGAGGAGCATGCGATACTTATCCTTGCGAAGCTTTGGATGAAAGGGGGAAGGGAGTATTATATTACAACAGTGGCACACGGATTTTGATCCTGATAGGGACACGATCAGATTTCGACACATGTGGGTTCTACTTCCTAGTTTCCCGCTATCTATGTGGAACCGAGGTGCCTTGAGGCGGTTGGTAACAGTCTTGGGTGATTTTTGCATTTGGAGGAGGAGGTTCTAAATGGTGTTTACAAGAAGGTGGGTCTATTGCTGGTGGAGGTTGACATTTCCCTTCAGCTTATTGACACCCTTCATATTTCTTGGCGTGGGCGGAATTATGTCCATGTGATTGATTACTGGGGCATTCCATTTAGATGCTCTCACTGTAAGGAAGTTGGTCACCTATGGAGACAATGTAAGAATGAGGTTCCCCCTCCTCGAAATATGGATGCGGATCCCTTATGGTCTTTCGAAGATGGAAGCATGATGGAGTTGGACGCTTCGGGTGATATGTACGGTTTCTCCAACAGAATTCCCCCGCCGGGTTCGGTTCAGATGGACTTAATGTGTAATATTGCACACTATGATCCCTCTTTTTATCATTCGCTCAATGAATTGTAAAAATATTTTATCAAGGATTTAGATTTAAAGAAAAAATATGTTTCTGAGACTCCTTTTGATGCTTCCCCTACCTCCCATGATTCCTCTCAGTGTGCCGAATTGGATATTGTTGCTCTCTCCTCACCCTACCATGTTGACGATTTAAACAATCCCACCTTGTGTGGGTCGGCCTCTCTAGTTTCGGTCCCCTCCTCTTCTGATACTATCCTCGTATCCTCGGACCTTTCTACTGTGCCATCGCATGTGTCATCCCTGTATTATACTGTCCCGTCAGTGGCCCTTCCTGACATTGAACCAGGGGAACCGGGATGTCCGGTGACAGAGTTACCGGATTCATTGTTGGTGCCTGACTTATCGGGGTCGTTGGGGGTGTCGGCATCACTGACGGATATGGCGGAGTGCTCGCAACTCTTGGTGATTCCCTCATATTGTGAAATGGTGAAAAAGGAGGCCATTCCGACTTTTTATAGGAACTAGAAGGTGGCCTCAAAGGCCCTTGAGGTGTCAATCCTCCCTTCGGACTTGACTAATGATTCCAATAAATGTAATAAGGGGACTCGTTATGGGGGTCTAGCCACGGATCTATCTCCACTAAAAACTCGTAGTGCGAGGAAATCGAAGGTTGTTATCTCTACTGACATTTTGGGGGAGGAAAATCCATGTGATTCCCTCGTCGACACAATCTCTCCTAACTCCAGGGTGCTTAGAGGCATTAAAGCCCTTGCTCTGGGCCGTAAATGATTTGTCTCTCCTTGAATATTCGGGAGTGGGGGGCATCCCTAAGTTGCTATCCCTCAAGCATATTTTCAATATTAAGAATCCGGATATTGTTCTCGTTCAGGAAACCATGCTATGTGAGGCCAATGCCAGGTCATTCTTTGCAAAAATCAAGCCTAACTGGATGGTATCTGCGATTAGTGCAAATGGTCTGTCTGGGGGTTTGTTGGATGCATGGAACCCTCTAGTTCTGGAGTTAAATTCATTTTATAGTTATGTGGGTATCCTTCTATCAGGAAAATTGAAAGGGTTCTCTTGTGGCATTAACATAGTGAATTGTTATTGTCCTTATTATGATAGGAAGCTATTTTGGGAGTTGGTTGTTTCTGATCACCTACTTGATTTAAATAGCCTTATCCTGGCAGGGGACTTCAATTTTATGTGGGGGGCCTCAGAGATATGGGGTCGACATGCCAGACTGGACCCTTTGGCTAATTATTTTAAAAAGTTATTTGTGTCGTATCAGCTAGTGGCCGATGTGGAACCTTTACCACTAGTTCCGACGTGGATGAATGGTCGAAGAAACGAGGCTCTCATTTCCAAACGTTTATACCATTTCCTAATATCTGAGCAATTATTGGGGAATTTATTCAAGTTCATATCGTGGGTTCTATCGACTCGTATTAGTGATCATTGTCCTATTTGTTTTCGGATTGATACTAAGGTGGCCTATCAGAGTTATCCTTTCAAATTCAACTCTACTTGGTTATCTAATTCCAAATTCAAGAAGGCGGTGGTTGATCATTGGGGAACTAGGGATGTTTCTAGGGAGCTCTCGACAATGGACAAATTGGTGGTGAAATTGAGGAGCTTAAAAACTATGACTTTGCAGTGGGAAAATAAAAAGTGCAAGGAAATGACTAGGGACTTAGAATTGATTGAACACGATCGTAGTGCCTTACTGTTGAAAGATGATACCGGGGTGCTCAATGATGGTGAACATGCCTCCTTATTAGAGTTGGAAGGGAGGCGGTTAAAAATCTCTTGTTTCAGGAGGAAAATTGGCGACTAAAGAGTCGTGCTTTGTGGATAAAAGCTAGGGAGCAAAATTCCAAATTCTTCCATAAATTTGTTGATGCTATAAGGGTTCAAAATACCATTTGGGACTTAAATGATAATGTTGGTCATCGTATGTCTAGACTGGACGAACTACACAGGGAAGCCAAGAATTATTTTCAAGAATTATCCCATCATCCCAAAAATGTCTCAATGATTGAACAATTCAAGGTGATCAAAGATTTCCCGAGATTGTTCTCGATTAAGGAAGGGGATGCTATCTTCAATGAGGTATCTCTGCTGGAGATTGAAAAGGTCCTGAAGGGATTTTCCAAAGATAAGAGTCCAGGTCTGGATGGGTGGACTGTTGAGATTTTCATTTCCTTTTTTGAGATTATGGGGCCGAACATTTGGGCTGCTGTGGAGGAATCTTGTTCTTTTGGCATGGTGACTGGTGCTCTCAATTCTACTTTCCTGGCTCTCATTCCAAAAAAATCTCATCTGGAGGATTTCAGTGATTTCAGGCCTATTTCTCTCTGTAATCTGACTTATAAGGTTATATCTAAAATTATAGCAAACTGGATCAAGCCTGGCTTATCAAAATATATATCCAATGAGTAGTTTGGTTTTCTGGAGGATAGGCAGATTTTGGATGATGTGGGGGTCGCTCAGGAAGTGTTTCATAGTGTAAATACTAGACAACAAAATTCCCTTTTCCTACAACTTGATCTTGTTAAGGCATACGATCGAGTTGACTGGACCTTCCTTTGATTAATCCTGGTTCAGATTGGCCTGCCTTGGGTGGTGGTTAAATGGATTATGGCCTGCATTTCTTCGATGAATTTTGCTGTAATTATTAATGGGGTCCCATCAGATTTTTTTAAAAGTTCCAGGGATCTGAGGCAGGGCTTCCCCTTATCTCCCCTTCTTTTTTTGTTAGTCATTGAGGGCCTCAGCAGACTCATTCTCAAATAAAAAAGGGAGGGGAATATCATTGGTATTAAGGTATCGGAATAGGTTTATGTGACACACACACTCTTTGTTGATGATGTAATGTTATTTGGTCCTGGTACTATTGTGGAATGGAAAAATTACAAAAAATTATGGACCTTTTCTGTCATGCTTCTAGGATGTTGTTTAGTGCTGGCAAGTCTTGGTTTTTGGAAAACAATGTGGATATTGCTATTAAATCTCTGGTTAGCCAACTTTTCCCTTTCAATTTCAAGGCTTTGTCTGCGGGAACTAAATACCTTGGGTTCTTTCTTAAACCAACAAACTATCTTATTAGTGACTGGTTGTGGCTTCTTAAATGTTTTGACACTCGGATCAACCATTGGTGTTGGCGTTGGATTTCTATCTGGGGTCGACTTACTCTAGAAATATCTGTCCTTCAAAATCTGGTTGTTTACTGGTTATCGTTGTGTAAAATTCCTAATTCAATATTGAAAGGTATCCATAGAAGGATTTTTTCTTTTATCTGGTCTGGTGGGGGGTTGAAGCAGAAATTTCATTTGGTAAATTGGCATGTGTTGGCTAGGCCAGCGAAAATGGGTGGTTGGGCCATTAAAAACATTGGTAAATTTGTTGTCCTTAAAAACCAAAAGTTTGTGGAGGGATTTATTTTCAAACTCTGCCTATAGTGTGCTAATCAAAGGAAAATATCTTAAATCACTCTCGATGGTGGATTGGTTTAGATTGGGTCCTCCTTGTGTCAAGGGGATCTTGAATATTTGGTCTACCTTATTGGGGTCCTTCTCCACTCTATCAAATTGGATGTCTTGGATTCTCGAGCATGGTCGTGATATTCGTCTTGGTGAGGATCCTATAATGGGGGGGCCTTTGAATTATATACTTTCCCAGGACTTAATCAGTGTGTTAAGATTGAAGGGTTTCAAAACACTTTCTCAGGCAGTGTATCAGTCTACTACTGGCGTTTGCTGCCCCTCTTGGATATCAGCAGATCACTTGGGTTCATTGGGCCCTTTGAAGTTGGAATGGGATACCTATGTGAATGGTCCGTGCAGTTTAAACATTACCTTCTAGGAGTTACTGGATAGACTGGTATGGTCTTGGAATAATTCCCATGGTATCGTTACGGCACATCTTGCATACGAATCTATTTTATCCGTTGATCTTGGGATGTCGAAGTGGTTGTACTATAAGATTTGGAAATTTTTAATGTCGTTTAAATTGAAATGTTTAGGTTGGTTGGCCCTAAACAACAGTGTTCTTACTTGGGATAATCTGTGTCGACGTGGTTTTTGTGGTCCAGGAAGATGTCAGTTATGTCTTTCTCAGATGGAAACTGTTGATCATCTCTTTTTCAGTTGCCCCTTTGTCAAGTTTGTTTGGTATTCGATTTGCAGTATAACAGTTGTCGTTTTCATTGGGTTTCATACAATCTGGAGGATGGGTTGTTGAATTGAGGGCGTCTTTATCTGGAATGGCAGGCTCTTCCTTGTTTCATTTTTTGGGAGGTTTGGAGGTCCCGTAACTCTGCTATTTTTTATGATGTCTGACCAAATGTCTTGTTTTATGCTGGTAGAGCCTTGTCAACTTTTAAAGAATACAATTCTCCCGTTCCTCCACTGTTGGGAAGGGGAGGTGGCCGTCCTAAAAAAATTTCTCCTGATCTATGCAACTATATTTGTGGGTTTTTTTTTATGGGGCATCCCAACTTTGCGGGGCTATCAGTGGGATCAAGGTGGTTCTCTTCCTCAGCGGCAATCATTTTTACAAGTGTTGGATGAATTTGGGGATTGGAACAAATTCTCGGAGTGAGGATGAATTTGGGGATTGGAACAAATTCTCGGAGTGAGCTGATTGATTTATGTTTTCTCCTCCATTTCGCTAAATCCAAAGGTATTTCCCGTCTTTAGGTATGGGGGGACTCACAGGTTATCATCTCTTGGGATAATGGTTTGGCTAGTCTCTTTTTGCTTCAACTCACTCACTGGATTTTGGAGACCCGATCTTTGATTGATAGTTTTGAGTACATCACTTTTCAACATCTGCTCCATGTTCATAATTTTCAAGCGGACGAATTATCCAAGCGGGCTCTTTATGCTCCTTTGCACATTCTCTTTTTGTTACACCTAAATCTTGCCACCTTAAGAATCAGCGTAAACCTCCCTAAAGTTCCCATGACTAAGAAGCTAAACTGGAAGAGATACTGACCTATTTTCATGGGGTTTAGTGAGGTCGCCGTAGGTCACCTTTGTGCAGCATGCGATGTCGCAGGTTTTCCTACTGCATCCGGCGACGAGGTCAGTTAAATGGATAAAAGGGCATCTTCGAGCCATTTATCGAAGGTGTGTGATGTGGATCTCTATCCCTAACCTATAGGGGAGCTGGAATTCGGTTCCCTAGCCCTTTGGGAGGATCCCTTAGTCCTCTCCCACTATATCTCAACCTACCCTATCCTCTTAGTCCTATATATATCAAGCTCATTCCCATTCCAAATGGAGGAAGTCTATAGCACTTGCATGTTGGTGAAATTAGATTAGGAGATCTCTACTCATCTCTTGGGGGACCTATACTTCCTTTGGAGGCTTTGGCATTGGCTTGCTGGAGGAGGATTGCGATGTTAAGCTTTGGTTGTAATCAGCTCTCTTTTGTACTTCCCTCTTTTAATACAGTATATAAACTCTTTCCACCAAATGTTGTTGTGTTACTAATGTTTGTGTAGTTTACTTGCTTCACCATTTACTTAGATCTGTTACTGTTTAGATGTGTTTTACTGCTTGTATTGTTCTGTATGTCTTGACAGGTCTTTGCAGCTGAGATCTGACGACCGTGGAGGTTGAAACAACATGAAGGAGAAAGATCTGCAAGTTAGAGGTAAGACATATAATCACTCGATCTTTAACTAGATCTAGGAAAGCAATTTCATATTATGTCCCACTTGTTCTAGATTCACATTGAACTAGGGAGATCACGCCTTATGTCCGCTTTTGGTAGATTGCCCGGTGACAAGTTTGGAGACCATACTAGGGAATGCGACATTGTTTTGAGTTTTCAGTTTGAAAGTCATTTTCTCTGATTTCTTTGTGAGCCATTTCATTTGCCTCCTTAGCCTCCTTCACCACTAGATCTTCTTCTTGAAGAGTCTCTTGACTTCCTTTGAGTCTATATGTTTGGTTGTCAAACCTTTTGATTGCTCATATTTGGAGATATTTTCATCCTTACACAGGGATCTCGCCCATTGTACCTGGGTAGTATAGCCATAGAGACATTACCCTGTCAGGCACAGTCTGCTACCCTGCAACCTGCGGCGCTGTCGCTCAGCACAGTTTGACCTCCTGCGCCATCGGCACAGTTCATATGTTTCCTACCTGCAACAGGCGCTCTGAGCTTGACCAGAGGCTGCGCCGAGCAGCCTAGTCTTGTGCTTGGGTTCTCTCCTCTCCAACCTTTGAGTTTGGTTTGTCTTACGAACCTCCTCTGCACTGCATCTTCCAGTCAGAGACATTTTTTATTTTGCATTGGTAGTGTTGGGTTTTGTTTGGTTTGTTTTGGATTGGTTTTGGGTTCCAATTTGGACAAGTTTGA
Source organism: Larix kaempferi (assembly GCA_027924585.1). Taxonomy (NCBI): domain Eukaryota; kingdom Viridiplantae; phylum Streptophyta; class Pinopsida; order Pinales; family Pinaceae; genus Larix; species Larix kaempferi. The sequence continues at coordinate 22,046,723 of BSBM01000887.1, forward strand.
GACTTGGTAGTGGTGGACACTTTGGTCTCCCCCACCTTCATCCACTTGACCTTGCATTCCCTCCTCTCCTCACCTGATCTAGTCTTTGCATTGGATCCGACCCAGACCTCTTTTGCACATGTCACTTAGCTTTGCTTGCATCCGGTTTTTTTTTGAGTGCTTTGTGTGTTTTCAGTTCATATGAGTGCTTGTCATTTTCTTGAGAATTTCTGAGTATTTAGAGTGCTGCAAATAATATTTCTTTTCAGCCATTCACGCTTAAAAACATCATTGTTATCAAGTTGTAGTCTTGGCATATCATTGGAAAAAAATAAAAGTTCTTCATTTTTACTGTTTTCAAGTGTATTTGAAAATTGTTATAGAAGTTGGTTCATGCATTGGAGTTTATCATAGATTGTTTTGGAAAGTTTGAAAGAAAATTTAATCATTTGTGTTTTTCATGAATTATGACCCATTCATTTTCTTGAAAAATCCAAGCGAAATCAAATTTTTACAAAAGTGATTCCATGCTTGAAAATTTATATGCACTTTTGGTTTTTTATGTTTTTAAGCTATCATAGTGAAATTTGAAGAGTTAGTGTGCTCTAGATAGAAATTCTCTCTTTTCATCACTTAGTTTCATTTTTTGATTCAAAAAGATAAAAAGAAAATGCTTAGATTTGGTTATGATGCGTGTTGATTTTCATGTTTTGCTTGGAAAAACGAAAAGAGTACTTTCATTATCAAATTTGGTAGAATTGAGATTTGTTGAGTCTTGTTGTTTGGTAAAAACCACTTGAAAAATATTTCTCCCTCACATACATAGTTTTCATCAAAAGAAAAGTGCATTTTTTCATGTAGTTAGGGCTTGCATTATGTTTACGTTTATGTAATCACCTCATGCATTCACCTAACCGTCCAGATAAAATTAACGGTAGAACCAGGGTAAATTTTTTGGTAACTTGTGTGTTAAGTTAGAGACGTGTTCTAGCGTTGTAAAACGTGGCAGCTGTCATTACTTGCCAGCACTATATCCCGGGGGTATTGTAGTCTTCCACGTACCAACCGGTATATCGAAGCTCTTTCACGTACCAACCAGTGTATCGAAGGCTCTTTCACGTACCCTAGGGTATATCGAAAGGCACTTCACGTACTTGGCGTATATCGAAAGGTGTTTCACGTACTCGGTAGTATATAGGAAGGTCTCATGCCGTACGGTTGTGCATTAGACAACACTACTACAGATTTGAGCTCCCAAGTACCTTGTGTATTTCGAGAGACACCATTAGGATTCCTGAAACCAACTGAGCTATCCATTTGGCCATATTGGCAGAGCAATACACTGAGAACAACACTCGGGGAGATTACTACGCATGTGTCGTCCAAGTAGTCGGGTATTCAGGAAAGGGTACGGTCCCAATCCTCCTTGTCGCGTTTTACTGTTGGACCCTGCGGTATATAGCGAGTTGCAAAGCCTTGACAATCCTGTGAGATTCCAGACTTTTGAATCTACTCCTATATCATAAGTTTTCTTGCGGCCTTAGTTTGTGTAGATTTTTCTGGACTGCTTTTCTTTTGTTTAGAATACACCTAGGAGAAACTCTGTTTCAGTCACTCTGGATGAATTTCCTTGGAGAAGGTCCCGTAGGATTGTAAACTTACCACCTGAATATCCCCTTAATTAGGAGGTAATTTTGAAGGTAAGAATGGACCCACACATCACGGTCGTGTCACCTGAAGTAGAAAACCCTACTTTGAATATTGGAGCACACATGTTCCATCCAGATTCACCCACCTCCAACCCCCCAAGGGGTGAAGAGGCAGAGAATTCCACTTGGATATGTGGAATGGTTAAATCCCTCCCGGGATGACCCTGTTTCAGCTACGTTTGGTCCAGCTGCACCCTTTTGGGAAACATGTCTAGGACAACAAGTGGCCCATTTTTCCACTACATCCCCACACCCTTGGCCCACCCTTGAAGAGCTTTTCGAACCCCTTCGTGCTCGCTTGGAACGATTACGTTCCAAGGGTGATCAAATTTGAAGACAAAGTTTTTCACGAAGGGATGAAGTCACGGAGATACCTACGTATCGACAGATCCCGATTTGCACTTTATCTTATGAATCACCTGAAAACCATCCATCCACAACGTGTCCACTTATGAACCTGGTCAACCCTCACTTCCTGCAGGTACACCCCTCAGACAGGAGACATGTTCTATACCTCAAGCGACTCAACCTGTTGAAGGACAACAGTCCAACACTCCTCTCACTACTACGAGAACGTTACCCACTCCTCTCCCACCCCAAAACTCACGAGGAGGATACTCTTTACCCCCTACCTTTCTTACAAGTAATGTTACTCACACAGTAGGTAATCAACAACCCACGTTGGGTCAACCATCGATTAGTGGTCAGCACCTTGTTGTTGGGGGGAAACAACGTGCTGACCACTCCTCCTTCCATTGGAGCTTCCCTACCTGCCGGAGCATCCACCATGGGATTATCTCATGTTGGGGTACCATCCCATTCAAACCACCTACCATGGAGTCAAGCATATCCAGGTTATATTAACCCTGTGTCGGAACAATTCAATCCTGGAAACGCACTCTACGAGATACCTTATCCCAAGAATCCATACACTCTATGGGGGCACCAAAATGATTTACAGAATGGACCCCCACTAACCATTCCTCCAGTACCACCACCCACGTTTGGTCCACCTCCCCCTCCCTCAGGAGGCAGCAGTCCCCCATTCAATCCTGGAGGAGGCGGACCTCTACCTTCCGGTGGAGGCCCACCTCATTTTGGAAACAATGGCCCAACCCCCTCTGGTGGCGGAGGCAGAGGCCCTACCCCTCCCGACGAAGGTGAGGGGCCACCTCCTCCCAGTGGAGGAGGACCCCCACCTTATGGTGGAGGACCACCTTATTATGGTGGCGGTGGCGACGGAGGACCCCACCCTTATGGTGGGGGAGGCGGCAGAGGAGGTGGTGCACCACCCCCTCCAAGCAGAGGCGGTGGAGGACCACCTTATTTCGGCGGTGGCGGTGGACCTCCACCCCCTCTCGATGGTGGCGGTGGACCCCCACCCCCTCCCGGTGGTGGCGGCGGACCCCCACCCTATGGTAATGGACCACATTATTACGGTGGCGGACCTACATATGGTCCGAGCAGCATACCCCCTTACAGACAGTTTCCCCCAGGAATAGCCTACAATCAATCGATACAAGGTCCCACTGGTCCATATATGCCTTATCAGTACTATCAATACCCGCAGCTACATCAACCGCTGCCCTTTTTGGCTACACTGGACCTACCCGACCTATCTCGCCTGACGAATGACCCCATCTTCCACGGACATAATTGGCCACCAATTCCAGTCAAGTTACCATCAGATATTCCCAAATTTGATGGAAAACCTGGTGAAGATACAAAATATCATGTGATAACATACCACTTATGGTGTTCATCCAATTCCTTGATGGACGACTCGATCCGTCTTAGGTTATTCCAACAGAATCTCATCGGCCCAGTTGCCAAGTGGTATATTGAATTGCCACCAAAATCCTTTCTAGATTTCCGTTCTCTTGCTATGTCTTTTTTGACCCACTTCCAGTTTCCCATTCTCTATGAGACTGGTACGGACTTATTTCCTCGCTCCATCAAAACACCGCCACTCATATATCAGATCATATTCATGACTGGCGGAGGAGACGACGTCTCATTAAGGCTCATATTCCAGACCAACTCTTAGCTGACTGGTTCACCAAGTCTCTCTTACCTGTCGTAGCTCGAGACGTTTCCATGGGAGGGTCCGTCACTGAGGAACAGGCTATTGCCCGTGCTGATTACTTAGACTTGGTCTATGCTCAATCCGGTACGTTGTATGAAATTGTTCCTGATGCACCCTGCCCCACGTATGACCCCGCGAAACCACCTAAGGGACCCCAAGCCGATGGCATCATTGGTTCCCTTACCATCCAGCCTCCTACTCAAAATGGTGGATCGTCGAACCCCTAGGGTTCTTCCCCATCCCCACCATAGGATGGAAACAACACCACCAAATTGTCCACTCCTGCTGCCACCGAAGAAGTGAATTCTGTTCAATCAGCTTCACCTTAGAAAAATGGTGGTAAGAAGAAGAACAAAGGTAAGCCTAAGAAACCTTCTAACCCGCAGGAGAATAAGAGCACCCCTGAAGACACCAAACAGAAGAGGAAGTTGAAGTATCCTTGTTTGTTGTGCGGTGGTGACCATTTCTCTAAGGAATGTCCTCACCGAGATGAAGTACAAAAGTTTCTCAAGGAAAACACTACTCCTGCAGTTCTCAATGATCCCTTCCCTACTCAGAATCAACAGCTGATTGCTCAAACCTCTTCTTCACACGGAGGGGCATTTTCTACCGTGCATGTTCTCATGATGTGTAGTGAGATGGTAAACTTGAATACACGATCGCGTTCATATGACTCAGTCCCGCCGAAGGAACCCGTTGGAAGTAATACTGAAAAATGTTCCACTTCTATGCCCGATGTTACCATACCACAAGCCTCTCTCACTATTGAGAAGCCTTCTTCAGAGTCATTTTTGTGTCCACCCAAGAGCACGATTCGGAAATCCATTTTCAATCCCAATGCTCAGGAAGCTCAAAATTACAATATTGTAGAGGACTTGGCACAAGTTCCTTGTGCCATGTCGACGCTAGAGGTCTTATAGAATTTTCCCAATCAACGCAAGACTCTCCTTGCTGCTATCGGTGCAGTAGACCCGGATTCCTCAAATACAATCATGTTTCGACTGGAGTACTTTAAGCCGAGGATTTCCCACCAACTTGCATTTCAAGTTGCTACCAATGTCACTGGGAAGACAGTCCATCGTACTGTACTAGACGAAGGGGCTTCTACCTCGGTCATGTCGCTATCATGTTGGAGAGCCATTGGTTCTCCCGAACTGAACCGTTCTCCCACCACCTTGAAAGCATTCGACGGTCGTGGCTTTCAACCCCATGGGCTATTACAAGCCTTAGCAGTCAAGTTGGGGGGTAAGACCGCAACCATTAACGTGGAATTAGTCGCAACCCCTTTAGATTAAAATCTCTTACTTGGTACTAATCGGTTTTACGCCATGACCGCAGTCGCCTCATCTGTCTTTCGCATAGTGCAATTCCCCCACCAGGGCCGAATTGTCACTGTCGACCAACTGGACTTCTGCACACCGCTACTCATCCCAACAATAACGTCCCATCGCTTGGGAAATCTCCACAACTATATCAGAGCGTGGGGGTCGGCCTCATAAAAGACTCATCTCTTATGGGCATCTTTCCAACCTCGGATCCCCCTAATCATGTTGCTAGGGTGAACATGATCTCCTCTGAGATTTCATCTTTTTCCAACTCCAACGATAAATGGCTTGTACCTGATGAAGCCACTATGCACCTGATTGGAGACTCCATGCCTCTTTCACCTGCTGAACTCATTTACGACGCTATCCAGTCGGCACCCGAGGACCACTTATATGTGGCCTCCATGTACTGTTCTCTATAGCGAATTTCATCTTCACCCAATCCTCTAATTCAGACTTTTCATTCCGACGAGTCCATTATGGAAATTATGAGTGTAGGTGACCCTCCGTGGGAAGACCTCCACCATTGCTCGTCTTTCCTCCCTCCTTTGGATTCTGTGGAGAACAACATTTCCACCATCTTCACACTGGATGTCTACCCTTTCCCTCAGTCCTCGATACTTACATGTCAAACCGACATTGAAGGAAACTTGGCCAACATTGAACCTACCATTGGTAGACATATCGATTACTCCTGGTGTAGTGGAACACATTCGTTTAGGCCAGAAGTGTTCCCCTGAAGAGATTACTACTTTCATGGCCTTGTTCAAGCAATTTCGAGACGTGTTTGCTTGGACCTACGAGGAAATTCCCAGGATAGACCCCACTATTGTTTCACGTGTGTGTTTTTTGTGGTGTGATGCTTTTGTTTTAGTGTGTCTAGATCTTGTTTCTCGTTTCTTATACCATGTTATGTCTGCGTGTGCACATGGAAAATTGCTACAGATTCGCGGACGGCGCCAGTCGGCATACCCGTAACCTTGCTTCGACAGCCTGGGTACTCTATTCTCTCACTGACGAGCTTATCAGCTCAGGAGGAATTTGTCTAGGTTTCGCAACCAACAATGTCGCAGAATATTCGGCAGTCATTGGAACCCTAACCGACGCTCTTTCCTTGGGTATGGAACACGTTGTTATCTATTTGGATTCACAACTAGTGGTTTCTCATCTTAATTGGATCTACGCTATCCGCGACCCTACTCTACTCTGTCTCTTTAGACGAGTATTTCTTCTGTAAAGGTCCTTTGAATCTATTCAATTCTTGCACATTCCACGAGATATGAACACAATTGTCGACTCAATGGCCAACTTCATTCTAGATTGGTACATTGCACACACATAACATTTGTATAAAATATAAAAGCATACATAACATGTAAATCATCCATTGTATAAGCAAACATGTAAACAAGATCACATTAATCATCCATAGACCACATAATGTATAAAATCATCGGAAATGTCTGTATATATATATAAATCCATACAAAATGATGGTGTTGATACAAAATCTGAAGCATGCTAGATTTCAGTAGGTCTCTACAAAATCTGAAGCTCATAAGCTTTCAGTACACACAAGTAGTACATGAGCCTAAGCCTCAAGTTGCTCAGCCCTAGGTCTCAAAGCCCCTGGCTGCTGCCCGTGAAAGAAGACTATAGCCCTCGCCACTTTGGCCAGCAGCGTGCCAAAACGGGTAGACACCTCGATGGTGTACTTATGGTAGTCCCGAGGTAGATCAAGAACACTCGGCTCTGGGATATCTAGGGTTAGCCTCTGGAGGTTCTCATAAATCTCCTCCACCTCCTTAGTGGCATCTCGCACCGCGGGACCCACAACCGACACCTCTCCTCTCCTCACAATGAGAGAGACCCCAACTGGTCGCGATGGACCCACATCTACATACAACATCAAGTTATCAACACTACTCCAAAAAAATTATAAAATGAAAACACAAAAGTTGTTGTTCTTACCGATGTCACCCCATTGTGCTCCCTCGGGAAGCACCAGGTCGGGATCACCTCTGAAGTCTGTCCCACTGTAAGGGTAATCCTCAATCATGAGGAGTTGTCCCTCCACCCAAGTGAAGAACCCGGTGCCATAACCTATGATGGGACTCCCGCCACCATGGCGAGCCATCACCTATACCCATCGAATCATATGTGGATCTCTGGCATCTCAATCATCCAAGTCCACCTGTGGACACAGATGAGGTACCCACTCCAGTAGAAAATATATCACAACGGACCCATATCCAAACTATTTCAGCATCCCGCGTCGATATTTGGTAAGCTGACTCCAAAGTTGGTAAGGAATCCTTCGCACCAGTTGAATATCCGAGGAGCCCTGCTCTCCTCTGCATACATCAACTGGGTCTTTCTCACAAGGTGAGCAGACTGACTCCCCGCCACCCTCACCAAGGTGAAGAGCACGACACGTAAAGGACGGTCTCGAATATCCTTAATGGGAATATTCCCACTAGTAGACGCAGTACCTCCAGTGTAGTACTAAATAATCATGTCATCCACGGTCCGATCACCTCCTCGTGATCCAATGAGAGATATAGGTTCTCCCCTCCGGGATAATCCTGTCAGGAAGTAGATGTCCTCGGCATCTATACTCAGTGTATGCACCCCAATCTCGAAGTGTTGTTGCGCTGGATCCCAACATCGAATCATGTGTGTCAACAGTGGAATTTGGGCCCTCATGCTCGGTACTTAGAAGTATTTGAGTAACCCACAGTTCCTCAATGCAGCGATGCATTGAAGGTCATTTTCGAACTGAGCATCATCCAACTCGTGTTCTCAGTCTCTCAAGTCTATGACCATGTTTACCGCTGTGAACCTGTCAAGAAGGAAAAATAAGCACCATTAGAACTCACCCCATGCATCAAAACATTTTCTTGGGAGTTGGGCGTTGAGTTGAAGTTGGACGTTTGTGCCGTCGCAGGATGTCTTTGCAGGTAGTGCAACATCGTTGCAAACGACCCTTACGGGATTTGCGACAATGCATGGTCATCACAGTTCCCATAAGGAGGGCTTGCGCCGACCTGTGGGCGCATTTCCCCCAACCAAATCAACTCAAAACCTTGAAAATTAACCAAAATACCTAAAACTAATCCACTGAAAAGTTGCATAGATGAGTTTAGGCCTACCTGCTTCTAATGGCTCGCGAAATGGTGGACCATAGCTCCTGGAATCAGCAGTTGAAATTTGGCTCCAAACGACACTTCACACTCTCCAAACTTGGTAAAAAACAATTGTAATTTATTTTCACCATTTCACCCATTTTATAACAAAAAATGGAATATTCCTTTTATAATTTGATGCTTTAGTGGGTTTTTTACTATAGTTTGGGTTATTTACTACATTTAAACACCTGGTTAACTGCTTTTGACCTATTCTTTGAGCTGCAGGTTAAGTTAGGTGCCTAATTAATGCCATTTCTCAATGTGGTGGTCATCTCATAAGTATTATCAGGTATGAACAACTCTTCGAGCGTCTTTTTGTCATTATTTCACTCATTAATGTAAATTATTAAATGACAATCGAGCTAACTCTTTGTTCTTTCTCGTGCTCGTAAAACGATGAGAATATGTTACTAAGTTATAGTTTATCACTTTTTCGGGCTTGTTAAACTCCTACGAAAAAAGAAACCCCCCAAATTCTTTCTTTAAGCTCTTTTCAGGCTCTCAAAATACGAAAAGATCGCCAAGCGAACTTGTCGCGTTCACGCTTGTTAAAGTATTTGAATGGTCGTCTTCGTGGTGATAGTTTACCCCTTTTTCGGACCAGGGGACACTACTTATGAAAAAGGAATACTCCAGCCAATCATGACTGGAAGAGTCCTCTCTCGCGTTGTTTTACCCTTTTCCGGGAGAAGAGGCTAACCTTACGAAAAAGGACCTTTGGAGTCTTCTTTAGTTTTTTAGACTCTCTAAACATGAAATGACGCCGAGTTTACCTTCTCTGGACTCGTTAAAATTCAACATTGAAGGGCCTGCCATGGGATGAAACCCTCCTTTCCCAGGTTCGGAAAATGTTTGGGATTGGACACATCTATGAGATGAAATATACCAAGCATCTGGTTACCCTCATCAAGCTCATCAAAAACACATGAGGCACTCATCAGTCATGATGGGGAAAAAGGAAATTTTTTGTATTACACCTTTACCAGTGGCAATACTTAGTCGTTCTTGAACATGGCACTCATTTGCATTTGCATACGGTACTTGGGTCATCCGTTTGTCCTCGAGTTTTTCCTACTTCCGGAGTCTTGTTACTCCTTTGGGTCATCCAAAGAATACTTCCATCATTAGTTGCATTAGTATTTGGCGTCATTCTTGTCAGGTCAATACTGCCAAGTCATGCCATGCCCATGTTCAAGAATACATTCACCGCTCCTTATTTGCATTCAGTACACCTTCCACCATGTCAGTCTACTCTGATTCAATCTTGCATGTTACTGTACCATCTGATTTACTCCAAACTTCTGTTGTCGAGTTTTGTGTCGATGATGGGGGATTCATCATGGCCCTCCTTCGACGGATTCATCCTTGTCGACCTCAACACATCATCCGAGGATTGAATCTAGAAACCAACCAAGTATCTTGGGCCTGCATGCCTCAATGGAAGGTTACCTCGCTTTCAACATGAGTTTACATCATTGACTCTTGATTGAAAGATTTCACCAAGCGTTCGACTTCAACTCATTTATTCACGCTTGATGATATGTACTATGATACCTTGGGGATCATTTACATTAATGGTGATTTCCCTCGCAGTTGTTAACGGTATACATCAATGAACGGTAATCATGCGATTTATACCATGTTCGACATCAAGACATTTGTAATCACATGGATAGATTCGTATCATTGCGGGTTCAGCTTGAAGACCTTGGGGAGTCATGTTTTACCCAGGTTGCGATGGAGATTGTTTGAGTCATATTAAACGGATCCACTTTTGTATTGGTCGTGGCTCTATTATTATCTCATCATGGAGCTACGCTTGTGTCTAGTATCCATGATTGTGTTCAGTCGGTCATTACTACCATGGATCTGCAATGTATTGGTCGGCAGCCATGTTGTGAGTCATACGAGACTGTGTTCTCAGAGTCAGTTGTATTGCGGTGACATCCTCCGTCCGACAAGTCCTTGCCATCCTTCTGTCAAAGCATTTCACCTGTCAAGTTCCAACAGCTTCATGCTTTTGGGGGCATTCCGTTACACCTAAATCCTGCCACCTTAAGACTCAGTGTAAACCTCCCTAAAGTTCCCATGACTAAGAAGCTAAACTGGAAGAGATACTGACCTATTTTCATGGGGTTTAGTGAGGTTGTCACAGGTCACCTTTGTGCAGCATGCGACGTCGCAGGTTGTCCTACTGCAGCCTGCGACGATGTCAGTTAAATGGATAAAAGGGAATCTTTGAGCCATTTCTCGAAGGTGTGTGATGTGGATCTCTATCCCTAACCTATAGGGGAGCTGGAATTCAGTTCCCTATCCCTTTAGGAGGATCCCTTAATCCTCTCCCACTATATATCAACCTACCCTATCCTCTTAGTCATATATATATGAAGCTCATTCCCATTCCAAATGGAGGAAGTCTATAGCACGTGCATGCTGGTGAAATTAGCTTAGGAGATCTCTACTCATCTCTTGGGAGACCTATACTTCCTTTGGAGGATTTAGCATTGGCTTGTTGGAGGAGGATTGCGACGTTAAGATTTGGTTGTAATCATCTCTCTTTTGTAGTTCCCTCTTTTAATACAGTGATATAAACTCTTTCCACCAAATGTTGTTGTGTTAAGAATGTTTGTGCAGTTTACTTGCTTAACCGTTTACTTAGATCTATTACTGTTTAGATGTGTTTTACTACTTGTATTGTTTTGTATGTCTTGACAGGTCTTGCAGCTGAGATCTGACGACCGTGGAGGTTGAAACAACATCAAGGAGAAAGATATACAAGTTAGAGGTAAGACATCTAATCACTCGAGCTTTAACTAGATCTAGGAAAGCAGTTTCATATTTTGTCCCACTTGTTCTAGATTCACATTGAACTAGGGAGACAACACCTTAAGTCCGCTTTCGGTAGATTGTCTGGTAACACTTTTGGGAGGAGTGGTATTTGGATCGATTGGTGACTGGTGGATCTATGGACCATCTTCAGCTTTATTTTTTGTGGCCATATCATATTTTTGCAGATCTCTTTTTCTGAGTATTATATACTATTTACATTGGCGGCTATTATTCTTATTTGTAGGTGATTAACACTTTTTGATGGCCAACTTCTTGTTGGGTTTTTGTTCTCTTTGGTGGTTGTTCCAGCATTGGTATCTGTTGAGCTCTGGTTTTTTTCGGGGACTTGTTATTTCCATGATTTTCGAGGTTTATGTTGTGTAGTGGCATGGGTCTGTTTGGGTTATTTCGTTGCCCTGTTTTGGTGGGATGCTGTTGTGCCCTGTTGTCTTGGTTTTGGTGGGTTTCCTTGTGCCCAATTGTTTTGTTTTCAGTGCTATTTTAGTCTGTCTTGGACTTTATGGCTCTGGGGGAGCTTCAACCTATACAGAGCCTTCTTCAATTTGCAAACATGTGTCTTTCTATCTTCAACTTCAAATCCTTGTGGTTGTTCTATGTACACTTCTTCTTCAACGACAACATTCAGGAAAGTTGTTTTCACATCCATCTGGTGTAGCTCCCACTTCATAGTGGCTGCAAGTGCCATGATGGTTCTAATGGAAGTGTACCTTTCTACGGGAGAAAATGTCTCTTCATAATCGATTCCTTCCTTTTGAGAGAATTCTTGAGCCACAAATATAGCTTTGCAACTTCTTTCATCATTTCTGCAACTTTGAGAGCTGCATCTTCAAGCTGGCACATGTGGTTTTCTGTAGAGAGTTTTGAACTCTAGAGGTTACTCTATATATGATTCTACTTCAATTACACCATCTGTCTCGTGTAATATACATCATTTTCCACTAAAGCAACGTCTTTTTATAATCGACTCCCTCTTGCTTGATTTCATAAATATTCTTGAATGTTATAGTTGAATCATTGTCACTTGTTCTTTGGAACAAGTCTCATCATTATTCTCTTGTAGGTGATTATACACGATCTTTCCTACAAGTCAAATTTCGTTTCATGATTATAAACATTTCATAAAAACCAATTCTTATGCATAAATATATAGGTCTCACAGTTATGAAACTATATTAGCCAATGCTTCAACACAACATTCATCCATATCCCGCATTCATATGGTAACTTTCTATATGCCTTCCATCTCTACCAAAACATTATTAAGAGCGTGCCCTACTCCGAATATGTAAGCAAAAAGGTTTCACTCTAGATAAGTAGCAATGGAATGTTTTATAGCACCATAGGCCACTTACCCATCACATGCATATTTTTCATTAATGCAACTGCTCTAACATGCATACTACACTTCCTAAATATAGGAATATAAATATGTACACAATTGAACAATATCATTTAAACAATTTGATAAAAAAAATTCAAATACTTATCTTAGTTTGTTTGGTATAATCTCTTTTGATCCTAGTCTCGCAGGGATTACTTGAATTCCTGATGGTGAGCTCTACTCCATTATCTTATCCTGAAGACTTGTGGCTTTCTTGCTTATGTTGATAAAGTCTTCTACACCATAGGTCACATAGACTTGTAGTATCATAAGTCAAATTTGCTTCTAAGTGAGCTTATATGAGCTACCTTCTTTTGTCGCAATAACAACAACATCTTCTATAAAAAATTCACCATCTATAAAAGCAATTCTAAACTCTTTCTTATCTAAAGCTGAGATATGAAGTAGGTTCTTCTTTAGGCCCAGTATATATAGTACATCCTTCATCTCATAGAACATATTCTTCTACTTCTTCCTTTGGTAACTTCTGGAAGGTTCTTCTTCTTCTTCTTCTTCTTCAGCTAAATGAGCATGATGTCTTTTGTTATTCTTCTTCTTGTATTCTTCTTTTCTTACTGAACAATCTTTAGCAATATGTCCTATATTATCACAATAAAAATATTGATAAGAAGAGAAGTATTTTTTCTTGTAGTTTCCCTTCTTGTACTTCTGAAACTTATTAGGAGGATGAAACTCCTTATGGTTTTCCTTCTAGTAATGAGATTTTCCTTTTCCTCTTCCAGTATGGTTAGCTAGAGCTTGATCATCATCTCTGAGTAGTGCTTCTCGATTTGCCACTCTAGCTTCCTCTTGAACACATTCTTCCCATACAATTTCAAATTGTAGACTTTCCTTTATTGCACACATTGTATGGATAAAAGAATCCCATGGTCTAGTAAGACCATTGAGAGCGGTCATAATTGATTCATCTTCATCAATATTGTCTCTAATTTCTTCTAGTTGTTCTTTGAATTGAGAAACCCTTGTAAAATATTCTTGGATAGATTCACCTTGACTCATCTTTGCACTTTTGACTTGGGTTCTCATATTCATCTTCCGATTAATGTTATTTCCTTCATACATCCTTGGTAGGGAATCAAACATTTCCTTAGGTTTTTGCTTGGAGGACACTTGAGGAATCAAGTGATCCTTGATGGAATCTGCTATGATCCTCTTGGCTCTAGTCATTTCCTTCTTGTGCTTTTCCTTTGCTTCAACTTCTACGGGTTCTGGAACAGCTTCCTTAACAAACTTCACAAGATCATTCTATTATAAAATGAATCCAATTCTGTATTTCCAAGCACATAAATTTTATATGCCTTCCAACTTGTCATCAAGCTTAGTGCTTGGAGCCATCTTATCCCGGAGAACAAAAAATGACCAAAAATTGAAATTTCTTAGAAATTAAAACTGAACTCACCAAAATATGTGCTTGACTAAGACGAGTATGCTAGTACAATAAATTTCTAAAGAATCCAAGATTTAACCCCTAAAGCTGGACTTGCAAAATTTTGGACTGCAGTTTCTGGTTTTCTAGTTTTTATGGTCCCAAGTCAAAATAGGGTTTGACTTTCTGGAAGATCTAGCCACTGAAAAACTTTGATCTAGGTGCCAAAATATGCGACTAGGAGAGGCGCACTTCCCAATGCCACTTGTACTCAAAAATTCCTCTTCAGCAGGAAGTCCTAATTTTCTTGTCCGAAAAAGGAGAGAGAGAATTACCTCAGTGAAAGATGCTCTTTTTAGTCTAGCTTTGATACCATGTTAAATTTATATGCTGCAATAACTTAGATTCCTAATTCATTAGCATTTAATACATTTTCACAATAACATCATAAAGAGGATCACTGAAAGATACACAATCACAAGGTACACAACAATTTATCCTGGGAAACCCTCAAGGGGAAGAAAACCCAGCAAAACTTCCTCAATATAGATTACCAAATTACAATTCCCAAAGAAATAAGTCTCATAAGAAAGAGAGACAAAACCCAAACACGAGAGCCAAGAACAATCCTCCTCCTCCTTCGCTAGCCTTCCTCTTCCTCTCTTGCACAATGCTTGAGTGAGTGAATGGTGCAAATGAGAGAGTGACACTCTCTATTTATACTTTACTTTTCACTTAACATTTAACCTAACTCGGTCGGTCTCACTAACTTGACTGGGACGACCTCTCTAGGTAGACTCAAAATAATAATTACATTAAACTCTTTTGGGTACTATTGTCTCAACTTACAATGGAGGATTTAACTCATGACTTTTACATGAAGGATTTGACATTAATGACATCTCTCGAAGGAGGAATAATAATAATGTAAAGTACGAGTAGAATATTCTTCAAAGTTACATTATTTCAACATGTGGATGAATCACAAACCATTTGATGATTTAGGGACCACATCGTGGTAATTAGATTACCTTCACACTCAAGTTTGGAAGACACTCTTTTAATTTATTCTATTCAGATCATATGGAGGTACCCCCTTGCCAACAACATTATTGATTGAATCCCTTTGGAGACCCCGGCCTAGTGACACTGATTCTATAGAAGAAGTGTGTCTATATTGGTACAACTCCCATCGATAAGAATTCAATAGTGAATGATTTTGAAACAATAATTCATTAAGTCAATCATTTAGCTCTATTTGCAGGTGGTCTTTGAAATAGAGCACTTACATGGTACATGAATTTCATTGAAGATGGTGCCAAGAAAAAACAACAAATTAAGGATAATTCTTTCGATTTTTTTAAGGAAGATGATACCGATTATTTATCTAGGTACAAATTAAAAGAAATCACTCAAATACTAGGAGAAACAGGACGAGAGTATGATAGAAGATTCCCTCCTCAATCAAATGTCGTCCAAAATGGATCAAGTTGTTGTGATCTAGTTTTTTCTTGCAGGTATATTACAGCCACTACTATTGCATGAATACATGACATACGACGACGTCTTCAAGAATTCTTTAAGAGTCAAGTCAAAATTAGACTACTCGACTTGGCTTGTCGGCAGACAACTAGAAGAGAAAATAGAAACAATACTGATCTCACTTAAGCATCTTACCTTGAGACAAAATTACTTATGGTGTACCACATGCTCGTCTGAAGGCCATACCATAGACAATTGTCCCTGAAATGAGTGCAAAATATATCATGACGACAAAAATGCATTTCAAGAAGAAAGAAGACAATTCCAAGATGACCACGGACCATTTCCATAAGAGTGAAAACCAAAGAACTTTTGCACGACCCAGACAAGTTACTTCTGCGACATATGCAAAGCATTCGAGCCCCATTCAACAATAGAATGTCTTTATTATTATGATAATGTAAAACCAAAATGGTGTGGCATATGTTGGACAATGCAAAACACAACTGCAGAATGTATCAATAATTTGAAGACTAAAGCAAATTATATAGTTTACCAAGCATAGACAGTCAACCATAATAATCAAAAAGGTTGAGAATTATATAACAATGACCAACATAATAATGGAAACAACCGATGAGGTAGATATAACAGTTAAGGAAGATACAACAACAATTGAGGGAACTTCCTAGCGGGTCAAGGAAAGACGCATTGCTTCGCCTATTAAAATGAAGAACATTTGAGTCCCGACTATCCCTAGAAGGACAAAATGGACCTCAAATTTTGTACAAAATGTGGGGTGGGGGGAGCATAATTTAGAAGAGTGCCCCATTATATTAGAAATACTTCATAATAAAAAGAATGTTAATATCTTGTCTAGTGTTCCTAAACATGAAGCACTGAATACTAAAAATATGTAAATAATCACCTGGAAAGGCACAAATAATGGAGGGGACAACCCCTACGTCATAAGAATACAAAGACAAGAAGATAAATATCCTAATCTGACCAAGCAAAGAGAAATCTTTAATAATGACACAAAAATATTTGAATAAATCGCTTCTGAAGAGAATACTACAAAATCCAAAATTAAAACACTTAATGTGTAATTACAACTTCTAATGAAAGACGAAGTTGTTGCATGACTAATCGATGTAATGTATTTCATCAAGAACAATCTAGGAAATGAAAGAGTTTCTAAAAATCTCTGCAATCTAAATTAAAATGATAAAATTGATATTGGCCCCCTAGTCGATCTCGAAGTTGAAGGGTTTTGCATCTCGCAATTCATCCTCAACTTCGGGTCGCGGGATAATATAATGACACGGTCTAACTAAGAAAACCTAGGTCGACCATGACTATCGGAGTCAGGTATTTATATTAAAATTTCTAACCAAGGATTGATTGAACCCATTGGTGTTTGGAAAAACATTAATACCGCAATAATGGGTAATAACACTTGTATTGATTTTGAAATTGTTGATCCAGTAGAAGGATCCAAATCCGTCCTTGCATTAGTCAATCGACCTTGGTTCAGAAAATGAAAGCTTCCATTTCATTAAAAAAGACAGAATAAAATTGAAAGGCGAATGAAAAAAGGTCATAGTACCTATTCATCCATCTCAAGGGAAACCTTGGGAAAAACTAGATGATATCGATGGAGATATAAAGCAATCGTATCATGTGATGGAGGATAAAAAAAGATTAAGTAGAAAAAATTAATTTGACGAAATTCACTTGGGATCACCTATGTCAATTGGGAAAAACTCCGACTTAGAGTTGTACGACTAACAAATTGAAAACTATGAAAAACATGCAAGATAATTCTAGATGGTGGAAGTTATCCTACGATGACTAGAACGAACATGTTTTGCAATAATTATGATACCAAAGATATTTGAGAAAAGAACAAGAGAATACCCAACTCTTGTGCCGACAAAAAGTGAAAAATATTTCTTCGCAGCAAGGGTACTAAGACCTCATCAATGAAAAGGAGAGGAAAATAAGATTTCATGGTAGACTTATTCAATTCTCGGTAATCTATGCATATATGAAATTTCTAGTTCTTCTTGGGGACTACTACTAGGGGTGAAATCCAATTATTGTCGGACATAGGGTAGACAAATTTGGCATCTAAAAGTTTCTACAGCTCTTCTTTAACCACTTCTTCGAGTGTTGGGTTCGAAGTCCTTCCCTGGGGTTTCCTAACACGTCAAGAATCACTTTGTGTATAAATATGGTGTGAACAAGTTTCAGGATCAAGCTCCTTAATGTCATGGTAATACCATGCAAAATATTTGGAGTGCTCACATAAAACTTGGATCAGCTTTTCTTGTTGAATGTTAGTGACTTGATCACTAATATGCAGAAATTTACCTTGTTGAATTTCCACCAAGGTGTTGTAGCATTATTTCTCCTATGTGGTGGTTGTAGTAGCACTGCAAAATGAAGATAGAATTGTCAAATCGCTTGTCTCTTGTACATCAGTTTTTAGAATTTGTTCTAAAGACACTGTAAGTGAATAAAAAATATGAAAACAATAGAACCACAAAGAAAAGATATGACCTGGTTGTTTTATGTAGTTTCTTGAAAATTTATTACTTGATCCACTATGCAAATGGGCTAAATTGCCTCTTCATCACTGGTTGAATTGTCTATACATGGGAGGTATTCTATTTCTTCAAAGTATTTTGCTAGTGGATATAACGTTATTTGATTCACTGCATCCCCTCGGATCTGCATACTATAAAAGAATTTGGAGTGGAAAGCCAAGGTATTCCAAGGATGATAGGATGCCCCCCTAAGGAGGTCTTGGGTTGCATAACTAAAAATTATACCAAATTACTCCCAAGAATCTGAGGCTACTACTATATTATCTAGAACTCCCTCTAGATTGATCTTAGATGGATCAGGAAGTTCAAGGACTGTAGGAGTTGGACGAATATTTGACAAATACAAGTGCCTCATGGTATCTAAAGTCATAATATTGATTGTTTCTCCATGATCAATCAAGGTATTAGGGATGCATACCCTCTTGATTTGCATAGAGACAACAAGGTTTCCAGGATTTTTCTATTTCTTAGTAAATTTTTTTCCACTTATCAAATCAACAATCTATTTAACAAAGTGGATAGTGGGTGGGTCCTTTATTTTCTTCCCAAGTATTTTACACATAATTCTTGTACTCTCTTAGCATAAATAGGTATGTCTTTGAGGGATTGAACTAGGGGAATCCTGATGCAAATGTTTTTAAGTTCGGTGAGCATGTCATATTCGGGGGAAACCATCAGCTTACTTATTTTTATCCTTTTCTGGATAAGGTAGTTCTTTTGATGAAAATAGTTTCTCCAGATGAGTGAAGGTTTGCTTCACTACAACTGGAGGTTCATCATCAAAGCTTGGCTTGGGATCCAACTCTTCTTCTTCCTCTTCAACAATGATGGGGGTTGAATTTTTTAGCACCTTCCCAAAATGTAAATGGATGTCCTACAATCCTACGGGAGTAATTGTATAAGTGGGGAAGGGTTGCAACTCAGCTTGGAGAGAAGGATGAGATGGCTTATTGTTTGGGTTAGCCAAGGGTTGGACAAGAAGCTGATTTTTCTTAGGAGGTTGCAAAGGGGTCAGTTGCATTTATTGAGGCTGCATGATTGTTTTTTGAGGTTGGGACGACATTTGCAAATGAGGTTGATATGGATACTGTTGGGGTGGCTAAGGAAATGGCGAATTTTTTTTACGTTGCATAGAAAGCTGAGGTTGAATAGGGTAAGGGTATGAAGGAATAGTCCCGTATCCATACCCTCTCCATCCTTGCTACCAAGGTGAGTCTGATTTGGTTGTTGGGGCAAGGCCTACCAAGGGGTTGTATGTTTCCAATAATATTGTTGCCCTAGAAAATGTGTAGAATTTGAAATAGTAGGATCAAAGGGAATACATGATGGATGAGGCTACCAAGGTTTCTTAGTTTCTAATGTACACAATATCTCTATCTCCCCATCCTCCTTGGTATACTGCTTTTAATATAGGCGGAGAAGGGCACTAATATGTGTGATGCTCATTTGCACAAAAATCACAAATATAAACTTTGTTTAGAGGACATTCTTTTAGTGGATGCTTTTTGCAACATTTGGGACAAAAAATAGCTAAGGATGCATTCTCTTCATACTTCCTCTTTCTAGCTTGAAAATTATCTAATTGCATATTGAGAGTGTCGAGAATGTCAATATTAAAACTTTCTAAAATATTACCCAACTCTGTTTTAGTTACTCCACCTAATGAGATTTTAATATTTTTAGGGAAGGGGTCTCTAGGTCCTTTGCCTTTTCACGCTTTACCTCTTGAGTACTCCCTGCACAACTCACAATTTTTCTCAAGATACAATTGAGAGACATCCCCATCTCCCATTAAGTTAAGCACATTCATGGATTCATCTGAAATGCCTCTTAAAAAGATAACTTTAATAGTGTCTGAATCTAATTTATGTTGTTTACTAGAGCATTGAAGGTTATATCTAAATCTCTTAAGATAATCCTCCAACCTCTCATCTTCAGTCTATTTCGTTTGAAAGATTTCCTCTCTTAGTTCCCTTTCCTTACAATATTCCCAATACTTTTGAAGGAATACCAGTTTCATTTCATCCCAGTTTTTTATTGTGTCCCCTCCAAATCCCATGAACTAGTGTAATGTCAAGTCCTTGAGAGTGGCAGGAAACGAGTTAGTAGATATGGGGGTTTTCACAGACCTACTGAATGCGATAGTTGGAACTACCTTATCTCTATTTTTAATAAATCTACCTTTGTTTTATCTATCTTGATTCATACAGTTCTAACATCATCGAAATCCAATGAGACCTAGTTCTTTCACACCTCCCCGACAACTATGCCAAAATGTTGAGCAAAACAATTGCTTGATTCACTAGTCATTAATTGTCAACCAGGATTTGTAAAACTGATGAGGTATCGTGTAACATATATGCAAAACTAGGCTCAATTGATCCATATAACTAGGCACACTTTCTAACCTACTCAATGAGGTACTTGGTAGGTTGGATGAAATCACTAAGTGTATGTTTAAACAATCACACATTAAACTTCAATAACAATGATAAATATAAGAATGGTTTAACATTGACAAATTTTCCAAACAACAACCATACCTATTGTAACCAAATCAAGTAGAGGAAATAATAAAACACAGGTGCAACTTACTCAATCAAATACTAACAAACTGTATGGACTTATTTTGTGTATACCACACAATTAATATCCAAGCTTTACGTGATGGTAACTGTAGTAATTGTCAGTATTATCAAAATATCTAGAAAATAGTTGCGTTCCTATATATGTATCAAGAAGATAAATCAAACAACATAGTGCATGAAAATAAAACTAGATCATTGATAGGTCATAATTTCAGGCCCTGTGATCTTTCACAACACCCTTGGAACTCTCGGGTTAATTATTTCTCAAGAAATGGGGACACCGATGAATCCCTCAAACCATGCTATAGGAATTATAAACTGCTTAAGGAATTAAGTGTATTAATCAAAACAATTATTAATCTATCTACAGTACTAGTGATTACATAATACCAACATCAACTAATCTACAGGAATACAAATCATACCACTCATGAGATGAATCTGCAACCGAATTATAAACCACGCATGATATGAATTTGGAACGGAATTTTAAAATCATAAACCTCTCATGAGATGAATCCGCAACAAAATTATAAACCACACGTGAGATGAATCTGGAACATAATTCTAAAATCATAAACCGCACATTCATAAATTAAACCTACAATATACTGCTGCAAGTGCGACTGAGGACAGGGGGACCTCCTGAATGAGCGCACTGCAGGAAGAGAAGCACTCATGAATAGACCAACAACAAAGTGATTTTATTCATCAAAATAACATTACAGAGTTTCAAGTTGCAGGATAACTTCACATCGATCAAAATACTTTGTTATATAATGTTTAGTTACAAACAAAGATCCAAAATACATGGATCTGAAATATCTAAAAACAGAGCATAGACTGAACTGGCAATACGTGTAACTAGATGACTAAATCGCTAATCATCAATTTCATGAGTGGGAGCATGAAATCGCTAGAGGAGAGTCAGATTTGTGTCAAAAGTGTTCAAGTGGTTGAATCTCTAGTTATTTATGGATAAGACCAGTCAATGTATACCCAACCATGCTAGTATGATAGGAACCATATTGAGCCTCCTTGGAACGTGATCCACATTGTCAACCTGCAACTGGGTATCTAGAACTACTTCAACCGATGCATTATTGTATTCTCCGAAGAGTCTAATATCTATCAGTAATTTTTCCAACATAGGCGAATTACCGGATTAGCAACTTCTGGTAGCAAACTCCACAAGTAGTCTTGTAGCTAATGTGTGATTCTCCAACGTGGGAAAAGTACTGAAGTAGCAACTTCTAGTAACAAATCCACATGTAGTTTGGTAACTCGGTCATCTAACACTTGAATCCCATAGCTTATTCCCTACATATTTTGAACCTATGAAATTAAGAAGCTATTGGAATCCAAAGATCATTAGTCCCTATTCAAATGCCATCCTCGCAATACATGCTCAAAACATGAGAAACCATGCATAAGTGAGAATAATTACCTTGTGAAGGTTAATGTTGACAAATGCATAAAGGTGATGGATACATAGGAAAAATTGGGCAAAATGTGGTAAAGTACGCAAATGATAGGCAAAAAGGAACCATCTTGATCAATGCAAAATTGAACAAAACTTAGACCCAACAATGGTCTGTCTTAATCTGGAAGTGTCGTCCTATTAAATATGGTCATCATTTCTCAACTACATGTAGGACAGCCATCATTTATTTTTCATATGTGAACTTGTCCAAGTTCTTCTTACAAATTTTATAACTAGTGAAGGCCAATGGTGGTCCATCTTGTAGTAAGAGCACTCTCGGTCCACGACCATAGGCATCACATTCTAAGATGAAAGTGTTGGTGAAATTTGGCATGACTAGCATAGGCTTATTGCACATAGAATCATTTAGGGTAGAGAAGGTTTACTCTGCTGCCTCATTCTAGGAGAAATAATTCTTTTTTAGAAATGTTGTAAAGGATCTCTAATATTCCCATAGTTTTACACAAATTTACGGTAGTATCCAATAATTCCAAGGAACCCTCTTAGGATATTAAGAGTTTTGGGGTGGATTCAGTTATGCATATCTTCCACTTTCTTGGGGTCCACTGTAATACCCTCATTTTGACCCTTAGGATATATTGGATTTTATGTAAACATTGTGCATATGTGATGTATGATTCCTAGCGTGGAGCTCAAGGCCAAGGCCCCGCTAGTGAATGCTCATCCTTGAAGGGAAAGTATTTTATATCATTCTACCAATGTTCTAGTGAGCCATGGGGAAATTGTAAATATCATGTAATAAAAATACCAAGGGGTTGGATATGGATGAAACTAAATGAGGGGGATATGTGTATCCACTAGGGAGAGGTGAGAGGGTTGTGGGATTGAACCATAGGATGTCATATGTCACCTTTAGAACCCCTTTTACCTTTCTTGCCGACATTTAATTCCATTGAAGGAAGTGGGTGAAGGAACTGTTCATGAGGTCGATGGAGTGTGGGAAACCCTGAAAATTCAGATGGAAGGGTATGGGGCTCTATTTTACTTGACCCACAAGTCACTCTACCCCTGGAAATTTTTATTCCATCATCCCCATTCCATTAGGGACTGCAACTAGAGGTGGGAGGGGAGGAGAGAGCCGAGCAAGGAAGAAAACTAGAAACCGCAATTTGGGGAGAAAGCCACGATTTGCAAAGCCAAGATCACTCAGAAACCTGGGTGGGAGGTGAAATTCGTTGGGGGATCCATAGACTTGACCCTTGGTGCGATTTGGAGAGTTTTGGATTCCTAGGAACCCATATATAAACCTGGATTTGATAGTCGAAACCTAGTTGCGGGACAGAGCCTTTCGGTCATAACCCTGAGGAGATCCAAGCGTGTATGACAGAGCGGAAGAGAGAGCAGAGGTTTTAACCACTTGATAAATCCAATGAGCACTGTTTGATTGAGTTGGATAGTTATGTAACTCTGTGGTTGAGCTCACTGGCTTAGCTTCCTCCTCCCTTGTCTCTTGGCATGCTTGATAAACCCAACTGTGTGTTGGATTAGCATGATTGTTGGTGTGAAACCAAAGCTGTGAGTAAACCTAGGTTAGTTCCTCCTTAGTGGATACATAGCCCCGGGTCAGGGGTGGTCTCTAAGTGCTGAAAGAATACAGGCTAGGAAGAGACCTATGGTTGGGTTGGAACATTGCAGTCCATAACCAGTTGCTTGGTGACTTCATCTTAAAGATAAGTGTTTCTTGTTGCCTTGGATTATTCCAATTTAGATACATGAATGATTGTTTGTTTATGTCATAATGCATGGATTGATCCAGTTGATTAATGGAATTGAATACCTATTCTTATGTTATTATTATTCCTATGATGAAATGTTGATAAGTGCATTATGAGTGTGTGTTAATAAGGTTTAATGCAGCTATGTTTTTCCTCCATGTGTTTTACTTATATGTAAATTTGTTCATTGATGAATAGGGATAAGTTTGGTTGAGGCCCTGGATGTGCAAAAGGTTCAGTTAGGGATTTGGGAAGGAAATAGACACCCCCCTATGGTGTTCATGCTTTCCCTGTGGATCAGATGAGGGGAAGGGCCATTACTGAGGAGCATAAGAGTCCTTACAGAGTGGTAAAGAGGCCTTGATGAAGTTTGGGGCCACATTTTGGGTTGGAAGAAGGATAGGATCATAGTCAACGGATGTAGCAGAGCATCATGCCGTTGCATAGGGCTCACCAAGAGCATTACAACGGTACCGGACTTTCCAGAAATGGACTTAGGATGAAGAAAACATCAGCCTAAGAAGTTGGTTGTAGTAATAGGGGTATTTGGCCAAATTCCGACCTTCCAAACTCGCAGTGCAGACTGCGGATCGCGGAAGCCGAAGGCACGAATTCTTAGTATGATGCTTTGGAAATTTTGACTTTCGACTCTCGCAAGCTGGATTGCGGAGTGCAAAAGTCGGGGGAGTATTTTCTCCGTAGTTGTGGATTGGGAGTTCCAACTTCCGAATCTCGCAAGCCGAATTGCGGAGTGCGGAAGTCGGAGGAGTATTTTCTCCATAGTTGTGGATTGGGAGTTCTAAATTCTGATTCCCGCAAGCTGGATTGCAGAGTGCGGAAGTCGGAGGTGTGTTTCATCGACGCTATGAATTTTGCATTCCGAATTTCTAAGTCCCACATCGCGGATTGCGGAACTGCATAATTCTGAGAGGAATTTCGGTGAAGCAGTGAAATTGGCGTTCCGGCTTTCTGAATCGCGCATCACAGATTGCGGAGTGCGGAAGTCGGAAGCATAAATCGTCGAAGTTGAATTCTGCATCACGTATTGCAAACTACGGAAGTCGGGAGGTGTTTCTTCTAAGTTGTGCAAATGGTGTTCCGGCATCCGACTTCCGACTTGCGGCTTGCAGAATTTTGGATTGTGGACTGAGATCATTGCGGTCGTGTAAAAGTGCTTAGTTTGGATTCTTTGAGAAAAAAAATTACCAGGTTGTTCCCGCATCACTCAAAAGGGCACCGAGGGGATCGAGGACATGACAAAATGGTATCAGAGCCCAAGGTTGCAGCACTGGGGCTACTTGGGCCAAATTAGAAGTTACAGGTAGGTAACCATGATTTAAATGAGGTGCACAGGCATACAATATGCCTTGAAGGAATCCCTATGGACTTGGAATGGGACAAATTGCAATGTTGATAAAGAGGGAAATCTCTCACCTTAAACTATTTCTGTTTATAGCAAGTAGGAATGTCATGCATGTGTGTATGTCTTGAATTGTTGCTTGGTGAGAAAATCATAGCTAATGAGTTCTTGTGTGCTTTCTAGAGGCCAAGAAATTATATCAGCTATGATGTGGAAGAGGAATTCAATGCTCTGATGAAGGATTGGAAAGGGATAGTTCCTCAACTCTTCTCTTGCTGATATAATTATATTTTCTGATTTTTATATATGTGAAATTATGGTATAGGAATGTTAAAATTGAAAGGGATTAGGTAGTTAAAATGTGTATGCATAGTAGGCATATCAAGAGATAATGCATACTGCATGTAAACTTATGTGTGCTTGCATATGATATTTCATATTGATAAAATTTGTTAATGCACACATTGCGTTTTAATTTGAATGCACACCTAACAAGGATGCACATCCACTAAAGGGATTGCGGGAGAAGCCTATGCTGCATGTATGTGATTCTTGCAATGTTGCACAAAGATATGTAGAAAATATTTTTGAGATGCCTTGCTTACACTTTGCTTTGATAAATGACGAAAGTGTTGTTTCTGGTGGTTCTTCATTTTACCAAGATGATATCCTAGATACCATGGTCAACATATATATTCAAGTTTGTTGGAAACCACAGCAAAAAGGACCAAGATAGTATAAGCATGGCTAAATATGTTGATGATGATATTGCATATGACTAGCATCCTTGTGAAGAAAGGTTGGAGAACAAATATATGATCAAGAAGTTGGTAGAAGGACTGTGTAGTCCTTGGTAAGAGGCCAAATTGATCAGGTAACATTAGATATGTTGATGGAAGCCATGCAGGTAATGTTTATTTATTCTAATTGTATTAATTATTGAAATATGATGGGTAAGAATCCATTCTCCCGTATTTTTGTTTTTATCATCATAAAATGGTATACATGTAATAGTGAATGCATTTATGTGAATGACATCCCACAGGGTATGGTGAGGTATGTGGTAGTAAATGAAATGAGCATTATACCATGTAACTGTTTAAAATTTTGATTGCATCCACAAGAAATAAGAGCATACCATGTGTGAAACCATGAGAATGTTGGGTTGTGAATCCTAAAATGCTCAACAAGTATCCCATGAACTCCCTATTGGTGTTAATTTGGGATGAAATCTCTTTGCCAACAACCAAGGAGTGAGAGAAATCATGATGTGTTGTGTTCAGATGAAGAAAGATGGCACCTAGATAGTTAACCAAGTAATTGGGGAGATGGTTGGGTATTGTGTTGACGCATTGACTAAGATGCCCAACTTACCATGGTAAGAAACTTGTGTAGGCACAAGAGTGTTTAGATCAATGTTGTAGTGCATTGGGTGCATTAAGTAAATGTACATTAAAAAGATTGTGTAAATCTTGAGGTTATGCATTGTGTGAATGCATGGTTATGGTATACATATTATTGCAAGTAGGTAATAGATGAAATGGTAGAATTATTGAAAATTCTAAGATCCTTTCATGAGATGTTATGGGAAAATAATTGCATGAAGAAGGTAGTTGTGTTTGATGGGATACCAGAGTGCTCTGTTGGGAGGATAGAGTTTCCTGAATGGATCTTAATGGATATGATTGTGTAATCATGAGAATTGGAATTTTTATTAAATTGCATAGATCATGTAATTGTGTCTTGCAATTTATAGTGATAAGATGTACATAAAGTAGAGGTATTTCATTGTCTTTGAAATAATAACAGCTTATAGTGTTTGAATTATTGAGTATTATAATTTTGAGATCACTTCAGTGACTGTTGTAGCAAGGAAATGATTATGTGCATGGATGCTCACCGAGTGTTTGGCTGATTGAAGAATTCAGATTGCAGGTAGAATTGTCTGGGAGATGGAAATGTGTGTAAGTCCCTAGTAAAGGATGGGATCTACCGTGTGCAAGCCAAACATTGTGAAAAGGATCTCATGGATGTGAAATATGATTTCTCCATGAACCATATTTGATATTACCAATTTAAATTATGAGAAATATCTCAGGTTTTCTAAATCTGATTTATATAGAGAATGAATTTGTAAGTTTCAGAATTGAAATTTTGCTAATGGTTGTTTGGCTAATTTAGAATTGTGTCAAGAGAACATGTTGTAAGTGGATGTCCAGGTTATGGTAGCAAGTGTAAGACCATGATGGAAGAGCGATATCCCTTACAAGAGCCGAACAATATGAGCATGGACTCATGGTTAAATAAACCAAAATTCTGTAGTAAATAGAATTGTAAATTCATATTTGAGCTTGATTATTAATATTGTTGATTGTTTGGCTATTTGAGAAGTGTGTCAGGAGGACACATTGTAGGAAGAGAAAATACATGTGCAAACCGATAAGTGTTTTGTAACCCTAGCTGATAATACGCATGTCTAAGTATTAGGATTAATATACGGAGCATGCTTTTATTTTAGACTGCTTGAGTGTGATTAGGGCCTACATGACTCACATCGAAAAGGGGTGCAAACCTTTCGGGTGCTGGGTTGTGTTATGGTTATCAACATTTACTACACCCTAAAGGAATGGACGCATTCCTGGTGTTTCAATATTAGAGAGTGAACTTGTACGAAATATGTTACATTTTCATATCAGCAATACTGACGAGCTTACCTACCCATCTTGTGTTGTCAAGTATTACACGTGCAGTTGATGATGCATGTTAAGAAGAAAAGTGAAGTAGGTTTCGAGACTGGCTGGAACGCGTGGAGATGCCTACGGCTCCGTAGTAGAGCCCTTGACTTGGAAATGGTTATGGTGCAGTTTCCTTCCATTGTCCTGTTGACCAGACGGAAGTGCTGGCTTGGAAATGGAGAGGGAAAACCCGGTATGGGATTGGTTTGGCACCATAAATGCTTGGTAAATCCATTCAGTGCACTAGTTGAGCATTGAATGTTGTGGAGCAACCTGTGTGCTGGCCAAACATTCCATAAACACTTGGTAAATCCATTTGGTGCACTGGTTTGGCGTTGAATGTTGTGGAGCAGCCTGCGTGCTGGCCAAACATTCGTTATTACATCCACGGGCGATCCAAGGCTTGTAAATCAAAGAAGGAACCTATGGAATAACGTGAATACGTCCAATATATATAAGTATTTGGTTATCTTGCATCCTCTTGCTTATTTAATGTGAATATACGTGTGTATATGATTCGGCTATGGTTTTTAAACTCTTGTTTAGAAATAAACCCTATGAAAATGAACTTGACATGTGAATTGACTCAATGTTTGAGTGTAGGTGTTGTTGGAAGCAAGAACCTTGAAGGAATCCTAAGGATGCGTGTGGACATGTGACTGTCCTAGAAATCTTAGTATAAGTATCAATGGAAATGATGCTAGTGGACTGGTGTGGATCCTAGCAGCCAAAGGTTCTGTAGGAAACAATGGGGAAGGGTTCCCTGGTTGAGAAGCTTTAGACAAACCTTAGACACCAAGTGTCATCGCCAAAATGAGGAAAAGGTTAGTCAAGCATTCACATTTGAAGTGAAAAATACCAAGGAGCATGGAACCACAGTTGTGGTGGGACTATGGATTGGAACAATATTAGGAGGGGGGAACTCTTACTCTTCTCTTTCCCTTTTGGTTGATGCATATTAGAAACATAAAATTGTTGAATGCATGTCATGGTTGAAAGTTGACAGTGTTTATTTTGCTTGAAATAAATTGTGAATGTTGAATTAGTTAATTCCATGTGAAAGGATGAACATGAATGGGTTCATTTGTATGTTGGACAAGCATGAAATGTGTGGAAGTCCCATGGATAAAGCATGAACTTTCCATGTCAATTGGGAAAGTAATTGACTGATCTTAATTCTTATGTTATTCCTTGCCTAACAAGAATTGCAATGATGAATTTCACATGTGAAAATTAAATCAATTGGTTGCAGCTATTACAAGACAAGTGTTGTTAGTAAGCAAAGTGTGGACATCTATGCACATTGACCATTGAAGCAAACCAAAAGCTACTGGATTTGGCTGGAAATATTCTTCAAACAATTGATAATACCTAAGAAAATATTGGGGAAATGCTTAAGATACAAAAGCAACAGAATGAGATGAACCACAAGGTTTTGCAGAACTCTATTTGTCTACAAAATGAGGTAAAGGGAATTCTGGAAGCTATCGGCAGTGGAAAGGACAACATGTCAATGAAGAGGTAGTCACCCAATTAGCCCATTAAGAAACGCTCAAGGCTGGAAGAATCGAGGGAAATGGAGAATGTAAAGAAAAAAAATAGCCACTGAAATGTTGGGAATGTGGAGGAAATCATTGCCTTTGTAACTGCCCAACAAAGGACATCAAGATAATTGTAGCCATAAAGTTTCCAGACTTGTGGATCAGTTGGAAGGTAAAGAAAAGGAATGGGTTGTTGTAGAGTTGCAAGGTCAAAGCCAGCAAGAGAAGCCTGTAGAAACCAAGGACTTGGTCCTAGAAGCTCAAAGTAAAATATGAAATGCAGGATAGACCTGCCACATTTTTGTGAATTTTGGACATGTGTAAATTGCATATGTATTCCTAGGTATTGGAACACCGAGGGTGGTGTTATTCTAAGGGGGAGGGAAATGTAATACCCCCATTTTGACCCTTAGTCTATATTGGATTTTATGTAAACATTGTGCATATGTGATGTATGATTCCTAGCATGGAGCTTAAGGCCAAGGCCCCAGTAGTGAATGCTCAGCCTTGAAGGGAAAGTATTTTATATCATTCTACCCATGTGCTAGTGATCCATGGGGAAATTGTAAAAATGATGTAAATATCATGTAATAAAAATACCAAGGGGTTGGATATGGATGCAACTAAATCAGGGGGATATGTGTATCCACTAGGGAGAGGTGAGGGGGTTGTGGGATTGAACCATAGGCTACCATATGTCACCTTTAGAACCCCTTTGAACTTTCTTGCTGACATTTAATTCTGCTACAGGAAGTGGGTGAAGGAACTGTTCATGAGGTCGATGGAGTGTGGGAAACCCCAAAAATTTGGATGGAAGGGTATGGGGCTCTGTTTTCCTTGACTCACAAGTCACTCTACCCCTGTAAATTTGTATTCCATCATCCCCATTCCATTAGGGACTAGCAAAAGGAGGTGGGAGGGGAGGAGAGAGACGAGCAAGGAAGAGAACCAGAAACTGCGATTTGAGGAGAAAGCCACGATTTGCAAATCCAAGATCGCTCAGAAACCTGGGTGGGAGGTGAAATCTGCTGGGGGGTCCATAGACCCGAACCTTGATGCGATTTGGAGAGTGTTGCATTCCTAGGAACCCATAGAGAAACCCGGATTTGATATCCGAAACCCAGTCATGGGACAGAGCCTTTTCGGTCGTAACCCTAAGGAGATCTAAGCGCGGATGACAGAGTGGAAGAGAGAGTATAGGTTGGAACCACTTGATAAGCCCAGTGAAGACTGTTTGATTGAGTTGGATAGGTGTGTAGCTCTATGGTTGAGCTCACTGGCTTAGATTCCTCCTCCCTTGTCTCTTGGCATGCTTGATAAACCCAACTGTGTGTTGGCTTAGCATGACTATTGGTGTGAAACCAAGGTTGTCAGTAAACTTGGTTTAGTTCCTCCTCAGTGGATACATAGCCCCAAATCAGGGGTGGTCTCTGAGTGATGAAATAATACAAACTGGGAAGAGACCTATGGTTGGATTGGAACGTTGCAGTCCATAGCCAGTTGCTTGGTGATTTCATCTTAAAGATAAGTGTTTCATGTTTCCTTGGATTATGCCAATTTATATACATGAATGATGGTTTGTTTATGTCAGAATGCATGGATTGATCCAGTTGATTAATGGAACTGAATACTTGTGCTTATGTTATTATTATGCCTATGATGAAATGTTGATAAATGTATTTTGAGTGTGTGTTAATAAGTTTTAATGTAGTCGTGTTTTTTATCCATGTGTTTTACTTATATGTAAATATGTTCATTGATGAATAGGGATAAGTTTGGTTGAGGCCCTGGATGTGTAGAAGGTTCAGTTAGGGATTTGGGAAGGAAATAGACACCCCCCTTTGGTGTTCATGCTTTCCCTGTGGATCAGATGAGGGGAAGGGCCATGTCTGAGGAGCATAAGAGTCCTTATAGAGTGGTAAAGAGGCCTTGATGAAGTTTGGGGCCACATTTTAGGTTGGAAGAAGGACAGGATCAGATTCATTGGATGTAGTCGAGGATCATGCAGTTGCATAGGCTCGCCGATATATTTCCAACGGTACCAAACTTTCCAGAAATGGACTTAGGATGAAGAAAATATCGGCCTGAGAAGTTGGTTGTAACAGGGGTATTTGGCCGACTTCCGACCTTCCGAACCCGCAGTGCGGATTGCGGATCGCGGAAGTTGGAGGCACGAATTCTCGGCATGGTGCTTTGGAAATTACAACTTCTGACTCCCGCAAGCCACATTTTGGAGTGCGAAAGTCGGAGGAGTATTTTCTCCGGGGTTGTGGATTGGGAGTTCTGACTTCCAACTCCTGCAAGCTGGATTGTGGAGTGCAGAAGTCGGAGGGGTATTTTCTTCGGATTTTTGGATTGGGAGTTCCAACTTCCAACTCCCACAAGACGGATTGCAGAGTGTTGAAGTCGGAGACTTTTTTCATCGACGTTGTGCATTTTGCGTTCTGACTTTCCGAGTCCTGCATCGTGGCTTGCAGAAGTCAGAGAGGATTTTCAGTGAAGTAGTGAAATTGGCGTTCCGACTTTCCGACTCTCGAAGTTGGATATTTGGAATTTTGACTCTCTGACTTCCACATCGCGGATTGCGGACTGCGGAAGTCCGAAGGTTTTTCTTCTACGATGTGCAAATAGTGTTCCGACATCCGACTTCCGACTTGCGTCTTGTGGATTTCTACTTACAGAATTGCGGATTGCGAACTGAGATCATTGTGGCCATGTAAAAGTGCTTAGTTTGGATTCTTGAGAAAAAAAAATTATCAGGTTGTTCCCCCATCACTCAAAAGGTAACGAGGGGATCGAGTACATGACATCCACACATACACCATCGTGGCTCACAATATGGCCCAAATATTCAACCTTGATCACCTCAAAAGGACATTTGGAGCATTTCATAAATAATTAGTGATCCTGTAATAATTGCAAGGTACAAGCAACATGCTTGATGTTAATTTATTATGTGGGGTTGTAAACTAATACATCATCGAAAACCAAGATAAAATGGTGGAAGATCTTATTCATGCAGCTATGGAACATGGATGGGGCATTGTAGAGGCCAAATGGAATGACAAAGAATTCGTAACAACCCTCATAAGTGTGGAATGTTGTCTTGGGTATGTCCCATTTTTTCATCATGATTTTATGGTATCTTGAGTGAAGGTCAAGTTTGGTGAAGAATTTGGCTCCATTGAACTCATCTAAGAGATCATCAATGACTGGAATAGGGAATTTATCTTTTATCGTTAATTTTTTGAGATCTTGTAAATCAGGACACATGCCAAGCTCTTTTTTTGGACATGTGTAAATTGTGTATGCTCCCCTACTCATGTGAGATACCCTATATTGGGGAAACTGGACGCTCCATCCAGGTTAGGCTCAAGGAACATTGTGTAGACATCAATCACGATCGCCATCATAAACTAGCACTAGCCGGCCATGCCCACCACTCAAAACACCACATATGCATTGAAGATGCAAAACTTATCGCTAGGGAAGAACATTATAAAAGAAGAAAAATTAGGGAGGCCATAGAAATAGAGAAGGTTCCAGCAAATCTCATTCGAGATGATGGCCTTAAACTCAGCGAGTGCTAGCGCCCAATAATCCACCATCTTAAGAACAATAACCCTCATATCATAAGCAATATCTCGAGTAATTAAGGAACCTTTAACTCTTTGACCTATCCTTCAAAACCAATTTTGTTATTAAATCAAAAACTTGTTTAATAATTATTGTATTATAATAACAAAATTAGAAAATTGTAAAAAAAATTAAGTCTTATAATTCAATAATAATTATTTATTAACCGATTTTAATAATAATAAACAAAAATCTAAATTAAAAATTAAGAATAAAGCTTAATAATATAATTTAATTATTAATCTTTTTGAAAAACTTATAATCAAACTTAATAATAAGCTTAATAATTAAAAAGCAAAATTTATATATAACTATTAATGGTTAAAATCATTATTAAGAAAAAACATAGTTATAAATACTCATATAATTATTAATAACAATTATTATTAGTTAAAACTAAATTAATTATTTATTATTATTAAAATCTAAATTAATTATTTATTATTATTAAAAGTCCAAACTAATTATTATTAGTTAAAAGTAAACTAATTATTAATTGTTATTAAAAATCTAATCTAATCATTAATTGTTATTAAAAAATCTAAACTAATTAATAATTTCTAATCCATGATCAAATTAACATTACTCTAAAAAATAACAAAAATTTTAAATTTTAAAAAATAATAAAAAAAAATTAAATTAAAGTTTCTTTCAAACTTTTAATAACTATTAACTCAACAAATTGGAACATAAATTCAAAATATTTAATAAATAATATCATTAATCAAAACTGTTGGCTGAAACCCTTAAAAAAATTAATTAATTAATAACTTTACATCTATTAAATGGCTAATTTCCAGACCTAAACTAACTTGGGATAATTTTTCTCCTAATGATGAGCCCTACTTTGTGGCTCGAAACGTCGAGAAGTTTAACTACCTAACACAATATCCTTCTGATCTTCAACTACCACTGCGTAACAACCATGAACAGCTTAATCCTTGAATGATTTTTTCAATTTCATTCTTTTGTGCAAAAGGGTGGAGATAAGAGTGTACATTGGTGGGTTGACTTATTGGGATTAAAACAATACCATGGGAATGTTCTCCATGGGATGGAGATAAACCCTTTGGTACATCAAAAACATGTTGATACTAGGAGAGAACTTGTTGCAAGTTAGGGTGATTATCTGGTGTGGACGTTTGCATGACTTGGATGGATTTGAATTGAGCAATGACACTCGAGTGGCCTTTCTTCAATAATTTACCCATACTGTGTGATGATATAATTTCAAGAGAATCAAAATTAATTCCTTTGAGGTGATGTGTGTTACCATCCTAATATACCATTTGTCAATAAAATAATAACTTATAAAATGCAACTAAATAGAAAGTAGTAATAAAAAAGAGTCATGATGATATTTACAAGAATAAAATTTGGTATAAATATATTTCCAAGAAGCTCATGTCTCTTCAGAAAGAGTATGATGATCTTTACAAGAATAACATTTGGTATAAATATATTTCCAAGAAGCTCATGTCTCTTCATCAGAGGATTGTGTCACTATATATATACCCTCTTCTTAATGTTAATATATATATAATGTTTATTTAGTAATTCTTATTATTTTGTATTTGTATTTATGGTTTATTATTATTATTTGTATTTTACTTGTATTATTATATTATAGTTTATTATTTACTACTATCTGTTTATGTCTATAACATTGCCTTGCTCCTTTTGAGATGTTTTGTCCTCAAAGAAAAAGGATAATGAGAGATGTTGTTGGAATTACTTCTCTATCTCCTATTATACATCTTCTTTGGAAGGTTTTTCCGCTTAATGAGGTACTCCTTGATATTTATAGAACATGGCCTCTTTTCTTGGGTATCAATGATATAAGCTTCTAGTTCTAAGACAATATTTCATTCATCATCCACTATAGGAAGTTTATTTTGTGTTGATTGTAGTTCCAAACATTTTTTTTAGATAGAACACATGGAAAACATTGTGGATACAACCTTTGTTTGGTATATCCAATCCATATGCTAATTGAATAACCTTCATGTTAATTTGGTATGGTCCATAAAACTTGGGATCTATTTTTTTTTCCTTATTGCTTCAAAGATAATGGTTTGTATGGTTGTAATCTCACAAACAACCTATCTCCAACTTCAAACTATCTCCATGTTATATGATGGTATGCTTGTTGCTTCATATGATTTTGTGCAACTGTTAAATTATCCTTGAGTATTTGGTTTACCTTCTTATTTTCCTCAAGTTGATTTCGTAATGTGGAACATTAGTATCACTTAAATAAAATTCCTTCCATTTTGTAGGTTCATACCCATACAAGGCTTCGAAGGGATTTATTTTAGTTGATGTGTGGTATGTAGAGTTATATCACCATTCTGCAAGGTGCAAAGGTAAGATTCTAATATTTTATTGACATTTTTTGTTTGTCAGTCTGTTTGGGGGTGGAAAGATGATGTTATGTTAAGTGATGTACCAATTTGTTTGCAAAACTCCTTATAGAAATTACCTTTAAAGTTTGCATCCCCGTCACTAAAAATGATCTTCATAAATCCATGTAACTTGTAGATATTTTTGCAGAATACTTCAGCAATTTATTTTGCTAAATCGGTTTTATTCACACCCATAAAATGTGCATACTTAGTTAATTAATTAACTACTACCAATATTTTTTCTTTCCCATATGGAATGGCTAAGCCTTCAACAATATCCATGGAAATTTCTTCCCACTTTTGATTTGGAATAAGGATAGGATGGAGTAACCCTAGAGTTGCAACATTCTCACTTTTGTTTATTTGGAATTTGTCACATTCAGCTACATATTCTTTAATATTTTGGAGTATTAAAAACCCATCCATATCCATTTCATACGTAGAATACATTTATTAGTCATTTTTTTATTAATTCCTAGGTGTTGACTAGGTAGTTGGCCATTATTTGTCTTTTGTGTGGACCAGAAGCCATCCTAAGTCACTAGGGTGCACTTCTGGAGATCTTGGATAATATTTCCTGATATTATGTGAGAGTTTATTCCATTCCTGAATTAGAAGGTCGCATTACTTATTTTTACTTCTTTTTACTGTTTTTGGTGAAAAGGTAAAAGCTAGTTGACTAGGCTTTAGCAGTTTTTTGGCCAACTCGCCCTCCATGATGTTTACTCTTTCTAAAATTTGTACTTAGGATTATTTTCCATCCTCCATTACCATCATACTCAGAATTTACCAATTCGTGAGCCTTAGAGGTGATTTAGAAAGCACTTTTTGCACCTAGGGAGGTTTTTCCTCTTTTTAGTAAGCCTGCTTTTGTGGGGATTTCGAATGCCTTCTTCGGATTTAAAATATATGATGTAATTATATATTTGGACATCCATTAAATTTACTAAGTTTGGATGATTTATAGTTATTCAATAGATTTGTAGTGTTTGCATCATATTCATGATTTTTTTATGTGTTCTATGACTAGTTTTTGCAAGGCAATTTGTGAGAGTTTATAATTGCTTGAGTAGATATTGGTGTGAAAAATATTTTCACAAGGTATCAGAGCTATCAATATTTTATATTCTCCTTCTTTTTTCTTGTATGATCAAATCATTATGAGAGAGATCGCAATTCAATCTCCCAGGGGCACAATTCTGCATCTCATGGGTGCAACCAAGCTTCACAAGGGTGCAATTCAGAGCTGCCATGGATCAGTCACAACAAATCATGCTCACTCCATTCAATTATTTTGATTGGAAGGTGCAAATGGATATCTTGTTGAAGAGTAAATTCCTCTACAGGGTGACTACTAAAACTGATCCTACTGCTCTTATTAAGAAGGAAAAGTGGCATAACAGAAGAGATGAGTCTTATGGCCTCTTGTGTCTCAGCACATACAGGGATCTTATTTTCCATCTAGATGGTCTTACAACACCTAATGAGGTTTTTTTCAAGCTCAAAATTTTATTTGGCAAGACTTATGAATTGAGGGGCCACCAAATGGAAAATGAACTAGTTTCACTGAGTCCAAGCAATTTCGAGACCCTACAAGACTTTTTCTCAAAGTTTAAAGCTCTTGTTCTTCAATTGAAGCAATGTGGAATTGATAATAAATATGAGCAATTAATCTTGTCCATAATCTCAAAACTTGGCCCTAATTACTTAGTCTTTGTTTCGACCTTCCATGATACAAAACTCACTATTCAAAATTGGAAGATGCCTTCATTGGCATAATTCATGGAGTCACTCACTCAGGAGAAAGACAAGTTGGTATTGATGGGCACAATCAAAAATCCATCCAAGGACCATGATTTAGCTGCTGCAAATTCAAAGAATTCAAAAATCAAGAAGAAGGCCAATCCCAAGAAACTGCCTGATTAGAAGAAAGACAAGCAAAAATCTCAAGAAGACTCCCCCAATTCCAAAAAGAATTCTCAGAAGAAGAAAGACAAGTCTAAGTGTGCATATTTCAATAGGGGATTTCATCCTGATATATCATGCATGAAGAATATCATTGACCAAATGGCTCAACTCCTTGAGAAAGCAAACATCCCTCTTCTAGAGAGCAAAAGAAAGAAGGAAGGAGGATCCAATTATGAAGACAAGGAGAGAGTACATGATTTGATGGAAAGCACATACAAGTCTACCTCTTTCATAATTGACTATGGAGATTCAATGCATATGGTTTCCACAAGAGATTCCTTCACCTCTCTTGGCTCTTCTGGTGGTCCAACAATTGTGTTGGGTGATGACTATGAAACTACTTGCAAAGGTAAAGGCAGTATTGATCTTGAGCATGGATCTTGCACTAATGTGTTGTTTCTCATAGGTCTCTCTACAAACCTATTTTCACTCTATCATATGACTCACACTAGGTCTCCCAAAAAGGTTGTCTTCGCACCTAATTGTTTTGAAATATCTGAGATTTCCACAGGTCGAATTGTTGCCTTAGGTACTGTTGATCATAGCTCAAAAGTATATAGGTTTTCACACTTTGTGCCTTTCTCATCACCTTTTTCTCTCCTCACTAATTCTAATGATTCAATTAAATTATGACATGAGAGGTTTGGTCACCTTAATTATAAATATATTTCTCAACTTCATGAGAAGAATATGGTCATAGGGATGCCCAACATTGAGTTTTCTAAAGGATTATGTCAAAGTTGTATTCTAGGAAAACACCCTGAGCATAAGTTTGAGAGAGCCAAGTCTAAATGAACCTATGCACCTATTGAGATCATTCACAGTGACATATCAAGTCACTTTCCCTATGTATCTTTGAACAATGCAAAATACATCCTAACCTTCATAGATGACTTTTCCAGATACCGTTGGGTCTTTTTCCTCCAATTACAATCTGAAGTTTTCAGTTGTTTCAAGTTTTTCAAAGCCTCAGTTGAGAACCATTCTGGAAGATATATAAAGGTCCTCAAATCTGATAATGGTGGGGAATACATCAAATCTTATTTTCAACAATTCTATGCTTCTGCTAGTATTCAGATGCAACACGTTATTCCGTACACACCTCAGCATAATGGTGTTGTTGAGAGGAAGAATAGATCTCTCAAATAGATGGCTTGATTCAAAGTCTTTGTCTCCAAGACTTTGGTCTGAAGATATAAACTATGCAACATACATATAGAATAGAGTTCCTCACAAACCATTAAAAGGAATCACTCCTTTTGAATCTTGGACTCGACACAAACCTAATGTCTCTCATTTAAGGATTTTTGGCTCCAAGGCTTGGGATAGAATTCCACTTGAGAAGAGGAGAGCCATGCGGCCCCAAATACAACCATGTCTCTTTATTGTCTATTCAAAAGAATCCAAGGGTCATAAGTTTCTGAAGATGAATACTCAAAAATCATTCATTGAGAGGAGTGTTCAATTTGAAGAAGAGCCCTTGCAAGCAGTCAAAGTTGGAGAATCTTCTGCACCACCACCTATGAAAGTAAGTGAAGATTCTCATGATAAGTATGATTATGATATATCTAATGATTAATACCCTATTATTGAATATCCAAGTTCACCTACA
The DNA here is from genome assembly GCA_027924585.1 of Larix kaempferi. Classification (NCBI taxonomy): domain Eukaryota; kingdom Viridiplantae; phylum Streptophyta; class Pinopsida; order Pinales; family Pinaceae; genus Larix; species Larix kaempferi. Next base: position 22,085,786 of record BSBM01000887.1, read on the forward strand.
AGTCCTAAGTGGGCTGCTAAGACTCTTGAAATAGCTAGTGAACTTGTGGGAAATCCATAGGATCCTAGGAGGACTAGATCACAATTTGAGAATTCCCTTTCAATGAATGATCCTTACCTAACTAAGAATTGTTTTTGATGGTTGATTCAGACCCTCGTTCATATGAAGAAACCTCATATTACCCATGATGGCAGGCAGCTATGTATGAGGAGTTTCATTCACTGCAAAAGAATGGAACTTGGGAGCTATTCAAGCTTCCTCCAGGAAGAAAATTGGTAACTTGTAAGTGGATCTTCAAGACCAAGTTTGTTGTTTATGGTGCAGCTGTGAAATATAATGCAAGGCTTTTGTAAAAGGGATCCTTCCAAGTTCATGGCCTTGACTATAATGAGACCTTTGCACCAGTTGCAAAGATGGATTCGATAAGAATGCTCCTGGCAATTTCTACATCCAAGCGTTGGGCAGTGCATCACATGGATGTCAAGAGTGATTTCCTCTGTGCATATATTAAGGAGGAGATCTATATGAAGAATCAAGAGGGATATATTTATATCCTAAGCTTTTTTTTGGGTTGAAGAATTCCTTCTATGGGCTTAATAAAGCTTCTAGACCTTGGTATGCCAAGATGGACACCTTCCTCTTGTCACAATATTTTAGTAGATGCAAGTCTGATCCAAATGTGTACATGAAGCTGATTTATTATTCCATTTTTATTATTGTGTTATATTTTGATGACATACTAATCACAAGTATCTCCATTAATCAGATAGCTTCATTGAAGAGCTCCTTGCATCAATTTGTTTCCATGATTGACTTGGGAATACTTACACAATTTTGGGGGCTTGAGATTTCACAATATAGCTCGGGAATTAAAGTATCTCATTCAAAGTATGCTTTAGAACTGCTAAAGAAGTTCAAGATGGCTGAATTCAAGCCTACAAATACTCCCTTCCTTTCAGGAGTTAGACTTGAAGAAGCAGATTCTACACCATTGGTGAACACAAGGAAACTAGTTGGCAGCTTGTTGTACTTGACTCATACTTGACCTGACATTGCATATGTTGTAAGTGTGGCCTCAAGATACATGGATAAGACACATGAGATTCATTGGAGGGATGCAAATAGAATCTCGCATTATGTGCAAGGTACCAAGTCTGATGGCATTCATTATGTCACAGATTCGAGCCTAGATCTTCTTAGTTTTTCTTATTAAGATTGGGAAGGTGATTTCCTATATCGGAATTCCACTTCCAGATTTGTATTCATGCTTTGAGGAGGAACTATTTTCTATTCAAATATGAAACAAATTGCAATTTCACTCTCTTCAGTAGAGGTAGAGTACAGAGGAGCAGTGAATGTTGCAACTCAGTGTGTGTGGTTGCAAGGTATACTTTCTAAGTTTGGTATTTCCTTTAGCACTCCCACACTTATATTTTGTGACAATCAAAGTGATATAAGGATCTCAACTGATCCATTACAGAGGCAAAGAAACAATCATATTGAGATTCATATGCACTACATTAGGAATCTAGTGCATGATCACATCATTCATCTACAGTTTTTCCCATCATCTGAGCAAGTTGTAGACATCTTCACCAAAGCTTTTTCAGAGAATACTTTCAGCCATCTTAGATCACTACTTGGGATGGATGAACATGTGGTGGGGTGAAGGATTGATGAGCAATTCTTCAATTTTTTCATGTCCATGTTTGAGGGGAGGTTTTCCTTCTTTCCTTGTTTTATGGACAAGGCAGTATGTAAAAAGAATGACCATGCCAAGTTGTTGGGCCCTCTCTATTTCTGATTTTTACACATAATTTCAAGCGTAAGGGGGGGTGTTGGAGTATTAAAAATCCATCCATGTCCATTTCATAGTTAGGATACATTTTTTAGTCATTTTTTGTGTTAATTCATAGGTGTTGACTAGGTAGTTGGCCATTATTTGTCTTTTTTGTGGACCACAAGCCATCCTGAGTCACTAGGGAACACTTTTGGATATCCTAGATAATATTTCCTGAGGTTCTAGGGGATTTTATTCCGTTCCTGAATTATAAGGGCGCATTACTTTTTTTTACACCTAGGGTGGTTTTTCATCTTTTTAGTAAGCATGCTTTTGTGAGGATTTAGAATGCCTTCTTTGGATTTCAAATATCTGATGTAATTATATATTTGTACAACCATTACATTGCCTATGTTTGGTGATGTAGAATTATTCCATAGATTTATATTGTTTGCATCATATTCATGATTGTTTTATGTGTTCTATGACTAGTTTTTGCAAGGCAATTTGTGAGAGTTTGTAATTGCTTGAGTAGATCTTGATCTAAACAAGATTCTCACAGAATATCCCTATTCTTCATTTTCCAAAAGAATGATTTTCTTGCATTATAGTAAGTTTTGAAAAGGCCTACATGCCCCACAACAGGTGAGTCATGGGACTCCATTAAAACCTTGGACCTAAATTTTGAAGTTGATCTTAGAGAAATTCTTCCTTTATACCAAAGGATATCATTCTTCTACTCGAATTTCGGATTTTTACTTGGATTATTGATTATGGAACATGTTCCAGGGTCATCAGCGTACTCATTTCAGATTTCATTTATCCATTCAGGAATTATAATTGAATTTTCATATGACATTACTTCTTCATCCTTTCATGAAAGGGAATCATCCACTACATTGTCCTTCTCTTTCTTATGTATTCACTACATATCAAATGTGGCAATTTTTTCTATCCATTTCTATTGTTCCTTTGACAATGCTTTTTGTGGTAAAATATATTTAAGACTATTGTGGTCAATACATATCAAAAAAATTCTCCCTAGAAGGTATTGTCTCCATTTTGCTAATGCATGTATAATGGCAAACATTTCCTTATCATAAGTAGATCTCAAGAACTTGTAATTCTTATTGAATTTTCAACTTTCATATGATATTGGGTGGTTTTCTTGCATCAAGGCTACCCCTATCCCAAATCTTGAAGCATCACATTCGATCACAAAAGGTTTCAAAAAATATGGGGCTGCCAATACTGGTGTTGTGGGCATAATTTTCGTCAATATCTCAAAACACTTTTCTCCTTCCTCATACCATTGGAATGATTTTTTTAAGATATTTGTTAAGGGGACAGTTATATGAGCATAATTTTGAATGAATTTTCGCTAGTACCTTGTTAACCCTAGAAATAATATTAGCTTGGATATGTTTATTGGTTTGGCCCAATCTCTGATTTCCTTGATTTTTTCTGGATCTACCTTGACTCCATCATTAGATATCACATGACCAAGATAATTTAATTATTTTACAAATGAGCATTTTCACATCTTTGCTTAGAACTAGTTTTCCTTTAAAATAGATAGCACTTGTTCCAAATGTTTAGAATGTTCCTTCCAAGTCATACTAAATACGAGAATGTTATTGAAAAAAACCAGTACACACTTCCTTAGATAGGGATAGAATAGATCATTCATGACTACTTGAAAGCTGGTTGGGGTGTTAGTTAGACCAAAAGGCATTACCTTGAATTCATAATGTCCTTCATGGCTTTGAAATTTTATTTTTTCCACATCTTCTAACCTTACCCTAATTTAATAGTGTCTTAATCTCAACTCTAGCTTCAAGAAGTATTTGGATCCATGAAGTTCATCTAGCATTCCATCTATGAATGGAACAGGAATAATGGTCATATTGTTTAGACCTATGTAATCTATACACAATATGAAATACTCGTCCTTCTTTCACACTAACACTACTAGCGTTGCATAAGGACTTCAACTTTTCATAATGATGCCACATCTTACTAAGACTTTTATTAATATTTCTATTTATGTTTTATGGTGATGGGGATACCTATAAGTCTTAACATTTCTAGGACTTGAACCTGAATTTACTTCAATTATATGTTCAATATTCCTTTGTGGTGGTAACTCCATGGGGAGGTCTTCGAATAGCTTCTTGTAATTTTGGATTGATTCTTAGATTTTTGGTTGACTTGGGCCAACAACTTCTAAAGTTAATAGCTCCATTTCTCGGCATTGTACCATATAATCTAGTGCTCCCTTATGGATTAGATTCTCCATTCAGTGGGATGATTCCCCTCTCCACTTGAATTTGATAAAGTGCTCTATCCATTGGATCCATAATACCACATCAAATCCTCTTAAAGGTACTGCATAGATATCTAATTCTAGGTTATAATTGTGTAATTTCAATTTAATCTTGTGGCATTTTCCCACTTTTTCGATTTTTTTAACCATTTTCCACCATTAACTTCATATTAGGTATTGGGCATACAAAAATGTTATGCATCCTTGCATTATTAATATCAACAAAATTATGGGTACTTCCTCTATCAATAAGGACTGTAACATTGTTATTTTTTATATGCCCTCTAATTTTTAAGGTTTGTGGTTGATGTATCCTAGTTATGGTTACGAGTGATATTCTTGGAGTATTTTCACCATCTTATTCTAAGGGAGGATTTTGAAAATTACCTACTTCCTCCATGTGTGATTCTTCATTGTCAGATTCACCTTCCTCCTTTGCGTTGCATTGATATAAAATATCGGTGTTGTCTCTCTTAGAACACATGTATCGAGTCCCATTTATCACCACAATACTTATACTTGCCTTCCTTTACTCTTTGGGATTCCAAACTAAGTTTTATACCCTCCCTCAAATGTGGTGGATGGTATTTGTTTTGGTTTTGTGGTTGGGGAAGCTCTTCCTTTTGTATAAACCTTGCCAAAGTTTTTTTGTGATGATCTTTTAAACTTTTCTTGGATGATTTTTGCCTTATTCTTGGCCTTTTCAAAGGTTGATATAGTGTGCAACTCTAAATCATATTTTATGTATGGATTTATCCCATGCACATAATTATGGATCCAATGATTGTCTATTAACTTTGGTACTCTTGTCGCTAAGGATTCCCATGCGTAAGTGTACTCATCCATGTCACCCTTTTGATGTAATTTGGTGTTTTTTGTAAAAAATAATCTCATTCATATCATGGAATATTTTAAAGAAGTCAATTTTTAATGTGTCCCAGCTATTTTATTTTCGTCATCGGATTGAACTTTATGTATGCAAAAAATTCTTCCACCTTATTAATCAATGCTACACTTTGTTTTTCCTCACCCTCGAACTTTGCAGGTAACTCCAATTTGAACCTCATTGGATATTTTTTCGTTGGTTGCATTGAAACAAATTGTGGCTAGATGATATCAAGGTGTGATAAGTGATTGGGATCCATGTTGTTTTGTGGAATTTCTACTCCAGTAAAACTCGATTGAGAGTTAGTTGTGCTCATCGAATTAGGGTTTTAATGGGTTGGAATTGGGGGTTGGGCATTGGCTAAGGATTCCATGCTCTTGATGAAGTTCTATAGTCTCTAAATCCCCTCGTTTATTCCTTTCATAATTTTTGTGTGGATTTGAATTGTTACCTCATTTATCATCTTATCCACTTTTTTCCATCTTCGTTATTAATTCTATGGTGATGTCCTTCCTAAGACGTTGTGTTAACTCATCCTTTAGCTTCATTTTTTCCCATCTCTCTCTGAAAATATTCTTGCATTTTATTGAATTTTCTCTCTAGATTCTCCATTTTCTTGAAATCTCATTCTAATTTTTCCAGTTGGGAATTTATCTCAAACATTTTTCTTATAACCGGAAAGGGTGCTCTTCAAACCAATTTTGGTTGAATTTCAATTGTTGTATGGGATCTTGATTGGGTTTAGTAAAACAAAGGTTATAGTGTATGGTAATTTTTGTTTTTATTGGGTCTAGTAAAAAAAATTTTACCGAGTGGTAAATATGTTTTTATTGGGTTTGGTAAAAAAATATTTACCGAGTCTTGTAAATTTTGTTTACCGTGTTGGTAATTTATTTTATCGAGTTTGGTAAAAAAAAATTACCAGGTCTATGTAAAATTTTACCAGGTTGATAAAAAAGAATTCCCCCCCTCTAAGACCAATGCCAAGAGTAAACTGTTTGCCAATAAAATAATAACTTAGAAAATATATTTGTATAGAAAGTAGTAATAAAAAATGAGTATCGTCGCTCATTACAAGAATAACAATTTGTATAAATATATTCCCAAGAAGCTCGTTCCTCTTCATTGAAGTTTTGTGTCACTATATATATACCCTCTTTCTTATTTTAATATTTATTTAGTAATTATTAAAATTCATTATTTGTCTTTATGGTTTATTGTTATTGTTTGTCTTTTACTTTTTTTATTATATTATAGTTTATTATTTATTCCTATAGTTTTATGTCTATAACACATATGTAAAGCTAAAAGAGTGCCTTGAAATCCAGGGTAAACAAGACCCAAAGTCATTATCCATTCCACCTCCATAACTACATTGCAACCACCCATGCCAATGGAAAACATATGTGTTTTGAGATGGTAGTCACTCATTTGGAGTTTCACATTTTCAAAATGACCATTGAATTTCATCATACCTCCATTGGATATCATAATTTGTAAATTGGATATAGGGTGAATATAGAAATGGGTTTCATCAACCACTCACCTATTAATGAAATTATGGGTGTTGACATTGTCAACTAATACAAGTACTTTTCAGTGCTTGATGTAGCTGATCAATTTTAGTGTCTGAGGTGTGAAGAAACTAGATAACGCATGGAGTGAGATTTTGGGTTGATCCTCCTATACTAGGATATTAGGATCGTTTTCCAAAGGGGGCATAGTATCCTCCACATTAGGTTGTAGCAAAGCCTCCATGGTGGTGTCCTCAAGGGGATCATGTGGGGACGCCTCGAGTTGAAATAATTTATGTTCTTTGCATTTATGCCCTCAGAAATATTCTTCATCGCAGTTATATGTTAAAGACTGTAACTTCAGAAGATGTTCTTATTGTATTTTTATTGTACTTCTTTCGGGAAATATTGTAGTTGATCATGTAAAAATCCTAAAAGAAAACAAGTAAAATAGATAAGTCGGTATAGTGGGTAAACTACCCGAAACAATGGGAAGGATGCCCCAAACAATGGACAAAAGTGCCTCAATCAAGTAAGACTAGTTAGGTAAGTCAAGTAGGCCCAGTTAGGTAAAAAGTTCATGTTGTAACTAGTATAAATAAGGGCAGCGCCTAGCTCATTTGGACATCACTCACTCAAGCAAGTTTGCTTGAGTAGAGAGAGAAAGACAAGCTCGCTTGGGAGAAAGAGTAGCTGCATTGAAGACATCTTATTCTTGGGTTTCTTTGTTCTTTGTTTATTGTAAGAGATTGACATTGTACCTGTTGATGAATCTATACTGGAGAATTTTTTATGGGTTTTATGCCCCAAGTGGGTTTCTTAGGATAAATTGTTGTGTACTCTTGTTTATGTTGTGCTTGTTTATCTTTCAGTGATCCTATTATTTATGGTTATTGTGATATAATGCAAATTGATTGAATATCTAACATAACCATCTTTATAGCATTAAAATTCTAACATGGTTTCAGAGTTAGCCTGAAAGAAGACTTTGTGCAATTGAAACTACTAGAAGTGAAAACTAGGGTTTCTTATTCTAAAGGTTTTTAATCGTAGATTGGCCTGAAAAGGAGGTCAAATAAATTTTCCCTGGGAGGTCACATTTTTATATGGAGGAAGATTCCATATCCGAGAATTTTGAATTTTGACCCTGTCACTACTGCTCGAGAAAACTAGGGCATCATATTTTTATAATATTGTCCATAGATTCAACTGAAGGAATGGTTTGCACAAATCACCTTAGGGAGGTGTGTCTTTACCTCAAATCAGATTTGCAAGATTCTGAAGTTGGAAAATTAGGGTTTCTCTGATTAACCCTAAGTCAACCAGTAAGAAGATTTCAGAAGGCATCAAAGAAAGCACTTGGTTGGAGCATATTTATTGGTAAGTGTTATTATCCTTATTTCCATTTGAGTTTCTCATTCTATGAAGATGACAAACAATACCAATCTTGAGGATAAGCTTGAAAGAGATGATAACTTCTGAGCCTGGAAGTATAGAGTACTTCGCATTCTAGAAGAGAATCATTTGGAAAACTATGTTAAGGAGTAAGTTGCAGAGCCAGAGGGAGATGAAGACAAGGCTAAACACAAGAAGAATTTGATTAGGGCCAAAAGTATCATTGCTGACTCCATCAAGGATCACTTGATCCCCAATTTTTCATCATTGAAGACTCCCAAAGAGATATTTGATGCATTGAAGAGAATATATGAAGGAAATAACATTAATAGGAATATGACCTTGAGAACTCAACTTAAGGGTGTAAATATGCAGAACTCACAAAGTATCCAATCTTATTTCACGAGGGTCTCCCAAATCAAAGAACAACTAGAATCTATTGGAGACAATGTTGAAGAATTAGAATTGGTGATGAGTACATTGAATGGTCTCCCAAGATCATGGGAATCATTCATTCAAGGGATTTTTTCTAGAAGTAAGCTCACCAAATTCAGTAGGTTGTGGGAGAATTGTACACAAGAGGAAGCCAAAATTGAATCCAAAGAAGAGAAAATGGGTGAATATGACAATCAAGCCTTAACAACTCATGCAAATAAGGAAAAGAGCAAGAAATAAGAACACTCTCACAAGAAACCTAGAATATTTCAAAAGAATCATAGACCTTACAAGGACTACTCAATCTAGAGATGTTACACTTGTGATGAAAATGACACCATGCAAGACATTGCCCCAAAAACAAAGGCAACACCAAGAAAGGAAAGAAGAAGAGGTATCATGATCATGCTGCAGAAGACGATGAACCAGTTAAGAAGAGAGTAGGGGAAGATTCCTTAAGTGATGAAGAATATGTCTTGATTTCAGCACTCACAAGGTAAAAATTTTGATGATATAGTAGTAATTGGAGAACAAGAGGGAGGCTTGTACAAATTAAAAGGACAACTAGATCAAGTATTGGTTCATGACACTATGGAACTAAGTGAACTATGGCACAAAAGGATTGTATATATATACACTACAAGGATTTACCGATTGAAAGAAAAAATGGTGACTGGTCTACCCGAGATCTAAACAAAACATGATGGTGTATGTAAAGAATGTGAAGAATTTGTTTCTAAGAAAATGGATATCTTGAATCCAGTACATGAGGACCAAGGATGAAGACTTCATAGAGTTCCATACTAGACGAAGAAGAATATCAAGGTCTTCAAAATCATATGATAGAGAAGTGTACACTTCCAGAAACTCCAGTGACTTCTACAAGGAGGCAGAAACTAAGAGGGAGCCTACAAAACACATGAAAGATAAGTATTTACTATCATTTGAATTCATGAGTATTTTGAAGGATATTGCTCATAACAGTAACATGTAGATCAGTGATACAATTTTCCTTTATGCATTTATATATGACTAATATTGACTAGCAGTAGGCTCATGTAGTGCATGTTATGAGTAAGTAGCATATAGTTTTGCACAACATCCCATGAGCCCTTGATGGAGCTAGTCTAGGATGAAACCTCTTTGCTAACATGTTGAGAGAAGAGCACACTCTTAATAGTATGTTCTGGTAGAGATGGAAGGCATCTAGATAAATACTATGTATAAACATGATATGGATGAGTGTTGTGCCGAGGCATTGGATAAGATGTATTGGTTACATGATTATGTACATTATGCATACGAAGTTTTCATTACATGGAATGTTACTCATCATATGACTAAATTTGACTTGTAGGAAAATTCGTGTGCAATGACCTACAAGAGAAGGATGATGATACTTGTTCTGAAGAACAAGTGATGATTTTTCAATGGTGACCTTCAAGAATATTTACAAATTCAAGCATATTACAGAAGTACAAGGAAAGATCCATGGTTTCTCTCGGAAAGAGGGATTCAATTATGGCGAGACGTGTGTTCCTGTAGCAATTAGAGTTATACTTGCGATAGTTGTAGTGATGAAGTGGAAGGTACACCATATGGAGAATACAGATTTCTTGAATGGTTTAGTAGAAGAAGAATTCTATGTGGAGCAGCCACTGGGATTTGAGACGCAAGACAGGTAGACACATGTGTGAAACTTGAAGAAGGCATTGTATGGATTGCAGCAGGCACCCAGGACATGGCCGGATTGATAGTTTTCAGACGAGCTGTGGATTTACCAAGAGTAAAGCAGATTCCAACCTTTACTTCAAATTTGAGGATGGAAAACTAGTGATACTGCTTTTGTATGTAGATGACTTGTTCCTGACAGGTGACGAGAAGTGCAAAAATGAAGAAGAAAATTACTGCAGAATTCAAGATGAAAGACCTAGGTATGATGCACTACTTCTTAGGTCTCGAGGTGTGGCGGAATCCAAAATATATTTTCCTTCGTCAAGGAAAATATGCAGTAGATATCCTGAAGAGGTTTTGGATGATGGATTGCAAGGCCATGGCCACACTAGTGGCATCAAATTTGAATTTGATGTCTGATACTTCTTCAGAAACAGTGGATTCCACAGTATATAGACAGATGATATATGCTTTGCGGTGAACACGAGGTTGGATATATTCTTTGCGGTGAACATGAGGTTGGATATATGCTTTGCGGTGAACACATTGAGTTACTACATGGTAGAGCTGAGACATGTTCACCTAATTGCAGAAAAGCATGTGTTGAGGTACATGAGGGGTACGATTGATTATGGGATCACATATGTGACAGATCAGAAGATTAACCTACAGGGTTATGTTGATGCAGATTGGGTCGGTAGTGTCATAGAAAAGAAGAGAACTTCAGGATGTTGCTTTAGTTTGGGATCAGGTATGATCTCTTGGTTCAGTAGGAAGCAGACAAATGTGGCACTGAATACAGTCGAAGCAGGGTACATGGTAGCTTGTTTAGCTAGTTGCAAAGCAGTGTGGCTCCGGAAGTTACTTGCAGGATTGTTTGATCTCGAGTTAGAGGTGACTTGTATTTTCTGTGACAACCAGAGTTGTGTGAAGTTGTCCAAGAACCCAGTGTTACATGACAAGTCGAAGCACATCGAGATCAGGTACCACTATATCAAGGATATGGTGCAGAGAGTAGCAGTGAGGCTCCAATATGTGGTGACAGATGATCAGATAGTCGATGTGTTGATCAAGCCTCTGTCGAGAGTGAAGTTTGAGTACTTCAGGGACAAACTTGGTGTATTCCAGATCAATGATCCTCGAAAGAGGGGGGGATGAGCAAAATAACACATGTGAGACGTAGGTAGTCACGTAGTGATGTAATTTGTTCTCTTGGGTGGGTCTCCACTTGAGGTGATGTGGTATTGGGTGGTCACTTCGGTGACGTAATGAGGGATCCTAGACTACACTCACGAGGATGTAGTAGGTAGTCATAGTGGTGACGTAATTGAGTCTGATGACTATTGGTGCTATGTTGGGATTACACGACATGTGTAAAGACACAGGTGGTCACTGGGTGACGTAATTCATGGTCCTGGGTTTTTCTCCACATGATGTGACATGATAGCGGGTAGTCACTTTGGTGATGTAATTTGTGCTCCTAGACTATACTCACGAGGTTCGTGTTGCTGAGGTGTGCAAAGACGCAGGTGGTCATTGGGTGACATAATTTGTGGTCCTCGACTGGTATCCACATGATGAGATGTGACGTGCTAGCGGGTAGTCACTTCGCTGACGTAATTTGGGCTCCTAGGCTACACTCACGAGATGATGTAGACGCGTAGTGAGGTAGCGCAAGTGGTTTATTTGGACATGTAATGCGTGATCTTGGGCTGGACCCACTTGATGGATTTCTCATACATAAATTATAGTGATGTATAGTGTTACCCGGGAAAACTAGCAAGGTTAGTTCCTGATAAGCAAAAATAGGTAAAGTGACCCAATGTCACCTCGATCACAATCCTAACTTCTTTGGAAGTGGAAAACCTCCAAGGAGAAGTACCCTTGTGACAACCTATAGAAAAATGATGCAACCAAAAGACTATATTCTCTATACAAGTATTACTTAGACCAGTTCCTAAATGGATTCAATCAATTATCCAACATCAATAGGTGCAAGATACGAAAATAAAAGAGCCACCAATTGTGCTATCATTTACCAATGAATGTTAACCCACTTATACCAAAATATCATAAAAATGTATTATAACAACATATAACCAATAGATCATTCAATAGAGAAGTATCAACAACTAGCATTAATTATTCAATTGATCATTTCCAGATATGTATTTAAATGCAGTGAACACATTATATCAATAGAAGTAAAGTAAAATAATCCAATTGATGACATTAAGTGTCAATCAACAGATTCAAGATGTAAGCACCACCTAACTGGGATGCAAATGGTACCAATTATAGGAACGATCAATGCATGTTTCAAAGTTGGAAGTAGTGAAACAAATCAGCAATAAGATACTAGTTTTGCTTGTATTAGATCACAACAACTTGAATTCCAGAACTATGTCAAAAATGTAACCTTTTTTAATTCAAACCATAAGACCAAAGACTAACTCAAGAAATGATAAATACAAACTAAGTTAATAAACTAACATTGATGTATATAATACCATAAACATGTATCATTAGAGATCAGATTCAGAATTAGTGAAATAGAAACCCTCTATCAATAACTAACAATAACAAGGATCAAATTAACTCTCCTTCAATAATCAGCAGCAACTCTAACAAATATATGTCCCACGGATTGCAACAGCAGTAAGGTGTATTTAACTATTTCCAACACTAAACATCCATTTATTTACCCTATCTAATATATCAAGTTACTAACTTCCCTTTCTGTGTTTTTTTTGTGCAAAGATGACGCAAAAGGAATGAGACACAGGGTCTGCAATTTGAAATTGCAGACCTATGTATAGGGCTCAGTGGAGAGCAGAAGTGAAAGGAAAATCTAGCCAAGAAAGTGGAGAAAGGAGTATAGAGGAAGGATGGAATGGAAGAAAGGAAAAGGTAACGGGGGATAGGATAAGATAAGTTAGGGCTGTGGTGGGATGGAGGATTAGGGAAGCAGTAGAAGAATAGGCCGTGGGTAAGGGAGAAAAAGGATGAAGGAAGGGATAAGGGATGGTAAAGGGAAAAAATGCAGCTAGGGTTAGGTCAGCAAAAACACTTAGAAAATAACTATTTTATTGCAACTTTTTTATGTTTTATAAGACTAATAAGCACATAAAATCATAAACAAAATTAACATAAGCAAATGACATAAATAATTTAACAATTACAAAATATACTAACTAAGAAATTAGGGTTTTTTTAGGAGTTTTGAGATTTTCAAATTTTTAGGACTTCCTACAATTTCTCCCTAGGGTTTCTAGGGACAAATAGGGCAGAACGAATTTATAGGAGGAAGGGCCTAAATTTTAGGGAGGCCAAAAAATGCAAAAAATGCAAAAAAAAATGGGGTTTTTGTCATAAAATTGGAGACCTAAATTTAACTCTAATTTTACCATAAAAATGCAGAATTACACATGAAACTGCAAGTTTGACCTAACAATAATATTTACAAAAAATACAAACTCATAAATTTAGGTTAGAAATGTAGATGAACAACCTAGGGTTTGCATGAATGAAATTCACCTAACCGTAGAGCATCAATGAGGATGGCCCTCCTCTTGAGATGGTGCTTGCCAAGTTTGAAAAGCTAGGGATTCTTCAAAAACTTACAATTGTTAGTTGAGGATGCCCTAGATAAGACAAAATTTGGAGACCTAAAGATCAAGTTGACAATGCTATGGTAACTAAAGGCTATAAAATGGCTTATGCTAAGGAAAAATGCAACTCCAATGGTTACCATTCAACCTTAGACAAGCATACATCCAACATTTAACAAAAAGACATCAAGAGAAAGACTTAGATACCTTCTTGTGCATGTTCTAAGAAAAAAACTATTAGCATCACCTTACAAAAGAAACAAAAACAAACACTTCAAATATTTGTCCCCAAATTAGCAAGCATGATCATCCTCAAGAGGTGCACATCACTCAAAGAGCCCTAGTTAGGGAAAAAATCAGAAATAAAAGTGTAATCCCATAAAGTTGATGTCTAAAAATGAAATGAGGAGATTGTATTTATATGATCTCACACTTACTTTTACAAAAAATAATGTCAATTTAAAATTATAAATGTCAAATTAAAATTAAAGCAAAAATAATATAAAATAATGATAAGAGTGGGTAAATTGGGGTGTTTTCCCCAGATTTGACCCAAACATGAGAAAAATGGTTGAACAAGGCCACATCAGACTAAAATAAGGGCCATATTGTGTAGTGGGGGGGCATCATGCCCCAACTAACCCAAACAGTGATGAAAAACCTTCAAATCCCCCCTTGTTGGTTGTGGAGCCTGATCTCCAGATTCAGAGATATTATTATTCAAACGTGTCCGTACCCCAAGTTTGGTTATGATCCCGGCATGATCCCCACGGGGTCCGGAGAAAACGCCCCCAAGTTACGGGGGTTCGGGGGCGCAGCCCCCAAGAAAAATTTTTGGGGTTGTTTTCGCCAACAGTTTTTGGGCCCATGGTTTTGAGTAACCCGTGGTATTTTCACATTGTATTTCCCTTATAAAAGAAAGACATTGTAATACGGCTAGGGTTGATGTATTAGGTTTTATGCATTGTAAAGATATCTGAGATCGAGAAGAGAGACTATGAGATAGAGAAGAGGAAGTGTAGCGGTTGTGCTGCGAGTTGTATCCCTTCACTTTGTTGGACGGTATAATAATAAGGACTGGCAACTTCAGTGTGGACGTAGCCCAACTTGGGTGAACCACGATATATCTGTGTCTCTCTTGTAATGTGCATGTGTGATTATATTTTCATTTTTGTTTATTGTTATTGCTCTGCGATCCTGTTTTTCTAAAAATTGGTGTCAGAGCCAAAGGTCTATTTGGCAAATAAACCCACAGGAAGCTAGGGTTTCTGGTTCGAGTGGGAGCAATGGAAGAAGAAGGAAAGTTTAAGGTCGAGAAGTTTAACGGACAAAACTTCCAGTTATGGAAGATGCAAATGGAGGACTATCTGTACCAGAAGGATCTATTCCTTCCGTTGGGAGGAAGAGCAAAGCAGCGGGCGGCCATGAAGGACGAAGAATGGGAGGTTCTTGAAAGAAAGGATCTGGGAACAATACGGTTGAGCATGGCTTCATCGATGGATTTCAATATCTCAAAAGAAACGACAATGGAGGGTTTTATGAGTGCACTGGGTAAGTTGTATGAAAAACCCTCGGCCTCCAGCAAGATATTTCTAATGAAGCTTTTATTTAATATGAAGATGTCTGAAGGTGGATCTGTTACTGATCATTTAAATGAGTTCAATACAGTTACAAATCAACTAAGTTCTGTAAGTGTGAACTTTGATGATGAGGTTAGGGCTCTTCTAATCTTGTGTTCATTGCTAGAAAGATGGAATAGCTTAGTCATAGATGTAAGTAACTCTATCTCTGGTTCAAACACCTTGAAATTTGATGATGTTGTTGGTGTTATTCTTAGCGAGGAAATGCGAAGAAAAAGCACAGGTGAGACATCAAGTAATGCGTTGACCATGGAGAGTAGGGGGAGACAAAAGGAGAGAGGAAAGAGCCAAGGTAATCATGGGAAGTCTAAAATGGGAAGATTGAAGTCCAAACTGGGAAAGATAGAGTGCTGGAACTGTGAAAAGAAAGGACATTTGAAGAAAGACTGCAGATCTCTAAAGAAGAAAGGAGATGGACAAAAGGAAACTACCCAGGAAGCAAATGTAGCAGGTGATGTATTACAAGATGCTTTGATTCTTGCATTAGATAATACTAGTGATGATTATTGGGTAGTAGATTCAGGGGGTTCATGTCATGCTACACCCCATAGGAAATATTTTCATGATTATGTTCCAGGGGATTTTGGACATGTTTTATTAGGTGATGATGAGCCATGTAAAATTGTTGGAATGGTTAAGGTATGGATAAAAGTTAAGAATGGAACTAACTGGTTGTTAAAATATGTTAGGCATATTCCTTCTATGAAAATAAATCTGATCTCAACAGGTCAGTTGGGAGATGGCGGCTGTCTATCTACATTTGGAGAAAAGTGGTAGAAAATCACTAAATGATCAATGGTGATAGCAAAAGGAGATAGGATAGGTACGTTGTATTTATGTCCTCATAATACTGACCATTCTATCTCTTTAGCTTCCACAGGAACATATACAGCATTGTGGCATCATCGGCTTGGCCACATGAGTGAGAAGGGGATGCAGATTCTCCACTCAAGGAAGTTGCTGCCAGATTTGAATCAGGTAAGTTTGGAATTCTGTGAGAACTGTGTTTATCGAAAACAGAAGAGAGTCAAATTTCTCAGGGTTGGGAAACAGAAGAAGAATGAAAAGTTAGAGCTAGTGCATATAGATGTATGGGGACCGGCTCAGGTACAATCTCTTGGTGGCTCTCATTATTATGTTACATTTATTAATGATGCAACTAGGAAAACTTGGGTTTATTGCATTAGACAGAAATCTGATGTGTTTGTTACTTTTAAGAAGTGGAAAGCTTTGGTTGAGAATGAGACAGGAAAAAGGTTGAAGTGTCTCAGATCTGATAATGGAGGTGAGTACTGCGGCAAGGAGTTTGATAGTTACTATCCATACCATAGGATTCATAGAGGGAAGACAGTCCCAGGAACACCACAAGAAAATGGTGTGTCAGAAAGGATGAACAGAATGATCATGGAGCGTGCAAGGTGTATGAGACTGCATGCAGGGTTGACCTTATAGTTTTGGGTGGATGTTGTAAATACTACTATTTATTTAATAAACAGAGGACCTTCAAGTGCTTTGGATGGTGGTATTCCAGATGAGGCATAGACAGATAAAAAGGTAAACTACTCATTTCTGAGAACGTTTGGTTGTGAAGCATTTGTCCATATTGATAAAGAAAAATAGAACAAAGCTTGGAGCTAAATCCAAGAAATGTACCTTTATTGGATATGGGATTGATGAATTTGGTTATCGCTTATGGGATTATGAAAATAACAAAATCATCAGGAGTAGAGATGTGATATTCAATGAAAAGGTCATGTATAAAGATCAGTTGCAGGGAAAGAAATAGTAAAAGGAAACCACAGAGTACATAGTACTTGATGAAATTCAAGAAAATGAAGTTCCAAAGGTGCCAGAAAATCAAGAACAACAGCAAGTACCTGAAACTCCTGCAACTGCAAGAAGATCTACCAGGTTAAGTAGACTCCATGAACAATACTCTCCTTCAATGTATTATTTATTGATGACTGATGTTAGTGAACCAGAGTGTTATGAAGAAGCAATGCAGGTGGAAACTAGAAAGAAGTGGGAGCAAGGCATGAATGAAGAGATGGACTCATTGGTAGGAAACCAAACTTGTGAATTGGTTCAGTTGCCTACTGGTAAAAGAGCATTGCAGAACAAATGGATTTACAGGTTGAAGGAAGAAGAAGGAGGTATGAAGCGGTACAAGGCCAGACTTGTTATAAAGGGGTTTGCACAGAAGAAAGGTATAGATTTTGATGAAATATTTTCTCTTGCTGTTAAGATGACTTCAATTAGGACTATTTTAAGTCTAGCGGAGGTAGAAGATTTGCATCTTGAACAGTTAGATGTAAAAACAACTTTTCTCCATGGGGATTTGGAGGAAGAGATATATATGTAGCAGCCACAAGGGTATGAGGTCAAAGGGAAGGAGAATTTGGTGTGCAAGTTGAAAAAGAGCTTGTATGGCTTGAAGCAAGCCCCAAGGCAATGGTATCTAAAATTTGACAGGTTTATGACAGAACAAGGTTATAGTAGATGTCATTCTGACCATTGTGTTTATTTCAAGAAGCTAGACAATAAAAGATATATTATCTTGTTATTGTATGTGGATGACATGCTTGTTGCAGGGTCTAACATGCAGGATATAAATGTACTCAAAAGGAAGCTAGCTAATTCATTTGCGATGAAGGATTTGGGTGCTGCAAAGAAAATCCTTGGTATGAGAATAACGAGAGACAGGAAAAATTGCAAATTGACATTGTCTCAGAGTGAGTACATACAAAAGGTGTTGGGGAGGTTCAGAATGAAAAATGCAAAACCAGTAAGTACACCTTTGTCCAACCATTTCAGTATAAGTAAGGAAATGTGTCCCAAGACACAGGAAGAGACAGATTACATGTCCAATATTCCCTATCAATCAGCAGTTGTCAGCTTGATGTATGCCATGGTGTGCACAAGACCATATATTGCACAAGCAGTGGGAGTTGTGAGCAGATATATGAACAATCCAGGTAAAGAACATTGGAAGGCAGTACAGTGGATTCTCAGATATTTGAGAGGTACTACCACTCAGGCATTGTGTTTTGGAGGTTCAGACACTGTTCTACAGGGATATGTTGATGCAGATATGGAAGGTGATAAGGATAGAAGGAGGAGCACCACAGGGTATGTGTTTATTGTAGGTGGAACAATAGTAAGTTGGATTTCAAAACTGCAGAAGGTTGTTACACTTTCAACAACGGAAGCAGAGTATGTTGTTGTTACAGAGGCTAGTAAAGAGATGATTTGGCTGCAGAGGTTTATGGAGGAATTGGGTAAGAAGCAGAAGGATAGCAAGTTGTATAGTGACAGCCAGAGTGCCATTCATCTTGCAAAGAACTCAGCATTCCATTCCAGGACTAAACATATACATCTCAAGTACCATTTCATACGCTATGTTCTGGAAGATGAACTTTTGAAGCTGGAAAAGATACATACTAGCCAGAATCCTGCAGACATGTTCACAAAGGTAGTGACCAGAGAGAAACTGAGTTCCTGGTCAGTTTCAGTTGGCCTTCTAGCATGAAGGTGAAGATGAGAAAGTTGCCAAGTCCAAGTCCAGCAAGTGCAGCAGTGGTGGAGTTGTTGTGATCAGTCTCCAAGTGGGAGATTGTTGGTTGTGGAGCCTGATCTCCAAATTCAGAGATATTATTATTCAGTCGTGTCCATACCCCAGGTTTGGTTATGATCCCAGCACGATCCCCAGGGGGTCCGGGTTTTGGGTAACCTGTGGTATTTTCCCATTGTATTTCCCTTATAAAATAAAGACATTGTAATATGGCTAGGGTTAATGTATTAAGTTTTATGCATGGTAAAGATCTCTGAGATCGAGAGACTGTGAGATAGAGAAGAGGAAGTGCAGCTGCTGTGCTACATGTTGTATCCCTTCACTTTGTTGGACGGTATAATAATAAGGACTGGCAACTTCAGTGTGGATGTAGCCCAACTTGGGTGAACCACGATATATATGTGTCTCTCTTGTAATGTGTATGTTTGATTATATTTGCATTTTTGTTTATTGTTATAGCTCTGCGATCATGTTTTTCTAACACCCCCTTATCAAGCATCACGGGTTGTCAGGGAGGATGACGCCATCCTCTGGAGGAGGGACCAAAGAGAGGGTGCTGGTGAACTGGCGGGACAAGATTAGGGTACTGGAGGTGCTCCAAAGGATAATAAATGCATCAGTGTTGAAGAACCTATCGCTGGAGTGATGAAACAAGGTCAGGGTCATGTGACTCAGTGACCTACCCTTGGAAGCCCCGGACACCAACCTCAGAGTTTCAAACCCTTTCATGAGGCAATCGACGATTCCACTAATCCATATTACTTCCAAAGGAGAAACCAAAGGGTTTGGCCATGCCCCTACCTCAAAATAAGTTGGATAAACACCCCTCCTGGTCATAAAAAGACACCCTCTCCATGGAGCACCTCTGTAGGTACGTTGGTGTTGGTACCATCGTAACACTGGCTCTAACTGAGGGACGAGTACTCCTCCTGAGGGTGCTCGAGAATCCAAGAATCATCTGGCAACCTATAGACCTACACACATATCAAATAACCAAGGACATCAAAATACCCAGAGGCGGACACTTCTGTCCTGCCTTACTCATCAAATAAGAATAAATAAATGCATAAACAAGCGACTAACCTATGTCAATATGAAGAACGTCAAATGCAATGCGTGGATAACAATATATGCTTAAATAATCCTACCTATGTTGAACATAAGAAGTGGAAAGGACTAGGTAAAATCATACCACCAATGTAACCAATTCATGCATGTTGCTTTACCTTTTTCTTTAGATAAAATCCATGATAAAACCTGATCAATCACGAAGCAAATACGTACCAAGGTCTCCATCATGATATGAGACAAGGATTGGATGGCTATGGGGACCTGGGAGCTGAAATATTGCTGACATGGCGAAAAATATCTTTTACAAGCTCCATTTATCCAAGCTTCCACCGGACTAATGTATGGACCATCTAAATGATATAATGAGGAATTTTGCGTGAAAATTGCTTAATTGTTCATCCGAGAAAGCATTTGTGGGGGTGGACCATGCAAATATTCACATATCAACTGTAACCTGTTTGGACAATCCCTTGGAAATACATGCATATTGTTCTTCTTTATAATTATCGTATTAGCACTCTTAACGATCTTTACCATTTTAAAATTGTCAATTACATAATTCCAGTCTTCACACTTCAAATGAAAAGATAAACAACACAAATCATGACAATGTGAAAAAAAATTCATACATGTCCACATACTTGTATTGCCTTTATTGGAAAACATCATTGACCACTTACCGATACTGGACAAAAAAGGTTGAACACTTCTTGTAGAATGTAGTTGACTAGGGCGTACCATGAACTAAGAGATACTGGAGAAACTTTGCATATGGTCATTGTCAACAGGCACCACATCTTACACCACTGCATCTTTTAGCAAAGAAAAAGGATTGATCCATTCTTCATCGGAGGCAGAGAAAGCTTATTTATCCATACATATGCTCGGGGGATGGTTTATTATAATTCTACAAGGCCTTAAATAATCGTACATCGGTGGGACAATGAACTTCCAATAATCATCGTTTTCCACATACCTGTAACTTTGTTCCAAGAGAGCCAACATATCATAAGAAACTGTAACTTGAGGATATGGAGCACTTACGATTCTTGTACATTCTTTAGTTTCTTCAACTAAGGCATCTTGTTCTTCATCTTCAGGAATCACTTCATCTTGATATTCTTGTAAATCTTATGAAAATTGATCTTCATGGATTTCTTCACTAAACAAGTTCCTTGCATGTTCAACACAAGGCATCCATTTGTCGCGGTGCTCAGGATCCCAGTATCTACATAAGGCTTCTACCAGTTCTTCAAAGGATGATATTGTTCCTTTTTCTAGGCCTACGAACCAAGCAAGGGACCTTCCTCCCAGGTGATGAAAAATGATCTCATGTTAACACTTTCTTCCTTTTTAATTCTATTCTCTGCAGCCTTTGTTATGAACCATTCAACATGGTCCCAAACCTTGCCACAATTTCCATCGAATGGGTGCCAAAAAACCTCTAGTAGTTCATCCAAATTCCCAATAAACTTTGACAAATCAAGAGGAGTAAAAGATATTTCCTTTTCTGTATCTGTAGGATTATCAGTATCCTTAAATTCAAATGGAAAATCTTCTTTGCAAGAAGAATCCATGTCATTAGGTTTCCTTGTCTTTGTAGAGTACTTCTATTATTTGTATTAAGACGGAGTCGCTAGACCGATCAAGTTAGCTTAACAAACCTCACCAAAGTACCAAAAACAAATGCATACCTGAGATGATCAAGGTTGAGTTCTGAATCAACCAGTGGAGTCGCTTTAAATGAGTGGAGTCACTAGGTAAGATCTACAAGATTAGTCCTCAACAATATTTTCAAAATACCAATCAAAGACTCACCTCAATCTTCTTACCAAACGTCGTTTTCCAAGGGTGTCAATGACTCCATAAAAAACACTTCAATTTTTGAAACACACTCGGAAATGGCGCCAAAATTGTTACGGGGAAAACTAGCAGGGCTAGTTCCCGATAAGCAAAAATAAGGAAAGTGACCCATTGTCACCTCGATCACGAAGGCTAACTTCTTCGGAAGCGAAAAACCTCCAAGGAGAAGTACCCTTGTGACAACCTGTAGAACACTGATACAACCAAAAGACTATATTCTCTATACAAGCATTAGTTAGACCAGTGCCTAAATGGATTCAATCAATTATCCAACATCAGTAGGTGCAAGATAGGCAAATAAAAGAGCCACCAATTGTGCTATCATTTAACAATGAATGTTAACCCGCTTATACTAAAAGATCATAAAAAATGTATTATAACAACATATAACCAATAGACACCCTCCTGGTCAGAAAAAAGACACCCTCTCCCTGGGGCACCTCTGCAGGTATGCTAGTGATGGTACCATCGTAACATATAGATTCAAGAGATGTCAGAATTCAATGGTCAGAGTACATATTTGAAGCAACAATGATGATGATGTCACTGGAAGAATACCTTCCTTTTTAACAGAGCGTGTTGAAGAATGTAAATTCATAATGTATTCTTATTGTATTTTGATTGTACTTCCTTCGAAAAATATTCATATTGTATTTGATCATGTAAAAATCCTAAAATAAATAAAGTAAAATATAGAAGTCGGCCGAGTGGGTAAACTTCCCCAAACAATGGGCAATCTGCCCCAAACAATGGGAAAAATTGCCCCAGTCAAGTCAGCCCAATTAGTGAAGTCAAGTCGACCCAGTTAGGTAAAAAGGTCATGTTGTAACTAGTATAAATAAGGGTGGTGCCTATCTCATTTGGACATCACTCACTCAAGCAAGTTCACATGACTAGAGAGAGAAAGAGTAGTTGCATTGAAGACATTGTTTTCTTGGGTTTCTTTGTTCTTGGGTTATTGTACAAAATTGACATTGTACTTGCTGACAAATATATACTGAAGAATTTTTTATGGGTTTCCTGCCGGGGTTCCAAAGATAAATTTGTGTGTACTCTTGTTTATGTTGTGCTTGTCTATCTTTCAATGATCCTATTGTTTATGGTTATTGTGATATAATGCAAATTGATTGAATATCTAACATAACCATCTTTATAGCATTAAAATTATAACATTATAACGAAGGCCAAGGTGTTGATGCTCAGCCATAACATATGGGTTCAACTTGTATATTTGTAGTGACTGGGAAGTTGAGTTGTTGGGCGTAGGAGCCGTGGGAGATATTATGTGAGCATTAAAGGAAAGGCGCTTGGGTTGGGCATTGATCACATTGTAGCATCTCAATCTCTATCACAGGATTCCACCAAGTGGAGGGACCCTACATAAGGACATGTGCACTATAATATCCCATCCAATAATTGGCTAGAATATTATCTCCAACTCTCAAATTGATCAGAATTTTAACTAGTAAATTTTTAACAATTTTGTTATGGTGAGCAGGGTGTAAGTGAGGAGTATTGGTTCACTGATCAAGGATGGTAGGGATGAATTTTTATTATGGTTTTTATAGGGAAAATGTGCAGAAGCAATATAATTCAGGGATATACACTGAGTCCTATGCACAAGGCACTGGAGCCTTTCACTTTTCAACAACAGACAAGTATGTTGCCTACTTCGAGGCTTCCTGGGATTCTAGCATATGCATACTATACTGGGAGTTGATTATGGATGGAATTAAAGGTTATATCAGTCATTAAAATCAGTAAAACAATTTTTTGTATATTTCTTATGATTTTGGTAGGTTACAGGTGGATTTGGAGGAAAACTAGTCAAGGGCGCTACTGGGGATTGCTCAACCAGGAGGTTTACAGATTCCTACAAACACTGTTAAATGCTTCCAAAAACTTAGGGAGTGGGTTGGAGTGGATTTTATACTGTATTAAAAGACTCATACAACTTACAAATATGAAAATTGATGCTCAGATAAAGAATTGCAATAAATATGGCAAAACTAGTTATTTAAAATTGCTCATTGAGCTAGTCTTGCATTCATGATTCTCTAACTGCCTTGAAGGCTTACTAAATTCTATTCTGAAACATTATATGATTCTAATAAATTTCCATTAACAGTAACACGTCAAAAATTGAAGTCCATAATGCATATTTGATATATTATTACATTCATAATTACAAAGAGCCTCACAGGCTAGGAAAATCTTACACACTGAGAGAGACTGAGTGTAAGAAGTAGAGAAGTGAATAGAAATATGATCTGAAACTGATCTCTGACTGACAACAGATTTGATAAATTATGTGAAGGTCGCACTGATCTTCCTAAAGTGTCCTAGGCGCATTCACTGAGCTGTCTTCATTCTACTGGGTGATCTACTCCAAAACTAACTCCAATGGCACTAGAACTGCAGAATACTCTTTGGATACTTATGAATATTCAACAATGAACTGATATGGATCTGAAAAGTAGTACTCCATAGCTCTGGAAAGTGGATCTGAAAAGTAGTACTCCATAGCTCTGAATCTGATCATTAACTAGATGGAACATCAAAGGCCTTGGGGCTCATCTCCCAAGAAAAGAGTTGAGGCACATCTCTCAACAATGGAGTAGCAAGAGCTCTGACTAGCAAAAAATAATTAACCAAAAGATGTGAATAGGAGTTGGTTCACAAATTTTCCTGCTTTTTCCTCCTTTCACAGAAATTGGCAAGTGTGCCCTACTTAGATTTTCTGAGTGTTGCTTGCTTTCCAACTGACTGCTTTTCTATTCTTTCTTTCTTTTTACTTTCCTGCTTTGTGCTTTTGCCTGTTTTTTTTTCTTGCTTTTGACAGTTTCCATTTTCTCTTGTTGCCATATTTCCTTTATCTAACTCCTTGATTTCTTATATTTTCCACTTAAGCAAGTGAGGTCCACATTGACCCTATTGCGCACTCCTAGCCATGTCATCATCAATTCTTGCCACAAAATTAATTATTAATGATGATGCATTTATTATTAAAATAATTCAAACTCTGAATATTAATAATTAATTAATTTCTATAGTAAACTTAGACCCCCTAGGGATGGGAGGATCCAAGTAGTGACCAAGGCCACTAGGGAAGGGACATGATAGTCCTCCCTCCCCAAGAATGCCTGTCCCCAAGCAGTTTCAAACCAGGATGTTGCAGAATCTGTTCATCTTCCCATGTTGCATCTTCACTAGGAAACCCCTTCCATTGCACTAAATATTCTTTAATGATTTTTCTCCTCAACTTCATCTCTCTAACCTGCAAAATATCTTATGGTTCCAAGCCCAGATGTCCTTCATCATCAAGAGGAGGCAATACTTCTGAAATAGTAACATGTTGGCCAACTGCTTTCTTCAAACATGACACATGGAAAACATTGTATCTTGCTTCCAGATGGCAGATCTAGTTCATAAGCAACTTCACCCACCTTCCTTGTGATCTTGTAAGGCCCATAGAACCTTGGTAACAATTTCTCAGCCCCCTTCGATTTCAAAGTAGATTTCCTGTAGGGATACAACCTTAAGTAAACCAAGTCTCCTTCTTGGAAGGTTCAATTTGTTCTCTTCTTATCTGCATTCATCTTCTATTGGTTCTGTGCAACCTGCAAGTTTTCCATGAGTGCCTTGAGTATGTCTTGGCTCTGCAATCTCCAAAAATAAGATCTGCAAAAGTAGGAGATTCATATCCATACAGAGCTTTGAATGGGGTCATTCTGATGGACATATGGAATGTTGTATTATAGCAGAATTCTCCCAAATGTAGCCAGTTGACCCATGCCTTCTTCTACCTAGTAACATAGTTTCTGAGATAACCTTCTAGCCATTTATTTACCCTCTCATTTTTTCCATCAATCTAAGGGTGATATCTTGTACTGAGATTCAAACTAGTTCCAACCAACTCAAACAGAGTTTTCCAGAAAGCACTAGTAAACTTGCTATCTTGGTCATTGATTATGATCTTGGGAAGACCATGCAATCTGAATATTTCTTTAAATAATAGTGCAGCTACTTGGATGGAATTAATAGTAGATGTGACAGCAAAAAAGTGAGAAATTTTTTTCAATCTATCAAATACTACAAAGATGTTATCCTTACCCCGAGATTTTGGTAGTCCTGTGATGAAATCCATGGACACACTTTCCCATTTTTGTTCTGGAATTGGCAGGGGTTGAAGGAGACCAGCAAGATGAGTGTGCTCCACCTTATTTTATTGACATGCGGTACACTCGCTTACATGCCTTAACACATCATATTTGAGGCCCTTCCAAGTGAAACTCTCTCTCACCTTCTGGTAAGTTTTCAGAAATCTAGGATGGCCTGCTATAGGTGCATTGTGGGAAGCCACCAAAATCTGTTCTTTTAACTTGGATCTAGGTGTTAGAAAAAAAAATTGTAATAAATAGCATCATTGATAACTTGGTAGGAATCATCCTGAATCATTTTGTCCAATACTTCACAAGCAAACTGATTTTTTGAATATTCTCTAGCTAGTTGTGCTTTCCAATGAGTAGGAACTTGCAGCAACGAAAAAGCAAGTTTTCTAGAGAGGGCATCAACCACCACATTCAACTTACCCTTTTTATATTCTATGTCAAAATTATAAGACTGAATTTTACTTACCCACTTCTATTGTTTGTCATTCATCTCCTTTTGGGTCAAGAAATGCTTCCAACTATTGTGATCAGTCTTGACTATGAACTTGCCTCCCACTAGATATTGTTTGAATTTAGCCAAGGCATGCATAATGGCCAACATCTCTTTATCATATATAGAATAAATCTTCTCATGTGGCTGCAATTTTCTACTCTCATAAGCAATAGGATGCCTATTCTGCATTAACATTGCTCCAATGCCTTCACTTGAGGCATCACACTCCAATATGAAAGGTTGAGTGAAATCAGGAAGTGCAAGTACTGGGCAGCTGCTCATGACTTCCTTCATTCTGTTAAATGCTTTTTCAGCCTCATCTGACCAGCAAAAAGCACCCTTCTTGGTGAGATCTTTAAAATGATATGTGAGCTTAGAAAATCCTTTTACAAATTTTCTGTAGTAGGTGCACAAACCAATGAATCCTCTTAAAGTTGTTATGTTCTTGGGGCTTGGCCATCCAAGTATAGCTTTGATTTTTTCCATATGTACCTTGAATCCTTCTTTCCCAATGATGTGACCAAGATAAAGTAGTTCTTCCAAACCAAACTCACACTTTTACAATTTAGCATAAAAAGACTGTTCTGCAAGGAGTGTGAAGACATTGTCCAAATGGTGCAAGTTCTCTTCCCATGTCCTACTATAAATCAATCTATCATCAAAAACTACAAGGAAATACTTACGTATATGCTTACTGAAAATTATGTTCATGCAAGATTGGAAAGTTTATGGTGCATTGGTCAAGCCAAAAGGCATGACAAGGAACTCAAAAATGCCCACAATGGCACCAGAAAGCATTTTTTTGAATGTCTTCATTTTTCATTCTGATTTGGTGGTATCTAGAATGAAGATCAATCTTGGAAAAATATTTAGCTCCATGCAGTTCATCCATCAGTTCATCAATCATTGGAATAGGATATATGTTATTGATGGTCTTCTTGTTCAAAGCCCTATAATCAATGCACATGCGCATTGTTCGATCCTTATTTTTTACTAGAACCACCAATGTGTTAGGATATTTAGACACTTAGGAGTTAGTTAAGATCAACTTTTGTAATATATCCGTTAGGAAAAGTGTGTTTCTTTAGTATGCATTAGTATGAAGCAAAGAGACTTGAGCTTGGTATTATGAATCCCATCTCAAGAATATCTTTGATGGTTTTCTCAATCTCATCCTTGAATCTCTTGGGATTTTTGTAAGGATGTATTTTGATAGGAAAAGTACTAGGTTCCAGCTCAATCCAATGCTCAGTACCCATGTCAGGAGGCCTTCCATGTGGCAAATATTCAAACATTTTTTTGTGTTTGTGGAGAAATATTTGGATGTCTTCCAGATGATGTGATACATCAATGGAAGACCCTTTAGTGGTGACAAAACATTCAGCATCCCACTCAATATCACCATGCCTCAAAACTGATCTCATACTATGTGCAGAAATTACCTGTTTTGGGTAGGTGTTGAAACCTCTCAAAATCACTTGTTTTCCTTCAGCATATTTGAAGCACATCTGGGGTACTTGGTAATTTACCAAATGCTCACCAATAGAGTACAACCATTTCACTCCCAACACCACATTTGTATCAGCCACATCAACAATATAAAAACTATCAATCACAGTATGGTCTCCAATAGTCACTTGTAGTTTTGGAATCCACCGGTCACACTACATAGTGTTGTTTCCCGGAATAATGACTGTGAAACCTCCAAATTTTTATGTTTGTAATTTCCTCCTCTCTAACATGGATGCATCGATAAATTTATGGGTGGCACCCCCATCTACCAAAATTGACACCTTTTTCCCTTGCACAATGCCTTTGAATCTCATGGTGTGGTAGCAGGGAACTCCACTTAAAACTGCAATTTTGCATTCTGGTTACGGGGGTTGCTCTTCTCTTGCTGTCTCATACCCCTGTTCTGTTGGTAATTTCGCTCCCATTTCTTCCTCATCACTTTCAGAAAAAACTTCAATGTAGTGGGATTTTCCCTTGGAACATTTGTTCCCTAGAACCCAAGGTTCTTGGCAGGAAAAATAGAGTTTTTTCCTTCTTAACTCATCTCGATCTTTGTATGAGTACTACTTATTGTTTGGGGCAGCCACATTTCTGAATGGTGGCATTTGGTTCTGAAATTTAGTAGGTGCATTAACCTGGTGGATATCTGGTTCTTGGGATTGCATCTTGCAGATCCCTTGTTATGCTCACTGCTTCTTGTAAGGTAGCTGGTCGGTAGGATTTAACCAACCCTTTTAATGGTTCTGCTAATCCTTCTATGAACAGGAGGATCAAGAATAATTCAGATATGTCATTGACCATTACAGCCAACTTTTGGAACTCTGAGATGTAAGCTTCAATAGTTCTGGTATGCTTAACATGTGCCAATTCCCTGAAGGATATTTCAGGGTCTCTTCTATTGAATCTCTCCATTAGTCTCCTAGTGAATTCTACATAGGAAGTCACTTGATCATGGCCCAAATTCCTCATGCCATGGAACCACCAGCCATTAGCCTCACCTTCCAAATGCAAAGTTTCCATTATGATGGCATCCCTTTTAGCCATTGCATTCAGATGGAAATAGGTGTCTAGCTTCTACACCCAGGAGCTAGCAGTACACCTTGATGACCCATCAAAGAAGGGTAATTGGATCTTACCAATTGAATTCCTCAGATCATAATTATTTGTTGGCTACCTATGACCCCATCTTGGCTTATTTCTATATTTTCCTTCACAAAAATCTTTGACAGGCAATGCCCTTCTGCATTCATCACTCAAAGTTTGGTATGCTACATATCGATCCTCCCATGAAGCAATTGATTATGTTGGAACTTCAAGATCCTCCTTTTCTTCCTCAAGGAACTTGGGCATGGTCGGTCGGAGCTGATCCTTGAATTCTTCTTTGAATTCATTAGGCCTATGATGAGGCCCAGTCTTTGAAAATATCAATCCACTAGGGATCTTCCTTTCCTCATTCTGAGAGCCACTGCTGCTCCCTTCTACATCTTTATGTCCTAACTGCTTAGCCAAGAATTCTCTGGTGTCTTTCCTAGATTGAATGATGTTCTGAGATATGTCATGCATCCCCTTTAACATACTCTGCACAAAATGTCTAAACTCTTCCTTCTCATCTAACTCAGACATGTTCTTTTCCCCTTGTATTCTCCCTCCAGTAGATTCTACTTCTTCTTCCACAAAAGGTTCTTCAAGGTTCTTTCCTTTGGGGAAGGGTATTCTCTTAGGAATAAAAACCAAATTAAAGAGTAGGTTCATAGGACCATGCTCTAATACCACCGTAATATCCCATCCAAGAATTGGCCAGAATATTATCTCCAACTCTCCAATATCAGGATTTTAACTAGTAAATTTTTAACAATTCTTTTATGGTGAGCAGGGTGTAAGTGAGGAGTATTGGTTCACTGATCAAGGATGGTAGGGATGAATTTTGATTCTGTTTTTTATATGGAAAATGTGCAGCATCAATATAAGTCATGGATAGACACTGAGTACTATGCACAAGGTACTATAGCCTTTCACTTTTCAACAACAGACAAGTCTGTTTCCTACTTCGAGGCTTCCAGCGTATGCATACTAGACTGGGAGTTGATTTTGGATGGAATTAAAGGTTATATCAGTAATTAAACTCAATAAAACAAATTGGTGTATATTTCTTATGATTTTGGGAGGTTACAGGTGGATTTGAAGGCAAACTAGTCAAGGACGCTACTGGGGATTGCTCAACCAAGACGTTTAAAGATTCCTCCAAACACTGTTAAATGCTTCCAAAAAATAAGAGAGTGGGATGGAGTGGATTTTATATTGTATTAAAAGACTCGTACAACTTACAGATATGAAAATTGATGCTCATATAAATAATTGCAGTAAATATGGCAAAACTAGTTATTTAAAATTGCTCATTGAGCTAGTCTTGCATTCCTGATTCTCTAACTACCTTGAAGGATTGCTAAATTATGCTCTGAAACATTATATGATTCTGATAAATTTCCATTAATAGTAGTAGGTCAAACATTGAAGTCCAGAATGCATATTTGATATCTTATTACATTCAGAATTACAAAGAGCCTCACAGGCTAGGAAAATCTTACACACTGAGAGAGAATGAGTGTAAGTCGAAGTAGAGAAGTGAATAGAAACCTGATATGAAACTGATCTCTTATTGTCAATAGGTCTGATAAATGATGTGAAGGGTGCACTAATATTCTTGAAGTTTCCGGGCAC
The DNA here is from genome assembly GCA_027924585.1 of Larix kaempferi. Taxonomy (NCBI): domain Eukaryota; kingdom Viridiplantae; phylum Streptophyta; class Pinopsida; order Pinales; family Pinaceae; genus Larix; species Larix kaempferi. The sequence continues at coordinate 22,116,447 of BSBM01000887.1, forward strand.
ATTCACTGAGTTGTCTTCATTCTACTAGGTGATCTCCTCCAAAACTAGCTCCAATGGCACTGGAATTGTAGATTACTCCCTGGATGCTTAGGAATATTCAACAATGAAATGATATGGATCTGAATGTTAGTTTTTCAGAATTTACTTCAATATGATCTAGGATCTTAACTGAGAGAACAACATGTACAACATATCTACAGCATATCAATCATGGACATAATAATGCAAGCACACAAGAGACAATAGACACACAGAGTTTCACTGGGGAAAACCATAAAGGTGAAAAACCCCACAACTTCCTCAGAGATAGATAGAGCAATGATACAACCCAAGCATAAGAGATAGTATTCTCCTAGTAGCAGCTTCTCCTCCTCCACAAGTGTGCCACTCTCCATTGAGAGTATGAGTGAGAAAGTGAATGGTCAAATAGAGTGCCTCCCGCACTCTATTTATACTTGACTTGAATTGCCTAATAACCTTTACTAGGTCGGCCTCAAATTAACCACATAACATAATGCTGACAGGGCCGACCCCCAATAGGGTGGTCTAATAACCCTTTGAACCACATGAATTATACAGGGCCGACCCCATCAAGGTGGTCTAATAACCCATCAAGTATAAGTTACGACACTTACAATATAAATGACGACACTTCTGTATAGAGGAATAATAACATCTCTATAGGAATACAATATACATATATGTGAAATACATTCCGAAGTTACAATTACATCAACACTCCCTCTTAACTAGGAAGGTATTTCTCGACATAGATCTGCTAGCACAAGTCTTCTTCTCTGGATCATCGTCACTGGATCATCGTCATCGAATCATCATCATTGTCACTGCTGCTACTATCTCAATCAATATCCAATCTACTCGTCATAGGAAGTTCTACAGAGCCAGTCCTTTTTCATACTCGATGTAGGCCTGCCGCCTACAGGTCTTCATCATCTACAGATCCAGCCCTGTTTCATGCTGGATGTATCACAGAGCCATCCCTTTTTCATGTTGGATGTGACCTAGAACAAATCTAGCCAGTCCTTTTTCATACTAGATGGGACCTAGAACGCATCTAGAATTTCCACCACAAAGCCAGTCCTTTTTCATACTGGATGGGACCTAGAATGCATCTAGGATTTCTGCCACAGAGCTAGTCCTTTTTCATACTGTATGGGACCTAGAACACATCTTGGATTTCCACCACAGAGCCAGTCCTTTTTCATACTAGATGGGACCTAGAACACATCTAGGATTTCCGCCACAAAGCCATTCCTTTTTCATACTGGATGGGACCTAGAACACATCTAGGATTTTCGCCACAGAGCCAGTCCTTTTTCATACTAGATGGGACTTAGAACGCATCTAGGATTTCCGCCACAGAGCCAGTCCTTTTTCATACTGGATGGGACCTAGAACACATCTAGGATTTCCGCCACAGAGCCAGTCCTTTTTCATACTGGATGGGACCTAGAACACATCTAGGATTTCCACCACAAAGCTAGTCCTTTTTCATACTGGATGGGACCTAGAACAAATCTAGGATTTTCCACCACACAACCTCGAAAGAGCATCCCAGGACTTATTACAGGCACACAGCCCAACCTATCAGATCTCCCAAGACTACATTACATGTGGTCATGGAAAAACCTCGAAAGAGCATCCCAGGACTTACTACGAGCACACATCCCAACCTATCAGATCTCCCGGGACTACATTACATGCCATAGGACAAAACCTCTAAAGAGAATCACAGGACTTATTACGGGCACATAGCCCAACCTATCAGATCTCCTAGGACTACATTATATGTCCTCCTAGAGCAATGCCTTGAAAGAGCATCCCAGGTTGTTATGAGCACACAGCTCTACCTGTCGGATCTCCCAAGTCAACTTACATGTTCATCTGCACAACCTGTCCACGGCCACAGAGCATCAACCTGATACTCATCATACATCATCCTGATGTACATCATCACATGATAATCCTGATCATCATCATAGCATCATCCTGATGCATATCATCTGGAGCAACATCCTGAAGCTCGTCATCCATGATCATCCTGATCATACAATGTATCCACCTGATACATATCATCTGGAGCGACATCCTAAAGCTCATCATCCTGATCATACAATGTATCCACCTGATACATATCATGCATCTACCTGATGCATATATACATGATCCACCTGGTCATATCAAGCATCTAACATGATGCATATACATATACATAATCCAACTGATCATACAAAGCATCCAACGGATGCATATACAAAGCAGTAACTAGAGCATCGTCCTGATGCTCATCACACAGCACTTACATCCACAGCCATGGGAAGGATCCTCCTCTCGCCATGCTCGAAATGGATCCTGCAGATGTGTCCATCACTTCTTCCATGAAGTGTCGTCAATCTGGAGAACACCAAGCCTCCCTCTGAAGTACTCAAACTTCACTCTGGCTATTGGTTTCATCAACACATATGCAACCTACTCATATGTCGCAACATACAGGAGCTTCACTGCTCCTCTCTGCACCATATCCCTGATATAGTGATATTTGATCTCAATGTGCTTCGACCTATCATGGAACACCAGGTTCTCAAACAGCTTCACACAACTCTGGTTGTCACAAAAGATACCAGTAGCATCCAACGGGAGATCAAATAGCTCAGATAGTAACTTCCTCATCCATACTACCTCACAACTAGTTGAACAAGCTGCAACATACTCTGCATCGGCTGTACTCAGTGCCACACAGGACTGCTTCCTACTAAACCAAGAGATCATACCGGATCCCATACTGAAGCAGCACCCCGAAGTGCTCTTCCGATCAATGGCACTGCCTACCCAATCTGAATCAACATAACCCTCTAGGTTAACCTTTTGATTCACATCATACTTGAGTCCATAATCAACCGTACCCTTTAGGTACCTCAGAATATGCTTTACAGCAACCATGTGAACACTTCTCGGATCCGTCAGGAACTGGCTCAATGTGTTCACAACAAAGAAAATATTTGGTCTCGTTTTTGTTAGGTACATCAAGGACCCAATCATCTGACGATACACAGTAACATCAACTGGATTAGATGAAGCATCACACAAAAGCTTCAGGTTTGATGCCATTGGTGTGGCCATGGCCTTGCAGTCCATCATCCCGAACAGCTTCAGGATCTCTACTGCATACTTCCCTTGTCCAAGGAAGATACCATCTGCACTCTACCACACCTCCATACCTAGAAAGTAGTGCATCATCCCCAAGTCCTTCATCTCGAACTCGGCAGCAAGCTTCCTCTTCGTGTCGACAATCAATCTATCATAACCTGTAACAAACAGGTCATCCACATACAAGAGTAGTATCACTGGATTGCGTTCCTCAACCTTGTAGTAAAGGTTGGAATCTACTTTACTCTTGGTAAATCCCAAACTGGATAGAAAGCTGTCTATCCTACCATACCAAGTCCTGGGAGCTTGCTTCAAGCCATACAAGGCTTTCTTCAACCTGCACACATATGACTCTATGTCATGTGTCTCAAAACCAAGTGGCTGCTCCACATACACTTCCTCCTCGACTACACCATTCAAGGAAGCTGTCTTGACATCCATCTGGTGTATCTTCCATTTCATCACTGCAGCCAGGGAAAGTACTGATCTGATGGAAGTGTACCTGGCTACAGGAGCAAAAGTCTCTTCATAGTCTATTCTCTCTTTCTGGGAGAATCCAAGAGCTACAAATCTCGCTTTGTATTTCTCTATGCTGCCATCTGTAGCATGCTTGATCTTTGGAAGTCACAACAGACTTCCCATCTGGTCTTGGGACCACATCCCAAAAAAATTTCTTCGTGATCGACGGATCATGGTATTCTTCCATTCCTTCATCCCGAATCCTGGGAACTTCAATATCTTGAATAGATAGCTTTGTTTCTGGAACAAATGTTGTAGTCCTTCTTTTGTAGGTGATGGTATACGATCTTTCCTACAAGACAAGTTAAATTGCATGATTAGAAACATCTCATAGTTTTCAGAACAAATTCTTACACATAAAGAAATATGTCATATAGTCATGCAATTCTTTTTAGCCAATGCTTCAATACAACATTTATCCATATCCTGTAACTTTCTAGATGCCTTCCAATCTCTACCAGAACATTGTTAAGAGTGTGCACAACTCCCAAAATGTCAGCAAAGAGGTTTCATTCTAGATAAGTAGCAATGGAATGTTGTACAGTGCCATAGGCCACTTACCCATCACATGCATATCAGTAGTATACTGTTCATTAATGCAATTATTCTAATATGCATAATACACACCCTAAGTCTAGGAACATAAGCATATACATCATTGAGTAATATTATTTAAACAACCAAGTATGCAAGAAATGACAAATCAAATACTTATCTTTGTTTGGTTGTAGGGTGGACTTCCTCTCAATATTTGCTTCCTTGCAGGAACTACTGGAGTGTGCTCCCTCTTGATCTTTGCTTCCTGGATTACCTGTCTTTGAACTTATATCCAACCTTGATCACTATGCATACTTACTAGTATCATCATTGTGTTATCGTCGAGATCTCATACATAATCATACATTCATTAGTATAATCTTAATACTATCAAAACACAATAATCTTAAACATGTATGGTCAAGATCATTTCATACACAGATAATTTATCACAATTCTTTTACTTATGCATATTCCTATTTGACCATAGGATTTTTTTGGTTAGTCATATCATCAATCAAATTAAGAAGCATAATATGCTTAAACCCATGATTACTAACTTCAATGAATAATCATTATCAATCATGCCATGTATACTTATATAAGATATCCTAACGCAAGGTAGGATTCTAACTTGATATAGGAAAAACATACATGGATTAGCATGCTAACTAGTTATGTCTAACATACCCGCATAATGTCTTCTTGTTCTCTTCAATGACTTGTGCTAGTAAACTGCATATTTCATAGGTTAACCATAATAGAACCAAGTTATACATACCTCATAAGTATATCTTCTATGTGATCCATGACAATGGATGAATCTTTGTCTTCATGTCACCGTGGTCATATGTTCTTGAACTAGAACATGATTTGTCTTTCTTGATGTACCTTTCATGTTAGCGAACAACATCAACCTCATACAACACCACAATGCATTAGTACAATCATAAGTATCAAAACCCTAATCAATGAATATCTGCATTCATAATTTTATTAAGGTGATACGACAAGTCTAAAGTTAATCAAGATTGTAGTAACCTTAATGAAGACAAACATACCATAAACTTAATCATGAACAGATCTCGAAACATACCTGGATAATTCATACCTGTCGAGATTGCTTGTAATCCTCTTATGTAAGGCCTTAGCCTCATCTCCCTCTGAAACTAGAACTTCTTCACTTATGCAGGTGACCAATCCATTCTCTTCTAGGATTAACCCAATCCACTTGATTTGCAGAAACTGGATCTGGAGCTGGATTAGGGTTTGTCAAGGAAACCCTAAAAATTTAAACTTTGAATTTCAAACTTCTAAAAGGATAGAAAGATGCACCTTGATGAGCTGATCAACCTGGTATACTCATAATTTGAAAACTGCAAAGTTTCACCCCTCAAATTTGCTTTTCAATCTTTCGGATTCACTAGGGAGGACCTTGAATTAGGGTTTGAGTTTCCCGAAAATTCACCCAACCAAATAGTTTGATCCAAATCTATAAACTTCGATTTTTCCAAGGAACTTCCAACTATGGTCACAAATTTAAAAAATTCCCATTTTTGCAGAAGCCCTAATTTTTCACTTTTCCGATCAAAGTCCCGAACTAGGGTTTGATCAAGCCTGGTCTTCTACCCAACCAAAAAATTTGATCTTGGTCTCTAAATTTCGATTTTGATGAGGATTATCCATCCGTGGTCTCCGAAACAAAAAATTCCAACATTCTTCGAAACCCTAAATTCCCGGAGCCATGAATGAAGGTGCTCAAAATCCAATTCTGTTTTGACATAAATATGCACCTGATTGTTTCTGGTGTAACTCCGAAATTTCAGATCTATAGGGTCAAAAAATTCTACCTGTGGTATCCTGACCTGTTGCCTTTCCAACCTCATAGGTTTGACCTCAAATTGATTCTCTGAGAGAGATTTATGCCAAGTGTCGCAACGTTACCTGTTTATGGGATAAAACAGGAGAGCAAACTTGTACGGCGTGCCACATGTCACTGGTTCAACTTAAGCCTTTGAAAACCTTACCTGAGAAACTACAATCCATTCCCTACCTATCAATTTTTACAAAATTTCATTTGGAGCTTCCTAGCCCAAGTTGTGACCTTTTTTCCTAGGTCACCTATTTATGACTGAGATCTGGAAGAGGCAGAAACCCTATATTGTACAGATCATAAAACACAAAGTACAATGAATTAGAAGTTGTGCTTTAGACACAAGGTACATTGGGATCTTATCTTCAACCTGTAAACGTTTTAGATCCTGAAACTTTTCCAAAATGGATTTATAGCGAAATTTCTACGATGACTGGTTTTTGCTATATCAAGCCCTAGCTTCGCAAGTGCAACAAGTGTCATAAATGCCATACCATGCCTTCTTTCAGGCTAGCTCTGACACGATGTTAGTTTTTCAGAATTTACTTCAATCTGATCTAGGATCTTAACTAAGAGAACAACATGTACAGCATATCTACAGCATATCAATCATGGACATAATAATGCAAGCACACAAGAGACAATAGACACACAGAGTTTCACTGGGGAAAACCATAAAGGTGAAAAACTCCACAACTTCCTCAAAGATAGATAGAGCAATGATACAACCCAAGAATAAGATATAGTCTTCTCCTAGCAGTAGCTTCTCCTCCTCCACAAGTGCGCCACTCTCCAATGAGAGTATGAGTGAGAAAGTGAATGGTCAAATAGAGTGCCTCCCGCACTCTATTTATACTTGACTTGACTTGCCTAATAACCTTTACTAGGTCGGCCTCAACTTAACCACATAACATAATGCTGACAGGGCCGACCCCCAATGGGGTTTTCTAATAACCCTTTGACCCACATGACTTATACAAGGCCGACCCCATCAAGGTGGTCTAATAACCCATCAAGTATAAGTTACGACACTTACAATATAAATGACGACACTTCTGTATAGAGGAATAATAACATCTCTATAGGAATACAATATACATATATGTGAAATACATTCCGAAGTTACAATTACATCAACACTGAATATCAGTACTCCATAGCTCTGGATCTGATCATTAACTGGCTAGAACATCAAAGGCCTTGGGGCTCATCTCCCAAGAAAAAAGTTGAGACACATCTCTCAACAATGGAGTAGCAAGAGCTCTCACTAGAAAAAAATAATTAACCAAAAGATGTGAATGGGAGTTGGAAACATCATTTTATAGATGAGGTAGATTCATCCCTAAGACACCCACACGTGTGAGAGAGGGAGGGCGCATTCCTTGAGAGAATTAGCAACTTCTTGCTTCACAAAATTTCCTGTTTTTGCCTCCTTTCACTGAAATTGGCAAGTGCGCCCTACTTAGCTTTTTTGAGTGTTGCTTGCTTTCCAACTGACTGCTTTTCTGTGCTTTCCTTCTTTTTACTTTCATGCTTTGTGCTTTTTCCTTTTTTTTCCCTGCTTTTGACAGTTTCCATTTTCTCTTGTTGCCATCTTTCCTTTATCTAACTCCTTGATTTTTTAAGCTTTTCCACGTAAGCAAGTGAGGTCGACATTGACCCTATTGCGCCCTCCTATCCATGTCATCATCATTTCTTGCCACGAAATTAATTAGTAATGATGATGCATTTATTATTAAAATAATTCAAACTCTAAACATTAATAATTATTATTTAATAATTAATTAATTGTTATAGTATTGTGCCTCAAAATTACCCCATTAATTTAATTCTTATTCAATTAATTAACTTAGACCCCTAGGGATGGGAGGATCCAAGTAGTGACCAAGGCCACTAGGGAAGGGACATGACATGCACAAATTGCCTCCTTGAAAACACTAATGAAACATACCCAAAAAATGAATTAGAGAAGTCATCTGTGTGGAATTCCAATTGCTCAAATGTTGTAATATAGTCCAGAACATTGTCATTTTAGCCAATTTGGTCAACCTACCCAAGTAGTGAGTGTCATGGTCAAAACACTTATGAAGGATCTTCACAAATTGGATCCAAGGGACATAATAACGATAAGTTTTTTGATAGAATTGCCACCATAGCCATCTTTCATATCTAAATATAAAAACTCAACTTTAAACTTATGTAGGTCATCCTTAATTCCATGAAGTGGAAAATAGTTTCCATTTGGTTAACCAAATCCTAGGAATCGATGCCATCAAATCTTCACATCTTAATCTTTGGAAATTGATGCCATGAAATTTTATTCTCAAATTATTGAGGTTGTGTTTCTAGGAAAACATTGTGAGTTAGGTTCTTCAGTTCCAAAGTCTTCATAAGTGGGACCATATTGTTTTGATCAAATCCAAGATGTTGAGATATAGCATCGATCACTAGCCTTTCATTCACCCTATCACTTTTGATCTAGTTCGTTGACTATTGTAATGACCTAAGTATGGAGTGAATGGAATCTACACTAGTGTGGATTTTTTGGGGGTGATTTTGGTTTGCTAAATCCATTTCATTTTGGTTGCTCAGTTTGCTTGAGTTGTTCTAATCTCCCTAGTTGCATTGGTTGTGCGTGTGTACCATTAGAGATGAAATGTATGAGTTTCAAATCCACACAAATGTGGTTTTGAGAGATGTATACAAAATTATCAGCATGATGCAAGGATTCTATTTGGGTAAGTCACATCACAATTAAGGATTTCCAGGACCACCCAAAAGTGGTTGTTAGAGATATATATCAAAATTCTCAACATGATGCAAGGACTATTACTCCTAGTCGAATATTACAGAACTGGAAAAATTCCCAGATTCCTTTTGGATGCAAAGTTGTAGGAATTTTGTTGACTTCCCCATAAAGAATCTGGTTACTACATTGTACTGCACTGACTGATATTGCATAATGCCTCAATTCCATCTTAATGCAAAGAAGTAGAAATGGAACTTGCAGGTTGCAGGGATGAGGTTTTATAAGGTCCTGGGGATAAAGGATTTCCAGGTGTTGTAGCTCTCTAATATACTTGTGGGGTGCAATAGTAGTACCCATCCCTTAGCCATACTACCTAACTACCTAGGTACATGATAGTATCTTCCCAAGTGATGTGCTTGGTGCCAATATAACAAGAATGTTATAGCGCCTTTTGTCACATTATCCCTATAGATGTTATGATGGTTGATCTTACCCTTATCCCTCTTTACAAAATTCCTTAGTCATGAAAAACATCTGTTAACAACATTTATCCTTGGAAATATCTCTCAAAAAATCATATTTTATAAGAGGTACGTGACCTATGCATGGTCAACCCATGTCCACGCGAATCCTCTATGTCCATCTTGTGTACATGCCTGTGAAAGGGTAAAAATAAAATATAATGTTATTTTATGGAAAATTGATGCTTCTTTCCATTCCCATAAATAAATATCTCTCAACCTCCCTAACTACCTCTACACCAATATCAAAAAGGAATGGGAGAGGAAAATCAAGCATGTTAAATCTAAGAGAGAGCACCCTCATGCTGTTGAAATTCATCTAGATTTGAAACCCTTTCCCCTTGTGTGCAAATACCATGTTCCTATATCTGAGACTTGATTCTCAGTCATCATTGGAGGACTCTATTATGCCAAAGAATTGCAGTGATTCTTCCAGGCATATATTTTAGAGTGAATTTGGAATGAGTGTGTGAAGGGCTTGGGTTGGAGGATCCCAGATTTCTAATTTCAAAACGGTGCTAGCAACATAAATCAGGTGAAATCATTTCAATCGTAACTTGTTGGTCATTATTAATAAAAGAACACTCTTTCTTGTCCAATTCAATATTTTATGTGCAAACTTTTTGTTCTTGTAATTTGGTTATTTCAATCAGCAGTTAGTTTATAAATCATCATTTGAAGCAGTGACTACTTATTCTTTTCGATCTTTCTTTGTTTCATATTGAACCTTGAAGAGTTGTAAGGAAGATTAAATTTGTTAGTGTGGAGAATATACATCAAAGTTTGGACTCCACGTAGGTCACTCTTTAAACTTTCTCTCTTTGTTTGAAAAATAAGTCTACTTGCAAACAGTTATAAATTTGTTTTCTGCTTGATTGTTGAGTGACTTATTTTAGGGTATCCACTCTGTGATGGTTACACCCAAAAATACACTAGGGATTAATTTCCTAAAATAGAACTGGCAACTCCAATGACGATTTATATCCATTTTGGGTTGTTAGGGTTTCACTTATGTGCTCTTTGATTTTGTTTCTTTTTTATTTGATTTTATTTGTTTTGTGAATCTATCATGTATCAACCTAATAACTACTCATTTTAGAACCCTTATGGAAAGGAATTTTGGTTTATGGGTCTCAAATTTTTATTTTTCACATTTTCTCGTACTTGTACGCGGTCTGCAGTGTACACAAGTGCATTTTTGCCTTGTACAATTCACTATTTTTTGTGAATTTTTTATATTTTCCCAGGCACACAATGTATACACTAGACAATTGCATCCATGTGAGTTGTCTATTCACAGCCCGTGTACATCCACTTTTTCCTTTTTTCTTCAGTTGCATCCTATGAAGCTACGAATGTGGGTTATCATTTGTCTAAATTGACTGTGAAAAAACTGAATTTCAGTTGTTTTCTTCAGAAATCGACGTTTCTTTGCAAAAATAGTAGAGATATTTGGACTTTGGGTTTGTCCCAATTTCATGTTTTCAAACTGTTTTTCTGAATAAAAAAAAATAGTTTGATTTCTTGTACAAAAATATTTTTGTTTGTATACTTGCCTTTCTGTTTTATTTCATCAGGAAAATCAAGAAAAAGTTATTTTTGCTTTGTAAGTTTTTCATTGGGTGTTTGTTACATTTTGAGAAGGAAGTTGATGTTGCATACGTTAGTTGTTTCTTTATTTGCATTCATGTGCATTAATAGAAGCAAATTTGTTGCAATTTAATTCTTATCACTTTCTTTTTTCTACAACCTTTTTAGACAGAAAAGCTAGTTCTTTTTCGAAAAATTGAAAAGAAAATATTTTTGTTACTTTTGAAAATTCAAAATTGCATTTTCAGTTCTTTTGAAAAAAGAAAAAAAAATGAAAATATAAAAGTAGTATCTTTTGAAAAAGAAAGGAAACAAAAACTTTCATTTTGGTTCTATTTTACGTTTGAACTTTTGTTTGTCTGATTTCTTGAAAAGAAAAGAAAAAGGTTGTGTTTTTCTCTCAATTTGTTGAAAAAAAAAATAGTGAAATTTATCTGTCTTTTCAGAAGTGTTTATATAAAATACTTGCTTTCAGTTAAGGATTTTCTTTTTACGCAACATTTATCTTTAAAGTGTTTTTATTTTCCTATAAGAGTTGAAATATAGTTAGTTTCACCTCTGCATCATTTGAGTAAATAAGCCACCTAAAAATAAGCACTAAATTTAAAATTAATTAGACTTTTTGTTTTATAGGGTTCACCAGTAGATTAAGGCTAGAGATTTGGATTAGGATCCTTGTAAATTATTCAAAGCTACTTTAAACTGTGAAAACTAGGTGTCTTTTCTCAGGATACAAAGAAATCTAGTTTCATGAGCAGTGTGGTCGGGAAGCTCTACTCAAACCAAAGTTAAGCATAAGGTCGTGTGAGGTTACATTACAGAGATCCCTCCAATTCCTAATCAAGCATATACTGGTGATGTTATGTGTACAGGGACTCTCTTGCAATTAATGAGCTCATATTTTAAATTTTGACTTTGACCATTCCACCTTGTTTCTATGGTGGGCCCAAAGATATCCAATGAAATATCATTTAAATGTTTATAAAAAACATCATTTCCTACAAAACGATCATGCGATCATTAGTTTAAAAAGAATGATTTATAAGTAAATTTCAAATAGATTATATATAATAATTAAAAAAATTTTAAATACATGGGACCTTCTCTATCTTTATAGGAACAAGATCTTCGTCCACCAAAAATGTAGCATGTAGTGTTCATGTGCTAGTGACACGGGAAGTTCCATGAAATGTTGCTTTAGTACTAGCAAAAATAGTTTCTCCATCAACCCCATGAACATGTTCTGCACGTTCTAGCGTGCGTTGGCTGCTAGAGTGTGCACTCACATCTATCTTGGAGGGTGTCGTGCTACATGTGTCCGATTGTTCAATCGACAATAAAGGAACATGAGATGCAGGTGGGGTCGGACGCTCATGTGATGACTGTCGTCCAGTAGCATTGCTAGTACCAACACTGACTTGACCACAGGTGTGTGGATGTAAAAAGTCTTTTAAAGTAAACCATATTTTAGTTCATGACATATATGAATACAAAATAAAAAATCCTACATGAATTTATCTTTTAATTAAATATCCCGCAACTTGCAATCAAGGCATGAGTTCTCTTGATCAAACAATTAGCCTTTGCCATAATCTCATCTATATGTGGTTGGATGAATAGCAAACAAAAGATTTTTGCCTTATATTTTTTAATAGTTGCATTTATCATATGCAATGGGTCCTCGGAAGTTACAATGTCTACATTGCACAATATCTCATCCACATCATGATATATGGATTACTCTAATGTGGAATCCTTCCCACGATCACCCTACGACAAAAATATAGAAAAAATTACCGAAATTAAACCAATAGACTGACGAAAAAACATAATAATAAAACATATTGCTCATATTTAATTTGTGTAATTACAATGAGGTATACATGCTACATTGAGGGGCCATCCACATCATGATGTCTATCCTAGTGATCTACTATCGAAGATTTCTCCCAATCACCCTGCGACAAAAATATAGAAAACATTATCGAAATGAAACCAATAGATTGACAAAAAAAACATAATAATTAAACATCTTGCTCATATTTAATTTGTACAATTACAATAAGGTATACATGTTGCATAGAGGGGCCATCGACATCATGATCTCTGGCCTGGAGATCTACTACCGGAGATTTCCCTCGATCACCTTGCAACAAAAATATAGAAAATATTACTGAAATGAAACCAATAGACTCACGAAAAAACATAATAACAAAACATATAGTAGAACGTATTGCTCATATTTATGTACAAATACGTTGAATTTTACATGTGGTGATGTAGTAGAGGGTGGTGACCTTCTTTGATCACCCTACCACATCATAAGAACCATATTTAAGTATTAAAATGTTTCCTTAAAGTATAAGATGAATGAGATTTTACAGTGAATGATAAAAATAAAATACCCGAGTAATTAATAATTAAACAAACTAATTACTAAAACATATTGTTGATCATATTTATGTGCAAATACATTGTTGTTTACCTGATGCATGGTATTTTTCCATGAATGATACACATAAGATATTAGAGTCATTAATTAGAGGTTGGGTAAAACTGTATACGTACCACGAATCTGGTAACAGTGTTTCTATCTATTCGATTCAAATTGTAATCGATCAGCAAATATTCCCCTACAGCTATTGATTTTATGGAACATACGAATGCACGGTTTCTTGCATGCCCCTGAAATATGCAATTGGGTTTCTTATTTGTTGACCCAGGTCATGTACTGTTTATAAACCCTACAATATTCCATGTTGCTTTTGGTCTTCCGTCAAACATGTACATAGTCACTCCTTTATTTCGATCCTTGTCTTTTAGATATAAATAATTTGCATACACTTCGTATCGGTGCATAATTTGTGTATATTGGACCAGCCGCATCCAATCATTCTAATTGTAATAGGTTCCGACATACTCCATCAATTCAGTACATATGTCGTAACAAACATTTATGCCATCCATGCAAAATAACCCCAAACCATGTAATGTCGATGGTCAGCAATCTGATATATCCTCTCGTTCAAACAAAAAATTTTGTTTACTAGAGGAATATCCTTGGGTACCCATTGTTTCACTAGATGTTTGAACCTCAATAGCAACTCGATGTCGCCTATGGTCTCAATATCATAAGAACATGACCCCCTTCAGCGAGAAAAAATTCCATGTGTTTATGGAATTTTCTTCTTATATTTTGACCTTTAGTTGATCTCCCTCTTTTATACCTACTAGATGTCTCACTTTCCTCTAGTCTTCCTAAACTTCCCATGCTCAAGGAAGACAGATCTAACAAATATTTGTTTGGTTTTACCTACACTCCATCGAATGACATAAATAGTTAGCAAAAATTCCTTAAAGGATACAACATAGGGGAAACACAATTTTGAAAGGCATTGATAAAGCTAAGAAGTATGTCATCTTATATTGTCTCCTTTATTGTATGTCTACATGAAATTTCAAAAAATTTCTTGAGCAATGTAGGACTTTAACGCAAGAGAACTAATGAACGTGCATGGAATAATTTGGAGACACATTTCAGAAGGTATTTAATACATTGTGATCTCAACACTAGCACATTTTGACCTTAGATATACCCCTAAACTTCACCTTTACCTTGCGACCTTGTCATAGTCATATATTTGTTGAATTAATAGAGGTTTCCAGAAGAATACGGACTTAATTTTTGAACTACTTCCATCTTCTTGAGAGATGAAAATTCTACCCTAAACTAAGAGTTTTTTACAAAATTGTGATGTTGAAGACAACTTGAATATTGTTTCTTTAATTTTGTTGGGGTAGGTTGAGGTAACTTCCCCCAACCTTCTCCCCTGAACCTCACATGTCTTTCCATTTCAATGTTTAGGTGATAGTTGCATAATGAGGGGGCATATATGAGAAGGATAGCCTCCAACGTTCCTTTATCCATGTCCACTTCAACACAAATACTTGTGCATGCACACATGCCTACCTTTGGTTCAAACTTATTAATGTCATTATAAAGAGTGTTGCATATGCACCTTAGAGGGTCTCCATTCTAGCAATGTAAAGACAAATAGGGCAAGCGAACCCAAACATGGAATACTAATGGAACATTAAGTTCAAGATGATAATTTGGGATCTAACTATTAAGATACACCCCCTTGGTTCCAAAAAAATGGACCATTTTAGAAAATAATATTTCAATCATCTTTGGATTCAAATAGGAAGGCATAGAACCCTCTTCCACATAAATAATAAGTAAACTTCCCTTTGATTTTGGCCATCCATTTTTTTTACATCCAAATATCCATTGATTTGGGTGAGGGGGGAATTCTAGTGAACTACCCTATGAGCCATCTTTTAGCCAATGCCAAAGCCATGTATTGAGAGGAGGTAGCGGCAAGATTTACTTCAAGAATTTGATCGACATTCTTCACAAACGTAGAGGGATAATATTTATTAATTGATTTCCCTATGGATAAGATAAGAGATTTGGAAGTGATCACATTTGTATCAAGACGGGGAGCATGACCCCATGTTGGATCCAAATCATTGATTTTAAGGGCCTAACCACACAACATTGGCTAGGGTTTTGGGCTCTCCCTTGGGAATTATTATGAAGAAGAGGGATTTTTTGGATAGTATTATTGCTAAGCATGTTTTTCTATAATATGTATTGCTAGTCCAAAAAATTACCAAATGAATATTTATGTTATATTTACTTCATGGAGTTGTTAATTGATTTCCAAGGAAAGAAAAAATAGAAGACGCGTTAAAAGAGGCAGAGAGAGCATCTCTAAAATATTGGATAGGTTTCTGATGGTTGAACCCTTATTTAATAAGAGGATTCAAATTCAATCTATGAGTGGGTTGGCGGGATCTCATGATTATCTACTAATACTACTTTACTTGGATCCATAAGATCATAAAACTCCAAGTCCATTGAAATTTAACCATGGTTAGCTATTGGAGAAATATTTTAGAGACCTCGTGATTAAAACATGGAAGCCTGTAGATCTACTATTAGGGGTTTACGCCATGAAATAATTTGTAGACAATATTAATAGCATAAAAGATGCCATGAATTAGACATTGGATTCCACAATTGTTGCGAACTCCCAAAAATATTTAAAGGAGTCGGATGAAGGGATTAAAGCCTTTTTTTACAATAACGTTTGTGGAAATTTTTTCATGCGATGAATTTCAATCCCTTGAAGAATTGGAAAGCAAAAATAAGTAACTATTGGATAAGGAGGAGATTTTTGGGAGACTTAAAAAAAAAATCCATTATTATGCTAGTAATAGAAAGCATATTAACACCATTTGGGAGATCCTTCACCCAAATGACTCAATATTAGATGATAACCTTCTTATCTTTAGCAACGTTAACCACACACTAGCTACCTAAGTCATATTGGGGTCAGTAAATGTTATGATCTTATTGCCAGTTTTGCATTGTTCGTATGCCTTATAAGTGTCCCAATTTTCTTTATGATCCAAAAATTGGCCTTAGTTATCTAGGTTAAACATGTAGTTGTTTTAGGATATCTTATAGTATTATAGGTGTGATAACCATCAAAATGGTAAAATTTATTCAAGTTCCTATCTCATTTGTTAGTGTCATTAAATTCATTAGGTTGCTCATTTTACTTTCTTTGTTTCAGCTTGTCATTTGGGATCATTTACCTCTTCCTAGGTCCAATATTTTGGTTAATGCTTCTTATCTTGTGTGTTTCTCTCCATCTCACCTCCATCTTGATGGCCATATTGATGGATTCCTAATATAATTTTGTTAAAATTATGATTGAATAATAATACAATGACGTAAAATGAATTGATCCAAGTGAATAGGTTCTGGAATATTATACTTCAAGATGTCAAAAATCTCCTTGAGTCAAGAGTCATATCATTGTACAATTTTTCCCACAATTTTGTTCCCTCTACCCAACACTCTAAATTCTCAACAATCCAATGAGTGAACGATTGTGTTAGTATTCTATTAAATGAAAAACATCACAAAGAACATTTGCATCCACAAAAACAATATCCGCAATGGTTTCTTAATTGAAAAATAAGGAAAAATTTATTAGAATATTTGTTTTCTCTGAATAGGGTCTTCCCAAGATGCCAAGGTTGTTTATGAATGTTGTATGAACCAACACACTTTATGATAACACTCCAACAACAAATGTATTATTATCTTAAATTTTACAAGTGAGGAGTGTTCCATGGTTTCTTATGTCAATCCAAAAACAAACTAAAATTGAAGTTGTGGCCAAGCAAGCGCCTGTTTTAACCAAAAATTGCTAGGGTTTTAACGGAAGGAGTTTAACTTACCATGTTTCCACAAACGCGGGCACGGGCAATTCTCCACCACGGCAGTAGGGCAAATCGAATCAGGGGACAGGCGCGGGCAGCACAGTTGAAAATGATACCAATGTAGGTTTGTAAAAACCTCTGTCCAACAGCGCATAAGACGGTAGCATGACACGGGCACGGTCAATTCTCCACCACGGTAGCAGGGCAAATCAAATCAAGGGACAGGTGCGGGCAACACAGTTGAAAGTGATACCAGGGTAGGTTTGTAAATGGTTTTTGTTAGTGTTGTTTTTATTTTTGTTTTTTTTTATTTTTTTTGTTTTTGTGTTTTTTTTGTTTTTTGTTTTTTTTTTAATTCTAAACCAAACTAAATACTTAGATGCAACTTAAACTGGAAAATCTAACATAATATATCAACCTTAACACCTCATCATGGATTGCAACAATAGATGGATTAACATAAAATATATATAAGAAAAACATTATACGCTAAAATCTCATAGTAGAAAAACAAAAACATGGACAATTCTTGATAAAATATAAAACATATCTCCACACTATACATTTAAAATTGATCAAATACTCAAGGAAAACTGATTTTGATATCTCAAGTACGGGTGAATGCTTCAATGAAGTGGTACAATAGAAACAATAGATATTTTTTGTCACAATTGGGAGTATTGTGTGAAGGAGAATATAGGAACACTCTACCCTTTCATCCCTAATCCTTTATCCATAATGTAATGAGAGTTGGATCTAGATATTATGACATGATGTTAGGTGATATCATATTAGATGCATTAGCTTAATAAGGATCAACAAAGTAGATAGCATAAATAGACGGTAGATATTATGATCGAGGATGGGATGGTTCATGATGTTAGGTGATATCATATTAGCTCAATAAGGACCAAAAATTAGATAACATAAATATATGATAGATGTTAGGATCAAGGATGGGATGGTTCATTATATTAAGTGATATCATATTAGATTCATTAGCTCAATAAGGACCAACAAATTAGATAGCATAAATAGATGATAGATGTTATGATCAAGGATGGGATGGGTGTTGGTACTTGTTTGCAAATTTTAGAATCTTCAAGTGATATGAAGTCTGCATTCCAAATTGTACATAATACATATGTGCATATCATGCTCGCTCATTTGGCTTTGGAATGGATGTATCTAGCAGCCACAGTCATTATGTAACTATCTATTTTGGGGGGAATATTCCTTATCAATTAACCTTTATCAATGAAGCATATTATTATTCAACCTCTATATATCATTATTGATGGTTAATTTTATTTTTTATCATTTGTAGTAAGAACACTAACAAGTCTTAGCTAACATGTTGACATGGAAACTTCGAAAAATAATTCAAAATTTCAACTCAATTTTTTCTCATTATTAGATCCATGGAACAATTATCTACAAATCATTGAAAGTAATAATCAGAATTAATAGATACACGACTTAGGAATTTGGATTTCTTTATGAATTCTTTTATCCCTCTATGTTTGAATAAAATAAGAAATTGGGTTTGTGTGTGATGATTTGGAAACTCTTCTTTAGAAATTCTCACTTTATAGAAGTGTTTTCTATATGTATATTTAGTCTACCATCCTTACTTGAATTTAAAAATGAAAAGATATATAAATCCTTATTGGAGTTTACTCTAATTAAATCAATCGATCATAAGTGTTCAATAAACAAGTGCTTAATCATTTGAATCAAAGTAATAATTCATGTGGAGAGAATAAATTAAAGGTTGAAAGGATAGAGGTAAGTAGTGGATGACATCTTTGTCATATCATTTGGAACCACTAATAGCTAATCTAACATAAACATATTCCTTGAGTTTATTCCCTTGCTTATTTATACATTTCTATTCCATATTGTAAAGTCTCTTTCAACAACTTATTGTTAAAATAGTATGTTGTAGGTACACACTCAAATTTGTGAGAAATATTATACCTAACATTTCTTCCAACTCTTCCATTCCCTTTGGTTGCTTACATATATCATCTCCTAAACCTCTATAGGGACCTCTTGGGATTAGGTTGGCTCCAACCTTGAAGGTTTCCTGATTCATCTTAGGGCATCTACGTTCACATAGTTCCACTCATAAATTAGATGAATCAACCTTATAACTTAAAAGGAGGTTCCATCACAGCTAGGGAAAGGGAGGTTCCATCTCCCCTTAGAGATACTGCAACACTTTCATTTATTTATATTTTTCATTAGTAGATCTAGTGTTATTAATTTCTCTCTCACACACATACACACTCACATTTGTGTTGGATATTGAGTACAAATATTGTTTTGCAACAAAAATTGAGTTGTATATGTAGGATTGTCTAAGATGTAGATCACACTTAGAGACCTACCACAACTCCCTTATTCAGGACAAATAGATTTAGTATCGACAATAAAAAATGCCGAAGTTATGTATTTCCATACTTCTATTTGTCTTGTTTAGCATTAGGTTTTCTAGTTCACTAAAGAAAACTCTGAGGGACATGATAAATGGTATTAAAGTAATTAATTACACTAATTGGGTTTTAAATTTTTATGGATTTCATTCCATATTTACTAGGTATCAAAATTTTGCAAGTTCCATTACTCATTGGCAGGATCACATTTAGATGTCCCTTATTATAATATGCGGGGTCAAGTACATGATTAGTTAGCATGCCTTATTTTTGGGTTATGTGACAACCAAATATTTAGTCATAAATATTCATAGAGGAAATTTTTTGTTGGATTTATGTATTTCATCTCCTTCACATTTATTCTATAATTCTTTTGTTTGATTGTCAAATATTTGTTTGTGTGAGTCATGTTTGAGTCTCGAAACCCTCACATATCGACAACACATGTGTCTATTCTAACCAAGTCAAATTTCAGTCCATACAAGCACAAATTGAAAAAAATTCAACGTTGGCCCCATTCATATGTCACTTATTATAATATGCAGGGTCAAGTACATGATCAGCTGGCGCGCCTTATTTTTGGATTATGTGACAACTAAATATTTGGTCATATATATTAGTAGAGGAAATTTGTTGTCAGATTTATGTATTTCATATCCTTCACATTTATTCTATAAGTTTGTTGTTTGATTGTCTAATATTTGTTTGTGTGAGCCATGTTTGAGTCTCGAAACCCTCCCATACTGTTAACACATGCGTCTAGTCTAACAAAGTCAAATTTCAGTCCATACAAGCACAAATTGAAAAAATTTCAACATTGGCCCCATTCACATGTCACTTATTATAATATGTGGGCTCAAGTACATGACCAGCTGGTGCGCCTTATTTTTGGGTTATGTGAACCAAATATTTGGTCATATATATTCATAGAGGAAATCTGTTTTCGAATTTATGTATTTCATCTCCTTCACATTTATTCTATAATTTTGTTGTTTGATTGTCTAATATTTGTGTGTGAGAGTCATGTTTGAGTCTTGAAACCCTCCCATACTGTCAACACATGCATCTAGTCTAACAAATTCAAATTTCAGTCCATACAAGCACAAATTGAAAATATTTCAGCGTTGGCCCCATTCACATGTCACTTATTATAATATGCGGGGTCAAGTACATGATTAGCTAGCACACCTTATTTTTGGGTTATGTGACAACCAAATATTTGGTTATATATATTCGTAGAGGAAATTTTTTGTCGAATTTATGTATTTCATCTCCTTGACATTTATTCTATAAGTTTTTTGTTTGATTGTCTAATATTTGTTTGTGTAAGTCATGTTTGAGTCTTGAAACCCTCCCATACCGTCAACGCATCTGTCTAGTCTAACCAAGTCAAATTTCAGTCCATACAAGCACAAATTGAAAAAAAATCAACGTTGGCCCCATTCACATGTCACTTATTATATGCAGGGTCAAGTACATGATCAACTAGAGCGTCTTATTTTTAGGTTATGAAATATCATATAATAATGACGGTGAAATAAGCATACTATGCATTACCTTACCGAGCTTCTCTTTGTTTTGAGAATAATTTAATATTATCTACTGAACAGGGCCAACCACATGAAGGTGGAATCTCATCTCCCCCCCCCCCCCTCACGTCACTCTCAATTCTCGATAACACAACAAAATCTATGAACTAGAAAATAAATGAATGTGTTTTTTGTCATAATTAAGAAACATTGTCTCCTACAACATATGTCAACATACAAAATGGAATAAAATATAAGAGAAATTAATTGCGTACCATTACAATTCAATAATTTTATTAATAAATCAATATAGAATAGATATCAACGCATAGCTCACACACTTCAATGTCATTGATCATCTTCTTCATCCAATACCACATATGTATCATCCGAACCAGATTCAACATTGTAAGGATTGGCCATATCATCATCATCATGGATATCAATTTTGATAATGTCATCATCGATATTATTTTCATGAGCATTGTCTCCTACATCATTTGGTTCAACTTATTCGACATCTTCCTCTAGCACATGATCATCTAACTATTCATCCACTACATGATCATATTATTCTTCAAGCCCCTCTTATTCCTCTACATTATACTTTACCAACCTTCCTCTTGGGTCATGTCTAACAACAAATGACCAACCCCCTCTACCTAGAACCTCTCAGTAAAATACTTGTTCACATTGGCATGGAAGAACATATGACTATGTTCCTCGCTCAAGCAACCTTGTATTAACCACGGTAAATCCATTAGCATGTTCAATAACAATTCTATCAGGATCAAGTGGATTCAATCATAGCTTGTACCATTTGACAACGAACAGAACTAATTTGAAGGATTTAAAATCACACTCAATAATATCATCCAAATACCCATAGTATTGTTTTTTGAGACTCTTGTATGTTTACAACTTCTAGAGGAAACATTAGTCACCTCAAAGACTGCAGTTATCCCACAATCATATGTTTTCTTCGTTTCATCCAACTTTTTGATTTGAAATTTACGGCTATTGCACCACATATTCTTATGGTGTTTCACTTGCAATATGTCAAACACGGAAAAATTGCATTGTCAATTGATAATTAACATATTTATGCTTGGAAAGTATGCAAAGAAAAAAAAACCAACTTGTACATCAATATAGTTGAAAATAATTAAATAGTATGGGTGATTAATAAATTGCTTTCTTGTTTATCATTTAAACCATATGCTAAATCAATTTCCCTTTTTAAGATTCGTATCTCCATTGCAATGATATTCTTTAACCAATGAAGCCACACCTTCCCATGATAATGCATGATCGGATTGTATATTGTTAAGAACATAAATAATGATAATAAAATATAAATAATAAATAAATATCAACTAATAATTATCTAATAACAATAATAAATCATTACAATTATTTCTAAGAGGACACGACTCCTCTCAATAGGTGCCCAACAATATATAAAGAGGCCCTCAATGTAAAATGTAATCATCATATATATATTATTCAAAAATCATTTATTATGTTTTATTTGAAGATGGATTCTCTTCGTCAATAATCCGAACAGTAAGGTAATGCATAGTATATTAAACTATTCGGTAAGGTAATGCATAGTGCCTCTCAACCATCCACATTGACCTTGTGTATACAAGTCTGCACAATTCAATTTCCTCAACTTGATGTATGATGTAGTGTTCTTGTGCATTGAACAATTTTGAAGGTAGATACTTCTGCATTTCACACATTAGACGAGGAATTTATCTCCTCCAATACTTTCTATCTTCTTTATAGATTTATTTATATGAAAACCATCTACAAGTGATGCAAGCAAATCATGATATTTAACGAAAATATACAATATAGTACATAACAAGTCAAACAAATATCAAATATAAGTTGTACAACAAATTAAGAAAACACTTTATGCATGCAAAATATCGCTACTTACCTCATGTATCTTCCAAGATCATATATAACTTGTTTGACATTGTTGTCAAAGTTGTCTGGGAAAGATAGAGGTGGAACATACTGTAACAATAAAATCATTTCATTATTTTTTCTAAAAGTATACAAAAAACACCAACAACATTCGATATACGAATATGGCATTATATGTACCAGAATAATTACCTTAATGAAGGTATGCGAATCATCCGTTTTGACCCCCCCCCAAAAAAATCACCTTTCTTTGTTGAGATATTATTTATGTTCAAACAAATTCATTTGGGAAATTTAATTTTTGTATGACTTCTTTTACAACATTGGTTTGTTTCTTCGTTAATAACCATGGAAGGGAGCTTAAATTAATTTGGTATCCATCTCTATTTAAATAAATGACATCTTTCATTGCATGATTGGCATCCTCGATGTCACTACAAATTTTGACAATTTTTTTCTGTATTGCTCCTTCCATCCAATATTCACCATAATGTTTCAGTTACATTCTTTTCGATATGCATTGTATTTTTCCGGTGCCCCATTGGGTAGACAGGAAATACACAAAGATAGAAGGATAGGCATGAAAGCAAATATTAATCTCATTAATAATATACATATATATACAAATGAAATGTCCCTTGGTTTCATATTCCAAGGTGACTCTTGGACTCCCGAGAGACTAGTAGTCTTCTCCAATGACTTTTCCTATTCACTTAGACTTTTGATTTACCTTGAATGTGAATAGTGAACATTAATCCAAACGCCAAGGATTATGTTCCCAACCATTCCCCCCTTAATCCGAAGGGTGTATATGAGTCCAAGAAAAAAGGAGAGAGCTAAATAAATGGAAGCGGACAACCCACCTATTGAACATTTCCATCTTGAAAATCATTTTCCAAGAAATTTATCTAGAATCTTGCACTAGAATCTGCTAAATAAAAGTGCTCTTTGAAGGGGTGGTTTTGGCTAAACACCAACTGAAAGGGGCTAGAAGAAACTGAAATATTCTATTATGTGTGTCGTTTAAGGATGACCAAAAATTCTAGAACTTGGCAACAACTCTCACTTAGAGGTTCTCTTGAACTTAGCTCGAATGCTCAGAGGTTCTGTCTGGAATGGTGATTTTAGGATAACCACAAACCAACTAGAGAGATGAAAATATGAAGTGAGCAGCTACCACTTGCTAAACATTTCCATATTGACAATATTTTTCCAAGTAAGTTAGTTGGAAGCTTGCATTGGCTTCTGCTAAATGAAGGTGCTATCAGTATCGGTGGTTTTAGGATGACCACCAACTCTAGATTTCAGTCAAACATAGCTCTTCACAAGCTCGCTTGTACTCGATTGCTTGTTACTAATGGTCTTCATTCCCCCCTATCAGGAACAATATGAGGAGAGGAGAGTCTCATGGTGTCACAACTAGACCCAAAACACATCAATACTTTGTGTCATGGTTCTCTTTTGTCTTCATGATACATGCATATCTAGCATTTATGAATCTGGTGGCTTCCCAAAATCAATGTGGCTCAGGATCACTCAATGTGACTAACTTGAGGAAGGTTATGAGTGTTTGTTGTTAAAAGGATAAGGATTTGAAACTTGAATCCCGGAATCATGTTCCCCCTGTCATGTACAAAGTAAGAAATAGTACAATATTATGTTGCAAGTTTCACTCTTGTAGGTTTCTTCAACTTCACACACCAATCTAAAGAATGGTTACGCTTCTCTCAATGCTGACAAGGATGAAGATCAAAACCCTGATCTTTCACATGGAAAACTCTGTCACAATGTTGGCATCTGGAATTTTGAATAGGTTGTACATCTGACATGGTTTCACTATTTGTTGGCATATGATAAGAATCATATTCAAATAAATGGTTATTCTAAACAATCACTAGTTCATAATGTTGATTCCTATGTTGTGAATCTTCCTCTTTGGCTTTCAAATTTTGCAGTTGATTAATGATCGTTTGGAGTGTATCTTTGTTTATTGTGATTAAGTTGTCTACAGTTGTATGTACTAGAGTATTTGTAATGTCCCATGGGGCTATAAAAGGGTATTATGGATATATAATTATCTATTTAGGGCTAATTAGAATATTTTAGCACAACGGAATAATTCCAATTAAATTAAAATAAAATTCATAATTATGGCAAAATATCAATAATTCCAAATAAATTAAAATAAAATTCATAATTGATCAAGCAAATTGAACCAAGGTTGGGAAAGATTATCCAAAACTATCTAACATCATTATTCATCCATCCCAATCCATAACACAGGTTACTTGCACCTAAAAAGGTCATTTAATTTCACTTAATCATGATTGACTAGTAATTAGTGTACTAATTGTGAAACTTAGCGCATAATTGAGGACACTTAAAATAAATTCATTTGTTTATCACCTAATAATAATTTATCAATACCAATGGATAATTAACACCTAATATCATGTAAATAAGGCCTAATTATCATTTTCCAATTAATTAAACAAAACAATTACGAAATGACTCCATGAGACTAGTTAACTAGTATTTAACACAAACAGCTAGTCTTGCACGAATTCAACACACAACCATGCCAATGAACCAAAAAGTGAACATACAGCCATTATATATATATTTAATCATGCACATACATCCAAATAAATTTTCATTTTCAAGTCAGATCCTTTCACATAAACAATGATTCTTTCAAGCTAAATCAGTGCAACTAGTTAATAAACACTACTAGGAATTTGACACAATCAATTGTACTGAGTTCTGGAGCACATAGAGGTGAGGGTAAAGATATGGAAAATATTATTCTACAGAAAAATTAAAGTACCAAAAATATATCATTTGGTTGTACATTCCAAAAATTACGAAAACATAGGTTCAATCTATAAACTAGTTACCAATTTCCATCGATTTGAGCCTAGTTTCCATTTCTAGTCTCCAAATGCAAAACAATAAGAAAGTATTGACTAATTTAGATCATGGAAATCATATAATATGTCCACTACATCCAAATGGATGTATATTTATGCTCATAGACAGTCCTCTTATTAATTCATCAAACTAACTAAATCTACTTCTCCAAATTGGCTAGAAATTGAGGAATCAAGTAAGATAAATGTATAAACAATTTGCAGATTCATTCGGAAGCCATTCCAAATCTAAATACCATGTATTATCAGTTTTATCATATTTATAACTCATGTAAACATTTCTTCAAACACTTCTTATGCAAAGTCATAAATCCATTTAAAACAATTCTTTCGGAGGAGCTAGTGAATGGAAACAAAACTAGGATTTCGATAAGCAAATATATAACTATATAGGAACTCTTCCACACATTTATTCATATATTTCAAGTGTAATTATCAAATCTAATATCATTTATCTCACTCGGGCATTTTCTCAAACATTTCACATGCCAAGTATTGAAACTACATAAAACAACCCAACTGGTGAACTAGTTTTCGAATAGAGGCTAGAAACACTGTAGAGAGGTGTTTCCAATCATTCCTAAGATATTGCACAATAAAATTAAACATAATATAAATAACATAGGCACAATTATCAGATCTATGGCAGAGGTTCTAAATAAATATTTTTCTCAAGCACTTGCTCACAAAATACCAAAAACTAGTTAGTTATTTTTCCCAAAAACTAGTAGCATAATGTAACTAAAATCTATGAGAGATTTCTTCCATAATTAGCACATATATTTTCTCATACATTTCATGTGAAACCATATAAGAATCAAATCAGATCCAATTAATTCAAATAAACATGAAATAAAGTACTTGTCTTGGAAAATACGCAACCAAAATCGACCGTGCCACATTCCACCCATCTGTAGACACAATGCAAGCCAAAAATCACTTTGCGATAGTCACCCCTGAGCCAGAACCATGATTCCACAAGAAAGAGTGCACTCAACCACAAAAACCATCTAACATAGGTCCAACCAAAATCCAATGGCAAGTGGATTCCACATCACTTCTAATCCAGGATCTCCAGTAGCAATTCCAAGACAAAGTTTTCAGGAGAAATCAGTTTGTTGATGCCGCAACCTGTTCCCCAATTTTTTTCCAAAAAAATGTAAGGCCCCTCCTTTATTTTTTAGAGTTATGGGTTCTTAGAAGATTTCCCCTTTGACACTTATAATTTTCTTAAGAATTTCGAAGAGCAAGTGTTTTCCAGCTAAGCTGCAACTCGCATTTTTTTTCCCCGAAACAGTCGCAACGTTCTGGTGAGTTCACGCCGACCAAATCACAACGATTTTGTCAAAACTACGTCGACGTTTCAAAGCTTTGTGGAGATTTAGCACCGATGTTTCGTTGTTTTTTGGCCAGAACTCGTTGATGTTTCGCTGTCGTTTTAGCAAAGCGCTACCATTTGGCCAAAGCGCCCCGACCATTTCACTCCGACCGAAATTTTCAGCGACATCTAGCCGCGCTCTGGCCTATTTTTTGCCGACGTTCCATTGTGATTTGGTGGCAATCTGTCGATCATGTCGTGGGTTTTGATGAAAACACGCCGACCATTTCGCAGCCCTGTGATGAATTTGCGTTGATCGATCGTTGCAATTTGACGAGTTGTAGGCCAACCGTTTCGCGGGGCCCTGCCATTTTTTTGCCGACTCGTCGAGTTTTCTTTTGTGTTTTTCAGAGCATTTTTGGGCTAGTTATCGCCGACCCTTTCGCTGTCCTGGGAAAAAATCGTCGATCAGGTTGGAGCGTCTTGGCTAGTTATCGCCGGCCATTTCGCGGCGACAAGGGGAAATTCGCCGAAACGGTCGGTGACAGTTTTTCTTGGTTAGCACGAAAAAGGCGTTGGCGCCAACGGAAGAGTCATTAATTTGGCCCACCAACCAACCCCGTTAGCATTTATTGCAAGGGTTTATTTGTTTTATATATTGAAAAGGAGGGTTGTTTGACCTTGTTTGCAAAAGCGAAAGAAAACATCGTTGGAGCATCTTGAGCCACCGCCAGTCAGAGGATGCCAATTAGCCATCACTGCCAAGCTCACTCACCATCCGAGCCACTTCGCCAGTGACAGGTAGGCAGCCTAAATCCCTTTTCCATTTTTGGGTTTGTTTTAAACTTTATTTTGGGGGGCCTTTGCATACTGGTTTCATGTGTTTTCAAGGTTTTGGGGGCAGGGTCATCTATTTCAGGATTAGAGTCGTCCTTCCTTTCACATAAGGCCATCGTGGTCGGCTAAGTTTCTCGTTCAAAGTTATCTACCTTAACCTTTAACCTGGTCACCCGCCGTAGCTTGCATATCTTATTTTGGTCGGAATAACTGTGTGTAATGAGCGTTTGAGTTTACTACGGCCAGTGTCTTCTACGCTTTTACCAGGTTCCCTGCCGCCGTAGGACTTACCTCTAGAAAGGGTTTTAGGCGCTTAGCAGCCAAACATCAGTGGCATGGGATAACCGTTCTGGTCCAAGCAAATGGTTTTAGAGCTTCCATGTTTGGTCTTCAGTTCCCCCCATGTCGCCGAGCCCTTATCCTCAAAACCCACACGGCATCCGCGTCTTGCTCAGTCGTAATACTAAGCATGTTGCTCCCATCAAAATTTGTTTCTATAAAAGGGGGAATGTAAAATCTTTCATCGAACGAGTTTTAAAACTGAAGAGGAAAACCACCTGTGGAGTAACACTAAGATAGTTTACCCATTTTTGGTTCTAATGAAGAGTTTCGCCATTTAGTTCTACTTGTTGTTTAGTTGCTTTCTATTTTCCACATTTATGCACATCCTTGGGACTGTTCAAACCTTAATAATTTTTTCTTTGTCAGCATGAAAATCATCATTTGCTTGACTGTTTGTGCTTTCTGTAGTATCTCCAAGTTGCATTTGTTGCTCTTATAAGTTTGTTTGTACATTAAGCCAAAAGAAAATTAAACTTGTTATTCACCCTTAGGTTTAAATTTTGATGCAAACAGTCTAATAAACACCTTTTTTGTATTTGGAAACTTCATTGTAATTTAAAATCCAAACAAACACTCATAGCATTTAAACAATGTTTCAAATATGCTCATTGACTGTACCATGGATGATGAATTATTTGTAAATATTTTGATTCCTCAATGGTTCCTTCTGTGTCTCATCGGACTTGATATGCATAAACGTTCTTCCAAGCGAAACTCCAAGTTAGTAGAGCCAGAATCAAACGTCGAAATATTATTGGATACTTCACTAGAGACGATGTTCGGAGATACTCAAGTTGTGACAGGGATCACCCCAAAGTTCAAATGAGGCGAACTATACAAAGCCATCAGAGATGGAAATATCCCTGACACTTCCATCGAAAATTTAATGGTCTACCAGAACGTAAAGAGGTCCAACCTCCATAAGGCGGCCACACGCCCAAAGTTATTCCCATGCTCAGAGGTTATCGGGTGGATTCTGCCCCAGGTAGATGTTAGCACCAGGATCATTTCAGATGTCAAAGGAGAAGGGATTGCATCCTTCCAACCAGCCCACATAGCTGCAGCATACAAGCTACCCTCCCCTAAAGTCGTGATGAACGATGCCTGGATAAGTGGGGTGTATATGGATCACTTTGAGTATGCTAAAAAGATGACGGTCGCTGAGAAACAATTGAGACCGAGGTCTAGCGAGGAATACGATAGTCAAAACTTGAGGACCCTGTATATACTCATAGCCCTAATTTTGAGCCGGATTTTTGGCTTGGCAAATGGAAATACATATAAACTCAGCTGGGTACCAGTGATGTACCACGTTGCCACACATGGTACAATGTTCAACTGGGCAGATATCATCTCTGACAGTATGTTTTCACATATTGTTGCAGCACAAGGAGGGATGACACAGAAAAAGGTTGAATTCTTCATGTCTTCCTATCTCTTGGACTGCATATTAATCAGAAACCCTTTCCCTGATTTGGGATGTGTTTGGAACCATACCGAATCTCCCCTTCATGTAGTTTATCAGATGACATGGGCTCACAAATACGCCAGCCACTACAAGCTTATCTATGAAGGGTTAATCATGTCGTTGTACCAGCTAGTCTTCAAAGAAGAACCAAATTGTCTAACCGAGAATGCTTTGACAATTATCAAGGAGCATGGAGATTACTATTTCTCCGCAAAAGGAACCTATATCATAATGTATGGGGTGGGCCAACCCCCTTTTCTATTGCCTCAATATGCTACAAACTTTGCTATGCACAAGGAGGCTATAAGGCAAGTTTTCATCAATGGGGTTGGAAATTTTCTCCATGAGAATAAAAAGGCCTCCTACCCACCATTGTCGTTCACTATCGGCGCATACAAATTCCCCAAGGCAAAGGGGGCTGAGGATTTTTTCAAGGATTTAGAGGCCTTTCATTTTGGAACAAATATTTTTAGAAGGAATGATAGCGAAGATAAGGTCGCTGACCATTGTTCTTCCTGCAGAATTAACTTTGAATACATGCATCGCTTCTTGAAGGATGAAGAAGTGTATCGGAGTGCAAGGAACATGAATGAGCTGAACAAGCGTTTTGTTCGCAAAAGCAGAGCCGGTTCCATTTCTTCTACTAACGCTGCAAAGGAAGTTGAAAGGAAGCGAAAAGAGGAAGCAGAAAGGTGACAAAAGGATGAAGTCGTTAGGCTACAATTGGCATTGGCAGAGAGGAGGCTAAAGGAAGAGGTAGACAAAAGGAAGAAGGAAGAAGCCGAAAGAATCCTAAGGGAAGAAACTGAAAGAATCCAGAGAGAAGAAGTCGAGAGATTGCAAGAAATTAGAGAAAGAGCGGACAAGGAAGTAGCTGAACAGCTAAAGCAAAAGGAAGAAGAATAAAATTCCAAGAAGGTTGTGGAAAAGGGAAGCTCGAATGTGCAATATATGGACATAGACCCACCTGAGATGTCCAACGAAATACTCACCATAGGACACGTCCCATTGGCTGAGCTCGGACTCACGCCATACACCCCGTCAAAGCATCATACTGTGTCCGAATTGGACACTATCATCTTTGATCAAAAAAGAAATACTATCACAAAGAGAACAAAGAAGAGACTGAAAATGGCCTCCCAACCCGATGTCGTCACTGTTCAGGAGAGCACCATCATGGAGGGTATACACAAAGACCCTAAGTTCATGGCATCTGTGAACATAGCTGATGTGCAAGCAAATGTAGATAATGTCGCCAAATTAATTAATGATATTGAGTGAAGTAAAGAGAAGCTACTCAAATTAAAAGATAATTTGGTGAAGGAGCGAGGAGAAGGGATGGAATTGAAAAGGAAACATGACGCCCTTTTATCTGAGAAGGAAAGGATAATGAATGAATACCAGAATTTGGACACAGAAAAGGAGGCATTAATTGTACAGTTAATGATTATGGAAGGGGAAAGGAGCAACTTTGAATCCTGAATCACTCAGTTAGAGTTAAGTGAGTCAGCCTCCAACCAACAGATCGAAGAATCAAAATCTCATGTGGAGGATTTGGTTAAGGAGAAAGAATCTTTGGCAGAGCAACTGGAGTTAGTAGACAAGAGAAAGCTAGATATAACTATGTTTTTTTATCAAGCCTACAAGATTCAGGAACAGATATATCATTCTCAAGAAATTCTCACAGATGAAATATATAAGATGAAGCTAATGATGGCAAGAATGAACGTGATATTTTTTGAGTCACTGGCATTCGGGAGAGAGATGTTGGAAATTGCAGATAAGGTTGGAAAACATATGGCCTGGAGGGAGACCAACTCAGAGTACCCTGATCATCTGCCCCATAAGACAACAGAAGACTTGAATTCAGAGATGGCTCTTCTGGAATTCTTCAGGAAAGCCTCTAGGAGGATAAATAATGAAATTCCTAAGACCATCGAAAAATGTCATGACTTTTACAAAAGAATCCAACAGGTCCATGAGAAGTGTCGCATCCCTTTAGTCCTTAAGATAAATGAGCTTCCAACAAAGGACCAACTCATGGCACAACTGTAGGATGGGCTGCGGGGAGACCTAGAGTATATTAGAAAAGTGGATGCTCTCACAGAAGAAGATATTCATCACTTCGTGGGACAGGCTTCTATAAGCGCATATTTCCTGGAAGACAGTTGCAAGGCTGCAGCAGAAGGGGTAGCACATGTGGAGGCACAATTGTGAGTCCATGAAGTAACTTTAAAATTATTGGAGCCTATTAAATATAAGACCATAGTTGAAGAAGTTAATGCATGGGCAGAATATATTTCTAGTTTGGGTGGGCCCACCTAATTTTTTTTAAAATTGTAAATATCTTTTGTATTTTCCTATGTAAGCACTAGAGGACAAATTTTGGGGAATCCTAGGGTTAGGGTAGATGAAGAGTCACTAGAAGACAAAAAATTTGTAAGATAAATAGGGGAAGAGAATAGAGAGAAAGGACTTTTGCTAGCACAATAGAGCTAGACCATTTCTGTAAGAGAACTATTTTTCTGCTGAATAAGAAGGATATGTTGCCTAGGAAAAGCATGCACAGAGATTTTTTGCCTGGAATGTGTGGAATGTTAATGTGGAACTACTTCTTCTTGCATTCATAACTCATACTGTGAGATCGTTCTAACTTTCTTGAATTACTTCATAGTGATGAATGATTTTACTTTCTGTGTAAATGTTTATGTGCTAAATGATTAATAACTTGTTTTATTATATCAGAGTTGTCTTTGGTATTCTTTCTGCTGTAAATGTGAATATTATGTTGGAACAGCTACCTATTATACTTGTATGAACGTTTCCAGTATATTACTCTTAATTCAAATTTTCTCCCTACAAGGATAAGATAGTTAGCTTAGATTAGAAATAAATGAATTGATCAGTAGGAGTGATAAGACGGGAGGTAAGCACCTACGTATCACTTGCTGAGGCTTATGCTTGTCATTTCTAGATTACATGCATTTAATTAGGGCACTTGCATCTCATATCTAAAATAAATATATAAACGGTGAACCGGGTCGTAACCGGTAAAAGAACTTAAACAACCACACCCACGCTAGTCGGACCGTTAACCAGACAAGTTCCCTACACCAAACGGTGAGCGATCTAATTGGGATTGCTTACCAAGGAGAATCCCTAATTGTTGGTGCTGCGATTTCCGGGGCATCAACATAGTCCAACCACAAACCAATGGAAAGTATTCCTCGACTTCCACTCCAGGGAAATTCTAGTGGCTCCAAGACAAAATATTCATAAATATATCAATCCAACCTCAAATCCAATGGCAAGTGGATTCCACATCACTTCCAATCGAGGATCTCCAGAGGCAATTCTAGGACAAAATAGTGGCAATTCTAGAGTAACTCAACTTGGGCACAGTCTTAGCAAGGGCGCACCAACCACCAAAAACTCATGTCAAGAGAAACCAAAACCAATAACACCAGTACCATAGAAAAAAAAAGAGCCAAGAACATGCATAACCAACAAGAGAGACTAGCTCACAACCACACAAATCCCATTTCCCAAGAGCAATTGGAATTGGGGGGGAAGAGGGAGAGACACAAGGGAGGAGTTACATTCCCAAATTGGAAAAATGGGAGTTGCACTTCTCGAGAGGGCGCATTAGACGGGAGAGGAAGATTCCTCATCAAGGTGGGAGTTACAAATTTTCATGAGGGGCGCACTAGGTGAGGAAAAAACTCTAACTCCAAATAAAATTAATCCCAGAATAAAATAAAAAACAAGGGGTAGCATAACACATGAGGGTGCATAAATCGATAGGATCCACCAAGTCCACAAGAAGGGTGTATGACATCCACATAGGTCAAAACACAAGGTAACACTTTTCCCACAACCCCTTGCTCGTAACATCATGGTTCCTCGTACTATTTTTCATGGCATCAGTTGATCCGATTATTTTATTTATTAATAATGTTCAACATAATAAAATAATAAGAATGTGCAAACCATAGTCTTGGCACCTTGTTCCATAATATCCAACATAATAACAACAATAATATGTCCAGGGGATAAACTAGAGGGTCATTACAATATTCAAAAACTCTAAATTTTCTTTTGTATTAGACATTATGATGACAGTCGAGGCCTCCTTATCCAGGTAGGACCAAGTACAAAAGACTCAATCAAACTTAGGGATTCTTGCAATTCTTCCCTTTATAAGCAATATTTCAGCAAATTCAAAAGTAAAAGTGAGGGGTGTCGGTCTCAGCTAAAAATGAACCCACATACAATGTACAATTCAACTTATATTCAGTTTGGTATTGTACAAAAACACATATTCCAGTACCAAAACAAACACTAGAACTTACAAACAAAACATAGTTGCAAGTTACACTAATGATGTTGAATTGAGGAATCTACTATACCTAAATGGTGTGGATCTAATTCTACAACTTCTCTTCTTTTGGAGCAGTTGTAGCAATAGTTTCAAGCTTGCTTGACTCTAGACAGGTTTCAAATCTTCTCTGACTGCAATTTATCTTTCACAATGCATGTCACTGTATGATAACTAATGGTTAGAAAAGAGTTGTCAATTTTTTATATACACGGTCCATTTCAAGAAACTATGTGCACTATGCAGGTCTCCATACACGATTTGCACCACAAATTTAATTCTACAACAGTATGCAAATTCAATTTTGCAGCACTATCAGTTCTGCAGTGGTTATTAAAATAGTTATGTAGCACTATTAAAAACAGTTCTATAGCGCTATTATAAATAGATTTTGCAGTGCTATTAATTTTGAAGTGTGCTTACATTTAATTCTAAAGCACTATAAATTCAAATATTAATGAACTTCCAAGGATGTGAACCAAGTGCAACAAACTAGAAACTCCATTACAGTCACCAAATGCTACAATGTGCAACAATTTCAAAACTAGAATGCTACTAGTCTTCAAATGGTTCAATGTTCTTCACTCACAATATTCAATAAGTTAGTTGCTCAAATACTGTAAGTAAAAATATCTCTGCAATAGATTCCAAGGAACAATTGAACTAGATAAAATGATACAAAATTGGCAATACTATGCAAATTGTAATGCATACCACACAAAAATTCTAGTGCAACTCTAAAAGTAAATAAGAGATGCTCAATGCAGCTCCAATTTAAACTTCAATGCATAGTTAAAAGACCCATCTTCGAGCTCTTTAATCCATATCACTACATCTCTAATGTTTAACAAACAATGCAGCAGTATACATTTGATCAACTCAACCTTCTTGTTTTACTTTTGATGCATTCAACGCATATGGTGCAGAAAGCCAGCTTCACAAGCTAAAAGAAATCTATGCTTTTTCATGTGTACGCTCTCCATCAGCATTCTTTAATGTAGGCTTGTATACATGCTCTTCCAGGATTATATCCAAGTTTTTCTAGGCTTTTATCGCAGTAAAAATACAACTAATCTACACATAGCTTATTCAATATCTTGATATGCTTAAAAATTGAACTCGAGCATAAGCTAATACATATTTCTATCAAACGTGTGGAGATGAAAAAAAACTAGAGGCAAAGAAAGAAGTTTATAACCCACTATGTTCAATAGGTAAAATGTGTGCATCTCAAAAAGAACTAAGATCACCTCCATATGGTAAACCTAAGAATCAGTGTAGAACCTTTATCTAACATTGCCTCTCTTGTTGTTGATACCCATGAGCACATGCAACATGTTGCAAAGGCCCTTCTTCAAATATCAAAGGTTTAATTGCAGATATAGTAAAGTAGATGAAAAAACATTCAGCTTCAACATGCAGATCATGCAGATCATGCTCCTATACTTGGGTAGATTTATATCAAGTATGCTCCCAATGGCCCCACAAAAGATGTCCTTAGGTGGGTGCAACCAAATGTTTACAACTTCAGGGATATCTTCATTTGATGATAAAATGTGATCCAAGAAGTCATGTGAGCTAGGAGATCTCACAGCCCAAATGGGCCAAGTGACCAAATCATATTCCTCCATCAAGGGAAGATTTTGATCTGAATCTGCCGAAGCTATTTGAGTAGCTTGGTATGAAAATTCTACGACAAATAGGGGTGATCCAAATGCTTTCCAACATGTAAATGACATTACACAAGCTGAGGTCCCTTCATCCACTATGGTTAGACAGATGTTCTTACCATGAGTCATTACTTTAATCTGAAAAGCAACTTCGGGAAGGATCCTACATATTGAATGGTCTATGTCTGATGTGATCAAAGTCTCATCGGATGAATCAACAACGCCAATTGTAGACAATAGTTCTTTTCTTTGTGCAGAACGACATTGCAATACCTCCAAGGCCAACATGGCACATGGTAATTGAGCTAGGTCCTCAAGAACATTATCATTCTGAGCAACTCGCGTGTTAGGATTATGCATTGTTCTACGTAGAACACCTTTGGGGGGGTATGGTATTAAGTCTATGGCTGGTTTCTCAATGTAGAGATAACCACCTGGCTATGATTCTGATTGATCCGATGTACTAGGAGAGACATCAAAAGAATTAAGTCTTGTTTGAATGTTCATCTCGGGATCACACATGAAGACATTGGCATTGGGATCATTGCCCCTTTGCGGGG
This sequence comes from Larix kaempferi, assembly GCA_027924585.1. Classification (NCBI taxonomy): domain Eukaryota; kingdom Viridiplantae; phylum Streptophyta; class Pinopsida; order Pinales; family Pinaceae; genus Larix; species Larix kaempferi. The sequence continues at coordinate 22,153,112 of BSBM01000887.1, forward strand.
GGGTTGGTAGAGTTGCATTCACACAGGAATTTAAGTGCAGATCTTGAAGAAAAAAAAGGCAGAGTGCTAGCTCAAAATTCAAGAAACTCAAATCTGAATGTAATTTGAGGTAGTTTGATGAATTAGAGGTGTAGTTAGGTCAGTCTTGAGCTTCTTAAGCTAGATATAAGGTTCTTTTAATGATCTTTAAGCCACAAAGGAGTAAATCTGAAGAAAGAACACCACAAAAATTGAAGAAAAATCAAGAAACTTCAAGAAATTTCAACACAAAGTATGGTCGCCAATCTGATAACAGCAATTAGTGTAGGGACTTGTCTACACTATTTCAACTATTTTACTAAGAAATGGTGATTTTCTATGTCAGCAAATGAAAAGATTATCACAAGTTTCTCAAGATCTACATTCATTCATCAAAACTCATTAAGATCTAAATCCATTTGAGAATTAAATTCATACATGATAAGCAAAATTCAAACTCTTAAATGGAACAAACTTGAATCATTTCATATTAAAACAATGAAGAGATACATCCTTACCATGGACCTTGGTGTGAATCCCTCCTCCATTGCCATGAGCTTTCCTTCCTTCACCCTTGCTTTTGAAGAATTTGAGCTCTTCTTCCTCCTTCAGAATCTTTTCAGCATGTTTTTGCTCTTCCTTTGTGTCCTCTACAATGCCTCCCATGCCTTTCTTATATAGCATTGGGAAATGAACTTTAGGATTTTCTTCTAAATGTGGGATTACTTCTTTTCCTCATTTTAAATTATTTTAACCTGAAAACCCACTTTTCCATAGTTTTTAGGCTTTTTGCACAACTTTTAAGCACAATTAATGCATTTTAATGCATTATTCTTCACATTTTGATTGGTGTAGCTTAAGTTTGGACCTTTAATGAGCGGTTTTATGACCAAACTTGGTCTCCTTAGGTTCTTATTATCTTCACCTAATCCTTCCATTTATGGGAGAAGTGATTAGATCAGAGATGACTTGTTTCCGAATGTACTTGTGTTTTGTCTTCATGTTGCGGGCGCATAGTAAAGATGTGCTTCTTCTGTCACATGACTAGGGGTGTTAATTTGATTGTTAACACATCCCGATCCACAACACTCACTAAATTAGTCTTAAAAACCGAGAGGCGACCCACATGGCTCTGAAAGAAATGAAGCTCCACGGGTGTACTCTCCATGCAGAGGCTCCACCACTAAAATTTTCAGTCAAAATGAAACTCCAACGGTCGTAGTCAGTGTACAGAGGTGAGTTCATGTAGTCATGGTGGTGGTGATCATTGAGCAACAGTCACAATATTTATCACAGTCTTCAAGCAATCTTCGAGCAGCAAGAGAGAGTGGTCACTTGTGAACATCATAGCCTAAAAAATTGTAGCTCCAGGCTTCCAATGTTCACACTAGGGTATGATGGCTCCGCTCCACAATAGTAACAGCTTCATGAAGTTCAAGCTCCATGATAATCTTAAGAGAGTGCATGCTTTGGATGAGAGATTCTTCACACAACACATTCAAAGCATACGAGAGAGTCTTCATGCTTTGGATGCAACAATAAAAATGGTGCTAGGGTTTCCCCTACACAAGCACTAGCTTCTCAAAAAACGTAGGAGTAGAATGCCAAAGATCAAAACGTAGAGGATAGCAGTTGAGAATCTCGGAACTGACTAGAATTCCAAATATTGAAACGTAGAGAGCACTCTACAACATTGGGCAGGTTGTCACCTTAGGAATAAAAATACCATGAGTGGCCATATAAATATACATCTACATTGTTTGAAACTTTATATGCACCGTCCATAATCCTCACTTTGTCTTTTTTATCACCACGACATAATGCTTTGAAAAACCCAAAGACAATGAACATCTCTAGCCACAAAAGGTTTGAAGCATTGATATCACAACATGAGATAATATTCACGCATTTGGAGTCTATCCACGAACTTGGAGAATTGGTTCCAGTCTTAACAAGTCTCCAAAGGTTGCTCCATGCAACAATAGAAATAATCACGATGCTCTCTTCACACTGCAATAGTAATTATACTCAACTCCATGATGTTTGAGCACAAAACTTTGCCAAGTGCTTCACCATCGAGTTCTTCACCAACTCACACGCTCTTCCATGCAACACCTAAAGGATAGACACTTCAAGCAGTCTATGTCATAGTAGCAAAATACGGTCATATTGGCAGTTGTTGTACGGAAATTTGGACCACGTTAAAAATACGGCGAACATTCGAGATGATACGGTTCGGTACAATCAACTATTTATTTACCCAATTTTGAACGAACTGAATTGGAATCGAATTCATATTGATACAATAAAATATAAAACTCCAAAGCATGGCCGATTAATAGAAATATTTATTTAAGAAAAAAAATTAAAATACTTTTTTAATTTAGTGTTAGTATATGTTATACTGTTAGACTTTTATATCATCTGCGTTATTACTATTACATGTAGTTTTTTATTTAAGTTTTATTTTATTACATGTAGTTTTTTTATTTAAGTTTTATTTTATACCATTGTTATTTTAATTTTACATTTTAGTATTTATTATTTATCAAAAAATAAATTTATGTAGTTTTTTTGTTTTCATTTTTTTAAGTCATTTTATATAAAAATAGATTTATATAGTTTTAAGTTTTATTTTTAAAGTTTTCAATGAAAAATGAATGAGATGTTAAAATTTGGAATGATTATGTATAATTTTATTTTATTTTTAAATTAAAATTGCATGTTTTTTGTATTTATAAGATGTCTACTCCTGTATTTTAGTCGTACGTGATTTTTGTATTACGTATTTTTTCCGTATCGTATTCGAATTCGTATTTTAGTCTGTGTAGAAACCCTAGCATAGAGGTTGTTTGGACCACATGGAATCACCGTGTGCAAGGAATAACACATCAAGGCCATTGGGTGTCACCTCATGCAGACTGTACAATGCATCAATGAAATCCAGAGAAAAAGGAGCATCCCAAGAACACACAACCAAACCATGCTCAAACCAACCACCAACCAGGTGTTGTGAGTGAGCGAGTGTCAACACATTGCGAGTTGAATTCCTCGTCTATCTGTTGCGTGAGGTTACAGGAGGGGTGACACAATTTTTCATCCTATTCGCTCCCACCATCGTCATGTCACAACACTGGAGCCTGTAATTAATCCCGTGAACTATGAGACAAGCTCACGATATAGCACACAAGCAAGCCAACAACGCAAGGCACATGTTTCAACGCACACCAAAAAGGGTGCATCACAAGATATCCCATTCAATTAAAAACGTGATATGCAAAGATTTCAAAAAAATGCAGCAAAGTCACGTTTGTCTTCAAATGTTGCTATAGTGAAGGTTTCACGTAGAGAGACCACATCGCAGTCATCAAACATAGTTGCAATGCAACTCAAGTAGACTACAATATGAATGAAAAGTTTCATTAGAATTAGGGTAACGTCTAGAGATTTCACATAGATAGTAACGTCTACACAGAGAATTGTTAGGGTTTTGTGTTATTGTAGAATTGAGCAGCGCATTCAGGAAAAGATAGAATGAACGAGCAGAGCGCAGTCTCGCGAAGGGTAGAAATTGTTGCAGAGAATCATGGGACAAGGCTCAAAATAGGCTCTGATTGAATGGAAAGAAGATTGCAGCATAAAGATAAGAGCACCAGACTTAAAGGAATTAGTGCAGGGGCCACACACTCATAAGTGGCTCAAGTATCTTGGCAAAATGTAGGTCACGAGCCACACGAATTATAACAGCTCTGATACCACTTTTAGGTGCCCCATTGGGAAGATAGGAAATAATTCACACAAAGAAAGGATAGGCATGAAAGCACATATTAATCTCATTAATAATATACATATTTATACAAATGAGATGTCCCTTGGTTTGATATTCCAAGGTGACTCTTGGGCTCACAAGAGACTAATAGTCTTCTCCAAATGACTTTTCCTATTCACCTAGACTTTTGATTTACCTTGAACGTGAATAGTGAACATTAATCCAAACACTGAGGATTATGTTCCCAACAATATCAAACAAATGAACAATTTGTAGGTGCTCATAGTAGGGAAACCTACTGAATTTTCTTGGATAACTTTTCATTCCTCGTGGAAGCCTATTAATGCCTTGATCGTGAACTTCATGAAGCATAGTTACAGAAATTACAACAATCATTGTCAATTACAACAGTAAACAAAACACAATATAAAAAAATAAATTCCAAACATTACATATATAATGATAGATAGACAATTTGATTCGTACCTTGACAATTTCTATTATATTGCGACTTCCATAGGTGAGGTGTCATTCTTTGTAGTTTTAATGCAATCTCTTCTTTCCCATTAAAGAGATAGTTTTCAGTAGTTCGATACCTATGATTCTTAGAGAGGAAGTGTCTATACTCATCAAACACCTCATTTCCTAAACTTTTTGAATGATGAGATTTCATCTTAGGGCCATAAACTAGACATGCAAATTCTGCCTTTATTTGAAGACCTACAAGAGATGGATTAACTATGTCAATTTTAATTATATATAATGAATGGATTATTTTTAAAAAAATCATGATATCAACTTCATAAAATTAAATACTATTAAAGTGCACGCTATAATTACATACCACAAAAATGTGTTAGACCTAGGCATCGTGAATTGTCTATACTATCATTACATGGAATTGAAATTGCCTTTGTTGTATTGGTCTAGAGACAACATACATAGTGATGTCATTCCATAGCTTTAGTAGCTTGTCGATAAGAGCCTCGATATAGACATTCATATCTTTAACTTGGTACTTACCTAATTGATTTGAACATATATAGTACATAATTATTACAACCATTTTACATATATAAATATATATGAGTAAATGAAAAAAATATAAGACATTATGCAACAATTACGACATATGAGATGCTACTGCGTTAAAAAAATTGTTGTAAGCAAATACTCAGAACAATCATTGTCAACGTTATGTGCTCCCTCTTTATTGACATCCATGGAGGAATGTTATTTTTGATAACAAAAATAGGCCACACAAGGTGAATAGATTTCATCTATGCAAATGGATTGACATCGTCCGCTACTAATGAAAGCCTAGCATTATGAGGTTCTTCTTTAAAGTGTGTCCATTTTACCTCCATGTCTCTAAATGCAGAACCATCTGCAGACATTCAAATAATTACATCTTCACTTCTATTATGTGCATGGTAATCCATAAATTGTGCTATGCTTTTGCACATGAACAGTCGTTGCATGCGTGGAATAATGGGAATATAACAAAGAACCTTGTGAGGCACCTTTTTTGTTGATCTGTTTGATATCTACCAATATGGCAATCCGGGTATTCCTTTTCAAATTCATATTGATTATGATATATAATATGATCATTAGGGCATGCATCAATTGTTTGATACTCCATTCCAATATATTCCATGATGGCACATAAATCTCGGTATGTGCGAGGTAAAATATTTGACGATGGTAACAAAAAATCAGCTATCAAGCTACAACCAAAAAATTGGTTAATATAAAGAAAATTTATGGTACATATTACATCCTTATTAATTTTAATGATTTGAATTAACAATAAAAATAGAGGAAAAATATAACCTTTATCATGATGTATATGTGATGAAATATATTACATACCTTAACATTCGTGTAATCAATATGTTTGAAAAACCAATCATAACCTTCAAGTTCATTATTAGCAATATATCAGAGAGAAGAGTTGTGTTGGATCCTTCATAACGGGGTTCATCAAGTAGAGGTAAATCAAGAACATCATCAAATTCATCGTCTTGATCATAATCCATTCTAGCATTAAATGTGTCATGGATCAATGTATTTGTACCATCATCTTCAACTGTGTTATTAGCATGATCATCTTCTTCCATATGATCATTAACTTGATCTTCAATATTCTCTCCATGTTCCTCCGTCTCTTGTTCAACCAAATTCTTCGGGTGATCTGCCTAGGGGGCTTTCCTTTATAATTACAATCAATAAAGAGATATTAGTGTATATATAAAAAATATTAAAGCAATAAAAATACATTTGCAAAAATAATCAATATAAAGACATGTAATGAACAGCTTACCAATGGACGATATTCATGTCCCCCTTCAACATGTCCATGCTCCATACAATGTATTTTAGTTGATGTTATATTTATTCTTCACATGTTAAAGCCCCTTCATTTACTACAAGGACAATAACATTTCCCATCACCCTTTCTTTTCACTCCAACCCACAATCTAGCAAGCTGTAATTCTCGATTGTGTTCTAAAAAAAATTTATGTAACATTTTCCTTTACCAAGCTCGAGTGATGATTATTGATCTTAAAATATAAAGCTCCACACTTCAATTATTTGTAAGGATATTAAGTACATATAAAATAATTCTGGTTTTTTGCACAAAACAGAGTCCCTCCAACCTCCGCAAACCGTCGTTACTATAACAAAAATGTCGGAATGTTTCTAACATTTTAAGTTTTTATAAATGAGTTTCTGACGAATCTCCAACAAACGTAACCATATTATCATTGGTGTAATAAATAAGGAGGTTGATTATAGACAACAATTATAGACACGTCGGAAATATGAGGTCTCTTTTCCTAGCCATTAAATAATCTGACGAAAATTGTACGGGTGTTGGAAATCTAACGATTGTCGAGGGAAAATTGAAAAAAAAAAAAAAAAATTCAAATTCAATAGGTAATATCCGATAATACAACCAATTTTGTGGGTATCATCAGAGTATGTCGTCGAATGTTTTGTTCAAATGTAATTGTGATATATCAACCTCCACTAGAATGGATGCAATCCTTTTATCTTCACCTAAAAGCATACTGTCCTCCATGAAAATATATCAACCAACAAGATTAGCCACAGATTCGAGAATAGGCCAAGTCCAAAGTTGTAATGCAAAGGCGAACAGCTAATGCCGAAGATGTATTTTAACCACACGTTGCTTTATCATATTGAAAGAAGGATTCCAACGATCAAGGACCAAAGAACCTTGGAGCCCCTGTCAGCGGTAGGACCAGATAAGAAATGCCCCAAATCTCCACAAGTCTTCGACTTCACAACAGGATCATTTTTCAATGAATCAAAATCTTTGGACGCATTAGGATGTAGAGCAGACACAAGGATAAAATCACAGAAAAAGTATCCCTTACCAGAAGAAGGAGAAAACCTGTCTTTTGGCGAAAATACCAATGACCAATTTTCTCGCCTATGAAAAGCCATGTCTAGCGGGGCTCTTTATTTATTTATTATTGTTTTGTTTTTTCTTTTAGTGCCATTATTTGTTTTTCCTTTTTTTCAGTAGTGCTGGTTTGTTTTGCTATGGTTTAAACCATTTTTAATTTTAAGCCCTTCAAAAATGGTTCCAGTGGTCACATTTATTTTCGATCTGATAATTGGTTTTAAGATTTTTTGTGTAAAAATTCTAGGCGTTAAGGCCATGGCGTCATACAAGTTTTAATTTTAAACCCCCCAAAAGTGGGTGATTTTGGGAGCACCACTTTTCGATTTGGGAGTTTATTTTAAGGATTTTGTTATAATAGTGCTAGTTGCTAAGGTCATGGTTTGAGACAATATTTTAACCCCCCCCCCCAAAAAAAGGAGGTGATTCTGGGAGAACACTTTCGATTCGAGAGTTGATTTTAAGGTTTTCATTGTAATGGTACCGATTGTTAACATCACAATTTCAAACAAGTTGTAAATTTAGCCTTAATAAAAAGGGTGATCTTGGGAGCACCAATTTTGAATTCAAGGGTTTATTTTAAGGTTCTGCTTAACCACATTACAAATCATTGTTGTAAAAGGTTGTAATTTTAACCCCAAAAGAAAAGGGTGCTACTAGTAGCACCATTTTTTGAAATAGGGTAAAAACAACTACCAAATATGACTTCTGAAAAATGAGAGCATTGAAGAGTTCTCATCAAGTTGGTAACTATGTTGGAGATGACCCCATATGTACAAGCATAATTCATAAGGATAACTAGATCAATCAAATAAAAAAGAGACTTACACTCATATGCACGCATTAATTTATTATTAAATCTATTTCTTCACAAACCACAAATATTAATAAATGTACATCTATATTTTTCAAAACCCTCAACAACTTAGTTGGTAGTGTGCATGTGTTCTAGGTGAAATAACTCTCTTGGTCAAGTTTCATGTAATAACAACAAACATAATTATCCTACTGAAAGCAACGGCAACAATGCTCTTGAGTAGCGAATAAAGTAATTCAACTAGGGGTTCTCGCCTCCATGGATTACTACAATTAAAACTTCTAACATAAGGAAAAACATTGATTATACCACAAAGTTGTCATATGTTACTCCCATAACTTGGAAAAATCATTATCAATAGCAACAACCCTAATAGGATCCCCCACTCATACTTCCAACCATCGGTCCAAAATCCAATCTTAGAAGGAGAGTTGAGAAAGGTGTTCTTGGTGTTGATGATGGGGCAAAGGTGATGTAGTAGGCTAATGGTAGGAAAAAATGAAACAAAATTAAATCAAACATCCTCAAGTCAAACGCTGCCACTTGTGCCAAAAATGACACGTCACTTGGATTGGAAAAAAGGTGATTTATTGTAATGTCCCCATCCATCAATCTGAATAATAGAGGGGATATTTACAAATTATGGGGATATAAATTTCACCCCATGGCCATATTATGAATTTATAAACAATAAAGAATGTGTGTGTAGATGCATAATTAAAAATACATCTAGCAGAAACAAACTCTACCCACACACACATCATGCATATACAGCATATTCATCACAGGCGTAAGAATAAAATGCATTACAAATTTAAATACAAAGAGAATACTTATCTTTAAATAAACAAGATCCTAGCAACTACTTGTGTAAGAGCGATTTTCCACCCAAACATAGGCACTATTTCTAGCATATACTCTTTCTACTAAGAGGCCACCCCCAAACTAGACTATGAGGCCACCAAGGCGAAGGGAACTCCTACAAGCTTCTCTCTTTTAACCCACAACCCACTCTACTCTCTACACTTAGCTAAATTCTCATTTAGATCTCTATAGGAATCTCACTCAACCATCACAACCTTGGCTCCGACAATACCTTCCCCACATAACACTCTCATGGACTCAGGAATCCACGTCATCGATCCATGATTCTCTTGGGTGATCCATATTTCTAGGTGCTTCCATTGTGTGCATAAAAGTAGACCAACCTACTATATGATGTTGGAGAACCACATGTAGCCTTAATTCATGGCTTCTCAAGCATGCAAAAGTAGAAAAACTCAAAGGGTAAAGTTCCCTAGCTTGCCCAACCTCTATGCTCACCTACAACCATCTCTTTTTACCTAAAAAATCATAGCCATGTCTCTAAATTCGAATTTATGGGTTTTCACAGTTTGAGAATTGGTAATAAATAGCATGGTGGCAATTATGTGTAGTGTCCATAACTGCTAGTAAAAATATGCATAATGAATAATGAACAATAAACTCCAAAACGATGGTAGAAAGGTGGAAAGACAGCTGACATAACTTCTAAACATCCGATAGAGGTCTCTTACAGTAGTCACAGAAGTAGATTCATCCCATGCTTCCATAACCACGTGAGAAGACTTTCCCCACCAACCTAACACATGCATTCAATGGTTGGGTGAAATAGTAAAAAGGAAGTAATTGGTTCATTTAAAGCACATGGTAGCAACAAATGAGTTCTAAGGTTGACACTTGGAAATGGAGGATTAAATCTTCCATAGGCCCCCTTTCCTCTTCCCCTCTAGTGGAATCATAGCCCCTCTAGTGCTCTTTACAAACCATCTTGGACCATTATATTATTTTCCAACATAATATTTACATAGTATTTCGAATTCGCATGATAAGCCAACCACACAGTCCATAATCAAATATTGACCTCATACATGACTAGATATTCACTAGTTGGGCCTTGGCCTTGAGCTCCACACTATAAATCCATACTAGCATATTTACATCATTTACATGGTTTTTTATTTAATATATTCCAATTCAAAATGGGGGGTATTACAATGTTCTCCCCCTTGGAATAACAGTGTCCTCGATGTTTACTCAAAATGAAAACAAAAATGAATATGCCTCTATCATGGCATCCTCTAGCTCCCATGTAGCCTCACCGGGATCAAAGTGCTTCCACTGCACCTTTACCTATTGCATGGCTCAGTTCCAAAGCAATGTTACCTTCCTATCAAGGATGCATAGTGGTTATGTTTGGAACTCTCCCTCAAGTTCCACCCGAATCACATCCCAATCAATAATATGGTTAAGATCGTGTACATATTTCTTAATCGAAGAAACATGAAAAACATTATGATCTCTAGTGTTAGTAGGAAATGCAATTCTACATGCAATTAGACATATCCTCTCAAGCACTTAAATTGGCCCACAATATATTGGCGACAGATTGGCAACACTTCAAAGCTTCAAGGAACTTTTCCTTGGCCTCACCCTGAGGTAAACATGATCCCCAACATGGAATTCCCTATGCACTGTGTTCTTATCTACATAGTTTTTCTGTCTATCTTGGGTTGCTTTTAAATTTTGCATAATTCTTGCAACCTCTTGTTTCATTTCCTTGAGCATTTTTTGTCCCAAGAACAATTATGTTCATTGGATTGTCCCAAGTCACTAGTGTTCTGCACCTTCTGCCATATAAAGCCTCAATTGGACTCATTCTCAATGGTGTTTTTTTTTCCATTTTTATATGCAAACTCTACCAAGTGTAGATAATCTTCCCACTTGGATGGTTTGTCCATCACATACATGTGAATCATGTCATCAAGCACCTAATTTACCCTTTTTGTTTTCCCATCTATTTGTGGATGGTATGCGGTAGTAAAATTCAGTTATGTACCTAACTCCGCAAACAAACCTTTTCAGATATTAGAAGTGAACTTGGTACCTCTGTCTAAAATTATTTCCTTAGGCTACCCAATGCAACATGAAGATTTCCTTCATAAAAAATTTTGCAATGGCATCTCTTTTATATGTGAACTTAACTAGAATAAAATGTGTTTCCTTATTTAACTTGTCCACCAACACCATGATCGAGTCATGTTATCTCACTGTCATTGGAAAACCTGTAATAAAATCCACGGAAATCACTTCCCATTTCCATTATGGAATTGGCAGTGGTTGCAATAAACATGTTGGGTGTCGATGCTCAGCCTTCACTTGCTGGAATTTCAAAATGTACTCTGCAAATATATTTCTTCATTCCTAGCCAAAAATATTGTTTTATGGCTGTAGCAATCATTTTTTGTATCATAGGTGACCGGAATATAGCATTTTATGGATTTCATCCATAACAATTCTCCTCAATCTGTCAGACTTGGAATATACAATTTGTTTTTATAGGTAAGAAGTCCATCTCTTTCCAATTAATAACCTTCATACTTATTTTCTAAATTATGTTGCTATAATTTTTCTTTTATTTGCACATATTGCTCATCTTCAAAAAGACAGTTAACAATTTTTTGTTTCAAATCTGATTGGTGATTACTAATGGATGCCACATGCATTGCATGCACTTTTCTGTTGACTGCATCAACCACTTTATTTTCTTTCCATTTATGTGTTTGATCTCAAAATCAAATTCACATAAAAACTCCAGCCACCTAGCTTTCCTGGGATTTAATGTTGGATGCTCAAATAAATATTCCAGACCATGGTGGTATGTTCTTAGCTCAAATTTATTGTCCATTAAATAATGTTTCCACATTTTTAATGCATGTACTATAGCAAAAAGTTCTAAATTATGGGTAGCATAATTATTTTCATTCTCTTTTAATTTCTTTGACTCATATCATACCACATGATTTTCTTGCATAAGAACTCCTCTGATTCCATGTATGCATGCATTGATACACACCACGAAATCATTTTCTGGGTCTACAATTTTCAAAATTGGGGCACTTGTGAGAATATTCTTCAATAGCTAGAACCTTTCTTCACACTTATGTGTCCATTTGGATTTCATTCCATTGTTTTCCAAATAAGTGATGGGTTGTGCAACCTTAGAGAATCCCTCAATGAATCTCTTGTAATAACCAGCAATACCAATAAAATATCTCACATCTATCACATTCTTCAAAGTCAGCCAATTCATGATGGATTCAATTTTTTCAGGATCAATGGATATTTTGTTCTATGAAACAATGTGACCCAAATAATGAATTTCATTTTATATAATTCACATTACTGATAGTTGCATATAGTTGGTGATTTCTTAGAAGTTGCAAATTCATTCTCAAATTCTATCCATGTTCCTCTTCATTCTTAGAATAAATAAGAATGTCATCTAAATATACCAATACAAATTTGTCCAAGTATTGGTTGAACACATTGTTCATGAGGCACATGAAGTAGTTGGTGCATTAGTGAGGCCAAATGGTACAACTGTAAACTCATAATTCCCATGTTTCATTTTGAATTCCGTATTATGGATGTCTTCCTCTTTAATTCACACCTGATGGTACCCAAACCTCAAGTCAATCTTTGAAAATACTTTTTCCCTCATTTGATCAAAGAGATCATCAATTCGAGGAAAAGGATATTCGTTTTTCACGATAAGTTTGTTCAATTTCCTATAATCAATACATATCATGAACGTGCCATCTTTCTTCATCACAAATAGCACAGGTGCTCCCCATGGGGAAACACTTTGCCTGATATATTTCTTTTCCAACAGCTCTTTCAATTGCATTTTCATCTCTAGCAATTCTAGAGTACTCATTCGGTAACGTGTCTTAGACATTGGTGCTGCTCATTTCACAAGATCAATTGTAAAATCAATGTTCCTCTTGGAGGAAGTCCTTGCACTTCATTAGGGAACACATCCCTAAATTCTTGCAAGACTTGATAATCCTCCAACTTCAAAAATTCATTTGTTGTTTTACTATGAACATGGGTTGCATATTGATTTGCATCCTTTCCTACATAACTTTTTCAGTTACATGGCTGAAATGTGTCTAATAGAAACTCCCTTTGGAATTCCCTTCACTACCCTTGTGTTTCTTTCTTCACCAATGCACTCAAGGTCTTGTTGTAACAATCAAATTTCACTTTGTGCACTTCCAACCAGTCCATCCCAATGAGTACATCGTAGGAAACAAGTAAAAAAATATTCATATTTTCCCAAGTGAAGAGTCCATACATTTCTAATGGACATTTATCCTTCATATCACTAACCTTTTTCTTGGTTCCAATGGCTAGTTGAACCAACCACGATTTACTATGCTTTGTTTTCTTAAAAGCATTATTCTCAACAATTTTAGGATCGATATAATTGTGAGTATATCCATGGTCAATCAAAATAGAAGTAGATTGCTTAGAAAACTTACCTTCAACCTCAACCACATTTGATTGATGGCATGCTTGGTGATCCTCTAGTGCTACATAGATTCTAGGGACGGTCCTCGCCACTTAACCCACAATTTCGGCCTCTTGGATGTTGTGAATTTTCTTGGAACTCCCATTTCGGTGTGGACAATTTCTAAACATGTGGTAATCTTCACATCCCCAACATTGAAGTGGATATCTTGTCTCTCTTGGATTGTCTCCCATCATCCTTGTTGGTTGAGTCACACCCTACGGTGGATGCATATGCTTATTTTTGAATGAGGTGGCTTGAACCCCTCTTTCTTTGTTCAAACTTATCCTTCTCATATTTCCATGCCTTATGGAATTATGGCTTGCTTGTGTTTTGTTCATAGTAGTACTTTTTCTTCCAATGGTTTGGTTTAGAGTTTGAGGTTCATCAAACTCAATTTGGTCCTTATAGGACTGAGGTAATCCACTAAGAAAACGTTGAATTTTGACCTTATCATCTCTGATATATTTGACATATTTCAGAAACTCCAAGAATTTATCGATATATTCCTCCATGGTCATCTGCCCCAATCTCAATTCATAGAACTCTTTGATTTTGCCATCATAGTACCTATCGGAGAGGTACTTTTGCTTAAAGTACTTCTTGAATTGCTTCCACATAATTCTCATATGATTGATATTCTTCACTTTCCTAATGTGATCCCACCATATAGATGCTCTTCCATTTGGATTGAGTATGGATACTCTTGCCTTCATGTCTCCTGAGTAGTCTTGGACTTGGAAATACTTCCTCAACCCAAGAAGCCAAGCCTCGGCTTCTTGACCAGATTTTATTTCACCATCAAATGTAGGATGATTGTCCTTCCTGAATTCTCCATGTGATTTGTTCTTGAAAGGTATCTTCCTATTATTCCCATGTGATTATGAGATTGAACCTTCAATAGAGTCTTTATATTCGGATGACTCACTGCAAGATATTTCTAGAGTATATGGCTTGTCTCTAGAAACTCTTCCTGACCTATGGGTCCTCTTGATCCTTGAGCTACCCCCACTCTTTTCCTGATTTTCTGAGTGCTGACCAGGATTAATATTCCTCTAAATGTCTGTTAATCTCTAGAGCATAGATTCATTCAAATGGTTCTGTTCTTCATGGGCTCTCATCATCCTCTCATTATCTACTCTGCAACTTTACAGTTCCACTCTTAGGATTCTCGTGGTTTCTGCAATTTCTGGTGGAGTTGCTTGATTTCTTTGGCCATTGGATTATGTCTCTACATTCTCGACCTGAATAATTTCTTCCATGACATATTTTTTAGCTACATAAGGATCCTATGCATCATCCATGATGATGGTCTTCTTGGCCCAACCAAGACAACGGATTTCTAGTTATACTAACTAAATATTGACCCTTAAATGTTCCTGATATTATATTCAATCTGCAAATGTGTTCACAGAAAATATTTGTTAGCTTCATCACATTCCTAAAAATTCATAAAATTAAATTTCATGCATTCTGGAAACTACCCCTATTGACAATTTTTTTGTCAAATCAAGGTTACATGCACTTTTTTATTTGACTCTTAGAAACATTTGAATTCCAATTTAAGGTTATGACTGTGCACCATCATTCCCCTATGGATAATCTTTTTGATTCATATCTTCATGATTCATTATGATCTCAGAGATGAAAGTTACAACATTCCAAAACTGTTGATCCCAATTCTACACTTTTTCTATAGGTGTAATTGGCTTCAGAGAAAATCTATCGAAAACTAGATAAACTTTTCTATTGAGCGCTGATAATAAATATAACAAGGATCACTTATCAACTTTCAGATCTCCAATCCAATGTACCAGTCAACTTCTATAAAATTCTGGAATTGACTACTTTTGACTTTTGCAAAGTTTTATCAAACTTGGAAATTTTATCAAACTGGCTATCTCCCAAACTAAGCATTTTTGAAAAAAAATCATCTAACCAAAGTTGTATGTTTTGATGAGTAGGTAAAATGTCGAGTTCAAAAAAAATTATGGTTTCGACATATAGGGTCACTTTACCTCCTGCAAGCTTTCTAAAATCCCCAAAAACTGCTCTGGAATAGTGTATGTTGGCCTTCTTTTGCATCTCAGCATCACAACCTTTGGATTTTGGCCCCAATATTCCATATTTATATGCATGCTTAGTCCACGACTATATAATAGCAATTTCGGTCTAAACAATGCCCTCTTCGGACCTTGGCTCACTAATCATTAAAAGTGACTATTTCAAATTTTCTATCAAATCGGAGCAAGATGGGCTCAATACAAGTTATACAACTTGACGAGAACCCGACATTGTTCTCATTTTTTATATGGTCAATTTTGGCAGCTGTTTTTGCCCCCATTTAAGAAAGTGTGTATTCTGGTAGCACCATTTTTCATTTTGAGCCATTTTTTTGTGATTTTGAAACTTCTTGGTCATAAGAAAACTATAACTTTTATTTACAAGGGCATTTTTTCAAAGTTTACAAAAAAATCTACATTTAGTAGCTAGTTATAATGAAAAAATACACATTGTTTTGAATTTTTTTTACTTTTAGAAACCATTTGGAATGAAAAATATATGTATTTTTGAAGTTTTTTTTTAAATTTTTCTCTTAAATAAATCATTTTATGAGCAAATTTGTAAAAGAAAAAAAAAGTAGTCATTTCAATCTTTTTTTATGCATTTTAAGCCTTTTTTTATGTATAGAATTAAAGAAATTTATTATTTTTAAATTGAGAAAACACTCAAAACAAAATAAATAATTAAATACAACAAAATTTCAAAAAAATAAAATCTAAAATTTATAACTAATTTTCAAAAAAAAATCAAAACTATAGAAAAAATTTAAAATAAAAAAATATATATATTTTAAAAAAATTACAAATTACAAATTATTATAAAAAAAACTACCCATACCCCTCCCGCCCCCAACCCCTACCCACTCTCCCCTCCCCTACCTCCCTACCCCTCCCGCACCCATCCCCTACCCCTGCTACTCCCCCCTCCCACCGCCCCTACCTCCTCTCCTCCCCTCCCTCTTGTTCCCCTTCCCCCTCCACTCTCCCCCCTTCCTTCCACCTCCGTGCTCCCCGCTCCCTCCCCCTTCCCCCGCCCCCCTCCCCCTCCTCGCCACTCGCGTGCTTCCCAGCCAGCCCTCCCACGGGGTGGCGCGATTCTAGGAATCGCGCCGCCGTGTAGAGTCGGCGCTTATGCGTCGCTCCTTCTTCCGCACAAGCGTTGCCACTACATGGCGACACAATTCTCGGAATCGTGCCACCCCGTGGGAGGGCTGGTTAGCCAGCACGCGGGTGGTGGGGAGGTGGAGGGGAGATAGGGAGGGGGGAGGGCGCGGGGGACGCGAAGGTGGAGGGAAGGGGGGACAAGGGATAGGGAAGGGGGGAGAGAGGACGAGGAAGGGGGACGAGAGGGAGGGGAGGAGAGCAGGTATGGGCGGTGGGAGGGGAGGAGGAGAGGGGAAAGGAGAGGGGGTAGGGGATGGGAGCGGGAGGTTTATGGAGGTAGGGGAGGGGGATGGGACGGTTAGGATAGGTTTTTTTTTAATTTATTTTGAAATAAATTTTTTTATAGTTTTTTTAAATTTAATTTTTTTTTTGTTTTAAATTTTTATAATGTTTTAAATTTTTATTTTTATATTTTATAAATTTATTACTTTGACTTTTTTTTTCAAATTTTCTTTTAAATTTTTTTTAAAAATTGTTTGATTTGCAAAAATTTAAGAAAAAAAAATTTTAAAAATGAATTTCATTTGGAATTTTTTTTAAATGTAATTTTGGTTATTAAATTTGTATTTTTTTGAAATTTGTGTTTTTTTTTTTTTAACATTTTTTTAATATTTTTTAATTTATTTTTTTAAATTTTTGTTTAATATATTTTCTTGTAAGTTTGTAAATTTTTTTTTTTTTTTAATTTTGTTTTTGAATTATTTTAATTAATTTTGCAGTTTTTAATTTTCAATTTTTTTTTTAGGAGGTCCACTTTTCAATCCGAGAGTCGGTTTAAGGTTTCGATTACAACGATATCACCCATTGTTCATTTTGAGGTTGTTTTTTGTTGTTTTTGATGCAAAAATAAGAATTTTTATAGCTTGATTTCTCATTCTTTATAAATAGTTGTTGTTTTAGAGTATATTGCATTTCTTCTTTCTCCCTTATGCCCCCAAATATCATAACTTCTATATTTTATGGTTTAATCTATAGTTTTATTAAGAATAATATCATAAAACCTTTTATTTATATGAAAAGTTTGGTGAAGTAATTTCTTGAGTAATTTGTGTTTAACTCAATGTTAGAAGCCGAATAGAGGATAAAAAGCAAATCCCTGTGGCTAGCAAAAGGGGATGAGAACATGAGATTTTTCCACCAGTTCACAAATCATAGAAAAAAGCATTAATTCGATTAGAAGCCTTGAAACGGCAGAAGGAGAAGTGAGCTCTTTTGATGAGATAGCAGATGCAGGTGTTAGATTCTTTGGATCCCTTTTCACAGCGCCGGAAGAAAAGCACTTAGTTGAGGCAGTAAAAGTGGCAGATTTCTTCCCAAAAGTGGTAAAGGAGGAAGACAATCTCACGCTAATGCAACAGATCACGAGAGGCGAGTTGGAAGTTGCACTTAATAGTCTCCAAAAGGAAAAGATCCTAGGCCCTAATGGACTACCTGCTGAATTCTACATCTCACTTTTTGACACAGTTGGAAATGATCTTCTAAGGGTCGTAAATGATTCGATATCTAATGGGAAGGTTCTTGCAGCTTTTAATTCGACCTTCTTAACTCTTATCCCAAAGGTCGATAAAACTTTTGGTTTCGATTAGTTCTGGCGTATTTCTCTCTACAATTCCTTATACAAAATCATTGTGAAAATTATTGGGAACATGATCAAACCTTATCTCTCTATGGGAATTTCTCGGGAACAGTTCAGTTTCCTCCATAAAAGGAACATTCATGAAGCAGTTGGTTTAACTCAAGAAGGGTTGCACACGATTAAGAAAAAAAAACTCAAGGCAGTGATCTTAAAAATTGACTTAAAAAAATCCTATGACATGATCAAGTGGAGCTATGTGCATGTTATTCTTACTCAACTTGGTTTCAGAGGTCCGTTTGTTAAATGGATTATGGCTACTATATCATCTACTTCTTTTGCAGTCTTGATTAATAGAGCGGCTTCTTCTTTTTTTAAGCCCAGTAGAGGGGTGCGTCAAGGTTGCCCCCTAGCCCCACTTCTTTTTATGTTGATTGTTGATGGGTTAAGTAGAATCCTCCATAAAGGTAGGCTATCGGGAAAGTTTAAAGGTATCCATATGGGAGGATTATGAAGGCTTACTCATGTTTTATTTGTCGATGATATTTTAATTTTCACGAAGGGATCTGCTACTGATTGGGATTTTTTGTCAAGTTCTCTTCAACTTTTCTGCGAAGCCACAGGTATGCATATTAACCTTCAAAATCATCTCTACTTTGTGAAGGATTACTGGGCAACGAGGTGTGTGGTTTAAAAAATATTTTCCCTTTCATTGAACAATCCATGGATAACGGACTTAAGTATTTGGGATTTCTTTTAAAACCGGGTGGCTACCTCTCTAACGACTGGAATTGGTTGTTAGTAAAATGTGAGAACAGAATACTAAACTCGACCTATAAGTGGCTTTCCAAAGCGGGCAGGCTAGTTTTACCCAAGTCATTTTTAGAAGTAGTACCGGTGTACTGGAGCACGATCGCTTGGATTCCCAAAGGAGTCCTTATCATGGTGAGGAAGCGCATTTTTTTTAATTTCTTATGGACAGGTTCTAAATACCACAAGAATATTCTCTAGGTTAAATGGCAGGAGCTAGATAAGCCAAAATATTTGGGAGGCTGGGGGTTGAAATGCACGTTTCTTTTTTCTAAAACTTTGGCTGCAAAGTCACTTTGGAGGCTAATCACCGGAACGGGGTTATGGAGGGAGATCATTATTCAAAAATAAATCTTTCCTCTGTCTTTAACTGATTGGATTAGAAGCGATCTTAAATCTTCAAATGAATGTATCCAACTCATGGAAGGCAGCGATTCTTTCCTCTCCGGTAATAGAAAATTATCTTTCTTGGAAAATAGGGAATGGCAAGTGCAACAGAGTAGGAGAAGATCATTGGGTTGGAAGGGATAATTGCAGGTTACCCGCATTGATGATCAATCGTTTAAGGCTTTCAGGGTGCTTCACATTGCATCATATTGCAATTCCTAGAACATCTAGTCCTTTCGCCCAAGGATGGATCTCGGCCGATAGAGCAGGGTTTAGTGGAAGAGAGGCTATGATATGGAATGGTTACATCAACAAACTTGTTTTCAATTTTATCCATTTAAATGAGCAGGAAGATTCGTTGGTTTGGAACTACGATCCCCATGGGATTTACAGTCCAAAACTTGGATATAAGAGCTTGATAGAATCTGAGGACGTAGATCCAGCCTGATGGTGGAGACTCTTATGGGGTCTTAAGTGTCCTCCTAAAACCAAATTGATATCGTGGTTTTTTCTCGGGGATAAAGCCTTGACGTGGGATCATTTGCAAAGTCGTGGATGGGAAGGGAAGGGCAGATGCACCCTCTGCAGAATTGCTGAAGAAATAAATTATCATCTTGCAGTCTCTTTCCCTTTCACGATCCAAGTTTGGAAAGAAGCGGAGGTTCTGCTAAAAATAAGGCTGACATGGGTTGGTATCTCGATGCAGGACTTTCTAAAGCAATGTTTATCTGAGCCTTTATACAGAGATCTAAAAAGCTTGCCACTCATCATAATCTGGCAAGTATGGACTGCGCCGAACCACTCTTTGTTTGAAGACTATTTTCCAGGGCCTCTGACTCATGCAAGGAAGGCACTAGCCACACTAGCCAGCTTCCCACAGGAGGCAAATATTAAAGGGCTCAAGAACCCACTCGCAGAGAACATTAACAAATCAAATCCCTCGGCTTATCCACTTCATAATCCTTTCCACATGGCACGGGTGGGGTCCATCAAAAAATTTCTCCAAATTTTTCACATTCTCATAATAAAGAAATTTTGATTTTCCTCTAGTTTGGAGTATCTATGTTATGTAATAGAATGGAAATTTATCGCTACTAGCTTTGTGAATTCAAAAAAAATTCCTTGATTTTCCTTAACCAATCTACCGTTCCCATTGGTAGAACATGGATTTAATTTATGGGCTCAATTAGACACCATCGTAAATTTAAACCCGCGATTTTTACAAAAACATTTATCAACACGTCCTATGCAACTTAGATTGTATGCCTATGAGTGTGGATTCTAGCCTATACAACCCTAGTGTTGATACCACTCTCTAACATCCCCACCCATCAATTCGACCATCGGAGGGGGATTTTATGAATTATGGGGATTTAAATTTTTCCCCATGGCCATATGTTAAGATCCTAATGGGCGGCCTTCACTAACATCTCGAGGTTTTGGTGTAATGGTTCGTATCATCTGGTATCAGAGCACTTTCTTGGGCTCGTTGGGTGGAATTTCTACCAAAAAAAAAAATTCTCATCTGTTGCAAGTTCGGATCTGGGAATAATCCCTATTCGCTTAACTGTGGGAAGTACTTGAGCATAAGCCCTAAAAATCATTGTGAGGAGTACCACAGGAACCTCAAAGTAGCTGGCCCATTGAGAGGACTTGCCAACGAAAAGGGCAACGACCCCTACCTGATTGACTAGTTCCCACCTGTGAGTTAAACCAAGAGCTGTCGTTTGTGGCAAAGCGGTTATCATTTTTACCTGAGCCGTGGAGTGAGGGGTATTGCCCCAATACGCAAGCCATCAAAACAGCATTGGTGGCCGAGTGAAACCCCTAAACTGTTAGGAAGCTAAACATACCCGGGGTCCATATCTATTTTCAGCTAGTGTTGTCGATCACTTCCACGTCGTTTCATATCCATTCCAAGCCGTTCCAGATCTAGCCGTTTTAGATCTATTCTAAAAGTCATTTCAAATCCAGCCATTTTCGATCCATTCGGCGTCGTTTCAGATCCATCTGTTTCCGATCCCTTCCGCGTCGTTTCAGATCCAATTGTTCTGATCCCTTCCGCGTCGTTTCAGATCCAATTGTTCTGATCCCTTCCGCGTCGTTGCATATCCATTTCTGACAACAACAAAAAATTACTTTTTTTGCCATATCTCCCTTGACTTAACTATGTTTCCCTTGAAACTTCCCAGACACCCCTGCAATCCCATTCTGCATATTTCATTCCTGAGGACCCTATCCCAAATTCTACTTCCCAAAGCCAGAAATCTCACATTTGTCTATTTTTAGGGTTTGCCATAACTTCTTCAATTTTCACCCACTCGCCTCCAAATTTTTCCACCGTGTTCATTCCCTATTTCTGCTTCTTTGTCCCTCTTTAACAAATTTTCTCATTCTTTCACCCCGCTTCTGAAATCCCCATTTTTTGCTTCCCTGTCCATCAGAAAGTGTCCAAAACCTAGTCAAACCCCAATTAACCATCCGAGTTTTTCCCAAATCCAAATTTATCTTTACTAAATAAGCTTTTGTTTGTGTTTTTCTATCCATTCCCCCCCCAAAAAAAAAAAAAAACTCCTGGTTATGGTTGTCACCCGCGTAGGAGCAAAAAACCATGGAGGAAGCACTTGCAGCCATCCAAACCAAACTCCAAGATCTGGATGAAAAATTTCTCAGCCTCCATCTTCAGCATTTAGCCATGAACAATAACCGACAACAAGAATCTTCTGCAACCAATGGGTTCTCTTCTTCTAGCAATTTTCGTGGTCTAAAGCTTGAATTTCCTCACTTCAATGGTACTAATCCGACTGGATGGATCTATCGTGCAGAACAGTATTTCAGTATGCATAATACTTTTGATGTCCAAAAATTTCCACTTATATCCTTTCATTTGGAACAGGAAGCCCTTCAATGGTACCGTTGGTACATCAAAGCTCATGACGAGCCAAAATGGACCGATTTTTGCCAACTCCTTTTGCAACGATTTGGTCCCAATGCTTTTGATGACTTCACCGGAGCACTCACTAAACTTCGTCAAATTGGCACTGTGAGAGAGTATCAGACAGAATTTGAGAAACTAGCCAATCACACAAAAGGATTGTCTGATGAATTCTACAAGAGTTGTTTTATCAGTGGTCTTAAGGATGAAATCCGGTCAGAGGTTAAAATGTTATGTCCCAACACAATGGGGTTGGATAAGTTGGGAGAAGACAAGATTGCAGCCCAACAGCGCTCCAAACCCACTTTTGTTCCCTTCCGAAATATGAGTTCTCAACGACCTCCCATCACGCCAACTCCTCGACCAACTCCTATCAAGCATTTGTCTGAAACAAAGATGCAAGCACGTAGAGAAAAAGGGCTTTGTTATAATTGTGATAAGAAATTCACTCGGGGACATAGATGTGTTCAACAAAAGCTCTATCTCTTGGATATGGATTCTCTGCCTGCCTCTAAAATTAGTGAAGAAGATCCAGATACAATAGATGATCAGGTCAACATTCAGGAGCCGCTTATTGACCCCCCATCTCAGGATGAACAACCAGAGATATCTCTCCATGCTTTATCCGATGTCACCACCCCCCAAACAATGTGGGTTAGGGGTTACTTCAAGAAGCTTCCTCTTACAATCCTCATTGATTATGGTAGCACTCATAACTTCATTGACCCTCAGATCGGCAAACAGGCTGATTGTTTTGTCCATCCTTGCTCCAACTTTGAAGTCATGGTTTCCAATGGGGGCACCTTACCTTGCAAGGGGAAGTGTCACAATGTGCGTATCTCTCTGGAATATTATAACATGCGCTCTGACATGTTTGCCTTGTCCCTAGGTGGATGTGATGTGGTTTTGGGCGTTCAATGGTTACACACACTTGGCCCCATCTTATGGGATTTTGCTGAACTTTGGATGCAGTTTTCAGTCAATGGGAAACAACACAAATTTAAGGTCTTACAACAAGGGTCTCTCTGCATCATCAGTTCACATCGCCTGGAAAAGATCCTTAAGAAGAATTCACATGGTGTCATCGCTCAACTCCATTCCATTCAGATGCACCCATCAACGGTCTCCCCTACTTCCTTGGATAGATATGCAGGTGTCTTTGCTGAACCAGTGGGCTTGTCGCCTTCAAGAGACCTTTCCGGTAAGAATTTAGCCGCATCTACATCTCAGCAGGAAATGATGGCTATTTTGCATGCAGTACAGAAGTGGCAGCCATACGTATCAGGGAATTATTTCTGCATCAAGATTGATCTCCAAAGTCTGGAAAATTTCCTGGAACAATGGGTCTCCTCCCCAACACACCTGAAATGGGTTATCCAACTCATGGGTTATGCCTATGCGATCACTTACAAGAAGGGTAAGGACAATATGGTGGCAGATGCTCCTTCTCGCACATTTGATGACCCGGTTTCTCTTACAACTATTTCTCTGCTTGTTCCAAATTGGTTCCAATCTATTCAGCAGGGCTATCTCTTCTATGAACTCCATGCTTCTTCATCAGCAGGGCACTTTGGGTTCCTCAAAATGTATGACCGGGAATAATGTAACTTCTTTTGGTACGGACTGGAAATGAAAATTCAACAGATGGTGGCTGACTATGATACTTGCCAGGTCAGCAAGGGTGAAACGATACTCCTTTCAGGACTGCTTGAACCCTTTCCCATCCCTACACAAATTTGGACAACTATTTCTATGGATTTCCTAGAAAATCTCCAGTGGTACAATACCACATATAAAAGGACACCATATGAAGCAGTCTATGGACAGGCACCGCCAGTTCTTCTTCCATACACCCTCAGCAGCTCCCCAGTTCAGGCAATTGACTCGGTTCTTCGAAACCGTGATCAGATTCTTCTCATTCTGCAAGACAATCTTCACATGGCAAGAATTCGACTGAAACAACAAGCTGATCAACACCGTTCTGATCTCACTTTTCATGCAGCTAATATTGTTCTTCTTCGTCTACAGCCTTCCAAGCAACCCTCCCTGCACCTCAAAAGGCGTCAGTGGCCCGGAATGCAACCCGAGGATGCTACAAGGGAACCACTCCTCCAGATTCTGCATCAATTTCCACATCTAAAGCTTTGAGAACAAATCATTTTCTAAGGGAGAGGGGATGTTAGGAACCCATGTCAACCCTTCTATTTACTTTGTTAGTATATTTTTGTTGGACGCATATGCTTTGTAAGTCGTCCCGTAGTATTTGTTGATCCATAGTTTGTCTTATTGTTGTTGGACGCATATACTTTGTAAGTCGTCCCATAGTAATTGTTGATCCATAGTTTGTATTGGCCCATGGTTTGTATTGACACATGGTATTGGCGCCTATACTTAGTATATAATTTTTTGTTGAGACCAATGAAGGCACCGTGAAGTTATTTGTATTGATCTTGCTCAAGGGAGGTTGCCCCCTCGAAGTGTCCTGCGATCAATAAAAGCGATTCTGAGTTCTATTATTTCTGCTATCTCGTGTATTTTCATTAATTAATTGTTGCAGGTTCTTCACATCTGGTATCAGAGCCTCCACCCAAGTTCGAGTCACAGAGCGGGTGGCAACGTCGGCATTGCAGTGTTCGTCCGGGGCTCATATGGCTCAAAGGGGACACCACCGTACGAGCACACATCTAGCCCAGAGTCTGGACTGCGGAGCATGGTGGGATGTTAAGATCCTAATGGGCGGCCTTCACTAACATCTCGATTTTTTGGTGTAATGGTTCGTATCACCATATTACAAATTTATAAACAATAAAGAATGCATATGCAAATGCATAATAAAAAATACACAACTGAAACAAACTCTACCCATAGACACGTCATGAATATATAGCATATTCATCACAGGCATAACAATAAAAATCAGTGCACATTTAAATACAGAGAGAATACTTATCTTTAAACAAAGAAGATACAAGGAATTGGATGTGTAAGAGTGATTTTCCACCCAACCGTAGGCACTTTGTAAAACTTTAACTCTTTCTACTCAGAGGCCACCCCCAAGCTAGGCTATGAGGCCACTAGGGTGAAGGGAACTCCTACAGGATTCTCTCTTGGCCCACAACCCATTCCACATTCTACACTCGGCCAAATGCTCATTCGGAGCTCTACAAGAATCTCACTCAGCCATCACAGCCTTGGCTCCAACAATACTTGCGCCACACAACACTCTTTTGGGCTCAAGCATCCCCTTCACTGATCCACGATTCTCTTGGGTGATCCATCTTTTTAGGTGCTTCCAATGTGTGCATAGAAGGAGACCAACCTGTTATATGTTGTTGGAGAACCACCTGTAGCCATGATTCATGACTTTCCATGCATGCAAAAGTAGCAAAACTCGAAGGGTAAAGGTCTCTAGCTTGCCCAACCTCTATTGTCACCTACAACCATCTCTTTTTCCCTCAAAAATGCAACTCTATCTCTAAATTCGAATTTTTGGGTTTTCACAGTTTGATAATTGGTAATGAACAGCAAGGTGACAATTATGTGCAGTATCCAAAACTACTGGTAAAATTACAAATAATGAATAATGAACAACAAAATCCAAAATATGAGAGAATGGTGGAAAAGACAATTGCATAACTTCTGAACATGGGATAGAGGATGTTGGGACTAGGAAGTTTTGGGTACCAATTTTGGAAAAGCAGTTTTGATGTGGACAGAACCACAACAAAGAGTTTCAACGAAGTGCTTAACTCGGACGAAGCGGTCGAGAAACCATGAAGACTGACATTTCGAATGTGTCAAAGGGTGGGGTTAAGTAAGTTAGTTATGTTTTTGTCCACTTGCATTAATGAGTTGAGTAGTTAGTTAATGGTGTAGTGGGAGCAAGGTAGGTTGTGTGCACCCTATAAATATGTAATAGGTCGGGATTTTTGGAGTTAGCAAGTTGTTTGGAAAGTTGATAGTCAATGTATGTATTCTGCGAACTGCTTATTTTTGTATGTCAAAGTTGCTAGTTGATGTAAGAAGAAGAGTCACATGATCTGGAAGCTGTGTGCGTAGATATGTTGTAACAGAAGAAGAAAATTATGTAAGTCTTTATAAACATGAAGTGCTTATTTTTTGCTGCGACTCATGAATAAAAGAAGCGCTTCCGTGGTTTTTCCCATCTTAGATTTGTAACACACCCAGTGTCACACTAGACTTAATACACAATTTAATTTTTTTAATAATAAAATAATGAAATATATTTATGCTCATTAGATACATGCACATTTCATAAATGCAAATCTATAACAAATGCATAACGTTTTCATTTGAATGTATAGAATATATGCAAATAATTAGTGGAAGCTTCAACTTGATCCATAAGACCCGTAATGTATTTTAACAATGCATAGCAAAACATATGCAGCAAAAACTACTTACACAGTAACATCTGCGCAGTAAGAACCATGACATAGGAACTGCGCACTATGGTTCTCCTAATTTATTTATGATAATAATTATTAATGTTTTTAGTGTAGGAAATTCAATATCCAATTCCTTATCCATAAAACCCATGGTATTTAGCTTAATACAACCTATGGTTTTTCAAGCATAAATACCATCCATGCAAGGAATATTAACAAAGCCAAATCTAAGCTTTGACATGTCACATAAACCTTATTTCTATTTTGCATAACTAATTTAGCCCGTGGTTTTCAAAAACCACCAAACCATCCAATACTAATCTCATTATATGAGCTTTAACATATGAAATTTGTATATATTATGATATTATTACAATTTTATCTTTGACATAAATAAAGAGCTTCGACATAAATATAACTCCGACAAGGTTGTCATATGAAACATGTTTATATTTATTAATTAAACTAAATTAACTTTGATATAAATGAAATATATAACTATTCACCCATATCAATACCAATAATTTATTATTTTTACTAAATATGAATAGCGAACCAAAATAAGTTTTGGCTTGGAAGAGTGAACTATGACTTAGTGAGGTTCAACGAGTGAGCTATGACAGAGTGAGCTTCTACGAGTGAGTTGTGACGGAGTGAACAACGACTTGTGACGGAGTGAACAACGACCTATGACGGAGTGAACCGTGACAGAGTGAACTGCCACAGAATGAATTGCGACAGAGTGAACTGCAACAAAGTAAATGAACTTCGCACTATGAACTTTCTTAGAAAATTACCCAATATATTTTTATAAAGGAAACAAAGTAATATTAGTTTCATACTTAGACATTCATCGATATTGTTTTTCATTTTATTAAGACAAAGGAAATTATAATTTTAACATATTCCTTTTTAGCTTACTAATTGCAGAATAAGAATTGTCCTAAAAGTGCAAAGCCGATTTCCATAAATAAAATAGGAAAAACATCTACCATGGAATAAAGGAAACTAAGTTTATATATGTAATCAATCCTCAGTTAATGTATTATACATTTAAAACAAGGAAATAAACATTATTTCCAACATGTTCATTAGGAAATTATAATTTTAACATATTCCTTTTTAGCTTACTAATTGCGGAATAAGAATTGTCCTAAAAGTGCAAAGTGGATTTCCATAAATAAAATAGGAAAAACATCTACCATGGAATAAAGGAAACTAAGTTTATATATGTAATCAATCCTCAGTTAATGTATTATACATTTAAAACAAGGAAATAAACATTATTTCCAACATGTTCATTTAAACTTACTACGCGCTAAATACTACGACCGAACTACAAGTTTGGGTTTCCATAAATGACTTAGGAAATTACTGCGCAGTCAGAACTATGAAAGAACTGCAAGTTGGAGTTTCGAAGTCTTTAGAATTAGAAATTTTCAGCCCATGGTTTTCCAAACAACAATACCACTTAAGATAAAACACCTAAAAACATGCCTTAAAACATGGTTTGTTTACAAATTAATTAATAAACAAACTTAGGACTTAAACATTTATTCCACTTGGGAGCTTCGACATAAAAGGCTTCGACATAAACATTTAATCTTTTTCAAATAAACCAAATCAGCTCGTGGTTTTAATAAACTAAATGTTTTAACAAACCAAACAAACTTGAACATTTAGGAATTATTTTCCTCCAACCTTATCAAAAGTTAGATTATAATCTTTTATGAATTAATTGTATAAATAAACATTTCACTTAACTCGAGAGATGCACAGTAAGAACATGACTACCCAACTAATTAGCAATTCAACACATGCCTTTGCCATAAAATTAACTATTTGAAAATTATGATGCATCTTATGAAAAATTAACTAAACGAATGAGATTCCTACTTATTTATCCATTCATAATATTTTTTCAGGAATAAACTTCTTCGACATAATTTCAATAAACATTTCAATTTTTAACCCATAAATTAAATAGAAAACCATGGAAAAAATTTATCGCAAATTATTATTGAAGGTTAACAACACCATTCTCATGAAATAAACTTATTTGTTGAACACTTGAATTGGCAACTGGATGTGTGGCTTCCACACTCCACCCAACCGTAGGTAGTTTTGCTCATTAATCTCTCAGCAGAACACCACCCCCAAGCTGATACTTGTGCATTCACCAAACAGACTTCTCACCAATTCCTAGTTTCTCTCGTGATTTCCTCACTCGGAAAACAAGATTTATCGGTTTATTACCAAATCCATGCCAATTGTGCAATCCCTTCCATTAGCTTCATTCTAACTAGAACCACAGTGAAAGCCATCACTACATTTGTGCTTAGAATTACACTAAAATAATTTCTTACACCATTGCCATTTCACAGGTGCAACCAGAAGCAAAATAAGAGGAAAGTTATCAACAAATTGGCTCACAAGTTTAGGGATTAATTTCAGTTTTCATTCTGGGATAATAATTTTCTCCCCTATTCTCTTCAGCATACCCAGGCATGGGTAATTTTCTCAGAATTCCAGCTGCTTCCACCTCCTTCACACAGAGTGGTTCACCATTACTTTTCCCATCCATGCATGCAATTTTGGAACCACATGGGTTCTCTCTCTCTCCCCACTTAATCATAATTAAATAATAATAATGATTTAAAATTATATTATAAATTCATTTAAATGGGTTTAAGACTTAGGACAAACTTTAGGTCTTAAGTATTTAACAAGGTCATAACATGGTCTCCCACCTAAGACATCTAACCCCCTTACTGTCTCTGGTGAATACACAAGTCCCTAATCTTTTCAGCGTACTTCCGCCACACAACCAGTTGTGGATTTTTAGTATTAATATTTACAAAATACAATATGTTCATCCTTATAGGCATTCCTAAATTGTAGTTACATATTGACATCATCAGACTAGGGGTTTCAATCCAGGGGTGATACAGGTTTCCACGTTAAAATAATGATGTCAATTGTAATGTGATGTTTATGTTGCTTATTATTTGCATAAGTCAATGAATGAATGTGCTTATGTTGAATAAATGTATGAATATGAAATAGGTGATATGTCTTGAATATAAAGTTAACTCATGATATCTTGTGAAGTGCATGGCTTGTCGAAGATCTTATTCTGTCGAAGTTCTGGGTTATTTGTTGAATGATATGTATGTCGAATTGTTCCCCTTTCTCACTGCATAAACTTGGTTCCTGTAGATTCCATAGGTACTTCAGGTGAGACCTCATCTTCTTTGCAGGTGTTGCCGAAGGGGCTAAACCCCTTTCAGGTCGATATCTTGGGTTTTGTTGATGTTATGTTGTGTGTGTGTGAACCATGTTCAAAGTAGAAGTGCGCCAGCAAAGGACTCTTGCAGTTGTCATAGAAGTTAATTCATCCCATGTTTCCATAACTACATGAGAAGACTTTCCCCACCAACCTCTACATGCATGCATTCAATGACTGGGTGAAATAGTAAAACGGAAGTAAGTGGCTCATTTAAAGCACATGGCAGCAATGGATGAGTTCTAAGGTTGACACTTGGAAATAGATGGTTTAATCTCCCATAGGTCCCCTTTCCTATTTCCCTCTAGTGGAATCATATCCCCTCTAGTGCTCTTTACACAACCATCTTGGACCATTATATTATTTTCCAACATAACATTTACATAGTATTTCAAATTGGCAAGATAAGTCAACCACACAGTCCATAATTAAATATTTACATCATACATGCCTAGATATTCGCTAGTTGGGCCTTGGCCTTGAGCTCCACACAATAAATCCATACTAAAATATTTACATCATTTACATGATTTGATATAATATATTCCAAGTCAAAACTGAGGATATTACATTTATATTGATATTAGTTGCATCGAGAGGCGCTTTATATAACCCAAGTGAGTAAGATATACCACATTTGAAACACAAGTCAGCTCAAAAAAACACAAATTAATATATAAAAAATATATAATGTAGCGTTGTTAGATACCTAAAATATGCATTCTATAAATGAAAGAATGTAAAATATGTTACTAATTTTCTTTAAAACTTATGCCAACTATCTATGTCAAATATACTTTTTCACGCTCATGAATGAATATAAATAAGGAAACTATGGTGCACTACTTCTCTTATCGATGAACATGTAACATGTATACAAAGCATTCAATCGTAATTCCAAAACTTAGTTAATTATTTTACTTTCTATGTTTACGCCGATAGGTATTTTTTTCTTAGGGCAGTTTTGAAAAACACTGTACACTTTCGTCGTCCCTCCGGCGAATTAGAAGCCACCACACGTTTCACGAGTAAGAAATTGCCATGTTTCATATAGGGTTTGTGATAAGGTTTTAATGCTTGTGTGTCCAAGAAGTCTTCCTCCACTGCGGCATCTAGATCTGCAACTACCTTCTTCAATGGAAACCCAGATTGCCAGAGCAATGGCCCAAACGACAATGGATGCCAAGATTCATGCAGACTTTCAAGAATCTAGGAACCATTTAGATTATAGGAAATCCATAGTTGATAACACGGATTTGGAGATTGTTCCATTAGTTATAGATTTAGATTTGGAGATTGTTCCATTAGTTACAACAAAGGAGCAAGCCACTTCAGCCATTTGGGTGCACGGTTGCAGTAAATGAGAAGACTTTTGAAATCATTGCTTTCAGTGAAATGGAAACCCAGATTGCCATAGCAATGGCCCAAAAGACAATTAATGCCAAGATTCATGCAGACTTCCAAGAATCTAGGAACCATTTCAATTATAGGAAACCCATTGTTGATAACATGGATTTGGAGATTGTTCCATTAGTTACGGATTTCAATTTGGAGATTGTTCCATTAGTTACAGCAAAGGAGCAAGCTGCTTCAGCCATTTGGGTGCACGGTTGCAGTAAATGAGAAGATTTTTGAAGTGATTGCTTCCAATGAAAATTCCCCAGATATCCTTCAAGTGTTAGCTCATGCAGTTCCTAGTGTGGAGGACCATTAATTCTATGTATTGGCAGTGATGCAAGGACCTTGCATTTTTCTCTGTTTCCTTCACAGAATGCTTCCAAAAACCTCAAAAAAATGCATTTTATTCATATTTTTTTACTACTATCGTTTTTCATTGATCGGAGGTTTTGCATTTTAGGTAAAAATATAAACCCAGGATGGCTATTCGAGACGTTGAGATGGACTCAACAACCACATCTTCCAATTCTCACCTCCACCAGTGCTCACGTGTAAGTTCTACAATATTTCATTATTGCAATATTATATGATTGAATATCTATTTGTCTATGTATTTTTTTGTGAGTTTTTTCATGCTTTTCGTTTGAAATTAACCTTCAACAAAGAAGGCTTGAATTTCACTATCACAACAAAATTCCAAGAAAAACAAAACTCTTGAAGGTCAGCATACCTAGCCTCACTACTGTCATTCTCCCTAAAACCCAGGGTGTCATCGGATATGCCTATATAGCTTTTATGTTATTATTTATTTCCCAAAGATCTATTCTTTGAGTTGTGTATGCAAGGGCACGCTTAGTTATCAAAATGTTCTCTATGTATACATATTTCATTTCTTTCGGTTCTTCTAATTCATTGATATCACATTCTCTGATTGCATACACATTTCATTTCTTTCATTTTTTCTCATTTTCTAGATAACCATTTCCAAGAATTCCATTCTTTGGCACATGTCCAAATATGTTGCACCAGCTCTGTAATCCATAATCATATGTGGGATTTTAAATCAAATATGTGGGCATGTTGTAAATAAGGACACATTGTCCATCTCGTAGAAAGGCTTATATGGCTTAAATCTATTCTCATAATACCCAAAAAAATAAAAATCTCAAACCACTACAATGCCACAAAAACAAAATCCCCCAAAAAATCTCTCATATTTTTCAAATCAAAACTTTCTACCACGGTGTAAGCCAATCCATACTCCAGATGAAGAAAGTAAAAAAGAAACATACTTGGCAATCGTTGACCCCATTCGTTGTTCTCTTCTACTGGAATTACAATGATAGTGAGTAGCAATCCTAAAATTCTGAAAAGCATTGGAAAATATGTTCAGTTTAGCTAAAACCTACATTTGATATCAAAGACATGCATTAATACGATTATATAAGGTTGAAGATGAATTTACATACAAGAAATCCCAAGCGTTGGGAAGTAAGATAGGCGCGAGGATAACTAACAAGATTTTTAGATGAATAGATCCTGCAACCATCCACAAATCCAATGCATATTGCAACCAGCTGGATTCTAATGTGTGACAAATTACAATTGGTTGCATTCAATCAGAGTTGGAGTTGGTATTCTGTTGCACATCCTCCATCTCCATGTCGAAATTGATTGGTAATAGATAGAACAGAGTAGTGGAAGTTTGTTATGAAAGAAAAGACATAATGAGGAGATGTATTGATGAATATAGGGAAGGGAGATGCATTCTGAATATGACACCCTCTTCCAAAATCATTTTAATGCACCAACCTCACCATCACCAACAAGGGAGGTATTATGTACAAACATACTTTAATCTGGGAAGGGATATTTGACCAATCTCTGCCCTTCACAATGTGGCCAATACACCATGGCCAATATAGTTTGTGGCATACATCATCTTTCTTTATAAATAAAAAACGCATCAGCTTTGGAGTCCATCTTTTAAGATGGAAACAAAGGTTTGAATTTAACTCTATGGGCAAAAAAAAGGCTTTAGGGCATTATTTTAGCATGCTTTTCACAAATCACACAAATTTTTTTAAGGTCTAATCTAAATGATAGATTTATCAAGTGCTTCTTATTACCTCATCAACCACAGGCGTAATCGTATCTTTTTCGGTATCTTATGATCATTGTTTGTGACTCTGTAGCAAAATCTAAAGTACTCACTGTTGAAATTTTTTTATGCAATGTTGTAGTCATCATAAGACACGATAATCATTGATTAGGATGAATTGAGCACTCAACATCATTCTCACATCTATCACTATCAAAATTAAGAAGCGGTATGATGATAGATATGCCAATGCCACGTAATATATAGGATTTTGTAGCAAATACAAGTGACTAGAATCCCCATCATGATGAATAATGAAATAATGGTTTCTAGAGAGAATCAAAGATAGTGCTACAAAGTACTGAATATAGCATTGTAGATTTTTTAAAACATGCTACAACCTGTTGAAAACAGTGTTGCAGAGTTCTATATCAATTTTATTTTTCATTTCTCTTTTATTTATTTTTCTCAGTAGAAACTCTTCCAAGCTTGTATTATTTTGTGGTGCATGAAAAGAGGTTTTCACCGCACAAATTTTCTTCTTTTCCTTTAGAGAAGAGCCTGCTAGCAAGCTGGTTTTCAAGAACTCATTTGTCCTATGACACCCCAAGGGGTTTTTATTATAAGAATTCATTTTTATTTTATTTCTTTATTATTTTTTTTTGTTTGAGATGGTTATTTTCATTATTGAAGGGAAAGGTTCCCTCAATCTCATTCAATTGAGGATGTACTTCATAATTCCACAAGCTGCTTCATAATTGTAACTCTCCTCTATTGATTTTTTTATTTTAATTGAAGAGTGAGGCAATTCATGGTTGTCATTAAAATCAGATTGGCATACCATTTTTTGTAGCATGAGAGGACATTGAATCTTTTTGAACTTCATTTTTGTAGAATAATCCTCATCACAAGGTTCATGGTGAATACTTTACTTCCTCATCATGGTATGCTTTAGGTTTGTTTTCCAAAACCAACTCTTTGTATATCTGGATTATACCATTCACTTTTTCCATTTGTAAATCCTCACTCTTCAAGGATGCTTATTTAGTCTGTGAATATTAGAGTGATGTCTTTATGATGTACACTTTATGGCAGAGCATGTACCATATTATCTCTTTAGCATGCCTTTTGTCTATGATATTTGGAGTCATAGGAACCTATAACATGTCTTTTGGAAACTATAGCAAAGTACTAAGGTTGTAGGATAGTAACTTTGAAACAATATTGTAGAGTAGGAATCTTTCATCCAATGTGTAGAATACAAAATCTGATGTCTTGAAGAACATATTTGAATGTGTGAAATGCCAAACAATAATGTAGATCTAGAGTATGAATGATATTTCCTTGCACTTGTTTGATCTCTTATAGTTGATTGATCTACTTTATGCATTATGGACTAGGAATGTAGCGTTAGCTCCATGTTTGAGCCTTGACCTGTTGATGTAATGGTAACAAGCTATGAGCCTTTTATATGGGAACTTTGCTGCTAGACTTACAAAATAGGAATTATGCACTAGGCTAGGCTTGTAGCAATATGGTGTCCTTACCAATGCATTTTCTTTTTTGACAAGTTCACTTTTGTTTAATCTGTGGGATGTTGTGAACCCCAACTCCACACTAACACGGTACAATACCCACTTTAATGAACTTTGCATCTCTCTAATGCAAGAGAAAATCCTTTTCCAACTGACCATGGGGAAATACCCATCCTTACAGATGTATATATGTAAATAGGATATGTTATTTTCCCCAGCCTGACCTTGCAGATTGTTACGACTCCAGGTAAGATTAAGGAGAACATGCAATTTGATAATTTCCAATTAAATCTCTTGTCTATTTTGACTCCTAGGATTCTAAATGCAGTGACTTTGCACCTCAAAAAAAAATTTCCTCTTTCCTTTCATTCAATGTTACAGAATAAAAAGCACAATAACAAGGCGTATTTCAATGGGAGCTGAACTGGATTGACCTATCAAGCATGAAGTACATGGTAAGGTAATGAACACTTCCCAAATACCTCAATATTGATTTAAATAGCTAAATGCCAGTTACTTGGATATGACATATCATCAAAATCTTTATGTCAATTTTATATTTTTACATATATTAACAAACCCATATCATATCTGAGATTTTTACCCCTTTTTTTGTTTTCTTTGTCGTAAACTATCTTGAGATTTAGAAAGATGATAATTATTTTTTCACAAAAATTGTACATGGATTGGGCTTCCAAAACTATTAATTTTTGTATGGTCTTCAAGATATAGGTAGCCTAAAGAATGTTTTTTGGAAAGTTTTATATTTCCATTGTTTCTTGATCAGCCTTCTTAGGGTAACAATATCAATGTTCAAGACTCATTTATCACACCTAAAGCAATAGAAAGAGAATGATATAAAATCTAGCTTGGATAAGAATTTAAACATTCACTAATAATTCACATGCTTATCAAAATTTAATATTGGAATCACTTTATAGTTTAAATTGAAATCAAAAGATTTTCCCCTTTTATAACTTGAAATTTTGGGGTTTCCTTGCAATTTTCCATGTCAATGGTTAAATATTTTGTTAGCATTACACAACCTCAAATAAAGCATGGTCAATAAGATGAGTTACCTTAAAATGAAAATGGTTGGGTAGTTCTAAGATACTAATGGAGGTGATGCTACAATTTGTGTCACCAAGTTTAAGTCTCAAATCTAAAGATTGAAGCATTGCTTGGGAAGAGTCAAATGACTTCCTATTTAAGGACATTCTTCTTATTGTGACACTAAAGAAATTAGATGGCTTCGTAAATAAGACAAGGATATAATAATTGAAACAAATCAAATTATTGGTAATATCTAAGAAGTTAATATTGACCAAATTCTAAGGAAGATAACATCCCTCGTAGACTTTGTCAAGTGACGTACAACTTTAATCAAATTGATAATGAACATGCAAAGGATGACCAAATAGAAGAACAAAAAGATGTCCCGTCCCACAATTCAACTTCTTAGAATAGAAAAGAACCCTGGGCACTATGGCCCAACAAAGAAAACTAATAATCCTTTATTGTAGAGCTGGGTGGATTGTTACTTGTTGGGATTTCCAATTATTATTGTAGAGATGGACATGTATAATTATGCAATTTTGCAGATATTTTGAATACAAATGCTCATATATTTTTCCATAGAAAAAAAATCGCATTTTGAATTCCAGTATGAAATGTAAAACACATTCATCATATGCACTTGGCACTTTATAGAACATGATGTACTTTTCATCCTACGTCTTCTAGCTCAAAGCCTAGATACAATCCCACATTCTCCAAAAATACGACATATTCAAGCATGCTTGTAAAAGCATACTACCCTTAATTGGGACACACCTCAACAAAATTGGTGTCATATGAAATATGAAAAACAGTTCTCTAACGGTTCTTTATATACTTCATTACATATAGAAATCTAAATGTTAAGATCAAGCAAAATCTATAGCAACAAATACGGTGCCTGACTAGGTCAAAGCATTGGTTTGTGATTCTTCCAAGACAAAGAAGCCCACATATACTTGTTGGATAGCTTTTCATAGACAATCTGCAATAGTGTTGTTCATGATGTACATAAGCGAAATTCATGATATATGATTGAAGAGACTGGATGCATCCTGTAGTTGACCTACTAAATATTCCAATAGCAATGAATCTAAAGTTCATCCTTCATCCACTTGATCACTAGGGAAGATTCCCCAAATACCTGTAGATGCTTAAATCCTCTGTTCTTGGCCACTCTAAACAATAGAAGAAGAGTCTTCATTTCTACATAGTTGTTAGATCCATAACCTAACCCTGCTTTGGGACAAATGGAATAATCATTAAAAAAATACAAGACACCACCAGGATTGTTGAAACCCTCTGGTCCCTTATTGTCCCCATTGAAGAAACACTAAGGGAAATATTTTTCTATGAATAACTCTCCTATCTGCCTCAGTTGTTTGAATATGAGTACATTTTGCGTCTCTGAAAGAGTTCATAAACATGATTATAAACCTGAAAGCATGGAATATGCTTACCCTCGGGGATCAAACATTTGTGCATTATGTGACAACCATATTTCTTACCAGCTCAAAGTAAAACAAAATTGAAGGGAGTTTCTCATCATAAGTAGCAGGCAACACAACCATTGAAAGCATCAAATGGCATCATCCTTCGAACAAGCCCCCATTTGAATCCATATCCACATGTAAAAAGGTTTCAAGTTCAATAGAAGCATAAAACAAAATTCATATGGATTCTTTCATGGTTGGGAATGATGAATCACTGCAGCATTGCAACAGACTCTATCATAAGGCGATGCTAATGCATGTCATTAAAGGCTAGCTGTTATTTCATGCATCTTAATTTCAAACTGCTTGCAAATTTCCAACATTGATATTTTTGTTGGGATCACTATGTTTTTGCATATTTTATTGAGGTTTTTATTCTAGCACTTAAGGGAAAAATTTAGTCTATGGACTAATTTTTACGGGTTTTTTCCCAAAACACCAATTCGATTTTAGTTTTCCAAGAACAACTTATCGGCGTATCATTGCACCTTTTTGGGGGGCAATTACTAGTTGTAATATGTTATTGTAATGATGACTAATATCGTCCTTTCATCGTAACAATAAGGTCATAATTAATTCAAACACAAATTCATGGCCCTCGTATACCTTGCTAGAGAAATCTAGGCATCATTAACCAAGGTACAATTGTCATCCAAGATCTTATATATTGCTTATCAACATTAAGTTTGGAGTGTTATACCTTATGACATGACTTTGGGTTTGTTGTTCAAACATTTGTATGGTTATGGTTTCAATGATAATATACCTATACACTAGCATTAAGGTTCTTGATTGTTTAGGAAAACTTGGTAATGTTTTTGCCACGGTTTATTTGTGTCCATGTTAATTATAATACTTCTCTAGAGAATTCGGGTATTGTATTACTTCATGGTAATTATCGCTAGGGTTCCCTTTATGTTCCCAAGTGGAATTTCTCAGTGTTTCATGCAAACATTCTAGGTCGCACAATTGCAAAACTTAACACTCGAACATATACTTCTAGAGGTTTCGAGGTGTGGAAAATGGTTTGGAGAAGTGTTGCAATTATTCAACTCTTACAGGTTTCTTATACACACACAAATAGAGATATATATAGTTTATGGTTTTGTGGTAATAATTTCACATAATTAATTCCATACTTTGGTGGCAATCGATTCCGTCTCGATTAATACGGGAAATACGCACTTGCAATTAATAGACGATGCATTCTGAGCAGGTTTTGTTTTCCAAATGTAGACGCCCTCCATGAAATATATTTGCAAGGGTGTATGCTTCTAGTTTATGTTAAAGAAACGCAGAGGTCAAATCTCAACATGTTGGTGTCTCAATAGAGATCTTTGAATAGCAATGAAACAAATTTTAGTTTGTATCAGAGCTTATGAACTTATTTTCAGTACCAAGGTAAAAATTTCAGGTTCAGTTTCTATTTTTTCACTCGCTATTTTTAACTGAACTCGTCTTCTTGAAACTTTCTAATTGTTTTGGTTTGTTTTTCTAGGTTTTTGGTGTTAGAATATGTAATGATGACTTGTGTGGAATTGTTGGTAAAATATCATAAAAGGCATAAAATAACTCTAATATTATAAAATAGAGTTATCGCACATGCATCATGTAATTAATTTCTCTTATAACCATTATTTATATAAGAGAGGTGGAAAGCTATTTATCCCACATGTGTTATGAGATGTAAATATTTCATACCTCTAGCTATATAATAGAAGTGAAGGAGACCATTTTAGGTATGTTGTGATATACTGTGAAATCATACGTCACATGTTGTGTATGTCATATGTGCACACATGATGTGAAGATGAAGAGTGATGCATATGTGGAAATGCCTTGTATTGTAAGACGGATATTTTTTATGAATATAGAAGACCCAGCCTTCCATGGATGTTTCCCCATTTGGGGTTTTACCACGTATGTCTAGTGTATTGTTCTTTTGTTCTCTTGTCTCTTATTTCGTATATGATTATTGTTGCTTATAGGAATACAAACTTAAACTAGTAGATCTTTGCCATTGATTTACATGTTAGTGTAAATGTATTGTTGTATGTTATGCATCAATATTCTAACATGGTATCAAAGCTAGTTGTTATGCTCTACCTTCTTCGATAATTCTTAGAATTATTTTTACAAGCAACAAGTTCTCATGTTTTTCTTAAGCACTTCATTTTCTATAGATTTGACACCCAATCTATAATACCCAAGTGGTAGTTTTTTTCAAATCTGAGCCTTCTTCTACATGTTTAGGATTTTTTTCAAACCCTAAACCTTGTGGAGAAATGTATAAGGTAAAATTGGGTGGCGAGTTTCAGATTGATTTATGAAACTTTTTGTGCAAATTTTAAAGAAAAAAAATTGTAAATATGAGTTTCTCTTGCAAAAATACTCAATTTCAAAAAAAACAATCGTCTCATTTGGAGTTCGAAAAGTGGAGATATCGCTTTAAAATCAAATGTTTTCCACGGTTTTGGTGACGGTTGTGCAGATTGCAGAGAAAATATATTTTGCTAAAGTGCCCAGATTTATGTTCCGCCCATGGTATGTGGATGCAAAATGGCTACTCTAGTTCTGAAAATAAGTTATAATAAATATTTTAAGCAAAATTGATCGAGTTATGGTCATTTTAAATTTTTGGCATTGATGAGAAATTTTTGGTTTATTCATCTCTTATCTTGAAATTATTGTCATGAGCTTCTTGTTCTATTTGCATTATGGTTAATGTTCTTAGTTTATTCATCATGTTTATAGAGGTTGTCTTGTTCCTGCTTTACTTGTCTCTAACCTTCTTGTGTGGAAGATGTTTTGATATTTTCACGGGCATGGATCTCTAGTATTGTAATGGTGACATCAAGAAATGAACCTATGCTTAGGACTTAGTTGCATAATGGTTATATTTTCATATCTATAAGTGATATCATTGTTTTATTTCATCATTTTTTCCTCAATATTCTAACATGGTCTCACTCTTCTAATAATGATGATGTTTCTAACATGGTGTCATATTTTGCTCATTATTTTATCTTAGTATCTTATTATGCTCACTCATTATATGTTGTTGCCAACCCCTGTTGTGTAAAAGCAATTTCATATACTCATATTTCTTTCATATGCCATGTCATGTATTTTCCTATGTAATTGTGGGCTTATCATGTTCATTATATGATTTACTCTTGGAAGTTCTTTTGTGCATATTAGCTCTCTATTTACTTCACTCTCTCCATAAGGATTTTTGTGAAGAGTTGTGGGATAGCTTGATTATGTCATTCCTTCCTATCTTAAGCATATTGTTATGGTTATTTTTTGTTCTTCAGCATTGTGACATTTTCAGCTTATCCTTGATAGTAGCAAAGTTGAAACTTTTTGTTATTTGGGATGGATGATGTTAAGCAGGAATGTAATGTAATCAACTCCATATTATATCACCATATTCCAGTAATAATGTAATTAAATGAACATCCACCTTCTACTGTAAAGTCAAGATGATTATCTATAGGCCAAACATTTCAATGGATAGACTATTGGGGTCTTGTATTTGTAATGTAATCTTCAGTAGAGTTCTTTGGTTATGAAGTCTATCTTGTAGAAACATTCTGATGGATGGATTTGTGGTTATTGTATTCGTGATGGGGTCTATTATTCTTGCATCTTTCAACTCGATTGTGAAGATTGTCTGCTTGGCTCATGTTTCGATGGATAAGCCATTCAGGTCTTGTATTTGCAATGTAATCTTCAGTAGGATTCTTTGAACATTGTTTGCTGGAAATATTTCGATGTATAGATATGGGGTTCTTGTATTCATGGTGTCGTCTATTACATAGTTCTTTCAGCTATCAGTTGGGTTATAGTTGTGATGATTGTTTGCTTGCCACATTTTATGTTGTATTGGCCATCATGCAATTTTTGTGGTGTTATGCAAGAGTTCATTGTATGGCTTGGTTCGGATCCAATTTCAAGATTCAGTGAGAAGTGGTTGTTATCTTCATCATTTTCATGAGATGAAATGTGTTCCTATTTGCATTTTATGGGGCATTTTGGAAGTTGTCATTGAGGGGGCTGTTAGTTTGATGCCACCTTCCTCCATTTGTATTCTTTCTACTAGTCATCATTAAGGAGAAGTGTTAGAAAATGTAATGATGACTTGTATGGTATTGTTGGTAAAATATCATAAAATGCATA
Source organism: Larix kaempferi (assembly GCA_027924585.1). Taxonomy (NCBI): domain Eukaryota; kingdom Viridiplantae; phylum Streptophyta; class Pinopsida; order Pinales; family Pinaceae; genus Larix; species Larix kaempferi. The sequence continues at coordinate 22,194,939 of BSBM01000887.1, forward strand.
AAATAATTCTAATATTATAAAATAAAGTTATCCCACATGTAACCATTCTTTATATAAGAGGTGGAAAGCTATTTATCCCACATGTGTTATAGGATGTAAATATTGCAAACCTCTAGCTATATAATAGAGGTGAAGGAGACCCTTTTAGGTATGTTGGGATATATTGTGAAATCACACATTACATGTTGTGTGTCATTTGTACACACATGATTGTAAGAATATGTGAAGATGGAGAGTGATGCATATGTGGAGATGACTTGTATTGTAAGATGGAGATTTTTTATGAATATAGAAAACCAAGCCTTCTATGGATGTTTCCCCATTTGGGGTTTTACCATATATAACTATTGTATTATTCTCTTGTTCTTGTCTCTTATTTATTACATGATTATTGTTGTTTATATGGATAGAAGGTTAGACTAGTAGATCTTTGTTATTTATTTAAATGTTAGTGTAAATGTATTGTTGTATTTTATGCATATTTTCAACATTATAACAACTAGGCATACGATCTTTTCACTTAACCAAGTATAAGGGGTTTCAATTTTATTTCAATTTCCCTAGCGTTGGTTTTTTTTTCAACCGAAAAAAAACGTACTATTGCTATTCATCGAATCAAATAGTACAAAGATATTCACCTTTTTTTTAAAAAGGTTTTTTCATCATATTCATCGCTGTAAGCCAAATTGTTCCACATCTTCTATCAAATTCCCTAGCGTTGGTTATATCCATGATTTTTTTATTTTTTATTTTTACAGGAATGGTTAGACATTTTAATTACTGGGAGTTTCCATTTATCCTAGTTGGGCTTAAGCCTACCATATAGATTCTAACAAACTGGAAAACTATGAGTTTGCATTTAGAAAACATTAAACACTCGGGAAGAGAAGGTCGCTTGCTTAACTGCTTGAATGCTAGGCACACTCAGCTTGGGTGTCAATTCGATTAAAGGAATCAAGGAGATGAAGAAGCCATGTTCAGGAACCATGCCTCACTCCTCTATGTTATTAACTTGTGCCTATAGATTTCCAACCTATGCCTCCAAAATTGCAACCTTCATAGCCAACTCTACATTCTTTTCTCGTTCCATTTCGACTTCAATTTCCAAAGAGGTTTCCCTCCATCGCACTTTTGTTGCTTCCTACACCCTGACGGTTTCATCACACTCACTACTCATTTTCACCTCTTGGACATCTTCGCTAAGATTCATTTCTAGTCTACGCAACTTGTGTGAAATGATGAAACTTGTCTTCCACACATCGTAGCGCCTGGTACCAGCAACAATCTACATCCCTTCATCTATGTTGCAAAGGCATGTCAAGCCTAATTCCAGAGATCCAACTAAGGAGTTTCCCTATGCTAGTGAAGTAACACGGCATAGAGCATAGTACAACACATTTCAGATTCACCCAAGTCTTCCCACAAATTTGTTGCTTGTCATTAAATCCTTGATCTACATTTCTGACCATAGTGTTGCTCAATCCATGGTCCATGATTGAAACATTAACACAATCTACTAGAATGATGTTTCAGATGAGGGTAATGGAAGGAAACGCCCTTTTAGGCATGGGAAGAGGAGGAGCATACAACCCTTGTATGTTGATTATTAACTCTATCCTAGCGCACGTGGATGTGACACATGCCCCCTGCCATGTGCTCCACATTAGCCCACCTCTCAATTCATGATTGTTGTTTTTTAGGTCAAATGTAATACCACCCATGGCATGAGCTTGAGACATCACACTTGGCTTATGTAATTGGGACCCATGCACCCCCCTCTTCGTCGAGCTTGAGGAGGCCTTACACCATGGTTGTGGTATGATTAGTTTCCCTATCAACCTCTTTGTTTAGTTCCTGAAGTATATGTTGAAATTTAACCTTGTCCATCCATTATGTAAAACCCTTAATTCGCATGACAATGCGTTGAAGAGTGAGATCCTGAGGGTAAGCACTTTTGTAGACATATTTGATGATAAGTCAAGAGTTGCCAAGTATGATGGCAGATTGAATACCTTGTTGTTGTAATATTTTACAACCTTGATAGAGGTAATGCCTTAGCTTGATTATTCATTTTGATTCATAATGCTCGACAAATATTTTTATCAACTTTCCCTTTAGGTTGTAGATTATCTCCTTGCTCATGTCACCCCTTAGTTTATATTCGTGATTTAAATACAAATTTTAAGAGAATATTTTTCCCTTAAAGACCCTTTCAGCATAATTTAAATAATATTTTATTATTAAATACTTCTTTTTTTTAAAAGAGTTAGCATGATACTCTTATGTTGAAAATAAAGTACCATGTGATTGAGCACCTACATGTTAAACAAATTTTTTAACAAATTAGATTTATTTATTTTTCTAATTGAAAGAATTTTCAAATATTTGATGAAAGATTTCCATTCAAAGTGTTTGTTGGTTTCTCTAATTGTGAAAGATTTGTTTACAAAGTGTTTGTAGAAATTTTGATAAAGGACTTTTTTTCACAAGCTAAAAAAAAAGTATTTTTGTTTATTCGGAAGAATCAAAAAGTACAGATCATAGAACTGTCCAAATCAGGAAATATAAGCCTATAAAAAAAACTATTCACCCCTAGCCAAAAAAACTTTCCAAATTTTACAAGACATCATATTTCCGATCAGCAAAAAACAACACCAAAAGAAAACAAATCAGATCCCTCGGATCGAAAACCGTAAAGAAGAAGTGCAAAACTGTCCAACAGGAAGATCAAGTTGCTTCAAAGAAGTCAGAAAACAGAGTCTTCATAAGTACCCTCAAAAAATTCTTCAACATGTAGATAACTAGCCACCCCCAGTGCCTTCTTGTAGAGAGAATCAACATCTGAATTCAACTCACAAAAAATATGTTCAATTTTCATATCATGAAAGGAGGCCACAACTTCTTTAGTCCTCAGCAACCATTGATATAGAGCTAACCTTAAGAGAGCCAATATAATTTACCCAATTTACAATAAAGAATGGATCACCAGAAATCCTCAATGTATCAATACCAAGGGCAAAAGCAAATTTAAGAGTAAATAGGGATCCCTAACGTGCTTGTATAACTCGGTTGAAAAAAGAGTCAATGCATTATGAAAATAGTGTGAAATGAGATGTTACACGCCATAAGTTAGGGATCCTTCTAGTCATATGCTCTTTGCAAAAAAAGGTTTTATAGAGAGAAGTTGAAATTCGTGTCTCATTTTTAGGAGACATTTTTAACTTTTGCTGAGGCTCGTTTAGCGTTTGTGATATAAATCCAAAAGCTAACATATTTTTTAAATAAATTACTATTTATTTTTCGTTGGTTAAAGCATAGGTTTTTGTGAATACTAAAGGACTTCTTTGGTAGCCTTGGTGATTAGTCCTAAACGTAGGTGTTTAATCGTAGGTGTTTGTGAATACTAAATGACTTGCTACCCTTGGTGAGGAGTCCTAAACACAGGTGTTTATGAATACTAAATGACTTGGTAGCCTTGGTGATTAGTCTAGAAGCACATGTATGACATGTATGCACATTTTAGTACGTTTCTCTGAATTAAATATTATGAGCATTTTATTTTATTCGTTAGAAAAAGATGATAGTTATTTTTATCTCATTTACAATATATTTATTTAAATTTATTTTTAAATTTAAAGTTTAAAATTAATTTTATTATTATTTCAAAATTTTATTTAAATTTAAATATAAAATTGTTTTTAATATATTTTTTAAAACTGAAATTAAAATTAGAAGTATTTAAAAAAAAATTGTTAAATAAATATCTCCAATCTATAAGTGTTCAATTAAAGACATCTTTGTTGAATATTTTAAAGACATTTTTGTTGAATGTTATAAATAGTAACGATATAATGTAATATTCATAACTGTGTATTTAAATAAAAAATTCAAATAAAAAATGGAAATGAAAGAGAATAAAAATCATAATATAACATTGAGTTTATTGGATGTAGCTTAAGTGGTTGGGAGGAGTGATTGTTACCCCCTCCCACTTTAAATGCCACATACAAACATTCTCCCCTCATCACTAAACATACCATAAAATGAAACATCTTACAAATATTAAAATAAAAATATCAATAGGTTATACGAAACCATCCCACATCTACACATCTTATACAATGGGGAGGACATCACATCTACACATCTTATACATTAGGGAGGACATGTTCACTTAAGAATGATAAAAGAAAGCATTTTTCTAAATAATTAATCTTCAAAAACATAGAGAACATCATGCAAAGAAAATCCAAGAAACTGAGCAATTTGAGCCTAATGTCAATTACAAGAACCTGCTCAATTCGAGCCTAATGTCAATTACAAGAACCTGCTCAATTCGAGCCTAATGGTGTCAATTACAAAGGTTTGAGTTTGGATCTATCTGCCTATGTATGCCGGAAAATATGAGTCAATCTAGGGATAGGGCATGCTCAGCATACTGGGGATATTGTTTTCTACCACTTTTTAAGTATATATAATGGTACTGTTTGGAACTTTCCATCTGATTCTACCTGAATCACATCACAATCAATCAAATCAAAGAGATTCTATAATGGTTCTGTTTGAAACTTTCCATCTGGTTTTACCTGAATTACATCACAATCAATCAAGACCAAAGAGATTAGTTAAGTTGAAACAATGTAGCGCGATAAGAACACGGTGCTGATAGATAAAATGAATTCAACCCGCACCATATAGTAAGACACACCGAAACCTAGCTCATTAGTATGGTTCTTTGGAAAAGACATCTTGGTTTTATCGGTCACCACATTGAAGACTGATGCAGATAGTGAGGGTTCGAGTATCCCATGAGCTCTGGATGGACGCATATAATAATATCTAGAGTAAAAAAGTATTTTAAAAAGAGTCCTATTATAATATAATATCATGAGACATGTGAGGGGTGTCATTAGATGAGAGATCCAACCAATCTAAATCTGGTCTGAAAAGTACAATTTTAGCAATGCTGGGATTTCAGCAATCAGGAGGAGAGTAGTAGTTATAGAGTAAATACATGATTTTAAAAATACTCAAATAGTCAAAATCACGTTTTAAGCAACATCACGATTTAAGCAACAGAAATTGCAATTTGAACAAGATTTTAAAAATATCCAAATACTCAAAATCACGATTTAAGCAACAGAAATTGCAATTTGAACAGAAATTGCAATTTGAAGAATTCTTTGCAATTTGAAGAATTCTTGATCTGCCTGATGCCCAAATAATTGCGATTTGAACAATTCTTTGCGATTTGGACAATTCTTGATCTGCCCGATGCCCGATTCGGGATTGATTCAGCCAACTGGGGTGTTAAGTTGTTCTGTATACTGCTCCTACTCCTATATTGAGGTGCTTGTTTCAGGTATCGTGGGATGTGTGTTTCATGTACCTTGGATACATGATAAAAATGACCTACCTATTTAATCAAGAAAATTAGATCAAACTGTATACATAATAAAAATGACCTACCTATTTAATCAAGAAAATTAGGTCAAACTGTATATATCGCTATCGCTAACAAATAAGGACAAATTTAACCAAAGGAGAAACAAATAGCACTAAATGCTAGGGCCACGAACGGGCAAAAACAGAAGCTCTCGAGCAGTATATATCGCTAACAAATAGGGACAAATTGACCAAGGCAGAAACGACCAGCACAAAACGCTAGGGCCGCAGAGAAAAATAAAGGTTATGGATGCATTTTGACCGTTCAATATTGAAGTGACTCGATACAGTACACGCTGCAGTCAGCCCTACCAAAAGTAGGGGTGTGGACAGCAACCTCCGCCAAAACAGAGTTGGATAAAAAATACTTCAAATAAATCTTCAACAATGTAAAACGAATTAGTAAATGCTAGGGCCACGAACGGGCAAAAACAGAAGCTCTCGAACAGAAGTATATATCGCTAACAAATAGGGACAAATTGACCAAGGCAGAAACGACCAGCACAAAACGCTAGGGCCGCAGAGAAAAATAAAGGTTATGGATGCATTTTGACCGTTCAATATTGAAGTGACTCGATACAGTACACGCGGCAGTCAGCCCTACCAAAAGTAGGGGTGTGGACAGCAACCTCCGCCAAAACAGAGGTGGATAAAAAATACTTCAAATAAATCTTCAACAATGTAAAACGAATTAGTAGAGAGTGAAAACGAGAGAAAAGAAAAAAGTTGCAAAAACAAAATCTCATTAACATCCATTACTCCGTCTCCTGCGACATTTATGAAGACCGATCGACATAAACAGCTTGAGAAAATGTGTGCTAGCGGCTTCCTTTCTCCGCAAATCTGAGACGATTCAGACGGAGAGACAGAGAAAAACATTCCTCCGCCTCGTCGAACAGAACAGCAGCGCGCAGCAATAGTTATAAGCGTAACTTCACTTTTCGCAAAACGTGGTCACTCCGATGATCAGTCATCGGAGGAATGGAAGGTTTGCACATCATAAACACAAGCATAGATACAAATATCGACTACTTTGCAGAGAATTCGTAAACGGAGTTGAAGCAGCTTTACTGAACACGCCTGCCATGAATTTGCTGCTTCAATCCCCCTCCATCTCACAACTTTGCAGAGAATTCGTAAACGGAGTTGAAGAAGCTTTTCTGGACACGCCTGCCATGAATTGGCTGCTTCAATCCGGCCTCCATCTCGCTCGGGTCTGATCTAATGTCCTGTCTATGGTTATATATATAAAAAATTGGAATAATTTCTCCTCCACCGCCCTCTCTCGAAACCCTAATTAGGTCTGCCACTTGATCCTTTAAATATAATATGGGATCCTATTCTCGTTACATTATTTGCAGGTGGCATTGCTTCGCCTAGCGATTCCATCCACCTTGAAGGAATATTCGTATATCACATGAGGGTAAAGGTTAATTTGAAATGGATATTTTTTATTTCATTTTTGCAATAGATATAGAATAATCCTCTTAGAAATATGATAATATATATATATATATATATATAGTTGTGATTGAATGGTGTGGTTAAAAGGGACAATTATTATGAACAAGCATAGACTTTTGACGATTTTGTCCGGCGAGTTTTTATCGGAATCCAACAATTCTTTTTTAAATCTAAATTTTGTGGTGTTCAAATCATGTTTCTAAATGCAAAAAAGGATTCAGCACCATCAAATACCCTACGGCAACCGGATTAAGCAAGTTTAAAACACTCTTCTTAAAAATCTTCTGAATGTAAAAAAGGATTCAGCACCATCAAATACCCTACGGCACCCGGATTAAGCAAGTTTAAAACACTCTTCTTAAAAATCTTAGATTTTTTAATCGTATTCCATCGAAATTGTGCCAGAAATTGATGTCGAGAAAGGGCAAAATCATCAAATATTTACTCTGTGCGAATTATTATTTGAAATGGATATGTGTTATTATATTTCTACACTACAATAGACATAGAGCAATTATCTTATAAACATGATATCTTAGCACCACTATAATGAGGCACAATTTTCAATGTGATATTGATATTAGTTTTGTTGTAATTATGTCATAATAAGGAGTATTTAAATGTCGCAAGTATTTCATCATAAATACGTCAAAAATTTTAACCATCAGTCTTTCATCTCAAATCCAATAATTGTAGGTGTCTATATGTTAGTTGTTATTAATTTATTTTGGCAAATTATCGTTAGTCTTTTGACAATATTCTGACATACCTTTGACGATAATGGACTCCACATGTTGGTTTGTTGGCAACGTTTATAGCAAAATGTCGTTAGTATTCCAATCCTATTCTGACATAACTCTGATAAGAAAGGGTTCCACGTGTTGGCTTATTGGCCACCTTTTTGCCAAATTGTCATTGGTGTTACAACATCATGTTGACACTATATAAATGAAAAAGGACTCCATGTGTTGGTTTGTTGACCACTATTTTGCCAAATGGTCAGCGGTCTTATGGTGTCACATTGACATTGTTTTGACAATAAATGCCAAACAGTTGTCGATGTTATGAGGTCACTCTAACATTGTGTCAACGACATAGGGCAAGTGATCGTTGGTATTATGACATATTGTCAACAACAAAAGAGCCACACATTTTTTTGCTATTATAATAAGGTTTTCATTTTAATTTTGAAATTTTAACATGTTCTTGTTTTTTTTTTGTGATTGATCACAACCATAAAAAAATTTATTAAAATTTGATACAAAGGGATACCCATAATATATTGGATTCTTGGTCAATTGGACCTCATTCAGTAAAAGGGTTCCTAAGGGTAAGGCTTGTCATCCTCATTAGAACAACACTTATTATTTCCCACTTATAGATTTCCTACTATCAACTTACAAATACCCAACAACACCACATCACATTCAAACTCATCTAGGAATTCCGGGATTTTATACTAAATTTTGTGCTTCAGCTTCTCCAACAAGATAAGAATGGTCTACAATAATAATATAACATTTTATTTCAGAGTATTATTTCTTGTTTCAACCACCATTCAAGCTTACAAAGAATGTGGCATTAGGGAAAAGATATAACTTCAAGTCTTGGATTTGTGCATTCTAATGATGGAAATATCATATCAAGCATGTTTACCTATTTCCTTTAATTTGAGAAACAAATGACAAAAGATGATTCAAGGCGATAGTAATAACCGCATTCCTAGTAGATCTATTTGAGACTAGTACAATAACCACTTGAACTTGTTGTCAAAGTCTGTAACTTAATGTCTAGTCATTTCAAAAGACAATAATAATAAACAAGTCACTAAAATTGGGAATATAAGTGGGATATCCCTTAGGAACCCTTGGTAAAATCTTTGTAAGAACCGTGTAGTCCATATGTTCCTGGAGTAGAAGTTAGAGATGTGTTCCAATCTCAAAGGTCGATGAGCAATTTAGGTTTGCATAGACCTCTTTATGCATGTATATATTATCTAAATCCCAAATAAATATGTCACATGGTGCAATAAGTATTTTTTGGTGAGGCAATAAGAGGTGCCTCACTTAGATCCACAATACTTTATCCATGGGCAGGGGGTAGCGTCTTGGAGTTTGTTGGCATATGGAATATTGTCTAGATAATTTTTTTGTGTCATGAACTTTGATCCAATTGGACTACCAATTTGTTCTTGCAGAACCAAGGTCCAAGGGGTAAAATTTGAAAGAATGATGAGGTAGCCTAAAAATTAAAGGAAAAAAATTCAGAATTTTTTTGTTTTGTTTATGTTTTCACCTCCTTGTTGTATACCTCCAAATAGTCATAAGCCCATTGTTTGAGGACAACTTTAAATTAAATTTTATATGAAATTAAAATATGACTCATGTTGTCATTTATTACTTGCATAGTGACAAAGTGATCTAAACAACTTTGTGCTATTGAGGCTTACCTTCTTGTAAACTTTCAACACAAACTTCATAGCCTGCCTCTTCAACAATGCCATTTTGATCAACTAGTTTTGGTCATAGCCCACCTCTTCGACAATGCGTTTTAATCGATTAGTTTTGGCTTCAAATAGGGGGGAATCATGTGCATTAGCATCCATTATACAATTGTTTAAAGAGCTCTGTGATCCCCAAAGGGAAACATTTTGAGCTTGCATCCAAGACAATACAAGTGAAGTGTAAATATTATTTAAGAACAGTAAATGCAAATCATTGTATCTTGTTATGGCATCATATTGAACCTATGATTTGGTATGCAACAAACTACTTGCATGGAGCAATTTCTCAAAACATACACTCATTGGTCAGGAAATAATGATCAAAATTAAACTCTTCCCAACGCTTCCAAGGGGTTTGAACCCTTGCTAGAAAGATACTTGTAATATAACTAATCGATAATCTTAATTAATGAATATGGGAGGGTCATCAGTCATGAGTGAAGGGTTGCATATCTTCCACCCATACATACTTATACGAGTATCAATTCCATGTATTGATAATCATTGAATTAATAAAAAGATATTCATTATATCCCTAACGGGGGACATATAGCTTTCGTTGAGGCAGATTAATTCTGCATTGAAATTTTGAATTTTTGCAATTTTCTAATGTTTTGGTAATGTTTGGAACATTATATTAGGCTTAAATTTTTTATTTTGTATTTAACTTTCATTTGATTGGGCCCATACAGGTGACGTCGCTCTGGGTTTTTGCACACTAGGACCCAGCGGTGAGCTTGCATTGACATTCGTGCTAGTCGGTTACATTAGAGTTGGGTTCATTCATTGTATTCGGTGTCATCCTTCTGTTGTAGCTATGGATTGTTTACACGCTCATGGGTGGTTTATTCAAAATCTTGATGACATTCTAGTGTGTAGTTTGTGATGATCTTCGCCATCCGAAGACAATCAGACAAAGATGTATTATTTTCTAAGGTTCATATTTTTGTAGTGTTTGAGTCTTGGTTCTGTTACTGGGAGTTCTAAAGTCGATCCGGTCCTTGGAGTTTGTGGTATCAGAGCCACTCATCTTTCTTGAATATCTGTAAGTTCTTCAAAAGTTTCAGCATAATACGATAACTGTCTTTTAAGTCTCTGCAATATTACTGTTATGCAATTCATAAATGTATTGGATCCATATTCAAAGTTAAAGAAGGAATCTATGTGGAATAGTTTGGGTTTTCTAGAGTTTGTGAGGCAACGACTATAGGATCAGGCACCTTAAGCCCTTTGTGAAGTGGTCTAATAAAGACCTGTAGGATACCCACGAGCTAGACTATTCCTTTACTGCCCGATAAAGGTAAGTGTTCCATGGACCCTTCAATGGATTCAATAGAGCTCACATCTTTGGATTGTGTAGAAGATCGTAATAATGTTTCTATGGCTGAAAGACATTCCTCATTTGCTAATGTTGAATCTTCTTCTTCGATAATCACTATTGATGATCTCAATCTATCTGCTAACTAGGAACTTCCTGGTATCTTACCTACGGAAGTATATAAAATGAGATGGTGGCAGTACCAGTCACGTACACAAATAAAAATAAGCTTAGTAGATGTTTCTTTTACTGATAAGGAAGAACCAATTCACATAAATCTAATCCAGAAGGAAAAAATAGTCTGGGAAAAATATAAAGGTTATAAATATGCACATATTGGTGCAATCAAGCTTGGTCTAGGTCCTATAATTCGGCCTTTCCTTCTTGTATCTTCTCTCTGTGTAGTTATTGATACTAGGCATAAGGAGTTTGATGATGCAGTCATCGATGTCTTTGTTGGACCTCTTCACAATCGCCCTTGTTTTTTAACTATTTTTCTGAACTATTCTGTCAGTTTAGATGACCCCCAAATCTATGATTTACTTAAAGCTTATATCTTACCCCAAGGATTTAAAATGGATACTGGATCTAAAATCATTCAGTTAAACTATCGGGTTGTTGTTCACTTTGGTAATGATAGTCTCCACCCATCACTCGTAAAGTTCATGATAGGTCTCACTTGCTAAGTGTTGTGGAGTCAAACAAGTCCAAACAATCCACTTATGTAACATTTAATCGGACTAGCATAAATTACCCGAAACAATGGGAGGTCAAATACAAAGAACTATGTCAAAAAGAAAAAATGTTGAATAATCAAACAATTGTAAATACTCCCGTAGTATTTGACAGATCTTCTCACTCTTTTTGGTTACTTGATGGATTTCCCACTCCTATGTTTACTCCTCCTCTCACTAGATCTACTTCTGTAAATTCATCCTCCTCTTCTTCATCTCAAACAGTGTGGAATGAACCATACTCTTCGCGCCCTTCAACTTTTTCTTCATCTGGTGTTTTTAATATTGAACATAAATGACAACACTCTGAATGTCCTGCTTGTAGAAAAAATTTACAAAGAATGAGAGCCCAAAATAAAAGCCCAAGATTATTCATGTTCCCCCTTCCTAGAAGTGGACCAGGTTATGAAGTCAAAAGACCAAAGGGTGATACTTCTTTCATTCCGGGCAGAAATCTTCCCGATGCTCCTTTCAGACAGTTTTCACATGATGGCCAATCTAAAAGGGAGTACCTTCCTCATAGGTCCTCTGTTATATATGAAACTGTCTCAAATGAAATCAAACTAGCAAATTATGGCAATATGCAACATCAGTTAACAACTCAAAATCTAGATGATATGGCTCGTGATCCCCTCCTCTTAAAACAAAAATCCAATGAAGAACGCGAGCAAATCACTCTGCTTCGAACTCAGATGGATCTTATTGATCATTTGTTACATGATTCTGATGAAATAAAGAATGCTATTGTTATAGCTGTAAACAAGCTAGAACAACACTTAGATGTTTTGGGAAAACTCTTCATTAAAACCCAAAACTTAGAGAAAAAGACCAAGTCTGTCAGGTAGTATGCTTTAGAGATTGCCTCTAGAGGTCATAAAGAGCATAAGGATAAGAAACATGCCAAAAGTTATTCATTTAGTATGATGAGTATCAAAGAAGAAGATAATAGACCATAGTTTACATTTGGACAAGATGAAGAAGAATTTAATGAAATACAGTATATGGTCTCTCAATTTAAGAAAATGCCAAAATCTCTCCCCGAAAGATATCTTGCCGCAATGGCAGTTCCAAAAAGGGAAAATTCTCCACTTCAGGATGGATCTTCTTCCCATCCAAATTTTAATCAACTTGCAAGACGTCCTCCTCCCACTTTTGATGAGGTAATGAATGATGCTTCTACCTCTTCTACTCCTTCTTGTAGATTCCATTTCGGCATTAATGGAATCAATAACCTTATCTATCAAATGTCAGAACAACCTGTCTTAAATATCCAATGTCAATCGAGGGTTGAAATTAAGACATCCATTCAGTTGCTAAGCAAATGGGTTCTTTACAAAAGGACTCAAGACCATAATATAACGTCTCAACAATTAGTTGTACAACTAGTAGTAGGCCTGTCAGGTTTGGCATATGAATGGTGGCGGTGACTTCCTCAAGAAGCTAGAGATTAAATGTTGGTTGCACAAGATGCAGATGACCAAGTTCTCAAATCATTAGGAGGATAATTCTATGGTCTAGAAGAAACCGAAGACTTTAAACATCTTGCATCTTTGTTTATGTCTGCTAGAATTTGTGATCTTACCAAAAGTGATCAATATTTCTGTTATATGTAGAATTTGCTTATCTCTTCTGGAAATGCAAACAAGCCAACATACTTAAAGCATTATCTCAGGAGTTTCCCGGGTCATGTTCCAGATGCAATAGAACAATTCTTGAAAGATAAAAATATTCCCTTGCAAGGACTCTCTCTTTCCCAGCTGCATGGCTTCATTAAGGAAACATGGCAAGAGCATTGTTTAGAAAGGAGAGTTGCCAAAGACTTTAAAAGGCATTCATCCATGTACTCTCCTGGTTTTTGCAAAGATGTGGAAAAATTCCCTATTGGGGTTGTGGAGATCACAATAGAGGTCACTTTTGTAAAGAATCTTACAACTGCAAGAAAAAGAAGGGAAAACCCGTCTATACTAGTGCTCCCAAATTTCACCCAGACAAATCCTATAGATATAAGAAGAAGAAGAGTTTCCATAAAAGAAAGGCTTTTGTCAAGAAACGCTCTGCTCCTTCTGATAAAGATTTTTTTTTTATTTGTGGCAAGAAAGGCCACTGGGAAAATAAATGCCCCAAGAGAAAATCTAAGCCCCGGCTTGCAACAATGTTTACTGATGAATTAGATCTTGTTTGGTGGGATCTTGACTATTGTGATGCTGACCAATATCCTGAAGGAGAAATATTTTTTATCACATATGAAGGATCCTCTTATTCAGATGACTTATATCCTTCCATGAATAAATTTGATCCTGCATAATCCACCGACTCCTCTTCTGATTCCGATCAGGATGCAAATTTAGGAGGGTGTGATGGTCCTCCAGAATTTTGTTTTTATATGTTTTCCACATCAAAGGCTTTTCCTCAAATCAGAATTACTGAAATTGATGAAATTTTATAGAACACTAGAATATCAGTATGTTCTAAGAAAATAATTAAAAGATGGAAAGAGCAAGCTTTTAGCTCAACTAAAAGCTAAAGAGAATAAACCACCCAAATCTGACTCTTTCTCTCTTAATATCAACATGAATCCAACATTCTATAATCTAGTAGAGCTTTACAAACAATATCCCGATCTTCGTGAAGATAGACAAAGATTCAAAAAAAAGATAAAAAGCACCTACTCAGGTTGCAGATCAAAGAAAAGCAAAGCTCTTTGAAGAAGCTTGTCAGAGAAATATAAGAGCTAAAAAGAATTCTAGAAATAACTATAAGACAGCAAGATCAGTCCTCGGAATAAGAAATGTGCAAAGCCTATGAAGAAGCTCTTAAGAGCCCCAAAGATAGAAGCACACCTAGTATCAGTGAAGAAGGCTCAGTAGAAGAAGATGACGGACCTACTCTATTTCCTGCTCCAAATACAGAGCCAGTTCTAGGACTATTTGCTGGTCCTAAGTTATATATAAAAGTATGCTTTTTCCCTCTAGAGTTCAATCCATACCAACTATATTGCATGATAGACTCTAGTTGCCAGATGAATTTGGCAAAAGGGGGTGCCATACCATAATTTTTTGGGGAACAGACTTATGATCGGAGTAGAAATCGAAGAAAATCTTGTATAGCTGATTGGAAGAGTTCCAAACTTCCCAATTACGATTAAAGGTTTGCCATAAGTTTTGTCTTTAAATGGAATAGATAATATAAAAGAGGATTGTATTTTAGGATCAAATGTTTTTACTAGAGTCGGTCCTGTTACTATTGATAATAATAAAATGGTGTTCAAATGTACAATAAATGGTAGATTAGTGTCTTGTCCCATGTCCTTTGAAGCTAAATCCAAATGCCCAACTCCTATAAAGAAGCTCAATCCTGCCCCTAATATTGTAGAATTGTTCAAAATGGAAAGGTGTATAGCTTATGCAAAAATGCACAAGGACTCTGCCTTATCTTAGATTTCAAAAAATATTGAGAAAGATTGCACCTCTGAAAGTCCTAATGCCTTTTGGACCAGAGAAAAATATTTTGTCTCTCTACCGTATGATCCTTTGGTTAATCCTAGAGCCCAACGAGCCTATGCAGCCTTAATGTCTCCTACAGAAAAAGAGTTTTGTGCCAGTGAAATCAAAGACCTGCTTTCTAAAGGTCTCATTGAACCCTTTAGGAGCCCTTGGGCTTGTCGTGCATTTATATTAAACAAGCATTCAGAAATTAAGAGAGGAAAGCCCAGGTTAGTTGTAAATTACAAACCTCCGAATGCATCCCTCCAACATGTCAGATACCCTCTTCATGATAATTCAAGTCTTTTACAATGAATTGCATGGTGTACGATCTTTAGTAAGTTTGATCTAAAATCTGGATTTTACCAGATTGGGATTGAAGCAAAGGATCGCTTCAAAATGGCTTTTGTTGTCCCACATGGTCAGTATCAGTGGAAAGTTCTCCCATTTGGAGTAAATAATGCTCCTTATGAATTCCAGAAGAGAATGGAAGATATTTTAAGGGAAAATAAATGGGCACTTGTATATATTGATGATATCCTAATTTGCTCTAAAAATTTGCAGGAACATTTAAAGCATCTACAAGAGTTCTACCAGCTAGTGTATAAACATGGCTTAGTTCTTTCCAAAAGCAAAATGGAGATTGGGAAGACAGAAATTGAGTTTCTTGGTCTAAAGATCAATAAAGGCCAAGTAATCCTCCAAGAGCATGTTCTTAAGGTTTTTTATCATTTCCCGAATCAAATCTTGGAGAAAGTCCAATTGCAATGCTACTTAGGAAGACTGAATTATATCTGACCTTTCTATAAGGGCCAAGCTGATGACATCCATATTCTACAACAAAGATTGAAGAAACACCCTCCAAAATGGAGCAATGAAATGACCGAAGCTATTAAAAGAATTAAAGCAAAAGTAAAATAGCTTCCTCCTCTCTCCCTTCCCCAAGGTACGAGAGACCTTGTCATAGAAACAAATGCCTCCAACAAAACATGGGGAGGTGTCCTAGTAGAAAAGCATGGAGATAAAGAAGAAATCTGTGGATATGCCTCAGGTTCTTTTAAGAGTACAGAATTAAACTACCCCTCGAGCCACAAAGAGATTATTGTTGTCAAAAAGGCAATAAACCATTTCAAACTATATCTGAAACCTGTAAAATTATTGATCAGAACATATTTAAAAATCATGCGAGGAATTTTTAAGAATGAAAGTTTGATGGCTGAAAATAATTCTAGAATTCTTAGATGGTTTATGTGGCTTTAGAATTTTGATTTCGATATTGTATATAAACCTGGTTATCTTAACTGTGTTGTTGATATGCTAACCAGAGAAGAATCTCAGCCTAGTCTCAACATGTTCAACGTTGGTGTATCATATGTTGGATCGTTAGCTAGCCATCTCATTGATAAGACAGATTCACTCTTCTCCTATTAAAATTGATTTTTATTTTTTAACTAAAACGGTTATTTTATTGAATATGAGGAGCGGATGGGTTAACCCAAAGCTACCAATAATACAAAAGATTCAAAATCCAGCAAGATCTAGTAAGCTTTCCCAATCATTACAAATCTGAGCCTCAGGGGATAGGAATCCATAAGGGGTCTTCGTTATTTATTCTGTAGGTCCCTTGAGATAAAAGACATCCCATGTTAGCTTTGAGGTCAGCTTCTTTATTCAATCCACGCAGAATGTGGAAGTAGAGGGAAGAGGAGAACCCGAGCAGCAGGTATCGCAGCCTTTGCAAAGTGTTGTTGAGTGGAGGATTGCTGAATTGTTCATTTGAATTTAGAATTTTTATCAGAATTTCAGAGTCTCCGAAGATTTGTATATCTTTGTAACCATTGTCCCAAGCTATCTGACCAGCTTTTAACAACCCGAGAATTTCAACCTGATTATTAGTTCACTGTCCTAGACCCCAATTGAAGCTATCTTTCCTTGTGCCATCCGAGGAAAATATTATTCCACCAGCTTCGGACGTCCTGGGGTTCCCTTTAGAAGCACCATCAAAAAATATGGAAGCTTTACCCTGCTTCCTCCACCAGTCCTGAAAAGATGCCTCAATAATTCGAAGTTTCCAGCCTGGAGTGTCAATGGGTCTGATCATGGTTGTGCTTCTATCTCTGAAGGTATAAGTTCCCATCCATTTCTTTTCAGCAGGAAGGAGAATGAAATCTTTCTTAAAGGACTGCAGAGCCACGGTTTCAAGGAGAAGAGATTTGGCTTTTAAAGCAACCTTCGAAGGGAGACTCAGAGTGTTGTTAAAAATCCTATCATTCCTAGCCAGCCAAAGTTTCCAGCAGACATACTTTGGGATGGCCTACTAGATCCGAGCCCAAAGAGAGTTGTTGAGAATCGCATGAGGGTATCTCTCCTTCCAAGATGAAAAAAGAGCAGCCATAGAGGCTTGAGATGGCACAACGGCATTAAGACCCTGAAGACAATGATCCCAGACATCATGGGCATAGGGGCAGTCCACAAACAAATGGTCCAAGGTATCGGCGGCATTACAACATAGTGCACAGCGATGAGGGCCAAGGATGCCTTTTTTTAACAGGTTGTCACCAGTCAGGATTTTCCTGTGTATTAAGGTCCAAAAGAAAAAATTTACTTTGGGCAAACCGAGAGGGTCCCAAACCGATTTCAAGAATGAAGAATTATGAATGGACACAGCGTGAGATTGAAGGGAGGAAAATCCTTGCGCAGGGGAATAAAATCTGGTCCTTCCCCAACCCCACGAATCTTTAGCCTGAAGATGCACTGGAGCTAAGCCCATCAACCCTGCTAAGAGGGAGGTCTGTTGGTGAAGAAGATGCTTAGGAGCACGAGGTAATGACCACGAAATCCAATTTCCAAATTTATCCCATGAAGAGATACTAGCGAGCGTGTGGATGTTATTCTACATTAGCCAATGACGGATGTCTTGAAATTCATCATAATTGATAAGAGGAACACGGCCCATAATGCTATCATGCCACAGTAAGATTTTATTGTCGTTCCCAGGTATTCGGTATAAGTGTTTCCGAAAGAAGTCGATGCCTCTGCGGCAGAGATTCCAGGTCTTAGATCATGTAGGAGTGTTATTAACCTGAATATTTCGCAGAGAGACTCTAATAAGGTATTTTTTCTTGAGAATTTGGCTAATTGGATGCTTTCTGTTGGTGTACAGCTTCCACAGGATTTTACCACCCAAGGCTAGATTAGCCAGCTCTGGATCACGGATATTTAAGCCTCCTTCATCCATGGGGCATTTAATAGTGTCCCAGTTAACTAAATGATATTTCCTTTCATTTCCTTTTCCACCCTGCCACAAAAAATCTCTTAACAGCTTTGAGACATGCTTTGTAATCGAGCTTGGAGCCAACAAAAAAGAGGCCTGATAAATGGGTAAGGCAGAGAGCACTGATTTAATGAGGGTGACTTTCCCTGCAGTAGTGAGCCACCGACCACCCCAGGAAGCAATTTTAGACTTGATTTTACTCAGCACTTCCAACCACAACGACGGTTTATTATCTCCCAGAGTTAAGGGGAGGCCGAGATATTTAATCTTGTCCCAGCTATCATGTCTCGGAAATCCCATGAAGTGAGCTATTCTATGAATGGTTTGATGTTCTGAGTTCCATCCATAAATAGCACTTTTCCTTTTGTTGATGAGGGCTCCCGAGATAGAGCAATAGTTTTGAAGAATAACTTTGAATGCCTTCGCAATCTTTAAAGAGGCTCCACCCAACAATAGAGAATCGTCAGCAAATAAGGCATGGTTAATGGGCGCAATACCTTTCAACGGTCTTATACCTGGGACTAATCCAGCCTGCTGCTCAGAAAACAGCTTCCGACTCGGAGAATCAACCATCAGAATGTACAAGAAGGGGGAGAGAGGGCAGCCTTGCCTTAGACCCCGTGAAGCTTGAAAGTAGTTTGCAGGTCTTCCATTCACAAGAGGGGCTATCCAAGGCTTGCTCGTACAGGCTTTGATCAAATTGACAAATTCAGTGATGAAGCCAAAAGAGTGAAGAACTCTAAAGAGGAAGGAGAGAATGACCCTGTCGAAAGCATTGGTCATGTCAAGTTTTATGAAAATCCCCTGCTCCT
This sequence comes from Larix kaempferi, assembly GCA_027924585.1. NCBI lineage: Eukaryota > Viridiplantae > Streptophyta > Pinopsida > Pinales > Pinaceae > Larix > Larix kaempferi. Next base: position 22,213,971 of record BSBM01000887.1, read on the forward strand.
TCCGGTGGTAACTAGAGTGCATGACTTCTTGCACTTGGATGACATTATCCAAGATATATCTCCCTTTGACAAAACCACCTTGGGAGGAAGAAATGAGCTTCCCAAGCAGTGGTTTGATTCTATCAGCCATTATCTTGGATAGAATTTTATACGAAACATTACACAAGGATATTGGTCTGAATCTATCAAAGGAGCTCGGACTAGCTTCTTTAGGGATTAAGGCCAAGAAAGTGGAATTGATGCTACCTCCAACTTTAGCTCTGCATTGGAAGGCTTTGACCATTCTCAGCAGATCAATTTTTATAACTCCCCAACAAGTTCTGTAAAATTGAATTGAAAATCCATCAGGCCCAGGGGCGCTGTCCAGCTCCATAGACCATATTACGTCGTTGATTTCAGCTTCAGTGATAGGCTTCATGAGAGTTGAATTATCATCCGTAGTGACTAAAGGAGGGATATTGGAGAGAAAATCAGAAGTGATCCCCTCGCATTCAACTCCATCTTCTGTGTATAGATTTTGAAAGTGAGTTGTAGTAGCCAATTTACGCTGGTCAAACCCTTTATGTATCTTTCCATCAGTAGAAGTTATTTCAGAGAGATGATTTCGGGAGAGCCGAGCCCTGTAATACCTATGAAAGTAGGCTGTATTTCTATCTCCAGCTTTAAGCCACAAGCTGCGAGATTTTAGTCTCCAATATTCTTCTTCGCATCTGAAGGAATGAAAGGTTTTTATCTGGGCAGAAATTTCCTTATCTAAATCAGCTGAGTTTATAACTTTACATTCCATGTCGGCCTGCACCTCTGCTAAATGATGAACAGCCTGAATTCGCTGGCTAGTAGGATTGCTGTTGGGTTTTTTTTATCCAGGGTTTCAGAGCAATCTTGGTCTCCTTAATCTTCTGCTCCCACACAAAGCTGGGGGAACCAGAAATAGAGATAGACCATGCATTATTCACAACATCCATGAAGCCATCTTTTTTGGTCCAGAGTGGACTATATCGAAAGGGAATGGGTCCCAGATTTTCTTCATCTTCCAAAAGCAAAAGAATGGGCTTATGATCAAAGGTGAGTTTTGGAAGAATTTTGGAAGAGATAAGCCTTTTATCTAGCAAAAAAGAGCTTTGAACCAGGAATTTGTCAAGGCGGGCAGATATGTGATCCACACCTATTCTATTGTTTGTCCAGGTATACAAACCTTTCAGGGGTTTAATGTCAAAAAGATCCCACTGCTGAATAAGCTCTTCCACTATGGGGAGCATTTGGTCTCTTCCACGGTTACCTCCTCTCTTTTCCTTCGGATCAAGGACAATGTTGAAGTCTCCGACAAAGATGATATTCGTAGGAGAGGAGGTTTCCGAAAATTCAATAAGGGAAAGCCAGCACTCTTTCTTTTCAGAAGAGAGAACAGGGACATAAAAATTAAAAAGGGAGAAAATGATATTACTGGAAGAATGTCGAAGTTCAGTGAAGATCCAGTGTTGAGTTTCAAAATGACTTTCAAGATGAAACATATCATCCGTCCACAGGGTGGCCAGACCGCCAGAGGTACCTCGAGCACTGATGGCCTTTCCGGCATTCTTATTCCATTTGGATTTGCTGATGTCGAGAAGGGTATCCCCTTTGATTTTAGTCTCTTGGAGCATAAGGATCTCAGGAGTTTCAATTTTCAATAGGTCTTTAACTACTTCGGCGTTCATAGGGTTCCCTAGACCTCTGCAATTCCAAGAGACTAGACGCATTATTTACCGGGGTTGGAGAGAGTAGAACCACCCTTGGGTTTTATGTTTCTGGTGTTTCTCCCAATATACATTTCAATGGTAGTTTGATTTCCTTGCATTTTTTGCGTCTTTGCTTCCTCTTCTCGAACTTCCTTATGGGATTTCCTCCCTGCTTTTTCCAATGGTCTGTCAAAGGACTCGTCCTCGGAGGATCCAGAGATTTCAGGTTTTTTTTCCTGATCATTTCAGCATAGGAAGGGGGAGCGGGGGTGACCATGGAAGCAACCTCTGCTCTTCCCTTCTCCATTGATTGAGAGGCAGATTGTTGTTCAACCTCCTCAAGAATAGACTCTGGAACTTCTGAGGCAGTGTTGAGAGATTCAAACTGATTATTAACTGCTGTGGCCAATGAGGGTTTAGTGCTCCCTTCTCCCTGTGTCAACCCGGGATTGTGTGCATTAATCTCTGATGCCACTCCTTTACCTTTGATTCTTATTTTTTGTTTAGGCTGGGCTACTTTCTGCACCTGAGTCCATTACTCTTCAATGGAATTCTATGCATCTTCCTCCACCTTCTTCTTGCAATTTCGTGCAAAGTGACCATATCCATGGCAGTGTCGACATTTAAAAGGAAGCTGCTCGTAGTCCAATTCTTGGAGATGGACCCAATCAGCCATGGTAATCTTAATGGCTTCAGGTAGCCCCACTTCTAGGTCCACTTCAACGCAAATTCTAGCGCAGGAGTATTGGTCCTTTATCTCGGCTCGGTCAATATATCTCCCGAGGGCATTACCGATGGATTCTAGGGACTTCGGATTCCAACAGTGCAGAGGTAAATGGGGGAGGCGGACCCAAACTGGAACAGTCGAGGGCACGTCCTGTGTCGAGTCAAAGTCTGGTGTCCAATTGTTTAAATAGAGTCCCTGGGGGCCCATGAAATACGAACCATTTCTGAATATGAGGCTTCGGTCTTCTACATTATCAAATACAAATACAAAAAATCCCTTACCAACAAGATAACTTCTGATATCTGCAGTGGCAAGAGGGAACCAGTTCCTCTGCACCCAAGATTCCACGGCTCTGGGAGAAGGCCAAAGGCTAGTGAATTGTCCGATAAGCCCTTGTTTGGCAAGATTTAGAGCAGCCCGATAGGATTCTTTAGGAGGAAGAGCAACGGTGGGTATGCTGGCGAGCTTCTTGATGAATTTCTGCTGAGCTTCTGATGTTGGTCATTTGGTTCCTGCAGTAATGAGTTTTCGGAAGGCAGTAATCATCGGTGGGGGAGAGGAAGAGGCCTCAGGGCCCCCTCCAGGGCCCATAGAGAGCAGCGGGAGGACACGACAGCCGCTTCAAAAGAAAGACTTGGGAACAAAGGAGGAACGGTGCAGCAGAATCACACTCAGGGTTTAAACTCGATTCTTGGAGCGAAATTTTTTTTCTTTCTAAAATTGAAATTTTAGAAAGATGGGAGAAAACAACATTTCTAAATCTCAGAAATGCATATTATCAGTTATCATACTTAAATGATATCTGGCTAGATACTATTGAGTTTGATGGGAAAAATATTTTCTTTGTTGATATAGGCCCTGGCTATTTAACATGGAAAAGTTACCATATGATTCTACAATTTTGTAGAGAACAAGGAGAGATCATAATTTGCGGAGATCCATCCTCCTTAGTTCAACAAAAATAGTCAAGATGTAAAGAAGTATTTCTTGATAAGTTCTGTCATAGAAAAGATTGGGTACGATACAAATACGAGCTAATTTTATTTTGCATCTCCAGGCTGACATGATTGTAGCTCATCATAACTATATGTGGTTCAAATTCAAATTGAAACACACTGGAGGGAAATATTCGCCCTTAGAACCACCTATCAAAATGACACGGAAGTTTCTACAATGGAATAAAGATGGAAGGATGATTAGACATTATACCAAAGAAGTCGTGCTCGATTACAAAGTGGAATCATGTTTTGAAGGAGAATTATGTTGCTCTCCCAATGAAGTTATGATGGGGTATGATGCAGAGAGATGTTTTTCACATTGTTTATTTCTTGATACTGAAATCTCTATCCCATCTACCTCTGAAAATGATGATGACAACGATGATGGATTTGTTGGATCTGGTTGTGTTTGTGGCAAACCAGATCTTTGGGATGGAAAAGAAAGATGTATCTACCCAGTAGGATATGATCCCTATGATTGATGTAAAAGCATTGTGGGCCGCTAATAGTAGTTCCACCTTGAAAATTTTAATTATCTTGTCAGTATGGGTCGTCAAGTACTTAGATTCCTTCACATGGCTCGAATGACTTATCCCCTATGACTGATGTAAAAGCATCGTGGGCCGCTAATAGTAGTTCCACCTTGTAAATTTTAATTCTCTTGTCAGTATGGGTCCGCAAGTACTTAGATTCCTTCACATGTCTCAGATGACTTATCCATCAAAGGGTACGATTTGATCTACCGCCATAAAAGTGAATCTTAGCTTTTACTTCCATTTGTCAGTTTGGTGTCACCAGTTTACCAGATAAATTTGTATAAATAAAGCCTCCCCCACCCACTCGAGTATTTGGAGTTTGGGAATTGAGAGTTTTGTAAGTATTCGAGTCGAGGTCTGTGTATCCTCTGTGCCTGTGCTTCTTGCGACCTGGCATATGAAAAACAAATATCTCAAGTGTAAGAAGAAGTTAGTGGTGTATGCTCTCCCTCTACGCTTAGTGCGACCTGCTGGGATCAAAATCTTGTTGATCTTGTAGTGTGTATTTTGTGACAATCTTTGCCATCCGAAGACAATTAGGAAAAGATGTGTTATTTTCTAAGGTTCATATTTTTGTAGTGATTGAGTCTTGGTTCTATGACTGGGAGTTATAAATCCGAGCCGGTCCTTGGACGGACTAGCTTTATTCCGGTCACATTGGAGTTGGGTTCATTCATTGTATTATGAAGGTGTGGATGAGAGTGTTAATGTGACACTCTTCTACTATGGTCGTGGATCATTTACACATTCACAGGTGGTTTATTACAGTGTCATTGTTGTGTGGATGGACGAGCCGATTTTATTGCAGTTTTTTGTGCTTTTTAATACATTTGAATGCATTAGACGGACGGGTCTCATCAGAGGATGAGGGCCTCGGGAGGAAAGGGGATTATAATTTGTTTTGGTTTTTTAGCATGGATTTTGTCAATTTGTGCCTATGCTGTGTAGCGGATGCAGGGGTTGGTTTCTGGTGTTTTCCCTATGTTCGAACCTCCTTGGATTGTAGTCTATTGTGGTGGTTTGGATTTCTTCCATTGGGATGGTGGCTATCATTGTCTTCATTGAAGTGGGGGGGCTCATTGCTTTGTTGTTGTTGAGGAATCTCCTGGACAGTGGTGGTCGCATTTGATTTGGCCATGTTCTGGTGTTCATAGTGTTTGTTGGTGAATGCTCTTGTAGTGGTGTTGGTGGTCGGTTGGTATTGTTGTGTGGTGTGGGTATGCAGAGAACGTTGGATGGTGGTGTTTTCATAGCATGTTGTTTTTGGAGCATAGGATGGTCCCATGTTGGTGGTGGTTTGACGTGCTTCCTACTTTATACAGGTACACAACGATATGGATTTCTACCTTTGCTATGTTTGTTGATTTTGTGGTCTCTGTATAATATTGTTCTATTGTTGTTATGGGATAAATTTGGTGGTATTTGTCTAGATTTTTAAGGGCATTTAGGGAATTTATTGTGTGGTGACAGAGGCATGAATCAATTGCATCAGGGCATTGCCCGAGATGATTTTTGTTATGTTAGGTAAAGCTTTCGATTTCACGCGGTTGCTTGAAATTCTTATGGGGATATCAATGCTAAATGCTTATGTTTCAATTTCCTATTATAAATTGTTCGCCTAGAGTTTCAATATGCGTACACCTGTCACGGGGGCATTTTGCTTAACAAGAAAAAATTATATGTTGAATTCAAATACTTGAGTCTCTGGGGTGCTAACAATTCCATGGTCTTCATTCCCCCCCATCGATTTGATTGTATGTTGTGATTGCCCATTGTAAGTCTATTGTTCGAGCTATGGATGATCATTTTGCACATATTGTGATGACATAATTTAAAGCACTCTTGTTTTGCTTGGTTTATAGCATTTTTCCAATGATATTGACATTTTAAAATATCATTGATTGGATGCATTATCTATTGGCATGTTGCAAAACTCACTTTATTGATCGGTGGCCTGAAACTAGATCTTAAATGTAAATTGATTAGGGATTTTGATTTCTCTGTAAAGATTAGAGCATGAATCCCATGACTAGTTCATTCTTGGATTGCATCATCAAGATTTTGAATTGCTGGGTCAAGATTATAGGCTTGCCAGCAAGCCCTCTGCTCTATATTAAAGTTCATCTTCTCAGGATGATGTCCTGGTATTTTCCATTTAACCATTATTATCTCCCCGAGATGTTGTTTGATTGGGTATTTTCCATTTCTTCCATAGAGGAAATAGTTGTTTCAAATCTTTGTTGCAAGTAACCTTTTTGTCTTTTTCAAAATATATTATGTTCCTCATCCTGACAGTCTTGCATTTTGTAATTTTAGGCTTTTAAAAATGGTTAACATCTCTAAAGTTTAAACCCTATGCCTAGGATCAAGAAACCATTTATTTCAAGCTAGGGTTTCATCTGTAAGTCTTAACTTGAATTGATTTACAGTGAAAAAATAAATAAAAATGTATATTCGTGTGCACTAGTGACCCAAAAAAATTGGTCAATGTGACTCAAGTGTACATCAAGTGTTGACAGACAAAACAGGGACTGAGACAAAATACCTTTCATGTTTGTTTTTGAAAGTATTGATTTATCCTTGGCTAAAGTTAATAAATTAGTTTGAATAGGGTTTTGGTAGTACATGTGGTTTTGCAAGACTTCCTCAAATCGCTGGAAAAAAAGTGCAATAGGAAAGTGAATTTTTAGTCATGGGCCATTCCAATTGTAGTTATTTCTCATTATCATACTTTATGCCCTTTTAGCATGCAACTTGTGAATTTGCATGGTCAATATCCCTATCTTGACTTCATGTTTCACAAGTTTTACACATTGTTAGGTGTGAATGCAAAAGAAGCACTTTGATTGATGATATGTTGGTGAAAATTTATGTTATTGCAATTCATGATGTGATAGAGTATTGATTTATTTTCAATTATAGAAATTTGCATTAACGTTGTCTATTCTTGAGCACAATAATTGGCATAGAGGTTTTTGTAGCATATTTGAATTTGCTTGCTTGGATATTAAGACATTTTCATTGTTTTCTTTCTATTTAGTCTAAAATTAAGTTCTTTGTTGTGAGACAATTGCACTTTTAATAGAAACATTAATGTTTTTTTGTTGTGAAATAAGATAGACGATGTTTACAGGGATTATAAGAAAAATATATCTAAATTCATCAACATTGTTGTGCACTAGATCTTAAATAGCTACCATTCCTCTAAAATAGCATGTGAAGCCTTGGCCTTGCTCGACTTACACTTTTCAAATCACATTTGTCGTTTAAAATGTTGTCAACTGCAATCATTCGCTATGAGCATGTTGTGCTCTTATCTTGATCATAACTAGGTTAATGATGTATATCTACATGTTTTTGACGTTGATAGCCACAACTAGTCTTTGTTTCTTGTCTTCAAATTTAGGGAAAACTATTGGATATGAGAATAGGAAACAATTTTGCTACTTTGCTTTTAAACAGTGGTGATGCCATTCCCATGTCCACTAAATGTTCCTTTAGGATATTGCAATCGAATTTGAATAGTTTAACAATGGATTGATTAACATTGTTTCTCAATAGCATACTAGTTCTATGTGCACAGATAGTTGACATCTTGTTTTGAACCGAGTCATTGTTTTGATAACCTTGCTTCGAAATATGTGCTTTGGCTATAGTCTTAAGCTTAGAATGCTATGGAGCAAGATTATTTATTAGGAGTTTTAACCATGAAAGGGGTTGAGGGGATTTATTCTCAGACATGTCCCATGGTTTTGTTGGACCTTTTATTGCATTGTTCAATTGCATGTGAAATTTTCCTTCTAGAAATAAGATTAGGTGCACTGTTTAGAGATTGGAAAGCTTTGGAGAACTTCCACAAAGCATTGAGTACAAAATCATCTATTTAGACTCTGAATAGAATTAAAAAAAAAAATATTGCCCTGTCTTTGCATTGGGAATATGGAACATGTCTTCATTGTTTATGTGTGATTGCTTCTCATAACTAGTAAAGGAATCATTAATGGTATCATTTCTTATATTCACAAGTTGTGGAAAAAAAATTGCATTCGGTCGTCGCTGTCGCAAATTACATTGATGATTTGTATGGGATCATTTCTATTGCCAATTCTATGAACCATCATTTCAATTTGCTTATCATTTTCTCATTTCCAAACAACTTTGTTCTAAGTGCCAAGGTGGTTCGTATAGTACACTCGCTTTATTGTTGTAAAAAATAACAATGACCAGTTTTTCCTTGATCGACATGGCGTTTGAGAAACAAGCCATAGTCTTCGTATCATGTGATTATGTGAAGAATATTGTTTGTTGTTTTTCCAGAATATGTCTGGTGCTACTGAAAAAAAACTCATTTTGTGGAGGTTTATTGAACTAGGAAACTGTGCATTATACAATTATTCATTGTTGAAGTAGATGAATAATTGTCGGTCTTGTCTTCATTGGTAGAAATTTGCAGAGGAAGCCAATGATCTATATCTTATGCATTATTCTCTTTTGATGTGAGTTTTGTGTTTCTAGACACCGAGATTTGTCACTATTTTTATAGAATTTTATGCGTGTGAGTGCTAAATTTTAAGAGAGGGAAAACAAGGCCTTCTATTTGTTAAAACTGCTTGTCGCTTTTGTTTAATGACTAGACATTTTACTTTGCTTGACTGGTTGTTATGCATTTTTTTAATTTCATGTTGAGCCTCTTATGGTTTAAAGTCTTGATAGGAAATGAAATTGTTCTTGGCAACTGTTTATTGAAAAAAATAGAGTTTGCAATGATTGTCGATTACCATGTTTTCATTTTAAAGAAAGCAATTCTACTCAACTGTCATGCAGTTTTCATCATAGCACCATTGACTTTTCCTTGATAAATATTTTGATCAAATAAACATGTCATTGATAATTGCTATGCATGTGTTCTAAACATGGCATTTCTATGTCGATAATGCATTTAATTTAGATATTCCATGGATTTAGTTACTAGTTATAGATTTTGTAATACCCCAAATTTTGACTTGGAATGTATTTACTCAAAATTATGTAAATGATGTAAATATACTAGTATGGATTCCCAGTGTGGAGCTCAAGGCCAAGGCCTAACTAGTGAATGGCTAGACATGTATGATGTATATATTTTATTGGACCATATGATTGGCTTATCATGCCAATTCGAAATGTATGTAAATATTATGTTGAAAATTAATAAAATGGTCCAAGATGGATGTGTAAAGAGCACTAGAGAGGCTATGATTCCACCAGAGGGGAAGAGGAAGGGGGCCTATGGGAAAACCAAATCCTATGTTGCGATGTGTCAACTTTAGAACTCATCAAAATTTGCCATGTGCCTTAAATAAGCCATTTACCTTCCCTTGACTATTAAATCCAATCATTGAATGCATATGTGATGTTGGTGGGAAAAGTCACTTCATGTAGTTATTGAAGCATGGGGGTTGTGATAGTTATGTTAGTTTTCGGTAGTCCTATTTCTTCTATAGTCAGAATTTATGTCAGTTGTCTTTTCACCCTTACCTCGTATCCTTGAAGTCAACATTCTTTTGAACATTCTCTCATTCTCTCATGCATGTTCCTACAATACGTAGAGTTTTCCATTGTTGTTCATGTCCATTACCAGACTGTGTTTAACCCATAAATTCGAAATTGAAGACAGAGCTGCATTTTTGGAAGGGAAAATATATGGTTGTAGGTGAGCATGGAGGTTGGGCAAGCTAGGAACCTTTACCCATTGAGTTCTGCTACTTTTGGATGCTTGACAAGCCATGGATTAATGTTGCAGGAGGTTCTCCATTAGCATACAGCAGGTTGGACTCTTACTGCACACACTGGTAAGCATTGTAAGGGTTGGATTTCCTAAGGGAACTATGAATCGGTGAAGGGAAATGCTTCATTGTGTTGTGTGGGGTAGTTGGGAAGGAGTGCCATGGTTGTGATGGATTAGTGAGACCCCTGCAGAGCTCTAGTTGAGCTTTTTGGCTAAGCACAATGAGAAGAATGGGTTGTGGGTTGTGGGTTGAGAGATAGAAGCCTATAGGTGTTCCCTTCGCCCTGGTGGCCTCATAGCCCAACTTGGGGGTGGCCTCTCACAGTAAGAGTATATGTTGGACAGAGTGCCTATGGCTGGGTGGAAAATCGCTCTTACACAGTCAGTTGCTTGGATCTTCTTTGTTTAAAGATAAGTATTCCTATGTATTTGATGTGCAATGATTTTATTTGTATTCATGTGATACTTATGCATGTAATTTGCATGTTATGTGTGTTTGGATCAATTTCCACTGTGTATTTTATTTATGTGTCTACACATGCATTTTAGTTGTTATGAATTTGTAAATATGGTTATGGGGAAAAAATTTGAGGCCCTGTTTCAGTTAATGTCCCCTCTTGCTGGCCGAATAGAGGGAGGGGGGCGTTATAGCTTTAGTGCTTTTTCTTTTCCTATGCATTTTCTTCCATGGACATTGATGCCATTCCTAAAATATCCCTAATCCATTGCATGGAATTAGCACATTATAGAATGCATTGAATTTTGAGGATAAATATTTCACCAAATATATCTAGTCAGCTACATGGAATATGCATATAACAAGTATCATGCCCTCGAAACCTTTTTTTTAGTAGAAATGTTTTGGTTTGTGTTGATTGGTATAAATAGCATTGATAATTCATATTATGGCCTAGGCGCTCTTCCATTGGTAAATAGCCATTTCTTAATGCCTATTAGTAACTCCCATTCTATCGCATGTTAAAAAAATTGCATGATAATTCTTTTGCCATTTATATGTTTCAATGCTTCACTTATAAGAAATTTGATTCTTGCTTATATAACTTGAATCTTGGCTTGTTCTTAGTTAGTTACATCTTTGCAAGTAGAATTGCACTTAGCTTTCAAGGACCATATGTTCTTTTCCCTTATTTTGCTTGGCCTTTGGAAACCATTGCTTTGCTATATTTAATGCCATTACATCTATGTTCAAGACATATTGCTTTCTCATAGGGATAAATCCCATTAGGAAAATTTGTTGCACATTATTGAGTTTTTTACCTGGCATATGCATCTAACAATTATCATAGTCAATGCCATTGAATCTATGGTCAAGGCATATTGCTTTCTCATAGGGATAAATCCAATTAGAAAATTTTGTTGCGCATTATTGAGGTTTTAATTTTTTCTTTTTTTTCCCTTTGCAATGGCTTGAAGCATTATTTCCACATGTCAATTTTCCTATTTAGACGAAGTTGGAAATTGTTATGTTGTTCCTTTTTGTTTTTCCTAGGATTCCTTGATCAAGGGCATGTGCAAAAACAAGGACAAAAAACCATTACATGGAAGTATAGTGTAGTACACATCTTCCCAGCTTACTCTTATTCATTTGCAATTTGTCCTAGCTTGCTCCTATTCATTGCCATTTAAAATGTTGCTCAAAACATTTCAATGAACATGGTTTTAAAAATAATCTAAGTTTTTGTTGCTTTGCTTTTTCTAAAATACTAGTCTCTTGGATCTCCTTACAAGTCTTTACGATTGACTTGCTAACTAAAACATTGTCAAAAACTTTGTAGGTGCGCTTGACAAAGATATTTGTTTATGGTGTTTTGTTATGCAAGGCAAAAAAGAAAAATAAACAAAGACTCCCATTTGTACTATCTTTTTAGGTAACATGGACAAAGACAAAAACACAACCAATTATGTTGGAAGAGCATATGATTTTGGTCTCAGAACTTTTAGTTGGCAAAACATTGATGCGACCTTGTCTACATTTCATCTATTTCAACTAAACAATTTCCACCATGAACCAAGAAATTGTTTGTTTGATGCATTGGTTGTTTTGTTGCATTTTCGATATACACCAATGGAAATAAGAGAAAGAATCATATCCATTTACGTAATTGTTTAGTACAAAAAGATCTTGCAGCCTTGCAATCATTGCATACTAACTTGGCAATTGACTACATGTCAAAATTGCATAACGTGACAAATGTTGACATTTATTTGAATCAATTGTCGCAATCTGCTTCATATCCAAATGAGAAAAAATACATCGATTATGGGGTGATATCTTTTGCATCAAATGGTTTTCTAAATGGTTAAATGTTCCAATTGCTATTTGGTCATTGAAAAAGAGACAAAATATCTACATTCCAATTCTACACAAATAAGATATTTCTACAATGTTTTGTTCCATGATCAAAGGCCAAGTTCTTGTCACTTTGAACCACTTTTGTCATATAGATCAAATGAGAGCAGGAACCATGATTTTGATCTACTTTCTCAAATAATTAGTGGAAATGAATGTCAAAGTCCTCAAATTGAGATTTTGTTTTTTGAGCAAGTGCTTATCCAACAAGGTCTCTGTATTTCTACTCCCACTAAAAGCAATTGCCATGGCTCGTTATTTGAATCTATTTCAAATTGGCAATGTTCTTTGATAGCCAAAGTGTTAGAAAAGCAATTTCCCAAACTTTCTACAATTGCATTGTCTCAAATGACAATAGAACATTAAAATGCTTGCACACATATCTTGATAAAAACAAAATTGTGAAAACAAAATTTGTTTTTGGGTGGCAACCATATATAGTAAATATGCCATAGCCATATATCATTGGAAACATATAGGGAGATCAATTTGTTATTCAATGGTTATGCGAGTTACTAGACATTAACATATACTTATGGGACACTAGGCTACAAAAAATTGTTTCGAGATTCCATTCAACAAATACCTCATCAAAATTTGATATCTAATGCAACATGCAATAGACACAATTCATTTCCATTTTCAACCATTGTTAAAAAAAACTAGAAAATCTTATTTTCCATTGCATAGATCCATAGTAGACACATCTATTGCTAGTGCAATAGAGAAGTACGAATCACACAAACAAACAATACTTGTTCAAATCGGTGTTAAAAAAAAACATCAAGAACAACTTGTCTAGTGAATCAAAGAACACAATTGCAATTAAGGAAAAAAGGATAAAACCAAAACTTTGGCAAAGAGCCAAAAAACAAGAGCCAATGACTACAAATATTGACATATCCTATAGTAGTGAACATTTTTCACAAGGCAAAGATAATATGCACTTCTGTATTAGCAATGATGTGCCCAAAAACTTGCAATCCTTAAAACAACACATACATAGACAAGGAACTCATCATCATCGAAGACAAAAGGAATCTGAAAAGGCAAAGAAGCCAGTTCTTGCATACTTGAATCTCATACAAGATACACCAATCCATGCATGTTCCATTTGTAAATGTTTGCATTTCAAAAAAGATATTCGTGCCATTGAGAATACTACCATATTAGTGTTCAAATATTTGACAACTATAGAAGAAGCAACATCCTTTGCCTTGCATGAACAAATTTGCAAATTTTGCAGAAAAACAATAGAAAATAGACAATTGCCAATGTCTGCATCGCCTGCGCGAATACAACGGAACACCATGCTGTCGTTTGTTGCTATTTTGAATCCTTTGGAAGAACGGCTAGTGCCATAAAGAATAACATTTGCACATATAAGGCAACTTGGTTATAAAAGAGCTCAAGTCGGGCTCACTAGAACAATTCAAATAGATTTAGATAAAATTCAGACATCATTGCCTCAAAATCTAGATGATGCTATGACAGTTGCAGTTATGCTAAAGCAAAAACTAGAATACAAAAATGCCTTTTTATCTGGAAATGTTCGTCCAAACATTGTCATAGCTGCATTGAATGACTTGTGCAAAACCAAGCTTTACAACAATGAAGGCATTGTTATTAACACTAGCTGGGAGGAAATGTTTAATAAAATAAGTCAAACAAGAACCAAACACAGAAACAACCATGCAAATAACAAATGCAATTGAACATTAAATGGACATTGAATGAATATCTGAAACATTGGTACATGGATATGGAGAAACTCATTTAATAGATGATTTGGACAATAGAATCATAGAAATTGCACCTTCTAAAAATTCTCGCCCACTTGGCATTTTCCAAGATAACTATTGTGAAGAACTAAATTTCCCCACATTTTTCTATGGATGCGATCGACCTGAAGATATTTTCGAACAATTTTCTTATCAACAAATAGCTCAATGGGAGCTTCAAGAAGAAAGTACATACTTTGAAACACACACCATAAATATTTTATTTAAAGTAGTCAAGGTCATTATAAAACAAGTTTCTAGCCTTGCTTGGGTTTTAATTCACACGGGAGAACTAAAAGGAAAAAAATTGCGAGCAAAAGATGTCAAATAAAAAAACATTCTTGAAAAGATTCTTAGATCTTCAATTGGATATCGATCATTAAAGGCAGTAAGAACATCGTCTAACTACTTTGAAAATATGAAAAAATATATGTTTGCAATGATCCAACAACTCAGTCCACCAACATTCTTTGTTACCTTTACAAGTGTTGAACACCTTTGGAAATATTAATGCAATGCATTAGAACAAATAAAAAAAGGGTCTAGAGAACCCAACATACAATTTCCTAGAAGAAACTATTGACTCATTGATTAGAAGACACCCAGTGCTTTGTAGCCATTACTACATAAATAGAATAACAACATTAAAATAGTTTATCTCAAATAATCATAGCTTATTTGGAAAAGCACAAGACTTTTTTTTCACAACCGAATTCCAACAAAGGGGAAATGAATATGAACATGGATTACTTTGGGTGCAAAATGCATCGATTTATGGAAAAAGATATAATGATGACATCATTAACTTCGTTGATTGTTATATATTCACATACTCATATGATTGCTTAACCAAAACTTTCTCAAGATTCAAACTCACCATCATACAAGAACATGCAAAAAACATCAAAATTCTAAATGCAGATTAAACTTTCCATTGCCTCCCATGGATACTACTATAATCTTAGAACCACTTGAAATTGATGACAATGGTCTAAATGAAAAAGAAAAAGAAAAAGAAATATTCCTTGTTTTTGAACATAGAGAATACCCTAAAAACATGTCATTTGAAATGTTTTTGCTAGAGTTACAAGTCACTAGGGATAAATATATTTTGTTATTGCGCTCTTTGCTTATCCATCCCACATTGATATTAAAAAGAGATCCTTCTGATATTTGGATCAATCCATTTGCAAGGGCGATGTCAGACATGTGGCAAGCAAATACAAATGCACAATATGTCTTGGATACTTATGCTACAACAAGATATGTTAGTTCTTACATAACCAAGATAGATATAACTATGACAAATGCTTCCAAAAAAATCAAAGAAATCCCTCTCTGATAATGATAACAAAATTGAAACAATATGCAAACTTGGAAATGCACTTCTGAAAATGCAACAAATGTCTAGCAGACAAGTAGTTCATATTGTGCTTTCCTTACCTTTGCATTCTTCCTCAAGAAAGACAATTTTCATTAACATTGCCCCCGATGATAAAAAAAACAGCTGTCCTAAAGAGGCCATTGCTTTTTATAAAAAGAACCTAATGATTCCAAGGACATTATTGTTAAATATACAGCATCAAGAGACATTCTCCAAACCAATCTTGTACAACCAAGATTGATCCTCCCATATAGAGTTGAGCACTTTGATTGCCTTTCGTGTAAGGGTTATTCCTCCCGTAGAGGTAATTGACCAAAGTAATGATGTTGTAAAGTCTTGTTGGACAAGGCTCCAGAATTGTGTGTGTCAAGTCATGATTCTCATGTGAGCCTTCTGTATAAAGGTATCCATGAGATGGACCTCCCGTATAGAGGTGGACCTTCCGTATAAAGGTCATCCTTTACTTGTTAAAAACATTTAATGTTGTGATGTATTATTAACCATGATCACCAGTTGCTATTAAGTCTCCTTTAGAGATTGATCACTTCTAAAGTGAATTACTTTAGCATATGATCATTTGGTCCGGAATAATATAATATGATCACAACATCCGATAATTCTTCTTAGTATAATGCAATGTGATGTATAATTAAAGTTATCACATATTGACCATGCAGTAGGAGATAAAGAAATAAAAGATAAAGCATAGAGATCAAGATAATTTGAAATTTCATGTGTAGACACTTCAGATAATTAAAGAGAACTCGAATTGTTAAAGCTTCAGTTAAGTATCAATGTGTTCCTCAATCAATGCTTCAATTAAAGCATTAGTTAAAGATATGCCTCAGTTAACTAAAGAACTCACAGTGGTCTCTTCAAGTAAATCAATCAGCATGGTTTTAGTTAACTAAGGGTTACATAATAAGGACTAGTTAACTAAAGTGTTTTCACTTTTGTTAAACTAAAAGACGACACTTTAGTAAATCAAGGAGAACTCAAATTGATCATTACATTGATGTTATCAAGAATCAATTAAAGAGAGTTAACTAAGTGACAACAAAGAAGATTTAGTTAACTAAGTGACGACACTTAAGTCAGCCGCCTAACTAAGTGGGAAAGCTTTCAGTTAAGAGTTGAGTTCATCCTAAGTGACAACTCAGTGAGATAAAGCACTGCATGAGAAGTGGGGCACACTTTTGCATGCATGAAGATTGATACATCCTATTTGAGGGCAATTTCATCCTGAAGTTAGAAGATAAAAATAGAAGAGAAAATTGTATAAATATGTTATACAAGATTGATGAATTCAGTGTGAAGCGAATTCTCTTCTCCATTGAAGGCAAGTCGCTTCTCTTTGTGCAGGGTATTGTTCTTGCTTGTTATTGTTTTGTTGGGCATACATCCGATTGATCTCTCTTCTCTATTACGTCTGCATCTTCACCAAGAGTGTTTGGTGATCTCTTATCTTCCGAAATCAATCCGATATGTTGTAAAAGAAAGTATTCTCTGCTATCCATTATATTATACTAAGAAGAATTGTTGGGGTTTTTGTTCTCATAGTTTTGAGGATTTTCCCTAGGGTATATCTCGTGTCATGGTTGTATGAATTTCATGTGATTGAATTGTCTCATTTCTTCAAGTTTCTGCATCTGAAAGAATTAAAGATCAAAGCTCAACCAAACATTAACATGGTATCAAAGCTCAAGGCATGAAGGAGATCAGTTTTGCATGCCAACTAGATCCTACATTGATCCTGAGAAGTTGAGCACAACATTTGAAGAGTATGGAATCAGTCTTTATACGACTGGAAGACCGTCTTGAGGGCACCTCAAACTTCAACACTTGGAAAGCTAGGATTCTCGAGATCCTAGAGGAACATGACTTGGATGGATATGTATCCAGTGTGGTGGAGGAGCCTACATCTAATGCAGGGTGCATCAACTTCAAGAAGAATCAAGCTAAGGCCAAACAGATCATCTATGATTCGGTAAAAGATAAATTGATGCCCGTGATCACACCGCTGAAGACCGCAAAATAATGTTATGATACATTGACTAATCTATATGATAAAAAGGCCCAAGTCAAAAGAGGGCATTGAAGAATAAGCTTCAAAACTTGAATATGGAGACGGATGAGACAGTGGCATCCTTCTTCACCAAGATCTCTCAAGTAAGAGATCAACTTGCTAGTATTGGAGTAGTGGTGGATGAAGATGATCTTCTCCAAACCGCTATTGATGGTGTCCCATCCTCATGGGAGACATTCTTGGATGTGGTAAAAGGCCGAGAAGTACAACCTAACTTCGAAAGGTTGTGGCATGACTGCCTCCAAGAGGAGGGGTGAATCCAAATCAAGTTAGTGTGCATCAAAGAAGAAAACCTTTCCCTCATGGAAAGATTGAAGAAAAAAAAGAAACCATTTTTCCAAAAGAAATTATCTCATCCAAAGAATAAGGAGTTCACCAAAGGCTTTGACAAATCAAAAGGTAGATGTTTCAATTGCAACAAGAAAGGCCATTTCTCAAGAGAGTGCAAAGCAAAGCGGAAAGGAAAGTTTCATGCTTCTACTACCATAGAAGATGAAATCACTCAAAAGAATGCATCCAAAGAAAAAGAGACAAGATGGGAGTATTACCCTGTCTCGTCCCTTTCGGTATCTATCATCACAAATGCAAACACATGGTTGATTGAAAGTGGCACATCCAAACATATGACTAGTTACAAGAGTGTCGTCATTGATCTAAAGGAGAAAGAATTCACATGCATGGTAGAGTTGGGGGACAACTCAACATATTCTGTCCAAGGAGTTGGATCCACCTCATTCCAGCTGAGCACCGGTGATATTTTACATGTAGAGGACATTCTATATGTTCTAGCCTTGAAGAAGAACCTCCTTTCAGTTTTGGTTCTTGAATACAAAGGCTTCCAAGTTATCTTCATGGATAACAAAGCACTTTTATGGCTGAAGAAAAAAAGCCTAGAATCTACTGCTATGATTGGAATTCGAAAGAAAGGACTCTACAAGGTACTCGGGAAGTACATTCAAGCTATGATTCACCACACTATAAGTCCATTCGAGCTATAGAACAAAAGGCTTGGACACCTACACTACAAAGCGTTACCATGACTTCAAAAGATGGTAAGAAGTATGCCCATCCATACTTTAGTAACAATTGAAATTTTCCTCGTCCAACAATTGATAACAAGTGCCAAAAACTTCAACACACGCTTCAATGATGGCTAGAGCAGAGTGGGCGAGGTGATCTTGAAATGCGTTGGCGAGTTCTGACAGTCGTAGCAATTTTACTTGCATAGGATCATTCAAAAAAATTTGCATATTTGTACCAAAATGTTGATGCTATAGTTTTGTAGCCCTCATTAATTTGTATGTACGACTCAATAGCTGACTGACTTCTTCTTCTACTCTCTTGGCCTCATGCCAACATTGGTGTTCTTTCTTCTGTAGTTCATCTTGTCGATGATGCTCCATGGTAAGCTATGCTTATGTTATTGGGTTAGTCGAGTTCTTCTTTGTATATAGCTCCAATAAGGTACCCTGTATATGTTGGAGTTCAACACAAATTTTACCATAGTAGGAGTACCAATTATTGAGTACAATTGTTGCTCTAGTTGCTTCGACTTCATATTCTTTCAACTTTTTGTCTCACTCTTCAAATTCTCTAAACTGGCCGGTTGGCCATAAGTAGAGACCTGTTTCATCTTGTTGTTGTTGTGTTAGCTAATTTTGGACTTTTTCATAGCTATCTAGTACAAATTTGACTAGATTTTGTAATTTGTCGATTGTCCTATCCGGCTAGGGTTCTGGTAATGGTCCCATGATATGTTCTGCCTTTGATGAATAGATTGCCCAAGCATTATCATGCTCCTCCTTCAGGTTTTTAAGTCTTTTACTACCCTTCAACCATCTTTTATTGCATTCTTTGGTAGCAGCCCTAATGAATTTGTCAAGATCCTGGTTTGATGCTTCGGATGGGTGAAAGAAAATTGGTTTTGTTGATGAACCTGCTACATGTACTGGAAAAGTGAAGTAGGGGTCGCTTTTGGCTTTTATTGTTTTTCTTTGATATTTTATGTTGACCTGTACTAGGGGTCAATGGGGTCATATTTGATACGACGAAAGTTGATACAGGTAGATTCGATGCATGGTGAGTCGACATAGGGGCAATCAAAGAAGTCATGACAATAGTCAAACCTATTGCTGTCAAAAGAGGCAACAATGAAGTAAGGGAACTCGTATTAGTTGAAGGCAAGGGTAAAGATATGGTTAAGGGGGTAGTCAACAGTTGAGATGGAAAAATGGTGGATTCTAAGTGAGTCGCATGAGAAGTCGATGGTGAAGGAAGTGGGTGGGTGGCAACTGCTTTCACTGTAGTATGGGTTACTGCGAGGCTTTCTTGAGGTAAACTTTGTGAAGGGATGACGACGGTGGTCAAAGCTGAAATAGAGGGTTTGATTACTAACTTCATACGAGAAAGTTGAAATTTATTTAGGGATTTTGTAGTGGCGGGTGGAGACAACGATGTAATACGCAAATGGTCAAGTGGTGTTGTAGTTAATTTAATTAAGTAAGGTAAATACTGCGAAAAAGAAATAAGGAATTTGCTAAATTCAATGGTAATTGTTATGGGGTCAAGGTATGATACCGATAGCTGAGGTTGTTCTTCTTCAAGGTGGGCTAGGGAAGGTGGTGCAGACTCATCTAACACATTGGCTGGCTCTTCTACATGAGGAACCTATGTTATCTTAAGCCTTTCCAATGGTGGTGGCAATGATGCATTAGCTTTCTAGTCGATGGTACTGATCATTTTTGTTCATAGTATTTTTGAAGTTGGATCTCTATTGTAACTTTATTCTTTACGGCCTCTATTATAACCTACTTGGCTTGCTCCCTTGACTTGTCAAGGTCACCTTCTATTGTTTCTAGATTAGATGCTTTATTTTCTTTGATTGTTTCCTGGTAGATTTCCCTTTGAGATTCCGCTAAAAGAGGAGTATCTGTCCAGCTACTTGGTTAAATTTTTCCTTGAGTCGAGGCTCGTTGAAGTCAGTATCAACTCCTTCTTTGATGAGTGGCTCCTCTTTGTCTTCCTTGGTCATCTCTCCTGAAGGTTTGAGGATTGGTGCTTTGCTTTGGCTATCGGAAGGTACGATTTCCAATGGATTTTTTGGTTCATCATTTGTTACAAATGTAGTGATGTACAATGTCTTTTCCATTTGGTCTTCTATTTCTCAGTCTAGCAAAGGATCAATGAGAGCACACTCTTTAACATAAGCTATGGTTAGTATAGGTATTGTGGTGTTTGATTGTTTGGCCAAATAGGTAAATAATCCATGGACATTTGAGTAGAGGTCGAGTTCTTGTGTAGTTCCTCCTACACCCTGCTTGTACCATACCCTGGTATGGTCAAGGTTGATTTCAATATGCACTGACTAGGGTAAACTCAAATGAATGTGTTGGGGTACTCCCTAACGGTTGCACTTAGCTTTTATTAATTTAAACCAATTCTCTAGGTAGGTGTTTTCTTTTTCAATGTTATAAGAAGGTCCCCTTGGTGCAAAGGCTCAAAAGTTGTTCATCAACGGAGGTTGTGTATTGGTGAATTTTGGTTCACTGAATGAACTGATCCTCATCATTACTATCCAGATAAGCAATGATGGGAACATGATTGCTTGTGCAAGTTCTTGCATTTCTCGCAGTTTGTCTTGAATATTTGTGCCCAATGGTTGGTCGAGTTGAAATTTTTTCCTCAAAGGCAATCTGCTTGATTGCCTCTAACATATCAAGTCTTAAGTTAGATGGCCGACCAGAAATTTTTATATAGAGAGATATTATGATTGTGGCCCATTTGACTATATCATATAATACTTTGCTTATAATTAATCCTCTTGAAATTTTCCCTATTATAGACCTTTTGAATTCCTGAACCAGGTCCAACGGCTTAGTTGTGATCGGTACTAGTGCTCCTTTACTTGATGGGCCAGTAATATGAGCGATTAGTGAAGTTGTTATTGGTATGGGTTCGTCGATCCAAATTTCCCATCATGGTAGATATCGATAATGAATTTGGCAATGAGGTCTTTCAAATTCCCAAGGGGAGCTATCAACGATGCATTCAGATAACCTCCTATCTTTGCAACTGTGAGTTTATTGGCCTCTTTTGTCCACTGGTTATCTCTAATTCCCCATGCTTTTAGTTCTTTATATTGTTTTCCCCAATATTGTTCTTCCGTTTTGGCTTTCTAGATTCTGTGCATTCTAGCTTGTAATGGGATCATGGCAACTTCTTCCTATTGAATCCTAGATTTCTCTTCAATAGCTTTGTTTTTTTTATTGTTGTGGTCTTCTTTGGTGCCATGGTTGGTTCTTGATAATCTATAGTTGACAACTCTTAAAGAAACTCTTTGATTTTAGGAACCCGTGAATCTTCAAGCTTTGGTGTCTTTATAGACATGGTCTTCAACATTATTTTAATGCAAGTAAGTGACGACATTAAATGTGATATTTGTAGCGGACAGCTTGTTCACACACTCAAGGAAACTTGTGAAAGAAGTTGTGTTCACGATCCCGTCGGCTTGCTTGACGGTCGATGCTCTCGATGATCGTCTCTTTGGTAGATTGTTTCACGTCTGGTCTCATCATATATCAATCATTGGGGGTGTCATCTTGGTCGATCTCTTATCGAATGATTCCATTGTCTGCTCTTTCGCTTCTTTTTTCTTCCAGTCAAAACTTGGAGAGGGTCTGCTACTCCTAGACTACTGCATCTTTTCACTTTCTCGCTCTTCCTCTTCTGCCCAGTCAACCATCATGTGTGTTGAAGCACTTCTTCCCTGCCAAAATCCAAGTCTCGGTACTCCTTTTATATGAAATTGAAATCAAGTTAGTTATATAATTGTTTCTAAACAATTTAGTTAGTTTTCCTAATTCTACGCAAGCATGGGGGCACAACAGTCGACTAGTGGTGATACGACCATTAGTCGGCGAGGTGCCTTTTTATAGTCGATATCTTTTAAGTCAAGCTCCATTAATGACCTTGGTGAAGACTCGACCTTGAAGTGTTTTTAAAGTTCCATTATAGTTTAGCTCTTCCACTATATATGGTCCCAACCATGTACTCTCGAGATTTTTCAGTTTCCTTCTTATTTTGCTATCAAATAGTAGTACAAGTTTGTCAACTGATATATCCTTCTTCTTGATATTTCTACCATGCCATGATTTCTTTTGTTGTTTTTGTACTTCTTGATGGTGCATAGAAATCATTCATTGTTCTTGAAGTTTTTGGAGTTCAAATACTTTGTCCTGTGTGGAATGTACAACATCTAAATGAAGCACTTCTACTATAACCGGTGCTTGTTGTTTAAAGTGTAACGGGACGACTACTTATTGTCCATATACTAACTTAAAAAGTGTATGCTCAATTGATCTTTTATAAGCTGTCTCATATGCCCGTAATATCATAGGGATTTTACCATCCTAGTTGTCTTTGTCGATGCTGCATATTTTTGTAAGATTCTTTATCAATGTTTTGTTAAACGACTCGACAATGCCGTTCCACTGCAGGTGGTATGACAAACTCTTATCATGGTCGATCATAAATTCTTTGAGTAAAACATTTGTAGTTTTGTTTATGAAGTGTGTTCCTCTCTCACTAATTAAAGTAAGATGGCATCCAAATCTTGTAATAATATTTTTATAAATGAACTTCGATGCAACCTCACTTGTACAAGCCTCAACCGGTTCTAATTCAACCCATTTGGTAACATACTCCGCTGCGGTAATTATATATTAGGAACCTATTTGTCATCCAAATACTGGGAATAGTCCAATGAATTCGATAGCCCAAAGTTCAAATGTTACAGTGGGGTTTATAGATATAAGTGGCATCTCATTTCATCGCAAGGGTCAGCCCATTCATTGACAGTAACCACATTTGTTCATATATGATTTGTAATCTTTGTTTAGTGTTGGCCACCATACTCTAGATTGTAGTAATTTCTTGACAGTTGTGTTGACGTGAAAATGCCATCCTGCTAGACTCGAGTGAGCTATGTAATACCCCGATTGTTAAGCACCGGGCATATCTTATTATTTTGTTTATTATTGGGCACCAGGGGGCAAGACTATGGACTTTGATATTATTATTTTTTAATTAAATAGCTAGCTCAACATGGACAACTAATGAGAATGGGGGGCCATGGATCCCACATGTGAGGGGGTTGGGGAGTAGGAGTTGTTGCTCTCCCTGACATTACTCTTTGGACCCTATTTTTTATTATTTTGGTTTATGGAGGTACTATTACACCCTCTATAATTTTTGGTGGGACCTTCTTGGCTAGTGCCCCCTCCTTGGCAATTCCAAGCCTCTTGTGATGCTCCTCATGTGCTAGTTCACCCTCACTGGCTATTTTTAACTTGCACTCTTTGAAAAAAAAGTGTATCTCCCCTCTTGTTTCACCTTTTAATATTTTGGGAAAGGGAATCTCTAAGTGTAACCTCCCTCTCATGAATTAAGTAACCCCCAGTAAATTTGAGTTACCTCTCTTGGGAATTTGAATGACTATAGAATGATTCGAATTGGCTCTCTTTCATTCTTCTTCTCTCTCTTTAAGCTCTTCAGGGTATGGCAATGCTCTCTTATTTCGGAAATTCATGCTCTCGAGTAGGATATGCATTGTATTGCAGGAATATTGAAGGTCTTGTAATGAGGTTTGAAGACCTTGTAATGGGGATTGAAGATTGATCTATGCTTACACAACATGAGTCCTTCTACCATTGCTTGTCTCTATCCAATATAGCTGGTAAATCCCAGGTGAGGGTGGTGATATCCCGAGGGATTCTGTAGAGAGGGTAGTCACAACTCACCAGGTAGTATAGATGGATGGGAAAGTTGATATGGTGAAAGGTGTAGTTGTGGTATTCTCACAGTGTTGAGAAGGGCGCAACCATATGTTCTGATACAAATATTTTTGAACATTTATAGGTTGTGAGACCTATTCCATTGCATTTGGAACATCATTTCCAATAAGGAATAATTTTTTTTCACTGAAAAATGTTTCCGTATGACTGAGATACAACTATTTTTTTGTGGCAGTGTTCCTGGTGTTGAGATGAGCGCACCATACCTTTTGGTTTGAGAGTACCTCTCCCATGGATCTATGGCCTCAGATCGGGGGTGAATTTCATGTTGAAAGATGCATGAGCATGGCATTTCTATGGCTAGGTGGAACGTTGTCCTGTTGAAGCTAGTTGCTTTTAATTAAGATAAGTATTTTGTTATATGCTTATTTATTGTAATTTCGGATATGTATATGTGCTCATGGATATGATTTTATTGTTGTTTACATGGCTATAGGTGATAGCCATGAGATCTGGCATTATTATAATTTATATGGCTGTAGATGGTTACCTTCATATCTGTGTTCATTTTTGTTTATATGGCTATAGGTGGCAGTTAGTAGATATGATTTTTAGCACTATTAATGTGGTTGTGGATGGCAGCCTGTAGATATTAGAATTACATTGTTTATGGTATCTTGTATATATGATTTTATTAGTATTTATATGGTTGTAATAGATCTGATATTTAATGTTTGAAACCATGCTAATAGCTTGCTCATATCGGGAATAGTTGATGGGATACTGGTTCTTGGAGCAGCAATTTTCTTGGAGCAGAGTTCTGCGCAGCTTGGATCGTGAACTCCCTTCTGCAATCCCTGGAGCATAGCAGCGAGGTTCGTGTCTACTGATCGGAATGGGACTCGGTTGATGAGTTGCTTTGACATTATCTACATCGGAAGAGACTAAATTGAGTACTAATAAGGGTGGCATTATGAGGGATTTGAGGAGTTGCTACCCTGTGTGGGGATTCTGAGAGAGATGTGTTACTTTGAGACCTGAGCTGTGCCCATTGACACCAAATTCCGGCTTGTGGATGCTTGGAAGTTGCGCTAGCAATCACTATTCACCGACTAGTCTTCAATAATTCCTGTTTCGATCTTGGAACTGGCTGGCGGAGTGGGAGCAGGATTCTTGGCATGATGATGTTCGTTTTTAATGGTTTGTGTGTTTCAGGTGGATTCGAGCAGGAGAGGTCGTGATACCTGTTTTGAGGTATTTGACTTCTTGTTTCTTCGAACTCTGTCGGGGATCATCAAGATTGATTGAAGGCCGTGAGCTGCTTTAATGGGGATTAGATGATTTTGGCCGATGAAGCTCTGATTGGACGTGAATCCTGCTGCGGATATTAAGGCAGGGGATCTGTGGTTGATTTTCTTGGATGAATACAACACTGGACATTATTCTGGGAAGGGATTAATCTATTTTCCCTTTTCTTGGATATTTTCCAATTGGCTGACTCTGACTGGATACTGTCTCGCTAGTATGTGCCAGCCTGTTTCTTTCTTTGTCTTGCATTCTTTGTTTAAATTGGTTGGCCCAATTCTCTGGCAGAAGGAGCGTGGGATTCTGAACTCTGCTTGAGGGATTCTGGATTCTGGGGATATTGGCTTTTACTGCTGATTCTTGCTTTGCTTATTGGTGTGGTGCGGTGCATTGATGGCAGTCTCGGGGAGAGATGATTATTTGCCTGATGATGAATCCCAGCCACGTACAGGGAAGTCTGCCAAGGCTGACCCTCTTATAAAACCAGTTAAGAAGGTCAAAGAACGTAAGAGACAGGACCTGTTAGTGCTGGGGGTTGATGTTACGATGGCAGAGGTGGAGGATTACTCTCATACTGCTGTGGTAGGACATGTTAGAGGCAGAATATTTGGCCGTGGTTTCCTTCAGCGTTGGGTGGCAGAGAAGTGGAAAAACATCGTGACATCTGTCCCTGAGGTCCGTGTCTTGACGAAAGGTTGGTTTTCCTTCATCTTCTTGAACAGAGGGGAGGTCAATGCTGTTTTGAGTAGACATTGGTCGATGCTGGGAGTCCCTCTTGTTCTGAAAAGATGGTCCCAGCTAAAGAACCGCTGTGGGTGAAGCTTCCCGGACTTCCAATGCATATGTGGAACGAAACTCGGTTTGCTGAGATCGGGAATTATCTTGGTGATTACGTGTGTTCTGATTCCTCCCATATTAAGACTGGCATCTACACGGTTGCTAAGATATTGGTCAATATCGATATTCGGATGGGACTTTCTGCTGAGATTAATGTTCATTCTAAGGATGGGGATTTTGTTCAAACACTGGATTATGTGGGTGTGCCGTTTAGGTGTCATCGATGCCACGCTCTTGGACATCTTGTAGCCTGTTGTCCCTTATCGTTTCGGAATTGTAAGCCTCTGACTGATGAAACAGCAGATGTAGAAGCAGTCCCAGTGTTGAAGGTGGACTCTCAGGCGGTGGTGGAGGGTGGGAATGGGCCTGCTACTGACGGGGGGGGGGGGGATTCTTGATTCTGTGGAACAATCTGTTCATGGTGGGAGGCTCGGATCAGAGGATTTATTGCCAACCTTGGTGAACATTGGCAAGGAGAATATTGGGAGTGCGCCTCCTAATGCTGAGGGGGATTCATTGTGTTCTGTGACTCTGACTTCTCAGGCCACTACATTATTGCCACGGGAGATGCCCATTATTCGTCGGGGTCCACCAGTGATACACTCGGGTATGTCTCATTTCCTTTCTCCTACCGTATCCTCATTAGATGACCCACTTGTATTGGGGGGAGGCAGCCATGGGTCTCCTCCTCGACCGGATGATCATAGTCTACGGCCGGATATGGATTGTATTGTCACGCCATCTATTGTTTACACCCCTCACTCTACCAGCTCCGAGGGTAGAAGTATTGGATATACTCTTCGTAGTAGGGAGATTTCTGTAGGTGGATCGGGGGGCAAGGGACTACCTGAATTGGCCTCTAGTGTTGGGGGGAAAGGCCGGGGTCGTAAATCCCATTTGTCTAAAGCTCAAGAACGGGCTAAAGTGGATCTAGTGATGGGAACACAATCTTCAATTGAGTGGGCACTTAGAGCAGTGAAAGCCCAGGATGGGGGTTTTTTATGAAGATTATGTCCTTCAACTGTCGTGGGTTGGCGAGCCCCATCAAAAAATCATCGCTTAGGAGGCTGGTTGACTTAAATCAACCGGATGTATTATTGCTGCAAGAAACTTTGGGTGGCAGTGTGGATGTAGTTCGAGCATTAGAATCTTTGCTCCCTGGTTGGAAGTTTGTAGGAGTGGATGCCCGAGGGCGCTCTGGAGGGTTGGCATCAGGGTGGAAGGTCAAGAGTTGCAGATGTGATTGTTCTTGGGGGATATCCTCTGGAATTGGTTTGGAAGTTTGGGATGCTGAGATTGGTCGGATGATCACGGTTCTCAATATTTATGGGCCCTACTTAAATAGGGTGGGCTATTGGGACTCCTTGTTAGGTATGGATATTTTTGATGGCAGGGATGTAATTTTGGGTGGGGATTTCAATCTTACTCTGGGGTCTTCTGAAGTTTGGGGGCCTCGGGTTGCTCCGGATAATTTAGCAAACTATTTCATTAATGCCTTTGTCAGGAAGGACCTTCTTGACATTATACCATCCCAGCTATCTCCAACTTGGAGGAATAAGAGAGCTGGGGTTCATAGGGTGGCTAAACGACTGGATAGGTTTCTGGTGGCCGAAGGGCTGGCACTGGGTGTTGATGTTGTCAGACAGTGGGTAGGGTCAGGTGGGATATCTGACCATTGCCCCATCTTCCTGGAGTTACGAGGTAGCAGGAAAAAACCTCCAAGCCCCTTCAAATTCAATCCTAGCTGGCTGAAGGAGGAGACTTTCATTAATCTGGTTCAGGAGCGTTGGGTTCATCGACCACAAGACTCTCAGATACATGCTGGTGCTCACTTTTATCACAATCTAAAGCGAATTAAAGAGGCCACTACTTCCTGGGCTCATGACAAAAGGGTGTTTGATGATCAGAACTTGCGAGCTGCTGAGCTAAACATTGATAGGATTCTTAATAGTCTAGGCATGGGATTCCTGGATGATCTGCAGAAAAGCGAGTTGTTGGAGTGGGAGAGACGCAGGAATGTTATTCTGTGTGAAAGAGAAGAGCTGTGGAGAATGAAAAGCAGGGCGATTTGGCTTCAGTGCGGTGACGAGAATACTAAATTTTTTCAAGCGTATGCTAAGGGGAGAAAATTCATAAACTCTATTTGGGAACTATCTTCTAAAACTGGGGAATAGGTTTCCATCTTTGATGGATTAGCGGAGTTGGGAGTTCGACATTTTGGAGATTTATTCACTGCACCACCTGGAGCCTCCATTGCTGAGGTACTTCGGGTGACTCAGCTTTTTCCTCATTTTGTGGGGGAGGAAGATAATAGACTGTTGATGGAGGAGGTGACGCAGAATGAGCTCTCGTTGGTTATGTAATCCTTTAATAAAGATAGTAGCCCGGGGCCCGATGGATGGCCTATAGAATTCTTCTTAGGATTCTATGATTTATTCGGGGAGGAGATTTTGAATGTGGTGGAAGAATCGAGAAAGGCTGGGTTTGTCCATGGCCCCTTCAACTCCACCTTTTTAGCTCTTATTCCGAAGACGGACAAGCCTGACAGCTTTGATGAATTCAGACCTATTTCTCTCTGCAATTGCATCTATAAGATCATCTCTAAGGTTATGGCGAGAAGACTCAAGAATATATTGTCTAAGCATATTTCTTGTGAGCAATTTGGATTCTTGGAAGGACGCCAAATTCATGAGGCCATTGGAGTTGCACAGGAAGGATTACACACTCTAAAGGTGCAAAAGCAGAAGGGTGCTGTGATTAAGATTGATCTCTCAAAAGCTTTTGACAGGGTAAGCTGGCTTTATATCCGAATGCTACTTACTCATCTGGGATTCTGCTATGAATTTATCAGATGGATAATGGCCTGCCTCACTACGGTGAGCTTTGTTGTTCTGATTAATGGCTCTGCTAGTCCTTTCTTCCAGGCGGGAAGGGGGCTACGATAGGGATGTCCCCTGTCTCCGCTGTTGTTTCTCCTTGTTGCTGAAGGACTTAGCCGATTTATTCTGAATGCAAAAGCTGATGGTTCTTTTAGAGGCATATCTATTTCTCAGGTACTGTTCATTACACATCTCCTTTTTGTTGATGACATTCTGATCTTCTGTGATGGCACAAGACAGGATATTGATAAGGTGGTTGAAAGTCTCCATTTAGTGCAAGTTGCAGCGGGTATGTTAGTGAATATTGACAAATCTACTATCACATGCTCGAATTTAACCGAGCAGGAGATTCATAGTATAGTTAACAAACTTCCATATAGGACTTTGGATATTGATGATGGATTAATATACCTTGGCTTTCACTTGAAACCGAATGCTTACTTGAAGGCTGATTGGTGCTGGTTAATAGCAAAATTAGAACAGCGCCTTCATGGATGGAGTCATAAATGGCTCTCTCGGGCTGGGAGGCTGGTTTTGATTAAATCAGTCTTGGAAGCTATTCCGGTGTATTGGATGTCTCTTGCTTGGATACCCAAAGGAGTACTGGAGCAGATCAGGAGATTGTGTTTTGCCTTTCTTTGGAAGGGATCGAGTGAGCATCATGCATTGGTGTGGGTCAGATGGGAGAAAATTGTTGTACCTAAAGCATTGGGAGGGTGGGGGTTAAAGAATATTTTTATGTTTGCAAAAGCCTTGGGGGCCAAAGTGTCGTGGCGACTAATTCATACACAGAGTCTCTGGACTAGAGTGGTCTATCATAAATATATTGCCCCTCTAACTCTTCTCGAATGGATCAGGCTGAGCAATAAGTCGAGAGCAAATTGCTATGTGGTCTGGAAAGCGGTGGTGCAGCACTTCTCTTTAGTCGGTTCTGGATTAGTGTGGAGGATCGGCGATGGGCGTCTCCTTCGTATTGGGCTGGACCCTTGGGTTGGATGCAGGGGTGGACATGTCCTTTCTGTGGAACTGAGGACTTTTATGGCTACTAGAGGATGTCATTATCTGGCTGATTTAGAGGATCCGGGAGCATCTACACTTTGGCAACAGGGGTGGATTTCTGTACGACAACTTGGGATATCGGCTGAACTGCTGGGGGCCTGGGAGGATTATATACGGATATTAAGACATGTAAATATTCGATTGACCAATAGGGCTGATGTACTTATCTGGGATCACCATCCCTCAGGAGTATATTCACCTAAAAATGGTTATATCCAGCTAAATGTGGAATCCCATAACAGGGAATTGGTGTGGTGGTGGAAATATTTGTGGAAATTAAGATGTCCGGGTAAAGCAAAATTACTCTTCTGGGCGATATTGGAAAATAAAGCTCCTACTTGGGACATTCTGCAAAAACATTTTCTCCAGGGTCCGGGGATCTGTCCTCTTTGTAGGGATGCAGAAGAGAACATTGCTCATCTTTTTATTCATTGTCGGTTTTCACAGGCTGTTTGGAATGATATCAGGAACATTTTGGATTTTAAGGTAAGTTGGAGGGGAGCGTGTGTGCTGGAAGCGTTTCAACTGTGGTGGTCTGTTCATAAATCCTCCACATTCCGGGCATTCCCGTGTATATACACTTGGGGCATATGGATTGCCCGCAATAAGTTGATATTCCAGGACTGCAGAGTTCCGCTGGAATCTATCGTGGCACAAGTGGTGGCGGTTAATCAACATTATGAGGCCCCTGTTCAAGTGTGCAGAACACGACCTGTGCGGGTAGAAACGATTGATGTCTCCATGCCGTGGGCATTTTTTGATGGCGCCTCTTTAAACCAACAATCGGTATGTGGAGGGGGGGGAGTCCTTTACAAAACTGAGGCGCATTATTTCCATCTGGTGGCTGGTTTGGGGAGAGGAACAAATAACTATGCAGAACTCATGTCTCTTAAATTGCTGATGTTATTTGCTCTTGAACAAGGATGCTTATCTCTACAGATTTTTGGTGACTCCTTGTTAGTTATCAACTAGGCAAAGGAGAATACTCTTTGTCATGTGATGGTTCTATTACCTATCCTGGAGGAGGTGATCCGGTTAAAATTGTCCTTTAACCACATCACTTTTACACATGTTTACAGGGAGAGGAATGGGATGGCAGATCAGCTATCCAAGAAGGCTACGCAGCAGGAATTAGCTCATGGAACATGGAGGATAACTATTCATTCTCCGGGAGGCACATTCAGCTATTATCACAAACCTTTTTATGAGGATAATGAGGCACAGCATTGAGCAACGGCTCAGCATTTGTTGAACAACGATGGGAGAGATATGGGATGGCTGATCGGCTATCCATAGAAGCGACGCAGCTAATAATGACCATTGGCAACTGGAGGATCACAACGGGAGGCATCTACAGTGAGGACCGGATGGAACAAAAGCTCTGCTACAGTTGACCTTTGATGGACTCTTTCAACATTTTCGCAAGCTATATGGACAGCATATTTTATATGTTACTATTGACCTATGATGGATACTTTCAATCTTTCTGTTTGCTGTATATGGCGGA
Organism: Larix kaempferi; assembly: GCA_027924585.1. NCBI lineage: Eukaryota > Viridiplantae > Streptophyta > Pinopsida > Pinales > Pinaceae > Larix > Larix kaempferi. The sequence continues at coordinate 22,245,717 of BSBM01000887.1, forward strand.
CTGTATGGACAGCATATTACATTTGTTGACCAGAGATGGTCATGTTATTCATTTGTGAGACAGTATTCGATGCAGGCTGGATGGACAGCCATTTTTTGATTTTGTATGGGATTTTTTGATATGTCATTAATATGGGGCTGTAATATGTGACAATGTAGGGATCTTAGTGATTCTATTACATGTGCAGAATGTAATTTTGTTCCTCTTTTTGAAATAAAATTACGACTTTTTCCAAGGAAAAAAAAAAGCTTGCTCATATCTGTTGTGTTTCATGCTTGTATTTACCTTGCATAACATGAGTATTGGGGAGTGATCTACATTGCATTCTTGCATTACAAATTAAAGAGGCTGAATGTTTTATTTTATTGGCTTTTGGGCATGTTGTCCTAGCCTTAGTTATCCTTATTCTACTGTACATTGCCCTTATTTAACCTTCCCCTTGGGTTCCTGGTTGTCCCTAGCCTTGGTTTAGGGGATGGGGACATCTCAAGCTTCTTCCATAATGGATTCCCTTTCATGGTCGAACACGCAACGATGGAGTATGTCATCAGGTCCTAATTTGTAGAGATATACATTGATTAAGGTATAGAGCGTTACTTTCATTTCTAGTATTTTCTTCTTCTTTTTCGATGTTCCTTCAGGAGTTTGTTCCTCTTGTCAAAATTGGGCTATGTTGGTGAGCTCAGTTGAAATAGCCTCTGCTCGGAAGAGATGTGCATCAGGAAATTCATCATATATGCCGACTGAGTCTTCACTAGATTCTATACAAGGCAGATGGTCGTGTCTCATGTTTGATTTTCCTAGTCGAACTAATATTTCAAACTCGAAGTCCTAGAATAACAAGAGCCATCGTCATATTCGATGCTGATGATCTGTGAAAAAAATGAATGGGTTAGCCAATAAGTAATGTCAATATTTCCGGAATGCAAATATCATGCCTAATGCTTCACGTTCGGTCATTGAATAGTTTTGTTATTCTTTATTTAACTTTTGACTAGCACCTGCATTCGAGTAGTCGATTCCATCGTCTCTATGTTGGCTAAGTATTACTCCAATTGCAATACCCGATGCATCTATGTGAACATGAAACTTCTTGGACCAATTTGGGAATTTGAGAATTGGTGCTTCGATCGATTTTCTTTTGAGGAGATCAAATGATTTCGATCATTCTAGCATCCAAATGAATTCAACATTTAACTTGAGTAATTATTCCAAGAGAAATGTCATGTTAGAGTAATACCTTATAAATTTTCTATAATACCCTGTATGTCCCAGCAATACTCTAACTTGCTTGGGATTTATTGGGGTTTTCAAGTCAAGAATAACTTTGATTTTCGCCAAATCGACATTGATACCTTCCTTACAAACTACATGGCCCATAAGTACTATAATGGGTGTGGAAAAAATACTTTTCTTTATATTCAATGAGAGTTGGATTTGCCAACACCTCTCTAGCATCATTCAAAACCATTGAACATGGTCTTTGAGCATAGTATAGATAGTCCAATAATCAAAGTAGACAACCATGGTCTTGTACAAAAATTCCCGGAAGGATTTTATAAAAATTCTTGAAAAGAATATTGACGCATTTCTCAGACCAAATGGCATAAATTTATATGCAAATAACCCAAATTTGCATACAAATGTCATTTTGTGTTGATCGTCTTTTGCTATAGGGACTTGATTATATACCGAGAAACCGTTTGTGAAGGAATAACATTCATGACTAGCAAGTTCATTGATATTTTCATCAGTGAAAGGTTTCGGAAACATGTCTATGAGTGTTACTTTATTTAGGCCTTTAAAGTCGACACAAATCCAAACTCTCTTGGGGTCATGTTTCTTTTGTTGGATGACCATAGGACTATCCCACTCCAACTGATCTACAAGGTATATAATTTTGGCAGCTAACATGTTCTCAATTTCCTTCTTTACATTGTCTTTGTAATTATGTGCTAGTTTATACGGTCGTTTCTTAACAGGGTTTGCTTCTGGCATGATTTCAATTTGCATCTCTCCAATTTCTTGTATCGACCCTTTCAAATCTTTGTAGTCTCTGGCAAATACATCTTGATATTCTTTGACAAGGTTTGCTATTTCGGTTGTTTATTGCTCTAACTAGTAATCTCTAACTTTTCCATTTTGGGATTTTCGTCGACAGAGATATCAACTTCTTCTGTTTTTTATTTTTGCAACCATCCATTTAGGTGCTTTTGACTCATTGATTAGTTTGTCTCCTTCCTTGAATTCTGTGAAGGGTGGGAGAGTCTCCAAGTTCATGATCATCTTCTTTATCTTTAGTAAATATTTTTAGAACTGGATTTACTGGATGGGCTATCTGTGGATGATCTTTCTTCAACTGAAAGATTTTTCTTGGGGTTTTATCATTCTCCAAGTCCGGTCCAGTCGAGACATGAACCTATTGCTTCTGGGAAGTCAAGCCAATTTCACATTTGAAGATTGGTCAATCATTTGTGTCAATTGTGTCGACTAGTCATTTAGTCAGTTTTATAAATTGATCAATTTCTTGGAATGCTTCCTTAAGGCATTCTTTTGCATGAGAGAATGAAAAGTCCTTAATAAAAATTTCTTTAAGGGATTTCCAATTAAATGTTTCTTCCCTAGATTCTTCCAGTTCGTACCATTTATTGGGAAAGTCGCCCAATGTGTTGGGAAACATATGTGGACATGCTTGCTCATCTCAATAACCAAGCCTTTTCCATTCTTTTTCACACCTATTAATGTGCTCAGCTGGGTCTTCACCTTGGACAAATTTCTGAATTTTTGCTTGTGCTATTAGCTTCCTTCCTCCAAACCTTATAAACAAAATAAGTTGAAGCGGTCGTTCAAGTCTACAGACACGACTGATGGGTGTCCCACGATCTAGCCACTTGACCGGTAAAGGTTTCAACTAAGCTATGAAGTCATCCTTGTTCTCCGACATTCTTAGAGACTTCTTCGACATGAGCCGATGGTGACTTCGTTCCTTGTACATGATTAGTGGAAGGTTAGTCTGCTCAGCTTTCGTCGGAACTAAAGCGTGGTATTCCCTTACTTTCTTCTCAAATATTTTGGGATTACTATAATTATAAATCATTCTCATACTGGCCGTTGAGGGATGATTTTGACTGTCCAACATTCTCTTGCATGTGCTTCATAATTTTCAATTTTCCAATCGTAGAGTTCCGAGTCGGATTTTTGTCCAACTGACATAGGTGATCCAAAATGGATCTCCCCATATTCATTTGGTTCGACTAGGTATTCATTATTTTGAATGACTTGGTACAGGTGCCTTATGTCCACATCATTGTCATCAAGCTCTTCCCAAGGTTTCCCTTTGGATGGGTAAATAGGTACAATGACCTTTTTACCTTCACCTTTTAGTTTTATTCTATCTTTTTCTAGTGAAATGGAAGCTTTCATTTTCCTACGCCATGATCATTCGACTAGTGCAGGGAAATATTTGGATCCTTCTTTTGGGTCAATGACTTCAAAGTCGACTTGAGTGTCAATACCCATAATTGCAGTATTAACATTTATCCATACTCCATTGTGTTCAATCAAGCCTTGGTCGGCTATTTTTAGATATATGTCTGTCTTAGATAGCCATGGTTGTCCCAAGCTTTTCTAGGTAGACCGAGTCATTATGTTAGTTTGTGAGCCAAAGTCAAGGATGACTTGCGAGATGCAATATCCTTCAACTTCGAGGTTGACCAGAGGGTCGAATTCGACTTTATATTCTTTTATTTAAGCTACATATATTTTTAGTAACCTTTACATTTGTTGGATTGTTTCTTATCGTATACATTAAGTCAATTAACCGTTCAACAACATCTTCTTTTGTGAGAAGTTGTAGTAATTAGTTAAGTGTTTTATTTCATGCTTCTGTGGTGTCTTCCGCAGATGCAAATTCTTCAAAAAAAATTATAGAATTATTAAAAAATTCTCTTTGCTTGTGCGGATTAGGATAGTTATCTTCTTTACTTTGAAGTTTTGTGATGTCAGGTTTATCACCTCCCATCTTTGTGCCTTGCTTAGTAATTATGTGCATTTTTTTAGAATTAAATACTTCATACTTAGGAACACCAAACAAGAGATTAACATTCTTTTTATTTAGTTGTTTAAGCATGATGGGGCATTCTTCTAGATTATGCTCCCCCACCCCACATTTTGTACAGAACTTGAGATCCATCCTGTCTTTCCAAGGATAGTTGGGACACAAGTGTTCTTCACTGAAGCATATAAAACAACGGGGTTTTCCTCTACCAAATTGGTGGTTACTACGATTATTGTTATATCTCCCACGATTGTTGCAGCAGCCATCACATTATATCCATGGTTGGTGCTAGTTTTTATTGTGAAAGTCTTAACCCTTTTGATTATTCCGGTTGATGATTTGTGTTTGATAGACCATCTCGTAACTAGCCTTGCTCTTCAAATTCTTTATGCATTATGCAGTGTTATGTTGAGTAGTTTGATAGATGCCACACCATTTTGGTTTAACATGTCTCTATTACATGGACACTCTGTCGTCGAATGAGGCTCAAACATTTCACATATGTCACAATAATATCTTGTTTGAGCGATTTGAAAATTTCCTGGTCATATTTCTTCTAGGAATAGTTTTGGTTCTTCTTGTAATAATCTTCTTTCCTTCGGGAATGGTCTTCTTTGTTCGTGATACATTTTGATGTCATCATGAAATTGGCATCGATCATCGTATCGATAGTTGTCTTTAGTGTGACCCTTTGATGAGCATGCCATGCACCACAAGTCATTGTGCCACAAAGCAAGTTGTTGAAGTGATCTCTACATTGTTTCTAGCTTTTCTTCTAATCGTCCTTCGGTAGGTCTTGTGAAAATCCTCACAGCAGATCTAAGAGATGATGTATATCTCACAAGAAAGTAATTGATTAAGCAAGAAAATAGAAGAAGAGTGGTCAATGCAGTATAATGAGCAACAGAATAATAATACAGTAGAACTCGGATAGAAGCAAAAATACTTCACACACACTAATTAATTAATCACAATATGGACAAATAAATAGTACAATGCATGAGGATTCGAATGCCAAGGTGGCAATTCAAATTAGCCTTCATGGAGTGATCAAAATATCACTGGAGTGTCATCGAAGCACAACTAGTAGTCTATATCATCATCGGTGGAGTCATCAATGCACAAGTAACTATCAACCATCAGTCAAACTGAGTCTAACTGAGTGTGGTAGGTGTAACTGAGTGTAACTGGCACTAAATGAATGAAGGAGGCTCAGTGGAGGGTGCATGAGGAGCTAACTGAAGTCAGAATGGGCAGTCAAGTCTCACTGGAGGTCCATCGGAGTGATACAGCCAGTTGAGAGTCAGTCAAGCCTAAAATCAAGGAGAGAACTGAAGATAATTGAATGGTAGGTAAGGAAGGGTGCCTTTCTCATGCAGTAGGTGAAAGGAGTGCGCACTAAGCTCTAGGAGGGCTGAAATTGAGTGGAAAGAAGCTCCGGGGGCTAGCTAACTGAGGGCTAGGTGCTGGGACTGATGACTGGGATGCATGCAAATGCATGCAAACCCTAAATAATGCATGCAAACCCTAAAAGTGCATGCATGACTAAAAATGCAAATAATGAAAATGCTGGTAGGACTAGGATGGAGTATAGGAATATCCTAACACCCCCCCTTAATCCATCCTGGGCCCTGGTAACTAAGACCAAAGGTCACCCAATACAATGAATAATAACAGTCAATAAACCGAGGAAATGGGGAAAACCTCATGGGAAAAATAACCCCCCCTCAAAATAGACTGTGAGGCACACACAAAAATAAATGCTCCAAACTCAAGCAAGTGTGATGCTCGGTCATATGTCTAGAGGTATCTTCTTCTTGGGAAGAAGTGGATCATGCCCAGAAAGCATATGCTTGTACTTGCTCTTCAGATCGAATGTGATGAGAACAAATCCAAAAGTATGAGGATGATCCTTGAACCTGTGATTCGAATCAGTTGAGGTAGGATCAAAACCATGAATATGCAGATAGTCTTTTGTCTTCTCCTTCGAACCATCGTAGGTGAGATTATGCCAAAAAGAACTATCAAATATTAGTAATTGATTGGAATCCAAATCAGATCCAAGACTTGAATCATGGTTCCTTCAGATCTCCTTTGAACCATTTGAGGTGAGATCTAAACCAGTAAGTGCATGAGAAATTTTCCCAAGCAAATGGCAATGGCCATTATCTTCAATAAACTTCTAAGAGCATGAAAGAATGATCTTACAGTAGTAAATGAGAGGTGATTGCTTGGAATCCAAATCAGATCCAAGGCTTGAATCATGGTTTCTTGAGATCTCCTTTGAACCATTAGAGGTGAGATCAAAACCAGTAGATGCATGAGAAATTATCCCAAGCGGATGGCAATAGCCATATTCTTCAATAACCTTCTGAAAGCATGGAATAATGATCATATAGTAGTAAATAAGAGGTGATTGCTTGAGGAGAGCGAATGCATTACCTCCAATAGCTGATTTGACCTCTGAAACATTCAATAGATCATGATGCAGACCAACAGACTCTGGTGCAAGAGAGGATTTAGGACCTTCTGCAATATCTAGAGTGTGAGCTGGCATAGAAAGAGAAGAAATTTGGAGCATGAGTGTAGAATCTGCAAGTTCTTCTTCTTTGTGAACAACTTCAATATGAGATGTGTTTGATATTAGTTCAGGATCAATGAGATCATCAAGGAGGGCGAATGCATCACTTTGCTTGCTCTTGAAAGGGTTTGGACCAAATCCTTCATTCTGTTTGCCGAATCTTTCATCCAGATGGGCCCATCGCTCTTTTGGAGTTTCAACATCATCAATGATTTGGTACATTATGTAATCAGGCATAGCAAGCATCATCCTTCCAAAGGCTTGGTCACCTTTATTCAACCAAACAATCTTCTCTTCAGAGGATTCGAACTCTCTTTCAAAATAACAATCAAAGAGATCATGGCTCTTCAAATATGCTATCATTTTTGGTTTCCATTCATCATAGTTGAATGAAGAAAGAGGAGGGATTTCTTCTGAATACATTGAAGCTGTAGAAGACCTGAAAAAACAATAGAGAATATCTGCAACTGCTACTGCTGCACTCGAAATCTTGATAATAACCTGCAAAAAACTCTCAGGAATGGAGATAAACAATACTCTCAACATGCTCTAATACCATGTGAAAATCCTCACAACAGATCTAAGAGATGATGTATACCTCACAAGAAAGTAATTGATTAAGCAAGAAAATAGAAGAAGAGTGGTCAATGCAGTATAATGAGCAACAAAATAATAATACAGTAGAACTCGGATAGAAGCAAAAATACTTCACACACACAAATTAATTAATCACAATATGGACAAATAAATAGTACAATGCATGAGGATTCGAATGCCAAGGTGGCAATTCGAATTAGCCTTCATGGAGTGATCAAAAGATCACTAGAGTGTCATCGGTGCACAACTAGTAGTCTATATCATCATTGGTGGAGTCATCAATGCACAAGTAACTGTCAACCATCAGTAAAAATGAGTCTAACTGAGTGTGGTACGTGTAATTGGCACTAACTGAATGAAGGAGGCTCAGTGGAGGGCGCATGTGGAGCTAACTGAAGTCAGAATGGGCAGTCAAGCCTCACTGGAGGTCCATCGGAGTGATACAGTCAGTTGAGAGTCAATCAGGCCTAAAATCAAGGAGAGAACTGAAGATAACTGAAGATAATTGAATGGTAGGTAAGGAAGGGCGCCTTTCTCATGCAGTAGGTGAAAGGAGGGCGCACTAAGCTCTAGGAGGGCTGAAACTGAGTGGAAAGAAGCTCCGGGGGCTAGCTAACTGAGGGCTAGGTGCTGGGACTGATGACTGGGATGCATGCAAACCCTAAAAGTGCATGCATGACTGAAAAATGCAAATAATGAAAATGTTGGTAGGACTAGGATGGAGTATAGGAATATCCTAACAGGTCTGACTGAGAAATCTGCATTTGACTCGAACTTTAAAGATTTCTTTTGAACGTCGTCATATGTTGTAAATTCATGTAAGAGCAAGGGCGTTTTGATCCTTGGATGTAGACCTGCCAAAAACCATTGGATCAAGACAAATTGATCCATTTTAGATGGCATTTGACTAAGCAAGTATTTAAATATTTTGTCATATTCATGCACTGTTTCACCTGGCCTTTGGGTAATTTCTTTTAACTTTTGAGCAGCCAAGTGCCTGCTGTCTTGCATCTTGAAGAATTCTAGAAAGTTCTCTTTGATTTCTTGCTTTGTTTTTGTTCTATCTTCAATAAAATCATATAACATGTGAGTGCTATTTTATGGATGCCACTAGCAAATTGAGCTATTTGTCTATTCTCATCATCAATAAGGTTATATTCTAGACGGTTTCATAGAAAAACCAATGTTTTCTAGGGTCCTCATCCCCTTCATAGTTAGGAATGTGGGTTGGATGGTAAGCCATATTAACAAAATTTTGGTTTCTATTTAGATTACTTATTGGAGTCAAATAACCAACTATGGACGAACTTGCTTCTTTGCAATGAGTTTATGTACGCACATCTTGTCGGTGAGTTTTATACCAAGCCAATCAGACTTCTTCTATGGAATCTTCGTCGATATGTTGGATCTTTGATGGGATTCATGCTTCAATAGATAATGTTGTTGGCAGGGGGTACCTCCACGCAATCTGAATAGAATAAGTTGAAACTATGTCTTCCAAACTCTAGCGGTATAAAGATGATCCAGTTACCATGGGGTGGTGTCTGGATCATTAGTCGATCCATAATTTGTCCATAGACATCTAGTCGACTCCATATTGTACTATAGCCAGGTCCAATTCCCAAGTCGCACTCGACGATCTGTCTTACACTAGGGCTATGATTCCAAGGATTGAGATTGTATCGATGGGAGTCATAACTTCAAGAATAACAATCTATAACACTTTTGGAGTTTCATCCATCGAAAAAGGTCCTCTAACCGACGCCTCACCCTCTCTCTCATCTGGCCGACATTCCCTTGACTCATCTGGAACTTTTGGTTGCACAATTTTTTCGACCGTCGTCTTCATATTCCTCTTATTACATAGTGGACTTGAATGGTCCCTCAATTCTTATTGTCTCTTATGTCATTTTTCCCTTTCAATTTTCTAAATATCAGCTGTCTTTTTGTGACTGGCCATCAATTTTTGTCGAGTTGAGCTTGAATTCTTGCTAGTCTTCATTCATGTTCATTTTGTTGACTGCGATCATATATTCATTCATTCCATGTGGTTGGTTACCTACCCATTGTCGACCTGACTATTATTGATCGATGAAAGTGGGTTCAACAATGGTATTCATTTACTAAGAAAATATTCCCACTCTCGCTTGCGAGTGAAGCACTCCCAATCTTTTTGTGTTTGCTCCTACTTGGAACTAGCACTAGGGCCCAAGGGAGGTCGATATTCGACTATATGATCAACTCCTTTTTCAATTAGAAACTTGTACAACAAAGTCATAATTGTACATAAAAACATGTTGTGGAAGTCATTATAGAATCTACTTCTAACTTCGTCGAGGGAAGTTCTTTCCTCAATAACTTGTTCTTCACATAAGTCGTCGCGTATCTTTTCCAACCACTCGTATAAGTTTGTCCACCCACTCTTGTAGAGCTTTTGCATTAGCAATTGTTCATTTTGGGCATCTAAATTGCTCATGGACACTATCCAAGAACTTTTTTATTTCATGTGGAACAAATTCTATGAACCGTTCATGAGACTTAGTGAAGAACTTTTCTCTAGTCTATGTGATTGTCAACTTATCCCTGATTGCATAGTACTAAATACAGTTCATGATTTACTGATTCCACCACTCTTTGATTTCTTCCTCACTCACCATTTATGTGTGCATGATCACGTTTTTTCCTAGGTCAGTACTACCTGTAATGGAACCAATGTTGTAATCTATGGGATTACATGAGGTTACAAGTAGCACAACATAACATATATCAAATACGAGATCACACATACATAAAGAGAGCAAGAAAGTAAGAAAGTAATGGAGACAACAACAACAAGTCTTTTATCATATCATCAGACCATACTATACAAAGAGGGATAATCACTCTATAACATTTAGCTCACCAACCTATTTATATGGGTCATAAAAATAGTTAGACAATTGTAACCGCATAATTGTCTGGATTTCGGCCTAACCGACTCTACTAGATTCGATCGACTAGTCGATGGTTGGTCAGGAGGACCTAGTTGACTGCGCTAACTAGGCTCCAACAATTGGTGATATATTGAGTAGGTTTTACTGGCCTTTGGATTCTAAAAAGAATGGATGAATTGAATTATGGCTCTAACTTCTTCAACATTATACTCTATCATGATCAATGGCTCTCCTTCCTTTACTTTTTCTCCTTTAAGAGATACCATGCAAGGTGATCCTCTTTCTCCATTCATGTTCATTCCCATGGCATAGGGGTTAGGGCACTCTATCAAGGCAATGGTTCTTGACGAAAAGATTAAAGGCAATAGGATTTATGGAAATGACTTTGTCTCATCACATGTGCAATTTGTGTATGACACCATGTTGATGGGTGCCTCCTTAGTGAGAAAAGCTAGAAAAAACATGAGAGTTCTAAATACTTTCATGGAAGCCTCTAGAACCTCTATTAATTAAGGTAAATATCGTTTTTTCTTCTTTAATGTTCCTCTTTATATTTGGCATCATGTATCTAGGATTCTAGGCTTTCAAACGAGCTCCCTTGTGTCCAAATATTTAGGTGCTTCGTTGTGAAAATGCCCATCGTATCCTTTCCTGGGAAGTACTCTTGTCCAAGCTCGAAAACAAACTCTCAAGTTATACATTCAGATCCTTGAATCTTGTAAGAATATTAATCTTAATCAAGTCGATTTTGCAATGAATTCCTTTGCAATTGTTCTCTATCTCGACAACACCCAAGCACATATTAAAATCAATAAGGAATCTCCAGATAAATTTCTAATGGGGAGGAACCTCAACAAAATGGAAATGGGCCAATGTAGCTTGGTATAAGGTATGACACCCTAAATTGGAAGGAGGATTAGGCTTGAGGGATCCCAAAATTGAAAATGCAGTTGTGGGGGAAAAAACTTAGTGGAGATGGCTCCAAAATAAGGAGTCCCTTTGGAGCCAGCTACGGAAAATAAAATATGCTCCAATGGTTGAAGTTCAAGATTTTATAAGTGTAATACCCCCATTTTGACCCTTAGGATAAATTGGATTTTAACGCAAATATTGTATACATGTGATGTATGATTCCTAGCGTGGAGCTCAAGGCCAAGGCCCCGCTAGTGAATGCTCAGCCTTGAAGGGATGGTATTTTATGTTGTGCTAGCCATGTGCCATTGAGCCATGGAAATTGTAAAAATGATGTAAATGATTATAATGCAAATAAAAATACCAAGCGGATGGCTATGGATGCAACTAAATGAGGGGGACTGTTTATCCACTAGGGACAGGTGAGGGGGTTGTGGGATTGAACCCTAGGCTACCATATGTCATCTTGAGAACCCCTCTGACTGTTCTAATTGTCATTTAATTATGTGTAAGGAAGTGGTTGAAAAATCAGTTCATGGATTGATGGAGGATGGGCAACCTGAAATTCGTATGGGCTCAGTTTTGCTTGTCCCATAAGCCACCCTACTTGATGGGAGGACATTTTCCTCATTCCCCATTCGATGGGGGAGGAGGGAAGCTAGAGTTGGGATGGAAGGACGCATTCCCAACGATGGAAAAAAACCTGAAATGGCGATTCTAAGTGAAGCCATGATTTTTGGCAGAGCCAAAAACGCCCATAAATCTACGTGGGGAGTGAAATCCGTTGGGGAAAACATTTTCCCTCATCCGCAAGTGATTGTGGAGGGAGAGTTTCTAGTTTGGAGAGAGGACGCATGCCCAACAATAAGAAAGAAATCAGAAATCATGACTGGGGAAGAAACCACGTTTTGAAGGGCCAAAATCGCTTTGGAATTCGGGGCGAATAGAGAAATCCAATGGGGGATCCATCGACCCGAACCTTGGGCGGAATTGAGAGGGTTCGACGCTTAGAAACCCAGAAGGAAACTCGGTTATGGAAGCTTGAAAGGGTAGCAGCGAGACATAGCTCTTCGGCCATAACGATGATGGGATCCCAAAGTGGATCACAAGACAGAGCCATACGGCTGCAACTGTGCCCAGAACTTCATAGGGGAAACTGGTTGCGGAAGCCCGAAAGGGAAGCGCAAGAAGGAGCCTTTCGACCGCAACGCTGAGTAAGATCCAAGAGCGGATCACAATGGGAGGGAGATACCGGAGGGGTTAGACTTCATGGTAGAGCCAGTGAAGGCTCATTTATCCATGGTTTAGCAATCGGGACCAACCATACCTGCCCAGGTCAGCGCTGAGGGAAGGGGTGCCGAAGGGACTATGCGGCAGTGAAGGGGACCTTACTTAGGCTGAGAGTGGAGGTGATGGGGGTTCCTAGGCTGTCTAAATCCAATTGGATATGCCGATAGCTCTATGTTGAGCTCATTGACCTATAAAACTTCCTCCCTATCTCCCCACTTGCTTGGCAGAGACAACTGTGTGCTGGATGACCCTAGATGATTGTGAAACCAAGGCTGCAAGTGGACTTGAGTATTTCATCCTTAGTGGATACATAGCCCCAGCTCGGGGGTGGTCTCTGATTGCCGAAATAATACAGGCTGGGTAGAGACCTATGGTTGGGTTGGAACGTTGCAATCCATAGCCAGTTGCTTGGTGATTTCGTCTAAAAGGATAAGTGTTTTATGTGGTTCATATCATGTTTATTCCATGTGTTTTCCTTCTGCAATGATTTAATTATTGATATGTTGAATGCATGATAGATAAGTTTGTGGTTAATATTTCATTCAGATTTGTTTATTCGAGTATGCATATACATCCATGTGTTTTAATGAATTTATTCATTGATGAATATGGCTAAGCCTTGTTGATGTGCAGAATGTTCAGTTAGGGATTTGTGGGAGAAAGAGACACCCTTGTTGTGTTCATGTTCCCTATGAGGGTTTGGATTGATGAAGGGAGGGGCCATGACAGAGTGGGAAAGAGGCATGGATGAATTGTGGGGCCACATTTTAGGTTGGAATAAGGATAGGATCAAAGTCCTCAGGTGTGGTCGAGGATCATGCAGTTGCATAGGGCTCGCCGAGATATTTCCAACGGTACCAAGCTTGCAAAAAATGGACTTAGGATGAGGAATTTATCATCCTGAGAAGTCGGCAGTAACAGGGGTATGTGGCCGACTTTCGACTTTCCAAACCCGCAGTGCAGATTGCAAATTGCGGAATTCGGAGGTGTAATTTCTCGGCGTGGTGCTTGGGAGTTCCAACTTCCGACTCCTGCAAGCCGGATTGCGGAGTGCAGAAGTCAGAGGAGCAATTTTCTCTGGAGTTGTGAATTGAGAGTTCCAACTTCCGACTCCCGCAAGCCGGATTGCAGAGTGCAGAAGTCGGAGGAGCAATTTTCTACAGAGTCGTGAATTTGGAGTTCCAACTCCCGACTCCCGCAAGTCGTATTGCGGAGTGTGGAATTCGGAGGAGTAATTTGCCAAAGTTGTGATTTTGAAGTTCCGACTTCTGACTTCCACATCGCGGATAGCGGAAGCCGGAGGCGTGATTCAGTGAAGCAGAGAATTGGGTGTTTTGACTTTCCAACTCTCGCATCGCGGATTGTGGAATGCGGAAGTCGAAGGCGTATTTCTTCGACGCTGTGTAATTGTCGCTCCAAATTTTCGACTCTCGCATCACGGATTGCGGAATGCGGAAGTCAGAGGTGTATTTCTTCGATGACGTGTAATTTCCGTTCTGACTTTCCGACTCCCGCATCGCAGATTGAGGTAGTCAGAGGCATATTTCTTCGACACCGCATATTTCCCATTCCGACTTTCCGACTCCTGCATCGTGGATTATGAAAGTCGGAGGTGTAATTCTTGAAGTGGCATGTTGGGGTGCTGACTTCCGACTTGCGGATCGCAGATTGCGGACCAAAGACATTGTGGTTGTGTAAAAGGGTAGAATTGCATATAAGTTTGGAAAAAAAATTACCAAGTTGTTCTAAGAAGCTCCCCCATCACCTCTAAAGGGCACCGAGGGGGCCGGGGACGTGACAGATGGTTTCGGAGCCCAAGGTTGCAGCACTGGGGCTGCTTGGTCCAAATCAAGAGCTTACAGGCTTGTTAGATCCACAGAACGAGCAGAGACCGAGAAGGATCGACGACCGCGTAGCATTCCGCTGGGTGAATCATCCTTGTGGCCAAGTGCATGCATGATCAGAGAAGTTGAAAGATATGAGTAAGTAAGGAGAATGGGTAAGGAAATTCCATTCTCCCACAAAAGTTCTCACTCATGAGAATAAGACATCCCAGTATGTGGAATTGGCATGTGACTCGTGATAGGGACATGGTGGCCATGCAAAGGTTGCTAATAGGGGAATGAGGCATTCCCATGCGTGAATCAATTATGTGGCTCAGAATTGTGGCAAATATTTCCATGAGAATGGAAAGAAAGTATCACATTTGAATGAGGTACAAGGGCATACAATGTGCCTTGAAGGACTCCATATGGAGTTGGAATTGAACAATTGCAGTGCTGATAAGTGCAGGGAAGTTAAGAAAGGCCAACTTGGACTTGACCCTGATTTCTTAAAACAATGTGAGCAGCAAAGCATGTGGACCTAGTGCAATGAGAGCTATTGCAGTGATCAAGGAAAGCTACATAGGGCTGACAAGATGGTTGTAGCTGAAAATTGGAAAATAATCTCTAAAAGGCAATATTGATAAATAAGGAAATTTCTCACCTTAAACTATTTTCGTTTATAGCATCAGAATTGCATGCCTAGAAAGCAGCAAGTATAAAGTTTATACATGTGTGTATGTATTGAATTGATTTTTGGTGAGAAAATCATAGCTAATAACCCCCTTGTGTGCTTGGTAGAGAAGCCATGAAATTGGATTAGCTATGATGTGGAAGAGGAATTCCATACTACGATGAAGAATTAGAAAGGGAGAACCCCTTAACTCTTCTCTTGCTGATGTAATTATATTTTATGAGTGTTATGTACAAAATTTTGGCATAGGAATGTTGGAAATGCAAGAGATTAGATAGGTGAAATGAATATGCACTAGTGAGCATATTAATAGATATTGCATAGTGCATGTGAATATGATATTGCATATTCGTAAAAGTAGTGAGGTTTTACATATGCAATGAACCAGTAATGATAACTATTGTGGTCGATGATGATCGTATGACCAAAGATAATAGAAGCATGGCTGAAGATGTTGATGATGATTTTGCATATAACTAGCAACCTTGTGAAGAAGGGCTAGAACACAAATCTATGATCAAAATATCGGTGGAATGACTCGTAGCCTTGGTAAGAGGCCAATTGATCAGGTAACATCAGATATGTTGATGGCATCCATGCAGGTAATGTTTATTTATGTTGATTATATAAATGTTGAGAAAGGATGGGTAATAATCCCTCCTACCATGTCTTAATCATCATAAAATGGTAAGCATGTAATACTGAGTGCACTTTTGAGAATTAAATCCCATGGAGTATGGTGAAGTATGGGCTAGTAAAGGAAATGAGCATTATACCATGTGACTGTTTAAAATTTTGGATGCATCCATAAGAAATAAGAGCATGCCATGTGTGAAACCATGAGGATGTTGGGTTGTGAATCCTGCAGTGCTCAACAAGTATCCCATGAACTCCCTATTGGTGTCAATCTTGGATGAAACCTCTTTGCCAATGCGCAGGGAGTGAGTGAGATTTTAGTATTGTGTTTAGATGAAGAAGGAAGACACCCAGCTAGTTAACCAAGTAATTGGGGAGATGGCTGGGTATTGTGTTGAAGCATTGACCAAGATGCCCAACTTACCATGGCAGGACACATGTATAGGCACAAAACATTTTTTTTAGCAATGTTGTAGTGCATTGGGTGCATTGAGTAAAAGTACATTGAAAGATTTTGTAAATCTTGTGGTTATGCATTGTGTGAATGCATGGTTATGGTATACATTTCATTGCAAGTAGATAATAGATGAAATGGTGAATTAGTGTCAATTATGAGATCATTTCATGAGCTGATATGAATGCAAGGGAAGGAAATGCATTAAAAAGGTAGTCATGTTTGATGGCCTACTGGAGTGCTCTGTTGGGTGGACAGAGTTGCATGAAAGGATGTGATTGTGCATTGATGAGTATTTAAATTTTTATTTGATTGCATGGATAATGTGCCCATATCATGCAATTTTATTATGATAATGATGCATATAAAGAAAATGTATTTCATTGCATTTGAAATATTAACATCGAATAGTGCTTGAATTATAGTATGTTATAATTTTGAGATCACTTCAGTGACTATTGTAAGTGTTGCAATGAGAATATTACATGCATGGGTATTCACAACTTGTTTGGCTGATTGAAGAATTTCAGACTGCAGGTAGAATTGTCTTGGAAATGGAAATGTATGTAAGTCCATAAAAAAAAGATGGAATCTATCGTGTGCAAAAGCCAAAAATTGTGAGGATGATCTCATTGTTGTGAAATCTAATTTTTGTATAAAACATATTTGTAAATTTTTTGATTTAAGTTTATGAGAAGGATCTCGTGGTTGCAAAAATTTAATTTATGTACAGAACAGATTTGTAAATTTTAGATTTGAAGTTTTGCTAATGATTACTAATGGTTGTTATGGAAACAAGTGTAAAACCATAACGGACAGAGTTCTACCACTTACAAGAGCCAAACAACATGAGGACGACCTCATGATTAAATAAATCAAATTTATGTAGTGAACAGAATTGTAAATTCAAATTTGAATTTGATTATTGATGTTATTGATTGATTGGTTGTTTGTGAATTGTGTCAGGAGGACACATTGCAGGAAGACCATGTGTTATGGCCTGCAAGAGCTAAGCATCATGAGAAGAAATCATGTTTTGGAAATCTAGTTTCTGTACGAAACAGAATTGAGAATTTCTAAGTGAAATTATTACAATGACATCTCGTGTGAACTGCATGCTTGTGTGTAATGCAGGTGAGATGGTGAAGTTATGCCAATAGGGAATATGTTGTTTATGAAACGAGAAAGGGATTGGGGTAACAATCCCGAGGGACTGTTAACTTAGATAAGGGAGCCCCATTCCTCGCGAAAGGAAGAGAAAATACATCTGCAAACCGATAAGTATTTTGTAATCATTGCTGAGAATATGCATGTCTAATTATTAGAATTAATATACAGAACATGTTTTTATTTCAGACTGCTTGAGTGTGCATGTTTTTATTTCAGACTGTTTGAGTGTGATTATGGCCTACATGTCTCACATCGGAAAGGGGTGCACACCTTTTGGGTGTTGTGTCATGTTATGGTTGTCAACATTGACTACACCCTAAGGGAATGGACGCATTCCTGGTGTTTCAATATTAGAGAGTGATTTTTTTATGAAATATGTTACAATTTTATATCATGCCATTTGGTGTTGCATACTAAGAAGCAAAGTGAAGAAGGGGTACCATCCCTATGTGTGTGGATGGTTGTTGTATGCTTGATAAACCAAGTCGGAGAACTGGCTTAGCATATTGGTTAATGGAATGCCCGATAAACCCAGTCGAAGTACTGGCTTGGAATTGACTATTTGAGATGCCTATGGCTCTGTAGTAGAGCCCTTGACTTGGAAATGGTTATGGTGCAGTTTCCTTCCATTGGCCTGTTGACCCAAACGAAAGTGTTGGCTTGGCAATGGAGAGGGAAAACCAGGTCTGGGACTGGTTTGGCACCATAAATGCTTGGTAAATCTAGTCGGTGCACTGGTTGGGCATTGAATGTTGTGGAGCAGCCTGCGTGCTGGCCAAACATTCGTTATTGTATCCACAGGTGATCCAAGGCTTGTAAAGCAAAGAAGGAGCGTGTGGAATAACGTGAAGACGTCCAATACGGATAAGTATTTGGTTTATCTTGCATATTCTTGCTTATTTAATATGAATATACGTGTGTATATGATTTAGTTATGATTTTTAAACTCTTGTTAGAGATAAATCCTATGACAATGAACTTGAAATGTGAATTGACTCAATGTTTGAGAGTAGGTATTGCTGGAAGCAAGAACCTTGAAGGAATCCTAAGGATGCATTTGGACATACGACTGCCCTAGAAAGCTCATCATGAGTAGCAGTGGATAGTGGTGCTAATGGACTTGTGTGGGTCCTAGCAGCCAAAGGTTCTGTAGGCAACAATGGGGAGGGGTTCCCTGGTTAAGAAGCCTTGGACAAACCTTAGACACCAAGTGTCATCGCCCAAATGAGGAAAAGGCGAGTCAAGCATTCACATTTGAAGTGAAAGAGACCAAGGAGAATGGAACCACAATTGTGGTGGGGCTCCGGATTGGAACAAGACTAAGAGGGGGAAACTCTTACTCTTCTCTTTCCTTTTTGATTGATACATTTTAGAAACAGAAAATGGTTGAATGCATGTTATGGCTGAAAGTTGATTGTGTTTATTTTGCTTGGAATAAAGTGTGAATGCTGAATTAGTTAATTTCTTGTGAAAGAATGAACATGAGTGAGTTCAATTGCATGTTGGACAAGCATGAAATGTGTGGAAGTCTCATGGATAAAGCATGAAATTTCCATGTCAATTGGGAAAGTATATGACTGATCTTAATTCTTATGCAATGTTTGGCCTAACAAGATTGACAATGGTGAAATTCATAGGGTGAAAATTAAACCAATTGGTTGCAGCTGTTACAAGGCAAGTGTTGCTAATAAGCAAAGTGTGGGATGCTATGCACCTTAACCAAGGCAACAGACCAAAAGCTATCTGCAGTAGAAAGGACAACAAGAAGAATTGTAGCCATAAAGTTTCCAGACTTGTGGATCAGCTGGAGGGTAAAGAAAAGGAAGGGACTGTTGTGGAGCAATGCCCACATGTGGAGTTGGAAGGTCAAAGCCAACAGGAGCAGCTTCTAGAAGCCAAAGGAATTAGTCCTAAAAAATCAAATTAAAAGATGAAATGCAGGACAGACCTACCACATTTTGTGAATTTTGATGTGCAAACAATGTGTACGTATTCCTAATTATTGGAACACCAAGGATGGTGTTATTCTAAGGGGGAGGGAAATGTAATACCCCCATTTTGACCCTTGGGATAAATTGGCTTTTAACGCAAATATTGTATATATGTGATGTATGATTCCTAGCGTGGAGCTCAAGGCCAAGGCCCCGCTAGAAAATGCTCATCTTTGAAGGGTTGGTATTTTATGTTGTGTTAGCCATGTGCCATTGAGCCATGGAAATTGTAAAAATGATGTAAATGATTATAATGTAAATAAAAATACCAAGGGGCTGGTTATGGATGCAACTAAATGAGGGGGACTGTGTATCCACTAGGGATAGGTGAAGGGGTTGTGGGATTGAACCCTAGGATTCCATATGTCATCTTGAGAACCCATTTGACTGTTCTAACTGTCATTTAATTATGTGTAAGGAAGTGGTTGAAAAATCAGTTCATGGATTGATGGAGGATGGGCAACCTGAAATTTGTAATATAGGGGTATGGGCTCGGTTTTGCTTGTCCCATAAGCCACACTACCTGATGGGAGGGCGTTTTCCTCATCCCCCATTCGATGGGGGAGGAGGGAAGCTAGAGTTGGGATGGAAGGACTCATTCCCATCGGTGGAAAAAAACCAGAAATGGTGATTCTGAGTGAAGCCATGATTTTTGGCAGAGCTAAAAACGCTCAGAAATCTACGTGGGAAGTGAAATCTGTTGGGGAAAACGTTTTCCCTCATCCGCAGGCGATTGTGGAGGGAGAGTTTCCAGTTTGGAGAGAGGACGCGTGCCTAGCAGTAAGAAAAAAATCGAAAATCGTGACTGGGGAAAAAGCTGCGTTTTGAAGGGCCAGAATCGCTTAGGAATTCAGGGGGGGATAGAGAAATCCGATGGGGGATCCATCGACCTGAACCTTGGGTAGAATTGAGAGAGTTGGACGCTCAGAAACCTAGAAGGAAACTCGGTTTTGGAAGCCCGAAAGGGTAGCGATGGGATAGAGCTCTTCAGTCACAACGTTGAAAGGATCCCAAAGTGGATTGTGGGACAAAGCCATACGACCGCAACTGTGCCCAGAACTTCATAGGGGAAACCGGTTGCGGAATCCCGAAAGGGAAGCGCAGGATAGAGCTTTTCAGTCGCAACACTGAGTAAGATCCAAGAGTGGATCGCAGTGAGAGGGAGAGATCGAACGAGTTAGACTTCATGGAAGAGCCAATGAAGGATCATTTATCCATGGTTTAGCAGTCAAGACCAGCCATACCGGTCCAAGTTAGCGTTGAGGGAAGGGGCGCCTGAGGGATTGTGCAGCAGCGAAGGGGACCTTACTTAGGCTGAGAGTGGAGGTGATGGGGGTGCCTAGGCTATCTGAAGCCAATTGGATATGCCGGTAGCTCTGTGTTGATCTCATTGACCTAGAAAACTTGCTCCCTATCTCCCCACTTGCTTGACAGAGCCAGCTGTGTGTTGGATGACCCCAAATGATTGTGAAACCAAGGTTGTGAGTAGACCTGAGTAGTTCCTCCTTAGTGGATACATAGCCCCAGCTCGGGGGCGGTCTCTGATTGTTGAAATAATACAGGCTGGGCAGAGACCTATGGTTGGTTTGGAATGTTGCAATCCATATCGAGTTGCTTGGTGATATCATCTAAAAGGATAAGTGTTCTTTGTGGTTCATATCATGTTTATTCCATGTTATTTCCTTCTACATGATAGATAAGTGTGTGGTTAATATTTCATTAAACTCTGTTTATTCGAGTATGCATATCATCCATGTGTTTTAATGAATTTGTTCATTGATGAATATGGTTGTCTTGTTGATGTGCAAAATGTTTAGTCATGGATATGGGGGAGAAATAGACACCCTTGTTGTGCTCATGTTCCCTCTGAGGGTCTAGATTGATGAAGGGAGGGGCCATGACAGAGTGGGAAAGAGGCATGGATGAAGTTTGGGGCCACATTTTAGGTTGGAATAAGGATAGGATCAAAGTCCTCATGTGTGGTCGAGGATCATGCAGTTGCATAGGGATCGTCGATAGCTTTCCAATGGTACCAATCTTGCCAAAAATGGACTTAGGATGAGGAATTTACCAGCCTGAGAAGTTGGAAATAAGAGGGGTATGTGGCCGACTTCCAACTTTTCGAACCCGCAGTGCGGATTGCGGATCACGGAAGTCAGAGGCGTAATTTATAGGCGCGGTGCTTGGAATTTCCAACTTCCGACTCCCGCAAGCCAGATTGCGGAGTACGGAAGTCAGAGGAGCAATTTTCTCTGGAGATGTGAATTGGAAGTTCTGACTTCCGACTCCTGCAAGCCGGATTGCGGAGTGAAGAAGTTGGAGGAGCAATTTTCTCCCTAGTTGTGAATTTGGAGTTCTGACTCCCGAATCCCGCAAGCCAAATTGTAGAGTGTGGAATTCAGAGTAATTTTTTGGAGCTGTGATTTCGGAGTTCCGACTTCCGCATCGCAGATTGTGGAAGTCGGAGGCGTGATTCGACGAAGCAGAGAGTTGGGTGTTTCGACTTTCTGACTCCCGCATTGAGGATTGTGGAATGTGAAAGTCCAAGGCGTATTTCTTCGACGCCGTGTAATTGCTGCTCCGATTTTCTGACTCCCGCATCGCAGTTTATGGGATGTGGAAGTCGGAGGCGTATTTCTTCGATGTTGTGTAATTGTCGTTCCAACTTTTCACCTCCCACATCGCGGATTGTGGAATGCGGAAGTCAAAGGCGTATTTCTTCAACGCCGCATATTTGCCATTCCGACTTTCCAACTCCCACATCGTGGATTGCGGAAGTCGGAGGTGTAATTCTTGAAGTGGCACATTAAGGTGCCGACTTTCGTATTGCGGATTGCGGATTGCAGACCAGAGACATTGCGGGTGTGTAAAAGGGCAGAATTGCAGATAAGTTTGGAAAAAAAAATTAGCAGGTTGTTCTAAGAAACTCCCCCATCACCTCTAAAGGGCACCGAGGGGACCGTGTATGTGACAATAAGGATGGAGGGTAAAAAAGTATGATCACTAATATGGAACATAGCAGGGAAAAACATAACTCTCTTTCAAAACCACTACTTCTAGGATATTCGAGACGATAAATCTACTTTGATTTGGGAAGATACTTAGCAATAGCTTCCAAAGTTGTTAGATCAACCTGATTGGTAGGACATTTGTATACGTACACTTGAATAGAGCAAGTTCAAAGTGTACCCGTGTTGGGATCCCCACATTCAGGATGGACAACGGAGAATATTATACTGGAAGAATAATGGCCACCTCAAATAAATAACCATGACCGAGGAGCATTTTGGATGGAACTATAAGAGAGGAAAATCCCTATAATAGAAGGGCCAAATAGGCTTAAATGGGTGCATAAACATGGAGGAAACTTCTCACTAAATGAATCTTATTCACTGTTTTATGGTAACAATGATTTGAATTTGCTGGATCTTTAATTAACCAAGATTTATGTGTAAAAGTCTCAAAAGTTAAATTTTGAAAGAAGACTTTAAAATGTCAACTTTAAAGAGCACATAAACATAAAGAATGCAAAATAATAAAGATGCAAACCAAAATCTGAGACAACAGTTGATAACGGAGTTCGTCCATAAAGGACTACGTCTCTGGGCCCCTTCAAGTGAGACCGTTTCTATTAATTTCTTCAAATGCTGCAAGTTACAGCAGTTCTAAGGAAACTTTGAAATTCAGACTGTTTTCTGCAAAAACAGACTGCACCACTGCGTCCATCTCAAAAAATCATGAAAAATGAGTATAAACATCGTATACTTTGCATGGGACCTCCCCTAGCACGCAGTACAAGACTACTCATCCCTCTGCTTGTACGCACTGTACGGATTCCGCCTCAAAATTTATGCCTACATGAAAAATTGTGCCCTTTCTGTATTGTACTCGGCCCTTCCAGAACCATGGCTTATATAGCAGGGGCATGGTTGTTTTGGCGCCCGTGGGTGGCATGCCCAATTGGGCCCGAATTGCATTTCAAATTTTTAAAAATATTGTGTGGATATGGTATAACATAGAGGGTCATGGCCCATTGGTAACACATGTTATTTGTTGGACGAAGGTCTCGGGGTCAAACCTGTGGGCCTTCGTTTTTGGTGGCATGGTATATAATAATGGCATATGGTTTTAAACCATAGCCCATGGACCATGGGATAGCCCCATGTTGATTGAGTAGTTGGATGTATAACATCTCATGGGGCCGAGGGATTAGCCCTCAACTCCGTCCCTTTTTCAAAACTGTCGCCGAATCAACTTCAAATAGAAATTTTGCCCATAGCTTAATAAGTGGCAACTTGTGGCACGTTGGTAGGGTGCGTGGAGTTAGATATTGGGGGCTCGCAGGAGGTCAGGGGTTTGATTCCCCTACACCACCATATTTTTTGGAGAACAGGTCTATGAAGTGGCAGACCAGACTGCCACGTGGCAACCTCCAGTTGGTCCATGTAACTGGCACATATACAAAACCTACCAAGTGTCACATACCAATAAGTCCACGTCAGCCTAAAATGCGAACTCACCATGTTGAGTCACCTTCCCTGCCATGTCACCTGCCACATGACGTTTTGTGAGGGTGCCACATTAGTGTCGTATAGGCCACATTTCACTCTTTCAATGGTGCCATGTGGCACCCCCTTTTTGCCATTTGTTGTCTTGCCGAAATTTCAGAACGCGATATCTTTTGCATCTGGAGTTCGTTTTTTATGAAACGAGCGTCGCTGGAAATCTCTTGGTGAGACCTATGCAACGATGTACTTCTGTTCCACATTTGAATATTTTGATTTTTAGTCATCTGGGAGATCCTCCTAGATCAAACAATGGCATAGGGGAAGCTAAGATATGGGAACAAACCTTGAAACATAGTCTATGGCCCAAGGTCTCAACATTTGTGTGGTTGGTGGCCCATAAGAAGGCTTTAACTTGGGATAAAATAACTCATTGAGGATTTGCAGGCCCTTCTCGTTGTACCTATGTGAATAGGAGGAAGAAATAATGCAACATGTTCTAAATTGTTGTCCATTTTCCTATTCTTTATGGGATCAAGGAGCATCCACCTTTTCACGGAATAGATAGATAGATAAATGACATAAAGGGCATGCCAGAGTAATGGAGGCCAATATCATTTCACAATGCTATCCTTAATAGAGCTTAACAACTCCTCCTTGGATTCCATATTTGGAAAATACGGAAGGAGATAAATCACTGAATATTCAAAAGTGCTTCCATGAGAAGGGAACATATATGTGACAAAATAAAATGGGATGTTCTTGAAACTATTCAATCCAAGCACTCGATAAGAGAGGATCGACAATGCCTTGCTCCAGAGCGTCCTATAAATGGAGGCGTAGAACTTGAACTCTGTAAGTGAAAATTTATTTCCTGCTAAGCAAAAGGTGACCATCTCCATCCCCACTTCATGGTCTCCCCCCCTTGCAAGATTTTTGAAACTTAACTTCGATGACACCTCCCGATGGAATCCTGGTCCAACCAGCTTTGGAGGATTTTTCGAAATGAATTGGGTGAGATTATCTAGATCTTTGCGGACTCTCTTGGCGGGAAAGTATCAATGTAACAAAATTACAAGCTCTTTATTTTGGCTTGCAAATAACACTCAGAAAAAGGTTCACGAAGTTGGTGGTAGAAGGGGACTCTCAACTCATTATATGCATGCTTACAAAGCTTCAAAATTGCACATCCACCAACACGATTTCCAATAATTGGAGGTTGGAAGAAAAATTAGACTGATTGGCCAAAATTCTTGGACAAGACATGGCCACTATTCCTTCTCGTGTAAGATGAACTCCTAACAAAGTGGCATACACATTAGATAATTTTGGAGTGGGGTGAACTCAGGATCACTTAGATTCTGAGTGGAATGGGTTCACCCTCTTGGCCGTGAAGTAGGAGTGCATGAGCTTAGCTGAGAAGGATTGTAATCCCTCAATTTGGGTGCAAGATAAGTGTGACAACGTTAGTGGAGGGGCCTTATGCCACATCATGGAGGATCTAAATGAGGTGATTGTGGCCCCAAACAATGATGATCCAAAGCAACAAATGGTTGGCATGCATGATGGGTGTACTTCCCATGCAAGGGATATTTAATTCAAGGTTGTGGGTGTAAACATGGAGAAGATGGGAAATGAATGGATGGAACATGTGATCATGACAAATCCCTTTTTCAAGATGTCGTCAAAGATGATGGGATCATGATGAATGAAGGTGGAAAAGGAGGGTATGGGGATCAAACTTGTGATGTCCAGATGCAATATAACAGGGTCGGTCTGAGATTTGAACTAGCTGGCATCTTTAGATAATATTGCACACCAGTAAGAGAACAACACCTTTCATGGTCTAGATTGTTGTTTCTAAACTAAGTATCCAGTGAGGGGCAATTTCTTATTGCTAAATTAAAAGAGGGGAGCTCTAGTGGATTATTATCTTAGGAAACTAGGGTTAGTTGCAGTGGGATTGTGGATCTCTTAACAATAAGGTGGAAAGGAAAGGTCACGAGGTTGCCTGGTTTTTGGGAGGTGCAAATTTTTTTATTGGTGGTGAGTTATGGATTTCCGGACCCACGTTTAGATTCTTGACAAATTGGTTGAAGGTCTTCGTGCAAGGATTTGGCTACATTGCAATTGGGGGTTGAGTCGTGGAGCAATAGTGGGAAAGGGACGAGGCTAAAGAGTAAGAAGAGGCAGTGTCTCTAGCCACCAGGATTGGGTCATATAAGACGCAAAAGGATCTACTGAGCAGTATTGTTGAACGATTCCTAGGGCAATTTGTCGACAGATTTTCCAATCAAAAGAGAAGGTAAGAAATGAACATGTTCTGGATGAGGAAGACTTATTGTAGGATATTGGTTCTTGGATCCCAAACCTAGGAAACACTTGGTTGTGGGATACAAAGTATTTGAAGATGAATAGTATATATTGGTAGACGAAAATGCTAATGGGAAAGGTGCTATTAGACAACAACGAGGAATGTGGGGAAATTCTACTCCATCTTGATGAACGTCAAGACCAAGTACATGGGTTGAGCACTAAAATAAACTTAATCACAGGGGAAATAATAGGGTTTGAATTGAATGATAAGGATCCTACTCCTAAGCCTTCTACTTAGGTCAATGTGCCAATGATCTCGATCTCTAATGATGAAACTTCCTCGTATTCTTAGTCAAGTTAGTTTACCTTCTATCAACCGTTATGCCAATCTGATTTTCAGTTATGTTTACTATCTATGTTTAAAAGTTATAGTTGGGAAGGTGTTGATGCCTCAGATATCGTAGCATCAATCAGAAAAGGGATTCTCCCCGAGAGATGATCCCAATTAGATTATCTCTCGTTTGGTATAGGGAATCCATCCGGTTAGCGGTTCCGGCAATCGAGGATTTGGAGTTTTATTCCAATTGTACCGGTTATGGCCCGATCCACCTTTCTTTTGAGTTTATGTTTTTAATGAGATGCAAGTGCCTAATTTATATTTGATCTAAATGCAAAACTAAAACAGATCTAAGTCTAAAGCTGAAGTAAATCTACCTATCCTTGCAAGGAGCACATTTAAAGGATGAGCAATGAGCTGTAAGAGTTATCTTTAAAGAAAGAACAGACAGCCATTGAATCTTAAAGATAAAACTGCAGCCAGATAAAAGATCTCAGAAGATAGCTTCTCATTGTAAATGACACATTTCATTACTCATCAAAGAAAGAAGCAAAATTATCTAATCTAGATGGAAAGAATGAAAGAAACAGATCTAAGTGTAAAACAAACTGAAATAAATCTAATGATCCCTGCAAGGAGCAAATTTAAAGGATGAGCAACGAACTGTAGGGATTATCTTAAAGAAAGAACAGCTAGCCATTCAATCTAAAAGAGAACTCTACAGCAAAGATAAAGATATCAGCAGATAGCTCTTGATTTAATATGAAACACATTCATTGCCCACAAAATAGAGAAAATCGTTCGCACAGAAAGGAGCAAAAATCATTGCTACAAAGAAATAATCCAGATAGTAAGAATGATCTCACATTACTGTATGGAAGTCACCAGAATAGTCCAATACACATCCATCTTTCATTCCTATGCAAAACGTCCATCTCCAGGCTTTTATTAGAAAACTCGATTTTCTTAGAACCAATACAAGATAGCTCGTACAAGTTTGAAAATGATTCCCCTGCCAAAAGTCCTGATCCCTACTTCCTAACTTCTATTTATAATTACAAAAAAAACCCTTTGGGCTGCCACCTGGCCTCTTACACTTGTCATATAGGGAATTTTCTCCTATAACAGACAGAATGTGACTTCCTTTTTTTATTGCAGAAATTATTTTAACAGAAAATAGGGACAGCTGTCCCATAGCTCTACATATCATACATATGCGGGCCCAAAAATACAAAACAGCAGAAAAACTGCTCTATCATCAGCACTCTACTCCTGCACACGTGCTTTAGATGGAAGAGAAGCACTCGATCCACCAGTTGCTGCTGCTGAAGATGCCGATGGTGCTTGAAGAGAGGCACTCGAGCTTACTGGAACTGCTGCTGCAGCTTGCGAAGAAGGACTCGAACTGGCTGGAATATTTGCCACTGCCGGGGAGGAGGGAACCGAGTTCACTGCTGCTGCTGGAATGGTTTGGGAGGAAGGAGTCGAGCCAGCTGGAGTTTGTGTCACTGCTGGGAGAGAAGGGTCTGGATTTGCTGTCACAGCTGCTACTTCTGCCTTCTTCTCTTCTTCTGCTATGTAGCTATACCACATGCCAGTGTCCCTTATGACTATGTTTGCTGCAGCAGGAAACAAGATTTTCTGAGAAGTCACATTTTTCCCGAGCTCTGCTCCAATGCTTTGAACTTCTGTTACTGCAGCTTGATGCACTTCTTTAAGCAAATGGTTGTGGATTGATGACATTCCAATATAATGTTGTAAGTCATCAATTGCTAGGACATCAATTTTCTTCACGTATTCGGTTTGGATGCCCAGCTCTTCCTTTAGCTCAGCCAAGCGTTGTTCTGAATCCGGGAAGTCATCGAGGGATTGTGGGAAATTCAATTTGCACCTGTCATGCACTCCCTGGATTCGTTGATACAGACCGTTGATCCTATCCCTTGTCCCTTGCACACTGGCCATTAGCTTACTGCCACAGCTTCTGCAGAATTCCAAAAGGGCTATGTCTTCATCAAAACCTTCCACAGACTTAAATGGGAGATGTGCGGGGAAATCCCCCTTTCCTTCTCACCATTTTATCTGGCTCATGATATTTGCCTTGACACGGGTATGCTTAGCTTTGAGCCTATGGGCCTCCGCATTAATTTCTTTTAACCTGACCACCATGGACTTGAGCTTGCCAACTTCATTAGTGATTAGCCCCTGAGTCTCATGCATTTGCTTCAGGATGCTGCAGGACAGCTCATGGAAGGGAGACATGTCCATCGTTCTGCTCTCAGCTTGCTCTAATTGCTCAGCTAATGCCCGCTTGTCTGCTTCTAGCTGGGATGCTTTATCTTCCGCTTCATTCTTCTCTGCTTCCACAATCATCATTTGGAGTGTTAGTTGGTCCTTTTCCTCCTCCAGCTGGTTGTATTTGCCTGCTAGCTCTTTATGCTCGGCGTACAGGCAATTATACTTGTTCACCACAGTATCCCTGTAGGCTTGCTCATTAGCGACAGTCTGTTGTAACGTGCGAGCTCTCCTCTTCGTCAATTCATTTTCTCTGACTATAACACCTACATTGTCCAATGATGCTTTTGCTGTTTCTACAACTGCGGATGCCATGGCAAAGGGATCTTTATCTGTATTCCGCATTACAGTGACCTCCCGGTGGGTAATGATGTCCTCCTGGAAGGGACTTTTGATCCTCTCTTCCGATTTGAGGACCATTGCTTTCCTTTTCTTATCATAGACAAATTCATTCCACCTGGACACCGTAAGTTTTCCTGATGGAGTGTACGGGACAATTGGGAGGTCCATAATGTCTATTTCTTCTTCAGCTGGTGGGGTCTGGACTACCTGAGCTGGATCTGTTCCCACATTTTGGGTACCAGAGCCACCTGCTTGGGCTGCGTCTGTCTCCATATTTTGAATGCCGGAGACACTTGTTTGAGGCATGTCAATCTCCATGTCCTGTGCACCGGAGCCACCTGCCTGTGCATCCTCACCTGCTTTAAACTCTTCTTCTGCTTTCCACTCTACCTCAGCTTGTTCATCTTGCAGCTAATCTTCATTCTCTTTCCGTTGCCTTTCCTCTTCAACCTCTTTCTGCTGTTGGGCTTCCTCAGCCTCTTTCTGCAGTCTTTCATTTTCGGCTTCTTGTTGCATTCTTGCCACTTCAGCTTCCTCTCTTAATCTGAGTTCTTCCTGAGCTCGGGCATCATCAGCTTCTTTCTCCTTCTGCTGGATGGTCTTTTGGACCTTGGTTGAGCTAGAGCTTGCTCCAGCGTCTTGGCGAAAGGTCCGCAGCTCAGCCATGTTGCTGATGCCCCAGAATACCTCCTCCTCGGCATCAGGATAATGAGAATACTCAAAATGAGCATAAATTTCCCTGCAATGCTCGGCCACTTTTCCCTTCCTGTCATTCCTGTGGAAGATCACCTCCCCGAAGTGGAAGGCCTTCAGTTCCTGAACAAACTCCTCGGCTGAGGCAACTCCCGAGAACTTGTAAGCTCCTATGCAGAAAGGTAGAGGGGGAAAAGAAGCTTTATGCTGTTTGTGGAGCATTGCTCCAATTCCATCCAGAAAAATCTGTCTTACTGCCTCTTTAAGGACCACATAGTCAATGGAATACTGCGGCAAAATGTATGGAGCTTTAGTCCCTCCAAACATTCTGAGGTAGGTGCCTTGCTCTGAAAAGAAAAAATCCCCTTAATTCTCAAGGACTTCCAAAGCATTCTCTGACAGGCAGTTGGGTTCTTCCTTGAATATCTTCTCATATAGGGGCATGATGAACCCCTCATAGATGAGTTTGTATTTAGATTTGTAATTTTGGGCCCACATCATCTTAAAAGCGGTATAAACCGGAGTGATGGCCTTGTCCCATGTGCAGCCTAGTTTGGGAAAAGGTATCTTGGCCAAAACACAATCAATGAGGTATGAGGACATGTAGAATTCTGCCTTCTTCAAGGCCAGTCCTTCTCTTGCAGCAACTATCATTGATGCCAAACTATCTGACAGGAGAGTGGCCCAGTCAAACACGGTTCCTTTAAATGCCACAAAATGGATAATGGGAACCCATTGAATCTTGTACACGGTGCCATTAGGCATGCCGAAGATTCTGCACAGCATCAAGGTGATCAACCTGAATGGAGGTCTCAGATTCTGGATGTCGTATTCGTCATTACCTTTCTTTCTTAGATGCTTGCCTGTGACCAGTAATTTTTTGGCCATGTCAACGTTGTTCATTTTGCCCAGCCATTCATCAGTCAGAGCTTGCTGGGAGCGGGGAAATTTGTATGCTGTGGCAAGGTATGCTGGGTGGAACGAGGCAATGGCTACTTTCCCGTTATCATTTATTACCCTTGACTCCGCATCAGCATGCTGGAGGATCCATCCGATTACTTCAGCACATGGGAATATTTCAGGGTGGGTAGCAGCTCTGGTTATACCTGAAGTCCTGATATTAATATAGATCTGCTCCTCTTCTAGCAACATATCTGGAATCTCTTGGTCTCGGATCATCCTATAGATGTCACCCCATCTGATTTCAGGAGGGACACCGGTGGTGCACCTAGTATCCTGGAGTGAGGTTTCAGTTTTAAGTGGTGTAGGCTGCTTTTCTGTCATCTTAGACTTCTTCCTACCACCTTTTGGTACTTTGACTTATCCCTGATAGCAACCAAATATACATCATCATAAACCTGGGCAACATATTGTGAGATTTCAAGCGCATCACCATTCTAACATGTCAATGAGATAAATGTAATGCGAAGCAGTATGTTAGGAAGCAAAATACACCATTTCAACAGGAAACATAATTATAGAAATTTGATTCTTTTAAAGGGATGGGTTTGGAATGCTCCCGAGAGGATAGGTATGTCGCGGAAACAATCCGCTCTCGGGCTAGCTCTAGGAGAAATGGTGACCTTCGTCACTGTGCTTTTAAAAGGTTAGTGGCAGGGAAGTCTGGGGTGAAATGACCCCGTGACGAAATAGGGAGCCGTTTTCATATTTATGAACAGGCGAGTACGGGGCCGCTTTCGTATTCATGAACAGGCGAGGGCTCCGAGGGCCCGGAGAAAGGTTGACGAAAAGGCTCGGGCGGCCATAGTTTCTTTTGGCTTGATTTTAGTGGAAAGAGAAACCCACGGGGCCTCGGGGCTTAAAAAACAAAACAACGATATATCTGACCAATGCCTGTCGGCCACGTCTCAGACGAGAATAAAAAATGTAAAGACAATCTGACGTTCTTTACATAATATGCAAACGTTTTACAATTCCTTGGTTTTATATGACGGGAAATATGCAATTTAAGCCGTATTTGATGGGCAAAATAGCCCATGACGGGCATTTTGTCCGTCAAAATCCATCCAATGCCCATGGTCTTCTAAAAAAAACAATCCCAACGGTAAGCTGACGCGTGGAAGAGACAAAAAAAAAGGTTAGAACACCCTACCTGGCACCGTGAAGGTGGCTGGATGAGGTGGCCGTGAATCGTGGACGAGCGAGCTGAGCTGGATCGGTCGCGCGGCGTCCAACAGCTTTGCCAATCGAAAAAAAATAACAATGTTTTGGCTCGAACCTCCACCGCTCATTTAAATGAACTGGGCACGTGTGGCATTCAATTTTGGTGGGTGGCGCATTTAAAGCGCGGCTTAAATACATCGTACGCCGCGGTCACGTCAAGTGATCTCGATACGCGCGCGACCGCCACCCTTCGTTGCGGAAGGTTACGCTGAACGCCTTCGTCGTTTCGGGAGAGGCTGGTGAATTGCTTCCGCGAAATGGAACGCAGACGATTAAGTCTTTTGGCGGCCTCTTCGGGATGAAAACGTAAAAGCTTCCGAAACTGCGGAAAGCTTTCGCAAATGGCTTCCGCAGTTTCGGGAGACTTCCGCCAATGCTTCCGCAAAAGGCTCTCGCGAATTTGAGAAATTTTCTAAGTTTCGGCCACACTCGCTTCTGACGTTGCGGAAAGCTCCCGCGATTTGCTTCCGCCGTTTCGGAAGGAATCGGTGAATGGCTCCGCTGTTTCGGTGAGATAGAGTGAAGACGTCCGCAACTCAAACCAAAGAATCTAAGACTCCGTGGGGTTTCGGGAGGAATATCGCCAACGCTTCCGCGGGGTTTCGGGCGGGTTTCATGAATGGTTTCCGCAACAGACTTCCGCCATCGCGGAAAGAAAACCTGAATGGTTCCGCAACTTTTCTCGCCGAGGTTGCGGGAAGGTTACGCGAAGGCTTCCGCGAAGGCTCGGGAGGAATATAGCCAACGCTTCCGCAACTTCAAGACTTAAAGATTTTCAAAAAAGACTAAGTTACCTGGCGGATTTGGGGAAGGTTTGCGAATTTCATCCGCAAGTTTCGAGCGGCTTTTTTGA
The DNA here is from genome assembly GCA_027924585.1 of Larix kaempferi. Classification (NCBI taxonomy): domain Eukaryota; kingdom Viridiplantae; phylum Streptophyta; class Pinopsida; order Pinales; family Pinaceae; genus Larix; species Larix kaempferi. The sequence goes on from BSBM01000887.1 coordinate 22,278,377, forward strand.
ATTCTTCCGCCGTTTCGGAAGGAATTCGTCAAATGTTTCCGTGACCTTTTCAACAATAATTTCGAAGCCTTTTCGGGCGACTTATGACGAAAGCTTCCATAGTTTCGGGAAGATAGTTTGCCAATGGCTTCCGCGGGGTTTCGGGATGGAAAGTCCAAAGGCTCCGCAATATTTCAAAAGAAAGTTTCTAAGTCTCTTCAGAGTTTCGGAAGGAATTCGTCAAATGGTGCCCGCCGTTTCGGAAGGAATTCTTGAATTCTTCCGCGGTTTCGAAAAGAGTTTGCCAATGGCTTCCGCAACTTTATTAGCAAAATTTAAGTCCCTCTTCGGGAAGCTTACGCGAGTGGCTTCCGCAAGTTTCGGGCGGTTTCCTTGAATTCTTCTGCAACCTTTTGGGAAAAGTTTCCAAGTTCTTTTCGAGAGGTTTAAACAAACAGCTTCCGCCGTTTCGGGAGGGAACCTCGAACACCTCCGCAACTGCTGGGGCTTTATCAAATTGTTCCGCGACTTTTCAGGAAGACTTCATAAAAAAAATTTATGTTAAGAAACAAGATTTTCTGACAGACTTGGAGTTTTCATGGCAAGGTTTTTCTGTTGAAAAACAAAGTTAACAGCTGGGGATGGCTTCTTAAGGAAACCTTTCTACAAAAATGAAAGGAGGGGCCCCAATATGTACAAAATTTTGGGGGGCATGTTGCTGCAACAACAATGGCGAGTCGGTGGCGAACACAGATCTCTGAAAAATTCCTTTTCATGGTCCAAAACCTCATCAAAGACATCCATCTTAGGTGCAGAACTCAGCCGAGCGTTTAAATTCATGCGAGGGGAAGAAGGCACTTTACCTGCTAGCCACTGGGGAAAGGGGGAGCTTTGACCGAGACATCTTCAGTACTCTCAAAGGGCCAACATATGAGATTCATTTTAGAAGGGTCATCTTTCAGACGGTTACTTCTGTCGGACTCCACAGGATTTGCAACACTTTCTCATGGACATTATTGCTCTTGTTCCTCATTACCATGCTGCTTGCATCCTTTTGGATGTTTATACTTTGGACAGCTTAGCTGTTTGAGCCTTCCAGAGATATTTTCTTTCGGACATGATCTTTGATTTAGGTTCCTCAATCCATAGTGTCCTTTTGTGTGAGTTAGAAATTTTATTGATTTGATCAAACCTCACGAACGGAGAGGATCCTATTTTGGGCTGAGCCTTTTGGACAACCTTCTTGATTTTACATGTCTTTTGCTTTTGTCTCAACCATGCTTTAATTGAGGCGAGAATCTCTGGAAAACAGACTCTTGAATATAAGCCATTTTGGCTGTTAGACTTGCAGCATGGAGTCACTTCAATACCCTATGCCCTCAAGGTGTGCTACTTTCCATGGGTTCAACTTTAATAACCTTCTTGAGATGCCTTTAAAGTGTGAGAGTGGGTGGAGCCCAACGATAGTAGTGAAGATGGTCATAGGTCTCTGCTATTAAATAGGATTAGTGTGCCCAACAGAGTAGGCTTCCTTCCTTCTGAACATTTCAGCGAGAGCACAACAGACAGGATTTATTCGAGCATAGTTCCGGACTCATGGGTTGCGAGATTTCTTTGAGAGACCTATCCTCAATGAGGAACTCTACCAAAAGGGATTTCAGAAAACAAAACTTGTGGCACAGGTTCAAATGACCACGAAAGAAACAAAATGGCCGAAAATAAAGCGACTAAAGGCTAAAGCAACAATAAAAGAAAACTTTATTTATGTACAGGAAGCCTCAAAGAGACTATGCAAAGTATTGTTTCAGGGCGAGGCCATTGAGAGGAAGGGTTACTTCTTCTCCCTCGAGATTTGTCAATTTATAAGTGGATGGGCCTAATTTTGCCGAAATTTGGTACGGGCCTACCCATAGCTGTTGGAATTTCGTATGCATTCCTTTGCCTTCATGGTTATGGTCCCATTTCAGGACTAAGTCCCTGACTTCAAAACTTCTTTTACCGGACTTCCTCTTGTCGAACCATCTCTTAACTATGTCTTGGTGTTGATGGAATCGATCTTTAGCTTTCTATCGGGCTTCTTCAAGTTGAAGCAGGGTGTTGATCCTGGATTGTAAGGCTTGGCTACCAGAACCCCGAGAGGCTTGGGATAACTGTAAGGATGGGAGTAAGATGTTTGGAGGAAGGATGGCTTCCTTGCCATAGACAAGAGTGAAAGGGGAAACACCTAAAGCGTTCTTTGGGGTCACCCTATCTGCCCATAAGGCGTTTGGGAGAGCTACATGCCAACTTCTCTGGTTTTCTATTACAGTCTTCTTAAGAATTCGAATCAGATTCTTGTTTGAGGATTCAGCTAATCCGTTCCCCTGAGGATAATAATTGGCTGAATAATGCAACTTAATTCCCCATTCATAAACAAATTCATTTATTTTGCAAGACGAAAAATAAGTAGCATTATCAAAAACAAGGGAAATTGGAACCCCAAACCTGGTTATGATGTTCTCTTTCAAGAAGCTGATGACTGCGTCTTCGTTGATCTTGCGCAACGGGATGGCTTCCGTCCATCTAGTGAAGTAGTCGGTAGCTGTCAGGATATATCGATGTTGCAACGAAGAATTTGGATTTATATCTCCGATAACATCTATACCCCACTGCTCAAAAGGCTCAGAGATAATCACCGGCTGCAATGGTCCTGCTGCCTTGGGTAACTTCCCGGCACTTCTTTGACATACATCACAGTTTCGTGCATACGTGTGGGCATCTCGGAACAGAGTAGGCCAACAATAACCAGCTCTCAATATCTTGTGTGCTGTCGTCTCTCCTGAATAATGTCCACTTGCGGGGCCATCATGCAATTCCTTAACAACTTTGTTTGCATCTTTCTTCTCCAAACATCTAAGGAAAACTCCATCATAATTTTTCCTGAAAAGTATCCCATCAATGATTTGATAAGGTGCTGATTTCAAGCGGAGTGCCCTTCTTTGCTTAGAATTCCAGTGCTCAGGTAGATATCCCTGCTGTAAATAGTGCACCAGATCCCTATACCATGACTGGGGAGTTGTGAAGATATGACATACTTCAACCGAATTTAGCTCAGCTTCGTTCTTCCAATGTTGCTCTTCATCAGTCGAGTTTCCCGCAAGTAACTTGCACAGGCCTTGTCCTTTGATGATCGTGGCTGGTTTAAATTCTAAATCATATTCCTGCAGAGCTGTGACCCAGTTCCCTTTCCTTTCTCCCAATTCCTTTTGAACGAAAAGGGATCTAACAGCTGGGTGGGGAACTATGACTTTAGTTATGTTCTTCAGAATGTATGGCCTGAACTGCTTGACTGCTTTGAAGACCGTATATGCATGCTTGTCAACCACGGGATAGTTCAGCTCAGCCCCCTGCAGACCAGTGCTCATAAACGAAATTGGGTATTCGTCCCCCAGCTCCACCTTTTGCGTGAGTATAGCTGCGAGAGAGTCATCTGAAGCGAAGGTATACAAGATGAAATCCTTATCAAAATCTGGGCTCCTTAAGGAAGGAGCCTTAACTATGGCTACCTTGATATCTCTAAATGCGTCCTTCTCCAAATCTGTCCACTTGAATTGCATGCTCTGTTTAACCATCTGTTGCAATGGCTTAACAATTTGTGTGAAATCTGGAACAAATCTGCGGACAAAATTGATGGTGCCCATGAAGGACTGCATAGACTTCTTGTTGTAAGGCATCAGAATCTTGTTAATAGCTTGGACTCTTTCTTGATCTATTGACACTCCCCCTTTAGAAATGATATGACCCAAGAGCTTACCTTCGGGAACAGCAAATACGCTCTTCTTGGGATTCAAGGAAATACCGTATTTCCGACAACGATCAAAGATATGCCTCGGATGAACAACATGATCTTCCCTTTTCTTTGAAAAGACCGTCACATCATCTAAGTAAACAACAACACATTGCCCACCCAATCCTCAGAAGGCAATATCCATTGCCCTTTGGAATGTAGCTCCTGCGTTTATCAGACCAAATGGCATCCTTCTGTACGCGAAAGTTCCCCACTTAGTTCGGAAAGTAGTCTTAAGGCGATCTTCTTCGGCTACTAACACTTGATTGTAGCCAGAGAAACCATCGAGGAGAGAAAACAATTCGGATCCTGACACCATTTGAAGGATTTGTTCCATTGAAGGGATGGGGTAGTTGTCTTTATCCGAAGCTTTGTTTAAATTTCTGAAATCTACACATAGCCTTATCTCTCCCGACTTCTTTCTTATGGAAACCAAGTTTGCAACCCACTCGGAATGCCGAACTTTGAAGATTATCTTAGCGTCCAGGAGCTTCTTTAATTCCTTTTGAATCAGCGGTTCTAGAGTAGGATGCATCCTTCTTAACTGCTGCTAAAATGGCTTGACACCCGCTTTCATTGGTATAACATGCTGGATAATGCGGATGTCATACGTTTTCAGATCTTCATAAGTCCATGCAAAAACATCCTTGTATTGTTTAAACAATTTGATGAACATGTCTCTTTCTCCTGGTGAACAACATTTGCCAAGGTTGACAAATTTTGGTTCTGCCTCGGTACCCAAATTAAATAACTCATGTTGCATTGATGAGCTGTTAGTTTTGGTATTAGCTGGCCTTTTGAATTTATTTTGAAGATCGAACAGCATTTCGAGGGACCTTACCCCTTTGGGAATGAAATTTCCTTTCTCCTCATCCTTCTTCATCAAATCAGCATCGTGTTCTTCTTCGTCTATTGCAGCTCCTTGGAAGCTATCTTCGTTTGTTAGAAAACTGATAATTTGTTCATCATCGTCGAAGACTCTGAAGTTTGTGATGTTATCGGGAATGGAAGGCCTAAAAATCAATTCAATTGAGCATTTATTATTTGACGGCACCAATCTAGAAGCAGATGTAGCCAACAAATCAGCTGCAGAATTTTGCAATCTAGGAATTGATTTTATATTGAAAGCATCAAAATGCATAATTAAATCCCATACCTCAGCCTGATAACCCTTCAAATGAGGTGAGAGACAATGAATGGTGTCCCTTACCTGTCTTACAACTATCTCGGAGTCACCAAAGACCTTCAGGTACTTAACATTTAAGCCAATGGCCTTCTTTAATCCATGTACCAAAGCTTCATATTCTGCTGTGTTGTTAGTACAATTGAATTCTAATCTACAAGACAAAAAATACTTGTTTCTTTTTGGATCCATTAGAACACAACCGGCTCCGGATCCTTCCAGAGTTTTAGAACCATCAAAGTATAATGTCCAAAATATATCTTTAGATTCAACTAAGTTAATTTCTTTGTGATCTATGTCAGTAACTAAATTGACTATGTTACAATCAACATCATCAGTCCGAGAGAAATGAAGGAGATCGGACTGTTTATCTGATTCATGGCTAATGGCTTCAGACTGATAATTACTCGGATCCATTTCTAAGAAATAATTCCCCAGAACCGAGGATGAGAAAGCTACGGCCTCATTTTTCTTCTTCTAACTGAGTTACGTTTTGCTTCATATGAGGTTCCCTAGGAACTTTAATCTGATTCTGCTTGTTCTGATAAGGCAACCACAGATGAGACCAATCAGTAGCAAAGTAGCCACTCAGCTTGGTAGACCAATCCCTACTTAAAATCAGCCCATAGGCTTCAGGAATATCGACCACCATTATGTCAATGAATTGACAGACTCTAGGGTCAGCTGATAATCTAATGAGAACGTCTTTCATCTCCCCAATTACTTTGACAGCAGTCCTATCTAATTGGATAATTTGGGCTGGGGATGGCACAGGCTGTCCGTTAATCTTTTTACAGATTGACAGTGGCATAACGTTTAAGGATGCTCCAGAATCTACCAAACAATTGTGGACATTATGGTTGAAAATTTCAAAGGTCAATAGGAATGGCAATGTTTGAGATTTAGATTTCCCACCGATGCTAGCCTCATTAATTTCGGGATTGTCTTGAGAATTCGTTAATGGAGTGCTGATCTGGGGTTGTAGAACATGCAGCAATTTGTCTCGTTGATGGGGCAAGCTGCACATGTCAAATATTGACACATTTGCTTTGACCTTCTTGATATCTTCGATAATATCGTATCCTATGTCAGATTCGTTCCCAACTTGAGCTGGATGATCTGTTTTACTTGTTGTGACTTTAGGTAGCTGAACTATGGAGTCAGCGCTTGGCTGCTTGGTCGCTGTTTGGCTAACTTTGGGCTGCGGTGGGATAATTGTTATATGCCTCCTAGGCGGTTCTTTTGAAACTTTAGGCTTATGAGGAGCTGTGCTTGGCACAGGATCGACAATTGGGCCTTTGCTGCGAGTAGCAACGTTTACGGTAGAGGGAGAGCTTTCTATGGGATTTTCTCCTGCCGATTCTGTCATAGGTACCCAATCCCATAACACCATAGTAGTGTCCGGGGTTGGTTCCTCTAACTCAGGGCTCGATTCCTCTGGAGGATCATCTTGGTCTGGGATCTGTGAATCTAGCATTTGGTTCATGACTAAGCTCATGGAATTAATCCATTGCGGGTAGCTCTTTTTCGAATGTGGTTCTTGATGAAAAGTGCAGAAATTTTCCATCTCGATTTCGTTCAAGTTTAAGACCAGAGAAGTATTCATTGGTGGATGAGTTTGATCACCGTCTTCCCTTCTTTTATAAAATGGCTTGAAAGGTTTCCTAGATGTGCTAGCAGCCTTGTCTTTCTCGAGATCTACAATCTTATTAGATAATTTCTGCATCATCTTAACTACATTTTCCATGTCTATAGATGGCTCTTCTTTACCTCTAGTGAGCAGCAAAGGTTTTTTGCTAGCTGCTGGTTTTGGTTCTACATCTAAGGCATGTTTAGCAATGCTATCAGCTTCTTCTTCTACCTTTCTAGCTTCCTCAAAGTTCTCTATCAAGGTAGTTTTCTTGGAGCTTTTTACGAACATTGCTATTGGTCCTTCAAGAGCTGTTGTATAGTATTCAATCAGAGATTCCTCTGCTGGTTTATTAGCTTCACTGAAGTTATTTAACAGCGTTGTGAATTTTTGATTGAAATCTTGAACCTTTTCTTTCTTTTCCATTCTCATGGATAAGAGTTCTTTCATAAGTGTTGCCACAGTTTTTTGGTTTCCGTATTTCTTTAAAAAGCATTTTTCGAATTCATCCCAACTAGAGATCGAGCTGGGTTGTAGGCTAAAGTACCATGATGATACTTTTGGCTCGAATGTATATGGAAACAGCCTGCAGACCACGTCTTCATGCTGTACGTTCAAAAGGTTCAAATCTAAGTAGAAACTCTTGAGATGGTCTTCCGCCGAAATGGCTTTCCCTGGATTGAACTTAGGCAAGACCTTTTCTGGATTTTTTGGAAGATTATGGAATGGCCCAGCTAGGTTCAACGCCCCCCTTGCTCTCCAAGCAGGTACGGCCATGTTTGGATGTGGAGAACCTGGCGGAGAATTGTACGGTGAATTCTGGGGAGTACTCTTTGGAGTAATTAGTTCTTCAAGGTTTTCTTGGTCTGAAATTTTTTCTAAGTTTTCAAGATCTGCCTTGTTAAGAGTGTCTGAAATTTCTTCCAAAGTCAAATTTACAAGTTCTTCAAAACTTTGAACAAGAATCGAATCTCGGGTATATTGTGGCTCTTTTCGAGGGGTAGTTTTCTTAGGGAGAAAATTTACAGCGTTTAAACCACCTAGCTGCCTAACGTAGGATCTTGTATGCCTTCTCAAATCCTCTATTTTTGTAAACGGGACAGCGTATAAAGCTTCTTGAGGCTCAGGATTAGAAATGAGGCGTTTTTGATTTGATAATTCAAGATCTGGGCTGTTTGAAATGCTTTCTTTAAGCGGGTTTTCAGTGTCATTTATGGCAGTGGGAGATTTTTGCCTATCAGCCATGCACTTTCAGGCCCTCCTTCTAGAGCCAAAAACTGTTGATGCCTCAGATATCGTAGCATCAATCAGAAAAGGGATTCTCCCCGAGAGATGATCCCAATTAGATTATCTCCCGTTTGGTATAGGCAATCCGTCCGGTTAGCGGTTCCGGCAACCGAGGATTTGGAGTTTTATTCCAATTGTACCGGTTATGGCCCGATCCACCTTTCTTTTGAGTTTATGTTTTTAATGAGATGCAAGTGCCTAATTTATATTTGATCTAAATGCAAAACTAAAACAGATCTAAGTCTAAAGCTGAAGTAAATCTACCTATCCTTGCAAGGAGCACATTTAAAGGATGAGAAATGAGCTGTAAGAGTTATCTTTAAAGAAAGAACAGACAGCCATTGAATCTTAAAGATAAAACTGCATCCAGATAAATGATCTCAGAAGATAGCTTCTCATTGTAAATGACACATTTCATTACTCATTAAAGAAAGAAGCAAAATTATCTAATCTAGATGGAAAGAATGAAAGAAACATATCTAAGTGTAAAACAAACTAAAATAAATCTAATGATCCCTGCAAGGAGCAAATTTAAAGGATGAGCAACGAACTGTAGGGATTATCTTAAAGAAAGAATAGCTAGCCATTTAATCTAAAAGAGAACTCTACAGCAAAGATAAAGATATCAGCAGATAGCTCCTGATTTAATATGAAACACATTCATTGCTCACAAAATAGAGAAAATCGTTTGCACAGAAAGGAGCAAAAATCATTGCTACAAAGAAATAATCCAGATAGTAAGAATGATCTCACATTACTGTATGGAAGTCACCAGAATAGTCCAATACACATCCATCTTTCATTCCTATGCAAAACGTCCATCTCCAGGCTTTTATTAGAAAACTCGATTTTCTTAGAACCAATACAAGATAGCTCGTACAGGCTTGAAAATGATTCCCCTGCCAAAACTCCTGATCCCTACTTCCTAACTTCTATTTATAATTACAAAAAAAACCCTTTGGGCTGCCACCTGGCCTCTTACACTTGTCATCTAGGGAATTTTCTCCTATAACAGACAGAATGTGACTTCCTTTTTTTTATTGCAGAAATTATTTTAACAGAAAATAGGGATAGCTGTCCCATAGCTCTACGTATCATACATATGCGGGCCCAAAAATACAAAACAGCAGAAAAACTGCTCTATCATCAGCGCTCTACTCCTGCACACGTGCTTTAGATGGAAGAGAAGCACTCGATCCACCAGTTGTTGCTGCTGAAGATGCCGATGGTGCTTGAAGAGAGGCACTCGAGCTTACTGGAACTACTGCTGCAACTTGGGAAGAAGGACTCGAACTGGCTGGAATATCTGCCACTGCCGGGGAGGAGGGAACCGAGTTCACTGCTGCTGCTGGAATGGTTTGGGAGGAAAGAGTCGAGCCAGCTGGAGTTTCTGTAACTGCTGGGAAAGAAGGGTCTGGATTTGCTGTCACAGCTGCTATTTCTGCCTTCTTCTCTTCTTCTGCTATGTAGCTATACCACATGCCAGTGTCCCTTATGACTATGATTGTTGCAGTAGGAAACAAGATTTTCTGAGAAGTCACATTTTTCCCGAGCTCTGCTCCAATGCTTTGAACTTCTGTTACTGCAGCTTGATGCACTTCTTTAAGCAAATGGCTGTGGACTGATGACATTCCAATATAATGTTGTAAGTCATCAATTGCTAGGACATCAATTTTCTTCACATATTCGGTTTGGATACCCAACTCTTCCTTTAGCTCAGCCAAGCGTTGTTCTGAATCCGGGAAGTCATCGAGGGATTGTGGGAAATTCAATTTGCACCTGTCATGCACTCCCTGGATTCTTTGATACAGACCGTTGATCCTATCCCTTGTCCCTTGCACACTGGCCATTAGCTTACTGCCACAGCTTCTGCAAAATTCCAAAAGGGCTATGTCTTCATCAAAACCTTCCACAGACTTAAATGGGAGATGTGCGGGGAAATCCCCCTTTCCTTCTCGCCATTTTATCTGGCTCATGATATTTGTCTTGACACGGGTATGCTTAGCTTTGAGCCTATGGGCCTCCGCATTAATTTCTTTTAACCTGACCACCATGGCCTTGAGCTTGCCAATTTCATTAGTGATTAGCCCCTGAGTCTCATGCATTTGCTTCAGGATGCTGCAGGACAGCTCATGGAAGGGAGACATGTCCATCGTTCTGCTCTCAGCTTGCTCTAATTGCTCAGCTAATGCCCGCTTATCTGCTTCTAGCTGGGATGCTTTATCTTCCGCTTCATTCTTCTCTGCTTCCACAATCATCATTTGGAGTGTTAGTTGGTCCTTTTCCTCCTCCAGCTGGTTGTATTTGCCTGCTAGCTCTTTATGCTCGGCGTACAGGCAATTATACTTGTTCACCACAGTATCCCTGTAGGCTTGCTCATTAGCCACAGTCTGTTGTAGCGTGCGAGCTCTCCTCTTCGTCAATTCATTTTCTCTGACTATAACACCTACATTGTCCAGTGATGCTTTTGCTGTTTCTACAACTGCGGATGCCATAGCAAAGGGATCTTTATCTGTATTCTGCATTACAGTGACCTCCCGGTGGGTAATGATGTCCTCCTGGAAGGGACTTTTGATCCTCTCTTCCGATTTGAGGACCATTGCTTTCCTTTTCTTATCATAGACAAATTCATTCCACCTGGACACCGTAAGTTTTCCTGATGGAGTGTACGGGACAATTGGGAGGTCCATAATGTCTATTTCTTCTTCAGCTGGTGGGGTCTAGACTACCTGAGCTGGATCTGTTCCCACATTTTGGGTACCAGAGCCACCTGCTTGGGCTGCGTCCGTCTCCATATTTTGAATGTCGGAGACACTTGTTTGAGGCATGTCAATCTCCATGTCCTGTGCACCGGAGCCACCTGCCTGGGCATCCTCACCTGCTTTAAGCTCTTCTTCTGCTTTCCGCTCTACCTCAGCTTGTTCATCTTGCAGCTGATCTTCATTCTCTTTCCGTTGCCTTTCCTCTTCAACCTCTTTCTGCTGTTGGGCTTCCTCAGCCTCTTTCTGCAGTCTTTCATTTTCGGCTTCTTGTTGCATTCTTGCCACTTCAGCTTCCTGCTGCAACCTGGCTTCCTCTCTTAATCTGAGCTATTCCTGAGCTCGGGCATCATCAGCTTCTTTCTCCTTCTGCTGGCTGGTCTTTTGGACCTTGGTTGAGCTAGATCTTGCTCCAGCGTCTTGGCGAAAGGTCCGCAGCTCAGCCATGTTGCTGATGCCCCAGAATACCTCCTCCTCGGCATCAGGATAATGAGAATACTCAAAATGAGCATAAATTTCCCTGCAATGCTCGGCCACTTTTCCCTTCCTGTCATTCCTGTGGAAGATCACCTCCCCGAAGTGGAAGGCCTTCAGTTCCTGAACAAACTCCTCGGCTGAGGCAACTCCCGAGAACTTGTAAGCTCCTATGCAGAAAGGTAGAGGGGGAAAAGAAGCTTTATGCTGTTTGTGGAGCATTGCTCCAATTCCATCCAGAAAAATCTGTCTTACTGCCTCTTTAAGGACCACATAGTCAGTGGCATACTGTGGCAAAATGTATGGAGCTTTAGTCCCTCCAAACATTCCGAGGTAGGTGCCTTGCTCTGAAAAGTAAAAATCCCCGTAATTCTCAAGGACTTCCAAAGCATTCTCTGACAGGCAGTTGGGTTCTTCCTTGAATATCTTCTCATATAGGGGCATGATGAACCCCTCACAGATGAGTTTGTATTTAGATTTGTAATTCTGGGCCCACATCATCCTAAAAGCGGTATAAACCGGAGTGATGGCCTTGTCCCATGTGCAGCCTAGTTTGGGAAAAGGTATCTTGGCCAAAACACAATCAATGAGGTATGAGGACATGTAGAATTCTGCCTTCTTCAAGGCCAGTCCTTCTCTTGCAGCAACTATCATTGATGCCAAACTGTCTGATAGGAGAGTGGCCCAGTCAAACACGGTTCCTTTAAATGCCACGAAATGGATAATGGGAACCCATTGAATCTTGTACACGGTGCCATTAGGCATGCCGAAGATTCTGCACAGCATCAAGGCGATCAACCTGAATGGAGGTCTCAGATTCTGGACGTCGTATTCGTCATTACCTTTCTTTCTTAGATGCTTGCCTGTGACCAGTAATTTTTTGGCCATGTCAACGTTGTTCATTTTGCCCAGCCATTCATCAGTCAGAGCTTGCTGGGAGCGGGGAAATTTGTATGCTGTGGCAAGGTATGCTGGGTGGAACGAGGCAATGGCTACTTTCCCGTTATCTTTTATTACCCTTGACTCCGCATCAGCACGTTGGAGGATCCATCCGATTACTTCAGCACATGGGAATATTTCAGGGTGGGTAGCAGCTCTGGTTATACTTGAAGTCCTGATATTAATATAGATCTGCTCCTCTTCTAGCAACATATCTGGAATCTCTTGGTCTCGGATCATCCTATAGATGTCACCCCATCTGATTTCAGGAGGGACACCGGTGGTGCACCTAGTATCCTGGAGTGAGGTTTCAGTTTTAAGTGGTGTAGGCTGCTTTTCTGTCATCTTAGCCTTCTTCCTACCACCTTTTGGCATTTTGACTTATCCCTGATAGCAACCAAATATACATCATCATAAACCTGGGCAACATATTGTGAGATTTCAAGCGCATCACCATTCTAACATGTCAATGAGATAAATGTAATGCGAAGCAGTATGTTAGGAAGCAAAATACACCATTTCAACAGGAAACATAATTATAGAAATTTGATTCTTTTAAAGGGATGGGTTTGGAATGCTCCCGAGAGGATAGGTATGTCGCGGAAACAATCCGCTCTCGAGCTAGCTCTAGGAGAAATGGTGACCTTCGTCACTGTGCTTTTAAAAGGTTAGTGGCGGGGAAGTCTGGGGTGAAATGACCCCGTGACGAAATAGGGAGCCATTTTCATATTTATGAACAGGCGAGTACGGGGCCGCTTTCGTATTCATGAACAGGCGAGGGCTCCGACTGCCATTGCTATCTGAATCACCTGACGAGGGGTTCTATGGTGGGTTTTGGGTTGAGCAAGGGTGATGGCGCCCGGAGAAAGGCTGACGAAAAGGCTCGGGTGGCCATAGTTTCTTTTGGCTTGATTTTAGTGGAAAGAGAAACCCACGGGGCCTCGGGGCTTAAAAAACGAAACAACGATATATCCGACCAATGCCTGTCGGCAACGTCTCAGACGAGAATAAAAAATGCAAAGACAATCTGACGTTCTTTACATAATATGCAAACGTTTTACAATTCCTTGGTTTTATATGATGGGAAATATGCAATTTAAGCCGTATTTGATGGGCAAAATAGCCCATGACGGGCATTTTGTCCGTCAAAATCCATCCAATGCCCATGGTCTTCTAAAAAAAACAATCCCAACGGTAAGCTGACGCGTGTAAGAGACAAAAAAAAAGGTTAGAACACCGTACCTGGCACCGTGAAGATGGCTGGATGAGGTGGCCGTGAATCGTGGACGAGCGAGCTGAGCTGGATCGATCGCGCGGCGTCCAACAGCTTTGCTAATCGAAAAAAAATAACAATGTTTTGGCTCGAACCTCCACCGCTCATTTAAATGAACTGGGCACGTGTGGCATTCAATTTTGGTGGGTGGGGCATTTAAAGCGCGGCTTAAATACATCGTACGCCGCGGTCACGTCAAGTGATCTCGATACGCGCGCGACCGCCACCCGCCGTTGTGGAAGGTTACGCTGAACTCCTTCGCCGTTTCGGGAGAGGTTGGTGAATTGCTTCCGCGAAATGGAACGTGGACGATTAAGTCTTTTGGCGGCCTCTTCGGGATGAAAACTTGAAAGCTTCCGAAACTGCGGAAAGCTTTCGCAAATGGCTTCCGCAGTTTCGGGAGACTTCCGCCAATGCTTCCGCAAAAGGCTCTCGCGAATTTGAGAAATTTTCTAAGTTTCGGCCGCACTCGCTTCTGACTTTGCGGAAAGCTCCCGCGATTTGCTTCCGCCGTTTTGGAAGGAATCGACGAATGGCTCCGCTGTTTCGGTGAGATAGAGTGAAGACGTCCGCAACTCAAACCAAAGAATCTAAGACTCCGCGGGGTTTCGGGAGGAATATCGCCAACGCTTCCGCGGGGTTTCGGGCGGGTTTCGTGAATGGTTTCCACAACAGACTTCCGCCATCGCGGAAAGAAAACCTGAATGGTTCCGCAACTTTTCTCGCCGAGGTTGCGGGAAGGTTACGCGAAGGCTTCCGCGAAGGCTCGGGAGGAATATCGCCAACGCTTCCGCAACTTCAAGACTTAAAGATTTTCGAAAAAGACTAAGTTACCTGGCTGATTCGGGGAAGGTTGGCGAATTTCATCCGCAAGTTTCGGGCGGCGTTTTTGAATTCTTCCGCCGTTTCAGAAGGAATTCGTCAAATGTTTCCGCGACCTTTTCAACAATAATTTCGAAGCATTTTCGGGCGACTTATGACGAAAGCTTCCGTAGTTTCGGGAAGATAGTTTGCCAATGGCTTCCGAGGGGTTTCGGGATGGAAAGTCCAAAGGCTCCGCAATATTTCAAAAGAAAGTTTCTAAGTCTCTTCAGAGTTTCGGAAGGAATTTGTCAAATGGTGCCCGCCGTTTCGGAAGGAATTCTTGAATTCTTCCGCGGTTTCGGAAAGAGTTTGCCAATGGCTTCCGCAACTTTATGAGCAAAATTTAAGTCCCTCTTCGGGAAGGTTACACGAGTGGCTTCCGCAAGTTTCGGGCGATTTCCTTGAATTCTTCCGCAACCTTTTGGGAAAAGTTTCCAAGTTCTTTTCGAGAGGTTTAAACAAACAGCTTCCGCCGTTTCGGGAGGGAACCTCGAACACCTCCGCAACTGCTGGGGCTTTATCAAATTGTTCCGCGACTTTTCAGGAAGACTTCATAAAAAAGATTTTCTGTTAAGAAACAAGATTTTCTGGCAGACTTGGAGTTTTCATGGCAAGATTTTTCTGTTGAAAAACAAAGTTAACAGCTGGGGATGGCTTCTTAAGGTAACCTTTCTACAAAAATGAAAGGAGGGGCCCCAATATGTACAAAATTTTGGGGGGGATGTTGCTGCAACAACAGAAGGTTAAATTATGTTTTTTTAAGAAACCCCACAACATATTTCTATTGATGAATATGGACAAACTCTAGTTTTGTGACTGGTTTGTTTTCCCATGCGATAGACCAGTCAAGTAACTCTTGTATATTTTTGTGTTCCCTTAATAGAACTTAGCTTGCAAAAAAAACAATAAATGATCATTTTATCTTTAGAAATTGATTTTGATTATGGAGCACACTAGTTTGGTCCGAAACATTGATCCAAAAGCATATGCAAAATCTTGAAAACACCCGTAAACAATAATATTAATCACAAAAGCTTGAGATTGGAAACATTGAATCATTTGTCTTGAGAAGTCATTCTTTACTTTTAAGTATGTAGGATCATTTTAATATTTTAGGAGGCCAAAATCCCTAGGGAGAGAATACGTGTCAGTTGTAACAAGGCTAAAAAATATCTCCCATTCCCCTTCTCGTGCTTCCTATACTCACAACATCAAGTAATTTTCAGGCAAATGTTGATTGCTATAAAAAAAAATTCGTTAATATTGTAAATCATTCAATTATAAGTTAATGATAAAATCTCATTATTCTAACCTAGCACACTATCTTGTAAGGAGAATGTTAATGCACCATAACAATTTGTAAAGATATTGGTGCAGTAGTGTGCCATAACCAGTTTAACAGAGTATGGCACATTGACATGCCACTATCCTTTTCAAAGTAACTAGAGCCACCAATGCTCTCTAATAATACTAAGGCACTTGCACTACTTGGTGTGTCCAAAGACAAGGTGCACTGCAACCATACAGTCCAAGTGTTAGGTTGTGCATGCTTGCCTTTGTAGATGTTTGATATAACACAAATAATGACTTGCATTGCTATTTTGGCACCATGACATTGACATGTGCCATGCTTGTAGTGTGCATATTGAACATAGACAAACTAGAGATGCACATAGACAAGGATATGACCTATCATTGGTTCCAAACGATGCAATCACAAATATATGACACACCACAAAGTGCACACCATTAGTACTAAAGCATTGACACAGTATGATCTAAGTGTCAAGGCATTCTTATGTGCCTTTTATGCATTCCTAGCATGTCTTTAGTAGTTATGGGTAATGTTGATGTGCTGTAGTTACACTGACATTTGCCACATTTATATTGCACACAACAAATAAAGACTTTTTGTAGTCATGTAAAGGCACATGAACAACACTTATTGCCAACACTGTACAATGTTGCCACATAGTAACAATGGATTTCCCAATGTGCACAATTACTAATGACATATTATGGAAATCTAATAACGTTTCACTTCTTTGTGCTTTCATGTCTTGGTGTTTGTGGTTCCTTTGAAAAACCATCATGGTGCTTTGTGATTCTTTTTACACACCATTGCAAATGGTGCATAGTGAGATTAAATGCACCATTATGCATGGTGCAACATGTACATAAATGATGCACAATGACAATTTTATGAGAAAACAAAAACAAAGAATCCTGACCACTAAAAAACCAAAAAATACTTTAAAATATGTAAAAGAATAATAAACCAAGTCATTCAGTCCAACTCTTGTTCCTGAGGTTCCATGGGATTAAATATAAAAAATTAGGAATGTAGGATATTTTTGAACAAATTTAAGAACTCCTATCCACCATAGTCTAAGAAAGAAGAGGACAAGAATGAGGAGTAGCAATGCAGATTGAAGCCTTGATAGAGCATCAATACATACTAAGGCTACAATACAACATAAGTGTTGTAGAGTGAGTGCATCACTAAAGTAGTGAAATATGAATGTGAAAATGAAATTGTACCCTATTTTTTGCTTTACCCTAGCCACACTGTGCACATTAAGTTGTTGCATAAGTTCCACCTCTTATTCGATACTCTATTGCTCTTATGATATATATACACACCAATTAGGGAATATTTTTTTGAAAAAAATCACAATGCATCATACAATAATAAACACATTGTGCGACAAACTAATGTACATCCACAAATCATGCATGTTGTAACTAATACACTTTAAGAGAGGTAGAGAATTGTTTGAGGTGCACCTATTAAATTGTTGCATATTGTACATCGCAACCTATATTTTTTTGGAAATTAAATGTCAATGGTGGTGTGTTTTGGATGATTGTGTGCATTGTTGTCCAACCTAGCTTTTTTAAAGTGCATTGTTGTGTGGAGCACAAATGCGACAAAGTGAAGTTGGTGCACGATAACTCAATTTTTCAATAGATTTCAAGAAACATAGAACTTTGAAAATCACCTATGACAATTTCATTAAAACCATATTTCCTGGTAGTGTTAGGAGAAAATAAGAAAAAACAAACTTGTAACATAAAGAAATATTCAGATTCTCCATATAGATACAACCATTTTTATAGGTTCTCATTTTATCTTTTCACTTAACACCATGTTTATATCACATGTATCAAGCCTATATCTAATTAACTTACACATTACAAATCACTTTTTTATGATAGTTATCCCACCTCTAACATACAAAATCTTCTAGCTTTTTTATAAAGAAGAAGAATCATAACATTCAAACTGTCATTGATCAATTTTAACTATTTCTTATTTCTATTATTCTTTGATTCATCTAACATTAATTATTGAGTTGTTATCATCTTTATGTATCTTCTCGTTCAAGGTGATTCTAGTTTGAGAACTATCCTTGTTGTTCCATGAAGTTGCCATAATTGTCATATTGAAGATATAAAACTTACTAAGTCACCGAAACAACTGTTCATCATTCATCGTGAAGATCAATCCCTCGCCTAATATCCCATCTTAATGTTTTTGCCTTATAAACTCCCACTAAATAATGAGTTAAAAAGCAATAATATATATATATATATATATATTGCTTTGCCTTATTTTTATTTATATTTATTTTTTGCTTTGAGCAAATAAAATGGTTCCCAAATCAAGGTAGATTCAATGAGTATTTAAACTACATACTTACTTCGAGGGGTAAACAACTCGAATGGTATGGAGACACGTTTCACATCTCCCCATCCAAGTTCAAATCCCCAATGAGATGTTGGCATGTTGTGATACGGCTAGAAGAGTAGGCGCCCCCTGAAGTGGAACACCCATATTAAGTGTGTCTCAAGACATCTCGACCCTTATTAAATCACAAATTATTGGTATATTTACCTTGTAAACTATTGGATATACTCTTGAGCTATATTAACCTTCGTTGACTTGAATTGAGATAATCTCAACGAATTACATATTTCATCACGTAGATTCTTGCGTTGAGAGTTTGGTGGCGTGCTCGGGAAGAACACAGTACTCATTTTAAAAGTCGATGTTTCGAACCTTAATCACGGTTCATCATCAGGACAATGAGTCAATGGTAAGGATAGCATTTCCAGGACATTAATATTCATTCAAGTATTGTTGTTTTGAGAAAACTAAGAACCTAGGTGTCGGCTGAAAACCCTAACCCTAAATGTAAATTATTCATTTTTAATGTTATTTAGAAATTAAATGTTTAATTAAATAAAACTTTGTTAATTAACCATTAATTTAAACATATGTTCATTCTGTGTTTATTATTGTTAATGTTGCTTATGTAGTGTAAATAATTTGAATAATATGTTTAAATTTCTAATTTTTATTTAAATTTTAATCTTTTTAATTTTTTATTCATATGTTGAATTGATATAAAATAAATTAAAATTATTATTATTATTATTATTATAAATTAAAAATAATTTAATTTGTTAGATTATTATTAATATCATATATTATAATGTGTTGTGAGGGCTAATCTTTTTTATTGATGACGGGAAGCCAGGCATTACTGATCTCAAGGCCACCGTCTCTATTTAAGTTGTTAGGGTGCTTTGCTATTTCTAGTGCTTCTCTAATCTTACGTTTGAAGTAATTGTTTTCTTTGGCAAGGATTTGAGTGTTTTCTAGGCATATGTGGTGTTTGGTTTTGATGGAGTGTTCAGTGAATGCAGAGGTGCGGGCTCTCCCATTACGGATGTTTGATTCATGTTCCTTAATCCTAACACGAAAAGAGCGTCCTGTCTCACCAATGCAGCACTCCTCACAGGAACAAGGAACCTTATAAACTCCTTGGCATTGATGTTGGTCTAAGGGATCTTTGACAGATCTGATTTTACTTCTGATGGTCATGGTTGGTTTAAATGAGGTTGAAATATTCTTTTTCTTTAGGATTCTTTTAATCTTGTCCGTGACTCCTTCGATGTACGGAAGGTAGGCTTTTAAGGTGTCTGGTTGATTGTGTGGTATAGATGAGTGTTCTACCTTAACTATAGCCCTTCTAATGTCTTTCTTCTTATAACCAATGTTTTGGAAGATGTTAGAGAGGTGTTCTTTTTCTTGCTCAACATGTTCATTGTTGGAAATTCTTATAGCCCTAGTTGCTAAAGTGTTGAGTACACCTAATTTTTGAGAGGGGGGATGATATGAACTTGCATGAAGATAACTTTCTGTATGGGTTTTCTTCCTGTAGACTTGGTGTCCAAGAGTCCCGTCATCCTTTTTGGAAATGAGGACATCAAGAAAAGGAATACTACCATTGTCTTCCAACTCCATTGTGAATTTGATCTCGTTAGACTGGTTGTTAAGATGTTCAAGGAATTTGTTGAGTTCATCCATGCCATGTGGCCATCTTACGTTGGTGTCATCAACAAACCTTTTCCATCTAGTTGGTTTTAGATGATATGAGTCAAGGGCCTTCCTCTCAAAGTTCTCCATAAAGAGGTTAGCAACTATGGGGGAAAGAGGGGATCCCATAGCTACACCACTGGTTTGTTCATAAAAGTTTCCTCTAAAACTGAAGAAGGTTGACCTAAGGCATACTTCTGCTAAGCTAGCTGTCTGAGAGTTTACAATACCGTTAATAATTTGGATTGCTTCATCAAGAGGGATCTTAGTGAAAAGTTGGACAACATCAAAACTAATAAGGCAGTCCTCTTTCTCTAGCTTTTCATCTTTTATGATTTTGACAAAGTCATAGGAGTCCTTTATGTAGGAGTCGATATTCCCCACTAGAGGTCTTGAGAGTTTGGCTACATATTTGGCAAGCTCATAAGTGGGTGATCCGATTGTATTGACGATTGGTCGTAAGGGAGCTCTGTCTTTGTGGATCTTAGGTAAACCATAAATTCTCGGAGTAACTTCTCTAACTGGGTAGAGTCTCTTTTTGGTCCTATCATCCAAGTTTGATTGGTTGATGACCTTTTTTCACTTCTTTCATTATTTTGACATATTCCCATAGTTTATTTATTTTTAAACCACACACTCGGATCACTTTCCATCAACCTAAAATCTATGTGAAAAATGGTTTTGATGCCTTTAACCCTCCAAACTAAATAAAGTTGAAAGCAATAAATATTACAATGCTAACTCTTTATCAACAACGTCGCTTTTTATCAGAAATAACAATATTATTTTCGCCTTTTTAGAGAAGGGTTTGCCAAGCACTTTTAGTAAACACATTTACACCCCACCACGCGACCATAGCAAAGTACGCTTCTCTCAGTATGAGTAAGCTATGCGAGGGCTGATAACGTGAGCTGCCGTGAGAGGCTCATTCATCTTGCAAGGAGCCTCCAAAATAAACCAAAGCGGATTTTTCATCTGCTGCAATATCCGCAGAAACACACAAATCCGAACTCATAAATTTTGGCCTTCTCAATTTAAAGACAATGGCCTGTGGGCGTCAATCAGGCAATTGCAATGGTGGGTCATGTGATGGGGCAGAACAGGACTCGTTCTCCTGTTCTTCCTCATCGTGCAGCGATGGAAGAAAGCAGAACAAACCCACTGAAAACAAGAGGTTGTGCTCAAAATGCAAAGAGAAGGAAACCAGAGTGAAGGCCAACCAGACAGAATCAGTATGTGGGGATTGCCTTCACGCCAGTATCTTGGCCAAGTTCAAGGGGACAGTCAATTCCCATGGCATGATCTTACCAACAGATAAAGTACTCGTGGCGTTTTCTGGAGGACCAGCTTCCAGGTGCGGTTTTTTACAGATAGCTGCAAAAACGTTATTACACTGCTTTGTTTGAAATTAAGATGGTGTTATGCTTCCATTACTTTTAGGTGGTTCTGTGCATGCTTATTTGAGAGATCACTCCATGATCTCTTTTTGTTTATTTTTCTGAGGAGCTGCAAAATATTCAGATCATGTCATGCAGAGTAGCCTTTTAATGGCTTTGGGATGGGTTTGTTTTGCGGTTTCAGTCTGTGCTCTGTCTCGGGCCGTTTTTGGGATTCTTTTGTTTGATTGGAAATATGTTATATTTACAGCATATTTTAAATGGTTTTGAAATTTGTTTGTTTGTGGTTTGAGTGCATCCTTTGTTTCTGCCTGTTATCGGGATCGGTTATATATATATATATATATATATAGGTTTTTGGGATTTGTTTAATTGTCCCTTCAGTACATCATCTGTAATAAACTTAAGTACTGGGAATATTTTTCTAGCCGGCTTGAAATTATGCTGTAATTATACAAGTATACGGCTTAAATTCCTCGAGGATTAGTCAAGAAATACTTGGAACAGAGTGGGCTCTTTGGCCAGATAACATTTTCAACTCCAATGTTACAGAAAATGTTGTCTTAGAAGAGTTAGGTCTATGAGTGGTAGACTGGCCTCTAAACTTGGAGCCATCATAATTTCAGACCAAGAGGACTCGTGTCTTGAAGAATCAACCGAAGTTGAAGAAGTCACATCCTTTGACATGACAATAGAGATAGTCGCCCTCGAGTATGTGGACCCAAAACATCCAACCAAGGGTAAAGAAGCAAATTATGAAGGAAGGAAAGTAAGTTGAAATGGTAAAGACAAGTCCATAATGCCTTAGGTAAGGCCTTTTGGGATTGAATCGGCTCAGTCAGGTAAGACCCTTCAGGACCAGCCTTGTAACACCCTGTTTTTGACCCCAATATGTATAAAAATGTAACTATTAATGAAAGGTTACAAGCTGGATATGTATGGTCCAGAGTGACCAAGATATGTAAATTTGTAAATTTCCACTCTTTAATATAAAAATCCATGGCTGCTGTAGACTAAAGGACAAAAAGAAGAGATGGGGGACTATCCTTCCACAAAAAGGGGAAAAGTGTGCCCAACCCATGTGTGCCACCTGTCCAACTCTTTTTGGAAAAGGGAAAAGTATCTACCACTCCATGCCACTTGTCTACCTCTCCATGCCACTTGTCTAGCCTCAAGCATGCATATAAATAGAAAGAGCTAGCCATCATTCCATTATTTCTTCATGTTAGAAAGAAGTACTGCTGGCTGCCAAAAACTTGAGTTATCTACTGTAGAACCTGTCACCCGAAGTACTATTCTGTACCCTTCTGTACCATTCCGTACCACCATCACCCTGTTGCACACGATGAACCAGACAGAGAACAACAAAACTCCCTCGAGCCCTGAAAAGGAATTAGGGATAACAAACCCGAGGTACTATTAGCTTAGAAAAGGGAGCTTGAGGTACTGTTAACTCAGAGAAGGGATCCCCATTCCTTGGCTGAGGGATAGTTGTAGCCAGAGAAACCAACACCTTATTGCGAATTGATAGTCCCAGCTCAGAGGTGGCCTGCCAAAGTAAGATATGGCTTGACAGAGCCTATGGCTTGGTGGAACGTCCTTAGTCTGCAGACAGTCGGTTACATTTTCATATAAGTATTTCCCTGTGTGTGAAATGTGTTGTAAACAACATTGAAATATGCTTAAGGTAGTACTGTTGAATGTTTATTTAATTGCTTGGAATTACTGTCGTCATTGGAATTGCATTCGTAACAATTATGTTTGCATAGCTTTCATACATATTTAAATTACCCGTTGTTCAAATATATTCATAAATTCACTGTAAACCTCAATTTAACCAGTAGAAAAACGAATTGGAAAGACAAGGGTGTTTTCTGGGTAAAATTATGGTTGTTTTCACAGTTCAATTGGTATTGGGAGGTCACTGTGTTTGTGACAAGCCCTTCTAAAGAAAGGGTGACCAGGGTCTTGCATTCGTTTAGGTAAGACCTTTTACGAGCTTAGGTAAGGTCCCTACAGCAATACAAGCACTCAAGAGGTAGTCGACACCATCTCATCCAAATCAAAAGAAATCTTGGATATCCAATACGTTGAGATGACTCGGTGAAAGTCTCAAGTGCAATTAAAGTCACAATCTTTGTTGACTAAGTCAATTAAGACTTCCAAAATTAATAAGCAGTGCACATTGGTTTCTCCTTCTACTCAATCGGCCATCAGGATATGGTCTGAGCAATTCCATCCATTGTCAATAACATCGGGATTGACAAAATTGCCAAGGGTCCAGGCATTGGGAAATTGGAAACATTGGGGAAAAAATTAGCAAACTATGGAAGCATTAAAAAATACAAAATTGATTTTTTTGTTTGTTAATTTTTTAAATATAAATGAACAACATCAAATAAGCACATAAATATGGAAAACAACATTGATATATACGATGTAGTGGATGTCAAATGATACATCAAAGTTGATATTGAACCTTGAATGCTCTCCAATCAAGGGCTCACAACTAGACAACCAATACAAAATGACATAAAATATATATACATGTATCTCATCATCATGAATCATCTACAATGACAAATCTAGTAACTATCTCTCAATTTCCTCTCCCCATTTTATGAGAAAAGGTCATGGCTCATTTGCACTAGATTTTCTTGCATCATTCATTTGACAACGATTGGTGGGTGTAGGTATATCAATTTGTGTACGTGGTACTGAGGCTGCCGCATCACCCTCCGAGGTGCTGGTGTTTCTATGCCCACTATGCTTGCTGCTACTACTCCCTAACGCCTTACACTTGTCAGTGCTCCTCCTCCTCCTCTGGCCACTCAGGTGTATCCTCCATAATAGGCATGTTGTACTCCACCTCCACTGAATCAACATGTTAATGTTGTCTGTTATCCACTAAATTGCACTTAGTGGATTCCGAGTGAACCGTCGAAGACTTGAACATTCGAATTGTTCATTATCAGTGTTCCGAGATCCATCGAGCCAAATTCTGACCCTTTTTAAAAAAATGCATGTCCATACCCCTATGGGGAATTGTAATAAGTTGGTCTAAGCATGGTCTTTTTGTAACAAGCTTAGCTTACCTTAGGTTTATCTGTCAAGGGGATACTCCAGAGTGTTTTTTCCTTGGGAATTATTCGTTGTGCTTTAGTGACATATAATACCTGAGTTTTTCACTCACACCTCCAAAGCTGGAGTATTTACCTTGGCGGTCAAACCTTGGGAGGTTATTAAAGCCTAAGTGTCTATGTATTTTTACATGCTAGCCATCAATAATGAGTCGTATGGACATGCACTAGGTCCCCTAGGAGTTTGAGTTCATTCTGACAAAAATAATTTTTTTCAATTAAATTAGACCATTTTTTTAAGGTTTAATTGGAAAATTTCAAATTGTAATAAAAATATGGTTTGGAGGCGGAATTTGGCGTGGGGATGCTTGTTTTCACGCTCAAAGCATCCTCTTTACCTCGGAGCCCACTCTTCCTATGTTTCGGGTGATTAAATTATCACTTGGAGCGTTTTTTTTAGTGAGGCATCATTATAGCAAGGAAATGCTAATTATGTGACAAAATGACCCCAAAATATATATATATATATATATATAATAAAACAGCTATTGGCATGTGCCAAATAAGGTGGCATGTTTGTCTCTTATGGAGGGCGAGTATTTTCATTAACTAAAACGTGTGTTTTGAGAGAGATTTTATTGGTAGATGCGCCTCCTTTATGTGCTCACGTGTGGGTTTATGTGGCGGATGAGGAAAGGATTGGTGGGGATTGGAGTGAGGGCGCATCTCTCTTATGAGTTGTGGTGCCTCCACATTGAGATCACAAGCAACACATCCCTTAAATCACTCACCTCAACTCAAGCTCACGCCCTCATCTAGCTCATGGGCCATCTCTTGGAGTGAATACGCCCCCTCTCCTCCTTCATCTATTTAAGCATGGGCTTTGCTCCCATTTTCTCATGGTCAGAGGACCGAAGGCTCCGCCCAAGCTATGAAGCTTTGCACTGTAACTCTGTTTTGATTAATAGAAAGACTTTGGAGGTCCATGGTGTGTTGCATTTGCGTGTGGATGAATATTGTCACTGGTTTATGAGGTCACTGTATTGTTGCCCTTTTTTTTTGCTTTGCTTCTTGTGGTAATCTATCTGGCCTTAAGATTGTTGTCAACATATAGGGTAAATGATTCTAGTTTGATTTCATTTACTATTCGCTGCTTCTAAAGATTTAGGAGTAGCAGACTGTACTAGGTTGTACTTATGCTCTCTCAATATTTATTTGTTGAAATACCAGATTTGATCCCCTTTTGTGCAAGTATTGTTAGTGATGCAGGTTTCCTAGTTTGATTGGAGTGGATGATCTTGGTTGAATCTACCATTCTTCAAGCACTTCAAGAAAGACATAGCCCCTCCGCTTCCCAGCGTTGGACTCCTTAGATCTGGGCATTTTGTTTGAGTACTTGAGCAACTCCTTCTTCCTTCTCTCCTTCACTTTTATAATTAAACTTCCTCTTTGGTTCTAGTTACTTTGAATATGCTTAAGTAAATTAGTTCCCTTTTAAAAAAAGAACATTCAAAGGGTGATTTATTTAAGTACAATACTAGATCTTAATTTGAAAGCTTTATTTTTCGTAGATCTAGATTGACTAAGTATTTAGGCTTATTGTTTATCATTTAAGTACTTAAATTTTTATGCTTTTAACGTTTTGATTTCGCACATTTGGTGCATTTCAGGTGGTTGGTTTTACATTTTTCTCGCCATGACAAGAGGTAGTGCTACCGAAGAATTGAAGATCTAGGCCATCCAAGGCCTCCCAGAGCAACACTCATCTTTCTTCTTCATTTCTAAAACCTGTAAGCCTTTGGATCCAGATCAGTAAGGACCAAAGGCAACCACCTTTTTCACTTGTAATATAATAACTATTAAGAAGAGCGAGTGGGCTTTCCAAGCGCCTGCACCCCATCCCCCCTGGGGGGATTTGTGTCGCCTCCTTGATGGTTTGCTTTTCTATATCATTATTTTTTGCTTTAGATTAGTTTCATTTTTCTTGCTTTGGTTAGTTTAACTTTTCTTGCATGGTTTTTGTAAAGTAACGAATACTAACCCGACATTACTCTACTGAACTACCCAAGAGAGCTTACTTGATTGGGGAAAATACACTCTTTGCCTTAGTAATTAGTCTCACATTTTCCTTTTTTGCATTTACAATCTCAATTGGAATAAACAATTCGCCTTTCCGTATATGCTCTTGCCCATCTCAGGTTCGCCCTGATCTTTGGGATAACCAAAAGCTGAAGTGTGCACTTTTTAACTTTCCACATGTAATAAACAACTCACCTTAATAAAAGCAACTTCCCCAATACATTACGAAAATCCAACGTATCAGTCTTTGATATTGTGTGGGCAAATTCTTCAAAGGAAGCGGGAACCATTGGATAGTGACCTTGGGATATCGTTAGACTGCACCCTCGATTGGTGTAGTGTTGGACACCCCCCAGGGACTCCGATCCATCCCACATTTTCAAGTGCGGAACCACCTTTGTCATAATCCAGACATATTCCCAGTACCTCACGGTATATTGGGAATCCCCTTCCCCTTAATCCACTCATCATCTTAATAAATTAAAACTGATCAAGTACACTGCAAAACATTTACTTTTTTTTCAGTAACATTCTATTATTTTGACTCCATTGGCACTGGTACAATTTTATTATCATTATTTGCTTTCAGTCAAATATGTTATGAATGCCGTATATTTTTTTTATGTTGTTGAATACTAATTCCACATTTGCAATAGCTTGTTTCAGTAATCCATTTCAAAACTCCTAAAAAAAAATCCCATCCACAACTAATAAACTAATAAGAGCGTTAGCAACTTTTTTCTAGGGACTACCCCCCTTGGCTTTGTTAGGAGTTCAGCCTAAACGGAGGAGTCAGGATTAGGTGACAGCGCTTGACTCGAGCCTTAGCAAATTTTTTCTAGGGACTACCCCCCTTGGCTTTGTTAGGAGTTCAGCCTAAACGGAGGAGTCAGGATTAGGTGACAACACTTGACTTGAGACTTGCCCCCAAGGACACACTGAGCAACTTGAAGATTTTTGTTGCGTTTCCCCCGAGGTGTGTATTCGGCGGCAACAGTGTCCACACCAAGGATTTTCTCAAGTTGCCTCACCCATAGTTAGAGTCTTAGAGATTGTAGTGGACATAAACCAAATCATTTAGGCATTGAAAATCCAACCTGTAAGTGGGTCCTAGTAAATTTAATGTATCTTGCGGGTCATAAATATGATAGAGGGTCATAAGTTATAATAATTGTAATTGCTAAGTTCTAACTTCTAACCTGTTGCACTCCTTTGAGTGTATTTTTTCAAAGCACTTGAACGACATAATTCCATAAGAGTGACGTTTTCGCACCATATTTTCTCCACCAACATCTACAAGAAATAAGAAAAAACAGAGTTATACCACTTTTCATTACGGTGGCAAATAGGAATTAAGAAAACACAATTCAACTTTCAAATAAAACATGTAATCAAAATTATAAATTCAAATGGCTTACTTGGCATCAAAATATTCCTTTCATGAATAGTAGTGTCAAAGCCAAATAGTTTGCTAGCATTCCTATACATCTCAATCTCACGATTAATGGTTTTGCAAGCTTTTTGATCAAGTACCATCCTTTGAAGACATGTAAGGAACCCTTCCACAAACTCTCCATTGAAATCAGAATTACATGAGCAAGCAAAAATTGGGTCAAGGACAAGCATTGCTGCATGAATGGAACCCTTCCACAAACTCTCCATTGAAATCAAAATTACTTGAGCAAGCAAAAGTTGGGTCAAGGACAAGCATTGCTGCATGAATGGATGATGGAGCATCCTAGTGTGTTTGTTATCAATCAAATCCCAATTATTCATATAATTTTCAAAACCAATGGTACTGTTATCACATTTATAGTAGCCGGGCTACCATACATTATTTTTCTGATTCCAGTACACTATTCAGCCAGTTCCCTTACATTTGAGATGCTGAGATGAGCATCTATATTGGATCACTATCAGATTGTTACTTTTCTGAAATTCACCTTGTGGGCCCTTTTCCACATTTTAAGGGATTTAATCCCCATTTTGGACCACTTGGAACACTTAAACTCAGATCTACTAAGATCTAGCCGTTGGATTGCCACGAAATTATAGATCCATACTCTTACTTGACTAACCTACCCGGATCTAAAGTTTGGATGCCATCCGACTTGTCTTGACCTACCTAACCCTCATTTTTAGCCTCCTTGGGCAAAGTCGCACCACCTTGGAGAAGTGAGTTGACTCACTTCTAGGACGTGGGTACTTGAGATTGTTGGAGATTTGGAACCGGAATAATTCAAAACCTAGGTCTAGACTATCACTTTGTCAAATCTTGCCTTGGGGATAGCATTCCTTGTTTTAAGGGATTGTGGTCCACTTGGGTCAAACCTAGATCTAGATACATTCATCCATCAAGACCTCTATTGCCTACTTGTCCCATGTACTAGGAGTCCTAAACCACAAGTCAACCCTACTTTGACTCCACTTCCCAATTCCCAAGGCACTGGTTTCTCTCCAAGTTAATTCGACTTTCCTAGATTGTTGGATTGACTTGTGGATTGACCTATGCATGGTGAACTAAACCCTTGAAGCTATCATGTATCATGGTCAAGCTTGTCATCTGTACTGGTTAGCCCCAATACAACCCTTAACTACCCTGCATTGTACACGGTTCCCAAGGCAGTGGATCTTCTGACATTGAACTAGTACACTAGCCCTAGATCTCACTACAAACATTATAAGTCACTCTTACATCAACTATGAACCAAAGCTACACCTATTGAACCCCTCACTTGGCTTGTGACTTCATCCTTAGGTCTAGGATAAACCATACACCTAACTTTACTTAGAAATACCCTGATTTGGTGTCTTGGTTTTGATCTCTCCTGTCGGGAGTAGATCGGGTCTCCCCCTTTGTTGTCTGGGCTAGATAACATAAAGCGAAGGTTGCCTCGACTGGCGTGACAACCATACATTGGAGGTCGAGGTGATCGTGGTTGCACCTTTTGAGTTGCCCTTCCCTATTGCCATCCATGACTGGATACATCCATAGGGGTAACTACAGTTTAGGTGATAACAGGTACCCTTTCTCACATAATAAGACTGGATGGTTTCTTTAGCCCTATCCATGGCCTCATACAAGTAACCCATTGGAGGCTTATCCCCATCAACCAAACAAGAACCTTTACCAAAGGTTTGCTAACCATGCATGCTTCCTCCGTTCCTTCCCATAAGGAATTGGTGTACACTAGTTTCGTGATGGCTCTCCCATCTTATCTTGTGCTAATGCACAATCACACCACTCATCACAAAGAAACATATGCTTTAACTCAAAATGACACTGAAACATATACACGAAAGAGAAATGACGCTATTGGGAAAACGTGTGATTGTAGGATGCAACAACTCCTTGTTTCTTATGAATTTCATCATGAGGTTAAGAACAAATGCATGGTTTTATATATATTTGTGATGCTTCTAGCTTGATTAATGACCCCCTTGTTAAACGAGATTTTTTCCACATTTTCAAACATCAAATCAATGCAATGGGAAACACATGGAGTCCAAATAATTGTGGGGTGCCTCTCCATTAGCAACTTGTCGGCAACCATATAATTAGTTGCATTATCTATTATTATTTGCACATGTTGCACACCAATCTCTTTGATAAACCCATCGAACAATTCACACAACAATGATGCATCTTTAAAATGTGTCGATGCATCAATGAATTTAATAAATAAAGTTACCCTAGGACAATGTACCAAGAAATCAGTAAGGGTCCTACCCTTCCCATCTATCCAACCATTGGACATCATTGTGCATCCAATGGCCTCCCATGACTTCTTTAGGTCCTCCAATCTAGTATCGATATCATTCTTTTATGATTGAAGAATTGCCCCCCACAACTCCTTGTTGGTAAGGCACTTTTACCCTAGGACAACAATAGAGATATCATCACACATTGATTGGAAAAATGGATTGCTCTTTGTCACGCTCAAAGGTTTGTCGCTCCAGAAAAGACACCTCCCCACAATCTTGTGTGCTTCCTGCCTCTCCTTTTTTTAATCTTTGATTAGATGGAAGGTTGTGGCCATCTTTGGTTCTTGGAACAAAGAAAGGCGAGGTCCTCACGAAAGATGAGCCTGTGGAGTCCCTGTCATTGCCTTGAGTCTTAGATATGCTTGTGGTTCTTGAGGATCTAGCCACTCCACTAGCGGCAATTTCAGCTTTGGGAGCATCTCTCTCTTCCCTCTTTTTATCCTTTTCGTAAATAGCTTTGTGGGCAACTCACATAACCTTTGGGGACGACTTACTATGAGCCCCAACCTCATATGCCTTGTGATTGTAGCAAGGTGGTATTTCAACCGACAAACCCCTCTTGTCATGAACCACCCACACATTTTACAAGTCAATGTTTGTTGGTTTGTCTCATTTTCCTGTTCACCATGCTGCCAAAATGGGTCCTGTTGCCGTCGGATACACACCTGGGGTTAACGTGGCAGAAATCTTCAAGCCACTAAGTGTGTCCCTGGGGGCAAGCTTCAAATCAAGTACTGTCACTTGATTCTTGACTTCTCCGTTTAGGCAAACTCCTAACGAAGCCAAGGGGGTTGGACCTTAAAGGTTACTAAGGCCGATTAAGCTAATTAGTTTTGGTGGATGAGTAAGTTTTTTAGGAGTTTATAAAAATGAAATTGAAACAAGAGATTTGCAATGTATAAAATTAAAGCATAACAACATAAATATTAAAAGTGTTCCATAACCATTCAACACATGATAGAATTTAAACAAAAGATTGTAATGATAAAGCAAAGACCGTGCTGAAAATGGAGTCAAATCGAGTGTTGTTGTAGTGCTTGAAAAATGTTTTGCGAATGTTCTTGGTCAATTTTAAATTATTGTGGAGATGAGTGGATTATTAGGGAGGGGGATTCTCGATATACCGTGAGGTACTGGGAATATGTCCGGATTATGACAAAGGTGGTTCCGCACTTGGAAATGTGGGCTGGATCGAAGTCTCTGGGAGGTGTCCAACACTACACCAATCGAGGGTGCAGTCTGATGGTATCCCGAGGTCACTATCAGGTGGTTCCCGCTTTCTTTGAAGAATTTTCCCACACAATATCAAAGACTAATACGCCGGATTTTCGTAAATGGGAGGTTAATTGACAAAAGTGAGACTGATTACTAGTCACTAAGTCCCTTTCTGGTATGATCAACTATTCAGTCGAGGTTGCAACGATCTAGAACATACGAGGACGAGGCCTTGTTAATTTTAAGGATTTTTGAACAAAGTTTTCTTGTTTATTAAAACCCCAAGAGTCTCTTTTCTGGCCAGAACTTGGGCAAGCCCTTATCCTGGAATCCGTACATCGGGAAAGCAAGGGGGTTAATTAAAAGTTAAAGACTGAAAAAATAAAAGGTTATCTAATTACTACACTACCAAGGTAGTGGGTTAGTATCCGATTACTTTTGCAAAAGATAAATCAAATTGTATTGGAAAAGTATACTGTCTGCAAAAAATAAGATAAAAACGTTCCTATGTCTTGAGTGAGTCAATGGCCCAATATTTGGATTGGACTACGACGGTAAGTTTTAATTAATCTTGGTTAATTTTAGTCAAATTTAGAACTAAAGTAAAAATTAGAAAGCTACAGAAATGCCAACATCCACAAAAAAGGAACCGACACCAATCCCCAATGGGGGGATGAGAATCAAGCTTTATGAGCTTGCTTCCAAAAAGAAAATTTATTATGAGATTACAATGCCAATTGAAATTAAAAGAACTCCTCTTTCTCCTTATAAATTTTGGAGAAAAGAGGTTACAAAGTTTGTGGCAAAAGCTTGGGAGGAAAGGTAAGGTTCGAGAGAGTCTTGGCTTGTTCGATCTTGTCAAAATGAATCCTCCAAATACTCTTTTTCTGCTGTCATAAAACAGCTAGTTAAATAAATCCTCGAAATTAGTAGCAAAAGTGCCAAAAATAACTTTAGAAGTGACTTGGACAACTTAGAAAAAAGGCTAAAAGAATCTTAAGTTAAAGCAGCTAGTTAAATAAAGCAAATAACTAAGATGGATTGGCTAAAAAGCCAACCCTCTTAGGGTCTTGGACAGCCTTGAAAAGACAGCCAATAAATCACTTGAGTTGCTTGATTTAACTTTTAAATACTTAAAAAGAACGAACCTTTCAAACAAGCTTTAAATCTACTTGAATATCTTGCCCAAAAAGTACTTTCCTAGAGCTAGATCCAAAAGAAAAGATTTAACAATTTAAACAACTTTTGATTTAAGCACAAAATCAGATCTATTCTTTAAAATATTCTTGATAAATGAACAGGATCTGAAACTTTAAAGAACCAGTAGCCAAGATAAATTTTAATTAAAAGAGAGAAAGAGGAATGTGAGTAAAATTTGTTGCCGGAAAGATTCACCCAAGAGACTTGAAGTGGGATGCTGAGGGAAATTGTCTTAAAAAAATGCCCAAAAGTGGAAAGGAAGTAAACTAGCTCTAACCCTCCTTTAAGCTAAGATTCCTGAAAAGCTAATCACAAACTTGCCAAATACCCGTGAGATCCAGACATGCATATAAAAAGAAACTAGAACAACATGCATATAAACTTATAAAACATGTTCGATCTATGCCTCTAAAAATACACATATAAAAGAAACTAACAAGTAATCTAACTTACTACTTTTCCTACTGACTATAGTAGTCAATCAAAGGCTAGATTCATGAAGTAAGAAAACAAGAAAGCAACTAAAACAGTTACCTCAATAACACCATGACAATTTGGATCCACACAATAATGTACCACACATGTTGGCCTCCACAACTTTTCTTTATTCTCAATGCAAAGAAAAATGGACAAAATTACAATAGCAAGCGTACTCTCAATCCAACTCTAACTAACTCTGGAATGAGAGGGCTGCCTTCAATATATAGAGAAAATGAGAGAGGAGGGCGCACTAGCTCATGAAGGAGGGCGCATCAAGGGATTTACTTCCCTTTGATTGAGGCGTGAACAAGGAGATAAATGAGGTGGCTGCCATCTTTCCGTTTTTAAAAACTCCCACTAAAATCATGGCTGCCATCTCCATAAAGCGCCCAACAAAGGAGGAATGCAGCCCCCTAACTGGGGAGAAACTTTCCCTAATTGGACTTGGTTGGAAGCCTCTTAATTATGGCTGATTTGGTCCTCCATGAATTCCTCCATCAACTCCGATCTTGAGAGACAAGATTCCAATGATTTAGGAGTTGATTTTTTCCTCGTTATTTCTAATTTTCTTATTTTTTACTCACTTTTTGACTTTTATGAGCAAAAAGTAATTTAAGTGAAAATAAATCATCCAAACACTTAGGAAAGTGGGTCTAAGAGTAAAGTGGGCGCTCCGAGTGTGAAAACGAGCACCCCCATGGAAAAATTGGCCCCTAGACCACACTTTTATTACATTTTTAATTTTTTCCATTAAACTATTAAAAAATAGTCCAATTTTACGGAAAAAATATTTTTTCTCGGAACTTAAAAAAAAACCTAGTGGCACCTACCACATGTCTATACGACTCAATTTTAATGCCTAGCATGGTTTAATACATTGACACTTAGGCTCTAATAACCTCCTAAGGCCGAAACATCACCCCAACTACCCCAACTTTGGAGGCATGAGTGAAAAACTCGAAAATTATTAGTCGTTTGTTCAACAACAAATAATTAACAAGGAAAAAACACCTTGGGCTAGTCGGATTAATGTTTAGGTCCTAGGAAGCCGAGTCTTTTACATACATCTACCATGTTAGCACATTTTATTACAATTCCCCGGAGGGGGTATGAACATGTGGTACAAAAAAATAAAGGGCCTAGAAGGCCTGATGGACTTCTCAACTCTGATAATGAACACTTTGACATGTTCAAGCTTTGCCGACTCACTTGAAATCCAACTAGGTATGACTTAGTAGGCAACAGGTCCAAAGCCTTCAACATATTGGCAAGGCAATGTTCAACTTTGAATTTCAAACCTAAGGCAAAAGAACCATAAATATGAACATCAAACACTGTTGGAAAAAAACCACCTGTTGGTAAAAAAGAGACCTATAAATTGTTCTATGAGCCATGAAAAAATGATAATAAGAGACAAGTAACATGCACTTTGAAAACCCCATTAAATTTGGAAGAAAGAACTAGTTAAGAGGGTGAAATAAGAGACAAGCAACATGCACTTTGAAAACCCCATTAAATCTGGAAGAAAGAACTAGTTAAGAGGGTGAAATTAAAAAAAAAACTTGGGATTTGATAATATGAAAACCTTAGGTAGATAGAAATTAATCTTGGCCCCAAGAAATAAATCTTTGATGGTGACAAGAATGATCACTTGCCCCTCCTAAGTTTGATTGTTGGTGAGGGTAAACTTCTTTCCTCTCAATTCCCAACCGCTGTAAAGACAAATGAGTAAAAGAAACCCAAATTGGCACTTTACGAGGGTTAAATCGAACCTTGGTGATTTTTTCCATGGTGGCGCAATTTTTCCCAATTTTTTCATCGCCACGTGATGTGACGATTTTTAGAAACAAAAGATTTTTTTCATTGGGATTTCTCATTTCTCGTGATGTGGCTGCTTTTTTGACGATTTTTTCATCTATGATTGCAATAATATGAACCTCAAACGCCTCCTCCGGAGAAATATGTTAGGAACAACAATTTTAGAAAGGCAAGTATCGAATATTACTGTGTAGAAGGAGTACTTGTGACAAACATGGGTAAAGGCGGGGTTCTCTATAGTTATGGATGGGTGGACAAAGGTTAGTAAGCACCCATTCATCAACATCATAGTGACATCTATAGTATGTGCATTTTTCTTAGAGCCATTGATTGTTTTGGAAAGTGCAAGGATGCAACTTTTCAATTTGAGCTTCTTTGGGATGCTTTAAAGGATGTTGGCCCACCAACAATGTAGTGCAGGTTGTGATAGTTGCAAGAATAGTTCGTAGACCAATTGGGTTACTAATTTAGAGCAGATATAGTCATATTTATTGGACCCTTTGTTGTGTGCATACACTCAACAATGCATTGAAGGACATTGCTAAAATTTAGTTGGTATTGGAGTCGTGACAACTACCAAAGATGTGCAACATTGCACCTCCTTGGCCATGTACATGTCTCTCACATGAGGAAGGAATTCCTCAAGCCCAATGATACTAGAAATGCTAGTTATTGCCTCTTATTAGAATGAATATTGGAGGTGCAACCACCATTGCATGGCATGGTTGTGAGTTTTGAATGTACTAGATGGCAAGAATCCAAGATAGACTTCGGAAACAAGGTTAAGTTCCATGTGTTGGATAATGATTTTTGGGTAGTATTTGGTGTCATCCCTAGTCCCTATTCTAGAAGTCATTCACTATGTTGATTCAAATGCTCCTAGTTTTGGATAAATCTACGAGACTTTTGATAGCGTGTTGGGTCGAGTAAGGGAAGCCATTTGTCAAAAGGAGCTCTCATTAGAGTTCTATACGAACTGTATTTGACCCATCATTCAACATAGATGGGACTGCATGAATACACCTTTGCACACAATAACTTATGACCTTTAAAAAAACTAGCTTCCTCTTATCATGACGAGGCCAACGTACCCAAATTTAGCATTACGGGGACCACTAGCACCATTCAATTTGGTCACCTTCGGCTTAGAATCCATGAGCGAAGGATATGTATTCTGCCAGAGTCTTCCAAGGCTTGCATTTTGATTTGACAAACAATTGTTGCCAATGCCAAATACATTTATCCAAAAGGGTGTATAAAAAGGCATGAGATAGTTCCTCCCATTGATGATTCTGAGCTAAAGAGTAGGTTTTGAGATGCAATTGCAACGAGGGGGAATAACTTTAGAGACAATTTACTTAGTTTGAAGGTCTCATGGCTCCCTTCAACAAGCTTGATGCTGAAAAATCATAGAGATTTAGGTCAAGATGACCTAAGTGGTTGGTGGAGGATGCATGGGGATGGAGATCCAGAGCTCCAACATCTTGCTATTTGCATGCTGTCTCGACTTGCTAGTTCCTCTACAATAGAGAAGAATTGGTCCACATATAGCTTCATCCACTCTATCAAGATGAACATGTCCACCTCTAGGAGAGTAAAGGAGCTAGTTGCTATGCATAATGCCCTATGTCTTGAGCATAGGAAGACACCAAACAAACAAGATGATGGGATGTTGTTCTAGAGGATGATGCATAGGTAGATGAGGAGGGACCTGACGAGGCACAACTTAGGTTGGTTGGTGTGCCATTGAGCATTCTAAAGAATGAAAATGATTTTGATTCATATAGCAACATTCCATGGTTGATCTTGATTTCGACAACTACATGTAGAGACTAGTGGGGCATTGCTTTGAGCAGTGATGCTCATTTGTCATTTGATCTCATTTTGCTACTTTTAGCTTTTTGGTAGCTTTGATAGACTTGACTCTTTGAATCTTTAGTCATTTGAACTTTTGGTGTATTAGATTTTTAGTATTTGTTACCAACTATTTTGTACCATAGTTGGACTTCTTGTGAGCCGCCAGTTTTATGAACATATCAAGTGTTCATCATCAGTGTTCAGAAGTTCAGAAGACTTTTTTAGGGCCAATTTTGGCCCCTTTTGTAATAATTGCAAGTCTAGACCCCCATGGGGGAATTGTAATAAGTTGGTCTAAGCATGGTCATTTTGTAAAAGGCTTGGCCTACCTTAGGTTTGGCTATCAAGGGGATACTCTAGAGTGTTTTTTCCTTAGGAATTATGCATTGCGCTTCATTGGCGTATAATTCCTGAGTTTTTTCACTCATACCTCTAAAGCTGGAGTATTTTCCATGGTGGTCGAACCTAGGGAGGTTATTAAAGCCTATGTGTCTATGTATTTTTTACATGTTAGCCATCAATATTGATCCATATGGACATGCACTGGGTCCCTTAGGATTTTCTTTAAGTTCGGACAAAAATATTTTTTCCCGTTTAACGAGGTTTTTTAATGATTTAATTAAAAAATTCAAAACAGTGATAAAAGTGTGGTTAAGAGGTTAAATTTACCATGGGGGTGCTCGTTTTCTAAACCAGAGCACCCTCAAAACCCCTAAACCCACTTTTCCTAAGTTTTGAGTGAATATTATTCACTTTAATAAAATTTCTCTTGAAAATAATTACGGAGAATTATTTAATTAAAATAATAAAGTTTGGAGAAAAATCAATTTCTCTAAAATTGAGGGATTGAGGCCAAATAAAGGCCCAATTGACATGGCAATCAATATCGGAGGCTAATCCAATCAACTCAGATCACATTCAGTTAAGTATCGGAGCATTGCAAGCTTACCTTCCTTGAAGAATGTGCCCTCCTTCTAGACTTGGGCGACTTTCCTATTTGGCAAGTGTTTGTTGGTTGGGAGATATCTCAATGCTATGAGGGGCACCCCTCTCATGAGGTGGCGTCCACCACCCTAAGGCGCCAACCAAGAGCCAATTAATGCATTGTTCCATCCTTTATTCACTCCTTGGATTGGGATATGCGCCCTCTTGACCTAGATTGCTCCATAAACTCTACCTCTCTTCTATCTTGTGCTATAAAAGCAGGTGCTTGCTCCATTGATAGGGATGGATGCAAGGAACCTCTGCTTAACTGTGTAATGTATTTTGCTTATCATTTTGGAATAAAGTTGAGACTTTGGAGGTCCATGTTGTGCAAGGATTCTTATGGTGAATGCATGATTTAATTGTTGAGGTGATACCCTTCTAATCTCTTTCCTTCTTATGCAAGTGTAGTAATCTATTATCTAGCTTAGAAGATTATCATTGTAGTCCATAGAGTAAGCATTTGAAGGCTTCAATTTGTTTGCTTGTGTGAAGTTTTCCAAGATTTGAATGAGCAAACTGTAGTAAATTATACTGATGTTTCTTCAATCTTTGTTTATGTAGCACACCAGATTTGATCTCCCTTGCTTTGAAGTTTTGTAGATTTACAGGTTCACCAAGTGTGAAGGCGAGCTTGACCTCAATTGCATCTTGTTCATCTTCACAAAATACTTTGGGTCTAATTCTCCTTGTTTTGCAGGATCTTCAAGTTCTTATTCAATATTCAAGCTTGAGTTTGAATCCTTCTTCCTTCCTTTAAAACTTCAATCAAAATCTTATTTCCCTTTTTGTTAAAAGAAGCAAGTAGATCTAGGCTTGTGAATTTCGAATTTTAAATAGTCTACTTAGCTCAATCATAGATCTATATGTCTTAAAGAACCATCTCAGATCTAGATTTATGCTCTTTATTACTTGAAGGCTTGAAGCAATAATTGTTCCCATTTTTACTAGTAAATTTGTATATTTTTGTGATTATACTAAGAAATACTAACACTTTAACAAGTTTTTGTTTGCTGATTTTTTGTATTATTTTACAGAAGAGCGAGGAAAGGAAGCGAAATCTTTGAACTTGAACCACAAAAGACCCCTTTTCTTCAATCCCCTTCTTTCCCTCAACTTTCTTTGAAAGTTTAAAGTCTCTTGAATCTCGCAATTTTTGCGGATCAAGAGCGCTCTCTATCGGAGAGTTATTAATAAAATTTTTGTAATAATTTTAATAAAGATCAAGTGGGATTACGACTCCTACGCCCTTCTTCCCCCATTTGGGGGAAGCATGTATCTTCCATTTTTATTTTGCTTTCTACCTGCACAGAACTAGAGTAGTATCATGTTAGGCTAGCTTTCAATTTCGCAAAAGTTAAAATTCATTTTACTTAGAATTTCATTTTTGCAATTTTTTAAAAGTATTTCAGTTTTGCAATTTTATCTTTTCTTAGATTTTGCTAAAACAAATACTAACCCCCTTGCTTTCCCGAGTACGGTCTTTGACCTGAAAGAGACTCTTGGGTACTAATTAGACAATTTGTGATTTTTGTTTTATATCTCTTATTATGTTGATTAAAGTATTACTCATCAAAATCTCTTGAATCTCGCTTTAAGCGGATCAAGAGTGCTCTCTGTCGGAGAGTTTTTTCCTTTTTTTTTAGATCTCTTGAATCTCGCCTTAGGCGGATCAAGAGTGCTCTCTGTCGAAGAGTTTAACCAATTGGAATCAATACTTCGCTCACTCTGTGTATGCTCTACCCATCGCAGGCTAGTCTGAGCTTTGGGATATCAAAAGTGGTAGTGTTGCAATTGTTAATTTTTTCACATTAAGTTAATTCACTCACACTAATAAAACCAAGTCCCATTCAACCGACGAAAATCCGGCGTTGCCTCGAAATTGATCAAAAGTGGGGAAATTTTGACTAAGGAAGTGGGAACAACTGGGAGGCGACCTCCGAGCATAGTTAGGGTACACCCTTGTTGGTGTAGTGTTGAACACTAATCTCGAGACTCATTTCCAGCCCACATATCCTTGTAACTTAGATCATAATCCGTACATATTCCCCGTACCGCAAGGTATATCGGGAATCCCCTCTTCCCGCATTAATCAATTCATCCCATAAAATCCTTAATAAAATAAACCAAGAACATTCACACAACAGTCTTTTTAACACTACACTCCAAAGATCAGTGACTCCATTAGCTCTGGTCTCATTCATTAGCAACATTATTTTAATATTTTTCTTTTTATCTATCTTACAAAACTGTTGTTTATTTTATGATTTTATATGCTGTGGATGTGTTTCAATTAATCTGGCGAACAAACTTGGTTTAATTTTCATCAAAAACTCCTAAAACAACACTCTTTCCAATCACTCAACATTAACTAAAAAGCCTTAGAAACCTTTTTTTAGTAGGGTCTAACCCCCTTGGCTTCGTTAGGATTTTGCTTAAACGGAGGAGTCAGGATCAGGTGACAACACCTGACTCGAGACTTGCCCCCAAGGCCACACCGAGCAGCTTCGAAAGATTTCTGCTGTGCTTCCTGTTACCAACTTTTTTGTACCATAGTTGGATTATCTGAAGAGCCGCCATTTGGCAAACATGATGAATGTTTGTACTCCAGTGTATCAGATGATCCAACATTTGTGACTAGCCAGTTTTGTTTTTGAGTTGACATGACCATGGCCCCATGGGGGTTTGTAATAAAGTGTGCTAGTAGGATCTGAGTGTCTCGGTTCCCCATGACTTGATTAAGCAACTAAGGTATTCCAGGGAGTTTTTTCCCTTATCAATTATACTTTGTCTACAACCGAGCTATAATCGATGAGGTTTTCTCCCGCTTCCTCCAAAGCTAGAATGCCCAATTTTGAAAATTTTGGCCATGGGGGGTTATTAGAGTCCAACTAATGTATATAAGCCTACTAGACACTATTATAATAGGTTTTGGTCATGTCCCAAGTCTCTAGGACCCTAAGAAAAAATTTCGAAATTTTTTTACCCGGGTCCGTCGAGTTTGGGTTTTTAAAGTATTTTTTTAAATTTAATAAATTTCTCTATAGTTTAAATAGAGAAATATTAATTTGTAATATGTCAGTCGTCCGGGGTCCGAATTTGGTGATTGATGGCTCGTTTCATAAGCCAAAAATCACACATGACCTATGGACCAACTAAACCCAACTTTCGGATGTCAATTCAGCCTTATAATTAATATTATCTCTAAAAGCATTTACAGAGAAATTATTAATTAAATTAATAAATTTGAATATTTTGGAGAAATCCAAATCTCTCCAAAATAATCAGAAATGAATAAAATAAAAGGCTAATTGACATGGCATTGGGCATTAAAGAAGATTCCAATCATCTCAGTCATCAACCAGACCACTATCCAGTCAACACAAGTTAAACTCCAATAGAGAATTCGCCCTCCCTCCTTGAAAACTCGATTTAGTGATGTGGCAATTGATGAATGGGTGGTTGGTTAGCATTAAAGCCAATGGTAGGCGCCTCCCCTAATCTAGCAATCACTAAAACTTGGCTCCTTTATAGACTCGAGTTAGCACCTACCACACCTACCACAAACTCCACTTGTCTCTCATTAAGCTCACGTCATCCCTCTTTAAGCTCACGCATGCCCTCAAATTCCTCACGTGGATCCTAGTTGGAGCTCCCTCATTGGATGGGTGGAGCTTCCCATACCTTCCTAAATTCGACTTTGCCATGTGGACTAGAACCCCAAGCCTTTTGATTGAGTTTGAACTGGAATTCGACTTTACAACTCAGTGTTATTTGGCTCTCTTTGGCCAAATTCGAATTAGGGTTTAGTATCTTGTTTTGTTATATAAGAGATGCATTTAGGCTCTCTTCTCATGGAGAATTATTGTAAACTTACTCTGCGGAGATTGTAATAGCTATTGGCTATCATTGGAAATAAAGTTGGCTTTGGAGGCAAATTGCGTGCACTTCTATTGGTTCATGAGTTATTAATACATTGTTGAGGTAATATCTGTAATGTTTTCTTCATTTATGCAATTTCAAGCTTGATTTAAATGTATGCTTAGATCTCTTTCCTAAGAGCGTAGGGCAAGCATTTGATGGTCCCAATTTGTTTGCTAGGCTTAGGCTTGAATAGTATAAAGAGTGCAACTTGTAATCGGTCTTACTACCTTGTCTCTTTATGCATTTTTGTCTAACTCTCTATATTTAATCAAGTGTTGTTTGTATAAGTGTTTGTGCATTGCAGATCTTCAAAATGGTTGAGATGAGATGAACTCGGTTGTATCTCCCTCTTCTCCACCAACAAAAAACCTTTACTAATAGTGTGTTTGCAGGATACTTCCAAGGAGCAAGATCTTAAGATTGGCATCAAAGTAGAAAGGGTTTTCTCTTCCATCAACAAAATTTTCATCATTCAAACTTGGTTACAAAAGGGTTCTTTCTTCAAACCCCTCTTATTTGCTCCTTGTTTCCTTTTTCTCATTGGTTTGCTAGGCCTATTTTCCTCCATAGCTTTCCCTACCTCAAAACCCCTCATCCTCCATTCGTTTTGCATCCTCTTTCTCCATTCGTTTTACCCTCTCCATCTCCCTTTCCTTTTCATTTGTCTTTGCCCTAGATCTACCTTCACCCTTTCGTTTTTTTATTCCAGATCCTCTCATCTCTTTCACTCGCTTTCTCCTCATTAGATCCATTCGTCTATCTCCCAAAAGAGCCCTAAAACATAAAAAGGAATTGTTAGTAGTTGTTAGCTTCATCTTTCAAGAAAGTTAGTGGTGTATTGTTTAAAAGCTAGTAGTTATCTCCATTTTAAAGCTTGCATTTCATTTATCTTTTCAAGATCTAGTAGCTCAATCCATACTTAGTTGCATTAGATCTCCTTGTTTTACATCTAGTTTACTTCTTATGCATTGAAAAGTCTAAACTTTAGGGCATCTTAGATTTCCTTTTTATACTTGTTTAGCTTGCATTTTTTGAAGTCTAGTTGCAACTTTGAAAGATAGAATATTTTCCATAAAATTTCTCAAATTTTATTTTATACTTTAGATCTCTTTCCCATTGCATTTTAGGAGTTTGTTGTTCGCTGGTCCGTTTTATCATAGTTAACGTTTTATGTCAAAGTCCCATGCATTTTACGTTTTAGAGCTAAATCTTCAAATCTAGACTTAACTAGTTTCAATTTTGGTTTTATTTTCCTAACGGTTAATGGGTGCATTGTTGAGCAATTCAAGATTTTTGTAGATGCCTTGAAGGGAGGAGACTTGAAAAAGTTTTGAAGAAGAAAGATCCAAGCAAAAGACAAAAGAGAAGAAACCATGAAATGAGCAAAACTTGACACACTTATCCTTTGTAAAAGCAAGCAAAAAACTTGCTTCTTCTTTAAATTTTCCAAGTATCATTTTACTTCAAAGTCCTTCAAGGTTTCCAAACCAAGGCAAATTGTAAAGATTAATAAAATTTCAAGTGGAGGGGGCCTCCACTTTT
Source organism: Larix kaempferi (assembly GCA_027924585.1). Lineage (NCBI taxonomy): Eukaryota > Viridiplantae > Streptophyta > Pinopsida > Pinales > Pinaceae > Larix > Larix kaempferi. Next base: position 22,321,318 of record BSBM01000887.1, read on the forward strand.
TTGGCTTTCTTCCCCATTTGGGGAAGAGTGTTGTGATTGGTTAGATTAGATCTTTTACTTTCTGTTTTAGAGTAGTCTGTTATTTCCATCTTATTCTCTCTTCTAAGTTTTGACCGAAAGTAGTATCCTTGGGATCCCATCCCAGGGGCAGGACCACATAATTTGTGGTTACTCTTCCTTCCCCGTCAGTTTCCTTGGTAGAGCTTTCAGCTAGTTGGAGGTTTTCAAGTGCAGGCGGTTCTTAGAGGTTGACCTTGTTTGGAGGAAGACCCCACCTTAGATTAAAATTATTGGTATAACACTAAATCTTTTATTTTATTCTGCAAGTAGCATGCTAGTTGTGTTTTGCATCATTTGAGCTATCACATGTTTTATTTCTACAAGGTTTCATTTTTCACAACTGCTTTACTTTCTCTTAAAATAAACAAAGCCTCTTGAACTTGGCCAAATCCAAGTCAAGAGCACTCTCTGTCGGAGAGCATATAGATTTGCACTTTCCCCCTGCATTAGGCATTTTAGAATAGAAAGTCTCTTGAATTGTGGTCTTAAGACTAAGTTAAGAGCGCTCTCTGTCGGAGGGTTGAACAAGTGCTCTTAATAAATCAAAATATTTCAATCCACATTCCCCCTAATTAATTTACTTTGATTGTGTGTCCAACACCCGTATGCTCTGCCAACCGTAAATGGTTGGACTAGTACTCAGAAAGGTGAAGGACTTGATAAACTCATAAGTGATAATTAATTAAAACTTTCACCCCCATAACCAACGAACTGGCGTTGTTCAAAAAGTATTCAAAGCACTTCTCAGGGGAGGCGCCGGGGTGCTCAATCTGTGACACAGTGGCTGGTTAGCATTGCGTGCCTCGCTGTGATCTAGATAGGTCCGACATGTCTCTTAAAGGAGCCGCTTAGAATGTCTTTCCGGACACTCTTTTGATATCCTTAGTTTTATCCTAATAATCAAGACCACTAAAGTCTTTAATTTACCAAGATAAGCTGCAAAACGATCTCACGAACATTTCTCTCGAAACACTTGTATCAAGCAACTCAATTACTCAGACATTTTTGACTCCATAAGGCACTGGTCCTTAATCACATATTTTATTTGCTTATTATCAATCTGGAGTACTTGTGTTAATTTTCGTATAAAAAGTGATTTGTATCTGATTCAGTGTATCTCTTATCTTCTCTTGCAACGTGGATTGCGTTATCTTGGTTTTATTTAAAAGCCTTATTGTGTCTCTCACCTTCAAAAACTCCTAAACAACACCCATCCGCATCACAACACTAAAAAACATTTTAAAACACAAGAGCCTTAGGCAACTCTTTGTAGGGACTACCCCCCTTGGCTTCGTTAGGAGTTAGCCTAAATGGAGGAGCTGGGATTCAGGTGACAGTACCTGGCTCATTGCTTGCCCCCAAGGCCACATCTCTCCCCACTTTCCAGTGAGGGAGACAACTTTCGAAAGATTTCCGTTGCTGGTGTGCAGTTTGGCGGACAACATCTTTGGCGCCGTTGCCAGGGAACAAATCTTTTTGTTCCTAGACGACCTTTATTTTTTCTAGTTTGTTTTACCTTTTTTTTTGATAGATTCTAAATCTGTCTGACGACTCCACTGCCCCTTTTTAGTTTTACTTTTGGTAGATTTTTAGTTTAATCACTCTCTGAAATTAGACTTGGATTCACCTGGCGACTCCACTGTTGGTTAACACCTCAAGGTATTCAACTAGAAGAAATTCTGAAGGTTTGCTTAGTTTCATCCCTGAGCCTGAAAAGGTTTAAAGGAGGAGACTAAACAAGCTTGCTTCTCGTAAAATTCTTGAAAATCTTAGATCTGAGTCTATTTTAGACATCCATTCTTTGTTTCAAGAAAATCAAGAAAATCAAGAAAATTTTGAAGACAATAATTGTTTCCTTTCCACCATGGCTGAGTTTTTTACTCAACTAGATTTCACTCAGATAGCAGGTCAACCCCATGATATTCCCGAAAAAGCTGTCGACAAACTCACAATCTTCAACAGCACTGATGCCTCTACTTCTGCTGAGCAGCATATCAGAAACTTCAATAGACTTTGTGGCTCCTACCTCAAAGGCACTGATAAACATGAGGATGTTTACATGACCCTTTTTGCCATATCCTTAGAGGGCAAAGCTGGGAACTGGTACGACAATTTACCAGACAAATCTTTTGCCACCATAGCAGCTTTCAAAACTGCTTTACTCAACAAGTTTGGCAGCAAGAAGGAGCCTAGACACCTAGTTGCAACCTTAACCAGCTTGAAGAAGACAGAAAATGAGACTATGGATGAATTCAATACTAAATTCCAGGAGTTGTCAAATTCCATCCATGAGACTTATGCACCTCCTGCAGCTTCATTACTGGACTACTACATAGAGGCACTGAGTGGTAAGATACAATATCAACTGAGAGATAAAGAACCTACTACTTTGGCTGAAGCTCAGAGTTTAGTTGTCAAGATTGACAAAAACATGATGTCTTCCGGTGAGTCCAACATTTAGGGTTACTCCAGATCTTCAATTCCTTCGAGAAGTAATGAACCAAAAGACAAAGATCCCTTATCAATTATAAAAGAGACTCATGAAAAACAGATATTGGAAATAAGAAGGGAAATGAAGAAAAAACATGGAAGAAGCTGAGGCAAAACACCTTGCTCAGCTGAAAGAAATTCAAAGTCGGGTTATAAATGTTGAAAGGACCCAACCTCAACCTCAACCTAGAGTTTTTGCTACAAAGCAGAATTGGCAAAGAAAACCTCCCAACCATGAACAGAGGCCTCCAAATCAATTAGAGGCTGCTAACATGGTTGAGTCATACAAGCCTTTTTGTAGGGCATGCAGATATTTCCATGAGGAATTTGGTTGCCACTATGCATGTTTTGTTCAAGAGCATGGTTATCCTGAGGGATGTGGCCCTAGTTCATCAGACGAGCTTGTTTTTATCAACCATGTGGGAAATAACTATGAAAATCCTAATGTGACTCAAGCCAACCAAGTTTATCAACAGATTGATTATATGACTCAACTCTACGGTGAGATGCCACCCAGTATCAACAACAGCCAGAGATTCAAGGGAAATACATATCAAAAGAAACCGAAGGAGGGTCCTTCCACTCAAACTGCTCCTAAGGTAATAGTTCCTCACATTACTCAAGAAATTAATAATGATAAGGAAATTGCTGATTTAACTTTTGATTTAGGTAATTGGTTGGCCAACACTAAGGTCCCTGTCCCGGTACTTGAACTATGTAAACTCCCTGGTCAAAGGGAGAAACTTTTGAAAATGTTAGAGCCTCATGTAGATGGTACTCCTCTTTCTATTTCTAAGCCCACAGCTTCTGAAAAACCTCCTGCTATTCCTAAACCCATTATGTCTGAAAAGCCTCCTCCACCTGCGAAGCCCCCTACCCCTAAAAAGGTAACTTTCTCAGAAACTAAAGAGCAACCTTCAACGAGTTGTACAAATGATTTTGGGGATCCCCCTATAGTCCTACATACCAGGGAAACAAGAAGAGAAGCTCACCCGCCTTTCTACATATCATTGATGATAGGTGACCTTCTTCTACATAATTGTATGTTGGATTCGGGATCTGGTGCAAGCCTGATGACCAAAAAAGTCATGCAACAACTTAATCTAAAAACCACTAGACCTTATGGAAATGTATGTGCCATGGATTCTAGACCTGTCGAAGTTGAGGGGATGATTCAAAATCAGACCGTCAGATGAGCCAAGTACCCAGACATCCATGTCACCATGGATATCCTTGTCATAGATGTGCCTGATAAATGGGGGATGCTTCTTTCTAGAAAGTGGGGTGATTCTTTGGGTGGGTCACTACAATTAGACTTATCCTATGCAACTGTTCCGGCATCTGAAAATTCTCTCGTCAAACTTCACTCTGAAAAAGAAAGAAGATACCATGTTGAAAATCCCCAGAAACCATCAAATGAATACATCTACAATACGGATGAAATAGGAACCTACCAGGTAAATTCCACCTTCTTAGATCCTTTTCATAAAGAAATGAAAGATAAGAAAGTTGATGGATTGTGGAAAATGGAGTTTGATGGTGCTTTTTCTAGAGCTGGCAAAGGTGCTGGTATAGTCTTGATATCACCCGAGGAGAAGGTCTTCAACTTTGCATTCAGACTTGAATTTGAAGCCACAAACAACGTTGCGGAATATGAAGCACTTTTGCTGGGCATAGAGATTGCTAAAGACATGAAAATAAAAGGATTAGTATCAAAGGAGATTCTGACTTAGTTGTGCAACAGATCAAGGGTAATTTTGCATGCCACTGTAAAAGACTTAAGAGGTATAGGAATGCAGTATGGGACACCATGGAGTACTTTGATGCATTAAACATAAAAGCAGTCCATAGGGAAGAGAATAGTATAGCAGATAGGTTGGCACTTGTGGCATCTACCCTCCAGTTGCGGCATCTACCCTCCAGCCTTCAGAGGAAATGTTGAACGGAGACTGTACCCTTGAAATAAATTATAGGCCATCAGTCCCAGACAATATGAACCATTGGCAGGTTTTCAAAGATGACGAGCAGATCCTAAAATTCATTCATAATCTAGATGAATTCATGAATTTTAATGTAAACACACAGGAAGAAGGCGAGCAGTATCAGGAACTTAGCCAGCCTATCAACCCGATATCACGTGGCTTCACCAAGCTAGAGAATATCTTTGATAGGCAGGATGGGAAGAAAAATAACATCGACCAAATGAAACCAGGGGATAATATTGAAATAAATATTCGAACGGAAACAAATCCAAAAATTATAAAAATTGGAAAAGGAACTGTTATCACCTAAGATGTAGTTACCCCTATGGATAGATCCAGTCATGGATGGCAATAGGGAAGGGCAACTCAAAAGGTGCAACCACGATCACCTCGACCTCCAATATATATGGTTGTCACGCCAGTCGAGGCAACCTTCACTTTATGTTATCTAGCCCAGACAACAAAGGGGGAGACCCGATCTACTCCCGACAGGAGAGATCAAAACCAAGACACCAAATCAGGGTATTTCTAGTTGAAGTTAGGTGTATGGTTTATCCTAGACCTAAGGATGAAGTCACAAGCCAAGTGAGGGGTTCAATAGGTATAGCTTTGGTTCATAGTTGATGTGAGAGTGACTTACAATGTTTAAAGTGAGATCTAGGGCTAGTGTACTAGGTCAATGTCAAAAGATCCACTGCCTTGGGAACCGTGTCCAATGCAGGGTTGTTTAGGGGTCAGACTGGGGCTAACTAGTACATGAGACAATCTTGACCATGGTCCATGATGTCTTCAAAGGTATAGTTCACCATGCAAAAGTCAAGCCACAAGTCAATCCAACAATCTAGGAGAGTGGGTTGCCTTGGAGATAAACCAGTGCCTTGGGAATTGGGAAGTGGAGTCAAAGTAGGGTTGACTTTATGGTTTAGGACTCCTACAACATGAGATAAGTGGACAGTATAGGCCTTGATGGATAAAATGTGTCTAGATCTAGGTTTGACCCAAGTGGACCACAATCCCTAAAAACAAGGAATGCAATCCCCAAGGCAAGATTTGACAAAGTGACAGTCTAGACCTAGGTTTTGAATTATTCTGATTCCGGATCTGCAAAAATCTCAAGTACCCAGTTCCTCGAAGTGAGTGAACTCACTTCTCCAAGGTGGTGCGACTTTCCCTAAGGAGGCTTGAATTTGGGTTTAGGTGGGTCAAATCATGTCGGATGGCATCCAAACTTTAGATCCGGGTAGATCAGTCAAGTAGGGGTATGGATCTATAATTTCGTGGCAATCCACCTGTTAGATCTTTGTAGATCTGAGTTTAAGTGCTCCAAGTGGTCCAAAATGGGGATAAAATCCCTTAAAATGTGGAATGGGACCCACAAGATGAAATTCAAGAAAGGGACAACCTGGGTGTATGTTATTTGATGTGTAGATGTCAAATCAAGTGAAATCTCAAAGACCCATCAACTGGATCTAGGTCAACTTGCTCAAATGGTGAAGTGCGCCTTCCTTGGGAGAAGCTAAGTTGGCTTGGGAGAGGGGTCAAACGGAAACCAATCCACACCAAACTATAGATCCGGGATGCCGTGGATGCTATAGAGGTGGGTTTTCAATATCATGCCCAACAACCCACTAGATCTAAGTAGATCTGACAAAATGTAAAATGAGGGTTTTGAAGTATTTAGGGTTTTAACAATTTATGCATTATGTCAATGGATTGGATAAAGGAAAGAGAAACAAACCTGTGGATCTTACCTGGATAACCTTGTAGATGCCTTGATGATGATGATCTATGCAATCCCGATCAATTTGGAAGCTTTGAGGTAGTCTCTATGCAAATCGATTTAGTCCAAGAAGCCAATGCGCCCTCTCTCCTGCACAACAAACGTCAACAATATCAGATTTGATGCATCAAGAGATAAGACTAATGCCACAAAAGAAGTAACAGAAAGATAGCATAGATCACAATGATACTAATGATAACCCCCTGATACAAGCGAATGCCAAGAAAGTCGATTTGAAGAAGCCTTGCAAAATCGCCCTTGTTGAAGTCGCCCTCCTGTAGACAAACAATGATTTCCAAACAAAGATAGATCTTACCACAATTTCCAAATGCTAGGTTGCAATAGACTTTCCAATCACCATCTAAGAACACCAGATGCAAAGGAGACCACAAGAATTTCCACAAGAATATTTTTCTATACCAATAATCCAAGAGCCAAAGACCCCTTACAATGAGAGGCTCTCTCCTTTAAATAGGAAGGAGAGGCACCAAAACCCTAACCACTTTTTGAATGAGTGGCTAAGATTAAAAGATACAAATGTCTAATCAATGGTTGAGATGAGCTCAACAACATAATACATGGATCACACATAAAATATAACATAAGTGGACAAAGTCGCCCTAGGAGAGGGGAATCCCACCAAATCATGATGACAAAATATCACAAGAGGCTCATGGTGGGTCCAAGGGGTAATTTTATCCCTCCTTGGTCAATCCCCATGGCACAATAACCAATACATAATCATGAAAGTACCAAATCGTGCCTCCAAGGTGAAGTCGTGGTCCTCCAAGGTGAAGTCGTGGTCCTCAAAGACCTCAAAAAAATCCACAGAAAGTGCCATAAGTGATGGATGCGGGCCCCGATGAAGCTGAAACTGCTGGAGGAGGTGTGGAAGGTCCCGATCTATCATCACTGATCATCCCATGCCATAACTTTGCCTCAGTAGCCCAAATCGATTTCCTCAATAGCCATTTCTACCAATCCTGAACTGCCTCGGGAAACGTGAAACTGCCCAAACTGCCTCCTGGAGTGATGGCGCTGTCAAGGTGAGGGTACCAATGTGTCCGGGAGGGGGGTAATATGGTAAAAACAAGTGGCTGGACCACCCCCTCCATCATCAGCGCCCTAGGTCAACCGGATAAAAGTCATCTCTGCTCCGACAGGGCCTCCAACAGACCAAAACTGCACTAGGACAGCCTACTGAGGCTAAATCATCACTGTAAGTGCCCGGAACTGAAAACAAACTGTCCCATTGGACTCAGAAGGTCCAAATCCATCCAAGATGTGTACTCATACACCATATGAATCTCTGCATGATCAAAATAAATATCCAATATACCGGAACAAGGCCAATAATAATGATCTGTAAATGACCAAACACTGCTGTATCCCAAGAATCATCATCATAACCCTGTAGCTGCTGCATAGAATCATCCTGTATGTGTATATAGACCATATATCATCTATCCATATCATCATAAGGTCCAACATCTCATGTCCCATGGTCCTCCATGGTCAAACTAGGTCTAACCAAGGCCAAATACAACTCAGACTATCATCCATGGCTGCTGCAAGGTGTCAAGGTTAATACATGCTTTACAATTTATTCAAATAGCTACTAAAACACAGAGTAATCATGACTGGCGATCTAAATCCAAATATATAGTGTCGTTAGTTATTATTATTACTCAGACTAGACTTTCAGGACCATACTCACTTCATAGTTGTGATCAATTTGCTAGTGAAGGGTGAAGGCTGAAATAAATGGCTAGGCTAAGGGATGACTTGACTAACTTGACTTTGTGACACTTTGGCAAGGGAAAGGGAATACACACTATAGTATATACTGAATGAGCAATAACACAGGGAATGGCGGTGTCTCACAAATGGATGAGTTGTTTAAAGAAGGTTTATTCACCTTCACAGATGCGCACAATCCATAATACAAGCAAGGCCAGCAATTGTTTAGATATAACATTTAAGTTCCATTGCTTTTTGGGCCTGAGGTTTCCATAGCCTTGATCTATGTGTGTTTACAAACACATTGCATAGATTTACATTTATTTTTAGGCTTTCTGCTGCAGGTGTGTTTTTAAGGCACTTGTTTACCTGAGCACTTCTAGGTGTGTCACGGACAGCTTGTTTACCTAGGTATTTATTTTTCCAAAAGATATAACATTTTATTTTTCATGGCCATTTTCATTTGGCATTTCTTTCATATACAAGATATAGCATTTGATTTTTTCCAGATTTGTATTGATGGCAGCACTAAAAGTTTCAGGTTTAGCCAACACAACTTTAGTGACTAGGGGGAATTCTCAAGGAACTCCAACTCACCATAGGTAAGTTTTGTCACCAACTCAGAGCCGAGACACAATAAACAGGGAAGCTCATCCAGTACAGAGGCTACAGTGGGGAAAGGTCCTCCATGTCACTAGTCAAGTAGCAAATCAAGGTAATAATCTAAAAGGTAGGCCACGGATGGATGAAGACAATGAAAAGATGAAGCCAACACTAGCAAGCCATAGTATGGTGTAATGATCACCTCTATTCTCCCTAAGGAGGGTATGTACCAATGAGTATGAATAGTGAACTTCTAAGTCTGAGTAGGGACAGTAATATATATATAATAGGTCAACCAGGTCCAAATATCTATATGATCGCCAGATCATGACACTAAGTGCTAAGACATGCTATAAGAATAAGTATAAAAGCAATCTAACCATAACACAATAGTATACCTGCTGAGTCATATACCTGAAAGCTCATCAACCTGTACCATCACCTGTCCTCTGAGACTGCTGCTGTAACTCTGGGCACTACTGTCTGCTCTGTACCAATGGCATAATGGCTATATCGGGCATCTCTCTGAGTGTCCTGAAACTCAGTCATGGCATGGGGAATATAGCTGCTGTCCACAATCTGATAGTGATCCAATATAGATGCTCATCTCAGCATCTCAAATGCAAGGGAACTGGCTGAATAGTGTACTGGAATGAGAAAAATAATGTATGGTAGCCCGGCTACTATATATGTGATAACAGGAACATCGGAAAAGGAAAGGAATGCACTGATAAGCTTGGTAAAAGAATATAGAGATATATTTGCATTTACTTATGATGAGTTAAAGGCCTATAGGGAAGATGTTTTTCAGCACACTATCCCTCTCAAGCCTGAAATGCAAAATGCCAAACCTTCCCGGCAAAAACTTAGGCAAATAAATCCTAGGTTGGCCCCTATTGTCAAGCAGGAATTAGAAAAAATGCTGGCAGCAGGTATTATAGCACCCACTTGACATACCTCGTGGTGCTCCAACTTAGTTGTGGTCAGAAAGAAGAATGGGAGCATCAGGATATGCATAGACTTCAGAAACCTTAACATAGCCTGCCAGAAAGACAACTATCCGCTTCCCAATATGGAGACCCTCCTCCAGAGAGTCACGGGTTCTAAAATGATGTCCATGCTTGATGGATTTTCGGGATACAATCAGGTTGTTATCAAAGAGGAAGATAGGCACAAAACAACTTTCACAACTCCTTGGGGAACTTTTGAATACCTGAGAATGCCCTTTGGTCTCACCAATGCTGGGGCCACTTTCCAGAGGGCCATGGATTATGCCTTCAATGAACTAATAAGCAAGATCATTGAGATATATCAAGATGACTTAACCGTCTTTTCGAAAGAAAGATCTAGCCACGTTGATCATCTCAGGAAAGTTTTCGAAAGATGCAGAGAATTTGGTAGCTCCTTAAACCCAGCCAAGTCTGTCCTAGGGATAGATGAAGGAAAGCTTCTTGGTCATATCATATCAAAGGACGGAGTCAAAATTGACCCCGAAAGAGTAGAAGCAATATCAAAGATACCCCTTCCCAAGAATGTTAAAGCTCTCCAGTCTTTCAACGGTCATATCAACTTCATTAGAAGGTTCATCCCAAATTTAGCTGAGCTAATGAAACCCATGCAACGGTTACTTAAAAAGGATGCTAAATTTGTCTGGAATGATGAAGGGAGGGCAGCCCTTGGAACCATCAAAGATGCCATTACTAGATCACCTATCTTAGTGAGCCCTGATTACACAAAAGATTTCATGATTTTCTCCTTTGCCTCGGAAGACACCATTGCTGGTGTGCTGCTTCAGAAGAACTTCGAAGGGTTCGAGCAACCAATTGCCTTTATGAGTAGAGCGTTACAACATTCCGAGTTAAACTACACAATCATGGAAAAACAGGCCTATGCCTTAGTCAAATCTTTTAAACACTTCAGAACATATATCGGCTATTCCAAGGTTATAGGGTATGTTCCCCATGCTGTGGTAAAAGACATCCTATCTCAACAGGATTGTTTAGGAACAAGGGGTACATGGGTTTCCAAAATCCAGGAATATGACCTTGAAATAAAGCCCCTACCAAATTAATCAAAGGACAGGGGCTGGCTAAAATGCTTACTCAGAAGAATGAAGAAGCCATTGAAATGATTGCCGAGAACAACATTCCCCAACCTTCCATGACTCTTGCCCTCCAGGAGCTTGACAACATCTGGTATTCCGACATCATTTGCTTCCTCTTCCACTTCAATTGTCTTGATCACCTCAAGGGTCACAAGCGAAGGGCTTTAAGACTCAAAACTGCTAGGTACTGCCTTACCCAAGAAGGTTTGGGTTGGAGAAACCCAGATGGCATCATACTCAGGTGTGTGAATGAACATGACTCCAAAAGAATCTTGACTGAGTTTCACTCGGGATTTTGTGGAGGACACTATGCAGCAAATACAACTGCTCACAAGACCCTAAGAGCTGGATACTATTGGCCCACCATCCTCGCAGATGTTCACAAACATGTTAAGTGTTGCCAAGAGTGTCAACTCTTCACTGGTAAGCAGAAATTGGCTGCACTCCCCCTCACACCTGTTGTGGTCCTTGCCCCTTTTCAACAATGGGGCCTTGATTTTATCGGCAAATTCAAAGATAACTCTAGCAATGGATTTTGCTGGATTCTTACGGCAACCGATTACTTCACCAAATGGGTAGAGGCCATACCTACTAAGAAGGCCGATGAAAATGTTGTCATAAATTTCATTGAGGAAAGAATCATCACCAGGTTTGGAATCCCCTTAAAGATAACAACTGATAATGCCAAGGCTTTCAGTTATGGAGAAGTAAATGACTTTTGTTTCAAATATGGCATCATCCTATCCCATTCCTCAGATTACTACCCACAAGGAAATGGACTTGTTGAGTCCACTAATAATAATCTAATGAGTATCCTTAAGAAAACTGTGGGTGATAATAAGAAAGCGTGGAACAGTAAGATTAAGTATGCTTTATGGGCTGACAGGATAACCAAGAAGAACTCCACAGGGAAATCCCCCTTTGAGTTGGTGTATGGTCTCACAGCCACCCTTCCGGTTAGCATGCAGATTCCAATTTTCAGACTAATAAGTGAGTATGGGACAGAAAAATTGGAAATGGAGCAGAGGATAAATCAGATCATAGAATTGGATGAAGCTAGAAGAGCTGCTCTTGATCAATCCTTGAGACATCAGGAAAGTATGAAGGGTACTTTTGACAAATATGCCAAGCCAAGACCTTTCCAGGTAGGAGATACTGTTCTCCTATGGGACAAGAGAAGGGAGAAGCCTGGGAAACATGGGAAATTCGACAGCCTTTGGAAGGGCCCGTTTATCATCCGTGCAATTGCTGGCACAAATTCTTTCTTGCTGAACACCATGGAAGGAGAAGAACTGAGCCTACCCAGAAATGGGCAACACCTGAAGCCTTTCTATCAGAACAACATTCAAGATGACCAAGGGGTCATCTCAGGACATCTCTGAACCCATCCTTGCTGATCTTTATGTATTTTATGTACCATATTGATGTATCATAGTTTTTTACATGTTAGCTTTTGTATCATACTTCATGTATATGCTGAAAAGAAAAAAATTTCATTTTCATGTACCTTTTATTTATTGAAAAAGCAAAAAATATTATGTTGGTATTATTTATCATGAAAATGTTGGGCTAAGACACTTCCGTTTCTATGCAGGAAATTGATGTTCTAGGATTCTCGAACACTTTCTCTGATCCATAGATCGAGCAAGTGCCCGTCCCGTAGTTGGAGCCAGATGTTACCAACTTTTTTGTACCATAGTTGGATTATCTGAAGAGCCGCCATTTGACAAACATGATGAATGTTTGTACTCCATTGTATCAGATGATCCAGCATTTGTGACTAGCCAGTTTTGGCTAGCCAGTTTTGTTTTTGAGTCGACATGACCATGGCCCCATGGGGGTTTGTAATAAAGTGTGCTAGTAAGATCTGAGTGTCTCGGTTCCCCATGACTTGATTAAGCAACTAAGGTATTCCAGGGAGTTTTTTCCCTTATCAATTATACTTTGCCTACAGCCAAGCTATAATCGATGAGGTTTTCTCCCGCTTCCTCCAAAGCTGGAATGCCTGATTTTGAAAATTTTGGCCATGGGGGGTTCTTAGAGTCCAACTAATGTATATAAGCCTACTAGACACTATTAGAACAGGTTTTGGTCATGTCCCAAGTCTCTAGGACCCTCATAAAAAATTTCGAAAAATTTTTACCGGGTCCGTCGAGTTTGGGTTTTTTAATTATTTTTTTTTAAATTTAATAAATTTCTCTAGAGTTTAAATAGAGAAATATTAATTTGTAATATGTCAGTCGTCGGGGGTCCGAATTCAGTGATTGATGGCTCGTTTCATAAGCCAAAAATCACACATGACCTATGGACCAGCTAAACCCAACTTTCGGATGTCAATTCAGCCTTATAATTAATATTATCTCTAAAAGCATTTACAGAGAAATTATTAATTAAATTAATAAATTTGAATATTTTGGAGAAATCCAAATCTCTCCAAAATAATCAGAAATGAATAAAATAAAAGGCTAATTGACATGGCACTGGGCATTAAAGAAGATTCCAATCATGTCAGTCATCAACCAGACCACTATCCAGTGAGCACAAGTTAAACTCCAATAGAGAATTCGCCCTCCCTCCTTGAAAACTCGATTTAGTGATGTGGCAATTGATGAATGGGTGGTTGGTTAGCATTAAAGCCAATGGTAGGCGCCTCCCCTAATCTAGCAATCACTAAAACTTGGCTCCTTTATAGACTCGAGTTAGCACCTACCACACCTACCACAAACTCCACTTGTCTCTCGTTAAGCTCACGTCATCCCTCTTTAAGCTCACGCATGCCCTCAAATTCCTCACGTGGATCCTAGTTGGAGCTCCCTCATTGGATGGGTGGAGCTTCCCATACCTTCCCAAACTCGACTTTGCCATGTGGACTAGAACCCCAAGCCTTTTGATTGAGTTTGAACTGGAATTCGACTTTACAACTCAATGTTATTTGGCTCTCTTTGGCCAAATTCGAATTAGGGTTTTAGTATCTTGTTTTGTTATATAAGAGATGCATTTAGGCTCTCTTCTCATGGAGAATTATTGTAAACTTACTCTGCGGAGATTGTAATAGCTATTGGCTATCATTGGAAATAAAGTTGGCTTTGGAGGCAAATTGTGTGCACTTCTATTGGTTCATGAGTTATTAATACATTGTTGAGGTAATATCTGTAATGTTTTCTTCATTTATGTAATTTCAAGCTTGATTTAAATGTATGCTTAAATCTCTTTCCTAAGAGCGTAGGGCAAGCATTTGATGGTCTCAATTTGTTTGCTAGGCTTAGGCTTGAATAGTATAAAGAGTGCAACTTGTAATCGGTCTTACTACCTTGTCTCTTTATGCATTTTTGTCTAACTCTCTATATTTAATCAAGTGTTGTTTGTATAAGTGTTTCTGCATTGCAGATCTTCAAAATGGTTGAGATGAGATGAACTCGGTTGTATCTCCCTCTTCTCCACCAACAAAAAGCCTTTACTAATAGTGTGTTTGCAGGATACTTCCAAGGAGCAAGATCTTAAGATTGGCATCAAAGCAGAAAGGGTTTTCTCTTCCATCAACAAAATTTTCACCATTCAAACTTGGTTACAAAAGGGTTCTTTCTTCAAACCTCTCTTATTTGCTCCTTGTTTCCTTTTTCTCATTGGTTTGCTAGGCCTATTTTCCTCCATAGCTTTCCCTACCTCAAAACCCCTCATCCTCCATTCGTTTTGCATCCTCTTTCTCCATTCGTTTACCCTCTCCATCTCCCCTTCCTTTTCATTTGTCTTTGCCCTAGATCTACCTTCACCCTTTCGTTTTTTTATTCCAGATCCTCTCATCTCTTCCACTCGCTTTCTCCTCATTAGATCCATTCGTCTATCTCCCAAAAGAGCCCTAAAACATAAAAACGAATTGTTAGTAGTTGTTAGCTTCATCTTTCAAGAAAGTTAGTGGTGTATTGTTTAAAAGCTAGTAGTTATCTCCATTTTAAAGCTTGCATTTCATTTATCTTTTCAAGATCTAGTAGCTCAATCCATACTTAGTTGCATTAGATCTCCTTGTTTTACATCTAGTTTACTTCTTATGCATTGAAAAGTCTAAACTTTAGGGCATCTTAGATTTCCTTTTTATACTTGTTTAGCTTGCATTTTTTGAAGTCTAGTTGCAACTTTGAAAGATAGAATATTTTCCATAAAATTTCTCAAATTTTATTTTATACTTTAGATCTCTTTCCCATTGCATTTTAGGAGTTTGTTGTTCGCTAGTCCGTTTTATCATAGTTAACGTTTTATGTCAAAGTCCCATGCATTTTACGTTTTAGAGCTAAATCTTCAAATCTAGACTTAACTAGTTTCAATTTTGGTTTTATTTTCCTAACGGTTAATGGGTGCATTGTTGAGCAATTCAAGATTTTTGTAGATGCTTTGAAGGGAGGAGACTTGAAAAAGTTTTGAAGAAGTAAGATCCAAGCAAAAGACAAGGAGAAGAAACCATGAAATGAGCAAAACTTGACACACTTATCCTTTGTAAAAGCAAGCAAAAAACTTGCTTCTTCTTTAAATTTTCCAAGTATCATTTTACTTCAAAGTCCTTCAAGGTTTCCAAACCAAGGCAAATTGTAAAGATTAATAAAATTTCAAGTGGAGGGGCCTCCACTTTTTTGGCTTTCTTCCCCATTTGGGGAAGAGTGTTGTGATTGGTTAGATTAGATCTTTTACTTTCTGTTTTAGAGTAGTCTGTTATTTCCATCTTATTCTCTCTTCCAAGTTTTGACCGGAAGTAATATCCTTGGGATCCCATCCCAGGGGTAGGACCACATAATTTGTGGTTACTCTTCCTTCCCCGTCAGTTTCCTTGGTAGAGCTTTCAGCTAGCTGGAAGTTCTCAAGTGCGAGCGGTTCTTAGAGGTTGACCTTGTTCGGAGGAAGACCCCACCTTAGATTAAAATTATTGGTAGAACACTAAATCTTTTATTTTATTCTGCAAGTAGCATGCTAGTTGTGTTTTGCATCATTTGAGCTATCACATGTTTTATTTCTACAAGGTTTCATTTTTCACAACTGCTTTACTTTATCTTAAAATAAACAAAGCCTCTTGAACTTGGCTAAATCCAAGTCAAGAGCACTCTCTGTCGGAGAGCATATAGATTTGCACTTTCCCCCTGCATTAGGCATTTTAGAATAGAAAGTCTCTTGAACTGTGGTCTTAAGACTAAGTCAAGAGCACTCTCTGTCGGAGGGTTGAACAAGTGTTCAATAAATCAAAATATTTCAATCCACATTCCCCCTAATTAATTTACTTTGGTTGTGTGTCCAACATCCGTATGCTTTGCCAACCGGAAACGGTTGGACTAGTACTTAGAAAGGTGAAGGACTTGATAAACTCATAAGTGATAATTAATTAAAACTTTCACCCCCATAACCAACGAACCGACGTTGTTCAAAAAGTATTCAAAGCAGTTCTCAGGGGAGGCGCCAGGGTGCCCAATCTGTGACACAATGGCTGGTTAGCATTGCGCGCCTCCCTGTGATCCAGATAGGTCCGACATGTCTGTTAAAGGAGCCGCTTAGAATGTCTTTCCGGACACTCTTTTGATATCCTTGGTTTTATCCTAATAATCAAAACCACTAAAATCTTTAATTTACCAAGATAAGCTGCAAAACGATCTCACGAACATTTCTCTCGAAACACTTGTATCAAGCAATTCAATCACTCAGATTTTTTTGACTCCATAAGGCACTGGTCCTTAATCACATATTTTATTTGCTTATAATCAATTTGGAGTACTTGTGTTAATTTTCGTATAAAAAGTGATTTGTATCTAATTCAGTGTATCTCTCATCTTCTCTTGCAACGTGGATTGCGTTATCTTGGTTTTATTTAAAAGCCTTATTGTGTCTCTCACCTTCAAAAACTTCTAAACAACACCCATCCACATCACAACACTAAAAAACATTTTAAAACACAAGAGCCTTAGACAACTCTTTGTAGGGACTACCCCCCTTGGCTTCGTTAGGAGTTAGCCTAAATGGAGGAGCTGGGATTCAGGTGACAATACCTGGCTCATTGCTTGCCCCCAAGGCCACACCTCTCCCCACTTTCCAGTGAGGGAGACAGCTTTCGAAAGATTTCCGCTGCTGGTGTGCAGTTTGGCAGACAACATTTCCCCCCCAGGTGTGCATTTCAGTGGCAACAATATCATTGTATTTTGTTTTTCCATTTGATTTTTCGTTGATCTATATCTTTTGAATTTTATAAATGTATTGAGAAATACAATGATGATAAATGATTTGTGATTATCATGTTATGTTTGTTTTCCAAGGAAAACCTCATGGGAAAACCCAAGGGATGCCTCCCCACATTCATGGATGGCATACCTAGTAAACCCATTGGTGGAGACTGGTGCTCCTCACTCAAGGGAATTCAAGCTAGGCAGATGCTAGCATGGAACTGGCCAAATGCCCAACAACTTTGGTGACAACTGGTTGAGCTAATCCCTTGGGCTAATTATCATGTTATGTTACATCATTACATGTACCATTTATGAATTTTTATTTCTGCCATTGTTATGTATCAGATTTCAAATTTATGATTGATTCAACTATTATCTTTTAACCTTAGGTATAATTTATGTTTCAGTTTATATATATATATATATATATATATATAATTTTTAGTATTTCAGGCAATGTCCTCTATGTTGGAGACCTTGACGCTCAGTTATGTTCTCTAAAGTTTGAGCCTTGAGGGGTTTCTCCACATGTCCCTAGGTTGTGTTACCCTACTTTCATGTCCTCATGTCCTAGAGACTTGGTGGAGCATTGACATTTTCACGAGGCATCCCTTACAAGCCTTGAAGTTATGGCACAAGTTTGAATGGATATTCGACGCATTGTCCAAAATATCCTCTAAATACAAACTTGAACTGATACTTCATAGAAGCAACCACCTTAAGAGTTCATCAACCTATTCCATCATTGACCCCACATCCACCACAACCAGTTTGGTCTGTTCACCTACCAGCATAGATCCATCTGAAACCCGTATCTATCAAGCACCGAGAGGGATCCAATTTGTTGAGGTGTATTTCTTTTTTTAAATTTAAACTCAAGAAATTTAATCTCTCTTGATTGATAGATCCGGGTTTAAGTTTAAGTTTTTATTTTATAAACGAACATCTATTTTTTAATTACTTTTCACAATATTTTATTTTATGAGCCGACATGGATTTTTTTTAAATACTTTCCATAATTTTACTTTTTTTTACATTTTAATTAATGGCCAACAATACAGTGTATTTTTTTACTTTTCATTAAATACTTTCCATTACATTTTATTTATTTTTACATTTTAATTAATGGCCAACAATAATAAAGACAAATGTTACATGTTACAACATCTCCCCCATACTGGGTTGTAGAGCACCTCGTTTCACTCGGTGCAACAAACTCATTAATCAACTAAAGTCCTGTAGGGTACCCAAGAGAAACCTACAGAAAATAGTCTTTCTCGTAAACCAATGGAGTTGTCATCTAACATGCACTTGACTAGAAAGTCCTAGGTTTCACCTGGTTGTATAACTATATACTATATTGACAGTTTACAAACAAATAAAAGGTTGTCAAGAGATTCCTGTACCTTTAGCTGTTATCCAGATAGTTGAGCCAATGCAACAGGCCTCACCTGTCAGTTCTATTGTGATTTTTAAGTTTGATCTTTTCATCTTTATTGTCTGAACAGGCCTTTGAAATTGAAGAATAAAGAAAGTACATAGTTATGAAGTCTGGTAGCAAATCATTTTTGAGAAGTTGAAGCAGTTGACAGTTAGAAATGTGGTCTCTAAGTCAATAGACGAAAGTGGCAATCCACTTTCTTGGATAGTTGTTCATGTTGATTTGACAGTTTCTTATGTCAGAGGGACTGGAGGGAATACATTAGTTCTTCGATCTACACATTCAACCTTGACCACAAAGCAACCGACTATTGGGAACAACTGTATTCAGAACTTGTCTTTTGTAGAAGAGCTAAGCAATTCTTCAAATAGCATATGGCTCAAGTATAAGAGGTCAAGAGTAAAATTACTCAGTGGCCTACTTTTGTAGCTGAGCAGCAGCAACACCAACAACTGAGAGGATTGAACTGATGAGTGAGGGAGCAACAACAACTTGCCCGAGAAACTAATCCTTCAGGACTTGAAATTTAAAATAAGACAATTAATGAGCACATGCATAGTTACAGGAGTGCCAAAACACAAGAATATATGCTTAATTGTGAATGTGCAATGTTTGCTGGTCCGATTCAGGACATCAATCAACAGATGAACATGGTTGGAAGGCAATAAAGCATACAGAGCAACGGATGAAGTTGTTTTAGTAACAGAGACATCATAGAATAAAACAATTGAAAAAGCAAAGTTGACCTCTGTCATTGAGCTTACAAGAAGGTAGATTGACAACACTGTCAACAACTGGCAACAGATTTGACAAGTTATATGAATGGACATGTTGGCCATATCAGAAAAAAGTTTTTCGCTGCATTTCATTTCATTGAGACTGATTCACATTTTGTTCAAAGACTAGTTGACAGAACTCCATAAAATTCTTACAACATCCATATTTAGACATGACCATGGAAACTAATAACAAGGACCTAAGATCACCAGCTAGCTATTGAACTTAAAACTGCAACAGGGAATACAGGCTCCTCAACGGAATGCAGACACCCCCTAAGATCACTAGCTAGCTATTGTACTTAAAACTGCAACAGGGAATACGGGCTCCTCAACGGAATGCAGACACCCCCTAAGATCACCAGCTAGCTATTGAACTTAAAACTGCAACAGGGAATACAAACTCCTCAACGGAATGCAGACACCCATAGAAAGGTTGAAATGTGAACCGCCATCCCCAAGGGATGCAGTCGTTGATGATAAATACCCAATGCCAGAAACTTGCCATGGTTCTAAGACCTGAACTGTTGAAAAAGTCCACAGCAACACCCTAGTCCCTGAAGCTGAAAACACACCAAAAATAATGCAAAAGCCAACTGCACTTTGTTACAAACTTTAGGAATTCCAAAAGGCCCTTACAGTCGCTTGGAGCTGCAGGCTACCTACTTATCATATTCATTTAATACCTGTAACAAATTACAGTATATGCAGCAACTAAAGTAACGTTTGTCAGGTTTTAGTAACTGCAGAAAACATCTTCATTATACCCATTTGTCTATTATACATGAACATCAAAATTTCTCGAAATTCAAGAAAACTGACATTATCCCTCTTCTGCAAGCACCTCATTCATCCTGATTATTGTCAAACCTGCATAATTGCTTCATAAACAATGAACATTGAACCTAATTAACGTAATTACATATAATTTCCCAGCCATAATTGATATTCTGTTTGTGGATGTGTTTATCATTAAATGGCTCTTTATTTCTCCATCACCATAGGTCTAATACCAAGCCTCTTATTGATAAGAGTCTTTTGTAAAGTCTTCAGTCCCATGCAAACGTGTTAAGTTTTGTAGGTTCTCTCATCCCAGCAGCCGGATGACTCCACCCTGGACACAGCAGCAGGCTCCCCACTCCAGGCAGTGGTGTACTACCCAGTACCCACTACAGCTCCTCTTCCAGTTCTTCCTCCAGATAGTGCAATCTTCTGAGATTTCTCCAGTCGTCCTTGGATGGTAGGAGAGATGCTTCCAGCGTTCCATGATGGACTCACCATTTTTGTACCACAGCTTTCAGATCCACTCTTTTCTGGATCGGATCTCTTTGTATATCTCTCTTCTAGACCAGCTTTCCATCTATGGAGTTAGCTCCTTTTGGTTTGGTCTTTAGGTTAGTGTTCTGCTTCTCGCTTTTTATAGGAGCTGCCTTAGCGCTCCCACTTTGTATTGACATCATGGTACCACACAGTTCCATTGACCTACTTTTGTGGTCATTTGTTAGACATTAATATAATTTTCTTATCTTATCTTATCTATGAGTCCTGTTCATGCTCGACATTGATCTATGATTTGTTTCGTATTGTTGGCTTGCCATTTGGGATAGGGGAACATGATGAACTTTATTTTCTTTGCATCACAATTGTGAAGATATTTAGCTTTAATAAGTTAACTGCAATGCTCACATTTTAAGTTTTCACAGGGTTGCTTTAGAGTTTGTAAAAGAAATCCAATCCAAAGCACAGAGAGATTCAGATGCAAGTAGAGACAGTGTTCTGCATGTATTCCACGTTGGGGTAGCTTTTGTGGATGAGAGTACAGCATTGCTAGTTGATTCTCATGAAGCTCGTCAGTTGATTGAAGAGATCAAGTTCATTGTTTCTGGTAAAGCAAATCCAGGAGAGCAGACACATATTGTCCCCATTGAAAGCATCTGGTCCGATGCTGCAGATAGCAAAGAAAAACTGTTGCATTTGTTAGGGAGTGTGCATGATACAACTGGAAAGGAAGATATACTTGGTTACCTTCGAATGCAGGTTTTACAGAAGGTACTTCTAGAAAGTCCATACATTCCCCTTCTTTATAAGTACTACAAGCTGAGGACCTTCCTCTATGTCTCGGATCTCAGCCAATTTTGATCTATTTTCAAAATTTCCTGCAGGTTGCTGTAGAACACGGCTATAGCAAGTTAGTATTAGGGCTCTGCACATCAAGGATTGCAACACATGTAGTTGCCTCAACTGTAAAGGTATGGACACTATCTATCCTTGATGATTGAATGCTAAGCATGTGTGATTATGTTTTATTATGTATGCTTTATATGGATGACCTAATGTTGTATGGAATCAGCGGCATCCAAAACCAACTTTGGCAAAGATGGAGTCTTGAAGTTAGATAATATTGTAGGTGATATTGGATGTATTGCATCTTCTGCTAGAGACATCAAAGATTAGTGCTTTTAATCTTGTAGGAGAGTGGTGATTGAGTAAGAACCATGAGTTTTGTCGTTTACAGTGGGGTTATGATTCCAACCAAGTTGTGTCTAGGAAGCTCATAAGATTTGCTTCTAGGCTTGTAGTCCTCATAGAGATGGTGGTCTGATTGGTTTGTAACAGTCTTTAGTGATAACCATTCTCTGTGTTCTTGGATCTGATCTCATCACATCAAACTTGTTTTATTGCTTTCTGGTATTCTACCAAAGCAACGCTCCAATCAAAATAGGAAGCAGTGTTGACAAATTATTTATGTGAAGCTCCATGATTCCCTACATTAGCTTTGTTTCATAAGTGTAGCCTAATTATATCCACTGTTGCTAATAAGGATGTAACTACTAATTTGATGGCAAGTGTCCATTTTAGACTGCCCCTTCTTCCTGCTCTAACTATTAACAAATTTAGGATGTACTTTTTTTTCCCAAGGAACAACCTCCCGAAAAACACTGTGAGTACATACCCATGATTCATGGATGGTAAATGGGGTAAATTGTCGGCCTTGATTACAGAGCCTAACCTTGAGGGGATCAAGAGAGTTGAACCCACGACCTCCCCAACTTTTGGGGGAGAGATTGCACGTCTGGCTCATGACCACTTGAGCTTACCCTCGGGGCAAAATTTAGGATGTACTTACTGTTTGAATGGGTGTTATTTATATTTGGTTGTGGAGATTCATGCCCACTTTTGCCTTTCAGATGTATAATCCATTAACTACAAGAATTCAATTGACCTTTGGTGCATGTTGTGTTATGATGAGAGTCCTCCTTAAGTCTAAATCATATTATCATTTATCCAAGTCCAATCTTTGAAATGAAAGCCTTTGCTGGAAGGTGTATGCAATAACATGTCAGTGAACAATTATATCATAAGACCAGTGGTAGAGAATCAAATATTGATAAATAACCATCTAGATACTGTATTGAAAGAGGACAAGTGTGTTTGATTTTGTTGCATTGATTGTCAGAAGCAGTCTATAAGATGACCTCTCTAACTTCATCCAAAGCACCATAGGAGTCAATAAGGGTGACCCATTTCCTAGAATTTCTCTGGGATATACATTGATGAGTTGGATTCCTTCCTCCGCGAGCATATTTAGGTTGGGGACGATGGCTTCCTTCACCATGTGGTGATCTCTTTGCTTCTCTTCACCAATGGTCGATCTTCATTGGAGGGCCTTTAGAGATAGATTGATGCATTGGCCAGTTTTTGTGACTTGAAGATAGTTGATGGTCAACCTAGGTAAAACTAAGGTTATGATCTTCAACGTGTCAAAGAGTGCTTTTGCTGACTTACATGTCTACTTCCTAGGGGAAGAGGTTGAGATCATGATGTCCTACACCTAATTTGGGGTCCAGTTTGTCGGGCCTCATTTTAGCATCCACTAGGCCCTAAAGAGCCAACTCAACAAAGGCTACGACTCCCTTGCCTCCTTGGACGGCAATGTTTCTAGAACCAATTTCAAGACATCATCCAAGTTACACCTCTTAGATATGATTATTAGACCTACTATCCTCTATGGTTCAAAGTTCTAGGCACTCAGTTTGTTGTAGATTGACTTGGCCAAGACTGAGAGAGTCTAGACGTTGCTTCTTAGGTCCATCATCTAGCGCAAATGTATGGTTCCCCAACCCATTATTCAGGTAGAGTTTGGAGCCCATCCTTTTCACGTTGAGGCCATCTTATGTTTGGTCTCCTTCCTACATAGAGTTTGGGTTTTTGGGGACTTAGCCTCTCGGAGAGAGAGGTACCCCTATGCAACACTCTGCTTTTCTGATGCCATAGCATTAACTTTTCCAATAGGGCGTGCATGATGTTGGTACTCAAAGGCATCTCGACTTCTCCAATTGGTGGCCATATCCCTAGACTCTCTACCCCCTTTAAAGTATTCTTTAGACGTAATAGGCCACTTCTTGCTAACTAAATAGGAGCTAAATCAAGCCCATTGAAGAGGACATATATAGACTGTGCATCTAGGTTACTTGGACCATACCCTCAAAGAGCCTAGGCTCAAAGATGGCTTTCTATTTGGAGCACTTCTTGGAGTTGCACAATGGCATCATTGTATGTGCCTTGTACACATGGAGAAACTAGATACTTGCACTCAAGATCCACCTAGCTTAGTTTTGGGTTATATTGTTCACCTCCCTTACCTCTCATATAAATAGAGGAAGGAGAGAGTCTTTCCAAACATCACAACACATCACATCACACATTCATTTGTATCTCTTCCTTGGAGTGCTCTCGTAGTGATGCACTAGGCCCCTAGGGTTCATGAGGAAACCGTAATGGAGCAAATGAGGAGGTGAATGATTTCTCTCTCTTGGGTGCTAGGGTTTCTTGGTCTCTTGGAGCATTTTGGATTGTAGGGTTATGGTTTCATCTCTTAGAGGCTAGAGATTAGGGTTTGGAAACCCTTGGATGTGTTTGGGGAAGAAGAGGAGGAGGATGTCTTGGCTTGGAGATAATGTTGGAGGGATTCTTGCACTCAAAGGAGCTAGGATTTGTTGACTAACCCTAGCTAGGACATCTTGGGTGGTTGGGCTTTGTCCTAGCTTTGAGAGGAGGCTATGGCATGTATGTACTTCATTCATTGAGCATATATATATGAGATCTCTGGCTATTGATGTATTGTGTATATTGCAGATTTGATTTCAACATTTTATCTTCTTGGGATGGCTATTTTCAGCTCTTAATTGTCTTGCTGATTTGACACACTTAAGAGAAAATTGTCAAGGGACTTAACACTAAGATCGAAGATAAGAGTACAACCATCTATTGTTGTTGTGTTTGTTGTTATATCTGTTGTATAAGAATAGTTTTCAGATCTGGTTTATGCATGCGAAATTGCTCTAAAGGGTAAGAAACTCATTGGAATGATCAATATCTTTTCTCCTTTGAATTTCCGTGAATTTTGGGGCTACTAGAAGTGAATTATTGTGATTGTTCCATTGCTACTTTACGCATTAATTTACAGTAGTCCTAAAGGCCGAAAATTCTAGGGTTAAAATTTGAGGAACCTTCATAGAAGAAGGTGAATTTTTAGATTTCCATTAATTGCCCAGTGCAAATGAAATTTCAACATTGTATCAAAGCGGTTGTAGTTGAGATCACTCTTGAGTAAGAAGGAGTTGTATTTCAGGATAGGTACTTGACCTAGTTAAAGATCATTGGGTGTGAAACCCTAAGTTTCTTGAGATAAAGCACCTCCACCCTTGGAAGGGTTATTTTGTCTATTTCATATATTGTTGATTTTTGCACTTGAGACTTTTTAGGATGTGTAAGGTTACTCTCGGTGTACAAAAGTGTGACATGTTGGATTGAGCTTCAATTTTTGTTCCATGGAGGCCAAAGTGAAGAGAATTGTTCTTGATTTCGTGAAGGATCACTTCATCACACACATTGCTAATAAGATATTAGGTAAGGGCATGTTTGATGTTTTGGTAAAGTTATTTTATAATTCTTGTGCCTCTCGACAGATGCTCTTGGGAAACCAACATTCAATCATTCGCATGAGCAAGACAAATACCATGGTGATGTACTTGACTAGGATTAATGAATTAAAGGATCAATTGGCCGCCAATGAGACTACGGTAGATAAGATAAGATAATTTTATTAATGTCCAACAAATGACCAAAGAAGTAGGTTAATGGCACTGTTTGGTACCATGATGTCAATACAAAGTGGGAGCACTAAGGTGGCTCCTATAAAAATCGAGATGTAGAAAGAAAAGTATGTCTCTAACCTAAATACCAGAAAACTAACTCCAAAGATGGAGAGTCGGTCCAGGATCTAGGATCTGTGGTACAAAAGGTGTAAGTCTATCATGGTTCCCTGGTACCATCTCTCCTAACATTCGAGGCCAAATGGAGGAATCTCAAAATAGAACTCTGTTTGGAGGAAGAGATGGAAGAGGAGCTAGATTGAGTAATGTGCCATTGCTTGGAGTGGGGGGCCTGTCGTTGTGACCTAGATGAAATCATTTGACTACTGGTATGGAGCTAAGATTGGCTATGCCGGCGGTGACTAGTGGAAGTAGAGGTGGTCCTCTGCTTCTAAACTGACTTGGAGTCAAAAGCAGTACCACCATCCCTCTGTTTGTTGGTGCCCCTAGCAGATGGGAGCACCAAGAAAAAGGAAGTAATCCACTAAGTGGAGGCTGGTCTAGGATGTGAATCTGACTAGAGGACAAGGGAGCGACTTCGAAGGGCCTCTTGAAAGTATAAGGCCAGACATCTCTGGTTGGGATACTCGAAGAAACTAGTCACAATTTGAAGCTCCTTGAGAATAAGCTCCCTAAAAAGACAATGGAACTGTCATCGAATCTCGTAGTAAATAAGAAAACGAGAGATGAAGTGCTCCTGGGTCTCAACCTCTCAAAGGTGGCATACCTAGCAGATCCTGTTTGATCGATCAATTTGGTGACCCATCTCCACTCTAAGATGATGAGAACCCACTTTGAAATGGCCTAAAGGATCAAGAGATAGTATCTATTACCCTTAAAGGGTTTGCTCCTTCCTAAACAAAACTTTGGGTTGCTCTTGTGGAGGAAGAAATCAGATTGCAGTCATCTTTAAAACAACATAGGGAAGTAGATGCCATCAGTCTCATTGGAAAGACGAAGAAGGGTGGCAAGAAAGGACTTGAGAAGAAGGATGGGACAGATACATGGAAGAAGGAACTTAATAAGGTCACGTGCTTTCGATGTCACGACATGGGATATTATGCATGATAGTGTTAGTTGAAGAAGGGAAAGGGTGTAAAGCAGGTTGCAGTTAGGACTGTAGTAGGAGTAGAGGAGATAACCTCTTAGTTTGAGACTGCCTTTTCCATGGCTTCTTGTTTATCTACTAACACTGTGTCTAACGTTGGTTGGTATGTGGATAGTGGAGCTTCAAGACATATGGCATTTGACAGGCCTTTTTCAACAGGATTTAAGAGCAAGAGGGAGATATGATCGTGGAGCTTGGTGATGATGCCACATACTTCATGAGAGAAGTTGGCTCCATTTCATTCCAGATGCCCTTAGGTGATGTTCTTGAGCTAAGTGATATTTTATTTGTTCTAGGTTTGAGGAAAACCCTCCTTTTAGTTTCTTGTATGACAGATATACATTGAAGAGTCGCTTTTGAGGGACAACAGGGCGCCATTAGTGATTGTAGTCTAGCAAGTCCGAGGACTTTGGCTAGAGGGGCGAGAGAGGGTGGCATTTACTATCTACTTTCTAACCTAGTAGCATTCACACATTCCAATGAGAGGTTGGATAATCAAATTGAAAATAGCAATGCCACAAAAGACTTCAAGAGAGCGCAACACAAGTAGAGTGAATTGGTGTAGGTGCCCTTAGGCAAAATAATGATTAAACTCACTTGAATGTGATGATCTTACAAATGAGGGATGTTGTGTATTTATAACACTCCACTAGGGTTAAGGTTCTAGCTCCAAGGAGGAGGCTAGGCCGACCTTACCTTGAATTACAATAAATATAATAATGGTGTAACTAACCACTACCACTCACAGGTGGGCTCCTTAAGGGCCTTAACTACACACAAAGTGGGTTGGCATTTGGAAACAAGTGAAGATTAGCCATAATATCTCAACAGATTGGGGGGCCGTGAGGAGAATACAATGGTATACCAAAGGCACAGTGGATTTGAGTATGGAATACACCTAGAGCAAAGATTTTGAATTGGTTAATTACACATATCCTGACTCAGATGGATGTGTAGAGAACATGAAATCAACATTTTGTTATACATTTCATTTGGGATTAAGAATGATTTTATGGAGTAGCAAGAAACAACAAGTACTAGTGTTGTCTTTCATTGGAGCAGAGTATAAAGGACCTTTAACAACATGTGAAACGATTTGGTTGTGATGTGATTTAGAAAACATTAGCATGGTCTAGGATTCACCATCTTTATGTAGTAATTTGTGATAATCAAAGTGAAAATAAGTTGGCAAAGAAAATTGTATTTCATTTTAGGTTGAAAAACATTGAAGTACAATTTCATTATCTTAGATAGTGAAGAAGAGGTAATCATGTTGCAATTTTGCAAGATCACAAAGTAGAGATTGCATATATCCACTTGACCATTAAGCAAGGAGAGGCTTCATAAGTTCAACACACAGTTTCATGGAGATGCATCCCTTGGGGTAGGAGACACGTCTCTTCATCTCACGACGTAGTGGGTACAGGGGGACACCTTAGGAGATGTGAGTGACGTTTCCCAAAAGTCTCCTAATGTCTCCCGCATGGACCCTCACATCTCTAAATTTGCATTGAAAAAAGTTTAAGAAAACAATTAAAAAATCTAAAACCTATTTAACTAACCCTAGACCCACCACTATACATATCCAAGTATATTCCATCACTTGAAGAGAAGAATAGAAACTGCTATGCATGAGGAGAATAGAAACCACCCATGTAGGAGGAGAATATAAGCCACAATGAAGGAATAGAAGAAGCAACATCATAGTGGAACAAACTTGTCGATTTTAGAAGGGCATTATACCATTTTTAGGTTGGCACTACCTATTTTGTTGTTTGCATTTAATTTCAATTTTATTATTTATTGTTCATTTAGTGTACAATGACATCATAGTGGAACAAACTTGTCGATTTTAGAAGGGCATTATACCATTTTCATTTTGATTTGGCATATTTAGGTTGGTACTATCTATTGTTTGCATTTTGTTGTCCGCCAAACTGCACACTAGCAGCAGAAATCTTTCGAAAGTTGTCTCCCTCAATGGAAGTGGGGAGAGGTGTGGCCTTGGGAGCAAGCAATGAGCTAGGTACTGTCACCTGAATCCCAGCTCCTCCGTTTAGGCTAACTCCTAACGAAGCCAAGGGGGGTAGTCCCTACAAAGAGTTTCACTAAGGCTCTTGTGTTTTTTAAGGTTTTAAGTATGAATGATGCGGATGGATGTTGTTTAGGAGTTATTATGTGATGAGACCAAATTAATAGATATGACAACACAAGATAATGATGCAATCCACGTTGCTAAATAAGATAACAAGATTAATAGTATGTTTCAAGACTTATAATCAGATAAAAGCATTCACAAATATGAAATACACACAAGGACAAATGGTCCTGATTGAGAAATAAACCTTGAAGTAACTAGTGCCTTATGGAGTCAAATAAAAACAAAGATTGTGATGCTGAATGTGTGGGTCTTGAAAAGATGCTGTTCGTGAGATTGTTATGAAAATTATCTTGGTAAATTGTAAATTTTAAATGGTCTTGATTATTAAGCTAAAACCAAGGATATCAAAAGAGTAGAACCTTAACCAGGAACAAATACTGGCAACCTCTTAGATGATAGGTCGGGAGCACCCAGATTGCAGAGAGGATAAGTGTACAATGGTTTGACCACCCTCGAGTCTGACAGTGGATTCCCGGCACCACCTGTTTCAGGAAGCAACCTCAGTGATTTGAACTGGTTTTGGCTTTGGGTAAAGTTTTAATTATGTTATCACTTGTAAGTTTAGCAAGTCCTTCACCTTTCTGAGTACTAGCCCAACCTTTGCAAGTTGGTAGAGCATATGGGTGTTGGACAATCAACCAAAAATAAATTAATTATGGGGGATGTGAGTTGAAATGTTTTACTTATTTAGAGCACCGTTCAACCCTCCGATAGAGAGCGCTCTTGACTTAGTCTTAAGACCAAAGTTCAAGAGACTTTTCTAATCTAATATGCCTAATGCAAGGAGAAAATGCAATCATAAAATGCTCTCCAACAGAGAGTGCTCTTGACTTGGATTTGGCCAAGTTCAAGAGGCTTTGTTTATTTTATGAAAGAAAAGAGAGCAGTTGTGAAAAAACAATTAAGAAGCTTTGTAGAATTAAACCATCTGATAGCTCAAATAATGTGAAAGACAACTAGCAACTTGCGAAATGAAAGAACGATAAAAAGACTTAGTGTTCTACCAACAAATTTAATCTAAGGTGGGGTCTTCCTCCGAACAAGGTTGACCACTAAGAACCGCTAGCACTTGAGAACTTTCCAGCTAGCTGAAAGTTCTGCCAAGGAAACTAACGGGGAAAGAGGAGTAGCCACAAAGTTATGTGGTCCTGCCCTTGGGATGAAATCCCAAGGATACTACCTCAAGTCAAAACTTGGAAGAGAGTATAAAAATGAAAAATGATCACTCTAAAGCGGAAAATGAAAAAACTAATCTAACCAATCACAACACTCTTTCCCAAATGGGGAAGAAGACCCAAAAAGTGGAGGCCCCTCCACTTAAACTTTTTATTAAAATGATTACAATTGCCTTTGGGAATTTAACCCTTGAAAGGTCTTTTCTGAAAAACTTAAGATAAACAAATGATTGCAAAATAAAACCTGGAAGCCTTTGAAGGCTAGTACAAAAAGGAGATTGTGTTTTTGGTTTATTGCTTGGTTTGGATCTTCTCCTTGAATATGCTCGCTCTTCTTCGAATGTGCTTCACACGTTTTATCTCCTCTTTCAAGAGACCTACACAAGCTTGAAAAATATACTCAACATGCACCCATTAAGCGTCAAAAATCAAAGAGATTGAAATCTACCAAGTCTAACCTAAAAAATTGAAGCCTAAAACATAAAAAATATGAGAATTTTGTTTGAAAATATTTGTATGGGAAAACGGACCAGCGAACAACAAACTCCTAAAACATGATGGGAAAGAGATCTAAGACTTAAAAATTTTTAGGAAAGTTTTCATGAAAATATTCTATCTTTAAAAATGGAAACTAGAGTAAACAATGCAAACTATACTAATGCAAAAGAAGAGATCTAGAATGCTTCTAAAGCTACCTTTTCAATGCATGAAACTTATAAACTAGATGCAAAAAATGAGATCTAACTACTAATTTTTAAGCAAACTAAAGCTAATCAAATCGTTTTTTGGTTTTTGTGTATGTTTAGGGCTCTTTTTTCAAGGTGGACGAATGGAGCCAATGGTAAGGAGAGGGGAGGATGATGGAGCTAAAGATGGAAGAGGTAATATGAGCTTGAAAGGGCAAAACGAATGGAGGCAAAGAAAGTGGATCTAGGGAAAAACGAATGGACAAATGAGAGAAAGGGCAAGATGAATGGGTGAATGAGGCTAGTCTAATGGGGATGGGCTTGAAGAGATAAGCTTGGAACCAATGTAACCAGGAAAGTTTTGAGAAGTTGTTTGATGGAGGGAGAGGCTAGAGCTCTTTAGAAGTGTTTCTTTTCTTTGAACAATTAATCTTTTGGAAACCTGCAAGACAAACTTTGATTAGGTGCTAATAACCATTTGAATACAAAGAGAAACTTGATCTCCAAGTCATTCTCTGCCTTATATGAATCCTGCAAAACCCTTAAACCAAACAAGTTTAAACCGAATAATATACTTCTATGATTTATAGAACATATATTAAATATTGCAAAAACTTGATATAAGAGATAGGGTGAGAAGAATATCACCAAGAAATGTGAAAGCTAACCCCAAAGCACTTGTGTAGACCTCCAAAGTCAATATATTATTCAAAAGATAAACAAGTATTACAATAGTATTTTGGCAGAGTGTTCATGCTCAAAATCTCCATGAAGAAGAAGCCTAAATGACCTCTCTTATATAGCAAAAGCTAGCAGCTAAAACCCTAGATCGAATTGGCAATGTGAAGAGAGCCAAATACCTAACACTAAAGTCGAATTCCAATCATAACTAGTCTCAACCAATCAAATCTCATGTTTAATAAGCTTGGAGTGAATGTAACTCGAATTTGTGGATGATGTGGATGGGGAGGTGGCCTCCACCTAGGCAAGGTGCCCCCCATCCCACTTTGGGATCACCGCCAAACAAATCACGTGATGCCATGTGTAGAACTCGCACTTCATAAGGGAATGACGTGAGCAAGCTTGGAGGGGGCGAGTTTTAGATTGGTAGATGCTTGGAGTTTAACTACCAATCGTGGTAGTTGAGAGTGGGAGGTGGCCTCCACCTAGGAAAGGTGCCCCCACTCACACTTATTGCAACTCACACCAACCAAAAACTCATTCAATGTGAACTCCACATCACCAAACTCGACTTTGCATGCATGGAGGGCGAATTGCTCCTTGAGGATAAGCTTGTGCTGACTGTATCTTCAACTGGATGAACTTGGAGTTGATTGGAATCATCATGAGTGTTAGGTGCCATGTCAACTAGCCCTTTATTTTATTCATTTCTGATTATTTTGGAGAGATTTGGATTTCTCCAAAATATTCAAATTTATTAATTTAATTAATAATTTCTCTGTAAATGGATTTTTAGAGAAAATATTAATTACGAGGCTGAATTGACATCCGAAAGTTGGGTTTAGCTGGTCCATAGGTCATGTGTGATTTTTGGCTTATGAAATGAGCCATCAATCACTGAATTCGGACCCCGGACGACTGACATATTACAAATTAATATTTCTCTATTTAAACTGTAGAGAAATTTGTTAAATTTAAAAAATTATTAAATATCCCAAATTCGACGGACCCGGTAAAATTTTTTCGAAATTTTTTCTGAGGGTTTTATGGACCTAGGACATGACCGACACCTATTCTAACAGTGTCTAGTAGGCTTATATACATCAGTTGGACTCTAATAACCCCCCATGGCTAAAATTTTCAAAATCGGGCATTCCAGCTTTGGAGGAAGCGGGAGAAAACCTCATCGATTATAGCTCGGCTATAGGCAAAGTATAATTGATAAGGGAAAAAACTCCCTGGAATACCTTAGTTGCTTAATCAAGTCATGGGGAACCGAGACACTCAGATCCTACTAGCACACTTTATTACAAACCCCATGGGGCCATGGTCATGTCGACTCAAAAACAAAACTGGCTAGCCAAAACTGGCTAGTCACAAATGCTGGATCATCTGATACACTGGAGAACAAACATTTATCATGTTTGTCAAAATGGCGGCTCTTCAGATAATCCAACTATGGTACAAATAAGTTGTAACACATTTAATTTCAATTTTATTATTTATTGTTCATTTAGTGTACAATGTTGTACAATGCTGAGTTTATAGTTTGATTTTATTAAAGTGTAAACACAACAAAAATTTTAATTTTTTATTCATTTTTAGTGTTTGCAATTTTTCATTCTAGAATTGAAAGCCACTTCTTTGTTGAAAATTTGAAATAAATATGCAATTCTTAGATTCAAAATGGCAAGCGGGCAAAGCATGGATCCCCATTTCCCACTGTGGAAGTATTGTGAGAGAGAAAGGGAACCAAAAGGGCAAGGCGAAACAACCAAAGTTACATCCAAACTATGTGGAGCATTTTGGAAGGGCACTTACACAAGGGTGAAGGCCCACTTTTTCCAAACACTAGGAAAAGCAGTGGATCCTTGTTTAACTAAGGAAGATAACTTAGAGAAGAGATTGGACTTTATGAGGGAACAAGAACGAGAAGAGGGGAAAGTGCCTCCAATCACCACTGCACGTAGCTCTCTTGCCTCAAGACCAAATGGACGTGATATAATTTAGAGAGCGATGATGATGGTGTTCAAACATTGGAGGGTACTTCTCATAAAATACCATGCAGTACAAGTAGAAGTCCCTTGTAAGTATGTTTAAAGGTAGAGACGGTGTTGATCTTCTTGTAGCAAATTTTTTCTTTGTATTTGGAATTCCCTTCAATGTTGCTCAATCACCATATTTTGAGGAGTTGGTCCTTACCATTAATAATGGACCTATGGGATATAGACAATGTTCCCCCAAGTTTCCGGAATGTGGGAGTGCGGAAACGGGGAAACACACATTGGGGTGTGTGGAGACCACCCCCAAATTTTAGGGAAATTCATCACGATCGTTTTCAAATTTGTCATTTGAATCTTGATATTTTAGTCATTCTAGTTGAAAAATTGAATCAATGATATTGCTTGCTAAAATAGTAAAATAGTGAGACTGAAACACTAATAGTAAATTTTAATTTTTTTTTTCAATGGCTGAAAATAATTAATAAACAATAAACAGTTGAGAAATTAAAAGCAGCAGGTTTAGAACTTTAGACCCTACCTCAATAGTGAACATGTTAGAACTAAGAACTGTAAGACTAAGGCTTGCACAACAACTACAGTTTAAACCCTCCCTCCAAGGAGCAACTCTTCACCAACTAAAACTCTCCCTCCAAGAAGCAACTCTTCACCAACTAAAACCCTCCCACGAAAGCTTGGAGTTGACTATTGGTAGCGTTAGCAGTGGTTTCAAGCTTCAATCTCCCAGTAGCGTCTTCAATCTCCCAGCAACGACTTCCAGCTCACATCCATGGGTGCGGGCTATCCTCCAACTCACGGGATTCCAACTCTTCTCGCGACGGCTCACATCCATAGGGCTCTCCTCCAACTCACAGGTGCGGGTTCTCTCCTCCACAGTAGCTCTCTTCCGAACAACGACGCGGGCTCTTCTCATGGTGGTTCAACATAATTCAACAAAACGATAAAAGGTAGAGTAAGCAAGTAATATGCTTGTTTTTTTATTTTTTCGTTTTGTAATGAAAATGACAAAATCAGGGGGCGTTTAGGAGTCCCTCATTTTCAGGAAGGAGCGCCTAAGTGCCCCCATTTTTAGGAAGGAGCTTCAAAACAAAGGGGAGCGCTCCCCACTGCATTTCGAAGAGTTTCAGAATTTTGGGGGCGAAGGGAAACGTTTCGGCAGGAGCCCCCGGGGTGTGCGGAGCAAGGGGGGTGAGCCTCCGATCTTGGGGGGCAAGTCCCTGTGTAACATTGGATATAGACTGTTAGAGATAGTGGTATCTCGGGATGTCCTCCATGATTCAGATGCCTTGCATGGAGGTACATTTGCTGTATAGGCATCAGGATGGAGTAGAGGGTGAGATGCACTCTACTCAGTGGCATGAATCCAGCAATGGATGCATGCGGACATTCCAGAGTGTTTTGCCTCATGCATGCATGAGTTTTGCATGTACAACTATTAATTAAAAATGCATGCAAAAGTGACTTTTTGCATGCATTGATATTAGGTTTTTGGTAAACCTAATTCATCAGTGAGATGATATAAGGAGGCAGAAGGTCACCGGTAAAGGTTACTCAGAGAGAGATCGGTCAGAGTGAGAAGGGCGCATTGTGCATGCAGAGGGCGACTCTCTGAGAGAGAAAGGAGCTTCTACAGGAGGGAGAGTGAGGGGATCTGAGCTGGATCAGACCTCACTTGATCAGAGGCACTTGGTTCCTAGTTATTATGGACAGAGAGAGTTCATCGAAGTGATTTCTTCAGAGATTGGAGGAGGGCGACTTTTAGAGGAGGGGCGCACTTCCTGAGGAGAGAGACTCGTTTTGCATTCGGTTGACCGATTGAGCAGCTAAGTCTTTCAGAGTGTCTTTTCCTTAATGTTTGAGGAAGGACTGTGATGATCAGAGCTTAGATTTGTTGAGATCTGATTCCGTATGAGTTTTCGGCAGTTGGAGGAGGGCGCACTTTTCCATGTAGAGAGAGGGGCGCATTCTTCAGATCTAGACAGTTGGCCTTCTTCTTTGGCAGAGCAGATCAAAGTAGTAGTGAGAGAGAGACAGTACCGATAAAGAGTTATTTGCAGACAGATCCAGATCCAGTTGATAGTTAGGGCACATTTTCTCAGTGCATGCATCAGTCTGTTGCATGCAGATCCAGGGCTTCGACCCTGTCAAGTTCGGTTGTTCCATCTGAGATATCTTGTATGTATTTGTCTTCTGCTTACTTTGCTCTGGGCTCGAGATAGAAGAAAGACCCACAGATTGTTGGTTTTTCCCTGTTTGGGGTTTTCAGGGTACATCTCGAGTTGTGTGATTGTTGTGGTTTATTGTAGAAGTGTTAAGAGAACTGCTATGTTTGTATCTTAAGTCATTATTGCATTTTTTATTTATAGAGACTCAAACCGATTGAGTTCTCAGGCCATCCATAAGGAGTAGTGATCTCTAGATAAATTAACATGGTATCAAATTGCTGGTAAGGGTCAGGGAGAGCAATCACACTCAAATTTGCGAGCATCATACCAGATCTGTGTGGAGACCCAGTTGGGATTTCAGATCTGTGGAGAGAGTGACCAGATCTACTAGATCTAAAAAGCAGGGTTCAGATATGTGACAATAGAGGTAAGATCTAATAGATCTGAGAAGTTGGAGTCTAGATCTGAGATAGATCTAGTAGATCAGTGAAGATAGAGATCAGATCTACCAGATCTGAAGAGCGGAGCTCAGATCTGTGGTTGTAGAGGTAAGATCTATTAGATATGTGATTTTGGTGGATAGATATGAGATAGATCTATCAGATATTGCATGAGCATAATCTAGATCTGGCATGAGCAGAGTCCAAATCTGTGGCAGATATATCATATCTAAAGAGTAGTGTTTAGATCTGTGAGCGCAAAGTCCAGATTTTAAGAGCGGAGTTCAGATCTGTGAGTGCAGACATCAGATATGTGAGGATAGATATCAGATCTATCAGATCTATGAGTGCAAACATCAGATCTGTGAGGATAGATACCAGGCCTATCAGATTTGTGAGGGCAGAGTCCGGATCTACGAGAACAGAGATCAAATTTGGGAGAGCAAACCCTAGATCTGAGAAAGAGAGGGTTAGCTTGTTCACCATGGCACAAACCTACAGGTTGATTTTGATTCAGAGATTTTGAATTAGCAGTGTTATAAGATCTACAGAGTCATGGCTTCAGGACTTTGTACAGTTATGCATCTAGCTATATGATGGGAATACAAGAAGTGTTCCTCAGTATCTCTGAGACAAACTTAGATTGTTATGAGAGGTTAGTAGTGAGGAGAGTTGGTTCGATGATGTTCCTGCTGGAGTCAGAAGGTCTATTGAAGATGGCAGGAGGGATGCATGTACTAGAGCAGACAGATTTACCCTCAGTATCAGGTTTGGAGGATGAGGGATATAGTATTGTGTTCCGGGATGGACAGAGGTTTCTATATTTAGAGGGAGTGACCTTGGATGCAACAGTGAGGCATGGCGTTAGACAAGGTTAGTTGTACAAGTTGTTGGGCAAGCCTATATGTGGGCCCAGGGAGACCTTGGATGCAGTTTTAGTATTAGTGACTGAGGGAGAGGATGATGCTTCTCTCAAGATGATACTGATAGAGGAGGAGCGCAGATCTGCATATCAGAGTGCAACAGATGCAGCCAAGAAGCCTTCCAGTTCAGAGGGAGAAGTTGCAGCAACAAGAGATGTATTTGATCCTGGCAGATGCCTCTCCATAAGTACCTTCCTCGCTAAGAGGAAGTATGTGGTCAGAGGGTTGGGTGGAGTATTGTTCCTACTAGACTTTGGAGAACTCCTGGAGGTATTAGGAGTACTATTTATTCTAGGACAGAGGGAGTATACTCTCAATGGTAGCATTGGGTGCTGCCGGTTACTCAGTGGTGTTTGAGAGGGATCTGATATTCACTTATCCAGAGGGAGTTGATCCAGTATTGATGGGTCACAGGATCGATAGTAACTACTTGGTTCGGGGACAACCCACTTGAGGCACATCCGGTTGGTTGAGTGCATCCTCATCAGAGCCAGAGGAGGATAGAGAGCAAGATGTTGACAACAGGGATGGTGCTCGGAGGAGTGAGTCTTCTCAGCAGATGGGTGAGTGAGATGCTCACCACGGTGATGAGGTACAGACGAGTGAGTCTTTGGACTCTGATCAGATGGATGAGCAGGATGCTCACACAGGTACCAGCAGGAGACTTAGCTGGTATGAGATGACAAAGATGGACTTAGCTCTGGAGAGAGCAGAGTCAGTTCAGAGAGAGAGGGAGAGCACCTACAGGGCAATAGATCCGCTTGATGGCAGATTAGGTGATTGGTAACAACTGAGGTTCAAAGGGAGTCAGGATCAGAGTTTAGTGACAGAGTCAGTGATTGATTAGGAGGCTTCTTTTGGAGCCACATTGATGGATTTCTATCAGGGTACTACTGGTCAGAGGGCAGCATTGACAAACAGGACAGTTGGGCCAGTATCAGCAGTAGGGGACTTGTTGGATCCAGGCATCAGTGGTTGGACTTCCCTTGATAAGAGGGAGTGTTAGAGATAGTGGTATCTTGGGATGTCTTCCATGATTCAGATGCCTTGCATGGATGGAGTAGAGGATGAGATGCACTCTACTTAGTGGCACGAATCCAACAGTTGATGCATGTGGACCTTCCAGAGTGTTTTGCCTCATGCATGCATGAGTTTTGCATGTGCAGTTGTTAATTAAAAATGCATGCAAAAGTGACTTTTTGCATGCACTGATATTAGGTTTTTGGTAAACCTAATTGATCAGTGAGATGATATAAGGAGGCAGAAGGTAACCGGTAAAGGTTACTTAGTAGGCTTATCAGAGGGAGATCAGTTAGAGTGAGAAGGGCACATTGTGCATGCAGAGGGCGACTTTCAGAGAGAGAATGGAGCTTCTGCAGGAGGGAGAGTGAGGGGATATTAGCTGGATCAGACCTCACTTGATCAGAGGCACATGGTTCCTAGTTATTGTGGACAGAGAGAGTTCATCAGAGTGATTTCTTCAGAGATTGGAGGAGGGTGACTTTCAAAGGAGGAGGGGCGCACTTCTTGAGGAGAGAGACTCGTTTTGCAACCGGTTGACCAATTGAGCAGCTGAGACTTTCAAAATATCTTTTCCTCAGTGTTTGAGGAAGGACTGTGATGATCAGAGCTAAGATTTGTTGAGATCTGATTCCGTACGAGTTTCCGGCAGTTGGAGGAGGGCACACTTTTCCATGCTGAGAGGGGCGCATTCTTCAGATCTAAACAATTGACCTTCGTCTTTGGCAGAGCAGATCAGAGCAATAGTGAGAGAGAGACAGTACTGACAGAGAGTTATTTGCAGACATATCTAGTTGACAGTTAGGGCACATTTTCTCAGCGCATGCATCAGTCTATTGCATGTAGATCTAGGGCTTCGACCCTGTCAGGTTCGGTTGTTCCATCTGAGGTATCTTGTATGTATTTGTCTTCTGCTTACTTTGCTTTGGGCTCGAGATAGAAGAACGACCCACAAATTGCTAGTTTTTCCCCGTTTGGGGTTTTCAGGGTACATCCCGAGTTGTGTGATTGTTGTGGTTTATTGTAGAAGTGTTAAGAGAACTGTTGTGTTTGTATCAGTGTTACCAACATCGACCGATTTATCGCGAGTCGGTGATAAATCGCGATTTTTGAAGAGCGTCGATTTTTTAAGTGAAAATTGCCCCAAAAATCGGCCCAATTTTTTGTTGATTTCTCCCGAGTCGAGTCGATTTTTTGATAGGTGGCGGAAATTTGGGTTTAAAGGCCGCGGGCTCATTTTTTAGTCATTCATTTGGACTCTACATCCCAGGAGAGGAGAGCCAAGGAGACTAGGAGAGCTTTTAGTTTGCCCAAGGAGGATTTTACTCATCATTTCACTCGCCATCAACCATCGATAGTTTATTTACTTTATTTCACTGTAGATGATTCAAGAGTCATGATGATGATCATGAGATACATTTGTTATATTTTTGATGATTCAGTATTCACTATTCAGGAGTAGGACACGATCCATTTTGATGTGTGATGTATCTCTGATTCTCTAGACATCTTATATATCTTATATATCGGTTTTCTTTCCATATTCATGTGGCAATGTGTTTATTTGATGTTATTGTTGCTTTAGATGTTTGAAAAATTGGAAAAAAATGAATATTTTTGTGTTTTTTAAGTTGCCGATTTATTACCGATGTGCTGTCGAGATATCCCGAAACGATGTTTCCTGGACCTTGCCGATTTTGTCACTGTGCCGATATTTGTAACATTGGTTTGTATCTTGATTCTTAAGTCATTATTGCATTTTTTATTTATAGAGACGCAAACCGCTTGAGTTCTCAGGGCATCCAGAGGGAGTAGTGATCTCTGGATAAATTAACATAAACCACCAGGGTATGAGAAATTTCAAATTGTAATGATTGACAAGGAGAAATTGCATTTGGAGAAGCTATTGTCACTAATCAAAGTAACATGGTCTATTGATGGGTGTAGTATTGTGATGGATGGTTGGATTGATAAACAGAATTGTCCTCTTCTAAACATCATTGTGTCTTCTACAACAAGGCCTTATTTCCTAAAGTCATTGTTTAGGGCAAGAGTGTTGAAATACTGAGAGGGGGGTGAATCAGTGTTTGCACAATTATAAAAAATTTAATCAAGAGCAAGTTGCTAATCACCAATCATAGCATATCATCAATGTACATGAAAATAACAAGATGCACAATACACAATATTTTGATGTGGAAACCCAAGTCCTGGGGGTAAAACCATGAAAGTCTTTTTAAAAATAAATTTGACCTAGCAACAATTGGGGTAACAAATTTAATACAACTTTTCCAGCTACAACTGGAAGGGGCTACAACCCCTTAGGCTTCGTCAGCTGCAACTGACAAGCTGCTACAACAGCTTAACTCACAAGATTGTGAGCCCTAGCACCACCCTACCACCCTGAAGAAAAAGACTGCTGAACCTGTGGACCTGTCAAACACCAAACCCTGTACTTTCTGCTGCTGATATCCTCTGCTCTCTGATCACTGCTAAATCATCACTGTATATATATCGCTGCCATACTCTGCTCGTCAAACCCAATCACTGAAGTAGCTTTGCTCTTCTATTACTGAACATCATCATAGGTTATGCATCAACAATATAGTGTATACATCATCATAGTATAGGTAACAAATATCATCACATCATCATCTTCATGTATCATATCATGGCATTCATCATCATACAATGGATCATCATCAGCATTGTCACAAGGCATGGATCATCATGCAGTAGCATGTAACATCTTCACACTTTACTGTTTGCTATACCACTTCATGCTACTGTATACTTCTATTATACAGACCACTGCACACTCCACTGTACACTCTACTATACTCTTACATTCTATTGTACACACTTACATTCTATACCACTCTACATGTAAATACCGTACAACAATGTCATGTCAACATACCTTTGCTGTAGGTGATGATACAAAAATGGACTGTGTACATACTGTAGAAGACCTTAAGTCAAACCTTAGACTTAACCACTGCTGAAACAATAGCAGAAAAACCAATTCAGACTTTTCTTCTGCTGCTGCAAATTGCTCCCACTAAAACTGTCCACTATCCAACGAAGAAGAAACCAATGATAAAAATCAGATTGAAAATACTGTGGAAAAACTTGGGTGTAGGGTTGACTGTTCTGCTCAACGAGTTCTCTTCTCTGCTCCTACTAATTGTTTACTTCAACCAGCAGTCAACACAAAAACCAAAATACTGTCTGTAAAATTCGGGTCTGCAGTAAACTCTGCTAAATTTCGGATCTGCTGTTTGCTCCTGCGAGTTCTTCCTTACCTCAGTCAAAAACTTATCACAAAGTGCACATTCGTTGGATCATCTATTGTGACAATAGGTTAGTGTATTAATACACGTTAGGGTGTGAGAGGGAGGACCATTTAGGGCCGACTTTCAAGGTAGAATTAAACATTTGAAGATTAAAAAGAATTTTAATATTTCATACTTTAATGAGGCCAACTTCTAGGTGGAGGGTAAACACTTTTATTAATTTTGAAACTTGTTTTATCATTCAACTTAATTATTATTTTAATTATGTTTTAGTACTTATTAAATGTGGAGACAAGGCTTTAATGATTAGGGGTCACCATGAGGGCTTCAAGGGTTAGTGTAAAGGTGCAATGGGCATTATTATGCAATATTAGGGTGTTATTAGTGTTTTAAGAGCAAGGCATACAACATTGGGTAGAATGTAGGCTTAGGGACCAAGGGTAAGGTTTTTAGGGTATTTTGTTAGGTCATTAGAGTCACCACAAGTGAAGACACATAACCATCAAGGTGTGGGGGTTCCTAGGCTTCTCCTAGGGTACCATGACCTCTATCAAACGCAAATGACCACTTGAAAGGGTCATTTAGACTCTTGCAACTGCTTCAACCCACCAAGGACACTTCCTAGGGTACTAGGGCATAGGTTGTGGTACTGGGGAACCAGAGAAACAACTTAGGGGTACTTAAACACTCTAAAGGGTGTTCAGGGCTTTTTCCATTGACCAAAGGGCTCCAAGGGCTTCAGACTTGGGCTTGGACAAGGTCAAAAGGTCTCCTTTGACATTGACTGATTTCTAACCCTCAGGGGCTCCTCAAGGGGCACCAAGACACACCGACACACACTTGTTGGCATCAATGACAATTTAGTCAACAATCTCCCCCTTTGTCATTGATGACAACTCCAAAGCTCCCCCTTAGAATGAGCTTCCTTTGTCCACAAATCTCCCCCTTTGAGCAGCCTTCCTTTACCTTCCTTGTTCAACTTTTTCTTCCCCTTTGGCATCAATGGCAAAGGGTACTTCTATCATGCTCCCCCTGTCATGTTGATGTATTGTTGAAGATGGATTAATTCAATTAGGAGATAGTATGACTCCCAATTTTTCTCTGAAGTACTCAAAAGTCTCTCTTGGGAGAGGCTTAGTAAAGATGTCTGCAATCTGTTCTTTTGTCCCAATATATTCCAACTTGATATTCTTTTCTGTGACTTGTTCCTGAAGAAAGTGAAACTGACAACAGGCTACAGCTGCTATATATTATGCTTATGCGATTGATAAGGACACTGAAGACTGCTTTTTGTTCGACCAAGATACTAGACAATTGCCTAGAAAGAATGCTGTTCCACTGGTGCTTCTTCTGTCGTCAATACATCCTGCCCAATCTACGTCTGAATAAGCTATCAATGTTAGCTCATTTCCTTTTGGATACCAAAGTCCAAAGTCCATAGTCCCTTTGAGATATCTGAAGATCCTTTTAACTGCTATAATATGAGTTTCCCTTGGA
Organism: Larix kaempferi; assembly: GCA_027924585.1. Lineage (NCBI taxonomy): Eukaryota > Viridiplantae > Streptophyta > Pinopsida > Pinales > Pinaceae > Larix > Larix kaempferi. The sequence continues at coordinate 22,363,816 of BSBM01000887.1, forward strand.
GCAGCTTGGAATCTGGCAACTTGTCCGATGGCTTTCATCACATCTGGTCTTGAGGCTATTACATATAGCAGACTACCAATCATTGATCTATAGAGCCTTTGATCAACTTCTTTAGATTCATCTTCCTTGCTCAGCTTACAACCGGTGATCATAGGAGTACTTACATGTTTACAATCTTCCATTTGGAATTTCTTTAACATTTCCTTGATGTATTTCGTCTGAGCAATAAAAATGCCTTATGTTCGTTGAGATATCTGAAGTCCCAAGAAGAAGGTCAATTAACCGAGCAAAGACATTTCAAACTCTTTCTGCATGTCCTTAGCAAATTGTTGACTTAGTGAATCATCATCACTTCCAAAGATGATATCATCAACATATACTTCAATGATGAGTATGCTGTCGTCGTCTTGTTTGATGTACAAATTGTTGTCTCCATTTCCCCTCTTAAAGTTTTGTTGCTGTAAGTACCTATCCAATCTGGAGTACCAAGCTCTAGGAGCTTGATTTAGGTCATATAAGGCCCTTTTGAGTCTGCATACATAGTCCTCGTTTTCTGAAAGCTGAAACCCTTCTGGTTGTTCGATATAGACTTCTTCTTCTAATTCCCCATTCAAAAAAGCTGATTTTACGTCCATCTGATACACTTTGATGTCTTTGGAGCAAGCATAAGCCAATATCATCTCGATAGCTTCCATTCTGGCCACTGGTGCAAATGTTTATTCAAAGTCTATTTCTTCGATCTGAGCATAGCCTTTACAAACCAACCGAGCTTTGTTTATGATTACCTGTCCATCTTCATTCATTTTGTTTTTGAAAACCCACTTCGTGCCAATCACATTCTTGTTATTTGGTCTAGGAACAAGTTCCCATGTTTCATTTTTCTCAATTTGATCTAATTCTTCTTCCATTGCTTTGACCCAAAGCTCATCTGTACTAGCCTCTACAAAAGTTCCTGGTTCAGTTGTAGACAATAGAGGTGCCTGCTCATTTCTTCCAGATTGTCTTCTTCTAGTTCCTATTCTGGCATTCTTATCACCAATAATTTGATCTGATGGATGGTTCTTCTGGTACCAGTTCTTAGGAATCTGTTGATCCCTTTGTTCTTCTTGTTCCACAGTTGGTTAATTCTATTCTTCATCTTCCGTAAGTTGTTCTTCATTCTCATCTAACTGTTCTTCCATTTTAATTTCCTTCATTTCTTTCTGATCAGAAACTTCCTCTTCTTCATCATTCAATTCTTCTGAGTCTTCTCTGGATGATGTTAATCTGGCCTCATCTATTTTCACGTTGATGCTTTCGATTACCTTGTTGAATCTCAAATTGTAGCATTTGTAAGCTTTCCTTTTGGATGAATATCCAACGAATATGCCCTCGTCTACTCGAGAATCAAATTTGCCAATCTTCTTATCTTCTCTTTTGATATAGCACTTGCTTCCAAATATCCTGAAGTGCCGTACATTTGCCGCTCTTCCTGTCCATAGATCGTAGGGAGTTTTAGCATTTTTGCTTCTGAGTAATCCTCTATTCATGATGTGTACTGTTGTATGAACTACTTGTCCCCAAAATTTGTCATTCAACTTAGATTCATTCAACATTGTTCTAGCCATCTCCATTACTGATCTATTCTTTCTTTCAGCAACTCCATTTTGTTGAGGTGTTCTGGCTACTGAAAACTGTCTTTTTATTCCGTGCTCTTCACAGTACTTGTTGAATTCATCTGAAGTGAATTCTCCACCGTTGTCGGATCTGAGGCACTTGATTCGTGATCCTGTTTCATTCTCGACCAGTTCCTTGAAAGTTTTGAAACATCCAAAAGCTTCTAACTTCCTGTTGAGAAGACATACCCATGTCATCCTAGTATAGTCATCAATAAGTAGCATAAAATATTGTTCACCATTCAGTCCTTTGCTCTTTGTTGGTCCACATAGGTCAGTATGAACAAGCTCCAAAGGTTTTGTAGAAGAATGCTCTTTTGTCTTGAAATGTACTCTTGTTTGTTTTCCATGTTGATAGTGTTCACATACAGTGTTAGCGGGCTTTGTTACTTCCGGCATATTCCAAACTGCTTGATTTTGGTAGATTTTGACCAAATTGTCAAAATGTATGCAACAGAAAAACTAGGACACGAAATCCATATTGAATAAAAAGATATATTATTGAATTGATAAGATGCTTAACGTTTTACAAGAGCTCGCCTTTTATAAGGTTTGAGCATTCTTAAGAAGGGTTACGTTCCTTCAATTAAACTAATTAATAATTTACTATTAATTTAATACAATATTTAATATTCATAGCATTGCCACTCCCTTTTAAAGAGCTTTGTCCTCAAAGCAATGGTAATGAGGGATGTAACTGTTGAAATTGTTCTGATTCCCATGTTGCATCTTCTTCGGGAAGATTTTTCCATTTTATGAGGTATTCTTTAATGACTCGCGTTCTTAATCTCTTCTCTCTAGTAGCAATGATAGATTCTGGCTCGAATATGATTCTTCCTTCTTCATCTAACAAGGGAAGTATTGTTTGTGCCTTCTGGTGTTGACCTATCATCTTTTGCAAACATGAAACATGAAAGACATTGTGGATGCGACTTGTAGTTGGCAATTCCAACGCATATGCCACCTGACTAATCTTCTTATTGATTTGATATGGGCCATAAAAACGTGGAGCCAATTTATTTTTTCCACCTTGTTTAAGTGATAATTGTTTATAGGGTTGTAGTCTTACATATACCCAATCTCCAATTTCAAATTCTCGTTATGTTCGATGTCGATCTTCTTGTTGTCTCATTCTATTCCTAGCAGTATTCAAATTCTCTTTAAGTACTTGGACAACCTTTTGGTTTTCTTCTAAATGGTCATTTACTGATGCGACCCTTGCTTGGTTGGTGATGAAATCCTTCCATTTTGGGGGTTCATATCCATATAGGGCTTGAAATGGTGTCATTCTTGCAGATGTATGATAAGTAGAATTATACCACCATTCCGCAAGATGTAGCCATTGGAACCATTTATTTTGCTTATCAGTTACAAAACAACGGAGGTAGGTTTCTAAGCATTTATTGACAACTTCTGTCAGTCCATCTGTTTGGGGATGATAAGCTGAGCTCATGTTAAGAGACGTTCCAATTTACTTGCAAAACTCTCTCCAAAAGTTCCCTTTAAACTTGGCATCCCTATCACTTACTATAATCTTCGGAAAACCATGTAATTTGTAGACATTTTTACAAAAAGCTTCGGCTGTTTCTTTTGCCGAATCAGTTTTCTTCACTCCAACAAAATGTGCATATTTGGTTAGCCTGTCTACCACAACTAGTATTTTGTCTTTTCCATCTGATATGGGTAGACCTTCAATGAAATCCATTGAAATTTCCTCCCATTTCTTATTTGGAATATGTAACGGATGGACTCTGGAGTAACCCCGGACTTGAGATATTCTCAATTTTATTCCGCTGACAAATGTCACAATCTGCAACATACTTGTGAATGTCGGCATACATACACTTCCAAAAGAATGATTGCCTTGCATTATAGTAGGTTTTAAAAATTCCTACATGACCAGCGGCTGGGCAGTCATGTGACTCTTTAAGCGCCTTGGTCTTAAAACTGGAATTGGAACTTAAGTAAATACGTCCTTTGTACCATAAGAGATCATTCTTCCATTCAAACTTCGGATACTGATTTATGTTGTTAATTATGGAGCAAATCTCTGAATTCTTGGCATATTCCTTACGAATTTCATCCAAAAATTCTGGGATCACCATGGATACGGCGTAGACTTGTATCTCTTCATCTTTCCTTGATAAAGCATCAGCTACTACATTGTCCTTCCCCCTTTTATGTAGGATCTCCATATCGAAGGTAGAGATTTTCTCTATCCACTTTTGTTGTTCGGTTCTTAATGTCTTCTGCTGTAACAAGTGTTGTAGACTATTATGATCTGTTCGGATTAGGAATTTACTTCCCAAAAGGTATTGTCGCCATTTAGTTAATGCATGCATGATGGCAAGCATTTCCTTGTTGTATGTAGACTGTAGGTATTCTCTTTTGTTCAACTTCCTGCTTTCAAAAGCGATTGGATGACCTTCTTGCATTAGCACAGCTCCTATCCCAAACCCTGAAGCATCACATTCGATTACGAATGGTTTTGCAAAATCAGGTGTTGCCAAAACGGGAGTTGAAGACATAATTTGTTTCAAGGTTTCAAAGCATCTTCTTGCTTCATCATCCCATTGAAAAGAATTTCTTTTTAGGAGATTTGTTAGTGGGGCAGTGACACGTACATAGTTCTTGATGAACCTTCGATAGTAACCTGTTAATCCCAAAAATCCTCGCAATTTTGAAACATTCTTTGGTTCGGGCCACTCCTTCATCGCTTGGATCTTTTTTGGGTCCACCTTAACTCCTTCCTTTGAGATTATATGACCGAGATACTCCACTTCTTGCTTCCCAAATGTGCATTTTGACTTTTTTGTATAGAACTGGTTTTCCTTCAGAAGAGATAGAACCTCTTCTAGATGCGTCAAATGTTCTTTCCATGTCTTGCTATATATAAGGATGTCATCGAAGAATACTAACACAAATTTCCTTAGGTATGGCTGAAATAGTTCATTCATAGTTGCCTGGAATGTGGCAGGGGCATTGGTTAACCCAAAAGGCATTACTTTGAATTCATAATGTCCTTCATGAGTTTGGAAAGTAGTCTTTTGCGATATCCTCTAATCTGACCCTGATTTGATAGTACCCTGACCTTAAATCGAGTTTCGAAAAATATTTTGCGTCATGAAGTTCATCCAGCATGTCATCGATGAAAGGGATTGGAAACTTGTTCTTAATTGTTATTTTGTTTAATCCTCTAAAATCTATACATAATCTAAACGATCCATCCTTCTTCCGTACTAGTACGACTGGAGCTGCATAAGGGCTTCTACTCTTGGTGATGACACCACAATTTAGTAGATCTTGAACCAACCTTTCTATTTCTGTTTTGTGGTGGTGGGGATACCTATATGGTTTAACCTTGATAGGATTTGACCCCGGTTTAATCTCGATTATGTGTTCTATACTCCTTTCTGGTGGTAGCTGCATGGGTAAGTCTTGAAATATGTGTTCATGTTTCTGGAGTAATTTTTGGATTTCCTTCTTGAACTCATTTGGTTCCTCCTCCTTTCCTTCCAGTTGATGACATTGTATTACATATGCTGATGCCCCTTTTCGAATGAGTTTTTCCATATGCTGAGATGAAACTACCTGTGTGTTTGGTGGATGAAAACCATATAGCTTAAAATTCTGCCCTTGCCACTTAAACTTGATGAAATGTTTTTGATGATTGGCAGAATATGTTCCCAATGTTTGTAACCATTGGACTCCCAAAACGATGTCTACTCCTCCCAACGGTAAGGTGTAGAGTTCTGATTCCAGTTCGAAGTCTTGTATTTGAAGTCTCACCTTGTGACACTTTCCAACTTTTTCGATCTTCTTGCCATCTGCAACCATCACCTTCATGTATGGAACTGGATGTACGAACAACTTGAGTTTTCGTGCCACTCTTATATCAAGAAAGTTGTGAGTGCTTCCAGTGTCTACTAGCACTGTAACATTCTCATTTTTTATATGCCCTTTTAACTTGAGAGTCTGTGGTTGACTAATGCCTGTCATGGCTGCTAGGGAGATTTTGGGGGTCTCGTCGTTCCCGGCTACCATATTTGCAGTTTCCTCCTCTTCATCTTCTGGCTCTTCTTCTTCTGATTCACTATTCTCCTCTGCTTCACAAGCATATAATTTCTTTGAGCTGTCCTCGGGGCGACACCTATGTTTAGGATTCCATTTGTCTCCACATCGTCGACATTTTCCTTCCCTCATACGTTGATTCTCGAGGCTCTTCCTATCGTCCCTTCTAGGCGGAGGGGTGTATTTGTTTGTATCATCCTCTGGAGTCGACTGGATGTTTCTTTGTGAGTATGACTTCCCTTTATTTGATTGGAAACTGTCAAATTTGGCCTCGACTGCTTTTGCTTTTCGTCTTGCTGCCTCGACATTCGTTATGTCATGCATTTTTAACTCTTTTTGTATGTATGGTTTTAGTCCTCCCAAGTAGGTTTCCAACCGTTGTTTGTCGGATAGCCCAAATACTCTGGTAGCGAGGGATTCCCATTGATGCGTGAATTCTTCGACGCTTCCCCTTTGTTGTAATCTGGTAAGTTTTGAGAAGAATTCATCTTCTGTGATTCCTTGAAACCTTTTTAAGAAATCATTCTTGAATAAGTTCCAAGTGTATGCGAAGTTGTCTCCCTTCCACCACATATACCAGTTGTAGGCATATCCTTCAAGGTGCATTGAAGCATACTTGACCTTTTCTTCGTCCATTGTAATGTTATATATGTCGAAATACTCTTCTGCTTTATTCAACCAAGCGACGCATTGGTCTTCTCCTCCGTTATATTTCGTCATTTCTATTTTTGCTCTCGGCGGGTACATTACGAATGGTTGGTATTGAGTACCTTTCGTCCTGTTGCGTTCTGGTGACTTAGAATTGGAAGATGGGGTAACCGACATATCCGAGCCATGTTGTTTATGAATTTTTTCCTTATCATCCATTTTTTGTAATATCGCCTGGATACCTTTCTGGCTCTAAGTCACTTTTTGATCTAACATTTTTTGTTCCTTGCTCATAATGTCGAACTTGTCGTCTATTTTCTGCTCCATTACCTGAATGACTTCATCCTTAATTTCTTTCTTAAGCGCTTCCTAGCTCTTGGTGATCATTTCCTTGAAAGTTTGGAAATCCTTCTCTATTTTCGCAATTTGAGCTTTTAACTCCGTCGTCATGCTTCTTAAGTTTGGTGGTGAATAATTGGACCCAATTTTGGCTTTTATGGGATTAAGGACAAATAAAAGTAAAAATAATTATCTTTAAAAATAATTTTTATTTTTATTAAAAAAACAATATAATAATAATATTGTTATATTATATTATTATAATGGAATATTATTATTATATTATTACAATAATATTATATTGGAGTGAATAAGGAGCGTTATGGCTTTACGAAACGGGGGTGAGATGGGCGATGTGATGGTGCTGGGCGGAGTTGGGGATGAGAAGCGTGAGTGCAGAAAGGAATGGCGACAGGTGGATGGGGGAGCACGCAGTGGGGAGTAGGAGTGGAGGCGCAGCAGCGGGCGCAGGTGGATGGGGGAGCACGTAGGCGGAGAGGGGAATGGTGGGAAGGTGGATGGGGAGCACGCAATGGGAGGGACGGCACAGGAGTGGGAGGAACGGAGATTGCAGGTGATGGGCGAGCTGCAGGCAGAATGGTGGTGCAGCAGTGGGAGGGACAAGAAAACACGGGGTGAAGGGTGAAATGAGGGGGTGGGACGAGGGGAGAAGAAGCACGGTGGATATGGAAGCGAATTGGAGGGAGAGAGATGAGTCGAAATGGTGAGTGCAGCGAAACGGAAGAGAGGTAGACGTGGAGTAGGGCGGAAGAGTGGAATATGGAGGAGATACGAGAGATGAATGGAGTGGAGGACGCTGGACAGATCCTTGCACGGGAAACTTCACGCAGTGAACACTGGAGCGAAGACTTGTCGAGAGCCGAACGAGCTCTAATACCAAATGCAACAGAAAAACTAGGACACGAAATCCATATTGAATAAAAAGATATATTATTGAATTGATAAGATGTTTAACGTTTTACAAGAGCTCGCCTTTTATAAGGTTTGAGCATTCTTAAGAAGGGTTACGTCCCTTCAATTAAACTAATTAATAATTTACTGATTAATTTAATACAATATTTAATATTCATAGCAATGTATATGCCCCATTCTTCTGTGCCAAAGCCAGCTTTCATCCTCTTTTCCCAAGTGACCTTTCTCGGACTCAATCTTATCCAACACATATATGTTGTTGGGAGTCCTAGTGGCTGTGGCTACTAACTTTCCTAATCCTTGTTTCCTTATTCTGCATTCTCTTGCGTTGAAGAGGAGTTCATGTCCTTGATCACACATCTGACTGACGCTCAATAGATTATGCTTCATGTTGTCTACAAGCAAGATATTTTCAGCCAAGGAGTTTTTACTTCCAAGCTTTACTGTGCCCTTTCCCAATACTTTTGCTGAATTGTTATTTCCGAAAGAGACAGATCCTTTGTCCTTTTCAATATTAACAAATGCACTTTTGTTACCTGTCATATGCTTGGAGCAACTGCTATCAACATACCATTCACCAAAGCTGTTATTCTATGCTTGAAGAGCAATTCCACATTCATAGTTATTTAAGTTGTCCTTGCGTTTGATCCATACCTTGTGATGTTCCCCTTTTTTATTGTTGGACCTTTCCTCATTTCTTACTGTTGGTATCTTCATTCTGCAATCTCTGGCTGTATATCCACAGTTATTACACTTGTAACATTCTATTTCTGATCTCAAGGGACCAAATCTGTTACTGTACTGTGGCCATCTGAGGCTTACAGGGTTATTCCTTGTTTCAAAATTTCTTCTTTGAAAATAGTTTACAGCTTTGTGTCCAAATTTTCCAATGTAAAGCAATACCCATAAAAGAAATGTCCATACCTGGGAACAAATGAATGAGTTGTCCTTCTGAGATCTTGCCTTTCTGTTGGCCCTCCTTTTGGTATGGGTTGTTCTAGTTGGCATTCGATCTCTTCTTCATTAGGGGAGTCCTTGACAACTTCTGTGTCATGTCCCAAATTTGGAATTGGGTCACAATGGCCTAATCACATTAGCCATATTCATTAGAGTTTGTAAAATTGATGTTAAGGGTCAAATAATTGCCAAGGAGGAAAATTACTAGTTTCCTAGGTTTGGGGTGGAAGCTTTGGGATTTGGAATAATGGAGATAATAAATGATGTTTGAACATTAGAATGGAATAAATATTTAATAAAGGACCTAAATAAATATATACAAGTGAAAATCAAAGTGGCATTTGATCATGAAGACACATGGAGGAAGTGGGACCCACATATGGCTAGATTTCCCCACTACATTTGGCCTCATTCTCTCACCAATTCGAATTCAAGGTGAATGGTAACATACTTGGGGGAGTCCAAAAGGTATTATTCATGGCATGACTCATCCAAGGTCGAAATATAGAGGAAGAGTAACTCCCATGGAAGAGGAAGAGGCAATTTGGAGCTAGTGAGACACTTGGGCTAGATTCTCTAGCTCTATGACAACAATGATGAAGATGCTATGACACCTATGACACAAATCAGACCTGAAGGCTGACATATGACATATATGACATGTCAGGGCTAAAAATAGACTCCAAGAGGGCGCTCAAGGGTGTTAGGGCAGCTAAGATGCTTCCACATGTGATTTGGTGGAAGTGGGAGACTAGGAATTGTTGTACAAGTGGCATTCTTTGGAATCTCTTCCCAACTTGAGTTGGCATGAGTCTCTTGGAAGGAATTCGACCCATGGAGGCCATTAGAACTTTATAAATGTCAATAACAAAGAATGAAAGCAGCTTTTTGATCATTTGTAGAATTTGCAATTGCATTTGTGAAGAGGGAGAGCTAGTGGATGACTAGTTTCTTGCCTTAGCCAATTTCGAGGGTGAAAGATTCCCATCTAAGTAGGTAATTGGAAAGGCCATTCAGACCTTTCATTTGGAGCTTTAATGGAGTCTTTATTTGCAGGTGTAAGCTACAGGGCAGCTCATGGTTTCTTCTATTGCAGCTCACTCCTTCAACCATTTCCAGTTTTGATGGCATATTCTTGATCCTTGAGGGAGGGCGTTTTTGGTGAGCTATTGTACTCTTTGGGGAAGCTTTTAATGCCCCATTTCTTTTGTAATATGAAGTAAATACTCTGTTCTTCATCTCCAAAAAGTTTCAGGTCGAAATTCCAAGTAGAAATGTATAAATCTCATTTTTAATGGAAGAACAATGCCATTTCCCCACTACCTTGTTGTGAGCCAATGTATTGATGATGATTTCGAATGAATGGATGATTCTCTGATATATTTGTGATCAATATACTGCCATGGATGTATTCTACAAGTTTCATGTACTGTACTTGAGCATTTGAAGCATTTTTACTCAGTTTAGTTGTATTGGGAGGTGAAATAGTGCCATTTCCCCAAGGGTCGAATTGGGGATTTTTGCAGTTGAATGGGAGAGGGTGAGAACAGTTGTAATAATCCATTAATGGTGCATATGAGACTTTAATAAAATACTTAACAAATTACATACCTCTGTTCATAAATTTGAGTGGGTTTGGAGGCATTTGGGAAGCCATTTTCAGTGCTTACCCCAGGGGGATTTGAACCCCAAATTATTAGTAAAATTGCATAATTGGTTTAGAATCTTAAGAGAGTTTGCAGAGGTCTTTTGGTGGACATATGTCATCCATAAACATCATATTCAAGTTATAATATCAGTCATACACCTTCCTTGAAGATTTGAAGGCATTTGGAGTCAATTTGAGACCTAGAGACCAATACTAGTCAAAGGAAAATCACTAGTAAAGTTACCTACATTGATCAGAATTGAAAGAGGATTTGCAGAAGTATTTTAAAGGTCCAAAGGCATCCCTGAAACACATATTTATGTTCTAATACCATTCATATACCTTCTCAGAAGATTTGGGATCATTTGGGGCAAAATTGGGACCTAGAGATCAAAACTAGTCAAAGGTCGAACCAAGGAAAAAAAGTGGAAAATTGCAATTTTAATAAAATTTCTAACAAGGGACATTACATTCTGCATAGCTTCTTGGCTTCTCCTCATTACCTGTCGTCATTGAGCTTGAGGCCTCATTAGTATTTTGCTTGTATCCTATACTGGTCTTGTCGAAGAATGGCTTTTGATTGCTAATAATTTGTTCTAGAATCTTGGAGTTGTTTTCATAACTCTTGCCGATATCTTTCGTCTGTAATTTTGTTTTCATAGATACTATCTCAACCTCACGATTTTCTTTTTCTTTCATATTTGCCATCAGCTGTTCAGTAAGAGAGTCTTTGATTCTTTTGGCTTCTTCCAGTTTGACCTTCAAGTCAACAATGAAGCCCAAAATGTAACACACCAGCTGGATGACAACTCTCTCAGGAGAGAGGCCAATGTCACCACACTCCTCTCCTCTTCGCTTCAGGTTGGCTCTCCTCCAACTCTAGGGGGGTGTCCCTAAGATAGGATCGCTAAGGCAGGTACAGTAAACGGGCAAGGTGAATTGAAGAGGCTGCCTTAGAGAAACACAGGTAACAGAGAAATGAGTTTTAAATGGATGATGGAAAAGAAGGGAAAATCAATCCTCAGGGAAAGACTAGTGCCAGTATATCAGAGGGGCGAATGGAGTCAAAAGAGATCAAAGGGCCTTGTGTTATATGTGACTGAGGGGGAAAGATCGCATCATTGAGCAAACCCCGCTCAGTCTAGTGTTTGGGAAACAAAAATAGTAATTATTCTTCTCTAGCTGTGGGAGGTGCGCTATGTAAGCCAAAAATCAAGATTGCACAATCAAACTAGATTAAATACAAACATCGATACCTGAATTTACACGCTCACAAAGGGAAGAAGAAAGCTGGCTGCTAAGAGTTCTTCGCCGAAGGGAAGAAGAAAGCTGGCTGCTAAGAGTTCTTCGCCGAAGGGAAGAAGAAAGCTGGCTGCTAATAGTCCTTCACCTTCCAACGTGATGGATTGTCACCCTTCTATGGCCTCTCACACAATGAAAAGAAAATGCGGAATCTGAAAAGCATTCACATTTATAAAACACTCACAAGTACTGCCACAAAGAATAGTCAATTTATCCAAAGAATGCTGTGATATTTTTCATTAAATTCATGGGGAGAAAAAGTCCCAAGTTTTCCCATGATTACAAGTGAAAGAGGCTGTCCTCTTTATAGGCCCAAAGGCTCTCATAAAGTAAAAGAAATAAAATAATAAAAAACTTGGAAAATGTGGGATCCCAGATCCACCTTTCCATACCCAACGAATGCATGAGTATTTCCATTCATTAAATGGAACTCCACCTTTGGCTGCCAATGAAAACACCAATACCCCAACAAAAGTCGACTTCTATTGATTAGTGAACTCCAAACACCCAGCTGTCACTCAAAAACGCAGGTCACAAAATTAAATAAAGGCTGCTCCAAACTCCACGCATCAAATGAAAATACCCCCGAGCAGATATCGAACAACAGCCACGGTGATTGAGGCGCTCCAAAAAAGCTCCACGTAACTGACTACTGTCAAACGTTGAGACTACCAGTGCAAATGACTGCTTGCTTATTGCATGACCTTTAGTTTTTAACCTCGGGACTGGACTCAGAGTGAACAGAACCTGGAAATCCGGCCCACTAAATCAGCGATAGACTTACTATCGTGTACTTCAGTCTTTAACGCCATCGTCTTCTCTCAGCGTGGAACCCCAAATTATAGCTATACGGGCAAATTTCAATGATTCGACTGTCAATAGATGCTCCAAAACTTCACGTGACAGTGAAACAAAATTTGATCGGCGGTGAAATGAGCGTGTGGTCCGCTAATAACTGGAAATCAATAGAGATCGACTCAGCAAAATAAAAATAAAAACGCGGTGCACTGTCACTAAATCCCGAATCAAACACCAGCTGTCGAAGATTTGATTGATACAACCAATTTTTTAATGAACCCGGCTTGATCAGAAAAAATGGCGCAATTCCATTTCCTTTCAACCCAACGACAAACTTCTCTGCAGTTTTGTCATTTGCTGATGGTGACGGTTGTGCCAGGATTGCAAACCAAGCATAGATGGTTGCTGCCATGTCCAATCTTTTGATGAACCTCGAGCTCGACCAAGACGGTGGCATGTGAGCTCGAAAATGAAGCTGCGTGTTGATTATAACCCAAGCACCGGCATCGTGGACCAATACTTCGGCTGCTAAGAAAGTGACCATAAAAACTCATAAGTAGCTGCTGTATCAACATTAAGACCAAGCAATGGGTTTCCAATAGATATTCCTTCAAGGTTGAATTTATATATTTTGGGCGCTTTGTTGTAATTTAGCAATTTGTTCGCTAACTGTGGAGATTTTTTGATGGAATTGCTTGGTCTCTACTATACACAACAGAACTTTTGTGCGGCCATCTGGTAGCTTTGCTGCACTTAGGGCATCATCTTACGTCGTCAATTTCATCTACACAATTGCATAGACCTTTAATGCAAGATCCTTCCGATTAATCTCATCTGGATCAGGAGGTGCATGTTCAAATATATCGTCCACAGCAGCAAGAACACTATCCAACTCAGAAGTTGTCCTTTCATCCGATTTGCAGGCATCTAAGGAAAAAGCTTCAAGAGCTTCTATTTGGCTTTTGTATTTTCCCGTCTCTTTGCCATTAGCATTTTGGAGGCTTAGCATGAATAGGCTGTTCTCTGGCAGACTTTACAGCACATATAAAGGTATCCAGTTCTTTCTGGGAGGCCTCTCTCTTTTTCTAAAACTTCTCACCATGCATACTCCAGAAGTGACAGATCCAACAGGTCTTTAGCTTTTAAGAAGGAAATTAGCTATCTGAGCAGGCTGGAATTCCTTGGTGCCAGGAACGACATATGTGACTTCTTGTGGCGTTATAGAAAAATTTACCCCATAGAATGCTGCTGGGTAGTATCCAGTTCATTTCATGCACAGCAAAATCCAGCGTCTGGGGAATTCACAGCAGAGTTCCTTTCTGGAGATGTCTGTATCCCAACATCAACTTTGCCAACTGCTTGCAGAACCCTCGGATCTAGAGTTTTAAATGAAAACCTTACCGATGACTTCCTTAAAGATAATCTTTAAACCATTGCAGATGCATTTTTGAGAGATGCATTTCTCATGTGGACACCCCTGTCAATATGGGGAGGTAACATTTGGCTCCAACTGCGGGACATGTGCTCTCCTTGAGAGTGCACAAGAACCTCAGATCCTCTCGGTTATCGCAGACCATCTTGGAAAATAGGACATTGTGGTGGAGATGGCTTGATTCACATCTCCAATTCACACATTTATTACGAAACAGAAAACAGAGAAAAGCATACTGAAAACATTAATTGCTCATGCAAGAGCTTATTTTTTCCTACCTACACTAACTTAACATGAGACAGCAGCAAAACGCTAAGTGTAATGGTACAGCCAATGGAGCCATTCCAGCATCTCATCGGTGATGAAACTTCTACCTTTATGTTCAGTCTTTAAACAGAACCAGGTTTCGACAAATAGAATGTGAATCATACCTGGAAATGTCATCTGAGAAATATGGCTGTGAGCTATAGCACCCCCACTTGGATGGTCTATAAGATCAACAGATAGATAGCATGCTTGAGCACATGCTGTATTAACATAATGCTGAAGAGGGCTTAAATAATCAGCGGGCAGCTTCAACTCTTCATGATAAAACTTTTCAGAAATGTCTTTAGTAACATAAGCTTGAGACAGATTTGAATCTTCAAAATAAAACTGTTCATGAACTTCTTCAGTAACATAAGTTTGAGGCAGGTCTGAATCTTGAATAAAATGATCCTGAGGCAAATCAGGGAGCTGATCAGAATATTTTCAGTGACATAAATCTGAAAAAAATGAGAATTTTCATCATAAAACTGTTTGTGCTGATCTTCAAAACAACTATCAGGGATTCGAGGTAGATCAAAATCTTCATCACAAAACTGTTTGTGAACATCATCAATGTCTTCTGTTATATCCATATCAGGGATTTTTTCAGTGATGTCTTCAACCAACGGTCTTTGTAGTACCTCCTCAATCGGATCGTCCATGACATTCTCTCTAAGCTGCCCTCTTTTATCCTCAACGTGTTCTTCAAACTGCTGCTCTTTTTGTTTAATGTGGACCCTAGGGATAAGAGCATTGTATTCTTTAGCAAGCTGTTCAATTTCATCCACGGTTCCATCATGCCAGCGAAGGAGAAAACCCTCGAAAAACTTTGCCAATGAATCTATGGATTTATTCAGAAGACCATAGAACCAATTGTCTACATCCCCTTCCAAAGTGAAAGCAAAAACGACCATAAGGTCATCTTCATGATAAACATTAAAATCAACCACCAATTTGCAGTAAGAGGCAATGTGATGGAGGGCTGAAACATTATTATTTCCATCGAATTCTGGGAGAATGTCACGCAGCTTCTCATGGTCGTAGCATTCATTAGGAAACCCACGGATATTTGAGAAATCTAGCGCAGCGAAAGCTTCGCGTAGAGTAGTTTCGTGCAGAAGATTACGCGGTTTTTCTTTATCATCATCCATAAATCAAATAATGAGGCACTAAATCTGAAACATAGTCATACCTCATGCCAAACTGTGGAGTCGCCAAGGTGAGCTTGAAAGCTTTCCAATGAGTGTGCTCACCTCTACACCCAATAGGATCTTCAAATCTGCAAAAGGACAAGGGCTCTGTCCCTTCGTGGAGTCGCCATGTGAGAAGAAGAATCTGCAATATAATGTCCCACAAATGTCGTCAATGAAGCATAGTCTTCAAATTTCAGGAACTGGACTTTGTCCCCGGCAACGGAGCCAAAGATGTTGTCTCCCAAAATGGCATGCGTGTTGTTGAAGCCCAAAATGTAACACACCAGCTGGATGACAACTCTCTCAGGAGAGAGGCCAATGTCACCACACTCCTCTCCTCTTCGCTTTAGGTTGGCTCTCCTCCAACTCTAGGGGGGTATCCCTAAGATAGGATCGCTAAGGTAGGTACAGTAAACGAGCAAGGTGAATTGAAGAGGCTGCCTTAGAGAAACACAGGTAACAGAGAAATGAGTTTTAAATGGATGATGGAAAAGAAGGGAAAATCAATCCTCAGGGAAAGACCAGTGCCAGTATATTAGAGGGGCGAATGGAGTCAAAAGAGATCAAAGGGCCTTGTGTTATATGTGACTGAGGGGGAAAGATCGCATCATTGAGCAAACCCCGCTCAGTTTAGTGTTTGGGAAACAGAAATAGTACTTCTTCTTCTCTAGCTGTGGGAGGTGCGCTATGTAAGCCAAAAATCAAGATTGCACAATCAAACTAGATTAAATACAAACATTGATACCTGAATTTACACGCTCACAAAGGGAAAGAGAAAGCTGGCTGCTAAGAGTTCTTCGCCAAAGGGAAGAAGAAAGCTGGCTGCTAAGAGTTCTTCGCCAAAGGGAAGAAGAAAGCTGGCTGCTAAGAGTTCTTCGCCAAAGGGAAGAAGAAAGCTGGCTGCTAAGAATCCTTCACCTTCCAACGTGGTGGATTGTCACCCTTCTATGGCCTTTCACACAATGAAAAGAAAATGCAGAATCTGAAAAGCATTCACATTTATAAAACACTCACAAGTACTGCCACAAAGAATAGTCAATTTATCCAAAGAATGCTGTGATATTTTTCATTAAATTCATGGGGAGAAAAAGTCCCAAGTTTTCCCATGATTACAAGTGAAAGCGGCTGTCCTCTTTATAGGCCCAAAGGCTCTCATAAAGTAAAAGAAATAAAATAATAAAAAACTTGGAAAAGATGGGATCCCAGATCCACCTTTCCATACCCAACGAATGCATGAGTATTTTCATTCATTAAATGGAACTCCACCTTTGGCTGCCAATGAAAACACCAATACCCCTAACAAAAGTCGGCTTCTATTGATTAGTGAACTCCAAACACCCAGCTGTCACTCAAAAACGCAGGTCACAAAATTAAATAAATGCTGCTCCAAACTCCACGCATCAAATGAAAATACCCCCGAGCAGCTATCGAACAACAGCCACGGTGATTGAGGCGCTCCAAAAAAGCTCCACATAATTGACTACTGTCAAACGTTGAGACCACCAGTGCAAACGACTGCTTGCTTATTGCGTGACCTTTAGTTTTTAACCTCGGGACTGGACTTGGAGTGAACAGAACCTGGAAATCCGGTTCACTAAATCAGCGATAGACTTACTATCATGTACTTCAGTCTTTAACGCCATCATCTTCTCTCAGCGTGGAACCCCAAATTATAGCTATACGGGCAAATTTCAATGATTCAGCTGTCAATAGATGCTCCAAAACTTAACGTGACAGTGAAACAAAATTTGTTCGGCAGTGAAATGAGCGTGTGGTCCGCTAATAACCGGAAATCAACAGAGATCGACTCAGCAAAATAAAAATAAAAAACGCAGTGCACTGTCACTAAATCCCGAATCAAACGCCAGCTGTCGAAGATTTGATTGATACAACCAATTTTTTAATGAACCCGACTTGATCAAAAAAAATGGCGCAATTCCATTTCCTTTCAACCCGACGACAAACTTCTCTGCAGTTTTGTCATTTGCTGATGGTGACGGTTGTGCCGGGATTGCAAACCAAGCATAGATGGTCGCTGCCATGTCCAATCTTTTGATGAACCCCGAGCTCGACCAAGACGGTGGCATGTGAGCTCGAAAATGAAGCTGCGTGTTGATTATAACCCAAGCACCGACGTCGTGGACCAATACTTCGGCTGCTAAGAAAGTGACCATAAAAACTCATAAGTAGCTGCTGTATCAACATTAAGACCAAGCAATGGGTTGCCAATAGATATTCCTTCAAGGTTGAATTTATATATTTTGGGCGCTTTGTTGTAATTTAGCTATTTGTTCGCTAACTGTGGAGATTTTTTGATGGAATTGCTTGGTCTCTACTATACACAACAAAACTTTTGTGCCGCCATCTGGTAGCTTTGCTGCACTCAGGGCATCATCTTACGTTGTCAATTTCATCTACACAATTGCATAGACCTTTAATGCAATATCCTTCCGATTAATCTCATCTGGATCAGGAGGTGCATGTTCAAATATATCGTCCACAACAGCAAGAACACTATCCAACTCAGAAGCTGTCCTTTCATCCAATTTGCAGGCATCTAAGGCAAAAGCTTCAAGAGCTTCTATTCGGCTTTTGTATTTTCCCATCTCTCTGCCTTTAGCATTTTGGAGGCTTAGCATGAATAGGCTGTTCTCTGGCAAACTTTACAGCACATATAAAGGTCTCCAGTTCTTTCTGGGAGGCCTCTCTCTTTTTCTAAAACTTCTCACCATGCATACTCCAGAAGTGACAGATCCAACAGGTCTTTAGCTTTTAAGAAGGAAAACAACTATCTGAGCAGGTTGGAATTCCTTGGTGCCAGGAACGACATATGTGACCTGTTGTGGCTTTATAGAAAAATTTACCCCATAGAATGTTGCTGGGTAATATCCAGTTCATTTCATGCCCAGCAAAATCCAGCATCTGGGGAATTCACAGCAGAGTTCCTTTTTGGAGATGTCTGTATCCCAACATCAACTTTGCCAACTACTTGCAGAACCCTCGGATCTAGAGTTTTAAATGAAAACCTTACCGATGACTTCCTTAAAGATAATCTTTAAACCATTGCAGATGCATTTTTGAGAGATGCATTTCTCATGTGGACACCCCTGTCAATATGGGGAGGTAACAGTACCCATTTTCGATACTTTGCCATATCTCTATTCCTTGAGCTTCCACGTAGGCTCTCATCCTTATGCTCTAGAATGCGTAGTTAGTCCCATCAAACAAGGGTGATCCACTTTTACTTTGTTTAGCAAACTTGCCCATGACTGCCTTCCAGTGGTTAGACTGTTTTTGAAGGAATCCGCTCTGATACCAATTGTTGAAATACTGAGAGGGGGGTGAATCAGTATTTGCACAATTATAAAAAATTTAATCAAGAGCAAGTTGCTAATCACCAATCATAGCATATCATCAATGTACATGAAAATAACAAGATGCACAGTGTTGCCTCCCCATTTGACAGGGGTGTCCACAAGCCCAGTAGCAGGACATTTTTTTTTTTTTAAATTTATAGAAAAGGTGAAGATGCAGTCAAAGAGCAAAGTGTCCACGAGTGTTGAATAATGAGGATGCAAATTTTAAAGAATATTTTCAGTCTCCAAGAGATAAAAAAGGGGCCAGTTATGTCCAGTTTCCAAGTATTCGCAGAAAAATTTGAAGGTCTTTGACAGGTGTTTGAAGGTTGAAATAGAAAAGTGTGCAATGGACAAGGATGATCCACAGCACCTGTAGCATTTTCCTAGAAGAATTATTGAGCAAATCTCAACAGCCACAACTCAGCGTATCTAGACAACAAAAGACTGATGTATATGACAACATAGGAGACTGAGTTTGAGAAAGTTTGGTGCATTGATTATGGAACTCTGATCCATTCCTTATAGTTTCATTTCTGAAGATCACAACTAAGAAAAAGACTGATAGTGAGAAGAAAGGAGTAATAGCAACGATTAAAGGATGAGACGATGTCAAAGCTAAAGAAAAAAAAAAAAAAAACCTCAGGCTTCAGGATCCACAGAAAGCATTTGAAGAATTTAAAGAAGCCCTCAGAATGGCTCAAACTCTTGGGGATCCTATTGAAGCTAAAAAGAGAGCTCAAGGACTGGGGGCATCATGCCAACGACAGCGGAAGTTTCGTGAAGCTATAAAATATCATTCCTTGGTATTATCAATTTCAGAGAGGGAGCATCCATCTATGCGACAACAAGCAGTTCCACGGGTCACCACTTGACGGCAAATGTTTGATGAAGATTCGAGTTTACATTTAAATGCAATAATCGTGTTTCAACTAAGTGATCGGCGTATGGCAGATTTGGATCGGAGGCCACTCCAAATCCATTACAACACACAGTCTTTTTCTTAGGGGATATCGACGAGGCCCGAGCTCGAGGATTCAGCAAGTTAAAATTGCACGATGGAACTTAAAACTGATCGGGGGCACATCCTTCACGCAGAACTCGTGTTTTAATCGGGGATCACGTTTTGAGCGTTCGGTGCCTGCCAGCCGAGCATCAGGTTAACTCCAGGATTAAAGCCAATTACAATCTTGAATGGCCCAGTTGTTTAAACACAGAGTACCCTCGATGGCTGTCATGGTTTAACCATTTTTTCATAAATTCGTGTCTTTCGGTTGGCTGAATCCACCAAATCAGTCGAGGCACTAGCTGTTTGCAAGAGATAAGTGACCCGTATTTATTCCTGTTAGCAGCCGATTTACATATTAACGCCAATACCCGGTGTTTTTTTTTTTAGCAGTAAGATGACGGCACTAACAGTCGAGTATAGGAATGAAATCCCACGTCAAGCTGTTAGCTTTTATGAGTAGTCGTGTGGCACATTTCTTAACATATAGCCCTGGACTTTTTTTAAAATATCCATCTTTCGACCTAGTAAAAGCTGTTGGTTAATTGCATCATCGAGCGAGTTACAAGCAGAAACAGGCATGGGAATTCCATTTAATGAATTGGTGTTGAATCGGGCGTGAAATGGGGCATGTGGCTGTCTGATCAAGTAAACACTCAGTTAAGAATGCGTGCAAACACAGGTGGCGAGAACTGGAGATAGCAGATTCCAGATTGGTTCCTATCATTTGACAACTGTGTGTGGAGGATATGAGTTCGGTTGTTGCTGTTTTTGTAAGCCACAAGTCATCATTTATAAAATTGGAGCGGTGCTGACAGCTGATTAGGAGTGGTAGTCAGTATCTTACTGACAACCTTGGTGTTTTCGTTTAGTTAGGTTTTAAGTCTGTTTAATCTTCAGTTGAGAAAAAGGTGGATTTCACCTTTATTTTATTTTATTTTATTTTTCCTTCTAAGTGAGCTTTTAGGCCTATAAAGGAGCCAGACTCCTCATTGTAAAGAGATGGAAAAATTTTTGGGAGTTTTCTTCCCCAGAACTAAATGAAAAATATCATGACGGGATTATCTGGATAAATTTAGAGCTCTTTTTTCCCCTTGTATGCCATTTTTCTTTGTGTGCCATCTCTCATTTTGTCTGAGGCAATACCTCTCTTAGCTCTTTACTTTCGATTCTTAAGCTAGGATCACTTAAACGGAGGGCTAACAATCTAGCACAGCTTTATTTGACCCATGCTTTTCTCTTAAGATTTGTGGCTTTTAGGTATCCTCGAGCGCAAGAGCTCTTAGTTGGTCACTACATTCACCTGGCAGCAAGGCCCTTTTAGAGTTCTCCTTTGACTCCATTCACCCCTCTCTGATACTGGCACTGGTCTTTCCCTGAGGATTGATCTTCCTTTCTTTTCCATCACCCATCTAAAACTATTTTTTGTTACTTCCGTTTCTCTAAGGCAGCCTCTTCCATTCACCTTGCCCGTTACTGTACCTGCCTTAGCGATCCTATTTTGGGGATACCCCCCTAGTGTTGGAGAAGAGCCAACCTGAAGCGAAGAGGAGAGGAGTGTGGTGACATTGGCCTCTCTCCTAAGAGAGTTGTCATTCCAGCTGGTGTGTTGCATTTTGGGCTTTCAAACGACACGCATGCCATTTCGGAGGACAACACACAGTACACAATATTTTGACGTGGAAACCCAAGTCCTGGGGGTAAAACCACGGAAGCCTTTTTAAAAATAAATTTGACCCAGCAACAACTGGGATAACAAATTTAATACAACTTTTCCAGCTACAACTGGAAGGGGCTACAACCCCTCAGGTTTCGTCAGCTGCAACTGACAAGCTGCTACAACAGCTTAACTCATAAGATTGTGAGCCCTAGCACCACCCTACCACCCTGAAGAAAAAGACTGCTGAACCTGTGGACTTGTCAAACACCAAACCCTGTACTTTCTGCTGCTGATAACCTCTGCTCTCTGATCACTGCCAAATCATCACTGTATATATATCGCTGCCATACTCTGCTCGTCAAACCCAATCACTGAAGTAGCTCTGCTCTTCTATTACTGAACATCATCATAGGTTATGCATCAACAATATAGTGTATACATCATCATAGAGTGCATCATCATAGTATCGGTAACAAATATCATCACATCATCATCTTCATGTATCATATCATGGCATTCATCATCATACAATGGATCATCATCAGCATTGTCACAAGGCATGGATCATCATGCAGTAGCATGTAACATCTTAACACTTTACTGTTTGCTATACCACTTCATGCCACTGTATACTTCTCTTATACAGACCACTGTACACTCTGCTATACTCTTACATTCTATAATACACACTTACATTCTATACCACTCTACATGTAAATACTGTACATTGTACAGCAATGTCATGTCAACATACCTTTGCTGTAGGTGATGATACAAAAATGGGCTGTGTACATACTGTAGAAGACATTAAGTCAAACCTTAGACTTAACCACTGCTGAAACAATAGCAGAAAAACCAATTCAGACTTTTCTTCTGCTGCTGCAAATTGCTCCCACTAAAACTCTGTCCACTATCCAACGAAGAAGAAACCAATGATAAAAATCAGATTGAAAATACTGTGGAAAAACTTGGGTGTAGGGTTGACCGTTCTGCTCAACGAGTTCTCTTCTCTGCTCCTACGAATTGTTTGCTTCAACCAGCAGTCAACACAAATACCGAAATACTGTCTGTAAAATTCGGGTCTGCAGTTAACACTGCTAAATTTCGGATCTGCTGTCTGCTCTTGCGAGTTCTTCCTTACCTCAGTCAAAAACTTATCACAAAGTGCATTCGTTGGATCATCTATTGTGACAATAGGTTAGTGTATTAATACACGTCAAGGTGCGAGAGGGAGGGCTATTTAGGGCCGACTTTCAAGGTAGAATTAAACATTTGAAGATTAAAAAGAATTTTAATATTTTATACTTTAATGAGGCCGACTTCTAGGTGGAGGGTAAACACTTTTATTAATTTTAAAAATTGTTTTATCATTTAACTTAATTATGTTTTAGTACCTATTAAATGTTGAGACAAGGATTTAATGATTAGGGGTCACCATGAGGGCTTCAAGGGTTAGTGTAAAGGTGCAATGGGCATTATTATGCAATATTAGGGTGTTATTAGTGTTTTGAGAGCAAGGCATACAACATAGGGTAGAATGTAGGCTTAGGGACCAAGGGTAAGGTTTTTAGGGTATTTTGTAAGGTCATTAGAGTCAACACAAGTGAAGACACATAACCATCAAGGTGTGGGTGTGCCTAGGCTTCTCCTAGGGTACCATGACCTCTATCAAACACAAATGACCACTTGAAAGGGTCATTTGGACGCTTGCAACTTCTTCAACCCACCAAGGACACTTCCTAGGGTACTAGGGCATAGGTTGTGGTACTGGGGAACCAGAGAAACAACTTAGGGGTACTTAAACACTCTAAAGGGTGTTCAGGGCTTTTGCCATTGTCCAAAGGGCTCCAAGGGCTTCAGACTTGGGATTGGATAGGGTCAAAAGGTCTCCTTTGACATTGACTGACTTCTAACCCTCAAGGGCTCCTCAAGGGGCACCAAGACACACTGACACACACTTGTTGGCATCAATGACAATTTAGTTAACAAAGGAACACCACTTTTTTGAAGGTGTAGCTATGTGATGCCATTGAGGAGGTGGGGGCATCTAATGTTGATGTTGTTTAGGTTATTATAGATTTAACTCCGGTTTGCAAAGTTTTAGGTTTAATGGTTCAAAAGCAGTGCAAGCATATATTTTGGGCTTCATGTGTTGTGCATGCATGAATAATGTGCTTAAAGACATTGGAAAATTTGATTGGAAAGCAAAGTTGATGGAAGATGGAAGAAAGATCTAGATGTTCATATAGAACCATCACCAGTCAGATGCAATTTATTGCAAATTTGCAAAGGACTTGCTCAAATTTGCAAATTTATTGCAAATTTGCAGAGGATTTGCAAAGGACTTGAAGATACATGGTTTGCTTCATTTTTCATCCTTCTTTGTCCTCTTTATGAAGTTAAAGGTGTATTATGTTTCATTGTGGTTAGTGACAACTGGGCTTCATGGAAGCTATTTGAATATGATGCTTTGGTCCTTGATGTCAAATTTGTTGTTGATTTCATTACTCTTATTTGTGGTATGCTCCGCTATGCAGATTCTAATAGCCCATGATTGAGCAAAAATTATGAAAACATTGATTCAATATGTGAGAGAATCAATGAAATAACAGGCAAGAGGGATCCTTCCACATATCAAGAAATAGAGAAAAAAATGCAAGGCATATGGAACAACTTAAATGCATCTCTCCATATGGCTTCTTATGCCTTAAATCCTAAATGATATGATATTGAAAGGACTAGGAAGAGGCCTTCTCCTGTTTATAGAGAGGTGATGAAGGGATTCTTCATTGCAGTGAAGAAAGTCTATTGCACAGGAGAGGAGGTAGCTACTATCAGTTCCCAGTTTGCACAATTTTCATGTGGGTGATGTGTGTTTGGAAAATTGGAAGCTTTACAAGATAGGTGTGAGACCAAGGGACCAATACATTGGTGGTCTCTTAATGGGCATGATGCAGTTGAGTTATGCTCATTTGCCATGTCGTTAGTCTTACAGGTCGCTAGTTCCTCTTCATGTGAGAGGAATTGGAACACTTACGGTTTTGTCCACTTCTCAAAGAGGAACTGACTTAGGTCAAAGATGGCAGAGAACCTATTATACATTTATAGCACCCTTCAACTACTATCCCATAGAGATTCAGGATACAAGGGAGGTCCTTCTCATAAATGGGACCAATTCAATGATGAGGTCACTTGTGTGGATGGAGATAGAACCAAATGGCCTCATTGATCTACCACCCCTTACAACTGATCCCCAGCCAGAGATGGAGAGCAATGAGTTCTTGGAGGGCATGTTGACGTAGGACTTGGAAGATGTAGAGACTAAAAATGAACCTGCGCAGGAAGAAATAGATATTGAGATGGATACCTGATTTTTGGCTTGGAAAGTTGAATATTGAAATGCTCTACTTATCATATGATAGTTCTGAGTTACTATTAGTTTTGTAACTTTGTTACTTATGTTTATCAGATATTATCTTTTGACACTGAGTCTTGACATTTTGTAATACTCATGACTCATGAATCATAGACTATAATAAATTAATATTGTGATTAGTACTAGTAGTTGAAAATTTGAGTTATAATTTCAATTTATAATGATGGTAGTGGTACTCTCTCTTAATAGAATAATTACAGATTTCATATTGAAATCTGAAATTATTGCACTGAGAGTAGTGAGGTGATCTACAGTCCAGTATGGGGGAGATGTTGTCAAGTAACGTAACGTTATGTAATGTTAGCAAAAATAAAAAGTAATTAGAAAAAATCACATCGGCTCATAAAATAAAAAATTAAAACCAAATAAAAAATAATTAAAAAATCCATCTTGGCTCATAAAATAAAAAAATTAAAACCAACATAGATTCATTTTAAATCCGGATCTATGAAGCACCAAGAGGGATCAAATTTCTTTAGGTGTAAATTTTTTTTTGGACAAGTAAAAAATTTAAGATAAAAAAAAATTGCACCTTAAGAATTTGGATCCCTGTCGGTGCATGATAGATCCGGGTTCAAGATGGATCTATGCTGGTTTAAAATTTTGAGATTGCAATTTGTATTTAATTAAAAAGATTAATGAACATATCCCATGTCTCCTTTGACGTACCCCACCTCTCCAATGGTGTACCCATACCCCCACTTCTCCCTGTGCCCAGATTTCAAAAATGGTGTACATGTACCCGTATACCTGTCTTTTGGAAACTATGGTTCAAAGCATTGCTGGGAATGAAATTGAATGACTTTTCATTATGGAGGACTGTTGGAAATTTAAAAAATTCCTTGGAGCAAACTGAATCTTTGTACAAGTAGTGAACAACAGATTTTTGCACTCGCGCAATTCATAGTTGAACATGTGTAAGCAAGATAGACTGATGCATCAGCAATTTGTTGCAGATGTGATGCAGGTGGGACAAGAAGTTGACACCAATTGGATTGCATCAATTCATAGTGGTTGGGAGTGGTTGCCCTTAGCACAACTTTGGGAGCACAATCAATTAATGACGTGAAGACCAAGTCAAATTTGATCATTGATAAATCTGAATCTATACTTGTAATGGCACAAAGCCTGTATAAGGTTAATCACAAATATTTACTAAGGTTGTATCGGTGGTTATCAGATATAACATAGCCAATCTGTCTTTATTGGTTACGGATGGAGACAATGAACTATTAGAGTACGTTAGGAGTCTTGTGAGGCTGTAAGTGTGGGGCAACATAGCCATAAAACATGGAGTGAGTCTTGAGTGAACCATAGGCTGTATGCGTAACATTCTGCCACTGTAGCATATGTGTCGTAGTTGCAATTTTTCATCTTATTTAAGTTGATGGATTTTTTTACGAATCTATTGACAACTAATTTTGTGAATGTGAAATTTGAGTCTCATGTGATTTTCTCATTTATTCAATGTGAATTGTCCCATAATTACACAGATTAGAACAAAGCGACTGTGTGTTGGAGTGTTTTTGTATCAGAGAGACAATTGCTTGTTGTAGCAGTGTGGTGATTTGGAATACCACCTAAGAGACCAAACGAAACATTGTCAAATGATAAAATATTTAACAAAGAAAATAAATTGAATTGATCAACGTGTAGACCATTATCTACATTAGTATCAAAGTTGTTTGGAGCCTGATCAGGTGTAGTGCAAAGCTCCCTTGGTTCACATTGGTGGCCATGTTCCGTAGGGTGTTGAGCATTGTTGGTCCTTAGCCAGAGGTTTTGTGCTGGATTGCAACCAAGTAGAGAAAATTTCTTTATTTACATCAACAACCAAAACTTCCAGTAATATCAAGTTCAAAAAACTGCACACATCCATATATTTTGATTACCCTTTTTTCACTCCCCTATTGGTCCTTCCATTGACCCAAACACATACCCCTTTCTTGCTTTCCTTCGCTTCCTTACATCCCATCTCTGACCATATTCTCCTCTAATTTTTTCTGCAAGAATTTTCCATGGGCCATATACCAAGTAGCCAGGTTGCACACACTCACTCGTTGGGTGAGTGCACATTCACTGAGTGCATGCTTGGGTGCATCCATGCTGCACCCTAGTGGGGGATGACTCACCCCAACCTCTTTGGGGATGCACCTAGAATTTGGGGTGCATCCTCTATGACAAAGACATCCCTAGTTTGTTATGGTGTTGCTAACTGCCATAATAACATGTAAATCTGTCTATTACTATGCAGGGAAATCCTACAATAAGCTATTATGAGGTTTCCATTGTTAGATTTTCTATTTTTAATCAATATTATCTAGGAATCAGGATCTTATCTGAAAGAATAACAAGCACAGCATAACATAAGAGACACAAAGATTTTCCTCGGGGAGACCATAAAGAAGAAAACCCCACAACTTTCTCAGAGATAGAATCGTCACCAATACAATATCCCAAAATGGAAAACCCCAAAACAAGATAGTCTTCTGCAGCTCTCTCTCTTTCTCCTATGCGAACTTGTCTTCTCTCTCTCACTTATGCGAACTCAAGTGAGTGAGTGTGTGTCCAAATGAGAGAGCCTTGCTCTCTATTTATACTTTACTTTTGGGGTGACCTTTTAACTGACTAGGTCGGCCTTAACTAAACTGACTGGGCCGACTTCTCTAGGAGACTCGATAATACAATTACATTTGACCTTTTGGGGATCTATTGCCCCGACTTACAATGGAGGCTTTTACCTCAATGACCTAGAATGACTAAGCATAATAATGACATCCCCGAACGGAGGAAAAACATCTCCATCGGAGGTACAAATAAAATACAATAATAATAACAATATAAAATACAAGGGAATATCTTCCGAATTTACAATTACAACAACAGCCATGCGTAGTTACATGCATCATTGAATCAATATGTGCTATGATCTGCTACTTGGTCTAATAGCCCATGTGTAGGTGAAATATATGAGAACATTCTCTATGTGTGAGAAGATTAAAACCATTGCAGATAAAAGAGATCTCAGCCTATATCCACATTAGAACAATTTATACATAAGTGATGGAACACATTGAATAGATCTTCATATGGGATCTTATGCCTTGAATCCAAATGGTATGATTTTGAACAAACAAAGAAGAGGTCTCTTTCTAGCGATTCGTGACAAAAGTAGAGAAGGTTTATGGTTCAAATTCTGAGAAAGCATCCCTCATGCAGATTCAATTTGACCAATTTTCATGTGGGTTAGGTGAGTTTGGCACATTGAGGCATTTTGTGATAGGTGTTGTAACTTGTGGCAAATTCATGGTGCGCATGCTGAAGAGCTATAAGCATTTGCTATATGATTACTCTCACGAGTAGCTAGTTCTTCAACTTGCTAGATAAGATAGATAAGATAAGATAATTTTATTAATGTCCAACTAATGACCACAAAAATAGGAATTGGGGTACTTGTAATTATGATTGAGTGAAGTGAAACCAATTGGAATTTGAGAAAGAAGAAAATGTTGTTTACATTCATAGTACCCTTCATTAACTTGCTCAGAAGAGAAGATCCTTTAAGAAATGGGGCCAATTTACAAATGAGGTTATCTCAAAATCATTGCAGATAAAAGAGGTCTCAACCTATATCCACATTATAACATTTTATACATGGGTGATGGAACAAATCGACTAAATCTTCATATGGGATCTTATGCTTTGAAGCCAAAATGGTATGATATTGAACAAAAAAGAGGCTCTTTCCAGTGGTAGACTCTAGAGAGGTTACAAAAAGATTCATGGCAAAAGTAAAGAAGATGTGGGCGAGGCTAGTTTGGCACAATTGAGGCATTTTGTGATAGGTTTCATGGCAAATTCATGGTGCACATGCCAAAGAGCTTTAAGCATTTGCAATCGATTACTCTCTACAGGTAGCTAGTTCCTGAACTTGCTAGAGGAATCAGGGTACTAATGGTTTTGTTCATTTAGTGAAGTGAAACCAATTTGGATTTGAGAAAGAAGATTTTATTTTACATTTAAGTGCCCTTCATCTTATTGTTGAGAAGAGAAGATCCTTCTAAGAAATGGGGCCAATTCACGAATAAGGTTATGATTGTGGACAATGAGATCCATCGAGTTGGCCTTGTGGAGCTTCCTACAATTACAAACTCAACAAATGAGCCACAACTTGAGAGTGACATGTATTTGTGGAGCATGTTGACTGAGGATCTAGAGGATGCAGAACATCAGAAAGACTAAACTGTTAGCATTATTGATTAATGACCAGTCACCAACGAGCATGAGAAAATGCCATTGAGCATGTTCTGTAATTATTTGTAAATTTAAAATTATGACTAGGGTGTTGAAGTTTGAATCATTAAATTTGAAATTCTGAAACTAAATCATCAATATGGAACTGGAATTGTGATTATGACATTGTCATTATCGTATTTAACATTGTTTTATATTTTAATTTTAAATTTTAAATTTCTTAGTTCTTAGTTTTGCATTTGCCTATTTTTCATTTTTCATTTTTATATATATTTAAATTTTCTATATAAATACATCTATATATTTGATGCACCCTCCCCTGCCACACCTGCTGCACCCAAATTTCAAAACTGGTGCAACTACACGCACTTCCAGTGCTCACACCTGCATCAATGCCTCCGGGCTACTTTGGTCACATATATATAAACTCCAGTGGGGATTTCACCTTTCATTCATGTTCATACACAACTTCCTTGTTTGTGTAATATTTCTCCAGCAGCTTAGATTACCGCCTCTCTCTCTCTCTCTCTCTCTCTCTATATATATATATATATATATATTTACTGCAGTGGCAATTTTACCTTTCATTCATGTTCTTACCAAATTCCTTGTTTCTGTAACAATTCTATGGCAGCTGGATTACCTTCTCCATTGCAGGTGACCAGATTTTGAATTAACCCTTCTCTCCCCCTGTCAACAGCCATTTCTTAGCATGCTGCAAGCAATTTTCTTGTGTGAGGTCTAACTTCACTTTTCACCATTCTACTTTCAGGCTCAAATTCTGTCTTGGTATAAGCTCTCGATTTCTCTGAACAAAGTCCCAAATCAGCCATTTATTTAAGTTAAATATATTTTTATGTATATTATCGGTTAATGTATTCAGTCATGTGTTTTTTCCTCAAAACAGCTTATGGCATCTGTTCTCTGTAGATAGTTGTAAGCATCTAGAATTGATAACTTTGTTGCTGCTTATGTCATTTGAGCCTTTGAGGTGATTTGATTGTATCATATGCTTGTAATTTGACACACTTTCTTATGTGAGATGGAAGTATGCATATAGAAATTCATCCAATTTACTTTGGTTGTATTTTTGTTTTTGTTAGGGACAAGGATACTCTTTACCTGCAGATGTGCAGTATGTTGATGCGAGATGGAAGGTTCCTGTGGTCCTTCCTCTCCGTGATTGTGTTGCAAAAGAATTGACTATGCTTTGCCATCTGAATAGGTTTGTATCATTCCTTCTGAGTTAGAGATCACTCAAGGGTTTTGATTCTGAATTTGTATATGTTCTTTAATGCAGTCTAGAAAAGCACTTGCACCTAAAATTCTGGCTGATAGGTGATACATTCATAATGTTTTGCTGGCAGGGCAGCTGGAAGACAGTTTTCACAAAGGCTTTGTCAACGCTTGCTGGATCTCACTTCAGTGTGAACAGTTTAATAGCATCATTTGTTGCATTGCTGCAGGTAACATGCATCATTATCTGTGAAAGTACTCTGTTTTATCTTGAAATTCTCGAGTCTTAATAATGACTTTAAGTTGGTTTGTAGGAAGAAAATCCTTCAAGGGAGCGTACAATAGTACGGACAGCAGAGAAGCTTAACACATTTAGCTTCAATCAGCTTCCAGAAAGTGAGGCTTTTTATCAGTTGCATCGTAGGAGGCGGGAAGCCTTGCGAAATTGCATGACTACCAACACGTCCTGCTTGGAATTACTGTGCCCAATTTGTAGTGGTCCATTGAATGACAAGGACTTTGTAGAGATAATAAACAGTTTTGGGACAGATTCAGGCTTGAGGGATTTTCTTGTTGCTATAAAGAATGGAGACAAAACTCTTGACTTGCCTTCATCTGTTTTTCAGCGCCTATGTTGTCCTAGTTGTCAATTTCAGATCCTTCATGACCAGAAGCCATCAAGCCAGCATATTCATTCTCTGTTACCAGATGCAATGAAGAAACGAGCAGTGGATAATGTCATCACAAATGAAAGCTGGATGAGGTCAGTTTCTAGTCAAATATAAGAAGTACCTTTGTCTATATACGGTTTTGTATCATGGACACGTTGATCTTAAAGTTGCATCAATTCATAACAGGAAATAACATATCCAGCACAAATACTTCCTGTCAAAATAACTTTTTCTGCTTGGTTTTTTAGGAGGCAAATTGAGGATTGCTTGCTTTCTGAAGATGATGAGGATGAACTCCATGATGTTAGTCTGAACCATACAACAGAGCACTTGGAGAGACTGGGCAAATGAGTGGAGTTCTAATCTGTATACTACATATTTTCTCTTTTATAACATTGTTTATGGATAGTCTCATGATTTGAGATCTTGTAAAACTATTGTCTTAGCTGGAAATAATAGCTACATGCTATGGAGGACCAATAGACTATATTAACTGGGATTTCACTGCAAAACTCCTCCATGTATTGATGTGCAACTCTAGTTCTCCAATTGCAATTTTACAATGTTTGATTTGCTATTAGGTCGGCCCTCATGATTTCAAATAGGTTGAATGATTGGATGCTTAATAATGTCTGGATACTACATTAACTGGGATTTCACTGCAAAACTCCATGTATTGATGTGCAACTCTAGATCTCCAATTGCAATTTTACAATGTTTGATTTGCTATTAGGTCGGCCACAATGATTTCAAATAGGTTGAATGATTGGATGCTTAATAATGGTTTTTTAGTTCAGGTGACATTTAGTGTGTTACACAGTAAATAAGCTAAAATTGGACCCTTCTAACTCGGCTAATAAATATTCACATGGACATCATACTGGCCCAAAAGTTGCAGGGAGCGTATTCAATGAAGCAGCATTTTTTTTTAATCTTTTTGAGAAAATTGGCAATCTTTACAACACAGATCATTAGACATTTTAAGGTTTTCACTAGTTTGAAATCACTTTACATGAATGATGATTGTTGGGATGCATGTTTGGAGTGTCTAAATTCAGTTTGAAACATCATTAATTGAAAATTATATTTTGAAGGAGCTTAAATAGATTGATATTGGTGATTATGAGCTGGTAGGCTTAGGTCTTAAACGTAACTATGCACTTCTTAAGCATCCACATTCTCATCATGGCTTGGGAGTTCTACACCAATTGCAGTAAGAAACCTGTATATGGTCCTAGTGACTTGGCATATATTTCAAATCACCTCTTTTAAAATCAGATCTAGGCTTCTTGAGAGTGTGAATGATAGAAGTCCATTTGCTGCAGGAGTTGTGAAACTATGGCGTGGCTCTTTAATATTGATTGTACATTAGAATGATTCAAACTTATACGTCCCCAAAGAGTTTGTAGCCTCTAAATGATATTTTTTAATCTAAGCAAATATGAAAGTTAGGATTTTAACATCCAATACTATATCACTAAGATTTTGTGTTTGTATGTGCAAATGGTGCCTGGGCATCTTTAATTATCAACTTAACAATACAATAAATTTTACCGTCAAGTCATCGAAAGCATGTTTAAAGATGACAATTTACAGCTCAGCTATGTGCCGGTAGGGGCCTTGCAATGCAAATTGAAATAAATTAGAGAATATAATGGTTTAATTTATATTGAGACATTTGTTTGTTTCTTAACATTATTATCACAATGACGACTCTTCAAATATTCCCATCCCCTGTGTATATTGGAATGAATATATATATGTGTGTCGGCAAAATTAAGTAAAAAATGTGTATATTGGAATAAATAAATAAATTAATATGTATATTGGAATAAATAAATAAATTAATATATATATATAATTTTTCACCTTTCATGGCTTTTGGATTTTAATTAGATATAAAATTGAGAAAATTTAATAAACATTTTTCAAACTTTTCGCGTAAAATATGGAAATTTTTTAATTTCAAATTGTTTGATGGTTAAACCATTAAAGTTTAAAAAGAAAAGAAAATTGAAGGCCAATTTGATTGATACAAATTGGAAACTATGCATTTTTTTATTTTAAGTTCATTATATTTCAACATTTTCAGCTCAAGAATCAAAACTTGATTTTGTACAAAAGAACTCAAAATTCACCTCCTTGTTACAAAATGTCCAAACACTTTATGAGGCCTCACCAAATATCACACCAAGTATTCCTCATGTATGAAATGATTAACCTATCCATGCATTTTGTAATACACCAAGCTATCCACAAAAACCATGCCTTAGATTTTCATGATTCATCTCCAAATGCTTGCAACTTGCTTGAAAAACTATCCTTTGATACTGTTTTGACATTTCAAGAGTGTACATTGTAAAAATGTGATTTTTCTTAAAATGTACTTTCTATTTAAAAATACATTTCAAAAGCAAAATGCAATTACATATAATTGCGTTGTATTGTTTTTTTCTTTTCTACAGGATTTAATTCAGTATTTTCTTGTTGTTTTCTTTATGTTAAGCCACGATGTAGTAAACACATAAAAAATGATTTATGATGGCACTAAAAGTTGTGGACTCTAGAAGCTAAAAGCAAGTTTCCTTTTCAACATGTATATGAAATTTTAATGTTTGTTAAAGTTTATCTTAGGTGATTTTGTTTATAAGAGTTATTGTTTGTTAGAGTTTATCCTAGGTGATTTTGTTTATAAGTTTTAAGTGATTTTAAGAAATGTACTAAAGCAATGGATTGGAATAGAAAATGTCTTTTTCTATAATTATTTCCATTTTTAGTATATGAAATGGTTTCTTGAAAAATGATGCAAAACTAGGATGGTTTGTCGAGAAACAATCTTATGTTTTTTATTATTTCACAACTATCGATATGTTCATACTAATTCCAATGCCACATCTAGATGGAGAACCAGTTTCAAATCCAAATGCATAGGCAAGAGCATAGACAATTACATAGCCCCCTCTACTGGATTCAGTTCTAGGACGAGATCAAGAAGGAAGAAGCAACATTACCATCAAAACTTTATGAAGCCAAAGAGCAAACTTTGAGAGAGTGCCCATCCACTCTACATGATGTTAACCAAAATAAACTTTGCATACCCCAAATCAAATGTTATGACCATAGTTATCGAGTTTGAATTCGAATTCGAATTCGAATTTGGTACAGTATGAAAATAGTTCGGGCTCACAATTTACAATTTGAAAAGAAATTTGGCAACAAAATCGATAATATATTTAAACTTAAGAGTATAATCTATATATTCCCATAAAACCAGATGTAGAGGCCTTCTACATCATGCATCTACTACATCATGCCTCATTTTAACATGTAGGAGGAGAACTACTAATAGTATAAAGGTTTTAACCACCAGGCTTGGGTTAATTGTCAGATTATGGTAACTTCGAGATGTCCTCCATGGTTTAGATGCCTTACATGGAGGTACATTAGCTGTATAGGCATCAGGATGGAGTAGAGGCACTCTATTCAGTGGCATGAGTCCAATGGGGGTTGCATGTGGAGCTTCAGGGGAGATAGACCTTTGCATGCATGAGTTTTGCATGACCTATCAGCATTCAGTGACCGCATGCAAAAGTGACCTTTTGCATGCATGCATGCAAAAGTGACTTTTGGCATGCACCGAGAATTAGGGTTTTGGCACACCTAATTCATCAGTGAGATTATTTATAGAGTCAGGGGGTCCCCAGATGAGGTTACTCAGTAGCATTGTCGGAGAGAGATACTTCTAGAGTGAGGAGGGCGTAGCTGCACATGTGGGACGACTTTCTGAGATAGAGAGGAGTTGCTGCAGAAGCTAGGAAGGTCAGATTTGAGCTAGATCAGTGACCTTCAGTTCCAGAGAGGCTAGACACCCAATACTGTGAGCTGAGAGAGCTCAACAGGGTGATTTCTGTGGAGATTGGAGGAGGCCGAGTTCTCTTGGAGGAGGACATTTTTCCTAAGGTAGGAGAAGCTCGTTGTGAGCTGGATTGATCGATTCAGAGTCTGAGACTTCCAGGATAGCCTTGCCTTAGCATTTGAGGAAGGTTAGGGACGATCGGAGCTCAAATCTATTGAGATTTGGACCAGTACGAGCATCTGACATCTAGAGGGGAGGGCGCACTTGTGCATGCAGAGGAGGTCGATTTCATCAGAGGACAGTCTTCAAAGTGAGCAGATCAGAACAGAGAGATATAGAGAGGGCAGATCAGTCAGAGCACTCAGATCCAGTTTGGCAGTTAGGGCTTACTTCTTCAATGCATGCATCAGCTGGATGCATGCAAATTTAGAGTCTGTTATGTTTCGGAGGGATTGAGTTACCGGCTGAGGTAATCCTGTATTGTATTGTCATTTATACATCTATATGCTCTAGGATCGAGAGAGAAGATAGCCCCATAGTTAGTTGTTTTTCCCCAAAAGGGTTCCAGGGTACATCTATTGTTTATGTGGTTGATTGCATTTATATTTCAATTGGTAAATGCAGATCTAGTTGTTTGAGTCTATATTGTTTATGAGTATATACTGATATTGAGAATCATACCACTTGATATCTCAGGGTGATCCAGAGGGAGTAGTGATCTCTGGATCAAATATTTACATTAATTATATCATAGATGTTTAGGTACTTTTGTACACACACCCCCTAGAGGAAACTAATAGACAAAAGTTCAAAGAGTGATTGCAGTGAGACCCTAGGAGACCAAGCACAAACATGTTAGAACATGTAGAAACATAGGCAGAAACAGAGCATTGGCTCGTTTTCTTACCCATGCGAAAATGTCGCATTGCTTCCCGATGGTTACCTCGAGAGGTTGCTACTTTCATACCTCACTGGACCTTCTCCACCATTTGATTATTTAAATTAGAGTCTCTCCTTCCTACCTTTAGTATGGCCACTCCTTGTAGATTGGGATGGAAGAAGCCTCACCTACCAGTCGTGAGTGAGGAGCTTGCCATACTTCTGATAGACCAAATCAAGCCACCAAAATGTTCTTTTCACCCTTGGAGTGGGACATTCAAAAAATGGTTCATGTTGTGGGTTGAGTGAATCGAATTTAAACGGACAATTCGATGGAATGAACGAACTCTCGAGTTATCAAACTTTTTTGTCCAATACAACCAAATTTGGTAACTATGGTTATGACCTAGCAGTGCAATCTCTCTTCCTTTTCAATATATAAAACTCAACCCCACACAATTCTAGAACTATGATTCTATGGATCCTGAGATTTTTCGACTCAGAACAATTGCATATATAATTAGCAATTGTCTTAAAAGGTGTAAATACATACTCTAAGAATAATTGTTGTAATATACAGATTGGAGCACTCTTCTCATATTATATATATTTTTTCTAGGACATGAAGCCCAATGAAACATCTAGGTACTTCTCCTCATTGTAAGGATGGTACCCAGGGTAAACCCTAGATTCTTCAAGGCACAAGGCCAAGTCAACAAGAGCATGAATCCATTACAACAATATTTTCATTATGAGCTCCACATGTCACTTACGAGAATAGAACCTGGGTGGGGAGGATAATACTCCTTCCCACAACTACTCGAACTAGACCCAATTGACAAAAAACACTCTTCTTATATGCAAGTCCAAACACTCTTCTTATGACAATGAGAAATTTGCCATTTGTCCATACTAGCAATTGCACCAAAGGAAATTAATTACAAAAGAAATTAATTCGCTTCACGTATAAGCCAAGATGTATTATGTTAGTGGTATACAAAAATTTCAACAAACATATGTAGTAAAGCTGGATTATGTTAGTGGTATACAAAAACTTCAACAAACATATGTAGTAGACATTCATGTGTTTGAGTAGGCTATTCTCTTGACGATTTGCATTCGGGGCCATCAACAGACCCTTCACATCGTTTGCTCGGGGTGTCGAGAGAATACTCCACTCCAACCGTCATTTGATTTTCTCCTGGAGGACCCAAACCCTGGTGAGGCAACGCGGGACCTGGGATCCATCTCTGGAATGACAGTAATCCCTCCGCATGTTATCGTGCATTAACTGCATGGACTGTTTGAACGTCCATCGTCGAGAGAATAGCCTCCCCTGCCTCACTGCCAAACATTGCTTTTGCATCAACATGGTTCAAAATTTCCAGTTTACTGTTCATTCTTGTTCAACCTTAGATGACACAAAATGCCATTAATATCTGTTAATCCTAGACTTACATTTGAAATCTGGGCAGTTGATTTTGTCATACCATTTCCAAAACATGGTCGTTGAACTGGCGGACGATACATTATTACTGCAGTAGAGTATGTAACAAAATGGGCAGAAGCAGATTCAGACGAAGCCTACACTACTGAAGTCGCAACCCGATTTATATATGAAAATATAATTACAATATTTGGGTGCCCCCTAACACTCATCAGTGATCAAGGCACGCATTTTATTAATAAAACTATTAATGTGTTAACGAAAGAATTCATGATAGACAATCATAAAAGTACAGCCTACCATCCGCAATCAAATGGGGAAGTCGAGTCATTTAACAAAACATTGACCAAAGGCTTAACAAAGATTTGTAACATTGACAAAGACGACTAGGATGACAAAATCATACAAAAGATCGATGGGTCAAAAACCATTTAAGCTGGTATATGGTCAAGAAGCAGTCGTTCCCTTACATTTTAAACAACAAGCGCCAGCTATTGCTCAAGTATTGCACGTTGACATACTTCAAGCAAATCATGACATAATCTTTGGCTTACAAAATTTGGAAGATGACATAATGATTTCCATACACCATCAAGAGGTTCAAAAGACGTAGCAGAATGCTTGGCACGACCGAAATATCAAAAGTAAAGACATCTCCATTGGCGAATTTGTACTATTATATAATAGTCGGGTAAAAGGAAAACCAAAAAAGCTTGAGACTAGATGGCTAGGGCCATACATAGTTGAAGAACTCAACAACAATGGGCACTTAGATTAAAAAACCTACAAGGTCGTGTCTTCAAAAAGGTCGTGAATGGGACACGACTAAAACACTACAGACTTTGAAAAATACATGACATCGACTAATGATAGTATCATCATTAGTTGAACGCCGTGTCTCAGGTTTGTTAGAGTTAGGAAAAATTAATTAATTTTAAATTATAATTAAAAATCAGTTATATAACTAACTTAGAAAAATAGTATAAAAAGCGCCAAGACATGAATCACTTTGGCAGAGTGGGCACAAGGTAGAAAAGAACGGGAGCCAGTTGGACAGAAGAAGTAGAGCATGGGAATGGGAAGGGACGTCACCCTCAAAGAAGCCAACTTACTTATAGTGATGACTTAAAGAAGAAAGATATAAAAACGTACTCATGGAAACGATCGACCAAAGCATCACCTAGACGACCAAGAAAGACAACAAGAGATATAGACTAAAATAGCAATGGGAGTACCAAGAAATGCAATGACTACCATGCACAACACCCAATGCACAAATAAAAATTCCCTTGGAAGTATTACCATGCACGCGAGTGAGTTGTAATCTACAAAATTCTATTTTAATGTGCTCACCCACCCACTCCAATGCACTGCAACTTTCTGGGCCTATAAATTCACTTGAAGACTCATGCTCATACTTCACATCACACTATGACCAAGAACAAGCAATTCACCACGACTCTTTGCTAACCCCCTATTGAAGAACTAGCCATGACACCGAAAAAATTCCCCGCAAGAACAAGCTCCAAATCCATCAAGCTGTGAACCAAATATTGCAAGAAGAAGCTGCCATGATGACCCTGGAAGCCATAATACATAACATTCAAAAATCCAAGCTCGACAAGCCGAATTGGGGAAAGCACTACGTAGAATTCAGGGAATAGGGAATTTGAGACAAGAAATAGATAGAACCTGCTCAGAAGCTCGAAACAACAACATTTCGACAATACTTCAATGCACCTTTGTTACCATCATTCGACGGGTTAAAGGAAATAATTGGAAAATTCCTTGTCAATAGATACCATGATAGGAAAATCTGGATAGACGAGGACATCCCTATCACAGATTCGCTCATTGGCGCAATAATAGGGCTCTCAAGGAAAGGATCAGCAATTCCACAATGCACAACCCCTAGTGAGGGAGTTCACAGGGTCAGCCTCCAGAAAGAATTCAAAAGGGTTAACCATCGACAAAGTTCAATATGAAAATTACAAGTGGGATGCCATTATCATCTCATTATCCTTAACAAGTTCGGTACGACCATCCGACTTGAAGTTGGACATGCTGGAAGCAGTAAAACAAGTTGCAACTGATGCAAAGATTTTCAATTGGGCTAACCATTTAGCTCAACTAGTAAAATAAAACTATGCGAAACGCCATGATATCGCACATGCCATCAACTTTCCATCATTACTAAACTGGATAGTAATGGAAAAAATTAACCCAGTCAGTGAAGCAGATTTTTCTAGTACTTACCAACCCCTTATGCGGAACTTCCAGGCATTTGCAGGAAAATGGTCATCATTCAAATTAAACAAGGAAAAGACTTACTTGGAACACTGGTTCCAAGATATTAAAACTAGATGAACAAGGTGGAGAGTACTGCAATACATTAGGTATTTCCTACCCCCCAAAGCAGACACTAAACTCTACCTCAATTGCATAGAAGTATGGTACAATCAGGGCGAAGGAGGAGACACACAAGAACTGGATTTTTATCCTAATATTCCTAAGTTATTCACTGATCTAGCAAAACATTCAAGCACTGTATACCCCATCTCGACTCTGACCACAACTCAACATATGGACCCTATTGAGCCTCTGACAGAAGGCGAACTAGAAGAACAAAGAGAAGTGGAATTATAACTTACAACATTCTATGCAGTAGAAGAACCAACTAACCGTTTCGCACTTGTGCTAGTCACTGATTCAAGCAAAGAACCACTCGTTGAGTCTGCAGACGACACGATTGACATAGAGGAGGCAGAACCACTCATCAAGAATGGAGAAGAGGCCGACTTTGAGGAACCACGACTCAAAGAAAAGGTTTCCAAAGTTGCTCACAAGATATTTGTGCACCAACGCAACCTCAAAGGCAAAGCAACCAAGTAGACTACTAGGGAAAGAAAACTATTGCTCAAGCCCACAAAAGACGATAGTGAAGAACTTCGAGAAATCTCGAACTTCCAAATATTCAAAGGATCCATTCAATCTATCAAACGACTCACTGCCTCCATTACCAACTCCATTCGAAGAAGAAAACCAGCAAGAGGCATCCTCCCCCGACTTTGAACACTTTACAAATACACCTGAATTCCATCAATTTGTAGCACAATATATCCACCACATTTCTACAAGTCCTTCTAGAAAACCAACTACTACACTTAAATAGCACAACCATTAGAACCATTAATCAAAAAAGTTCAATAACATTGAATATATCCTTGCATAATACTTCAAAGCATTGACAAAGTGTGATGCTAAGTTAAAATAATATGAGCCACAAGCAACCAACCCATCTGTTGTGTTAAACAACTTGTACTCATATTATGGTAGAGTTTGCATAGATATCCAAAAACAACATAATACTATATTGGAACTTCATAAGTAGAAGCAGTTGACCAATCCAAAAGAAGCTAAAGCATTAGAAGAACAAATTCAGAGGGAGCAACAATGTCAAGACTAGCTTCATAGAAATGAGTACCAAAGGCTTCAACAAGGAAAGCAAGCTCAAGAAGAAGTCAGTCGCCTCACTCAATGCATCTACCACCTAATGAGGTCTGTTGAGCTCTAGATACAATCCTATGGCCATGGCATGTAGGAGGTCTTGAATGAACCAATATAGATCAAGCTTATCCAGCTTTCACAGATAAGCATCCTGACAACAAACATCAAAACCGTCTTATCAGAATGGGACGACTTCCAAGACTGCATCACTCTCTTTGCCCCACCAATTGCCGAAGCTTGTTTTGATTGTACCCCTCTGGATGAAACATCCATGTCGCAACATAAGTTATAAACACCAATATTGTAAATTTTGTCTCCAAATTTTACATCTCCCTGAGTCTCCCGAATTTTTTTAGGCAGCGGGGGAGACGTTGGAGGAGCCTAGTCGGCAAGTCGACTAGGTCCTCCCGATCGACTAGCATGAGGTCAGCTCATTACTCATGTAGATTAGGATAATCGACTGAACAATTATGAAACTGCAACTGAGTAATTGTATGTATCAAATATATAATAGGTTGGTGGGGCAAGGAAAATAGAGATGCTTATATACATGATCATCCTGTTTAGATAAATAAATATAATTGTTCCTTGGGTCTCCATTACTCTAATTCATTTACTCTCTTTGTTATAGCATCTTTTGTCATTGTTTATCCTAATACGTTATAGTGGTTGATCTTATCTTTATCCCGAGTTGCAGACATCCCTTTTTTTTTAATATATTGAACACCCATTATCTTGAATAAATCCCTTTAAAAAAACCCTATCTTTCAAGAAATACGCGACTTACCTGTTCAAAACTTGTGTATTCCAACAAAAATGTGACTTTCCTCACTGTAGCTTGCATATGTGTTGATACGAGGGTAAAAAAACAAAAAAAAAAATTTGACGGGTTTCTCCGGCTAAGACCATTTCCCAACTTCCCCAATCCCATGAATAACTTCCCCTAACTCCCTAACTGCTCTCCTTGACATATAAAAAGAGCATAGGAGAAAGAAAAAGAGGTTAGAAACCATTGTGTTATCTTGGTTGCTTAAATAAATCCTCATTATTCACACAATCCTTTATCCCCAGTCTGCAACATCCCTCTCATTCTATATGGAACCCAAGTTTTCCATTATGTTCTCCATTGATTTATTATGCTAAAGATATCCTCAAATCTTTTAGGGAAACTTGGTGGACAAACTTTGAGTTGGAGTGCTTGAGGTGACGTGGGAGGAAGAACCCAGAACTCAGTTTCATAACAACAACAACATATCAGGTCCATTTGTTTTATATAATTTGTTGTTATCATTAATATATAAATGAATTCTTTTCCTATCCAATATTAAATGTGTTCATGTGTTTATGAATCATTGTACATTTGAAAATGGAAATTGTTTATTTTTCAAGTTTCTTTATATATTTTTCATGGTTATTGTTATGCTTTCACTACCCTTTGTTTTCATTTTAGGAATTGCAGCAAGAAGCTAAAGTGAAGGGGCAAATCTCAAGACTAGATGATTCTACTACAAACGTTGGAAACACGATATGTATCTTGATCCCCTTAGGGATAATTGTTTGTTTGAAATGAAAAGGAAAATATTTCTTACTTTCAAGACTAAGGTTTGTTTATCTTTTTGCTCTGCATCAACTGCACCCAACAGTTGTTGGGGAATTATTTCCCATCACAGAACTAGCGACTCCGCTGGGTTTTTCTTCTTTTTGGGTATTTTTGTTCTTTAGGGTTGTTTGATATT
Source organism: Larix kaempferi (assembly GCA_027924585.1). Lineage (NCBI taxonomy): Eukaryota > Viridiplantae > Streptophyta > Pinopsida > Pinales > Pinaceae > Larix > Larix kaempferi. The sequence continues at coordinate 22,406,142 of BSBM01000887.1, forward strand.
TTATGAGTTTCTTTTTGAAGTCTTTGTTTTTCTTGTTTATTTGATAGGGTAGTCATATTTCATTCTAAGATATCTTTGATCTTCCAATCCTTATAAATTTTCAAAACTGGTAATTTAGTGAAATTTTAATTCTGCAACTTTTCTTGACCTTATACGCTATTGGTGCATAGACAGAGTCGTGTATTAGTCCTGTAGGAAGGTGCTTTATTTATTTTTTCATTGTTTTCCTCTGAATACGCGGGATACTTCATTGAAAGTCGTGTATTCCCTTAAAATACACGGTCTATTGTTTAGATAGTCGTGTATTTAGCAGTTTGCAATTTTTTCCAAGTCTTCGTCTGTTAGGGCTTGATTGTTGGATTGATATCCTTCTATTTTGCTCTGAGATATGTTGTTAATACCCATAGAGTTTCAATAAACCAAAAAAAATCTCCTCTTTATCAGACTAATTTGAGTTTTTAGTGGAACTTTTGTCAATTTTTCATCCACTCTTGCTTGACCTTTTCAGTCTACATATACTAATGAGAAATCCAAGATGATAAAAACTCAGATGTATTCTTTTTACTTTTAGAAAACAAACAAAATTTCTTTAAGTTTGTATAAAGATTGTCCTTTTGTTTTTGCTTTGACGTGTGCATTGAAAAGTGAAAGAATAACTTGCATAAGTCTGTAATTTCCTCTCTTTGCATAGAATCTGAAAAACAAAACTTTATTCGTAGGATTCCAGTCTTCTTTGTTTTCATTTTATTTCTTTTTAAAAGGAAAAAGAAAGGTTGTGCTTGCATTGTCGTCATCATAAAAGAAAAAGAAAAGTGAGTTGCATGTTTTGAATTCGCCTTTAAAAGAAATGATTAGCATTATATTCATAGATATCTTTTTGCTTTTATTAGTGTTAAAATTTTTAATCTTAAATGAATTTTATTTCCATGTTGAGTCATTAAAACATCACAAGTTTCACCTTCCATCACCCTTGAGTAATCAAAGCCACTTAAAAAGAACGTTGTCTCTTGATGATGATCCCAAAGTAGGGATCGAAACGCCGAGAAATTATTCTTACAATTAGAATGTGGGTCCTCTCTTTCTCAACTTTTTATTTTTGAGGAGCATTCACCAAATTGTTTAGCCTAGTGTTTTGGGATAGGATTATCATAAACAACCCAAAAACATTTAAACTTTTAAACATAGTGGCCAATCATTAGGTGAAATCTAGTCTTGTATGAAGTGTGGTCGGGAAGTTCTACCCAAACCAGAGTTAAGCATGAGGTCATGTGAGGTTAAGTTGTGGAGAGATCCCTCCAATACTTAATCGATCATCAACTAGGAGTTTTATGTGTACGGGGGCTTTTTTCAGCACATAGCGTTTTTGTAGATTTTTGGACTTAGTTACCCTGCCCATATGTACGACTCTGACCTGCAACTATTCCCTCGGATGCAGATTACAGATTGGTAGCTTTAGTATCTTGTCCTAGGATTCATACATAGGTGCTAGCAAAGGATTTTTTGCAAACACCTTGAGTAGACCTTGATTGTGGAGCATTAGTACCCTTGGAGGGTGTTTTCTAGATTTATCTGGTTAAAAACTTGCACCAAGAAGGGAAACATGTCCAGCCTTGGTAATTGCTTTCAGACTTCATTGTTTTTGTTCTGGGAATTAATCAACCCACACTGAAACGTTGGGAGGACTATTTGTTTGCTTGGATGAAATCCTTAGGAAATTTTCTAAAGGTGTGTTGTTTGCTTCATGTTTTAGTTGGACCTTAGGATGTCTATCTCTTTCATTGTGGCAGATCCTTTGATTTGTCATTCTAGACGATTACATAATCTGTCACCTTTAAGAGTGGAGCCTCCACCTCCAAACCGAAGGCACCGACTAAATACATCTGGTTCATTTGAACCAATAGGTTCTTCTGAAATAATTTTACCTGTGGAAAAAAATGCTTCATCACAAGAACAAGTTATAGTTGAGGATATTGAAACTGAAGGTTTCCTTAGACCTTATAATTCACCTTTAGTAAATATTAACAATCCTCTCCTTATAGTTGTTTCAATTACACTGGACTTTGTTTCAACTACTTTTCATCACTTAGGAGGATTTCCAATGGACAACACCAGAGAAGTTTCGAGATGTGCTGAGCCTCATACTCCCACTTCGGCTATTGTATTAGGGGGGTTTTCTCCTCCTGTTGTGTCTACCCAAACTCCTAGTTTGAATCAGAGTAGTACTCTTAATATGAGTTCAACTATTAATACAATTGCAAATACCTCAGCAACATCATTATCTGCTGCTGTCCAATCAACTTTTAACTCAACAACTACTCCTTTAGCTAGTTTTTCATCTAGGATGACAACTGTTGGTATTCCCCAAACTCAACCTACCTCTTTGCCCATGTTTTCTGGTTCTAGTATGGGAACGTCTTTACCCTTCCAAACTTATTCTTGGGGAGGTGCACATATTCATTTCTCAGTTCCTTCTTTAGGAAGTGGAACTGCTTTTGGGTCCACAACTGGAACCAATCCTTTTGGGGGATGGAATCCTCAAACCAGTAATTCCTTTCAACCTTTTGGTGTGAATCCTTTATCCTCCAATACTGGTGCGGCAAGTAATGCTTTCCCATTTTCTGGTATGCTAGCAAGGACTAGTTCTTCCCAATCATTTGGTAGTTAAGGGGAAAATTTTAATTTTTCTCAACCTATGCCGACTGGGGGCAACCCCTTCCAAAATCAATTAAATCCTTTTGAAGGGCCACACCTTTCACAAGGGATATATGGAGGCAACCCCTTTCAAAACCAATCAAATCATTTTCAAGGATTTCACCCTTCGCAAGGGATGCATGGGGGCATACCTTCACAATTTTTTGGAAACATAGGAATTGGAAATTTTCCCTATATGGGACCGCTTGAAAATTCACCCGCAACACAACCTAAACTGCCTTTTCTAGCAACTTTAAACTTGTCATATTTATCGAAACTTATGAATGACCCAGTGTGTCACAATCCCGCTTGGCCTCCTGTTAATACTAAGTTTCGTTCACATATTCCAAAATTCGAAAGCAAAATCGATGAGGATCCAGGGGACCATGTCACAACGTTCCACTTGTGGTGCTCTTCAAATATGTTAAATGATGATTCGATAAGATTAAGTTTATTTCAATGAACCCTTACCGGAGTGGAAACTAAATGGTACATTCAACTGCCATAATATGCTTATCATCGTTTCCATGATTTAGTGATAGTTTTTCTCAATCACTTCCAACTTCTTGTTCGGTATGATGCCCATACATATCTACTATCTACTCTTAGGAAAAACAAATCCACTCATATTTCGGATCATATATAGGAATGGAGAAGAAGGAAGAGAATGATAAAAGCTAATATACCTCCTGAATTCTTACTGGAATGGTTCCTAAAATATCTTTTACATTATATCTCGAAAGATGTATCTACTTCAGGATTTACCAATGAAGAAGAGGTTATTTTTAAAGCACAACAATTAGCTTTAATCCATTCACAGTCTGGAATTTTGTATGACATTATTCTTGACGCACCTAGGACAATACTGATCCTATGACACCGAAACCTGGACCACATGCCGATGGCATTGTTGGTTCCATTGATAATCCTACTGTAGCAGCACTTGCAAAGCAAATACAATCTTTATCTATTAAAATCTCTTCAGCGAGCGCAATTGTAGCTACTACCTCCCCTTCCCAAAATGCTACTATACACAATGTGCAGTCAAATCCAAAAGGTTCTCAACAACCTGGCGAGAAGAAAACAACAATAAGGGCAAGAAAGGGGAGGGAAACCAAAAAAATCCTCAAACTAATAATAATGTTGAAGGGGGTAAAAAGGAACATAAGAAGGTGAAGTTCCCTTATAAACTTTGCAAAGGATATCACGTCACACACCAATGCCCCTTGATTGAACAAGCTTAGAAGATTTTGTAGCAACAACAACATGTTGTATTAAAAGATCATTTTCCTAAAGGACAACATATGGCTTCTGGTAATTCTAGTTCGGAGGGAGATACTCAAAACGATTCATCATCCAATCAGTCCTATATCCACATGATGAGTTCAAGAACTTTATTGCAAACGAGAGAAAAAAATTATAGTCATGAACCCTCGCTTAAGGGGAAAGAGAATCCTAAACTAGAGACTCCTCTTCATATAGAGAAACCTGCAAATCATATGCCAAATATACCAAAAGGTGTCTATAAAAGAGTTGTACATAACCCTAATGGAAAGGAAGCTGCCAGTTATTCTATTGTTGAAGACTTGGCTCAAATGCCTTGCATAATGTCTGCTCTAGAAGTGCTACAAAGTTTCCCATTGCAACAAAACGCACTTTTGGTTGCCATAGGAAACACTAACACCACAAGTAATTTAGTGGCGAAGTTTGATATGACGGAAGTTAAACCTCGATTACCTTACCATGTTTCCTTTCAGATTGGCATTGTCCATTGTTCCAAAACGATTGGACGAACTTTTGTTGATGAAGGTGCATCCACATGTGTCATGCATATCTCATGTTGGAAAGCTTTGGGATCCCCGGAGTTGGTTCCCTCCACAACTTTACTCACTTCATTTGGCGGAAGTTCTTTTAGACCTCATGGAATTATCCCAGCTTTTTACATTGAGCTAGGAGGGAAAAGAGTCTTAGTAGAATTTGAAGTCGTATATGCTCCCCTTGAATACAATTTGTTGTTAGGGAGAAGTTGAACATATGCTATGCAAGCTATCCCATCTTCTGTGTTTCGAGTTTTATTATTTACTCATGAGGGAAGAATTGTTACGATCAATCAATTGAAATTTACTCGAAATAGTACTTCGTCTCCTTTACACTCGAACATTCCTTGGATTAATCAGACTCATCCGTCCATTGAAATTTTAGGTGCAGGAATGTATGCATCCCTTATGGGAACTTTTAACCTTCTTGCTCCTGTCAAGTTCATCAGTTCGACTAGTGTTCAGAATGTTGAGCCTATGTCCGAAGATCCCTCACATTTAAATTTTGATAGAAGTGATCCTTGGATCCTTCCAACTTCATTTGAGTTAGCATAAGACTCTCAACACAGTCAACTGAATATACCTTTATCCACAACAGAAATTGCTTATCAAGCTACCCTTAATACTGCTACGAATTCCACCCCAACTCTTTCAGTCTCAGAAGAGTTGGATTGTGGTTATGATCCTGCATGGGCTATTGATTCTTCTCATTCGTTAGATTGTTCAGACATTGTCTTGCCTACATATGAGGCTATTTTAGAAGCTATGGTAGGGCCCGATAAACCTTGGGAGGATATGCATCATAGGTCTTACTTTCTTCCAGCCTTAGAAAAAATAGAGAATGAGGTGTTCCATTTGAGACTTCCTGGGAATGATGATAGGAAAATTAACATTTTAGCTAAGAAGGGAATCTATGTTGAAGGAAATGTGTCAAGTATTTCAGAAACTATACCCATCAACATTTCCAAGGACCCCAATGTCGTGGAAAACATTTTTATCAATGTAAATTGTTGTGAAGAAGAAATTCACATCTATACTGATTTATTTAAAGAATTTCATGATGTTTTTTCCTGGTCATATGAGGAGATGCCAGGCATCGACCCATCTATTGTTGAACATGCAATCCGAACGTATCCCAACATTAAACTTGTTTGACATAAACTTTGCTTGGTTAACGCTAGGAAGGCATCAACTATTAAAGTTGAAGTTGAAAAACTCCTAAAACTTGGTTTCATATATCCTATTTATATGACAGAATGGGTATCCAATCCTGTTCCAGAAGATAAAAAGCAGGGTACTATCAGATTTTGTACTATTGTTTGTGATCTTAACAAAGCCTATCCCAAAGACAACTATCCCACACCTTTCATTGACCAAATTATTGATAAATGTGCTGGAAGTGAAATATTCTCTTTTATGGGTGGATTTTCGGGATAAATCAAATCCAAATTAAACCCAAAGACCAACATAAGACAAATTTTATTTGTCCTTGGGGTACCTTCGCTTATAGGAATATGCCTTTCAACTTGAAAAACGTCAGAGCCACTTTCTAGCATGAAATGAGTTTTTCCTTCCATGATATCAAACTCATCGATGTTGATCATTATTTGAATGATTTTCCCGCTAGATCTCGAAAGAGACAAGATCATCCTGATCATCTATGCCTTGTGTTTGAGCGGTGTAGACACCACAAGGTTCGTTTGAATCCCTGATAAGTGCATTTTCATTGTTGAGTCTGGATGTTTGTTGGGATTCATAGTATCCAATAAGGGGATCATGGTCAATCTGTTGAAAGTCGAGTCTATTGTAAATTTGCCTCCTCCTCGCAATATTCCACAGCTTCAGAGTCTTCAAGGTAAGGATAATTTTCTCAGACGATTTATAGTAAATTGCGCTAGAATTACCAAAGGATTCATGCGAATTCTTAATAAACATGTCCCATTCATTTGGGATGGAGCTGCTAAAAATTATTTTGAAACTCTTAAGAAAGCTTTATTAACATCTCCTTTACTTAGCGCGCCATATTACATGAAGGATTTACTTCTATATTTGGTTGCATTGGATTCAACGGTAGGTATAGTATTAGTTCAGGAAGATGACCAACTCCAAGAGCACGTTATCTATTACCTAAGTCATTCACTCGTAGGTCCTGAACTCTGTTACTCTCATGTTGAGAAATTGGCCTTGGAAGTTGTTTATGATGTTGAAAGACTTCGTCATTATATTCTATTGAGAACAACCACGGTGATTGCATATGTTAATCCATTTCAATTTGTTTTAACTCGACGAATAATCAGGGGAAAATATAATAAATGGATTATTATATTACAAGAGTTTGATCTTGAATTTCAATATGCAAAGTCAAAGAAATATTTAGTTTTCACAGAAATAATTTCACAGTTTCCAAGTGAACAAAGTCATAAGATTCAAGAAAGCTCATTCCCTTATGAGCATATATTTTTGATTTGTTCATCAAACTCTTGGTATGGAGATATTTTGATTTATCTTCAGAATTTGAAGTGTCCTCCCACTTTAGCAAGGGATGAACGAAGACACTTACGCCATAATGCCAAGAATTTCCTCATTATCGGTGACACTTTGTACCGGAGAGGAGTAGATTCTATTTTACGTCGTTGTTTAACCCATGAGGAAGCAAAGTTAGGTTTGAATGATGCCCATAGTGGAGCATGTGGGGATCATTTGTGTGGGTTAGATACAACTCATGAGATGAGGTCTTATGTGGCGGTTATTTTTGCCCTTCAATTTTTAAATATTGTATGGAAGCAATTAAACACTGTCATCCATGTCAAATATTTACCAAGAAGATGCAAGCACATCCAGCTCCTCTTTTTCCCGTTATTGTCGTAGTTCCCTTCACCAAGTGGGGGGTTGATTTTATGACTTGCAACGCAGCTTTGGCAGGGGTTCATAAATATATTATAGTAGCTAACAACTACTTTACTAAGTGGGCGGAAGCTATGCCTACATTTAAGGTGGACAGAGAAACTACAACTTACTTCATGTCCAATCAAGTCATATCTGGATTCGGTATTCCAAAGGAGATTGTCACTGATCATGGAAGTCACTTTCAAAACTACATGATGTCTGAATCAACCTCTATGTTGGGCTCTAAACAGGTGCATTCATCTCCTTTCTACCCACAAGCCAATGGTCAGGTTGAAGCAGTAAAAAAACACTTAAGCTCATTCTCCAACGTACCATTAATGTCAACAAATCCAATTGGAACATCATGCTATATCCATCTTTATGGGATTACCGAACTAAAGTTAAGACCGCTACATGATTTTATCCCTTCCAACTCAGACCGCTACATGATTTTATCCCTTCCAACTCGTTCATGGGGTGGAAGCCATAACACCAATTGAATGCGATATTCCTTCTTTGAATTTAGTTGTAAGGAACCCTACTTCCAGTTTGCAAGAACTGTTAGTGCACTTGGAACATCTCGATGAACAACATAGAGATACTGCCATGACAAATGAGGCACACAAGAAAAGAGTCAAGAACTGATACGATAAGTTTGTTCAACCTAGAGTCTATTCTGAAGGTGACCTTGTGCTAGTTTATGACCAAGAAAAGGAACCCTTGGGGGAAGGTAAATTTAATTCCATGTGTCTTAGCCCATATATTTTCTCACGTGTCTTAGAAAAAGGGGCTTATAAGTTAACATACTATGAGGGAAATAGGTTTCCAGAGCCTAGAAATGGGCTCTACTTGAAGAAATACTATGCTTAGTTCATGTACTTTTTCTTGTACATAGTGTATAGTTTGTATAGTTTTATCTTGGTTTATCTCTTATTTAGGTTGTTGTTTTTGTTTTAGATGTCAAGTTGGGTGTTCATAGGATTTGCGGATGGCGCTAGACGCATTAATCGAGTCCTTGTCGTAGTTGTGTGGGTAGTTTATTCTCCCACAGGCCAGTTGGTAGTATCGCAAGGTGCAATTTTGGGACCAGCCACCAATAATATGGATGAGTATAGTGTCATAATCGAACTCCTAAGTGATGCTATATTGAATGGTATCCTATACTTGGAAGTCCATCTTGATTCACGTTTAGTTGTTATCAACTTAACGGTGAATACGAGATCTGTGACCCTACCCTACTTTGTCAATATTTACGCATTTGATTACTTGAAAGGAAATTCATTTAAATTAATTACATTCATATCCCAAGAAATTGAAATGTCATAGCTAATGCATATGCTAACTATGTGTCAGATTGCCATTTGTATCATCTATTAAACATATAAACAAAATCAGCATTTGCAACATATTGTAAATATAGCCTAATAAAAATACATTTATCAACCAAGGCAAAAAGATCATATGTATATATATCAAAGTTCATAAAAAGTACATAACAACAAAATAGTAAGCCTCATTATGTCCAAAATTTGGCTCCATAGGCCTCATATATGCAAAACCACTAAAGTACACCTAGGGGTATCCTAAACCATGTCCCTTACGGTAGTACATAAATGCAGTAACTTCCCTCCTGAATATGTTAACCCATCATGTGGGTACAACTACAACTTGTCTATGCACCACCTCAGGTAACTTCTCAACCTTAGTTTTTGGAATAACAAGGGTTAGATGTGTCAGGTTCTCCCCGACTCTATCCAAGGTGACTACAGCATAAATTGACTCCCCCTCTCGTTTCCTACGCCTATAGCGAGGGAGTCCTGCATGATGAGCAGGTTCCTTATTTGCATAATCATTTGCATGGATCATGATTAGACTTTACTTCAAAAACATGTTTTGATTTCATTAAAATAAAATAAACTAAAAAATAAATAAACTTGAAAATAGTTTAAAAATTGAGACTGGCCAATCACACCAAGTGTGCTTCTTGGGGGCACTACCATGTCAAGATCTCTGCTAAAATCTATCCCATAATATGGATAGTCTTCGATACCCTTCACTTGGAGTTCCCACCAAGCAAAGAACCCATCATCGAATGGGCTACTAGCTCTCCCATGCCCAATTCGTAATATCAGTCATGTGCATCTAGTCATAGCAGGATCCCAGAGACTCTAAGAATCTACATACATCCGTGGACTAGAGGCAGGTACTCTTTCAAAGAAGAAGCCACAAATAATACTACCATAGCCAAATGTTTTATGTTTTCCCTTCTTTCATGCCGATAATTGGGATTTCACACATCCCAACAAACAAGTACACCAATAAAAAATTGTAGGTTCTAGGAAACATGTAGCATAAAACATGTGAATCTGTGAAGTTTGATGCACATATGCAGAACTGGTAATCCTCCCAATGGTTGAAACAATGATCTTGAGACCCAAACTCTCAATACTCTTGACTGATATCTATGTACCAATCCTTTCTGTTCCAGCTACATAATGCATGGCTATATAGTTGTCGACGGTCCAACCACCTACAGTGTGAGCTTTAAAAATTGGCACCTTTCCTCGATGAGACAACCCAGTGAGAAAATAAATATCATCAATTTCTATTTCTAGATTCTTCCCATCAATCATGAATGCCTTCTCATTTGGGTCCCAATAGTCAAAAAGCAATTGTAACAGTCGGTTTTGTGCCCTCATATTCCTCACTTCGAAGAATTTTTCGAGTCCACATTGTTAGAGAGCTTCCAATGCCTCATCATTTCCAAGTACCAAATTGTCAAGAGCCTCATGTTTGCGTTCCCTCCACTCAAGAACCATCCTACACAAAAAAAATCAAAATTTAGCTTCAATTTTAAAAAAAACCACTGTTGTGCGCACAAACACGAGCTACTGTGGTCAGAGTCACGTATTTCATGGAAATACCCGACCCGATACATTGTAGCCCACATATGCCTCTGCACGCGCCTAGGGCCTTCCCAAAAAAAATTAAAAAAATAAAAAAATAAGAAGGATGAAATGAAAGAGGACATAGGCTCTTACCTGACGTTGACGGAATGAAATTTCGTTGACCTTAGCTCCTGCAATCCACTCATGAAGTTTGAGGTATTTTTTCTCCAAGAGCTCCCAAATTTCAAATTTGCACAATGAAATGGTAATTATATGTTTTACTTTGTTTTTTTTACTTTTAATACTTACCCACTTGTCTATAGTTACCATTTTTTTAATTTAAAAACTAATTGAGTATTTTGGAGGGGTATTTTTGGTGTATCTTTTCAGGGAAATGATTCACTTTTTTTGGCATTGGTATTATTTATGGCAGGTATGTGACACCTAAACTTGCATATAGGGTAACTTATCCCTAGTTCGATGCATTGTTTCATTTATCCTATAGTTTAGGATCACCCTAGGTTATCTTTTGTGAAATATGATTCACCATTCCTTTTCAAAATATTTCATCATATTCTCACATTTAGATCCTACCCATCCCATGAGCATCTTAGATTTTATCATATCTATCAGTAATGCTCATGCTGCCTTATTTTCTAGGATCCGAGAGTTTCCTCATAGTTTTCGCCTGATATTGCAAGTTGAATCGCATTTTCAGTTCTTCTCGTTTATTGCTAGCTACTTTTAACCCAGGGACTCCCATTATGTAGTCATTTTTAAGCTCTTTTTAGACTTCTTAAAAATAAAAATATTGTTGAGCGATCTTTTCCTTTTTCATGCTCAATAAAAAAGTTGAAAAGGCGTCTACTTGGTGTAAGTTTACCCCTTTTCCAGGAAAAGTAGATTATTTTACGAAAAAGGTATGCTCTAGTTACTTTGTGACTAGAAGAGTTCTTATGTGCATGATTCTATGTTTCTTCGGGCATAGGGGACTGACTTTACGAAGAAGCAACCTTTAGAGTCTTCTTTAAGCTCTTTTCAGACTCTTAAAATTGAAAAGATTGTCGAGTAAGCTTGCTCTTTTCAAACTCGTTAAAGGATTCGAAATAACATCCATTTGGTATTAGTTTATCCCTTTTTCTGACCATGTGGATTATGTACGAAAAAGGAATACTCTAATCATGGTCAGAAGAGTTTTATCCTTGTATGCTTTTATTCTTTTTTAAGCAAGGGAGACTAAAATTATGAAAAAGAAGAGGCTTATGGAGTTTTCTTTTACATTTTCAGACTCTCAAAAACTGAAAACCTAAACAAGCATTAACTGACTCGGGCTCGGAAATCCATGAGCTAGTGACTAGGTTGATACTTAGGAGTACCCTTATATGTATCATGATCCATTTTTGGACTAGTAGGATTGTCTTTATACTCGTTTCTTCCCATGTATCATAGCATTCTTTTATTCTTTTCAGGCTTTCATAATATGAGAAAGACAAAAAAATCAAATATTCCAAAAAGACAGGCAGGAAAAAGTTCTATGGTAGTAAGTTGCATCACTTTTCAACACAACACATTGTTGAGTCTTGTCTCCATAGTTGGGTATGTAGTATGACCTTAGAAGATGAACTCGCATATGCAGTTACTCCCCTGATTGGTTAGTATTCCAATCACTATGGAGTTGTATTTGATGTCTCTTACATCATTGACTTATCTTTACATTTTTCTTTTGAGTCTATGCTTCCTAAGTCACATTTGTGTCATGCTTTTGTTCAAAGGAAGTTTCTAACCTGTGTCGGCCATCCTCAGAACTTTCTTGACTTTCTTATGTCGGCCTTCCCATGTCAAGTATGTCTCATCATTTGATCCACTACATCTTTAGCCTCCTGCTACAGCCTTGTGTTGGATGATGGGGGATTCATTAATGCCCTCCTTCTAGAAGATTACTTCCCATCGAATTCAACACATTTATTATGGGATAGTGATCTAGAGTTTATTAGTACCTTGGAATTTGCAGTTCTCAATGAAAATTCTCCTCGCTTTTGAAAGTGGGAATACATCAATGTCCCCTGATCATTTGAGTCTACAAGTGTTTGACATCAACTCCTTTAGTCACACTTGTTAGCTTGTACTAGGTACCTTGCCACTCATTATCATTATTGGTGATTTGGCTCGCGTGTGTTAATGGTTTTCATCATTGACTAGTAATCACACGATGTTTTACTACGTTCGAACTCAAGACATCTATTCATGTATTTTTGACTTGTACCTTTGTCAGTTGGATTGAAGACCCTGAGTTGATTTTATAGTTCAACTTAAGTTTTGTGATGTCGGGTTGCATTGGATTGCCATCTAGTTATTTGGCGTTGATATCACATGGAGAGTGATCTGTTTCACTATTAATTACATACAAATATCTTCATGAGATGTTGAGACTTCGATTCATGACCTACTTGTGACTTGGATCCACTTTGTTTCCACGTGGCCAAGTTCATTTTTCTATATACTTCATGGATCCGCTTAGTACTTGATTTGCGGTTAGGATTTGTTACTTCTGAGCATGGGTATGCCTACCTCTGGAAAGAGAGTTCTTACTTGGATGATTGTTGTTACCTTCCTATGGCTGATGATTGGGTGATTTCTTCTAGGTTACTTCATGCACTTAGTATAAAAAGGTTATATTGTATTTCGGCCATTGTATGCTCCTCTGACCTCACACATTAGGGGGCATCTGTCATAGCATCTTTTTTCACTGTTTATCCTAAGAAATTATAGTGGTTGATCTTAGCCTTATCCCGAGTTGCAAGACAACCCTTTTTCCTATGTAATATACTCGACACCCATTATCTTGAAGAAATCCCTTTAAAAAACCCTATCTTTTAAGAAATTCGTGACTTACCTGTTCAAAACTCGCATATTCCAACAAATACGCGACTTTCATCAATGTAGCTCACATATGTGTCCGTACGAGGGTAAAAAAATAAAATAAAAAGTTTTTTATGGGTTTCTCTGGCTAAGACCGTTTCCCAACTTCCCCAATCCCATGAATAACTTCCCCTAACTCCCTAGCTTCTCTCCTCAAGATATAAAAAGAGCATAGGAGAAAGAAAAAGAGGTTAGAAACCATTGTGTTATCTTGGTTGCTTGAAGAAACCCTCATTATTCATACAATCCTTTATCCCTAGTCTGCAAAATCCCTCTCATTCTATATGGAACCCTAGTTATCCATTATGTTCTCCATTGATTTATTATGCTAAAGATATCCTTGAATATTTTCGGCATACTTGGTGGACAAACTTTGAGTTGGAGTGCTTGAGGTGACCTAGGAGGAAGAACCCAAAACTCAGTTTCATAACAACATCAACATATCAGGTCCATTTGTTTTATGTAAGTTGTTGTTATCATTAATATATAAATGAACTCTTTTCTTGTCCAATATTAAATGTGTTCATGTGTTTATGAATCATTGTTCATTTGAAAATGGAAATTGTTGATTTTGCAAGTTTCTTTATATAATTTTCATGGTTACTGTTATGGTTTCACTTCCCTTTGTTTTCATTTCAGGAATTGCAACAAGAAGGGAAAGTGAATGGGTAAAGCTCAAGACTAGAGGATTCTACTACAAACGTTGGGAACAAGGTATGTATCTTGATACCCTTAGGGATTAATTGTTTGTTTGAAAAGAAAAAGGAAAATCTTTCTTACTTGCAATATTAGGGTTTGTTTATCTTTTTGCTCTGCAACAATTCCACCCAACAGTTGTTAGGGAATTATTTCCCATCACACTCATATGTATGTATGATTGTGTGTGCAATTTATGCTTATATTTATGATTGATGCACTACTGGTAACTCCATGTAATCCCACAAATTACAACACTACTCTATAAATGTTTTTGAGTATGAGTATGCTAGTTTCTTGTGCTCTAAATCAATGGTTAAATCCTTGTAAAGTTCACCTCTAGGATTGTAATATGAGAATGTTCAAAACATTTTGTCTCATTACCTTATTTTTTACCTAGCAATGTATTGGTTTGTGCCGTATAACAAACATCTTGATGGACGCGAGTGATTTCCTTGCCATCTAGTGGTCGCAAGTTCGATTCTGCTCAAGCAAGAGGCTCTTGTTCTATGCCCTAGACCACGCACTTACTTAGTCTATAGCTCCCTTGTTTCTTTATTTACTTCATGAAAATTAAAAAATTATAATATTAAATTAAATTATACCACTTTCAATCTTCGAGAACTCGATGGCATATGCAAAAAAATGACATAATATTTTGATTTCAATAGAATATGGTTCCTTTTATGTTTTACTTGTAATTTTCCATGACTTTCTTAATTTTTAGATGACTATATGATCAAGACTAGCAAACTTGTAGTATTTATGTGTGTTTTTATGCACAAGTTATGATGTATATTTTGCATTTTTATTTAAATAACAATTAATATAAGATGTTTTGCTTGTCTTAAAAAATAGTCACTTCTAAGAGCTGTAAAAGATTCTAAGACCTCGAGGAAGGCTTCGGGGATTTCCATTTATGAAAAACCTTCGATATCTTCGAGTTATCTATCCTGGCCTCAAATTCCCAAGCCATTCAAGGACAAAGGGGAAGTTAAAGGGGGACTTGCCAAACCTGTTGAAAAATCTAATACAGTGGGAAAAAATTCTCACATCTCCTTAGCCAAATCCAAGTCCTCAAAGGTGGTTCTAGAAGGGAAGCAGACAACCATTAATGGGGTTCCTAAGAGCAAACAAGCCCCTGAAGAAGGTGACCTAATGTTTATTATTTCCATAAATGAAAGAGGGGTTGGGGGTGCCCCAAAGCAACAAGCCCTCGCGAGATTGTTTAAAGTTTACAAGCCCAATGTCATGATGCTTAAAGAGACCATGTGTGTTGGTTCCAAAGCCATTTGAATACTGTCTACTTTGTCAAATATTGGGGTCGGTTTGGAGAACTTGTAATAGGTTGGAATTCTAGTATTGATGTGACTTCAAATCAGTAAAACCTCTAGGTATTGTCATGGAACGTATTTCAAAGGCCCTAAGAAAGGTCCTCAAACTGGTCAACCTCTATGGGCCTTATGCAAATAGAAAATCATTTTGGGATTTGGTAAGAGAACAAGGTTTCCTGGAAGGGGATAATTTCATTGTTGGGGGAGACATTAATATGACCATGGACTCTAAGGAAGTGAGGGGAGAGGTGGCTAGACCTGACCCCCTATATGACTACTTTACTATGTTATTTGAGAGTTTAAATTTGGTTTACATTAATCCATCGAAGCTAGTCCCCACCTACAGAAATTCCAAAAGAGGGAGAATGAGAATCTACAAAGGGTTGGATAGTTTCTTGGTGGCTAGATTTTTTTTTGAACAATCTGCAAGGTTCAAATATTGGGTCAAGATAGGTGGTTGCTTTAACCACTATCCTATCGTACTTCAATTAGAATAAGTGGACAAGAAACCCCCCACCCCTTTCAATTTTAGCCACAATTGGTTGTGTGATGAAGGTTTCAGATTATTAGTCACCACTAATTGGAGGAAGTTCGAGGCTAATTTTAGGGACTCGGACACACAACATATCGTATGCGACCTAAAGAGAATAAAGCAAACAATGGCAACTTGGGCAAGGGTTAAGAAAGAACATGATATCAAATATTTGAAGGATGTAGAAGAAAGTGTAATTACATTTAATTCGAATTTTTCAATAGTCTTCTTTGATGAAGAATTTGACTTGCAAAAACTACTTGAAGACCAAAGAGTATTATTGTTGGATAAGGAAGAAGAGGAATGGAGGCTTAAGAGGAGACCTGCCTAGTTGGTGGTAGGGGATAGCAACACTATTTTTTTTTCATATTATGATAATCACCTCAAAAGTGTAAATACGATCTGGGATATTGGACTACATGATGGAATCCAATGGAAAGTCTACTACCTGATGGAATCCAAGGCAAAGTCTTTCAAGGAGATTGAAGAAGCATGCAAAACCCACTTTAAAAACCTCTTCATGCAGCCTAAAAATACAAATATTGGTGATGTATTGAAGGTCGTAAGATTATTTCCTAGAATTTTTTTATCAAAGAATTAGAGGCTAAAGATTGTAAGAACTAAATATTGTTTTTTTGCACTCATTCAAAAAATCTTAGAGCCCAGGGCTCAATGGCTAAGCAATGGAGTTTTACCTACACTATTATGAATTTTTGGAAGAAGAGATCCACATAGTGGTCAAGGAATATAGGACTCTAGAAATGTCCATAGTGCTATAAACTCAACTTTTATAGCCCTTGCTCCAAAAAAGAAGGTTCTAAGGAACAATTTGGATTTTTTTCTAACATAGAGATTCATGATGTAGTGGGTTCAACTTAAGAAGAATTGCACCCGATGACAAATGAAAAATTACTTGTGGTGGTTCTAAATATTGATCTAGGCAAGGAATTTGATCAAGTAAGCTAGCTCATGAAATGGGGATGAATCTTCAATCGGTCAACTAGATCTTGGGTTGTATGTCGTCAGCTTCTTCTGTTGTTTTAATCAATGGTTTTCCCTCAAGGTTTTTTAATACTTCAAGAGGTATCAAGCAAGCTTTCCCTCTATCACATTTTTTATTTCTTTTGGTAGAGAAAGGATTAAACAAGCTGGATAACGAAGCCAAAAGAGAAGGTTTTATCAAGGGCATACAAGTAACAAGTTCGTTTCATCACTCATTTGTTGTTTGTTGATGACATTTTGATATTTGGGAATTAATCCTTAAGGGAAATTAAACATTACAAAGGAATTTTGGATACATATTTGGAGCAACCTGTATGGAAATAAACTTGAATAAATCATTTATTCCTTTTAGTGGTTTGGAGATTGAATTAGAAAGGAAAAAATCTTAAGTTTCAATTCTAAACTTAAGCCCTCTAGGCCAAGGAATCAAATATCTAGGATTTTCTCTAAAACCTAATGATTACAAAGTTGTAGACTAGTTGTGGTTATATAAGAAAATATAAGCCAAGGTTTCACAATAGTGTCACAAATGGTTCTCTAGTGGAAGGAGGTTGGGGCAGGTAAACTTGGCTCTCGAAAGTATGGAGACTATTCTTTAATGAATGTTTATGGGCCAAATTTATCAAGTCCAAATATCTAAGAGATGACTCAATCTTGGAGACTAGATCAAAAAAGAAATAAAAAGTTTCAAGGGATCTTCTATTGTTTGGAAATGTCTAGTCAAATATTTTCCTATCATAGGCAATTGGGTAGCATGGAAAATTAGTAAAGGGGATAAGATGAGATTGGGCATGAGGACCCATGGATAGCGTGTAGTGATAATTATAGACATTCCCTGGGTTTTATTGAGGAATTTCATGCTCAAGGTTTGGCAAGGCTCTCAGATATTGCCTCCCACAGATTTGAACTTGCTTTGTTATCAAGCCGTTGAATGGACACAATATATCTCACTCCTAAAACATAATGCTCAATTATTATCTAATAAGAATATGATTTAAAATGGTCGAATGGTCTAATAATAAAGCAATAGGAATTCATGCGAGCTCAATTCCCCTAATTATACCAAAAAAAAATAAAAAACATTAAAATTAATGGAAATATTTATTCATAATTTTATTATTTTTATTTTTTTAAGTCTATTTATTTCATAATTTTATTGTTTATGTTTGTAAACAAAGTTTAGAACTTAGGAATATTTTGATTAAGCCTCTCATAATGATCCATCAAATAAGAGAGCATATTAGGGTGTTAATAATTTTCAATTACTTAAGGAATCTATACTTGTCATAATATGAGTTCCCAAAATATAAAATCAAATGATCAAGGATTGTTTTTTTTAATGGTGTTAATAATTTTCAATTATTGAAGGACTCTATGTGATGGTGTCATACCTTTGACCCAATGAAAGAAAATCTTCAGTTCATGCATATTTGGGTTCTCCTCCCTAGTTTGCCCCTTGAGTTCTGGAACTAAGATGCTTTTGTAGCAGTCAGGAATGAACTTGGCAGGTTTCTTCATATCGAGGTCCTTATGCTTAATGGGGAAGACAAACGTTTTGGGCGTGTATTGGTCGAGATTGATATCCAACATGGGTTACTAGCAGAAATTGAGATTGGTTGGAGGGATAGGTCATATGTTCAAAAATTGGATTATTGGGGTGCTCCATTCATATGTACATTATGCAGAAGCGTGGGACATTTATGCAAAAAAAAAATTGGAGGGGATGGGGGTTTAAAAGGAGAACAAATGGTCTAAACCTACATTTGAGGTTTTATGTGATCGAACATGGAGTTGGAGGAAAGCAATATAAAATTGAGAGTGGATGTGCAGCTTCATCCTTTACAGACGTCGCATCCTAAGGAGCTGAGTCAATCTCTTTTGGGTAAGTTAAGAACAATCTATCCCTCTTTGTATAATTCCTTGAATGAGTTGGAATTGATGTTTTTAAACAATTTAGATCTCTCTGGGCTTGGGAAGTCTAATGGTGAAGGGATCAATGTAAGCCTACATAATCCGGAGGTAGATATGTCTCCAATTTATAAGAAATCCCCTTATTATTATGAATAATTGGGTCCTATTGTTCCCTCTTCAAAAGAAGTGGATGTTTTTTGGACAAATATCTCGGGTCCAATGGGCAGGTAGTCGGAATATACTCCTCCTTCTAGATCCGATGATGTAGGGGGGATGATCTCTATTGGTGAATGTTCTATGATTATAGAACCCTTTAGTGAGTCGTTTAGGAGGGAAAGCCCTTGTGGGGGAGGGGGTTTTAGATACTAAGCTTGTTGATATGGGTACAAGCAGTTCTATTGAAGGAACCTCTTAAGTGGTTGACAAGGTAGTTACCTCTCTAGTCCCATCCTATAAGGATGTGCTTTAAAAAAATATTTCCAGGTCTTCGGAACTATACTAAAAAATGAGGTGGGTAGACAGGGAAGTTTTTTTGTTGATGAATTTATTTCAAAGGATGGCACTGGTGCATCAAAAAATTAGGGATAACTGAGTAAAAAGGCGTAGTGAAAGGGGATCTAGTAATATATTTCTCGCTAGTGAAGACTAGAAACTTAAGAAAGAAGTTGGTGGCTTATTCTAGTAAGGATCTAATTGATGGAAATATTTTTGGTGGTCCTAGGGCACTTAGAGTGCAGAAATCCCTTACCTGAGCTAAGAAATGATACTATTGTCCTTGAATGTTAGGGGAGTGGGGGGGAATCCCAAACTATTATCCCTTTGTAGACTGTTCGATATGGTTTGTCCAAATGTAATCTTCATACAAAAAAATATGGTGTGTGGTTCGAAAGTTAGAGAGATTTTTGCAAAATTACTGGTGGATTGGGATATGTGCACATTAGACTTTATTGGAAAATCGGGGGGGCTTCTCACAACATGGAATCCCCTGAATACTATTTTTGTTCCATTATTCTCTCCTATAGAGATATTATTGAAAGGGGTTACAAGGGATTTGTCTCAGGAATTAAAGCTAGTAAATTGCTATGGTCCATATTCAAATAGAAAGGAATATTGGAACGAAAATGTGGAGGATGGGTTATTAAAAGAGACAAACCTAATATTTGGGGGAGATTTGAATTTATCTATGTCAGCTAGAGAGGTATGGGGATTCCGATAGAGACTTGATCCTCTAGCAACCTACTTTAACCATGTTTTTGAAGAAGTTAGTTTAATTCATGTTATGTCGATATCACTTCTCCTAACTTGGAGGAATGTTATGGTGGGTGACGAGGGGGTTTCCAAAAGATTCGTCATTTTTTTCATTTTTGAAGAATTATCAGGTGATGTGGCTAGATACTGGTCCTAGGTAATAAACACTTCGATATCCTATCATATGTCGATTGTTCTACAAATGGAAACCGAGGGAGAGAAGATAAACTATCCTTTTAAATTTAACCATGTATGGATTTAGGAGAAGGAATTCTCAAATACGATTAAAGAGCAGTGGGAATCAATCATTTTGGAATGAAGACATCTCTGCAATGCAATCTTTGGTCAACAAGCTCAAAGATTTAAAATTTGTGGTGATAAATTGGGAAAAGGACAAAAAGAAAAGATTAAAGGAAGAGTTGCTTCACATTGAAGGGGAAATAGAAGGCTTCTTCTTAAATAATGTATCAAGTACACTATCGGAGCATGATAGAAATATGGTTTCATCCTTAAAAGACCGAAAATTGAAAATCGTAAAAGTCGAAGAAGAAACTTGGCAACTTAAAAGTAGGTCTATTTGGATGGCTCAAGGTGACCATAATACATGTTTCTTTCACAAGTTTACAAAACATAGAAGGATCATTAACTCAATTTAAGATTTATACAATGAAGATGGAAGTCTTATGACTAATCCAAAGCATATGGGTGATGCAACGGTGAGACATTTTCAGAACATATTTAAGGATCCAAGGAACCTCTCAATTGTTAGTCAACTGAATGTTACCCTAGATTCTTCTCAGAGGAGGAAGGTAAGAGTATTGTTGATCCAGTTACCATGGAGGAAATTAAAAATAGTTTAGTAGGTTTTGCCAAATTTGAAAGTCTGTGCCCTAATGGGTGGGTTGTTGAATTTTTTTTGGAGTTCTTTGAAATTATGGATCTAGACTTATTAGCAATTGTGGAGGAGTCCAAGGTTCAAGGGAAATTAATTGGAGCATTTAATGCTACATTTATAGCATTGATCCCAAAAAATTCTAAGCCTGGATCCTTCAGTGATTTTAGACCCATATCTTTGTGCAATTTGGTATATAAAATCATTTCTAAGACGATTACAAACAGAATAAAGCCTATGCTATCAAAATTCATATAAAAGGAACAATTTGTTTCTTAGGCAATCATTAGATATTGAATGCCATTGGTGCAGCTCAAGAGTGCCTTCACAGTATAAAGGTCAAAAAACAAAGGCATTGGTGTTAAAACTAGATCTGGTAAAGGCTTATGACCGGGTTAGTTGGGATTTTCTTAAGCTTGTACTTCTTCAGATTGGTCTCAGTCTAAAAGCAAAAAATTGGATGAGTTGTGTTTGCTCTACAAATTTTGTTGTACTCATGAATGGAGCCCCTACAAAGTTCTTTCAAAGCTTGAGAGGCCTCTTGCAGGGGTCCATTATCCCCGCTTCTATTTCTTCTAATTGTTGAAGGCTTAAGCAAATTGATTGAGAAGGCAGAGATGGAAGGAACACTAGAAGGTGTCCAAATTTCATCTATTATTAGAATCACTCATTTACTTTTTGTAGATGTCGTGTTACTCATTGGAAGATGGTATTTGGATGAATGGAAAGTTTATACGGAAATTTTGAATCTGTTTTGTGATGCTACAAGTATGGCTGCCAATGAAGTTAAGTCTGTTTTTCTGGAAAATGGTATGGACAAGGAAACCTTATTTCAAATTGGCCAATCATTTCCTTACCAGATTGATGCACTTAATTCTAGGATCAAATATCTGGGTTGCATATTGAAGCCTAATAATTACCTAGCAAAGGATTGGTTGCGGCTCCTGTAAAAGGTTGAAAAAGAATCGAGAATTGGTGTTATAGATGACTTTCATTCCAGTTTATTGGTTATCCTTTGAGAAGATTTCAAAATCGATATTGAAAAAGATCATGAAAGGGGTCTTTAGTTTCATGTGGACTGAAAATAAGCAAAATGAAGGAGTCCAGTTGGTGAGTTGGGAAAGGCTAGCTAGGCCCAAGAAACTTGGGGGATTAGGTATCAAAAATATTTTATGTTTTGGCCAAGCATTAGTTGTCAAAAGCTTATTGAGGAGCTTGTTCTCTACTAGCTTGTGGAGCACAGTGATCAAGAATAAATATTTGAAACACGGGTTGGTTATTGATTGGATAAGATCAAATGGAAAAAAAACAAAAGGGGCATCAAATATATGGAACTATTTGGTTTGTTCTTATCATATTCTAGGGTACTAGTTGGTTTGGAAACCAGGGAATGGTTGCTCTATTAGAGTTCAAGAGGACCCTTTCATCGAGGGTATTGGGTTCTATAAATTATCCTATGATTTGGTAAGTCTTCTTCGATCTAAAGGTATTCATAATTTAGCTTGGGTGGGTCTTGAAGTTGGGATTGAAGGTTTTTAAAGATGGAAACAAGCTACTGATTTGGAGTTGCATGGGGCTTATAAAAATGAATGGAATAGTTATATACTTGTTCCTCAAAGAGGTGGCATTCATCTATCAGATACTAAGGATGATATTGTCTGGTCTTGGAATGATAAGAATGGGAAGGTAACTACAAAGCTTTCCTGTGAAGCAATTTTATTTTCTAGCATAGAAGTAGAACATATATGGTGGTATTCATCTCTTTGGAAATGACAAGTGCCATTAAAAATAAAACTTTTATGTTGGTTAGCTTCGGAAAATAGGATACAAACTTGGGATAATTATGTAAAGAGGGATGGTAACGGTCTTAATATATGCATCTTATGCCATAATGAAATTGAGTATATTGATCATATAATGATACATTGTACCTTTGCAAAGTTGGTTTGGTAGGAGGTAAAGAAGGAACTTCATATAACATACAATTGGTTTTTTCAATCACTGTCTCAATGTTTTCATAACTGGATTTTTGAAGAAAAACTTATTGAGAGAGTTACCTTGTTTTATCTGCTGGGAAATTTGGAAACATAGGAATGTTGTCATTTTTTAGGGAAAGCAAAAGAATGTTTTCAAGGTCAATCTTAATTCAGTTGGAGCGAAGGACAGTAGACAAGAGACAGTAGCAAGGGATTCTTCCCTCAATAACAATTGGGCTATAGGATACTTTGATGGTGCTTCCCAGGATAATGGTACAAGATGTGGAGCTGGTCTATTCTTGAAATTGAGAGTTTTATGTATTTAAACTTAAATTAATTTGTGGTAGGGGTACTGCTCAAAATTTGAGTAAAAACACTGGGAGATATGTTGAAAATACGAAAAAAAAAAAGTAGTTTTTTTTCTTTCTTTCTCCCAAATTAATAAATATTATTTTATTATTTTCTTTAAGAGGCCCATTTTAAACCTCAAAATTTCTCTAATGCTTCTTGGATATTCAAGGTGATGCATGCAAGCCAACCAGTCCTTTCAAAATGAGTGGAGCTTGGTTAAAGGAGGAGGAGCTAATTCAACTAATACAAACAAACTGGATCCCGTATAATTCTGAGAAAGGAACATATGCAGCTCTGCATTTTGTACAAAATTTGTTCCGCATCAAAAACTGGTACAAGATTGGGCCAAACAAAAAAAAGATAGGGAAGCCTAGGAGCTCAAACAAGTGGAAGAGGAAATTGAAAATATCCAGAACTCTGAAGGTGGGGGTTTCATATCACAAGAAACAAAGGATCGATTGGGTAATTTGGGTAATTTGGAATCCAGAAGAAGACTGATTCTGAAAAATCGGGAGGAAGTATGGCACTTTAAGAGCAGAGCAATCTGGTTGGAAAGCGGTGATGAAAACACTAAATTCTTCCAAGCTTTTGCAAAAGGGTGAAAAACGCAGAACACCATCTGGGCTAAAAATGAAAACAATGACATGGTATCTTCCTTTGAGGGCCTTGCCAATCTGGGCAAATCACACTTTCAGTCCCTTTTTAAGGTTGGTTGATAACAGGGCAACCATCGCTGAAATGATCCAACTTTCACAATTTTTCCATGGTTTAATTACTCAGGAGGATAATCGGGTTTGATGGAGGAGGTCTCCAAAGAGGAGCTTAAAGAAACACTTTACAGTTTTCAGAAAGATAAAGGCCCCGGTCCAGATGGATGAACCATATAATTCTTTTTGGCTCTTTATGATACCATTGGCATAGGGGATTTTTGCACCCTCCCCTCAACTCAACCTTCATTGCCCTCATCCCAAAATCTGATCACCCCAGCATGATGGATAAATACAGGCCAATCTCTCTGCAATATAACTTACAAAGTTGTGGCAAAGAACATTGCTAGGAGGCTAAAGAAGGTTCTCTCAAAGATTATCTCTCATGAACAATTTGGCTTCTTGGAAGGCAAGCAAATTCATGAGGCAATTGGGGTTGCTCAAGAAGGTCTACATAGCATTAAAAACACAGTTAGTTGGATGTACCTAAGGCTCCTTATGACCCACCTGGGCTATGATTACCCATTCATCAAATGGGTAATGAGCTGCATTACAACAACCTCTTTTACGGTGCTCATCAATGGTTCAACATCTCCATTCTTTATCTCAGAAAGAGTACTTCACTAAGGCTGCCCACTCTCACCTCTCCCCTTTCTATTGGTTGCAGAAGGAGTTAGAAAAGCTATTTTGGATGCAAAAAAAAGGAGGGAACTTCTCAGGGATCCCAATTTCAAACACTCTCAAAATGGTTGCAGAAGGATAGAAGAGCTATTTTGGATGCAAAAAAAAGGAGGGAACTTCTCAGGGATCCCAATTTCAAACACTCTCAAAATCACACCTCTTTGTGGACAACATTCTCATCTTTTGTGATGGAACTGCATGGGATGCAAAACTTTTTGAAAATCTGGAGCTGTTAGGGAAGGCTACTGGAATGGTTATCAACGCTCAAAAATCCACCCTCACCACCATAAACATGGAAGAGCATGAGATCCAAAGGTACTCCTTCTATTTCCCTTTTGGCTTAAGAACTCTGGATGCAGGACTCAAATACTTGGGCTTTCAGCTAAAGCCTAACAAATACAAAAAAAGAAGATTGGTATTGGTTGTTGGATAAATTAGAAAAACGCATAAATGTCTGGTGTCATAGATGGCTCTCAAGAGTAGGCCGAATGGTCTTAGTAAAAACAGTGCTCGAAGCCATACTTGTATACTGGATGACTTTAGCTTGGATCCCAAAAGGTCCAAGCTATGCGACTCCATGGCTGAAATGGGAAAGATATGCTCAAACAAAATTATTAGGTGGGTGGGGTCTCAAAAACATTCACTTCTTCGCAAAAGCCTTGGCAGCAAAGGTTGGTTGGAGACTCATCTCCAACCACAGCCTTTGGACGGAGGTCATCACCCATATATATATTGCTCTGTACGCCCACTTGGATTGGATCAGGGACCAAAACAGAAGCAGGCAGGCTATCACAATAATTTGGAAAGTAGTACTCAACTCACTCCCTCTAGTCACAGAAGGCATTGCGTGGAAAATTGGAAATGGCACTAGAGTCCATATTGGTGACAGGTGTTGACCCTTGGCCGAGATGTCAAAACCGAGGATGCAGAAACCTCACTATTATCATCATTATTAAGATGGGAGGGTTAAAGATCGATATATCGTATTAAGGCATTTTAAAATGCTTTGTTTATATTTGTGAATTATCAATATTAGGATGGGAGTATCTAGATAGCAGCTATATCAGTTTTCAGTCATTTTTAAAAACTGAAAAGTTTTCCAGTAAAGATAAACTTATGCTTCGAATCCCTCCACAGCTTCAACGTGACTTAAAAATTAATAAATACAAATGACTAGGGATGTAAAATAAATAAATATTTACACATCACGTTCAGGAAACCTCAAAGACGGAATTATGTTATCCCCAGAAATTGTATTATCACCATCCATGTTGAAAGGTTCGCCTTTCATTGATGCCCTTACCTAATTAATGCTACCGGTCCAGATCGTGCCCCTCACGCCACAAGTACTTAAAAAATACCGTGAAAACTACGCTGTCCAGGATTGAAGCGGACAAATTCTCGTGAAAAATACAGCTCCTACTAATGAAACTACAAGGAGAGTAAAGTCTAGCAAAGTTCCTCTTCGTTAACGGTTGGGTTGTGACCTGGGCCTGTGGAAATCTACTGCGAAATAGGCTCACGACTGATCTAGGTTGGAATCTCAGAACAACATCTCTGTATGAGATGTACAGGATAACCGCAAAGCTTCAAGTCAAGGGGTTTCATTCCAGTTCCTTTGGGCGCTATAAAGATTTAAAGAAGGAAAACACATTTTATTGACCTCCATGACTGCTCTGTTTATATATTTTAAGCATAGAGAAAGATAACAAAAGAGCTCTGAAATCAAAGAAAACACCATTTTTCTACTAAAGCCAAGCATCACCTGTGCAGAAAACCCTAACGACGATCTGGATTTTCTTTCGAGTTAAATGTCAGCAGCTTTCTTTAGCAGGTTGAACATCGTGAATTTGCTCAAGCCCGCCATAGAAAAGAAAGCAACTTATTAATATTGCACGCAAGTAGGACCTGGACACCATTTTTTGATGCAAAGGTCAGGAATGCGTGCATATCTTGAACAACATTTCACGCACAAACCCTCAAAAGTGCCTCATTCGCCACCGCCTGTTTTAAAACGTCGAGAGTTCGAATCAAATGGTTTCAAAATGAGATAGCTGTGAACAGAAAGAAACTATATAGCTGTTAAACCGAAGTTATAACGAATTCACACAGCATCGAAATCACAGAAACCCCCGACATTGACACAGGCAGGTGATAATCAGCTCGAGCAGGCAATGAAACCCTTATCGCCTTTCGAGTATTTAAAGTTTCTATGTCCAATCATTCGACGCCACGTGCCCTACAAATAGGACCGAAATGAAAATACCTTAGGGTTATGTTTACAGCTGTAGCAATGTAAAGGCTAACTAAATCACCCTGCTCGGTCGAAATCCGGTGATTAAGGGATTCACAGATTTTTAAATATACATTGTTAAATGTGCAATCGATCATTTGGGTGCGTGCAAAGACTCCTAAAACCCTAGGGTGTGTTTTTCTTCAATAATAAAAAAACGGTTAACTTGTTATTCATTCATTTAGATAGAATCAATGGTAATATTACTTTTTGGATTTCTTTTTTTCACACATAAATATATCTTACTATTAATAACGCGAAATAGTAAATAGGATCAATACATCAGATCACCACACCATCAAGGCATGTGTAATAAACTGTACGGGCTCATGTGCCCCAAATATCATCACATCCAGCAGGAACATATCAATAACCACCCAAGTATCTGATAGGTGGCCACCAAATAAACATCATAAATCACCAACAGCACAAACCAAAAGCTAACAGTCCACCATGAGTCAAAGTATCACAATGTCAATACATAAATACATATGAAGTATGTCCAACAAAGGTCCAAAACAGCCTAAAGGCCTGGACACTATAAAACATAAATAGAGCCGCATATACCAAGCAGTAAAACAAAAAGCCAACAAGATGTTGGCGATAGAAACTATGGACCTGCACAAATATATAACCGCAAAAATATATTAGAATATCAAAAAAGTCCAGTCAACCAAACCACATGAGTCAGCTCCAAAGCAAGTCAATCGAACCCTGAGAAAAAAGAAGGTCCCCATGCCACTCCTCCCACAGAATAATGCCAGTCGGAGACGCCAGTGCTCTCTTGGAAAGGATATCGGCCTCCAAATTAACCTCACGGAAGACATGTGCAAAGTGAATATGCTGAAAGTCACCCATGTAATTCCGGACAGCAACCAACCATTCAGAGAGAATCAACACGTTGATGGGAGAGGAGCCCAAAGCCCACGAAAGAATGGAAGATGAATCACCCATCACAACAAGTGAGGAAACCTGTAAGCGTCGAGCAAAGTATAAGAGGAGCCAGAGAGCACATAACTCGCTGCGAGTATTCGTACCAGATCCCAGATTTAAATGGATCCGAAAAGAATCAGAGTGGTTTAAATGGAGCACCACACCCGCCCCACTAACACCACGCCCCCCAGCCGCAGCCCCATCAAAAAACCCACAAGGATACATTAAAACCAGGGGAGCATAACGATACCCCCAATTCATAACAGCAGTGACAGACCTACCACCCTGTAGAACAGCACCAGAGTTTGACTCCAAAAAGGATGCAATGATACGGCCACTTAACCAATATGTGTTAATGGTTGTTCCTTCGAAAACCAAGCAATTCCGAGCCTTCCACAGCTCCCATATCATAGAACAAGGGAGTTCCAGCCATCGCGCAGCATGAGAATCACCAAGCCACAGAGCCATACTTTCCAGCAATGTGGATGATTGCCAAATTGCAGTAATACCCCTAGAGTTGGCAATATGCATCCAGAGCTCCCTAACATAAGGACATGAAGAGAAGAGGTTATCCCGTCTCCAAGTGTGTACAGCATAAGGGACACCAGCCAGGCCCCTGAAATCCCCGCCGACAGAGGTTATCCCAGGTGAGAATCTTGTTGTCCATTGCCAACCAGATGAAACATCTAATCTACGGAGGAAGGGCAAGTTTCCATATCACGGAATGCCACCACACCGCCTTCAATTGATAGTCTGTAAATAAAGACTCATATGCCAGTTTTGAAGAAACCATTCCACGAGCAATATCCCAAGACCAAACCAGCCGGTCCGGGGTCTCTCGCAGATGAATATTTGATTGATGGAGGTGCATAGTAAAAAAGGACCATTCCCTTCCCAACTCCCCTTGTAAGCCGAGTTGACGAGCAGAGATCCAGCCCCCGCAATTGAAAGCAGCAGCATGTGACAAGTTATAAAATCCCCGAGCTCGAAGATGTGTAAGGAGTGCAGGCGAGAAAGAAAAAGAGTGTGCAGCCCCCACTACAGGGTCCAAACCAAGTTTGATATCACGTCCATTGCCAGGAATCCATGTGAGCCACCATGCCACAACAGAATATGAACCCATGAGCCCGCGCCATATGTTTGAAGTGCCATTAAAAGAATGTCTGCCAAACCGGAACCAGGACGCAACCGAAAAACCTTATGAGGTACTTGGCCCGGATGATGCAGCCCCACAAAGAGTTATTAAATAATACCCGCCACAGGCTCTTTGCATGGAGCGCCATCACAAATGATTCCATATTCTTTATATTCCAGCCTCCCAGACAATAAGGTTGTGCCATACATTTCCAGTTTAATAAATGAAATCTGTTCTTTTCGCCCCCACCAGACCATATAAAGCGGAAGAATTTCCCCCGAAGGATGCGAATAATAGAAGCCGGAATTTTACAGAGTGAGAACCAATAAACTCCCATGTTCTGGAGAACGGATTTTGCCAGGGTAATCCGACCACCCAAAGAAAGGTATCTCAGGCACCAATGACTTATGCGTGAATCAAAACGTTTAATAAGCCATAGCCAATAATTGGTCCGATAATTTGCAGGTTTGAGGAAATATCCGAGATACTTTGTGCCACCTGATAATTCTTTAAATTCCAAAGGAAGAATACACCTGACACTATGTTCCACGTTCATCACCAAAGAGTTTTTCAGAAAAAAAGATTTCCTCAAACTGATGATCATACCAGTAACTTGACGGAAGAAATCAAGAATTCTCTTATAATGTAACCATTCCTCCAAAGTGCCACACCCAAAGAGCATCACATCATCCACAAACAGCGAATGGGTAGCTGTAACATCAGCCGAGACATTGATACCAACAATAGAGCCCTCTCGTTTCGCTTTGTGAATAGAGAGGCTCAGCCCATCAATGATCAGCAGGAACAACAGGGGGGAGAGAGGGCATCCTTGACGGAGCCCCCTGGACGCCTTGAAAAAATCAGTCGGCTGGCCGTTGATCAGAACAGCATAGTTGACAGATGTGACACAGGCCATAATCCACTTCATAACCTTCCACGGGAGACCAATTTGAATAAGGATCAATTTGAGAAAAGTCCAATTGACCCGGTCATATGCTTTTACCAGGTCCAGTTGAAGAATGAGAGCCACCATCTTCTTCAGATAAATACTATGGAAAACCTCTTGTGCCACCCCAACCGCATCATGTATCTGCCGCCCCTCCAAAAAACCATATTGTTCCATAGTAATGTATGAGGACAAGATCGTTTTGATACGTAAAGCAATTATCTTTGATATAATCTTGTATACTAAATTGCACAATGCAATCAGGCGAAAATCATCATAACTCTCCGGATGCGTAGATTTAGGTATCAATGCCAGGTAGGTGGTATTTAAGGCCCCAGATACCAATCCCAAGGACCGTGATTCATCAACAGCATCCCTGAGATACTGCCCCATAATATCGAAAAAGTGTATGAATAGCTCCACCGTCCATCCATCCGGTCCAGGTGATTTATCCTTAGCCAAGCCCCGGAGGGTGTTCTGTACATTAGAGCAGGTTATAGACTCAAAAATTTTGTCCCCCTCCACATCATTGAACATCCGAGGATATTCCTTTATAAGTTTAAACTGTTCAGGCAGGGATGTAGTAACCGAGTCAGTATAATACTCAAGAAAATGACGTGACGCCTCTGCCTTCAGAACATCATCCCCCCTGATACGTCGTCCATCATGATCATTAATATCCCAAATATTATTTTGTATCCTGCGACCATCAGCATAACGATGAAAGAACTTTGTATTTAAGTCACCCGCTTTAAGCCAGATGGCTCGGCTCTTTAGACGCCAAGACTCCTCTTGATTGAGAAGAATTTTGAGTTTCCGTTCCTCCAGTAAAGTAAGACGAGCCCGATCAGAAGGAGAGATCCCCCCCCTCAGGGATAGACCCCAAAGATCACCAATTTCAGCTTCCAGCGAATTGAGTTCAGAGGTCTGTTCCAGTTTTTTGGACCGTTCCCATTTAATAGTATAGTCTTTCAAGGCACCCAACTTGACAGCAAGCTTATCCATAGCCGACCGTTCCCCCCTTACATCCGTATCTGCCCACAAAGATCGAACACCCACATCAAAATCGGAATCATTTAACCATACGGAATTGAACTTGAAAGGATAAATACGGTGATTGACATCGGTTTCAAATTGCATAATAATAGGAGTATGATCACTGATATGGGTCTGCATGCACCATGATCTATAAGTATGAAACGAACTCAGAAGTTTCTCAGATACCAGGTATCGATCCAGACATTTGGAGATTAAATTCACACCAAGCCGACCATTTGACCATGTAGGTATTAATGGCTGCAGCTCCACATCAACCAGAGAGTATGAGTCAAATAGTTTTCTGAAGAAAGCCCCTAGAGGGTCTCTCCTAGCCGCATTACCCCAGATCTCTTCAACACCCCATGAAAAATTCAAATCACTAGCAAGTATCAAATTATCCAAAGCCAATAAATGACCCGAATCAGCCAGATTCCAGAAAGCTTCCCAGTTGCTATATGGCCCATAGCAGTTAATAATGTTAACAACCGCATCAGAACCCCGAGAAGTGCCAGTCAATAATATGCCCAGCATAGTATTACAAGCATCCAGCTTTAAGACCCCCGGGTTCCATGCAGCCAAGAGACCCCCAGAAAGACCAGCCGCGTCCATTGAAGACATACACCACCCAGGCTTAATTTTATTGAAGAAAATACGAGCTTTCTCCCCACTAACCATAGTTTCTTGTAAAAAGACCAGATCAGGATTAACAATTTGTAGGACTCTTTTGAGGGCCAATTGTTTGGGCATGCCCCCCACACCCCTGATGTTTAGGGAGAGCAAAATCATTACCGACCCCTGGCTAGGGCTTTGATTCCTCTAAGAGCCCTTGTATCCGGAGAGATAGGGGTGTTCGTAACAGTTTTGTCCTTTTCCCCCAGAGTGTTGACCTTTGTGTTTTTTCGAGCACTTCTCGTTTTTAAAGGGGAGAAGTCAGTAGCCAACCCGCTGAGACGAGCCCCCTTTGCAATACATTTGTCGCACAACGTAGGCAAAATGTCAGGTGATGAGTTGTTATTTATAGCCCCCGGTGCAGCAGCGGAAGAGGGCTGGGTATCGGACTCAGTTTTAATACTTGGAACACATTCCCCAACAACCCGATTGTTTTTATAGATAGGGAGGATTGTCTTTTGGACCATTTCAGAGTATGAAGGGATATGTAATATACGGGCCGGAGGGTCAGCCGGGGGGGCCAAAGGCATATGACCTTCCAAGGTGGGCACATTCTCAGGCACAGAGACGAGGGAAACAGCCGGGAGATCCGAAGCCAAAGACCCATCCATAACGGGCCCACAGACAGGCTGAGGCTCCTCACAATCCGAGGAGAGGATAACCTTAGGACTATGTGTATAAGCCGACGCCACCGGAGATAAGGGAGTGTCAGACGAGTTCCCCAAGTGAGAAGTACCATATGGATGAGGGAGATCCGAGGAGGGTGTCTCATTATCAGACAGGACAATAGGATCCAATCCAAACCCATAAGCAGATGACAGCTTTGGATAAATACGACTCAAATAGTTTCCATTATTACCATTGTTTAGTTCCAAAGCATGTATAAACTTGAAATCCAAATCATTCAAAGAATGATAAAAAGACGGGTCATTGGATTCCAACTTACCCAGAATACCAGCGGTCGGAGGAGTAAACCTGTTGGAGTATCCGTCAAGACCACCATTCGTATCCCGTTCTTTATCACTGCCATCATCCGAGGACCAAAAGGGGTCTGCCCCCACCGGACGACCAGAAGAGAAGCGCTGGGTACATTTCCTCCAAAGATGACCCACCTGTTTGCAGTTGGAGCACCGGAAAGGGATGCCCCAATAATCAATAATCAAATCAAGACGACGGCCCCGCCAATTGATGTGGAGAACATCAATAAGACCCAGAGAAATATCCACCTCTACCAGGAGCCGTCCCATACGCCTATCAAAACCCGTAAGATGCTCCTCCTCTACATGAAGAAACCGGCCAAGGCTATTGCCAATAGCCTCAAACGCCCCCCGGTTCCATAAAGCAAGCGGCAAGCCAGGAATAAGAACCCATAAGTGGCGCATACGCACAGTAGCCGAATCCGGGTCAAAATCCGTGTACCACTTTTGAAGCATGAGGCTACTCGCCCCATGAAGCCACAACCTGGCCAAGATATCAGAATAGTGAGCTTCCGTCTGGAACTTAAACCCAAACCACCCACGAGCAAGCGCAAAAACCTGTGGGATGTAGCCCATAATGGGTTTCCACTTCTCAGCGACCCATCCCACGATATCCTTGCGGTCCATAGCAAAATAAGAGAATTTCCCCACCAGTGCCGTCAAATTGAAATCCACAATTTCTTCAAGGCCCAAATCCCGGCCCATGGTTAGCCACACCTCCCCGGGTCTGCAGCAAAATTTCTCACTCAGACGGTGTGCAGCTCGTGAAGTTTGATGAGTTCTCCCCACCAGCAGCAATGGAGGACAAGCCTGCGTGCTATCAACAGAGGGGTTTGACCCCGTATTCAACCCAGGAGCACCGAACAAAGGCAACTGGCCTTTTCGCGCACCATGCCTGGCACGTGGAGTACGCTGCCGGCTACCCGAGACCATCTGTCGCTTTCCATGCAGCTTCTCGCGAAAGTATGAAGCAGGCTTAAAAAGTCCCGCTTCTTCCATTCTGTATTATGAGGCAGTCATAGAATTTTCAGCCGTAGCTAGAGGGGCCGCCACATGGTCATCCATTGCCAGATGGACGACAGACAGGAAGCCACCAAATATGGACCAAACCACCGAGCACAAAAATATATGTAAACCCCGACAGGAGTCAAATGTGTAATGATGCCGAGAAATATTAGAACATTCGAAGCCCTGAAATGGAGAAAACAGCTGCCAGAAAACCCAAATAACGGCCCGGAATATATAAAACCACAGAAAGTTACCCCGTGAGAAGCACGGGCGCATGGCAAACACAGCCCCAAACGCAAATATCGGGCTCCAGCAGGAACCGACCCGACAGCTAAAACTGCGACCCCTAGAATAAGTAAATAATTACCATACCCAACGGTCGTGACGGGAGCACCTGCACCCAAAGAAACAAACCCCCAGAGCAAAAACCGAGCCAGATACAGTAACCCAAAAACTCGGTAATTGGATAAGAACCCCACCAGGCTAAAAACAGTCACTGTCCAAGGCGTGAAGCAGGACCCCGTAAGCAAACCGAATATGACCAATATATTATAAAACAACACCTGTAAGTGATATGGGTATCACGACCCCCAGAGATCCACCTAATGAACGCCGGACCCCAGCCTGTAACACTGCCATACCGTCAATGGGCCACCGCCCTCGCCGCTTCAAACCCTCGCCCCCTCCAACCGTCAACGGGCCACCGCCCTCGCCGCTTCAAATCCTCGCCACTTCTTTCCTGAATGCAACTATAATGGTGATAAAAATTCGAAGCAGGGTCACCAAATTTCCGGACTTGAGCCACTAAAATCTGAAGCTGCTTCATTTTTTGGCAACATTTACAGTGATACAGGTGACTGCAATGTGGTGGATCAGATTAATGTGGCAAGGCTATATCCCAGATTCATAAATGCTCAAGATGCCGAATGCTTGCAGAAAGAGGTCACTATAGAAGAGATTGAATCCACTCTGAAAATCTTTGCCAAAGATAAGGCTCCCAGTCCAGATGGATGGCCGGTGGAGTTATACATACATTTCCTTGATATCATGGGCCTTGAACTTAAGGATCTGGTGAATTATTCCAGAATTAATGGCTACATGCCTGGAGGTCTTAACTCCACATTTGTTTCATTAATTCCCAAAAAGAACAAGCCCGCATCTTTTGGGGACTATCTTCCGATAGCTCTTTGCAATCTTTTATATAAACTTATCTCCAAGATTCTTGCTGATAGATTGAAGAGTGCTATGTCTGAACACATATCAGCTGAACAATTTGGTTTTTTATCTGGCAGACAGATACATGACGCTATTGGCATATCTCAGGAACTCATGCATAGCATCAAGATTAAAAAGAAAAAGGCCCTTTTGCTCAAAATGGACTTAGAAAAAGCTTATGACAGAGTAAATTGGTCTTTCCTTCGTTTAATTCTTGTCAGAATTGGTGTGCCCTCGCTGGTCATTAAGTGGATAATGGCTTGTATCACATCCATGAATATTGTTGTTTTGGTTAATGGCTCTCCATCCAATTTCTTCAGTTGCTCCCGGGGGATTAGACAGGGGTGTCCTCTCTCACCCCTTCTATTCATTTTAGTCATGGATGGCTTTAGCCGATTAATAAAGCAAGCTGTGGACAGTGATCACACACATCTTATTTGCTGATGATGTTTTAGTGGTTGGTTTGGATACTGTGGAGGAATGGCATATGTATAGTGAACTAATTCAAACCTTTTGCAACGCTTCTGGCATGAAGGTCAATTCTGCAAAGTCGAATTTTTATCACTTATCTTTGAATGACGAACATCTCAGGGATATTTTTGCTGTGCTTCCTTACAAATGTTGTCCCCTTGATCAAGGTTTTAAATATCTCAGTTTTAACCTAAAGCCCAATAACTATCGCATCAAGGATTGGTATTGGCTATTGAGGAAAATTGAATCTCGAGTCGCTCATTGGTCTTACAGACTGTTATCTATTGGGGGCAAACTTATTCTTGTTAAATTTGTTCTCACGAGCATTCCTGTCTACTGGTTTTCATTACTTGAAATGCCCGCTTTCATAATCAAAGCCATCAAGAAATGTTTTTTCAATTTTCTCTGGTCGGGATCAATAGAAAATGCAAAGATTCCTATGGTTGCAGCTGAGGCTCTCGCAAGACCTTATAGGTTTGGTGGTTGGTATATTAAAGATCTTGAAGTATTCAATTCAGCTCTCAGACTTAAAAGTATGTGGCGGGGTATATTTGGAAATACTCTCTGGTCTCGACTCATTCAAAGCAAATATTTAAATATGGATGTCCATATTTGGATAAGAAATCCAAAATTATCCAATTGGAACTTTTCTCCAATCTGGAGGGGCTTTATGAAAATATTCAATTGGATAAAAAATGACCTCTACTGGCAGGTTGGCACCGGTGTGAAAATCGGTGTTGGTTTAGATCCCATACTAGGGATGGATGACTCGTTCCTCCTTCCTCCTATCATCCCTCAGTATTTACAAGTTATCGGTCTGTCTACATTAAATAAGCTGCAACTGAACAGGCATGGTGATGACGGGACTTCAGTATGGATGGTTGCTAGAGATCTCGGTCTTTCAGGATTCTTAGCTCGGGTTTGGGATAACTATATCATGAAACTTAATGTTGCTGGTGTAAAATTAAACCACGAAGCTGATCAATTAGTTTGGGGAGGGAATCCATCTACAGGTATTGTGACAGCCAAGTCTGCATATAGGAGAATCATTCAAGACAAATATATCTTTCGCCCAGATTGGTGGTATAAGGGTTTATGGACTTGGTCTATACCTTTAAAATTAAAATGTTTTATCTGGCTAGCTCTTTAGGACAAATTGAAGACTTGGGAAAACTTGAGCAAGCATGGATGGATTGGCCCTAGCTGCTGTTCTCTTTGCTTCAACGATGCCGAAACAAAGTAGCATTTATTTGTTTCCTACAGTTTCACTCAAAAAATCTGGAGTTTTGTTACCAAAAACTTGAATATTTCTCTTCGATGGGATGTTGGTGACTTCAATGTTTGCCTTTTGAATTGGTTCAAGCATTGCAAACAGTTTTTTAATATTGCCATATGCATTACTTGGGCAATTTGGTACACTAGAAATTGTGCTATGTTCCAGAATATTCCCCCAGATATCTTGAGATGCAGTCTGATAGCTCAGAAGATGTTTACAGCATATGAGTCTAATGATCATAAACATAATATTGTCAGAGTTCGAAATTTCTCTCTTAAAGTGGATCAGCCTGTTCTTTTCTTTGATGGTGCTGCACAAAATGGGATATGTGCAGTAGGGGGTGTGCTATATCTGAATGATTCTCATTATTTCTTAGTCAGGCTCAATTGTGGTGTTGGTAGTAATATGAAAGCGGAGCTTATGGCTCTCTGGTGCATTTTGAAAGTGGCCAATGTCTTTGGTTTGGTCAACATTAAAGTTTATGGTGACTCCAGGGTTACAATCAAGTGGGCAGCTGGTGAATTCAAGTTGAATGTGACAAATCTGAGGCATTGGATTTCTCGTGCTCATAATGAAATATCAAAGCAACCGAATATTATGTTTGAGCATATTTATAGAGAGCATAACTCTCTTGCAGATAAGTTATCAAAACAAGCACTGTCAGATCCGGAAGGTATTCTTGCATGGGAGGAATGGTGTGAAAATTGCATGCTGGATAGTGGTTCCATTTACTTTTTTTATTAAGATCTCAGGGTATTTTGAGTCTGCTGGATAGCCACATCGTATGGTCTGTTTTTCTGTTAATATGTTCAATTTTGGTGGGCTGACCTTCTTTTTGAGGTTGTTCTGAATATCAGATTGGGTCTTGATAATTTTTAGGAACATCTGATCAATTTTGTAAAGTTATGTAACTGATTTGGGATCTGAATCATGAACTTCTTTGTACTATTTGATTCAATCGAATATCAATAGTAGTTTTTTTTTGCTGGAAATTTTTTTTATTTTTAAATTACACCTTTTCAAGTGTTCCTCTATTCAAAATATTTCATATCTCAATACCTTATTTTATGATAACATAGCTTATAAAAAAATAGATTTCCAAAACCTTCCTAAATAAGCACTCTAGACCTATAGCTTTTTATAATGGATCAACAAAGTATTTTCCAACAAAAAAGAAAATATGACCAACTAGAAAGTGTTTGATCCTTTGGAAACCATAGAGTTTCCCACAACTTCTTTAAAATGAAATTTTACATCCATAGGGCTCATAGCCCTCTTCGAGAATCTATTTGCAACCATGTTGTAATGTCGGTAGATATGTGAAAATGAAATATGAGAAAACTGTTTTTTTTAATTCCACAACTCTAGTGCACCAATGATCCAAGTTAAGAACCTGGAGCTTTGATTTTTCAGTAGCCCAATCCACTATCACCTTCGAATCACCGCCACCTGAAGATGATCAACACCTTTGAAATTTGCAAACCAGAGAAGCCCCCATAAAGCAAGTAATTTGGTTTTTGTATTAGTCCTCCTGCCACAACCCATCCAAAGATGGAAAGAATGATTATGATTCAATTTTAACAACATTCTAGCACCATAAATACCATTAGAAGTTGCTCCATAAAAAAAAAACAACATGTATATCATCATCAAACCCAGGCATAAGAAGGACCCTATTTCTTCTTTGTTTATCTTCCTTGTAAAAATCAAGAAAATAACCCACTATCCTGGAGCTGACACAATAGACATTTGGCTTAATATCTTCAAAAATAGTCAGGTTCCTAGCCTTCTAGATGCCCCATATTACAAAGAGAGAAAGCTATTTATATAGAATTGCATTCTTAAACCAGTTTTCCATACAAATCACAAAAGGAGAAACATCCCAAATACCATAGATATGCAGGCTCCTACAGGCTTCGGCCCATACCACCTTAAGGAAAGAACAATGCACGAATAAGTGAGATATAGTTTCATTTTCAAGTCTACACAAGCTACAAATTCCAAGACCAACAAAACCTATTTTAAGGAGATTTTCCCAAGTTAATATTTTGTTTTCCAAACACAACCACAAAGAACACTTCAATTTGAGAGGAGTGTTCCATTTCCATGAGGAAGTATGCCACCATTTTCCAAACACCTCAACAGATCCCTCTGAT
Source organism: Larix kaempferi (assembly GCA_027924585.1). NCBI lineage: Eukaryota > Viridiplantae > Streptophyta > Pinopsida > Pinales > Pinaceae > Larix > Larix kaempferi. Next base: position 22,444,790 of record BSBM01000887.1, read on the forward strand.
ATAGCATTATAAACCAATTTTGTAAAAATATTACCATATGAACCATTTCAGGCCCATATTAAGGCATCATCATTATCCTTGAGCCTTATATATGATTGATTCAAGCCAAAAATGATTATGTTCCATTCTTCATTTAGATCACCAACCATCCCCAAATCATTCGCAAGGAGCCAATAGGGAGAGGATGAGCCAGAGCACCCATTTCTTTTAACTTGAGCCAAAACCTGTATGTTTAACTCCTATAAATGCATCATTATATGTTCATATAATCTATAAAAAGTTTCCCCTCCCACAAAAGGATCAATACCAAATCATATATGTAGCCCATTACCGACGCTCTAAGAGAGTCGCGCTCCCATCCAAGGAAAAGATCTAACCAAACTCCTCCAAATAATGGAGGCATTAGAGAAGGATTTTTTAGGTTTCCTAATCCAATCGACCAGTGTGCTTTTCTTCAAATATTTACATTTAAGAACCTCACTCCAGAGTCATGTACCAAAAAGACCCCTCCATAAACTCTTTAAACATAGAGCAGAACTAAACCCGTCCAAATTCTTTATGCCCCAACCACCCATCTTTTTTGGGATAGAAATACTTTCCCAATTGGCTAAGTGAAATTTGTTACTAACTGAGTTTCCAGCCCACAAGAAATGCATCATTATTTTTCTAATACCTTGTATAATAGAAGCAAGTATCTTAGCAAGATACATTCAATACATCATAATACTTTCCAGTACTAACTTCACAGGGTTGAACCTTCCACAAAGAGAGAGCAACCTAAATGCCCAGTTACTTATTTTTTTTTCCACTTTTCTAAGTAACCATATCCAATCCTCCTCCTTATGAGAATATGGCTTCAGGAAATAGCTAGGGTACTTGAATCCCAGATCAATGCATTCCATATGGAAAGGAAAAATATTATGTACCTAATTCAGGACTTCCATAGAAATATTACGTTGTAGGAACATAGATTTTTGTGCACTAACTTCCATCCCTGAGGCTTCACAAAATAAACAACAATACCCAAATAAGCCTTCCACTCATCTACAGTGCCATTCCCAAATAAACGCACATCATCTACAAATAAGAGATGAGTGATGAAGTGATGAGGAGAAACTTTAATTCCATCAATTCTCTTCTCCATCTTAGCCAAGCCTATGAGTTTGCTCAATCCTTCAATAACCAGAAGAAAATGTAATGAGGAAAGGGGACACCCCTACCTCAGTTCCCTAGATCCTTTGAAAAAAGAAGTTGGAGAGCCATTCACAAGAACTACAAAGTTTGTTGATGTATTTGTAACTTCGAAAGATATTCTCCTATGTATTACATTTGTACTTTATTGTATTCCCAATGGAGATGTATTATTCCTCCAATCAGAAGTGTCGCCATTTGTATTTGCAAGTGTCGCAAGTATTATTGTAAGTGTCGTAACTTATATTTGACGGGTTATTAGACCACCTTAGAGGGGTCGGCCTAGTATGGGTTAAAGGGTTATTAGACCACCCTAGTGGGGTCGGCCCAGTGACAAGTGGTAATGGGTTACTAGACTCTCCTAAGGGAGGTCGACCCAGTTAGAGTTAAAGGCAGGTCAAGTCAGTGTATAAATAGAGCGTGTGATTCTCTCATTCTATTCATTCACTCACTCATCCAACTCGCATAGTTGAGAGAGAGGAGTGCGCACAAGTGGAGGAGGAGTAGCTGCTGGAAACATCTATCTTTTGGGTTTGATCTTTGTGATCTTTGTGATCTTTGTATTGGTGCTCATTCTATCTCTAAGGAAGTTGTGGGGTTTTTCACCTTCTTGGTTTTCCCTGGTGAAATGCTTTAAGTCTCTTGTCTCTTGTGTTTGATATGCTGTACATGTTGTTCTCTCAGTTAATATCCTAGATCATATTGAATTAAATGATGAAAAACTAACAAAGTTTGCAATATTAACACATGCTATAATCCAATCAGTGACTTCAACAGGAATTCCAACATGTAAAAGGACTAATCTCATGAAATTTCAATCTACAATGTCATATGCTTTGAACAAGACCATTTTTAATATTAGAGCCTACAATCCCCTGGTCTCAATGGAGTGTAAGCTCTACTGAGCTACCCAAATTGCATCTAAGATTTTCCTATTAGATAGAAAACCAAATTGTTATTTATTCATATACTTTGTTAGTATTGGTTTAATTCTATTAGCTATCACCTTTGAGATCACTTTATAGACCAGATTACATAATAAGATTGGTCTAAAGTCATTAAAGGTTTCAAGTTTCTCCTTTTTTGGAATTAGTGCAATAAAGATAGAATTCATGGCAACAGAGACATAACCTTTAAGTCTATATTCATCCACAACATCCAATAGATCTTTCCCCACCACATAAAAAAATTCTAGGAAGAATTCCATTGTCCAACCATCAAGACCAGGACTTTTAGACTTTGCAAAACTTTTCAATATCCCCTCAATCTCATCAAGTGAGACAACTTCTCCCACCTTGATTCCCTCTTCACTGCTGAAAACCCTGGGGTAGTTTGTACCACCTTCAACTGAGCATCAAAACCAATAGAGGCATTGTTTTTATAGACCTCCTTGAAATGCATAACAACTGCATCATCCAATGACTTTTGAGCGGAGATTTTAACACCATTACAGTCTTTCACCTCCCAGATAGCATTAGAGATCCTTCTCTGATAGGCATAATTATGAAAAAAATTGTATTATTATCTCCTTGAGTTATCCAAATAGCTTTACTTTTCAGTCCTTGGGTCTCTTCCTCCTATTTGATATTTTTTGTCTTTTTAGATTCCAACCAAGTCAACTTGTCCCTTATATGTTTGGAGAAGATGTCACCATCCATTAAAGAATTAATCTATGTAATTTCAGCTTCAATTTCTAACAATTCCTGTCTAACATTAGCCTTCTTTGCTTTCTCCCACATAGAGACCTACTTTTTTAATACCTTCAATTTATACATTAGCCTCTGCATGGAGGATTCAAACTCATTATGAGCTAAAGATAACCATTGTTGTCTAACAAATCTAGAGAAATATCTATTTTGTAACCATGAATGGTTGAATTTAAAGGGAAAATGGGTCTCATATTTTTCAACCTCAAATTGAAGGCATATTGGACAATGATTCGATACACCAAAAGAGAAAGACCATGAGCGAAATCTACCAAAGCATTCATAAAGATCCTCATCAATAAGAAACCTATCCAACCTTTTAGCCACCCTGACATCTCCAACTCGACCATTTTTCCACGTAGGCGCCAAAACCTCGGGAAACACATCAATTAGATTGGATTCATCAAATATCGACCTGAAGTATTTAGTCATAAGATCAACAAGAACACCAAAACCCCAAGACTCCACAACTGATAATGTCAAGTTTAAATCTCCACCCAAAATCAAAGCAATATCTTTACGCAGACCCACAAAAAAAATCTTACCCCAAAATTCTTTTCTATGGTTATATGGACCATAGCAATTCAAGATCCATATAACCTTATCCAAACCCCTAATATTCCCTTTGAGAAGGAGACTTGCCCAAGTCAAAAAGGATTTGAAATCAACCTTCAAGGGATTTCAGGCTGCCAGTAAGCCACTCGAATTACCTTGGGCATCAAATTCGCAACACTCCCAACTAGAGAAGAGTTTGAGAAAAATTTCGCAGGCCTTTGAACTCGAACACATAGTCTCTTGGACCAAGAAAATGTCAGGCTTCACCACCTCAAAAATACGCTTCGGGGCAACATGTTTTGGGGAGCTCTCAATCCCCTTTATATTGAAGGACATGTGCAATTTTGATCATTTGGGTGAGTTTAAAGATTCCTAAAACCTTGAGGTGTATTTATCACTCTTTTAAATTGTAAAAAAGTTTGCAAAATTTTATATGCTAGAATTGTGGCTTGGAATATTTAACAAATTGTTAAATGTGCAATTTTGATCATTTGGGTGAGTTCAAAGATTCCTAGAACCTTAAAGGTGTACTTATCACTCTTTTAAATTGTAAAAGTTTGTTCGATAGAATTATGGTTTTGATTTTTTAACAAATTTAATAATAGAAAATTTATTGAAAATGAGAGAATAATTGTAGGGGAGTGCGGCGTTTTAACTATAGTTTAGTTTATGCCTTTACAATATATATTGCTAGCTAAATGCATATTTTACATGGCCACTGTCATTATTAATGATGTGTCTGCTAGCTCACAAACATACTATGTCATTCATTTTGTTAGTTTAAATCCCAACCAAATTGCTACTAGAATTAGAGGAAAAATTTCCATTACAAAGGATTTGACTTATTAAATTACTCCCATCTTTTTGTCTTTATGAACATCACCTCATAAAGTACATGCCAAGCGATTACTCAACTCATGAGATATGGGTGAGGGGCCATAGTAAATGTCTTCATTGTTAAATAAGTGGAGAAATCAACTCATGAGAAATGGGTGAGGGGCCATAGTAAATGACTTCATTGTTAAATAAGTGGAGAAAAAATATATATTGCAAAGGAATTGAGTTTATCGATTTATTAACTTACTTCCATCTTTTTGTCTTTATGAACATCACCTCATGAAGTATGTGCCAAATGATCATTCATGCTCATAAGAAATGGGAGAGATTTAAATGAAGCCGTCTAAAAGTGCGACGATTTTGCTTGTCCAGCCAAAACTTGGTCGGAATCCAGGGATATGAAATCTAAAAATCCGGCGATTTGTGTCGATTAAATCATTTTTCTAAACATCTAGATGAATTCAGCACCCTTGAAAACCCCCAGGGCATCCAAATTATGCAGAATTAATACTGTTACTTGAGATTCTAAAAATTCTATCCCGGATTCCAGCAAATTCGTGTCTAAAAATACGATTTTCTTCGGGCGAAATCGTAGCAGTTTTAGACAATTCGGATTTAAACACTCTATGCAAATAATATTTTGAAAAAGGAGTTTTCATATTGTCAATATTTTAAATTTTTACTCTCTAGATCAAATATGCAAGAGACATTATACTCATGCCAAACTTAATGTTGTTTATATTGTTCGTCGGTTTGCATTTGCATGGAGGATGGCGCAAGGCGGTATGTAATGCTTACGCATCCATGTGATGTATTACTATATGTGGCTAATTGCTTGACATGTGGTTGAATACCAACCTAGATCCAAATCCTAGGCTCTATCAAGCGTCGAGAGGGATCAAATCTCCCGAGGTGCAAACCTCTTCTCAGGTATTGCACTCAATGAGCTTTTCGAGGAGGTTTGCACCTCGGGAGATTTGATCCCTCCTTTTTTAATTAATGGCCGACAAAATATTAATTACTTTTTACTGTTTATTACATTTTATTATCACTTTTTAGGTTTTATTACATGTAACGTTACTCCACAAACGTTACAAGATCTCCCTCATTATCACTTTTTACATTTTATTACATGTAATGTTACTCCACAAATGTTACAAGATCTCCCTCATTATCACTTTTTACGTTTTATTAGATGTAACGTTACTCCACAAACGTTACAAGATCTCCCTCATATTATCACTTCTTACGTTTTATTAGATGTAACGTTACTAGACTTGTGGATGTTAGTATTAGATCTTTTGTATGCCATCTCTTTTGTGTGTTGTTGATTGTGGTGTTGTTTTCTTTGAATTGGTATTTTTAAATGTTATGTGTTACGGTTCTTTATGCTTTGATCCAGTGGATCTATCGACCTTCTAGTAATGGTTTATTAATAGCTATGTAATATTGTTTGACCTTCTACCATTTTTTAGGAGACTGGTTCGAGGCTGCGTGGTGAGCTTCTGCGTGCTCGGCCCCTTGGTTACACTGCATGCCTGCTCTGCAGGTCTTCCTTGCATGGCCTCTACAGCTGGCCCCTAGCCCTCCATTCCTCCCTTACCTCCCCTGCTCACCTTCCTTCTTGCATGACCTCTCTTCCCCTCACTCCCGATCCTAGCATCCCTCCTCTCCTATTCCGCTCTCTTCTAGGGCTTGGCCTCCAATGGCCTCGGAAGTTGAAAGCCCCCCTCCTGACCTTGCTAACTTTCTCAAGCTTTTAGTGGCCCAAGGCAAGCGGCCTCTTTCTTCATCTCAACAAAAATTTGTGAAAAAACTCAATGAAATCCCGAATGTAGCACTTCCGGTGGATTTACCCTGCAGGACTGCCCTCAACCTGTTGAAACATGCTCTAATAGGCCAGTTCACAGGCTTATGGCCTTCTCCTAAGTCCACCGAGAACTAGGTATAGAAAAATTGGAGGCCCCTAATCACGGAAGATGTCAAATCATTCTTTCTGGGTAAAGGATACTTCGCTTTTGTCTTCAGCAAATAGGATCGAGAGCTCATTTTCAGGAATGGACCCTACTTTATGGGTCCGCAAGGGCTCTACATGAACAGATGGACTCCGAACTTTGATCCTTCCCTCGATATCCCCTTGGCAGTTCCAGTCTGGGTGAGGCTTCCCCACTTACCCCTTCACTGCTGGAACACTGAATCCCTCGAAGCTATCGGAAATGCCCTGGGAAAATACATCGACAAAGCTGATCGAAAAGATCAATACTCATGTGCGTGAATCTGTGTCGAAGTAGATCTAGAACACGGCCTGTCGGAAGCTATAAATCTTACTATAGTGGATTGGTCCCACATTTAAGAACTTGACTATGAACAGATCCTGTTGAAATGCAAATTTTGTCACGAATACGACCATTTTGCTTGATCATGCAAAAAGAAGCTAGCGGATCCAGAATCAGATGGGAAAAAAGATCAATGGACAGCAATCCAAAAAAATACCAAATCAGCTACGAGATCCCACCCAAAAATTCTAAATAAATAGAAAACAGATTAGCAATAACAAGACCCATCGGACTCGAGCAACAGGAACAGCTTCAAAGTCCTGGAAACATGTGAGATCAATGACAACCCTGAGGTTGAAGAAGAAGGAGAAATACGTGAGCACCATGTCATTCAAGCATCTCCGCCTGCTCCTGAAATCCCTATTATTCCCCCAGCTCAGAATCTCCCCAGATCCACCTTGAACAAAGATACTCCCTCCTACGTTGAAATCACTAAAGCAAGACCCTCAGGCTCCCCTTCCTCATCGGAAGAACCGATAGATAAATCTTCCAAAAAACCCATTCGTAAATCCACTAAAGATTTGAGGGAAGAAGAAGCTGAGCCAGAGAAAGTCCAAGGATCCCAAGCAATGATAGATATGGTCTTCAACAGAAACAATAGAGTCAGGATAGCAAGGAAAAAAAACGGAGACATAGCTGGAGGAACACCCTCTTCCATTTATACACATAAATAATGAAGTTGGTCTCCTGGAATTGCAGAGGTCTAGGCAATCCCTGCAAGATTGAAGCCGTAAAAGATTTACAGAGAAGCGACATGCTGGATCTTCTTTTACTCTAGGAGACCAAACTCGATGATAACTCAGTATTAGCCATCAGAAAAGAACATTGGAAGAAAAATACAGGTTATGCAGTTAGTGCCAGAGGAGCTTCAGGCAGTTTGGCAACACTATGGTCCTCGGACAAGTTCCTGATCCACAACCACTTCGCTACACAGCATTGGATCTTCACCGAACTCACCCACCTGAAGAGAAACAAGCAAATCGCCCTTTTCAACATGTATGTCCCAAATCTATATGCTGGGAAAAAAGACTGTTGGAGTCTCCTCGATGTTTTCCCGGATGCCTACAATCCTCAAAACATCATTATAGCTGGTGATATGAATATCACACTCTCCAACTCTGAAAAGAAAGGTGGCCTCAATGGAAATGACTTCTTCAAAGCGCAAGTTGAAGCCCTGATCCAGAAATGGGATCTCTTAGACATCAAGCCCAAAAAAAGGAAATACACATGGTCTAATAAGCATCTTGGTAAGGGAAACATCATGGCCAGACTAGACATATTTCTAGTGCATAGCAGCCTTCTGTCTCGTACCCAAATCATCTCCTCCAACATTTTAGTCAATCTCGCCTCCGATCATAAACCTATCCAACTCTCTTTTAATGACATAGAGGATATCGACCCTATCCCCTTCAGGTTCAATCCCCAGTGGCTTGAACATGCAAGTTTCTGGACTACCCTAGAAAAAGCTTGGAAAATACCCATCACAGGCTCTCCTTGTCACGTTTGGGAACAAAAAATTAAAAATGCCAAAGTTGCTCTTAAAATATGGGCCAAATCCATTTTCCCAGCCCCAACATACCTCCGAAAGAAGGCCGTGGGAAAACTTGAAGACATCCAATCCACCATGGAAGATCGGCATGTGGAATCTCTCACGTTGCATGAAGAAGCTATGCAGCAAACCAAAGTTTATCAGGCCTTTCGAACTGAGGAAGATTACTGGAGGCTGAAGTCAAGGAGTACTTGGCTCAAATTGGGTGATAAGAACACCAAGTATTTCCATCAGCAATTCAAACTGAGACAATCATTCAACCATATCGATGGAATCGGAGGTGAAGATGGCACGTTGTATACAGGAAATTCCAATATCAAAATCGCAGCACACGCCCATTTTCTAGGATGTTCGCTGAAGAAGACATAAATGCGGAGCTAACGAGCTCACACTTCTGGACCATATTCCGATTAGCATCTCGCCTGATGAAAATCAAAATATAATTACTCCTTTCACTGAGCAGGAAGTGATCAATACGATCAACTCTTTCGAAGCAGACAGTGCGCTGGGCCCAGTTGGGTTCTCGATGCATTTTTATAAAGCTTGCTGGAAGCACATAAAAAAAGATTTTATGAGAATGCTTAAAAATTTCCACTCCAAGTCAAAAATCGGTGGAGCCACCAACAACACATTTCTCTCACTTATTCCGAAAGAAACCAATCCCAGCTCATTCAGCAGATACATGCTGATTTCTCTTCGCAACTCTTCTTACAAAATCATAGCCAAGATGTTGGCGACTCGCATGAAACCTTTGCTCAACAAAATTATTTCTGACAATCAAGGAGGATTTTTGGAAGGGAGACAAATAATTGACAACGCCATTCTCGTACAAGAAGCTATACATTCCAGCAAATCCAGAAAGGAAAAAGGTATGTTAATCAAGCTTGACATGGCAAATGCATTTGACCGTGTCAAGCACTCTTTCCTCTTTAAGATTATGGCTCGCTTCGGTTTCGATGAAACCTTCATTAGCTGGATCTCCACTTGCATTAGCAACCCATGGATTGCTCCTTCAATGGCCGCCCTGCTGACTTCTTCCAAGCTACCCGCAGCATTAGGCAAGGCTGCCCGTTGTCCCCTTTCCTGTACATCAGCTTGGCAGATTCACTAAGTCAAAAATTAAACCAGGATCTACTCAATGGCTCCCTACTCGGTCTCCATTTGACCCCTGATTCCCACCCTCTCAACCACACCCTCTTTGCCGATGATTCCCTTTTTTCTGGGTGGAGCCTCCTCCATCATAGCTAGGTAGTTTAAGCGCAACTTGAATATGTACTGCAATTCCTTAGGAGGTAAGACTAATATGCATAAAAGTGCAGTCTACAGCTAGAATCTCAATAATAGAGTTGCAGCCAATATCAACAGAATTCTTGGCATCAATGTCCACACCCACTGGGACAAATTCATCTATCTTGGCCTCCCTATCACTTATGGAAACTCAAATGCTGGAAAATGGGATGACACGCTCAACAAAATCAAAAGAAGAATCAGAAGATGGCGAGGCCATTGGCTTAGCAAGGCGGGTAAGCTGATCTTAGTAAATTATGTTCTTGCCGCCTCTCCAATCTACCACTTTTCTACCCTCCTAGCTCCAAAAGGAACTGTAGATTAGATTAGTAAATTAATGAGAGACTTTCTCTAGTCCGGTGGGAAAAACAATGACAACAGAATGCACTTAGTGAATTGGGAGACAATCAAGCAACCGAAAGCCTCGGGAGGCCTTCAAATTCGCAACCCATGCCTCGCAAACCTGATATTGGGTGGAAAGCTACTTTGGAAAATTCTTCATAACAAACGTCATCGTGTTAGTCAGGTCTTCAGGAAGAAATATCTAAACGGGAGAAATTTAAGATGCCTAGATCACAAACCAACGTCCAAATATACCAGCACTTGGACATTATGCAAAGCCGCTTGGGAGTTTTTCACAAAAGATCTATATTGGGTTCCAGGCAATGGAAAGAAAATAGAAATCTTCTCCGACAAAATAATGGACAATGCTCCACTCAATAATATTCACGAGCTTCAAAATATAGCAGCATGGCTCTCTCTGAATGGGATCAATACTCTTAAATATTTTAGCACCTGGGACACACATGGAAACTGCCAGAGCTGGAAAGATGTAGCCATACCTCCACATCTAGAGACAGCCAAAGCCAGGCTTCTTGACAGCCTGAAAGGATGTGCCCCCTTACATATTTTGGCCAGAGATGAGCGGGGTTGGGGCCCTACAGGATCTTACCCAGCAGTTCTCGGTTACAAAGCTCTGCACACTCATGATGATGCTATAAAAGCTCTTTGGAAGCGGGTATGGGACCCCTTTGGTCTACCTAAAATCAATTTTTTCACATGGACTTTAATCCATGGCCAAGTCCTCACCGGAGACAACCTCAGTAAGAGAGGATTCCATGGTCCTTATAGGTGCCCCCTCTGTCAGAATAATTTCAAAACTATCAACCATCTTTTTCTGGAGTGTCATATTGCCAAGACTGTCTGGAATCTTTTGTTGCATGATCTCAATCTCACCTTGCCTCACTTCACCTCAATCTCTCAGCTTTTTAAAGACTGGAACTCTTTCTATCCTGCCCCTCTCTCCAATAAAATTCTCTGGTATCATCTCTGGAACTCCATGCCAAAATTTGCCTGCTGGAAAATATGGTTAGCAAGAAATAATGTTATTTTCCAAGATAAACATTGCACCCCCCTACAAATTGCAAGCCAAGCAAAAGGCCTGCTGATTGAGTGTCTAAATATCTCTAATCACAGGTCAGATGCAAACCTCATCAACGAAGAATTGCGTTGGATAGGAGTCACCCTCCCTCACCCTAGCATTGAGCCCCTCCGGGCACACCAACCTACTTAGCATATCAGACTCACAAATCTTGATTTTCAAAAATGGAGAAATAAACAGGATACGGATAGTCTGCATTTTGATGGAGCCTCCAAAAATAACCCCGGTGCAGTCGGTGCTGGGGGAGTCTTCTGGACTAGAGAAGGATCGATGAGATTGAAGTATAGTTGGGGCCTTGGCACTTGCTCAAACAACATAGCAAAAGCTCTGGCCTTGCTGAAAGGATGCCAACTTGCCAAAGAAAACAAAATTGACAACCTTCAAGTATTTGGAGACTCAATGATCATCATAAGAGCTCTCAATATGAATACCACTCCCAACAACCTTCCTCTCAGTCGAATCATCTAGAGAATTCACCAAATCTCGAGCATCTTCACAAGTTTCAAAGCTTATCATATATTAAGAAGCCTAAATAATGAAGCTAACATTGAAGCTAATGGAGCAATCAGACTCAGCCAAGGCAATCTGAAACTTTGTGATATAGTAACTGAAGCTCATCATATCCCTTAGGTCTGGCTTCCCCCAACGATTCATAATTCTTTCAATTCAATGTGTGACTGAGAAGACTATTCGATTCTGCATTTCCAAGTCCACTTCTATCTCGGCAATTTTAGCAATGATGACAAATAATTGCTGCAACTTCAATTCCCTCCTGGAACTTTTAGTATTGATTCATAGTATGTGCAGAGCATTCGGTGCTTCAGGATAAATGAGTCTTCTCATCCGATATCTTTCTTATGAGGCTGAGCAATCGGATACCTATTTCCCACAGAAGCAATACAAATGAATCTCTCTCGACAGCTAACTCAGAAAGCTCTCAGGCATGTTCTCCAACAGTCCTTCAATCTTGACATGAGAAGAAAATGCTAATCGCAGTCTACAAAAAGTTTATGTTCGACTATGGAACCATTCAGCTCAGTTTTCATAATTATGGTGGAAGTCTCGCACAATCACTCAACAGGCAAAGAATTATCATTTCTCTATAAGGCTCTTATACATATTTTCAGTATCTCCTAGTACATTTTTTTTCTTTTTTCTTTTTCAGTAATCATCAGCTCATACAACATTCCTTATTCAATTTGTCTCAGTGCCATAAGCATACTAAGCAAGCAATCCTTCAGCTGAAGATAGGTATTCATGCTCTCTATTGAATTTTCCTATAATAAAGGATCACTCAGGCCAATTTGGCTTCAATTGTAACCTGCCGATTTGGTGCATAAACACGACTTTTTTTTTATACATACAATACTTGTTTCTGTTAAAAAAAAATATTGTTTGACCTTCTATGACAAGGGTTAATTGTAGTTTCATATATGTTCACAATGCATTAGCGTTTTAGTATGTTAGCATATTGCCTCAATGTTGTTTATAGTGTTTTTTTAGATGTGTGGCACCAACTTTTGGGAACAAATGCTGATTGCATTCTTAATTATATTTTAATGTTCAAAGTGGTATGGTATTTAAGATGCTATCTTGTGAATGGATTACATAATAGTCTTAATTGTGTTTCATGTTTAGAGTAGCATGGTCTTTAGGAATTTATCTGGTGGATGGATTTTATATAATTATTTAAAATAGTTTGTGGATTTGTGTTTTAACTCAACTTTTCATGCTCAGAGTGGTATGGTGTTTTAGCATTTATCTTTTGGAAGGTCAATACAATCATTTAAAGGGTGCATAGATTTATATTACTTGTTTTAGCTTGAGTTTTCATGTTCTGAGTGTCATGGTGTTTAAGGTTTTACCTTGTGGAGGAGCTGCACATTTATTTAAATGGGTGTGTGGATGTGATATACATGTTTTACCTTGAGTTGCATTATTTGATTGCAACACTACCCTCTATGTGTTTCAGATATTGCGTGTGACGTTTATTTTTGTCGTTCCAATTGCAAAATTTTGCAACTCATATTTGTCATGATTTTGTTTTACATAGAACTATTTTAAGTTTAATGTTTTTATTTTTATGCATGGACATGAAGCCATTCACGTTTACATCATTTTTGTGGTTATGATTGGTTCTATTGGTATTCTTCTTATTAGTTTTGCTTCAGGCATAGTTTTATATGCGTATGACTTTTGAGATGCCATTTGTACTTATGAAATTCTTGATGTGGAAATTGTTAATGTTTTTTGCAATACATTGTGTTTCAACCCATGTGTTATACATGAATTAACATGTATATATTATGTATATGTAGATATTTTGTGTACGTATTAAGTCATGCAAGCTTTGTACAATGAATACCTTGTAATGTATTTTTATACATCTATTGTAAAGCTCCTAATGGTTCCCAAGGCCAAGGCCCCACTATTGAATAATTAGCCTCTTAGGATATTTTGTTATTTCTAAGAATTGAGACACCAACATGATGCAAATAGGTGAAGTTATATTAATATAAAACACAGATAATGGCTATCTAAGAACAAAACATATCCTATGATATGACAAGAGGTTTCTAGTGAGGGGATAAAGGGGAAAGTAACTTGTGTCATAGATAAACTTTTCCATGATTGGAAAGTGACTATATCACATAATGCCTCGAGAAAGAATATTATGGCACTCATACCACCATGCATATCTCCTTTAAAATTCACCATTAGTCATTCAAAATATTATTTTTATTCTTCTCTTCCATTCTCTCCTACTATATATTCCATCTTTGTGATCTAATTGTTACGGTTTTTATGTTGTTTATATGAATAGGTATTGATATGCGAAGTTACAGTTGGTTGTGGTGATAGTGAGACCTTGGGAGGGATGCTATTTTGATGAGAATGTATCCCCATCCTAAGATCTTGATCCTTTAACTAGAATAGTTCTCAAACCTACGCAAACAATAGGTTTGGAATTGGACTCCCTAGATGCGCAATGTTTATATGAGCATAAATCCTATACCATAAGGATAGTTTATGGGATTTTCATTTACCTTCTAATTTCTCAGAGGATAAGTAAGAAGTCTGTACATTAATTGTCAACACGGGGTTCATTGTGAATTTGCGAGTTACCGTGCACTGTATGTGCAAGCCACAATGTCCTCTTACATTGATTTATATACTATGAAGTTGTATTTCAATAACCTTACTTATAAACAATGGTATAAATAGTTACATAGTCTTGGCAAGGAACTAGCCATCCAAACAACCACTGAACTAAGTTGCAAGGAAAGTAAATCACACGGCAAAAAAGTAAATTCTAACTCTAAGTTCACACCGGCTGCAGGTATTAGGAGTATGAATCAACTGTCTCCCAAAGCAACCCCATCGATGTGTAGTAAGACTAATTGCGTAATTGAAATCCTAAATTACTCTTGCAAAAATTGAAATCCACACCATGCTGAAAAGTAAATGCTAAAACTAATTCACAATGTGCAGGAAAAGTAAATTCTAAAACTAAGTTAACGTTGCAGTAAACATAAAGGTAAATTGCGAAATTGAAATCTAAAAGCTATCATTGCCAAATACAAGTTAATATTTATAATCCAAAGAAGTAAATATGATTATTGCATTAAGCACAAGGATTGTAAAGTAGACATTAAAACATTAATCTATGAATTGAAATCAAATTGTAGAAATAAACTTCACACGTCATAAGAAATGAAAACTAAGCAATGAAAGAAAACTACATCAACATAAAATAAATAAAATCATATTGAAAAATAAATTATAAAACTAAGATCTATATTGAATCAAGATGAAAATATAACTTTATTCCATCATTATTTGAACTATTGCTATAAGAGTCCTCCCTTTGGAATGGAGAATGAGATCTTATTTATACATGAGTTCTCCATAACAAATAATAAATGAAGATCCAAAATATCCTCAACAATTTGTTAATAATTTAGATCTCAAAACTAATTCAAAACTAGTTCCAAGATCTTTCTTAACTACATGCTATTTTGAATACCTTTGAAGTCAAATTCGAATTTAGGGAGAGAGACTATAATAAAATAGTCAAAACTCATCCCAAATGTCTCCTAACAACTTTTGACTTCTTAGGTCCATCATATATTTGATAGAGATCTACAAATCTTTGTGAATAAGCCAAATATGCACTCATATCCACCTCCATTTGCCACCTTTAATTTTCAAATAATTTAACATCATGATTTGAGACAATAAAAATGATAAAAATAATGGATTTATAAAAATCCATTACTCATAATGAATATCTTTCTCCAAAGTTGGCGGCTGAAGGTAAACTTGAATTATTGACATTTTGTAACTTCTGTAGATTTTGTAGAGTTTCTGCAGCTCACAAGTTCTACTATTGATGTAAAGCTTTTGTTGATGATGTAAAGGTTTTGTAGCTGCCTGTAAAGTTTATGCAGCTGCTACAAAACTCCCTCAAATATTTTGTAGTTGCTTCCTAACAAATTATTCAATATCCAAAGCAAATACATAGTACACTAATTCCCCTAATGCTAGTCAAAAATCAAATGAAATACTAAGACATGTAATGGAAAAACACCTTGAGCATAAAAACCCGCATATGAGCATTAAAAGGGATTAGTGATAAATATGGATAAGCAAAATGAATTATAAATAAGGTGAAATGATGATAAAAAGATGCTAAATCCAACGCCCGTCATCTCCCCCAAACTGAAAATGTTGCATGTCCTCATGCAACCTTGTGTGAATCAAGTTGAATGAATGTTGTTCCTTTTTTCAATACATACCCCCAAATTTACTGTAAATAAGCCTCAACCACTGTATCTGACCATCAAGAAGTGTAAAATATCAACCTGAACAACTTTCCATGCCAACATACCATCAAAAAATGACATTTGCAGGGCAAAAATGCAAGAAAATTAGGTTCTGCAGCTAATGGACTAACGATCTACAACTTTAAAAAAAATATGATTTCTCCAAAAATACAAACTGGGTTTTGGGGAAACTTTGTAGGGGTGTTAGGAATGCAATTATGCTTCTCCCAACCAAAAATTAGAGAAACTCAAATCACGGTTTTCAAAAAAAATGAGAAAATGACTATAGGTGACTATGTTTGATTTCTCGAAAACAATGCGTTGGATTGAGCTGAAACTTGTTGGATTTGTTCTTCTTACCATAATTCTTATCTCTAGCAATTTTCACAAATACCGTGTTCATCGTTTGGGAGATATCACTAGTTCAATTTCTGCAAATTTTCAAAAAAACGTGAATGAAATAGATGAACTGCAAGAATAGATGAGAGTGATTTGCAAAGAGCACAAACCATATGACCATTGTGAGGTCCCCCAAACTGATGAAATTGCATGGCCTTATGCACATTCTTCTGACAATAGAGGTGGAGCACAATGTATAGTTCAATTCGCAGCCATGGAGGAATTGTAGTTCATTAAGACTAGGAATGCTTTCCCTTCTAAACATAAGATTGTTGAAGATGTAGTCTTCATCTTGATGATCTAAACGCATCATTGTTGTCATAGACTGTTGTGATCTTCCAAATTTATGCAAATGCAATGCTACAAGACAACTCACCGACCAATGTTGAAATCATCTGAAAGAGGCTAAGGAAGTCATTGTAATATGAAATCTTCTCCATGTGTAGGATGCCGTCTGGATTCCTTCATTAGCATGACTTGTTTCCAAAAATGGAAAGCATACAATTGGAAAAATCATAATTTTTTTTACAAAGATACCTGAAAACCATATTGGCCCTGGATGCTCAAGCTACCATCCACATTTTCCACCACTTACTCGTTTGTTGCTGCTAAAAATACTTGTTATGATCTGTATGTCTAGGGTGAAAAATTCTCAATCCACCCACTGCCTTCACAATTGGCTTGACTTCAAAAGTAGATGCTATGTTATCTCGAATATATGCATATCCACCAAGACGCAAAATTCTGTCCATCTCTATTATGCTTAGCGGAGAATACACCAGAAGCATGTCGAAGATCATAGGTTCATGAATATGCATCAAATTCTCACACTAATCATGAAGAACTCCAATAGGTCCACTCATGGGAATTACATTCATTATCCAACAATCAAGATCAGACAATGCTATTAAATACCTTCCAATTTTTTTTTTGCTCTCATTTGCATCAAATTTCAAAATTTATGTTTCTTCTAACCAAGACTGTGTAAGTAGATTTTCATTACCATATCCAGTATCATGTTTCTGCAGTAAAAATAATAATTATTATTTTTTTGGCTAGATATGCATCTATCTGTGCAGATCCCAGTCTGTCAAGCAGAGTATGCAATTGATATATTTCATATGCCTTTGCTGCTACTTATGGAGATTGCACTCACTCAATTCTCTCCACACACATAACTCTTATTCATATCATACATTTTCATAGCAGAATTATATATGGTTGTAGTGGCATGTGTTTTGATGATTTTTAGATAACCAATCAATTAATACAAAGAAATTAGATAAGCACTTATAAACAGAACCTGAAATGCAATTACCAGTTGGTTGGAGCAGTCACCGAATTAGCTCATGCGTGTCCATCTTTATGCAGCTTTTGGGCAAATTTGCAGTGAAAATAATTTATTTCTTCTATAACATTCCAAGGATGCCTTGTTATGTTAAATGCTTCCCCCAACCTAAAGACAATGCATGTCCTCATGCTGGCTTAGAAAACAAATAGAAGTTGGCACTGTAATCGCAACTGAAATCTAACTTCAATCACCAATAGTGAAAAAAATGGATGGTTGTAGGTGAGTTCTCAAATTCTGAAACCAATCTTCTTACTGCACCAAACATGGTCGTAGTTGTAATGCTCTGTTCATGAAAATAACTCAAGACTACAAAACATTTTTCATTGATAGCTTGACCACATTTTTCAGCTTCGACAGTTGAAACAACAAGAGTTGTCTTCCCTACTTTTCAGTTTCTTGAAATGTGGATATAATGCCTGTTGTAAAAGTTCAAAAAATGTATCTGCAACTGAGGCACAACTAGATTTTCATTCATTCTTGATGCAGGAAAAATTGGAGTTTCCAATAATGAAGAAAAATGTGGGGCAACCAATCACCGGCTAGTTTCAAGAACACATGAAATCACATCAATGACCAGTTCTCACAAGGCATGATATCTTGGCACTGTGGCAGATTTAAAATCATTTATTTTTTATTTTCAAGTGTTGTCATATGTATGATTTAGGGTTATTTATAAGAGAAACACAGTTCTTTAACATACTATGGAGGTCACGATCAGGCTGCAAATGATTTTTCATGTACTATTGATAATCAATAACATTGGGTAGATGTTTTATAGAAACCTGTATACATTTTGTAGTAGCATGTAGATGTTTTGCATCATATGTTCCCGTGTGTTCCCGTGACTGTAATGATCATAATTATGTTGGAAATATTTCAGTGAACCATATGAATGAATCTAATACCTTTGTCTTTCCTCTGCTACATACAATATCCTGGAACGGCTTCCACAACAATTTATTATGTTGTAGGTTCTTGTGTCCAGCTTATTCTCTTCTTCCAACATTGGCCTTGTCTTGTATATGAGATGCTTCCCTTTTTCTTTCTATTGGTTCTTGTGTGACTGCAGTAAGACTTTCCATTGTTGCTTCTTGTGTGACAACAATAGAGTTTATGTAGCAACATCCTCTTCATGCTTGGGTATTAGGAGATGTCGGAGTGGGCTCAACTAGGGAAGTAAAGATGACGTAATGTTTGATGGAATAATGAAGGTTAGTGTTGAGTAAGAATGGTGATGATTAATGTAAGGATTATGATGGGTAATGGGGCAATCATGGTAGGTAATGGTGTTTTCCTTCCCCCAAACTGAAAGCTTTTACTACCTTTAGAAATATACTAGGAGGAAGTAGGGAAAAAGGCTCAATTGCATTTCCAAATACAAATCCATAGCATTCAATGAACTTGACTAACAATAAGGAAAAGAAGCATACATGTACATACCTACAAATATCATGAAATATGCAATAACATCTTGAGAAGCACGAGATTTGATATGGTCCACAATGATGCAAAAACTTGCAAGAAATAGCAATGTGGAATTTGGAGCTCGTAGCATGATGAATTGCAACTAAGATTTGGAGCTGAAAAAAGATCTTTTGATGTAGTAGCAAATCTTAGAAACTTTATTTAAAGAGCAAAATGGAATAATTTATTTCTCACTTATTTGCAAACCTTGTCCGCCAGCAAGCTGGTTTTCAAGCATTCCACGGTCTGATGGCACCTGAGACAGGTTTTCACCATCAAATTTTATTTGGAAAGGGGGTAGGGAGGTGAGGGAGCTCGACATTGTAAGTGAGTCAAGATACTTTATTGTGTGGATTAGGGATGGATGGAGAAAAAATTAATGGAAGTGATGGAATGGTGGAAGCAGAAGTTAATCCGATGATAGTGGTAACATGAATGATGTTCATAAAATATTATCAACCACATAAGAAAATGAAAGCTTTGTTAACTTCAGCATGCATGTATATGGGAAGAAGGAAATACATAGGCATACCATGGCACTGGTGAATGAGCATGATGAACCTTACGTCTTCTGAAAGGATTATTTTATAGTATTAGAGTAGTAGATGTAGAAATGGGGAATACGGAAGTGGCACTTGACCTCTGGAACAATAGTCTTCAAATTCTTCAAATAAATTCTTCATGTGTCTCATTCTGGATCCATCTACAATTTTTGATCAAAAGTCTTCTTGTTGTTGTCTTCAAGTGAGACATTGTTGGATTAGACTTATAGGAACTTGATCTTCAAGCACAAAATCTCATGATATTGCATATTGATTGTTGGATGTCTGGAGGGCATGCCCATTTGGCATGACAATTTGGTCTTCATGAATCACTCATGCATAGATTGTCCTTCTTTGATCTTCCTCGGACCTGCAAAAAATTAGCACTAACATGAAATACAACATGATATCATGGAAGAAGAGAGGTGCACAATCTCTCTTCATCCAAGACATATGCAAAAAATTACAAACACTTGCTTATAAAACAAATCCAAGGAAGATAAACGAACAAAATTCACTTTTTACTTGTTGGAGAGTAGTGGCCATCCTAAACTACCCAACGATATTTTGTTAATAACTTATTCGTTTCATGACCGATTTGAGTAATTCCAAATCCAAATTAAATTGGATTTATAGTGATACCTCCGGTAGAAACAGGTTTTGAAAATGCATTAATATGGTATGCCAAATTTGCTAAAGAAACTTATGCATGATAGAATTGTTTGAAATTTCCAGCTTAAACCAACAGTCATTAATTTGAGAGTAACTGTTTCGTTTGATTATGGATTGACTTGATTCCAATTGGAGATGAAATTAGTTTTATGTAGGTACCTCCAATAGAAACAAGTTTTGAATACAAGAAGAATTGATGGGTCGAATATGCCAATGATTAGACTATGAGACATAGTTCCATGAGTGCTGATTTAGGATAGGCAATTAGTATTTTGGGCATAATTTTCTAGTATGATATCGGAATCGAGTGATTCAAATTGCATTGTAAACTAGGTTCATAGGAGAATATGTATCAGGAACAAGTTTTAAAAATTCATCCATTTGGTCACCCAAAATGTGACTGTCCCAACACACACAGTCAATATTTTGACCATATCTTTTTCGTTAGATACCCAAATTGAAAAATACAAATTGGATGAGAAACTAGATTTCAAATGATACTTTGGAGAGAAACAGGTTTTAAAAATGTGCCCATATGGTCCCTCAAAACATGACTGTCCCAACTGCGTTTTCAGTAAGCCCAACAAGCCAAAATGCCCCAATAGCCAATTTCTCACTAAAATGATTATCTAGATAGGAGTTAATATTTTTAGGGGTATAATTTTAATGCAAGACATCCAAATAACAAAATAAATTCAACAATCCAAATCCTGAGTTGACCTACACATACGTTTTCGAAGGTTTAGTAGTTGAGCTACAGATCCTTAAAAAAATGAAAATTTTGCAAGATATGAATAAATGATTATAGTCCAACTTCAAAAAAAAATATTTCAATGCTACATGATGTATTTGAATGACATATTACATACCACTTTTGAAATTTTTGAGTCTTATGTACTCCTTCAATAAAATCTTCATTCACCAAGTCTTCTTCCTCTTTCCATGCTTCCTGCAAAAGACAAATTAGTAATATGGGTGGCTCTTACTGCACCATAGGATCATCCTCTTGGGTCGTTATTTTCATGAAAAGAAAAAAGAAAAACATCATAAAATTAATTTGATGAGATGAATGAAATTATTTCATAAACAAAAAAAACATCTTGAAACTAATAAACAAAACTATCAATTTTAACCTATGAATGCTTTCAAAAACCAATGCAAGATTCAATTGCACCTTTGGTAACTCCCCAGTAACGACAAAAAAATGACGGGCTTTTCATTTACCTTCTAATTTCTTAGAGCACAAGTAAGAAGAATGTACATTGATTGTCAACCCGAGGTTCGTTGTAAACTTGCGTGTTACCGTGCACTGTATGTGCAAGCCACAATGTCCTCTTACATTGATTTATCTACCATGAAGTTGTAGTTCAATAACCTTACTTACAAACAATAGTATAAACAGTTACATAGTCTTGGCAAGGAATTAGCCAACTAAACAACTACTGAACTAAGTTGCAAGGAAAGTAAATCACACGACAGGAAAGTAAATTCTAAATCTAAGTTCACACCGGCTGCAGGTATCAGAAGTATGAATCAACTATCTCTGGAAGCAACCCCATCGATGTGCAGTAAGACTCATTGCAGAATTAAAATCCTAAATTACTCTTGCAGAAATTGAAATTCACACCATGTTGGAAAGTAAATGCTAAAACTAATTCACACTGTGCAGGAAAAGTAAATTTTAAAACTAAGTTAATGCTACACTAAATAGAAAGGTAAATTGCGAAATTAAAATCTAAAATCTATCATTTCCAAATACAAGTTACTGTTTATAATCCAAAGAAGTAAATATGATTATTGCATTAAGCACAATGATTGTAAAGTAGACATTAAAACACTAATCTATGAATTGAAATCAAATTGCATAAATAAACTTCACACATCATAAGAAATGAAACTAAGCAATGAAAGAAAACTACATTAACATAAAATAAATAAAATCATATTGCAAAGGAAATTATAAAACTAAGATCTATATTGAATCAAGATGAAAGTATAGCTTTATTCCATAATTATTTGGACTATTGATATAAGAGTCCTCCCTTTGGAATGGAGAAGGAGCTCTTATTTATACACGAGTTCTCCATAACAAATAATAAATGAACATCCAAAAATCCTCAACAATTTGCTAATAATTTGGATCTCAAAACTAATTCAAAACTAGTTCCAAGATCTTTCTTAACTACATGCTATTTAGAATACCTTCGAAGTCAAATTCGAATTTAGGGAGAGAGGCTATAAGAAAATAGTCAAAACTCATCCCAAATGTCTTCTAACAACTTTTGACTTCTTAGTTCCATCATATATTTGATAGAGATCTGCAAATCTTTGTGGATAAGCCAAATATGCACTCATATCCACCTCCATTTGCCACCTTTAATTTTCAAATAATTTAACATCATGATTTGAGACAATAAAAATGATAAAAATAATGGATTTATAAAAATCCATTACTCATAATGAATATCTTTCTCCAAAGTTGGTGGTTGAAGGTAAACTTGAATTATTGACATTTTGTAACTTCTGTAGATTTTGTAGAGTTTCTGCAGCTCACAAGTTCTGTTGTTGATGTAAAGCTTTTGTTGATGGTGTAAAGGTTATGTAGTTGCATGTAAAGTTTATGCAGCTGCTACAAAACTCCCTCAAATATTTTGTAGCTGCTTCCTAACAAATTATTCAATATCCAAAGCAAATACATACTACACTAATTCTCCTAATGTTAGTAAAAAATCAAATGAAATGCTAAGACATGTAATGGAAAAACACCTTGAGCATAAAAACCCGCATATGAGCATTAAAAGGGATTAGTCCATTAATATGGATAAGTAAAATGGATTATAGATCAGGTGAAATGATGATAAAAAGATGTTAAATCCAAGGCTCGTCCATAGTATAACTAGTATTTTTATGTCAAGAATGTTGTATAGCTTTCATTTTCCCTCTCACCCATTGCTAACAAATTATTTTTCCCCAATGTGAAAAACAATGTTGACCTGTGAGTGCATTCACAAATGGTG
Source organism: Larix kaempferi (assembly GCA_027924585.1). Taxonomy (NCBI): domain Eukaryota; kingdom Viridiplantae; phylum Streptophyta; class Pinopsida; order Pinales; family Pinaceae; genus Larix; species Larix kaempferi. Next base: position 22,467,963 of record BSBM01000887.1, read on the forward strand.
GAATTCTATAAAATCTTGAAATATCCATGACTCGGCGCATGTTCCGTTGATCAATTTTAATTGTTTCAAGGGTTGAATGTTTTTTGTAATCGAATTTGACTTTATCAACAACCATGCAAGTTTTGCCTTGATTCCTACGTATTTGTATGACTTTTCTCATATAAAGTTGAATGGTCAATTCTAGGGAATATAAGGTTTATTCCAAATGTTTGTTTGCCATGTAGATCGAATGTCGATACACTTATAAGTCAGCGTTATTTGTTGTACTCGGAAAAAATTTAGATATTAACACCTGCTATTTATAGTACTTAATTTTGGACATCATCATTTTGTGTGTATAAGTTTTATGTTTCATACATTTAATTCTTGCTCAATATTGTGTTGGTTGATGAAATGTCATCTCATTGGTTAACATATTTTATGTGGTTGGTCCAACTTATATGTGTGTTCAAAGTTTCACATAAGTGAAGGCATAGATCATTTAACGGTGTTGGGTATGTGTTATATTCTTTGCATGTGGGTGTGCAATTATATTATGAAAATAAGTAATTTAATCATGGATAATGGATTGGGGTCTATATCTAATATGGGTTAATGGATTATGATTTTGGGTTTTGCAAATTACCTATATTGTATTATGAATGGATAGGAATCACAATGAGAATAATAGAGGTGCAACTCTAAGTTTTGTTGATTTTTCCCTTTAGGGGTTTCTATGGTAAATCTCTATGTACTGTGTGTGCACCTTTATGTAATCTATATTTTGCTTAAGAATCTATATGCATTGATTGTCTTCACAGGTTTAAAACTTACATGTGGTATAGGAGCTCGATTATTGTTTTCAGGGGGACGCCTTTATTGTTGAGGGTTCAACTCATTTGAGAGATTTCAGGTCTGTGATAAACCTAGGCCTAGTGGGAGCTTTACATCGATGATTTGTGTATTAAAAGAGAATGGCAAGTAGTTTTATAATCAAGATTGAGAATTTTAATGGCTATAACTTCGAGCTATTGAAGCTCAATATGGAATATCTTCTTGTAGATCAAGAACAATGGATTGATGTGGATCCAGGTACACAACCCACTGGATCGACGAAAGAATATTGGGAGAAACTAGAAAGAAGGGTAAGGAGTACAATCCAACTTTGCCTATCATATTTAGTGTTGTTGAATGTGTCTAGAGAAGACATTGCATTAAAGCTATGGAATAAGCTAGGGAGCTTGTATCAATCAAAGTCCCTAGTAAATAAGTTGTTTCTGCAAAAGAAGTTGTATAACCTCGGGATGGATGATAACAACACAGTGATGGATCATCTAAATGTCGACAATAATCTAGTAATTCAAATCACATCTATTGGTATTAAAATGGAGGAAGAAGATAAATGCATTACATTATTATGTTCTTTACTAGATTCATGGGATAATTTGATTGTAGCAATAAGCAGTCCTAGTCAAGCCACCTTAAAGTTGGATGAAATAGTGGCATCCCTGCTATCAGAAGAAATGAGGTAGAAAACCATGGATAGTCAAAGCATGGATGCCTTATTTGTGAGAGGTCGTACCTAGGAGAGAAATAGAAACAAAGCTTTAGGAAGAAGGTCTAAAACTAAGGGTATATCTAAATCTCCAAGAAAATCCTGGAGGAAATGCAGTAAATTTGGGCACTATAAGAAGGATTGTAGATCTAAAAATGACGAAAAAACTAAAGGAACTAATGATACCCCTTCCATAGAGGTGAATACCTCCTAAGAGGAAGGAGGGGATGTGTACCTAGCCTCTATAGGTACCCGTTCAGATCGTGATGTGTGATTGATTGACTCAAGTGCATCTTTTCATATGACTCCTCACAGGGAGTGGTTTTGTGAATATAAAAAGTACAATGGAGGAGATGTTTTCTTAGGAGATGATTCAAAAACCAAAATCAATGGATGTGGAAGAGTTAAGTTGTTACTCAAGGATGGAAGTATTAGAACTCTCTCAAAGGTTCTACACATTCCAAATCCAACTAAACTTGATATCCATTGGCAATATGGGTGATGCAGGTGTACAAACTGTGTTTGAAAAGGAAACATGAAAAATGGTTCGAGGATTAATGGTATTGGTGAGGGGAGTTTGGAATGGAAATTTGTACAAATTGTTGGGAAGCACACTCATCGATGGGTGTAACAGTGTTGTTGTGCCTAAGGGAGGAGATAAAGAAGACATAACCCCTACTATCTCTGGAAGAAATACAATGCTATGGCATCAAATATTGGGGCATACTAGGGAGAAGGGCCTTGGAGCATTACAAGGCAAAGGTATGGTTGAAGGTATGTTTGATTGCGCACTAGATTTTGATTTCTATGAACATTGCATATATGGAAAACATGATCGGGCAATATTTTCATCTAGTGCTACAAGAGAAAAGGGAATTTTAGAGTTAATACATAGTGATGTGCTTGGACCCGTGCATGCTCCATCATTAGGTAGATCTGTGTATTATGCTTAAGTTATAGATGATTTCTCAAGGAACACGTGGATTTATTTCTTTTGAAAGAAATATGAAGTAGTTGTTAAATTTAAATAATTTAAGGTTCTTGTAGAATATCGGACAAAAAAGAAAACAAAGGTGTTGAGGACAAATAATGGTGGGGATTTATGCAGGAGTGAATTCAAGGAATTATGTAAGAAGTGCGGAGTAACAAGGAAGAACAATACTCCATACACACCTCAACCGAATGGAAAAATAATGAATATGATGTTGATGGAAAAGGCAAGGAGCATGCTTAGTGGTGCTGGAATAAGACAAGAATTCTGGGTAGAGGTAGTGGATAATGCATGTTACTAGGTAAATTGCTTCTGAGAAAGTGGAACTCATGGTTGGAGCAGTTTGAGATTTTCCACAACTAGGCTCTATAAGTCATCCCTGAGATGGTCATTTAGTTTTAAAGGTAGATAAAGTAGAAGTGTTGAATCGAAGGTGAGTCAATGGTTGTGGCTAAGGCTTGTTGTCCCCTTCATTTTTTAATATAGATATTGTGGAAGGATGGATGGTTAAGGAATAACACGAGTATAGTGTTAAAGACATGGAAAATACATGAAGAACTACAACACACATCAACTACCAACTACTACAAGTATGGAACACAATCAATGTGTTGACTTGGGTAATGGATCAACTTAGTCATTCTTACCCCTTTTATAATCATTTTTACAAAATCAAATTTTGCAAGTAGTTCTATATATGAATGCATTGGATCTAAGTGTAAAACAATTTGATTATAATTAGTGTTGTTATTTTTTGGTAAGGAGGTGTAGGTTGCTAAGTTGAGTCTTTGATTTATATTGATCCATGCTAATAATAGATCTATCTAGAGTTCATCCACTATCATGTTATGGACCCTTATTGTAACTAGTGAATATGAATAGAAGGAGAATGTTTGGGGGGGCATTTTAAGTTTCCTCTGCAATGTGTCTAGACATTGAGCATGATTTATCTATGTTAATGTATGTGTATGGATCTGGTGGAATCTTTGGCTAATATATTAATGATGCTCTCTCTCTCTCTCTCTCTCTATATATATATATATATATATATATATATAGCCTGGTGGATTAGCTCAAGTGGTTGAGAGTTGTGAGTTGTAAGCAGAAGGTCTCGGGGTCAAATCCCCGGGTGGCTATTCGTTGATATATAAGGGCCTCACTTGATGTCCCCACTGGGTTAGGCCCCTATATATATATATATATATATATATATATATATATAGCCTGGTGGATTAGCTCAAGTGGTTGAGAGTTGTGAGTTGTAAGCAGAAGGTCTCGGGGTCAAATCCCCGGGTGGCTATTCGTTGATATATAAGGGCCTCACTTGATGTCCCCACTGGGTTAGGCCCCGTAATCAAGGTTGGTGGTTTACCTTGGGTACCATCCTCAAAATGAGGGAAAGTACATGAGGGTTTCCCACGACTTCTTACAAGGAAATTTTATATATATATTCCGTAGAAAAAATATGTATTCTATTGAATAAACATTGGCAGTCCAAAAGGACTTACATATAGCTTCTTCCTATTAGGCCTCTCTTTATGTCCTTCTTTACAAAATTCCAAAATCATATACAGTCCAAAAGACTTTTACATTGCCATCTATTCTACTTCTAGACTTATAACTATGTTCATATATCAGTCCATACATAACACTTTTACATCATCTATCTATCCAAAACTATCGTTGCTTCATATTTATATGAAATGGTAATTAGAGATGGTTCTCCCATCCCTGAAATATTCAATTTCCAGCAGTCCAAGCTCTAGAAATAGAGCATTTTTTGAAAATTGATCGGCCTTTATGTTAAGCTCATGGTATATATGTTCAAAGGAAATCATTTCAAAATTATCTACCAACCTTCGGATTGCCGCGAGCATATGTTGAAGATGAGGCACGTTTATCTGGATTTTTTTGTTTGCCCAATCTATAACCATCTTCGAGTCTCCAAGCAGTTGTAATATGTTGATGCCACTGAAGGAAGCCACCTTTAGAACTACCCACAAAGCAGTCGGTTCTGCCATGTTGGTATCTATCTATCTATCTATCTATAACACGTGTGTTTTTGTCATATATAAAATTCTTTGATATTAAGATAATAGTCGGTAATGAGTCATGTCCATCCTATGGTATTTTTTTCATCTTTTAGTAGTCTTAGATGTGCTTCATGTGAGACCTTTTTCCCTTTAGGAGGATTCGAAATGTCAACTCATCTATACTACAATGAAACTACCCAATGCAAATAGGAGTATCAAGTGATATTGGCATAGATCAATGACTTCAATTTACCTCAAATATTATAGAGAATCACATAAGCTTATACCATATCAAACAAAATAAATCAATGACCTATCATCCTCAATCAAATGGTCAAGTAGAAGTGACTAATAAAGGGTTGGATAACATCGTCACAATGACACTCAAGTAGCACAAAAGAGACTAGCCAAACAAATTGACAGAAGTTGTATGGGCATACAACACTACATGGAAAACTACCACATGGTTTACACCCTATGAGCTAGTTTATGGAGATAAAGTTATGCTTCCCATAGATTTTGAGATTAAAACATTGAGAATATCCCTACAACTATGATTAAATATCTCTGAGGCACAATAATAAATATTACAACATCTCAACACCCTAGATGAGTATAGGCAATAATATTTGTTCCACACTAAAATTGCACAACATTAAAGAACAAAGTGGCTTGGCAAGTACATCAAAACAAAGATCTTCAAAGAAGCATATTGTGCCCTACTATATGAATCAACATTCAAGGATTTAAAGGGAAAACTAAGGACAATATGGTTAGGATCCTATCAAGTTTACACATGCCATGCCAATGGATTAGTGAAAATCAAAACAATTAATTAAGAACAGGTACCTTTGTTGGTGAATGGACATAAACTCAAACTCTACAAGAAGCAACTATCCAAAGAAGAGTTTATTATCAAGATTCAAGAGAAACATCTTTCTCTCATTGAAAAATGAAAAGGAGAAAATTCTCCATGATGGAAACCCCCTTGGGGCATTTGGGATAAGTCTCTACTTGAAAACCTCCTAGAGGAAAGCATAGGTCTGTAGATCAAAACATAAAAATAAAATAATAAATCCCCCATTGTGAAAACCTATATGAGGCACCATGAACTAGATCACTCGTGAAAACTAGTAATAGCAACTCTGCTTTGAGAAAACAAGAAAAAAAGTAGAAAATTTAATCCTTTTTCATCTACTAATGCTTAATGCAGACAAATTTAAAGGACAAAAAACAAGACAATCTCAAAAAAGAAATCTGCAAGAAGAAGTACAATACATTCTCAAAGCATCATGAAGAACTAGAACCCTTAAAAAAGGTATATTGACTCAATAACCATGATACAACTCTCCATACTTGTATAAATGACTATATTTTATTGAATTTATGAGTCTATAGTCAAGTGATACTCGAAGTAGTTAACCCACATTAGCATTGGTTGACAAAACTCCTCATGAGGTATGGATTGGTAATAAACTCTCTATTAAACATCATATTTTTTGGGGGTGTGATGTTTATGTACATGTTCCAAAGGAAAAAAGAAGCAAGTTGGATAATAAATCTGATTTTTGTTATCTTTATTGGTTATAAAGATGGTGCGAAAAGCTTTAAACTTTGTAGCCCAATAACTAAGAATATTGTTTACAGACAAGATGTTGTTTTTAGAGAGGTTAAAGATGTTTCCAAATAGGAACTCACTCCAATGGGAAAGGAATAAAATAAAATAGAGTTTGAGTTGAAGGATGAAGAATCTTACCCAACAGAAGAAGCTGATTCAAACGAAGAAGAACCTCATACCCTGGTTTTGAGGAGACCACCTTGAGAACTTAAGGAAACCGGGAAGGTATTCCCTTCTTGATTTTTGGCCTTGTTTTACTTTATCTATTACTAATGATAATCCTAGAAATGTGAAGGAAGCAGTTGATTTAGATGATAGTGATCTCTAAAAGAAGGCCATGGTTGACGAAATGGATGCCTTGGGATAAAAATGAAACTTAGGATCTTGTTGAGTTACCAGCTGGAAGAAAAACAATTGGTAGAAAATGGTTGTTTAAGAAGTTGAATACAAAAGGTAAAAACTACTTATACTATGAAACGAGAACTTTATACTATGAACGAGAACTCTAGAAATAAAAACGATGATTTTTGCAAAAAAAACACCAAAAACACCCCCCAAATAGAAAAGTGTTGATACCAGTATACAAAAAAAAAATTGGTAAGAAATAGAGCCATGGCCTAAACATCCCAAACTGTTGTTTACAAAAACTTTAAAATCAACCCCTAAACTGGAAAAGGTTTTTTTTTCTTCAAGAGATAAATTACAACTTTTTTGAAACTTGCATATTAAACAAACAAACAAAAAATTCATAAATAATTTCACCACTTCTAACCACAAAAAAACAAAGAAATTATGATGCGATTCATAATGAAATAATATATTAGACCATACAAGAACAAATGATTCATATAAATATTCAAAAACTCATTTAGAGTTTAAAACTCATTTACAAGTTAAAACTCATTTTATATTTTTATAAATTTTAAATATAAGATTTGAAATGACAAGAAAATTATCAATTAAAAAAAGTTAAAATACTAAATTTTATAGTTAATCAAAATTATTGTTTCAACATTACAAGTTTAAAAACAAAACAAGAGCCACGAGGTGGCAATGTCCCCGATGTTGCCACCTGGGCTAAGTTGGAGTATCTTGGCAATTGTAGATAGCTAATGCGTTAGGACGAGTGGAAACAGGCTTTGAATTTAGCTAATCATGTCCTAGATTGGCATTTAAATCATTAAAATCAAGTCTTGCATGAATGTATAGGATGAAAACAAACACATAATTTTGCAAAAAAGATAAGTAGAACTTGAGAACATCATATGTATTCATCATGTCAAAATAAAAAACTTAGCTAATGAGTGTGATTATGGTAACATTGAGATACAAATGCTATGATATATATAATCAAAATTCTGAATAAAATATTCAAGAGAATTAAATATATATATATATATATATATATATATTCGTGCACAACAATGTAAATTCAAAACAATAGAAACCAAACATATAAAGTTTTCCCATGTATCTAGGAGGTAACTGTGAATATGGAAACATTGAGATATAAGTTCTCTGATGCATATAATTGGTATTCTGAATCAAAATACATAAACATTGGGGCTGCAAACATTGGGGCTACTTGTTGATTCTCTGTGATTCATTATGAGCAGCGATCAATCTACTCCAAGACATTGGGAGATGGATCAGGTCTTTTATTCAAAAACCGATTGCATGTCAACCAAAGGTTACATTGCATGATGACTAGATCATTGAATCATTGTTCCAAATGGTTTATGTTCTTTGTGTGTATGCAATCAAGTACACTCCAATTGCACTTGCACCCATAAGTGGTATGTGATAGGCTCATTGTCTAAACTAAAAACCTTTGTAACCATGCCCATTTGCTGCTAAACATCTTCCACCAACATACTGCAATATGTCAAAGACAAACCAAGGAATTTCAAGCAAAATGCTTGAAAATTTGACTGTTGATTTTGACTTTGTATTGAATGAAATCACTCCAAAAACAACTTCAAATCAACTCCAATCTTATTTCATGTTGTCAAGTCCCCTCCCATCAGACCGAGCCAGGGAGAGAACGTGGCACTAAAACCTGGCATCTAGTTCCATATCCATTAAGTAAAAATCATTGATAATAAAAGACATATACATATGCATATAGTAATTAAACACAACGGAATTAAAAGCATCTACATATCTAACATACATTCAACTTTTTCATGACAGTCATTAAATAAATAAATTGCAGAATTTAACACAAGAGAGTACTGATCTTAAAACAGAGTAGTCCCGAGCAACTGGCTATGCAACTGCAACGTTCCACCCAACCATAGGCCAATTGTGCTCATCAATCTCTCAGCACAATTGCCACCCCCGAGCTGGGCATGATTTCTACAAGGAAAAAGGGAACAACAAACTCACACATAGCCAAAATACACCAAAATCAGCCAAGCCAATCCATAGTTGGGTTTATCAGACTACTAAGGCAAAGGGAGGGAATGAATTGCTAATCTAGTGAGCTCAAGCACATAGCCATGGATACCTCTACAAGATCTATCTAGCTTGGCACCCACAATGCCTACACACCCCACTCAAGGAAGTATTCCCTTCACCAATACACAGTCCCTTAGGCCATACCTTCCATTCTAGTGTTGTCCAAGGTGTGCATAGAAGAGTAGCCATCCCTTTTGATATTTCTGAGAGGTTACTCCCCTCACTAGGTTTATCAAGCCAATTATGTCCACTTCCACTCCAAATTTCTTGCTCATAGGTTCAAACCAAAACAGGGATGCACATAACAACAAAATCACAAGTGTTGGGCATGTAGAAAAGCGTTTTTACAGTGGGATGCCCAAAAGGGGGTTTCCATTAGCTTTGGAAAAACGTGGGCAACCAAAAAATGAAATGGAAGATGGGGAAACAACCCTGGGAAAGAAAAATCGTATTCAGAAAACGTTTATGGGCATTCAAGGGAAAAAAAATGGCCTCCATAAACCCCAAAATCGTGACTCCCTTCCTCCCAGCCACTGTGCAATACAAAAACGTGTTCCCAGCCATGGATAATGCAGGAAAAAGATGGAAAACGTGAGGGAGAAAGCCCCAGCTAGCTCAGACTGGGAGAGAGAGCAAATTCCATGGGTGAAAGATGGCTTTGGGCACCATTTCGTGGGTGTTTTCTTGCCCAAGAAGCAAAATTACGTTTTCCCAGATTGATGGCTTGCCCATACACAAAATTGGTTGCCATACCTCTTCATTCCCAAGGCATTAACTACCTCAACCAACTCTTGGAAGAATTAAATGATTGGGTGCATAAGTCAAAATGGGTATTTGGTGGTTTATGGGTTTTCTTATGAAATTTGGCTTAACACTATTGGCTCAAGGGTTTGAATAATTTCCCTTCCTATTACTTATAAAAATCATGCCCCCATATCTTTGTTGCATTGCATAGCTAGTTGTGGGTATTTCATTAAAATTCGTATTGACATGATGTCTTAATTTACATTGTGCCTGTCTAGCACAAGAACCATATGCACCGATTTTTAATTGCCGATACATAAAACGATAAATCGATGGCGGGGCCTTGGAGTTGAGCTCTTCACCATGATTAAATAATGATATTTACATCATTTACAATTTTAATGCAATAGGGTCAAAATCGGAATATTACACATATCAAGTCTCTTTGCAACAACTGTAAAATCTTCAAATACTAAAAAAAAATCAATGAGAAGAGTGTGAGGAAAATAGTGCATGTTCATTTTCAAATAATCTATGATTAGTGTTTAGGGTGTTGTAATGAGGAGTGCAAAGGGAGTCTCCTCGAAATAAAAAACCTGATAATGCGTTAGAGCCAAGAAGGTGGACTCTAGACAATGTAGCAGAGACAAAAAGCATATAAGGATGTTGTATTTGCAAAATGTAAATAACAATGACAAATGTTCAAAATTGGCACATAAGCCATTCAATATATGCAATGAACAATTACTTAAACATCATATGCAGACTATCATAGACACACTAGGGAACTCAAGAGTGTCGAAGCAAACTCTCTGCTCGTTTCCCACACTCAAAACTCAATACAGACTTGGACTTAATACAAACTCAGACTCTTGCTCTCAAATTCTGAATGAACAGAATGAACCCTCAAGCACTTATTTATACAAAAATAGGAGTGCATCGCAAGAAAGGAATCGATGACTCATTATTTAGAACAGTTAAACAATAGAAGATGTCGGTATCTAAAGTTATGACTCATGGACCACGGAGATGCCTTTTTTTTTTAATTGACAAGGCATCTTTGATTTTCGAGTAACTCACGAAGAGACATCCGCACCATGAGATGACTTGTTTGTACAATGTGGAGATTCTTTTTAAAGAACCCACTAAAGAAAATAATGCAGAAGGCATCTCAAATCTATAGTACAGATTATATTGTACCAAAAGTTTTTACATAGTGGAGATTCGTAAAGGACCCACGAAAGATAATCATAAAGTAAGATACAAAATTAGACATGATCTATTTAGGAATATTTATACGAAGTGGAGATTCATGAAAGAACCCACAAAAGACAAAATTAAACTTGTTAACCATAGTCAGGTGGACTATGATCTGAATCAAATCCCTCGGACCCAAATCCATCATGGTCAAGTTTGTTGTCTTCTAAAGAATCTTGTAGAAAGTATTGGCGGTGATAATCAGTACCATAATGTATTACATCCTCCATCCAGTGAGTGGCATCTTCTTGGAAACATGCAAAGAAAGGAGACTGCCTAAAAAGTTCAGGTCTCATGTAATTGGGAACAGAAACATCACCAAAGAAATGGTGTTTGATAACGAGCCTGAATTCTTGTCCTGGAGTAACTGAGGGGTGGACAGTAGCACCTTTCCAAAGGATGTCGAACTGGAAAATACCATAGATGAGAGAGGCACCATATATTTCATCTTTCAGGACAGGAATGAAAACCTGGGGAGAGGCATGCTCTAAGGCTGAGATTCTAGGAACATATAAAAAGAATAAAATTTTCATCCAGGGACTCCACTGGTGAGTATGAAGATCATCACAAAAGAAACATACAATAACTTTGCCATTTGCTCTGGCAAGCTGCTGAATGGCATAAAAATCTATCCATCTAATAGTAGGGTCAAAAATATAAACAAAAAAATGTTGTTCTCCTGAAAGCAAATGAAAATGCCCAATAATCATATTAACATGGTTGATTTTGAGAAGAGGATTATTAAAATTGATATTGTAGCTGTGTCGTCCCTCTGGAGAATTTAGCCGATCTTGGAGTATTTGTTGTTGGATTTGAAAAGGATGAGTTTGGATCTTGTTGTGAAAACAATCGCTGCAATAGCAGTAAATGCATTCATGACAAACAAGGAATGAATTATCTGTTGCTACTGAGGATGAAGACTCTCCTTTTTCAAAAACCTTAATCTCTCGGCACTGTGATCCTTCTCGAGTGAGCATATCAGCAAGATGGCTATCTTTGTTGGATTTCTAGACAATCTCAAAGTCAAAACCTTGAAGCTAGACTGCCCATCTTAGAACTCTGGCATTTCCATGTTCTAACAATCTTCTATTAGCGAGCATTCCCTTCATGTGCTTGAGATTTGTCCTTACTGTGAAACAAACACTCTTAAGAAAGAGTCGAAAACGATGAATACCTTTCTTGACTGCTAAAATCTCTTTATGCGAAGATGGATATTTGAACTCTACTTCAGAAAATGTGCCTGATGTGTATGCACATACTTCTTCTTTTTTGGAATGTTTTTGCAGCAGAACTGCTGCCCAAACCTGATCTGAAGCATCAGTCTCTATAATGAATGGGAGATCTGGAACTGGAAGAGATAGGGGAGGAAGCTTCTGAATATTTATTTTGATTCTTCTGACTGTATCAGTCATTTCTGTTGTCCACTCTGTTCCAAGCTTTAACCTTTTCTGCAACAACTTTGTGTCTTTTGCCTGTGTTTGATAGAACTGTCTGATATAATTCAAACAACCAAGAAATCGTTGTACTTGCTTAATATCCTGCAACTTATCAGGGAATTCTAAAAGTTTTTGCAAAACATGCGGTTGTAGAATTATTTTCCCTTGGGAAATCTGGAGTCCTAAGAACTCAATAGATGTTTGTGCAACAACAAACTTATCTGAGGCTGCTGAAAGAGCAATCCCATGTTTAAAAATAGATTTATAAAACTGCTCTAGATGCACCTTATGCTCTGCAACATCCCTACTAAAAATGAGTAAATCATCAATATATACAATAATAAAATCTAAATGGCGAAAAATGTCTTCCATCCTTTTTTGGAATTTCGATGGAGCATTTTTCAGGCCGAATGGCATGACTGTCCACTGATATTGGCCATGACGAACTACAAATGCAGTCTTATACCTGTCTTCTGGTGTAATGCCAATTTGCCAAAATCCGCTTTTAAGATCTAATTTACCGAAGACATTTGCCTTTGCAATTTTAGACAGAATTAAATCTTTATGAGGCAAAGGATACCTGATTGGTTCTAAAGCTTTATTTAATTCTCCATAATTGACTACCAACCTTTTCTTTCCTCTTTTCTGCTTAGAATGCTTGTTGATGTAGAATGCTGGGCATGCCCAATCGCTTTTACAAGGTTCAATCAGCTTTTTGTCTAGAAGTTGTTGTATCTCCTCTTTGCAGGCTTGCTGCTCTGTTGGGCTCATGTTATTTGCTGATTCTTTTTGGGGCTTGATCTCTGCATTCTGCTTATATGGGAGAGTGACATAATATTTTTCTCTTTTCCAGAAAGCATCTGGATGATCCGAAGTACAATCTGTCTTCAACTTTTGTATTATGTCTGCAAGGATCTCTTGACCATGGAGGTCTGCATGTTTGACTATTTTCTTGATTTTGGCTAGCTCTCTGACTGATTCTTGAATAATGTATGGCTTTTCATGAGAGATTCTGATAATGAAATCAGACTTTACTGGAATAGAAGTCATAATTCCTTGAACTGTGAAATCAACTGAATCCTCTCTGACTACCATGGGCGGGTGTTTTTTGACAAAATATTGTCCTAAAAGAATGTCTGCTCATGTGTCTAGACAGTATAATGTAACATATGTTTTGGATTTTCCCAATAAGATAGGAAAATCTAGAGCGATAAAATTAACTTTGATGAGCTCTTTATTGACTGCTCTGAAATGTATGGAAATAGGTTGCCAAAAATATTCTGGAATAGCTTTATATTTGCAACAGCTATTCATAGCGCATGTATCTACTTGGGGGTCTATTTCATAAGCTTTATACCCTTCAGCCATCAACCATCAAGGGCATTCAAGCGTTCTTCTTCAGCACTATGCTACATTTCTCCAGGTTCATATTTTGATTTATCTCTTCCATTATGGATTCTTCAAATAGCAGGTTTTACTTCCCTGAATCTGCTTCTTCTAGAAAAGAGAAACATACTAAGCGATGGTCATGGTTAAATAAATATTTAAGCAAGACTGATTCCGATACTCTATATGATACTCGTGTTGTGTCTCAAGAATATGAACCTTAGCCAAACTAGTCTTTTCCTGAGATTGATGTCAATAAAATATATGATCTTCCTATGTTTAAGTTTCATGCCGCTCAGTTATTTCGTTTCAGTCTGTGAATATTCCTATTTCTGTTGGTCAGTCTGTATATCAGATCCCGTTAATCAAATATGAAGATATTGCTTGGGGATTAGAACATGAATATAAATATATTCATATTGGTTTAATACAGTTTGGTATCAACCCTCTTGTCCGTCTCGGATTAAATACTTCTTGTCTATCATGTGTTCTAGATTCACGTCTTAACAAATTTGAAGATGCTTTGTTAGGTGGTTTTTAGAGTCCTCTGAACAATGGCCCTGCATGGTCATCTCTTGTTCCCCGATATCAAGTTTCTCTTACAGATCCATATATTAATGAGTTTTTGCAAGCCTATATCCAGTTTTCAGGCTTTGATGTTGACCCACAATCCCAGATCGCTCAATTACATTGTTCTATCTGTATTCGTTTTGTGTCAATGACCATGCCTGCAATTAATCCCAAATTGCAGAAAAGAGCATTACATGAAGGAGTTGTTGTTGGTCCAAGAAATACCACTCCCCTTCAGCTTGGTTTTCACAAGTTACCTTGCCTAAAGAATGGAACAGTTCATACCAACCCTTATCAAAGAAATATCCAAAACTCCATGATAGCTCTGCTAAGAAGTTGCGTATTGTACAAAATCCCGATGGGAACACTTCTCTTAAGTTTGGTTATGCACAGTCATTCACCCCCTTGTCTTCCCTATCTAGATCCGCTTCTCATTCTCAGTTTTTACCCCGTTTAGTACATAGTCCTTTACGTTCCTCTGTACACATGCAACCCTATAATGATCAGCTCCGCCAGCACATGGTCAACCATAGCCAATTGCCTTCGGCCACTTGTAGATTTTGTAAAGATAAACAGGTTGCAAAAAATCCAAAATCCTTTCAGTCTTTAGATGGTTCATCTTCTACTGAAGTTTCTACTTCTTCTGAACATAAAGGCCAACATTCTAATTGTCCTGACTGTTCATCGTTATTTCGAGAAATCAAAAGTTTATCTCTTCCTAGAGAAAAGGGGCTTTGTCTTACCTTTCACCTCGACGTCTCGACACCGGTAATTCCAATCCTTCTTTCAAAGAAGGAATCCAGTCAGATCTCCAATTTCTCAAGTTACGAAGTCCAAATGATCCCGAACTTGCAAAAAAAATCAAGCTGCAGAATTATGCAAACTTTCAATCTGTTTGCATTGCCCAAAACTTAGATGATGTGGCTAGAGATGTTTTAGACCTTAAAGCACATATCCAAACATTGCATGGTTCCATAAATCACATCCTCGAGACTGTTGATGAATTAGTCCAGCAACAAAAAGAAAAAATAGTTCAGCTGTTAGAAATTGAGTCCAGTCTGGATATCATTACTAAGTCTGTTGAAAATCTACAAATAGCTCTCCCATCTCCTCCTTCTCCCCCAGATTATAGCCGGATAAATAAAGAAGGCTATAAATTTCTATATCATTCTGCTAGTTCTGAGTCTCATAAATATCTCAAGCAATTGAGTCCGCAGAGACTGAAAACAGTCCAGCATGGTTCTGCGTTAGCAAGAGAAAAGTTTGAAATGTTAAAGGAGCGAACAGCCTCTCTTTCCTGTCATGATATCAAAATGGCCTCATCTACTATTTCTATGGATTCAGAAATGGGTGAAACCTCTAACCCCAAACGAAATCGATCCGAATCTCATTTCTTCCAGAATCAAGCACGAAGGGTTTCTGGCAGAGACATCAGCTATGATAAGTTCCGCAGTCCATTCACCAAATGGACAAATGAGTTAAAAAATGTCGATATCCAAATTGACTCCAAGGACCTGTCCAAAGGCTTTGGAAATACATTGATTATAAATTTTGATTGCATGGAAAATGATCAGATTCTAAATCTGTTCCAAAAGATTAATGCTTGGGCATTTCAGCGAAAAGCAGAAACAAAAGCATCATGGAAAGAAATTGCTACATAGCTCACATGGTCATTCACTGGTATTGCAAAGCTATGGTGGGAAAATTATCTAAAGAAGAAAAAGCACATCTTCTTGAGGATAACGATCCTTTAGAGTCTCTTTTTCAAGCCTTAGCTCATGAGTTTCTAGGAGCTTTACCTCCTGATGCATCCCATACAGCCCAATTGTTTATGTCCCAGAAGCTTTGTGACATTAATCTCCTTCAAGAATATTTCTGCACTATGCAATCTATGCTGTACAAAATCACTAATCATCAAATTGTAGCATATCTCCACCATTATCTTGCCTCTCTTCCTAGTAAGATTCCAATTCTTGTCAATACATATTTATCTGATCATCAGGTAAATATTGAAGACCTCTCCCTTGCTGGTCTACACCAACATATACTGACATCTCTCCAAAAAGAATGTGTCGCCCTGAAAACACAGAAAAATCTCAAAAAACAAATTTTTGTTTCCCAGTCTGCCTGTCAGCAGTTTCGTGAAACTGCCAGTTATGGTTGTTTCAAACCTCGTCCTTATAAGGCATTTGCATCTGCATGCAATTGCCATTCTAAGAACTCCAACAAAAACTATTCACAACACCGTCCTAAATTCCAGTCCTCCTCTCGAAAAATTTCCTCTTACCCAAAGAAACCTTTCTTTCCACATAAATCGAATAGGTTTGTTTTCAAAAAAAGGACTCAGCCACTCAAAAATTCTACTTCTTATATTTGTGGCTAACCAGGGCATTGGGCGAATAAATGTCCCAATAGAAAGACAAAGTTTCAGAATAAGCTTTGTGATATTTTTACCACTGAATATAATCCTGCTGATTGGGATTTAGACCCAGCATTGCAAACTAATGATGAAGGTTTCTCTATCCATGAGTCAACCAGTGACTCTGAATATGAATCTGACTCAGATGAGTTAGATATCCAAAAGCTTTCTATTAACTCTGACAGTTCTGATGATGACATAAATTTTAACAGCAATTGTTTTATGTTCTCGATTGTTTCTATAAAAAGTCAGATAGAAGAGCTAGAAGAAAGAAAGGTAACTCTCTCACCTGGTCTCATCATGTCACCTACCCAATTTTTTAGAATAATTATTTTCTACTATTATCCTTTTTGCAAAAATACTTTGTGTTAAATTATAATTACAAGTTTGTAATTATGACCAAGAAGGTCAAAAATGAATGTAATGACTCATTATTATTATTTAATAAATGAAAATGGGAGACAAACACTCAAGAAAGCTGTTATAAGAGTGTCCACTGGCCCACTAGGAGGAATGGAAGCTGTTGGAAGGAATTGGACAAATGGCAGCATTTGCACTCTACCATTAGCTGTTGGTATGGGACAACTCCCCCTAATTTTGTGGCATTTCCCCCTCCAGGTGGAGGGAGGTGAGCAGGCAGCTCACTAATGACCAGTTAATTACAAAAAGACCTAGGCAGCCTATAAAGGGCAATTCGAATTGAGCAGGGATCTCTTACAATGTTTTCTGCAGAAACATGCCTCATGCTCATCATGTGATGGCTGAGAGATTCGAATAGGGGAGGCTGTGGAGAGTGCAAGTATAAGTCTGCAAATGTTATGAGAAGGACAGACCAGAGGTGTTGGTGCTGGTCCCATTGATTACTAAGCCTGCAAGGTTGAATATATATATATATATATATATATTCTTGATGCTGCAAGTAGAGGTCCTAATCTGTAGAACCTTCTTCCTCCTGGTGGATCAGTGGATAGGCTCGGGGGTCCTAAGGCAGACAGCTTGGCTGCTTAGGAGCAGGTTGGGTAGAACAGGCTTCTTGAGTGATTTGTTCCTCCCATTACACTCAGGTTCTATTCTTTTGTGTTTTCTTTTTCAATCACATGAATGCTCTCAGAAAATGACTTAGTATTGTTATTTAATGATCAATCGCAGTAAATTGTTAGATCCTAATTAAATTAGATTTGTTGAACTGATAAAATGACTCCTCTGCATTTTTCCCCATGCGTGGAGCTGCATCGTACTCTAGTACAGAGAGGTAGCATTAAATCTGCCCAGCTAAAAGTGAAACCTAGCATGCATCTAAATATCTAAACCAAAGACCACCCATGCACAAACTTATGTTTATCATGCATCTTATATTTTAGCAGCTGTAGATTAGATCTATGCATGTATTGTTTTACTGTTCATTTCGGTATGCTGAAACAACTTAACAGAAACTAATTAAAGCAGTAGGTTCTTTTCTGATTTCTGAAGGTGGACAATGTGTTAACAATTAGGGTTTACTAGTCTTCAGTTATTTCTTCAAAAGAAAACAATATCATGCATTCTGTTTAACCACATACTTAATCCTCTATTTTGTTGTTGAATCTGACTGATCTTATATAAAATATTGTCTTCACTATATTATCCTGTACAGAAGGAAAGAAAGCTATTGTGTTATTTTATCCTTTCATCAAAGGTCCAAATTGGACGAATACAGGAATATATAGTTAGAATAGAAAAACTATTATATTCATAAGCAATCAAATAATCTGACGAATGCACTGTCATTTCTCTTTTTTTGAATTATCAAATGCATGTGATAGAATTTACATCACAGAATACCAAGTTATGAAAGGCTAGGACAAACATAGCATCATTAAATTGACAGATTAAATTACAGTATCTCTACACCCAAACTGGGGTCAACATGTTCTCATTACATATTTATTTATAACCTTTAACAGCTACCAAATCAAGGCTTCATTACCATAGACAATCTCACTGTAGAATCAAGAGTTATTATTATTGTTCCTTTAAAACATCATTATAGACAAGCAAACTTCATTAAAACAGTGACAGGCTAGGGTTTAGCATTATCACGGTTGTATTCAAACAAAAACCATTACCCTTTAGTTATCGGCTTATAGACACTATCTAATTACATAACTTAAACATGCATTTCGATCCTTGGATCAGAGTTCGAGAATGAGAAGAATCGAAAACACCATACGTAGACATGAAAACCGAAAATATCTTAAACAGGCTTTTAGATACAGATACAAAACGAGAAGTTCAAATCACCAAACATAGCCATTAAACCCTGAAACATTATCATTTCCATTTTAACATTGGTTGCACCCTACAGTTGCCACATTCTTTTGCCGAAGGTTCCATTCGAAACCCCATGCATTTTTCACACACCACTAATGCCGAAGCAAAATTACAGTCGAGGTATCTCTTTTTCATCGACCCAGAAGTACCCCAAAACGATAAGACATAAAACGTAAAGCCGTAAGACTCTTTGCAAACACAAGGGTTCAACCCTACCAAACTTGCCGAGCCCAGGAATGGCCGGCCATATATTTTAAAACATTTACATCACCTACACTATCAACAAAACTTAAAACTGTAACGTTTCCCAAATGTTGCAGGCGAGACAAAAGCCACTGCCGCGAAGGCATGCTACCAACACTTGCTCATCAAGTCCAATTCCAGGAGAACCACTAAGGAGGGATACCACTGAAGCTTACCGGTGGGTTCGCTTAGTTCTTTTCCCCTTCAACTATTCCAACACCCTGTTATTCGCCGAGGGTTACTTTCCAACAACCATCGCTGAGTTAAGCATCGGATCATGAGGTAGAAACGCATGCAACAAAGAATAATATGAAAACCCTTGCAACATTACAATACCTGAGTCGTCGAATCCAACATCCATCCACTGCGAAGGAGAAGCACTTAGTGCGAAGACCACGACGAGGGATACCTCCCGAAAAACTTACAACATCATTAAAAACCCCAGACTTGCAAGCTACTACAACGCCACAATGGATGCACTCATCCCACCTGTATATTGCTACACAAATCGTTTCCAGACTTGGCTTCCATGGATAACATTTACTCAGAGACCAAAGGTTGCTACCGGTCTCAGGATCAAGCCCGAGGGAGGCTAGAAAAACGTCGAAACCCTAAGTGCCTCTCGATCGGTTGGCCTCACCTCCCAAATCCTACCACCAAACAATGACCAAGAAACATTACAAGAATCCATAAGTTACGCTAGGGTTCAGCTCATCCCAATACACAACGATCAATGACGGAGATCCACTTTCTTTAAGTCACGTTGGAGGGTGGCAGGAGTAGCATTAAATTGCTCATCTACCTCCCAAGCCACGGAGTTACCATTTCAGTTGACACCAGGGCAGGAGGCCCACCACAACTCAGCAATTTCCCACCTTATCACACGTCGAAACATCCACATAGACGTGCACATAACACTATCCTTAACACAGTGGCCAGGTAATTTAACTGCAAATCTAATCATTTAATACACCCTCGATTCGTACGCAGGATTTTGTAGGGCCATCATTCCACCTGCCAATCCATACGAATCAATGTTAATGGCATTAACATGTAAATATTATCAATGTATAACGTTCCCGATAGCATATAACAAGGTTTTATATGATTCCATATAATTGATTTCGAACCACACTCATAGCATATGAATACCCACTAAGGTCGCGAGCAATCATAGGGCAAGGATTGACTACGCCCATCACATAAAGTCTATTATAAAGTTCTATAGGGATTATTGTAGAGCTCATAAAGCTTGTCCACACCTTAAGTTATAAACACACCGTTAGGGTATGGTTGCCACCAAAGGACCCATCGCTTATATTGCATGGTAGGGTGTAAATACTTAAAGCATCACCATTTTAATTGCCCAGGCAATAGAGATTTAAAACCAACTTATCACTCTTTCCATAGTATGACTTAAGACCATGCGCCTTGGTCCTAAACCTGTCACCGTCGAATTTATAAAAGAATTACTTTAACAGCCGCAAGGCATTTATGGAATGACCTTACGTAAAGTCATCAACACTTAACGGAAGCATTCATAATGAACACACCCTGAGATAGACGATATCTGCAGTCTTTGAGATAGAACGGTTCATTTTACAGAATTGGAAGGAGACCATACCTGTAGCATCGAAATTCATAAGCAGTTTTTTTGATATCACTGTTATTAAACCCTCTGAATTTTATCGATATCTCTTACTTGCGAATCTGCGCACGAAGGACGAGTACAATGCTTTAGCTAAATAGCTAAGTAATCCTCGAGGCACCTCGTGGGACCCCTTTCATCATCATCCAGAAAGGTTAAACTGTCAACACTTGTCGAGAATAATTATGTTTTTCAAATGCATCAAAATTTTCAATCATTCCAGCATTTAAATAAGAACATAATCATTAATTGGTTTTCATGACGCCATCAGAAGACAAAAAGACACAACCATTAAATTGTTCCTACCAAGCGACACATTTATTAATTGCTGATTATTGAATATTATTATTTCCGCATTTTACAATATTAGCTTTTTATGGCGATTTAATTTTTTATTTTATTTTATGAAATATCGGGATGTTACACATCATCATTAGGAGAAGAATACAAGAAAAGATTGATGAATTGACAAAGAAGTTTCCAGACTCACATCAATCAAATTATACTCATGAATGCTCAGATCCCGGCGAAGCCGAGTTACTTCGAAAAATTGTCTTTTATGAAAATAAAATCAAAAGGGACAGAGAGCAATTAACCAATCTAGCTACTAGTATTCAAGAATCCTTACACTAGCGAGATGAATTGAATTCTGAATATATTCAGCTTACATTGAGCAAAGCTCACAGCTTTACCCCAGTTTCAGAACCAGCCCCTGAACTAGAATCATTTCCTAAACAAAAGAGTTTGGGCGACAAAATGGTCATCACCGTTCATATCAAAACAGAAGGGTATAAAGCTTATGAAATAGATGCCCAAGTAGATACAGGCGCTATGAATAACTGTTGCAAATATAAAGCTATTCCAAAATATTTTTGGCAACCTATTTCCATACATTTCAGAGCAGTCAATAAAGAGCTCATCAAAGTTAATTTTATTGCTCTAGATTTTCCTATCTTATTGGGAAAATCCAAAACATATGTTACATTATACTATCTAGACACAGGAGCAGACATTCTTTTAGGACAAGATTTTGTCAAAAAACACCTGCCCATGGCAGTCAGAGAGGATTCAGTTGATTTCACAGTTCAAGGAATTATGACTTCTATTCCAGTAAAGTCTGATTTCATTATCAGAATCTCTCCTGAAAAGCCAGACATTATTGAAGAATCAGTCAGAGAGCTGGCCAAAATCAAGAAAATAGTCAAACATGCAGACCTCCATGGTTAAGAGATCCTTGCAGACATAATACAGAAGTTGAAGACAGATTGTACTTCTGATCATCCATATGCTTTCTGGAAAAGAGAAAAATAGTACGTCACTCTCCCATATAAGCAGAATGCAGAGATCAAGCCCCAAAAAGCATCAGCAAATAACATGAGCCCAACAGAGCAGCAATCCTGCAAAGAAGAGATACAGTAGCTGCTAGACAGAAAGCTGATTGAACTTTGTAAAAGCACCTGGGCATGCCCAACATTCTACATCAAAAAGCATTCTGAATAGAAAAGAGGAAAGAAAAGGTTAGTAGTCAATTATGGATAATTAAATAAAGCTTTAGAACCAATCAGGTATCCTTTGCCTCATAAAGATTTAATTCTGTCTAAAATTGCAAAGGAAAATGTCTTCAGTAAATTTGATCTTAAAAGCGGATTTTGGCAAATTGGCATTACACCAGAAGACAGGTATAAGACTACATTTGTAGTTCCTCATGGCCAATATCAGTGGACAGTCATGCCATTCGGCCTGAAAAATGCTCCATCGAAATTCCAAAAAAGGATGGAAGACATTTTTCGCCATTTAGATTTTATTATTGTATATATTGATGATTTACTCATTTTTAGTAGGGATGTTGCAGAGCATAAGGTGCATCTAGAGCAGTTTATAAATTTGTATTTAAACATGGGATTGCTCTTTCAGTAGCCTCAGATAAGTTTGTTGTTGCACAAACATCTATTGAGTTCTTAGGACTCCAGATTTCGCAAGGGAAAATAATTCTGCAACCGCATGTTTTGCAAAAACTTTTAGAATTCCCTGATAAGTTGCAGGATATTAAGCAAGTACATCGATTTATTGGTTTATCAGACAGTTCTATCAAGCACAGGCAAAAGACACAAAGTTGTTGCAGAAAAGGTTAAAGCCTGGAACAGAGTGGACAACAGAAATGACTGATATAGTCAGAAGAATCAAAATAAATATTCAGAAGCTTCCTCCCCTATCTCTTCCAGTTCCAGATCTCCCATACATTCTAGAGACTGATGCTTCAGATCAGGTTTGGGCAGCAATTCTGCTGCAAAAACATTCCAAAAAAGAAGAAGTATGTGCATACACATCAGGCACATTTTCTGAAGCAGAGTTCAAATATCCATCTTCGCATACAGATATTTTAGCAGTCACAAAAGGTATTCATCGTTTTTGACTCTTTCTTAAGAGTGTTTGTTTCACAGTAAGGATAGATCTCAAGCACATGAAGGGCATGCTCGCTAATAGAAGATTGTTAGAACATGGCAATGCCAGAGTTCTAATATGGGCAGTTTGGCTTCAAGGTTTTGACTTTGAGATTGTCTACAAAGCCGGCAAAGATAACCATCTTGCTGATATGCTCACTCGATAAGGATCACAGTGCCGAGAGATTAAGGTTTTTGAAAAAGGAGAGTCTTCGTCCTCAGCAGCAATAGATAATTCAGTCCTTGTTTGTCATGAATGCATTTACTGCTATTGCAGTGATTGTTTTCACAACAAGATCCAAACTCTTCCTTTTCAAATCCAATAGCAAATACTCCAAGATCGGTTAAATTCTCCAAAGGGACGCCACATCTACAATATCAATTTTAATAATCCTCTTCTCAGAATCAACCATGTTAATATGATTATTGGGCATTTTCATTTGCTTTCAGGAGAACAACAGTTTTTTGTTTATATTTTTGACCCTGCTATTAGATGGATAGATTTTTATGCCATTCACCAGCTTGCTAGAGCAAATGGCAAAGTGTTGGAGCCTAGGCCGCAGCTATGGTAAAGCTGCGAATTTTGAGGAAAAAGCACAAGTGTTGAAGGGAAAGTGCTAATTTTGAATAAGCACCAATTTTTGGGCAGAAGTAAACGGTGCGTAGTACGGTGCCAAATGGATGAGCTCAGCGCAGATTACGGACCAAAAAATCGCGGAGCTCGCGCGCACACGTCAAAGGAGAATGAATGTGGCCGAGTAGAGAACTCAGCTACCACAATAAATGAAGCGACGGAATAGAGGGCTCAGCTACCCTAATTAAGGCTAAGTACAGAAGTTATGGTTGCTCTGATCAAGGAAGAGCAATGGACCAAAGTATTGAAGGCGAAGGACAAGGAACAGTGAATGATGAAGCGGCGCCCATACCCGCAATCTGCGTCGAAAATCACGAAACCTGTAGGAAACGACGACGTGACTGCAAGCGGCGCCTACAGTACACCTAGCCATGTCCGTGGTTAGGGTTTTTGGGGAATACTGCTGGGAAAGGCCCACAGTTTTGTAAAGGTGCGACCGTCATGGCCACCTATATATATGTGTAATTGTAAAGGAAGAGGGTTAGACGTAAGTTAGCTGTTTAAGATAAGCTAGCTAGCTAGTTAGTCTTCTATTGTGTTGTTAGAAGACAAGGGTTAGAACTGGATAGCTGTGAAGCTAATCCCTGAGTTGCAGACAGTCTGAGTCGACGTCTGAACCATTGTAATCTCTGTAGAAGAAGATACTAGATCTAGAGAAGGGCTCCCAGCTGTGTGCGTGGAGTTTCCTAGAAAGATCTAAGGCTACAGCTGTGTGCGCAGCAGGACTGTAATTTCTATCTTTGTGATTAATATAAGATACACTTCCCGTGGACGTGGTTTCCCCGTGGAGGTGACTACATAATTCTCGTTGTTATGATGTTGTGTTGCGTGAATGCATGTTTTAGTTTACTATCTGTGTTTACATGAATGTTTCATTGTCTATGAATGAGTATATAAAGCAAGTCCTGGAAACTCCCTTAGAAGTTATATTCGCACGGTATCGAAGGAGTCTATAGGAGCACCATCGCTGCAGCGCTTAGGAATGCGTTACTACGTAGGGCGCGCAAGCAGGAACGATACAGAGAGTATCGATGCAGAGGGTAATTTCCTCGTGCGCAGGAGCAGAGATACCGCGCAGCTAGGCTGGTAAGTGCGAACTTCAGCGCTGTTGCACTGAGAGGTCAGCGGAAGAGTAAGACGTTCCGCTTAAGCAATCCTCTTGGGAGAAAGAGAGGGAGAAGATCGCAGTCTCCGCGTCGCCTAGGTTAAGGAAGCCTGATTCCTTAGCCCCCCATAGCCACTTCGGGTGAGACCTCGAGCTGCTGCGCAGCTCGTTGCCGAGAGGGCCAGTGCGCCAAGGGGTTTTGTTGCTGCGCCTCATTAAAACCCGGGTCTGTCCAAAAAGCAGCCAACAAATGGTTCCGTTGCCTTGTGACTTGTTACTGTGAGACTTGTTAATTCGGCGACGCGCGAGATTGATGCGCAACCTAGAAAAAGAAGGAGCCAACAAATGGTTCCGTTGCCTTGTGACTTTTTACTGTGAGACTTGTTAATTCGGCGATGCGCGAGATTGATGCGCAACCTAGAGAAAGAAGGAGCCAACAAATGGTTCTGTTGCCTTGAGACTGGCTCAGCCAACAAATGGTTCTGTCATTGGCTTTAACTCTATTATTTTAAAGGCAATGTGCTACTGGAATCCTACAGCTAAAGAAATTCAAGACTGGTTTGATTCAAAGGCTAGAGAGTTCACTGAACGAGAAAATAGAAGCTCTAGGCTTCAGACAGAAGATTGGTTGCAGAAGTATATTTATACTGACCTTCACGAAATTTTCTTTGTCACATTTGCACTTGAGTTGCATGCGTGGGTAGCTAAGTTAGCAGATACTAGACCAACCGTGCATGTTGATCGACCCGTCGCTTGGACGCCTGAGCTAGTCAGTATTTTGAAGCGGGTAGATAATTCTGTGTCCCGCGCAGTAGACTTTTGGTTGAACAGTCTGCTGGAAGGCTTCATCGCCGAGTTTGCAGTAGATACGAGAAAGAGTTTCGGCGAAGCTGAGAGGAGTTTCTTCAGAGCACACAGAGGTAAGTTCTTAAATTCTCTGAACTTATGGATTAAAATGCTTCTGTAGGAAAAAGCAAAACTATGCATAGCTTCCGATGAATAGCATAGACAAGTAATGTCCGCAGATTCTGATAGTGATCCTGAACTTATTGGTTGCACTCGTAGTGGAAAACGGTATAAAGTAGGCCTTGACCAGCATTCTTTTGAGTCTAGCCCAGAAGATAGTCAAGTTCCTAGAGCGAGCCATATAGAGAGACAAGGGAGTGCTCATATCCCTTATCACCCTTTTACACCGCAAAATCCAAACGGGGCTCAGTATAACCCCGCAGTAACACCTTCTAGTAGCCCGCACGGTACTTCTAGTACCTCAGCACCACCTTTGTTTAACCATCCCGGAGGCACTGCTACAGCACCTCCACCTCAACCTAGCGCAAGAAGGATGGGTGATGACATGAAGCTACCAACTTTTAGAGGAACAGGGCTAGAAGACCCTTAGCAGCACTGGTTCCTATGTGAAGCCATTTGGACAATTAAGCAAATTAATGATGATGCTGTTAAACTGGTTCAGTTAGCAACCACACTAAGAGAAAGAGCCTTAACTTGGTTCATGAAATACTCAGCAGCACAGAATAGGACGCTTGCTGATGTCAGAAATGCTATGATTAGAGAATTCAAGAAACCTAAATCAGAATCACAGTGTATAACAGAGCTCAAAGACATAAAACAGTTACCTACAGAGTCAGTATGGGACTTTGACCAGAAGTTCAAAGCCTTGATAGATCAAGTAAGCTTTGAGTTTGCACCGCAGCAGCATAAGGAATGGTTCATTGCTGCGCTGCTTCCACACATTAGACTTCCTTTGATGCAACAGAATCTCACTACTCAGGAACAAGCTCTAGAGATGGCTATGAAACTAGAAGCTTCACCAATTGCTGGAACAAGCAACGATGTTGCGCAGTTGCAGAACCAATTAGCAAACCTAACCTTGCAAGTGCATGATATTAAGAAAGGAAAGGATGTTAAGGAAGAAATTTGGTGTACAAAATGTAAAGCGCAAGGTCATTCAAAGGACGATTGTCCCGTTTTCATAGAATATATTGCAACTGGAGCACCTAACCCTTTACCACAGGCTCAGGGGGGCCTTGGTGTGAAATCTGTAAAACTAGAGGTCACAGACCACAAGAATGTCACTTGTTACAGAAATACGTACAAACTCCAAAGAATCTATATTGCAATTTCTGTAAATCAGTAGGCCATGATGAGAACAATTGCAGAGCATATGATCTTATGATGGAAAGGAAACATGATGTTTATAGAGTACAGTCAGAGGCACAAGGACCCACAGCAGGTCCACAGTATGACCAAACTCGTGAAGGCCGAGGAGGAAATTATAGGGGCCATGGACGCACAGAAAAATTTTGGTCGTGGAAGAGGACAAATCACTATGCAAGGGATTGCCAAAATCCTACAACCATCTGCAGATACTGTAAATCTTATGATCATATGATTGAAGAATGCCCTCAGTTGATGGCTAAGATGCAAGCAAAGATGCCATAGGTCAATCAGAATATTCAGTTGATTGGAGCAGAAAAGAGAGAACCAGATCCTACAGTTAATATAGTAACGCACAGTGGAGCAACCACTGGTGCGCCAGAGTTGGGAATTGGAAAGCAAGCGACGCAATGGGTGCGCCACGCTAATATTAAACCATCCCCGCTCGACCTGCAAAAGCAAAAAGAAGCATTCAAGCAAGCTCAAGAGTATTTCTCAGATCCGAGAGCTTCAAGTTCTGTCGCAATTCCGCATAATGATATCAAATCGCAAGTGCTAAGACAAGACAACCTGGCGCAAGAACAGGCCACTACATCTGGAAGGCCTGATGACAAGGATGAACTAGGCAGTGTCCATGCTTTCCTGAGAAACTGCTTAAAGTTGTTGCGTAGTGAAAAAGCAACAATGGAACTGCAACACCTATTGGATAAGTGTCAACAATCTGCTTCGATGAATACACCGCAGCGTGCTGTTCACCAGATTGGGAGTCATACTAGAACTGGAAAAGAGATGAGGCTCACAGCGCAGATTGGAGCATTTGAAATGGACGAAGTCATTTTAGATTTGGGCTCAGAAGTTAATGTTCTCACCATGCAGACATGGGAACAGATGGGTAGCCCTCAGCTTACAAGATCTCCTATCCAGCTAAGACTCGCGAATCAGCAACGAGTCTCTCCATTGGGCAGATTACCCAATGTACCTATTGATATTGAGGGAGTAAGAAGTTCTGCAGACTTTGAAGTAATCAAAATTCTGGATGATAGTAGACCTTACCCAGCACTTTTAGGCATAGACTGGGCATTCGATAATTTGGCTGTCATTAATTTGAAGAAAAGACAGATGACCTTTGAGGATGAGCAGATTAGGGTCATTGCACCGCTTGATCCCATTCACGGACCAAGGTATATTGAACCCATTCGGGCAGAAGAAGAAGTGCGCCACATGGAAAGTTTGTATCAGATGACTGCTAGTCATAGTGACTATGTCAATCCCACAGCAGACGGCCATATCAGCTGGCGATGCGATAGTTCGTGCACATCAGATTCAGAAGCAGGATTGGAAAACTGGCAGAATCGCTTACATGAGGTTTCTGCAAGGCGTTGCGCCATGATGACTAAATCCATTCGATGGATTGGCACAGAATTGAATGACACTCCAATTTTTGATGGTTTAACTGAAGTAAGTGAATTCATACATACATATGAACAACAGATTCCAGATGAGCAGCGCATACAAGCACTGGATATAGCACTGCGTGCTACACCCGCAAAATGGTGGGGTGCGCATAAAGAGAATATTCACACATGGCAAGACTGTCGCAGATTGATACTGCGCAGATTTCAGGAAACTACAGCAGAAGTGTTGCGCAAATATGATGGACAGAGTGACCCCAGGTCACACGTTGAAGCATGTATTCAACAATGGTCACATATTCCAAAAGATGAGAGGGTTCACCTATTCATCCACACGTTGGATACAGTTCCAAGGAACTGGTACACTGAAACAGAACTGCGCAGAGGCATTATCACTTGGCCTCTTATGATAGAAAGTTTTCAACTTACCTTCAGCTTTGAGTCAGAACATCCGAGCATTGATCAGGCTTTAAAATGTATTAAAAAGAAGGTATTTGAACCTTGTTCGTTACCAAAATATTCCCAACCAGATTGGGCTGTCCAGATAGAACATGCCCTGGAATGCTATAATTTCACCACTGGAGAAGAGGAAGATGATCCTCGCAATATCAATATTCCAGAATCAGAAGGGACGCGCAATGTCGAAGGTCCTCAGCTTGATATCCCTGCCATTACAGAACATATCAAGCTCAAAAAGATTAACATTGGTACAGAAGCCGAACCCAAGTTTGCTTCTATAGGAGATTATTGGGATGATGAAACTATTGGCCATATTGCAGATTTACTGCGTGACTACCAGGATATCTTTCCTACCAAGTTTACAGAAATGAAAGGCATCCTGGGAGACTTAGGAGTTATGCGCATACCTCTGAAAGCAGACGCCAAGCCAGTAAAACAGCGCGCATACAGGTTGAACCCGCGATATAAAGAAAAGGTTAGAGAAGAAATTGATAAAATGCTCGCAGCAGGTATTATTGAGCCAGTAGAGGAAAGTGATTGGATTAGTCTAATGGTGGTACAAGAGAAGAAGACAAAAGGAGAAATAAGAATCTGTGTCGACTTGCGCAAGCTAAATGATGCATCAGCGCATGATCCATTTCCTACCCCCTTTACAGACGAAGTGCTTGATAATGTTGGAGGACAAGAGGCTTACTCCTTCACTGATGGCTTTTCGGGATACCACCAAATCAGAATCCATCCCGAAGACCGCCATAAGACCACTTTTGCGACTGAATGGGGCTCATTCCAGTATACGGTAATGCCCTTTGGTCTTAAAAACGCTCCTGCTATCTTCTCTCGAGTCGTTGTTGCTGTATTTAAAGAATTCATTCATAAGTTTCTAGAAGTCTATTTTGATGACTGGACTGTGTTTGGTTTACTAAAGAACCATATAGGGAATCTGCGCATGATGTTAGAAAAATGTAGACAGTATCAGATTTCCCTAAACTTGAAAAAATGTATCTTCTGTGCTCCTTTTGGTATTTTGTTGGGACATATTGTATGTAGACAAGGACTCTTGATGGATCCTGCGAAGGTTTCCATCATTGCTAATTTACCTGCGCCCAACTCAGTCAAACAATTACGCACTACATTGGGACATACAGGGTACTACAGGAAATTTATCAAAGGTTATGCAAAGATCACTGCACCTATGGAAAGATTACTGAAAAAGGATTCGAAGTTCCAATGGACAGAAGAATGCCAACAGAGCTTGGATACACTTAAAGAAAAGATGATCACTACGCCTATTCTAGTTTTCCCAGACTGGAGAAAACCCTTTCATGTTCATGTAGATGCTTCTTCCATAGCATTGGGGGTTGTGCTTACACAACCGGGAGAATGAGGTATTGATCACCCCATTGCTTACTCTAGCAGAAAGTTGTCCACAGCCGAGAAGAACTACACCACTACAGAAAGAGAAGGACTAGCTATGGTGTATGCCTTACAGAAGTTCAGACACTATCTATTGGGTGCACATTTTAAAATGTATACTGACCATTCTGCTTTGAAATACTTGGTCAATAAGCCAGTGTTAGGGGGAAGAATTTGCAGATGGCTACTGCTCTTCCAGGAGTATGATTTTGAGGTTATTGTAAAGCCAGGTAGATTGAATGCAGGACCTGACCACTTTTCTAGGATAGAGTCAGGGGAGGAACCTACAAATCTGGAGGACAATCTGCCTGATGCGCAGCTGTTTTCTATTCAAGCAGCCGATGAATATTATTCTGATATTCTTGAGTTTCTCACTACCGGGCAAGCGCCAGTTGAGTTTACAATTCAGCAGAAGAAGCAACTTGTTGTCAAAGCCGCAGACTTCACTTTGATAGCAGGCCAGCTCTATAAGTTGGGCCCCGATGAAGTCTTGCTCAGATGTATCCTACCGCATGAGAAGAACTCCATCATCGTAGAAGCGCACTCAGGAACCGCAGGAGGCCATTTCGCAGGAAAGCCGACTGCGCAGAAGATCTTAGCCGCAGGTCTTTGGTGGCCAACATTGCACAAGGATACTAAGGAATTCTGCAAATGTTGCGATGTGTGCCAGTGAACAGGAAAACCTTCAAGGAGAGATGAAATGCCACTAAGACCCCAGATAACACTGCGTGCTTTTGATAAATGGGCCATTGATTTTATAGGACCTATCAACCCACCAGGAAAGAGAACCAGCGCAAGATACATCATTACAGCTACTGAATACCTCACCAGATGGGCTGAGGCTAAGCCAGTTAAGAACTGCGACGCTGCCACTGCCGCGCAGTTCATTTTTGAGAACATTATCACTAGGTTTGGATGTCCACTAATTCTAATGAGTGATCAAGGTGCACATTTCTTGAATGAAACTATAGAGGCCCTTACTGAAGAATTCCACATTAGTCACCATAAGAGTACACCCTACCACCCTCAAGCTAATGGTACGGTGGAGGCATTTAATAAGATTCTCGAGAATGCCCTGACGAAGATCTGTAATCAACAAAGAGATGATTGGGACCTTAGAGTCACAGCTGTATTATGGGCTTACAGAACCACATGCAAGAAATTAACAGGTCACACACCTTTCAGTTTGGTGTATGGACAAGAAGCAGTTATGCCCATGGAATACATCGTTCCCAGCTTCAGAATTGCGCAAATTACAGAAATGGCAGATACTGATACTATGAGTGAAAGACTCTCACAATTGCTTTCCTTAGAAGAAGACAGACTTTTAGCCGGATTCAATCAACTCTCACAATTGCTTGCCTTAGAAGAAGACAGACTTTTAGCCGGATTCCATCAACAAGTACAGGAGGCAAGACAGAAATCTTGGCATGACAGGCATATTAAGAATAAACACTTTGAAGAAGGAGACTTGGTACTCCTCTATGATAGTAAATTCATCAAGTTTCCAGGCAAGTTTCGTGTACATTGGTTAGGCCCTTTTCGAGTGACAAAGATAACAAAAGGTGGAGCAGTTCAGCTTGCGAAGCTTAATGGAGAATTGCTGCGCACAATGATCAACGGGAGTCGGCTCAAGCTTTATCGCGACGTCCACTCCGCCCTGTCGACTTAATACATTGCTAAAGAGGTGCAGATGTCCAGTGTAGTTGAAAGAGGCATCGCATTATCACAGTCTACACGGAAGTCGCGAGACACTTTCAGTCTCTGGCTTCCCGCGCAGTTCCTTGAAACATCCGCGCATGTCAATAAAGTCTGTTTTGAGCAACCCTATTTTTGCGCTCTTGCGAAGTGTTTTTCCGGCTCGTCAAACCGTCGCTCTTGCGGAGTTCCCTGTGTCAAGTTGCCGCTTGAGGAGTTCTCGTTGTGGACCCCTCTATATGCACAGTTACCTATACTGAAATGACCCGCCGAAAAATTTGAATTATAGTAGACCTATAGCCGCTTTGAGTATTAATGGAGGATAAGTTCGCCATTTAATTGTATCCGCTCTGACAGAGTCGGCTCGATCTCTCTAAGATCTGCATTTATGTCATGCGCCGAAAGCTTTAGCTTCTACCGGAAGGCTGTCAGAGCCCGTCCATCACAATTAATGCACCGCAGAGGCGCGGGGGTAGGGGTCTTGTCAACTCATGCATAGGCGCCTACAGCTAGTATCCCCACTTGCCCGCATTTACTATCGCCTTTAGCTATAAATACCCCGCACTTGTATATTTTTGGGTTACTTTTCTCGAGTTGCATAGTCTTGTTTGAGAATCTAAGTTATTGTTTTCAGAGCCGAGTTGTGCAGACTGCTTCCTTTGTTTTCAGCATTCGTATCCTACGCTATTCCGCCATTTGTCTCTTCAAGTCCTTGTTGTCTATACCGGTTCACGACGGAGAACCTATCCACTGAAGAAATTGTTCGTCAATTTAAGCGCAGAGGCTTAGATTTCGGCATGACTACCCCGGTGATGACCTCGGCTTACACGCACCCTGGTTGGACTGATCCCAGACAATCTCCGGGCATGAGGGCGTCTCAGCAACAGCAGCAGCCGGACGAGCCCGTTCCAGAGCCGTTAGCCACTATGGTGAATTACATAACGCCGCATCCAGATGATGCACCAGAGGTGCATATCCCGAAAAATGCAAAGTATCTGATTCCGCTGCCACCAATGCCGGAAGGCGTGCAACAAGAAGGGTCCCTGCTTGGACACCTTCCACTGGTTAAATCTTCTGATTTTAAGTTGGGCGACTACAGAACGTATCGTCAGTTCACGCCGGATCGCTATTTGACGGTAGTCCACAATCCCACCAGAAAGGTTGATGAATTCGTCCCGAAGGAATTCGCAGCAAATTTAGAGAAACCTGAACTGTTGAACTTGTTGAAGCTACCGCACTTCGGGCGTAGCAATGAAGTCAATGTAGTTGTTAAGGCACTGCTATCCTACGTTCATGGTGGTTACCTTTGGCTAGGGAGGCCAATCGATTTAAATGTCGACTTGATTCATCGTATTACCGGCCTATCTAAGGTTGGTAAGGACCCCAATATTCATTTTGTTGGAAAAGATAAGGACAGAAAATTGGCTGCACAGTTGGTGCAGAAATACAAATTGACAAGAGGAGGTCGGGCTTATGACCTCACGATAATTGAGGATGAAGCACTTAGATTCACCGGCAGTCTGCTTGCAGGCAAACTTCTCACAAAGTGCAGACCTAAAGAAGTTACTGGAGCTGTCGTGGAGCTCTCTATCGCAGCTGCGGAGGGAGAGCAGTACAACTGGTCTCTCTTCCTCCTTAATTCTTTCTTGGAAGACTGCCGGAACATCCAAGACAACCCCGGTCAGTTGTTCCATTTTTCTTGGCTTTTAATCTTATGCGCCTTGGTCGGGTGGAAGGAGCCCCCCAACACTCAGTTCCTTCCGCGCTGCGCAGGAGAGGTTGCAGGAATGCGCTATGTAAACCTATGGGATTCTAGTAATCCCGCGAAGTGCAAGATGAACTGCGCTGTATTTTGTGAATACTACCATCTCCTCAAAGATACCATTCAGGAAATGCCGAGGCTGAGTGAGGAGACAGCAAAAATATATGAAGGGAAGTTGGTTTTTTCCGCCAACTTGCATGAAATTTACCTCCGCCCTTGCGGAATTCAGGACGAATGGGCCGTAGGCCTTTACAGGATGACTACTGAAGATGTTGAAGAAACTGTCAAGTCTTGGTTGGATGAATGGAGGGAGGCGGCCGAAATCGCATCCGCGATGCCACCCCCTGCTGCGCAAGAGAAGGATAAGGGCAAGGAAGCGCCTGAGCAAAGAAGTGATGAAGGTTCAACAGAACCAGCGACCAAGAAGCAGAAGGTGTCGCATCCCTATGAGACCATTGCCTCGGGGATCGACCAGTACTTGAAAGAGCAATTTCGCGAGCTGCAGACTACGCACACTCACATCAGAAGTGCTCTGGACCTGTAGTTCGTAGAGTTAAAAGGTCTCGCAGGAAGAGTTGCGCAGACCCATGCGCCAACATCTACTTCGCAGGCGCCACAAGCAACCACAAGTACTGAGCGAGTTGAAGTACTTGCAGAGAGGCATACTGTCGTGC
Organism: Larix kaempferi; assembly: GCA_027924585.1. NCBI lineage: Eukaryota > Viridiplantae > Streptophyta > Pinopsida > Pinales > Pinaceae > Larix > Larix kaempferi. Next base: position 22,502,382 of record BSBM01000887.1, read on the forward strand.
ACATTCCGCCTACAAGCATGACACTTCCGGATCCTTTGGCCACACTACAGGTAAGCGCAGTTGGGCCCATTGAAATAAATTTGTCTTTAATTCCCATAGAGACTCTGCAGCTAGTGCAAGAGAAAGTTTCTGTTGAGTTGAGAGCTAGAGAGCTCTCCACATTCCATGCAAACCAAAGACTCCAATCATAGGAGATAGAGCTGAAGGCAGGCTATAAGAACATCTCTGAGAAAATTGCACTTTATGAGGCACAAGACAGTGGGATAAGAAACGTAGTTGATGAAATCGCCCAGGAGTTGCCGGCCTGCAAGATTCAACCAGACCTTCCTCTGGTTGAGAAAGTTCAAATTATTGATGGAAGGGTGAAAGCCCTAGAGCAGGAAATAGTTTCTATGGCAGAATACCATAGAACGCAGATCGCCGAGTTGGAAGCTCGTGTTGCAGCGCATTCTACAGATGATAGGCAGGAACAATTCGAAGCACTGCGCAGAACTTCCACACAAATGAAGAGCAGAGCAGATGAAGCCGAGAACCTGATGACCCAAGCTATGGAGGCTTGGACTGAGCTTGAGAATCTCCCTTTCAAAGTCGGTGTTTTGGAACAGGTACAAGCCGCAGAACAGTCCCTAACTGTTCTGACTGAAGAAGCTAAGGCCTTAGAAGGCTTAGCAAAAATGAGGAAAATGAGTGAAGTGCCCAGAGTACAACAGCAACTGCACAAGCTCAGAAATGAAGATGCTAAACTCACCAATAGCATTCAGCCATTTATGGATGAGTATGCTGAACTTGCTGCCCAAGCCGAGGCAAAGATTAAAGAAATTGCAGAATCTCAACAGATGGTTGATGGCATAACTGAAGACGAAGCCACTACAGAAATGGTGCAGACAGCTGTGGAGTGCGTCGATGAAATGGACTCCGCTATTGCGCAGTGGAAGAAAACATTTGCTGAGACCCAGGCAAAGGCAGATGCACAAGTAAAGTGACCACACGCTAGTGCGAGTGGCTCGAGGACGAGCCACAAGTAAGTGTTAGGGGCCTGTTGGAGCCTAGGCCGCAGCTATGGTAAAGCTGCGAATTTTGAGGAAAAAGCACAAGTGTTGAAGGGAAAGTGCTAATTTTGAATAAGCACCAATTTTTGGGCAGAAGTAAACGGTGCGCAGTACGGTGCCAGATGGATGAGCTCAGCGCAGATTACAGACCGAAAATCACGGAGCTCGTGCGCACACGTCAAAGGAGAATGAATGTGGCCGAGTAGAGAGCTCAACTACCACAATAAATGAAGCGACGGAATAGAGGGCTTAGCTACCCTCATTAAGGCTAAGTACAGAAGTTATGGTTGCTTTGATCAAGGAAGAGCAACGGACCAAAGTATTGAAGGCGAAGGACAAGGAACAGTGAATGATGAAGCGGCGCCCATACCCGCAATCTGCGTCGAAAGTCGCGGAACCTGCAGGAAACGGCGACGTGACTGCAAGTTGCGCCTACAGTACACCTAGCCATGTTCGTGGTTAGGGTTTTTGGGGAATACTGCTGGGAAAGGCCCACAGTTTTGTAAAGGTGCGACCATCATGGCCACCTATATATATGTGTAATTGTAAAGGAAGAGGGTTAGACGTAAGTTAGTTGTTTAAGATAAGCTAGCTAGCTAGTTAGTCTTTTATTGTGTTGTTAGAAGACAAGGGTTAGAACTGGATAGCTGTGAAGCTAATCCCTGAGTTGCAGACAGTCTGAGTCAACGTCTGAACCATTTTAATCTCTGTAGAAGAAGAGACTAGATCTAGAGAAGGGCTCCCAGCTGTGTGCGTGGAGTTTCCTGGAAAGATCTAAGGCTGCAGCTGTTTGCGCAGCAGGACTGTAATTTCTATCTTTGTGATTAATATAAGATACACTTCCCGTGGACGTGGTTTCCCCGTGGAGGTGACTACATAATTCTCGTTGTTATGATGCTGTGTTGCGTGAATGCATGTTTTAGTTTGCTATCTGTGTTTACATGAATGTTTCATTGTCTATGAATGAGTATATAAAGCAAGTCCTGGAAACTCCCTTAGAAGTTATATTCGCACGGTATCGAAGGAGTCGATAGGAGCACCATCGCCGCAGCGCTTAGGAATGTATTACTGCGCAGGGCGAGCAAGCAGGAACGATATAGAGAGTATCGACGCAGAGGGTAATTGCCTCGTGCGCAGGAGCAGAGATACCGCGCAGCTAGGCTGGTAAGTGCGAAATTCAATTCTGTTGCACTGAGAGGTCAACGGAAGAGTAAGACGTTCCGCTTAAGGAATCCTCTTGGGAGAAAGAGAGGGAGAAGATCGTAGTCTCTGCGTCGCCTAGGTTAAGGAAGCCTGATTCCTTAGCCCCCCATAGCCACTTCGGGTGAGACCTCGAGCTACTGCGCAGCTCGTTGCTGAGAGGGCCAGTGCGCCAAGGGGTTTTGTTGCTGCGCCTCATTAAAACCCGAGTCTGTCCAAAAAGCAGCCAACACAAATTTATTGTATGTTTCTTTTGTGATGATCTTCATACTTGCCAGTGGAGTCCCTGGATGAAAATTTTATTCATTTTATATGTTCCCAGAATCTCAGCCTTAGAGCATGCCTCTCCCTGGGTTTTCATTCCTGTCCTGAAAGATGAAATATATGGTGCCTCTCTCATCTATGGTATTTTCCAGTTCGACATCCTTTGGAAAGGTGCTCCTGCCCACCCCTTAGTTACTCTAGGACAAGAATTCAAGCTCGTTATCAAACACTATTTCTTTGGTGATGTTTCTGTTCCTAGCTACATGAGACCTGAACTTTTCAAGCAATCTCCTTTCTTTGCATGTTTCCGAGAAGATGTCCCTCACTGGATGGAGGATGTAATACATTATGGTACTGATTATCACCGCCAATACTTTCTACAAGATTCTTCAGAAGACAACGAACTTGACCATGATGGATTTGGGTCCGAGGGATTTGATTCAGATCATAGTCCAACTGACTATGGTTAACAAGTTTAATTCTGTCTTTTGTGGGTTCTTTCATGAATCTCCACTTTGTATAAATCTGCCTAAACAGATCATGTCTAATTTTGTAACTTACTTTATGATTATCTTTTGTGGGTCCTTTACGAATCTCCACTATGTAAAAACTTTTGGTACAATATAATCTGTACTATAGATTCTAGATGCCTTCTGCATTATTTTCTTTAGTGGGTTCTTTGAAAAGAATATCCACATTGTACAAACAGGTCATCTCATGGTGTGGATGTCTCTTCGTGAGTTACCCGAAAATCAAAGATTCCTTGTCAATTAAAAAAAAAGGGCATCTCCATGGTCCATGAGTCATAACTTTAGATACCGACAACTTCTACTGTTTAACTGTTCTAAATAATGAGTCATTGATTCCTTTCTTGCGATGCACTCCTCTTCTTGTATAAATAAGTGCTTGAGGGTTCATTCTGATCATTCAGAATTTGAGCGCAAGAGTCTGAGTTTGTATTAAGTCTGAGTTTGTATTGAGTTTTGAGTGTGGGAAACGAGCAGAGAGTTTGCTTCGGCACTCTTGAGTTCCCTAGTGTGTCTATGCTAGTCTGCATATGCTGAGAATCCCAGGAGCATTTGAGTAGACTTCAGCTTGCTGATGTTTGAAAGATAAATGGTCTCAGTACGTAGTACAGAGGTATACCAGTTTGTTCAGTGACGATCTTCGTTGTCTGAAGGAGTTGTTGTTGATCCAAGAAATACCACTCCCCTTCAGCTTGGTTTTCACAAGTTACCTTGCCTAAAGAATGGAACAGTTCATACCAACCCTTATCAAAGAAATATCCAAAACTCCATGATAGCTCTACTAAGAAGTTGCGTATTGTACAAAATCCTGATGGGAACACTTCTCTTAAGTTTGGTTCTGCACAGTCATTCACCCCGTTGTCTTCCCTATCTAGATCCGCTTCTCATTCTCAGTTTTTACCCTGTTCAGTACATAGTCCTTTACGTTCCTCTGTGCAAATGTAGCCCTATAATGATCAGCTCCGCCAACACATGGTCAGCCATAGCCAGCTGCCTTCGGCCACTTGTAGATTTTGCAAAGATAAACAGGTTGCAAAAAATCCAAAATCCTTTCAGTCTTTAGATGGTTCATCTTCTACTGAAGTTTCTACTTCTTCTGAACATAAAGGCCAACATTCTAATTGTCTTGATTGTTCATCGTTATTTCGAGAAATAAAAAGTTTATCTCTTCCTAGAGAAAAGGGTGCTTTGTCTTACCTTTCACCTCGACGTCTTGACACTGGTAATTCCAGTCCTTCTTTCAAAGAAAGAATCCAGTCAGATCTCCAATTTCTCAAGTTACAAAGTCCAAATGATCCCGAACCTGCAGAACAAATCAAGCTGCAAAATTATGCAAACTTTCAATCTGTTTTCATTGCGCAAAACTTAGATGATGTGGCTAGAGATGTTTTAGAGCTTAAATCAAATCTCCAAACATTGCATGGTTCCATAAACCACATCTCCGAGACTGTTGATGAATTAGTCCAACAACAAAAAGAAAAAACAGTTCAGCTGTTAGAAATTGAGTCCGGTCTGGATATCATTACTAAGTTTGTTGAAAATCTACAAACAACTCTCCCATCTCCTCCTTCTCCCCAGATTATAGAAGGATAAATCAAGAAGGCTATAAATTTAGATATCATTCTGCTAGTTCTGAGTCTCATAAATATCTCAAGCAGTTGAGTCCCCAGAGACTGAAAACAGTCCAGCACGGTGTTGCGTTAGCAAGAGAAAAGTTTGAAATGTTAAAGCAGCGAACAGCCTCTCTTGCCTGTCATGATATCAAAATGGCCTCATCTACTATTTCTATGGATTCAGAAATGGGTGAAACCTCTAACCCCAAACGAAATCAAGCCGAATCTCATTTCTTCCATAATCAAGCACAAAGGGTTTCTGGCAGAGACATCAGCCATGATAAGCTCCGCAGTCCATTCACCAAATGGACAAATGAGTTAAAAAATGTTGATATCCAGATTGACTCCAAAGACCTGTCCAAAGGATTTGGAAATACATTGATTATAAATTTTGATTGCATGGAAAATGATCAGATTCTAAATCTGTTCCAACAGATTAATGCTTGGGAATTTCAGCGAAAAGCGGAAACAAAAGCATCATGGAAAGAAATTGCTACACAGCTCACATGGTCATTCACTGGTATTGCAAAGCTATCTTGGGAAAAATTATATGAAGAAGAAAAAGCACATCTTCTTGAGGATAACGATCCTTTAGAAGCTCTTTTTCAAGCCTTAGCTCATGAGTTTCTAGGAGCTTTACCTCCTGATGCATCCATACAGCCCAATTGTTTATGTCTAAGAAGCTTTGTGACATTAATCTCCTTCAAGAATATTTCTGCACTATGCAATCTATGTTGTACAAAATCACTTATCATCCAAATGTAGCTTATCTCCGCCATTATCTTTCCTCTCTTCCTGGTAAGATTCCAATTCTTGTCAATACATATTTATGTGATCATCAAGTAAAGATTGAAGACCTCTCCCTTGGTAGTCTACACCAACATATACTGACAGCTCTCCAAAAAGAATGTGTCATCCTGAAAACACAGAAAAATATCACAAAACAAATTTTTGTTTCCCAGTTTGCCTGTCAGCAGTTTCATGAAATTGCCAGTTATGGATGTTTCAAACCTCGTCCTCATAAGGCATCTGCATCTGCATGCAATTGCCATTCTAAGAATTCCAACAAAAACTATTCACAACACTGTCCTAAATTCCAGTCCTCCTCTCGAAAAATTTCCTCTTACCCAAAGAAACCTTTCTTTCCACATAAACCAAATAGGTTTGTTTTCAAAAAAAGGACTCAACCACTCAGAAAGTCTACTTGTTATATTTGTGGCAAACCAGGACATTGGGAAAATAAATGTCCCGATAGAAAGACAAAGTTTCAGAATAAGCTTTGTGATATTTTTACCACTGAATATAATCCTGCTGATTGGGATTTAGTCCCAGCATTCCAAACTGATGATGACATAACTTTTATCAGCAATTGTTTTATGTTCTCGATTGCTTCTATAAAAAGTCAGATAGAAGAGCTAGAAGAAAGAAAGGAAAATCTCTCACCTGGTCTCATCATCATTAGGAGAAGAATACAAGAAAATATTGATGAATTGACAAAGAAGTTGCCAAACTCACAGCAATCAGATTATATTCATGAATGCTCAGATCCCGGCGAAGCTAAGTTACTTCGAAAAATTGTCTTTTATGAAAATAAAATCAAAAGGGACAGAGAGCAGTTAGCCAATCTAGCTACTAGTATTCAAGAATCCTTACACCAGCTAGATGAGTTGAATTCTGAATATATTCAACTTACATTGAGCAAAGCCCACAGCTTTACCCCAGTTTCAGAACCAGCCCCTGAACCAGAATCATTTCCTGAACAAAAGAGTTTGGGCAACAGAATGGTCATCACCGTTCATATCAAAACAGAAGGGCATAAAGCTTATGAAATAAACGCCCAAGTAGATACAGGTGCTATGAATAGCTATTGCAAATATAAAGCTATTCCATAATATTTTTGGCAACCTATTTCCATACATTTCAGAGCAGTCAATAAAGAGCTCATCAAAGTTAATTTTATTGCTCCAGATTTTCCTATCTTATTGGGAAAATCCAAAACATATGTTACATTATACTATCTAGACACAGGAGCAGACATTCTTTTAGGACAAGATTTTGTCAAAAAACACCTGCCCATGGCAGTCAGAGAGGATTCAGTTGATTTCACAGTTCAAGGAATTATGACTTCTATTCCAATAAAGTCTGATTTCATTATCAGAATCTCTCCTGAAAAGCCAGACATTATTGAAGAATCAGTCAAAGAGCTAGCCAAAATCAAGAAAATAGTCAAACATGCAGACCTCCATGGTTAAGAGATCCTTGCAGACATAATACAGAAGTTGAAGACAGATTGTACTTCTGATCATCCATATGCTTTCTGGAAAAGAGAAAAATAGTATGTCACTCTCCCATATAAGCAGAATGCAAAGATCAAGCCCCAAAAAGCATCAACAAATTTGTTAAGACGTGAATCTAGAACACGTGATAGACAAGAAGTATTTAATCTGGGACGGACAAGAGGGTTGATACCAAACTGTATTAAACCAATATGAATATATTTATATTCATGTTCTAATCCCCAAGAAATATCTTCAGATTTGATTAACAGGATCTGATATACAAAATGACCAACAGATATAGGAATATTCACAGAAGTGAAACGAAATAACTGAGCGACACGAAACTTAAACATAGGAAGATCATATATTTTATTGACATCAATCTCAGGCAAAGACCAATTTGGCTGAGGTTCATATTCTTGAGACACAACACGAGTATCATATAGAGTATCGGAATCAGTCTTGTTTAAATATTTTTTTAACCATGACCATCGCTTAGTATGTTTCTCTTTTCTAGAAGAAGCAGATTCAGGGAAGTAAAAACTGCTATTTGAAGAATCCATAATGGAAGAGATAAATTCAAAATATGAACCTGGAGAAATGTAGCACAGTGCTGAAGAAGAACGCCTGAATACCCTTGATGGTTGATAGCGCCGAGTGGGTGAATGCGTATACCAACGATGTGCTAGTTACCAAACTTTGGATATACAATATCTAGAAATATTTGTGTTTGTAAAGAACAGTGACAAAGTTTCAAAATTGGTGGACAATCCATTCAATATATGCAATGAATAGTTTCCTAAACATCATACAATGTCCACGAATATTTGTGCTTGCATTAAAAAAAACTATACTTAGAACAACAACTGAAACTTGGAAATGGTCTTTTGATGCAAAATTCGAGTTTCTAGAAGTTTTCTTGAGAATGTCATAACATGTTTTGTACACATTTCCACATGCCATTGCAACAAATGTGATGCTTGATTGCTAAGACTATAGAGGGATTGCACTGGAAAATATGCACAAACGAATAGTGACGACATTTTTTGAACGAACATGTTTTTTTTACTTTAATTAACTTTCATCTTTATCTTATTAATTCAAATTCTTTCATGGAATTCATTTTAGAAAACAAGGTATTACCAGACAACAACATGCTTTTCCAGTTTGGGCGAGTTTAACACTCGCATTCTGGGAGGATTTAACCATGACTTTTAAACCCAAGCGCGGTTGCATAAGATCGCATCAACCCCAAGCTCCTGCAACATAAAACCTGGTTGTAACTCCAATGAAACGAACCTGTGGCCCAAATCCAAATCTGCCCAGATAAACGCAATACAAATGCTTATGCCAGCTCGTCATCAGGCCCTGGGACATAATAACCCAGACGGATGTCACCTGCATGACACAAATAGGAGAAATGGACACAAGAACTGGGTGGATATCACCTACATGACACAAATACACAAATAGGAGCAACGTTAAATCTAAATTTTTTTAAAAAAATACAAAAATATAATGTAATACAATCACACCAAAACATTTAGAAAACAAGGTATTATGCAAACTAGACATATCCTCAGTTGAATGTTGGGGGATCACACCCAATCCACTTAGGATTTTCCTTCAGCAAATGGGTTTTTAACAACCAAAGATTTAGAACAGTTTAAAAACAACAAAAGTTAGGGTTATGCTCGGAAACTGCCTCATTAACAATCAGTCAGACTCAAGAGAAGGACATAGTCTTCTCTCTCAACCCGACCCGGGGGTATTACAAAACAAGGATTTCTATCATGAACAGGAGGCATGCAAAGCTTCAGAATCCATCGTATCTTTGATAACAGACTTTCTTACTTACACAGTGATCATAATCAGTTCTGCATTTTAGGATTTGTACAGTATGGGACCTCCATCAAGATGGTCAGGCTCTTAGTTCTCCTTCTGATTTGAGTCAATTGGATTGTTCATGGTAGCATCAACATTCTAGTTACAACACTTACTTTCTTCTCTTCAATTGAACCATACTCATCGGATTTTTTCTGACTGTACACGCACCCCACACTAAAAATGGAATCGATCGCTCATTCATGGGGCTTCTTCCTCCTCATAATCTCCATCCATGCAGTTGGGTTCATCATCAAGGGTAGGCTGCGAGTAAGATAGGTTAAAGGATCGAATCCGGCCCCAAGTAAACTTTCCACCATGGCCTGTCTTCTTAGGCGAACCGTTGGTACCACTAGTCGATCTTTTATCCAGGAGATCAATCCCCTTTTTCACATGGCGAGATCTGAAATGACGACATCTCAATCCAATCACAGATACTTGAATATGCACCGATGAAGAAGAGAAACATGCATTAGAAAATTACACTGAATATTTTTACAATACAATTGCCGAAGTTGGAGCAGAGCAGAGAAACAGGCATTAGAAAATTACACTGAATATTTTTACACTACAATTGTCGAAGTTGGAGCAGAGCAGGAATTATGGAACATGGAATGGCCAAGGTAATCCCTGGAACACGCTAGAAGGAGGCCACTCCTATCGAGACCAGCTGGGAGGACTGACGGTAATGTCCTCTCATTAATAAAAAATGTGACTACTGAGTGCTATCCTGCAATGTCTCAACCAACAAGGACAGACGAGAAGCGACAAGGCTTTAACAAGGACAGACGAGAAGCGACAAGGCTTTAAAGCTCTGTGGTGTCATCACGCCGTCAGGTCCTGGGGCACAGGAACCCAGGCGAGCGTCATGGCGCACGGCACTAATCAGGACCACAAAAACCCAATTTAAATATTTGTCTAAAAAAATTGATTTTTACTAACTATAGTTGAACCTTTACTCAAAACCCCATTTAGGAACCCGCCCTCATATTAATACCTCGACCGAAAAATATATGTCGGAGACATAATAAATATCACTAAAATCAAAATCAATGCCATAAATTTTATAATAAGACAAAATGTTGAAATATGCCAAAAACATCTTTACAATAAACAATTTTGTTAAATTTGTAGCACAAAGTAGGTTAAGGTTGAACAACTTTTCTTTTTAAAATGTATATGACAAGACTTTAACTAATTTCACATTAATAACTTTGGTACTTTTATTTTAAAATAGCATTTTAAAAAATATTTAGCATTTTTCTCTTTATCTATCCATTAAATCATCTTATTGAGATTAAAGAAAAGTAAACATCATCATCGTCATCACTAATTGAATTTATAAAACAGAATTAACTCAAATACAATGAAAATTACTATATGGTGTTTTTTCTATTAATTTTCAACATCAAGGTAATATTTTTTTTAGTAAATATATAATATGTTTCTCTTTACCTGCCCAATAAACTTTCTTCCTGATATTAAAAGATGATAAACATCATTATGATCAATAATTGAATTTATAAAAAATAATGAATTCATAAAAAATAATCGATTATATAGAACATAAATTATCATATTATAATTTTCTTAGATTTTAAACATCAAAATGGTATTTTTATTTTCTTCAAATAATTAAAAAAATGATTTACAATCCAACAACATTAACAACTAAATCCATAAACTTATTCTACACATATTTATATATCTACAATAATTTTATTTCCTTGTATTTGACACATGAAACTAAAATACACCACATTTAAGAATTCAAAGTTTACGAGTGCTTTGTAAACTTGAATTCAATGTATAAAATGAAAAGGGACAGGCTGCTAGTATAACTGATCTGGCATGCCGAGAATTTACATAATCTCATCGTGGTAATGAAGCATTTTCAGATTATTTGCAGATAACGTTAGTTCAGGAACTCGTAAAGCTTAAATCATTGATCATTAAGCTTTATTTTCATTTACTGCAGAGACAATTTCTGTTTTTTGTTAGAGTAAATTAAAATAACTAGCAAATCAAGTTGTTCATTGATCTCTTTCCAGTCTCATATTCATCTTTGGGGAAGATTAAATTATTATTATTTTTAAAGAATATTTGTAATGAGTTTGCAATGAAACAAGATGAGAAAAGCCAAGACTCTTTATAGGTTTGAAATTTCAATTCATAATGATTTTGTTTTTCTACTTATCTGCACGACTATATGTGCACTAAGGATGTGAGGATACATTTCAGAAATTTAAAGCAAGAGAGCGTAAGAACCCTCCGTTGCAAAGTCATATGCTGGACTGTATTGATACTCAGTTGACCAACGCCATAGGAAAACAACATCTTATGATGGTTAACTAGATTATGGAGGCAAGAATTTTGCACAATTTAAATTGAATTGGAATTTTGAAAAATTTCGTGGATGTTTCAATAATTAATTCGTAACTTATGCTTCTAATATATTTATCTAAACCACCAATTCTGGCAATCGTAGTGTTTCCATCTTGCCTGTATGTGTGAAAAGTATTAAAAATTCATTCTTCATAAAAATAAAAAGATTCTTTTTAAATGTAAGTTGGTAGGTAATATCCTTGTAATTTGTAATCCTTTTTGGAATCTGCTAATCGATTTGTTGTAGTTTTTTAAGGATTTTTACTTTCTTTTTTTAATTCTAGACTTGTATCGCAGATACATTACTATGTCCAAAACTTGATTTTCAATGTGAAAAAATGTTTTAAAATTTATTTTTTAAATTTTATTATCAAATTCTATCAAAATACCATGCATGCCTAGAATACATTAACTAATTTGTGAAGAATTTTGAAAACGTTGTGAAGGTTTGCTCAAGGAGAGGTAGAGGTATGAGGATACGATTTTTGAAATATCAAATAGCCTAAAAGGGTAGATGTAATTATTTGTGTGTTCACAATATTAAAACAAGATACCTAGATAGCCATGGAGTGGGTAGTACCTACATTGAAAATGAAGTGAGAAAACAACTGGCTGAAGCTTACACATCTCAAGTTATGCGAATACGAAATAAAGGATCTGAGAGTGAACGGGTTGCTGTTTCACAAGCTTTTTTCTTCTTTTTTTCGGGCAATTGGTTCCCTTTCTGCTGTGTGGAAGTACTGGGATTGAAATGTCATTGTTGATAGATATGAAGCACGGAGAAGGGAGGAGGGCTCCTCTTCCCACACTCCTTCGCTCACTTGGGTGCGATGCTGGGCATAGCGCCCGCCCGTGAGGGGCGGCCCTTTGGCGCCCAAGTGAGCAAAGGAGTGTGGGAAGAGGAGCACAGAGAAGGGAGGAGGGAGGAGGGGGAGAAGGGAGGAGGGAGGAGGGGGAGGAGGGAGAAGGGAGGAGGAGGAAGGGGAAGCGAGAGGAGGGGACATTTCCATTATCGACACAACCATGGCTCTGTTCTGTCATGATACGTTAGGCACAATGAAATGCTTGAATTAATATATGTTTCATTTCTAAGAAGTTTGAAGCGATTACAAATTTAAAAAGCATTTCAATACTGTAATGATCTAAATGCATTTTAATACCGCAAATAGAACATGAAAGAAATAATATTTTGAAATTTATACCAATTCGTAGGTTGATTCTCTTCAATTCTGATTACAAGTGTCATGCAGGCGATACCCAGGACCTATATATGAGTATCATTTGTAAAAGTCACAAGAATCTGAATCTGTCCAGTAAATTCGTGCTTAAGAAGAGACAGAAGTTACTTAGCTATGAAATGAGTATAACACTTTTGGAAATATTGTAAAATGATACACCTTTGATTCAATATAAATATCAAATTATAGTTTTTTTTTTCTTTTGAAAAAATAATGTGTAACTACAATTAAAAAAATTATCAAATATATGTATATATTGACAACTATCCTTGAGTGTAGATCGGGTGGTTGGGAGGAATGTTGTTATCCTCCCCACCCGGGTTCAAATCTAGCTTTGTGACACTTGCTCCTTGGGAGCCGACTTTGATTTTGTAATGATTGTAACTCTAAAATACCTTGATTCTCCAGAATATTAGGTATTGACATTCTCCCGATGGATTAGCCCTCTAACAAACGGTGAGCCATCATTTAAAAAAAAACTATGCTCATTTTAAAGATTTAGATTATTGCCAGCATTCCAAAGATAGAAATATTTAGGTTATTAATGTTTAATAATGATTTTGTTTTTTTATAAAAATTGTAAAAGGTTTTAATGTAGATATAAATCTTAGTAAAAATAATATTTATTGCTCAATGTTATGACCTTTTCACAAACATATATACCTCATTTCCACAATCTTGTACATAGGTTTTCAATAGTTTAAGAATTTTGTTATATATCTTATAATAAAATCAATAAAATTATATTCGAAGAAACAATTGATAAGAGTGGTGGACAGGCATATAGTGGCAACTAAGATAACCCTCCTTGTGAAGTTTGAAGTGTTCTATCTTTCTACATATCTTTTTAAGAATGGTGCAAAGGCATATTTTATATTGCCAATTAAGATAACCCTCCTTGTGAAGTTTGTGGTGTTCAACCTTTCTACATAGATATATAGATATATTCCATGTCTAATTTTTTAAGCCACGAACTAGGCTTTGTGTCTTTCTACCAATTATTTGTTTTCTCTAATGTGATTGTGATTATAGTCACTTGCTATAATCGTATATTTTTCTTTTTAATATTGATAAAATACAAATATTTGGCCTCCTATGGAGTCTTAACACTTAGACATCTATGTTCCAATTGATTAAATATCTTTTCACTTTTTATAATGTATCATGTTCATAAAAATCAATGGTATAGGGAAGTCTAGATGTTTGATCTAGTTTTTTCATAGAATGAAGGAAGAAATATAAAATGGAAATATACAAACAAAGATATGCAAAGAACATAGTAATATAAAAAACCCAAATTCTATTAACGAATGAAATACAAAAAGACTGTAAACCACAAAGTAATACAAAAATCTGTGAAGATAGATGTGTCACTTATGCTCATTCCAATAATTCTTTTTTTTTACAAGAACAAGTGATGAGATTTTATATTAAAAAACAAAGAGGATTTACAACATAGAAATGGGAAGACTGATCCCAAAAATGGAGAGCTACCATGACAGGATCATCCAATTCCAACCTTTGTAGGTCTAATACTAGCTTAAAACTATGACAACTATGGATCCTTACAAACTTTCCTAGCAGAAGACAGCAAAAGAAATACATATAGAGGATAAACTATAGACTAGCTTCATCGAGCCATTACAAAAAGAGATGGACAAAAAGTTCTGGAGAAGCCCTGAGATATCAGACCGAAAACTGATGACCATTTTTCTCCTTGCTCCCATTCGCTGGTCCGACGTTTTCTTCAGGGATGCCATGGAAGACAGTGGTACTACTCCTAAGATCCGTCCTCATGCTATCGAGCTTTGCTTCAACCAATCTCAAACTGTTGTGCGGAGAATTAACCTGGGCACTAATGTCCACTGCACAGGGGCAGCCATTATCCATTTTTCCAACCAGCATATCAAAGTACTCTTTCATTATGCTGCAACCATTACGGAACTCTGAATTTGTGATATGAACGATGGTGAAGAGATGGGATATTGCCTTTTTCTGATCGAAATTCTCCCCCCTGAGCCAGCGGATCTGATTTTCCAACTCCTGCAATTGAGAGAGGACTTCCGAAGACGGACTGTCCTGACCAAGTGGAGACTCCAAATTAATAAACCCACTATCCAAGCCTTGTGGGGATGTCCAGTTCTTACCACTGCCAAGTTCGCGGAATGTCCACGAGATGAATGTTGCACTGCACTGCCCATGCTCTGACTGATACCCAAGTCAAGAGGAGTACAATTTTTCACATTACCGAGCTCGCTGGAGTTTCCACGAGTTGTGTGCTGCATTGTACTTCCAATATTCTGACTGGATCCCATCTCCAGAGGTGCCCAATTTCTCCCAGTACAAGGCTCTTCAACCCTGGAAATACCACGAAGGAAATTTTGAGCCGAAACTCCTTGAACTTTACCAGAACCACCATTCCCTTGTCCCTGAACCATGTTGAAAGCGGAGAGGTAATGTTTTGTTCCAGCCCCCCCCCATGTTGACCTGAAGATGCTTCCTGCAGCGAAGACATTGCAATGCAGGGAAGTTCGAACCAATATTTTGTTTATCCTCCATTCTCAACCATTGAGGACCCCAATTACAAACCCATGTGACGACGAACTGTTTCTGAATGATAAACCAAATCATAACACAATGAAAATGCAGGGTGATCGGCATACCAACCTGAGGCAAGATATAAGGCAGGTCGAAAGGTGTCATTGAATGCACGCATGCGTGACAGGTGGGAACAGGTGGATGAGGGCTCCAAGTGTGCCAAGAGTACGCGGGAGAGGATCGAGGCGGGGAGGAGGATCCCAAGGCAATATTGTCATTAAACCAAAACAAAAACTTTTTGATTATATAGTTTGAGGGGAGAAACATAAAAACCAAAATTGTGAGAGTGAAAATATGGAACATGAGAAACATAAGCAAGTCAGAGAGGGGGCTAAGGGACCCAATTAATGACAAGGTTAAGACCATTAATAGTGGCCAAACCACAATCTAATCCAACACCGATATTTTCCATTCTGTCTGCTTCCTTATTGTTATTTCTCAATATATGGATAAAAGAGATAGAGTTGAACTCCTTAGCAATGTAGGTGAAGAGATGTTGTAGCTTGGAGACCGGCTTCCTGAGATTTTTAGCCAGGGATCTGGCTTCCCTAATTACCAGCATAGAGTCACCAAAAGCCACTAGATCCTTGACATCATCATTCCTGGCAATTTCCATTCCTTTGATCAAAGCGAGCCATTCCGCTTCATTGTTAGACCTCCTTCCAATCCCCCAAGCGTAGTCTTTCTTTTTGTTTCCGTTGGAGTCAAGGAGGACTCCCCCCGCACCTGCCAACCCAGTTTCTAATAAATATTACAAGAGACCAAAAGTGCCTATTAACTTAAAGTGTTGATTAGTTTCATGTCTTGAAAAAAATGTTAAATTTGACAATTTTTTTATAAGATATATTAGTAATGTTTTGACTTTCAAACTTTATTTTAGAAATAAAATTTCTATATATAATATTTCTAATATGTTTTTTACAAATATTTGGCATAGTTTTTCTTGAATTTATGTGAATCGTCACTTTTCGGAAAATAATATGAAATAGTATCATTTTTATACAAAAAATCTCTAAAAATTCATTGAAAATGGTTTTAAATGTCTTTATTTTCTGGAATTTTTTACAATTTTGTCAATAAAAATGTCTTATTTTGTCCATAAAAATGTCTTATTTTATAGAAAGAATTGCAAAATGTATATGTTTTTTATTATAAATTGCTTATAAATGTATGTTATTTTGTTAAATTTCTAAAAACACACTTGAAAGTAGAAATTAAATATATTTTACGACAAAGATAATTCAAAGGCCCCAAAAAATGCCTCAAAATGAAAATGTGTGATACTGGTATCAACCCTTTTTGAAACAGAGGTAAAAACAACTACTAAAATTAGGAGAGAGAAAAACGAGAACTGTGTCGAGTTCTCGTTTCATAGTATAAGTGGTTTAAAGTGGAGAAGTACAAATCCCACTTAATAGCATTTAGGGATATTCCCAGGTATAGGAAATTGTTTTTGGTGAATTTTTTTCTTTAATTGCTAAATTAATTTATATAAGATTCCTTCTTTCTACTACTATTGCTTTTGATCTTGAAGAAGAGCATATGGCTCTGAAGACAACATTCCTACATGTGGATATCAAAGAAGAAATCTACATGAAAAAAACATAAGGTTTTACAGTAAAGGGAAGAAAAGAGCTAGTATGCAAGCTAAAGAGGTCCCTTTATGGTCTAAAGAAATATCCAAGGATGTGATACTGAAATTCGACACATACATCCTTGGATTGGGGTTTGTGAGAAGCAAATCTAATCACCATGTGTTTTCCAAGTAGGGTGGTGATTACTTCATTAATATAGTATTGTACGTTGTTGACATTTTGTTGATTGGAAACAAAATGAATGTCATAATAATCCAAGTGAAAGTCGGTAACCACCCACCTCTTTCATCAAAACAACCATGGAGCCCATAGTTTTGGCAAAACCATGGTGTACACCCATGGTATTTGGTGGAAAATAAAATAAAATAATAAATTAATAATAAGTGGAGTGACCACCCACCTCTTTCACTAGATCACCCATGGAGACCATTGTTTTGGTAAAAACATGGTATACACCCATGGTATTTGGTGGGGAAAAATAAAATAAAATAATAATAAGTGGAGAAAATCCATGTGCACGACTTTTGTAACCCATGGTATTTAAAAAAACTAAAACAAATAAATGAAATAATGGAAAGACATGATTGTCAAGTCTCACTAGTGCAGTTGGTATTAGAGGGGTTACGTTTGTTAGACGGCCCAAGGCTAAAAAATCAGCAGTAGTGGGAGGAGACACCAAAAAAAATCCATCCATTTTAAGGGTTGGTGAGGTCCAGGCCAAATGTGATCCCTGGGTGATTTTGACGGCTTAGATGCCCCTGGGTCACGGTTTCTTAGACCAAAGGCCAATACCCACAAGTTAAGGACATTTGAGCAAAAGAAAATGGAAACACATGACTCGTAGGAGGGACCTCGTAAATACTATATATATGGGACTCTCATTTGTAAAGGAGATCATCCATCCCATTCACAATGTAGTTCTATAGATTTCATTTTTTTTCACAAAGAGCTTATTTACTTGCTTTATTGTTATCTTTATTTTGCCACATTTACTTTCTTATTGTCATTGCGTTCCTTTCACAATCTGGATCAGTGGTATCAGAGTAGTATGCTCCTAGTTATTCTCAATGCATGTCCCCGACGAGGTCAGGCTATAAAGAGTTGGGCTTCAAGCTAATTTCTCTTGAGGACGACCACTCTCGCCAATCCAAGCGACCTCCCATGGTGGAAGAAAAGAGAGATGAAGGAGAAAGATATACTTTCAATATGTTTCGTGAGGAATCCCTCACACGACATAGGAATGAGATGATGTACAACTTCTCTCAAATCCTTTGATGTTGGTTGAAGCATCTTCATCAAACAACCATTTCGAAGGTGTGACGCCCTTCAAGATACAAGTAAATTTTGATATCCCCTTGTTTGAAGGGAAGATAGATGCAGATGCTCTAGAAAAATGGTTGAATCTACTAGAAGGTTATTATTCTGTCCCTAAATATTCTTATGGTGAAAAGATCACCTTCGTGCTCCTTAAATCTCTTCCCCGTGTTAGATCTTGGTGGGAAAGTTACTGGGAGAGGTACACCATAGATGAATCTACACTATTCAGGAAAGAATACCCCTAGGAAGCCTTTGCTAATGCCCTCAAGTAGGAGTAATACCATGTTGGACACTATGATGACCAATACACGAGATGGACAACTCTATGACAAGAGAGAGACCAAATGGTGCCGAAGTACACCAACATATTTCATACCTTGTGCTCAAAGATGGGTATCAAAGACTCCAAGCGACACGTGGTTTTGAAGTACCACAATGATCTACATAGGTACATTCAAACAAAGATGGATTTCCTGGACATATCCTCATTGGTAGCTTCTTATCGGTATGTAGTCAAAATTGAGCAAAATTTAAGCAACAAAGTAAACAGGAGTTTGGATTCATAGATACGCCACAACACAAGCATGGAAAAGGAAACCCTAACTTACAAAACAAAGGACAAATCACAGAGAGTTAATCTCAATAAAATTAGTCCAATCCGTTGGCTAAGAAAAGTAATGGAAAATTGAAGAAGGAAATTGGAATGTGGTGTGAGTTCCACAAAATCCCTGGCACAACACTGATGAATATCACTCGAAATATTCATTGGTGGCGGAGTTCAAAGAAAAAGAATCAGAACCTGGGTTGAACTTTGATTCAAAGCACAATAAAGGGAAACAAATCATCGATGCAGAACCCACTGTGCACAATCCAACTAGAAGAACTAGAGGAGCCTAAGGAAGAGGAGCACCTCTTCCACTCACAGATGTGGGTAAAGGGGACACCACTATATTTCATTGTTGACAGCAGGATTCAAAAGAACTTGGTATCAATTGAGGCTGTCAAAAGAATGAAGATGCGAACGCTACCACACCCCCATCTGTACACCATCATATGGTTGAGCTGGGGATGAGACATATGCATCAACCAATAGTACCGCCTATCCTATGACATCAAGCCCTTCAAAGATGAGATACTATGTGATGTTGCTCCACTCAAAGTTTATGATGTTCTTTTATGACAACCATATATGTGGAAACATCATGTTATTTATGAGTCTCAACCCCGCAATGTCATTGTTACTCTAGAAGGTCATATATACAGGGTACCAAAGGTAGTTCCAACTACTGCCACTTTATTTATCTTGGAAAAATAGTACCACAAATTAATCTCTTAGACCACAAAGTTTAGCCTCTTCACGGTCCAGTCAAAAGGTGAATAGAAATTCACTATGATTAATATAGCCTTGGCCCAAGACCATTCTATACAACAAAAGTAGGTTAGTAAGATGGTAGAGGAGCACAACAATATCTTTTCTTCACTTACGAAGGTGCCTTTACACTGCCATGTCAAGTATTCCATTTACTTTGTGCCCGATGCTCCCTTACCCAATGGTTCAATCTATAGATGCTCCTTTTCGGAGAATGAAAAAATAAAGTGCCAGACCGAGGTAGATTGTGCAACCAAATTTTTTGAAAGGATTCTCCACATCCACCAACAATTCCATGGAATCTTGTAGAAATCCCATGTCAAGTACAAACGATGACATGACCAACATTAGGTTCCACACAAGTTTCAACTTTTTCATAAGGTATGGCTGCATTTGCAGAAAGAGCACCTCAGTAGACCCCATCAGAAGCTTTGACCACTTCGATATGGGCCTTACACCATTACCAAGGCTATAGAGGTAGCTGAGCACTTGGTCCCTACAAATCTCAATCCTAACTGCATTGAATAGGCGATAGTGGACTGAATCATGGACGCATAGACAAAAGGCACCCGCCAACAAAACATCCAACTATATCGGGTAGTCAAAGCAGGGCAACTTCTTCACTAAGGAAAGTGGCTCATCAAGATCCAAATTTAATAGAAGTTTCCCTATTTGGTGAAGGCACTTGATGGAATGGGGGCCATTGCTTCCTAGGGGGGAGGACTGATCCAAGTGAAAATAGGTGACTACTCACCTCTTTCATTGAATCACCCATGGAGCCCATGGTTTTGGTAGAACCATGGTATTTGGCGAAAATAATAATAATAATACAATAATGATAAGTGAAGTGACCACCCACCTCTTTCATCAAATCAACCATGGAGCCCATGGTTTTGGTAAAACAATGGTATACACCCATGGTATTTGGTGGGAGAAAATAAAATAATAAAATAATAGTAAGTGGAGAAAAGCCATGTGTGCACCCATGGTTTTTTTGTATCCATGGTATTTAAAAAAAACTAAAACAAATAAATGAAATAATGGAAAGACATGACTTGGAGGAGGCACTCTAAATACAATATATACAAAGCCTCTCATTTGTAAAGGAGGTCATCCATCCCATTCATGATGTAGTTCTATAGATTTATTTTTATTTAATAAAGAATTGATTTACTTGCTATAGTATTCTCTTTATTTTTCCACATTTACTTTCTTATTGCCCATTGTGTTCCTTTCACAATATGGATCACATAAGGAGATGAAATCACAACTATCCTCCAAATTTGACATGAAGCATCTGATGCTGCTAACTTCATACTAGGAATGGAGATTAAAAGAGATTGTGCAAACATGAAACTTTGGTTGAATTAGAGAAAATATGTTGAGACAATACTATAGAGATTTAACATGCAAAAAAGTAAGTCGGTCAGGGTCCCTATTCCTGTAGGTATAAAGTTATTTATAGATCAATGTCCCAAGACATAGGAAGAGGAAGAAGACATGTCACGAGTTCCCTATGTCAGTATTGTTGGTAGTTTGATGTATGCAATGTTATGTACCAGACCGAACATTGCTCATGCAATGGGAGTTTTGAGTTGATATATGTCAAAACTAGGAAAGGAGCACTAGATAGTCGTAAAGAGGGTCTTTGGATATTTGTGTGGCACCAAAAACTATGCAATTTGCTACTAGGGAAGACCTAGACTAGATAGAGTAATAGATGTACATGGATTTGTTGATGCAAACGAGGCTAAAGACCTTGATTACAAAATATGTACAAGCGGTTATGTGTTTAACCTATTTGGAGGAGCTATCAGTTGGATGAGCAAGGGACAAGTTGTAGTTTCACTCTCAACTATAGAAGTTGAATACATGATAGCCACCCATGCAAGTAAAGAAGTTGTATTGTTGCAAAGATTGTGTTCGTGTATTGGGTTTGTACATAAAGATATAAGGATAGATTACGATAGTCAAAGTGCAATATTTCTGACAAAGAACCCTACTTATCATGCTAAAACAAAGCATATTGATCTATAGTACCACTTTGTGAGAGATATGATTAAATACAAGAAGGTGTTGTTGGAAAAGGTTGACACCTTGAAGAATCTCTGTAGCAAGACTTCTGTGGTAGTTGATTGCGGGAGGAATCAGAGAACCCACAGTATCCATATTTAAAAATCGACGTTTCGAATCCAAAACAGGATCCATCATCAGGACAAAATGGATCCCGTTTTGGATTTGAAACGTCGATTTTTAAATATGGATACTGTGGGTTCTCCGATTCCTCCCGCAACCTTGAAGAATGTTCCAGACTCATTGGTGAAGTTTGTTAGTACTGAGAAGTTCTCTTGGTGTTGAGAATCTATGGGCATTATTGCCTTGAACTTGTGACCATATCGTACATGTCCCATTGTTATACAAAGGAAACAACAAGTGAGAGAATGTTGGGCATGTGTTACATTTTTTGCATGTGGGTGTGGGATTATATTCTAAAAATGTGTGCTTTAATCTCAGTTAAGGATTGGGGTCTATATTTAATCTAGGTTAACTATTGGGTTTTTGGGTGTTGTGAAATGCCTAAATATTGCATTGTGAATGGTTAAGAAACACAATGAGAAAAATAGAGGTGTGGCTCTAAGTTTTTATGGTTTTTCCCTTTAAGGATTTCTAGTGTAAATCTATGTGTGTTGTGTGTCTGTGCCATTACTTAATCTTTATTTTCCCGAAAAATATGTATGCATTGCTTCTCTTCACAGGTATAAAAATTACAATTGGTCATCCTTCCAACACTTGCAAGGATTCAACTAGGGGCCTTAACCAACTACTTCTCAATTGTTTTTCTAGTAAAGTTGACAAAAACAACATATCAAGGTATCAAGGAATAGAGTTTACAAGTAGGTCAAAATACATATATATCAAGTTTCTTTGATACCATCATCATCATTGTTGTTCATATGTATTAATATGTACCTTGTAATAATTTGTGCAAACATGCAATATATGACACAAAAATGTGGCAAAACACATATTTCCTTAAATATATATTAATTTTTATTTAATATCAATTTTCAAAAACTTGATTTTTTAAAATAAATTTCAAAAGTTATCAATTTTATAAATTTGATATTTTCAAAAACCTCTAAAATTATTGATTATTATGAAGTTAACCGTTTTTCAAGATCCCAAAACTAATTGATTTTCATGAAGGATGTTTTTTTTATATACCCAAAAATAACTCATATTTTCTTGGGTAACCTCCATTAGGTTCACTCTCTCATTTATCATCATGTTTACATTTTTGTTTTTGGTATTTTAGAAGTTTCAAAGTGTGAAAAATATGTCTATGCTTCATACCTAAGTATGTACTCTATATCCACAAATTCAATATGCTTTGTGTTCTCTCCATCATCTATGATAATGGCCCATAAAGTGTTTTGGTTTTAAGTGTTATCTTTAGGCTGGATCTTTGATGTTTTCATAGTAGTTAGGCATTTATAGATCTCTTGCACTGTCGTCATCATTATTTACACTCTTTTTTTATTGAATCGTATAATGAATTTCTTCATAAAAACATCTAAGAAAAAAAATAGACTATTTATGTTTGGAATTATAATGAGGTTATTAATTAGCATATTGAGCTAATGTTAACATAGATGTTTAAAAATGAACAACTTTGGGAATCCCATGGTCTTGAGTTTTGATATACTTTGGTTGAGATTGAAAACCATGGCGTTAATGTGTTCTGATTTTATAACAACCTTGAGATTCCCGATGGTCTTGATATTTGTAACTGTAACTTTTTGGTTGAGATTTAAAATCATGGCATTAATGTCTTCCAATTTTATAAACTAGGAAGTGAGATTTAAAATCATGGCATTAATGTCTTCCAATTTTATAAACTAGGTAGTGAGATTTAAAATCATGGCATTAATGTCTTCCAATTTTATAAACTAGGAAGTGAGATTTAAAATCATGGCATTAATGTCTTCCAATTTTATAAAGTGGGAAGTGTTGGAAAGCAAATAGTTGGTTGGAATGTTAGCATCTATTGTTTGAAGTCGTAATTACGAATTTGATGTTTTTATTATGTAGTATATTGTTTGAAATCTCAATTACAAATTTGATGTCTTTATTATGTAGTATTTAACTGGATAAATTTATTATGCAACAGGCAACTTAGTGTTGTATAAAAATATTTGGCAAATCAATATTATAAAAGAGAATTTATTTTAAATGTTACAATGTATTGATTTGAGTGATCAATTTAAAGTTCTTTTCATTATAAAATGTATATACAATATTAGTTTTATTGTTTGGTGAATCAATGTTATAAAAGAGAATAAATGTTAATATATTGATTTAAGTGATCAATTTAAAGTTCTTTTCCATTATAAAATGTATGTACAATATTAGTTTTAGTTTTATTGAAGAGGATGTGGTTTGAGATGCATAATATAAAAATAAAAATAATGTATGTTTTTTTCAAAAAAAGATAGATTGTATTAATTACAAAAGGGTCACGACTTTACTTTTGGATAGTTAAAATACATTCAACATTGAGAATTATATTTATTTTTTAATGATTTAATTTTTCATTAATAGATCTAAGTTTTATATATATGTATATCATCCTAATGGTTATATTATAATGAACGATTACGTTCACTAGTATTTCTGATCTAGGGTCTTCCTCATCATTCACAAAAGCCTCTTCAACATTAACGACAAACCTATTGTCAGTGGCATTCTTACCAATGGAAAGCTTCTTGACACCGCTCTTTTTGGCCCCACTCTTGTTAGTGATTCTCTTATCAATGAGTCTTGTATTGGCACCACTCTTGTTCAAAACACTTTTTACTAGGAATAGTGTTATCAACAACTCTCCTACCAACAACTCTATTGCCAACCCCATTATTGTTGAAAACTCTCACTACAAGGAAAACACCTCTTAGCAGGGGTTTTTAGTTTTACAAGATTGGGCAAAATATTCAAAAAAACCTCCACTACAACCTCTGCAATGGTAGCATAGGTTTTAATAGAGGTTCTCTATAACTAATTTTTTTGGGGTGGGCAGAGGTTTTGCTTTTTAGTGCCCATATTGGTAACACGCATTGGTGCATGCATAAACTTAAATGTATCGATGCTCATATAATTATTACACATCAATTTCATCTTTTTTGTTATATGATGCACTAGTGCTCATGTAAATGTTATGCACCAGGTCAATATTTTTTTGTTTTATGGCACACTGGTGCTTGTATAATTTTTATGCACTAGTATGTTCTTTTTGTTTTAAATAGCCAATGCTCAGACACCTAAATAAAGCACCGACACGTATTGATTTTTGTATTGTACATATAAACACATCAGTGCCTATATTGATCTCTTAGTCTGCCCATCTATCTGTGGATGATATGTTGTGCTTAAATTCATATTTGTTCCAAATCCCTTGAATAAGCTCTTCCAAAAGTTTGAAGTAAACTTTGGATCTTTGTCTAAAACTATTGCCTTAGGTATCCCATGTAACCTGTCAATCTCTTTCATATAAATATATGTTATATTAGTTGCCTTATGAATTGACTTGACTGGTATAAAGTGAGCAACTTTGGTTAACTTATCCACCACCACCATGATGGAATCATGTTGCTTTCTTGTCCTGGGAAACTTAGTGATGAAGTCAATGGTCACCACATCCCATTTCCACTCAGGTATTGGCAATGGTTGAAGAAATCCTGCTGGATGTCTATTCTCAACCTTTACTCTTTGACATCCAATCCACTTTGCTATATATTCAGCAATATCTTTCTTCGTTCCTAACCAAAAGTATTTACTTCTTACTACTACAATGGTATTTTGTTATCCAGGATGCCCTGCATATGGTACATTATGCATCTCATTCATCACCAATTTCCTTAATCCCCCTGAGTTAGGAACATAAACTCTATTTTTGTACATAAGAATTCCATCATCTCCCAACCTGTAACTTTCATATTTCTGTTGTAAATTTTCCTATTGTAATTCTTGTTTTACTTGAAGGTAATGTTCATTTAATATGACAACCTTAAGAATTGTGGTTTTTAAATCTGATTCGCACATACTAATGCTTGAAGCATGCATAGCATGAACTCTTATACTGAGTGCATTGTTAAGTTTATATCAAATTCAGAACAAGAGCATAAATAGGATCACTGAAAGAAACACAATCACAAGATAGGCACAAATTTATCCTGGGAAACCCTCATGGGGTAGAAAACCCAGCAAAACTTCCTCAATATAGATGATCAAAAGTACAAAGACAAAATCCCAAAGCAAGATCTCCTTCTCCTTTGCATCTCTCTCTCTCCTATGCGCAATCCACAAGTGATTTTGTGTTCAAATGAGAGACACAACACCTCTATTTATACTTTATCTTTCACTTGACATTCTCCCTAACTAGGTTGGCCCCTAACTAATTGACCTAATGTTGACTAGGCTGACTTCTCTAGGGGACTTAAACACCCCATTACAAAATGACTCAAGGGGATCTATTGCCCCAACTTACAAGGGAGGATTTACCTCAATGACTTTACATAATCAAATATAATAATGACATCCCGACGGAGGAATAAAACATCTCCGAATAAATACAAATAGAATATTCTTTGAAGTTACAATATTTCAACACTCCCCCTTAACAAGAAGGGTATTCTACTGACAGCAACAACATCAACTGAAGGAGCAAGGAGAGAGAGCATCATTAACAAAATCAAGGTGATACATCTATAGATTATCGAAAGTTTTCTTCAACATCATCATCAACTGGAACAACTACTGGTACATATTCAACATCTTCAATACTGGAGCATCATCTTCTACAGTACCGATCCTTCATATTCTGCAGCACTTGATCACTCGATCGTCTACAACAAAAACATCATCAACATCTGGATCTTTCGATCAACAACATCATCATCTTGATCTTTCAATCAACAACATCATCATCTCTATCTTTCGATCAATAGCATCATCATCTTGATCTTTCGATCAACAACATCATCATAGCAGCATAACCTGCAATACACATGATCCAATTATGGGATGAACAATCCCTCTCTCTTTAGGACATAATGCCAAGGATGATGCAATCCTGATCCAATTACGGGATGATCAATCCCTCTCACTTTAGGACATAATGCCAAGGATGATGCAATCCTGATCCAATTACGGGATGATCAGTACCTATCACTTTAGGACATAATGCCAAGGATGATGCAATCCTGATCCAATTACGGGATGATCAGTCCCTCTCACTTTAGGACATAATGCCAAGGATGATGCAATCCTGATCCAATTACGGGATGATCAATCCCTATCACTTTAGGACATAATGCCAAGGATGGTGCAATCCAACTACATTCTCGGGGACAGAATTCTCTGGATCACATTAGGACTAAGGTCCAAGGAAGATACATTCCAACCACATTCTCGGGGACAGAAGTCTCCGGATCACTTTAGGACTAAGGTCCAAGGAAGATACACTCCAACCACATTCTCGGGGACAGAAGTCTCCGGATCACTTTAGGACTAAGGTCCAAGGAAGATACACTCCAACCACATTCTCGGGGACACAAGTCTCCGGATCACTTTAGGACTAAGTTCCAAGGAAGATACACTCCAGCCACATTCTCGGGGACAGAAGTCTCCGGATCACTTTTAGGACATGTGTCCAGGGATGATACAATCCCACTACAACATCATCATCGACATCTTTCTCAGAGACAAGAGTCTACGGATCCTTTTAGGACATGTGTCCAGGGATGATACAATCCCACTGCAACATCATCATCAACATCTTTCTCGGAAACAAGAGTCTACGGATCCTTTTAGGACATGTGTCCAGGGATGATACAATCCCACTACAACATCATCAACATCATCTTTCTCGGAGGCAAGAGTCTATGGATCCTTTTAGGACATGTGTCCAGGGATGATACAATCCTACTGCAACATCATCAACATCATCAGCAATGCTCCCCCTTTCAAGGGAGGTCCTTTCGAACCACACCAAGCTTGTCACGGAAGCACTCAAACTTCACTCGAGATAGAGGCTTGGTCAACACATCAACAACTTGCTCATCAGTGCTCACATACTGGAGCTTTATAGCTCCCTTCTGTACCATATCTCGTATATAAAAATACTGGATTTCTATGTGATTTGACTTGTCATGGAACACTGGGTTCTCTGTCATCTTTATACAACTCTGTTTGTCACATAGAATCACCGTGGCATCCAACTCCAGATCAAATAGACCTAACATCAACTTTCAAAGCCATATGGCTTCACAACTATCAGAACAAGCTGCTATATACTCTGCTTCAACTATGCTGAGAGAAACACAGGACTGCTTCTTACTAAACCATGAGATCATGGTAGATCCCAAATATTAGCATCCATTTGAGGTGCTCTTCCTGTCTGAGACACTTCCATCCCAGTCTGCATCTATATAGCCATACAGTCTATAGTCATGATCTCCAACATATTATAGACCAAAGTCTATCGTACCTTCCAGGTACCTCATCACTTGCATTGCAGCTACCAAGTGAACACGTCTAGGCTCAACTAGATACTAACTCAGGGTGTTCACAACAAAGCATATATATGGCCTAGTATTCGTCAAATACATCAATGACCCAATGATCTGTCTATACTGATTCACATCCACTAACTCCAATGATTCATCAGCTAACAACTTTAGGTTGGTATCCATGGGTGTGGCCATGGCTTTACATTCTAACATATCAAATCTCTTTAGGATTTCCACATCATACTTTCCTTGGTTGAGAAAGATTCCCTCTGGGATCTGCCATACTTACATACCTAGAAAATAGTGCATCAATCCAAGGTCTTTCATCTCAAATTATTTAGCGAGCTTCTTCTTGCACTTTACAATTTGTTTCTCATTTCCTGTCAGAAATAGATCATCCACATACAACAATAATATGACAGGTTCATCATCCATAACCTTAAAGTAAAGGTTCGGGTCAACTTTACTTTTGGTAAAGCCCAAGCTTGTTAAGAAATTGTCAATCCTTTCGTACCAAGCTCTGGGAACTTGCTTTAATCCATACAGAGCCTTCTTCAGCTTGCATACGTGAGTCTTTTTGTCTTCCACTTCAAATCCTTGTGGATACTCTATGTACACCTCTTCCTCAATCACACCATTTAGAAATGTTGTCTTCACATCCGTCTGGTGTAAAATCCACTTCATCATGGATGCAAGTGCCATGATGGTTCTAATGGAGGCGTACCTTGCTACTGGTGCATATGTCTCTTCATAATCAATTCCCTCTTTCTGAGAGAATCCTCTAGCCACAAACCTTGCTTTGTATTTCTCAATACTTCCATTAGCTGCATGCTTATCTTGTAGATCCATTTGGAAGATACTACACTTTTTCCTTTTGGTTTGGGAACTATATCCCAAACATCATTCTTCGTCATTGCTTCTACCCATTCTTTCTTCTGTATAGATTCTTCATAACTGGTAGGTTCTTGATCCACAAGATCACACATCAAAGCCACATAACTGGAAAATGGCTTTGGCTTCTTGCTTACTCTTGTGGAGCCTTTTGGAGCTCCATACTTCCCAGTATCTTGAATAATTTCTCGAGCCCAATCTAGTTGCTCGATATCTTGATCACACCATGAGTCTGGAATCTCGTCATAATCGACTTCCTCTACTTGATTTCATAAGTCTTTTATAGTTGAACCATTGTCACTTGTTCTTACGGAACAAGTCTCATCATTCTTCATTTGTAGATGATCG
Organism: Larix kaempferi; assembly: GCA_027924585.1. Classification (NCBI taxonomy): domain Eukaryota; kingdom Viridiplantae; phylum Streptophyta; class Pinopsida; order Pinales; family Pinaceae; genus Larix; species Larix kaempferi. Next base: position 22,531,503 of record BSBM01000887.1, read on the forward strand.
TTGTGCGATACTTCCTACAAGTCAAATTCAATAGCATGGTTAGAAACATCTCATAGTTTCCAAATATATATATAAAAACATAAGTCACGCTATCTTAGTCAATGCTGCAACATTCATCCATATCCCATATTCATATGGTAACTTTCTAGATGCCTTCCATCTCTACCAGGACATTATTAAGAGTGTGCAATACTCCCAATATGTCAGCAAAGAGGTTTCACTCTAGATAAGTAGCAATGGAATGTTGTATAGAACCATAGGCTACTTACCCATCACATGCATGACACTACAAACATCCTAACATACATCCTAAATAAATGTGTATGCAATTGGATATTATCATTTAAACAATGTGATAGAAATGACAATTCAAATACTTATCTTTGTTTGTTTGGTAGGATCTCTTGATATTCTTTCCTTTTTCACATCTTTTGCAAATGCCTTCATGATCGATCTACAAATCTAGTAATCCCGTCACTGCTTTGCTCACATGAGGTAGTGCTTTGTAGTTGATGTGAGCAAGCCTCCTATGCCATAGTTCACCTGGGCTAGTGGTCTCATGAACAAGGGCTATCTCTGAATGTCCCTTGAGTTTGTATAAGCCTCCTTCTTCTTCACCAATGACTATTGCATCTTCAATCGATTTTCCTTTGGGCCACATAAGTACTTGTCCATATATGAATGCAACCCTATATCCTTTCTTATCTAATGTTTAGATAGAAAGTAAATTCTTCTTCAAACCTGGTACATATAAGACTTCCTTCATTTTCATGGGGGTTCCAGAATCAAGCTTGTAGCTTGCTTCACCAATTCCTTTGATAGGATATTGATAGTCATATCCTAATGATACTTTTTAAGGAGAGTTCTTTTCTTCAAATTTTTATAGAGTTTTCTTTTGTCCCGACATGTGCTTTGAAGCACCACTATCAATAAGCCATGTATCTTCTCCAAGTATTACAGACCCAGAGAGTGCAGAGAATAATACATACTCTTCTGCATCATCTTCTCTTGCTTTTTTTCTTTGAGGTCCTTCTTCTTCTTCTTCTTCATCCTCATCTTCAGCTAGGTGTGCGTGATGTCTTTTGAGATTGTTCCCTTTCTTGTAATCTTCCTTCTTTAATGGACAATTTCTGGCAATGTGTCCTATCTTGTTACAATTGAAACACTGGAAAGAAGAGTAGTCTCTTCTTGAATTGTTTCCTCTTCTCCTTTGGAACTTCCTGGTAGGTTGAGACTCCTTGTGGCTTTCCCTCTTGAAGTTAGATTGGCTTCTTCTTCTCTTGGTATGGGTGGCTAGGGCTTGATCATCTTCTTTAAGTAGAGCTTCTCTATTGGCTACTCTAGCCTCTTCTTGGATGCAATCTTCCCATACAATGTCAAACTTCATGCTTTCCTTTCTGGAACACATAGCATGGATGAATGAATCCCAAAGTCTAGTGAGACCATTGAGAGCAGTCATAACTATTTCATCTTCATCAAGGGAGTCTCCAATGGCTTCTAGTTGCTCCTTGAACTAGGAGACCCTTGTGAAGTAATCTTGGATGGATTCTCCTTGGCTCATCTTGGTACTCTTCAATTGAGCTCTCAAATTCATCTTCCTATTGATGTTCTTCCCTTCATACATTATGGCTAGGGAATCATACATCTCCTTCGAGGTCTTCTTGGATGACACTTGAGGAATCAAGTGGTCTTTGATAGAATCAACAATGATTCTCTTTGCCCTAATCAGGTCCTTCTTGTGCTTCTCCTTAGCTTCATCTTCTTCAGGTTCTGCAACTTCATCCTTGATGTATTTGGTAAGATCATTCTCTTCAAGAATGAGGCCAATCCTATATTTCCATGCTCAAAAATTCTCTATGCCTTCTAGCTTGTCCTCAAGCTTAGTGCTTGGGGCCATCTTATCCAGGAGGTCACCAAACAATGAAAATTCTCAAAATGCAAAACTGACCTTACCAGGAGATGTGCTTGACTGAGGCGAGTTGACCGGTACACTTGTTTTCTGGAGATTCCAACTTTTCACCCTTCAAATTTGACCTGTGAATTTTGGACTTACAGTAGATTTATGGTTCGCATTTTTCTGGTTTTCTGCAGTTTCTGGTCCAGAAGTCAAACTAGGGTTTGAATTTCCCGGAGATAAACCCACTCAAAAAATTTGATCCAAGGCTCTAAATTTTGATTTTGGAGAGGTGCATCTTTCTATGCAATCAGATTCCAAAAATTCCAACTTTGACAGAAACCCTAATTTCTTACCAGAGGAAGAAGAGAGAGATTTTTCACGTTGTGAAAGATGTCCTATTTAGGCTAGCTCTGATACCATGTTAAGTTTAGATCAAATTCACAACAAGAGCATAAATAGGATCACTGAAAGAAACACAATCACAAGATAGACACAAATTTAGCCTGGGAAACCCTCATGGGGTAGAAAACCCAGCAAAAGTTCCTCAATATAGATGATCAAAAGTACAAAGACAAAATCCCAAATCAAGAGCTCCTTCTCCTTTGCAGATATCTCTCTCTCCTATGTGCAATCCACAAGCGAGTGTTTGTTCAAATGAGAGACACAACACCTCTATTTATACTCTATCTTTCACTTGACATTCTCCCTAACTAGGTCGGCCCCTAACTAATTGACCTAATGCTGACTGGGCCGACTTCTCTAGGGGACTTAAACACCCCATTACAAAATGAACCAAGGGGATCTATTTCCCCGACTTACAAGGGAGGATTTACCTCAATGAATTTACATAATCAAATATAATAATGACATCCCGACGGAGGAATAAAACATCTCAGAATAAATACAAATAGAATATTCTTTGAAGTTACAATATTTCAGCATGCATCAACATCTTTGTTCTCCTTACCTTTAATATGTTTGATATCAAAATCAAACTCACACATAAATTCCAACTATCTTGTTTGTCTTGCATTCAAATTTTTCTTCTCAAATAAATATTTCATCCTACTATGATCTGTTCTCAGCTCAAATTTTATGCCTATGAGATAATGCCTCCACATATTTAATACATGCACAGTAGTGGCAAGTTCCAAGTCATGTGTGACATACTTTTTCTCATGCTCTTTAAGCTTTATTGATTCATAAAAAATCACATGTCCATTTTGAATAAGGACTCTGCCAATTCCTTCTTAACAAGCATCTATACATAATACAAAATATACATTTGGATCAACAATCTTGAGAATTGGTGTACTAGTGAGCAATCTCTTTAACTGCTGGAAACTTTCTTCACACCGTGGTGTCCACTGAAACTTGACTCCTTTCTACTACAATGATGTAATTGGATGTGCCACTTTGGAGAATCCCTCTATAAATTTCTTGTAGTATCCAACTAATCCCATGAATGACCTTACTTCTGATACATTCTTGGGTGTAGGCAATCCCATAATCGCTTCTATCTTCTCGAAATCCAATGTTATTCCTTCTTCAGAGATGATATGTCCCAAGTAATGAATTTGTCTCTGATAGAAAGAACATTTACTCAACTTGGCATAAAGCCGATGTTTTCTTAACACTTGTAATACCAATATCATGTGTTCTTCATGCCCATCTTCCAAATTTGAATAAAGAAGAATTTCATCTAGAAATATAACGACAAACTTATTTAAATACTTCTTGAATATCTCATTCATTAAGCACATAAATGTAGCTTGTGCATTTGTGAACCCAAATGGCACCACCACAAACTCTTAATGACCATATCTGGTCATGAAGGATGTATTGCTAATATCTTCATCTTTTATCCTCACCTGATGGTAACTAGATCTCAAATCCATCTTTGAGAAAATATTTTCACCATGAGCTTATCAAATAAGTCATCAATTCTAGGAAGTGGATATTTATTCCTCGCAATGACTTTATTCAATTGTTTGAATTCAATACACAACCTCAGAGTTCCATCCTTTTTATTTACAAATAGTGCAGGTACTCCCCAAGGAAACACACTTGGGCATATATACTCTTCCTTCAACAATTCTTCCAATTGCATATGTAAATATTTTAACTCAGGTGTACTCATTCTATATGGAACTTTGGAAGATGGGGCAGCTTTAGGCATCAAATCAACAGAGAAATCAATACCTCTTTTCAGTGGCAATCTTGGTATTTCTTCAAACATATATCCAAAATCTTGCAATACTAGAAAGTCTTTCAAGCTTGGGCTTTTACACTTTCTTGTTTCTTCCACATGAGCTGCATACAACTGACATCCTTTTCTAAAGCATCTCTTCAATTGCAATGATGAAATTTCTCTTACAGAAATAGGCCTTGGAATTCCTTTTACTATCTTTTGTTGCCCTTCTTCATCAAGACAAGTAAATGACTTGTTATGGCAATCCAACACCACAAGATGTGCATCTAACCAATCCATCCCAATCGGTACATCATATGAACCAAGTGGTATTGTGTTCAAATCTGCAAAAGTGTTCAGTCCATTCATATCCAACAGACAACCCTTTACTATTTCATTGATATTCATTTTTGTTCCAGTAGCCAATTAAACCATCCATGATTTATCATGCTTACTTTTCTTTAGTTGAAATCTTTGAACTAAAATAGGATCAATATAACTATGAATTGCTCATGAATCAATGAGAATAACAATAGGTTGATTGCAATTTTACGTTGAACCTCAATCATGTTGGACTGATGATTTGCCTATTCGATGTTCAAGGTTGCATAAATTTTGGGAATTTTCCTTCCTACATCCTCCACGGTACCTGCTTCCTGTAAATTGTGCACATTTCTCATTATGTCTCCCCTTTGTGGACAATATTTATACAAATGGTTTCCTTTACATCCCAAACATTTCAGTTGCTACCTAGTTCCTTTTCCAGCAGATTCTATCATCCTGGGCCCATTTTGAGTTCGATTACTTTATTGATATGAGTTCTGTTGGTTCTTGAAGAAAGATGGTTTGAATCCTTTCTTCCTTCCATCTTGCTTATCCTTCCTCTTATCTCTCTTATATCTCCAAGACTTTTGAAAATTTTCCCTTCCTTTGTTATGATCATACATGTGCTTGGCCTTCCAAATTGTTTCTTCAAGAGTCTTGGTTTCATCATACTGAATTGTATCCTTGTAAAATGAAGGCAAACCACTTAAAAACCTTTGTATATTTACCCTATCCTCCTTGATAAAACCAACATATCTTAGCAGTTCTAAGAAATTATTTTCATACTCATCCATGCTCATGCCTCCCAATTTGAGTTCAAAGAACTCTTCCATCTTCTTATCATAATAATGTTCTATGGAAGTACTTCTTGAATTGCCTCCATGAATTCCTCTTTTCACTGATATGAGTAACTTGAACCAAATGGTTCCACCAAATGGAAGCCTTGCTCTGTAAGTTGTAAATAGCAATCCTAGCTTCCATGTTAGAGGAATAATTATGTAGTTGAAGATATTTTCTCATCCCCAATAGCCAAGCTTCAACATCTTTTCCCATTTTTGTTATCACGATCGAAAGTGGGAGGTTTAATTTTCTAAGTTCCCCTTGGACCTCATCTTCACGTGTCTTCTTTATGATGTTTAACTAGAGACATTTCTAGACTGTTGCTAAAACCCTAAGATATATATGACTTCCTAACTACATAGTGTGGTGAGTAGCACTTCTTTTGACACCTGGTAGCACTTTTAGAGTGGTCAGATCTCTCATGTGATCTATTCCTTGACCCTTCTCTTCCTTCTTTCTCCTTAATTGAGGTTGAGCCCATTTTCATTTTCCTCTGTAACATATTTAGATCCTACATCAGCTGAGTGTTTAGTTCATTTTTTTGTTCCCGGGCCCTCAACATCTTCTCAATGTCTTATCTATAACTTTGTACTTCCATCGTCGGACTTCTCATGGTTTCCACAAATTCTAGTGGGTTTACATCTTCTTTATGCCCATTTGTTTTTGTTTCTACATTTCCCACACTGATATCTTAACCTTTGACATCTTCTTCATGGTTGTATGGAAGCTCCCCTTCTTCCATTTACTGTTTTGTATTATTTTGGAAACATATCCTGTGACTGTTTTTAATTCAAAATTGTATCTGTAATGTGTTCAAGTTATTACATTTGTTAGACAAAATTTAATTATAAAATTCAATAAAAATTCCACACACACACACACACATGCATATATATATGTGTTTAAATTATGAAAAATACCATTTGACATTTTTTTCAAATAGGACCCATAGGTTCCTTTCTGCTCATTTCCTAAAAAGATTTGTATTGCTTTATCATGAAAACCTGTCTATTTTATTCTCATTCTGATAATATTTCCAATGACTATGGCCATGCTCAATTTTGATATTGGAGCTAAATATTATATGTGTGTGTGTGTGTTTAAATTATAAAAAATACCATTTGACATTTTTGTCAAATAGGACCTACAGTTTCATTTCTGCTCATTTCTTGAAAATATTTGTATTACTTTATTATTAAAACTTGTCTATTTTATTCTCCTTCTGATAATATTTCCAATCACAATGGCCATGCTCAATTCTGATATTGGAGCTGAAGATTATAGCTATTTATAATCCACAAATCTGCCAAATTTTATATCGTTCTTGTAGGCACCCTTAAACTCAGAAACTAACTTTGTAGATTAAAAAAAAGAATAATGGGGGTCAAGGGGGATTTCCCCCTTGCGACCTCCCTGCACCACTACAGGGTGGGTCGAGGGCAGTGCCCTCATTTTTTTTTAATAAATCCTCCGATTTCACGCAATCTGGCGTAAAAGATTGATTGCATTTTTCAATTTCGGGCACCTGAAAACAACAATTGAAATTGTTGTCATTTTCCGATAATTCCTATACATTTATAATGCCATTTTACCTTTTTTCCATAAACATTTTTTTGATCATCAGTGAATGGTTTTACGGTAGTTGGTAAGTGGTTTCCCATCACCAATTTCCCCTTTTTTTGGGACCTTTGCACATGGGGTCTATCACCTGGACGAATGGTCATGATCTCATCTTCTTGCGGGCCTGAATTAAATCTCATTCGTCGGCGCAACTGCCCTTCGGATAAGACATGACAATTCCATCATGAATGGTCACGATCACTCGATCGAACTTGCATGATCAAATCTCCACCATCTATGGCAGGGGTACCTTTATTATTTCATGTGCACCTTGTCTTGCATGAATGGTAAAATCTTGCTCTATCCAACTTGCATGATCAAATCTCCATCGTCCATGGCATGGGTACCTTTATTATTTCTCGTGCACCTTCGCTTGTGTGAACATACAAATCTTTCTCAATCTGGATTACACGACTGATCTAGGCTATTGATGGGTTAGAGCCTCAAGAACATGGTTTCAGAGGGGTGGTTGAGTGGTTTCGGGGGTGCCCGATAGTGGTTTTGAAAACCGAGTTTGTGTCCCCAAAAACACTATGGGGAAAACCACTCACCTTTGGTGGTTTCGATTTAGGGGGCGCTCCTTCTTGTTAATCGTGGTCACTTTGGGCCCTCGAAATCCATCCAAAGTTGTTGATCTCTAACGATGATCAACCATTGGATCGGACTTGTCCCATATTCCTCCAACTAGCGCTTACTGGGTATTTGGCCATGTCACCTAGGCTCATGATCCTTCTAACGCTAACACTTGTCCAATGATTTCCACATGGTTAGTCCACATCGCCCTATTCATGTGGTTATCGTGAGGCCCACATTAATTTAAACAAATAAAATAAAATTTTCAGACACTTAATTTTGAATTTATATACCCATGAGGTTATAAATAAGGTTACACTCAACATAATTCCATCAACAAGTGTCTACCAAATCTTGACATTTGGGTAATAAGATATTACATCTACTTTTTCTTTAACTGTGAAATTCCTCTCCATCGACTAACGAATCTAGCATTTTTCATCCAATAACATAACCAGTATTTTCCAACTATTAACAGAACTGTAATAATTCCTTTGGCCATGGTTCGAATTTGCTAAAATATCCTTATACCCAATTTGTACCATTATAGATTTTTATCTCACCCACTTCCATGTTGAATTTGATAGTACTTTTGGGCATTTTATACCATAAATTTTATAGGAACATTCTATCAAACAGTTAACATGCAAATTGTAATTTTCCTCCCAAATAACACATACCAACTCTGCTACTATGATATTTTACTTCATACACCCTCTAATCCGGCCTATCCATTTAAATAAATGTGCCATTATTTAATTAAACTTGTAATTAAACCATTGAAGATTCCATACTAATTTTCCTCACACACATTTCTTCAAACACTTCACGTGCAACCTTTGATTTTTCCTGTGAAACTAAATTTTTGGCCCATACAGTCCCAGTGCTAAAAACCCGGGCTCTGAGACCACTTTGTAACATACCCAGTCGCCTCTTTCAACCATTGAGACCACAGGGTACTCATGCACCTATTATATCCAATTTCGTTTCCATATTGTTGGCTTAAACTGACCCAGAGGTTTCCAATTAGACCCAGGTTCTTTGCGGTTCTCCCTTTTGACCAACAAAACCCCTTCGCACCGACCCTTTCGGCAACAACCTGCGAGCAGGCTGAGGTCTCACCCGAGGTGTATCTTATGGGGTACTGCAGAATCAGGTTTCCACAGTAAATGATGAGTTGTTTATATGAACAAGCTGCGCAACGCAGGACAGAAGGATGGCGTTGCGGGGCAAAGCGATGCGGTACGCAGCAGGATCTACGCTGCGAGCAACTACGGTGCGGTGATGGCAACACTGCGGGCCTCACTAAGAGACTTCTTACTGTTGCAGGCCTTCTACTAGGACTGCGAATCAACCACACTTATCTCTACTTGGAAGATCTCGGAAATGTTAAGGCACTAAGATGAATATCACTCATCCATTCATTCAGGCACTTAATGGTTATCTTTCTAGCATTCATTCAAGAACTTGGATTATTACAACGTGAACGGAAATGATAGACATGACTAATTGTGTCGCGTTCCTTCACTGTGTTTAAGAAAGTATTAAGCTTAAATGACTGATTCATAATCTTAACATAGCATTGAAATGTTTGCCATTCATCTGCTTCCGTGGAACCTAGCATATCATTCCCAAACTTCTCTTATTGGTAAATGCATATCAAATTTCTCCTATTACAGCATGCAAGGAAACATTCAAGCATTCATTCTACAGAAAATAAAGACAGTCATTCATTCATAAACAACATCGCATAACACAGGATTTAACGTGGTTCACTTCCCCGGATGGAAAGCTACGTCCACAAGAACGGTTGGTAATATATTTCTTTCAAAAAGGGATGGGGAAACCGTTCTTAGTCTACGCACTCAGCTGCAGACTCTCCTTTCTCTCGACTAGGTCTCTGCGCACACAGTTGCAAAGCCTTTACAATATTCTCAGCTCAAAGAGATTTTACAATACAAAAAGGTTATCTCCAGATTACTCTAATAACTAGCATCTAGTATCCAAAAATAGAGCAACCCCATCCCATACAAAAGTGTCTTCTTAAATAGATCATGCCCGAAGGTCATGTCTGTACAATGTTGAAGACCTAAAACCCAAAACCCTAAGGGTTTCCAATACTGCGTCGGTTTTCCACACCGGCTTGCTGGCTCCTGGTAGCATCTGCTTGATCATGGTGGATCTTCACGTCCTCATCCTGTCGCTATAGGCCTTCTTGTCGCACGCGTGCCTACAGGCTGCTTCTGCCAAACCGTTTCTCTCTAACAGTTTTACCTTCTAAGCGTGCCAAACGTTGCTTTCCTTAACAACCCACGCGTGGTTGCCTTCCTGATTTGCCTATGTCCGCCGCTCGGCCATCCTGGAATATCTTCCCAAAAATGGCTGCTACCGGTCCAACCGATACCTGCACCGGATACTTGTCCAGCAATCCGCTTTACTGGCTCCACGTGGCCTCCTAACTCCACAGCACTGCTTTTGCGTGGTACTGGTCTTCGCATCACAACCAAAACTTCGATGCTGCACGCAACTCCACAGTCTGGTCAAAAGTTGGATGTTGCGCGCAACTTCGCAACATCCTCAATACTTAGCCAAAATTGTATTTCTGAGCTGCGCTCAGCTCAACTTTCCCTGCTTGCCTAAAAAAGGTGCTTCCAAAACTTTATCTCAACCTGGGCCCAACATGCCCCTAACACTTACATGTGGCTCGTCCCCAAGCCACTGATTGTTTCAGCTATCTCACTCTGCGCCGCGACCGGTGGAACAAACTTGGCCGCGAACTCGTCATATGTACTGCACAACTGCACCACTGCTTCTCTTGTATCTTGCTCAACCTATTTAACTGTCTCAAGCAGTGTTGGAGTTATTTCTTGTCCAATTTGGTCTTGTACCTGCTCCTGGTTATCGCACAGTTCTGCTAACTTGTCTTCAATCTGCTGCGATACCGCCATGGCATTCTCCAGGAGCTACTGCGACTGATTATCCATCTTAGTATCTTTTTGTCGTAATTCATGTACTTCTTTCTTTAAGCCGGATATCTCCTTGTATCTTGGCAGCCTCTCTTTGGGTGGCAGAGCTTTAACCTCTGCGTTCAACTTGTCCAGTGCGGTCTGTTTTTCTTGTACCGCGGTTTTGACCTGCAGTAACCCTTGATCCTCTTCAAGGGTCGTGATTGCCTGTGAAACCTTATCCATGAGATATTGGCACTTATCCATCTCACTTGTAATGCTTTTCGAGGCGACGCTCACTGCTTGCTCTCTGACTTGTTGTTCAGTTAATGGCGCCTGCTTATTCAGCTTATCCTTCAATGTGGCAATATCGACCTCATAATAAATCTCTTTATCCTGCATCTCTGACTGCAAGGATCTCACCTTATCTCCGATCCTCAGAACTATTTCTGCAGGATCATCTTGGATTTCTATGCCTTCAATATCCTTCGCCACATTGGATATGGTAGTCTCCAAATTTTGTCGGCAGTCCAGTTCGTTCCGTAGCTGTATTTCTGTCTGCAGCTGAATTTGTCTGTTTGCTGCGGTGAGCTCTGCTTGTGACTTCATCGATTCAACCGTCCGTTCATGCATCTACTCAACGATCTGCGTGTGGATGAAGTGCAATCTTGGTAATGGGATTTTGGCTAAGTTGAGCTCGACCCTCTCGACTCCCTTTGTGTCCAACACAACTTGTTCTGCCATTGGCAATGCAACATCCAATGGGTTCACATGGACAATTCTAGTCTTTGATGGCAGCGTTATTGCTAATTGCGGCAATTCTTACTGCAAGGTCCCTACCGACCTCCCTTCAGCTCCTGCTTCCCATGGCAAGATAAGGCTTTTCTGGACATCGTCTATTTTCTTCATCAGGCCTTGCATTGCGAGTCGCGTCTTGTGCAGGTCATCCTGGATGACCATGTCCTTCATTTCTTTAGCCGCCATAAGCTCCTTCATCTACTCTAAGACTGTTTCGGCTATCATCTCGTAGTCATCATCATTGAGGACTGCCTCCGATTGAATCTTTGTGGCCTTCACCTTCTTCCTCGACTTTGGCTTCTCCGAAGTCTCAGCTTCTTTTCTCTTCCCTGTTTCTTCAATGATTGGGCATGAGAGCGGGATTGGCTCATCTTCTGCTGAGTCTGTCTCCACGTCCATAACCTCTACGTGGAACTCTGGTGGCCAATCTTTCATGAGGCCCTCAACGTCCTGCTCATACATGATGTAGTTCCCTGGGAACCACTCTGGTTTCTTCGTTTGTGCTTTCGACGAGATGAAGATACATTTCATATCCGCCTCAAAGTCAATGACGCGGATATACTTCGCCGTGACCTACTTTGTAATGCGGGGTGTCTTCGTGATTGCATCGCGCAGCTGAATATAGTACTGGTAAAAGACTTCTGCTGTCGCATGCTAGCGCTCTGCATTTGTGTTTGCCCAGAGGTTGATGAACTTAAACCCTCTAGGATCATTGGTGTCCATAATGACACCCACATAATCTCGCGGCTCCTTCCATCCACAAAAAGCAATCAGAATGATGAGCCAGGTAAAATGGAACTGGCCGCCATTCACCTGTGTGTCGTTGAGTTCTTCAAGGAACTCATTCAACAGAAACTGACACCAATTAAATTTGTTGCCTTCAGCCGCTGCGGCACCAAGGAGTATTGCGCCCGCAGGCACCTCCGAAGGCCTAGCTGTTTTGAGTATCTTTCATGCGAGCAACTGCGTTACAAATCTTGTTGCTCTGTCCTCTATATCTTCCATTGGGAAACCTCTTTTTCCCTTCTCTACCGGGTGGGTTTTCTTCATCTTCTCAACAGCTTCTTTATCTTTGCTCTTCCCCTGGAAGAATTGCTTAGGATCCTTACCACGCTTGCTTAGCCCGGTTATGCGGTGGATCAAATCGATGTTAATATCAATGTTCCTGTCCAGCCACAGATAACCTTGGTGGATTCGCGCCATGAGTGTGCGAACCACGATATTAAGTTCTGGAGAGCGGTCAAAATGTGGCAATCTCAGCAAGTTCAGTAGCCCCGATTGAACGACAGGTGCTAGCCAGCTTTGGGAAACCAGGTTGAGAATTCCCTTAGTATCCTTTTTCCAACACATATACTGGTCTGGTTCAAAATCAGGGTATTTGGGAACATCTAGCTTGTCTTTCTTCATTCCCAAGAGGTCATAATCCTCCCACTTACATTCTGCTATCTTTCCCAGCAGATTCTTAGCAGTGTTTACATGCTTTGAGATAGGTGACAGCGGGATGTCATATCTCACATTCTTGGACAATTTAAACACAAGGGCATTCAGTGCCCATGGGGAGATATATTCGGGTGTCATCTTCAAGGGTTCTGTTTGAAAGACTGGCGATTTCTGTGTCGAGGAGCCCATCTTTATGATGTTGGATCGAGGTGCAGTTACGACTTTTCCTTTATCTTTTGCTTTTTCCTGCATCGTCGGATTAATTCTTGGTGATCTGCGGGATCCTTCACCTTGTTCTACGGCGACCTTCTTAACAAGAGTTTTCATTAACTGTTGAATCCCTCTGTGCTGAAAGATCCTTAGTGCTTCCTCAATGGTCAGTTCTTCTTCTCTATAGGAAGGTTCAGACATTCACAAATGAGATAGCGGCTAAGGTAGATAGAATACAGATGGCTACTAGCTCGGAGATGTTAATCAAAAGAAAATTCTAAGTGCTTGGCAACGCCTGCGAGTCTTCCAACAGTGCTATTTATAGGTGCAGCGGACCCCCTCCCATGCCCTTCAATTGCTAGATAAGCATTTAATGTGGTGTCCATTGGCGAATTTGAGCGGATCCTTCTGTCTTTTCTGTCGTCAGCGTGCTCAGAACGACTATCTTCTCTTTAAATGCTGAAGCGGTTGCTGCAATGGTCATCTAACGGCTATTTTTCTAAAAAGCCATGCAACGACTATTTTTGTTTGAGTGCTGCGCCGAACTGCGCGGCAAGCCATCTGCAACCCTGCGCGGCTACTTCGCAGTGCCAAAAATTTCCAACTGCGCGGCTTCCTCTCTCTCTCTCTCTCTCTCTCTCTCTATCTATCTATCTATCTATATATATATATATATATATTTTTTTTTTTTTTTTCTTCCGCATAGCTTCAACAATGCTGCGCGGTGCATAGATCATTCTTCTTATCATATCTTCTTCCTTTTATCATACATGTGCAGACTCTTTTACGTTTCTAGTGTCCACTTTCAACTGTACTTGACACTTAGAACTTCCATCCTTGGCTCGTTATTTAGGGTTCTGCGAAGCAGTGCTATCATGGTATAGCTTTAGCTTGCTTCCATTTATCAAGGTTGGCAAGGTGTCACCGGCTAAATTTTCTAACTGGACTGCACCAGTGTTAGTAACATGTATCATAGTATATGGGCCAAGCCAATGCATCTTAAATTTACCAGGTAATTTCATGAATTTGCTATCATATAGGAGGACTAAATCACCTATCTGAAAACACTTGTTCTTTATATGGCGATCATGCCATGCTTTCTCGCGGTCCTTCTGAGCTTGCTGGTGGAAGACTGCGATGAAGCGATCTTCCTCCAAGCCCAGTCAGTGTAGTAATCTTTCTTCTAGAGCTTCGCAATCTGCCATCCCAGTGAATGCAACGATTCTTAAACTAGGGACAATATATTCCATAGGCATTATAGCCTCCTGCCCATAAACCAACCGAAAGGGTGTCTATCCTGTCAATTTCTTGCATGTGGTCCTCTATGCCCATAACACAGATGAGACGCGCAGGTCCCAATCGTCTCTATTTACATTGCATACCTTAGTGAGTGCGTTCTCCAGTATTTTATTGAAAGCCTCTACAGTACCATTCGCCTGTGGATGATATGGAGTACTGTGCTGATGATGAATGTGGAATTCCTCTGTAAGCGCCTCAATCGTCTTGTTCAAAAAGTGAGTACCTTGGTCACTCATCAAAATCTTCGGACAGCCAAATCTGGTGAGTATTTCTTCAAAAATAAACTGCGCTGCAGTCCTTAACTGGTTTTGCTTCCACCCATCTGGTGAGGTAATCCGTAGCAGTAATAATATACCTTGCACCCGTTCTTTTTCCTGGTGGGTTTATAGGACCCACAAAGTCTATTGCCCATTTTTCAAATGGTCGCAGTGTCAACTATGGATTCAATGGCATCTCATCTCGGCGTGATGGTTTTCCTGTCCTCTAACAGACGTCACAGTTCCTGCAATGTTCTTTGGCATCTTTATGGAGCGTAGGCCACCATAGCCCTGCGCTCAATATCTTCTGCGCGGTAGCCCTTCCTGCATAGTGACCTCCCGAGATTCATGAGTGTGCATCGGATAGAATAAATGGCTTCTCATGATCGAGTACGTACCTGCGCAGGATTTCATCCGGCCCAAGTTTGTATAACTGACTTGCAATTATAGTGAAGTCCGCGGCGCGCACCACTAACTGTTTTTTCTGCTGGACCGAGAATTCTTGGGGTGCCAGCCCTGTGGTTAGGAAGTCAACGATATCCTTGTAATAATCATCGGCAACCTGTATAACAAATAGCTGCGCATCAGGTAGACTATCTTCAATGTTCGTTGGCTCCTCTCCTAACTCAATCCTTGACAAATGATCAGGTGCCAAGTTTAGTCTACCTGGCTTGACAATAATCTCAAAGTCATATTCCTGGAACAGCAATAGCCATCAGCATATGCGTCCCCCTAACACTGGCTTGTTGACCAAATATTTCAACGCAGAATGGTCAATAAACATAAGGAAGTGCGATCCCAGCAAGTAGTGTCTAAATTTCTGTAGAGCATATACCATTGCAAGGCCTTCCCTCTCAGTAGCAGTGTAGTTCTTCCCTGTTGTTGAAAGCTTTCTGTTAGAAAATGCAATAGGATGGTCAATACCTCCCTCTCCTGGCTGAGCTAACACGATCCACAGGGCAATACATGATGCGTCAACATGGACATGGAATGGCTTTGTCCAGTCTGGAAAGACTAGAATCGACGCAGTGGTCATCTTTTCTTTTAATGTATCAAAACCATGTTCACATTCTGCGTTCCAAATGAACGGTGCGTCCTTCTTCAGCAGCTTCTCCATTGCTACGGTTATCTGCGCATAACCCTTTATGAATTTCCTGTAGTATCCAGTATGGCCTAAGGTAGATCGCAACATCTTGACTGAATTTGGTGTTGGTAAGTTTGCAATAACTGCAATCTTCGCAGGGTCTACCATCAATCCTTGCTTACAGACAATGTGTCCAAGTAAAATTCCATAGGGCACACAGAAAATACACTTCTTCAAATTCAAGGATATTTGATGCTGTCAACATTTTTCTAGCATCATACGGAGATTTGCGCAATGATTTTTCAATAGACCAAATATAGTCCAATCATCAAAATACACTTCTAGAAACTTGTGCATAAAATATTTAAATGCTGCGACGACGACTCTAGAGAATATGGCAGGTGCGTTCTTCAGACCAAAAGGCATGACGGTGTACTGGAATGACCCCCATTCTGTAGCAAATGTCGTCTTATGCCTATCCGCAGGATCAATCCTGATATGATGGTAACCAGAGAAACCATCAGTGAAAGAATATGCCTCATTTCCTCCAACGTTATCAAGCACTTCATCTGTGAATGGAGTAGGAAATGGGTCGTGCATGGAAGCATCATTCAGCTTTATGAGATCCACACAGATCCTGATCTCGCCTTTTGCTTTCTTGTCTTGAACAACCATGGGGCTAATCCATTCGGATTCTTCGACCGGTTCAATGATTCCTGCCTCTAGCATCTTATCTAGCTATGCGCGGACTTTTTCCTTGTAGCGTGGATTCAATCTGTATGGCCTCTGCTTGACAGGCTTAGCACCTGGTTTTAAGGGTATTTTCATGACCCCTAGGTCTCCCAAAATTCCTTTCATCTATGTAAATTTGGTTGGAAATAGTTCCTGATACTCATGTAAGGTATCTGCGATCTCTGCAACAGTCTGATCGTCCCAATAATCTCCTATTGATGCGAACTTCAGCTCTTTGTTTGTGCTAATGTTCACTTTTTATGTTTTTACTGGTCCAGTCATATCTGGGATTTCCAACGGAGGTCCTTCTACCTCGCGCGTACCTTCTAACTCTGGTATATCTATGTTGCGCGGGTCCTCCTCATCATCTTCATTTGTATGATTGGTATCTTCAGCTAAGTTGTAACACTCGATAAAGTGCTCTTCATGTTCCTTCCATTCTGACTATAAGTGCGCAGGAACGCACTCTGTCCCAAAAAACTCCTGCAATGTTATGTTTTGATGAGGACAGTCGTCCTGGAATATGCGCTTCTTGATTAGTTGTAATGCTTCATGGATTAATGGATTCTCGTCTTCAAAACTGAAGTCCTTCCGGAAGTTCATAGCGAGCAGCTCCCAATCAGTGAGTTCACTGCACAACTCCAGGTCTAGGTACCATTTCTCTAGGATACCCGCATCCAATGTATGTACAAATAAATGTACCCATTCTGTAAGTGGTATTCCCACCCATGCCTTTGAACAGATTTCAATGTGCTGACTAGGGTTTGTATGTCCATTATACTTTTCGAAGGGTAAAGTAACCTTTTCGACGAACCGGATCTGCATCTTAGTTCTGTATTGATCCCAAGTGGTCAATGTTTTCTTATGTGCATTCCACCATCTGGCAGGTGTATCGCGCAATGTGATATCTAAAGCTGGCAATCTATGCTCATCTGGTATAGCTGCAGTATATTCCCTTATGAAACTGTAAACATTAGCAGAACCATCATATGTGGGAATAGGACTCACCTCTTTTCCAATCCAGCGCAGTGATTTCATAACCTGTGCACATCTTCTTGTTGATACTTCATGCATGCGGCTTTGCCAATTCTCCAGTCCTGTATCCGAGTCAGAGATACAAGAAGTGTCACATTGCCAGCTGAGCGTACCGTCCGCAATAGGATTAATGTAGTCTTCCTTATTCGCAGTCAGCTGGTATAGTCGGTCTAAATCTTGAGCTTGGGATTCCTCCTGAATCGGCTCACTGTATCTGTCACCATCTTTAGGATCCAATGGTGCGATGACCCTAAGATGCTTCCCTTCAAATATCATCTTCTTTGTCTTCAAGTTTATGATAGCCAAGTTATCCATAGCCCAATCAATTCCCAATATTGCTGGAAAAGGTTGACTATCATCCACAATTTCAATAACTTCAAAGTCTGCATGACTCTGTACTTCGTCGATGTCAACTACTACATTAGCTAAGCGGCCAAAAGGTATGACCTTCTCTTGATTAGCCATTCGTAACTGGATAGGTGACCAGAGCAACTTTGGTCGACCCATCTGCAGCCATGTCTGCTTAGTCAAGACATTCACTTCTGATCCCAGATCAAGGATGACTTCATCCATTTCAAAATCTCCTATCTGCGCAGTAAGCCTCATCTCTCGGCCTGTTCTTTTGTGCTTCCTTATATGATGTACAATGCTATCTGGAGTCTCTTTTGCAATCTGAGGTTCATACTGGCTGATGATCTTCTGGAGCTCTACTATGGATTTTTCGCTTTTTAGTAACTTCATGCAGCTTCGCAAGAACTGCGCAACAGAAGTACGGACATCTGTCGCAGTGCTTGTTTTATCATAAGGAGTCGGCATGTCTTCAACATGCGGTGTTTCAACGCATAGCGGGATCCTTGATGACTTTTCTGCTGGTTCTCTAAAGGTATCCCGCGCGTCAATGAAGATCTCCTTGTTCTTCTGTAAGTTAAGAGGGGGTGCTTTTCTTGGAGCTTTCCTTATCCATACTGTTTCAAGGGGATCCTTCTTCGTATATGCCTCCCCTGATGTTGAAGCTTCTACTCCTCTGTCGCGGCCTGTCTCAGCGCCACTGCACATGACCACATTAATGCTCGGATCCACTGGTCTATTTTCTACTGCGATCCACTGGACATTTGGATTCGGAGCCTCTGTTCGTCTTCTCTTCTGCATTTCCACCTCTAGTACTAGGCAATCTTCAATGACATGCTCAAATGATTTACAATAATTGCACGTAGTGCATGGGTTAACACAATCTCTAGATACGTGCCCAGGTTGGCCACAGTTATAACAAATGACTTGGCCACGGCCTCTTCCCTGCGCTGGACCAGCATTTCTTCCTCTGCCGGGGTATCCACCACCACGACCTCTGTATCCTCCTTGGTCATATTGTGCATTTTCTTGTTTCGGCTGGGTATCTTCTTGTACGCGATACAAGCTAGCGCCTTGCATTGAGTCCATATCCCTTTTTCTTTCATTCATTAATTCATATGAGCAGCAGTTGGATTCATCATGTCCAACTGATTTACAGAAATTGCAGTATAAATTCTTAGGAGTTTTCACGTATTTCTGGATGAGGTAACAGTCTTCAGGTCTATGTCCTGTGGTTCTGCAAATTTCACACCATGGGGCCTGATTCTGATTTAATGGGTTAGGCGCACCATTGTTAAGATAGTCGTGGAATAGAGGGCAATGCCCGCGGTCATGACCTTCTCCTTTACAACTTGTACACCAGACCTCCTGTCTAGGTTCATATCTTTGTTCTTTACAATTTTTCATACTTTGCAGTTCAAGTGTCAGGGTGGTCAGCTGGTTCTGGATCTGAGACATCCTAGAACTAGTATCACTAATCGGCGAAGCTTCCAGCTTCATTGCAATTTCCAAGGCCTCTGCCTGGGATAGAACCTTCTGCTGCATCAATGGTAATCTGATATGAGGTAACAGCGCAGCAATGAACCATTCTTTATGTTGTTCTGGCAGTATAACAAAACTTACTTGGTCTAGTAAGGTCTTAAATTTCTGATCAAATTCCCAGACCGTTTAAGTTGGTCTTTGCTTTATTTCCTTCAGCTCAGTTATACACTGAGACTCAGACTTAGGTTTCTTGAACTCCGCCACCAGCACGACTTTAATTTCTGCGAGGGTTCTCGGCTGTATGGTAGAGTATTTCATAAACCAATGTAGCGCTCTATCCCTGAAAGTGGTGATGAGTTGTGCTTGCTTCACGACATCATCCTGGATTTGTCTTACACTCCATATGGCTTCGCAAAGGAACCAATGTTGATCAGGGTCTTCTAGGCCAGTTCCTTTGAATATTGGCAGTTTCATATCCGTGTTTGCCATTGTGCTACTAGGTGGTGGGGCGTCGGGATTAGTGTGCGGCTACTGTAAAGGGATCTGCGCAATAAATACAAATGGGACTATCGAGAGAGATGGACTAGGATGAGTCTTCTGCGGGGCGGGTTGAGTAGCTTGCGGGGCGGGCTGAGTGGCTTGTGGGTTTTGAGATAAAGGTGGTGCGGTCTCCGCAGCCGGTGCGTTCTCAGGAGTAAATGGTTGTGCAACTTCATTGTCAAGATCGCAGGGGATCTCAGTATTGATATGGAGTCCAGGGCCTCCCGGATTCTTATTAATTTTATATCTCTTACCACTTCTAAGAGTATGTGTCTCTTCGTCAAAATCAATATATGTACTGTTTATCATGACAAACTTCAAGAATATTACTGCATTCTTAGAACACCTTTCTCAGCTAACAACATCTTAATGTATAGACTGAGATTGTTCAGAAACTTACCTTGGAATCCTCCGAAAAAGTGTGCTTCTGCTTGGCTGTAGGATTTGAGTGTGTCTACAGCAAATTTTGTTACAAAGCCTTCTAGCATATGATCGACCCAATAATCAACTGCGCGTGACAACGGGCTGTCTAACGCTTTAAGCTGCGCTGTGAGCTCAGGATTCCACTCTGTAGGTACTCCTTGGAAACAAATTTTCTTCTCTGCAAGTCGCGAGATCCACACATGCAGCTCGTTTGGAACCATTTGTTGGCTTAAACTGACCCATAGGTTTCCAATTAGACCCAGGTTCTTTGCGGTTCTCCCTTTTGACCAACAAGACCCCTTCGCACAGGCCCTTTCGGCAACAACCTGCGAGCAGGCTGAGGTCTCACCCGAGGTGTATCTTATGGGGTACTACAGAATCATGTTTCCACAGTAAATGATGAGTTGTTTATATGAACAAGCTACGCAGCATTCCCAAATATCTTATGCATTCATTAAATAATACATGCAATATCAGCATAAAACACACATGCCATACCAAGAAATTCCATGCACTTCAACATTCATAAAACAATAAATTAAACAACATGTAAACACATATATAATTCCATGGCATTCATATCAGATAGACACATATCTTTTTAATTAATTATTCTCCAACTGGCTACAAGTGAAGGACATTCCTCCCAACCATAGGCTCTATTAATCCAAATCTTACTTTGACAGGCCACCCCCGAGCTAGGGCTATCAGTCCACAAGGGAAAAGATCTCCCCAATACTACTCTACTCATCTCAATCTCAACCTGGGCCCAACACATATTTCATTCAAATTAACAACGCAAAATAAATTTATATGGTTTCCCAAATATCTTATGCATTCATTAAATAATACATGCAATATCAGCATAAAACACACATGCCATACCAAGAAATTCCATGCACTTAAACATTCATAAAACAATAAATTAAACAACATGTAAACACATATATAATTCCATGGCATTCATATCAGATAGACACATATCTTTTTTAATTAATTATTCTCCAACTGGCTACAAGTGAAGGACATTCCTCCCAACCATAGGCTCTGTTAATCCAAATCTTACTTTGACAGGCCACCCCCGAGCTAGGGCTATTAGTCCACAAGGGAAAAGCTCTCCCCAATACCACTCTACTCAGCTCAATCTCTCATGCAACCTAATGGTTTAGAAACCTCATCCACATTTATCCCAATCCTTAATTCTCCTTCCCCCTCAACCTACACAACACCATGAAAAAGCCCCTTTCTCCAAGATAACAGTTCCTCGGGCAGCCTCCAATTCCCTTCTAGCGCTCTAACAGAGGATGGAAAAGAAGTCTATGAATTGGGACTTCAAGGCACAAGCTACAGGCCAGGTTCCTCTCATGCACCAGTCTACCAATGTTAATGGCATGAATAGTTCATATCAACAATGGCATCTCAGTCCTTTGTCATAGGTACAAAGCTTTGGCAGTCCAAGGTGACAACAAGGATGATGGTGAATGCAATTCGAATGGTGGGAATGAATGAGGAATGAACCCATCCCAAGCTTGAATGATCACTTTTATAAGAATATTTTAGATTTCCATGTAGTCACTCCCACATGGAACCACTTTTTCCCCTCTTAATCCCATCTGAGGATAATTAAATAATGCTATAATTAAAGCATGACTCTTAATCATGGTTTAAGAAATTTGGGTTAAATGGATAAGGCTAAGGATATAAGCTAAAGTTCTCGTTTTTTTTTGCGCCTCCGCGTGCCCCTCTGCTTGACCTCCTTCAACAATCTTCTCTTCGCTTCCATGGCCCCAGGAGGGGGCTCCAAGCCTCCCCCTCCTCCTCCTCCAGAGCTTGCGGCCTTCAAGAAATTGGTGGAGGCCTGCAACAAGCGCCCAGCATCAGCTACTCAGCAGAAGTTTGTAAAGAAGCTAGACAACATCCCAATGGTTGCTCTTCTAGCCGAGGAACCCTATCATGCAGCCTTGAATATCTCAGAAAGGGGCTTATTGGACTGTTTACAGGCCTTTGGCCTTCTCCAAAAGCCATTGACTCATGGGTGCAACGAAACTGGCGGCCGCTGGTAACAGAAGGAATCAAAAGCCACTTCGTAGGTAAGGGTTACTTCGTATTCATTTTCGAAAGTATAGAAGACAGGAACCTTATTTTCAGAAACATACCATATTTCATGACCCCCCAGGGTTTATATCTGAATAAGTGGATGTCGGATTTCGATCCAGCTCAAGATGTGCCTATGGTGGTGCCCATTTGGGTGCACCTCCCCCAGTTGCCCCTGCACTGTTGGAGTCCAAAATATCTTGAAACAATTGGGAATTCCCTTGGAAAATACATTGACAGGGCAGAAAGAAAGGACCAATATTCCTGTGCTCGCATATGTGTAGAAGTGGACTTGGAAATAGGGCTCCCAGATGCCATAAAACTAACCTTGGCAGACTGGTCGCATGTACAAGAGTTAGATTACGAACAAATTCCCCTCAAGTGCAGGCACTGTCATGGATACAGGCACTTCACAAGGCACTGTAAAAAGAAGGATGAGGACGAAGCGGATAAGTCAAAAGGAGAGCAATGGACAAAGGTATAGAAATCGGAGTCGACCAAGCAAACCAGTAAGACTAGATCGAAAGGGGCTCCCTCAGGCTCCAATATACCCACCCAAGAGCAAACTCAAGGAGAAGGGGTTGCAACTACTCTAGGGGTAGCTCAATCCCTGAATCCCTTCGAACCTCTGGACACCCAGGAAGATCCTACCCTCATAGCAGTAGAGAATGAATAGCAGGCTCTTATTTCAACAAATCTAGAGGACAAAGATGAGACAACTCTTGCCCAACCCGTTTCCCCAGCAGGAGGCTCTTCTCCTCCTTCATATGCAAACATGACAAGGATAAAAAAACTTCCGGAACAGTCAAGCTCATCGTAGGAAGACACATTCGAAAGACCCTTGAAAAGGGCAGGGAGGAAATCCCTCAAGGAAGCAAGAGAGGAAGAGGCAGAGCGTAAAAAAATGCAAGGAAGCCAACCCACTTTAGAGATGTCTATTGGCATAAATACCATAACAAGGCCACCTAAGGGAGGCCCTCCCTCCTCAACCCTCAGTAAATAATGCGCATAGTCTCTTGGAACTGCAGAGGCTTGGGGAATTCCTTGAAATCAGAAGCAGTTAAAGACCTCTTGAAATCTGAATCCCCAGAGAACCTCATGCTCCAAGAGACAAAAATCGAAGGGGAAACCCTCCTAGATTTAAGTATAATGCATTGGAAAAGAAATAAAGACAAGGCAGTAAGCGCAAGGGGCACCTCAGGAGGGTTGGCCACAGTTTGGTCGGAAGATCTGTTCCACCTGGAGAATTCATTCGAGACCCAACAATGGATCCTTACTGAGCTCCGTCATACAGTAACTAAGATCTCTTTTGCTCTGTTTAATCTTTATGTTCCTATACATCTGCATGAAAAGAAAGTATGCTGGCAAAATTTGTTGGATTTTGTAGAAATCTACTCCCTCGGGAACATAATCATAGCAGGAGATCTAAACTTAGTGCTAGACCAAAAAGAAAAAAGGGGGGGCATAGTGAGCAAAGACCAAATGCTCCGCGTCGTTGAAGACATGATTCATCAATGGGATCTCTTAGACATTAAACCTAAGAAGGGCTTAATACACTTGGAAAAACAACAGAATAGGAGAAGCACACATAGCAGCTCGTTTAGACAGGTTTCTAATTCAGAGTTCCTTCTTGTTGGAAAAGAGACTAGTGTCCTAAAAAATCCTCCCAAAGCTTGCTTCGGACCATAAACCCATCCTCTTGCAGCTGACAGAGGAAGAAAACTTGGGCCCAATACCTTTCTGCTTCAGCCCTTTGTGGATTGAACAAGAAGGTTTTATGGACACCGTGTCAAAGGCCTGGAGCACCTCAGTCTTTGGATCCCCAAGTTATGTCTGGGAGCAGGAATTAAAAGCAACCAAAGCCGCTCTGAAAGATTGGATTAAAAACCCTTCCAACTCTTTCATGGTAAAAAGAAAAGAGGTTGTCCATCAGTTAACATATATACAATTAGACATGGAGATCAAGGATGTTTGTGTCCAAGATCTAGAAAAGGAACAAGCTGCCCAATTTGCCACCTTTCGGTCTTTTCGCCAAGAAGAAGAATACTGGAGGCTCAAGTCCAGAAGCTTGTGGTTAAAAGCAGGAGACCGTAACACAACCTTCTTCCACAGGCAATATAGAACTCGCCTTTCCCGAAACCACATCTCAGAAATTACTACAACAGACGGGTCAGTTGCTAAAGACTTCCACTAAATAAAAGAAGTTGCAGGTGCACATTTTCAGCAACTCTTTACAGAGGATGGGACAGTAAATATGGAGCTCATCTATAAATTCCTCTCCCAATACGCCTTCTCTGGTCTCGACAGAGAACAATGAAAGCCCCATGAGCCCCTTTTCAGAGGAGGAAATCAACAATGTAGTTTGGGACATGGAGCCAGACAAAGCCCTAGGCCCAAATGGATTTTCAATCCACTTCTACAGAGCTTGTTGGGCAGTAATCAAGACTGAATTATTGCGAATGGTGAAATCTTTCCAGCAAAAGGCTAAAGTGGGAGGCAACACAAACTCCACTTTTCTAGCCTTAATCCCCAAGGAAGCAAATACGGTCTCTTTTGACAGATTTAGACCCATCTCTTTATGCAATGCCTCGTATAAAATCCTCACCAACTTCTTGCTAACAGATTAAAACCCCTTCTGGGAAACCTCATTTCCCCTAGCCAAGGTGGCTTTGTCAAAGGCAGACACATTCTGTACAATGTGATCCTTGTCCAGGAAGCTATACATTCAAGCCATCAGAGGAAGGAGCAAGGGATGCTCATAAAATTGGACATGGCCAATGCCTTCGACCGGCTAAAGCAATCATACCTCTATGAAGTTCTTCTTTCCTTTGGTCTTAGCCAGGAATTCGTCAATCTGATAAAAGCATGCATTGATAAGCCCTGGATAGACCCGCTTGTTAATGGCAGACCTGCCCCGTACTTTCAAGCTTCAAGGGGGATAAGGCAAGGCTTCCCTTTGTCCCCCTTCCTATATATCCCGATGGCAGATTCTTTGAGCAGGAATCTGATTGTAGCTAAGAATGATGGGGCAATCCCTGGCATTCTCCCAGTGAGAGGAGTAGAACCACTCAACCATGCGTTGTTCGCGTATGATTCTCTTCTTCTAGGAGGCGCATCCTTGAGAATTGCAAGGGTATTTAATGAAATCCTTCAAGACTTTTGTAGCATTTCAGGAGCGCATGTTAACAATAGAAAGAGCGTAGTATATGGTTGGAACAACAATGAACAAACCATCCTTCGAATAGCTTGGTTCCTGGGCTTTTCATGTTATGCTTCTTGGGACAAAATCAAGTACCTTGGACTCCCTTTAACCTTGGGCTCCAATCGCACCTCTCTTTGGAATGATATTATCAACAAGATAAAAGCTAAGATAGTTGCTTGGGGAGGACAGTGGCTTACCAACGCTGGAAAGCTAACACTCATCCACCACTCATCAAAACAGTTCTATCCTCCCTCCCTATCTATCAGGCATCCTTCCTCCTTGCACCAAAGGAAATCACAGAGCAGGTCTCGAAGTTGCTTAGAGATTTCCTGTGGAGAGGAGGCAAAGGAAACCAAAGAAAACTCCATTTAGTTAACTGGGAATTGGTTAAGAGACCAATACTGGAAGGAGGCCTCCAGATAAGAGATCCAGGTCTTGCCAATATTGCTCTTGGTGGAAAAATTCTCTGGCAACTGTATTCCAACAGCAAACATCCAGTCAGCAAGCTACCGCGGAAAAAATACCTCAGAGGGGTATCTCTGAGAAATCTTAAGGCCGACAGTGTGCCCAAAGGCACTCTATTGTGGAATCTCTGCAGAAAAGGCCTTGAATTTTTTCAATCCTAGCTTTCTCAAGTGCCTGGGAATGGAAAATATTCTCATATTTGGAAGGACAAACTAATGGGGAATCCGACACTAGAAAACAATGAAGATTTAAAAGAACTACGAGAATGGCTCACCCAGCATGAGTTGTACAACATCGCTGATCTCTCTTCTTGGGACAGAGACAGAAGTTGGATAGACTGGGTTTTCCCTGAGCTACCATTTCACCTACTCCATCAAAAGCAACTCCTTCTAGATGCGCTGAAAGGATCGACCCCTTTAAACAGTAGCTCTGTTGATCGCTGGAGCTGGGGGAAGAGTGGCTTCTACTCCACAGAGCACGGGTTTGCTGCTCTGCAATCTCAACAACCGTCATCGCACCCCCCCCAACTATGGAAACAGGTTTGGTATTCCGAAGGTAAATTTCTTTTCGTGGGTGCTCATGCACAAGAAGGCACTGACCGGCGAAAACTTAATTAAAGGGGGAATCTCAGGGCCGCACAGGTGCCCTCTGTGTAAATCGGCTTCAGAAACATCGGACCATCTGTTCGTGGATTGTTCCTTTGCTCAGTCGACTTGGGAGCTCATGCTGCAAGGCCTTAATGACCGTCCCAACGCAAATCTCTGTAGTTTCTCTTTTCACCACCTAGAAAGCT
Source organism: Larix kaempferi (assembly GCA_027924585.1). Taxonomy (NCBI): domain Eukaryota; kingdom Viridiplantae; phylum Streptophyta; class Pinopsida; order Pinales; family Pinaceae; genus Larix; species Larix kaempferi. Next base: position 22,558,095 of record BSBM01000887.1, read on the forward strand.
TGTTATCCCTGGGTGTTAAAAAACAATTCACTATGGAATCGAATATGGCTATCCATTCCTAAATTCATGTGCTAGAAACTCTGGCTTGCCAAGAATGATTTTATCTTTAACAACACAGAACTTCCCCCTTTGATTGTTGCAGCAAAAGCCAAGGCTCTCTTATTGGAAGTCATTGGAAATTACTCTTCTAAACTAGACACAACGTTCATTACATAAGAGAGAAGTTGGATGGGAACCTCCCTGAATCGGGACATGAAAAAGAACCTAGATCCCCCCTTCTTCAAACCTGTTTGGCGAATTCGAACTCCGGATGCAGAATTTCAAGAATGGTGGAGAAAGCAAGACAAGGTTATGGTCTTCTTCGATGGCGCCTCTAAAGGAAACCCAGGGATAGATGGCTCGGGTGGCGTGATCTATTCCCAAGATGGAACTCGTGTAGACATCTTCAACTGGGGGCTTGGACAAAGCACGAATAACCATGTAGAAATTATTGGACTTTTAAAAGGCTGCCAAATCGCCCAGGAACATGAAAACAAAGCACTCCAAGTTTTTGGCGATTCCGAAATATTGATAAAGACTTTAAATTTAGAGGACCACTTTAGCAATCCAGACCTTAACAAGACCCTCCAGAGGCTGCGGGGATTATTGCACAATTTCACTTCCACCGCTTTCTTTCACATTCTCCGCAACTCGAATAAGGAAGCAGATGAAAAAGCTAATGAGGGATGTAGTTTGGCGCAAGGAGTTTTCAGAAAGAACACAGAAGCACCTGTGAAGATTCCCATACCATAGTAGTTTTGAAGCTTTTCATAGTAAAATCAAGTGTTGATTAAGCTGGATTAAGATTTTGAGGTTGCATGAATACTTGTAATCTCGGTTGATTAGGCCTCATCCCAACCAACCATTTTACTTAATAAATATTAACCATTTTAGTTAAAAAAAAGTATATAAGCTAAAGCTCGTCTAGGGTAATTTCCCATAGCCCACTATCACTTCCCCACTTGTGGAATCATAGTCCCCCATCTCTTCTATATCCTTCTTCCTCTGTAGTCATTAAATATTTTATATTAATATAAAAAAATGTACATATTTACAATGTCTTGGTCACCCCAGACCATTTTTTTTTGGCTTCTAGCTGTTTACATCAATATTTACAAATTTACATTATGGGGTCAAAATTGCGGTATTGCAAATATGCTTGTCAGACTCTTTAGGGGGCAATGATCCATTAGAACTAGTGGGTGTGTGGCCATTGACAATCAAGAAGATAAAGCGAGAATATACGTAGAATATGCAAATTGGGGAAGAAGAAAGAGAAGGTGGAATACAAAGAAAATGAGCCACCATGACAGAGACTATGAATATAGCATTGATTTAATTTAGTTGGGGGAGGGAAGAGATTCAACATGCATGGGTAGACTATGAGAAGATTGAGGTTACAAAACTATAGTGGCGACTACCATTCTTCCTCAAAGACAATGCTCATTGGTGGTAGAGTCTAAGGTCATGCGTAATTTGATATCTTCACCATCTAATGTCTATAATTCAACATATTTCTTAGTTAGTCCCTATTGGTGAATACATGTGCATGAGCCTTGATATGGTCGACGACACCCACGCTAGTTCTCTCAAGGCAACTACTATTTTGTTGTCGAGACTTGAAAGGGTGTGGATATGTTGGCCAGTGTACAAATGAGTGGCATTTTAACTAACCCATGAGTGCATTGAGTAATAAAGAGTATTAATGTAGTCAAATGCACCATGTACTAGTCTAGGTGGTGCAACTAAACAATGTCTCGTAGTTGAACTTTGGATTAGTCGCGGTTTACCAAACAACTCTAAAAAGGTTGTGCCCAATTCCACTAATTGTTGAAGGTGCACAAATTATTAAATTGGCACATACATAGATATGCCAACCATTAGAATGCATGCAGATATTGCTTCAACACTATTAAAAGTGGTAAATGATGGATTCATTCGTTGCCACCAATTGAGGGCCGATCCTCATAAGGTTATAATAAAGAAATGAATCTTTGGCTCATTGTTGTGCTTAATGTTTACAAAGTTGAACTAATTTTGCACAAATAGAATGTGTAGTTACTAGTTCAAAAAATATCATACTCATAAAATTTCACATTGTGTGCCATAGATTGATCCATTAAAGTAGTGATCAAAATAATGCTAGTGTGTGGTGAAAGTGTGGCACATGAAATAAGGATTACAAGGGAGACAATAAAGTTGATGATAGGTCATTAGGTGGCCCTAAAGAAAAAAGAGGAACGTAAACTTGCTTAGAAACTTCCAGCCCATGAGACAGAGGGTAGTTTGAGAAGATGTCCAAGGTTTGGGTGTATTATGAACCCTTATTTATATCTCGATAGGTAAAGGAGGAGAGGGGATTGGGAGGGGGTGGGGTCTCATAGGTGACAATCACAACTTATTATACACTCCAATGAAGATATTGCTTAGAATTGGTCTCTAGATCCATAAAGGAGTCATGTCTTGAGTAATATTGAGATAGGTTGGGAAAATGTACATCTTTGTCCTCAATGATGTGCAAGCTAGAGAGACCAAATGGTGATATTGTAATGACATATATTAAATAACAAAATGACAGTCTATATGTACACATGGGTGCACACACACTTATGTGGAAGGTGGTGCAACTATTACGACGAAACATATATCTAAGTAAGTGTGATTTAGGCTATATAGATTTAACAATTCATGACTTAGTTGAGTGCATGAAATAACAAAGTTAAGATAAACGTTTTCCAATAACAAACAACAAACACATAGTTGAAACACAAACACAAGAATCTAGTGAGGGAATGCCTTGGTAGTATATTATCAAGAAGAAATTATAATTGTCTAACACTCAACTTTTATCCTTTAAATTTCTAAGAAGGATTATTCTTAAATTTATATGAATCTAGTGCCCTAAGGCACAAATCAATACAATAGGTGCACACAATAGGTAGACCCAGACTGGTTTGAGTGGGGTTTGGTCCCCATCTGGGCACACGCTCAATTTCTATGGGACCTTGGACCCTTCCTCACTATTGACATGTTGGGTTCTTAAAGCGTGTTTGTTGTTGACTATACACAAATAAAAGTCATCAATTACATAAAATTAAAAACCACACCATGTGAACATGCTGTGCAATTGGGAGGAATGATTGTTACTCTCCCCACTCAGGTTCAATTCTTGTAAGTGACATGATGCTCTTGTTGAGCCCCAATGTATTGACTATGTAGTGATTGAGTGGATTATGTAATTTTGGCCATACCTCAATTCTCTTGAATAGCAGGTGTTGGCATTTCTCTCGGTGGATGTAGCCCTTAACAACGGTGAACCACTAGTTAAAAAAAAGAGTAACCCATCACTCAAATATAAGTTGTCATCAATAAAAATACAATAAATAAAAAGTAACAACTATATACTCGTGTGAAGCACTAAGAAAAACAAAGTCTATCTAAATTAATTACAATACTAATAATCAAAACTATACAACATTCATACACCTCTCGACACAGTTATATTTCAAGTACCGAATAGATATGAAAAGACTCTATTTAATTTGAAAACAACATTCATACACCTCTCAACACAATTATATTTCAAGTACCAAATTGATATATGAAAAGACTCTATTTCATTTTAAAGATAGCCTTATATTGTTGCAAGTACCAAATAAATCTATAAAATGATAAGATCACCACAAGATGTACCAAAGCTTAGTGGCTAAAGGTATATGGCATATAATCAAAGGCAATGGCTTGTGGGTAAAGGTGGTTATGCAAAAATACATCAGTCCACTCACGATTGAATAATAGATAAGATCGCCACAGAAATCTTCGAGGGACATATCTTCGATGTGGAGATATATGATAAAAATCTTCCACCTCATTGGTGATTGGCTTATTTGGAAGGTAGGCGATGGACACAATCTCCGTATTGGTAGGAACCTGTGGATCGGTTGCTCCGAAGCTTTCAAACTCCCTCATCACATGAATAAACATATGGAAGAACTGGGGATTCGATTCCTTTATCATATTATTGATCTTCTTTCCACATCCCATCTACAACAATGCCAGATTAATGCTGAGCAATTGGGTTTCTTTGGTGATGATGTTGGTTGATGGGAACTTTTCCTAAATAATTTAAAGGACTATAATATCATAATTTATGGAATGGAGGACAAACTTTTATGGTCGAGGAATCCAACTGGTGGTGAATATCTACCCAGATTGGATATCAAATACTTTGAGAGGCCGAAGTCCACCAAGATTCTCCATGGTGGATTTAGACCCTTTGGAAATCAAATAGCCCAAACAAAATGAAACTATTCATGTGGCTTTTGCTCCATAATAAAGTCCCAGTTTGGGAAGTCCTAAAGGCGTGCTTCTGGATCGGAATTGGGTGGTGTCCACTATGTAAATTTGACAATGAATCTTCAGATCATCTCTTTATAGCCTGCTCTTATTTGCAAAGAATGGTGGACAGGGTTAATTATGCTGCATGTTTGAATATCATGTCGTTTGGTAGTGATCTAAATGAGGCCTACCAGATCTGGACGGAATCAGGTTCTTTTATGACCACACCAGAATTACCTATCCTCCTCATTTGGTTTACATGGCTAGCAAGGAACTCAATTATATTTGAAGATAAATTCATCAATCCAACAATCCAAGCTTCCAGGGTCTTCATTGTACATGCTCTCCTTCCTCAAGCCAAAACCCCAAAGATACAGAGTTATTATGGAAGAAGTCATCAGCAAAACTGGATGCTGGGGTTATTTAGATGGTGCGTCTCAGGGGACCCCATTCATTGGCAGTGTAGGAGGTATCCTCTTTACTAATGAACATACATGGACAAATTTTTCTGCAGGTGTTGGTTTAAGTACCAATAATCGAGCAAATCGATGGCCCTCAAACTGTTGCTCAGGCTTGCCATTTCTAAAGGTATTCAGACCCTTTAGATTTTTGGAGATTAATTTGTAGTGATTCAGTGGATGAAGACAAACCGTCCCCCAAGGAACATCACTCTCCAACCGATATTTGAGGAAACTTATAGGCTTTCCAGTATGATCCATCATATATCATTTCATCATATTTATCGAGAGAGAAATATGACTGTTGATCACCTCTCCAAAGATGGCCTTATGGTAAATGATGGATTTTGGATCTGAAAAGATGTGGAGCATGATCGCTTGACAGAGCACAATCCAGGACCTCATCCGGGATAAATTCAACTCTCCACTTTTTTGTTTTTCTATACAGATCAACCCATTTTTTTGAAAATGGAAAAAAATATATGTGATTTATAATATGGGCTATATATGAAACATCTTACATACATCATGTGAAAGCTGATCTATTTTGTAAATGAAAATGAAAAGACTATGCTATATTTAGAGCATATATGTGTGATACATAGTTTGACAACTTTTTTTTTTCAGCGAAAAAAAACCATACTATTGATATTCAAATGTGTGAATCAAATAGTACAAACATATATAAGTATGAAAGACGAGACTTATATGTTGCTATTGTGTTCCCCATTACATTCACTTGACTTATAATAGACACAAAGATCCCACCCGACAGATAGAAATATGCAATACACAGTTTTACAAAAAAGGCAAAGAGTATATCAGTTCAACAGTTAAAAATAAAAAATCGGAACCGAGCCAAAATCGATCAGCTGGGATTCCTGAAATTCCTCCCATAGGATTTCTCCTTCTTCTCTAGTGTAAGCAACTTTGGATAGCTCATCTGCCAAAAGTAGCTCATCTGCCAAAGAGTTATGTTCACGATAGATGTGATTAAAAAATATTGTATCAAAAAATTGAATTTTCTCTTTGATTGGGCTGCACCACTGATGAAGAGCTATAATATTTAATAGTTTGGCAACTCCATGTCAACGAATATGTAAAAGGTGATTTATTATTAATATAAATTGCAATCTATTTTACGAGGAAAAAACAAATCTATAAAATGACATTATTTCATTATTTTTAGAAAGATAAGTTTTCTCTCACTCACACCAGATTTCGACATGGAGAATTCTAGACAATTCACTGAACACAAGTCCGCTGTTTTTCGTTTCCAAATCTAACACTCAAAATTCGGGTGGTTGATGACGGAGTGGAGTATGGGTATGACACTATTTTCTCCAACGCCAACCTCGATTTCATGCAAATTCAATGTAAACTACGAACCTATCCCACGCCTTCAAATTAGAAGCATCGGCGTCAAGGTTGGGGATTCGAGGAGGGGGTGGGGAATTAAGAAGAGTTTGATCACTCAATTCTCTGCTACCAACAATGTTGCGCACACGCAGACGACTGCGGAGCAGCTTAAAGCCGAATTGGATGCTCTTCAAAGGGAAGCCGAGGAAGCAAGGTCCAGAGGTATTTTCATTTCTTCAGAATTGAGAAACAGTGCACCTCTTTATCTTTAGCTGCATATTTTTTGATATCAAATTGCTGATGCCCTTTAATGCTTGTCACTACCTGTCACTGATTCAATGAGTTTGTATTGGAGTTTGAGTTCTCTCACTTCTTGGTAAATGATTAAAAATTAAATCCTACCACCCCTCCCATTCTTTTGATTCCTCGATTGTCTGAAAAGGTCCTTGGTAAGCTCCTTTATTCTGGATCGATTGTTTACTGCGAACCGAATTGAAATTCATATTGGCCTTCTTATGAAAAGCCACTATTACATATCTACTTTTTGTTGGCCATCTTGTGGATTGTTCAAAAGCTAAGCAAGACATAACTAAGGTGGCTTTAACTCCAATATATGTATTCAATGTATCTTTGTGTCGAAAGCAACCGGTATAGGGAAATGAGCTTGTCCCACTGACAAGAAGTCCATGCTACCATCCTCATCCTGTAAACTGGCAAGAAGCCCACCTTGGCATGGGCGTTGTTGTACTCCAGTGCTACGACGATGACCTGAACTGGGCCGACTTAAAACAAAGAAAGGTATACTTGGCCCCGTGACCAAACATTTCAGACAGAAAAAGTGCTACTACCTACTAGAATCGGTTGTCAAAGAGCATGGAAGGCATTTGGGTCCATTTCGATAAGGTAACAGCCGTCTTCCCAATTGACCTTCTTACCTGAATTCGGTAGGGTGAAGATTTTGCATAAGTAGGAAGGAGAGAGACGAGCATAAGTCTTTGAATTGTCGAGTGTCATGCCAGTATTCGTCCATTGCTTGCCAATCTTCTGAAGATAATTTGTTAAAAGCAGATGAGATTCACCAGAAGACGGTTCATCTTGGACATTGTTATAGCCGTGTCCAAAGGCATGCGGTGGGCCCGTTGCCTAGGCCTTAACCTCTTCATCAAGGTTGACTTTGAGATCTGGAGTGGGAAATGGGGGGAGCAACTCTTTAAGGCGGGTGGTGTAGGAGATGGCGTAATCTCTATCAAAAAGGAAAGTGGTAGGAGGGCGGGGGGGGGGAGGCTGGGGGGTGGAAGGAGGAGGGGATGTGGAAAGGAAGAAAGTGAGGAGGGCGTGGTCTGCTAAAGGAAGTCGAGACATTGAGAAGTACTAAAGGAAGTTGAGACATTGAGAAGTATTGAATGTGTGGGAGGAGATACTGGTTGGCTAGAACATAGTCCACCACACTGGCCCCACCACCATGGGGGAAGCAAGTAAAATCTCCTGATCCTGGAGAAGCAAGGGAGCTCGTTCAGAATCAATAAGCCATGGGATTCTCCTAACTACAGAAGGTGTCTACCATAACCTGTGAGAGGCCCATTCCCATCCCGCGAACACCTATGAAGGCCCACGGACTCTGGCTCTAGCTCTTGGAGGCAAAGAGCATTCTCAGCTCTATCATGGAGGGATATCTGTAGGTTTATGGTATGAGCATTGAATTCCCCTAGAAGAATGACCGCCCCAAGCGTAGAAAAGTGTGAGATGTTTGCATAAAGATCAAGAAAAGGGTCCCCCTTAGACTCACTGTGAAGTGCAAAGTGTGACGAGGCTGGGGGAAGTAGCAAACCCCAATGTAGCTATCTCAGAGCTAGAAACTACTCTGGTGGATCCGGACCCACAAATATCTAGCGTGCTCATCTGATGACAACATAGTAACCCGAGTTGTGAGGGAGTCCCGAACAAGACAAGCGACTTCCCCAGACCCTTTGACACTGTCGGATCATGTCTCCTATCTACAAGACCAAATCCAGTGGTATCTCGGATGGGGGGTGGTGTCTGCGACTCTGCATGGGGCTCGCATGTGTCTCTGTGAGGAAGAGAAGGTCGCGGGAACTGATAGCATCGCGGAGTGTACCTAGCGAGGACCAAAACATGCCATTGCAATTCCAACATCCAATGGACATGGTGGGTGAGGTCCCTCTAACATGCCCCCCCAAGGAGTAAAAGTGACATTCTCCTTTCATTTTCTAACATTTTACTTAAATTTTTAACATTACCATTACTTGTTTCAAGATGTTTGAGAGTGGTTCCAACCTCATTGGACTTCATATGCAAAAAGTATAATTTTAGATCCAATTTAGAATTCAACAGATTTAATAGTTTTCAGGATTTCAGGATTGCAAAGTTTCCATTGGATTCTATCATGTATGAGGGTAAGGGATTGGAATTTAATCAAGCACATCAACCTCTCTATGTACCTTGATGTTGGTGGTGCTGATGCCTGATTGTTGAAGTTGATTGAACTCTTTTGTCATGACCTTAATAAAAATATACCCTTTAGTCAAGAAAAATTGCTTATTAAGCATGTGAATCTTTTTCTACCTATAATGTTCCACTCCATGCCCTAGCATATGTCCTTACACCAAAATATTATTCTCCATCTTGGTTGGCCCAACCAACACCTAGGGGTGGAGTTAGGAGAAAACCACACAAGATCTAGAAGTGCAAAATGGGTATATGCTTGCATTAGACAAGTTGGTCCCTAATGAGGTGTGTGCTCAAGTACGAAGTGAATTGAGCAAATACATCAGTGGACATGGAGTCTTTGGTAACCTGCATGCAACCAAAGATCGAGATATGTTGAGTCTTATTGAATGGCGGAGCATGTATTGCTCCTCTACCACATATCTGCATAAATTGGCAGTGAGGGTGCTTTCATATGTTGTTAACACTTCTTCTGCATAGAGGTGTTGGAGCATCTACAATTTCATCCACAACGTGAAGAGAGACAACTTGAATGTAGATCGGGCAGAAAGCTTGGTTTATGTGTACTACAACTTGACGTTGTTGTCCTATTATTGTGATGCGGCCAAGAATGATAGAACATATTTGACTTGGGACAACAAACCAGAGGAGGCTAATTTGGAGGATGGAGCTATAGCATTAGAGCGCTTGGAGGATGAACTATTGGGTGATCAAGATGGTGATCAAATCCATACAACAGAGATGCCACCCCCAACCACCAGTAGGTTTTTGGATGTAAGAGCTTTTCCTTTATCTTCACAACATCCAACAATCCGTGGGGGCCATGCATTTTCTTCTCATGTTCCACGAACACTTCCAGCTGCTCCTATTCCTGTACCTAGACCATGGGAAAAGAAATTGGAAGTTTCTCGTGGCAACAGGAAGGCTTAGTAGATAGTACTTTGTATTTAATGTTTATTATGTTCTATTTTGTAAACATTAGATAAGTTTAAGTTTTAACTTTGAACTTTGAATTTTGAACCTATCTTTGAAATTTAAATTGTTGATTGCATTTTACAACTCTTTGGTAATGAATATGATGCTCTGTTTCATTTCATGGATGATGTTATCTGTTAAAGTTTGTTGACTGCAAATATTATATGTTGAAACTTGAAGGTTGATGTTGTTGATGATTGATCATTTGATGACAATGTTATAAGTTATAGCTCCTAGATGGTTGATGTTATATGTGTACTAAATGGTTATATCTATGTTTTCATGTTTTATATAGCTAATTTGGCATTCTACACGTTTTTTTTAATATATATGCATCAAAATATATTAAAATATGTATTATATAAAACACGCTCCCAAAACAGAAGCTTTTGAAAATTTCGCTTTCCACTCCCGCTCCCAACAGCATAGGATTGGGTGTCTTGGTCTTAACTGAAGGAAAGGTTTAGGCTGTCTTACTCAGATCGATTAATTCTTTATAGGATTGAGGATATTATTCCTGACTCTGTTTATAAAGCTTGGCCACCAGGACCCTCAAGTTTGGTGGAAGGACTCGAAATAGAATGAGACCAAAGCTTTCAAAAACTATGTGTTCGTTGATGGCTACAGATGGCTCTGTCATAAACTCACCCTTGATGGTTGATTGAATAAGATCTGGAGATCAAATTCTAAGTAAACAACTTTGTTGTTTCAGCTTCATAGTGTCTGGAGGCTGCTTGTTGAGCCCCAGAAGGATTTTTTTGCATGGTCTCTTCTTTTAGGTCATTTGGCTCTTGACAATAGATCGAATCACCTAGGTATTCCTTACCCTAAATGCCCTTTATGCAGTAGACTTGAAAATCCCAAACATGTCTTTTGGTATAGTGCTCATGCTAAGTCTGCCTGGGAATGGGTCTCTAAGTTTTGTGATGAATTCCTCGCTTCCTCCATTACCTAGAAAGCCACCCTCCTTGGAAATTAACTTACTTGCGTGATAGAGTTTTGCCTAATATGACAGGTTATCAGAATTGAAGTGCTTATTTTCATCTAGTAAAAATAAAATGATGCTATGTTTAATAAAGCACAACCTGTTAGGGGGTTTTCCTAGTACGATAACCATACGCATGTGCCAATATATACATGTAGATTGTTGTTCAGGTCCAAAAGGTTGAATTGGATGTGATGCCTGTGCCACTGCCAACTCTTAGATTAGTGGGGTGCAGACCTTGCACCATGAGTAGGGAGTCATCTGCGGCCTTTCTAGCTCACTCGTCTTGCTCCAAGCTGTCCCAACAAGTGGATTGAAGGCCCCAACACAGAGATGGCCACACTGTTCATGAGTGAAGGGAGTGCCACCACAGTTGGTTTCCCCCCTCTCTTGTGCACTAAAACAACAAGTTTCCATCACTTTTCCTTGCAATTTCAGAAGTAGAGAAGCCTCCAGAACCTGCACCAGGAAATGATGGATAGGACTTGATCATTCCCGACCAAAAGCCAACTAATGAAGGATGGGGCCCACTGCCAAGGAGCATGATGGCACCCCACCTGATGTGAGGTTTATTGTGTCAACAACTTCAATTATGGCTGCTATTATTTGTGCCTCTTATTATGTGTACCGGATGGATGGACTTATTGGTTTTTTGTTGTTTTTATGATAGATTGACTTTTATGTGCAGCGTTGGATGTCCATGTGGTGATTTTGATACGAACTAGTGGGCCCTCCCAGTTTTGATCTTTTGCTAGTGGTGGCTGCTTAACAGCTCATTCTTCTTTATATTTATTTATTTATCGATTGTGTAAAATGTCCATAGCAATTGTGAAAAGAAAGTTGAAACCTTTTATAAAAAAAAATGATTCACCTTGTGATGAAATAAGTTGGTTTGTTGGTCAGCTATACAAAGTTTTGAGGAATAACCAAAATACGTCATGCTTATCTGTTTTAGATCAGCAACTGTAGTTCCTTGTAGTAGACAGTCGTGACCGCTCATGTCGTTCTTCATGATTAAGCTAGTTATAAATTATAATGGGTTTCTTTATCCTTTAGAAAACCAATTTAAGCATGTGTACTTATGGGTGATGTATGTGAAATAGTTATAATGGACTATTGTTTTCAAAAAGAGAGATTTAAGAAGGCATACATTTGTGATAAAATTCACTCATCAACATGATGTAGCCAGTACATAAATAATATACTTCTCAGCCTTTTAAGCATAGTTTTTTTTCTATCATTGTATCCGTTCTTCAAATGATAGGTTTAACTTAATTTTTAATTAGCAACTAATTCTATTTTCTAATACGGAAAAAGTAAAGATTCTATAAATAATCCACCCAATACTTACAATGCAACTCAAACAAAAGGAACAAACTCTAATATATGGAATGTATGACATTAAAGGATTCAAGAGCTTGGAGAACAAATGTGGTTTGTATACTTTAAGATTATTTTGGATGGAGATGATCATTGATAGAATGCTTAAGTGGTTCATCAATTTCACATTGAGGCTCACTAGATTTGTTTATTGGTCCAACTGATAACTTCAACTACAGTTTGTAGATTGGCTATTAAATACTTGCCCATAAAACAATTATGGATCCTTGGATTTTTAAATGTAGTAAAAGATTTGCTAATAGTTTGCAACGTTATAAAAAATTAATGTTGAGATTTGCTATACGATTCAAACTTAAATGTGTGAGACTTGCCAAGTTTTATATAATTAAATTTCTAGGGATTCCTTACAAATTTCCATGAAATTCATCAAGATGATACTCCTAAAACGAGCCCCCTAAGCATTTAAAAAGCATTTGCACCTAAACCTATCATGAGCCGGCTTCCAAACCAACCGGTTGCCATTGCATATTTGAGCCATCCTCACTCTTTATGCTATACCTCAAGCCCTTTGACCATGTCTACAATCTGTTGACTTTTGTTGACTAGGATAACTCTTGCTCGAAATTGACTTGTAAGACTTGAAACTTGTGCTGTTTGCTTGTCTTCCATAGTAACTAGAATTCGTTCTAGAAAATATTTATGTGATCCTTTTGTAATGTTTTTAGTTTGATTTGCTGAGAAAGTATATGTTAACTAGATTCTGGGCTGTAGCAGAAGTTAATGGTAAGAATATTCACAATTTGGAGAACTATTGCTCCAGCCTCCAACCTACAATGCAATAATTGAATAAGCTCATCATGCCACGTGAGCTCTTTATGAGGTTTTAATTTATGGTGAGCAGGTGATAGGTGGTAAACCGTTAAAATAATGAAGTGCAAATACTTCCTGTTAAAGATTTGTTAGGCAGGAAAAATCGTCAGAAGTAGAAGACTATTGGATTTGATTGATCAGAGAGTGAAATATGTGTACCTCAGGAATCTTATTTTCAAGATCATTAGTCAGAATCTGGATGTTTTCATCCCTGTCAAAATAATACGTTGCCTTGCTATACTTCAGGAAATTGGATCTTAGACATGGTCATTGTTGATCCATATGGAAAGGCAATGCTATTCTAATTTAGAATTCGTGGCCTAAGTGTGGGATTCGTGAACTAATCCTATGCTGATATTGAGGTATCCAATATGAAGCATTTCTACACTGTGCAAACACATAGAACATTTTGGTAGCAAGCTCATTGAGAATAGATTACATGTTTATGTTATCATCTCCATTGTTAGGTTTTCTGTGAGCTGTATGGTTCAGAGTACTGGCAGTAAGCGTGGTTAAGCCAGTCTATTGTGCTGTATATACGATATTCAGAAGAGTATAATGGATAGCAAAAAATTGTATAATTGTTGAATGATTTACAATTATATGAAAATATTATACTTCTGTAAAACATATTTTCATTACTGTGGATGACCATTATTTATTAATGCGGCTATGTTTCTGAATAATTAACTATCCGTTCCCATGATATATATGTTTGAATTTTGCTTTCTCATTTCTGGTCTTTCGTCCTAAAAATAAGTTTCCGTTTCCTTCTTCCTGGATTTTTTGTCACGTTATTTTATGACAAAGTCATCAGACTCGACTTTGTACGTGACTCATTTTTGGCCAGAGACTCGGGACCATGAAAAATACAAGAAATATAGATTTTCAAGAAAAATAAATGTATTTAATTTTATACAGTATACATGGAAGATTACATTTAATATATCATATAATGCAAATACACTGAATAGAAAGTGAATTGGTTATTGATGAAACGTAACCAAGACTTGGCCGACTGGGTTGACTTGCCTTGATATTCTGGCAGGTTGTTCAGACTCGGTGAGTTAGTGTAGACCTGGCTGAATCTGCTAACTATGCTTTTTGATACCTGCATCCATGAGCCCATCATGCCATCCATTTGATTTCTGTGACTTGCATTTATAGTGGCTATTCACATCATTTTGCTGTTTTACATGAAAAATACTCAGAAATATCTATTTTCCTTATCATTTTGAGACTGTGCTGATTCAGCAAACCGTGCAAGATCTCGATTTATGAGGTTAACAGAGGCTGTGGACAAACTTAAACTCCAGGCTGCTACTAGCTTAAAGGCTGGTAAGGAATTTTCTGCAAGAGAAATGCTTCTGCAAAAAAGGGAAGTGCTGCAAGCTTTGGAGAAATGTAAAAACCGTGTGGAGCTTCTTGATGAGCTTTTGACAAAGCTTGGCGAGGTATGCTATTTCTGATCACTCTAATATTGTTGATTATTGCTTGCATATGTGAATATTTAGCAGCGCATGGTTTCTGTTTAAAGAAATCTAAGATTCACAATTTTTCAAGCACCATCCAGATTGTGATTGAAGTTGGAACTTATTTTTTGGATTACCCCTCATTGTTCTCACAATTGGACTATAAAAGTTTATATTCTCATTTAGTAGCCACATGGATATTTGGTAAACTTCATTATATAATATAATAATAATCTAATTTTAAGGTCATCGCCAAGCTAAACACCAAATTGGTGTATGGGACCCCTTGTTTTTGGGACAAGGGACCCCCTCTGCTCAGCGATTTGACTGCTAAAGTCTAAGGAGGTGTACATACCCTACCCCCTTTGGATTTGAACCCGTCACCTCCTAGGAGGAAGCACATGTTCTTAGCTGTGAGGTCCACTCTATTTGTACAATAGTAACCATATCATGATATGGCATTTGGGTTTTTTATTATTGTTTCTTTCGCTGATCTGGAGATCAACTAAAAAACTAACCTAGAAAACATATAGTTTGGGAAAAAGGTAAAATTTTCCACCATTGTTGAAATTGCAAGTTATGTCCTTTTAGAAAACTTCCAATCTTCTTCTTCTCAGAGATTCATAATAGGTAGGCGGAAAAAGGCATACATCCAGTCCTCCAATTTCATTTACATGCCCAACATGTAGTATTAGACAATTGACATTCTAATGTATAGTTAATTGTGTATATTATTTTTCTAAGCTCAACTTCAGTGTGCACTGTGCATCACACATCATTCCTTTAATAAGCGACATTCCTTCTTCAAACCTTTGGAGAGAATATTGCCATTTCATTTGCAAGATGTTTTTGCCGATGGATATCATAGGATACGATTGCGCACCCCATGGTTGGATATGGATCAAAGATGTGAAGATCAAGCTTATAAATGAAAGTTGTTCATGTATCAATGGGTAAAATCATTATGCTCCCTTGAATTATGCATTTTAAGCGGAAAATCTCTTGCAGTATTATTTGAGCAGAAATTGATGCTCATATTATGTCTTATGACCATATTTAGGAAAACTTCATATCTATTTTTTAGATGCATCAATGATACCTCGTCCATAATGAGTTGGTTGTTGACATTTGTCCCTTCACTAACAAAAATGGCTAGTTGCGACGCCAATGTGTTTGTGATCCAATGGTGAGGATGGTGGTGTGTTAGGAATCTCAACAAGGCTCAATTCTCCGAAGGCATGTTTTCTAGTGGTTGGGGCTAGGTGCAAGTCTTGGGTGATTTTAACGAAATATTGTCCTCTGTCATGGCAACTTTGTTAAACATGAGCTTTGTGTTGTTTGAGAATATGAGATTCGTCTTTTGTATGTCGCCTACATGGAACATTGTGATTCGCCCTTTGAGATGTTGGGTACACTTGTGAGAGCAAACCAATTGTAAGGAAGCATTCACAATAATAAAAAAAGGTTATATTCACTCGTAATCTTCTAGCCATAATGATGGCCAGTTTAGTGGTATCAATTTAGACATCTTTTGACCATGTGCCTAACTAGAGAATTTACTATTTATAGAGGCCCCTTGACTTTATTTAGGGAGACTAACTAGGTCATTTCGTTAACACTTATTGACTCATTGAGTACATGTCCAAGTTATCTAGTTCTCTCCATCCAAGAGAGAGAAGGGATAAGATGGAACCAACTAGAAAACCCTAATTCCGCAATAAAGGCAAGGAAAAACAACACTAGGGCACCAAGAGAGGCACAACCTTGGAGAGAGAAAAATATTCCAAGAGAAGTGCACTAGAGAGAGAGTTAATTTAATCACAAAAAGAGCACTACACTTTATGGTGCCTGATACCCCCTGACATGTAGGGGTGACTTCATGTTCATTTCCTATGTGATCTTCCATCACATCTAGCCGTTCCACAAATGAGATCTATGGTTCATCCATGGATATTTGCCAAAGACACTTCCATCCTGCTAGATCACCACTATTGTGCCAGAGATGCTTGGAGCCTTGTTGTAGTGTTATGACATATGCCAGGACACATTGACACATGAGATTTCCTTCTTGTATATGGGATATGACCATGAGGGGTCAAATGGTGTTGCTCTATAGTAGTTCATGTACGTTTAATTCTTGTTTCTTAGCTTGGATGTACCATGGTCTGATCTTAATTCACTGAGATAAGTGTAAAACTTCATGAGTCAAGTGTAACCCTAGGAATTTGAGTAGGTGTAACATTCGTTTTATGTTATCCCACACTTTTACCTAGCCATATTTCATGCCATTTCATTTCACTAGCCATTTCACTTATTTTTATCATCCCCCCTTCTCGCAATTGATTTATTATATGTTATGTTCGAAAGGGTCTCTATACTATTCCCATGTATGAATGCCTAAATTAAATCAAAAGAGTTGAAGTACTTGAAGGTTGATGAATGCTAAATATGAGAGATATTCCTCCCTGCAAAAAATCCAGGTTCCCTATGGCCCGGGTTATCAAAGCTAAATCTAAATAAAGGGACTAGGCCAATGAAAGGGCTTATATATTAAGAAAAAGAAAAAGAAAATACAAGGGATCACAAAAAAAGGCGCAAGGATGGGTGATTCGTGAAAGTGCTCTCTTTTAAGGCACACGCGTGGAAGAAAAATTCTTAAACCCCCAAGCTCTTGAAAGCTAAGGGGTAGACCAACTCCTATACACATTTCTTTTGATGGTCAACTCGCGATCACTTTCTTCCTAACATTACATTCATTCATTTACCCAAACCTCACTTAGAGACTTAGGACTTACAGCGTGTCTTGGGGGTCTAACACGTAAGTAATAAGGGTCTAATAATTGTGACACCATAGTTAATGGAATGTTTTTTTTCGATGGAAAGTAGTCCTGGGGCAACCCACTAAGTAATTACCCTCATTTCAAGGATGGTACCCAGGGTAAACCAGATTTTCTAGAAGCTTGACGTTTTCAACAATTGCTCATTTAGGAGCTTAGCATGTCATTGGTGGGAATTGAACCTTGGTAGGGAGGATAATACTCCACCGCTCAAACCACTCAGGCTAAAACCAATTGGCTTAGTTAATGCAATGTTAATTAAAGGAGCATTGAATTATTAGAAAAGTGCACTTGCTAACCTTTTCATGTGATTATTTATGTATTTGATGGTTTTCTCCTAGGTATACATCATTGGGGCTCCCCCTAGACACGAGTATGGTTTAATACTTGATTTGATAATGATGTGGCCAGCTTTGGAAAGCGCTCTCCTCTTCTACATATTTGGAGGCATTTGGAGGATCCACATGGCACTTCTTTGGGGGTCATCTCCTTCTAGTACTCACATGTGCCACATTTTATTGCATATTGGCTTAAGCATTCCATGGTTTTGACATCCTTGGGCCTAGGGAGGATGCTTGGCATGGTTTTGGAGTGGAATGCTCCACTTTAGGAGGAGTCGTTGGAGCATTGATGACCACTATGGAGGTGACGTCCCACATTGGAGGAGCTTCTACTCACATGTGTGGCCTTTCCAAGAGGATTGTTCACCTCTTTTGAGCTTTATGGTTGATGCATGGACCATGGATGATGATTTGGCACACTTGCACATGTTGTTACTTAAGGTCGTTGCACTTTGGAGGTGTTTTGAGGGTGAAACCCTAGGGTTTGGACCGCTTTTTCATTGATTTGATTGGATCTAGTGGAGCACTCATCTTCTTTGAGAGTATTTTTTATTATTCATGGATTATTTACTCATGCTAGTGGTGCGCCCCCCTCTCTTGGGCATTTGGTTAGTGTTTTGGCATCTCGACTTAGGGTTTTGGTATTTTGACCATGTCAAGAGAGGTTTTTTTTTAAATTTTTTTTTGTTGAGGAGGTTGATATTCTCTCTTCCTATATAAAGATAGCCTCCTACATTGTAGAACTTGTTAGAAACTTGTGGAGAACTCTTTCTTTGGCTCTTGCTTATCTTTCGCGGTGAAAGTTCATGGATGGTTGTTGCTAGCGCTATGATTTGGATGCTTTGATAATGCTTGGGTTTACTCTTGATCAACAATTGCTTCTTCTTTGGGATCATTTGCAAGTAAGCTTTTTACTGAGTAAGGTTAAGTTGTTTTGGTTGTGGATGAATAGGTGGTTTGCACTCAGCACTTGATTGTATGTCCTAGGATTTCATTATTGAAGTATTATGCCTGTTATCACACAACTTGTAGTTGTGCCTAAAGGTATCCCATCCGGGATGGTAGAGGTGTTGGACAACTAAAGAGGTGACCCAAGAGATGCCACGGTTCCCAATGCAAGTTGGGTGTCACGATAACCGAGGCACTCTTCACTTTAGATCAAGCCTAAGAAAGACCAAGGGGGAGACCCTAGCTTAGCCAATGAAGGCTAGCGAACGCAAATCTAGACCTCCTAGGGAAATGTGATGATGAAAGAGTAGGAGATCAAGACAAGACAAGATCTAGATCTAGGGTGATTAAGTGGACCCAAAGAGTTAAGATATGGTTGAAGAGGCTTATGAAGTGACAAATGGTTCAACCAATGAAAAATAAGGGCCACTTATGAAGTTGAATTAGTAGATCTAGATAGATTTACTATCTAGTACCATAAAAATTAGCCAAGTGGGGCCCACTCCTTAAAAAGTAGAAAATGGTCCAAGTTGGGCCCACAAGGTCAAAGTTGAAATGAAATGGCACTAAAGGTATGCTATAGCATGGATCTAAAGGTTTGATGAAGAAATAGCAATACCCAAGTATGGGATCTAGCAAATGGCCACCTACCCAAGGAGTGCGAATTGCCCCAAGGATGACTAGTGCCTTAGATCAAGGGCCAAATGGAGTCGGATGTCCACCAAATTATAG
This sequence comes from Larix kaempferi, assembly GCA_027924585.1. NCBI lineage: Eukaryota > Viridiplantae > Streptophyta > Pinopsida > Pinales > Pinaceae > Larix > Larix kaempferi. The sequence continues at coordinate 22,577,256 of BSBM01000887.1, forward strand.
ATCGAGATAGTCAAGATGAAAATCAAGGTGGGTTTTCAAGATCAAGTACATGCCATGGCTAGATCTCCATAGATCTAATGCATCACTAAGTGACCCAAGTGGGGCACAACCCTCAAAATGAGGAATGGGGACCACAAGGTGAAAATCAACAAAGTGAAGCACTAGGGGTAGGTTTCAAAGGTTGATCTATTCAATGAAACAAGAATCTCTCCTACCCACGTTTAGGAACTAGCCCAACTAGCCCTCCCCAAGAAGTGCGACTTTCCTTGGAGAGGCTAATATGCCTTGGAAAATGTGTCAAATGAAATCCAAACACCACCAAACTATAGATCCGAATTGCCGTGGATACTATAAAGGTGGGTTCTAAATGTTATCCCCAAAAGCATGCTAGATCCAAGTAGATCTAAAAAAAATAGAAAAAGAGGGTTTTGAATTTTAAGGGTTTTATGACCAATGAAGAAGAAAGAATGGATCTAGGTACATACCTTGTAGAACATACCTCTAATGCTTGTGGCCACTTTGCAAATTGATAACCTTCTCCTTGTGTGTATATTCAAGAGTGAGATCTAGAGTCTCCAAGCCAAAATGTCCTCCCTCAAAGATGACCAAATCGTCCTCCTGCAAGACAAGATCTAATGAGAAACAAGCCCAACAAAAGAATGATGAAAATGATGAAGAGATGTAAAAGAAAGCATCAACTATGTCACTAAGATACAATAATGATACTCCCTGTCACAAAGATCAATCCAAAGCAAGATATGAGGGTCCCCCCAACGATAGCCTCCTTCAAATCGTCCTCCTCCTCATCAATTCGGCCTTCCCTGTAGAAAACAAATTGAAGCCCCAAGAACCACAATGATACACAAGAACAAGATTGTACATTCAACTTGCAAAAGAATCCATCAAGACAAAAGAGGTAGATCCACAAAATAGTATTTTTATTCCAATCTTCAAGAGCTCCAAAGGTGCCTTTACAATGAGAGGGTCTCTTCCTTTTATAGGATAGGAAGACCAAAACCCTAAACCACTTTTAAAAACTAGTGGTTGAGATCAAAAGATATAACAATCTAATCAACGGCTAAGATGAGCCAATACAATATAAGACATGGATCACTCAACTAAGTGATGACGTCATAGCCTAAAAGGCTCAATGAGGGTGACGTCATACATGGGGGTGGCTAATAACATATGTGCCACAACAATAAGACCAAGACAAGTCACTAGGAGCACATGGTGGGGCTAGGAGGTATTAATCCCCTTCCCTAGCATGTCCCCATGGCACAATAATATAAAATATGAGTCTATGACATGTCCAAGTATACAAATGATCAAATCCTGTCCCCATCATCAGAGAGAGAATTACAATAAAAGAGCTACTGTAGCCCATGTGGACCCCACTGACTGGTGCAAACTAATCTGGAAGAAGGGGGATACACCATGGATGACCTTTAAGCAGACCAAGTGCCAAAACCTTGCCTCAATTGCCCAAATCGAATTCCTCAATGACCTTTTTTATTCCATGTTTTAATCCTCCTGAAAACCCTGAAAGTGCCCAAAACTGCCTTTAGGGTGCCCGCGCTGTCAAACTGAAGGTGCCATCATGTCTGGAAGATGGGTATAATGGTAAAAACAAGTGGCTGGACCACCCCCTTCCTCTGTAGCGCCCTAGGCAACGACTTGCCTCCAATGCTCCTGCTGGACAAGCTGGATCAACATGCCCAAACTGGTCAGTAGGTGGATAACTGCTAGAATCATGCCCAAAAGTGCCCGAAACTGAAAGATAAGTGTCTCAATGGATCCGGAAGACCCAAATCCACTAGAGATGAGTACTCATACACCTCATGATAACTTGTGGGGTCATCAGTAGGGTCCACCACACCTGGACAGTGTAAAATATGATGATCTGGAAATAATAGTAAAACTGATCAACTGCATCAATCATCATCTGGAGCATATGTCCAACATATGGAATCATCAATAGGTGTATGTGGGACCATAGATCAACATCATAAAGCGCAAGTGGTCCATCTCATCACAGATCCCAAGAATGACCATGGTCAAACTATGTTTGACTAGGTCAAAATATAACCAAAGACTAGATTATAACAAATGACTAAGAAATGTTCCTTTAACCATATTCACAGCTTAACTTAAAGTATAAACATCAATCGAGTGGGGTAGTTAATACATAGGCATTTAATGTTATTTATAACTTACTTGCACCAAAGCTTTAAAGACATACTTCATCCAATGGGCATGGCCTAACTGCTAGAAAAGGGTGAAGGCTAAGGACAAGGCTAGGTAGAAAGGGTGACTTGACCAACTCAACTAAGTGATACTTTGGACGGGGAGAGGGGAAGCTACACACTGTGCTGGACAAGATAAACAAAGGGAATGGCAGTGCCTCGCAGATGGATACGTTGTTTAGAGAGTGCTTATTCAACCTTGGCATCATGTCTTCATCAAGTTGATCCAAGTTCATTAGGATCATTCATTTAATTTCCATGGCCTTTTTGGCCTATATGACCCCTTTGGGATTTTGCATGCGCTTAAAAGCACAACTAATCGCAGCTTGCATCTGGGGTATATTTACATTTATGAGGTCAACGGTCATTAGATTTAGCATTTATTTAACCATTGCTTTTAGACCTTTTTGGACCCTTTGAGGGGTACTTTAGCATTTCATTGCTTTAGCCTTTAATTCATCGTGTGTTTAAAAACACATTCTAGAATTTAAATTCAATAGGCTTTCATAAGAGATTTCGAAGAATTTCCATAAGTAGTACATGTGCTTTTAGTTTTAGCCAACAACAACACATGTGACTAGAGGGAATTCCGCACTAAGCCACACATCGGGGCAATCGACTAGAATGATCTAGGCATAAAATCCAACTCACCAAAGGCAAGTTTTGTCACCAACTCAGAGCCGAGACACATAACAAACGTGGATGCTATCCAACACAGTGGTAGGAGTAGGGAAGTCCTCCATATCAAAAGTCAAAAAGGCAAGTCAGGGTGAAAGCCAAAATAGGGAAGGTCATGGATGGATGGAGTCAAGTGAATGTGGTGCCTAAGCTAGCAAACATAAAAAGTAAGGAAAGACCATGTCCATGCTCACAGGAGGGTAATGAAACCAATGAGTATAGTCAGTAAACCTTAAAGTGCAAGTAATACATCCAAATTTCCAATTCATTATTTACATCCAACAAATATAGTTTATTCCATTTATTAGATAATACTACCACCTCATGAGTTATTTACCAAGTTAATGCTATGAAGATGACTAAAACAACAAGATAATAGTCCAATGCTAACAATCACAAGTCTAATGGTCATATCACTGCATATCATCAATAACCATCATCTAGAACCACTGAAACACTGCTGCAATAATACAACTGGAACTCTGAAGCACTGAACTGAAACTGTATGGAACAAAAGGTCATATTGGTCATCAAATCTAAGCTCTTAAGGCTCATCCTTGGCACAAGGTCTACGCAATGTCTGATATAAACTGCTCTGATGTGTAAGTGATCGTAAATGAATCTGCTCATCGTAGCTGATCTCTATAAAGGCAAAGCTCTGAAAAGTGCACATATCTACTCAGCAAGAATAGTAACCCAGCTACTATGGTGTGATAACAATGCCAAAGTAGAATTGAAGAAACCACTTAGGTGATTCCCTTGTAGATCCTTGGGTGAATTCTAGCCTTCTTGAATTTGATAGGGTTTAGAACTCAAACCCTAGCTATCCTTGATGCTAGCTTGATTCCCATTACTAGCCTTGATTGACCCCATAGCCCAAATTCAAACCCTAGGCACTAGTCCATTTGTTTAACTTTATATCCACCCAAAATAAAAAAATCCAATCTCTTTCTTTTTGTTATTTTGCATTCTATGGTTAATTCATCTTAGACATTAATAATATTGTTAGGTTGCCCACTGGGAAAATAAGGAATAAACTCAAGAAGGAAGAAAGAGATAGGCGTGAAAGCGCACTGTATTTCTCATTAACCAAATGTACATATAAATACAATGAGAAAGGTCCCTTGGGTTTCATATTCCCAAGTGGACTCTTGGACTCTTGGGTGACTCTTGGTCTCCCTTTCACATTGATATTCCTCACACCGAGGATTAGACTCCAACAAATCTCCCCTTAATCCGAAGGGTGTATATGAGTCCAAGAAGAAGAAGAGAGATGAATAAGTGGAAGTGGACAGCTACCACCAGCTGAACATTTCCATCTCGAACATCCTTTAATTAGAAGGTTAGCTAGAAGCTTGCACATGCTTCTGCTAAATACAATGGCACTCTGAAAGGATGGTTTTTAGGTTGACCATCAACCGAAATGGGCTAGCAGAAGGCTGAAATCTTCTACTATGTATGTGGTTCAATGCGGACCACGAACTCTCAAACTTGGCGATAACAATCGCTCAGAGGTTCTCTGGAATGATTGGGATGGGCTGACACCAAACCAACTGGAGAGCTGAAAACAGGAAGTGAACAATTGCAACTTGATGAACATTTCCATCTTGACAACTGTTTGCCAAGTTAGCTAGAAGCTTGCACATGCTTTTGCTAAATGAAGGTGCTCTCGATACAGGTGGTTTTAAGCTGACCACCAACTCTGGAGCTCATTGAACATAGCTCTTCATAGGCTCGCTTGTTCCGGCTCGCTTGTACTCGCTCGCTTGTTACTGACGGTCTTCATTCCCCCCTTGTTAGGAACAATGTGAGGAGAGGAGAGTCTCATGGTGTCACAACTAGACACAAAACACATGAGTACTCTATGTCAAGTATATCTCTTCTGTCTTCAGGATACATGCATATCAGATGGCATCTCTGCATCTGGTGGCTGTCCAAACTCATTATGGATCAGGCTCGCTTGATATGACTTACTTGAGGAAGGCTGTAACTGTTTGTTGTCAAAAGGACAAGGCTTCGAAACTTGAAGTCTGACATCATGTTCCCCCCTGTCAGGTACAAAGTAAGAGGCAATACAATAATCTGCTGCCAGTTTCACTCTTGCAGGTTTCTTCAGCTTCACACACCGATCTGAAGAATGGTTGCTCTTCCCACAACGTAGACAAGGATGAAGATCAAAACACCGATCTTTTACATGGCCAACTCAATCACATTGTTGACATATGGAACTCAGAATAGGTTGTACATCTGACATGATTTCGTTGTTTTCTGGCAACTGATAGGAATCATCTTCAAACAAGGGGTTATTTTGAACAAGCACTAGTTCATAATGTTGATTCCTGTGATGTGCATCTTCCTCAATGGCTTCCAAATTCGGTAGTTGATTAATGACTGTTTGTAGTGTGTCTTTGCTGATTGTGATTGAGTCATCTGCAGCTGAATGTACTAGAGTGTTCAACAACTCTAATGTTTCTTCTGTATTAGACATAGTGAAGACAACTTGAGGCCTCCTTGTGCAGGTAGGACCAAATACAAGGACTCAATCAGACAGAGGGCTTCTTGCAAATCTTCCCTTTACAAGCAAAGTTTCAGCAGATTCAAACTTAAAAGAGAAGGGGTGTCGGTCTCAGCCGAAAATGCACCCACATACAATGTGAAGTTCAACTTGACTTAGGTTTGGTACTTTACACAAAACACAAATGCAAGTACCAAAACAAATACTAGAACTCACAAACAAAACAGAGTCTGTAAGTTACATTCATGAAGTTGAATGATGAATCTGCTATACCTGAATGATGTAGAAATTCTACTTTTGGAGCAGCTATAGCAACAACTGCAAACGTGCTTGGATTCTTCAAGCCGGCACACCAAACTGATCTTGAACTTCTCTGCAAGCTCACTTCTGCAGGATAACTAATGGCTAGAGAAAGAGCAGTCAATCTCAGTCGCTCGCACATACTTTGGTGGAATCCCATGCAGCCATATCTTTTTCAAACTCAGTTCACCAAGTTAATTAGTAGCAACTCCTGACTTCATGCAAAAATTGTAGACAATAACTTCAATGTTCCAGCTCCATGATAGAGAATGAATCCAAAGCAGAGAGCACTGTCATTCCACTTGCACCAAGATGCAAACTTTCACAATGCCAGTCACGCAACAATAGAAATAAGCAGTAACTTGATGTCAATACCAATGCAATACTTCAATACAAGTCACAACTCTGAGTGTGTGGATGTCACCCATCTGCTGGAAAGGCTGAGCATAGTTTGCTTTCCACATTCTCCACACAAGGTATCCTCCACATATTAAAGTTTCCACCAGTGGATAGTGGATTCCACCAACGCACCAGTATACACCAATATTCACTTGGAGAGACTTCAATTGTTTTAGCATCAAAGAGCGAAGAGGAAGCTCCAGACCTTCTGTTGGCAAGAGTTGTGGAGGAGACGGTGCTCACACGGATGCAGGTCACACAACAGAGAGAGAGATCTCCATGTAGAATTTAGGGTTTCCGTGGAAATTAGGGCTTCCATGAAACGTTCAACATCACCATAGTCTTCAAGGTTCAACGCAGCCCTCCAAATGGTAGCATACAAAGGCACAACAATGGTCTACACTTTGCAAGCAAGCTCCAATGGTCTTTTGCACCGTTACTTAGATTGTAGCTGAGGGCACTCACTATTCAGCACACGAGTCTCACGCCTTCACGCTTATAATAGCTCAGCTTCATGCTTCACGAAAGGTTAGCTATCAAATGCAGCAATAATCTGGAGGAGAGGCAGCTCCACATTGTTCACTTTTTTTTTGGCTTCAATTTTAATGCAGAGATGGAGGAGGTCGGAGCACAACAAGCAGGTCTCAACTCTAGCAAGGTAGTCGCAATCTCAAATAATGCAGCCTTCAACGATATGGAGGTTTCATGCATTTCAAGACTAGATCTATCTCAATCTCAGAGAACTCCAGTATCAATCAACATGCGGATGTTTCACTCAATAACTCAGTGATTGTGACAGATTTCAAAGGGCATTAGCAACTCCAAACAAATATTGGCCGCAACTCCAAACAAATGGCACGCAGTCTCAATGATTGACACAACTTATCACACCATAGTCAACAAAGCCCGCAACTCACACAGGTAGCAGTTGATGTGGAGATTCATGCTCAGAATTTGAGAAGTCTCCATGCATGGACGTAGAACGTCACCACAGGCTCATCTTTGAAGAAATAGAGGAAACTCCACGGTACACACTCAACTCCAATGCTTCCAAAATTCAATGCAGTAACCTCAAAAATGAATGTTTTCCATGAAATAGAATGCCCTCAATCGCCGCAATCAAGCTAGCAAAGAGCTTCCAACTTTTGCCACTGAGTGGTTCCACACTCCAAGAGGGAGGTTGCAGCTCTCAATGCTTATCACGCTCCACAAGAGGTCGCAGCCCAGCCTCACGTTCCAACGGGTTCACTCTAAATCGCAGCTTCAACGAGATGAGGTCGCAGTTTCAATGCAGCAGCTCCAAGTAGATGGCAGTCTTCAATGCAAGAGAGAGAGCCCACTATCATGCAACTAAAACACTGCATTGAACATCCTCGATTTCTCATGGACTATTGGGACGCATAGGTTGGAGAATAATGCCTGGCAGCGAAACATGTGCCAAAATTAGGGTTCCCAACGTGGAGATAAACATTGGAGAGAACGCATCTGCAAAATTGATGGCAGAAGATTCAGAGAGCAGATAACGATACCAAAGGACTGAGGGCCAAGAAACTAATGGCAGATTCGCTGGAAAATTTGCAGGCATGCAAAATGGCAAGCAGAGGGCAGAGAAACGGAAACGACTTCTGTGCAAGGAATACGCTGGAGATTAATAATACACTTTAGAATTAGGGTTTATGGGTGCGTTTCATCTCCAGAACTGAGCAGCAGGGGACAGAATGGTGTAAGACTGAGCAGCCAGACAATCAGAGAATATGGCAGGTCTGAGCACAGGCAGCAGGCTCATAAGTGCTCTGATACCACTGTTAGGTTGCCCACTGGGCAAACAAGGAATAAACTCAAGAAGGCAGAAAGAGATAGGCGTGAAAGCGCACTGTATTTCTCATTAACCAAATGTACATATAAATACAATGAGAAAGGTCCCTTGGGTTTCATATTCCCAAGTGGACTCTTGGACTCTCGGGTGACTCTTGGTCTCCCTTTCACATTGATATTCCTCACACCGAGGATTAGATTCCAACAAATATCCCTGTAAAACCCCAAAAATTCTACAGTTAAGATCTCCCTTAGTGCTGCATTTAATCCTCTAGCCAGGTCTTACCCTCTAGGGCTTGACTTGCATGTTAAAATCTGATTTTAGAGCTATTTTTAGGACTGTTTTGTTTGCTGGTTTACACATAAAAATACAAGGTGGATTATTTGTTAGACTTGCTTCCTAACTTTAGCTCTAATGCATCCACTCTTCATCTTTATCGCTGTGTTAAATTGCTAGCCTCTAGATTGTTTAACAGTGTTTGCTGGGCTGAAATTCATCATTAAATCACTGTTAGGACAGCCATTTAATTAGGTTTGATATGCTTTATTTTTCTAGGTTAATTGCAAGTGGTTTAGGGCATTGAAAACACATCTTTCGCTTGGTCTAATTAAATAATGAGCATAGATCTGTAGTCTATCTTTACTGTCAACCTAATAACTTTGCAAAATACTCCATGTTGATGGTTTTACAAGTAACTAATTGATCCTAAAAGCATTTAGTCCATAACTCATGGTTGCTTGTCTTTCTAGCCTAATTTTCATGCATTACAGTACTCTTTTCAAGGATGGAATTTACTACTGTTAATTATATCTTATTGCTGGTTTATTTTCATGTTTAGAACAGCAGTGTCCTTTATAAATAAATCTGGAAAGTGTTAACCCTCATATTGTATCAAATTAATCCAACAGATGACTATGATGACTTCATTCAGATTTCGGATCCCAACACAACATAATTAGTTGCACATGGCTTAGGGTCCCTTGGGGTGATTTTCATGTTATATTATTGTAAAGTATTGTTTGATGGTATGTATATACTATGTGGAACGACCCCCTCCTTAAAAAATGGTGGCACACTCCATTTAGACCAATTTAATCCCTCAAACTATGCTAAGCACATCCCCTGGAGACATAATCCCCTGTTTGTTGGATTTTGGAAACAACATTCCTTGATTTATGGGTTTTATGTTTGGAAATCCCTGATTTTTGGATTATGGGGACATAATTCCATGATTTTAGGGCCCAAAATCCCCGATCTTTGGATTTTGGTTGGGGATTCCTCTTTCTATGGGGGGTTCACCTCTTGAGGATATAATCCCCTGATTCAAGGGGAATTTTACCCCCCATGTGGCCTATCTTCTCTTAGAGGTGACACACTTCTCTATGCATGAGATCAACACTTGGCTAAGCTTTCTTAAAGTTAAATGTGGCGCACTCGCTCCATGCATGTGCTTGACACTTGGATAGGAACCCCTCTTGCTTCATGAGGCTATATAAGGAGACAACCTCTTCATTGTAAAACATGGTTGGACTTTTGGAGTTTCATTCTTTCTTGAGCTTAATCGATATATCTCGTCTTGGAGCATATTTTGTTGTAAGGATTCCCTTCTTCCTCATGTGTGGTGCACTTATCTTGCTTGGAGCTTCATGGTTGTAAGTTTATTGATGCTTTTACATTGTCATTTCTATGCTTCTTGTTTGGGTCGTTGGGAAAGGTGTTACCACCTCATTGGAGAAAGATGTATTAAGTTAATCTCTATTTCATCCTTTCTTGCATATTTATTTATACGGATTTATGTGTTGTATCTTTACCTTCATTCGGATTGTGCAACCATAAACATTTATTTATAAGGTGCAGCCCAAGAGCTAGAAAGGAAGTGGATACTTTATTCAATCGCTTCCCCTGTAAACCCCGGTTCATCTTCAATTCCATCAATTAGTGTTTGGGTTAGTGTTATCACACCATAGTAGTAGGGCTACTATTCTTGCTTAGCAGATATCTGCACATTCCAGAGCTTCCATTATTCAGAGCTTCGCTATGATGGTTGTATATTTTGAGATCACTCATGATCAGAGCAGTGTATTATTTAGACTTATGTTAGACGTTGTGTCAAGGCTGAGCCTTGAGAGTTCAGATTTGATGACCGATGTGACCCTTTATCCCATACAGTTTCAGTTCAATGCCTAGAGATGTATTGCAGCAGTGTTTCAGATGATATATGATGATTATTCTTGTGATGATGTTATATGACCTATGGATGTTTTATCATTGACTGTGGATTATTATCTTGTTGCTCTAGTTTTGTTCATAGCATTGGCTTGGTATATAATTCATAATGTGGCAAAATGTGTAAAACTTAAAATGAACTATAAAATGGACATTTACTTGCACATTTAGGTTGTTTGACAAAACTCACTGGTTCACTACCTTGCATAGATATGGTCTTTCTTGACACCATTTGTCTGCTAGCTTAGGCTCCACTTTCACTTAACTCCATCCATACATGACTTTCCTTATTTGGCTTTAAACCTTGACTTGTCTTTCTTGACTTTATAATACCGAGGACTTCCCTTTTTTCTACCTCTGTGTTTGGACCGCATCCCTGTATGTTTAGTGTCTCGGCTCTGAGTTGGTGACAAAACTTGCCTTTGGTAAGTTGGATTGTAGGCCTAAATCATTCTGGTCGGTTGTCCCGATGTTTGGCTCTGGTCCGAACTCCCCTTAGTCACTTGAGATGTTGTTGGCTAAAACTGAAAGCTCATGTACTACTTATGGAAACTTATATAAATTCGCCCATGGAAACTAATAAGGGCAAGAGCGATGAACTGCTAAAAAAATACTCCTCGAAGAGTATAAGAAAGGTCCAAAAAGCAATGGTTTTTAAATGCTATATCTAAACAATTGTTGACCTTATATGTATATGTAAACATGCCCTGGATGCAAGCTGCAATTAGTTGTGCTTATCAGCACACCTGAGATCCGAAGGAAAAGGCCATGAAATGAAATTGAATGATCCTAATGAACCTGGATCAACTTGATGTAGACATGATGCCTAAGTTGAATAAGCACTCTCTAAACAACTTACCCATTTGTGAGGCATAGCCATCCCTCGTGTTATTTTGTCCAGCACAGAGTTTGTAGTTTCCCCCTTCTCCCAGTCCAAAGTATCTTTTAGTTGAGTTTAGACAAGTCACCCCCTTTTGCCCAACCTTGTTCCTAGCCTTCATCCTTCGCTAGCAGTTTGACCATGTCCAATGGGTGAGTTTGTCATTTAAACTATTGTGCAAGTAATTACAAATAACAAAGGAATATGCTAACATGATTAATGCCACTGAATGGATGTTATACTTTAAGTTAAGCTGTGAGTATGATTAGAGGAACATGTCTTAGTCTACTGGTATGATTTATCCTTGGTTGTATATGGACCTAGTCAAACCTAGTTTGACTATGGTCATTTCTTGGGATCCGTGATGATGTGGGCCATGACGGCTTATTGATGATGATGTATGGGCTTGCATACTCCTATTTATAATACTATATGATGGACATATGATTCAGATGGTGATTGATGTAGTTCAACAGGTTTTATTATTACTTCAGATCATCAGATTATGCACTGTCCATATATGGTGGACCCTACAGTTAGCCCATCATGGCAACCCATGGTGTATGAGTACACATTCTTAGTAGATTTGGGTCTTCTGGATCCAATGAGACACTTATCTTTCAGTTCCAGGCACTTCTGACAGTGATAGATGCAGTTTTACATTTGTTGACCAGATTTGGGGCTGATTTCCCAGCCTAAGCAACAGTGGCCATGAGAGGCCAGTTCACCTAGGGCGCTGTATGAGGAGGGGGTGGTCCAGCGACTTGTTATTACCATTTACCCCCCCTTCTGGAGAGCCTGGTGGGCTCAGATTGATAGCGCAGTTGCCCTAGGAGGCAGTTTCAGCACTTTCACAGTTACCAAGGCAGTCCAGACACCGGATAAAAGGGTCACTGAGGAATTCGATTTGGGCAATTGAGGCAAGGTTTTGGCACTTGGTTTTCACAGAGGTCTTCCAGGGTGAACCCCCTATCTTCCAGCCAGTTTTCACCACTTGGGTGGGTCCACAGAGGCTACAGGAGGCCTTTTACTGCTTGTCTGTCATAGATTTTGAGGACAAATTTTATCATTTATATTTATTTTGGACATTTTATATTATTTTATTATGCCATGGGGATGAGCTAGTAAGGATTGATGCCTCCTAGCCCCACCATGAGCTCCATGTGTCATGTCCTAGTCATATGAGGTGGGATTTTGTACTTTTACCCCCTCTAGTGGATGACGTCACCCTCCATGAGTCTCTTTTAGCTATGACGTCATCGTTATTTGAGTGATCCATGTGTTATATTGTTATGATTCATTATTAGCCATTGATCATGTATTGAGATCTTTTAATCTCAACCACTCATTTCATAAAGTGGTTTTGAGATCTAGGGCTTTGGTCTTTATTATCCTATATAAGGAGGAGGACCCCTCATTGTAAAATCATCTAGAGAATTTGGCTCTTGGCTCTTGGAATAAAATTTCTTTCTTTTGGAGTACATGCTTGGGTTTGGAGTGGATGTTGGTTGCTTTGATTGTAAATGCTTTTGTCCATTGCACTGGAGGATCTATTGTAGCCATCTGGCATATTTTGCCATATCTTTTTACAGGTTAAGAGGACGTTTTTGACAAGTGCGAATTGGTGGGGAGGCTTGCCCTTCAACCTTGGAGGAAGACGTTTTGGTTAAACAGGGAGTGGTTTTGTCTTTGTGCCAACTATTCTTTGCTTATCTCTCTCTTGCTTGTATCTACCTTCAACATGTTAAATTGATTGATGCTTTGCTCCTTGGTTTTGACAGGTTAGAGGGACACACATGTGGCTTGGAGAAAATCGATTTGGCAAGAGGGTGTCAAAAATTCTCGATTTGATCTTTGGAAAAAGTAATCCTTATCTCAATTAGCATTCATCTCTTCATCCAGGTATGCTCCAAAGGTATGGTATTCTTCTTCCATGGCTTATCCATAACTTCTAGATCATAAAAACCCTAATTGATTAAAACCCTCATTTTTACTTTTTCTTAGATCTACTAGCCTAGCTTTTGGAAAGATATTAAAAACCCACCTCTATAGTATCCACGGCAATTCGGATCTATAGTTTGGTGGTGATTGGGTTCCATTTGACACACTTTCCAAGGCACTTAGCCCTCCTTGAGCAAAATCACACCACTTGGGAGAAGCTAGTTTGGTTGGTTCCAAGACATGGGTAGGTGAGATACCACTTGATTCATGATCCTTATACTTGATAACCTACCCCTAGTGCTTCACCTTGTTGATTTTTGCCTTGTGGGCCCCATTCCTCATTTTGAGGGTTGTGCCCCACTTGGGTCAATTTGGTGATGCATTTTAAATCTCAGATCTATGGAGATCTAGCCATTGGATGCCCTTGATTTTCAAGATCCACATTGATACTTGCCTAAACTACTTGGATCTACAATTTGGTTGCCATTGGACTTGATTTGACACACCTTTCCATGCTTTTAAACCTCCTTGGGAAAAGTCACACTCCTTGGGTGTTTGAGTTTGTCCACTTCTAGGACATGGGTGGCTGTGATCCCGCTTGATTTGGAAAGAGCATACCTTGAAACCCCTACCTAGTATCTCACTTTGTGAAGTTCTGCCTTGGGGGTATCATTCCTCATTTTGGGGATTGTTGTCCACTTGGGTCACATAGTGAAATATTAGATCTACTAAGATCCAACCATCACATCTTGAATAGCCCACTTGATTTGCATCCTAGGTGTCCCGATCTACAATTTGACATCTCTTTTGACTCCATTAACCCATCTATCAAGGCACTAGTCCACCTAGGGTAATTTGCACTCCTTGGGAGTTGTGTCAAGTCCTAGATCCCATATGTGGGTATCTCTAATTTCACTTTAGATCCATAGATCTACTCATAGCATACCCCTTAGTACCATTTACACCCTTAACTTCACCTTGTGGGTCCCATTTGAGCCATTTCCATATCCCAAGGAAGTGGGCTCCACTTGTGTATTTCATGGTACTAGATCTTGTCATCTTATCTCATCATGTGCCCTAAATCATTCATTGGTTGAAACATAAGGAATTCCCTAAGCCTCTTTCAACCACATTTAAACTTCTAGGTCCACCTAACCTTGCATTGGTTCCCGTAACTTGTCTTTTACATATCCCTAGGAACCTTTGTTTGGGTCCAATCATTTTTGATTGGTTATAGGGTCTCCCCCTAGGTCCTGACTTATCTCGATCTAAAGTGAAGAGTGCCTCGGTTGAGGTGACTCCCAGCCTGCATTGGGAAGCGTGGCATCTCTTGGGTCACCTCTTTAGTTGTCCATCTCCTCTACCATCCCGGATGGGATACCACTAGGGACAACTACAAGTTGTGTGATAACAGTTAGCAACTGCAATTCTTCCCTCTTGGTGACCTATTAAGCAAGGCCCTCGTAGTTGGTGATTCTTTGGCCCCATTTTCTTTTTGATTGGATTGGCACTATTCCTTGGAGTGATCCCCCTTTATCCTCCCATCACCTATTTTTCGTATGCTACATAAGACACAGGTTTTGCTCTAGTAATCCTAGTTTAAGGAAGCCCCCCTTGGGTTGAAGAAGAGCCAACCAAAACTATGAAGGGGATTGGTGTGGTGACATTGGCCATTCCTCTCGGTTCCCCTTGGCTAGTTTGCTTCTTCAAAATTTAATCACACATGCTAATTTGGGCGGTAACAGAAAGTTTAGGTAAAAATTGGTAACCAAAGATTAATCATTGAAACCCTAACTCAATTCAATCATAATCTAAATCCAGATTTAAAATCCATTTAACTTAGTTTTACAATTAATCAACCTCATAAACCAATCGTTGAAACTTAGTTGCCTTATGGAATCGCCCCTAGTGCTAGGTCCCCTTTTTCCCTTATTGCATTGAAGTGAAGAGAAATCATTGCTGAGGTAACAATGGAAACACTTATAGTAGTTTCCCTTAGCTATACCCTTGTGAAGACCTTGCACTTTAGGGGTGTTAGTTTGTGTGGGAACATTTTGGCGTCGTTGCTAGGGACAAGGGTGTTTTCGGATAAATCCTTTACTTCAACCCCTTGATGAGATAGATTTGATTTCATATCCTGGATATTTCATTTGGTGACTCAATTGAATCTAGAAACCCAAAAGAGATACTCAACTAGGAGTTCTTCTCAACGTTTTGTTCAATGCTTTTCCACTCCTGAAAAGGTTTTCCAAAGAAGGCCAAAGGTAGTAAGCCTGTCCTCATCCACCATGGTAGGTAAATCGTGGCTCAATAATGCTTTCAAACCTTTAGATATTTCAGGGATCCAAAATGCCCCTCATGATATAATACCCAAAAAGCATAAATGGCTCCCAATCTTTACAAGGAACAATGTAGTTACAACCGAGGAACATATCTGAAATTTCTATGACGGCACTGGCAAAAATAACATACAAGATGAAGATGTAGCTATGAATTTTTTTTCCATATCCTTGCAAGAAGATGCTAAGTTTTGGTTTATGTCCCTTCCTGACGGTAGCATAAAATCATGGTAAGTCTAGACTTATGAATAACACTGATCCAACCCTAAATTTGATAACTGCTAAGACTCAAAAAATTGAAAAAATAACCTCCGAACTTATTCAATCTCAAACAATCCTCTTAAACAAGGTAATAAGTCTAGAGAAGGAAATGGGGCATCAAGATGATTTCCCTGCAAGATATCAACATAATAATCAACCTAGAGGAAACCTAGGATGGAATAGGAATAGGTTGCCTCAAGAAACAAGAGTCCTAAACACGCTTGCGTGGACTATTTTTTAGTCAATCAGGATGAAGCCCCGTGGTGCCTACCCTATAATGATTATCATCACAAATGGGATTGTCCTCAAGGTCAAGGATTTGGAAATAATGAAGATCCCTATGGCCCTTTCCCTGAAAGACTGAACTTGGTTGGAGACACAGCTTCCAAATATAATGTTCAACCAAGGACTCATCCATTCACTAGTGCCCAAATGAGACAAATCAAATAAGAAAGTATTGATTCCGCTAGATTGGCTAGAATTGACATGCTGGTTCAATGGATGAGGAATAAAAAAGTAAGCTTAGGAAAGAGAAGTATCTTCAATACATGAGATGAAAAGAAGCACAAAACAATTTTCAACCTAATGCTCCCTGTTATGTGGTACCGGTACCAGCGCACCTGCAGATATACCCAGGGAGAAAGGGTCATTTTTTCCTGACCAGGAGGGGTGTTATCCAGCTTTTTCTGAGTGGGGGGGTATGGCTAAACTCTTTGGTTTCTCCTCTAGGGGTACTATGGCTTAGTGGCATTGCTGACTGCCTCATGGAAGGGCTTGAAGCCCTGAGGTTGGTGTCCAGGGTCCCCGGGGGTGGGTCATTGGGTCACATGACCCCCACCTTACTTTATCACACTGGTGGCACTTTTTTTCAGCATTGAGGTTCATGCCTCTACTCCAGGCCAGCATCCACACCCTCCTGGTCCTCCATTTCAGCAGTGCCCTCTCTCCTTGGCTTGCTCATGATGATGACGTTATCCTTCCTCCAGGCCAGCATTGCTTGATTAGGGGGGGCGTTGAGGAATTTTCACTACTATTGGGGTTAGATGGGGTATGACGACCCTCCCCTCCGCACTCCAGGCTTCAGATCGGAGCGATATGGTCATTTTTAGTTATTTTAGTCATGTGCGGGTAAATTTTGGGGAAAAATGTCCCAAATTACCCACAAATTTGATTATTTTATATTATTTTTGTTATAATTTTAAGTTGACATTTTATACTTTCAAATTGACATTTTGAAGGCATGTTGGCCTGGATATTTTTGTAATGTGAGCGTGAGAAGGTATAAATAAACCAAAGTTGCAAAAATCGCCGAAAAAATCGCGCATTTTCCCCTCCGTCGAAAAATTGGCCTTGAAAAGCCCGATTTTTTAAAACCTCGCCGAGTTGCGACTTTTTTCGAAAGTCGGCGAGTTTTTTGAAAAAAGCGCGGGTTGACAGAAAAAAGTGCCCAGGCCGTCAAGTCCACGGTTTAAAGAGGCAAAAGTCATTTTTTTTTGTCATTTGTTTCATTTGGTTGTTGGAGAAGGAGTGTGAAGGGAAAGAGGGCACCATCAACCACTTTGGAGGCATCCAAGACTCCAAACACCATCTAAGATCACCATTGTGAATTTTTGTGGAGAAAGGGTTCAACTTCAAGAGTCAAAACTTTGCCAATCAACCAATTCGTCTCACAGGTATGTAGTGATTCATTTTCTTGTATCTTTTTTATGATTTTTTTGCATGTTTGCTTGCCTATATTCTTTCCTATATTCCTTTATTTTTTTTGCCATTTTGCCAATGATTTCCATGTCCATAAATATCAAAAAGAGTCAAAAGGTAAGGGGGTTTTAGAATGGAATAGCATGCTTGTTTCTTAGATCTTTAGCCACCCTCTTGTTATCATTTTTCATGGCCAAAAATATAAATTTAGAGGTCTGATTTTTTAAGCCAAATTGTTGCAATTTTTTCAAATGGGGTTTAAATTAATTGTTTTTGTATTTTTGTGCCCTAGGTTTGCATTTTGACGTTGCCATTCCATTTTCCAAGATGCCAAAGCCATTGGACCCGTTTTGGCAGTATGGTGAGCCCGAGGATGGAACAAACATGCAAAATTTGAGTTGCAAATTGTGTGGGCATCACATGTCAGGAGGGGTTAACAGGTTGAAATACCATCTAGCTAAACTCCCTGGGCATGATGTTGGCCTTTGTACTGCAGTGACCTCAGAGATCATGTGATTTGCCCATGACGCAATCCATGAAAAGAATAAAAAGAAGGATGAGATCGCCGCAAACAGAGCTGAGATTGCAGCTTTTGGCCTAGCAAGAAGTGTGGGGGCATCAGGATCTGCCACTGTCGGTGAGGGTAGTGTGAGGGGCTCCACAGCCACAGATTCACCTATCGGGAGGGGGGGCCTCATTGTATTTTGTTCCACGAACAGGAGGTGGAGCACAACCTTCTATCAAGGCAGTGATAAAGAAAAATGAGAAGGTAGAAGTGGACAGGGTGATGGGGAGGTGTCTTTATTGGAGTCACATACCTCTCAGCATCGTAGAAAACAATCCATTTTGGCAGCCGCTGTGTGATGCCATTGCAGTATTTGGCCTGGGGTATAAAAGTGCCACCTTCAAGGAGTTGCAGGGTCGAATCCTTTAAGCAAAAAAGAAGGACATCGGTGCTAGGCAGTCATGGGAGAGCACTGGATGCATAGTCATGTCCGATGGTTGGTCAGATGGTAAGGGTAGATCCCTTATCAACTTTTTGGTACATTGTCCTAGAGGTACCTTGTTTGTGAAATCAGTCGATGCATCGACATATGTAAAAGATGCAGTGCTTTTATGTGAGTTGTTAGATGGGTTCCTACAGGATATTGGGGTGCACAATGTTGTGCAAGTTATTACGAATAATGCAGCTAATTATGTGGCTGCTGGCAGAATGCTTATGGAGAGGCACCCCATTTTGTTTTGGACTCCATGCGTTGCTCATTGTATTGATTTGATGCTGGAGGATATTGGGAAAATTCCCTTTATCAAGGTGGTGATTGATCAAGCTAAGAGCATCCCCAAGTTCATTTACAACCATACTTTTGTTCTTAGCGTTATGAGGAGGCACACAAAAAACAGGGAGTTGAAGCGTCCCGCAATCACGCACTTTGCCACCACCTTCATTGCTATTCAGTCCTTGCTTCTATGTCAGTTTGAGTTGAAGCAAATGTTTGTTTGTGATGAGTGGCGTGATTGTGCTTACAGCAGGAGAGAGGATGGGAGAACCATTGCCAAGTTGGTGTACACTGACTCCTTCTGGGAAGGAGTGGGGGAATGTTAGCGCGACGCCAGTCGACAGGGGTCCCACTCACCGTTGACACATACTGCGGTCTTCCTGAGCACCGGCCCGGACAGGGTTTATCCCACCCAGCAACACCTGCAGAGTAGATGAGGTCTCACCCGAGGCATCCAGGAAGAGCAGACGGAACCATGTTTTTGCCGAATGAAGGAGGATGGTTGCGGCTATGATACTTAAACTTATTGCAACACAGCAACAGAGATCTTTAAGCATTAAACATAGTAGTAAAGCAATATTCAACCCAAACATTCATCATTGCAACAACAGTAATTGTAAAGCAAGTATCACATCAAAGAAGCATGACATTATTCGTATAGTGCAATATCACATTATCATAACTGGAACAAATTGAACACAGGGATTGCACCAAAATAGCTTCATTATATTATCATTGTTAACCCAGATACAACATCTCTGTAAAAACTAGATCTCCGCAATGACTCTTGACATCAAAACATACCCAGGAATCATACAACCAACATCAAGCTTCACATTCTTCCGCTGCCGAATTATTATTTCAACACTTACAATTCTTACCTATATATAGGCTTCCGCCTTACAACTCTTGTCCACTTACTACCGACTTCCTAACTGACACTGTGGACAAATGACCCAATATCTAACTGACTTATCCAAAAACGATCAAAAACCTGCATTTTGCAGTATAACTGACTCAACATTACATCATATGTGGTCCAAATGACCCAAAACCCGCATTCCGCGGTACAATTGACCCAAAATGCATAACTAATCTTCCGTTCATCGCCATTCGCGTCATCTTCTGCCTTGTTGCAGCATCGGAGATGCTGCGGTAGTACTTTACCAACCCGCCTGCCAACAGGCCCCCAACACAATCTTGTGGCTCTCCCTCGAGCCACGTCAACAGGATACAGTGTACTCCGTTGTTTTGAGCCTGGTTGCCTGCGTCTCCAGCTCCTTCATCTGAGCAACAACTTCCTCAATTGCCCTTCGTTCATCCATGTCAGCCTGAGGCGTTCCCGATTTCATCTGTGCCTTCAATTCCTGGTTCTCCTGTCGCAACTGAATAATGGCAGCCCCCAGTCGCTGTACCCGGTGGAGCACATCTACCTCTTTAGTGGGCTCCGACACATTTTGATAAGCTTTCGTGATCGCTCGGTCAACCCGTACACTGTCATCCCACATATGAGCCTTCTCCACAATAAGGAAATCATGTTCCTTTTTCAGGCCTTCAATTTCGCGTGCCTTCTCAGCGCGTTCTTCCTTGATGTGTGCTTCAAGGTCATCCACGGCCTGCCGTGCGGAAGCAACCCTGGCAGTCAATTCTGCGATAGTGCGTTGCGCATCGGCCTCGCTCGTCTGTAGTCGAACACACATACCACTGATCTGCCGCAGTCGGTCAGTTGTTTCCTTGCTGGTAGTAGCCTGCAGAGTGGTCAATCCTTCCGCAGGCAAGGCATTCACATTAATGGTCATCGTGTTCAGCTGCTGCAGCAACGTGTTTACTGCCGCATCCTCGGTCACAATCGCAGTCGGGGGAATCTCCACATTCCTGACCCGCGGCTCAGTGTTGATTGTGTCAATGGTTGATGCTGCTACTTTCTCTGGTGCCTTGCCGAAAACCATGTGATATAGAGATTCTAACCGAGCGGTGATCGCATGAAATCCTTCATCTGCTTTCCTTGCCATCTTGTCTGCTGCCGCAGAGGATGCAGTATTGAGCGCTGTGAGCAGGCGACCCAACTGTGCCTCGGTAGGCAAGGACAACCCGTTGATTGTTATGTGCTCCTGATACCTTTTCGAGCGGTTCTCTTCAAGCTCTCGGTCGCTATCATCTGATATCGTTTTGGTCGATTGGTGCCCTGATTCGTGGTGACTCTGCTGGTCCTATACTGATACCCGATCATCTGGGCCCAAGGCCGGGTCACCGGCTTCAATGTTCGATAAACTCATGGGTTGTCACCATTCCTCCGGCCACTCGTTCACAGTAGCCTCCAAATCTTTGGACGTCACCTTATACGAGGTCTGCAACCATTGCCGATCAGGATCACGGCGGGCTTGGATATGTATGGTATGCGGCCGAATTGCAAACGCCATGACAGGTTTGAACCGTGCTATAGTTTCTTCAGACATTCGCAGGACCTGGGTTGCCGCGGCGCAAAGCATCTCCCAATACAGCCAAAACTGCAATTGGCAATCCCAGAGTCTCTCTGGCTCCCGTACATACCATAGATTTTGTTATCGCGCCCCCCGTCGTTCTGCTGCAGCCGGGCAGTCCATGCCTTGGTACGTGCCGGGCTCTTTCCATGCGACGAGGGCGATCAACAGCAACAACCAACTGTATGTGAAGGCACCCTTTCCCGATTGGACTGTCACAGCATCCTCCATCAATTGATTCAAGATATACAGGGACCAGTTCATTTGGACCCCTTCCGCGCATTGCTCCGCGCATGCAACGATCCCCGAGTTGCACTAGTTAGGTCGACCACCCCGAGTTGCCCCGTGAGTACCGCCTGATCATTGCAGCTACTGGTGTGATACCCACGCCCATCCGTTTCTAGGCCATATTTCTGTGCCAACTACAGCGCCCGCTTCTTGTCGTTTGCCTTTCCTTGAATGAACTGCGACGGATCAACTCCATTCTTAGGCAAGCTGGTTATGTACGAAATTAAGTCGACGGTGACCGGGCTTCGCTGCTCAGCCACAACGAACCACCATGAAAGTATGTGAGGAGCTGCTTTACACATGCATTGACTTCCGCCAGTCGCCCGAAATGGGGCATGTTAATAAGCCCTAACAAGTCGACCTGCTTCAATCCTCATGCCCAGTCTTATACCGTCGGTGTCGGGGAAAGTCGTGTCTCAGGCACATATGGGGCGGATGCAATGTCAGGGTAGGCCACCATATCATGGTCGTCGTAGCGTAGGTGCAACAATGCTGGCCTAATATCCATAGAGCACTCCATTCCAGCCGGGAGTGTAGTTATCTTCACCCCATACTTCTGTTTTGGGTTTATCTTGCGTGGGGTGGCATCTAGCCGAACGGGAGGGATATACCCAAGGATGTCACCGGCTGACAGTCCCGCCCATGGGGCAGACTCTTGAATGGGGCGACTGAACTGCCCCATCTGTTCCTGAGCTTTGCCTGCCGTCGCAGCGGAGGACCAAAGCACCCTCTTACTCTGCGGGGACTCAGAGTGCTGACCCCCCGTCGCTTCTTAACGACAACTGATGCTCCTACCGGCATATTGGCAACTTCGGCTCCAAGATCAATGGCTCCAGATGACACAACTTCTTGCTCAACAACGACCGGGATGAACGGAGACTCCACTTCGTTGCTAATCTCAACTGTCTCCGGTTCGCCTGGCATGCCTCACAGCTCCTCGTTATATGCTTGTCAGCACCTTGCTCAATTCACGACTGCACTCTGCAACAACACTTCTCAACTGATTTCTCGGTGGCTTCCGACCAACTCCGATTCGGTTTTATAACGTTCAGCCAAATCTGCCATAATCATCACGAAATCATGCATCAACTCAACCAAAATCCCGTATTAGTGACGCAAATCCGTCGTCAATCCTGTTCGCCAATCGGCTGGATCCGCCATTAATTTCCATCATGTGGACATGCGCCATTAGTTAACTGTCGAACTTTTGGCATTTATTGCTGATTTGACCCGGTCGCAACACTGCCATGTGTCGCCGATCGTTCCAATCTTGCGGCAAAAAGCCTCCCTGCTTCCGTATACCATCCGTGTTGGTGCGCCATCCTGCCACCAACCAATGGACGACTCTTTTTTTGTTTTTGTTTGTTCATGCGACTTAGGCATTGCGGTATTCCAAGCCCGACTGATAGGGCTTCAACCTATGACCATTCACCAGTTTTGGGAGCATCGCCCCGTCCAGCTGCTGCAGCTGAACCGCACCCGCTGAAGTAATACTACTGATGCGATACGGACCAAGCCAATGCATCTGCACCTTTCCTGGATGTTTCATAAACTTGCTGTCGTACAACACCAAGTCACCCTGCTGAAACTGTTTGTTTATAATGTGTCGATCATGCCATGCTTTCTGGCGATCCTTCTCTACCCCCTGGTGGAACCCAGCGATGAAATGATCTTCCTCCAACTGCACCAACTGCTCTAGATGGTCATCTAGTGCCGCTGCATCATCCAGGCCTGTTGCGGCCGCGATGCGCAGACTCGGGACAATATACTCCATGGGCATAATTGCTTCTTGTCCATACACCAGCTTAAATGGTGTCTGCCCTGTCAGCCGTTTACATGTGGTGCGATAGGCCCACAATACTGCTGGGATTTTGAGATCCCAGTCATCGCGGTTCACGTTACACACCTTTGTCAGCGCATGCTCCAATATCTTATTGAAAGTCTCCATCGTGCCATTCGCCTGCGGATGATAGGGTGTACTCTTCTTATGCTGTATCTGCAACTCCTCCGTCAATGCGTTGATGGTGCGGTTAAGGAAGTGGCTGCCTTGGTCGCTCAATAATATCTTGGGGCAACCGAAGCGAGTGATAATGTGGTCAAAGAGAAACCGTGCAGCTGTGGCCGCGGAGCAATCAATGACTGGTGCAGCTTCTGCCCATCGAGTCAAATACTCTGTCGCAGTGATAATATAGCGTGCACCTGTGCACTTCCCTGGTGGATTGATCGGTCCTACAAAATCCACCGCCCATTTGTCGAACGACTGCAATGTCAAATGGGGCATCAACGACATCTCATCGCGTCGGGATGGTTTACCAGTTTGTTGACAGACATCACAAGACCGCGCATAGTCTGTCACATCATTATGTAGTGTGGGCCACCAGAGCCCAGCACGCAGCACTTTCCTAGCAATCGCCCTACCGCCATAGTGTCCTCCGGCTACTCCTCCATGCGCTTCTGTTAAGATCTGCGATTGCTCGTACGGCAAGACACATCTGCGCAATACCTCATCGGCACCCATTTTGTATAACTCTCCTGCAATTAGCTGGAAGTCTGCAGCTTTGACTACCAACTACTTCTTCTGACTGGTGGTGAACTCATCTGGGGCAGTACCCATTGTAAAAAACTGGATGATTTCTGCAAAGTAGCCATCTGCAACCTCAATCCGAAACAGTTGAGCATCTGGTAAACCATCTTCAATGTTGTTTGGCTCCTCTCTTGTATCGATCCGTGAGAGATGATCAGGACCGACATTCAACCGGCCTGGCTTCACAATGATTTCAAAATCGAACTCTTGAAAAAGAAGTAGCCTGTGGCATATCTTCCCCCTCAACACAGGCTTATTGACTAGGTATTTCAACGCGGAATGGTTGGTGAACATTTTAAAGTGCCCACCCAACAAATAGTGCCTGAACTTCTGCAGCGCGTAGACCATTGCCAAACCTTCCCTCTCAATGGTAGTGTAATTTCTTTTTGCAGATGACAACTTCCGACTTGCAAAAGCAATAGGATGATCAAGGTCGCCTTCTCTGGGTTGAGCCAGTACAACGCCCAACACAATCGATGAGGCATCAACATGGACATGGAATACCTTACTCCAGTCCAGAAATACCAATATCGGTGCCGACTCCATCTTCGCCTTCAGTGTTTCAAAGCTAGCCTGACATTCCGGGCTCCACTGGAATGCCGCATCCTTCTTCAACAACTTCTCCATAGGGGCAGTGATCGCAGCATAACCCCTGATGAACTTGCGATAATACCCCGTGTGTCCCAGAGTCGCCCGCAGCTGCTTAACAGTGGTCGGGGGTTGCAAACTCAAAATGAGCGCAATTTTAGCCAGATCAACCAACAACTCTTGCTTACACACAATATGGCCAAGCAATATCCCAAACGGTGCACAAAATATGCATTTTTTCAGATTCAGCGATATCTGGTGCTGTCGGCATCGCTCGAGCATCAACCACAGATTCGCCAGATGATCACGGACTAAACCATAAACTGTCCAATCGTCCATGTATACCTGTAAAAATTTCTGAATGAAGTCTTTAAATGCAGCAACGACAACCCACGAAAATATCACTGGTGCGTTCTTCAAACCAAACGGCATTACAGTGTATTGAAAGCAGCCCCATTCAGTAACGAAAGTTGTCTTATGGCGATCTTCTTTGGCAATGCGGATCTGATGATAGCGAGAGAACCCATCTGTGAAGGAGTACATCTCCTGGCCACCCACACCTTCAAGCACTTCATCAGTAAATGGAGTGGGGAACGGATCGTGCAAACATCATCATTTAGCTTCCTGAGGTCAACGCAAATGCGCACTTCGCCAGTCTTCTTATCCTGCACCACCATAGGACTAATCCATTCCGACTCCTCAACTGGTTCAATAATACCAGCGTCCAACATGCGATCTAGTTCAGCCTTGACCCGCTCCTTATGTCATGGATTCAATCGATAGGGTCGCTGCCGGATCGGCTTAGCATCTGGTTTTAACGGAATCTTCATTTCTCCTAAGTCGCCCAAAATCCCCTTCATGTCAGAAAACTTAGTAGGAAATATGTCCTGAAACTCATGGAGCAAATCAGTGACTTTGCTTATCAACTCATCATCCCAGTAATCCCCGACATTTGCGAACTTCGGAGTGTCCTCTATCCCAATGTTAATCTTGCGGATCTTCAACGGTTGACTGATCGGGTCACTTGGCGCATCAGGTGGTACCACAGCACGACTTCCTTCTGACTCCGTAATATTCACATTCCGCGGATTATCACCATCTTCTGGCCCACCACTGATATTGAAACACTCCATGAGAGACTGCATCTGGCAGTGCGTGTGCAGATCCGCAGGATATGCCAGCGGGACAACCTGCAGAATTACATCACGGATGAGCTGCAATGCATTATTAACCTCTGGATCGACATCTGTAAAACTGAATGTATGGGTAAAACACACTGTGAGCTCCGACCAAGTAGAAATTTCCCCTCGCAACTCAGCTGCAGTATACCATGAGCGCGGCATCTCATCCAAAGTATGGATAAAAGCATGGGCCCACTCATCTTTTGGGCGGGATACCCATAACCGCTGACATTCCATCAAGTGACCACCGGATCAGTCCGACCATCATACTTTCCAGTGTGATAAACCTTAGTATCACCAAAACGTACCATCGTCAATCTTCGACCATCCATCAATTGATGCCTTGTGTGTCGCCCACCAGCATGCTGGAGCAGCCTTCAATGCTGCATTCAATGCCAGCAAGCGCTGTGGTTCGAAAACTCTTTCTTCAAACTCCATCAGAAAGTCGGATAAGCCAGGTAGTCCTTCATATATTGGTAGTGTAACCGTTTCAGTTGCGACATGACATAATGACTGTGTGACCAACCCGCACTTACGGAGCGACACTTCGTGCAAGCGGTTCTGCCAATATTCCAGCGCATCATCAGAGTTGGAATACGTAGAGTTGTCACTGCGCCATCCCAGCTCACCGTTGGCAGTCGGATGTATATAATCTTCAGAAATATTGAATGCATGGTCCCATCCGCTGGGATTGTCGTCCTTTACTGGCTCTATGTAGCGGCATCCTTCAGCCGGATCCAACGGGGCGATAACTCTGAGATCGCGATTGTCAAAGGTCATCATCCGTCGCTTGAAGTTGATTACAGCTCCACTATCATTAGCCCATCCAATCCCCAATAGCGCGGGATAGGAGTTGCTGCCTTCAACAACTTCTATGACATCAAAGTCGGCATAGGTTTTCATACCCTCGATATCTACCACCAGCCGCGGAACTCGCCCAATGGGTGTTACTTTTGCATGGTTAGCCAATCGGAGCTGTACAGGAGACCAGCTCAATGGGGGGCTCCCCATCTTCTGCCAAGCTTGCTTGGTCAAGATGTTGACATCTGAACCAAGATCCAGAATAACTGAATCAACATCATAGTCTCCAATTTGAATATTCATTTGCATCTCCTTACCCGTCTTTCGTCGTTGCAAGGAATTAACCGCGAGCTCTTGTCAATCCTGGGCCGGTCATCGCAACAAGGCTTCAATTGCAGCAAGAGCGTCGGGATCTTTTGCCAGGGACAAACAATGTTCCAAAAATGCTCGAAGTGTGCTGGACCGCCGCGACGGGCTAACCTCTAAAGTAGCATAAAAAATAGAGGGCATGTCATACATGACGGCTTTACCTCGGTTGTTTCCTAATGCCCGTCGTGCCTGAAGAAACGTCTCCCGTTCCGTATCAATGTCAAATGATACCTTCTTTTGTCCAGCTAACCGGATCGTTGAGCTGTCTTCTCCAGTTGTCTTTCCTCCTCGAGTGACCACAGCAACGGAAGCATCTTGCGGTCTTGGTTCTGCAGAAATTGTCGCAATGTTTGCACGCTGCTGCTGATTCGGTGGTACGTTCCCTGGTTGATTTATATTTTGATTTATGTTCTGATTCGGCCGCGGATTCTGGTTCTGCACTGGTTGCTGGACTTGGTTCTGAGCGGGCTGCTGTGCTTGGGGCTGTGTCTGCAACTGGGGCGTGTTCCCTGCCTGCCATCGTGCAATCAACTGTGGACAATTTTCAACTGCAGGATCGTTAACAAAACAGAACATACACTGGTTCTGCTGCAGTGGGCAGTCTCGCTGATAGTGTCCCCATACTGCACACTGGCACAGTGATAACATTGAACCCGTCTGCGACTACCTCGTCCTCCTCCGCGACCAAATCCTCCGCCACGTCCTCCCCGGTATCCTCCTCAGAATCCTCCCTGCTGCTGGAAATGTGGTTGGTTGAACTGTTGCTGAATCGGTGCCGGTTGCATCCCTTGCCCTTGTTGTGCATATTGCGGTTGCTGTACATATTGTGGCTGTTGTGGAGCCATCTGTATCGGAGCATATTGCGGCATGAACTACGGCGGTTGCTGTTGCTGCGGTGCAAACTGCATCTGCGGTTGAGGTAGTAGCGGCTGGGCTACTTGCGATTGCGGTTGCGATTGTTGTACGGCACGCTGATCGTCTTTGACATAAAATGCATCATACATTCTTTCTTGTAGCAGCCCATATGCACGGCAATCTTTGTCATCATGACCCACCGATTTTGCAAAACGTACAATAAACATTTCTCGTGGTTGTGACCATTTTCTGCATATATGGGCAATTGTCGTGACTGTGCCCATACACCTGGCAGACGCGACACCACGGCATACTGTCGCCATTCAACGGGTTTGGTTCACCTCACACCAAATAATTGCGGAAATCCGGGCAATTGTCCTTCGTATGCCCTTCCCCTCGACATCGCGTACACCATACTTCATCGCGTTGTTCCTTGCCTTTCTTCAAATCTTGCAGCTATATAGTCAGGTTAGCGAGCTGTGTCTGTATTTGCGACATCCCGGCTGCATTATCTCCAATCGGCGACGCCTCCAATCACATTGCAATCTCTAGAGCTTCACTGGGCGTCGAGATGTTTTGTTGCATCAACGGAAGCCGAATGTGTGGTAACAGTGCTGCGATGAACCACTCTTCATATCGAAACTAACCTTTGCCATCAACGTCTTGAATCGCTGGTCGAAATCCCATACCATCTCATTGGGATACTGCTTAATTTATTTCAATTTCGTAATATATTGAGTCTCCGATTTGGGCTTTCTAAATTCGGCGATCAGCCCATCCCGAATCTCATCCAACGACTTCTCTGGGGCTCCTGTAGGGACTAGAACAAACTTTATATACCAGTCTAATGCACGACCTCCCAGAGTCGTTGCCAACTGTCCTTTCTTAGCAGCATCATCAGTGATCTGTTTTATGGTCCAGACCGCTTCACACAAAAACCAATACTGTTCTGGGTTGTCTGTCGCACTCCTGTGGAACAACGGTAAGTTAGCATCATCGCCCGCCATTCTGGGCTTCCTTCCTCCTTTCGCTGTACTACTACCAATTAACTTCTGTGGAGTTGACGAACTTGGCGGTGTCGAATTGGTATTTCTTGCTATCTGAGAGATAGTGAGCAGAGGTGTGGGTACGTTGGTGCTG
This sequence comes from Larix kaempferi, assembly GCA_027924585.1. Taxonomy (NCBI): domain Eukaryota; kingdom Viridiplantae; phylum Streptophyta; class Pinopsida; order Pinales; family Pinaceae; genus Larix; species Larix kaempferi. The sequence continues at coordinate 22,606,118 of BSBM01000887.1, forward strand.
GGGTTTGGTCCTGCCTCTATCCTGGGCGTAGCCTGGTTGTCCTTGTTAGGACTGTGAGGTCGCTTCGTCCCGTGTGGTCTTCCTTCACGGTCTTGTGGTTCGACCGCAGCAGGACCTTCTCCCGTTCTCTGCCTCTTTTCTTGTCGAAACCTCGCTCCTCCCCTCGTAAGACCACTTTCTTTCTCGGCTTCACTCACAGTCTCATCATGACCTGCACCCATCTACCCCTTACCATTCCATGTACCGCCCCCCCAACAGTCGCGGTACCCGCGGCCTCCGCCTGCCAGGCTATCTACTGATCAAGATGCATCTTCAATATCCCTTTTTCGCGAATAAGCATTTTGATCGGTAGTTGAAGCGACAGTAAAAACCTGCCCCGAGGTTCGCGGAAAAAATATCTTTCGGCTTCACTATAGGACTTCTGAGTATCAATCGCGAACTCTGTGATATAGCCTTCTAGGATGCTATCGAACCACACTTCGACAGCCCGCGATGCGTTATTATCAACTTCCTGTAGTTCCTGAATCAATTCGGGGGTCGAGTTTGTCGGTTCACCACCTTGAAAGTTCCTCTTTTGGAAGGTCAACTTTGCCAACCATTCGAACAATAGGATCGGGAATTCACAGAAGAACCATTCGTGCGGACCGTCGTGAATGTATCTATCTACCCACTGTCCTACCGTCAGCCGCGTGTTCCTGCTTTCCTCTTCAGCGAATTTCTGCAACTTTTGATCGAACCATTCTTGGATCTCCGGTTTCGTCGGGTGCCACAACATGTCCTCCTTTCACACCGTACACGGTCCCGGCAACAGAACCATTTGTTAGTGCGACGCCAGTCGACAGGGGTCCCACTCACTGTCCACACATATCACGGTCTTCTTGAGCGCCGGCCCGAACAGGGTTTATCCCGCCCAGCAACACCTGCAGAGCAGATGAGGTCTCACCCGAGGCGTCTAGGAAGAGCAGACGGAACCATGTTTCCGTCGAATGAAGGAGTATGGTTGCGGCTATGATACTTAAACTTATTGCAACACAACGACAGAGATCTTTAAGCATTAAACATAGTAGTAAAGCAATATTCAACCCAAACATTCATCATTGCAACGATAGTAATTGTAAAGCAAGTATCGCATCAAAGAAGCATGACATTATTCGTATAGTGCAATATCACATTATCATAACTGGAACAAATTGAACACAAGGATTGCACCAAAATAGCTTCATCATATTATCATTGTTAACCTAGATACAACGTCTCTGTAAAAACTAGATCTCCGCAATGACTCTTGACATCAAAACATATCCGGGAATCATACAATCAACATCAAGCTTCACATTCTTCCGCTGCCGAATTATTATTTCAACACTTACAATTCTTATCTATATATAGGCTTCCGCCTTACAACTCTTGTCCACTTACTACCGACTTCCTAACTGGCGCTGTGGACAAATGACCCAATATCTAACTGACTTATCCAAAAACGACCAAAAACTCGCATTCTGCGGTATATCTGATTCAACATTACATCATATGTGGTCCAAATGACCCAAAACCCGCATTCCGCGGTACAATTGACCCAAAATGCATAACTAATCTTCCGCTCATCACCATTCACGTCATCTTCTGCCTTGTCGCAGCATCGGAGATGCTGCGGTAGTACTCTACCAACCCCCCTGCCAGCAGGGAAGTGTGCTCAGTGAGTGAACCTTTGGTAAGGGTTCTGAGACTTGTTGATGGTGATAAGCCCGCAATGGGCTATTTGTATGAGGCCATGGATAGGGCCAAAGAGACCATCCAGAATTATTATGTGGGAAAGGGTACCCCGGGGCACAATAGGTACATGTTGTTATGGGAGTTGATTGATAGTCGATGGACCGGGATGCTTCATAGACCCATTCATGCAGCAACACTCTTCCTCAACCCTGCATGTTCTTACAAATGCAAATTTGATTTTGATGGCGAGGTGTTGGAGGGGCTCCTCACTTGTATTCAGAGAATGGTACCTGATTATGAGACTCACCATGCAATCAATCACGAGATAGAGGTGTATCAGGATGGTACTGGAGTATTTAGCTTTGCTGATGCTATTCGTGATAGGACCAATTTCATGTCAGGTAAGTTATTAAAGTGTTTAACTTTTATTTGAAAGTTGAAATTTGAAATTTTGAATTATGATTTATTTATTTCCTATTTCAGTTTTCCAATGTAATGAAATGTAATTTAGTTCTCTTTCTTTCTGATTTGTTGTAGCTACTTGGTGGCGTACCTATGGTGTAAGGACACCAAATTTACAGAAATTTGCCATCAAGATTCTTAGCCAAACATGTACCGCTTCAGGATGTGAGCGGAATTGGAGTGTGTTTGAAAAAATACACGCAAAGAGACGCAGAAGGTTAGAATTTCAGTTTTCAACAAATCAATTTCATTTAATGTAATTTGTGAATCTATCATCCTCACATTATAATTATATTTCATTAATTTTTGAAATTTGAACCTCTAGACATATAATTTTTTTTTATTATCCTCTTACAGGTTGGAGTTCACATGTCTCAATGACTTGGTTTACGTCCATTACAATCTCCGCTTATGGATGAGACAGATAGAGAAAGTACCAGATGTTGATGCCATCGCCTTAGACAACATTGATATATTGTCTGAGTGGAGGGTGGAGATTGAGACTCCTATCATGGAGGAGGCACCTACATGGCTAGAGGTAGAGGAAGGGCAGGCGGAGGAGGCGGCGGAGGAGGAGGAGGAGGTGGAAGAGGAGGAGGTCAGAGACACCACGGAGGGTGATGTGCTAGCATCGCCACCACCTTCTACACCTATTGATACATCTAGTCCTCCATCCATCACTCATCGTCCGATGTTAGATGTAGGGGCAGGGTCTTCTGCTGCTACTACTAGTGCTAGGGGCAGGCCTGACAAACGACGCATGACCTTTTCCCGTAAAAGGGGAAGAGGGCATTGATATTTGATATTAGATAGATAGCTACTAGTTTCCTGAGATACATTTATATATGTGATGTCATTTTGTATTGGTTATCTACTTTTGAGTCCTTGATTGGATAACTATGGTGTTTCAGACTTTCAGGATTCAGTATCGACTTTGATGTATCATTTTATATTTGACATGATTACATGATGATGATATACATCAGTGCTTTCTACATATTTATGTTCCAATGTGTTTATCTGATGTTATTGTTGCTTTATATGTTTAAAATTTTGAAAAAAATGAATGTATTTTGTATTTTTTAATGTTTGCCGACTTTTTCCGATTTTCTCGATTTTTTCGCCGATGTTGCCGAGAAATTGTTTTCGGGACCCTTGCCGACTTTTTGCCAATGCCGACTTTTTCAACATTGAAATAAACTTCTCCTCACTTCATTTGAAGATAACAACTTATGTGATAAAACATTATGTTACTTTTTAACCCTTCTTAGGGCTCTTGGATTGATGCGCATCTCTTCAGATTGATGTATTTTCTGGTTTGAAGGCAATCTCTTGAAGTTTCTTTGGTTCTTTCTCGTTGCTAAGGTGATGCTAGAGTTGTTTGCTTAACACATGCACAAGGAGGTATCTAAGTTCTTCTCTTGATTTCTCTTTGTTAAATGTTGAATGATGATGCTTGTTTTTGGTTGAATGGTAGCCATTAATGCTGCATTTTGTCTAAGCTAGGTCATTTTCAGCTTTTAGTCACCCTAGCGTTGTGAGGGACCTCCTCTAGAATGAGTCTTTTGAAGCTTGAGCTTTAGGTCTCCAAGTTTTGTCCTAACTAGGCCTCCTTTAACTAACTCTTGTGGTTGTTGAAGAAGGCCCTAGTTTGCCAAACTTTGCAAGTACCTTTCTCAAAAGGAAGGCCATCTTCCTTGATGCCCTAAGGTTAGGGTATAACCTTAAAACCTAAGTTTATCCATTTTCTATACATCAAACCCTAGTTTGTATTTTTGTAAATATTATTGCTAGGCTAAACTTGCATTTTCATTGTAGAATTTGGATTACAATTAGGTCTGCAATTTTATGACAAAAACCCTATTTTTTTTTTCCATTTTTTGGCCTTCCTAAAATTTTGGCCCTCTCTCCTACAATTTCGCATTGCCCTTTTTAGCCCGAAAAACCCTAGGGCGAAATTATAGGAAACCCTAAAAATTTAAAAATATAAAAAATTCCTAAAAAAATCCTAAAAATCAAAATTTGTTTTTTTTATAAATTTTTTGGCCTTCCTAAAATTTCGGCCCTCCCTCCTACGAATTCGGCCTGCCTTTATTGTCCCTAGAAACCCTAGGGCAAAATTTTAGGAGCCCTAAAAATAAAAAAAATAGAAATTCAAAAAAACCCTAATTTTGATGATTTTTTACATATTATTTAGGTAAAATTTACTTCTTTTTGTGTAATCTAGGTCTGATTTTTTATCTTATGTACATAATTTCATAGAATAAAACCTAAAAAAAACACCTAAAAAGTCTAATCTAAACCCTAGCTGCAACATCTTTTGTGCCCTAGCGGCTTCCCTAATCTTCTCTTCTTCCTTCGCTGCCCTATTTTCTGCTCCTTTTTCCTTCGATCCCACTCACTTTCCATTCCTCCTTCACCTTCTTCCTCTCTTTTTTCTCTATCTCCTTCCTCTCTTCTTTAGGTCCTGTTATCACACAAGTTGTAGTTATCCCTAAAGGTATCCCATCCGGGATGGTAGAGGAGACGGACAACTAAAGAGGTGACCCAAGAGATGCCACGGTTCCCAATGCAAGTTGGGGGCCACGATAACCGAGGCACTCTTCACTTTAGATCAAGATAAATCAAGACCAAGGGGGAGACCCTAGCCAATCAATGAAGATTAGCTAACCCAAAGGTTCCTAGGGAAATGTGTAAATTGAGTTACGAAAACCAATGAGTGAGGACTAAGTGGACCAAAGAGTTTAAGTATGGTTGAAGAGGCTTAAGAGGTGACAAGTGTTTCAACCGATAAATGACTAGGACCACTTAAGAAGCTTAATGAATAGATCTAGTACCATGAAAACACACAAGTGGGGCTTGTTACCAACTTTTTGTACCATAGTTGGATTATCTGAAGAGCTGCCATTTGACAAACATGATGAATGTTTGTACTCCAGTGTATCAGATGATCTAGCATTTGTGCCTAGCCAATTTTGGCTAGTCAATTTTGTTTTTCAGTCAACATGACCATGGCCCCACGGGGTTTGTAATAAAGTGTGCTAGTAGGATTTTGAGTGTTTCGGTTCCCCATGACTTGATTAAACAACTAAGGTATTCCAGGGAGTTTTTTCCCTTGTCAATTATACTTTGCCTGTAGCCGAGCTATAATCGATGAGGTTTTCTCCCGCTTTCTCCAAAGCTGGATTGCCCAATTTTGAAAATTTTAGCCATGGGGGGTTATTAGAGTCCAACTAATGTATATAAGCCTACTAGACACTATTAGAATAGGTTTTGGTCATGTCCTAAGTCTCTAGGACCCTCAGAAAAAATTTCGAAATTTTTTTACCGGGTCCATCAAATTTGGGTTTTAATTTTTTTTTTAAATTTTAATAAATTTTTCCATAGTTTAAATGGAAAAATTTCAATTTGTAATATGTCAGTCATCCGGGATCCGAATTCAATGATTAAAGGCTCCAGACTTAAGCCAAAAATCATTCATGATCCCCAGAGCAGTTTATCCTAAGTTTTGGATGTCAATTCAGCTTCATAATCAGTAATTTCTCAAAAAACTCATTTATAGAGAAATTATTGATTAAAAATAATAAAATTGAATATTTTGGAGATATCCAAATCTCTCCAAAATAAACCAATTTGAATAAAATAAAAAGCTAATTGACATGGCACTGGGCATTAAAGAGGATTCCAATCATCTCAGTCACCACTCAGCTAACTATCCAGTCAACAATCATTGATTAGCTCCAAGAGAATTCGCCCACCTGCATGCAGAACTCGATTTGGGTGATGTGGATAAATATTTAAATGAGAATTATTTGGGTTTTGAGTTGCATTGAATGGGAGTGGGGGCGCCTTGCCTAGGTGGAGGCCACCTCCCACTCTCAACCACCAAGAATCTCATTCGATTTGGAGTTAAACTCCAAGCCATCTACCTCATCCTCACGTATCTTCTCCAAGCTCACGTCAATCTAGGTTTTGGGGCTCGAATTTCACACATGGCATATGCTTGTTGGATGGTGAAGTTTCCAAGAATGAGATGGGGGGCGCCTTGCCAAGGTGGAGGCCACCTCCCCATCTCCTTAATGATAACTCGAGTTTTTTAGTGGAGATATCACTCCAAGTTTGGAGTTAGACTAGATTTGATTGGAGTTTCGATTTATGTCAAGGCCATTTGGCTCCCTTCTCAAGCCAATTCGAATTAGGGTAGAGGATGCTCTTGTTTTGTTATATAATGAGGCTTTCTTTCCTTATTCCTCATGGATTTTTGGGCAAACTTACTCTGCCAGATTGTAATAGCTTTTGCTAGTTGAAATAAAAGAAAACTTTGGAGGTCCATATGGTGTTGATCTTGTTCATGAAAATTGCTTCAAGTTAATCAAGGTGATCTTGTTCCATGTTTTTGCTTACATTTTCATTGTTTTGATCAAGTTTGTTAAAGCTTAGAAGACTTTTTTAAGTCCGTAGGATGGGCATTTGAGTTCAACTTGTCCATTGATGTTGGGTTGTTTGTGATTTGGAAGTCGTAGATTGTAATCGGAAATACTAATACTCTTCTAATCTTTTTCAATTTTGCATACTAGATTTGATCAAAACTTGTTTGTAAGTGATACATTTTGCAGATCTCATAGGTTTGAAGAGGAGTTGGAACTCGGTTGTCTCCTTCATCTTTTCAAAGGCCCCTTTTTTCCTAACATTTTCCTAACATTTGTGCATTGCAGGATCTCCCAAAGTCGATTTCATAACATCAAAGAGTTTGGCAAGAAGTGCTAGATTCAAGGATCCATCCATTATTCAAAAGTTACATCTTTCAAAACTTGGTTAATTGGCCCTAAGGCTTATCTCCTCAAGCCCCTCTCCATTGCTAGTCTCCTTCACCCATTCGTTTTCTTCCCCTTCGAGTTTCTCCTCTAGCCCTTCCTCCATTCACTCCTTATCTCCCTATTCGGCTGCCCTACTTCTCTGTTTTGTTCTTGTTCTTTTTACCTTCCTCTGCTGCTCATTTCTATCACTGGTTACTCTCCTCTGCTCACTGTTTTTCCTTTTATTTTACCTCTGTTTTATGACTTGATTCTCTGCTGCCCCTTCGTATTCCTCATTTGCTGCCCTCTCTTTTCTTTTGGGGACTGTTTTTTACCTCTCTTTTTTGCAGCCTTTCCTACTTTGCAGCGCTGTCCAGCCTCCTCTCGTCCACCTCCATTTGAGCCCTAAAACAACAATAAAAACAACAAAAAGCTTGTTAAGCATTGATTAGTATTTAGTTGTGTTCTTTTGAAAAATTGAGTGATTAGATCTCATGCTTTGAAAAATTTGCAAGTAGGCATTTTAGATCTCGTAGGTTGCATTTGTTTGATAGGATCTAGTTTCTATTTTGTTCAACTTGCATTTCATTCTTAAAGCCTTGCATCTAGTTTACTTTGAAAGTTTGCATATAGATCTCATCTCTAGCATTTCTAGCATTTGTGTGTTTGCTGGTCCATTTTCATTGTTGTAATTTTAAGTTAGGTCTCATACCTTTTTACACTTTAGATCTCATTTTGCAAGCTTAGACTTAGCTAGTTTCAAAGTTTATTTCATTTTTCTAATGCTAAAGGGTGCTTGTAGCTTGAAACTGTGTTGTGTGTAGGTGCGAGACAAAGCCAAATCTAAAAGAATACTTGAAGTGAACAGGAAGAGAAACAAATCAAGTGGAAGAGAAGAACCATTGCAAACAAGGAAGCTTAAAACCAAATTTTAAAACCAAAAGTTGACATTCTCCTTTTTTGTAAAATTCTGAAGAGTCTCAAAGTCTATTTCTACTTTTCCCATTTCTCTTGGAGGTTGAAAATCCAAAATATTGTATCACTTTAATAATAAAAGGCAAATAGTGGGATAAGGCCTCCTACATTTTTGGTTTTTTTTCCCCATTTGGGGAAGAGTGTCCTTGTTTCTTTAGCTTAGTTTTGTTTCAAACTTTTTAGATATAAATTTCATTATCATACTTAGAAATCCCAAGGGCAGGGCCACATAGTTTTGTGGTTACTTCTCTTTCCCCATTAGACTCCTTGTCGAAACTCAGCTAGCTGGAATTTCTCAAGGACTGGTGGTTCTAGTGGTCATCTTTGTTCGGAGTTCGACCCCACTTGTTGTTTATTTCTCTTAGATTAGTTTAAGTCTTGGCCGAATAGTTTGATTTCATTTTGTTGTAGAATGCTAGTTGTTCATTTTTGCAAGTGATATCTTTGTCTTTTATTTTCCCATCTTACTGAGCTATCACATGCGTTTCGTGCTTACAAATTGCTTCTATATTAACAATAAACAAAGCCTCTTGAACTTGAAATAACCCAAGTCAAGAGCACTCTCTATTGGAGAGCATACGAGATTCTGCATTTCCCTTGCATTAGGCATTTCAATCAAATAAGTCTCTTGAACTTTGGTCTTAAGACTAAGTCAAGAGCACTCTCTATCGAAGAGTTGAACTGTGTGCTTTAATAATAATAAAAATTTCAACTCACACCCTCATTAATTAATTTATCTTGGTTGTTATCTGACACCCGTAGGCTCTGCCAACCTGAAAAGGTTGGGCTAGTACTCAGAAAGGTGTTGGATTTTGTTAATCTCATAAGTGAAAATCTAATAAAACTTTACCTCAACCAAAGTGTCGGCGTTGATCTTTTCGAGAAATACTTTTAAGTGGGAGGCAAAGATTCCTAAACTCGGTGGTGCCGGAGTATCGTTGTCAGGTTCGGGGTGGTTAAGTCATTGGACACTTACCTTTTGCAATCTGGATGGTTCTGACCTATCATCAAAGGGGAAGCCACTGAAAGTATCACTTTCCGTACTTTTGCTTATCTCTCTGTTCTTATCCTAATAATCAAGACCATTAAAATCTTAAATTTACCAAGATAAGCTGCAAAACGATCTCACAAACATTACCACAAGATAAGCTGCAAAACGATCTCACAAACATTACCACAAGATAAGCTGCAAAACGATCTCACAAACATTACCACTTTGAACTCTTGTATCAAGCAACCCAAGCACTTAAGACTGTTTTGACTCCATAAGGCACTAGTCCTTGTCATTATTTTTATTTATCTATTTGGAGCATTTACATTACCATGGTTGTCTTGCTTTAATTTGTCAAGTGGTTGTTTATTCGATCTTGTAATCTTGCTTTGCAACGTGGATTGCATTTTGTCTTGTGTTCCATTTAAAGTATTTGGTGATCTATTAAAAAAACTCCTAAACAACACCCATCCGCATCACAACACCAAAAAACACTTAAAACACATTGGGCCATAGTTAACTCTTTGTAGGGACTACCCCCCTTGGCTTCGCTAGGAGTTAGCCTAAACGGAGGAGCTGGGATTTAGGTGACAGTACCTAGCTCATTGCTTGCCCCCAAGGCCACACTTCTCTCACTTGTAGTGAAGAGACAGCTTTCGAAAGATTTCTGCTGCTGGTGTGCATCTCGACGGACAACAGGGCCCATTCCTTAAAATGTGGAAAATGGTCCAAATGGGGCCCACTTGGTCAAATTAGGGATGAGATGGCACTAAGTGGATGCATTGATGTAGATCTATGGATCTAAGATGAAATAGACAACACCCACATATGGGATCTAGGAAAAGGCCACTAACCCAAGGAGTGCAAATTGCCCAAGGGAGACTAGTGCCTTGAGATGAGGGGGCAAATGGAGTCCAAATTATGCCAAAATGTAGATCGAGGTAGTTTAGGCAATTATCAAGGTGGGTTTAGAATGGCATGTCCCAATATGAACTAGATTTCCATAGATCTAAGATGGAAAATGCATTACCAAGTGACCCAAGTGGGGCTCAATCCCTCAAAATGAGGAATGGGGCCCACAAGGTGAAAATCAACAAGGTGAAGCACTAGGGGTAGGTAATCAAGGTGGATCTATGCAAATCAAGTGGGATTTCACCTACCCATGTCAAGGATCTATCCCAACTAGCCTTCCCCAAGGAGTGCGAATTGCCTCAAGGAGGGCTAGGTGCTTTGGAAAGTGTGTCAAATGAAGGCCAATTGCCATCAAACTATAGATCCGAATTGCCGTGGATGCTATAGAGGTGGGTTCTTTTTACTATCCCCAACACCAAGCTAGATCCAAGTAGATCTAGAAAAATATAAAAATGAGGGTTTTAATCAATGAGGGTTTTGAGATCTAAGAGAGTAGATGGATAGGATAGAAGAATATCATATCTCATGGAACATACCTGCAAAATGAAGATGGAAGAGGCTTGAGATGAGGATTACTTCCCACAAAGATCAAATGCCAAACTTTGATGAGCCCTTTTTGCCAACGTTTTGCCTCCTTCAACCAAATCGGCCTCCCTATTTTTGTCAATCAAGGACACAAAGATCAATCAATAAACAAGAATGGAAGTAGATGCAAGCAAAGAGATGAGAAACATGAAATTGTTGGTACAAAGACAAAACAACTCCTTGTCACCCAAAACGTCCTCTTGAAGCTTGTAGGGTAGGCCTCCCCACCAATACGCACTCCTCAAAATTGTCTTCTTTTCCTACAAAACAATGTTAGATGAAGATAAAATCAAGATGGCCAACAATGCCTGTCAGTGCAAAGGAAGAAGCATTTACAATCACCACAAGCATTCCAACTCCAAGATCCAAGATGCCCAAGAAAGTATTTTTATTCCAATAGCCAAGAGCCAAAAATCTCTAGATAGCCTTTACAATAGGGGGGTCTCCTCCTTATATAGGATAATAAAGACCAAAACCCTAAACCACAAAACCACTTGTCAATACAACAAGTGAGTGGTTGAGATCAAAAGATCTAACAATATAATCAATGGCTAAGATGAGCCTAACATAATATCACATGGATCACTCAAAAGGAGGGTGACGTCATCCCTAAAAAAGACTAAGGAGGGTGACGTCATCCCTAAGAGGGGGCTAAAATACATGGGCCCACCTAATATGACATGGACATGACTCAAGAAGCTCATGGTGGGGCTAGGAGGCATCAATCCTTACTAGCTCATCCCCATGGCACAATAATATAAAATAATGGGACTATGACATGTCCAAATGATACAAATGATCAAAATCCTGTCTCCAAAACTGAGAGAGACATGCAGTAAAAGGCCTCCTGTGGCCACTGTGGACCCCACCGACTGATGCTGACTGATTTGGAAGATGGGGGGTTCACCCTGGAAGACCTCGGAGAAGACCAAGTGCCAAAACCTTGCCTCAATTGCGCAAATCGAATTCCTCAGTGACCCTTTTATTCCATTTTTAATCTTCCTGAAAAACCTTGAAACTGCTCAAACTGCCACCCAGGGTGCCTGCGTTGTCAAACTGAGGGCACCAGGGTGTCTGGAAGGGGGGCATAATGGTAAAATCAAGTGGCTGGACCACCCCCTTCAGACACAACGCCCTAGGCAACGATTGGCCTCCAAGCCTCTACTGGACAAGCTGGGTCAACATGCCCAAAACTGGTCAACAGGTGGAAAACTGCATCTATCACTGTCAGAAGTGCCCGAAACTGAAGGATAAGTGTCTCAATGGATCCAGAAGACCCAAATCTACTAGAAATGTGTACTCATACACCATGGGTTGACCTGAGAAGTCAACTATAGGGTCCACCATACCTGGACAGTGTATAATCTGATGATCTGGAAATAATAATAAAACTGCTGAACTGCATCAATTATCATCTGAGTCATATGTCCACCATATGAAGTCATCAACAAGAGTATGTGGGACCATCAATCATCATCCATAAGCATACATGCTTCACATCATCACGGATCCCAAGAATGACTATGGTCAAACTATGTTTGACTAGGTCAAAATATAACCAAGGACAAGATTACAACAATAGACTAAGACATGTTCCTTTAATCACACTCACAACTTAACTTAAAGTATAAACATCATTCCATGGTAGTTAATACATATATATATTTAATGTTATTTATATTTTACTTGCACAAAATCTTTAATGACAGATTCACCCATTGGACATGGTCTAATTGCTAGCTAAGGGTGAAGGCTAAGTAACCAGGCTAAGTAAAGGGAATGACTTGACCAAACTTAACTAGGTGACACTTTGGACAGGGAAAGGGGGAGCTACTCTCTGTGCCGGACAAATAACAAAGGGAAGGGCTGTGCCTCACAAATGGATAAGTTGTTTAGAGAGTGTTTATTCAACTTAGGCATCATGTCTACATCAAGTTGATCCAGGTTCATTAGGATCATTCATTTCATTTCCATGGCCTTTTTGGCCTACATAACCCCTCTGGGATTTCACATGTGCTAAGGAGCACAACTAATCGCAGCTTGCATCCGGGGCATGTTCATATATACAAGGTCAGCAATAATAGATATAACTTTGAGTAACCATTGCTTTTTGGACCTTTTCTATACCCTTCGAGGGGTATTTTTAGCAGTTCATCGTTATAGCCTTTATTCACGTCTGTTAAGAAACACATTCTAGAATTTTAAGTTCATAGGCTTTCATAATACATTTCCAATACAAGTATTACATGTGCTTTCAGTTTTAGCCAACAACATCTCAAGTAACTAGGGGGACTTCTGCACAGTGCCAAACACCGGGACAACCGGCTAGAATGATCTAGGCATACAATCGAACTCACCAAAGGCAAGTTCTGTCACCAACTCAGAGCCGATACACAAAACAAACATGGATGCGGTCCAACACAGAGGTAGTAATGGGGAAGTCCTCAGTATCAAGAAGTCAAGAAGGCAAGCCAAAGGTAAAAGCCAAATTAGGAAGGTCATGAATGGATGGAGTCAAATGAATGTGGTGCCTAAGCTAGCAGACAAGAATGTCCAGGAAGACCATATCTATGCTTATAGGAGGGAAATGAATCCGATGAGTATTGTCAAAAAACCTAAGTGTGCAAGTAATACATCCATTTTATAGTTATAACATCATCCAAGATATTTCATTTTATTTTAAATAGTACTGCCACATCATGAATCATATACCAAGTCAATGCTATGAAAATGACTAAAACAACAAGATAGTAATCCAAAGTCAATAATCAGAAGTCTATAGGTCACATCACATCATAATAATCATCAATATACATCTGAAACACTGCTGCAATAACATCATTGGGCACTGAACTAAAACTGTATGGAACAAAGGGTCACATCGGTCATCAAATTTAAGATCTCAAGGCTTAGCCTTGGCACAAGGTCTTGTTACCAACTGAGTTGCACTACAGTTGGACTTCAGTGAGCCGCCAGTATTGCACATTTACTTGTGCCTTTTTCAGAGTTCAGAAGTTCCAAGTTTGGCCTTTTCAGGGCCCATTTGTCAGTTTTTGTAGTACATGACTATGCCCCACGGGGTTTGTAATAAGCGTATTAGCATGGTGGTCTTTGAGTGACTCGGTTCCCTAGGACTTGACAACCAAAGAAGGTATACCAAGGAGTTTTTTCCCTTGTCGATTATGCCTTGCCTTTAGTCGAGTATAATCGATGAGGTTTTCTTCTGCTCCTCCAAAGCTGGAATGCCCAAAGTGGGGATTAGGCCTTAGGGGATTATTAGAGCCCATTTTGTAACATGTATAAACATGCTAGGTGCTAGAATTTTATCGTTTTGTCATGTACTAGGTTCCCCTGAAGTTTCGGTCAGTTCCGAGAAAAAATATTTTTCGCATTTTTTAAGCGATTTTTTAATGGTTTAATTAAAAATTTTCAAAAGGTGATAAAAGTCTTATCCGGAGTTGGAATTTGACGCAAGGATGCTCGTTTTCAAGCTCAGAGCACCCTCTTTACCCCGATACCCGATTTTCCTAAATTTTGGGCGACTGAAAACCCCCATGGAGCAGTTTTTCCTATCAAAGCTACATTTTGGCACTTTAATGCTAAAATTGTGACAAATTGCACTATAGCAAATAATTAAAATATTAAAAAGGTGGCATTTAGCACATGCCAAATGACATGGCATAAGTCCAATAAAGAAGGCGTTTATGTCCAAAGTGCAAAGCTTATGTTATATCTTGGTTTAAAGTCAAAGTTTGATTTAACTTATGCACCCACCTTCAACCTTCACGTGGGCTGCCATACGGATTTGGTGTTGGGCGAATTACAAGTTGTGAGGCCCACAAATGACATGGCATTAGTGCAATAAGGGTGGGCGACTATAATGAAGTGGCATGGCATATGTATTATGGTCAAAGTTTAAGGTTTGAAATTATTGAATTAAATCACAAAACCGTACGGTTGCCTCACGTGGGGCCTTCTCCACTTGGTCGTGAGCGTTGTGATTGGAGGAGAGATATGGTATTTGATGGGCATTTAAAACATGCCTCGAAACCTTTGTCATAAGTTAGCAATTGGAATATTAATTCATGCCACGATTTGAATTTCACGTGGGCCATGCATCTACACGGCCGTACGGTTTTTGGCTTGAGTAGTGGTTCGTATTGGTGGAGTGGCCACCTCATATGGCATCACCCACGTGGGTGACCTTCTAATTACAACAACCAATCAATGTTTTTAGCATAAAGCTCCTCAACTTGGAAACATCAAACGACTTGCCAACATTCTCTCCTTTTTCCTCACGCGTGAGCTTCACAAGGGGGCAGCTTGTTCATCAAACTCAACAATTTCTGTTTTGAGGTGTTTTTGTCTTTTGGATATGGTGTTTTACCATTGGTTGAGAGCTTTGCTTGCTCTACAAGTTAGGAGTTTGGTCTCTTAGGGTTTTACGCCCTAGCTCACTTGCCATTTGCTATAAATTGAGGAGCTCGGCTCCATTGTAAAGATCGGAAGGTGGAACCTCTGCTCTATTATTGTTGTATTATTTCTGTGTTCTTGAGAATAAAGTTAAGGCTTTGGAGGCTATATTGTGGACTCGTGTTAAATGTGTGGATGTCTAATGCTTAAATCCCATGGAGGTAATCTGTGTCTCTTCATAAACTTTGTTTATTGTTCGGATTCATGCTGACCTTTGAAGGAAATTTATTATTTCAGTAGGGTAAAGAGTAGAATCTATATTTTATTCTTTATTATCAATTGTATGAAGTATATCCTAAACATTGTTCATATCTTGTTTGAATGTCCATGTTTCAGTTTATCTTTTATATGATTTATATCGGTGTCTCTTAATCCGCTTGTGCAAGGCTTGTTGTGAGGTTTCTTGCAGGTAATCTGATCTCATTGAGAAGGCATACACACTAGTTTGCCAATCTTTGAAGTTATAAAAGGAAGCGTAGTCCCTCCCGTGTTCACTTGCATATGGTCTCCATTCGCCCAGTCTTTCTCACTCAAAACCGGTTATATCACCTTCGTTCAAACCCTCATTCATCCTATCTTTGTTACTGTTTCTATATTGTTCTAGATCTAAAATTTTGATATCCTAAGAAGTGGATCTAGTATCCTTTACTAATGCTTTCATTTTATCGAAGTCCAAATCTTAAAGGTTCATTAGTGAAGAAGTGCTTATAAAATATTTATCTAGTATTGTTAGGCTTGTAGTTTGGCTTGCAAACTCGAAAGAGAGTAGCCAAAGATCCTAGCAAGGCAAGCTCCCTAGCTTGTCTTCCTAGTTACCTTTTGTCTCGTTTCATTGCACCTTTTAGCTTCATTTTTCAGACTTAGTTTGCATTTCGAAGAAGAGTAATTTCTTAGTTGTTTTTAGGCATTTTACAAACTTTTTAGCTCGCTGGTTTTTGGTTCTGCACATAAAAAGTCATTTGAAAGTTAGTTTAAAAACCCAACAAATTGCCCAAAAATACGTTTTCACATACTAGTTGCATTAGATCTCATTCTGATAATTTTCTAGCATTGTCAGAACACTCTTAAAGTGTTCTGATTGTCATTTCCTAACCTATATAGCTCGCTGATTTGTTTTGATTTCATCACAGGTTGGAGTGAGAAATTTTAATAAAACTTGCATTTGGAGCTTCCTGAACCACCCAGAGAGAACCAGTTTCAAGCACCATCGTTATTTCTCTCAAACATTGTAAACTGACTTGTTCCCTAATGATAAAAGGCAAGCAGTATTTCTCTTAAGTTTCCAAGTTGTAATAAAAAAATAAAAAGAGCACAACAGGCAATTCCAGCCCCTGAACCCAATCCCCCCAGGGGGGATTCGCACCCTTTTTTTATTTTTTCGTTTTAGATTAGTTTTCATTCAAGCAGTAGTAATTAAATAACACACTCAAGCACATGACGTCCTCCAAGGACCCGTCTATCATTTTATATGCTTTTGTGTTTATTTCAAATTATTATTCTGTGCTTAAAATTTAATCCTAAAATTAACCCCCCTTGCTTTATGCTTGGGGTTTAGTGTAGAATAATCATCCACTCACACGTCTTAATAAAACGAACAACGCCCCAAACCCGAAGTATGCTCTTGACTACTGCAGCTCAGTCGGAACAGTTGGCTCAATCAGAAATGGGTGCTAGGTAATTAGTGTTAATAGGACAATCCATCAGAATCCAATCCTAAGAACTCAGGAGGTTGCATGGACTGAATCCACAGAGTCAGCAGGTTCTTAAGCGGGTTCATCCTCGCCTGGTTGGACACTTGGTAAGGTTGTTAGAGCACTCAGTTCGAAGTTTAGTTTTCTTTTGGGCCAAACCAAAAATTAACCCACTCCTTAACTACTCATTTAATAATCATAAAAATTACCAACTGAGCCACTGCAATACTTTCACTGAGACTACACAAGCAACCCTACACAACAACAATTGCAAGCATTTTTACTTTCTCGGCACTGGTCTTTAATTTTCCATGTTTAAGTTTCAATCTTGAATGTCGTGAATGCTTAACTATCTTGTGTGGTGTTAATCAATTGATTTAATTTGCAAGCAGTGGTTAGTTGTTAATTTTTCATCTCATCATCATTTTAACTTCTAGAATAGACTTTTATCTTTTGTTGTAGATTAAAAGCCTTAGATTATTTTTATAGGGACCACCCCCCTTGGCTTCACTAGGAGTAAGCCTAGACGGAGGAGTCGAGTAATCAGGTGACAGCACTTGACTCTCACTTGCCCCCAAGGACACACCGAGCGGCTTGAAGGTTTCCTGCCGCGTCCCCTCTAGGTGTGTATTAGGCGGCAACAGGTCTAATAAAATTCTGATACAATATACTGCTCTGATCATGAGTGATCTCAAAATACAAGCTCATCATAACTGATCTCTGTAAAAACAAAGCTCGGAGATGTGCAGATATCTGCTCAGCAAGAATAGTAGCCCAGCTATGATGGTGTGATAACAGGTCCTCCATACCCTCGATCCTCATCTAAGAGATCTCGGTCTCAGATTTGGGGTCTTTCAAGAGCTGTAACAGCCTGTAAAGTGACTCTTTTTCTGCACTTCATAAGTCTGCTTAAAGCAGCATGCAGTCACCTTTACAGGGCCCCTCTTCCTTGCTTTGGTACCTGCACATGTGAACAATAACAAAGGTTAATCATTAATAAAAGTTGGCTGTCACTTGAGGACTAACATACAGTATAAGTAGGTCTGAAATCTACCCTAACAGAGGTCTGAAAAGTGTTGGTTCAGTTTGCTATATTGGTGACAAAGTCATAGAATACTCCTTGCATAAGTTTCATGTTACCTTGGACATATATCTAACATTGAAAGAATATATCTAGCTGCTATATTATTCAATAATCCACTGATATGCTGCTATACTGACATATTTTCTGTTTTGATGAATGTAATTAATTAGGTCAAAAGTGCCATGCATTTGCTTCCATCTTTCTTGTTGTCTTAATGGTCAATACTACTGCCTTTGATAAGTGCACTTTAGGCATAATTGAATCTACTTTTGACATACCTAATTGATCGTCTTAAAGTTGCTGCAAAATCGTTTATATATTGCCAATACATGACAACCATTGCATGCTGCTATAATTCTGTGGTCATCTTGGTTTATGGTGTACAAGTGGAAGTTTGAAGTTGCTTGGATACTGGTGATATTCTTAGTGTTTCTTACAAGTGGATGATAATGATTTTGCCTTCAATACATTTCTTAACAAGTCTGATATAACTGCTATTTCACTCTCAGAAAGGAAATTAGATTATTGGAATTCCACCTTTTACATTATTTTTGGACATCCACACTTGATGATTGAATAGTATGTCTTCTTTGTTCTTTTAAAGTTACCATCTAAGGCACTGGTCACTAACATTGTTGTCAAGAAGACATAGATTTTAAGTGTTTTTGTAGATCACAAAAGGGCTCTCCCCTTGGAGGTTTTGACTCTCCGAAGAAGTTGGAGAAGTGACTAAGGTGATAGTGGTCACTCTCTCTTGCATTTGTCTATCGGACACTAGCCCTTCTAGTTCATCCGGTAACACTCCCAAACCTCTAAGAAAGCCATGGAGTAGACCTCCTCTACCCTTGAACACAAACCCAATGACTTCATCTACATTTGGTAAAAATGTTGTGAATGATGATGTGCAATTGCATGTTGATGCATTGTCCAAACTCAGTTCCCGTGCCCATTTTAGAGCTTGTTAAGATTCCCTCTTAGATGAAAAAAGTAAAGAAGCTCCCCAACATTGAAGAAATTGGTGAGGACCCTCCCGTAGTTTGACAAGCTATGCATCAAAATAAGAAGAATGGGAGTCATGCATCTTTCTTCATCACCCTAGTTGTAAATGACCTGCTCTTACATAATTGTATTTTGGATTATGGAGCATCAACTAACATAATGCCATTAAAGGTTATGAATCAGTTAGGTTTGAAGACCACTAGACCATATAGGAATGCATGTGGTATGGATTCACGAGAAATCGAAGTGTGTGGTCTTATTATGGATCTTAAGGTTAGTTTAGTTGCACATTTTGACATCTCTATATTGATGGATGTTGTAGTCAAAGATGTTCTTGATGCCTGGGGTATGCTATTGTCTAGGAAATGGGCCGCAAGTTTAGGTGGTAGTCTCTAGATGGATTTATTATGTGTCACCATCCCAACTTGTGAAGGAACCTTTGTCACACTTCACTAGGAGCTTGCTATGAGATACCAACTTGAAGATCCAAATGACCCTATGAATGAAGTGTCATGCATAGATGATGAGTTTGGCAATCTTTGTGTCTTCAATAATTCCTTAGCACCCGAAAAAGTAGAAACCCAATATAAGGAATCCGAGGGGATTTGGTCCATGCTCTTTGATGATGCAATGTCTAGAACATGAGCCAGAGCTGTAATTGTCTCTACTCCTTTGGACACTGTCAAGACTTTCTCCTATAAACTCAAATTTGATTGTACAAACAATATTGCTAAATATGAAGCCTTGAGTCTAGGGTTAGAGCTGGCCCATAATATGAAAATCAAATGATTAAAAGTGATCCGTGGTTATGATCTCATTGTATCACAAATTAAACGGTTTTTTTCTGCCAAAAATGAGAGGCCCAAATGATATAGAAATGTAGCATGGGATACCATAGAATTATTTGATGCCTTTTCAATAAAAGTTATTCCTAGGGAAGAAAACACTATTGTTGATGCATTCGCAGTAGCAAGGGCTACCTTACAGCCTTGTGAGGAATTGGTCTCAGGAGAATGCAAGATGGAAATTATTTTCAGGCCAACTGTGTTAGAGTTTATGGTATCTCGGGATGTCCTCCATGATTCAAATGCCTTGCATGGACGTACATCAGCAGTATAGGAATCAGTATGGAGTAGAGGGTGAGATGCACTCTACTCAGTGGCATGAGTCCATTGGTGGTTGCATGTGGACCTTCCGGGGTGTTTTGCCCTTTGCATGCATGAGTTTTGCATGACCTGTCAGTGATTAAAAGATGCATGCAAAAGTGACTTTTTACATGCATCGATATTAGGTTTTGGTAAACCTAATTGATCGGTGAGATTATATATTGAAGCAGGGGGTCCCCGGATGAGGTTGCTCAGTTGACTTATCAGAGAGTGATAGATCAGGAGTGAGGAGGGCGCATTAGTGCATGCATAGCGACTTTTTGAGAGAGAGAGGAGCTTCTGCAGGAGGGAGAGTGGTTAGAGCTGAGCTGGATTAGAGACCACTTGCTCCAGAGGCACTTGGAACCCAGATCTGTGGACTGAGATAGTTCACTTGAGTGGATTCTGCAGAGATTGTGGAGGATGACTTCCAGAGAGGGAGAGGGGTGCATTACCTGAGGAGAGAGGAGCTCATTCAGAGTTTGATCTGCCGATTGAGTGTCCGAGACTTTCAGGGTAGCCTTGCCTCAGTGTTTGAGGAAGGTCTGTGATGATCAGAGCTCAGATCTGCTGAGATCTGATCCAATACGAGCGTTTGACATCCAGAGGGGAGGGCGCACTTTTCCATGCAAAGGAAGGGCGCATTCACCAGTTGAATAGTTGGCCTTCTTCCAGAGCAGAGCAGATCAGAGCAGAGGGTTGAGAGAGGCAGTACAGTCAGAGCTACCTGCAGACTGACTCAGATCCAGATTGATAGCTAGGGCATATTTCCTTAGTGCATGCATTAGCTGATGCATGTAGATCTAGGGTATTGACCTATTCAGGATTGATTGTTACATCTGAGGTAACATTGTTGTATTGACTTCTTTCATATATTGCTCTGGGCTCGAGATAGAAGAAAGCCCCACAGGATTGCTGGTTTTCCCTGTTTGGGGTTTCCAAGGTATATGCAGTGTCATATGTGCGATTTATTGTTTAAAAGTGGTAAAGAGATCTATAGTTGTTAAGTTTTATTTCTTTAGAGTATTATTGATTTACGAGACTCAAACCGCTTGAGATCCCAGGGCTATCTAGAGGGAGTAGTGATCTCTGGATTAAAATTTACAAACTGTCCCTAACAATTTTGAGCTTTGGTAGGTCTTCGAGGATGATGCTCAAATTGTCCGTTTCCTAGGTAACTTGAAGGAATTCTCAGAAAATCAAATTAATTGGCAAGACAAAACTATGAACACTGATATACCTGTAAAAGACTTGCCAACTAATAAAATCCCGCCAGGAATGGTTCCTCTAGAGAAGATGTTTGATGGGCACGACATGTACAAAGGATAAACCAACTGTTGATCAATTTGAGGAGTATTTTGAGATTAACATCGGATCGAAGTCAAGTCCTAAGATGATCAAAATAGGTACACTACTCTAGAAGAAAGAAGGGACATTGAAAATTTAATCCGAGAATACAATGATGTCTTTGCATGGTCCTGTTATCACATCCATAGTAGCCGGGCTACCATGATTGCAGAGCAGTTCATTGTATATTTTTGAGCCATGCCTTTACACAGTTTTGATGAGATCAACCTATGATGAGCAGTACTTTTGATGATCACTCGCATATCAGAGCAGCCCTAGATCAGTCAGTAGTGAACCTTATGCCAAGATTGAGTCTCATGACCTCAGATTTGATGACCGAGATGACCATTTTTATTCCATACCTACGTTGCGGGGAAGTGCTCCCCCCCCCCCCTCGCCCCTGTTCCGGAAGCTAGCTTCCGGCCGAAGCTAGGCCAAAGCGATCCCGAATCGCGATTTGCTTTCGCTTCCGGGGGAATCGATTTTAGGAAGCGCGCTTCGGGCCTAAAAATTTCGCTCCCTGCCACTGTGTGAGAGCGTGCAGGAATCGATCCGAAGCGTCGATTCCCTTTCGCTTCCGGATCGATTCCGCATCGCTTCCCCTTCGCTTTGCCCATCACTTTCGGGATAAAAAAAAACGATTCGGGCGCTTCCGAAATCGATTCCCGTAGCTTCCTCGCGCGCTTCGCCCAATTCCGCGATTTTCATGGTGAGTTAGAGCTCGTGGGGTCCACGCTTGGGGTTTTGGAGGGGGGAATAGGGCTTTGAGGTATAAAGCCCTAATCCACACTCCATTTTGTCACTTTGGTTTGTTTGAGAAGAGAAGAGAGGAGAGGAGAGGAGAAGAGAAGAGAAGAGGAGAAGAGAAGAGGAGAAGGTGCCATTGGAGATTGAAGAAGGTTGGAATCGTTGGATGCTTGGAGCCTTGGCAAGTTGGCACACTCACTACCATTGGAGTCTTGGACATCCAAATAGGTAGGCTCTAAACCCTTTCTTGTTGATTTGCTTTGTGTTTGAAGTTTTGATGCTTGATGCTTGTTGCTTGAGACTTGATTTTTTAAAGCTTGAAATTTGACTAGAATCTAGAATGCCATTGTAAATGTTACTCTCCTACTCTTTCCCGTGCTTTCTCCATCATTCTATTGCAGGGCAACAGGTTAAACTCTAGTTCCACTTCCAACTTCCAAGTCCAACAAACATGATGATGGGTTTATGGTTTCTTTTGTTGGTTCCATTTGTTGTTTTGATGATGTTCATTGAAAACCGGAGGAGGAATGAGGGAGAGGGAGATGATGAAGAAGTGGGTAGTGGCACATACCGTGGAGAGGAGGGAGGGAGGGGAAGAGGAGGAGGAGGGAAACCGAATGAAAACCAAGGAGGACACAACACCCTTGTGGAAATATGTCAACAAGCAGGGAGGAAGCAAGGGGGGTGGAACCGCCAAATTTGGTTGCCCCCATTGTAAAAAGACTTACATGGGTTCATATACCTGTCTGAGAAGACATCTATGTGGGAACATGCCATGTGATGAAAACAAAACTGTAGGAGTTTGTGTTTTCAAAAGTGTGCCATCAACACAAAGAGCCATGTATAAGAAGGAAGAATTTGAAGCACAAAACAAATCAAAAGCAAGGGTTGACCATGACCCCTCATTGAACGCACCGAGAACTGGAGGCCCATCCACCCAAGGTAGTGGATTCTCACCCCTGGGTCACGCAGGACAATATCAGATTTCCTTGACGTTGGTGGTAGGGATGACGTGGATGCAAAAGTGTTCCGGTTTCTCTATGCATGTGTCCTACCATTCAATGTCCTTCGCTCACCCTATTGGCATGAAATGGTAGACGCCATTCGCACTGCTCCAGCAGGATACAAGAGTCCAGGGTATGACAAAGCTAGAACTGTGGGGCTTGACAAGGAAAGAGGCAAGATCCAAAATGCTTTGGGGCAATTCACAAATGCTTGGAATGAGTATGGGGTATCAATTGTATCAGATGGATGGACAAATGTAAAAGGCAAGCCATTGATAAATGTTGTTGGTGTGTCTGCTACTGGTGCAGTCTTCCTTTCAGCCCATGACTACTCAGATAAATTCAAGACTAACATAAACATTGCAGAACTCCTACTCAAAAACATTGAAGCTATTGGTCCATACAATGTCATCCAAGTCATAACCGATAGTGCTGCTAATTGTAAGGCAGCGGGAGAAATCATTGAAGATAAATACCCCAACATATTTTGGTCTGGGTGTTTGGTTCACACAATGAACCTTTTGATGCACGACATCATTAAGTTGAAGGAAAATCAATACAAATGGATTGGTGAACTGTACAAAAAGGGCAAGAAGATGATAAGATTTATAACCAACCATAGCAATGCCCATGGCATTTTCCGCAGTCACTCAAAGTTGGAGCTATTGAAGATAGCAAAGACTAGATTTGCTAGCTACTACCTCACTTTCAGGCGCCTTTTGAAGGTAAGAGAGGCATTGGCTAGCATGGTATCAAGTGAGTCATGGAAAGTCTTGAAAGATAGGTGTACATCTGCATCTGACAGGCTTGATTTTCAGGAGGTGGAAGAAACAGTTCTTGATGCGGGGTTTTGGGTAAGTGTCGAGTATGTTTTGTAGTTCACAAAGCCCATTTATTACATGATTCGGTTTGCAGATACAGATAAGCCGGTGACTGGGGAGGTGTATGAGCAGATGGATAGCAAGCTGGGTCAAATTAAAGATATTGTTGAACAGAAAGATCCCACCTTGTATGACCATATTCACACACATGTGGTCAAAAGGTGGGAACATCTCAACGTTCCACTGCATGCCTTAGCGTATGTGTTAACACCAAAATATTATTCTCCATCTTGGTTGGCCAAACCAGCACCTGGGGGTGGGGTTTAGGAGAAAGCCCCACACAGATCCAGAGGTACAACTTGCGTACATGAATGCTATAGACAAGTTGGTCCCTGATGCAAAGGAATGCGACATATTGTGCAGTGAATTAAGCAAATACCTCAGTTAAGTTGGTCCATTTGGTACTTTGCATGCAATCAGAGATCGAGATAGGGCACCTCTCATCGAATGGTGGAACATGTATGGCTCAACATGCCAACGCTTGTATAAATTGGCTGTTAGAGTGCTTTCACAGGTGGTTAACCATTCCTCTGCAGAAAGGTGTTGGAGCACCTATAGCTTCATCCACTCAGTGAAAAGAAACCGATTAAATGAAAACCAAGCAGAAAGCTTGGTTTATGTACATTACAACTTGAGGTTGTTGACTCATTATTGTGAGCGTGCCAAAATTGATAGATCATATGTCACTTGGGACAACAATCCGGAGGAGCATAACTTGGAGGATGGAGCCATAGCTTTGGAGCACTTGGAGGAAGAGCTTTTGGGCGATGAGGATGACGCATATGCAGTACCACTACCAATGGCGCCGCCATCTTCTTCCTTGTTTCCAGATGCACCATCTTTGCCTAGACGTTCACAACCTCCATCTGCATCAGTGAGGGGGGGTCATGCAGGATCGAGTCTTGGACGTGGCTCAGCAGTGGTGGCTACTGGGGATGATAATCCCACTCCCATTGTTCAGAGAGCACGAGAAAAGAAAATGGAAATTTCTCGTGGCAAGAGGAAACATCCATGATTCCATAAAATCTACTTTTCTTGTATTTTCTTGTTTACAGTACTTTCAAGTTTCGACACTATTGACTCTTTTATATTTATTATCATATATTTTGTAAACATTACATGGCATTTCAAGTTTGAAGTTTTAAGTTGAACCTACCTTTGAATTTGAAGCTTTAAGGTTGAATCTCGATGTTATAACTTATGGAATGATGGATATTGGACCTATGGTTGATGAAATCATGAATTCACTAGTAAATGATTAATGAATGATGAATGATGAATGATGTTATATGGTATTTTGGTTTATTTCATGCTTTTCAATGATGAATGATGTTATATGATGTTAACTGATGATTGATGAACTTCTACTTGCATTTGTTGACATATATGCATCAAAATATATAAAAAATATCTATTATATAAAAAACGCTTCCGGAACGCTTCCTAACCGGAAGCTTTTGAAAATTTCGCTTCTCGCTCCCGCTCTCGCTCCCGCTCCCAAGTAACCTTGTTCCATACAAAGCAATGCAGTGCCCAGAGTTTCGGCAACAGTGTTTACAATGGTTATTGATGATCCAGATGGCAGGTACAAGTATATGGCCCAACAGGTATATAGTGTGCATTGGTTATGATTGTCTTTCTCCTTTGGTCATCTTAGTAGCTTGACTTAGTATCTAGTGGTCATGATCTGGTGATATATATATGTATGATATGGATATGGTTGTTAATGGTTATCTAAATGGTTTTATTACTCATAACTAAAAGCTCTTGTTTATACTCGTTGGTTTTACCCTCTTAGTAGTATGGACGTGATCATTCCCACCATTTATGGCTTGCTAGCTTGGGCATCACCTCACTTTCCCCATCCATCCATTTTCTCTCCCATTTTTTTGTTTACACCCTGACTTACACCTTAGCCTGTGATATGGAGGACCTCCCCACTTTTGCCTCTATGTTGGATAGCATCCCTGTTAGTTTGTGTCTCGGCTCTGAGTTGGCAACAAAACTTACCGAAGCCTTGATCTTTCTGGGCCAGGAGAATCCGCTGGTGTTGGTTCCTGAGCTTAGGTGAGTTGGATTTGATACCTCGATCACTCTAGTCGGTTGCCCCGATGTTTGGTCCTGATTGTGGATAATCCTCCTAGTTGCTTGAGTTGTGTTGGCTAAACCTGAAGCAAATAGTACTATCATCATTACATGCATGCAAAAACTTTATCTTATCTTTTGTGCAAGCCCATGGAAACAATTTAAAATTGTGCTTCTTAGCACAATGAAAGAGGGCTATGGAAATTGAAATGTTAAAAGCACCCTGGATGCAAGCTGCGATTAGTTGTGCTTCTAAGCACATGCAAAATCCAAAGGTCCTAAAGGCCTAAAAAGCAATGGTTAAATGTATGCTAAATCCAAAGACTGCTAGCCATGAATTAAATGTAATGATTAATACCTCACGGAGCCTACAGGTTGGGATGTGAAATGGAGTAAGGGAAACCTAATTCTAAGTGTCCCCTAGAACCTCAAGTTACGGTTAGCTGTGCACCTAGTTACGGCGGTTCTAGCAAAGATCCTCACGGAGCTGGATTCAGATTGGATGTGAGCTGTAGACATTTGCCAAGGTTGAATAAGCACCTATCTAAACAACTTATTCCATTTGCGAGACACTGCCATTCCCTGTGTGTTTATTATCCAACATATGCTTAAGTGTGTATTCCCTTTCCCTTATCCAAAGTATCACAGTGTTGAGTCATTCAAGTCGTCCCCTTATCCTAGCCTTGCATTCTTCACCCTCACCCTTTGCTAGCAAAATGTTCACGTCTACGAAATGAGTATATTCTTGAGGTTTTGTTTTGAGTAAATAATTATTTAAACTTATATTTGATATAATTATTGATTAACTGCCACTGAAATGATGCTTCCTACTTTAAGTCTTGCTATTAGAATGATTAAAAGAGCATACCTTAACCATTTGTAGTTGCAACATTAGGCATTTTTAGCCTGGGTCATATTTTGATCAGTCTTGACCTGGTCAAACCTAGTTTGACCAAGTCAACCATAGGATTTGAGATGAGTTGGGCCAGTGATGTTTGAGGTTGATGATTTATGGTCATTTGATTCCCATTTGATGGTTCCATGTAGCAGATAGGTTTCACTTGATGGTTTGATGGATTTTTATAGTTATTATTATTTATAGACCATTTATTTTTATTGGTCCGGGGATGGCCAAGACTACAGATTGATTATCCAGGTAGCCACAGGGTGTATGAGTATTAATCTCTAGTGGATTTGGACCTTCTGAGTCCACTGGTACACTCAAATTTCAGTTACAGGCACTCCCGGATAAGATTTCACTCAGATTGTCACTTTTATGCACATTTGCCATAATAAAATGGCCTGGCAGCACATATGAGTTTTTATTTGGTTCTCCTAGGCGCTACAGAGGGAGTATGGGGTCCAACCACTTGTTATTACCACATTTCCATAACCCCAGACACTTTGGTATAGTCAGATTTGTGCTCGGAGCACCAGGCAGAGAGCTATAGGCATTTTGTTGATTTATAGGTGATTTTCCGAGTATAAAAAATGGGATAAAATGGTCATTGAGGAATTCAATTTGGGAAAATGAGGCAAGGAATTCGCATGAGGTTTGTTCGTTGAGCCTGTTTGTTTAATCCTTACAATTATAAATGGTCTGTGTTTGTTCATGACTCGTCTTGTGGACAGATTTAATCTATTGCTCAAAGCCTTGTGAATACCTCACATGTTCATTAACATAAAGCAAACTTGACTCTTCCTTTTTGCAAGTTCATAGCTTGTAGGTTTATTACAAATTTGGCATGTATGTGCATCTACTGTTTCACTGAATGATAAGACTAGCCTGGTCTTTGTACTGTTATACCTCCATCACTCTGTCAACTCATTTATCCATTAAACCAATTTTAAAGATTCACTAGCCATGCTCCTTCTGCAGTCAAGGAACATCTTTTAGTGATAACATCTTCTTTTATCCCACATGAGGACTGTGTCCCCAATTTGGAAGGTCTCGGTTTAGTTGACTTGTCATATGTGCTTTTCATGCTCTCCTGATGTCTTAGGCTCTGATCTAAGGCAACTCTTCTATTCTCATCAAGCTCAATGATCTAATTAACTCTCTGCTCCATCTCCTGATTTTTTGAACCACACTCCATTATCATTCGAAAAACTGGTATTTGCATACTAACAGGTAACTCAGCTGTGAGACCATATACCAACTCAAAGGGAGACTTCCTAGTAGAATTCTTCTTAGTGATTCTATCGGCCCAAAGTGCATACTTGATCTTACTATCCCATGCCTTTTTATTGTTACCCACAGTTTTCTTGATGATGTTCATTAAGTTTTTATTGGTGGACTCAACAAGTCCATTTCCTTGGGGGTAGTAGTTGGATGAGTGGGGTAGGGTAATGCCATACTTGAAGCAGAAATATGTGATATCAATGGAACTGAAGGCTTTGGCATTATCAGTTGTTATTTTAAGAGAGATACCAAATCTTGTGATGATTTTATCCTCAAGGAAATCAATAACAACTTTCTCGGTGGCTGTTTTGGTGGGTATGGCTTCTACGCACTTGGTAAAATAATCGGTAGCCGTGAGGATCCAACTGAATCCGTTACTTGAATTATCTCTGAATTTACCGATGAAGTCAAGCCCCCATTGCTGAAAGGGGGAAAGGACTACTATTGGCTTGAGGGAAAGAGCAGCCAACTTCTGCTTCCCAGTAAAGAGTTGGCACTCTTGACGACACTTAACATGTTTATGCACATTTGCAAATAGGGTTGGCCAATAGTAACCTGCTCGGAGGATTTTATGAGCAGTTGTATTCGCTGCAAAGTGGCCTCCACAAAATCCTGAATGGAACTCAGCCAAGATTCTTTTGGAATCTTGCTCATTGACACACCTAAGTATTATCCCGTCTGGGTTCCTCCAACCCAAACCTTCCCGAGTAAGACAATACCTAACAGTTTTCAACCTTAAAGCCCTTCTTTTATGACCCTTGAGGTGATCTGGGCAAGTAAGGTGAAGAAGGAAGTAGATATTGTCCGAATACCAATGGTTGTCAAGGTCCTGCAATGATGGGGTCATAACTGGCTCAGACCTATTGTTCTCACAAACCATTCCTATTGCCTCTTCATTCTTCTGAGTTAACATTTTAGCAAGGCCTTGTCCTTTTATGAGCTTGGTGGGTTTTATCTCTAAGTCATATTCTTGAATTTTTGATACCCATGTGCCCCTTATTCCTAAGCAATCTTGTTGGGACAAGATGTCTTTCACTGCAGCATGGGGGACATACCCTATGACTTTTGAGTACCCAATGAAGGTCCTAAAATGTTTGAGAGATTTAACCAAGGCATAAGCCTGCTTTTCCATTATGGTGTATTTTAACTCAGAATTCTGCAAAGCACGACTCATGAAGGCAATAAGTTGCTCGAACCCTTCGTGGTTCTTTTGGAGCAATACCCCAGCAATAGTGTCTTCCGATACAAAGGAGAAAATCATGAAATCCTTGGTGTAATCAGGGCTGACTAGGACAAGTGACTTGGTGATTGCATCTTTAATACTAGAAAAAGCTTCCCTTCCCTCATTAGTCCATACAAACTTGACATCTTTCTTAAGTAACCTTTGCATAGGTTTCATTATTCAACCAAGTTGGGGATGAATCTTCTAATGAAGTTGATGTGTCCATTAAAAGATTGGAGGGCTTTTACATTCTTTGGTAAGGGTATTTTCTTGATAGCCTCTATTCTTTTAGGATCAACCTTGACCCCGTCTTTAGAAATGATATGTCCTAAAAGCTTTCCTTCATCAATTCCTAGGACATACTTGGCTGGATTTAAGGAAATTCCATATTTCCTGCATCTTTCAAAGACCTGATTTAAATGGTTGACATGGCTCGATCTTTCTTTGGAAAAGACAGTTAGGTCATCCTGATAGATTTCAATGATTTTACCAATTAGTTCCTTAAATGCATAATCCATGGCTCTTTGAAAAGTGGCTCCAGCATTCAATAGGCCGAAAGGCATTCTTAAATACTCGAAAGTGCCCCATGGGGTTGTGAAAGTGGTTTTGTGCTTATCTTCTTTTTGCATGACCACCTGATTGTACCTTGAAAAACCATCTAGCATGGACATCATGCTAGCACCTGTGACCCGTTGGAGGAGGGTCTCCATGTTTGGAAGTGGATAGTTGTCCTTCTAACAAGCTACATTGAGGTTTCGGAAATCTATGCATATCCTTATACTTCCATTCTTTTTTCTAACCACCACTAAGTTAGAGCACCAAGATGAGTGTCTAGTAGGTGCTATTATTCCCGCTGCTAACATTTTTTCAAGTTCTTTCTTAACAATGGGAGCTAGCTTAGGGTTGATTTGCCTTAATTTTTGTCGAAAAGGCTTGACTTCTTTTATTTCTTGCTTAAGGGGTATGGTGTGTTGAAAAACATCTTCTCGATATGATTTTAACTCATCGTAGGTAAAGGCAAACACATCCCTATATTCCTTAATTAGATTGATCAAGTCATTCCTTTCCTTTTTTGAAGTACCTTTTCCAATTTTTATCATTTTCGGATTTGTCTCTGACCCAATGTTTATTTCTATGTAGTCCCCTGGTTTCATGGAGTCAATACTGTTCTTTTTTCTATCCTATCTGTCAAAAATGTTTTCTAGTGCTACAAGTCCATGTGGCACAAGATTGTTGAACTGGTTGCCTTCTCCCTGATACTCTTTACCCTCTTCTTGTTCATTGACTTTAAAATTTGAGAACTCATCAATATTATGAATAAATTTTAATATTTGTTCATCATCTTTAAATACTTGCCAATGTTCCATGTTATCCGGTATTGATGGTCTAAAATTGATTTCCAATGTACAGTCACCGTTTAACATTTCATCTAAAGGTTGAACGGTTGATGCCGAAACTGCTCCGCTGCACTATTTTGATCTCTAGGGATAACTTCTATGTTTAAGGCATCGAAAAACTCCATGGTGTCCCAAATTGCATTTCTGTATTTCTTTAACATTTGACACTTGCATGCAAATTGCTTTTTTACTTGTAATACTATTAAGTCGGAGTCGCCTTTTATGCTTAACATTTTAATGCCCATGTCTTTTGCTATCTCAATTCCAAGTAGAAGTGCCTCATACTTAGCTACATTATTAGTGGCCTCAAATTCCAGTCTAAAGGCAAAGTTGAAAGTCTTCCCTCCTAGTGAAGTGATGATTATCCTAGCCCCTTTTGCTGCTCTTGAATGAGCACCGTCAAAGTTCATCCTCCATATCTCATCTACCTTTTCATCTTTAATCTTTTTCTGAATAGGGGCTAGAAAGGTAGAGTTGATTGCATAACTCCCAAGATCATCAGTATTATAAACATATTGATTTAATGGTTTCTTGGGATTTTCAACATGGTATTTCTTCTCTTTCTCATTATGCAATTTTACTAATGAATCCTCAGATGCTGGCATAGTGGCATAAGTCCAATCCATTTGGATCCATCCTCCTAATGTGGCAACCCACTTCCTAGAAAGCAACATCCCCCATTTATTCGGAACATCTATGACAAGGATGTCCATAGTTACATGGATATTCGGATACTTGGCTAACCTTACTGACTGATTTTCAATAATGCCCACCACATCAACCTGCCTAGAGTCCATGGCACAAACATTTTGATATGGTCTAGATGTTTTAAGGTTGAGTTGGTGCATGACCTTTTTAGTCATAATGTTTGAAGAAGACCCTGAATCTAACATATAGTTATGTAGAAGAAGATCACCTATCATCAATGATACATAAAAAGGGGAATGATCTTCTCTTCTTGGGTCCTTGGTATGTAGAATTACTAGGGGGTCTTCTGAGACACTGTTATTACTTGTGGAAGGTTGTTTTATAGTCTCTGAAAAAGTGACCTTTTTAGGGGTAGGAGGATTTAGAGGAGTGGGGGGATTTGTAGAAGTAGGAGGATCTAAGATCTTAAAAAATTTCTCTTTCTGTCTAGGAATTTTGTATAATTTGGTAACAGGTATAGGTATTTTAGCAGTATTAAACCAGTTACCCCAATCAAAATTTAAATCATTGGATTCATTAGACGTATCAGGAATTATTACCTTAGGAGGATACTGCATGCTGGGTCCAGCATTTCCCTTTCTCTGGTAGGTGACACCTTTGAACTTTTGCATATTATGGATCTGCTCATGAGAAGGCCTTTCTCCATAGTTTTTAGTCAAGTTGTTTAGTTCTTGACTATATTGTCTAGCCTGTTTCCAACTTTCCCTAGGAATGGTATGGATATCACCTACTGCGTTGACGAAATCAGGCTCGCTTGAAACCTGCTCACTGGTACTACCCTCCGAAAAACCATGCTCTTGAACATAGCATGCAAAATAACAAGTAGATTCCTCATGGAAATCTTTGCATGCCCTATAGAAAGGTGTGTAATTTTCAACCATGTTAGCAGCATCCAATTGGTTGGGAGGCCTCTTTTCATGGTTAGGAGCCTTTTTTGGCCAGTTCGTTTTCTGAGGGTAGTTTCTCTGAATAGGCTGAGTCTGAGATCTTTCCATAGCTATGAACCTATTCTGCATTTCCTTTATTTGAGAAAGATACTTCATTTCCATGTTTCCATTTTTTCGCTTATCTTTGATATCTTTTTCTCATAGGTATCCTTTTGGGAAAAGGAATCCTTTTCTTTAGGTTTAGTTGGCTTCATGGAGGTCAAGGCCCTTGAATAGCCAAGAATGTTGGATTTGCCAGATGATTGCATGTTTCTGTTGATTTTAATAGCCATTTCTTGGGCCATCAAAAGAGTGGTGGGCTCTTTATCTCTAAGCTGATACTGCATTTCACCACTTAGTGCTTCAATGTAGTAGACCAAAATAGACTGTGCAGGAGGCTTGAAATCTGTATGGATGTTGTTTGTTAAGTCCGTGAACTTCTTGTTAAACTCTTCCATAGTTTCATTTTCACTTCTTTTGATGTTGGTTAAAGCAACTAATTGATGACGTGGCTCTTTCTTTTCCCCAAACTTGTTGGTGAAGGCTGTTTTGAAAGCTGCAAATGTTGCAAAGGAGTTGTCAGGTAAGTTGATGAACCAATCACCAGCATCTCCTTCCAAGGACAGGGCAAAAAGTTTCATGTAAACATCCTCATGTTTATTTGCTGGATCTCGGACATAGGCACTAAGACATTTGGAGAAGCTTTTCAAATGATGAGCTGCAGTAATGGCATTAGTGCCAGTGAAGTTGGGCAGTTTATCTATAGCTTTGTCTGGTAGATCATGTGGTTGACCTGCTATCTGAGTAATGCTAAGGGGATTGAAGAATTCTCCCATTGTGTCAGACAAACAATTATTATTTTCTACAAAAAGACAATGGATGTCCGAAACAGACTCAAATCCCAAATCTTCAAGGATCCTACGAGAAGCTAACTTGTTTAATCTCCTCCGATAAACCTTTTCAGGTTCAGGGATGAAATCAAGCAGGCCTACAGAGTTCCTTCTTGTTGAATACCTTGGTAAGTTTAATGACAGTGGAGTCGCTAGATGGATCAAGTCCAATTTCAGAGAGTTATTTAGACTAAAAATCTATCAAAAAGATTAAGGTAAAAAACTAAGAAAAAACTAAGGTAAAGTCGTCCAGGAACAAAAAAATTGTCCCCGGCAACGGTGCCAGAAATGTTGCCCGTCGATGTGCACATAGCAGCAGAAATCTTTCGAAGCTGCTTTGGGAGATGTGTGGCCTTGGGGGCAAGCAAAGAGTCAGGTGCTGTTACCTAATCCCGACTCCTCCGTTTAGGCAAACTCCTAACGAAACCAAGGGGGGTAGACCCTACAAATAGTTACTAAGGCTCTTATGGTTTTGAATGTTTTAAGTGGATTGAATGTGTGATGAGGATGGGTGTTGTTTCAGGAGTTTTTTGATGATTTACAATAATGAATTAAATTCAAGCATGTATTTGCAACATAAAATAGATGATGCACAACCAATTTATAACTAAAACATCCACGACATGATATGATTAAAGCAGATAATAACAATCTTCCAGATAGATAATAAACAAAATGAAATGCTGAACAGTTGTTGCTTTGTAGAATGACCAGTGCCAAATGGAGTCAATGCCTTGAGTGCTTGGGATGCTTTAAAACATGTCTTTGGTGTGCTTGAGAGAGTTTTGCAAATGCTTCTTGGTAAATTTTATTGTAAATTTTTGGGGTGAAATTGATGATTAGGGGAAGGGGATCTCCAAGATATACCTTGCAGTACAGGAGATATGTCTGGATAACAATCTAGGTGGCTCCGTACAAGGACATGTGGGCTGACCAGAGTCTATAGGGCGGTGTTCAACACTACACCAACAAGGATGTAGCCTAACTGTGCCCTTAAGGTCTCATTCCAATGGTTCCCGCTTCCCTAGGCATAATTTGCCCACTTTTGATTGTTAGCGATCAACATCGGATTTCCGTTGGTTTTTGGGATGTATTTTATTAGTGGTTGAAGTGGAATTAAATGCGAAGAATTAACAAGCTACACTACTTCTGGGTATCCCACAAGTGGGTAGAGCATACACAGTGTAGATAATTGTTCGTTCCAATTTTATTAGGTGAATGAACCAAGAACCATAGACTCTCCGATAGAGAGCACTCTTGATCCGCCTTATGGCGAGATTCAAGAGACTTATGAACAAGATTGCAAAATTGTGAAGTAAATGAACTAAACTACCCAAGAATCGCTTTCAGGTCTAGGACCGTACTCGGGAGAGCAAGGGGGTTAGCAAAAATGAAACAAAGTGAACTCTCCGACAGAGAGCACTCTTGATCCGCCTTATGGCGAGATTCAAGAGATTTTGTGTTATTTTTATCGATTTTATATGAAATGGAAAACTAAGCAAAAAAATTGAAAATGAAGAAAACTAGAGTTAACAATTCCAAGATCTAGCAACCTATCAAATTGAGATTTACTCTTAACTTTCCTATGCTACTTGCAGGTATAAAGCAAATGAAGTGCAAAAAGGACGATACAAGCTTCCCCCAAATGGGGGAAGTAGGGTGTGGGAGCCTTTATCCCACTTGCTCTTTATTAATCTTTTATACAATGAATGGTTTTTCTCTTTCTTGGAAGCACAAGGTTAGAAGGGGAATGAAGGAGAGGGAAAAAGGAGTTTTGTGTGCTTTTTGGGAGTTGGCTTTTTTGCTCTTCTTTGGTTCTTGTTTTAGTCTTCTTATCTTCCTGAAAGTAGGAGCTTTAGACAAAAAGATGTTAATGGATTAGTTCATAAACAAAAATACAACTAGTAACTAAGATCTAGAAACTAAAACTTTGCAAGCATGGAAGTTTTGGAAAAGAGATCTAAGTACTAGATGCAAACCAAGCAAGCAAGCAATGATGAGAAACTCTTAAAACTTTGAACTTTTAAACTACTTGCAAGGTGAGCGAAAAGGTTTTAAATGGCAGCCAATGTACGTTTTTCTTATGACAGTCAACAAACTTCCTAAGGCAGCCAATGAACTTTGATGATAGTCAACACACTTTTCAGGAAGGCAGCCAATGCAAACTTATGACAGTCAAATGCAATCCTATTCTATGACAATCAACGGTCCTTCTTAACAAGGTAATCAATGCAATCTTTAAACAGTCAAAACAGTCCTCTTATGGCAGCCAATGGCACTGTTTTCGAGGCAGCCAACACACTTTTTGATGGCACTGTTTTGTACTCCTTTGGGACTGTTTTGTACTCCCTTTAGACAGTCGGCAACACTGTTTTCAAGGCAGCGGATGCAACTTCTTCTATGACAGTCAAGGCACTGTTTGATGGCAGCCAATCAAAACTTTTCAAGGCAGCCAATGCTTTTTCCTTCTATGACAGTCAAAGCCTTCAAAACAATGGAAGTTAATAGATTAGTGTTAGCTCATAAAACCAAAGAAATACGAATCTAGATCTAAAGAGTAAAGATGATGCCTTTGAAGAAACTAAGATCTAGACATACCAAGTAGATCAATAAATAAAAAGACTTTGAAAACTTGAACTGCTTAGGGAGAAGAGCAAATAGGTGTAAGATGAGACTTGAAACTTGGAACTAAGATAGCCTATTGCACTTGAGGAAAGCGAAAAGCATGAAAGATGGAGATTTATGGTTCAAATGCTTTGCTTAAGTAACCAAAAAGAAAATGATTTGTAGTTTGATTTTAAAAAAGGTGGAGAGAGAAGGAGTCCAAGCCCAAGCTTTGAACAAGTGAGTCACTTTGAGGCTTCCTGCATGACAAAACTCATTAGCATTTAGAAAGTGACAAAGAAAAAGAGAATGCAACTGAGCTCCAAGTCTTACTTTGCCTTATGGTGATCTGCAGAGACAAACAACCTTTACAAAAGCGATTAGATCTTAGTATGGTAGGTTAAGCAAAACTAAGAGTGAACAAGTATAACTGACTACAAAATGCAACTCCTAAATCTTGAACAGCTTTGCATCAATAGATAAGTTGAAGCTTCAAATATCTATCCTATGGATTAGAATTATACTCTTCTAAGCTAAGAACCATAAACACTTGCATAAAAACTGAATAACTAGGTAGACTTCACCTTGATTCAAGCACATGCCATGAGAAATTGCACATTTTAGACCCCCAAAGCCTTCAATTTATTCCAAGCTTGATTGCCAAATAGCAACAAGCAAATAGCAAATTTACAACAGAGGTTCTGTTATCACACCATCGTAACTGGGCTACTATTCTTGCTGAGCAGATATCTGCACTTTTCAGAGCTTTGCTTTTACAGAGATCAACTATGATGAGCAGATTCATTTATGATCACTTACAGATTAGAGCAGTATATATCAGACATTGAGTAGACCTTGTGCCAAGGCTGCACCTTGAGAGCTTAGATTTGATGACCAATATGACCTTTTGTTTCATACAGTTTCAGTTTAGTTCTTAGAGTTCCAGTTGTATTATTGCAGCAGTATTTCAGTGGTTCTAGATGATGGTTATTTATGATATCCAGTGATATTACTGTTAAACTTGTGATTGTTAGCATTGGACTATTATGTTGTTGTTTTAGTCATCTTCATAGCATTAACTTGGTATATAACTCATGATGTGGCAGTATTATCTAATAAATGAAATGAACTATCTTGGATGAATTTAAATTATAAAATTGGATGTATTACTTGCACTTTAAGGTTTACTGACCATACTCATTGGTTTCGTTACTCTCCTGTGAGCATGGACATGGTCTTTCCTGACTTTTATGTTTGCTAGCTTAGGCACCACATTCACTTGACTCCATCCATCCATGACCTTCCTTATTTTGGTTTTCACCCTGACTTGCCTTTTTGACTTTTGATATGGAGGACTTCCCCATTTCTACGTCTGTGTTGGCTTGCATCCACGTTTGTTTTGTGTCTTGGCTCTGAGTTAGTGACAGAACTTGCCTTTCGTGAGTTGGATTTTATGCCTAGATCATTCTAGTCGGTTGCCCCGATGTGTGGCTTAGTGCGGAATTCCCTCTAGTCACATGAGTTGTTGTTGGCTAAAACTGAAAGCACATGTACTACTTATGGAAATTATTGGGAAACTCTTTTGAAAGCCTATTGAAATTAAATTCTAGAATGTGTTTCTAACCACGATGAATTAAAGGCTAAAGCAATGAAATACTAAAGTACCCCTTGAAGGGTCCAAAAAGGTCTAAAAGCAAAGGTTAAATAAATGCTATATCTAAAGATTGCTGACCTCATGAAAATAAATATACCCCGAATGCAAGCTGCGATTAGTTGTGTTTTTTAGCGCATGCAAAATCCTAGAGGGGTCATATAGGCCAAAAAGGCCATGGAAATTAAATGAATGACCCTAATGAACTTGGATCAACTTGATGTAGACATGATGCCAAGGTTGAATAAGCACTCTTTAAACAACTTATCCATTTGTGAGGCATTGCCATTCCCTTTGTTTATCTTGTCCAGCACAGAGTGTAGCTCCCCCTCTCCCCGTCCAAATTGTCACTTAGTTGAGTTGGTCAAGTTATCCCTTTTTACCTAGCCTTGTCCTTAGCCTTCACCCTTTGCTAGTAGTTAGGCCATTTCCATTGGACGAGTATGTCTTTAGAGCTTTGGTGCAAGTAAACTATAAACAACATTGAAATATTTATGTATTAACTGCCACTGGATTGATGTTTATACTTTAAGTTAAGCTGTGAATATGGTTAAAGGAACATGTCTTAGTCATTTGTTATAATCTAGTCTTTGGTTGTATTTTGACCTAGTCAAACATAGTTTGACCATGGTCATTCTTGGGATCCGTGATGAGATGGACCACTTGTGCTCTGTGATGTTGATCTATGGTCCCGTATACACCTATTGATGATTCCATATGTCAGACATATGCTCCAGATGATGATTGATGCAGTTGGTTAGTTTTATTATTATTTCTAGATCATCATATTTTACATTGTCCGGGCATGATGGGCCCTACAGATGACTCCACAGGTTATCATGAGGTGTATGAGTACTCATCTCTAGTGGATTTGGGTCTTTTGGATCCATTGAGACACTTATTTTTCAGTTCCGGGCACTCCTGGGCATGATAGTAGCAGTTATCCACCTGTTGACCAGTTTGGGCATGCTGATCCAGCCTGTCCAGTAGGAGCATTGGAGGCAAGTCGTTGCCTAGGGCGCTAAATAGGAAGGGGGTGGTCCAACCACTTGTTTTTACCATTATACCCCCCTTCCGGACATGATGGCACCTTCAGTTTGACAGCACAGGCACCCTAGTGGCAGTTTGGGCACTTTAAGGTTTTTTAGGAGGATTAAAAAATAGAATAAAAAGGTCATTGAGGAATTCGATTTGGGCAATTGAGGCAAGGTTTTGGAACTTGGTCTTCTCAGAGGTCATCCATGGTGAACCCCCCTTCTTCCAGATCAATTTGCACCAGTCAGGGTCTGTTGTCCGCCAGATTGCACACCAGCAGCGGAAATCTTTCGAAAGCTGTCTCTTCACTAAAAGTGAGAGAGGTGTGGCCTTGGGGGCAAGCAATGAGCCAAGTACTGTCACCTGAATCCCAGCTCTTCCTTATAGGCTAACTCCTAACGAAGCCAAGGGGGGTAGTCCCTAAAAAAGAGTTTCACTAAGGCTCTTGTGTTTTAAGTGTTTTTTGTGTTGGGTGATGCGGATGAGTGTTGTTTAGGAGTTTTCTTGTGATGAGACCAAAAAAATATATAAAGATGAACAACAGATAATAAGCAATCCACGTTGCAAGATAAGATAACAAGATGGCAGTATGATTCAAGATTTGACAAATCACTAAAGCATTCACAAGATGAAATAAACACAAGGACAAATGGTCCTGATCAATATATATAAATTTTTAGATAACCAGTGCCTTATGGAGTCAAAGAAAAGTAAGGATTGTGATGCTGAAAGTGTGGGTCTTGAAGAAGTGCTGTTCGTGAGACCGTTATGCAGATTATCTTTGTAAATTGAAGATTTTAGTGGTCTTGATTATTAGAATAAAACCAAGGATATCAAGAGAGTGTCCGGAAAGACAGTATCAAGTGCCTCCGTTCAAGGACATGTTGGACCACCCAGTGCTCTAGTCAGGTCGCGCAATGCTAACCAGCAAACTAGAGGCTGAACATGGCAACCCGGCGCCCCCAACTAGGAGATTACCCACTGAACTTATCTTATCGCTCAACTCCGGATTGGTTGGTTATGGGGGTGAAAGTTTGATTAGTTATCACTTATGAGCTTAACAAGTCTTCCACCTTTCTGAGTACTAGCCCAACCGTTTCCGGTTGGCAGAGCATACAGGTGTTGGAAAAACGACCAAGATAAATTAATTAAAGGGGGAAATGTGGATTGAAGTGTTTTAGAGCACTTGTTCAACTCTCCGACAGAGAGCGCTCTTGACTTAGTCTTAAGACCACAGTTCAAGAGACTTCCTACTTTAAAATGCCTAATGCAAGGGGAAAGTGCAAATCTATATGCTCTCCGACAGAGAGTGCTCTTGACATGGATTTGGCCAAGTTCAAGAGGCTTTGTTCATTTTATTGCAAAAGTGAAGCGATTGTGAAACTTAAAGAAGTAAATGAAACTGAAAAATGACTGAAAAATAAAGATAACCACAAAGAAAGATGCTTTGAAGATAATAGAAAACAAAATCTAGTGTTCTACCAAGCAGATTTATTCTAAAGTGGGATCAACCTCTGAACAAGGCTAATCACTAGAACCGTCAGTCCTGGAAACCTTCCAGCTAGCTGGATGTCCACAAGATGCTGATGGGGGAACGAGAAGCTACCACAAAACTATGTGGCCTTTGGGATACAATCCCAAAGTTAGCTTACTCTGGTCAAAACTTGAAAGAGAAGCGACAAGATGAAAATAAACTACTCTAAAGCAAAAAACTGAAAGATCTAACTTAACCAAACACCACACTCTTCCCCAAATGGGGAAGAAACCAAAAAAATGGAGGACTCCTCCACTTGAAATTTTATTATGAGATTACAAATGCCTTGGGTTTTGAAACCTTGAAGGACTTTGAAGAAATAAAACTTGAATGAAAAAAGGTGAAAACTCTTATGAGTTTGTACAAAGGATAGTGGTTTATTTCAAATGACATTCATGGTTTGCATTTCTTTTTGGTTCAAAATTCACTTGAGCCTCTCTTTGGCTCCTTCTTGGATATTGCTTCTTGAAAGTTTTCAAGTTCTCTTCTCTTTCAAAACACCTACACAAGTCTCAAAACAACTCAACAATGCACCCATTAATCATTAGGAAAATGAAACAAACTTGAAACTAGTTAAGTCTAGATTTAAAAATTTAACTCTAAAATGTGAAATGTATGAGATTTTGACATAAAACCTTAACTATGATGAAACGGACCAGCGAACAACAAACTCTTAGAATGTAGTGGGAAAGAGATCTAAAGTATAAAAATTTGAAATATTTTTTATGAAAAATTTTCTATCTTTCAAATGGAAACTAAAATTAAACAAAGAATGCTTCTAAGATCTAACTTTTCAATGCATAAGATGATGTATGAGAAGCAATAATACTAGAATCTAAATCTAATAAATTTCTTTTGCAAGCTAAGAATGAAACTACAAACTAACTCATACAATTCGTCTTTGGTGTTTTGGGCTTGTTTTAGGGTTCTTTATGATGGACGAAAGCAGCCTTGAAGACAAAGGTGAAATGGAAGATGAGCTTGGGAAGATGGGCAAAAACAAAATGGATGAGAAAAAAAATGGATCTAGGGCAAAACGAATAGATGAATGAGAGAAAGGGCAAAACGAATGGGTGAGTGAAGCTAGTCTAATGGGGATGGGCTTGAAGAGGTAAGCTAGGTAACCAATGTTGTTTTGAAAGTGTGTTGATGGAAGAAGAGGCCAAAAACTCCTACTTGAAAGTTTCTTTCCTTGAATTGAAGAAAAGACCATGACGACCTGTAAGACAGATTGTTTAGATGCCAATAACCACTGTTGAAGTAAAGAATGACTTAGTCTTTAATAAGCCTTTCTCCACCTTGGGAAACCCCTGCAAAAGCCTTGTTATGAAACATGCAAGAACCGAAAGATAAATTTTTAATCAAAGCTAAAACATACATCTAATATTGAAATTGCATGATCAATTGACAAAATGAAAGAGATATCACCAATAGTGTGAAGTACATCCCAATTGCTCCAGCATGGACCTCCAAAGTCTAAACTTTATTCAATATTAAACAGATATTACAACAGTATTTTGGTAGAGTGTTCATGCTCAAAATCTCTATGAAGAGAAAGCCCAAATGGCCTCTCTTATATAACAAACTCAATGCTAAAACCCTAATTCGAATTGGTGATGAAGAGAGCCAAAAAATCCATAAAAAACCAATCAAATCCATGTCAACACCAACCAAATCGAGCTTGGAGTCTTAACTTATCTTTAAACCTGAGTTTGGAGCCCATAATTTGAGGAAAGAGCCCCACATGCATTGATTTCATAATCCAACAACCCATTAATCAATTGCCAAATCACAAAAACGAATTTGCATGAAGGTGGGCGAATTTCTCAACTGTAGATCACTCCCAGTGCTCCGAAATTGATCTGAATCAGGTGGGTGAAGATTCCAATCATCATAAATGCTTTTTGCCATGTCATTTTGACTTTTACTTTATTCAATTTGGCCTTTTTTGGAGAAATTTAAATTATCTCCAATTTATTATTTTTTGAATATTTTAATTAATATGTCTCATTTTTTTGATTTTTTGAGAAAATATTAATTATGAGGCCAAATAATTGTCTGAAACTTAGAGTTAGTTGGTCCATAGGTCATGTGTGATTTTTGGCTTATGAAACGAGCCATCAACCACTGAATTTGGACCCCGGACGACTGACATATTACAAATTATTATTTCTCTATTTAAACTATAGAGAAATTTATTAAATTTAAAAAATAATTAAAATACCCAAACTCGACGGACCTGGTAAAACTTTTTTGAAATTTTTTCTGAGGGTCCTAGAGACTTGGGACATGACCAAAACCTATTCTAATAGTGTCTAGTAGGCTTATATACATTAGTTGGACTCTAATAACTCCCCATGGCCAAAATTTTCAAAATCGGGCATTCCAGCTTTGGAGGAGCGGGAGAAAACCTCATCGATTATAGCTCGGCTATAAGCAAAGTATAATTGACAAAGGAAAAAACTCCCTGCAATACCTTAGTTGCTTAATCAAGTCATGGGGAACCAAGACACTCAGATCCTACTAGCACACTTTATTACAAACCCCCATGGGGCCATGGTCATGTCGACTAAAAAACAAAACTGGCTAGTCACAAATGCTGGATCATCTGATACATTGGAGTCAAACACTTATCATGTTTGTCAAATGGCGGCTCCTCAGATAATCCAACTATGGTACAAACAAGTTGGTAACAGGGTCCATATGGGCTACAGTAGCTCTTTCATTGTACTTCTCCCTCTGATGATGGGGACATGATTTGATCATTTGTATTACTTGGACATGTCATAGACTTATAGTTTATATTATTGTGCCATGGGAACATGCTAGTGAAGGAGATTAATACCTCCTAGCCCCACTATGTGCTTTTAGTGATTTGTCTAGGTCTTATTGGTGTGGCACATATATTATTAGCCACCCCCATGTATGACGTCGCCGTCATTGAGCATTTTGGGCCATGACGTCATCACTTAGTTGAGTGATCCATGTCTTATATTGTATTGGCTCATCTTAGCCATTGATTAGATTGTTATATCTTTTGATCTCAACCACTAGTTTTCAAAAGTGGTTTAGGGTTTTGGTCTTTCTCTCCTATAAAAGGAGGAGACCCCCTCATTGTAAAAGCTATCTAGAGATTTTTGGCTCTTGGCTCTTGGAATAAAATTCTATCTTTTGGAGCAATGCTTGGATCTTGGAGTGGATATTGGTTGTTATGATTGTAAATGCTTTTGTCCATTGCACTGGAGGATATCTTGTAGCTATCTTGCATCTTTTGCCATACTTTTGATTTACATGTGGAGAAGACGTCTTGGGAGGAATGCGTATTGGTGGGGAGGCTTGCCCTACAATTTCTTTCCAAATCGTGGATCAAACAGGGAGTGGTTTTGTCTTTGTACCAATCATTATTTGCTTATCTATTTCTTGCTTGTATCTACCCTCATCTTGTTAGACTGATTGATGCTTTGTCTCCTTGGTTTTGACAGGTTAGAGGGGCACACGTGTGGGCTTGGACAAGACGTTTTGGCAAGAGGGCTTCAAAATCTTCCATTTGATCTTTGGCAAAGTAATCCTCATCTCAACTAGCATTCATCTATTCATA
The DNA here is from genome assembly GCA_027924585.1 of Larix kaempferi. Lineage (NCBI taxonomy): Eukaryota > Viridiplantae > Streptophyta > Pinopsida > Pinales > Pinaceae > Larix > Larix kaempferi. The sequence continues at coordinate 22,649,755 of BSBM01000887.1, forward strand.
CAGGTATGCTCTAAAGGTTAGTCTTTTTCTCCTTGGCTTATCCATGGTTTCTAGTTCATAAAACCCTTAAAATTCAAAACCCTTATTTTACTTTTTTTTTAGATCTACTTGGATCTAGCATGCTTTTGGGGATAAAATTTAAGATCCACCTCTATAGCATCCATGACAATTCAGATCTATAGTTTGGTGGTGATTGGCCTCCCTTTGACCCATTTCCCAAGGCACATTAGCCTCTCCAAGGGAAGTCGCATTCCTTGAGGAGGCTAGTTGGGCTGGTTCCTAAAAGTGGGTAGGTGAGATTTTTGTTGCATTGAATAGATCAACTTTGAAAACCTACCCCTAGTGCCTCACTTTTGTGATTTCTACCTTGTGGGCCCCATTCCTCATTTTGAGGGTTGTGCCCCACTTGGGTCACTTAGTGATGCATTAGATCTAGTGAGATCTAGCCATGGCATGCCCTTGATCTTGAAAACCCATCTTGTTTTGCACCTTGACTATCCCGATCTATAATTTGGTGGACATCTGACTCCATTAGCCCCTCCATCCAAGGCACTAGTCATCGTTGAGTCAATTCGCACTCCTTGTGTAGGTGGCTTTTTGATGCCACACTTGGGTATTGCTAATTCTTGGCCAAGCCATAGATCCATGCCATAGCATACCCCTAGTACCACTCTTTTCCAACTTTGACCTTGTGGACTCAACTTGGACCAATTTTCCACTTTTTAAGGAGTGGGTCCCACTTGGCTAATTTTCATGGTACTAAGTCATCTTTAGATCTATTAATTGAATCTCATAGGTGGACCTTGTCTTTCATTGGTTGAACCATTTGTCACTCTTTAAGCCTCTTCAACCACACCTTAACTCTTGGGTCCACTTAACCTTCCTATATCTAACTCACCATTGATCTCCTTCTTTCATTTTACACATTTCCCTAGGAGTCTTTGGGTTAGCCAGTCTTCATTGATTGGCTAGGGTCTCCCCCTTGTTCTTGCTTAGGCTTGATCTAAGGTGAAGAGTGCCTCGGTTATCGTGACACCCAACTTGCATTGGGAACCGTGGCATCTCTTGGGTCACCTTTTTAGTTGTCCATCTCCTCTACAATCCCGGATGGGATACCTTTAGGGGCAACTACAAGTTGTGTGATAACATTTTTGGCGCCGTTGCCGAGGAAGGTAGAGGCCTACCCTGGTTCGACATATATTTTCAAGCTCTACTCCCATTATCTTTGCCAACATTTTTGGCGTTGTTGCTGGGGAGGTAGAGGCTTACCTCAGGTGTCTGCGAGTATCCATGCGTAATTCATATCTTCTCGCATCTGGTCTTATAATCTAGATGGTTATCATTTCAATCCTTAATCTAAGCATAGCCATCTATTTGTCACTCATCTCTCCCTGCTATTTTAACGACATATCTTTTGGTAGAAGAGATTTAAAAACTACCTGGTGACTCCACAAAAGCGACTCCACTGGTGATTGATCCTATCATATCTAGAATCCATGGGGTGCATCTTTTTGTATTTAGGTTCTTGATTTTTTTAATAATTGCCATCCATGGCTGCTTCTGAGCGGCCTAGGACTTTCGGTCGTTTAAAAGTTTTTGACTTCTTAAAAATTATTGGGTATCCTCATCATATTCCTCATCAAGCTCGTGAAAGGTTTCCTAAATTCGATGGAAGTTATGAAATTTCTGCTAAAAGGCACCTTGAAATCTTTAGGGAATTTTTTAACGAATTATCTATAACCCATGAGGATGTATGTATGAAACTATTTGCCTCATCTTTCCAAGGAAGAGCTGAGCTCTGGTTCTTGAATTTGGCGACCAATAGCATTTCCGGATATGACATGTTTGAACATAAATTCTTAGAATAATGGGGAAATGAATTCGATGATATATATTCTTCAAATCAAATCCAAGATCAAAACCTTCCCCTTTCCGATCATATTGTTGAATCAATTAATAATCAAATATCAAGTGAATTGTCAACATCCGGGGATGACCCCTCTTGCCCAATTTCTTTTGAGGATAAGTTTTCCACTTTTGAGTCAATCGAAAGTCAAATCCCCAATCATTGTATGAATGGTGAATTTTCAAATCTTTTTTTAGATAGCCCTAGTCCTGATCTTGAGGAAATTTCTGAGGATGTGCTTTCAATCAGTAAGTCTATTGAAGTTCTTCCCCCAGAGAAACTCATTAGTCATTCTATCTTTAGTGATCTTTCATTTCCTTATCACCTTATTGAAGAAGAAGAAAGTGGGAACATTGACCAAGATCCTTTAGTAGTGATTTCACAAGATCATTGTGCAAATAATCATAATATTGTAAATAAGCCTGTTAATTTTCTCCCTGATAAATTAAATGAAAATGATCATTTGTCCTCACATGATGAATCTCAAGAGGAGGGTGAGTTAATAAATCACACTAGATGCTCTAATCTTTGTTCTACTTCTTATAGCGAGTCTTTAAGTTTTCCTTTTTCTATCCTTAGTCAAGATAACTTAATCCAATTCTTGGGGTTAGAATCTTGTCCTTAGATTGTAAATATTAGACTTGATCAAAAGTTTGAAATCATTCCTAGGATAAATAGTATTGCTTTAAAGGGCCTTTCCTTTTTCCTTTTTTCAAATTCCAAGGCCAAATTTTCTATCTATCTGGGAGAATGTGCATATGTTCAATCCACCCTCCTTGCCCAGCCTTTTCAATCTTTTTTGGGTTGGTGGTCTTGTCAGTCTTTTGCTTTTGAAATTTTCAATAGGAAGTATAAGCATGATTACATGATTGAAGAAAAATCACTTCATTTCCCTTTTTAGTCACTGTGGAACAATAATGCTTGTTGTCAAGTTATCAATCATTCTTGGTGGCTAGAAAAGGTGTTTAAAGATCAATTTCATCTTTTCTCCAGTTTTGAACATCAAGTGGGCTTGATCTTGATTTTTCATCTTCTAAGCTTTAATTTGTCCCCACTTGGTTTTTATTTGATCATCAGTCTTAGGGAGAACCAAGTTGAATATGTGAGAGAAGTGAATAAAGAAAGTAATATGAGCCAAGGGAAGTCAAATCTTTCATCGCATATTTTTCCTCCATCTATCTCGAAGATCAATTTGCATAATTTCTATGATCCTGTCAATTCTTTGGTGGAGGATATTTGCATCAGTCAGCCTTCTTTTTGTCATAATTTCATGCTGCACCATTCCAATCATTTTTCAATTATTGAACAAGTCAGGAATATTGTGTTATCAAATTCTCTAATCTTTAATCCAATCATAACTTGTTTTATTAACAAAAATCAAAGAAGAATCATTAATCTTTTTGATGAATGGTTGCACTGGATTTATGATTTTACCTAGCATTTGTCTCACTGGTTAGAGTAAGGTAGGTAGGACCAAATAAGCTCATTTGAAGTAGTAGGATTTGAGTTCCTTTTCTTTTCTTAAGTGTTGAAGTCTTCTGAGTTTCTGAGTGTTTTCTTCCTTTGAGTGTTGAGTTCCTTTTGTGCGAAGTGAGCTGAGCCTGCACCTTTTCCAAAGCCTATCTTTCTCCTGCACAATAAGAACTAATAAAATTTGCATATTATGTTAGATTAGTATTTCCTTTATGCATTTCAGTTTTCGCTGTAGAATAGATTTCATTTTTAGCATTTATTTTATATTTTATCCCACACATGCATCGTGAGGTATTTTAATGGCCATGAGTGCAGATACAGGTGCAAAATAAAAGCTGAAAGCAGGGATGACGAGTTGCTGGATTGAAGATTGATGCAGAACAGTTCAAAACCAGAGATTCTGAGGTTCTCAAGCGCTCTCTCCCTTAGAGCACTTGTCCCAGCTAGAGCCAGATGTTATCACACCATAGTAGCTGGGCTACTATTCTTGCTGAGCAGATATCTGGACTTTTCAGAGCTTTGCTTTTACAGAGATCAGCTATGATGAGTAGATTCATTTATGATCACTTACAGATCAGAGCAGTATATATCAGACATTGAGTAGACCTTGTGCCAAGGCTGAGCCTTGAGAGCTTAGATTTGATGACCGATATGACCTTTTGTTTCATACAGTTTCAGTTCAGTGCCCAGAGTTCCAGTTGTCTTATTGCAGCAGTGTTTCAATGGTTCTAGATGATGGTTATTTATGATATGCAGTGATATGACTATTAGACTTGTGATTGTTAGCATTGGACTATTATCTTGTTGTTTTAGTCATCTTCATAGCATTAATGTCATGTCCCAAATTTTGCATTGGGTCACAATAGCCTAAGCCCATTGGCCATATTCATGAGAGTTTGTTAAATTGATGTTAAGGGTCAAATAATTGCCATGGAGGAAAAATTACTAGTTCCCTAGGTTGGGGGGTGGAAGCATTGGGATTTGAAACAAGAGGGATAATAAATGATGTGTGGACATTAGAATAGCATAAATATTTAATAAAGGAGCTAAATAAATATATACAAGTGAAAATCAAAGTGGCATTTGATCATGAAGACACATGGAGGAAGTGGGACCCACACAAGCTAGATATTCTATGCCACATGGCATCCTTCTCTTGTCAATTCGAATCCATGAGAAGTCCAATGTTATTGGGATGCGTTGGAAGGGAATAATACTTGGCATGGGTCAATGAGGTCAAAATGTAGAGGAAGAGTAACTCCCATGGAAGAGGAAGAGGCAATTTGGAGCTAGTGGGACACTTGGGCTAGATGCCCTAGCTCTATGACAACAATGATGAAGATGCTATGACACCTATGACACAAATCAGACCTGAAGGCTGACATCTGACATATGTGACATGTCAGGGCTAAAAATAGCCTCCAAGAGGGCGCTCAAGTGAGTTAGGGCAGCCAAAGAGACACCAATTCGAATTTGGGGAAGGAGAGGGCTAGAATTGGAAGGACAAGTAGCATACTTGGGAATCTCTTCCCAACTTGAGTTGGCATGAAGCTCTTGGAAGGAATTCGACCCATGGAGGACCTTAGAAGTTTATAAAAGTCATGAACAAAGAAGAATAACAGCTTTTGATCATTTTAGAATTTGCATTTTGCATTTGGGAGAGGAGAGCTAGTGGAGTGCTACTCTACTTGCCTTAGCACCAATTTCGAGGGTGAAAGATTCCCGTCCTAGTTGGTAATTGCAAAGGCCATTCAGACCTTTCATTTGGAGCTTTAATGGAGTCTTTTGCTACAGGTTGAAGCTACAGGGCAGATCATGGTCACATCTCTTTCAGCTTGCTTCTACAACCATTCTTCTATTTCTTGGCATATTCATGATCCTTGAGGAATTGCGCACTTGGTGAGATATTGTACTCTTTGGGGGAGCTTCTAATGCCCCATTTCTTTTGTAATATGAAGTAAATACTCTGTTTTTCATCTGCAGAAAGTTTCAGGTCGAGGTTCCAAGCGGAAATGTATAAATATGATTTTAATGAAAGAATGGTGCCATTTCCCCATTATCTTGATGTGTAGCAATGATGTATTGATGTATTCGAATGAAAGATCATTCCTTTGATGTATTTGTGATTAATGGACTTTTATTTATGAGCTGCACAAGTTTCATGTTCAGTACTTAAGCATTTGGAGTCATTTTGATTAGTTTAATACCATTTGAAGAAGATTTAATGCCATTTCCCCCAAGGTCGAAACTAGTGATTTTGTAGCTGTTGGGAGAGGGTTATAACAGACTTCACAAACTGAATAATGATGCACATGAGACCTTAATATTGTCCCTTAGACATCCTCTGCTTCTGTTCAGAAATTTGAGTGGGTTTGGAAGCATTTGGAGAGCCATATTCGACATTTACCCAGGGGGGATTCGAACCCCAAATTGCTAGTAAAATTCCATACATTGGCCAGAATATTAAAAGGGTTTGCAGAAGTATTTTGATGGTCCTAAACCATCCTTGAACATCATAATCAAGTCCTAATATCAGTCATACACCTTCTCTGAAGATTTGGGAGCATTTGGGGCAATTTGAAGACCTAGACATCAAAATTAGTCAAAGGTCGAACTAGGGAAAAAAGTGAAAAATTTGCCATTTTAATAAACTGCCTAAAAAAGGACATTACAATTAACTTGGTATATAACTCATGATGTGGCAGTATTATCTAATAAATGAAATGAACTATCTTGGATGAATTTAAATTATAAAATTGGATGTATTACTTGCACTTTAAGGTTTACTGACTATACTCATTGGTTTCGTTACCCTCCTGTGAGCATGGACATCGTCTTTCCTGACTTTTATGTCTGCTAACTTAGGCACCACATTCACTTGACTCCATCCATCCATGACCTTCCTTATTTTGGCTTTCACCCTGACTTGCCTTCTTGACTTTTGATATGGAGGACTTCCCCATTTCTACCTCTGTGTTGGATTGCATCCACATTTGTTTTGTGTCTCGGCTTTGAGTTGGTGACAGAACTTGCTTTTGGTGAGTTGGATTTTATGCCTAGATCATTCTAGTCGGTTGCCCCGATGTGTGGCTTAATGCAGAATTCCCTCTAGTCACGAGTTGTTGTTGGCTAAAACTGAAAGTGAAAGCACATGTACTACTTATGGAAATTATTGGAAATCTCTTTTGAAAGCCTATTGAAATTAAATTCTAGAATGTGTTTCTAAACACACAATGAATTAAAGGCAAAAGCAATGAAATGCTAAAGTACCCCTCGAAGGGTCCAAAAAGGTCTAAAAGCAATGGTTAAATAAATGCTATATCTAAAGATTGTTGACCTCATGAATATAAATATACCCCGGATGCAAGCTGCGATTAGTTGTGCTTTTAAGCGCATGCAAAATCCCAGAGGGGTCATATAGGCCAAAAAGGCCATGGAAATTAAATGAATGATCCTAATGAACTTGGATCAACTTGATGTAGACATGATCCCAAGGTTGAATAAGCACTCTCTAAACAACTTATCCATTTGTGAGGCACTGCCATTTCCTTTGTTTATCTTGTCCAACATAGAGTGTAGCTCCCCCTCTCCCCGTCCAAAGTGTCACTTAGTTGAGTTGCTCAAGTCATCCCTTTTTACCTAGCCTTGTCCTTAGCCTTCACCCTTTGCTAGCAGTTAGGCCATGTCCATTGGATGAGTATGTCTTAAAAGCTTTGGTGCAAGTAAACTATAAACAACATTGAAATATCTATGTATTAACTGCCATTGGATTGATGTTTATACTTTAAGTTAAACTGTGAATATGGTTAAAGGAACATGTCTTAGTCATTTGTTATAATCTAGTCTTTGGTTGTATTTTGACCTAGTCAAACATAGTTTGACCATGGTCATTCTTGGGATCTGTGATGAGATGGACCACTTGTGCTTTGTGATGTTGATCTATGGTCCCGCATACATCTATTGATGATTCCATATGTCGGACATATGCTCCAAATGATGATTGATGCAGTTGGTCAGTTTTATTATTATTTCCAGATCATCATATTTTACACTGTCCGGGTATGGTGGACCCTACAGATGACCCCACAGGTTATCATGAGGTGTATGAGTACTCATCTCTAGTGGATTTGGGTCTTTTGGATCCATTGAGACACTTATTTTTCAGTTCCGGGCACTCCTGGGCATGATAGTAGCAGTTATCCACCTGTTGACCAGTTTGGGCATGTTGATCCAGCCTGTCCAGCAGGAGCATTGGAGGCAAGTCGTTGCCTAGGGCGCTACATAGGAAGGGGGTGGTCCAGCCACTTGTTTTTACCATTATACCCCTCTTCCGGACATGATGACACCTTCAGCTTGACAGCGCAGGCAGCTTAGAGGCAGTTTTGGGTACTTTTAGTGTTTTTAGGAGGATTAAAAAATGAATAAAAAGGTCATTGAGGAATTCGATTTGGGCAATTGAGGCAAGGCTTTGGCACTTGGTCTTCTCAGAGGTCATCCATGGTGAACCCCCCTTCTTCCAAATCAGTTTGCACCAGTTAGTGGGGTCCACATGGGCTACAATAGCTCTTTCATTGTACTTCTCTCTCTGATGATGGAGACGGGATTTGATCATTTGTATTACTTGGACATGTCAGACTTATATTTTATATTATTGTGCCATGGGGACATGCTAGTGAAGGAGATTAATGCCTCCTAGCCCCACCATGTGCTTTTAGTGACTTGTCTAGGTCTTATTGTTGTGGCACATATATTATTAGCCACCCCCATGTATGACGTCACCCTCATTGAGCATTTTGGGCCATGACGTCATCACTTAGTTGAGTGATCCATGTCTTATATTGTATTGGCTCATCTTAGCCGTTGATTAGATTGTTATATCTTTTGATCTCAACCACTAGTTTTCAAAAGTGGTTTAGGGTTTTAGTCTTTCTCTCCTATAAAAGGAGGAGACCCCCTCATTGTAAAAGCTATCTAGAGATTTTTGGCTCTTGGCTATTGGAATAAAATTCTATCTTTTGGAGCAATGCTTGGATCTTGGAGTGGATGTTGGTTATGATTGTAAATGCTTTTGTCCATTGCACTGGAGGATATGTTGTAGCTATCTTGCATCTTTTGCCATACTTTTGATTTACAGGTGGAGAAGACTTCTTGGGAGGAATGCGTATTGGTGGGGAGGCTTGCCCTACAATTTCTTTCCAAATCATGGATAAAACACGGAGTGGTTTTGTCTTTGTACCAATCATTCTTTGCTTATCTATTTCTTGCTTGTATCTACCCTCATCTTGTTAGACTGATTGATGCTTTGTCTCCTTGGTTTTGACAGGTTAGAGGGGCACACGTGTGGGCTTGGACAAGACGTTTTGGCAAGAGGGCTTCAAAATCTTCCATTTGATCTTTGGCAAAGTAATCCTCATCTCCACTAGCATTCATCTCTTCATCCAGGTATGCTCTAAAGGTTAGTCTTTTTCTCCTTGGCTTATCCATGGTTTCTAGATCATAAAACCCTTAAAATTCAAAAACCTTATTTTACTTTTTTTTTTAGATCTACTTGGATCTAGCATGCTTTTGGGGATAAAGTTTAAGACCCACCTCTATAGCATCCATGACAATTCAGATCTATAGTTTGGTGGTGATTGGCCTCCCTTTGACCCATTTCCCAAGGCACATTAGCCTCTCCAAGGGAAGTCACATTCTTTGAGGAGGCTAGTTGGGCTAGTTCCTAAAAGTGGGTAGGTGAGATTTTTGTTGCATTGAATAGATCAACCTTGAAAACCTACCCCCAGTGCCTCACTTTTGTGATTTCTACCTTGTGGGCCCCATTCCTCATTTTGAGGGTTGTGCCCCACTTGGGTCACTTAGTGATGCATTAGATCTAGTGAGATCTAGCCATGGCATGCTCTTGATCTTGAAAACCCATCTTGTTTTGCGCCTTGACTATCTCGATCTATAATTTGGTGGACATCCGACTCCATTAGCCCCTCCATCCAAGGCACTAGTCATCCTTGAGTCAATTCGCACTCCTTGTGTAGGTGGCTTTTTGATCCCACGCTTGGGTATTGCTAATTCTTGGCCAATCCATAGATCCATGCCATAACATATACCCCTAGTACCACTCTTTTCCAACTTTGACCTTGTGAACCCAACTTGGAACAATTTTCCACTTTTTAAGGAGTGGGTCCCACTTGGCTAATTTTCATAGTACTAAGTCATCTTTAGATCATAATTGAATCTCATAGGTGGCCCTTGTCTTTCATTGGTTGAACCATTTGCCACTCTTTAAGCCTCTTCAACCACACCTTCACTCTTGGGTCCACTTAACCTTCCTAGATCTAACTCACCATTGATCTCCTTCTTTCATTTTACACATTTCCCTAGGAGTCTTTGGGTTAGCTAGTCTTCATTGATTGGCTAGGGTCTCCCCCTTGGTCTTGCTTAGGCTTGATCTAAAGTGAAGAGTGCCTTGGTTATCGTGACACGCAGCTTGCATTGGGAACCGTGGCATCTCTTGGGTCACCTCTTTAGTTGTCCATCTCCTCTACCATCCCGGATGGGATACCTTTAGGGACAACTACAAGTTGTGTGATAACAGGTTCCTTGCACAAATTTTCCATACCTAATGGTGGAGAAAGGACCTAGTTTTATAGTACAAGAGAGCTCTCATGCGAATTGAGGAGAAGTAGGGCCAAGAAGGCGCATTCACCAACTATTTGAGAGATCAATGCCTTGATCTAAGGCTCAACTAAGCCTTTGTTGGGTAGGATAGGGTGAGGTGGCCTCCACCTAGGCAAGGTGCCCACCCTTCAACATTGGAAATAACTCCAAGCCAACCACATGTTGCTAAGTAAGGAAGACGCCCAGCAAGGAGGGCACAAATCCCAAGACAAGATAGCTCATAGTGCTCCGATTGCTAACTGAAAGAGTTTGGTGATGATTGGAATATTCTTTGATGCTCCTTGCCATGTCATTTAGCCCTTTACCTTATTTAGTTTGCCTTATTTTGGAGATTTTTTGATTTTCTCCAAATTTATTATTTTTTATTATTTCCAATTAAATATTCCTCATTTATTAATTTGGAGAAAATATTTAATTGAGTGAATAATATTCAGAGGAAACTTAGGAAAAGTGGGTTTAGTGGTTTTATGGGTGCTTTGGGTTAGAAAACGAGCACCCCCATGGCAAAAACAACCTCCTAACCCATCTTTTATCATTTTTTATGATTTTCTAATTAAATCATTAAAAAACCCCGGGAAGTGGGTAAAAATTATTTTCTTAGAAAAAGCCAAAAATCCTAGGGGACCTAGTGCATGTCCACATGACTCAATATAGATGGCTAACATGTAAAAAATACTAGACACAAGACTCTAATAACCACCTTAGGTTCGACCACTATGGTAGAATACTCTAGCTTTGGAGGTGTGAGTGAAAAACTCGGGGATTATACTTCACTGAAAAGTAAAGCATAATTCCCAAGGAAAAAACACTCTAGAGTATCACCCTGATAGTTAAACCTAAGGATAGCCGAGTATTTTATAAAATGACCATGCTTAGACCAACTTTTTACAATTCCCCCAAGGGGGTGTGAAGCATGCATTTATTACAAATGGGGCAAAATTGCCCTGAAAAGTGACTTTCGAACTTCTTACTTCTGAGGATGAACATGTATCATGTTCATAAAATTGGCACCTCAATAGAAGTTCAACTATTGTACAAAATAGTTGGTAACAGGTCATTCATGATGCATCCCACACCTTCCGGCACAGTTTCATCATTTAGTGGGGTCCAGAGTCCAGACACACTCCGGGGCATTATTTTGATGCATTATTATGCTATTGAGGGGGCCACAATTTGGTCACTTGGTCACTTTGTGATGTTATTGATTCATATCTTTTATCATTGTGCCATGGGGTGATGCTAGTGAAGGATATTAACACATCCTAGCCCCACCATGTGCTCCTTACACTCATCCTAGTCATTTTTTATGTGGTGCGACCCCCCTAGGGCCACCTTAGTGAGTGCACACCCCTCATTAGTGAGTTGATCCATGTGTTTTAGCTTCGGCTCATCATAGCCGTTGATTGTATTATGTTTATCTTTTGATCTCCACCACTCGTTCATAAAGTGGTTAGGGTTTTGGTCTCTCTCATTCCTATTTAAGGAAGAGACCCCCTCATTGTAAAGGCACCTTTGGGCTCTTGAACTCTTGGAATAAAATATTATTTTGCAGATCTGCTTCTCATGCTTTGATGAATGTCCTCGTACATGATTATACATCTTTTCTTTAGACATCTAAGTTGTTCACAGGTGATTTCCAACATCTTCAGAGGGAGGCCGAATTCATCTACTGCAAGGGTGCGAATTGCTTGAGGGACGATTGTAGGGGTTTCCCACATCTTCTATAGGCATGCCGTTTTCATCTTGAAGAGAGTTTTTCAATTGTGCTTTGTCCATTGATTTACTTCTTTTGATATGCCGTGCATAGCTCATCTTTTATCCGTGGATCAAATCTCACTTAGGTAGTTTGATTTTGCAGGTAAAGAAGACACCTTTTCTCCTTCAGGCTAGGACGTTTTTGCTTGGAATCACTTGGATCTGGCTTGGAATTGTAACTAAATGGAAGGATCATCAATGTACTTGGCGGCCGCAAGCATTTGAGGTAAGATCTTCAAGGTACGTATTTGTTTTTATGCATTTTACCCATTGGTCACTTCAAACCCTCATTGTTAGAACCCTAGTTTTATAGATCTGATAGATCTGGCGATAATTTGGGCTTAATAACTAAAACCCACCTCTTAATTAATTAAAGAACCTTAGAGACCAATTTTGGTGGAAATCCGACTCCATTTACCCCTCGATCTAAGGCACTGGCCATCTCTAAGGTAGGAAGCACTTGTGGGTTCTTAGTCATTTTCTAGATCTAACATCTGAGTGTTGCTATTGTCTTTGAAACTTCAGATTTGTAACTTAGCCACCCTCCTAGTGCCATTCCTACTTCAAAGTTCAATTTCACTTTGTGGGCCCCATTTCACTCATTTTCCTTAATTTAAGGGTGGGCCCCACTTGGGTCTTTTAGATTGGCATTAGATCTATCTAGATCTACTCCTTAAATCTCATAAGTGGCATTTTTATTCCATGGTTGAGCATTTATTCCTTTTATAAGCCTCCTCAACCAAGCCCTAACTCCATTGTCCACTTATATTCCCTAGATCTAGATCCACTTACTCTTGATCTCTCTCTCTTTTCAACTTCACACTTCCCTAGAAGGTCTAGAGTAGGTTCGCTAGCTTCTTTTGGTTAGCTAGGGTCTCCCCTTTGGTTTTGCATTTGCTTGATCTAAAGTGAAGAGTGCCTCGGTTAGCGTGACAACCATTTATCCTAGGGAATCCTGGCTCTCTTGGGTCACCTCTTTAGTTGTCCGACATCTCTACCATCTTGGATAGGATCACCTTTTGGGACAACTACAAGTTGTGTGATAACAGGGCCTATGATGATTTTAAAACCTATAAATGAGACATTATTCAACATACAATTCCCTTAAAGGAAGGAGCACAACCTTTTAGGCAAAAGCAATGAAAAATCAATACTAAATTGGCTCCTTTAATCCAAAAAAGAACCGCAAAAGATGTTGAACGCTCAGATTATAGCTCTTGTTAGGCATTCCCCTTGGGTAGCTAACCTTGTTGTAGGTCGAAAGAAGAATGGGGAATTCATTTGTGTGTTGACTTTAGGAATTTGAAGCTCTCCTTGAAAGATAATTACCCTCTATCAAATATGGAAAATTTATTGCAAAGGGTAACTAGGGCTGGGTTGACGTCTCTGTTGGATGGGTTCTCAGGTTACAACCAAGTTTTGGTTAAAGAAGAATAGCAGCTTAAGACTACATTCACAACCCCATTGGGAACTTTCAAATATCTAAGAATGCCCTTCGGACTTTTAAACGTAGGGTCCACTTTTCAGAGGGCTATGGACTTTGCATTTAGGGATCTAATTGGAAAAATAATGGAAATTTACCAGGAAGACTTGATTGTAGTATCAAAAGACAGAAGTTAGCATATTTGCCACTTAAGGAAGTTGTTTGCGAGATGTAGGAAATATGGAATCTCCTCGAATCCAAAGAAATAGATATTTGGTGTAGATCAAGGAAAGCTGTTCGGTCACATTGTGTCTAAAGATGGTATCGGTAATGACCCAGCTATAGTAGCTTCCACAATGAAGATTCCCTTCCCTGAGAACTGCAAAGTTCTGCAGTCATTCTTTGGTTAGCTAAATTTTATCAGAGCATTTATCCCTAACTTTGCTGAGATTGTTAAGCCGATGGCCAATTTGTTGAAAAAGGACTGCTTGTTCTCATGGAATGATGATAGTAAAAGAGCATTTATACCAAACAAGCTATTTCAATAGCTCCTGTTTTGGTTAGCTTGGATTATAACAAAGATTTCTTCATTTTCTCTTTTGCCTCAGAAAATACAATTGCTGGTGTACTTTTGCATAACAACGAAAGATAATATGGAGCAACCCATTGCATTTATGAGAAAGAACCTTAGGGATGCCAAATTAAAGTACACCATCATTGAAAACTAAAAGCGAGCATATGCCCTTGTGCAATCATTGAAACACTTTAGGACTTATGTTGGGTATCTGAGATCATTGTCTATGTCCCTTACACTACTGTTTAGCAAAACAATATTGTTTAGGTGTTAGGGGCTAGTGGGTATAAAAAATACAAGAGTACAACCTTGACATTAAGCCAATAAAGATCATAAAGGGGCAGGTCTTAGCTAAGCTGTTGGTAGAAGGAAATGAAAAGGCCTTAGGATTGGATAACAATGAACAAATCAATGTGTAAGAGTCATGAGTGGTATGTGTTATTCCCCATTTTCATATGGTGTTCACTTAGGGTTCTCAAGATGAATTCTGGGCTGATCTAATTTTTCTGGGCAGAATGTAGGGACTCCTAACCAGCAGTAACAGCCCCTGTACCTCATGTCTGGGCAGTTCTCGACCTTATAAAAGCAAACTGTAGCAGAAAATAATCATTCTGGGCATACTCCAAACAGATCTAGGTACGGTTTGAAGATTTCTGGGCATGTTTTGCCTTCCAGCAGCCTTAATATTCAGTTCTGGGTCAATGTGGCGGACAATGATCAGCATTCTGGGCACTCCTGTGTGGGAAAACAGCAGTAAAGAGGCTTGAGGCAGCCTTGAATCCAATTCTGGCCATGCTGTTGCAATTCTGGGCTTTTTTCCCACCTCCAAACAGCCTTGTACTGCCTTTCTGGAGAAGGTACACTGTGACAGCAGTCTATTTTGGGCTAAACCTGAGTATTCTGAGCTGATTGTGGTCAAATACAGCATCGACAAGAACAGATCTGGGTATGTTTTTGATAAATCTGGGCACAAACAACCCTGTTTGACAGTCAAAGGGGCATGAAACAGTAACTAATCAGCATTCCGGAGCATGAGCAGACACCTGTTGGATGTCCTTCGTCTAAAAATGGCATATTTCCCGTTGAAACAGCTGTCCAAGTAAGCAGCAATAAGTGACAGGCCAAAATCATCCCTAGCAGCCCTAATTCTTTATTCTAACTGGGAGATAACAGTATATTCAAATGAAGATTTCAGTTTGGATCAGCGGCAGCCTCAAGTAGCAGCGTTATGGATCATGATGTTGGCAGTGGTAAAAATCTCCATTTTGTAATCCTCTTGAAGCCTTTTGAAACCAGTGATCAGCCTATTAGGTCTCAGCGTTCTGCTTTCATGAAATTATTCCCTTAGTTCTGGTGATCTAATGATGAATCAGCAGAAGAAGACATCACAGTTGGTGGATATTTATTTCTTTGGTGAAGACTGAAGAGTGAAGACCAATAGAGTCAGTGTCCCCTTCTTGAACCCTTGGCAATAGAAGTGTCCTGATTGCTCATGTGTTGGGGCTGATTTGAGGAGTTCTGCTTCAGTTTTGGCAGAGCTAAGGTTAGGAGCGATAATAATCAGTACTATGATCAGGAGGAAGGGTGCGCCCAGCCCTTTGGAAGAGATCTCTACATCATATATGAGGGACACCTCTCTTAGTGCTTTATTATATGTTTTGTTGGTGGGACATTTCATCTAATGAAGGATCGTTCCATGAAAGGAACCCTTGCTTATGCTTTGTTGGAGGAGCACCCTATCATGGGAGCCTTGCTTTGTGGGCCTTCTTCTTTGTTGGATGTTGCTTTATGGAGCAAAGAGCATGTGGACATTCTTTATTGGGGTGTTCCCTCTTGAAGCCCTTGAGGGCTAAAGTTGATTGCTAAAGTGGACACTTCTTATTGGCAGCCATGTGGATGCCTTCCCCTTGGAGGTTTCTAGAGCTTTGTTGGTTGCATGTGGACATCATTGGATTGAGTAAATTGCCTTGTGGATGTTGTTAGCATCCTTCTTTGTTTCTTGGAGAATCCTCTCTTGCTTAGGGTCTTTGGAGGTTATGCTGTGGACATTCCTTTGGAGCACACCTTTTGAAGAGGCCTTTGGAGGCTATGTGGCATCATCTCCCAACACTTGTTCCCTTGCTTGATGGAGGCGCCCCCCTTGTTTGGGGCCTTATGTATCTCATGTATTGTAGGGGCATTGACCACCATTTCTAATGTATTTGTTACGAGTTTGTTAGAAGTTAGTGGAGTTTTTGTATATTTTACTCCACCCTAGGCTAGATCTAGGAAAATAATGGGTATTTTATTGTAAAAGAAGTTAGGCTACTCTCCTATATAAAGAGAGCTACTTCCTTATTTGAACTCATGGCTGGATTTTGAGAGCTCTCTCTCGTTTGGAGCCTAATTGACATATCTTTATGGAGCATTTTTGAAGTGCAAAAGGTTTTTCTTCTCTTGGGTTTTCTTAATGGCTGAATATTGAGCTAACATGTATCTTTTGGCATTGTAAGATCTTTAACCTATTCCATTGAAGAAAGTCAAATTTGCTTAGGTGGATTTTCATTTAATAGGGAATTATTTCCTTTTTTATTTAATATTTTACTCTTGTGGCTTGTCTTGTGATTTGGCTATCTTTGGAGGGGTTACAACTTACAAATCAAGTTTGTATAAGCTAAGGTATAAGCTAGGGTTATTGATTGAGGGTGTGTGCTACGATCACCCTTCCTTGGTAAATTTTGCATGAAGCTTCAAGAGTTTTGGGGGCAGCGGTTTGTCTTGCTTTGTAGAGGTTCTAGTCAACCACTTTCAAACAAGGCCCAAGGGGGATCATCCTAAGACTCCATATACCCTAGGGATTGTCAATAGTCTTCATAATCCTATCATCACCTATGCTATAAAGAAGACCTCAAGTTTTGCTAAGGCTAACTCTTCAAATCACCTTGTGCCTCCATTGCCATAGCCTAGCAATCCTATTTAGGGAAGCCACCCTCGAGTTGGAGAAGAGTCAACCGAAAGTGTAAATAAGTGGTTATTGAGGTGATAGTGGGTAATCCCTCTAGGTTATAGTTGGGCTAGCCGTGTTCTTTGGGGCTTTAACTATACCTACTAGTTCAAGCTATAACAATATGCAGACATTATCTACTATTTGAAGAATTTTCATGTCCTAACCAATTAAATGATCATCACAGAAGGACACTAAGGCTTAAAGCTGCAAAGTTTTGTTTGATCCAAGGGAGCATTGGTTTGAAGAATCTGGTTGAAATAATTCTCAAATATGTAAGTAAAGATGAATCCCATAAACTGTTAGAAGAATTCCATGCTGGGTACTGTGGTGGCCACTTTGCCACGCATGCTACTGCCCATAAGATCTTAAGGGCTGGATACTATTGGCCTACAGTATTCAATGATGTTCATCTGTTTGTTATGTCTTGTAATCCGTGCCAAATGTTTGTAGGGAAACAATGTTTGCCTACCTCTACCTTTGAAACCTTTTGTAGTAGAAGCACCTTTTCAACAGTGGGGTTTAGATTTGATTGGTGAGTTTAAAGATAATTCTAGTAATGGATACTGATGCATCTTAACCACCACTGATTACTTCACTAGGTGGGTAGAAGCAATTCCTGCAACGAAGGCAACTGATGAAGTTGTCATGAGTTTCCTTGAAGACATAATAATTACTAGATTTGGTGCACCAACGAAAATTATCACTGACAATGCAAAAGCTTTTAGTTCATTGGCTTTATCTAAGTTTTGCTTTGATTATGATATTGTCTTGTCACATTTATCAAATTACCTCAGGGGACTAGAATCACTAGATTAGCTTAATCAAGTAATACAAATTGGATGATTATCCTTAAGAAAACAGTGGCTAATAATATGAATAGTCACTGTATTATTCACTGAACTAACCAAGGAAAATATCAATATGAAAAACTAAGTGACGACCATAGTATATTGGATAGAAGCTCAGTGGTGGAATCTTATCATCTCCCAAATCATAGAAGTCATTGCGACATGGATCTACAGAGAATCAAATTAGGGTGGTTTGACCCTTTCACAATATGACAATTATGCTTAGCACTTCGCATCTCACATAGTCTCGTGTCTTTACTCATCAACAACTTGTCATGTCCCCTCCTGTCGATCCAACGCAAGGAAGGAAATGAGACACCAAAATATGGGTTTTAAAAAAAAACTTAACCCCATTCATCATGAACAAAATCATGGCATTACAAATAAAATGCATATGTGTGCAGATGCAAATTAAAGCAAACATGCACAGCGGAATAAAACATCATCCACACACATTTCATATGCCTTCAGCGTATCAATAACAGTCATCAAATTAAAACATTGCAAAAGTAAATACACATAGAGAGATTACTTATCTTGCAATGATGAAGCTGTCCCAAACAACTAGCTATGTCGCTGCAACGTTCCACCCAACCATAGGCCAACTGTGCTCATTAATCTCTCAACATAGTTGCCACTCTCGAGCTGGGCATGATTTCTACAAGGAAAAAGGGGACTCTCAAGCTCAAGCCAAAAACAATGAATATCCACAACCCAACATACTCTATAAACACACAACAAGCTCAAAGGTTGGGCATGGATAAACAATTTTTACTATGGGATATACAAAAACATGGTTCCCATGGATTCTTCCAATTCGTGGCACACCCAAAACGAATTGTGGGGAAGGAAAACCGACCACAGGGAGCAAAAACGAGTGCTCAATAGGTATGTGGACATTCAGAGGGAAAAACTGACCTCTATGGGCTGCCAAAATGTGACTCCCTTCCTCCCATACATTCTGCAACACAAAAATGACCTCCCAGCTGTGGAAAATGAGGGTAAACTCAAGGAAAACGTGAGGGAAAACACCCAGCTAGCCCAGAACTCGTGGGAGAGCAAAACTCATGGATGGAGAATGGGTTGGGGAGCAAATTCGTGGCTCTTTTTTTGCCCAAGAAGCCAAACACGAATTTCCACCCATGGTGGCTTGCCCATACTCCAATTTGGACAGCCATACCTCCCCATTCCCAATGCATTAACTACCTCAACCAACTCTTGGAAGAAATAACTGATTGGGTACAAAAGTCAAGATGGGTAGTTGAGGGTTTATGGGTTCTTTCATTGACACTTGGCTTGAATTGATTGACTCCAAGGGTTTGAATATCCCTCCCCCCCCCCCAATTCCTTGTAAAAATCATGCCCCCATCTCTTGTTGCATTGCATTGCATAGCTAGTTGTGGGTATTTTATTAAAATGCATATTTACATGATATTTGCAATTCCATTGTGCCTGGCTAGCACGCAAACCATATGCATCACTAAATCGATGGCGGGGGCCTTGGCCTTGAGCTTGAGCTTCTCACCACGATTTTATAACAATATTACATCATTTACATTTTAATGCAATGGGGTCAAAATCGGGATATTACACAACTTCAAGGACAGAGGAACATGAGAAGGCAATGTAGTTCAGACTGAAGATGTAGTTTTTCTATAAATGCTTCGAGGATAAATGTTAAAACATCTTTGAAGGGAGAGGCAATGCAATGAATATATATATATATATGTGTGTGTGTGTGTGTGTGTGACAACACATAATAATAATAATAATAAACTAAAAGACACAATGTTTCACCTTCATGACTAGTCAATGCTTATAAAGTATACCGTCACAAAGTTCATTGTACAACTCAGTTATTCATCATCAATTATATATATATATATAATATATATATATATATATATTAAGTACTTTATGGTTTTTATGTTGGATATTTTCCCATAAATGAACTATTATTCATTACATTTGGATTTGACCTTTCCTCTACCGAAGTCCTTGTAATTTGCCCAATGGAAGTCTCTTTCCTTGACCATTTCGAAATGTTTGGAGAGATGAAATCTGGTTTTTAGGGCTATGTCACTTGTTTATGAGAAATCTGAAAAATAACATGTCTCAATTGTTTGTCCTGTTTTAGGGAAAACGTTAGCAAATAGGGGAAGATCCTTCAAAATAACATCAATATTGTGTGCTAGGGCTCCTTTATGATGTGTGCCTATTTTAGTATTTTGTATAAAAATGCTGCCCAAGTAAAGTTTTAGTTTGAAAATGCAGCGTTTGTACTCCCCAATGATTATTTCATCTCCAAATGCTTGAAGTATCTTAAAAAAAACACAAGTTCATGGTCTCCAAATCCTTTGATAGCGGAGTGGAAAACCCTCAATCATATTCCAAATACTAAAATAGTAAAGTAATTGGTGAAGAAAGAAGAAAAAAATTTCAATCTCTTTTATAGGGACATCAGCTGGGTGAAAACTCACTAAACTTTATGAAAAAGTTTCATTCAAATTTGGGGAGTCTGGTCAAACTCACCAAGTTTGATCCAAAATCTGGACTTGACTCGCCAAACCAGCCAGCCAAGTTGACTCAGTGAAACTCGTTGAGTTTCCACGAGTCGTTTTTCATTGTGTCCGATGTTCAGTCATAGCCTTATTGCAAAGCATTTGACCTGTGGCTGTAGTTGTCTAACCCTGATAGTAGCTCTATCTCATGATAAGTTACTTTATACTTTGTATTCTACTATATGACCATTATTGTCTTTATCATTATTAGATAGGTCAGAAACGCCTTATGTCACATTTTCTCCCTTTGTTGTTTTGAGCATTCTTGTGGACTTTAGTCCCATCAACACCTTTGCTCATCCATAGTTCCTAACATAATTTTTTTCTCCCTTTCTACAGATTAAAAGAAAATTGGTCAAACTTGAACACATTCATTTTCTCCTCCCTAAGTTGTCACAATTGCATTATAATGCTTGCTAAATATGTCCATAGCATTCTGGTAGTAATCTGAAGAAGCAATTTGAATGATATTGAGAACAAAGAACTTGTGTATCATTGTGTTTCTTTGTAAATTGTAGGGTCCATGTTATGAAACGTTATCCATTGTTTTTCATTTCTAACTTCAACATTTGATTATTTATTGGTAACAGGCAATCTCAGTGAAGGAAACCGAATTAATTAAAACCATAGTGTCTACACGTTTTGACATGGATATTGAAAAAGAGACAGAGGGTCCAGTCAGAGTTGTCTCTTCCAAAGAAGTTACATCTTGTGCAACAGAAAATTTAGAAGAACATTTCAGTTTGGATCCAGGCAGCAAGGACACTAATATGGCTGAAGAAGTTCTGAGAACTGTTGTGAATGATGCTGGTGAAAATCACAATAGGGTAAATCATAAAATAGACACTGAGAACCTTTTGACAAAAAGAGACAGGATTGGAGATGATTACTTCCATGCAATTTTCAAAGGGATTGATTCATATGAGAGCTTCTTAATTTACCTTGAAAATCAGGTGGCTGAAATGGAGTTAAAGTTGCATACATTTCTTAAATTTTCAAGTTTGATACTTGAGGATGAAGCAGAAAGGTCAACAAATCAGAAGGTGAAGACAGCAGTGGAAATTCTTGAAGCGTTAAAAGCTGTGAGAACAAGGTAAATTGATGCATCTCTATTTCTCAGAACTTTGGTTTATAAGATGTTTGGGTTTGTTAGGATGTATGTGACTGTGATAGTTGTTTTTGTGATTCCCTGATACCTGAAAGATTGCCTGCATGTGTGTGTGTGTGTGAGAGAGAGAGATGGAGAGATTATTAATCCTTTTGATGTGTGCAGAATTGGAGCTGCAATGGGAAATGGAGAAACATCTATATGAATGTTTGTGAGAGCTCATGTCTTGATTCAGTGAACACATAACCAGCATGGAAATATGGTTAAATTTTCATTTCCTTCAAAGAGACTTTTCTGAGATGTAGAGGAGTCAGAATATTGACTTGATAATGGTTTTTATGAGCATCATCTGTTTAAATCCAATTGTGATAAGGTTCCTTAGCCAAACCAATTGCATCATGTATCTGCGATTCTGCCTCCCCTCTACAAAACCCATTTGCTCTAGTGAGATAATGGTTGAAAAGAAAGGTTTAGATTTGCTTGTGATATAATCTTGTAGAGAAAATTGCATAGAGAAATCGGCCTGACATTGTCAAATGTTGTTGGTTCAAAAACTTACCAATAGCAATGATAAAAGTGGAGTTAAATGCCCTTAGAATACATCCACAAGTTCTTGATTCCTCCACTGTCCCAAATAGATCGCCTTTGACAATGCCCCGATGACTCAGGGAGACCATTTGGTCTGGGGGGTTTAACATGCTAGAGTGATTTCATAGCTTCAAGAAGTTCCTTCTCTGTTACTTGCCTATACAATACTGTATTCTTCTCATTCGAGATACTTCTGCAAAAGTCCAGTGGTCTCAAAAATCTCTGCAATCCTAGCTACTCTCGGCTTAACAATATTTTCTATAGCCATTTGAGCAATACCCTCATGAGATTCTTGTCAAACCCCCAGTTTATCCTTAATGCTCCAAATGGTATTTGTTTCCAGTCTAGGCAGAGTAGCCATGTGATAAAACGTTGTATTCATATCACCCCCCATAAGCCACTGACTTCTACTTTTGGCCTTCCACTCTGCTTCCTCCTGGAACGAGAGTTTTGCTTCAACTGACTTCTACTTTTGGCCTTTCTCTCTGCTTCCTCCTGGAACGAGAGTTTTGCTTCCACTGACTTCTACTTTTGGCCTTCCACTCTGCTTCCCCTTGAGAAATGGTCAAGAGAACCTCCTTAGAGAAATCACTCTACATATGGCTTACTTTAAACATAAGTTGCCAGGGTACTTGGTTCGAGGATAGAGATGGGGATAACACTTTTTGAAATAGGGGACATGGTTTTGTCAGGGTTACAATATATATATATATATATATATATATATATCTGAAATTTTTTATAAACATGCACATTGCTTCATTGAAGTTTTGAACAATCAATAATTAGAAAAACACTGAACAAAATTGAACGATAAACTTGATCATTATCGTTTGAAAATTCAAATTAACATTGACATTAATAGGTCCCAACTCAAATCCTAAAAAGTCAAACCAAGTGCAAGTACATATGTCATACTAAATTATTTTTTTAGTAAGAATAGAGCATTGAAGGCACTTCATTGCTGCATTGTTCTCTCCCTTCACCACTGCATTGTTTCTCCCTTCACTGTTGGAAATGAAATGGTGATTTACTGTTTTGAGTGTGTTATGTACCTAATACTTAAAATAGGATGGTAAACCAGAGTACACATCATTTACAAGAGATGTAAATGTGTAACACAATGCCAAAGTAGATAATATAGATGAGTTACACTTTAACTCAAAGAATAGGAGAACCTCCTCCAATTAACCCAATACATTCGTATATCTAAATCATATGTTCCTCTCAACAATGACTACATGATCTCTATCTATACCTATTTGGTCGTTGCACGTGTGGGCCCTTCATTATGCCGACCATTATTAAATGTACATTTACTTTATATATTTAAGCCCATAATGTCCCCTTTGGGGTCATACCATATACATTTAACCCCATATATGCCTCCCTAAGGTCATAACCTAGTATCCTCCGTCAAAAAGATTGTCCTTAAAGCTTTGTAGTTAAGAGCTTTGATGAAACCAAGTAATATGATTTTCTTATATTCATGCTTTATTGTTGCCACTAATGATGATCCATCCATCTAAATTCAATTCTTTTTGGTCTTAATCCTTGATAACTGATTGTCACATATTTTTATTTTCTTTGATTCCATGTGTTGTTGTTGTGGCTTCACCAATTTGTTGTAATTGTTGGTCTTTGATAATATATTGTCGAATAATGGTTTTGTGATGCCTTGTTCTATGCATATTGTTGATTGTTTCATCTTTTTCCTTGGTAATGTCAATGTTGATCTTCTTGTCTTTCTTGAAAACATTCTTGTTAATGAGGATGTCGATATGGTTTTGCATGTGATGGTTTTCTTTCATTTTGCACATCCATGTCATCCATCTTATTTCCAAAGACAATGGCATCCTCTATCCATTGTGCTTGGTCTTTAATATTGCATGCTTTTGAGATAGTTCCATCTTATTTAACTTTGACATTTTCAAGATGGAGCTCAACTTTTTCAATTGTTTTCTGGTGACCTTTTTGGATATTGTTTTTTATTTTTAAGCTGCGATGTGATGCCATCCATCAAGTTTTTAATTCTAGATTGTATTTTTTATTTTACCTCATCGATATTAGGGCTTCTTCAATCTTTTTGCAAATTTCCTCTTCAAGTCTTTTGGTAGCCTCTTCATCAAAGATCCTTGTTTTTTTTGACATTGTTTATTTTCTTCTTTCAAACTCTTGACATCACCAAGTAGTTTTGTGGTTCCATCAGCTACATATTTTTTCATCCTTGCATTTGCTTATCTTTCTTTGTTTTCAGTTCTTAACCTCCTTAATGAGTGATTCATTAAGGGATTGCAACTTAGACAATTGATCACCCTTCTTAAGCTCTTCTTGTAATTCCTCATTATCTTTCTATAAGTTGGAAAGTTATTGTTTAGCTTCATTGTATTCATCTTCAATTGTATGCATCACTTCCAGTTTTTTGGTCCTTGATCCAATTTTTTTAGAACAATTATTCAAATACTCCCATATGGTGATTTGTCTAGTATCTTTATCAATACTCATTCACCTCTCTTGAGATTCGCCATAAAAATGATTAATTGCCCCAAAGGGAGTCTTACACGTTTTCATTATCATCCTTGACCATTCCACGAGATTGATTTAAGCTTTATGTGCATCTCCTTTAAACATAAGCATTTCCATTGGTTCTGAATTGGGGTCTACCCCAAAACCCTTAGGTTCTAACTCCAAAACCTTTAATATAGATTCTAACTCCAAAACCTTCAATATTTGTCCCAATTGGTTATGGTTGTTTAATGTTGTTCAATGTTCTTCAAATATATTCTCCCATTTTTCCTAAGTTTTTTCAACAACTTTTGAATAATCTTTCTTCAAATATATTCTCCCATTTTTCGTAAGTTTTTTCAACAACTTTTGAATAATCTTTCTTCAAATATATTCTCCCATTTTTCCTAAGTCTTTTCAACAACTTTTGAATAATCTTAATCGGACATCCCAATCGAAAGTTATGCTAGTTTTCAGTTAACATACCTTTAAAACCCTGATTTGAAGACTATCATACTAGTTGATCTTGACCTTGATGTAACTCCACAATTTTGACACACCTACGAGTCTAAATTTCAACTTGTCTAAAGCTTGACATGTCTTCTTTGCAAGGCCACAAGTTGAATCAATTATGATTTTCCAAGAGAAAGTTATTATATTCCAAAACAAAGTTATAACTTTTCCAAAACTTGTTGAATTTGGTTCTTTCAGGATAGTGAACATGTATGGCTTGCCATGTGGCCAATGTTTCTATTTTTCTTTTGAAATATGGACCTAAAACACTATGGACATACCTTTAAAACCCTAATTTGAAGACTATCATGTTAGCTAATCTTGCCTGTAATGTAACTCCAAAATTTTGACACATCTCTCATTCTAAATTTCAACATGCCTAAGTTTGATATATCTTCTTTTCAAGGCCACAAATTGAACCAATTATGATATTCCAAGAGAAAGCTATGATATTCCAAAAGAAAGTTATGGTAACTTTTCTAGAACTTGTTGAATTTGGTTCTTTCAAGATAGTGAACATGTATGACCTGCTATGTGTCCAATTTTTTCGATTTGTTTTTGAAATATGGACCTAAAACACTATGGTCTGTCTTCTTTCTAATGAAATTGGTGGCACTCAATTTGAATATTTTTAGAATTAGATATGTTTGTTTTACTAGGAACACCTGTTTGTTTGTAGCCCCGAGGGTTAGCTCAAGTGGTCATGAGCTAGAGATGAGATCTCTCCCTCCAAAGTTGGGAAGGTCACGGGTTTGACTCTGTTGATAACCCTGGGGTTAGGTTCTGTAATCATGGTCGACAATTTATCTTGTTGACCATCCATGACTCATGGGGAAGTACTCAGAGGATTTTTTGTGAGGTTGTTCCTTGGAAAAAAGGAACACTTGTTTGAGACTAATTTTAGGATTAGAAAAAAAACCCTAAATTCCACGAATTGTAACTGAAATTATATGAAACCAAAACTTGAAATTTTTACCACAAGTACTTCACTGTCTCCTTGGTCTCTTGGAAAATTTTCTATCTGAATTCCCCCAAAAATATTATAGCGAAAATGATGGGATGACTTGCTTTGAGGGAGTCAAACCAAGGACAATATGCTCTGATACCAAATGTTATATACCTAATACTTAAAATAGAAAAAAAAACCTAAGTACACACAATGTACAACAAATGTAAATGTGGAGCACAACTCCAAATTAGATAATAAAGACTAGTCACACAATAAACTCCTTGCATAATAGGAGAACCTCCTCCAAATGCCCCAATACATTCATATATCCAATTCATGTGTTCCTCCTAATAATGAGTATATGATCTCGATATATACTTATCCAATCATTGCACATGTGGGCCCTTCATTGGGCCAACCACTATTACATATACATTTAAGTCCATATATACTCCCCCTTGGGGAATTGAGCAAGTGGCAACAAGTTTGACTCTAGACTAGAAGGGAGATGTGGTTGGTTTACAATCATCCATGTGAAAGTGACGAAGAAGGTCACATGCATACTTAGACTGAGAAATAAACATTCCTTATTTGGTTTGCAGGGCTTGGAGGCCAAGAAAATAATGCAAATTTCCTAAGTCTGTCATTTCAAAGATCTTCTTAAGGTGGAATTTCACATGGATTAAAAGTTTATGGTCACTACCAGTAAGAATAAGGCCATCAACATAAAGAAAAAGGATGATGAGATGGTTACCTATTTTGGTATAGACATTGGGGTAAGAATGACATCTAGAAAAACCAGTGTCAAGGAGAAAGCTATCCATTTTGGCATACCAGGCTCGAGGATTTTGCTTAAGGACATATTGAGATTTATTAAGGTGACAAACAAAGCTAGAGTCATTCTGAACATAGTCAGAAGGTTGTTCTATGTAAATTTCTTCCTGCAAATCCCCATGCAAGAAGGCGGACTTGACATCCATTTGATGGACCTCCCATTTATGTAAGACAACAAGGGAGAGAACAAGGTGGATGACGTTCATTTTGGCGTCAAGAGGAAAGGTTTCATTGTAGTCAATTCCTTCAACTTAGGAAAATCCTTTGGCAACCAACCTTGTCTTCAGTGTTTCAACACTTGCATTTGATGCATACTTGATTATGTAGACCCATTTACATTTGACAAGTTTTCTCCCTTTCGGAAGATGTATAAGATCCCAAGTATCGTTCACTATTAAGGAACGATATTCTTCATTCATAGTTGCGTCCCATTCTGGATGGCTTGAAGCTTCTATAAATGTCTCTAGATCATGATTCTCTGAAACTTGAGCCCAAAGAGAAGTGGCTCAATGGAACTGAGAACATGTTCAACATTGTAGATCGCCAACAACTTCACATGTTGAACGGACCCATAGAAGAAGCGGCTGTGTTGGTGCAATTGGAGGAAAATGAGTAGGCAGAGGTGGATTTTCATCCTCACTGTCATCATCAGAACCCTGAGTAAGAACACTATCAAGGAAATTGGGAGTAGAAGATGACACAAGCATTCAAGATGGCTCACAGGCACAAATGGCATAGACGCCGAATTAGGCTCGCAAGTCGAAAATATTTTCATCAAACTTAACATCTCTTCTAACAATTATATCATGGGAATGTGGTTAAAGAAGTCTATAACCTTTGACATCTTTAGAATATCCAACAAATATGCACTTTTCACTTGTAGGCTACAATGCTTTCCATTTTTCATCAGGAATATGAGCCCATGCTTCACTACCAAACTCACAGAAGTGGCTGACATCTGGTTTAATGTTACTCCATGCTTCTTCCGATGTGATATCTTTTAAAGCTTCATTGGGGGTGCAATTAACTATGTAATTGGCACAATTAATGGCTCAAGCCCAATATTGAAGACTTAATCCCTTAGCTTGGAGCATACAATTAACCATTTCTTTTAATGTGTGATTCTTTCTCTCAGCAACACCATTTAACTGTGGTGTATATGGAACAATATGATGCATTCGAATTCCTTGTTCAATGCAGTAAACAATAATTCTTTTGTTTACATATTTGTCTCCATTATATGTTCTTAACTTGTGTATTTGATGTCTAGATTGTTTCTCTAAAGGGCCTTGTAGGCTCAAGTCCAATATTGAAGACTTAATCCCTTAGCTTGGAGCATACAATTACCCATTTCTTTTAATGTGTGATTCTTTCTCTCAGCAACACCATTTAGCTGTGGTGTATATGGAACAATATGATGCATTTGAATTCCTTGTTCAATGCAGTAAACAAGAATTTTGTTGTTTACATATTTGTCTCCATTATATGTTCTTAACTTGTGTATTTGATGTCTAAATTGTTTCTCTACAAGGGCCTTGTAGGCCAGTGCGTATGGAGAAGTCAATAATGAAAGTTAAGAAATACTTGAAGCCAAAGAAAGAAGCAGAACACACAAATCATTGTGAACCAGCTGCAAGGGGGCCAAGGCATGCCGAGGGGCATGTTTTTCAAAACTGTCCTAATGATGTTTGCTGAGAACACATGCGGGACAAACATCATCTTTGCAAGAGATGAGAGGAAGACCGGTCACAATTTTTTGATTACATAGTTGCTTCAATGAGCTATAGTTTAAATGACCAAATCGCTCATATCAAAGTTTACTCAAGTCATCGTTATGAGCAATAAAAACAAAGGGAAAAGGTGATGACCCAAAGTTTTTGAATCTGTATAACCTGCTAATATTATCAACAATTCCAGTAGCTAGGACATGCTTAGGATCTTTGAAATCCTTGTTTCAACTTGGTGATGTGTAAATGTTACAGTCTTACCTTCACCAGAATAAGTGATTTGATAGATTGACAACAAATTGCAAGAAATTCTTGGAACACATAATACATCATTGAACTAACCATCATTTACCTGAATTTTTTTAGATCCTACAACGTTAATAGATCTATCAACACGACAAATATTTGTTTGGTGTTACATTCATTTAGAGCAGTAAAAATGACTTTATCCTTAGCCATATGATAATATGCTCCAGAATTAGTGAGCCACTCATTAAAAGAAGACGAAGAACATGCATTGAAAGAAAAACTAGAAGCACAAAGTGCATGTCCATGAGTTGTAGATTCATAAAATGAATCAAGGTTGATGTTGTGCTTCTTCATTGCTGCTTCCAAGGTTTCCATCTTCTTGAAACACTTGGATTCCACATTACCATCTTTCCCACAAAAATTGCAATGGCTCTTAGTCGTCTTATCTTTAGATTTGGTTCCCTGCCACCATTGGAAGGATGAGCTAGTTGAGTGGGATTAGGACCCTTGCTTTGCTTATTATTGTGAGGATGTTGCTTCTTGGGATTCTTGGTTTTGTTTTTATGTTGTGCCACTAAGGATTTGCTAGATGTATCGGCATTGATGATTACTCCAAGACGTATGAGCTTATCTTGCTCTCTAATCAAGGAATCACAAAAAGATTCAAGAGTGGGTTTTGTATAGTGAACCCCCAAAGATTCTTTCATGGAGTAAAAGGTGGATACAAAAACATAATAAGCAAGACCAAGCTTGGAAATAATGTAAAAAACACATTGTTTGTCTTTCATTTTTATGTTGCATTCTTTAACTAAGAGTCTAAGGGTTTTATACTTAGAGAGATAGTCTTGAATGCAAGAGAAATCCCTTAGATTCAAGGTATTCAATTCATTTTCAAGATGGTGACCTCGAATCTCGTTGTGTTTACCAAACATTGTTTTCAATTTATCCAAGCCGTATCTGGTTCATCAATTCCTTGAAGGTGGAATTGTAAATAATTAGAAATTGACACTTCGATTAATCCACGGCTTATGATCACCTTTATTGGCCCATTTTATTTTCTTATCATCATCAGTGGGTTCAATTTCTGTTCCCATGGTAATCCATTAAAGTCTCCTACTTTGTAGAACATCCTCCATACGGGCTTTCCATGAGAAGTAGTCGGTACTGATAAGTAGAATATCACATGGAGCGACCATATGCAATACACATGTAATATGGCTTTAAAACAAAAAACTGATAGTCTAGATGTAAAGATCTCGAAAAAATAGGCAATTTACAAAAAACAACACTAAAAATGGACTTCAGATGGAAAAGTTATGCTCTTTTAAAGAAATGCATAAAAATGAGCCAAGGAGCCACGTGGTAGGCAAAGGTTGATCCACGTGGAATTGAGAGCAAAAACAAAACAGTAAATAATCCCCCCTTACTAACTTTGTCTATAAGTTCACTTTTACCAATAAGTTGCTTGAAAATAATACTCACATTTATAAAACAAGTGGGTAACACTTTTACAATATATTTACTTTATGACATAGAGTTACATGAACTTTTACAAAAGGTAACAAAAATGACTTGAACTCAATGCTTTTTATTTTTTATAGTAACTTTCAACCAAGTGAGTTAAACATAAGATTTAGTAATATTATGGGGCAGAACGGGGGTGTTGTCGTTGGAAGAGTGCGTCTACCCCAAAAACCTTGTTTTTTGGCTTGCAAGACACTTTACACAACCATACAAAAAAAACCGAAATTCTAAAACTAAAAAGTCTCAGATTCAAAGTTAGTCCTTGGTTAGGTTTTCCATAAAATGTAAGTTTTCTCACTATTTTTGGTTTACCGAGTTTGTGCAAAGCACATGACAAATAGCATACACAATAAAGAAAGCCCTTTCTACCATGTTTTTGATTTGTCAAGTTTGCATAGAGTGCACGACAAAGAGCATACACAAATTGAAAATGTAACAAACCAGAAATAAAAGAAAAACCAAGCTAAAATATGAAAGAATATGAGAAAATAAAAATAAAAATATGTAGTTGTAAACAATATATCTATGGATCTGGTAAAATGGTTGTATCTTGGGAAAACATAAACCTTTTTCAATAAAACGAAAATCATTTACAATTGAAATAAATGCTCTGAACGCAATGGGACAACTCTTTCATCCCATAAATGAACATAAATGTCAAAATCAGAAATCCTTTGACGCACTCGGCAACACCGGTTCAAGATCTCAATCACCAACGAAAACAAAACTTCATAAGAGCTCTAATACCATGTTCGACTAATACAAAATATTTCCAAAAGATCGAACACCCTGAGTATCCGCTCACACAAATAGATCACAGATCAACACATTGGATGTTTACGTGGTTAAAACCCTCGAAGAGAGAAACAATCCACGACCCCAACCAAATAGGTACTTGAAGTAACATTACTATGCAAAAGAAAAATAATGTTACAAGAGTTTCTCACAATCGATCATCGAACAAATGACTCTCCATGCTCTTTAAATAGAGATCATGGACCAATCGAGTGTTAAACCATGAGTTAATGGTCGTTAAAATCAATGTGAGAATGAACCGTTGGATCACTCTATATCTAGAACATATCGTGACCGTCGAATTACATATATACAAGTCCATACTAAAGAAACACACTTTACCTAAACATACATTGCACCAAGTTGATCTTAACTAACTTCTAAGTGTCTTAACATCCTAACAAGTAGATCTAAAACCCCCCCACAAAACATTGTTTCTGGAACAATACAGATACATTCAATAAATTTCACTCTATTATTAATGAAATGCGATTCTTTTGATGGGATGAATCAAACCCTGTTCACTTGCATTTTGAGGGGGATTCCTCCTAATGAGCTAATGCTCCAATTACAATATTCTTCTCTACACCTCTTAAGGAGAACTCCATCCTTATTTACATAATCACCATAACTCTAATCTCCTAACCTTCCTTAGGACCCTTTTTTAATGAGGTCCCATTAAATTTATTTACTAACTTGGTGGGCCTTATTTAATAATAGTAATATAGTGGACCTAGTCCACTTTAAATTGAATGACCTCCACTACTACTCTAATGGGTCCTCTAGGCTCCCCATAATTCCCTAGGGAGGATCATAACATAATTCTAAGTTCTAGAATATAGATTCTAAACAAAAAACGATAAATAATTCTACTATATACCAAGCTTATTTGGTCTCTTGCGATGAACAATTTTTAGTTTCTCATCCTATGGTCTATAGTAGCAATAAGGATCATTATGAGATTCCAAGGAATCATTTCTTGGAGCACTGCCATCAACAATTTGCACTACCTTCCCATCCAAGTGTTAAATCCATAGTTGTTGGGAGTGGGAGTGCAAAGCATCAATTTCCAAAAGACTTATGGAATGAAGTATTTCATGAGTTTTTTTTATGTAATATATATTTTTATGCATATACATTCAAAACAACATGCAAAATGAGGAATTAGTGGTAGAAAATATGAAAATGTAGATTTTTGTAGTAGATTAATGATAATCATTAAATCACCAACCATTTAGTACACAAATTAGATTAACCATCTAACAATTATAACTTATAGCATTATTATCAAATGATCAACCTTCAAGTTTCAAGTTTCAGTAGATAATATTTATCATCCACACTTTATAATAGAGAACATCAACCATGACATAAAACAAGGCATCATGACCACAAAGAAGTAATTTGTAGTGAACAATTCGAAGTTTCCAGTGTCATATATTGTTTACAAAATATGTCATATTCAAGACAAATAATTCTAAGTTCTAGAATCAAGATTCCAAACTGAAAAAGACAAACAATTCAACTATCTATTAAGCTATTTAAAGCCTCTTTCCATGAGCATTTCTAATTCCTTCTCTAGTGGTCTAGTAGCAACTGGGATTGTTCTGGAAGCACAAATCATCATTTTGGGAGTACTCTTCCCTCCAAAGCAAGCTTCTAGATTGGTGCTAGAATATGTAATGATGACTGAATGTATTTGGAAGGTAATAATGTCCAATCTTATGTAAAAAACTTATCCCCCATGTAATTTGTAATAATTTACTCTTATTACTTTTTATTATATAAAGAGGTGGAATTACATTTATCCTACATGTTATGGGATGTAATTCCTCTATTACCTCTTGGTATATAATGAGGTGATGAGTCATTGTAAATTCATCAAGAATTCACATATGAACACAAGGATGCGTCATGTAATGTGATTATGGAGTGGGATGTTGTAATATCCCAGAAACTACCCCCTTGTTAGTTAAGTCAATGATGGCTAAAGACTGGAAAATATAATGTATTATGTAATGAACACTGACAATAATAATATAAAACAATTGACTGCATGGAAGAACACTGAAGAGAAAGGACATGTGAATTCTCCTGTGAGGGTTAAGGGGGCTAGAGTCTAGCCTAGGGGACTTATCATATGACCCTAAATCTTGTTTAAAAAGGAAAAAATAACTTAATCCTTGCTGAAGTTCCAAACCTCATAGATTATCCTTAAACTTGTTTAAGGATTAGAGTAAGATCCAAAAAAAAATTAAAATTAATAGTAAAATTAAAATTAAAAAAAATATTAAAAGTAAAATAAAACTAAATTAATAAATAGTGCCAAATGTCTCTCATAAAAGGAATTTTTTTCATGTAGTAGTAAAAAGGGGAATTCAAGCCTAGAGGAGGGGGTATAACCCAACGGAGAGGAGCCATTCAAACCAGTTTGGTCTTCAGCATATGAGCTGCCCTAATACTAATAGTTTAACTCGCAGGGTGAGAGAATGCTGAAGAATGAGGCAGATTTTTGCCTTGAGATGCTTGGGAATTTTGGCCAGAGGAACACAGAGAGCTGGGAGAGTTGTGAGGAAATCAGTTATGAGTGTTAATGGATAAGATAAAACTGGTGAATCCACAGAGTCCGGCTTAGGGCTGGCACTTGAAGTGTCTACAGTTGGGTGGAGCGTGGAAGCCACACAGTCAGTTTCCCGAGAATTCATTAAATCAACTAAGTATTTGTTACTGAATTTTAATTTATGTTTGTTGGTCATTTGTGTTGTAAATTAGAAATTTATCTATGGAAATCTAGTTATTGTTTGAATTCCATGGTTTTCCTGTTAAATTTCTGCTATGGAATTTTATTTGACTTTGTAGACCAAGTGTTTGTTTAAATGCCCGTGTTAAATTCGAGGCCATGTGTTTATATAAATGTATGTATTATAATAAATTGGGAAATTAAATTATGAAAATTTGCATTCTTAAGGAAGTATAATACGATTATATAGAAAATTTGTGAAATTGGAACCCATTGTGTCAAGAGTATCTCTCAAAGAAACCTAAAAAATGAGCATGTGATGTTTGTCCAAAATGAGTTATTTACTTCTATGGTTGTAGAATGTCATTATGCTCTAAAATGTACATTTGTATTATTGGTATTAATCATGTAGGTAATTAGCTTATGTATTAAAGCCATGATAGATTAATAGTATTAAAAGAAAATATTTGGAAGCTACATGCTCTAAGAAGAATCATGAGTTTAAATATATGGCTAAGTTGCAAGAGAAAGAGAGCGCATCCCTATTCTACATAATGAATGGTATTAGAATTTACTATTTACAAGTTGGGGTTTTGTTTGGTTTGCATATTAATACCATGGGCTAAAAATTAAGTGGCATTGTAGATAGTTCATATGTTTTACTTGGAAGTAATATTTACCTATGCATTGAATTGATTGGAATTTGTTTATATAATACCATGGGCTGAAATTTGAATAGTATTTGTATTCATATTTTCAGGACTGAGATTGATGGGTTTGTATGTAAATACCTTGGGTTGGAATTGGGTGGTAGTTGCAATTACATTTTATGCATTAATTTGATTGATAAATTGCATAAATAAATTTTGTGTATTGATTGATTAATAGTTGCTATTTTTAATGTATTTGCAAGTTAAACATATATTAAGTATATAATGCCCACATGCTTAGAGAATGAGGATGCAACCCTCATATCTAGTTTGTGTTGTTAATGTGTTTTATTAATTCATAGTATGTATAAATATGAGCAACAAACCAAGGGTTGGAAGTGTGGTGTAGTGTTGCTTAGTTATGAGAAGTATAAGTCAATTTCATGTAGCCTTTGTTTTAAGCTATTATTATGTTTAGATTGGACTCTCTTTGTTATATTCACTCCTTGTAATTGAATGTTGTTCTTATTCAATATGTATTCCTATATAGGGATTTATGGTGTTATATAAGATCATTGTGCATTTTATTTTTTAATTCTAGGTGTATTTTTTAGTCTAGTAACATATGGGTACGTTACAAATTGGTATCAGAGCAAGTGTTTCAACACTTAACTTCTGGGTGAATCGTGTATCCATTTGTTTCCCTGAAATAAAGTTCTATATGCTTCTGGAATTTAAGTGACTGAATGTCATGGGGTTGTTTTCCATCAGGCATGATATTAGTTGATTTATGCTAAATGTAAATTTTCTAAAATTACTTTTTGTCTAAGTTGCCAGGAAACGTGGGTACAGGGACGAGTACTGGTATGGGGACGGGGACGGGAACGACACTTTTTGAAACAAGGTACTTGAGTATGTCAGGGGTGCTATATATATATATATATATATATATTAAAATTTATAAAAATAAAACATGTCACAGTCACATCATACATGTATATTTGATATTTCTAAATTCAATGATTCATATGAACATTCACATTGAAAATTTGAAACATAAAATAATAAATTTGATCAATCATATGACACCAACTCATAGTAGATATTAAGTGGAAGACTGGAAGATTGAATGGCATTTCCAGACATGAAAAAGAAAGTTCAAAATAGTTAACATTGAACAATGAACAAGATAGTTGATTTGGCTTCCTCAAGCCATGTCATCAACATCCTCAAGATCAACGTCATCAGCATCACTAAGGTCCTCTGTCAGCAAGCTCTCTAGATAGGCATCGTTGGAGTAGTGAGAAGGGAGCACTAGCAGTGAGAAATGGAGCGCCACGTAGGTTTAGGTAAGGGGTAAGTGTCCACATAAAATGTGTTTCAGTGTTTTAATTTGTAATTTTTAAAATTTTAAACTTCAAACATTGCAAATCAAACCCCCCCGACCGACGAGCTAAGGTAAATTTACCAACGTATGTACCTCCTACATACCCAAACACGCGGTACATCATACCGAAATCCATGCAAGTACCATGCTTTCATAAATGAAGTACCTAGCACGTGAGGTTGGATTTGGGTACGTACCATTGAAGTACCCAAGTACTCGGTACGGGTTCGTGTACCTGACCCCTAGTACAGGTACCCATGCAACACAACTTTTTGTAAATAGAAATTGTTGTGAGCCAAAATCAAGCGGGTGCTTGACTTCTTGTTGAATGCTATAAGTATTCTCCATTATTTTTATACTTGATTAAATTAACATAGTGACAATGCTAAGTGGTGCATGTAACTGTTGATGCAGTTTGCTTTTGTATGATTGTTTGTTTTCTGGAGAGGGTATATCTCCAAAGTGATTTGGGGTTAACCAATGAGTTCTCAAATGAGAATTTAGTTGTTATGTGTGTGTTTCATAATCTTGAGGAAGCTTACTGCCTATCTCCTACATAGTGAATCTTTGGGGTTTTTTCATTAAACAGGTTGATTTTCAAATATGAGTATTTGTTGCTTTTAGGCCAAGCTATATACTTAGCTTTGGTTTATGGTCTTGTATGTTGAATCTGACTACTCATATATATGTAAGCATGTTGTATTTACGTCTCGGAAGCCATTACATGATTGATTGTAACCAGTGGACATTATGCTAGTATTATGTGTTATATGTTAGATGAATGTAAAATTTATTCTATAGCACTAATTAATTCTATAGTGGAATAGTCATATGTGGATGGGATTGTATGCAAGTTGACGCTTGCATGGGAGATTGATGTTCTATATTTATTTAGTATCAGATTGATATCTGGTACTGGTGCATGGTGTATGCATTTAACTCAGTTGAATTCTGGAGCCTAGAACATGGTGGCCCAGGGGACTGATTGTGAAGGAGATGTCCATGGTTGTGTTGTTGGATTTGAAGCCGAGGAAGTGGTGGCACAATTTGTTATAGTACCTTTGTAAGTGCTTAGTTGTCATTGTCTACGGATGGTTTGGTAGCCGTTTGTTTTATGTGTTTGAATCTATAGAGAAGGTGGATGCTTAGTAAGTTAGCATTTGGAGATAATTGATTCCTGACTCATCATATTGCAGCCAGGTGGAAAGGTGAATTGGAAATCATGGGAGAATATTACAATTAGTTGTTGACAGAGGTCTATGCCATACCGACCTGATATTTGCTTGATTTCTTTTATTATTAAATTATATTGTTGCTGCCTAAAGTGAATAGATTTGGTAGCTTGTTTACTCCAAAGTGGTTTCTCTTCTGCTCCGTGTCAGAGTTATGCAGTGGGTCCAATGGGTGTTGGAAAATGCAATGATTGTTTTTGCATGCATTGCATGTTATTTAAATTTTTGTTACAGTTATGTTCATGTTATTATATTCAACATAGGTTGTTGAGTAGTGTGTTTATTTTCTGATCATTGGCTCTAGATGAGCCTTGTTAAATTATACTAATATCAGAATGGTATCTATCTTGGCTTTGCCGAGTATGTATTGCAGAGTAATATAATGTAGTTAGAGTGGTAGTTTTGGTTAAGTTTTCATGTTTTTCTATGTATGGATTACTGAATGTTATATTGATTTTAGAAGGGTGTATACCTGGTTGTATGATGGTGTTCTTTGTCATGATTTTCTATTCATGAATGATGCGACAATGAAGCTATGTAAATCCATAAAAGTAGAGGAAGGTTCAGGATTGAACTTGTAATCATCCTAGTGTAGGTTGAGACCTTTTGAGAGGCTAATAGGGTCTGGAATACTACCTTCCGTTCACACTGAAGAGCACCTAGAGGGGGGGTAACACTCGAGGGACTGGCAGTGCAGAGAAGGGGTACCTCCTTGGTGTTGTTTGAGGCAGGTATTGAATAGGGTCAGATTGGATGAGACCTTGAAGTGCCTTCTAGTTGGGAAATACAATTTCTTGATTCACTCTTGTAACATGTAAATCCTAGCAAATCATAGGTTTGGTTTGTATGTGAGCCTTTGGTGATTGTTTGTGGCCTATTCGTGGCCTGTGTTTTATTCCTTGATGGCAATATGTGGCTTGTGCTTGGTTTGTGTGGGAGTCCTCTTTGAAGCCTATGCTTTCTTTGTGTTTGAATTTGATGGTAGATGACCATTATGGATTGTTAATTAAATTCCTTGGATGGATTAAGGCTTGAATCCATCTATAGAAGAATGGTGTTGTATATATGTATTAATGAAATGTCGTTCTTTGATGTCCATTAGTGTGATCGCCAAGTTAGATATATCTGAAAATGGTTAATGTGCATTGAATTCTGAAACAACAGTAAATGTTTGAATTTAATTGAATGTTTATTTTTTAGTGTAGGTCTAGATGATTGATGCTTGTTCACTGTGTATGTGTGAACTTAAATTTTAATCATTAAAATTTTCGAGACTTATGAAATTTTGGTATATTGTTAGTTGCAACAAATTGAAATACTAATTGACACTATCTTTAAATTTGCTAACTGTGGTTATTTGGTAAAATGGTTAGCTGATTATAGATTTGTTAATTGTCGTTAGTTGATTATAACTTGTGAACATTTGTTAACTGATGTTATATGATATAAAATATGTTTATATATTTAAAGATATGATTTGAAGTACTGCAAAGAACAAGACTACGATACTAAAATTCTTTTTTAGAGGATGAACATACAATATCAAAATCCTCTTAAAATAACAGAGAATGCTAACTTAGAATGGAAATGCAATATTAAAATTCTCTTGGAAGCATAAAAAAATCCATGTGTGAATCATGGTGTCCAGTTGATGTCATGGTGCCTGGATGGTTGATCCATGGTTGCACTGGAAGAATAGAGAGTGAGAAAAGGAGTTGAAAACTAGCTTTGGCTGCAAAAAAATAAGGGTATATATATGCAAGTTGGTGCCTGCATATTGAAGACGAAGACTATGCGAGTCAAGAACTTGCGTTGAGGATGTGTTTTCCTCTAGTTGAAGATGAAGACTATGTGAGTTAAGAACTTGCATTGATGATGTGTTTTCCTCTAGTTGAATACAAAGGCGATGCAAGACGAGCTCTTGCATGTTGAATATCAAGGAGATGCAAGACGAGCTCTTGTATGTTGAAGACCATATTTCTCTTGGGGAACGCCTTGGCTCAGATTAGGTGGTAGATTTGATTCAGACATGGTGGATTTTCCCAAGAGAGTCAAAATAAATTGGAAAGGCCTAGTCCGGAGGTAGGTGGGATATCTAGTCCGAAAGGCATACTTTTCATGTGGAAAGGCCTTGTCTGGATGTAGGTGGGAGATCTAGTCTGTCATGTATACTTTTCCTGAACAAGAGTCTCTAGTTGGACAAGTGCGTTCAACCGGGAGATTAAGCATTTGGGAATGCCAACTCTGAGAAACAACAAAGAAGGGGGGGAAGAGTTCCTGAGGTACTGTGTAGCAGAGAAGGGAATTGCTTCTTATTACGCCCAAGGTACTGTTAGTAGAGAAGGGGTATATTCCTAGTGTTATGTTGAGTTGAAGAGGAAGGTGTCCAAAACCAAAGAGCAAATGAAAGCCATGGGCATGGTGGAGCTCTGGATGGGTCCAATAAAGAGGGGGAATTCTTACCCTTATATTTTTATTTATGATTTACTTTCTAGGAACTGAAAGTGTTTGAAATGCATGTTACAACTGACATTTGTTGTATTTATTTATCTTGAAATAAAAAATGCATGTTGGAATAGTAATATAAGTTGAAATAATTGAATCTATGTATGAAGAGATGAAGATGATGGTAGAAGTCATTTGTATGCATGAGTAGAGTAAGCTCAAAATTACATGGTGCATATGAAAGCATTCCAATCAAGGAATGCCATAATTGGTCCTATTATGAATGGGATGATCTAGTTTATAGTATGTTGGACTAATGAATCCATGGTTGTTGATTATTCAGGTAAACCTCAGTTGGAAGTTGCTTGCTGCTGATTAAAAGGAACTTGAAGAGATCCTGATTTCAGTGACAGAGGAAGAATTTTGTTACGTGTGTGAGCAATCACACGAACTGAAGATGACAACTGAAGATGAATTAATGAAGCAACCAGTTCACATGCAAGCTGGAATATCCATGTCAGTTGGAATCTCCATGTCAACATGAGAAGCATGAGGAGGTCGTGTGGCCTAATTCGAAAAGTTAATGTGGGAATGTAATGCAGTAAAACACCTGTGACATTAAGTAAATTTTGATTTACTTACCTATTATATGTGTCCAGTTTGTTTGACACTGAGGGCGGTGTTTGTTTAAGGGGGGGGATGTAATACCTCTGGAAATACCCCCTTGTCAGTTAAGTCAATGATGGCCAAAGACCAGAAAATATAATGTATTATGTAATGGACACTGACAATAATAATATAAAACAACTGACTGCATGGAAAAATGCCAAAGAGAAAGGACACGTGAATTCACTAGTGAGGGTTAAGGGGGCTAGAGTCTAGCCTAGGGGGCTTATCATATGACCCTAAACCTTGTTTAAAAAGGAAAGAATAACTTAATCCTTGCTAAAGTTCCAAACCTCATAGATTATCCTTAAACTTGTTTAAGGATTAGGGTAAGATCCAAAAAGAAATTAATATTAATAGTAAAATAAAAAATTAAGATAATATATTAAAAATAAAATAAAACTAAATTAATAAATAGTGCTAAATGTCTCTCATAAAAGGAGTTTTTTTCATGCAATAGTAAAAAGGGGAATTCAAGCCTAGAGGAAGGGGTACGACCCAAGGGAAAGGAGCCATTCGAACTAGTTTGGTCTTCACCATAAGAGTTGCCCTAATACTAATCGTTTAACTCACAGGGTTGAGAGAATGTCGAAGAATGAGGCAGGGTTTTTCCTTGAGATGCTTGGGAATTTTGGCTAGAGGAATGCAAAGAGCTGGGAGAGTTGTGAGGAAATTAGTTATGAGTGTTAATGGCTAAGCTAAGACTGGTGAATCCACGGAGTCCGGCTCGGGGTGACACTTGAAGTGTCTATGGTTGGGTGGAGCGTGGAAGCCACGCAATTGGTTTCCTGAGATTTCATTAAATCAAATAAGTATTTGTTACTGAATTTTAATTTATGTTTGTTGGTCATTTGTGTTGTAAATCGGAAATTTATCTATGGAAATCCATTTATGGTTTGAATTCCATGGTTTTCCTGTTAAATTTCTGCTACATAATTTTATTTGACTTTGTAGACTAAGTGTTTGTTTAAATGATTGTGTTAAATTTGAGGACACATGTTTATATAAATGTCTGTATTATAATAAATTTAGAAATTAAATTCTGGAAATTTGCATTCTTAAGGAAGTACGATATGATTATGTAGAAAATTTGTGAAATTGGAGCCCATTGTGTCATGAGTTTTATACAGTTGTTTTAAATTTTTAATAGAAATTGAATAGTAAATTATTATTACCAGGAATTTCTTAGTAATGGAGAAAAAATGTGTGAAGCTGGAAATATATTTCCAGACTTTGCATACAAAATGTTTGTTAAAATCTCTTAAAGAAACCTAAAAACTCAACATGTGATGCTTGTCCAAAATGAGTTATTTACTTCTCTTTAAGATAAAAATTGAATATAGTTCAATTAAAAAAATTGTTGATCTGGGATTTAAAGGCTTATTCCATATGGTTGTAGATCATTATGTTCTAATATGTACATTTGCATTATTGGTATTAAGCCTATAGGTAATTAGCTTATGTATTAAAGCCTTGATAGTTTAATAGTATTAAAAGAAAATATTTGGAAGCTACAAGCTCTAAAAGAAGAATCCCGAGTTTAAATATATGGGTAAGTTGCGAGAGAAAGAGAGAGCGCGGCCCTATTCTATATAATGAATGGTATTAGCATTTACAATTTACAAGTTGGGTTTTGTTTGGTTTGCATATCAATACTATGGCCTAGAAATTAAGTGGTATTGCAGTTAGTTCATATGCTTTACTTGGAAGTAATATGTGTTAATTTGATTGATAAATTGCATAGATAAATTATGTGTATTGATTGATTAATAGTTGTTATTTTTAATGTATTTTCAAGTTATACTATATTAAGTATATAATGTCCATATGTTTGGAGAATGAGGATGCAACCCTCATATCTAGTTTTTGTTGTTAATGTGTTTTATTAATTCATAGTATGTATAAATATGAGCAACAAACCAAGGGTTGGAAGTGTGGTGTTTCAGGACTCTGTAATTAGTGAAAGATATGTGTAAACACTTTTTCCAAGCCTATTCATAAATGGCTGGAAGTGGTAATATTGAATTTTACTCATGTAGATTGAGTTTCCTAGAATGTCCGGAGTGTTCAATTTTGTTCAATACTTATCCCATGAATAAATGCATGTAGTGTTGCTTAGTTAGGAGAAGTATAAGTCAATTTCATGTAGCCATTGTTTGAAGCTATTATTATGTTTAGATTGGACTCTGCTATGTTATATTCACTCCTTGTAATTGAATGTTGTTCTTATTCAATATGTATTCCTATATAGGGATTTATGGTTGTATAAGGTCATTGTGCATTTTTTTTTTTAAATTATGGGCGTATTTTTTAGTCTAGTAACATATGGGTACGTTACAGATGTGATGCTCATGTGTGGGAGCTTTATTGTAAGATTGGATATTATTCATCATTAAGAAGATTTCAACTTTCCCGTGGATGTTTCCTCATTTGGGGTTTTATCACATATATATGTTCTCTTGTCTATTATATTATCTCCATTGTATTCATGTTCATGTTATTTGTTGCTTATTATGATAGAAGGCTAAATCAGATCATGTTATGCATGTTTTGTATTGTTATATGAATTTATCATATTCTCAATATTCTAACATGGTATCGGAGCAGGTTGTTGCATTCTACCTTCTTCAGTAAAAATCTTAGATTTTGTTTTTTAAGGAACATTTTTTCACGATTTCACTTGGGCTCTTCATATTTTGTAGTTTTGGAACCCGATCTACAATGCCCAAGTGGTAGTTTTCAGATCTGAGCTTTATACTACATATTTGAATTTTTTCTTTCAAATCCTAACCCTTGTGGAGAAGTGTTTAAGGGAAAATTGGGCAGTGACTTTCATATCATTTTTAACACTTTCTTTGTAGATTTTGGAGAAACCATTTGCAGATCCGAGTTCCTCTCGCAAAAATACTCAATTTAAAAAAACAAAATCATCTCATTTGGATTCCGGACGGTGGAGATATCGCTATTTTAAAATTAACTATTTTCCATTTTTTTTGGTGACGGCTGCGCAGACTGCAGAGCGAATATCTTTTGACAGAGGTCCCATATTTCTGTTATGCTTGCGAAAGTGGATGCAAAATCTCTTTTCTAGTTCTAAAAACAGGTTATAATAAAAATTTCAGGAAATATTGACCAAGTTATGGTCATTTTAATTTTTTCGTTTTTCTGTTGTAGAGTTACAGATCCGTCTTTTAGCAGTTGTTGGGATTCGATTTTGGTGAGAAAGTTTAGTTTTTATTCATCTCTTATCTTGAATTTCCTGTCATGAGTTTCTTGATCTATTTGCATTAGGGTTTTTGTTCTTATTCGTCATGTTTACAACGGTTGTCTTGTTCCTGTTTTACTTGTCTCTAAGCTTCTTGTGTGGAATATGTTTTGACATTTTCAGGGACATGGATCTCTAGTATGGTAATGGTGACATCAAGAAATGAACCTATACTTTGGACTTAGTTGTTTGATGGCTATATTTTCATATCTTTAAAAGTGATGTCATTGTTTTAGTTGATCAACTTTTTTTTTTGGCTCAATATTCTAACATGGTCTCACTCTTTTAATAATGATGATGCTTCTCACATGGTATCATATCTTTCTCATTATGCTCTCGCATATTCAGATTTTTTTTATTATTCAAATCCAATTTTTTAGTGTTTAATTTAACTGATTTGGACAACTTATATATGTTTTTGGTCATTAGTTTCTTGCTTATTTCGCATTAGAGTGTAACTTTTTTTATCATGTTGTTGGAGCTTGTTCCTATTAATTTGTCACTAACCTACTTGTGTAGTAGATGATTTTTGACATTTTAGGAGCATGCATCTCTAGCTTTTTCATGATAACAACAAGAAACCATCTAATGCTCACCATTCTAACAAGTGCTTAATGGCTATATTTTTCCATCTATGTGATATCTTATAATATGTGATCATATTTGCTCTTGTTATTTTCTTGAGTAACAACAATCTTTGAATCTATGCGATATCATGTCTTATATCGTAATGGTTTATCCTTTCTTAATATGGTTTAGTTTCTTTATCATGTATTGCAAAGATTGTATCTAGTTCATGTATTGATTGTCTCTAACATTCCAATATGGAAGCATTGACATTTTCAGGGCATTCATCTCTTGCATGTAAACATGCAAAGCAAAAAATTAACTCATGCTTAATGACTAGTTATTTCATTTTTTTTATAAGTGATATCATGATTT
This sequence comes from Larix kaempferi, assembly GCA_027924585.1. Lineage (NCBI taxonomy): Eukaryota > Viridiplantae > Streptophyta > Pinopsida > Pinales > Pinaceae > Larix > Larix kaempferi. The sequence goes on from BSBM01000887.1 coordinate 22,694,072, forward strand.
GATCCTAATTTGTTATATGTTGATCATGTAAAACATTTTGATCTATATTTATATATCATGTCATGTTTATTTCAATCATATTTTACTCAATATTTATATGGTCTTGAGCAATCTCATATTTGTTGAAGATTGTGTAACTTCGGAAGATATTCTTATTAGTATTATTGCAATTCCTTCGGGAGATATTCACATTGTAATTGATCATGTAGAAAACCATAAAAGAAAATCAAGTAAAATAAACAAGCCGACCCAACAAAAATCAGTGGGTAAACTGACCCAAACAATGGGAAAAAATGCCCCCCCCAGTCAAGTTGGCTCAATTAGGGAATTTAAGTCGGCCTAGTTAGGTAAAAAGGTCATGTTGTGACTAGTATAAATAAGTGTGGCGCCTCGCTCATTTGGTATCATCAATCACTCAAGCAAGTTTGCATGACAAGAGAGAGAAAGACAAGTTCGCTAGAGGAGAAGTGTTGTTGCATTGTGAAGATATCTTATCTTATTCTTGGGATCTTCGTGTAAGAGCCTTTAGCTCTTGACGTACTAGATGGGCATTGTAATTGTGACGAATCTATATTGAAGAAGTTTTGATGGGTTTTTCCCGTGAGACGGTTTTCCCAAGGTAAATATTTGTGTACTCTTGTTTATGTTGTGCTTGTCTATCTTTTAGTGATCCTATTGTATATGGTTATTGTGATAATATATAAATTGTTTGAAGATCTAACATAACCATCCTTGAAGTATAAAATACTAACATGGTTTCAGAGCTAGCCTGAAAGAAGACCTTATGTAGCAAAAACAGTTGGAAGTGAAAACTAGGGTTTCTTGTTCCGAATGCTTTTCACCATAGATTGGCTTGAAAAGGAGGTCAAGTCAATTCACCCTAGGAGGGCGCATCTTTCTGTGAAGGAAGATTCCACATTTGAGAACTTTTAATTTTGACCCTATCATTGCTGCTCGAGAAAACTAGGGCATCAAATTTTTGATCTTTCAATCCATAGATTTGGCTGAGGGAAGGGTTTGCTCAACTCACCTTAGGGAGGCACACATTTCCCTCAACTCAGATTTGCAAGATCCTGAAGTTGGAAAATTAGGGTTTCTCTGTCAAACCCTAGGTCAACCAAGAAGCATATTTCAGAAGGAATTAAAGTAAGCACTTGGTTGGAGCATCTCTATTGGTAAGTAATATTACCTTTATTTCCATTTGAAGTTCTAATTTTATCAAGATGACAAACAATACCAAGCTTGAGGATAAGCTTGAAGGAGATAATAACTTCCGAGCCTGGAAGTATAGAGTATTGCTCATTCTAGAAGAGAATGATTTCGACAACTATGTTAAGGAGGAAGTTACAGATCCATAGGGATATGAAGAAAAGGCTAAACACAAGAAGAATTTGGTTAGGTCCAAAAGGATCATTGTTGACTCCATCAAGGATCACTTGATCCTCCATGTTTCATCTTTGAAGACTCCCAAGGATATGTTTGATGCATTGAAGAGAATATATGAAGGAAATGAAATTAATCGAAAAATGACCTTGAGAACTCAACTCAAGGGTGTGAAGATGCAGAACTCAAAAAGTATCCAATCCTATTTCACGAGGGTCTCCCAAATCAAAGAACAACTAGAAGCTATTGGAGACAATGTTGAAGAATAAGAATTGGTGATGACTACATTGAATGGTATCCTAAGATCATGGGAATTATTCATTCAAGGAATTTGTTCTAGAAGGAAGCTCACCAAATTCAGTAGGCTATGGGAGAATTGTACACACGAAGAAGCCAGAATTGGAGCCAGAGAAGAGAAGATGGGTGAAGATGACATTCAAGCCTTAGCAGCTCATGCAAAGAAGGAAAAGAGCAAGAAATAATAACACTCTCACAAGAACCCTAGAATATTCCAAAAGAATCATAGACCTCATAAGGACTACTCAAACTACAAATGTTACACTTGTGATGAAAAGGGACACCTTGCAAGAGAATGCCCCCCAAAAAAGGCAACAACAAGAAAGGAAAGAAGAAGACGCATCATGCTCATGCTACAGAAGATGATGGACCAGTTAAGAAGAGAGCAAGGGAATATTCCTCAAGTGATGAAGAATATGTCTTGAATTTTTAATGATACAGTAGTAATTGGAGAGCAAGAGGGAGGCTTGTACAAATCAAGCATTGGTTCATGACACTATGGAACCAAGTGAACTATGGCACATAAGGTTTAGATATATATATATATACACTACAAGGCTTTACCGATCATAAGCAAAATGGTGACTGGTCTACACGATATCTAGAAAAAACATGTTGGTGTATGTGAAGAATCTGTTTCCAAGCAAAAGGAGATCTTGAATCCAGTACATGAGGACCAAGGATGAAGACTTCAAAAATTTCCAGACTAGACAAAGAAGAAGATCAAGGTCTTCAGAATCAGATAATGGAGCAGAGTACGCTTCCAGAAACTCCAGTAACTTCTGCAAGGAGGCAAAAACTAAGAGGGAGCCTACAAAACACATGAAAGATAAGTATTTACTGTCATTTGAATTCCTGAGTATTTTGAAGGATATTGCTCGTAACAGTTACATGTAGATCTGTGATACAATTTATTTTATGCATTTATATATGACTAATATTGACTAGTAGTAGGCTCTTGTAGTGCATATTATGAGTAAGTGGCCTATAGTGTTGCACAACATTCCATGAGCCATTGTTGATTGTCTAGAATGAAACCTCTTTGCTAACATGTTGAGAGCAGTGCATGCTCTTAATAGTATGTTCCGGTAGATATGGAAGGAATCTAGATAGTTACCGTGTGTATACGAGATATGGATGAGTGTTGTGCCGAAGCATTGGCTAAGATGTATTGGTTACATGAATGTGCACATTATGCATAAGAAGTCGTCATTACATGGAATGTTACTAATCACATGACTAAATTTGACTTGTAGGAAAGATCGTGTGCTTTGACCTACAAGAGAAGGATGATAAGACTTGTTTCGAAGAACAAGTGATGACTTCTCAGCCGTGACCTTCAAGAAGAAGATTTACAAATTCAAGCATACTACAGAAGTACAAGGCAAGGTTCATGGTTTCTCTCAGATTGAGGGAGTTTATTATGACGAGATGTGTGCTAATGCATAAATATACACTTCGATGAGAGCTATACTTGTGATAGCCACAGTGATGAAGTGGAAAGTATACCAAATGGACATGAAGACAACTTTCTTAAATGGTGTAGTATAAGAAGAAGTGTATGTGGATCAGCCACAGGGAATCGAGACACATGACAGGCAGACACATGTGTGCAACTTGAAGAAGGCCTTGTACAGATTAAAATAGGCACCCAGGATGTGGTATGACAAGATTGACGGTTTTCTGACGAGCTTGGGATTTACCAAGAGTTAAGCATATTCCAACCTTTACTTCGAGGTTGAGGATGGAAAACCAATGATACTACTTTTGTATGTAAATGACCTATTCCTGACAGGTGATGAGAATCTCATTGCAGAAATGAAGAGGAAACTTTCCACAGAATTCGAGATGAAAGACCTGGGTATGATGCACTATTGTTTAGGTCTTGAGGTGTGGCATAATCTAGAAGAAATTTTCCTTAGCCAAGGAAAATATGCAGTAGAGACCCTGAAGAGATTCAAGATGATGGATTGCAAGGCCATGGACACACCAACGACATCGAATTTGAAGTTGTTGTGTGATACTTCTTCCGAGATAGTGGATGCCACTGTATATAGACAGATGATTGGTTCATTGATGTACTTAACAAACACGAGGCTGGATATATGCTTTGCGGTGAACACATTGAGTGAGTACATGGTAGAGCCGAGACGTGTTCACCTGATTGCATAAAATCATGTGTTGGGGTACTTGAGGGGTACGATTGATTATGGGATATGATATGCGACAGATTAGAAGATTAACCTGTAGGGTTATGTTGATACAGATTGGGCCGGTAGTGTCACTGACAAGAAGAGCACTTTAGGATGTTGATTCAGTTTGGGATTAGGTATGATCTCATGGATCAGTAGGAAGCATATGAGTGTGTCACTCAATATAGCCAAATCAGAGTACATGGCATCTTGTTCAGCTAGATGCGAAGCAATGTGAATTCGGAAGTTACTTGCAGGATTGTTTGATCTCGAGTTAGAGGTGACTTGTATTTTCTACGACAACCAGAGTTGTGTGAAGTTGTCTGAGAACCCAGTGTTTCATGACAAGTCGAAGCACATCGAGATCATGTACCACTATATCAGGGATATGGTGCATAGAGGAGTAGTGAGGCTCCAATATGTGGTGATAGACAAGAAGATAGTCGATGTGTTGACCAAGCCTCTGTCGAGAGTGAAGTTTGAGTACTTTAGGAACAAACTTGGAGTTGTCTAAATCGATGTTACTCGAAAGAGGGAGGGATGAGCGACATAGCACGTGTGAGACACAGGTATCCATGCGGTGACATAATTTGTGCTCCTGGGCGGGTCTCCACTTGAGGTGTTGTGGTAATGGGTGGTCACTTCGATGACGTAATGTGTGCTCCTGGGCTACACTCATGAGGATGCAGTAGGTAGTCACATTGGTGACGTAATTGAGTCTCCTGATTGCTGGTGCTATGTCATGCATACATGACATGTGCGAAGATGCAGGTGGTCGCTTTGGCGACGTAATGTGTGGTCCCAGGATGTTCTCCACATGATGTGATGTGATAGCGGGTAGTCACTTCCGTGATGTAATTTGTGCTCCTAGGCTATACTCACGAGTTTCGTGTTGCCGATATGTGCAAAGACGCAGGTAGTCACCTAGTGACATAATTTGTGCTCCTGGGATGGTATCCACATGATGAGATGTGACGTGCTAGCGGGTAGTCACTCCGATGACATAATTTGTGCTCCTAGGCTACACTCACGAGATGATCTGGACACGTAGTGTGGTAACGTGGGTGGTCACTTTGGCATCGTAATGTGAGCTCCTAGGTTGGACCCACTTCATGGCTTGCTCGTACTAAACTTCTAGTGATGTATAGATTCGAGAGAGATGTCACAAGTCAATGGTCAGAGTACAGAGTTGCATTAACAATGATAATGCTGATGATGATAATGACGATGAAGACAATGATGATGATGATGACCGTACCAGAAGAATACCTTCCTTGTTAAGAGGGAGTGTTGAAGATTGTGAAACTTCAGAAGATATTATTGTTAGTATTATTGTACTTCCTTCGAGAGATATTCATATTGTAATTGATCATGTAAACCCTAAAAAAAATCAAGCAAAATAAACAAGTCGGCCCCACAGAAATCAATGGGTAAACTATCCCAAACAATGGGCAGTCTGCCCCAATCAAGTCGACTCAATTAGGGAAGTTAAGTCGGTACAGTTAGGTAAAAATTTCATGTTGTGACTGGTATAAATAAGTGTGGTGCCTAGCTCATTTGGTATCATCAATCACTCAAGCAAGTTCGCATGACAAGAGAGAGAAAGACAAGTTCGCTAGAGGAGAAGTGTTGTTGCATTATGAAGATATCTTATCTTGGATTTTCTATCTTATCTTATTCTCAGGATCTTCGTGTAAGAGCCTTTAGCTCTTGATGTACTAGATTGGCATTGTACTTGTGATGAATCTATATTGAAGAAGTTTTGCTGGGTTTTTCCCGTGAGGGGGTTTCCCCGGGGTAAATCTTTGTGTACTCTTGTTTATGTTGTGCTTGTCTATCTTTCAATGATCCTATTGCATATGGTTATTGTGATAATATATAAATTGTTTGAATATCTAACATAACCATCCTTGAAGTATAAAATATTGACAATGTTATCATTTCATATATCATGTCTTGGGATTATCATGTTTATGCTTTACTCTTGGAAGTTCTTTGTGCATATTAGCTCTTTGTGTACTTCACTTCCTGTGTATTTTTGAATAGTTATGGGGCAGCTTGGTTATGGCATCCCTTCCTATCTTAATCATATGTTTTGATTATCTATGTTTATTCAACATTGTTCCTAGTTGATCAGCTTATCCTTGGCATCAAAGTGTGATCCTATTTGCTTCTTTATCTAAGATGTTTGAAGTTGTCCTTCAAGGGGAATGCAATGTAATCTCAATCACTACATTCTAGATATAATATAATGAAGCACCATTTTCTATTGTTAACGTCATGATGATTATTTGCGTGATATCATATTAGATGATAGACCATTGGGGTATTGTATTCGTGATGAGGTCTATCACAGAGTTTTATTGCGTCTTTCAACTATCAATTGATTTCCAGTTGTGATGTTCTAGGAATTTTGCTGTTGGATCTAGTAGCCACTATAGCCTCTCCTTTAGATCTAGACAATTTGTTATTGGATCTCATGCCACATTTTCTAGGCATTTTGTTGTTGGATCTAATTGCCACTAAGGCTTCTCTTTAGATCTAGGCATTCTACAGTTGGAGCTTGTTGCCACATGTTCTGTTGTATTGGCCATACATTGTTGTGCTAGAGTTTATCATACAACTTGGTTCATGTGCAATTTCATGGTTCAATGAGAAGCGGTTGTTATCTTCATCTTCTCCATGAGGCAAAGTGTGTTTTTATTCGCAGCTTATGGACATTCTGGAAGTTGTCATCAAGGGGGATGATATGTAATTCCATCTTCCTCTATTTTTGTATTCTATCTCCCAGTCATAATCAAGGGGGAGTGTTGGAATATGTAATGATGACTGAATGTATTTGGAAGGTAATAATGTCCAATCCTATGTAAAATAATTATCCCACATGTAATTTGTAATAATTCACTCTTATTGTCTTTTATTATATAAAGAGGTGAAATTACATTTATCCCACATGTTATGGGATGTAATTCCTTTATTACCTCTTGGTATATAATGAGGTAAGGAGTCATTGTGAATTCATCAAGAATTCACATATGAACACAAGGATGTGTCATGTAAGGTGATTATGAGCCAATTTACACGGGCTCCTATACCATGTTCATATGCCTGACAATATTAACATAATAACTAAGAATTTTTATAATACAAAATCTACTTGAATTTGTAATCTCCTATTTCAATGGTGATTCCTTCCCTTAACCCCTAGTTATATCAAGCTCCACACAAATCTTTGCACATTCCCTATGCATTCCAAACAATGTCTCATCTACGATCGTTAGAAAAGTACCAATACATTTTCCAATACGGGTGAATATCATGGTATTCCAATACTCCAAAATCAACAAGGGTAAACAAACCTGGGATATAATTAACATTTTCTCTTAGTGGATCAAAGCCTATTTTCTACTCCTATGACCTTAAGGCTGAAAATCCAAAAAATTGGGGTGCCTTGTGAAGCATTGTTTTCTTATCCTTCTTGTAATGAAAGATAAACATTAAAAAGCCTTGTGAATCAATATGAAACTTTGGCAACCTTCATAAATGAGGCTTAGAAAGAAGATCCATCCATTGAACCAACACAACCTCACCATATTTTCTCCATGAAATCAATTAGTGATACCCAATTGTAGATACTCATCTACTACACTCTTAATCTAGTGAAGTTCTAGACTAAATTTAAGTGTAGAAGCCATATTCATTGTTAACTTTAAAGATTTATATTTCTTAATGGGAACAAGAGGACGGCCTTGACCCAATACTCCTTCCCTCATTTCACCACTTCCATTACATTCCTTATAACATGTGCCATAAACTCAAATGATTAGGTAGCTTCATAGTTGTGGATTGATTTCTTTACCAAGGGTGTTTCACTGATTAGAACCTAGAACTTTGGATCCTTAAAACTCCTTTAGTATAACATGTGCCATAAACTCTAATGATTAGGTAGCTTCTCAGTTGTGGATAAACTCTAATGATTAGGTAGCTTCTCAGTTGGGATCGATTTCTTTACCAAGAGTGCTTCACTGATTAAAACCTAGAACTTTAGATCCTACAAATTCCTTTTGTTTCACGCATGAAGTCACTTGTCCTTGCCCATGTGTAATAAGCCTTCTCTCTTATTGCAAATATATTTTTTCTTGGAAAAAGTGTAGGTGGATTGTTGAAAGTAATCCACCCTCTCCTCTTCCTTTCCCATCATGAGTTTTGTGTTTGGAAAGCCTTCCACTGAACTAATGTCCACTAATGGACGATGTTCCATCGATGTATGGACCAAATCCTTCGATACCCTATGATGCCAAGAGATACCAAAAAAAACTAAAAGAAGAAGCGACTTGATGTAGTGCCATTGACACCAATGATCCTTGATTCCCTTTACAATACATTTTTCCTTTGGTTTCTACATGTAACCTCCTCAATGCCTCGATTGATGTACAAAATTGCAGGTGGTTTGCTTGAATTTACCCCACTGCCATCATTTTGCTGACGTCTCCTCTCCTCCATCATTCTCGCATATGTATGTGTAGTTTATTTCCATGCTTCCTAAGTTTTTGGGAGGTTGGTTTTTGTTTGGAAAACTTTTTTCATTGCACTATTTATGGCTACTTAGTCTATATCACAAACACAAAAGTGCATAAATAACCTATCAGTACTAAGATAACATGGCATGATACTTGAACCTATATTCGTCAAAATAATATCCACCCATATATGCCCTCAATGTTATCTCATGATGGAAAATGTAATGGAGTGCAACTTACCACTAATAACATATCCATAGAATATTATTTTATATAAGGTGTTAAAGAATTATAAGCATTATGGCATAAATTATACTTCATTCATTATATGCATGTGAAGCTACACCCACATATGCCCTCAACGTCATCTCTCATGTGTTGTGGCATCAATTATACTCCATTATACGCATGTGAAGCTAAAATGCATTTATGCACGTGTTTTGTGTAACAAGCTAGAAGGTTTAGTGAGCATTATGTAGGGTATAAGGTTATGTAACAGCCTCAAATATTATGAAAAATCTTTTTGAACCCTTGAGTAATGCAAGTGGCACTTAAAGCTCAAAATAAAAGTTTAGACTTAGAGACAATATTTCCACACAATATTAAGAAATAATGCACTTTGGGTCCCTATCCACATGCATGATAAGGAGAGATTCTCAAACTTCATAGGGGAATATTCTCAAATGCCCCATTTGGTTTCATGAAAATGACACCTCGGCATGAGAGAACACTCCAAATGAAGAAGGGAAGAGATGTAAATGAAGGGAATAAAAAGCCATTAATGAAAGGTAGAAGTGGATCCAAAGACTTAACAATTGATCACTCTAGATCACCTTAGAGAGGGAGAAATTTGAATGAAACTATTACTTTGTGTGCACTTGAAGGAAGAATTGAAGACTAGGCTATCTCTTTCTATTATGGCAATATTCTATTTGTTGATGTTTCTCCAAGTGCAGCATCAAGCAGACATTCACTCACAGATAGCCATGTTGATTTGGTTAGTGAGGCCATGCTGATTTGGTTAGTAATGAATGATACATTCACATTCTAGAGGTGAATGGCTCGGGTAGGGGTAGTGCTTCTCCCAGTCATATGGTGTGGAGATGGACCCCAAGGATGCTCTCACATTGCATACTCATGTTGGAGTATCGGTTATAACCGCCGCACCTCTGTGAATATAATGTGGACTGATCTCCCACACTGGGATCGTTGGACGTGTGCTTGGTTGCAAATGTTTACCAATATCTGCAGGTTTTGGTGTAATGGCAAAACTTACATGGTATCAAAGCCCATGGAACGAATAGGTTGAGCAACTGCTTTCGGTAGTGCACCAGAAGCCTCTAGATTTCCACAGCAAATCCCAGTGCCATTGCATTGAATTCATTGGAGAAATAAAATCAGGTCTAGCCAGGTGTGAAGGATCCAGATAAAAGTTCCTACTATCCTAAATTAGTGCTCAATAGCAGTCTACCTCCATTATTGAGAGTTTTTTGCAGGTTATTCGAAGTTTTTGAAGGGAGAAGGATAAGCATAAGAATAAGAATAAGAAAGGAAGGGGAGGAGAAGGATAAGCATAAGCATAAGAATAAGAAAGGAAGGGGAGGAGAAGGATAGGCGTAGGCATAGGAATAAGAATAAGGGGGAAAGGGGGAAGGGAGAAGGATAAGCATAAGAATAAGAATAAGAAAGGAAGGGGAGGAGAAGGATAAGCATACGCATAATAATAAGAAAGGAAGGGGGGAAGGGAGAAGGATAAGCATAAGAATAAGAATAAGAAAGGAAGGGGAGGAGAAGGATAAGCATAAGCATAAGAATATGCAATAGTTTTTTGCAGTTGCAGTAGTTTCTGCAGTTGTAGCAGTTTTCTGCAGTTGCAGTAGCACATATTTTCCATTGTTTTTAAAGGCATTCTACAACAACTTCCATGAATCTAAAAGCAATTCCTCCTCTCTCTCCATTCAACTATGATGAGTGGAAGCCAAAGATGATAGCATATCTGAAGAGACAAGGTCTTTTTGACATGTGTATTGGTGTTATGAGATATTTTGCTTCCTATGAAGAAGAGAATGATTGGCTAAATGATTGTGACAGATCCTTTGGAGCAATGCATATTGCTATGTCTCCTACTATGTGTTACCTCAAGGAAACTGCTGAAAATCCAAGTGATCTATGGGCCCAATTGGACAAAGCATTTGGAAAGTAGAATGAAGAGATTGGTGCAAATTATTTGGAGAACAATCCTAGTGATACCTCCTTAAGTGTTCTCTCTAATTATGTCTCGGCCTCAATCATATCTCATGATGAAGTTGTTCAAGATGAAGAAGAAGCTGCAGATTCAACACTCATGTTCTCAATGTCTTCTATTTCGAATTTTGAGCAAGATAAGCCAATTCATACTCTGGAATATGAAGAGGTTCTTAAATTCTCTCTTTCACATGAGTTTGCTGATGTGCAGAATGATGATATATTGAATGATTTGGAGGTTAAATCAGAGTTTGGCGGTGATACATTTTCCCTCCTTGATAACATGCTTCCTATGAACTTCTCTTTGATCATTGGCACATGCTCTCAGAGTTTCTCTGAAGATGGAGGACACTACCATTCGCTTGGGTTCAAGTCTCAGGCATATTTTGGTGATTTTGGTTTTGATCCCACACCTGGAGCTGATTTGAAGTCCGAGCCACCACCATCATGTCATAGTTCATTTGGTTATGATCTCAACTATGTTGGTTCAAAGGAGATATCAAAGAACTATCTATAGATTCCTGGATTTGATCCTACCTCAGCTGGTTTGAATCACAGGTTTCAGGATGATATTCATATTTTTGGATTTCTTCTCACCATGTTCGGTCTGAAGAGCAAGTTCAGAAAGCCTCCATATTCGCTTGCATCCACTAAAGGAGAATACAAGCACATGTTTTTGGATCATGATCCACTTCTTTCCAAGAGGAAGATACCTCCAGACATATGATCAAGCATCACACCTACTTGAGTTTGGAGCAATTAATCTTTTGGCGCGTTTCAGTCCAATTTGAGGGGGGCTTTTTCCCATGAGGTTTTCCCCATTTCATTGGTTCATGGACAGTTCTTTATTTTTATCATTTATTTGATTGTATGGGTGACCTTTGGTCTTATTAACCAGGGCCCAGGATGCAAAAGTATGGATTAAGGGGGGGTGTTAGGATATTTCAATACTCCATTCTTGTCCTACCTAGCATTATTTATTTTTTCCTAGTTTTTGATTATGTCATTTGCCCCCTATTGGTGTGTAGATGTCATCCAGGATCCATCTACCACCTTCTGAGCCCTGCATGCATAATTTTAGGACCACTTCAGTCAGTTCCCTATTTTATAGGAACCTACTGAGTGTTCTGATGCAGTCCACCTGAGTTACTTGACTCTTCTGGGGGGTTAGAGCTCTGGATGCCACTGATTGTGGCCTCATGCACCCTTTTCTGACTAGCATGCATGACAGACTCACTATTGCGCTCTCCTTAGTTAGTTAACTAATTGTGACTTCAGTTAATTGGGTTTAGGTTCAATTCAGTTGACTTTGAGTCTTCTGGAGCACTCCAATGGTGATAATCCCTATGCTAGAACAACTAAGGTTTGAATTCTCCTGCATGATTTGAATTCTCTCCATTGTGTTATAATTGTTCATTGTATTATGATTGTTCATTATATTGATAATTTAGTAGTGTGACATTATTATGATCCTATCTGAGTTATGTTGCATTATTATTCTTCTGCTCTTTTTTACTGCAGTTTTCACTCTTATTCAAATTTTCTGCTCATTCTTTCTTTGTGAGGAATCCTCAGCTCTTTAGATTTGTTGTGACATAGAATTTCGCAGGGATTGACATCCATAAGTTGAGATTTTATTCTCCATTGGTGCTTTGTAGTAGGTTTTTCTCTAGCATACTATGTATCGCTTTATTTCCTACTCACTTGCAATAGCTCTTATGACTCAAATGAGGTAAATATTTTCTAGCACTTGACAATAATGCATTATATCTTATGGTTTATTTAGAAAGAATGAAGAGTTGAGATGATTAAGGAGGAGTCATGTATGTAGATGATTACACTAGACATAATATTACAAAATTATTAGTTTCACATCCAATATTCCAAGTTAAGTATATTTTCTTCATACCACCTAGGTAAAAAATAACCCCACCAAAATTGATGGGGCCAATATTCCCCTTATCGAACAATCCATCAAATAATATGGTATATTCCCTTATTTTTAACTCCATCATTTAATACTCGATTTGGTGGATCCAAATGTATATTGCACCCTTTTGGTGGTCCTGGGACATTCTATTTGAAATGGCCTTTTGCCCAATCTAGTAAACCTAGGCCAATTACATTCTTCATCCTCTAGATAAGATACTCCTTTATCTTTGATGAATTTAGTTGTAATTATTTCCCATGGAGGGTATAGAAGGATGACTGTTATTGATTGATCTTGAGTAGAGGTTTTTCTTTATTTGTAGATAATGTCATTTTTAGATAGCCATATTTGACAATAATCTATTCTAGACTAATGATTATTTTTGAAATTTATGAAATACTTTTTATTCCATAAGCTAAAAAATATATTCAATGATGAGGATGTTCAAAAAATTTGGTCCATATCTCTTAGAGAAGAAACCACCCAAGATCTTTTATGTATTTTCACTCAATGAAGAAGATGTGTAAGCTACCAAATATCGTTTATGTATTTCCATTGAATGAATATGTTTATGAAAGATTCTTCCCTTTCTTTACAAAACACACTCATATACAGAAGGTCCAATTTTTTGGGGACATAAAGTTCTTTGACCTAAAGAGTTTTGTATTCACCATCAACCATAAAAATGAATTAATGATAGGTTTGAATTATTTAACCAAATTTGCTTCCATTTGAATCCATTTATTTTAATTCTATTTTAAGTCTATTGCATGGGTTCATCGTTCCTTTTAATGATCTAAGGTTTCATGGATCCACCCATATGGCAATACTTCTAAATGAGTATATAAAATGGAGATGCCTTTGAAGGATGAGATGAGCAGATTCCAATCATTTCAAAAAGATGTGGTAAAATACGGAGGATGAGTTAAACATTTCTAGTATGAAGAAGACCATTGACTCCAAAGAGATAAGTTCACAAAATCCTCGACATTTTTCCAATGTCTATTAAGATTATGAATTTGTTGGGTATTTTCTTGTTACAAATTCTTAAGGTCATTTTGTTGTGTTGGTATAATGTCTTATCAATGAATACTATGTTGTATTTCTCTATATAAATTGGCTTAGGCAATGCTATATATGATACTCGACAAATATTGTAACCATTTTATAAGTCATCCTATATTGAAGGGAGGTGGTTGTTAGTTTATGACAAATATTGTAAACATTTTGAGTCATCCCTATATCCAAGGGAGGTAGTGTTAGTTTGACATGAAGTTGATTTTTGCAGTAATGAAGATGGAAGTGCAAAGGGTGTTGAGAACCTTTAGGTTTATGTTAATTAAATAAGTATGATAGATGGTTATGTGTTCATGCTTTAAAGTATTTTTATTATTTTTGTGAATATTGTCATCGTTATGGTTATTGCATGCATGTTACTTAAAATGTGTGGGTAGAGAATATTTTCATTGGCAAATAAAGTATTGATTCTAATGTGTGAATTTCCATAGAAATTTATTTTTGTCTTCTAACAACATGCAAGTTTCTTAAACTCTTAGAGACTAAGCTATCTTGTTCTATACAATAGAAGGATTTTCTTGGAAATGGTCATTTTTCCCATATAGCATGTTCCCTTTGTAAACATACATCTAATGTGGTCATCATTCAACAAAATGGGCTACTTCATGATTCTATAATTGGAAACTTGATCCTTGTGGTTATGGTAAATTGTAGTGTAATATTATTATTACTATTTGCATTCAACATAAGTGAATATGAAGACTTAGAAAAGAGTCCAAGAGACCTCTTGGAATATAAAACCAAGAGCCATATCTTGATGTATTTATACATGTACCACCTTAATGAAAAATGCAATCTCATGTTTTTATTTATTTAGTTTGTTATTCTCATTGAGATTAATTCCAACAATGGTATCAGAGGACTATAGTTCTTAGGGCCTGAATAAACCTATTGAAGTTATCCATATGAACTTACTTTTGAAGCTTAAAGAAGAAGCTATGGAGAACCACAGCTGGAAATGAACAAAATTCGAGGAGAAAACGTAACTACAAAGGAAATTTGTTGTTTTTGGAGTAATTGCTGGTAAAATTGAGATTCCCTTTCATTATTTATCTGTTTTTAGTGATTTCAGTTCCTTTGGAAAGTATATTCCGAGGAGCATCAAAGAGTTTTTTTATATTTTCAAGATTCATATTTGATTTTCAGATATTTATCCCATAATAATCAGATTACATGTAGTCACTAAAATGTAGATTGCATGCATCATACACAATACATTTGAGCAAATAATATGGCATTGGAAATCTCTTTCAAAGACGGATAAAATCCCTTTGGAGATTAACTACAAAAGTCATATTTGAAAGAGAAAATTTTACTAAAACAATCCACCAAAAAATTGAGAAGCGAATGCTCCAGGATAAAAACATGTTTTTCCCACCATATATATTATCTTCTTCTAATATAGAACTTGCAAAGAGGATGCACAAGGAAATATTCAAATGGGTAACTTTCCTTTTTCCAATCCACTTATTGATTGGTGAGATCTTATCAATGAAATTTTAATGGTTTACCAAAGCTACAATAAAACGGTTTCATGGAAGATTAACAAAGTCTACAAATAGATTTTAGGTGATGTGAACATATCTTAAGATGCCCTCGCTAAGATATCTAATGGGTTCTCTCCATTTCTTCATTCATTGTTGAATTTGTGAGGTTTACATGGATAAATTCTTTGACGAAACAAATTTTGTCACCGTCCGAGAGACTTGCATTTCAATAGAGGTAGGGCATTCCCTTTTGAAGATCAATTCAACTTCAAAATCAGAATTAAATTATAACTTGCAAACACTCATTTTTGTAAGTTTACATGTATTCTTGGTACTTGCAATAGTTATTTTTGCAAGTGTAAAATCAAAATTAAGTTGAATTGCAATATATTGTATTTGTGTTCATTCTTGGTAGAAACCGACACCCTTCATTCTTTGAGTTGGATTTCCAGTTGTTGAGTCTTATTATGAAAGGGTGGAGTTGCAAGAAGCCTTATGAGTTCTTATTCAGTATTTCAAATGACTCAAACTAAAGAATTATTAGAGTTAGTAAACACTCTAATACTTACCATTGTTAACGATACAATCACAATCAACAAAACAACTCTCCAACCTATTATAACTTGTTTGTAGGATTCACGAGAACTTCTTCAGACTCAATCACAAATCCATCATGATGAAATACAATGAAGGAATCAACATTTTGAACTAGTGCTTGTTTAGAGTAACCCTATTTTTTAGTTTGATAATGATTCTTATCAGATGTCAGCAGATGACCAATTCAGTGAAACAACGACAAATGCAAAAGAGGAATATCATCATGAACATGTTTTGTGTTATCTTTTTAATCTCACCATTATACCTTGGGAAGAACTCACGAACAACAAACACAGAATAGGCATCAAATATGATAAGGAAGTGACCTTTCCTATTTAGGATTATTCCAAGAAAATTTAGTTCTAAACTTTTGGATTCCTTCAAGAATATTCAACCTCACTTGTTCAACATCAATGCTAGCATTGTCACCGAATTGGTGACATGGAGGACCAGTGTTTTGATCTCCATCCTTATCAACATTGTGGGAAGCATAATCATTATTCAAATAGATGTTCAAAACTGGAGAAACTTGCAACATTAAAGATTCACTACGGGTGTGGATCAATTCTTAGCAATGGTCATCAACAACGTTGAAGATATATCATTCATATTGAAGAAGATAGTCTCAAGTTTTGACAAACCTTGTAGTAAAAAGTATTCCTACTTCTCACCTTGTACCTGATGGGGGGGATTTCCAATGGATTGGCATTCAGGCTTCAAGTTTTAAATCCCTATCAATCAAACAGAAAACAAGTGAGCTTGAGCCACATCCAAAACAAAAGATATAAGCCATAGCATTGAGCTAGATCCAGATTCAGAGTTGGAGCTATAGCCCGAAGACATAAATAGAGCCTTGTTCCAAATCATCTATTGGTTTGTGCTCATCCAAAAACCACCCATTTAGTAGAACATGTCAGTTTCTGCTAACTTTTTTGGTTTGTAGTCAGCCAAAACCACCAAGATTATGGTCATAAAAAACCACCCATTTAGTAGAAGACATAAGCTTCTACTAACATTTTTGGTTTATAGTTAGCCAAAACCATCGAGATGGTGGTCATCCAAAAACCACCCATTTAGTAGAAGACATCAACTTCTACTAACTTTTTTGGTTTGTGGTCAACCAAAACCACTGAGTTTGTGATCATCCTAAAACCACCAATTCATAGAGCACTTATATTTTCACCATTTAGCAAAAGGCGTCAACTTATGCTAGCTAGCTTGGAAAATTTTGCTTGTCAAGGAATGTTCATCCAATGGAAGTTATTCACATTTCATCTCTCTTTCAAAAGATTCTTGGACTCACAAACACCCCTTCAAATTAAGGGGGGAATGTTGGAAACCTAATCTATGTGCTTATGGTAAATTGTAGTGTAATATCATTATTACTATTCAGATTCACCATAGGTGAATATGAAGAGTCATAAAGGAGTCCAAGAGACCTCTTGGAATATGAAATTAAGGGTCTTATCTTGATGTATTTATACATGCACCATATTAATGAAAAATGCAATCTTATTATTATCTTTATTTAGTTTGTTATTCCCATTGAGTCTAAATCGAACATCTATCTTTCATAGTAGATATAATTGATGGTGCCTCTCTACCAAACATTCATGTGAATAGTTCCATGGAAGTCAACTATACTTCTAAAGAATGACAAGGATATCTTTGCAGTTGCCAACTTTACAAGAACCATGACCTTGAAACAAAAATTGTAATCCTGAAAACCCATATTTTGTATCAAAAACACCAAAATCAACCCTTGAATCAAAAAATGGTGTTACTGGTAGCCCCCTTTTCTTGGGGTTAATATTGCTACATTTTACAACCATTGCCTTAAAACCCCATATTGTTGCTAACAATGACTTTAAAAGCAACCCTCAAATTAAAAAGTGTTGTTTTTAGAAACACATTTATGTATTTACAACCATGGCCTTACGAACCATTATTACTGCAATCAAAACCTTTAAATCAATCCCCAAATCAAAATGTTGTGCTAGATTAGTAGCATCCTCTTTTTTTATGTGCTTAAAATTTTAACATTGTTGAAACCATGGCATTGACAACCCCTGAATTGAAACATGATGTTACAAGTAACACACTCATTTTTTTTTAAAAATTACAACGATTTTTAAACATAGCTTAATAAGTCAATATTGTTACCAACAAAAATAAAATAAATCTTAAAATATCTATCATTTATGGTTAATTTACCAAAAAAAAAGAATGTTAGAAATGTCAATTTGCTCCTTACCTTCTTCTCACTTTAAAAGAAAAACGTTTGGAAAAAAACATAACAAAAATATAAGAAAAAAATTTAAAAATTTAAAAAAAAAAAAAAAAAACATTTATTAAAAAAATTTTAAAAAAAAATACTAGAAAATATAAAATACACAGTAGTAATAATAAAAGAAAAATAAATGTATTTAAAAAAAGAAGAAGTGATGTAGTTGGATTGATATGGCAAGTCCATCTAATCTTAATTGAAAATCATGTAAGAGGTGAAGTGAAGGTACAAGCAAGTATGTGAGGCTATCTTTTCATTTTATTTTATTTTATGACAGTATTAATTTAGAGTGGTTAGTATTTTTATTCTATAAAATTATTTTTAGGAGGCAAATCATTGAACATGGGACCAAGTGTTATGTACTAATTTCCTAATGTAATAAATAGAAAATGAATTAAAAATAAAAGAGTTAAAATGGATCAATTATTATTGTAAGTATGTGTTAAAGCAAAGTTATGAAATAAGAACAAAATGTTAAAAGTAATTAGTTATGTTGTGGTTAGATAATAACCAAAAATATATGATGAAAAAATAAAGGGTTGTTGATTTTGATAACCTAACCCTTCATTTTCTATTTTAATTGGACTTTGGACATTGGCTTGAGGGTAGAGAGGAAATCCGCAATAAAGGTGCTCATGAAAAGAGAGACCGAGAATAAAGGTGCTCGTGTGTATGAGGTACCCTATATGATAATACAAGATAGTGAACCTGGCCAAGTGGTTATTTGTGGGGTTGTTGAGAGCTCAGTATAATTTCTCAGTTGCGAGCGAGGGATATTGTGGGCAGATCTGGTGGTATGGTTGTGAGCAAGGCAAATTCCTGCAGTGACCTCTCTAGAATCCAAGCCAAGTGTTACCAGAGATAAGTCCTTCCACTTCTACTCTATCTTAAAAGAATAAATTCAATTTTATTTTCTATTTTTGTCTCAATTAATTTGATATAGAATATAATAATAGTGTAAGATGTTTTATTTCTTTAAATAATACATGTATATGAAACTATGCATTTATATTCATATTGAGATTAAAATAGATTGATAATGTACATGATTAATTTTTTGAAATATGAAAACTTAAACTAGGAAATAGGACCCTCACCTTCGGTATCAGTGCTTAAATTCATATTTTTCAATCCGAATAAAACAATAAGTATAAAAAAAGAGATAAATTGTAGTAATATTTCACAATGTCAACTTTATCTATTAATGAGTTCTTTATTGTGAAATGTGATAGTAAACCATAGTGAATATCTATGTTAATGCAAATTAGTACAATTTATCTCCATGTTAATGAAAAATAATACTTGCATATTTTATTGTTGTTATATTAACCAAGATAGAAAATAAGATGACCGTTAACTATTCAATACACAAGTATATTATAAAAACAACCACAACTCTTCTACTTACCTAGATAGATTGGTTAGGTCAGTTAGATCGATCGCTTACATGCGGTTATATCACTTGCTTTCCTCTCTGTATGCTCTCTTTTTCCTCTCTCTGTTATTTTCCCTCGGCACTAGATTGGCAACCCAAGTAGAATACCTCTTTTTCCTCTCTCTATTCTTTTCCTTAATAGGCACTAGATTGGCAACCCAAGTAGAATACCTAAAAGTATAATTATCTTGGTATTGCAGAGTTTATTCATTTCATTTTGGACCACGGAAAAAGTAATATTTCAAACTACCTTTGCTTATGCCTAAATAGTTTAAAATATTACTTTTAGTGGGATTTGATAATTAAAAAGGGATGTTTAGCCATAATATATATAGATATTTCTAAACAATTTTACTTGTGGAGAAGGAAAATATGAAAAGTATAGGTAAACTATGGAGATAATTTATGTAATTAATAGAAAAAATATTAATTTTCTCATTCAAATGATATCATATGAATATGAAGGGTAAATTTAAGATTAGAGAATATTTCTTTTACTATAATTTGTAAATCTTACATGTTTTTTCAGGCAAACAAACAAAGGGAGAGGAACGCTTTGTTGATGTTGTACATTAATTTAATAAAAGGTTAAGGGAAGGATATTTTTGTATGTTATATTTTTTGGGTTTAAAAAAAAATCGAAATGTTTTGTTTGACTATTCACATCAACATTTTAACTAAATTTAGTTAAAATTTGAAGTTGAAATCTTATTTAACTATGGTTCAAATTTACATAAATCTAATAAAACTAATTGAAAATTGAGTTAAATGTGCATAGGTTAAACTTAGTAAACCTATTTCCAAAGAAAAATAGGCACAATATTAGGTTAGGCCTAAGGATTAGTGTACTATTTACTATTCACATCAACATTCTAACTAAATTTAGTTAAAATTTGAAGTTGAAATCCTATTTAACTATGGTTCAAATTTACATAAATCTAATGAAACTAATTGAAGATTGAGTTAAATGTGCATAGGTTAAACTTAGTAAACCTATTTCAAAAAAAAATAGGCACAATATCAGGTTAGGCCTAAGGATTAGTGTACTATTTGATAGGTGTGTTTGTCATATCAAGTAATTTCAAATTTTAACTCCTCATTTACTTAGACATTCTCAATTTCACCTATAATCAAAACATAGTTACTGCATCAAATATTTTTAAATTTCACTACCATGAATATTTTAAATTTTTAAGCTAAACCAATTTTCCCACTCACTTATTTTGTTTAATCATTCATTATTTTTTAAATATTGATTAATCGTTTTGAATATATATTATCATCAACCAACTAAATTAATTTATATGAAAATATATATATGTGTGTGTGTGTGTGTGAGACTTTCTATATATCTATATATATGAATGAATACTACAAAGTTTTAAAAGTAATTTTATTTTAAAATAATTCATTTAATTGAAACATGTCTCCCATGTGTGAGAAATACAAATTAGTATCCATTTATGTAAATCTTATAATTGTTAAATATATTTAATTTTATCATTTTAGAAAGATTTGAAATCAAGAAGCTAGGTTTGTGTTAGTTTTTTTTTTTATATTTTAAATGTTATTTTAAATTTTAATTTAGTTGATTGAATAAAAAAAAAGAGTGTAGTGGTCAGAGTTTCTCCCAGGATGGAGATAATTTTAAATGGGAAAAGAGCCTGTAAATTATGTAACAATATATATATATATATATATATATATATATATAACACTTTGGCCACTCTATATAAGTTGATCATTTAAAGAGGGAAAAGAACCTGTAAATTATGTAACAATATATATATAACACTTTGACCACTCTATATAAGTTGATCATTTAAAGAGTCCCTTGAGGAATTGAAGGATGTAGTCGCCTCTATGCAATCTGATAAGAGCCTTGGGACTGATGGTTGGCATGTCGAGTTCTATGTTGGTTTTATGGATCTTTTTGAACTAGATCTTCTTGCAGTGGTGGAAGAGTTAAGGAGGAATTTAGGATCTTGACAGCCTTTAACAACACTTTTCTTGCTCTCATTCCAAAATTGGATAGAGCCTCTTCCTCGAAGGACTACATACCCATATCACTATGTAATTGCATATATAAACTGATTGCTAGGAGAATTTCCAAGAGAATCAAAGGTATTATGTCAACTTATGTGACCCATGAACAATTTGCCTTTCTGGAAGGAAAACAAATACACGATGTTATTGGTATTTCTCAAGAGGTTCTTCAATCAATAAAATTAAGGAATATGACTGCAGTTATTTTAACGGTTGATCTCTCCAAATCTTATCACATGATCAACTAGTTGTTTTTGAGGTTGATTCTCTTGCAGGTTGGTTTCCCTCTTCACTTTGTAAATTGGATATGTTCTTGTGTGTAATCAGTATCCTTTGTTGTTTTAATCAATGGCTCTGCCTCTAATTTATTTAGACCTAGTAGGGGCCTGAGGCAAGGTTGTTCTATGGCCCCTCTTCTTTTTTTCATGGTAATGGAGAGTCTGAGCAGACTTTTCCATCAGGAAAAGCACAGTGGTGCTTTTAGAGAGATTAGAATTGGAGGGGCCATTTGGGTCACCCACCTACTCTTTGTTGATGATATACTTATCTTCTCTAATGGTTATAGAATGGAGATCACAAAGTTAAAATATATTCTAGTTTTATTCTCGGAGGCCTCTGGTATGATGGTCATGTTGTAGGCACAACAAATAACATTTTTATTGATTAAAATGGGAGCCCCACTACTATTTTTGAAGGTAACTTGATCCATTTTTGGGGTGTTTTGATTGTTGTCATTGTCTTTTCTTATTCCCATGTTTTGGATTGAATAAAATTTGCTTAAAAAATCTTTCCTTTCTCCGTTTTGAAAATTGCAGAAAACTTGCTTTTTCTTGAAATTACGTCCTTTCCGCAACCTTCGATCTGCAATCCGCAATGCAGATTGCGGAAGTTCAAATTTTCAGAAAATAAACATAGCCTTTCTACAAGCTGCAACCCGCAAATGCAGATTGCGGATGTCGGGAAACCTATTTCAGTTAAGTTAACTTTTGTCTCTGCAACCCACAACCCGCATTGCGGATTGCGGATTGCGGAAAACACTTTCTCATTGTGAATAAATATTTTCGTTTCCGCAACCCGCAACCCGCATTGCGGATTGCAGAAATCACAAATCATAATAAGCGAAAGAGAGATGTAAACCCGCAACCTGCAATCCGCATTGCAGATTGTGGAAGATTTATTTCTCTCTTAGCTTTTCGCCGCTCCGACTTTCTATTGCGGATTGTGAAAGCGCCCAAACATTTAAAAGTTCAAACTTGCATTTCCGCAACCCGCAACCCGCATTGCGGATTGTGGATTGCGGAAACCAAAAAACAAATTACAAAAAATCTGCTGTCGCATTCCCTTTTCTACCTTTCATCGTTTAATCTTAGCCGTTGATTTTCTTTGAATTCTACGATCCGGATTTATCCCACCATTGTATAAATATTTCAATTTTCCATTATTTTTATATTATTTTTGAATTTGTTAATTCCACATAGGGGAAGAATTTACTGTGTATTTCTTACTAGTCCTCCCAATTTACCTTCGTCTTCAGCTCAGGTTGGTTCAAATCATTAATATTAATCATTTTTTTGCTTATTTATCAGATTTCTTCAAACTTTTCTAACATGTCGAGAAATACCCATTCGAAACCGCCTTGAGGGAACTAAAAAACAAGGACCCAAACAATGGAATTCTTTCTAATACGAGTGGCAGAGTGTCTGAAAATCTTCACCTTGACTAGTCCCGTATATATGCCATTTTCGACAATGACGACCTTTCAGAAATTTAGCAAAACCAGTCCTTTTACAAAAACATTAGCCACTCTCAATTGCACGCCATTGCGGCTAGTCCAGCCCTCATGCCTTATACAGATGTCATTAAATGGATTATAGACCACACTAGCCCTCAGAACTGCTCATTCAACAACAAGTCTGGGTCACAGTTAACTTCCTTTCGGCTTGAAGCATTTTCCAGGGCTTATGCCCTGAGAAAACCTGATTAATTGCTGACTGCCAAATTTGTGGAAACGACCAACACCAAATTCAACTTCAATAAAATGTTGAAATCCTGGATGAATAACCCAGTAAGCTTCACCCCCAAAGCTGATAAATCCTACCCCATTTCCCGGTTCAAAGAGTCGTTCTCCTTACTGGCAGCCATGCTTTGCCGCTTATATGGGTTGTCGGATTGCTCTGTATTCAAGGCTGAATGGGAACCCCTTGCTCATCATGTACTTACTATAGGGGAGTCTTTTAACTGGGCCCAAATCCTTTTAGTGGAAATCAAATCAGCTATTGAAAAATACCAGAAGATCCCAACCTCCAGGAGGCCTCCATTCTTTTGTCAAGCATAAATCATGGATATCTTTTGTTCTTCTTTTCAGTTTCCTTCCATGGGATGGAATTGGACCTTGTCCGCACCTTCTGTGCATATCTACTGCTCTGCATTATGGGAAGGCAATTTTATGCCTATGTTATATGAGATTTTTTATCATTTTATTGGTACAATTCACCACATGATTTTCAAGGAAAATGCTCCCGCTTTCTCTCAATATGCTAAGGCACTTGTCTCTACTATGGGGGACTGGTACATAGGAGAGTACTTTTCTTATGTCATAATTTGGGAAGGCAAAACAACACATTTGTTACCCAGGATTGTACCAGATAGGTTGTTGTTGGAAGAGATCTCTTATCAAACAGTAACAGATGGTGTCTTTCCCAAACTCACCAGATCCAAAAGAAGGCGGTGGCCCAAATTCCCACTTAACCATGGGCCTTTGACAGTTCAGAATTCAACTCATGCTAGGCTACTTGGAAAGAAAATTGCTTCTCTCAAGCTTGGGAAATCCCCGAAGAGGATACATTATCACAAGGAATTTATGGTTAGTCATTTTGCACAGGAGCACATGAAGAATGAATATGCTCACCAGACAGAACCAGATGACTCTATTTACCAGGTTGTTGACTCTTTTGCTGAAGTTATGAGTAGAGATTCCTCTCAGGAAGACAAAAGTTTCATTTTTCAGTATCAGCAAGATCTATAGGAAAAGGGAATTGTCCCTTGATGATCAAATTCAGAAAGACAGGGCAGAAAAAGAAGCGCAGAAGGAAAAGGCTCCATTGATGCTGACTTACCATGCTGATGGAAAAGGCAAGGCACCTATTGAATACACACAGCATCCCGGGCCTTTGGAAAATCTCAATGCTCTGATCCAGTCAGTTGAGGAGATGAAAAAATAATTGGCAGCATTAACTTCAATTATGGAAACCCAAACTATTGCTGCAACAAATCCACCAAAGAAGCAAAAGGTTGAAAAGCATGTGCCTAAGGTAACCATGCTTGACATTGTAGACAATGATGAGGATGAGGAAACTCTCCCCTCTAAATTTTCATGTTCTGTTTCCTTTCTTGATACTTTCCCTGAAATCATTTCTATCACTTCAACTTCTTTTGACCCCTTAGAGGAAACAAATGTTGATGCCTCTGTTCTTGATTTTCCTTTATCAGAGGTTACCATTTCCATAGTGCAACAGCTCCTATTTTATTGGATATCCCAATCATCTCATCTTCCATGTCTGATATCGTAACTGCTGAGCTCACATCAACTGAACCACTGCTCACTCCTATTGTGACTTCACATGAACCAGTTATGATCCCAATTTCTGTCACACTTACACAGGATGTTGAAACTCAACTTCCCACTACATCTGTAGAGACATCTATCATTCCAATCTCTATTTCATCCCAAGAACCACCTCTGGTTCCAGTCTTTGTGTCACTCCCATAGGTCATCTCTCCACCTTCCACTTCTTCTTCCTTACCGTCAGTTTCCAACATCATTTCACCTTCCATCTCCACCACCCAAATCCACATCCCCATTCCAACTTCTTATGTTTCCCAAACCCCACCTTTAGTTTCAATTTCTGATGTGTCCACTTCCCAAGTGGATTTGGTGGCAGACTTTGGGGAGGATGATGTAGTGTCTTTGGGTGAATACTTTTACAGCAAATCTGAGAAGGATGTGGTTAAAAGAGGAACTAAAATTCAAAGGGGAGGAACTGTCATGCATGGTCCTCTTCCCAATCATGTCATATGGCAGAAGACATCCACAGATGTGCAGCAAGAGGCCCTGGAAACTGTTGTTGTGATGGGAGCCTTTGCAAGGCTAATTATGATTCGATCACTTCCTTGAATAAAGAGATTGAGGTTAAACAACAAGAATTGCAGAAGCTCAAGCAAGATTAGTTTGAAGCCAAGGAACAACATGAATCTCAACTCCAAGAGTTGAGAAGTGAACATGAAATTCAATTGAAAGACTTGTAGGCACAGAATGAATCTCTCCAGCAGTAGCTACAGCAAGCACAAGTGTTGAACACTAACTATGCTGAGAAAATCAAAGTGCTGGAGTAGCAGCTGAAGGATTCAGAGACCAAGGAATCTGCCTCCTCCTTCTCCAGATTTTCCAAGGAAGAGTTCCAAGAGTTATCCCTTAAAGTCAATGAAGATCACAAGGAACTCTTGATTGAGCTATTTGAAGCTCTGAATGATATACATGAGACACATAATGTCTTTGAGTGACAGTCTCTTGTTCTGGAACAACATAATGATAGGAGGGAAGAAGCAACCAAGGCCATAGAGGAAGTGAGTGATTGGCAAAAATACATCAAGGACAAGCCTGAAGACGTCCCTGTGCTAGACAGTTTCAAATTTAGAAGAATCAGAATTTCTTTGAGTGGATGGGAAAGTGCTTGTGAATCAGTTGAGGAAACAATCCAAAAGGCACAAGCAATGTGTGGCAAGAGATGGTACGTTGCCGATAACTTAATGATCATGCTATATTTTCCAACCATGGATCCCATCAAGAAGGCTTGTCTGCCCAAGCTGACAATTGAGCAGGTTGAGAACATGTGTGCACAGACCAAGCAGTAGATTCAACAACTGGAGTACATTCAGATTCCAAAAGTTGAAGAATTGATCAAGAAACCTCTTAGTCAAGGGATAAAGATCCACCTTTTCCTACGTGCATGGAATAAGATCATGAAAAACGAGATTGAGTCTTTCACATGTAATACTCAGCTGGAACTCGAATTGGCCAAGTATATGGATGTAGAAGAATTGCTAGATGTATGGGCCAAGTGGCGAGTTTCCCTTGGCCATTCTTAGATTAGAAAATATTTTGAAAATCTCTTTTTGTGGGAGATCTATCCTTCGTAGTTCAATGTAATTATTATTTAAAGGGTAGAGGTCTCATAGGATGGGGGGAGAAATCACCAGAGAAGACTTCGAGACACTCTGTTTTTGTTGAGACATTGTAATTTTTTGCAAGCTTAATCAATTACAATCAGTTTCTCTTTGCCATCTTCTTTGTTCAAATTGTCAAATTTGTTTGATAATTTCTGATTTTCTGCATTTCGGTTACTGAAATAACTTTGTTTTATCTTTTTTTCAATTTAATGAATGCATCCGATCTGTAGTTGGATTTGTCTTAATTTACAATTTAGATGCTATTATGTGTTAAGTGAATTTATTCATTTAATTCATTTATCTATTTCTGCAAATGATAAACATTTTCATTGCCGCTAGTTTGTCAATTAGCAGGGCATAACATAATAGTCTCACATGTACTTAATTCTTTAGATCAGATCATTCAATTGTTATTGTTTTTTTATTATCTAAAGCTGGTTAATATATATCCAAGTCATATTTTTATTTATTGGTGAAACATTTAACCGTATTCTAGATTTGATTGTTCTGCACATCAAAACATATTTTCTTAATCTAGATCTAACTTAATTAGATTTTCCTTAAGCCAACATTACTCACCCTTAGACATAAAACTGTGAAAATCCTCACAACAGATCTAAGAGATGGTGTATACCTCACAAGAGAATGATTATGATTAAGCAAGAAAATAGAAGAAGAGTGGTCAATACAGTATAATGAGCAACAGAATAATATGGTATAGTAGAACTCGGATAGAAGCAATAATACTTCACACACACTAGTTAATTAATCACAATATGGACAAATAAATAGTACAATGGTAGAGAGGATTCGAATGCCTAAGGTGGCAATTCGAATTAGCCTCTCGGAGTGATCATAAGATCAATAGAGTGTCATCGGAGCACAACTAGGTGTCCTCATGATCATCAGTGGAGTCATCAATGCTCAAGTAATTGTCAACCATCAGTCAAACTGAGTCTGGTAGGTGTAACTGAGTATAAACTGAAGACATTTGGACTGGTAGGTGAAGAAGGGCGAGTTGCTTCCTAAAATCAAGGAAGAAGGGCGCATTAAGCAACTGGAGGGCTAAAACTAAATAGTGAGAAGCTCCTAGGGGCTGGCTAACTGAGGGCTAGGTGCTGGATTGATGATTGGGATGCATGCAAACCCTAAAAGTGCATGCATGACTGAAAATGTAAATGATCAAAATACTGATGGGACTAGGATGGAGTATAGGAATATCCTAACACCCCCCCTTAATCCATCCTGGGCCCTGGTAACTAAGACCAAAGGTCACCCAATACAATGAATAATAACAGTCAATAAACCAAGGAAGTGGGGAAAATTTCATGGGAAAAATACCCCCCCCTCAAAACAGATTGTAAGGCACACATAAAAAATAAATGCTCCAAACTCAAGCAAGTGTGATGCTTGGTCATATGTCTGGAGGTATCTTCTTCTTGGGAAGAAGTGGATCATGCTCAACAAGCATGTGCTTGTACTTGCTCTTCAGATCGAATGTGATGAGAACAAATCCAAAAGTATGAGAGTGATCCTTGAACCTGTGATTCGAATCAGCTGAGGTAGGATCAAAAACATGAATATGCAGATAGTCTTTTGTCTTCTCCTTCGAACCATCATGGGTGGGATCATGCCAAAAAGAACCATCAAATAATAATGTTTGCTTGAAATCCAAATCAGATTTAAGGCTTGAAGAATAGTTTCTTGAGATCTCCTTTGAACCAGCAGGGGTGAGATCAAAACTATCATATGCATGAGAAATTATCCCAAGTAGTAATTGCTTAGAATCCAAATTAGATCCAAGACTTGAATCATGGTTTCTTGAGATCTCCTTTGAACCATAAGAGGTGAGATCAAAACCAGTAAATGCATGAGAAATTATCCCAAGCGAATGGCAATGGTTTCTTGAGATCTCCTTTGAACCATAAGAGGTGAGATCAAAACCATTAGATGCATGAGAAATTATCCCAAGCGGGTGGC
This sequence comes from Larix kaempferi, assembly GCA_027924585.1. NCBI lineage: Eukaryota > Viridiplantae > Streptophyta > Pinopsida > Pinales > Pinaceae > Larix > Larix kaempferi. The sequence goes on from BSBM01000887.1 coordinate 22,722,773, forward strand.
AATGGCCATATTCTTCAATAACCTTCTGAAAGCATGAATTAATGATCATATAGTAGTAAATAAGAGACGATTGCTTGAGAGGAGCGAATGCATTACCTCCAATAGCTGATTTTACCTCCGAAATAATCATGTGATCATGATGCAAACCAACAGACTCTGGTGCAAGAGAGGATTTAGGACCTTCTGCAATATCTAGAGTGTGAGCTGGCACAAAAAGAGAAGAAAGTTGGAGCATGAGTGGAGAATCTGCAAGTTCTTTGTCAACAACTTCAATATGAGATGATACTGGTTCATGATCTGAGAGACCATCAAGGGGAGTGAATGCATCACGTTGCTTGCTTTTGAAGGGGTTTGGACCAAATCCTTCATTATGTTTGTCGAATCTTTCATCCAGGTGAGCCCATAGCTCTTTTGGAGTTTCAATATCAATAATGAAAGGGTACAATATGTACTTAGGCATAGTAAGCATCATTATTCCAAGGTGCATGTCACCTTTATTCAACTAGTCAATCTTCTCTTCAGAGGATTCGAACTCTCTTTCAAAATAACAATCAAAGAGATCATGGCTCTTTAAATATGCTATCATATTCGGTTTCCATTCATCATAGTTGAATAGAGAAAGAGGGGGGATTCCTTCTAAATCATACATTGAAGCTGTAGAAGACCTGCAAAAACAATAGAGAATATCTATAACTGCTACTGCTGCAAAGATGCAGAAACTGCTGCAACTGCTGCACTCGAAATCTTGGTAATAACCTGCAAAAAAAAATCTCAAGAATGGAGACAAACAAAACTCTCAACATGCTCTGATACCATGTGAAAATCCTCATAGCAGATCTAAGAGATGATGTATACCTCACAAGAGAATGATTATGATTAAGCAAGAAAATAGAAGAAGAGTGGTCAATATAGTATAATGAGCAACAGAATGATATGGTACAGTAGAACTCGGATAGAAGCAATAATACTTCACACACACTAGTTAATTAATCACAATATGGAAAAATAAATAGTACAATGGTAGAGAGGATTCGAATGCCTAAGGTGGCAATTCGAATTAGCCTCTCAGAGTGATCATAAGATCAATAGAGTGTCATCGGAGCACAACTAGGTGACCTCATGATCATCAGTGGAGTCATCAATGCTCAAGTAACTGTCAACCAGCAGTCAAACTGAGTCTGGTAGGTGTAACTTAGTGTAACTAAGTGTAACTGAGTATAAACTGAAGACAACTGGACTGGTAGGTGAAGAAGGGCGAGTTGCTTCCTAAAATCAAGGAAGAAGGGCGCATTAAGCAACTGGAGGGCTAAAACTAAATAGTGAGAAGCTCCTGGGGGCTGGCTAACTGAGGGCTAGGTGCTGGACTGATGACTGGGATGCATGCAAACCCTAAAAGTGCATGCATGACTGAAAATGTAAATGATCAAAATACTGGTGGGACTAGGATGGAGTATAGGAATATCCTAACAAAAACATCTTTTAATCTTCCCTCACTGGAAGACAGATCCACCAGGATCGATTCACAGAAGTGCCAATGGAGGCCTAAGATTCGTAGGAGACAGTTCTACCAAACGGTTTGGGGATAAAACCACTCTTGCGTAGGGTTGTTTGAATCCTTCCAGGTTGGGTTGTCATCTTCTGTTGAGTGCCTTGGAAAATATTCCAACATCACACTCGGGGTTCAACAAGTCAATGTTAGGAAGTCCTCCATATCAATGTTGAATATAGATCCTAAAGCACTACAATGGATTAGCTCACATTTGACTTTTCTCAGGTGGATATTCATCCTAGTATTAAATATTTGGGTTTTATATTGAATCCATATTCGAATAGAGATTGGAATTTTTTAATAGGAAAAATTGAGAGCAAGACTCAGTTGTGGTGCAATAAATGGCTTTCTCGAGGTGGCACATTGATTCTAATCAAGGCAGTTTTAGAAGCTACCCCTGTCTATTGGGTCTCTTTGGCCTATGTACCAATTGGAATTTTGAAGCAAATCATAAATCTTTGTTTTAATTTTCTGTGGAAAAGGAATTCAAATGAGAATCCCTTTCACTAGATAGCTTGGAACAAAATCTCTCTCCCAATGGAACTGGGAGGCTAGGGCTTAAAACACCCTTCAAAATTTGCTAAAGCCTTAGTTGCTAAGGTTGTTTGGAGGGTTCTCATGGGGTTCAATTTGTGCATCGGAAATATATACATCCTCTTACCATTGAGGAATGGTTCAAATCCAGAGATAAGTCCATTAAAAATGTTTCTATTGTATGGAAAGCTATTATTTTGGCTTTTGCAGTGATAGGTGATTGGGTTGGTTTGGAGTGTGGAAGATGGTTTAAGGATCAAGATGGATCAATATCCTTGGATAGTCTAATCAAGTGATCAGAGACTACCTATGGATATGGTGAATGATCTTAGGGACCAGGGACTAGTGATTTTGGGGCATGTTGGGGATGTTGCAAACACTACCCCCTTTAGTCAAGCCTGGTTATGTGCTAAGGACTTACGATTTGAGGATGAGGAAAAGATTTTGTTGGAGGGATATGTCAAGGCTCTTCATTCCATTCAAGTAATACTGGTGAACATAAACTATGAGATTATCTGGTCAAGAAGCCTAGTGGATGGTGTTTATACTTCGAACCTCGGTTACATATTCATAAGAGGGGAGGAAGATCATCCTGCTCCTCCCTGATGGAATCCTATCATATGGAATTTTAATTGTCTGTTAAAAACAAACCTCTTTCTATGGTTGAATCTCTTTGATAAATTTCCAGTCTGGGAGAGTATGGTGAGAAGGTACTAGGTGGGCCTACGCAGATGTGTTATGTACAAATCTCACAATGAGATGATAGATCACTTATTCATCACCTTCCCATATATCACCAAAATGTGGGAATATGCAACTAGGGTTAAGAATTCTCTTTTCACTTAGATAGGTCAAAATCTTTCAAGGGCTCTTCAGTCATGGGTTTGCAACAAGAATTTTAAATATTTCATTGTTCTTCCAGTCATTTTCATTTCGGGTGTTTGGAAAGATATAGATAAAGCTATCTTTGAGGAGGTTGCAGTTGCTAAGGGTTTGGCAATTGTTCAATTCTCACAAGTGGAAGGACCTCAGAAATTCAAAAGGATTGAAGAGGAAGTAACTGATAGATCTATCTGTTGGTCTTATTTTGATGGTGCTTCCCAAGGCATGCCTATTTATGGAGGGACTGGAGGCATTTTATATTTGAGTGAATCTCATTGTATAAAATTCTTAGTTGGATTTGGACCTAGTACTAACAATAGAGCATAGATGCTTTCCTTAAAGACATTAATGATTTTTTCAATGACAAATGATGTTCATAGGTTCCAAGTTTTCAGTGATTCAAAACTGGTGACTAATTGTGTTGGAATCGATTTAATACTGAGAGGGGGGAGTGAATCGGTATTAGCGTAGTTATCGAAAATGTTTACCTTCTTAAATAGATTAGCATTTACTTAATTCTTATCTTCAATTATGCGTCAATAAATAAAAAAATTCATCCATTCATGCACCAAGACAAAGAACATGGAACACGGGAATTTTGACGTGGAAACCCAATCGATAGAAAACCACGAAATGCTTCTAATGATGAGAAATACTACATTCAAGGAAGCACCAACTTCCTGTATTTACCAACACCAATTGGAAGGAGGCACCAACCCCTTGGATTTAAAGGCTTTGACCTGAAGGAAGCATCGACTCCCTATGTTTCTCAAGTACCAACTGGAAGGAGGCTACAAACCCCCCTGTCCTTATTGTTTTGTAGGCACCAACCTGAAGGAAGTTCCAAATCCCTGTCTCCTTGCCCTGTCCTACTGCCCTTATGTCCAAAATATGATTCTAACTTACTGAACTTCAACCCTGCACACTCGTTTGACCTTCTGAAGATAATTTTGTTGTGCGCTACCTTCATATGCAGTTGATTCTCTGTCACTGAGCTACATACATCACTTGACTTCTCATTCCTCTCAATTCACACTTCTGCCGATGACTTGCTTTATGTATTGTGTGCTCACTAATATTGTAGTATGCAATGAGGTGTGCTCTATCGTTCTGCTATGACACTACTACTTTCACCAATTGATACTATGCTTTCAATTGATAGTTTGTTTTTATGAAATAATGCACAAGCAATAGATGGAACGACACACTTACTGAGGGGTATGTTATGTATAAGCGCTACAGTATCTTATACAATCTGCGACAACCTGTGCATCAATAGATTCATCCTTTCATTTTAACACACTTGTCTCAGATCATCTACATCATGACGCGCCTACTGGATCATGCTACTGTTGTGTCGTCGCGCATCAAATGAACATCTCAACTTCTCACACTTTAACTTCTGCTCATATGCATCAGCTAGACATCTGCACATCATCTAAAATACTTTGGTTTTGTTTCCTGTGTTTCAACATCTATGAATATTGACGTGCCATATGTAATGATATCCTTCAAAACATCACGCACCTGCGCATACTTCAACATTTCTTCCTTTCAGTACTTGCGCATCTATCATGGATCTACAACATCATTCTGCACACCATCAATTATGCATTATGTTGCATGTGTGCTCTCAGCTCCTCGCTAGATCATTATGTTCTGTCATTGATCCATTTGATGCCCTGAATATCAAACTGCAATAAACACTTGAAGCTCTTATTCTCTCGCCATCAAGCTTACTTCAAATCTCCAACATGAATTTCTATTTATACAAGTCATGTGTGGATTGTATGTCCACAAGTTGGTTTCTATAACCTTTCTTCCATACTTCACGGATTGTGCATTTTCCACATGTTATCTTCTGCGTTATTGATGTGTCATCCTTTGTGTGTCTTGCGCCTTCATGGACCACAACTTAGTGGGACTTTACACCTTGGTGGTGTAATCTTGCGCTCTTGACGTACCATCATTTGAGATATGTGTGCATCCTTGCTTTTCAACTTGGTGTATCTTCAACCTTCGATGTACCATCCCTTGTGGGTAATGTTCCCTTGATATGTTGATGCTTTTTGGATTATGCACCTACTCCATCTTCTACTTGGTGGAACTTTGAACTTTGTCTTGTCATCACTTGTGGGACTTGCGCACTTGATGTACTATTGGCTGTGGAATTTTCTCATAGACTTACTTGAACCATTGTACCCTTCTAGTATCTTGCGCATGTTCCACAAACTAAAAGCATCTTCTGATTGGATAAACTTGCGCGCTTTCAAGACTATCCAACCATTTGTTGTTCCTTACTACTTGCGCACTTCTGAACTTTAAACAAGCAATGCTTGCGCATGCCAGAGACTTCTTTCAACATGCTTGCACACTTGTATTACTTTCTCAACCAACTCCTTGGTTGCTTGTGCACATGTACCATTGTCCAACCAGTCTTTTGACTATTACCATGAAAGTGTATGACATGGTGGACTTGAATTCTGTGCAGGTACTACTTGAAGCAGGATACATTTCATGATGTACATTTCTTATATACTTCTTCACACTGATCATGCACGATGTATCCTTGGGCACATATAGAATCTAGATATACTTCTTCACACTAGCATCCATTCCCTTCACCATCTTGCGTAGACACTTCTTCAAAATGATTTCCATATACTTCTTCACACTTCTATAGGAATGATGTATCCACTTTGACATCAGTTGATATCAATGACTCAAACTGAATCAGTTGACATCCTCTTTGACATTAGTTGACATCAATGACAACCAAAATTCAATGATAATTATCCCCTTTTAGCATTGATGTCAACACTTTATGAAGTTGTGCATGATCATATTTGAACTGTATGCTTCATATGTACTTTGTCGCAATGCTCCCCCTATGTATATGCTCCCCCTGAGTTATTTGGGATTTTGGCTGCTGCGTTGTCTGTTGTCAATTCTTCTGCGTGAACTATACTACTTTATGTTCCTTCTGCACAAACCATATGCCATTTCTCCAAGCGATCTACTTCACACTCTTTTACGTCTACCATATTTCTATGATTCGTCTATTGTATCTTTATGCTATTCCTTTGATGATTTGATTCACGCTCTTTCACGTTTGTTGCAGCTTTATGTTGTATATTATGTTGCCTGCGGCATCCTCATTATGTTGGATCTTTTGCTACATTCATTACTTGTGCAACCAACTTCATGTATTATAATCCAGTCATGTAAGCTTCATGCATCTCTCCTTGCTTCTTCTATTTCTGCTTGCTTCAGTTTCATGCCTGGAAGCTTCATGTATTTCTCCCCCTTTGACACCAATGGAAAATAGGTGCCATTACTTGCACAAGGTAAGTGCTTCCTTTTTCTTTGCACTGGCATCTATCATGACTGTTTTCAGGGATGACTCCCCCTATCTTCATGCTTCATTTTTCTATTCTAAGTCTGCACTTATGTCCTTTCATAATTATCTTTGACTGCTTTCTTGAAACAGATGTTGCATTATTCATTCATCTTGATTTCTGGTTCTCGTCAGAACACTCCAATGTTCCTTGCACAGTGATCCATATAGAATTCCTTTCATGCCAAATGTGCAGTGTGAATTCTTTCTGGACTTACACATTTATATTTGGGTTCTCATTATGTTGTGGATTGAGAACCACACCTAGTTTTTCCCTAAAATATTCAAATGTACTTTGTGGAAGAGGTTTAGTAAATATATCCGCAATCTTCTCCTTAGTATCAATGTATTCAAGTTTGACCACATTATCAGCTACTTGCTCTCTTACAAAGTGATATTTGATGGGAATGTGCTTAGTCTTCCAATGCATAACAGGATTCTTGGAGATACTGACTACGCTAGTGTTGTCACGTAGTATTTGTATCGGCTGATCAATATTTACTTGCAGATCTCTCAATGTTTGTTTCATCCATGATACTTGTGAGCAACAAGAAGCGGCTGCAATATATTCAGATTCTGGTGTGGGTAATGCGACTGATGGTTGTCTTTTGCAGATCCAAGACATAAGACAATTTCCTAAGAAAAACATAGCACCACTAGTACTTCTCCTATCATCAATACTTCATGTCCAGTCTACATCAGTGTATGCTATCAAGTCTAGGTTTTTGCTACATGGATACCATAGGCCAAGATACATGGTCCCTGCTGTGGAAAAAATTGCACAAGTGCACTCTTCCACTTGGTAAGGGGCTAAGCCTTGTAGGTTGCAAAAAGGCCTCAGCCCTTGGAGCCTATTTTTTGTGTGGTTGGTATTCCTCCAAGTGATCCTGCAAGATATTTTAGTGTAGTTCACATTCAAACATAGAAATATTGATAAAAACAAAATGAAAGAGATGGAGGGAGAATGCAAACTTCAACAACAACCAAAGATATGCTAAACCACTCTTGTATTGCCCAATGGAATATTTGTACAACACCTAGGAGGTGTGGGCTTCAAGGGAAGCCAACAATATCCCTTAGGGAGGCCTTTCTTGACCAAACTAAATGCTAAGTAGATGGAAGAACAATGAAGAGAAATACGTTCCCCTAGATGGAAGGTGGAAAGGGAGCCTGGGAATGCTTACTATGGTAGGAAATGGTGGGCTATGAGGAAGATACAACTCAAATCCAGCAACATAACCTTAATCTGATTTCTCTCTACAAGATTCATACTAATGGATTTCTTTTATAGGCCAAGAGGTGGCCAACAAACAACTAAATCCAAATGTGAACTCTCCTCCTTCATGAACTAGATCCAAGGTACACAATGGGGGATGATTAATTCCACCAAGTGTGTGATAAGGAGTCGAATTCGGATCTTTGGGGAGGACTGAGTCTTCAATGCACCATTGGGAGTGAATGGTACCTCCATTTTGACACTAGCGCAACTATCGAAGGAAAAATGGCATGGGTGTAGCGCGGGCGTTGTTTAGATAACCTGCGTTATAGCGCGGGTCAACTGTGTATTACCCATGCTTCCCTTTGTTTTGACTATTCCTTGACACTTATGGACTCATGTTGTGTTTTGGATATATTGAGGATGCTTGTGGTGATATGCATATCAGTTCACCACATTATACTGAATGTAATTTTGTTCACCTCTGATGAAATAAAATTACGCTTTTTTTCCTAGGGAAAAAAAACTACAATCTTAATATAATTTCTCAATCATCCAATTAACCAAAATTATAATTTAAACAACACATTATTCAAAATTTTAAATTATTCAAAATAAGAAATTTTTGTTTACCAAAATCCGAGCAAAACTATATAAATTAAACGTTATAATTATTCGAGAGTATTGATCACGTATAGGCTTAATCGCAGCCGTCATCCTAGTGGAATGCCCCTAAAGATGCACATTTGACAACCAAAAAAAACAACCATATGTTTGCAATATTTTCGTTCACCAAACTGACAAGCTTATCATCATATTTAATCTTGGACGACGCACAAAGAACTGGGTTTATGAACTGATAGCATTTATTGGCATTAATGCTATCACCACAAGCATATCACCACAATAAATGCTATCAGTTCATACATTATTATCAGTTCATAAACCCAGTTCTTTGTGTGTCGTCCAAGATTAAATATGATGATAAGCTTGTCGGTTTGTTGAACAAAAAAGCTTGCAAACATATGGTTCTTTTTTTTGGTTGTCAAATGTGCATCTTTAGGGGCATTCCACTGGGATGTCTATTGAGATTAAGGTATACGTGATCAAGACTCTCGAATAATTATAACATTTAATTTATATAGTTTTGCTCGGATTTTGGTAAACAAAAATTTCTTATTTTGAATAATTTAAACTTTTGAATAATGTATTGTTTAAATTGTAATTTTGGTTAATTGGATGATTGAGAAATTATATTAAGATTGTAGTTTTTTCTTTTTTTCTTAGGAAAAAAAGCATAATTTTATTTCATCAGAGGTGAATAAAATTACATTCAGTATATGCACATGTGCATCATGGTTAGAACCATAACTGTTTACCAGACCGTAGTCTTCTACCATAACTGTTTTTCAGACTGAAATCTTCTACCATAGATCTTTATAAGTAACTATTGCAAAAAACCAGCATCAGTGTCAGCACAAGAGCCATTGGGTCAGCTTCCCGAGTATCGTAAGATAATATCCCAATACAGTTCCACTAAAATTCCACCAGCACCCCCAAAAAGATGTTGTATACCAGTAACATCAAAAATAGAGAAGTAACCAAAAACTGACAAGATGAGAGCAGGACATATTCAATCATGGAATATGTTCAATGAAAGGCTGATGATAATACTCCTGCACATGCCCATCCCTGAATTATTTCACCTTCCAAATCCCCAAAGCCAGTTGCAGGCCCTCCTTCGAGGCCGAGTCTGCCTCATGGTTGTTTTCCCTATAAACATGCTAGCATGTGAAAGATTCAAATGAGAGAAACATATCTCTGATCTCCAAAAATAAATCACTAATTCTAATGTCTTTGATTTTTGAGTCTCGTTAATCCAGTTAATGACATTCATGAGGTCACCAAAAAAATTGAGGTTCTGGAATCTATTCTCTGTGGCAAAGAGAAGAAGTAGTTTTAAGCTCATCAGTTCAGCATAGTTGTGTTCACCTTCCCCCAAACCCATGACCAAAGTAAAATAATGAGAATTTGAAAGGAAGAGGACAACCCCACCCCCACAGGTGTTATTTTGAGTGGCCCTGTCAAAGAACCCCCAAGGAATAGTTCTGTCAATATCCAGTGCTAAGACCTCCCGTTGTTTCAACGCTCTCACATGGTGTGGGAAAGCATTTAGGATACCACAGGAAAGTACCGCTGTAATAGCCGGAGTACATATCTTATCATAGAAGATGTAATTATTACGAACCAGTCAAATGCCCCAACAAACAAAAGTGGCAGAGATTTCACAGAATGCTATAGCTGTCCAGCATTCCAGTTTTCCCAGGCAAGTAGGACCGATTTTCTCGACCAGTTGCAGATAATACCGGATATCCTAGAGCATTCAGCCCAAACTTCTTTCATGTAAGGACACTGAATTAAAAGATGTGATATATTTTCTTCAGCGTCTTTGCAGAGAATGCACCACCCAGGCCCATGCTTATTCTTTTTTTGTAAATTGTCCCAAGTTGGTACTTTATTTTCCAGAGTGTTCCACATAAACAAATGAGTTTTTGGTGGGGATTTTAGCTTCCAAAGTTTCCTCCACCACTAGACAGGTTCTCTTGCAAGGCCAAGAGAACTAAGGCAAATATATCCACCTTTCGGTGTATATCTACCCCCAGGATCCCCTTCCCAAATTAAATCATCTTCCCTATTCCTCAACATGACCTGAGAACGAATGATTTCATTAAAGTAGTTAGACACAGCAGCATGATGTAGTACCGGAAGATCCAAAGTTTCCACCGCCCTCCACATCTGAAACCACGGCCTATCCTAAACAGGGTCGGCAAATTGAGACAAGTAGGTGATACCACAAGCCCTCAAAGCCTCCACCGTCTACGCCTGCAAAAGGTGACGTCTAGCACAACCAAACCACGGGTCCTCGCCCACTTTGAGACAACTCCCATCTCCAACATTCCAGACCATATTAGTGCCAATCACCGAAAAGGAAGTGACCACCGCCTTCCAAATGACCGATCCCCCAACATGGGCCCTCCCAGGGTTCCAAACCCAATCCATAATAGAACCTGGAGCAATATATTTATGTATAACAACCTTGGTCCATAAATTATCATATTTCAAGATCCACCATCCCCCTTTGGCAGCTAGTGCTTTAGAGAAAAGGAAAATGTTATTTAATCCCCACCCCCTCCAAAGCTTTGGGTACAGCAATACGTTGCCACCAAACCCATGGGGAAACATAAGAGTCTTCTTTTCCGCTCCACAAGAATCTGAAGCATATCTTTCGAACAACCTCCAAAATCCCCTTGGGAATCTAGGACAACGACATCCAATAGACCGAGATTGCCTCCAGAACCGATTTGACCAACACCAACCGACTAGCCCTTGATAACCACTTATGGATCCAAACCATGAGTCTCTTATGTAACTTTTTGAGAAGCCAGTGCCAATCCCATTTCTTATAATCATTTGGCTTTAACGGGAAGCCCAAATATTTAAGGCCGTCATCAACCCCATGGAGTGTATAAGGGAAGAATCACTGAATGCCCAAATATCTTCAACCCTTAGTAGATTGGTGGTGAGAATGGATATTAAGATTGTAATTTAAATAGTCTAATGTGTAGATTCAATCAGTTATCAAGCCTAAATAAAATTTCACGTTATAAACTTAATTAAAACAAATTAGATATTAAACTCAAAATACAACTATCAAAACCATTTTTATCTTTTTTAAAGAAATTGTTTTAACTAGAAATTAGTCCACCGCTAATCAAAATCCCACAATAGAGTTTTGCCTATATGCTAAGGCATTAAATATGTGATCATTATTACTTTACTGTGAGATTTTTCCTTCATGTTAAACATTAAGTAAGTGATCAATGTGACCTTACTCTTAGGAGTAAGCATAAGCTTAAGGGAACAATGTACACAGGAAGAAGCTCGACTTGTGGCATGAGAAAGTAAGAAAACTATGGGAAGAATGTACACAGGAAGAAGCTCGACTTGTGTCATGAGAAGAGAATATGGGCGCAAATTATGTACTGGGAGAATATTGAGAGATTTAAGTTTTTGGGTCTTCAAAAACTTAAAGCTCTCCCAAATTGACATGTACTGTTATCCATTGACATTCCTTTGTATTCATCTAGTTGTTTATAACTACATGCTTCCATGACTGGCGAGGAAATAGCTCTGATACCACTGTAATATACCAACTGATATTTTATGTTCTGTTTATGAAGTTTTTGATGATGTAATATACCAACCATAGCTATTTCACATCTTTTTTAATCTATTTAATGTGATTTATGCCCATGGTTTTGGTAACCCATGGTTAATTTTCCCATGGTATCACAGCACATCAAATTTACCATGGGTTACCAAAACCCAAATAGTAATTACTCCATTCAAGAGAAGGCTGACCTATTCAATGTTTTATGTTGGTTAACTAGATGTCGGTATGTGTATAAGATAATTACTGCATGCTTTATGCTTTGTTACGCATTTATCCTATGATGAGACTATGCAAGGATTCAGTAGCATTACTTGTGTAAAGTATAATTTGTAACTCTAGTTATCATTCAATACTAATCATTATAAGTGGTTATTCATCCTTTTATAGGATTTGGATGAGTCCTTGCACCATTGGGATTCATTGCAAAAGTTTGGCTAGAGTTGAATTCTTTTACTTGGTTTTGACTTGGTCAACATGACTAGCCAGTAGTATGAGAGCTTCATGATCCATATTTCATCATGCTACAACCATTGGAGTGATGATGAATGTTGGTTGGACACTCGTCATTTCTTTACAACTGTAGTCGCATGACATCGACGGTTTCCTCTCCCCTTCTTATAGGCTCATTACTTAAGTGTGACCCCTTCATCTAATCTCAACATTAGAATAGATGTGATATGTCTATATAATCTCAACATTAGATTAAATGTGAGCTTTTGAATTATCCCAAAAAGGTAACTTGGACTTCGGACCCATTTAACATTAATACTGCAATGCACAACCTTATTCTAGACTAATCCAGCTTCGAAGTCCTGGATTCCTTCGAGAAGATTCGTCTTCACCTGTTCTTTTTGTGCCAACATTGTCATCCAATTGGCCACATGGAGGGTCAATGTTTTGATCTTGATCATTGTAAGCATTGCGAGAAGTATATCATTCTCAATACAGATGCAATCTCAAAGATTTGCTATGAGTGGATCGATTCTTGGAGATGGTCATCAACAACCAAGAAGATATATCAATCATACAAAATAATTCGGTCTCAAGTAATAACACATCTTGCAATAGAAATTCTTCCTGCATCTCACCTTGTACATAACAGGGGCGAATATCATGGATTGAAAGTTGGGCTTCAAGTTTCAAATCCCTATCATTCGACATATACATTGCTTAGTAACTAAACTTCTACACTACGGGAACAAGAAAGCGTGAGCCATAGATGGTAGCCAGAGCCAGAGTTGGATATGTATCCATGAGACACAGACATAGCCATGTTTCAGAGCATCCATTGGTTTGTGTTCATCCTAAGACCATCACTCCACTCGGTTTGTCGTCATCCAAAACCCACCATTTAGTAAAATACATCAGCTTCTCATAACCACCTATTGGTTTGTGTTCATCCTAAACCATAATCTAGATTTTGGTTTGTTGCCATCCCAAAACTCCCATTTAATAGAAGACGTAAGCTTCTGCTAACCACTGGTTTTGGTTATCCTAAACCACCATCCACAAGGTTTGTGGTCATACAAAAACCACCATTTAGTAGAAGGCATCGGCTTATAGTGGCTATTGGTTTGTGGTCATCCCAAAACCACCATCTCAAATAGCACTTCAATGATGGATTCGACCATTGGTCGTTGTCCACTTCCAAATTTCAACCCTCTTTCAGAAAATTGCTCGGACTCACAAACACCCCTTTGGAATGGTGGAGGGATGTTGAAAACCTAATCATTTGGGTGATGTAAGAGTATAGTATGTATTATTACTACTATTCACGTCAAGAATCATGGGTGAGTAGGAAGAGTCGCCCTGGAGTCCAAGAGACAACTTCAAAGATGAAACCAAACGTCGCATGACATTGTATTCACATGTGTATCATTCTAATGAAATTGGGAATCCACACTATCTATCTTTGATTATCTTCATTCCAAGTTTTCCAACAACCATGGAGGTAATGGTTCCAAAACTCATGGTCGACTCTCCTCAACATAGAGTTGGGAATGCCAAAATAACAAACAAGGAAACTCCTTTCACCATTAGGACGGGAGTGCCTAGCCACAAACATGGTGAAAACCAAATTCTTGCAGCTTTCAACATAAGGGAGGATTCATTCCACGAAGCATGAACATAGTCACATCCAACTTCTTATTGATTCTTCCATAAGGGCAGGATCAATGTCTTAACATGTGGGAGACCATACTTACATGCTCATCGCAAGACTTCTTTGGTTCTCACAATTCCATCTGACAAAAATATATTGCATGGCCTTATAATTCCTCGATGGTATCATTATGTCATGTCACAGCATGATATAATGTGGTCTTACGATTCCCATACCTCTTGGGTTTCAATGCCTCTAGGGTTTACACAATCGATTCCCAATGGGATACAACATACATGATACTTGTGCTACAATATAAATGCCACCTAGGCTACAACATGAAGGTTGTTTTGACAACATATATATACTACACTAAAATACTCGCCCTGAAACCCCGGGGATGCTTCCCGACATTCATGGATGGCATCCCTCGTAAACCTCTCAATGTAGACTAATTCACCTCATCCAAGCGGATTCTATCAAGACGTCTACTATCGCGGGATTGGCCAAATGCCTAGCAATATTGGAAACAATTGGTTGAGATAACGCCTGGGATTATATATATGATCGAAGGACAACCTCACGAGGAACCCTCGAGCACTTCCTCGCATTTCATGGATGGTATGCGGTGTAAACCTCTCGATGTTGATTACAATGCCTAACTCAGTAGGGGCATTGAGTGACACACACAACAAAGGTATCCGACTCAATGGATCGTCCCAAAGAGATCTTGTGTGAATATCAACCCACTCAATCACTTGAGGAAGACCACCCAACTAGATAGATGCATGTCAATCAGTTAATCAACCAGTCAGTTAACACACACATAGACATATTGTTTAGCAGAGTCTATATTCAACTTCCTAGAATAAAATAATTGGTTGTTTTGAGTGTTGTTATTATGGTCCATTGAAGTGGATATGCAAAATTGTAGCTATGGTGAATTAACTTCCACAATTCAACACAAAAATGAAGATTGAGGAACTAAATCCCTAACCATCTAATCAGGATGTCCAAAGTTTTGTAACAAAAATCCAGGAGGAACTAGAAGAAGAATTCTTTGCTTCAGAAAAAAAAAATCTCAGCTCATGGTGGACAACTAGCTCTCAGAAAGACAGTTAGAAAATAAAAGTATAGAGATTATTCAACAATTGCAAAGTCCCGCCAACGAGCTCCTAGGGGATGAAAAATATTTTTTAAACTGTTGTAGTTTGAATCCACAAGCATTTTTCGCAGTCTGCCAGACAATATTATGAAATAAAGACATTTCCGGAAGCAAAGGTATTTGGGAAAGTTATCCCTGTAAATCCTAGAAACATATAGACATGGATGATGCAATTAAGGATTTGTTCAAGTACAAACCCATCTACCTCTTTACATAAAACCTCTATTGTCCAGCCTTCATGGTCAATGAACACAATGCAATGAAGAGAGGAAATAAACAAATGGTAATTAGGTATATACCATTAAAGGCAATCACAATCCAATTCAAGTATCCTATGCCCCACAAAGATGCATTATGTACCCATTTGACCAATAGAGGGATTTATGTCAAGTTTTAATTTCATCCCATAATTTCATCCCATACTATAACTTCATACTTGTTTATATTGACGCCATACTAGTTTTTTATTTCTCAATTGACAAGCATACTCTCATTTAGCACGATTCTTGAAATTAATAAAAAAGCACACCATTGTGCTCTCAAAAAACAAAATGGTTATGATGAAGCCAAAAATAGGTTTCCTTAGGATTCACATCAAATATGAGGAGTTAAAAACACAAGAAACCATCCTACAATTTCCCAATAAAATTGAATCCCCAAAGTAGTTATAGTGTTTTGTTGGGTGCATCAATTGCATCTTGCCATCCCAAAAAATGTCTCCTCTGAACGAGCACAACTATAGAAATTACCCAGGAAAAACTAATGGAGGTGGGTGGATGATCATGCAACTGCAACATTGAAAATTAAAGAAAAATCTTAGGCCACATTGTCATCGAGGATACCCATAGGGGAGTAGCTACATTGTATGGATAGATGCCTCAGCCTTGGGATGGGGAGCAACTTTGTTAAAAATAGAGAACTTTGGAAATATGCCTATGAAGTATGGTCACAAACAAAGCATCGATACCATAGTATCGAGCTCGAAATATATACAATAATGAAATCCTCCAAGGGTTTCAAATTATTCATCTTGCCACATAGATTTGTTATACAATCTAGTTATACAAGGATGAGTTGGTTCTTGAATAAAATGATGAATCCAACACTAGATACACATGGTGAGTTTACCAAGTGGCAAAGTTTTATTAAAAAAATTGTTCGACAAATCGAGCATATCCAAGGGATGGATAATGCTCTAGTAGATCGACTAAACCGACTTCATGTAGCTTATGCTAGAATGGAACGATGAGAAAGCTCTTATTCTCTTATGCTAAGATCAAATGAAGAGACAACTCTCGTTCTAAAAGACAATCAAATAGTGCAACAATACAATCGACGTGGACCTAAATGCGAACTCCCTGAAGGGGTCGCATGCCAAATATAGTTCAAATTAGAAGCCTTGTATTATTTTTGTTCATGTAATGTTAGAGATCATCATGGTGCAACGTTCTGTTGATGTATATCAGCTTGATTATTTTAGAGAGAGATTCCTGCATACTAGGCCTCGTTGGCTCTATGTCTATTGAATACTTTTGATAAACTCGTGTAAGGAAAAACAATACCAAATAGAATCTAAAACATGAGAGTTAACAATGGCTCACGCACACATTACATGGATATTTGCCTTGTAAGCCCAAAACCGAGAAAACCAACATTGATGGTAGTCTCTCCACTTTCTATCTCATTGTATTATCTGTTATGTTTGCAATACAATATTATAGCATCCAAAACCTTGATCCATTAACACCGATTAGATTAAACCTAAATTCCTTGACCATAATTAGTTTACAATGGGCCGAAAATAACTCAATGTAAGTTAATGCTTAACTTTAGATCATACACCAAAATAATTATTTATTTCATTTAATGTGCACACATGCAACAAGTAACGTTAATTTTCTACCTTTTATATATGAATACTGAACGATGTTTATTGATGAGAAATCAAATTCAAGCGGCTGTGGGAAACTTATATTTTGAGAAAAAGGATATCCAACTGAATTGTTCTACGCCTCTCCACTCGGAGAGGAGTATTGGAAAAGTGATCAAAAGATTATTGGAGATGTAGTCAGTTCGTTCATTTGTCGGACTCTAGATAAAGTGATAATGTTTAGTGTTTTTTTTATATTCTCAATCCATCTTTCATGATGTGATACTATATCACAAATTTTGTACTATGTTGTAAAGGAGTATTTTATTGAAATTATATTTTTGTTATTTTTTGCTTTAACGGGTTTGTTCCATTGTTAGCTTTTGGTGCTCATTTATTTTTTGGTGATTTTATTTTTATATTTTGTATGTACAAATATTAATTTTAAAGTTACCACGATCCTTCAATAAATTGATTTCCTTGGTTGCATAAAATATTTATATTTAGTCGTGGTTTATGGGAGATGATGGGCCTCTCTTCTCCCATTTAATATTTTTGGCCAAATCATTTTTATGAGACTCCCTTGCCACCTTAATTGGGACCAAATAAACCTCCCAAAAATTAAAAGTATATGTATACGTCGTTGCGAAAGAACCCAAGACCATCTTTCACAGTAATAAAGCCGCATTCGCAACCAATTTAGAAAATAAATATGAAAACTTGATATACATTTTTATCGGCATACGCTAAGAAGCTTTTTTAGACATTTTGATAGATGTTCTATTAGTCGTTTTAATAAACGTTTCTTACCATGCTTGTGGAGGTTTCTCCTATGATGTTTTCCCAATTTTAAACAAAAAGTGTTAGTTTATGGCCCATACTACCACCAACCTCAAGGTGGTGTAGGGGATATACTTGGGACTTGGTATTTTTGAAACACGTGTGCACTTGGAGCAATATGATTTGGTATTTGTTTGATGTGATTTGTATTTGATGGCAAAATGAATTTGGGCAATATTGCACACTTTGCTCCTTTTCTACATTAATAAAGTCACAATTTCAACCAATTTAGAAAAATAGACGACGGTTTTATAGACATTTTGTTAGAAAATTATGTAGATGTTCTACTAGTCACAATAAGTCGGCGCGGCCAGATGCCCCAGTCAGCAATTAGATTTGTTCAACAATTGGGATAGTTGTAGTGCCCGATCCCTAGTTCGCAAAGGCAGTTGCAATCGTCTACACGATTAGTTAGACTATTGCAATGACTATGTCCATTGAGTGTTGGATGGTGTGTGAGCTTGTTCACTTAGGGGAGTTGGTTAAGAACTTCGCCAAGTATAAAAGGAGGATGCGAACCAAAGGCGGATCATCCAGGAGGAGCTAAGTTCTTGGAGTAAACAACTCTTCGGTGAAGAGATTGTTGCAGTATCCTAAGTTGTCGAAGACCAAGATATTTAGGAGGAAAACTCATGGGTTCATCAAGGGTTAGTCGACAAGCAAGGTGGCAAGGAGCGGCTTGTGCTCGGGCTTGTCTTCTCTTCTGCAAAAGAGTAGTAGCAATGGTGAGATTCCCCATTGTACTCATTTGTGGACTTTGATAACATAAACCTTAGGCACCTGACTTGGATTCCCCCTCTCTTGTATTGTGTTGTGAAGGTTTACTTATGCTGATGTGAGTGTACTAAGTATTGACATGATCGTTAGATTCCCGTTGTAGATCTAACCTTTGTAGTATGGCAACGGATTTATGGGAAGACTCTAGAGGGGGGGCATAGTCTGCTTGTGAGTAGTCGCGGCCAGGTCAAGCCCCAACGACAAAAGCAAGGCAATGTTGTACAATCAACAAGGGGGGACCAAAACTGATCGTTTCAAGTTCCCACAAGTTGGCGTGAACCCGTGGTGGCATGGCATCTATGCTTCCCTAAAATTCTTGCAATAATTGATATAAGTTCTATAATTGTTGTAACTCAAGCGGTTGTTACCAATGTTGTTGGAAATATGGCCAGTTTCATGGTAGCAGGTGCTCGATTCGAATCCCCCTAAGTTACTACATTGGTCCACACCAACGAGTTTCCTAGGGAATCCACCCACATATGCAGGGAAGCATCCTCGTGAAGTTTACCTTGGAAAATAAGGTTCTATAGTCTTTGTGTAAAATAGGCCACCAATCTCCTTACATGAAGGATTTTCCTTGCTATTGTATCGGTTTGGGAATGTCCACTCGACACATTGATCACGTGCTTCTTCGACATGTCCCATATTTGATGTTAAAAGACACACCTGTCATTAAGTCCTAGTCTGTACAAGTGTCTGTTAGTCTATGCGTAGTAGATAACCTTCAAAACAACACATGTTTGTGTTTTTTCATGTCTACGGATACATGGCTACCATTGTAAAAACCATATCTCCAAATCATTGACTTTGAATAGATATGAATCGAAAGGGCCATCATCTGTACTTATCAGTACTTCTCCTGAGTCGATTTTCAACAAGTGGTCTAGCTTGACACGAGACTAGCATGGATTTCCTACACTCTGAAAGTTGAATCCTTGGAAGAATAAGAACCATATGTAGATTTGATCATGATGCATTGGCTTGTTCACATGATACTTTAGTGTGCACCGATCGGTACATATAATAAAAGGTTTTCATGATAGGTAATGCTAGGCCTTATGTAAAGAGTATCATTCCAGAGCCTTTCATCTCTATCAACAGAGAATCCATTTCTACATTTTTTTAATAATTTATATATGTAGTGATGTGGATGGTCTATATTTCCCTCTCAGGGTTGATTAAGATGCCATAGACAAAAATACGCATGGCATCGACTTGCACATTAAACTATGTGTTCCAATGAACAATCCTTGTAATAGGAGTTTTGACTAGTTTCTTCTTCGGTAACTTAACGGATTCTTTCCATTAGGTTGAAAATAAGAACTCTGCAACATCCTTCGAGTGAAGTTCATCCATTCATAAACCAACGTTATAATACCACTCTATGCACTCCCTATGGTGTCTTTTGTTCCCCGGCAACATTCTAATTTGTTTGCGGTTTGTTGGTGTCCGAAGGTTTAAGATGATATTGGTCTTAGTCATCTCATATTCCAGGCCATATTTGCATCCAGCATGACCAATTAGGATTCCGATGTTGCAAATATGCACTTCTTTGTATTCGATGATAACTTTATTGCACCGAGTGAAAATACGCATGGCATCGACTTGCACATTATGTTAGTTTTTCAGAATTTCTATCTAATCTAGGATCTTAACTGAGAGAATAACATGTACAGCATATCTACAGCATATCAAACATGGACACAATAATGCAAGCACACAAAAGACACAGAGTTTCACCGGGGAAAACCAAGAAGGTGAAAAACCCCACAACTTCCTCAGAGATAGATAGAGCAATGATACAACCCAAGTACAAGAGATAGTCCTCCTAACAGCAGCTTCTCCTCCTCCACAAGTGTGCCACTCTCCAATGAGTGTGTGAGAGAGAAATAGAATGATGAAATAGAGTTCCTCCCGCACTCTATTTATACTTGACTTGACTTGCCTAATAACCTTTACTAGGTCGGCCTCAACTTAACCACACAACACAATGCTGACAGGGCCGACCCCCACTAGGGTGGTCTAATAACCCTTTTACCCACATGACTTATACAGGGCCGACCCCATCAAGGTGGTCTAATAAGCCATCAAGTATAAGTTACGACACTTACAATATAAATGACGACACTTCCGTATAGAGGAATAATAACATCTCTATAGGAATACAACATACATAGGTGAAATACATTCCGAAGTTACAATTACATCAACACTCCCTCTTAACTAGGAAGGTATTTCTCAACACAGGTCTTCTAGCACAAGTCTTCTTCTGTGGATCATCGTCATCGAATCATCGTCATCGTCACTGCTGCTGTTATCTCAATCAATCTATGAACTACTCGTCATAGGAAGTTCTACAGAGCCAGTCATTTTTCATACTGGATGTAGGCCCACCACTTGTAGGTCTTCATCATCACTGGCCATACTGTGGAATCCTCAGGACTGATTACGTGCGTCAACAAAACCTCGAAAGAGCATCCCAGGCATTTTACGATCACACAGCTCAACCTATCGGATCTCCCAGGATCTTTTACATGTGACTATCAGAAAACCTTAAAAGAGTGTCTTGCCCAGCAAGATCTCTAAAGAGCATCCGAGGCCTTTTACATGTCTAGCACAACCTGTCCGGATCTCCAGGACTTATTACATGTGACCCCTACCACAAAACCTTAAAAGAGTGTCTTGCCAAGTAAGATCTCTAAAGAGCATCTGAGGCCTTTTTCATCCTGTCCAGATCTCCAGGATTTATTACATGTGGTCCCCACAAAACCTTAAAAGAGTGTCTTGCCAAGCAAGATCTCCAAAGAGCATCTGAGGCCTTTTTCATCCTGTCCAGATCTCCAGGACTTATTACATGTGGTCTAGAAAAACCTTAAAAGAGTGTCTTTCCAAGCAAGATCTCTAAAGAGCATCTGAGGCCTTTTTCATCCTGTCCAGATCTCCAGGAATTATTACATGCTACCCTTGCACAACCTATCCACGGCCACAGAGTATCAACCTGATACTCACCATACATCATCCTGATCATCATCACTGCATCGTCCTGATGCATGTCATCTGGAGCAACATCCTGAAGCTCGTCATCCATGATCATCATGATCATACAATGCATCCACCTGATGCATACCAAGTATCTACCTGATACATATCATCATACACGATCCACCTGATCATACAATGTATCCACCTGATACATATACAGATACATGATCCACCTAATCATATAATGTATCCACCTGATATATATCAACATACATGATCTACCTGATCATACAACGTATCCACCTGATACAAATACATGGTCCAAGCATCCAACATGATGCATATACATATGCATGATCCAACTGATCATAACAAGCATCCAACATGATGCATATACATATACATGATCCAACTGATCATAACAACCATCCAACATGATGCATATACATAGCAATAACTGGAGCATCGTCCTGATGCTCATCATCCAGTTCTTACATCCACATCCATGGGAAGTATCCTCCTCTCACCATGATTGGAATGGCTCCAGCAAATGTGTCCATCACTTCTTCCTCGAAGTGTCGTCAATTTGAAGAACACCAAGCCTCTCTCTGAAGTACTCGAACTTCACTCTGGCTAGTGGTTTCGTCAACACATCTGCAACCTGCTCATCTATCGCAACATACAGGAGCTTCACTGCTCCTCTCTGCACCATATCCTTGATATAGTGATATTTGATCTCAATGTGCTTCGACCTGTCGTGGAACACCAGGTTCTCAGACAGCTTCACACAACTCTGGTTGTCACAAAAGATACCAGTAGCCTCCAGTGGGGATCAAATAACTCAAATAGTAGCTTCCGGAGCCATACTGCCTCACAACAAGTTGAACATGCTGCAACATACTATGCCTCAGTTGTACTCAATGCTACGCAGGATTGCTTCATGCTAAACTAAGAGATTGTTGGGTGGATTTATTGTCTAATTAATTAAACAACTGATACTACCATAACATAAATTATCAACCCGGGGAAGTCTTTTATTTCAAAGCTATCGTGCAAGATCTATGCAAGCACAATTTCTACCTGACATTGTTTATCTATTGGTATGAAACCAAAACTATTTGTAAACTAGATCACACCTTGAAAATAATTCAAGCCTTAAACCTATTCATAAAACCAAACTGTTAATCTAATCACACTTCAAACAAAATCAACTCTTAGGAAGCAAGATCTAATTGCATAAATCTGAAAGAAATGTTGTGTTGGCCAACGATCTATGAAAAGAAATTAACATGAAAACAACTATGATAAATCTAACGAATGAAAGCATACAACTATGTTAAATCTAATTAAATGAAAGCATGAACTAAATAATAAACAAATCTACAAAATAAAAATCAACACTATCAGCGTCTGCTCGGGGAAGAGGGCCCTTCCTCCACTGAGTAGAGCTGGAACTCCACAATGAAAGTCTACAACTCTAGATTATGAAACTGGCAGCATGTATTATCAGAATGGAATCATTACAGCAGAGTCTGGATCAAATCCTACAACATAACATTGCTTTCTCTCCTCCTCCCTAATACATCAGAATGATTAGATATTTATACATAAAATGCTCTCAGGAGAATGAGAAACCAAATCCCCAACTTGTGATGTGTTTCAACCAATTACTAATTTGTAAAACTGGTCGTAACAGTAAATCTGAGAATTACACGTTTAGAGAACCAACTGTATACCTGAAACCGTAGCTTTGTTTGGCGATTTACTCATGGGTCAGGTAATTGGGGTCGTTACGCACAAAACCCATGTCCCATATTTGTGAAATTCTTCTCCATCTGCCCGCAAATCGAGATACGAATCACTGTGTTCTTATCTAACACGCGTTTTTGGTTGAGGTCGTTTGATCATGAGCTGGAAGCTACCATGTTGGACTTGGGCACGAATTGAAATCACAAATCCACATAATTAATCATAAGTTGAAACCATGTTGTGAAATATCCATGTGGACGTGTGCTAGCATGCCAACTTTGGAGGCTTGAACCATGGCTGCTACAGCTGCTAATATGAACAATCACTCCCTAAACCATCATCAGTAAAATTATGCATGAGTCTTCAATTCATCAAAAATAAAGGAAAATAATCATGATTAACCACTAAAGCATCAATAAGATTAATATGGCATTTCTCGAGCAGTTACAACAAATGGATGGAAAATGGAATGATAAATGGGTGATAATAGGAAGAAGATGGATGAAATAAGTAATGAAAATAGGGACAAATCCGTGACCCAACATCTCCCCCAAACTGATCTTGT
Source organism: Larix kaempferi (assembly GCA_027924585.1). Taxonomy (NCBI): domain Eukaryota; kingdom Viridiplantae; phylum Streptophyta; class Pinopsida; order Pinales; family Pinaceae; genus Larix; species Larix kaempferi. The sequence goes on from BSBM01000887.1 coordinate 22,746,634, forward strand.
TGCATATCCTCATGCAACCCAAAACATGTGTAGCATCCAAACTAGAAGAACTCATTCAATTGTTGTTTTCATTTTACCATTGGCACAGTTGCAGCCAAAAAATTGGCAGAGCAACAGTTGTTGGAGTAACAGCTACGGAGTAACAGCTACAGAGTAACAACTGCTGTATGGATAAATCTGGCAGAGTAACAACTGCTGTATGGATAAATCTGGCAGAGTAACAACTGTTGTATGGATAAATCTAGCGGAGTAACAGCTGCGAAAATGGCCAAATCTGGTGGAGTAACAGCGCGAAAATGGCCAAATCTGGCGGAGTAACAGCTGCGAAAATGGCCAAATCTAGCGGAGTAACAGCTGCTGTATGGATAAATCTAGCGGAGTAACAGCTGCAAAAATTGCCAAATCTAGCAAAGTAACATGCTGTATGGATAAATCTGGCAGAGTAACAGCTGCGAAAATGGCCAAATCTAGCGGAGTAACAGTTGCGAAAATGGCCAACTCTGGCGAAAAATTTAGTGGAGCCGCAGCCATTTAGCAGAGGATTTAGTGAACAATTTAGCGGTGTTGCAGCTGCTTAACGGAGGATTTGGCGGAGTCACAGCTGTGAGAAAGGGGAAATGGACAAAATTGGCGGAGTAACAGCTGGTGTTGCAGCAAAATTCCTGAGCTAATATCTCATAAAATACGATCTGGGTTTGGCTAAAATTTTGCAAGCAAGTTTCTACAAGTCCAATGCATCTCCACACCGAAAATCAGAGATACCCACATCACGGATTTCGAGAAAAATGCAAATTGGATGTAGGTGATGATGGTCATTTTCTCAAAAACCGTGCATTGGATTGGGCTGAAACTTACCAGATCTGTTCTTCTTAATGTTATGCACTTCCTGCCCAAAAATCATGAAGATCCAATTTACCAATTTGAAGATATGCTCACTTCAATTTCTGCACTTTTGCAAGTTGTGAATGAGTGAAAACAAGTATGTTTGCAAGATTGATCTAAGCATTCGCATTAGCAGATAGTGGTTAGCAGTGAATTACACAAAGAATGCCAAAAACCATTCCCCCAAACTGAATATGTTGCATGTCCTCATGCAAAAGAAGAGTTGTCATCTTAGTTGTACATAGCCATCTCCCCCAAACTACATGAAAAACATGTCTTCATGCACCCCTTTATCTTTCGTTGTTGTGTCCAAAAGGCTATCTTATTGAGGCTAATTTGAGACAGTTGTTATGATGTCTTTCCTTTCATGAAATCTTTGTACTCAATAAATTTTTATGGTTGTCTTAAAAACTTGCTGACAGAAACAAAGGCAAGGGAAATACTTCATATGACTATCAATAATGATGTTTCTTTCACCAAGAGTGCACTAAGGTTTGAAGAGATCAAAGACACCCAAAAACATGTTTTCAAGATGCCATGTGTATGCCACAAACCTGATAGTTTTTCACTGCTGTAACTGCCTTGAATATGTGTAATGGCGCCCTTAAATAACCTTTGAACTGTTGCACCATACATTGCTTATTCTCCTTACTATTGTTCAGAGATTCAAACTTAAAAGCCAAAGAAAAAGTAGCAGTGTATGAATAGTCTTCATGATGCATTAGATCAGTGCATATTCCAGATAGTGCACAACAATCTATCTTGAAGAAACAATGATTTGCAATTCAACCAAACACCATTTAAAACAATATATTGAGTACAAAAATTCCCGTCAAGGGATATGATCTCTCAAGTCTAGACTCCCCTTCAATTTGCTCAAATTCCTATATTGACCATGCCCAAAGCTTCTGAGAATATGTTTCTTCCATCACCTATCAAGTCTTCTAACCATCTTTCTCATTTAGGACCTGTTGGTACCAGATTCCCCCCCCATCAAAATTTGTATATTCTGGTAGCGTTGTTCACCATTATTTTTCACCAAAGCCATGAGTTTTTCAATCATTTAGGCTATTTCTCCTCATGTCCAATCTTCAACTTGGAGAATCCCATTTAAATTCCAAGTATAAGCCCATTTAAAGTTCCCAAGGCAAAGCATATCAAAACAGAGTATTTTGCATGCATATTTTCCTGTATTTTCTTGTTTTAGTCATTGTCTTTGGGCATGTATTATGAGGAGCTGGAAGATAATTTGTAAAAACCACGAGAGGTTTTTTTCAAGCACGAGCTAATTCAAAAAAACCTTCTTCAGTTTTTCAACAGGTATCATGGTTAGGAAGATTCGAAAGGACCTTTACAACCTATTTTTTTTACATTTTTAAACAGTAAATTATTTCATGTTTTGTTCATTAACTTTGAGCGCTCTTTCCTAACATCTAGAGAATAATTTGTAAAAACCACGGGAGATTTTTTTCAACCACAGAATTATCTACAAAAACCTCTCTCCGTTTTTGCACAGCTATCACAGTTTAGGAGATACCGATGTTCTTTGAGGCCGTTTTTTCCAAAAATTCACGAAATTTGCCTCCTCTGAAATGCATTCTCTGTTTTAAGGCAGTATATGCTTCTTTTGTTGTAGGTTTTTGAAGAGTAGCAGCAAGAAATTGTCTCATGCATTAATGAAAGGGTTGGCATTGTAATCATTCCTGAAACGTTCATTAACTTCACAGCCCATGAAATATTTATGACATGTATGATTGCAATCCATGTAACACATATGTTGTAACCTTTCAATGTATCCTCAACACAACTTTTTGAAGATGTGTAACATGTGAGAGAACCGTGAAGCAAGAGGCTGGAAAAGATAATTGCAAACCATTTTTCATGAGATGAACTAATACATCATGGATATGAACCAAAGAAACCATAACTCTGACCTTCACCTTGCTAATATGACAGTGCACAACATGATCTTCTCCCCTTTTTTTTGTTGGTTCTTGGGTGGCAGCAACAACTCATTTTATCATGCTTGGATGTAGGAGATGTAGGGAAGGACTTGATTTGGATGTGCATGAATGATGGGGTGTTAGAATTGAGTGGGAAAGGATGGAAATGGATGGACAGAAAATGCTATATAGAAAATGGAAATGGAAAATGCTCAGTGGTTTTTCATGACATATTCCTAAATCTTTAATAAATCAAAAACTCATGCTATTCTACCTCAAGTGTTACCTCCATGGAAGCCTTGGTTGACATGAATGTACTAATGTTGGAGTAATGTAGCTGGAAGCTGAAACTTATGAAGGCTGAATCTGATCCATGATGAGGAACTGTGCAAGCTGACTGAAAACAAATGCTGCCAACTGAATGAAAATAGTATTGCTGAACTGTTGGAACATTAAAAATATATAGTATTCACCCAATATCTGCGCTTATGTACAAGTTAATCCATGTGAATGAATTTTCTTGAAGTCGAACATGGAGAAACTTCGTTGGATTACCAATCAATAATGAAAATTGTTAACCAACGCGAGACAACTCACCAGTGATGACAATGAGCTATCAAGGTACAATAGTACAACCTGTCAGGTACGAATGTATGTGTTGAAGTCGAGTCACCTGCAGGATCTGACAAACAAGAGACATTGATGTATTCCCTTGATCATCAGCGGGGAAATTTACCATTGATGCATGTAAATTCCAAGGTACTATGAATCACTCAAGTCTTATTGCCCAGATAGTGTGTTGAGGTCTATGGGACAAGACCATTGGAAGGTGGACCTTAATGAATTCCACATCATCCAATATGAGTACAAAACAAATGATTGTGAAGAACTAGAGATGAAATATTTTCTCCAACAGGCAGGCTTTATTAATAAAATGAAAATGATAGGGGGTGACTCAGCATGTAAGAGAGCTGAGAGACATTATTCATGGGTTAGGTGTGAGTGGAGTGGATAGTATGGGAGTGATGAAATAGATCAGAAGGTCATGGAAGCAATGGAATGGTGGAGGAAAAAAGGAAATGCATAGGCATATCATGGTGTTGGTGAATGAGGATGATGAGCATAATGTCGTCTTAAAAGGATTCTTGGCATGTAGAAATGGGACTTGACTTCGGAAACATTGGAATTTGTATGGTTTGCATATCAATCTCTCCATTTTTTTTATGTGCTCAATCCATTTGCAATTTGAGAAAAGTATTCAAGAGTCACTCATGCATGCATTGACCTTCTTCTTCTAAGGACCTGCAAAAACCTAGCACTTGCCTGCAATAAAACATGAGATGATTGAAGAAGAGAGGTGATCGATATCTCTTCATCCAATACTTATAAAAAAAACAACAAGCAATTACTTATAAAACAAATCCAAAGAAAAATGAACGAAGCAAAATCCATTTTATACCTGCGGGAGAGCGATGGCCATTTAGACTCACCAACAGTATTCCTATCATAACTTCTTCGTTCCTTGTCCGATTTGAGTGATTCAAAATCCAAATGAAATTAAATTCATAGGTATATGTCTGTTAGAAACAGGCTTTAAAAATTCTATGTAATGATATTCCAAATTGCTCAGTAACAGCCTGCATGACAAGGTGTTTTTCGAATTCTGGACTAGACCAATAGTCACGGTTTTAGGTATAAATTTTTCGTTTGATAACGGATTGACATGATTCCAATTGGAGATGAAATTAGATTCATGTAGGGATATTCAATAGAAACAGGTTTTGAATCCAATGAGAATACATGGGTCAAATAGGCCAATGAACAGTCTAGGAAACCGAGTTTTAAAAATGCTGATTTGTGATAGGCAGTCGGTATTTTGGTCATAAAATTTGCATTCGATATCGGAATGGAGTGATTAAAATTGTGTGGTAAACTAGATTCATAGGGGAATATACCAATGAAACAGTTTTGCAAGATATATCCAATAAGTCATCCAAAAAGTGACTGTCCCAGCTCTGTTCCTAAGCTGCCTGCTAGACACCCTGTTAGTATTTTGACCATAACTTTTTTGTTTGATGCCCAATCTCAAAAATTCAAATTGGTTTGGAAACTAGAGTCAAAGGGATACTTAGGATGTAAACAGGTTTTAAAAATAATCCCATTTGATCTCCCAAAAATGGACTGTCCCGACTGTGTTTCAGTAAAAATTTCAAGTCAAAATGCCACAAAAATCCAAAATAAAATTTGACTCCCAAAAAGTGACCAGAATAGGTATGAATGTTTTTAATGATGTAAATTTAAATAGAACACACACACACCAAAAATTTCAAGCATTGAGTACCTAGATTGACTTACACAGTGTGTTACAGCTGCAGCTGCAACTCTTAAAAAATGATATAATGTTGAAATAAAGTCTATGCATTTTTATGGATGTGTTATATAGAAATAAAAACTAAACACATACCATGATGATCGTATAAAATTCAAGCTTGAATGTTTCCATAATCGTTTAGCTCATTTTCCATGGAGTCTTCATTCACCAATGCTTCCTTCCTCTCACCCACTTCCTGAAAAAGCGAGATTAGTAATATGGGTGGCTCTTACTGCACCATGTGTCCAAAATTTCTTATTCAAAACAAAATGACACTATCTATGCATCCTAGATCTAAGTGAGAAAAAAAAAACTCGAATTTTATTTATTTACAATGTCCTACACTACTTGGAAATAACAAAATTTTCTCAAGTGTAGGAGAACTTCCAATGGAGCCACTTTTGAAGAAATGACTCAAGTATTCTCATACTCCCAACAGAAAAATATAACTTTATGAATGCTAGGATATGAGAGGTCAACTTCCCTTGAAATGATGGTGCCAAGAATTGGTGAAATAAGGAATGATACTGCAGATTGATAACAGATTGAAACCAAGCTTCAATATAGTCTTTGTTCCCTTGATTTCTCATGGCTGTTACACAATGAATCTCCTTAGTAAATTGATCTTCCTGATTGCATAAGAGATTCGAATCTAATGATGTGAAGGATGCTTTTGGTTCCAATGTCCATTCATCAGATTTGTTGATCTTGTTAACTTGTTGATGATCATAAGAAACTTCACTTCCAAGTCTTGGATGTAAAACATGTCCAGGCCTCGTATGGATTGGCTGCAACAATGTACATTCTTTTTGCAGTGGTGTAGATGAGGTAGAACAAGAGGGAAATGTAGGAAAATTTTGCAGTTCAGCACTGTAAGCATACTGTACTGCTTTATTATGGTTAGGGTGGAGGGTGGGTTGGACAGGAAATTGTGTTGGATACCAAGGAGTTTGATGAGAAGATAGATGTGGCTGATGTAGAGGATTGGTTTGTGAGGTTGATATTGAAGGACCAAGTTGTGTTGTAGCATGAGAGAGAGTGTCCATGTGATCATAAGATAGGCCATTCCAACCTTGTGGATAAGGTAGGTAAGAGTTAAATTGAGGCTGCAATAGCTGCCATGGTGGAAGAGTATTCAATGATTGAGTATGACAGTAAGGAAATGGAGGGATAGAGTTTTGAACCATACATGTAGGCCACGGTTGCCATGATTGTTGCAATGAGTTTGCTGCAACTCCTAGATCTCTTTGATATGTTTCTTTCATCCTTGGTAAGGAGGGGCAGTAATCTATGGAATGCTTCAAGTCACATATACCACAACTTTCAAGACTATCCAAAGGGAAATCCCTTGCTTCTCTTATTTCCTCCTTCTTTTCCTTAACCTGCAAAACACCCAATTGTGAATTCAGTGGACCATTGATATCAACATTATAATTTTCAAATAAATTACTGATTTCAGCTCCTATAACTCTTGTTCTTGCAGCAAATTTCAAAGATTGAAAAGAAGGATTACTAGAATTCTTACCAGTCTTGAATTTTCCTCTTGAATACCTTCTACATAAATCACAAATATCATCATATGCTAACTGAAATACATCACCTATTCCCATCAAATTTAATATTTCTAAAGATTCAGCTTGGATTCCTTTCAGTATGAGTGTTTTTAAGGTCTCTTTCCCCAGTTGCCTTTGTTTTGATCGTTGAAGGTTGTATTGAAAGCATTCAACATATTCCTCCAAATTCTCTTCTTCTCATTGTGTCATTTTGAATATATCTTCATTGACCCTGCAATAATCTTGGTACCTTTTCAAGAATACATGTTTCATGTCTTCCCAAGTTTGTATACAATTCCCACCGAGGATCATGAACCAACGAAGGGTTGTTCCTTTTAAAGTAAGGGGAAACACATTCAACTTTTGATCATTAGAACAATAACCATATCCTCTACAAAGTACTTCAAATTGAAACAAAAATACATCAGGGTCTTCATTTTCCAAACCGTGGAAATTTGGTAGAACATGTGGGGGAATGCTTTTCGTTGGTACCACTCCTCCTGAATCTCTGATGGGAAATTCGAAGGTAACAACTTCTGCATCTTTTTTACCTGCCATCTCTTCATTAGATTCTTCGTGTGTTATCTGGAGGCTCCTCCTTCGAATGTTCTTGTCAACTTGTTAGTATAATGGGTGGTGCTTACAACACCACTAAGGGGAATGATAAGATTTATGCTCAAAAAAAATAAAAAATAAATGAAACTAAATGCAAACAAAAGAGAAAATCCACACTCAAAGCAAATTCAATACACTGAAAATTAATCTTGCAACCTACATGCTCTACTTTAACAATGTATCTACGAAACAATGTGAGATGTACTTTTGCACTATTGATAACTTCCCCGGCAACGGCGCCAAAATGTTGGGTGGATTTATTGTCTAATTAATTAAACAACTGATACTACCATAACATAAATTATCAACCCGAGGAAATCTTTTATTTCAAAGCTATCATGCAAGATCTATGCAAGCACAATTTCTACCTGACACTGTTTATCTATTGGTATGAAACCAAAACTATTTGTAAACTAGATCACACCTTGAAAATAATTCAAACCTTAAACCTATTCATAAAACCAAACTGTTAATCTAAGCACACTTCAAACAAAATCAACTCTTAGGAAGCAAGATCTAATTGCATAAATCTGAAAGAAATGTTGTGTTGGCCAACGATCTATGAAAAGAAATTAACATGAAAACAACTATGATAAATCTAACGAATGAAAGCATACAACTATGTTAAATCTAATTAAATGAAAGCATGGACTAAATAATAAACAAATCTACAAAATAAAAATCAACACTATCAGCATCTGCTCAGGGAAGAGGTCCCTTCCTCCACTGAGCAGAGTTGGAACTCCACAATGAAAGTCTACAACTCTAGATTATGAAACTGGCAGCATGTATTATCAGAATGGAATCATTACAGCAGAATCTAGATCAAATCCTACAGCATAACATTGCTTTCTCTCCTCCTCCCTAATACATCAGAATGATTACATATTTATACATAAAATGCTCTCAAGAGAATGAGAAACCGAATCCCCAACTTGTGATGTGTTTCAACCAATTACTAATTTGTAAAACCGGCCGTAACAGTAAATCTAAGAATTACATGTTTAGAGAACCAGCTGTATATCTGAAATCATAGCTTTGTTTGGTGATTTCCTCATTGGTCAAATAATTGGGGTCGTTATGCACAAAACCCATGTCCCATATTTGTGAGATTCTTCTCCATCTGCCCGCAAATAGAGATACGAATCACCGTGTTCTTATCTGACACACGTTTTTGGTTGAGGTCGTTTGATCATGAGCTGGAGGCTGCCATGTTGGACTTGGGCACGAATTGAAATCACAAATCCACATAATTAATCATAAGCTGAAACCATGTTGTGAAATATCCATGTGGACGTGTGTTAGCATGCCAACTTTGGAGGCTTGAACCATGGCTGCTACATCTGCTAATAGGAACAATCACTCCATAAACCATCATCAGTAAAATTATGCATGAGTCTTCAATTCATCAAAAATAAAGAAAAATAATCATGATTAACCACTAAAGCATCAATAAGATTAATATGGCATTTCTCGAACAGTTACAGCAAATGGATGGAAAATGGAATGATAAATGGGTGATAATAGGAAGAAGATGAATGAAATAAGTAATGAAAATAGGGACAAATCTGTGACCCAACAGAGATCACACCTGATCCCATACTGAAGCAGCACCCAGAAGTGCTCTTCCTATCTGCAGCACTGCCTGCCCAGTCTGAATCAACATAACCCTGCAGGTTAAACTTTTGATTCGCATCATACTTGAGCCCATAATCAATTGGACCCTTCAGGTACCTCAAAATATGCTCTACAGCAACCAGGTGAACACCTTTGGGATCCGTCAAGAACTGGCTCAATGTGTTCACCGCAAAACAAATATCTGGTCTAGTGTTCATCAGGTACATCAAGGACCCAATCATTTGACGATACACAGTGACATCAACCGGATCAGATGAAGCATCACACAGAAGCTCCAGGTTCGATGCCATAGGTGTGGCCATGGCCTTGCAGTCCATCATCCTAAACTTCTTCAGGATCTCTATTGCATACTTCCCTTGTCCAAGCAAGGTTCCATCTGCACTCTGCCACACCTCCATGCTTATAAAATAATGCATCATCCCTAAGTCCTTCAACTCGAGCTCGGTAGCAAGATTCCGCTGCGTGTTAGCAATCAATCTATCCTCACCTGTAACAAACAAGTCATCCACATACAAAAGTAGTATCACTGGATTGTCTTCCTCAACCTTGTAGTAAAGGTTGGAATCCGCTTTACTCTTGGTAAAGCCCAAACTGGATAGAAAGCTGTCTATCCTACCATACCAAGTCTTGGGAGCTTGCTTCAAGCCATACAAGGCTTTCTTCAACCTGCACACATATGAACCCCTGTCATGTGTCTCAAAACCGAGTGGCTGCTCCACATACACTTCCTCTTCGACTACACCATTCAAGAAAGCTGTCTTGACATTCATCTGGTGTATCTTCCACTTCATCACTGCAGCCAGAGCAAGTACTGATCTGATGGAAGTGTACCTGGCTACAGGTGCAAAAGTCTCTTCATAGTCAATCCCTATTTCTAGGAGAAGCCATGAGCTACAAACCTCACTTTGTATTTCTCCATGTTACCATCTGCAGCATGCTTGATCTTATAGATCCACTTGGAAATCACAACAAACTTCCCTTCAAGTCTTGGGACCACATCCCAAACATGATCGATTGGTACTTCTCGACCATGGAATCCTTTTACTGTATCCCGTATCCTGGGAACTTCAGATTCTTTAATATATTCAATAGATAGTTTGAACTTCGTTGTTGGAACAAATGTTGTAGTCCTTCTTTTGTAGGTGATGGTACACGATCTTTCCTACAAAACAAGTTAAATTGCATGATTATAAACTTCTCATAGTTTTTTCAAAAAACACATTCTTATGCATAAAGACATATGTCATACAGTCATGCAATTATCTTAGCCAATGCTTCAATACAACATTTATCCATATCCTGTAACTTTCTAGATGTCTTCCAATCTCTACCAGAATATTGTTAAGAGTGTGCACAACTCCCAACATGTCAACAAAGAGGTTTCATTCTAGCTAAGTAGCGATGGAATGTTGTACAGTGCCATAGGCTACTTACCCATCACATGCATATTAGTAGTATACTGCTAATTAATGCAATTATTCTAATATGCATAATACACACCCTAAGTCTGGGGACATAAGCATATACATCATTGAACAATATTATTTAAACAAACAAATATGCAAGAAATGACAATTCAAATACTTATCTTTGTTTGGTTTGTAGGGTGGACTCCCTCTCAATATTTGCTTCCTTGCAGGAACTACTGGAGTGTGCTCCCTCTTGATCTTTGTTTCCTGGATTACCTGTCCTTGAACTTATCTCCTTCCTCGATCACCTATGCATACTTACTAGTATCATCATTGTGTTATCATCGATATCTCATACATAATCATACATTCATTAGTATAATCTCAATATTATCAAAACACAATAATCTTAAACATGTATAGTCATGATCATTTCAAACACGGATAATAAGCATTAGCATTCAATGTTTTAGGGAATACTTCTCTTACTCATGCATATTCATATTTGACCATAGAACTCTTCTAGTTAGTCATATCATCAAGGAAAGGTAAGAGACATAATATGCATAAACCCTAGATTACTTAAATTTCTAACTTTATAAATAATCATTATCAATCATGCCATGTATTCTTATATAAGAGATCCTAACACAAGGTATTATTCTAACTTGATATAAGAAAAACATACCTAGATTAGCATGCTAGCTAGTTATGTCTAACATACCCGCATAATGTCTTCTTGTTCTCTTCAATGACTTGTGCTAGTAACCTGCATATCTCATAGCTTAAGCATTGTAGAACCAAATTATACATACCTCGTAAGTGGAGCTTCAATGTGATCCATGACAATGGATGAATGTTTGTCTTCATGTCACCATGGTCATATGTTATTGAACTAGAACATGGTGTACCTTTCATGTTAGCGGAAAACATCAACCTCATACAATACCACAATGCATTAGTACAATCATAAGTGTCAAAACCCTAATCAATGAATATCTGCATTCATAATTTTATTAAGGTGATGCGACAAGTCTAAAGTTAATTAAGATTGTACTAAACTTAATGAAGACAAACATACCATAAACTTAATCATGAACAGATCTCGAAACATACCTAGATAAATCATAACTGTTGAGATTGCTTGTAATATTCTTATGTAAGGCCTTAGCCTCATCTCCTCTGAAACTAGAACTTCTTCACTTATGCAGGTGACCAATCCACTCTCTTCTAGAATTAACCCAATCCACTTGATTTGCAAAACTGGATCTGGAGTTGGATTAGGGTTTGTCAGGGAAACCCTAAATGTTCAAACTTTGAATTTCAAACTTCTGAAAGGATAGAAAGATGCGCCTTGATGAGCTGATCAACCTGGTATACTCGGAATTTGAAAACTGCAAAGTTTCACCACTCAAAATTGCCTTTTAGATTTTCGGATTCACTAGGGAGGACCCTGAATTAGGGTTTGAGTTTCCCAGAGCTTCACCCAACCAAATAGTTTGATCCAAAGCTCTAAACTTTGATTTTTCCAAGGAGCTTCCAGCTATGGTCACAGATTTCAAAAATTTCCATTTTTGCAGAAGCCCTAATTTTTCACCTTTCTGATCAAAGTCCCGAACAAGGGTTTGATCAAGCCTGACCTTTTTCCCAACCAAAAAATTTGATCTTGGTATCTAAATTTCGATTTTGATGAAGAGCCATGAATGAAGGTGCTCAAAATCCAACATTCTCCGAAACCCTAACTTCTCGGAGCCATGAATGAAGGTGCTCAAAATCCAATTTTGTTTTGACATAAATATGCACCTAATTGTTTCTGGTGTAACTCCGAAATTTCAGATCTACAGGGTCTGAACATTATTCTTGTAGTAGCCCAACCTGTTGTCTTTCCAACCCCATAGGTCTGACCTCAAATGGATTCTCTGAGAGAGAGTTATGCCAAGTGTCGCAACATGACCTGTTTATGGGATAAAACAGGAGAGAGAACTTGTACGGCATGCCACATGTCACTGGTTCAGTTTTGGACTCTGAAAAACTTACCTGAGAAAGTACAGTCCGTTCCCTACCTGTCACTTTTTACGAAATTTCATTTGGAGCTTCCTAACCCAAGTTATGACCTTTTTTCCTAGGTCACCTGTTTATGACTCAGATCTGGAAGAGGCAGAAACCCTATGTTGTACAGATCATAAATCACAAAGTACAACGAATTAGAGGTTGTCCTTTGGATACAAGGCACATGGGGATCTTATCTTTGACCTGTAATATTTTCAGATCCTGAAACCTATCCGAAATGTATTTATAGCGAAAGTGCTACCATGACTAATTTTTGCTATATCAAGCCCTAGCTTCGCAAGTGCAACAAGTGTCATAAATGCCATACCATGCCTTCTTTCAGGCTAGCTCTGATACCATGTTAGTTTTTTAGAATTTCAATCTGATCTAGGATCTTAACTGAGAGAATAACATGTACAACATATCTACAACATATCAAACATGGACACAATAATGCAAGCACACAAGAGACACGGAGTTTCACCGGGGAAAACCAAGAAGGTGAAAAACCCTGCAACTTCCTCAAATATAGATAGAGCAATGATACAACCCAAGTACAAGAGATAGTCCTCCTAGCAGCAGCTTCTCCTCCTCCACAAGTGTGCCACTCTCCAATCAGTGTGAGAGAGAAATAGAATGATGAAATAGAGTGCCTTCCGGACTCTATTTATACTTGACTTGACTTGCCTAATAACCTTTACTAAGTCTGCCTCAACTTAACCACATAACACAATGCTGACAGGGCCGACCCCCACTAGGGTGGTCTAATAACCCTTTTACCCACATGACTTATACAGGGCCAACCCCATCAAGGTGGTTTAATAACCCATCAAGTATAAGTTACGACACTTACAATTTAAATGACGACACTTCCGTATAGAGGCATAATAACATCTCTATAGGAATACAAACACTTCCGTATAGAGGAATAATAACATCTCTATAGGAATACAATATACATAGGTGAAATAAATTCCGAAGTTACAATTACATCAACACATTAAACTATGTGTTCCAATGAACAATCCTTGTAATAGGAGTTTTGACTAGTTTCTTCTTCGGTAACTTAACGGATTCTTTCCATTAGGTTGAAAATAAGAACTCTGCAACATCCTTCGAGTGAATTTCATCCATTCATAAACCAACGTTATAATACCACTCTATGCACTCCCTACGGTGTCTTGTTCCCAGGCAAGATTCTAATTTGTTTGCAGTTTGTTAGTGTCCAAAGGTTTAAGATGATCTTGGTCTTAGTCATCTCGTATTCTAGGCCATATTTGCATTTGGCATGACCAATTAGGATGCCTATGTTGCAAATATGCACTTCTTTGTATTCGACGATAACTTTATTGCACCGAGTGAAACGAGGTGCTCTACAGCCCAGTATGGGGGAGATGTTGTAATGTTTGTGATGTAACGTTTGTGATGTAACAAAATAATTAAAAAAATTCATGTCGGCTCATAAAATAAAAAAAATTATGGAAAGTATTTTAAAAAAATCCATGTTGGTTCATAAAATAAAAGATTATGAAAAGTAATTAAAAAATAGATGTTCGTTTATAAAATAAAAACTTAAAACTTAAACCCGAATCTATCAATCAAGAGAGATCAAATTTCTTGAGTTTAAATTTAAAAAAAGAAATACACCTCAAGAAATTGGATCCCTCTCGGTGCTTGATAGATACGGGTTTAAGATGGATCTATGTCGGTATATCTACAACTTCTGAACGTTAACATGAAGTGATGGACATGGTCTTTCATACACAGTGTAATCAAGGTAGGCTACCAAGTTTCTACCCAAACTCTTGGAAACTATTACAGCAATGAAGGAAAATGCTTTAAGAAAATGAGCCCTATTCGGTTGCAGTGCGGAGGGGTTTATTGAGCCAAAAGTAATCCACGTTTGGCTGGTCCTTGATTTTGGACAACCTTCTCCTTGGCAACAGCCAAAGTACCATGGACATTCCCTACCCCAATGCACTTTTCTATCACAAAGTTGAAACAATCAAACATTTGCCTCGGCTTGTCCCTATGGCAAGTCGTTGTGGGAATGGGCCTCAAACCTATTTTCACAACTCTTCCCCATGTCTATAGCTTGGGTGTTTCCTCCCCTCACTAATAAGCTCTCATGGGCGATGAAATTTCATGCAACATGGTAGTTTGGAGATTGTATTTATGATATGGAAGAAAGTAAATGGATAATTTTAAAAAACTTTCATTTCAAAAGTTTACCTAGGATGATGGAGCTTCAACCTTTGCACACCTTCGCTTGCAAATCCAAAATTCCAAACTGGGAAGGTGGACCTCGAGGCGACACATGTCACGCGGCTTCCAAAATACCCAGGGGTGGTTCCATGCACAGTGAATTGGGTTCGCCTGGAGGTTCACTTCCCCGTTGATTCTACTTACTCTCACAGATAAGGTAGTGTGTTGTGCATAGAGCAAGCCACATAGTTAAGGAACTCAATAAGCATAGAAGGCGAAGTGGAGAGCATCACCACTAGCCACCCCTTTCTCGGCCCAAGGATGATAAGTTCCCTTGGCTAGATCTAGTTATTTGAATGGAGAAGCACCTTTAGCAGCAGGACGATGATGGACGAGACCCTGGTATGGCTATTGACGAGCCACCAATTAATGGGTGGGCCCCACACCCATATCATTGTGAGCCTTCTCCGGAGATGGAATTTGTTGTCTTTGCTTTATCTTAATGTCTATGTTTATTGTGGCCATTAGATTTTGTTTTCGCTCTCTATGCTTTGGCCTATTGCCATATGAATGTTTTTTTTTTTTTTTTGGATTTGTAAATCCTCAGGGGCTTGGACTTTATAGTTTGTGATAACCCTCTCGGCGCCTACATGTCACCAAGTTTTTCTCATTGCGGTTGCTTACGCACCGTGTTCTTGTGCGTATATAAAACACACGCATGCACATGTGTGCATATAAAATTAATTATTTGATTTTATTAAGAGTTTAAAGTTATGATTGCACTAAAAAAATGATGCAATAATCGTATTGGCATTAAAGGAAACCCAAGTAGTGTCCCCACGAGGATAAGTTAGACTATGTTGTCTTGATTTTGGATCCAAGGGTGGTCCCCACCGAAGCACCGCAGCATTAGGCAGTTATAGGCAATGAACGCACAATTGCGGTTACAAGCGTGGCTCCCATCTAAAGACCGGGGCACCACGCATATATGGAGTTGACTGCTCCCATATGCTTACTTAACGATCAACTCTATTGGAGTTGGAGAGGATTTGGCGATGGATCAGTGGTCTAACTTCCAAATGCATGTTTGAAGAATGGGCCATATAGGATACATTTTCTCGATAAGCTTCATCCAATGAGGATGGATGCTAATGCACCCAGGTTTAACGTTGTGCAAAACCATTAAAACAATTCAATTCGGTCGCTCTTCGGCCAAGAGATCGGAGTGAGGGGTATCTATTAAGCAAAATTCACCCATATCTTTCCCCTCGGCCTAGTTATTGTTGTATGTTCTGGGCTACATCCACAAGGGCAAGTACAAGCACTAGCATGTCACTGGCCTAGTTATTGTTGTATGTTTTGGGCTACATCCACAAGGGCAAGTACAAGCACTAGCATGTCACTCGCAAGACTTTTGAGGTCTACAGTAACCAGCGTCTTTCGCTGACCAAGAAAGCGTGTTGGAACTTATAGGATATATCGAGAATGATAACGAGGAAGGATGGAATTATAGAGAGAGCATGAGCATGCTAGTTTGTTTTGGTTTTGGAATAGTAGGGTTATATTCCACATGGAAGTGGGGATGGAAGGAGTGAAAGGGAGGGGCATAAGTATGGAAAAGGAAAGCTTGGAAAACATACTTACCTTGGGCGGGGTCAATCGATGATCAGGAAGGTCGATGGCCTAGCAAGGCCACCACCTCCATTGCACTTGGGAGGAGGGTCTACCTAGCATTTCCCACTTAGGAGAGTGCACGTCATAATTTGTGGCAGCGGAGGCTCGCGTTCGCGCGGCCTCCACAAGAAATCTAAATCAAAAGTCGAATAACACAGCAAGCTTGCAGAACCAAACTACGGCAGCGGGTGAGGTATGACACCCTTCTGTACGCTTCCCCTCTTGCACCGCAATCTAGAGGCTCGCGTTCGCGCGGCCTCCACAACAAATCTAAATCAAAAGTCGAATAACACAGCAAGCTTGCAGAACCAAACTACGGCAGCGGGTGAGGTATGACACCCTTCTCTACGCTTCCCCTCTTGCACCGCAATCTAATGACCTACCATTGGTCCGCATGTTCTGCAATCTAATGGCCGACCATTGCTTGAGAGTAGAGGAGCTGTCAAGAAACGACTAAGATGCGATTCAATTTGCATGCATTCGATCGGAATGGGAGCCACTGATTTTCGGTCTATTGCGCTGCGTGAGAGAGAGCTAATAATGCTGGTAGCGGGCTGATTGATTGATTAAAATATCATTTTCTAAACTACAATACACACAACTTAAATTTAGTTTTCAAAACAGTGGTTTTAGCTGTCCGCTGCGTTGTAGGATTCTCGGCTCTAGCCCGAGGGCCCTTCTTAACTAAGTGTGCACCTACATTTTTAACTGCCAAAAGCATATTTTGTGAGATCTTCCTCTTCCTCTGTGGGGGGTTTATTAAAACTGGTGATTGATTGACAAATGTATGTGGATGGGTTTTATCTCTCGCAGACCGGGGGCATTATCTTCCCACCATTGCCATTTTATTCTATTCAAAACACCAACTTATAATGTGTTCATGTTTGTGTTCAACATGGAACCACCACTGCGATCGGCCTCCACACCAAAACTATATCGAATTACACTGCGAGTAACTACTATTGGCTGCTGCTGCGATGAAGGGATTCCATGTTGCTCTTGCTATTCTTTGTTGGCTCTGCTGCGTGAGAGAGAGGGCCAATGCCAGGACTTGTTCACCACAGTATGCTCGGTTCTCACCCGAGAGCACTCTTGTTATTCTTTGTTTGCTCTGTGCTGCAGTCATCCACATTGATATTTATTATTCTCCTCTGTTCTGTCTCATATAAACATAAGAAGAGCACCCCTCAAACAAAAATAATGACGACGGTTACAGCATTATAATCCCACGTTTTTGCAATTTACTTGTTTTATTTATTTGGCAGTTGGCCTGAAAAATAGACTGCTTATCGTCAAAATCCAAGACCAAATACTAACCATTCATTCATTCATTGTTGGTGCAAAGTGCAAACAATTGACAACGCCTGCCATCATTTTTTTAAATCACTTCTGATACATCTCAGCCTTCTTTAAAAATTACTTGTGTCATTTTATAAAAAATATCCCTGTCCATTGGCTTTCTCCAGCAAGGATACCAAAGTTTATCTTAAATAAAATTCGACAGAAAATGTAGCTCCTTGTGGACAGGGAAAAAGAATAGGGAAAGAATTCACCTGGTTAAATGGAACAAAATTTCCATGCCAAAAAATCTTGGTTGTTGGGCATAAGAGACATTCATTTTCAGGTTTGGTAAAAGCCTTGGCTTTGAAAAGCTCGTGGAGATGAATTATTGCGTCGAGAAGGCCTATTTTTACAGCCCGGGTGGGGGAAGTGTCCGTCTGTTCCATAAAAGTGAAAAATAAAAATAAAAAATACGAATGCATGCATCAGTGTGCTGTAGCATAGGGGCGAGAGGGATGTACTGTAGTTTAGTGGTGAAAGGTTGGCAGATTTGATCCCTCTCGGCGAGTTGGATGGATCTATACTGGTGGGTAAAGGCTTATGGAGTGAGATAATTCATGCAAAATACCTTAAAAAAATCAATCTGTTCTTGAATGGCTTAGAGATCCTTTCAAAAAGTCAACTAATGTTTCAAATGGCTGGAAAGCTTTTCTAGACACAGTTCTGTTCCTGGAAAGGTGGATAGCCTGGAAAGTTGGTAAGGGGTAGCTTACTAAGCTCGGTGAAGATCCTTTCACAGGAGGTGAATCTTTCTACAAACTTTCCCCTGCCTTGGTTACATATCTGAATTGCCATGGATTCAATATTATAGCTCATATAAAAAGACAAGTTGTAAGACATCGTGGTCAATCTTATTGGTATCTGGCCGAGGAATTGGGACTTCATGGTGGACTGGCAGCTGAATGGAATGGTTTTGTCAGAGGGCTTATTCGTTGTGGTATTAGGCTTTCTGGGCAGGAGGACCAGTTGATGTGGTCCTGGAACCACAACAACAGGACAAGTTTCTGCCAAATTAGCTTATGAGGCAATCATATTTTCCTCTGAGGTTACTGATGAAAAGTGGTGGTTTCACATTCTGTGGAAATGGTGGGTTCCGCTAAAGTTAAAACTTTTTCATTTTTGCTGGCTGGTCCTGTAAGATAAGATAATGGGTTGGGATAATTATTTAAAAAGAGGGGGGTTGGCCCAAGTTTATGTGATATGTGCGAATCCAACGAGGAGTCTACTGATCATTTATTTGTATCCTGTAGGTTTGCTCAACAGTTCTGGAAGGAGGTCTCTTTAAGCCTTCACATTCCTTTTTGTTGGATAAATTCTACCTTTGAAGATTGTCTCTCTCAGTGGATAAAACAATCCTCTGGGCACAACAAGCTTCCCCTTTTTCTGATATGGGCAATTTGGAATCATAGAAACAAAACTCCTTTTGCAAATGCACGGGCAAATAGCACCCTGGTGGTTTCCAAACTTCTGGGTTTTTACAATGAGTATAGGAATGATTCTAAGGAGAATCCATAAAACAGAGTCCTGTTCTGGTTATTTCCATGGTCCATCTTGTAGGATTTCTTGATGGGGCATCTCATAATGGTTTATGTGGTGCTGGAACGGTATTAAAAGTGTCTCGAACACAGGTGTATCTCCTTTGGATGGGATGTGGGGTTGGAACAAATACATGGGCAGAACTCCTGGCACTTTGGGATCTCTTATTTTTTGCTTTTAAAAATAGTATTTTTATATTTGCAGGTGCCTGGAGATTCAAAAGTAATGAAAAGTAATAGTAGATTGGGCCGATGGTAAGCAAAATCTCCAGGTTTCTTGCTTGGATCAGTGGAAGCAAAGAATTGATGTTCTGAAAACACAATTCCTTTTCATCAACTTCAAGCACATCTATAGGCCGTACAATTCTCTGGCTGGCAGTACAATTCTAAAAAAGCAATGGTACAGAAGGAGGAGTGATATTTTTTTAACACTTTGAAGAGCACAGGTTGAAGAAAAAAAAGGGAGCTTACAGTTCTCTTAGAACTTGACATATCAGTCCTAATTTTTGTTGTTGCTGGAAGGTGAAGGTTCAGTCAATAAGTGTCACACGAGTGTATATTTTGTTAGCACAGTGCTGTCAAAGAGGAGATCTGAAATTAGGCTGTACTAGTTTATATTTATGTCACTTTCTGTGGGTCTTCTTGTTCTATATAACTCCAAAGCGTCGAAAAACGCTTATGCTTATGTGTGTTTCTTCTTGTTCTAGAACTCCCAATTGCCGAAAGCTCTGATGTTTCTTTGTGTGTCAACTCCCAAGTGCCAAAAAAAACTATTAGAGCAAGGAAATTGTTCCGTCTTCTTGTCCTAAAACTGGAGTGTCAAACATGTCAACAACGTTTTTCTTTGTATGTGTTCTTCTCCAAAAACTCTTACAGCGAGGAAAATGCTTTTTTCTTTGTAGTTCTATTTATGTCTTCTTGTCCTAAAACTCGTCAGTGTTAGTAGTTGTGATTTTTGGGGGAAAATATATATATATATATATATATATTCACTCTTCCAAGCAGTCAAATTTAAACACACGGGGTTCAGAAAAAACTATTTGGTAACATCAAAATTTAAGTATACATAATAAGTCTGACGGCAAGGCAAATGTTTGTCTTATTGTCCTAAAACTCCTCGGTGTTTGTAGTTGTGATTTTTTGGTAAAAAATTATAGATTCACTATTTCAGATAGTCAAATTTAAACATACAGCATTCATCAGAAAAAGCTATTTGGTAACATCAAAATTTAAATATACGAATGTGCGGGCACCCTGCACTCTAGTTTTACATGGTTTCCACCACCACTGCTGTCCCCTCCTGCCTCTTCCAAGACCATAGCCTAAATGTATCCTGCCTCCTCTTCCAAGAACACATCCATATATCCTAAATGTGCAGTGCACTATTTCCTCATCCTCACCCCTCAACCTCGTTGCACTCTCCGTAGTCCGTAGTCTTTGAACGAAGAGACTCAAAATGTTTGCCTCCTCTACCTGAAGTCTCCCTGGCTGTATGCCCTTTTCCATCCTTGGTTCCAGATTGAGGAACGATCTGGGTCTGCCGCATCCGACAAAGAATGAATTCCCTTCACAGTCATATTAATGTTAATAATTAGAGGCTTAGGTAATCTGCGATTTCTGGCACAACCCACCCAAGGGTCCCTTCCTATTCTAACTCTGACCCCATATGCCAGCCAACTTCCAACTTGTGGAAAAGCTTTGACTAGGGCCTTCCAGAGTATAGAGGCTCCTACTATTGTTTTCACTGGAAATCTGGTCCAGTCTTCAAGGGACGGAGAATCAATATGTTTTTGGAGCGTTACCTGCTTCCAAAGTCCATCATGTTTTTAAAGTCTTCGTAAAATCCTTGTTCCCATGGTTGGGTATCACGTCATACTTTGTGGGCAAAAGCCTTCATAAACTCTATGTTGCCATGGTTGGGCATCACGTCATAATTTGTGGGCAGCAGAGACTCTGCTCGTGTTAGACAACCAAATTAGACAGCAAGTGTCGCGTTAAATGATTACTTGTAGTCATTGTTAATGACTCTCACTGCTCTGGACAACTCCTCCTCTGCATTCTTGCATCTGATTATTGGATGAGAAGCGAGAAACCAATACACGCGCCATTCATTGATTGATAGTTGATACAAACAAACCGCAATGCCTATCCATTTTGAAAATGAGCACGCACCCTGCACTCTTCGTTTTATATTTTATATGTTTGAGCACGCACCCTGCAATCTTCGTTTTTGAAACATCATTATGTGTTCAAGAAGGCGACAATATGTACCCCAACATCATCTTCCGAAAATGGAAAATCCCCCGAATGCTCCGGAAACCCCATTGTCACACACAACAAATCTTTCAATGTTTACGAGGGTGCGTGCTGCTTATACTATTGTTCACGACTTTGGGACCAACACGACATATCTTTTTGTCTCGCTTCTTCCTGCAACAAGGCCAAAGACGCCAAGCCACACTGCACTCCCAAAGCCACAAGGAAAAGTTCTCAATTGCCTCCGGAGAAATTGCTGATTGAAATCAAATTCGCATGGATAAACCATCACAACTTCGGAGCACGGAACAAAAATTTTGTTTAGCATACAAACAAACCCCAAGAGCAAACGTCATCATCTCTCTACAATGGGAAAGCTGTGTGATAAACCCCGCATCGCACCACCAAGTCAGGTTATACATAGGACGACTTGCCATGGTCTGGCATCCCAGATTTAAATTATGTTCTACAGAAGAAGAAAAACGAAAATGGAAACCAAAGACTAGAATCCACAGCTGCTTGGACGCACGGATCGTTTCTATTGCCGTTGGGCCAAAGCAAATTCACTCCAACCAACAATTCATTCAAACAAACAAACAACTTCTCATTCTCATTTTGTGTCTAGTGTTGTTGGGATGCGCCAGGCTGGTGCTGTAGTGCAACGCACAAGCGACGCCCGAGAGCAATATCATGTGATTCTCTGAACCACGTATCAGATATTAAACTGATAAGAATAGATACTACACTTGATCTTAGCCAAAAGGCCGAGAAATGTATGTTTTTTCCCTTCCATCCTCCTTTTCTAGTATCCCCCTTCCTTGTCTTTCGTATATTAATGCATGTGGTATATGTATCATTTACATTTTTTCAAAACAAACCATTATATATTTTCCCACTTTTAATAATACTTTGATTTTAAACGACCAATGTAATACCCCATTTTGACCCTTAGGATATATTAGTTTTCAATGTAAATATTGTATACATGCGTTATATGTATGCCTGGCGTGGAGCTCAAGGCCAAGGCCCCGCTAGTGTATGTTCGTATTTTATTTAAAATGGCAAAGCATTGGACATTATGTTACCCATGTGCTATTTAGCCATGGAACATTGTAAAAATGATGTAAATAAACATCAAGCAATAAAATACCAAAACTGGCTATAGAGGTAACGAATGAGAAGGGGCCATGTGTATCCACTAGGGAGTGATGAGAGGGCTGTGGGATTGAACCATATGTCACCTTGAGAAACCATTTGACTTTCCTTGCTGACATTTAATTCTGTGTAAGAAAGTTGTTGAAGATTTCAGTGCATGGCTTTGATGGAGCATGAGCAGCCCAGAAATTCGTATGGCAGAGTATGGGCTCTGTTTTCTTGTACCACAAGTCACTCTACCTCATGGGGATTGCTTCTTCCTCATCCCCATTCCATTGTGGAAGTAACCAGCATCATTTTTCACCCAAAAAACGAATTGCCAGCAGTGGGAAAAACCAGAAATCGCAACTGTGCAAGAACCTACGTTTTGAAGAGCCAAAAATGCCCAGATTTGGTATTAGACAGTAAAATCCAATGGGGAATCCATAGGTATGAACCTTGGGGCAAATTTGGGAGCATTAGCTACCCCGAAATCCATGGGAAAACCAAGTTTTTGCAGCCCAGAAAATCAGTGACGGATTTGAGTTATTCGTTGACACAATGGTGAGAAATCCAAGTGTGGATGTTGGAACAGAGGTTGGGTTTGCTTGATAAACCCAATGAAGGCTGAAATCTCAGGAAGCTAGCAGCTAGACCTTCCTATGCCCATCCTGAAGAGCACTGGAGGGAAGAGTTTCCTGAGGGACTGTGTAGCAGAGAAGGGGACTTTCCTTGTGTTGGATGTGGTAGGTAATGTGGGTACCTGACTATTGAGTTCATTTGAGATGCCTGTAGCTTTGTTGTTGAGCTCACTGGCTTAACATTACCCTCCTCTATCTTCTTGTATGCTTGATAAACCCAACTAGGTGTTGGCTTAGCATGACCATTTGAGTGAACCCATGGCTGTGAGTGAGTCTGTCTAGTTCCTCCTTAGTGGATACACAGCCCAGCTCGGGGATGATCTCTCAGCTGAAAGAATAGAGGCCGGACAGAGATCTATGGTTGGGTGGAACGTTGCTCTCACATAGCCAGTTGTTGGACAGCTTCCTCTCAAAGATAAGTATTCTCTGTGGTTTAAATTATGTTCATTCTATGGTTTGCCCTGTATGTTAATTTACTCATGTAAATTGAATGAAAAGATTATCTTAAACTAGTTGGCATGAAGCCTGTGCATAGCATGAGAATGAGATTGATTATTATGTGATTGTTTCACTATTCTGCCTGAAGGAAATAGGCTAAAGCATCTCCTTCTGCTTATATGTTATTATGGTTATTCTGCTGTGATATAAATTATATGCATTTTGTGTTCTGCAATATGTAAATGGTCCATGTTTAATGAGATGAAATGATTATCCTAATATGAGATCTATGCAGGGCATTGGAATGAGAGTGGGTCTCTATATGTTGAATCTATCCTCTGCTGTGATATATATGTTATGCATTGCTATTTGTGAGTGTGCAAATAGGATTTAATTCCGTTGTGCTTAGTTAATTTGAACTTACACACATAAGTTTTAATTATCCATGCATTTCTTAGTAATGAATGAGGTTGAGATTGTCAATAAGCCCGGTAGTTTGGTTAACATTTCCTCCCTTGCATCGGATTGACGGAAGGAGACGTTACAACCAAGCTTGTACCGAGTGATTATCTCATAAATGTTCTTAGCCCCTTCGCTCTCTTTACACCAGCTTAGATCCAAATCCTAGGCTCTATCAAGCGCCGAGAGGGATCAAATCTCCCGAGGTGCAAACCTCGGCTCAGGTATTGCACTCAAGATCAAATCTCCCGAGGTGCAAACCTCGGCTCAGGTATTGCACTCAAGATCAAATCTCCTTGAGTGCAATACCTGAGCCGAGGTTTGCACCTCGGGAGATTTGATCTTGAGTGCAATACCTGAGCCGAGGTTTGCACCTCGGGAGATTTGATCCCTCTCGGCGCTTGATAGAGCCTAGGATTTGGATCTAGGCTAGTTTCAGTCGTGGGCGGTGACACAAAACTAGAGTTTGATCAGCATTGTAAGGAACGGGTTAAGTTGAAAACACAGATACATTTACGAGGATTATCATAACGTAAGTAATAAGTATTAAGGATTGAGTAAATTGTTAAACTGGAAAATAGAGACAATTCGCCTAACTTTTTTTTTCGATTCTCTTTTTGTTGATCTATGTTTTGTTTTGTTTGTTCTTCTCCTTCTTCTGCCGTTATTTCGTACATTTTGCTTTATTTGTTGTTCTACAAACTGATTTTTTTGTTCTTCTAATTGCTTCAACTTTCTCTCTCGATACACTCTTTGTCGATCAATGTTTCATTTTCTTTGTGATTCTCGTTATTCTGTTGTCAATTCGCCCAATTTTTTTTTTCAATTTTCTTTTTGTTGATCTGCATTTTGTTTTGTTCGTTCTTCTCCTTCTTCTGTCGTCATTTCGCCATTTCATACATTTTGATTTATTTGTTGTTCTGCAACTTGATTTCTTTGTTCTTCCAACTGCTTCAACTTTCTCTCTCGATATACTCTTTGTTGATCAACGTTTCGTTTTCTTTGTTCCTCTCGTTCTTCTGCTGTCAATTTGTGTAACTTTATTTTTCGATATTCTTTTTGTCGATCTGCGTTTCGTTTTCTTCGTTCTTCTAGTTCTTCTACTATCATTTCGTCCAACTTTCTTTTTCGAAATTCTTTTTGTTCTTCTGCTTTTTGTTTCAAGTCTTCTTCTCGTTCTTTTGTTGTCACTGAAATCAATGCATTCATACATTGAAATCAATGCGTCCATACACTAAAATCAATGCGTCCACAGAATAACATCTACACTGAAAAATATGCAATAAAAAACCCCATACACTGAAATCTATGCATCCATTCACTGAAATCAATGTGTCCACAGAATAATATCTACACTGAAAAATATGCAATAAAAAATTTCAACATTGTAAAGAATAGGTTAAGTTGAAAACAAAGAAAGAATTATGAGGATTATAATAATGTAAGTAATAAGTATGCGTAAATTGTTAAACTGAAAAATAAAGACAATAATTTTGTAAGGATTAAATAAATGAAAATATGGTTCACATCGTGATCATTCTCATTCTATCTTCTTCATCTTTTCTTATCTTCACACCTGGTAGTTTTGACATCTTCTCATATCGATCATATGAGAATCTACATTGGACCTGTACTTGTATTACGTACTTGTATTCCAGCATATGACTCCTGGCAGACATGAATCATTTGAACTTCTGTTAATTGATCAATTCGTTCATGAAATTTTCGATGTCTAGTATACATTTCTTCAGATGGTATCGATATTGTCAGTTTTCAGATATGAACTGCAGTGCACGATTGGAAGTTTCCATATCAACAAAATTAGGGTTCGAATTTTCTTTGTTATCATGTTCCATGTATCCAAGTATGTCATATTCATTGGTAGTTATATTGATTCCTATATAACCCGAAAATTATCTCTCATTCATGCTTTTGAGAATCTCTTTGCACAAATAACACTTCTTCACGATCTCTTTAGTTCACGGTCGTGTTTTCTTTGTTCTTCTGTATGTTTTGATGCTTCTTTTTCTGTTAGGGATTCGAAACGTCGACTAAAGAACATGGATGCTATGGATTCTCCAAAACCTCCTGAAATCAACAACCATAGAAATCTTGCTACAAAGATTATTTTTCTCTTTTTCATGCTTCTTTTTCTGTTATGGATTCGAAACGTCGACTAAAGAACATGAATACTGTGGATTCTCCAAAACCTCTTGAAACCAACAACCACAGAAATCACGGTTTGGGAAACACTTGATTGATCCAGAGAGTTGCTAAGTTATTGGATTGCTAAACTAGATAGTTTTTGAGCTAATTTACTATCTCTTTGCATTTATTGATTTGTTCTAATTAAAATGTATAAATTATTACGAACATCTACTCTAATTATCAAAATACAATAATTATGGTAGATAAATTATGGCTATTAAATTATGTAGATATACTGGTAATTGAGGCGTTAAATTGGTAGCTAGAAACTGTGCAAAAAATAAATAAATAAAAATGTGAATGCTAATAGAAAATTCATAGGAATGCGAGCCAAACAAAAATAGCTAGATCACTATATTGATTAATACCCATTGAACATGAAGGGTGTCACAAATTTGGATTGTAACTTTGGTGATATCTAATCTAAAATCTTTGTGGTCATAGTGGGAGATTGATAACAACGATAATGCCATGTGCATGTTTATTTATATCATCCTCACTTCTCGATGCAAGTTTGTGGTGCGTGGGGCCTCCTGGAAGACGCCACATGACACGTTACAAAGGTCAAAACAAGTATGAAACAACGCACTTAATTGGTGGCAAAGGGATTTATTGTGATTTGTAATTTTGATTACTTTGTGCTTACTTTTTTTTCCTCCATGCCATGGTTCCATCCTATAAACTTTTTATCTGGTTGATAGAAGCACTATAAATCCATAGGATGTACATTATGCTAAGAGGAAACCACACAATATAAAGAATAACATATTGTAAGGCCCGTACTTGTCTTTAAAGGAAAAAAGTATGGTGACATTACAAGTAATTGAATACTCGATTAAGAATTTGGGTATCAAGTCAAGACACTATATATACCATCTTTTGAACAAGTGCTTAAGCAATTGAATGAGTAATCCAACAAAGACATAAGAAATAATCGAATATGATATGTTGTCTAGTGCATCATTTTTTATTGTTGATTACAAACTAAATGTGCAGCTTTCCTTGTCCATCGACATAAAATCCCTATCATGTTGCATATCAACCTCATCATAGGTGCAAGAACCATATTAAACATTAGCTCAATTGGACTGCATAAAACAATGCCAATCTCAGACCGTCCGGCATTATAGTCAATCATTGCGTCAAACAATATAGTCAATCATTGGGGATGCATCGAGAACTTTTCTATAGTCATTGCATTGCCTTATTGTCTAAGATTGCAAAGGTTACATCCTCGTTTGTATTGGTTCCATATGCCAGTCTAATTGTATTAGTTGAGAACTCGATTCGACGCCAAATTGTAAGGTCCTTAACTATATTCAACTCGTACTACAAATAAGCCATTTTTAATCTGCAATCCATTACACTCTTGTTGATCCAAAACTCTCAAAGGATTTTCATGCAAGTCATAACTACTCATGTTCATATCACCACATTTGGTTATCAACAATCGAAACACATATGTGCTTATACTAGCCTTACGATTTGACCTTGATCCATTGTCATGTGGATATATCGGGTGTAAGAGGAAATAATTTTAATGAGTTGACTATGTACGTTGATCCACTTAGAGACTTCTAATCGACCCAATATGACCTCAATGTAAGTTAATCCTTAACTTTAGATCATACACCAAACTAATTATTTATTTCATTTAATGTGCACACATGCAACAAGTAATGTTAATTTTCTACCTTTTATATATGAATACTAAACGATGTTTATTGATGAGAAATCAAATTCAAGCGGCCGTGGGAAACTTATATTTTGAGAAAAAGGATATCCAACTGAATTGTTCTACACCTCTCCACTTGGAGAAGAGTATTGGAAAAGTGATCAAAAGATGATTGGAGATGTAGTCAGTTTGTGCATTTGTTGGACTCTAGATAAAGTGATAATGTTTAGTGTTTTTTATATTCTCCATCCATTTTTCATGATGTGATACTATATCACAAATTTTGTACTATATTGTAAAGGAGTATTTTATTGAAATTATTTTTTGTTATTTTTTGCTTTAACGGATTTGTTCCATTGTTACTTTTTGGTGCTCATTTATTTTTTGGTGATTTTATTTTTATATTTTGTATGTACAAATATTATTTTTAAAGTCACCACGATCCTTCAATAAATTGTTTTCCTTAATTAAATTGGTTCATTCATGATCAATTAAAAAAATTCGATTTATGCATTATTAAGTCAATCAAAATGATGATGTAATGTCAAATAATGGTTAGTTGATTGCATAATATATTTATATTTAGTTGTGGTTTATGGGAGATGATGGGTCTCTCTTCTCCCATTTAATATTTTTGGCCAAATCATTTTTATGAGACTCCTTTGCCACCTTAATTGGGACCAAATAAACCTCCCAAAAATTAAAAGTATATGTATACGTCGTTGCAAAAGAACCCAAGACCATCTTTCACAATAATAAAGCCGCATTCGCAACCAATTTAGAAAATAAATATGAAAAATCGATATACATTTTTATCGGCATACGCTAAGAATTTTTTTTAGACATTTTGATAGATGTTCTATTAGTCGTTTTAATAAACGTTTCTTACCATGCTTGTGGAGGTTTCCCCTATGATGTTTTCCCAATTTTAAACAAAAAGTGTTAGTTTATGGCTCATACTACCACCAACCTCGAGGTGGGGTAGGGGATATACTTGGGACTTGGTATTTTCAAAACACGTGTGCACTTGGAGCAATATGATTTGGTATTTGTTTTATGTGATTTGTATTTGATGGCAAAATGAATTTGGGCAATATTGCACACTTTGCTCCTTTTCTACATTAACAAAGTCACAATTTCAACCAATTTAGAAAAATAGACGACGGTTTTATAGACATTTTGTTAGAAAATTACGTAGATGTTCTACTAGTCACAATAAGTCGGCGCGGCCAGATGCCCTAGTCAGCAATTAGATTTGTTCAACAATTGGGATAGTTGTAGTGCTTGATCCCTAGTTCGCAAAGGCAGTTGCAATCATCTACACGATTGGTTAGACTATTGCAATGATTGTGTCCATTGAGTGTTGGATGGTGTGTGAGCTTGTCCACTTTGGGGAGTTGGTTAAGAACTTCATCAAGTATAAAAGGAGGATGCGAACCAAAGGCAGAGCTAAGTGCTTGGAGTAAGCAACTCTTCGGTGAAGAGGTTGTTGCAGTAGCCTAAGTTGTTGAAGACCGAGATCTATAGGAGGAAAGCACGTGGGTTCATCAAGGGTTAGGCGACAAGCAAGCTGGCAAGGAGCAGCTTGTGCCCGGGCTTGTCTTCTCTTCTGCAAAAGAGTAGTAGCAATGGCAAGATTCCCCATTTTACTCATTTGTGGACTTCGATAACTTAAACCTTAGGCACCTGACTTGGATTCCCCCTCTCTTGTATTGTGTTGTGAAGTTTTACTTATGCTAATGTGAGTGTACTAAGTATTGACATGATTGTTAGATGCCCATTGTAGATCTAAACTCTGTAGTACGGCAGCGGAGTTATGGGAAGACTCTAGACGGGGAGGCGTAGTCTGCTTGTGAGTACTCGCGGCCAGGTCAAGCCCCAACGACAAAAGCAAGGCAATGTTGCACGATTGGCAAGGGGGGACCGAAATTGATCGATTCATGCTGCCACAAGTTGGCGTGAGCCCGTGGTGGCGTGGCATCTACGCTTCCCTAAAATTCTTGCAATTATTGATATAAGTTCTACAATTGTTGTAACTCAAGCGGTTAGTACTAATGTTGTTGGAAATCTGGCCAGTTTCGTGGTAGCAGGTGCTCAATTCGAATCCCCCTAAGTTACTGCACTGGTCCACGCCAACGAGTTTCCTAGGGAATCCACCCACATATGCAGGGAAGCATCCTCGTGAAGTTTACCTTGGAAAATAAGGTTCTATAGTCTTTGTGTAAATTAGGCCACCAATCTCCTTACATGAAGGATTTTCCTTGCTATTGTATCGGTTTAGGAATGTCCACTCGACACACTGATCATGTGCTTCTTAGACATGTCCCATATTTGATGTTAAAAGACACACCTGTCATTAAGACCCAGTCTGTACAAGTGTCTGTTAGTCTATGCGTAGTAGACAACCTTCAAAACAACACATGTTTGTGTTTTTGCATGTCTATGGATACATGGCTACCATGGAAAAGCCATATCTCCACTAGATCCTTAAAGAAATCATTGACTTTGAATAGATATGAATCGAAAGGCCATCATCTGTACTTATCAGTACTTCTCCTGAGTCGATTTTCAACAAGTGGTCTAGCCTAACACGAGACTGGCATGGATTTCCTACACTCTGAAAGTTGAATCCTTGGAAGAATAAGAACCATATGTAGATGTGATCATGATGCACTGGCTTGTTCACATGATACTTTAGTGTGCTCTGATCGGTACATATAACCAGCATAGATCCATCTTAAACCTGTATCTATCAAGCACCGAGAGGGATCCAATTTCTTGAGGTGTATTTCCATTTTTAAATTTAAACTCAAAAAATTTGATCTCTCTTGATTGATAGATCCGGGTTTAAGTTTTAAGTTTTTATTTTATAAACGAACATCTATTTTTTAATTACTTTTCATAGTATTTTATTTCATGAACCAACATGGATTTTTTTTTTTAAATACTTTCCATAATTTTTTATTTTATGAGTTGACATGAATTTTTTTAATTATTTTTATCACTTTTTACATTTTATTAGATGTAACGCTACATACACGTTACAACATCTCCCCCACATCTCCCCCATACTGGGCTGTAGAGCAGCTCGTTTCACTCGGTGCAATAAAAGGTTTTCATGATAGGAAATGCTAGGCCTTATGTAAAGAGTATCATTCCAGAGCCTTTCATCTCTATCAACAGAGAATCCATTTCTACATTTTTTTAATTATTTATATACGTAGTGATGTGGATGGTCTATATTTCCGTCTCACTGCTCTAGACAACTCCTCCTCTGCATTCTTGCATCTGATTATTGGATGAGAAACAAGAAACCAATACACGCGCCATTCATTGATTGATAGTTGATACAAACAAACCGCAATGCCTATCCATTTTGAAAATGAGCACGCACCCTACACTCTTCGTTTTATATTTTTGAGCACGCACCCTGCAATATTCGTTTTTGAAACATCATTATGTGTTCAAGAAGGCAACAATATATACCCCAACATCATCTTCCGAGAATTGAAAAATCCCCGAATGCTCCGGAAACCCCATTGTCACACACCATCACAACTTCAGAGCACAGAACAAAAATTTTGTTTAGCATACAAACCCCAAGAGCAAACGTCATCATCTATCTACAATGGGAAAGCTATGTGATAAACCCTGCATCGCACCACCACGTCAGGTTATACATAGGACGACTTGCCATGGTCTGGCATCCCAAATTTAAAGAATGCCACAGAATTATGTTCTAGAATCCACAGCTGCTTGGACGCACAGATCGTTTCTATTTCCGTTGGGCCAAAGCAAATTCACTCCAACCAACAATTCATTCAAACAAACAAACAAACTCCTCATTCTCATTTTGTGTCTAGTGTCATTGGGGTGCACTAGGCTGGTGTTGTAGTGCAACGCACAAGCGACGGTCAGGAGCCCCAATAGCAAGCTATTGTGAGTGGGTCCTCCCCCTAAAAAAATACATTTAATATCATGTGGTTCTATAAACCACGTATCAGATATTAAACTGATAAGAACAGATACTACACTTGATCTTAGCCAAAAGGCCGAGAAAGGTATGCTTTTCCCCTTCCATCTCTCTCCCTTTTCTACTATCCCCCCTCCCTTGGCTTTCATATATTAATGCATGTGGTATATATATCATTTACATTTTTTCAAAACAAACCATTATTTTTTCCCTAGGAAAAAAGCATAATTTCATTAATGGATAATCAAATTACATATTGTATAAGAGCTTCTGAGAACTCTTTCAGAAATAAAGCTTTTCAGCTTTGAGTAACAATAAAAATGCAGTAAAAAATGTTAGATCTCCTAGGATCCCGTAAAATTACATCGAATATGTAGTAACCAGCTCATATAGAGCTGAAATAATAAAAAAGAGAAAGCCACAGATGTAGAGACAACAGATGTAAACCCACAGAAAACGAAATGTTTGTAGAGCCACCAGCATCTAGAACTGAAGATTTTCTGTGTTGGCAAAAGTAAAGTTCACACCGCACCGTGAAGCATCCAGCCAAATTGTCTGTTGACAATGTCTGCCGATCGATGCCGCTGCTAATAAAGAAGAGGAATCCCGCATCAGAGTGGATCTCCACCCCTTTCTAACAGCAGTTGATGCCCCCGTCGTGGACACATTTCCCTGCATACACCCCTCAGCACTTAGATCCGCCGTCGTCGCCACTGTTAAGCAGAAGCCCACCTAGCAATGGGTCTCCGCGCAAATAACCCACCACCCCTCCGCAAATAAAGAAGAGGAATCTCGCATCAGAGTGGATCTCCACCCCTTTCTAACAGCAGCTGATGCCCCCGTCGTGGACACATTTCCCTGCATACACCCCTCAGCACTTAGATCCGCCTCCATCGCCACTGTTAAGCAGAAGCCCACCTAGCAATGGGTTGCCGCGCAAATAACCCACCACCCCTCCGCTTGCATTGGGCCGACCGCCCCTGCCGCATACGCTACAAAAAATAATGTGTTTATGGCCATAGCCGCCGCAGGAAACCTCCCACTACCATGCTAGTTGAGGCTACTGACGCCGTCGAGAGAGCCGCCTTCATCCTTAGCCGAATGTACGCTTCCTTGCCGCACGCCCTGGTCACAATAAGCTAAGGGGAAGATGGATGGCGGCCATGGATGGATCCATGGTCACCGGTTTCAGCACGGCTCTCAACCCTAGCGATCGCCGCTGTAACCTAGAGCTCGCAAAAAAAAATCCCTGGATCGAACCTCAAAACAAACCATTATATATTTTCCTACTCTTAATAATACTTTGATTTTAAATGACCAAGCTTGTACCGAGTGATCATCGTAAATGTTCTTAGCCCCTTCGCTCTCTTTACATGAGCCTCCTCGTGATACCCAATGATTTCTCGCCTAGGTATCCCATGAAGTGAAAAGAATGAAACACTTGGAACGGAGTGTGCAACGAGGGACATATGCACTGTTATTGAAAGTCCGTCCAAGCCTATGTCCACATATATGACAAACTGGGATAAGTCATGTGAGGTCCAAATTACTCATGTTTTTCATAAGAAGCTTGAAGTTGAGAAATTGATACATAAACTTTTCAAATATCGAAGGCAAAGGAAAAACTTGATGCAATGCGTGTAGGAGAGTTCCATATTACTAGTCTTAGATACGAGATGAGATCTAAAGTGAGAATGGTTTTTTCCCGCCACCATGGAGAGTGCCATTAAATATGCGAGACAAACAAAAGAAAACAATTCGCAATCAAGATGTGTCAATCCTGTTCTACGCAAACCGGACAAGATTTCACGCATATGCTTCTATTATTGCAAAAGTGATCCATGCTACCGTTCGAACCCTCTCGACCATTCTACCAAGTTTTCGCAACATGATGCAAATTTTGGTTTTCCACTTTCGGTGTCATTTGTAGGCATCGAACATAATTTTTGGCCCCAAAATGTTGTGTGTAAAGTACCCCCTCCCTTCGCATGGTTTTTCTCATCGAGAACTTCTCTCTGAGCTTTGGACCTAATTCAAACTTCAAGCGCAACAGTTATGTCCCTGATATGTTGACCATCGGTTTTTCACCTCAATGTCAATGACTCTCAGTCTTCCATGCCTCGTCTCTTCCCCTTCTTGTCTTTTCACACCCCAAGTTCATTGTAAACAAAGAAAAAGTATTATCACCCTTTGTAGAGAGTTTTGCACGTGAGAGTAGCTAAGCATCTCTTCTTAGAGATTGCCACCACCATGCATCTGACCATTTGATAATAATACTCGCAATCTTCTACAATGTGTGTGCCCTTCATTCTATTTACTTATTTCTACGATTGTGCTTAGTTAATTGTTGATATACACATTAACTTCCATGGATCGGTGTGGGTCAACCATATTCTCACCTCAATCTAGATCTACAGTGTTAGAGCCTTATGTTTCCCAATGCATGCCCCTCTAACGAGGTCAAAAGTAGTTACCAACAACAAAGGTGGGATAGACGAGAACAAAGATCAACATAAGAATAATTGACATAATTTGGTTAACAAGTAAAAGGCCAACTGAAAGTGAGTAAATGGCACCTAAATCGACGAAAGTTGGTTCGACCGGAAGATGCAAGTCTATGAAAGCTAAGAAGATATGCGATAATGACGAATTATTAAAGGAAGTATAAATATCAAAGAAAGTACTCATTCAAGTAATAAATGAGGTAAGGAGCAATAAAATAAGTTACTGAGAAGAAATTCACACAAGTTCACCGTGTCCCCAAGAAACCCCAAACCATCGAGATAGAGAGAAGTCCATTAATCTAGTACGGATCAATAAAGGTGGTAGTGATATCGAGGAGATGGGAACTGTGACGGACAAAGAAGGTGGTAAAATAATTGGACTGGATAACATAGAAAGCCGATCCCAAAACCATATTTGAGATCATTAATCACTTAAAGATAGATGAACTAGGCCGGGTTGCATAGTTGAAGAGATATCAAACTTGGTGTACTAATGAAGTTATGGAAAAGTGAACAGGAGAAGTGGGTAGACAGAGTAATAAAGATTTTACAAGCCAACAATCACAGGGTTTTAAACATGGGCCCGTTGATGCAATTTCAAGGCTTGAAAGAAGAGTCGACAAAGTTTGTAGTTGGAATGTACCATGATGAGAACACACAGTAAGCAAAATTTATCTCAATCGACGCAAAAATTATTCACAGCTTAACCTTGTTCCCAAAAGAGGGGTTTCTCATTAAGAGAAACATAGAAATTTTAACACATATGTTGGAGAAGTTTTCACAAGATACCAAAAATCAAATTCCAAAGGTTTGCCACTCATCAAAGTTACATACAAATTTGTGTGTTGGATAGCACTATCATTTTAGTCTATCTCGCATTCACATGTAGGATCTCTAATGCCCCTTTCCATTTATTAGACACTGTAGTGATATTGTTCAAAAAACAAATAAATAAACAACAAAACCAATCACACGAATGAACACTAAACATAGATTTGCAGTTGACAACCCTCACAGGAAAAACCATTGCCTTGAATATTCTCACACCTTGTGTATTGCTTCAAAAATGATCGTAGTGCTCTCTTCTCTTTACAATGGTAGTAGCATGACATCGACGGTTTCCTCTGCCCTTCTTATAGGCTCATTACTTAAGTGTGACCCCTTCATCTAATCTCAACATTAGAATAGATGTGAGATGTCGATATAATCTCAACATTAGATTAAATGTGAGCTTTTGAATTATCCCAAAAAGGTAACTCGGACTTCAGACCCATTTAACATTAATACTGCAACGCACAGCCTTGATGCTAAATGGGATTTGATGGTACTTAACAATGGGTTACCTTCCAAATTTATGAAGATAGGAGCGCCCTTCTATTCTAAGAGTAAAAATGACATAGAGTCGCTTTCTTTCAACCAGAAGGATGTAGTTCCACAACTCAGTGGGCATCACTTATCACTGCTGTAACATCCCGAAAATCACAAAAATTTAAAATTTTTCAGAGTAGCATTAATTGCTATAATTACCGTGCGGAAGTATAATAATTGTTTGTTTGTTTAACTAGACGTCATAATGTACTTGACATGTTACGTCGATTATGTGTGTAGAATGTACCACAAAAATGCATAATGTTTTTATATCTATAGTACACTATTGTGGATGTTGTTACCTCATTTCATGCATCCTAGATCAGTTACGTTTTCTTATGTCAATGTCGATACTCTATAGACTTGATTCTAAATCTATTTTATGTGCTAACTGTTTACTTTTCTTGTTGATGATGAAGGGGTCCTATGGTTACCCCGAGGCTTACTTAGATATTTTTAGCGAAAGCATTTTGAACATTATGTCGCAGATCACAGGTAAGAGAAAATAGTATTTTCGAAAGTGAATACGAAGGTC
This sequence comes from Larix kaempferi, assembly GCA_027924585.1. Taxonomy (NCBI): domain Eukaryota; kingdom Viridiplantae; phylum Streptophyta; class Pinopsida; order Pinales; family Pinaceae; genus Larix; species Larix kaempferi. Next base: position 22,783,040 of record BSBM01000887.1, read on the forward strand.
CTATATATCGTCAATTAGTTTTCAAGTTTAAAAAGAGAAATGGAATAACTTGAAAACATTTTAGGGTGAGATCTATCCCAGTTGTTTCTTCAGCTATATTCTGCAATAAGTTGTTTATAAGTTTTCATAAACATCACACTCCATTCTCAGCATTTATGTTATTTGTATTACACATGTAATTGTATAATGTTGAAAGTGTTGTGCGTCGTGATCCGTGTTTAAGTGTTTTACACCCTACACCCAAGAATTACAATATGTATTCAATTACCTATGGTAATAGGATCATGTTCTAAACTATGATGTATTTTATTTAAGTTCTAAGCCTATCTTCTGATCTGCGCACTATATGCATAACCTATTTGATAGTGTTATTATGGTAATCTATCAATGTCTATAGTTGTAGACTATACTATACCATTATAATGCTAGGGCATTAAAATTTTAACTATGCAATAGTTTTATATGCGCTTAAAGGTCTTATTACCATATATATAAAGGTTTCATTTCAAAATTATGTTCCACGTAATAATTTAGTTGTTACTTTGCAAGGGTTTAGAAATATGCAAAGTTTAAAATGATGGAATATAACTATATTACCTTAAGGTATTAAATCTCCCATGTCGTTGGTCGAAGTCTCATCCTTGTACTTAGTGCAAAGGTGAATCCTACATAATACCTGGATAATTACAATAATGGTAAACTTGACCTTTGGTATCCTGTAACCATATCATAATACGATGGTAATGTTTAAAGTAAGGGAAGGCTGATTGATAAACTTAATGCATGGTTATGCTGATAGGTTCCACGTACAGTGTTAGCTGTGAATATTAAAGTGCAATAAAGGGTATTATAGTGGAATGCCTAATGGCATCCATCGTGGCGATCTTCACGTAGCTTTCTTGGTAGTAGTGGCAAACCCTAAGTGTCTTTGGACTTACCTCGACGAGAGCACAATCTCGGCATTCATTTGGTAGGGAGTGGGTTGTTGGAGAGGCCGACCAGCCTGTGGGTCTTAGGGTTTACAAAGATGTTTTGGAGGCACCTCTACAGGGTTCGATACCCCAACCTGTGACTTGTAAACTTTTCTCAGTGAATTCTAGGAGCCGAGTCTTTCTTATGCTGAGTTTGCTAGATGTGCGTTTTGGCTCTGGTTCTCGTCGGATGCTGCAGTTTCTGGTTCAAAAACGAAGTTCTCTTGAAAAGGTAATGTCTGTGTTCCTTTCTTTCTACTCACGATAGTTATAATGTTGCAGCTGTCTTAATTGTTTTGAGCTTCATATTTCAACCTTTAACCACTTTATGTGTTGTATGGCAGGTGCTCCTCGGCTTTGTTGTTGAATGTTACAATGCAAAGGTTGGAAGCTTACGAAGCTTGGTAAGCCTCGGTGGTTTCCTATAGGTGTCAACTTGGCAACTGTTGGTCCTTATTTGGTTTTTAGCTGAAGCTTTGGTTTTCGTGGTTTAGCTGTGGAATACATTGCCGTTGTAAAGTTTGTAAGTTATATGGCGAGTGTAGGGAGGATTGAACCCTCGACGTACTTCTTCGTTTTACTGTGTATTATTTTGTTGAAAGTGTAATAGCTGCGTGAAAGGGTTTCAACCCTCGACAATTTTTGATGAAATGAAAAGAAGTTATGGTAACTCCTTATGTGTTTTGTTGTTTTATGAGTTGTGCCTGAGAGCACTGCTCCTGGAATCCTGCGTTAATTTCAACGATGTTTATTATACACTGATAAGAGAAACAACCCATTCTTGAATGTTTCTAAAATGTTTGGGTTTTGTTTTAAAAGGTCGAGAGCCAAAAATGGCTAAATGCCTAGATTGTTTGTTTTTCCATAAACCTTGTACTTGTTTTGTAAGATGATAAATTCAAAAGAACTGTGTGATCACTCTTTGTAACTACCGAGACCTAGTCTCGTATGTAACTTTTCGTTTCGTTGAATGCTGGGTTATCATCTTAGGTTTGTTTTGCAAACGTTCAAGTGTTTTAATGCAAATGGCCTTGAGCCTTTTGTCGAATGTAGTTTCTGTGTTAAGGTTAGATTTGTACAGGATGTGACTGTGTTACTATTATATGTTATGCAATGCATAATGCCTTGGTTCGAAACCCTATCTAAACGATTTCTGTGTTGTTAAAGTTAAAGGGTTTCGGTTATAAGGATTGTGAAACCCTAACCAACACTAGTATTATTTTGTTTTACTTACTGTATAAATGATAAGGGTTTTGAATGAAAAATACATGTAATCGAACTCTGTCTTTCTATTTTGATTCGATAAGAAAAGTTAACTTAGTTTATTTGAAGAAAAACGAGGGTTTAGGACAAGCGTCCGAAATAGAAGTTGTTCTGTGTTTTATTTGATCTACGATATTAATGATAAAAAGAGTGATAGTAGCTCTGCATACTAGGTATGTTTGTTTTTCGATCTCCTTACGGTTATTTCAATTCATAATTGTTGATGAAATTCTACAGTGAAAGTTTCAATACTATAATGTAGAATACTAATACGTATTAATAGAGTATTCCAATGAAAAGAAAGAAATAATAATAATATATATATTATTCGCCTTCTGTAAAGGAATAGTTAATCTATAATTAAATCTTAGATTTTGTGCAGAAATATGGAATGTTTGTGTATTTTACTTCAATTGCTATGAAGGAAATGATATTAGAATACCTAAATAAAACGATTGTTGCTATGTTTATCTATTACTAAAACAAAAGGTTTCATTTGCAATTGTAAGCAAAAAATAGAATACAGAAAAAACATGGCAGAATTTATCTATGAATGTTATTCAATCATCCTATCTATTTTTAAAAACCCTTCCATGTACTAGAGTACGGCACAAGGACAGTGCGTGGAAAACTACAGGGAAGTAATTTATTCGATCATTTCATATAATTTCTTCAACAATTTACAGAATCACAATCAGTTCAGAAAATCAAACATTTACTTATACATGATGATAACTATCAAAATTTAACTAATAAATCCTAAATCAACAGTTACAAAAAATAAATTATAACTACTTAGGAAATGAAATAACAAGTAGAACCTGCAAATGTAGATAGGGTGGACAAACACCCAAAGTGGCATGTTCCTATCAACCTTCTCCAGAAGAAGCTGCCAATATCACTTGCTCCTTTGGACCCCCAAGCATGTTTACTGAACCACTAGGTAGAAGACTCTGTGTAGAAGCAAGGCACTCAGGTTGTACTTCCAGCAATCAATGGAGACTTGCAATACAGCTCAAAATAACTCTCTGCACTCAGCAGTAAACTCTGCACTTACCAGAAGTGAAACAAACTTACACTACAACTCAAAACATAGCTTCCCCTCATCGAATCTCTTGTGTGCATACAGCAGGACCACAAGGTAAATTTTCTTGTCAGAAAAAGTGTGAGCCTCTGCTCAAATTTGATGGCTTATAAAGATGCCTAGGTCTTTAAGTGGTCAGTTTCCAAATAAATGAGCCTCAAGCTCCTGTCCCATCTTTCAGGGAACTTTGACCACAAATCAAGGGAGTTATCCCATAACAACAACTAGTTACTGAGTTCTTGATGCTGCCACTTGTCCATTACCTTCTACCCCAGATTCCATTCCACCTAGTGGGTCAGTAAACACTCTTTCAATAGTCTCTTTGGGTGAGTGTCTCCTATTTTATTTTATTAAATAATAATATTGTGCAATTACAGTCATCCTTGGCCACTTGGCCAAATATAAACTTTACAATAAAAGTTAAGATAATGTTTTTCTCAAACATAAAATGTTTCAAGTAATGGGTATGTTACAACTGCAATGGTGGACGTGCCTATAAAATGATCAATTACCAATCGCCACTGCTGGAAACCTAATCCTATGGGTCTTGTAAACGGATGTTGTGTATTATTACTGCTATTCACGTCAAGAGCCGCGGGTGAATAGGAAGAGTCTTCTTGGAGTCCAAGAGACGGCCTGGTAGATGAAGCCACGCGTCACATTTCATCGTATTTATATGTGTATCATTTCAATGCAATTGGGCATTCACACTAATCTTTGCCTATCTTCGTTCTTAGTGCTCCAAGAGTGGTATCAGAGCTTGGTTGTTACCTCTCATGTGTGTGGTGTTCTTTGGGAGACCCTCCGCACCTCCCGCGACCCGAGTTTAACTGGTACCGTGTTCGTCCCCTCTGCATATCCATCTCCTTCGGATCATCTCGTATATGGATTCACCTCCCACGAGCTTCATTCTCTCTGTGCGTGGCATCTCTAAAAACCTTAATCTGTCAAATTATGGCTTGTTTTCCTCCGTGTGCCACGTCTTATTACCCTCTGTGTGGTTTGTTATCGTTGCAGTTTCAAGAGTAGAGGTCTCGAAGGCGAGAACTCAGTAGTGAAAAAAGAATTGTCACGGCGTAGAGATATTATGGAAGCGTCGCTGAATTGCAGGATACTTGTGAGCTGCATGAAGGCTAGAATGCTCCATCTCTATTCTTTGGGTCCTCTTCAAGTCCTCGGAGCACCAACTTCAAGGAGAATCGAAGAGTAGGTCTCTCCTGTGCATTTATGTTATAGAATTTTGGGTGGAAGCGAGTTCCCATCCAAATTCACAAGACACATCATTTGCAAAGAAACGTTTAATTCTTTAACAAGAGAAGGGCGTCCTCAAGACATTCTGCATATCTACTTCCATCCAGGATTGAGCAGGCACTAGTTTATTTATTTAGTAGGGGGCAATCAAATTTCCCTAGGGCGCGGGTTCCCCAATAGATGATTTTCCAATACTAGTTGAGTTGTCCTATACACATGTAAAATTAGGCCGAAGACCTTTTATACTAGATGGAAACAAGGCTATAGTTGGGAGGTTTGCGAATTATCCCAAAACATGGCAGACAGAGGTGAAGTTAACTTACACGGATAAGTTTGTAGGAACAGACCACTTGCGACTAGTGCAATGTAATTAGCGTTTGCAATGTTCCAAGAGCTTTGGAATATGAAAGGTCAAAAAACTAAACGGAGTTGAATAGACTTGGGATTCAAAATGTTAAAAGATTGTTGCACGGAGTTGAATAGACATGAAATACAGAAGGTTAGAAGCATTTCCGGACACGTTGTCGAAGGAATGGAGCTCCAGAGCAGAGCAACCGATAGGAGAAGAGGACACACGAAAGGTGCCATTAAAATTCTAGAGGAGTTCCTTTCAAGGCTCGAGAGCCTTGACACAATGACGACGCAAAAGGCTTTCCCCGACGACTACTCTGAAGGATATTGGGAAATTATATGTCAAGCTTTCCTTCTTCATCAAGGCCGATTCATTCTTCATCAGGGCTCTTCTCATCAAACACCGATCCCAACAGCAACAACCACAACCACGGTCTCCTTACGATCTCGTATAAGTGGAAAAAAACAAGAGAGTAAGCAAAAACTCCAAAGAAGTCGCATGCTGCGAGCTGTCTACCTGCTCCAAGGAAGTGGCCTTAGCACCATAGTTAAGCATCATCAAAGAACCCGCATCATTCAAGTCTAGAGGCATATTTGTGATTACAGAGGTAAAGCATTCATTTTGGAGACTAGCTCGGCTTAACATTCAACATCAAATCATAACTTGAAAAAAAATAATTTTGTAAGTTTTCTTGTATTTTTGTACTTGCAATAGTTTTTTGTGATTGTCAAATCAAAACTAAGTTGAACTGTATTGGGTGCATTCTCGGTAGAAATCGACCCCCTTCCTTTTCTGAGTTGGATTTTCGATTACCGAGCCTTACTGTTAAAGGGTGGAGTTGCAAGAGGACCTTCGAGGCCTCAATCAGTCTTTCAAATGGCTCGAACTGAGGAATTATTAGAGTCACTGAACACTCTAATACTCACAGTTATTGACAATACAATCAATTTCAACAAAGCAACTCTCCAAACCATGCTAACTTATTTACATGGTTGGCAAGCCAAAGTAGAATTTCTTCAACCTCAATCACAACTCCAACATGACAAAATGCAACGAAGGAATCAACTTTATGAACTAGTTCTTGTTCAAAATAACCTTCTTTTTTAATCAGACGACGATTCCTATCAGCTGCCAACACATGTTCGACTCAATGAGGTAACGTCATGTGTAGAAGACAAAGCTTATCACGAACATGTTGAGCAGTCACGAACATGTTGAGAAGAATGTTTCAAATCCCACCATCGGACCCCGGGAAGAAATCAGGAACCTCAAACACATAACATGTATAGGATATGATAAGGAAGTGACCTTTCATATTCCATATTATTCTAGACTAATCTAGCTTCGAAGTCCTGGATTCCTTCGAGAAGATTCGTCTTCACCTGTTCTTTTTGTGCCAACATTGTCATCCAATTGGTCACATGGAGGGTCAATGTTTTGATCTTGATCATTGTAAGCATTGCGGGAAGTATAATCATTCTCAATATAGATGCAAGATTAAATATTCGCTACGGGTGGATCAATTCTTGGAGATGGTCATCAACAACCAAGAAGATATATCAATCATACAAAAGAATTCGGTCTCGAGTAATAACACATCATGCAATACAAATTCTTCCTGCATCTCACCTTGTACATAACATTGGCAAATATCATGGATTGAAAGTTGGGCTTCAAGTTTCAAATCCCTATTTGTCATATAAATTTCTTAGTAACTAGACTTCTACACTACGAGAGCAAGCAAGCGTGAGCCATAGATGGTAGCCAGAGCCATAGTTGGATATGTATCCAGGAGACACAGACATAGCCATGTTTCAGAGCATCCATTGGTCCATGGTCATCCTAAGACCATCACTCAACTCGGTTTGTGGTCGTCCAAAACCCACCATTTAGTAGAAGAGATCAGCTTCTCATAGCCACCTATTGTTTTGTGGTCACCCTAAACCATAATCTAGTTTTTGGTTTGTTGCCATCCTAAAACTCCCATTTAATAGAATATGTAAGCTTCTGCTAACCACTAGTTTTGGTTATCCTAAACCACCATCCACCAGGTTTGTGGTCATCCAAAAACCACCATCTCAAATAGCACTTTAACGATGGATTCAACCATTGGTCATTTTCCACTTCCAAATTTAAACCCTCTTTCAGAAAATTACCTGGACTCACAAACACCCCTTCGAAATGGTGGGGGGATGTCGAAAACCTAACCATTTGGGTGATATAAGAGTATACTATGTATTATTATTACTATTCACGTCAAGAATCATGGGTGAGTAGGAAGAGTCACCCTGCAGTCCAAGAGACAACTTCAAAGATGAAACCAAGCACTGCATGACATTGTATTCACATGTGTATCACTCTAATGAAATTGGGCATCCACACTAGCTATCTTTGCTTATCTTCATTCCGAGTGTTCCAACAACCATGGAGGTAATGGTTCTGAAACTCATGGTCGACTCTCCTCAACATGGAGTTGGGAGTGCCAAAATAACAAACAAGGCAACTCCTTTCACCACTAGGACGGGAGTGCCTAGCCATAAACATGGTGACAACCAACTTCTTGCAGTTTTCAACATAAGGGAGGATTCATTCCACGAAGCATGAACATAGTCACATCCAACTTCTTATAGATTCTTCCATAAGGGGAGGATCAATGTCTTAACACGTGGGCAGACCATACTTACATGCTCATCGCAAGACCTCTTTGGTTCTCACAATGCCATCTGACAAAAATATATTGCATGGCCTTATAATGCCTCGATGGTATCATTATGTTGTTACAACATAATTTTCCACCTTGTGAGCATCAGCACTCTTTGGCCTGCAGGATCCATTTTACTGACTCATATCCACTTTATATCTTTCAGATACACTTTTTCCCTATTTTTCTTCCTATACGCTACCTGTTCCACTTTAGCCAGTGTACCCGCGAGCTGCATCACTATAGCTCGCGGGTGACAAGTAAAATGGTAAAAATCACTAGTAAATTACTTTTTACTCCCAAAAAGTGGTCTTAGGGTGACATTTGACCCTCCATTTTCCCCGAAACGCCTCGATGTGTCCTTTCACTTACCTTTGGGAGGACTATATATTGAGCACATATGGCATATGGACGTGAGGAGAAAGAGAGAGCAAGATAACTCTAATGGATTTTTGCCGCATCTTGAGTCTACACTCATTGATCCTTGTTGTTGTGAACCCTTTATGTTCACCTTCCAAACTCCTATCATAATTTGAGTTTGCCATTCCATGGAGGATTGTGTGAAAATCCTCACAGCAGATCTAAGAGATGATGTGTACCTCACAAGAGTAATTATGATTAAGCAGGAAAATAGAAGAAGAGTGAACAATACAGTATAATGAGCAACAGAATAATATGGTACAGTAGAACTCAGATAGAAGCAATAATACTTCACACACACTAGTTAATTAATCACAATATGGACAAATAAATAGTACAATGGTAGAGAGGATTCGAATGCCAAAGGTGGCAATTCGAATTAGCCTCTCAGAGTGATCATAAGATCAATAGAGTGTCATCGGATCACAACTAGGTGTCCTCATGATCATCGAAGCACAACTAGAAGTCTTCATCATCATCAGTGGAGTCATCAATGCTCAAGTAACTGTCAACCATCAGTCAAACTAACTCTGGTAGGTGTAACTGACTGTAACTGAGTGTAACTGACTGTAACTGATTGTAACTGAGTGTAACTGAGTGACAACTGGACTGGTAGGTGAAGAAGGTCAAGTTGCTCCCTAAAATCAAGGAAGAAGGGCGCATTAAGCAACTGGAGGGATAAAACTGAATAGTGAGAAGCTCCTGGGGGCTGGCTAACTGAGGGCTAGGTGCTGGACTGATGACTGGGATGCATGCAAAATGCATGCAACCCCTAGAATGCATGCAAACTCTAAAGGTGCATGCATGACTGAAAATGTAAATGATCAAAATACTGGTGGGACTAGGATGGAGTATAGGAATATCCTAACAGATTGAAGTGGTGGAGGCACAAGTGGAGAGACCCAGTTCTTGGTTCAGATTGGTTGCCGACAAGAGGCCGTATCACATTGTACTTCTTGTTATTTATCAATAGAAATACTCATATTTTGGTCAATGAACGGATGCCCGTAGCTCCCAGAATCAGCAGTTGAACTTCGAGGTGAAAACTAACCAACACTCCAATTTGGGTGAATAGTAAAAATGAATTGTAAATTGTAATTTTTTGTTACTATTTATAATTTTCAAAACCCACTTGTCTATAGTTTTCACCGTTTTAAGCTGTTTTGGACTAATATAATGTCTTGGAGTAGCATTTTTTGACCAGATTTCTTTGGCGAGAGTTGTTTTGGATTGTTTCACACCTACAACAGGTATATTTCACACCCGGTATAAAGGTTAGAAGTCATTTTCACATGCATTATGCATTTGACATTTTGACCATTTTCATAAACCCTAGGTGCGACCCCGCTTCTTAACCGACACAGAACCTTCAGACTGTCATAGAAGTGTCGTTATGTGGCGGTAGGACCTTTCCGAACATGGGTACCCTAGTTAGAACCCCTTTTTGCATTATGGTGCCCATGCCGTTGTTTGTCCTTAGGATCGGGAGTCCTTTGTAGTTACACCATGACTTTGTGATAAAGACTCATACTCTACTTTGTCTTATACTTGCCATCTCTCATAAGGACTCCCCCCAGTTATATCAAGTTGTGATTGCATTGCATCATCCTGCTTGTTGCTTGAGCCTTGTGTCGGCTCCCGCTTACTCAGTTGTTAGCCTGGTTCCTGAGCACTTTTCCCTGTCGAACCCTGCAGAGCTTCCATTTTCCTTTCGCAATTTGATCACCTTTTGACCCCGAGGGAACACCCCCCCAAGTGTCCACATCCTGCACATGCTTCCTTGCATTGATCATAGGTATGTTCCACTTCTTGGGACTAGTCTGCTCGCTATTTGACACTCATTCCCTCACTTGTTGTACTATAAGCAATTTTATTCTTTTTCAAGCTTTTACAAATATGAAAAAGACCAAAAAAATCAAATATTCCAAAAATCTGGACGGGATTATGGTCACTACTTCTAGTTGGCAGCTGTTGTGTCGCGTTTAGAACAGAGCATTCATTCCACTCCATACATTATGAGTTGGGACTATAGTTGGACCTTAGGAGTTGTACTTGTTTCTCAGTTTCCTCCACTGGTTGGTTAAGCTTCCAGTCATTATGGAGCCTTTTGTTGATGCCTCCTGCATCGCACAGTGTTATATTGAGTCTATGCTGCCTGAGTCTATCCATATGCTCATGCTCTTGTTCAAAGGAAATCCTGAAACAAGAGTCGGACACTCCTCAGATCTCTTGACTACTGCATGTCGGCCATCCTTATTGAGTCAGTTCGTTCCACCTGAGTTCTTCCAAATATTTCGGCGTAGCTGGTACCTTGTGCTAGTTGATGGGGGATGCCTTAATTCCCTCCTTCCAACGATTTTTGTTCCATCGAATTCAACCCATTTATTCCAGAATTTGAGACTTAGATTTCGGTTGAGTACCTTGAGGCTTGCAGTCATTAGTGGTAGGTTCTCTCTCCATCGACAGTTTTGGGAATACATCAATGTCCCCTGATCGATGGATTCATCTTAGTGTTCGACTTCTACACATTTATTTGCACTTTGATGATTTTACTTTGTGCCTTGATGCTCATTTTCTCTATTGGTGGTTTATCTCGCGTCTGTTAACGGTATGCATCATTGACCAATAATCAGACGATGTCACATCAGGTTCGACCTCAACTCCTTTATTCACTTGATGGGACTTACACCATAGATGATTTGTGTAGAAGACCCCAGGAAATAGTGGCATCCAGTATGCTACTTATGATCGTGACTTTACATCTAAGATATCACCTCTCAGATATCAGCAGTTTGTACCTCCAGTTTGCACCAGTTGTTTCCTTTTTAGCAGGACACCATATCTTACTGTAGAGGGATCATGGCTATGATCACTTATGACAGATATTCATTATGTACTGCTTATTCATGGCCATTGTATCAGATTATTGTACTATACCGACATGTACTCAGGGATACTATTGTATTATGACGAGTGAGCTTCTCCTTCCACTTGTGTCTCCATCACTCCACTTCTGAGATTTATAATGTATTTTGGCCATCGTAGCATCAGTCTCTGACCTCACACATTAGCGGGCATCTGTTACAACGTAATTTTCCACCTTGTGAGCATCAACACTCTTTGGCCTACAGGATCCATTTTACTGACTCGGATCCACTTTATATCCTTCATATACACTTTTTCCCTATTTTTCTTCCTGTACGCTAGTTGTTCCACTTTAGCCATCGTACCCACGAGTTGCATCACTATAGCCCGCGGGTGACAAGTAAAATGGTAAAAATCACTATTAAATTACTTTTTACTCCCAAAAGCGGTCTTAGGGTGACCTTTGGCCCTCCATTTGCCCCGAAACACCTCGATGTGTCCTTTCACTTACCTTTGGGAGGACTATATATTGAGCACATATGGCATATGGACGGGAGGAGAAAGAGAGAGCAAGATAACTCTAGTGGATTCTTGCCGCATCTTGAGTCTACACTCATTGATCATTGTTGTTGTGAACCCTTTATGTTCACCTTCCAAACTCCTATCATAGTTTGAGTTTTCCATTCCATGGAGGATTGAAGTGGTGGAGGCACAAGTGGAGAGACCCAGTTCTTGGTTCAAATTGGTTTTCGACAAGAGGTCGTATCACATTGTATTCTTGTTATTTATCAATAGAAATACTCATATTCTTGTCCATTAATGTTGTGAATGTTGTTTATATTACATTGGGTTGCATTGACTTATAATATCATGGACCATTGCTATTGATGATGTTAATGTCTTTCATATATTATATGTGCTTGTTGTATATTAGCTGTCAAGACTAATCTGTAGGTTCAAGTGCATGAATTGAAAGCTTCAGCGGGGATCTACATCGAACGTCTGAATCGAGGTTGGTTATATTCTCCATTATCTTAGCATTGTCATTTATATAGCATAGCATTGAGAATTGAGTTAATTTATGGTATTCAGTTGTCTGTTGTGGTCTACCCCAAGCCATATGAAGTTTTCTCCATAACATATGTCATGTCACAACATTATATAATCTGGTCTTACGATTCCCATACCTCTTGGGTTTCAATGCCTCTAGGGTTTACACAATCGATTCGCAATGGGCTACAACATACATGATACTTGTGCTACAATATAAATGCCACCTAGGCTACAAAATGAAGGTAATTTTGCTAACATATATATACTACAATAAAATAATCGCACTGAAACCCAAGGATGCTTCTTGACATTCATGGATGGCATCCCTCGTAAACCTGTGAACGTAGACTAATTCACCTCATCCAAGCGAATTATATCAAGACGTCTATTATCGTGGGATTGGCCAAATGCCTAGCAATATTGGCAACAACTAGTTGAGATAATGCCTGGGATAATATATATGATCGAAGGACAAACTCACGAGGAACCCTCGAGCACTTCCTCGCATTTCATGGATAGTACGCGGTGTAAACCTCTCGATGTTGATTACAATGCCTAACTCAGTAGGGGCATTGAGTGACACACGCAACAAAGATATCCAACTCAATAGATCGTCCCAAAGACCTCTTGTCTGAATATCAACCCACACAATCACTCGAGGCAGACCACCCAACTAGATAGATACATGTCAATCAGTTAATCAACCAATCAGTTAACACACACATACACATATTGTTTAGCAGAGTCTATATTCAACTTCCTAGAATAAAATAATTGGTTGTTTTGAGTGTTGTTATTACGGTCCATTGAAGAGGATATGAAAAAGTGTAGCTATGGTGAATTAACTTCCACAATTCAACACAAAAATGAAGATTGGGGAGCTAAATCCCTAACCATCTAATCAGAATGTCCAAAGTTTTGTAACAAAAATCCAGGAGGAACTAGAAGAAGAATTCCTTGCTTAAGAAAAAATCTCAGCTCATGATGGACAACTAGCTCTCGGAAAGATAGTTAGAACATAAAAGTATAGAGATTATTCAACAATTGCAAAGCACTGCCAACGAGGTCCTAGGGGATGAAAAATATTTTTCAAACTGTTGTAGTTTGAATGCACAAAGCATCAGAAATTGTCGTTGCGACTGCTGTCCAGGATCTGCTGCCGCGACTGGAAATCTGAGATCAATTTTAACACGAGATTTCTTTCTTGGTGCTGTGATTGCCTGTACTTTGACTAAGTTGATTCTTCGATTGGAAGAGGTGCAACCTTCTAGAGTGGCCGTGAAAGGCTGCCGCTGAAGCAAAAAGGCTGCTCCAGGGAACCTGCGTCGGTAGTGGGGGCTCGGCGGCTTCACCCTTGACGGAGTGGGATGGCTCTGTCCTGACGGCGGCAGCTTCTCAGCGATTCGATGGTGGCGGCTCTCACGGCAGATGAGCGCCCAGATCTGAAATCGGTGGCCCTTTTTTCTCCTGCTGTTCATGTGGCAACATTTTCTAGGTATCTTTTTGGTTCTTGAAAGGCGGTGCCCTTTCTTCCGATGGAGGCTCCAACGGTGGTCTGCTCTAGTTTTCATCTGGGGTCTGCTTGCTGGCCTTTTTTCGCTGGTTTGGGAGGTCTATCGTGTCTGCTGCTTGTCCACAGACATAGATATCCTACATACTTCGATGAGGGTTTCGGCTGGGATGGATTTTCTGTGGAGGGATGGCTCAGCTCTTGGTTTTCAGGGTTTGCTGGCTATTATTGGTGCTGCTCCCTCTCACGTCGCCACCTCTCCTTTCACGCTGCAGGGAGCTCTGTCTTAAAGACTGCCTTTGCTGCTGGGGAGGTCGATGGCTGCATGATGGAGAGGTGCCATTCGTGGAGGCGGATCATGGGAGATGCGGATCGGCGGGTGGTTTTTGGGGCACCTTTTCTCTGGAGTTTGGGGTCTGCCGTCTTGACGGAAATGTTCTGATTACAGTTTTTTTTCTGTTTATTTTTCTGGGCAATGAGGGTTTGCACTCGAGCACTTTCTCTGTAACCACTCATATGTGATTTTATTTTTCATTTCTGAAATGGGAATGTAAATATGTGACAATGTAGGGATCTTTGTGATCCTATTACATGTGCAGAATGTAATTTTGTTCATCTTTTTGAAATAAAATTACGACTTTTTCCAAGGAAAAAAAAAAAAAAGTTTGAATGCACTAGCATTTTTTAGAGTCTTCCAAACAATATTATGAAATAAAGCAATTTCCGGAAGCAAAGGCATTTGGGAAAGTTATCCTTGTAAATCCTAGAAAAATGTAGACATGGATGATGCAATTAAGGATTTGTTCAAGTACAAACCCATCTACCTCTTTACATCAAACGTCTATTGTCCAGCCTTCATGGTCAATGAACACAATGCAATGAAAAGAGGAAATAAACAAATGGTAATTAGGTATATACCATTAAAGGCAATAACAATCAAATTCAAGTATCCTATGCCCCACAAAGATGATTTATGTACCCATTTGACCGATAGAGGGATTTATGTCAAGTTTTAATACAAAAGTAGGCTTTACCATATCAAGGCAACACTGGAAGACGTCGATAAAGCAACATTCAGGGCCTCTCAAAGTTAGTATGAATGGTTAGTCATGGAAATTATACTTTGCAATGAAATAACCTACATTAAAATATGGATGGACAATAATTTCATCCCATACTATAACTTCATACTTGTTTATATTGACGACATACTAGTTTGTTATTTCTCAATTGACAAGCATACTCTCATTTAGCACGATTCTTGAAATTAATAAAAAAGCACGCCATTGTGCTCTCAAAAAATAAAATGGTTATGATGAAGCCAAAAATAGGTTTCCTTGGGATTCACATTAAATATGAGAAGGTAAAAACACAACCACACATTGCATAAACCATCCTACAATTTCCCAATAAAATTGAATCCCCAAAGTAGTTATAGTGTTTCGTTGGGTGCATCAATTGCATCTTGCCATCCCAAAAAAATGTCTCCTCTGAACAAGCACAACTATAGAAATTACCCAGCAAAAAGTAATGGAGGTGGGTGGATGATCATGCAACTACAACATCGAAAATCACAAAAAAAAGCTTATACCACATTGTCGTCGAGGATACCCATAAGGGAGCAGCTACATTGTATGGCTGGATGCCTCATCCTTGGGATAGGGAGCAACTTTGTTAAAAAATAGAGAACTTTGGAAATATGCCTATGAATTATGGTCACAAACAAAGCATCGATACCATAGTATCGAGCTCGAAACATATACAACACTGAAATCCTCCAAGGGTTTCAAATTATTCATCTGGCCACGTAGATTTGTTATACAATCTAGTTATACAAGAATGAGTTGGTTCTTGAATAAAATGACGAATCCAACAATAGATACACATGGCGAGTTTACCAAGTGGCAAAGTTTTATTAAAAAATTGTTCGACAAATCGAGCATATCCAACGGATGGATAATGCTCTAGTGGATCGACTAAACCAACTTCATGTAGCTTATGCTAGAATGGAACGATGAGAAAGCTCTTGTTCTCTTATGCTAGGATCAAATGAAGAGATAGGGGAGGGTTGTCTATTGTTGAACAGGGACCAGTAGTTGTCATAGTACTGGTCCCACACAGCCACCACATATTGACATAAAAAAACCCATAAACTAAACATATATATTCCATATTAAGTGCAGTACATATTTAATTTAAGTCCAAAAATTGCCCATTAACTGACTGGGCCAACAGGTGTCCATAAATAGTTCTGGAGTGCAAAATAGTACAAAACATCTTGTCCAAAGTACATACAGATTTGGTCATGTATCCAAAAGTACATTAACAACTATTTAACCCAGCTTGTATTTCACATCAACTACAAGGTAACCATCAAATGAGGACCCACGAATATCTATTGGAGCCTAAATATCCCAGCATTCATTAAAACCTATTCAACCATTCAAATCAACCTATCCAAGCAATAACCAAAACATTGTCAGCCATAACTGCCTGCTTGTTCAACCTCCCAACCCACTGTGATCAATAAATGACAACTACCCATTAAATGCAACCATTAAACAGCTGAAAGCACAAAGATCATGAAATAGATGAAGGCACATGGATCAACCATGACAAGCTCCCAGCCATTGGATCACATCTAAATCAATCCACCACACACATTCATTTTTTTAGAGATTGCAATCCATGTGCACACTTATTACCAATCCAATTCAACATCAAACAACTATAAAAGAACCACAACCCTTACTGCAGAGGCATTTCAGAAATTCAAACTGCATAGTGTGTGCAAAGTGGAGACATACCATCAGAGTGTGTGCAGGGTATAATCACAGTATAATCAGGTAACCGCATAATCAGTGCTTCTGTTATTTCCATTGTTGTTAGTGATATTTCTGTTATATAAAGCTTCCCCTTTAAAGCTTCCATTGTTGTTAGTGATATTTATGTTATTTCCATTGTTGTTAGTGATATTTCTATATAATCAGAACCTGTTGTTAGTGATATTTCTATATAATCAAAACCTGTTAGTGATATTTCTATATAATCAGAACCTGTTAGTGATATGTCTATATAATCAGAACCTGTAGTGTTATTTCCATTTATGTTATAGGCAACTTCCAGTTTTCTTCTGCATAATCAGCTTCCCTTTTAAATTTGCAGGTTGTTGCAGGCATGGCAAGAGTCAACGTTGAAAGGAGAACAAGTCGCCAACTGAGCAGGGGTACCCAGCTACGCAGCACCTCATCGGACGAGGAGAGGGTCGATCCTTCAAATGCCAACAATGCACCCCGCAATGTTGTTGAGAATGACCATGTGGTGGTAGATGACACTGTTGTCCCACCATCAACCACAGAGCCACCATCAACAACAGTTCCAGGAACAAGTTCAACCACCAAAATCAGTGCAATAAGAGGCTGGACAAAAGAAGACATGTTAGCTACCATTGATGATATAGAGTTCAGTGAAGATCTTGGAGGACATCCTTCATAGGGGTGTCACATGGGGTGCCAGCATTTTTGTGGTGACCACATTGCAATGTGTATTTTTTGTAATCACTGGCTCTGATGTCTGTAACATGGCCATTTTGGATACAATCCTAGGTCACAGCGTTCCCTATTGTTTGCAGCATTGTAATCAGGGGTTTAATATACAATTTCATCATGTTTATGAATTATGTTTGTTGTTGGTTTACGTTGCAATCCCTGCAGCAGGGTTAGGGTCTAGATCCTTAATGAATCTTTAAGTGTGTTTATTTTAATGTACAACTCTTGAGAACCCCTCTACATTAATCTTAGTAAGTCCAACAGGTTAAGGGCTGCAATATTAATCATTAGATTCATCACATTTTGTAATCTCTAAAAAGCAGCCATAACAAGACCTCCGTTGTTTTCAAAAATTGATCATAACCCACAAGTCTAGTCTATCAACAATGGCCAAGTCTAATGCAAAGAGAATATTCATAACCATGATAGAAAAAATCGCTCCAAGTAAATTGCTATATTTGTAAATCACATCAGAAGTGGCAACACAGTACTGAATTCTAGTAACTATCTATTAACTTCATAATTCCAAAGACAAATTATAGAAGCGTAAGTGTCATACTAATCAACATAAAAGGCCTAAATCAGGCATAGTGTGTGTTTTTCAGGGTTTATGAATTATGTTTGTTGTTGGTTTACGTCTAGATCCTTAATGAATCTTTAATGAATGAGTATCATACTAGTCAAATACAGCTGCAGTTCAGTTTGCCTATGAATTATAGTATGCAGCCCTTCAACCAAAATAACTATCAAATATCAAATTATAGTCTGCAGCCCTTCTCTGTAATATTCAAAGAAGACATGATACTTTATAAGGAACCAAGAACAAAATCGATATCCTTTTGAAGACTAGAGCAACAAACAACAGTAATCGATCCAAAGTCACTGTTTAATAAAACCAGGTGTATATAAATGCATGCTATGGTCTACCCAACAATAAATTGAACATTCTACCTACAACCAAATCAGCACAAAAAACTAACAGCACCCATCACAGCAGATTTTGAATATGAAATAAGTGTAGAAGAAAGTAAATGGCCTACAAAATACTTTCACACCATAAATTGGCCCATAATGCAAGTGAAGTGCACTTGATGTTAATAGTTAGAAGTAAAAACTGCATCATATACTTGTAAATTGAAGCCCATATACCTGTAAAACTGCATCATATGCCAAGTTGTGTTGCCAACTGTACATTAAAGTAAAATCCAATCTCAGTCCTCGACTGCTTGCTCCAACGATTTGGCGTAGTGGCTGATATAAAAAAATTAATTACGTGCATTCTCCCAATAAGATGAGACAATGGCAGAAGTCACTACTGTATGATGCAGTTTTAAGTATTAACTATTAACATCAGGCCCATGCAGTTCCAAGAATAGACATCCATCCCATGCAACAAAAACCAAATTCATAAACCAACCCTACTGCAGGCCATGCAACAAAAACCAACAACAAACTGAATTGCAACAAAACATAATTCATAAACCAACAAAAAACATAATTCACAGACCCTAACCCTGCGACATGGGATTGCAACGTAAACCTGCAACAAACATAATTCATAAACCCTGACCCTGCGACAGGGATTGCAACACAAACCAACAACAAACATAATTCATGTACCCAGACCCTGCGGCAAGGATTGCAATGTAAACCAACAACCAACATAATTCATAAACCCTAACCCTGCGGCAAGGATTGCAACATAAACCAACTAAAAACATAATTCATACATCCTAACCCTGCAACAGGGATTACAACAAAACCAACAACAAACATAATTCATAAACCCTAACCCATGCAGCAGGGATTGCAACGTAACCCAACAACAAACATAATTCATAAACCCCAACCATGCAGCAGGGATTGCAACGAAATCCAACAACAAACATAATTCATAAACCCTAACCCATGCGGCAGGGATTGCAACGTAACCCAACAACAAACATAATTCATAAACCCCAACCCTGCGGCAGGGATTGAAACGTAAACCAACAACAAACATAATTCATAAACCCAAACCCTGCTGCAGGGATTGCAACGTAACCCGACAACAAACATAATTCATAAACCCCAACCCTGCGGCAAGGATTGAAACGTAAACCAACAACAAACATAATTCATAAACCCAAACCCTGCTGCAGGTATTGCAACGTAACCCAACAACAAACATAATTCATAAACACCAACCCTGCAGTAGGGATTGAAACGTAAACCAACAACAAACACAATTCATAAACCTAAACCCTGCTGCAAGGATTGCAACGTAACCCAAAAACAAACATAATTCATAAACCCCAACCCTGCGGAAGGGATTGAAACGTAAACCAACAACAAACATAAATCATAAACCCAAACCATGCTGCAGGTATTGCAATGTAACCCAACAACAAACATAATTCATAAAAACCAACCCTACGGCAGGGATTGAAACGTAAACCAACAACAAACATAATTCATAAACCCAAACCCTGAGGCAGGGGTTGCAACGTAACCCAACAACAAACATAATTCATAAACCCTAACCCTGCGGCAGGGATTGCAACCTAAACCAACTAAAAACATAATTCATACATCCTAACCCTACGACAGCGATTGCAACGAAAACCAACAACAAACATAATTCATAAACCCAAACCCTGCGACAGGGATTGCAACGTAACCCAACAACAAACATAATGCATAAACCCCAACCCTGCGGCAGGGATTGAAACGTAAACCAACAAGAAACATAGTTCATAAACCCTAGCCATAATTCATAAACCCTAACCATAATTCATAAACCCTAACCAGTATCTCAAAACACAGTATAAGGACAAACCACAGCTTAATTTTCCAACAACAACAACAAACCAAAGCAATGTTAAACCTTGAAGTGCAGCACAGAAGGTCCACAGAATCCCCAGCAGATTGGGAGTGTTGAAAAACACGTTTGCAGGGATGGCCGGTAGGAAACCTACCAGCGAGCCACCGGACGAAGCGAGCGAGCCACAGGACGAAGAATCCGAACGCAAGACAAGCGCAGCTACCAGTCAAGGAGTGAAGCCACCGAACGAGGCCACCACAGCCACTGGACCAGGGACAGAAAGCCACCATCGAAACCATGGGAGGCGGAACCCGACACCTCCACGACTGAAACGGGAATACTGCAAGTCACCACCACAACTAAACACAATGACGCGCAGTATCGAGCGGAATGCCGCCATGTCCGAAGCAACAACCAGGACGGAGTGGTCACAAAGGGGTGCGGGAGATCACCAGAGTCGAGTGCCAGGTGAACAGAGCCAAGCACCAGGTGAACACAGACGGGCGGAGGGAGCCACAGCTTTGGGTGCACAAACAATCAACAAACGGTGCAGCAGAACGCCCACACTCCAGGCCCGAACAAAAAAGCACGACGTGTAAAACCTTTCCTGGGCACGGGTCCATGGGACCGTGAAAAGTAACCTCCCACGTGCCGCGTTAAAGCGCCCACCTACTAGACAGGTGGCACTGCCTCGTCGGCATAAAAAAACGCCAAATCGACCTTGCCAGGTGGCGTGGGGGGGGGTGCCAGGTGGGGTGTCCAGGTACTGGCATCCCTCCCCTGGTTCTCGCTCTAAAAGAGAATCAAATAGTGCAACAATACAATCGACGTGGACCTAAATGCGAACTCCCCAAAGGGGTCGCATGACAAATATAGTTCAAATTAGAATCCTTGTATTATTTCGTTCATGTAATGTTAGAGATCATCATGGTGCAACATTATGTTGATGAATATCAGCGTGATTATTTTAGAGAGAGATTCCTGCATACTAGGCCTCGTTGGCTCTATGCCTATTGAATAATTTTGATAAACTCGTGTAAGGAAAAACAATACCAAATAGAATCTAAAACATGAGAGTCAACAATGGCTCATGCACACGTTACACAGAGATTTGCCTTGTAATCCCAAAACCGAGAAAACCAGCATTGATGGTAGTCTCTCCACTCTCTATCTCATTGTATTATCTTTTATGTGTACAATACAATATTATAGCATCCAAAACCCTGATCCATTAAAACGGATTAGATTACAACCTAAATTCCTTGACCATAATTAGTTTACAATGGGCCGAAAATAACTCAAAATTTTACC
Source organism: Larix kaempferi (assembly GCA_027924585.1). Classification (NCBI taxonomy): domain Eukaryota; kingdom Viridiplantae; phylum Streptophyta; class Pinopsida; order Pinales; family Pinaceae; genus Larix; species Larix kaempferi. The sequence goes on from BSBM01000887.1 coordinate 22,804,172, forward strand.
CATAAATGTTTTTAAGGGCGGCTAGTTGCTCCCCCGCACCCCCCTTGCTTTGGGATCCTACAAAGAGTACAACATATGTCCAACTTCTATTACCAGTGATGGAAAGTTATTAAATGCACATCTCGCTAATAGAAAAACATTTCCACGAGATAATTATTTAAACCAATGCAAACCAATAGGCATTTGAACTAGCCCTGCGTGGCAGCTCCCTGATCTGAATCCCCCATAGTGAGGTCCACTAGAGTAAAGTGTTGTGTTTCTTAGGGATGGCATGCACAAATACAGGGAAGCATACATAGTAAACCCATAGACATACACTAGTTTGCCTCGTTCTATTTGTGTGTGTGTCAGAAAACCTTGCGGAAAAACCTAATGGGTGCTTCCTCACATTCACGGATGACATCCCTACTAAATGTTTTCTCAGAATCTACTATTCCCAACTTAGGAAATCAAAGCACGTATCTACCAACACAGTCTTATCCAAATTTCCAACAACATTGGTAAAATCAGTAAGAGATACCCATATAATTGTGGTACTAAACTAACATCAATAACCTGGATATCGAAAGAGAAAAAGTGTGCTACAAAGCATTGATTTGTTATTTAATTATTAGGTTGATACATTGTCATGATATGTCGTCAAGTGCAAATTTTATTGGAAGCACAGTTTCCCAAGCTAGTCAATCGATGATGTACCTCTAAGAACGATAGCAACAACTCAATATGATTAATAATAGGGTGTTGATGCTAATTCTATCAAGAGGGGTGTAAGTGTTAACCATTGTTTATCCTCCAAAATCTAAACTTGTGGGAGAGTCATGCTAAGCCACTCTCCCCATTACACGTAATTTTCGTCGTCACCATGATGACGAATAATGTGCCGTTTCCTTTGCCGCAATCCCTAAAGAATATCCAGTAGCCTGGTTGGAAGATGGAACCTATGAGGAAATTTCCCTTAAGAAACCCTAATTCAAGAGGACATCGCAGCTTGATTTCTAGCAGCCTGCAACAATCCTTGATGTCACAGGTTGCACCACTGCATACTACGACATTATCCCGTGTTACGTTCATGCAACGTGTGACGATGTCTTTACGAAGGAAAAAATAGAAGGTTTGAGGACCTTCTAGAATCAAGCCCTCGTGGACACTCATCTCTTCCTATTCGGGTGGATCTCAGACGAACTCCTGAACCTTTGGGATCTTTTCCTATCCTTCTCCCTAATTCTCTCACCTCCCAACTATCTCTTTGAGCTTATAAATACAAGCCCAAGCTCATGGAGTATGCAAGTGGAATCCTTGATTTGATAGCCAAATGCTGGAGAAATTCCATAGTGTTTAGACCTTTCCCTGATAATTATCTTTTGGAGCAAGGCAAGCAACAAGTTCAAGCAAAGGCATCATTGGGAGGGACCTTCACAACGTTAAGGCAAATGGTTGTAGGTATGTTCCATTATTTGTTTATAATACAACAATATATTTCCTTTCCCATGAAGACTTGTCTTTTTTTATTTAAATCTTTAGAGCATTTATCCTTGACTATTTGCTTAGATCTTATCAATAGTACATTTTGCTTTCACTCGTATTGTTTTGTGTTGTCTACATCTACAAATCACTAACCAAAACAAAGGAGTTGGGAAGCACAACTAGCAAGGACGAATTTCAATCACAAGGTATGAGATGAGATCTCTTCGCTAGTTCATACATTGATTGTGTGATCTAAAGAAAGTTTTATGTTCTGTCATGTTTTGTTCTAGATTTGAACCATTCAAACTAGGGAGTTTAGTCTTTGTCCGCATTGACCGAATTATCCACAAACACTACCCCAAATGTGTGATGATGAATGTTGGTTGGACACTTGGTGGGGAAATTACGTGGATGGAGGCAACAATTCCACTTGTGGTTTATATCTACATTTAGGTAAATATAGTTGATGCTCTAGTGTATCGCGACAGAGGAATGGATATCACGTAGAAGATGGAAGTAGGTTAGTGAGGAAGGATGGTCGAAGTTAGTTGAGAGTGTTTTTTGGGAAATTGATACGCCACATTAGTTTTGCACCTGGTTCCTACCTTGTTTAGAACACTTGCCTGGCTCGTTTATGACAATCTTAGTGTTAAATTTTAATTCATATTGAATTAACGTGACTCAATAAAGATTCTTGAATGGTGTGTTTACCTAATTCACTGTCTTTCATGTTGGGTTGTGAACATACATGAACTATGCATTAGAGGTAGTGACTGCTATTAGTAGCACGCGCATAAGCTATGTGTCCGCCAACTATGCATACATACCCTGCACGTGCGCACTAGTATTGTTTTAAAAATACATTAGTTATTAATTAACATTATTAATTATTTGATGCATGATGGGTGTGGTAAGAATTTGGATTGTATGCCCATAAGTTACCTTTCACTTAATATTTAATTAATTAATATTATTAACGATTTGATGCATGATGGATCTTGTAAGAAATTGAATTGTGTGCTTATAAGTTAACTTTCATTTAGGATTTAATCTATGTTTTATTATAGAATAAAGTTACACTTTATTTAGGATTTAACTAGGCTAATTTCATTAGAAGATTGAATTCACAAATCTTGCCAAGGATTTGAATTTTACACCTATCCTAGTTGTGGGTAGGATTTCAAGAGAGAATGCATTATTTTATTATTATGGGACCTTCCTAGGAAAGGGGGCAGCCACTCTTCTCCCGAGGCTAGGAAGGATGTGGGGGGGAAGGCATAAAGGAAAACATTAAAGAAGGATCGAGGGTTAGATTTTTAAAGAAGGGTTGAGGATTTTGGAAGGAAAAAACATTGAGAGTGGCATACTAAATTGTAACATTGAGCTTGAGCCGAGAACTATTGCCAAGGAATTCTAAAAGGTTTTGGATAGATGTTGATGTTGTTAGAGGCACAAGCAGCGAGGGCTAGGAAACCCACCGATTTCCTAGAGCTAGGAAACTAGAGAAGCACCTAGTTGGCTAGGAGGATAAATCACGGTTTGGGCAACACTGGATTGATCCAAAGAGTTGCTAAGTTATTGGATTGATAAAGTAGATAGTTTTTGAGCTAATTTACTATCTCTTTGCATTTATTGATTTGTTCTAATTAAAATGTATAAATTATTACGAACATCTACTCTAATTATCAAAATACAATAATTATGGTAGATAAATTGTGGCTATTAAATTATGTAGATATACTGGTAGTTGAGGCATTAAATTGGTAGCCAGAAACCGTGCAAAAAATAAATAAATAAAAATATGAATGCTAATAGAAAATTCATAGGAATGCGAGCCAAACAAAAATAGCTAGATCACTATATTGATTAATACCCATTGAACATGAAGGGTGTCACAAATTTGGATTGTAACTTTGGTGGTATCTAATCTAAAATATTTGTGGTGATAGTGGGAGATTGATAACAACAATAATGCCATGTGAATGTTTATTTATATCATCCTCACTTCTCAATGCAAGTTTGTGGTGTGTGGGGCCTCCTCGAAGACGCCACATGACACGTTACAAAGGTCAAAACAATTATGAAACAACGCACTTAATTGGTGGCAAAGGGATTTATTGTGATTTGTAATTTTGATTACTTGGTGCTTACTTTTTTTTCCTCCATGCCATGGTTCCATCCTATAAACTTTTTATTTGGTTGATAGAAGCACTATAAATCCATAGGATGCACATTATGCTAAGAGGAAACCACACAATATAAAGAATAACATATTGTAAGGCCCGTACTTGTCTTTAAAGGAAAAAAGTATGGTGACATTACAAGTAATTGAATACTCGATTAAGAATTTGGGTATCAAGTCAAGACACTATATATACCATCTTTTGAACAAGTGCTTCAGCAATTGAATGAGTAATCCAACAAAGACATAAGAAATAATCGAATATGATATGTTATCTAGTGTATCATTTTTTATTGTTGATGACAAACTAAATGTGCAGCTTTCCTTGTCCATCGACATAAAATCCCTATCATGTTGCATATCAACCTCATCATAGGTGCAAGAACCATATTAAACATTAGCTCAATTGGACTGCATAAAACAATGCCAATCTCAGACCATCTGTCATTATAGTCAATCGTTGCATCAAACAATATAGTCAATCATTGGGGATGCATCAAGAACTTTTCTATAGTCATCGTGTTGCCTTATTGTCTAAGATTGCAGAGGTTACATCCTCGTTTGTATTGGTTCCATATGCCAATCTAATTGTATTAGTTGAGAACTCGATTCGACGCCAAATTGTAAGGTCCTTAACTATATTCGACTCATACTACAAATAAGCCATTTTTAATCTGCAATCCATTACACACTCTTATTGATCCAAAACTCTCAAAGGATTTTCATGCAAGTCATAACTACTCATGTTCATATCACCACATTTGGATATCAACAATCGAAACACGTATGTGCTTATACTAGCTTTACGATTTGACCTTGATCCATTGTCATGTGGATATATAGGGTGTAAGAGGAAATAATTTTAATGCGTTGACTATGTACGTTGATCCACTAAGAGACTTCTAATCGACCCAATATGACCTCAATGTAAGTTAATCCTTAACTTTAGATCATACACCAAAAGTCACGTTAATTTTCTACCTTTTATATATGAATAGTGAACGATGTTTATTGATGAGAAATCAAATTCAAGCGGTCGTAGGAAACTTATATTTTGAGAAAAAGGATATCCAACTGAATTGTTCTATGTCTCTCCACTTGGAGAGGAGTATTGGAAAAGTGATCAAAAAATGATTGGAGATGTAGTCAGTTCGTGCATTTGTCGAACTCTAGATAAAGTGATAATGTTTAGTGTTTTTTTATATTCTCCATCCATTTTTCATGATGTGATACTATATCACAAATTTTGTACTATATTGTAAAGGAGTATTTTATTGAAATTAGATTTTTGTTATTTTTTGCTTTAACGGGTTTGTTCCATTGCTACCTTTTGGTGCTCATTTATTTTTTGGTGATTTTATTTTTATATTTTGTATGTACAAATATTATTTTTAAAGTCACCACAATCCTTCAATAAATTGTTTTCCTTCATTAAATTGGTTCATTCGTGATAAATTAAGAAGAAAAAGAACATTCAATTTATGCATGATTAAGTCAATCAAAATGATGATGTAATGTTAAATAATGGTTAGTTGATTGCATAAAATATTTATATTTAGTTGTAGTTTATGGGAGATGATGGGTCTCTCTTCTCCCATTTAATATTTTTGGCCAAATCATTTTTATGAGACTCCCTTGCCACCTTAATTGGGACCAAATAAACCTCCCAAAAATTAAAAGTATACTTATACGTCGTTGCGAAAGAACCCAAGACCATCTTTCACAGTAATAAAGCCGCGCAACCAATTTAGACATGGACTGACAGTTGGACATATTTTACTATTTCGCATATTAATAGTAAGTTATATTTTTCTGTGAAAAAAGCCGCACAACCAATTTAGAAAATAAATATGAAAACTCGATATACATTTTTATCGGCATACGCTAAGAATATTTTTAGATATTTTAATAGATGTTCTAATAGTGGTTTTAATAAACGTTTCTTACCATGCTTGTTAAAAAGCTGTTGGCGTGGCATTTATGGAGATTCCCTTTGGTCTAGAATTATCCATATAAAATACATAAAGTCAGATGTCAACACTTGGATTCGCAATCCAAAATTGACAAGCTGGAACTTCTCACCCATTTGGAGGGGGTTTATGAAAGTTTTCCACTGGATCAAAAACGACCTTATCTGGCAGGTTGGCTCCGGATCTCAGATCAGGGTTGGGGTTGATCCTATTATCGGTTTAGAACATGAGTAATTTCTTCCACCTATTATTCCACAGTATTTGCAAATCATAGGATTGTCCACATTAGACAAGATTCATTATCAGAATTATGGCCAAGCTGAATGTCAGAAGTGGTGCTCGGCTCAAGAGATAGGATTATCTGGGTATCTTGCACGAATTTGGGAAAACTATACTAATAATTTGAACTCAGCTGGTGTCCGGTTGTGCAATTCTGCTGACAAACTTGTCTGGGCGGGCAACGCAGAATCTGGCATTGTCACGGCTAGATCAGCATACAAAAGAATTCTACAGCATAAGTACATCTTCCCACCGGACTGGTGGTATTTAAAAATTTGGCAGTGGCACATTCCTGCTAAATTAAAATGTTTTTCTTGGTTAATATTACAAAATAAGTTAAAGACTTGGGACAACCTTTGCAAGCGAGGTTGGATAGGCCCGAGTTATTGTGCTCTCTGTAAAGAAGATGCTGAATCTCGCCTACACCTTTTTGTGCAGTGTTCTTTCTCACGCAGAGTCTGGGAAGTGATATCTATACACTTAAATATTACACATTGCTGGGCAGTAGGAGACTTCAATTCGTGCTTTCTAAATTGGTACAGACATTGCAAGAAGCATTTCTATCTGGCAGTATGCATTCCCTGGGCAATTTGGCATGTCAGAAATTGTGCTATCTTCCGAAACTCTCCACCTGATTATATCCATTGTTGCTTGACTGCCCTCAAAATGTACAATTCATGCAAGGTGGACGAGGTGATGTTGAAAACAGATCGCATCAGCTTTTTTAATCTCATAGTAGATCGACCTGTACTGTTCTTTGACGGTGCTTCACAAGCAGGTATTTGTGCTATAGGAGGTGTTATTTATCTAAATGACTCTCACTTTTTTACTATCAAGCTCAATTGTGGAAAGGGATCAAATATGAAGGCGGAATTAATTGCACTTTGGTGTGTATTAAAGGTAGCCAACATCTTTGGGTTGACAAATTTAAAGGTTTATGGTGACTCTCGGGTCACCATCAAATGGGCAGAGGGTAAATTCAAACTCAATGTTTTAAATCTAAGGCACTGGGCCTCCAGAACACTTTTTGAACTTTCAAAGCAACAGAACATCATGTTTGAGCATATCTATCGTGCACATAACAGTATGGCGGACAAGCTGTCTAAACAAGCTCTCGATGGATGTGAAGGGCACCTGATCTGGGAAGAATGGTGTGAAGGCAGTCTTCTGGACTATGGATCTATTTATTTCTACGACTGATCTGTTGGCTGTCCTTTTTAGTTTTTGCTGTTATAGATGGGTTTATATTTTGATTGTAATAGGCATTTTGCTTGGCAAAGTTATCTGGGGATGCACTTTTTTGTTATCTCCTATAGGGGTAAATTTCAGTCCATGTATTGGTAGTCTATTGCAGAAAACATTTTGAGATTTTTTGAAGGATCCTTTTGATTAGATCATGAACTCATATTGTACTATTTGATTCAGCTTTGAATATCAATAGTAGTTTTTTTTCTCTGGAAAACGTTTCTTACCATGCTTGTGGAGATTTCTCCTATGATGTATTCCCAATTTTAAACAAAAAAATATTAATTTATGGCTCATACTACCACCAACCTCGAGGTGGGGTAGGGGATATACTTGGGACTTGGTATTTTCAAAACACGTGTGCACTTGTACCAATATGATTTGGTATTTGTTTTATGTGATTTGTATTTGATGGCAAAACGAATTTGGGCAAATATTGCATTTGCTCCTTTTCTACATTAACAAAGTCACAATTTCAACCAATTTAGAAAAATAGACGACGGTTTTATAAACATTTTGTTAGAAAATTATGTAGATGTTCTACTAGTCACAACAAGTCGGCGCGGCCGGATGCCCAGCCAACTTCCAACTTGTGGAAAAGCTTTGACTAGGGCCTTCTAGAGTATAGAGGCTCCTACTATTGTTTTCACTATGTTTTTGGAGCGTTACTTCGTAAATTCCATCATGTTTTAAAAGCCTTCGTAAAGTCAATATGTTTTTGGAGCGTTACTTGCTTCCAAAGTCCATCATGTTTTAAAAGCCTTCGTAAAATCCTTGTTGCCATGGTTGGGTATCACGTCATACTTTGTGGGCAAAAGCCTTCATAAACTCTATGTTGCCATGGTTGGGCATCACGTCATAATTTGTGGGCAGCTCGTGTTAGACAACCAAATTAGACAGCAAGTGTCCTTAAATGACTACAAAGTAGTCATTGTTAATGCCATGTTGAGTTACAAGTTTCTAGTATATTTGATTTGCGGACTGTTGGATATACTCTTGGGAAGTTATTTTCTCATGATTAAAAAAAAATTACTCTCACTACTATCTCACTACTATGGACAACTCCTCCTCTCCATTCTTCAACATTCTTACATCTGATTATTGTATGATTATTAGATGAGAAACGAGAAACCAATACACGCGCCATTCATTGATTGATAGTTGATACAAACAAACCGCAATGCCTATCCATTTTGAAAATGAGCACGGACCCTGCACTCTTCGTTTTATATGTTTGAGCACGCACCCTGCAATCTTCGTTTTTGAAACATCATTATGTGTTCAAGAAGGCGACAATATATACCCCAACATCATCTTCCGAGAATGGAAAAATCCCCGAAAGCTCCGTAAAGCCCATTGTCACACACAACAAATATTTCAATGTTTACCAGGGTGCGTGCTGCTTATACTGTTGTTCACGACTTTGGGACCAACACGACATATCTTTTTGTCTCGCTTATTCCTGCAACAAGGCCAAACACGCCAAGCCACACTGCACTCCCAAAGCCACAAGGAAAATTTCTCAATTGCCTCCGGAGAAATTGCTGATTGAAATCAAATTCGCACGGATAAACCATCACAACTTCAGAGCACGGAACAAAATTTTTGTTTAGCATACAAACCCCAAGAGCAAACGTCATCATCTATCTACAATGGGAAAGCTGTGTGATAAACCCCGCATCGCACCACCAAGTCAGGTTATACATAGAACGACTTGGCATCCCAGATTTAAAGAATGCCACAGAATTATGTTCTACAGAAGAAGAAAAACGAAAATGGAAACCAAATCCACAGCTGCTTGGACGCACGGATCGTTTCTATTGCCGTTGGGCCAAAGCAAATTCACTCCAACCAACAATTCATCCAAACAAACAAACAACTCCTCATTCTCATTTTGTGTCAAGTGTTGTTGGGGTGCGCCAGGCTGGTGCTGTAGTGAAACGCACAAGCGACGGCACTAAAAAAAATACATTTAATATCATGTGGTTCTATGAACTACGTATCAGATATAGGAAGTATAAATATCAAAGAAATGACGAGCGTCCAACCAAAATTCATCTCACCAAAACCAAAAGTAAGGGGGTCGTACTATAAATAAGCCACTTTTTAAAATCCAACTCAGAAAAGGAAGGGGTCGATTTCTACCGAAAATGCACCCAATACAGTTCAACTTAGTTTTAATTTGACACTCACAAAAACTCTATTGCAAATACCAAAATACAAGAAAACTTACAAAATTACTTTTTTGCAAGTTATGATTTGATGTTGAATGTTAAGTCGAGCCAGTCTCCTGAATGAATGCTTTACCTCTGTAATCACAAATAGGCATCTGGACTTGAATGATGCGGGTTATTTGATGATGCTTAACTATGGTGCTAAGGCCACTTCCTTGGAGCAGGTAGACGGCTCGTAGCATGCGACTTCTTTGGAGTTTTTGCTTACTCTCTTGTTGTTTTCCACTTCTACGAGATCGTAAGGAGACTGTGGCTGTTGTTGTTGCTGCTGGGATCGACGTTTGATGAGCAGAGCCCTGATGAAGCATGAATTGGCCTTGATGGATAAGGCAAGATTGACATATAATTTCCCAATATCCTTCAGATTAGTCGTCGGTGCAAGCCTTTCGCGTCGTCATTGTGCCAAGGCTCTCGAGCCTTGAAATGACCTCCTCTACAATTTTAATGGCACCTTCCATGTGTCCTCTTCTCCTATCGGTTACTCTGCTCTGGACACGCTCTGGAGCTCCATTCCTTCGACAACGCGTCCTACAATGCTTCTAATCTTCTGCGTTTAATGTCTATTCAACTCCGTGCAACAATCTTTTAACATTTTGAATCCCAGTCATTTCAACTCCGTGTAGTTTTTTGACCTTTCATATTCCCAAGCTCTTGGAACATTGTGAACGCTACTTACACTGCACTAGTCGCAAGTGGTGTGTTCCTACAAACTCGTCTGTGTAAGTTAAACTTCACCTATGTCTGCCATGTTTTGGGAATATTCGCAAACCTCCCAACTATAGCCTTTTTTCCATCTAGTATCAAAGGTCTTCGGCCTAATTTTACATGTGTACAGGCCAACTCAACTAGTATTGGAAAATCATCTATTGGGGAGCCCGCGCCCTAGGGAAATTTGATTTTCCCCCACTAAAAATATAAACTAGTGCCTCCTCAATCCTAGATGGAAGTTGATATGTAGAACATATCGAGGACGCCCTTCTCTTGTTAAAGAATTAAACGTTTTTTTGCAAATGATGTGTCTTGTGAATTTGGATGGGAACTCCCTTCCACCCACAATTCTATAACATAAATGCACAGGAGAGACCTACTCTTCGATTCGCCTTGAAGTTGGTGCTCCGAGGACTTGAAGAGGACCCAGAGAATAGAGATGGAGCATTCCAGCCTTCATGCAGCTCACAAGTATCCTGCAATTCGGCGGCGCTTCCATAATATCTCTACAGCGTGACGATTCTTTTTTCACTACTGGATTTCTCGTCTTCGAGACCTCTACTCTTGAAACTGCAACGATAACAGACCACACAGAGGATAATAAGACGCAGCACACAGAGGCAAACAAGCCATAATTTCACAGATTAAGGTTCTTAGAGATGCCACGCATAGAGGGAATGAAGCTCGTGGGAGGTGAATCCATATACGAGATGATCTGAAGGAGATGGATATGCAGAGGGGACGAACACGACACTAGTTAAACTCGGGTCGCGGGAGGTGCGGAGGGTCTCCCAAAGAACACCACACACATGAGAGGTAACAACCAAGCTCTAATACCACTCTTGGAACACTAAGAACGAAGATAGGCAAAGATAAGTGTGAATGCCCAATTTCATTGAAATGATACACATATAAATACGATGAAATGTGACGCGTGGCTTCATCTACCAGGCCGTCTCTTGGACTCCAAGAAGACTCTTCCTATTCACCCGCGGCTCTTGAAGTGAATAGCAGTAATAATACACAACATGCGTTTACAACACCCAAAGGATTGGGTTTCCAGCAGTAGCGATTGGTAATTGATCATTTTATAGGCACGTCCACCATTGCAGTGATGAGTGATGCCCTCTGAGTTGTGGAACTACATCCTTCTGGTTGAAAGAAAGCGACTCTATGGCATATTTACTCTTAGAATAGAAGGGCCCTCCTATCTTCATAAATTTGGAAGGTGACCCATTGTTAAGTACCATCAAATCCCATTTAGCATCAAGGCTGTGCGTTGCAGTATTAATGTTAAATGGGTCCGAAGTCCAATTTACCTTTTTGGGATAATTCAAAAGCTCACATTTTATCTACTGTTGAGATTATATCGACATCTCACATCTATTCTAATGTTGAGATTAGATGAAGGGGTCACACTTAAGTAATGAGCCTATAAGAAGGCGAGAGGAAACCGTTGATGTCATGCGACTACCGTTGTAAATAAATGACGAGTGTCCAACCAACATTCATCATCACTCCAATGGTTGTAACATGATGAAATATGGATCATGAAGCTCTCATGCTACTGGTTAGTCCAGTTGACCAAGTCAAACCCAAGTAAAAAAAGTCAACTCTAGCCAAACTTCTGCAATGAATCCCAATGGTGCCAGGACTCATCCAAAGCCTATAAAAGGATGAATAACCACTTATAATGATTAGTATTGAATGATAACCAGAGTTACAAATTATACTTTACACAAGTAATGCTACTGAATCCTTGCATAGTCTCATCATAGGATAAATGCATAACAAAGCATAAAGCATGCAATAAATATCTTATACACATACCAACATCTAGTTAATACTCTTTTTGGATAGTTTTTGTTATAAACAATAATATTCCTCATTGGATGACAATAAAGAGGTAGCATGTCATGTTTGCATTAATTGTTCCATGTACTTATTTTTAAGATTGTTAACAACATATAAGCAATTCATTTTTATTTTCTTGCATTTTTTCATGTGCAAGAACTTAATTATGTATATTAATTTTCAGATAACCAGGTAAGCACCAACTTAAAGATATGGATGTATATATCGAGTCTTTTCTAGATGAACTTTTAAAATTATGAGTCGTAATTAGTATGTACATCTCCACACCTATAGGCCAAAAACGATTTCAATTCCATGGAATACTTACATGGAAAATTCATCATGGCTAGGGCTTATATTTTTGTGATATGCAAATTTGTAATGTAACTCTATATATCATTTATTATCCAAGTATTTTTTTGAATATTTTTGGCATTTTATTAACATTATTATTTAACTCACAGGGATTCAAGCAAAGGGTAAATATGCATGTCCAATATGTGGTCCAAGAGACGTTCAAGAAATTTAGGAGAGAATGTGTACATCAAGTTCAGGAATTTCCTACCTAAGGACCATAGGTATTGAATTACCGAAAAAATATCTTTAATGGGAAGGAAAAGAGTGGGAAAAAACCACAAAGAATGATGCTTCAACTATGGAAAAGGCATTTGAGAAGATTCATGGTAAGCAAGTGGTTTTAGTTATATTAATATTTGTCACTTGTATTATTTTTATATTTTTGTATTTACTTTGATAAAAAATCTTCTTCCATTGATACTTCTCAAAGGTCGTAAGGGTGAGCTTCCACAAGGTCTGAAACGACACTCTATTCAATTCAGCCAGTTTTCATACTATGAGCACCTATAAATAACTCATTTGTTTGACACAGTGCATATTCAAAAGAAGGTCACATAATGCTTATGGAAACCTATAGATGGGAGGAATAATGACGACCAGTACACGAGGAAACTTGTGAGGGAAACTATAACGACCAGTACACAAGATGGACCACAATACGTCAAGAGAGGGACCAAACAATGTCAGAGTTCACAAATACCTTCCATACCTTGTGCACCAATCTAGGTATCAAAGACTCCGAGCAAGATCTGGCTCTAAAATATCATGGGGTACTACATAGGCACGTACATCCAAACCAAAATGGAGTTTTTGGACATTTCATCATCGGGAGCCGCTTATCAATATGTTGTCAAGATCAAGCAAAAATTCAAGTAGAAGAAGAATCAAGAGTTAGGACCTACGAATCCACCACAGAAGAAAGGCAAGGGAAACCCTAGCTCACGGAACAAACAACAAACAAGGACACTAGGAAATGGTGTGAGTTGCATAAGAGCCCTTGGCACAACACTGATGAATGTTGCTCAAAGCAATCATTGGGGGTTGAGATCAAAACTTCAGAGTCATATTCTGGCTCCGACTGTGATTTAGAACCCAATGTCACAGTCAGAGATAGGGGGAAGTGGATCATTGACGTAGAACCCAATGCCACCATCGCTACCAAAAATATCCATCCCGACGATCTAGAGGATCCAGAGGAAGGTGAGCATCTCTTCCACTCGCAAATGTGGGTAAAGGGGACTCCACTACATTTAATTATTGACAACAAAAGCCAATAGAACCTGATTTCAACAAAGGCCATCAAACGATTGAATTTTCCAACAATACCACACCCACAACCCTACAACATTGGGTAACTCAACCAAGGACAGGACATCTGCGTCACTCAACAATGTTGCCTACCCTACGACATCAAGCCATTCAAAGATGAGGTAATGTGTGATGTATCCTCACTTGAAGTTTGTGATGTTCTTCTAGGACAACCATATATGTGGAGTGTCATCTTGTGTATGAATCTGGAACTCGTAGTGTCATTATTACTTTGGGCAATCAACTCTACAAGATACCAGAGGCAATCCCCCCTACTGCAATGTCTCTCATCACAACTAAGCAGTGTAGGAAGGTAATCTCCATGACTGGTGTAGAATAAAGATGGGACTTGGCTACTCTGTATTGGTAACAAAGCTCTAAACAATATCACAGTCTGAAATCAATATCCCATTCCTCGAATTGATGAACTTCTCAACCAAGTCAAGGGTGCCAAGTATTTTAGTAAGATTGATTTGAAGTTCGACTATCATTAGGTACCAATTGAGCCGATCGATGTTTGGAAGATGACCTTCAAATGCAGGGAAGGCCTTTTTGAGTGGTTGGTCATGCCTTTCGGCTTGACTAACGCTCCAACAAGTTTCATGATAATGATGGATGATATTATCCATCTATTAACCAATTCTTTTGTGGTTGTATATCTATATGACATCCTCATCTACAACAAAACGTGGGAAAAACATTTACAACCTATTCTACAGGTCCTCGGCACCATGTGACAACACAAATTATACGCCAATCTAGAGAAGTGCTCATTTTTTATGGAGAGAATTTAGTATCTAGGATACATCGTGGATGCCCATGGTGTGCATGTGGATCTGACCAAGATCCAAGCCTTTCACGACTAGCCGACCCTGATGACACTCAGAGAGCTTCATAGCTTCCTATGCCTTGCCAACTTATATCGCAGATTTGTGTTGGGCTTCTCTCATATTGCTTGGCCCCTTATCCAAGTGACCAAAGGAGGTTATAAGGCCAAGTCACAACAACAAGCATTTGAGGAGCTGAAGCAATGCTTATGTTTGACACCCGTCCTTACATAATAACAAAATGGGTTGACCCTCTTGCAGCATAAGGGGCTAGTTAATAGGATAATTTAGTGAAATTGGTCACCCTTGTTTTTATAGTGTCTAGACTGACCCATCTAAAATTAGTATTTGGAGGTCATTGGTTGGATTTTGTTTCCATTCGTTCAAATATTGAACTATTTTTAGAAACCATGATGCCTCATTTTCTTGTAGGTATGTATGCCAATTATTTGTACAATTCTTGTAGCCATCTAGCAAATTAATGATAGTTATTGATGGAAGGAAATGAGAAATAAGATATATCCACTACAAAGAGGTTGTTTCAAAGGGGTGATACCGTGGAAACAAAATTTGGTAAATAAAGCTTTTGAGAAATGCCAAATAACTCTCTTGAAATTACAAGAAGATAATAAGGAGGTATTAGTAGTGCTCCATGGTATAATTTTTATAATCCAAGATCTCAAAGGTGAAATTAAATAGCTTAAGCTTGGGTGATTGATAAAATTGTCATTACAATTTAGGTTGAAATGTTGGCTCTAACAAACTAGTTTCAAAGAAAATACTCGCCAACCAATAATCATAATTAATAAAATTGTAGATAGTCAAGAATTGACCCATAAACAAATGAATGAGCATAATTATTGAGTCCAAGTTGTTAAAGGGAGGAAGGCCCCACTTATTGTTGATTTCATATTAATCCTATCTTTGAAGAGGAGATGGATGTGGCAATGAAATTTTTCAACTTTTGGTTTTGTGATCTTTTAACATAGTACAATGCTTGAGAAGTATACTTCGAAGTCAAGGGACATTACTCTCGATGGATCTTGGATTTTTGCAGGCTCCACCTTTATTATCCACTAAATATATGCATGGCTAAGAAGAAAATCTTTATACTCTTAAATAATGTAGATTACAAACTCAATTGGCTCTAGGTGACAATAGGTGTTTGTTGTTAGGAATGATAACAAATAGGTCATGGATCATAAGTGTAGGGAATTGACGTAAGAAAATAGGGTAAATATAAGGTGGACAGAGAAAAACATATATATTAATAATGTTATAGAGTTACATCTCTCATGATCGCATAAATACATTACATGCCGTAGTGTTACATCTCTCCTGCCCACATAGATTGCATTATATGATATATTTATAAAATCTCTAGTTGGTTAGGTGGCACATTAACAATTATCATTACTTTGGTCAAATATTTAACATATATTATGATAAAGTACTAATGAATCCTAAACTACACTTACTAATCATTATTGCTTTAACATCTTTTTGACGCAAAATAATGGTTTTTATTTTTACCTTCCCTTGTGAAATTTCAAAATTTCACAACTCAAGAATTTTACAAAAAATGTTGATGTGAACACATATGGGTAATCCTATCCATTAGGTTACCTATGTAACCAACCTAGGTGCTCTTTGGTTTTCTAGATTAACCGTGTGTAAGTGATGTATCCTCAATTAAACAACATCCACATTTCCTACAAAGTCCATTATTGTCACCCCATCAAGTTATCATCACCCTCATTTCAACATTGATGTTGAAGGTAGAGATCACTTAGATAACCTGTGATATTGAGATCTCTCTATCCTCAAAATCACCTAATAGGAAATTAATGTCCTATTAATCAACATTGAATTCAAGTTTTCCCTCCTCCTAGATGGTCTTCTACATGGCCTACCAAATGACATCACTCATGGTATCTCCATCACCTTTTAGAATTGTAATGGTAAGGTGTGCTCTTTTTCTAAAACCTTTTATGGTGTTGTTAATGGTCATGCTTTGATTTTTCTTTTGGATATTCATATGTATCTTTATAGATATGTGCCTCTTATATAATTACCATTGGGTTGTATCTTTAGGATTAAATACACATGCATCTATTAGGGTCCATGCATGTAGGTGTAATATAAAAATATATATTATTAGTATAGTATAATTTATAATATATAATATAATAAAACCTAACTATATAATATATAGTCACTATTAACTAGAACCCTCATGTCTCAACCATTCATTGTGACCCATCTCTTGACCTCTATGCCAACCTCTATATAAAGAGACCACATTATTTAATTGTAATCAGTATTCTTAGCATTAATTAATACATAATTTTATCCTTGTGTATTAAATTGACTCTTATGTATGGATGATGTGCTAATAGACAATTTAGTTCATTATAGCTAGTATCAGATCAATTTTGAGGTTGCATGGCTAATGGACAAATCTAATTTTGTTGGTGGCATAAAACCCTCAGGTTGACCCCCCGCCTTTACAACATAAATTTACCTATTTAAAAATTTATACCCTTGAAGAATTCCTTTGTTCATAATCTCATCTGAAGCAATGAACCAACATAAAATAGATTTTAAAAGAAAAACAACAATAGTTAAGAACAAACAATTATAAATATATTGGTTTCTATTAAGATTCAACAGTTAGGAAATTCTCAATTGGATGTTGCTCAATAACATGGGGTTTGTAAAATATTTAAAATTCCTATTGAAAATACCCATTGAAATAATAGAACAATAGCACTAATGTTGTTCATTGTAAGTAGATAGTCTAATAGTAGTGTCAATTATTTGACAACATGGGCATACATGATTGCAAAAATTAAAAGGCATTTGCGAACAAGGTGCATCTAACATACCTAGTGTGGGAATCAAATGTCCAACAAGGGTGTGTTGTGGTCATTTGTTTGAGGGTGTGTTTGTCATGTGTGTTTGTTTGTGGAAAAATATGCAACATACCTTCTCTCTATCTAACCGTTGATTATAGGAAAAATAATAATAAACCTTGTTTTTACTTACTTGATTGTCGATCACATGCCCTTAAAAGCCATAAAAAGTATAACCAGAGACACAAATAAGCTATCAATATTAAGCCAACACAAACATTAAAAAGAGCCTCGAGAGGAAATAAAATTCATTCTTTGACCATTGCAAAGGTTACACCATGAAACTATGGAAAAGAGGAAAATATTTTAACACCAATCATAAAATTCCTTTCATGAAAATGTTAAGAAGCGGACATCATAAGAGACATCAAACATAGCGATAATATATATTAATATAAGATAAATAATTATATAAAAACATTAATATAAGAATAATAACTATATCTTACAAAGTCTTTATTTGGTTCCCACGATAATGGGCAAAGTGTCCACCTGAAATGTTGGGTCATTTCTAAACTATAACATAGTTCAATTCCACAAATCTAAACACTCAACATTATGTATAATATGTAAATTAAATGAACTGGAGTTGAAGGAGGATATAGGGTTAGGGTTTCAAAGGTATCTAGGTTTATGTAAAAGGAATCCATGGACCATCAAATCAAGCTAGTCTTATCTTCTTAGGCAAGGTTTTTAATAATAACCAAAAGGGCACACACCAAATGAGTAATGAAAAAGGGGTATTAAATTGGCCCAATTCAAGTGACATGTGCCATAATAGAATGCATTGAAGACTATACCCTTTCATAAAATCAAATCCAATATGTGAGAAGTACTCAATGGAACCATCAAAGTGAATAACTATAGATTTGGACTATAATGGTATTAGGAAGGTTCCAGTTGGAAATTAACCCTTCTAGATAGGATATACGATATATCTCCACCCTCTTGTTAGATTTTGAGATCATGTGCATTATAATCCCCATTGACTCTTTAGGCCATGGTCTACTATATGTAGTGGTAGTTAAGGGGCAAGCCCAGGATCCACCCACAAAGGAAGCATGAGATATACAGATCAACATTGACTCCCCATTAAATGATTTATATGATTGCCTTATTTAAACCAATACATGCATATCTAAAGTAATTCTTAAAAATGAAAATAAGGTTACAACCAATATAATAAAAGGATGGAGTGATGCATTCTCAAGTAGGCCTATGATCCACCCTTGATTCCCAGGAGGTTGAATAGCAGGGTGGCACTTTCCGTGGAAAATAAAAAGATGGAGTGATGGAAAAGTAAGAGGGGGATCTAAAGTAATTATTAAAAATGATGATAAGGTTACAACAGATAAAGTAAAAGGATGGAGTGATGGCAAAGTAAGAGGAAGTTTCCCCTAAAAGGAGATATAGAAAAATGGATGTGATGTGAGGATTATTTAAGGTGTTAGGTTGGGAGTGGTTGAGCAACATGATGCCACTTAACTAAGTTTTATCACAAGTAGTCGAGGAACTACATAAAGAACATGTTCATATGAAAGGTAAGGAAGACAAGGAACAAACAAAGGTGGGATAAAGGTGAGAAAAAGGATGGAATCACCAACATCCAAGAAAGAAGTGAATGGGAGGGGGAGATCTCTACCCAAGGGAAATTGAAGAATTTTTTTTTAACGTAAAACACATACAAGAAAATATGAATTTGTTTAGTCAATGGTGGGGGAAATATGTAAATGTATCAGGAGTGAGAATTGATAAGAGACCTAAATGGAAAGCAGTACACGTAAGATGATTTGAAAGCATGGTTGGAAAAATAGTGGAACTAGTTGTAAGGTACATTCCACATTTTCACTTGGTAGACAAATGTTGCTTCATTTTTGTTTTCAAATATTCTAGAAAGAAGAAGCTCCAATTCTCTTATAAAGTCTAGGATTGTTATAAATTATGCCTTGTCACTTAACAACTGTGTGCCACTTTTTGATCCATTAAAGGAAAGGATCCACAAGATTCCTATTTGGGTAAAGTCGTTTATTTTACTTGTGGAACTATGGTGGAGGATGGCTTTATGCAAATAGGTAAAAACATTGGAATCTACTTGGACATAAAAGACAAGACAAAAAAGTAAAGAGAACACGTCCGTTCCTAAAATCTATGGGAGATGGAATTCGGGGAAGATTTAACACATGGTATGGATGCTCAAGTAGGGGATAGGAGATACATACAAACTATTGACTGCATGAACTTTCATTTAGGTGAAACACGTGTCAGAATTACAATCATGGTAAGTATTATTACCAAGATAAGGGGGTAAGGAGGAGTTGGGGGAATTTAAATGAAAATGAGCCCAGTGGATTATGAGAAAGAAACACTAAAGAAGGTCCAAGAGAATAAATGGGAACATATGAACCAAGTATAGAACAAGTGCATTTAGGGAAAAGAGGAAGACAAGAAACCTCGTAGTGGGGAGTTCCAAAGAATCATAACTAATTAATTTTGCATAAGGAAGGGTGTTATCGCACTATTTTCTTCCACTTGCGCAAATGAAATGGTTTCGCATAAAACATCATTTATACTTGGATACCGATACAATGAAGATAATGAAGCATTAAATTGTGAACAAATGATTGAATTATCTACGAAGAATTAAATTCAAACCATGTCATTAGCAAACTTATGATTATGTGACTCATCCATTAATCTCTAGGTCATGCAATCTACATAAGTAATCCTTTGATACTCATATAGTCTTCCTATATGTCATTAGTACATCAAACCACATGATTTGGTTGTTTCCATGGACATTGAGAGATTGGAAAAGGCTCAAAATCTTGCATTTTTTCTATTTGTGATAAACTATTGGAGTTAATGAGGCAATTCCATGGTCATATTTGGGAAACATATTCACTTCCAATGTGTGGCATTTCCAAAGCAAACCTATAAATACAATGATCTCTCAGGAGCTCTAATAATTTAATGAATGTAAGGTTATGCTGCACTAATGTAGTCAGTAATTCATGCATTTTCTACTTCCAATTCCATTACATTTGATTGGTATCAACATTGTGCATTTTCGTATGCCATTTAGGAGAAAGTTTCTTTTAGTTACCACTTGGTTTCAAAGAGAAAGCCTTAAATACAATAGGACCTAAAGAGGAAGCTTGAAGGTCAAATTCATGGCTTCTCTTGGCTGAAACCTCCCTGAAAAATAACTCTACCCCCTGTGATGCCTTGTACTCCAATTAAATGGTGAAGAAGTGCATGAACTTGGTCAACTGATCAATAATTACATAAATACGGCCTCTGCCATGCACCTTCGATAGAACTATGATGAAATCCATTGACACACTCTCCCACTTTTGCTCTGGGATGAGCAAAGGATGCAATAACCCTACAATATGAGCCTACTTTGACTTTTTCTGCTGAGAGGTCATACACTCTCTCACATGTCGCAACACATCGTCCTTGAGGCCCTTCCATGAGAACCTTTCTCTAATCTACCTATAAGTTTTGAAGTATCGAGGATTCCCTGTCAATGGTGCATCATCTGTGACCCTCATAATCTTCTTTTTAAGCTTGGACTCTAGAACTAAGTAAATCCTGTCTTTGTAGAAGAGAATATCATCTACCACTCTATACCTGTCATCCTGAATATGACCATCCATAAACTCACAAGAAAATTTGTTCTTGGAATATTCCACCAAAAGGTGGGATTTCCAATTAGCTAAAACCTCCATAAGAGAACATGCTATCGGTTTCCTGGAAAGGGAATAAACAACAATTCTTTTCTTGCCCTTCACATACTCAATGTCAAAGTCATAAGCTTGTATCTTGCTTACCCATTTCTATTGTCTCTCATTCATATCCTTCTATTCCAAGAAATACTACAAGTTGTTGTGGTTTGTCCTATCCAAAAATCTTCCACCTACCAAATATTGCCTGAACTTCACCAAGGCATGCATGATGGCGAACATCTCTTTTTAATAGTTTGAGTAGAGCCTCTCTAGCTACCTGATATTTTGACTCTCAAATGTTATCAGATGTCTATTCTGCATCAAGACAACTCATATACCCTCACCCAAAACATCACAATCAAGCACAAAAGGTTGAGTAAAATCAGGAAGTGCCAAAACTAGACAAGTCCTCATCACTTCCTTGAGCTTGTCAAATTCCCATTGAGTTTCGTTTGTCCACCTAATTTCCCTTTCTTTGTGAGATCAATTAGGAATACATCCAACTACAAAAACCCCTTAACAAAGCACCTATAATAACTACATATCCATAAAACCCCCACAACTCTGTAAGGTTCTTGGGCGGTGGATAATCCAATATGGCCTAGATTTTCTCCTGATGTACTTGTACACCCTCTACACTAATCACATGGCCTAGGTATAGGATCTTTGTCATGTCAAATTCACACTTTGAAGCCTTGGCATATAATGGATTCTCCTCCATGATGCCAAATATCTCATCCAAATGACTCAAGTGATCCTCCTCAGTCCTATTGTATATAAGAAGGTCATTAAAGAAAACCAACATAAAATTTTGCAGATGTCTATTGAAGATGTGGTTCATACAAGACTAAAAAGTGACAAGTGCATAGGTCAACCCAAATGGCATGAACAAGAACTCATAGTGCTCATATTGACACCTGAAAGCAAGCTTACGGACATCCTTCTCTCTAACCCTGATCTAGTGATACCCTGATCGAAGATCAATCTTCAAAAAGTACATCGCTCCATGTAACTCATCCAACAACTCATCGATCATGTGAGTGTGATACCTGTTTTTTATTGCTTTCTTATTAGGGTACAGATAATCAATACACATCCTCATGATTCCATCCTTCTTCTTGACCAAGACAACTAAAGAAGCGAATGGAATGGAACTGGGTTTAATATGCCCCATCACTTATAACTCCTTTATTGCCTTCTCTATCTCATATTTGAACCTCTTTGGGTGCCTATATGGAGTAGTAATAACAGGATTGGCCCCTTCTTCTAACTCAATGGTGTGATCAAAGTCTTTGTGAAAATGTTTCCCTGGAGGGATCTCTCCAAAAACATGGTCATGTTTGCTCAACAATCACTTAATGTCTACATGATACTACCGATTGCTATCTGAATATTTATGAGTCATAATCAAACACTCTGTTGTGTATGTTATATCCCCATGCATTAATAAGGCTTCCATCCACTTGGTTGAAACAATCCTTGGATAACCATTGGAAATGCCCCTCAGAACTACCCTCTTACCGTCCATTGCATTGAATCCCATCTGCAATGTTTCATAGTTCTGCATAATTGTTCCCCGAATACTAAGCCACTGAAAACCCAAGACTGCATTAGTGTCTACCCTCTCAACCACATAGAAATCATATGTCATATTGTAGTTACCCAACATCACATTCAGTCGCAAAACCTTTTGTGTGCATGCCATAGTGCACCCACCAGCTACCACAACATTGAATCCCTCAAATTCCTCTATAGGAATGCCTATCCTAGCCACCAAAGTCAAATCTATAAAGTTGTGGGTTGCCCCACCATCGATCAAAATCATGACACGTTGTCCCAGTACCACTCCCCTGGCCCTGAAAGTGTGAAATCTAGGAACAATTGATAGAGTAGCAATAGTTCCATCCTGAGTCTCCTCAGGTGGCTACTCGACATCCCCATTGCTATGCTCACCACCTGGAGTCTGTCTTGCCTCCTCTTCCTCATCACTCTCCTAGAGTGCCTCTCTGTAATGCACCTTACCTTTATCCATGCACATGTGACCTAGTTCCCAAGGCTCTTTATATCTAAAACAAAGCTTCTTCCTTCTCAATTCTCTATGAGTCTCATCATCCAACCCGTATTTCCCAAACCACTCCTTTTGGAAGGGCTTCTTGCCTTTGTTTTTATGATGAATGAAAGGTTTGGACTAAGATTTATTCTCTGGTTCTGCATCCTCCATGTCACGTGCTCTAATGATGGAATCCCATAGAGACTTTGGTTTGAAGGCCTTAACCCAACCACACAATGGCTCAGGGAATCCTTTAATGAATAACATAACCATCTTATGCTCCAACACATCTGTCATCATGACCGGAATCCTCTGAAACTATGAAATTTAAGCATTTGTTGCACCTATTTGCTTGAGCTATACCAACTCTTTGAAATGCAACTCTGGGTCCTTCTTATCAAATCTATCAATCAGGATCTATATGAAGTTTAGGTAGGAGGTAATATTGGCATACCCCAAAGTGTCCAATCTAAGGTACCACCACTCATGAGCCTCTCCATCTAAATTCAAGGTAGAAAATTTAATTTCCTCTACCTCCATGATGGGGTTGAGTTGGAAATATGTGTCCAACTTTTGAACCCGCACTCTGGTTGTGCACCTGTTTGAACCATCAAAGGAAGGAATGGACAACTTTTTTAACCTTGCGCATGAGATCTAGGTTCTATTGACCCAAGCCCCTATTGAAGTCCCTTGGTTTGTTCTTATAGCTGATGGTAAAGATGTATTGTAATGATGTGGTAGCCTGAAACTCCTCACCGAGCGCTTGATACTCCCTCAAATAGTCAGTAAAATTGTCACCTTGTCTTAGATCCCCCTGATTTCTTGTTTGTTGCTCCTCCAAGAACTGAGGTAAGAGAGGTCTAGGAGTCACTTTACTGGATGTCTAAGAGTTGTTCTATGTGGGAAATGAGTGTTTATTCATTATGCATGATTTCCATTACGTCCATTAGTTATTCCCGAGCCATTATTTCCAGCATGGTTTTGGTTTGCTTGAGTACTTTTGATAAGTTGAGTCATAGGTTGGACCAACTGATGCTGCCCTTTTTCAAAATCATTCAAAATGCTCATAATACTTCCCTTAGGTGGCTCATTCCTATTTGGATCATCCCTATCCCCCATGTCTTCCTCTTCTTTTGATTCTGATTGATCTTTTTCCTCTAATTTTGATATAAATATGTTTCCAGGCCCTCTCTGCCTTAGTTTCATGTATGTGATATATATATTGTCCTCTAGATTCATAAAAGAAATGTAACTCATAGGCTGGCATAATCATTAGCTTTGATATCACTGTAGTATCATTTGCTTGAGGTGGCTGAATTTTTTTGTTTGGGTTTTTGTGGTTGTGGAATGTTTTGTTTTTTTGCTGGTTAAAATTAGATCTCATTCATAAATTATATTTAACAATATGATGTGCACCATAAACTTGGTATTTTGATTGCATTTATTTCCGGAAAACAACCCAAATACAAATATGAAGCTACAACAGTGTACCAACAGCTATTATAGCAGTAAACTAAGTTAAACAAAATCAGATTTCACAATGCTTTGACCTGTCGAATTCCCTCAAACCCCCACGAAATGCTTGAGAAATGCCTCCAACCGTTGATCCCAAGTGCACCCTGAAGAGTACGTCCCATAACTTGTTCTTGCATAGAGATAGATGGTATAAAGGCAAGCTGAAAGTGGTAGCTTAGTGTTCCCACGTCCTCCAAGGGTGAATGCTCCCCAAGGTCCAAGTGTGCCCTTCCTCCAATGCCCACAAGATGTATCAATGGCAACACATTCCACTTCAATGAATAACTCGGCCACAAGGTAAGTCACCCTCTTTTGTAGCAATACTTAGTAGTGGGCACAAGAGCTGAAGATGAACATGTGATCTGCGCCCTCCACAAGAGTAAAGATTCCTCCCAAAAACCACAATAAACTCTTCAAATCCAACAATTTTCCAAAATACTTGAATCTTCTTCTTCAACAGTGAAAGATCCGCGTGATCTTTCCTTCTTGATCAACTAGGGTGGATTAGTTTCACCACCGAACCCAATATCTCTTAGGGTTTCCATCCCAAGAGCCAAAAGCCACAAGAGCTCCTCAAATTCCTCTTTCGAAAATAACAAGCCATGAATGATGAGAGAATGGGTCAATATCCTCTTTTATCCCCCTTTTCACCTTTTTTATGCCCTTTTTACCTTTTTCCACATTTAATTAATAAATGTGACTTTTATAAAGTCCCATTTTATTTAATTACTCAATATCACTTTTAATGTTGTCTTTTCACCCAAATGACATTAAATAATTAATTATTTCCATTTTTCACTGACTATAGCCTACGGGAATTAAATAGGCTATAAGCCATCCACTTAGAGTGATCATTCTGAAAGGGACATTACAATATGCTTTGTATTTTGGTTTAACCCCACATAGTCTAGCTAAAAATGTTCAAATTTTCATTTTTTTGTTGAAATTTCCTCGAATGCTTTTATTGCAAATTAAAAAATTTCACCTCACATCGAAGGTTTCTTGAATTTAGTACCTATGCACTTTTATCCTTAGCAATGATCTAAAATATTAGATTATAGCAACATACAAAATAATAATATATCACTTCACTTCAATCAAAAGACTAGGAAGCTCAAGGGAAAATATACCAAACAAATACCATCGAGTTTTATCCCTTAGGGCACACTTTTCCAAGCATATACCAAATTCAAAAATCACTTTATCCCAACAGATTTTACAACTAAAAAATGTTGTCTTATCTTTAAATTATATGTTAAATTACTTAATAATTTCATCCCCATGTTATGTAAATTTAGCATGAACAACAAATGTTGAAAATTACCTATTCAAAAAGACAATGCAAGCTAAAAATCATATCTATAACTACACAATTTTGGATAGTTGAAAACTTCATGTGCATGCACATACACACATGCAGGAAATGAAGTACAAGTATATAACACATCTTATCATAAAGGTGATACAATCTCTGACTCTCCAAACCCTAACTAGGAAAAACACTAGGGTTTCCAAAACCCCAGTCTTCTCTCACAAGATATACTAGAAGAATACATCTTTATATCGCAACCCCTAGCTTCTTTACATCCTATAGGATGAATCCCTAACCCCACAAAACACTTGAACATCTCCTAGAACCTTACCGCTTCAAGACAAAGAGAAATAATACAATGAAAAGTGTAGAGACAGAGAGAGAGAGTTCCACTCTACTCCTCACATCTCTAATACAAATGTGTGAATAAATGTATTAAAGTACCCTCTCCTTCCTTTATTTATATGAGAGTTAAGGGTGACCAACAATATAAAGTGGGCCTAAACCTCTACAATCAACCTAACTCTATAGGAGTATGCTCACAAATGGAACACACTCTCTAAGTGACACATATCAAGCTCCGAGGTGAAGGCATTCACAAGTAAGGCTCCAAGTCATGACCACTCCATGAGATGTGTCCAACACTCCTCCTCCCCAAGCATTCAAAGCTCCAAAGCTCCTCCAAATCCATGTTCTCCTCTGATTCCACCACACCTACATGACCACTTCCTCAACCCAAGTGTCCTCAATTCAACACAAGCCTCCATGGAAGAAACCAAGTGTGTCCCATGTTTATTCACCTACATATGGTTTAAAAAATTCACCTACATACATATATCAATTTTCAAGATAGCTCTCACTTGAGATCTAATCCATGTTTATTCAAAACTTTTACATTATCTTCCCAAATTTAATGCTAAGAGAAGGCTCACTATCCATGTACTTTAGCTATTAAAATGTTCACTAAGAACACAAACCTAAAAATTATTTATACAATTAAATTAACTTTATTTACAATAAAACAATATTAGCCCACTAATAGCCCATCTCCAACTAATCAAAATATTTTTTTTATTTATAATAGTTTATTAGTCCATCCAGGGGTATAGCAATGTCTTGATCATCAACACACTTTGACTTTATATTAATAGTAAGAAACAACCTCAATGTTTCTAAATGTACACTTTGACTTTATATTAATACTAAGAAACAACCACAATGTTTTTGAATGTACACTTTGACTTTATATTAATACTAATAAACAACCACAATGTTTTTGAATGTACACTTTGACTTTATATTAATACTAAGAAACAACCCCAATGTTTTTTAATGTTTTGTAATATTTATATATTAAACTTGATATTGTGAAAATATAAATTATTTTGTTGAATATTTCAAATTTGATATTAATTATATTTTATGAGTGGTTAAAAACTATAAAGTGACAAATCGTTGTTGCTTGAAAGTGAAATTGTTAAAAATAAATAATAATTTAAAAATAAATTAAAAAAATTTACTTGTCAATGTTGTTGTTTGTACTCGCCTTTTACTAATGACAATAAATGCTATCATTTCATACATTATTATCAGTTCATAAACCCAGTGCTTTGTGCGTCGTCCAAGATTAAATATGATGATAAGCTTGCCGGTTTGGTGAACGAAAAAGCTTGCAAACATATGGATCTTTTTTTGGGTTGTCAAATGTGATAAGATGTGCAAGTATCTATTCATGATCAACTTCATATTGTTAAAGAATATCCGCGTTTTTTCACTGCTGACGAAGGTAAAGAGACTTTTTCTCCTGTCTCACTGGAGGAAATTCATAAGATTTTGCTAGGGTTTGCTTGGGACAAGAGTCCTGGGCCCGACGGTTGGACCACTAAGCTAAGCTTGGCATTCTTCGACATAATGGGGAAGGATATTTTAGAGATGGTGGAAGAAACTCGATTGACTGGAAAAGTCTCAGTGGCCCTAAACTCTACATTCATAACAATTATTCCAAAATCTGTGTTGCCTTTGCCATTTGACAACTATCAACCTATATCATTATGCAATTTGGTCTATAAAATTATTGCAAAGGTCCTGGCAAATCAACTGAAACAGGTTCTCTCAAGGTGTATATCTGGTAAGCAGTTCGGGTTCTTGGAGAACCGTCAGATTCTTGATGCCATCAGAGTGGCCCAGGAGGCTTTTGACAGTATCAAG
The DNA here is from genome assembly GCA_027924585.1 of Larix kaempferi. Lineage (NCBI taxonomy): Eukaryota > Viridiplantae > Streptophyta > Pinopsida > Pinales > Pinaceae > Larix > Larix kaempferi. Next base: position 22,832,328 of record BSBM01000887.1, read on the forward strand.
GTAAAGAACAAGCAGGGTATTGCCCTTCAGCTGGATCTTTCTAGGGCTTACGATAAGGTTCACTGGGGGTTTTTTAAATTAGCCCTCATTCAAATTGGCCTGCCCTGGGGCATGACAAAATAGATTATGTCCTGCGTAAATTCAGTTCACTATGGGATTATCATCAATGGCGCTCCGATCTCTTGCATGTGGAGATTGGGGGTCTATGGGTCTCAACACACTCAATCATCACTCACCAACTCTTCGTCGATGACGTTATGTTATATGATAATACCTCCCCGGCTAGTTGGCAGGTTTTAATACTAATTCTCGATCTCTTTTGCAGGGCGACCGGAATGGTCATTAACTCTTCCAAATCAATCCTTTTGAAATATAATGTCGATGAGTCTATTATGGCGGAGATATCATTATTCTTTCCTTTCAATGTGAGGGACCTTGAGGAAGGAACTCTCTTCCTGGGCTATGAAATCAAACCCAACAATTATAGACCTTTGGACTGGTACTGGCTGTTGCAGCGGTTTGATTGAAGGATTCACCTTTGGAGCTAGAAGTGGCTCTCTATCGGGGGCAGGGTCACCCTTGCAAAATCAGTCTTACAAAACCTGGCGGTATACTATATCTCTCTCTGCAAAATACCAAAGTCTATTGTTGCGACAATTAGAAGGAAAATCACAAATTTCATATGGTCCGGCACTGATAAAAGAAAAATCCGTCTTTGCAATTGGCAGAAAATCTCTTCCCCAAAGGTTTTGGGGGGATGGTCACTAAAAAACATTTTTGTTTTCGCACTAGCCCTCCGTGCAAAATCTTTGTGGCAGGTTCTTTCGGTGGACTGTCTGTGGCGGTCTATAATCAGGGACAAGTATTTTAGGGGTAAATACACCATTCAATGGCTTCGATCCCCCAATGGCAGCTGCAAGGGTGCTTCATGTATTTGGTCTGGACTGCTTGCAGCTCTCCCTATGATTAAAAAATGGATCGCATAGCAACCTGGGAATGGCCACTCAATCAATCTTTGGGAAGACCCCATCATTGGAGGCCCGATCTCTTATAAATTATCTCCCTTCCTATTACATTTTCTGCATTCGTGGGGTTATTACAGGTTATCCCACATGGCCGCATCAACTCTTTCTCTTTTTGCTCCAACGGTGTGGCTCAGTGCTGAACAATTGGGATTAACTGGCTGTCTTGCTGTGGAATAGAGGGCATTTATCGATGGACTGAACCACGGTCTTATCAGGATTAAGGAGCTGGACGATGTTCTCTATTGGTCATGGAACACATGATTTGGTGTGGTTACTGCTAAATTGGCGTATGAATCTATCTACGCTGATTCCTGGGGATTTCCTTGCTGGTGGCACTCGCGAATATGGAAGTGGCCAATTCCTCCCAAACTGCATATCTTTTTGTGGCTCGTTATGGAGAACAGGATACTTACGTGGGATAACCTTTTGCATCATGGCTTCACTAGGCTGAGCGTCTGCCCCCTCTGTTGGAGTGCGGCCGAAACATGTGTTCACTAATTCATTTCATGCCCATTCTCGCATCAGTTATGGTCTGCAGTATATCTTCTTTTCCCGATACTGATTTCGTGGTCTGGAGATTCTATTCTGTCATGTTTCCAGAAATGGGTTCGTGATAATCCTGCACACATTGTCATTGCGGCCTCCATAACATGGGAGATCTAGCTTGCTAGAAACTCTAGCATCTTTGACGTCAAGGTCCCCTCCCCGGTGTGGCTTGCAAGAAAGGTTTCTGCATTCTACTTGGATTCTCAGGCTACTTCCACGGGTGCTCCTACCATTCATTTTTTGAAGCATCCCTCCCCTTCGATACAGGATTTCATGGCATTTTTTGATGGGGATTCTCAACGGGGGGGTTCCTCCTGCGACGCTGGCGTGATTATTTTTATTGATCATGTGCAATTCTTCAAAGTCTGGATGAATGGGGGGATTGGTTCCAATACCTGTGGAGAACTCTTGGCGCTGTGGGTGACCCTATTTTTTGCAAAGAGGACAGCCATCCAACTTCGGTATCTGTATGGTGACTCCCGATCGGTTATTGATTGGGCTTCTGGTTGGGGATCCCTCCTCTCACTGGCCCTTTCGCCTTGGATGGATATGGTTAGCTTGTTGCTGCAGGACTTCCCTCATCTCATCATCGAGCATATATTTCGGGAACACAACGAACAAGCTGATTTTTTGTCCAAGTTGGCTCTTTCGGCGGTGGATGGTTGTATCCATTTTGAATTTTGGTCTCACTCCATGCTCCAATCCAGCGGTAGCCTGCTTCTTCCAGCATCTTAATGTTGGTGAAGGGGTGTAGGATCTTTGGGGCTTCATAGTTTTTGGTTTTTTGGCGGTTATATCTCTTTTTTTGTAAATACTCCTTCCCCTCTGGGGTCTTTCTTTTCTTCTTTCTTCCGTCTCGTCCATTTGGCCTAGATATTTGGATCGTTGGTGGTATGTACATGGTGAACTTTGGTTATACTTAGTCCTGTTGTTGGGCTTCATGGAGTCACCAAGTTTTTTTCTTGGGGAGGTTGTGGTGCCTTGGAATGGCTCCTCTCGGTCTTTTGGCATTCTTTCCTCGATGGATTGTATGTATGTCACTCTCTTATATATATTTTCTATAAATATATAGCTATTTTTCGTTTTGAAAAAAAGGGGCATTCCACTAGTATGATGGTTGAGATTAAGGTATACGTGATGAAGACTCTCGGATAATTACAACGTTTAATTTATATAGTTTTGCTCGGATTTTGGTAAACAAAAATTTCTTCTTTTGAATAATTTAAACTTTTGAATAATGTGTTGTTTAAATTGTAATTTTGGCTAATTGGATGATTGAGAAATTATATTAAGATTGTAGTTTAAATAGTCTAATGTGTAATTCAATCAGTTATCAAGCCTAAATAAAATTTCACTTTATAAACTTAATTAAAACAGATTAGATATTAAATTCAAAATACAACTATCAAAACCATTTTTAATTTTTTTAAAAAGAAATCGTTTTAACTAGAAATTAGACCACCGCTAGTCAAAGTCCTACAATAGAGTTTTACCTATAGGCTAAGGCATTAAATATGTGATCATTATGACTTTACTATGAGCTTTTGCCTTCATGTTAAACATTAAGTATTTGATCAATGTGACGTTACTCTTAGGAGTAAGCATAACCTTAAGGTATAGTTTTTTAGTCCCTGCCGTAGGCAGAGACTATATGTTCCATGTTTATCTATTAATTGACATCAATATTTCAGTTTTTATAAAGTTACGTTAAAATTTGTATTTATCATTATTTTTTTGAAAAATAGTGTTGACATTGTATTGGTGGGAAGGTCTTGAATTGACCATTTTTATCATTGGCGAGATTAAGAAAAATACAAAAAATAAACTAACCTTTAACTTTAACCTTACTTTAATGTTAATTGCTATTACAATGCATTTTCTCATATCATTCTGAATTGCAAGTGTCCATTGTTCTTTCCTCCTGCCATGCATTTGCTATTGCTTCGCATGCAAGCATGGTCCGTCTGTCCGATGTTCTGTACTCTTGCTTTTGTGGTAGCAGACATAGTTAGGACTACAATTTTCGTCTTGTTTATTTGTTTAATCTTTTTCCAAAGAATGATGGCTACAATTCGCTCGAAAACCTTGGTTGTTCAAAATTCTCTTGCAATTTGTCGTTGTTTATTGTTATTCAATTTTAATAAGTCTCATTATATGTTTCATTCTATGTGGACATGGCGGGCTTGCTTGTCGTGGCTGAGTATTTTGATATGTCGATTTTCAATGTGTGCTTGTTCAAAATTTTGGCAGGGAGAGAAAAATTCCTCTTTTGATTTTATATTCACAAAGTTGTTATTCGTATATGTAGTGTTGTTGCCTCGTGGGTTTATGTATATAGCTTTTGAAACGAACTGTCAGTAATTGTTAAGACTAGATTTAGAATCATCAGCACATATTAGGGTAATTCCAGGGTTAGGATAACTAAGAGTCATGCCCTATGAAAGTAGATGTTTTGAATTTTGAGAATTTTAGAAAATTTGTTTGTGCTTTGAATTTATTGATAGCCCTTGTTTGTAGTATGCTCCAATTTCTGCTGCGTTTATGGAGCTAGCATCCATGCATGCAAAGTTGTTACATACTGAGCTGTGTATAGAGCTTTTGACATGTTGTATATAGCGCTATGTTTCAAAAAAGTATGGAACTTTTTTCACCCAGGAAATTCTTCACATTTATATATGTTTCACGGTTTCAACTTGAAATGGTTTACCATATTTTTGTTGCAATTTTTTTGGGGTTAGATCGTTTTCAAGGTTCAGTGTTTCTCTACTTGGTAGTATGCAGAGTTTTTTCAAATTTTGTTGTTGCATTATATTTATGGAGAGGTTTATTTTGTGGCCCGGTTCGATGTCTCTAATATGTGCCATTTTTTGAGGTGGATGTTTGTTGCAGATGCACTTCAACGGAAAAAACCACCACGAGATACTAGTTTTGGTTGTTGCGGTGGTTGCTGTCATCATTCTCACACCTATCACTTTCAAGGAAAGTACCTACAGTTTTATTTCCAACATGCTACGGCACTGAGAGATATGTGAATGGATCTTAAAATATGGCATATAATGTCTGCTTCCTGGTCTTTGTAACTGTAAAAAAAATTAATTGTTCTTTCCAATCAACTTCGTTTGCTTCCTAGTCTTTCGCATGGAGTTTTTTTTATCTCATATGTTATGTTGTGGTTGTTATCTTGATGCTTTCATGTTTTTGGGCTTTGTTAACTGCTACCTTGTGACTCGCACTCTGTCCTTTGCATTATTTGATTCCATTAGCAAAAGTACGGTGCAATAAGTAAATGGTGTCTAAGGAAAATTCGCAAAAAGGTCTAAAATGTAGGCAATTGTGTTGATCTATTATTCTATGTACATGTACTGTCCAATTATAACAATACAAAACATTTCAGCTTCCCATGCTCTCATTTTACATGTAAATAGGATTAATATTTTGACTGAGGGATTTTGCTTCACATTGTACGCTGCCTTCACATTAATCGAAAAGCTTTTGTTGGCCACGAGTTATGGTGTTAATGGTTGAAGGAAATAAATTTTTGTAGTTCGAACACGATCCGAGCTACATAGGTAAGCTAACAAACAGAAGAGTTGTAGAGTGTAATGCCCTAGTTGCTTCCCCAACCTTACGGAATTGGACGGGCTTCAGACTAAAAGGAGATGCTCGCGCTTGCTTTATAAATATTAGGAGGACCCTAAACAAGTTAACATGGTTAAACCTAATCCTCCCCAAAAGGCCAAGTATGTACGCAGCAAGATGCACCCAATCCCCAGAATGTCCATAAAAAGAATAAGAATAAAATAAGCAAAAGGTAAGAATAAGGTCCAAAAGTTCCATAGCAGTAAAGGTGGTATTTATTAAGTCGTTCACCCACTGCACAAAGAAAGTTGTTGTTCACAGCACAAAGAATCCATTCAATCACACTCTGTTTCCTCCCCCACACTGTGTACTTGTACTGTAAGTTATAACAATACAATATTTATGGTAGGATTTTTACCCAACTCACAGGATGCTTATGGGTTAAACATTGTGCTCCATTATAACATTTATTTTTTTTGTAAAAACTTTACTTCAGATATTTCAAAGGTGAAGACAGAATATATATTGGTCCTTCTTTTCGACACTTTTTGCACCTCAAAAGACTATATGCTCTTCATCCAAAAAGACACTTGAAAATGGTTTGTCAATTGGATATTACATTTACTTATTAAAGTTTTCTTGGACCATTTAAGGCCTCTTTTTCTGCATCAAATAAAAAACAAATGCCTTTCCAGGCCTTAACTGCAATCGATACCCTTCTATTTTAAAATGTATAGAGAATATCAATAGATACCCTTCTATTTTAAAGTGTATAGTATAATCTGGATGGAGTTCACTACCCTTGAATTCTTGCTCAGAAAAAAGTTCATTTATGTTAAAGTAAAGGCTTTGTTAGATGATATGTTGGCGTCAGGGTTGAATTCTCTGTAAACATGTGAGAATGTGAATTGAATTCAATTCATGTAAACATGTGAATCTAAACTAGCTCTGTAATTCTACACAGTCAATAACACATTCATCTTCTTGTCCAGAGTACAAGTAAAAATCTAGTGTAAAAACGTTGTTTACACTTCAACACCGTTTGATTTTTCTTTGAAAGGGATTCATGCCAAGGTTCTTTCATTATTTCTTGGATTACTGTAAAGGGCAGGAAAAGGGCAGGCAAAACGCGTGTATGTGGAGATCATCGACATCATATTGTAGTTCCCATTCACGTTATGTCTCCATTTCTATTGAATTTTATGCTCTCAGTTAAGGAACCATATACTTATCATGTGTAAGCGATTTCGAGTTCGAGTTATGTTACTGAAAAATGATGAAGATAATAGTGAATGTTGGGTTTAGATTGGCGAAAACGGCATGCATTTATATGTGGATGAGCATTTACATGGCATTTTCAAAGAATGCAGGTAAGCACAAAGCCAAATGATCTCATTTCACTAAAAAATTACGAATATTTAGAAGGTTTTCAAATTTCGACTTCGGAAACCAAAAGCTTCAATATTTGACAATTTAAATCATATTTTGATTAAAATCTAGTGCTCAGAGAAGTTAAAAGAAAAGCATGAAAGCATTTTCTTGTTTTGCAGAGCCATTGGCCATCCGGATCAACTGAGACTTCTGGTTACAAAAGTTCAACAGTTGCGAGGTTCGGCCGGTTTAAATTCTAATGTACTTATACCTGTTAGAAACCGGTGTTCGGGGACCTTGTAGTTCAGATGGGCCATAAAGTTTAAGTATTCCCCGAAATTGTATTCCCTCCTCTGCTGATCCTATAACTTTTAAATGGGCAGTGATAGCATTGTTATTGGATATAATGTTGTCCAAGACGACTGTCCGAGGATTCCACATAATAGCCAGCATTCCTGAAGAAGCTCCCTGCGCATCTACATGTTTAAAATTCATTCATTTGTTTAATTTTTTTTTTTAGAATCTATTAAACGTTTAGAGTAGAAAAAAATTATAAATTTACTAATTTGTTAATTAATTTTTTTGATATATGCACCTTTAAATAGATGAATGTTACAAGTTTACTTTTGTTTCCATTAAATTTGTCTATATCACTTAGTCATGATCTTAGTCTGATTTTCAGCAATTATCTTCTACTTTACTACATTGTTTGTAATTAATACCACATAGAGAGTTGGAGCCAATGCATTTGTAAAATGCCAAGAAAATTGTCATGTCACTTTCTCCTAAGATTGTTTATCATAGAAATGGAACCCTCTTTCTATTTAGGCAAGTAACAACCCAACATATTTCATATGAATGTGTGAATGGAACTAATCAAATGAAATAGAATTAAATAATCATTCATGCATAAACATGGATAACACCCATTTTCATAAGTAGAAATATAAGTCAATTGTATACTTTGATATAGTGATAAAAAAAATGCATAACAATTTTCAACACAATCATAAGCATCCTATCTCATACCATTGTAACGTAAGTCTTCTTTTTATAGGTATAGTGATAATTTAAGTCGATATGATTTGATGTATGATATGTGAACATTTAAATTGATCAATGTTACACGTTTATTTGTCAATTCATTCATGTGATTTATTCTTTTTGGATTAAAACAAGAGTTGTAGCTTAGTCATTATGATTAAATTATATTGAATTTGTGAACCATTTTATTAAAAAATTATTTTGTTTTATTTTATTTAATATTGGTTTTTGTTCCTATGTTACAAGGCAGGGACTAAGCTGCATGTAGCTCTTGTTTTATTTAGGGAATTATTGATTATAAAACCTTTTTAGATTTGCTTGGTATTCTTTTATAGATAATGCCTACTCAAACTTCATAATTATATTAAATCACTTTAATGTGTTAAGAGGATTTCTATTTTTGCCCAAAACCAACATTTTTCTAGTTTTCAAATATTAGAAAGAGCAAAATAAACTTCCCAATATCCATTAATTCTACTTTCAACATTACTATTCCATAACTTAAGTTAAAGATGAACCGAAGAGACTTATACATAGTTATTATTATTATAGAAATGTATTTGTTTTGTAGAAACAATTCTAAGGCACACAACTTTTAGTATCCATTTTATTTTATTTTATTGGGATTTTTTAAGAAAAACATATGAAGGGGTGTATAATTTTATTTTTGTGCCCTAAGGGGAAGAGGGGAATTAATTTGATTAGACTTAATAATCATTACATTTATTTCATCTCTATTCATAATCATATGAGAGGGAGCCTAAAAATATTGATAATTCTGTTGAAGGCGTTTTTTCGATGAGGTCAAGTTTATGGGCACTATTCCCGGTTCATGTGGCCAAGAGCCAAACAATTCATGAAATGCATTGTTTTATGGCGTGAGACTCCGACTTCTATGAATCATATGTCATTTTTTATATATTCAATGTTGTTTTGCAGAATCTTGAACTTAAATAATAGAATTTTAACTCAAGAATTCTATTTTGTCACGGTTTCCATATTTATTATTTTTCCATCCTAAAAGAATTAACTATGTGGAAGAGTACAATGAAGCTTTTAAAGAGTGTGTAGATTTAACAACATGTATATCATTTCATAGATGTTTTAGGTTTAATTGATCGAGAGTACCAATTATTATCTAAAACATGAAACTAAAATATAAATTAGGTTATAATTTGCATTTCATATTTTGAATGTGCTGCTTTTATTAAATCTAGTATTTTTTATAATCATTAAAACTCTATATATATATTATCATTAATATTTTAACTTTTTTCTTTATCATATGTGCCAAAAAAATCTAAGAAGGGGAGACCTAGCAAAGTAACTCTAAATAGTCTTTGTGAATATATAGAAAAAAAGAGAATCCAAACTTCAAGCAAAGTTAAAGGAAATGCTTGATAATAAATTTGTGTCTTTTCATATTTTATCATGTGAAATGGATGGATATTTTAGTATTCTTGAATTTTGCCTATGAAGTCTGTCTTTCCAAGGTTTTCTTTTTTCCTTAGGTTCTTTTCACTTTTAGAAAACATACGTCAATAGTTTGGACTGATCCATGAATTTGTCATATAATATTTATAGTCTAATTTGTTCTTAGTTTCTGTAGCTTTTTGTATCTCACAATTAAATCTAATTTGACTCGTAATGATTGTGAACTTTTTTATTTATATACATAATGGCCATCTTTAAAATGACAAGAAAAAATATTTGTGAACTTCTCCATTAAAAAAAGATTTATGTCATATAAACAATTCCAATATTATCTAATTTCCTTAATAAATTGTTTTAAATTTCTTTATCAATTAAATAAACATTAAACATAAATTTTAAAATAGGAACTAGTTGCTTTACAAATATTACTCTTGTTTTTTTTCAACAGGAAAAAAAACTATTTCTTGATATTCCATAGAATCAAAGAAGTAAAGTCCATGCAACTTTTTACAACTATATAGGGTGTTATATAGTCATAACAAAATTTTCCAGCCAAACTAGAACAGTTCAGAAATAAGATCATACTGTCAAACAACTCAGAAAATTTCCCTCCACATCATCATATTTGACAAAAACACAGACCAGCTAACCAACCCACAACTAATAGACATCAAACAAGCCAATAAAAAATTGTTGACTACACCCAATCAAAAGCAAAAACCCAACTGTAAACTCAGTAACAAACTACAACATAAAATATACAGAGCCCTCAGAGACCAAAACATCTTCAATAAACTCTTTGAAGATTAAAATTCCTTTAGGAGAATCCACATCAAGATTTGAAAGGTGATCTTCCTATAAATTGAAAGATCTATAGATGTGAGAAATAGATATGTTGGAAAAATTCAAAAGAAGATTTTGAATTCTTTGACACCAAGAATCCAAGCATAGAACTTGCAGATTGGATTGACCATTATCCCATTGTACTATGACTTGTGAATCTCCAAACACTTGAATAGAAGAAATAGCATTTATTACCACAAATTGGAGGAGACACCACAGTGCCACCAGTTCTGCTTTGGAATTTGTTCCTAATCCACAACCCAACCAAAGATTAAAGTAATGATATTTATTGATTTGAAGAACCATCCCACACCCACAGGATCTAAAGAGTGCAACCCCATCAAAAAAACCAATGGCAGAACAATACTCAATGTATGGAGTAGGACATTGTTTGGTCTTCTTTGGCTTATCCACAGTCTTGTAATCCATATATATACTCAATGCACTTCTGCTATAGGTCTACACTTTGGGGATAATGTCTTCAAAAAGAGACATGTTTCTTGTTTTCCATAAATCCCAACAAATAAAAGTAGGAAGGTGCTTTTGCACTATAACTACCTGTCTCTAAATGTTGAAATTTTCATCAATGTTGAGAGAGACCCATCTCTGGAAAATTTCCAAGTAGTCACACACCTCATGCTAGACCATGTTGATAAAGTGGCAATGTATAAAGAGATGAGTGATAGATTCACCATCTTTTTTACATAAAACATTTCCCTGGTCCAATCCATCCTGCTCTAACCAAGTTATCCTATGTCAATAAGTAATTTTCCAGACATAACCAAAAGAAACATTTCAATTTTAAGGGAATGTGCCACTTCCACAACTTATCAAACCACCATTTACATTCAGATGTAGAGTATTCTGAAATAATAGCATCATAGGCAGTCCTTGCATTAACCTGACCTGTAGATTTATTCCAGCTCCATACTAGAGTGTCCTCCTTTTCAATGAGCCCGATGCCTGCTTTATTCAAGGAATTTATGTATGCAATCCATTCAACATCCCAATTACCTTGTAACCCCAGATCCTTTGCTTGAAACCAATATGCATATGAAGGTCTCATCCACGCTGGTCTTCTAATATGGTTTAATGTTACAAATCCAAACATTGCCAAGTATTCTATGTAGAAATTTGATAAAACAACAAATTCTCTTTATGAAATTTTATCAAACACTTTGAATGCATAACTTGGCTTATCATTTATCTAAGTTATGATTTATGTAACCATTGTACAATAAATCTACTGATAATTGAAACATAAACACTTACACATTCACCCAATGACCTAGCTGAAGACAAATGCACACACATTGAGAACTCGGAAATTTAGGGCCAAGCCTAGGGAAAAACCCTCACACTTCATGAGGGAAAACCCAGAGAGATATTTATTAAAGAGCAGCAACTAAATTACAACAGAGAAATTAATGCTTAAGCAATCTGAAATACATTGGGAAATGTGCCACAAAACAAAAATAAAAGTACCAGCAATAAATGCAGTTGTATGGCCTCCTTCCACAACAAACTACCTTGAAAATCGTTCCAATGACTGCCCTTGATTTTTGTGCCAATGTTCTTCAGCAAACTACAGAGAACACCTCGATATACGTGCCAATGGACTGCTCCTCGATTTATGCAGTAATAAATGTTGTTGTACGGACTGTACAAATCCGTACAATACAACTTTTCTCGGTTTTTGTGAAGTGGTATGGATTCCTTCTCCTCGGTATTTGTGCACAAGCAAAACTCAGTCTCCTTCTACAACTCGTGCTCTCTCTTTCACAAATGGGTTTGCTCTCCTTTGAAACCCTAGATCTCTCTCTCTTGTCTCTTTTTTTGTCTCTCTCTGTGTTTTGGCTCTCTTCCCAAGGTGTATTATATAGATGACTTTATCCTCCTTTAAACCCTAACTAACTCAAACTAACTTTTGAATGGCTAAGATCACAATTAATGCACATTAAATATCATTTTTTTTAATCATTTAATGCACAAATAAAATTAATAAAGCCATTTCACTTTTAAAACATAAAGTCACTTTTTATATTTCAAAAGTACATTTCCTAGAAAAGACAACTTATGTCCACACCATGGTAAATACAAAAACATGGAAAGGGACCTTTCTCATTACAAAATTCAACACTCCCTGTTAATGAGGGAGGTCCCAACACAATCACCTTGACCACTGTCAAGAGCTTCTACTAAATCTGGAAGCTGATGTCGGAACATAACTAGATCCTGCTCATCTTCTCTATGCTGGTTGAGTCTTCCGTCAGTGCAACTCTCCCCATCTGAAGGTACCATCTGTGCTTCTACTTCATTTTCAAACTACGATTTGGATAGCCATCCACCTGAACTTGGAAGTATTATCTATCCATGCAAAAAGTAAATTTTATCTCTCTTATTCCCAAGTAGAATAGTATTATCTGAGTTTTATGTTCGGTAGAGGAACACATTTCCTCTTTTTTTGAAAACTCCATACCCATCATCCTCCAATGATGAGATAGAAAGTCTGTTGACTTTCATGTCTGGGACAAACAATACTCCGTCTACTTCAAGAACTTCTCCAAACCTTAGTTGGAATTTCACAGTTCCAACTCCTCTGATTTATGCTTGAGTACTTCCAATACTTGTTCTAATAAAATGTCCTCTAGCTATTTCTTCTATCTTCTGAAAACTTCCATATTTCCCTGTCATGTGGCTTGTTGATCCATTATCAAATACCCACATGTAATGGAAATCTATAGTGCTACCTACACTAGTTTGTACTGAAACTAAAGAGAATTCATGTTCAAACTAGGAAGCAAAATCTCCCATATTTATTGATGGTACTCCCTCTTTTTCTTCATTCCCTTTTCTTTTCGAGCACTCACTAGCATAATGACCATTTTTATTGCAACAAAAACAATGTACCTTACTGAGGTATTTTTCTTTCTTCTTCCATTTTCCCTTACCTTTAGTTGCAAGAGCAACATTGTCTTCACTGTTCTGAGTGCCATTTTGGAATGTCCCCTCCCGCGACTCTTCTTGAACAAAGTCATCCCATAACCTTGTCCAATATGGAATCCTTTCCCTGGCAACTACTCCTTGCACAAAAGTGTGCCACTTTGTAGTGAAGCCATTAAGATGCAAATGTATTACAAGTGACATGAGGTATCACATGGTCCTTGATAGAGTCCAAAAAGAACCTTTGAGCTTTGATATCCTTCTTATCAAATCTAGTTTTTTGTGTGGGATCTGTAGGAACTGTTGTTGTAGCAAAAGCTACAAAAACATCCCACAATCCTTGCTCTTTGAACAATATCGTGATACGCTCCTTCCATGGACTGAAGTTTCCAACTCCATCCAGCCTATCCTCGTACCTTAATCCTGTTGATGCCATGACTCTTAAATTGATAATGACCTGCAAGACCCTTCTTCTCTAGGTTCTACAAAAACAAATTGTCTTCAACAACCTTACAGAGCCAAGCTCTAATACCATGTACAAATTTGATAAAACAATAAATTCTCTTTATGAAATTTTATCAAACACTTTGAATGCATAACTTGGCTTATCATTTATCTGAGTTATGGTTTATGTAAGCATTGCACAATAAATCTACTGATAACTGAAACATAAACACTTGTACATTCATCCAATGACCTAGCCGAAGACAAATGTAGACACATTGAAAACTCATAAATTTAGGGCCAAGCCCAGGGAAAAACCCTCACACTTCATGAGGGAAAACCCAAAGAGATATTTATTAAAGAGCGGCAACTAAATTACAGCAGAGACATTAATGCTTAAGCAATCTGAAATACATTGGGAAATGTGCCACAAAACAGAAATAAAAGTACCAGCAATAAATGCAGTTGCATGGCCCTGTTGTACAACCTCCTTCCACAACAAACTACCTTGAAAATCATGCCAATGAATGCCCTCGATTTCTGTGCCAATGTTCTTTAGCAAACTGCAGAGAACACCTCGAAATCTGTGTCAATGGACTGCTCCTCGATTTTTGTAGTAATAAATGTTGATGTACGGATTCGTACAGTACGACTTTCTCGGTTTTTGTGCAGTGGTACGGATTCCTTCTCCTCGGTATTTGTGCACAAGAAAAACTCAGTCACCTTCTGCTGCAACTCGTGCTCTCTCTTTCGCAAATGGGTTTGCTCTCCTTTGAAACCCTAGATCTCTCTCTCTTGTCTCTTCTTTTGTCTCTCTGTGTGTTTTGGCTCTCTTCCCAAGGAGTATTATATATATGACTTTATCCTCCTTGAAACCCTAACTAACTCAAACTAACTTTTAAATGGATAATATCTCTTTTGATCTAAGGGTTTACAATTAATGCACATTAAATGTCCTTTTTAATCATTTAATGCACAAATACAATTAATAAAGTCATTTCACTTTTAAAACATAAAATCACTTTTTTATATTTCAAAGTACATTTCCTAGGAAAGACAACTTATGCCCCCACCATGGTAAACACAAAAACATGGAAAGGGACCTTTCTCATTACAAAATTCAACATTCTAAAAGGGAATAAGATAGTAAGTAATTCTCTTCTACACCTATAAAGGGATCAACCCCAACAAGAATACTAGCCCCATTTCCAACTTTCCAAGTAATCCACCTGTTGATCCAATGAAAAACACAAAGTAAATTGTTCCATATGATTGATACTCTAGCAATAGATTTCATAGAGTTCTTGAACCACTATAGTACATATATGCTCTTCATATATTTAGCATTTAGAACTTTGCTCCATAGTCCCTTATCAAAAAACCCATGCCAAAGACTTTTCATACACGAAGCCAAATTAAAACATCTTAAAGTTTTAATGTCCCAACCACCTGAAGCTTTTGGCAGAGAAAGTCTTTCCCATCTTACCAAATGAATTTTATTACCATTATTAGCACCTGAGTGAAAAATTCTCTACCTTACCATATTTAAAAGGGACTGTATAATTTTAAACAAGGAGAACTAGTATACATGAATTCCAATCAGGATTGATCTAACTAGAGTTAGCTTGCCACCCAAATATAAATACCCGAAATACCAATTGCTTATTCTATTATCAATCTTTTTCATTAGCCATAACCAGTCTTCAGTCCTATAGTTATTGGGCTTCAGAAAATAACCCAGATATTTGAACCCCACCTCAATCTGTTCAACTTTATAGGGGAATAATGTAGTTATTTGAGTTAACATATCATCTTCAAATTCATTCCTGTAAAATTTAGATTTGGTCTGGCTAAGCTCCATACCCGAAGCAACACAAAACAAGGAGATAATTTCGTAAAAGGTGCCCTATTCATCCATAGTACCTTTTCCAAAAAAGACAACATCATCAACAAACAATAGATGTGTGATTTGCAGTGCAGAAGAGAATTTGATTCCTGATAATCTGCCATTCCTTTTTGAGTCATCAATCATTCTACTAAGACCTCCAATGACCAGCAACACAAGTGTAGGTGATAGGGGGCAACCTTATCTTAAACCTTAGAAATCTTTAAAAAATTGGTAGGGTTCCATTAACCATAACAACAAAAGGAGTTGAGGACACACATACCATGATCCAATATGTGACTTCCAACGGGAGGCCAATTTGGAGTAGGACAAGTCTTAAGAAGCCCCAATTAACCTTATCATAGGATTTTGATAAAGCCATCTTCAATATCAAAGCATTTAATTTTTTGACTTTTATAGAGTGAAGGCATTCTTGTGTCACTCCAATGGCATCTAGGATTTTCCTGTTTAAAAAACAAACAAACTATTCCTTAGAAACCACCTCTGCTAGCTTTGGTCTAAGTCTATTAGAGATGATTTTTGTAATGATCTTGTATACAAGGTTACGTAGAGAAATAGGTCTAAAATCCTTAAAAGAAAAGGGCTTATCACACTTAGGAATAAGAGTGATAAAAATTGAATATAAAGCACTTGAAACATAACCCTGTGATCTAGAGAATTCAACAACCTCCAACAGATCTTTCCCCGCTAGATCAAAGAAAATAATGAAAAACTCCATAGGCCACCCATTAGGGCTTGGACATTTGTCCTTGGAAAAATGTGAAAGGACCTCTTCAATCTCATCAAGTGTGATAGGTTTCCCAATATTCATGTCCTCTTCAATGGAGAAAAAAGAAAGATAGTGTCTAACTACCCTTAGTTGAGATACAATGCCAGAGTTAACAGGTTCTTTAAAAAGATTTGAAAAGTAGTCCACTGCAATTTTCAAGATCTTCATGTGTGTTGACCCAAGTTCCATCTTCATATTGTTACTCTTGTTATTAAAAGATGATAATTTATTTATATTTATAAATTTTAAAATATTAAAAAATGATAATTTACATCACAATCACAACAACACATGAAGGATTTGAATCTTTACATCGATAGGTGTTTATATCTTAGAATTTGGGGTGGACTACCATCTATGTGTTTCCTAGATTGAAGGAGGATGGGACAAGTGTACTGTCCAGATTGATTTTATGGGCATTGTTCAAAATTCAAAGTAAACAATTATAAAATATATATATATATAATAATTGGTAGTTGATTGGTCATAGCACTTAACTTGTGACCTATCAGTGTTCACCGACCACAAGTTAAGTGGCTATGCTAGTATAAAAGTATGAAACACCTATACATAAACATTAATTAAGATCCTATTAACTATTAAATGCACGTATTATAATTCATAATTACATCCTATTAAGATCCTATTAACTATTACATGCACATTAATTAAGATCCTATTAACTATTAAATGCACGTATTATTCAAAACATATAATTTATATACATATGGAAATATATAATAAGAGAACTAAATTAAAATAACTTAAAAAATACCCACATAGAAGTAGCAATTTTCATCTCAACACTCAAGTACTATTAGTTATTAGTTTTGGAATATGAATTAAAATACAAATTATTTATATATATATTGTAACTAGGGGAATCGACAACTGGGATGGGGCTGGTACTCGCGTGACACGGGGTCCAGGGGTCCAATCCTGGCCGCTACCATTATACCCCTAGGTGCACCCACACAACCCGCAAGCATGGGGCACGGGTAAGCCTGGGTGATTTGAATTCGAGACCTCCATTTACAACATTTCCTTCATATCAAGCGAATCATCGGTTGAGCTACACCCCTGCCGGCACAAATTATTGATAATTACAAATGATTATTATTTATTATTAATAATTATAATGTTTTATTAACAATTAAAAATGATTATGATTTACTAGTAATAATTATAAATTTTATAACATAAGAATGATAATCCATGTAATTAATTAATCAAACTATTTCTAATTAATTAAAAATATGTTTTTCATATCTCATACATATTAAAACTTTTTATAAATTTATATTCAAAATTTTCAATTTTTTTTTCCAAATCTTTTACATTACATTATAAAATAATAATACGTTTTAAAAGTGTATACCTCCAATTTTGACTTGTAATGTATTGAATCAAATCATGTAAATGATGTAAATATGCTAATATGGTTTCCAACTACGGAGCTCAAGGTCAAGGTCTGACTAGTAAATGGCTAGGCATGTACAATGTGAATATCTCTATATGGACCGCATGGTTGGATTATCATGCTGACTTGAAAACTTTGTAAATGTTATGCTAAAATATAGTAAAATGGTCCAAGATGGTTGTGTGGAGAGCACTAAAGAGTGCTATGATTCTACTGGAGGGGAATATCAAAGGGGACCCATGGGAGATTAAATCCTTTATTGCCAAGTGTCACCCTTAGAACTCATCCATTTGTTGCCATATGCTTTAAATGAGCCAATTACTTCCTTTTGACTATTAAAATCTAATCCTTAATGCATGTGGGAGGTTGATGGGGAAAGTCTTCTCATGTAGTTATGGAAGCATGGGATGAATATACTTTTATGATTGTTGTAAGAGTTATCTCTTCTATGGTTAGAAGTTATGCTAGTTGTCTTTAATCACCATCATCTCATCCCTTTTGGGGAGTATACCACTCATACTCTCAAGTGAATAATGTGACAGAGAAAAGAATGGGGAGAGCAACCTGTGGTTTTCCTCTTACTATTCTTGCTATCGTCATACCATTTTTACCATACCATTAGACAACCAGAACTCGAATTGTAAATGGGGGAATGAAAAACCTTAGAGAAAAGATATAGTTGTAGGTGAGCAAAGAGAACGGGCAGAATGAAAACCTTTAACCATTGGATTTTGTTGCTCATGAGATGCTTGAGAAGCCATGGTTGATTTCTACCAAGAATGCTTGAAAAGCACACAGTATCTTAGACTCTTATTGCATACACTAGTAATCATGGTAAGGTTGGATTTCCTGAGGGAACCATGGATCAATGAAGGGAAATGCCTTCCTTGTGTTGTGTGGGGCAGTTGGAAGGAGTGCAATGGCTGTGATGGCCAAGTGAGATTCTTGTAGAAGCTCTGGATGAGCATTTGCCTAAGCATTGCGAGCAAAAGCGTTCTAGGGTGGGAGAGAACAACATGTGTGTGTTCTTCTCCCTAGTGGCCTCATAACCCCCGGTTCAGGGGTGGCCTCTCAGTAGAAAGAGTACATGCTAGACAGAGTACCTACGATTGGGTGGAACATTGCTCCCACACAGTCATTCACTTCAAATGGATTCCATTAAAGATAAGTATTCCATGTATATTATGTTTATGCAACAATTTATCTTTCTTTGCTTGCGAATGGTTGTGCATGTTTATGTCGATGTGTGTGTGTGCAAATAGTTTCTTTCCGCATGTTTTTATTTTGCATATTCACAAAAATTTTTGTTTATGCATCTGCATACACATTATTGTTTACAGATTTCTCATATGATCATGGAGGGAATTATGAACCCATAAATTCATAAGCACCTATTCCTTCGTTTGGATCAATGGAAAAGGGCATGACAAAGTGAATCCAAGGCCCTTGGGTATAATACCGGGGTTGTATGAGACAAAATATCCATAGTTACTGGAAGAACTAGAATTGCATAGTGATTTAGGATTTCGTCCACTGGTTTAGTAAAGGGAAGGACTCCCATCAATTCAATGGGATCTCATACATGATCACAACTATTCAATGGGAAGGGTCCCATTGATGATCAATCGCCATGATAATTCGCCGAAGGGGTTTGGAGAGAAGCCTGACAGAGTACGTGACTTAGGCCTAATGGACCTAAGCTAACATCGGGATTATCATAAATGTTGTATCGGGAGTATCACATTGGGGAGTGCCATGACAAATTACACAGCCGAGGCCTAATGGACCAAAGCTGCTATCATATCGTACCAAAGCTGATATCATATCAGAAGTGATATCCAGAGTGCAGTATCGGAGAATCGTGACATAAGTGTTGACGGAAGGATCCGTTGGAGTGATATGCAACCAAGTCCTAGATATAGCATAAAAATAATAGAAATAGACCATAAGAAAGTAATCCATGCCTTAATAATAAAGAACTGAGATGAATAACAATCCTCTTTGAGAGAGGAACCTCCTTACGCAATGTACTAGGTACATAAGACAAGACAAGATATAATGATAACTAAAATGAAGTGGTCTCCTTCCTATATATAAGAGACAAAGGGGTACAATAACAACTAATAGACCCAAACTGACATCAATAATATGTAATTCACCATAATAAAGGGGGTAAAGTGCCACTACATAGGGGGTAATGTGCCAATATTTAGGGCTTAACATGCCCCTCCCCTTCAGACAAGTGTTGTCCTCAACGCTTGATTAGTTGTGGATGCTTTTGTATGAAGGACTCATCTTGCCATGTCAAATATTCCACTGGCAGGTTCGTCCATTTGATGAGGTACTCCGTAATAGCCCGATTTTGTAGTTGTTTAGTCCTTGTTTCATTAATTTGTTCAGGTTCCAATATGAATCTTCCTTCTTCATCAAGCTCGAGCAAGATTGTTTGAATTGGGATCTTGTCTTCTATTACCTTCTTTAAGTAAGAAACATGGAAAACTGGATGTACTCTTGAAGATGAAGGAAGCTCCAATTTGTAAGCCATACTACCAATCTTCTGCAACACTTTATAAGGACCATAATACTTGGGTGCTAATTTATTTCCCTTATTTAATTGCTCGAGAGACATATGCTTGTAAGGTTATAGCCTCAGAAATACCCAATCCCCTTCTTCAAAACTCCTTTCACTTTGATGTTGATCAACTTGTTGTTTCATCCCGTTTTGTGACATAGCTAGGTTGTCCTTAAGTATCTGGAGAACTTCTTGCTAGTGCTCTATATGATTTTCCACGGCTTGAACTTTTAATTTTCCCTTTAAGGGAGATTTGATAGATGGAGGCTGGTACCCATAAAGTGCCATATATTGAAACATTTTTGATAAAATGGAACGAAGTATTGTACCACCATTCTGCCAAAGATAACCATTTTACCCAATGTGTTTGTTTATCATATGCAAAGCAACGAATATAGCCTTCCAAACATTTGTTCACTATCTCGGTTTTCCCATAAGATTGAGGATGATAAGATGAATTGTGAGCCGATTAGGTACCCAAACAAGAAAATAATTCAGTCCAAAATTTTCTAGTGAAAATTGGATCTCTATCATTTACAATAATCTTCGGATTTCCATGTAACTTTTGAACTATTTCCAGAAAAGATGCGGCTACTGTACTTGCATTAAAAGGGTGAGAGATTGCACAAAAATGTGCATACATTGTGAGTCTATCAACAACCACCATAATAACATTCTTTCCTTCTAACTTGGCTAGACCTGTGATAAAATCCATTGAGACTTCTTCCCAATGCTAGCAAGGTATGTTTAATGGTTGTAGAAGTCCCAGGGTCTTAACTGTTTCCACCTTATTCTATTGGCAAACCAAGCATTAAACCACAAACCTTTGAACATCATATTTAAGACCTTCCCCAAAAAATTCCTTCTTGACCTTGTGGTAACTTTTTAGGAATCCGGAGTGCCCACCTATAGGAGAGGTGTGTAATTCCGAAAGGACCTTTTGTTTGAGTTGGAAGTCTTTGCATAAATATAAGCGATCCTTATACCATAGTGAATCATTTTTCCACAAAAAAGTATCTGATACACTGGGATCGTCCTGTAGCTTTTGAATGAGCGTCCACACAGATAGGTCATTTTTCTATTCTTCCCTTCCTACTACTACCCAATCGGGTTGTAGAATGGAAATTGCACAAAGTAATGCCTCGACATCTTCATCTTTTCTGGAAAGCGCATCTGCCACCACATTATGTTCCCTTTTCGATAGATGATTTCAAAGTCATATCCCAACATCTTGGTTACCCATTTTTGTTGCTCTTCCGAAGATAATCTATGTTCCAAGAAGTATTTAAGACTACCATGATCTGTTTTGACCTTGAAGTGTCTACCTATTAAGTAATGATGCCATTTTCTTAAGAGCATGTAGAATTTCCAACATTTCCTTCTCATAAATGGGCTTTTGTAAGTGCTTTCCCTTGATTGGATGACTTGTGAAAGCAAGCGGGTGTCCTTCTTGCATTAGAACAACACCAATCCCATTTCTTGAAGCATCACATTCCACAATAAGTTTTTTTGTGAAGTCCGGTGTGGCCAAAATAAGATCTTTTCACATTGCCTCCTTAAGCTATTCAAAAGCCTGAGTTGCCTTTGGAGTCCAAGAAAATGCATATTTCTTCAATAATGTTGTTAAAGGTGTTGCTATTCTTCCATAGTTCTGAACAAACTTGCGGTAGTACCTTGTCAGACCTAAGAATCCTCGAAGATTCTTCAACTTTTGGGGAATTGGCCAGTCCATCATGGCTTTAATTTTGTTGGGGTCTACCTTGACACCTTCATGAGATACAATATGACCCAAATATTCTACCTCCTTTACCCCAAAGAAACATTTGGAAGGTTTTGCATATAATTGTTACTCCTTTAGTAGTTGTAGTACCCTGTCAACATGCTGAACATGTTCTTACCAAGACTTGCTATAGATTAGTATATCATCAAAGAATACAAGCAAATTTTTTCTAAGGAAAGGCTTGAAAATGGAATTCATCAAACCTTGAAATGTAGAAGCCACATTCGTGAGACCAAATGGCATGACCAAAAATTCATAATGACTTTCATGAGTTATGAATGTTGTTTTTGAAATGTCTTCCTCCTTCATTCTAATCCGATGATATCCGAGATGGAGATCCAACTTTGTGAAGAAAATTGCTCCATGTAATTCATTGATGACAGGAATGGTAAATTTATCTTTAATGGTGATCTTGTTGAGCTCTCTATAATTTGGACACATACGCCATGATCCATTCGGCTTGTGTACCATTACCACTGGTGCAGAGTAAGAACTTTGGCTGGGCCTAATTATTTTGGCCTCTAACATTTCGTCAACCATACGCTCAATTTCACCCTTCTATCCATAGGGGTATTTGTAAGGTCTGATGTTAGGAGTAACACTTCCCAGAATTAAGTGAATAGCATGATCAAAATCTTGAACAGGTGGAAGACCTTTTGGAATATATTCAAATACCTTAGAATTCTTATCAATTACCTTTTGGAGATCTGGGGAAATAAGATACTTGGTTGTTCGAACATCTAAGGAGAATAATTGTGCAATTACACCTTGATGTCCCTTTTTTATCAATTTTGTCATACCATTAGAGCTTATCACCTTACTTGGTTTCCCTGTGATACCATTTAACTCATATTCATTTCCTTCCCATAAAAATTTAATGAAAAGCTTCTGAAAATTAAAATCCACTATTCCCAATGATTGTAACCATTGTACTCCTAAGACAACATCAACACCCCCCATTGGAATTGCAATCATTGGACTATTCAATACATATTCCCCCATAGTGAGATTGATATTATGGCATTTTCCCGAGCAATTGATAGTTCCTCCATCTACAATCATTACTTGAAACTCTAGTGTTGGATATACAAAGCAATTGAGAACCTTGACTAGTTTATAGTGAATGAAATTATGAGTACTACCAGAATCAATCAACACTATTACCTTTTTCTTTTTGATTATCCTTCGATCTTGAGAGTTTGAGGAGTGCTAATTCCAGCCAATGCATGGCAAGATATGGTGGGAGTAATCTCTTTGGAAGTAGTATCTTCTATTTCTTCATCTTGAGATGGTTCCTGTTCTTTTGGTGCTTCTTGTTCATTTCCTTCCTCAACTTCACAATCTATGTAAAATAGTTTCTTTTCAGTGCACTTATGGTCCTTACTGTATTTTCTATCACAACTATAACAAAGCCCTTTTGCTATTTTTTCCTCTATTTGTTGTGGTGTGAACCTTGTAGGTTGTGGATGACTGGAGACAACACTTCCTTCTTTATAGTTGTAAGTGGTAGACTTCCTTGTTGCCATAATTTTGTTTTCAACTTTTCTTGCCACCCTATATGCATGCTCCAAGGACTTAGGTTCCCAAAGACGAACCTCATGTTGGATGTGATCCTTCAAAGTTTCAATAAAGAGATCCAACAAATTATCTTTTGAAATATTCTTCACTCTGAGACTTAGCTTTTGAAATTGCTTGATGTGCTCACTAACTAGGCCTTTTTGCTTGAGATTTACCAACTGGCTAAAGAAGGTGTTGTTATTTATATTCCCACAATGTGCAATCAATTATTCGGTGAATATAGACCAAGAGATAATAGAGTCTTTTTTACGATCACAAATCCATTGGTACCATACAAATTGATCAAGCTCTAAATATAAGGATGCAATAGTTACCTTATGCAAAGTTGGAACTTGGTGTAGACCAAAGAACTGCTCCATCTGGAATATCCATGTTATTGGATCATTGCCATCAAACTTTCTCGTGTCAATCTCAGGAAGTTGGGTACCCCTTGGTGACCATCCCTGATTATTTCCATTATCAGAATCATTTCCTCTTGGAATATTCTTATTCATGGAATGCTTTTCAACGTGGACTTTATCTTTATCCTCCTGAGTATCATGGAACACATCATCACTTCAAGAAGGAGTATCCTTTAAATTTTGTATGAGATTAGCAATATTTTCCATTTTTCCATCAACCCTTTCATATTTTCTTCCATCTTATTATCCATATGTTTCATCAACTTCTCTTATAAATTAACTAAATCAAATGCTTTCACAGATCCTTTAATCATCTCTTCCAATTGGGACACTCAAAAAGATAGGTCTTCCCTTTCATCGTATGTTGGGGATGACTCCTCAGGTGGTTTGAGTGGAGTGTGATTTTTTACACTTCCTTTTGGTGGAATTATGAACAATACAAATAGATATCACATCCTATGTTTCACCAAAATTAGATCCTTCTACTCAAAGTTATTCAAATTTAAAATGGCGTACCTTTTTTCAAACCTTGATTGGAAGATTGTTTTAGGTCCAACTTGAAACTAGTTAAAATTAAAATATTGATTCCTCTGGGTTTGAAAATTCGTCATGTTGTAGCCTTAGGTGTGCTCTTTCTGATGCCGTGGGTCTGATCTAATTATGATATGCCAATAGAAAGTTATTGCGAATCTCCCAACACTTCTTATTTTTGGTCCTTTCATAGAATCGAACTTGTACGGACTTCCATGTGTCCAATATTTTGGATCTGAGTCTGAAACTTCTACCACATATACTGTGGTTTGTACTCTTTCTGATGAAACTGGTCTCACTCAATTTGGATCT
Source organism: Larix kaempferi (assembly GCA_027924585.1). Classification (NCBI taxonomy): domain Eukaryota; kingdom Viridiplantae; phylum Streptophyta; class Pinopsida; order Pinales; family Pinaceae; genus Larix; species Larix kaempferi. The sequence continues at coordinate 22,856,826 of BSBM01000887.1, forward strand.
CGCATTCCCTATATATGACCTTTTCCCCTAGAACACATGTTTTAGACTAGTTTTTGGACTAGTAAAAAACCCTAGATTCCGAGGCCAATATCTATGAACCTGTGATGTATCAGGACTTGAATTTCGGACCACAAGTAGTTTGGGCTGTTACATAAGTGTGAGTTTAATCTCGTTGTCTGAATCCTTGTAGAAAAAAATTTATAGTGAAAATTCCAAGATGACTCGTTTTGAAGAACCCATTCCCGAGGAAAGAGCTCTGATACCAAATGTTATGCATCCAAGTCCCAGATATAGCATAAAAATAGCAGAAATAGACCATAAGAAAGTAATCCATGCCTTAATAATAAATAATTGAGATGAATAACAATCTTCTTTGAGGGAGGAACCTCCTTACACAATGTAGTAAGTACATAGGACAAAACAAGATACAATGATAACTAAAATGAAGTGGTCCCTTTCCTATATATAGGCGACAAAGGGGTACAATAACAACTAATAGACCCAAGCCGACATCAATCATATGTAATGCACCATAATAAAGGGGGTAATGTGCCAATATTTAAGGCTTAACATGAAGCGAGATCCGATAGGATATTGGATCTGATGTGTCGTAGATGAATTATTGGAAGTAGGATATCGTAGTATTCATCCGACAGAAAAGGTGTGCGAATAATGGAAAAGTTGAAAGGCGATAATTGAGGGGTTATCGGACTTGAAGTGTCGGGAACAAATCATTGGGTTTGAGTTGCAAGGGCACGCGGGTATTTCCGATGGAGGAAAGCCAATGTGTCGAAGTCGATGGTTAGAGAAAGCCATGGATAATATTCCTGATAAGGCTGAAGATGTCGATAGTGAAGGGACCCAATGAACTAAGAAAGGGGTTAGAAGAGAACTGAGATGTCTGTGCTGTTGTGATAACACCCCGACACCTCAAAGGGTCTTGTTAGTTGGCAAGGGACACTAACAAAATGGTTTTGGAAGCCATAAATTTGATTAGAGAGATGTAGATTGGGTTCCCCATCAGTCCAAAGGTGCTGTTAGGTTGGGGGTGTGTGACATAAAGTTATTGTGAATTTCATTTTATGTAAGGTATCATTATACCTTGTTTTCATAGGAAAAGGGCGTGAGGTAAGGGGCACTCATATAGCCTTTCATTTATAACCAAAATGATCACTAAATCTGGTAGGAACTATGGTGGAAGTCATTTTTGTCATAGTTCCACCCCATTGCTGAGAACTTTGCCCATGAGGATTTTGAAATGACTAGATCATTGGATTTTCGAAAAAAAATGTCTCAAAAAAGTGGAACTATGCCTAACTAGAAATTAGGCAAATTGAGTGCAATGGACAACTTGAGTGGGCCTAATAGTTAAGAACTTGTGTTTCCTTGTAAAAGATCATAAATTCAAATCATGATAGGTAGGGTATGTACACATCCATATATCATTATAAAGTAAATTAAATTTTCAATTTTAATGACCCATGTCCACAAAGTAGCTTCAAAACCCTATACCTTTTATGATACGCAAATCACATGATTCCAAATATTTCAGATTTGCAATTCTAAAAGTAAGGTTGTTTTCACCGGATTTCATAACAAGAATGTCCTTCAATATTTCATGTTTGCAAATTCTATAATAGAAAATTGTTTTCACTGGCTTTCCGCAACAAGACTCCTATTTAACCTTCTCATGATCGAAAAGTGCCAAATCATGAATTGCTTCTACTATACACTTGTTGAGGAATGAAAAATTCATTAACAGTTGAGGGGAGAGGAGCCAGTGGTGGTGCACATTTTTTATCATTTTTTGTGTAACTTAATTCTCCATGTTCCCAAACTCTTTCTTCCTCCAAATTTTTATCACATATACTTTGGTGTGTTTTTTTATTGGTATTGAGGTGTGTCGAATCTAGATTGATACCATGTCAACCACAAAGTTCCAAGTTGTCTAATCCTAATGTATTTTTAGTTGGTATCAATGAATGAACATTAATGTGACTGAAAATGAAATTTCAAATTTCAAATATTTATTTTATTTCAAAATGTAATTTTTTTTAAATTAAAATTTTAAAAGCATGAAAATATTAAAAAAATAATTTTATGAACCATTTAAGGTAGCTAATATTTCCAAGGACCCGACCAGTCCTCATTGATTTCCAAATTATACCCAGCCACTCCTCACGCATCTCCAAATTATAAAGTACAGTCAGCGTAAATTGTCCTATATATGTGAAGGGATCACGGCCCACAGGAAGATAGTGTCAGTTTATATATTTTCTATTTGTGCAGTGGATAGGTCTCGAGGAAGCCGGCTCTGCTATTGGAGGAGCGGGCGATGGCGGGATTAGCAAAACTAGGGTTTGTGCAGGTATACACAGGTCGTGGTTTGTGGAATGCTCGGTGACCACCTACATTTGCTGCTGACTGCCGTTCATCATGCCGGTGGGGTTTCAACTGGTAACAGCCGCTACCTTGAATATGACGGGTTAACTATTAGTCGCTCACGGGTAAGGTCCCCTGTTACTGTCGCCGTTCAATGATTATTTGGTTGTCGGTTTGGGTCTACAATCTTGTGCTTTTGAGTGCCGGTTCTTGTTGTGGGTGTTTCTCAGTCGGTGCCCGGTCACGGGGGAATTGATACCGTGCCCTGTGGACCACCAAACCTCAGATATATCAACGGCTTCGGGGGTGCGGACGTTTGGTCCACCGAATATCGGATTATTGTTATTGCGGGACCGTCTTCATATAAATATTCTGGGTTTGTTGGGGTGTGGTCTGCGGACCTCCGGAATCTCAGATTACTGTTCTTTGGACCGGTTACCCGTGGGTTTATCATTGTTATAACATTTTGTCAGAGGTGCAACTGATATTTGGTGAAATCGTCCCGTGAGTTCGGGTTCTGTGACGTTTTAGGCTTCCGGTATGGAGGATAACAGGCCGGAAACCGTGATGCCGGCGGATAATAACTTGACTGTTGAAGAAGCCGGGTTGTTCAAACCGGACTCACTCTTCAAGAACCAACTGAATGGTAAGAGGGCAAAAAACCCCAGCGGTCGACAGGTGGCACCATATGCAAAAGCACAAAAGGGACATCTAGCATTTGGGAAGACACCTGTGACTGACTTGGCCTCGGGCTCGGACCCTTCTGTGGGTAGTGCGCGAGTTCTTCCTGGACGAGTCGGCGATGCTCGAAATGGGTCGACATCTCGTGCGACAAATAGACTGAATGGTAAATATTTCAGCCGACTGGGGGAGGCTTGGTTGACAGTAGGCTGGGATATTGGTCTTGAAGAATCGGTCGACTTTAATATGACTGTGCTTGTGGGAAAATTCTCGTACCATGCCATGAATCGCAGGAATATTGTAAAATGGGTGGAGGAAATGTGGAACCCCATACTGAAATACACTCCACCGATATATGCATTGTCATGTGGATGGTATGGATTTAAATTTGAGCAGGAGGAGCACTGTAATCGTATACTGGAGGGGTTGTGGCTATATGGTACGGGGAGCTTAATGCTCCAGAAATGGCATACGGATTTCGATCCAGAATCGGCAGCGGTTCGTCTTAGACACTTGTGGGTGCTTCTTCCGGGTCTTCCATTGGCTTTGTGGAACCGTGGGGCTTTTGAAGCCATCGGAAATCGTCTGGGTCAATTCTTGCATGTCGAAGATGAGCATCTAATTGGCTTCAATAGGCGTATGGGGCGGATGTTGGTTGAGGTGGATGTCTCCTCGGGGCTTATAGATGTATTGCATATCAACTGGCGCGGGCGGCAGCTGACATAGGTCATCGACTATTGGGGCATTCCTTTTAGATGCTCAAATTGCAAAGCGGTGGGGCACCTGTGGCGACAATGCAGGGCTCCGGCTTCTTCTGGTCGATTGAAGGATGGGGGCCCGTTCTGGTCGTCTGACGATGGCAGCGATATGGAGATGGATTCGACGGGAGCTCTGGATGGCTTCTCCAACCGGCTTGCTCCTGACTCGGCCTTATTCCGTAAGTTGGAATTACAGGATCCTAAATTTTTCCATACACTAAATGAAATGGATATTTCCTTTATTAATGCATTAGATTTAAATAATGGCAATAATGGTAATTACTTGAGTCGGCGACACAACATGGCTTCAAACTCCTCCGAGACTGAACACAAATCAAATGAAACTTCTGATGATGATGGCCCGATATCTGAGGTGGAGCTGTTTGAGAACATGAAAAACCTCTGTCCTGTGGATACCTTACCAGATACCTCTGTATCTCCTGGTATTCATTCAACTGTTGCCCCGACGATTCTTGTATCCAACGATTCTGAACTACCCTATCGTGACCCGGATGGTATGAAGGGTTCTCGGGCTGCCGGGAAGTGTACTGACAAGATTGATAATGTCAATGATGTCGGGGGGACATGGTCCTGTGTAAACAGTCCTAGAAATGGGCTGGTGAATGACTGTCTTAATGGTGGACCAAAAACTACTACTGAACCGGCGGGTCATATTATCCCCATTCCATCATATTCAGATATGGTGAAGAAGACACCCATACCTATATACTACAGAAACCGGGAGGTGGTCACAAATGAGGCTACTGGTGGTTATCGGGAGGGATTATTGGGTCTGGAGAATACACTCCCGGATGGGGTGGTCAACAAAGAGTCCTCCGTGCTCACCCCGGAAACCACTGGAGACATTTGTGTTCAAAAGGGGGCACATAGGGGTGGTCTGGCTCAGGAATTCTCTCCACTAAAAACTAGAAGTGCTAGGAGGAACAAGCAGGTCACTCTGGGGGGGACAAAGGATGACCATAGCAAGGTGGACTCTCCCAATACTTCTGGAACTCAGGCTCTTAGAGGAATGAAAGCCCTTGCGAGGGTTCGGAAATGATCTTTTTTCTCTAAATATTCGGGGGGTAGGGGGCCTACCCAAGCAATTGGCCCTCAAACGTGCGATGCAAATTGTTAAACCTGATTTGGTACTTCTACTGGAAACTATGATCCTTCTTAGGTACTGGTTTCAACCTCTTGTTGGATGATTTTGTATTCACTCTACATATGCGGCATTATATTAGACTTTTAGGGATGCTATTCGGTATTTATAGATCTGTTGGATCCATATTTTGATGTATTTGGATGACTGTATATGAGGCCTATTATTTATTTTGGTATGGACACAAATGCTATGATGACATTTGAAACAGTTTTTTCTACCGGAAGGCTTCCGGTTATGTCGTGTGGACATATGATTCTATTTGCTGGTATTTTCTGTTGTAGTTGACAATACATCTGTCGCTTTGATTGGTTCTCCCCTGGTCCTCTTTATGACAGGGTTTGTGAGCTCTGGCTTGTACTGACAGCTGGTTTTATTTTCTATTTCGTATATTAATAGTAAGTTATATTTTTCTGTGAAAAAAAAAAAAAAAAAAAAGGTCTCGGGGAAGCCATCATAGATTGCCTTGTGATTGTACTTGTAGGGGGTGCCAAGGTGTAGGTTACAAAAATACGGGCGTGTAACATTACAATAAACTCTATCGATGAAAGGGTTAATAGCGAAAGTTACATAGCACTTACATGTCTAACCCATGCAGCCAACACCACTACTAACTAGCCTCCCCTATACTAAGCTATCGATGAAAGGGTTAATAGCGAAAGTTACAGAGCACTTACATGTCTAACCCATGCAGCCAACACATGAGCGACACATTTTAGAAGTTGAGCTTTTCCATGCTTCTCTGGCGAATAATTGGGTGGTGTCAGGCCAAAAGAAAAATTGGGTAGTTTCTGTGAAAATAATGATAACGGAAAATGCTGAGCTTCATACAGCAACACTCGGGCAGGAAGTGTAGTGCTTTATCCTCGTTCTCCTCTTCGCTATTTGTTGTGAAGGTATTTTCTCTATTGATCAATAGCTGTGCTTTTTACTCTCAAAGCTTGCAGGTATAGTTATGTATTTGAAACCTCGAAACTATCTGAACTGTTAAGATTGGCATTGAAATAAATTATGTGCAAGAAAAGCCTTAATTTGGACATTATTACATTTTCCCCTATTACCGCTGCATTGTTTGTCGGTTTTGTTTGCAAGGTGGCAGTGCTTTGTTTTGTACTAGCAATATTTTTTTCCACATCCTGCTTGTCATTACTGATTTTTAGACTCTTATGTATGGACGATTTATAATTAGAAGCTGTCATTATTAGCGAGGGAATTTAGCAACAGGTCCATTGCTCTTATGTCGATACAGAGGAGGGCAGATAACAATTGTTATTTGGAAGTAAATTTACGTTTACCTTGAAGATTGCTGACCATTGGCTTCGAAACATAGACACAAGAATTAAAATTCAGATCATCCCTCTTAATATGTCGGTTGGGCTGTAGCGGCTGGTCTCTTGGTAGACCGGTGAAAGTTTATCACAACTAGTTCAGGTTCAATTACCAGCCCATTTCTGTATGGGTTCCAAACTTCCAACTGAGAATTCTTGCAGTGACATGTCCCAAGAGTTTAGATCCTGGTTATGCAAAAATGTAGATGGTTTATGAGGAAAACTGAAAAAAATGAGAAGAAAAGCCTTAGCCATCTTAACATACAATCCAAACCTAATCAGTTTAACAGGACACACTTTACCTCTTTTTTACATGCACAAAATTTGAACATATTGATGTAACTGCTGGGAGATGCCTTAAGCTTCAATCCTGTCACAAGCTTTTGTACTTCTTATTGTTTTACTCCAATAACCAACCTATCGTCAATGCAACAAGAATTGCATCTCCTCCAGAGCCCATTATTGGTGCTCCATCAGGTTGCCATCACCCTCATTTTGATGTTGAAGGTAAATATTCTCCTAAACAACTGTCCATATTGAGCATTCCCTGCCTGTAGACTTGCCTAATAGGCAACTGATCAACAGTGAATTCAAGGTTCCCCTCCACTGGATGAAAACACATGGTATCTCCATCAGCTTTTGGCATTGTAATGGCAAAGTGTGGTATTCTCTTGAAACCATCCATGGCAAGGTTGTTGGTCGTGATTTGATTTTTCTTTTGGAGGCTCAAAGTATCCCAAGTGAACTTTGCCTCATATATCTGATAATTGATTTGTATTGGGTTGTAGCTTTTTGATCGGAGACATGGAGAATGGAGATTTGGTGGGGACCTGGGTACATAGCTGTGGGGGAGTGGCTTGTGGGGGTTGTAGCTTTTTGATCGGAGACATGGAGAATGGAGATTTGGTGGGGACCTGGGTACATAGCTGTGGGGGAGTGGCTTGTGTCGTTCATTATTGTTTATGTTTAGTTGCTACCTTACTTGCTTCCAATGATCACTCTAGATATATGTGGCTTTGGATTTGGAGAGGTTCTCCATGTTGGGATTTTTCATTGCTATTGTTTTTTTAATTTTTTTAATGAAAACAGGTATTTGATATTTATAAACAACTGAATAAAATCAACAACAAAAAGTTAGAGTGCACCAGCCCAAAAGAGTAGCTTATAGAGTTTCTGAAGAAAACATTCAGGCCATATACAGTCTTCCATAATTTCGTATCTAAATCCATATAACTTAAGACTACTGTACTACTGTAGATTTTAATAAACTGCCCTAGCAGTAGTAGACAAAAAAAGTGCATAAACAAAAAAGACTAGCAAGAACTATGGCCACTACGCATGACCTGGTCTTCAGCTTTTTCTTCAACGTTTTTTTCATCATTTTCTTCTTCCCGTTCCTCCGAGCTTGAGATAGCCACTATATAATGAGAAGGTTGATGAATAGAGGAGCCCTCACATCCCCTGCTAGCGAATTTGTTTGTAGTTCTAGATTGTTTTGCAACTAGAAGTTCATCATATTAATTGAGGGTGGCCTGGATAGTGTCAACCTCAGCTTTATACATGCGGATGTTTCCATTTGCATCATCCAAGCGAACATCCAAACAGGACATTTGCGACGAGAGCTGATGGACAACCTGCTTAACATCGTCTAGGCGAGAGTCCAAACCAGGAATACAAGCAGTAACCTGACGAAAAGCCTCCATAAAACCTTCCATTTGCAAATTCATGTGACAAAGATGGCTACGAATGTCTCTAATATCAACACGAGTGTCTCAAATTCCGTCAGAGAGTTCCTGTATTTTCATCTCCAGATCCAACGCAGGCTTCATCGTTGCTAAGCAGACGCCAACCAGAACTCCAGTATCCCAAACTTTCCAAATTAAAGAAAGGACATAAAGAGAATTAAACCTGTAAATAAGCTCCTGTAGATTGTCCTCCGCGTGCCCATACATCAATGCAATCAAAATCCACTCCCCCAGGGCATAGGGGAATGCTTCATCAGCCTCTGTAACCCGCAATACCATCCCCTGTACACGCAACACACCAGTCTTCCCCCTCTTCGCTCTGAACCAAATGCAAATGAGGAAACTTCAATGAGAAAAAGGGAGATACATAGTCCGAAGCACTATCAAATTTAGACCACCCGTAGAGCCCTCCACGCGCGAAGCAGACTGCTGTATTAACACTTGTACTGATAACAAGAAACAACAGTGGCAGTCATTAAGTGAAGACTTGACGCTCCACCTTGAAAATGAGACCGGAGTTAATGCCTTCCCCATTCTATCATCCACTAGGGAGATCACGGGGGATTCAAAAGAATAACTAGGGGAGCCAACATGTAACTTGTTGACCCCCATTGATTAGCATATCCCCTTGAACTAAAAGAGACGCATTGTTTGCAAGCAAATCAGCTGTGACGTTGTTATCCTGTCACACATGAAAGGGCTAGACTTTAGGAATTCGAGAAAGGAGACTACTAATACGATGTTGCAGTCGTCCCGCTATTTTATCTTCAAGATTTTTTTTCCTTCTAGCTTGAGAAATAATTAAGAGAGAGTCTCCTATGACGACAAGCGATTGAACGCCAAAAGGAGCAGTACTTTTGAGTCCTTGGTAGAGAGCATATCGCTCTGCTTGGTTGTTTGTGGCTTTCCCTAAGCCCCATTCAAATGTTAATACTGCATTTCCTCCGGGATCCAATAGAATCCCCCTCACAATTGTCTCCCCAATTTCTATTTGTTACTTCCCTCCAGCTTCTTCCAGTTTAGTGGTCAATGTTGATGGGGACCTTTTTTGTTAATTTCTCATGACCCAACACCCGACAATTAATTCCTGGTAAATACCTTGTTGTAAACTACAGCAGATTTATTGGATAAAAGCACAACTGGGTTATAAAAATTTAAATAAATCAGTGGAAGTAAATTAGGAAACCAAACACATGTGCACACACAATTTCTAGGTAAATACCCTTGGAAAAACTCCCAAGGGAAAATCAGTAATGAGATGATCTTATTAAAATAAAATCTGGGCTCCTGTCTTGGGATAATGGCCCACCTGAGGAATAATACAAAAAACAACAAGATACCCTAGCTTATCACACTTGGTTGCTACTGCTTTGTTGGCCCTTGCTCCTTCTCGGACTTTGCCCCTACACACTTGGATGAAAGTCCTTCACCCAATCAATGAGATCTCCTGTCTCCCTCTGTGTGTGTCCTCCTCTCACTTAGGTTTCCTTTTATAATCTTGAGATGAACAAAAAACCTATCTCCAACGACTGAGATTAGGTCTCATTTACTTAAGATCAATGGCTAAGATTCACTTAATTAGCTTAAGTCACTAGTGCCTAAAACTTAGGCACTTTACTTAAATTAATCTCTCAATTAGTCTAAAAAGACATTCACTTTAATAATCACTTAATTAAAGTGAATTTCCTAAGTGAAAGAGTTATTAGTGACGACTTCTACTTGTTAGGCACAAAAGCCATGTGGAAGTACTTGTCATATGCTACAAACATCAACACTCCCTCTTAGCAAGGAAGGTACTTTTGGAAGAGTCACTTGGAATTGGCTGTCCCTTCGATCCTGATATAGTATCCTGCACATCATCTTGCACCATAGCATCTTGCCATACTTGTTGATTTGCTGCTTCCTCAAAACTGGAAAGCTCATCATCAATGGCAATACTCATGAGTGCCATATGATTCTTCGGAGGCCTACTCTCCTGAACTGTGCTCCTAAGAGCCTCAACTTGTTGCTTAGCATCTCTCAATGTCAGTTCATACCAACTGAGTCTTCTGCTAGAGTTGGAAGGGGATAACTCCTTCTTCCCATTTGAAGGTTGACTCCCCACACTGGAAGTTTGTGAACTTTGCTCACCCTTCAGAGCCTCCTGCTCCCCATCCTCTGTCACTAACATCGATCCATGATCCAAGATCCCCTTAGATCCACCTATAGGCTTTCCCTTCAACCTGTATAACTTTCCCTCTCTAACCCCAATGCTCACTGCTGGATCAAGGTTAGGTCCCTCTAGACGTATGAGTACTTGCCCTTTCTTAATTGTAATGACAAAACCCTTTTCCTCCAAAACTGATAATGAGAGCAAATTCTTCTTTAACTTTGGCACCCAAAGCACCTCCTAGGCCTCCAATGAACCTGCTGACTCAAGTTGGAACCAAATAGTTCCCACCCCCTTCACTGCATACTTGGCATTGTCACCAAGCTCCACATGGGTCCCTGAGTCTTTCTATGTTAGACTGCTGAAAATCTCCCGTGCTTCGGTCATGTGATGCAATGCACCACTATCCTATTGTTGTAAATGTAACTTCAGAATATATTCATTTGTATTTTATATTGATATTATTATTGTATTTTACTTGTACCTCCGACGGAGATGTTTTTCCTCCGTTCGGGGATGTCATTATTATGTTTGGTCATGTAAGGTCATTGAGGTAAAACCTCCATTGTAAGTTGGGGCAATAGCACCCCAAAGAATAAATTTAAAAGGTAGTATTGAGTCTCCCTAGGACATGTCAGCCCAGTCAAGTTAGTCAAGCCGACCTAATTAGGAAAAAGGTCACCCAAACATAAAGTATAAATACTAATAGAGAGCTTGCTCTCTCATTTGGACACACCACTCACTCACTCAAGTTCACATAAGCAAGAGAGAGAAGACAAGTTCGCCGGAGGAGAAAGAGAGAGAGTTGCAGAAGACAATCTTATTTTTAGGTTTTCCATTTTGTGATATTGTATTAGTGACGAATATATCTTTGAGGAAGTTGTGGGGTTTTCTCCTTTATGGTTTCCCCGAGGAAAATTATTGTGTCTATTGTGTTTGCCTGTGCTTGTCTTTCTTTTAGTTAAAGATCCTAGTTAAATTGAATTAAAGTGCAAAGTCTAACATATCCAAGTACCATGCACTCCTTGTGTCGGTGCTGGTGGAGAGGTAAGAGATAAGTGAGAAGTCCTTCTCAAACTTTGCTGCAAACTCATTTATCTTGTCTCTACTGATGCTGCTGTCTGCTTCTTCTCTTGCCCCTTCTTCTTCTCCGGACACTGAGATGCATAGTGCCCATTCTTGTGGCAAATAAAGCACTTGATTTTACTCAAATCTTTCTTCTTTTTTGGCTGTGAGGATGCTTCCTCACTGTTACCTTTGGAACCTTGTCCTTTGCTCTTCCGTGCCTTGCTGACAAGAGCTAGGTTCTCCTTCTCATGTTCTTGCTTGCATGCTTTAGACCCTCTTGAGTCTCTTCCTAGATGCAATCATCCCAAAGCCTCTGCCAATCAGGGAGATTTTCCTGAGCTACAACCCCCTTGACAAATGGATCCCAAGACTTGGGGAAACCATTCAGTGCCACATTCATGAGTTCTGCATCAAGAACCTTCTCCTCAACAACTACAAGTTGATCACGAATCTGTGTGATCCTCATGAGGTAAGTGGTAACATTATCAGTCTTTGACATCTAGACATCTCTGAACTTACTTCTCAAGATCATCTTCCTGTTCATGTTGTCACTCTGGAACAAGTCCACCAGAGCTTTTTACATTGCATAGGTCGTTGTTTTCTCTGCTACATGAGGAATTAGGTGATCCTTCATAGCATCTAGGATCACTCTTTGGGCCTTGATCTCCTTTTTCTCATAGGCTGCCAAATTAGTTGGATCTGCCGATTTGGTAACTTCCTTCTCCACAATCCCCCAAAGATCATGCTCCTTCAACAACAAGACTACTCTTGCCTTCCATGCTAGGAAGTTAGATGCCTCATCTAATTGTCTTCAAATTTGAGACTGGTTGCTGCCATAACTGATAAAAAAAATGCCACAAAATTGATCTGATAACTTCTGCTATCTGTCCGGATCCTTTCTCGAAACCTTTCCCGTTGCTTGGACCTATTTCTCACTACCCGAATCTGCTACCCACTGCCCAGATCTGTTGCTCATTGCTTGGACTTCTTGCCTACCTAACTGTTGCTCGGGGTCTATCTGGGGTTGCTCGAGCTTTCTACTCGCTGCCCGAAAACTTCTTTGAGCTGCCTGCAGCTCTTTTGGGCCGCCCAACGGTTGCCCTGTCCCTATTGGTGGATGCCCCGTGGCCCTGTTCCTACTTGTGGATGTCCTGGCTGCTCCCTTGTTAGCTGTTGTCTCTGTGGCGGCTGGCTGCGATGGCTTGCAATTATGCTCCTCACTTGACGACTGCCTCCCTACAACCCACTGCTTCAACATCAACTCCCTCCATCTCCAACTACTGGATGCTTCACCATTCTACACCCCAAATAACACCCTTTCCTGTGGCACCTTTTCTATTGGCGACTGCGGCCCTTCTCTTCTATCGCCGCCCTGCACCCTTTGCTATGTCCTCTTGCTGTTGATCCTTCACACGTCTGGCGCTCGTCCAGTAGCCCACGCATGACCCTGCGGCTGTGGCTTCTCTCCTTTGTCGTCAACTCCCTCCGCCTCCCTGCCATCTTCGTGCAGCTTGCGGTTGCTACCTTTGCTGGCAGCTTGCTGCTCTATGTCGACGTTCACCTGTTCCTTCTATAATTTATGGCTACTCTACCCGTGCCCTCTGCAAACAGCCCACGCAGCGAGGTCTCAACAGGCGGCTGATTGTATGACTATATGGCGGCTGTTGTAAGGCTTGTAAGATGGTCGTACTTTTTTTTTACCCTTTTCTAAGCCGGCAAAAAATAATTTTCTTTTTCCGTTGCTGCCCACTTATAAAAATCACAATCTGTGCACCTGGTTCATCCTCAGAGTCTCGGCTTTGATACCATGTTAATTTCTCATGACCCAACACCCGATAATTAATTCCTAGTAAATACCTTGCTGTAAACTACTACAGATTTACTGAATAAAAGCACAACTGGGTTTTAACAATTTAAATAAATAAGCAGAAGCAAATAAGGAAACCAAATACATGTGCACACATAATTTCTGGGTAAATACCCCTGGAAAAACCCGTAAGGGAAAATCAATACTAAGATGATATTATTAAAATAAAATATGGGCTCCCATCCTGGGATAATGGCCCACTTGAGGAATAATACAAAAAACAACAAGATAACCTAGTGTATCACACCTAGCCGCTACTGCTTTGCTGCCCCTTGCTCCTTTCCTCGAACCTTGCACCTGCACACTTGGATGAAAGTCCTTCACCCAATCAATGAGATCTCCTACCTCCCTTTGTGTGTGACCTCCTCTCACTTAGGCTGCCTTTTATAATCTTGATATGAACAAAAACTTTATCTCCAACGATTGAGATTAGATCTCATTTACTTGAGATCAATGGCTAAGATTCACTTAATTAACTTAAGTCACTAGTGCCTAAAACTTAGGCAGTTCACTTAAATTAATTTCTCAACTAGTCTAAAAAGACATTCACTTTTATAATCACTTAATTAAAGTGTATTCTTAAGTTTGAGAGGTATTAGTGACGACTTCTACCTGTTAGACACAAAACCATGTGGAAGTACTTGTCCGATGCTACAAACATCAACATTTTCTTGACTTAGTGGTCGATGTTGATGGTGACCCTTTTCTTAACCTCTTCTTATTCAAAGGAGTAGAGATTGAGATCGCCACTTATTTGGGGGTACATTTTTCAGGGCCACGCTTTAGTCTCAGACATGTTCTCCAACCTTGGGTTAACAAGGGTTACATATCCTTAGCCATCTCGAGAGATAGTGTTTCCGATACCATTTCCAGGACATACAATCCAAGTTGTCTATCAAGGATACCCTAATCAGACCCACAATGCTTTATGGCTTAGAGGTTTGGGGTCCTTGCTTGCTAGAATCTAATTGGGCCTTAGCTAAGAGAGTGCAAACCCTTCTCCTTTGATGCATCATATGATGCAAGTACACCGTATCTCAACAGATAATTCTCGAAGTGTTCAAGGCACAACCATTCTGGGTCGAGATGTTTTTAGCTTTGTTACACTTCTACATAGCCTTTGGAGTTTCGCCGACTCGACAAAGGGGCAAGGCAGGTATTTGTACTTAAGCTACCATTCATCAATGTCCATAGCCTCATCCAACCCTTTGAGTCATTCACGGTGTTGGTTTGCAAGGGTCTCAAATCTTTTATCATTAGTGGGTATCTTGATAGATTGTCTTCCTCTGTTTTGATACTCCATTTATGCATGTGGCCACATGTTACCGACTATGTAGGAACTAAACTAGATCATCCATGACGACATCTATAGGCAGTTTGTTCATGTCACTTGGACAAACGCCTGGGTAGATTACGTCGAAAGATGGTCTTCTATGTTGAGCATTTAATGGAGGTGAGGGATGGACTTATCATCCAACCTTTGTACACAGGCACACATTGAGCTCATTCCCTTTGCATTCCCTTGGGTTAGTTTCAAATGGGTTCAAATCGACTTCGAGTTGAGATGGATCACTAGATTGACCAATTAGACAGGGTTTGCCAGCTGTGCCATCTTTTGGAGGTTGAGACGGAGGAGCATTTCATATTTCATTGCCCCATCTACTATGAGATACGTGAGTGGTTCCATTGTTTGTTTAGGGGACCTCAAACCCTCTTCAGCTTCTCTAGGTACCTTAACTAGAAATGCCTGGTCCTACATGTAGGAGGCCTTCAAACTCCTTTCACATACTCTCCAACCTCCTAGACGAGCTTCCACCTGGATGATTACTTCATTCTTTATGGTGCTTCCATTGGCTAGGGTCACCAAGAGATAGATTGACAGTAGCATGATATCGACTCCAAATCTGTATGGACTAGAGGGACCTTCGCTCCCCCTAGAGACATCAAAGGTATTGCCTATCTAAATCCATTATTAGTAGGCAGACGGGACCACCTAGGGTCTAGCGGAGGATGACCCCCTGCATGTAGTAGTTCAGTAGAAGGTTTAGATCTTTCCACAACTCTTCCTCTAGACAGCTATACTTAGTTTTTTTCGTTCGGCCTTTGATGTTAGGAGAGATAGATTTAGTGGAACATGACCCATTTGCACCTTCTTCATCTTCATTTATTCTCCAGTCCTTGGATCCATTTTCTTTTGTAAATCCTCTCCTAGTACAATCATCCGCACTCAAAGTCTAGGTTTTTTCAAACCCTAGTTTTGATTTATTCCTATCTTTCTGTATCTTGCTTTCTCTTCATAGGAGCCATTTTGGTGCTCAATAGTCCCATTGACTTACTTTTGTGGTCATTTGTTGGACATTAATAAAATTATCTTATCTTATCTTTGCTTATGTTGCTCAAACTATCTTATTTTCAAACTAAGTATGATCCATGATTTGCTTGGTGTATATATGTTATAATTTCACTCATGTGTTTACAGGTGCTAAGTCTTTGGACTACAATATGGATACCAAAAGAAATTTGGATTTGACAACATCAAAGTTTTTTGTGTATTGTTGTCTATTATTTGGGTCATGTTACAATATGGACACCAAAAGAAATTTGGATTTGACAACATCAAAGTTTTTTGTGTATTATTGTCTATTTTTTGGGTCATGTTACGACTTGATTTAGCACTTAAGTGAGGAAGTCCCAACCCATTAGTGCTATCAAGGGCAACTTTGAAAAGAAGCACCAATGTCACCACAGTGCTAGTTTCCCACTTTATGCCAGCTCTGAAGGCCATGGGAGGCTTCCTTATATGATTGGATGTGGTTTAGAGAGAGCTAAGGGAAATGAGATTAACTTGATTAGGATGTGTGAGTTCAATATTATTGAGTTACTTTTCCAAATTAAACATTCAACCATTAGATTGCACAATGATTAATAGATCAAATACTTAAAGATAGCTCATTGATGCAAAACAAACTAAACCATGGTTGTTAGCAGCACTTAATGAAAGATAGTAATGGATCATAAAATTTGTATAGCATTAAACCAAAGGTTCCATCATCATGACATAAGATAAAACATTAACCGATTTGCAGTTGTGGAGCAACTTCTTATTATTAGTTTGCCAATTAGTTCAAGGTAGTTAAATCAACATTTGCTCACTAAACCATGATCCAATAGAATAACATAAGCATCAAAAGTATGTGCATAAAAGATGATTGAGAATAAATCTTTGCACAAATGACAATTTCCAGAATTCACTTAGCAATGTTTATGTGAAAGATATTGTTAGAAACTTAACAATAAACCAAGACAAATTCCAGATTTTGAATGTTCCCTGTTTAATAAATGTTGCAGTGGGTATATGCAGTATCAAATCAACAACTACTAAACTTGGGATGCTAGTTTAACTTGCTGTTCATGAATTACTAGATATAAGTTTAGAACAGAACCTAGAAATTCCAACACTTTAAAATTGTACTTGGGTCAATAATTAAGTGTGTTTGAGATGTCAGAACCAATTTTTAACCAGTAAGCAATTTCCAGAATTAAAGTGCTGCTGTCCTAGAACATTTCCAGCCCACAAAACAACAAGAAAAACCCAAAATTTTCAAATTTCTACCCATAAATTTATTGCAGAAATTTTTTAACCTAGAAATCCAAATTTATGTGCTAGAGTTGGCTCTAAAACAATTTCCAAAATTATGTTATTTGCTGTTATAATTTCCAGAAATAAAAAATTAGCAATTTCAGGCTGAATATTTTAAAACTTGGACTCAGACTCGGAATCGGTAATGAATCGGTCAATTTGAATTTAATGACTCAAAAATGGCACGAAGTGTACTGTGCAACAGTGCAATACATATCTGGAAAAAAATACATAATCAATGAGGCCTAAATGGCCTGTATGATGCCACTACATCATACATCGTACATGTCATTGATCAGCAATTTCAATCATC
This sequence comes from Larix kaempferi, assembly GCA_027924585.1. NCBI lineage: Eukaryota > Viridiplantae > Streptophyta > Pinopsida > Pinales > Pinaceae > Larix > Larix kaempferi. Next base: position 22,873,919 of record BSBM01000887.1, read on the forward strand.
AAACTCATCACCACTGCTAGAACTAGAAGTAGAACTAGAATCAAGACTAGCAATGGAATCTTCATCTGGCTCAAGCTCGGACTCCTCAAGGTCATCTACAAATGCAATAGCAGTAGTAGTAGTACAAGTTGAATGCCTAGAAGCACGAGGTTCTTCATCTTATAGCTTTATGGTTAGGGTTAGATTCTATGTTGCACAAAACGAGGAAACAGGGACAAGATTCCAATGAGCAAAGACATTTAAAAATATGATTGTGAAACATAAATCATAAATCATACATGTCAGCGATCATTGCCTATATTGTAATCCTATTCATTAATAGCACCTTATGCCTCCCTCCTCTAGGCTTTAGCCCTTGCCTTTAAATCTTAAAGTTGATCCCCCAAGGACATTAGTCAACGACTCAACACCCTACAATTTTTATGAGGCTTCCTAATCCAATCACTAAAATAAGGTAGAAAAAACTTCCCATGCTTAATAAATGATTTTGCTTGAGTGAAGAGTACATTTTTATTACGGTCACGACATAGGAGTTCAATAATCAACACCGCCAACATCAAGGTATATAGAGGGGTTGATGTGCTTGATTAAGTGCCAATCCCATACCCTCGTACATGATAGAATTTGGTGGGAACTTTGCAAACCTAAATCCCTGAAAATTATTAAGTCTATTGAATTCTAAATGGGATCTAAAATTCTACTTTTTGCATATGAAGTCCAATGAGGTTGGAACCACTCTCAAACATCCCGAAATAATTAATGGTAATGTCAAAAATTTAAGTAAAAGGATAAAGAATGAAAGATAAAGAGAATGCCACTTTTACTTTAAGAATTTGATATTACCATTTTGTATTACCAAATACCACTGGGTAAGTGAACGTAGCATATTTTTTTTACAGTCAACTTGGTTGGTTCAAGTCGGGACTCGACTGAGTTGACCAGTTCAGTATTGAACCGGCCACCCGATCCAGATTGAAGGCCGAGTTAGCTCGGTGGAGGGTCAACTTGGTCAACTCGGCTGAGTCCGAGTCCGAGCCCGAGCCCGGGTTGACTGATTTTGAAAACAAAGATTTCAGCCATAAAAAACTACTCGAAAATAGCAAAAATGTAAGAATCTAGTGCCCATAAATTTCTAGTAGTCAAATCTAACTTAAAACCCTCAGAAATTATATGGAGTGATGTATTTTTACTATTTAGGGATGGAATGCGTTTTTTCGAAAATGAGATGTGTTACGATGGTACTAGCACCAACGTACCTGCAGAGGTGCCCCAGGGAAAGGGTTTCTTTTTCTAACCAGGAGGGGTGTTTAGCTAGCTCATTTTGAGGTAGGGGCATAGCCAGACCCTCTGGCTTCTCTTCTGGAATTACTATGGCTTAATGGCATCGCTGACTACCTTATGAAAGGGTTTGAAACCCTGAGGTTGGTGTCTGGGGCTTCTAGGGGTGGGTCACTGGGTCACATGACCTCGACCTTGTTTCAACACTCCAGCGGCAGTGGTTCTAGCACTGAGACTCACTCTCATCTTCCAGAACACATCCAGCACCCTCCTAGTCCTCCAATTCAGCAGTGCCCTCCCTCTGGGTCCTCCTTCAGAGGATGACGTCATCCTCCTGGGCAGACTGATTGCTTGCTAAAAGGGGGGGGCGTTGAGGGTTTTCATCATTGTTGGGGTTAGTTGGGGCATGACGACCCCCCCTGCATAGTCTGGCCTTCAGTTTCGTCAAAATTGGCCTTGTTTAGCATATTTTTGCACCTAAGGGGGAAAATACCCCAGGTAGCCTACAATAGACCATCTTTAGATTATTTTATATTATTTTTGTTATATTTTTAAGTTCACATTTTTAAATATTAAATTGACCTTATTTTGTGTAAAGTGAGTGTGAGATCATATAAATAAGATCTCCTCACTTCATTTTTAGATATGAACTTTTGGGGATAATTTCATTATGTCTGCTATTTTCTCTAACTAGGGCTCTTTGAAGGGGTGCGCACTCCTTGATGAAGGTTATTTTGCAAGTTTGAAGCATTTCTTGGAAGTTTTACTATTGTTCATGCCATTGCTAAGGTGAGGCTAGAGTTCTTTGCTTAACACATACGCATAGAAGTATCCATACTCTTTTGTTTGATGTCTCTCTGTCAAATTGTATGAAAGTGATGCTTGTTAGGGTTAAGTGGAAGCCATTGTTGCTTCATTTTGTCTTGATTAGCATTTCATTTCGTCTTTGGTCACCATTGCATTCAAGCTTGAGCTTTAGGTCTTCAAGTCTTTCTAAAGCTAGGTTCCCTCAACGAATTCTAGAGATTGTTGAGGTTAGCCCTAGTTGCCAAGCTTGCCAAGTACCATCTCAAGGAGGGCAACTCCTCTCATTGATGCCCTAGGGTTGGGTGACTAGTTTTCTCTTGAAACCCTATGTTGCTCTCTCTACTTTTTAACCTAAAATATGAGTTTTGTACATTTGTAATTATTATTTAGGGTTAAAACTTTGCATTTCCATGGTAGAATTAGGGTTAGAATTAGGTCTGCAATTTTATAGCAAAACCCCTAAAAATTAAAAAAATATTTTTTTTGCATTTTTTGGCCTCCCTAAAATTTCGGCCTTTCCTCCTATAATTTCGGCCTGCCCTATTTGTTCCTAAAAACTCTAGGGCGAAATTTTAGGAGCCCTAAAAATTCCAAAATGATAAAAAACTCCCTAAAAAAAACGAATTTATGAGTTTTGTCTATTTGTACATATTATGTTAGCTTAGTTTAATTTTTATGTTAGTTTGCAAATAATTAATTTTAAAACCTAAAAAAGCCCTAAATTTTATACCTAAACCCTAGCTGCAGTTTTCCTTTTCTACCCACGGTCTCCACTTCCCTTTCCTTCCACCTTGGCTGCCCTATATTCCTCACCATTCCATCTCCTATCCTCTCCCTCTTCCATCTTTCCCTTTTACCTTTCCCTCGCTGCTCCTTTCCTTTGTTGCTACAGCCCTCCCCTTATCTTTTTTTTTTTACACATGCCTATATCCCTCTTGGGCAGCCCCTATGTGCTTTACTCCAGCTGCCTTATTACCTGCAACATAAGACAAACATAAAAACAAAACAGTAAATTCAAGTTAGTATATTTTGTGGTTGGCCTTTTACTGTTTCCATACATTTTTGAGTTAATTTGCAGCCCATCTATATCTCAGAAAACTTCATTTGCAGATCTGAAAACTTAAATGTATTGACTGAGTTTGTAACTTGTTAAAACTAGTTAAGTGTACATTGATTTGGATTAAATTTTGTGTATGCATAAACTCTGAAGTTTAGATCTGTGTACATGCTGATGTGGTTATATTGGATGATAAAAATTGGTGAATATTTCCACTTATTTACTCCTGCTGCTATGAATGTGATAAATACCAATCTGGAGACTACACTTTATTGATATTTATGTGCATGACAACTTTCGACGAATGGTCTTCTACATTTCCTTGGTTGATAGTTGAATCTCTCTAAGTGTTATAAATTGTCACATGCTTATATCTGATTGATAAATGACAGTAACAACTATCTCCTTTTCATGTGCCTTATTGGTGATGGTTGACTGTGATTTTAAAGATAATTGGCAGCCTTAGACTTTACCTAGTAAATGTTATTTACAGACCTGAAGTTGCTTTAGGATCTGGAATATTCTTGGCCTCTTGCACGGCTAATGCTGGATTGACATTTGGTGTAAAGTATTTAGTGCTGATGTATGTTGCTGATAGCCTTTATATATGCCATAATTAACTATTGAAATTTGAAACTGATCTGACATCATATGCCCCACTATACTTGGCTAACGACACATATTTGCATGCTTAATTAAAGAATAAATCTGATATCTCATCACTAGAGTGGATAGTTTTTACTAAATGAATGCATTTCAATTATTTGCCACTGCTGCTACAATCGCAATAAATTGGATGACATTGACCATTATCACTTAATGCATGTTTGGTTATTGGTTGAGGTGGTTGGCAATATAGTCTTTTGATCCAATATTGATGTGCACATGTTTTATATGTCACTGAATGATCTAAATGATACACATCAGCACTTAAAACACAATTGACTCCATATAGGCACTGGTCTAACTACGATTCACATAGAAAATATATCTTCCGTGGTTGTCCTAGTGTTCTACAGGATTCCATAAGGACACTTCACCTTGGAGGTTTCGACTTCTGAAGAAGTTAGAACAGTGACCGAGGTGACATTGGGTCACTGATCTTATTTGTGCTTACTGGGAATTAGCCCTGCTAATTTGCCTGGTAACAAGATGTAGGAAATAAATCTAGAAAATAAAACAAAACCAAGTTAATTTAACCCAAAGAAAATTTCCTAAACTAATTTAAAAATCTAAGAAAATATTTTTTTTGGGCAGACCCTCATCAAAGAAGAGCGATCATTACTACACACACCTTCAATTCATGCCCTAGCTTATGCCACCCAATTTGCAGCCTCTACCAAGTAGTCAAACCACAAAACAACAACAAAATTAAACCACAAAATGATAATTCTGGTTACCCTGCCAAAAGATAATTGCTCTTGAAGTTTTGATTCCCCCTCAAGTGTGCTAGGAACATGACAAAGTGTAGCGCGCTAGATATTTGTGCCTAATGATAATCCAACATACCAATCAAGTCATAGCATGTGTGTAAATAAGATCACTCTAGTGTAATAAAGTTAACCATAATCAAAACTTAGGCAAATGTTCATCTAATATGACAATAATACACAAGATATAACTTATAAACACACTTCATCTAATAACTCAATGAAAACAATTTTACCCATGTAAGTCTAACATTAGTGTAACCCTTAAAACCCTTTTACACGTGTTAGTCCTAAGCCAACATGCATAGCCTAGTTTACCTAAGTCAAGTGAGAGTGTATGAAGTGAAGTACGTACATAGGGAAAGAAAGGGGGTCTTTGTGAAATAACCATCCTAGTAACATGAATGTGTTAGCCTATCCATAACTTTCAAGAGTTAATATTTTTTGACGTTTCTTCCATATTTGTGCCTAAGGAAGTGCTGTGATGGGTCATCCATCCTCGTTCCTTCATATTGCGATCTTTTTTATTTTCATTTTTTTTCTTTGATATTTCATTTATTTGCATTTCATTTAGCCCTTTCATTGGCTTAGTCCCTTTTTCCTTAGATATGGCTTAGACAACCTGGGATAAGGGAACCTGACTTTTGCGATCAGGAGTATCTCCCATGACCATTTGCATTTTTGCAATTCATTTATCAACAAAACCTTTCTTGGAGAGTACAAGAGTCTTTTAGCTTTATTTCAGGCATTCATACATTGGAGTAGTAATGAGACCATGTTTTATTACTAAGGATAGATCATTCACAAAGAGGGAATATGAAGGGGATGGGTGAATTGGCTAGCGAGATGAAAAATAGCTAGGCAAAATATGATGAGATGGATGAAAATCACTTGACTAAGTTCACCAAGATGCAAATTAACCTCGTACTAACACACTTATTAAGCTAGAAGAACCACACTAAGGTTAGACTAAGTGACAAGCAACAGTTTAAGGACATGAGTTATCATAAAGCATACATGTAACATATCATGCTAACATACCGTCATATCAGAAAACATGCTAAGAGTAAATGAAGGTTAGATAAGATAAGATAAGATAATAAGATAATTTTATTATTGTCCAACAAATGACCACGAAGGTAGGTCAGTGGGACTAGGTGATACATCTAGTATGAGTAAAATGTGGGAGTTCAAACACAACTCCTAGAAAGTGTCGAAACTAAGATAAAATAAAATAAGATAAAGAAAGATACAAACAGTAGTACAACCTCATAAACCTGTATAAATCCGTATCAAAGGTACGAGATGCAAGACACAAAGGGAGTTCGTCTAAGGCTGGATGACTCAAACGACTCAAAAACCTGTTAAGAATGTGAGGGAGAGATGAAGATGGATCTAGTGATGTCAAGATCTCCTAAGCTTGATGGTCAAGGGTGAGGGGAGTGAACGGGGTGCCTGCTCGCTGTCGCTGTCGGGGCTCTTCGGAGCCATTGGAATGTTCGACTGTATGAACCTGGGGGGAATGTAGGATCAAGGGATACTCCTAAAAGAAACTTTGGATAGATCGTTGGCGACCCTGCTAGGGCTGGGAGGAAATATGGCGGGTGGGGAGCGCCTTGCTCTGGGTTCGTTTGGGCTTGATCCCTTTATCGCTCTGAAAATGAGTGGACTGGTCACTGGTGTATAGTTCGACAACTTTGAATCAGTCTCGATAAGATCAATTGGTCTCTCGAAGGGGGAGGTTGACGGGAGACCCAAGGTCTCACCACTCTACTATCGGAGGTACTCTGGGACTTTGTTTGCCGCTTGTTGCTCTAATCCGATGGATCAACACTAAAGTAAGAGGTGATCGTCTTGGTTCCCCCAAGGAGGGGTGGGGTGTGGATTAGGCATTGTCTCCGATTGGGCATATAAAAGCACATGGACCATTTGACAAGGTTGGAGGACCTCTGACTAATGATCAATGGTGGGACCATATATCTCACATCAAAATCTCTGATCAAAGTCACCCCTATTGAAAAGGGGGCAACAGGTCCCATTTTATAGTTCTTGGAATTTTTTATTGCTTTTCGTTACATTCCTCTAGCTTCTTCCAATTTAGTGGTCCATGTTGATGGTGACCCTTTTCTTGACTTAGATTCATCCTTGCCTCTTTGATTATGTTACTGAAATTGTTTTGTTCTCATATTGAGTATGATCCAGGATTTGCTTGGTGTATATGTTATTTAATTTCACTTATGTGTCTGCAGGTCCTAAAGTCTGTAGACTACGATATGGTACCTAAAGAAATTGGAATTTGACGACATCAAAGTTTCTTGTGTATTATTGTCTTTTTTTTGGGGTCCACTTTGTAGTCCTAGTTGGGAAATGGCTATGTCTAAAGTCTAAAGACTTGTGACCTTCCCAGTAAAAGTGCTTAGCCTTATCACATTGTGTTTGCAAAATATTATTGAATGAAGTTGAATGATGCAAAATTTTCATAGAACTCACATTATATTTCATGCAAGTAAAAATATAGTACCATACACATGCTTAGAACTTTGAACAAGAGAACCATTAGTTCTATTACATGTGTGTTTATAGTTGCCTCAACATCTACACTTGCCCCCCATGCTAAGAATTTTGCTATCTTCTAGCTTCTCTAGTTCTTAACTTCTAACTATCTTCTTCCTTACAAATTTGTACACAAATATACAAGTACACAAAAGTTGGATTGGAATCTCAGGAGCACTCATAGTTTGGAAGGTCAAATCCCATAATGGTTTTTTGGTAGAAAGTTGTTGCCACTTTTTGCAGTGGTTCCTAATTTTGCGTTTGTTTAGTTTCTTTTGTGCTATATAACCTCAATGCTGTGGTCTTTTGGCAACTTTGGGTAGCAATCTTCTTAGTTACCCATGAGATAGTGTTGTGTTCTTCTTGTGCTTCATTTAACCTAGAGTTTGTAGTCTACGAGTTGTGGTCTTCTCCTAGCTAGGAGGTTGATGTTTCCTACCATGCTTGCAACCTAGGGGTTGTGGTCTTCTATGTTGCGGTCTTCTTGAGTGACTATAACCTAGGGTTGTAGTTTTTTCCCATCATCCTTCAATACAACCTTTCTTTTGAGGCTCTTGTGACTTGCAAGCTATTCCTTGAGATCTCCTTTGAACCAACATGGGTGAGATCATAACCAAACTCACCAAAATATGCCTGAGACTTGAACCCAAGCGAATGGTAGTGTCCTCCATCTTCAGTGAAACTCTGAGAACATGTTCCAATGATCATATAGAAGTACATGGGAAGTATATGATCAAGGAGGGGGAATGCATCACCTCCAAATTATGATCTAACCTCCAAACCATTCAGAAGATCATCATTCTGCACACCAGCAGACTCATGTGAAAGAGAGGATTCAAGAACCTCTTCAGATTCTAGAGCATAAACTAGCTTATCTTTCTCAGAATTTAGAATAGAAGACTTATGGAGAACAAGAGAGAGAGATGGAATTCTTCATCTTCAACAACTGTATGTATTGAAGAAATTTCCGCCATTTGATCTTCAGTACCTACAAAACAAACTCTCTGAAATCTTATACTGGAAGACTAATTTAATCAAGAGCTCCCAAGGCTCTTATACCATGTGAGAATTCTATATAGGTTGAATACTATGAAAGAATTCTAATAGCCAAGAATCTTGAAGCAAAGAAGTCCTCACAAGAATTATTCAAAGATATGCAAGAATAAGAAGAAATATTGAAACAAAAACATAAGAAAAGGAAATCAATTGATGGAAATATCATCTCATGTATTATTCCTCAATATGAATACAATATATAATACATCTCAAGAGAGAAAATAGAATGCCTTAAAGGCAAGTTGTAAAGCACAAAAAAGTAAGGCTTACTAAAAGCATAAAAACCCCCTAGGTGTCAAAAGCGCTTTCCAAAACACTCTAAAGGCTCATAAATTGGCTGAATATGGTATGGCAGCTCATGAGTGCTGTAAATGGAATGTAATGATGAATTTAGGAGAGAAGAAAGTGGTGGAGGTCAAATTGGTCAAGTGGAGAGAGTTTCCAAGTCAACTAGCTTTATCTTATCCACTAGAAAGTAGAAAAAACAACAGGATAAAGCTGTCTAAATCAGGAAAGTGTCTTTCTAATTCAGGAATGGAATAAAATCAGACAGAATCCAAGGAAATCTTATTCAGAATCTATCCAAATTCGTTTTAGTGAATTAGGATGGCATATGGAGGCATAAAAGACAAAACTAGGCCAACTACATATTCTACACCTAGGAAAATTAATCTAGATGACTAGTAAAATTTATCGTAAGTATGGAATGGGTTTTTAAATGTTCTAACAGTATGGTCCTAAATAATGATCTTCAATATCAAGGGCCATGGAAGAGGCCTCAAACTACCACACATTACCTCTAGAGTGGAACTCTAGATTCCCATTGAGAATATGCGCACCATTAGGAGGTATTGCACACCATAAACATGTATCAATGCCTTGACAATGATTGGGCCTCCTTAAGCCAAATATTCTCTCTAGAGGTCATATTGTTTGTTTTGTAGGTAATCTCCAACTTGTGTGCCTTTTTAGTGTCATCCTCTTTCTGCTGGAGTTCTTTAATTTGTTGCTGAAGGCGACAATTCTCTGCTTCTAGGCATCTTACTTTTGTCTGAATTTGTGTGATTTTGTCATCTTTGTCCTTGATGATTTTGTTTAATCGTTTTATTTCTTCTTTATTCTCGGTCGTTTCTTTCATGATTTTTTGGTTTTGTAGATTTAGATTGGGATATTTTTGACTCATTAATTCCTTGATTTGAGTAGTTAATCTCTCAATACACTTTTTTAGATAATGATTCTCCCGCTCTATTAATCCTTTAGAAATATCCTGCTTCGTAATATTCAACTGTAGACGATCATTGGTTTCTTTATAATGCTCTAACTTGTCCAATGCTGCTTGTAGCTTTGACTGCAATTCTGATTTTGAATTCGCCATAATTCCTGACTTCTGGATGATAACTTGGTCTTCCTTGACTTGATTTCTTCTTTGACTTGGTCTTCTTTCCTTTTGACGATGAGTAGACACAAAATGTGTAATAATTGCCAATAATTATTATTACTATTATTAAAAAATTTAATAATAATAGTAATTAATATATATTCTAACAACAATTAATATTAAATATAATAATATTGTGTTAATATTATAATAATTTTTTTTTTGGAATTTTAAATACTATAACAATAAGAATATTATGATAATATTTGATTTTTGCAATGATTCAAAAGTAGGGTTTTGTGGAGCGTGAGTTGGAGAGGTGCTCGTGGAGGAGTAACGAGAAGAGAGCAGGCAAGAGCGTAGAGCGAGAGCCAAGGTGGAGAATGCTAGAGTAGGCACGGGGTATGAGTGCAGGAGTGAATGTTGGAGAGAGAGAGACCCAGGCGAGGGGGGAACGTGGAGTGAGGTTTAGCGAGTGGGAGCGAAGGCCGACGGAAGGAGGGAGAAGTGGGAGTGCGTGGGAGGCAGCGAGCGCAGTGAGGGACGAGGAAAGGTGCAGTGGCGTGAGGAGGATGGCCTAGAGGTCGAAGGGAGGGTGAGAGGAGGTTTGGTGTGAGCAGGGGTGAGAGGACGAGGGCGCGTGGAATGGCGTAGGAGAGGAGCCGTAGAGAGAAATGACGCAGGGAGGAGGAGGGCGGGCCGAAGGTGGAGGAAGGGAGGAGTGTGATGAGGTGCGGTGGTGAGTGGTTGGCTGTGAGTGAATTGCAGCGAGAGGGTGATTGCAGCATGAGAGTGGGTGTGGAAAGGTACGCGAAAGGGATAAGAGAGAGATGGCTGAGAACACAGGTGGAATGGAGGAAAAGGGAATGGGGAAAAACACCGTGGGATGGATGAGTAGGAGGGGGGAAAGATGTGCAGGTGAGAATGAGCGCAGCGAGTGGATGACTGTAATATACCAACTGATATTTTCTGTTCTGTTTATGAAGTTTTTGATAATGTTGTTGCTTGCTTGTAGTTTTATGGTCCAATATTTAAAGGAAACATGAATGCATGTGATGAACTATGCTTGCATGAGCATGCATGCAAATGCATGGGTTTGCCAACCCCTAAATAACCCAAATAATCAGAAATGCTATAAAGTAGGGATAGAAATAATGCATGTACATACCAATAGCAGTAGTAGTAGTAGATGTAGATCAGTATGGAACTAGCATGCGAGATATGTGTCAAGTATCAGGCAAGATATGAGGTGATCTTTCTTCAATAATGCACCCTTATGATAAATGCGCACTCTTCATTATAGGAATGGATGCATGAGAGATCAATTGATGTCGGAATGCTCCCGGATGAAGGTACTAGGGTTAGAATCCCTTTCTGATCAATATTGCATTGGCATGCAAGCCATGCAATCTCTAAGGCACAAAAGGTGGAGATCCTCAAGGAAAGTCGCCCATGCATGAGTGGGCGCCCCTCAATTATTGATTTTGATGATAACTTGATCCATAAGGTGAATGAGTAGCCTGTATTCAGTGACTAGGCTAATAATGATGCTCTCGAAAGGATGGAAGCTACATGCAGACAAAAAGATGACTATATACTTGTTATCACACAACTTGTAGTTGTCCCTAAAGGTATCCCATCCGTGTCAATTTTAATTCAAGCAACAATATATGTCAAAATAAAATGCACAAATTCATTCCATAGGTACACAGTAATTTTATCCTGGAGAAAACCCTTAGAAGGGAGAAAAATTCCAGCCAAACAATCTTTCTTATATAAGATATCAGGTTTAGATTACATCATCATCATAAACTTATTCTTTGCTGTGCTAGGACAAAATTTAATAGGAGAAGTAACAACTTACATCAGAATTGAATGACAACCTTGAACTCTGCTCACTACATCCTTTGTCTGCTGCAAGTATTATCCTGTGTTTTGCTGTTGCACATACTACTCCTCTATTGCAATTATTATCTTCTGTTCACTGCTGCACATGCTATTCTTCTAGTGCAATGGACAGACCTCACATCAACTTCAACAACAGACCTCACATCAACTTCAAGAGCAGACCTCACATCGACTTCAAGAGGATACAAAATTATTGAGTGAAATAATGGGGACGGGTGGCTCCTATTTATAGTTTGGGTTTGCTGCCCCAAGCAACCCCCTAAAAGTATGATACATGTCACTTGGCATGCAAAGCAACCCCCTATATATGACACCTGTCATTTAGCATGCAAAGCAGCCCCCTATATGTGACACCTGTCATTTCGCATGCAAAGCAGCCCCCTATATATGACACCTGTCATTCAGCATGCAAAGCAGCCCCCTATATATGACACCTGTCATTTAGCATCCAAAGCAGGTTATGAGAGGACACACAACAACTTCTGGAGATGACACTTGGCAAGAGAAAATGAGGACAAGTGACAGGAGAAAGTGATAGCAGAAGTTTAGTGATAATATGTAATAGCTTCTGAAGCTATAAGTTTAACACTCCCTCTTAGTAAGGAAGCTATTAAATTATTAACCGATATTATCTTATAAGAAAGATTGTTTGTTTCTAGCTTATAGGAATTGTATGTTCTTCCTAACTTTCGCTAGACACCTTGACTTTTGCTAAATGCTCACAAGGTTGCTTGTCTTGACTTTTGACATGACTCACAAGGCTTGTCCTTTTGCCTTGACTTTTGTCATAATCTCACAAGATTTTCAAAGGCATTATCACTTTTATTTTGACTTTTGTCTTGGCTCACAAAGTTTTTATATTCACTTTGACTTTTTCCATGACTCACAGAACTGATTAATCTCCAAGTCTCCCTGGCTAGCTTCAGGGTGGTCACTTATGACCTCAGACCTTGGAATATGCCTTTTTGATCATTCTCTTTCTCAGAGATGGAGGCATTCTCTGCAACTCCAAGTTTGTCTCTGAAGTGAGCAAACTTCACCAACTGCAGTGGTTTTGTTAGGATATCAGCTACCTGATCATCTGTTGCAACATACTTAAGCTTGATCACATTTCGTTGTACCATATCTCTGATATAATGGTACTTTAGATCAATATGCTTTGATTTGTCATGAAATACCGGATTTTCTGTGAGCTTTATGCAACTTTGATTATCACAGTGAATAATTGTAGTCTCAAGCTTTTCATTAAACAAACTAGAAATGAGTTTTTTGAGCCATACTAATTCTCTGCTGGCATTACTTGCAGCAATGTATACAGCCTCAGCTATGCTCTGAGCAATAGATTCTTGTTTCTGACTGGACCAGGAGATCATGGCTGATCCCAAACTGAAGCAGTAACCAGAGGTACTCTTTTTGTCTACTGGACTTCCTGCCCAATCTGAATCTGCATAACCATGCAACATCACACTACCACTGGATGTGAACTTTAGCCCATAGGCTATGGTACCTCTAAGATATCTCAAAATATGCTTACCTACCACCCAATGCCATTCTCTTGGCTCAGCCATAAATTGGCTTAATGCGCTCACTGCAAACTGCATATCTGGTCTGGTATGAGTTAGATACATTAATGACTCAACAAGTTTCCTGTACATGGTGGGGTCCACCAAATCTTCTCCTGAGCTTGAGTCATGTAACTTTTTTAAATTTGCAACCATAGGAGTTGACATACTCCTGCAATTCATCATACCAAACCTTTTCAGTATGTCTACTGCATATTTTCCTTGAGATAGAAAAATCTCGTTTGGTTTCTGCCAAACTTCTAATCCTAGGAAATAGTGCATCATTCCTAGATCTTTCATTTCAAATTCAGCAATGAGTCTCTCTTTGCATTTGGCAATCTGCTTTTCTTCTCCTGCAAGGAAAAGATCATCTACATATAACACCAAAATCAGAGGTTGATTTTCAACAACCTTAAAATAGAGGTTTGAGTTTGCGGTACTTTTATTGAACCCTAATCCCTATAGAAAGACATCAATTCTGTTATACCAAACTTTGGGTGCTTGTTTAAGACCATACATGGCCTTTTTTAACTTACATACATGAGTTTCCTTTTCATGCATTGCAAAGCCATTAGGTTGTTCTACATATACTTCCTGCTCTATTTCACCATTAAGGAAAGCGGTCTTTACATCTATTTGATGTAACTTCCAACCAAGTACAGGAGCAACAGAGATAATTGTGCGGATAGTAGTATACCTGGCTACTGGTGCAAATATCTCATCATAGTCTATACCTTCCTTTTGGGAGAATCCTCTGGCAACAAATCTTGCTTTGTACTTTTCAACACTCCCATCAGCTGCATGTTTTATCTTATACAACCATTTGGATGAGACAACTGACTTATTTTTGGGCATGGGAACTATGTCCCATACATTATTCTTCATGATGGACTTGTATTCCTCCAACATGGCATCTTTCCAAACCTGCAATTTGTTAGCTTCATTAAATGAAGAAGGTTCAACATCACTACTGTTACTTACCAAAGCAACATAACTTGTAAATCTTTGAGGCCTTTTGCTCTCTCTAAAGGTTCCTAAAGGGGCTATATGTTTCTCTGCTTCTTGCAGAGTTTCTTTGAACCAAGCAGGTCTTCTCTTGATAGGAGGTTCTTCAAGAGACCTTTCTAACACCTCAACAGGTTCCAACATTGAGTCTTGATCCATTGGATCATCATGACTTTCCTCCCTCTGAAAGTTAGAACCAAAAGTCTCGGCTGGAGGAGAGTTTGGCTCAACATCGGTCTGAAGCTGTCTAGATCGTTTAAAAACAACTTCCTCATGGAAAGTTACATCTCGGCTAACCTCGATTTGTTTCTGACTTGGGATATAGATTTTGTAAGCTTTAGAAGATTCGCTATATCCGACAAAGATCCCTTTCTTTCCTGAGGGTTCCATCTTTGTTCTCTTCTCTTTAGGCACATGGATGTAAATTGGGCATCCGAATACTCTTAAGTGATCTAAATTTGGTTTCTTACTAGAGAAAGCTTCTTCAGGGTTCTATCTTCTAGGATAGCATGTGGACATCTATTCTGAATGTATACAGCTGTGGCTGTAGCTTCTGCCCAAAGAGAATTGGGCAGATCTTGATCAAACATCATAGCTTTTGCAGCCTCACAAATAGTTCTGTTCTTTCTTTCAGCCACGCCATTTTGCTGAGAATTGTACGGAACAGTTAACTGACGTTTGATACCAGCTTCCTTACAAAAAATTTCGAACTCACAAGATTCATATTCCCCTCCATTATCAGATCTTAGAATCTGAATGTGTTTTCCTATCTGGTTTTCTACTAAAGCTTTGAATTCTTTAAATTTAGAAAAAACTTCACTTTTCAACTTTAGAAAATAAATCCAACATTTTCTAGAAAGATCATCAATAAATATGACATAATACAGAAAACCATTTAGGGAAGGAGAAGACATTGGTCCACAAGTATCAGAATGAATAAGCTCTAAGATCTTTTTAGTTTTTCTACTACTGTGAGGAAAAGACTTCTTTGCATTTTTTCCAAGTAAACAACCTTTGCATACTTCAATTTAATCAGAAGAAATAAAAGGCATACCACTTACCATAGATTGAAGTCCAGGAAGAGCTTTGAAGTGAAGGTGACTGAATCTTCTGTGCCACAATTCGCTGGGACTGACTGTAGAATGAACAAGAGCACAAGGGGAATGATTTGTTACCTTGTAGAGACCTCCTTCTCGAATTCCAATGACTTCAATTGAACTTAGCTGACCACCTTTCGGCCAGAGAACTGCTTTACCATCCATGAAGGCCACCTTGTAGCCTTTATCTTCAAGTGTAGAGACTGACAACAAGTTCTTCTTCATGCTAGGAACAAATAAGACCTCTTCAATATGAATGATGGATCCAGAATTTAACTGAAGAGAGATGGAACCGACCCCTTCGATTTCATAGCATGAATTGTCACCAAGCTGTACCTGCACTGAGCAAGTCTTCTTCCTGTAATTTGAAATAATATTTTTGTAACCACTCATATGTTTTGAAGCTCCACTATCAACCAACCAAGTGCTCTGATCAGTAGTTAGATGACCAGAAAGAGCAGACACTAGGTAGTATTCTTTTCTGTTCTCCTGTCTCTTAGGAGATTCACTTGCCTGCTTACCGGATCCTCTTTCTTCAGAAGTAGATGCATGATGCTTCCTTTTATGAAAGACTTTCTTCTTGGATCTGCACTCTTTAGCAAAATGTCCCATCTTGTTACAACTATAGCATGTAATCTTAGACATATCAAAATTTTTATCTTTGAAGTTTCCTTTGAGCTTGTTTTCCTGGAAATTCCTTTTAAAGAAAGGTTTCTTTCCTCTTCTTGTTTTTGCAACCAAAGCAACACTATCATCATTAGCAATATGATTTCTTGAAGTCATGTGACTTTCCTCCTAAAAGCAGTCATGCCATAAACGCTCAAAGGTGGGTTGAATCTCTCTACCATTCACACTGGAAAGGAAAGTACTCCATGAAGATGGAAGACCATCAAATATGGTTTGAACAAGATCGTCATCATCAACTGTTACCCCTGTGACAAGTAACTGATCACGAATCTGAGCAATTTTAGAACAAAAGGATGCAACAGACTCACCTTTCTCCATCTGTAAAAATTTCAATTTGTTCTTTAGATTTCTCTTCTGACTGGGTGTAGTCTTCTCATACAACTTCACAAGAGTATCATAACAGTCTTTAGCTGTCATCAGAGAAGTTAGTACAGGCATGATACTATCTTTTACATAATAAAAAATAACTCTCTTTGCCCTAGCTTGATTCCTTCTGAAGGCTGCCTTACCAGCATTAGAAACTGGTTCTTCCACTACTGTAGTCACAAACTGATCTAGTTCTAACTCTTGGAGAATATTCATAATCTTGAGCTTCCAAACATTAAAGTTTGAAGCTCCCTCCAGCCTATCTTTAGGCCGAACATAAATAGAAGAAGACATGCTTTGAACAGGAAACTTAGGACTGTGCTTTATAGAACTTAAATCCTGGAACCTGTGAAGGCTCAAGAACTACAAAATCAAGCTCTGTTCACACCCAAAGCTCTGATACCATGTCAATTTTAATTCAAGCAACAATATATGTCAAAATAAAATGCACAAATTCATTCCACAGGTACATAGTAATTTTATCCTAGAGAAAACCCTTAGAAGGGAGAAACTCCAGCCAAACAATCTTTCTTATATAAGATAGCAGGTTCAGATTACATCATCATCATAAACTTCTTCTTTGCTGTGCTAGGACAAAATTTAATAGCAGAAGTAACAACTTACATCAGAATTGAATGACAACCTTGAACTCTGCTCACTACATCCTTTGTCTACTGCAAGTATTATCTTGTGTTTTGCTGCTGCACATACTACTCCTCTATTGCAATTATTATCTTCTGTTCACTGCTGCACATGCTATTCTTCTAGTGTAATGGACAAACCTCACATCAACTTCAACAACAGACCTCACATCAACTTCAAGAGCAGACCTCACATCGACATCAAGAGGATACAAAATTATTGAGTGAAATAATGGGAAGGGGTGGCTCCTATTTATAGTTTGGGTTTGCTGCCCCCAGTAGCCCCCTAAAAGTACGACACATGTCACTTGGAATGCAAAGCAACCCTGTATATATGACACCTGTCATTTAGCATGCAAAGCAGCCCCCTATATGTGACACCTGTCATTTAGCATGCAAAGCAACCCCCTATATATGACACCTGTCATTCAGCATGCAAAGTAGCCCCCTATATATGACACCTGTCATTTAGCATGCAAAGCAGGTTATGAGAGGACACACAACAACTTCTGGAGATGACACTTGGCAAGAGAAAATGAGGACATGTGACAGGAGAAAGTGAAGACACATAGCAGAAGTTTAGTGATAATATGTAATAGCTTCTGAAGCTATAATTTTAACAATCCGGGATGGTAGAGGAGATGGACAACTAAAGAGGTGACCCAAGAGATGCAACGGTTCCCAATGCAAGTTGGGAGTCACAATAACCGAGGCACTCTTCACTTTAGATGAAGACGAATCAAGACCAAGGGGGAGACCCTAGCCAATCAATGAAGATTAGCTAACCCAAAGGTTCCTAGGGAAATGTGTAAGTGAGTTACGGAAACCAATGAGTGACTTAGGTTAAGTGGACCCAAGAGTTTAAGTATGGTTGAAGAGGCTTAGGGGGTGACAAGTGTTTCAACCAATGAATGACTAAGGCCACTTAATGAAGCTCAAGTGAATTAGATTTAGTACCATGAAAAGACACAAGTGGGGCCCACTCCTTAAAAAGTGGAAAATGGTCCAAATGGGGCCCACAAGGTAGAGTTAGGGGTGAGATGGCACTACGGGGTATGCAAAAATGTAGATCTATGGATCTAGGAAGGGATAGACAATACCCACATATGGGATCTAGCAAATGACATTAACCCCAAGGAGTGCGAATTGACCAAGGGAGACTAGTGCATTGAGATGAGGGGGCAAATGGAGTCCAAATTTTACCAAAATGTAGATCGGGGTAGTTAAGGCAATTATCAAGGTGGGTTTGAAGTGGCATGCCCCAATATGAGCTAGATCTCCACAGATCTAAGGTTGAAAATGCATTACCCAATGACCTAAGTAGGGCACAACCCTCAAAATGAGGAATGGGGCCCAGAAGGCAAAAATCAAAGAGGTGAAGCACTAAGGGTAGGTTATCAAGGTGGGTCTATGCAAATCAAGTGGGATCTCACCTACCCACAACTTGGAACTAACCCCACTGGACTTCCTCAAGGAGTGCGAATTGCCTCAAGGAGGGCTAGGTGCTTTGGAAAGTGTGTCAAATGGAGGCCAATGACCACCAAACTATAGATCCGAATTGCCGTGGATGCTATAGAGGTGGGTTCTTAAGATTATCCCCAAAGCCAAGCTAGATCCAAGTAGATCTAGAAAAATGTAAAAATGAGGGTTTTAATCAATGAGGGTTTTGTGGTCTAAGAGAGTAGATGTATAGGATAGAAGAATATTATACCTCATGGAACATACCTGGGAAATGAAGATGGAAGAGGCTTGAGATGAGGATTACTTCTGATAATAGCAAATAGAGTAGGGACGTGTCTACTCTAAATCAGCTATATTACTAAGAATTGGTGAAATTCTATGTCAGGAATGAAGCAGTTATCACAAATTTCTTAAGATCTAAGTTCATTCAGTAAACATTCATTGAGATCTAACAACATTTCAGAATTAGAGTCATGCAAGACAAGCAAACATTCAACACTAAAATGGTAGAAACTTGAACTACTTTATATTAGAATAATGGAGAAATACATTCTTACCATGGACCTAGGTGAGAATCCTTCCTCCATTGCAAATGAGCTTCCTCTCCTTAATCCTTGCTTTTGAAGAATTTGAGCTCTTCTCCTTCCTTCAAAATCTTCTCAGCATGCCTTTGCTCCTTTTTGTCTCCCTTTACCATGCCTCCCATGCCTTTTTTCTATAGCATTGGGAAATGAGCCTTAGGTTTCTCTTTTGAGTGTGGGATAATCCCCTTTCCTGATTTTAGATCATTTTTACTTGAAAACCTACTTTTCAATAGTTTTTAGGCTTTTTTGCACCACTTAGGATGTTTTAGACACAATTTATGCATTTTAATGCATTTCTCAAAGAAGATTCGTCTCTGACTGAACTTGTGTCATGACTTTCCTGTCACGGGTGCATGGTAAACATATGTTGCTCTTTCACTTAGTTAAGGGTGTCAATTTGATTGTTAACAACTTCCCACAAAGATCAAATGCCAAACTTGATGAAGCCCTTCTTGCCAACGTTTTGCCTCCTTCAACCAAATCGGCCTCCCTATTCCTGTCAATCAAGGACACAAAGATCAATCAATCAATCAAGAATGGAAGTAGATGCAAGCAAAGAGATGAAGAAACATGAAATTGTTTGTACAAAGACAAAACAACTCCCTGTCACCCAAAACGTCCTCTTGGAGCTTGTAGGGTAGGCCTCCCCACCAATACGCACTCCTCAAAATCGTCTTCTTTGCCTACAAAACAATGTTAGTTGAAGATAAAATCAAGATGGCCACCAATGTCTGTCAGCGCAGAGGAAGAAGCATTTACAATCACCACAAGCATTCCAACCCCAAGATCCAAGATGCCCA
This sequence comes from Larix kaempferi, assembly GCA_027924585.1. NCBI lineage: Eukaryota > Viridiplantae > Streptophyta > Pinopsida > Pinales > Pinaceae > Larix > Larix kaempferi. Next base: position 22,893,589 of record BSBM01000887.1, read on the forward strand.
AGAATTCCACTAGCCAAGAGCCAAAAATTTCTAGATGAATTTTACAATAGGGGGGTCTCCTCCTTATATAGGATAATAAAGACCAAAACCCTAAACCACAAAACCACTTTTTGAAATGAGTGGTTGAGATTAAAAGATCTCATAATCTAATCAATGGCTAAGATGAGCTAAAACATAATATCACATGGATCACTCAAAAGAGGGATGACGTCATAGCTGAAAGTGACTAAGTGAGGGTGACGTCATCCTCCAAAGGAGGCTAAGATACATGGGCCCACCAAATATGACATGGACATGACTCAAGACACACATGGTGGGGCTAGGAGGTGTCAATCCTTCACTAGCTCATCCTCGTGGCACAATAATATAAAAATAATGGGACTATGACATGTGCACATAACACAAATGATCAAAATCTTGTCTCCAAAACTGAGAGAGACATACAGTAAAAGGCCTCTTGTGGCCACTGTGGACCCCACTGACTGATGCCAACTGATCTGGAAGATGGGGGGTTCACCCTGGAAGACCTCTGAGAAGACCAAGTGCCAAAACCTTGCCTCAATTGCCCAAATCGAATTCTTCAGTGACCCTTTTATTCCATTTTTAATCCTCTTGCTCTAGAATGTAGCTAGATCCTTGCAAAATGCTGAAGAATGCTGTATGATGATAGTAGTAATGTTGAATTTGGATGATCCAACCCTGATAGTGACTAGGGAAGATAGATTTCACTTCTGAAATACACTTAATGGTTGAGTGGTGTGCCCTCAACCCAAAACTGGCTCTCTGAGCTCTCCAAGTTGACTTCTCAAATCAATAATCAATAAGCAGGCCTATTCATTCACTTTATCCTTCTTTTATAACTTTGACGGTGCATGACCTAACTTTTGCATGCCTAGGTCGCTTTTCTCTTCTAATTCTCAGTTGACTTGCATTCATTGCTTTCTGTGTGCATGGAGGTTTAATAAAGGTGTTTCTGTGCATGCATCATGAAATATGGCTCGCATGTAATGCATGTAGGTGGCCCCTAGTTCCCGTGGCCCTATTTTATCTACCGATGATCTGATAACCATGATTAAGATCTTCTTTTGGTCTGAATGGTATCAATCCTCAGTCAATTCCACTATATGTTAAAAAGGGAACATTACAATGGCCAAAGGCCCAAATTTGGTCAATGACCAAACTTCCAGAGAAACGCTGACAACTATGGCTAAAAGCCGGAATCAGTGAGGCCCAAGAAGGGTTAGCTCTGATACCAATGTAATATCCGTATCCAGATATTCTCAATTAACTCTGAATAAACCCATAATTTATGAAATAACCCACATTTTGATAGATATAGAATGATATAAAATTGATGATTGAAAATTACAATGCTTTGGCCTTTATAAGGGCCTACTAATACCTTTTCATCGAAAGGTTGTCTTTTAATGCAAATGATTTAATTATTATTATTATTATATTATTATATTACTATTATTGATTATTTAATATTATGTTTGTTACACTTTTTCACCCAGTAGCCCTTAGCCCTGGCGTCTTGCATTGCTTGGATGGAAACCTCCTGTGTGGTCGCCTTGCGTCCATGCCCCGCAGATCGTTTGCAATCTTCTCCAATTCGCCGCAGTGTTAATTCACACCCCGTTATCGGTCGCCTCCACTTATCTCGGTGGCAGCTCTGCCTCCAAGGTCGTACATTAGCATCTACCTCTTCTGCGTTTGTGCTCACATTGTCTACTGCTAACACTGTAGCCTGAGTTCTAGCGGCTCTGTTGCCTCTTGTTCACTGATTGTCGCCGACCACACAAGTTGCCCTCCACTCCGCTAACCCAGCTCACAGATCACCTGTGCGCCATCTGCTGCGTTTGCTCCACGTAGCATGATCCATGATTTCTGCCCGAGCTTTGCTCCCGTGCACTCGGGACTGTCAGCTTTAGCTGTCCCAGGCTCCTGCTGCTGCCTGTTCCTTGATCCGCTTGGTTGTTGCTGCACGTCCTTCATGCCCAACTACTCTCCCTTCATGACTGCGCCCTTCCTTGCATGCTTGGAGAAGTAGCTCAATCTAACGTCGGCTTCACTCACTACTGGTTGGATGCGTATTCCCGATCCAACTCAACCCCGAAGTAGACTGCACATGTGGATCTCCTGCCTTCAGCATGACCATGAGGCTATTGGTTGATCCACGCTTCACCACTGTGCCGTCTTGCCTAGCACAACACCTCTTGTGGGCGGCTTTCCTTTGCCCTACTTTGCAGTGACTGGTCTTTGCGGTCGTATGCTGTTGTACAATGTCTGTACGACATGTACTATGGTTGTACGGTCCTTTTTCTTTCTTTCTTTTTGATCTTGTGCACGGTCTTCTCAGTCCCGTTCTGATACTATGCTAACTTTTTAGCTTACCAAATCTCGATTACAATTTCGATCTTTTATATTAAGCTAGTAATTAATTCAACCCAAAAAATTAAAATGGAAAAGATAAATGGCAACACATTGATAAGCAACAATATAGAGAAAATCGAACACAAGAAATACCATGGAAACCCCAATGTGGAAAACCAACAAACAATTTTGTCTTTTATTGCAGCTTTGTTAAACAACACATACAACATTAGGCTTCCGGATATGACTCACCGGATCTCAGACTCTTGACTCTCACTGTGCCCAAATCCTCAGTAGAAAAGACAAACCCCAACAAGAGATAATACTCACTCTTGTCCAACACACAAGAGATATAACTCACTCTTGTCCAACACACAAGAGATATGACTCACTCTTGTCCCTGTGTTATGGCCACCACCGGAGATATGACTCAGTCTTGCGAATGTGGTATCTATACAACTCTCCATAGACTCTTTTATACCATTCACTTTATGTCAATACCATGGGCAATACCATGGGACACCCAGTACCATGGACACCCAATACCATGGACCCTCCAATACCATTGAACATAAAGTATTACAAAAGACACTTTTACAAGGCTGTCTAGAGAGTCTATCTCGGCTCCTTCTACGTTGCTAGACACCCCCAACGTAGAAGTACATACCGAGTTACCAAAACTAACACTCTTGGATTCTTTCCTCGTGTATTTCTCCACCCCTATGTGGTCTCCCGTACTTGGGGTCAAGGGCTTTCCATGCCCCAACATAGATTTCTCATCTCTTCTCTTCTATACTTTACTTTACTTTCTTTTCTGCGTATGGCCTTTATAGAAGACCTTTTGGTACTCCTGCTTTGTAACAACATCATTGTATTCAACAGTCCAATTGACCTACTTTTGTGGTCATTAGTTGGACATTAATAAAATTATCTTATCTATCTATCTTACAAACACATTCACCATCAAAAGATATTCAATTATGTTCTAGAGAGGAGTTTCCCCACAAATCTAAACATAACATCAACTGGAGAGAGTGACTCTTTAAATAGTGTTGATCTTCATCTCCTTTTACAATAAAATAATATTTGTTTTCCTAGATTCACGCTTCACTCAACAAAATTAATAAAATAAGCTTGGATTCATCTAGATCCATGGTTTTCTCCAAGGAAAACAATCCAATAATGATACCTCATAACCAACACTCATGACAAGTCAAACAAAAAATATAATAATGAGAGTGGTTATATCAAGTGTGTCCTCCAATCTCCAACGTGTAGCCTCAAAGCTTCTCCAAGGAGGATTGATCCACTAGATGCTCCTCAAGATATGCGCAACAAACCCTCAAGGGTGGACATCTGGTTCCTCCATAATGTGGGCCAAGTATAACCTCTCAAAATAGCACATATGACCTCCTCCCAGAGTGGATGCACTCTCATCAAGTGGTTGACCAATTAAGTGATCAATGTTCCTCAACCACTTTATAAATAGCAGTGAGTGGTTACAGATCCATGAATCTCTCCCACAAATAATAAAGGATGATAGTTTCCAGATCCATGATTCAAGGACGTTCCTCCTTTAGGACTGAAACAAAGCAGTTTTAAAGTTTGCCTTTGACCAACTATTACTGTCATATGCCCCTCCTTCGAACAAAACGTCTTCAAGATGTAGACTAACCACTCCTCAAAGTAATAACAAACTCCCAAACTAACTCCTTTGATAGTGCGATCTACATGGGATATGTGGAAAGTGATCCAGGGAATCTCCCCTTGAATGTGGATATCCTTAAAATGTGTGCCATAGCTGAGCTGGAAATGAGGATGCCTTTCTTAGTCATACTTTGTCTTTAAACCAATTCTCTTGAACAAGGGAATTTCCTCCTTTCAAGCTGCCTCAACCAATTCGTGGGACCTTCTCTATACTGGAAAATTTTCAAATAGAAGGATCCAAGAATTATACCAAGGGAACACTCCTCAAATCATGTTGTTGACATTGTCAATGGGCTGCCATGTCACAAATCTTCTCTTTGAAAGTTGTATGCTCCCTCCTTATTAAAACTCAACTTTGACTCTTTTTGACTAAGCCCTTTATTTATCTTTAACATGCATTAGACCCCTCGATAGAGTGCCTCTCTCTATACTGCTCGGCACTATTCAAGGCAAGCCTCCCTATAATCTGCTACAGAAAACCCAGTTATCACTGGTCATCCTTATATGTAGGGTGATTCAAAGAAAAAGTTTAGCAGTCTATCTCAACGAATGTTATATAGATCATGTTCCTGTGAAGTTTCGGGTCTGGAGGCTCGCTTTTAGATCCTTTCCATTGCTGCCACTGTTTTACTGTTGAACAGGTCCAATAATGGCATCAAGTCAACCCCATACATCAGTCATCAAAAACCCTATTGCTGCGTTCTAAAAGAGAATGTTTATGGTGGTTTTAACCCTTCAATATTGTGTCAAGCTTTGCTGGGAATGCACTTCAGATTTGGACTGGTGCACTGCATCTTTCAAATGCCATTTGACAGTGGAACGACCTGTAGAATATGCCTGCAAATCTCAATGCAATTTTACTGCTCTCACTGCTGGCTTTACTGATTCAGTTTGGCTTTTTTACACCTATAATCAGGCCACATATAGTGGGGCATTCACTCCAATAAGGGATCTTTGTTACATCATTCCTTCAGCTCTCAGTATGACACATGATTCACCTTACTAAAACTGCGCACAAGACTCCAAAATCATTCAAGAGTAATGATATTTTTAGTTAGGATGAGAGCTATTACCTTATGGTCAAAGCGATGAGGACTGTTTACTCATGCATTATGCTTTAATGAGCTCGTTGAGGTTCCCTTGGACTGTGCACAGGAGGTGAAATGTTCCTTCTTCAACATCCAATCATAAAAGAGACACCTCACTAGCTTGACGTTTCTCTTCTCGTTCTTCCTCCAGCAACAGAAACCTTCACTAACAATATCCCTGAAGGTGTCACTATCATGCTGGAAAAAAGGTCTTTTACTGCTGGAAAAAAAGGTCTTTTACTGAAGGTGTCACTATCATGCTGGAAAAACTTGTGTTCATCACCCTGTCTAACCAATCAGATTGTTACTAGCACCTTCAGGTATTTCCTTCCCATCCACTGCTAGGAAATGCAGGGTTATGCCTTGTTGCATAGATAAGACATCAACCAGCACACTGTTATAAAGACTAGCACCTGTATAACCTTCTATATCTTCAGTTTGCTTCTCATTTGAAATCATCAACAGCAACAACACAAAAAGGCACTCTGGTAATGCACAAGATGTCTAAGGATCGACCTGAAGGCGATTTATTATCCATTGCTTGGCTGCATAAATACCTTAATATCTGGTTGAAGGCCACTTCATAAACTGAAACACCCCTTTAAGTGCATTAGAATCTGCACTTGCAATGCATTCACCTGCTTTCTATCAGCTTTCAAATCTTGATTAACCTTGAGACTCGCAAGGATAAATTTTGGGCCTTTTCCCAGTGTGCTTCTTTTGCTGCCCATATCAAACAAGGGTCTCTCAAAATGCCCCTGCATTTTGGGGGATAATACCATCTTAATCCAATGCTAGTTAGTTGTAGGGTTGGTCCTCTGCTTCAGAGAGACTCTGATGTAGCTCTTTCTTTCATTATTGAATAATACAATTATGTTTCTTTCTTGAAAACTCTGTAATGCTTTATAAATTTTATAATTTTGATGCTTGAAGTGCCCTGCAGTTATCATATATAGGTTATTTTGTATAATTTCTCTTTAGTAATATTACTTTGTTATAGGATGGCCATAGTATGGAAATTCCTTGCGCAACTCCTTATTATAATTTATAAATGCTGTTTGTGCTGACATCTTCTTTCTTATTGATCTCATTTAGAGAGTCCTGATAGGTAAGGTCTTTTTTATATTTCTTATGTGCTTTTTGGTCGTGGAAAATAATTTTTAAGATTCCTTCTGAGTATTAACTTTACTCACACTGGAGCAGTTGATTGTGTCCAGTTATGTTTTTATTGCAGTGTGCTACCTTTCCATCCAATAAGGTAAGGTAGGAAAAGTTCCTAGGTGCTTATGACGATGTCTATTATATTTTTGTATCATGCCAGGTTCTCAGCAAGGAAAAACTTTTCAACGCATCAATAGCATGTTCTTCTGTGAGTTGTGCATATCAGAGCTTATCCATTGCATCGGTCTATCACAGATATAGCTTTAGAAAGTCAGAAAATCAAGTATCTGGTACTTCCTCGGCATTGTCATTTAGAGCAATGGCCTGCCAAGAACCTTATTCTGGAGTCTCGAGGACTGATGTAACAACTCCTTCAACACTATCTCTTACTACCCGTGACAATATGGCAGAGGTGGTCGCAGCTCCTGGAGTAACAGATTCTGAATTAAGGTAGCCATGAAACTTCTTTTCAACAAGGTTGTTCTGTGTTTCAAGTTCTGTTCATCAGATGAATGCCACAACAAATTCATCTTTTCACGTGAATAATTTTCTAGAGATAAATCTTATGGAATTACTAAATACTTGGTACAGTTTTGTGAATTCATGATCAATGGCATCCTGGAGTGCTGTAACATTCATTTCCTTTCTTTCTGCCATTCCCTACTGTATGTTTATTTTCTGGCATTTGTATGTTACTGATCTTGATGTTCATCTGGCACTCTAGTTAAGAGTCCCATTGTTGAAAACATCGGCATTGGCAAAAGATTGCTGAGGGTCCGGAAACATTGGAATCAGAGAAATTGCTGAAAAAATCGGGAACGCATTATATATATTGTAATGCCCCTCCGTCACTTATTGCATTAGTACTAGGGGGCATGCCAGGGTTATAGTGTAGGCATGGGACCTACTGGTGATGGCCACACTAGTAGATCCTATCTCTGCACAATAGTATTAGACTATGTAGGGTTATAGTAATAATATTATAAGGTCATGGGATTCATAAGAAATAAATCTATAATAACAGCTTAACTAATCAGAGCTTAGGCTCAAATACTTGGCCTGTAGAACCCATGATCAAAATCTGAGAATTGCAATTAGTCTAGATATTTATTTTTAGCTGTTAGATTTTGTTTTCTTTTTCTGAAAAATAAGTCTCTTATACTCTTTCAGAAAACAGGTAAGGGTTCCTTGGAAAATTTATAGATACACAATACCATTTTTCATGACTATTCTTGCATCCTGCAAAAAAAGAAAAAGGGTTGAACTGTAAAACTAGATATGCATACCAAAACAATATATATATATTATATATATATATATAACAGTATGTTGTGTTGGGGTCTAGCAGTTGAGAAGGGGCATCACCATTTTAATAACCCAGGTTCAACCCTCTATGCCAATTCTTGGAAAAGGAGTGCTCTCTGTTCTCCAACACAATCCGATTATGGCGCCTGATTATGGTGTGCTAAAACTTAGATAGACCTGAATTCTCCACAGGCTGAGCGTTAATTGGATCATCAAGAATAATTTAGATGCCAATGACCTTCAACAAAAACAGTCCAGGCAGGTAGCATGGAATTTCACCCATGGCCAAGTAAGCGTATTAGTACATCTTATCACATCCATAGTAGCTGGGCTACCATGATTGCAGATCAGTTTCCAGTGTGTTTTTGAGCCAGTCTTTTACACATTTTGATGAGATCAGCTGATGATGAGCAGTATGTTGATGATCACTCTTACACATTCAGTGGATCTAGTTCTTGTACATTTACAGTCTCATGCTAGGACTGAGCCCCATGACACCAAGTCGGTGACTGAGTTAGCCATTCTTCTATCATCTAGAGCAGATTGATGACAGTGCCCATATTATATTCAGATGTAGTGCTTCAGTGTAATTCAGGTAGTTCAGATCAGGGACTCAGGTACATGATCCAACACGTATATGTTTGGTGCATTTGGGTTGCTGATGTGCTCTTTCCTTTATCTAGGTAGTTTATGACTAGGTATATGATGATTGTTTACTGGCTTTATCTTATGATGTTTTCTTGTTGTTTAGAGTAGAAGTAGTCAGTTACTATGAGTAGGAGGTTCTTGTGTATACTCATTGGTCATACCCTTACTTTACAAAGTACAAACTTGTTCATTCCCTTATTTTTGGGCCTTTGCTATCCATGGCATCATCAGTCACTTCTCCGTCCATCCATTACTTTCCAGTTTGGTTTCATCCCGACTTACACCTTAACTAGTAGTCTCGAGGACTCCCCCCACCTAGACCTCTGTGTTGGATAGATTCCTTGTTTGCATTGTGTCTCGGCTCTAGAGTGTGTGATTTTGGTCACAGTGATTGTTCTCCTCTAGTCCTCAAAACCAAGTTTTCCTACAAACAATGTTGCTAAACACTAGAGCATCAGATCTTAAATGCTATATCTAAAGGAATGCTAATTCAGCGAAAACAATGTTGCTAAACACTACCATGCATATCTATATTAACTATTCAGTGGCCAAAGGACGAGCACTCATCCTTGTTTGATGTAAGGACGTTTGTCTCCACAGGGCAACAGGGTGGTGACTCCATCGCACCTATGGACGGTGGCGGGCAATGGAGGTCATACTGAGTCATATTTGAAGCCCAGAAGGCTTTCAGGGCACCTGCTTTTGGAGGTTGGTTAGTGAAAATTTTTAAAGTGAAATAAATGATAAATCTCAAGTGAGAAAAGCTGACAAATAAATAAATTGCTAAAAGGTTGCTTGTCTAGAGTCTATTGGAAACATTCTCATCACTCTACCCATTTGTGAGACTCCGCCATTCCCCGTGTTATTTTCTATCCAGCATATGTGTAGGTGGTTCCCCTGTTTCCTTCATCCGAAAGATTGCAGCGTTGAGGTGGTCAAGTCTTTCCCCTAGCCTAGCCTTTGTTTTTCCACCCTCACCCATGGTTAGCAAATTGTTCCAGTCTATAAACGAGTAATACACTTGAGATTCCTGTTTATAGTAGTTAGCTACTTTGATCTAGACTTACTTTGGTTATATTATTTACGTGACTTTTCCAGTTAAACATCATTTTATGCTTTAGTCTAGCTACTGATATAATTGAAGGAGCATATCATAACCATTTGTACTTGTAGCAGTAGTTATTCATGATCTGGATCATTATTTTGGTCATTTTTGACCTGGTCAACCCAGTTTGACCAGGTCAACCGCAGGGTCCATGATGAGTTTGGGTAGATAGTGTGCAAGATGGATTATTCATGGCCGATATGTGTCCATTAGATGGTTCCATGCTTCAGACAACAGTTTCAGATGATGGTTTGATGGATTTTATTATTATTATTATTATTTACAGGCCATTATTTTATTATTTCAGGCATGGATGAGCTTAAAGAGCTATCACTTGATGGTCACATGGTGTATGAGTACCTACTCCTAGTGGATTTGAGCATTCCAAGTCCATTGGTGCCCTTGGTTATTAGTTCTGGGAAGTTATAGGTGATTATATGTTCAAATTACCACTTTATGGCATTTTTCCATTCAGAAATGGCCTGTCCGGCTCTTTCATTGAGCATGTACGTTCTCCTAGGGCACTCCTGAGGGGATAGGGGGTCCAACCAGTCGTTATTACCATATTACCATATCCGTAGACACTTTGGTGCAGTCAGTTTTGTGCCCGAGGCACTTAGCAATGAGCTGCAAGCATTTTTGTGCCTTTAGAGGTGGTTTTCCGGCAGTAGAATGGCTAGCAAAGGAAATCGATTTGGTTTAGTGGGGCAAGGAAATGGCATGAGGTTGGTCTAGGATATTTTAATGATGTTTTGCACACCCTCCAACATTTGTTCCTGCATCAGTGGGGTCCACACGTCATCCCATTTGGCATTTTGGGGGTTTTATTATGTATTTTCAGGCACACGTCATAGTGTCTTTTGACACTTTACCACATGTCATGTTATTATTGATGTAGCTGGGGCATTAGTCTAGTGAAGATATGATATCCTAGACACCCCCACCATGTTATGATGTCATGTTGTGTCCCTAATTACTTTATGAGTCTCACGTCCCCCCTAGGGCATCATTGAGGGAGGACGTCCCCCTTGTTTTGAGTGATCCATGTATTGTATTTTCGGCTCATCTTAGCCGTTGATTATTATTATTATATCTTTTGATCTCCACCACTCATTTGAAAAGTGGTTAGGGTTTTGGTCTCTCTCATTCCTATTTAAGGAAGAGACCCCCCTCATTGTAAATGGACTTTGGCTCTTGGAATTTTCGTAATAAAGAGAAATTTTGCAGAGACTCTTGGATTTTTCGTAATAAAGAGAAATTTTGCAGAGACTCTTGGATTTTCTTTGTGGATTGTTCTTGGATGGTGATTGTAAAGTTTATTTCTCCTAGCATTTGAGATATTTCTATGGATCCAAAATATTTTCATGGAAACAGTGTTTACTGCAGGAGGGCGACTTCACCTAGGACGTTTTTGCAGGGGTTCCTCAACTTGTTACACTTAAAATGGCTTTGTATTAGGGGGTTTTCAATTGTATCTTTGATCATTGTTATGGTTCTGGATCTATCTCTTGTTGTTACAGTCTTTTTCTTGTATGCATCAAATCTTACTTGTGTAGTTTGCATGTGCAGGAGAGGGGTGCATTGGCTTCCTTGGGCAAATCGATTTCACTTGGAGACACTGTCAAATCATCTCAAATTGATCGGGTAGAGGTAAATCATCGCCTTCAAGTCATCTACAAGATTTTCCGGGTAAGATCTACACTTGATCTCTTTGTTTGAAGTTCTAAACCATTGGCCATTTAAATTTACTGCTCAAACCCTAACCAAAAAAATTTATAAAAATTCTATAGGTTTTGTTATTTTGTTTTCCGATGAACAATTTCTGGGTTTTCATCCTTAGGCCTAGCCCCAAGTGGGTCCTTAAGGGCATTTTGCGGCATTTTGCTCTGTGGACTCCTTCTGCCCAATCTCCTAGGCACTGATCTCTCCATGCTTGCGGCCCCCTTGTTTGCTTGCCTTATGAATGATCAAATCCTTATTTTCTGAGCTTGTAACCTTTGATATTGTCAGATCTGTGGTCAAGATGATGTGCTAGGAAGCCTTAAACTTGTTAGATCTACTCCTTGGGACCATTTTCCTCATTTTAAGTACACGTTTCCGAAAGCAGTTGATTTTGATCATTTATCGAAGCACCTATATCCTAGATTGGCCCTTAATTCTGAGTTACTGTAATTGAATTATTTGATTTTCATATCTCATCTTCCCTAAGCCTCTACAGTAGCTGCATTCCTTAAATCTAGGGTCCTTCACCCTTCACCCTACATACATTATTTGATTTGCTTGATTTTGGTGTTTGGGTTAGATCTCTCTCATTGGGCGTAGATCAACGTCTCCCCCTTTGCTATCTGAGGCTTGGATAGTAAGAAGCGAAGAGTGCCCTGATTGGCGTGACAACCAATCAATCTTGGGAATTGAGGCTCTCTTAGGTGTCACCGGTTAGTTGCCCTCCTCTACCATCCTGGATAGGATCCTTTAGTTGGCATGTAGTGTCCCTTTTTAAGAATTTGCATAAATTAGGAAAAATTGCCAATTTTGACCAATTCGACCCTTAGACTAGTATTGACACTACTGCTTCCAAATGACTCCAAATGCTTCCAAATTGGTTCTGAAAGTATTTGAAAGGTATTAAGACATATAACTGAGGTTGATGGATGCTTAGCAACCCTTAAAACACTTCTGCAACATTCATTTACAATCTGGACAAACTAGGGAAAGTTACTAGCAATTTCGAGCTTCAAAACCCCTAAGGGTAGTGGACAAAGATGAATTCCCAAATGCTGTTAAACCCTTCCAAATTTCTGAACAGAGGTATGGTACTGATAAGTGGCTTTAATGAGCTCCCCAAGTTATCCTTAATTAGTTCTTATGGCCTTCTGAAACTCAATTAAATCATATGTTTATATGCAAGATTTCACATAGGGGGAAAAGCTAGTAATTTTCATTGTGTTGTGAAATTCGAATTTTAGGTGCCAAGGACTTGTGCACTGATAATGAAACTTCTTCAGAACTTTCATAACACTCCATACATCAACAAAATCACAGAGAATAATTGATACAACTCAAAATAATGTCTCTTCAAACTCCAAGAACAAGATCTAGGGGAAATGGCATCATTTATGCATTGTTTGGTATTTTTACATAACTTCACTTGGTATTTCGACCTGAGAGTCTTATGAGCAATAAATACAGAGTATATATATCAAAATACAAAGAAATGGAGATTCTTGGACTCTCACAAAGTGATCAGCATCTCAACAAGGGCGCAGTTCCTCCAGGAGCCCAAATATGCAGTAAAATGTGAAAGAGATGCAAGAATGAGTTGTAGCTGAATGAACCACGAGCTCTCCTGTAGCTTCAACCTATAACTAAACACTCCATTGTAGCTCCAAATGAAAGGTCTGAATGGCCTCTCCAATTTCCAATTAGGATGGGAATCTTTCACCCTCGAAATTGGTGCTAAGGCAAGTAGACTAGCTCTCTACTAGCTCTTCTCTCCAAATGCAAAACGCAAAATGTAAAATGATCAAAAGCTACCATCCTTCTTTGTTATTGTCTTTTATAAACTTCTAAGGTCCTCCATGGGTCGAATTCCTTCCAAGAGCTTCATGCCAACTCAAGTTGGGAAGAGATTCCAATGTGTGCCACTTGTCCCTTCAATTCTAGCCTCCTCCTCCACCAAATTCGAATAGGTGTCTCTTTGGCTTCTTTAACTCCCTTGAGCGCCCTCTTGGAGGCTATTTTTAGCCTTGACATGTCATATATGTCAGATGTCAGCCATCAGGTCTGATTTTGTCATAAGTGTCATAGGCATCTTCATCGTTGGTGTCATAGAAGCTAGGGAATCTAGCCCAAGTGTCCCACTAGCTCCAAAATGCCTCTTCTTCTCCCATGGGAGTTACTCTTCCTCTACAATTCGAGTTCATTGAGTCATGCCAAGTAATATGACCTTCCAACTATCCCCATAATAGTGGACTCCACCTTGGATTCGAATGGGTAAGAGTGGAATGCCATGTGGCATGGGGAATCTAGCTTTTTGGGGGTCCCACACCAACAATGTGTGTCCATGACCAAGTGCCATCTTATTTTCTCACCATAAATATTTATTTTGCCCCTATTAATATATTTATGCCCAAACCAAACTCCATTTGGGTTTATTAGTCTCCTTATTCCAATTTTAATGTCTCCAGCCCAACCTAGGAAACCGGTAGGTTGGTGGAATTTTCCCTACTTGAGATTTATTTGAATGGGGACATTACAGTCCTCCCCACCCAAGATTGCTTGCCCTCAAGCAATCTCAATTTATCATGCTGCAAACTTGTTCCTCCTCTACCAGGTGGCCTTCCACGAGGAATGTCTCCCAAAACCTTTTCATTCTTGTGTTTCATACTGTGGGAGGACACTACCTTATTCGGATAGGTGTGCATTCCTCTCAATACTCTTTGTTTTCCCTCCGAATCTTTGAATCTCATTTCAGGGATTTGATAGTTCACTGTATGTTCTCCTATAGAGTACAGCCATTGCACTCCCAAGACCACATTAGTATCAGCAAGATCAACCACATAAAAGCTATAAAAAAATGTGTAATTGCCTATGGTGACCTGGAATGATGACTGTGAATCCCTCGAATGGTTCAGCAGGTAGCTTTCTCCTCTCTACCATGGCTGCATCAATGAAGTTATGTGTGTCTCCTCCATCTACCAATACCGAAACCCTTTGTCCCTGTACAACTCCTTGGCATCAAATAGTGTGGAAATGAGGCACTCCTGAAAGCATTGCTAGTCTTCCTTTGTCAGGTAATGGATGATCTTCTTCTTTTTTCTCTCCTTCTTCTGCTGTAGCATATCCCTGTTCTTGGGCTGAAATATGTCCTTCCTCCATGCCCCCTTCATACTCATCATCACAAAATACTTCAATGAATTGGGCCTTTCCCTTAGCACATTTATGTCCTGGTACCCATGGTTGGAAGCATGAGTAACACAACTTCTTCCTTCTGAGTTCTTCCCTGCTTAGTTCCTCTTTCTTATCCTTTCCACATTCATCTTTTTGCCATGGCTTCTTTTCAGATCTGAATTGGGAAGGGAAGTTGGGCTAGGGAGGAAACTTTGTACTAGGTAGCACATTTTGTAGATCTCTTGTCAAACTCATAGCATCCTTCAATGAATTGGGTTTGTGGGCCTTAACTAAACCTTTTAAGGGTTCAATGAAACCTTCAGTGAACAACAATACTAATCTTACCATAGATATATCAGCCACCTTGATTGATAATTTTTGGAATTCCATCATATACTCAGCAGGGGTTCCAACTTGCTTCAATTGGGCTAGTTCTTTGAAAGGAAATTCTGGATCTTTTTGCTCAAATCTTTCTAATATCCTGTCAACAAATTCTCCATAGGTTGTAACCTGATCATGTCCCAAGGTTTTCAGACCATGGAACCACCAATCATTGGCATCTCCTTCTAGATGCAAAATAGCCATTTTTAAAGCATCATTTTCCACCATTGGATTTAGCTGAAAATAAACATCTAGTTTTTGTACCCAAGTATTTGCAGAACTTTGGGGTGAGCCATCAAAAGTGGGAAGGGGCATTTTACCAATGGCACAATTAAATTCTTTATTCTGAAATGGAGTCCTATTACCTTCCCTCATTTTGAGTTTGTTTGAGACAGTGAAGAATTGGTCAAATGGTAGAGTACTTCTACAATCTTCACTCAACTTTTCCCATTCTGTCACCACTTCTTGCATATCAAATTGGGTTTTTGGTTCTTCTTTGACCTCAAGAAATTTAGGTGTTGTAGGCCTTGGTGTACTCTGAAATTCATTAGGTCTATTATGGGGTCCTGTGCTTGAGAAGATATGCTCACCCATTGCCTTCTTTTCCTCAGAATGAGAACTACTGCTGCCTCCTCCCAAGTTGACTAGACAACAATTCGAACCCTTTCATGATCTGTTTTGTCATGTCTTCAAAAAATGGTTTCATGAGTTTAGTAAATTCTTCCCTATCCACTGAGGTTTCCTTCTCATCCCTAGCCATAGTTTCAACAAAATACTCTTCTTTTCCTACTTCTTCCTCTTCAACAAAAGTGCTTTTAGTTTCACTTCCTAAGGGTGGTCCCTAACTTCTTGTCCTCATTAATGGTCAGCCACATTAGGTGCAAGGACCATGCTTTGATACCACTTGTAGTGTCCCTTTTTAAGAATTTGCTCAAATTAGGAAAATTGCCAATTTTGACCAATTCAACCCTTAGACTAGTATTGACACTGCTGCTTCCAAATGACTCCAAATGCTTCCAAATGCTTCCAAATGCTTCCAAATTGGTTCTGAAAGTATTTGAAAGGTATTAAGACATATAACTGAGGTTGACGGATGCTTACCAACCCTTAAAACATTTCTGCAACATTCATTTACAATCTGGAGAAAGTAGGGAAAGTTACTAGCAATTTCGAGCTTCAAAACCCCCAAGGGTAGTGGACAAAGATGAATTCCCAAATGCTGTTAAACCCTTCCAAATTTCTGAACAGAGGTATGGTACTGATAAGTGGCTTTAATGAGCTCCCCAAGGTATCCTTAATTAGTTCTTATGGCCTTCTGAAACTCAATTAAATCATATGTTTATATGCAAGATTTCACATAGGGGGAAAAGCTAGTAATTTTCACTGTGTTGTGAAATTCGAATTTTAGGTGCCAAGGACTTGTGCACTGATAATGAAACTTCTTCAGAACTTTCATAACACTCCATACATAACAAAATCACAGAGAATAACTGATACAACTCGAAATAATGTCTCTTCAAACTCCAAGAACAAGATCTAGGGGAAATGACATCATTTATGCATTGTTTGGTATTTTACATAACTTCACTTGGTATTTCGACCTGAGAGTCTTATGAGCAGTAAATATAGAGTATATATACCAGAATACAAAGAAATGGAGATTCTTGGACTCTCACAAAGTGATCAGCATCTCACCAAGGGAGCAATTCCTCCAGGAGCCCAAATATGCAATAAAATGTGAAAGAGATGCAAGAATGAGTTGTAGCTGAATGAACCACGAGCTCTCCTGTAGCTTCAACCTATAACTAAACACTCCATTGTAGCTCCAAATGAAAGGTCTGAATGGCCTCTCCAATTTCCAATTAGGATGGGAATCTTTCACCCTCGAAATTGGTGCTAAGGCAAGTAGACTAGCTCTCTACTAGCTCTTCTCTCCAAATGCAAAATGCAAAATGTAAAATGATCAAAAGCTACCATCCTTCTTTGTTATTGTCTTTTATAAACTTCTAAGGTCCTCCATGGGTCGAATTCCTTCAAAGAGCTTCATGCCAACTCAAGTTGGGAAGAGATTCCAATGTGTGCCACTTGTCCCTCCAATTCTAGCCTCCTCCTCAACCAAATTCGAATAGGTGTCTCTTTGGATTCCCTAACTCCCTTGAGTGCCCTCTTGGAGGCTATTTTTAGCCCTGACATGTCATATATGTCAGATGTTAGCCATCAGGTCTGATTTTGTCATAAGTGTCATAGGCATCTTCATCATTGGTGTCATAGAAGCTAGGGAATCTAGCCCAAGTGTCCCACTAGCTCCAAAATGCCTCTTCCTCTCCCATGGGAGTTACTCTTCCACTACAATTCGACTTGACTGAGTCATTCCAAGTAATATGACCTTCCAACTATCCCCATAATAGTGGACTCCACCTTGGATTTGAATGGGTGAGAGTGGAATGCCATGTGGCATGGGGAATCTAGCTTTTTGGGGGTCCCACACCACCAATGTGTCTCTATGACCAAGTGCCATCTTATTTTCTCACCATAAATATTTATTTTGCCCCTATTAATATATTTATGCCCAAACCAAACTACATTTGGGTTTATTAGTCTCCTTATTCCAATTTTTAATGTCTCCACCCCAACCTAAGAAACTAGTAGGTTGGTGGAATTTTCCCTACTTGAGATTTATTTGAATGGGGACATTACATGGCAACTACACTTTGTGTGGTAACAGTACCTTTAGCGCAAATCTGTCCTCAAGGAATCAACCCCAACAAGGTATAGAGCCCTAGAAATATAATTTGGTCAAACTTGATGGGCTCCCAATACAACATTAATTAATAATAATAATAATAATAATAATAATTATGCTCCCCTCACTAGATTCTATATGCAACAAAATTTATTTTACTTGACGAGCTTAATAGAAAAACAAACAAACCGCTCTTGAATGCCTATTGACCACTCCCAAGAACATCTTATGTCGGCGTCTCATAGGTTATATTATTTCGGAATTCTTCAAGAGGATGGTCCGATGGAGGATCTGATCACTCGCATTAGGTTACACAAACATGCGAGTGCTGTCAAGTACTTGTTTGCACTCCCTACGACTGTTCTTCAATTCATAACGCTGAATTCCGCTCACCCTGAACCAGGGAATTTATGCCAATTATGGTCCCAATTCTATTCCCAGGTTTTCCAGTTCAACCGCTGAAAGAAAGTCTAAATAAAGTATTAGGGCGGATCTAAGTGACTGAAAGGAGGACGAAGGTACGCTACGCACTCTACCAGTTGTGCAAAGCCAGCCTGCACCAATCCTTCGCTCGTTCATCCTTCGAAGGGGAGGTTGGTTTGAAGCACTTGAACTGTGCGCCATATGTATCTATGTATGCCCGAGGAAGCGAGTGTAGAGATGGTGGTATGAAACTAACCCATTTGACGGTTGGGAACAATTAAGCGTAATATGATTACCACAAGCGGATACACACCAAATGGAACCATATTGCAAATTATGGGAAAGGAGAAGACATAGTTTCACTTTCCAATATACTTCCCAACCCAAGGGAAATGATGGTCAATTTGTAATCGTTCCACAGAGTTAATGCTGGGCCTATCCACCACTTTCTGCTAAATTTGCAGAGCCAATTACATCTTCTGGCTCACGTGTTAGGGAGGACTTGGAGCAATACCAAGACATAGAGTTTGTATACTTTTGCTTTACAAAATTGTGCAAGACCTAAAATCCACAATAATGTAAATACTATCATCTTAAGGAAAAGAAGTTCATAACAAGGAAAATGTAGTCTTACGAATTAAATTTATTCCACAAAATTTACAATCTTTTGCAACATTAACACTAAACATAGACAAAACATGATTATATGGCAGAGACCTATTATTACATCCATAATAGTCGGGGCTACCATGTCTTCAGACTAGTTTTCAGTACTTTTACGAGCTAGTCCTTTTGCTATGACATGCATGAGATCAACAGTTGATGAGCAGCTCTTCTATGATCACTCATATTTTCACCAGACCCAAAGGATATACTTTCAGCCTTATGCCAGGACTGAGCCTTATGACCCAAATTTGATGACTGAGTTAGCCATTTTCTTCCATACATAGTAGACATGATGATAGTGCCTATGGTTTATACAACAATAGTGTTCCAGTTACTATTCAGTGGTTCAGATGGTGGACATAGGTATATGACCCAACAAGTATATGGTTGTGCATTGGATCTCTATATTGTGCTCTTTTACTTATCTTGGTAGCTTGACTAGGTATAGAGTGGTCATGATTTGGTGATATCTTTATGTTGTTCTATAGAAGTAATTCAGTTGCTTTAAACTAGAAATTCCTGTGTATACTCATTGGTCATGCCCTCGTAGTAGTATGGACTTGGTCATTTCCCTTATTCTGGTTTGCTACTTATGGCATCATTTGCCACTTTTCCCATTCATCCGACATCATCCTTATTTGGTTGTATCCCGACTTACACCTTAGCCTGTGATATTGAGGACTCCCTCACCTATGCCTCTATGTTGGATAGACTCCTTGTTGTTATGTGGCTCGTCTCTGAGTTGTGCGACAAAACTTGTTGAATCCTTGACCCTTCTGGGCTTGGAGAACCCGCTGGGGTTGGGTCCTGAGCCTAGGTGAGTTGGGATTCCGAAGCCTTGACCTCTCTGGTTTGTTGCCCCCGATGTTTGGCCCTGATTGTGGATGATCCCCTCTAGTTGCCTGAGTTGTGTCAGCTAAAACTTGAAGCAAATTGTACTACCATCATTACATGCATTTGTGTGATTCATTGATGTATCTTCCAAAATGCAATCCCATGGTAAAATTGAAAATAAACTGTGCTTGTAAGCACAACAAAGAGGGCTATGAAATGGAATTGAAAAAGGCCTAAAAACAATGGGTAAACAAATGCTAAATCTAAAGACTGCTGGCCATGTTATTTGAAATGCAATGATTATTTCCTCACATAGCCCCTACAGGTTGGGATGTGAGATGGAGTAAGGGACAACTAATTCTAAGTGATCCCTAGAACCTCAGAGTTACGGTTGATTGTGCACCTAGTCATAGTGGTTCTAGAAAAGATCCTCACAGAGCTTGATTTTAGCTTCCATATGAGTTGTAGAGATTTGTTAAAGTTGAATGGGCACTCCTTAGATCAACTTATTCCATTTGTGAGACACCACCATCCCTTGTGTGTTTTCTGTCCAGCATATGTTTGGGTGGTCTTCCCTTATTCCCTTATCTAAGATATCACAGTGTTGAGGTTGTAAAGTCATTCCCTTAGCCTAGCCTTGTTTCTTTCGCCTTCACCCATCTCTAGCAAAATGGCCACGTCCATAAATGAGTATACACTTGAGGTTCTTCTTTTGAGAAATTGGTTGCTTTGATCCAGACTTATATTTAATGGTTTTGTATGTAATCGCCGGTATAATGCCACTTTATACTTTGGTCTTGCTATTGAAATATTTAAAGGAGCATATCTTATCCATTTGCACTTGCAACATCAGTTATTTCTAGCCTGGGTCATCATTTTGATCATTCTTGACCTGGTCAACCCAGTTTGACCAGGTCAACAATAGGTTCCGGGATGAGTTGGGCCGATGATGTTTGAGATTGATTATTCATGGTCCTATGGTGCCCATTAGGTGGTTCCATGCATCAGACAGAGGTTTCAGGTGATGGTTTGTTGGAATTTTATTATTATCAACATTTACAGATCATTATTTTTATTGTCCTGGCATGGATGAGCTTATAGATGATTATCCTGATGGTCGCATGATGTATGAGTACTCATATTTACTTGATTTGGATCTTCTGAGTTCATTGGGACACTCAGTTATGAGTTTCAGGCACTTATAGATGATGATATGGTCAGTTTATCACTTTACAGCATGATGCCATGTAAAAATGGCCTGTTTAGCATTGTCAGAGATTATTTGAGTTCTCCTAGAGCGCTACAGAGGGGGCATAGGGTCCAACCACTTGTTATTACAATATTACCCTACCCGCAGACATTTTGGTGCCCGGAGCACTTGGCAGAGAGTTACAGACATTTTTATCTTTTACAGGTGATATTCCAAGAGATAAAAAATGAAGAAATGGCTACCAAGGAAATCGATTTGGCTCAGTGAGGCAAGGAAATGGCATGAGGTTTGATCAGAGACTCATTATGATGTATCCCACACCTTTCGACATAGTCTGCAGCTTCAATGGGGTCCACACGTCCTCCTAGTCATCAGATGAGGGTGTCTTCTTATGTATTGGGGACAACACGTCCTAGTGATTTTTATCACTTATTGATGTATCTTATATTTGATGTACGTGGGGCTTGGTCTAGTGAAGATATTATTGGCTCCTAGACACCCCCCCCCCCCAGCATGTTGTTATGTCATGTTCCTAGTCATACTTATGTTATATGTCCCCCTAGGGCATCATCGAGGGAACGCATCCCCCTTTTTTGAGTGATCCATGTATTATATTGTTCGGCTCATCTTAGCCGTTGATTATTATTGTTATATCTTTTGATCTCAACCACTCATTTGAAAAGTGGTTAGGGTTTTGGTCTCTCTGGATCCTATTTAAAGGAGAGACCCCCCTCATTGTAAAGCGTCTTTTGGCTTTGAATTACTGGAAATAAAGAAACCTTTTGCATCAAATTCTTGTGTCCACGATTGAATGTTAGATGTGGTGACTAAATGCTAGTTCTCTCTTGCATGTTAGATTGTTGTTGTACCTTTCATTATTTTTCGAGATCCATCTTTGATTTCTAGCAGGTAGGCCGATTTGGAGAGGGGCGCACTTGCAGAGGAAGCTCGCCTTGCTTCTCTCTTATGGATTGGGGTTTTATACAGGGAGTGAATTTGTCTTTGACCATTAACTCATCATTTATGCTATCTCTTGTTGTTTTATCACCTATTTATTTGCATTAGTGATTGATCTCTCCTAGGTTGTGCAGGTTAAGTGGGACGCACTTGGTTCTGTGGGCGTTTTGAGGATGTGGGTACGCAATCTCTACATTTGATCTTGTTGGAACTAGTCTTCACCATACGACATTCATCTTCGGACATTAGGTAAGTGATTGCTTTTGATTTTCTTTAGTTTTGCTGATTTATCCATTGCTCTAAGCAACTGCTGCATTAAAACCTAACCTCTAAAATTTATAAAAATTCTCTAGGTTTAATAACTTAGAATTACAGTGAACTATTTTCGGGTTTTTTCCTTTAGGCCTAGCCCCAAGTGGGTTCCCTAGGGCATCACCCTCTATGGATTCCATCTGCCCTTTCCCTAGGCACCGATCTTCCAAGCCTTGCGCCCTCCTTGGTTTGTCTATCTTCCGTGTTGTTAAAAGACTCAATTCCAAGCTTGTGTGTGATAATTCTATCAGATCTATCATCAAGCTATGCTAGAAATCCCTAATTCATCTAGATCTACTACCTTGGACCATTTTCCCTAAATTTGATTCACGTTTCCCAAGGCAGTTAGATTTGATCATTTGTCCTAGCACCTACTTCCTATATCCATTATTAATTCATGAGTCACTGTAATTGAAGCAATGCAAGTCAATATCTCATCTTACCTAAGCCTCTGTGGTGACTTCATCCCTTAGATCTAAGGTTTTACATCCTTCACCTTACGTACTCTTGTTTATAGTTTGATCTGGTGATTGGATTAGATCTCTCTTGTTGGGAGTAGATCAGGGTCTCGCCCTTTGCTATCTAGGGCTTGGATAGCATAAAGCGAAGAGTGCCTCGATTGGCATGACAACCAATCCGTCTTGGGATCAGGGCCCTCTCAGGTCACCTCTTTAGTTTCCTATCTCCTCTACTGTTCTGAATAGGATCATCTTTAGGGGCAACTACAAGTTGTGTGATAACAAGACCCAAATTGCTTTCTCATGCAAATAAAAATACACCAAACTAATAGAAAAGAGAGAAGGATAATAAGGACACCTACATGAACTCATAAGTTAAACTTACAGATGCACATTTGAAGCGATCATACCGCCTGTTGCCGCCTAATACACACCCGGGGGGGGGGGGGGGACGCGGCAGGAAACCTTCAAGCCGCTCGGTGTATCCTTGAGGGCAAGTCAGAGTCAAGTGTTGTCACCTGATAACTCGACTCCTCCGTATAGGATTACTCCTAGCGAAGCCAAGGGGGGTGGTCCCTATGAAAATGATCTAAGGTGTTTAAACTATGAAAACAAATAAAAACTATCCTAGGAGTTAAAGTGATGAGATGGAAAAATAATAGAACAAAGCATCATTTGCAAATTTAAATTAATTAATCACCACCACACATGATACATGAGTCATTCACGACATTCTGTACTTGAAACTTAAAGCATGAAAATGAAAGACTAGTGCCAAAAAATGTATAAGTGCGATTCTTGCTGTGTAGGGTTATGAAAGTATTGCAAGAGGCTTGTTGGTTTATTTTAGATTTATTAATGGATATTAAAGGAGTGAGTAAAATTCTTGGTTTGGCCCAACAAGGTCTAACCTCTTGGACTAAGTGCTATAGCGGCTTAACCAAGTGTCCAACAAGGTGAGGATGAACCTACTTAAAGTAGCCTTCTGACTCTATGGTGCACACCCACGCAACCTCCCGAGTCCGCAAAGATAAACTTGGTTGGATTTCCCTATTAAAGCTAAGTGCCTTACACCCTTTTCTGGTTGACCCAACTATTCAGACTGTGCTGCAGCGGTCAAGAGCATAATTCAGGCTTGGAGCGTTGCTTTATTTTATTAAAGATTTTGAAGTGGATGATTAAACTAAACTAAACCCCAAGAATATATTTTCCATACACCACAGAATGGTGCAGTACTTCGGTAAAGCAAGGGGGTAAATTTTAGGTAAGTTTTATGAACAATTGTATAGTTGAGAATAACACATAAGCATATGAATGATAAAGCGATAAATGAGTCATTGGAGGACGTTGTGTGCTTGAGTGTTTGTTATTTAATTACTAAACCTTAAAGGAACTAATCTCAACAAAGAAAACTGAAAAACTGAAAATAAAAAATAAAAAATTAAAACGACGCGAATCCCCACTGGGGGGATTGTGGGCAGGCGTTGGAATAGCCTGTTGAGCTCTTTTTATTTTTTGATTACAATTTGGAATCTTAGGAGTAATACTGCTTGCCCTTTATCATTAGGGAACAAGTCAGTTTACAATGTTTAAGAGAAATAAAGAGGGTGCTTGAAACCGGTTCTCTGGATGGTCCTTGAAGCTCCAAATTCGACTTTTTTGAGTTTTTTAATGTTCAAACCTGCTAAGCATGCAAAACAGACCAGCAAGCTTAGTTTGTTAGAAAAAGACAATCAAAACACTTTAAGAGTGCTTTGATAATGCTACAAATTGCCTAAAAAATTATAGGAACAAACTAGTGTGCAAAAGAGACTTTTTGGATGATCCTGGAAGCCTCTAAAGCAAAATTTAATTAAATTTTAATTCCAAAACTGATATACTTGCAAAACTTTTCTGCGAACAAAAAGTTTCTAAAATCCCCCAATCCCCCAAAACACACTTTAAAAGTATGTTCGGTTTAGGTGCAAAATATGTCAAAATTTTCTAACTTAACAACTATAAAAATTGAGTCGAATGACTAAGGAAAGTGAGCTAGAAAGCTACTTTCCTTAGGATCTTTTGCTTGCTTTTGGAAAAGCTAAGCGAACCAAAGCACTTATTTTCCAAAATGTTAAATGAAATGAAAGAGTAAGACTAAACAATACAAATTTTTAAATATGCAAAATTGATAACTTGTATTGAAAAAGGCAAAGCTTAAACTACTTAGATCTAGAACTTGATAATGAACTTGAAAAGCTTGATCTAGATTCTTTATATGATTTAAAGCTAACAAACTACTTATGATAAATACTTTGAAATGTAGATTTGTAAATGCTTCAAACCAGAAAGGTAACCGGAACCGAAATAGCTTTAAAATGAGGAGAAGGGGGTAAGGAAACTCTTTCAAGTGAGACCACGAGGTTTGGAGATGAATTCCTGGATTGCTGTGGGACTAGATCTGAAAAGAAAGTAGTTAGAAAAATAAAAGAGAGACAAGCAAGTCCTCTTCTCCTTCAACCGAAAGGGTACCTGCAGCTTACATCAACTCATACACAAAGCATTAGATATGGAAGCAAAATATGTAAGAAATAAATGCCAAAATACTCATAAACAAATGAAATATTTTAAAGCTAGATCTCTTAACATATGAAACAACAAGATTAAGAAAGTAAACAAACTTGACTAATCTAGCTTACAAAACAAATATTGTCCTTACAGTAAACCAAGATCTAGGCAGGAAGTAAATGAGTAGTTTACTACAAGTCTCCTTCGTTCAACACATCGATCATGCATCCACACATCAAAAGCAACACAAGGATTCGACCTCCAAACTCTCTTTATTCTCAGATAGTTCACAATAAAATACAAATGAGCAGAGCTTTGCCTCAATACACCAACCAATGAAAGAGGAGGCATAAGCTTGCTTTTATAACCAATTACATGCAGAGTAGGGCGCAAATACCTCAAGAGAGGGCGCATTCCTGATTGAGGAGTTAACTGGAACTTGGTAGGAGTTGATTCAAACTTGACTGAATGCCAAACGAAGGAGATTGTGCCACCTCTTTGATCGGTTGGTAGCCTCCTTCTTGAGATTATCACCTTGAATCTCAACCCTCCATCTCAAGAAGTCACCCATGCAGAGTGAGGGCGGATTTCCCAAGGGAGAGTTAACTAAAACTTGATTGGTGTTGATTGGAATCAACTTTTCGGAGCTCAGATAACTTAATGTTGACTATCCAGTCACTTTAGCTGAAGTTCAGTTCAACTCCGGACATCCTCCATTGGTTTAGGAATTTGTCCTTTTATTAATAAATGTGTCTTTTTTGACATTTATTGTCTTTTTTGGAGAATTTGAGTAAATATCAATTTCTGAGATAAATACTTACTGAAAACTTAGGAAAAGTGGGTTTATGGGTTAAATGGGTGCTCTGGCTTAGAAAATGAGCCTCCATTTATTAAAATCCACCCACAAACCACTTAATTATTACAATTTGAATTTTTTCAATTAAACTATAGGAAAAATGGTTTAATTAATTGAAAAAATTATTTTTTTGATAAAAATTAAAAAATCGTCCACAACCGCAATTTTTTTTTTAACTTGATTTTAACCATCGAGGGACCTAGTATATGACCATATGACTTTATTATAGTGTCTAACATGTTTATATATGTTATAAAATGGACTCTAATAACCCCCCAAGGCCTAACAACCAATTTGGGCATTCCAGCTTTGGAGGTGTAGGAGAAAAACTCATCGATTATACTCGGCTAAAGGAAAAGCATAATTGACAAGGGAAAAAACTCCTTGGAATACCTTCTTTGGTTGTCAAGTCCTAGGGAACCGAGTCACTTAAAGACCACCATGCTAGCACACTTTATTACAAACCCCGTGGGGCATGGTCATACATTACAAAAATGAAAAAAGGGCCCTAGAAAAGGCCTAAATTGGAACTTCTGAACTCTGATAAGCACAAGTAATTGTGCAACACTGGCGGCTCTCTGGAAGTCCAACTCAGTTGGTAACACCGCCCATCATCAACAAGTCTTTAGGAAACTACGCATGGGAAACCGCTCTCCTCCCAACCAACCCCTTAGTTGTAGACCTCGAGCCCTCAATCCCTCACTTAGCAATACCAAGCCAGCCACATCTCATCAACCGTATATCACACAACAATCATACCCTACCCTCCTAGCCTCCAAACCCCCAGACACCACAAGTAGGGGAACAAAGATAGAAGAAGCCCCTTTTCCTTCTTCCTCATCCTTTTTAAGCTTCTTGCAAGCTCCCATGGGAGGGACACATGTCCTCATGCAAATATTCCCATGCAATAATCCTCTAAATAAATAAATAGATCATAATATATATATATATATATATATATATATATATATTTTTTTTTTCAACCCCCATCTTAGCCTAAGCCATGATTAGTTAATCTATTATTATAGATTTATTTCTTATGAATCCCATGACCTTATAATATTATTACTATAACCCTACATAGTCTGATACTATTGTGCAGGGATAATATCCAGTGTTCCACGGGGATGCGTCTCCCAGGGTCAGGGGCTCGCCCCCTGCGCTTCCCACGCCCCGGGGGCTGGGAGGCTCCATGGGAAATGTTTCCCAGCGCCCCCTTTTCTGCGGAACTTGGGGAAATGCATTAGGAGGAGTTTCCCGCAGAGGGGGGCTTGTAGACGCCCCCTCCCGAAAATGGGGGATGCCTAGGTGCTCCCCCCTCCTAAATTTTTATTTTTTTTTATGAAAAAAAAAAAACCTAAAAAATAAATCAGTCTCGAGGCTGAGACTGAGAGTGACTCTAACTTAGATGGTGACACTCCCATAGATGGTGACTTCATGCAGCAGATGCATCAGCGGGACCAGTCCATGGAACTATCTCATTGATGCTCTTTTGATGATTTCTTTTTGCTACTTTTAGTTTTATAATTTTATTTACTGTCATTGATGAACTCAGATTGAGTCTTTGACTCATCACTCTTTATTTGTAGGTGTTTATTTGACATGTCTATAATTCAAATTTATGATTTATGATTTTAAATTTATCTACTGTTTATGTCTATGATTCAAATTTCAAAGTTATAACTTATAATGGAAGACATGCATGTATTAAAAAATTAAAATAGCCATTATGAAGTGAATATCATGTTTACATTGCACACTAATGAATTTCAATTTAGTATGTAAATGGTGATGGGATGAGGAATTGATATGTTAATATGTTGGGATTCATATTTTTTAATTTTTTAATAATTTTAGAGACATGGCCCCCTATGTTAGGGACCCTGATGCCTCCTCGCCCCCAAAATTTCCCCAAAATTTGGGCCTGTATCTACACGTCCCCAATGTGCATTTCCCTGCTCCCGCGTTCCGGAAACTTGGTGGAACACTGATAATATCTACTAGTGTGGCCATCACCAGTAGGTCCCATGCCTACACTATAACCC
Source organism: Larix kaempferi (assembly GCA_027924585.1). Classification (NCBI taxonomy): domain Eukaryota; kingdom Viridiplantae; phylum Streptophyta; class Pinopsida; order Pinales; family Pinaceae; genus Larix; species Larix kaempferi. Next base: position 22,921,298 of record BSBM01000887.1, read on the forward strand.
CGACATGCCCCTAGTACTAATGCAATAAGTGATGGAGGGGCATTACATATATATGATATAGTGGATGCCAAATGATAAATCAAAGCTCAAACATCAACTCTTGATACTGAACCTTGACAGTTGTTCATTCTAGACTAATAAATACAAAATTACATCATATATATTATAGATGTATCTCATCATCATGAGTCATCTACAATGATTAGTTTGGAAGCTAGCTACTGATTCCCTATACCCCTTTTATGGGAAAAGGAATGGCTTATCCTCTCTTAAAAGAAGCCCTGTGGCCATAGATGCATGACCATTGGTTGGTGTCTCACTTTGTGTATAAAGTGGTGTTGAGGCTGGCTCATCAACATCCTCACTCCTAGTCACCTCCTTCCCCCTATTCTTGCTTCTCATGAAACCGTTCGGGTGCCTTCTCCATAACAAGCCTCTTTGTCTCCACCCTCCACCATGTAAATTTTAATACACACACACAAATCAATGTAAGTCCAAACCATTGGACATCAAATATGCAAAGTTTTCTCATGTATAATCATCTAAGAGTGAATATAGAAAAATGGCACTAAGTGTAATACATATTTGAAACAAAATACATTAGCATTAAGGCTCTAAATGGTCTCCATAGTCCAAAAAACATCATGTTACCCCAAATAACAACACATCATTAAAATCATCCCCTATATTAGGATCCTCATCATCAGTTGCACCATCTGTCTCCTCCTTTATATTAGGATCCTCATCATCAGTTGCACCATCTGTCTCCTCCTTTGGCCTTTGCCTTGATCCTCCAGCGACATCACTACTAGGGCTTGGTGTTACTGGTGGATACAAGTCCATCCACCTAGTTGTTTCTCAAGTCAACCACCTCCAATTTTGATGAAATTAGCTAACTACGTGTTAAATGAGGCAAAAAGCTTAACATGCTAAATATATGGTTTTGGCTCAAGTGAAGGGTACATAGAGGGCTTAGTGCTCTTGATTAAATGCCAATCCCATACCCTTGTATTGGAATCACTTGGGAGTGCAGTTCTAGAGCGGGAGGGCTCCCAAAACCTATGCTACTGATACCCTAATTATTAACTCATCCTTTTACCAAAAAGCATGACTTATCATCTTTTGAGTGTATTTATTCACACTCAATTTTAATTGTATTGATCATCAATCATGTCAATATCTAATATGTATTTCATATATATATTTGTGTGCTTTGTAGGCCTTCATTATGCACATTGTGTGCAAAATATGGATTTATGAATCATCCAGTTCATAACATTGGGTCAACTTGTAATAATATAATTTTAAGACAATTTGGTTTATGTAAAAAATAAAATGGATAATGTACTTGGAAAATACCTTTATGGACAATATAATAGAGTTGAAAGCAATATCCAATAAATGGTGCCATGAGAGAATTTGTTGCTCAAATTTTAATATTTAAATTAGTCTATTAGTGATGTGTAATGGTATGATTAAATTTTTGTTCTATTTTTTTCCAATTATTACTCTTGTTTTAGCTAACGATGCCAATGTTTTCTCATAGACAATTATTTTAAACATTATTCTAATTTCCTTGCCCACCAATTCTTAACGTATATTGACAGCCCTAGCAAATCATTAGGATGATCTTCTTAAATCCCTACAGATTGCAAATGTATGATTTTGCTGAAGTTATAAACAAATAATGAAATATCATATATTCAAATTTTATGATCCTATCTTAACAACATTCATAAGCTCAGCCTGATGGGTTAGCTCAAGTGGTTGAGAGTTGTGAGTTGTAAGCAGAAGGTCTCGGGATCAAATCTCCGGGTGGCTACGCATTGATATATAACGGCCTCACTTGATGTCCCCACTGGGTTAGGCTCCGTAATCAGAGCCGGCAGGGTGAGGCCCCTTCGGGTGGCCCCCCTGTGAATTCTTCCCGTGGATGTAGCAACTCCTCTCCGGGGTTGTGAACCACATTGAAGAAAACAACATTCATAAGCTTGCATCTCTATATGGTGACTAGCTTGTAATATTGATTTTGAAATTTAATTTTTCCATTATCATATAGATATTGCTACTAAGCTATATAAGCATCTATAATCTAGTAATTAGGTCAACTTCATTGTCAATGATGTAAATTATTTAACTAATATTGCTGTTTATGGCTACCAACAAAAATAAAATCAGAGAAACGACCCCAAAAAGTCAAATTTCAGGCTCATATTGGTGATTTTTCGGGAAAATCATGATTTCATGATTTTTCTAAAAATCATATCTTTTCCAGGCGATTTCTCCTTTCCTGTTTGACATTGCGATTTTTCATCTATGGTTAAGACCATAGGTCTTCTTTCTTATATAAATAGAACTTAAAGAATGTAATGGAGAACATGGTTTTGTTTTCTTATCCAATTGATAAGGTATGTTTTTCTCAGGAAAGCATTTGATTCTATTCTGTTCAAGCAATGGATAAATAACATGAAAAGTGGGAGAGGCATCTTGGCCCTTGACAACAGATGTTGTTTAAAGAAAGTTCTGATTCAGGTATGAGTATGACCCTCTGCATTATTATATTCTTATTTGAATTGATTAACTGGACATTAGTCATTGAGATTATAAATACTCGGTTTTTATTATTATTGAAGATGTACGATGATGTTCAATTTGAAATATACACAGTTGTCTCCAAAGGGTAGGCTAGGCAATTACAATACTCTGAAATTTATTGGAAAGCAAATAAATTGCCGTGATATTTTTATTTTTCTGTTAATTTTATTAAATTGATATTTTCAAAGTTTCAAACGATCTTAGATCTTTATTAGTATATCCATTATCAGCTGTAACTCCGTGTAGTCTATGAGGGGAAAGTTGACAAGGCTAGAGCTGTGTGTACTTTATATCTTAGTTTGCTCATGGTATTAGACTGCAGCAACAAATTGGTCTTTATAATATCTTGGACAAGCTTAATAAAACTAATTTGAGAAAGCCCATTATTACTCTTAGGATTTATATCCCAAGTAGACTAAGATGCAATGGTCCATGGAGTTTCTGGGATGGGGGGAGCGCGGGAGTGGGGAAATGCACAAGGGGGACGTGTGGAAGCAACCCCAAATTTTAGGGAAATTTCGGGGAAATGGGGGGACGTTGGAGTCATAAAAATAAATTTAAAATATAAATATTATTAATCCCAACAATAACTATTACCATGTAAAAAGTAAAACTAAAAACTAAATTCATCATTATGGAATGTACATCTATTAGTTATTACCATATCAAATTTCAAATTTGTAAATGATACTGAACTATGCTACTATTACCATGTAAAAACTAAAAACTATTATCATTATGCAATGTATATCTAAATTCAAATTTCAAATTTGTAAAAGATAATGCAACAGATTCTGAAGTTTGAAATAGTCAAATAGATACTGAATAGTTAAAACAGAGAAGTTAGAACAGTGAAATAGACAAAAGTGAAAAGTCTAATAAAAGATTAAAATTTCTCAAAAAATACTAAATAGTAAAGAGTCGAGGATTGTCATCGGTATCTAGTATTTATTATCTAGAGTCAAAACTGAAACAATGAAAAGTAGCTGAAAAGAATCAACATCATGATCAAATAAGCATCAAGCGTGCTCCATTGATTGGTGCAAGAGGGTAGCTTTAAGGGTCTTAGACTCATAGGTTAGTCTAAGATTTAATTTAATTTTGGTTTAATTATGTTTTAACTTTTTTAACACTTTTTAATATTATTATTTGCATTTATTTTTATTGTAAAAGATGAAAATTGGGGGAGGCTTTTGGGGGGAGGCCGAGAAGCCCCCCATGTGGGGGGATGCCCAGAAGCCCCCCCACCATGTGGGGGGATGCCCAAAAGCTCCCCCTGGGGGGGAATGCGTTCCACACCTGGGGAAACTTGAGGAAACACGTTTCTCCAAGTTTCCCCCAAAAGGGGGACGTGGGGAAACATTTCCCCGTCCTGGAAGCGTGGGGGAGCGAGGGGGCGCGTTCCCCACCCTGGGGGACGCGTCCTCGTTGAACACTGCTAAGATGTGGTTCGTCTGATAGTAACACTTCATAATGGTTACAACTTCGTGGTACATTCAAGGCATAATTTCCCCTATCATGTAAGGTGGCAGAATTAGATAAAAATGATTGTGACATGTTTAAAACTTGCCTGCATTAAAGATGCCTAATGTATTTCTCTGTAATAAGTCATCTGAACCTGTAAATCATCACTGGATGCTTGTATTATTTGGGCAAAAAAAGTGCAAAGATCACCTTTTTGATCCAGTTGATGTATTAATGCAACTCAGCACATCTAGTATACTGCTTTTCATAACTACTGCTCAGATTGATTCCTTGCACTCCCTTAAACTTGGAAATCGTATCACTTACAATGTAGATAAACTGACCTTCTATTGTAGTTTTTTTTGCTTGGAAAAATAGACATTTTATTAAATTACAGAAAAGTAGCTACATAAAGTATGAATAACCTGCTGAAATAGAGCCTGCAAGCCTTGCTCGGGAAGTAAGCTTTCTTCAAAACCATTACCTGAGGTCATTGCTTGGTGGCCTGACTGTATTTTGACATGCTGCCTCTCCTATACTTTCTACTATTAGAGTTGTTACCCCTCATATTGTATGAGGCCTTACAATCGTGATTTTCATCACATCCCTTGTGATTTTTATCACAATTCTGTTGTACCTGTGATTTTCATCACACATGTCAAATGTTTGTAGGATGATACTGATGGAGCATTGGATGGACACTGGCGTTGTTATTTGTGTGCACACTTTCCTCGACACTTCCCTTATTACATGTGGACCAACCTTGGGTGGGTGTTGAGGTGTCTAGAGTAGAGTTGTATTTTTGCACATGTACTTGCTTATTGTTGCTGCCCCCTAGAGCACATCAGGAATTGTTTTAGTGGTTCATGTTTGATGTACTTTGGCTTGGTGATGGAGTGCCCTAGATCACATGGTTCTTTGCATCATACAGTGTTATTCTTGGTATATTGGTTCATCATTTTGATGGAGCACTCCACCTCTACACATTATTCTACTTGGTTTAGCATTCACACTAACTAGGTGTTGATGATGCATGATGGCACATGGCTTTTTTGGAGGAGTACCCTGGCTCTTATGGGATTGCTTTGCATTGGTTTAGCATCATGACACTATTGGAATGTTATCCTAGGAGAGCGCTCTTCTTGTACATTCATTTCTAGGTGATTTTAACCCTCTCAATGGCTATATTTTGCATGGTTTATCTTGATTGGAAGCTTACTAAGTTACTACTTGGATGCCCTTGCTCATTTGGGGACTTGTGGTACGTGGATTGAGTTTTGATGATGTAAAGTACCCTTCCTAGTGGAGTGCACCCTTTATTTCTCCTTTCTTGGCACATATGTCAAAGCATGAGGGTATGTTATTGCTTGTATGATGAGGCCATCCCCTTCCTTCATGGAGTTAGTTGAGGATTATGATGACCTTGCACATGGATTGATGCACTATCTTGCTGGTTGATTCCTCATTCCATGGATTTAGCCATTTGCACATTCTTTGAAGAGTTGGTACCTTGGATGCCAGGTTATTGAGCCATTTGGAGGAGACATCCTAATTACGAAGACTATTTTGGCATGTAACCACTACTTATGAGTTCCCACTTCACTTTATTAACATAGTTTGAGGGTTTCTTACACACATGTTGAGGATTATTTAGCGGATTGACTTCCTTAGAGAGGCACATGTGCCACTTGGAGAATTTTGACTCGGTTCATACTCTAGATGATGGAGACATCTACCTTGAGGATGATGACATGTGTCATAGCCACGATTTGTTCCTAATTACTTTATGCATTATTTGACTTGTCATTTCAGTTGGTTAGGAACTTAGGACGTATTAGTTGTTTGTGTTTTTCTAGGAGAGATCTAAGATGTGAAACATGGATATTATTATTTTATGTTGAGGAGGTTTGAGCCTAAACTCTATATAAAAGAGGCTCCTCCCTTTTGTAATGGTTGTTGAAAGTGTAGTAAACTTTGAGAGCTTATTGTTGAAAATCTATTTAAGGCTATTGGAAAGTTTAAGGGTTCATTCTTCTTGATGTGAGGCATATTGTTTGAAGCTTCTCATGGCTGAATGTTGATGTGGAAAAATACTTGCAAATGACACTGTTTTGTGGGCTATTTGTGAAGGCTTAGTCTACTCCAATAGGAGAAATTAGGTGTGCTCTAATTCTCTCTAATCTCTTTGATGTTTTATGAATAAATGTGCTCTTGTTGAATCTATCATCTTCTAGAGTTGTTTCAGATTTTTAGTTCATAAGTAAAACACACCATAAGAAACTTATCTAAAGGTGCATCTCCTGTACAGCTCGTTCAAGGAAAATTTCTGCATTAATTAGCAGCAATGTTAGGCTGGCTGTAGCATGCATTTTGCAGTTCTATTTGTCCTAATTAGTCATCTGAAACAATCCTCTAAGTCTGTACTTTTGACCTCATATGCCCAGTTTGGATTTAGGCACTAATCTTTCCTTTCAAGTTTCAACCACCCCTAAAACATAGAAATCATTATTTAATTTTCTGTTTATGCAAATTTGGAATTTACTGCTGAAATTATCCTAAATCAGATGTGCCCCAAGTCTCTATAATTACTAATATTAGTTTTCTTTAGGGTTTGTTGAGATTCAATATGCTAAGATAGATAACATCAGTATTCAATTCAATTCACAACAATAGCATATACAGGATCACTGAAAGAATAACAAGCACAGCATAAACACAAGAGACTTATCCTGGGAAACCCTCATGGGGTAGAAAACCTAGCAAAACTTCCTCCATATAGATGATCAACAAGTACAAAGATGAAATCCCCAAACAAGAGCTCCTTCTCCTCCTTTGCAGATCTCTCTCTCTCTTATGTGAGTTCACAAGTGAGTGAGTGTGTGTTCAAGTGAAGAACACACCTCCTCTATTTATACTTTAGATTCACTTGACTTTTACACTTGACAGGTCAGCCTCTATAGTTTATTCTCTTGCTGACTGGGCCGACCCCTCTAGGGGACTTAAACACCCCATTACAAATGACTCTTAGGGGATCTATTGCCCCGACTTACATGGGAGGATTTACCTCAATGACTTTACATAATAATAACATCTCGACAGAGGAATAAAACATCTCCGGATGAATAATAATAAAGTACAAATAGAATATTCTTTGAAGTTACAAGTTCATAGTGGAAAACATCGCCGAAAAATCGCCGATATCCCGAAAAATCGCAATTTTTTCAACCTGCCAATTTTTTCTGCCGAAAAAATAATCGTGATTTTTTCAACCTGCCGATTTTTTCTGCTGAAAAAATCGCGGGCTAAAAAATCGCGCAAAGTCCTAAAAATTCGCCATGGAGTTCGAAAATTTTGACCAATTTTGTACACAAGGCATTGAAGCTAGTAACATTTAATGGTAATGTTAAATTCTTAAAGTAAAAGGATGGAAAATAAAAGATAAGGAGAATGTCGGATGGAAAATAAAAGATAAGGAGAATGTCACTTTTACTTAAGTTTTTAACATTACCATTAATTGCTTCAGGATGTTTGAGAGTGGTTCCAACCTCATTGGACTTCATATGCAAAAAGTAGACTTTTAGATCCCATTCAAAATTCAACAGACTTAATAGATTTCAGGATTGCAACATTTCCACTGGATTCTATCATGTATGAGGGTAAGGGATTGGAATTTCATCAAGCACATCAAACTAGGTATGTACCTTGATGTTGGAGGTGTTGATGCCTAAATGTTGAAGTTGATTGAACTCATTTGTCATGACCTTAATAAAAATATACCCTTTAGTCAAGCAAAATCACTTATTTAGCATGGGAAACGTTTTTTACCTTATCCTAACGCTTGGATTAAGAAGTTTCATCAAAATTGTAGGGTGTTGACTAATCTCCTTGAAGGATTAACTTCCAAGATTCGAGGTAGAGGAAAGGGCTAGAGCCTAGAGGAGGGGAGAATGACCAATGTTCCAACCAGTGTTGAAACTTCCAAATTTCCAATCTTTGAAACTTTGATGTATCATTTTTTATTTGGCATCCACTACATCATATATATCAGTGCTTTCTCCATATTTATGTGCCAATGTGTTTATCTAATGTTGTTGCTTTATATGTTTAAAATTCTGAAAAAAATGAATATATTTGTATTTTTTAATGTTTTTCGTGGTTTGCCGATTTTTTCGCCGATATTGCCGAGAAGTTGTATTTAGGACCCTTGCCGATTTTTTGTTGATGTCGATTTTTTGCCCATGCCGATTTTTCCACTATGGCTACAATATTTCAACACTCCCCCTTAACGAGAGGATATTCTAACAACATCTGTAGGAGCAAGGAAAGGTCATCAACAACATCATAGTGATACATCTATAAATCATTGGAAGTTTTCTTCAATCATCATCAGCAGCTGGAACGGCTACTAGAACATCTTCAACATCTTCAGTACTGGAATATCAACATCTACAATATTGAGTCTTCATCTTTTGCAGCACTCGATCGTCTACAGCAACATCATCATCTGGATCTCTCGATCAACAACATCATCTGGATCTCTCGTTCAACAACATCATCTGGATCTCCCGATCAATAGCATCATCTGGATCTCTTGATCAACAACATCATTTGGATCTCTCGATCAACAATAGCATCTAGATCTCCCGATCAACAACATCATTATATGGATCTCTCGATCAACATCATCATCATCTGGATCTCTTGATCAACAGCATCAACAACATCATAATATGCAACACACATGATCCAATTACAGGATGATCAATCCCTCTCACTTTAGGACATAAGTCCAAGGATGATACAATCCTGATCCACTTATGGGATGATCAATCCCTATCACTTCAGGACATAAAGCCAAGGATGATGCAATCCTGATCCACTTACGGGATGATCAATCCCTATCACTTTAGGACATAAAGCCAAGGATGATGCAATCCTGATCCACTTACGGGATGATCAATCCCTATCACTTTAGGACATAAAGCCAAGGATGATGCAATCCTCATCCAATTACGGGATGATCAATCCATATCACTTTAAGACATAAAGCCAAGGATGATGCAATCCTGATCCAATTATGGGATGATCAATCCCTATCACTTTAGGACATAAAGCCAAGGATGATGCAATCCTGATCCACTTATGGGATGATCAATCTCGATCACTTTAGGACATAAAGCCAAGGATGATGCAATCCTGATCCACTTACGGGATGATCAATCCCGATCACTTTAGGACATAAAGCCAAGGATGATGCAATCCACTTGTCAACTTAGACCAAGTCTAAGGACCACTCACGAAGACAAAAGTCTCTAGATTCATTTAGGACTAGAGTCCAGGGATGATGCAATCCACTCGTCAACTTAGACCAAGTCTAAGGACCACTCACGAAGACACAAGTCTCCGGATTCATTTAGGACTAGAGTCTAGGGATGATGCAATCCACTCGTCAACTTAGACCAAATCTAAGGACCACTCATCGACCTCATCGTCGGTACAAGCATCCTCATCATCGACCTCATCGTCGGTACAGGCATCCTCATCATCGACCTCATCGTTGGTACAGGCATCCTCATCGTCGACCTCATCGTCAGTACAGGTATCCTCATCATCGATACAAGTATCCTCATCATCGATACAGGTATCCTCATCATCGATACAAGTATCCTCATCATCAATACAAGTATCCTCATCATCGATACATATCACTCCCCCTTTTGAGGAGGGTCCTTTTGAACTACACCAAGCTTGTCTCGGAAATACTCAAACTTTACTTGAGACAGAGGTTTGATCAATACATCAACAACTTGCTCCTCAGTGCTCACATACTCGAGCTTTATAGCTCCCTTCTGCACCATATCCCGTATATAGAAATATCGGATCTCTATGTGCTTTGACTTATAATGGATACTAGATTCTCCATCATCTTAATACAACTCTGGTTGTTACACAAGATCACAGTGGAGTCCATCTCTAAGTCAAATAGTCCTGACAACAGTTTCCGAAGCCATATGGCCTCACAACTAGCAGAACAAGCTGCTATATACTTTGCTTTAGTTGTGCTGAGAGCCACACTGGACTGCTTCCTGCTAAACCATGAGATCATAGCAGATCCCAGACAATAACATCCACCCGATGTGCTCTTTCTGTTTGAGACACTTCCGGCCCAATCTGCATCTGTATAACCATGCAATCTATAGTCATGATCTCCAACATAGTATAGACCAAAGTCTATCGTACCTTTCAGGTACCTCATCACATGCTTTGCAGCTACCAGATGAACACGTCTAGACTTAACTAGATACTGACTCAGGGTGTTTACAGCAAAACATATATCTGGCCTGGTATTCGTTAGATACATCAATGAACCAATCATCTGTTTGTAAACTGTAGAAACCACTGTCCATCATCCCAGATCTCTACTTCACATTTTCCTTGGCTAAGGAAAAATCTCATCTGATCTCAACCACATATCTAATCACAAGAATCATGCCAAGATTCTTTAACTCTGAGATCTACTCCCTCTGAAGTGGAGTCTTCTACATTTGAGTATTGTCCTCCCTCTGTGATTGAACATCATTCACATTCTGCATTGAGTGATCTTCTGTATATCTATCCGTGCCATCTCCCGTCAGATGTGTCTACTGATATGAGCCTCAATATCACTCAAACTCTATGGTGAGTTCCTTCTTGCATCCATTTGAGAGATGCATGTCATCTGTATATAGAAATCATCTTCAACCTTGTAGCAAAGGTTGAAATCCGCATCACTCGTGGTGATCATCAAGCTCATCAAATGACTATCGATCGTGGGTACCTATTGAACCCGTACGAAGCCTTCTTCAATCATGTGATTCTCTATCGAATCCTGGCAGTTTGCTAGATATGCACTTCTTCTTCAATTACACCATTCAAGAGAACGAATTTGTCATCCATGGGTGTAATCTATCTCTGAAAGTGTGTCTAGCCACTAGAGCAAACATCTCGTCATGATCCTCTCCCTCATTCTAAGAGAATCCTCTAGCCATGAGCCTTCCTTTGTACTTCTATAGTATGTTTGATTTGTAAGTCTTCTTGTTGAACAGTCATCACTTGTTCTTTGGAACAAGTGCTCATCATCCTTCTTTTGTAGATCATAGCTCACGATCTTTCCTACAAATCAAATTTAATTACATGATTAGTAACACTTCATTAGAAAACTTGATATTGGGCAGCCCTATGACCATATCCTTCTCATAAAGTTGAGAGAGATACTTGTAGTTGAGATGACCAAATCTCTCATGCCACAACTTGCTTGACTCATTGGCATGAGTAAGTAGAGCAGAAGGTGATAGGAGAGGCACAAAGTGAGAAAATCTATAGACCTTTGAGCTATGGTCAGTAGTACCTAAGGAAACAATTCGGCCTGTGGAGATCTCAGAGATTTCAACATCATTAGGTGTAAAGACAACCTTTTTGGGAGACCTAGTGTGAGTCATCTGGTAGACTGACAAGAGGTTTGCAGCAAGACCTGGGACATATAACACATTAGTGAAGGAACCATACTCTACATCAACACTACCTTTACCTTTGCAATTAGTTTTAGAATCATCACCCAACACAATGGTTGGACCACCAGAAGAATCAAGAGAGGAGAATGTCTCTCTTGTAGACACTGTTGCCGCCTAATACACACCTGGGGGAAACACGGTAGGAAACCTTCAAGCCACTCGGTGTGTCCTTGGGGGCAAGTCAGAGTCAAGTGTTGTCACCTGATAACTTGACTCCTCCGTCTAGGCTTACTCCTAGTGAAGCTAAGGCGGGTGGTCCCTATAAAAAGATCTAAGGCTTTTAAACTATGAAAACAAAATAAAAGCTATTCTAGGAGTTAATATGATGAGTTGGAAAAATAAATAACAAAGCATCATTTGCAAGTTTAAATTAATTATTCAACACTACACATGATTGATATGCTTTCATGACATTTTATAATGATAACTTTAAAATAAAGAAAATTGAAGACCAATGCCGAGAATATATGAGTGCAATTGCTGCTGTGTAGGGTTGTGAAAGTATTGCAAGAGGCTTGTTGGTTTATTTTAAATTTATTAATGGATAATAAAGGAGTAGGTAAAATTCTTGGTTTGGCCCAACAAGGTCTAACCTCTTGGACTGAGTGCTATAGCGGCTTAACCAAGTGTCCAACAAGGCGAGGATGAACCTGCTTAAAGTAGCCTTCTGACTCTATGGTGCACACCCACGCAACCTCTCGAATCCACAAAGATAAACTTGGTTGGACTTCCCTATTAAAGCTAAGTGCCTTACACCCTTTTTTGGTTGACCCAACTGTTCAGACTACGCTGCAACGGTCAAGAGCATACTTCGGGTTGGAGCGTTGGTTTGTTTTATTTAAGATTGTGAAGTGGATGATTAAACTAAACTAAAACCCCAAGAGTATCTTTTCCATACACCACAGAATGATGTAGTACTTCAGTAGAGCAACGTGGTACATTTTAAGTAAGTTTTATGAACAATGGTATTGTAAAAGAGAAACACAAACATATATAAAAAGGGGTCCTTGGAGGACGTTGTGTGGTTGAGTGTTTGTTATTTAATTACTAGTGCATAAAGGAACTAATCTAAACAAAGAAAAACAAAAAAAAATGAAAAAAATAAAAAAATGAAAATCGATGCGAACCCCCCTTTGGGGGATTGGGGGCAGGCACTGGAATAGCGTGCTGAGCTCTTTTTATTTTTTGATTTACAACTTGGAAACTTAGGAGGAATACTGCTTGCCCTTTATCATTAGGGAACAAGTCAGTTGACAATGTTTGAGAGAAGAAGAAATGGTGCTTGAAACCGTTTCTCTGGATGGTCCTCGAAGCTCCAAATGCAATTTTTATTAAGTTTTTTGTTCAAACTTGCTAGGCATGCAAAACAGACCAGCAAGCTTAGTTGGTTAGAAAAAGATAATCAAAACATTTTAAGAGTGCTTTGATAATGCTACAAATTGCCTAAAAATTATATGAACAAACTAGTATGCAAAAACTACTTTATGGATGACTTTTGAGGTCTCTGAATCAAAAAATAAATGAATTTTAATTCTAAAACTAATATGCATGCAAGAAAAACCAGCGAGCTAAAAAATTTCTAAAATCGCCCAAAACACACTTTAAAAGTATGTTCGGTTTAGGAAGGGAAAGTGAGCTAGAAAGCTACTTTCCTTAGGATCTTTTGCTTGCTTTTTGGAAGAGCTAAGCGAACCAAAGCACTTAATTGCCAAATATACTCTTCAACCAAAACGAATTTTTCCTATCAAGAACTTTAGATTTTATGATAAAACAATCTTGAAAAGGAAGATTTGTATAATTAGATCTAGATTTGAAATTTATGTTTTAAAAGAATTAAGATCTAATAACTTAGATCTACTTTAGATTTGCTTGATAAAATGTAAATCTTAAAACAAGTAAACAGTAACCAATATTAGAGGAAGAAATTGGATCTAAGAAATAGAACCAGTGGGGGTTGAGTGTTTGAAGAAGAGGAAATGGAGTCAAGCTCCCTGATGCACCAGTGAGATCTATTGCTTTGTTCGGATTTACTGAATAAAGGGATGAACTAGCATGATCATCAACTCCTCCAGCTTAGGATACCTATAAAACAACTGCAACACTAGCAAGAGGATAAGAGCATGTGTAAATAATGAAAAGAAAGCAATAAAGTAATGGATTCAAACAAGAAAACACACTACTCTTAGCATCTTATTATTATTGACAAGAGTAAGCAAACTATAAATTATTACTCACAGATCTTTAAGAAGGTAACTTCCCTTTGAAAGACATATAATCCCGACAATACTAATATGAAAACATGATACAGTTTACCTCAAGTATAACAAGCATGAAGAGCCGACACCATAGATAATCACCAGACTAGCCTCCAAATCCTTCTTTATTAAACTCAAAAAAATATTACAATACAATATGAGCAGAGGTTCCACCTGCAGATATTTTACAATGGAGCAAAGCTCTCTCTTAAATAGAGTTCTCATGCATGAGGGGGGCGCATCACATAAGAGGGAGTTCAACGTTTAGTTTGACGCTTTGATTGGAAGCCACATGAATGGGGTTGCACCACCTCAAGAGAGGTAGTCACAACCCTACCTTGCTTTCATCACACAAATCCAAATCGGCCATGTGGAGATGACGCCCACGTGAAAAGAGGAGCACATCTCTTAAACTTTTAAAACTTTAGATATATTCGCCCATCATGTTTTGGATTTATAACATAAGGTTTATGCTTTTAATCAAGTCGCCCATTATATGTGACATGATGCCAACTCATTTGGCACATGTTAGATTCATTTTATTATTATTTTATTTTGTTTTATATTGGTGCAATTTGGAGCACCATTAGCATTAAAATGCCATTTTGTAGGCCTGGTAGGAAAAAATGCTCCACAGGATGATTTAATCGCCCAAAACATAGGAAGTCTGGGTTGCAGGGCAAAGACGATGCTTTGAGCGTGAAAATGAGTATCCTTGTGCCAAATTCCGCCTCCGGATCACACTTTTATTACCATTTGAATTTTTCCATTTAAAACCATTAAAAATGGCCTAATTTTGCAGAAAAAATTATTTTTCTTGGAACCGACTCAAACTCTTGGGGGACCTAGTACATGACCATACAACTTTATTTTAGTGTCTAGCATGTTCATATATGTTGAAAAATGGACTCTAATAACCCCCCAAGGCCTAACCACCACTTTGGGCATTCCAACTTTTGGAGGTGTAGGAGAAAAACTCATCGATTATACTCGGCTAAAGGTAAAGCATAATTGACAAGGGAAAAAATTCCTTGGAATACCTTCTTTGGTTGTCAAGTCCTAAGGAGGAACCGAGTCACTCAAAGACCACCATGCTAGCACACTTTATTACAAAAATAAAAAAGGGGCCCAGAAAATGCCAAACTTGGAACTTCTGAACTTTGATAAGCACAAGTAATTGTGCAACACTGGTGACTCTATGGAAGTCCAACTGAGTGCAACTCAGGATGTAACAGACACCATATGCCTTGAAGCTCTAGGATCTATGATGAAAGAGGTAGGCTTGGATGTGCTTGCCATCAAGGCATGAACTCTCTCCTTGTCTTCATAATTGTATCCTCCTTCCTTCTTTCTTGCGCTCTCAGGAAGAGGGATATTGGGTTTCTCATGGAGATATGAGCCATTTGATCAATGGTCTTCTTCATGCATGAGCTCTCAGGATGAAAGCCCTTATTGCAGTAGGTGCACTTAGCCTTCTCTTTCTTCTTTTGAGAGTTCTTCTTGGAATTTGAGGAGTCTTCTTGAGCTTTTTGCTTGTTTTTCTTCTAATCAGGTGGTTTCTTGAAATTGGCCTTCTTCTTGCCTTTCGAATTCTTTGAATCTCCAGCAGCCAAACAATGATCTTTTGATGGATTTTTGATTGCTCCCATCAAGACCAGCTTGTCTTGCTCCTGTGTGAGAGATTCCATGAATTCTGCCAGTGAAGGACTCTTCCAATTTCGAATTGCTAGTCTTGTAGCATGAAAGATTGAAACAAGACTGAGTAATCTGTGCCATGCTTGGAGAGGATGGCCAAGATCAATTGCTCATCTTTCTTTTCATTTCCACACTGCTTCAATTGAAGAACAAGAGCCTTAAACTTTGAGAAAAAGTCTTGTAGGATCTCGAAATTGTTTGGACTTAGTGAAACAAGTTCATTCTCCAGTTGGTGGCCCCTCAAATCATCTATTTTGCCAAATAAAGTTTGGAGCTTTACCCAAACTTCATTAGGAGTGGTAAGACCATCTAGATGGAAAAGAAGATCCCTGGATGTGCTGAGACACAAGAGACCATAAGCTTCATCTCTTCTGTTGTGCCACTTTGCCTTCTCAATGATAGCAGGACGCTCAATTTCAGTTTCCATAGTCACCCTGTAGAGGCCTTTGCTCCTCAACAGGATCTCCATCTGCGTCTTCCAGTCAAAATAATTGAATGGAGTGAGGATGATTTGATATGACTGATCCATGGCAACTCTGAAATAAGCTTTGGAGTGGTTTGGATGCGCCCCTGAGATGCTCAGTTGCGCCCTCTGGGTGATTGAATGCGCCCTCTGGATGACTGGTTGCGCCCTCTCTCAGACTAGTTCGATCTTGCAGGACAAAAGGAGGAGAATAGAACAACTTGATAGCTCTGATACCATGTGAAATTCTTGTTCACACCAAGATCTACTCAAGCAATTACAAACTCTCACAAATTGCCTTGCAAAAACTAGTCATTGAACACTGAAATCAGTCATGAATATGATGCAAACAATAAAACTATATTGAATAAGTCTACATCAGCCAAACTTGGGCAATGTAATGGCTGTCCATATATATAATTACATTAGAGGTTTGAAAGCAAAAGATGCCATTCGAAATCCTCACAAAAGTAGGTTTATTAAATCTATGAAAAATCCCCTTAGGTGTAAAAAGTGCTTTCCAAATCACCTCAAAAGCTCACAAATTGGTAAAGTAGTGGTTGGATGGTGATGTAGGATGGAAAAGCATCCTAAGTACATAATTTAGGAAGAGGAAACATCATGGAGGATGAGTTGGTCAAAAAACAACTAAGGCAAGTCAACTAGCTTTTACCTTATCACAAAAAACAATAAAAATCAGTAAAAGCAAGAAAGCGCCCTTCTATTCCAGGATTGGATAAAATCTATTAGAATCTCAGAATATCTCAACAAATCTTATCCAGAATCCTCAGAAATGCGCCCAGGTGACTCATGACGGTTTGTGGTCCACACAACTCATTGATTTTGACCAACTACCTAGTCTAACACCTAGGAATTAATAAAAAATGACTAATAAGGCTATCCTAAGTATTAAATGGACATGGATGGGTTTTAAAATTACTCCAACAAGAAGTGAATATGTAGCAAAGAGGGGTGGGAAGGTAACCTGGATAAGAGGCTGCCTCGTGATATCATAGAGGGAATAGGTGTGGGAAAACAAGGATTTTGGATCAAGATACGGTGGGAGATGGGAATGGCGGGGGAAGGAGTGAGATTCCTTAGAAAATATAAAATAGTACATCAAACATATATAAATCAACAAGAAAATACGAATGAGAAGCCATACATGAGAAGAGTCTCCACCAATATTTTATTCCACAAGAGAGAGTTCAATACGAGACAACACTATGAGCCAGAGTGTCTCTCAAGACCATCAACAACTATTATAAAATGGAGGAGCCTTGCTTTTAAAGAGGTTTGGGCTCAAAACCTCCATAATAACATAATATTATCCATCAAACCCTAGATCTAACCTAGAAATGCATAAACAAAGCTTATTTATCTAACTAACTCATGAACTAGTCAAATAATAATAAAATGTATGGGTGGCAAAGTCACATGTACAATCTCCACATCAAAAACCTCTCCAATAGATAGGTTGTGTTGCTACCTAATACACACCTGGGGGGAATGCGGCAGGAAACCTTCAAGCCGCTCGGTGTGTCCTTGGGGGCAAGTGAGAATCAAGTGCTGTCACTTGATTATTCGACTCCTCCATCTAGGCTTACTCCTAGCGAAGCCAAGGGGGGTAGTCCCTATAAAAAGGTCTAAGGCTTTTAAACTATGAAAACATAATAAAAACTATTCTAGGAGTTAATGTGACGAGAATAAAAAATGATACAACAAGACACCTTTTGCAATTGTAGTTTAAAAGACACAACACATAAGATAAAGATGCATTCACGACATTTTGTAGATTAACTTAACCATAAAAGAAATAGATGACCAGTGCCGAGAAATAAATGCGAGTGATTGATGTGTAGTGTTGTGAAAGTATTGAAAGAGGCTTGTTGGTTTATTTTAGATTTATTAATGTGTATGAAAGGAATGGGTTAATTCTTGGTTTGGCCCAAAATAAACCTAACCTTTCGAACTGAGTGCTATAGCAACTTCACCAAGTGTCCAACAAGGCGATGATGAACCTTGTTAAAGTAGCCTTCTGACTCTATGTTTCCACTCATGCAACCTCCCGAGTTCTTAAAGCTTGGTTCGATTGGATTTTCCTTTTAAGACTAAGTGCTTTGCACCCTTTTCTGGTGGACGCAACTGTTTAGACTATGCTGCAGCGGTCAAGAGTATACTTTGGGCTTGGAGCGTCGGTTAATTTTATTAAGATGGTGAAGTGGATGATTAAGCTAAACTAAAACCCCAAGAGTATCTTTTCCATACACCACAGGATGATGTAGTACTTCGGTAGAGCAAGGGGGTAAATTTTGAGTTAGTTTTATGAACAATTGTATTGTAAAAGTGAAACACATAAGCATATATGAAAAGTGGTCCTTGGAGGAGGTTGTGTGCTTGTGTGATGTTATTTAATTACTAAGAACATAAAGAAACTAATCTAAACAAAGAAAAACTAAAAAAATGAAAAATAAAAAAAACAAAAAAATCGACGTGAATCCCCCCAGGGGGATTGGGGGCAAGCGCTGGAATTGCCTGCTGAGATTTTTTTATTTTTTAGATTAGAATTTGGAAACTTAGAAGGAATACTGCTTGCCCTTTATCATTAGGGATCAAGTCAGTTTACAGTGTATGAGAAAAAAAATGAATGGTGCTTGAAACCGGCTCTCTTGGTGGTTTTGGAAGCTCCAAATGCAAATTTTATTCAAGTTTTTTCTTTCAAACCTGCTAGGAATGCAAAACAGACTAGCAAGCTTAGTTTGTTAGAAAAGATGATCAAAACACTTTAAGAGTGCTTTGATAATGCTACAAAATTGCCTAGAAAATTATATAATCAAACTAGTATGCAAAAACTACTTTGTGGAAGACTTTTGAAGTCTCTAAATCAAATTTTAAATGAATTTTAATTCTAAAACTGATATGCATGCAAGAAAAACCAGCGAGCTAATAAATTGTAAAAATGCGTAACAAATACTCTAAACTTGTCTTATTTCTAGATGCAAACAATGCCAAAAATTATGGGATGAATAATGAAACAAAAAAAAAGAAAACTTGAACTAGTAAGACAAGCTATAAAGCTTGTCTTGCTAGGATCTTTGGCCGCCCTCTTTCAAGTTGCAAGCCAAATGCTTTAAGCCTAATAAGCTAGATATGTCTTTTTAAAATCACTTTTCCTTAGCAAAACTTAGATATTTTGAAAATTTAGGTGCAAGCTTAAGGAAAATCTTTCACTAATGAATAATAAGATTTAGACTTGATAATATTATAGCATTAGTAAAAGGAAACTAGATCTACTTCTTAGGATTTTAATTTTTTTTAGATCTAGAGCAATGTAGAAACAATAACCAAATTAGATTGAAAATATGTTGAACCAAAGGTAAGAAAACTGAGTTTGGAGTTGGAAAGAGATGGGCGAATAGAGCCTTCATGAGAGTGGGAACAAGAGGGACTACGCTTCCATTTGAAGTTGCTTGGGAAATGGCAAAACTAACATGTATGCCTCCTCCTTAAGCTCAGATTACCTGCAAAAATATCTCACACAAAACTTGCATAAGAGGATTAAATAGCACTGATATAAACAATATGAAAGACTTCTAAATACAAGCATTCAAGCAAGAGATGCAAAATATTTGAAACATTTCATACTATTGTATAATAAGGAATAAGCATTAGATCTTATTCCTTACCCTATTGAAATATAAATTCCCTAACAAGGTCATATGCAATCCCAACAATGTACAAAATATTTATGCAAAAATACAGGTTACCTCCATGGGTTTTGAAACATCAAGCATCCACATATTACATGCAACCACAATGTAGCCTCCAAATCCTTATCTTTATTTACTCATGAACTCAAAAAATATTACAAGAGATAAGAGCAGAGGTTCCACCTTCAGATCCATAATAATGGACCAAAGCTCTCTCTTTTATAGCAAAATCAAGCAAACTAGGGCGCAAATACCTAAGGAGGGCGAATTGCTCCGATGAGGGAGTTAACTGATAGCTGGTTGATGTGATTGGATCTTGATTGAAGTGCCAAAGGAAGAGGATTGCGCCACCTCTCCAAGAGGTAGGCGACCTCTCCTTGGGATTATCACCACCCAACCACGAATTGCCATCTCACAAAGTCGCCCATGCAGAGAGATGGTGCACTTCTTGAACTTCTGTCAATTGGATCTTCACTGAAACGACTGGATCAATCAACTTCAAAGCTCAGATAACTCCTTGATGACTGTATAATGTCTTTAGTCCAACCTTAGATCAACTCCGGTCATCCTCCATGGATTTAGGAACTTGTCCTTTTATTAATAAATATGTCTTTTTTATATTTATTTTGTCTTTGTTTTGGAGAATTTGAGTAAATATCAATTTTTGAGATAAATACTTACTCAAAACTTAGGAAAAGTGGGTTTATGGGTTAAATGGGTGCTCTAGCTTAGAAAATGAGCCTCCATTTATCAAAATCCACCCACAAACCACTTAATTAATACAATTTGATTTTTTTCAATTAAACCATAGAAAAATGGTTTAATTAATTGAAAAAATTATTTTTATAATAAAAATTAAAAAAAATCGTCCACGGCCGCGATTTTTTTTTTTTTTTTTTAAAGTTGATTTTAAACACCTAGGGACCTAGTATATGACCATATGAATTTATTATAGTGTCTATCATGTTTATATATGTTATAAAATGGACTCGAATAACCCCCCAAGGCCTAACCACCAATTTCGGGCATTCCAGCTTTGGAGGTGTAGGAGAAAAACTCATCGATTACACTTGGCTAAAGGCAAAGCATAATTGACAAGGGAAAGAACTCCTTGGAATACCTTCTTTGGTTGTCAAGTCCTAGGGAACCAAGTCACTGAAAGACCACCATGCTAGCACACTTTATTACAAACCCCATGGGGCATGGTCATACATTACAAAATTGAAAAAGGGGGCCCAGAAAAGGCCAAAATTGGAACTTCTGAACTCTGGTATGCATAAATATTTATGCAATAATTGCGACTCTCAGGAAGTCCAATTGAAGTGCAACTCAGTTGGTAACAGGTTGCATCCATAGAATAAGAGAAAGGGTCAATTCAAAACCCTAACTTATCCTCGAGAGAAAAAAATAAAACCATATCCAATCTGCACATGTACCGGTTAAGGCATCCAATGGTGAAGCTCTCCACTAACCAAATCCTCAAATTGTGTGCAAAGGGTCTTCTCAAGTGGCATGTGTGGGGGTCCATTGTGATAAGCCCATCAAATAAACCAATGCAAGACTACCAAGGTGTAACAACCTTCCAAAATTAGTTGAAATTGTTAGATGCTTCAGAAGATGTGCTAACTACCATAACTAAGCATCAATTCAAGTGGAAGGTGGACCACATGTGTAACAAACTTCGATGAAGAGAGGGTGACCCCATTGGAAGTAATAAAATAATTGATAATAATGTATGGATTCCTTAAGATACGTGCCAAGTGGTTGAGTGCCCTCCTAGGATCCATCATCTCATAACCAACCATATTCAATGTGAATAACATAAAAAAGAGTTAGGGCACTCGAGCTATAGTCCCTTCTTTAGTCAAATCATGATCACAATAACTATTAGAAGGTTTAGTAACAACGTTCCATGTGTGTACAAGGTGCGTGATCTCCTAGGATGCATAGATAAAACAATAATAAACACCCCTAAGTGTATAGTGATGCCAAAATATCTAGGTGGCTCAAGCAATAACCTTCCTAGGTCACTGTAGTCAAATCCGCTATCATATCATGCAATTAACCTCCACATGTGCCAAAGAGGGGTGTGCTCCATCAAATAATCAAGCACATGTTATAATAACATGATTCGGGAGTTATAGATCTCCTGGTCACCTAAGGTGCTCCCCTTTTATGCTCACATAACATCCATCAACATGAAATCAACCATAATAATTGCCTAGATTCATAAAAAAATGATAATATGCCAACTGATACATGAATGAAATACTATCAACAATACTATGGTGGAAACCATAGAAAGATGTATCCTCAATAACGAAGTGTTCTACCTAGGCATCATATATCATCCAACATCTGACCATCTAGCTCAAGCCATAAAATCATCTTGCAAGATCTAGGGGTATAAATCAATCACTTTGCATTTAAAACACTTTCCTCTAGATATCACACACCAAGCCATGCAACTAGTCCAAGCACGTCATTAGGGAAATGTTAGGAAGAGTGTGTGCATCCATAAAATGCCTTGCCTTTGCTGCACATAGATACTGTTGCCCTGAAGAATACTTGTCATCATGGTAAGAAGTGGGGATGGGACCTCTTGCTATGCAAGAGGTAATGGTAAACAAGCATGTCCACTATCAATACATATAGTTAAGGGGCAAGAGGGCACCATTACTTGATAGAGTGATGCAAAACTCTACTATTTGAAAGTGTACCAATAACTGAAACAAAAAATGAAGCCTTTTAGAATAGGGTGTTAACCATTCATGTGAAGGGGGAACCAAAACCGAATCAATGCAGCATGTCTAATATCATATATGAATCCCCAATCACTTCAATCGTAGGCTTGACCAAATCCAAAGCAACAAGGAACCTTGATTTCAAACCAATGCAACATGTCTAATATGAATCACCAGTCACTTCAATTGTAGGCCTTATCAAGGCTGATTTTAAGGAACAAGGAACCTTGATTTGTCTCCCTTATCCATTTCATGGACCCCAAACTTGTAATCACTATATCCAAAATAAATCTACCTTGAACAAAGTTACAAACCTAGTTTGTTTAGGTCTTACTATTGGTGTTGCAACATTTTGGATATGTAGGACAAGGGCCTTTACAATTATCTTATACGAAACATTTAAGAGAGTAATGGGGCACCAACCCTCGATAGTATATGTAGCTGAACATTTTGGGATTTGCTTGATCAAGGCTTGGTTCAAAATTTTTGAAACTCTGCCTCGTCGGAAAGCCTCTTGCACCACCTTAAAGAGTTCATCCCCCACTATGTCCCAAATGGTCTTGGAGGATTTATAGGGTAGGCCATTCAACCTTGATGATTTCCCATTTTTCATTTTGTTAAGAGGCACAAACACTTCAGCCTTGGAATCTCTTTACCCAAGGTTTCACTTTCTAGGGAAGAAACCTTGCTTGGGACAACCTTTAAACATTCTTTCCTTGTTGTATCAATTGACGTGATGTGGGGTAAGGAGCAAAAATATTTTTGAAGTGTACGCAAAACATATTCCTAATTCCTCTTCCAAGGTGCCATCTAGTTTTCTTAGTCACAAGATTCTCCTTGAAGCACTCTTCCATTTAAGGAAGTTAAAATAGAACTTAAAGGGCTCATCCTCCTCGTGGATCCAATGGAGATGAGCCCTAAGCTTTACACCCTTTACCTCTGTACTCCTCGTTGTACTTAATAAAATGATACAATCTGTCAACCTCTTCTTGAAGGTGATTATTTACTAAATCTTCATTAAGAAGAGTTTTAACCTCTTCAAGTTTCTCTCTAGCCTGCTTTATCATGCACTTACATTTATGGGCCATTATCCTGCCCCAACCACAAATCAATTTGATTGAGCGACGAACTGTAGCTTCCCACCAAAAGATTCAACCCCTTTCACCTTGGGGGCGAGGCACTAAATTCCACTCATTATGAACTAGTGCCCTTATGCCCTCGGAAGCTAGGTGAGAGTTATTAAGTTTGAACTTTGAAGGGGGTTCCAACTTCCAGACAATTCATATTGTGACTGGCCAGAGGAAAGAGAAGATACTATTGGGTGGTGATCTAAACCGAGAGCATTGATAATAACATCTACTGGTCAACAAATTGCAGAATTGGAGAGGGTCTCCTTTCGATGATAAAATTTGTGCAGGGGCACTTGGATGTACTCATTCCTTGACCTCATATTGCACTAGTGAAACAATCCACTATAATCAAGATTTTTTTTCCCTTTTAGTTGCAATAAAAAAAATGCAAAGAAGCT
Source organism: Larix kaempferi (assembly GCA_027924585.1). Classification (NCBI taxonomy): domain Eukaryota; kingdom Viridiplantae; phylum Streptophyta; class Pinopsida; order Pinales; family Pinaceae; genus Larix; species Larix kaempferi. The sequence continues at coordinate 22,945,302 of BSBM01000887.1, forward strand.
TTGTGCTTATTCAATGGTGACATCTCATATATTGTGTCAAGAAGACTATGCCCCCTTCACAATCTCCTTCCTACAACTCTTGGTCTAGCATAGAAAGAGTACTTCCTACCATTGCCACCCGATGCATTACCAAATCTACAAGAAAAGAGAGCCACAAAGGATGCAAATCACATGTTCCAAAATTTCAATCCAAAAGGGACAACTTGCCTAGTTAATATTTGTTAGATTAAAGTTCGTCCTACATGATTGAACATATGCCAAAGAGTCAATAATGTTCCATGTTCCAAACTGTACTCTATAGCACATCTAGCTATGGATTTTGAATTAAACAAGAGACAAAGATACTTGGATCCATGGCGCCAATATAAGATCTTGGAGATTCCTTAGAGTTCGTACTTCGTAATACACTATTTGTTAAAGGCCTCTTCATTACACATTTATGGAGGAAATAAATGATGATTGCCCTTTGCTCTAGATTTTTCCTCTCCTTGGCATAGTTAACATTGTTTTCAAGGAATACATTAAACCCATCATCTAATTCATGTCAATTAGTTTCTGTTGAATTGAGGTGAGCCATCATCACCTCAAAATCTTGTTCTTTCACCCTCTCATTAGAACCAAACTCATTTATTTCCAATCTTTAGAAGACACAACAATGTGATTAAAGTTTTGAGATGTTGAAACGACATTCTTAGAGATTGTAGTAGTGGGTTCAAAGTTTTGTCCATTCTTGGGATATGTTAATTGTGTTTCTTCCTAGGTTGAATTTAGCATCTCAAAAACCACCTCTTGAAAATAGTCGAGTTTTGTCAGACCAAGAAACCAAACTAGGGTCCAAACTCAACCCTTGTGCTAATGAAATGGTTGGTCAAACTCTAGAGTAGGATGCATGTGAGCAAAATTCAGATTTTTTCTAGGCGTGACATTTGATGCAAGGAGATGCGTGGTAGAATTGTGTAGGGCAAAGAGGTGTGTCTACAAACCATCTTTGGGGTTCGAAGGTAAATTTACTAGATTTAAGTCATTCAAGCCAACTCACGAGGGCATATCCTTGCCTTTTTTGATACACAAAAGAGGTTAGTCGCTGATTTGAGGGTTCCATTTTAGCTTCGAATCTGTTGCAAAAATTCACACCGTGCTTGAGCTAGGGCTCGAGTATTTAATCTGGGTAAAGTCACAAGTTAGGTTTTGTTTGTGTGATCGTTCTCGTTGATCATAGGTTGAGTCCAAAACTTTAGTAGAAAATAAATTATTCACGTGGTTGCCCACAAATTGGACCAAGGCCATAGATGAATGAGCCATTAGTAGATCTGGGCGAATCTCATAAGCCTTTGTGTTTCCACCAGATTAGGGGCTCATTGAGCCCTTGAACATCTTTCCTACTTGCACCATTGGTTGCTCTTCATCCTTTGGATAAAACTGAATTGACATGATGGCACAGTGTGATTACATTTAAATTAGATTCAATTTAAAGTAATGCCATTAGTGGCACAATGTATTGGCTTGCAAAGACAAAGACTAAAGTTAGCATGATTACTACTTAATCTAGTTACTTTGGGCAATCCCAACTGATCCAGCAGGTAACTCATATAGTTGTAAAAAATATTTGATGATTATTATGCTTCTAATGATGCTAGTTTGGTTTTTGAATTGTCTTCTTATAATGTTCATCATTACTAATCTCCCAAGAATTATTTCCATGCTTTTGATAATACTACGTTTGTTCTAAAATGTCTTATCATTCGGTTATGTCATAGCTGGTGTCATTTACCATTATTTTTGTATAAATGCAAACATTGTTTATATGATTGCCAACAGAGTGTAGACATGTTTGGAGAGCGTGTTGGATTTTTGAAGTTCAAGGCTGAGGTAGTGGATAAAGCAACGGGATCAAAGGTAATTTATAGGTTTTTGTTATGGCATCTTAAGGCAGTGAACATTTTTTTTACATAGAAATTTCAAATTATTGGTCTCTTTTTGTTCATATGTCCTTATTTATAAGAAATCTAGACGCTGACATGAAGCCAAAAGCTGTCTGCTTCAACTAAATAGATCACCATGTTTGAATCATTAAGAGTCAACATTGAAGAGAAAATCTAGTTGATAAATCCAGCTTTTTAAATTGTAAACTTAGGCAATTCCATAAATTAAAGCCTATTAGTCCATAATAGTTGAAAAACACATTTGGAAGGGTTTAATTGGATTCCAAAGGCTGAAGTATGATTAATGGTGATGCATGGTAACCACATGTTAAACCCCCTTTGATCAAGTCAAAATGTCGAAAAATTTAACTTTGGTCAAAGTTGGACAATGTTTTCCAATGATTAAAAAGACACATCCAATGCCTTTAGGAGGACAAAATAACATCTCAAATAATATATATTGATAGTGTACTAGTGTTACAATGTATACATTACACAAGTGACTTGTGTGACTCATCACATAGCTTCAAAGTTCAAACATAAGAAAAATTGCATAAACTAATACATAGCATGGAATCAATATTTTATATTCATGCCACCATCTAAAAAATCATAAAAAATATTACAAAGATCATTCCTCTCTTGGGTGAAGTGGATGGACAAAGTCAACAAGGCAAGTCAAGTGAAGGATTGGTCAAAGATTACTAATTGACTCAAGATAAAGGGATGAGGGGAACTCTGTGACATTCATCATTCAAGCAAACACTAGGGAGCGCGTCTCACAAATGGATGATGTGTAAGCATATGATACTCCTTTTGACATTGACAATCGGACTCAATCCCCTTTTCTTTGACTTTTGCTTATTAGCTCCTTCTTGGACTTGTCTTCTTTGATTTTCTCGAACTTCTTTCTTGTACTTTTTCTTCTTTTAGACCTTGGACTTTATTTTTCTGAGGCACATACAAGTTTAGACTTGCTTCTTTTACTTGATTTCTTGATTTATGCAATTTCACTTGGTCTTCTTTTGCTTTATTTCATTTAGGTGCTAATTTTGCTTTTACACTAGTATTTGGTACAAGGAGTCTTGGACTGGGAGTTGCTTCATGTGCCCTTTTTGAGGCACTGAAGGGGGAAAAGCCTTTCAAGTTTCAGGTCTATGGATCACATTTTTCCATGGAAACTTGCCATCCTAGTACATAGCAAGTCCATAGGGCTTTACAAGCATACGGCATTAGAAAGTAGTTCTCCTAGACATAGCCAATCCACAGGGCTTTACAAGCAGAAAAGCATAAAACATCAGAAAACCTTGTTGCACACATCAGTGCTGAGACACCAAGGGAAAACAGGGAGGCCTTCATAATGAAGAGGTCACAAAGGGGAGATCAAGAGTCAGTTTTTCAAATCTAAGCCAATGGTCTCAAGATACATGGGTGACATGACACGGAGATGGAGAGGTCAAAGGTGGAACCAAAAGAGGTTTACGATCCATGTAATAATCAAGAGATGTAAATTTAATGGCACGTGCATAAAACAATGACAACTTCTATGCATTAATCTACACAACATTCATACTAACCATGCTTATCAGAAACACAAGTGTAATCAACATGAGTAACATCTAGTACAATTATCACTATAGACCATATAATCCATAAATATAATCCTCAAGGCATGCACCTGGTACTGTAATATAATGGTATGGCATCATCACAAGGTAACATGTGGCAACAAAATATGACACCTTAGTAATCACAATCATCTCTGATTTGAATAACAACTCTCCTCTGAGAAAAATGAATCTTAGCCTTATACTGCTAAGCAAAAATAAGGGTGTGAGTCGTGACAACCCCATATATAATATGGTATAACTTCTGGCTCCATGGGGGACAAGTGCTTTGAGATAGAGAGTGCTTGAGAACCATTGTATCTTTGGTCTGCAGCAACAATCAACAACCAAAACACCTACAATAACAAAATATACCCTTGTTGCAGATCGGTCATAAGTATTCAAAAAATAAAATATAACAAAATGATTGAAAAAGAAGTATAGTGCTCAAAATTTTTCCAACTAAATGCAGAAATGAAATCTAATCTAGATAATAGGAGAAGAAAAGTGCTAAAAAATGTGCAAGCAAAATCTATTCTAATGTTCAAAGGTGAACTTATTTACCCTAGCTTGAACTTGAAGCCTTGGAGTCATCCAACTTGGTCATATAGACAGAGATTTGTGTACTCACAAAACGAGTAGCCAAGGTGGAGTCGGAGAATACATCACTGAAGAACATGCTTAATGAACATAAGCAACAAGAGGCCCTTCACCTCCCAAGTGACGCTTTACATGCTGAAATTCTTGATCTTAAAAACAAACAAGAGGAGATCAGATCACAACAGGCTACATTTGCATACATAATTAGGGGAAGAGATGCCATTCCCCCTTTGGTAGCAGTTGATGAGGTGGTACAAGCCAAATTGGTAGAGGAGCACTCTAAGCGGGCACGCGAATTGAACCTCAAAGTGAGGGGTCTCCCTTTACCTCTTCCATCCTCGGACCCCATGGTAGTTCAGACTTTATTTCTCATAGATAATCTAGATCTCCTTGATGTGATCTTAGATTGATCTTGGCTTGGGTCCGACTCCACTCTTTTCATTCAATTAAGGTCTACAACTAATTGAATTCGAGCTCTCATAGCTAAGAGAGGGTTGTTCTCTCTTCCATGTAAGATATTCCTTGACGAAGATCTCACAAGATCACAAGCCGTGGAACTCAAACACTCCAAAGAACTGGTTACAGCAGCACAACATGCAGGTAAATGGGCAGTCATCGGGAACTGTTATCACACAACTTGTAGTTGCCCCTAAAGATGATCCTATTCATGACGATAGACGAGATAGGAAACTAAAGAGGTGACCTGAGAGGGCCTCGATCCCCAGATGGATTGCTTGTCACACCAATTGAGGCACTCTTCGCTTTATGCTATCCAAGCCCCAGATAGCAAAGGGGGAGAGCCTGATCTACTCCCAACAGGTGAGATCTAATCCAATCACCAGATCAAACTATAAATCATAGTGGAAAAAATCAGCATCGGCAAAAAATCAGCGAGGGTCCAGAAAACATCTTCTAGGCAACATTGGCGAAAAAATCGGCAAACCGCAGAAAGCATTAAAAAATGCAAAAAATGTACTTAATTGGGTCAAAATTTCCTTACCGTTTTTTTCCATTATTTACCGGTTTTTCCCGATTTTTCTCGATTTTTCCTGATTTTTTCCTGATCTTCTCCGATTTTTTGCCGAATTTTCCCTATTTTTGCCGATTTTTTGCCCATTTTTTCCAGAGTCAGATTGTTTGAAAAATCGCGATTTTTCGGGACATCGCCGATTTTTTCCACTATGCTATAAACAAGAGTATGTAAGGTGAAGTATGTAAAATCCTAGATCTAAGGGATGAAGTCACTGCAGAGGCTTAAGGAAGATGAGATATTGACTTGGATTGCTTCAATTAAAGTAACTCATGAATTAATAATGGATCTAGGATGTAGGTGCTAGGACAAATGATCAAATCTAATTGCCTTGGGAAACGTGGATCAAATTTAGGGAAAATGGTCCAAGGTAGTAGATATGGATGAATTAGGGCTTTCTAGCAAAACTTGATGATAGATCTCATAGTATTATCACACACAAGCTTGAAAATGAGTCTTTTAACAACCCGGAAGACAGACAAACCAAGGAGGGCGCAAGGCTTGGAAGATCAGTGCTTAGGGAAAGGGCAGATGGAGTCTGTTACCAACTAATTCGTACAATAGTTGGATTTCCCGTGAGCCACTAGTGTTGTGAACATTTACAATGTTCAGAATTCTAGAAGTCATTTTCATGGCCAACTTTGGTCCCTTTGTAATAAATTGCATGTTCATACCCCCTTGGGGATATTGTAAAAATGTACTAGCAAGACTGTCTTATGTAAAGAACTTGGCTTCCTAGGACTTAGGCACGAAAGGTGATCATTCCATGGTGTTTTTTCCTTGTCAATTATGCAATGCTGAATAAGCGTTGTATAATCGATGAGTTTTTCACCGCTCCTCCAAAGCTGGAATGGTCGTCTTAGGGGTTAGGCCTTAGGAGGTTATTAAAGTTCATGTGTCAATTGTTATGAGCTTGCTAGACATATACTTGAGTCACTATGAACATGCACTAAGTCCCCTAAGAGTTTGAGTCAGTTCAGACAAAATTATTGTTTTCTAGTTTTACGAGCTTTTTTAATGATTTTAATTAAAAATCAAAACTATGATAAAAGTGTCAGATTTCCACCAAACTTGGTCTCTAAGGTTCATAAATTATTTAATAAGTGGGTTGTAGTTATTAAGCCCAAATTATCGCCAGATCTATCAGATCTATAAAACTAGGGTTTTAACAATGAGGGTTTTAAATGATCGATGGGTAAAATGCATGAAAACCAGTACGTACCTTGTAGATCTTACCTCAAATGCTTGTGTCCGCCAAGTACATTGATGATCCTTTCGATTAGTTACAATTCCAAGCAAGATCTAGTTGATTTTAAGCTAAAACGTCCTAGCCCAAGGAGGAAATATGTCTTCTTTCATCTGCAAATTCAAACAACCCAAGTTAGATTTGATCCACAAGTAAAAGATGAACTAAGCATGGCATATCACAGAGAATGAATCAATGGACAAAATCATAATTGAAAAACTCCCTGAGATATGAAGACCCTCCAAGCAAGTCGCACCCCTGCACAAGATGAATTGGACCTCCCCCTGAAGATGTTGAAATCACCTGTAAATCACTTAGATGTCCAAAAGAAAAGATTTCCAATCATGTACGAAAACATTCATCAACTCACGAGAAGTAGATCTGCAAAATAATATTTTATTCCAAGAGTTCCAGAGCCCAAAGGTGCCTTTACAATGAGGGGGGTCTCTTCCTTAAATAGGAATGAGAGAGACCAAAACCCTAACCACTTTTTGAATGAGTGGTAGAGATCAAAAGATAAAACAATATTAATCGACGACTAAGATGAGACGGAAATACAATACATGGATCAACTCACTAAAAGAGGGGGTGCGCACTCACTAAGTGGCCCTAGGGGGTCGCACCACATGACAAGTGACTGGGACAAGTGTAGTAAGCACATGGTGGGTCTAGGAGGTGTTTATATCCTTCACTAGCATCACCCCATGGCACAATGATAAATAATATGACTCAATAACATCACAAAGTGACCAAGTGACCAAATCGTGCCCCCCTCAAAAGCATAATAAATCATCAAAATAATGTCCCAGAGTGTGTATGGATCCCACTGAATGTTGCAAGTTGTGCCAGAAGATGTAGGATGCATCACAAATAACTTGTGAACAAACCTCATGCCAATTCCTTGCCTCAATTGCCCAAATCGATTTCCTTAGTGACCATTTTATTCCATTTTTAATCCTCAGAAAATCATATATAAAGTAATAAAATGCTTGTAGCTCTCTGGATGGTGCCCCAGGCACAAATATGACTATTCCAAAGTGTTTGGGGGTATGGTAATATGGTAATAACAAGTGACTAGACCCCATACTCCATCTGTAGCGCCCTTGGAGAACCAAATAAAAATCCAACTGTGCTGTCAGGCCATTTTATAATGGCAAATCTGCAATAAAGTGACAATCTGAGTGAAATCTCATCCAAAAGTGCCTGTAACTGATATCCAAGTGTGCCAATGGACTCAGAAGGTCCAGATGTACTAGAGATGAGTACTCATACACCCTATGGCCACCTGGATAATCATCTATAGTCTCAACCATGCCCAGACACATAAAAATAATGGTCTGTAAATAATAGTAACAATAAAAATCCACCAATCCATCATGTGAAACTTGTGTCTGCTGCATGGAACCATCAAATGGGCATCACAGGACCATAAATCATCAACCTCGAACATCACTGATCCAACTCATCTCAGATCCTATGGTTGACTTGGTCAAACTAGGTTGACTAGGTCAAGACTGATCAAAATATGACCCAGGCTTGAAATGCGTGATGCTGCAAGTGCAAATGGATAAGGTATGCTCTTTTAATCATTCTAATAGCAAGAATTAAAGTATAAAGTGGCATTTCATTGGCGGTTAAGCAATAATTATATCAAATATAATTCCAAAATTAAAATAATCAATTACTCAAAACAAAACCTCAGGATTATACTCATTTCATGGATGTGACCATTTTGCTAGAAATGGGTGAGGGTGAAAAATGCAAGGCTAGGATAAGGGAATGACTTTACTGACTCAACACTGTGATACTTTGGATAAGGGAAAAGGAATACACACTTAAGCATATGCTGGATAATATACACAAAGGGAATGGCAGCGTCTCACAAATGAATGAGTTGTTTTGAGAGGTGCTTATTCAACCTTAGCAAATGTCTACAACTCACATCCAAGCTGGAACCAACTCCGTGAGGATATTTACCAGAACCGCCGTAACTAGGTGCACAACTAACCGTAACTGGAGGTTCTAGGGGACACTTAGAATTAGTTGCCCCTTACTCCATCTCACATCCCAACCCATAGGATCCGTAAGGTATTAATCATTACATTTAATCATGGCCAACAGTCTTTGGATTTACCATACATTTAACCACTTCTTTTTAGGCCTTAGGACCCTTTGGATTTTGCATGTGCTTAGAAGCACAACTAATCGCAGCTTTCATCCAGGGTGCTTTTACATTTCAATTTCCATAGCCCTCTTTCATTGTGTTGAGAAGCACAGTTTTAGAACAAAAAATGAAAGTAAGATGCTAATCTAACAACTAACCAGTTTTATTTTTGATGTAGGAAATAAAGAAAGCTTAGAAAGTAGCAAGATAACCAAACTCAAACAACTTAGAAAAGCTCAGAAAACACTCAGCACTTAGAAAAAGAAAGACACTCAAATCCTACTGCTCAAATGAGCTTATTCAAAGGCCTACCTACCCTAGACTAAACAGGATAAAGGAGTCCAAATCAAGTTAAGTCAGGGATGTAATCCCTCAACTCCCTTTGATTGATAGGTAGCATGATATGCTATCCACTCCCAGTGGTGAGAAAGCACATATCGTCAATACAACGCTGAACCGTGAGTGGTCCAACCCAAATGTCATCAGATCCCCTGGATCGTACGTAAAGTATATGGTTAGGCACTATGACCTTATCACCGCTAGAAAATCTACGGTAATTCACAGATTCAGGGATTGCTTCAATGTTGCGGGTCGGAATAGGATGGACATCAGTACGGTATCGTGGTTGAGGGGTGATTATCCTCGAGTTCCTACTAGGAGGAACTGCATCAAATCTGGGAGGCCCACCTTCTCCCTCGCTTCCAACTTATCCCTGAAGAAGATAAACTGCTTCCCCACCAAAGCTGGTAATTTGCACACATGCTTCTCGCACAATATGGTAATATGCTCATGTGCTTCTCACACAATATGGAAGATGCCTATCCTTTCTAACTATGTGCTAGAAAGGTCAAATCAAATGTCCCTTCATGTTAGACATCATCACATGAAGGACATCCTGAGCTGCAAAGCTCAGTGTTTCCACTTCGCGCGGGAAGACCTTTTGGCATGTGCTCCACCAGAATCATACTCCAGTCTCACACTGTCTGCTGTAGAAGCTCCCTCTGTCTCTGGAAGCCATCCCACTGCAAGTCCTGTAACCTTCACTGATGCCACATGTCGGGACATCTCATCTCGCTCATCCATCAGTGACAAGTCATACCAGTTGAACCTCTTGCCAACATTGGAGGAAGTAGGCTCTCGCTGACTCCCTTGAATAGAAGACGAACTAATCGGTACCACAATAATCTCTGGAGCATCTCGCTCTCTCCTCTGAACTATGGACTTACTACTCGACGCCACATCAATCCTGGAAGCATCTTGCTCACCATCTGTCTCAAACTCAGGACCTGTTATCCACCTAGATCCTCCTGCTGTAGGCTTCCCACGCACCACAAACTCTCCATCTCTCCGATGACCTATCAACACAGGGTCAACTGGATCCACTCCCAATACATAAATGAAAATGTGTTCACACTTGAACCATACCACATATCCTGCACCCTCCAAGGCTGGAATTGAGAGTGTTCTATCTTGCAGCCCTGGAACATAGAGTACTCTTGAATTCTCCAGAAGCTCTCTGAATTGTAGCTGGAACCGTACTCGTCCCAATCCTCTGACTGCATGCACTATGCCATCTCTATCCTGTACGAGTTGCTCTGGAATAGTCTCAATAGTGAGGAAGGCATCTCGCCTCCTAGTCATGTGACTGCAATATGCACTATCCACAATCCACTTCCCAACATCCACTGGTCCGCTACTACTGCAACTCGAAACAACTGTGGCAAGAGAGAATTCTTTCTCGAACTGTGTAGTGTACCTCTCTATCTTAGCTGTAGCTGCAACTTGTTCCCTCTTCTCCTGCTTACCCCTCTTCTTCTTTGGACATTGGCCAACATAATGGCCAAAATCATTACATGCATAACACTTGACTCTGCTCAGGTCTTTCTGCTCACCTCTCTCCTACTTGGCCCCTCCCATAGGGCCCTTCTTGGATTTCTTGCCTTTGGCAGATAAGGCAACATTCTCCTCATCCTCCTTACTATTGGAAGAGCTCCCCTGCACAAATCCTCTCTGGGTCTCCTCCTGCACAAAATTATCCTAGGAGGGCATGTTCTCTCGTGCAACAACGACCTCTACGAAGACTGCGCACTGCTTGGATGCTCCATTTAGTGTCGTCCTCACTAGATCGCTGCCTTGTACAACCTCCCCAATTGCTGCAAGCTCATCTCTGACCTAGGTGATCCGAGTGTTACGATGGTACCAGCACCAGCATACCTGCGGAGGTGCCCCAGGGAGAGGGTGTCTTTTTTTTAACCAGGAAGCGTGTTTAGCCAGCTTATTCTAAGGTGGCGTTATGGCTAGACCCTCTGGTTTCTCCTCTGGAAGTACTATGGATTAATGGCATCGTTGACTGCCTCATAAAAGGGTTTGAAACCTTGAGGTTGGTGTCCAGGGCTTCCAAAGGTGGTGTTATCACCAATCTTGTAGTTGCCTCTACAGATGGATCCAAGGTGGATGGTAGAGGGGACAGGAAACTAAAGTGGTGAACCAAGAGAGCCCTAGTTCCCAAAAGGATGGTTGTCACGCCAACCAAGGCACTCTTCACTTTAGCTATCAAAGCCAAGATAGCAAGGGGGAGACCCAGATCTACTCCCAACAGGAGAGATCAACCCAATCACTAGATCAGATCAATCAAGTGAAGTACGTAGGGTGACAGGTATGGAACCCTATAAACCACTGTGAAGGCTTAGGAAAAGTGTGAAATGATAGGGAAAGATAACACACAGTGATTCTATGATTAGTTATGATTCCAGGATTAAAAGCTAGTTCAAAATGGTCAAAATCAACTGCCTTGTGAAACATGACCCTTAAAACAGGGAAAGTGTCCCAAAACGTAGATATGACAGTTAGGGCTTTCTAGCTATGCTTGATGAAGGGATATGACAATGTCTAAGTGTGCAAGCAACCAAACAAGGATCAACCCACAGGAAAACAGGGCAAGCTAGGAAAGTCGTGAGGGCTTGGAGAGATCAGTGTCTTGGGGTTTGGGCCTATGGAGTCACCCAAGTAAGACGTTTTTGAGAACCCACTTTGCAAATTGGCCGATCTACAATACCCAGAAAGGATTTGCCCAATGATCAAGGGGTTTGATCAAGAGAATTTTCCGAAGAATTTTAGTTGATTTTAAATGAGGGTTTTAAATTAAATGACAGATGGATAGATCAATGGAATGAGAAACTTACCTTGAGATCATACCTGAGTGATGGAAGAGGTTGCCATGTTGTTGAGGAATGTTCTCTCAGAGATCAAATGAGAGATCTTTGATTTTTCTTGCCACAATGGGATGCCCTAGTCCACATGTGTGCCCTCCTCTTCCCATCAAACCAAGGAAATCGATTCAATCAGTAAGATCAGGAATCGAATAAATACAAGCAAATAGCGATAGCAACATGAAGTAGAAGGTACTAAGACAGTAATACTCCCTGTTACCGATGAAGACACCCCAAAGAAGAGGTAGGGAGAGTCTCCCCTACCAATGTGTCCTCCTTGAACCAATTCCGCCTTCACCTGTAGATGAGAAATACATGGAACAAAATGATAGCAAGATAATCTCCAATAACCCAGTGCAAAGGAAGAACAAACAGTCGAACTCCAAAAGCATTCACCACCACAAGACAAGTAGATGCAATAATAATTTTCTATTCCAATAATCCAGAGCCAAAAGTCCCTTTACAATGAAGAGCTCTCTCCTTTAAATAGGATGGAGAGACACCAAAACCCTAACCACCTTTTGAATGGATGGCTAAGATTAAAAGATCAAAGTGATCTAATCAATGGTTGAGATGAGCTCAACATAAAAGTACATGGATCAATATAACAATATAATACATCAATGGACCAAATCGCCCTAGGAGAGGGGGGTCCCACCAAATGTCAATGATAAAACATAAGATCTAGCTCATGGTGGGGCTAGGGGGTCATGACTTGCCTCCCTAGTGTGTCCCCATGGCACAATAACATAAAATAACCAAGCTAGACACCAAATCGTGCCTCTCTGGGAAAGTCGTGAGCCTTATGAGGCTCCAGAAAACCATAAAAGTGCTGGAGAGATGAGTGTAGGGCCCACTAAAAGCTGAAACTGCTGGAGAAGGTGTGGAAGACATCCCACTCATCATCAAAACTCATCCCATGTCAATCCCTTGCCTCAATAGCTCAAATCGAATCCCTCAGTAGCCATTTTCACCATTTTTAATCTGCCTTGGGAAGTGTGAAACTGCACAAACTGCCTCCTGGAGTGCCTGTGCTGTCAAGGTGATCCCACTAGGCTCTCTGGGAGGGGGGTAATATGGTAATAACAAGTGGCTAGACCACTCCCTCCATGCATAGCGCCCTAGGTGAACCAATCCAATCCAACCTCTGCTCTGACAGGCCATCTGACAAGCCAAAACTGCACTAGGATGCCCAACTGAGGCCAATCATCAAACTACTGCAAGTGCCAAAGGTTAAAACATGCTCTACAATTCATTCAAGTAACAATTATAACAAGAAGTAATCATTTACTGGTGATCTACAATCAAATGTATAAGGCTTTTAATTATTATTATGACTCAGACTAGACTTTCAAGACCATACTCACTTCATAGGTGTGATCAATTTGCTAGTGAAGGGTGAGGGCTAAAAGTTAAAAGGATAGGCTAAGGGATGACTACTAACTTGAAATTGTGACACTTTGGAAATGGAAAGGGAATACACACTCTAACATATGTTGGACAAGCAGTAACACAGGGGATGGCAGTGTCTCACAGATGGGTAAGTTGTTTAAAGAGTGCTTATTCGACTTAGGCATCATGTCTACTTTTAAAGATGATCCAAGTTCATTAGGATCCATTGATTTCACTTTATGGCCTACATAACCCTTCGGATCTCAGGTGTGTTAAGAAGCACAACGAATTGCAGCTTGCATACAGGGCATGTTTATACATATACATAAGGTCAACAATCGTTTAGATATAGAGTTTAAGAACCATTGTTTTTTTAGACCTTTTTTATACTCTTCTAGGAGTATTTATAGCGTTTCATTGCTCTTGCCCTTTACTCACGTGTGTTGAGAAACACATTCTAGAGTTTACAGTTTCCATGGGCGAATTTACATAAGTTTCCATAAGTAGTACATGAGCTTTCAGTTTTAGCCAACACATCTTAAGTGACTAGGGGGACTTCGTACCAGTGCCAAACATCGAGACAACCGACCATAATGATTTAGGACTACAATCCAACTCACCAAAGGTAAGTTCTGTCACCAACTCAGAGCCGAGACACAAGAAACAAGGAAGCTTATCCAACACAGAGGCTAAAGTGGGGGAAGGTCCTCCATGCCATTAGTCAAGTAGTAAGTCAGGGTAATAAACAAACTGGGAGGTAATGGATGGATGAAGACAATGAATAATGAGACCAACACTAGCAAGCCAAAGTATGGTGGGAATGATCACCTCTATTCTCCCTAGGGAGGGTAAAACCAATGAGTATGGGTAGTGAACTTCTAAGTCTGAGTGGGGACAATATAATATATAAAGATACAACCAGGTCCACATATCTATATGATCGCCAGATCATGATACTAAATGCTAAGACATGTTACAAGAATGAATATAAAAGCAATATAACCATAACACCATAATATACCTGCTGAGTCATATACCTGAATGCACATAATCTGAACCAGCATCTGTCGTCTGAAACTGCTGCTGCAACTCTGGGAAATACTCACTGCTCTGTATAAATGGCTAAATGGCTACATCAGTCATCTCTCTGAGTATCCTGAAACTCAGTCATGGCATGGGGAATAAAACTGCTGTCCATAATAGATGCTCATCTCAGCATCTCAATGTAAGGGAACTGGCTGAAAAGTGTACTGGAATCAGAAAAATAGTGTATGGTAGCCCGACTACTATATATGTGATAGTAGGTGGGTCATTGGGTCACATGACCCTGACCTTGTTTTATCACTCCAGCGGCAGGTTCTTCAGCACCGAGGCAGATACTCATCCTTCATAGCACCTCTAGCACCCTCCTGGCCCTCCAGTTCACCAACGCCCTCTCTCTGGGCCCTCCTACAGAGGATGTCGTCATCTTCCTGGGAAGACTGTAATGCTTGATAAGGGGGGGGGGCGTTGACGGTTTTTCATCATTGTTGGGGTTAGTTGGGGCATGACGACCCCCCCCCTACGTAGTTTGGCCTTCAATTGGTCAAATTTGGCCTTATTCAACCATTTTGCTCATGTTTGGGTCAAAGCTGGGGAAAAATACCCAATTTACCCACTTTTATCATTATTTTATATTATTTTTGTTTTAATTTTAAGTTGACATTTTTAATATTAAATTGACCTTATTTTATGTAAAAGTGAGTGTGAGATCATATAAATTCAATCTGCTCACTTCATTTTCATCATCAACTTTTGGGATAAGATCATTATGTCTGCTATTTGTCCTAACTAGGGCTCTTTGAAGGGATGCACTCCTTGATGAAGGTTATTTTGCAAGTTTGAAGCTTTTCTTGGAAGTTTTACTATTGTTCATGCCATTGCTAAGGTGAAGCTAGAGTTGTTTGCTTAACACATGCACTTGGAGGTATCTATACTTTTGGTTTGATGTCTCTAGGCCAATTTGTATGAAAGTGATGCTTGTTAGGGTTGAATGGAAGCCATTGTTGCTTCATTTTGTCTTGATTTGCATTTCATTTTTGTCATTGATCACCATTGCATTCAAGCTTGAGCTTTAGGTTTTCAAGTCTTGCTTAAGCTAGGCTTCCTCTACGAATGCTAAAAATTGTGGAGGTGAGCCCTAGTTTGCTAAGCTTGCCAAGTACCATCTCAAGGAGGGTTGCTCCTCTCATTGATGCCCTAGGTTTGGTGAATAGTTGTCTTTTGAAACCCTAGGTTGCTCTCTCTACCTTTTAACCTAAAATCTGAGTTTTGTACATTTGTAATTATTATCTAGGGTTAAAATTTTGCATTTCCATGGTAGAATTAGGGTTAGAATTAGGTCTGCAATTTTATGATAAAAACTCTAAAAATTTTTAATTTTTTTTTTTTGTATTGTTTGGCGTCCCTAAAATTTCGGCCCTTCCTCCTATAATTTCGGCCTGTTTTATTTGTCCCTAAAAACCCTAGGGCGAAATTTTAGGAGCCCTAAAAATCCCAAAATTATCAAAAACTCCCTAAAAAGCCCTAATTTCTGAGTTTTTTCTGTCTTGTAAATATCTCTGAAGCACGAATCGCAAAGGACTCGCGAGTCTGTGCGAGTGGAACCCTAGCCCGGGTAATCGTGGCAAACTCGGCCACGAACTCGCCAGTTGCCGCGAACTCGGTGAACTCGCTGGACTCGGTGAAGACTCGGCTCACTCGTCACAACTTGGCTGCAGACTCGGTCGTAGATTGGACCCCGCGGACGGAGATGAAAAACAACGGGAAAATTGACGCAAGAGAATTATTAAAGCCGGCGACCCCCATTATGTCATGCATCTCTCGATTCAGTGGTCGTGGTCGTGTTCGAGTTCTATTGTCGTGTTCGAGTTCTGTTGGGTCGTGGTCGTGGGAGTTCTGCACAGTGCAGCCTTCTGGTCGTGTTCCAGTTCGAGTTCTGTTGGGTCGTGGTTGAGGCCTGCTGGTCGTGTTCCAGTTTGAGTGTGGTCGTGTTCCAGTTTGAGTTCGGGCTTCAACTCGAGGTTGGTTGCATTTGTTTTTTATTTTTTTTAAGTATAAGTTTATATTATTATAAGTTATAACATTTGTTTTTACTATTTTTTAGTTTTAGTTTATTTATTTTTTAATTTTTACGTGTTGTTTTTTTATGGGCAAATGCCCCGTGGCTGAGATACTCAGCCCATAGTCGACCATGTGGCTGAATATCTCAGCCACAGGGGATTTTAATTTTTGCCCATAAAAAAAACACTTAAAATTAAAAAAAAAATCAAACTAAAATTAAAAAAAATTCAAATTAAGTATCAAACTTCAATTTTTTTTTATTGTTTAATGATTTTTTTTATATTGTTTCACGAAATTTTTAAAAAAATTGGCCTTGTGGCCCCGTGGGCCCGTGGGCTGAGATACTTAGCCACACAGTATCTCAGCCCACGGGCCACAGGGCCATTTTTTTTAAATTTCGTTAAACAATAAAAAAATAAAATTTAATTGTCTTTTAAGTTTAATTTTTCATTTAAAATTAAAATTAAATTTAGTTTTAATTTTTTATACTCAGCCACAGGGCATTTGCCCATAAAAAAATCAGTAATCACCAATTTAAAATTTCTAAGCCACACAATCGACTGTGGGCTGAGATATTCAGCCACAGGGCCTGTGGGCTGAGTAGAGGACTGAGGTTTTAAACTCTTTTTTGTGCCAAAAATGTACAATAGTTTTTTTTCCTATTTGCCGAGTCTTGCTGAGTCTGTCTCGAGTCTTTCCCGAGTTTTTCCCGAGTCTACGAGTCATATACCAGCCGAGTATTTGCCGAGTCCGAGTCGTGCAGCATTGGTAAATATTATGTTAAATTATTTGATTTTCTGAGTTAGTAGTTTGTTAAATTCGTGTTAAAACTAATCCTAAAAAATCCTAAATCTGTGTTTTAAGTCTTATTTGACTGCATAAAACCCAGCTACTGTCCTCGCTGCTCCTTTCTCCACCCGAGCCTTTGCATGCTCCTCCCATCCACAGCCACTTACCTTCTCATTGCTCCCTGCGCTGCTCCCCTTCCAAGCTCTCTCCTCCCTTCCTACCATCGAACCCCTTCTCCACTTCCCATCATTCTTCCTCGCTGCCCTACCTATCCCTCTTTCTCCATCACCGAACCTTCCTTTACCCTTTACACAGGTCTGCCCTGTGGGCAGCCCTTGTGTGCCCTAATCCTTGCCCTAATACCTGTAACACACACTCAGAAACATAACAAAAGTAAATTTCAGTATTAAAATTAATAACAAGGCTCATTCAAGGAATATAAATCGTCACAACTAAACATGTCATATGCTGTTATATTTTACATACATGCCTGTCAGTAACATTTGATTTAAGTTATTGTGGCATTTGTGTGATCTCCTGTGGTTAAAGGTGATTATAGGAAAGTGATATAGGCTGCAAACTTGTCTAACTGTGGTCACTTTTCAGATCTGAAATTGCATTAAATTAGATTATTCTTGGCATCTTAAATGACTGTGTTGGATTGACATTTATTGGGAGATGTTAGAGCTGGTATACATACTGAACCACAGTACTGGTTAATGGTGAATTAGACTAATACTTAATTGTTAATGCTGATCTGATTTTCTGTGGTTATCCACTGTGTAAACTCAAAACGCAGATTTCTATTACAGATTGGTAAGACTAATCAGTTTAATGAACATCTTTTGGATACTACATTTGATACATATTGATT
This sequence comes from Larix kaempferi, assembly GCA_027924585.1. Taxonomy (NCBI): domain Eukaryota; kingdom Viridiplantae; phylum Streptophyta; class Pinopsida; order Pinales; family Pinaceae; genus Larix; species Larix kaempferi. The sequence continues at coordinate 22,963,237 of BSBM01000887.1, forward strand.
GACGAATGACACCTATTAAATGATATTAGTCTACATTGTTGACGCATATTTGCACTGGTGTACAGTCTCTTGCATTCCATTTATGATTGGCTGTAATTGCATCCAAGTACATAATATTGACAACAATCACTAAACACTTGGTTATTGGTTGAAGTAGGGTGGCAATATAGTCTTTTGATCCAATATTGATTATTACATTACATGTGCACATGTTTTTATATTTCATTGAATGATCTAAGTGGATTATTAATATTGATTCTCATCATATCTTTTGCACTCACTAGCATTGATCATAATATTATTGACTCCATTTAGGCACTTGTCTAACTATAAGATTGCATAGAATATAGTTGGTTGGTTGTTCTAGTGGTTTACAGGATTCCATAAGGATACTTCTCCTTGGAGGTTTCGACTTCCGAAGAAGTTAGAACGGTGACCGAGGTGACATTGGGTCACTTTTCTTATATGTGCTTACTGGGAATTAGCGCTGTTAATTTACCCGGTAACACCGAGTAAGGTAAGAGGTCACATTCTCAGATTCTGCCATCTATATGCTTTTCAACTTCTTGCTCAGTACCATCTTTCGATTTTCATTCGAACTTTGGTACAACTTGGTTAAGGCATCCCACATCAATAAGCTCGGTCTTAGAGGTCAAGTGTGGGATCACATGATCCTTCACCGCATCAAGTATTATCCTCTTCGCCTTGATGTCCTTATTGAAAGCTGCCAACGCTACTGCATCAGTTGCTGCGGGAATTTGAACTAGATTTGCTTGAGTGTTGTTCACCACATCATCCCACAACTCATTCTCCTGTAGTATAAACACTATCCTTTCTTTCCAAGGAATGAAGTTGTCTGCCCCATCTAGCCTATCCTCCAACCTCAACCCCGTGGCCATCACACTGAAAAGGTAAGTCCAAATCTACCTCTGATGAACAAAAGAAAACTCCCTCTTAAGTCTGAAAATCACAGTCAACAATTCTGCCCCTCATGCTCTGATACCATGTAAAAATATATCTCAGTTTCAAGTTTAGTTCAGTACTTAGTTTAATGTCCTACTCCAATAGAACAATCACTGCTGCAATAGGAATATTTACTCATAAACAATACTGAAGCTTGAAACACCATAAAAATCACAAATTTAAATGAGCAGAATGTAAATATCAGCCACACACATGAAATTGTAGACTCAGGAATTTTTGGCCAATAAGCCCAGGAAAAACCCCTTAAAGGGAAAACCTGTGAGAGAGAGTGAGAGTATTTATTTCTTCTTCAAATATGAAAAAGTACAGCAATTAAACTACAGATAGACAGCTTATCTCAACCTTTTGGAGACTATCTTCATTTCTGAAAGTTTATTGACTGTAAATTGCCCATACTCGGCAATTACACATCATAGGAATTCATGCCCTCTCAACCTGTGCGAACTGTCCCTTTCCACAGTCAGCAGTTTCGAAGATTGTGCGCAATTAATGCATCTCTCCTTCTTGGTATGTGTGCCCACTGTAGCAGCAGCAAGCAGCCTAGGAATATGTGCCAAATCTGCTTGGAAACTTGTGCCCACTCATTGCCTAGAAACTTGTGCATCAACAGAACTGTTCCGGAATTTATTGCAACAATTAATGACTTAGAAATTTGTGCCAGACAATACAAATCTCTGTTAAGATTATATGCTACTATAGACTAAATTTCAACTTCATTAGCAATCAATACATTATTCACAATAGCAGCATCATAAGGATCTCTGAAAGATACACAATCACAAAGCACAAAACAATATATCCTGGGAAACCCTCAAGGGGAAGAAAATCCAGCAAGAACTTCCTCAATATAGATGATCAAAGTACAATGCCCAAAATAGGTCTCACAAATAAGAGAGACAAACCCAAACTCTATACCCAAGCCAATCCTCCTCCTCCTTCGCAAATCTCTCTCTCTCTCCTCTAATGCGAACTGCACAAGTGAGTGATGGTACAAATGAGAGGAACTCACTCTCTATTTATACTTTACCTTTTACTTGACTTTTATCCCAGCTAGGTCGGCCTCACTTTAACTGACTGGTCCGACCTCTCCTAGAAAGATTCAAATAATATTATATTACATTCTTTAGCGTACTAACGACCCGACTTACAATGGAGGTTTTTCCTCATGACTTTTACATGACCAAATATAATAATGACATCTCCGAATGGAGGTAAAACATCCCCGATGGAGTTACAATAATAAAGTACAAGTAGAATATTCTTTGAAGTTACATTAATCAATCTCATGCCCAACCTCTTCCTCGAACTTCGTGTTCATTTACTGTGTTGTACGATTCTTGGAATGCATGTTGTACCTATGTCTTGGGATTCGAGGTGCTATCTCAGTCAACTGCCTTCTCTCTCAAACTGAAACTCGACCTCTAGCTTTTCTCAAGGAAAGTCGATTTTGCTCCAACTCTCTAGCATGAGTAAAAATAGAAGAGGGAGAGCCATTTTATTACATTTCCCATGTCTTTTAGTTTGCCTTACTAGGGTAGCTGAATGGTCATCTAATCCAAGGGCCCACGTTGGTTTAGATCAATGGATGAGAATAAGTGCACTTTATTTCTCTCCATAAATTAATTTCACTCAACCACCACTAAAATATATTAAAAGTCACTTTATAACTCTAAAGTGAATTAATTGCTCATCTCAAGCAATTAATACAAGGGTCATGTCACTTTTCCCTCTCTTAATGACTTAGGCAAAATAACTAGGGGAACACTTCCTTGGTACAAATTTCAACAAGGTAAACACGAAGGACTGGGTAAAAGCTCTTAACAATACCAAGAGTAACCTTGGTGACTTGGCTAATAAACAAACCACACATTTTTCACCCTTGTCAACCTATGGGTGACTCTGCTAACTATACTCATCAGATAATCACTAAGCATTCATGTTCGTTATTTATTAGGTACACATCGTCATCATCATGGTATTGGCACATAGCAGTTCATACATATCCTCTGACCATCCATTATGCAACATCATAATCATATCATGGGGAGCAAAAGAGCAGCAAAGATGGACTTCCATCTATTGGGAAAAAGCAAAAATAAGTCTGTGTTATTGGTATGCCCACAGAACGTGGCATAACCAAGGTTACTTGGGAGCAGGAAGGAAAAGTGGGAGCGGGAGGAAAAAGCAAAAATTTCAAAAGATTCCGGTTTGGGAGCGTTTTTTATATAATATATATTTTTATATATTTTGATGCATATGTTAGCAAAACCATGTGCATCCATCAGAATTCAAACCATTATACACAAATTTGCAAATTTTCCCATGTATATAGCAAGTAAGAGTGCATACAACCAAAATAACACCGAGTGCAATCCATATCTAAACCAAAGTACATCAATAAATAGGCCATAAACTAGGGATTCTTCAAAAACTAGTTTTGAGGCCACCAACATCAATCTGAACAATTAGCACCACCAACATCAAGGTACATAGAGTGGTTGATGTGTTTGATTAAATGCCAATCCCATACCCTCATACATGATAGAATCTAGTGGAAACATTGCAATCCTGAAATCCTAAAAACTGTTAAGCCTGTTGAATTTTGAATGGGATAAAAAATTCTACTTTTTGCATTTGAAGTCCGATGAGGTTGGAACCACTCTCAAACATCCTGAAACAATTAATGGTAATGTTAAAAATTAATGTTATTGATGATTACTAAGGTTAGGTTTTTTGCTATTAGAGTAGGCTTTTCCTCCTTTACATAGCATTAATATGGGCCTAGGGTTAGTTCCCCCCCACCCATTACTTAACTTTTTGTTTTTTTTAAGAAAAAATAAAAAAAGGAGGGAGCATTTTTTTTTGCAAGATAGTGACCTTCCTGAAAACGCTCCCATATGGGAGCGTTTAGGAAGCATGCTTTCCTAGTGCTTCCTGGATGCTTCCTTCGGAAGTGAACTTCGGGAGCGGGGTAGGAGGGGGGGGTGCTCCCACGCAACATAGGGCATAAGTATAACACCTCCTATGGGTTCTTTCCAAGGTGGTGGCATCATAAAGGTCTCAAATTGGGTCCTGCTAACATGGGTGCTAGTGTCTTAAGACTAAGTGATTTTTCATCTTCTAAGATTGGTGTGGTTTCCTTGCCTTGTATAAAAGTCCTAATTAGTTATTTTACAGATAGGATGAGCTACTTTTGCATCAATGTTTGGATTATTTGTAAGAATAGTAACCTGAGCTGTAAAACTCTCTAAATGGTGAGAAGTTTTTTAACACTGAATCATCAAGATGTGTTATCTTGTTAGTAACCACCTTTTTCTTTGTTATGGCACTCAGGGTGACGTGACCAATATGTTGTAATGCAGATCTATTTCTTTGTTGGAGGATTATGTTAGAGTGCATCATGAGTGTTTTATTATTTAGAAGATGCACACACTTCTTATTTTGTTTATTCATAGTGGTGGAAAGCTCATAATATGCAATCTCAAGTCTGCAATAGCTTTGGTTAATTCTGGAAAGCTCCTTGCAATTCTGAATCGTATATATGAATTGAAAAACTATATCTGTAGAGACACCCTCACTTTATGAAGTGCATGTATTCTCTCCTAATTGAAAATCTTGAATTGAACTATGAATGCTACCTTGTTTGATAATGTGCCCACTTAGGAAAGTTGTCATGTCAAATCAAGATATACTTCCCAGAATTAAGTTTAATTAGGCAGTTTTGCCATGACTGAATTTGGCACTTGCCTATCAATTCTGTTGGTATTACTTAAAGTTATCCTGAATTCAGAATGTTATTCTGGTAGCTAATATGAAATTACTTTCCTTGACGTATTATTGTTGATCTATGTCTTTGCAAAACTTCTTAAACATTGGCAGATACTAGGCGCAAGCTCTGATACTATGGATCTTTCCTAACAGGAACTTTAAATTGTATATTTGGAATGAAAGTCCACTTATATGTTGCATTGTTCAGCTTCCAGGCATTGTGTTTGCTCGAGGTGGGGCAGTTGCTATCTTGATGGTCTTGGAGTGTGATGGAGAATCCTATGCAGTGTTAACTGAACAGGTATTTTTTTGCACCATTCCTAGGTGATCTTATTGATTTTTCCTCTTCAGTTCTCTCTGGAAATTAAGGCACTGATCTCATAAAGGTATGATGATTATATGTAAGTAAGAATCAATTGGAATTTGATCTCTGCAGGCGAGAGTCCCTATTGGAAGAACTATTCTTGAACTGCCAGCTGGTATGTTGGATGATGATAGTGGAGACTTCATTGGTACTGCTGCTCGTGAGGTAAAATCCTTTTGTACACGTGGCTTATGAACCTCTGTTTATAACAAGAAATAATCTATCATGGGTCCATAGCATTTAGTTACATGCTTATAATATTATTAGCTCAGATGGTGTTATGGACCAAATAGCCAAATAAGCATAAAATTGACCCAATTCAGTAATGCCACACAAAAATCAAGTGAAATGAATAAGAAGACTCTGAGGTTTAAACTTTAAAGTTTAAACCTCCTATCACAAGATATAAATTGCACAAGATAAGATGATCTTTCAAATGAGACTCCTTCGTGTATATATAGAAGACAAAGAGGGAAAAGAATCAATAATAAGCAGACATCACTATAATTAATGTAATGATAATGAATGAGGGTTATGGTTAGGGGTTTAATAGATAGTAACATTCATGCTTGCTGACTTCCTAGAGGCTTAATAAGATTATTCAGTTATAAAATGTTTTCTTGTTTCTTTTGTATTGAGAGTTTATATTATCCAATAAAGATGTCACTGGTTACACTAATCTGGTGAGCATTTTTAACTTGCTAGCACCAGTAAATACTTCCTCATACAGAGCTTGAAATCAGCGGAAATGCTAAAACTTGCCCTTTAATGTCTATTTCATAATAGTTGTTTGCCCCAAGTCTGTCATTTCAATGGTTCCTAAGACTAGACTTAAGTGTTCACTTGGCTGATCAAATGAGGATCACTCCTGGTGAGAATCAGGTCATCAACATACAAAACAAGCATTAGCATCTCATTACCCACCTGCTGAGTATAAACACTTGGGTCAGAGTGGTATCTAGGAAATTTTGAGTCAAGCAGAAACTGGTCTGTCTTCTCATACCAAGCCCATAGAGCTTGCTTGAGTTCATAGTGAGATTTCTTCAATCAGCATACAAGATGAGAGTCGCCTTGAATAAATGTAGGAGGTTGTTCCATATAAATCTCTTCCTGCAGATCCCCAGGCAAGAAGGCAGACTTAATGTCCATTTGTTGGAACTCCCATCTTTGTGAAGTTGCAAGTGACAGAACAAGGTGAATGGGATCCATCATGGCTATTGGTGCAAAGGTATTAGAATAGTTGAGGCTCTCAACCTGAGAGAAAACCTAAGTTGCACGAAACGGGGAAACGGGGACGAGTTTTTGAAACGGGGACGCGTTGGAAACGTGACCCCCCAAAATTTAGGAAATGGGGAAACACGATATATATATATATATACGCGTTGGAAACGTGACCCCCCAAAATTTAGGAAACGGGGAAACACGATATATATATATATATATATATATATGACATTTAAAAAATTGAATGTGAAATCTAAAATGATTTACAGATTAAATCCAAGATTCCAACACAATTAGAAATCATAGTGAGATAGTCATAGTCATACAATGATACATGCAATATCACATCACATTTTAATAGTAATATCCAAAAAAACACATACTAACCATAGATGATGTATATATGACATTTAAAAAATTGAATGTGAAATCTAAAATGATTTACAGATTAAATCCAAGATTCGAACACAATTAGAAATCATAGTGAGATAGTCATAGTCATACAATGATACATGTAACATCACATCACATTTTAATAGTAATATCCAAAAAAACACATACTAACCATAGATGATTCCATAATGCAAGTGGAAATAACCAAAAACAACCTTGATAAATGAGGCTAATACATATATATCCAAAATCAGGCCATATATGAGGCCAATGTTATTTTATAAGGCTTGGACGGACACTAGAAGCTTCCGGAAATTGCCTAAACCCCTAGCCGGATATTAAAAACTTCATTAAATTTTTTAAAAATTAACCTTGACGGGCTAACTTGGACGGAAACGTGCTAAAACGTTGAAAATTGATTTGGAAACGGGTTTCCTTTTTTGGAAACGCGTTCCGTACGCGTTTCTTCGTTTCCATACGGACACGGACAGGGGACGTGGGGGGGGGCACGTTTCCTGCAACTTAGGAGAAAATCCTTGGCTACTAAGCAGGTCTTATTTGTCCACACTTCCATCCACTGCATACTGTTAGAATATTTACCTGTTGGTCAGTTAGTATTCTCTAGCAGTAAGGATGCAGCAGTAGGGCAGTTTTGTACTGTGTAATGATGTGCTCTAGCATATCCATCTTCCTAGTTTCCTGTGTGCAGCAGAGGAGGGCAGAGTGATGGTGAAGCTACAGTTGCTGTGGAAGGCATGTAGCAGTGATATAGCTAGTGAGAGTAAGGGTGCATGCATTCCTCCATTATGCATACACCAGCCTCATCCTTATCCCGTTAGAACTATTGTTTAGATTTAGCATTCCAGTTAGCTAGAGTTTGCTTCTATCAGTTCTAACGTGCATTTACTATCATTAATGGAGGGCACAGATCCCTAAGACAACCAGGGCACTTGCATGAGATTTCTATTCATGGATGAGGGTGCATATCTCTTGTAGGCACCAATAGATTTTAATGATACAATTTATCTCCAGTACGAGGCACACTTTTCTTGGCACATATTTCCTGGCAGGAGGCTGCAGTTTTTGAGATGATAAAGGTGAAGTTTGATTCTGTCAGTTGGGGGTGCTTCATGCATGTGTCTAGATATATATATTTTTTCCCTATCTTATCAGTGTATAAAGAAGATGATGGGTGCACCACTGTGTTGGGTTAGCAAGTTTGTAATTTGAACTATTGCTGTCTATTTCTTTTCAGTATATAGAATACAAATGAAGTTTCGAGTGGTTATGTTTTTTGTTTCCACTGTTCATAATTTCCAGCTGTATGTGTTTGTAGATTAGTGTACTCGGATTTGCTATTTTGATTGGTCTTTTTGGTTTTAAGCTATCTAGCATTTAGGTTATTGTTTCCTAGTGTAGAATCTGCTTATCATGGTTTGAAATTTAACATGGTATCATGGCACATTCACTAAAATCCTCCAAATCTGTGTCTGGAATAGGCCGCTGCCTATGACAGGGAGTTGCCAAAGGGTTTTAGTGGGTGTGATGCCCTAGTTTTTTCCAGAGATTGGAGTGTGTTGTTTGCCCTTGTGAGAGGTTGCTAATTCATTTTTTGAATATTTTAACTTTTGGTAATTCGTGCATTTTGATGCATATTTAGCATTAAAATGCTAATTTTTAGCTCTGATAGGAAAAACTATTCCAAGGGGCGTTTTGATCGCCCGAAACATAGGAAAACCGGGGTACCAGGGTAAAGAGGATGCTCTGAGCGTGAAAACGAGCATCTCTGCGCCAAATTCCGACTCCGGATCACACTTTTATCACCATTTGAATTTTTTCAATTAAACCATTACATGGCTTAAAAATGCGAAAAAAATATTTTTCTCGGAATTGACTGAAACTTCTGGGGGACCTAGTACATGACCTAACGATAAAATTTTAGCGTCTAACATGTTTATACATGTTACAAAATTTTCTCTAATAACCCCCTAAGGCCTAACCACCACTTTGGGCATTCCAGCTTTGGACGTGCAGGAGAAAATCTCATCAATTATACTCGGCTAAAGGCAAAGCATAATCGACAAGGGAAAAAAATCCTTGGAATACCATCCTTGGTTGTCAATTCCTAGGGAACCGAGTCACTCAAAGACCACCATGCTAGCACGCTTTATTACCAACCCCGTGGGGTATGGTCATGCATAAAAAAAGGGCCCTGAAAATGCCAAAATTGGATCTTCTGAACTCTGATAAGCACAAGTAATTGTGCAACATTGGCGGCTCTCTGAAGTCTAACTGAAGTGCAACTTTAGGTGGTAACAGACAACACAGGCACCTAACAGTCAGTTATGGGCAGTTTCAGGGGTTTTCAGGAGGATAAAAAATGGAATAAAAAGGTCATAAAGGAATTTGATTTGGGCAATTGAGGAAATTTTTTGGCACGAGGTCTTCTTTGAGGTCATCTATGGTGTATCCCACTCCTTCCAGATTAGTTTGCGGCAATCAGTGGGGTCCACACAACCAACATGATGACATTTGATGTTTTTCTCTCAGATTGGGGGGACAGGATTTGATCATTTGTGTACTTGGACATGTCATTGAGTCTCATGTTATATTATTGTGCCATGGGGTGATGCTAGTGAAGGGGAATAATACCTCCTAGCCCCACCATGTGCTCCTAGTCACTTGTCCTAGCCATCTTATGTGGCACACACATGTATTAGCCTCCCTTAGTCATGACGTCACCCCCCCTAGGGTCTTTTTAGTCACGACGTCATCCCTTTAGTGAGTGATCCATGTCATATTTTGTATTGGCTCATCTTAGCCATTGATTATATTGTTGTATCTTTTGATCTCAACCACTCATTCATAAAGTGGTTAGGGTTTTGGTCTCTCTCCTATTTAAGGAAGAGACCCCCCTATTGTAAAGGCATCTAGAGATTTTTGGCTCTTGGCTATTGGAATAAAATTCTATCTTTTGGAGCAATACTTGGATCTTGAAGTGGATGTTTGGTTATGATGATTGTAAATGCTTTTTCCATTGCACTGGAGGATATCTTGTAGCTATCTTGCATATTTTGCCATTATTTTGATTTGCAGGTGAAGAAGACGTCTTGGAGGAATGCGCATTGGTGGGGAGGCTTGCCTTGCAAATTTTCTTCAAATCGTGGATCAAACAGGGAGTGGTTTTGTCTTTGTACCAATCATTCTTTGTCAGCTGTTTCTAGCTTGTATCTACCCTCGTTTTGTTTGACTGATTGAGCTTTGCCTCCTTGGTTTTACAGGTACAGAGGGGCACACATGTGGTCTTGGACAAATCGTTTTGGCAAGAGGGTTTCAAAATCTTACATTTGATCTTTGGGAAAGTAATCCTCATCATAATCGGCATTCATCTCATTATCCAGGTACGCTTGAAAGGTTAGTATTTTTCCTCCTTGGCTTATCCATTATTTCTAGATCTCAAAACCTTAAACTTCAAAACCCTCATTTTTTTTATTTTTCAGATCTATGGAGATCTAGCAACTTTTTGGGCTTAATAATTAAAACCCACCTCTACATTAGTCACAACATTCCCGATCTATAATTTGGTGGACATCCGACTCCGTTTGCCCCTCCATCTAAGGCACTAGTCCTCCTTGAGGCAAGTTGCACTCCTTGGGTAGGTGGGCATTTTGCTAGATCCCAACGTGGGTATTGCCAATTCCTCATTGATTCATTAGATCTACTCATTTGCAAACCCCCTAGTGCCATCTCACTTTGATTTTGACCTTGTGGGCTCCATTTGGACTATTTTCCAGTTTTTAAGGGTGGGCCCCACTGGGGTACTTTTCTTTGGCATTAGATCTATCTAGATCTACTCTTCCTAATCCATAAGTGACCCTATCTTACACTTGGTTGAACTTTTGTCACCTCCCTAAGCCTCTTCAACCAAGCCCTAACCACCTTGGGTCCACTTATCATCCTAGATCTAGATCTTGTTTCATCTTGGTCTCCTACTCTTTCATCATCACATTTCCCTAGGAGGTCTAGGTTGAATTCACTAGCCTTCGTTGGCTAAGTTAGGGTCTCCCCCTTGATCTCGTTTAGGCTTGATCTAAAGTGAAGAGTGCCTCGGTTAATGTGGCACCTGTTGCCGCCTGGTTCCACACCTGGAGAAAATGCAGCAGAAGTCTTCAAGCTGCTGGTGTGGCCTTGGGGGCAAGTCAGAGTCAAGTGCTGTCACTTGGGACTCGACTCCTCCGTCTAGGCTTTCCTAGCGAAGCCAAGGAGGGTGGACCCTAAAAATGAAAGAAACTAAGGCGTCTAATCTAGGAGTTAGGAAAATATTTTTGGTAACCAAGAATAAACAGCATATACATTTGTCAAATAAAACAATCATTCATCCTTTACTCCCATTTTAGAATAATCATCATTTCATTGCACATTAGTTAATAATATGAAAATGAAATTAAACAAGATCAGTGCCTTATAATGGAGTCAAATTAACAAATGCATAAGCAGAAAAATTAGATGTTGTGCGAGTGTTCTTGGTTTATTTTAAAATTAATGTGAATGTGATCTTTTTATTATGGCAGGTGGGTTCCCAATATACGCGAGGTACGGGGGAACGTGTCCGGAATTTTGAAGCGTGGCTTCCCTCTCAGGCTTGGGCTGAATCGAAGTCTCGAGGAGGTGTTCAGATGCTATACCAACGAGGGCAAGCCTAACGGTTTCCAAGAGGTCACTACTCAGTGTTGTCCCAAGCCTTCTGGGAAATTTGCCCACGACAACAAAATATGTGTTGTGCCGGATTTTCACAAAAAGGATTTTTTATTAGGGCGGTGTTAAATCCTATTACTAGTCATCCCCTCCTTTCTGATGTGTACCAACTGGATCAGACTGAGCTGCAAGTCGGCCACAGAGCATACGGGAGAAGACCTTGGTATTTTTATAAAAAAAATTATGAACCCAAATTTTATCTTTTTAAAACCCCAGGAGTCTCTTTTCAGGCACGTATTTCGGGCAAGCCCTCATACAGAAACCCTACTTCGGGAAAGCAAGGGGGGCGTTTTGAGTTTGTAAAAAAAATGTGAAAAACTACGTTGTGAGTGAACTTGTGGCCCGCCAGTGGAACGGACCAACAAGGTTTATTTTAATCCTAGTTAATTTTATTAAATGCCGAAAATCAAAGAAATAAACTACTCTAAAAATCACGCCATGAAAAGAGACGACACAGGCCACCCCTGGGGGGATGGGGTATGGGCGCTGGCTAGCCCATTTGCTCTCGTTTAATAGTTGTTTACAATGATTAGAGAAGTGCCCTAGTCTACTTGAAGTGACTTGGTGGCTTACAAAATTTGAGGAAAAAATTTGACCGGTTTTGCAAAAAATATGAAAATTGGTTCTCCGGATTGCCTGGATCCTCGAAATTTCGGCAGCACCTCCTCCTACCTGCTCGTCTTTTGCTGCAAACCAACAAGCAATTATTAGTATAAGATGCCCAAAAACACTTGTCTTTGGAACACCTCCTAAAAAACCCAAAAAATTCTAAGTAAAAAACTAAGTAAAAATTGCAAAATTTAACCAAGTAAAACAAGCAGTAATGCTAGTTTTGCTTGGGGTTTTTGCAAGCTTTATGAGCTGCAAATTGTATGCTCTTGGACAACCAAATATACTTTTAAAATCAGAACTACAACTACCCAACAAAACTTAAAAGAAATTTGACAATTCTACTGCAAGTCTTGGAAAAGTAGATGCTAAATGAAGGAAAAATCTAACAGTTAAAGATATGAGCTTTGTAACTGTCTAAACCAAACCCTTATGAAATGATTCCCGATCTATTTAAAATATGACATGAGTATATAAATCAGAAATATTTCAAATAGAAGTAACCAGTTAACCAAAGAAAAAAATTTTGTTTATAAGGGAGAGAGAGAAAATGAGCCAAATTTTGCTTGAAATCCGAAGCCTTGGAGAGATATTTGTGGTGTTCCGAGGGATTGTATCTGCAAACAAAAATTAGAGAAGAGGAAACAAACAAGATCCGCCTACTCCAGTTGAAATAACCTGCACATTACACACCTTGCAAACAAAGATCAAGTGTAGAGATATATCCGAAAAAGAAATCTATGCTGAACACTCATAAACAAATGAAACATACAAGCATGATTTTCTTTTGCAAACATATAACAATGGACTAGACAATAAACAAATTGAAACTAGTCTATCTCATAAATTAATACTAATCTTTCGAATGAGTATAGTTGATACTATTGAATAACAAAACTTATGCACAGGTTACCTCCATTATACAAGCCCAAAATGTTTCATCCACTCACACAATGGACACCACAAATCTGACCTCCAAAGTCTTCTTTATTCATACAAAAAGTATTACAATCATAAGTTTGATGCTCCCAAATCCAACTCTCTAGAAACAATGAGAGAGGAGGCTGCAATATATAGGAAAAAGAGAGGGTGAAGGGCGCACTTGTGAGGGGAGTGAGTGGTGGAATCATGGCACAACTTGAGGAGGAGAAGGGGCTGCCATCCCCATATCTTTGGCTGCCCACAACAGCACTATTCGTGCTAGCAGCCAGCACTAAAAGTGCTGCTCCCTCCAAAACGTGGGCTGCCCACTCATTAAGTGCGCCCCTTTCAAATGTTAAGTGCGCCCCTTTCAAATGGTAAGTGCGCCCCTCTCAAGTGGGCACAATTTTCTCCATACTTGGGGCTGCCCAAACACCTTACAAATCAGCCAAAAACTCTCCTACAATAGTGCTGGTCGAAATCAGACCATAAATTCCTCCAAAAACTTTTAATTTTTTTATGTCATATTTCCCATTTTTTGATTTTTTTATGACTTTTCCGGGATTTTTGACTTTTTTGGATTTTGACAAAATTAGAAGCATCCAAACATTAGGAAAAGTGGGTTTAGGGGTTTAGGGGGTGCTCTGAGTTAGACAACGAGCACCCCTAAGGCAAAAAATACCTCCAGACGCCCCTTACAGGTCCTTTACAAAATTTTTAATTGAACCATTAAAAAATGGCCCAATTTACGGAAAAAATAAAACTTGCCGAAAATTAAAAACAACCTAGGGGGACTTAGCACATGTCCATATGACTCAAAATTAACGCCTAGCATGTTCATATACATTGACCCATAGACTCTAATAATTCCCTAAGGCCCGTCAGCCTCCTCAGGCATTCCAGCTTTGGAGGAGCAGGAGAAAAACCAATTAATTATGTTATGCACTAATGCAAGACATAATAGATAGGTGAAAAAACTCCTTGGAATACCTGACTTATCCAAAAAGTCCTAGGGAACCAAGTCTTTTACAAAACCCCATGCTAGTACGTTTTTATTACAAACCCCGCAGGGCCATGGACATGTGAAAAATAAAAATAAAAACGGGGCCCTTTAAAAGGCCAGCTGGATATCAAATCACCAAAATTGAACATGTGTCATGTTCCACTTAGCCCGCTCGCTTGACAATCCAACCAAGTACAACTTAGTTGGCAACAACACCCATCTTGCATTGGGAACCGTGGCATCTCTTGGGTCACCTCTTTAGTTGTCTACACCTCTACCGTCCTGGATGGGATACCTTTAGAGACAACTACAAGTTGTGTGATAACAGGTGCATTGCCTGACCAATCAACTTTCTCTTCTTTCTTTGACTCCACATGCATGTGGATTTAAGACATTGGTCAAACACATATAAACAACTATTTAATTCGTTGATTTTGTATAAAAACTTGCACAGGAATTGAGTTTATTGGATATATTTAAGTGTGGATATGAGATTAGCTTGCTGTCTTAATGAATTTTGTAGCAGAATTCTGATCTGAAATAAAGATAACAGCAAGCAAAACTTGCAGAGTGTTTGTGCAGCATTTACTTTACTATTTCCAGTTCAAACATTAGGAAATCCCCTGACTACTAAGGTTTGTTTGCAGAAATATTGAATGCTGATATGATGATAAAGCTCGTGTTGAAAGCTGAAAAACATCCTAAATTTTACTTGCTATTTGTGAAGGGTAGAGGGGCTGAATCCACTACCTAACATCTTGAAATGGGTCATACTTCAAGTTTTGATGTTGAACTTTAAATTAATGTTGACTTTTACCTTAACTTATACATTCATTAAGTTGACTTTTACCTTTAACTTATGTTATACTTTCATTAACTTTAAAAATTAAGATTAAAAGTTAAATGCTAACTGGGGTGTTTATGAGATTAGTTTTAGGGTTTTTTCTCTTTTTAAATGTGTGTTTTTCCTTTTTCCGGTTGGAAATGCATGGTTACAGGCTGGAAACGTTTCAGGATTCATGAAATATTTCACAATTTGGCCCGAAATGCGAGGTTCCTGTTTCCCATTCTGAACCCTTGTACAGCATTTCTAAAAGCTGGATGCGGTGCTGAAACGTATCTATAGCTAATAGCATATTCGGCCATATCCTCTTTGTGTCTGACTCCAAAATGCTGAATCACATTTTGGGCCTCCCCTCCAAGGGTTTCTGGTAACCCAATTTTTCCTATATTAAAGGGGGTGATGGTTAAAAAGTATATCTTGACTCTTTACTTTAACAATTCGATATGGAATTGGGTTGCCCGAAAGAGAATATTACTCTCTTCTAATGTTTCTGGTCCATTTTGCTTATAGAGAAAGTTGGTAGTTTTTGTTTTCAATGAAATTGAACGGGAAACCCACCATTGCTTCCCCATGTTTCATGGATGGTAAGGGTGGTAAACCATCGGCCTTCCTAGGAGAAGGCCTGACCCCAAAGGACTCAATGCTCGAACTTGTGACCTCTCCCTGGACCGAGAGAGTGTGCGCACGTCTTACCAATTGAGCTAACCCTTGGGGATGAGAAAGTTGGTAGTTTGTATGTAGGTACATGTCTTGTATCATGACTTAGTCTTTTGTTACCCGTCATTCATTAATTACTAGGAGTCGGCTCCATAGCAATAGTCTCAAATTCCAATGCTAGTTCCGAGCTTATATACTTATCAGGTAAGGTGCATGAAAGGATCTTTCATGCCACTGTTGATATCATGGCATTATGTATCAAATTCGTATGTTGCTATTTACTTTTGAGTGTGCCTTGATTAACAGTATTCTTATTTGATGTCTAATTATACACATTTTTGCAGGTCAAAGAAGAAATTGGCATACACATAAGTTCAGGAGATCTGATTAACCTCACTGCTTTTCTGGATCCTTCAACAGGGAACAAGATGTTTCCTTCTCCGGTATATGGTTTATGCATTAGAGCATCTATTTATGCATAATAAATATAAATGTCTTTTTGAGCAGCATAATGAAGGCCTTCGATTTTTTCTTAACGTGGAATTATAGATGTCAAGAAATACTGTTTTTAGCACATACCTAAATTTGATGAGAGGTACTTCAAACTAATTACACTGAATTTTATTCTGGGCACTGGCATCTTAATTGTTGATAGATATAAATAGTATTTACTGGTAAAATCATTTGAATATGCCAATTATTTGCTTGTTGAACTGTATAATTATCTCATTCAAAAACTTACTAGGTGATTTATTATGTTGAATCATCAATGCTCAACATAAATAGGATACAGGTTTAATTTGTTAAGGTTGGGATCTTTAATATTCAAATTGCACTCACACTCTTACAAAATTTATCTTTAATGCTTAACATGTATATACTTTCTTCGTTCAGGGTGGATGCGATGAAGAGATCTCTCTCTTATTTTATGGGGGTCATGTGAAAAAAGAGGTTAGCTATCTGAACCTTGCGGTGTTCCTCCCATAGTGTTGCAAAAATCTTCGATTTCTTGCTATTTTCCCAAGTTTTACAGGTTGCTGAGTTTTCCAGTCTTTTTGAGTTTTTGAGGTCAAGTTTATGTTAAATTTTTAACATAGATCTGATTTGATAGCACTAACAGTGTTTTTCAAAAATTTAGCAGACTTTCTAGCATTTAATTCTGAAGCAGTAAATGAAAACAATCATCCACAAGAACACAAAGATTTTTAACCTGGGGAAACCTTTTTAGGAATAAAACCCCAGCAAAGAATATCTTCCTTAATATGAGAACGCTGAATTTACATGAGCACATTTGAAGCAGACTTTACGTCAAAAAATTAAACTTGCCTCTAGGGTACTTGTACCAAGAGGGTCTGAAGATAAAACTACCAAGAAGAATGGACTTTGTCTGCTGATGCAGATGATGTAAGCCCTAGGTCTGTCCACCGTAATTCTATAGCAACCCTACTTAGGGCCTGATCTAAATGATGAACCCAACAGCCTGCTGCTGTCACTGTGCGTTAACCCATTAGGGCTTGTTACATGCCAAGATAAACAAAAAGAACTCACTGAAATCTGAATGAAGCCCACTGAAGACTGCTGTAGGTGAAGGCAGCCCTGGATGCAAGCCCTGAGATGACGTCAGCCCTGATATTGATGGCATCAGCCTTGATCCTTGATAAAATTGGTGATGTCAACCTTCAAACAATCAGTGGCAGCCCTGCTAGGGCTTCAATAACTCCACGATAGCCCTACTAGGGCAGGATCAAACCCTCGGATGACTGGAATAGGCCTCGGCAGGCTAGGAACAGATATCGGCATCCCTTCTGGGGAAAAATGGTTAAGATTCAATATGCTAAGATAGATAAAATCAGTATTCAATTCAATTTCACAACAATAGCATATACAAGATCATTGAAAGAATAACAAGCACAGCATAAACACAAGAGACACAAATTTATCCTGGGAAACCCTCTAGGGGAAGAAAACCCAGCAAAACTTTCTCAATATAGATGATCAAAAGTACAAAGACAAAACCCCAAACAAGTGCTCCTTCTCCTTGTAGATCTCTCTCTCTCCCTCTCCTATGCGAATTACACAAGTGAGTGTGTGTGTGTGAATGAATGAATAAATGAGAGAGCCTAGCTCTCTATTTATACATTCACTTCTACTTTAATTTTACAACTTGACATGTCGGCCTCAACTAACTTTTACCACTCAACTAATGTTGACTAGGCCGACTCATCTAAGGGACTTAAAAACCCCATTACATTTGACTCTAGGGGGATCTAATGCCTCGACTTACAAAGGAGGATTTACCTCAATGACTTTACATGACCAAATGTAATAATAACATCCCGACGGACGAATAAAACATCTCCGAATAAATTACAATAATAAAGTACAATATAATATTCTTCGAAGTTACAATATTTCAACACTCCCCCTCAACGAGAAGGGTATTCTACTGACAAAATCAACATCAACTGTAGGAGCAAGGAGAGAGAGCATCATCAATAACATCAAGGTGATACATCTATAAATCATTGGAAGTTTTCTTCAACAGCATCAACAACTGGAACATCTTCAGTATTGGAGTATCATCTTCTATAGCCCTGAGTCTTCATCTTCTGCAACACTCGATCACTCTATCGTTTACATCAACACTTGATCTCTCGATCAACAACATCATCTTGATCTTTCGATCAGCAGCAACATCATCTTGATCTTTCGATCAGCAACATCATCTTGATGTTTCGATCAGCATCAACATCATCTTGATCTTTTGATCAACAACATCATCTGCAACAATATAACCTGCAACACACATGATCCAATTACGGGATGATCAATCCCTCTCACTTTAGGACATAAGTCCAAGGATGATGCAATCCTATCCACATTCTTGAGGACAAAAGCCTCCGGATCAGTTCTGGACTGAAGTCTAGGGATGATACAATCCCAACCACATTCTCGAGGACAGAAGTCTCCGGATCAGTTTTGGACTGAAGTCCATGGATGATACAATCCCAACCACATTCTCGAGGACAGAAGTATCCGGATTAGTTATGGACTGAAGTCCAGGGATGATACAATCCCAACCACATTCTCGAGGACAAAAGTCTTCGGATCAGTTCTAGACTGAAGTCCATGGATGATACAATCCCACCCACATTCTCGAGGATAGAAGTCTCCGGATCAGTTCTGGGATGAAGTCCAGGGATGATACAATCCCAACCACATTCTCAAGGACAAAAGTCTTCGCATCAGTTCTGGACTGAAGTCCAGGGATGATACAATCCCACTGCAACATCATCATCCACATTCTTGGAGACAAAAGTCTACGGATCACTTTAGGACTAATGTCCTGGGAAGATGCAATCCCACTGCAACATCATCATCACCACATTCTCGGAGACAAAAGTCTATGGATCACTTTAGGACTAATGTCCTGGGAAGATACAATCCCACTGCAACATCATCATCATCAGTATCGGCATCATAATTGCTCCCCCTTTCGAGGAAGGTCCTTCGAACCACACCAAGCTTGTCTCGGAAGTATTCAAGCTTCACTCGAGACAGAGGCTTAGTCAACACATCAGCAACTTGCTCATCAGTGCTCACATACTGGAGCTTTATAGCTCCCTTCTGTACCATATCTCATATATAAAAATACCGGATTTCTATGTGCTTTGACTTGTCATGGAACACTGGGTTCTCTGTCATCTTTATACAGCTTTGGTTGTCACATAGAATCACTGTGGTATCTAACTCCAGGTCAAATAGTCCTGACATCAACTTTCAAAGCCATATGGCTTCACAACTAGCAGAACAAGCTGCTATATACTCTGCTTCAGTTGTGCTGAGAGCAACACTAGACTGCTTCCTGCTAAACCATGAGATCATGGCGGATCCCAAACAATAACATCCTCCTGAGGTACTCTTCCTGTCTGAGACACTTCCAACCCAATCTGCATCTTTATAACCATACAATCTGTAGTCATGATCTCCAACATAGTATAGACCAAAGTCTATCGTATCTTTCAAGTACCTTGTTGTCCGTCGAGATGCACACCAGCAGCAGAAATCTTCCGAAAGTTGTCTCCCTCACTGGAAGTGGGGAGAGGTGTGACCTTGGGGGCAAGCAATGAGCCAGGTACTGTCACCTGAATCCCAACTCCTCCGTTTAGGCTAACTCCTAATGAAGCCAAGGGGGGTAGTCCCTACAAAGAGTTAACTATGGCTCAATGTGTTTTAAATGTTTTTTGGTGTTGTGATGCGGATGGGTGTTGTTTAGGAGTTTTTGAATAGATCACAAAATACTTTAAATGGAACACAAGATAAAATGCAATCCACGTTGCAAAACAAGATTACAAGATCGAAGAAAAAACCACTTGATAAATTAAAGCAAGACAACCATGATAATGTAAGTGCTCCAAATAGATAAATAAAAATAATGACAAGGACCAGTGCCTTATGGAGTCAAAATAGTCTTAAGTGCCTGGGTTGCTGATACACGAGTTCAAAGTGGTAATGTTTGTGAGATCGTTTTGCAGTTTATCTTGGTAAATTAAAGATTTTAATGGTCTTGATTATTAGGCTAAGAACCAACAAGGTAATCAAAAGTCCGGAAAGGTATACTTTGAGTAACTATCCACGGTGATCTGACGGACCGTCCAGTTATCAAGGAGTAAGTGTCTAATGCCTTAACTACTCCGAAGTCTGAACAATGGTATGTTTCCAGCTCCACCTCCCAGAATAGCACTTTCAAGTATAAATCGAAGACAACGCCGGTTCATTGGTTGTGGGGATAAATTTTATTATGTGATAGAAGTTTTATCAAATCTAACACCTTTCTGAGTACTAGCCCAACCTTTTCAGGTTGGCAGAGCATACGGGTGTCAGATAACAACCAAGATAAATTAATTAATGGGGGTGTGAGTTGAAATTTTTATTATTATTGAAAACACACATTTCCACCCTCCGATAGAGAGCACTCTTGACTTAGTCTTAAGACCAAAGTTCAAGAGACTTTAATTACTCTAAATGCCTAATGCAAGGGGAATGCAAGACTATTATGCTCTCCGATAGAGAGTGCTCTTGACTTGGGTTATTTCAAGTTCAAGAGACTTTGTTCATTGTTAAGATAGAAGCAGTTATAAATGGGAACTCATATAATAGCTCAGCAAATGACAAAAATGAAATAAATTGAACAAGTGAAAGAACAACTTCTTGCAAAATGAAAGACTAAACAAGATGCATAAAAGAAACTAGGCCAAATCTAACAATTGGCTAAGAAATAAATAACGAAGTGGGATCAACCTCCAAACAAGGTCGACCGCTAGAATCGCTAGTCCCGAAAACATTTTAGCTAGCTGGATGTCCTCAAGGATGCTAACGGGGAAAGATAAGTAACCACAAAACTATGTGGCCTTGCCCTTGGGATTTCATCCCAAGGATACTATCTCAAGTCAAGACTTGGAAGAGAACTAATCTAAGTACAGAAAGTAGATTTTAATCTAAGAACTGAAAATAAAACTAATCTAAGCATGCATGAACAAACTTCCTCAAATGGGGAAGGAGAAACTAAGTGTGGGAGGCACTATCCCACTTAGCCTTTTTATTACTTGGGTTACAATTGCCTTAGGAAAAATCCTTGAAAGGTCTTTTTGAAAAAGAGAACAACTTAGTGAAGCAAAATTTATAAGCCCTTAATGGCTTTTACAAAGGAGAATGGTTTTGGATTTCTGATTTGGTTTAAAACTTCTCCTTGAATGTAACTTTGATCCTCTCTTGGATCTTGTCTTCACAAGCACTTCATCTCTTTCAAAGCAACCTACACAAGCTCAACGAAATCTCAACAAGCACTCATTAAGTGTTAATGAAAATCAAAATGAATTTGAAACTACTTATATCTAAGCTATGAAATGTAAACAATGATGAGAAAAGATCTGACTATTTAACTTTGACAAAGGCATAAAACTACTCTTAACCAAAGATTTTGTTGCTTTTTTGTAGTGCTTCAAGGAGGAACGAAAGGGAGGAAATGGAGCTTTGAAGAGGAGGGACGAGGGCAAAAGAGAGAGGAAGATCTAAAGGGACGAATGGGGAGAAGAAGGAGAAAAGAGGAGGGAGACGAGAGGAAAAAGGAATGGAAGGAGGGAAGAGAGGAGGGGAAGATGAGAGCTAGAAGGAAAAGGAGGAGCGAGAGGAGGATAGTAGGACAAAAAGATGGGAAACGAGAGCTAGAAGGTAGGGAAAAAGATGGAAACTAGAGCTAGAGAGAGGCTAGGGGAGAAATGGATAGCAAATCAAGGAAAAAGAGACTCAAGGAAAAGAGGGGGAGCTAGAAGAGAGAAGCTCTTAGAACCAAGTAACCAAGTGGAGATTTAAATTAAAGGTTGATGGAAGAAGCTAGAAATCCTTGTTGCTTGGTCTTGAAAAGATTGAAACTCTTTGGCAACCTGTAGAGTGAAGATGAAACACACAAAGATCTTGAAACTTGGAAGACACCTGCAAAACCAGTATACTCAAGCGAAAAACATAGATAATAGACGCATGTGCTAGATTGTTAGCCTTTTTGAAATATTAATCTATGCTTAAGAATCTTAAATACAAAAGCATTACACAATGTCACCTCGTTACAATATGAAGCATGGCCACTAAGAGCCTCCACGAATTGACCTCCAAAGTCACAATTTTATTCACAGATATTAAACGATTACAATTCCTCCAGAGTTTCTTTGCTAAATGATCCATGAGGAATGAGGAAAGAGAGCCTCATTATATAACAAAAGACAAGAGCTAGCCTACCCTAACTCGAATTGGCATGATGGGAGCCAATAGCACCTAACACTAAATCGAATTCCAATGAACATCTAGTCAAATCCAAGCTAACGCCGAGTTTTGGATTTAACTCCAACCAACAAGTTGAGTTTGTAATGAATGAGATGAGGAGGTGGCCTCCACCTTGGCAAGGTGCCCCTCATCTTCACTTTGGAAGCATCACCTATCAAATAATCAATTGCCACATGGAAAACTCGAGCTCCAAGCTTAGATGACTTGAGCACATTGGAGATTCATGAGTTTTGAGGTAGATGAGCTTGGAGCTCAACTCGTATTTGACATAGATCCTGGTGGTTGAGAGTGGGAGGTGGCCTCCACCTTGGCAAGGCGCCCCCACTCCCATTAAATGCAACTCAATCACCAACCAAATCCCATTAAATAACCATTCCACATCACCAAATTCGCAGATTGCATGAAGGAGGGCGAATTCTCTTGGAGTTAATCTCTTGTGCTGATTGGATACTTCACTGAATGATGACTGAGATGATTGAAATCTTCATTAATGCCCAGTGCCATGTCAATTAGCCTTTTATTTTAATCCATTTGGATTATTTTGGAGAGATTTGGATTATCTCCAAATATTCAATTTTTTATATTTTAATTAATAATTTCTCTGTAATTGGTTTTTTTTGAGAAATTATTGATTATGAGGCTGAATTGACATCCGAAACTTAGGATAAACCAGTCCGGGGATCATGAATGATTTTTGGCTTAAGGTTTGAACCTTCAATTACTGAATTCGGATCCCGGATGACTGACATATTACAAATTGAAATTTCTCTATTTAAACTACAGAGAAATTTATTAAAAATTAAAAATAATTAAAAACCCGAATCCAATGCGTCTGGTAAAATTTTTTCAAAATTTTTTCTGAGGGTCCTAGTGACTTAGGACATGACCACAAACTATTATAATAGTGTCTAGTAGGCTTATATACATCAGTTGGACTCTAATAACCCCCCATGGCTAAAATTTTCAAAATCGGGCATTCCAGCTTTGGAGGAAGCGAGAGAAAACCTCATCGATTATAGCTCAGCTATAGGCAAAGAATAATTAACAAGGGAAAAAACTCCCTGGAATACCTTAGTTGCTTAATCAAGTCATAGGGGAACCGAGCCACTCAAAATCCTACTAGCACACTTTATTACAAACCTCGTGGGGCCATGGTCATGTTGACTGAAAAACAAAACCGACTTGCCAAAATTGGCTAGGCACAAATGATGGATCATTTGATACACTGGAGTACAAACATTCATCATGTTTGTCAAATGGCGGCTCTTCAGATAATCCAACTATGGTACAAAAAGTTGGTAACATACCTCATCACATGCTTTGTAGCTACTAGGTGAGCACGTCTAGGCTCAACTAGATATTGAGTCAGGGTGTTCATAGCAAAGCATATATTTGGCCTCGTATTTGTCAGATGCATCAACGACCCAATAATCTGTCTGTACTGAGTCACATCCACTAACTCTGACGATTCATCAGCTAACAATTTCAGGTTGGTATCCATGGGTGTGGCCATGGCTTTACATTCCAACATATCAAATCTTTTTAGGATTTCCACAGCATGCTTTTCCTAGTTGAGAAAGATTTCTTCTGGGCTCTGCCATACTTCTAGACCTAGAAAATAGTGCATCAATCCAAGGTCTTTCATCTCAAATTCTTCAGCGAGCTTCCTCTTGCACTCTACAATCTGTTTCTCATTTCCTGTCAGAAATAAATCATCCACATACAACAGTAATATGACATGTTCATCATCCATAGCCTTAAAGTAAAGGTTAGGGTCAACTTTACTTTTGGTAAAGCCCAAGCTCGTCAAAAAGTTATCTATCCTTCCGTACCAAGCTCTAGGAGCTTGCTTCAATCCATGCAGAGCCTTCTTCAACTTGCATACGTGAGTCCGTCTGTCTTCAACTTCAAATCCCTGTGGCTGTTCGATGTACACTTCTTCCTCAATCACACCATTCAGGAAAGCTGTCTTCACATCCATCCAGTGTAAACTCCACTTCATCATGGATGCAAGTGCCATGATGGTTTTAATGGAAGTGTACCTTGCTACTGGCGCAAATGTCTCTTCATAATCAATTTCCTCTTCATGTGAGAAACTGCAAGCCACGAACTTGCTTTGTACCTTTGTAGTATGTTTGATTTGTAAGATTTCTTGCTGAACAGTCATCACTTGTTCTTCGGAACAAGTGTTCATCATCCTTCTCTTGTAGATCATAGCACACGATCTTTCCTACAAATCAAATTCAATTACAAGATTAGTAACACTTCATAATCATCAAATCATTTCAATGATAACCTTTTATGCATACTGCTATGATTCACATAGTTATGCAACTATCTTGGCCAATGCTTTGGCACAACACTTTTCTATATCCTGTATGCATATGGTGACTATCTAGATGCCTTCCATCTCTACCAGAACATACTATTAAGAGCGTGCACTGCTCCCAGCATGTTAGCAAAGAGGTTTCATTCTAGACAAGCAACAATGGAATGTTGTCCAACACTATTGGCTACTTACCCATCATATGCATATTAGTAGTACACTGTTCAATTCTATATGAATGCTTACCCTATGCATGATACATTTCCCGATTCTAGGAATACAAATATGCATACAACTATTAATATCATTAACTATTCAAAGATTCAAGAAGTAATTCAAATACTTATCTTTTTATGTTTTGTGGGGTTGCCTCCCTCTGGATCTCTACTTCCCTTCCATGTCATGATAGTATCATCATTTTGTGTCTTTGAGCCTTTATCCATCCTAGATTACTATGCACCCTTAAATGTGCACTAGTTTCATGATTGTGTCATCCTCAAGATCTCATACATAATCACACATTCATTAGTATAATCTCAATAAGATTAAAACATTATAACCCTAAATAATATTAAACACGTATGGTGATAATCATTTCATACAAAGGTAATTTATCACGAGCGTTAATATTCAAGGTTTCATGGAGTACGTCTTTTACTCATGCATATTCAGATTTGACCATAAGACTCTTCTAGTTTGTCATATCATTAATCAAACTAAGAAACACAATATGCATAAAGCCTTGATTAGCTAAACTCTATCTTCATGAATAATCATTATCAACCATATGAAAGTATACTTATCTAAGATCCTAACACAAAGTAGGATTCTAACTCGATATAGGAAAACATACCTGGATTAGCATGCTTGCTAGTTATGTCTAACATACCCAAACAATATCTTCTTTGTACTCTTCAATGATTTAGAGACCTTGTGCTAGTAACCTGCATATGTCATAAGCTCAGAAACAGGATTCGTCCTTGACCCCTGCCGTGTCCCGAATCGGTCGAATCGGACACGATTCGATTGGAATTCGTGTCCGATTCGACCTTGGATCGAATCCTGAATCGGGACACGACTTTCCCAGCGAATCGGACACGCTGATGGAACGAATCGCGACTGTCGGACACGCTGATGAAAAACAGGACACGTTTTTGGCGGAAAAGTGCGCCCGAGTTCACTTAAAAATCAGAATTTGCCTTTCTTTTTGTCATTTGCAAGGAAGCATTTGATTGAGAGTGAGTTTTATGTGCAGGTGAAGGAGTTTTGAAGGAGATTTGAAGGCTATCCATCGTTTCCAAGCGATTCCAAGTGCATTCCGGTGGATTTGTGGAGAGGATTGCAAGCTCAACCATCACAAAAGAAAAAGAATGTCTCAATCAGCTAGGGCAGGAGGTAGGGGGCAAAGGAGAGGGAGAAATGCACCATCTAGTGCCTCCCCTCCTATTCCACCAAGCACAAGCGGTTCTCCTCCTCCGTCAAGTGCTCCATCGGATGCTAGTGGAGCTCATTCTATGGCTCCACTTAACCCTGTTTTAGCAAGACAACAAGCCCAAGAAAAAAAATACCCTTTGTGGAAGTATGTGACAAGAAAAGATGGGCCCGGGGCAAAGCTTGGTGGGGGAGGCAATGTGTCTTGGAGATGCAATTTTTGCAAGCATGAGTTCATGAGCACATATTTCCGGGTTAAGGGCCATTTGTTGGCCCTTCCTTCTTGTGGGATTTCTTCATGCAAAGCGGTGACTGTTCACCAAAGGAGGGATATGGAAAGAGAGGATCATGTTGGCTTAGGGAAGGTGGCAGCAGCAAGCAAGAAAAAAGAGGATGATCCTCTTCCATTCTTGAGGAAGTCCTCTAGCACCAAGCCTCCATTTCCACCTAGCATGCATGGGCGTGGGCGTGGGGATACTTATCAAACAAGAAAGAGGCAATCTACAGGTGGTCCAATGGATAGGATTTTCCAAAAAGAGGCGCGAGAAGAGGTAGACCTTACTATTGCATTTTTCTTCTACCTCAACTTCATTTCATTCAATGTTGCACGGTCACCATTGTATTTTGAGACGGTTAAAACTATCTTGGAACGTGCTCCAAATGGTTATGTGCCTCCTAGTTCAGAGAAGCTTAGAACCACATTGTTGGTTAAAGCAAAGAAGGAGGTAAATAAAATTCTTGAGCCAATTAGATCAACATGGCCCTCATCCGGTGTGAGTATTGTTTCTGATGGATGGACGGATCCCGCACGCCATCCACTCATCAATTTCATGGTATCTTCCCAAAATGGACCGGTGTTCTTGAAAGCGGTTGATGCTCTTGGCGAATACAAGGATGCACAATTTATGGGTGATTTATTCATCAAAACCATTGAAGAAGTGGGTGTTGAGTCGTGTGTACAAATCATCACGGACAATGCACCTGTTTGCAAGGCTGTTGGCATGATTGTGGAAGCTAAATATCCACAGGTATGTTCATTTTGGACACCTTTCATTTCTAATTTGCTCATTGTTTGAATTTGGTCATTGCAATGTTAGTGTTGTAGAGTCATTGATACATGCTTTTATTGCTCTTACAGGTTTTTTGGACACCTTGCATTGTCCATTCCTTGAATTTAGCACTGAAAGCCATTGCTTCGGATGTGGCATGGATTGACAACCTTATTGAGGATGCACGCCATATCCGTAACTTTGTACAAAACCACACAAATGCCCTCACCATCTACAAACAGTACACACAGCTTTCATTGCTGAAGGTTGCAGATACTCGGTTTGCTTCCTCATTCATCATGCTCAAGAGGTTGAGGGAGGTCAAAACCGCTCTTGGGTCCATGGTGATTTCAGAGTTTTGGGCTTTTTGGAGAAAGACGGATCAGGCTGCTTCACAAAAGGTGAAGGACTTGGTGTTAAATGATGGTTGGTGGGACACGGTGGATCTTACTATTAAGATCATGGAGCCAATCATTTCTTTGTTGCGGTATGCAGACACGGACCAGCCCATCCTAGCAGAGGTTTATGAGGGGTGGGATTCCATGATTGAGTCCATGAGGTCCATTGTCATGGAGAATGAGTGTCCCGAGTATGGGACATCGGCAGAGAACTTATGGACCATTATTCGGGATATTCTTATCTCCAGGTGGGATAAGAATTGCACACCTTTGCATTGCTTGGCCCACTCCTTGAACCCCAAGTTCTACACTCAAGAGTGGCTCACTGGTGGATCGGGGGCCTCACACAGAGTCCCTCCTCACATGGATGCAGAGATTGCAAATGGGAGGAAGATAGCACTTAGACGGCTATTTCAGGATAGAGACATGCTTGAGGAGGTGGAGGATGGCTTTGTAGATTTTTCCACTGGCACTGGGATATTTGGAGGCTATGATGTGCTTAGAGATAGGGAGGGTAAGACACCCTATCGTTGGTGGGCAACTCATGGGGCAACATCCCCTATTCTACAGAAGTTAGCCTTCAGGGTCATCTCTCAAGTTACATCATCCTCTTGTTGTGAGAGGAATTGGAGCACATATGGGAACTTGTACAGTGTGAAGAAGAGCAGGCTTGAGCAGTCCAGGGCAGAGTCCATGGTGTATGTGCACTCCAACCTTCGTCTTATTTACAGGAAGAGGGAGGAGTGGGTGAAGGGAAAGACAAAGATGTGGGATGTCTTTCCTGATGATATGGGTTTGGACAGCAGTACTGAGTTGGCATTAGCCAACATGGATCTTAATGATCCAGTGCTAGAGCCGGTCACTTTTGATGAGAGTGATCGTATAGAGGGGTCATCCTCCACAGCAGCAGATGCAGATCGTCAGATGGGCAGAGAGGAGGAGGAGGGGGAGGAGGATGAGGATCAGGGTAGTGGCAGTGGCAGTGGCAGTGATGAGTATGTTGATTCAGGCATGGAGGAGGACTACTGACATATGGGATTCTCCCATCTTGATCCACCCCTTTTTGTATTTACTATTAGTATTAGTCTATTTGGCATTTGCCAGTGGCCCAGTGCCCAGTGGCATTCCGACATATATGTATACATTTTGATTTTGATGACTTAATGAGAAATATGGTTCCGACATGCATCTGTGTCTCATTGTGATTTGTCACTTTGTGAATGACAAATGTGTTGTGAATCGTGATTTGTGAATGACAAATGTGTAATCATTAATGTGTTTTTATTCTAATTTCTATTGAATATTTGTAAATGTTCTAGTTTCTAAATATTTTTGGATCTATATGTCTATATTTTTAAATTTTAATATATTTTTAAAAAAAAAATATATGTACATAAAACGTATCCTACGTGTCCTGATTTCGGGGGTCACCGTGTCCGTGTCGGACTCTCGTATTTTCGTGTCCTACGTGTCCCGTGTCCCCGTGTCAGGTGACTTAGGTCATAAGTTAAGCATAGTAGAACCAAATCATACATACCTTGTAAGTAGAGCTTCTATGTGATAAAAAACTATGGATGAGTCTTTGTCTTCATGTCATCATGGTCATATATTCTTGATCTAGAACTTGATTTGCCTTTTTTCATGTACCTTTCATGTTAGTAGACAACATCATCCTCATATAACACCACAAGTGCATTAGTACAATCATAAGTGTCATAACCCTAATCAATGAATGTCTTCTATCATTCACATGCATTCATACTTTTACTAAGGTGATCAGACAAGTCTAAAATTAATCATGATTGTACTAAATTCAATAATATGAAGATAGACATATCATGAACTTAATCATTAGATAAATAAAACAGATAAAACATACCTGCATGTCCTTAAGCCATACCTGTCGAAATTGCTTGTAGTCTTCTCTATAAGAGTAAAACCCTAATCGTCCAAGGTAGATCACTTGTAAACATATTATATAGATTCATGGTTCTAGGATGATAGAATACCAGTGCCATTTAAACCTCCTTCATTGCTGCCCTATGAGTCTCCCAACTTTGCTAGGGTTTCTTCTTACTTATAGAACCCGAAAACCCTAATTTTCAATCTCCTTCCTCCCACAACATTTTGATGGAAGATTAATATCTATGATGAAGGGATTCCAAATCCATTTTCAAAGTTTCCAATGTTGCATCAGGTGTCTCCAACATTGTATTAGGTCCTGCCATACCTAAAAAACTGAAAACCCTAAGTGAGAACTTCTTCCTCTTCTTCTTTGATTTCCTCCGTTGATCCATTTCAGATGTGCCATATTGTTTCTGGTGTATCTCTGAAATTTCGGATCCTCAGGGTCTGAAACGTCTGCCTGTGGTAACCTGACCTGTCATCTTTCCAACCCCACAGATTTTAGCTTCATTGGATTCTTCATGAGAGAGATATGCTAAGGTTCCCAACATGACCTGTTTATGGGATGAAACAGCATAGCGAACTTGTACGGAGTGCCATGTGTCATTGTTTCACCTTCGGCCTCTGATACTTGGACCTGTGAAACTACAGTCCGTGCCCTAACTGTCACATTTTACGGAATTCCAGTTGGAGCTTCCTAGCCCAAGATATGACCTTTTTCCCTAGGTCACCTGTTTAGGGCTGCATTCTGGAAGAGGCAAAAACCCTAACTTGTACGGATCATATCTCACAAAGTACAATGAATATGAGGCTGAAACTCGGACACAAGGTACATGTACATTTAATCTTCGGCCTGTCCAAGTTTCAGATCCTGAACCTTCGCCAAAAGGGATTTATAGAAAAAGTTTCATGATGACTAGGTTTTGCTATACAAAGCCCTAGCTTTCAAATTGTCGCAAGTGAAACAAGTGTCATAAATGCCATACATTGACTTCTTTCAGGCTAGCTCTGATACCATGTTACGATTCAATATGCTAAGATAGATAACATCAATATTCAATTCAATTTCACAACAATAGCATATACATGATCATTGAAAGAATAACAAGCACAACATAAACACAAGAGACAAATTTATCCTTGGAAACCCTCTAGGGGAAGAAAACCCAGGAAAACTTCCTCAATATAGATGATCAAAAGTACAAAGACAAAACCCCAAACAAGTGCTCCTTCTCCTTGTAGATATCTCTCTCTCTCTCTCCTATGCGAATTACACAAGTGAGTGTGTGTGTGAATGAATGAATAAATGAGAGAGCCTAGCTCTCTATTTATACATTCACTTCTACTTTAATTTTACAACTTGACATGTCGGTCTCAACTAACTTTTACCACTCAACTAATGCTGACTGGGCCGACTCATCTAGGGGACTTAAAAACCCCATTACATTTGACTCTAGGGGGATCTAATGCCCCGACTTACAAAGGAGGATTTATCTCAATGACTTTACATGACCAAATGTAATAATAACATCCCGACGGACGAATAAAACATCTCCGAATAAATTACAATAATAAAGTACAATAGAATATTCTTCGAAGTTACAATATTTCAACAAAAATCAGACCCTCGGCTGAGTGAGAGTGGCCCACACAGGGCTGCGGCTGGGAGAGATAAACCCCAACAGTGGTTCAGCTGAGAGAGATGGACTCCAACAGTGCTGCGGCTGAGTTCCAATGTCTGAATATGACCTAGGACAGTCTCCCTGCATTGTCCTTCAATGGCTGATCAAGACCTCAAAAGTGATAGAGCTGAGATAAAAGATAAGCAGCAGCTTGAAGACCCCAAAACGAATTTTTAGATAGCAAAGATTGAATGAATTGAAGTGAGTTTATGTGTTGAGAGTGTTACATATTTATAATCCATCGTTGGATGACTTCCTTAAGTCAAGGAATCCAAAATGATAATATAAAATCCATTGGTTAAGTCCCTTTTAGCCTCAATGTGGGCTTTTAACACTTTGGTACAATATTTGGGGGTCATTGTGGGCTTTTGACCCACCCTCTTTGGGTAAGTCACCCTTATACAAATCCTTAGCCCCTTCTCTTGGTATACATGGTCCACATGTGCCAAGTCAAGTACATCGTCATATACAAGGAAGATATTCTTTGGTTGTCTCATTCTCCCCACTAACCCCAAGGCCCCAGGCTAGTTACTCCAACAAGGGGTGGCCAGTCCCTTGAGGAGGTCCCATAGCCCCAATGACCAAGGAGGGGAGTACATCACTTGCCTAGACCCAGTGTAGGGCTTATAGTGATGACCTGGTAACTGACAAGGTGCCTCAGCCCCAGGTAGCATCAAGTTGACCAATGTCAACTACTTGGTAAGTGACCAAGTGCCTCAGTCCCAGACTGCATTGTGTTGATCCTCAGTCCCAGACTGAGTCAAGATGATCAACTTCCTGGTAACTGACTAGGTGCCTCCTTTCTCCCAGAGAATGGCTCTCAGCTTCGGACTGAATCAAATTCCTGGTAACTGACCAAGTGCCTCCATTCTCCCAGAGAATGGCTCTTGATGCTGCTAAAAAATCAGCAGTTTATACTTGCCAAGTTTTGTTTTTTATTGTCTAAATTTTTTTTCCTGATTTTTCCAATTTCCCGGTTGATGAGGTCCATTGTTATTTGTCGATGCCGAGTTTTGCCTGTTTTTTGTGATTCTTTTTCCTGATTTTTCTAATTTGCCAAGATGATGAGGTCCATTGTTTTTTGTCGATGCCAAGTTTTGCAACACTGGTTCCTTGTGAATTCTTTTGTTTACCAGATACTCCAAAATAGCATATGTTCATTTTCTATGCCAAAGAATCTTTTAAAGGATTATCTTGCTTCTGGAGTTGTTCATGTATTCCTTGTGCATATTACAATTACGAATGGTGATTTGCACTGAATGTGTCTGTCAAAAGTATAATTAATTTTGCTGATGTACTTTTCCTCTAGGTTGTGGAAGCTTTACATGGTCGAGAAACAGGCCTTCGTAGTCAAGGGGAATTGATTAGAGTGCATATAGTACCATATAAAACACTTTGGCGTGTAACTGCGGACTCCAAGGCCCTTGCTGCAATTGCAATATATGAAATGGCCAAGAAAGAGGGTATTTTGCCTCTGCAGCAGAATGCACTTGAGTTCAGTTCATAATCATGCGTCGGTCCAAATAATCCATTTGTAAATTACCACGGTAGGTGTAACTTGTGATATTGTTTTCCTTATCAAATGGTTGATCCAGCGTGGTGCACTCTTATAATTACACCATCTGATGTAGGTTAACGGTAGGATTTACTAGTAATCAATCTCTAACAATACGATACTGAATGTACATTTGAAAAAGAAGCGTAATGAAATTTTTCTTAAGAAACAATATTGGTTTTCCTTTTCATAATCTTGCAATGTTGCCCTATTTATTGTTACTGCAATTTGCAAATTAACATGTTTCATCAATTCATCAAGACCCTGTTAATGCTGCGACAGTGCAGTTAGAAAGCAGATAATGGACACAAAAACTCATCGTCTTAATTGACTTTTTATTCAAGCAAATAAACAATTTAAGCTTATTTAGGTATACCGATTCTTTAAAGCTTTGCTTGGTATTCAATGCACATTTTTAATTATATGCCTACTTAATTGAATGTGCATTAAATACAAAGCTCTAAAGTAAATGTTCTTACCTAGGCTTTTAAATACAATTTGTGTTAGACAAACTAATTGATGTGCGTAAGTATTTTGAAAAATTGTCAAATAGAAATATTAATTGTGGTTTTATCACTTAGAGGTGGACTAATAAGCATCTTTAATGTAGCGATATAAAAACTATTACAGAAGCATTCTTAATTTGTTTTAAGTCACTATGTTTTTTGGAAAACTTCTCCTGAATTGTTGAAAAAAAAAAGTATCCTTCCAAACTCTGCCGGGTATTTCATTACTTTTATGTAGCCTTCCTTTTCCTTTGCTCATATTTACATGTAATTGGTTAGGATTGCATGGGTGATTAGGATGGAAGTCAAGTCATTTTCATTGGTGTGTGTGTTGGTCACCACTTCTGCTCTAGGGTATTTCATTACCTTCTTGTAGATTTCCTTTCCCTTTGCTCCTATTTGCATGCAATGGGTTAGGTTTACATGGACAATTAGGATACAAGTCATTGGTGTGCTTGTTGGTCACCGTTGATTGCTTTTCATCTATTTTTTTTTATAAAAAAGTTACCTCGTGAGATTAATAAAATCAGTTTTCAATCATGTAGTTTTCATTTTCATTTGGTCATGTTTGCATGCAATAGGTTAGGTTTACATGGATAATTAGGATGGAAGTCATTACATGGATAATTAGGATGGAAGGAATTTTCATTGATGTGCTTGTTGCTCATCACTTGATTACTCTTAGGATAGCTTGGGGTATTTCATTACCTTCTTGTAGATTTCCTTTTCCTTTGCTCCTATTTGCATGCAATAGGTTAGTTTTACATGGGAAATTATGATAGAAGTCATTTTCATTGGTTTGCTTAGGTTAGTTTTACATGGGAAATTATGATAGAAGTCATTTTCATTGGTTTGCTTGTTGGTTACCACTGATTGTTTTTTAGCTAAATATGTTAAAAAACACTTATGTCATGAGATAAATTATAAAATAATTTTCATTCGGCCTAAGTTGAATATTTCTCCATTTTCTTAAACTACACAATATAATAATTTTGAAAAATTTGAAAAAATAATATTTTGAAAAATGTTATTATAACTAATTCAATTTAAACAAATTCAATGTGCATCTTAAGTTTATATCATCTAAACTTTTATAATTATGTAAACATCCATTCACTATGTAAACATCCATTCACAACTTAAATATCTGATAATTTTTTCTTAAAGCTTCTCCTTAGAAAAAAGATTATCCTTCGATATTCTATCCAAGTTTAAGTTGAGGTATTTCACTACCTTCATATAACTTTCCTTTTCCATTGTTCATGTTTGCATGCAACAAGTTAGGTTTAAATGGGTAATTAGGATGGTAGTCATTTACAATGGTGTGTTTGTTGGTCAACATGCATTTCAATACCTTCGCGTAGCTTTATTTTCCATTTGCCTTTGTTTGCATGCAATAGTTTAGGTTTACATTTTGCAATTATGATAGAAGTTATTTTCATTAGGGTGATTGCTCATTACCACTAATTGTTGTTTAACTAAAAAATATTACAAAAGCACTTCATGAGATGGATTATAAAATCATTTTCAATCCATCCAATGAAATGTCAATTGAAGATTTAAATTAGAGAAATTTTGAGGTTCAAAATGGACTTCAAAACAAAAGATTTACTATTAGAATCAACTTTAAAAGAACCAATCACATTTTAGATAATGAATCATCTTTTATGGTTGAATTAGTATTGTTCGAGTTAAAAATGCTTATTTGTCACATTCTAAATAGAAGATGACAACCCTTAGTTGACAATGGCAATGATAGTGTTGTAAGTGGATTACTCGTAATGGAAAAAGTATTCAAATTACTTTTAAAACCCACATAAAAGTAAACATAGTTTAAATATTGCATACCCCATGTAAAAGTAAACAAAGTTGAAGTATAAATAACATTATAAATGAATGCCATATATTTATTGGAATTCTTGAATTCCCATCCACACTTTATGAATGCTTTCACTTATTTTTATGAATGCCTTCACTTATTCATATGATACTTTATGAATCCTCTTTTCAGTGGAAAAAAGTTGTACTACCAATATTCATTAAAGGTAAACGAATCAAATAGTACAATAATACATAAATCTTTTCCAGACTTAAGATAAAAAAGAGCCAGAGTTTCAGTCCATTTCCTTATGTGGATCACCCAAAAATCAGCAAAATAACAATAACATCTAAGGAAAGAAAAGTGATCAACATAAACTATTATTGATCAAGCATATTTACCATGCCTTTATCGCAGCATAGATCCTCCATGTATTCTTCCCAATAGACATATCCTGCAATTCCTCCATGAGCTTCTTTTGAAAGAGTATCAACAGTCAGATTGAATTGCCTATATATATGTTCAAATGAAATATCTTCAATAAGTTTTATTTTTTCACGAACTCTGCAGCACCATTGATGTAAAGCTAAGATATTTAAGATACTTTATGAATTCCTATCCTCAAGTAAACATATTTTGAATAAGTAATGTGTTTGTTATTTTATATTTAATTATTAAATAGGTAGGTAAAATATTTATTCATAAGTACATTCATTGTTGGAATAGTAGACCTTGCTAATTCTGCACACCTCTAGCTCTTCTAGTGATAGATAGTTAGTCAACTAGAAGAGTTGACTGAGTGATCAACTAATGGGTTGACTTGGCTCTTTACTAGTCAAACTAATCCACTAATAGAGCCAACTAATCAATCGACTAGTTGGGCAATTAGAATAGAATCATTAACTATGGCACAAACATGGTAGAAATCAAGGAGGTCTTTGTGTGCTATGACCTATCTGGATACATTCTTCCTCACTTCAAGAGAGATGGTTATATCTTGGTGCTATAAAAAGATGACACTCTAAGTCGAGTGATGTTTTGCTAATGAGCAATGCATTTCCATGTATTGTTGATTGTGATATCTTGTGCTTAAGTGCTAAAATGGTGTCTATTGACACCAATAATTAGCTCTTTGATCTTTCTAATTCATGGTTTCTCCAACAAGCCAAATTTTTCTGAAGAAATTTAGGATATTGGTTGAAAGGAAATGATGTCAATATGTGGAATGTTTAAGATCAGACAATGGTGGAAAATATGTGGGTAGATCTTTTGAAAACTACCTAGCACAAAATGGAATCTCTTGGCAAAGATTTGTCTCTCGCACACCTTAGTAGAATGGAGTTGCAGAGAGGAAAAATTGTGTTAAATTTTCTCTAAGATTAAACTCTAATTACTAGTTCCAATAAATTACCCTAGATGCATACACAGAATTTAAATATTCAAATCTGATTTTATGAATAGTGATACATAACCTCATTAGATGATGATACTACCCAGGGAACAAGAAACCAATCACACCACAATTTAACACTATAATTTATCCTAGAAACCCCAATGGGGAAAACCAACAAACTAGGACTTTCTTCAATCTCGAGCCAGAGAGAAAACATAGTGTTTTACAATAAAAAATTTCACAAGTAGAGAAACGATGCCTTGGAAGGCATGTCAGATCTGTGCGAGAAACCCACTCTTTGCAACAACTGCAATTGATGCTCTATAGGAATGCGCCCTTTACTCTGCTCTGAAATGTCTGATGGAATGCACCCTTTGCCAATCTCTAGAAGAAGTGGCTCCCTCTCACTCCCTGAAGAAGTGCGCCCTCTACTTCTACTGTCCTCCCAACAATAGAAAGTCACCCCTCTTACTGTTCTACTCTAATTGCTGAAGAATGTGCCCCTCTGCCACAGAAGTACACCCCTGCTCTAGAGTGCACCCTCTTTATCCTCTAAAGTGTGGCCTCCCCTCTCTCTCAATCAATCTCTGATGAGATAGTGTGATGATCTCTCACACTCATTGGACAATGCGCCCCCCTCTCAATCTCTGAAGGAAATACGCCTCTTGGCTCTGCCCTCTTGGCTGAAGAAGTGTGCCCTCACTCTCTATAGTGTGCCCCTCTCTCTAATTGCTCATTCTCTGAGTTGCCCCTTCACATTTACCCCTTTGCTTTCTTTTATAAGCTTCGGTGCCTTTTAGGGTTCCAAATCCCTAATTTAGTTTTCATGCATAATTACACTTCCGCATTAAAAAATTACACTTCTGGATTAAAAAATTCTCGCATGCAAAGGTAAAAGTCTCAAACATCTCTTGCATGCTTCCAACACCAAAGCCATGGAGACTGGTAATGTGTTTCTCACACCATACATCAATGCGCACCCTCTCTAGAAGCACTTTCTAGAGACACTGATAATGTCACTTCATGCTAGGGCGCATTTTCACATGAAGGACATCCCAATATACAAATCTCAACACTCCCTCTTAGCGAGGGAGGTCCTTTTGACAAGTCCACCATGAAAACCCCTCTCCAGACACATCACATTGTGTACTATAGAAGCTCCCTCTAACTCTGAAGCTCGCCCTGCTACTGATTCTAGACTTCGAATTGAAGACTTGTGCCTGCCTCTCTTGCTCTGAGATATCTCATCTCTCTTTTGGGCCTCCATCAATGTCAAATCATACCAGCTGACCCTCTTGCTAGAACTGGAAGAAGCTGCCTCTCTCCCACTCCTCTGAATCAAAGACTGAATACTCGGTACCACCTCAATCTCCAAAGCATCTCACTCTCCCTCTATCTCATGCATTGATGTAGACTCTGATATCCACCCAGATCCTCTAGACGGAGGCTATTCATGCACCATGCACTTCTTAACCCTATGATCACCTAGCAATACTACTTCAATCGGATCTTTAAATCGTAGACCTGTCGCCATGACCTTGTAGATCTGATTGTTGAAATAATGTAACTTCGAAGAATATTCTACTTGTATTATTCCTCCTTCGGGAGATGTCTTTAATGTAAAAGGTCATGTAAAAGTCATGAGGTAAAACCTCCATTGTAAGTCGGGTCATTAGTACCCAAAAGAATGTAATATATATATTATTTGAGTCTCCCTACAGAGGTCAGCCCAATTAAGTTAGTGAGGCCGACCTAATTAGGTTAAATGTCAAGTAAAAGGTAAAGTATAAATAGAGAGTGGTTCTTCTCATTTGCACCATTTACTCACTCAAGCATTGCGCACTAGAGAGAAGAGGAAGATTGCGAAGGAGGAGCAGGATTGCTCTTGGTTCTAGAGTTTGAATTTTGTCTCTTCTTTATGAGACTTATTTCTTTGGGCATTGTACTTTGGTAATCTATATTGAGGAAGTTCTTGCTGGGTTTTCTTCCCCTTGAGTGTTTCCCAAGATAAATTGTTGTGTACCTTGTGATTGTGTGTCTTTCAGAGATCCTCTTTACGCTGCTATTGTGAAAATGTATTAAATGCTAATGAAGTAGGAATCTAAGTTATTGCAGCATATAAATTTAACATGGTTTCAGAGCTAGACTGAAAAGAGCATCTTTCATTGAGGTAAATCCCTCTCCTTCTCTGGACAAGAAAAATTAGGGCTTTCTACTGAAGAAGAATTTTGGAGTAAAGTGACATTGGGAAGTGCGCCTCTCCAAGGCTCATCTTTTGGCACCAGATCGAAATTTTTCAGTTGCTAGATCTTCCAGAAATTCAAACCCTAGTTTGACGTGGGACTAGAAAAATCAGAAACTATAGTCCAGAATTTCACAACTCCTATTTCAGGGGTTAAATATTGGATTATTCAGAAATTGATTGTACCAGCATACTCGCCTCAGTCAAGTGCATATTTTGGTGAGTTCAGTTTTCATTTTTGAGAAATTCTAATTTTTGGTCATTTTCTGTTCTCCGAGAAAAGATGGCCCCAAGCACTAAGCTTGATGACAAGTTGGAAGGCATATAAAATTTCCGTGCTTGGAAATACAAAATTGGACTCATTCTAGAAGAGAATGATCTTGTGAAGTTTGTTAACGAAATTGTGCTAGAACCCGCAGAAGTTGAAGCAAAGGAAAAGCACAAGGACATGATTAGAGCCAAGAGGATCATAGCATATTCCATCAAGGATCACTTGATTCCTCAAGTGTCCTCCAAGAAAACTCCTAAGGAAATGTTTGATGCCCTATCAAGAATGTATGAAGAAAAGAACATTAATCGGAAGATGAATTTGAGAACCCAACTCAAAAGTACAAAGATGAATTGGGGTGAATCTATCCAAGAAAACTTTACAAGGGTGTCTCAATTCAAAGAACAACTAGAAGCAATTGGAGACAACCTTGATGAAGTTGAATCAGTGATGACCACTCTTAATGGTCTTACTAGACCTTGGGATTCTTTTATCCAGACATTGTGTGCAAGAAAGGAAAGTCTACAATTTGAAGTTGTATGGGAAGAATGTGTTCAAGAGGAAGCTAGAGGGGCAAATTGAGAAGCACTACTCAGAGAGGATGATCAAGCTCTAGCTACTCATACTAAAAGAGGAAAAGGAAAATATCACTACTAGAAGGAAACTCAAAAGGAGTTTTATCCTCCTAAGAAGTTTCAGAAGTACAAGAAAAGAAACTACAAGAAGAGAGACTTCTCTTCTTATCAATGTTATTATTGTGATAAAATGGGACACATTGCTAAAAATTGTCAAGTAAGAAAAGAAGAATAACAAAAGACATTATGCTCATTTTTCCGAAGATGATGAAGAAGAAGAAGAAGAAGGACCTCCCAGGAAGTTACCAAAGGAAGAAATTGAAGAATATGTCTTATAATAGTGGTGCTTCAAAGCACTCTCTCCAATCTTGAAGAAAAGGACTCCCCTCAGAAAGTTTCACTAGGAGAATAGGAGAAGCCACATACAAGCTTGATTCAGGAACCCCGATGAAGATGAAGGATACGACTTGATCAACATTATAGATCATAAGCAAAAAAAGCAAGAAAAGCAAGAAAAACACATGACCTTAGAATCAGATAATGGAGTAGAGCTGACCATCATACATTCCAGTAATCCCTATAAGGAGACTAGGATCAAAAGAGATCCTACCAAACAAACTAAGATAAGTATTTGAATTAATTGTTTAAATGATATTGTTCGCCTGTGTACATATTTATATTTCTAGAAGTGCAGTATGCATGTTAGAATAGTTTCATTAATGAACAATATACTACTAATATGCATGTGATAGGTAAGTAGCCTATGGTGCTATACAACATTCCATTGCTACTTATCTAGAGTGAAACCTCTTTGTTGACATATTGGGAGTAGTGCACGCTCTTAATGATGTTCTAGTAGAGATGGAAGGTATCTAGAAAGTTACCGTATGAATACGAGATATGGATGAATATTGTGTTGAAGCATTGGCTAAGATAGTTGCATGACTATGACACCTATATCTTTATACATAAGAATTGATTTTATGAAATGTTTCTAATCATGAAACAAAATTTGATTTGTAGGAAAGATCATGTATAATCTCCTAAAAGAGAAGAATGATGAGACTTGTTCCAAAGAGCAAGTGACGATGACATTCAAGAAGACTTATAAAATCAAGCATACTATAGATGAACAAAGTGAGAGTGAGTCGACTATGGTGTATATTACACTACGTAAATGGTGTAATTGAAGTAGAAGCATATATCGAGTAACCTCTAGAATTCAAAACACTCTACAGAGAACCACATGTGCCAACTTGAAGAAGTATATGAAGAAGATGTAGCTCTCAGAGTTGCAGAACCGATGAAAGAAGAAGCTCGCTGCAGAATTTGAGACCTTGGCTTGATGCATTATTTTCTAGGTCTTGAAGTATGGCAGAACCCAGAAGGAATCTTCCTTAACCAAGGGAAGTATGCAGTAGAAATCTTGAAGAGATTTGATATGTTGGAATGTAAATCCATGGCCACACCCATGGATACAAATTTGAAGTTGTTGATGCTTCGTCAGAGTTAGTGGATGAGACACTATACAGGAAGATTATTGGGTCATTGATGTATCTGACGAATACTAGGCCAGATATTTGCTTTGCCGTGAACACCTTGAGTCAATATTTGGTTGAGCCTAGATGTGTTCACCTTATAGCTTCAAAGCATTGATGAGGTACCTAAAAGGTACGATAGACTATGGTCTCAAGTATACTAGAGATCATGACTTCACACTGTATGGTTACACAGATTCAGATTGGGCAAGAAATGTCTCAGGCAGAAAGAGCACTTCAGGTGGATGTTTCAGTTTGGGGTCAGCGATGACCTCATGGCTGAGAAGGAAGCAGTCCAGTGTTTCTCTCAACACTGCAGAAGCGGAATATATTGTAGCTTGTTCCGCCAGTTGTGAAGCCATATGGCTTCGAAAGTTGTTATCAGGTCTATTCGATCTAGAATTGGATACCACATTGATTCTATGTGATAACCAAAGTTGTGTGAAGATGACAAAGAATCACGTGTTCCATGATAAGTTGAAGCACATAGAAATCTGGTACTTCTACATTCGAGATATGGTGCAGAAGGGAGCTGTAAAGCTCCAATATGTGAGCACAGATGAGCAAGTTGCAGATGCGTTGACTAAGCCTCTGTCTCGTGTGAAGTTTGAGCACTTCTGAGACAAGCTTGGTA
Organism: Larix kaempferi; assembly: GCA_027924585.1. Lineage (NCBI taxonomy): Eukaryota > Viridiplantae > Streptophyta > Pinopsida > Pinales > Pinaceae > Larix > Larix kaempferi. The sequence continues at coordinate 23,004,917 of BSBM01000887.1, forward strand.
TAGTCCATAAGGAATTCCCTCGAAAGGGGGAGTAGTGTTGATGTTACTATGATGGCACAGTTGTGGGATTGATCATCCTTAGACAATGATCATGTAATTCCGAAAGGAAGGATCACCAGTGTTGTTGGAATGAATCCCATAGTTCTGAAAGGAAGGATTTTCCATGATCCCATAGTTCTGAAAGGAAGGATCACCAGTGTTGTTGGACTGAATCCCATAGTTCCGAAAGGAACGATTGTCCATGATCCCAGAGTTCTGAAAGGAAGGATCACTAGTGTTGTTGGACTGAATCCCATAGTTCTGAAAGGAAGGGTTGTCCATGATCCCATAGTTCCGAAAGGAAGGATCACCAATGTTTTTGGACTGAATCCCATAGTTCTGAAAGGAAGGATTATCCATGATCCCATAGTTCCAAAAGGAAGGATCACCAGTGTTGTTGGAATGAATCCCATAGTTCCGAAAGGAAGGATTGTCATGATCCCATAGTTCCGAAAGGAAGGATCGCTAGTGTTGTTGGACTAAATCCCATAGTTCCGAAAGAAAGGATTGTCCATGATCCCATAGTTCCGAAAGAAAGGATTGTCCATGATCTCATAGTTCCAAAAGGAAGGATCACCAGTGTTGTTGCACTGAATCTCGTAGTTCCGAAAGGAAGGATTGTCCATGATCCCATAATTCCGAAAGGAAGGATCACCAATGTTGTTGTTGTATCAGGTCTTATACTGATATGTCATAGATGATGATGTTCCAACTTTGTTCTACAGATGATGTTGTTCCAGCTTCGTGCTGTAGATGATGATGTTCCAACTTCGTGCTACAAATGATGATGTTCCAGCTTCATGCTACAAATGATGATGTTCCAGCTTCATGCTGCAGATGATGATGTTCCAGCTCCGTGCTGCAGATGTTGATGATGTTACAAAAAACTGTTCCAGTTGTTGATATTGATGTTGTTGAAGAACTTCCAATGATTTATAGATGTACCAACCAATGTTCCAGATGATGTTGTCGATGCCTCCTCCTCCCTCCTTCCGATGATGTTGTGTAAAGAAACATCTGTAGTTGTTGTTGTCAGTAGAATACCCTTCTTGTTAAGGGGGAGTGTTGAAATAATGTAACTTCAAAGAATATTCTACTTGTATTATTCCTCCTTCGGGAGATGTCTTTAATGTAAAAGTCATGAGGTAAAACCTCCATTGTAAGTCGGGTCATTAGTACCCAAAAGAATGTAATATACATATTATTTGAGTCTCCCTAGAGACGGCGGCCCAATTAAGTTAGTGAGGCTGGCCTAGTTAGGTTAAATGTCAAGTAAAAGGTAAAGTATAAATAGAGAGTGGTTCCTCTCATTTGCACCATTCACTTACTCAAGCATTGCGCACTAGAGAGAAGAGGAAGATTGTGAAGGAGGAGGAGGACTTCTCATGGCTCTAGAGTTTGGATTTTGTCTCTCTTCTTTGTGAGACTTATTTATTTGGGCATTGTGCTTTGGTAATCTATATTGAGGAAGTTCTTGCTGGGTTTTCCTCCCTTTGAGGGTTTCCCAGGATAAATTGTTGTGTACCTTGTGATTGTGTGTCTTTCAGAGATCCTCTTTCTGCTTCTATTGTGAAAATGTATTAAATGCTAATGAATTAGGAATCTAAGTTATTGCATCATATAAATTTAACATTGATTAACTATGATTCAAACCCTCCTAAATCAATAACCTTGTAGATCACTATGCAAACTATCTTGGTTTCTTTTAGAGACAAGGATCTGATACCATGTTAAATTTTCTTTGAGCTTAAACTATGATTATTAGTTCCAATAAAATACCCCAGATGCATACACAGAATTTAAATATTCTTATCTAATTTTATGAATAGTAACAAATAAGGACATTAACTGATGACACTACGCAACAGAATAGGAAACAAATCACACCACAATTTAACACAATAATTTACCCTGGAAACCCCAATGAGGAAAACCAACAAACTAAGGATTTCTTCAATCTTGAGCCAGAGAGAAAATAGTCTTTTTACAGTAAAAAATTTCACAACTAGAGAAACATGATTCCTTGGAAGGTGTTCTAGATCTGTGGGACAAACCCACTCTTTGCAATAGCTGCAACTGATGCTTTATATGAATGCGCCCTTTTCTCTACTTTGCTATGAAATGTCAAATGGATGCCCTCTGCTAATATTTGGAAGAAGTGGCTCCCTCTCACTCCCCGAATAAGTGTGCCCTATGCTTCTACTGTCCTCCCAATAGTATAAGTGAGCCCCTCTTATTGCTCTTCTCTAATTGTTGAAGAATGTGCCCCTCTGCCATAGAAGTGTTCCCTTGCTCTAGACTGAACCCTCTCTATCCTCTAAAGTGCACCCCCCTCCCTCTCTCAATCAATCTATGATGAGATAATGTGACGATCTCTCACACTCACTGGACAATACGCCCCCCTCTCAATCTCTGAAGGAAGTGCACCTCTCTGCTCTGCCCTCTGGGTTGAAAAAGTTGTGCCCTCATTCTCTACAGTGTGCCCCTCTCTAACTGCTCACTCTCTGAGTTGTCCCTTCACCTTTACCCCTATGCTCTCTTTTATAATCTTTGATGTATTTTAGGGTTCCAAATCCCTTATTTACTTTTCATGCAAAATTACACTTCCGCATTAAAAAATTACACTTCCACATTAAAATTTTCCTGCATGCAATGGTAAAAGTCTCGAACATCTCTTGCATGCTTCCAACATTGAATCCATGCAGACTAGTAATGTGTTTCTCACACAATAAATCAATGCCCACCCTCGCTAGAAGCCCTTTCTAGAGAGACTGATAATCTCACTTCATGCTAGGAATTTTCAAATGAATTACATCTTGAGATACAATCTCAACAAATTGGACCTTGGTTGCACTTCAAGCCAAACATTTGTCGACTAGCTTATGGGAAGAAATTATCTACAGTTCAAACTATGTATTGAATCTTATTCCCACTATAGTTGTCCTTAATATGACCACAATATGACTCATGTTGAGAAATGGAGTAGAAGGAAACCATCACTCAAGCACCTTAGAACGTTTGGATGTATTGCATGGACACAAATTCCAAAGGGTTGCAGAAAAAAAGAAAAAAATGATGCAAAGAGTCATGCTTGCGTCATGATGGGATACTTTGAAGAGTCGAAGGCCTACAGATTGTTTTACCCAGTCAAACCATAGATCATCATTCAAAGGGATGTTATGTTTGATGAAAATACTTTAGGCATTAAACTGTTGAATTCCTCTTCTAGTTTGATGAGTAGTGATCCTTTTTAAATTGTGACAAAAACATGATTGATTGAACCTTATTTTGGAGTTTTGATTGGATAATCGAATCACCTACCTGCTTTGACTTGTAGTCAATCAATGACTATGAAATTGAATACCATATTTGGAACCCCTAATTGACCTTATGGTGAACTGGTTGGTACAGGAAATTCCTCATTTCAAATATCTTGTCTACCCCATTTGGTTTCTAAGATAATTGAAGTTGTTAGAGATGATGCAAAATATATTAATGATTCAAGGAAGACTAGAAGTAAAAATCTGAGGTCAGTGGGCCATGAAGCTAGGCGAGTCGTGAAGTTGTCGGTGGGTGATGAGGTGAAGTGGGAGGCCACAGAGTGGCCGGTGGGCCATGAAGCTACAACCAATTGGACACGAAGCTAGGTGAGGGTCTGTGGAGAGGCCGATGGGCCACGAAGCTAGGAAATAATATAGTGAAACTTTGATGCGTCTAGAAGAGCAAATTTACATATCATGGTGGTGTTGAAAGACATAATGCTCATTTGGTTGGAAAAGGTTTTTCTCAACAAGGCATCGACTACATTGAACCCTTTTCCCCTATTGCAAAGATGAATTTGGTTCGATTGATTCTTTCACTTATTGTTTGACTTGGATAGAAAGTACATCAAATGGATGTCAAAAGTGTTTTTCTTCATGGAGATTGAATAAGAAATCTATATAGAGAAACCCTCTAGTTTTGAGAAGGATTCTAGCCTTGTTTGTTGACTGAAGAAATCCTTGTATATTTCGAAGAGGCCAGGCTAGGGCTTGATATGGGAAGATTGGTCATTTTTTTATCAATCTTGGTTTCAAATGTTGTGAATCGGATTGTAGCATTTATGTTTTACATGTAAATGAGAAACTTTAATTCTTGCATTATATGTGGATGATTAATTCATTAGTGACAACAATATAAATCTGATATTTGATTTGAAGAAACAATTAGTTGATACATTTGAAATAACTGACGGTGGTTTTTTACATTTCTTTTAGGGCATTCAAGTTCTACAAATGGATGATAGTATCTTTATTTCTCAACCTAAGGATGTAATGGATATTTTGCAAAGATTCATGATGAACAACTGTAAATCATGTGCTACACCTTTCAGTCATGAGTAAAATTAACAAAGGATTGTAACTTGTAGGGAGTCAACACAACTCTCTATCGACAATTGGTCAATAGTCTAATTTATTTAACTCACAATCAACCTAATTGTTCCTTTGTTGTTAGTGTGGTTTCTCGACATATGTAGGATCCTCAAGAAAGTCACTGGAAGGTTTCCAAGAGAATTGTTCGTTATATCAAGGGCACTTATCAACTTGGCACAAAATATTGCAATATTATAGACCTATTGGTCGGTTACACCAACTTGGATTGGGTCGAGGGATAGTGATGACTAGAATTCGACGCTTGTCTATGTGTTTCTCCTTGGTTCAATACCCTTGGCTTGGTTTTGCAAGAAATAGAAGGCGGTCTCTCTTTCGATCACATAAGCTTAATATCGTGGTGTAGTTAATGTTGACACAGAAGTTGTATGGATTAGATAGCTCTTGGGAGAGCTTGATCTTTTAGTCAACTCAATGATTGTAATCTTTTGTGATAACTAGAGTACAATACAAGTTTTTGACAATCACATTGCGCACAACAAGATGAAGCATGTGGAGGTTCATGCTCATTACTTAAGACAATTGATACAAGATTTTATTAGCAAGCTTGTTTATTGTAGATTAAATGATTAGATTGTTGATGTCTTTACAAAGTCTTTACTATAAGCTAAGTTTATCAAACTTTGGACTGTGCTTGGTATTTAGAAGACTACAAATATGGGGGGGTGCAGATACGTAATTTCACCTCCTTAATCTCCAAAGCATTGTGCTAATGGGGGGGTGTTGAAACAACATGTCTTGTTAGTTCATCACACCTCTAGATCTTCTAGAGACAAAGAATTGACAATTGTTAGTCAACTAGAAGAGCCAACTGAATGGTCGACTAGTTGGTGAATTGACGAGCTGCTCTCGACTAGTTGGACCAATTGTTCGTCAGAGGAGTCGACTAATTGATCGATCGGTCAGGAAGTTGGAACATAACTATCAATTATGCACAAACATGGCAGAAATCAAGGAGTCCATTATGTGCTATGACCCAAGTATGTGGAAACACTCTTCCTCACTTCAAGGGAGTTGTTTACATCTTGATGCTACAAAAAATGACCTTATGAGTAGAATAACATGGTGAATGGCAAATTGTGGTTAATGAACAATGCATTCTAATGTATTGTCAATTGTAATATGTTGTAATTAGGTGATGAAACAATGTTTATCGATACCGCCTCTTCTTGGAATAATTATCTCTATGAACTTTCTAACTCCCCAATTTTTCCAAGATTTGTAATATTATGTTTAAAAGTACTTTTATTTTCTGTCACATACATAAAAAGTTTTTTATTAATTTTATTTCTAGATATTACTTAACCATAATTATATAAATTTTTATATAAGAAGTTAGTTGTAAATATACCTTTTACACAAAATGATTAACTCGTGATATTTTATTATTTCTTATTATACCCAATCTAAACCTTAAAATTATTTTAATACTTCATTTTCTTAAACTATAATAAATTTAAAATTAAAAAAAATAAAAATATTTTAAAAAATATAATTTGAAAAAATAGTAATAAGTTCCTAAAGTTGTTTATTAAGATATATTATTTTGTATTATAAGAGATTGGTTGGAAAATGTTTAAAGGATGTATGGGTTTGCCACTTAGATATTAGTGAGTTAGTAGCATCAATCATAGATCATGATATTCCATTATAGTTTATTATGTTTGACTATAATTATAGTCAACCATAGTAGTTAGTGAGATGACGAATTAGTGTTCAAAGCATACTAGTGGGTTAGTTGCTCAATGATTAGTGGGTTTGTGAGTTAGTAATTGATGGTTAGCTGCCTTAAATTTATGTTTATAATTGAAATAAGATATATCTTTATTGAAAAGAAAATTTTATAATATTAGTTTTATTGTTTATTTATTATTGTAAATATTTGTAAGAAAAATTAATACGTAAATATCAATGAAACTTCCATAAATATAAAATTTATTAATATATTTAATAAATTGTTTCTTTCATAATTAAGAAAAAGTGATTGTATAAATTGTTTCTTTCAAATTATCTCTTTTTACAAACTAAATATGACAAAAACTAATGATAATGGTTGCATGCGAACAAACTAAATATAACAAAAACTAATAATAATGGTTGCATGCGAAAGGCCCATCCTCCATATTTAATTTATATTATTGTGAAAATGTGGAGATATAAATACTTAATAGATTTATTAAGTTAAAATAAAAATAATGAACCCTATTTTCCTTTTTCTTACTTGATATATAAATTACTTATATAATACATAGGTGCAGTGACTATAAGGTTCTTCCTCTTTTCATTTTTTTGTTCACATTGCAAACTCTATGAAGACATTATATGAGTCAAAACCCAAAAATATAACATGTACTGAAGGCTCTGCATGATCGTAAAAAGATGATTTTATCTGATTTCTACCTTAGTCGGAGCATAACTCCTCGGGAGTGCTGGATTTCTGGTGGGGAGCTAAACCTGCCCTCACGTTGGCATGCCACTTGGGATTCCTACACTAGCAGCCTGGCCAATGCAGGGATTCGTCTCAATAACCTGCCCGATACCTTAATCTGGGATGGCCCTGGGTCGAAGGGGGTTATTTCCGTAGCAAATGTTTACCGGATGTTGGTCGAGAAGGCTCAAATCTCCCACGCTCCTCGTTGGTGGCACAAACCCCTTTGGAGATGGAAAATCCCCCATAAATTATGTTGCTTTCTGTGGCTGGTCTTTCAAGATAAGGTTCTCCTGTGGCCATATATACAGAAAAGGGGGTTTGCAGGCCCTGGCATTTGCTCTTTATGTAAATCTGACGCAGAGGAGCTTCAACACGTTTTCATGCATTGCAGCTTCGTCAATAACGTTTGGCAACTTCTTCGGGGATGGCTTTCCCTGCCAGCGGAATGGAAAGGCAGGGACTTGGTCGAGTGCGTGCGCCAATGGTTCACCCTCTTCGGAAATGGGAACACCCTCCCTCTGTTCTTGATTGATGCCATTTGGAGAGCCCGAAACGCAAGCATTTTTAAAGACTCTGGTCCTTCGGCGTATTCCACGGCGTTAAAAACGATCTATCAATGGAATTGCTATCCTACAGCAACCTTAAGGCCAAAGCTGCGTCGGGTTCTTTTCCCTGTGATAGACGATAGTTCAGTCCATGGCTTCTTCGACGGAGCCTCCCAGAGGGATATTTGCGGAGCTGGAATTGTTCTTTACATTCATCACAACCATCATTTTAACATTCAGGTTGGCATTGGAGTTGGCGATAGCCTCAAAGCAGAGTTGTTAGCTTTGTGTTGTCAACTGTGGTTCTCTTTCCGCAGAGGCTTCTCCTCTTTGAACATTTATGGCGATTCTCAGGTTGTAGTTAATTGGTTCAATGGTAAGCACAAGATCAAAGCTCTGATCCTCAACCTTGGATGGAGGAAGTGGCGCGTCTCAGAGCTTCCTTTGACTTGATATGCTGTCAACATATATACCGAGAAGCAAACTCGGCTGCTGACCATCTCTCCAAGATGGCGTTGGGGCCGATGGATGGCACTTTAAGCTTCACCGAAGTCAGGGATGAGATCATTGTTGATCATGGAAGCATCCCAACTTTCTAAGCTTTCTTCCTAAGCTCTGTCACTTAATCTTTTTGTCTTTCTAGATCTGTGCAGTTGCTTTTACAGTTCCTCTCTTGCTTTTACAGTTCCTCTCTTGATCCAGCCAGAGACGCAGCATTTCTCTGTCAATGGTCTCTTTGCTCTCACGGTACTAGCTTTCAGTTTTATGATTTCTGTCATCAGCGTCAGCTTTCTTTTCGTTTTGGAGCCTCTCCTAAAAGACATGTACTGCAGTCTAAGAACCAAAAAGAACATATATATCCTCAGCATGTGCCTCCATTGGTGAACAAGGACCATTGTGAAAACACTAAAGACATGTTGTAGTAGTAGTGAGTAAAATTAGCTATTGTCCTAAAAGGTGCAATAGAGTGTGGAAGAAAAAATTGAATATCCATTGAAAAGCAATATCTTAATAAAGTGCAAATCATTACTAACCTAAAAGTGTTTTTCTATAAGAAATACTTTGTTTTGAATAAGTGCTATTGAAGTAAATTATTTTACAATAAATATTAATGTTCTTTTAAGAATTTATGTTGAATCTCTAACTTAGTAACAATGAAGAAATACTTTGTTTTGAATAAGTGGTATTGAAGTAAATTATTTTACAATAAATATTAATGTTCTTTTAAGAATTTATGTTGAATCTCTAACTTAGTAACAATGTTACAACTTTCATGATAACTCATTATCTTATTAAAATTACAATTCCTTACAAAATATATTAAAGCAAGTTAAAAGAATATATACTATACCTCACATTCTTTATATGGAACTTTCTGACATAGAAAATAGTTAAAGCCATAGATACTTTAAGGGTCTCAATAAAAAATTAAAAAATGTTGACAAGATTTTATAATTTTGAAAAATAATATATTGCTTATTTTGAGCGTGTATTTCTTGACCATAGAGATGAACACTATATAAATTTAATTTCAAGACATTGCTTGTCTTGAAAATTATAATTATGGGATGAAATAGTTTGTTTTGAAAAAAGTGTTACTAAAGTAAATTATTTTACACTAAATTGACACTAAATATTGGTAATGTTTTTAGAATATATGTGAATCTAAGTTAACAAATAAGTTTATCTCTTATTTATGATATTAAATCAACATTGAATTTAACCCAAAATGTAATATTATTTGCATTACATGTTCCTCCATACTATATTCTCAATTATAACTTGAATGAAATTTGAAATCTATGTACGGGATAAAAAAAATCATCTCCCATCATTTTATATTATATCAAAAGCAACATTAAAAATTATCAAACATAAATATCTAAATTTATTTTATTTTATTTTTAATCAACTATATTATATTAAAAATTTTAAATTTCACAAAAAAATTATATTCAAATACACAATATTAAATAAAAAATGATATTATTGAAAAAATAATATTTAAACTAATTTTCATTTGCTTTAATTAATAATATACTATAGGAATAATAATATAAATAAATAAATAAAATGAACAACTAAAAGTGATCGCATATATCATATTCTTATATAAAAATAGTTTGATTTATTTAATTATTTCAATGATTGGAATTTTTCATTTACTTAAATTGTTTTCTAATACATAAATAAATTTAATACCTTTAAATATCCTTTTTGTAATTTGATTATATGAAGTTATGTATCAAATATACATGAAATTCTTTTAATTTAGTTAATTCAAATATTCTCTTTTGATAATTTGATTGTGCAATTTTAACCTCTGGTTATTTGAGTATTTCTAGCCTATGAAAAACTTATTTTTGTATTTCCTAAATTAATGAAAACCTCTCCCGCTCCTCTTACCACCTCTTATTAACAATATTATAATAGAGAATAGACATTTCACAACCACCCCTTGGCACATCGACCTTGAAGACACGAAGAGCCCTCCTCCACTCTCATTAACCACACGGAATATTATTGACCATGGTTATCATTGTTGACAATATTAATTACATAGACCATATGAACTATGGTTCACCATATTCACCACATTGACTAACCAAACCGGGCAGTATGCTCACCCACAAACATTGTGTCGACTTATCCACCAAGTCATTGGTTGCATAGCTTGGTAATCCCATTACCCACAAACCTCATAATGTAATAACCCCATTAACACATCAACCCTTCACCGTACTCACAAACCTCATAACCTAATAAGCCCATTAACCCGTCAACGTTTTACTATACCCACAAGCCTTGTAACCCAATAATCTCCTTAATTCATTAACGCTTGATTCCTTTTTACCATATAACAGTGGTGGACCATAGTTGATCATAGTTCACCATATTAACCGCATTGACCCACCAAACTCTAACATGCTCTCCCATGAATATTGTTCCTTCTTATCTACTAATCCATCTTGATGTCCTCTATCTTCGATAAGATATATGACTTATAACATCCATAATTTTTTAGAGAAGAAATGTTTAATCTAATAACCCATTCTCTTCACATGGCTATAGAGGAGATTGGGTATTTTACAATTGGTGTCAAAGCCATTGGTTATAGCACTGGGGCTATATGGGCTCAAGGACATAAATAATAGCATGAAAACGTTGACAAAAATAATGGTCTAATGTTAAAATGAAAATTGAAAACAAATGCAACAAGTGTAGTTGCACAAGCAACCAATCATGGTAAGAATAATGGCTAATCAAGAGGTTCACAGTGCTCAAAGTAAGGACCTTAAGATGCTCTTTAGATAAACTTTCAACTAGATACCTCAATGGCTCCTTCAATAGCCACAAGCATTTGAAATGTTTAACACACTATCAACGACAATAAGACCTATGTTTCTTGATGCTTGTCACAGTCGTCTTATGAGCAATGGATTCTTAAGCCATTGCATGTTGGTTGGATGCAATTTTTAACAATTATTGTTTATGAACTTTTCAACCAAATGATTCATCTCAAATAGAGTATTATTGGTATGTAAGTATTTAAAATAATTACAAAAATATCGAATATTAAAGATAGATAGAAAAAGATAAAGATAGAAAAATGGGTCATACCACATTGGAATTATTTGTTGTGGACTTGCGAAACTTGTAATTTATTGCTATTGTTTTCATGGTTAGTTGCATACTATAGATGATTAGTTACATAATTGTCATATTTTTTTTGTAATGGATGGTTTTATTTTTTATCCTTGTATAATACATCTACATCAAATTAAAATTATGAATTATAATTCACAAGGATAAATTGCTATTTTCTTTATTGCATTGTATTGACATACTATCATTTCAATAACAACAAACATTAAACAATAACTCGTATGAATATTTATCAATACTAATGCATGTATATATTTTATAATAATATTATCATATATTTATATATTCTTAAAAAATATCAACTTATCATATATATATATATATATATATATATATATATATATATATAATTAATTAACTTATATAAATAATTTGTAATCACACATTTAATTAATAATTCAATTTTTATAAAATAGAAAGAAATTATTTATATTTAATATCTCTAATAAAATGAAAAGTCAAGTCAATATATTATTTCATATTAAGTGGGGGAATGCATGTTTTAATTGAAGCAGGTTTCTAGCTATTGAGGAGTGTGGGGGGGACCCCTCCTAAATAATATAAGTTGGTTTTTGTACATAAGAAACTAAAAGAGGGTCGCACCTTGGCAAGTTATAACATGGTATAAGAGTTAACCCTCTACCAATATTCATCCATCTTCGTGGAGGCTCAAAGAATAAACCATGGACTCCTACCCCAAAAGTTTCTCCATCCAAAGCAATTAGTAAAGGTAAATCAAATTCAATGTTTAAAGACACTCTTCACTTGGAGCAACTATTTTTTGAAGTTTGTAGGATTGATATCATCAATTAGTGGTATTAGAGTGTCATTCTTTCCTGTTTTAACCACTTTTAAAACTTTATTATATTATTTGTTAATATGTGATAAAAAACCATCTTGTTTCAAACATTAGACCCTTCTAAATATTTTCGTTGCAGGAGTCGATATTTTTTAGGAATGCATCAATGAACATTCTATTTTGACATTGAGTAGAAGGAAACCTTGTTTGGTCATTTTGGATCTAACATGGACAATCAACCTCCAACGTGTTTTGTTTTGTATCAAGATGAAGTGATACAAATAGGAATCCGATGGGGAAATATGAGAAAACAAGAATGGGATATTTGTCATATCACTTTGCTAAAGGTTACTAGAAAGACAAGCTTGATGGATGGATAGATAGGTAGATATTTTTTCTTAAAACTTCCACAAGATCGAAGATCTAGGTGATGAAGATGAAGTGATACAAATAGAAATACAAACTTGATGGATAGATAGATAGATAGATAGATAGGTAGATATTTTTTCTTAAAACTTCCACAAGATCGTAGATCTAGGTGATGGAGAGTTATGACTAGAGTTGGCCCACCTTTATAAGTCTACAAATAGATATCCATATACATAAAATTGTTCCTTAGCAAATGCAAGACCTTGTAATAGAATGAAGAGAAGGGTGAAAATTGTATAACACCAAGCCCTTGACCCTAAGGCTATCTTACTACATTGGCATATCCCTATGTCGGGATGTCAATGCAATGTCTATATTGGTCATTAGTTTCTAGATTCATCTTTAATAATTATTTTGTAGAAAATAAACTATATCCTATTACCTAGAGTCATTTGTCATGTTCAATCACATGAACTTTGTGTTTGTTATGGTCCTCATCAAGCTTAGACTAACATAATTTACCTCATTTTGGGGTATCATAACTGGAATGAATAGGACACTATTCTTATGGCTACCCCTAGGGATATACTACTTGTTAGATCTGAGCCATCCATGTTTAACATGTCCACTTATGATCCAGTTGGGATCATAATATAATTTGTCGTCTATTTCGCTACTTTTTGGGTGGAAATTAAGGTCAAAAAATGTGTGAAAACCTTTTGGGGAGATTTTGAGGCATCAAATGACCTTGTTTTTGGGTATGACCCATTATAGTACCAAGATTCCATATCCTACAGATTGAGACATTCCCAATAGTGTAAAAATTAGCTCAATTGGAGCTCATATGTGAAAGTTATGCTTCCCACGAGTTGACCACCCTGGTATAAGTGGATACCATGTCACCCCTCTATTAAAACGAGTAGGGATATCCACGTGTGGAATTTCATGTATATTCGAGAAGGTCCAAACCTTATTAATAATTGAGTGTTGAGGAAGTAAAAAAAAACTATCCCTATACAGCTATCGAGCTATGTTAAATACTGAGTCGTTAAGAGAAGAGGTTCCATTCTTAAGCATTGTATTTGTTCCATACTTGAACAAAATATCTAGGAGTGGTGTTTTGAGAGTATAACATAGGATAGAGGAGATCCCGTAACAGCCATTCAGGTTACAGTGTCTAAAGGCAACTCCATAGTGAGTGCTCATTCTTTTGTATGTGCATTTCGATAATTGCAGTAAAGAAAGAGCAGAGCATAGGCCTCGCCCTTTAGTTGGGTTTTTTCCCATATTGGGCTTCCCATGATAAATCTTGTGTTCACTGTGTGGATGGTGTGTTTATGTGCTTGTTCTTTCATTTACATTATTTTGCAGTCTAAGATTTATTCTTCAAAATGTTATGAGATATGTTGTGACGAACTGTTCTAGTGGAATATCCATGACAATTTACAAATCATATTGGTATTAGAGTAGTTTTCTTTGGGGTTTCATGGGAAATTGCAAGATCTAGGAGCTAGAAAAATAAAGAAAAAGTCTTCAAACCCTAGCCATGGTGAATGCATATAGTGAAGAATCAAGAGGCGAATATGACCAACAATTTACAAAGTTGGAAATATAAGTTGTTGATATCTCTTGCAATATGTCAATCCTCGCAGTAGCTCTGGAGAGCAATTTTGGAAATTTTAGTGATTTCGGATGCTCTAACTCATAGATCATATCATAAGGGAAATAAAGAAATAAATGCGACCCAAAAAAGGATTCAAGGAAAGAGTCCGAGAAAGAGTAGCCAAGTTACAGTGCCATTACCCATTCCCAGCCTTTATTTAAGATGGAAGCAAAAGTGGATATCAATTCGTACCAAGGTGAGATAGATGCCTTAAAATTGAATCATTGGTTGCAACAATTAGAGGTCTATTTTAGTATCCACAACATAGATGAGGAACATAAGATTTCATTTTCTCAAATGAAATTAAAGGGCCATGCTTTAACCTGAAGGGAAAGTCACACAAAGACACTTAGACTAGATGGTGATCTACCAATAACTAAGTAGAAGGATTTCAAAACCCTCATTAATTCCCAATCCTACCCTATTGGGTATGTAGAGGACAAATGGATTCGTTGGCATTACTTCAGGTAAAGGAAAGGGCAGAGTGTGTAAGAGTACACCACCAAATTCAGGAAGATGGCTATCATGTTGGGCATTTCACCCAAGAACAGGGATGATTTTAACCCCCCCTAGATTTATATGTATAATAATTAGGCGAATCCCCATGATACATAGGAAAGGTTGAGGGCTATTTTATCAAGAATATAATATGTCTATATAATTTTTTGGCGAATTTTTTCATAAATTTATGTAATCTTGTAAAATATTGGCGAATCTTTCATAAAATTATAAAATCTTGTAAAATATTGGAGAATCTTTTCTTGAATTGTAAAACCTTGTAAAGTATTGGCGAATCTTTCATAAAATTAAAAAATCTTGTAAAATCTTTCATTTAATTATAAAACATTGTAATGTCTTGGTGCATCTTTCATAAAATTCTAAAATCTTTTCAATTATATACTTTGTGCCTCTCTTGTAGTGCTTATGTGTTACTGAAATGGAAATGTTACTCAATAGATAATATATAATAGAGACACATTCTAGTATTCCTATAACATCTAGTTTGCATGGATCATTATAATTAATACATTATAACAACAATTTCACCCACCTCGCCCTTCCTTTCATTTTATTTTATCTAGATAAGTAGTTTACTTGTTAGCATCGATCTAAGAGATTGATTTTTTTGGAAATTATAGGAGTTAGTGCCTTTGTGTCTATCCTTCTAATTCTTACAACACTCCAACTAAATGCGTTCATGTTTAGTTCAATCTAAAATCTCTTATGCCAACATCCTCCATATTTGATATTTGTGTTGTTTGATTATTGTTAGTTGTACAACTCTCATTTCCTTTCATTTTGTTCCTTATAGTTCTATTTCCTATTTTACAACACTTCACTCTTCATTTATATCATTGTACTACCAAATTATAACAAGCATAATATCATGCTACCCTATAACTATAATAGATAAATGTTTTAGATGCTATGGTTTGAAGTATTTTTGGGGGGGAATTAAGGAGACAATGCTTTGGTCTCTAGAGTTATTTCCTCCTCTTACTCTCACAATGTGTGAGGGTTAGTTCATCATTGAAAGCGATGTCTCAACACATTGATGGGGTGGTGTCTTGATAGAGAAACCTGCAAAAAGGGAAGAAATATGTGTGTATGCTATAGGCACATTCAAAGGGCCAAACATAGCTAGTCCTCATGCCATAAGGAGATTCTACTAGTAAAGAAGACCATTCAAGATTTTCGCTTGTGTTTAAAGTTAGTCAAATTCATTATTTGCATTGATCTCAAGATTATGCAAGGAATGTTGAAAAAATAGAAAATCCTCATTGAGAATAGCTCTCGTATTTAAAAATGACCTGTTTGGTTGGACAACTTTGATTTTGAATTCCAATTTAGGTTTGGATATTTGAAATGTCTAGCAAAAATGATTACTCAAGAAGAAGCACAACATGTGCTCATAATTTTTTCTAGAAATCCAAATAAGATCATAAAAATTAAAGATTGTGCTTCTTCTTCCAAGCGAATTCCATATGATGATTTGACTAGGAAAGTTGTTGGGAAAGAAAAATTGATCTACCATAAGTCTTTAGATCAAGAGATTGAAGAAATCACTCTAAAGTGTACCCTTTAAACTAAAGCACCTTCTTTCACCTTAGAAAGAGTTACCAACGTGTATGTTGCACATAAGCTTCACACAACTACTAAGCCCAGGTCTGGAGACCTAAGCAGAGCTGCAAAAAAAATTTCAAGTGCCATTTGACAAATCAGGTTTATAACATGATCCTATTGATATAAAAAATAGCAAGGAGAATTAGTGTTTCATGTTAAACAAATAGCCTAGATCAGAAAACATGCCAACGAGGCCTTCCAAAGATAATATCAATACTTCTAGGGAAGTCATGATGACTATGATCCATGAACAATGGCATACTCAGTAACCTACAAATTATTAACAATAAACTGGGTGTTTTCAAAAATAAAATAACATTCCTCACAATCTCAAAATGAGATGGAATGGATTGTTACATTTATAACAAGGGTGTAGAAAAAGAAACATAGATATGGTAAGTACAAGGATATATAGATAAATTTTGACTCACTAATAACTTAACACTCCAATGCCCCCTCAATGGTCACATTGACAGACACACCAAATATTTTAATATACCCCTATGTAGGGGTCTAGGGAAGATGTCAATGATCATTATCACCATGTCTCAGTCCAAAATGTGAAAGATACTTCCTAGGTGTCTCCTTGGAAAATTTTACCTATGCCCATGGTTTTGAAAGAATATCAAACCCCATAAAATTTTCCCTTATGCATTTATTTATCCCATATTTTATTCCCATATCCCATTTACCCTTTAATTTCCCATCCTTTATTAATATGCATATCTTTTCCTAAGTCCCTACCCTTTCACTTTCCCTTTTATATCATTTTCCCATTCTTGTAATTCCCTTCCCCCCATTTATCATCTCCAAAAATAAAAAATAAAAAATAATGATTTTTTTTATGATTATCCCTTCCTTAGCGCATCAAGGAAGGTGAAATAGAATAATGTTTTGTCCCTTTCAAACCCCTTTATGCCCTTTCCAAGAAAATGCATTTAAAATTCCCATCTCTAAAGTTCCATTATCCCATGATATAAGCAATGTTTCCTCACATTCCATAAATTTTCATGGATGCCATAAAAGTTCCCTTAGCACAATTAATGGCTGTGATTTTTTTCTTTTAAATAAGTAAATATGAGAGAAGGGCACTTTTGAAGTTGTCCAAATTTTTCAAGGATGTGGGCATGGAATTTTTAGTAGCTATTTGCAAATAAACCTGAAGGGATTTAAATACAAAGGTGGAATATTTTTCCATGTGGAGCTTCATGAGCATCTTTATAATGGGATATTGTCATTAGTGGTGTTCCTTTAAAACTTTGACCTGTCCTTCGATCACTAATTCATGCAATCGAGGGATCATATTAATATTCAAATATGCCATTCTCCTATAAAGGACATATTTTCCCCTACCTATATAACTATTAGTGACAATAGAAACTTCAAAGGGCTTGTTGGAGTTTTCACTCAACCAAAACCTACATACTCAACTTTCCATGAGGCTACTTATGGTCATAAACCACACCCATGTCTATTATTATTGGAATTGCGGTGACGATGGGGTATTTATGGCATCATATTCAATTAAACAACCTATGTTGGTGGAGTAAACTTTGACTGTATACAATGAATAGACGGGATGAAGGTCAAGAAAAGATCAATATCGATCACCACACGACAACATTAAAATATTGTTGGCACCCCAACAACCCCCCTAAAATTCTTACGATATTTTAGGGGTCCCCCATTTCAATAATTTGAAAACACAGACCTCTTTCATTGCTTCTTCGATTTTGATTGATTGATTTAGGAGGTGTGGATAGATGGTCTCCTTTCTAGGTTGTTCATCTTTTTCTTGGCTTAGTTTTCACTACCTGAGCATTTGATGGTTTGACATGGTGTTTGTCGAGGACATCTTTTGGCTTACTTGGATTGGTTTCATGTTTCGATAGTTAGGTGAAGTTTTTCCCTTCACTCCATAAGTCAATCAATGAGCAAAGGTTGTAGATCCCAATAAATTAACTAATGGCTTATTTCTTAAAATCTTCACCCATGTTTTGAAAGAATTTACATTCGAAGAATGGATATGAGCTCACTATACTTCAACTTTTTATAAGCATTGGATTTCCATTAAAAATCATTTGATGCTTGTAATTTTGAGGCATTGAAATAATTCAATTTAAGGTGTCGTATTTGAACAATTTTTTACTAGAAGTTTGTTTTGATCCATTCTTATTTTCAAATAATAATAATAATAAGTAATTTTTGTACTATTATTGATTTTCTTTTTAAAATACAAGTCATTGAAATTGGAAAAGACATAAATGATCAAGCTCTTAGTTTTTATAACTTAAAAAGATATTTAGACATTTTTTAATGAGAATAATTATTTATTATGTTAGTATATATTTTAAACAATATCCAAATTGTATTACTTCACTATAATAATTTTAGCTTTTGAGACTGACTATCTTAAAAAGGATTATTTAAACTAATATAAATTTTTCAAACTTTAATATGAATATTTTCTTTTAAAGTTAGCTTGTACAGATATTCATATTATGCTTTCATTAAAATTAACCAAACCTTTAAACTTACATTATCCAATTATGATGATTTTTCCTTTATCATATGATTCAAAATATATTATCATTTAAAATCTCTCATTGGAGATTGTGTTTAAAAAGGAAAAGAGAGCTTATCATTATTAAAAGATTTATGAATAATTTCTTTTGTATTTTTGTTCTCTTTTTATGAACAATGGTATAAAATATATTTTATGTTCATTTGAAGCTAAAATTCTCAAAGGAGAAGATAATTAATTTCTTATGCCATATTTTTGAGTGGGATAATTGCCACATTTTTAAATTCTCTTTTTATGAACAATGGTATAAAATATATTTTATGTTCATTTGAAGCTAAAATTCTCAAAGGAGAAGATAATTAATTTCTTATGCCATATTTTTGAGTGAGATAATGGAATTTCAAATTCCAATGTAAGACTAAAATAATAACATTTGAAGGGTCATATTAATAGAACCTACGTGTTAATTTTCATGAATATGAATGGCATCAAAGTAAACGATGAGGTTATAATCAGATCGATCTACTTTACGCAACATTTCATGTAAATTTGTTTATAAAAGACCGTCGGAGTTGTAGATATCTGAGATATTTGCTCTTTGCATTGATATTTTCACCCAACATTTCAGATCAAATGCAAATGCCTAAATCTCGTCAAAACGTTTATATTTTATGGAGGCTTGGAGCTGTCACGCTAGTTTTTCTGGGAAGTCCACGTTGATATCTATGTACAGAAGCATTAGCATATGCATTGTTGCAAGTTTGCATTTGAATTTGAATTTTATCGCCAAATGATCCTATGCAACCAGCTCACTGACGAGGAAATATTGATCATGGACAACCTGGATCTGTTGCATTGAAATCTGAGATTTATGCGCTATATTTCGCTATCAAATTCCCACAAATTACTGAGGTCATTCTACCACAATGTCACTGGATCTGGATGAAGGAGGAAGACAACTGCGATCATGCTTGGCATCATAAAAGATATAGGTTGTTCGAGATATTGCTACTTTCACTCAAACAAAATGTTGGCAGCTGAATCAGTGCTCGAAACTGCTACTTATGAATTCATCGAAGATATTGTGGGACTGAAAGTCGAGCGTATCTTTTGCTTGTCATCTCATAAAGGATTTTGCCTCGCCATTTGAAGAAAACTCACGAGATCTCAAACTCTTATTGCTAACGTCAGTTCAGTGGGATACCGGTACTTTGTATCGGAAAATGAATCAACGGGATTATGCAGAATGCCATGCCTTCGTTATCGAGTCCAAAACCAATAAACAGAGTTCTTAGAATTGATGGTTGGTTTTTATTTTGATTCGATTCTATTTAGTTTTCTTGTTCTAGATTATTGTTTTAGTTGTATTAGATTTTAGTTCTAGATATTTTTTAAAGCATTTTGAAATCTTACAATTTTCTTGCTTTATTCCTGCAGATATGAACTCCAAATTTTAAGTCAAAGAAAATCGTCAAATTAGAATATAGTTTGTGGGGCCTTCTGCAGATTTCGTGGGAGAGAAGAACATTAGAAAAATTGGATGCGCTAGTTTTGTGAGAGAGAACATTAGACAAATTGGATACGCTAAAGAATTTTGATAAGGATAATGGTAGCAGACGAACATAAAAGAAAACTCGAGACTGCACGATAACATTCAAGAAAAGATCGGATAAGATCATTTGAAGATCACCAATTAGACAACCAATGATTTCATATCATGGAGATATTCTCTATGGATTCGCTGGAGTGAATAACTAATTTGCAACACCTTGAAGGAGTTCTTTCTAATTCTGAAAGGATCTAATGGCCTATATAATGAATATAAATTTGACAGTAAAAAAAGCTGTGACATGAAATGGTGTATTTCACACAGGAAACATTATCATGGTGGAGTTTGCAAGGCATTATGGCATTAACCCTTTATGGCACGATATTCGAGTAGAATTGTTAACCCAATATGGCATTAACCCTTTATGGCATGATATTCGAGTAGAATTGTTAACCTTGAATGGGATTAAAACACAGTTTTTCATTGCGTTGAATATCGTTCTGAGTTATTTCAATGAATCTGGGAAAAACGACCATGCATCGACAAACTATATCGACTGATTATGATAACCCAACCGAAACCTCGATGTATTAACTCAACTGTCTGGGTAGTTTAATAACCCAGAATACATGGAAATCAAGACACCATGCAAAAATAAAAATATATAACTCCAACAAATGCCACATAATATTCATATCAACAACAGTAGTGGAACTTGTTAAAAAAATAATGCAGCCACCATTCATAGGGTCAGCCAGAAAAACCAATGGCACACAAATATCGATCTAGACACACAGGATCAGAAATGGTAGATAGAGCATCAATATCACCAATGTACAAACTACAAGAGAAAATGAGTGCATCTGCAAACGTAACACTATGTAGTAATTGAATATGTGGCCAACGCGTCATGACCAAGAATATATGTGGAAAAAACCTAAGACCAAAGATAGATCTATTTGGGAGAAGGGTCATCGGCATCATTTCGTCGTAGACAGTCACACAGGATGAACGGTCTTTTGCAAATACACATCAGGTGATAGAGGGTTGTTAGCAAGCAAACTGTGCAGAGTTTTTCCATCTATCCAAGATTCTCCCTGATGAAAACACTTGCAGTATTTATCGAAGATGAATTCGACACTTGGTATTTGTTGTCCTTCTCATGACAACCTGAATGGCAGACAGACATGCAAAAGAGTAATTGAGATGGTTGGCTAGTTATTTTAAATTTTTTGGTTTTATATATAAGGTTGAAGCATGAGTTGTTATAAAGAAGATGATTATTTTTCTACAAAGTATTACCCCACGCAGTTCGGGAAACATAATACACCAACATCATGGCAATATATTTATTAGAAAATAATCAAAGCAACCTTTGTGTCGGCCAACCTATGTTACAGGACCGTTGTAACACATCATAGTGGGCAGCGAATACATTACACGTTAGCGGAGTCAGGAACAACGCCCTATGAAGGAAGAGAGCAACAATGGAAAACACAGTTGGAATGCGCATCATAAAAAACGCCGATGGTATATAATGTAATGCGGCCAGCCGTTACACACAAAAATAAAAAGCAAAACACATCATGCTGCAAATTGGCACTCATTCGATGGGAAGAGAATCGCAGAGGGACTTGGCACGATGGCATAGGGGAAGAATGCATACACAAAAAAACGTCGAGATTGACAGAGGTCACCCAATGAAAATGCTCCAAAGATATTGATGTTTCCATACTTAGCATGGATTGAACACTTCAACGTAGGCGAGGGAGGCCTGTTGGAGATGATAGGCATACCAGATCTCGCATACATGGAATCCACAGTCCATGCAGATCACTGACAGAATGCAGAATTCACACAGAAAAAAATGCTCAAGTGGTATTCCACACCACAACAGGAAAAACGCTAACCCTAGCGGGGTAGCTCAACAGTTGGAGAAATATAAAGCCAAAGAAGAAGTGTAGACCTCCCTATTTGGCCCAGAAAAACAAAAGAAAAACATGAGTAGACAGAACAATAAAGACTCAAAGAGTAGAAAAGTAATTAAAAAATCAGGCATTTGGTGTTCCATCAACCTCCACAATAGTAATCACACCAGAGAGCATAAAATATTGACCATGAAGATACTAGCATGTGGGAAACAATGAACCTTCACCTCGAGCCCATCCGCAGTCAAGTTAGAATCAATATTTTAAAAAATTTGAACTCCAACACTCAAGAGTACGCGGAAGGGTTGCTGAAACCCCAAGATGAGGCCGACCACATGCATAGGCTAATCGTTGTTTTGCCACACAATCTCCAGCAAATAAGAACAGAGATATGAGGAGAAGAAGGGGTCTCCCAAAGACTTTTTTGACGTGTGGGAGATGTCAGGGTTTCGTTCCAGATCGATGCAGAGAGGAGTGATCCCTTTGAATTTAATAGATTTATAAACACTGCAAACTGTAACTCGAATAAAGCAAATACTAGGTGGGTGGATTTGTATTTCTGCTAAGTTCGTATATTAATATTGTTTCAAGCTTATGATAGGGAAGGAAACTAACGTCGAGCCAAACAACAGGAACCTACAACTATGAAAGAGAGAAGACAATTTTTTTTACCGAAACCAATTTCTATTCTCCATACATGGTCCTACTATCTGATGTACCTAAGTACAATTAGAGTGTGACCATACCTGCAAAGAGAGGATCCCGGATACACTTCAAATCTTAACACTGTAAGCTGAACCTTTACCTCGGTCCTTAATCCTGTGCTGTGTATGCCAATGCTTATTGATTCTTTGAGTGGGTGATTCAGTGAGCAAGCAAGGCATTTTATAGGGATGAATACAACTGTATATGGGATTGATATTGCTGGAAATTGGCACGAGCCAAGGACCCATGTCAAATTTTGTTGGAAATTGAGAGGGATCCCAATATCCTAGTAAAATTCAATTAGAAATCGAGGGCGATCCCAATATCCCGGTCAAATTCAGTTAGAAATCGAGGGCGACTAGAGGAGTTTAGAAAATTTTTACTGGAAAGGGGGGTGAGCCTAGGATCCCACTCGAAATTTCGGTAGAAATCTGGCGAGCAAAGAATTGAAGGGGAATTTTAGAGGGCGAATTTTGTTTTTTTTCCTAAAAATACTCCGGCTATTTAAGTTTTAGGAATTATTTAATTTATAATTTGTGGACGAAATTTTTATTTTATTAAAAATTTGTTTAATATACAAAATTCGCCCAACAAAAAATCCAAACCCCCTTAATATCGCCCATGGGCTATAATTCGCCCCTAAAATTATCTATGCCCAAGAATCCATATGTAATCCTCAAGTATCTAGGTGTATACACAGTCACTTACAAAAGCAAGTGATGCTCTTCAGGACCAAGACAATTGATGAGGCCTATGTGCAAGCATAGTACCTAGAAAATATCGACCACAAGAAAGGTCAACCAAATGGTTCGAAATAGAAAAATGAGCAAGGTGCTTCCAAGGAGGGGAAGAAGAAGTAGAAATGGAAAGACAAGAAGAAGGAAAGCACTACACATAAATGAAAGGATCCAAGTAACCATTGTAATCATTGCAATAAAGATGGTCACACTAAAGAAAAGTGTTGGAAACTACATCCAGATTTGAACCCTAAGAACCACAAGAAGGATGCCAAGAGGAAGAACCTTTTAGCCTCGGATTCAAGTAAGTAGGTAGAGAGAAGGTCATATGTGGATGGGAATATTTTTGCACTTCAGTGTAGAAGGAGGTGAATCTGAGTATCCTTCATCACAATAAATAGAAGGAGACGAGAAAACTCTTCCATATCAAGATCTAGGTCAAGAAGACCAAGGTAGATGCTCTATTCAGTTCTAGTTCATGGGCCATCTATTTGGTCAGAAAGCTTGGGTTGGAGGTTCATGATCATCATAGTCCTTATCCATTGGGATGGGTAAACAAGGATGTAGAGATCAAGGTCATGAAATAGTGTAAGATCAAATTTGTTGTAAGTGCATATTTCATTAATGTAGTGAAGTTAGATGTAGTACCCCTTGATGTGTGTGGTGTGGTGTTTGGAAGCCCCTATAAGTATATGAGGGGCATTGTTCATGAGGAGAGAAAACCAGTATCGCCTGATCAAGGATGCCAATTGTTCGTCATCAATGCACATGAAGGTAAATCAAGTATATTACTAATAAGTGCCAACCAAGCCAAAAATTTAATTAGTTCAAGTAAGAAATCATGTTATGCTTTTCTTATGAGAGAATTAATTGGGTAATGAATTAGTAAGAGTAAAGGCATTCTTGGAGGGATGTACTAGAGAGAAAAAAGCATCAATTGGAGGAGTTGCTATAGGCATACAAAGGGGTGTTTCAAAATCCTAAAGGGATATACCACCTATGAGGGAAGTAAAGCATGAGATACAATTGTTGCATGAATTCACATTACCAAATATTGGGTTTTATAGACAGTCTATTCTCGAAGAAAATGAAGTGAACAGGAAGTTGTAGCAGTTGCTAGAGCAGGGAGTGATTCGACTAAGCACCTCACCTTTTGGATCACCTATCATCATCGTACCCAAGAAGGATGGGACTTGGAAGATGTGTATTGATTACAGAGCTTTGAAAAACATTACACTTAAGAATTGGTACCCTCTTCCCAAGATTGATGATTTTTTAGACCAATTGCAGCAATCCAAGTGCTTCACTAAGTTGGATATCAAATCGGGATAACGCTAAGTATGTGTCAAAGAGGAAAAAACCTGGAAGACTGCCTTTAATACAAGGCAAGGCTTGAATGAATGCTTGGTCATGCCTTTTGGTTTATGTATTTCACCAACTACATTTATGAGACTTATGAATGACGTTTTACACCCATGTTTTGATTCATTTGTTATAACGTATTTGAATGATATATTGATTTATAGCTTTATCAACGAAAAAAAAATTCACATATCATGCAAATGTTAGAGATTCTGAAGAAGTACTAGCTTCTCGCTAATCTAAAAAAATGTGAGTTTTCTCAGCCATCAATCATTGGTTGTAATGAATGAAATAATTAAATCACTGTATTACATCACCGTGGATATCAAGATGTGACCCTTCAAATATTTTATCGAATCCCCAAATCAAGGGTCGCAAGGGGGCAAACAATATCCACACTGCAGCAGAGTCAATAAGACTCTTGCTACAGGGTGTGCACGTGCAGGTGGGATTTCTTCCGTATAAATTCTGGGGTCGTAAAAATATCCATCATAGTATGTCGAACTTCCCACCATGCTCCCATGTGATGCCATGCCATGCTTCTCCATGCATACCATGGCTCCATCATGCACCTAGAGCCTTGTGCCATGCCCAACTGATCCATGCATGCAATGGAAGAAGGATCTAGTTGCACGACCGAGCGCACACTCAACCTGCCGCTGTCTTCGACCAGATCCCTGCATATCCACATGTTTAGCAATTCAATGCCCAACGGTGCAGAGAATTCAATGTTGTCACCTTCCTGGATTTGGCCTCCCCAGTATTACAATAATTCTCTTTCACTGACAGTCAGAGCGTCAAGAGCAGTGGTCGAAGGAAGGAGGAGCAGAGACACAGGGTGTCGAGCAAGTTACAGACTTCAGATCAACTGGTAAGTTACAAACTTCTTTAGCATATTCTTCATCGGAAAGGTTCAACGTTTGTATGTGAGTATCTTATGTTGAAACAAACTTAGATATGCAAGTCGTATATGTGCTAGGGAGGATTAAAATTTAGAATATAAATTTTATTTCTTCTGTCCGTTAAAATTACAAAGCTAATTCCATTTAATTGCTTATTGTCTCTGCATTGTAATTGTATTATTTAGCAATTATGCTTCTTAATTCAAGAATATTGAGTAAGGAAAGACAACGTCTATAATCGCATTTAAAAACGTTTTTCCGGATCGACCTGATCGGTTTGGTGGGGGTAGATAAATCAAGAAAAAAAAATACAAAACTAGTATCTCGGGTGCCCGAATTTTTTTGAAAATTTCAATGTTGTAGACACTGCTTTTTATGAACTGTGAACTAGGTTAAAATATCAGACTGATAATGACTAAATATGCATAGCAAAATTATGTCTATATTCTAATTATGTCTACAATCTATATATTAGGTCAAAAACAATAGACTGGTAATGACTAAATCTGCATAAACAGAAATTAAAAAAAAATGGAACCAGAAGGTAAATCTATAATTCCAATTACTATGTCTTTATTAATTTGAAAGAAAGAAATTACATCGAAAATTTGTTTATCTCGAGCAACCACACAACTAAAAACTTCTAGAAGTTACCCTATATCTCTTTTATGGACTAAGAGGATACTAGGCTTTAAATAAATAAATAAATAATCCATCTATCCACAAATTTGATACCTTTGGGTATTTGATAATATTATGGAACTATAATTCTTATTTCACAAATGAGGTGATTCAACGATAGTCTTGTATGGCGTTACAGTAATACGTCTAAGTGTTTGAGATTCAAAATATTTGATGGTGTACTATGTCATGAGAGTTTATATGTACATCAAATGTATTTATTTGCATGCTCTCAAGAGAATACAACAACGTGTCTCTCACTTTTTACTATCTTCTATGGTAAACTCTTCATTACTCAGGTCTTATATAGAGTATCCTTGTGACCAAATGATACATTTCAGTTTTCATACCACTAACTTTTGATTTCTGATTTTCTTATTAGCGTCTTTTCTCTTGCAACTGTACCGAGATTCCATACATACAATGTACATCTTGTGATCGGCTATGAACATAATATATATTTTAGATGTATTCAAAGAAGAAATACCTCACAGTTTTTCCACTTTGCCTCACTAATGGTGCACGTGATAGGTGAGTGAATGGTCCGTCCAATGTGGTAGGAATGGGGACCGAGCAAACCTTGAAAAAGAAGGCATCCAATCCATAAGAGAAATATGCCTAACCAGTCCATTTGGGTCACTTAAAAATGTTTTTCTAGATCGACCCGACCGGTTGGGTGGGGATAGATAAATCAAGAAAAGAATGCAAAACTAGTTTCTCGGGTGCCCGATAGACTTTGAATTTTACCTTATCTGCAGAACTAAGTTACTGTTGCCTCGCCGGAGCTTTAAGGAACAATCCTACATGAAATCAACTAACGCCCTACTTAAAAAAGTGAGTTCCTGAACCCAGTAATAGCCTTCTGACCCCGTAAAACCCAATCTTTTTTGGTTAGATAGAGTATTATATGTGAAAACATAATTCTAGTAGTACTAAATGTTTATGCGAGTAGTAAGAGAATATGACAGGTCGTAAGGCTATCTTTCCTTGCACTCAATGTTGGTTTTACTCCAACTCTAGACAGATAAATGGATAGAGGGTCGGTTTAGTCATTTCCATTATATCAATTGGTAAGGATAGGTGGCTGGTGATTCTAAATAGTTCGCGATGCCGCGCATTAGTTATGTTCCTATGAGATATATTAATTTCAAATAAATTTGTGCTCTTCCTAAAATGGATGAAACGCATGAGATGAGGACTAGAAATTGCTAGATCAACGGCTACTCTACCAAGGCTGGACTTAATGGGAGCAACAACGAAGGTGACAACTGGGATGGAATTGGAGAAGTGTGAGCGTATTTAACACATTATGATATTTCTGATTCCTGAACCCAGTAGTAGCCTTATAGGGCCCCTCCTGTAGGGTCCTTCCTACTTAACCTGAAACTCAACCACTTGATACAAAAGAGATTAGAAAGCATAATGACTAGATAAATAAACTAAATAAATGAATAACTTATCAAATTAAAACAAACCATAACCTGTCTCTGATACCATCTTGTCCACTGCTGTCCGCGTCTTCTGTAGGATCCCTCCAGCAAAACTCGTTTAACCATAGGCGAAGCAACCATTAGCTTCACCACCCAACCATAGGTTCATGCTTTCAGTCGCATGGCCTCCCCTGAGCTTTGGGTCGTAGAGCTCACACACAATAATCAAGAAATCCAGCTTGGGATTCCCCCCCACCAAGATTTCCAGCCAAACCCTCAATAGCAGCAAGTCATGAGGTAACTCAAAATTACGATAGTCATCTAGGGTCTGGGTCCTTTACCCATTCCTAATGCCTTCCTTATAAAGGAAAATCTCATGCAACACATGTCGCTTCATGCATAGTTATTTGTTTTATTTAAATTCTAAATAAAAACAACTCACCCATCCAAGTGTCAACTTTTCTAGGAGATGCACCAACATTCCTAAGTTTGCTCATATTTGTCCCCTAGATATTTCACTTAACTCCTAGATATGTGGTGTAGGTGGGGTTGACTAGGTGTCCATGCCTAGGATTCCATTTTGCTCCTAAATAAATATTTTTAATATTTTTAAATAATCAGAAATATCCTTTCATGTGCAAATGCCTAAATAACACTTAATATTATTTAAATGCCAAAGTAATCATTTATGTGCAAATGCCTAAAGTACTCAAATGCATTTCTAAGTAATGTTCTAGGTGCAAACTTATATGCTTTTATGCAGTTAAGTTTAACAATCATTTTCACTAGGATCTCGGTGCTGCGCCGTTGGGCCACCCCGTTCCTTAATTTCATTTCCCCGTCATGGCACCACTCCGTCGGGTCCATTCATCCGTAGTTTCCATTCCTTGACAAGGTACCACATCGTTGGGTCCTTGCGTCCACTCTTTCCGTTCTTAGCAGGGTACCGCACCGTCGGGCCCTTCTGCCATCATCCTTTCGTTTTAACTTACGGGAACTTCATGTAGGGATTTCAGGAGCCGTTACCTTCTATCCTCCGTATACACGCTATTAGGGACTAATGGCGCTGAGGAGTGAGTCCGTTCTCACTGCGCGCCCCCCAACTCGTACGTGACCAACTCCGTCGTGGCCCACCTCGTATACCCTCACGCTTTCCTCTTGAGCAAGCGGATCAGTGCTTATCTGCTCATGCGTGGTATTCCGTTGAAATTCGACATCGTCGTCGCTCTCCCCATGTGTGATTTATCCATACTCTACAACCCTTCAATTCCTTTGTGTGTCCGTCGGTGAACCGTTTCACCTGTCACTACACACATTTCTCACAAACCGATATTAGTAGTACTGTCCTCAATTATCATAATTTGATTCATCAATCTGCTACTTCGTTAAGCATTTATATTTTACTCATTCATCTACTCAGAAATGCATTTCGTCAATATTTACTTTCTTCGTTCTCATCACATAATCACTCATACAGCTAGTCGTTAAGCATCATTCACATGTACATTTTCCATAATCAAATTTAATCTTTAAACAACATGTAATCATCCATTTACATCAACTATCCAGATACACATATATCATTATTTATTGATTCACAATCAATCCTAATCATGAACACACTCAAAATAAAATCAAAGGGTCATTTTATTAATGTTTTAATTAGTCAGGTCACTCAACAGGTGCCCTCAAGGTCTTCAGCCGTCTAGGGGCACTACATACACCCCCTCTTAAATGGAACTTCGTCCCGAAGTTAAATTTTTTTCTCATACTTCTGACACTAGGCTTAAATTTTAATTTCCTATTCTCATCTTCTTGTCATTTTCTTCTATTTTTCTTAGACAATCAATGCCCTAAGCACTAGTGGTTCTAATCATAAGTTTTCTTTTTCCTCCAACATGGTTCGAATACATCCTCATGAACTCAATTGTAATTTCGTATAATATCGATCCGATAATACATTCAATAATTGTCAGTCCCAACTAAATGTCCTATATCTCTTATTCATTCACTAGGGTCTATGATGTCCAAATTATTAATTAAGTTGCATTGCGTCAATGGCCACCCAATATTTTATCGAAACATAACAAGTCCGAGGAAGGATTCAAATCTATTTGGTTATCCTCCCTTCAAGACGAGAAGGGTAAACATCATAAAATATTCGGTAAGATATAATCACGGTTTTAACAAATCGGGAGAGACCCTCAAATAGTCCAAAAACCAAATTCCATAAGACTACTTTCAAAACAGGTAAATGTTTTAACAATGTTGGTTCTTAAATAAGATAGGGTTCGAGTCATCGAAATTTAGTGACTTAGTCGAAAGTGTTAAAGCTTATCTCTTAGTCCTTTCATCAATAACATCATGTTCAAATCAAGGATCTCATCATGTTCTTACATCATTTCACCGTTTCTGTTGTCTTAGGACCACTCCGGTAGACTCTTCAAGTCACAACATGTATGTTTTCTTAATCCCATCGAGTTCCATATCGAGGGCTAAGTGTCTTTTTATCAAGGTTTGACCATGTCTCGAGGTTGGTTGCATTACGTTCAGTTCATTGTGCTAATCACCTCCATTCATTATTTTACTAAAATCGTCTTCATAAACTAAATCTCTTCATAGTTAAATAACTAACTAAATATTGGAATATCATCATTTCTACAACATATAAAATCAAATTTTGTTTTCATGGTTAACAAGGCATTGAAACCTTATTATCCTTCCACTATCATTCAAACACCTTATCAATATGCGTTCATATATTCACACAATCAATTCAAATTTAAAGTGATGCCTTAACATTTCCTACTATCATAAAGTTTGAACATAGAATATGATCATATCCTAACAAGGTAAAACATACATTAAAATATCCTATCGCTATCCTTCAACCAGTTATGATACATAAAAACGATAGATTATTTGGTTTTGGATCTAAACCAATCACTTTTATTAATATAAAAATCTAGTTTGTTAGTCTAAGGAGATACACCGGCTTTATTTCCTTATTTTTATAAGTCTATTATGGAAGTAAACATTATACAAGAAGAGTTTTCCACAAAATTTTTGAATATACTCCCTAGGACTATAAGTCCCATGATTAGATTTGTGCCTCACATAATTCATGGAAATTTTACCTTCATAAGACATTTTATTTCTTATAGATAATAATGTTTGAACTCTTAAACTTGAATTACCTATCTTATAACTTGAAGGTATAACACAATAACTATAACATAAAATAAAGAGAGAACTTTACAACATAAAAATAAAATAAAATGAAAAAAAAAAAAATTAACACTAGCATCATTGTGTAAATCAAGATGATACCATTCGTCAACTTTAATTCTCAATATATATGAGAATTTGTTTTATTTCAAGTGATCTATTTAAATACCAAATAAAGAATAATCCAAGGTATATTATGTTCACTATATATATATTATACTCACCTCATATCTATATAATGTCTTTTGTGTTCTATGATTCGTATATGTATATATGGTCCAAATGTTTTAGTGGGTAATTACTCATTCAAATTCTAAATACATAAAACTATACATTTTAACTTTAAATAGTTATCACTGGACATTCGATTCTTATGTTTATTGAATTGGTCCTCAAGGTTTTTATGTAACTTTATCACGGTTAAACACCCAAAAAAGTTGATCCATAAAGACAAAGTATTTTTGCAATAAATAACTATTCCCCTTATTATACAAAATGATAATGGGACAAATGGAAATTTCTCAAACTGTAAATTATTGGAAATTTGCTCCTAATCCTAAAAGGCGTTCAATGGATTAAATTACTCATAAATAAAAGTTTTCAAATAATAAACATATATTTCAATACTTTCAAAAACTAAACCTTCACTTTAAAATTCACCTACCCTACTATGGTCCGCAAATAAAATAATGGAAAGTATGTATATATTATTTACTCTCTATACATATATTCACGTATATATATATATATATATATATATATATATATATATATATATATATATAATAACTTATTAGGTAGAAGAACTGAGTAGTTCATTTGTAATTACAATTATTTAACAAAACTAATTGAACATCAATACATAAGTTATCCTATAATAACTTAAAATCAAAGTGACTCCTTCAGTTTCTTTATTTCAATTTAATGATTCAAATAGTATATATATATACCACTTAATTCGTGTTGCATCTAGACGTCATTTTAATACATCTATTAGAATTTCAGTAACCTATTTTAATTTATAATCACTTGATATCATACTCAACAAAATGATAAGGAATTTCTATTTACAGCGTATAATTTTATTCCTCAAATGCGTATGTTACGTTATCTATCATAATTTGTTCTGTTTATAATTACAAAGAAGAAAATATATATATATATATATATATATATATCCAAAGGATGATGTCCAGCAGGTTCGGTGCGCATATCTAAGTAATCCGGTGGTTAAAATTCAATTGACAGGTCATTAGTATAGGCATGAAACATTATTTTTTAATTTATTTTTTTAAATGGAAGATCTCCATTTTAACCGCAGATCAAGCTAAATCATACCCATGTCCAGATATTTTCCCGCAATCACCACCGATTCCAAAGGAACAGATAGACAGAACATAACAACTCAGTCACGCCTCTAGTGCCAGCGGATAAAACGAAATATTTCATTTATCTCCTACATAAGTGACAGTCGAAATCCAGATATTCTCATTTCCTTCTTCTGCGGAGTCGTGACAGATACTCACCTATCTTGAAGAAATTGAACTGGAGTCGTGACAGATACTCACCTATCTTGAAGAAATTGAACTGGAATGTTGCACAAGAACGGTTATGGCACGACGTTGTTAGACGGGAATCAAATGGTTTTGGCAGAGCGCTACCTTCCCTAAAATCCAGGATATTGGTAGTAAACAGAGATTTACTCCTCTGAACATAAGGCTTAACAAATGCTTATTCGATATGTTCCATTAAACTACATACCTAAAGCTAATGGAACAATCTATGACAGTTGACAACTGTCAAGGCCGGTGTCAATGCGATCAAGTAGATGCGGTCGAGTAACAATTAAGGTTCTGATTTGATCCCAAAGACTCATCACATAAAGTTTCTTCTCCCAATATTTGTTCTTGAATCATGTCATGAAGTTAAGATACAGATCATTCGGATACCACCCACCGGAGGATTAACTGTCAACGTGGCAGTATTAATCTAAGGCAATCAATTAATTGATTGTGAGTAATTAGGGGACCTACCTCAGAGGACAAAATTGAACAATTCGAACTGAGTACAAGATACCCGATCTGAACGTTTGCATTCAGGCGTTTGATTAATACAAGATCCAATACTAAAAATCAGAGTGTCGATGGGTCTAGGTAAGGTAAATGGAGATTATGTTCATCTTTGTGCAGAGGCTGAGATTTAATAATTTAGAAACACAAGAACCCTTGGCGGCAACCATCTATTAAACATACCTCCTACAGAAAAGGGTGAATCGAACGGTTGCAGGTCTTCTATCTCATGGAACTAAAACTTCAGAAATGGAAACTTGATATTCCTTGCCAGCAACGCAAATCTAAGAATAAGCATAGGGATTCTGGGCAAAAGGATCTCTTACAGAATTTTGAGGGCAGAGGATTTACAGAAAATAGATTACGAATACTCAGTCAGACTGTTAAAACAAGAAATTGAACACCATGACAGGGATTTATCTCCTATTTGTAAGCACAGAGTGCATCGTTGGAAATATAAGCAAATTAAGTAGGATATAATCTTGGCAAGGTTTGATTGGTGGTAAAATTAAATGAGACAAGAGATCAGTGTCGAAGATCCAGGCGATCTGAGTAAAGAACAATCTTAGCAAAGATTAGATTGAATTTACATTTAAAAGGGAAAGACGGAGATTGAGATAATAACTTAACTGTAGGAACATGTAGAAGTACAACCACAATAACTCTCTGGCATACACAGATCCAACCTACAGAGGACGGAAAGAGATCGATTATGATCACCACGCAGACAGCAAAAGGAACTTTAACATTGTCCTGAATAGCCTTTCCTGCAATAGCAGAAACATAGATGAAAGGAGATTGCTCCCGAAACTCGATCTAAGGGTATAATTATCAGTATTGTTAAATTAAAGAACAACTCCGATCTATAATGTTAGTCGGAGAGTAATTTGAAAACTATTCACCGATAGCCAGGAGTAGAACAATTTACCCCAATTTAACTAGAGATCCCTTAGTTAAAACAGAGATATCATAGCAGAGAAATCAAAGAGCGCAAGGTTAAAGGTTCCCACATATCAAAACGTGAAGCTGGGTTAAGACTCCCCTCCGATGAATATGCAGAACACATTCGAACACGGAAAACTAAAGATCGATTCCATCGATCTATAAACAGAAAGCTGACAAAACAAATACCGAAGGCAGAGGTCAAACGCTAATCTTCCTTTACCCCACAAATCTATTAAAAAAATTATTTAACACACCTAACGTTCTTTACCAAATATCCAAGCGATCTATCAGTATATATAACCGATATTTTTGTGTTAGCGTCCTCAGCAGAGTTCAAAAGCGATTTACAGTACTTATAACAGGGATGATGCCAATGAACTGTAAGTTTTCAGTGCATTGACATAGGTTTGAAGTTCTTTTGACAAAACGACTAAGCCGTCGAGAAGACCTAGAGATCTACCAAACTGTAAATTTCCAGTGCTTAAACAGAGATTTGAAATTCTTTTAATAGAAGGATTAAGCCATCGAGAAGGTGTAGAGACCTACCAAACTGTAATATTTTGGTACATAAACAAAGATTTGAATATCTTTTAATAGGAACAGTTACATCATCAGGAATATGCAGAGGTTAAATAGCAGACTTCATAAATCGTTCTCGGCCCAGAAAATAAAATATTGCATTACTCAATATCGTGGCAAAAATAAAAGAAATTATTGGATCTCAAAACGAATGATTTATCAACACAGAAACTAAAATAAGGGATATTTTAGTAGATATGAACCTGATTTGGTCATTGAGTTTGAGATGAAGTAGATCCTTGCAGTAGCGGCTGATTCGATTGTCCTGGTTGATCCAACTTTGACGAAGATACCGACGACTTCTGATAGAAATATGAGTACGGTGCCCTCAAGGCTCGACCGGCTCTGATACCAAATGTAGGGTCCCTCCTGTAGGGTCCTTCCTACTTAACTTGAAACTCAACCACTTGATACAAAAGAGATTAGAAAGCATAATGACTAGATAAATAAACTAAATAAATGAATAAATTAGCAAATTAAAACAAACCATAACTTGTCTCTGATACCATCTTGTCCACTGTCGTTCGCGTCTTCTGTAGGATCCCTCCAACAAAGCTCGTTTAACCGTAGGCGAAGCAATCGTTAGCTTCACCACCCAACCATAGGCTCATGCTTTCAGTCGCATGGCCTCCCCCGAGCTTTGGGTCATAGAGCTCACACACAATAATCAAGAAACCCAGCTTGGGATTCCCCCCCACCAACATTTCCAGCCAAACCCTCAATAGCAGCAAGTCATGAGCTAACTCAAAATTACGATAGTCATTCAAGGTCTGGGTCCTTTACCCATTCCCAATGCCTTCCTTATAAAGGAAAATCTCATGCAACACATGTCGTTTCATGCATAATTATTTGTTTTATTTAATCTAAAATAAAAACAACTCACCCATCCAAGTGTCAACTTTTCTAGGAGATGCACCAACATTCCTAAGTTTGCTCATATTTGTCTCCCAGATATTTCACTTAACTCCTAGATATGTGATGTAGGTGGGGTTGACTAGGTGTCCATGCCTAGGATTCCATTTTGCTCCTAAATAAATATTTATAATATTTTTAAATAATCAAAAATATCATTTCATGTGCAAATGCCTAAATAACACTTAATATTATTTAAATGCCAAAGTAATCATTTATGTGCAAATGCCTAAAGTACTCAAATGCATTTTTAAGTAATGTTCTAGGTGCAAACTTATATGCTTTTATGCAGTTAAATTTAACAATCATTTTCACTAGGATCTCGGTGCCGTGCCGTTGGGCCACCCCATTCCTTAATTCCATTTCCCCGACATGGCACCACTCCATCGAGTCCAGTCATCTATAGTTTCCATTCCTCGGCAAGGTACCACATCGTTGGGTCCTTGCGTCCACTCTTTCCGTTTTCGGCAGGGTACCGCACCATCGGGTCCTTCTGCCGTCATCCTTTCGTTTTGACTTGTGGGAACTTCATGTAGGGATTTCAGGAGCCGTTACCTTCTATCCTCCGTCTACATGCTATTAGGGACTAATGGCGCTGAGGAGTGAGTCCGTTCTCACTGCGCGCCCCCCAACTCGTACATGACCAACTCCGTCGTGGCCCATCTCATACGCCCTCACGCTTTCCTCTTGAGCAAGCGGATCAGTGCTTATCTACTCATGCGTGGTATTCCGTCGGAAGTTGACATCATTGTCACTCTCCCCATGTGTGAGTTATCCGTACTCTACGACCCTTCAATTCCTTTGTGTGTCCGTCGATGAACCGTTTCACCTGTCACTACACACATTTCTTACAAACCGATATTAGTAGTACTGTCCTCAATTATTATAATTTGATTCATCAATCTGCTACTTCATTAAGCATTTATATTTTACTCATTCATCTACTCAGAAATGCATCTCGTCAATATTTACTTTCTTCGTTCTCATCACATAATCACTCATACAGCTAGTCGTTAAGCATCATTCACATGTACATTTTGCATAATCAAAGTTAATCGTTAAACAACATGTAATCATCCATTTACATCAACTATCCAGATACACATATATCATTATTTATTGATTCACAATCAATCCTAATCATGAGCACACTCAAAATAAAATCAAAGGGTCATTTTATTAATGTTTCAATCAGTCGGGTCACTCAACAGGTGCCCTCAAGGTCTACAGACGTCTAGAGGCACTACAAGCCTTCTGAGCCCGTAAAACCCAATCTTTTTTGGTTAGATAGAGTATTATATGTGAAAACGTAAT
Organism: Larix kaempferi; assembly: GCA_027924585.1. Taxonomy (NCBI): domain Eukaryota; kingdom Viridiplantae; phylum Streptophyta; class Pinopsida; order Pinales; family Pinaceae; genus Larix; species Larix kaempferi. The sequence goes on from BSBM01000887.1 coordinate 23,041,848, forward strand.
TATATGAGGTGAATCTATATTTAATTGAATGTAAAATTTTCCAAATCGAGGTTGAACGTAAATTTAATTGAATGTAAATTATGTTCTCGTAAGGCTAGATTTCCTCGCACTAAATGCTAGTTTTACTCCAACTCTAGATAGATGAATGGATAGAGGGTCAGCTTAGTATTTTCCATTATATATCAATTGGTAAGGATTGGTGGCTAGTGGTTCTAAATAGTTTGCGCTTCCATCCATTAGTTCTGTTCCTATGAGATATATTAATTTCAAATAAATTTGTGCTCTTCCTAAAATGGATGAAACGCATGAGATATGAAGAGTAGAAATTGCTAGATCAACAGCTACTCTACCAAGGCTGGACTTAATGGGAGTAGCAGCGAAGGTGACAACCGGGATGGAATTGGAGAAGTGTGAGCCGTATTTAACACATTATGATATTTCTGATTCTCGAACCTAGTAGTAACCTTCCGACCCCGTAAAACCCAATATTTTTTGGTTAGAGAGAGTATTATATGTGAAAAGGTAATTATATGAGGTGAATCTATATTTAATTGAATGTAAACTTTTCCAAATCATTGAGTGATGTTGAACGTAAATTTAATTGAATGTGAATTAGGTTCTCGTAAGGCTAGCTTTCCTCGCACTCAATGTTGGTTTTACTCTAACTCTAGATAGATGAATGGATAGAGGGTCGACTTAGTATTTTCCATTATATACCAATTGGTAAGGATTGGTGGCTGGTGGTTCTAAATAGTTCGTGATTCCACACATTAGTTTTGTTCCTATGAGATATATTAATTTCAAATAAATTTGTGCTCTTCCTAAAATGGATGAAACACATGAGAAATGAGGATGAGAAATTGCTAGATCAACAGCTACTCTACCAAGGTTGGACTTAATGGGAGCATCAATGAAGGTGACAAACGAGATGGAATTGGAGAAGTGTGAGCCGTATTTAACACATTATGGGAGAAAAGAGCACAATCAAAGTGGGAGATGGTAAATGTTCACTTATTGCCAAATTTTTTAATAAATGATAATGTGCATACTCTTAAACACTAAATATGACCAAGGTTGTAGTCCCTCTATAATAGATTAGATCACTAGCTTTGTTTGAATCGCAATAATTTAATGACAAAGTATTTTCTTAGTGTTTAATTTGAAAAGTAACCATAACTCGTCAAAATCATAAGCAACAAAACACATTATATGAGCAAATTTATAGTGCTAAACCTATGATTCAAGAAGAAGACCCAATTTAAAACCCATTCCATCCATTATCATAAACTATCCATTAACACAAAGACCATCAATATCTCCTTTCCACCTAAACATCCATGCCAACCTGCAACCTATATAAGCTTCGTCTCAAGTGACACTTTCCATTGTCCTTAGATATTAAATATACTATATGATTAAATAACATATGTACTATATATTTCATGAAATGTAAAATGATTTGAAAGTCCTAGATTTTGTTGACATGGAGCTTTTTAGATCATTCGTAATACTCTTTATGGGAAAACCATCATTCTAGAAGTGGAAAGATTAAATACTAGTGATAAAGTGAGGGTCAAAATCTTGCAAAAGGAAGTGATCCTTCTTGACCAATGGAGGTTTGTTTTCTCTAGAAAATTGTTATAAGTTCAATGCACCCTAGCATATTATCATATTTTGAATGCATCAACTCTATGCCTAGCACATCATATTCATCAAGGGGTTATAATTAGTGGAACAAATTCTTTCGCAAAGGTACTACATGTTAGCCACCCCATTGGCTCTCCCAAGGAGTAGGGGAAATATTCATTTCCTCTTTTCTTTAAAAAGGGCATTCAAAACATATAATCCTCTCCTTCAGATCCTAAGGTCTTTGAACTAAGAAATTTCATTGTAGAGAGATCATATCATGCCATGCTATTACATATATAGGGAAATATATATTTCACAACTTACCACTAGCTATGAAGTTCCTACACTCTAATTTATCAATTAAACAAAACTTGGCCTTTGGCAACATCCCTTTGTAAATGGATTATCTCCCATTGGACTAAAATAAATATGTATATCCTTAAGTATATATTATATATCAAATATTAAAATAGAAATAAATACAATTTTATATATAGAAGCATACATGCACACCAAGTATAACACTCACCACTATCAATTTCTATTAAATTTGTTTACATTAATAATTTTAATGGACAACTAGAAAAAACAATAAATTGTTTGTAATAACAATAATAACCTAAAAAAAACATGTAAATAGCATATTGAAATATAAAACATAATATAACAAAAATTTAATAGAAAGAAAGGAAGGTAAAACCAAACAAGCATTGTCGAAAGGCTATGCCTTCTAGATAAATATCCAGAGGCCATCTTCACAAGTGCATGCTACATGGGCCAAAGAATCAAATCCTTTTCCTAAATACAGAGTCTCAATCCTCTTTTATTTTAAAGAGGAAATCAAATAAGCCACTTCCAAACATTTAATTACCAACCTTTCTTTTTAAATGGGGAACATATTACTTTTAGATACAATTAAGTACCTAACACTTTAAAGTTTATCCAATCTCTTATGAATTTATTTATTGCAACATGTTCTACATGCACTGCCTTTCTTTTCGAAATATATGTTGACATCGTCATGGAGAGGACATTCTCCATTCCCATGACAAAATTAGATTAAAAATCTGGGTCTTTCATATTTATCATTTTTTACAATTTCCTAAACTCTACACATAGTGAATCAAAATTCAATGTTAGATCTTTAATCACTATATTTGATAAGATGGAGATCCTCTCCTTCTACAAGAAACTATAGAAAAATTAACCAATTCATATCAAGGCTTCTTGTTCATAATATGTCATGTAAAATCAAATTTGTGAGTTGATTTTTAATCACTTTATAATTTAACAAGTAACCCTTATGAATTATTAAGATTTTCAAACAATATTGTTGAAATATAACAATACATATTTTAATATATTATATAAGTCTATATTTACTTGTCCTTAAATGATTGTTTATTCTATTTTGGTTTAACTAAGCTATGTTGTGTATGCACATATGACTTATCATCTTAAATGCTTAAATAAGATTATGATTTTACTTTTGTCTCCCTTAATACCTTAATCTTATAGACCTAAAAGATGAATCATTAAATTTGAACCGTATTGTCTACTAAAAAACAAGTCAATCTAATATTTTGTTAAGCATTAAACACAACCATATCATCATTTATATATCAAATGTGTTATTGTGCTTACCTTAAATATGATAGAACATTGTTTTTAAATCTTTTTTCATTACCTTTTTATGGTTTCTGCCATGGTAGGTGATTACAATCATGTGTATCAGCTATTGTTTGTTGTTTATATTAGGGGAGGCAATTCCAATCAAACAGTTAAAGGGATATTACATTTGTCTAGGTTTTATTGACATCTGAAATGGTTTACTTTAATCCTCATGTCCATTTACGTTTTGAATTATTTAAATAGAAATTAACTTGCATTCAATTAAATATAGATTCACCTCATATAATTATGTTTTCACATATAATACTCTATCTAACCAAAAAAGATTGGGTTTCACTGGGTCAGAAGGCTACTACTGGGTTCGGGAATCATAAATATCATAATGTGTTAAATACGACTCATGCTTCTCCAATTCCATTTTAGCTGTCACCTTCACTGCTGCTCCCATTAAGTCCAGCCTTGGTAGAGTAGCTGCTGATCTAGCAATTTCTAGTCCTCATCTCTCATATGTTTCATCCATTTTAGGAAGAGCACAAATTTATTTGAAATTAATATATCTCATAGGAACATAACTAATGCGCGACAACGCGAACTATTTAGAACCACCATCCACCAATCCTTACCAATTGATATAATGGAAAATACTAAGCCGACCCTCTATCCATTCATCTATCTATAGTTGGAGTAAAACCAACATTGAGTGCGACGAAAGCTAGCCTTGCGAGAACCTAATTTACATTCAGTTAAATTTGCGTTCAACCTCACTCAATGATTTGGAAAAGTTTAGATTCAATTAAATATAGATTCACCTCATATAATTATGCTTTCACATATAATACTCTATCTAACCAAAAAAGATTGGGGTATACGGGGTCAGAAGGCTATTACTGGGTTCAGGAACTCACGTTTTTAAGTAGGGCGTTAGCTGATTTCATGCAGGGTTGTTCCTTAAAGCTCCAGGGGGCAGAAATAAATCAGTTCTGCAGAGAAGTTAAAATTCAAATTCTATCGGGCACGCGAGAAAGTAGTTTTGTATTCTTTTCTTGATTTATCTATCCCCACCCAACCGGTCGGGTCGATCCGGAAAAACGTTTTTAAGTGCCTAAAATGGACTGGTTAGGAATATTTCTCTTATGGATTGGATTCCTTCATCACTAAATCTTTTCCAAGGTTTTCTCGGTCCCCATTCCTACCACATTGGACGGACCATTCACTCACCTGTCATGTGCTCCATTAGTGAGGCAAAGTGGCAAAACTGTGAGGTATTTCTTCTTTGAATACATCTAAAATATATATTATGTTCATAGCCGATGAGATGTACATTGTATGTATGGAATCTCGGTACAGTTGCAGGAGAAAAGACGCTAATAAGAAAATTAGAAATAAAAAGTTAGTGGTATGAAAACTTAAATGTATCATTTGGTCACAAGAATACTCTATATCAGACCTGAGTAATGAAGAGTTTACCATAGAAGATAGTAAAAAGTGAGAGACATGTTGTTGTGTTCTCTTGAGAGCATGCAAATAAATACATTTGATATACATATAAACTCTCATGACATAGTGCACCATCAAATATTTTGAATCTCAAACACTTAGACGTCTTACTGTAACGCCATACAAGACTATCGTTGAATCACCTCATTTGTGACATAAGAATTACAGTTCCACAATATTATCAAATACCCAAAGGTATCAAATTTGCGGATAGATGGATTATTTATTTATTTATTTTAAGCCCAGTATCCTCTTAGTCCATAAAAGAGATATAGGGTAACTTCTGGAAGTTTTTAGTTGTGTGGTTGCTCGAGATAAACAAATTTTTTATGTAATTTCTTTCTTTCAAAGTAATAAAGACACAATAATTGGAATTATAGATTTACCTTTTGGTTCCATTTTTTTTTGTTTAGTAGATTTAGTCATTACCAGTCTATTGTTTTGACCTAGTATATAGATTGTAGACATAATTAGAATATAGACATAATTTTGTTATGAATATTTAGTCATTATCAGTCTGATGTTTTAACCTAGTTCATAGTTCATAAAAAGCAGTGTCTACAACATTGAAATTTCCAGAAATTTTTGGGCACTCGAGAAACTAGTTTTGTATTCTTTTCTTGATTTATCTATCCCCACCCAACCAGTCGGGTCGATCTGGAAAAATGTTTTTAAATCCGATTATAGAAGTTGTCTTGACTTACTCAATATTCTTGAATTAAGAAGCATAATTGTTAAATAATACAATTACAATGTAGAGACAATAAGCAATTAAATGGAATTTGCTTTGTAGTTTTAATGGGCAGAAGAAATAAAATTTATATTCTAAATTTTAATCCTCCCTGGCATATCTATGACTTGCATATCTAATTTTGTTTCAACATAAGATACTCGCATACAGACATTGAACCTTTCCAATGAATAATATGTTGAAGAAGTCTGTAACTTATCGGTTGATCTGAAGTTTGTAACTTGCTCAGCACCCTGCGTCTCCGCTCCTCCTTCCTTTGACCGTTGCTCTTGACGCTCCGACTTTCAGTGAAAGAGAATGTTTGTAATACCGAGGAGGCCAAAGCTAGGAAGGTGACAACATTGAATTCTTTGCACCGGTGGTCATTGAATTGCTAACCGCGTGGATCTGCAGGGATCTGGTCGAAGACGATGGCAGGTTGAGTGTGCGCTCGGTCATGCAGCTAGAGCCTTGTTCCATGGCATGCATGGAGTAGTTGGGCATGGCACAAGGCTCTAAGTACACTATGAATCCATGGCATGCATGGAGCAGTATGGCATGGCATCACATGGGAGCATGGTGGGAAGTACGGCATAATATGACGAATATTTTTCCGACCCCATAATTTATACAGAAGCAAGCCCACCCGCACGTGCACACCCTACAACAAGAGTCTTAATGACTATGTTGCGGGGTGGATATTGCTTTCCTTGCAAGGGTCGTCTATTGTAGTGTTCTCCCATGGAGAGAATCGTTCCTATTGGTTAAACCTTACGTCATCCTAGTGAGTTATGAAAAATAGAGTGAATTAACTTATAAAGTTAGTGTTTTACAATTACAACAAGGAGTGAACTAATTATTCATTTAATTCATACTCCACCAAGTGAGAATTTTAAAGAGAAGGCTATTATACCTTACCAAATGTCATTTAAGGGATTAAATTAAAGTGCAAACAAAAAAATTCACATAAGGCACTTCGACCTTCTCATGGATATAAAGGTATTTATTTTAAGTTCCAAAGTTTGAAATCAAAATTTAATAGTTGTAAGGGTATTTAAAATTATAGGAATTGATTTTCTCTAATTATAAAGTAAATTGAAGTTATAAAAAAGTATTATAAAATAATTATTATGTTTGAATTAAAGGGGTAAAAATGGAAGGTTTTAAGTATTAAAGTATATTAAAGAAGATATAAGTTTTGTATTCAAATTTTTGATGAATATTTTGATGGAAAAAATGGAGTCTTACAGTGAAAATAAATGGAGGTTTTTTTAAAATTTATAAAAAATACGTTATTCCACAATTAGACTTTAGTGGGTCTATTCAAGACAGGGATATTAATATCTATATTTGCTTCACTAAAGACTACAATTACATTAATGTTGACTTGGCCAATTAATTGATAATACCAGTATCCAATATACTCAAACAAAATGAATGGTGTAAAGGATATGGAATAAACAATCTCCAGTTGACAATCAACGATTATTCCTTCATATCCCAAGTTAGAATTACGTCTATATGTAGTAAAAATGTTGACATAATTCTAGGTTATCCCTAGTTGGAAATGTTGGGGACTTTTATCTTAAATGTCAAAAAAAAATTGACATTCTCATATGAGGAAAAGAAGATGACCTTGCAAGATGTTGAGTTGATAGCACCCTCACCAAAAGACTAGAAAGATATCTCAAGGGTGATCAAGATAATAAGAAGTGAGTACAAAAGATGCAAAAAGAATTTGAAAAGATTATTGTTGATAAATATGAAGAAATTTCTGGCCTAAAAAACCATAACCAAATATTATTAGAACAAATCAAGAAGTTAAAAGGTGATAAGAAGTCGCTATAGGAAAATCAAGATCTCAAGGAAAAATTCAACAAGAGTTTATCAAAAAAAGATGAAGAGAATTCTTAGTAGAGGAGCCTTAATCAAAGGTTACTATAACAAATTACAAAATTAAAATAAGAAAAGAAAGAGAATCACGATATTAAAAACGATGTCAACAAAACAAAAATTGAGGAAGAACTTTCACTTAAAGGTTCATAATCAAAGTTTACCTAAACGTATCAAATAAATATTAAGTTGAAGAATGACAAGAAGATGCTATAGAATAAATTAGAGAAATATATCAACAAGGAACTCTTAATTAATAAGAAAACAATGACCAATCTCATTGAAATAAAGAAGTCATCACATGTAAAAATCAAGATATTGGAGAAGGCAACCAATATAGATCTAATCAATATCTTACCAAACAATAAAACATCAGAAGTATCCAAGGATGATAGTTTTTAGATTAAGGAACCAAATACAAGGATATATAATCGACATCGTAATCATAAGAGTCAATTCCTTAACCAACTAGTATATAAACTTGAACAAAATAAATGGACCAATGCTCGGAAAAATACTCATACTAGAATAATTCGATCTCAGTGTAGAAGTAATTATGGAAATCACAATACAATAGGTTTTATCCAAGAATCCTATAAATATTTAGTTCCACAAAAGATCGAATTAGGGTGGGTAGACCATTTCTCAACTTGAGAGTTCTATGTGGCAATTAGAAGATCGCATCAACTTGTATCATCTACCATGATGAATTTAAAAATGAAGAATCCTAGGAAGACATTGCACGCTAGAAACAAGACATAAATTATGTATGCTTTAAGGACAAAGCATTTTAAAAGGGTAGAAAATGTAATGAACAAAATAACTATATAAATACTAATATTCATCTAAGAGTCATAACCCTTCATGAATAGTCACCAAGGCGCTCCTTTAGGGAATTTGTATGTGGGCCCTCTCATTGTAATTACATATATATCTCATCTATTTTTATCATATTATATATATATATATCCTTCAAATGGATTAGTAGAAAACTGACGTGGAAAGTGGGAGCTGGAAATGACATATTTATTGGTCTTGATCCGACGGTGGGTATGGAGGAGGATTATAAGCTATCTGATGATATCTTGAGATATCTGAAAGAAATTGGATATACCAAGCTATCTCAAATAAAATGACTAGATTGTTAAAACAAAGAAGGTGGATACTGGTATAGTGTTGTTGACTTGGGCATAAATTGTCCTTGGTCAAATGAGTGGGATAAATATATTGGGAACCTAAACAAGGATGGAATAAGACTTCAACATGATGTGGATAAGCTCGTTTGGATCGGTGATAAAGGCTTTGTGACAACTAAGGAGGCATATAATTTCATTGCGGCTAAGGACGGTGCTACTGTGCAAAAATGGTGGGTCAAAAATGTTTGGAAATGGAAATCCCTACCAAATTAAAATGTTTTTTTTGGATGGTATTGGAAAATGCTATTCAAACGTGGGACAATATTCTTAGACGAGGTTGGATGGGACCAAATCATTGTATTCTTTGTGGCTTGGATGCAGAAACAGATGCTCACATTTTTATATCCTATCCTTTTTCTCACAAATTTTGGAAGGCTATATGTGATCATTTAAATATATTGCCAAATTGGGGAATGAATTCCTTTGATTACAACCTATTTTCATGGTATAAGGAAGTACCTGACCATTGTATATTGCATGTTTTTATTTGTTGGTCCATTTGGAAGATAAGAAACAAAGCTATATTTGAGGATATAGCTCCGTTGGTAAACTTTGGTAGCATAAAATGCTTAAATTTTTATAAAGAGTGCTCGACTATATCTGAGAATCCTCGGAAGCAGAGAAGGATTGGAAGACATCCTGAATTTATTGGCACATGTGCATTCTTTGATGGTGTTGCTTGTGATGGGGTTTGTGCAGTCGGAATTCTCTCGAAGATCAGTGAGGATCATAGATTTTTGTTGTGACTAAATGGTGGTATGGGAACAAATACGAAAGCAAAATTATTAGCATTGTGGTGCATGCTTAAATTTGCAAATCAGATTGGTATTGTTTCATTCAGTATCTTTGGGGATTCTGCTACTATTGTGAATTGGGTAAACCAAAACTATAATCTCCAAGTATTGGATCTTCAGCAGTGGTGTTCTAGAATTCAGAACCTTATTGAAACTTTTCAACATTTGGAGATCTCTCATATTTATAAGGAATTCATTTCTATGGCGGATAGGCTATCTAAAGAAGCTCTGAAGATGTGTGAAGGATTCCTTTTCTGGGATGAATATATTGAAGACTCTTTCGAGGCTAAACGAGCTTTATACTTCCTGTCAGATATCTGTTTTGTTTGAATCATAATTTGGGTTAAATTTCTTGTTCTGCATAGTTTTCCGAAGTTTTTGATGCTTTTTGTAATCATCTGGAGGGTGTATATGTTGGATGTCTCGTTTTGATAGCTAGATCTAGCACAACAAAAACTCTTTTATTATGAACTAAATGCTAGAATGGAATGTATGTACTTTCTTATTCTTATGAATAACAAAGGTACTATTTTTTCTTCTTGAATATATAGATATATGTTATCCTCTAAGGATTATTTTACATTGTCCTATTTATGTTGGATATGTGGTATATGAACTAGATTGGTTCATTCCATTTGATATCAAAGCTTTGATACCAAATAAAAAAAAACAAATTCATTTACTAAGGAAACATCCAACATGAATAGGACAAGGTATAATAATCCTAAAAAGATAATATAATATATATAATGAATAAGAATAGATGAAATTGATATGAGATTACAATGAGAGGGCATGTATATATATTTCCTAAAGGGGCACCTTGGAGACTATTAATGAAGGGTTATGACCCTTAGATGATGATTATGATTATTATTATACATTTAATTCTTTTGTTCATTACATTGGTGTGTTTGGGGTATGTGATCGGTGGAGTGGAACTCAAGGTAGATCCCGCAAAGATGGAGGCCATTATAAAATGGTCAGTTCCTACTAATTTCATTGAAGTTAGGAGATTTGTTGGGGAAACACGGTACCTAAGGAATTTTATTTCTTCCTTTTCAGCAGTAGGTGCACCACTCCATGCCATAACAACGAGTGGTAAGAGGATAAGAGTTTCCAATGGAAAAAGAATCAACAGAAAGCTTTCGATGAGCTAAAAAAAAAGATTAGTCAAGCAACAATTCTCACATTACCTAACTTGAAAAATCCTTTCGAAGTGGAGATAGATGCAAGTGGGTATGTTATGGGAAAATGTTTCGTTCATTCATCATAATAATAATAACTCACCAATTATTCCTCTAGGCCGACCGACAAATAGTATAACCATATTAAATAATAATATGGTTGATATACATTGATCAGTGGAATTATTATTGCTTCCCCCCACCTTAAATAATGTTGTCGATTGGCGTATATTCTCGGGAAAAAAAGTCTATTTTACAACATACTAATCATGAGAGTGTTAGGAATTTGACTTAGGAGGTCCTCCTTATGTTTTTTGACGTTTTGTCATGGGGGGGACTAAGTTATGTTCCGTAGGTGAACTTTTAAATGCAATATGATGTTATTTTTTTAAAGTGAGTTTTATTCTTTATGACTTTAAATTGTGGGACCCATAAATTTAATGTGCAACTAATTATTAAATATATTTATTAATGTGCTTTAAATGTGAACCCTTAATCATGAGATCAAATCCTAACCATTGAAAAAGTTAGTTAGGAAGTTAGGGTTAGTTTGGAAAGAAATAAACTATAGAAGTGTGCCTAGGGAAAAGAGAAAAACATCAAGTGAGGGAGGGAGATCAGATTGAAGAAGAGCCTTTTTCAAGATAGAATCATAGCACAGTTCCCAAGAAACTCAGCAACCTTAAGTGGCTCAATTTCCAAGGCAACCAAACTATCTTTGCACATTTCCCAAGATAGACTAACAGGGTCGTACAATAGCAGCAATCTGGCATGTGTGGCACAGATTCTAAGGCAGTTTTGGGCACATTTAATGACAGTATGACAAGGTTGTACAAAAACATTAAATCTGGAACATGTGGTACATATTTTGAGGCAATAGTAATTACATTTTTAGTGGGTTGTATAGCAGTAAGTTGGCATGTGTGAGAGAGGTTGTACAACTATTTATGAGCACAAAAATCGAGGCAGCAGTCTGAGATAAGTTGTCTTGTATTTTCTAGTTTGATTATGGGGGGGGAGATAAATTTATGTAAGAGAAATTTCAGATTTCTCTTTATCGATAAAATCATCTCTTTGGGTTTTCCTCTGTGGGGGTTTTTCCCTAGGCATTTCCCTAAATTGAAGTGTTCATATTTCTAACAGTGCCTAAGTAATTTTTTTGCTTTCATGTTTATTATTCAAGTTAAAAATCATAGTGTTGATTAGTTAAATGAGAAGAATGATAAAGCCTAGTTAAGCTAAGTGTTTGATTAAATGTGTGAATGAAGAATCCATTATTTTAATCAAAATTTCTTCATGGTATGTGATGGTATTAGAGCCAAACACTGACAGAGTGTGAACATATTGCAAGAGACAATTGCATAGTTGAGTTTGGGGGGTTTTGGACTTATTGTTACTTTTGGTTGTTGAAAGGGTTTATTGAAATAATGATGAGCATTAGGTATGAAGATAGGTTGGACGGGGTGTCCAACTACCTTCAGTGAAAGGTAAGAATGACAGCAGTACTTAAGGAAAATAAAATTTGGAAATTTGTTAACTTTGTAGTAACAAAACCTTTTGATCCTGATCATTTAGACACATTTGAAATGCTTGAGGCTAGGGCGCAAATAATTTTATTAGATGGGGTTAAGGAGAATCTGATTCCACACTTGGCAGAGAAAAAGACTTACAAAGATGTGTGGGATACCCTTAAAAATATATATGAATCCAAGAATGAGAATAGGAAAATGGCACTTTGGGACAAACTACACAGTATTAAAATGAACAAGGATGACAATGTTCCATCCTACTTAACTAGGGTTTCCCAATTTAAGGATGAACTAGTTGTAGTGGGAGAGGTCATACTAGACTCAAAACTAGTATGCATAGCCTTGAAGGGATTTACTAAGGAGTGGGATGTGTTTGTCAAATGTGTCATGGGAAGGGAGAAATTGTCGGGTTGGAACCATTTGTGGGATGATTTTACCCAAGAGGAGATCCAAGAGGGATCTTAGAGTAAAATCTTGGCAGGTGTTGACATAGAAGAAAATGTAGCCCTTACAACCAAAGAAAAGAACAACAAGAAGAAGAAAAACCTAAGAAAAGTATATTGTTATTCATGTAACCAGTACGAGCATTTTGCCTCAAACTGCCCTAAGAATAAGAAAGAGAGAAAATATGTAGCAACATCAACCTCAATTGAAGAGTATGCTGCTCAGTTTGAGAAAGAGTTCTCATTAGAATATTTTAACTCCAGTGTAAACAGTTCCAATTTTTAGAACGCTTGGATAGTTGATAGTGGGTCAACTAGACACATGACTAGCATGTGGGGTGCATTTCAGAGTATTGCTGAGACAGGTATTGGGTGCTTTGTGGACACATGTATGGATCATGTTAATTCAGTCATAGGAGTTGGAACAATCAGGTTTCCAACTTGAGTTTGATGAACTCTTGGAATTAGAGGGATTTCTGTTTTTTCCAAGGCTTAAGGTTGGTAGGATTTTAGTTTCGGCCATGGAGGATGTTGGATATGGGATGCTAGTCAAGTCAGGACATGCATTCCTATATTGAGTGGGGACTCCAAATAGTATTGTTTTGATTGGTGATAGAAGAGACAGATTGTACATCCTTCGTGGTGATTTGATGTATACAGAGTCTGGATGGTTATCAGAGTCCGAGGATGAGGTGGATCCAGTTGTTCAGTTTCTACCTATAGATGAAGAGAGTAATTCTCTTTAGAGTATTGGTAGGAGACTCATCTAGTATGATATGATTGAGCAAGTACAATATAGGATAATAGAGTCTCCTCAAAGTTAAAAATTCAGAGTGGTTTACAGGCACTCATCTCCAAGTCAGATTCCAGAACAGGAGGGAGCAACTGCAAGGAATAGTGACCCAGGAGGAGGAGATGCACATGGTGCCAAAAGGACCTCCCTCATTGAGAGGGAGTGTTAGGAATTTAACTGAAGAGGTCCTCCTTATGTTTTCTGATGGTGTTTCATGGGGGGACTAAGTTATGTTCCCTATATGAACACTTTTAAATGTAATATGATGTTATGTTTTTAAAGTGAGTTTTATACTTTATGACTTTAAGTTGTGGGACCCATAAATTTAATGTGCGTTTAATTATTAAATGTATTTATTAATGTGCATTAAATGTAAACCCTTGATCATCAGATCAAATCCTAACCATTGAAAAAGTTATTTAGGAAGTTAGGGTTAGTTTGGGAAGAAATAAAGTATAAAAGTGTGCCTAGGGAAAAGAGAAAAACATCAAGTGATGGATAGAGATTAGATTGAAGAAGAGCCTTTTTCAATATAGAATCATAACATGATTCCCAATAAACTTAGCAAACTTAAGTGGCTCGATTTCCAAGGCATCCAAATTGACTTTGCACATTTCCCAAGATAAACTGACAAGGTTGTATAGCAGCAACAATCTAGCACGGATTCTAAGGCAGTTTTGGGCACATTTAATGACAGTCTGACAAGGTCGTACAACATCATTAAATATGGCACGTGTGGCACATATTTTGAGGCAGCAGTAATTACATTTTTAGTGGGTTGTATAGAAGTAAGTTGGCATGTGTGAGAGAGGTCGTACAACTATTTATGAGCACATAAATCGAGCCAGCAGTCTGAGATAAGTTGTCTTGTATTTGCTAGTTTGATTCACTGAGGGAAAAGATACATTTATGTAAGAGAAATTTCATATTGCTCTTTATCAATAAAATCATCTCTTTGGGTTTTCCCCTGTGGGGGTTTTTCCCTAGGCGTTTCCCTAAATTGAAGTGTTCATATTTCTAATAATGCTTGAGTATTTTTTTTGCTTTTGTGTTTATTATTCAAGTTAAAAATCAAAGTGCTGATCAGTTAAATCAGAAGAATGATAAACCCTAGTTAAGCTAAGTGTTTGATTAAATGTGTTAATGAAGAATTTTCAATTTTAATCAAAATTTATTCGGAGAACAATAAACCATGTATGCATCCCAGATGCGGGTGCTTTCCCCGAGCATTCTCCACCTAGCATCTCTCTTCGGCCATCTGGAACCAGCACGCAACACCCATCACCCTGCCGTCCTAAATACAGGCTGCCTCTTAATGGCGCCCATCGGGATAATGAATGGTTTAATGCGCATCATCAAGAGGTTAATGAGCTGAGGCTAGATGCGATGGAAGACGTCCCCTGGAATTAATGAAGGCAGTTGTATGTTGCAGCTCCCGCATGCAGCTCCCCTTCGGCGCGTGAAATGGTGATCCATCCCAGCTACTTCCTCATTCGCACTTCCTCACTGCACTATGTTCTGCATTCCTTTGTTTCGCTCGGCCCTGCGCACTCTGTTTTCTCCTGTGAGCTTCTTTTTCTCACCATGACCCATCCATGAGGCACTTCTCGTCGTGGAGCGGGGCACTACGCTGGAAGAGATGTTGTGTCTCCAAGGAAAATCAAGGCGGCCATTAGTGGCTATGATGGAAGCATCTCGGCCTCGATTCATGCGCTAATTGATGACTGGGAATCTGGTCAGGTGGCAGACATCTTCGCTATAGGTAACCACGACAACCAAATAAACTATTACTAGCTAACTAAAAATATGCTTGGTAATTTGGTAGAACAAATGTTGGAAAAATGGACCTCTGCTGCAACCTCCATCATGGATATCATGGCTCTCCTGGTGCACTTAGATGCAAAATTGGTAAGCCTAGATGCCATTCTCGCTGGTGGTAAGTTTTATCTGGAACGGTGCTCTACTGTGCATAGGGGCTTGGATTCTTCAGAGCCCACAATCACTCGGGCAGGTATGGATGGCCTTGCAGCCACTCGCCCTGGAGGGTCCTCTTCTGCTCCTACAACTTTTTCAATTCCGGGGTATATGATGGACGTGGTGGCTAGAAGCTCTGTGGACACATTGGACACCCCCTCTGAGTCAGTGTTTCCTGTTCCTGGCGTATCTTCCAGTCTAGCTCCTCCGCATGCTTCCTTTCCCATGCCATCCACTATAGATTTGTTGCATTTCAAGCGGGTTCAAACTTCTAAGGAGGACGCTTCCCCCTGCCACAAAACTAAGTCGTTGTCGCTTAATCTCCCTTCGTAAGGGTGGGATGATGAATTCTTTGGCAGTTGTCTGATTGTTGAAACCAACCCTCAGAAGGAAGAAACCACTGCCTTGGATGCTCGTCCATAGCTCACTCTGTGATCATGAAAGGTTCCACCTTTTTTTGTTATACAGTCGGTTTTCTTGCTCCGTTATGGTTTATGTAAAGAAATGTAAGAACTTTTATGTTACCCGGCCTCCCTGGACGGGCCTGTCTTATCATGCTACATCTCAGTCTAGCAATTTTGAGTGTCTGGGTTGGTGGTTTCGCCAACCTAGACCGCCAAGGCTAGCCATTTGCCGTGTAATATATTTTGTACTTATAATATAATTTTCTGCTGCAGCCTTACAAAAAAAAAACCATGTATCCATAAACACAATTACGAAATATTATTGCATTAACATTCAATCAATTTCACAACATGGAATCCAAAAACCATGCATGTATAAATGCAATGATGAAATTTTAAATTAAATCAAAATAACAATGTAATTTTTTCTACTTAAATCAAGTGGTACATTACCTGCCCACAAGGAAATGCCAACTTTGTGCACAACAATGCATGAAAATAATGTACACAAATAAAGAAATTAAATGAATTTGACATCGAAAGTTGATTGAATTGATGTAAGTTCTCTCCTCAACCTCACTTTGTAACAATATAAGATTTTAGTGAATGAATGATTAATTCCAACTATATATACGTTAAAAAATAAACACATAATTAACAATTAATTATTATAACCAAAATCTTTGTGTTTTAACAATAGAAATCTCAATGCATTTCGAACCCGGCTAAAGAATCAACTCATTGGGTTAACGATGTAAAGCAATGGCAAGATGAAGAGAATGAATTGCTAGTGAGTTTCGATGTGGTTTCATTATATACCAAAATCCATGTAGAATATGCCATCAAAGTCATTGAAGAATTGACCGATAAAGAGACACCATCACTCGTGAGAGTATGCTTGAAATCCACGTTTTCACTTTTCATGGCATTTTTATGAACAAACAAAAGGTGTGGCAATGGTATCCCCTCTCTCTCCTATTTTATCCAACCTACATATGGAACACTTTGAAAATAAATCCCTTTTTTCATTTCCACTTAAACTTAGAGGATGGAAATGATACGTGGATGATACTAAATTTTTGTGGCATCATGGAAGAAGTAGTTTAGACTTTTTTCTTCATCACATGAACAACCAACACGAGAAAATTAAATTCACTATGCAAATAGAGGAGGACAATAGCATCCCTTTCCTCTATATCCATATTACCAAAAAGAAGATGGATACTTTGCACACCAGGTTTACAGGAAACCTACTCACATTAACAGATATGTGCATATTGCCTCTCATCATTTTTCGTCCCAAAAATTTGGAATAATTAACACATTAGTAACCTGCAATTTAAGGTTATCAGATGAAGAGCATGTTGAACATGAACTAAAATATCTATCCACCGTGTTTAAGAATAATGGTTACAATGAGAACCAATTTTGATGAGAAACGAAAGAGGATACCAAGCACATGAAATCACATCTCAAGATAAAAAGAGTATCTCCCTTCCTTATATCAAAGGCATTTCAAAGAAATTAGATAGAATTTTGAATAAAGATGACATTAATGTGGCGTTCTCCCATGTTAACATTGTAAGAGGAATGGTGGATAAGGCCAAAGACCCAATTGATTCAATGTTGTACAAAGGGATTTACACGATACCTTGCTCTTGCGGAAATTTCTACAGCATTGAAACATGAAGATCAATGAATATTAGGTTTAAGGAACATAGTGTGGGTTTGAAAGGGAATAGAACCCAAAATTCTACCCTAGTCGACCATTCTTTGGAAACCAACCATCATATATGAATAGAATATGCAAAATTTATTGCTAAAGTCAATCACTATGGGAGAAGAAAGGTATTGGAATCATTGGAAATTGAACTAAATCCAAACAACCTCAATAGAGACAACGTATTGAAAATCAGTGATAGTTGGCGACCTATGATCCATGCATTGAGGAAAGAAAGAGAACCATAACCTGGTCAGCCTACTCATTCTTACAATGTCAAGATTATTATGGTTTTTATTATGTATATTTGTAATTTCATTCATAATCCGATAAGCATATAAGAAAGAGAACCATAACCTGGTCAGCCTACTTATTCTTACAATGTCAGGATTATTATGGTTTTTATTATGTATATTTGTAATTTCATTCATAATCCGATAAGCATATTTTCTTTCATTCGAAGCTCCTGAATATGATCTCAGCTGGGATCAAAACGTGCAAGATTTCTAATGTTAAAACACATATATTTTAGTTACAATAATTCCTATCTACGTATTCAACATGTCTGACCATAAAAATTAATTACCTTTGTCATGGGATGTAAATAATTCACTAATATTTCCTAACCATTCCATGGGGAGTACTTTAATTCTTTGTCAGTGGGCTTACATTGCCATGAAAATTGGAATTTTTGTTTTAATAGCAGTGCATTTTCTAGTTTAAGCATATGAAAGACTTTGGTTGCAATTTGAGAGCTCTCTATCCATAGTGATTCAATCTTTGTGATCAATTGGGTCTAGGCCAAGTGGTTGTGGTATGGAGTGTTATCCTACCCACATAGATTATATTCTGATAAGTGACATGTTGAGCTCATAATGGGTGTATTGTTGTAATGGTTTTGAGCCCTATTATTGACCTAGCCTTGTTCTTTGAAGAATCTAGGGTTTATCTTGGGTACCATCCTTGGAATGAGGGGAAGTACTTGGGGGTTTTCCCCTAGTGTAGTAACATGGAGAAAACATTATTTGATCCCCATGAATAAAAAAACATATGTAATAGGTGATCACTCTTCACCTTTGTTTTTTGTCATTAATGTCCACAACTACTTGTTTTTACCATGTTACTTATCATTTCTTCTATGAACACCATCATGACCTCCAAATCCATTATACACCTAACTCATATCTATATCAAGTTAAGTAATTAATTAGAGACCTAGTGAAAATTAATTAAAACATAAATGAAATGACCAAAATATAGTGTAGACAAATAGCACAATCCATAATACACATAGATAAATTCAAGATAGAATTTTGTCCAACATTATATCATTCAAAACTGTTTTTTATAGGTAAGAGAGAGACAAAGTTCTATTAATAAAGTACAGAACGTACATAAAAAGTACAAGGAGCCCAAAAAGGACCAGAACAATCCATAGTCCCATCCCAGTAGGGAGGATGGAGACCAACCAAATTACCACATCAACCACCAAGAGTCGAAACCAGCTTTACAGAAATAATCAAAGACATCAACAAAATCTTCCAAAGGTTGGTAGCCAAAACAATGCTAACCGAGATAACAAGAAAGGAATAGAGACTTAGAAGTGATAAAAGCCTCGCTATAGAGCCGAAAAAACTACCAGTGATAACCGACGAGAAACATCGGGCCGAAGCATAATCGAAGCCGAACTCAGTAAAAACCCAACAATCCGAACCAGTCCGACCTACTGCTCCAGGTTTGAAGTCCCAGGAACCCCGTGACTGGCTCCCTATGGAGGTTGGATGCTAAGAACTTCCATCAAAGATTCCAGAGTACCGGTATTCTCCATTTCGCTTTGTTGATTCTCCTTCATACCTACAATGACATCTTGCATATTACGGACAATATTCTCCCTGATGTGTAATTCACGGGCTAGTAGAATCCTGCAAGCCCGGAAGGGGCTAGCCATAACCTAATGACCCAGACGAGTCTCAACCTCTTCCAACAGAGCAATTCCAGGTAGGCTATCTGGTTACCAATGTCAAACGACATTTCCTCCAGATAGAATTGTGCCCAATCAAAATTCAAAGGGTTAGCATTCTCCTGGGAATTGGACTGAGTAGAAGGACCTTCACCAACATGTCTCCCCCTACCCCCAGGATTTCTGCCCGTCCCATGGCGACTGCTCAAGCGGATACGGGGAGGCATAATTCTAAGCAAAATAGACCCAGATGATGTCGAAAAGCCAACTTTGATATGAAGCCAGTTACTCCACAAGTTAAACTTAAACCGCATGCTGGGTGGCAAGGATAAGCAGACAATATTAGAATTACATCTCTGGCCCTTCTTGTCATTAGTCATAGATTTATAATACTCGTTCCTATGGCCAAAAATGGGAAGAGTACCCCTCCATAAATTCTCATGAGTGCTCGAATTAAACGTTCTGTACTGACCCACGATCTCGCCTGCTTGGAAGATGATGATCCTGCCGCAGTCACTGCTTTCAGTACCATCACAATAGTTGGGATCATAATTACCTTCATCGCGGTACACGCTACTATCAATACTCATGATGGTACCATTACTAACTTCTTTTGGACCCTTAGGTGAATTAAAATGAAAGGACCGAATGAGCATGTAATATAAAACCCGGTGGTCTACCGACTTCAATGCCTTAAGGAGATAAGACATCAAATGGATACGTTGCATCAGGAGGATGTTGAGGATTTGACACACGTCGGGTTACCGTTAGCAAGTGTCCTTTCTACCCGGTCACCATGTGATTCACGGTCCTTATGGAAGGTGGTGTTCATATTAGGACTGAGATCAATGGCTGCGATCATCTCACAACGATGTCTGGCCACGTGATCTCCCATCTCGTCCAAGGGTCCTGCTTTGAACGTAACACTTGCCTTAACACCTATATTGGCTAGTTCATCAACCAACTTGTTTCCTTTTCAACGAACATGAACGAAGTTGATGGTCGGAGAAGTGCTCAGGATCTCCTGAAGCTGGTGTAGCCTTCCTTCCCATCGCCAATTCAGAGAGACCTTCGAAACCACCGCACCTCCCTGAATGCGGTGCGCAATGGTGATCAAAATGTTGGAGTCCCCTTCCACAATTAAAGGTAACCACTTTTTTGTAATCGCCCAGTTGATGCCATTAACCATGCCTTCTAATTCTACAACATTGTTGGTAGTTTCACCCAGGTTACCCCAGAAGGCGCTTAACACCAGGCCATGGTCGTTTCTGATGGCTCCCCGGAATCCTGCAGGCCCCGGGTTACCTTTTGCTGCCCCGTCAAAATTTAGCTTCAGGGTATCAGTTGGAGGCATTTGCCAAACGTCAGGGCTGGTGGATATTGCTCTGTTTAGCTGCATTTTGGTGATGCCGTTCGGTGATTTATAAATTCCCCATTAATTCAAAATAAGTCTTTCTGCAGGATCTATACTTCTAGTTTCAGGGGGTGGAATTTTGGTGTGTAAAGTTTCCTTGATATGCATTTCCATAACCTTCCAAATTGCCTCTGTGCTTCTTTTTTTTTCCTCAAAAATTCTTTGGTTCCTCTCCTTCCATATTTCCCAGACCACGAAACCCAGGAACAATTCCCAAATTCTGTTAAGAAGTTCGCTTTTGAAGGGTTTGGTCTGCCAGTTGGCCAGGGTCAAGTCCGGTCGCCCTGGAACTCTAGCAGTTTTTTTGAATCTCTCTTCCCCCCTGTTATAGAGGAAGGAGGCCACAGGGCACTCATCAAGCAAATGGTTAATGGATTCACTCTCGATCGTGCACATGCTGCAACGGGAGGGTCCAAAGAAGCCCCTCTTATTAAGGTTTTCCCAAGTCAAGATACGACGGTGGACCAACAACCATCCGAAAGTGGCAATTTTAGGCCACTGGTACGTCTCCCAAACTTTTTTCCATTTTTCATCCCTGGGCATTCGGTCATGGCCATTCAGTGGACCCATCGCTTCTGCAATATTGAAGTTCCCCGTGTTAGAATAACCCCATCTAATTTTGTCCAGCCCATTAGCCTAGGGTATTTGACGTTTGAGGATTTCCTCATAGAAATTGTCCATATTTTCTTCTGGAGTTAAGGTCTGCCACCACTGGATCGATTTCCACTGTCTAAACTGATTTCCCTCAAGTCCTGGTTCCCAGAAGTCTGGGACCTTCTCCCAGGGGCTGCTCTGTAAGTATAAAAACAACTCCTGGTTGTCCTGCCCATCAAAGAGTCTTGGGAATTGTTGCCAGGCGTCATGCAGAAAGGATGCAGAGTTGCCATCTCTTATCTCCCAAAAACTATGATTTTTTACTAAATCGTGATTCTCCTGGGCCAACTTCCAAATACTCGATCCAGGTTGTTCTTCACCAAATTTGATGAGGTCCTGTTTGGGCCACCTGGGGGCATATTTCTTGTGCCATAGCCTAGCCCAAGGTTCCTCTCTGTGGGTGATCCATATCCACCATATTTTAGCTCCTAAGACCTTATTAACACACACCGGGTCACGCAAACCAAGGCCACCCAACCTTTTAGGAGTGCATAGAGTTTCCCAATTCACCAAAGCCCGTTTCGTCTGGTCAGGGGTTCCTCCCCACAAGAAGTTGCTCTGCAGATTGCGGATCTTTTTCAAAATAGCTTTGGGAGCCACCATCACAGAGAACAGGTAAATCGGCATAGCTTGAAGCACCGACTTGACCAAAATCAGGAGGCTAGGGAAATTCAGAGCTCGGAACTTCCATAAATCCACTTTGGTTTTGAATTTATCCAAAAGGTCCTTCTAGGAGATTTGTCTGATAGTGGATTCCGTCAAGGGTGCCCTTAGATATTTCAACGGGAGGTATCCTTCAGAGAATTCCAAAATGTGCAGGATGTTTCTGCGGTGAATTCTAGGAGTGTTGAAGAAATAAACCTTAGATTTTTCTTTATTAATTTCTAGACCACTTCCCATAAGGAAGGTGTTAAGAATATCCTTAATGTTTCTGGCCTCCTGAACCGAGGAAGGTCCCATCAGCATAGTATCATCAACAAATTGTTGGTGAGTTTGAGGGGTCAGTTCCTCCCCAAGTCCAAACCCCGAATAACATTGTTCTCCTGGGCTGCCCGCAGCATTCTTCCTAAACCTTCAACCATGATAATGAAGAGAAAAGGAGATAAGGGATCTCCCTGCTGAATTCCACAAGTTGCTAGGAATGGTTGTGAGGGAGTGTCATTAACCAGAATTGAAAAGAAAGGGGATGATACCAAACTCATGATCCATTCTGTCCAAATGTTGCTGAAACCAAAAGCTTTTAACATTTCTACAATGAACGTCCGGTTTAGTTTATCATAGGCTTTTGATAAGTCAAGTTTTAGAATCATACCTAGGATTTTCTCTTTTTTGAGCTAATGAATAGCTTCATGCACTAGAATAATGCCATCCAAAATTTGACGTCCTTCCACAAACCCAACCTACTCAGGTGAAATAATTAAAGGAAGAAGAGGGCGCAGCCGATTTGCTATAACCTTTGTGATAATTTTGTAGATCACATTGCAAAGAGCAATGGGTCTAAACTTTTCGGGATCCTCTGTTCCGGTTTCATTAGGAATAAGCATGAGAAAGGTGGCATTAAGAGCTTTGAGAATGTTTCTGGTCCGACGAGAATCTTCCACAATGGCCAAGACCTCCACCTTCAACCAATCCTAGCAAGAGTGAAAGAAGTTTGTGGTGAAGCCATCCGGTCTAGGTGCTTTGTCATCCGCCATTTGTTTGATGGCTTCATCGAGTTCCTCCATTCTGATGGTACCCATAAGGAGTTTGTTGTGGTATTTTGTGACCAGTCTCGGGATGTGGCGGAGAACCTTCTCCCTTTCAGCTTGCCTATTGATATTAGGCTCATCCAGAAGGTCTTTGAAATGATCTTTCAGGGTCTTCTCTAATTCAGGTTGAGTTTCCACTACATTGCCATCCTCCTTCATAAGGCTCACCACCCTATTCCCATGACGATGCTAGATGGTGGCTTTGTGAAAGAACTTGGTATTACGTTCGCCATCTTTTAGCCAACGGCTTCTAGATTTTTGTTTCCATAAGAGTTCCTACTGGTGGTCTTTAAGGTTGAGTTCCTGCAACAGAATTTGCTCCTGCTCTTTTAACTCCGCGGAATAGCCCTGATCCATAACCTCCTTTTGAACCGCCTGAAGTTTAAGGTCGAGCAACTTCTTACCTTGGAAAATGTTCCCAAATATGTCTTTATTCCAATTCTTTATTTTTCCTTTGAGGTATTTTAATTTTTGTTGGAACTGATACATCTTAGTTCCCGGGATCGGGTCACAAGTCTGCCACCACTGTCGTAATTGGTCAGAAAAATCAGGGTGCAGGAGCTAGAATTGTTCAAACCTAAACGGACAACGAAGGTTTTCTCCTATTCGATGCCATTCCAGACAAATCGGCCAGTGATCCGAGCTTTCCGAAGGCAGCACTACCGTAGACAGATCCCCGCCTCCCATCATAATGGATTCAGAAACTAGAAACCTATCTAATCTAGAAGCGATGCTTCTTTCTCCTCCTTTATTGTTTTTCCATGTGTAAAGGCCATTGGAGGTGAAGACAGCGTTGATCTCCTTATTCCTCGATTACCTCTGAAAATTCAGAAGACCGCACAATGGCCTTTACCTCCTTATTCAGAAGACCGCACAATGGCCGTTGTTATTCCTCGATTACCTCTGAAAACTCCTCATTAATGGGGTGAAGACAACGTTGACCTCCACGTTTCTCTTCAAGATTCTTGATTAAATTAAAATCTCCTCCTATTATCCAGGGCCTATCACTAGTCTCTCTTTTGAGATTCCTGATGGAATTCAAGAAGGAATTCTTTTGGTTGGCCAGAGATGGTCCGTAAACATTAGACAGAAAACCTCTGACTCTGGTTCCTAAAATATGAAAGGCTGTAGATAAGATAAAATTTGAAGCCATCCAATCGGTCATACTAACTTCTTTAGGGTTCCAAAGAATGCCAATTCCCCCAGCTGCACCAATAGCGTCTATTGCAACCACATTGCAGTGTTTCCAGACTTTCTGCCCAATGGCTTGAAGATCCATTTTCAATCACTTTGTTTCTTGGAGAAAAACAATAGCAGGTTTCTCAAGTTCAATTTTCTGCCGTAAGAGGCGGATTTTTAGGATACTCTTGCACCCTCTAATGTTCCAAGATGTAATCCGCATCTTATAAACGATTGAAGTTGGAGGATGCTAGAGCCGCGTCAATGGTTGGATACTGACCAAAGGCCACCAGATTATTTCCTATCATTTGAATTCTCTACATGTTGCTTCGCCTACCCCTTTTTCCCCCCCTGGTTATCTTTTTCCCATCGTTCTCTTTGAGGGATTCAGAAATTATACCCAAGGGTTTGCGAGTTTTGGATTTAATGATCGCTTTCTCCAGAAGTGAGACCTAATGGGGTGTAATAGGAATTGGATTTTCGATTATATAGGCCAGCTCCAGACCTTCCAGATCCAGATCTTCCAGTTCCATTTCATCTCTGCCTTCCTCTTGCGAGGATCCTACATAGCCCCGAGCATCATCCTCGAGTATATGAGCAGTGCTGTCATCTTTTTGTTCTTTATTTGTTGCTTCTACCTTTTCCTTCTTAGAAATAACTTCAACCTATTTTTCTTCTTCCCCAGATTGCAGGACCTCGTACCTATTGTGGATCATTGTTTTCTTATGAATTTCTGGACCCCTGATCTTCCTCGCTTGCCGTTTCTTGCTAGTAACTTTTTTTAATCCTTGTTGGTCTTTTCCTTCAGAGTCGATCTTTCCTGCTGGCTGTTTATTAAGCATGCAATCCCTGAATAGATGTTCATGTTCATGGCATCGCCGACATCAAAAAGGGATCTGTTCATAATCAATGGCCTAGAACCAATCTTCATCCTCCCAAGTTAGGTCTATTCCTGCCGGCAAGTCTTGGGATATATCCAAATAGAGGCATATGCGGGCATATGAAGTGCACCGCATCTTCTTGGTTTGTTCAGAGAATTTTACGAACACCCCCAGCTCATTACCAATCTCCATAAGTATTTCCTCCTTCCAGTATTCAGAAGGCAAGGAGTAGAGTCTTATACAAACCGGGGCAATGGTTAAATTCTCTTTGTCTGGGTTGAACCGTTCCTTCCAGGGGCAGAGATACAGTCCAGCTGAATTGAAAAAGTATGGTCCATTGTCAAAAATCCTCGTGCGGTCTTCTTTAATAAAGAAAATCACAGTAAAAAAACCTTTAGCTCCCAATTAGAGATCGTAATGTCCCTGGGGCTTCCAGGTTGTGTTGATCCACCACACCAACACTTTCTCAGCTGGCCAGATCCCAACAAATTTTCCAATGAGCGCATGTTCCTTCATGTGCTGGATATTAGTTCGGACCCTCTCTGATTTTATCAGGAGTTTGGGAATCTTGTTTTCCTTTGGCATACACTGCCCAGGATTTCTTGATTCTATCGTTGTCTGCATAGGAGTGACCACACCACTTGTCCCTACCTCCATGTTCCCAGTCCCACTTCTAGGGGCAGGATCTTTGTTTGTCTGCTTTCCTTTTTCCATATTCCCAGAAGAGGCCAAGGCCTCGCCATCGGTGGCTGTACCCATGTCCTTCCCATCCCGCATACCATGTTGATGTATATGTAACTTTGGAATGTATTTCATATATATTTATTGTACCCTTATAAGAGATGTGTTATTCCTCTATAAGGAAGTGTCGTCATGTGTATTGACAAATGTCGCAAGTGTGTGTACTTGGCGATGGGTTAGTAGACCACCATGTGTGGGTTCGGCCCTGAAATATATATTATATTGTGGATGTACCTAGCTAGACAAGTCAGCCCCATAGTGTAACTGGGCAAACAGGTTAAGTATAAATAGAGATCGGGAGATCTCTATTTGATCACTCGGAAACTCATACTTCTCTCACTCAGAAAGTGGCGCACTAGTGAGGAGGAGGATCATCTGCTACTAGGAGACTATATCAATGCATTTTGGTTGTACTTTGGTTGAGCCATTGCTCTCTCTATCTCTGAGGAAGTTGTGGGGTTTTTCACCTTAGGGTTTTCCCCACGGAAACTCTGTGTCTCTTGTCTCTCATGCTTTTGATTCTTGTGATGCTTGTCATGCTTATTGTGATTGTTATGCATTGATATACTATATATGTTATTCTCTCAATGAAGATCCTAGAGTATTGTGAATTAATGCTCAAAATTTAACATGGTATCAGAGCTAACCTGAGAAGAAGACATTTTGTAGTGACGGAAACTTGAGTTTCTTGTTTATTGGGTTTCTCTCCACAGTTTTTGGAAAAGCAGTATAGTAGATTGACTCTACTCATCAAGTAGAATCTATCTGTCCAATCAGAATTCAATTCTGAGCATTTTCAGATTTGGCCCTAAAAATTAGGGTTTCCTCAAAATTAGGAATTTCTGAAATCTGAAGACATAGCTGGAAGCTCCTTGCAAAAATTGAAGTTTAGAGCTTTGGATCGAGATTTTTGGCTGGGTAGATCTACGAGAAACTCAAACCCTAATTCAGGGCTCTCCCTAGTGAACCCGGGAGGACAAAAAGGAAAATCTGAAGGGTAAAGCTTTGCTGATCTCAAATTCTGAATACACTAGGATGATCAGCTCATCAAGGCGCATCTTTCTATCCTTTCAGAAAGTTGAAATTCACATTTTGAATTTTTAGGGTTTTTTCGACAAACCCTAATCCGGGACCAGATCCAGTTTTCAGCATTTCAAGTGGTAAGACCTAAATCTTTTCTATTTCCATTTGAAGTACTCTTTAAGATGTCTCACCACACCAAGCTTGAGGATAAGCTTGAAGGAGCTAATAACTTCCGAGCTTGGAAGTATAGGATTGGGTTAATCCTGGAAGAGAATGAGTTGGACTCATATATAAAAGAAGACATCCCTATCCCAGAGGATGAAGAGGCTAAGGTATTGCATAAGAAGAACTTGGTCAAGGCAAAGAGAATCATTGTTGATTCTATTAAAGACCATCTCATACCCCATGTGTCTTCTCTAAAGACACCCAAGGCTATGTTTGACTCTTTGACCAAGCTATTTGAAGGGAAGAACATAAATCGAAAGATGACTCCGTGGAATCAATTGAAAGGGGTCAAGATGTTGAATGGAGAAACCATTCAATCTTACTTATCCAAGGTCTCTCAGATCAAGGAACAACTTGAAGCTGTGGATGAAGTAGTGGATAATGGTGAAGTTGTTATGACCACTCTGAATGGCCTTCCTAGGTCATGGGACTCCTTTATTCAAGGAATCTGTGTAAGAAAGAAATTGATCTCTTTCAGTAAACTGTGGGAAGAATGCTCTCAAGAAGAAGCTAGGCTTGTAGCTCGTGAAGAAAAGATGGGAGGTGAAGATCAAGCTCTCGCAGCCCACACCAAAAGAAGCAAGTCCAAGAAGAACCACTCTCACTTCAAGAGATCCTTTCACAACCAACAAAAGAATAAGAAGGATGTAAGATGTTTCTCATGCAATGAGAAGGGTCACTTTGCTTTAGAATGTCCCAAGAACAAAAGGGATAACATCAACTCTAGCAAGAAGAAGAAGGGCAACAAAAGAAAGTTCCATGCTCATGCTACCGAAGATGATGAACCTCCAAAGAAGAAGGCTAGGGCTGAAACTGATGATGACTCATCAAGTGAAGAAGAGTATGTTCTAATCTCTGCTCTCACAGGTACTATCTCCCATGGTTGTAATGATTGATTAATTGACAGTGGTGCTTCCAAACACATGACTGGGTTTAAGGAATCTTTTGTAAATCTATCTAAACATGAATCACCCCATAGGGTGAAACTTGGGGATGATTATCAATACCCAATCAAAGGAAGTGGTGAAGCCTCTACAACCTAGATTCTGGAAAATCTTTGAATATGAAAGAAGTCCTTTATGTACCTGGTCTCAAGAAGAACTTACTGTCCATATCTGCATTGGATGCAAAAGGTATGAGGGTTGCATTTGTGGATGGCCAAGTCCTGATGTCCCCAAAGGGAAAGACCATAGATGATGCAGTAGTGATTGGAGAGCAAGAGGGAGGTTTGTATAAATTGAAGGGACAACCTGAACATGCCATGGTGCATGAATCCATGGAGCCAAGTGAACTTTGGCATAGAAGACTTGCTCATATGCACTATAGGGCACTTCCAATTGCAAGCAAGGCTGTAGAGGGTCTTCCTGAAATCAAGACCAAACATGAAGGTGTTTGCAAAGGATGTGCAAAAGGTAAGAACATTAAGAAGGCTTTCCCAAGCAGTGAAAGCAAGGCAAAGGATATCCTGGAAATCATTCACTCAGATGTATGTGGTCCTATGTCATCCAGTTCTCTAAGTGGGTATGTT
This sequence comes from Larix kaempferi, assembly GCA_027924585.1. Classification (NCBI taxonomy): domain Eukaryota; kingdom Viridiplantae; phylum Streptophyta; class Pinopsida; order Pinales; family Pinaceae; genus Larix; species Larix kaempferi. The sequence goes on from BSBM01000887.1 coordinate 23,070,622, forward strand.
TACTATGTCTCATTTATTGATGACTTCTCCAGGAAGACTTGGGTATACTTCTTGAAGAACAAAGATGAGGTGTTTGATAAGTTCAAGGAATTCAAAACCTTGATGAAGAATCAAACTGACAAGAAGATCAAAACATTCAGATCTGGCAATGGTGGAGAATTCACCTCAGGTGACTTCAAGAAGCTTTGCAGTGATTCAAGGATTAAGAGGGAGTTGACTGCTCCTTATAATCCTCAACAGAATGGAGTCGCAGAAAGGAAGAACAAAACAATCATGGAAGCAGCAAGGGCAATGCTGCATGACCAGGATCTACCTATGCATCTATGGGAAGAAGCAGCTAGAACAACTGTATATGTGCAGAACAGAACACCCAACAAGATATTGGACAACAAGACACCAGAAGAGGTCTTTTCTGGTAAGAAAACTGAAGTCAGCCATCTCAGAATATTTGGTTGTCCAGTATACACTCATGTCCTAAAGGAAAAGAGGACCAAACTAGATCCTTCAGGAAAGAAGGGTATCTTTGTGGGTTACAGTGAAAGCTCGAAGGCTTACAGAATATACTTTCCAGGGTTCAAGAAGATTGATGTAAGCAGGGATGTAACATTTGATGAAAACTCAACATTCATCAAATCAAGAAAGGCACCTATTGAAGTTTATGAACAACCTAAGGAAACTAGATTTCAAGACACTACCATGATTGAAGCAATTCCAGAAGTTGTTCATGAGTTTGAAGATCTGCAAGAACCTGTAGATCCATGCCGTGAGGATAACTCTCACAAAAGGAAACCTGCATGGGCTAGAGAGCTCATTCAAGATGCAGAAATATTTGGCATTCCAGAAGAAGAACACAGAGCAAAGAAGAGAACCATATCACATACCAGCTATGTTGCTTTACTCTATGACATCATGAATAAAGAACCCTCCAGTTATGAAGAAGCAACGGAAAAGAAAGAATGGAAGGATGCCATGGTCGAGGAATACCAATGAATAATGAAGAATGATGTTTGGGATGTTGTCCCAAGACCTAAAGAGAAGTCTGTTGTGACTTCTAAATGGATCTACAAAATCAAGCATGCTGCAGATGTGTAGAGAAATACAAGGCAAGATTTGTAGCTCGTGGCTTCTCTCAGAAAGAGGGAATAGATTATGAAGAAAATTTTGCACCTGTAGCCAGGTATACTTCCATTAGAACAGTGCTTGCCTTGGCTGCAGCAATGAAATGGAAAATACACCAGATGGATGTCAAGATTGCTTTCTTGAATGGTGTAGTTGAAGAGGAAGTATATGTGGAGCAGCCACTCGGTTTTGAAACACATGACAGGGAGTCATATGTGTGCAGATTGAAGAAGGCCTTGTATGGCTTGAAGCAAGCTCCCAGAACTTGGTATGGTAGGATGGACAGTTTCCTATCTAGCTTGGGCTTTACCAAGATTAAAGCGGATTCCAACCTTTACTACAAGGTTGAGGAAGGGAATCCTGTGATTCTGCTCCTGTATGTGGATGACTTATTTGTAATAGGAGATGATAGATTAATTGCAGATACAAAGAGAAAGCTTGCTGCTGAGTTCGATATGAAGGACCTGGGAATGATGCACTATTTCCTAGGTATGGAGGTGTGGCAGAGTACAGATGGGATCTTCCTTGGACAAGGGAAGTATACTGTAGATATCCTGAAGAGGTTCGGGATGATGGATTGCAAGGCCATGGCCACACCTATGGCATCGAATTTGAAGCTTCTTTGTGATGCTTCATCTGAGCCGGTTGATGTCTCTATGTATTGTCAGATGATTGGGTCCTTGATGTACCTGACGAACACGAGACCAGATATTTGCTTTGCGGTGAACACATTGAGCCAGTTCCTAATGGATCTGAGGAGTGTTCACCTGGTTGTTGTAAAGCATATTCTGAGGTACCTGAAGGGTACAGTGGATTATGGGCTCAAGTATGAAGCGAATCAAAAGTTTATCCTACAGGGTCATGTTGATTCAGATTGGGCTGGCAGTGTTGCAGATAGGAAGAGCACATCTGGGTGCTACTTCAATATGGGATCAGGTGTGATCTCTTGGTTCAGCGAGTGGCAGTCCTGCGTGGCACTGAGTACAGCAGAGGCAGAGTATGCTGCAGCCTGTTCAGCTAGTTGTGAGGCAGTATGGCTTTGAAAGCTACTGTATGAGTTATTTGATCTCCCATTGGATGCTACTGGTATCTTCTGTGATAACCAGAGTTGTGTGAAGCTGTCTGAGAACCTAGTGTTTCATGACAAGTTGAAACACATAGAGATCAAAAATCACTATATCAGGGATATGGTACAGAGAGGAGCTGTGAAGCTCCTGCACATTGCGATGAATGAGCATATTGCAGATGTGCTGACGAAGCCACTAGCCAGGGTGAAGTTCGAGTACTTTAGGGAGAGGCTTGGTGTTCTTCAGATTGATGACACTTTGAGGAAGAAGTGATGGACACATTTGCAGAAGCCATTCCAAGCATGTTGGAAGGAGGATCCTTCACATAGCTGTGGATGTAAGCGCTGGATGATGAGCATCAGGATGATGCTCCAGTTACTGCTCGGTATATGCATCAGGAGGATGCTGAATATGATCAGTTGAATCATTTATATGTATATATATGTACGCATCATGTTGGATGTTGAATATGATCAGTTGGATCATTTATATGTATATATATATATGTACGCATCATGTTGGATGTTGGATATGATCAGTTGGATCATTTATATATGTATGTATGCATCATGTTGGATGCTGGATATGATCAGTTGGATAATTTATATGTATATGTATGTACTCATCATGTTGGATGTTGGATATGATCAGTTGGATCATTTGTATGTATTTTGTATATGCATCATGTTGGATGCTTAGACCATGTATCAGGTGGATACATTGTATGATCAGGTGGATCATATATGTTGATATGTATCATGTATTTGTATTTGTATCAGGTGGATACACTGTATGATTAGGTGGATCATGTATGATGATATGTATCAGGTAGATACTTGGTATGCATCAGGTAGATGCATTGTATGATCATGGATGACGAGCTTCAGGATGTTGCTCCAGATGATATGCAGCAGGATGTTGCAGTGATGATGATCAGGATGATCATGTGTACATCAGGATGATGTATGGTGAGTATCAGGTTGATACTCTATGGCCGTGGATCAGGTTGTGCAGATGAGCATATAAGTTGGCCCTGGGAGATTTGCAGATAGTCTTGCAAGGTTTTTCCTATGGCATGTAATTTGGCCCTGGGATATCTGGCAAATGCTCTTTTGAGGTTTTTCTCTAGGAGGACATATAATTTGGCCCTGGGAGATTTGCAGATAGTCTTGTAAGGTTTTGCCTATGGCATATAATTTGGCCCTAGGATATCTGGCAGATGCTCTTTCGAGGTTTTGTCCTATGGCATATAATCTGTCCCTAGGAGATCCGATAGGTTGGGCTGTGTGCCCGTAATAAGTCCTGGGATGCTCTTGCAAGGTTTTTCCATGACCACATATAATCTGTCCCTAGGAGATCCTATAGGTAGAGTTGTGTGCTCGTAATAGCCTGGGATGCTCTTGCAAGGTTTTGTGGTGACCACATATAATATGTCCCTGGGAGATCCTATAGGTAGAGCTGTGTGCTCGTAACAGCCTGGGATGCTCTTGCAAGGTTTTGTGGTGAGGTCACATATAATATGGCCCTGGGAGATCCTATAGGTAGATTTGTGTGCTCGTAACATCCTGGGATGCTCTTGCAAGGTTTTGTGACGCACGTAATAAGTCCTGAGGATTCCACAGTATGGCCATTGATGATGAGACCTGCAAGTGGTGGGCCTACATCCAGTATGAAAAAGGACTAGCTCTGTAGAACTTCCTATGATGAGTAGAGTTGGAGATTGGTTGAGATAGCAGTAGCAGTGACGATGATGATGACGATGCATTGATGACGATGATCCCGAGAAGAAGACTTGTCTAGCAGAACTGTGTCGAGAAATACCTTCCTAGTTAAGAGGGAGTGTTGATGTATATGTAACTTTGGAATGTATTTCATATATATTTATTGTACCCTTATAAGAGGGTGAGAATAAGAGGAGCAGGAGGAGGAATGAGGAATTGAAAAAGAGGAAGAGGAGGGAGAGGAAGAATAAATTAGGATGATCTAGGTGTCCATTTGATATTTCCATGTCTCAAAACCAAACCTAAACCTTATAATCATATTTACAATATTTTTGGGTCCGACATATTTTTTGGGTCCTAAATAGCATGTATGGGGTTTTCATTGCAAGAAAGGAAGAAGCCAAAGGATTCCTTTAGTTTGGACCCTACCCTCCTATATGCCTTATTAATATCTTTCCAACTAGCTAAAGAACACCCCAAATAAAGTTCATATGAGAAATTTATGACCTCAAGAAGCTAATGTACCAACTAGGCTCCTTGAAGGCCATAATCCTTTCACAACCTTAGCTCCTAGGGTTTGTTATGAATAAAAAAATACAAAATAATTGATAATTAATAGTAAATAAAGATAATAATAATTCATAAAAGTTACATCTCTTTACGAAGAGCTACTTGTGCCCTTTAAAAGGACTATATATACGAGCTTGTATATTTGTAAATAATCATTCCACATTTTTACTCATTTATATTTACTCCATTATGGATTTTACTTATTTGACCTATTCTTTAGATAGTTGGCGTGTGAACTAATTTAGCTCACATCATTGGTATCAAAGCAGTTGATTCGGGCTTGTGGACAAATCATCCAAGTTTCTTGGGGATTCGAGTTCTTAACCTCACATTAGGCTGTTAGCCATCTTTATTGAAAAAAAAGAGAGAAGGAAGAAGATCCCATAAAAAAGGGAAAGAAAAAAAAACACAACACAAGATTTTAGAAAACCAACCCTTGGTTTTATAAAACCACTCATGGTATAGGGTTTTATAAACTAACCCTTGGTTTTATAAAACCACACAAGGTTTTTAGATTCACGGTTTCCAAATTAAGAGACTAATATCCTAAAAAGAATTTGCGTTATTAGTAAAGTAAAAATGAATTACATTTATATGTTGAAGGTTTATAAAATTTATTTAAAAAGTGTTTAGATAGACATAAATCATATTTAATATATATGTTACAAGGTTAAAGTAAAGCAAGGTAATCCTAGAAGTAATTCCTAGAAGTAATTATTTAAAAAGAGGCTTAAAAATGGAGTTTAGTAATAATAATGAATAAAGGTTTTCTTATGATGGTTTTCCAAGATCATGTTTCATAGGAGTATTAACATTGAAGGGAAGTTTTAAAGACAAGGAGGTTAACATATGTATTTCTCCGAGAAACAAGGAACATTACATCAACATCAACTTCACAAATCAACTAGTTATTTCAGAGTTAAATATAATTGAAAATAAAAGCACTTATGGCGATGAATATAAGATTAAAAACTTACAACTAACAATTAATGATTATAAATTCACATATTAGTTTAATGTTACCACTATGTTTTATAAGGATGTTGACATCATTTTGGGATCCCCCTGGATGGAAACCTTAGGATCTTTCATCTTAAATATGAACAATTTTTTTTTGATATTTTCTTATAAGAAGAAGAAAATCGCATTGCAGGATGTTACATTGAAGATAGATACAAACACTCCATCATCAGATGACCTGAAGGACGTATTAGAAGTGATCCTTCAAGATAGCCAAAATTCAATGCAAAAGTTGCAGGATCAATAGAAAGAATGTGACAAGGTCATCAATGAAAGAGATGAAGAAATTTCTCGCCTAAGAAATCAAAACAAAAAACTACTTACAAAAATCATGAAGTCCAAAGAGAAGAAGCAAAATTTTCAAAAGTTAGAGCAAGAGAATCAAGATCTTATGAATGAATTCAATAAGAAGTTATCAGAAAAAGATCAAGAAGCTTCTAGTTTAAGGAACCTTAATCAGAGGTTGCTTGAGAAAATCAAAATATCAAAAGGAGTGCAATCAGAAAAACCTCGACCTTAAGAACAACTTTGAAAAACTAGATAACAACGAAGAACTTCTACATTTACAACAACATAATCAAAGCTTACTTACGCAAATGAAGAAGCTAAAGAATGATAATAAGTCGTTACAAGAAAGGGTAGAGCAACTTACTAGCAAAGAATCAAAGGTTAAAAAAAAAACAATGACCGAAACTATTGAAGTAGTGACATCATCTAAGATACAAGTCCTGATCTTGGAAAAAGGAACTAGTACAGATCCAATCAATGTTCAAATTCCAAAAAATGCTTACATTGAAAATGTATCGACCAATAAATTGCCAGTAGCACCAAAAGTAGAAGTTTCTGCAAACACTCCGCAAGCGGCTCAAGTACCTTATCGCCATCCTAATCACAAGAGTCGTTATGATCGATGACAAATTCAAGAGGAAAATAAACAATATTATTTGTACAGAGAAACTAACTACCACATTGAAAGAGAGCAAAGACAATATCGAAAACTTCTATGGAAGCATAAAATGAGAAATTATATCCGAACAATTGATCAAAAAACATTGAAGGTAGATCTTAGATGGACCACTTCACAACTAATGCAACATTTTCACTCAATGTTTAAAAGAACGTATCGTCTCGTTTCGTCAAGTGTTGTGGCTACCAACACTGAAGATTGTGAGAAGGCGTTATGAGCCAGAACAAGGGATAAAAGTTTTCCATAATCATGCTTTGAGGACAAAGCATCTCTAAGAGGAAGTCAATGTTATGAATAAAAAATACATAAATAATAATTAATTGATAATTAATAGTAAATAAAGATAATAATAATTCCTATAAGTTACATCTCTTTACGAAGAGTTACTTGTGCCCTTTAAAAAGACTATATATACGGGCTTGTACTCATTTATATTTCTCCATTATGGATTTTACTTATTTGACCTATTCTTTGGATAGTTGGCATGTGAACTAATCTATCTCACATCAGGGTTAAGGTTTTTGAATTTTGGGGTAGTTTCCTCTTAGGAATGTTGTACATTATGATATAATGTATTTTCATCCTCTTATTATGGCTCTTCCGTAAATAAAATGGTGAAGTTAATATAATGAAAAAGAGAGAGGTGCAACACTAAGTTTTGTTGGTTTTCCTAGTTAAAGGTTTCCACATTAAATCTATGTGTGTATGTGTATGTGCGCACATGTGCTATTGTTTACTTTCTATATCTCTTAAGGATTTGTATGTATTTCTTAACTTGGAAAGTTTTAAAACTTACAATAGGAGGGGGGAGAAAAATAAGAGGGGAAGAGGGAGAGAGAGGAAATGGAAAGAGAGGAAGAGGGAGAGGAGAGAAAGAGAGGAAGAAGAAAGGAAGGAGAGGGAGATAGGAAGGAGAAGGAGAGGAGGGAGAGGATGAGGAAGGGAGGTAGAGATATTCCCAATGCCTACTTTGTTTTTTTGTTGTTTTAAATCCCATCTTTCATCTCCAAAACCCAAATCCCATTTTATTTAAATTTGCATTTGAAAAAAGGAATAAATGACTTAAAAACTGAACTTTGAACTGATGATGCTCCTAAATATCCCTTGCCTTCTCCTATTCAGTACCCCCACAAATTCCTTTCACCTTTAAGAAGCTCTACCCCACACCTTCATGTGAAAATGAAATGAGGGGACTCCCATTTTTCACTTTATATTAGAAGTGCAATGCAGGGAAACACAAATCTTCATTTACGTCATTTTTTTTTCCTTTTTCAAGTTTTGTATTGAGATTGTATTGATTGGCATAGACTATTCTAGCACAAAGATGGAGTGCACATTGTACCTTGTGTCATAACCACAACATGAACATGATGCAAAGACAATAAAAAAAACCTACATGTGCACACACACACATAAAAACAAAAAGTTTGAAAGATGTAGTGGTGCTACACAGTATATTGTAGTGGTGGTACACTATATTGTAGTGGTGGTTTTATATGATTTTTAATGATACCATGGTCTACAGAGTTGGGTTCTACATAATAAATATCTTTGAAATATGCATGTATTGGAACAAATATTATCATAAATATCTTTGGAATATGTATGTATTGGAACAAATATTATCGTGAAATTAAAAACAATATTGTATTAATAAATAACTTTATTGACTCTATGATTGCAAAAATGACTGAAGGAATATTGTGATCAATTTTTTTTCATGCTTATTTATTTTAACAATATTTATAAATTTCATCATTTATTTTTTAAAACATTTCAAAAATTTAAAAATAAATAATACATTTTTTAAAACAATGAAATGAAAAGCAATAAAAATTAATTATCGAAATTTTATAATTCTTTTTCATTTTTTACATAAATAATATACATGGTGCCATCAAGGGGCATTCGTCAATGTGTGGAGTGGGTGTAGTGCTCTTGTTAATCAATCACACTTATTTTATATCAGATATGCGCCAAGTCGGGGTTCCAATATGAAAGCGGAATTCGTTGCTCTTGGTCATTGTTTCACTTTGTCAACATGAAAAGCATCAACATACTACAGGTTTTAGGTGGTCCTAAAGTTGTGATTGATTGGGCTAATAAAAAGGTCGAGGTGGATAATATTAGGCTCAAACATCTCCTACAATATATCTCAAATTCTGTTCAAAAGTTTTGGTTGAGAGTGTTCCTCCATGTGTACCGAGAACTTAACAGCAAGGTAGATGAACTCTCGAAGGAAGCTCTTACCTTGCGTCCAGGGACCTTCTACTTCACAGACTACATGGACAATGAGGAAGTCGATGCAGTATATTTGCATTATCATTGACATCTCTGATTATGTTTTTCTATATGCCATTATCATGCATATGAACCATGAATAATTGCTAATTAATATGCAAAAATCAATATATGTTTTTTTTTTTTTTTGTATTTTGGAAGGTCCAAAGCCATGTTGGTGTTCAAATTCTGGATCGGTTTTTTGCTTTGTGATAAGTTAGAGATACGTTATTGGTTTTGTTTTTCTTTACTATAATTAGTCTGAAAGGACAACATAAAGAATTTGTTTTTTCTCTTTATATATATAACTTCAAAAGAATTTAAGTTATCAAAAATTATATTTGAAAAAACAAAACAAGAAATTGTATATATATATATGAGAGAGAGAAATATATTTTTAAAAAATTATAAATTAAAAAAAAACTATATTTTATGATTTAAAATAATAAAAAGTTTACATTTAAATAAATTATATAAAAATTATAAAAATAAGGTTACAATTTTCACTAGAAAGTATATAAAAAAATTTGTATCCCATTGTGATTCAATTCAAAATGCAGTAAAAATCCAACACTTGTTATTCCTCCCAACAACATTCCTCCCACACTAAGTTTTTTTGACCCAAAATCCGACGGCGAAAAATTCGAATTTGCTACAACCTATGGTCGACTATCCGACAATTCCAGTCTTTTTTTATCGTCGGTGGGATATCGGCTAAAATCCGACATAGTTCAAGACGTCGGATATTCGACTACCATACCTCGTCGGTTAACCGACTTCCTCCAGCTTCACAGGAAGTCGGATAAGCGACAGCGTTAACTTGCAATATTTTTCGGATGCCATCCTTTCCTCATCGATTATGCGTCGGCAAAGTTGTCGGTTAAGCGACGTGTTTGCCATAAAAAAAAGACGGTTCCTACGTTCCGAGCCGTCGAAAGTATAGCACAAGCGTAGGATATCACCATGCAATCGTTGGATAGGTCGTTGGTTAAGCGACGTGGACAACATAGCAAAACAAAATGGATCCGACGTTCTGAGCCATCGGTAGTATTGCAACACCGTTGGATATTACCCTACGGTCGTCGGTTAACCGACTAGCCAATACATTTTTTAAAAAAAATAACATTTTTGAAATAAAATTTTTCATAGGACGGGAAATCAATATATTCTATCTCTATTGTGGAAATATGTAGAATAATTACATATATATATAACTGAGAACCCCATTATGCTCTTCCCATTGTATTAGCAGTGGAGTAGCCTAAGGGAATAGAGCCGTTGTAATAAAGCCATTATATTAGAATCATTGTATTAAGCGGTGGAGTCAATCATTATTCAAGTGGACCTACAGGCTAGTGGATGCCTATTAAGGTGGCACAAAAGACTGTACTCAAAGTCTCAAGTGCTAGTGTCTATGGAACTTACTTTATGGACTACAGGCTTTCCACGTAGCAGAATAAAAGGACTGGGAAGTTATGTAACATTGTGGCATATTCGTCACAAAGAGATGGTAGTGTGCTTCCATTGTGTCAAGGTACTCTTACCTAACTTCTCTAATTTGGTATACTGAGGAGTCTATATATTCATGTATAAGATCATATTCTTTGAATAAGGCTCATTAGATAGTTAATGGGTAGTTACTTAATGTAAAAGGCTCATTTTTATTGAATAAGAACCAGTAGGTGGTTGGTAGTCATTAATTTTGAGATTGCATGTAGTTAGGGTTTTGGTAGTTATTAAGAAACTATTTATAGCGCTAGAAGGATGTATATTGTTTTGTCAAAGATTGGTATTGTATTGAAGCTTTGCTCAAAGGAGCTCATCCTCTCCAAGAGCCCCCTTGTTTGTATCTACTCGGTTGGCAGGGTAATGAACAAGCAACTCGTCCCCTGCAGATATTGTTTTAATAGCAACTACAAAAACACGGTTTCCTTCACGCCCCTCAAATTCACATTTTGGTTGCTTAATTGTAGACCCTGGTTGTGTACTGTTTATAAACCCCACAATATTCCCTGTGGCCTTTGGCCTTCCGTCCATGTACAATGTTCCTCCTTTATTTTGATTTTTGTCTTTCAATTGTAAATAGTTTGTTGACAATCCATAGCTACGCATACTTTTTGTATATCGGACAAGGCGCATCCAATTGTTGTAGTTGTATATGGGTCCAGCATACTCCATCAATTCTGTACATGTCCCGTAACCGACCAAGATGCAATCCATGGAAAACAACCCGAAACCATGTATCGACGACGGTGCAATTCGATATCTTCTCTCGTTCACACAAAAATCAATGTTCGGTGGATGAAGATCTTTCAGTACCCATTGTTTCACTAAATGTCTGTACCTCAAGGGCACCTCTTCATCGTCTTTTGTCTCATCACCATAGGAACATGCCCCCCCTTGGCCGTGAAAAAATTCATTGCGTCTATGGAATCTTCTTTTGGCTTTTTGACATCTAGTTGATACAATTCTTATAGACCTACTGGATGTCTCACTTTCCTCTAGCCTTCCTAAACTCCCCTCGCTCGAGGAAGACAAATCAGACAAATACCCGTTTGGTTCTACCTGCACCATTGGAAAAAAGTTTAGATTCGACCGCAAGGCATAGCGCCTCTTAAAAGTTGACGTGTATCGCCTTTTATAATTTTACTTGATCCTCATTCCCTTTGTCAACATGTAGGCATTCAAGTGATGATCAGAAGACGACCAATTTATCTTTCTTAAGAGTAGAAAGTCATGCAATATTTATGAGTTGTTTTTTACTATTTGATTTAACGCTACATCACACATGTAACACACATGAAACACTACACATACACGTTACAGGATCTCCTCTAATGCTACAAGTCCTGGCTACTTAATGAAAACTATTTACCACATATTTGATTACCTTAGTGTAGATGTTTCCTGTAATATAATTAGAAGAGTTACTTTTAGAAATGACTGTGCCTCTTAGAGGCCAGTCAACTCTAGGAACCAAGTGACCCTATGATAGGGATAGTACAAACCAGAGAGAGAGAGATGACTGGGCTATGGTACGGTCAATCAAAGAAATTCAGTGACAGTAAAAAGGCTCAGTACAAAGACCAACCAGTAAGGTACAAGTAAAAAAAAAAGAATGGGTATAAAGACTCACAACCCTTGGGACTAAGGGGGTGTACACTACCTCAAACGTGGACAAACTACCATAGTTATAACCACAACACCAAAAACATAAAAGGTGGTCCAAATCAATATATGTAATATCTCCTTGTAACTACCTCATATATGCAATAGCTCCTTGTAACTACCTCTTGAAACTCAAATAGTACCACCAAAAGGTATGATAGCATGCAATCTTCCAAACTAAGGTCAGGAGGGTGGTACGAAGTGGGTATAAAGACACATAACAATTTGGAGAAAGTGGGTGTGCCTCAAATGTGGACAAACTACCATAGTACCCACAAGACCTAAAACATAAAAGGTGGTACAAATCACATGATATCCCAATATCAGTAAAACACCCAAAAGGTAAGAGGCAAGGTACCACAAAAATATTATCGACAAAATGAAAGGACCATAAGACAATCGACCAAGGTGGGGTACAACCATTCATCTCTCTCTCAAATGTACCATTGTTCCATATAACTTGAAAGACCATCATCACAATAAACGAAAAATTCCACACGGGTGATGTGATCACATGGTCCTCTAGACTACTCCTACGGTCAAGCGTTAGTGGCTCTATGAAGGGGTGTTCAGTCCCTTCAGAAGACCATCTAACTCAACCATCTCGAAGACCTAGGAGAAGAGGACATCACACATCATCAAATAAGTATTGGTAACTACCGTATATGAACTCAAAAACCCTAAAGCATCCGAGCGTGCAGAAGGGGAGCTATGAAAAGACAAGGCTCGCAGGCCAAAAAAACAAGCTCAAAAAACTATACTGGGACCGATGTCACAGTAAGCGAGCTGAAACAAAAGTGGCCAGAATGCCAACAAGTAGCACTAAAAAGAAAAAGACCCTCTAAAAAGGTGAAAATGCAAGAAAACTTCCTAACTAGGAGCTGGAGACCTCGACAAATCGTATCCTTTGCAAGGTGATGAAATCCAAGTCGAACAATAAGAAGTGAGAGACCAAATTTGAAGGATATCCCTCTACCGAAAGGGATCCTGGGTAAAAGAGCCCTAGTGGAAAAGTCACTAAGCTACCTCGTTCATGACACGTCGGAAAAGGTTTTCAACACTTCTGCCTTATCACCCTTGTATCACCAGTATGGTGGCCGAAGAATACAAGGAAGACAATGATCGATGTTTCCTTAGGGCTAAGTGGAGTGCGGCATTCCACATAGTCCATCCGGTTCTCGATCTCGCGACGGTTTAACCCCTGAAACAACAGGAGGCCCCTCCACAAACTGGTGTATGATCGTGTCAACAAATACTAGAGGATTTTGGTTCCCTAGAGGACAACAACTATGTCTCAGATGATAATGACAAGGGGGAATTATTTGGATGCCTATCCCCGGTGTCCTACCTAACTACCAAATTCTTTTGATTTCCTCAAGTGAGGTTATGGTGTATTTAGTTAGGTGGTGTAAATTTTAGTGGTTGTATTACTCAATCGGGTGATGGAAGTGAAACTCGTGGTATAATGACTGACTCAAACCATGCAAATGCATATGAATAAAATAAGCCTTTCCTTTCAATGAATGCTAGCTAATGTAAGGAGAGAGTTCTTTCAAACTATAACTACTCTTTCAAATTAAATGAATGCAACAAGTGTTCAAGTTCATTCATGGTACCTCAAGGAGAGCTTCAGATATACTCAAGTCATGCAAATGAATTCATCACATAAAACAAAGTGATAATAAATATAAGGAATTGTACATATCCATGTTCATAATTCTCTAGGAACACTTATAACATTCTTCAATCATTCTTCACAAAAACACAGGGATAGTAGAAACAATAAACTGCATATAAATCTTCATGAGCTTAATAAAAAAACAGTAACCACAACTGGGGAAGCTATACCACAACTTGTTTTTTTATGACTATAAATACAAGAGTATCCTAATCATGAGCAATACATCCTTTACTTTTACATCATGAGCAATACTAATCATTTCCCCTTTAACTTGCATTGAGTACCTTGACATGAATTCCCCCAAGCTACTATATTCTAAGTGTTAAAGCTGCTACAGTACTACCCTGGTCGAAGACTAAAATTGCCACAATCCAAGTCATGATGGTTTGATTGAAGTCTGAAGTATGATGATGCATGCTTACCTTTTATGAATTTACTAACCCTGATGAATGATACAATGAAAGCCAATTTTAAGAAGATGAAGACTTTAAAACAAACCATAATAGCCTGAAATACTTCCTAAACCAGAACAGCAAAAATGGGTAAGCAAAATCGAAGTTCCGTTTTCCGTTGAGGTGGCTTACAAATTGATTTAAATTTGACCGCAATGGCACAGACCGCAATTTTAGGCCTATATAATTCTGTTCCTTTTATATATATACGTTTCCAATCCGTCAAATGTTTCATTACTTTGTACCCTGGGGCCACTTTCTGGAAATTATCATCTTCAAGCAGCCTCGACGGAAAACGGAACTTCAATTTTGCTTATATCATGATGCTAATGGTGTTATAGGATCTATCTCACATGGTTCTACTTCATAATGGGATGGGGCCAATTAATCTTACTTTCAAAACTCATATGGTGGCAATGATTGATACATTCTCATTCCTCACATTCTACACTGCCCAAACTTTTCTAATTGTATGAAAATTGAAGCTTTCAATTTTATCCAAACCATGTAAGGAGAACTTGACCTAATTGCATTTTTTATAATCTACATGGAAGGATATGTCAATTTATAGACAGGGCAATTTTTAGCCGTAGTATAGTTATCAACCTAATCCTTCGCATATCAGGGCAATCTAATTTATAGAGACAGGGCAATTTAAAGAGGATGATGATTTGGTTGACATCCATACCAGATTGATCTTTAATTTGTTGCTGAGTTATTTAACACGCAGACCGTATGACTTGAATCTAGGTGAGACCCAATTCTGCAACAAATTTCAAAAGATAGAAGAGTAAATTGAACTCACCCATATTGTTTTTCCTAACCCCCAAGTAGGATTTATCTATGAAGAAATGGCTATTGGAGATATATAGAGAAAACCTGATCTTGCACTACTCTATGGAGCCTTGACAGGCCCCATGAAAAAAACTCCAAGTCATATCTGGATTCACTGCTACTTCACTAATAACACAGGGAACCTTCATAACTACAATGTGGGTGGCCTTAAGTCTTGTTTTTTGCATTCACTGTTTGGTTGGTTAACTTAGCATCCCTCCAATTCACAACAAATTTTTGTGGCATTCATTTAATTTGGTGGAGGCTGAGGCATTCATTTCAAAATCGGAGATGGAGGTTGCTTCCATGCCGAGACTTGAGGAAAGTTCAAAGTATGGTGATTTTAGTTTACAAAAATTACTACTTCGGGACTGTTTTGGGACTGAGGTCTGCTCAGGAGAGGCTACAGCTTTTTATATGAGTTGAAAATTGGGTTAGGTTAGGGTTTGGAGCAGAAAATTAAAATATTTATAATTTAATGCATAAATAAATTCCTAAATCAATGCTAGAAACAAAATAGTACAGTTGTGACAAGGTAATATAAATTTAAACATAATTTTCATCTCTTTCAACTTTAACACTCCAAAAGGTCCCTGTGTTAAAGTTGAAGTAGACAAGGACAATAAATAACAACAGCATTAATAAAGTAATGAACAAGTTAAACAGAACTAACAACTAGCATCAGTAATGCTGGTTTAGACCTTCCTTATAATCAGATATATTTTTAAATAAACCCTTTCTGTAATAGCTGACAGCCACCAGGGATCAACAACGTATGCCCCAGCAAGGCCCATAGGCTCAGAGTAGAGACCAAATACAGTTTGGATAGTCCTGTTCCTATGGATACTGATTCTGAAGATAAGCATAATGACAGGGTTGGAACTAGTGGATTGTCTCTTGAAAATATGAGTAATGAACGCTTTCTAAAATTAAGCATTTCACATGCCATGGTGTTTGTGCATCTGGCAATGGAAAATCCTAAAACTTGTAGAATATTTGTTGAGAAAAAGGGCATTGAATCCCTTATGAGGTTCTTGACTCTTCCAAGTATTCTGCTATCTTCAAAAGGGATGTTTGTAGCTGTGCACATGGTTGCAGTTTGCAAAGCGTTCACACAACAACAGTCAGTTGCCCTTGCAAGGGTATTTTGTGCTCATCTGAAGGAACATCTCAAGACTACATTAAATGTTTTGGATCATGTTGCAAGGACTAATTTATTAGCTGCAAAATATGGACTGAATAGGAAAGTATTTTGGTGCTTGTTTGTGGTACAATTTTTTGTCTTTCTAGCTGATGATACTAAAGAGAATTGATGGTTGGTAGAATTAACGGCAGAGTTTGGAAATGATAGCAAGGATGTGCTTCTTGATATTGGGATGATACATCAAGAAATACTATGGCAAGTTGCACTTACTGAGGATTCAAAGGCGCTGCTAAAGAAAGATGATGGCAATGTTTCCAGCAGTGTCACAACTGATTTGGATGCGCATGCAAATGAAATTGATGATCACTTTCCAACTTCTGTTGGACACTCTATGGATCTTATTTTGAATCAACATAGGCAATCATCTGTTTGGAATGTTGTGCATTTTAAATATAATAATTTGACCCAATTGCTGCTTCATTCATAGGGGGCCTTTAAAAAGCACGATATAGGTCTATGGGAAGCTTATTAAAAGTAGTTATTTCCATTCTAGCTGTAGCTTCCTATGGAGGTTTAGATTCAGTCAATACAAATAGGTGTTCCCTCTCCTACCTGCCCCCCTATGAAAAGAGGAATGAGTGCAAGTTTCTGCTCGGCCTATTATTATTTGCTGTTAGCTCGGATTGGTGCTTTAATGCAATAATGGAAACCTTAACTCGAGCCTGTGTGAATACAAGTACTCAGTCACAGTGAGAGCTTGGTAACTCTGCTTTATCGGGGTAATTTGTAATAGCCCCCACCCCCCCCATTCATGATAAAATAAGGGAGTCCATTGCAAGAACCTCAACTTTTTGATCTAATACATCTATTTCATGATATTGGTCACAGTGCTCGGCTTCAACGAAGGTTGAACATTGATTCCTCTGCCCGAGGACAACAAGCCTATGTTCGTCAACCACAGTATTCTCATTCTGATGAAGGCCCTTCCAGAATCAAAATGCAAGGCATGAATAAGCAAAAATCACTACATTCTTTTTGCTATGAGATATTAAGGCCGTCATTTTCAGTTCACTACAAAGAGGTGAGGGTTCACCCATCAAACTAAAAAAAATAGTAGATGCAATAAGATAAAAATACCCCAATGTAGATTGAATTAGCAATGAAACCCTCTTAGAAGATCGAATTAGCAACAAAACCACAGTGATTTGCTACCAAATTTTTAAATTTGTCAAATCAAAACATTTTAGGGCTTGGTACTCACGGAAGTGGGAGGCATTTCCGGCTCCTCTTATAGTTTATTTGCTTGGACTCCAAACCGCCTCTCCCAATGCTTGCTCGTTAATGGGTCACTCCCACTGCTTGGTCATTGGGTCACTCCCTCTCCCTTGCCACAATCACAAACCGCCTCTCCCACAATCGAACAGTCCAATCCAAATCGATAGCAGGTCCAAATCGCTGAGGCGTAGGTCCAAATCGCAGAGGCGCAGCTCCAAATAGAGGGTCACTCCAAATCGAGGTCACTCCAAATCATAGGTCACTCCAAATCGAGGTCAGTCGAGGTCACTCCAAATCGCAAATCGCAGGTTTATCAAATGCATATGGCCATCGGCTTTTCCATTTGTTCAATATATATGTTATGTAATGTTTGTTTTTTGTTTTTTTTTAATTTGTTTTTAATTAAATATATATATAACATTATATATACCAATTAAAATTTAATTGTTATATATAATGTTATATATATATTTAATTAAAAACAAATTAAAAAACCATTGTTATATATTTAATCAAAAACAAATTAACAAATTAAAAAACCATTGTTATGTTCCTCCATTTTGTCCTATGCCAACTTATGGACCTTGAAAGGTGGAAGAGGTTGTTGAAGAGCCACCATAGTTGGGGAAAGGAAATGAAATAAAGTTGGGGATTTTGGACTGAGCATAGGATAGAACACATGAATGACAATAAATATTATTGTCCTCCAACCAAGTAGTAGGGTGGTTCACCTCTAAGTGGGATTTAATTTCCTCTTTAAGACCAGTAATAAGGAATTGCTTAAAAAATAATCAATTAATTTTTATGAAAAAACAAATGAACTTTGATGACTCCTATAATGAATTTCATTAGGTAATAAAATATTACATTAAGGGAAAGTTAGTGCTTCATTTGATCGATCGAACCAACCAATCGGATCTGACCCTCCAAACTTGTTTAGAATTACTTCAGAAAAATGAGGCGTCATATTATTGGAAGGGTCGGAAAATGAGAAGTGATTCTTGGTTTCCATTTTGCTAACTAATTGGGTGAGAGAATCAACCATTTTTTGTATGTCCTCTATAGTTTACATGTTATGAGTGTTTATCATGGGACCATTAGGTCAATCAAACAAGTTAGTGATGATTTATCCCAACACAATCAACGACCTAAGAGGATTTCCTTGTGAGGGTCCATAAGCAATGGTACTAGCGAGTCCACAAAAAAATAAGTTATTTCAGAGTGAAACCATGATGATCAAATTACTCCTTGTTGAGTATCATTACATGGTTTTTAATGCTCCATTAATGGTTGGTGTCAGTCATTTTTTAGTCTAGAAACCCTCCCACACCGTAAATGCATGCATCTAGTCTAACCATGCCAAATTTCAGTCCAAGCCAACACATATTTAAAAAATTTCAACGTTGGCCCCATGTATCACATTATTTAATTTATAGGTATGGTTTCTGATGCTGCAATGGTGAGTGTCATTCATTCGAGTCTTGAAACCCCCCCACACCATCAATGCATGCGTCTAATATCAGACTTCTGACTTCAAAAGAATCCGACGAGATCGCTAAATCACCGACGACAAACACCATTGGTTTTTCTAGGTAATAGCTGCGTCGGATATCATATAACGATGATGATCATGATGATGATGACGATGATGAAGATGACGATGATGATGAAGACGATCGATGATGACGATGATGATGAAGACGATCGATGATGACGATGATGATGACGACGACGATGATGATGATGACGATGAAGATGATCGATGATGACGATGATGATGACGATGATGATGAAGATATTGCTGCTGATGATGAGGAAGATGATGATGATGATGATGGTGAGGATGATGACGATGATGCTGATCACAATGATGATGATGATTATGATGGTGGCCGTGACGATGACGATAAACATGATGCTGTTGCTGCTGCTGATGATGAGAATGATGAAGATCATGATGATGATGACGATGATGATGAAGACGATCGATGATGACGATGATGATGACGATGATGATGAAGACGGTCGATGATGATGATGATGATGACGACGACGACGATGATGATGATGATGAAGACGATCGATGATGACGATGATGATGACGATGATGATGAAGATATTGCTGATGATGATGAGGAAGATGATGATGATGATGATGGTGAGGATGATGACGATGATGCTGATCACAATGATGATGATGATGATGGTGGTCGTGACGACGATGATAAACATGATGCTGCTGCTGATGATGATGATGAGAATGATGAAGATCATGATGATGATGACGATGATGAAGATGGCGATGATGATGAAGACGATCGATGATGATGATGATGATGACGATGATGATGAAGACGATCGATGATGACGATGGTGATGACGACGACGATGATGATGATGACGATCGATGATGATGATGAAGACGATCGATGATGACGATGATGATGAAGATATTGTTGATGATGATGAGGAAGATGATGATGATGATGATGGTGAGGATGATGACGATGACGCTGATCACAATGATGATGATGATGGTGGTGGTCGTGACGACGACGACGATAAACATGATGCTGCTATTGCTGATGATGATGAGAATGATGAAGATCATGATGATGATGACGATGATGATGAAGACGATGATGATGACGACGATGATGACGACGACGATGATGATGAAGATGATTGATGATGACGATGATGATGACGACGATGATGATGATGATCGATGATGACAATGATGACGATGAAGACGATGATGATGACAATGATGATGAAGATATTGCTGATGATGATGATGATGATGATGGTGAGGATGATGACGATGATCATGATCACAATGATGATGATGATGATGGTGGCTGTGACAATGATGATAAACATGATGCTGCTGCTGATGATGATGAGAATGATGAAGATCATGATGATGACGACGACGATGATGAAGACGATCGATGATGACGATGATTATGACAATGATGATGAAGACGATCGATGATGACGATGATGATGATGACGATGATGATGATGACGATGATCGATGATGATGATGATGACGATGAAGACGATCGATGATGACGATGATGATGAAGATATTGCTGCTGATGATGAGGAAGATGATGATGGTGAGGATGACGACGATGATGCTGATCACAATGATGATGATGATGATGGTGGTCGTGACGATGACGATAAACATGATGCTGCTGATGATGATGATGATGAGAATGATGAAGATCATGATGATGATGACGATGATGAAGATGACGATGATGATGAAGACGATCGATGATGACGATGATGATGACGATGATGATGAAGACGATCGATGATGACGATGATGATGATGATGACGACGATGATGATGATGATGATAATCGATGAAGACGATCGATGATGAAGATATTGCTGCTGATGATGAGGAATATGATGATGATGATGATGGTGAGGATGATGACGATGATGCTGATCACAATGATGATGATGATGATGGTGGTCATGACGACGACGTCGATAAACATGATGCTGCTGCTGCTGATGATGATGAGAATGATGAAGATCATGATCAAGAAGAAAAATATGATGATGATGAAGATGATGATGTAGATCATGATCACGATGACGACGACGATGATGATGATGATGATGATGTTTGAGTCTTGATAATTGTGCATTTCCTTACTAAGCTTCTCTCTGTTTCAAGAATAATTTAATATTCTCTACTAAATAGGGCCAACCACATGAAGGTGGAAGCTCTTATGGCCCCTCCCCCCCCCTCACATCATTCTCAATTCCCCATAACCCGACAAAAATATCTATGTACACTAGAAACTTTAAATGTGTTTTTTGACATACTCTAAAACAAGCAATGGTTCTAATTATATCATATAGGAAAATGGAAACTCACTACGAAACAATTAATTTATTATTACTGCATACCTCGTAAACTTCAATGGTCTTCATCATCTTCTTCATCTGGGTCATCCTCTGTACTATCATCCGATAATCCAGATTCAACATTGTAAGGATTGGCCATATCATCCTTGTCATCGATGTCAGTTACGATCAACATGTCATCGTCGATATCATCTTCATGGACATTGTCTGGTAGTACATCATCTGATTCAATAAGTTGTTCGACATCTTCTTCTAGACCATGATCATCTAACTCATGTTGATCATGATCATCTTCTGCGGCGTCTTCTTCTTCGAGAACATCTTCATTACCTTCATCAACGTTATACTTTACCGGCCTTCCCCTTCGATCGCGTCTCACAACAAATGACCAACCCGCTCTACCTGGAGCCTTAGAGTAAAATACCTGTGCACATTGGGTTGGAAGAACATAGGGCTCCGTTCCTGGATCAAACAACCTTGTATTTACCATGGTAAAACCATTATTTGAATGACGAGATTTGATCTTAGGACCACAAACTGGACATGCAAATTTTCCCTTTGTCTGAAGACCTAAATAAAAAGATGGAATATCAATATTATTGTCTATTATAATTATATAAAAAATGACTGGATTATTTAGAAAAACATGCATGCGTATTATATTAACTAGTAGTTCATAAAATTAAATGCAACTAAAGTGGAACTTATAATTACATACCATAGAAATGGGTTAACCCTGGGGCATCATGTATTGTCCATACAAGCATTGCATGGAATTGGAATTGCCTTTGTCGTATTGGTCTAGATAAGTCATACATTGTGATGACATTCCATAACTTCAGTAGCTCGTCAATAAGAGGTTCAATATATACATTCATATCTTTGACTTGGTACTTACCTGATTGATTTGAACATATAAAATAAATATTCTGATTATGAGATGTACCGTTTAGATATATAAACCATATTTCACAATAGAAAAACTTTAAATATATATATAGCATTATGAGACAAAAAACGACAAATGAGAATATACCACTGCAATAAAAAAAAATGCAGTGTTCGTACCTGGAATAATCATCGACAACATTATGTGCTCCCTCTTTATTGTCAACCATGGAGGAATGTTGTTGTTGATAACAAAAATAGGCCACACCGAGTAAACAGATCTCATTTCTGCAAAAGGATTGACACCATCTGCTGCCAAAGAAATCCTAAGATTATGAGGTTCGTCTTTAAAGTGAGGCCATTTTTCCTCCATATCTCTAAATGCAGACCCATCTGCAGGCATCCGAATAATGTCGTCTTCCGTTCCATGCATGGTAATCCATAAACTGCGTTATGTTTTTGCACCTGAACAATCGTTGCAAATGGGGAATAATGGGAATATAACGTACTTGATCTGTGCGATATCTACCGATATGACATTCAGGACATTCTGTTGCAAATTCGTGCTGGTTGTAATAAAGAACATGATCATCGGGGCATGCATGAATTGCTTCATACTGCATTCCAATTTGTTTCATGATGGCAGATAAATCTTGATATGTGTGAGGTAAAATATTTGAAGGTGGTAACAAATATTCACCTATCATGCAACAACAAATAAAAATAAAAATCTAGTTAATATAATATAGAAATAATATTAATGAAACAAATTTCATCTGTAGTAGTTTGACTTTTATATGAATTAACAATAAAATACATGACAATCATATATATTTTGTGATGGAATATATTACATACCTTAACATCCGTGTAACTGATATGTTTGAAAGACCATTCATAACCTTCAAGTTCATTACCAACAATATAGCATAGAGAAGATTTGTCTTGGAGCTGTCATAAACGGGTTCGTATGCCTTGTCAAGAAGAGGTATATCATGAATATCATCAAAATGTTCATCATTTTCATGATCATCATCATCATCCATTCCAACATGAAATGAATCATGGATCAAAGTATTTGTAACATCATCTTCAACTATGTTATCAGTATGATCATCTTCTTCAATGTGATCATTAACTTGTTCTCCATTAATATTCATAGCTCCATGTTCCTCCTGTACTTGTTCTGGAAGTACTTGCTGATCCGGACGATATGTCGTAGGATGTCTTTCCTTTATAATTACATGAAACAATCAATAGATAAAAGTTAATTTAAAAAATTCAAACGCAAAATGTAAAAATTTATGTGATACATTAAAAATTTAACAAATTTTGTACTGTTGGGATGAAAAGAACAATGACCAATTGTACTGTTGGTAAAAAATAAGAAATATTATAATAATACATAAATTTACAAAAGCAATAAAAATAAAAACATATATAATGCAAACTTACAAATGGATGGTATTCATGTCCCCCCTTGGTGTGCCCATGCTCCCTGCAATGTTTTGTGGCTGTTGTGATCAAAATTCTTCTCCTCTTAAAGCCTCTCCATTGATTACATGGACAATAGCATTTACCATCACCCCTTCTTTCAACTCCTTCCCACAATCTAGCAAGCAATTGTCGATTTTGTTCGTCTGGATTAGGAATATTCGTAGTTGACATTTTCTCGTAAAGAGCTTAAATGAAGATTATCGATCTTAGAAAATGAAGCTCTAGAGTACTTTGCTCACTTGAATAACAAAAACAACAAAAAACAGTCCGCCGAACAAAAAAAACATCCACAAACCGTCACTGGTATGGCAAACATGTCGGAATGGTTTCATATTTATAAATTGAAAAAGTCAAAAAGTCAAACCTACGTCGGATATCCGACGACACTTATCTAGTGACCGTTGGGAAAAAATCCGTCGGATATCCGACCTCTTCGGGTTCAAAATGAAGTCGGTTATCCGACATCCAAAGCGTCGGATATCCGAATAGGTGTCGGATATTAGCAGAGCCGTCGGATAGCCAGCCAGCCTCGTTGGATATTCAAAAGTACGTTGGATATCCGACGAGCACCTCTCAAAATTTATTAAAAAAAAACAAAAAAAATTAATTTTCAATGAAAAATCCGATGACACAGTCCATTTCGTCGGAGGTCGTTGGATTTGCTCGTCAGATTTTGGGTTCAAATCTATTAGTGCCAACCACCCAATCTACACTCAATTGACAAATTTTATATAAATTATTATAACAAATAATTGTTAAAAAGAAACTAAACAAATTATAAACATTATTTTAACCAGCATAGATCCAAATCCTAGGCTATATCAAGCGCCGAGAGGGATCAAATCTCCCGAGGTGCAAACCTCTCCTTGAATAGCTCCTTGAGTGCAATACCTGAGCCACCTAATCCTAAGCTCTAAAGTCTCTAGTTTAAGTCTCATATTTACTTCTTACTTTGTATTATTCTTTTTTGTTTATGTCCAACATAATATTTATTACTTTTTACTTTGTATTATTCTTTTTTGTTTACTTTGTATTATTTTGTTACTCCAAGCACTCTAAAATCTTATATTTACTTTTTACTTTGTATTATTCTTTTTTGTTTATGGCCGACATAATATTTATTACTTTTTACTTTGTATTATTCTTTTTTGTTTACTTTGTATTATTTTGTTACTAGACAAACACTCGACAAACACTCAAATGTTACAAGATCTCCCTCATACTGGGTTGTAGAGCGCCTCTCGGCGCAATAACTTAACAATTAAAATAATTAAAAATTCTTTTTAAAAAAATTATGAAAATGAGAAAAAAAATTAAACAAGTTATGAAAACTAAATTAAATATTAAACATTCTTCACCAAGTACAAAGTATTTAATAAAATCATATAATAATAAAAAATTAAATCTTTCTTTTAAAAATACATTGTTGTATGAGTAACAATATAAGTTCAAACCGTAGTGCTCTTGAGTTGGCTTGCCTTGTGTTTTGGGAAATTTGGAAGGTGAGAAATCTCATTATTTTTGAAGATACACAACTTTAGACGAAATGGGTGGTGAGGAATGCGGTGGTGGCACACTATGAAGCGGGGGGAATCGGGCATATATTAATGGTAAGCTTCATCCCATATGCAGGCCCATTTCTATTTTAACTTCAGCGTTTTTTGGTAAATTTGATGGGGCTTCACGGGAATCAGGCTTACTTTGTGGGGCGGGTGGAGTCATTACATTAAACCACGGCTGTTTCTTTAATATCTGGATGAATTTTGGTCCGGGGACTAATACCTAAAGTGAAATCTGTGCACTTTAGATTATCCTTCATTTTGCGATATTGCGTAACCTAGAGTTGCGACAAATTGCAGGTGATTCACAACTTGTAATCAACTGGATTAACTGTATTGGGCGAATCAATGTCATCGCGCTTTCTCCTTGGCTTGACAATATTAGGTCTCTGCAACAACATTTTCAAGGTATCCAGTTTGTGCATGTTCCACGTGCTGAGAATGAGCTTGCGGACTCTCTCTCAAAGTGAGCTTTGCATTCGGTGGAAGGTACTCTGTTTTTTGAATTTTGGGAAGTTGATATACTTCGGGAAGCAGGCAACTTCTTCTTGTATTGATCCTTGGTTATTTCCCGGATTGATTGGGTTTGCAAAGTGCCCTGTCCATTTGGTCCTACTTACTTGGTTAGAGGTCCTTCTTCTCTGGATTGGAGGATGCCATTTTTTCTTGGTATGTGTTATGGGCTCATTTGGCTAGGCAGGTTCTCCTCTTTGTGGCTGGGGGCAGCTTTTTCTGTGGTGTTATGTGGTCTATGCTCATGGGTTTGGGCATTATCTATAGTCCGGTGGGATGGTATCTTGTTGTTCTTCCTCTTACGAAGAGTTGGTTTGTACTTTCTATCTTCTACTTGTCAATAAAGTATAACTATTTTTCTAATTGAACAACAGTATATAAAGACAAAAGACAAAAAACTATAAACTCAACTTATACACCAATACCAACACCAATATCAACACCAATACCAAGATGTAATAAATATAATGTATTACATAAAAACAAAAACTATAAACCCAACTTGTCCACCAAGATGCAATACATAAAAACAAAGAACTTTAAACTCAATTTGTCCACCAATACCAACAATATGAATGTCCACCAATATCAACAGTATGATACAAGAAGGGAGGATGACATATGTGCATGCAAGTTAGAAGATAATGTGTTCATAAAACTTAGAAGATAATGTGTTAATAACACTTAGATCGGATGGTTGAAAGTATTGATTGTAATATTTTTTTATCTAAATTTAAATTTAGTTCACAACATATTATTATAGTATAAAAATAATAATAATATACGAAATATATAGAAATAAATATAAAATATAGGAATAATTTTAATGATTTTTTTTACAAGATAACGGGGATGAAAGTGAGTGAATAAAAATAAAAAGAGTGTCGATGTGGGATGGAAGAATAAATAAATATATGATTTTATTGAGATAAATATAAAGATATTTCTAGCCAACCAATCCACCATTGACAAGTATATGATTGTATTTGTGTTGTAGGTCTATGATAGCGTATAGATCAGGAGTTCATAGCCCTCCATTGGAGGTATATTGCGTTTATGAATTCTGGAGACTGTTTCCACCAGGAGAATTGCTATCAGACTTTGATTTTTGTATCTATATTTTTAAATGTAAAGGCACCCAATTTGGTGGGTTTGTAAACACAGAGCTGTTGATATTGTGCGTCACACAATCTTATCCAATGGAAGGATAATTCTACCTCTGAATAGATAAGAAGATGGAAAATGGCTTCCCTGTGTCCGTGTGTGCAGAGTCCAATGGAAACTTCTTGTTTCCATATCTCGGCGTCCTCCTGTTCTTCGCTCCATGGTAAACACAGATGTCTGTTGTTCAATCAACCTGTGAAGAAGCCCATCTCCAACAGATTTGCGTGCACGTGGTGGAAAAATCATCATCCTAAATCAGTGATTGCTCTACTACAAGTAAACTGCCTGAGAAATGTAGCAGTTGCAGACAGTTCCATAGATTCCCCCCCTGCATTAGAGAATGACGAGGAGGAGGAGGAGGATATGTTGATAGCTCTGAAAGAGAGGAGGACAGAAGACGCCTGGAAAATCATGGGACAACTGAAAGAGCTGCCCAGTGGTGCATGCCTTAGTCGTTTGGTTGCTCAATTCTCATACCATGGCACGCCCTCTAGCATTTCTCGTGCTCAGACAATTGTTAAGCGCCTTCAGGAGGAGAAGAAGCTCCACCTCCTGGATTGTCGTTCACTGGGACTGTTAGCCATGGCTGCTGCTAAAACTGGAGTGCCTCGTTATGGAGCAGCTATCATCCGATTAATGCTGAAACTGGACCTCTTCCCCCATGTCAAAGCGTGGAGTGCTGTGCTAAGCAGATTAGGTAAGTGCCCACATGAACTGAATTCAGCATTTGATTTGTTTGAATCTATTTGTGAACGAGTTAAGGAGGCAGGGGAATCGGATGATGATGATGTAGCGCATATGAGGCCTGATACAGGCGCTTTTAATGCCATTCTCAATGCTTGTGCCATAGCTGGTCACATGGAGAGAGCAGAGGATCTGATTAAAAGAATGGATTTGTACGGAGTGAAGCCTGATGTTCTTACTTATAATATCATGATTAAGCTGTATGCAAGAGTAGAGAGAAAGGACTTGTTGGTAGGTGTTGTAGAGAAAATGTTGGAAAAGCATATAGAACCCTGCATTACTACTTTTCATTCCTTGGTGGCAGCCCATGTCGGGCTTGACGACTTGGAGATGGCCGAGACGATAGTTCAGGCTATGAGAGAGGGCAGGAGAGATATATGTGCTGTCTTAAGAGGAATCAATGTAGAAGTTCGGCCTTCTGATGAAATGGTTATTGATTCTGAGGACGCTTTCAGTCAGAACCAACCCAGTAAAGCCAACCCTTCACAGCAAAGTAAGGCCTTTCAGGACCAAATAAAGCCGGCTGTTTCTACTGCAAACTTGTTATTGCCGAGGAGTTACAAACCCAATTCGCAGATATACACTATTTTAATGAAAGGGTATATGCAACAGGGAAGATTGGATGATGTGTTGCAGATGCTGAGAGCAATGCAGATTGAGGATGACTCCCAGAACCACCCTGATGAAGTGACCTACACAACTGCAATTTCAGCTTTTGTAAGAATGGGTTTGATGGATGAAGCACGAAAAGTCCTGAAGGAAATGGCCGCCAACAAAGTTCCTGCTAATCTCATCACTTATAATATTCTGTTGAATGGCTATTGCAGATTAGGTCAGATGCAGAAAGCTGAAGCTTTGACGCAGGACATGAAGGAGGCAGGGATTACTCCTGATGTTGTCTCTTATAATACACTGATAAATGGTTGTATTGGCGTTGATGACAATGTAGGAGCTCTTACATATTTCAATGAAATGAGGCAGGCTGCAATTCCTCCGTCAATTATCAGTTACACCACATTGATGAAGGCCTTTGCTATGAACAGACAGACAAGTCTGGCAGCAAAAGTGTTTGAGGAAATGCAGAAAGACCCTAGGGTGAGGGTAGATATAATTGCTTGGAACATGTTGATAGAAAGTTACAGTAGAGCAGGGTTGATGGACGATGCCAAAAATATTTTCCTACAAATGAAAGAGCAGAAATTACATCCTACTGTAGCCACATATGGAAGTCTAGTGAATGGTTTTGCAAAAGCTCGAAAGCCGGGTGAGGCATTAGTCCTGTGGAAAGAGATTCAAGAAAGGACAATGGCAAAAAATGGAGAGGACGGTGTTGAGCCACTTGAGCCTGACGAGATTCTCCTTGATTCACTTGTTGACATTTTTGTCAGAGCAGCATTTTTTACGAGAGCTTTAGAGATAATAGCTTGCATGGAGCAGTTGAAAATTCCACCCAAGAAAACCAAATATAAGCGCATGTTTGTTGAGCTGCACTCAAGGATTTACACCAGCAAACATGCATCTCCAGCTCGGCAAGCTCGCCGATCTGCACAAAAACGAGCAGCAGAAGCTTTTAAGTTTTGGTTAGGTCTTCCAAACAATTACTATGAAAGTGAATGGCAGCCAGAGTTTTACAATGAACGAGAATAATGGATCCACAAGCGGTATGATGTGCATCATTCATCAACAGATATATTTCATTCAAGGCACAAATTCTAGCACTCTTTTTCCAATATGATCCAATGAAGTGGAGGAAATAAAACAGGTAATGTTTTCAGTTCCATAACTGCATCTCCTTTAAGCATATGGACCTTGTATATAGGAATATCTGCATACAGGGATTCATGTGTATCCTAAGCATGAGGCTTTAGCTTCTATTGCAGTCAATAATTACAACGTTTCTTAATATTTACTTGTAAAGACTTCTATTGTTAAAATGTTTTAAATTCATCTAACATTATACCACGTTTCATAGAATGGAAAATGTCTTCCACAATAGAAGGAAATTTATGGCAGTGTCTTTCTTCTAAAAAGACAGTGTCTTCTCTTTCATATTTCTATTCAATGTTTTGTTAATTATATGATCCCCAACCTATGAGTGCACATATTGCATTAATTAACTTTAGATTTGCTCTAACAAAAAATGGACAGAATGACATAAATACCTTGCTCTGTTATTTATGGCAGGATGTAGCTGATAATCAGGTCCATTTTGTCCAGACTCCACTCTGTTAGTGGACCAGGTCATCCGGATAATTGCCTACAAGACTTCCAAGAGATGCTTCAGTTTTTTTAGATTCGTTAAATTGGGCTTCACTGAAACTAATTACACTACGTTGCTGCCATTCAAGTTTTTACAAAACAACATTGCTTCATTTTCATATCTGCTTCCTTCATTTTGAACTGTTATTTTTAATATTATCCTCTGGGAAGCTGTTTACAATGATGTTTAGACAATTATAATTATGTTGGGAATGGGATCATATTCATAACAGTCCATTATAGGGTTATAAAGGATGGTGAAGTGGTGTAGACTATTCTCAGACTGGCATGACGTGCAGAAATTCATTTCCAGATGAATCATGCAATTTTAGAGGCCTTATCAATGGGAACTTGGAGTTTGTGCATTTTGCTGAAGGTCATGCAGACAAAATCAAAGGAAGAAAGCAAGACAAAAGACATCAACATGTGACACTCTTTTTTAGCAGGATTTGTTTATTGTTTGACTAAAGCATTGGTTTGTGAATTTTACATTGTAACAGTTTTGCAGAAGTTGAAGATAGTTGAGGTTAGGAACACCTGCTCATTGAGCATGGTAGTAAATGATTTGCTTTACTACTACCCAGCTGATGGAATTTATAGAGGATCCATATCATCCAAGTCCAGTGTGGAAGTAAATGCTTGGCTTTACTACGTAGTCAACTGATGGAATTTATAGAGGATCCTTATCAGCCAAGTCCAGTGTATCTTGAAGTTATTGCTCTCATTTGAATGGATCAAATGATGGAATTTATAGAGGATCCGTATCAGCAATCCCAGTGTATTTTGAATTTACTGCTGTCATTTGAATTATACTAGCCTTTTTTGTTGGAAATTTCCTTCCAGAAACACACCTTGATGCACCAAATAGGATGGACTTGTTTCAGCCATTTGCATGAGGCAAACAACAACAAGAATGGAACCCTGATGGAAGGCTTAATACTTCATCCACCTCACCAATGTTCAAAGAATGTTCTTGAACATTGCTATTTATGTAGTTCTTTTATTCATTATTTTATTTTCTGGAGAGTATTTGAAGTTCTGTTTCAGTGGCATTGTATTGTATTGCCTGAGTTTCAAATAATACTCTAGTCAGAACTGTTAGCATAAATGGGTTGTCCTATGCACAAGCAGATAGATACCACTGCTCATTTCTTTGGCCTTTTCACTCGAATGCTCTACTGGTACAAAATAGATTCCAGTTTAACACCACATTCAACACCACAATGGTTTTTATTGTATGTTACTTATCATGTATTATGTACACTTAATGATCAAGCATGTTCATCCAAAGGATTGAGATATAAACATTCTTATTTATTTGTGGGTTTGATTATACTTGCAACTACAACAAAGTCTTAGAATTGGTCATTGTATGACTATCTACTCTCTGTGATAGGCTAAATCGTCCTCTTTTTGACAGGTTTTCAAAAACCTTGGTCCTCATGGACATAGAAAACTAAATCTGTTTACTGTAAATTTCATGGTGTCCAATAAACTACCGTTTTGATTAAAAATCGGTTCACATTCATGCCGTCAACAATGCAGTTGTGCTTCTATTTAGAATGTAGTGGAAATTATTGTGAAAAGGCTGAAAACAGATTTTGTTCCAAAAGACTTTACTGTGGGTCCAGTACCCCCATGTCTTTCGTAACCAAAACAATCTGACTGATGCTAATGCCTATAGAGGAGGGATCAGGCTCCTCTAAAGAATTTGTGAAATAAATGGGGAAGCTCTTAGTCTCACCCCTGCATTAATGTTCTTTATGATGCAATCCCACAAACACTACACTTGTCCTTCCATGCTCCCCTAAAGAATTTGTGATATAAATGGGAATCTCTTACTCTCACCCCAACTTTAGCTCTTACATTTGTCCTTCCACATTTCAAAGCTTGATGAGTTCAATTTTTGAATCCTTCCTTTATAAATTTGTGTTAATATTTTTTTTATGATATACTAATCTATAGAAAATCATGGGAATATCATGTACAACATGTTGATGGGGTGTTAAAACTATTGGAGGAGCACCGACTATATGCCAAACCTTCTAAGCGTGCCTTTGGGTTTAGGAAGTGGAATATTTGGGTCATATTGTATCTCATGAAGGTGTCAAAGTGGACCCTAAAATAATTAAGGCTAACATGGAATGGCCAATTCTTAAAACCTTGAAGAATCTTAGAGGATTCTTAGGATTGATAGGATACTATAGAAAGTTCGTTATGTATTATAGTCAAATAGTAACACCTTTAACAAGGTTATTGAAAAAGGAGATATTCCTTTGGACTCAAGAAGTAACCAAAGCTTTTAAAAAACTTAAAGTGACTACGTGTATAACTGTTATATTAGCCATGCCTGATTTCACAAAAACCTTTATTGTGGAAAGTGATGCCTCAAGGCATGGCATGATGTAATTTTAATGTAAGAAGGAAGGCCCCTTCCCTATGAAAGTTTCCAACCTAAAAGGAAAAACTTACTCAAACCAATTAATGAAAATAAAATGTTGGTAATACTGCATGCAATTAAGATATGGCTCCCTTACCTAATAGAAAGACACTTTAGGGTAAGAATAGATCATGACAGTATTAAGTACTTCTTGGAACAACGTTTATCTTTAGAAGAGCAACAACAATGGGTTACAAAGATGCTAGGTTATGACTTCGAAATTATCTACAAAAGGGAAAACAAAATGCAATGACAACTGCATTTTCAAGAAAAGAAGATGATGTAGAAAGCTTACTATGTGTTATTTCCATTATGCAATATGATTGGGTGTAAGAAGCAAGAACAGAATGGAAACATGATCAGAAAGTATGCAAGATAATTCAACAACTACAAGAGGACCCTAGTTCACTAGATAAATTTGTGTGGAAGAATGATTCACTATGGTACTGTTGTCACATCCATAGTAGCAGGGAGCTACCATGATTGCAGACCAGTTTTGAGTACATTTTTGAGCTTGTCCTATATAGTCCCATGCATGAGATCAACAACATATGAGCATTTTGATGATGATCACTCCTATATGCAGTGGACCCAGAGCATATATGCAGTCAGTTTCATGCCAGGACTGAGTCCCAAGAACCCAGGTTGGAGACTAAGTTAGCCATTTTTCACTTTGACAGATCAAATATGGATGATTGTAGTGCCCCAGGATGCATACAGTAGCAATGCTCCAGTTCCTCTCAAATGTTTGCAGTTGCAGTTACAGGGATATGGTTATTGTACTTGGATGTTTATTTTGCTTGTTTATTTATCTTAGTAGCTGGACTGAGTATATAGTGGTTATGCATTGGTGATCTTCTATATTTGTTCCTTGTTGATGGCCTAGAGTAGGAGTGATTGATTCTCTTTGAGTGAGAGGTTCTTGTGTATACTTATTGGTTTTTTCCCTTTCATAGTATGGACTTGGTCATTCCCTAGTGTCTTTGCTAGTCATGGAATCACCTTTTCATTGTCCCCACCCATCCGTTATCCTCCATCTTTGGTTTGAATCTTGACTTGAGATTTTGACTTGTGAGATTGAGGAGCCTTTCCCTTGCTTTGACCTCTGTATGTGATAGAATCCATGTTTTTTTGTGTCTCGACACTAAGTTGTGCAACAAAAATTGTCGAAGCCTTGACCCTTTTGGACTGAGAGAACCCGTCGGTGTTGGGTCCTGAGCCTAGGTGAGTTGGGATTCTGAATCCTTGACCTCTCTAGTCAGTTACCCTCGATGTTTGGTCCTGATTGTGGATGGTTCCCGCGAATTGACCCTATGCTTCACTTATGGGCCAGGAGTACCCATTGGTGTTGTGACATGAGCTAAGAATAGCTAATTGCCCAAGTTATGTCAGATAGACTTGAAGCAAGTGATCCTATCATCATCACATTGCATTATTATATACTGTTTTATTTATGAAATGCAATTGAAATGGAAGGTAAAGCACCCTGGATGAAAGCTGCAGTTAGTTGTGCTTTTAAGCACATGTAAAATCCGAAGGGTCATATGTGAAATGGGCCAAGTAAAAGTAGATGCACATTATTGAATGTCTAAATGACTGTTGACCATGATTTTGATGTGATGATTATTTCCCACGGAGCCTACAGATTTTGATGTGGATGTAGCAAGGGACAACTAATTCTAAGTGTCCCCTAGAACCTCAGAGTTACGGTTGACTGTGCACCTAGTTACAATGGTTCTAGAAAAGATCCTCAAGGATCCTGCATCAGGCTTCGATATGAGCCATAGGACACGTGTTAAAGTTGAAGGGAAATTTCTCAATCAACTTACCCATTTGTGAGACACTTCCCTTACCTAGTGTTATCTATCATATACATGCCATTGTGGATCCCCTTGTATCCCTTCTCTCCGAGAGATCACTATGTTGAATTCAAAGGTCAAATCCCCTCATCCTATCCGTGTTTTATCCACCTCACTCATAGCTAGCAAAATGGTCAAGTTTGTAAATGAGTATACTCTTGAGTGTTTTACTTGGAGTGATGTATTGCTTTGATCTAGACTTACTCTTGATGATTTTTATTTATGATTGTCATTATAATGCCACTTAATTCTTTAGTCTTGTTGCTAATATATATAAGGGAGCATTTTCCATCCATTAGTACATGCATCATCATCTATTTTCAGTCTGGGTCATTATTTTGATCATTTATGACCTGGTCAAACCAGTTTGACCAAGTCAACAATAGGGTCCAGGATGAGTTTGGCCGATAGAGTTTGATTTCGATTTTTCAGAGCCCTTTGATGTCCATTAGATGGTTCCATGCTTCAGACAGTGATTTTTCATGATGGCTTGCATTATTTTTATTATTATCAGCATTTACAGGCCATATTTTTATTATTTTGGCATGGATAAGCTTCTAGATGTATTTCTTAATGGAAATATGATGTATGAGTACTCATTCCTAGTAGAATCAAACATTATGATTCCATTGGTGCATTCAAATCTCAATTCCGGGCACAAGTACTTGATGATATGGGCGGTTTATTTTCCAGCAACAAAGGACCATGGAAAAATTGCATAATTAAAGTGAAAATGGCTAGCAAGGAATTCGATTTGGCTAAGTGGGGCAAGGAAATGGCATGGTTTTTGTTTGATGGATTATATTGATGCTCTAGACACCTTCTAACATTGTCTATATCATTGTTGGGGTCCACATTATTTTATTTTTCTCTTGGGGGTGTCATCTTCCATAGATGGGGCATACTTCCTAGTTGTACCATGATGATTACTTGTTGTATCTTATGTTGATGTACTAGGGGATGCTAGTGGAGAGACTTTGGACCTCTTATCCCCCCCTCACTCATTATTATGATGTACCATGATGTACCTTATGTTATGTTGTTCCCCTAGACGTCATTGAGGAAAGTGCATCCCCCTCTTTTGAGTGATCTCATGTATATTGTCCCACACATTATTTGGAGTTGATCTTGATGTATTATTTTTTTATCCTATCCCTCCATATCTTTGGAGCTAGGGATTTTGCATTGTGAGGATCTATTTATTTGATCTCTCACTCATTGTATGGGACTTTTGGCTCGAGGATCTTTGGCAATAAAGAGAAAATTTTGGAGAAAATTCTTGCAAATCTTTGATGAATGTTCTTATGCATGATTGTAAAGCCTTTTTCTTAGACATTTGAGCAAAATCGTGGTGGTTTCAAGACAATTTTGTGGAGGCCGAATTGGTTTTGCAGGGGTGCGATTTGGTGGATGGCGATTTTGTGAGGGATATCCATCTCTCTCTCCAAATCATTCAATTTCAGGGAGTATCCAATTTTCTTTTGTAGCAATGATTTATTTCTTGATATGTCTTGCATTTCTATTTCCTTCTTATAGATCAAATATAACTTTTGTTGTTTGCATTTGCAGGGAAGAGGGGTGCACTTCCTCCGCTTGGACCAATCGATCTAGCTTGGAACTTGTCGGATCTAGCTCGAAATTGTAACTAGGTGAAAGGATCATCATTGCTTTTGGTGGCCACAAGATTTACAAGTAAGATCTTTCAATTTTTTCTCTTGTTTCAAATTTCTACTCCAATAGTCATATAAAATCAAAAGTTTAAAACCCTTGTTCATTAGAAGTAGTAGATTGGGTGATCTTTTGGGCTTGTAATTCAAAACCCAAGTTGGAAATCATCACAAACCCTTAGAGACCAAGTTTGAGCTAAAATCGACTCCATTTTTCCTTGATCTAGCACTGGTCCTCTTTGGGGCAATTCGCCCTCCTTGGGAAGTTGATCATTTACCCCGATCTATGATTTGAGTGTTGCTTGTTTCTCTTCCAAATCTTAGATCTAACCCCAAGAAACCAATCTAAGTGCCATTAATCCTTTAAAACCCCCCCATTTGTAGTCATACTTTATTTTACTGCTTAAACCCTAGGTGGAGCAACTTAGGTAATTTTATTGGCACCAAATCTATCTAGATCTAGAATAATCAACTCAAGGCTTCATTGTTTATTCAAGTTCATATCCTTTGGTGTGTCTTGTGTTGGTTCAATAGCCTTCATTGGCTGGCTAGGGTCTCCCCCTTGATCGTGCTCTTAGCTCAATCTAAATCGACAAGAGCCTGTTCGGTGTGACAACCACTCAATCAAGTGATGAACGGGGCCCTTGCAGTGTCACATGTGTTAAGTTTTGAGCAAATATGATGAGTTTTGAAATTTAAAAATTTAAGTGCAGAAATACTAAATACTTGAATTAATAAACCATTCAATCACATGAAACATTCAACCATAACACAAGATGTACCCTGGGAAAACTCTCAAAACAATGAGGATGAAAAACCCAACAAATTTTCAAAGTATATTGATAGATAGCAGAGAATTTCTTTTACATCAAGAACCCCCGGTACAATTATAGAGCAAGAGAAAGATAAAGAAGAGAGACTCATAATAATATCCTGTACAAAGAGAAGCTCCTTTCCTTCAAGGGAGAATATAATTTGCTTCACATTGAACCCATCAATCTTGTATAACATATTTATACATTCTTCACATGCATCAGCTTCTATTTTTATCTTCTGACTTCAGTATGAACTCGCCCTCCATTTGGATGTATCACTCTTGCATGAATAAGAACGCCCCACTTCTCATGCAGTACATTAACTCATTGAACTGAGTCTTAGGATGAACTCGCCCCTTAATTGAAAGCTTGCTCACTTAGTTAGGTGGCTAACTTAAGTGTCGTCATGCAAGTGTCGCAACTCAAGTGTTTTCTTTAGTTTAACATAAGTGTCGCCATGCAATAACACTTAGTTAAATAGATCTTCTTTGTTATCACTTAGTTAACTCTCTTTAATTGATTATTTCTTGTTAACATCACTGTAGTGATCAATTCGAGTTCTCCTTTGATATACTGAAGTCTTCACTGAAGTTTAACAATTTGAATTCTCTCTTAATTAATTCTTTTATGTGCAATATGAATTCTCTCATATCTTATCACATTTTATCTTTATTTCTTGTCTTATTTGCATGGTCAATATGTGTTAACTTTAATTATCTATCATATCAGATTATACTCAGAATATTTGTCAGATGCTGTGATCATATTATATTACTCTCGGACCAAAAGATCATATGATAAAGTAATTCACTCTAGAGGTGGCGAGTCTCTAAAGGAGACTTAATAGCAATTAATGACCATGGTTAGTAATACATCACACAACATTAATGCTTTAACATGCAAAGCATCTACCTCTATAACTGAAGGTTCACCCCATGGGTACCTACTATAACTAGAGGTCCACATGAGAATCTGACTTGACACACAAGTCCCGAGCCTTGTCCAACAAGACTTTACAACATCATCACTTTGATACATCAAAACATTCACTTCAACACATGAGGAATAACCTTTTACAACTGAAGGCTTAGCCATTCTTGAGTCCAACTCAAGAATCTACTCCAATTTCCTAAGTCCAATTCAAGCTCCCTACCTCAACACATGAGGCTCAATCCTAGCTGCACAAGATTGGCTTGGAGAATGACTTGTGATGTTGTACATTTAACACTCCCTCTCAGCGAGGGAGGCATTCTCTGCCATACCAAGCTTGTCTCGGAAGTACCTGAACTCCGTCACTCACAGAGGATTTTTTAACACATCCACAATCTGCTCATCAATAGCAATGTACTGAAGTTTCACTATACCTTTATGAACCATGTCTCTGATGAAGTGATACTTCATTTCAATGTGCTTCGACTTATCATGAAACACAAGGTTATTGGAAAGCTTGATGCAGCTTTGATTGTCACACCGAATGACTGTAGAATCAAACTTCTCACCGAACAATCCAGCAAGTAGCTTCCTAAACCACACTACTTCTCGGCAGGCAATACTAGCAACAATATACTCTGCTTTTGTAGTACTATGGGCTACAATGTTAGATTTTCTACTTTTAATCAATATTTATCTAAGATCTTACTGAAAGAATAACATGCACAATATAACACAATAGACACAAAGAATTTCCTCGGGGAAACCATAAAGGAGAAAACCCCACAACTTCCTCAGAGATAGAATTGTCACCAATACAATATCACAAAAGTAAAACCCCAAAACAAAGATGGTCTTCTGAAGCTCCTCTTCTTTTCCTCCTATGCGAACTTGTCCTCTCTCTCACTAATGCGAACTTGTGAGTGAGTGTGATGTCCAAATGAGAGATCTCCTCTCTCTATTTATAATTTATCTTTTACTTGAACTTTTCACTTACTAGGTCGGACCCAGTTGTACCTGACTGGGCCGACTTATCTAGGGGACTCAATAACCCTATTCTAACTGACTCTTGGGGGATCGATTGCCCTGAATTACAATGGAGGATTTACCTCAATGACTTTACATGACCAAATGTAATAATGACATCCCTGACTGGAGGAATAAATATCTCCGTCTGAGGTACAAATAAAATATAGTAATAAATACAATATAAAATACAAGTGAATACCTTCCGAAGTTACAAATACATTAACACTCCCTGTTAACTAGGAAGGTATTCTCTTGACACAATCATCAACACATCTGGACACAAGTCTTTGGTGTTGGATCGTCAATGTTGGAACATCATCATCAACACTGGATCATCGTCGTCGCTTCTACTGCAATCCTCATCATGTCGATCATTGATTGGTGACATCTCTCGAATCTACTCACCATAGGAAGTTCTACAAAGCCAACCCTTTTTCATGATGGATACAGGCCTAGCCCTCATGTAGGTCTTCATCATCTCTGCGAGCAAGACATCAAGGAGGTGCAACCTAGGACCAGTGATTACATTGCCTCTGCAAACACCTACGTCTCCTACTGTCCCATCGTCACACGAAGCACAGCCCAGATGCACATCACAATGTCTCCAGTATGGGAGGACTTTCCTACCACCATTCGGGAAAGGCTTGGCACTTGCATCAATTGACATGGGAGGAATCTCCTACCACCATTCGGGAAAGGAACTGCACTTACATCAACTGACATGGGTGGAATTTCCTACCACCATTCGGGAAAGGCACAACACTTACATCAACTGACATGGGAGGAATTTCCTACCACCATTTAGGAAAGGATCAACACTTACATCAACTAACATGGGAGGAATTTCCTACCACCATTCAGGAAAGGCTTGACACTTACATCAACTGACATGGGAGGAATATCCTACCACCATTCGGGAAATGCCCATGTGCATCTGCGTCTTCCAGACTCATCACTTCCCCTTGGAAGGAACCTCGATCTGGAGTACACCAAACTTCTCTCTGAAATACTCGAACTTCAATATGGCTAGCGGCTTGGTCAATACATCGGCTATCTGCTCGCCTGTCACAACATATTGGAGCTTCACTACTCCTCTCTGCACCATATCCCTGATATAGTGATACTTGATCTCAATATGCTTTGACTTGTCATGGAACATCGGGTTCTCGAACAACTTCACACAACTCTGGCTATCACATAATATACAAGTCGCCTCTAACTGGAGATCAAACAAATCAAACAGTAGCTTCCTAAGCCATACTGCCTCACAACTAGCCGAACAAGCTGCAACATACTCTGCTTCAGTTGTACTCAGTGCCACGTACGACTGCTTCCTACTAAACCAGGAGATCATACCGGATCCCATACTGAAGAAACATCCCGAAGTGCTCTTCTTATTTGTGGCACTGCCTTCCCAATCTAAATCAACATAACCCTACAGGTTAATCTTCTAATTCACGTCATATTTGAGCCCATAATCAACTGTACTCTTCAGGTACCTCAATATATGCTTTGCAGCAACCAAGTGAACTTGTCTCGGATCCATCAGGAACTGGCTCAATGTGTTCATTGCAAAGCATATGTCTGGTCTCATATTTGTCAGGTACATCAATGAACCAATCATCTGACGATACATCGTGGCATCAATTGACATTGATGAAGCATCACATAGTAGCTTCAAGTTCAATGCCATGGGTGTGGCCATAGCCTTGCAGTCCATCATTTTGAATCTCTTCAGAATCTCCATTGCATACTTCCCTTGTCTAAGGAATATCCCATCCGCATTCTGCCACACCTCCATACCTAGGAAATAGTGCATCATACCTAAGTCCTTCATCTTGAACTCTGCGGTAAGTTTCCTCTTCGTATCTACAATGAGCCCATCCTCCCCTGTTACAAATAGGTCATCTACATAGAGTAGAAGTATCACTAGATTTCCCACTTCAATCTTGTAGTAAAGGTTGGAATCTGCTTTACTCTTGGTAAAGCCCAAGCTCATCAGGAAACTATCCATCCTGTCGTACCACGTCCTAGGTGCTTGTTTCAATCCGTACAAGACCTTCTTCAATTTGCACACGAGTCTGTCTATCATGTGTCTCAAATTCGAGCGGTTTCTATACGTACACTTCCTCCTCTACTACACCATTAAAGAACGTTGTCTTAACATCCATATGGTGTACCTTCCATTTCATTACTGCAGCCAATGCAAGTACTAATCTGTTGGAAGTGTATCTCACAATAGGTGCGAATGTCTCCTCATAGTCTATGCCTTCCTTCTAGGAGAAGCCACGTGCTAGAAACCTTTCCTTGTGTTTCTCAATGCTACCATCTGCAGCATGCTTGATCTTGTAGATCCACTTCGAAGTCACAACAGACTTCCCTTTTGGTCTTGGAACTACCTCCCAGACATCATTCTTCATAATCGACTGGTACTCCACGATCATGGCATCCTTCCATTTTTTCTTCTATGTTTCTTCCTCATAGTTGGAAGGTTCTTTGTCAATGATGTCGCACAATAGGGATACATAGTTGGAGTATGGCCTAGGTCTCTTGATTTCTCTGTGCATCCCCTCTGGAGCGCCATACTTCTCTGCATCTTGTATATCTTCTTGTACCCATGCCGGTTTCCTCTTGTGGGAGTTCTTCTCACGAGGTGGATCTACAGGCTCTTGTGGTTCTTCCATCTCGCGTTCTTCGTGGTCTTCTGGAATAGCTTCTTCCATTACTACATCTCTGATCCTAGGAACTTCAAGTTCTTCAATATCTTCAATAGGTAGTTTTCGTGATCTTCGTCGCTTGTTTTTTGAAACAAGTCTCTCTTGTAGGTGATGGTACATGATCTAAGTCAAGTTCAATTGCATGATTAGAAACATCTCATAGTTTTCAGAACAAATTCTTACGCATAAAGACATAGGTCATACAGTCATGCAATTATCTTAGCCAATGCTTCAATACAACATTCATTCATATCCCGTAACTTTCTAGATGCCTTCCATCTCTACCAAAACATTGTTAAGAGTGTGCACTACTCCCAACATGTCAGCAAAAAGGTTTCATTCTAGATAACTAGCAATGGAATGTTGTACAGTACCATAGGCCACTTACCCATCACATGCATATTAGTAGTGTATTGTTCATTAATTCAAATATCCTAATATGCATACACAACCTAAATCTAGGAACATAAGTATGTACACCACTGAGCAATATTATTTAAATAAATAGATCTATAAGAAATGACAATTCAAATACTTATGTTTGTTTTTTTGTTGGGTGGAATCCCTCTTGATCTTTGCTTCCTTGCAGGAACTACTGGAGTCTCTGATAGATTGTTCTTCTTCATCGTCTGATTCTGAGGTCCTGTGGCTTCCTTGCTTATGATCGGAAATGTTGAGCAAGTATTCTACACTTGCTGGAGTAGACTTTGTGTGTCCTTTCTTCTTCACTCTAATCAATGTTGAAATGGATGAGAGGCTTCCATAGAGCATCGATCTTTATTTGTTTTCCAGAGTCCAACTCTGTAGTAGCTTCTCCTACTCCTTTCATGTAATACTGAAAGTCATCTCTAGCTTTTACCTTATGAGGTGGAACCTTCTGAATGAACCCTTGTAATTGGTTGCCTTCGTCACAATACATATTCTTCATCACTTGAAGAATCATCTCTTTCTTCTTCTCTGGTACTTTTCCTTGCGGGTTCATCATCTTCCACGGTGTGAGCATGGTGTCTTTTCTTGTTGGTCTTCTTATTGTAGGAGACACTTCTGTTTTCGGGACAATCTCTGGAGTAGTGTCCCTTCTCATCACATGTATAACATCTAATGTTGGATAGATCTCTTTTGGATCTTCTATAGTTCTCCCTTTGATTTTGATGGTGTTTATCCCTCTTATTGTGATGATGGTGCTCCCTCTTGTTATGATTCCTTCTGGTGTGAGCTATGAGAGCTTGGTCATCATTTGATCCTATCTTCTCTTCTCGAGCCATAAGTCAAGCTTCTTCTTGTGAGCATTCTTCTCATAGCCTACTGAATGTGATTAACTTCTTCATAGCACGAATCCCTTGAATGAAAGAGTCACATGATCTAGGAAGACCATTCAAGGTGGTCATCACAATTTCTCTATCTTCTACATTTTCTCCCACAGCTTCAAGTTGCTCCTTGATCTGAGAGACCCTTGCAAAGTAAGACTGCATGGTCTTTGCATTTTGTATCTTCACATTCTTCAACTGGTTCCTCAAGTTCATCTTCCAGTTTATATTCTTCCCTTCAAACAGCTTGGTCAAGGCATCAAACATATCTTTAGGTGTCTTCAAAGATGACACATGTGGGATGAGATGATACTTAATATAATCTGCAATGATCCTCTTGGCCTTAACCAAGTTTTTCATGTGTAAGGCTTTAGCCTCATCTCCCTTTGGTGCTGGAACCTCTTCATTCACATATGTGTCCAATTCATTCTCTTCAAGGACAAGTGTAATCCTATACTTCCATGATAGGAAGTTATCAACCCCTTCAAGCTTATCCTCAAGCTTAGTGTGGTGAGACATCTTTAATGAGAACTTCAAATGGAAATAGAAAATCTTTTAGGTTTTACCACTTTAAGTTGTCGAAACTGGTTTTGGAGCTAGCCTAGGGTTTGTAAGAGAAATCATAATTTTTCAAACTTGGAATTTAGAAATTCTGATTGGACAGATAGATGCGCTTTACTGGGGCCAGTATGCTGGTATACTTGGTTTTTGAAGATTCCAAAATTTCACCCTTGAAAATTGACTTGCGAAATTATGATCTGCAGTTTCTGGCTTTTTCTAGTTTTCTGCAATTTTTGGTCCAAAGTCAAACTAGTGTTTGACTTTCTGGGAGTTTTACCCAACCAAAAATTTTGATCTTGGTATCAAAATTTCAATCTTGGAGAGGCGCACCTCCCTATGCCAATTGCACTCCAAAATTCCAATTTTGTGAGAAGCCCTAATTTTCCTCCGGCAACAGTGATAGGCCAAAAAATGAAAATTTTCAGAATCAACTTCTGCTTCGACATAAAG
This sequence comes from Larix kaempferi, assembly GCA_027924585.1. Lineage (NCBI taxonomy): Eukaryota > Viridiplantae > Streptophyta > Pinopsida > Pinales > Pinaceae > Larix > Larix kaempferi. The sequence continues at coordinate 23,114,216 of BSBM01000887.1, forward strand.
ATGCGCCCTTCTTAGGCGAGTTAGCCTAGCCTCTTTTTCGTTGATGATCTATGGAGAGAAGTCCAAAAAATAAGAATCCTTATATTTTGCAGCTGCACGGTGTCTTATTTTTAGGTTAGCTCTGATACCATGTTAGATTTTCTACTTTTACTCAATATTTATCTAGGATCTTACTGAAAGAATAACATGCACAACATAACACAATATACACAAAGAATTTCCTCAGGGAAACCATAAAGGAGAAAACCCCATATCTTCCTCAGAGATAGAATTGTCACCAATACAATATCACAAAAGTAAAACCCCAAAACAAAAATGGTCTTTTGCAGCTCCTCTTCTTTTCCTCCTATGTGAACTTGTCCTCTTTCTCACTAATGTGAACTTTTGAATGAGTGTGATGTCCAAATGAGAGAGCTCCTCTCTCTATTTATACTTTATCTTTTACTTGACATGTTCACTTACTAGGTCGGCCCCAGTTGTACCCGACTAGGCCGACTTCTCTAGGGGACTCAATAACCCTATTCTAACTGACTCATGGGGGATCTATTGCCCCGAATTACAATGGAGGATTTACTTCAATGACTTTACATGACCAAATGTAATAATGACATCCCCGATTGGAGGAATAAACATCTCTATCAGAGGTACAAATAAAATACAATATAAAATACAAGTGAATATCTTACGAAGTTACAAATACATTAACATACAGAGCCCGGCTTCATGCTGGACCAAGAGATCATAGCAGAACCCAAGCTAAAACAATAACCGAATGTACTCTTTCGGTCCACAATGATACCACCCTAATCAGAGTTAGTATAACCAAGTAACAACACCCCTCCACTGAAGGCATATTTGAGTCCATAAGAAATTGTACCTTGAAGGTACCTAAGCATATGCTTAGAAGCAACCCAATGTATGTGTCTCAGGTCAGACATAAACTGACTTAGAATACTCACATCATAACATATATTTGGTCTCGAGTGTATCAAGTACATCAACGAACCAATAAGATGTCTATACAAAGTGGGGTCCATTGGATCTGATCCAGAATCTGACTCATGTAGTTTCCTCAAATTGGAAACCATCAGAGTACTCATGGATTTGCAATCTATCATGCCAAACCTATGCAATATATCAACAATGTACTTCCCTTGAGAAAGAAATATCTCATCTTTTCTTTTCCAAATCTCAAGGCCAAGAAAGTACTGCATAATACCTAAGTCTTTCATCTTGAACTCAGAAGTGAGATCCCTCTTGCACCAAGCAATCAATTGTTCCTCTTCAGTAAGGAACAAATCATCAAGATATAGAACCAATATCAACGATTGGTTCTTCACTACTTTGAAGTACAAATTTGGATAAGCTTCTCTCTTAGAGAAGCCCAGTCTCTGAAGATAGCTATCAATTCTTGAATACCAAGATCTGGGAGCTTTCTTAAGCCCATACAAGGATTTCTTCAATTTGCACACATGGGACTCCTTCCCATGAACCACAAACCCCTCAGCTTGCTGAATATAAACCTCTTCCTCAACCTCATCATTGATGAATTTTGTCTTCACATCCATCTGGTGAAGCTTCCATCCTAGAACAAATGCAAGTGAGATCACAACTTGAATAGTGATGTACCTAGCCACAAGAGCGAATGTCTCATCATAGTCTATGCCTTCTTTCTGAGAGAAACCTCAGGCAACAAATATGGCTTTATACTTTTCAATACTGCCATCAGCAGCATGCTTGATCTTGTAAAGCCATCTGGAAGTAACTTTGGACTTCCCTTTAGGTTTAGGAAAAAATTCCCAAACATCATTCTTTAGAATAGACTTGTATTCCTCTACCATTGCATCTTCCCATACTTGCTGCTTTGCATCTACTTCATAGGTGGAAGGTTCTGAATCACTGATGTGACTGTCAGAACTACAGATCTAGCTAAACTAGCTTACCTATCTTAGCAATCAATAACATATCAACATAAATAAGAACAAAAAGAGAATAAGGAAAAGAATACACCAGATATACATCGTTCACCCAATTGGGCTACATCCACAGGAAGGTTGTCTTCTATTATCTCCAGAAATCTCCTTCAATCTTACAAGAGATCAACTACAAATAACCTCAATACAATATAGCAGAGCTTGCGATCACAATACCATGTGTTGGTCCTATCTATGGGCATATACCACTATATCATCATGTTGTTCTGATGTGACTCCCTTGACCCTATTATTTACCAAGAGATGTGGAGGAATTACTCTCACATATTGCATGTGAGATAATATAATTCTCCATAATAACATCTCTTTATATAATGATGGATATCAAGAGTATACTTTACCATAATGAATATGGGATATAATGTATTACTCTTTTACATAAGATTGTGGATAAATTCCAACATAATACAAAGACATTATTACCTTCCAAGGAATATAATTAATATATTCCAACACTCCCCCTAATAATGGCTGGGAGAAAGCCCTCACTAACACTAAGGAAGGAAGGAGTCATTATTGCTCCCCCTTGATTACAACTTCCAGAATATCCATAAGTTGCAAATAAGAAGAACACTTTGGCAAATAGAATTTGATGAAGAACAACTGCTTCTCACAACTTTTCACATAAATAGAGAACTTATCTACACACAAGAACTTCCAAGATTAAAGCATACAAAGATCATAAAACAAAATTGTTCATATAAATGAAAATGCTTATACACCAAAGGTTAGCAAACATCATATAAAAATATGGCAACATAATATGATCAAATAAAAGATTAACTTGACTTACTAAGGAAAATGAAGTTACTTTTACACATTAAGTGTCAGCCACAACATATAAATAGTGAACAATAAAATAGATTACACAAGATTTACAAATATGAGATAAAATTACTCAAGAATATATAGATTGCTTTTATGCTATCGCTTCTATGCAAGACCATAAAACATTATTCCATGAAGAGTGCTCTAATTACATGTTACAAGAGGAGTAGCAACTCATATATCATGTTAACAAATAATATAGGAATTCTTCTATGCAAATCTTTAAAAAAATATGAACAAAATAAAAATGACATGATTAGAAATCAAAATGATTAAACATGATCAACAAAAAAAGAACAAATTAATCATTAAACATTAGAATAAGAACTACTAGATGAAAACAACAGAGGCACTTAAAGCTACTTGTGATTCATTAGAACCTTTCTCTTTAGATTTAGCCATTAAACGTTTCGTTTTAAAGCAATTCTTTTCAGGATGATTAATTTTACCACAATGCTTACAAGGATCATACACTTTCTTCTTCTTACTATTTTCATGATGTGCATTAGAAGCATTACCAAATTTATTAGTATGATTTGAAGTGTGTGAACTAGAACCTTTAACATTATTAAAACTTTTCTTAGGATTCTTATTATGTGCCATAAGATCTGTATTAGGTGACACTTGTCCTGAAACAATCAACCTTTCTTGCTCATTTATCAATCCTTTACAAAAATCATCAAAAGTAGGTTTCATGGTGTTTTGAGACAATTCAAGAGCTCTATTCCTAGTTTGAATGAACATGTCAAAACAAGATGGAAATTTTTGTTCTACAAGAATTATAAGAGCAGTGTCTGTTTTCTTGTAATCTTTACCACAATTATTTAATTTTTCATTTAAAGTTTTCACTTCAACAAGATATAATTCTACTTTTTCAAAGTTAGTAGGATCTAGCTAAAAAATATTCTTTTCAAGGTAATAAGTAGAAACATCACCAGATTTATCAAATAAAGAAGCAAGAATTTTCCATACCTCAATCGGGTTGTCTTCTGCCTCAATACTTACCCGAAGACTATCGACAACCATTTGACCAATGAGCCATCTTGCTTGATCACATTTATCTTCCCATATAGCCACATTTTTAGCATCAACAGGTTTTTGGTGTTTACCATTAACAATCCTCCATAGATTCTCACTCCTGAGAACATCAATCATTTTTCTTTTCCATGCAAGATAGTTAGGACCAACAATTTTAGGAACATAAGCTACTTCTGAAGTCATAATGATATAAATATGGACAGGAAACCCAAATGCTAGAAATGACAAGAGAAAAAAGTGAATAACATAAAACTGATACACTTTACCGTGTGGATCTGAAGAAACACAGTAAAAAACAAAGAAACTTTGCTTAAGGCCCTTTTGAAAAAAGTGCCAAGAAAAGTCACTTGTGGGTCTGCCACAATAAAATCGCGAATAAAACTGATACTCGCGGGTTATGTACAGAAATAGTCGCGGTTACTCGTAGTTTTATAGTAGAGCCATCCTCGGGTGTGCGGGTCTGTAAAATCGAAAGTCGTGTTTTTGATATGATATTCACGGGTTTCTGCACAGTAAAGTCATGATTATGCCGAAGCACTTGTGGGTCTCTGCACAGGAGGGTCGTGAGTACACTGAAGTAAGCCCAATTTCGCAAGAGAATAGGTGTGAGTATGTCGTAGGACATGCAGGTCTGTACACTGAAAGTTGTGGGTCTGCAGTATACTCGCGGGTTCGCAGTAGGGAAAGTCGCGGTTACTCGCGCTTGTCTATGAAGGAAAGTCACGAATGTCCAATTTTAGGCCGAAAATAGTGTTGATTAAGCCTCTGACAGAAACCTGCACAAAGTCTACCAAACTTGGACCAAAACTGCCGATCTGAAAATCGGAAGATAGATCTCCTTGAGGAGAATCCAAAAATCATATAGATCTACAGAAAAACAATCAAGAACCACTAGAAAAATTTCTGCAAAAAACTACACAACAAAGTTAGGGTTATAAAAAAAACTGCAGAAACATGCCCAGATCTAAAGGGAATCCTAATGGCTACCAGATAGAAAACAAATCAACAAGAATAAACAATGCCCAGATGATAATAGTTATTGATTGAAAGTTATAGAAGGTGCTAGATCATAGCAACCAGCTTTGATACCATGTCAGAACTACAAATTTCGCTAAACTAGCTTACATATCTTAGCAATCAATAACATATCAACATAAATAAGAACAAAAAGAGAACAAGGAAAAGAATACATCAAATATATGTGGTTCACCCAATTGGGCTACGTCCACGGGAAGGTTGTCTTTTATTATTTCAAGAAATCTCCTTCAATCTTACAAGAGAGCAACTACAAATAACCCAATACAATATAGCAGATCTTGTGATCACAATACCATGTGTTGATACTATCTATGAGCATATACCACTATATCATCATGTTGTTCTGATGTGAATCCCTTGACCCTATTATATACCAAGAGATGTGGAGGAATTACTCTCACATATTGCATGTGATAATATAATTCTTCATAATAACATCTCTTTATATAATGATGGATATCAAGATTATATTTTACCATAATGAATATGGGATATAATGTATTACTCTTTTACATAAGATTGTGGATAAATTACGACATAATACAAATACATTATTACCTTCCAAGGAATTTAATTAATATATTCCAACAATGACTTATCTGTGCAACATACCCTGAATATCCGTTACATTTCTTTTGATCTCTGGAAGAGCCTAATGGTGCTACATGCCTCTCTACATCTTGTAGTATATCTCAGCACCACACATACCTCCTCTTGGTAGGAGGTTCATCAACCAGTTCTACTGGTTCATTAGGAGATAGAGGATCTAAGAACTCTACTGGATTCTCCCTCTGAACATCTGAATGGGGAGAATCAGTATTTGGGTCCTCCATCATAGGACTCTCATGCTCCTCTGTGTCTGTATCATATTGAAACTCTTTCGATCGTTTGAATGTTGTGACTTCATGGAAGGTCACATCTCGGTTGACCTTAATGTGTCTTTCACCTAGCACATAAATTATGTAGGCTTTGGATGATTCACTATAACCAACAAAAGTTCCCCTCTTTCCTAATGGCTCCATCTTTGTCCTCTTTTCTTTCGGCACATGAATGTATACAGCACTCTCAAAGATCCTCAGGTGTGAAATATCTATTTTTTCACCAGTGAACACTTTTTCAGGTGTCTTCTCATCCAGAATGGAATGAAGACTTCTATTTTGGATGTATACTATTGTATTGGTGGCCTATTCCCATAATGAGGTAGACAGGTCTTGATCATGTATCATGGCTTTTGTAGCCTCACATATGGTTCTATTCTTCCTTTTGGAAACCCCATTTTGCTGAGGGTTGTAGGGTACAATTAACTATCTACAAATTATTGCATCACTACATAACTCATTAAACACATGTGAATCAAATTCAACTCCATTGTCATATCTCAAAGCATGGATGTGCTTTCCTATGTAATTCTCAACTAGGGATTTGAATCCTTGAAACTTGCTAAAGGTTTCACCCTTATCCTTTAGGAAATAAATCCATGACTTTCTAGAGAAGTCATCTATAAATAGTACATAATATAGATAGCCACTTAGAGAATGGGATGACATGGGACCACATAAATCAGAATGTATTAAATCTAAAATCCCTTTAGATCTAGTAGTACTACTAGAGAAATTATTTTTAACATTCTCCTCAAGTGCACAACCCCTACATACACTATCATGCTCAAAATAAAATACGGGCATACCTTTCACCATTTGTTGTAATATTGTTAGCGATTTGTAGTGGAGGTGACCAAGACTCCTATGACATAGCTTGCATGGATTGATAGTGTTTTGAACCATAGCTTGAATGTACTTCCCGGGTACCTTGTAGAGACCTCCCTCTCTAACTCCAATCACTGTTGCATATTTCAAGTCTTTGTTCTTCGGCCATAATAGTGCTTGATTATCCATGAAGATAACTCGAAAGCCCTTATATTTAAGAACTAAAATTGATAGGAGGTTCTTCTTCAATTCTAAAACATAAAGAATGCCCTCCACATGTAAAATATCTCCCGAACTTAGTTGGAAGGAGGTGGATCCAACTCTTTGGATCGAATAGGTTGTGTTGTCTCCCAGCTCTATCTTGCATGCAAACATTTTCTCCTTGAGATTGGTGATGGCGCTCTTATAACTAGTCATATTTTTGGATGTGTCATTGTGAACCAACCGATGTCTTCTCACTTGTGATGACGGATCTGGAAAGTGCTGAGACTAGGTAATACTCCCTCCTTGTCTACTTTTCTTCGGGTGCATTCTTCTTAGTAGTTTCATCTTCCATAGTGGTAGAATCATGAAACCTTCCTTTTCCCCTTTTGTTTTCTTTGCACTCCCTTGCATAATGGCCCTTCTTGTCACATTTGTAGCATCTAACCTTCAACTTGTCAAAGTCCTTTTTGTATATCGTCTTCTTCAAATGGGAAAACATCTTTTGAGAGAATTTCTTCTTTCCTTTCTTCATCCTTGTTGTGAGGGCAAGGTTTTCTTCTTTGATACAAACTGACTTGCTCTGGATTCTCCATTCCTCTTGGAGGAGGTCATGCCACAGCCTTTCGAAGTTAGGTTGTACCTCTCGGCCATTTACCGTAGCCAAGAATGTCTCCCATGAGGATGGAAGACCATCAATAGTGGTTTGGAGAAGATCATCTTCATCTACCATTACTTCAATACTAGCAAGCTAATCTCTTACCTGAGATATCTTGGTGAAGAAGGAGGCCATTGTCGCATCCTTCTCCATTTGTAGGTTTCAAAGCTTATTCTTCAATGCCCTCTTTTGACTCTGGGCCTTCTTCTCATATAAGTTTGTCAATGTATCAAAACACTCATTTGTGGTCTTCAACGGAGTGATCACAGACATCAAATTGTCCTTTACCGAATCATAGATGATCTGTTTTTCTTTAGCTTGGTTCTTCTTGGAGTTGATGCGCACATTAGATGTAGGATCCTCCACCACAATGGATATGTATCCATCCAAGTCATGTTCCTCCAAGATGTTCAACACCCTCGCCTTCCAAGTGTTGAAATTTGAAGTGCCCTCAAGACGATCTTCCGTTCGAACAAAGATCGATGCCATGGCTCTCAAGTATTGTGCTCAAATCCTCAGGATCTATGTAGGCTCAAGTTTGCTTGACAAATCTTAGCTCCTTCACTCCCTAAGATTTGATACCATGTTAATCTTTGAGAAAATATAATGAGCTTTGAACTTTAAAACTTTAAGTGCAGAAATACTGAATACTTAAATTAGTGAACCGTTCAATCATGTGAAACATTGAACCATAACACAAGATGTACCCTAGGGAAAACCCTCAAAACAGTGAGGATGAAAAACCCCAACAAATCTTCAGAGTATATTGATAGATAACAAAGAATGTGTTTTACATCAAGCACCCCCGGTGCAATTATAGAGCAAGAGAAAGATAGAAGAGAGACTCATAATAATATCTTGCACAAAGAGAAGCGCCTTACCTTCAAGGTAGAATAGAATTCGCTTCACATTGAATTCATCAATCAAGTATAACATATTTATACATTCTTCACATGCATCGAATTCTATTTTTATCTTCTGATTTTAGTATGAACTTGCCCTCCATTTGGATGTATTAGTTTTGCATGAAGAAGAGAGCCCCACTTCTCATGTAGTGCATTAACTCATTGAACTGAGTCTTAGGATAAACTCGCCCCTTTTAACTAAAAGATTTCCCACTTAGTTAGGTGGCTAAATTAAGTATCGTCATGAAAGTGTCGCAACTCAAGTGTCATCTTTTATTTTAACATAAGTGTCGTCTTTTAGTTTAACATAAGTGTCATCATACAATAACACTTAGTTAACTAGATCTTCTTTGTTGTCACTTAGTTAACTCTCTTTAACTGATTCTTTCTTGTTAACATCACTGTAGTGATCAATTCGAGTTCTCCTTTGATTTACTAAAGTCTTCACTAAAGTTTAACAATTTGAATTCTCTCTTAATTAATTATTTTATGTGCAATTTGAAATCTCTCATATCTTATCACATCTGATCTTTATCTCTTGTCTTATTTGCATGGTCAACATGTATTAAATTTAATTATCTATCATATCTTATTATACTCAAAATATTTGTCAAATGTTATGATCATATTATATTACTCTCAAACCAAATGATCATATGCTAAAGTAATTCACTCTAGAGGTGGTCAGTCTCTACATCACACAACATTAATGCTTCAACATGCAAAGAATCTACCTCTATAATTGGAGGTCCACCCCATGGGTACCTACTATAACTGGAGATCCACAAGAGAATCTGACTTGACACACAAGTCCTGAGCCTTATCCAACAAGAATTCACAACATCATCGCTTTGATACATCAAAGCATTCACCTCAACACATGAGGAATAACCTTCTACAATTGAAGGATTAGTCATTCTTGAGTCCAAATCAAGAATCTACTCCAAGTTCCCGAGTCTAGCTCAGCATCCCTACCTCAACACATGAGGTCCAATGCTAGCTACACAAGATTGGCTTGGAGAATGACTCGTGCTACTGTACATTTAACAATAGGTTTAGCTGCCCCACCTCTATTGTCCCGGATAGGATACCCTTTAGTGGAAGCTACAATCTTTATGATAAGTACAGGTGCACGGATCGCCATATTTATTAAAGAATTCTCAACTCAAACAAAATGTCCATTTGGAATTGCACACTTATCCTATAGGAGGACATTTAGGGTTCTTTAAAACCTACCACATTATCAAGAAGGATGTTTTCTTGAAATATCTTAAAATTGATGTCCAAAAGTTTTGGATAAAAAATTTAGTTTTCCAACATAACAAATGGAAGACAATCAAGACACTAGGTCTTCTACAACCATCAAACATACCAAGTCAACATTGGAAAGAGGTCCCAATCGATTTTATCATAGGTCTATGTAACATCCTGATATTTTCATGAAAAATAATTTTTTTTTTAACCCGATATTAATGTTAATAATTGCAAATGCGGAAATAATAATTGCTAATAAAGACATTAGAAATTAATAAGGTCATTAATGCATAAATAATTAGTTATCAAGACCTTTAACTAAACACAAAATAATGACAACGACATGTCCTACTCATATTAAGATACTTACGGTATTGTTTTAATGGTGTTAGCTGTAGCTCAAGATAATTTGCGACAGTGTCTTATCGACTAGCTTATGACAGTTGCTTTTGATGTTGATGAAAAGGGTGTCCTACTAAGTACCCTGGAGTTTACTTAGCTATGTTTAGCTAAGGCATTGGATCCTGTTTCTGTGTGTAGATAACAGGTAAGGGTTTCTATGACAACCTAAAATAAGAGTACATGTGTCTTTCAATTTAATTTCAACATAGAATGCTAAGTACTTCCTTGTGACACAAGATACTGGAGGTATGGATACTTAGGTCTAATTCTCGTTTATTTACTGTTTTACAAAATTCTCCCGTGTTATAATTTTCATAATGTCCAAGTGCTGCATTCATTATCATATGACCGTTATCTCTGCTATCAAACGGTGATACTAATATCTACGATGACGCTTATTTGTAAGCTGATAGAAGCTAGTGTTTTTATTTTGGAACTTAACATTCTGTCTGAGTTAGACTATTCTAAGTTCGGAATTCTTTATTTGATTATCAATACATAGTTATTTTATGAATGACCTAGTGGCTAGTGTTATGAACTCAACATTATAGTGCTTATTATCACCATTTAAATCATTCCTTGGTTGTTACATTCGTCAGATTTGACTTTGCAATACATGGCCTAGCATATTAAGAGTATATGGGTTAACTATACCTATAGGCTCACAATAGTATGGATTAGGATTTCGTAGCTATTGTATGAAATCTATGATGTACAATTGCATAAAGAGAATTTCAACTATATCAATGGTCTATACTATCTAATGACCGCAATATGCATATGTGGCTAAGCTTTGGTGTAAACCCATATACGAGTTTTATTAATGGAAAGTTAATGTTATTGAGTGATTATGAAATTGCACCAACTTTGGCATATATTACAACCATTACCATGCATGCTAACTATAGAAGCTTTTACGAAATACAATCCCCGGTCTGACAACCAATTAATTGATGTTGACAGGGTATTACTCGGCATGCTTCCACTCAGGCTTGACAGGCCTGGCAATAACGTTGTTCTATGGTTAAACGATGTGGAGTCCCCGTGGTATGGTTTTCACATGGTTACGTTGGTAATAGACCTCTCCACAAGTTGAGCTGGGTGGTGTACTGGCTCTCGATCTGCTTACATGGCCAAATGGTAGAGGGATTAATCAATGCAATATTGATTGCACTCGGGTTCGAAATTTGACGTGCCTCGGCTGGCAAATCTCTCGCCATTGATTTTGGCAAGATCTGGGGCTGTGAATGAAACCCGGTTCTCGCATTGGTAAGTACTGGATGTATGGTTTTCGGTATTCATTGTTGCGTTTTTGGTGAAGGGTCGAGGAGCTGACCCATTTTTGCAATGTAGGGTTTTAGAGGATGACGAGGGGAGGAACCCTGGGACCTGTGAGGGGTGTTGGTTTGTAGTTGCAGGCTCAAACTTGTGCATTAGCATTACGGTGCAGTGAGGGAGCGGTGTAAGGTTCTTCACCTGTGAGTATTGATTTCGTTAGTCTAATGAGGGTTCGATCCTCCGGTTGTGAGAAGTTTTTATGTGTTTTCCATCGTAGTTGCGGTCAGGTGCTATCATGCTTCATCGTTCATACTAGAGTGAAGTGCCCAAGTTCGGAGTTTCAATCCTAATGGCAAGTGCCAAGAATGAAGTTTTTACTGTGACTTTTGATTTGACAAAAGCGTTTCTCGGTTCATAATCCCTACACACTGTTTCTTTGGTAGGTACCCACTTCGCAGAGGTTGTTAGCAAAGGTTTTGGGTGGAGGGAAAATGCATCTATTTCCTGGTAAGCTTCGGAGGTTCGAAAACCTTGTAGGTGCCCTTGCATCATTGATGGTGACTGTCATGTGTCGTGATTTGGAACTATTCGACCGTGTTCTGGCGATGGCTGGGTGTTAAGCTCTAAAACTTTAATTGATGAATGTTATTCAAGGGTAGTCTTTGTTTGTTAAGTTACTGCTTGGCTATTTAATTGTGTCAATTGTTAAGACCTTCGAACTAGAAAAAGGTTTTGTTGTTTGTTAAGGGTAAACCCCTGTGTAGTTGCTGCTCCACGGTCTCATTTGAATGTTACGAGTTGGTAAGGGATAAACCCTATGGAATGTGGAACCGTAAAGTAAACTCTATTATAAATTTTTAATGATGTATTTTGATGCCTAAGAGCTGAGGTTTCGCTCGCTTTGTTTGCAAAAGGGCTCGTTGTGAATGAAATATTACTGTTTTGGTTAAAGTATGGTTAAACCACGATGGTGGTCTGTAGGTAACTTTCCTGTCATTCTTCATTGTTGTGGATGTTCTAGGTTTGGGATGATGATAAGATAGGGTTCAGTTATCAAATGATTTTTTTGGATGTTTGAATTAACAATGCCACCATGTTCTATGGTTTACAAAGGAACCCTAGATGTAGCCTTCGTTTGCTATCGGGTTGCATGCCTGAGAAAATTCCCATCCGGTAACTCATAATGTTGATGATGGCTAAGCCACAGATTTTTACTTTGTTTCCATGAATGGAACCCTACCGTGTGAGTTCTGATGTAACCTTCCTAATACTAAGAATCGAACCCGATTCTGGGTCTCAACTTGCATATAAAGGTTTGATATTAATGCCTTAATACTAGGCTTGTAAGATTTAAAGTAGGCGACGATATAAAATTGTGTTGTCGTCTATGTAAATCTTCTTGATTGTTAAATATCTGGTTCATATTCTCATAACGATGATTAGGAAAATAATAGCATATGGTTTAGGGTTGAATAAAAGATCTGTTATAAAATGATTATTGGAAGGTGGCTGAAATGGCTTGGTAAGACAATTTTGTAAACTATGAATCCAAATGAATGCTCGGACTCTCAGTCCTGAAAAGTTATGATTTTTATATTACTGCGCAAATGGTTAGAATGAACTCAGAAATAAAAAATTATGAATAAAATAATACGTGAACATTTATATTCAATCGGTGCAGAGATTCATTTTGCGGCTGTTAAAATATATAGAATATGAAATGACTGGGAGTATAGATCTGTGCATGTACTTTTTCCTGGTTTAAGAAATGTGTGAATGCTACGTCTCTGTCTATGTGATGCCGTTCGTTTTCTTGCATTTATTTTTTGTGAATGAAAGAGCAGAGTAAAAGAAACTTACTATAGGAATCCAAATAATTCTCTTAGCTTTTACTTACTAAACTAACAGATTTAATGCTACCTTTCTGTACTGGAGTACGATGCAGACTCAAGCATGGGGAAAAATGCAGAAAAATTATTTTATCAGTTAGAAAATTAAATTAAATCAGGAATAAAATAGTTACTTCTACTGAGTATTTGTAAAGATTTCTAAACCAGTTACTGCAGAAAATCATGCAACTAACAAAAAGATCCATAAAAGTTGTAGAACCTGATAATTGTAGGAGGAACAAATCACCCAAGAAGCCTGTTCCACCCAATGTGCTCCTGAAAACAATCAATAAGCCTGTCTTAGGACCCCCGAGCCTATTCACTGAACCACCAGGAGAAAGAAACTTAGAAGCTTAGGTCGTCCCCTTGCAGCAGCAAGAAATTTCTCCAGTCATAAAGACTTAGCAATCAAAGAGACCTGCACCAGCACCTCTGGTTTCCTTCTCATAAATAATTTGCAGACTTACAAATGCAATCTCCACAGCCTCCCTATTCGAATCTCTCAATCATCACCTGATGCACATGAGGAAATATTTCTACAGAAAATGTTGTGAGAGCTCCTTGCTCAATTCGAATTGCCTTATATAGGCTGCCTAGGCCTTTTTGTAGTTAACTGGTCATTAGTGAGCTACCTGCTCACCTCCCTCCACCTGGAGCGGGAATGCCAAAATTGTACGGGTAGTTGTCCCATACCAACAGCTAGTGGTAGAGTGCAAATGCTGCCATCTGTCCCATGCCTTCTATCAACCTCCATTCCTCCTAGTGGGTCAGTGAACAGTTTTGTAACAACTTTCTTGAGTGTTTGTCTCCTATTTTATTTTATTAAATAATAATAATGAGTCATTACAGTCAGCTTTGACCAAATCTAGTCATAATTACAAAGCTCTGAAATTATTATTTAACATAAAGTATTTTGCAAAAATTGAAAATAAATATCCTCAAAATTTAGGTAGGTGACATACACCCCCCCTTAAGTCTCAACATCGTCCTCGATATTGCTTTATTCACTCTCTGAGTGTTCCTGGAACAGAGTTGGATATGCTGCCCGCATACTACTCTCCAACTCCCAGGTTGCCTCTGCTGGGCTAAAGTGTTTCCATTGCACTTTTACTTGTCCAACGGTGTGATTCCGAAGTAGAGTCTCCTTCCTTGCGAGGATACAGTCCGGTTCCATCGGAAAATCGCCGCCTTGTTCCACCTGAACATTATTCCAATTTACAACATGAGTAGGATCGTGCACATATTTCTTTAAAAATGAAATGTGAAAAACATTATGGATTTTGAGGTTTGAAGGTAGGGCCAATTGATATGCCATGGGTCCAAACCTTGGAAAATTTTTGAAAGGGCGACAATACCTGGGTGCCAGTTTGACACAACTTCCCAACTTCAATGAACTCTTTTTCGGCCTTACCTTAAGAAAAACATGCTCACCAACCTGGAATTCTTTATGAGTTCTCCTAAGGTCTGCTTGACTTTTCTGTCTATCTTGGGAAGCTTTAAGATTTCCTTATACCTGCTTCACAATTAGTTCTAACTCCTGCAACAATTCATGCCCTAAAATGACTCTGCTAACTGGATCATTCCATGAAACAGGTGTGCTACATTTCTGACCATAAAGAATTTCAAACGGGCTAAGCTTGGCTGATGCATGGTAGTGATTGTTATATGCAAACTCTGCTAGATGCAAGTAGTCCTCCCACTTACCAGGTTGGTCTTTAACATACATTCTGAGCATGTCTTCCAATATCTGATTCACCCTTTCAGTCTGTCCATCTGTTTGTGGATGAAACGCGGTGCTGAAATTTAAGGTTGTATTTAACCCTTTAAACAAGGACCTCCAAAAATTTTCTATGAACTTTGAATCTTGGTCTGAAACTATTACCTTGGGTATCCCATGTAGTCGAAAAATCTGCTTCATAAATTTTTTTGCAATGTTAGGAGCTTTATGGGTAGTTTTTATAGGGATAAAATGCGCTGCTTTGCTAAGTTTGTCTACTACCACCATGATGGAGTCATTTTGTTTTTTATTCTTGGGCAGCCCAATGATAAAATCTATACTTATGATTTCCCATTTCCAGCTGGGTGTAGTCAATGGCTGTAGCAAACCAATAGGATGCTGATGTTCCACCTTTACTTTTTGACAGTCAAAACACTTACCTATATATTCTGCTACTTCATCCTTCATTTTGGGCCAATAGTACTCTTTCCATAGCATCGTGATGGTTTTATGATAACCTGGATGGCAAGAGTAGTGGCTTTTGTGCATCTCATCCAAAATCAAAACTTTTACTGCTGGTATGTTTGGTACATACAGTCTGTTTTTGTACAGCAGTAAGCCATTTTCCTTCAAACTGTAATTTGTCATAGAATTTTCAGAATTGTTTTCTGATGTCCTTTCATGTAATTTTCTGTATTCTTCATCATTTTTTATTCCTTCAAAAATATGTTTTTCCAAGTCTCTGGCGTACGTGTTGATAGCTGAAATAAAATGTATCATTGCATTACGACTTAATGCATCAGCAACCTTATTCTCCTTCCCCTTAATGTACTGAATTTCAAAATCATATTCAATCAGAAAAGTTAGCCATCTAGCTTATCTGTCATTAAGGTAAATTTTCTGCCAAAAAGGTGGCAATGCCACATTTTCAAGGCATGAATTACTGCCAACAATTCTAGATCGTAAGTAGAGTAGTTCTTCTTATGGATTTTCAGCTTTCTTGATTCATAGGCTATAGCATGTCCCTCCTGCGTTAGGACTCCTCCGAGTCCGTCATTACACGTGTCTGTACACACTACAAAATCCTTAGTAGGATCCGCAATCCTTAAAATAGGTGCTATAGTAAGTAATTCTTTCAACCTCTTGAAACTCTCCTCACACTTCTGATCCCACACAAACTTCTTTCCTTTTTTTTGCAAGGATGTTATGGGGTTTGCAACTTTTGAAAACCCTTCAATGAATTTTCTGTACTAACCAGTAATACCCATAAATGATCGTACATTTGACACATCTTTCAGAACCGACCATTCATTAATGGATTTTATCTTAGCGGGGTCAACTGAAATTCCTTCCACAGAGATTATGTGTCCTAAGTGCTGAATCTTGTCTTTATAAAAATCACACTTGTTGACCTTAGCATACAACTAGTGATCTCTCAGGACTTGCAGAATGATACGCAGATGTTCATCATGCTCTTCCTTGCTCTTAGAATATACTAAAATGTCATCGATAAATACAACAACAAACTTATCCAAATATTGGTGCAGGATTTTGTTCATCAAACACATAAATACTATAGGGGCATTAGTCATTCACAACGGCATGACCACAAACTCATAATGTCCATATTGAGTTCTAAAGGCTGTTTTGAAAATGTCTTCATCCTTCATCCGAACCTGATGATATCCTGACCGTAAATCTATCTTTGAGAATATCATTGCTCCGCGTAGCTAGTCAAATAGGTCATCAATGTAGGGCAACGGATACCTATTCTTGATCGTCATTTTATTCATTTGACGATAATCTATGCAAAGTCTTAGGGTGCCCTCCTTCTTTTTAACAAAAATGACCAGTGCTCTCCAAGGAGACACGCTGGGCCTTATATATTTTTTATCAATCAGTTCTTTCAACTGAGATTTTAACCCATTCAGCTCTAGTATATTCATCCTGTATGGAGCCTTGGAATTTGGCACTGCACCCGATATCAATTCAATAGTAAAATCTAGATCTCTTTTTGGAGGTAGTCTTGGAATCTCTTCAGGAAACACATCTTGGAAATCATTTAAGACAGGTATGTCTTCAATTTTCAGTTTGTCTTCCGTAGTACTTAACTCCTCATTTACCACATTTACTGCAAACATTTGACATCCTTTTCTAATTGCTTTCTTTACTTGCATTACTGAAATCTGTCTGAGGGATGTCCTTTTAGGAATTCCCTTCACCTGGACCGTTCTTCCTTCATCATTTACACACGTGAAACTCTTATCATAACAATTTAGAATGACATGATGGGATTCCAACCAGTCCATTCCAATTAATATGTCATAAGATCCTAAAGGTAAAACATTTAACTTGATCTGTGTTTTTAGTTGATCCATAGCTAAAACACAACTTTACACAAAATCAGAAACTCTTCTTTTCGTTCCTGTTGCTAGTCTGACCAACCATTATTAATTGAATTTTTCTGTTTTCAACTTAAAATTTTCGACAATATCTAGTGATATGTAACTTAGACTAGCACCAGAATCAATTAAAATAGAAACTGGATGGTTTTGTAACATACCTTCAACCTCTACCATTGAGACTTGGTGTTCTGCTTGCCGATTGTCTAAAGCTGCATTAATTCTAGGTACTTCTCTTGCCAAATCTCCTACAGTAGCTTCAGACCGTATGGAGTGAATATGGTTAGCTATCCGCTTCTCAAGGGGACAATCTGAGGCATAATGAGGTCCTTGGCACTCAAATCATTTTATAGGTGGCTTCTGCTCATTGGTCTTGGCAACATTGGGAACATTTCTGTCAGCTGTAAATTTCTGCTGCTGATTATTTCTGGAACTGCTCCCTCGAAAATTTTGATTCTAGAAATTTTTCCTTTGGAACCAGAATTTCCACCATATCTGAAATTTTTCCTTTTCTGTTCAAAGTTACTTGGTTTTGGGTTTTTCCAGTTAGGCACCCCTTCTCTTTTCTTGTTCTGGTCAAAGCAAAAAGTTGCTTTCCTTATGGCTTCTTCCAACATCTTAGGGTTATCGTACTCTATCTTGTCCTTGATGTTGAAGGGTAGACAACTCAGGTACCTCTGAACCTTCGGTTTTTCTTCCACCATGTATGGCACATACCTTAGCAAACTTAAAAACTTGTTGTTCAGTTCTTTCATGTTCATCGTTCCCAGTTTTAGATCATAGAATTCTTTGGATTTTTCTTCGTAATACTGCTCAGATAAGAATTTCTTATTGAAGTATATTTTAAAAGTACTCGAGCTCACATCTTGGTCCTTTATGCATTTTACCCTTTTGAGGTCTTGCCACCAAATATCTGCCTTCCCAGTCAGATTGTAAATTGCCATTTTTTCCTTTAAGGATTCTGAATAATCGTATATCTGAAAATACTTTTTCATGCCGGACAGCCACGCCTTAGCTGGCTCTCCTTTCTCTGTTTCGCCATTGAAAGTTGGGGGTTTGATTTTCTTGAATTCACTAGATATCTATTCGTACTGTTTATTTGTTTTCCTCTTTGGCTTGAAATCTCCTTCACTACTGTCACTAGAATAGTTATGCTTCTTTTTACATGGATGTTTGGTAGTTCTTGGGGATGTTGAGTTGCTTTTTTCATTAGCTGTTTTTGCTTGCTTACTCTTGCCCTCATAACGTAAGTCTTCAGTCTCGAAAGTACGTTCAACTTCCTGTTCATCTATTGGGGATTGGTCGAACAGTACTTGGTTCAACTCCTCTTGTGTTCTTAGAATTCTTTCATTGTCCTGCTTTATTGATCTTATCTCTGCTTTCAATTCTTGAAAAGCACGTAATAATTCTGATGAATTGTTGTCCAGATTTCCATGGAATTGTTGTTCCGTACTATGGCTGTTTGGTGGAAATCTGTCCTCCATCCGTTCAACTGATCCTTCCATACTTGTAAATTAAAAACAATTTTCTGTATACAACAAAATAATTTAAACTTGAGTTAGCGAAGAATTTTGCAGTCATAAAATTCCCGTTGCGTGTTTCTTGGACCTTTTTAGGCCTAGAGTTCGAACATGAGCTTTGATACCACATGTAACATCCCGATATTTTCATGAAAAAAAATAAAAATTAACCCGACATTAATGTTAATAATTGCAAATGCGGAAATAATAATTGCTAATAAAGACGTCATAAATTAATAAGGTCATTAATGCAGAAATAATTAGTTATCGAGACCTTTAACTAAACACAAAATAATGACAACGACATGTCCTACTCATATTAAGATACTTACGGTATTGTTTTAATGGTGTTAGCTGTAGCTCAAGATAATTTGTGATAGTGTCTTATCGATTAGCTTCTGACAGTTGCTTTTGATGTTGATGAAAAGGGTGTCCTACTAGGTACCCTGGAGTTTACTTAGCTATGTTTAGCTAAGGCATTGGATCCTGTTTCCATGTGCAGACAATAGGTAAGGGTTTCTATGACAACCTAAGATAAGAGTACATGTGTCTTTCAATTTAATGTCAACATAGAATGCTAAGTACTTCCTTGCGACACAAGATACTGGAGGTATGGATACTTAGGTCTAATTCTAGTTTATTTACTGTTTTACAAAATTCTCCCGTGTTATAATTTTCACAATGTCCAAGTGCTGCATTCATTATCATATGACCATTATCTCTACTATCAAATGGTGATACTAATATCTACGATGACACTTATTTGTAAGCTGATAGAAGATAGTGTTTTTTATTTTGGAACTTAACATTCTGTTAGAGTTAGACTATTCTAAGTCCGGAATTCTTTATTTGATTATCAATACATAGTTATTTTATGAACAACCTAGTGGCTAGTGTTATGAACTCAACATTATAGTGCTTATTATCACCATTTAAATCATTCCTTGGTTGTTACATTCGTCAGATTTGACTTTGCAATACATGGCCTAGCATATTAAGAGTATATGGGTTAACTATACCTATAGGCTCACAATAGTATGGATTAGGATTTCGTAGCTATTGTATGAAATCTATGATGTACAATTGCATAAAGAGAATTTCAACTATATCAATGGTCTATACTATCTAATGACCGCAATATGCATATGTGGCTAAGCTTTGGTGTAAACCCATATACGATTTTTATTAATGGAAAGTTAACGTTATTGAGCGATTATGAAATTGCACCAACTTTGGCATATATTACAACCATTACCATGCATGCTAACTATAGAAGCTTTTACGAAATATGATCCCCGGTCTGACAACCAATTAATTGATGTTGACAGGGTATTACTCGGCATGCTTCCACTCAGGCTTGACAAGCCTGGCAATAACGTTGTTCTATGGTTAAACGATGCGGAGTCCCCGTGGTATGGTTTTCACATGGTTACGTTGGTAATAGACCTCTCCACAAGTTGAGCTGGGTGGTGTACTGGCTCTCGATCTGCTTACATGGCCAAATGGTAGAGGGAATAATCAATGCAATATTGATTGCACTCGGGTTCGAAATTCGACGTGCCTCGGCTGGCAGATCTCTCGCCGTTTATTTTGGAAAGATCTGGGGCTGTGAATGAAACCCGGTTCTCGCATTGGTAAGTACTGGATGTATGGTTTTCGGCATTCATTGTTGCATTTTTGGTGAAGGGTCGAGGAGCCGACCCATTGTTGCAATGTAGGGTTTCAGAGGATGACGAGGGGAGGAACCCTGGGACCTGTGAGGGGTATTGGTTTGTAGTTGCACGCTCAAACTTGTGCATTAGAATTACGGTGCAGTGAGGGAGCAGTGTAAGGTTCTTCACCTGTGAGTATTGATTTCATTAGTTGAACGAGGGTTCGATCCTCTGGTTGTGAGAAGTTTTTCTGTGTTTTCCATTGTAGTTGCGGTCAGGTGCTATCATGCTAAATCGTTCATACTGGAGTGACGTGCCCAAATTCGGAGTTTCAATCCTAAAGGTAAGTGAAGTTTTTACTGTGACTTTTGATTTGAAAAAAGCGTTTCTCGGTTCATAATCCCTACGCATTGTTTCTTTGGCAGGTACCCACTTCGCAGAGGTTGTTAGCAAAGGTTTTGGGTGGAGGGAAAATGCATCTATTTCCCGATAAGTTCCAGATGTTCGAAAACCTTGTAGGTGCCCTTGCATCATTGATGGTGACTGTCATGTGTCGTGATTTGGAACTATTCGACTGTGTTCTGGCAATGGCTGGGTGTTAAGCTCTAAAGCTTTAACTGATGAATGTTATTCAGGGGTAGTCTTTGTTTGTTAAGTTATTGCTTGGCTATTTAATTGCGTCAATTGCTAAGACCTTTGAACTAGAAAAAGGTGCAGTTGCTGCTCCACGATCTCATTTGAATGTTGTGGGTTGGTAAGGGATAAACCCTATGGCCTGTGGAACCGTAAAGTAAATTCTGTTATAAATTTTTAATGATGGATTTTAATGCCTAAGAGCTGAGGTTTTGCTCACTCTGTTTACACAAGGGCTCGTTGTGAATGAAATATTATTGTTTTGGTTAAAGTATGGTCGAACCACGATGGTGGTCTGTAGGTAGCTTTCCTGTCATTCGTCATTGTTGTGGATGTTCTGGGTTTGGGATGATGATAAGATAGGGTTCGGTTATCAAATGATTTTTTTGGATGTTTGAATTAACAATGCCACCATGTTCTATGGTTTACAAAGGAACCCTAGATGTAGCCTTCGTTTGCTATTGGGTTGCATGCCTGAGAAAATTCCCATCCGGTAACTCATAATGTTGATGATCGCTAAGCCACAGATTTTTACTTTGTTTCCATGAATGGAACCCTACCGTGTGAGTTTTGATGCGACCTTCCTAATACTGAGAATCGAACCCGATTCTGGGTCTTGACTTGCATATAAAAGTTTGATATTAATGCCTTTAATACTAGGGTTGTAAGCTTTAAAGTAGGTGATGATATAAAATCGTGTTGTCATCTATGTAAATCTTCTTGATGGTTAAATATTTGGTTCGTATTCTCAGAACGATGATTAGGAAAATAATAGCATATGGTTTAGGGTTGAATCAAAGATATGTTATAAAATGATTATTGGAAGGTGGCCGAAATGGCTTGGTAAGACAATTTTGTAAAATATTAATCCAAATGAATGCTCGGACTCTCAGTCCTGAAAAGTTATGATTTTTATATTACTGCACAAATGGTTAGAATGAACTCAGAAATAAAAAATTATGAATAAAATAATACGTGAACATTTATATTGAATCGGTGTAGAGATTCATTTTGCGGCTGCTAAAATATCTAGAATATGAAATGCCTGGGAGTATAGATCTGTGCATGTACTTTTTCCTGGTTTAAGAAATGGATGAATGCTATGTCTCTGTCTATGTGATGTGTGTTTTCTTGCATTTCTTTTTTGTGAATGAAAGAGCAGAGTAAAAGAAACTTACTATAGGAATCCAAATAATTCTCTTAGCTTTTACTTACTAAACTAACATATTTAATGCTACATTTCTGTACTGGAGTACGATGCAGACTCAAGCATGGGGAAAAATGCAGAAAAGTCATTTTATCAGTTAGACAATTAAATTAAATCAGGAATAAAATAGTTACTTCTACTGAGTATTTGTAAAGATTTCTAAACTAGTTACTGCAGAAAATCATGCAACTAACAAAAAGATCCATAAAAGCTGTAGAACCTGATAATTGTAGGAGGAACAAATCACCCAAGAAGCCTATTCCACCCAACCTGCTCCTGAAAATAGTCAATAAGCCTATCTTAGGACCCCCGATCCTGTTCACTAAACCACCAGGAGAAAGAAACTTAGAAGCTTAGGTTGTCCCCTTGCAATAGCAAGAAATTTCTCCAGTCATAAAGACTTAGTAGTCAAAGAGACCTGCACCAGCACCTCTGGTTTCCTTCTCATAAATAATTTGTAGACTTACAAATGCACTCTCCACACCCTCCCTATTCGAATCTCTCAGTCATCAACTGATGCACATGAGGAAATATTTCTATAGAAAATATTGTGAGAGCTCCCTGCTCAATTCAAATTGCCTTATATAGGTTGCCTAGGCCTTTTTGTAGTTAACTAGTCATTAGTGGGCTACCTGCTCACCTCCCTCCACTTGGAGGAGGAATGCCAAAATTTTACGGGTAGTTGTCCCATACCAACAGCTAGTGGTAAAGTGCAAATGCTGCCATCTATCCCATGCCTTCTATCAGCCTCCATTCCTCCTAGTGGGTTAGTGAACACTCTTGTAACAGCTTTCTTGAGTGTTTGTCTCCTATTTTATTTTATTAAATAATAATAATGAGTCATTACAGTCATCTTTGACCAAATCTAGTCATAATTACAAAGCTCTGAAATTATTATTTAACATAAAGTATTTTGCAAAAATTTAAAATAAATATCCTCAAAATTTAGGTAGGTGACAGTCTACCAAATTCATTAGGAAAGACTGTCGTTATGGTAGTAGTGGATTGACTCACAAAGTATGCCCGTTTCTTCTCTCTTTCTCGTCCTTTTAAAACATGTGTAGTAGTTGCAGCGTTCATGGAAACAACTTAGAAGTTACATGTAATCCCCAAGATTATTGTAAGTGATAGAGATCCAATTTTCACTAGTAATTTTTGGAAGGAAATATTTTCTTCTTTGGTTACTCAGTTGGCTCACAAATCCTCGAACCATCCTCAATATAATGGGTAAACTGAGATTGTGAATAAATTCCTAGAAAGGTAACTTTATTGCTTTGCATTTGATAAATAAACACATTGAATTAAATGTTTACCCTTAGCATAATGGCGGTACAACACATCTTTCCATCATAAAAAATTCCACCATTTATGACACTTTATGGCGATCATCTTCATTCATCACATCATTATTGAAAGAGAAAGTTAAGGTCCAAGAATTGGAGGATCACATAGAGCACCAATAAGAGGTTCTCTAACTATTGAAAGATAACTTGGCTATAGCAAAAAATAGTATGAAACAAGCAAATCAACATCGTAGTGAGAAAATTTGAAGTGAGGGATTGGGTATTTTTTAAGCTACAACCATACAAACAAATGTCCCTCAAGCAACAAAATAAGGACAATAAATTAGCACCCAAGTACTATGGTCCCCTTAAGGTGTTGCAGAGCATTGAAAGTATGACTTACAAACTGGAGTTGCCTCCATCTTCACGTGTACATCCAATTTTCCATGTTTCTTGCCTAAGAAAGGTGATTGCTGACAAGATCCCAAGCCAAACTATTTTACCAGGTATTTATGAAGAAGGGAAATCGATAGTAGAACTTGAAAAAATCATTGACACAAGGATCAAGCAAATGCAAAATCAAGCAATTATTGAGTACCTCATCAAGTGGAAGAACTTTCCAATAGAAGAGGCGACATAGGAAGATGATTTTTTCATGCACAAAAATCCAGAGTTAATCAAGTGTTGAGGAAAACACTTGTTGGAAGGGGAGGGACATGTTAACCCCTATATATTATGACATTACATTTCTATTATTATTTTAGTACATTTTTTATTGGTCAGCCATGACCTTAATTGTATTTGTATTTTATCTAGAATTGTAATTGTACCCATTTTCTCCTATATATAAACCAAGAATACCCAGTTTTAGGATCATCTCATCTTGTCTTGTGTATTTGATCAATTGTAAAAGGAGGTTGCCCCCTCGAAGAGGATTCTTATTCATCCTTTTACTTCATTCTTAAGACATTGGCTTACTCTCTCTTTCTTATTTTTATGCTCTTTTGGAAATTTGGTGCATAACAAATGAGTATGCATGATGCCCTAGACCACCACACAGACCCTACCTAATGAATATTTAGCCTACGAGTAAGATATGGTTCCTGCTCTGAGATTTGGAACATAGATTATAGTTATCAATGCCTAAGACATAGTTCAATGCCAAAAGTTAGGCTATCAAGACAAAGTAATTGTCCTTAGGGCTTATTACCCATTTGTGGGGCCCTAATTCATCATGTCAGCCCTAAGTAGGGAATCTTTCACTTATAATAGGGATATGGTGGTCATTTCTAGATCTATAACACCAATTATGGTTCTAACGTCCTAGACCATAATATTGGGTCAAAGTTTATACTCTAAGGCCATATTAACTTTCTAAGGGGCTTATGGGCATGGACGGTGGCCTTGACAACCACAGACCCTACATCACAAATATTTATCCTATCAGTGAGATACAATGGCCATTTTGGTCTTTGGAACATAGAGTATGGTTATCAATGCCTGGGACATAGTTCAATGCCAAAAGTTAGGTTTCTCAACCAAAATAATTTTCCTTGGGACTTATTATCCATATGTGGGGCCCTAAGCTACCACACAAACAATACAAAAGGAACCTTTTACATGTGATTTGAATATGGTTTCCATTTCAAGGTTTGATAAAACCATGTATGTTTCTCATAAACCATGCAATGGTTCAGGTTCAAAAGATGAAGTTTTAGGCAACAACATTTGCATTTCTACCTCATGGAGCATATAAGGAGCTCTATACCATCACATAGGCCCTCCATAAAGAATATTTGGCCTCTAACAAGATCTTGTCTATTCAAATATTTGTAACACTAAGGATGGTTCTCATCTCCTTGGCCATGGTCCAATATCTAGATTTAGGGTCTAAGCTTGTGATAATTACCTCCAGGGCTCATGGGTCTTGCATGGTGACATATACTACCACACAAGGCTAATGCATGGAATATTTAGTCTGCATGTTATATATGCTCACCATTTTGACTAGGAGTGGACTAGGGATGGTTCTTAAGGCTCATGCCATAATACAAAGCCATATCCATAGTATTAGACTGTAACAATTTCCTCTAAACCTCATCGTCTATGTGTGTATCCCCAAAACATCACACTTTCCCTCCATAGAATATCTTTGGCTTGTGAGTAGGATATGGTATAATTTTTTAGGTTTCGAATGCCAAGGATGGTTCTTAGTGTTCTTGATGTGGTTCTATGTCAAAATCTAGGGTCTTAAACCATAAAATTTTCTTTAGGGATCATGATATATATGGGGTCATGGGGCCACCACATTCTCCCTACAAATGCATTCTTTGTCATGTAAACAAGCTATGGTCAAGATTTCATGTTTGTCATACATAGGGATTCACACTATGAAAAACATCGTTAAGGAAACATCATCAAAAAATAAAAATAAAACTATTATAATATTGATATTTTAATTGTAATTATTGTGTTTTGATATAATGATTATGTTAATGTGTTATACCATCAAATTACACACGTGTTCCTTGTAATATATAATCATCCATATTTAACACCAATATATTAAGATTCCATATATTTAATCAGCAATGTAACATTTTACAACATTAGACATTGCAATAGAATATAAAGCCCATTTTATTATATATGAATAAGAGACCCTTAATCATACAAAATGGGACAACATAATGGTCCACAATAATTGAAATGTCAACATGAAATTGTTACACTATTGGCTTTGTGGTCATTCAATTAGGACAATATGTCCATTGCATTAAAGAAAATGCCTACTTTTCACAGACATTCATTTCAAAACAGACAACTTGCATTAACATTCAATAATGTTGATCATTATTCTTCACTCAAATTGTTGTCAATGCTTGAGTTGTCGGCATGCTTAATTTCTTCATCACTTGTAGGTTATATTGTACTTGGGTTATATGGCCAAATGTTTTGTGGATTGGCCTAATTTTGTTCATTCTCTTCATTTTTCATCTACAAACATAAAAATAAAGTGCAATAAGTGAGTCATAAATCCCTAGATGCGGGTGACACGTTGACGGCAAGAGCCATGGAAGGGAGCTCCATCTGCCCACTTGGCAGCGTGACTCCTCCACCTTGCCTATGGGCCCAGGCTGCACTCTCCCCCAAACCCTGCATTTAATGTTGGACACAACCCCTGTCCACCTGGCCTCCACACACACGCTGGGTTTTATAACCCACATGGCTCAGTGGTTAGCATTTATGCCGACGCTGGATTTTACTTCCCACTCTACCATCTGGTTCACCTTCGCCATTAAGCTCTCCCATGTGAATTTTTCTCCTTTCGGCTGCGCACTCCTTGATATGAGGCTCCCCATCTGAGCCCCTGCTGTCATTACCTGCCTTTGTTACTCCCTGTCTGTCTCCACCGCTGAGATTTCTGCTCCTACTAAGAGTTCTGCACTTGCTGAGAGGTATGCTCCGAATCCTACCATGACTTGCAACCGAGGTACGTCCAAGCATGGATTTGGCCATGGCACTGGTAAATTCGCGTCCGCTGCAGCGAAGGAAAAATTAGCCAACATTGGCTACAAGGACAACGTCTCCGTCCTTGTGTGCCGTCTGGTTGACGACTGGGAGTCGTGCAGTGTGGCCAAAATTTTGGCTTTTGGTAGCTAAGGAACACAGGTAAATTACTATTGGCTCTTGAAGAATATGCTTAGCACCCTCGTGGAGGATATGCTCACCAATTGGAACTTGGCCAAGGTGGCTATCATGGATACCAGGACCAACATGGCGCATCTGGACGGGATGATGGTAGCCCTAGAAAGCAGCATGACTGGTCGCAGGTATTCTTTGTTTCCACTCACGTCCCCTCCTCCTAGTTATGGTCCTACTGGTCCTGTTGCTGGTTCAGTGGAATATTTAACCATTCACACCGAGGGCGTTGCTGCGGCAGCATACGCCCATGCTACTGGTAGTTCCCTGCATGACTCCATGGGCATTGCGGCTTCGGATGGTTTGGCCCCTGCTCATGGCCCCAATTCTGGTCCACGCTCTCCTGCGGCAGCAACGGTGGTGGTTCAAGGGGCTCCTCCCCCAGGGACCTCCTTCCCAATCCTCTCGACCATCGACATTCTGCACTACAAGCGTGTCTAGAAAGCTGAGAATGATGTCGTTGCTCCTCGCAAAGACGAGCTCATCCTATCAAGCTCCCGTCTCATCAGTGGGATGATTACTTCTTTGGCGCCTGCCCTATCCTTGAGGAGAATTATGGCTCTCAGAATGTAGACGCTAGTACCTAATGCGGCTTTGTGTGAGCACTGTTCTTTTGGTTTTGTCGGTTAGCTTTTATGTTATGTTTTCTTTTGTTGATGATCCTTCTTCAGATGCTAGTCTATATCCTTGGTCTAGTTCTGTTTCTGTCTTTACTAATCGGATGTCATAAGGTCTATGTCACTGGATATGTCCACAGAGACTCTGTTTTGTACTCCTGGTTCCATGAGAAGCTTCAGAATGCCTACTCTACTGACTCTCATGAGATTGTAACTCTTTTTTGTACTATAATATAATTTTACTATGCTGCTTACAAAAAAAAAAAAGTGGTTCATAAATAATACACATTCTTTCAAAGCATGTTGGCTCCTCTCCATACTTTGTTTCTTGCAAATGTTATATGCCATGAAAAATTGTAGATTTAATACAATCATTTGGACATGCAAGATATGATGTACTAAACACCCAAGCTTTTTAACATTTTCTTTGCATCTTCACAGTTGTCAAGTAAGACATTATAACTCAGAAGCACCTTATCTTTGAATAACCTACAATTAGTGGGAAATATAAATTTACACTATCATCAAGAATTCATAAAATCAATAATTCTCAAAGTTGATTGTGTGACAAAATTCCTCAAAATATAGGGGACTTAATATTTAGTCACCTCAAAAGTGTTGAGAAACACACGTATGGCATACCATACATTACTTTCAATTTGTGCAATAACATTGTTGTCCCTAGTTGGGTATACTTTAACCCATGTCCAAAGAGTGGGGTGGTGGAAGCCAATTTCAAACTTTAGAAGAAGGTATCGGTGATAGGAACATCATCTCCTAGTTCATCTTGTTGGAATGCAAGTAACAACATTCCCTCCATGGAACTTATATCATGTAAAAAGAATCCATACCAACTGTTATTTCATTACTTTCATTTCCAACATGTGGAGAACTAGTGTTACTATAGACATTATGAATTGGTGATTTAGGATGTAGTGGGAACCAACCATGCAAGTTATGCTTCCTCTCTGATCTTTACTCATTTAGTAGACTTCTCTCACTTTAACATCGAAGTTGGGTGCAACAGAAGATGGTGGATAGGTTGTTTTTTGTCAAAAACCTAATTGCAAAAACATTGAATATTACATCAATGATATCAATAAACACAATTCATTTAGGTTGTTCAAACATTATACCAAACAATTATTATAAGCATGGAAAAAAATCTATAGTACATGTGCAACCAACCACTTTATTAAAAAAATGTGAAACTAAGAAATATGTTTATACTAATTCCATTGAAAATATAAAATACAATTAATCAATTATATTTTCTTGTGACCCAAGGGGACATCTAAAGGTATTTCCAATGCAAGTCATATTTAACAAGCGGTTGCTGGTCTATGAAAGTTATAGTTTATCAATAAATCGTCACTCGGAGACAAACTAGATACTACATGCACAACAACAAATCTGGATGTTTTCTTTTTCATAAAGAAATAATTGTCATTGGAGTGTTCCTCAATTGAACAATTTGCACTAAATAATGAGCACCAACAACTATTTATGAACCTTATAATGTTTCCATGAGTGTGTGGACGACCATCGATATACAACACGTTCTTCCTGTTAAATTTTCTAGAAGCAAAACCATTCATACACATATTATACATGGAAATGTTATGTTTGTATTTAATATTAGTCAAATAGTCGACCCAATGATAAATAGAACAACAAAATTGCATAAGTGCTACTAACTATTTGGGAGGAATGAATACATGTGAAAGGATAAACAACCCAATATTTGCAGCATCTATTTTGGACTTGGAAATCATATAATTATTACCACAAAAGAATAATTTGGTCCCAAGACCGAGAATAGGAAAATAAGATGACCAAGCACCATATAAAGCATGGTTGTAACAGGTTTGATATTTACTTTGTGAATGGATGGGAAGAGGGTGTTGGCTCCTTCATTTTTGGAAAGGATTGTAAATGGTGGAAGGAAGCATAGGGTAAAGGAGCAAGAGTTGTGGAATCCCCTAATGGATGCAAGGGTTTTGGACCCATCCCCACAAATATATAAAGAAGAATAAGGACAATGGAAGAGAAGGGAGAGAAGGTAGCAGAAGAAGAAGGAGAAGAAGAAAATAGAGCGACAGAAAGTGATAGAGAATACAACAAGGTCGAGCCTCAACAAAGTTACAGTAAAGTCTGGTTTTGTATGTGGGTTTTTGGGTAATGTAATAAGGTTATGGGTTCTGTGTTGATACCGCGACGGGTAATTCCATGGTTGTTGTAAAGCTGCAGAGCCCTGGAACTGTTGTGTAATGGAATTCACCAATAATATAATTAAGTAATTTTGGCCCCCTTTAATTTTATGTCCATGGATGATTATGTTTATTGTCTAAATAGATAGATTATGTTTCTATTTCTTAGTTCTATGTTGTGGGGTAATGAATATTTGTTGAGATACAATAACAATGAATGTCCTTGCAGTATGAAGAATATTGACCTTCACAAACGTATATGTGACAGTTAACACTTCTCTTCATACACAAGCATTGGATGTGCTTTGGGTGAGACCTTCTTCCTTGAGGGATTGAAAATGCCAGCACACTAAACTACAACAGTGCCCTTTGTTGGCCCATGCACAAGAACCCAATCTCTAATGTTGTGCCAACAGAGAGAAGTCATGGCTACCCTCCAACAATTGAACCGACCTTGATGTGCACTTAGACATTTTTGCTCTTAAATTGTACAATTGTTTGGATTTCCTAGTAGAGATGTTTTGGGTCGTATTGATATCGTACTTTGGCTCACTAGAACTCTCCATTGACTAAATCAAAGGAGATGGGTTGGTCAATTTGGGACAAAACATAGATCTTCTGAATTCCAACTTTTCAAAAAAGTAGCATATGGAAATGTAGGCTACGTGTCTTTCCTATATCACCTTTTGGATATTTTACTTTATTTGGAGGTATTAGACCGTAAACATTAGGTAGTCTATCATTAATATAACAGGATAGTCTAGCACTAAAAATTTAATGGCTTTGTGCATTTATATATGAGGAGTTGAGTATTTATTGCAATGGGACCACTTATTGAAATGGATCCCAAAACCGGTCCTAGATAGTATTTTTTAAATGCTTTCATGCTTTTCAATGCACACTTTATAGCCTAAGGCACTTGTGCACTTTTAATAAAGGCATCATTATAGGCTTGTTAGAATATTGAGAAATATGCATAAACATACAACAATATATTTGCTAACATAAAAATCAATAGCAAGAATCTACTATTCTAGCCTTCTATCCATACAAGAACCATATAATCAAAATAGTAAGTAAGAGACAAGAGAAATAAATGGTACACCAGATATACGTGGTAAAACCCCAAATGGGGAAACATCCACAAGAAGGTATGGTATTCTTTAGTCTTCATAAATCTCCAATTTTACACTTAAGCTCCACTCCACATATGCTTATCATGGCTTTACCTTTACAATAACATCACAACATAATAACTTGATGCCCAAAAGGTCTCC
This sequence comes from Larix kaempferi, assembly GCA_027924585.1. NCBI lineage: Eukaryota > Viridiplantae > Streptophyta > Pinopsida > Pinales > Pinaceae > Larix > Larix kaempferi. Next base: position 23,145,627 of record BSBM01000887.1, read on the forward strand.
TTCACCTCTATTATATAGCTAGAGGTATGGAAGAATTACATCCCATACTACATGTGGGATAAATTATTTTCCACCTTCTTATATAATGAAAGATGTAATGTCCCGACCCTTAACTAACATTAACTTTTAAGAGTGCTAATATTAAGACTAAGTTAAGTTTAAGAACAACATATTGAGCCAAAATATAGTTAGCCAACACTTCAAATAATCAAACTCTTGATTCTAGAGTCAAATTATTTATTAAAGTTATGATATTTAATTAATTACTTACTTAAGATAATTATGACACTTAATTAAGTTAATTGCGACACTTAATTAAGTTAATTGCAATACTTAATTAATTTAATTACCAAAGGTCATAATCGCAACAAAACATGATTAAGGTATATTATTCATCATCCTTAGTGAGAATAAAGTCATAAAACCTATTCATGCATTGTAAATTGTACTAATGTTGAAACCACCATTGTTAAATAGTTGAGTATTGTTGTTATCAATTTTTCCGCAAACTAAGTTAATTTATGGTGTTGTTATGTGTGTGTTGTTGGTGAGGCTGAATAGTAAGAAAATCACACATCAAGACACATCCATAGTCTGTAACCTATAGACACACCACAACCAAAACAAAACAAAAGGCACCTACTACAATCACAGCCCACAAAATCAGCTCCCGATGACTGTCCCCTACAACCATTTTTCACTAATATATTTTGGAATGTATGGCTGCCTCCCTCCATACATCAATCAATATTACATTCATATTACATGATTAAAACACAAATATGCAAATAGGACCAGATCCATGTATAGAACATTTCAAATCTAACAACTGGTGCGCTCATCCTGGCACCAGGAAAACTGTTGGACCAAAATGGACATATCTTGGTCATCTGGAAAGCTTTTTCGATGAAACGAAAGGTGATCCTTACTGGAAACACTATTTTGGGAACAATGGAATAGGTCCCACAAGACATAAATGAGCATATATGGGAGAACCAGATCATATGGTTTCCCACCCCCCCACAGTACTGCAGAGTCATGGTTGCGGTTTTTGAAGAAGAGAAAGAAGATCATAATGAATAGCATCTTGGATTCGAATCCTAAGGAGTCCATTCTTCCTGTAACCAAATAATGACATATAATAATCAAGCATACAAATAAATCAACTCAGCCACCATTGTACATAATCATCATAATAATATGTTAAAACATAAATAAAATCATATGAGAAATACTTATCTTAAGATATGGGAAATTGAATCCAACGGGACAACGTTCCTCCCAGTAGTAGGCACATTCAATACATAAAATTGAACAGGCCACCCCCAATTTGAGGTCACATATCCATAAGTAGAGTACCCTCGGTCTAGCAAGTTACTCCCATAAAATTCACACAACCATCTACTACATGTCCGTCTCTGTTGTCGATGGGATCCTCCCATACCTGGCTGAGAACCTGAACAAGCAAAGGTACCTGTGTAGAAGCAATGGAAACACTTCACATGACCACTACTACCTATCCGTCTCTACTGCTAATGGGAACCTCCCATACCTGCCTGATAACTTGGACACTAGACTGGGCTCTAAAGGAATCAAGCAACATGAACTTAGTCGCAACTCAATAGTACAATTGTCACACTCACAACCTAGTGAGAATAGCATAAGCCAACAAATCCAAGCTCGGGATTAGCTTTAACAAGGAGAGAGCACATGAATTTATAAGGTGGAGAGGAAAATCAAACTAAGGTAATACAAATCAAGTCAAGAGAGGGGGTTAACTTTACCACAAGGGGTCAATTCGAATAAGAAAACAAATATAATTCTAAAGGAAAAATGGAGCTAATTCAAGTTGGGTGGGACCCACTCGAATTTTATGAGAGAGCAACTCAAATTTTCATAAGGAGGGGTTCGATAAGGTGGGGCCCACTCCCAAATTTGAATTAGGAGAGTGGAGGCTCATGTGGGGAGGTTACCTAACCAAAAATAGCTTCATGAGAAGGAGTTACAACAAATTATTAATTGGAAGCACAAAAATAAGGTCATCAATGCATTGTGTAAGAGTGGAAGCTAGAAAATAGCTTGTAGCCCCTAAAAACTAGGAAGAGGGATCATAAATGAAAAAAAAACACAGAAATAGGGGAGAATCTCTCCCAAATAGGGCGCATTCACCAAGTGGAGTACACAATATCTCCATGAGGGTGCACTACTAACTCTTTTAGTCATAAAACATCAAAATTAACTATTCCAAAGTCCCAAAATAGTTTAAAAATGGTCCAAAATAACTCAAATAACATAAACAAGGTCCAAGATAGTCCAAGTACAAGGTTTGGGTTTCCAATCAAGCACTAGGAAACAATCACCCATCCCCCTCACTTGTGAAACCATGGCCTCCCATACTATTTTAGTTTCGCGTTGAGGCAGTTGTTTATTTAATTAAGAGAAACATCAATAATAATATCAACATCTAAGTCCATGGTCCATATGTGAAAATCCTCACAGCAGATCTAAGAGATGATGTATACCTCACAAGAGTAATTATGATTAAGTAGGAAAATAGAAGAAGAGTGAACAATACAATATAATGAGCAACATAATAATATGGTACGGTAGAACTCAGATAGAAGCAATAATACTTCACACACACTAATTAATTAATCACAGTATGGACAAATAAATAGTACAAGCATGACGATTCGAATGCCTAAGGTGGTAATTCGAATTAGCCTTCATGGAGTGATCAAAGGATCACTGGAGTGTCATCGGAGCACAACTAGGTGTCCTCATGATCATTGTAGCACAACTGGAAGTCTTCATCATCATCAGTGGAGTCATCAATGCTCAAGTAACTATCAACCATCAGTCAAACTGAGTCTGGTAGGTGTAACTCAGTGTAACTGAGTGACAACTGGACTGGTAGGTGAAGAAGGGCGAGTTGCTCCCTAAAATCAAGGAAGAAGGGCACATTAAGCAACTGGAGGGATAAAATTGAATAGTGAGAACCTCTTGGGGGGTGGCTAACTGAGGGTTAGGTGCTAGACTGATGACTGGGATACATGCAAAAATCTAGAATGCATGCAAACCCTAAAGGTTCATGCATGACTGAAAATGTAAATGATCAAAATACTGGTGGGACTAGGATGGAGTATAGGAATATCCTAACACCCCCCCTTAATCCATCCTGGGCCCTAGTAACTAAGACCAAAGGTCACCCAATATAATGAATAATAACAGTCAATAAACCAAGGAAGTGGGAAAATTTCATGGGAAACATACCCCCTCCTCAAAAACAGACTGTAATGCACACACAAAAATAAATGCAACAAACTCAAGCAGGTGTGATGCTTGGTCATATGTCTGGAGGTATCTTCTTCTTGGGAAGAAATGGATCATGCTCAAAAAGCATGTGCTTGTACTTGCTCTTCAGATCGAATGTGATGAGAACAAATCCAACAGTATGAGAATGATCCTTGAACCTGTGATTCGAATCGGCTGAGGTAGGATCAAATCTGTGAAGGTGTATATAGTCTTTTGTCTTCTCCTTCAAACCACCATGGGTGAGATTATGCCAAAAATAACTATTACATGTTTGCTTGAAATCAAAATCAGATTTAAGACTTAAAGAATAGTTTCTTGAGATCTCCTTTGAACTAGGAGGGATGAGATCAAAACTATCATATGCATGAGAAATTATCCCAAGTAGTAATTGCTTAGAATCCAAATTAGATCGAAGACTTGAATCATGGTTTCTTGAGATATCCTTTGAACCATGAGAGGTGAGATCAAAACCAATAATTGCATGAGAATTTATCCCAAGCGAATGGCAATGGCCATAATCTTCAATAACCTTCTGAGAGCATGAATTTATGATCATATAGTAGTATAAAAGAGGAGATAGCTGAAGAGGAGTGAATGCATTACCTTCAATAGCTATTTTGACCTCCGAAATAATCATGTGATCATGATGCAAACCAACAGACTCTGGTGCAAGAGAGGATTTAGGACCTTCTGTAATATCTAGAGTGTGAGCTGGCACAGAAAGAGAAGAAAGTTTGAGCATGAGTGGAGAATCTGCAAGTTCTTTGTCAACAACTTCAATATGAGATGATACTGGTTCATGATCTGAGAGACCATCAAGGGGAGCGAATGCATCACTTTGCTTGCTTTTGAATGGGTTAGGACCAAGTCCTTCATTCTTTCTACCAAATCTTTCATCCAGATGGGCCCATATCTCTTGTGGAGTTTCAATATCAATAATGATTGGGAGCAATATGTAATCCGACATAGTAAGATTCATTCTTCCAAAGTGCATGCCACCTTTATTCAACCAGTCAATCTTCTCTTCAGAGGATTCGAACTCTCTTTCAAAATAACAATCAAAGAGATCATGGCTCTTTAAATATGCTATCATATTCGTTTTCCATTCATCATAGTTGAATAGAGAAAGAGGAGGGATTTCTTCTAAATTCATTGAAGCTGTAGAAGACCTGCAAAAACAATATAGAATAACTGCAACTGCTACTGCTGCAAAAATGCAGAAACTGCTACACTCGAAATCTGGATAATAACCTGCAAAAAAATCTCAGGAATGGAGATAAACAATACTCTCAACATGCTCTGATACCATGTGAAAATCCTCACAGCAGATCTAAGAGATGATGTATACCTCACAAGAGTAATTATGATTAAGCAGGAAAATAGAAGAAGAGTGAACAATACAGTATAATGAGCAACAGAATAATATGGTACAGTAGAACTTAGATAGAAGCAATAATACTTCACACACACTAATTAATTAATCACAGTATGGACAAATAAATAGTACAAGCATGAGGATTCGAATGCCTAAGGTGGAAATTCGAATTAGCCTTCATGGAGTGATGAAAGGATCACTGGAGTGTCATCGGAGCACAATTGGAAGTCTTCAGTGTAACTCAGTGTAACTAAGTGTAACTGACTGTAACTGAGTGACAACTGGACTGGTAGGTGAAGAAGGGCGAGTTGCTCCCTAAAATCAAGGAAGAAGGGCGCATTAAGCAACTGGAGGGATAAAACTGAATAGTGAGAAGCTCCTAGGGGCTGGCTAACTGAGGGTTAGGTGTTGGACTGATGACTGGGATGCATGCAAACCCTAAAGGTGCATGCATGACTGAAAATGTAAATGATCAAAATACTGGTGGGACTAGGATGGAGTATAGGAATATCCTAACACCATAGTCACATCATCAAACATGTCATAGTCACATAATCAAATAATCAACCAAGTCATCCATCATCAGATAACCAAACGTGTCATAGTCACATGAACAAATAATCACATTCATGTCAACCAAACAATTAATTATAACCCATAGTCCGGCAATAATCATAGTCATGTCATCACACCATTAATTAAACAAATCATATTCACCTAAGCAAATTATTATAATAAGTCTAGGGCTTAACAACTGGGGTATTACAAAAATTAATAGGAGCAATTTACTCCATTATGCATGTCGGATAACTCCTTTTACATAAGATAGAGACAATTATGCCTTCTTTTTTTAGATAAGACATCATAACATCTTATGACATCACACTAAACATCATTACACATGTAATATTAACATTACACATTCCCACAAGGCTTAGTACATATGAAAAAAACATGTGTTATCCAATGCTAATATACAGAAAGTACGCAATAGTGCTCTTATTAATGTATAACGCACCAATTAAATTTAATTCACATTTTAAATATTTCGGTAAACTTTTACCAATGCATATCATTGTATATGGTACACTAGTGCATATTCCTAAATAATGTGCATCATTAAAGCAAAATGCATTTTTGACTTAAATTATTTAATTTATTTGCAAAACATATTTCATAGTTTCTCTATTTCTTGATGCAGCACATTTATTGATAAAAGATGTTTGATAGAAGTTCAAGGAAAAACGCTTGTTGCAATGAGCATGATGGGAACACATCCCAAAAAGAGAGCAGGGTAAGTTTTTTGAAATTTTAGTATAAAATTAAATGTTTGATTTATTTTTATGTTTAAATGACGTGTATTGGTAAATGTGTGTATGTCACGTCCCCTTCCATTAATCCCACTCCAGGAAGGGAACATGACTAAAATTATGGGCTTTTCAAACTCTAGCCCCATCATCATTCTCATCATACAAGTAAAAATACATGTGAGCATATGTATAAATAAACATACATAGCAAAAAATAAACACTCTCCAGACACATCTAGCATGAATTCATCATATTCATAACAGTCATCAAATAAATACATTGCATTATTAATACAAAAGAGTACTTATCTTGAAATGAAGTAGTCCTGAGCAACTGGCTATGCAACTGCAACATTCCACCCAACCATAGGTGATGCAGGAGCATCGGGGCCTAAGCAGATTAGTCGAAGTTGATCGACAGGAGGGGGAGCCGACCAGTGGGGTTGCTGATGACCACTGGTGCGAAGAGCACGTTGACTTGTCGAAGTCAACAAGTCAAGCAGAACAATCGAAGTGCAATCGACTAGAGCAGCACAGCGGATGTTGCAATTGGTCAAGAATCGACAGGAATTAGTCGATAGACAATAAGTGAAAGGAGTAAGACGTTAGGTAGTTGACGAGTGGTCGAACTGCGATGTGACAGGTTTGGCGGAGCCAAGCGCAGAGGAAAGGGAGGACTGGCGAACCGTAGAAGATGAGAAACAAGTCGACAGGAAGGTCGATATGTGACCGACTATTGTAGAAGGGTCAGAAGGGCAGAAAGTCAAGGGATTGTACCTGGTAGCCATTCAGGGTTGTTGAGGAAGTTATTACAGTTATTGCGAGTTGGTGAAGGACATGACAAGTGACGTCATGGATAGAGACCGTGCAGCACAGCTAGGAGCTGACAGTGCAGGTTTGCAAGATTTGGAAGGATCAACGGATAGAAGGATGTGTGTCTCGGGGATTGCAGCAGTCTCGGGAACAGCAACAGCAGGGTAGAAGATGTAGGAGAGGATATTCAGTTTGGGATCAACGATATCAGAGAACAGAGCCGAGATAAGTTGCGAAGAGCCACACCGACCGAAGAAGAGGGTTGAGATCGAACCATAGCTCAGCGTTCAGAGTTGGACCAGGAGAGGGTGAGGTTGATACACAGGGAGAACACACCACAGTTACTTCTAAGCTGTAACGGCTGAGGTTGACTGTAGTTAGTTATTTGTTTACAGTCATTCCGCATTGTAACCAAATTCAGAGAAGTAATATAAAGCCACTTCTGGCATCCTGTTTTACACTTGTTGTGTAAACATTGTGGTTTGTGTCGTGTGTATTGTTAAGCAAGAAAGTATTCCAGTAAGGTGACTTGCGTCAGTTGGTATCAGAGTGCGGATCGTAGCAGATCAGAGCGGGAACAAAGAGCCGAAAGAAAGTCTGGTTGAGAAGACAACTATACCAACCGTGACTTGCGTCAGTTGGTATCGGAGCGAAAAAATCCGTCGAGTTCATGATAGTGAGCCTGCAAGTGGGTTGAATAGCTCCAACCGCGGTTAGGTAGAATTGTGCACGACTTGTTTAAGTCTGGTTGCGATTGGACGTGTGAGAGTTTCAACGGAGGTTGGAAATGGCTCATAGAGGCGTTAATGTCCGAGGAAGAAGGACGCGTGGCACAGCAGCCGTCATAGTGGATCGTGAAATGTTCAACGAATGCGTCAGAACGATGCGAACTTTGACAAACGAAGTCGCGACGATCAAACAAAGCCAGAGGCGTGAATGTATTCCTGAAGCACTAGACCACAACGACGAGGAATTCAAAGAGGTGAAAGCTCGGGATGAAGCTGTAGAGGAACCAGAGGAAAAACTGATCAAAATCCTGACGAATATGAGAGGTCGGGCGAAGATAGACGTGTGTACGTACTTGGGAAGCATGGACCCAGAAGATTTGATCGACTGGTTCAGAGAAATGGAGAAATACTTCGACATAGAGCAAATCGAGGATCCTAAACGGGTTAAGATTGCATGTCTAAGGTTGAAGGGTCATACCTCATTGTGGTGGGACAATGTACAGGCTGACAAACTCAAGAAAGGAAAGGAGAAAATCAAGTCTTGAGATAGAATGGTTTCCAAGTTGAAGGGAAAGTTCTTTCCAAATGACTACGTGATTTCCTTGTTCAGGAAGCTACAGAACTTTCGACAAAAAGAAATGACCGTGAAAGAGTACACGGAGGAGTTCTACCGATTATCGATTCGGTCAGGACAAACCGATGAAGGAGAAGAAGCTATCGCTAGATACGTGAACGGCTTGAAATATGCTATTCAGGATGAACTCAGCATGTCGAGATTCAGAGCAGTCGGCGAAGCCTACCAGTTAGCTCTGAAGGTAGAAGAGAAGCTATCAAGAAAATTCGTAGTGACTAGGGGAAGGATGACTGATCGGGGTGCGAAAACTGTCTCCGCGGAAGGCCAAAGTAGCAGGTACAGGAGGTAAGGTGTCGAAGATAGCCGATGCACAGAAGGGACATCGACAAGGAAAGCGCAAGAAAACTAACGCGATGGTAGCAAGAACCATGGTCGAGGTATGTATAGTCGAAGTAGTCCATCTGATAAGAAAGGAGCTAACAAACTAGCCATAATCTGTTACAAGTGTCGAGGAACAGGACACAAGGCATATGAGTGCCCAAAAAACCTACATGCTGCAGAGGAGTCGAAACCCAGACGTCGAAAGGATGAGCAAGTCGATGAGAGGGAAGAATCGGCATCTGACAGTAGTGGAGGTGAAAAGAAGAAGAACCAGAATCTGGCAGTTCAGAGGACCTTGATCCGGGAAGATCAATGTGACCCGATGGAACCAGCACAACGAAAGGCGATCTTTCGAAAGAAGGTGCGGATCGGAGAATGGCATTGCAAAACCATAGTTGATGGTGGAAGCATGGAGAATCTTGTGTCGATGGAATTCATCGACAAGATCGGGTTGAAGTGTCGAGAACACCCACACCCCTACAAGATCTCATGGTTGCAGAAAGGACACCATGTCAGGGTGACCAGACAGTGCCTAATCAACTTCAGAGTTGAAGGATTAGAGGACAGCGTATTGTGCGATGTAGTTCCCATGGATGCATGCCATCTATTGTTAGGAAGACCATGGCAATATGATCATAAAATGATCTATGATGGTCGAGCCAACACAGTCACAGTGTGGAAGAATGGCATGAAGAGGACTCTTAAGTCGAGGTGAGAAGAGCCAGCCGACAGTAGGGATGGTGAGAGAAATCTTTGGGAAAAGCGAGTGTTGATGAGCACCGTGAAGGAATTCCTCGCAGAAGAGGAGAGGCAATCGGTATGTTTTATGATCATTCCGAAAGGACCATATGTCGAAGGAACAACCAGGGAGGAGAACATTCTGGTTGAGATCAAGGAGTTGCTCGAAGAATTCAGGGACATCATGGCTGATGAGAAATCAACGGGATTGTCGCCAACAAGGAGCATATCCCATCAGATCGACTTGATTCTAGGGTCGAGTCTTCCAAACAAAGCACCATATAGGATGAGTCCGACAGAGTGACAGGAACTCAACCAACATGTCCAAGAGTTGTTGGACAGAGGATCAATCAAAGAAATTTTGAGCCTGTGTGCAGTACCAGTGGTATTGACACCGAAGAAGGGTGGGGAATGGAGAATGTGTACCGAATCCAGAGCCATCAATAGGATCACGATCAAGTATCAGTTTCCATTGCCAAGGATGGATGACTTGATGGATTTCCTGAGTGGAGCGACATACTTCACAAAAATAGACCTGAAGAGTGGATATCACCAGATTAGGGTCAAAGAAGGAGATGGATGGAAGACAACATTCAAAACAAAGGAAGGGTTGTATGAGTGGTTAGTCATGCCATTTGGGTTGACTAATGCACCCAGCACATTCAGAGATTGATGAATGAAGTGTTGAAACCATTTCTAGGAAAGTTTATCGTAGTCTATTTAGACGACATTCTGAATTTTAGTTGAACCAAGGCAGAACACGTTCGACAAGTATTGCAGAAATTGCAGGAAGAAAAGCTGATGGTAAACCTCCAAAAGTGTTTCTTCATGAAGAAGAAATTGGTGTACTTGGGATTTGTAATCTCGGGTAAAGGGTTGGTGATGGACCTGGAGAAGGTGAAGGCAATAGTGGATTTGCCGAAACCAACAAGTACGACTGGAGTAAGAAGTTTCCATGGACTTGCTAGTTTCTATCGGAAGTTCATTTTGGGATTCAGTCGAATTTGTGCACCACTGACAGAATGCATGAGAAAGGGTGAGTTCAAGTGGACGGACGAAGTCCAGAAAGATTTTGACGAGTTGAAGGAAAAGGTCACTGAGAGCCCAGTCTTAGCGCTCCCAGACTTTGAAAAAGTTTTCTAGGTTGATTGTGATGCAAGTGGAACGACAATTGGAGCAGTGTTGAGCCAGGAGGGCCAACCAATTGCATTCTTTAGTGAAAAGCTGAATGGAGCGAAGCAGATGTATTCGGTCTATGACCAGGAGTTTTATGCTATGGTTCAAGTGCTAAAGAAGTGGAGTCATTACTTGTTTCCCAAGGAATTTGTGTTGTACACAGATCACCAAGCACTGAGGTATTTTAACACTTAGTCGAAATTGGATCAGAGTCACATGAAGTGGGTGGAGTTACTTCAGAGATATACATTCGTGTTGCGACATATGTCGGGCAAGTCGAATAAAGTTGCCGACGCGTTAAGCAGGAGAGTTGCGCTATTGAGCACAACGACAGTTCAGGCAACAGGGATAGAGTCAATAAGGACGGAGTATGAGACCGACGAGGATTTTGCGAAAGCATGGAAGGCTTGTCGTGAACCTTGGAGTATCGACAAAACTCCATATTTGAGTTACTTCATCCAAGAAGGCTATCTGTTCAGGGGAAGTCAGTTGTGTATTCCCAGAGGATCAGTAAGAGAGAACCTAATCCGAGAGTTTCATAATGGCAGGTTGGAAGGACACTTTGGCATCAACAAGACCAAAGCACTGGTTGACGAGAAGTATTTCTGGCCAGGGATGTCGACAGATGTCAGAACATGGGATCGACAATGTCAAGTTTGCCAGTTGGCAAAGGGAAGGAGTCAGAACATGGGGTTGTATACACCATTGCCAGTACCAGATAACTCTTGGGAGCATCTTAGCATGGATTTTTTGTTAGGATTACCGAAGACTCAACAAGGAAGTGATTCGATATTTGTTGTAGTCGACAGATTTTCAAAGATGGCGCATTTCATACCATGTAAGAAGACGAGTGACGCCACAGGGATTGCTGTACTATTCTTCAAGGAGATAGTTAGATTGCATGGGTTTCCAAAGAGTATCACGGCGGATTGGGATACCAAGTTTATGGGGCATTTCTAGAGAACCCTATGGAAGAAACTAGACACGAATTTGCATTTTAGCTCAGCATACCACCCACAGACAGATGGACAGACCGAGGTGGTCAACAGAAGTTTGGGAAAGCTTCTGAGATGTCTAGCTGCCGACAGACGCAATCAGTGGGAGAATGTGTTGACACAGGTGGAGTTTGCATACAACAATTCTGTGAATCGGTCGACGGGATTGAGTCCATTCCATATTGTTCAGGGGAGAATCCCACACGGAGTGGTGGATTTGGTCGAATTGCCGACAGAAACCAGGAAGAGCACGGATGCAGAATCATTCGCAGAGCATATGCATGAAGTTCATGAAAATGTGTGAAAGCGGATAGAGAAGAGTAATGCAGCATATAAGTTGAGGGCTGATAGGAAAAAGAGGCTGCAATCGTTCGAGGAAGGGGACTTAGTCTATGCATATTTATGGAAGGAGAGATTTCCAACAGGAACATACAACAAGCTGAAGCTGAAAAAGATAGGACCATGCAGAATTCTGAAGAAAATTTCGGACAATGCTTATGTGTTGGAATTGTCAGAAGACTTGAACATTTCAGCAACGTTCAATGTTTCAGATTTGTACAAATTTGGAGAAGGGTCAAGCAGTGGAAGCGAGGAGGTGATAAGCATCGACTGGACAGACCAAATTCTAGATCAATGCAAGGAAGAGATCGCAGAGGTAATTGAAGAGCGCGAGGTTGGACGAACATGTAGCACATGGAAGAAGGAATAATTGGTGCGATGGAAGGATGATGAGTTGCAGGAGGCGACATGGATTTTCGAGGAAGATTTCAGGAGACTGACGGAGCAGTCAAATTCTTTTTCACCTGGAGAGTTTGATGCAGGAGCATTGGGGCCTAGGCAGATCAGTCGAAGTTAATCGACAGGAGGGGGAGCCGACCAGCAGGGTTTTCGATGACCACTGGTGTAGAGAGCAGGTTGACTTGTTGAAGTCAACAAGTCGAGCAGAAACAATCGAAGTGCAACCGGCTGGAGCAGCACAGCGGATGTTGCGATTGATCGAGAATCGACAGGAATTAGTCAATAGACGACAAGTGAAAGGAGTAAGACGTCGGGTAGTCAACGAGTGGTCGAACTACGATGTGACAGGTTTGGTGGAGCCAAGCGCAGAGGAAAGGGATGAATGGTGAACCGTAGAAGATGAGAAACAAGCCGACAGGAAGGTCGAGATGTGACCGATTATTGTAGTAGGGTTAGAAGGGCAGAAAGTCAAGGGACTATACCTGGTATCCATTTAGGGTTGCTGAGGAAGTTATTACAGTTATTGCGAGTTGGTGATGGAAATGACAGGTGATGTCATGGACAAAGACTGTGCAGCATGGTTAGGAGCTGACAGTGCAGGTTCGTAGGATTTGGAAGGATCGACGGATAGGAGGATGTGTGTCTCGGGGATTGCAACAGTCTCAGGAACAACAATAGCAAGGTAGAAGATGTAGGAGAGGATCTTCAGTCTAGGATCAACGATATCAGATAATAGAGCCGAGAGAAGTTGTGAAAGAGTCACACCGGCCGAAGAAGAGGGTTGAGATTGAACCATAACTCAGTGTTCAGAATTGGACCAGGAGAGGGTGAGGTCGACACATAGGGAGAACACACCATAATTACTTCTAAGCTATAACGGCTAAGGCCGACTGTAGTTAGTTATTTGTTTACAGTCATTCCGCATTGTTACCGAATTCAGAGAAGTAATATAAAGCCGCTTCTGGCATCTTGTTTTACATTTGTTGTGTAAACATTGTGGTTTGTGTTGTGTGTATTGTTAAGCAAGAAAGTATTCCAGTAAGGTGACTTGCATCAATAGGTCAGTTGTTCTCATCAATCTCTCAACACAACTGCCACCCCTGAGCTAGGAATGATTTCCACAAGGAAAAGGAAACAATAACTAACACATAGCCAAGTCTATACACATCTCATCCAAGCCAGTCTACAACTGGGTTTATTAGACGGTTAAGGAAGTAGGAAGGAAGAATTGCTAAGTTAGTGAGCTCATCCACAGAGCTATTGACACCTCCACAAGATTTATCTAGCTTGTCACCCACAATACCTACACACCCAATACAAGGAAGTATTCCCTTCACTGCTCCACAGTCCCGCAGGACATACCTTCCCTTCTAGTGCTCTTCAGGGTGTGCACAGAAAGGTATCCAAAGCCCTTTGATCTTTGGTGGCGTTACACTCTTCACTAGGTTTATCAAGACAATTCTAATCCTCTTCTACTCCTAGTTACCTTCATACAAGTTCAAGCCAAAACAAGGGATGCACATAACCCAAACCATAGCAATATCTCCCCACACACACACAGTGAGCACAAATGTTGGGCATGGAAAAATGTTTTAACTATGGGAGGCCCAAAACAAGATTTCCATGGATTTCCCCAAATCGTGGCACCCAAAAATGAGTTGTGAGAGGGGAAAATCGACCACAGGGAAGAAAACGATTTCTCCCCTAGGTATATGAGCATTCAAATGGGAAAAAACGGCCTCTATGGACCCCTAAATCAAATTGCCTTCCTCCCAGCCATTCTACAACTCAAAAACAACCTCCCAACTAGAGAAAATGGAGGAAAACTCAGGAAAAACGTGAGGGAAAACGCCCAGCAAGCCCATAACTCATGATAGAGAAAAACCAATGCATGAATATTGGGTTGGGGAGAAAATTCGTGGGTATTTTCTTTCCCAAGAAGACAAACACAATTTTCCAAAAATGGTGGCTTGCCCAAACACAAAATTGGATAGCCATACCTCTCCATTTCCCAAATAATAACTACCCCAACCATCTCTTGGAAGAAATAAATAATTGGGTGCAAAAGTCAAAATGGGTAGTTGATGGTTCATGGGTTCTCTTATTGACACTTGGCATGACACTATTGGCTCCAAGGGTTTGACTATTCCCCTCCCTATTCCTTGTAAAATCATGCCCCCATACTCTTGTTGCATTGGATAACTAGTTGTGGGTATTTTTATTAAAATGCATTTGCGTCATATTTATGATTTCCATCATGCTAGGCTAGCATGCGATCCACATGCATCTATTTTTAATTGCCGATCCCAGAACGATAAATCGATGGCGGGGCCTTGGCCTTGAGTTACTCATGGTGATTTTATAATGATATTACATCATTTACATGATTTAATTTAATATATTATAAGGGTTAAATAGGGGGTATTAAAGTGTAATGTAGAGAAAAAACTTGAAGAAACTAGAGAAAATTGTTTGCAATCTTAGTTCAAAAGAGCATAAAATCTTGATCAAAATGTTGCAAAGAGATTAATTAGGTGAATAAAAAGGTAATCAACATGAAAATTTTCTTTGAATTTTAGTAATAATGTACTTTTTAGGCATAGTTGTTAACAAGTTTCAAACAATCTATTTCACATTTGTTGAATGTTGTGCAAAGATATTCAACAATGAGGGAATGAAATGTTGTCCTAACAAGATAAAAATTACGAAGGATGTAAATGATGATGAATTAGTCTTCAATTCATTTGTATTAGTGTTGAAGTTAATGAAGGGGGGGGTCTTTTATAAAACTATGAGGGATATCATGGAAAGAACATATAAACGTACTTTCCACTTACAGTACATAAAGCAATCCAATGAGTCTAAGAATCAAGTTATATGTAAACTACAACAAATGTTTCATTAGCAATGGTCGAGCCTGTCACACTTGTAATAGAATAAACATACAATAGCAAGAAAGAATCATGTAAGAAATATTGTTCATAAACATATTTTCTCATTATATGTGTGTGTCTGTATGTACTACTACTACTACTACTACTACTACAAAAATTACGAAATTAATATTTCGGCTATAGTTATTTTCATATCAATACCAAAAAAAAATCGCTTTTCATTTTTCAAGAAGATTATGAAAATTCCTATGGACGAATGAGGTGATATGCAAAACCTGTCAGTAGGGATGTCCAAAAAAGTAAGGAAATACTAAAAGAAATTAACATAGTTGCATCGTAGGAGGATCCATCTCAACAACAATGTGCAAAAAAAATGTGTAATCATTGTTTTTCTCTTAATGTACATAGAAATTAATTGTTGCATGAAATACTTATTTTCAGTGTTTTTTGTAGAAAATAAAATAAAATGGAGCCCATTCAGTACATAAGACCGGACAATGAGGAAGAAAAGGGTTGATCGCAAATCTTGTGAGTATTTGTGTTTTGCTTACATAAGATTTCATATTTGTTGTGATCTTTATATTAATGAATTTACACTCGCCCGTGTATGCTTGTAACATGTGCTAATATATAAAGAAGATCCATCAGAAGAATTGATTAACATTGGGTTAAGAATGGTTTGTGAGTATATGTTGGAGTATCAAAAGTTAATTGTGCAATTTGTAAGTAGCTATGTTGTTTTACTTCCCTGATTTTATAATTAATGGAACAAAAAGACAATTTTGTATTAAATCTATGATTTCTCATGGCATATAACACTTACAGGAAACAAAGTGTGGAGAGGAGCCAACATAAGATTTGCTGAGAGATGGCATGAAATATGGCTTTGAAAGAATGTGTATTATTTATGAATCGTGTCTTGCTATGGTACGTTTTTTTATTTACATAATCATTTATATTATGTTATAAATTTAGATATACTCATTACAATTTATTTTTATGTTTGTAGATGGAACATGAACAAAATCAACAAAATCAATGCAATCCACAAAACATTCAGACATATAACCCATGTACAAGATTGCCTACAAGTGATGAAGAAATGAGGCATGCAAGCAACTCGAGCTTTCACAATAATTCAAGTGAAGAATGATGATTAATATAATTGAATGGTAATGTAAGTTGTATGTTTTAAAATGAATGCCTATGAAAATTAAATATTTTGTTTAGTGTACTGGACATATTGTCCTAATTGGATGACCAAAAGTTACCGATAAGTGTAACAATTACATATTGATAGTTCAAATATCGTGGACCTTTATGTTTTCTCATTTTGTATGACGAAGGGTCTCCTATACATATTTAATAAAATGGCTTTCATATTCTATTGCATTGTCTAATGTCATCAAATGTTAAATTGTTGATTAAATATATAGATGATTAATATATGGTTGTTATATATGGATGATTATATATTACAATGAATAGGTGTGTAATTCGATGGTATAACACATTGATATAATAATTATATCAAAACACAATAATTCAAATTCAAATATCAATAATATTATAAAAAATTCTAATTTTTTTCTTTAACGATGCTTTCATAGTGTGAATCAATACACGCAATTGCTTTTTAAGGTATTAAGTGCATCGATAGTAAAATACAAGTATCGATTCGATACTTGTATTTATTATAAACACACCAACTATTGGTGCACAAATAATAATACACACTGGTGCTATATATATAATACCATCGATGATGTTATATATTACAAACACACCAACATCTAGAAATATCGTTCAATTTACATGATAGTATAGTCTGTATATAGTGCACATTTGTGCACCATCAAGACCATGCACATTTGATCACCATTGGCACCAGCGCATTACCCATAATTATAACCCTAGTGCTATTAATCATGTTTAAATTGTATGCACGGGTGCTATGATATGTGTAGAACACACCACTACTATTATACATACAAAATTCATTAGGAAGGTATATAAATGGAGAGAACAAGTGCTTCACAATTATATTGTACATACTAGTGCTGTCATACAATTAAATGCACCTGATGCCTTGAACATAAGGAAAAGCACCAACATTAGGAATTATAATCATACACTAGGGGTTACATAAATGAAATGCATCAGTGTATCACATTTAAATGGTATGCATCAATGTGTGTGTATGTGAAATGCACTAGAGTGTTTATATGAAACATCGTATGTGAAATGCACTAGAGTGTTTATATGAAACACAACGATGTGTCATTTTAAGAATAGAGCACCATTAAAAAAACATCCACTATGATCTCTGACTGCTGAGTTTTTTTAGTTATAATTGACATCGATTAAAAAATTTGTAAAAACATCAATTACCAATGGTAGATACTACTAGAGTTTTTAGCAAATATTTTATTTTTATAATTTTTCTCAATCTTATAACACTAAAAACTTCTACAAAAACCTATGCTAGAAGGTGTTTTCCTTGTAGTGGAAGCCACAACTAATAAATAAATTGTGAACCTTCTCACACCAAGTGTGACGTGCTTGATTAAGACCATATAGAGATTTATTGAACTTACAAACCAAGGGAACAAGACCATTATGTACGAACCTTGGTGGTTTCTACATATATAACTCTTCTTGGAGGTATCCATGGAGAAAATCAATCTTGACATCCATATGATGAACTTCCCAATTCAATGAAGCAATTATAGAGAGTTTTTTCTAAATTGAACCCATGCAAGAAACCAAAGGAAACACCTTTGAATAATTAATTCCCTATTTATAAGATAATCCTTTAGAAACAAGACAAGGTTTATGTTTCTCAAGTTTTTCATTTGCATCATACTTGGTTTTATAAACCCTTTTGCAACCAACACAAATATTAACTTTAGCTAAGGGGATTAGGTCCCAAGTGTGATTTTTCATTAGTGCATCATATGCAACAACCATATAATCCTTCCATTCTAGAGAGTCTCTTTCTTGAGTGCCAATAATATGATTTGCATTAACCTTGGAGAAGACAAGAACCTATGAAACAATGTGCTTCTGTTGTCATATCGATTATACTTGAAGGGGACGGAGTGAAACATCATCCTAAAGAGTGAATATATCCCACTTAGGCATTGGTTGACCTGGTTAGAGGAAGGACATCAACTAGTAAGAGCTTGGATAGAGAGATCAGAGTATAATGGACTTTAGTGCAAGTAGTACCAAACTAGTAATCAACACGAGCCTCACCATGGGTAGTTGATTGAGTCACTATGGAGGTGGTGGTATAAGAGGCACTTAAAAGAGGAGATTCATGATCAGGTTGTAAAAATGAGAGATCTACTAAGAGATTTGGAGAGGAATATTCTACAATAAGTTTGGGATAAGATCCCATGAACCTTGAGAAAGAATTTCATTAAAGCTTAGATCCCTCTATTCAATAACCTAGTTTGTGGAAGGATCATAGAGGTGATATGCATTTAAAGTTTTACTATAGCCCAATAGAGTGCGGTGTTCACCTATAGGTTGCAACTTGACTAATTTTTCTTTGGGAATATGGGCCCATGCTTGGTATCCAAATATTCTAAAATGAAAAACTAGAGGTTTGTAACCATACCAAACTACAAAGAAATACTAATTAGCATTAAAGGTTTTAGTGAAAGCACTTCTCCTTGCTCTATTTTTAGTAGAAAGTTCTAGCAGAGGTTTTAGCAAAGGTTATATTTTCAGTGCACCTAAAACATTCAAGCACACTAATGCACTATCATAACACACACATTAGATTTCTTATATATATATATATACTTATATATATGCACTACAAATAAAATTTCGAAAAACTACATCCCATGCTCAAATTTGCAAAATAAAGACATTGAAAATGCCACAGGATGCATACATTTAACATATAAATTCCCTTGTGCTTATTATTAACTAAAATGCATCGATACGTCATGCTACAAGGTGCACTATTTTTAGGGATATATATATATA
The DNA here is from genome assembly GCA_027924585.1 of Larix kaempferi. NCBI lineage: Eukaryota > Viridiplantae > Streptophyta > Pinopsida > Pinales > Pinaceae > Larix > Larix kaempferi. Next base: position 23,164,665 of record BSBM01000887.1, read on the forward strand.
TATATATATATATATATATATATATATATATATATAGAGAGAGAGAGAGAGAGAGAGAGAGAGAGAGAGAGAGAGGTGATGGGTTTGAGGTATCTCCCCTCGGGGTTGGGGAGGTGATGGGTTTGACTCTCTTGATCCCCTTGGGGTAAGGCTCCATAATAAAGGTCGATGGTTCACCCCATTTACCATTCATTATTCATGGGGAGGTACTCGAAGAGTTTTCCACAAGGTTGCTCCTTGGGAAAAAATTGAGAAAAAAATTAAAATAAAATTATATATATATGTAATACCTTTAGATGCATCAATGTGTACAATACCATGAGTATTGCATTGGGGATGACAATTAAAAAAAAGTGGTTCCTATCGATGTGCCATATAGATTAAATTGTACCATTGTAGAGTGATACACGGTGCACCGTTATAGGTTGAAAGAAGTTGTTAGGTGATTCCCACTAAACATATAACTGCCTTGGTGCAACATAAACATAAAACCACATTGCTTCATCTTTTTGTAAAAAAATAGTTAGTGATGTGTATTAAACATTGAAATGAATTGATGCATAACACTATCACATGCATGAACAAGGTAGGTTAAAATATTTATAAAAAAATATTAGTGGTGCACCCCATACCTATAAACAAATTGATGCATTAGGATACAAGGCACACCATAGTAGGGTAAAATAAAGATAAAATTACCAGACCAAATTTTCATTTTTCCTTTCCTCCAGTTCTTCACACACATTCAAGCATTGGTGATGTCAATCCCCTTATCAGCATCGTGTTGTTTAGCACTACAAAATTATTGTATTTCAGTAGTCCTCCTCTTACATAGTGGATTTGTGTTCACTTGGAAAATTTTCAAAACCTCTCAAATCTATTTTTTTTAATTTACCTAGAAATAATACCTTTGCAATGAAGTTGAGACCAAGTGAACTAATTGTTATACCTCAATTTACAATTTCACTAATTTAACCTTTTTATTCAATTTTGTTTCCTTTTTTTTGAAAAAAATGCCACTAGGGCGGTCCTATTTTTTCACACACCAAATCACTATGGGTTTACATGTCGCACCACATCATGATGCTCCACTACATTCTAAGAGCAGTGAGATATGAATCATGTGTGAAATTATTGCACTATTTGATGCAATAATGAATGTAATGGAATAGTAGGAGAGGTGCTCAATATCCCCTAATGTGCATCACACAACTATGGTAGTTCCACCAAGCAATGGTGATGCACATCTTGATGATTAAGCATAAGATTATGGTGTTATCTTATTTGGGTGGTGCACTTCCATTCCAATTTATTATTTGTGTAAGACATGACCTGCAGTATCTTGTAATAGTAACACCTTTTTGGGTGTTTATTTGGAATACTAAGCACAATCGGGATGGCACTTCTCTTTTCTATTGGCTCACCAAATAGTCTACATTATGTGTAATGCTCCTCAATGCTCTCAATAGGAATAGTGATACCATTTGTTAGTTTTATGTGTTAATATACATGAATTGGTATTTAGACATCACAGTGACTCAGCCAAAATTTGATTAGCACCCTCCAAGGCCAATGACTAATGTGTACATTAACTTGTGGGGATATATTTTGTGCAAAATGAACCATCTAGAGTACCTGTGTAGGCCAATGGGTGCCGATGCTATCTCTACATTAGGTAGTGACTATGATAACATCTGCAATCTTGTACATTTTCCATATGCAAGGATGGATCAGCGAGGGTGCCAGAATATCCTATTAACACTATCCAAGCCATAAGTCAAGAGAGGTAATATTATCATTAAGTTTTGCTTATCCAATTATATTTTTTTTCTTATTCAATCCATATGTTATTGATTATTATATTTTGTTGGACTTATCTAATTATAGTTATCTACTATTGTGCAAATATTGACTCATATGCTAGTGAGGGGCCTCCTCCCCAACCTCATCCATAGATGATTGATGCTATTAAGTTACTCGGGGAGTGAAGACCTAGCATGTGACAGAGACTGGATCTTTGATTTTTCCACCAAGTCATGGATAAGGTGTATACATTGATGGTTCTCTTTGGAGTTGAGCATTTTTGAACTATAGTGGACGCATGGGATCTTGAGCTTCTGGGGATCTATGCACACCATCCCCATGATATGACATTATTAATGCGACATATTGTCAGTATCCCCATCCTATTCCAAAGGGTGAGGGATGATGAGTAACAAATTGTGATACTTGATCATATGTCTTCTTCATATTCTACATCTTAAGATGACGAGACACATTTGAGGACGCTCCCCCTCCACATCCTCCTCCACTTACATCACCTACTACTCCCACCAATGCACCCATCGATCCTCCTACAACAAAAACTACTTGACCTATTGATCCACATATTGATTCTATAGACATGATTTTATTAGCTCATTTATATCATATAGATCTATATAAGAGTGTAGGGACGGTCTTACACAACAAAGGTAGGAATGCCTCTAACTCTGGTGGAAAACTTAACAGCAATTGACATGTATATTGATTGATGCAATGTATATTTAACTTGAGATGTATATTTAACATTATATTGATTTTGATGTTTCATGCATTTATACTATGCCTTTTCATATCATGTTGACGTTGTTTTATTTATAAAATGTATCATGTGTATGTTAATGGTTAACATTATGAATTATTTCTCAATTTTTTATTAAATTTGAGATGTATCGGGGGTGGTAGGTGTTGGGGGGATTATATACGATCCTGGAGGAATCCAGGTACTAGCATATCCATGGGCCATTTTTGAGGCAACCAATGACCAAGAAATTTTTTTGGATCTCTACCAAGGTCTATTGCTCAACCAAAAAATGGAAATCCAAAATATTACTATCATATGATACTCAACAATAGTTATTAACCATATGAGTTACCATTCATCTCCCAAAGATGCTTATCTATCTAGGATTTTTCAAAGGGTGTAATTTATTGCTAAAAAAAATTGACAAAATATCTTATTTCCAAATATCAAGACACCAAAACAGAGAAGTCAATCATCAATCCAACTAGGATATAGACATTTAAATAGAAAATCTATGGAAAAGTAGGGGGGATTCAATATCCAACCACCTCCCATGAAATTATTTATTCCACACATAAGGATATGATAGTGATTCAATGTAACATAGAAAAATCGATGTGTGATCCCATGCAAATATGAAACACAAAATCAACATTTAATTTGTATAATACAAATCCCTCTCTTGATCCATCGTCAAATTTCCCCACCCAATTCCTATCACTTAAATGCCTAGTCATGAGTCAACATAATGTATGTGGGATATCTCTCTTAGATATCCTTGATGTGTAGATATATTGGAATTCCCCAAGGGAAAAGAACTGTTATATAGTCAAAGGAGAACCTCGACTATCAGCTTGACTCATTACACAAGGTTTCAAGAAACTTCTAAGCATAGAGGAGTTTTATTTTAATCTACCTAATGGTGAACATAGAAGAGGATGGATACAAGGATATGTTAAGGTCAATGGAACACCATCCACTCATCGTGTAATTTGCAACATTTTTGAGTTGAGACAAGGTCTTAGGAGATGTGATTGGCATACGAAAGAGATCTAGGAATGCCATGGACTACTCATCCAAAAATTAGAGAAATAGAGAAAGAATTGGCAACAAGGCCGTGAAGATGAGAAATAACATTGGAACCAACAAATTCAAGAAATTGAAACTCAACTGGAAGCAATGAAGATTAAACAACAGAGGAATGAGATAGTTGCAAGCAAAACAAGCAACATAATGGATGCCATTGAAGAGAAATACAAGGAGCTAATGGTTAAAATTGAACAAATGGACCAGAGTAACAAATTAGCAAAAGAGATGGCATGTTCCTACTCTCCTACTCATTCAGTAGATATATATGGCTTGGAGATGCAAAAATCCATGCAAGAAGCAATGATCCAACAGGACATGAAAAAAATAGTTAGATGAAGCTATACTCTCAAAGACAGTAGGTACAATAATGGCTCATCATGCAAAGACGGGGTCCTCCCCTGCCTTAAAAAAATTCTTTAGTAATGTTATGTAAATTTATTTTTCTAGTAGGACAATATATAAGGTAGTATTTGCTCTAGTTTTGAAAATAGCATAAGTAATCGTAGGAAGATATATCCAATAGGTGGCAGAACAAATTCCAATCATGAGCAAACAATGATAAGTTTAACATATATTTCCCCCCAATTGTATTGCTACACTGGATAGTTCGGTCATAATTTATTTTTAATACAAAATGATCATTCTTGTTATAAAATAAATAAATAAATAAAATTGAGATGTATCAATCATTTAAATTTGAGATGCCATATAATGGTTAAATAGTTTAGGTGAATTCATAGTTGTTCAAGAAGATAAAATATGTTTAGACACTTGATTAAATTATTCAATTAATGATAGCATCATTTGATTTTTTTAAAATAATTTTTTTCTTAATTAGTTTAAGTAAACTTATTATTAATTTTGCTAATATTAAAATTATGATAGTTAAATGTAACAAAATAACTATTCCTCCAGTTTTATATATTGATAAAATATTACATGTTAAATAGCGAAATCAATTTTAAATCAAATTTGATTGACTTTTTAAATCAATTATTTGGATTAAATCTTCTATTAAATCACAACAATAAGTCTAAATTGTTTATATTAAATATAAAAAGAGATAATCATAAAAAAGTCCTTCAACTAAAGTGATCTTGATAAACTACAAAAAGAGACAACATACATATTGTACACTTAAAAATGATTCACAATTCATTAAAGACATTTAAGTTCCAAAACAATTTTATTATTTTTCAATATGATTCTTAACTTGTCATATTAAACATTATAAAATGAAGAAGAAATTATTATGACATAGTATTGATTTTTTTGAATTTTTAATAGTGTGCGATAACTAATGGCATGCCTAAATATATTCGATAAGTATGTTTGTGAAATCACCACTAATCATACTTTTATTCTCTACCATGAATTGGGTCGATCATTTCTTTAAATAACTATTATCACATAACTACAAAAATTAATTAAAATTGTAATAATTAAGAATACATACATAGTAGGCTAATTTTAGAAAACCATACTAAAATGATAACGCTGAAATAAAACATGTACACATCACTCTCCAATGCTATCACCTTGATTATCTTCATTGCTTGGCATGATAACATTGTTGTTCTCAAAAACATGTTTTGATCTCTGATTGTGTCTTAGTATGAACCACCAATCCCTACCAAACACATTAGAGTAAAATATCACTTGGTTGAAATGTTTTAAGAAAACATAAGGATCATTCTTTTCATCCCACATCTTTTGAATATTTGTATAAATGAATATAATGATAAGTTAACAAGCTCATGTCAATCATGAGCATTATATCCCTCCTTTTGAAGGTTTAGATATGTATTGTGAAACATTAGAGAGTGTTCAATGCCATTAATGCATTTTTTTTCTAATTTGACCTTCTTAAGGTCTTGTAAATTATTTCCAACATCTAAATACTATCTATTGTTGTTATCGTGGGATCAAATTGTGTACAGAAGTATTAAACCATCACGATCTAGTTCTATTATTTTTAGTTGAGCTTCAAAATGCCTCTATTGAGATATTGTATCTCCAATTTGGGACCTTTGAATATTGTAGTATGGTTCCTTTGTCTTTTTGAAATGTGACTATAAAAAATGTGTTTTCCATTATGGAAATTTTACATACAAATTCATGTTAGGTCATTAATATTTCTATAGTGAATAATTTTTTTACCTCTAACTTCATTTTCCCTAGTTGAGCATTTATCCTTGCTTTTTATGGATATCTTTAGACATTATTCATATTTTTAATGTTATTGACTCAACAAATTTATGGTTCATCCTCTTAATGATAGGTCATATCTTCAATCCTTCCATTGTATATAATGAATAAGTTTAATCTTTTAAGGTTATTGTTTTTTTCTCAAATATTTCAATTTACATGAAGAGTTTCCATTGTATATAATGAATAAGTTTAATCTTTTAAGGTTACTGATTTTTTCTCAAATATTTCAATTTACATGAAGAGTTTAGGCCTCATTTCAAATCTTATTGATGTATTCTTTTATTATATTGTGTTGACGAATTCCTGCAACATGGGTTAGCAAAATACTTGAAGGGTTGTGACTTAGATCACAAACAAATATAAGAGTTAGAGCAAAAAAACCATTCATCAACGTAAACATGCAATCAAAACTACGAATAAACTCATAAGAAAGTGGTTGGAATAAGAATATCATTGACAGCTGATTGGATGCTTTACATTAACTTACCAATGAATATGGAAATTATGCAAAATACATGCATGAGAGCAGCTTGATGGAGTGAATATTGTTTCGAATACCACTTTGTTAGGAGAGTTATTTGATTCTTTCAATGCTATTAGCTTCTTTCCTTGGTACATGGAGGCTAAACAAGGGAGACAGGAAGAAGTGGTCTTTAATTCTCTTAATAAGATAATAGCATAACCATGATATAAATGGGAATTATATGGTGTGACCCCTGATGGTCTATTTATAGTTTTTGATGAGAATCCCTTAAGAATCCTCTCTTTGACTTAGCTTTAGTTTGAACAAAGAGCTAACTCTATGCATACTAGTGATAAGAGGATTTGTTTTAGTTTGAATAGAGATCTAACCCCATCAATACTAATAATTAGAGTAGTTAAAGAGAAGTTTGACACCTCGTAACAACTTCTTTGGAGTTGCATGCACACTAATTAGGTGGATATTGTTACACATAAATTTTGTACTCGTTATTATTACGAACCATGTACACTCTATCCTTGCCTAATTACCTGACGTACTTGACCAAAATCCTTGGAATATGAGTCATGAGGTTTTTTCCTTGTAAAAACTATGTTTAGAGAGGTCAACGCACCTTGATTTATAACAGAGCATGTCTTTCTCGATAGATGCACCTTGCTCCATTACAGACCGCGTCATTGGTGCATGTTGCTAGTGTATGGGGTGCATCGATGCCTGTACGGAGCAAAAAAAGAGAAGTTTTGAGAAGTCTCTCGAAGGAGACCCTCGTGGAGACTTATCCCTTCCATATAGGGTGGATCTTAATCGCCTCCTAGATTAGTAGGATCCCACCTCCTCCTTCTCCCTAATCCTCTCCTCTCCTCCTCATCTATTTTGTCCTATAAATGACGCTCCTCTTCATGGGATAGGGGAGTTGAAATGAGGGTAGCCAAATGTTGTAGAAATTGAACCAGGAATCCATTCTTCCATGTTTGGAAAATTGAGGCAAGGTTCCATTGGAAAGGATCTTCAACACCAAGGCTTCATTGGTTGTAATTCTTTCCTCTATTTTAATTAATACATCAATGTCTTCCTTTCCCATAAATGATGTGTAATTTCATTTATAGTAGTTATCCTTGGTCAATTGCTTAGATGTATCATTTTATCTTGTAGTCTATTGTCTTTGTCATTTTGAGTCTTTTGCAGGTAATCTCTTCATCAACAAGCAGGATTGCGAAAGCTTCAAGCTACGAGGACGACATCCGTAAATAAGGTATGAACTGGACTCTTTGTATTCAAGTAATTTGATAGATCTAGGGAAAGGTTTTCATTCTTGTTTTGCTTTGTTCTAGATCCGAACTATTCGTACTAGGGAGATCGGTTGGTGTCCACACCGACGGATTTACTCGTTAACAGATACACTCCTTGATGCCCATAGATAATCCCAAATTCCAAAAAATAAGAGATTTTGAGGGGTCGTGTAGTTCTTGAGGGATATTTTGCATTGTTCGCACACTTAATGAGACAATGTCTATGGTATTCCAGTTTGGGAAATTGGTCAATATCTATGATGGACTCCTGAGAGTCAAACTTTGCTAAGAGGGGTCACATGATGGAATGAAGGAACTAATGGTGTGGGTTATGCATATGGTGATGATCTACTCAAAGAGTCCTAATAGTATAGGGGAGTAATATTAGGTTTTAATAGTTACCCCTTGATATATGAGGTTAGGAGCTAATCATTTGATCAAAATGCATAATAGTTTCTTTTATATAAAAAAGGGAGTTTCACCAAGGAAGGAGTGGATTGATCAAAGAAGGAGAACCACCCCTACAGAGAGACTAGGAGGATCACCTGAACAAAAAACAAACCAAAGTGTCTTATAGTAAATGAGATCTTAGGCGTATCCATACTTGTCAAGATGTATCAATATTATACAAGAGGGACCAAGACTTTGTGAATCTAGGTCGATAATATATAAAAAGTGATCATGGAAAAGAAGGGCCTTGGTAGAGTACAATAATGGGATGGTGGTAGAGAATAAGCCACATCAAATTGCATAAATACAATAATTAGGAGATCATATCGTTGGAGAAAAGGAGATGCAATTTTAGGGTTACATCAAAATAGACAACATGATCACTAGTGAACTTTGTATCTATGTTGTAGGAGAAGAGGGCACGAGCTTAACAAAGAATATGTAGCGAGCTACCTAAAGGGAAAATCCTACATCAAAGTTGGGTCATTTGGCACTAATCTATAAATATAAAATATCAACTAAGAAATTTGGATGGCTACCTAAAGTGAAACTCCCTCTTGAGGTTGGGACACCTCACACATGTCTAGAACTCTAGGACAATCAATCGCCACATGTGGGGAACCACCCAAAGAGAAACTACCTCTTAATGGTTGAAAAAAACCCACACAATTGTGGGGGACCGAAGAAAATAATTGATACATTGGGACCATGAAAATGTATGAATCTCAATGGTGTGATAAGGTGTTGGAGTCAAGCACTTGAGAAACTACCAAGGAAAATAGCAATGGAATATAAAGGTGCACATGGAATATAAATCTGATTATTTAAATACAAAATGCCTCGAGGGAGATAAATTTAGGAATAATGCATTAAAAATTCCTCGAGGTAGATTAGTCTGGTATTAATACATTAAAAAACGCCACAACAAAATGGTCCTAGATGAAGTATGAAATCATGGAAATTGAAAAGTACCATTTTGAAGAGCTTCAAATTTGGAATCTAATGATGCAAATGGCATGTCAGTTGGAAACTATATGAGGGCATAGGAGGCCAACAAAGAATTAGAGTTTGGGATATAAATTGGGAAAAGACCCAATTCCAATTAATTTGCTCATGTGGAGCTTGGAGACTTGCAAATCTAGAGTGTGCTTTAGATCCTGTGTAGCTCATTGTGGAAAAACCAACAGGAAAGCTTGGGTTTTGAGGGTTTCAATTTGGTGGCATTATCCTCATCTTCAATTTTAGATATTTAGTTTTTCAATTTCAGGGTTTCTCACTAAGATCCTCCCCATGGCCCATTTTTTAAATCCTAGCATAAATTTATAGGGTTTTCCTGCACTAATAATGAAGAAAATAGCCAATATCTATGTTGGTCCAGTGGAGGAAAGACCCTGGTTTCTTGCACTGGCCCAATGCAGAAAAAGGGTTATTTCCTACGTCGAGGAGGGGGGAATGGATTCCTCAAGGACTAGAATCTTTAATTTCATTATTGTGTAGGGATGGTAGGTTTTTAGATTTTATGTAGAGAGCAAGAGTTTGACGTTTTGTGGGAGCAAATCCACAATTATTAGGTCATGTGTGGTTCATTGGCTAGACATGGGCTACTAAAGTTCTTAGAGAACCCATTAATGAGAGTCGGTAAGGGTTTTTTGTCTAGGATGGTCCATTGTTAGGATGTGGATGAAAGCATGTTCATGATATAGGGGGAGTCGATTCCCTCAATAGTTGTTAATGTAAACACTACAAGGAAAAGGCCTTGTACTGGAGGTCATAGCGGAGGTTTTTAGTGTTACAAGATTGGAAAAAATTGTCGAAAAAAACTCTGCTACAACCTCCACCAATGGTAGCGGATGTTTTTATGGAGGTCATAACGGATATATTTTATAACTAAAAAATACTCAGCGGCCAGATGTTTTAGCGGATGTTTGTTCATCGGTGCGCTTAATTGAAATTACATGCCCCGGTGTGTGTCTTAATAGGACACACTGGTGTTGTACGATTAAATAGTTGCACCGGTGCACTCAAACAGAACAAGCAGTGGAAAGCATCAAATTTCAACGTTGCACCAGTGATTGCATATAGAATATACGCATCGGTGCTTGTTTACAACATAAACACATCGGTGCGATATTTTAAATCATATGCATCTTACATTTTTTAATATTTTTTAATTTTGTTGGTGGTTTCCATTTATCAGAGCGCACCAGTACATTTAATATTCAAACACATCAGTTCTTACAAAATATCAAAATGACCCAGTGCATTTTAACACATAAAACACACTCTGAGCTTAAAAACAAAAAAACTGGTGGGCATAAGCTTTGATCGTTCTCAATGTGCATAAGCCATCTACATGAACCAGTGCAATCCATAGAAGAAAACGTACCGATGCGTAATGTTAGTATAGGCACACCGGTGCGACATATATTATTGAAAGCACGACATATGATTATTTGAACAATGGCTACTAACATTTCGGTCAAATATATATATTATATTTTTATTTTTTTAATTCCATTATTCATATGAAATTGAAATATTTGTTTATAATAAAATTCATTTCAATTTTAATTGTTGCGTTTGTTTGGATTAATTTCTTAAATCATAGATGCAAGAATCTATTGTAACATTTAATCATCCATACATTTAATTACCAATGTAACATTTGACAATAATATTGAAGAATGCAATAGAATAAAAAAGTTTATTTTATTATATATCAATAAGAGTGCTTTTGTCATACAAAATACGACAAACTAGAGACAACAATAATCAAAATGTCAACATTCATGTAATTATTGTTACACTTATTGATAAATTGTTGTTTTTCAATTCGGACACTATGTCTAGTACATTATTATACAAAATGTATGATTTTCACAGACAATTATTTCAAAATATACAACAAGCTACAACAGCTTGCATTAACATCAAAATTAAATACGAAGCATCATTCTTCGCTAGAACTATTATCGGTGCTCAAGCCACTTGCATCAATTGGGTTATTTGGCCAAATGTTTGTTGATTGTCTCGATTGTTTTCCTCTTCTTCAATTTCCATCTACAAACATAAAAATAAAGTGTACTGGGTGTATCTACATTGCCAGCGGGAATAATGAAAAATAAATAGATAGATAGTATACATGAATGTAAATTGAAAAGTGACATACCATAGAAATAATTGACTCATGAATGATACACATTATCTCAAAACCAAATATCATTCCTTCTATCAACAAGTCTTATGTTGGCTCCACTCCATACTATGTTTTCTCCAAGTGTTATGCCCCATCTCAAATCATAGATTTAATATAAAGGATTTTTGTTGTCTTATTAATTATAAAATGAGATAAGTAAAACAACATAGAGACTTTCAAAATCCACAATTAATTTTTGATACGCCAACATATACTCACAACCCTTGCTTAACCCAATGTCAATCAATTCTTCTAATGGCTCATATTTGTATGTTAACACATGTTTGAAGACATCCAAGGATTTCCAGTGAAAACATAAAAAACAAATATACAAATCACAACCCCTATGAAATCTTAATTTCTTACAAGGAAATCACAAATACTCACAAACTTTGCTATCAACCCCTTTTTTCTTTGTTGTCTTGTCTTGTGTGTTGATTGGGCTCCATTTTGTTTTCTTTTATGGAACAAAACAATTGAAAAATAATATTTAATGTTGAATTAATTAATGAGATGTATAGCATAAACCTAAAAACCAATGATTTCATACGTTTGAAGCACATTGTTGTTGAGATGGCTCCTCTGCGATGCAATTATGGCCATTTCCTTGACCATCTCCTTGTACACTTTTTTGGACATCCCTACTAGCACATTTTGCATATCACCTCGTTCATATTTTGGGATTCTCATAATCTTCCTGAAAATGTAAAGTGACATTAAACTATTTTTTTGTTGATATGAAAAATAAATATAGCAGAATTAAAATTATTGAATGAATGATGCTTTGTAATAGTTATAGGTACATATTATACATAAACATGTTTAGGAATATTACTTTTTGAATGATTATTTTTTCATGTTGTATGTTTTTCTATTGAAATCTTGACAGGTCTCATTGACCATTGCTCTAGGAATGCCTCTTGTAGTTTACATATGACCCAATTATTCGAATCATTTGATTGGTTTATGTATTGTAAGTGAAAATTACTTATGTATGTTCTTTCCACTAAATCCCTCATAGTGTTATAAAATTATTTGCCCCTTCTATTAACTTCTAGCACCACTCCAGATGAGCTAAGGACCAATTGATCATCATTTGCATCTTCCATAAAAAAACATCTTATGATGACATTGATTTATGTTGCTATCATACCCTGCATAACATTCAACATATGTGAATTACGTTATTTGAAACATATTAGTTAATATTCTTAAGTAGATTATTACTCGAATTTGAAGAAATAATTCATATTGACTTATTTTTTATTCACCTGATTCATCCCTCTGCAACTTTTCCATCAATGTTTTATGCTCTTCTGGACTCAGTTTGGTAAGAATCTTATTGAGCTTCCTCATTTTTTGTCTCTACATGTCACACATTAACCAATACATATTAGTTTACATTACAAATAATTCAAACAAATTAATTTAAATACATAAATTAATTCAGGGGAGGCAGGTGCGGGAGGGGTTATTTATGACCCGGGAGGAAAAATAATCAAAACCTATGCGTGGGGTTTGGGAAAGCACATGAATAATTACACATAATGGGACACACTTATGCAAGGTATGGAATGCATGTACGAGCTTCAACTTGAATACTTCAATGTTTTTGGTGACTCCTGGATCGTAATCCAATCCATGAATTGCTTCCAGAGCACTAAGGAGATAAAGAATGGTTTTCAATGAAGAATTTCCAAGTTTTTTCCCAATATTTTTAAGGTTCATTTTCCCATATCAAAAGAAGTCATAATGTGGAAGTGGATATGTTGGAAAATGTGGGTGCAAGGCTTAATCAATGGGTCTTATCGCTTAGCAACTCTCCCCCCCTCATGAAATGGTTGTGCGCTCTCCAATGACAGAGTTAATGGTTGATCTACCCAAGGTAATGTGGATTAAATCTAAGGTTTTCCACTGGTTGACTTTCTTTCTAGATGGATCGCTGGTGGTTCAGGATGGCAAGGGAAGGTCTCATCGTCTGCTGCCTTCATTACCTCCCAGACTCCCAACTTGTGATAAGTGTAATGGTATATGGTACGAGGTTCCATGCGATATTATGGACACATACTCAACACAATATAAGATGGATTATATTAGAAACCTCCATATGCAATTCACTTCATTTCAATGCGCTGAGCGCTTTTTCCCTAAAACGGAGCAGTTGGTGCAGAAGGTTTCTACCATGGTCGAGAGATATCTTACTTTGAACAGTGAAGCAAATTTTCCTCACCTGGAAGAGGAAACCACCTTGAAATACGTCATGCAGGAGATTAACGTAATTAAACATGATATGTCGAACATTAAGAAGATGGCAAGGTGTGTTTTCAAGGTGACAAAAGAAATTCTGGATGAATCCAGGCGAATTGCCCTGGACCTGTCTTGTTTTGGATTTCGTCTGGAGGATGCTGAGATTGGATATAGGGTGCATACTAGTGGAGTGGAAGAATTGAAGTGGTGCATATCTGAGATGGAACAAGTTTTGAATGCAAGGCTTGAGGGGGTTCGCGGAATGGTAGCAGAGCTACGTAGGTTCATGCAGGAGCAGAGTATGAGCTCCTCTGGGTGGAATGAAAACCACTTTGTTCAATTGAAGGAGATTTTAGAATAAATCCAAGCAGATGTCAATAGTTTGTACCAAGGAAATAGCGAGCCAACCAAGGAGCATGCATATGTTTCTCCAATAGAAGAAGCCTCAGTTATTCAGCCTGAAATTGATGAATATTTTCCCTAGGAATGATGTTCCTGCCTCTCTGTCTCTTTTAAGTTTATTTAGATTTTTCTTGCAAGTTACTAGGAGGATTGTTTATTGTGATATACATTGTAAGAAGCAGTAGAACCAGTTTTGATAAATATCGTAAAGTCTCGGAACTTATAAAGGTTTTTGTTGGTTTTGTATGTACTGAAACTCTATTTTCGGACCTTTGTTCCAGTTTTTGCAGCCCTGGGGGCATTTGTATTTCCACCCTTTCATAATATAAATCTACTCTTCTTGTTTCTGTTAAAAAAAATACAGAAATTAATTAAAAGTACTTTCATTCTTCGTAATTTTGGATGTTCTCCCATCATGTTGATTAAAGTTGTTGTTCCTTGAACTCATACCATGCATTTTCTATCAATAAACAACATGTACCATTAAATACACAATATATCAATATATTATACAAACAAATTACAAACCTTCAAAATATGACAAAAAAATAAAATTAAATAAAAAAACAATAAATTTGATATCAATGCGCTAAATATGTGAAACACCTCGGTGCATTAAAATAAATAAGACGCACCACAAACAAAGAACTGAGATACGAAAATCAACTTTTACGTTTTTATAAAATAAAAAATGGCGTGACGTGGATCATATCCGGTGCGCTATGTTCATGACCACACTAGTGCGTTCCCGTAATACAAACACACCGATATTGACGCATGCATTTTTTAATTGAAAAATGAAAATATTTAAAAATAAAACTTAACAAGGCCGAAATGGTTAAGGATTCAACCAATAAAGTGGCCCCATATCACCCTATGCTTTCTATATATAATCACAAGCTCAGTAAATTCAAAATCTCTAAAAGGTGAAATCGTGATTCTATATAACAATAGAGGGATTTAAACCCTAATGTAAAATTTTGTAGACACATTAAATGAAAAGAAGCAGTGAGAAAATAAGGGTTGCAACATTGAAGTTAAGTATGAATTTTTTTTTCTAAATCTAGTTAAACTATAAATAAGATAATACGATCAACAATAATATTTACATACTTGAAATTTCTATTATGCAGAGTTTTGTTTGATTCACCATACCTAACAAATTTCAACCCTTATAACTCCTTCTAGTTGGTCCAAACTCCTTCCACATAAGTCTCTCTTCCAAAACTCTCCCCTGACATTTTCGGCAAAAGAATGAATCAATGTTTAGGTTTTTTGCTTTTAAACACTATTTAGAATTACCTTTCGAACTTAAAATTGCCGCCCTTTTTTTAATTTAGGGAAAAAAAAGTTTGTGCAAATTTTTTAAATTTTGATTCTTTGCAGTTCGGTGTGCATGTTGTAAAGTCACACCAGTACATACTTAAGTAAAATGCACCATCCTAACAACAATTTAAAAACTTGTGCCATGGTGCATGTATATTTTGAACTTCGCAGTGCGCTTTTATGTAGGAAACACACTTGTATGAATTATGATGTAAAAATGCATGTAGAAATATCCGCTACCAAATGTAGTGGATATTTACCATTGCATGGGGCTTTTGCAGATGTTCTTTTATGGTGTGTTTTGTATATGTGAGAGCACCGGTGCATTTTGTATATGTTAGCGCACCGGTGTGTGCATATATGAATAGACGCATCGGTTTAATTTGAAAATCCTCTGGTTTTATGTGTCCACTTAAAATTATATATTCATCACAAATGTTCTTTTTGTATTTAACCACACCAATTACAATATTTCATAGTATATATATGTTCTTTGAACTCACCTTATTCTTACAAAATGGTTTCCAAACTATATTGGAAGTTATATTGTGATATAGTTCTTGAAAATATTTTAGGACTGTAGAGACATATATTGATTGTTGATTTGGATCAAATGCAGGGAGAAGAGTTTGTAGTATCAAATGGCCAATTCTTCAGATTCTAGCTAATTCCATCTTGTTCAAATTTCGATAAGTTATCCCTTTCCATCCCCATTAAGTTCAGGTTTTATTTATATTTTGACTACTTATTTGAATTGATGTTACTTATCCATGTGAATCTAAATATCGATTTATTCTTTATTGCGGGATCCCGATTCAGGTTCTATTTTGGACACACAAGACATTCCACTAGTTTCAAACTGTCGTAAGGTATTATCAGGAGAAAGATATAACAAGCAGTTCCTGGATGAAAATGAGAAGTCGCAGCTTTACCTCGCCAATTGTAAATGCCATCTTCAAGCTACCATCCTAGTTCGTCGATTATAATTCGTTGTGAGTTGGAACTCTTTTATGACACCTCAGTAGTTTTTGGTTGTTCAAAATATCAAGGGTTGAAGGAGAACCCTCAGCATGTGACACTCACCCATTACACCAATGATAGATTACCCAATTTTGATGGTCTAATACCCCCTTCTGCAATAAAAAAATCCAATAAGTGATATAGAAAAGACACGCAGGAACACTTCCCTATGCTCATTTTTTAAAATTTTGGAAGCCAAAATAACGATGTCTCATCCTAAATTGACTAACCCCTATGCATATGTTCAGTCAATTGAAATTTCTAGTGATCCAAAGTATGATATGAATGCAACCCAACCCATCTCTACTAGAAGATCCAAAAATTTGCATGGGTTGAGAGAAAAACTATCCAAGTACAAACCAAGGTCAATCCAATTGTTGGAGGGTAGCGATGATTTCTCTCTTCCTGTGAATTTGCAAAGTAAATATCAAACTTCTTACAATTGTGCTTTGTATGGTGCTTGGTTGTCTTCTCTACATGTGCCTGATGTTGGAACCGAATTCTCTTTTTTTGGTAATTGTTTTATGATTACCAAGTCTAATATAGATGTTGCAAATATTGGGTTGTTTATCCTTTCACATGTACTCATTCCTCCCTAACAGTCAGTAGTACTTATGCCATTTTTCGGTCCTATATTTTGTCGGTCTGATTACTTGAATATTGTTAAATACAAGCACAACATTTCCATGAATAGTATGTGCATAAATGGTTATGTTTCTGGAAACTTTAACGGGAAGAACCTATTGTATATAGATGGTCATTCACGCACTCATGGGAACATTTCAAGGTTCATAAATAGTTCTAGGTGCTCTTTATTTTCTACAAATTGTTCATTTGAGGAACACTTCAATGACCAGGAGTTATTTATGAAAAGGAAAGCATCCATATTTTTTGTTGTACATGCAGTATGTAGTTTGTATCCTGGTGACGAGTTGTTAATAAACTATAACTTTTGTATACCACCAACCACTCGTCAAAGACTCCTTGCATTTGGATTACCTTTAGACGTTCCCTTAGGGTGTAAGGCAAAAAAACATTGATTAATTGTATTTGTTAATTTTCAATGGGATTCATGTTAATGTATTACTCAGTTTGAAATTATGTTTTATAAATTGTTAATTTAATTTATAAATTCAATTTGAAAATGTGTTGCTCAATTTTAAATTTTTATATTTAATGTGGAATTGATGTTAATTTATCACTCAATCTGAACGTTTGCTTTATAAATTGTTTACAGCTTAACATTTTCTATTGGAAGTGCTTGTGGTTCTATAACAATTATTTTCTATAATGCTAGATCAAACCATTTGCATTGTGCTTACTAACATCATTGATGTAATGTTCAATATTTTTGAAATCAATATTTTCATGATGAGCAACCTGCCTACCATCTTTCCGTTGCACCCTAGTACAATGTCAAATCGAGAGAAAGCTAAAAAAAGAGCGCAACTTGGAGAGGAAGCATACCAAGCATGGTTGAATCAACCACCTATTCAATTTCCACTACATCCATCCTCGCCAATTAGGAATGCCTACAGTAATATTAGTTCTTCATATGTTGGAAATGGATGCAATGAAGTAGAGGTTGGCATGGATGATTTATTATGACAAAGGAGTTTCATGGATGCAATGTTGTTACATATATTCTAGTACAATGAGCTAGGGGATGACGCTCATATCACTGAAGTCTTTTTCGAAAGCCTTAAATCGACTTCCACCACACCTCTCTTTGGACCTAGCAAGTCAAAGTATACACAGTTGGGGAAAACAATGTTACTGTACAACTTGAAAGCAAAGTATGGCATGTCAGACGCATGTTTCTCAACAATGTTGAGGTAACTAACCATCAACTACATTATATTTTGAGGAATCTTGTGACACAATCATCATTGAAAATGGTCAATTTTATGAATGTTAAATGACATTGTACATTTGTATTTACCACTAACTATAGGTTATTCAAAGATAAGGTACTTCCAAATGATAAAGTATTTCCTGACAGCTGCAAAGAGGCAAAGCAAATGTTGAAAATGTTGGGTGTAGAGTACATATCATATAATGCATGTCCCAATGATTGTATTTTATATAGAGGCTAATATGCAGACAAAGAGATATGTCCAAAATGTGGGCATGACAGGTATAAAGAATAAAAAAAGAAGGCTAAATCACATGGTCCTCCTCATAATATACTGAGGCACATGCCTATAATCCAAAGGATTCAAAGGCTCTTTTGTGCAAAGAATTAGCTATGCTGCAAGGATGGCATGCATCAAAATGAAGTGCGGAAGGATTTATGCGAATCCCAATAGATTCAATCACCATTAATCATATAGAGGATACATGGCCCGATAAATTCAAGGATGAAGTATGCAACCTCCGATTGAGCATAGCCATTGATGGCGTCAACCCATATTCCCAACCAAACAACATATATACTGTTATACCTATAGTAGTGATCAATAACAATATCCCCCCATGGTTGTTCGTGAAGAATGTTGGCTCTTGTAGTCCCTGGTAGAAGACAAATGAAGAATATGGATATTTACCTATAACCATTGATCAATGAATTCAGGGAATTATGGGAAGGGATACAGGTATATGATGTGTCAAGACCCATCCCATCAGAGAGGAGTTTTATGTTGTATGGCATATGTGCATACACCACACATAATTATCCGAGGTTAGGAATTTGACCAGTTAAATATGTTGTTTGACTTGTTTATATTCAAAGCATTAATTTTTGGCATATTTAATTCGGCGCAACTGTCTTGATCTTCAACACTAACGTGCTCTCTTTACTATAACATCACATGTCTTGTAACAAAATGTTATTATGGATGTAAATGTTGTGGACCTTCTATGAAGGTTAGGTGGTCCAAATACCTACAAAAGAAAATGTATGACTTCTCTAGGGTATTCCTCCCAGAAAACCACTCTTATAGAATAGCAAGATCTGCTTTCAATGGTAATTGAGAGAGAACCCAAAGGCTTGAAATAATGACATTGGCTAACTAGATCAGGTCATATAATAGAGAGAAGGAGAAAGAATACGCGGATATGTTTGATTCAAATGTGCAACCTATGATCAATGATATTGAATTATTCAACACCTATGTTGACAAAATGCCCAAAGGGATGAAAAGGAAATTGATATTTTATGAGCTCCCATATTGGGAGCATCTTAATATTGACCACTCACTATGTCCCATGCATATATTTAAAAATGTGTCATGTTCTTTGTGGTGTCACATATCATCCAATAAAAGTGACAAGTTGGTTGTCATGAAAGATCCTAAAATACTAAAAAGAAGCATTGGCCAAGACAAGAAAATAGAGGAGAGGCTAGCCTCTCTTTTTCAATTAAAAAGGGGATGTCCCATGGATTTTGAAGAAAGATTATCTTAATTTGGAAAAGGAAGTTATATTGGTGTGAAGACGCCTTATTTTTATGGGTCTAATCTACTATGCTACTTCACTGCAGATGAAGAGTTGTCATGTTTGAAATCATATGGCCATCTCAACCTATTAAGGGTACGTAAATGTCAAAAAATTGTTTTTACTTTTTATTTATGTCTTTTACCACACAAGTTAAAATGCAATTCACTTTTTGTGTCTACTTTGTAGTATCATTATCCATTGTTTGTCGGTGGATGTGTGAACCATGAATTTCCCGATGACCTATGGCATGCCATATCTAAACTATCTGCACTTGTACAGTGGATCACATCAAAGGATATTTACATCGCTAGCATTACATGATGGCGTCAAGAGATAACTAAGAGTGTTTGTATGTTTGAGAAGGAATTGTCGCCGATTTTCATGGACTTGCAAGTTCATCTTCTAATTCACCTAGTCGATGAGGTTTAATTAGTGGGGGTGGTCTCATGTCATTGGATGTTATTCTTGGATAGGTTCATGAAAAAAATGAAGGGATTTGTTCGAAAAAGGAAAAAATAAGAGGGGTCTAGGGCAGAGGGGTACATAGTATATGAGTCGTTCTATTATGCCAGTGAGTACATCAAGCAAATTGACCACACACTAGGTGCAGTGATTTGGGATGATGAACATGATGAGGAGAAAATGGAATGGGAGGTACTGGAAACGAACAAAAAAAGGCGCATGATAAAGAGTAAGTCACTTATTGTTCGATATTCAAATTTCCACATAGTAAATATTCATAACGAACATCAAAATCTAATATATTTGATCCCATACATACTGAATGCAATTTTGTTTCCATGAATACAACAAAAAATTCAGAAATTGATGCAATCTATAAATTCATTCTTTACAACGCGAAGGAAACACAATCGTGGGTCTCATTGTATGAAGAGAAGAGGAGGAAATGGGACATTGACAGAAAAGAATTTAGGCGGTTGCACGATAGAAGCATGACTTTTTCAGATCATTTAAAAGAAAATATGGCAATGATCAGTGCCAACAGTTGGGTTTCAAACCAAGTCAGAGAGAAATATGGTGCATCTATTCATTACCCTCCTGAAGAGGAGGATGCACTAAACATTGGGATCGGGTGCAGCAACTCAGTATTAAAATATTTATGTACATTTCTAACTTTATAATACAACTTTGAATTATAACATCTATGTTTAATATATTAATGGTTGGGTTATTAGACATATGACACCATCATTTGTTAATTTTTATTACGGGTGCATTCATTCCCATCTATGTGGGCTTATGGACATCATTTTCACACCAAGGATGCTGATGATGGGCGTGTTACACAAGATTGTGGAGTGGAAGTTGAGTTCAACCAATCTAGTCATGCTAGCCACTGCGATCGAAACTTGATAGGAGGGATGTTGGGTTATGTCGGAAAGATACAAGAGATTATTGAACTGGACTTCTCATATTTCCGATGTTTTATTTTTAGGTGTAGATGGTGGGACACATTCAACAAGAAGAATTTAAAGGAAGATCATGATAGAGGGTTGATATGTATCAACTCTAGAAAGATGTGGGATGAAAGTAAGGAGCCTTATGTTTTCCCAAAACACTGCAACCAGGTGTTCTTTTCCCCGGATGTGTTGGATAGATATTGTTGGTTCATATTAAAACACGACCCTAGATCAAAACATGTTTTTGAGAACAACAGTGTTATCATGCCAGCCGAGGAAGATAATGAGGGTGATGGCAACGAAGAGTGAAATGTACATGTTTTATTCCAGCATTTACAGATTGAGATATCATTTTGTCACTGTTATCTTTGATTGTCTAATTATATTGTTTATTTTTCATGTTATGATAGTGGAAATGGAAAGTTAATTATTGAATGCAGTGTTTAAACAATTTCAGTTAGTTAACAACCAATTGATATGATGCGAAATATATATGGTTTAATTTCTATGAAGTAATTTATGATTGTATGGAAATATTATATGTCATTGTCCAAATTACTCATATTATGTTTTGTGTATACATATAAATACACCATGAAAACAACTTACATGATTCAATTTTATTTTTGTGAATGTAAAGGCTAGCATATTCTTCATGACTTGAAGGTGGTCTCAAATTTCTATATTCATAATTCAATGCTTGTATTTTATATTTTTTTTGTTATATATAATGTTAAGAATTATAATTGCATTAATTTATGATATTTCTCTTAGAATGTAGTGTTTTTTTATTATATGATTCGATTAAATTGAATTTTTGTTATAATGTAATGTTTTTTCTTGTTTTTTTATTGTATTTATAATGTTAACTCCAACATAGAAAATGACACATTTGTAATCTTGATGGAGATTGAAAATTCAACAATTTTTTTACTAATGTTGAGCTCTACAATGACTTAATTTATGGCCTTTATAACAATGAAATTTACAACAAAATTTATGGTGCTCCCTAATTTATCCATCAATATTTCAATGTTTGTATTTCATGATGTTTTCATTATAAATAATGCTAAGAATTATAATTATGTTAATTTATAACACTTTTGTTATAAGGTTTGCAAATGTTTTTTGAATGGCAATAAGAGAGAAAAAATGGCTTTAAGGATGAAGGTGTAGGTATGCTGGAATCTTCTTTAGGAGGAAAAAAAATGGTTTTAAGAGAGAATCTTATTTTCCCTTTGTAATAAAAGAATTAAATATGATATATTAATTAAGTTGGATTGAATTTCTTCATCTCTCTATTTCTAGGAGGTTAAAATCCATCTTAGAATTGGTTAAGACAATAAGGATTTAAATGACTTGCAGTTAACAAAGATGTATATATGCTTAATATTTGTTCACCATATTTTATGGTTTGTAAATAAGTACGCAGTTTTGATTTGTAAATTAAATCCATGGTTGTATATTTGACTAAAAATATTCTACGTTTTCAACATTTTTCGAACATAATTTCCGTCTTATTTTGTTCGGAGTCTGGTTGGAAATCTTTAAAAAATGTTAGAATTGCATTGGTTATGAATATATTTATGGATTCAAAAACACAATTTAAACACTTCCAAATTTATATTTTACCCAAAACAAATTTACCAGATTCCGACCAAAACCCATCGTAAAATCCAAAACGTAGAATAAATAGACTGCTCCATATATAATCATTGATTTAGACTTTATTAATGTAAATTTATAATAACATAATTCTATGTTAATCTAATTTATATAACTAATCTGAATCTATACTATTTTAGAAATTAGATATATTCATTGACAAATTCATACATGAATATTTGATATCCTAAATCTTGAATAGTTTTGGAATTATTATTCAATACAAAAAAATTATTGTTATTAAATAAAAAATAATAATAATAATATTAACAAAGTAATAAAACATCAATAATTAATTGAATTAATATAAATTTACAATCATTTATATATAATTAATTTGATTAGTATATGTTAATAGTTAATCCAATTTATATAAATTTACTTTTCAATATAAAAATTGATTTTTACAACTTAAATGTTAATATTTGATATCCTAAATCTTGAATAGTTTTGGAATTATTATTCAATACAAAAAAATTATTGTTATTAAATAAATAATAATAATAATAATATTAACAAAGTAATAAAACATCAATAATTAATTGAATTAATATAAATTTACAATCATTTATATATAATTAATTTGATTAATATATATTAATAGTTAATCCAATTTATATAAATTTACTTTTCAATACAAAAATTGATTTTTACGACTTAAATGTTAATATGGTAAAGAAATAGTTGGAAATGTAACATGTGTCTTCCCCCTTCATTAATCAATTAGTTATAGTATATATTTTACAATAGAAAATAACTCAAATATTTCATAACATTTAAAAACATGCAAAGAGGCAATGTGCATGATAATTTTAAACACCATCATTATCATTGTCACCATCTAACAAACATAAAAATAAACACCATTATACCATCATTAACATAAAACTAATAAAAATAAGCATGAACGCATCATCATAAACATTATACGTTACATATTCATCTAACATATACATCTTACAGATTTAAACATCATCTAAGACACATGTGATCTAACAACCAGCATAGATCCATCTTAAACCTGTATCTATCAAGCACCGAGAGGGATCCAATTTCTTGAGGTGTATTTCTTTTTTTAAATTTAAACTCAAGAAATTTGATCTCTCTTGATTGATAGATAGGGTTTAAGTTTTAATTTTTTTATTTTATAAACGAACATCTATTTTTTAATTACTTTTCATAATATTTTATTTTATGAACCAACATGGATTTTTTTAAAATAATTTCCATAATTTTTTATTTTATGAGCCGACATGAATTTTTTCTAATTATTTTATTAGTAATAAACGTTACATCACAAACATTACAACATCTCCCCCATACTGGGTTGTAGAGCACCTCGTTTCACTTGGTGCAATAACATGTAACAAAACACAAGTTCCATCTCACCCGATCTGAGCATCCTCTCCAAAGATGAGGAGACTAGTGAATGAGGATCTTGGGGAGATGATGGATCTATAGAGGCTGATCGGTCAGATAGGTATAACGGATCAGAAGTTGGATCGGTCGAAGGAGGGGGACATGGTGGAGGAGGAGGTGGATGAGCATGAACATACCATCATTAACATAAAACCAAAAATAAGCATGAACGTACCATCATAAAAATTACGTGACATATT
Source organism: Larix kaempferi (assembly GCA_027924585.1). Classification (NCBI taxonomy): domain Eukaryota; kingdom Viridiplantae; phylum Streptophyta; class Pinopsida; order Pinales; family Pinaceae; genus Larix; species Larix kaempferi. The sequence continues at coordinate 23,189,085 of BSBM01000887.1, forward strand.
CAAGTAACATATACATTTAACAAATTTTAAACATCATCTAACACACATAACTAATAATACACATAAATGTTCTGTGATCATCATTTTCACCATCTAACAAACATAAAACACATCAACATCAACATATAAATAAACATCAACATACACATGAAAAATGCAGTATATATATATATATATATATATATATATAACACATCAAAGTCGCGATACAATATGCCAAATATAAGATATCTCCAATCCAATAACTGCTATGACATATCTGGTCCACCTCCTCCAATAGAAGCATCATCAGTATCTCTTCGACCAAAGCTAGAAGCATCATCACCTCCACCAATAGAGCCAAAGGAATCTGTACCTATACCAGAAAGAAAGACAGATCTAAGAGCAGGATGGATAGGTCCATCAAGATGAAGTGTATGACCCCCTCCGATCATCTCTAAAATAGAAACAAGTGAAGTAGGAACTGGTGGATGGTTGGGCCGATGAGTAGGATCGAAGGGTCGATCGAGCATGAGTAGAGGATATGATGAAGTAGGATTGGGAGGAAGGTCGAGTGGGAGTAGAGGACTAGATGATGAAGGAGGTGGAGGAGGAGAACATGGTGTAGGAGGAGGTGGATGAGATGTCAAAGGTGGAAGAGGAGGAGGTGGATGAGATGCCAAAGGTGTAGGAGGAGGTGGAGTTTGACGAGGAGGTGGAGTTTGAGGAAGAGGTGTAGTGGATGTGGAGGTTGTGCCACCAGTCAAAGCAGCTAGTGGAGAAGAAGGTTGACTAGCCGATGGAGGATCTTCGTCGTCATCTGATGATGAACTGCTATCATGGATACCATCTAAAATATCGGAAGTGCCAACAATGTGCTACATCAAGCTCCTCACGAGGAAGCATCTTATACAACTTTGTGCGGTGAGGGTCCCTCATAATGTACCTCACCTGTACAGGACGAACCCCTCAATCTACTAACAATGTATCCAGCCTGTCTGCGACGTCCTATCGGTGCCTCTCATATGTCCTGCATTGAAAGCCAGGTCTAGATAAATGGGGCACCTCGGGCTAACCTACATCTAGATCCATATCATGATCCTCATCCTACACCACAGAAGGTGGCACATTGCCATTAAATATCAACCGGTGTGTTTGATTATTTCGAATGTACCGGTGCGTTTATTAATAATGAACGACCCTCATTTAAGATATTTTTATTTTGTTTTTTTTATAAAATAACCCGATGCATTTATTATTATTACGCGCACCAGGATGTGGGTTATAACACAATGTGTTTTTAGAAACGTAACACACCAGTGCATTACGTTCATAAAAACGCACCACTATGGGTTTACAAATTTTATGTGTGTTTCGCTTAAAAAAAATTAAATGATGTTTTTTTCAGGGTGCAACATTGTTTTTTGGCAGTCTCGGTGCCTCTGATTTGGAGACGCCCCGACGCATTAAGGTTACAAAAACGCACCGGTAAGGTTTTACAAATTTTTTATGTGTTTCGTGTAAAAAAAATTGAATTGATGCTTTTTTCATGGTGCGACATTGTTTTTTTGGTGGTCCCCATGCGTTTGGTTTGGAGATGCATCGATGCATTAAGGTTACAAAAATGCACTGTTATGGTTTTCCAAAAATTTTGCGTGTTTTGCATAAAAAATAAATTAATTGATGTTCTTTTTTCGCGGTTCAACATTGTTTCTTGGCAGTCCCAGTGCCTTGGGGTTGGAGACGCACCAGTGCATTAAGGTTACAAAAATGCCCCGATACAGTTTTACAAAAAAATTGTGTGTTTCGCATATTTTTTTTTAATTGATGTTTTTTTTGCGATGCGACATTGTTTTTTTGGTGGTCTCGGTGCATTGGGGTTGGAGACGCACCAGTGCGTTTTAGTTACAAACACATTGTATAAAAAACATCCGCTACAACCTCCAGCCACATGCCTATGCTAGTGACCTATGCTACAGGGCCTTTTCCTTGTAGTGAAACTTCTTGACTAGGATTCCTACCTATGGAGTGGGGGGTATATACAACCTGATATACTTCGTCGAGGGAGGAATTTGTATGAATTTTTCAAGACACACAACACAGTACATTGTCAATTAAAGGATGGGGCCATCCCCATTGAGAAGTTAGAGTCTTTGGAGACTTGAGCTATTGCAATAGTAGTGATTCGTGTAGTATGTACACATGCTCCACACAAGATCTCAAGTGGCTCGATGGTGATGGTCAAAGTGTGTTTGTAGGTATTTATTATAGATGGGCCTAGATGTTACTAGGTGGTATCCAATGTCAGCTATTGACTTGCGAACACAATTTGGAAGGTAACTTATGTGTTGATACTATATTGTGTGCCTTCTTTTTTATATAAAGTTCCTATAATATGAGCGCACATTGCAATCCATGATACAATTCCTAGGGAACCTCGTATGCATCACTGAGGTGAGATATTGAGGCATGGCGAAAGAGGCACAGTAGGGAATGTGTTTAGAGCATAGTTTTTCATACTAGGATAAATTTCCCATACATGGAGAGTTTTATTCCTATGCAGTGATGAACTTCCATGGTGATCTAGAGCTACCACTACCACTACGATGGGTCAGGGGACGTAGGGATAACTAATATATGTTTCGCATGTCATGTTTTACAATAGTTTTGAGTATGTCTATATCGATCTTTGTCATTTCTTTGAGTATATATTATAATTATTGTATTTGTTAATGTGCAGATTTAGTGTCAGTGAGACCAGCCAGGAACGAGCATGATCATGGTCGAGTTTGTCAAAGAGTTCTAGAGCCAATGAGGCAATAGTTGTAGGAAGATAAAGAGGACATGTGCCATTAATTGGATGGATTTCTAACAGAGGTTTCAAAGAGAGGTTGGCACGACCTAGATGATACTCATGTTTAGGCATGCCTAGGAGTTAGACCTGAGTGGAGGGGTATCTTATCTAGGGCTAGTATGGCAGGTCAAGCAGTCCATGACTTGACCAATGGAGCCATCATGATGATAGCTCAATATCCTATTGAGGGTGATAGTGGGGAGGATAACTAGGGATAAACATATGTATTGTTTACCCCATTTTTGGCATATGTATTATTTGTGGACATGAACTAGTTTTGGAAAAGTTATGGTCGTTGATGTCTACACTTTTTATATTTGATATGATGAGATATATATATGGTTTTTATTATTGATTCATTGTTAGATGTTTTTGAATGCAAGAATGCGTAATTGATATGTCATGGTTTATCTTTATATTGATGTATGTATAATATGCCAATCTAAAATGTCATTAGCAATGTTATATGCATAGTTGTTTTGGTTCCATGGTACATGCAAATTAAATGAATTGAAAATGTTTAACCAAATTTCAACTCGCAGGTATTTTATAAAGAGGCAAGGGTTATGCACACAATAAACACCATTCAATTGTTGGATGAGAAGCTAAGAATCCAAAAAATTGCAAGGGTGAATATTGCTCATTTGGAGAGCATCGACTAGAAATCCAACCACCTATGTGGACAAGAGTTTGAAAGGAGGTATAAATGACCCAAGATGTAGAATAAATATTTCATACATAAATACATGCACCATCAACAAAACCAATGTAGTAAAGAAATTGGGGATCCATCTAAACAACAAGGAAGGAGAATCCATGAGATGAAAAAACCAATTATGGAAATGAAACAAATAAAAAAAACTATCTAGCAACAACAAAAAGAGCTTAGATGTTGTGGAGTCGAGGGTGAAATTTCTTCAAATATAGACCATTGCAGTGACTTTAAAGATCTCGTCGTTTGGTCCTATGAGAAAATATTCCCCCTTACCCAAACATTTGTGGACAATGTAAGGGCCTTTCCATGGTGATTCAAACTTCCCTTTCCCCAACTTGTCACGGGCTTGGTCATATACAAGAACTAATTCACCTTCTCTAAATAGTCAAGGGTGGACTCAATTATTGTAATAAACTTTTGATTGTTGCTTAGAAAACTTATTGTTTTGTAACATGACAGGATGGCCTTTGTCTAGTTGTGATCCAAGAGGATCCCCACAACTTATCCAATCATATGGTATCGAATTCTACTAAATATTTCTTCACATCGAAGATCTCATTGAGATATTTCCAATGCAATTTGAATAGGGTCAATCTGACACCGTATGCAAAATATATGGCTTATTGATATGAAACCAAATAGGTAAAAAAATTGTAGAGAAGGTATAGCGATGATGTCACCCTATTGACTAGACCTGTACAAAATCACCAATGATCCAATCAAATTCTAACATGTGGACGAATTAGAAAGAAAGCAACATGTGGTAGTCAATAATAAATGGGTTTGTTTGATTGTTGCTAAGGATTAGTCAATAAGGACTTGTACAAAATTCTTGGTGAATCACATTCTAACATGTGGATCAATCAGAAAGAAAGCAACATGTGTTAGTCAATAATGTTGGAACCTAAGGTTATGCAGGTTCATCACACCTATGGATATTTTGGAGACAGTTATTTGAAAGACAACAATCGGACAGGAGAGCAGTTGACTGGAGTCTCAACTGAGCAGTCGATTGATCAATCGATTGAATGGTCAATGAGGCCTTGGTCGACTCAATAAGAACAACCGACTAATCAATGGGGTGTTGTGAATTTCATGGAAACGGATGGAATAAATGACCCCTATTTGTGGACCAGATCATCCTCACTTGAAGGGAGTTTGTTATATCTAAAGGCTATAAAAGACCAACCCTATGGGTTGCAAAATTCTTGGAAATATGGAAATTATTCTTTCATAACATTGCAGAAAAGATATGAAAGGCATAATCATGGACCAATCCCATCTACTCTCATAGAATATGGTTGGATTGATGAATGGTCATGGAATAATTTGAATATATGCTTGAGGACTTCATACATATGCGTATCATTGGTTGTGAAGCCGTACAATGCTCCTCTTTCCTATTTTTGATTGCTTTGGATTGGTCGACTAAGATTCGACCAAAGATGATAGTTGACTGGAATGTTCATCGACTAAGATATTGTTGTTTATTGACTTGAGAGTGGTCGACTGAGACTCGACCGGTGGTGACAGTCGCTTGAAGTTTCGACTGGATTATTTATCGATTGAATTTTCACTGATATTGTTGTTTCTATATTTGTATTATTCCCCGATTGTGTTTAAGGGGGGGAAGAAATGAATATATTTGTTGTGTAAATCTAACTATTGTTGACTCGACTATTTCTTATAGAATTGACTGAACTTACTTAGATCGACTGAACTATGTTCACCTAAGTTGCTCATAGTTTGTTGGGAGATGTGATTGAAGATTGTTGTTAGTACCTATTTGATGCATGGATAGAGACTGTATTACAGAGACTGCCTATATTCTTCTGCTACTAACTATTTGATTGATCGACTAGATTGTGTTGTCTTGTTGTCTAGTCGACTAATCAACTCGGACTTTTTGAATATCCATGTGGAAAATGTTTTGATGGATTGGAAAACTGCATTGAGTTTTGATGATGGAGGTAAAAATGTTTCATACTTCTTCCATAAGTGCTAATATACTAGGTTTGATTGAGTTTGCAGTTCATATCAAAGTAAAGGGGGGAATGTTGTGTAATTTGATATTTCCTCCAAGATGAGTTTATGGGGGAGCGTTGGAACCTATGGTTCATTGGTAACCTCACATTATAGGATTGAAGGGATTTTACCATTGAAGGGATTCAACCGTAAACTAAAATATAAACTAATTATGTTCATTTTGGGTCCTCTGACCCACGATCTATGGAAAATTATGGTTAGTTACCACTATGTGGTCCCATGGATGTTGGTTTGGTCCATATCCAAACCTATTTATAGATGGTCTCTTAGACAAATCTATCATGCCACGCATTGGATCATGGATCATTGTGCTTAAGTGCTATAACAGTCTCTTTGGACATCATCACCATATCTCGAAATCTTTATTATCACTTTTGTTTATCTACCTAATCCAACAAATAATAAATAGGTTTGTTTGGATTAGTTAAGAAGTACCTGTACATAATTTCTAGTGATCCAATCACATTCTGACATGTGGACCAATCATAAAGAAAGAAACACGTGACAGTCAATAAAAAATGGGTTTGTTTGGTTGTTGCAAAGGATTAGCACCCAAATAACAGATGGCTTCAATCTGGCACCCATGACTCTCCATATACAACCATGATGGTGTGTAGTTTACCTTTTAAAAACCAAGTGTTTCCCAATCCCAAACAATGTGGGATAGATCTAATGTTAATCTAAAACAAATTGATTTAAAACAATACTATTTTAAACCCTTTTAAAAATGTATTATTTTAAAACCTTTTGAAAATCGTGCCAACTTAATAATCCAATACATGGTATAATACACATATTATATGCCTTTAATTTCAGCCACATGGAATTATAAAGCACATAAGGTTGTTTTTATCACTATATGTGGGATATATATATCCCTAAGAATATGTAGTGGGTATATTCAAGGGGATTTGAACCTCATCCTTTTGTGAAAAAGTTAGTTCCTTACCATTGTACTACATGCTTGGGAAGTGTTATGTAATGGATCAAATTGTATTTGAACGTGGAGAGAAAAGACACTTTATAGGTAAATAGGAAAGTTAGTGTTCATCATTGCAAGAAGAAGCCATTACATGTTGTGAGTCCAGTTCTATTGTCTTCCTAGAGAAGACCAATGAATGTTTTTGCAGATTGAAGGCCATTATTTGATGTAAAGAGATGAAATGTTTTACTTTGAATCAATTTCAATGGACTGGATCCTCGATTAAAGTAGACATGGAGATATATCCCAGCAAGGGAAAACTCTGTTATCAATTTGCTAACTATTGTCTATGACTATTGTTGTTTTATTTTCAATTTCAATTATTTAAATTATTGATTTAAATTTATTAAGTCAACTTTTAGCATAATTGCAGAAAATTAAGAAACTTTGTGTAAGAAGTCAAATTAGTGTAACGAAGTAGTTTTAGCACTAATTTTGGATCAACTTTTTCTAAAGTGACCAATCTAACTTCTAATGGACAAGTATCTAGGAGGAGATCGATGACCAGTTGTATCTAACTTCTAATGGAGAAATATCTAGGATCGATGACCAGTTGTATCTAACTTCTAATTCCATGGTTCGCAAAATCTTAGTTGGTCTCATACTCTGTCTTCACCAACTCTATTCCTGTTGCCTTAACTGTCATCATGTTTAGCAATGAAACTCTTCGACTCAGCGTGTCGGCAACCTTATTCAACTTGCCCAACCTATGCCGCAACATGAATGTATATCCCTATAGGAATTCGACCCATTTCATGTGCCGCTGGTTCAACTTTGACTGAGTATTTAGATACCTCAGTGCTTGGTGATCTATGTACAACACAAACTCCTTTGGAAACAAATAATGCCTCCACTTATTCAATGCTTGGACAATAGCATAGAATTCCTGGTCATAGACCAAATATTTATGCTTCACGTCAACCAATTTCTCACTGAAGAATGCAATTGGTTGGCCCTCCTAGCTCAACACTGCTCCAATTTCCGTTCCACTTTCGTCGCAATCAACTTGGAAAACTTAGTCGAAATATGGGAGCGCCAACACTGGGCTCTCAGTGACCTTTTCCTTCAACTTGTCGAAAGCTCATTGGGCTGCTTATGTCCACTTGAATCCTCCCTTTTTCATGCACTCTGTCAAAGGTGCACAAATCCGACTAAATCCCCAGATGAACTTCCTGTAGAAACTGGCAAGTCCATGGAAACTCCTTACTCCCATTGTACTTGTCAATTTTGGCCAATCCAATATTGCCTTCACCTTTTCTAGGTCCATCACCAACCCTTTACCCAAGACTATGAAACCCAAGTACACCAATTCTTCCTTCATGAAGAAACACTTTTGCAGGTTTATCATCAGCTTCTCTTCCTGCAATTTCTGCAATACCTGTCGAATTTGTTCCAAGTGTTCTGTCTTGGTTCGAATGAAAATTAGAATTTCATCTAAGTAGACCACAACAAAATTCCCCAAGAATGGTTTCAGTACTTCATTCATCAACCTCATGAATGTACTGGGTGCATTAGTCAATCCGAATGGCATGACTAACCACTCATATAGACCTTCCTTTGTCTTGAATGTTGTCTTTCATTCATCTCCCTCTCTAACCCGAATCTGGTGATAACCGCTCTTCGGGTCTATCTTCGTGAAGTACTTTGCTCCACTCAAACAATCCATCAATTCGTGCATTATCAGTAATGGAAACCGGTACTTGATCGTGATCCTGTTGATGGCTCTGGAGTCTGTACACATTCTCCATTATCCACCCTTCTTCGGCACTAATACTGTTGGTACAACGCATGGACTCAGACTCTCTTTGATCAATCCTCTGTCCAACAACTCTTGGACCTGTCAGTTGAGTTCCTGACCTTCCGTCGGACTCATCCTATGTGGTGCTTTGTTTGGCAGACTCGACCCTGGAATCAAGTCGATATGATGGGATATGATCCTTGTCGGCGACAATCCCCTTGTAATCTCATCGACCACTATGCTCCTAAACTCTTCGAACATCCTTCTGACTTCGATCAGAATTTGCTCCTCCATTGTCGCCTTCTCAACACATGGTCCTTTTGAAATGATAGCATAACACCCCAACTGCTTTTCCTCCTCTGCAAGGAATTCTTTCACTGAACACATTAGCACTCGTTTCTCCCAAAATTTGCTCTCGTTGTGCTTACAGTTGGCCTGCTCCTCTGGATTCGGCTTAAGAGTCCTCTTCACGCCATTCTTCCACACTGTGACTGTGTTGGCTCGACCATCATAGATCATTTTACGATCATACTGCCATGGTCTTCCTAACAACAAATGGCACGTGTCCATTGGGATTACATCGCATAGTACACTGTCTTCAAATCCTTCAACTCTGAAGTTGATCAGGCATTGTTTGGTCACCTTCACATGATGCCCTTTCTGCAACCATGAGATCTTGTATGGGTGTGGGTGTTCCCAACACTTTAACTTTTCTTTGTCAATCACCTCTGTTGACACAAGATTCTCAGTGCTTCCACCATCAACTATGGTCTTGCAGCGCCATTCGCCGATTCGCACCTTCATTCGAAAGATCGCCTTTCGCTATGCCAGCTCTTGCTCGTCACATTTTTCATCCAAAACCAGTGTCTTGCTGGCTATCATGGCCCAACTTTTCTTCTTTCCATCCTGACTGGTGTCGGATTCCAACTCTTCCCTCTCGTCGACTTGCTCATACCTTTGACGTCCAGGTTTTGACTCCTCTACAGCATGTAGGTTCTCTGGGCATTCATATTCCTTTTGTCCCACTCCATGACACTTGTAATAGATTATGGTTGTTTTGTTAGCTCCTTTTCTGTCGAATGGACCACTTCGACCATACACACCTTGACCACGAGTCTCATGACCATCGTGTCGATTCTCTTGTGTGTTATCCCTTATCGATGTCCCTTCTGTCCTTCAAATTTCTTCGACAGATTCCTTCCTGTAACTGCTACTTTGGCCTTTCGCAAAAACAGTCCTCACTCCCCAACCAGTCATCCTGCCTCTGTTCGTTGCGTATTTCCTCGACAATTTCTCTTCTGCCTTCAGAGCTAACTGGTAGGCTTCGCCGACTGCTCTAAATCTCGACATGCTCAATTCGTCTTGAATGGCATATTTCAAGCCATTCACATACCTAGTGACATCTTCTTCTCCTTCATCGGTTTGACCGAACCTTATCGAAAATCTGTAAAACTCTTCCATGTACTCCTTCACGGTCATCTCTTTTTGTCGAAAGTTCTCCAACTTCCGGAACAAGGAAATCACATAGTCGTTTAGCAAGAACTTCCCTTTCAGCTTGGCGACCATCCTATCCCAAGACTTGATTTTCTCCTTGCCTTTCTTGACTCTGTCATCCTATACATTGTCCCACCACAATGAGGCATGACCCTTCAACCTCATACATGCAGTCTTAACCCGTTTAGGATCCTCAATCTGCTCTTTGTCGAAGTATTTCTCCATCTCTCTAAACCAGTCGATCAAGTCTTCTGGATCTAGAATTCCGGAGTAGGTACGTACGTCTATATTCATCCGACCTCTCATATCCGTCAGAAGTTTGATTAGTTTTTCTTCTGGTTCATCTTTCATTGCTTCCCGTGGTTCCACATCTTCGACTTCCTCGTCATTGTGGTCTAATGCATCAGGAATACAACCACGCCTTTGGCTTTCTTTTATCGATGCGACTTCATTTGTCCAAGTTCGCATTGTTCGGACGCACTCGTCGAACATCTCATGATCAACTGTGACTGCTGCGCCACGCGCTCTTCACCCTTGGACATTAACGCCTCTATGAGTCATTTTCAACCTCGGCTGAAACTCCCACTCGTCCAATTGCAACCAGACTTCAACAAGTCATGTACAACTCTACCCAACCTCAGTTGGATCTTTCCAATGCACTTGCAAGCTTAATACCACTGATGTTCTATGCACGCAGAATACACTTCCCGCTCTGATATAGCTATCCTTCGGCTCTCGGGATACTATGTCTCTGATACTACCTGACGCAAGGCGCCTTATATGCTAAGGTTCTTTCTTAACAATACACACGACACACGATGCTCACATAGACAAGATGTAAACAGGATGCCATGAATTGGCTTATATTACTTCTCTGAAATGGTTACAATGCAAACTGCAAGGAAATAATTAACTAACTGTCGTCCTCAGCCAAATACAATACAGAAGTAACTGTGTGCTCTCTCAGTGTGTTTACCTCACCCTCTCTTGGTTCACTGCGAAACTCTGAGCTATGGCTCGATCTCCTCTGCGTTCGGAAGTTGTGTGACTGTTCTCTCCAATCTACAGAACTTCTCCCCAAACTCTATCAACTGTAGAATTTATGCTCCCCAACTGAATTCTCACTCCCTGATCTTCTACTCTGTTGTTGTTGTTCCCGATGTCCACTCCAACACCCGAGACACGCATCCTCCTATCTGTCGATCTCCCTGATCCTGCAGACCTGCAACTTTTAGCACCCCTGTCGTGTTGCACAGCCTCTGCCTGTGATGACATATGTCATGTCTTCACCCACCTGCAATAACTGTCTTTAACTTACTTAGCAACCCCGAACTGTTGCCAAGTACTCTCCTTGACTTCTACGCGTCCTTCTGACATGCTCCAGTAAACCATCACATTGGCCATACTGTCTGTCAGATTTGACTCATTGGTCGGCTTCCTTTCACAACTCAAGGCTTCACCAGTCTGCCCCTTCCTCCTCGCTTGTCTCATGCCCAAACTTGTCAGAGTCGTGGTTCTATGCATGTCGACCATCGATGCTCCTCTCTTGAACTGTCGTTTGTCGACCCCAACATGTCAACTCTCGACTTCGCTGCATCCATCAGTCGCATACCCGACTGCTCTTGCTCCACTTATTGACTTCGACAAGTCAATCGGCTCTTCCACACCAGTGGTCGTCGGCACTCCCTCTGGTCGGTCTCCTCAAGTCGATTAACTTCGACTGAGCTTCCTATGCCCCGATGCCCCTGCATCAAACTCTATCTTCACGCATCTATCTTAGACCATCTGTGACTTTCTGTGTCCTATCTGTGATACTGTCATTATGTTCTCACACAATTGCGCATCATATGTAGTCCTATATTTCTATCTTCGTGCAACTGTCACAAATAAATTACATCATCCTGTGCACCATCAGCAATTATGTTCTTTTGTTTGTGCGCACTTGGCTCTTTGCTAGATCATGTCATTCAGGTTCCATGAGCCCTTAATGCCCCAGGAATTATAATCTTTTCAAATCTATATCTTCCACTCTTGAGCTTACAAGCTTACTTCAACTCTCCAACTTGGATTCATATTTATACTTGTCATGCGTGGATAGTATGTCGTGAAGTTGGTCATGGCATTCCTTCTTCCTCACTTCACAGTTCCACTTACTTCACACTTCCACCACTTGTCATATTATGTTCCAATGATATATCATCCCTTGTGGGCCTAGCAGATACTTGGTACTTTTCTCTATGGTTCTTGCACACTTGGTGTGTGGTCTTGCACCCTTGATGTATCATCGCTTGTGGGACTTGCACACTTGACTTCTCCGACCGCCACTTTCTTCTGGTACTCTTGCACGCCTCAACAACTTGTATTCTTCTTCTTATTAGTGAGTCTTGCACACTTTCAAGACTTTCTTACATGTTCAACCACTTCTTGTTCTCAAGCCTCTTGCGCACTCCTGAAACTTGTCCATCCATCTCTTTGGCATATACCTTTGAAGTAGTATTACTGGGTGGATTTGAGACCTGCACCTGTACCTTATGTACCTCTTCAAACTAAATATACTTCTGCAATATGGATGTACTTCTTCAAATTGGATTCCATATACTTCTTCACACTGGCACAAGAATATTGAATCCTCTTTGACATCATTTGACATCAATGACAACCAAAGTCCAACAGTGTATATATGGAAATTGGCACACTGTTTAACTACATCAATACAATCGGAGAAGAGATAAGGATAGAAATTTCCAGCATGAATGATATTTTGGGTGGTGGTTGTTCCCAAAATATGGTGACCACAAGCATCACTATGGCAGTCATTTAAGACTCGCTCAACTTCTTCGTGCATAAGACAATGATGAAAGATGGTGTCAACCCCTCGTCTATATAAGACATCATTGATGAGGAAATATCGAGGAAAATGGTGATGAATATGACGTCAATCACCTTTTGAAATAAAGGAATGAAAATTTCTAGTTAGTAAGAATAAGAGTATGTCTGTGTGTAATGGGTCTTCGAGAGATAGTAAATAGGTGTTCATCGAAAAGAACATCATTAAGGGGAGGGTTCAATGCATTGGTGGGGAGGTCATTGTTGAACTTAGCTAGGGCTAAGACTTTCTTTCCCTTAGGAAGTGTGAATTAAAGGTCAAATTCTCGTAGGATGATTATCCATTGAGAAAATGTCGACTTATGAGATTAGCGTGGGATTGGAATTGGATAAGATTTTGGTTTTAAGCAATAATATGCAATGCCATAATTTTTGGATGACAAAGACAAATGCCAATGATAAATTTTCAACATGATTGTAAGGTAGCATGGCACTTGACAGGTTCTTATTCACATAGTATATGGCATGCTCTGAGCCATCATCTTCCTATTGAATTAGAACCCCAACGATTGCAAATGGAGCAACTAATAAGTAAAGGACAAATTCCTTTTCAAAGTTAGGTAGGCTAATGAGTGGTATGGAACTGAGGGCCCACTTTAATGTATTAAAAATTCTTGGGCATGGTTATCCAATACAAAGGCTTTGTCAAACCACAAGAATCATAAGAATCTATGAGTAGTGGTGGTGTAATCAAGAAAAAAATCTTCGAAGGAGGTTTGCTTTATCTTGGAGGCTATACATTTGTCCCAAATTTTTAGGTGGGGGGAGCTCGGAAATGGCCCAAAATTTCAAATGGTAGATAGTGGCACATGTTTTATAGACAATTAATCCTAAAAGGTGGTCGAGGAGTACACAAAAGACACTCTTTAGAGGATTCGAGCAAAGATTGTATTATTGACATCGAAGGAAGATAAATCAAAGGAATATAATACAAAGATAATTCAGGTGGTGGGATTACTTCTTTGATCTGGTAGTGAGGTCATCTAGGTATGTTATAATCAAATTCCCTAAGTCATGAAAAAAATATGGCATAGCTTTATTGAAAGTAGCTCCAGTGTTCTTCAAAAGAAAATTCATAACTCAATAGACAAATGTCATCAAAGGGGTAGTGAAGGTAGTTTAGTATTGGTCTTAGGGAAGAATGCGGATCTAGTTGTATCTTGGAAATCCATCCATAAATGAAAGGATTTTGTGGCCAGCAAATTCATTGATGGCCTAATCAATGAAAGGTGTTGGGTAATTTCCCCATAAGTATGTTTTTCTATGACTCCCTCTATGACAAAAATATCTACTTTAATGGTGGGTGAAATGTTAGTTGTATTACCTTCTTCAAATCCATCTAGAGTGGGTATCAATTTTTAAACCAATCAACTTTTCCAAGTGGAAATAATTATTTAGATTGAATAAAGTATTGGTTATTCAATATGGTTTGAGGAAAAAAATAGCAACGATGATACATAGTGTCCCATGGATAGTTGGGATTGGTGAGGGATTCCAAGTTCTCTTCATTTGAGTTTAACACTATAGGAAGAGTTTCTTATAGATCAAATTGTATTGTGCATGTACTATAAGGAAACAGTAGAATAGGGTATTGATCCACTTGGTACCTCAACTCACTACAAGGTTTGGTTCATATACATTGCTCCTAATGATGAGGAAATGCATAGGGATCTACCGATGAGGATGTTAAAGATATACTAGGCATCAAATAGATACGTATGTTCATTCCCATCAATGAGGAAGTACAATCATTAGATGAAGACCCTAGTGAGGAGGAAACATAGTATATGGAAATCGATTTTTCATCATTTGTGATATATGGATGTTGAGTTTTAGTAATCGGATGAGGTGGTGTCAGTGGCTAACTTGGAAGTAGAAGTGATGTTATGGAAAATTCAATAGAAATCAAGATATGTGGTTGACTAGTGTAGGATGTTGTTATGGATGGGAAACAATGCCCAGATAATGTGCATTGGTGAACAACGTTTGATTCTACATTGGTTGAGATGTAGAGGATTGATATGGAATTTGCATTGCTCACTGTGGGTTGAGGTCCACTCCTAGTAGTTGGTGAGGGAAGTGTATGTATTTTTGTTGGCATGGAATCAACATGGTGAACAATAGCAAGGGATTCTCAAAAGTGAGGCATTAGAGGAAAATGATGGGAATAGTGACCATAGTTATCATATAAAATGAAAGGATGGTTGGTCCACAATGATTTATTATGTTCGATAGGGGCCTCAATATGGGAGATTTATACAACTAGTATAGTTTCATTGATTCCTAATTCATCGTCGTTCATTGGTTGGTGAAGATATGGGAGTGAAGGGAATTTATTAGTAGCATGTCTAGATAGGTTGCACCGAGCGCAAGGAGGTAGGAAACAAATAGGTGGTTGTATCAGTGTTTGGTATGGGATATCAATATACTTGGGTTTCTTGTTCTTGGCCTTAGCCATTGGAGGTTTGGGTTGGTCAATGGGTTTAATTTTTAGTTGAGGTGTTGAAGGGATTTTGACAGGTCAAACCTGATTTAACACTAGTTGCAATATCAACACCGTGGACATAGTTATGGATTTATACTAAGTCTAGGGTACCAATGGCATGCTTAGTTGAGATGGTTGTAGATACCATATTGGGATACCCAAGGAGAGGTTAGGGATACTCTGCATAGACATTCAAAGGGGTGGATACAGAAAGGGGGTTTGTGGAAAGGGAGACCCCAGATTCAGGATTCTACTCCATATGGGCATGGAAAGAGTAGGTATGTTAGAAATCCCATGTGTTTGAGGTGATGATGCAACGTTTGGTGTAGACCCAAGGGTGTCTTGATTCTTGGATGATTAGTTGGTGCACATATTAGATGTATTTAGTTTTTTTATAATACGAGTTGGGGTGCTATAATAATTACCTAGTAAGGTGGAACCTTTGAAGACTCATGGCCCTATGCTTGTAAAAGTAGAAATAGTTTGGTTCTCGTCTAAGGTAGGTAAGACGATGTTTGTATTGAGTACTTGAGCATTGGGTTAATAAGTGAGTTAGTCAATAGTGATGTCCTTTTTGTTATGAGGAAACAATATATTTTTATACATGGAATAAGTGACTACTTTCATAGCACACATGCAAGTACATCCAACAAATATGTTATACTCCAACAGGGCATTGAATACCCCTACATCAATTAAAACCATTTTATCGATCAACTCGATAGGTACATTTTGGTAAATCCCTTCTCCCTGCAATCGATGACCATCATATTCTCTAAGGGTGATTGTAAATGGTACTAATATAGGGGATCCAAATTGATTGTAGACATTAGAAAACATGGCACACATAGAGGATCCCTCGTTTTTAATGCACTAATCGACATAGTCACCATTATATTGATGGATTCCTGGAACATGAGTTAGCAAAAACGCTAATATAAGGGTTGTGACTTAGATTCTCGACCACAAAAAATATAAGATTTAAAGCAAATAAACCATTCGTCAATGTAACATGCAATCATAACTATGAATAAACTCATAAGAAATTTGTCAAAATAAGACGATAATTCACAACTAATTGGATGCTTTACATTAACTTACCAATGAATATGATAGTTATACAAAATACAGACATGAGAGTAGCTTGATGGAATGAAGGTGGTCTTCAATGTTGCTCTATCAAGATAGTTCTTTACTTCCTTGAATGTTCTTGGCTCATTTACTTGGTAGATGGAGGCTAGATGAGGGAGAGTAGAAGAAGTGGTATTCATGTCTCTTGATAAAATACTAGCATAACCTTGTTATGATTGGTAATTATACAGTTTGACCCCTAGTGGTCTCTTTACATTTTTTATGACAAACCCTACAGAATACTCTCTTCGATTTAGCTTTACTTTTAGCAAAGAGGTAAATCCATGCATTCTAATGATAACATGAGTTTCTTTAGTTTGGACAAAGAGCTAACTCCATGCATATTGATGATTAGAAGAATTTGACACCTTGTAACTACTTCTTCGGAGTTGTGTGTGCACCAATTAGGAAGATGCTTTCCTTGATTCCTGGTGAGAATCTCGAAATTAAAAAAAAATGGAGTTTTTAGGGTAGCATAGTTCTTGATGGATCTTCTGTGTTGGGAGCACACCTAATGAGGCAATATATGTGATGGCCTCAAAGGGTAAATATTTTTTAAGAGGGGGGCCTCTTGAGGGTCAAAATTTGTTGAGAGGGATCACATGATGGGATGAATGTACCGATGTTGTGGGTTATGCATCTTGTGATGGTGTACTAGGGTAACAAAGAGTCCTAATAGGAAAGGGAAGAACGAATAAGTTGATAACCTATTATAATCTTATATTGAATTCATATCACCAGCAAATATGATTATCTTATGTTTTCAAACTCAAATAATTAATTGATGGCATGTTTCAAACCTTCATTTTGGCCTTCGACTTGTTTCCATGACCTTGATCCTTCCTATGACTGCACTCACAACCTTCATCTTACTTTCTTTCTCTACATGCCTAGATGAATTTGTTATTAGATGCATTCCCATACTCCTTTCAACATTCACAAAGGTAAGTTTATTGACATGTTGGTTTGGTAGTTGAGAACTATTTTGAAGTTCATACCCAACATCATAAAATGCAGAAAAATTATTTTGGTATTGTATGAAATTTTTGGAATTATTGAAACTTGGATATACATATTAATGCCTAAATGAATCAAACTTGAACACATGTGGTAGTTAGAGATGTATTTTTGTCTAGGGTTTTCAAATGGGGTTAGGTCTTAAATATGAAGACAATGGAGTGTGGCCATCAACTATTGGACTACTAAAAGAATCGATTTTTTGTCACCTACCCTAATATCTCATCCCTAGTACAAAATTTTCCTAGCCCTAAAAGGGGTGTGGTGGGGGCAATTTCGACACCTCTCTCGAGAGCTATAGAAAATGGAACAAGCGATATACCTAATGGATTGTCAAACTTTTAGGTTTAGAAGGATAGGTTACTCAATGTGGATTTGGTTGCTTGTTGGTTTGTCCTAGTGGTCATGTGATTGGGATTGGGGCTTGATTTAATTGCCTTGGGAAGGTAGCATATCAAAATGACAAGTTCCTTGAACCTTAACATCTAGGATTTGAGTCTAGTCCTCTAGAAGTGCTCTTGCATACTAAGAAGATGTGTTCAAGATTGTAGGTTAACATTGAACCGTCTTTGGTGGGAGGTGTTTGATTTATCAGTGGAAAAATTGTTTTGGGTTTGTTATGTGAGGGTAAGGTGGCCTTAGAGAAACCTAGCAGTGTTAAGAAGTGATGTAAATTTTTGAATGAAAAAGTCCCTAGTACTAATATGGCGATTGTCAAGTGAAACCCTAATTGAGAAATTATGGGGTTGTCAAGTTTCGAAGGAGTCTTCGAATTCATGGATCCAAACTCACTGGGCTCTATTCATTGGATATATGTTGATATTTCATATAACGACCTAGATTGGGAAGAATTTTCCACACCGAGGAGGATTATTTGAATAGTTTAGGGTGCAAATGATCCAAGGGTTCTTCCTACCTATTATGGAAGCCTTGGCATCCATGCTTCAATCCGTAGGCAGAAGTAGCAACTTGCATACCCATTTCAATAAAATTGTCGGGCCTCCCATTAGAACTTTACAAGGACAAAACCCTTGTGGCTATTGAAAATATTATAGGTTATGTTGTGATGGGGGATGAATCCAATTAATCTATTGTCTACCACAAAGTAGCTCGTATTTTGGTGGAGATGGATGTTCAAGGTAGTCTTTTTTATTTTGTTGAAGTGGTGATAAGGGACAAAATGTATGCTCAAATATTCAATTACGTGAATGTGCCATTTCATTGTGGTATATGGTGATATCATCATGAGATATGATTTCCCTTTTGTAAAGAGAATGTGGCAATATAGTAAGGATCACTCGGATTCTTTGAAAAATTTTCAAGACATTATTGCAAACAAGAGAGGCCCATATGGGCTTGACTTTGGAGGGTGATGTAATTTCTTCCATGGTGTGTTAAGAAAATGTGGCATTTATAGATCTTGATCTAGGTGAAGAATTTGTAGGTGATATCAAGGTACATCTTCAAAATGTCCTCAAATTGGTTCAATAGATCTAGGGTGATGAGGGTTATGTCCGAAAGGATGTGATGGAGTGTGCATCATCATATCCTATAGTGGGACAATTGGAGCCCCCAAATGAACAAAAAAATTATTTCATGGTTAGCTAAATATTATTTCCAATCTGATTTTTTAGAATATTATTTCACAATTCCAAAATTCTAGGTCAAATTACTTTGGTTTGCTTATGTATAGGGGACGAAAGGGTAGGAATAAGATTTATAAAAATGATGATGCCAATGTGGATACCCCATATTTGAAAGGTATTGGAAAGACTATTTCTCTATATGGATATTTTGATATGTATTATAACCAATTCCTGGAGTCCATTAAGGCTAAGGGGGGTTTTCAATCTAAAAACTCCACTAGGGATAGGGATCATTATTAGTTAATATCTAAAAAGTGTAAATAAAAATGAGAACATTTGACTTCAAGGGGTCTACAACTAGACACTTTGCAAGACATGGGTTCTAGTTATGTGGGTATGAAGTTGTCTATTAGCACTCAAATAAATTTTTGCGCTTAATTTTCTTCTGGTAGCATTGGCGGTGCAAAATAGAGCATGCTTTCATTGGTGGAGGTCTCAAATTCAGCCTAGGAGACGTTTTTCATTGGGTATGGGCACCAAAGTTGCAAAAAGGAAACTTTTGAGAAAAAGAGAAAGAAGAAAGGTGTCCATGATTTCGCAAGAAAATTAATTTTTAGGCCAAGGATAAATTTTTACACATTTATATCCTCCAAGGTTTAGTGTGTTTATGATCAAAAGGTTGAAAGGTTTTAAATTTTTTGATATAGCCTAAGTATGGAGAAAAACATTGTTAAATTTTAGCCTAAGTCAAGGCTTTATGGAGCAAAGGGCTTTTATTTTTTGGGTCAAAGCTAAACTTTATAAAGAAAGGTTTGATTTTTATAATAAAGCCAAAGCGTGAGTATTATGAAGAAGGGGGCACTAAGGCTTTTATATAAAAATGATATGGCCAAAGCTTCAATTAAAAATCGGGGCAAAAGGTACTGCGCTCATCACCAAGAGGTAAAGCCAAAGCGGCACCATGCACCATCCATCGTCTAAACACCAAAGCCAAGAACCACTCCTTCACTGTGTTACTTGATAAATGTTTAAAGCCATGGGCTATATAAAGAGTCGAGAGCATTCTTTTGTCTTGCATATGGGATAAGTCCCAAAACATGAAAGTGTTTTAATAACAGCCAAAATAGCCACGCATCTGCCACCTTGGAGTTCGAGTGTTGGTAACAGCACTAAGTGGTTGCTTCTAAGGGAATTGATGTTGCAATTGGAGACATTGCAATTATGTCAAAGCAGTCAAGATCGTATCGTTTGGAAGGTTTGCAATAGTCGTAGAGGAAGATCGACGGTTCTCGATTCACCTCGCATTATCTACATGCACTTAAAGAAAGGACGAATGGTAGATGCAATGTGAAGACCGCTAGCCGACGTGTCACTCTTTGGGCTCGTCGCGTATGCGGAAAGTGGTGTTATAAACAACCTATGGCCCATGCGATACTACATTTTAAATAAAGAGCTGTTTGCGGGTTATAAAAGGAAGTGGTTCCTTTTTCGGTGATTTTTTTTATGCTACCGACGTATCAAGGTCCCAAACCCTACCGCCAAGTTTGAAAAAAGAGATAAGACTCCACTAACCCAAGAGCCAGGAGATCCTGCCATCGCGTTGGGAGTTTTAGATAGCCAAGGAAGAAACGTATCCCCTACGCTGGAGCATACAATAAGTTTTGGGAAATGAAACAGCCAACCATGAAGCTCGTTTTCCCTCCAGGTGGCCGAAACTCAGTTTCATGTTCAGATTGATGGGTTCGTAAAGGCCTGAAGCAGTCTTCGTGGGAGATTCAAGGAGAGTGCATGATACCACCGCTTTCTACGTGGGTTTCAGCAAAATGCCAGAGATGCTGGTTCTGTCAAGATGGCACCAACCGAACCAATGGTCGTAGAAGCGTTTGCAGAATATCCATGGTTGGGTCGTTTTGCAGGGAGATATCATGTTCTAATAAAGGCGGCGTTGCTTCTCCTGTAAGCTTATCAGCATTCCAGGGCGCAGAAGGAAGGTAGGATTTTGCAGTTACGGGGGCTCTATATTGAACGCCACTAACTGTTAGGGTTTATCAAAACAGAGGCGAATAAGTTCATCCCCTTGTTTAGCAGGGTTTGATAGAGAAAGTAATGCCTCCAACGAAGACTATCGGTGGCGTTTTCCTCCCCCAGAGCACTAGCAAGCTGAACTCAGGAAAGGTTATAGCCATGGGACCTGGTTCTCGTGGCAAGGGTGGAAACACTATCCCTGTGGGTGTTAAGAAAGGTGACCGTGTTCTTTTTCCTGAATATGGCGGGACAGAAACAAAACTTGCAGTCAGGGTACACAGTTTTGAATCTAGTGAGATAGTTAAACAAATCGATAGAGTGTATGAGAAAGTCGTGCAAGCATTTTATCTATGGACTCAAGACATTGGGTCTCACCATGTAGACTACAATAAAATTTCGCGATGGAAAGATCGCAGACTTTGATGAAAGCGTGGATTCCTTCTATTGCTAGATCAAGATGGTGGTTATATATGCTAAACGGATGGTATTCAACGATTGCTTCGTCCAGGGCTGCGACGCATCTATACTGAAACCAGTGGAAGGGTTTTCTCCATAGAGCGTTCCCGAATGCGAATTCCTTGGGAGGCTATGCCGATACATTGATATTATCAAGACCAAACTGGAAGCCACGTGTGTATATTGATAGAGGTGTTTGCTCAGGTTGAAGAGCCTGGTCAAGCTGAAGACGAAGAAGTAGGGTTTTCCAGAAGCTTTTTTTTAGCAACTTTTGCAGGCTATAGGGCACCTTGGTACTCAGATGCATGTAGCAGCTCATTTTCATTGTTACCCTTGTGCTAATGTCCGTTTCTCCAAAACTTGAATGTCAACCATTCAGCATAACTCAAAGAGTGGATTCCGTGAAAGAAGCTACTGCAGCTACCATTGTTTCCAAAACTATTTGAACCTCTTGGAGATTTTCTGGTATAAATATTAAGGAGGTAAGTGTTGCAGTTGGGGATGTTGCCGAAAGGGTAAAGAATGGCTCAAGGAACATTATTGCAAAGTCAAAGCCACTATTTGAAAACCCACCGAGGGTTTTGGGAAAAGTTTAAAGACTAAGTAATGTAATACCTGCGGTCGAAAGTGGGCAGAAATGAAGGATTCGAGAACTAAGTGGAAGAAGTCAGTTGTAGGAGCAGTTACCTGGCAAATATCTCAGAAATATCTTCTATCTTTTATTTTAAATTAATTCTGTCATTTAGTGAAATTACTGCCGGATGTAAAAAGCAGTTAGGCATATCTCTTAATTTCTGTTTTGAAAATATAGGGGCAGATATGTATTAGTGATGTGTCACTAAATTTGTAACCATTTTGTGTTAAGATTGGGTCGAGTAGGAGGCTCCAGGGAGCTATATATTCTTTGTAATAGAAGAAGTTAAGGGTGAGAAAATCATTTGGCTAAGGCCTGAGAGAGCTTAGCTCTGTTTTGGAATACTTATTGTTAATACATCTGCAGTGTTTGAAGCTGGATTTTGGCAGAGAATTCCTGTGTTATCTTTCTTGCAGTTTGTCTCTCCTTTTCCCATGTTAATTTGTATGTCTTTCTTTGTATTTCATTCTGTTAAATTTCTCTCATGCTTAGATAAGTGTTGCATCTGAATGGGATTCACATTAATGGTGCTCTGTTCATTTCATTTTAAGCATTTCACCACCAATTTCTGCTAAAGTTGGCATAGGATTCATCCTTGTTAGATGCCCAATGCTGATGGATTGTTCATTCCTCTTCTGTTTCACCAATTAAAGCTCTTTGACTGTGCGTGGGTGGCCACCTTGCCTCTGTGTAAATGTCTCATGCAGCAGCACTGTATTTGTTTTATATGTATGTTTTAACTCCATTGCCCAATGTTCCTCTTTGGATTTATCTCACCAAGACCTTAAAAAATGTCTTCCAGCAGAAATCTGATCTTCTGCACCTGTTTTTCATTGAATATCTTAAATGTTGAATGCTGGTCTGTTTCTTCATTATTGACAATCTTGATGATTTCCAGCTTTCTGTGAGTTAAAGAGAGAGCCCTCTCTATTTGTGTTAGGTTAGAAATGCGAGCTAAAGACTAGTTAGTGGTTACCCAGAATTTCCCTCTCCACAACCTAAGGGGTCAATTTTGGTGTTAACAAATTGGCGCCATTGTCGGGGAAGAAATTGTTTCACAATCCCTGGGAGAACGACAAAGTTCAAATCTGAATGCTGATGGTGAACAGCAGTCAGACATCAAGAAGGTTGTATCATTCACCTGGTGACTCCACTCAAAAAATTTCCAGTGCGAAGGTGACTCCACTGGGAGGATCAGTGACTCCATATCAGAATTTGAGATGTTGAATGTCTCATGGCGACTCCATATTGAAGAAACCCAGTAGCCCATTGTTTATAGGCTAGTCTCCTTAATCTTCAAATCAGAATTTGCAGCTCCAGTATTTCAAGATGACTTCATTGTCAAGAAGGTATGCTCCTTTAAGCAAGTCTCATATTCCTGGTTTTCCAAATCAAATTCCTAAAGTAGATTGGAAAACCTACTTGCCTAAATTCAGAGATGAAAACAGTGATAATGTTGCTTTACATTTAATCAAATTTCATATACATGTACACAAGCCGAGGATTAGGTTTCATGAGGATTGTCTTATGAAGATGTTCATGGCTTCTTTAGAAAGCAAAGCAAGGGATTGGTATGAAGGTTTGAGACCTGGCAGCTTGTTTTCTTTAAAAGATTTCCACACAGCATTTTATGAGCATTATAAAGGGTATTTTCTATCTTTGTCTTTAGTGGAAAATTGATGTGGTCAGTTTGAGGATTTCACATGGTACCTTCAAAGCATTGATGAAGATTTGGAAAGTATGAATGATGAAGACTTGTCTGAAGCCTTTTATCATTTTTCTTCACAAGTCCATGGTCATGATATTCAAGAAAACTCTCAAAACACAGTACCACCCTCAGCTGAAAATAAAGAAAGCAGTAACCATGTAGATGATCTTTATATCTCTTCTCTCGAGGTGGATGAGAAGTGTTCTCAGTTTTGTCAATCATCTTGTGTTTATGAAGAATATCATATCAGTCCCATTTCATGTCATACTTTTTCAGAAGCTATTGATCTAGAGAATCCTGTCTTATTTGATTCACATGAAGGACAACACATTGATGTTTGTCTTAAAACACAAGAAGCAGATCAGGTCTCAGATGATGCTGCTGGTTTTTTATTAGACAAGAAAAGTGAGCAAATCTTACACAGTGTTTCTAAAATTTCTCCTTTGTCTGAAGATGAAATAGATCAGCTCCTGAAAGGTCATGTTACAATCCCAGTTAAATCAGGTCTACAGTGTTCACACAGTCCGAGATATGTAAGTGAAACTTCGTCCATTTTTGAGCATGTAAATCTGAATTTAAACAATGACAGTCATGATGAGCTTTTGAAGGGATCCATGGGTGATGATGATTCTCCACAAAAAAAATCAGCTATTAAATACCATTTTCTTTCATCAAGAAGATAGGACTGTCATGTCTAATGATCTGGGAGAGTGTTTGTTGTTTGAAGATGCTTTAGATTATGATATGAGGGAGTATGAATCTGAGACAGATAGTATGCCAAAGAAAGAACCAGAGCTGCTCATGCTTGAGGGAGGTACAGTCAACACTCAAACTATTGAAGATCCTTATTCTAATTTGCTTCAGTTTGAAGGGGAGATAAATTTTCTTGCACTTATGGGACATGAGCTCATTATCGATGGATGTTTGAAGTGGCTTGTCTTCTGTTTTCTTTACTTGTTCAAAGGAAGTGTAAGCCAGATTCGGGCAAATGGCCAGTTACTAGATTGGCTTCACTGACACTTTTGTGTTATTTGCAGGGTATTTTTTAAGGATTCTAATATTATACTTAAGTATAGTATCCTAGGTGATTATTTTGAATTGAAAAAAACATGTATATAGATAGGTAGGCAAAGGGATTGTGTGTGTGGAGGAGATGGTGAGCGCCGAGGGTTTGGAGGTCTGTGCAGGGCAGTGGACGGTACCCGGCAGACGGATGCAGGACGTCAGCGGGATCGTACAGACGCACGCAAACCCCGATGGGGTTCTCCCCTGGTAAAACCGTTTTTGGTTTTTACTCCAGCGGATTTTTTTTACTGGCCCTCTCTCACAGTGTTGGTTACTGTTCCGTTTTGTGTTCCGTTGGGGGTTACTATGGATGATGTAGACTACAGCAGTGATGACCTACGGCACCATGATATCTGGAGGTCGCCACCTGGCGCTTTCCGGCATCAGGAGGAGCTTGGCGGATTAGGGTTTGATGGCTTTACAGGAAACCGGCCTCCTGATGGACCTCTGTCACCCCCGGTTAATGCCTGCCAAACCTTTCCTCCCTGCTCGCCGTTCTGGGAGGGGTCAAATGCCCGCCTATCCTCTGGGACTCACGCCGTGAATATCTGGGGAGTCAGGGGTTTCTGCGCCTCTCCATCTCCGGAGCCGTTGTGTGCAGATTTGGGCGACCTGCCTGTTTTTATCACCTCCGCGGATAGCGATAATCTTCTCTCTACTGGACTGGACCGACAAACTGAGGTGGAGGGTTTTGAGGAGCGGCGGACTGAACCACCCATTCAACCCTGCGGTTTTGTCGCGGCAAACTTGGATTTCGTTGAACAAAGAGGGTTCTCTAGTCCTTCTGAGGACTCTGATCAACGTGTCCGCGGCCATGCTGCGGGTTCAGCTGGGTTTGCAACTAAGGAACCCTTTGTGAAAAGTCGTCGAAAATGGATTAAGAACTCCGGGAAGGCACCTAACTACGCGCTGGGGGAGGACATTGGCATGCACCAGATTGTAGGGATGGTTAAGTCTGTTTTGGTAGGCAGGGTTTACGGGAAATCTGTCAGCCTCAAGACGGTGCTCTCGTGGGCCAAGGGGGCATGGCTGGGACATTGTGGTTATGTGCCCCGTATCGTTGGGCTCTCTGGCGGGTGGTATGCTTTTCATTTCTCCTCGGATGCTCATGCACACTGGGCTTTAAGTCTCAATTGGTCTATCTTTAAAGTCCCTCTTCTGTTAAAGCCGTGGAACCCCCTCTTCGATGCCAGCCGGGAAAGATTGGATGTAATCCCCCTCTGGGTACGTCTCCCAGGCCTTCCCCTTCATTACTGGTCCGAGGAACACTTCCGAAGGATTGGGAACAACCTGGGCAACTATCTGGATGCGGACTTCTCTTTTGTGGCATCGGCAATGCAGAAAGTTGCTCGCATTCTGGTAAGCATCAATGTAAGAGATGGTCTTTTTGACACTATGGATCTAACATGGGGGCCCTATACTTTTGTCCAGACACTCGACTATGAGAATGTGCCTTTCAGGTGTAGGCGGTGCCATGAATATGGTCACCCGGCCGTTGAGTGTTCTGTTCCTGTTCGGATGCGGTTTGGTAATACCCACAAGCGCAGGGTGGTGGCCAAGGTAGTTGGCATGGATTCGGCGGAGGATTCTGACGGACAGCAGGGTTTTGTTACTCCTACGACGGAAACACCATTGGCTAGCCAGCCGGACGGCGAAGTCCCCACTGGTGGTGAGGTGGTTGCCGAAGACGCTGAGGAGGATGGCTCGGTCCCGGTTGCTGGCATCACGGTTGCTGCTGATGAACCTCACACTCCACTCTCTCGAGACTCGGCACGGGAGGGTTCTTTGGTTCCGTTTCTGCGCACACCAGACTCGGCTGCAGGCATACTTATCGGGAAAATAACACAGAGGCGGACAAAGCCTCGAAGGAAGGCTTAGCACTTGCTCCCGGGCTCTGGAAAATATCGGAATTTTTGGATGGGATCAGCAGAGATCTTTATCACAGGCCGTTCATTGAATGACTCACTCTTGGCTGATTTGTTTTTTGAGAGCTCCCTTTGTTATTTATCACAGATGTAAATATAATTTTGAACATTACTGTACCTAAAAGACCCACACAGTCTGCATCTTTTATGAAACTTATACTGCCATATTATCGTTTATTTTAAATATGCTGTAATGGATGTTATTGCTCACGTGGTGAGAACATCAAAATTTTGCTCAGTCACAGTCCCACTGGTTCACAAAGACCACATCCACTCTTTATGAGTGAAGACTCTATATGTAATTTCGTACTCTTAAGGATGAAATGAAATTACGCTTTTTTTTCGAGGAAAAAAAAAGATAGGTAGGCAAATATTAAATATGAAACATACAATTTACTACTGAAATGTGTAAATTTTGGCAAATATTATGATAAAAAAACATATTTTATGTAAATATAGGCGATATTAGAGACTAACAATGACCAAATAGCGAATTTTTAAAAAAAAAAAAACCCGAAAATAGCCAATTGGTGAAATTTCGCCCTTAAAAATTACCCTGGTCATTTGATTCAACAGTTGCATTTTAGTAAAGTAAGATAGGTAGGAAGAATAATTTTGCTTAGCAAGCAGTTTTCAGTATGTACAATGTTATTTTTTTAGTTTGTAGCATGTTCAGAAAATTTCAGTATGTTTTTTTTCGGTAGTTAGCAACTTTCAATTGCAGTTTTCAGATGAAGGACGGGTTGTAGGTTGCAGTTGTCAGGGTTGGGAGCCGCCCAATGGATCAGGAAATTGGTCTACGGGGTTCTTTGCTACCTCGCAGGGAGGATAGAATCCCCAGCTGGAGCCAATTGTTAGCACTCAAATAATTTTTTGCGCTTAATTTTCTTCTGGTAGCATTGGCGGTGCAAAATAGAGCATGCTTTTATTGGTGGAGGTCTCAAATTCAGCCTAGGAGAATTTTTTCCTCGGGTATGGGCACCAAAGTTCCAAAAAGGAAAATTTTGAGAAAAAGAGAAAGAAAAAAGGTGTCCATGATTTTGCAAGAAAATTAATTTTTAGGCCAAGGATAAATTTTTACACATTTATATCCTCCAAGGTTTAGTGTTTTTATGATCAAAAGGTTGAAAGGTTTTAAATTTTTTGATATAGCCTAAGTATGGAGAAAAACATTGTTAAATTTTAGCCTAAGTCAAGGCTTTATGGAGCAAAGGGCTTTTATTTTTTGGGCCAAAGCTAAACTTTATAAAGAAAGGTTTGATTTTTATAATAAAGCCAAAGCGTGAGTATTATGAAGAAGGGGGCACTAAGGCTTTTATATAAAAATGATATGGACAAAGCTTCAATTAAAAATCGGGGCAAAAGGTAATGTGCTCATCACCAAGAGCCAATAAAGGGACCAAGGGGTAAGCCAAAGAGGACCCATGCATCATCCATCGTCCAAACGCCAAAGCCGAGAACCACTCCTTCATTGTGTTAATTGATATGTAATAAAAGCCATGGGCTATATAAAGAGTCGAGGGCATTCTTTGTCTTACATATGGGATAAGTCCCAAAACATGAAAGTTTTCTAATAACAGCCAAAATAGCCACGCATCTGCCACCTTTGAGTTCGAGTGTTGGTAACAGCAATAAGTGGTTGCTTCTAAGGGAATTGATGCTGCAATTGGAGACATTGCAATTATGTCAAAGCAGTCAAGATCGTATCGTTTGGAAGGTTTGCAATAGTCGTAGAGGAAGATCGACGGTTCTCGATTCACCTCACATTATCTACATGCACTTAAAGAAAGGATGAATGGTAGATGCAATGTGAAGACCGCTAGCCGACGTGTCACTCTTTGGGTTCGTCGCGTATGCGGAAAGTGGTGTTATAAACAACCTATGGCCCATGTGATACTACATTTTAAATAAAGAGCTGTTTGCGGGTTATAAAAGGAAGTGGTTCCTTTTTCGGTGATTTTTTTAATGCTACCAAGGTATCAAGGTCCCAAACCCTACCGCCAAGTTTGAAAAAAGAGATAAGACTCCACTAACCCAAGAGCTAGGAGATCCTGCCATTGCGTTGGGAGTTTAGATAGCCAAGGAAGAAACGTATCCCCTACACTGGAGCATACAATAAGTTTTGGGAAATGAAACAGCCAACCATGAAGCTCATTTTCCCTCCTGGTAGCCGAAACTCAGTTTCATGTTCAGATTGATGGGTTCGTAAAGGCCTGAAGCAGCCTCCGTGGGAGATTCAAGGAGAGTGCATGATACCACCGCTTTCTACGTGAGTTTCAGTAAAATGCCAGAGATGCTGGGTCTGTCAAGATGGCACCAACCGAACCAATGGTCGTAGAAGCGTTTGCAGAATATCCACAGTTGGGTAGTTTTGCAGGGAGATATCATGTTCTAATAAAGAAGGCATTGCTTCTCCTGTAAGCTTATCAGCATTCCAAGGCGTAGAAGGAAGGTAGGATTTTGCAGTTACAGGGGCTCTATATTGAACGCCACTAACTGTTAGGGTTTTTGTCCTCACAGTATCAAAACAGTGGTGAATAAGTTCATCCCCTTGTTTAGCAGGGTTTGATAGAGAAAGTAGTGGCTCCAACGAAGACTGTCGGTGGCGTTTTCCTCCCCCAGAGCACTAGCAAGCTGAACTCAGGAAAGGTTGTAGTCGTGGGACCTAGTTCTCGTGGCAAGGGTGGAAACACTATCCCTGTGGGTGTTAAGAAATGTGACCGTGTTCTTCTTCCTGAATATGGCGGGACAGAAACAAAACTTGTAGTCAGGGTACACAGTTTTGAATCTAGTGAGATAGTTAAACAAATCGATAGAGAGTATGAGAAAGTCATGCAAGCATTTTACCTATGGACTGAAGACATTGGGTCTCACCATGTAGACTGTAATAAAATTCCGTGATGGAAAGATCGCAGACTTTGGTGAAAGCGTGGATTCCTTCTATTGCTAGATCAAGATGGTGGTTATATATGCTGAACGGATGGTATTCAACGATTGCTTCATCCAGGGCTGCGACGCATCTGTACTGAAACCAGTGGAAGGGTTTTCTCCAGAGAGCGTTCCCGAATGCAAATTCCTTAGGAGGCTATGCCGATACATTGATATTATCAAGACCAAACTGGAAGCCTTGATATTATAGAGGTCTTTGCTCAGGTTGAAGAGCCTTGTCAAGCTGAAGACGAAGAAGCAGGGTTTTCCATAAGCTCTTTTTTAGCATCTTTTGCAGGCTATATGGCACCTTGGTACTCAGATGCATGTAGCAGCTCATTTTCATTTTTACCCTTGTGCTAATGTCCGTTTCTCCAAAACCTGAATGTCAACCATTCAGTATGACTCAAAGAGTGGATTCTGTGAAAGAAGCTACTGCAGCTACCATTGTTTCCAAAACTATTCGAACCTCTTGAACATTTTTTGGTATAAATTTTAAGGAGGTAAGTGTTGCAGTTGGGGATGTTGCCGAAAGGGTAAAGAATGGCTCAAGGCACATTATTGCAAAGTCAAAGCCGCTATTTGAAAACTCACCGAGGGTTTGGGGAAAAGTTTAAAGACTAAGTAATGTAATACCTGTGGTCGAAAGTGGGCAGAAATGAAGGATTCGAGAGCTAAGTGGAAGCAGTCAGTTGTAGGAGCAGCCTGGCAAACATCTCAGAAATATCTTCTATCTTTTATTTTAAATAAATTCTGTCATTTAGTGAAATTACTGCCGGATGTAAAAAGCAGTTAGGCATATCTCTTAATTTCTGTTTTGAAAAAATAGGGGCAGATATGTATTAGTGATGTGTCACTAAATTTGTAATCATTTTCTGTTAAGATTGGGTCGAGTAGGAGGCTCCAGCCAGCTATATATTCTTTGTAATAGAAGAAGTTAAGGGTGAGAAAATCATTTGGCTAAGGCCTGAGAGAGCTCAGCTTTGTTTTGGAATACTTATTGTTAATACATCTGCAGTGTTTGAAGCTAGATTTTGGCAGAGAATTCCTGTGTTATCTTTCTTGCAGTCTGCCTCTCCTTTTCCCATGTTAATTTGTATGTCTTTCTTTGTATTTCATTCTGTTAAATTTCTCTCATGCTTAGATAAGTGTTGCATCTGAATGGGATTCACATTAATGGTGCCCTATTCATTTCATTTTAAGCATTTCACCACCAATTTATGCTAAAGTTGGCATAGGATTCATCCTTGTTAGATGCCCAATGTTGATGGACTATTCATTCCTCTTCTGTTTCACCAATTAAATCTCTTTGACTGTGCGTGGGTGGCTACCTTGCCTCTGTGTTAATGTCTCATGCAGCAGCACTGTATTTGTTTTATATGTATGTCCTGACTCCATTGCCCAATGTTCCTCTCCAGATTTATCTCACCAAGACCTTAAACAATTTCTTCCAGCAGAAATCTGATCTTCTGCACCTGTTTTTCATTGAATATCTTAAATGTTGAATGCTGGTCTGTTTCTTCATTATTGACAATCTTGATGATTTCCAGCTTTCTGTGAGTTAAAGAGAGAGCCCTCTCTGTTTTTGTTAGGTCAGAAACGCAAGCTAAAGACTAGTTAGTGGTTACCCAGAATTTCCCTCTCCACAACCTAGGGGGTCAATTTTGGTGTTAACATTGTCATTTCATCATGTTCAAGTGAAATCTATAAAGGAAATCGACTAGACACTTTGCAGGACATGGGTTCTAGTTATGTGGGTATGACGTTGTAATTTCATCATGTTCGGATGAAATCTATCAAGGAAATATATCAGGGCCAACAACACTTAATAAAGAGGGTTCTTAGTGTTAGGATATTCCTATACTCCATCCTAGTCCTACCAACATTTTCATTATTTGCAGTTTCAGTCTTGCATGCATTTCTGCATGCAGCATGCACTCTGCATGCAATTGCATGCATCCCAGTCATTAGTCCCAACACCTAGCCTCAGTTAGCCAGCCCCGGAGAGCTTCTCTCATATCAGTTTTAGCCCTCCTAGAGCTTAGTGCGCCCTTCCTCCTTGATTTAAGGAAGCCACTCGCCCTCTCTCACCTACCATTCAGTTGTACTTCAGTTAGTTGAGTTATCATCAGTTCTTTCCTTGATTTAAGGCTAGACTGACTCTCAACTGACTATATCACTCCAATAGACCTCTAGTGAGACTGAACTGCCCATTCTGACTCCAGTTAGCTCCTCATGCACCCTCCACTGAGCCTCCTTCATTCAATTAGTTCCAATTACACCTACCACACTCAATTAGACTCAGTTTGACTGATGGTTGACAGTTACTTGAGCATTGATGACTCCACTGATGATGAGATAGACTTCTAGTTGTGCTCCGATGACACTCCAATGATATTTTGATCACTCCATGAAGGCTAATTCGAATTGCCACCTTGGAATTCAAATCCTCATGCATTGTACTACTTATTTGTCCATATTGTGATTAATTAATTAGTGTGTGTGAAGTTATTTTGCTTCTATCCGAGTTCTACTGTATTATTATTCTGTTGCTCATTTACACTGCATTGACCACTCTTAATCTTATTCCTAAATTCTTTCTTGTGAGGTATACATCAGCTCTTAGATCTATTGTGACGATTTTCACACTTAGAGGTGGTAATCACCATTCGTATGTTCTAAAATTAAAATCATATCCATGAATATTTGGGGTTTGGGGGGTCATAACAAGATAGTGGCCCTCATATGACTAACTGAGGTGGACAAGCCAGAAATAATTATTTTAGAAGGGACAATGGGGAAGGGAGACACCTTTTTGTGTGACCTAAAAAAATCCTTTGTGTGCTAGGACTTCCTAGCTTTGAATGTTGAAGGTTTATTTGGGGTATAATTGGTTGGAATCAAAGTTTGATACTAACTAATTGCTATCCATTTGTCTTAGGCATTTGCATTTTTTTCTCAGGTAAGGGTTTGGGCATGCCTCTAGCTATATTAAATATGTATGGACCATATGAGGACAAACTAGTTTTCTGGGAAAAGAGATTTTCTATGCAGTGTATTTTTTAAGGTAATTAGATTTTAAGTGGGGATCTGATTTTCACTTTAAGAAGACTATAGGTGTGGGGTTTCTCTACTAGGCTTGACAGACTTGTTGGTTTTTTCCTATTTCCTATTGAATATGTTGGCTTAGTGTATTTTGAAATTATATCAATGGGGCTCACCTATAGAAACAACAAGGTTAGCATTGATGGTATATTGAAAAGGTTAAACATGTTCACGGTTATATGCACTATGCTTCAAATGGTGGACATATATTGGAATTGGATTGATTATAATGGGTTATTTGACCACAATCCTAGTTTTATGGAGTTGGGTCTTAACAATCCTAAACCATAGAGACCATTTAAATTCAATCTTGGGTGGTTTGGGGAGGTAAAACTTCAAACACTTGTTAAGGAGATCTGGAGGTCTTATGATCCCACACTATATAACTTATCCAGTGAACAATTTGTAGCCTCAATAAAGAATGTAAAAGAGGGCGTGAGAAGATGAACAACGGAATGATATTGAAGTAGAGATAGGTTACTTAAGGATGTAGAAGAAGTAACTTTGGTGTTACTCTCAAACAATGAACAAGTGATTTTTTAGGAAGAGTAATTGTCGAAGTTAAAGTCTCTAGAAGCGAGGAGGGATAAAGAAATGGACTAGGGGATAAAATGTAGGTCCACTTGGTTGGAATTAAGATATTAGAACACAAAATATTTTCAGAATTTTTCCAATCACAGGAAAAGTGTGAATACCATCTAGAAAATGGAAAAAGTAGGAGGATGTACAAGTAATAAATTTTCATGATTCGGTTTGTTAGGGGTAAGTCCCTTTGAGAAGGTGTACAAAGATCTTGAAAGGTATAACCTAGTAGAAATAGACAAAATTGCTTCTTTCTTTCCTAGGTTTGTATATGAGGACTGTTGTATGAGGAGATTTCGAAAGAAGAATTTTTGAAAGATGTCTTATTTTTCACAAATATAAGAGTCTTGGCCCTGATGGGTGGACCGTGTGTTAATATCCTAGTGGGTGGCCTTCACTAACACCTCGTGGTTTTGGTGTAATGGTTCGTATCATTTGGTATCAGAGCCTCCACCCAGGTTCAAGTCATAGAGTGGGTGGCAACGTCGGCATTGCAGTGTTCATCCAAGGCTCGTACGGCTCAAAGGGGACACCACCGTACGGGCGCACATCCAACCCAAAGTCTCAACTACGGAGCGTGGTGGGATGTTAAGATCCTAGTGGACGGCCTTCACTAACACCTTGGGGTTTTGGTGTAACGCTTTGTATCACCGTGGAGTTCTTCCTAAGGTCTTTCAATTTTCTAGGATAGGATTTACTTCATGTCTTGGAAGAGGATAGAATATTGAGGAAACTTCCAAGTACTTTGAATGTCACTTTCATTGCAATACATCCTAAAGTTGATTGTCCTAAAAACTTTGAAGGGTTCAAACCTATTACTTTGTGCAATTGTATCTAGAATATTATTTTTAAACTTTTGACTATGAGACTAAAGAGATTACTCCCGCGTTTCATTTCTCTTGAGCAATTTGGGTTTGTAAAAGGTTGACAAATTAATGAATCAATTGGTTTGGCACAAGAGCAATTACATTCATTAAATTCCAATTATTTTCCTGCAATGGTGATCAAACTAGACCTATCCAAAGCATATGCTATGGTCTATTGCCTATATATAAGGTTAATTCTCATACATATTTCCTTGAATATATATATTGTCAACTAGATTATGGTATGTGTGGATTTTGTATCATATATGATTTTCATAAATGGCTTATCATCTAGCTTCTTTAATCCCTCGTGTCATCTTCGATAGGGGTGTCCCTTATCACCTTAATTTTTTCTTTTACTTATAGCATGCCTAAGCAAGTCCATTATTGAGGAAAAACGATTAAGAAGTATACAGGGATTGGGATTGGAAGTGAATGAAGCTCTCACACACCTATTATTTATAGGTGAATGTCATGTCCCCAAATTTTGACAAGGTCTATGTCACTAGTACATAAGCATTAAAATATCTAATTAATGATGTCAATAGTGCTAGGAAAAGAATTAAATTATTCCAAGGGATTAATTTTGGTTTGGAGGCATTTAATTAATTAAATTCCAAAATATGCACTTTGGAATAATTAATTAGTTGGTTTGAGTAATTTTATTTCTAATTACTAAAATTTGGACTAGAAATAATGAGCTAAGCTAAGGAGGGCGAATTAGAGAGGCCAAGTGAACCAAGGAGGATGGAAATTGCTAAAAATAGTCAAAAACATGCTAAAAGCAACAAATCAAGATAAAATCAGGAAAAGAAGCATAAAGTAGGAAAGACATAAAGGAAGGAAATTCCAAAAAAAAAAAAAAGAAGAAAAAGAAGAAAAATCCAAAGCAGAAAGTGGAAAGGAAATCAGAAAAAGAAGGAAAACAAAGCAAACAAAAAGGAAAAAGAAGGAAAGCAAGCTTTGCTCATCCACTCAAGGAGGGCCCATTAGCTATGGATACTTGCTCCTCAATTCATCCAATCTTATAAATAAACCAGTGTGCACCACATTCACATCTTTTGTCAGTTTAATGTTTGGGTTGAGAGTAATTGTGCCTCAGAGACTTGGGAGATGTGCCCCTAGTCCAAGCTGAGAGAAGTGCCCCTGCTTTCTGTGAGAGGATGATGGTATTCATCCATTATCACTGAGTTTATTTGTAGGTCCTGTAGCTTATCAAGTCGAATTTGAAGTTCAGGAGAAGCATCATCTAGTTCAAAGTTCGAATCTCTAGGCTTCCTATGAATTTCTAGAGCTAGATTCATGTGTAGAAGAAGAGAGATATTTATATAATGTTTTGAGAGGCCTATTGGCCCATATCTGATTTCCTGTAGCTTTTAACTTCGAATTTGAATTTTAGAAGACGCATCATCCAGTTCAAAGTTCGAATCTCCGGGTTTCCTATGAATTTCTAGAGCTAGATTCTTGTGTAGAAGGAGAGAGATACTTATATAATGTTTTGAGAGGCCTATTGGCCCACATATGATGTAATTACAGTGAATTTAAACCTATGATATCATATTCTCCAATTAAAATTATATAAGTCTGAATTATTCTCACATTTCTCCACCCTTTCTAGATTTGCCTAGTTTTTTACTAGTTTCCAAAATGCATTTAATAAATGAATGAGTCTTGCTCCAAATGAAGTAAGTATTGTTCCTGAATTTTCTCAATATGTCATATGTAATATTCCATGTCTCATATCAGAATTTCATGAGCCTTTGTTGACTTTTTGGGAGCCATGAATTCCCACTAGTTGTGTAATCCTGGAAAGCAATTTTACTAGTATTTTTGTGAGACTTGCTCAGAACTTCATATAACTTTCTGGAATGTTATTTGACTATGTAATGACTTTAATTTAATCATATTTAACCTCTTTGAGTCAGAAACACCCATCCCCGGCCTCCAATTAAAGTTCACACCCATACTAGTCTGCATACGTTGAGGGGCCCAGGAGCGTTGGAGTAAATTGAAGCTCGATGCTCTTGAAACATCAATGGTATCAATACTTTGTTCATAGTTATCAGCCAATATCATATCCTCCCTTCCACCCAAATCTTTTGATCCAATCCATCCTCAGTCAATCTAGCTTTTGCAAACACTATTTTAATTCATTTTGTAAAGTATAGAGTTTTTGTATCACTAATCCTAGTTGGTACATTACAGTGGTATCAAAGCACTTTCCTCCACCCCTATGGAAATAAAGAATCTCATTGTTGAAGAATATTGTAGATCATAACTCAAATTTGCAGTTATGAGACTAGTTCCAGTAATTGAAGATGAAGAGTTCGAACCATATGAGGAAGCAGAAATCCTCTACATAGATGGAGGCCTCCCTCGAGATGAAGATGGTTACTTTTGTCACCATATATATGATGAGGAAATTATTCCTTTTCCACCAAGTTTTAAATTTACTGAGGATCGAAAGAAACCTAGAGGAGCCAAAATAGATGACTATACATGGGATTTAGCTACCTCCTACTTGATGAGAATTTTTGGATCCTCTTTAGGAGGGGTCTCCAAGAATTTTGATCCTAAGGAATCCAAGGAGGAAACTTCATCAGTTTTCTTAGAAAATCAAGATCCAAAAGAAGAACATAAAACAGATTCACAATCACTACTTGAGCTACCCAAGGAAGCAGAAGACAAGCACACATCAGTTGGATGTGAACCAGAAGATTTGGTGGAAGAACAAGCCACCATAGATCCACCACCTGAAGAGAAAGACATGATACAAAGGTATTGCTACATTTCTGATTTTTGTATCCCTTTGTTTCAATCTGATATGGCAGCCACTTACAGTGAGAAGGTTGGCATGGTTGATTCCTTCTGTATGAAGGCAATAATGGAGATGAACCATTGGAGGAACATGAGTCATTGCAAGGTGATATCAATGGGAAAGATACAACAATTCATGTGGAGAAGCGAGAGGAAA
Organism: Larix kaempferi; assembly: GCA_027924585.1. Taxonomy (NCBI): domain Eukaryota; kingdom Viridiplantae; phylum Streptophyta; class Pinopsida; order Pinales; family Pinaceae; genus Larix; species Larix kaempferi. The sequence goes on from BSBM01000887.1 coordinate 23,226,266, forward strand.
GTACAAATCATCCATCCCCAATCATTGAGAGGAGTAGTGAACTACCTAGATCCATTGGTAGTGAAGAAAGAGCTATGGTTCTTGAAGAGAAATCCAAGTACACAATTCTTACTGATGAGGGTTGTGCATCATATGATGACACCCCCACTTGTATTGTTGATGATCATTCAAAGACATTGAACATGGATGAAAGAGAAACTACTGATGGTTTCTCTAGTACCTGTGGAACATCTACTTGTGGATGTTCGAATTATGTTGGAGTACCTACTGATGGGTGCTCACATCTCTATGTTGGTGACATAGAGATCAGATTTGAAAATGTTGCTGCAAGCCAAAGTACCATTGATCATGGTGATGGAGTTCTTGCAATAGTGGAAGAAAACCAAGGATCAATTTCACCTTCACCACTTGAATTTTATGAGGGTGATCCAATGAAGTTTGAAGAAGAGAAGGTTCTATCTCATGAACTTTCCTACTTTGATAACTGTGCTGAAAATATACTTTCCCTTGAGCATGAAGATGATGAATTTGCAGCCATTGATGAGGAGAAAGGAGTAACTTCACCATCACCACATAAGCTTCATGAAGTTAATCCAAGGAATTAAAAGAAGAGGATGTTCACTGTCATGAACCCTCTTTCCTTGAAGGGACATTAAATATGAACACATTGAAGATCAAGGAGACCCTTGACATTCTCCATGTCACTCATGCTTTAGTGTCACAATAGTTTTGGAGAGCTGCATCAATGGAAAATCCACTTTCCATTGAAGACATGGAGAAAATTTAGAAGTCAATAACAAAGATCAAAGGTAAATTTTCACAATTGCTTTCTGACATATATTATTTGTTTGATCTTTCAGGATTGTATCATGATGCATTATTGGAGAATGAAGAAGAGCTTGAAAATATCTCATATGATTTGGAATCCACCCAAGATTCTTTGAGAAGTACTCAAAGTACTCTCTTGGAATCTTAGATGCAAGTAGAGCAACTTCAACAAGAGTTTCTAAGATCTCATATTCCCTCCTATGTTCAATCATCCATTCCCTTTTGGTTGATGATTTTCAGATTTCTATGGAGGAATCTCATGTAATGGTGGAACATGAGGAGCATGTTGATTTGAATGTGCTTGAGAGGGCTGAAATCAAGCAAGAAGGTAACCAAGAATTTGCCTTGTCTCAAAGAGATTATGAGTTACCTCATGATGAGAGATGCATAATTTTGGAGGAGACACATGGTCTCACATTTGATGGATCATCCCATGATGATGAGGTACATAGATCCACATGCTTGGTGGATAATTGTTGCAAAGAATTGATTCATTCTCTTTCACCCCACGCTTTTGTTTCAGTCACGTCACTTGAAGGTGAGAATTGGGTGAAAGGATTTTTCTTGATAGTACCCCAATAGGAGCAGGAGGCTCCCACAGTCATTCTAGATGACTTGATGGTCAATCCATGGGGATTGGAAAAGCCCCATATTCCTCCCAACAGCCATGATCTTGATTTCATATCCTTGGAATCAAGTAGCAGAGATTTATGTCCATGCTATGAATATTATATGTATGTTAATTAAAGTTATTAATTATTAAGTGAAAGGGTGTAACCCTTCACTATACACGCTCAAGCCTATAAAAGCGAGCCTCATTGTAATCATTAATAATCCATTATCGATTATATATTATTATTTTATCAAATGGAGTTATTTTCCATTGGAGGATTATTCGCTTGAATAATCACTGAGTATATCCGGACACGAATATAGCATTGGTATCAGAGCCTCTCGGCCCTCCCTGATCCGGCCTTTGGCCACCCATTTCAGAGTTTCTCTGTGCACTTGGTCTTTGACCAGTCTTGGCTTTTGGCCATTTTCATATTTCACTTGAAAGGAAGAAGATTACAGACAAAGGCTGCCTAGCTGTAAAGAAAGTGAGCTGCAGTCCAGTCAATAACCTAGCTTCCTTTGAAGCTGGGTCAAACTCTTAACATTAGTAAAGCCACCTACATCTACTTGCTCCTCCCATCCACCACCTGCACTCACCGGCCTGCCACTCCACCCCCAGCATTCCACACTCTCTCCCATTCCTTCCTGCGCACTCTTCCATCCACCTTCCACTCATGACCGCCATATCATCACCCTCACACCATACCGGCTGTACCCCGCGCTCATCTGATCCACATCGCTCCTCAGCCACGCGCCCAAACCACTGCTTCCTTCTCCGCTACCTGCACTCCCCTCTAACCCTGCGCCCAAGCTTTCCCTCCTCTAGTCCCTCACATCCCTCCCTGTGCTCCTCTTTTCCATTCACTCGCTACCACCCCCCGGTCCAGCCTTCCCTCTCCCCCATGCTCACACTCCCGTCTACCTCACGCAGCTCCTTCCCACGTTGTTCCGCCTACTCCCCACCACTTCTTCGTCCTCCCATCGTCCAATCCTTCGCCTGCATCCTCCACCCCCGTCCGATCCCACTTCCCCACACCATCACCTTACATCCTCCAAATCCCTAATCCACCACCGGCCACCATTCCCACCACCGCCAACAGCTCTCCCTCCACCTGCACGACCCCCTTCACAACATCTCCAACACTCCACCGCCGGCCCCCTCACGCCCACCACCACCTCCACCACCAACTCCAACGCACACCCAGCCTCCGCCCACGCCCTCGCCTCCATCCTCACAAACCCTAACAAAATTTCACAAAAAAATAAATAAAAATATTAAACATTATAATATTATTATATTGTTTAAATATTTTAATTTTTGAAAGAAAAAAAATTGTATATTAAACTATATATATATAGTTTATAAAAATAATTATTAATTAATTAATTAATAATTATTATTATTTAAAAAGAAATAAAATTATTATTGAAATAATAATAATTATTATTAAAAATATTAATTATTTTTGGAAAAAAGAAAAAAAAAAGAAGAGGTTATTTAACCTAATAAGTGAAGAAACAAAGCAAATTCAAGTCAAAGAAGACATTAAAGACAAAGTCCAAGCAAGACTCCTTATTATCAAAGAAGTCGAAGAACACTTATCACCGAAGAAATCAAGTCAAGGACAATCATTTATCGTTGAAGAAGTCAAAGTAAAGGAAGGCTTATCAAGAAGTCGAGACGCGTTAACGACAAGGACGACCAAGTTTAAGAAAGACTCATCAAAGAAATCAAAGAAGATCATTCCACCGTCGAAGAAGACAGAAACCATGGAAGCCGATTTGTGAGAGAAATTAGAAGCCAAGTTAAAGCGCTATCAAAAAGACAATGAAGAATTACGAGACATTAATACACAATCAGAAATAAGGATTGAACTACATAAGATACAAGAACAGTTCAATGAACAAACAATGTCCAACCAGAAAAATCACATAGAAAAACTATGTGCGCAAATCAAGGAATTAAAAGATGAGAGTGATTTCAATCAGAGGTTGAAAAATCAAAATATAAAGAAGGAAATAAATAATTACGAAGCAGAAATAATACGCTTGAACAAATTGTTAGCAACAAAGATGAAGAACTAATGCAGTTACGACATAAATTAGAAATTCAAGAATCAGAGGTCGGCCAGTGTTGACAACAGATAAAAGTTCTTCAACAACAAAATGACGACTCTAAAAAGACACATAAGTCAGAGATCGCGAAGAGTAATAAAGCATTATCTAACAATGCTGAAGAAATTTTTAGATTAAGAAATCATAACAAGACACTAGTCACAAAAATTAAGAAGTTGAAAAATAGTCGGAAGACAGAACAATCTATGGAAGACATTGAAATAAAACTTCTAGACAAGAAGGAAGAAAATAGCTGCATCCGAAGTCATAATGAAGATCTTAAGGAACAACTTAAGAAGTCTGCAGATGACAAAAAATCGCAAGTCGAATTGATCAAGAAGCTTCAAAATGATAACAGGCAGTTAGGAAACAAGTTGGAAAAGATACAGAATGAAACATTAAAACCTCAAGAGACGAAAATAAAAGTCCCAGTTCAAATCAATGCTCAAAAGACGACACTCGTAAAAGAAAATGACATTGTGAAAGTTCCCTATCGACACCCCAACCATAAAAACCGATATTTGAAAAAGTGGGAAATGTCGAAAGATAATGGTACTAATGTGATCAAATCTCCTGACGACACATCAGTAGGGAATCCCATCAGTCCACAACAAATCAATTTGGGATGGATTGATCCATCTTTGCATCAGAAGTTATGCTCTACACTTAGCAGTTCATATCGACATGTTTCATCAGCCATGACATCGCAAAGAACAATGTGACAAAATTATAAGGCTTTGAGGATAAAGCCTTTCTAAGAGAGTGGCAATGCCATGAATATTATATGTATGTTAATTAAAGTTATTAATTATTAAGTGAAAGGGTGTAACCCTTCACTATACACGCTCAAGCCTATAAAAGCGAGCCTCATTGTAATCATTAATAATCCATTATCGATTATATATTATTATTTTATCAAATGGAGTTATTTTCCATTGGAGGATTATTCACTTGAATAATCACTTAGTATATCCGGACACAGATATAGCAGTCCATCTATGGATAGATGCACCACAAAGTTGAAGACTCCAGGAGGTAATTTTTTGTGTAAAATTTTTAATGCCTCTGACATTGATATGTTTTGTGATCAACAGCATAGGTACAGATTGTTTCCATTAGATACCATTCATCCATACATGTATTGGGTGTAAGATTACATGTTCCACATGGAGTCTCCTCACAGAAAACTTTATGCACATGATAGGTGGAATACAACTAAACAAACAAGTTGCCAAAGGAAGTTGGTGAGCTATTGGAGATATGCACTTGGAGAAGCCACAAGCTCCTTATGTGGACATGATTTGGTGAGTGTTTGTTCATCCATTTGTTGGATGAGTAAATTCTTGATGGAGGTATGCAGCGCATGTTCTTTCCACTTGAGTGGAACCAGTGGAAGAGAGTTGAGCCATTGGGATAGTACATGTTTGTCTTTTGGATCCTGTGGCGGAGAGTTGAGCCATGAGATTACTTCATTGGAGATATATACCCCTAAGGGTATTGGTTCTACTTGCACTTGTGGTTTTTCTTTTTATTCATCATATTTTACTTGTGAGCAGTTGATGAGGCATTATTGGTGTTTGTATGATGCCTATCTTTCTCATAATTGGATAAGGGACTTCCACCCTTGTCATTTGAGCTACAGTTGTGACATTTTTTATTCTTGTGTGCATTAGGAACTTGAGAACTTTCTTATTGGAGTGGAAAGAATTGATGAGGTTTGGCCTCACTCTTTGGAGGCATATTTTGTGGTGCATAGTCTTTCCTTAATTGGGTCCTACCATGGATATTTGCATATCTTGATTGAGGGGCCCTCAAAGTTTCGGGGTTGCATTGGAAAGGATGATTTTCCAATGTGGTGGTATGATGTTTTCATCCTTCCTATAATTTCACATGATGATGATTTTTTCTTGTTACTAATGTTTGGTGAGATGCAGTATGATCAATGGTATCCTGGTATTTAATGGGATGACAATTTTCCACACATGACACTGCTACTTGGAAACTTGCACTTGAAGCAGTGGAATCCAGGCATTATTTTGCCAGATAGATTTTTTTGGATGGTATTCTGATCCATGGGATTGTCATGCAAGCAATGGGATCCTGGCATTGCTTGTCTTGGGAGCAGTTGTTTGCATGTTGGCATGTTGGAGCAAGCCAACCCTCTTTTACATCAGTTCATCTATGTTGCACTTGGTTTCATTTCCTACATGGGGAACACCTATGTGGATGGACTTATAGTTTTCATAGTAGTGGTATATTTTTATTTCTGATATTTTTATGGGATCTTGGCACACTTTCCAATTGCTTCACTTGGATAAAAGTAGGCATGTTCAGTTACAGGTGTAGTGGAGATTTTCTTTGGAGATATGAGTATGATCAGAGTAGTGCAACAAAAGCATGATGGACCTCTTGGGATATTTTTCTTGAGGACAAGCAAATTTTTGGGAGAGAGGACTGTCATGTCCCCAAATTTTTACAAGGTCTATGTCACTAGGACATAAGCATTAAAATATTTAATTAATGATTCCATCAGTACTAGGAAAAGAATTAAATTAATCCAAGGGATTAATTTTGGTTTGAGGCATTTAATTAATTAAATTCCAGAATATGCACTTTGGAATAATTAATCAGTTGGTTTGAGTAATTTTATTTCTAATTACTATTATTTGGACTAGAAATAATGAGCTAAGCTAAGGAGGGTGAATTAGAGAGGCCAAGTGGACCAAGGAGGATGGAAATTGCTAAAAATGGTCAAAAACATGCTAAAAGTAGCAAATCAGGATAAAATCAGGAAAAGAAGCATAAAGTAGGAAACGTAGAAAAGAAGGAAAGTCCGGAAAAAAGAAGAAAAAGAAGAAAAATCCAAAGCAGAAAGTGGAAAGGCAATCAGAAAAATAAAAAGAAGGAAAGCAAAGCAAAAAAAAGGAAAAAGAAGGAAAGCAAGCTTTCCTCATCCACTCAAGAAGGGCGCATTATCTATGGATACTTGCTCCTCAAGTCATACAATCTTATAAATAGACCAGTGTGCACCACATTCACATCTTTTGTTAGTTTAATGTTTGAGTTGAGAGCAATTGTGCCTCAGAGACTTGGGAGATGTGCCCCTAGTCCAAGATGGGAGATGTGCCCCTGCTTTCTGTGAGAGGATGATGGTATTTAGCCATTATTAGTGATTTTATTTGCAGGTCATGTATCTGATCAAGTCGAATTTGAAGTTCAGAAGAAGCATCATCCAGTTCAGAGTTTGAATCTCCTGGATTCCTATGAATTTCTAGAGCTAGATTCTTGTGTAGAATAAGAGAGATATTTATATAATTTTTTGAGAGGAATATTGGCCCATATCTGATGTCCTATATCTGATAAATTTGAATTTGAATTTCAGAAGAAGCATCATCCAGTTCAGAGTTCGAATATCTAGGTTTCCTATGAATTTCTAGAGCTAGATTCTTGTGTAGAAGGAGAGAGATATTTCTATAATTTTTTGAGAGGAATATTAGCCCACATATGATTTAATTACAGTTAATTTAAACCTATGATATCAGTCTCTCCAATTAAAATTACATAAGTCTGAATTATTCTCACATTTCTCCACCCTTTCTAGATTTGCCTAGTTTTTTACTAGTTTCCAAAATGCATTTAATAAATGAATGATTATTGCTCCAAATGAAGTCATTCTTGTTTCTTAATTTGATTAATATTTCATATTTAATATTCCATTTATCATATCATAATTTAGTGAGTCTTTGTTGATTGCTTGGGAGCCTTGAATTCTCACTAGTTGTGTAATCCTGGAAATAAATTTTACTAATATTTTGTGAGACTTTCTCAAAACTTAATATAACTTTATGGAATGTTATTTGATTGTTTAATGACTGTAATTTAATGATATTTAACCTCTGTGAGTCAAAAAAACCCATCCCTGGCCTCCAGTTAAAGTTCACACCCATATTAGTCTGCATATGTTGAGGAGCCCAAGAGCGTTGGAAGAAATTGAAGATTTTTGCTCTTGAAACATAAATGGTCTCAGTAATTTTTTCATAGGTATAATCCAATATTAGAGCCTCCCTTCCACCCAAATATTTTGATCTAGTCCATCCTCAGTCAATCTAGCTTCTGCAAACATTGTTTTAATTCATTTTGTGAAGTATAGAGTTTTTGTATCACTAATCCTAGTTGGTACATTACAGTAAAATTTTTCTATTTGGCCATAGGTCAGTGGTTTATGGTTGTCATAATAATGTGGTACTTCAATTATACAAAACTGCTTCTAGTGTGGAAATCAACACTCAAAGATTAGCTTTGATTTTTAATGATCTTAACAAGGGTTTGGTACATAAATTGAAGGAATTCTTCCCATTTAGGAATTTTATTTTTAGGAAGGAATAAAATATTTAGGTTTTCATCTCAAACATAATGGATACGGAAAGAAGGATTGGACTTGGCTTCTTACGAAAATTGAGAAGAGAATTAACTTTTAGTAATAGATAGATTTCCATAGGAGGAAGATAGGTTTTGGTCAAATTTGTTATACGGGAAATACCTATGTTATAGCACTCCTTGGCTCATATACCTAAAGATATCTTAGAGAAGATGAAAAATATATATATTATTTTTATTTGGAGGGGAAATAATGATGGGTTCTCATCTTACTAAATGGTAGTCTATTGCTAGGCCTAAAGTAGAGGGAGGTTGGGGATTAAATAATATTTCGTTATTTGGTATCTCGCTAGCTACCAAATCACTCTGGAAATTTATTTCTAAATAGATCCTTTAGAATAAGATCATTATTCATAAATATATAGCATCAAGATCATTTATAGATTGGATTAGAAAAGAGAGGAAGGGCATTCAAAATGTATCCATTCAATGGAAGGATTTGACCTTGGCTTTCCCATACCTAGTAAACACTTGGCAAGGAGAGTTGTCAATGGTTCACATGTGAGGACATGAGCTTATGAAATTATGGGATGTGGTAATTGAATTTTCCCTCCCATTGATTTTGTACAATACCTACAAGTTATTGGTAGGTGTACTTTGAATCCATTCGGAAATCCCTATACTAATAATATACGGCAGTAAGGGTAAATATTTACACTTGATCTATGGATGGTAGGGGATCTATAATATTCATGGGATATTTTTTCCACTTAACTTTATAGAGCTAACATTTGTCTAAACGATGATCCCAACGAATTGATTTGGTCAAAGAACAAGGTTGGGGATTATTTTTAAGCTAAGTTGGGCTATTGTGAACTTCAAGATAATGATATTCAGGAGGTTAACTAGTGGTGGTCCAAAATTTGGAAGAAAAATGCCCCTCTGAAGATAAACTATTTATGTGGATTTATTTGGACAATAAGGCTCTTACCTGGGAAACGTTACAAAAAAGGAAGAAGGCAGGTCATAGTATATGTATTCTCTATAGGAAGGAAGCTAAAAATACATGACATCTTTTCATTGAGTGTCCTTTTGCTCATTAAATTTGGAGGGACATGGAACTTTGTATGGGAAAAATTAGACTACAAAGTGGAGCTTGTGTGGAGGATCGTCTAAAGATATGGTATGACAAACATGCTTTGAAAGGATTTATAACACTTGTTTATCTAGTGGCATGGGTTATCTGTATAACTAGAAATTCCAACATACTTGACGATAAACATTCCTTATTTCAAAGTCTCTTCATGGGGGTATACCATTTTTAATCAATGTAAGACTCCTTAGTCACCCACTTCTGCTAGACAACTGGGACTAATTATTGGTGGATAAGTAATTTGCTCGGGGATTTTTAGATGGAGCATGTTAGACGCCTAATTCTATGTGCACTTTAGGAGGCATCTTGTATATATCTAAATCTCACTATTTTCAATTCATGGTAAATATGGGCAGGGGCACCAAAACTTTGGTGAATTTATGGCTCTTAAATTTCTAATGAAGACAACTTTGGATAAATGCCTAGTTCAACTTCATGTATTTGGTGGCTCTTTGATGGCTATCTCTTGGATGAATAACCATATTCAAGTACAACACATTCATTTGCTTCCATTGGCTGAGCAACTTAAGGAGAATTCAAATATTCTTCAAATGATATCCTTCACTCATGTATATTGAGAATTAAATACAAAAAATGTTACTTTGTCTAAATTTGGACTTCATCTTCTAGTTAATTTGTTCCAATTGGAAGAATTTCTTTATGGGTAGGTTTTGGAGTTTCAACATGTTATGCCATACTAATAGGGTTAGATTATATCAGTGCAATTCACTTTTTCTCTTCTTTTCATATCTATGTAATATGTCAACCTTTGGAGTTTTAGTTATGTATCTTTAGTAGTGGTTTGGACAACTTTTATTGGATTCGTTCTTTGTTGAATGGTGATTGTTGGAAAGTGCATAGCTCCATATTTTACGAATATGATCAAATTTTTATGATGGGATAATATTTGTTGAATGAAAACTACTAGAGAATTGCATAGCTCCATATATTAAGTATCATGCTATAAGCACATGAAGGATGTGTTTTTTTTTTCTTTCTATAATAAAAGATGCAGTTTCTCTTCGAAAAAAAAATTATTAACCCTAAATATACTAGTTAAACATGTTTGTGAAATCATCACTAATTGGATTTGTATTCTCTACTGTGATTTGGGATGCTCATTTCTCTAAATAACTGTCATCACACAACTGCAAAAACTAACTAAAATTTTGATAATTAGGAATACATACACAATTGGCCAATTAGAGAAAAGCGTAATAAAATGACACATCTACAACATCAATTTTAAAATAACACATGTAGATATCACTTTGCATTATAGTCACTCTGGTTATCTTCCTCACTTGGCATGATAACATTGTTGTTCTCAAAAGCATGTTTTTTTTTTTTTAATCTTAGATCATGTCTTCATACAAACAACAAATCCATATCCAACACATGTGCATAAAAGAACATTGGGTTGTAGTGTTTTTGGAAAACATAAGTCTCCTTCTTTTCATCCCACATAATTTTAGAGTTGATACATATCAACCACTATCACAATCTCCCTTTACATTACTTTTTTCAAGGGTATCTCACCTCTTGCACCTAAAAATAACACACTAGAAAGATAAGAAGTCCACGGGTATGATCTCTTGTATCTTTTTGGCATAATTTAACTTCCCCTTTTTTAGGCTCTAATCACGATGGCTAGCACAACTACATTGGTTGAAATCAATCTTTACTTCATTGTTATTGTGACGTGCATATCATCGTCATCATCATTACAAAAATAATGTCCATATGCCCACATAGATTCCAAGGAACAAGTGCACTTGTGAAAATGAGAACAAAGGATAATGTCACATGTTTAGTAACTTAAGCATTAATAAAAACATAATGCATATTATAATTCAAATGTGCATTAGACAATGACCAATTGATGTAGAGAAATGATTACAAATATGTTGCACTTGATCCCTATGTTTACTAAATCCTATTCACCATGTATGTAACAATGGGATGTGCTATGTTTCTCTTTTATCTAGTCAACCACCCAACTATTGGGACAAACCATTACAACATATTTTATTTTAAGTGATCAAGATAAGGATTGCGTATGTAGTTCAAACTTTAAAATTATTTATTGTCATTGTCCCATTTCTTCTCTTGTATCCATACAATGTGAATGATGGTCGTGTTGCCTCCACATTATAAAGAATGAATTTATTGATGGCATTAATTTTTGAATTCATTGATGTATTCATGAAATAAAAACAAATAGTATGAGATCAAATAGATATTATCAATTATAATGTAACTTTGTAGAAAATTGACAAAAGATAAATGACTTATTATTTATTGCACACCTTTTTCCATTGGTTTGGAGTAGTTTGCATTCCCCTCTTGCACTCATATGATGGTTATCTCAAACCATTCCATCAAGTGTATCATTAAAGTGATTGATGTATTCACTATTATAATAGAACAACTCATATTTGCGAGATGTAGAACAGTTGGTGGCGGGTGATGAGTTAAGACACCCATAAGTTGAATGGTATTCGGTTCGAAACCCCATGAATACCACAAATCCATCCATGTTAAGGGTTGGTGCAGTCCAGGCTAGGTGCGAGCCTCGGGTGATTTTGATGTCTTAGATTCCCCTAGGTTGTGGTTTCTCAACCAAAGGCAAACCCTGCAAGTAAGGGGTACCACTAGCAAACAAAAAAAATAATAATAGAACAACTCATACACTATGTACTCCTCCTCCATAGACCCCTCAAGTTTTTTCCTTTGTTGAATAAAACCATTCAAATTTTTCATGTACCTCTCTAAGGAGAACGTCCAATGACATGAAACTACCCTAGCTAATTCAACCTCATCAACTAGGTGAATTTGAAGATGGCCCTACAAGACATACAAACAAATCTTAGCCATCTTTGGACACCACCATAGGATGTTATCCACGTGAATCTACTTTGATGTAATCCAACATAGAGATGAAGATAATTTTGATATGGCTCATTGTAGGTCATGGGGGAATTCATGATTAACACCACCATATAGGAGAAAAGGATAATGACATTATAAAATGAATACATACAAAATTAATTGGCACAATATTGTGAGTGCATGTGATATAACCTATAGTGTAGAAAAAGAAGCATGTAATCAAGATATATACCATTAGAAGGTTCATATGGCCATGTGATTTCAACCAAAAAATGTTCTTCTTCGCTAAAATAACATCATAGAGTTGAACAGTATAAATAAGTTTCATTCACATATGATATAATATCCTTGGCCAAACATAAACAATCTTTCTTGGGATTAATCCATGAGGCATCACCTTCTTTAGAAGACCAAGAGAGGTTGACCTCTCCTCTACTTAATTTTCTTGGCCAATGATGATTTTTAGTATTCGAAACAATGAGGTCTCTCCTAACACCTAGTGTGTCACTTTTTTCAATGATATGTGCCTCCATAAAGGAGATGAAATAATTTTTAATATATGCATGGATAAATTAAGTGGGTGATATTAAACCTCTCAAAAACGAAAGCTCATAAAATGCAAATTTCCTTTTCATCTAAATGGGGATTTTTTCAATGTAAGTGTCAAAAAAAATAGGATCATCAAATAAAGGTTCTCCATTTGAATAAAACAATTCTACAATTTCATTTTCCTTCTTTATTTCATATAGCCTAAGTCAGTTTGTCAGTTCATTGTTTCAAGTCTTCAGGTTCTCTTTTGTTTACAATTGAAAGTAGATGCTACTCTTCGATAAAGATTCCCTTATAGAAGGAATACCCTCATAGGGAGTTGAACCACATTACCTTTATAGAATATCCACAACATTTACATCCATGACACCCTTTTCTTACCAGACCCATGATGTTATTATTAAAAAACATGTTAGTGTCAAAGAGAACAATTACACCAATATAAGAATGCCAAATAATGTAGTATGTATAAAAGAAACAATCAACACATGCTTACTAGAGAAAACTCCTAGTCTTCGATAATTATGTATGGTGTATGCACTTATTCCATACAATGTAAAAGACCTCTATGTTGGGATGGGTTTTGCTACTTTGTATACTTGTATCCATTTCCACAATTGATCCAATTCATCGATCAATGGTTGGAGGTAGACATCTATTCTCTTCACTTGTCTTCTACTTGGAACTATAAGTGCTAACATAAGATGTTTAGTCTTCACAAACAGCCATGGAGGGAATATTGTTATTGATCACCACCATTAGTGAAACATAATAGTTGGTGTTTTATAGGGAAAACTAGTTAATTCCATCAACGACTATGCTCAATCAAAGGCTCAATACTGCATCCTTCAGTTTATCAGATTGTGTATACTTGATATGCTTCAAGGCTATTAAATTCATTGGCATATACATAACTCTTGGATTACTCCTATGTGAGGCATCCCACCCTTGAAACATAGGTAATTATTTGCAATGAAATATTCTTTAAATCCTTGGGATAATAGGGATTAGCCTTAATATGTTATGAACCAAATTCACAAAATAGCATAAAATTAGAAAGAGAGAGTAACCCAATGCCTTAAGAATGAAATAACGAGATGAATAAGAGGCCTTTTCGAGGAGGAAACCTCCTTTTATAGTGTATAAAATGCATAAGACAAAATGAGATCATCACTAAAACTAGATCTCCTTGGTATATATAAGAGACAAATGGTACAATTACAACTAAATTCCTAGCCGCCCATACAATCACAAATAAGGTCCTAGCCTACCAATAAAGATAATCATAATATAATAATCGAAAATGTAATGCCATGGTTTTTGGGGCTTAAAATGTCCCTCCCCTTCAAACGAGTGTTGTCCTCAACACTTGATTAACCATGGATGTTTCTACATGAATAAATCATCTTCCCATGTTTCCTATTATTCTATTAGCAAGTTCTTCCACTTGATGAGGTGCTCAGAAATTGTTTAAATTCACAGTTTCTTGATCTGTGTTTCAAGGATTGTTTTAGGTTCTAGGATGATTTTCCCTTCTTTATCGACCTTTAGTAAATTAATTTGGACTCAAATCTTGTCACCAATTAATTTTTTTAGGGAAGAAACATGGAATATTGGATGTACACGTGAAGATGGAGGCAACTCCAATTTGTAAGCCATATTCCAATCCTTTACCACACCTTATAGGTACCATAGTACTTGAGTGCTAATGTATTGTTATTCTTTTGTTGCTTGATGGATATCTATTTTATGGTTTTACACTAAAAAATACACAATCTCCCACTTCAAATTTCATTTCACTATGATGTTGATCTACTTGTTGTTTCGTCCTAGTTTGCTATAGCCAAGTTTTATTTCAATAGTTGGAGAACTTCTTGTTGGTGTTCTATATGGTCCTCCACTGCTTGAAACTTAGCTCTCTCTTTCAAAGATGATGTGACGGATGGAGGATGATAGCCATAAAGTGCCATAAATGGTCATATTTTTTATGAAGTATGGAAGGGCATGTTGTACCACCATTCTGCCAAGGGAAACCACTTGACTCATTGTGTTTGTTTATTGATGAAAGCAACAAAGATATCCTTATAAACATTTATTCAAATCTCAATTTTCCTATCGGATTGAGGATGGTAAGAGGAGCTATGAGCCAATTGAGTGCCCAAAAAATAAAATATTTCATTCCAAAAGTTACCCGTGAAAATTGGATCTTTATCACTTGTAATGATCTTGGGGATGCCATGTAGCTTCTGAATTGTTTCCATGAATGTTGCAGCTATTGTAGTTGCTTTAAAAGGATGAGAAAGAGAGTAGAAATGAACAACTTTGTGAGTCGATCCACCACTACCATAATGACATGCTTTCCTTCAGACTTTGGTAGACTTGTGATAATAAAATCCATTGAGACCTTTTCCCAACGATGACTCAGTATGACTAATGGTTGTAGAAGACCCAATGTCTTGATTGTATCTCCCTTATTCTTTTCACAAACCAAACATTATGCCACAAAATTTTGGACATTGGTTTTAAGACCTTCCTAGAAAAAACATTTCTTGATAAGTGGTAAGTTTTCAAGAACCCTAAATGTCCTCCTATAGGAGAAGTGTGCAATTCCAAAAGGACCCTTTTATTTGTGTTGGGAATTCTTACATAAATATAGGCAATCTTGGTACTATAGTGAATCATTCTTCCACACAAATTTATCTAATGCACTAGGGTCCTCTTGTAGTTGTCGAATTATCTTGCATGTCTTCTAAACCTGCTCTCATTCTATCCTAGAATCTTCCACTCAATTAGATTGCATAATGAAAATAGCACAAACTAAGTCCTTGATGTCTTCTTTCCTTGAAAGTGCATCTGCAACCACATATTTTCCCTTTTTTTATACAAAATTTCCAAGTCATAACTTAGCATCTTTGTAACCCATTTTTGTTTCTCTTCTAAAGATAATCATTGTTCCAAGAAGTACTTAAGAATATCAGGATTTATTCTTACCTTGAAGTGTCTTCCTAGTAGGTAAGGATGTTGTTATCACTAGAGTTTGCACCTTGACTACTAAGGCCCAAAGTCTAGAGAATCTTAACTTAAAGGAAGACTAGGTTTATGAGTTTATAAAAATGTAAAAGAAATAGAGATCAAGCTAACATATCAGATTACTCAACAATGGATGTATGAACATGAACAAGGCAGAAAGATACGAGAATGAACTTACATAAAGAAAGAACAAGCTTTGTTTCAGATCACTGATAAATCCATAAATCAATCATAAGAATCCAAGAATAGGAAACTGCTATCCAAGGAAAAGAATTATGAATAAAGCAAAACATTTATCATTTCAAAATTAAAACAAAACAGGCTCCCTTCGAATATAATCACTTCAAAGCCTCTGTATAACTCAGAATATGAAATACATGCATGTAGAAAACAGTATGAGTGTGATCTCCACCCCTAATACACTCTCATCCTTCTCGGCTGGAACTCCCCCTCTCCTTTCATTGCAAAGTCATGGAATATATAGAAGAGTACAATAAACAAATTGTTGCAAACTTCCCGGAAACAGAGCCAGTCAATAAAATAAAATAGACTCGATTTAGGAAGGCTTGATTTATACTTTACTTAAAAATCTGGCATAAATTATTTAATTGAGGGTCTTTGCCTTGAAATGTTTTGACACCTATATCATTAACTGCTCCAACGCTGAGATTTGTTTTGGTTGAATGCTGACATTATGCCTGGAAATTCTGAATCCAAAACTTGCTTCTCAATTATCGCCAAGTACTTCTCCACCTGTGCATTTATTATATTCAAACCCTGGAATGCTGGAGTTTGTTGTGAATGCTGTCAATTCTTGTGATATTTTCCTATCTTATGAAAATAAGAATCGATGAGAGTTTAAGCTTTGAACCAGCAGGAAACAGGACACTTGTAACAAATAGAACTTTCTTTATGCAGTAGCATAATAAAGACCTGGTACTGAAAAAACACTAATAAATTCCCCAAGCCACTTGGCTTCTCAACAATTTATTCTTTAGCATAACAGCTGGCCTTGAGCGATCTTGCTCGCAGTGGGTGTTGTCGATGCCTGTAGTGTTTGCTTGACTCTTTCCTCCAATATTGCTAATTGGATGATAATAATAAACCTGGAAAATTAGTCACATTTATGTCTTTAAGCTTCTGACTGTCAAGCATATACCACATCCTGAACTTTTGCAAATACAAGGAACTTGAGAATTCTCTACATAGGCGCTTAAGACACTTGAACTTGGGTTTCATATTGACTTAAATCTCCTTTAGGCAGCTGTGGATACACTTGAATTGACTAGTACATCTGAAGGTAATTAGCAATTGGAATCTGAATGTTTGGCATTAACCAAACACCCTTTGTTGGCATGATGTTGTTAAACACTTTGTTTGAGCATTCATGATGGGCATGCTCAGACCTCAACCTGCACTTGATATGCCCTCTTTTGATTTTACTTCATGAGCACAATCCCACATGAAACAGGCAAGAGATTTGAAATTCCTTTATATTCATACCTGTCTCTATATAGATTGACGCGTAGTGCACAAGCATTTTGGCTCTTCCATGTACTCTTGCGAAAGCATTTCCTCACAAGCTTGACTTTCACACTAGCAAGATGAAGCTTGATGGGTAATAGGCTCAAATTTTCATTTAAAATAATAAGATTAACTTTGAATATAATTTTTGGCATTCGAGCTGCTTACAGGCTAGGTGAGGAGACCATGGTTATAAGACATAACAAAAGACTCAATCTTTATTTTAAATAACGTAATATTTTATGGTAAAGGTAAGAGATATGGGGTAAAAAGATCCAAATCCTAGGCTCTATTAAGCATCGAGAGGGATCAAATCTCCCTAGGTGTAAATCTCTCCTTGAAAATCTCCTTGAGTGCAATATCTGAACCGAGGTATGCACCTCGGGAGATTTGATCCTCATATTTACTTTTTACTTTGTATTATTCTTTTTTGTTTTTATTTACTTTTTACTTTGTATTATTATTTTTTGTTTATGGCCGACAATATGGACAAACATGGACAAACGTTACAAGATCTCCCTCATATTTACTTTTTACTTTGTATTATTCTTTTTTGTTTAAGGCCGACAAACATGGACAAACATGGACAAACGTTACAAGATCTCCCTCATACTGGGCTGTAGAGCACCTCTCGGCGCAATTAAAAGACATTTTCATTTTATATTTTTTAATAATTTTCATAAAAACTATTATTTAAATAAAAGGTAAAAAAAATCCTTTTACAAAAATAATAATTATTATAAAAATTCAAATACCAAAATTACTACATAGGAGAACGGGAAAAGATGATATTTTTGCAACAAGGTAAACAAGGCTAAAGACATTCATTATAAACTGACCTGGATGGAGGTTTGAGGTGATGAAGAATTGACTAGGTTAACAAAAATTCAAAGCTTTGGTGAAAAAATGCAGGGTTATGAGTTTCCGACAGCAAGAATTAAGGTTTGTTTTACATGCATGCTGTTGGAATATAAAAAATTTGTGGGACAAATCTGGTGACAACATCTGACTCTGGATGGGGATGGCATGCTTCCTGCGAGCTGCCAAGAACAAGCAGACTCTGTGCCTTATATCCATTGGGTGATGGAGTCATTCATATCTCAAACTTCAGCAACTTATTCAAAAACTTGAAATGACACTGCTCGCTGAATGCTAAACTTTAAACTACTCTGCAAATTGAGAATAATCTTCACACCATTGAAATGACAATATACTACTGCTGACTGACATACTGAAAAGAATCTACATGCTCGTATGACAAGCTTATTCTCCTTCCTACTTCTACTTCTAATTAGTATAAGCAAACTGATCAAGTAAAATTGAATCTCTAATGTGTTAAAATTCAATATGCTAAGACAGAAAATAGCAGCATTACATTCCATTTCACAATAATAGCATATACAGGATCACTGAAGAAACAACAAGCATAGCATAAACACAAGAGACAGAGATTTATCCTGGGAAACCCTCATGGGGTAGAAAACCCAGCAAAGCTTCCTCAATATAGATGACCAGCAATATACAAAGATGCAAACCCTGAGCATAAGCTCCTTCTCATCCATAGCAGACCTCTCCTCCACAAATGCGCCTTTCTCAAGTGAGTGAGTGTATATAATGAGGAACACACCTCCTCTATTTATACACTACTTTGATATGTATTTTACACAAGTACACGTAGGCTCGTATTTAACCAATAGGTTAAATAACCCACTACAACTAACTGGGCCGACCCCTCTAGGGTGGTCTAATAACCCTTTGACCCACATAACACATACAGGGCCGACCCCTACTAGGGAAGTCTAATAACCCGAGTTACCACATTCCAACGGAGGAATAAACATCTCCGGATATACAATAAGATCTTCACGGAGGAATGAAACATCTCCGGAATAATAAAGTACAAATATAATATTCTTTGAAGTTACAATATCTCAACACTCCCCCTTAACGAGAAGGATATTATAACAACATCTGCACGAGCAAGGAGTCATCAACATCATACATGATACATCTATAAATCATTGGAAGCTTTCTTCAATTTGTCTTCATCAGTAACTCAAACAGTTACTGGTACATCAATGTCAACATCAATATCAGCATTACGATCATCAGCATCGTAATCACACGATCAGCAGCATCATCATCACACTATCAACAGCAGCACGATCAGCATCGTCATCATACGATCATCAGCATCGTCATCACACGATCATCAGCATCGTCATCACACGATCATCAGCATCGTCATCACACGATCATCAGCATCGTCATCATACGATCATCAGTATCGTCATCAGCATCGTCATCACATGATCATCAGCATCGTCATCAGCATCGTCATCATACGATCATCAGCATCGTCATCACACGATCATATTCCTAGGATGATCAATCCTGCTCCTTTTAGGACATAGGTCCATGGATGATACAATCCAATCTTCAGTTCTCGGAGACTTCAGTCTACGGATCAATTCTGGGACCTCAGTCCGGGGACGATGCAATCCCCTGCCTGTTCATTCAGGACTTCATTATCGGAGACCCAGTCTACGGTTCTATTCTGGGACCTCAGTCCGGGGATGATGCAATCCCCTTCCTGTTCATTCAGGACTTCATTATCGGAGACCCAGTCTACGGTTCTATTCTGGGACCTCAGTCCGGGGACGATGCAATCCCCTGCCTGTTCATTCAGGACTTCATTATCGGAGACCCAGTCTACGGTTCTATTCTGGGACCTCAGTCCGGGGACGATGCAATCCCCTGCCTGTTCATTCAGGACTTCATTATCGGAGACCCAGTCTACGGTTCTATTCTGGGACCTCAGTCCGGGGACGATGCAATCCCCTGCCTGTTCATTCAGGACTTCATTATCGGAGACCCAGTCTACGGTTCTATTCTGGGACCTCAGTCCGGGGACGATGCAATCCCCTGCCTGTTCATTCAGGACTTCATTATCGGAGACCCAGTCTACGGTTCTATTCTGGGACCTCAGTCCGGGGACGATGCAATCCCCTGCCTGTTCATTCAGGACTTCATTATCGAAGACCTCACATCTTCGGCTCTCTTTAGGACTGAAAGTCCAGGGATGATCCAATCCCCTCAACTGTCCACTAAGGACTTCATTCTCGGAGACCTCATGTCTACGGCTCTCTTTAGGACTGAAATTCCAGGGATGATTCAATCCCCTCAACTGTCCACTAAGGACTTCATTCTCGGAGACCTCATGTCTACGGCTCTCTTTAGGACTGAAAGTCCAGGGATGATCCAATCCCCTCAACTGTCCACTAAGGACTTCATTCTCGGAGACCTCATTTCTACGGCTCTCTTTAGGACTGAAAGTCCAGGGATGATCCAATCCCCTCAACTGTCCACTAAGGACTTCATTCTCGGAGACTTCACGTCTACGGCTCTCTTTAGGACTGGAAGTCCAGGGATGATCCAATCCCCTCAATCTGTATTCTCATCAATACAAGTACAAGTATCCTCATCCAT
This sequence comes from Larix kaempferi, assembly GCA_027924585.1. Classification (NCBI taxonomy): domain Eukaryota; kingdom Viridiplantae; phylum Streptophyta; class Pinopsida; order Pinales; family Pinaceae; genus Larix; species Larix kaempferi. The sequence goes on from BSBM01000887.1 coordinate 23,246,838, forward strand.
GCAAGTACATAATCAATATCTAGCATCAGCAGCATGTATACATCATACATCAAAAGCATGTATTCTTACTAATACATCTAAAAGCATGTATACATCTGTCATCAAAAGCATGTATTCTTACTAATACATCCATCATCAAGTCATGTATACATCTAACATCAAAAGCATGTATACATCTAGCATGTATTCTCACTAATACATCTATCATCAAATCATGTATACATCTAACATCAAAAGCATGTATACATCTAGCATGTATTCTCACTAATACATCTATCATCAAATCATGTATACATCTAGCATCAAAATCATGTATACATCTAACATCAAAATCATGTATACATCTAACATCAAAAGCATGTATACATCTAGCATGTATTCTCACTAATACATCTATCATCAAAATCATGTATATATCTAACATCAAAAGTATGTATACATCTAGCATGTATTCTCACTAATACATCTAACATCAAAAATTGTATACATCTAACATCAAAAGCATGTATACATCTAGCATGTATTCTCACTAATACATCTATCATCAAATCATGTATACATCTAGCATCAAAATCATGTATACATCTAACATCAAAAGCATGTATACATCTAGCATGTATTCTCACTAATACATCTAACATCATGTATACATCTAACATCAAAAGCATGTATACCTCTAGCATGTATTCTCACCAATACATCTAACATCAAAAATCATGTATGAGTAAAACTAAACAGAAATAAAATAGTCCTAAATCTAACTATTTCTAAGTGACTAGGTGTAGAGAACAGGTTACCTCATCAACGACCTTGTTGTTTGATGAGACAATCTCATCAGTAGTGACTATACTACTCCCCCTTTCGAGGAGGGTCCTTTTGAACTACACCAAGCTTGTCTCGGAAGTATTCAAACTTCACTCGAGACAGAGGTTTGGTTGGTAACTTCTTCACTTGACGTAGAGGCTTGGTTAGTACAACGGTAACCTGTTACAAATTCAAACTTTTAGAGTTCCTTTCTGTGTCATATCTTGTTAGTTCCCTATGTTCTTTGACTTATCATGGAACACTAGATTCTATGTCATCTTAATACAACTCTAATTATCACATAGGATCTCAGTTGGTTCTATCTCTAAGTCAAACAATCCTAAAGCCAAACTTCTTCACAACTAGCAGAGCAAGCAGCCATATAATCCGCTTGTGCTGAGAGCCACACTAGACTGCTTCCAGCTAAACCACGAGATCATGGCTAATCCCAGACAATAACATCCTCTCGATGTGTTCTTCTTGTCTGATACACTTCCTGCCCAAACAGAATCTGAATAGCCATCTGAAGTCATGATCTTCAAGATAGCATAGATCAAATTCTATCGTGTCCTTTATGTGCCTCATCACATGCTTTGCAACTATCAGGTAAACACATCTAGTTTCCACTAGATACTAACTCAAGGTGTTCATAACAAAGCATATATATATAACCTAGTATATGTTAGATATATCAAAGACCCAATAAATTGACTGTACAGAGTTATATCCACTAACTCTGATGAGTTATCCCCTAACAGCTTCAAGTTGGAATCCATAAGAGTGGCCATTCCAACACCTCAAGTCATATTTCTCATCATACTTTCCCTGGTTGAGAAATATTCCTTCTGAGCCTTGCCATACTTCCAGACCTAGGAAGTAAAGCATCAAATTGAGATCTTTCATTTTCATTTCTGCATTGAATGATCTTCTGCATATCTATCTGTGCCATCTCTCGTTAGATGGGTCTACTGATATGAGCCTCAATATCATTCGAACTCTGTGGTGAGTTCCTTCTTGCATCCATGTCATATGTGTATCATATTCAACCTTGTAGCAAAGGTTGAGATCCACATCACCCATGGTGATCATTAAGCTTATCAAATTAATATCGATCCTAGGTACCTATACAGAACCTGATTCATACTTCTTCTTTAATTACACCATACTTGGAGCAAACATCTTGTCGTGATTCTCTTCCCCTTTCTGAGAGAATCTTCTAGCCATGAGCCTTCTATATTTTGTTTGATTTGTAAATCTTCTTGTTTGAACATCCACCACTTGTACGGTGTCCATCATTCTTCATGACCTTTCCTACAAATCAAAATTAAGTACATGATTAGTAATACTTCATAATCATCAAAAGATAACCCATTATGCATACAGATATCATTTACATAGTGATGCAACTATTTTGACCATTACTTTGGCACAACACTTTCCCATATCCTGTATGCATACAGTGGCTATCTAGATGCCTTCCATCTCTACCAGAACATACTATCGAGAGTGTGCACAACTCTCAGCATGTCAGCAAAGAGGTTTCATTCTAGACAAGCAACAATGGAATGTTTGTCCAAGCATATGCACATTAGTTGTATACTTTTCAATGCTCTATGAATGTTTACACTCAGCATTATATATTCTAGGAATACAAATATGCATGCAGGCAATATCATTACTATTTCAAATAGCAACTCAAATACTTATCTTTTATGTTTGTGTGGCTGCCTCCCGCTTGATCTTCTGTATGTCTTTTGAACTTCATTCTGTACCACTGTGCATGCTCAAGAGTCATCCTCATGATCTCATATACAAACATACACTCATTAGTATATTCTAAATGCTATCAAAACATTATAGTACTAAATAATCTTGAAAACGTATAGTCATGATTATAGTTAATAAACATTAGTATTCAAGATTTCAGGGAAGTCTTCTTTTACTCATGCGTATCATTGATAAGAGATATAATATGCATAATCCCTTGGTTACTAACTTTATGAATGAGCATAACCAATCATTCCAAGTATACTTATATAAGGGATCCTAACACAAGGTAAGATTCATGGGAAACATACCTGGATTATTATACCTACTTGGTTATGTACAACATACCTAAACAACCTCTTCAATGATTTAGAGATCCTGAGCTAGAACCTGCATGTCTCATAGGTTAAGCATAATATAACAAAGTCATACATACCTCGTAAGTAGAACAAAGATTATGGATGAGTCTTTGTCTTCATGTTTTCATGGTCATGAAGCCTGATTTGTCTTTTGTGATGTACCTGTATCTTGTTAGCAGACAACCTCAACCTCACACAACACCATAATGCATTAGTACAATCATAAGTGTCAACACCCTAACCAATGAATATCTTCTATCATGCATTCATAATTTTGTTAAGGTGATACAACAAATCTAAAATCAAGATTGTACTAACTGTAATAATCATGAAGACAAACATACCATAAACTTAATCATGAACAAATCTCAAAACATACCTCGATGAGTCATACCTATCGAGATCGCTTGTAATCTCCTTATGTAAAGCCTTAGCCTCATCTCCCTCTGAAACATGAACTCCTTCACTTATGTAGGTGACCAATCTATCTTCTTCTAGGATTAACCCTATCCACTTGATTTGCAAGAACTGGACCTGGAGCTGGATATGGGTTTGTCAGAGAAACCCCAAAAATTCAAACTTTGAATTTCAGACTTTCGAAAGGATAGAAATATGCGCCTTGATGAGCTGATCAAACTGATATATTTAGAATTTGAAAACTGCAAAGTTTTACTCCTCAATTTTGCCTTTGAAACTTTCGGATTCACTGGACGTGACCCTGAACTGGGGTTTGATGAAGCCCACTCTTTTGCCCCATCAAAAAGTTTGAACCAAAGCTCTAAGCTTCTATTTTTCTGAGGAGCTTCCAGCCGTGGTCACAGATTTCAAAAATTCCTATTTTTACAGAAGCCCTAATTTTCCACTTTTCTGATCAAAGTCCCGAACTAGGGTCTAATCAAGCCCGGCCTTCTGCCCAACCAAAAATTCTGATATTGGTCTCTAAATTTCTATTTTGATGAGTAGCATCCAGCCGTGGTCTCCGATTACAAAAATTCCAACTTTCTTCAAAGCCCTAAATTTCGGAAGCCATGAATGAAGGTACCAAAAAAATAATTCTGTTTTGACAGAAATATGTACCTGATTGTTTCTGGTGTAACTCCGAAATTTTTGATCCACAGGGTCTGAAAAAGTTTTCTGAGATAGCCTGACCTGTTAGCTTTCCATCCTGACAGGTCTGACCTCAATTGGATGTTCTGAGAGAGAGTTATGCCAAATGTCGCAACGTGACCTGTTTTGGGAAAATACAGGAGAGCGAACTTGTACGGCGTGCCACGTGTCACTGTTTGACCTTCGGCCTCTGAAAAAGTTTTCTGAGATAGCTCGGCCTGTTATCTTTCCATCCTGACAGGTATGACCTCAATTGGATTCTCTGAGAGAGAGTTATGCCAAGTGTCGCAACGTGACCTGTTTATGGGATAATACAGGAGAGCGAACTTGTACGGCGTGCCACGTGTCACTGGTTCAACTTCGGCCTCTGAAAAAGTTTTCTGAGATAGTACAGTCTGTGTACTACCTGTCACTTTTCACGAAATTTCATTTGGATCTTCCTAGCCCAAGTTATGACCTTTTTCCCAAGGTCACCTGATTTTGACTCAGATCTGGAAGAGGCAGAAACCCTATATTGTACAGATCATAAATCACAAAGTACAACGAATTAGAGGTTGTCCTTTGGACACAAGGTACCTGGAGATCTTAGCTTCGTCCTGTAACAATTTCAGATCCGAAAACGTCGCCAAAACGGATTTATAGCGAAAGTGCTACGATGACTGGTTTTTGCTATGTAAAACCCTAACCTTCAAATTGTCGTAAGTAAAGCAAGTGTCTTTAGTGCCATACCTTGTCTTCCTTCAGGTTAGCTCTGATACCATGTTAAAATTCAATATGCTAAGACAGAAAATAGCAGCATTACATTCCATTTCACAATAATAGCATATACAGGATCACTGAAGAAACAACAAGCATAGCATAAACACAAGAGACAGAGATTTATCCTGGGAAACCCTCATGGGGTAGAAAACCCAGCAAAGCTTCCTCAATATAGATGACCAGCAATATACAAAGATGCAAACCCTGAGCATAAGCTCCTTCTCATCCATAGCAGACCTCTCCTCCACAAATGCGCCTTTCTCAAGTGAGTGAGTGTATATAATGAGGAACACACCTCCTCTATTTATACACTACTTTGATATGTATTTTACACAAGTACACGTAGGCTCGTATTTAACCAATAGGTTAAATAACCCACTACAACTAACTGGGCCGACCCCTCTAGGGTGGTCTAATAACCCTTTGACCCACATAACACATACAGGGCCGACCCCTACTAGGGAAGTCTAATAACCCGAGTTACCACATTCCAACGGAGGAATAAACATCTCCGGATATACAATAAGATCTTCACGGAGGAATGAAACATCTCCGGAATAATAAAGTACAAATATAATATTCTTTGAAGTTACAATATCTCAACATAATGCAGCCAAGTAATTGACAAACAACTTGAACCTTCCTTCCAACTTTATGCAAAGTCACAAACACATAGACTATAGTATGTGAATCATAATCTTTGAAATCATACTTACAATCCAAAAATCCAGCCTTAAAGATGGAAATAGTTGAAACTTCATCACTGCAAAACATCTCCATATAAGTGGCAACTGGATCTTGAAATTTGTACAAAACTTGTTGCTGCTCAACAATTGACAGAAAAACATGCATCATCAATTGCTCATCTAATCCTTTTTTTTTCCTTTGCCATATCCCTGTGATTCGGATCCATCACTATGATGTGCTGGCTCATTACAGCTGACAATTTCTGAGAGAAAAGAAGAGAAATGTTCTTGATCTTCTACATCACTGTCTCCATAATGATCAAATGAAAGATGAGTCTTAAAAGATATGCCATGAAGAAACTGTTGATTACCCTCTCCAATAATGATATTTTTAAAAGATGTATCAGAAATAAGAGGATCTTCATAAGTATTTTGAACAATAGACTCATAACTATTATCGACCATGGCATGAATGCATTGTTGATCATCTCTTTGTTGAAAAGTAGAACTAGATGTGATTCCATTAGTCAACAAGCCTTCATAAACTTTAAATTCTTCCTCTTTATCACTATATTTGTCAAATATTGGAGCATTAGGATAGAATCCTAATGGCAAAGATGAAGATTTCTGCATAGAATTATCAGCAATATGGCTTTGAAATAGATTTGAAATAACATCTCCTTCTTCCTCGTCATTATCATCTTTTTCATCTAGATTTGAAGCAACAGGTACATAAGGGGAAATATTATCCTCTTGTTGTTCCTCCTTGAAAATGGATGATCTCGGAAAATCCAGTTCTTTATGATCGGTACAATTTCTTTTTGTCTGCAAATCTGGAAGCTGGGGACTGCCCTTACTAATTTCCATTGGTATTTGACCAAAAGACACTTGATCATTGTGTTTTGTATCTAAAGAAACCAAATCTTCAGGTTTATAATAATCAGAATTAATGATAGTAGGAGAACCTTCAACTTCTTCATTATTGTATTCATCATAAATTGGGGCAGCCTGATAGGATTTTGAAGATGAAAATTTATGTTCTATGATGCTATCATCAACTTTAATATCAGAATTTTGGAAAATTTCCTGTTGTAAAACAGAATTAGAGGAAGATGCAGCTGATAATAGATCTTCTTCCTCCTTCATAGAATAACCATCTTTTTCATCTTCACTACTGGGGGACTCTGCTACTAAAGACTGAATATATAATGCATATCCCTCGCAACAATGCTCAAAAAGTTTCTCAGCTGGGTAAATTCTCTTGCAATATGAATAAAAGGCATCATGAAAGTCTTTCGAAGAGCAAATACTAGAAGTAGGAAGGGATTTATACTATTGCTTAACACAGCCATCCAATGAGTACATGAACATTATCATTAATACATCTTCATGATGTATACTTAGTTGATCCATGTATTGATGAAATTTAATTACATGATGTGCCGGATTGTCCTCTTCCTTCTCTCTAAATCGCGGAATAAAATCTCCCCACTCGTCCATGATAGGTACTGCATTTGGAAATCCTAGAATAGCTAAGAAATTGAGTGGAGCAAACCTTGCAGCCACAATGGCATCCATTTCATCATTTGATGTCATTCTGGATCTTCAAATAGTGGAGTCACCAAGTAGAAAATTTCAGCCAAACTAATGTCCTGCCCTGTCTACCATCAAGAGTTGGATCCGATCGTTGTGGTTCTTCCCGGGCAAGATAATCTTCACTTCTGTCCCCGGCATCGACGCCAGAAGATGTTATCACTAGAGTTTTCACCTTGACTGCTAAGGACCAAAGTCTAGAGAATCTTAACTTAAAGGATGACTAGGTTTATGAGTTTATAAAAATGTAAAAGAAACAGAGATCGGGCTAACATATCAGATTACTCAACAGTGGATGTATGAACATGAACAAGGCAGAAAGATACCAGAATGAACTTACATAAAGAAAGAACAAGATTTGTTTCAGATCGCTGATAAATCTATAAATCATTCATAAGAATCCAAGAATAGGAAACTACTATCCAAGAGAAAGAATTATGAATAAAGCAAAACATTTATCATTTCAAAATTAAAACAAAACAGGCTCCCTTCAAATATAATCACTTCAAAGCCTCTTTATAGCTCAAAATATGAAATACATGCTTGTAGAAAACACTATGAGTCTGATCTCCACCCCTAATACACTCTCAGCCTTCTCGGTTGGAACTCCCCGTCTCCTTTCATTGCAAACTCATGGAATATAGAAGAGTACAATAAACAAACTGTTGCAAACTTCCCGGAAACAGAGCCAGTCAATAAAATAAAATAGGCTCGATTTAGGAAGGCTTGATTTATCCTTCAGTTGAAAATATGGCATAAATTATTTAATTGAGGGTCTTTGCCTTGAAATGTTTTGACACCTGTATCATTAATTGCTCCAACGCTGAGATTTGTTTTGGTTGAATGTTGACATTATGCCTGGAAATTCTGGATCCAAAACTTGCTTCTCAATTCTCGCCAAGTACTCCTCCACCTGTGCATTTATTATATTCAAACCCTGGAATGCTGGAGTTTGTTGTGAATGCTGTCAATTCTTGTGATATTTTCCTATCTTACGAAAATAAGAATCGATTAGAGTTTAAGCTTTGAACTAGCAGGAAACAGGACACTTGTAACAAATAGAACTTTCTTGTGCAGTAGCATAATAAAGACCTGGTACTGAAAAACACTAATAAATTCCCTAAGCCACTTGGCTTCTCAACAATTTATTCTTTAGCATAACAGCTGGCCTTGAGCGATCTTGCTGGCAGTGGGTGTTGTCGATGCCTGTAGTGTTTGCTTGACTCTTTCCTCCAATATTGATAATTGGATGATAATAATAAACCTGGAAAATTAGTTACATTTATGTCTTTAAGCTTCTGACTGTCAAGCATATACCACATCCTGAACTTTTGCAAATACAAGGAACTTGAGAATTCTCTGCATAGACGCTTAAGACACTTGAACTTGGGTTTCGTATTGACTTAAATCTCCTTTAGGCAGCTGTGGATACACTTGCGTTGACTGGTATACCTGAAGGTAATTAGCAATTGGAATCTGAACGTTTGGCATTAACCAAACACCCTTTGTTGGCATGATGTTGTTAAACACTTTGTTTGAGCATTCACGATGGGCATGCTCAGACCTCAACCTGCACTTGATATGCCCGCTTTTGATTTCACTTCATGAGCACAATCCCACATGAAACAGGCAGGAGATTTTAAATACCTTTATATTCATAACTGTCTTTATCGTAGATCGACGCGTAGTGCACAAGCTTTTGGGCTCTTCCATGTACTCTGATAGGCTCACTTTTCTTGTTTAAAATAATAAGATTAACTTTGAATATAATTTTTGGCATTCGACCTACTTACAGGCTAGGTGAGGAGACCATGGTTATAAGATATAACAAAAGACTCATCTTTTTTAAAACTACGCAATCTTTTATGGCAAAGGTAATAGATATGGGGTAAAATGAAAAGACATTTTCTTTTTATATTTTTTAATAATAATTTTCATAAAAACTATTACTCATTATTTTTTTAAAACTAGTAATCTTTTATGGTAAAGGTAAGAGATATGGGGTAAAATTAAAAGATATTTTCATTTTATATATTTTAATAATAATTTTCATAAAAATTATTATTTAAATAAAAGGTAAGAGATATGGGGGTAAAATTAAAAGACATTTTCATTTTATATTTTTTAATAATAATTTTCATAAAAACTATTATTTAAATAAAAGGTAAAAGAAATAAAGGTAAGAGATAAAAGACATTTTCATTTTATATTTTTTAATAATAATTTTCATAAAAACTATTATTTAAATAAAAGGTAAAAGAAATAAAGGTAAGAGATATGGGGTAAATTTAAAAGACATTTTCATTTTATATTTTTTAATAATAATTTTCATAAAAACTATTATTTAAATAAAAGGTAAAAGAAATCATTTTACAAAAATAATAATAATTATAAAAATTCAAATATCAAAATTACTGCATAGGAGAATGGGAAAAGATGATATTTTTGTAACAAGGCAAACAAGGCTAAAAATTCATTATAAACTGACGTGGATGGAGGTTTGAGGTGATGAAGAATTGACCAGGTTAACAAAAATTCAAAGCTTTGGTGAAAAAATGCAGGGTTATGAGTTTCCGGCAGCGAGAATCAAGGTTTGTTTTACATGCATGTTGTCAGAATATAAAAATTTTGTGGGACATATCTAGTGACAACAGACGCCATTTCTTAATTGTATGTAGTATGGACAACATTTCCTTTTCATAAATTGGCTTGAGTAAGTTTTTTCCTTTAAGTTGGCAACTAAAGGGGCCTTAATTCTTGCATTAAAGTCATGTTAAGTCCATTCCTTGAGGCATACAATCCATAATAAAGCTTTTTGTGAAGTCAAACATGGCTAATACAAGAGTTGTACACATAGCAATTTTTAGTTTTTCAAAATATTTGGTTTCTTCTCGAGTCCAAGAAGATGCCTCCTTTTTTAATAGCATTGTTAGAGGTGTTGCTTTTTGTCCATAATTCTTGATGTACCTGTGATAATAGCCTATCAATCCTAAGAATCCTCTAAGATTCTTCAAGATTTGGGGAACTAGCAATTCCATTAAAACCTTCATTTTTTTAGGGTCCACTCTAATGACTTCATGATATATAAAACAACCCAAATATTCCACTTCTTGAACCCCAAAGGCGTGTTAGGAATCTTGGCACATAGTTGTTGCTCCTCCAATAGTTTTAAGAGCATGTCAACATGTTGTACATGCTCTTCTCGATATTTTCTATAGATTAGTATATCTTAAAAAAAACTAACACAAATTTCCCCAGGAAAGGTTTAAAAATATAATCCATCAAGATTTGAAATGTGGAGGGTGCATTGGTAAGGCCAAATGCCATCACCAAAAATCCATAGTGGTCTTCCTATGTTCTAAAGGTTGTTTCCAAAATGTATTCTCACCTCATTATAATTTGACGATATCCTAAATAGAGATCCAACTTGGTATATAAAATTGCTCCCTATAATTAATTTAATAGTTCATCAATATCAACAATAAGAAATGTATCTTTAATGGTCATCTTGTTGAGATCTCTATGATCTTGACACATATGCCATGAACCTTCCTTTTTATGCACCATCACCATTGGTGTAGAGAAACCAATTTGGCTAGGTTGAATGATGTCGACATCTAACATTTCTTGAACCATATTATCAATCTCACTCTTTTGTGCATATAGATACTTGTAAGGTATGATCTTAGATGGTGCAGTTCTCAATAGCAAGTGAATCACATGGCCATGATCTCGAATAGATGACATCAATCCAAATCATAGTTACATATATCGTTGATAGATTGACCATATCGCAATATATCGCATGACATTCCCCCCAGCGATATATCGCCAACAAAAAATTGCGACACTTTCCAATATTTAAAAGTGGCACGACACATCCAATACCGCACGATATTTTGATTATATATCGCGGAAAGTGTCAACCTGCCAAGAGAAATCTTCCAAAGTAGAAGATAAAACCCTATGGGTTGTTTTTTTATTCATTTGGCATTGTTGAGGAATCCGACGCCGTCCACGAGGGCTTTGAGACAGTTTTCAATAAGAGAATAAGGGCAAATCCAATTTTTCCATCGCCCTTAGTGGATAGCTTGTGGAGTGGGGATCCATCTACTACATATTTGATTTTATTCAGGTATGTATTAATTCAATTTTGTTCTTTTTTATTGAGATTTGTAGCTTATTGTAGATTTAGTGTGGGGTTTAGGTTGGTTGGCCAATGGTCATTATAATGATATTATATATCTCTTTTAGTGTAGGGTTTAAGGTTGTCCATCTGAGAATGTTTTCATTGTTTTCAAAATTTCAAAGATCCAAGTATCTATTTTATTCATTTTTTGTGGCATAGGTTTAATCTCCATTCTCAACTTCAAGTTTCAAGTTTCAAGTTTCAACTAAATGGCAACACAATGCCAAATCCATTGGATCCAATGTGGGAGTATGGGCATCCAATTGACCCTAATAATAGACAAAAGTTGAATTGCAAACTATGTGGGAAGGATATTTGTGGTGGAATTAGCCGCTTGAAATACAACCTTGCCAAATTTTATGGGCACGGAGTGGATGTTTGTCCTGTTGTTACCCTAGAAGTGATGTGTATTGCAAACCAATCCCTTCTTGATATGTCTAGGAAGAGGGACAAAAAGGAGGAATTGAGAACTGAAATTGCATCTAGAACACAATCACAAAGCATGGAGCCATTGGTGCCTTAGGGTGGGTTTCAGTGACTGTGATATGTACTCCTCCTCACCTACACGATCCACAACTCCCACAATGCCCACTTCATCCTCACCTTTCTTTGTGCCGAGGCCAACACCCGGTATGCAAACTTCTATTCGATCCATATTTAAAACAAGGGATATAGAAGAGGCCGACAAACTTGTGACCAAATTTTTTCTATGGGGTGATGTGCCTTTTAACATCACCAAGAACAACCCCTACTATCATTCCATGTTTGAAGGTACTGCTATTGTTGGTCCAAGTTATAGGGGGCCTTCCTATAATGATTTGAGAGGGAGACTCCTTGATGGGGAGAATTTTGATTGAACTTGGAGATTGGATGAGCTCATACAGTCATGGGAGACCACCAGATGTACTGTTATGCTATGTGGGTGTTCATATGGGAAGGGCGAATCCATTTTAAATTTCTTGGTTAATTGTCCCAGGGGACAATGTTTGTCAAATATGTTGATGCATCTTCTTATGTTAAAGATGAAAACCTATTTGTTGATTTGTTGGATAAATTTATCCAAGGGATAGGCTCGCAGTATGTTTTCCAAGTCATTATTAACAATGTTTCCAATTATGTTGTTGTTGGGAGGATGCTTATGGAGAGGTATGCAAGCTTGTATTGGACTCCTTGTGCCACCCATTGCATCAATTTGATGCTAGAAGACATGGGAAAACTTCCTTGGATCAAGGAATTCATTGATTCAACTCAAAGTGTGATAATATATATATATATAATCATACATATATTCTTTCACTCATGAGATAATTCACGAGGAACAAGGAGTTGGTGCAGCCTGCAATCACATGATTCACCACTACCGTAATTTCTCTTCAATCTCTCCATGGGGTTATGATGGGGTTGCAGTAGATGGTTCTTTCTAATAAGTGGGATTATTGCGTCTATAGAACCAAACATTATGGGAAAGCCATAGCTCAACTAGTGCAATTTGATTTGACTTTTTGGGCCGGAGTGCAGGAGGTAGGTGCCATCAATGAACCTTTGGTAAAGGTTCTTCTTTTGGTTGATGGTGGCAAGCCCGCAATGGGCTACTTGTATGAGGCCATGGATAGGGCCAAGAAATCTATCCATCAATACTATGAGGACAAGGGGGAGGAGGGATTCACAAGATGAGCTCAACTATGGACTATGATTGATGAACGATGGAATGATACTCTCCATCATCCCATTCATGCAGCAGGACTCTACCTCAACCTCACTTTCTCTTCTGCATGTGGATTTTGTTTTGATGCTGAGGTCATGGATGGATTTCTGCAGTGTCTTCATAGGATGGTAGTTGTCACTCTTGGTTATGACATGGATATTAGGGATAGAACCATGAGGATTCTAGGTACAATTTGTTTAAAACTTTCAAATTTCAATGTCTTAAGTATTTACTCTTTCATTTCTATCTATTTTTTACTTGGTAGAAATTTAATTCATTGTATTTCCTTTCCTTGTTTTCATTATAGATGTGTTGTGGACTAACTATGGTGGCAAAGTCCCAAAGTTGCAAAAACTTGCCATTAGAGTGCTAAATCAAACTTGCAGCTCATCATGGTGTGAGCACAACTCAAGTGTCTTTAAAAAGATACACTCCAAGAAGCGTAGAAGGTTAGAAATTTTAAAGAATGAAAAATTTAATTTAAATTCTTTATAATTTTATTAATTTTAAATTTAATTATTACAATTTTGAATTTGAATTTATCATCATTCATCACCCCTTAACTATGGAAATCATACTAATGCAAGTTACTTCTTGAGCGCCTTAATGACATGGTTTATGTCTACTACAATCTAAGGTTGTAGGTGAATCAAATTGATAAAGTACCCAATTCAGATGATATTTCATTGGATGACATTGACACTACCAGCAAATGGAGGGTGGAGACGGAGGATCCTACAATGGATGGGGCACTTGAATGGTTGGAGGGAGAGGAGGATGTTGATGTAGATGAGTTGGAGGAGGAGGAGGGGGCAGAGGAGGATGTTGATGTTCCACTTCCATAGGATGAGGAGATTGAGGAGGTGGTTGATATCCAGGTGCAGGGCCAACCATTGCCAGTGCCACCACCTCCACAGAGTCATGCAATTGGGGCTAGGAGGAGACAAGTCACATTGGCCTCCACCTCATCCCCATTACCTACTCGAGCATTTGGAGCTTCTAGTTCCACCCCGGGCTCATCTAGACCGCCTTCACAGGCACCTATTCCTTCTAGAGGAAGGGTGGTGCCCTTTTCCCGTAAAAGGGGTATATTGTGTAAAGGGTCAGGGAGCTGATGACTCGATGATTCCTATTATTTATCATTGTATTATGTCCAAGTCCTATGTATAGACTCTACATACTTTCTAGATGCCTCATGAGTCATGATGATTCATCTCTTAAGAGACATTTATTTTGATCATTTGATGTGATTTTCTATCATTCCATCAGGAACATATTTCAATATTTTCAGTTTATAGTTGATATGTGATCATGATCCACCATTTGACATCTTATGCATCTTATATATTAGTTGTATTTTCATATTTATGTTGCAATGTGTTTATTTGATGTTTTTGTTGCTTTAGATGTTAAAAAAATTGAAAAAATGATTTTTTTTGTATTTTATAATACTTTATGACATTTTCCTGATATTTTCGCCCTTGTTTCCGATAAGTTACATTATGTACCCTCGATGATATATTCGTCAACATGATATATGTAACTTTGATCCAAATACCTTGAAATGATTGTCAATAACTCATTGAAGATCCACTGGAATAGAGGGTACAAATGATTGAACATCTAGTCAACATAATTCTGAAATTACACCATGGTGTCCCTTTTTTAGGAATTTTGTCATGATGTTAGAGCTTATCACTTTATAAGGATGGAATACCTATGAGTTCAATTTCCTTTCCATATGAGGACAATATCATGAAATATACTGAAAATTAAGAGCCACTATTCCCAATGATTGTAACCATTGGGCCCGTAATACAACATCAACTCCACCCATTTGGATTGAAATCATTGAACTGTTCAACAAATACCCGCCATAGTAAGCTTCATACTAGGGAATTTCCCACTCTACAGGTGTTAGTGGCAACCCTTCTAGTAGCCATATTTTTACTTTCAACTTTCCATGCCAAACTAAAATCATTCTATAATGATTTAGGTTCAAAGAGGTGTACCTCATGTTGAATGATCTCCTTTAAAGTTCTCATGAAGATATCCAACGAATTATCCTCTGAGATTTTCTTCACTCTAAGACTCAACTTTTAAAAGTTCCTAATGTGCTTTGTAACTAGAACTCTTTGCCTGATATTTATAAATACAAACTGACATACAATAGAGTCCTTTTTATGATCACAAAGCCAATGATACCATGCAAATTAATTAGGTTTTAGATATAAGCATGCAATAATTACCTTTTTAAAACTTGGCACTTGGACATTGGTTCCATAATTGCTCCATCTAGAATATCCATGTTATGGTATCATACCATCAAAATTCTTCATATCTATCTTGGGAATGAAATAGTTCCTTGGTCCCACGGTTGAACCTACGATTATGTGGATCTTGGAGTAATGAATGATCAGGTGTCTAGAACTCAAGGCTCTTGTTCTTTGAGTATGAAATAATTTTATCCTGAGGTGAATGGGACTCCACCATCTTGTTCTCTTTATTCTCTTCTTCAGGAGTTGACTTTTGGTTCAGTAGGCCACCTATATCCTTCATAAGTTCCCCCCAATGTTTTCAAGGTTTTTTCAGATATCCCCTTTGGATGTTTGGAATTTGACTATATATATATATTGAATGTTTGGAATTCATCCTTATTTACCATATTCATGATGTCCACCTTTCTTAGCATTGTAGTTTCAATGTTCTCTACTCTTTTGGTAAGCTCAACCCAAATTCTACATCAACATGCTCATCTTGTGTCAAGGATGAGCCTTTAGGAAGTTTAGTGGGTGCATAATTTTTTTCTACACCTCTTTCCATGCATGCATACTAACATTCACTAGAGTTATTCTTTAATTGTTATCTATTACACCTTTTGAATCACCCTAAACAAATTTTCCAATTTTTTTTCATGTTTCAAGTTAATATACCTCGAAAAACTTTGGTTTTTAGGTTGTCTTGATAGTTGACCTTTCTCTTGTAGTATATTTGAAATATTGGCCTCTCTGGCTCATAAATTTCAACCTATAGTATCCTAATATGTCTTCTTTGTAATTCCATAGTTTGATCAAATTCTAATATGTTGAGAGAAATTTAGATGACTTTCCCAAAACTAGTTGTTTTTGTCCCTTTTAGTAGAGAAACTTCGTACAACTTGACACATGTCCAATTATTTTGATCTACTACTGAAACTATTACCAAAAAAATATTATTTGTATTCTTCTGATGCAATGGGTAGCACTCGATTTGGAGCTTTCAAACCTAAGATATAGCAATTTTACCCAGAACACTCTTTTGAGACTAGTAAAACCCCCCAACTTCCATGAGTTGTAACTCTGAAATTATACTGCACCAAGAATTGAAATGTTTACCACATGTACTTTGAAATGTCTCTTGAGGCTCCTCAAATTTATTTATTTTTAAACATAAAAGAGTAATTTTTTTGCATTAAAAAGTTGAAACCAGCTATCAATTACAAAATTCCTGAGCCTCTGCAACATTTATTAGCTCTAAAGTATTTTCCCAAAGTATGCCAAAGTCTAGTTCACAAACCAAAATGTCTTCAATAGCTACTACACTCACTATAATGCTAGTTCTATATACACGAAAAAATAACCTAAAAGGTAAATGTAGTGAAAAATCATAGACAAAAGCAGGCCTATAGTGATGTAGGAGCATCCTTGGGTTCGGGCAATCTGCATCACCCAAAAATATTTCCATTTTGCATAGTAAATAATGAATTGAATAAGGACCGTGTTTCTTTATTGGTCCATTTGTTCATCAATTCGCTATCCTTGTGTTTATTTCTTCCATGCTATTACACATAGTTCCCTTATAAGCATGATGTCACTCAATGTTATAACTCCTTCATACCTCAACGCTGCCACAAAAACGTTCTACATTTCCATTGTGTCACTATGAATGTTAATTGTTGCCGCCATGTGTTGGGTAGAGTACCCATGCACAGAATACGAATCGTTATACCAAACAACAAAGAAATGGACGAACAACCATTGAGGAAGGGGAACGGTTGTGGAAATTGTTCAATCTTGGAAGAGGAAGTGGAATTGATTCAAGGGAATACCATAGAGTTTAAAAGAGAGATGGAAACAATGAGAAGCGAGTTCAACATCAAAGGAGATATCGTGAAGGATGTGTTGGAGAAGCAGTTCCAGTCAATGAACAATGTGAAGTAAAAGGCTAAAACAGAGTATCATCACATTAACTCAGAGACTTTATCTGCTTCACGATTTCAAAGTTGTTACAGCAGCACAAGAAACCATTTGGTGAATGTTGTTACTCGAATGTTTTTACTCCTGTCAGTACTTGATGTAATGTAATTCTATGATTTCACCTCGGATCAATAAAATCCTGTGTGCATTTCATTGGTATCCAGCGGCCAAATCTCTATGTTATTTTTCATTGTGTTTGATAATAGCATGATGGTTTTCCGCTATGTATTCTGAGAGCAGAGTTAGGTTTTGTAATGGATTTTTTGGTGCACCACCTAGTATCTATGTCAGGTGGTATCAGAGCGAGGTTTCTCTTGGAATGATTGTGTGACTATTCCTGGAAGTGGGTTGGAGAATACCCTTATTTTGGTGGTGTATCAACATTTGGAGTGTTGAATACAAGTGGTGTATCAGCATCTGGATTGAAGCTGTGGATGGTAGTTAGAATTTGAACTACCAGGATACTTGTGAGAATGCCGCCAAGAAGGAGAGGGGCAATGCGTGGAGATGCAGGAATTAAAGAATTTGATGAGTTATAGAGAAGAATAGAGGAGTTGGAACACATAAGATATGGGGATGCCAAGACAGATTCTAAATCTAAAGCCGAGATTGAGGTTGAACAGCATAATGAAGATATGCACCCACTTGTACATCTGATATCTTATTTGAGTAATAGAGGTAGTGCTAAAGTTGAGGCTTTGTGCTATGATGGAAGTCAAAAAGCTGAAACTCTTATTGACTGGATAGGAGATATCAAGAGATACTTTGAATATCAGGATGTTCATGACCCAAATAGAGTTCGTTTTTCCATCACAAAGTTGAAAGGACATGCATCCCTTTGGTGGGACATGTTGCAAAAAGATAGAGTTGAGCGTAGGCTAGAAAAGATTAGGACTTGGAAGAAAATGGCAAGTAAAATTAAAGAGAAGTTTTTGCATGTAGACTATCAACAAAATTTGTGTAGACAAGTTCAAAATATGAGGCAAAAGGACGTTTTTGTGCGTGTGTATATAGAAGAATTCTTCAAGATGTCACTTAGATCGGGCCTTAAGGAGCCTAAGTATCAGCGTGTGGCTAGATACGTGAATGGATTGAAGTATGAAATTAAGGATGAGATGAGTACACACTATTTTTGTTATGTGGATGAGGCTTACCAAGTTTCCTTGAAGGTGGAAGAGAAGGTTGAAAGAAAGACCCAGCAGAAGTTTAGAGGAAAAGGTCCACGGGGCAGAGGAAGAGCAAGCAATGTTAAAGCAAATGAGAATGAAGATGAAACTACAAGTGGCCCAAGTACCAAAGGAAATGGAGCTAGTAGAGGTAGAGGTTTTGGAAGAGGAAGGGGAAAGTATGTAATTACATGTTATAGATGTGGAGTGGAAGGCCACAAAGCATTGGAATGCCCAGACAAACAAGGTTCTAGTAAAAGAGGTGATGCTAAAATGTAGATGACAGTGGTTGATGAAGCATCGGTAATGGGAGACAATTTCATTGTACTTCAGCAAGAACAAGGTGAAAATCTGATGTTCCAGAGAGTATTGTTAAGAGTGGAGCAGAATTTAATAGAGGAGCCTGAATAGAGGAAAAGATTGTTTAAGTCAAAATGTAAAGTCCAAAGCAAATGTTCTAACTTAGTCATTGAAGGAGGCAGCACTGAAAACTTGGTTTCCACCGAAGTCAAGAGGAAATTAAATTTGAAATGTGAACCACATCCTAACCCTTATAGAGTTTCATGGTTGCGGAGAGGCTAGCAGGTGACGGTGAATGTTTATTAAGTTTTCAGATTGGAAATTTCAAAGAGAAAGTGTTATGCGATGTGGTAGAGATGGATGTGTGCCACATTTTTATTGGAAGACCATGGATGCTTGACCGGAAAGTTTTCACCAATGGCAGGGAAAATTATTATGAATTTGTGCAAAATGGACAGCGTTATAAGTTGATCCCACTGCGTGAGGATGATGGGACTAATAGAAATAGTTGCAGTAAGGATGTGCATAGTTGTAACAACCACATTATGTTGTGTTCTTCCAAAGAGTTCCTAAAAGAGAAGAAACAGAGTGGATGTTGTTTGGTATTAATGTCATGAAAGGTCCAAAAGGTTAAAACACAAGGTTCTATACGAGTAAAGATCAAACACATGTTGGAAGAATTCAAGGAAATTGTTGCAGAGGAATTACCAGTGAGGTTACCTCCATTGCGTAGCATATCGCACCAAATTGATTTGATCCCAGTGTAACATCCCCCTCACCCAATCCGACCATTGGGAGGGGACAGTAGTTAAATATGGGCTCCCAAATTTCACCCCAATTCCATAATACGAATTTCAACAAATAAAATATGTGCATAAACTTAAATAAACATGCACAATGGAATTGAAATATACCCACACACATATAGCATTCAAATACACAAGCATAAACATTACAAGCATGAAATAAAAGCATTTCAGAATCAAATGCATAAGAATAATTATCTTTATCCAACGCAAATCCAAGCAACTGGCTATGTAAGAGATATTTTCCACCCAACCATAGGCACTCAGTCCAGCATATACTCTTTCTTCTGGGAGGCCACCCCCAAGTTGGGCTATGAGGCCACCAAGGCAAAGGAAACACCTACAGGCTTCTATCTCTCAACCCACAACCCATTCTTCTCTCTATACTTAGCCAAATGCTCATACAAAGCTCTCCAGGGGTCTCACTCAACCCTCACAGCCTTGGCTTCCACAATACCTGCCTCACACAACACCCTTCTAGCTCAGGAATCCCCTTCACCAATTCACGGTTCTCTTGGGTGATCCATCTTGTTGGGTGCTTCTAGTGTGTGCATAGAAGAAGTCCAACCTGATATTGGTTTCTATAGAACCACTTGTAGCCTCAATTTGTGACTTCTCAAGCACCTACGAGCAGCAAAATTCGATGGGTAAGGGTTCCTAGCTTTCCCAATCTCTCTGCTCACCTATAACCATGAATTTTAACTTCCAAATCTGCAGCATGGTCTCCACATTTGAATTTCAGGGTTCAAAACAGCATGGTAAGTTCACTGTCAGTAATGGAGAGCTCTGCATAGTTTAAATATCCATGAAAGAATGAGAGAAATGAGGTTTGACTCCAAGGGATATGGGAAAATGGTGAAAATACAACTAACATAACTTCTAACAGTAGAAGAAATGACTCCTAGAAACTGCAAACTAAATTCTGTCATGACAGAACTGTCACAAAAGTGCAGTCAGTCCCATGCTTCAATAACTACATGAGGTGAATTTTCCCACCAACCACACACATGCATTAACAATTGGAAAATGGTCAAAAATGAGATAATTGGCTTATTCTCATCACATGACAGAATTTTAGGTGTGTTCTAAGGTTGACACTTGGCAGCAAGGATTTAGTCACCCATGGACCCCCTTTCCTCTTCCCCTCTGGTGGAATCATAGCCCCTTTGGTGCTCTTTACACAACCATTGTTGGACCATTTTATTATGTATGCACATAATATTTACATAATATTCTAAATTAGCATAAAATCCAACAAAATAGTCCAAATAAAATATAAACGCCATACATGCCTAGACATTCACTAGTCGGGCCTTGGCCTTGATCTCCGCACTAGGAATTCACACTAACATATTTACATCATTTACATAATTTTGGATAAATACATTCCAAGTCAAAACTAGGGGTGCTACACCCAGGATCGAAAAAGGTGCCTTACCAAATGACTCCAATGGAAAGTGAAGAAGTGAATTGGAAAGTGCAGGAATTGCTTTACTGAGGGTTAATTCGTGAGAGCTTAATCCCTTACACAGTACTAGTAGTATTGAAACCTATGAAAACAAGGGAGTGGAAAATGTGTACTAATTCGCATGCCATAAACAATATCACCATCAAATACTTATTTCCATTACGAAGAATGGATGACCTTATGG
The DNA here is from genome assembly GCA_027924585.1 of Larix kaempferi. Taxonomy (NCBI): domain Eukaryota; kingdom Viridiplantae; phylum Streptophyta; class Pinopsida; order Pinales; family Pinaceae; genus Larix; species Larix kaempferi. Next base: position 23,267,966 of record BSBM01000887.1, read on the forward strand.
ATTGCTTGAGTGGTGCAGAGTATTTTACCAAGATCGATTTGAAAAGTGGCTATCATCAAATTCAAATCATAGAAGGTGACGAATGGAAGACTGCATTTAACATGAAGGATGGACTATTGGAATGGTTGGTGATGCCATTTGGACTAACTAATTAGCCTAGCACGTTCATGAGACTGGTGAACGAAGTCTTGACTCCATTTTTGGGTAAATTCTTGGTTGTATATTTGGATGAAATACTGATATTTAGAAGAAGTAAGGCAAAGCATGTTGAGCATGTAAGAGAAGTGTTGCAGCGTTTGAAATAGGAGAAGTTACTCATAAACCTCAAAAAATGTACAATTATGCAGTGAGAGTTGGTGTATCTGGGTTTTGTAATTTCAAAAGAAGGACTAGAGATGGATCCCGAAAAAGTGAAGGTTATTCTCAAATGGCAAACACCTAGATGAACATTTGATGTGAGGAGTTTCCATGGATTGGTAGGCTTCTACTGTAAATTCATTTGGAATTTTAGTCAAATATGTGCGCCTATTACATAAGGTATGAAGAAGGGTGTGTTCCACTGGACTGATGTAGTAGCCAAGTCATTTGGGGAATTAAAGAAGAGAGTAACAGCATAGCCAGTGTTAGCATTTCCAGACTTTAGCAAAGTGTTTCAGGTTGATTGCGATGCGAGTGGAGCAGAAATTGGAGCAATTTCTAGTCAATATCAAGGCAAACCCGTTGCACTTTTCAGCGAGAATTTGAATGAGGCCAAGAAGAAATATTTTGTTTATGATCAAGAGTTCTATGCTATAGTGCAGGCCTTGAAGAAATGGAGACATTATCTACTGCCAAACGGAGTTTGTCTTGTTCACAAATCAAAAGTCTCTACAGTACATTAACAGCCAAGGTAAGTTGAATTAAAAGCATACTAAGTGGGTTGAATTCTTTCAAAGTTAGTATTTTGTGTTGAAACACAGGTCGGGAAGATCTAATAAGGTAGCTGATGCGTTGAGTCGGAGGACAACGTTACTCAATACCATGTCGGTAGAAGTGGTAAGTTTAAATTGTATGAAAGCATTGTAAGAAGGAGATGTGGATTTCTCAGAAGACTGGAAGGCATGTAAAGAGCTTTGTAGTTTAAATCGCACCCCATATTTAGATTACCATATACAAGAAGAATTTTTATTTTAAAACTAGCAGTTGTGTATTCCGAGAAGTTCCATGCGGCTTAACCTCATTAAAGAATTGCATAGTGGTGGTTTAGGAGGACATTTTGGATTTGATAAGACCGTGGAATTGGTAAAGGAGAGGTACTTTTGGCCCAGCATTAATAAAGATGTTCGAAATTTTGTTGAAGGTTGTAGGATCTATCAACTAGCCAAAGGTAAAAGTCAGAACACAAGACTCTATACCCCATTGCCAGTACCTGAATGACCGTGGGAAGACATTAGTATGGATTCTGTCTTAGGAATACCTATGACATAGAGAAAACATGATTCAACAATGGTGTTTGTGGATAGATTTTCAAAAATGGAACACTTCATAGCATGCAAGAAGACTAGTGATGCTAGTGAAGTAGCTTTGTTATTCTTCAAAGAGGTGGTGAGATTGCATGGATTACCACAAAGAATTACTTCAAATCATGATACAAGATTTCTTGGGAATTTTTGGAGGACACTCTGGAAGAAATTAGGCTCAAATCTGTTATATATTTCGGCATATCATCCTCAGATGGACGGACAGACCGAAGTAGTAAACAGGAGTCTAGGGAATTTGTTGAGGAGTTTGAGTGGAAAGAATCCTAGTCAATGGGATTTGGCATTGGCCCAAGTTGAGTTCACATATAACGATTCAGTGAATAGATCAATATGAAAGAGTCCATTTCATATTTTTTATGGGAGATTGACAAAAGATGTGGTAGTTTTGGTTGCATTGTCGGATTTGGACAACCAAAAGAATATTGATGCAAGTGATTTTGCGGATAGCATCTAGGAGTTACAGGAGCAAGTAGAGAAGAAATTGTAGACCACCAATGACATTTATAATCAAAGGGAAGATTAGCATAGGAGGAAGAAGGCATTCCAAGAGGGTGATATGTTCATGGATCACTTGAGGAAGGAATGGTTTCCAAGATGTACATGTAATAAACTGAAGTACAAGAAAATCGTTCAATGTCGAATTCTGAAGAAAATTTCTAATAACACATATCGCTTAGAACTTCCGGAAAATTTTGACATGTAGTCTACATTTAATGTGGCTTACCTTTATGAGTTTCACGAGGGGAACAAAGGTGCATATGAAGGTACTCTCAATGAATGGGACCAACAATTACCAATCAAATTAGTTGAACAGGTGGAAGAAATTCTTACCACAAGAATTGGTAAGAAGACTCGTCGGAAAGAGTATAAGAAGTATTTAATCAAGTGGAATAATTGAGGGATAAAATATGCATCGTGGGTGACTGAAGATCAGTTAGCACACTTGTAGAACTCTTCACCTTCAGAAATAGTCTACACATGAGCTGGGAGTCATGTTTTTCTTACCAGGGGTGTCTGATGCAGAAGCATCCTTGGGTTCGAGAAAATCTGCATCACCCAAAAACATTTCCATTCCATACAGTAAATAATGAATTGAATAAGGACCGTGTTTCTTTATTGGTCCATTTGTTCATCAATTCTCTATCCTTGTGTTTATTTATGCCATGTTGTTACACATAGTTCCCTTATAAGCATGTTGTCACTTAGTGTTGTAACTCCTTCATACCTCAACGTTGCCACAGAAGCGTTCCACATTTCCACATTGTCACTATGAATGTTAACTGTTGTCTCCATGTGTTTGGTAGAGTGCCCATGCCAAAAAGATGAATCGTTATACCAAACAACAAATAAATGGGCGAACAGTCGTTGAGGAAGGGAACGGTTGTGGAAACCGTTCGATCTTTCCAGAGGAAGCAAAATCGATTCAAGGGAATATCGTAGAGTTTAAAAGAGTGATGAAAACAATGAGAAATGGGTTCAACACCAAAGAAGAGATCATGAAGGACGTGTTGGAGAAGCAATTCCGTTATTGAAAAGCGTGAATTAAAAGGATGAAACAGAGTATCAACACATTAACTCAAAGACTCTATCCTCTTCACGATTTTAGAGCTATTACAACAGAACGAACAACCATTTGGTGAATGTTGTTACTCGAATGTCATTAGTCCTGTCAATACTTGTTGTAATCTAATTCTTTGATTTCACCTTGAATCAATAAAAGCATGTGTGTGTTTCATTGGTATCCAACGGTCAAATATCTGTGTTATTTTGCATTATGTTTGATAATAGCATGATGGTTTTCTGTTGTATATTTTGAGAGAAGACTTAGGTTTTGTAATGGATTGTTTGTTGCAACACCTAGTATATGTGTCATACAAGTAGCTATAATTGTAAATTCATTTATATCCATGTATGTTAGAGTTATCCTCTTCCTGAGCATATCGGTGGACTAAATCCTCCTCCATTGTTTTCACCTCTACTAGAGGAGTGTTCTAGATATGATTTCCTTGGTTCATATTCAATAATTTTTCAAGGTATTCATGAATTCCTTCAATTTTATCTCCTTTCTCTCTTTTTCTTCAATCCAAATATCCAGTGTAGAGATATGATAAGTGATTTTCCTTAGAGCATCAACTAGTCCTTCGGTTTTGTTGTTACAACCTCCAATATATTCTTGAATTCACCTATGTCATTCCTCATTCCACTGAAAAGATCCCTCCACGACAACATTGTTTCTAATTGTTTTTGAGTCTCTTAAGAAGCTTCTCCCCCAACGAGCCATAGACCAATTTTCCCTTCGTAGTCTAGGTCCCTATCCAAGGAGGAAAATTTTCCACTAAGGGTTGATACCACAGAGTCACTTGGTCCCTATATTTCCAATGCTCATCCTTCACTCGAGAATTCACATCTCCATTTTTCCCAAATGCAATACTCCTTAATACTACACGCTCTGCATAACCAAATCAATGAGGTTCCTTGCCCACAAAGAAATAGGGGTTAGAAGTTGAAATAATTCAGTATCATTCCAAATCAGCAAAGGGTACCTCACCTGACCCAACAAAGGGAGGCCATCCCTACGAAAAAACCTATTGAATTTCCTTCCTCTCAGACTAGATTCAGGGCGCTCTTCCTAAGAACGAGTTGATGGGTAATAATGCAAATTCCAACCAACATCACTCATGGAAATAAACCTATTGGTGTCCCTCATTTCAAAGAATGATTCCTTAATTTCCTAGGTGCAATAAATGCTAGGCATAAGTGAGCCTGCAGGATCGCATGGGGGGGAATTTAACACCAAAATGCATGGTGTACTACTTGCATGGGCCATGTTCCCATCCTTTCTTCCACTTTCACCATCTTGATTCCATTTTTTATGTCTCATAATTCAAGTTGATACAATGATAATTCCCTTACTAACCCTTTCAACCCCTTGCCTCTAACTATTAAAATTCATAATACAAATTGTTATGATAACCATTTCCTATTGAGTGTGCCCCCATTTTGCACAATTGTTCCTTAATCCAATTTAACTCCTTGATTTGATAATAGATCAACAATCACATTGTTGCTCCTTCTAATATGAAAGAGGGATGGACTGCAAGGGACTATAAGAAAACCCATAATTTTCCATTGCAACTGTCCAAGCTTTGGATCCTGACTCCTTACAAAAATTTAGTATCTTTCGGAGGACAATCATGGAGTCTCCAAGGATGATCATGTTTGATAGTTTTAAAGAGGAAATTAACTCTACTCCTTGTAGGAGATCATATAATTTGGCTTAGTTTTTTGTCTTATTGGTTAATCCCCATGCAAAGGTTTCCACGACATTCCCACCAAGGTCGAAAATAACCTCCCCCCTGCACCTTCCTCCCCAGAGACTCCTCAAAATTTCATTGTCTAAAAAATTCCCTAAAATTCAAAATGAAAATGTCTTTAATACCAAATTTTATGCACCAAATTCCCATAATATAATAAAATTATAAAGAGAGAGAAACCCAACGCCTTGAGAATGAAATAAAGAGATGAATAAGAAACCTTTCAAGTTTGTAACCTCCTCATACAATGTATCAAATGCACAAGACAACATGGGATCATCACTAAAACTAGGTCTCCTTGCTATATATAGGAGACAAAGGGTACAATTACAATTAAGGTCTTAGCCAACCATACAATTACAATTAAGGTCCTAGCTAAGCAATATAGACAATATTGATGTAATAGTAGAAATGAAATGTCACAATATCTGGGTTTAACACAATATCTTATGAGGATGACCATGTGCCCTACCCTTATTTTTTAATTTTTAATACTTATCATGCCCAAATTATATGTCCATGTATTCACCTTTTCAAAGAATACAAATATTTTGACTAGCATGCTATGGTATGTACTAAGCACCCAACCTTTTCAGTGGATACTTTTCCTCTTTGCATCTATAGGGGAGGACATGATCAGGACATGTATCATCTATATCCTTCGTGGCTATTAAATTTGTTAGTGTGTGCATAACTCTTGCGGTGCTTCTATGTGAGGCATCTCACCCTTGCAACAAAGTAATTATTTGCAACGAAAGATTCTTTGACTCCTTAAGATTACAAGGATGAACCTCATTATATTTTGATGAGTACCACGTACCTTACCCTTATTTTTTAAGTTCTTATACTTGTCATGCCCACATTATAGACATATCTATTTTTCCATGTATTCACTTCTTTAAAGAGTACAAATATTTTGACTGGGATGATATGATATTTACTAAACATCCAACCTTTTCAATGGTTAATTTTCCTATTTTCATCTACAAGGGAGTGGCATTATCACTTAGAAATGCATTATCTTTTATTAACTTGCAATCAACAAGGAATATAAATGTACATTATCATTAAGCACACAAAAAATCTTTTTTTTTTATCATTGATTGTGTGGCGATATTCGTTAAAATATAGGGGACTTAATGGTTAGCTACCTCAATAGTCATGATAAAGAAACATTTGGCATACTACACATGTAACATAATCATCCATCAATCTGACCAACAGAGGGGATATTTATGAATTACGGGATTCTAATTTTTTCCTCATGGCATAATACGAAATTCATAAAGATTGAAATGTGTGTGCAGATGCATAAATAAAAATAAACAATGGAAATAAACTCTATCCACACATGCAACATGCATATACTAATATATTCATCACATGCATAATAATAAAATCATTGCAAAATCAAATACAAGAGAATACTTATCTTTAAACAAAGAAGATCCAAACAACTGGTTGTGTAAGAGCGATTTTCCACCCAGCCGTAGGCACTCTGTCCAACATATACTCCTTATGTTGAGAGGATACCCCCAAGTTGGGTTATGAGGCCACCAGGGCGAAGGGAACTCCTACGGGATTCTCTCTCTCATCCCACAACCCATTCTACTCTGAATGCTTGGCCAAATGCTCATTCAAAGCTTTACAGGGATCTCACTCAGCCATCACAACCTTGGCTCCAACAATACTTTCCCCACACAACACCCTTCTGGGATCAAGTATCCCCTTCACAGATCCACGGTGCCCTTGGGAAATACATCTTTCCAAGTGCCTCCAATGCGTGCATAGAAGGATTCCATCCTACTATATGCTCTTGGAGAACCATGTGTAGCCTTAATTCATGGCTTCTCAAGCATGCAAAAGTAACATAATTGAATGGGTAAAGGTCCTTAGCTTTCCCAACCTCTAAGCTCACCAACAACCATCTCTTTTTTCCTAAAAAATGTAGCTCAGTCTCCCAATTCGAATTTCTAGGTTATGGACAATCTGGTAATGGTAATGAACAACAAAATGACAATTTCTTGTAGTGTCTATAAGCTATTGGTAAAAATTTGCATATTGAAAAATGGACAATAGACTCCAAAGATGAGAGAATGGTGGAAAAGATAGATGACATAACTTATAAACATGGGATAGAGGACTTTTACAACAATCCTAGAAGTAGATTCAACCCATGCTTACATAACTACATGAAAATACTTTCCCCGCCATCCTCACACATGCATTCAATGATTGGGTGAAACAATAAAAAGGAATTAATTGGCTCATTTAGATCACATGGAATCAATTGGATGAGTTATAAGGTTGACACTTGGCAATAGAGGATTTAATCTCCCATAGGCCCCTCTTTTCTCTTCCCCTCTAATAGAATCATAACCCCTCTAGTGCTCTTTACATAGCCATCTTGGACCATTATATTATTTTCCAACATAATATTTGCATAGCATTTCGAATTGGAATGATAATCCAACCACATGGTCCATATAAAGATATTTACATTATACATGCCTAGCCATTAACTAGTTGTGCCTTGGCCTTGAGCTCCACACTATGAATACATACTAGCATATTTACATCGTTTGCATGATTTGATTTAATATATTCCAAGTTAAAACCAGAGGTATTACAATCCCCTCCACCTTGGAATCACAATGTCCTCAGTGTTTGCTCAAAATTAAAACAAAAATGGATATGCCTCTCTCATGGCATCCTCCAACTCTCACATAGCCTGATCAGGACCAAAGTACTTCCATTGTACCTTTACCTGTCCAATGGCTAGGTTCCGGAGCGGTGTTACCTTCCTGTTAAGGATGCATAATGGATCTATTTGGAACTCTCCCTTGGATTTCACTTGAATCACATCCCAATCAATCACATGGTTAGGATCATGTACATATTTCTTTAGCAAAGAAACATGAAAAACATTATGAGCTCTATTCTTAGCAGGTAATGCAATTCTATATGCAACTGACCTTATCATCTCAAGCACTTCAAATGGACCACAATATCTTGTTGAAAGCTTGGCACAACTTCCAAGCTTCAAGAAAATTTTCCTTGGCCCCACTCTGAGGTAACTATGATCCCGGACATGAAATTGCCTATGCACCATGTTCTTATCTTCATAGTTTTTTTGTCTATCTTTGGTTGCATTTAAAGTCTGCCTAACTCTTGCAACCTCTTGTTTCGTTTCCTTAAGGGAGTGTGGTTCAAGAAAATTTATGCTCATTGGATTGTCCCAAGTCGCTGGTATCATACACCTTCTGCCATATAAAACCTCAAATGGACTCATTCCCAACGATGCTTGTTTCCCATTGTTATATGCAAACTCTACCAAGTGTAGATAATCTTCTCACTTAGATGGTTTGTCCATCACATACATGTGTAACGTGTCTTCAAGCACCTAATTACTCTTTTTGTTTATACATTTGTTTGTGGATGGTATTCAGTACTAAAATTCATTTGTGTACCTAAATCTACAAACAGACTTTTCTATAAATTAGAGCTGAACTTGGTATCCCTATTTGAAATTATTTCCTTGGGAAACCCATGTAATCTGAAGACCTCCTTCATGAAAATATTTGCAATAGTGTATGTTTTATATGTGTACTTAACTAGAATAAAATATGTTTCCTTAGTTAACTTGTCCATCACCACCATGATCGAGTCATGTTGTCTCATTGTCATTGACAAACCTGTAATAAAATCCATGGAAATAACCTCCCATTTCCATTCTAGAATCGACACTTTTCATAGCATATTTTGCCACAGTTTATCCCAAGTCATTATAATGGTTGATCGTATCCATGTTCCTCATTGCATACATCCTTTTCCCTTGTGCCATTATGGACAATTGTTTATCTTGAGAAATCCTTCTAAAAAATACTATTTCTTAACAAATATGTGCCCTATGCTTGGCTAGCTCGTGTATACGCGACCTAAGTGTGTCTAGCTCGCATATGTGTCTGCATGAGGGTAAAAAATAAAAATAATTAATAAAAATTTATTTCATGGGTTAGTTTTGGTTCAAGACCGTTCCCAAACTCCCAAATCTCGTGAATAACTTCTCTTAAATTGCTAATTGCTCTCCTCAAAATTATAAAAGAGCATAGGTGGAAGGAATTTGGAGGTTACACAATATACAATCACCTTACCCAATTCTTGGTGAGTTTTTTCTTGGAGAAGAAACCCTCTATGTTATCAATTTTCATAGCCCTTTTCCCCAATTCTGAAACATTCTTCTTTTCCTATATGGAACCCTAGTTTTCCATTTTTTTCACTACACGCTTATTATGCTAGAGAATTTCCCAAATCTCTTGAGCATACTTTGTGTGAAAAGACCTTGAATTAAGTTGGATTGTTGAAGTGGCTTGGGAGGAAGAACCCTGGACTCAGTTTCAAAACGACAACAATATGATAAGGTTTACTTGTTCTATGTATTTTGATTCCATATTCAATATATAAATGAACTCTTTTTCCTATCCTATATATGATTTTTATATGAATATTAGTTTATGTGAATGATAATTGATATTGAATTGGAAATCTATAATTCTGCAAATTTCTTTAATAATATTTTATGGTTATTATGATGCTTTCACCTTCCTTTGTTTTCATTTCAGGAATTGCGGCAAGAAGCTGAGGCAAAGGAGAAAAGCTCAAGACCAAAGTATTCTACTACAAATGTTTAGAACCAGGTATATATCTTTAATACTTTGTATGCCAATTGTTTGTTGAAAATAAAGTGTTTGATTGCTTGCAAGATTTGAGTTTGTTTATGTCTCTGCTCTGCAACAACTGAACCCAACAGTTATTGGGGATTTATTTCCCTAAACAGAACTTGTGACTATGCTAGTGTTCTTATTTTCTTTTGGGTATTTTTGGGGGGGTTTGTTTGATCCCTTTTTGAGTTTCTTTTCTCAATTTTTTGGTTGTTCTTGGTTTGCTGGGTGGTTTAGGTTTTAGTTGAAAAGATCCATTTTTATCCATCAATCCTTATAAGTTTGTAAACCTAAGGTTTTTATCATTGTGAATTTTATTTTATTTTTACTTTTTCCGACCTTATACGCTACTTGTGAACACACATAGTCACGTATTAGTGATGTAGGAGATCCTTTTTTATTTATTTTTCACTTATTTTCTACCCATACATGAGCTATACAATGTTAGCTTGTGTATACATCAGTTATTGCTCTAACAGTCACGTATTCACCTGTTTGCAATTTTTTCAAAATTTTATGTAAATCACAGCTTGATTACTAGATTGATGGCTCTATGTGTTCTGTTTGAAACCTGTTTTACCATATCCCTAGCATTTTCAGGAGTGGAAATCTTTTTTCTTTGTCTTTCAAGGCCAAGTTGAGTTTTTTAGTGGGACATTTTTTGGTATTTTTCATCCACTCTTTCTGGTTCTTTTCAACTTTCATACACTGTTTAGATCCAAGGTTATAAAAAGATTAGAATTTTTTCTTTTTATCTCTTTAAAAAGAAAAATAAAATAAAATTTTCTTTAATAGTTTGTAAAAAGAATTATTGTTTTATTTTGTTCTTGTGTGTGCACTAAAAAAGAAAAAGAAAAATTTTGTTGTAAAGACTTTTTCTTTCTTTGATTTATGTTTACAAAACAAAAAGAAAAAGTTTGCATAAGTTATAGTTTCCTTTCTTTGCATACAGTAAAAAAAAAGGAAGAAAGAATTGTATTGGTAGGATTCAATTTGTCTTTTTCATTTAGTTTCAAGAAAAAGAAAAGTTGTGCTTTTTATTTTTGTTATTAAAAAAGAAAAAGGGAAAAAGGAGTGAAACAATAGGGGTGTTGCAATGCTTTATTTTTTATTTAAAGATTATAAGAACTCCTTTTCTTTCTACGAGTGTTATTTGGTCTTAAATTTTTATTTCCTGCAAAGAGTCAAAACATCATAAGTTGCATATCCATACCCCTTGACTAAGAAAGCCATTTAAAATGAGCACTTTAATTAAAATCAATTAGAACTTTTTCTTTTTAGGGGAATTAACCAATATCTTAAGTTAGCCCTTTGGATTAGGACATTTGTAAACTTTCAAAGCACATAAACTTTGAAACATTAGTGGTCTTTCTTCAGGATAGGACAAATCCAATTTTGTAAGCAGTGTGGTCGGGAATCTCTACTCACACCAGAGTTAAGCATAAGGTTGTGTGAGGTTAGATTGCGAAGAGATCCCTCCAATTCCTAATCAAGCATCTACCGGGGATTTTATGTGTACGGGGACTCTCTTGAGTACCTAAGTATTGTTGAAGTTTTAGGCTTAGCTACCCTACCCATATGTATGATTCCAACCTACGATTATTCCCCCAGAAACTGTGAACTAATTGGTAGCCATAGTATCTTGTCCTAGGATCATACACATGTTCAAGCTGAGGATTTTCTTCGAAGACCTTGGGTGGGATTTGAGCGCGGAGCATTAGTACCCTTGGAGGGTATTTTTCTAGATTTATCTACAAAGGTTTATTTGTTTTTTTTGCTTGACATCCTTAGGACACTTTTTAGAGGTATGTTGTTTTCTCTTTGTGTATTTATCTAGCCTTAGGATTTTTTAGTCTAAAAATTTTTAAGGGTGGAAGATCAACCACTTCGAAGATCTGGTTATAGTGGAGCCTCCCCGGCCTCCTCAGAGGCGCCACATAAACACAAGTGGATCGTTTGAACCAACTGGAATAGTTGATATTCTTAGGGAACCTAGACCTTATCAGGAACAACACTACTACACTACACACCACTTCAGTTGAAGATATACAACTTGAAGGATTTTTTATACCCTTTAACCCACCTTTAACTAGACCTAACGATCCAGTTGTAGTACGGATTCATCCTTCCAGTGAACCTAGGTTAAGCACTTATAGGATTATGAGTGGATTTATTATGGGTAATGTAGGTGAAGGACTAGGGGACTTTAATACCCCTGCATATACCATAATGTTAGGAGGGATATCCCATCCTCAAGTTAGTACCCATATCCCTACCACAACCCAGGTTATTACTGCCCCAATTGTGACTTCTATTACAGGATCTATGCCTGCAGGGTTTTCAGTTACTCAATCTTTGAGTATTCTTCTTTCAATACCCTAAGGCACAAATGCTTTTTCATATGGCATGCCTGTGACAGGTGTTGCACCTAAAATATTACCATCATGAGACTCAGCGTAAACATCCCTAAAGTTTCCTTGACTAAGTCATTAACCTAGAAGAGATACAAACCCATTCATACTAGGTTTTGAGAGGTCGTCGCAGGTTGTCCTCATGCAACCTACGACGTCGCAGGTTGGCCTCTTGCAGCCTGCGACGATGTCAGTTAATGGACAAAAATAGCTCCTTTGAGCCCATTCTCAAAGCTAGCTGACATGGATCCCTATCCCTGACCTTTTGGGAGAGCTAGCATTCGGTTCCTAACCTCTTGGAAGGATCCCCTATCTCTCTCCTACCATATCTCAACCTACCCTATCCACTTAGTCCTATATAAGTGAAGCTCACTCCCATTCCAAAGGGAGGAAGTCTATAGTGTCTACATGCTGGTGAAATTACCTTAGGAGAGATCTCTACTCATCTATTGGGATACTCACACTTCCTTGGGAGGATTTGGCATTTGTTCGATCAGATGAGGATTGCTATGTCAAGACTATCGTTGTAATCTTTCTATCCTATGTACTTCCCTTTTCAAGACAGTAATATAATTGCTTTCCACCAAAATCTCATTGTGTTAATGATATCTTGTGTAGTTCTCCTACTTGACTACTTACTTAGATCTATTATTGTATAGATTCGTTTTACTTGTTTTGTTGTCTTGTTATCTTGACAGGTTTTGCAGCTCGAATCTGAAGATCGTCAATCTTGGAGCAACATTCAAGGAGAAAAGGATTAGTGATCCATAAGGTAAACGTATCTAGTTCCTTGATACTTAATTAGATCTAGGAAAGTGACTTATATTCTGTCATATTTGTTCTAGACTCGCGTTGAGCTAGGGAGATCATGCCTCGAGTCCGCTCTTGGTAGATTGTCCGTCAAACAAATCTGGCGACCATATTGGGGAAGTCATTGTTTGTAGTTATCAATTTGAACACCATTTTCAATTGATTGCTTTTGAAAACTGTCCATAATCTTGTTTTCCTTCTAACCCTTGTTTCACCATCAGATATTCACTTTGAAGAGTCTGTAGTCCTCCTATGTGTCTGTACTCACTCTTTTCAAACCATTTCATTGCTCATTGTTTGGAGAATTGGTTCATTTTTGAACTTGGATCTCGCCTGGCGTACCTGGTCAGTGGACTCAGAGCGACACTGTGTCATTTTTTATCTATGTTCTCTATCTGTTAGCCTATCGTCACAACCCTTTCATTGGTCTACTGCGACACCGTTGCACTTCCCGCATTGGTAAACTGCGACGCCGCACTGTGTACAAACATAGATTGCGCCAATCTGTCGAAATTGCCATATAGGCATCCCTTCTCCATTTTTTATTTTGAGTTGTGGTTTGATATATAAACTCCCTCTATGCTGCAAGATCCAGTCAGAGACCCCATTTTTTGATTTGTGTGTTGAAGTGTTTGGTTTCATTTGGAGTTCTTTTGGGTTTTGTCTTGGACAAGTCTGAGATTTGGTAGTGGTGGACACTCTTGTCTCCCCCACCTGCATCCACTCACCCTTGCATTCCCTCCTCTCCTTGTCGGATCTGGTCATTGTATTGGATTGGTTTACAGACCTCATTTGCATACATTGTTGAGATTTGCTTGCTTTAGTTTTGCTTGTTACTAATTGATTTTGAGTGTTTGTGTGTATTTTCAGTTCATTGAGTGCTCGTCATTTTCTTGAGATTTTCTTAGTTATTGGAGTGCTGCAAGTAATATTTTCATTTCAGTATTTGTGTTTAAAAACATCGTTGTTATCAGATTGTTATTTTGATACATCCATTGAAATATCAAAAGTACTTTATTTCCATCATTTTTCAAGCTCATTTGAAGAATTGTACATGCATTGGAATGTCTCATTTGTAGATCTTTTGTAAAAGTTGAAAGAAAATTGAATTATTTGTGTTTTTCACGAATTATGAGTTGCTCATTTTCTTGAAAAATTTGAATAGATATCAAGTTTTGCAAAAATAGTTCCATGCTTGGAAAGTTACATGCATCTTTTGGTTTTTATGCTTTTAGGCCATTGTAGTGAAAGTGAAAAGCTTGCATACTCTACTTGGAAACTCTCTCTTTTCATCGCTTAGCATCATTTTTGTTTTGAAAAGATAAAAGAAAACGAAAAACATTCTTTGATTTGGCTTAGTAGTGTTGTGTTATTTTTTGTGTTTCGCTTGAAAAGGAAAAGAATACTTCATAGTCATTTTTTGGTAGATTTGGTAGATTGTGTTGCATTGCATTATTTTGGTAAAATACTTGGAAAGAAATTTCTCCCTCCCATACATAGAGTTCATCAAAAGAAAAGTATATTTTTTGCATGTAGTTAGGGCTTGCATTATGTTTACGATTATGTACTCACCTCATGCATTCACCTAACCGTCCGGATAAAATTAACGGTACAACTAGGGTAAAAATTTTAGTAACTTGTGTGTAAATTAGAGATGTGTTCCGGCGTCGTTAAGCATGGCATATGTCGTTATTTGCCAGCACTGTAGATTTGGATTAGTATTGTTGTGTTATTTTTTGTGTTTCACTTGAAAAGGAAAAGAATACTTCATAGTCATTTTTTGGAAGATTTGGGATTGTGTTGCATTGCATTGTTTTGGTAAAATCGTTGGAAAGAAATTTCTCCCTCCCATACATAGAGTTCATCAAAAGAAAAGTATATTTTTTGCATGTAGTTAGGGCATGCATTATGTTTACGATTATGTACTCACCTCATGCATTCACCTAACTGTCTGGATAAAATTAACGGTACAACTAGGGTAAAATTTTTAGTAACTTGTGTGTAAATTAGAGACGTGTTCTGGCGTCGTTAAGCGTGGCAGATGTCGTTATTTGCCAGCACTATATTCTAGGGGTATTGTAGTCTTCCACGTACTTATCGGTATATCAAAGCTCTTTCACGTACTGACGAGGTATATCGAAGCTCTTTCACGTACCCACCAAGTAATTCAAGTACTTGGCGTATATCGAAAGGTGTTTCACGTACTTGGCATATATAGAAAGGTGTTTCACATACTCGGTAGTATATAGGAAGGTCTCATGTCGTACGGTTGTGCATTAGATAGCACCACTATGGATTTGAGCTCCCACGTACCTTGAGTATATTGGGAGATACCATTAGGATTCCTGAGACCAACTGAGTTAACCTTTTGGCCGTCTTGGCAAAGCAATACACCGAGAAAAACACTCAGGGAGATTACTACGCACGTACCATCCAGGTAATCGGGTATTCAGGCAAGGGTACGGTCCCAATCCTCCTTGTCGTGTTTTACTGTTGGACCCTGCGGTATATAGCGTTTTGTGAAGCCTTGACAATCCTGTGAGGTTCCAAACCTTTGAATCCACTCTTATCACATAAGTTTGCTTGTGGCCTTAGTTTGTGTAGGGTTTTGTCTGGTCTGCTTTTCTTTTGTTTAGCTTGCCTTATGATAAACTTTTGTTTCAGTCACTTTGGCTTACTTTCCTTGGAGAAGGTCTCATAGGATTCAAAACTTACCACCTGAATATCCCCTTAACCAGGAGGTAATTTCGAGGGTAAGAATGGACCCACAAGCCACGGTCGTCTCACTTGAAGTGGAAAACCCTACATTGAATGTTGGAGCGCATATGTTTCCTCCAGATTCACCCGCCTCTCATCCCCCGCGGGGTGAATAAGCACAAACTTCTACTTCACAAGACCTACCTCTCGTTTTCTCGGGAGAGCCTGGATCGTTGGAATGGATAAATTTACCCCAGGATGGCCCTTCAACAGCTGTTGGTCCTTCAACGGATTACTGGACATCTTCTCTAGGCCACCCAGTGGCCCATTTTTTGGCATTGCATCCCCGCCTACCTGGACCACTCCAGAAGGCACTCCACCAACTAACTAGCCCGGTTTCGCTGAGCTTTTCGCACCTCTTCGTGAACGCTTGGATCATTTACGTTCCTTGCGCGATGAAGCTCGACGACAACATCTAGCATATAGAGCCAGGTTTAGAGAAATCTCGATTCACACGGTATCTTTTGATTCACCGAAACCATCCATCCACAACTTGACCATCCACGAAACTGGTCAACCCTCACAGGAGACCAGTCCTATACCTGTTACAATGTAATTTTCCACCTTGTGAGCATCAGCACTCTTTGGCCTAGAGGACCCATTTTACTGACTCAGATCCACTTTTTATCCTCCAGAGACACTATTTTTCCCTATTTTTTCCCCTGTACGCTAGCTGCATCATTACAATGGGCGTACCCGCGAGTTGCATCACTATAGCCCGCGGGTAGCATGTAAAATGGTAAAAATCGCTAGTTAATTACTTTTTACTCCCAAAAAGCGGTCATAGGGTGACCTTTGGCCCTCCATTTGCCCCAGAAACGTCTCGATGTGTCCTTTCACCTACCTTTGAGAGGACTATATATTGAGCACATATGGCTTATGGATGGGAGGAAAAAGGAGGGCAAGAAAAACCATTAAAATTAACGCTTAATCTAAAATTGATTAGAACGATTTTATTTATAGGGTACACCAACTAGCATAGGTTTAGAGTCTTGGAATAGATCATTGTGAGTAAACAATCCAAGACTACTAGACTAAACATTATGTGTTTGACCAGGGAGTGGTAAAATCCATGGTATACATCGGTGTTCTCAGGAAGCTCTACTCAGACCAGAGTTAAGCACGAGGTCACAGGAGGGTGGTTGCGGAGATATCCCTCCAATACTGGCTGAACGTGGGAGATATTTCAAGGGTTTGTTCGTATCTGGGGACTCTTGGGGGATTTTACCCTCTTGAGTTTCGGGCTTAGCTACCCTGCCCATACGACGGATCCCACCTGCGACTATCCCCCTGAGCATTGGTTATACTGTGGTGACCATAGTTTCCTTACCTAGGTATCGCATAGGGTGCTTGCAGTGGTTATACTGTTTGTGTCCTAAGTCAGATAGATGTTGGACAACATAGTTGTTTGTTGCCAAGGGTTATGACCCTTTGCACGCAGTGAAGCCTGGGTGCCTCTATAACTGATTATGTTACCTCCGACTACAGTTTGGGAGTCTCAAGCCTCTCCTAGGCGAGACATATCGGCTCTAGTGTCGGGAGCTCATTTAGCCACTCTGTTTGTCTTCTCTTGGTTGTAGTTTCTCTAGGTGTGTGCTTTTGATTTACTATTTTTTATCGATAGTTTGGCCATTAGGGGACGCTGTGATTTTATATGCTCTCCGGAGATATCATAGCGCGGAGTCCTACTCTCCACCGATCCCGTCGGTTCGCTAGTTTAAAACCGGTCGAGCTTTCACGCCGTGTTGCTAGGGGACGCTGGTGGGCTCCCTCTGAGTCTTTAAATTCTTACGAGACATACGTCCTAGATGTCATGACTACTGCACACTCTGATATAGAAGAAATCCCTATTACTCCATCGGGTAGAGTCGAGCATACTTCAAAAACCCCTACTCCTCAGGGGGTGATCCACCTGAAACTCAACGTAATTTGTTTGGACCAGATCCGCCCGAGGACGACCCGTTCGATCCTTCATTTCCGCATAATTATATACACGGGATGCCAGAGTTACATGATGACATAGGTCCTACGATCAACCTTACCACATTCTCTTTTGGTATGCCTAATTACAACACAGTTGATCCTTCCACTACTTTTGGTAGTCATGCTGGCACTAGTCATGGCGTTAGCAACACTACACCCACTGGGGGCAATACCCTCACTAGGGGAACCACGTTGTCCACTCACACACATAGTATGGGGACCGGTCATATTCCTCCTTACAATGCTAATGTTGGAAGACGACCGCCTCTTAGGACTACCCAACATAATAGGAATATTGTTCGCAATCCGACTCACCATCCACCACCTAATACACATGTCGCTACTCGTCAACCTATGACCACTTTCGCAAATGTTAACGCTCCTCCCAACCACGGGGGTGAACATATACTTCATATTTTTACGTCCGCTGCCGCTACTAGTAATGCTAATGTAGGAGGTGGGAATATACTTTATCCTCATGGTCATAATGCCACCATTCCTGCTACTAGTAACACCAATATTGGGCCTGGGAATT
Organism: Larix kaempferi; assembly: GCA_027924585.1. Classification (NCBI taxonomy): domain Eukaryota; kingdom Viridiplantae; phylum Streptophyta; class Pinopsida; order Pinales; family Pinaceae; genus Larix; species Larix kaempferi. The sequence goes on from BSBM01000887.1 coordinate 23,286,017, forward strand.
CATCTCATGCTTATGGTCACCACATGACTGCTCACGCTAATCCTAACACTTATGCTGGGGGTGGTAACATACCCTATAATCATGGTTATTACAAGACGGTCCCCGCTACGAATAGTATGTATATGCCTCATACTTATGGTGGCAACCCTTACTACAATACAGTCGGTCCTAGCCATCAGTACAATCCACCTCAATATGGTGCTCAAAACACATATATACCTGCTTACTCTCATACGGGTCAGGTTGGGGGAGGTTATCAACCTTATGGCCATGGTCACACTTATGGTCCATCAAGACCGCATAATCAGCAATTTAATGCTCATGGTCAAGCATTTGGTCCTTCCTATCCTCCAAGTTCTTACAATCAACCCTTTTTTGGAGCTTATAATCAAGCTTTACAGCCATAGCTCCCATTCCTTGCACGTTTGAATCTTTCGGATCTTTCGAAGCTCACGAATGATCCGGTGTGTCATGACCCTAGTTGGCATCCGGTTCCTACCAAGCTTCCTTCGGACATTCCTAAGTTCGAGGGGAAAGGTGGTGAGGATCCGGGTGATCATGTCACGATGTTTCACCTTTGGTTCTCTTCCAACTCGTTGAATCACAATTCCGTTAGATTACGACTATTTCAATGCACCCTCACGGGGGCAGCTGCGAAGTGGTATGTTGAGTTGCCTGGGAACACTTATAGGGTATTCAATGAGATCGCTTTGGTTTTCTTGGATCATTTCCAATTGCCGGTTCATTACGATACTGGTATTGAACTTTTTTCTACTTTCTGTCAGAATAAGGCCACGCATATTTCTGACCACGTTCAAGAGTGGCGTCGATGCAAGCGACTAGTGAAAGCCAACATTCCTCCAGAGTTTCTGTTGGAATGGTTCCTCAAGTCTCTACTCCCATATATTTCTTAGGACGTTTCAATGTCCGATATTATGACTAAGGAACAAGCCATCTTAAAAGTCCAGCAGTTAGATTTACTATACTCTCAGTCTGGCATTTTATATGACATCATCCCCGACGCACCGCGAACAAGACATGAGCCCAAGACAGTTCCTGGACCGCATGCCGATGGCATTGTGGGATCTGCAAGTACTCACCCCGTAGATTTGGTGGCTAATCAAATGCAAAAAATTTCGCTAAACCAGTCTACTCCCGGACAAGTTCACACCTTGTCCACTTCCACCCCATCATCCGATGTACACACTGTGCAAATGACTAAACTATCGGGTAACCAACAACCTAGTGGTAAGAAGAAGGGGAGAAATAACCGTAAGGGTGGAAACAATGGGAACAATAATAGAAATCACAATACCCCTCGTAAGGAGAATCCCAACCTTCCTCAGGAAGGCGGAAATGCTGGTGAGGACCGTAAACCTAGGCGTAAGGTGAAATTTTCTTGTAAGCTTTTTGGGGAAGATCATCTTACTCACTTGTGTCCTCGAATAGAAGAAGCATTGAAGCATTTGGCACAGAGCCCAGCTGTGTTGAAGGATCCCCTTCCTCATCTTCATCAAAACATGGCTTCGCATGCTCCCACCGCTGGTTATGGACCTAATGAGACTCGTACGTCTTATTCCAATACTAGTGGTTATGAATGCATGAATATGGTCCAATCGGAGGTTAGCGTTGCTACTCGTCAACGCGATTATGGTGCACCACAACCTAATATGGGGAATGAGCCTCCCCCTCGTCCTTATAATTCCTTGCATATCGAGAAGCCTTCTATTATGTCGCGGATACCGAAAGGTGTGCTTAAGTGCTCTACGCATAATCTCAATACTCGAGCCACCCAAAACTACTCCATTGTAGAATATTTGGGCCAAACTCTGTGTGCCATGTCGACTCTTGAAGTTTTACAGGCGTGTCCTTCTCAAAGGCATGCCATTTTGTGTGCATTAGGAGTTCAAGATGGGGTGAGTCCTAGTGTTATCCGCTTGTTGTCCGCTTGGGAGGTAAACCTGTGCCTATTGAAGTCGAAGTGGTTGATGCGCCCATCAACTACAACCTTTTACTCGGTCGGAATTGTATGTACACTATGAAAGTTGTCGCATCTACTGTATTCAGGATCATTTGCTTTCCACACGAAGGCAAGATTGTGACCATCGATTAGCTGGATTTCATTAATCCTCCTCCCATGGCATCCATGGGACCTGTAGTCCGTAGGTTACAGATTCTCATCCGGAAACTGGGAACATGGGTGTCGGATTGTACCCCTCATTGATGGGATCTTATGATTTCCCTTCACCCATTGCTTTTATTGAAACCATTTCTGATAATGCGCCTCATCCATTGCATAATGTACCTTTCCGGACCTCATATTTTAGTGATCCGTAGGATCCACCTTCAACGAGTTCCCTGTCTGGAGACATTTCGCACATCGGAATGGATATGCCCTTGTCTACAATCGAGCTTGCTTCTCAATATTTTCAACAAGCCATTGCAGATTCATATCTCTCTTCTTCATGGACAATAGAGGAAGATCCCATTATGCTGCCCGCACATGCAGTCGACCTATCTTGTTCACATGGTTCCCTCGATGGTATTTTACCTTCAGATGAATTTTTTATCGAGGCCATGAATGGTAATGACAAGCCTTGGGAGGATTCTCATCATCAATTTTATTTCCTTCCTACCCTTGATCTTATTGAACGAGATGATCCTCGAGTACAACCTGCCATCCATTTGGATTTGGATCCATTCACAGTCTCGTCCAGCCCTGATTTGACGTTTGAGTCTGATGAGTCTTTGAGCTCTCCTATAGATCCGCAAATCGGTGCTCTTGAAGAGTTTGATTCTATTTCTAGAATTTTCAACTCCCGTGATGATGAATTTTCTCTTGTAGATTCCTTCACATCCTTCAGCTTTGCTCTTCATTTTGAAGATGATCATTTTGATCCCTCAGGTATTGGTAATATGGTGCCTTCAGTGGTTAGCTCTACCTGCGTCTTGTCTGAGGTTAACAATAGTGAAGTTGAAAATGTTTCTACCGCAGTGACATGTATCAGATTTTCCTTTACGTATGTTTTAGAGATGATCTTGGTACTTATGTTTCTTGGAGACAAGATTCTTAGATGGATTTATACTTGTTTACTGGTCCTTTTCGACATTTTCTTCGGTCATGGCAGGCATATTTGGAACCTTGCATATAGGTTTAGGCCTCCCCATTATTATGATGCATTTGAACCTTTTTCCATCCGAATTCGCAGACACCCCCAGAGTGTCTTTATCTTGTTCATGTTCCTTGCATTATGCATAGCTTTGTTCCATGCGCTTGGAACTAGTATCGCATGTCCCTGACACTCGTCTGCCCCCATTACGAGCATTCTTCCATCTCTCCTTTGAGATCGTTAAAAACAGTAAGGAGGTCACGAGTTTACTTTTTTGGGCTCGTTAAACCTTTACGGAAAAGATTTTTATAAAGTATTTTTTAAGCCCTTGTTAGACTTTTTCAAAATCAAACAAGATTGCCGAGTATACTTGTTATTTCAGACTCATTAAAGGATTTGAAGTGACATCCACTTAGGTATAAGTTTACCCCTTTTCTGGACCTTTGTGGATTATTTACGAAAAAGGTATACTCTAGTCATACGTGACTAGAATAGTTCTTCTCTCATTGTTTTACACTTTTTCGGGTGAGGAGACTAACTTTACAAAAAAGGACTCCCCCATTTATATCAAGTTGTGATTGCATTACATCATCCTACTTGCTGCTTGAGCCTTGTGCCGGCTCCCGCTTACTCAATTATTAGCCTGGTTCTTGATCACTATTCCCTATCGAGCCCTGCAGAGCTTCCATTTGTCCTTCACAATTTGATGACATTTTGACCTTGAGGGAACCCCCCCCCAAGTGTCCACATCTTGCATGTGCTTCCTTGCATTGATCATAGGTATGTTCCACTACTTGGGACTAGTGTGCTCTCTATTTGACACTCATTCCCTCACTTGTTGTACTATAAGCAATTTTATTCTTTTTCAAGCTTTTCCAAATATGAAAAAAACAAAAAAAAATCAAATATTCCAAAAAGATGGACAGGATTATGGTTACTACTTTTTGTTGGCAGTTGTCGCGTCGCCTTTGAATAGAGCATTCATTCCACTCCATACATTATGAGTCGGGACTATAGTTGGACCTTAGGACCTGTACTTGTTTCTCAGTTTACTCCACCGATTGGTTAAGCTTCCAGTCATTATGGAGCCCTTTGTGATTCCTCCTGTATCACACAGTTTATATTGAGGTATGATGCCTGAGTCTATCCATCTACTCATACTCTTGTTCAAAGGAAGTCCCGAAACCAAAGTCGGCCATTCCTCAGATCTCTTGACTATTGCATGTCTGCCATCCTTATTGAGTCAGTCCGTTTCACCTGAGTTCTTCCAAATCTTTCAGCGTAGCTAGTACCTCGCGCTGGTTGATGGGGGATGCCTTAATTCCCTCCTTCCAACGAGTCTCGTTCCATCGACTTCAACCCATTTATTCTGGAACTTGAGGCTTAGAGTTCGGTTGAGTACCTTGAGGCTTGTAGTCATTAGTGGCAGGTTCTCTCGCCATCGACAGTTTTGGAAATACATCAATGTCCCCTGATTGATGGGTTCATCCTATTGTTCGACCTCGACACATCTATTCGCACTTTGATGATTTTGCTCTGTGACTTGATGCCCATTTTCATTATTGGTGGGTTATCTCACGTCTATTAACGGTATACATCATTGACCGGTAATCAGATGATGTCACATCAGGTTCAACCTCAACTCCTTTATTCACTTGATGGGACGTGCACCGTCGAAGACTTATGTAGAAGACCCCAGGCGATAATGGCATTCAGTATGCTACTTATGACTATGACTTTACATCTGACATATCACCTCTCAGATATCAACAGTTTGTACCTCCAATTTGCACCAGTTGTTTCCTTTTCAGCAGGAGACCATATCTTACTGTAGAGGGATGATGGCTATGATCACTTATGACATATGTACTGCCTATTCATGGCCATTGTATCATATTGTTGTACTATACCGACATGTACTCAGGGATACTATTGTATTATGACGAGTGAGCTACTCCTTCCACTTGTGTCTCCATCACTCCACTTCTGAGATTTATAATGTATTTCGGCCATCGCAGCATCAGTCTCTGACCTCACATATTAGGGGGCATCTGTTACAATGTAATTTTCCACCTTGTGAGCCTCAGCACTCTTTGGCCTAGAGGATCCATTTTACTGACTCAGATCCACTTTTTATCCTCCAGAGACACTATTTTTCCCTATTTTTTCCGTTGTACGCTATCTGCATCATTATAGTGAGCTTACCTGCAAGTTGCATCACTATAGCCTGCGGGTAGCATGTAAAATGGTAAAAATCACTAGTTAATTACTTTTTACTCCCAAAAAGCGGTCATAGGGTGACGTTTGGCCCTCCATTTTCTCCATAAACGTCTCGATGTGTCCTTTCACCTACCTTTGAGAGGACTATATATTGAGCACATATGGCTTATGGACAGGAGGAGAAAGGAGAGCAAGAGAACTCTAGTGGATTTCTGCCCTATCTTGAGTCTACACTCATTGATCCTTGTAGTTGTGAACCTTTTATGTTCACCTTCCATACTCCTATCATAGTTTTTTTTTTCCATTCCATGGAGGATTGAAGTGGTGGAGGCACAAATGGATTGACCCAGATCTTGGTTCAGATTGGTTGCCGACAAGAGGTTGTATCACATTGTACTTCTTGTTATTTATTAATAAAAGTACTCATATTCTCGTCCATTAATGTTGTGAATGTTGTTTATATTACATTGGGTTGCATTTACTTATAATATCATGGACCATTGCTATTGATGATGTTAATGTCGTTTATATATTATATGCGCTTGTTGTATATTGGTTGTCAAGACTAATTTGCAAGTTCAAGTGCATGGATTGAAAGCTCCAACGGGGATCTACAACAAACGTTTGGATCAAGGTTGGTTATCTTCTTCATTATCTTAGCATTGTCATTTATATAGCATAGCATTAGGAATTGAGTTAATTTCTGGTAGTCAGCTATCTGTTGTGGTCCACCCCAATCCATAGGAAGTTTTCTCCAACACAATACCTGTTGAAGGGAAACAGTCTAACACACTTGTCACTACTACGGTTGCATTACCTGCTCCTCCCCCACCTCCAAAATTGTGGGCCGGATACTTGTTACCCTCTACCTTCCTACAAGTAATGTTAATCCTATGGTAGATAATCAGCAACCAGTGTTGGGTCAACCTTTACTTAGTGGTCAGCAAATTGTTGCTGGGGGGAAACCCCCATCTCTTAACCATAATACCATAGCAGGAGTTCCCATCGGTCCTCTCATTGGAAACTCCTTACCTCCCAGACCTTCCACTACGGTATTATCCCATGTTGGGGGACCATCCAACGTAATTCAGCCACCATAGAGTCAAGCGTATCCAGGTCATCTTAACCATGTGCCGGGTCAACCTAATCCTGGAAACGCACTCTACGGGGTACCCTACCCTGAAAATACTCACACTCTATGGAGATAGAAAAATGTTTTACAACATGGACCCCCGCTTACTGTCCCTCAAGTCCCTCCACCCCCACCTCCCATTGGAGGCGGCGGGCCCCCACATAACTCTGGAGGAGGCGGACCTCTACCTTCTGGTGGAGGACCACCTCATTCCAATCATCACGATCCACCCCCCCTATTGGTGGTGTTAAAGGACCTTCCCACCCAGGAGTTGGTGGTGGAGGACCATCCCATCCTGGTGGTGGTGGTGGAGGCCCACCCCCCTGGTGCTGGTGGTGGGGAACCATCTCATCTCGGTGGTGGTGGTAGAGGACCTTCTCATCCTGGTGGCGGCGGTGGAGGACCACCAACATACTATGGCAAAGGTGGTGGAGGAGGATCTTACCCTTTCAACAGTGGCGATGGTCCACCACCCCCTCCAGACAGAGGTGGTGGAGGACCACCCTATTCCGGCGGTGGCAGCGGACCATCACCTCCTCCCGGGGGAGGCGGGTGGCGGCCCATCCTACCCTGGCAATGGTGATGGACCCCCACCATTTGGAGGCGGGCCCCCACCTTATGGTAATGGGCCACCTTATTATGGTAATGGACCACCTTACTATGGCGGCGGACCTACATTTGGTCCGGGCAGCCTGTACCCCTATGTCCAGTTTCCTCCTGGAACACCCTATGGTCAATCGATACAAGGTCCCACTAGTCCTTACACGCCTTATCAATACTATCAGTAACCACAACCTAATCCGCAGCTGCCCTTTTTGGCTACTTTCGACTTGCACGACTTGTCTTGCCTGACCAACAACCCCATCTACCACAGAACTAATTGGACACCCATTCCCGTGAAACTTCCATCAGATATCCCAAAATTTGATGGCAAGCCGGATGAGGATCCTAAAACCCATGTGATGACATACCACTTGTGGTGTTCATACAACTCCTTGATGGACAACTCGATCCGTCTTAGGTTATTTCAACGGAATCTCACTGGTTCGGCTGCCAAGTGGTATATCGAACTACCACCCCATTCGTTTCCTGATTTTGGTTCTCTTGCTATGAATTTTTTGCCTCATTTCCAACTGCCTATACGGTATGAAATTCGTACAGAGCTTTTAACCTCACTCCGTAAAAATACCGCTACTCACATCTTAGATCATCTACATGAGTGGCGGAGGAGACAACGTCTCATTAAGGCTCCTATTACAAACCAACTCCTACCGGACTGGTTTACGAAGTCTCTCATACCTACCATAGCACGAGATGTTTCCATGGGAGGTGTTGTCACTAAGGAACAAGCCATCGCCCATGCCCATTTGCTAGACTTAGTCTATGCTCAATCTGGCACGTTATTTGATATCCTTCCCGATGCACCCCGTAACACATACGACCCCACAAAACCACCCAAGGGACCCCAAGCCGATGGCATCATTGGATCCCTTAACACCCATCCTTCTTCTCAAACTGTTGGATCGTCGAACCCCTAAGGTTCTTTCCCATCACAACACAAGCTGGTCACGGAACCACCAAATCATCCACTCCCGCTGTTACCGAAGAAGTGAATTTTGTTTCATTAGCTTCACCTCAAAAGTCTGGTGGTAAGAAGAAGAACAAAGGGAAACCCAAGAAATCTTCCACCCAGCAGGAACATAAGAGCACCCCTGATGATACCAAACAGAAAAGGAAGTTGAAGTATCCTTGTCTACTGTATGGTGACGACCACTTTTCCAAAGAGTGCCCCCATAGAGACGAAGTTCAAAAGTTTCTTAAGGGCAAACCCACACCCACAGTTCTCAATGACCCCTTCCCTGCTCAAAATCAGCAGTTGATTGCTAACACCTCTCCTTCCCAAGGAGAAGCATCTACCACCGCGCATGCTCTCATGGTGCATAGTGAGACCATCAACTTGAACACCCATTCCCGTTCGTATGAATCTATCCCAGCAAAGGAACCTGTTGGAAGTAATACTGAAAAATATTCCACTTCGATGCCTGACGTCACCGTACCGGCTGCTTCTCTCACCATTGAGAAGCCCTCCTTCGAGTCAATGTTGCGTCCACCCAAGTGCACGATTAGAAAATTGGTTTTCAATCCCAATGCTCGGGCTTCTCAAAACTACAACATTGTAGAGGACCTAGCACAAGCTCCTTGTGCTATCTCGATGCTCGAGGTCTTGCAAAACTGTCCTAATCAGCGCAAGACTCTCCTCACTGCCATCGGTGTAGTTGACCCAGATTCATCGAACACAATCATGTTCCGACTGGAATACTTCAAACCGAGGCTCTCCCATCAGCTGGCATTTCGAGTTGGCACAAATATTGTTGGGAAGACAATCCATCGTACCATTTTGGATGAAGGTGCCTCTACTTTAGTCATGTCGATCTCATGTTGGAGAGCCATTGGCTCTCCTGAGTTGAACCATTCTCCTACCACTTTGAGAGCATTCAACGAATGTCGCTTTCAACCTCATGGGCTATTAAAAGCTTTAGCAGTCGAGCTGGGGGGAAACACCGCAACCATTATCGTGGAAGTGATCGCTACCCCGTTATATTATAACATTCTTCTTGGTCATAATTGGTTTTACGCCATGACTACAGTCGCATCATCTATCTTCCGCATAGTACAATTCCCCCATCAGAGCCAAATTGTCATAGTCGACCAACTGGATTTTTGCACACCTCACACCACTACTCACCCAGGCAATAACGTTCCTTTGATTGGACAATCTTCTCTCTAGTATGAGACCATGGGGGTTGGCCTCCTTAAGGCCTCATCCCTTATGGGCGTATTTCCTACTTCGTATCCCCCAAATCATGTTGCCATGGTGAACATGATCTCCTCGCAGGTTTCATCTATCCCCAACTCCATGGATTCATGACTTGTACCTAACAAAGCCACCACACACCTGATTGGAAACACTATGCCTCTCTCAACCACCGAACTCACATATGAGGCTATCCAGTCAACACCTGAGGACCACTTAGCTGTGGCCTCCACCTCCTGTTCTCCACAACGGACATCATCCGACCCCCTGCTACGGACTTTTCATTCTGACGAGTCCATTATGGAAATCATGAGTGCGGATGATCCCCCGTGGGAAGACCTCCATCATCGTTTGTCTTTCCTTCCCTTTTTGGACACTGTGGAGAATAGCATTAGCACCATCTTTACACCGGATGTCTTTTCTAGCTCTCAGTCCTCGATACTCATGTGTCAAACGGACTCCGAAGGAAACTTAGCCAACATTGAGCCTACCACTTTGATAGACATTTCAGTTACTCCTGGTGTAGTGGAACACATTCAGTTAGGCCATAAGTATTCCCCTAAAGAATTCATTGCTTATACAGCCTTAATCAAGCGATTCTGAGATGTGTTCACTTGGACCTACGAGGAGATGCCTGGGATAGACCCCACCATTGTTTTACACAAGATTAAAACCTATCCCAACGTCAAACCTGTCTGCCAAAAGTTGTGACCGGTACACCCTTGAAAGACTGCGGCAATCAAGGCTGAGATTGAGAAACTCTTGAAGGCCGACTTCATCTACCATGTCCCATTGACAGAATGGGTCTCAAACGTCGTCCCTGTTACTAAAAAATAGGGTACCATTCATGTCTGCGTCGATTATCGGGATCTCAACAAGGCTTGTCCCAAGGACAACTACCCGACTCCCTTTATTGACCAGATTATCGACAATTGTGCTGGAAGTGTCATTTTTTCATTCATGGATGGCTTTTCCGGATACAACCAGATTGAGATCCACCCCGCTGACCAACACAAGACTGCATTCATCTGCCCTTGGGGAATGTTTGTGTATCGTAAACTTTTGTTTGGTCTTAAAAATGTTGGTGCCACATTCTAGCGAGCCATGTCGTATGCCTTCCATGATGTGAAGGACTTTGTGGAACCCTACTTGGATGACCTCCCTGCCCACTCAACGCAGCGCGAGTTCCACATAGATCATCTAACGGTCATTTTCCTTAGATGCAAACGGTACAATATCCGTCTGAACCCTCATAAGTGTATTTTCTGTGTCGAGTCTAGACGCCTCTTAGAGTTTATCGTCTCAAAAGATGGGATCCGCATTGATCCCTTGAAGGTGGAATCCATTGTCGCTCTTCCACCTCCAACTAATATTATGAAACTTTAGAGCCTACAAGGAAGAGCGACTTATTTATGGTGTTTTGTCTGTAATTTCGCACAAAAGAAGCAGGGTTACATGAGATTGATGAAAAAAGACATCCCGTTCATTTGAGATGACCAATCTCAACAACCTTTTGATAGTTTGAAACATGCCATCACATATGCCCCTGAGCTCCAACCACCGAATTACTATCGAGATTACATTCTATACCTCGTTGCTTCTGACACCACTATCACCATGGTTTTGGTGCAGGAAGACCAGAACGCCCAAGAACATGTGATATACTACGCCAGTAAAGGTCTTATTGACGTTGAAACTCGCTATTCACATGTTGAGAAGCTCGCTCTCGTGGCAGTTATCGCTGTGCAGAAGCTCTGACATTACATCTTGCTTCGCACCACCACCATCATCACCAATTCGAACCCCATGTACCATGTTCTGACTCGCCAAGTGCTTGGGGGAAAGTATTCACGCTGGATCGTGATACTGCAAGAATTCAATCTTCTTTTCGAAAAAGCCAAGTCTAAAAAGTCTTTGGTGTTTGTTGAGCTCATCTGCGACCTTCCCCATGCTGATGTAGAATCTGAGCCCAGTGACTCTTTTTCGGATGAATCATCGTTTCTTATCAGTACGTCTGATCCATGGTATGGAGATATCAATTTATATCTTCAGACTTAACGTTTCAGCCCTCAATTGTCTCATGACGACCGTCGTCGAATACACCACCATGTGAAGTATTATATGATTATCAGTGATACTTTGTACCGTCGTGGTATCGATTCTATTCTTCGACGTTGTCTGACTCATGAAGAGGATGAACACATCCTAAATGACTGTCATGCTGGGGCTTGTGGCGGTCATCTCTCTGGGATGGCTACAGCCCAGAAGATTCTTCATGCGGGATATTATTGACCGTATATCTTCAAATATTGTATTGAGGCCGTAAAAAAATGTCCTTCATGTCAACATTTTCATGCGAAAAAGTGCACCCATCCTGCCCCATTACATTCGGTTATTGCCGTTGGCCCCTTCGCTAAATGGGGCATTGACTTCATGCATTGTAATCCTACCTCGGTCGGGGGGCATAGTTACATCATTGTAGCTGTGGACTACTTTACAAAGTGGGCCGAGGCAATGCCTACATACATGAACGACGGCAAGACTGACGCACTCTTGATGTTTAATCATGTAATAGCACGGTTTGGAGTTCCTCAAGTGATAGTTACTAACCATGGTTGTCACTTTATGAACCATATGGTTGACGAGTTGAGCGATAGAATGGGTTTTCGCCATGAAAACGCAACACTGTACTACCCACAGTCAAACGGATAAGTAGAGGCCATCAACAAGGTCTTGAAAATCATGGTCCAATGCATGGTGGGTACACACAAGTCCAATTGGAATAACATGCTCTTCTCCGCACTATGGGCTTATCGAACTTTCGTTAAAACCACCACTGGATTTACTCCCTTCCAACTAGTGTATGGATTGGAGGTTGTCCTTCCTATTAAGTGTGAGATTCCATCCCTCAAACTCGCCATCGAACTTCTCCCCAACACTACTGTCGAGGAAGAACATTTCCTCTACCTAGCTAAGCTCGACGAGACTCGTCGAGATGTCGCTCTTTCCAACGAGGCTCATAAGAGACGCATCAAAGTGCAGTACGACAAGTTGGTAGAACCTCATGCCTACAGGGAAGGAGATTTGGTCCTCACATACGACCAAAAACATGATAAGCTGGGGGCAGGAAAGTTTGAGTCCATGTTGCATGGACCTTACGTAGTGAAACGCGTCTTAGAGAAGGGAGCTTATGAGCTCGAAGATTACGACAGGATATCTTTGGCTGAGCCCCGCAACGGGCTCTACCTGAAGAGGTACTATGCTTGAGTCTTTCATGCATAAGTACTCTTGTATATACTGTACATGGCATGTGTGTGTTTTTGTGTGGTGTAACACTTTGATTTTTTGCGTGCTTTGGTCTTGTTTCGTTTCTTATACCATGTTCTATCTGCATGTGCAGATGGCAACTGACTACGGATTCACGGACGGCGCCAGCCGGCATACCTGCAACCTTGCTTCAGCAGCCTGGGTACTCTATTCACCTACTGGCGAGCTCATCAACTCAGGGGGAATGTGTCTAGGTTTCGCGACCAACAATGTTGTCTAGGTTTCGCAACCAATAATGCTACAGAATATCAAGCAATCATTGGAACCCTAACCAACGTTATTTCTTTGGGTATGGACCACGTTGTCATCCACTTGGATTCTCAACTAGTGGTCTCTCATCTTAACTGAGTCTACGACATTTTTGATCCTACCTTACTCCATCTCTATAGACGAGTCTATCTTCTGGAAAGGTCCTTCGAGTCCATTCAGTACCTACACAATCCACGAGACGTGAACACAGTTGCTGACTCTATGGCCAACTTCATCTTAGATTGGTACGTTGCACACACATAAGCATATTCATGAACTGTTAAAAGTAGACATAACATGTAAATAACTCATTTTATAAGCAAACACATAAACAAGATCTCATCATTCATTCATTTAAAACACATAATGTATAAAACCGCCAAAATGTCTGTATATATATATCATCATAAAAAGTAGTGCTGGTACAAAATATGAAGCTTCATAGCTTTCACTAGTACAATATATGAGGCCTCTGAGCTCTCAATACATACATAATAATGACATAAGGCCTAACTCCTAGCCCGTACACCCCTAGGTCTCGCAGCTCTAGCCTGCTGATTATGGAAGTAGTCAACTGCCCTCGCAACCTTGCGGAGCAGCACATTGAAGCGCACAGACACTCCCACTGCATACCTCTGCATAGGCCATTGTGACTCATCCACTGTCAACTCTAGAACATCTAACGTCAACCCCGTCAGGTTCTCATAGACGTCCTCCATCTCCACGATGGCAGCATGTATGGTTGGAGCCATGACTACTCCCTCTCCTCTCTCTCTCCTCGCAAGAAGAGAGACTCCTACTGGTCGCACGGGGCCCACATCTGCACACACATGTTATTAACTTGTCAGCACTATAGCAAAAAAAAAATCATAAAATATACAAAACTAAAAAATACAAAGCTCATTGTTCTTACCGATGTCTCCCCACTCTGCTCCCTCGGGTAGTGTCAAGTCTGGGTCCCCCCTGTAATCCGTACCACTATACAGGTAGTCCTCTACCATGAGCAACTAGCCCTTTAGCCAAGTGAAGAACTCAGGACCATACCCGAGGATGGGGCCCCCACCATGATGGACCATCACCTCTGTCCATCTGGCCATGTGAGGATCCTTAGGATCCCTGTCATCCAAAGGTACCTCTAGGCACAAGAGGGGAACCCACTCCAATAGAAATGAAATTACTATCGACCCGTATCCGAACTGTTTGAGCTCTCCACACCGACACTTGGTTAGCTGAGCTCGAATGTTTGCGAGGAGTCCCTCGCACCAGTTGAATATCTTCGGAGACATGCAGTCCTCCGCATACAGCATCTGGGATCTGGTAGCTAAGTGAGGAGCTTGGCTCCCTGCTATCCTCGTGATGGTAAAAAGTATGGCACGCAACGGACGTTCCCATACTTCTTTGATGGGAATCTTCCCACTAGAAGCACGGGTATGAGGAGTACAATGTTGTAGGATCATGTCATCCATGGTCTGATCACTTCCCCGTGATCCGGTAAGAGCCACGTTGTCCCCCCTCCGGGACAATCCAGTCAAGAAGTAGATTTCCTCGACATCTATGGTAATTATGTGCTCACCGATCATAAAATATTGCTGAGCCGCATCCCAACATCGAAGCATGTGTGTCAACAATGGGATTTGGGCCCTCATGCCCTGGATCTGGAAAAAATTTAGGAGACCACAGTTCCTCAGTGCCTCTACACATAATGGGTTACTTGGAGCTTGCATGTCATCTACCTCATGTTCTCGCTCATGCCACTCTAAGACCAGTTGGTTGCTACTAACCTACCAAAAGGGGCATTTTAACATCATTAGGACTCACTTCAACCACTAGAAGTTCATCTTTTGGGATAGGTTTTTGTTTGGGGTTGCACATTTCCACCATCGCACCCCGTCAATACTGACAATGCGACATCGTCGTAACCCGACTTTGCTGGATTTGCGACGACCCGGGTCGTCACAGTTCCCGTAAGGGCAACCTGCGACGACTCGAGGGTGCAATAGCCCTCCACAAACCAACTCAAAAACCCAAAAAATGAACTAAAATTAAAAATATAAACCACTGGAAATGTGTTGGATGAAGTTTAGAGCTACCTGCTTCGAACGACTCGTGAAATGGTTGCTCGCAGCTCCCGGAATCGACAAGTGAAATTTTGGCTCCAAATGGCACTTCTTCTCCCCAATTTGGCAAATGAACAATGGTGACTATATTTGGTTTTTTGTTTCTATTTATAAATAAAAGGGCATATTCTTTTTCAAATATTTGATTCTTTTTAGGTCATTTGCTATAGTTTGGATCATTTTTATGACATTTAAATACCCGGTTTACTTTTTGACCTAGTTTTCAAGTGTGCAGGAGTTGTTAAGTGTTCTTCACACACTGTTCTCACGTTATAACGGTCATTTCAGGTATGAACAACCTCTTGAGTGTTTTGTCGTTATTTTATATCCGTTAGATTGTAACTATTTGATGATGATGAGCTTACTCTTTGTTCTTTCTCATGCTCTTAAAACCATGAGAATACGTTACGAAGTTACGATTTATCACTTTTCTGGGCTCGTTAAACTCCTACGGAAAAGGAACCCCCCCGGAGTCTATCTTTAAGCTCTTTTCAGGATCTCAAAATACGAAAAGATTGCCAAGCGAACTTGTCGCATTCACGCTTGTTAAAGTATTTGAATGGTCGTCTCCCTGGTGATAGTTTACCCATTTTTCGGACCAGGGGGCACTGCTTATGAAAAAGGAATACTCCAGCCAATCATGACTGGAAAAGTCATCTTCCACGTTGTTTTACCATTTTTCGGGCAATGAGGCTAACTTTTTGAAAAAGGACCATTGGAGTCTTCTTTAGTTCTTTTCAGACTCTCTAAACATGAAATGACAACCGAGTTTACCTTCTATGGACTCGTTAAACTCTAACATTGAAGGGCCCGTCATGGGACGAACCCCTCCTATCCCAGGTTCGAAAAATATTTGGGATTGAACTCATATATGAGATGAGCTATACCGAGCATCTAGTTACCCTCATCAAGCTTGTAAAAAACACATGAGACACTCATCGTTCATGATGGGGGAAAAGGAAAGCTTTTATGTTACACCCTTTATCAGTGGCAGTACCTAGTCATTTCTTGAACATGGCACTCATTTGCATTTGCATACTACACTTGGATCATTTGTTTGCCCTTGAGTTTCACCTACTTTCTGAGTCTCGTCACTCCTTTGAGTCATTCAAAGAACACTTCCATCATCAGTTGCATTAGGAGTTGGTACCTTAACTCGTCAAGTCAATACTGCCAAGGCATGCCATGCCCATGTTCAAGAATATTATCACTACTCATTATCTGCTATCAGTACACCTTCCATCATGTCGGTTTACTCTGAGACGGTCTTGCATGTTACTGTCTCGTCCGATCTACTCTACACATCCTTTGTCGTGTTTCACGTCGATGATGGGGGATTCATCATGGACCTCCTTCGACGGATTCATCCTTGTCGACTTCAACACATCATCCAAGGATTGAATCTAGAAACCAACCAAGTACCTTGGCCCTGCATGCCTCAATGGTAGGTTACCTCGCTTTCGACGTGAGTTTACATCATTGGCTCTTGATTGAAAGATTTCATCTTACGTTCAACTTCAACTCATTTATTCACGTTTGATGGTATGTACTGTGATATGCAGCAACCATATCCGGTTGGACTGTTAATAGTCGAATCCGACTCTCATATTGAATAATAAATAAGAATAATATATTAGATGGTGATAAAATTACAATAAGATCGCCTTTTACAGGGCTTGAACAAGCGTAGTGAAGGGTTACGCCCTTTCACTAGTAACCTAATAATCTATTAATTTATAAATAATAATATTAATTAAATATTCACAGCATTGCCTTCCCCTTAGGAAAGCTTTGTCCTCAAATCTGAGTTTTCTCATGACGTCTTTTATTTTGGCTCTATGTTGCACTGATGACTTGAGAGATGCGATTTTGATTATGACCATTGCCTCCTTTTGATTATTTTGTCTTGCTATTTGCATTAAGTATGAACTTGGTGAAGTTTTGTTTACGCTTTTTCTACTTGTGTGATTACTTTTTTTAACTATGTTTGTCGTTAATTGAACATGCTCAACATACATTATGACTTTAACTATTTTCGTGTTGTTATTCCCAACACATTTTGTGTCAGTTCCTTTGAACGAGCTCTTTATGCTTATAATGCTCATAAGAACACCGGTCTTATCTTGTGTCTGATAGATATTATAGTTGCTTCCCTTGATGTTCTTTATAGTCGTCTTTGTGATGATATATGTCCTTCTTGTCTTTGTGATTGTGGCATACTAGCCTACTTTATCTTCCTTTTTTTCATCAACTTGGGTGGCTTCTTCTACGTGATTTTCACTTCCATCTACATTTACTTTAAATGTTTCGTCCATAGTTTTCTTTATTTCATCTATGTCTTTAAGGATTTCCTCAAGGAGATCTATGAATTCGTCACTCTTACTATAAGATGCCATGGACATTTGTAGAATGCTATTTTGGCCTTTTAAGGTGAAATTTTGAATAATAATATATTAATTAATTAATATTTTTATTTTTATTTTTATTTTTTCATAAACTATATAATATTTTGTATATAGTTTTTTTTTGAAAGATTTATAGGTATTAAAATAAATATTATTATATTTTATTGAAAAATGACGGAATTTTTTTTTTTTAGGGTTGAATGGGATGCTACGTGACTGTATAAGGGGACAGCAAGAGTGCAGTAGGAGTGGGCAGAGATGATGAACATGATGGAAGAGCGTAGAGGTATGGTGAGGGCGCTGCAAGGGTGGCAAGCAACGATGGAGAGGCAGGTGGGGGTGGCGCACGAGGGTGAAGGGAGCCCAGCGGTGGAGGGCATGAGAGTGTGGCAGAGTAGTGAAAAGGCGGGTGGGGGCGTGCAGGAGCAAGCTGCGTGGAGCAGCGTAAGGCAGGGAAGGAGGAATTGGGAATGTGAGAAGGGCGAGGTGGATGCAGGAGAAGGGAGGGATAGGCGTTGGAGTGGCAGGGGAAGCTGGAACGAAGGGCGCAAGGAGTAAGGGATGGAGTGCAGGGCATGTGGGCTTAGGCAGCTGAATGGTATAGAGGTTTTAAGTGCGTGGGAGAATGGAGAGTGAAGGGGACAGCGTGGAATGCGAGGCTAGCAGCAAGAAGTGTAGGATGGCTACGAGGGTTGCGAGTTGGATGGAGGTTGCAGCATAGAGCTAAGAAGGGAATATGGAAGTGGTGGAACGTGGCGAAGTGGAGGACGTGGTAGTGGAGAGTTGAGCCGAAACCAAGCTCTGATACCAAATGCAACAACCGTATCCGATTGGACTTAAGGGAGAGCCGAAACTGAGCTCTAATACCAAATGCAGGAACCATATTCGGTTGGATTGTTAATAGTCGAATCCGACTCTCATATTGAATAATAAATAAGAATAATATATTAGATGATGATAAAATTACAATAAGATCGCCTTTTATAGGGCTTGAACAAGCATAGTGAAGGGTTACGCCCTTTCACTAGTAACCTAATAATCTATTGATTTATAAATAATAATATTAATTAAATATTCACAGCATGATACCTTGGGAATCATTGTCATTAATGGTGATTTCCCTCGGGCTTGTTAACGGTATACATCAATGACCGATAATCAAGTGGTTTATACTATGTTCGACGTCAAGACATTTGTAATCACATGGATAGATTCGTATCATTGCGAGTTCAACTTGAAGACCCTAGGGAGTCATATTTTACCCAGGTTGTGATGGAGTTTGTATTGAGTCGTATCACACAGATCCACATTTGTATTGGTCGTGGGTGTGTTATCATCTCATCATGGATCTACGCTTGTGTCTAGTAGCCATCATTGTGTTCAGTCGATCTTTACTATCATGGATTTGTAATGTATTGGTCGGTATCCATGTTGTACGTCATATGAGATTGTGTACTCAGAGTCAGTTGTACTGCAGTAGCATCCTTCATCCAATGAACCATTACGATTCCTTATGTCAAAGCATTTCACCTGTCCAATTTTCAAACAGCTTCATGCTTTGGGGTGCATTCTATTACACCTAAAATCTTACCATCATGAGACTCAGTGTAAACATCCCTAAAGTTTCCTTGACTAATTCATTAACCTGGAAGAGATACAAACCCATTCATACTAGGTTTTGAGAGGTCGTCGCAGGTTGTCCTCATGCAACTTGCGACATCGCAAGTTGGCCTCTTGCAGCCTGCGATGATGTCAGTTAATGGACAAAAATAGCTCCTTCGAGCCCATTCTCGAAGCTAGCTGACATGGATCCCTATCCCTGACCTTTTGGGAGAGATGGCATTCGGTTCCTAACCTCTTGGAAGGATCCCCTATCTCTCTCCTACTATATCTCAACCTACCCTATCCACTTAGTCCTATATAAGTGAAGCTCACTCCCATTCCAAAGGGAGGAAGTCTATAGTGTCTACATGCTGGTGAAATTACCTTAGGAGAGATCTCTACTCATCTATTGGGAGACTCACACTTCCTTGGGAGGCTTTGGCATTGGCTCGATCGGATGAGGATTGCTACGTCAAGTCTATGGTTGTAATGTTTATATCCTATGTACTTCCCTTTTCAATACAGTAATATAATTGCTTTCCACCAAAATATCATTGTGTTAATGATATCTTGTGTAGTTTGCCTACTTGACTACTTACTTAGATATATTATTGTATAGATGTGTTTTACTTGTTTTGTTGTCTTGTTATCTTGACAGGTTTTGCAGCTCGGATCTGAAGATCATCAAGCTTGGAGTAGCATTCAAGGAGAAAAGGATTAGTGATCCATAAGGTAAATGTATCTAGTTCCTTGATCCTTAATTAGATCTAGGAAAGTGACTTCTATTCTGTCCTATTTGTTCCAGACTCGCGTTGAGCTAGGGAGATCACGCCTCAAGTCCGCTCTGGGTAGATTGTCCATCAAACAATAGGTATACCAAATTTTTGCTTCACATCAATCCCTATAGCCCAAAACTTTGTTGATGGCCCTAGTGGTTCTTCTTTGTCTTTTCAGGTTTCCCTGGTTTGGGGGAAACATTCCCACTTCTTCCCCTTTTGTAGGATCCATGCATTTTAGTTCACTGGGCATGTTTTGGGTTCAAACTAGTTTACAAGATTTAATTTTCAAACAGGTGGTTTTCAATCATCAGTTATGAGTAATCCTTTCTCACTTTTCAATGGAAGGGGAAACACAGCCATGCCTTCAAGAAGTATTCGTGCTAGGGGAGATATATATCAACCTTAGTAGAAATAGACATAGGCTATGGGAGGAGGAAATCCTACCCAACTTGGGTGGAATCCCTTTGTAAATACTTTCACTTCGCAAGCCATGGTTGGAGGCAACCCCAACCATACTTTTAGAAACTTTGGTTTTGGAAACTTTCCCCATCAAGCTCCACAGCCCATCCCATTTTCAACACAAACAAGATTACCTTTTCTGGAAACATTAAAATTTCTAGATATGTCGAAGCTAATGAATAAATCGGTACGACACAATCCAGCTTTGCCCCATGTTCCCACTAAGCTACCTTCAGATATTCAAAAATTCGAAGGCAAAACTGGTGAAGATCCAGGATACCATGTTACTACTTTCCATTTATAATGTTGATCTAATTTTCTAAACAATGATTCAAGTAAACTAAGGTTGTTTCAAAATTCCCTCACAGGAGTAGCAACAAAATGGTATATTGAGCTGCCATCAATTGCTTACTATCATTTTGAATATTTGGCAACAGTTTTTCTCAACCATTCTTCATGTTCGGTATCATGTCGGTACAGACTTGTTGTATGCTTTTAGACAGAACAAAGCCACTTATATTTCTTATCTTATTCATGAGTGGTGAAAAAGGAAAGGGATGATTAAAGCTACTATACCTCTTGAATTTTTGTTAGAATGGTTTTTAAATTCACTCATACCTTACATCTCTAAAGATGTTTCTACTTCGGGGGTTACTACAAAAGAGGAATCCATTTTCAAATCCCATCAATTGGATTTGATATACTCTCAATCTGGGATTTTGTATAAAATTATATCTGATGCATGGTGGTCGAATACAGATCCTACTAGGCCGAAACCAAGACCACATGTTGATGGCATTGTTGGTTCAGTTGAAAATTATGTTGTAGAAGTGTTTGCAAAACAAATGAAAAATTTATCTATAAAAAACTTTGCATTACAAGAAACAAAGGTTGATATCTTCCCTTCTCAAACAGCTACTATACACAATGTGCATTCAAACCCATAAGGTCCTCAACAACCTAGTGGAAAGAAAAATAATAACACGGGAAAGAAACGGGAGGGAAATCAAAACAAGCCCAAGTCAAACGATAATGCCAAGGGGGGTAAGAAAGAACGTAGAAAAGTGAATTGTCCTTGCAAACTCTATAGAGGAGACCACCTTAGGCATCAATGCCCCTGTTAACACCTAAAATTCGTAAACATGGGACATTTCAATGATTCATCCAGTAAAGCCTCATCAGCATAAAGTATGCATCTCACCCCAGGCATCCTCAATGGATAAAAAACACAACATGATTCCATAAGTGCCAAGAAACAGTCAAAACAAGGGGTAGCACGGGTATTACACAATTGACCCGCACTATAGAGCAGGTTACCTTAACAATGTCTGTGCTACACCCATGCATATTTTCCTTCGATAGTCATGCTATTATCAAAATAACGGGACCACTCACTCCCAACAGTGCATTAAAGCCTCAATCCTCCCCAAGGATCAAAATTCGGCTCCTCACACACTTGGGGGGCATTAATTGTCCCCCCTTGTGTACCTTGGAACTATTTCATGAAGGAGGAGAGTTCACATTTGGATCTATTTGTTTCATGGCCACCTCTTTGCCTATAAAGGAATCCATTGGCATGCATTTTGTAGAGAGAAATTAGATCAAGGTTATGTTGTTGTATTTGAGTTGGAGCTTCCTCATAGCCCACTATTTCCTACCATTGTGAGCATTCCCAAGCTTGCTTTCCACCTACCATCAAGGGGCAAGTGTTTCTCTCAATTGTTCTTCCATCTACTTAGCATTTAGTTTGGCCAAGAAATGCCTCCCTGAGAGAGATAGTTTGCTTCCCTTGAAGCCTTCACCTCCTAGTTGTTGTACAACTATTCCATTGGGAAATACAAGAGTGGTTTAGCATATATTTGGTTGTTGTTGAAGTTTGCATTCTCCCCGAATCTCTTTCATTTTGTTTTTATCAATATTTTCATGTTTGAATGTGAACTACACTATTAATCTCTTGCAAGATCACTTGGAGTAATACCAACCACCATCAAAAGGGGCTCCAAGGACTAAGGCCTTGCAGCAAACTACAAGGCTTATCCCCTCACCAAGTGGAAGAGTGCACTTGTGCAATTTTTTCCATAACAATTCTAATGGCGACCAGACTTATTTTTATTCATTTATTTTTAAACTAGGTTTTTATGCTAAGTAGCTAATTCTGGGTATGTGTTACTTGCAAGAGATCAGGTATTTCACCTCTTGCTTCCCGAATTTGGCCCCATTTATTTTTTCACAGCCGCACAGTTCCTGGCGTCTCTACCACATTGATAACATGGAATCGACTCCGACATTCATGCGCATAACGCAGGTTACTAGTGTCAGACCCGTGCTACATCGCCCATCGCACCTGCGCAAAAGGTTAGTGTAGTACCCGCGCTACAACACGTTTGTTTTGTATTAACCCACACGTTCTGTGTGGCAGAGTCTGGTTTAGCCACGCTACTGTTGTTTATTTTCTTTTTATCTGCATAACTTAGTTTGGCAACCCAATTGTTGCTTACTAGTGAAATTAAATTAACGCTAATTCACCCAATTACTTAATTTCTTTGTAATTAATGCACCTAAACCAATATTAAGAAGTAAAGAGTACATCTCTCTTGAAAATTACCTAGGTAACCAAATTTGAGGCTTTCAACGGGCCCATTGTTGTCACTAGTATTCAAGACCATTTCTTTTTTATGCATCAAATTGACATGTTGTTTTTAGTAGTATTGCTAGTGTAGAAAACACTTTTTGCACACAAGCAAGAACCTAAATACACTCGTCCCCCAAAGTATGCTCTTCACCTTGCACTTCATGTGAGCTTGGTGAATCAGAAAAAGGGTGAGAAGTGTGAAATACCTCCATTGCACACTTGTCTATTAGTTAGAATATTTTGATTTTGCAAAGCACCATGAGCATCTCTTAGAGTTAAAAGTACACATTGCTTGATATACTCTTTTTGTTAATTTTCCAGTAAAATCGTTTGTTTCTTTCATCACATGTGTTTGCACCACTAGCACACAATAAGAGGCATAACGACTCTTCCAATCCTAGTATGCTCTTCACCTCACACTTCATGTGAGCTTGGTGAATCAGAAAGGTATAGATTGTGAAATACCCCTCTTACACTCGATAAGTGAAACATTCAAACCCCTTAAAATCAACATTGTAATTGTCTTAACCAACTAAAATCCTCCACAGGAGATCACAAAATAATATTTTAGTTAGGTAGGATTGATTGGGATAGGCGGCCATTAATTCCCACCAATATAGTTTTATTAGTAATATTTTGAAACATAGCATTGTTGTCTCATAGGGTACTTACAAAATCTTGTTATAAGCAAGTGTTAAAAGAAAACCTGGATCAGAAGTGCGACGTGACCAAGGACGTGAACGTCATGGTATAGCTTCCCTGCTCTCCCCTACAAGCCACTTAGCTTGTTGTAGGGAGACGACACTATAACGTGCAAGCTGAACCACTGATCCACACTTGACGCAAGGTATCTTAGTGGCCCAACTTAGGATATCACCAAGGAGCAATTGTGAGTGCAATTGACTCATGAATTTATCTATTGTCGTTGGGAGGTGTTTCCAAGTCTTCTTGATTGGATCATTGGCCCCATCGTAGGTAGAACTAGCTCTTTGTTACCTCCACTAGTCGATTGGTGAGTGGATACCATTATCACCATCAATTGTGCTTTTGGGAGTCCCAGTTACATTTGAGAGGAAGTACGTTAGGTCTTCTAGGGAATTTACATTTATTTTTTCTTTTTAACTACAATTTCACTAACTCATAATAAAAAGAACCTACATGTGGGGACTCGTGCACTAAAACCAACATTGCACATATCACTCACTTATCGCACCATTTTGCATCTGTTGTGGTTGGCATATTTTTTGCATTTGTTCAATTGTATTTATTCCACTATCACTCTTATTTGACACAAATCCTTCACCATTGAGGAACAAAACAACATCCTAAGATAGTATCGTAGACTTCAAGGCATATCCCCTCTCTTGAGGGGTGTTTTCACACCTTCACCCCATGTTACATGTGGAGGGAATTCAAGTCGGGGTCATTCCCAAGTAGCATTGATAGGATCATATAGTCAAGGCCAATCCTTGCTAGGTACATTTTCTCCCCTCAGAGAATCTATTAATTACACCACTTCTTCCCCCATCGGAAGTAGTACCCCATTGGATTCTCCCCAAGGATATCCCTCGGATACACTTGACCCATATTCTTTGATAGGAGGTCAACCATTGTTTAAAACACCACTTGGGTCTCCTCCTCATGGAAATCACATCCCAAACATAATGGAAAGAGTAGACATCCCTACCTTACCATTTATGGCTAGTTTAAATTTACCATATTTGGCCAAACTGACAAATGAACCCATTGCTCATGATACGACATGGTTGGCTATGCCGAACAAGCTTCCTTCTGATATTCCCAAATTCGAAGGAAAATAGGGAGATGATCCCACCAACCACATTATGTCTTTCCAATTATGGTGTTCATCTAACATCATAGTGGATGACCCCATGAAGCTTTGCCTATTCCAGGGTACGCTCACCGGAACAACAATAAAATGGTACGTAAACCTAGAAAGTGGCACCCATTCCACATTTGCGACATTAGCCAGCGCATTTCTTACATACTTTCAACTGCCAATCCAACATGATCTAGGCCTTGAAATTCTCACTGAGTTTCATCAAAATACTTCCACCCACATCGCATACCACATCCACGAGTGGCGTAGACGCCGCACACTATCCAAAATCGAAATACAACCTCCCTTTTTGTTGGATTGATTTATCAAATATCTCCAACCTACTATAGATAAATATGTCACCACCTCCATGCCACAAAGAGAGGAAGAGACTATTCTGAAAGCACAACATTTTGATCTCATATATGCACAATCCGGCTATCTTTACATAATCCTTCCCGATTCCCCTCGGCATCAATCATTGGATCCTACACCTTTGGGCTCGTCACATTAGATGGATGGGATTATTGGGTCCATTCCCCATTTAGGAATGGTTCCTCCTACCACATCGACGCCATTCAACATGGTCCTGTACTACCCATCCATGCCACCTGCGTCGATACCCCCTACACCGGTACCAACACCATCAGTTGTTCAATTACAGTATGGAATGTATAGTCCTACGTACCCTAACGTTATCCAAGTGATGACGGTTCCTACACCGCCAATGGCACTAGTTGTTCCTACGTCCAACTCTTATGAAGCGCAAACAAAATTTTTCCCACCACCGGGGTATAACACATATTACCATTTCCCATGCCAAACTGGTCAGCAACCTTCCCCCCACGTGGGGGTTAACTTAGTTCAACTTTCTTATGTTCAACAATCTCAACAATTTGAGCAATTGAATGTCATAAACCCCCAAAATCCATAGAATTGGGGGAAGGAGAAAGGTAAGAACAAACAGAATCAACAGCTGGGCAAGGGGGAAATCCCCCCCTAGCAAAACCAGAATATGGGTGGTCCAAATGCAATGACTAACAATCCCCCCAAACAAGGGAATAATCCTCACTTGAGAACCAATTATTCTTGCTCCATTTGCGGTGATTATGGTCATTACACACATCATTTCCCTCTTATCCCCAACTTCCAACAATTAGTGGAAGCTAAAAAGAAGATGGTGGCGAACTCTCCTCAGGAAACAAATACTCCCCAACCACAAACAATAGTGTTACATCAACCCTTTTCCAATCAAGGGGCAGTTACATGAGAACAAGATCCTTGCCCACCCTACAACGTTTCTTTCCAAAATATCTATACGCTGGATAGAAACCTTCAGACGTGAGCCAAGGCTTATGATTGGCCTTCCACCCCCCAAGTGGAAGATGTTTCTATCCCCTCGGGGGGGCCTTTACAAATACTATGCCTGAATAGTAAACACATCCCATGGATTCCAAAATCTCCACTTAGGCATACCCCTAGTAACCCCCACATGAAAGCTACCCACAAATATAGTATCGTGGACTACTTGGCTTAGTCCCCCATGGTTATGTCCACATTAGAAGTGCTACAGTATTTCCCAACATAGAGAAAAGCATTACTCAATGTGTTCAATGTTGTCGACCCTTTCGACTCGCACCTTGTGACCTTTGACATTGACAAAGGTGACCTGCGACTACCATCATCAATTGCATTCCAATTTTCAGTTATAGTAAAGAACGTCATGATCCATTGTTGTATCGTCGACAAAGGCACATCCACTTGTGTCATGTCTGCAAAGGTATGGAAACGATTAGGATCCCTTGAGCTGGTCCCCTCATCTATCGCTCTTCATGCATATGATGGGAGACCATCGCAACCAAGAGTATTGTACCAAAATGTCCCCATAGGGCTGGGGGGAAATATGGTTATGATCGATATCGAAGTAATCGATGCTTAGCTCGACTAAAACATCCTCTTGGGGTGTAGTTAAATGTATGCCATGAAGGTGGTAGCCTCCTCGGTCTTTTGTATCATGATGTTTCCCTTAAATGGGAATATAGTTACCCTCGACCAACTTAACTACTATGACCCTAATACCACAATCAATCCCGACAACGTCCTGCCAACTATATTGAGCGATGATCAACTGTATTTTGACTTTGCCCCCGGTATGTACAAGGACTCCAATTTGTTAGGAGAATATTCGGGACCACCACCAAAGATCCCTACATCTACCGATGGCCCAATGTGCATAATTTTCACCACTGAAAATGGTGTCGCCTTCACCTCAACATCATTGTTAGCACCATTGTTGAGTCATGGCATTGAACAAACGTTGAGTCCATCGGTACCACCTATTTTTCAAATCTCATTCTTGTATCCTCCCACAGGTGTACAAGGGATGTCGATTATGGCTCAATTAACTCGACCTAGGCTAACTCTGTGGATACCGGAAAGGTACCTCACACCACCCTACCCAGAAAAGGCTTCCAAAAGAGCCTCCCATTATGATTTTGTCCTTGTTTCAGCTAGTACGGCTGCAAGGTCTGTAACACATTCAATTATGACGACCCAACCTATAACATCCACAGCTACACCACATCGGTCGTCGTTAAGACCGTCAATGGGGGAACCAAACAACCTAAGTTGAAAGGTCCCATATTACCAACCCTGACATCTAATTCGGGAGAAACTGTGAATCCTAAAGTAGGAGGAATCAACCATCGGGATTTGAAAGCCCCAGTAATGATCAATACTCCCAATCAAATGGTCACACCGTTGTGTTCTCTTTACGGGAAGCAAGGCCACACAACAAACCTATGTCCTACTCTAACAGAGCTAAGGAATTTGCTTAACACCCCCGTTAGCATCACCCACACTCCACCAGCAGTAAAAGGGTCCACACCTGCCTCTCCCACAACTAATTCCAAAACATTGCATATGAATCATGCATGTTCCATATGTGCTCAGCATGGGCACTATACACACCATTGCCCCGAACTCCCTCGATACCGAGAGGCGTTAGCAACAGTTCGTCTCACTCAAGTAAAAATTGAGTAACCCCACTTCTTACACTAAGAAGTAGAATCCATTAATGTGATCACCACATCAAAAGGCACCATCAGTCACACCTCCCACAGAAGTTGCACCAACTACAGAAAACATGGTAGAGCATGTAATGTCGCAAGACCTATCTAAATTTACAACAATGCCATCACACAATGAATGCTCGTCATGTGGGTACTCCACCCATATTATCCCTCCTAGCGCTATCACATGCATAGTGGAGCAAATAAAAACCCAAGAAGACCGAGAACGCTTCCATCCCCGTGTACCACGACCTTTTCGATCTTGTGGAGAGACCACCCATTACTCCTTTTAGTGCCCCATTTTGCATGTCGAACGAAAAACTTGTCTTGAACTGATGAGAATGCAAGATCAATTACAAACACCCTATGTAACCCCACAAGTGTCACCAACCGAGGAGGTAGTACTGAACTTCCCATACACCATTGATGTTGAATCTCCTTTAGCCATTGTCCTCACTTGCAGTGATCCCTCATCTTCCAACGAAGACGTAGACCACCTGCAATCATTCCCAAAAAATTAACAACCAAAACAGGGGGTTTCTACCCCCCAACACAAACAAGACATCCGACACCAACCATTGATATTCTTATTTTGTGTCAAAAACTTTACTTTCGTTTCACACTATCTCGAATGAAGAAATTAAACTACCTTTCTTCTTCAAATGCAAATGGACTCCCCAATGGGCATCTACATAGTATATGCGGACGGTACCATTCATTGGTCCAAATATTTAGCATTCACTTCTTGCGTTATATATTCCCCCTCCCATACACTCCACTACACTAGTAGAGTGTGGTTGGGGGAACTAACAAACAACCAAGCAGAGTACGATGATGTAATAGGTCTATTAAGAGATGCCCTACACATAGGCATTCACCATCTACAAGTGCACCTTGAATCCCAACTGGTCGTATCGCAGTTGAATAATGTATTCTATGTTTGCAAGTCGCTCCTCTTCCAAAATTTTCTATGCGTGCACCTTCTCATTTGACAGTTTGAAACCATAACTTTCACACATATACTGAGAAATTCCAATGCATTCATCAACTCTGTCACCAATGAGGTATTAAATTGGCACCTAGTACATCACCCGATTGCATAACCTTGCATATCAATCATACATAAATATGTCCATGTGTTTCACCTATGACTACACATACATGTATCTCATCATCACAAGTCCTACAGTTGATCACACATGCCCAAAACAAATATGCTAGTATCAACTACGACATATGCATCACATCAACACATCATCATTATAAATCAAAATACTGTTACACCAAAATGTCGTCACCCTTGTGCAAGTGTCGCAAGTGTCACAAGCGTTGCAAGTGTCGTCATCCTGACCTAGTGTTGTCACCATGACCATTGCAAGTATCGTCATTATGACCAAGTGTCATCATCATGACCGTTGTGATAATGTCGTCATCCCACGACCATTGTGATAATGTCCTGACCTAGTGTTGTCACCATGACCATTGCAAGTATCGTCATTATGACCAAGTGTCGTCATCATGACCGTTGTGATAATGTCGTCATTATGACCAAGTGTCGTCATCATGACCATTGTGTAAACTCTTTGCTATTTTACCTAAACCCATTTTAGAGTAAAAACACATCCCTGAAGTTTCCCATGACTGGAGGGCTTAACTGACCTACTTTTCAAGGTCGTCGCAGTCTGCCCTTGTGCAACATGTGACGTCGCAGGTTGTCCTAATGCAACCTGCGATAATGTCAGTTATTTGGATAAAAGAGTATCTTCGAGCCCATTCTCGAAGATGAGTGATGTGGAGGCCTATCCCTAGGTTCTAGGTGAGATGGCATTTCGGTTCCTAACCTTATGGGAAGATCCCTTTACCATCTCCCCCTAATCCTCAACCTACCCTATCTCTTTAGACCTATATAAACACCCACTCTCTCCATGAGAGGGGGGAAGGTCTATGGTACCCTTATGTTGATAGGATCCATACTGGTGATTGGGAATCTTGTACCATCTTGGAGACTTGGCTTGGACATGTTGTATGGAGGATGCGATGTTGAGGCTTTGGTTGTAGCTTCATCCTTTCTATGTAATTCCCACTTTTATACAGTTAATATAATCTCTTTCGATAAATTGTTGTCTTATTGATGATGATGTTTAGAGTTTTCTTCCTTAACTGTTAACTTAGATCAATCATATGAAATGTATGCTTTCACTGTTTGCTCATATATATATGTTCAACAGGGTCTTGCAGCTTGAGATCTGATGACGCTGGAGCATTGGATCAACAAAGAGCAAAGGGATCTGCAAATCTGAGGTAAGCTATATTTCTACTAGTTTGCACTTCTATTGATCTAGGAAAGTAGATCTATATTCTGTTTGATTTGTTCTAGACTAACATTAAGCTAGGGAGATCACGCCTTAGATCTGTCTTTGGTAGATTGTCCGATTACAAATTTGGCGACTCCGCTGGGGAAGAACATTGTTGTTTTCAATCTGAATGTCAGTTTCAGTTGATTGCTTTTCCAAGCCATCTCTTTGGCCATTTTCTTCTTAAGCCCTTTCACCATCAGATCTTCACTTTGAAGAGTCTGATTGCCTTCCTTTGAGTTTGTACTTCTCATTGGCAGACCTTTTAATGCTCATTATCTGGAGAATTGGTTCATTTTTGGACTTAGATCTCGCCTGTTGCACCTGGTCAGTGTACCCAGAGCAACACTGTGTTGTTTTTTATCTCCGTTCTTTTCCTGTTAGTCTGTCATCACAGCCCTTCCATTGGCATACTGCAATGTCATCGCGCTTCCCGCACTAGTGAACTACGATGTCGCACTGTGCATAAGAACAGAGTGCGTCGATCTGCCATTTTTTGCTGTACAGGCACCTTTTCTCCATTTCTAATTTGAGTTTTGGTTTGTGTACAGACTCCTCTGCACTGTACCTTCCAAGAAGAGCCCCTTCTGTCCAGTAGTGTTTTGTTTGGCTTGTTTGTATTGGTTTTTGGGTCTTTTGAGTTTTGGATTCATGTTTGGCCCCTTGAGTAAAAACTAGTGTTTTGCTTTCATTTTTAAGCGAAATGGGTTCTATTTTTGAAAAAAAAATTCCCCCTCATGGTCGGGGGGGGCCACGAATCGTGCATTCTTCAGTCATTTTGACCCATCTCAAGGTTTTGAGATCATTTTTTGGTTTAGCGTGATTGGCTTGTTTTAAAGACTTGAAGAGTGTGGGATGTCCATGCCTTTTTTAACCTCTCTTCTTAGGTTATGCATCTTGTTTCCCTTACATGTTGAGCTATTCAATCATTTTTGGGAAAGATTGATTCTTTGTCTCCACTTTAGTTCAAAGAAAAGCTTGATTTTGTCACTCTTTTGCTATATTCATGAATTTGGAAAATGTAAATATTCTTCTTACTTTATTTTGATCATTTGATATTCTTGGTCTTATCATCATAAGAAGAAGGAAGGCTTGTTTCAGATTTGTGTGCATTTGAGTTAGATAAGATTGTTAAGTGCTTAACTTTGTCTTGCATTTGATTGGAAACATTTGTAGAATCCTTCTTTCTGTAGCTTAGATGTGTCTTTTTCAAGTGTAAAAAGATAGAAAATGAGTTATAATTATTGCATTTGGTAGATTTTGAGCCTTTCTTGAGTGCCTTTGAGTTGTTTGGTGCTTGCCATTTTTCTTTGGGAATTTCTGAATGATTAGAGTGTTGTAGATATTCTCTCACTTTTTGTATATAGATATGAAAAGCGTTTAGTTATCAAATTCCATTTTTGGTAAATGTATTTGAAAATTGAAAAGTGCTTCATTATTTTGTCTTACACATTGTTAAGATTAGTTGTGTCTTTCATTTTCTTTGCGTTTTTCAGTTGATTATTGCATAAAGTTAGAGTTATTGCACTCTAGGAAGGAATTCTTCTTTTCGTTACTACTTTACTTTTGGTTTGAAAGAAAGAAAAATCTCTCCCTATCTTAAGTAGTTTTCATTGAAAAGGAAAGGAAAATGTGCATTATCATGTAGTTGATGATTGCATTATGTTTACATTTATGTACTCACCTCATGCATCCACCTAACCGTACAAGATAAAATTAACGCTAGCTTAGGTTAAAATCATTTAGCAACTTGTGTGTAAGTTAGAGACATGTTTCGGTGTCGTTAAGCATGGCAGCTGTCATTATTTGCCAGAACTGTAGTCTGGGGGTATTGTAGTCTTCCACGTACATCGGTATATCGAGCTCCTTCACGTACCCACCAAGTACCATAATCCGTACTTGGCATATATCGAAGGGTGTATCACGTACTCGACACATATATTGGAAGGTCTTGTGCCAATGGTTGTGCATTAGACAGCACCACTACGGATTTGAGCTCCCACATACCTTGCATATATCAGGAGACACCATTAGGATTCCTGAAACCAACCAAGTTAACCATTTAGCCGTCTTGGCAAAGCAATACACCGAGAACAGCACTCGGGGATATTAGCACACACGTACTGTCCAGGTAATCGGATACGCAGGAAAGGGTACGGTCCCAATCCTCCTTGTCGCGTCATATTGTTGGACCCTGCAGTATATAGCAGTTCGCGATGCCTTGATAATCCCGTGAGGTTCCAGACTTTGAATCCACTCCTATTCACACAATTTGCTTGTTGCTTTTAGAATTGAGTAGTGTTTGTCTTGTGTGGTCCTTTAGAGACTCCTAGAAAGTTTAGATATGGAATATTCTTCCGGGACTACCAACCAAGGCAGCCCTTTCCAAGGTATGCCATTTGTTATTCCCCCTTGTGGAACTATTGGTCCTCCCTTTATGGCTACGTTGAGTGTTCCTGGATTGACGATAGGATTACCAGTATGGTTATTCTCCAATCCGGTTACGCCAAGTGCACCAATTGTGTCGGACCTAGGTCCTTCACCACATGAGCATCAATCTCATGATGACCCTTCTCCTTCTCTGTTGAAAGTTGAATCGGCTTCCATCTCTTCCTCTTCTCCTACTGAAAACTCTGATGTTAGTAAGAAGGCTGGTGTGAAGAAGAAGAAAGGGGAGATTAAAAAGAACAAAGATAAGAAAGAGACCAAGCATCAACCATCTGCCTCTGATGGCACTCATTCTATGAGAACACCTCATAAGCCAAAGTTCCCTTACAAACTTTGCAAGGGTGATCACCTTCTCAAGAATTGTCCCGGTCTTTCCCGTGTGTCAGAAGTGTCGTCTAAAAAAACAAAACCGCTTGTATCGTCAACCTCTGACCATCATATTGATGATAATCCCTCGACCAGTGACCCATTGGTGATGGGTCGAAAAGGTCGAGCTGCAGACCCTTGCTGGATATGAAAGGGCTTGCATCGTACTTACCTTTGTCCAAGCATGGATAAAGCTTCACGGTGGTTGGAAGATATTACTAGTTCTCAACAGGCGCTTCCAACAAGCGATAGTAAGTTGTCCCTCGATCCCCCACTGGTTGACCAAGTGATCAATTCAGTTTCATCTGTAATTGGTCCCACTCTTCTTTCCGAGAGTGAAGTGATCGAGTCAATGTCATCTCCACTCGATCCCACTCTTTCATTGGAGAAAGTCCATACTGAAGCAGTCACCATGACACAATCTTCGTCTCATTCTTATCTTCCAAGTGAGAGTGAATTGGAAACCGCTGATGTTTTCCTAGTCAGTTTAGAATGTCCTAGACAAGGGGAAACCCTGTCCATTTCTACATGACCCCCTCCAAGTACTGAGGTCATTTCCTTTGATTGGAATGGTCTAACAGAATCTCGTCTTTCTTCAAGTATTCCTTTTCAAATATCTGTAGGAGTTTCTGATAAAGAAATCTTTCGTACGATAGTTGATGAGGGAGATTCTGTTAGTATTTTATCCTCAACCGCATGGAAAGCTATAGGTTCTCCTCAGCTTGTGCCAGTAACTGACCAGATTTTGTCTTTTAATAGAAGGCCTACCGTACCTTTAGGGATTCTCCCATAGTTACCTATCACGTTGAGAGGTAAAACTGTTTATGTTGATGTCATGGTTGTCCAAGGTCCTTTAAATTTCAATATGCTCCTTGGACATGATTTTGTCTATGCTATTAAAGTTGTAGTGTCCACACTCTTTTGAGTGATCTATTTTCCTCATCATGGGAATATTGTGACTATTGATCAGCTTTCCTTCATGACACCCACTCATCATATGACTCCTAGTCATCAGACTTCCCTGAATGTTCCACATGTTTTAGTGGTTTCTTCCCCTTGAGGATGGGGGGACGAGCATAGTTTATGTTCTGTTTCACGCTCGTTAAAAAATGAAACCAACCTTCAAGCAAAGTTTCTCTTTGATTTCAATCTTGCATAAAAATGAAACCATTTCACATGAGCATAGTTCTCGTTCTATGTCAAGCTCGTTAAAAAATGAAATAGGTTCCTACGAGCACGGTTTATGTTATGTTTCAAGCTCGTTAAAAATGAAACCAACCACCCTAGCATAGTTTACCTTTGGTTTCAAGCTTGCATAAAAATGAAACCATCCACTGGAGCATAGTTTTATTCTATTTCAAGCTCGATAAAAAATGAGATAGACCCCTCTAAGCATAGTTTACCTTTGGTTTCAAGATTGCATAAAAATGAAACCATCCACTCGAGCACAATTTTATTCCATTTCAAGCTCGTTAAAAATAAGATGGGCCCCTTCAAGCATAGTTATTGTCTATTTCAAGCTTGTGTAAAAATGAAATAGATCTCCCTCCCTTCAGTTCGAGTCTCTCGCTAGAGTTAGAACTTGAACCTTCTTTTCCTCTGATTCTCATTTTGCCCCCCTTGGTGAACATTTTCATATTAGTAGCCAGGTTGGTAGTTGGGTTAGCAAGCATCATTTTTAGACAAAATGAAGCTTGGGGGGGCATACCACATGTCGTACCATCAGCAATCATGTTGAGGGAACACTACCATGTTAAGTCGCTAGCAATCATGCTGGGGGCATTTACCAACCTCTAGGCATCATGTTGGGAAGGAACCCATCAATGGACCTTAACCATGAGCATAGTTCCCGTTCTATGTCAAGCTCGTTAAAAAATGAAATAGGTTCCTGTGAGCATAGTTTTCGTTCTATGTCAAGCTCGTTAAAAAATGAAATAGGTCCCCATGACCAGAGTTCGAATCTTGTGTCAAGCTCATTAAAAAATGAAACAACTCTTTTTCCTTTGAGTCGAGTCTTCTCGTAGACTTAGTACCTGAACCTTCTTTTCATCCGCCTATGCCTAAGGCGAATGAAATGAAGCTCGGGGGCATGTCTTCAACCTCTGGAAGTTACGTTGAAGTCAACCCGATCACCTCTCCACGCCATGTTGGAGCTAAGTCACTTACTTCTAGCAATCATGCTGGGGGCATGTACAAACCTTTGGATCTCATGACGAGAAGAAGTTCACCATTCGAAACATTTTCGAGCATACTTTCCTTTTTTTTAGGTTTTGAGCTCATTAAACCACGACAATTTATCCCGAGCATAGTTCATTTTTTGTCACAAGCTTGTTAAAAAATGAAGCAGACATCATGATCATTCTTCCAACCTATCTTCGAGCTCGTTAAAAACAGTAAGATGGTTTTGAGCTTACTTTTTCACTTTTTTTGTACTCTGGTTGAAACATGAAAATTGATTTGAGCTTAGTTTTTACTTTTTCGTGCTCTTGTTCAAACATGAAAAAGATTCCGAGTGCTTTTGATACCATTCTCGTGCTCATTAAAAAGGTGTGTCTAACGAGTATAGGTTTATCACTTTATCCAGCCTCGCTAGACTATTTACGGAAAAGGAACTATGCCAAGTTTACTTTTTCCTTTGTCGTACTCGGGCATCAACCATGACAAAGTTGTTCATGGAGTCCTTTTTAAGCTCTTTTCAAACTCCCTAAATAGGAAAAGATTGCCAAGCGAACTTGATGCTTTCACGCTTGTAAAAGCATTTGAATGATTGTCTTTCTGGTGATAGTTTACCCCTTTTTCGGACCAGGAAGCACTAATTACAAAAAAAGGTATACTCCAACCAACCATGGCTGGAAGAGTCCTCTCCCACGTTTTTTTACCCTTTTTTGGGTGATGAGGCTAACTTTACGAAAAAGGACCATTGGAGTCTCCTTTAGTTCTTTTCAGACTCTCTAAACATGAAATGACGTCGAGTTTTCCTTCTCTAGACTCGTTAAATTTTAAACATTGAAAGGCCCATTGTGGGACGAACCCATCCTTTCCTAGGTTCGTAAAACATTTGGGATTGGACTCATCTATGAGATGAGCTATACCGAGCATCTGGTTACCCTCATCAAGCTCATTAAAAAACAAGTGAGGCACTCATCATTCATGATGGGGAAAAAGGGAAGATTTTGTGTTACATCTTAATTACGGCAGTACATAGTCACTCTTGAACATGGCACTCATTTGCATTTGCATTCAGTACTTGGATAATCTATTTGTCCTCGAGTCTTGTCAATTCCATGAGTCGCGTCGCTCCTTTGGATCAGCCAAAGAATGCTTCCACCATCAGTTGCATTAGGGATTGGTATCAGTCTCGTCATGTCAATACTACCAAGTCAGTCCATGCCCATGTTCAAGATACATTTGTTACTCATCTTCTGCAGTCTGTATACCTTTGATCATGTTGGTCTACCTTGAGTCAGTCTTGCGCATTACTCTACCGTCCGATCTACACCAAACATCTGTTATCGAGTTTCATGTCGATGATGGGG
Source organism: Larix kaempferi (assembly GCA_027924585.1). Lineage (NCBI taxonomy): Eukaryota > Viridiplantae > Streptophyta > Pinopsida > Pinales > Pinaceae > Larix > Larix kaempferi. The sequence goes on from BSBM01000887.1 coordinate 23,322,479, forward strand.
GATTCATCATGGCCCTCCTTCAATGGGTTCATCTTCGTCGACTTCAAATTATCATCTGAGGATTGAACTTAGAAACCAACCAAGTACCTTGGCCCTGCATGCCTCAATGGTAGGTTACCTCGCTTTCAACATGAGTTTACATCATTGACTCTTGATTGAAAGATTTCATCTTGCATTCGATTTCAACTCACTTATTCATGCTTGATGATATGTACTGTGATACCTTGGGAATCATTGACATTAATGGTGATCTCCCTCGCACTTGTTAACGGTATACATTAATGGCCGGTAATCAAGTGGTTTCTACCATGTTCGACTCCAAAACATTGTAATCACATGGATAGATTCGTATCATTATGGGTTCAGCTTGAAGACCCTGGGGAAGTTCTTTCCTACCAAGGTTGCGATGGAGATTGTTTGGGACACACAGATCCACTTTGTATTGGTCGTGGCTATGTTGTCAGTTCAGAGTTACACGGAACCACTTTTGTATTGGTCGTGGCTGTGTTATCATCTCATCATGGATCTATGATTGTGTCTAGTAGCCATGATTGTGTTCAGTCGATCTTTACTATCATGGATCTGCAATGTATTGGTCGACAGCCATGTTTTGTGTTATATGAGACTTGTGGATCTCAGGTCATTTCTGCAACAACTCATTCCAACCAGCAAGTCCTTGCCATTTTTCTTATTACAAAGCATTTCACCTGTCTCATTCCGTCAACTTCATGCTTTGGGGGGAATTCTGTTACACCAAAATGTCGTCACCCTTGTGCAAGTGTCGCAAGTGTCGCAAGCGTTGCAAGTGTCGTTGTCCTGACATAGTGTTGTCACCATGACCATTGCAAGTATCGTCATTATGACCAAGTGTCGTCATCATGACTGTTGTGATAATGTCGTCATCTTGACCATTGTGTAAACTATTTACTATTTTACCTAAACCCATTTTAGAGTAAAACCACATCCCTGAAGTTTCCCGTGACTGGAGGGCTTAACTGACCTACTTTTCAAGGTTGTCGCAGTCTGCCCTTGTGCAACATGCAATGTCGCAGGTTGTCCTAATGCAACCTGCGATGATGTCAGTTATTTGGATAAAAGAGTATCTTCGAGCCCATTCTCGAAGATGAGTGATGTGGAGGCCTATCCCTAGGTTCTAGGTGAGGTGGCATTTCGGTTCCTAACCTTATGGGAAGATCCCTTAACCATCTCCCCCTAATCCTCAACCTACCCTATCTCTTTAGCCCTATATAAACACCCACTCTTTCCATGAGAGGGGGCAAGGTCTATGGTACCCTTATGCTGATAGGATCCATACTAGTGATTGGGAAGCTTGTACCATCTTGGAGACTTGGCTTGGACATGTTGGATGGAGGATGCAACGTTGAGGCTTTGGTTGTAGCTTCATCCTTTCTACGTAATTCCCACTTTTAAACAGTTAATATAATCTCTTTCCATAAACTGTTGTCTTATTGATGATGATGTTTAGAGTTTTCTTCCTTAACTGTTAACTTAGATCAATCATATGAAATGTATGCTTTCACTATTTTCTCATATCTATATGTTCAACAGGGTCTTGCAACTTGAGATCTGACGACGCTGGAGCATTGGATCAACAAAGAGCAAAGGGATCTGCAAATCTGAGGTAAGCTATCTATCTACTAGTTTGCACTTCTATTGATCTAGGAAAGTAGATCTATGTTCTGTTTGATTTGTTCTAGACTTACATTAAGCTAGGGAGATCACGCCTTAGATCTGTCTTTGGTAGATTGTCCGATAAAAAATACACATACATCACATACATACAGAGACACATACATCATGTGCCAAAAAAATGGCATATACATATATATATCTCATCACAAATGTTTATCATGTACAAAAATGGCCCTCCTAAGGCATATACGAAGCAGCCTTATGGGGGATACATCAAAAACCCGCCTCCCATAGGCTCATCAAAAATTTATACATAAAACAATAGGGGCCATCATACCTATACAAAAAGAATCAATTTGCCTCGCCGACTGGTGGATCTCGGGGTCCCAAAATGGCTAGTGGACGCACATCCTCCCCTCGCGACGGCTCTGATTTCTGCTGTGGTTATTGTCACGGAGGAGGGTTCGCTCCCCCTGCACCTCTCATTCCATATGGAATTCTACCACTACCCTCCGCATAATGTGCCTCCACGCTGGCCCACACTCAACTGGTAAGTGGAGTTTTAGGTCCAGCTCATCATCCTCGAGGTCGGCCCAACCCAGCTCATCAACACCAGTTGTAATCCCACCAAACCTCTACTCCAATTCGGCTACCAAAGCCACCATCCGGTCCCTGACAGCTGCTTCACCTACCGCATCTTCTCCATCTCTGTCTCCTCCCGCTCTGGCAGGACCACCTGTTATCTCCCAAATTGACCACCGTCATTTTGGATGACAGAATGGGTAAAAATCTTTATTTCTATAAGTCATGGCTTTCAAAATTCAAAATCTCAGTTTCATCAGCTAATTTGGTTTGCCAGAATGATTTTAGTTGCCGAAAATGTTTCCATGTGTAAATTTAAAAAAAGATTGTGCTCTGGAAAAATACTACCAGCTATATTACAACGACCAGTAAATCTAAAGGACTAAAAGCAGCAGAATCGTCAAGGAATTGGCAAAAAATAATTATTGCACAGAGCAGTGAATGGAAATTGGAGGAATATTTTTGCTGAAATCGCGTGATCTTGCGGGGCAATTTTGACGGCCTTCCTGAACTCCAAATTCAGATCTAGAAGCACCAATGGATAGCTTATGATCTGTAGATCAAAATCGACTATTCGAACATGCAAAACGGACATCGGACGGTTGAGAAAATCGATTTTTTCCAAAGGCAATTTTTTCAGGAATCCTACAGGTTTCGGCAGCTTAGGCGAGCCCCACAGAGCTCATTAGCTGCCGAAAGGTCTGACTTCCGGTGGCTAAGGCACGAAATCAGCAGAAAGCAACATTTTGGGTTTTAATTTTTGAAACAGTTACAGCTTTCGGCAGCTTAGGCGAGCCCCACAGAGCTCATTAGCTGCCGAAAGGTCTGACTTCCGGCGGCTAAGGCACGAAATCAGCAGAATTGTTAGCTGCCGAAAGCCTGTTTTTGGCAGTTTTTTCTATTTTTGCCCAGATTTGACTTTTTCTCAACCAAATCTCTCGAAGTTGGTTTCTAATGATGTATAATAATTAAATACATCAGGTTTAAGAGTTTATCTTGATGTATTTGATGGTTAAGAAGGTTGAAAAGTGAAAATGGTGAACTAATTAATGAGCAGAAATATTGTATTTTTGCCAAAGGAGGCAAATTCGAATTTCTCATGATGATTCATCAGCCTTGGAAGGCTTTCTACACCTGTCAAAGAGATTGGAGGATATCAGGGCTTTCAAGATAGAGTTTGACTCATTGGATATGATCTTTTCCTATTTTGATTTGATTTTCCATTATTAGCATTCCAGATCCATTTTTATAGGATCTCATCCTACACTTGTTGGTTTGACTATTTTTGGGCAAATCTGATCCATTTTTCAGGGATCTAGATTTGATCTTGTAAGGCTATAAAGCCAAAGTAATTTGGAGAACAAAGGAGGTTCGAGCTTGGAGAGACTTTGCCATATGTTTTGGACGCTTATTATAATAAAAAATCACAGTTTTCTCTTGTTGTTGTTATCAGATATTTTCATCCATCATTATTCTGCACTCTATTCAAATTAGCTTAGCCTGTGCTCATGATTTGAATTGAGGAACTTCCTACTGCTGTGTGTGACCCGATGTTATGCATGTATTTGGTTGCATAAACCCTGCATGATTAATATACTTGGTTGTCTTAGCAATATTCTACATTTCATCTCTATATTTTATCATCTGATTTACAGTTTCTAAGAGCACTGGTTCATTTAACTATTTGATAAGCAACTTTTCCATTGAGCTATTGTGGTATCCCATCGATCCATTTACTGAAAAGGGTATTGAATTCTTAAGTTACCAAGCATACTTAGCCATAACCACTAAGTAGTTTCTTGGAGAGCTAACAAATTGGCGCCGTTGCCGGGGGAGCGAGGTGAGAAGCTGATCTTCCTGGGAGAACGACACAGATCTGGTCCTTGATGATAGACAAGGATCAGACACTTCACTGGTTATAAATCTTCTATCTGGCGACTCCATGAAGGATGAACTCAGTGGCGACTCCATTGTTCAGAATTCTGTTGGTGATTCCACTGGTATGACATGAACAGAATCTTAGCCAAGAGGTATGCGTTCTGTGATTTTTCAAGAATTGCTGGTTTTCCTAATCAAGTGCCTGCTAGAGATGAATGGGAGAACAGTCTTCCTAGATTTCGAGGAGAAGAGGGGGAAGTGCCAGCTGAGCATTTGCTGGACTTTCATGACTACATGCATCGGTTGCAGGTAGTGCATGAGGATGTTCAGATCCGGCTCTTCTGTGTTTCATTAAAAGGGATTGCCCGTGATTGGTATCGATCTTTGCCTAATGCTAGTATCAGCTCATTGGCTGATTTTCATGATGCCTTCCATGTGTTTTGTGAAGGAATATTTCCAGCTGATCTTCTTTTTCCTGAGTGTTGTCATGAGTTTAATCTTTCGAAAGTAGACATTCATGAAGATTATGTTGCTGTAGAAAATACTCTTCATTATGATCAAGAGATCGTTTATCCACATCATGATAGCCATAGTGATGCTTTTGTTATTGCATCAAATGCATCTCCCAACTTATGTTGTCATGAAGATAAGATTGTTCCTATTGAAAATTTGAAAAGTGAAGAGCAGATTTTTATATCAGCAAGTGACAGTTTCAGATCTACAGAGATGGAGGAGGACATCCTACCATGTCCAGATTTGCAAGGGCTGTCTAATCTTCAGCTAGAACAGGTAAACCATGATCCCGGATGTGTTGATGTTGTAGCAGCATATGTTGAGGACAGCCCACATCTTCCAGACTTGCAGACAAAGGCAGATTTCAGCATTTATGAAGAGAATGATGGTGGCGAGGAACTAAGCAGTCCATATCAGCAGTTTATTGGATATTTTTCTCCAACAGATTTTGAGCAGCCTTCTCCAGCAGATCTTGAGCAGTTTATACACATCATTGAGACCAAGGAGGACAGCCAGCCACATCATTTTCATTTACAGTCAGAACAGAAGCTTGAAGAGGTATTCCATTACTATTTTATTGATCCTATTGCCGATTTTCTGGAATCATTTAGCAGTATAAAGATCAAGATATTCTTATCAGATGAAAGCTGTTTCTATCATTTTTCCAGAACACATCTCTGTTGGCTACATATTCTTTCATTTTTGGGATCAAGATTAAGAATTCTGTCAGCAAATAAATTTCTTACATGGCTGTGTTGGAAGTGTTCTTTTACTTGATGATCTACCTCTACTGGTTAGTGTAGGGGTAGGTAGATGAATAAGCTCTTCCTATGAGCACGTAGATCATTTTTCATTTGTTATTGAATAAGCAGAACAGGCTGCATGGAAGATACAGGTTGCAGAGGGATCAGTGCTGATGGCTTGATGACTCCATGCCCAATACTAAGGCTACTGGAACTACTTGGTTCTGGGATTCTTCGGAACCTCACTGGGAGGATTCCATCCCCGAGTAGGAGCCAGATGTTATCTCCCAAATTGACCACCGTCATTTTGGATGACAGAATGGGTAAAAATCTTTATTTCTATAAGTCATGGCCTTCAAAATTCAAAATCTCAGTTTCATCAGCTAATTTGGTTTGCCAGAATGATTTTAGTTGCCGAAAATGTTTCCATGTGTAAATTTAAAAAAAGATTGTGCTCTGGAAAAATACTACCAGCTATATTACAACGACCAGTAAAGCTAAAGGACTAAAAGCAGTAGAATCGTCAAGGAATTGGCAAAAACTAATTATTGCACAGAGCAGTGAATGGAAATTGGAGGAATATTTTTGCTGAAATCGCGTGATCTTGCGGGGCAATTTTGACGGCCTTCCCGAACTCCAAATTCAGATCTGGAAGCACCAATGGATAGCTTATGATCTGTAGATCAAAATCGACTATTCGAACATGCAAAACGGACATCGGACGGTTGAGAAAATCGATTTTTTCCAAAGGCAATTTTTTCAGGAATCCTACAGGTTTCGGCAGCTTAGGCGAGCCCCACAGAGCTCATTAGCTGCCGAAAGGTCTGACTTCCGGCGGCTAAGGCACGAAATCAGCAGAAAGCAACGTTTTGGGTTTTAATTTTTGAAACAGTTACAGCTTTCGGCAGCTTAGGCGAGCCCCACAGAGCTCATTAGCTGCCGAAAGGTCTGACTTCCGGCGGCTAAGGCACGAAATCAGCAGAATTGTTAGCTGCCGAAAGCCTGTTTTTGGCAGTTTTTTCTATTTTTGCCCAGATTTGACTTTTTCTCAACCAAATCTCTCGAAGTTGGTTTCTAATGATGTATAATAATTAAATACATCAGGTTTAAGAGTTTATATTGATGTATTTGATGGTTAAGAAGGTTGAAAAGTGAAAATGGTGAACTAGTTAATGAGCAGAAATATTGTATTTTTGCCAAAGGAGGCAAATTCAAATTTCTCATGATGATTCATCAGCCTTGGAAGGCTTTCTACACCTGTCAAAGAGATTGGAGGATATCAGGGCTTTCAAGATAGAGTTTGACTCATTGGATATGATCTTTTCCTATTTTGATTTGATTTTCCATTATTAGCATTCCAGATCCATTTTTATAGGATCTCATCCTACACTTGTTGGTTTGACTATTTTTGGGCAAATCTGATCCATTTTTCAGGGATCTAGATTTGATCTTGTAAGGCTATAAAGCCAAATTCATTTGGAGAACAAAGGAGGTTCGAGCTTGGAGAGACTTTGCCATATGTTTTGGACGCTTATTATAATAAAAAATCACAGTTTTCTCTTGTTGTTGTTATCAGATATTTTCATCCATCATTATTCTGCACTCTATTCAAATTAGCTTAGCCTGTGCTCATGATTTGAATTGAGGAACTTCCTACTGCTGTGTGTGACCCGATGTTATGCATGTATTTGGTTGCATAAACCCTGCATGATTAATATACTTGGTTGTCTTAGCAATATTCTACATTTCATCTCTATATTTTATCATCTGATTTACAGTTTCTAAGAGCACTGGTTCATTTAACTATTTGATAAGCAACTTTTCCATTGAGCTATTGTGGTATCCCATCGATCCATTTACTGAAAAGGGTATTGAATTCTTAAGTTACCAAGCATACTTAGCCATAACCACTAAGTAGTTTCTTGGAGAGCTAACACCACCCTTAGCTGCACCTACTCCTCCAATGGCAAGGCCAGGCCCAGCGGCTGGTTGATCCCTCCTCATTCTCGGCCTCCAAGGAGGCCTCACAGGACCAACATCTACATCACATAAAAGAAAACCAGCATCAATACCTGATAAACATATATGTCATAAATGTGCAAAAATAAAAAGTATGTACAAATATAGTACAAAACCATAAAAACATACCACTCACGTCGAAACCGCCAGTAGGAACAGGAAGCTCCTAATCTCCTCGGAATTCCATCCTACTCCAAGAATACCTCTCTGGTCGGCCCATGCGTCCCTCCCATACATCCAGCACTTGGGACGTCTAATAGGCCCCCATGGGCCCACCCCCAGCAAAAGGCATAATACGCCCCCAAAATGCCATCCACAGCTCCTATGGTCCCCTCGGTGGCACCACTACCTATGGCCTCAAGGACGAATAGTGCTCAAATAAATAGGAGTAGAGTACGTTACCAAATAAAAAGGTGCACCCCCCCACACCCCGCTGTAAATCTAACATCTAATGCATCACCAACCGTAGCATCAGTGAACCTCATGCCATAGGATGACCAGCCATCACCCTCTCCACCAGCTGGAGCTGGCCTCCTATAACCCGGTTGGGGAACATAGCCCCCAACACACATGCAACAACTATCGCCATAGCCTCCACCAATAGAGCCCTCAAATGGCTCACCAACACACCACCAGAGTTCATAGAACCCGAGTCACCATTGTAGTATTGATACACTAAAGTGTGGATCGTCTCCCCCACAAGCTGAGGAGGGATAGGCTCCCTCACCCCTCGGGGATTCAATCCCATAAAAAAATAAATATCTTGATTATTGATACTCAAGTCCTCTCTTCCCACATGGAAAAATCTGCGATCAGGGCCCCACATGCCCAGTAGCTACCACAGAAGGTAATCGACCGACCGCATCAGAGGGCTCTTGAAAAACTTCAAAATCCCATCATCACGTAAGGCCTCAGTCACGGCTCAGTTAGCCAACACAATACCTCAGAGGGAATCATACTCCCTCTATCTCCACTCCACATCCTAAACATGTGCCATCACTAACCAACAACCACCTGCACAAGGAAATGATCACTAATCAAACTTGTAAAAAAACAAAATAAACATCAGTGCGACTTTCTCTAAAAAGTCCGCTCGTAGCGCGACATTTTGCAACATATCCGTGCGTAGTGCGGTCGAAACACTATTCGGCCACATGGAACCAGTGTGCGGGATATATACAACTCGGCTACGCATGCAGCATAATTATTTGAGGAACAATCGCGCTAACACCAACGTGCGACTGAAGCATATTGATCTCGTGCAACGCACGATACAATGCCTATTTTTTGCGCTAGTGCGTGCACTAAACCGCGCGATATTTTCCAAAAATCTCACGTGGTAGCCCTAAAAACATTAAAACGATCCTTGGACACCAGGGGACCCCCAACCCTAAGTCTACTCGGATAAAATTAAAGAGTACAAATTTTAGGCATACCTGCAACTCGTGGCTCGACGAATGGTGCACCAGATCTCCCAAAAACGCTTGAAATGCACTCTAGGAGGTCGGTGGCACAAAGTACAAATGATTTCGAAAAGTGGGCCCCACCCCTAAGTTTATACTCATTTGACCCAAACTGCCAACTAATTCCATGGACAAACTGTAACTCCGTTTCCAAAACCATTCGCATCACGATGACCAGAACTTCAAGCTCTTCGACATGGATTCAACAAATACGGATTCCCGCTGATGTCACTAGGACACTATTTTCCTATCCAAGTACCCCACAGGTATGCGATGTTTTGGTTATATGATTTATGCATTGTCAATGACCTTCGCTATTCCCTTTACTACACTTGGGTATGTGTGCCATATGTGTAGGACCGTGATCAGGACAATATGGAGCCTCTTGTTTTTCCATTATAAGAATAAGACTCCAAGATCTAAAAATAGGGGTATTCACCCTACCATAGGTATCATTCTGAAATCGGCATACAGATATTGTTTACCCTTTGTTTATAATGCATATCCCAGTATTCCCGCTGGTAACCTTAGGTCCCCCCGTCATGGCCTTGATGTGCCATTAACATCACTACCATGAATAGCATGTTCTCCCATGGGTGTGTGCACCACTTCCATCCCCATCAGCAATTGGCACCCATGATGTCGACCCCCCACAACTCCAAGGAATTTGATCCAGCTTGAAAAGATCCCCCTTTAGAGTATCACTTTATAGTTGTGCATTTACTCCACCAAATAGACCTCATCAGATTCCTTAGCACATGTTACAAGAACGATTCATAAATCCCCCTCATACCTCCATGAGCACTTTACCATTCACAATCCCCCTCGTATCATCACCCCCACAAGGACACCCATGAGGCCCCCACCCTCAAACACAACCAGTTCTATTCAGTTATCGCGTAGGTATATACTGCATAGCATCGTTTCATGGGGCACCCGTCTTTGCGTATGCAAATTATCCCTCACTTCATCATTGGAAAGTGTCCCCCGATCCACTCAAAACCATGGGGACTCCGCCCATCATCGAATTGGTCCCCCGATACACCTAAAACTGTGGGGACCCCACTGATATTCTTTATGCACAAACAAATATCCCTCGTCACCTCACATTGAGGGAACGGCATATTATTTTGGAAGAAACCCATGGTCGCCTTTGATCGATGTATTTGAGTCCCCATATGTTCAGCAATATCTATTTTATCGGTTACCATTAAAATTTGTTTTGCCTCTCCATCAAATCCCTTTCACTTATAGTTTGTTTCCAACAGTTTCAATCTGTGTCGTCCCAGAAGAAAATTTGTCGTCCTCGCTCCCCATGTTTACATCGATCAAAGGAATTTATGATCCCCACACTTATCAACTAGTATTGTGGTAGGTATGTCCGTCCACCAGTTGATTACAATATGATCTCAGTTCTCAGGATAAGACCCTTGTCTTATCATATACTTGAGCTCGCATCAACGTCAAAACACTATTTTATGAGAGTTGTGGTAGTTGTAGTTGTACCTTGGGATCCCTTTCAATCACTATATGGGATCACCTCGAACTTAGTAGGGAGAGTCATTAGTGCTCCCTAACTAAGTGGTTTCCCCTATTCTCAACGTCAACACATCATCGCATCAAGGGGAAACATACTTTTTAAGGTAGCAGTGTTCACATTTGGAAATCATGATAGCAGTCTATTCGATACGGTGAAGCCCTCAAGAAGATTTACATACCAAGTTTAGTCTCCCACCACAATGAGTTCATCATGGTCACCAGCAGTTCCACTTCTTCAATATTTTGCAGCAGCTCCAGGGGAATTTTCTCTAACATGGATTGATCCCACCTTCATCCATGTCCCGGCAACATAGTAGACTCAATACCTTTGTCCTCTCTCATTTTAATCACTTTGACAACATTTCATGAGCATGGGTATGCCCGCCTCATTTGTATAAAAACTATTCTTTATTACAGCTCCAATGGTTGTCACCAACATTCTTCCCCATGGGAGAACCTTATTTTTTCCACATATGCTTCGTCCTACGAAACAAGAGAGAAACAATAGAAAACACGATGCATTATCATCTCTACAGTACCCTCCAAGATTCATACATCAGGGAGCATATCTTAACGCCTAAAATTCATACACATGCGACATTTCGGTGATTCATCCAGTAAAGTGTCATCAACATAAATAATGCATCTAACCACATGCATCTAACCACATGCATCCTCAATTGATCCAAAACACAGCATGATTCCATAAGTGCCAAGAAATATTCAAAACAAGGGGTAGCACGGGTATTACAAAGTTGACCTGCATTATAATGCAGGTTACCTAAACAATGCTCGCGCTACACCCATGCAGATTTTCCTTCGATAGCCGCACTACTATCAAAACGGTAGGACCACTCACTCCAAATGACGCATTAAAGACTCAATCCTCCCCAACGATCAAAATTTGGCTCCTCACACACTTGGGGGGCATTAATCATCCCCCCTTGTGTACCTTGGAACTAGTTCATGAAGGAGGAGAGTTCACATTTGGATATAGTTGTTTGATGGCCACATCTTGGCCTATAAAAGGAATCCATTGGCATGAATTTTGTAGAGAGAAATTAGAACAAGGTTATGTTGTTGGATTTGAGTTGGAGCTTCCTATCCCACCATTTCCTACCATTGTGAGCATTCCCAAGCTTCCTTGTTGTGGCGTCCCCTCCCATCAGCCCAAGCAAGGGAGAGAGCATGACTCTGATTCCGGGCATCTAGCCCCATATCCCATAAGTAAAAATTCATTCATTGATAGCAAAAGACATGTACATATGCATATTGTAATTGAATACAGCGGAATTAAAATCATGTTTAATATCTAACATACATTCAACATTTTCATGACAGCCATTGAATAAATACATTGCAGAATTTAAACACATGAGGGTACTTATCTTCAACAAAGTAGTCCCGAGCAACCACCTATGCAACTGCAATGTTCCACCCAACCATAGGCCAACTGTGCTTATCAATCTCTTGATACAACTGCCACCCCCGACCTAGGCATGATTTCTACAAGGAACAAGGGAACAACAGACCCACACATAGCCAAACATACACCAAAATGAGCCAAGCCAATCTAAAATTGGGTTTATCAGGCTGCTAGAAGATGGAAAGGAAGAAATGCTAAGCTAGTGAGCTCAAGCACAGAGCCATGGATACCTCTACAAGATCTATCTAGCTTAGCACCCACAATACCTACACACCCAACACAAGGAAATATTCTCTTCACTGCTACACAATCCCTCAAGCCATACCTTCCTTTCTAGTGCTCTCAATGTGTGCATAGAAAAGTAGCCAAAGCCCTCTTGATCTTTCTGAGAGGTTACTCCCTTCACTAGGTTTATCAAGCCAATTATGTCCACTACCACTCCAAATTTCTTGCTCACAGGTTCAAACCAAAACAGGGATGCACATAACAGCAAAACCACAATTTCTGGGCATGAAGAAAAACGTTGGGCAACCAAAAACAAAAATAGCAATTGGGGAATCACCCTTGGAGAGAAAAACCGTTTCCAGAAAACGTTTGTGGGCACTCAAGGGACAAAAATGGCCTCCATAAACCCCAAATTCGTGGCTCCCTTCCTCCAAGTCATTGTGCAATACAAAAATGAGTTCCCAGGCATGGAAAATGTAGGAGATAGATGAAAAACGTGATGGGAAAAGCCCCAGCTAGCTCAGACTGCGTGAGAGGGCAAAGGCTTGGGCATTCAAGGGCCAAAACAACCTTCACACAGTCATTAACTGGAAGCAGGGAACCAACACGATTTTTGGGCAAAACCGTGACATCTTGGCACCTGAAATTGACACATACATAGTCACACAATTGATGGAAACATTCAAAAATGATTCTTGAGGTAGGAGATAACTGCTGGGTTCACAAAAATGATTTTTCCATAATGAAAACCAAATCTGGAAATTCAAAAACGATTCCACAACAATAAGGGGAAACATCAAGCTATCAAAACTTATCTATTGCTTCCCAATGGATTCTCCTCTTTCCCCATAGTCCAGCCAGCACAAAAACGGGATTCTCAGCTTGAAAACCAGTGAATTTACAACGTACTTCCTGAGAGAAACGCCCAACAAGCTTCCAAAACGTGAGAGAGTGAAGTCTGATCATGAATAATGGCTTGGGAAGGCAATTCGTGGGTGTTTTCTTGCCCAAGAAGAAAAAACACGATTTTCCATGAGGGTGGCTTTCCCATACTCGAATTTGGACAGCCATACCTCCCCAATCCCCAAGGCATTAACTACTTCACCCAACTCTTGGGAGAAATGAATGATTGGGAACCAAAGTCAACATGGTAGTTGAGGGTTTGATGGGTTCTCTCATTGACACTTGGCTTGACTTGATTGGCTCAAGGGTTTGAATGTTTTCCCTCCCAATTCCTTGTAAAATCATGCCCCCATCTCTTTTTGCATTGCATAGCTAGTTGTGGGTATTTTATTAGAATGCATATTTACAATTCCAATGTGCATGGCTAGCACGTAAACCATATGCATCAATAAATCGGTGGTGGGGCCTTGGCCTTGAGCTCCTCACCATGATTTTATAACAATTTTACATCATTTACATTTTAATGCAATGGGGTCAAACTTGGATATTACAATCCCCTCCCCCTTGGAATAACACCATCCTCGATGTTCCAACACTTAGGAATAATACCCACTTTACACATGCCTCAGAATTCGCAAATGGTGGCAGGTCTATCCTGCATTCATCTCTTGAATTTGAACTTTTAGGATCAAGTCCTTTTGCTTCCTCAAGCTGCTCCTACTGGATTTGATCTTCCAACTCTGCAATCGGGCATTGCTCCACAGCAATCCCTTCGTTTTATTCACCTTCCAGCTGATCTACAAGTCTGGAATTTTCATGGCTGCCATCTTTCTTGTTGTCATGGCACTACTTGAGGAATATTTTCAGCCAAAACCAATGGCTTTCACTATCTCACCTGTGAGATTCATCATGGCAATTCCTGTCAGGACAAGCATAACACAATATTAAAATTAGTCAATTAATTGCTCAATTGAAATGGAACGTCCATGCTTTACCCATGAGACTTCCACACATTTCATGCTTTCCCAACATACACATGAACTCGTTCATGTTCATCCTTTCACAGGGAAATAACTATTTCAGCATTCACAATTCATTTCAAGCAATAAACACAATCAACTTCCAGTCACAACATGCATTCAACAATCCTTTGTTTCTGAAATGCATCAATCAAAAATGAAAGAGAAGAGTAAGAGTTTCCCCCTCTTAGTCTTGTTCTAATCTAGAGCCACACCATCACTGTCGTTTCATGCTCCTTAGCCTCTTTCACTTCAATGTGAATGCTTGACTTGCCCATTCTTGGCTATGACACTTAGTGTCTAAGGTTTGTTTAAGGATTTTCAACGTGGGAGTCCTTCCCATTGTTGCCTATAGGACCTTTGGCTGCTAGGACCCACACATGTCCACTAGCACCATCTTTCATTACTGCTCATACTGAGATCTTTAGGACAGTCACATGTTCACATGCATCCTCCAGATGCTTTCATAGTCCTTGCTTCCAGTAATACCTACACTCAAACATTGAGTCAATTCATATGTTTAGTTTATTTCCATAGGGTTTGTCTCCAAACAAGAGTTTAAGAAATCATATACACACGTATTTCATAAGCAAGAAGTTGCAATGTAACCAAATACTTATCTGCATTGGATGTCTTCACTTTAGTCCATAGGCTCCTTCTTCGCTTTATAAGCCTTGGATTTCCTGTGGATGCAATAATGAATGTTGGGCCAGCACATAGGCTACTCCACAACCATTTGAATAGGCAATGACCAGCCAGTACGCCGACTGGGTTTCATCAATCATCTCATTTAGCAATATGCTAGGCTAGTGCTCCGACTGGTTTTATTAATTAATTAAAGAATGTTTGGCCTGAACGCCGGCTGCTCCACAACATCAAGTGGTTAATTCCCCCACCAACTATTCTCTGAATTTATAGAGCATCAATTACTCTCTGGATTTACCAAGAATTTATAGTGCACAACCAGCTACTCTCTGGTTTTACCAAGAATTTATAGTGCACAACCAGTTACTCTCTGGTTTACCAAGAATTTATAGTTCTTTTAGGGTCCGTGCTTCCTGCAATGACCAAGGTTTCCAACAAAGAAACCACAGTGTATTAGCTTAGCTGTTAGAAAACTTATACCTGAAATATTCATTATTCCAAGCAAGAAATAAATGAAAATGAATACTTATCTGTATTGTGCATTTCCTCGCTACTCCACAGGTTTCCTTCTCTACTTTACAAGCCTTGGATCACCTGTGGGGTGGATTCTTGGCCAGCACACATGCTGTTCCACACATCATCTGAATATGCAATGCCAAGCCAGTACGTCAACTAGGTTTATCAGGAATCCCAAAAATCAGTATGCTAAGCCAGTACACCGACTGGGTTTATCAAGCATTTCAAAAATCAGTATGCTAAGCCAGTACGCCGACTGGGTTTATCAAGCATTTCAAAAAACAGTATGCTAAGTCAGTACTCTGACTAGGTTTATCAAGCATACAAGGATCATTTCCAAGCCAGTTCTTCGACTGGGTTTGTCAGGAAATAACACCATTCACCAATACCTCCACAACATGCAAACAACCAATGCCAAGCTAGTACACCAACTAGGTTTATCAGGCATGCAACAACCATTTCCAAGCCAATACACCTTTTGGGTTTATCAGGCAACAAGAACCACACAATATGATTACATGGATCCTTCTCTTATGCAAACCAGTGGTTCCCTCCAGGAACTCCATAGGTGACTTACTTGACTGCAGGCTAGCATGGCCCCACAATACCCTACTCACACTGCACAAGGATGATGCCCCTTTTCCTGTTACAAAGCTCCTCGATCCCATCCATCTCTTCTAGTGTCCTTCAGTGTGAGCGTAGAAAGGTTACCACTGCCCATACAGTCCTCTTGAGCACCCTTCTTAACTTTGCCTCTTACGTGCAACACCAGAGTGCATCTATGTAGGTCATTCGTTTCACGGATGTATCTTTCCTTCATTTGCGAAAAATGGGGGCTCCCTTCTCTGAGTCAATAGTTCTTCGGTTTGCCACCTCAATCTTTTCACGTTTCATAACCCACACATGCCTTCTTGGCATAGTTTTACCATCTCACTCACATGCAGTGCAGCTGAGGTATTATCAAAATTCACAATGGCGTTTCACCCGAAACCCATTTCCAAAGCATGGGATCCTTCCCGTCTAGTTTGGCTTCTGCAGGCCATCATACATGGTCTTCCTGCAGTGTGTCATCCTGGCACACTTATCAAATAGCCAAACAGTCAGCAACATTTAACAATAAACTTCAAATATGATTGTTCCATAACCAATCAATGTCATTAATAACTAAATTCAATATGAATTTGTAACTCTGTCTCCTACAGAAATTGATTTTTTTAACCATGAGGCCATCCTCATATTGTTTGGCTCTCGTAAGTGGTATCACTTTGTCCATTATGGTTTTACACTTGCTACCATACATGAACATCCACCTACAACATGTCCTCCTAACACAATTTATATAATCCAAACAGTGATTAGCAATTATAAGCAAATTCTCAAATCTGAAATCTACAAATCTGTTTTCCTACAGAAATTAGATTTGCAATCATGAGATTATTCTCATAAATTTAAACCATAAAATTTTCAGATTTGTTTCATGCATACTTTACAACCATGAGAACCTTCTCATAGCCTTTGGCTTCTGCACATGGTAGATCCCAGTCTTTAATATGGACTTATCATCATTGCCATATGTAAGACTTTTCTACCTGAAAACTGAAACTTCAATCAGCCAAACACGTTGTGAGTATCTATGTATATAATCCTTTCATTGCCACAACAGTCACTGAAGTGATCTCATTTTTTTAACACTCAATAATTCAAACACCTTCAACTGTTAACATTTTAAATGCAATGAAATATATACATTCCTATATATGCATCATTGTCACAATAAAATTGCAAGACACAATCACATTATCCATGCAATTTAAATCAACTGTAAATACTCATTACTTCACATTCCATGCAATTCTGTCCTTCCAACAAAGCACTCTGGTAGCCCATCACATGTCTACCTTCTTCATGCAATCATTCTCCTGCATTCGCAGCAGTTCATGGAATGGTCTCAGTACTAACAATAGTTCACCATTTCATCTATCATCTAATTGCATTGAAATATATATATATATATATATATATATATATATATATATATATATCACAACCATGCATTCACACAACGCATCTCAACATGTGCACCCGCACATATGCATGCACATCCACAACATTTACATAATATTTTGATGTACATTCACTTAATGCATAACCCATGAATGCAACCTTGCATTAATCCATCAATGCTATGCATTCCAACATATTATGGCCTAACAATGCTTGTCTCATATGGCATACACTACCATAGGACCATAAGTCATCACATGCTTTGGTTGTTAAACTCACAACCAACATACACAAATGGCATGATATAATTTCATATGAATGCATTGAGATTTCTAGCAATTATAGGGTGTAAGGATCATTTCCTTCACTTACCCACACCTCACCATACTCGGTAGGTTAACGTTCCCATTCGGGCACTCAATACCACATGCAAACAATTCAACATAGTGAAGGTATCTCACCAAATCCTCTTTCAACATTCATGCAATTAAGCACAATTAACCATTACCTGCATGGTTGTTATTAACATTGCTTGATGTTACCTGATCAGTTGGCCTCTTACCAAGGCTACTCAGTCCTTTTGCCAACATCATGATCACAATTTGTTGCACCATCCTTTCTTCATAAGGTCATTGGTCACGTGCAACAACGTCATCAACTTCTTTAGCCATGCTTCAGTTGCCTTTGGTCCTATAACCAATGCGAACACAACTGATTATTAGCAACCACAATCATTATCTTAAGTGGATCATTGCATATGTAAAATCTCACTATTTTACCAGTATGCAATATCATATACACGCAAAACATTTTCACATGCACTGTGCAATGTTTATTGATATGCCATCTAGTGCATATTCATCTATGTAATCTTTTGCATTTTTAACATTCTTATGCCATAGTTTATATGCATGATAATTTCATAATTATAAATACGATAGAAAAACAGGGTTTAAGGAATTCTCCCTTTCCAATCCCTCATCATAGTATGGAATCCCTCTTCCATATCATAGTTGGTCTGATTACCTTCCAGTCATGCAATTCTAGAAATTGCCCATATTGACAACAATCTCTTTTTTTTTCTTTCTTTTTTTTTCCTTTTTTTAGCTCCTCCCTCTGCGACCGTCGCTAGATTTAACCTTAAAATCACCGACCTTGGAGCTGGATTTATCCCTAACTTCTGCGCCCGCAAACCTTCGTCGTTGTGATCGCGTCGCAGGTTTTAAGGCTAAAATTGTTGCTATTGTCGCGGATGTTAAGATTATTTTTGCCGCCATTGTCACGGATGTTAAGGTTAAAATTGTGGCGGGTGGCGCATCGCAAATTTTTTTGCCGCATGCATCACAAATATTAACGCTAATTCTACCGCCACACACGCAGAAGTTAACGTTAATTCTGCCACCATGCGCAAAAGTTAACCTTAACTTCGCCGACACAGCCTTCGGCAAAATTTCAAAACACTTGGAAAAATTTTGGAATTTTCTCTTCCTTTCGGCGCAGAATTAGCAACATCTCCACCGATCGTGTCGCAAGAGATAAGGCTAAAATCTCCGACCGCAAACCCTGCGACCACCGACCGCTTCCCTTCGGCGCAGAGTTAACAACTATTTCACCGATCGTTGCGGCGCTTTTGGGCTTATCTTTGCCGACAGAGTCGCAAGAGTTAGCCCAATTTTCGCCGCTGCCTACGCAGAAAATTAGTCTAACTTTGTCTGCCATGCGCGCATAAAGTTAGCTTAACTTTCGTCGCCACCACAGTCCTTAGGCAAAAAAAACTCAGAAAAACAGTTAGAAAAATTTTTGTAAAATTTTCAAAGACAGTTAGAATTCTTTTCTGGAAATGTCTCCTTCTTTTCTTTACAGAGGTGAGCTACTTACAGATCAAACTTGCATAAAACAGTAAAAGAATGCCAAGAACTTGCACCTCTGTTATGCCAAAATAAAACAGCAAAATAGTATAAGGATAACAAGAGGTTGCGCCTCCTTCTCTCCTTCATGGGGCAATCAACAAATACAAAAACAGAATGCTACTGCATTAGAAACAGTGTAAGTAAGCATTCAACCTGAAAAGGGATTTTCTCCCTCCTTCCTCACTTTCATAAGATGAAATCAACGCAAGCAATTTTGCAATAATCCCAAAAACAATCATGGGAATGATCTCCCATCTTAATCAAATAGAAGCTATGAGATCTTCAAGTTTCTCTAATTCATTTTAACTTCAAATATTACATACATATACACACAATGATTTATATCTCTATGAAAGGCCCAACAGCCGCAGTGTTGAATCATAAGCTCTTCAAACTGTTCAACCTTAGTCTGTTTAGGCCCAACATGGTAATCTGTGGTGTTTAGAAGGGGATCTTCCCTTGTAACTATGATCATACTTGGCCCATAGAGGCCCAATGTTGTAGCCTATGGCTCTGATACCACACTGTGGCATCCCCTCCCATCATCCCAAGCAAGGGAGAGAACATGACTCTGATTCCAGGCATCTAGCCCCATATCCCATAAGTAAAAATTCATTCATTGATAGCAAAAAACATGTACATATGCATATTGTAATTGAACACAGCGGAATTAAAATCATGTTTAATATCTAACATACATTCAACATTTTCATGACAGCCATTGAATAAATACATTGCAGAATTTAAACACATGAGAGTACTTATCTTCAACAAAGTAGTCTCGAGCAACCAGCTATGCAACTGCAACGTTCCACCCAACCATAGGCCAGCTATGCTTATCTATCTCTTGATACAACTACCACCCCCGAGTTGGGCATGATTTCTACAAGGAACAAGGGAACAACAGACCCACACATAGCCAAACATACACCAAAATGAGCCAAGCCAATCTACAATTGGATTTATCAAGCTGCTAGGAAATGGAAAGGAAGAATTGCTAAGCTAGTGAGCTCAAGCACATAGCCATGGATACCTCTACAAGATCTATCTATCTTGGCACCCAGAATACCTACACACCCAACACAAGGAAGTATTCTCTTCACTGCTGCACAGTCCCTCAAGCCATACCTTCCTTTCTAGTGCTCTCAGGGTGTGCATAGAAAAGTAGCCAAAGCCCTCTTGATCTTTCTGAGAGGTTACTCCCTTCACTAGGTTTATCAAGCCAATTCTGTCCACTACCACTCCAAATTTCTTGCTCACAGGTTCAAACCAAAACAGGGATGCACATAGCAGCAAAACCACAATTTCTGGGCATGAAGAAAAATGTTGGGAAACCAAAAATGAAAAATGGCAATTGGGGAATCACCATGGGAGAGCAAAACCATTTCCAGAAAACGTTTGTGGGCACTCAAGGGACAAAACGGCCTCCATAAACCCCAAATTTGTGGCTCCCTTCCTCCCAGCCATTGTGCAATACAAAAATGGGTTCCCAGGCATGGAAAATGCAAGAGATAGATGAAAAACATGATGGGAAAATCCCCAACTAGCTCGGACTGCGTGAGAGGGAAAAGGCTTGGGCATTCAAGGGCCAAAACGACCTTCACACAGTCATTAACTGGTAGCAGGGAATCAACACAATTTTTGGGCAAAACCGTGACAGGTTGGCACCTGAAATTGACACATACACAGTCACACAATTGATGGGAACATTCAAAAATGATTTCTAAGGTAGGAGATAACTGTTGGGTTCACAAAAACAATTTTTCCATAATGAAAACCAAATCTGGAAATTCAAAAACGATTTCACAACAATAAGGGGAAACAACAATCTATCAAAACTTATCTATTGCTTCCCAATGGTTTCTCCTCTTTCCCCACAGTCCATCCAACACAAAAACGAGATTCTCAGCTTGAAAACCAGTGAATTTGCAGCATACTTCCTGAGAGAAACGCCCAGCAAGCTTCCAAAACATGAGAGAGTGAAGTATGATCATGAATAATGGCTTGGGAAGGCAATTTGTGGGTGTTTTCTTGCCCAAGAAGAAAAAACACGATTTTCCGTGAGGGTGGCTTGCCCATACTCGAATTTGGACAGCCATACCTCCCCAATCCCCAAGGCATTAACTACTTCACCCAACTCTTGGGAGAAATGAATGATTGGGCACCAAAGTCAACATGGTAGTTGAAGGTTTGATGGGTTCTCTCATTAACACTTGGCTTGACTTGATTGGCTCAAGGGTTTGAATGTTTCCCTCCCAATTCCTTGTAAAATCATGCCCCCATCTCTTGTTGCATTGCATAGCTAGTTGTGGGTATTTTATTAGAATGCATATTTACAATTCCAATGTGCATGGCTAGCACGTAAACCATATGCATCAATAAATCGATGGTGGGGCCTTGGCCTTGAGCTCCTCACCGCGATTTTATAAAAATTTTACATCATTTACATTTTAATGCAATGGGGTCAAACTCGGGATATTACACTTGCCACCTACCATCAAGGGGCAAGTGTTTCTCTCCATTGTTGTTCCATCTACTTAGCATTTAGTTTAGACAAGAAAGGCCTCCCTAAGGGAGATTGTTGGCTTCCCTTGAATCCTTCACCTCCTAGGTGTTGTACAGCTATTCCATTGGGAAATACAAGAGTTTTTTAGCATATATTTGATTGTTGTTGAGGTTTGCATTCTCCCCCCATCTCTTTCATTTTGTTTTTATCAATATTTTCATGTTTGAATGTGAACTACACTAACAATCTCTTGCAGGATCACTTGGAGGAATACCAACCACCATCAAAAGGGGATCCAAGGAATGAGACCTTGCAGCAATCTACAAGGCTTAGACCCTCACCAAGTGGAAGAGTGCACTTGTGCAATTTTTTCCATAACAGCCTCCTAATTGATCAAGAACAAAAGCTTTTACAACAGCAGCAACCTGTTGTGTTAAAAGATCATTTTCCAAAGGGACAAAACATGACTTTTGGCGCCTACAGTTCTACTGAGGGAAATCAAAATGCCTCATATTCCAATCAATCTTATATCAACATGGTATGTTCGTACACTTTTTTACAAACTAGAGTGAAAAATTATAGTCAAGAACCATCATTAAAGGAGAAATAAATTCCTGATCCACATAACTCTCTCCATATTGAGAAGCCTGCCGATATTATGCCAAAGATACCGAAAGGTGTCTCCAAAAGAGACGATCCTAATGATTGGGTTGCTATCAACTATTTGATTGTTGAATATTTGTCCCAGAGGAACTCTTGCTTTCTATAGGAAATACTGACTTCGTTAATGCTTTAATGGAAAATTTTGATATGTCTGACATTAAACCTCGTTTATCGTATCATGTTGCTTTCCAAATTGACATAGTCCATGGTTCCAAAACTATTGGAAGAACTATTATTAATGAAATCACTTCTACGTGTGTCATAGTTATTTCTTGTTGGAGAGCTCTAGGGTCCCCATATTTAGTTCCTTCAACCACGTTACTTACAGCTTTTGATGGAAGGTCATTTCGACCTCATGGAATCCTCCCTTCTTTTGATATTGAGTTAGGAGGAAAAATAGTTTATGTAGAATTTGAAGTTGTAGACGCTCCCCTCGACTACAATATGTTGTTGGGAAGGAGCTGGACATATGCTATGTAAGCTATTGCATCATCCATGTTTTGAGTTTTTTTATTTCCTCACGAAGGAAGGATAGTCAAAATTGACCAATTATCCTATACCTAGAATAATCTTGCAACTCCTACGGACTCTAATATTCCATGTATTGATCGAACGCACCCAGCAACCGAGAGTATAGGGACATGAATGTATCTTTCACTCATGCGCACATTCAATATTATTGCTCCTATTAATTATATAGGTTCAACTAGTGTCAGGGATGACAATATTGTATCTGATCATTCCTCATAAGGAACATCCAATAGAACTGATCCTTTGATTCAGCCAACTCTATCTGAGTTAGTAGATTACTCCCCATACCATCAGCTAGTAGTACCTTTATCTATGGCACAGATAGCTTATCAATCCAATCAAAGTACCGCCACGAATTCAATTACAACTCCTTCAGTCTCATAGGAGTTGGATCTTGGTTACAATCCTACATGGGCTATGGATTCCTCCCATTCTATCGATTGTCTAGATATAGTTTTTCCTATAGATGAGGACATTATGGAAGCCATGATAGGACCCAAGAAACCTTGGGAATATATGCATCATTGTTCCTACTTCCTTCTAGCTTTAAATAGAATCGAAGATGAGGAATTCCATGTAAGACTACGTGGAAATATTGATCAACCCATTAATCCTTTAACTGAGCAAGGAATCTATGTTGAAGGAAATATGGAAAATATTTCTAAAAATAAGCGGATCAATATTTCCAAAGATCCAAATGTCGTAGAAAACATCTTTATCAATGAAAATTTTTATGAAGAAGAATTTTGTATTTATACCGACTTGTTTAAAGAGTTTCGCTACATTTTTTCCTGGTCGTATGAGGAGATGCCAAGCATCGACCCATCCATTGTTGAACATGAAATTCAAACATACCCAAATAACAAACTTTGTTCGACAAAAAATTTGTCCAATCAATCCTAGGAAAGTAGCATCTATTAAATATGAAGTCAAGAAACTTTTAAAAGTTGGCTTCATCTATCCTATTGCTATGACGTAATGGGTATCCAACCCAGTTCTAGTAGATAAAAAGCAAGGTACTATCATAGTTTATACTGAATTTTGCGATCTGAATAAATCTTGTCCTTAGGACAACTACCCCACACCATTCATTGATTATATTATTGATGAGTGTACGGAAAGTGAAATCTTTTCTTTTATGCATGGATTTTTTGGGCTATAATCAGATTTAGATTAAACCTGAGGATCCGCATAAAAATGCTTCCATTTTTCCTTGGGGAATTTTTTCTTATAGGAAGATGTCGTTGAGTTTCAAAAACGTCGGAGCTACATTCTAGGGTGCTATGAGTTTTTCCTTCCATGATATCAAACACATCGTAGAGCCTTATCTTGACGATCAACCTGCTCGATCTCGAAAGAGACAAGACCATCACGATCACTTGCACCTCATGTTTGAACGATGCATACATTATAAGATTCATTTGAATATTAATAAATGTGTCTTCTACATTGATTCTGTACATTTGTTAGGATTTATTGTATCCAACAAAGGAATCATGGTCGACCCTTTGAAAATTGAGGCTATTGTAAATTTGCATCCTCCTCATACCATTTGTCAGCTTCAAAGTTTACAGGGGAAAGTTAATTTTCTCTTTTATTGTAAACTACGCTAAAATAACCAAAGGATTCATGTGTTTGCTCAAGAAATATGTTCCATTCATATGGGATGAGGTTGCTCAAAGTTCATTTGAAGCCCTTAAAAAGGTATTATTGACATCCCCTTTACTTAGCCCACCAGATTTCACACGAGATTTCTTTTTGTATCTGGTCGCATCAGATTCTACGGTTGGTATAGTTTTAGTTCAGTAAGATGACCATCTCCAAGAGCATGTTATCTATTATCTTATTCGTGCGTAGCTAGGTCCTGAACTTCGCTATCCTCACGTCAAGAAATATGTTGTTGCAGCTATTTATGCTATCCCAAGACTCAAACACTATATTTTGTTGCAAACAACCACATTAGTCACAAATGTCAACCCTTTCCAGTTTGTTTTAACACAATGAATAATCGGGGGAAAATGTTGAAATCGATTTAATACTAAGAGGGGGGTGAATCATTATTAGCGCAGTTATCAGCGGTTTTTACCTTCTTTAAAATATTAGCCTTAAATTAATCTTGATCTTTAGTTATGCATCAAATATAAATAAAATCATTCATTCATATATGCACCAAGACAAAGAAAACATAACACACAATATTTTGGCGTGGAAACCCAAATGGGAGAAAACCATGAAATGCTCTTTTGTAATGAAAAAATTACATTCAAGGAAGCACTGACTTCCTATATTTACTAGCACCAACTGGAAGGATGGACCAACCCCCCATTTTTAAGGCACCGACCTGCAGGAAGAACCGACTCCCTATGTTCTCTAGCACCAACTGGAAGGAGGCTACAACCCCTTGTTCCTTTCCTCGTTCTGCCACCCAGATATCCAAAATAAGATGTTGTCTTACTGAACTTCCAACATGCACACACTTTTGATATTCTGATGTTCATTCTATTGTGTGCGCCTTCTATATCCATTCATATAGCTGTCACTTCTCTGCATACATCACTTGACATCTCATTCCACTCAATTCTTTAGTTCTACTTATGACTTACTTCATGTACTGTGTGCTACTTCAACAAATGCTGCAGATTGCAGTAAGGTTCACTCTATCGTTCTGTTGTTGTGCAACTGCACTCACCAACTAATAATGTGCTTCAATTGATAACTTGTTGCTTTAAGATTGTGCACCAGTATCAGATAGAACTACGCACTTACTGAGATGTGTCCATTCAGTTTAAGTGCCACAATCTTTCATACAATATGCGACATGATGCGCATCTTATGATTCGTCCTTCCGTTTTAACACACTTGCCTCAGATCATCCTCATTCTGACGCGCATACTAGATTTTGTTGTTGTTTTGTCATCGCGCATCTTATGGACTTCTCTGCTTCACACACTTCACTTCAACCTTTGTGCATCAACCAAAATTTTGCACATCATCATCTGATATACCTTAGTTATGTATCTACACTTCTTTCTTCCAAAACATATGTGACTATCTATGTGTTTCTTGTTTTACTATCATTTAGTCCTCACGCACTTGCGCATATTTTGCATTCTTCCTTTCAAGCTTTGCGCAATCGTCACAGATCTATAGCATCATATGCGCACCATTAGTTCAATCATTCCTTTGTTTGTGACCACTCGACTCCTCGCTAGATCATATTGTTCTATTCCTCGAGCCCTTGTTGCCCTGAATATACATGTCATGCATGGATTGTATGTCCACAAGTTGGTTGTGGCATTCCTTCTTCCTTGCTTCATGGATTATGCTTCTACCACATGTTATGTTTGGCGCCACTAATGTGACCTTTCTTTGTGGATTCTGCACATACATGGTCCTTGACTTGGTGGGACTTTCACCATTGTTGTACCATCACTTGTGGGTCTTACTCACTTTATGTATCAATGCTTTGTTGAGCTTGCACATACGTGATCTTCGACTTGGTGGGACTTTCACCCTTTTTGTACCATCACTTGTGGGTCTTGCGTACATGATGTATCAATTCTTTGTTGAGCTTGCGCATACATGATCTTCGACTTGGTGGGACTTTGATCCTTGATGTACCATTACTTGTGGGACTTGCACACTTGTTGTATCATCAGCTATGGAATTTTCCCATATAAATACTTCAACTACTACACCCTTCTTGGAACTTGTTCGCACTCCAACAATTGAAATCTTCTTTTGAATGGTGATGACTTGAGCAATTTCAAGACTTGCATAACTATTCAACTATCTCTTGTTCCATGTTTCTTGCGCCCTCCACTTGAATTTCCTGCGCACACTAGACTTTGTCCCATGTATTATTTGGCTTGCGTGTGCATTCTTATACCTTATGTCCAACCAACCCTTTAACTTGTACCTTGAAGGACTATGCCTGGATGGACTTGTGACCTGTTCAAGTACATGTTCATTATGTACTTCTTCAAACCGGATATGCATGGTGTACCCCTGGACACACTTCTTCATACTGGATGCAGCTTCTAGATATACTTCTTCACACTTGCATCCATATGCTTGAACATATACTTCTTCAAAATGGATTTTCAATACTTCTTCAAGATGGCATGGGAATACTGATTCCACTTGACTTCAATTGACATCAATGACTAAAAATGAATCAGTTGACATCCTTTTTTACATTAATTGACATCAATGACAACCAAAGTTCAACTATCTCCCCCTTTGGCATAGATGTCAACACCTTATGAATTTGTGCATAATCATCTTCTTGAACTTGTATGCTTCATCTATGCTTGTATTGGTACTCCCCTTGTGTGCATGCTCCCCTGAGTTCTTTGCTAGTTCGAACCTATGATATATGCGCATTCTATTGCTATTGTTTCTTATGCTTTATGTTACCTCTGCGCAGATCACGTGCTTTATGATTATTTTCACTGTATTGTTGCATGCTTAATGGTTTGATTCATCTTCATGCTTCTTCTTTGTATCTTCTTCATGCCATTTCTATAAAAATCTACTTCACGCTCTTTCACGTCTTCTTCATCATCTTTATTGCATGTCTTTCTTCGGTTGCATTGCGTCTTGGATTCATGTTTTGTCTCCACAGTTGTTTCACTTTTTAGCTTCATGAATCTTATTTTTATGATATTTCTTCCTAGTTGAATTCAACTTCACGTCATGTGTACTTTTTGCTTCATGCTTTTCTCCCCTTTTGACATCAATGGAAAATAGGCACCATTACTTGCACAATGTTAGGTTCTTCTTTCCTTTTGTTTTGCGTTGGCCTTTACTTATTTTCTCACAAGGATAACTCCCCTTGTCTTCGTGATTTTTCTTCTACATTGATATCCTGCAATCTGCATATTGATTTCATAATTATCTTTGATTGCTTTCCCTATACAGATGTTGTATTAATCACCTTCATCTTGATCTCTTGTTCCTGTCACAACACTTCATCACTTTTTGTGTAGTGACTCATGCATGCATTCTCTCATGCCAAATGCGCAATGCCAAACTTAATCCTTTACTGGTTTTGCACTTTCCATTGACTTCCTTTCTACGCCTGATTATTTCATCTATCACATTTACTGTGTTGTCGCAAGCCCTTGTCACATTTAATCTCGTCGCATTTGTTGTCATTCCAACCAAATATTTGTCACGTTTTTCATTCATCATCCAACTCGGCATAAAAGTGGACATAACACTCAGTTCGTGTGGCAACAATGACGTGTCACGATTGTACTTGAAATTTTGGGGAAACATCATTCATCACATAGAGGATTTCCTCTTTTTGTACTCCTTTCCAAAACCTATTAACTCTCGCATTCAATTTTGGTGACTCCACCACCTTCTTCAACTTGTGCGGTATTGAATGCACATCTCTTCAAATTAACTCTACATGTGTGAAGATCATCCATCTGATTCTATGAGATCTCAACGATAAAATTCCTAACTCATCATATTTTCCACTTATACCCTTATGTGTCACATTGCTACCTTATTTCTCACCTTTCTTTCCAATGGATTACTTCTACCAGAGAATGAACAACTCCCTTGAGAGTGTGCAACTAGTTGTTCAGTCGCAGCATTATGAATTTACACGCCTAAAAGTTGATATGGGATCTTGGAAATGCCAGATGAAGGACACGAAATTTCAACACCAGTACGTTCGGTCACATGTCCATTACGGGAAATCTGAACAATTGGCTCAACTGAGTCGTCGGGTTGACAATATGGAGCACCAGCAACATCATATTATGGACGAATTGTCCTTACTTCGGCCTCAACATACTGAGCCACCATCATCTGCAATTCTGCAACTTCTTCCTGTGCACCCTTCTTCAGAGTGTGTTGCATTAGTACCGGTAGACTTGGAGATTCGTCTTGCACACCAGCTAGACTCGGAACTTGACCTCGAATTGTGGATGTAGAAAACTTGTGCAATTATCAATTTTGCAGTCTTCACTAGTTTTCTTGTACAGATGTTTTTGGGCTTCGGCATGAAGTTCATTTTCATTGTAGAAGGCTCATGTAATTTTGTAAAGACATTAATTTTGAATACAAATCACACCTTTTGCACAGACTCATGTCTATCAATGATTGTATATTTATTCATTCAGTTATATGCAAGATTTTTCCCTTTTCGTGCCATAATAGTTTACTCATCAATTAATTGTTCTTCACTCCATCTCATGCAAGATATTTTATGCAACAACCATCACTTAGTAACAAACTGAATGTATGCACACAACTTCACTTTGCCTAAAACACTGAAGCTATTTTATGCAACTATTTTACTCAACACACAACTTTCTGCACTCTTGATAATTAATGCAACAAGCATCTTCAAACCCTACCTTCACTAACATACTCCTTGAATTATAAGATGCATTGTTTTAGAATTCAAGGGTCTCACCTAATCTTCTAAATATCGGTAGGAGAAGCAGCAATTGCTTGTTTCTTTGGATGTTCCTGGATTGTCTTCTTCTGCACACTTATGAGGAGATTTCCTTACCCAAGTTTTCTTGTGCACGCATCCATCTTGATTCTATACTTGATAATTTTCACATATACACAATAAGTCTTCATCTAAATAGTTTACTACTATTCGACGGTACAAATCCTTATGTGCAAAACCATCACATGCATAACATCTCACAGTTTGAAAATATTTTGCAACATGACCCAAGCAATTGCATCTTACGCACTTCATCCTATTGACACTTATTTGGTTAGTATATTGAGAAGAGTTGTAGTTGTTGAAGGAACCATCATACCTGAAGAAATTAACATGATTTGGGAAATGTTCTCTATCGCATACCTTCCTTGATGCCTTTTCATAACCAATACCTGTATTGTATTAGGGTGATCTCTGATCTTCCAGGATTTTGTTCAAGATTGATGTGTTTCCTTTGAAAGTGTCTTTACCTCATGTTCAATACTAGACTTGTTGCTTTCTTGATGTGTGTAATTCACTATGGGATCTTGGACTTGTTTCACAAGCTTGTCTTCTAAGCAAGATATTTCTTTGTCCTTTGGCTCAAGCTTACTTGTCAGCATCTTATTCATCTATGCTAATTCTTCCAAAGAAGCTTTTAATGCAGCTTTCTCTTCCTCAATCACTTTGACCTTGTCTTGTGCACAAATCAGTTGTATCCCATAGTTGGTCACTTCTTCACTAACCTTTGCATCAAAGGACTCTTGAAATAGCTAATCTTGTTCTTCATACTTCGACAGTTGCTCCTACAAGAATTTACTCTTCTTTTTTTACTTCTTTAATTCATCCATGGAACTAATCAATTCAACTTCCCAGTCTATTCCTGCAGCATCTTCTTCTTCCTTAGATTTATTATATGTCTTAACTTTTGCAACTAGCTTTGGAGGTGTTTTGAACGATCCACTAAGAAATTATTTGTCTAGTGATCCCAATTTTCTTTGCACAACTGGAGTATTCTTCGAACTATTCTACTTCTTCTCATCACTTCTTTATTGCACAAAGGCCATGAAAATCACTTATTTTGGTTCTTCATCGCAGTCACTTCCTTTAGATACATTGCCATCTTCCTCGGTGTACAAACTTTTCTTCTCTTTTGGGACCCTCCTTTTATTTTTGATTCTATGCTAAATGCGTGCAATTCTTCGTTCATGAGAAGTAGATTCTTCATCATTGTCACTATCGCCATCTTCTTTGTAAGGACACTTAGAATCAAAATGGCCTATTCCTCCACATTTGAAACATTCGAATGCAATTTATTTTTGTACTTACCTCATCCTCTTTTCAACTTCCTTACAAATTTTGACTCTTCATAATATGACTCATTGCAAGTGTCTTTGTCATGATCATGCTTATCCTTTCTAGTGGCTTTAAATGCATCTTCCTTTCTGGTTGGAATATCCTTCTCATTTCTCATCTCATATGATGTTAGGATCCCCTGAAGCTCATCATTTTTCAAATATTCAAGATTTGCTCTATCTTCCAATACAGACACCTTCACAGTGAATATTGAGGGTAGAGTTCTTATTATCTTTTGTACCACATATTCTTCTTCCAGAGTGACCCCAAGACTTTTGATCGCATTAACTATATCATCAACTCTTAAGAAGTAATAGGTAATGTTTTATTCATCTTTCATTATCAAGGATTCAAATAACCCAGAGTAGTTCTGCAACTTTGCTTTAGTTACCTTTTCATCACCTTCATAGACACCTATAAGTTTCTCCCATACTTCCTTGGCTAAGGCACAATGCATAACCTTGAAAAATTCATTATATGTTAAGCCACACAGAAGTGTGTTTCTGGCTCTTTCATTGCATTCATATATTCTCCTTTCAGCTAGATTAACTGGTACGACTGTTGGGACATTGTAACCATCAACAATGGACTGCCAGACATCTGCTCCCAATTATTGTAGATATACTTCCATCCTAACCTTCCAAAAGGTGTATTTGGTGCCATCAAACGTTGGTGCCTTGTTGGTAGAGAGAACTTCCTACTTGTCCATATCTACGCAGGGATCTATTACTGAAGACACTCGCTCCGATACCAATTGTTGGAATCGATTTAATACTCAGAGGGGGGGTGAATCAGTGTTAGATCAATTATCAACAGTTTTTACCTTCTTTGGCATATTAGTCTTAACTTAATATTGATCTTTAGTTATGCATCCAATATAAATAAAATCATTCATCCATATATGCACCAAGACAAAGAACACAAAACACACAAGATTTTGACGTGGAAACCCAAATGGGATAAAACCACAGAATGCTCTTTTGTAATGAAAAGATTGCATTCAAGGAAGCACCGACTTCCTATATTTACCAGCATCAACTAGAAGGAGGAAACGACCCCCTGGCCACCGACCTGGAGGAATCATTGACTCCCTGTGTTCTCCAGCACCAACTAGAATGAGGCTGCAACCCCATGTTCCTTGCCCTGTCCTACCACGCAGATATCCAAAATAAGATGTTGCCTTACTGAACTTCTAACATGCACACACTTCTGATCTACTGATGTTCGTTTTGTTGTGTGTTCCTTCTCTATGCAATCGTATAGCTGTCACTTCTCTGCATACATCACTTGACATCTCATTCCACTCAATTCTTCAATTTTGTTGATGGATTACTTCATGTACTATGTGCTACTTCAACAGATGTTGTATTTTGTGCCAAGGTTCACTCTGTCATTCTGCTACTGTGCAATTGCACTCACCAACTAATATTGTGCTTCAACTGATAACTTGATGCTCTGAGATTGTGCACCAGTATCAGATGGAACTGCGCACTTACTGAGATGTGTCAATTCGATTTAAGTGCCACAGAATTTTAGATAATCTGCGACATGTAGTGCATCTTATGATTCATCCTTTCGGTTTAACACACTTGCCTCAGATCATCCTCATCATGACCCACAGACTAGATTCTGCTTCTATTCTGTCATTGTGCATATGATGGAATTCTCTGCTTCGCACACTTCACTTCAACCTTCGTGCATTAACCAAACTTATGCACATCATCTAATATTCCTCAGTTCTATCTCTGTGCTTCTTTCTTCCAAAACATATGTGACTATATGCGTTTTGCTTGTGTTACTATCATTCAATCCTCACGCACTTACGCATCTTCTGCATTCTGCCTTTCTGTCTTTGCACAATCATCACATATCTATAGCATCATTTTGCACACCATCAGATCAATAATTCCTCTGCTTGTGTGCACTCAGCTCCTCGCTAGATCATACTGTTATGTTCCTCAAGCCCGTGATGCCCCTAATATAAATATGTATCTTCCACTTAGAATCTCTTTGATATTTCCATCAATATTACTTGAAATCTCCAACTTGCACCTATTTATACATGTCCTGCATGGATTGTATGTCAACAAGTTGGTTGTGGCATTCCTTCTTCCTTGCTTCACAGATTATGCTTTTTCCACATGTCGTGTTCTGCGCCGTTGATGTGTCCTTTCTTTGTGGATTCTGTGCATACATGGTCCTTGACTTGGTGGTACTTTCAACTTTGTTGTACCATCACTTGTGGGTCTTTCTCCCTTAATGTATAAATGCTTTGTTGAGTTTGCACATACGTGATCATCGACTTGGTGGAATTTTAACCCTTATTGTACCATCACTTGTGAGTCTTGCATACTTGATGTATCAATGCTTTGTTGAGCTTGTGCATACATGACCTTCTACTTGGTGGAACTTTGATCCTATCGGTACCATTACTTGTGCGACTTGCGCACTTGTTGTGTCGTCGGTTGTGGAATTTACTCATATACAAAATTCAACCGCTACACCCTTCTTGGAAATTGTGTGTGCTCCAACAACTGAAAGATTCTTCTGATTGGTTATGAATTGCACGCTTTCAATACTTGCATAACTGTTCAACCATCTATTTTTCCATGTTGCTTGCACACACTAGACTTTATCTCATGTATTCTTTGGATTGCTTGCACATTCTTCTACCTTATGTCCAACCAAGCCTTTAACTTGTACCTTAAAGGACTATGAATGGATGGACTTGTGACATGTTCAAGTACATGTGCCTTATGTACTTCTTTAAACTGGATATGCATGATGTACCCCTGGACACACTTCTTCATATTGGATGCAGCTTCTAGATATACTTCTTCACACTTGCATCCATATTATTGCACATATACTTCTTCAAAGTGGCTTTTCAATACTTCTTCAAGCTGGAATGGGAATACTGATTCCACTTGACTTCAATTGACATCAATGACTCAAACTGAATCAATTGGAATCCTTTTTTACATTAGTTGACATCAATGACAATCAAATTTCAACAATATCCCCCTTTGGCATTGATGTCAACACCTTATGAAGCTGTGCATAATAATATTCTTGAACTTGTATGCTTCATCTATTCTTGCCGTGGTACTCCCCCTATGTGCATGCTCCCCCTGCTTTGCTAGTTTGAACCTATGACATCTGCGCATTCTGCTACTAGTGTTTCTTTTTCTTTCTGTTACCTATGCACAGATCACATGCTTTATGATTATATGCATTACACTACTGCATGCTTCATGGTATACTTCATCTTCAAGCTTCTTCTTTGTATCTTCTTCATGCCATTTCTTCAAAAATATTCTTCATGCTCTTTCATGTCTTCTTCATCATCTTTCTTGCATGTCTTGCTTCGGCTGCATTGCGTCTTGGCTTCATGCTTTTTCTCCATAGTTGAATCACTTTTAGGCTTCATGAATCTTCTTTTTATGATGTTTCTTCAAAACCGCATTCAGCTTCATGATTTTCTCCCCCTTTGACATCAATGGCAAAGAGGCACCATTACTTACGCAATGTTAGGTTCTTCTTTCCTTTTGTTTTGCGTTGGCCTTTACTTATTTGCTCACAGGGATAAATCCCCTTGTCTTCATGCTTTTTATTCTACGATGATCTCATGCAATCTACATATTGCTTTCCCTGTACAGATGTTATATTAAACACGTTCATCTTGATCTCATGTTCCTATAACAACACTTCATCACTCTTTGCACAGTGACTCATGCATGCATCCTCTTGTGCCAAATACACAGTTCCAAACTTAATCCTTTACTGGTTTTTCACTTTCCATTGACTTCCTTTCTACATCTGTTTCATTTACTGCGTTGTCGCAAGGCCTTGTTTCATTTAATTTTGTCACATCCCTTGTCATGACAACCAAATATTTGGCATGTTTTTCATTCATTATCCAACTTGGAATAAAAGCAAACATGACACTTAGTTCATGTGGAAACAATGACGTGTCACGATCTTACTTGATCTTTTGTGGCAACATCATTCATCGCACATAGTATTTCCTCTTTTTGTACTCCATTCCAAAACCAATTAACTCTCACA
This sequence comes from Larix kaempferi, assembly GCA_027924585.1. Taxonomy (NCBI): domain Eukaryota; kingdom Viridiplantae; phylum Streptophyta; class Pinopsida; order Pinales; family Pinaceae; genus Larix; species Larix kaempferi. The sequence continues at coordinate 23,357,098 of BSBM01000887.1, forward strand.
TTCAATTTTGGCGACTCCGCCACCTTCTTCGACTTGCGCGATATTGAATGCACATCTCTTCAAATTAACTCTACATGCACGAAGATCATCCATCAGTTTTTATAAGAACTCAACGATAAAATGCTTCGTTCATCATCTTTTCCACTTCTGCCCTTTTGTGTCGAATTGCTACATTGTTTCTCGCCTTTCTTTCCAATGGCTTCCTTCTACCAAAGAATGAACAACTCCCTTGAGAGTGTGAGACTAGTTGTTCATTCGTAGCAGTTTGAATTTACACGCCTAAACGTTGATATGGGATCTTGGCAATGCCGAATGGAGGACACCAAGTTTCAACACCAGTACATTTAGTCACAGGTGAATTATGGCCAAGTTGAACAATTGGATCAACTGAGTCGTCGGGATGACAATCTAGAGCGCTAGCAACAGTATATTCTGGACAAACTGTCCTTACTTCGACCTCAGCATACTAAACCACCATCATCTAAAATTCTGCAACTTCTTCCTATGTGCCCTTCTTAATAGTGTACTGCGCTGGTACGGGTAGACTTGGAGCTTCTTCTTGCACACCAGTCGGACTCAGACATTGACCTCGAATTGCAGCTGTAGAAAACTTCTGCAATTCTCAATTTGTCATCTTCACTCGTTTTCTTGTACACACCTTTTTGGGATTCAAGATGAAGTTCATTTTCATTGTAGAAGGCTCATGTAATTTTGTAAAGACACTGATTTTGAATACAAATCACACCTTTTGTGCAGACTCATGTCTATCAATGATTGTATATTTTCTTCATTCAGTTATATGCAAGAGTTTTCCCTTTCTGTGCCATAATAATTTACTCATCAATTAATTTTTCTTCACTTCATCTCATGCAATATATTTTACGCAACAACCATCACTTAGTAACAAACTAAATGTATGCACACAACTTCACTTTGCCTGAAACACTGAAGCTATTTTCTACAATAATTTTACTCAACACACAACTTTATGCACTGAAGTTATTCTCAAGATCAACAGGAGAAGAATCAATTGCTTGCTGCTTTGGATGTACCTAGATTGTCTTCTTCTGCGCACTTCTGAGGAGATTTCCTTACCCAATTTTTCTTATGGGAACTTCCATATTGAATCTGTACTTGATCATTTTCACCTTTGCGCAATAAGTCTTCATCTGAACAGTTTACTACTCCTTGACAGTACAAATCCTTATGTCCAAAACCATCACATGCATAGCATCTCATAAATTTACAATATTTTGCAACCTGACCCAAGCGATTTCATCTTACGCACTTCATCCTATTGACACTTCTTTGGTTAGTATATTTAGAAGAGTTGTAGTTGTTGAAGGAGCCATCATACCTAAAGGACTTAACATGATTTGGGAAATGTTCTCTATCAAATAACTTCCTTGATACCTTTTTATAACCATGACCTGTTTTGTCTTCTAGTCATCTCTTATCTTCCAGGATTTTGTTCAAGATTGATGTGATTCCTTTGAATTTGTTCTTTACTTCATATTCAATACTAGACTTGTTTCTTTCTTGATGTGCACAATTCACTATGGGATCTTGGACTTGTTTCACAAGCTTGTCTTCTAAGCAAGATATTTATTTGTCCTTTGACTAAACCTAACTTGTCAGCATCTTATTCATCTGCGCTAATTATTCCAAAGAATATTTTAATGAATCTTTCTCTTCCTCGAGCACTTTGACCTTGTCTTATGTGCAAATCAGTTGTATCCCATAGTTGGTCACTTCTTCACTAACCTTTACACCAAGGGACTCTTGAAATATCTCATCATGTGCTTCATACTTTGATAGATTCTCTGCAAGAATTTACTCTTCTTTCTTGAATTCTTTAATTCATCCAGGGCACTAATCAATTCACCCTCCCAGTCCATGTCTACATAATCTTCTTCTTCCTTAGATTGATTATCTGTCTTAACTTCTGCAACTGGCTTTGGAGGTGTTTTGAACAATCCACTAAAGAAGTATTTGTCTAGTGATCCCGGTTTGTTTTGCGCAACTAGAGTATTCTTCGAACTATTCTTCTTCTTTTCATCACTGCTTTCTTCCACAAAGGCCATGAAAAGCACTTCTATTTGTTCTTCGTCACAGTCACTTCCTTTAGATACATTGTCATCTTCCTCATGGTACAAACTTTTCTTCTGTTTTGGGAACCTCCTTTTATTTTCAGGTCTATGTTGAGTGCATGCAGTTCTTCGTTCATGAGAAATAGATTCTTCATCGTTGTCGCTATCTCCATCTTCTCTGTAAGGACACTTAGAAGCAAAATGTCCTATTCATCTACATTTGAAAGGAAATTTATTTTTGTACTTACCTCGTCCTCTTTTAAACTTCCTTACAAAGTTTGACGCATCATCATCTGATTCATTGCAAGAGTCTTTGTCATGGTTGTGCTTATCCTTTATAGTGGCTTTAAAAGTAGCTTCCTTTCTGGTGGGAATCTCCTTCTCAGTTCTCATCTCATATGTTGTTAGGATCCCCTAAAGCTTGTCCTTTTTCAAATCTTCAAGATTTGCTCTATCTTCCAATACAGACACCTTCGCATCGAATCTTGAGGGCAGATTTCTCAGTATCTTATGTACCACGGATTCTTCTTTCAAAGTGACCCCAAGACTTTTGATTGCATTAACTATCTCATCAACTCTTAAGAAGTAAGAGGTAATGTTTTCTTCATCTTTCATTCTCAAGGATTCAAATAAACCAGAGTAGTTCTGCAATTTTGCTTTCTTTACCTTTTTGTCACCTTCATAGACACCTTTGAGTTTCTCCCAGACTTCCTTGGCTAAGGCGCAGTGCATAACCTTGACAAATTCATTATTTGTTAACCCACACAGTAGTGCGTTTCTAGATCTTACATTGAATTCATATATTATCCTTTCAGCTAGATTAATTGGTACGACTACTGGGACAGTGTAACCATCAACAATGGACTGTTAGACATATTCTCCTAGTGATTGTAGATATACTTCCATCATAACCTTGCAGAAGGTGTAGTTGGTGCCATCAAACCTTGGTGCTCTGTTGGTAGAAAGACCTTCCTGCTTGTCCTTATATGTGCAAGGATCTATCTTCCAGATGTTAATATGTTACTAAAGACACCCGCTCTAATACCAATTGTTGGAATTGATTTAATACTGAGAGGGGGGTGAATCAGTATTAGCGCAATTATCAGCAGTTTTTACCTTCTTTAACAGATTAGTCTTAACTTAATCTTGATATTTATTTATGCATCCAATATAAATAAAATCATTCGTCCATATATGCACCAAGACAAAGAGCACAGAACACACATGATTTTGACGTGGAAACCCAAATGGGAGAAAACCAAAGAATGTTCTTTTTTAATGAAAGATTACATTTAAGGAAGCATTGACTTCCTATATTTACCAGCACCAACTTGAAGGAGGCACTGACCCCCTGGTTTTATAGGAACCAACCTGAAGGAAGCACCAATTCCTTGTGTTCTCTGGCACCAACTAGAAGGAGGATACGACCCCTTGTTCCTTGCCTCGTCCTGCCACCCAGATATCCAAAATAAGATATTTCCTTACTGAACTTCCAACATGCACACACTTATGATCTTCTGATGTTTGTTCTGTTGTGCGTACCTTTTGTATGCGGTCATATAGCTGTCACTTCTCTGCATACATCACTTGACTTCTCATTCCAGTCAATTCTCCAATTCTATTGATGACTTACTTTATGTACTATGTGCTACTTCAATAGATGTTGTAGTTTGTGCCATGATTCACTTTGTCATTCTGCTGCTATGCAACTGCACTCACCAACTAATATTGTGCTTCAATTGATAACTTGATGCTCTGAGATTGCGAACCAGTATCAGATGGAACTACACACTTAATTAGATGTGTCCATTCAGTTTAAGTACCACATTCTTTCAGACAATCTGGGACATGAAGTGAATCTTATGATTCGTCCTTTTGGTTTAACACACTTGCCTCATATCATCCTCATCATGACGCGCATACTAGATTTTGCTGCCATTCTGTCGTCGTGCATCTGATGGACTTCTCTGCTTCGCACACTTCACTTCAACCTTCATGCATCAGCCAAACTTATGTGCATCATCTAATATACCTCAGTTATGTCTCTACGCTTCTTTCTTCTCTATGACTATTTGCGTGCTTCTTGTGTTACTATCATTCAGTCATCACGCACTTCTACATATTCTGCATTTTTCTTTTCAGTCTTTGCACAATCGTCACAAATTTATAGCATCATTCTGCACACCATCAGTTCAATCATTCCTTTGCTTGTGCGCATTCGGATCCTCGCTAGATCATACTGTTATGTTCCTCGAGCTCGCGATGCCCCGAATATAAATATGTATCTTATACTTAGAAGCTCTTTGATCTTTCCATCAAGCTTACTTGAAATCTCCAACTTGCATCCCTATTTATACATGTCCTGCATGGATTGTATTTCCACAATTTGGTTGTGGCATTCCTTCTTCCTTGCTTCACGGATTATGCTACTGCCACATGCCATGTTCTTCGCCGTTGATGTGTCCTTTCTTTGTGGGTTCTGCGCATACATGGTGCTTGACTTGGTTGGACTTTCACCCTTCTTGTACCATCACTTGTAGGTCATGCACACTTGATATATAAATGCTTTGTTGAGCTTGCACATATGTGATGTTTAACTTGGTGGGATTTTTATCATTGTTGTACCATCACTTATGGGTCATGTGTACTTGATGTATCAATGCTTTGCTAAGCTTGCGCATGCATTATCTTCAACTTGGTGGGACTTTGATCCTTGTTGTACCATTACTTGTGGGACTTGCACACTTGTTGTGTCGTCAGCTATGGAATTTGATCATATACAGACTTCAATGGATACACCCTTCTTGGAACTTGTGCATGCTCCAACAACTAAAAGCTTGTTATGGTTGGTGATGACTTGCGTGCTTTTAGGACTTGCATAATTGTTCAACCATCTCTTGTTCCATGTTTCTTGCGCACTCCACTTGACTTGCTTGCACACACTATAATTTGTCCCATGTATTGTTTAGTTTGCTTGTGCATTCTTCTACCTTCTATCCAACCAACCATTTAACTTTTACCTTGAACGGCTATGACTGGATGGACTTGTGACTTGTTCAAGTACATGTTCCTTATGTACTTATTCAAACTAGATATGCATGATGTACCCCTGGACACACTTCGTCATATTGGATGCAGCTTCTAGATATACTTGTTCACACTTGCATCCATATGCTTGCGCATATACTACTTCAAAGTGGCTTTTCAATACTTCTTCAAGCTCGCATGGAAATATTAATTCCACTTGACTTCAATTGACATCAATGACTCAAACTGAATCAATTGACATCCTTTTTTACATTAGTTGACATCAATGACAACCAAAGTTCAACAGAAAATACAATAGGTGGATTGTCATTTTGCAAGAGTTCGATTTGCAATTTCTATCTACAAAATCAAAAAATATTTAGTATTCACTGAACTCATTTCAGAGTTCCCGAATGAAGAAAAACCCAACATTGAAGAAGACATATTCCCTGATGAGCACATCTTCCTAATTTTTTCATCCGTCCCTTGTTATGGAGACATTTTAATATATCTCTAGACTCTGAAGTGTTCATTTAATTTTTCAAGGGATGATCGACGATGTTTATGTCATAACACGAAGAATTATCTTAGCGTCCGTGATACTTTATACCGAAGACGAGTTGATTCCATTTTGCGTCGTTGTTTAACCCTCGAAAAAGATGAGATTGTCTTAAATGATACCCATGTTGGAGCATGTGGGGGTCATTTGTTTGGGTTGGAAACAACCCAAAATATTTTACATGCTGGTTATTTGGAAAATGGAATTGAACTTATGCGCTAGATTGTGCGAAATCGAAAGATTTACAAAAAAAAAAACAAGGGCGTTTCCCTCGACCCACCCTGCAGTGGCGGAATCCACACAGGAGCAATTTCCCTTGACCCCCGTCATCTCCCTGAGACAGTCGTTGATTTTGAGAAAATCATGTTGTGATGACAGGACTCATGGAAATGGAAATTATTTTGGTATTTTTAAGAATGTAATGAGGCTAGAATGCAAAAGAATCAACAAAAGGGTTCTTATTTTGAAATGAGTTTCCAATTGTTTCAAATAGCAGGTAAAGGAAATCCTCTAGGCTTGATTGAGCAAGAAATTCATTATGGGTGACCTCCAAAGAAACCCAAATTTTGGGAAAGGCTTTACATGATCGTGCAGGAATACTAGATATGGAAGTAACTCAAAGTGAGTAAATTTTATGGTATCAACATCATGGTAATGGTGGTATAAAAATAAAAGTGGAGGCGCATTTGGGATCATGATCATGGTAAAATTGCTAGTTAGCTAGCAATATGAAGAATTGAAGCAAGCCTGGTTGGATGCTTAGTGACAAGGTAGTTCCACTAATGAGCAAGGATACTCAATTGAGAATTCACGTTAACATGTGGAAAAACATGTTGAATGGATAAGAATATACTCTTGCAGATTGTATTTTATATGCACGAGATGGAATAAGGGAACTAAAAGGAAGTGATGTTCCTTAGCTAGAATGTATGAAATGCATTCTCCATGCTTGGAATGTGCAATATGAATTGCATAGAGGGGTTTTGGAAGCCTTAGTAAGAGTAAATAGTTGTAATATGAATTATGGAGGAGTGATAGTTGTGTCTAATCATTGGAGGGTGAAAGGGACCAATAATGGGCATTGGTGCCTTGGATAAGAACACATCCAATGTATTATTGTTAGTAATAGATGCAATTTGAATTGAAAGGAAGATCCATGGGAGCTCTTGATCATCAAAGATGGATATTGTATTCCATGAAATAATGCTCAACAAGTAATGGAATAGGTTATCGAGGAAGGGACATGTAACTTATAAATATGATGGGTAAATCATCCTTGTGGGCAAGTGCATGCATTATCAGAGAAGTTGCAAGATGTGAGTAAGTAATGAGAATGGGTAAGCAATGCCATTCTCCCAAAAGTTGTCACTCATAGGAATAAGACATCCCAATATGTGGAATTGGCATGTGGCTCATGATAATGACATGGTGGCCGTGCAAAGGCTGCTAATTGGGGAATGAGGCATTCCCATGTGTGAATCAAGTATGTGGTTCTGAATTGCAGCAAATATTTCTGTGAGAAAGAAAATGAAGTATCATAGTTGAATAAGGTACAAGGGCATATAATGGACCTGGAAAAGACTCCTTATGGATTGTTATTGAATCAATTGCAGTGTTGATTGGTGCTAGGAAGTTAAGAAAGGTCGAGTTGAACTTGGCCATAATTTCCTAAAGCAATTGGAGCAGTAAGGCAATGTTGATAAAGAGGGAAATTTCTCACCTTAAACTATTTATGTTTATAGCATAAGAATTGCATGCTTGGAAAGTAGCAAGTAGGAATGTTATACATGAGTATATGTATTGAATTGCCACTTGGTGAGAAGATCATAGCTAACAATTGATTGTGTGCTTGGTAGAGAGGCCATGAAATTGGATCAGTTATGATGTGGAAGAGGAAATTCCATGCTATGATGAGGGATTGGAAAGGGAGAATTCCTTAACTCCTCTCTTTCTATTGTATTTATATTTTATGAGTTTTATATATAGAAAATTATGGCATAGGAATGTTGAAAATGCAAGAGATCATATAGATGAAATGAACATGCACTAGTGGGCACATTAATGAATATTGCATAGTGCATGTGAAGGTGTTTGTGCATATATATGATATTGCATGTTGGTAAAATAGTGAGGTTTTACATATGCAATGAGCCACTTAAGATAATTATTGTGGTTGTTAACAATTAGTGGTGTTGGCATTGGTTGTAGGACCAAAGACAACTGAATCATGGCTAAATATGTTGATGATGTTGTTGCATGTGACCAACAACCTTATAAAGAAAGGTTGGTGCAACAAATCTATGATCACGAGGATGGTGGAAGGATGGTGTAATCCTTTGCAAGAGACCAACTAATCAAGTAACATCAAAGATGTTAATGGAAGCCATGCAGGTAATGGTTTATTTATGATTACGTACAAAAAGGGGATTTAGTAAGAATCCCTTTAGCCATACTTAGTAATCGTAAATTGGTATGTATGTGATGATGAATGCATTTATGCGAACATTATCCCACCGAGAATGGTGAGGTATAGGGTAGTAAGGACAATGAGCCTTATAATACCTAATTGTTTAGAATTTTGAATGCATTCATATGAAAATATATCATGCCATGTGTATATGTTGGTTATGAGTTTAATAACCAAAGGAAGTAGGGACTTATGGTCGTTTTGTGGTAGTGCATGTCATATGAGATAGTCATGGTTAAGGCCATACTGTGGTTGGAATGGTAATGTTATGATGCTACACAAGTATCCCATGAAATCCCTATTGGTGTTAATTTGGGATGAAACCTCTTTTCCAACAACCAAGGAGTGAGAAAACTCCTGATGTATTGTTTGGGTGGAGAAGGAAGGCACCCAGATAAGTTAACCAAGTGATTGGGGAGATGGTTGGGTGATGTGTTGAGGAAATAGCCATACTTTCCAAAACATCGTGGTGGAATGCATGACATGACATTATGGTATTCATGAATCAATGCAAGGAGGCATTGAGTGAATGCACATTAAAATATTATGTAAACTTTGTGATTGTTTCTACATATGTGTGGGTACATATGTTGAGAGGCATTGTGTGAATGCATGGTTGTGGCATATATTTCATTGCAATTCATTAATAACTAAAATGATAGAATTGTTGGCAATTATGAGATCATTTCATGAGCTGACATGGATGCATGAAGAAGGTAGTCATGTTTGATGGGATACCAAGATCTGTTGGGAGGACAGAGTTCCCTGAATGGATATGATTGTATAATCATGAGAATTGGAATTTTTATTTAAATGTGCATAGATAATGTGATTGTATCTTGCAATTTCATTGTGATAATGATGCACATGAAGTAAATGTATTTCATTGTCTTTGAGATAATAACAACTGATAGTGTTTGAATTATTGAGTATTATAATTTTGAGATCACTTCAGTGACTATTGTAACAATGAAAATATTATATGCATGGATATTCACGAAGTGTTTGACTGATTGAAAATTTCATATTACAGGTAGAATTGTCTTGGATATGGTAATGTGGGTAAGTCCATAATAAAGATTGGAATCTACCATGTACAAAAGCCAAAAATTATGAGAAGGGTCTCATGGTTGTGAAATTTAACTTATGTATGGAACATATGGTAAATTTCATATTTGATATTTTGCTAATAATTACTAATGACTGTTCGACTTGTCTAGAATTGTGTCAAGAGGATGTGTTGTAGGTGGATTTTCATGTTATGGTAGCAAGTGTAAAACCATAATGGACAGAGTGATACCACTTACAAGATCCAAACAATATGAGGATTGTATCATGGTTAAAGAAATATAATTTATGTAGGAGACAGAATTGTAATTTGGATTTGAATCTGATTATTAATGTCATTTATTGGATGATTGTTTGTGAATTGTGTCAGGAGGCCACATTACAGGAAGACCAATTGTTATGGCATGCAAGAGCTAAACATCATGAGAAGGAACTCATGTTTTGGAAATCTAGTTTCCATATGAAACAAATTTGAAACATTGTGATTGAAACTATTATGATGACCTATCATGTGAACTGCATGATTGTATGTAATGCAGGTGAGATGGTGGAAATATGCCATTGGGGAAGATGTCAGCTGTTAAGGCCAAGAATGTAAAAGAATGCCAGAGGTGGCTTGGGTTTGAGAAACCCTGTAAAAATTCCTTACATGTGCTTGTCTCTCCACGGTGCTATTAAACCCAGTAAGAGCATGGGTACTTGGGAGGCTTTTATGGGCATTGGTAACCTTTCTACACTCACACTGAAGAGCACTCGAGGGATTGGTATGCCCAAGGGACTGTGTAGCATAGAAGGGGTACCATCCTTGTGTTTTGTAAGTGGGTATTGTGGGGCCATGCTAGCCTGTGTTCAAGAGAGTTACCAATGGTGTTCCTGGAGGGAACCACTGGTTTGCATAGGAGAAGGAACCACGTAATCGTATTATGTTATTTTATTGCCTCATAAACCCAGTAGAGACGTTGGCTTGGAAATGGTTGTTGTATGCTTGATAAATCCAGTCGGAGAACTGGCTTAGCATACTAGTTAATGGAATGCCTGATAAACGAAGTTGGCGTACTGGCTTGGCATTGGTCATTTTGAATGATGTGGTGCAACTAGTGTGTTGACATAATATTTGTTTTATACATATGGACAGGTGATCTGAGGCTTGCAGAAACTTGGTTACCTATCGATGCACACCCTGAAGAGCACTGGAAGGGGTGGGTACGCTCGAGGGACTATGTAGCAGAGAAGAGGTACCATGCTTGTGTTGGGTGGGGCACGTGTTGTGGGTGCCATAGTTTTCTGAAGTCAATGCGGGATACTTGTGGAGCTAAAGGAAGATGCTCATGCAGATAAGTATTTGATTTATCTTGCATCTTATTTCTTATTCAATGTGAATATACGTGTGTATATGATTCAGATATGGTTTTTAAACTCTTGTTAAGAGATGAATCCTATGAGAATGGATTTGACGTATGAATTGACTCATTGTTTGAGTATAGGTATTGTTGGATGCAAGGACCTTGAATGCATTTTAAGGATGCAATGGACATGTGGTTGTCCTAAAAGGCTTAGTATGAGAAGCTAAAGATTGGAAAGAGATCCAATGGACGTTGATGAAGATAGAGAAAGGCATTTTGGTTGCACCTGAAAAGAAAGACATGGAACCATGCTAAAAAAAAAAAGAACACCGAGGACAGTGTTATTTCAAGGGGGAGGGGATTGTAATATCCCGATTTTGACCCCATTGCATTAAAAATGTAAATGATGTAATATCATTATAAAATCATGGTGAGGAGCTCAAGGCCAAGGCCCCACTATCGATTTATATTTAAAATTGATGCATATGGTTTGTGTGCTATCCAGGCACAATAGAAATTGTAAATATCATGTAAATATGCATTTTAATAAAATACCCACAACTAGTTATGCAATGCAATGCAACAAGAGTATGGGGGCATGATTTTTACAAGGAATTGGAAGGGAAATATTCAAACCCTTGAACCAATCAAGTCAAGCCAAGTGTCGATGAGAGAACCCATAAACCCTCAACTACCCATATTGACTTTTGTAGCCAATCATTTATTTGTCCCAAGAGTTGGTTGAGATAGTTAATGCTTTGGGGAATGGAGAGGTATGGCTGTCCAAATTCGGGTATGGACAAGCCACCATTTTTGGAAAACGTGTTTTGGCTTCTTGGGAAAGAAAAGATCCATGAAATTTCTCCCTAATCCATTATTCATCAACCGAATGATCTCTCTCACGCAGTTCTACCAAGCTTGAGGACAAGATTGAAGGAGATAAGAACTTCGGAGCATGGAATTATAAAGTACTTCTTATACTAGAAGAGCATGATTTGGGGACCATGTACGCAAGAAGAAGCTCGACAGATAGTAAGAGAAGAGAAAGAACAAGAAGAAAGAACATTCTCGTGAGAATAAAATATTTCAGAAGAAGGACCCCTCACAGCTCAAATGTTTCACTTGTGAGAAGAAATTACACTTTACGAAAGATTGTCCCAAGAAGAAAGGAAAGAAGAAGAGACACCGTACTCACATCACAGAAGATGATGAACCAGTCAAGAAGAAAGCTAAAGAAGATTCTTCCAGTGATGAGGAACATGTATTTTGATCTAGAAGAATTCAACCAGGAAGATGGAAGAACCTCTTATCCATTTCAGCATTGGATAAGAAGGGATGTAGTTGTGATGGGTGATGAAGAAGAAGGGACACACAAATTCAACATAGTACATAGTTCCATGTGATCTATGGTGCAGAAACGAAGAGGAATCTTGCCGCGTAGTTTGAGATGAAAGACCTGGGTATGATGCATTACTTCTTAGGTCTTGAGGTGTGGCAGAATTCAGAGGAACTTTTCTTGATTCAAGGAAAGTATGCGGTAGAGATCTTGAAGAGATTCGAGATGATGGATTGTAAGGCCATGGCCACACCTATGGCATCGAATATGAAGTTTCTAAGTGATACTTCTTCAGAATTGGTGGATGCCATAGTGTATCGGCAGATGATTAGTTCATTGATGTATTTGACGAACACAAGGCCAGACTTATGCTTTGCGGTGAACACTCTGCGTTAATATATGGTAGAGTCGAGACATGTTCACTTGGTTGCAGCAAAGAATGTGATGAGGTACCTGAAGGGTACGGTTGATTATGGTCTCAGGTATGCATCGAATCAAAAGATTAACCTACAAGGTTATGTGGATACAGATTGGGCGAGGAGTGTCACAGACATAAAGAGCACATCAGGGTGTTGTTTCAGTTTGGGATCGGGTATGATCTCATGGTTCAGTAGGAAGCAGACAAGTGTGGCACTCAGTATAGCCAAAGCCAAGTATATGGCAGCCTGTTCGGCAAGCTGCGAGGTAGTGTGGTTTCGGAAGTTGCTATCAGGATTGTTTGATCTCGAGTTAGAGGCGACTTGTGTCTTCTGTGACAACCAGAGTTGTGTGAAGTTGTTGAATAACCTAGTGTTCCATGACAAGTCGAAGCACATCAATATTAGGTATCACTATATCCGGTATATGGTGCAGAAGGGAGCAGTGAGACTCTAGTATATAGAAACAAAGGAGCAGATAGTCGATGTGTTGACCAAGCCTCTATCGAGAGTGAAGTTTGAGTACTTCAGGGACAATCTTGGAGTGGCTTAGATCAAGAGGGAGTGATGAACTCGGATGAGGTAACAGGTAGTCACGGGTCATGTGATGTAATTGAGTCTCCTAGGCTACGAGAGGATCTCGACCAGCGGTGAGCTAACGCTAGTGGTTTTGGTGTACAATGTAATGGATGCTCCTGGTTGAACCCACCAGGTGCCTTGATCGATTTTTGGAAGAGGACAGTTGCATATGGTATGAAAAAGGACCAACTCTGCAGGATATCTACATCAAGTATGAAACAAGATTGACTCTATAGTGGTGTGCATCCAGTATGAAATAGGCCTATCTCTACAGGATATCTACATCCACTATGAAAAAGGAATGGCTCTGTATTGGTGTGCATATAGTATGAAACCGAAATGTCTCTACAAGATATCTAAATCAAGTATGAAACAGGATAGGCTCTGTAGTGGTGAGCATCCAGTATGAAACAGGAGTGGCTATGCGGGATATCTACATCTTGTATGAAACACGACTGGCTTTGTAGTGGTTACTGGTTGCATCTCAAGAGGTGGTATCACTAGGGGAGATCCCAATATTGGTTCTTCAACATATTGGTTGAATTGGTGTTGTAGGATCTATGACAGACTGGATTGAGCAAGTGCATGTTGATTGGTGGATTCTAGTGTGCTTGGTTGTATCTCCAAGGGTTGGATCCCAGTATAACTAGTCAATCATCAAGGGGAGATCCCAACGAGAAATCCCTAGATTGGATCTAGACATCCAGCATGAAAAAGGGTTGCCTCTGTTGAGAGAAAGCCCTAGATTGGATCTAAGCCACATCCAGCATGAAAAAGGGTTGGCTCTGTGGAGAGTTGCAACCAACATGAAAAAAGGCTAGCATTGCAAGGCACATCCAGCATGAAAAAGGGTTGACTTCATGAAACTTCTTATGATATATAGATTCAAGATATGTCAGATGTCAATAGTTCATGTACAAGAAGTGCAACAGCTGGAAGATGATGGTGACAATCACTGAAGAATACATTCCTTGTTAAGAGGGAGTGTTGAAGAATGTAACTTCGGAAGATATTCTTATTTGTATTATTTGTGTCATTTGTATTGTACACCCTACGGGGATTATTATTGACGTAATTGATCATGTAAAATTCATTGAAAGAGTCATTTTAAACCCTAACTGTTAGGTCAGCCTAGAATAATATAGAAAATAATATTTTATTGTAAGTTGTACAGGTCGAACCAGTTAGAAGAGTCAAGACGACCATGTTAGTAAAAAATGTCAAGTCAGTTGATTAGTATAAATGAGGAGTTCAACCTCCTCATTCGGTCACCACTTTCACTGATTGAGTTCACATCACTAGGAGAGATAGAGTCAAGTAAATAGTTTCTTTTGGAAGTTTTCTTGTTTTGGGTCTTTGCACGAGGGATACTATTGTACATTCTGACGAATCTATATATAAGAAGTTTGCTGGGTTTTTCTGCCCCGACAGGGTTTTCACAGGATAAATTTGTTGTGTACTATTGTCTATGTTGTGCTTGTTTATATTTCAGTGATCCATATTTTTATTGCACTTAAAAATCTAACACACTTAACTAACCACAATAAATTCGTTAACTATGCAGTATCCACATTATTCACAAATTTCCACATTAAAAACATTCATTCATTATTATGTAGACAGTGACAAAATAACACAAAACATTATAGCATAAATCATATACATTGAACAACAGGATTTTAACGTGGAAACCCAACTGGGAGAAAACCACGGAACTGCCTTTCTATATTCATGAGTCGCAGTAAATAAGCACTTCATGTCTGCATCAACAACTTACAGATTTCTTCTTCCTCTTTTAGAATGGATCTGTGCACACATCCTACAGATCATGCGATTCTCTCTTTTATAGTACACAATATTGTCTTCGACATAAAACCCAAACTTCTTCAGATTTACCTTTTCACTGTGTCAAAAGACCAAAAAGACTAACTCCCCAAAAATCCTGACTCGTTACATATTTATAGGGCACACAGATCCTGCCACGCTCCCACTACTCCACTACTCCACTTCTCAACTCATTAATGTATGTGGACACAGAATCCTAACTAACTTACCCAACTCCACCCTTGGCATATTCAAAAATCATTTTTCCTTGACTTCTGATAAGTTCGTCGGAGTAGTTTCCTCATTCACGAGCCACCTCGCTTTGACAATGTTCACACCAATAGGCCCCCAACACTCACATGTGGCTCGTCCCGAGCCACTTGAAGGTTGCGCTGCAGGTGTCTTCGACTTCGACAGTAACTCTTCATACTTCTACTTTACATCTTTGATAGTCTGTTGCATATTGTCTCTATGTTGGCACACTTCCTGTACCAACTCTCTGGTCATATGTGCTTCATCTTGTAGCTCACTTCGCTATGGACACCACTAATGATTTCTAGCACCCTTTCTACCTAGCTCTAGAGTTCTTCGACCTTCTTAGTCCGCTTATGCTGCTCAATCCTCAGTTGATTGACTTCATGCTACAACAGTTTGTTTTCTACAACTTTTACCATATTCTCGGCAGGCGATAAAGTATTCAAATAACTCTTCAGACTCAACATCTTGTTCTTTTTGTATTCCAACCTGCTATTAATATCTTGCATCTTCGCATAATCTAGTAGTGCTTCCCATGCCTATGTAGCATCTTCAAATAACTTCACACATTCACCTTAGCAGCTCTTGATGGCCTCTGTTACATCTTCACTGCACTGTATAGTAACTTTTGACGGAGTAGTAGGCACTAACCTTTCCTCTAGCTCCACAATCTTCTCTCGGAACCCTGAAATGGCTTCTCTTAGCCACATCATTTTTTCCTCTATAGACATGTCTTCAACTGCCTCTGCTTCTAGTACTGTGCGACAAGCTACTCCGATAGCATTTTGCAACTGCTCTTTTTCTTTAGCAATTTCTTCGCGCTCCTTCCACAATTTCTCATATTCTTCCTACAAAGTACTATGATGATCACGATACTTAATCATTTCACCATAGGTGTTTTCATCATGAACCTTGATTTTTTTTGCGACATGTTGTTGAATGTTCTGCAACATAAACATAGGTAACATTGATAGCTTTATATCGATATAGCTCAATTGATGAGCCTGCTCTTGTAATTTCGCTTCACCAAAATTCAATGCTCATGGCAGTAATTGCATTTCCCTTCCCATCGTAGCAGTGGATTCCTGCGGCACCCCATCCTCATCTAATATTCCCTCCTTTTGTTGTGCAGCTCCATACTAGACTGGAGTAGTTTGAAGTCCCTGAATAACTCATCGTAGACCAACAAGTTGATCCGTCACTCCTCCAAATAATTGCAAAGTCTTTTCTTCAGCTATCTTTGATGTTTCCTCTACCACTTCCATCATTCAATCATAGAGGATATTGATATCATCCTCAGTTAGCACCACTATGGATTTTTGTTTTTCTGCTTTTGACTTCTTTCTTTGCCCCCGCGTCGCACTTGATGCTTTCCTTTTGTCACCAGGATCCGGGTCTGTCTCTGTTTCACTTGATTCTCGACCTTCTTCTTACGAATTTTCTTGGTTATGGCTGTTACCACTTATACTTCTAGCGATATGGGAATCTCTATCATCACCATGAGTTCCATTCTGAGCTAAGGTGCCTCCTTGTCCTAATCTTGCTGTGACACGTCTGTGGATATATGCTCAGCTTCAATAGGAACTTTCCACTCCAAGGGCCATTCGCTGGTGATGGCCAAGACATCTTGTTCAGATAGCTTGTAACTAGTCACTAACCACTACTTATCCAGGTAATGCCTTGCCTAGACATACATAAGATGGGGTCCTGCTTTGAATCTGATAAATCCTCTGATTCGAGCAACCACCTGCGCCTCTGTGCGCGGAATCATTGGAACATTGTACTGAAGTGATTCTATATGCAAGTAGAATTCAATATTGTTGTCGATCTGCCTCTTAGTCTCATTGTTGTACTATATATTGGCATATCCCACAGCCAAACATAGACCGCTTCAATTGTCCATCACCTAATACTCCTTTGGTTTTTTCCTAAGTGACAAATGAAATTAAAATTATAATCCAAGAGTAGTGAAATGGATTACCTTTGTCCAACACATCTTGACAATCACTAAGGAACTCATTTAAACGAAAAGTAGCCTAGTTCATCTGCACACCTTGAACGAATTGCTCTGCTACTGCAATGACCATCGTAGGTACTCGATTAGGATGACACTTCCTTAGTACTTTGCTAGCTAACGCCTTTGTTGCGAAGCGCACACCTTGGTCATTAATACAGGTGATCTCATAACCCCTCTTATTCTTCATCAAATTGTACTTGGTCATCATCCTATTCATGGGCTCTTTGTCTTTTTCTTTTCCCACAAAGAATGTGGCAGGTTCCACCCCTGCTTTCGGCAAGCCCGTGATTTGTGTAATCAAGTCAGAGTCAATGGAAACTTTCTTGTCGAGCCATAAAAATATGCTATGCACACAAAGTAACAACTGCTTAACACATGCATTCAATTCAACAGTCCTCCCAAGATGTGGTATATCGAGCAATTACAGAACACCTGATCGCTGCAATCCTAGATCCCATGGAATAGGCTCGAGAAAATTGCTTTGAGTTCCTAGCAATAATATTGGATTCATTTACTTTGTCAAAGCGAACTCTAGAATTTTCGAAGATCATGGTGTGCATAGGATAGCTTCGCAATCTTTCCCATCATATCCCCTTGAATGATGACACCTTTCGGTATTGCGGGAAGTACCATTACATACTTGCCATTCTTCCCCAACATGACTGTTTTCGCACTTGGCTTCCTAGGTGGCACATATTGTGCAAGGAAAGAGGCAGAGCCAAACCCTGGTGCTTCCTTGTCATTTTTCCTCTTCAAACTTGTTTTTGCAGTTTCCTATCTGGATGATAACCTTTTCTTCTTCATCAGCTCAACTGGAACTTGTGACGACATGATTTCTGGTTGTTCTTGCGTAATGAGAATGTTACTGCAATTTTCTTGACAAATACTTTCTCCATGCTTACTCCAGACATATCTACCTCCATTGTTATAGACCTTTTCTCTTAGCTCTTCAACACTATAAGAATATGGATGATAACTCTCTCAATTCACTTAATTTCAAAGGAAACAATTAAATCCGTGATTCAACCTGTCCTTTCAATGTTTCTCCGAAGATTTAGTTATTTGAACCAAATCTTCTGCAATAATTACCCTTTTCGGCGGAAAATTTATTCACACAAGTGGGTCTTTTCGACATTTATTGGCAGATTCTCCACTAATGTCGCCACTTCATGTACCATAAATGTAGTAATTAATGAACATTCAAACCGCTTCGACATACCATAGCTTTGACAGAAGTATAACTAGGTACAAACACCTACTACGACAAAAACAAACTGCAACACAAACTAAACTTCGACCTGGACTAAACTTTAGCACGACTAATCTTTGACACAAAATTAACATGGGGTTTCCTTTTTTATATATTTACATGCATGCTTAGTGTGGGAATGCATGTTACACCTAAAATCTACACATCATTATGATTTAGTGTATACATCCCTGAATTCATCTGGACCAAGTATTCATTTGGGAGGCTTTGTACTCAATTTGTACAACCTTTTGAGAGGTCGTCGCAGGTTGCACACTAGCAACATGCAACGTCGCAGGTTGCTCCATAGCAAGGTGCGACGAGGTCTGTTAATGGGAAAAAATATCCATTTCGAGATCTTTCTTGAAGCTTTCCCATTTGGGGGCTTATCCCTAATCTCTTGGAGAGTTGGTACTCGACCCCTAACTCATTGGGAAGATCCCCTATCTCTCTCCTACCATCTCTCAACCTATCCTATCCATAATCTCATCCACTTAGTCCTATATATACGAGGCTCACTCCCATACCAAAGGGAGGAAGGCTATGGTATCTACATGCTGGTGAAATCTCTCTTAGACACCTTCACTCACCTCTTGGAGAATTCATGCTTCCTTGGAAGGGCTTGGAAATTGGCTTGTGTGGAGAAGGGGTGATACGTTAAGTCATTGGTTGTAGTTCTATATCTCTATCATGTACTCCTCTATTTGCAGTAATACAAATGCTTTCCACCAATATCGCTCTTATATGTGATTATGTTGTGTTGTTTACCTGCTTAACTGTTTACATAGATCTCTTATTGTATAGATGCTCTTTACTCGTTTCTCTTTTCTGTGTCTTAACAGGTCTTGCAGCTTGGATTTGACGACCGTGGGACGTGGAGCAACATTCGGGAGAAAGGATAGCGAATCAAAGAGGTAAGACATCTAGCACTTGATCCTTAAGTAGATCTAGGAAACATGTTTGTAGTCTGTTCTATTTGTTCTAGACTCGCATTGAGCTAGGGAGATCCGGCTTGCCTCCGGTCGAGTGGATTGTCCAGTAACAAATCTAGCAACCATATTGGGGAGCATTCTTGTTTAGTGATCATTAATATGAGTCATTTTCAGTTGATTACTTGTCACAAGCCTTGTTGTCTTTTCTTTTTCCATTTTCCTTCTTAGGATTGATTCCATTGTCAGATCTTCACGTCGAAGATCCTGATCTTCTTCCTTTGAGTTTATACAACTCAGTTTCAAACCTATTGGTGGTTCATTATTAGGAGATCTGATTCATTTTTGAATCTAGAACTCACCTGGGCAGTGAAAACAGAGCGACACTGTGTTTTTCTGATTCTTTGTTCTTTGACTGTTGCTTGCTTGTCGCATCCTGTGCATTAGTAAACTGCGACATCGTCGCATCTCCCGTGTATGTAAACTGCGACGTCGCACTGTCTGCAAAGCCAGAGTGCGTCGATCTTTCGAGACTTAGTATACAGGAATCCATCTTCTTGTTTGGAAGTCTGAGCCTTGTTTTGATGTATGAGCTCCCTCTGTGCTGCAACATCCATCCAAATATCCATGGTTTGTTTGGATTGATTTTGGGTTCCGCTTTGGACAAGTTTGAAATCGATAGTGGTGGATGCTTTTGTCTCCCCCACTTTCATCCATTCATTCTTGCTTTCCCTTCCTTCCATCTCTGATCTGATCATTACATTGGACCACCTTCCAGACCTCATATATTTTTGTTTTGAGCTTTGCTTGCTTAGTTTGCTTGTTGCTGCTTGATTTTGAGTTAAGAGTGTCTTTTTGCTTGGTTGAGTGCTTGTCTTTTCTTGAGTTTTCTGAGTGTATGAATGCTGCGAGTAGCATTTTCTTTTCAGTCATTTAGATCTGAAAGCAAAGTTGTCTTCAAGTTTATTGCTTTGATACATCCATTGAAAGATTAAAAGTGCTTCTCTCCCATTGTTTCTCAAAACGTTATTGAAGAAAGATCATTGTGCATTGGAATGTTTTGGAAAAGATGAATGGAAATATGATTGATTTTGTTTTTCTTTAATTATGAATTATTCATCTTCTTGAAAAGATCTAGTACATTTCGTTTTTTCTCAAAAAGTTGTTTCCATGCTAGGGAAAGATAGGTGCATTTTTTATTTTTGTTGCCTTTAGGTCATTGAAAAGAGAAAGTGAAAGACTTGCATTTTCTGTTTCAGAATCCTCTCATCTCATTACTTAGTGTTGTTTTGATTTGAAAAAGAAAAGAAAAGAAAAAATATTTTGATTTGGATAGTAGTGTTGTGAACGTTTGTGTGTTTTGTTGAAAAAGAAAAGAGTACTTTCATTGTCAAAATTGTTTGCATTGGGAATTGTGTTGCATTGAGTTTGTTTGGCAATACCATTGGAAAGAGATTTCTCCTTACCATAGGTAGAATTCATCGAAAGAAAAGAATATTTCGTGCATGTAGCTAGGGCTTGCATTTTGTTTCTGATTATGTACTCACCTCATGCATTCACCTAACCGTCCAAGATAAAATTAACGGTAGAACTAGGTAAAAATTTTAGTAACTTGTGTGTAAGTTAGAGATGTGTTCCGACGTCGTTAAGCGTGGTAGCTGTCGTTACTTGCCAGCACTGTAGTCCGGGGGTATTGTAGTCTTCCACGTACATCGGTATATCGAGCTCCTTCATGTACCCACCAAGTACCATAATCCATACTTGGCGTATATCGAAGGGTGTATCACGTACTCGACACGTATATCGGAAGGTCTCGTGCCAACGGCTGTGCATTAGACAGCACCACTACGAATTTGAGCTCCCACGTACCTTGCGTATATCGAGAGACACCATTAGGATTCCTGAAACCAACCGAGTTAACCATTTGGCCGTCTTGGAAAAGCAATACACCGAGAACAGCACTCGAGGAGATTAGCACGCACGTCCTGTCCAGGTAGTCAGGTATGCAAGTAAGGGTACGGTCCTAATCCTCCTTGTTGCGTCATATTGTTGGACCCTGCAGTATATTGCGGTTTGCGATGCCTTGATAATCCCGTGAGGTTCCAGACTTTTGAATCCACTCTGTCACATAAGTTTGCTTGTTGCCTTAGTTTGAGTAGGTTTTCTTGGACTGCTTTTCTTTTAGTATACCTTTAGGAGAAATGCTGTTTCGGCCTTTTTTGGCTGATTTTCCTGATACTCTGGCGGATTTTCCCTGGAGAAGGTCCCGTAGGATCTTGAACTTGCCACCCGAATTTCCCCTTAATCCGGAGGTTATTTCGAGGGTAAGAATGGATCAGTGTAACGCGATCGTAGTTACTGAAGTAGGGAACCCCATTTTGAATATTGGTGGACATTTGTTTCCACCAGTTTCACCTGCCTCTCATCCCATGCAGGATGAAGGAGCACAAACCCCCACTTCCAATGACCTTTCTCTTGTCATCTCGGGAGAACCTGGATCGTTGGAATGGATAAACCGACCCCAGGACAACCCTACAGTAGCTGTTGGTCCTTCAGCAGCTTATTGGACATCTTCTCCAGACCACCCAGTGGCTCATTTTGCCACCTCATCCTCACCCAATGAGACTACTCCGAAAGACACTTTAGCCTACTTTCATGACCAACTGTCTCACTTTCATTTCATAGCTGAAGAGTGTCGGCAGTCAAGTCTCCAACGACAGGTTGAAGACCCATCGTTACCCCCTTACCAACCCATCCCAGTTCATTCGATATCTTTCAGATCACCTGAAGCACCCCACCATGTGACCACTAATGAGACTGGTCAACCCTCGTAGGAATCCAGTCCTGCACCTCAAGTGAACCAACCGGTGGAAGGACAACGGTCCAACACACCTGTCACTACCACGATTACTTTAGGTTCCTCCCCCACCTAAAAATTCGAGGGGAGGGTATTCCATTCCTACGGATTATCTTATTGGTAATGTTATTACCACAGTAGCTAGTCAACAACCCACGTTGGTTCAACCTTTGAGTAGTGGTCATCCCATTGTGGCTGGGGGGAAACCCCCGTTTCCTAACCAGAACATAAGCGGTGGAGTCCCTAATAGACCTTCTGTTGGACCTTCCCAACCCGCTAGACCGTCCACCACGGGATTATCTCATGTTGGAGGGTCGTCCAATGTAACCCAACCCTCATGGAGTCAAGCATATCCAGGTTCTTTTAACCCTGTGCCGGGTCAACCTAATCCCGGAAACGCGCCATACGGGATACCTTATCCCAAGAATCCATACACTCTATGGGGGCAACAACCTGTGTTGCAACACGGACCCCAACCAACTATCCCTCAAGTACCACCACCCCCGATCGATCCTCCCCCACCTCCTGTTGGAGGCAGCAAGCCCCCACCTAAAATTGGTATAGGCCCACCTCATTTTACCTACAACCCCCCTCACCCTTTAGGCGGTGGCGGGAATGGTCCACCACCTCCTCTAGGTGGTGGCAGGAATGGTCCACCACCTCCTCCAGGCAGAGGCGGCGGCGGACCACCCTATAATGGTGGAGGAGGACATTTCCCTTCGGGTGGCAGCAGTGGTCCACCACCCCCTCTAGGCGGAGGGGGTGGAGGACCTAATTACCCTAGTGGTGGAAGTGGTGGTGGAAACCCTCATCCTTCCGGAAGCAGAGGTGGTGGGGGACCCCACCCATCTGGCAGTGGAAGTGGTCCACCACCCCCCCCAAGCGGAGGCGGTGGTGGGCCGCCTTATTACGGTTATGGACCTCCACCTCCTCCCGGTGGTGGCAGTGGACCTCCACCCCCTCCCGGAGGTGGAGGTGGACCCCCACCTTATTGGAATGGACCACCGTTATGGTGGCGGACCTCCTTACGGTCCGAGCAGCACACCCCCCTATGGTCAATTTTATCCTGGTACACCTTACGGTCAATTTAGTCCTTACACACCATATCTGTATTATCAATACGCGCAGCCTAATCCACAGCTGCCCTTTCTGGATACTTTGGACTTACCTGACCTCTCTCGTTTAACCAATGATCCTATTTACCATGGATCTAATTGGCCACCGATTTCAGTGAAACTTCCGTCTGATATCCCCAAGTTTGACGGCAAGCCGGGTGAAGACCCCAAGAACCACGTGATGACATACCACTTATGGTGTTCATCTAATTCCTTAATGGATGATTCAATTCGTCTTAGATTGTTCCAAAGGACTCTCACTGGTTCGGCTTCCAAGTGGTACATTGAGTTGCCACTGCACTGTTTTCCTGATTTTGGCTCTCTTGCTATGAACTTTTTTAACACATTTCCAGCTGCCTATACGGTATGAGACTAGTACTGAGCTTTTAACCTCACTCCGTTAGAATACCGTCACTCACATTTCGAATCATATCCACGAGTGGCAAAGGAGACGATGTCTCATTAAAGCTCCCATTCCAGATCAACTCCTAGTAGACTGGTTTACTAAATCACTTCTTCCCACCATAGAAAAAGATGTTTCCATGCGAGGTGTTGTCACCGAAGAACAAGCCATCGCGAGTGCTCATTTGTTAGACCTGGTCTATACCCAGTCTAGCACTATGTTCAATATTTTTCCTGACGCACCCCGGGACGTTAACGACCCCACGAAACCACATAAGGGACCCCAAGCTGATGGGATTATAGTTTCCCTTACCACCCAGCCTGTTGTTAGCACTGTTGGATCATCCAACCCAACTCCGGCTAGACACAGCACCGCCAAGTCCACTGCTCCTGCTGTAACCGAAGAGGTGAATTCTATTCAATCAGCTTCATCTCAGAATTTTAATGGAAAAAAGAAGAACAAGGGGAAACCCAAGAATTCTTATGCCCAGCAGGAAACGAAGAGCACTCCTGAAGATACTAAGCAGAAAAGGAAACTGATGTATCCTTGCTTACTGTGTGGAGAAGACCATTTCTCTAAACAGTGTCCCCATAGAGATGAAGTGCAAAATTTTCTTAGGGGTAAGCCGACTCCCGCAGTCCTCAACGATCCGTTTCCTGCTCAAAACTAGCAGATGATTGCTCAAACTCCCCCAGCCCAGGGGGAACCATCCAATACCGCGCATGTTCTCATGTTGCGTAACAAGGCGATCAATTTAACTACTCGCTCGCAATCTTACAAACACGTCCCTTCGAAGGAACCCGCCGGAAGTAATACTGAAAAAGCTTTCGACTCTTTACCTAATGTCACTGTACCATCAACCTCTCTCACCATAGAGAGACCCTCCTTCGATTTGATATTGCGTCCGCCCAAGAGTACGATTCAAAAAGTTGTTTTCAATCTTAATGCTCGCGTGGCACAGTATTACAATATCGTAGAGGACTTGGCACAAGCTCCTTGCGCCATGTCTACCTTGGAAGTTTTGCAGAATTGTCCCAATCAACGCAAAACTCTCCTTGCATCTATTGGTGCAGTTGACCCGGATTCCTCGAACACCATCATGTTCCGACTTGACAAACTTAATCCGAGGATCTCACACCAAATCGCATTCCAAGTTACTGCAAACCTTGGTGGGAAGATTGTCCATCGCACTCTTTTGGATGAAGGAGCCTTCACTTCTGTCATGTCCATCGCTTGTTGGAGAGCCATTGGCTCCCCTGAATTGAATCATTCTCCTACCACGTTGAAAGCATTCGACGGGCGTGGATTTCAACCTCATGGGCTCTTACAAGCTCTTGCAGTTGAGTTGGGCGGAAAGACCATAACCATTAACGTGGAAGTGGTCTCGGCCCCGTTAGATTATAATCTCTTGCTTGGTCGCAATTGGTTTTATACCATGCAGGCGGTAGCCTCTTCAGTCTTCCGCATAGTACAATTCCCCCACCAAGGACGAATTGTTACTATCGACCAGTTAGATTTTTGTACACCGGACGCCACTACTCATCCTGGTGACCATGTTCCTTCCATTGGACAGACGTCAAAATAGTATGAGAGTGTAGGGGTTGGCCTTTTGAAAGATTCATCCTTCATGGGCATTTTTCCAGCCGCGGACCCCCCTAATCATGTTGCCACGGTGAACATGATCTCCACTGAGATTTTACCTCACTCAAACGATGCTTGGCTTGTACCGGATGAAGCCACAACACACCTGTTTGGAGATATGATGCCTCTTTCACCCACTGAACACATTTATGAGGCTATCCAATCAGCTTCGGAGGGCCATTTAACCATGGCCTCCCCATCTTGTTCTCTACGAAGGACGTCCTCTCTACCTAATCTCTTGCTTCGGACTTTTCATTCAGACGATTCCATCATGGAAGTAATGAATGTTGACGACATTCCGTGGGATGATCTCCATCATAGGTCATCTTTTCTTCCTCCATTGGAATACATAGAGAACAACATCCATACCCTCTTTTCACCAGATATCTACCAATCCCCTCAGTCCCCCATCCTTACATGTCTTACGGACATGGAGGGAAACTTGGCCAACATTGAGCCAACCACCCCGGTAGACATCTCGGTGAAACCTGGTATAGTGGAACACATTCACATAGCCCAGAAGTGTTCCCCTAAAGAAATCGCTGTTAGCATGGCCTTGTTCAAGCAATTTTGAGACGTGTTTTCTTGGTCCTATGAGGAGATTCCTGGGATAGACCCTGCAATTGTTTATCACAAAATAAAAACCTATCCTGACATCAATCCTGTACGTCAAAAGTTGCGACCGGTACACCCCCGGAAGACTGCGGCCATAAAGGAAGAAATTGAAAAGCTCTTAAAGGCTGGCTTTATTTATCCTGTCCCATTGACTGATTGGGTCTCAAACGTCGTTCCTGTGAACAAAAAGCAGGGCACCATTCGCGTCTGTGTTAATTATCGGGACCTTAATCGGGCTTGTCCAAAAGACAATTACCCAACCCCCTTCATCGACCAGATCATCAACAACTGTGCCGGAAGCATCATCTTCTCATTCATGGATGGCTTTTCTGGTTACAACCAAATTGAGATCAACTTAGCCGACCAACATAAGACGGATTTCATCTGCCCATGGGGTACATTTGCTTATCGAAAGTTCCCCTTTGGCCTTAAAAATACTGGCGCCATGTTTCAGCGGGCTATGTCGTACGCCTTCATGATATTAAGGACTTTGTGGAACCCTACCTGGACGATCTCCCTGCTCATTCAAACCAGCGCGAGTTCCACATTGACCATCTGATGGCCATTTTTCTCAGATGCAGACGGTACAATATCCGTCTTAATCCTCACAAGTGTATCTTTTGCGTTGAATCCAGACGCCTCTTAGGATTTATCGTTTCGAAGGATGGGATCCGCATTGATCCCTTAAAGGTGGAGGCCATCATCAACCTACCACCCCCGACTGATGTTACGGAACTTCAAAGTCTCCAAGGGAAAGCGACTTACTTAAGACGTTTTGTTTGTAATTTTGCGGAGAAAACTCAGGGCTATATGAGACTGCTTAAGAAGGACATCCCATTCATTTGGGATGATCAAGCTCAAAAATCTTTCGACAGTATCAAACATGCCATCACACATGCCCCTGTGCTCCAACTGCCTAATTATTATCGAGATTACATCTTATATCTCACCACTTTTGCTACCACTATCGCCATGATTTTGGTACAGGAGGATCAAAATGCTCAGGAACATGTGATATACTATGCAAGTAAGGGTCTAGCTAACGCCGAAACTAGATATTCACATGTCCAAAAACTTGCTTTCGTAGCAATCATTGCCATCCAGAAGTTCTGTCACTACATTTTGCTCCGCACCACCACTATCATTGCCGACTCAAACCCCATGTACCACGTACTGACACGTCACGTGCTTGGGGGCAAGTATTCACGCTGGATTGTGATACTGCAAGAATTCGATCTTCTTTTCAAGAAAGCTAAGTCTAAAAAGTCTTTGGTGTTTACTGAGCTCATTTGCGACCTTCCCCGTCCTGATGCAGAGTTTGAGCACAATGATTCATTTCTGGATGAATCGTTGTTTCTCATCAGTACGACTGACCCCTGGTATGGAGATATCACGTTGTATCTTCAAACCCAACGCTTCAATCCTCAACTTTCTCGCGACGATCGTCGTAAGATTCATCACCATGCAAAGTATTATTTAATCATCAATGATACTTTGTATCGTCGTGGCGTCGATTCAATCCTTCGACGTTGTCTCACTCATGATGAGGCTAAAAGCATTTTGAATGATTGTCACACTGGGGCATGTGGTAGTCATCTCTCTGGGATGGCTACAGCCCAAAAGATTTTGCGCGCAGGATATTACTGGCCTACTATCTTCAAAGATTGTATTGAGGCCGTTAAAAAATGTCCTCCTTGCCAACACTTCCACACGAAGAAGCACACTCATCTTGCCCCACTACATCCGGTTATTGCCGTTGGCCCATTTGCAAAATGGGGCATCAATTTTATGCACTGTAAGTCTACCTCGGCTGGGGGGCATAGTTCCATCATCGTAGCTATGGATTACTTCACAAAGTGGGCTGAGGCTATTCCTACATACCAAAACAATGGCAAAACCGCCACACTCTTCATGTTTAATCATGTGATAGCACGGTTTGGAGTTCCATAGGCCATAGTTACCGATCATGGTTCTCACTTTCAGAACCATATGGTGGCTTAATTGAGCCACAGGTTGGGTTTTCGCAATGAAAACTCGACACCCTACTACCCGCAATCCAATGGACAGGTCGAGACAATTAACAAGGTCTTGAAAACTATGATCCAGAGGATGGTAAGGACACAAAAGTCCAACTGGCATAATATGCTCTTTTCAGCATTATGGGCCTACCGAACTACCATTAAAACCACCACAGGCTTCACTCCCTTCCAATTGGTATACGGATTGGAGGCTGTTTTGCCAATAGAGTGAAAAATCCCATCCTTACAGCTCGCGGTCGAACTTCTTCCTAACACTACTGCTGAGGAAGAACGTCTCTTACACCTAGCAAAGCTTGACGAGTCTCGCCGTGATGCCGCTCTTGCTAATGAAGCACATAAGAAACGCATTAAGGCCCAATATGATAAGTCAGTCGAACCTCGTATCTTTAACGAGGGTGATCTGGTCCTCACTTATGACCATGATAAACTAGGAGCTGGGAAGTTCGAGTCCATGTGACATGGACCCTACGTTATAAAACGTGTGTTGGAAAAAGGTGCCTACGATCTTGAAGATTATGATGGAATCTCTTTGGGTGAACCCCGCAATGGGATTTACCTGAAGAGATACTACGCTTGATCTCTCATGCATAGACTTGCTTGTATATATTGTACATGGCATTTTTTGGTGTTTTTGTGTGGTGTGACGCATTTCTCTTTCAAGTGTCTTTTGATCTTGTTTCCGCTTCTCATACCATGTTCTGTCTGTGTGTGCAGATGGAAACATTCTATGGATTCGCGGATGGCGCCAACCAACATACCCTTCACCTTGCTTCAGCAGCCTGGGTACTATATTCCCCAACAGGTGAGCTCATTAGCTCAGGAGGAAGTTGCCTAGGGTTTGCGACCAATAATGCCGCAGAATATCAGGCAATAATCAGAACCCTAGCTAATGCCATTTCCTTGGGTATGAACCACATTGTCATCCACATGGATTCTCAATTAGTGGTTTCTCATCTTAACCGGTTCTACGCCATCTGTGATCCCATCTTTCTCTGTCTCTTCAGATGAGTACGTCTCCTAGAAAGGTCATTTGAATCTATTCAATACCTGCACATTCCACGAGAGTTAAACACAGTTGCTGACTTGATTTTGGATTGGTACATCGCACACACATAATACTCATAATATGTAAAAGCATTCACAACATGTAAATATAATGTACAGAAGCAAACATGTAAACAAGATCACATCCCTAATCATTCTAAGAACACATAATGTATAAACCATCGATAATGTATATATATATAAATTGCTCAAAAGTAGTGCTGGTACAAAATCTAAAGCACGATGGCTTTCAGTGAGTCTCTACAAAAATCTAAAGCATCATAGCTTTCAGTAAGTACAAAAATCTGAGGCCTCTAAGCTCTCAGTACAAGTCTAAAAGTGCAATCAGGTTGGACGCCTGACCCGTACACCAACCCTGCCTCTAACAACTCTCTGGCGCTGGGTGAGAAAGCAGTCTACATTACGAGCCACCTTGCGGAATAAGGAGTTGAAGCGCATGGATGCTCCAACTCCAAATCTCTGCATGGGCCTCGGTAGGTCATCGATGGCTAGATCTGGTACATCCACAGTCATCCCGAACAAGTTTCGATACACCTCCTCCATCTCCTCGACGGCAGGATGAGCACCAGCAGGAACCACTGCCTCTCCACCTCTGTCTCTCCTCTCCGGGAGGGAGAGACCTACTGGTCGCACGGGACCCACATCTGCACACACTGTACTTGTTAGCACTACATCAAAAAAATAATATAATTCACAAAACTAAAAAGTACAAGGGTTTTGTTCTCACCGATGTCACCCCATGCTGCACCCTCTGGCAGCACTAAGTCGGGATCCTCCCGAAAGTCCGTGCCACCGTATGGGAAGTCCTCGACCATAAGTAACTAGCCTTCCAACCAGTTAAAGAACTCGAGACCAAAACTGATGATGGGACCCCCACCATGGCGGTTCATCACCTCTGCCCACCTGAGAATGTGTGGATCTCTCAGATCCCTGTCATCCAGTACCACCTGCGGGTGCAAGAGAGGAACCCGCTCCAAGAGGAATGACACTATGATCGATCCATATCCAAACTGCTTGAGCTCCCCGCGTCGACACTTGTTCAGCTGAGCTTGGATGTTGGCAAGGAGACCCTCGCACCAGTTAAAAACCATGGGAGACATGCAGTCTTCCACATACAACATCTGAGTCCAAGTAGCCATATGTGGAGCTTGGCTACCCGCCACCCTGGTAATAGTGAGCAGTATGGTCCTCAGTGGATGACTCACCACATCTCTGATGAGTATCTTCCCGCTGGAAGGACGAGAAGAAGCTATGCAGTGTTGTGCCACCATGTCCTCCACTGTACGATCGTTGGCTCGTGTCCTAGTGAGTTGTACAGCGTCCCCTCTTCGGGACAAACCGGTCAAAAAGTAGATATCCTCAATATCAATTGTGAGGATATGCTCACCTATAACAAAGTATTGTTGGGCCGCATCCCAACTCTGGAGCATGTGTGACAAGAACGATATCTGGGCTCTCATCCCCTGTGTCTCGAAGAACTTGAGCAAACCACAGTTTCGCAAAGCAGCCACACATTGTGGATCATTTGCGGCTTGCTCATCTTCCACTTCATGTTCTCTTTCTCACCACTCTAATACCATCTTTGCTTGCTTGGAACCTGCCAAAAGGGGCATTTAAAGCATGTTAGGTCCTTTCCTAACTTGCATAAATTCATTTTTTGGAATATTTTTGATGTTTGAGTTGTGGGTTTCCGTCGTCGCACCTCACCTTCAGGTATAGGGAGACGTCATCCCAGGTCCGATTTTCGAGGCTTGCGACAACTAGGGCTCGTTGCAAGTCCCGAAAGGGCCACTTGTGAAGAGCCGAGGGCGCAATGGCCCCTCCCCAAATCATCAAAAAACTCAAAAAATGAACAAAAATGCAAAAAGTAAACCACTGGAAAGTTGCAAGGCAAGATTTAGGCCTACCTGGTCCGGAAAGCTGGTGAAATGGTGGATCGTAGCTCCTGAAATCGACAGATGAAGTTTTGGCTCCAAATTGGTACTTCTCCACCCAAATTGGCAATTTGAACAATGTTTCTATTTTTGGCCCATATTTCTATTTATAAAATAGAATGGAATATTCCTTTTCAAATATTTTGATGCTTTTTGGGCCATTTACTATAGTTTCAACCGTTTGTCATTATATTTGGGGCTATTTAACACTTTCTCTAGTGTACAGGAGTCGTAAAGTGGTCTTTTGTAGCGTTTCTTGCATTACCAACGGTAATTACCGGTATGAACACTCCTTTGAACGTTTTGTCATTATTTTTTTTAGTTAAGTCATAATTATTGCATGAGGATGAGTTTACTCTTCGTTTGTTCTCGTACTCACCAAATCATGAGAACAAGTACCGAGTTATGATTTATCACTTTTTCAGGCTCGTTAAACTTCCACGGAAAAGGACACCCCCCGGAGTCCATAGTTAAGCTCTTTTCAGACTCCCTAAAATTGAAAAGATTGCCAAGCGAACTTGTCACGTTCACACTTGTTAAAGTATTTGAATGGTCATCTTCCTGGTGATAGTTTACCCCTTTTTCGGACCAGGGGGCACTAATTACGAAAAAGGAATACTCCAGCCAATCATGACTGCAAGAGTCATCTCCCGCATTGTTTTACCCTTTTTCGGGCGATGAGGCTAACTTTACGAAAAAGGACCATTGGAGTCTTCTTTAGCTCTTTTCAGACTCTCTAAACGTGAAATGACGATCGATTTTGCCTTCTATGGACTCTTTAAATTTTCACATTGAAGGGCCCGTCATGGGACAAACCCCTCCTATCCTAGGTTCGAAAAATATTTGGGATTGGACTCATCTATGAGATGAGCTATACCGAGCATCTGGTTACCCTCATCAAGCTCATTAAAAAACACATGAGGCACTCATCATTCATGATGGGGAAAAAGGAAAGTGTTTGTGTTACATACCTTAGTGGCAGTATATAGTCGTTCTTGAACAGGGCACTCATCTGCATTTACATACCGATACTCGGGTCATCTATTTGTCTATGAGTCCCCGCTTACTTTCTGAGTCTTGTTACTCCTCTGAGTCATTCGGAGAAAGCTTCCACTATCAGTTGCATTAGAAGTTTGCATCATTCTCATGTCAATACTACCAAGTCATGCCATGCCCATGTTCAAGAACACACTCATCACTCATCATTTTTAGTCAGTACACACGTTGTCATGTCGTTGTTGCTTTGAGTCAGTCTCACATGTTATCGTACCATCTAATCCACTCTACACATCTTTTGTCGTGTTTCATGTCGATTCATGAGGGATTCATCATGGCCCTCCTTCGACGGATTCATCCTTGTCGACTTCAACTCATCACCCAAGGATTGAATCTAGAAACCAGTCAAGTACCTTGGTCCTGCATGCCTCAATGGCAGGTCACCTCGCTTTCATCATGAGTTTACATCATTGACTCTTGATTGAAATATTTCATCTTGTGTTCGACGTCAACTCATTTATTCGCGCTAGATGATATGTACTGTGATGCCTTGGGAATCATTGACATTAATGGTGATCTCCCTCGCACTTGTTAACGGTTTACATCAATGATAGGTAATCAAGTGGTTTCTACCATGTTCGACGTCAAGACATTTGTAATCACATGGATAGATTCGTATCGTTGCGGGTTCAGCTTGAAGACCCTGGGGAGTCATGTTTTTACCCAGGTTGCGATGGAGTTTGTATTGAGTCATATTACACGGATCCACTTTTGTATTGGTCGTGGTTGTGTTATCATCTCATCATGGATCTACGCTTGTGTCTAGTATCCATGATTGTGTTCAGTCGGTCATTAATTCCATGGATCTGCAATGTATTGGTCGGCTGCCATGTTGTACTACATATGAGATTGTCAGTCCAGAGTCAGTTGTACTGTAGCAGCGTCCTTCATCCGACAAGTCTTTTGCCATTATTTCTATCAAAGCACTTCACCTGTACATCCTTAACAGCTTCATGCTTTGGGGGGCATTCTGTTACACCTAAAATCTATCCATCATCATGATTTAGTGTATACATCCTTGAAGTCATCTGGACCAAGTATTCATTTGGGAGGATTTGTACTCAGTTTGTACAACCTTTTGAGAGGTCCTCGCAGGTTGCACACTAGCAACATGTGACATCGCAAGTTACTCCATAGCAAGGTGCGATGAGGTCTGTTAATGGGAAGAAATAGCCATTTCAAGATCTTTCTCGAAGCTTGCCCATTTGGGGGCTTATCCCTGATCTCTTGGAGAGTTGGTACTCAACCCCTAACTCATTGGGAAGATCCCCTATCTCTCTCCTACCATCTCTCAACCTATCCTATCCATAATCTCATCCACTTAGTCCTATATATACAAGGCTCACTCCCATACCAAAGGGAGGAAGGCTATGGTATCTACATGCTGGTGAAATCTCTCTTAGACACCTTCACTCACCTCTTGGAGAATTCATGCTTCCTTGGAAGGGCTTGGCAATTGGCTTATGTGGAGAAGGGTTGCTACGTTAAGTCATTGGTTGTAGTTCTATATCTCTATCATGTACTCCTCTATTTGTAGTAATACAAATGCTTTCCACCAATATCACTCTTATATGTGATGATGTTGTGTTTTTTACCTGCTTAACTGTTTACATAGATCTCTTATTGTATAGATGCTCTTTACTTGTTTCTCTTTTCTGTGTCTTAACAGGTCTTGCAACTTGGATCTGACGACTGTGGGACATGGAGCAACATTAGGGAGAAAGGATAGTGAATCAAAGAGGTAAGACATCTAGAACTTGATCCTTAAGTAGATCTAGGAAACGTGTTTGTAGTCTGTTCTATTTGTTCTAGACTCGCATTGAGCTAGGGAGATCCGGCTTGCCTCCGGTCGAGTGGATTGTCCGGTAACAATGCTTAGCTGTCCCTGTAAAGTTTCAATTGGCTTCCATTAACTAAACCCTTTAGGGGCTCCCCATTTAATTTTTGCAACTGTACGACACCTCTTTTTGTCACATAATTAATCACATAGGGTCCCAACCAATGCATTCTTAGCTTACCAGGATGTTTAAAGAACTTCCTGTAATATAGGAGTACTAGATCTCCTCGTTGGAACTGTTTCTTTGTGATGTTGAGATCATGCCATTCCTTCTCTCAATCTTTCTAGACTTGCTATTGAAATCTTGCTATAAATTTGTATTCTTCCAATTGAAGTAGTTGTGACAACCTCTCCTCGACAGTACCAATGTCTGACATACCTATGAAGGAAACAACCCTCAAACTTGGTACAATGTATTCCATTGTAATAACAACTTCTTTACCATAGACCAACCTAAAAAGTTTATGACCCATCAACTTCTTGCAATTTGTCCTATATGCCCATAAAACTGCAGGAACCCTCAAATCCCAATTGTCGCGGTTCACATTACAAACCTTTGTCAAAGCATGTTCCATTATTCTGTTGAAAGCTTCGACAATCCCATTAGCTTGTGGATGATATGGAGTACTCTTCCGATGATAAATTTGGAACTCTTGGGTAAGTGCCTTAATAATCTTATTGATAAAGTGATATCCTTGATCACTCAACAAAATTTGTAGGCAACCAACTCTAGTTACTACATTTTGAAATAGGAACTTCGTAGCAGTTGTAGCACTACAGTCCTTCACCTGTTCCACTTCATCCCATCTAGTCAAGTAATATGTCGCGGTAATAATGTAACGTGCTCCCGATCGCTTCGTGGGTGGGTTAATTGGTCCCACAAAGTCAATAACCCATTTCTCAAAAGATTGCAAAGTTACTTGTGGCACTAATGGCATCTTGTCTCTCCTGGATAGTTTTCCTATTCTCTAACAGACATCACAAGATCGACAATATTCCTTGGCATATTTATGGAGTGTAGGCCACCACAATATTTCTCTCAGTATCTTTTGGGTTGTATCTTTTCATGCGTAGTGGCCTCCCGCAACACCTTCATGAGCTTTGGCCAAAATCATTGGTCTCTCATGCTTCAGAACACAACGTCTTAATACTTCATCTGGAACCAGCTTGTATAAATGACCTACTATCAGTTGATAATTTGTTGCTATGACAACCAAATGTTTCTTTTGATTGACAAATAACCCTATGGGTGCCATACCAGTGGTCAAAAATTTTACAATGTCTTCAAAGTATTCATCCACCATTCTGACCGAAAACAACTCCGCATATGGGAGGTTTTCATCCAATTTAACTAGATCTTCTCCTGTTTCCAACCTCGACGGATGATCAGCTCCTGTGTTTAGCCTCCCCGGGTTAACTATAATTTCAAAATCATACTCCTGAAATAATAAGAGCCACCTGCAGATTCTCCCCCCCAACACTCGATTGTTGACCAAGTATCTCAAAGTAGAATGATCTGTAAACATTTTAAAATGCCCCCTTAATAGATAATGACTAAACTTGCAGTGCATAAACCATAAATAATCCTTATCTTTCTGTCGTACTACAATCTATTTCTACAGTATATAACTTCCTGCTAACAAATGCAATAGGATGAGCAATGGATCCATCACCTAGTTGAGTCAAAACTACACCCAACGCAATGGATGAAGCATTAACATCAACATGAAACTCTTTTCACCAGTCGGGAAACACTAAAATTGGCATTGTCACCATATTTTCCTTCAATGTGTCGAGGCTATGCTGGCACTCCTCATTCCACTGAAACTTAGTATCTTTCTTCAATAGCTTCTCCATCGATGTTGTGATTTGTGCATACCCATTGATAAATTTCCTATAATACCATGTATGTCCCAAAGTTGTTCTCAACTGTCGCACCGATGTCGGTGGTGGAAAATCCACTATAATGGCGATCTTCGCAGGATCCATCAAAACGCCTTATTTACAAACTGCATGACCCAACAATATACCAAATGGAGCACAAAAAATACATTTCTTCAAGTTTATTGATATCTGGTATTGTCTACATCGATCTAACATCAGCCTAAGGTTCTAAATATGGTTCTTCAATAGTCCATAGACTGTCCAGTCGTCAAAGTAAACCTCCAGAAATGTATGGATGAACTCCTTAAATGTTGCAACCGCGACCAAGGAAAAAATAGATGGTGCATTCTTTAGACTGAAGGGAATCATTGTATACTGATAGCAACCCCATTCAGTTGCAAATGTGGTCTTGTTTCAATCCTCCTTAGCAATTTTGATTTGATGATATCCATAAAATCCATCCGTGAATGAGTAATCCTCCTCGCCACCCACATTCTCTAGCAATTTATCTATAAAAGGCGTCGAGAACAGAGCATGCAGACAAGCATCATTCAGCTTCCTCGGATCTACACAAATCTGTATCTCACCAGTATTTTTATAATCCATTCAAACTCTTCGACAAGCTCAATAATTCCTACATCTACCGTTATGTCAAGCTCCACTCTTACATTTTCCTTATATTTTGGGTTCAATCTATATGGGCGATGTTTAATAGGTTTTGCATCAAGATTTAGTGGTATTTTCATCTCTATGAGATCAACAACAATGCCTTTCATTTCCAAAAACTTAGTAGGAAATAAATCTTGATATTCATGCAATAGGTTAGTAAACTTACCTACAGCCTTGTCATCCCAGAAGTCCCCATTATTAGCAAATTTCATATTTTTAGTTGAGCCTATGTTTACATTCTTTGTCCTCAACGACTACAAAAATTTATCAGATGTGATCTCAGGACCCTCCAGATCTCAACTTCCTTCTATTTTTGGGATATGCAAATCTCTCAAATCATCATCCAGATCTCCAGTAATATTATAGCATTCCATTGCTACTCGAGTGTCGCAGTCTATTGTGGCAGATTAGGTAACTGCACATGCACTTCTTCATCAATTTTAGTCTTAATAATATGCAAATTTGTGTCCACTGGCGGGTTCTCATATTCATAGTTGAATGTTTTCCTGAAATTCTTGGCCATGTCATCCCATTCTGCTAAGCCTTGTCACAGTTCTAGAGTTGTATACCAATTCGAGGGTATAGTATCCAGGGTATGGATAAACATATGGACCCACTCCTACTTAGGTACATGTTCCCATTCCTTAGTACATGATGCTAAGTGTTCATAAGGACTAGTTAAGCTAGTATACTTTTCTTTATTATAATAGATTCATTCTCCGAATCTGACTTCTAGTAGCTTTTTGCACTACAACCAACCCTATATCTTCTCCTTGTAGGTAGCCCACCACCTAGCCATAGTAGCTTTCAATGCTACATCTAGAGCTAATATTCTTTGTTACTCAAGCACCTTGATTTAAAAATCAGAAATGAAAACATATAAATTAGGCAACCCTTGATATGTAGGTAGATCACATACCTCCTTTCCAATAAAGTGAAGTGATTTTGTAACACAGGCACACCTCCTTGTGGACACTCCATGTATCCTGTTCTGCCAATTTTCTAATGCTTTCCCTGAATTTGATGAACATGAGCTGACGCTTCACCAACTCAAGGTACCACCTATTGTCACATTGACATAATCATCCATTCTTGAAGTGACTTTATAAATATTTTCTAATTGATCAGCATTGTATTCCTCACAGACAAGTTCAACATACCTCGGACCCTCCAAAGGATCCAAAGGCGCGACAATTATGATATCCCCTCCTTCAAATGTCATCAACATTTTCTTTAGATTTATGATAGTCTAGTTTTCAATTTTCGAATCGATACCAAGCAGTGCAGGGTATGGGTTGGTATCATCCACTATCTATGTAACTTTGAAATCAATGTAACTTCGCACTCCATCTACTTCAATAGGGACACCCACCATTATCCCAAACGGTATTACTTTATGTTGATTGGATAATCTTAACTGGACTGGTAATCATACCAATTTGGATTTTCCCATAGCTTTCCATGTCTGTCTAGTAATGACATTCACATCTGACCCAAGATCTAAAATAATAAAATCTATGTTGAAGTCCCCAATCTATGTACTAAGTCACAATTCCATTCCCATTCTTACCTTCTTTTTCAAATTATTTAGAGCCCTTTCCTGAGGTTTTTCTCTTTCTGATTCCTCAATTAAACTTTGAAACTCTCTTAAGACAATTTCATCTTTAACTAGATCCAGGAAACTCTTTAAAAAAAAATTAGTGCACTTACCTTTCTTGGACTTCGCTTTGGAGTTGATCGGTCAAAGCATGATGGCATATTATGTACAGGAACTTCGTCGAAGACCGGTGGTGGTGTAGATGTCGACGGTCCCCTATGTGTCATAGTAAATTCTTTCCTTGCATCCACAAAAGTATTTTTTTCCTTCTAGGCATCGATTGGTATTGTTCACTGCATGGTTGTCCTGATTCTAGGGGCACGCAGATCAACACATATTTCTTTATCATCTCCTGTCACAGAACCCCCTCTTGTAACAACATCGACGGTTGGTTGCTCCTGTCTAGGCTCTTCTAAAATCTTTTGAACATTCTGGTTCTATTTTTTATTTTGGTTGCTGTTTGCTTGCCACTTAGCTATAAGTTGTGGGAAAACTTGAATAGTATGATCCAATGCCCTATAATAGGTACCTGTCAAGCTTGGGTTTGGACAATCTTTGAAAAAATGTCTTGGATGACCACAGTTGTAACAGATTACCTATCCTCTACCTTGACCAAATCCTCCTCATCCTCATCCTCGGAATCCACCCCTCTGATGATTAAATTGCACACTACTCCCTTCGCCTTGTTCCTCACCTTTCAATCTATAAGCATATGTTGTTGATTCTGTGAGCAGTTAATATGCACGACAGTATTTTTCATCATGATTGACTAATCTACAAAATTTACAGAACGGGTTTTGTGGAGTATTTACAATTTTTTGTAACAGATAGCATTCCTCTGGTCGATGTCCCCTAGTTTGACAGATCCTACAACAGACCCGAGATCCATGGTTCAACGGGTTAGGAGCTCCAGCTGCGATATAGTCCTGGAACCCCGTACATTGATCCTTAGAATGACCCTCCTCTTTACACTTGGTACACCAAAATTATTCTCTTTTGTCTTTTCCTTTCTTGATATCTTGAATTTGTAATGATTAGTTTTCCAGCTTTGACTGGATTTGAGCCATACCCACTCCAGTTTCTCCAACAGGTGATGCTTCTAGTTTCATAGCCAGTTCAAGAGCCTCAGTCTACGACGCAATATTTTGTTAAATCAAAGGAACTCGGATATGTAGTAACAAAGCGGATATAATTCCTTGTGTTGAATATACGTCAAGATTACACGAGCCATCAACGTCTTGAACCTCTAGTCGAAGTCCCACACAGATTGAGTTGTTGACTACTTGATCTCTTTGAGTTCAATAATACACAGTGATTCATATTTTGGCTTCTTCAATTCATCCTTTAATGCATCCCTAATTTATGCTAAGGTATTTTTTGGTTGTGTAGTAGGTACTTTGGCAAACCTATTGAACCAATCTAAAGCACGACCTCGAACAGTCGTAATTAGTTGCGCTCTTTTTACATTACCATCCTGTACTTTCTTGACAGTCCAGACAGTATCACACAAAAACCAATGTTTTTCTAGATCCTCTGACCCATTCCCATGAAAAATTGCCAACTTCATATCACCCTCGACCATCATGCTTCTAGGGGGTACTGACTGACTCGGCACTAAAGGAACAACACTTAGAACCGTGGTACTAGTTGAAGTATTGTTATGACTACCACTACTATTACCTGCTTGTATAGACTGCAAAAAATTAGTATCTCTTACCTTAGTTCCTAGAGATCCACACGGGGTCGTGGGTATTGTTGGCACCCCATAAAATTTTGTGCTTAAATGTCTTCTGACGGCATTAATCATCTTCCGGCAACACTGGCAGTGCAAAATTAAGATATTTCTCCATGACGGGAATTTCAAAGCCTAGTCGAAGAAAAAGAATTGCAGACGTCATGATCGCAAAAGAAAGATGGTCCTAAGTATTGGTGAACTAAGTCTTTTCGAGGGGCCTAGAGGATTCTTAACCTAAGTCGAAAATGAAGAAAAAGCTTTGATTTAGCCAAGGCCTAAATTTTATGAGAAAAGGCATTGATCTTAAATTTTCTATGGAAATTCTTATACTTTATGAAGGTTTTCAATA
Source organism: Larix kaempferi (assembly GCA_027924585.1). Classification (NCBI taxonomy): domain Eukaryota; kingdom Viridiplantae; phylum Streptophyta; class Pinopsida; order Pinales; family Pinaceae; genus Larix; species Larix kaempferi. The sequence goes on from BSBM01000887.1 coordinate 23,397,053, forward strand.
AAGCCTAAGTCAAAATGGAACAAAGGGGATTTTGTTTTTATAATGAAGCCAAAATCAAGGTATCGACTTTATAAAAACAAAGGGGGTCTAAAGCTTTAAATTAACTTTTTATAACTTAAGGATCCTTCTAAATATTTGGTTTGGGCCAAATAAAACAAAAGGTATTAGCGCCCAACACCGAGGGCTCACCACAGGACCGAGTGCCAAGCCTTGAGGTCCCTACATATCTCATATCCTCCATTGTCCACGAGCTCCTCCTTTTTTATTACTTGATATATATTAGAGGCGATGGGAAAACAGAAAGTTTACAACTCTATTCGAGGCCTGGAGTTACCCACAAAAGTTCCCATCAGCAGGCCATAGAACATTTCGTGTTATTCAGAAATCTTCCGAATTAATTGAAAAACATGCTTGGAATTCACGGCTAAAATTTTGTTTGTTCCTCGTGCATGATTATTTAAGCGTTTTCCCTACAGATACCCTACAGGCGCTGAGAAGAAACTGTTGGAAGGTGGCCGTATTGTTCAAATTTGTTTAGTTACGGGATGCCAAAGCAGGTGAGGCGTTATCAACCTCCAGCAAACAGTCATACAAGTCACAACTCACAATTCACAACGTTTTGGAGGCATTATGATATACAAATGACAACGTGATAGAGTAACGCCCAATCTCCGTCGTTTTAATTTCTATTGTTGCGAGTGATGATGATGAGAATGGCAGCAACATTGAGAATCCAGGAGGTCAAGATGTGACCATCGTTCCTGCAGACTCAGGGCGAGGTCGTGGAAAATTTATATACATACAGGTCTGAAATTATTCATACGCCATATGGAATGGAGTCCAAGTCCACTGGGGATATCTATAAGGCACATTTGATCGATGGGTGAGCATGTGCTGGTGCGAATGTTGATTCTTCCTAACAGAACTTGGTTGTCATATTTCTGAACGCATTTGTAAATATTGGATCTGATCAGCTGCTACAGAATCATCAAATGATAGCAACACAGGAAATTGGCTTTTGTTGTGGGGAAAATGCACCTATAGTTCAGGGGAGAAACTACCAACTTACGGTGATAAAGATAGACTTACAAGCATTCTGCAAGTATAACTAATAAATGAAGAGATTAGGGTTTAGAGATGTAGGCACCTTATTCAGAAGGTTGATCCTATCTTTTCTTCCCTCGCTCTTCAATGCTTATCCAGTGTCGCAATGCCCAGACCTGCAAAACAACTTGATACCTTTCTCAAATACATTTGACTACATATATAATACTGATATCTATAATGGAAAGAGACATCAAACTATAATCAAACAGTGATCAAATCTTAAGACACATTAATAGGTCATATTTGGAAAGAGAAGAACGTCTGATCTTTATTAATGAATGAAAGCAAGTACATACAATTATACCTTCCTTCAAGCTTGGCACTTCACGAAACCTAGATTCAAGGTCTCCTGCTTCCGTTCTCCAAGGATCCCAGCCTCTAAGCAATTGTACTAGGGTTTACCGAAACTGAAGCACAAGAGAGGGGGATGAGGGTCTCCATTCCTCCAGCATAACTTTGCAATTAGGCTTGCTCCCTTCACATGGCCCTTCTACCCTCCTTATATAGTCAATGAGAAAGAGGAAAAGAAGTTACAACCACTCAAGAGGTTTCCCAACCAACTTAACTTACTCGAATTTCGAGATTTTGACCAAAACAAGAGTGTAACCTACTCTACAGTATACAAAGTCGCGTACATATGGCAATGGGCGCTACTTTGAATGAGGTAAAGTCGCGTACACACGCTACTATTATAACAGTAGAGTCGCGCTCATAGTGAAAAATGGCCAAAAACAGGCTTTTCTGCTCATTTTCAGGAGATGGTTTGGTCTGGAAAAATGTTCCTAAGGGTCATATACATCAAATGGGTCAAGAATGAGGTAATTTCAACCATTTTTAGTGTCCCAAATGACTCCTCCATCCACAAATGTCCTGTTGTGTGACTAAACTTGATCTCAAGAAGTGTCATCATGCGACCAAGGGAAGCAAGTGTCGTCACGGACGGAGAGGTGTCATTTCAAGCTATAACAGATGCCCCCTAATGTATGAGGTCAGAGGGAGTATGGGAAACGATGGCCGAAATACATTATAAATAAAAAAGATTTGAATCATGGAGGAACGGAGAAACCAAGAATCATAGGCTCAAATGAAGTACCTGAAAGCGAAGGCAAAGTCAGACAAACTTATCCATGGGGTAACTGTCCATGTTCAAATAGTGGAACATGATCTCCAAGAGGATACAATAATGATCCAAAATACTGATGCATATATCATGGCCACTAGAATACAAGCGTGGATCCATGAGGAACATAAGTGTAAACATAGCCACATATATACAAGGTGGATCTATGTCAAAACTGGAGAACATAGCCATAGAGAACAAGCTGGATCTATGTCTCATCAAAAGCCAAAAAATATTGTGGCTCAGTCTTGCGCCACTTGGGGGATAACATAAATAAGGTGATGCTATCAAGGGTCCCAAGGTCTTCATCCAAAAACAACCCAAGGTACAAACCTATCCATGCGAATAAATGAGTTGATGTCGAACATGGGAGGTATCGTTTGATTACCGGTCATTGATGTATACCGTTAACAAACGCGAGGGTGTCCACCAATAATGAAAATGGAACCCAAGGTACCTAGTACATTCAAGCAAGTGCGAATAGATGGTCTTGCCGTCGAACACTTGAAGAATCCATCGGATAGGAGACATTGATGTATTCCCATCTATCCAATAGCGAGGGAAACTGCCACTAATGACTGCAATCCCCAAGGTACTAACCGAAACTCTAAACTTCATTCCCAGAGCACAATGAGTTGAAGTCGATGGGAAGAAGTTCGTTGGAAGGAAGGCCTTAAGGCATCCTCCATCATCCAACACGAGGGACACTCAAAAGGTATGAGCTGATTTGGAGTCGGACGGAACACAGGATGAAACATACTGACACCAAGGAATGGCCGACACATGAGGTCAAGGCAACTGCAGAATGGTCGACACAGGTTATATCCTTGAACAGTGAGCACGACACAAGAGTGACTTAGGCAGCTTTGAACACAAAGGGACCACGATGCATATCTGCAATGTAGGAGACATTAACAGATTCTCCAAATGATTGGAAGACTAACCAAACGGAGGAGTAGGAACTCTGAGATCAAGTTTACCCTAAGGTCAATACTAGAACCCAACTTGTTTGATAGACTCAAAACAGGTGCTTTGTTCAAGGAGATAGTTGACTTGCTGCCATCATATTGAAAGATATTTTGACATTCTTCCCTTCCCTTTCCTTTTTCATTTTTTAACGAGCTTGACAAAGAACTAAAGCATGCTCGACGGTATTTTCATATTTAAGGAGTCTGAAAAACCTAGAAGAAAACTCCATACACCTATCCGTGGATTTTATATCGAGCCCGGATTGGTCTGTGCTCGGTGGTGTTTTCTTGCTTATAGAGTTGAAAAACTTAAACAGTCCTCTATACACTTATCCGTGGATTTTATATCGAGCCCGGATTGGTATGTGCTCGCTTGGTGTTTTCACATTTCGAGAGTCTGAAAACCCTAAAGACGACTCCAAAGGTCCTTTTTCGTAAAGTTAGTCTCCTTCCCCGAAAAAGTGTAAAATGATGGAAGAAGAACTCTTCTAGCGCATACAAGAGTATACCTAGAGTATACCTTTTCCGTAAATTATCCACCAAGGCCCGGAAAAGGGGTAATTCTATACCTAAGTGGATGTCGGTTCAGTTATTTTAACGAGCCCGAAAAGACAACTATGCTCGGCAAACTTTTCCTATTTAAGGAGTCTGAAAAAGGGCTTAAAAGAACTCCATAGGGATCTTTTCCGTAAAGGTTTAACGAGTCCGGAAAAGTAAACTCATGACCTCCTTACTGTTTTTAACGAGCTCAAAGGAGATAGGAAAATGCTCACAACTTCCTTACTGTTTTTAACGAGCTCGAAGTGAAGATGAAAGAAATGCTCATAACCTACTTACTGTTTTTAACGAGCTCGAAGTGAAGGTAGAAGAATGCTCGTAGCCTCCTTACTGTTTTTAACGAGCTCGAAGGAAAGGTGGAAGACTGCTCGTAACCTACTTACTGTTTTTAACGAGCTCGAAGTAAAGGTAGAAGAATGCTCGTAACCTACTTACTGTTTTTAACGAGCTCGAAGTAAGAGAAGAATGCTCGAAATGGGAGGAGACGAGTGTCAGGGACATGCGAAACTAGCTCCAAGCGCATGGAACAAAGCTATGCCTAATGCAAGGAACATGAGCAAGATAAGGACACTCAGGGTGTGTCTCCTCCAGGTAAAAGGTGTCAAATCGCGAAGGCAAAATGATACAGGGCTTAGCGGAAATGAGATCAGAGATGGAGGCTTATACAACGAGCTAAAAGCGTGGAAGCCGGTTTCAGGCTCATTAGCACAAGCGGGATCATAATAGATGCATATGCAATTTGAACACAAAGATGGGAGCCTTATCAGGGATGGCCAGAAATATATGAGGAAGAAAGATATGAGGCTTCTTCTCAAAGTCATGGTAAATCTAAAAAGGCTCCCGAGCCTATGAGAAAAACTCAGCATGGGCACCAGAATGGCATAAGGGTGCTGACTAGGGTGACCCATGTTAGGTAGGCTCTGCTGTCGGACTGGTGCACAATGCATAAAGAGATGGCTAACACACCAATATCCAACAGGTTCGACCCTATGGCGAATTCGGATGGCAAAAGGTTCAAATGCAACATAACAGCGGGGAAGCCTAAACCTATATGCAAGGTTCCGAATATACCTGACATAGTCGCACAAGGTGTCGAAAAGGACCAGTAAGCAAGTATACATCCAGCTAAGAATCCTGTCTCCAAGAAACATTAGTACCGGGATCATATCTAAAACATATGTAAAGGAAGACCCGATACAAGTCACTGTGGTAGAAATACTTTCAACTTCACTATCATCAACAGCAGGCATAAACAAGGCAGAGTCTTCGAATGAAGACTCTATGGTACCCAAGCCCGAGGACTTACAATCAACAAGATCAAATTCAGGATGAAGATCAAAGTTGAAGGACATGATGGAATCTGCAGAAACAAATTCATCATCACGGGAGTTGAAAATTCTAGAAGCATAATCAAACTCAGCAGGAACACCGATTTGCTGATCTATAGGAGAGTCCAAAGACGTAACAGTAGGAAGATCAGACTTTAAAGTCAAACCGGGGCTGAACATGACTGCGACTGGATCAACATCCAAGTGAATAGAAGACTGTACCATAGACTCTAGGAAAACTTCATCGGAAGGAAGTATATCATCCCAGATAGAATACATATCTAAACATTCAGATGGAGGTGTCACTTGGTCAAAAGCTGGGACCAAGTCCCGAGAAGGTAAGCATGAACTCAGAGACTTCTTCTCAGTAGCAGTTGAACTCAAGGAACAATATGCCACATGAGGCGCATGTGACATAGTAGTGCCTAATGACGAGGGATCAGACTGGTCTACAGTTGGGTAATACGGAGGATCAACGAATGCAAGCTGGTCGATGGTGACAATGTTTTCGTTATGAGGGAAATGCATCACACGAAAAAGCGTAGACACCACAGCATGCATAACATAAACCTAATCACGCCCAAGGATCATATCAAAGTCCATAGGGTCCTTTAGAACCATAAAATCAACTAAGACTGTTTTTCCACCCAAGGTAACAGGTGCCTGACGGAGGAATCCGATTGGTTCACTAGGTCTTCTATCAAAGGTCAACGGCCAATTAACAGCTGGAATAACATTAGGGAAACCCAAATCTCTCCAAGCATAAGCGGATAATATACTAACAGAAGCACCTTCATCAACAATACATCGATCAACCGTATGGTTCCAGATATCAACCTTTATCTGAAAAGGTGTCGAAGAAGGAAGACGAGGCTCGGCTAGACTATTCCAATCAAAGGAAACAATCCTAGGGCTTGGTAGGGGTTCACATGGCACAGATGAAGTGCCCCCTTTTTCAGGAACATCCAAACTGGTAATGCAGAAGACTTCAGTAGTAGGTGCATCAATCTCTGAAGGACTGATGGGATCGGTCGAAGATTGCATCGATTCAATCACTTCACTCTCCGAAGGAAGAGTGGGGTCGACCAAAGATTGCATTGGTTCAACCACTTTATCAACCAAAGGTTGATCTGACTGCAGGGAATCTATAGACAACTCAGGAACAGAGGTTCCTTCAGACATGGACCACACTCTTCGTGCCTCTGGAATGGCACGGCATCGGTGAGTAAGGTGATCTCCCTTACAAAGTTTACAAGGGAACTTTGGTTTCCGTCCTATAGGTTTAGACTCCTTTACAACGTCAGTACTCTCAGCATGACTAACATTGGCTGACAGCTTGCCCCCAGCATGAATCACAGAGGCTGGTTGCTCAGAAGCAGAAGACTTTTGAACTAAGGACCACACTTTTTGCACTTCTGGAAGTACAGGGCACAAGTAAGTAAGGTGGTCTCCCTCACAAAACTTACAAGGGAACTTAAGCTTCTGTTTGTTGGGTTTGTCGACAATGTCAACTCCCTCAGCATGACTTGCAGTGGCTGATCTGGTATCTCCAGTATGACTCACAGGAACTGGTGACTTGTCATTAATATGACTGGCAGTGATCAATGACGTGTCCTCAACATGACTGACAGTGGTTGAAGACAAACTTTCAGTATGATTTTCAGTGACTAAAAGTTTTCTCCCAGCATGACCTCCAGAGGCTGGGTGGGTGCCCCCTGCATGATTTGCAGAGGCAGGGTGCTTGCCCCCTTGTTTTGGCATCTTCTTCCTATTCTTCCCCCGTCTATTCCTTTTAGACTGCTGGTTACTAGTATTGCTACTTTCGCCACATGAGGTAGAAGGAGTAGGAGAAGATGTTACTGGCAAAGGAGGCATAGGGTTCTGATGCTCTTGATTTGAGGTGCTCACAAAAGAAGCGTCAGGAGCATGCAAGGCATTCGAAGTGGAAAACAACCAAACCGGCAGCCCAATAGTGAATCCAGGAAGATTCAGAGTAGCCATTAAGGGAGCACCAATGTTTCCAATGAATGGAACAGCACAAGGATCCCCCGGAACAGGGGTACCTTGATTGGCACTCGCCGGAATGCTAGACATAGTTTCCTGCTCAAATGAACAAGAAGTTCTCTAAGGCAAACTAAAAAAAAAAGTAGCACAAAGAGCACACCACTAAAAAAAAGGTCCTAAGTAAATCAAACCAGGCAAACAGATGCCTTCCGGAGAAGAGTCTGGGATGGTGAGGGCCCAGAACAGATCAACGAAGGATGAAGGACAGTTACCCGGGGTCCACAATACAATGACTAAGGGTGCAAGCGCTGGAATCACCCAACCGCCCTCCCAAAGACCTGCAAGGGATTTCCTCCCACGTCTGTCCTAGGTACAGCAGATATACCCTCCGCTGTCACCTGTGTATGAACCTAGAGTCTGATACTAAGGATACCACAACACCAAAAATTCCTGGGGGAACAGTCACCGGTCGAATCAGAAAGCGTGGGCAGGGTAGCTAAGCCCGAAACTCGAAAGAGTCCCCAATACGCAATCCGATCCTGGCGTATGCTCGAACAGAAAGTAGGAGGGGTATTCCCACAAACTGATCTCACATTGACCTACTGCATATGCTCCCAGGCAAATTTTGAGTGAGGTGGGTTTGCCTAATGATAGTCTCACTACGATTTTTGCGCAATGTGTGATCTTGGGTGGTTTAAGGTGTTTTAAACCCAAGATCCTAACCAAGACTAGTTGGTGTAGTGTAACCTAGAAAAGAAAATGTTGCTAGTTCATTTTATTAGAGTTCATTTTAAAGGTTACTTGATTACTCAAAAAGGTAGTGGGTGTGTGAGAGTGGTTATAATAGAAATAGAGTACTGAAAATGAAATATTTACCACCAAACAAATCTTTTTCTTTTCAATGCAAGTCTTAAAATTTTGATCTAGAATGCATATGCAAATACAATTTTTTAATCTTTTGAATGCAAAAAGGGTAAAAATAAAGTCTAAATGTATAAAAATAAACTCAAAACCTAAAAATGCAGCTACTCAAACCAATAAGTATGCAAAAGAAAACTTGTTCTTTTTTATGCAAAGCACTCTAAAATCTTTTAAGCCACTTGCAAGGTACTCTATTTAGAAAATGAATCAAAATTCTTTATGCTTTTCAAAGGTAAGAAACAAAAACTGAAACTAACCTACTATCAAAGCAAAGCAAAGAAACTTTCAGGTTCTCTTTATGAAACAGTAAAAGCTACCAATATGACTTTCAAATTCTTATTGATGTAAGCATGCCAAACATTGGGAAAAGAGTACAAAAACTACTTTTAGACCCAAACGAAGCGAATGACCTACGAAGAAGTATGGTTTGGTAAAGTCAGGTCTGCACGTAAACAATGCAAACAAGGTCTTGAACAACAGCCAAAACACTTGAGCTTTCACTACAAAAGAAAAACTAAAAGCATAAGGGAGGACAAGAAACCAACCTAAAAGAGAAATTTCACTCAAATAGATACAAACAGGGTCAAAAAGACTCAAGAGGTTTCAAATCCAGTGGAAATGGGGCAAGCAAGTTCAATCAGACTCAAATTAGGGTACAAAACACCAAACAGGTCCACAACCCCCCAACTTAAGTCAACAAACCCCAAAACTTTCCAAACAAGCCCAAAATGATCAAAAGAGCTTCAAATCATGAATGTAGGATCAATACAAGGATGGGAGACCACCTACAGGGGTTTAACACAGACCTAAGGTCATCAGGGACCCCCAAAAATGCAGCCACAGCCCCCAGATTTGGGTCCACAACCCAAAAACTCAAAAATTTCAAACCCAGATTTTGAGCGCTACTGTATATGAAGGAAACTAGCGCTCATAGCAGTATGGGCGCTACTGTGTATGAAGGAAACTAGCGCTCATAGTAGTATGGGCACTACTGTGTGGTACAAACAGTAGCGTACAAGAAAAAAAGTCTAAAAAACGGGGTTAAAACCCCCAAACTGGGTCCACAAAGGTTTGCAAGGGTTGGGAAGGGTCTGTAAAAAGCCCAGGAGGGTCAAACAGAGCCTACTAACTGATCCTAATCAAGAAAATGAACAAAGACCATCAAAAAAGACTGAAGAAATGACCTTGGATACCCCTAAGCAGTTAGGCTTTCCCCAGTGGAGTCGCCATTCTGTTGTGGGGAAAATGCACCTATAGTTCAGGGGAGAAACTACCAACTTACGGTGATAAAGATAGACTTACAAGCATTCTGCAAGTATAACTAATAAATGAAGAGATTAGGGTTTAGAGATGTAGGCACCTTATTCAGAAGGTTGATCCTAGCTTTTCTTCCCTCGCTCTTCAATGCTTATCCAGTGTCGCAATGCCCAGACCTGCAAAACAACTTGATACCTTTCTCAAATACATTTGACTACATATATAATACTGATATCTATAATGGAAAGAGACATCAAACTATAATCAAACAGTGATCAAATCTTAAGACACATTAATAGGTCATATTTGGAAAGAGAAGAACGTCTGATCTTTATTAATGAATGAAAGCAAGTACATACAATTATACCTTCCTTCAAGCTTGGCACTTCACGAAACCTAGATTCAAGGTCTCCTGCTTCCGTTCTCCAAGGATCCCAGCCTCTAAGCAATTGTACTAGGGTTTACCGAAACTGAAGCACAAGAGAGGGGGATGAGGGTCTCCATTCCTCCAGCATAACTTTGCAATTAGGCTTGCTCCCTTCACATGGCCCTTCTACCCTCCTTATATAGTCAATGAGAAAGAGGAAAAGAAGTTACAACCACTCAAGAGGTTTCCCAACCAACTTAACTTACTCGAATTTCGAGATTTTGACCAAAACAAGAGTGTAACCTACTCTACAGTATACAAAGTCGCGTACATATGGCAATGGGCGCTACTTTGAATGAGGTAAAGTCGCGTACACACGCTACTATTATAACAGTAGAGTCGCGCTCATAGTGAAAAATGGCCAAAAACAGGCTTTTCTGCTCATTTTCAGGAGATGGTTTGGTCTGGAAAAATGTTCCTAAGGGTCATATACATCAAATGGGTCAAGAATGAGGTAATTTCAACCATTTTTAGTGTCCCAAATGACTCCTCCATCCACAAATGTCCTGTTGTGTGACTAAACTTGATCTCAAGAAGTGTCATCATGCGACCAAGGGAAGCAAGTGTCGTCACGGACGGAGAGGTGTCATTTCAAGCTATAACAGCTTTGTAAGAACAAAGAACATAAAGAAAAAACAGTGCGGCAGCCAGTTTGGGTTTGATTCTCCTTTGGGATGTGGACGGTGGCCTTACACAAATGAACAAATATTTAAGTAGCAACCACAATCATGTAATTACTGGAGCCGTGCCTGCAGTCGGTATTGTAAATTGTGGCATCTAAAATGAATGTGATCCTGCATACACATTTCTTGCAGAGTACGTCAGTAAGGATGAGTCAAACACCCGAATTGGAGCGATTATGGGCTTTGTTTTGCATATGTTGGTTCTCAAAGGACGAGGTGTTTCGACTTCTATCTCCTATTTTAAACAGACTCGAAGGTTCCAATAGAGGTGATTGCATTCACTGCAATATCTCCGGGTTGATATATGTTGGATCTTGCGATGGTGAGGTGGCTCAGTCGATTATTATTGCCGTGATAAAGGGAAGTGACTCTGAGCTTGGAGAGCTGCTTACTCGATTTCTCTGTTTAAGCCTTGATCGCTTATATCTTGGAAAGCAATAAAAAGTTAATGCAACTTTGGAAGTAGCAAAGACATTCAATGAGAAAATAGCAAGATATTGTCAAAATTATACTGGAGCCCTGTGCGTATGCTGGGACTGGAAATGCTCTTAAGATACAAAGTCTTCTTGGTCTCTGCGTGGAACATCTTGAGAAGGGTGAGAGTCATCAGGCACCGAATTTTGCATCACCAATGAAGAAAGAAGATTGAAAATATAGCAGAATTGGTCTCAGATAGCTCTCGTCATCACTTCTTTTCTTTGTATGAGAAAAGCAACAGTTCGTAGGCTTTCCGCAACAACAACTTGCATGGAAAAGTAATGAAAAGAGTGGTTGCGGAACAAAAACCACATCACACGTGTCCACTATTGATACATTCGCGTAGGGAAAAGTGGTATTGCAAACCACTTAGAAAACTACGCGGAAACAGCCTACGTGGCACTTAAAAAGCAGCTTCTATTTATTGATGAAACTCATTATTTTATTTTGTCTCGATGAAGCGACCGGAGAAATAAAAAAATAAAAAAAAAAACATAAGAAGCTGAAATACCGGCTGTAGAAGATTGATGGGAGGTTAGTTTTGAATGTTTTGGAATACTTTTTCTCTTCTCGGATCGTAGAAATTTTCCATACAGAGGAGCTATTTGTGTCTCGGGTGCAATGGAGTTTTCCTTGAGAGCCGATATTAGGGTTAGCACTAATATCCGAACCTTCATTTGCTGTGAAAAAATTTTCTGAGCAAGGTGAAAGTCTAAAGTTTGTGGCAAGTCAATTTCATCTCTTGCATAGTAAAAGCTGCAGCATACATCCCGATTTTTATCCCATGACTGGTGAATTTGAGCAGCGTTTCAGGCATATTCATGATTGGTATGATGGAAACGATTGTTGCAAAAAAAAAACTAAAACAGCTCAGCAGGTTAAAGATGAAGTGGACGAGAGCAAGGGAATGGTTTTGTAGAGGTGTCAAAGGAGTAGAATACCCCCGAAAGTGTAACGTCCCCTCCCGCCTTCAAACAATGCAGGGGAGAGAACATGACCAATCATACGGGGCTTTTGGCAGACTTAGCCCCAACATCCTTGCTTTCTCAAAAATTCATAACAATTAAACATTTCTATGTGCAGCTTCAACTCAATAAAGCACAGCGGAATTAAACATACTAGCAAGCACACAAACAGTAATGCCTAACATATATATATATATATATATGACAACAGAGGATGATTTAGCATATAAAGACTCAATCTCGTTCCAATGCCATGCATAGATTCCAAATTAAGATAATTAATTCATTTCATTAAACATAGACAATTAACATACTCCAGAACACATAATGCATGTAATTTGCAATACAGAGATAACACTTATCTTTGAGATGAATCCGTACCAACAACTGGCTATGTGAGAGCAACGTTCCACCCAACCATTGATCTCTGTCCAGCCTATATTCTTTCAGCTGAGAGATCACCCCCGAGCTGGGCTATGTATCCACTAAGGAAGAACTAGCTGGGCTCACTCACAGCCATGGTTTCGGTCATCAGCTATGCTAAGCCAACACACCATTGGGTTTATCAAGCATACAAATGACAAATGAGGAGGATGCTAAGCCAGTGAGCTCAACCACAAAGCTACAGGCATCTCAAATGAACTCAGCAGTCATGGCACCCACAATACCTACCGCACCCAACACAAGGAAGGTCCCCTTCTCTGCTGCACAGTCCCTCAGGCGTCCCTTCCCTCCAGTGCTCTTCAGGGTGGGCATAGAAAGGTCCAGCTGCTAATTCCTTAAGATTCTAGCCTTCACTGGGTTTACCAAGCAAACCAAACCTCTGCTCAGTCATTCACACTTGGATTTCTCACAGTTCTGTTATCCAATAACTCAATCCCGTCACTTCATTTCTGGGCTATAAAAACTGGGTTTTCCAATGGATTTCGGGATAGCTAATGCTCCCAAATTCACCCCAAGGTTCATACCAATGGATCCCCCATTGGATTTCACTGTCCAATACCAAATCTGAGTGTTTTTGGCTCTTCAAAACGTGGGTTCTTTCAAAGTCGCGATTTCTGGTTTTTCACTCTGCTGGCAATTCGTTTTTTTTGATGGAAAATGGTGCTGGTTAGTTTCCCAATGGAATGGGGATGAGGAAGAAGCAACATCCATGAGGTAGAGTGGCTTGTGGTACAAGAAAACAGAGCCCATACTCTGCCATACGAATTTCTGGGCTGCCCATGCTCCATTGAAGCCATGGACTGAAATCCTCAACCACTTCCTTACAACAGAATTAAATGTCATCAAGGAAAGTCAAATGGGTTCTCAAGGTGACATATGGAAGCCTATGGTTCAATCCCTCAACCCCCTCACCACTCCCTAATGGATACACATGGCCCCTTTCTCATTCGTTGCTCCCATAGCCAGTTTTGGTATTTTATTGCATGATGTTTATTTACATCCTTTTTACAATTTCCATGGCTTAAGAGCACATGGGCATCAAAATATCAATGCTTGCCCTTTAAATCAAAATTCAGGCTTTCACTAGCGGGGCCTTGGCCTTGAGCTCCACGCTAGGAAAACATACATCACATGTACACATTATTTACATTAAATGCTAATATATCCTAAGGGTCAAAATGGGGTATTACAATCCCCTCCCCCTTAGAATAACACCGTCCTCGGTGTTCCAAGACTTAGGCATACATATACAATTTACACATGTCCAAAACTTCAAAAACTTTGCAGATCTGCCCTGCATTCTGTTCTTTACTTTGAACTTTCAGGACCAAGTCCTTTGATTTTCACGAGCTGCTCCTGCTGATTCAGATCTTCCATCTCATCCATAAGTCTGAAAACTTTAAGGCTGCTACCCTCTTGAGGTTCATCTCGTTCTGCTGCTTTTGCATCTTGAGCATCTCTTCAATATTTTCTTGGGTCTTGGCAATTGTTTGAAGAAGACTTCCAGCCAATTCTAATAGCCTATGGTCTGCTGCCATGGTCATTGTGCACAGCCGGTTCTCACTTGGCTCACAAGCAACACTTGCTCATAGCAACTGCAACCAATTGATTTAATTTCCACCTGTGAAATTCATCATTACAATTCTTGTTAGACCAAGCATAACCCAAACATAAAAAAAAATCAGTCAATGGTTTTTTCCCATTTGACATGGATAGTCCATGCTTTACTCATGAGACTTCCACACTTTTTATGCTTGCCCAACATACACATGAATTCCTTCATGTTCATCCATTCACAGGAAATTCATTAATTAGCATTCACAATTCACTTTTATCAAATAAACACACTTTTACTTTCATTCATGCATGCATTCAACAATTTTCTGTGTTTATAAATGCATCAATAAAAATGAAAGAGAGAGAGCAGTAAGAATTTCTTCTCTTAGTCTTGTTCCATTCTGGAACCCACACCACCACGGTGGTTTTCATGTTCCTAGTCTCTTTCACCTCAACGTGAATGCTTGACCTGCCCTTCTTGGCTATGACACTTAATGTCTATGGTCTACTTCAGACCTCTCAACCATGGAGTCCCTCCACATGGTTTATCTACAACTCTTGGCTGCTAGGACTCACACAGTCCCACTAGCCCCATCTTTCCATTACTGCTCATGCTGAGCTCTTTAGGACGGTTACATGTCCACATGCATCCTTAAGACGCTTTCATAGTCATTGCTTTCAGCAATACCTACACTCAAACATTGAATTAATTCACATGTTTAGTTTATTTTCATAGGAAATCATAGCCAAATCAAATACACATGTATATTCATAAGCAAGAAATTACAAGATAACCAAATACTTATCTGTATTGTGTATTTCTTCTCTGGTCCACAGGGTCCTGCTTTTACTTTATAAGCCTTGGGATCCTCCTGCGGACTAGGATGTTTGGCCAGCACGCAGGCTTCTCCAAATCATCAAATAATTAATGCCCTACCAGTACACCTTCACGCCGACTGGGTTTACCAAGCATTTGGTGGTGCCCAACCAGTCCCATACCTGGTTGGCCCTCTCCATTGTCGAGCCAGCACATACGTCTGGGTCATCGGCCAATGGAAGGTAACTGCGCCACCGACCATTACAGGTTAAGGCTCCACTACTCTCTGCCTTAGGCTTGCATCAGCCTTTCACATGTATCACAATCCCTCAATGCGCATAACAATTCTTCACCCACACAAGGGTGGCACTTCTTCTCTTGTGTAAGCCAGCGGTTCCATTTAGGAATTCTTTTAGGTGACTTTCTTAACTGTAGGCTATCATGACCCCATCATACCCACTCACCCTACACAAGGGTTACCACTGCTCATACAGTCCTCTTGAGTATTCTTTTCCTCACTTTTCCCTTTAATGTGCAGCACTGAATTTCATATGTATAATCTGTCAACACAAAATGGATAGCAAGCTCATTAGTATTGCTGCTCTAGAACTGTAAACATATTTCATAACATTCACTATCCAACCTTGAAACACCAGGAATGCGTCCATTCCCTTAAGGCGTAGTCAATATTGGCATCCCTAACATAACTCAGCACCAGAAAGGCGTGCACTCCTTACTGATGTGAACTATGAAGGTCCTAATCATACTACAAGCAGTCTGCTATAATGGAAATAAAATCAAAACATGCTCTGCTTATTAACTCTAATAATTAGACATGCATGTATGTATATATATATATCATTCAGGGTTTATGAAACACTTATCCATTTGCAGATGTTATTTCTCTTATTTAATGAGGAATGGGGGCTCCTTCTCTGAGTTGACAGTCCCTCGGTTTGCCATCCCAATTCCTTTTGATGTTACATGCCTCTCACATGTCTTACTGACATAATCTTCACCATCTCACTCATATTGTTTACCAATCATGTAGTGCAGATGAGACATTAATAATGTCTTATGGCGTTTCACCTGAAACCCATTTTCAAATCATGGAATCCCTTCCCATGAAGTTTGGCTTCTGCATGACCTCTCTCTCTTGGTCTTACTGCAATGTGTCTCCCTGGCACACTTATTAAACAGCCAAACAGTCAGCAACATTTAACAATACCATTCAAATCTGATTGTTTCATAACCAATCCATGGCACTAATAATTAAATTCAGCATGAATTTGCAACTCTGTCTACTACAGAAATTGATTTTCTTATCCATGAGGCTATCCTCATATTATTTGGCTCCCGTAAGTGGCACCACTCGGCCCATTATGGTCTTATGCCCGCTGCCATACATGAGTATCCACTTACAGCATGTCCTCCTGACACATTTTCATGTAAGCCAAACAGTCATTAGCAATTATTAGCAAAAATTTCAAATCTGAAACACTTACAAATCTGATATTTACAACTGTTCTTACTAACAGAACTTAGAGCTCTCAATCATGAGATTCCTTCTCATAAGCTCTAAATCGAATTCTCAAATCTGCTCCCTACAGAATTAGACTTGCAGCCATGATATTATTCTCATAAACTTAAATCAAAACATTTTCAGATCTGTTTCATGCATAAATTAAATTCCACAACCATGAGAACCTTCTCATAACCTTTGGCCTTTGCAAATGGTAGAGCTCAGTCTTTACTATGGTCTTATCCCCATTGGATTTCACTCAGCAAAACATGTTGTGAGTCCCCATGCATATAATATTTCATTTATCATTAATTCACAGTCATATCATTCATACAACTCTGTCCTTCCACAGAGCATTCTAGCAGCCCATCGATCATGATTGGGCTCTTCATGCACTTACTATTCTGCATTCATAACAGCCCATGAAATGATCCTAGAATTATCATCAATTCATCATTTCATTCATTATTTATTTTGCAATAACATATGCATCAGTTCTATGCATTCATACAATGCATCACAAGATTTATGAAATATCTTAATGCTCATCTACTTAATGCTACCTTGCATTGTTTCATGAGTACTATGCATTCAAGCATATTATGATCAAAACATGCATATCTCATATAACTTGCATTACCATAATCAGGACCACCAGTCCTCACTTGCTTTGGTTATTAAGCACATAACCAACATACACATGGCGTGATATAAATTCATATGAATGCATTGAGATTTCTAAACAGTCATAGGGTGTAAGGATCATTCCCTTCACTTACCCACACCTCACCAAGCTTGGCAGTTTAACAGTCCCAATCGGTATTCAATATCACATGCAAACTAACTCATCATAGCTCAAACATAGTTGAAGAGATCTTACCAAATCCTCTTTCAACATTCATGCAATTTGGCACCAATAATCATTACCTACATGGTTACCATTAACATCGTCTGATGTTACTTGATCAGTTGGCCTCTTACCAAGGCTGCTCAGTCCTTTTTCCAACATTATGATCATAGATTTGTTGCACCATCCTTTCTGCATAAGGTTGTTGGCTTCATGCAACAACATCCTCAACACATTTAGCCATGCTCTTTGTTATCTTTGGTCCTACAATCAATACCAACATCAATAGTGATTATCAACCACAATATTCTCCATTAGTGGTTCATTGCATATGCAGACTTCATTATTCTACCAATATGCAATATTCCATTTATGCACAAGCATTTCCATATGCACTATGCAATGTTTGTTAAGATGCCATCTAGTGCATATACATCTATGTAATCCCTTACATTTTTAACATTTTTATGCCATATGACAATTTCATAATTATAAGTATGATAACAAATAGGGGTTTAAAGAATTCTTCCCTTCTCGATCCCTCACTGTAACATGGAATTCCTCTTCCATATCATGCAATTGTAGAAATTGCCCACATTGACAACAAAATTTGCTTGTCAAACAGCCGCTGGCACTCTTCTGCACTAAATATCTACGATATATGTAGACCTCATTCAAACTCTGGTCATGCATCATTGTTCCCTGCTGGACAAGCTTTCCAATGCCTATCTTCATGCTCCATTCCGACATCAGGTGCGGAAACTGCATCTCTTCAAAAATGACAACTTTTACTCCAATTCTGCACATTTTACACAGTTGTATTTTGGTCCAGAATGCCAACTTCAGCCACCTGTGGAAGAAAATCTATGAAGAATCGCAAAAACTTTTATATCGGGCGAAGTTAGTCCCTATAACAAGGAACACTCAGAAATTCGCGGATCTCAATTCCGATGCACCATTCATCTTTTATAAAATTCTGGGTTTAACCACTTTTCCTTTTTAACTCCCTTTGCAACCTGTGCTCCACCTGTGCGCCACCTGCGCACAACCTGCGCGCAATCCGCGCACTATCCGCACGCAACCTGCACGCCATCTGCGCGCAATCCGCGCGCAACCTGTACGCCATCTGCGCGCAACCTGTACGCCATCTGCGCGCAATCTATGCGCGACCCGCACGCAATCCGCGCGCAATCTGCGCGCAACTGTGCGCAATCTGCGCGCAACTGTGCGCGATCCGCGCGTAATCTGTGCGCGACCCACACGCAATCCACGCGCAATCTGCGCGCAACTGTGCACAATCTGCGCGCAACTGTGCGCGATCCGCGCGTAATCTGTGCGCGATCCGCGCGCAATCCACGCGTAATCTGTGCGCGATCCGCGCGCAATCCACGCGCAACCCGCATGCAATCTACGCGCAATCCGCACGCAATCCACGTGCAACCCGCACGCAATCTACGTGCAATCCGCGCGCAATCCGCGCGCGATCCGCGCACAATCTGTACGCGATCTGCACGCAACCCGCACGCAATCTGCGCGCAATCTGTGCGCAACCTGCGTGCTTGCGGGGGTCATATCTCCCTCGTCCCTTAACCAAATTGGACGAATTTGGTACCGTTGGAAAGCTCTTGGAGAGCTCTATGCAATGGTGTGATCCTCTACTACATCTGAGAAATCTGATCCTTCCATTTTTCCCAATCAAAATGCCGCCCCCAACTTCCCAATTTTACATCAAAACCATTCTGTCTCTTGCCTGCAACTGCAACTTTTCACAATAGTTAGAAAATTTTCTGGAATGTGCCCTTTCATACCCTTACAGAGGTGAACTACTACATAAAAAATTGCATAAAAACAGTAAGAGAATGACAAGAACTTGCATCTCTAATAAGGGATTTTCTTTTCATTTCACATTCAACAATCCAACCAATGGATTCACAATTAATCTCCAAGCAGCCAACAAACATGGGTAAGGAGACTCATGAGCATAAGGGCATAATTTGCAGGCTTTTCTCACTTTTGAAAACCATCAATTGGCCACACAATGTGGATTCATTGTAATTAACAATCATCATTAAGACATGGGGCTGTAACAACTGATTATTCATGCTTTTAAACAAACAGAACTCATTTCCAGCCATGCTCAACATTCAAGTTCATGCATTCAAAGCATCATGGACATTCAAGGAACATGGATTCATCATTAATCAAGGTCTCAAGCACATGATGCATCATCTCCTATGCACAGCAATTAACAACAACAACAACAAAACAATATAAGATGGCAGAGGTTGCGCCTCCTTTCTCTCCTCCATGGAGGCAAACAGACAAATACAAACTGAATGCTACAGCATTGGGGACAAATTAGAGCAAGCATTCATCCTGAAAATGAATTTTCTCGCTCCTTCCTCTATTTCATAGAATGCAATCAATGCAAGCAGCTTGCAAAAATCCCCAAACAGTCATGGAAATGATTTCCCGTTCCAACAAATAGAAGCCATGCAATCTTGAGGTTTCTTTAATGCATTTTATTTCCAAATACAAAATGCATGTACACACAATGATTTATATCTCTGTGAAGGGCCCAACAGCCGTAGTGTTGAACCTAGAGCTCTGATACCACTCTGTAACGTCCCCTCCCGCCTTCAAACAATGCAGGGGAGAGAACATGACCAATCATACGGGGCTTTTGGCAGACTTAGCCCCAACATCCTTGCTTTCTCAAAAATTCATAACAATTAAACATTTCTATGTGCAGCTTCAACTCAATAAAGCACAGCGGAATTAAACATACTAGCAAGCACACAAACAGTAATGCCTAACATATATATATATATATATATGACAACAGAGGATGATTTAGCATATAAAGACTCAATCTCGTTCCAATGCCATGCATAGATTCCAAATTAAGATAATTAATTCATTTCATTAAACATAGACAATTAACATACTGCAGAACACATAATGCATGTAATTTGCAATACAGAGATAACACTTATCTTTGAGATGAATCCGTCCCAACAACTGGCTATGTGAGAGCAACGTTCCACCCAACCATTGATCTTTGTCCAGCCTATATTCTTTCAGCTGAGAGATCACCCCCGAGCTGGGCTATGTATCCACTAAGGAAGAACTAGCTGGGCTCACTCACAGCCATGGTTTCGGTCATCAGCTATGCTAAGCCAACACACCATTGGGTTTATCAAGCATACAAATGACAAATGAGGAGGATGCTAAGCCAGTGAGCTCAACCACAAAGCTACAGGCATCTCAAATGAACTCAGCAGTCATGGCACCCACAATACCTACCGCACCCAACACAAGGAAGGTCCCCTTCTCTGCTGCACAGTCCCTCAGGCGTCCCTTCCCTCCAGTGCTCTTCAGGGTGGCATAGAAAGGTCCAGCTGCTAATTCCTTAAGATTCTAGCCTTCACTGGGTTTACGAAGCAAACCAAACCTCTGCTCAGTCATTCACACTTGGATTTCTCACAGTTCTGTTATCCAATAACTCAATCCCGTCACTTCATTTCTGGGCTATAAAAACTGGGTTTTCCAATGGATTTCGGGATAGCTAATGCTCCCAAATTCACCCCAAGGTTCATACCAATGGATCCCCCATTGGATTTCACTGTCCAATACCAAATCTGAGTGTTTTTGGCTCTTCAAAACGTGGGTTCTTTCAAAGTCGCGATTTCTGGTTTTTCACTCTGCTGGCAATTCGTTTTTTTTGATGGAAAATGGTGCTGGTTAGTTTCCCAATGGAATGGGGATGAGGAAGAAGCAACATCCATGAGGTAGAGTGGCTTGTGGTACAAGAAAACAGAGCCCATACTCTGCCATACGAATTTCTGGGCTGCCCATGCTCCATTGAAGCCATGGACTGAAATCCTCAACCACTTCCTTACAACAGAATTAAATGTCATCAAGGAAAGTCAAATGGGTTCTCAAGGTGACATATGGCAGCCTATGGTTCAATCCCTCAACCCCCTCACCACTCCCTAGTGGATACACATGGCCCCTTTCTCATTCGTTGCTCCCATAGCCAGTTTTGGTATTTTATTGCATGATGTTTATTTACATCCTTTTTACAATTTCCATGGCTTAAGAGCATATGGGCATCAAAATATCAATGCTTGCCCTTTAAATCAAAATTCAGGCTTTCACTAGCGGGGCCTTGGCCTTGAGCTCCACGCTAGGAAAACATACATCACATGTACACATTATTTACATTAAATGCTAATATATCCTAAGGGTCAAAATGGGGTATTACAGAAAGCCCAGAAATTCCAGGAAGAGAATCAACAGGTGGCAAAATAATAAATATCAGTTCAAGAAGTAAAAAAAAAAATAGAGGCAGCTGGCAGCCATTTTTTTGTTAGTTTCCGAAGATATGAGAGAACAATATTCCAGATTTTCCGTCATTTACTGTTTAAAAACTAATTCTTGTAAAGTAGTGATTAGTTATTTGATTATTATTTTAGTATCGGTGGTCTATTTTTAGAAAGATACAGTTAGGGTTTGCTTAGAGGGCAAATTTTTGTATAAAATATGCATTTGGCAATGTAAACAGGGTTGGATTTTTCAGTAAGCAGAGACCCATTTCGGGTGTTTTGAAGGGCTTTCAGAAATTAATAAAGATCTCGGGACTGAGCAGATTTTTCATCGAAGATTCATGTGCTGTTTAAAAATTGCAGTCTGTACCCTTTCCCTTTCCCTACCTGTGCAAGTTTAATTTCTGCATTATGTCTTTCATTATGTCATTTTCTTCTATGCTTAGATGGACGTTCATATAGATTGAGATTCATGTTTTTATGCCTTGATTTATCCGCATCTGAGCATCCATTTATTTCTCCAAAATTAACAGTGGATTCATCTGAAAATGATGCCCGTTGTTAATGGACTGTCTTTATTTCTTTCCCTATCACCTGCAAAAATCTTATTGACTGTAACAAGACAGCTATCTTGCCTTTGTATGAAAATATTTGTTTGACTGATGGTTGATATTTTTCTGTTTTCTCGACTCCATTGCCCAATGGTATCTTATTCATGTTGATCTAGCCACCTCATTTAAAGCCTACAAGTTATTATTATTATTTTACAAATTGGCCCTTGAGTTTCATTGTCAAACTGCTGTCGTGGTGACATTGGATGGCAGATTTGCTGAGAGAGCCCTCTCTGGCTGAAAGAGGCCAACTTTTCAATCTAAAGATTGGTTTGAAATAGGTTACCTCGGGGTTTCTTTGATACAGCCCAAGGAAAATCCGAGTGCTAACAGGTATGTCGCAGCTTCTGGCCTGGGATGGATTGGCAGGTTCTTCCTATGAGCTAAGCTAGTAATATTCCTCTTTGTACTCCTTTGTACTATAAGACTCTTTTCAGAGCTATGGCACTGGTTCGTAGTTTCTTCCTTTGGTTTCACTGCAACCTTCTCTCCTTATCACAATTCTCTTTCTCTTACTCGACCAAAATCTTCTCCCACTTGACAGTAGACCACAATCTTCTCCCACTTGACAGTAGACCACAATCTTCATCCATTTCACTGTCTCCTTCCCTTCTCATGTCAGGTCATTCCTTACAACATACTCTCAGACCTTCCCTTATCGACATCCCGAACCACCGCGGACAAATAGCTTACGCATCAAATTCCATCCTCATGGCCCCTTTTTCACAAAGTAGCATTTTAATCCACAAGTATAAGGATTTCAGGTACTTACCCCACGTTCCTTGGAAAAAATCTCATTCAACAACACTATAATATTTTATAGTGTCTAAAACAAACTCTTGTTACGGAGAAAACTTCCTATGGCTTGGGGTAGACCACAACATACAGCTGACTACCAGAAAATAACTCAATTCTCAATGCTATTCTATATAAATGACAATGCTAAGATAATGGAGAATATAACCAACCTCGATCCGGACGTTCGATGTAGATTCCCATTGAAGCTTTCAATTCGTGCACTTGAACCTGCAAATTAGTCTTGACAACCAATATACAACAAGCGCATATAATATATGAAAGATATTAACATCATCAATAGCAATGGTCCATGATATCATATGTAAATGCAACCCAATGTAATATAAACAACATTCACAACATTAATGGACGAGAATATGAGTATTTATATTAATGAATAACAAGAAGTACAATGTGATACGACCTCTTGCCGACAACCAATTTGAACCAAGAACTGGGTCTCTCCACTTGTGCCTCCACCACTTCAATCCTCCATGGAATGGCAAACTCAAACTACGAAAGGAGTTTGGAAGGTGAACATAAGGGGTTCACAACAACAAGGATCAATGAGTGTAGACTCAAGATACGACAAAAATCCACTAGAGTTATCTTGCTCTCTCTTTCTTTCTCCTTCCATATGCCATATGTGCTCAATATCTAACCTTCCAAAGGTAAGTGAAAGGACACATCGAGGCGTTTCAGGGAAAATGGAGGACCAAAGGTCACCCTAAGACCGCTTTTTGGGAGTAAAAAGTAATTTTCTGGTGACTTTTACCATTTTACTTGACACACGCGGGCTATAGTGGAACAGCTCGTGGGTACGCTGGCTAAAATGTAACAGCTAACGTACAGGAAGAAAAATAGGGAAATAGTGTGTTCTGAAGGACATAAAGTACATCTGAGTCAGTGAAATGGATCCTGAAGGCCAAAGAGTGTTGATGCTCATAGGGTGGAAAATTACGTTGTAACAGATGCCCCCTAATGTGTGAGGTCAGAGCCTGATGCTACGATGGCTGAAATACATTATAAATCTCAGAAGTGGAGTGACAAAGACACAAGTGGAAGGAACAACTCACTCGTCATAATACAATAGGATCTCTGAGTACATGTCGGTATAGTACAACAATTTGATATAATGGCCATGAATAGGCAGTACATAGTGAATACATGTCATTAGTGATCATAGCCATGATCCCTCTACAGTAAGATATGGTCTCCTGTTGAAAAGGAAACAACTGGTGCAAACTGGAGGTGCAAACTGTTGATATTTGAGAGATGATATCTCAGATGTAAAGTCCATTCATAAGTAGCATACTGAATGCCACTATCGCATGGGGTCTTCTACACAAATCATCAACAGTGCAAGTCCCATCAAGTGAATAAAGGTGTTGGGGTCGAACCTAATGTGACATCATCTGATTACCGGTCAATGATGTATACCGTTAACAGACGCGAGATAACCCACCAATAATGAAAATGGGCATCAAGGCATAGAGTAAAATCATCAAAGTGCGAATAGATGTGTTGAAGTCGAACATTAAGATGAATCCATCGATCAAGGGACATGGATGTATTCCCAAAACTGTCGATGGCGAGAGAACCTACCACTAATGACTGCAAGCCTCAAGGTACTCAACCGAACTCTAAGTCTCAAATTCTGAAATAAATGGGTTGAAGTCGACGGAACGAAACTCGCTGGGAGGAGGGCATTAAGGAATCCCCCATCAACCAGCACGAGGTACCAGCTACGCTGAAAGATTTGGAAGAACTAAGGTGAAACAGACCAACTAAATAAGGATGGCCAACATGCAATAGTCAAGAGATCTGAGGAGTGGCCGACTCTGGTTTCAGGACTTCCTTTGAACAAGAGAATGAGCAGATGGATAAACTTAGGCATCATAGACTCGATATAGACTGTGCGATGCAGGAGGCATCAACAAAGGGCTCCATAGTGACTAGAAGCTTAACCAATCGGTGGAGTAAACTGAGAAACAAGTACAGCTCCTAAGGTCCAACTATAGTCCCGACTCATAATGTATGGAGTGGAATGAATGCTCTGTTCAAAGGAGACACAACAACTTCCAACTAGAAGTAGTAACCATAATCTCGTCCGGCTTTTTGGAATATTTGATTTTTATTTTTTTTGGTCTTTTTCATATTTGGAAAATCTTGAAAAAGAATAAAATTTCTTATAGTACAACAAGTGAGGGAACGAGTGTCAAATGGCGAGTAGACTAGTCCCAAGCAGTGGAACATACCTATGATCAATGCAAGGAAGCATGTGTAGGATGTGGACACTCGGGGGGGTGTTCCCTCAGGGTCATAAGGTCATCAAATTGCGAAGGGAAAATGGAAGCTCTGCAGGGCTCGACAGGGAAAAGTGCTCAGGCACCAGGCTAACACTTGAGTAAGCGAGAGCCGGCACAAGGCTCAAACGGAAAGCAGGATGATGCAATGCCATCACAACTTGATATAAATGGGGGAGTCCTTATGGTAGATGGCCATCATAAGACAAAGTAGATTATGAGTCTTTATCACAAAGTCATGGCGTAAATACAAAGGATTCCCGATCTTAAGGACAAACAACGGCATGGGCACCAAAATGCAAAAGGGGTTCTAACTAGGGTACCCATATTCGGAAAGGCCCTACCGCCACATAACGACACTTCTATAACAGTGTGAAGGTTCCGTGTCGGTTAAGAAGCGGGGTCGCACCTAGGGTTTATGTAAATGGTCAAAAGGTCAAATGCCTCATAACAATGGGGAGGCCTAAACCTACATGCAAGGTTCTGAATATGCCTTCCATGACCGAAACAAATGTCGAAAAGGACCAGTAAACAAGTATAAGTCCATCTACGAATAATTTCTACAAGAAACATAAGTACCAAGATCATCTCTAAATGGTACGTAAAGAAAAATATGATACAAGTCACTGCGGTAGAAACATTTTCAACTTCACTATTGTTAACCTCAGACAACATGTAGGTAGAGCTAACCACTGAAGGTGTCATAGTACCCATACCTGAGGGATCAAAATGAAGAATAAAGCTGAAGGATGCGAAAGAATCTGCAAGAGAAAATTCATCATCGCGGGAGTTGGAAATTCTAGAAATAGAATCAAACTCTTCAGGAGCGTTGATTTGTGGATCTATAGGAGAGCTCAAAGACTCATCAGACTCAAACGTCAAACCAAAGCTAGAAGAGACTGTAACTGGATCCAAATACAAATGGGTGGCAGATTGTATTATAGGCTCATCTCGTTCAATAAGACCGAGGGTGGGAAAGGAATGAGATCTATGATAGGAATCCTCCCAAGGCTCGTCATTACCATGCATGGATGCGATAAAATATTCGTCCGAAGGTAGAGTATCATCAAGGCATCTATGTGAACAAGATGAGTCGACTTCCTGTGTGGGTAGCAAGAGATATCTGACTCTGCAGTGGCTTGTTGAATATCTTGATATGCAAGCTCAGCAGCAAACAATGGCATAGCCATTCCAACATGCACAATGTCTCCAGACGTGGAACTCGTGGATGGTAAATTCCATGGATCATCAAAATATGAAGTCTGGAACGGTACATTATGCAATGGAGGAGACGCATTGTCGAAAATGGTTCCAATAAAATTAATGGGTGAAGGGAAATCATAAGATCCCATCAATGAGGAGTACAATCCA
This sequence comes from Larix kaempferi, assembly GCA_027924585.1. Lineage (NCBI taxonomy): Eukaryota > Viridiplantae > Streptophyta > Pinopsida > Pinales > Pinaceae > Larix > Larix kaempferi. The sequence goes on from BSBM01000887.1 coordinate 23,423,469, forward strand.
ACACCCATGTTCCCAGTTGCCGAGTGACAATCTATAACTTGGGTGACCACTGATCCCGTGGATACTGTGGGAGAAGGACTAACGAAATCCAGCTGGTCGATTGTCACAATCTTGCCTTCGTGTGCAAAGCAAATAACTCTGAACACAATAGATGCGACAGCTTTCATAGCGTACATCCAATTCCTACCCAGGAGAAGGTTGTAGTCGATGGTCTCATCAACCACCTCGACTTCAATAGGCACAGGTTTACCTCCCAAGCGGACAACAAGGGAAGGGATAATCCCATGCGACTTAAATGACCGACCGTCAAATGCAGTGAGCATGGTCCTAGACGTGAGCAGAGGAGGAGAGCTAAGAGATTTCCAACAAGATAAAGACATCACTGACGCAGAAGCACCTTCATCAACCACCATTCTCTTGACAAAACTATGAAGGCACTCCACATGGATTTGAAAAGCCGCGTGGTAAGGTAAGCGAGGTTGAACATCAGTAGTGTCAAACTTGATAATGTTGGGACTCGCCCCATCCTGAACTCCTAAAGCACACAAAAGGGCATGCCTTTGAGAAGGACATGCTTGTAAAACTTCAAGAGCCGACATGGCACGCGGAGTTTGGCCCAAATCTTCTACAATAGAGTAGTTATGGGCGGCTCGAGCATTGGGGTTATGCGTAGAGCGCTTAAGAACACCTTTCGATATCCGCGGTAGAGGGCTTCTCGATATGCAAAGAGTTATCAGGATGAGGAGGCTCATTCCCCATATTTGGTTGTGGTGCACCATAATCGCGTTGACGAGTAGCAACACTAACCTCTAATTGGACCATATTCACACATCCATAGCCACTAGTATTGGAAGAAGACGTTGCAGTCTCATTAGGTCCATAACTAGTAGCGGGAGCATGCAAAGCCATGTTCTGATGATGAGGAAGGGGATCTTTCAACACAACTGGGCTCTATGCCAGATGCTTCGATTCTTCTTCGATTCGAGGACACAAGTGAGTAAGATGATCTTCCCCATAAAGCTTGCAAGGGAATTTCACCTTATGCCTAAGTTTACGGTCCCCACCAGCATTTTCGCCTTCCCGAGGAGGGTTGGCATTCTCTTTTCAAGGAGCATTGTGATTACTATTATTGTTCCAATTGTTTCCACCCTTACGGTTGTTTCTCCCCTTCTTCTTACCACCAGGCTGCTGGTTACCCGATGGGTTCGTCGATTGCATAGTGTGTACATCAGACGATGGGGTGGAAGTGGACAAGGTGTGAACCTATCCGGGAGTAGATTAATTAAGCAAAAAAAAATTCATTTGATTAGTAACCAAATCCACAAGGCGAGAACGTGCAGATCCCACAATGCCATCGGCATGTGGTCCAGGAACTGACTTGGGCTCATGTCGTGTTCACGGTGCATTAGGAATAATGTCATACAAAATGCCAAACTGAGAATACAATAAATCTAACTGCTGAACTTTTAAGATGGCTTGTTCCTCAGTCACAATGCTGGACATCGAAACATCCTTAGCAATTTATGGAAGTAAAGACTTGAGAAACCATTCCAACAGAAACTCTGGAGGAATGTTGGCTTTCACTAACCTCTTCCGTCGGCACCACTCTTGAACGTGGTCAAAAATATGTGTGGCCTTATTCTAACAAAAGGTAGACAAAAGTTCAGTACCAGTATCATAACGAACCGGCAACTGGAAATGATCCAAGAAAACCAAAGCTATCTCATTGAAACCCCTATAAGTGCCCCCATGCAACTCAACATACCATTTCATGGCTGCCCTTGTGAGGGTGCATTGAAATAGTCTCAAACGAACGGAATCGTGATTCAACGAGTTGGATGAGCACCAAAGGTGAAAGGTCGTGACGTGGTCACCCGGATCCTCGCCACTCTTCCCCTCAAACTTGGGAATGTCCGAAGGGAGCTTGGTAGGGACCGGAGGCCAACTAGGATTGTGACACACCGGATCATTTGTGAGCTTTGAAAGATCCAGAAGGTTCAGTCGAGCAAAGAACAGGAGCTGCGGCTGGAAAGCTTGATTATAAGCCCCATAAAAGGTTGATTGTACAGAACCGAAGTATAAGATGGACCATAAGCTTGACTATGACCATTAAAATGTTGATTATACGGACCTGACGGGCCATAAGTTTGACCATGGCCATAAGGTTGATAACCTCCTCCAACCTGACCCATGTGGTATATATGCATTCTAAGCACCATATTGAGGTGGGTTATAATGATGGTTAGCACTGACTGTATTGTAGTAAAGGTTTCCACCATAATTATGGGGCATATACGTACTATTCATAGCGAGAACCGTGTTGTAATGACCATGGTTATAAGGTATGTTCCCACCCCCTACATAATCATTATCAGTAGCGTGAGCAGTCGTGTGGTGACCATAAGTATGAGATGTATTCCCAACCCCAACGTTGGTATTACTAGTAGCAGGAACGGTGGTGTTGTGACCATGAGTATTAGGTATATTCCCACCTCCTACATTAGCATTACTAGTAGCGGTAGCAGACATAAAAGTATTTTGTATGTGTCCACCCCCGTGATTGGTAGGATTGTTAACATTCGCAAAAGTGGTCCTCTGTTGACGGGTAGAGGCATGTGTATTGTAATGTGGATGGCAAGTCGTATTGCGCACAGTGTTCCTATTAGGATGGGTAGTCCTAGGAGGTGGCCTTCCTCCAACATTTGCATTGTTAGGAGGGATGTGACCGGTCCCCATACTATGTGTGTGAGTGGAAAATGTGGTGCCCCCGGCGAGGGTAGTGCCCCCAGTGGGTGCAGTGTTGCTAACACCATGACTAGTGCCAGCATGACTACCAAATAGAGTAGATGGATCAACTATGTTGTAATCAGGCATACCAAAAGATAACGGGGTAGCGTTAGTCGTAGGACATGTGGTATCATGTATCTCTGTCATCCCATACTGGAAATCATGTGGATTCAAAGGATCGAATGGGTTGTCCTCGGGTGGATCCGGACGAAACAAACTATGTTGGGTCTCGGGTGGATCCGAACCAAACAAACTAGGTTGGGTCTTGGGTGGATCACCCCCCCCATGCCTCTCTAGGAGTAGGGGTGTCTGAAGTGTGTTCGACTCTACCCAATGGAGTCGTAGGGATTTCTCCCGTGCCAGAATGTGCAGTCATGACATCGGCGATATATGCTTCGTAAGAATCCGAAGACTCGGAGGGGGCCTTCCGGCGTCCCCTATCAATACGGCGTGTAAGCTTGACAGCTGGTAAACCAACCAATTGACGAGATCGACAGAGAGTAGGACTCCGCGCCACGATATCTCCGGAGAGACTATAAAATCAAAGCATCCCCTAACATCCAAACTATTGATCAAAAACAGAAAATCAAGAGCACACACCTAGAGAAACTACAGCCAAGAGCATGCAATCAAAGTGGCTAAATGAGCTCCCGACACTACAGCCTGTATGTCTTTCCTAGGAGAGTCTTGAGACTCCCAAACTATAGCCGGAGGTAACAGAATTAGTTATAAAGGTTCCCAAACCCTCTTTCTCCCCTTGTTGTTGTGAACCCCTTATGTTCACCTTCCAAACTCCTTTTGTAGTTTGAGTTTGCCATTCCATGGAGGATTGAAGTGGTGGAGGCACAAGTGGAGAGACCCAGTTCTTGGTTCAGATTGGTTGCCGGCAACAGGTTGTATCACATTGTACTTCTTGTTATTCATTAATAGAAATACTCATATTCTCATCCATTAATGTTGTGAATGTTGTTTATATTACATTGGGTTGCATTTACATATGATATAATGGACCATTGCTATTGATGATGTTAATATATTTCATATATTATTTGCGCTTGTTGTATATTGGCTATCAAGACTAATTTGTAGGGTCAAGTGCACGAATTGAAAGCTTGAACGGGGATCTACATCAAACGTCTGGATCGAGGTTGGTTATATTCTCCATTATCTTAGCATTGTCATTTATATAGCAGAGCATTGAGAATTGAGTTATTTTCTGGTAGTCAACCGTCTGTTGTGTTCTACCCCAAGCCATAGGAAGTTTTCTCCATAAAAACTCTATGATATATCCCTCTAGTATACTATCCATCCAATAATCAATAGCGCAAGATGTCTTATTGTTAACACCCTAAGTGTTTGGACTAGATTAGGTGTCCAAACTGTAGGCTCACCCCCTTAAAAGCACCTCTTTTGTAGATTTAACCTTGTCAACCATTCAGTTAATATAACAGGAAATTCTTCAAAGAACAATTCGTGGATGTATGAGAAAACATACTTACCTAACCATGTTTTTGCATAAAGGGTGGATCTATGTTTTGGCCTTCAGCAAACTCCCTCGGCTTCCTATCAATCCAATCCTAAATCTTGGGCTTAGTTGGATTCCACATCCCCCTTCGATACATATCTCGGTCCCAGCAATGGAACCATTTGTTGGCGCAATTCTACTTTGACCCAGGTTCACTCAACTAATCACCAACAAACCCCACGATACTGGCCCTCTCGACATCACTTGCGAAGCAAGTGAAGTCTCATCCTAGGTACCAATGGGAACTTTAGGAACCATACTTCTACAGCAGCAAAGGGGTGCAACAAAACTCTACCAAACCTAGCATCTTTGAGCTTAGACAAATCATACAGATTCCATACATAGCACTTAAATAACTACTACATACATTCGTCAACTATGCAATATCCATGTCATTCACAAATTTCCACATTAACAACATTCATTCATTATTATGCAGACTGTTACAAAATAACACAAGACATTATAGCATCAATCATACACATTGAACAACAAGATTTTAACATGGAAACCCAACTAGGAGAAAACCACAGAAGCACTTTTCTTTATTCATGAGTCACAGTAAATAAGCACTTCATGTATGCATGAACAACTTATAGATTTCTTCTTCCTCTTTTACAATGGATCTGCACACAAAGCCTGCAAATCATGTGACTCTCTCTTTTACAGTACTCAATATTATCTTCGACATAAAACCCAAACTTCTTCAGATTTACCTTTTCACCGTGTCAAAAGACCAAAAAGACTAACTCCCCCAAAATCCCAACCCGTTACATATTTATAGGGCGCACATGGACTTCCCTACTCCCACTACTCAACTACTCAACTCATTAATGTATGTGGACACGAAATCCTAACTAACTTACCCAAATCCACCCTTGACATATTCAAATATTATTTTTCCTTGACTTCTGGAAAGTTCGTCGGATTAGTTTCCTCATTCACGGGCCACTTCACTTTTGACCCTATCCACACCAAAACTGCTTCCAAAATGTACCAACTTTACCCATCCCAACACAAACTCAATTCGGTCCTTGTAGGACTAAGGTAACCCACTAAGAAAGTGTTTAATTTTGACTTTATCATCCCTAATATACTTGGCATACCTCAACAACTCCAAGAATTTATTGACATATTCCTCCATGGTCATTTTCCCCAATATCAGCTCATGGAACTCTTTGAATTTATCATCATAGTACCTATCAGAGGGGTACTTTTGCTTGAAGTACTTCTTGAATTGCTTCCACACAATTATCCTCTAATTGATCTTCTTCACTTGCCTAAGGTGATCCCACCTGTTGGAAACCTCGACTTCAACCAACATTCAAGAAGAGCATAATGCACACACAAATAACCATTAATCAAGAAGACATTTTTGGGAAGGTTAACCAACTACTTGTGTTCATGCTTCAATGGATTATTTATACAAAGATAGAAATGGTTGGAGCGGATAAAACCGCTCCAACTACTCATTCATTATGGTCCCTTTTACATTTGCATTGATAACATATTATACATGATGACATTTATGGGGTCCGAAGGGTCCCCTCAACATCTCGCCCACCCAAAAAATCTTACTCATCTTGAAGAGAACAAAGAGATATGCAGCAACATCCAGGGTCTCTAATCTCGGCGAAGTAGTCATCACAATGCATCAACCATGCATTTTGTTCTGCATATGTAACTTAGTCGCAACAACCGCCAACTAGATAGGGAGATACACGTATACAATGTTCTACTGTGACCTTTCTTTTCATCTCCTGTCTTTAATCTGGTAGGTGCATGTGCAACCCATGAGTCTTCAATACTGGCTCACCCCATCCCTACACAACACTCTATAGTGTGAGCTTCTTATCTTTGCACTCTTCCAACCCACCATTTCTCTGCTTTCTAGCTTCCTAGGTCACAACCCAAGGATTGCTCTATGATTTTCCATAAGGGGTCTCACATTCAGTTGTTCTTTGTGTCATCATGTATGTGTTAAGCTCTTTTCTATGCGGTATGTGACGTCTCTTACTTGAATTCCTTTTTCTTCTTTTGTCATGAGGATTTATAATTCCTACAACGTATTATGTTGCATGCTTACTATGCATGCTCGTGTAGTTCCTATGCCTGACATTGTTGATGCATGACTTAACTCGACTAACAAAATTGAAAGTCAACAAAGTTGGCTAGACACTGATTGAAATTACAATGGCAAAGGGGATCACTTGCCTTAAAGATGCACATTTCATCCCCACTGTACTTTAATAAACTTCAAATTTACAATATAATCACTTATCGGCCTATGACTCACTCGAATCAAATACACTTTTTTTATGACTCAACTTATCACGGGGAGCTCAACTTTTCATAATTTTTATCATTAAAAAATTTAACTGTTAAGCCTAAATGGTGGCACATTACCCCCTCTATTGTGGCACATTACATTAGTGTTGTCATGTTATTGATGTCGGCTTGGGTCCATTAGTGGTAATTGTCATTAGTATTATTATATTATTGATGTCGACTTGGGTCCATTAGTTATATTTGTAGCTCTTTGTCTCCTATATATATGAAGGAGACCTTTTCATTTCAAGCATCTTATCTTGTCTTGTGTATTCAATACATTGTATGAGGAGGTTTCCCCCTCAAAGAGGATTTCTATTCATCTAATTTCGTCATTATTAAGGCATGGATTAATCTCTCTTATCTATTTATGCTCTTTTGTGGAATTTGTTGAATAACATTTGGTATTAGAGCTTGGATGCTTCCAAAACGAGTAATCTTGGAATTTTCGCTATAACTTCTTTTCTAGGATGTTTCAGAGAATGAAACTTGCAAGGGACATAAAGGAAAAAGAAAACTATATGTGGTATGAGTTTTAGATCCTGATTCATTACATGTTCGGAGTTATACACTTTGGAAGTAAGGGTTTCTGACTAGTCTCAAACATGTGTTCTGGGAAAAAATGTTATATTTGGAGCATACAAGATCCAAATTGAGTAATACCTTTTGCATCAAAAATAAAACATACCAAGGTATCAATGTTAAGAATTTTAGACTCAAATCTGAAAAATTGGACATGTGGTAGTCCGTACATTTTATTTCCTCTAAAAAGACCAAAAATAACAAGTGTTGGGAGATTTGCCATAATTTTTTACTGGCACATCAGAATTAGGTCATACATGTGGCATTGAAGAGAATACATGTTCAGATACTGCAGAAAAAATAATTCAAACTTAGAGGGGCCAAAATTTCAAAGTTACCTTAGTTGGAAGGTCGGTCAGTAAATTAGTCTTCAAATCAGGGTTTGAAAAAGGTACACCGTTTTAAATTTGAATAACTTTTAGTAGAAGGATCTATTTGAGGTGATCTAAAAGGTGTGATATATATTTCTATTATTCCACATGGCACCAAAAGGTGGTGGAAAAAATCACACTCCAATCAAACCACCAGAGGATTCATCCCTGGCCTATGATGAAAGTGAAGACCTATCTTTCCGAGAGTCAAAGTTGGAAGATCTAATTAAAAGGTCTGTGAGAATGATTGATTTACTTAATTTAAAGGAAATGATGGGACATATGGGGAATATTATGGGACATCAGGATAATAAGATGGAGAAAAATATGCCCGGATGCGTGTGTCACTCCTCCATATAGGAAAAATTCCACCAAAGCACCTCGACCTCAGAGCCCTCGATGTGGCACCTTGTAGGACACTCCCTTAAACCACCACCAAGTTGTGGAGGAGGGGGCATTTGCTTCATCTACAACTGGAGTCCCTTTGGTTAATGGTGGGACGACGAGGAGGTAACAAGCTTATTAACTACGACTCCATGATTACAGAGCTAGAGCGTGTGGCCCTCGGGATTCTCCACTAGATGGGGTTAAGGATGGCCAAAGGAGACTTCTCCCTCTCCATTCCTTGGCCCTCTATTTCTGGTTTCATAATTCGCTTTGCAAAATTCCCTGCTATTCTGCTTACAGACCTAGACTTGCTCAGCAATTCAATGTCGTGGTAGTGAGTTACCCCCCGTTGTGGTAGTGGTGGTCATGGCCGCACACAACATAGCCTAGCCTATGCTGCAGAGGAAGGATATGATGTTGGTGTTTCCACGTCGGTTCGTGTTTTAATTGATGAATGGGAAGCTCATCTTGTCTTAGAGCACCTTGCTTCTGGGAGAGATGGGGGAAATATCAACCATTATTGGTTGGTTAAAAACATGATGGGTGTGCTCATGGACAACATGATAAGTAACTGGAGCTCAACCAAGGACACTGTGCTAGCGGCCAAAGAAAATCTAATAGAATTGGACGACAAGCTCAGTGGAATGGAAGCCACCTTTGCTTGGAAGAACTTCGTTGTTTAGCGTCGAGGGAAGAACACTGATGTAGTTGTAGGAGGCAGCGCAACTGGGGGGAAATCTGGAAAAAAGGGCCCATTCTCGGTTGGACGTTTGAAGCTCCCGAACCAGGTGGCAACGACGAGTGTTCCCTTCCCCGTGCCTTCAACCACGGGGCCTCTCCTTAGAAAGAGTGTTAGGTACAATGCAAAGCTTGACTCCATGTCGCCGTGCAAATAAAATCCCCTACCATCCAAATTGCCAGCTTCGAATTCAGATGACACCTTCCAGAGAAGCTGCCCAATCCTGGAGGAATCTCCAGCCTAGTTGTATGTCAACAAAGACCTCGCGGAAAGCACTTCTAGTCCTGAGTTTTATGTGTTTTTTTCAGTTATTTTGCTACCATATGTTTTGTAGTTTAATGGGAAAGATTTCCCTGCTCAGTTTAAATTTTGTACACAAGACCTTAGGCTGCTTTCCCCCAGAGGGAAGGAGTTATTTTGGGCTAAAAACAATCATATATGCATCTTTGAACGTTTGGGATGGTGGTTTCACTGTCTCATACCACCTCAAATTATCCAAAGCTATGTTTTTTCTGATTTTTACTGATTAATAGATATTGTAGACTTACAAAAAAAATATGGAGGAAAATATGAAAAGGATTGCTAAGCTCATACAAAATCCAAAGTAAAATCTCCTTGCAGGTGATGACCTGCCCCAGGATACTCAAGAAGATAAATATAGTGTCCATGTTGAGCCTTCCATTAATAAGAATATTTCAAGAGGAATGTATTCTAATAATGGAAGTAACTAGGTATGGCTCCCAAGGGATATCCAACTCCCCAAGATTGACATGAGGAAGTTTGATGGCAAGGACCCCATAACATGGATATTCTATATGAGGAATTTTGATGGAAAGGACCCCATAACATGGATATTCTAGATGGAGCAATTTTTCAATATACACCAGGCACCAAATCTCCAAAAGGTACCTATTCCATATTTATATTTAGAACTTGAGGAGTTTGTGTGGTACTAATGGCTTTGTGAATGCAAAAATAACTCCATTATTTATTGGTCCATATTTACAAAAGAATTGATATCATATCATGACGATGTTAAGAGTAATTCCTTCTTTATCCAATTGATAAATCTAAGGCAAAAGGGTCTAGTAATTGAACACATTCAACATTTTCAAAAGTTGAGTCTCAGAGTGGAGTGCATACCAGATGATAAATTGTTGGATATATTTATTGGAACCTTGAAGGATAACATCCAACTTGAGGTGTGTCTCCTCGAACCAACATCTTTAGAGAAGGATTTCATGGTGGCGAGGAAGGTTGAAAGTAAAAATATGGCGATGGCTACTAGAAGGACCACCTTCAACACATATAGAGAGTATAATGTTCCCTCTTCTAACCCACCTCAAAGGTTGACACCTCAACAACTGGATGAAAGAAGAGAAAAAGGTCTATGCTTTAATTGTGACAACAAATATAGTAAGGGACATAAGTGTGGTGAGAAGAAATTATTCTACATACATTCTGAAGAGGAAGAAGCAAAAGAGCGAGAACCATCTCCAGCATAAGAAATATAAGGGATTACTCTCACAATACCTTTTCATGCATTAGCTGGAATTAACACTCCTCAAACTCTCAAGATCGAAGGATATATTAAAAAGAAAAAGGTAACAATGTTATTTGATTATGGTAGTACTCATAATTTCATTTACTATAAATTAGCCAAAGGTTTCAATTGCTTTATATATCCAGCACCAGAGTTTCAAGTAATTATTGCATATAGAGGAACTATCAATTGCTCAACGAAATGCCATAATATCATTCTTACTATGGGGGGGTATGTATTGAATAGTCCAATGATTGCTATCCCAATGGGTGGTGTTGATGTTGTCATAGATATTCAATGGTTACAATCATTAGGAACATTTGCTTTTATTTTTCAAGAACTTTTCATGAAATTTTCATGGGAAGGAAAATAATTTGAGTTAAGGGGTATCACAGGGAAACCAAGCAAGGTGATAAGCTCTAATGGTATGACAAAATTGTTGAAAAGGGACATCAAGGTGTAATTGCACAATTATGCTCACTAGATGTTCAAACATATAAGCCTCGTATTTCCCTAGATCTCCAAAGGGTCATTGATAACCATTCCAAGATATTTGAATATATTCCAAAAGGTCTTCCACCTACTAGAGATTTTGATCATGCTATTCACATAATTCCAGGAAGTGTTCCTCCTAACATTAGACCTTACAAATATCCCTATGGCTAGAAGAGTGAAATTTAGTGTATGGTTGAAGAAATGTTAGAGGCTATCATAATTAGGCCCAGGGAAAGTTCTTGCTTTGCACCAGTGGTAATGGTACACAAGAAGGAGGGCTCATGGCGTATGTGTCCAAATTATAGAGAGCTCAACAAGATCACCATTAAAGATGAGTTTTCCATTCCTGTGATTGATGATTTTTTTTTTTAACAGAAACATAGTATATATGTATATTCAAAAAGGTTGTGCACAACCATTCTTTACAAAAAAGGAAGCCTAGCTTCAAAGAGAGAGGCCAAGATGAAAAATGTAGGCTTTCCCATAATGGCTTTAATGTTCTTGTTTATCTGTTGTCTACTGTTTGCTGTTAAAGATGAGGGATATACCCTTACATATTGAGAATTTAACAAAATACAGAAGTACATACAAACTTAAACTGAGAGAGGTGCCCAGCAGGGAAAAATATTGTTATATCCATAGTTTTGTTGCTGCACAGAGATATCTTCTGCAATTTTCATGTCAACAGTGGGGGATTCCTGACAATGGCTGCATTGGGACATTCTAGACATTTTTAAAACTTCATCTTTGATGATATCAACAGTGCCCATCAATTCAAAGAGGTTTCTTTCTAAATCATCAACCCTAGAATCTTGGCAAGTTAACTGTTGTGAGATGTACCTGATGTATGTTGTCGTCTCGCTATGTTGCTTGACTCCTATGCATATAGCTTCATACACCCTGCGCAAATGATCTTTGAATTCTGAGATGATGGCTCATAGAGTCGCGATTCCTTTAGCAACGTCGGCCATGGAGCTTCTGTGAATGTCGGAACCAAGGGAGTGTAATACCCCAATTTTGACCTTTATGATATATTGACTTTTATGTAAATATTGTGTACATGCGATGTATGTTTTCCTAGCATGGAGCTCAAGGCCGAGGCCCCGCTAGTGTATGCTCAAATTTTATTTAAAAGACAAGTATTTGATATTTTGTTACCCATATGTTATTAAGCCATGGGATATTGTAAATTGATGTAAATATTAATATTTTAATAAAATACCAAAACTAGCTATAGAAGCAACTAATCATAGGGGGCCATGTGTATCCACTAGGGAGTGGTGAATGAATTGTGGGGTTGAACCATAAGCTGACAAATGTCATCTAGAGAACCCATTTGACTTCCTTTGCTAACATTTAATTATGTGTAAGAAAGTTGTTGAAGAATTCAGTCCATGGCTTCAATGGAGCATGGGCAACCCAAAAATTCATATGGAAAAGTATGGGCTCTGTTTCCTTGACCCACGAGTCACTCTACCTCATGGGAATTCATTTTTCCTCATTCCCATTCCATTGGGGAACATCCCAGCTTCAATTTTCATCCATTACGAATTCCCAGCAGTGAGAAAAACCAGAAATCGCAACTTTGCAAGAACCCATGTTTTGAAGTGTCATAAACGCCCCTAATTTGGTATTGACAGTAAAATCCAATGGGGGGTCCATAGATATGAACCTTGGGGCGAAATTGAGAGTATTAGATACCCCGAAATCCATTGGAAAACCCAGTTTTTATAGCCCATAAATACAGTGACGAGATTGAGTTATTTGATGACAGAATTGTGAGAAATCCAAGTGTGAAGGATTGAACAGAGGTTGGGTTGCTTGATAAACCCAGTGAAGGCTAGAATCTCAAGGAATTAGCAGTTGGACCTTTCTATGCCCACTCTGAATAGCACTGGAGGGAAGGGACGCCTGAGGGACTGTGCAGCAGAGAAGGGGACCTTCCTTGTGTTGGGTGAGGTAGGTATCGTGGGTGCCATGACTGTTGAGTTCATTTGAAATGCCTGTAGATCTGTGGTTGAGCTCACTAGATTATCATCCTCCTCCTTTTCTTATTGCATGCTTGATAAACCCAACTGTGTGTTGGCTTAGCATGATTGTTTGAGTGAAACCATGGTTGTGAGTGAGCCTGTTTAGTTCCTCCTTAATGGATACACAACCCAGCTCGGGGGTGATCTCTCGGCTGAAAGAATATAGGCTGGACAAAGATCTATGGTTGGGTGGAACATTGCTCTCACATAGCCATTTGTTTGGACAGCTTCATCTCAAAGATAAGTGTTCTCTGTGGTTTAAATTATATGCACTATGTGTTCTGCAATGTGTTAATTCTGAACGATAATTATTCATGTTAATGGATTGAAATGATTATCTTAATATGGTTGATATGAGATCTGTGCATAGTATTGGAATAGGATTGATTCTCTGCATGTTGAATCATCCTCTACTTGTGATAGATATGTTGATGCATTATCGTTTGTGTGTGTGCAAATATGTTTTAATTTTGTTGTATAAATTAATTGTACATTTTATTTTAATTGTACATTTCTTTGTATGGTTGTGGGGAGAGTTAGACACCCACATAGCTCGGCCATGTTCCCTCTGCGGGTTTGGATGACGGGAGGGGATGTGATAGGGAGGAGCAGGAAAGCGGGCGCGAGGGGGAGAGGAGCCGGCGCAGGGGGGAGGGTTAGATAAGCGAAGGTTGTCCAGACCGTCGGAGAGCAGGAGAATAGATGGAGGGCTTGTCATGGCGCGGTGGGGAAGATAACCAAGGAAGGGGGAGGGAAGAGTTAATGCAAGAGTGAGGCGACTGACAAGGAAAAGACGAGCGGAGAGGAGGCCATGTGAAGGCCCACGTGTCCTCACAAGACTACTACATAGAGATTGTATAAAAAAATCATTGAGAAAATAAAATTCCCTTGAGACTTTAGGCTAGGGGATAAACTTAACTTCATGTTTTCCATTGTTATATATAATTTCCCCCATTGGAAGAATGACTCCTTGATTGGAATCTTCCTCTGCTTGGGAATTACTTTCCCGAAGGATGTGAAAGTGCTGAATTTCATGGGGAAGCAAGAGTTGGTTGATCCTCCTTTGCATTATGTTGTTTTTTGAGTCGCCTTTATATGTCCCCATCCTCATTTTTTGAATTACATGTCTTGAGTAACCAAAGACTTCCAGCTTATTGATTTTGAGGGTCGCTATGAGTTCCATGGAGTGAAGCAGAGCTAGCCATTCAGCTTCGTTGTTTATTTTCTTTCCTAGGCCCCAAGCAAAGGAGATAATTTTATTTCCTCCTGGATCGGATATAATCCCTCCCGCACCTGCCTCCCCTCTGTGATTGATGAATTGTTAGATGAACTACATGGAGCAATTTATTTTACAAAGTTGGATCTCCATTCAAGGCATCATCAAATTAGAATGAAGGAAGAAGACATCCCAAAAACAACATTCAGAACTCATGATGATCATTATGAATTTTTGGTCATGCATTTTGGCCTTAACAATGCACCTTCCACATTTCAAGGTTTGATGAATTCCATTTTCAAGCCCTTCCTTAGAAAAAATGTTTTAGTATTTTTTGATGATATAAACCAAAGCAAGTCTTGGGAATAACATGTTCGATGTGTTGAGAGGGTGCTACAACAACTAAAAGAGCAACAACTATATGCAAAACCTTCCAAATGTTTCTTTGGGGTAAAGGAGGTAGAGTATTTGGGTCATATTGTATCTCATGAAGGTGTCAAGATAAACCCTAACAAAATTAATTCCATGATGTATTGGACGATTCCCAAAACCTTGAAGAATCTTAGAGGATTCTTAGGTTTGACAAGGTACTACCGCAAGTTTGTTTGGAACTATGGAAGAATAACAACACCTCTAACAACATTATTGAAGAAGGAAGCATTTTCTTGGACTACAAAGGCAACTCAAGATTTTGAACAACTTAAAGAGGAAATGTGCAAAGCTCCTATTTTGACCACACCAAACTTCACAAAAACCTTTATTGTGGAATGTGATGCCTCGATAAATTGCATTGATGTTATTCTAATGCAAGAAGGAAAACCCCTTTCTTTCGAAAGTCGGCCAATAAAGGGAAAGAACTTACAAAAACCCATTTATGAAAAGAAAATGATGGCAATACTACATGCACTTAAGCAATGGCATCTTTACCTAATAGGTAGGTACTTCAAGGTCAAAATAGATCATGATAGTCTTAAATACTTATTAGAACAAAGACTATCTTCATAAGAGAAACAAAAATGGGTAACCAAGATGTTGGGATATGACTTTGAAATCATTTATAAAAAAAGGAAACCAAATGTGGTGGCAAATGCACTCTCCAAAAAAGATCAAGATGATGAGGCATTACTTTTTGTGATTTATATTATACAATCTGATTGGATAGTAGTAGCAATGGGAGAATGGAAGAATGAACTATCTATGTGGACACTCAATCAAAATCTACAAAAGGATCCTAGTGTATCAAATACTTTTGTGTGGAAAAATGATTCACCATGGTATAAGGATCGATTATATATATGTAAGAAATTCCAACTCAAACAAAAGGTCCATTTGGAATTACACACCTCTCCTATAGGTGGGCACTCAAGATTCCTAAAAACCTACCACAGGGTCAAGAAGGATTTTTTTGGGAAGGTCTTAAATTTGAGGTTCAAAGGTTTGTGGAAGAATGTTTGGTTTTCCAACAAAATAAGGTTGAAACAATTAAGACCCCCGGTCATTTACAACCATTAGACATACCTTGTCAGTGTTGGGAGGAAGTCTCGATGGATTTTATCACAGGTCTACCCAAGTCGAAAGGGAAGAATGTTATTATGATGGTTGATAGACTCACAAAGTATGCACACTTTTGTGTGCTATCTTACACTTTTGATGCAAGTACAATAGTTGTGGCCTTCATGGAAACAATTCAGAAGTTGCATCTAAACCCAAAGACTATTGTAAGTGATAGAGATCCAATATTCACTAGAAAATTTTGGACTGAATTATTTTCTTGTTTGGGTACCCAGTTGGGTCATAGTTCATCTTATCATCCTCAATCTAATAGGAAAACTGGGATAGTGAACAAATGTTTGGAAGGCTATCTTTGTTGTTGTTCATATGATAAACAAGCACAGTGGGTGAAATGGTTATCTTTGGTAGAATTGTGGTACAATACTTCCTTCCATATGCCATCAAAAATTTCTCCATTTATGGAACTTTATGGGTACCATGCTCCATCTATCACATCTCCCTTAAAAGGAAAATATAAAGTTGAAGTTGTGGAATATCACCTAGAGCAGCAACAAGAAGTTATCTAGATACCGAAGGACAACCTGGCTATGTCAAAAAACAAGATGAAACAACAAGTAGATCAACGTAGTAGTGAAATGAGTTTTGAAGAAGGGAATTGGATATTTTTGAGGCTGCAACCTTACAAACAGATGTCCCTCAAGCAACAAAATAAGGACAATAAATTAGCACCCAAGTACTATGGTCATTATAAAGTGTTGCAGGAGATTGGCAGTATGGATTACAAATTGGAGCTCCCTTCATCTTCAAGGGTACACCCAGTTTTCCATGTTTCTTGCTTATAGAAGGTAATAGGAGACAAGATCTCAATTCAAACTCTCTTACTGGATATTGATGAAGAAGGAAAAGGCATATTGGAACTTGAACAAATCATTGAAGCAATGGTCAAACAACTATGAAATTGGGCTATTACTAAGTACCTCATCAAGTGGAAGAACTTACTAGTTGAAGATGAGTCCTTCATACAGAAGCATCCACAAATCACCAAGCGTTGAGGACAACACTTGTCTGAAGGGGAGAGGCATGTTAAGCCCTAAAAGGTGGCACATTACCCCCTATATTGTGGCACATTACATTAGTATTGTCATATTATTGATGTTGGCTTGGGTCCATTAGTGGTAACTATCATTAGTATTATTATATTATTGATGTCGGCTTGGGTCTAATAGTTGTAATTGTACCTCTTTGTCTCCTATATATATGAAGGAGACCTTTTCATTTTAAGCATCTTTTCTTATTGTATATATTCAATACATTGTTTAAAGAGATTACCCCTAAAAGAGGATTTATATTTATCTCTTTTCTTCATTATTAAGGTGTAGACTACTCACTCTTATCTATTTATGCTCTTTTATGAAATTTATTGCATAACATTGACTTAACCGGAACTAAGAGTATACCAAAATAAAGACTTGACCAAAATTAAGAATCGACCATAGTGACGGACCGACCAAAATAAAATAAAAAATTGACCAAAGTGAAGAGTCGACTATAGTTCGAAATCA
Source organism: Larix kaempferi (assembly GCA_027924585.1). Lineage (NCBI taxonomy): Eukaryota > Viridiplantae > Streptophyta > Pinopsida > Pinales > Pinaceae > Larix > Larix kaempferi. Next base: position 23,440,546 of record BSBM01000887.1, read on the forward strand.
ACCCATCATAACTTCAACTCGACTTAAAGTTTTTGACTTTTTTATATATAAAACACTTAGCACCTTTTCCAAATAGACAACCGGTCGACTCATAAAATTAATGTGTCAAATACATTTGATAAAGATGGGTCGATACCTTTAAAATTAAAAAGTGGATGCTTTTTATATGAACCCTAGAAAAGAGTGATCATTTGCATTAATGGACGAGTTAGTTTTGTTGATGGACAAGCGATCCGTTGATTTAGTAAATAAGAAGTCCAATGGACAGTCTTCAAACAAACAACAAATGCTCCCTCGACTTCTTCCTTCTTGGTCGACAAACTCTTCCACGGTCGACCAAGAAACTCTTCCACGGTCTGTATGTACTCCGGTAGCTTCTTACTCGTTACATCGCTAATTTGGTCGATAGGTATCAATATATACCTTGGTCGATGGGTCGTTAGAGGTTCTATCCAACGAACAGTTTGGGTCGATCAACATTTCCACGAAGTAACTGCTGGTCGACTACAATTTTTCTCCGTCAGCAGATAATTATTTGCATAGAGTTGATTGGCACATATGTCGACTGCTCCCTCTATTTCACCTGGATAAACTTCCACAGATGCACTGGTTGACGAAAATTTTGATGTGTACATAAATTAAAACTTTGTTAAACTGTTGGGGTTCAATTTTGTCTTCATGAAGCAATGTCTAGTAGGCAGGTTTGTTGATTGAAGATGATTGTTTACGTGGTCAAAGACACTTGCAGGCAGTCGATATTATTTCTTGGCCATGAACACCAACATCTCAGCACCTAGAATTGACCAAATTTCACTTGATGAAACGTGAGCGCAGTCCTATATGGAGATTTTTTTGCTTTTACAACAAAATAATAAAAATAATTGGTTGTCGAATTCTAGGTTAGCATGTCAATCTTTGTTGGTATGTTCAACGTACTTATTTCTCAAGCCTTTGGTTGAAAATGATTGTTTACGTGGTCGAAGACACTTGCAGGCAGTCGATATTATTTCTTGGCCATGAACACCAACATCTCAGCACCTAGAATTGACCAAATTTCACTTGATGAAACGTGAGCGCAGTCCTATATGGAGATTTTTTTGCTTTTACAACAAAATAATAAAAATAATTGGTTGTCGAATTCTAGGTTAGCATGTCAATCTTTGTTGGTATGTTCAACGTACTTATTTCTCAAGCCTTTGGAGGCCTCTAACAGTCAATTGATTCATCCACTCGGGTCTTTCTTTGCATCCTTCGGTCGAACTTAAGATTTCAACACAATAGGCATTGAGCATTTCAACAACTTTGATGAGCAGCATCAAGACACGATGGAGCATACAATCAACGTCCATGAGAAACATTAAATTTTCATTTTTGCATACGGTAGAGAATTACAGTTTTTCTTTTTCCTTCGTGTGTGCAGGTAGATTCATCTAGGAAAAGTCTTCAACAACGCATCAGGAGCAATCTTCTTGTGTAGATTTCTACATTTCCTCATCGTTTACAGGTTCAATCCACTCCCACCCGTTGTTATCGTCACCTAGACCGGATGGAAGAGGTAACGACGCCAATGTTGGAAGCCTCAGCTTCAACCAACATTCAAGAAGAGCATAATGCACATACACAAAACCATTAATCATGAAGACATTGTTGGGAAGGTTAACCAACCAGTTGTATTCATGCCTGAATGGATTACTTATACAAAGATAAAGATGGTAGGAGTGGTTACACCCACTCTAACTACTCATTCATTATGGCCCCTTACATATACATTAATAACATATTATACATTATGGCCCCTTACATATGCTTCATTATGATCTTGGAGATGAAAGCTACAACCCTCCAAAACTGTTGATTTTGCCCAATTATGCACTTTTCCTACAAGTGCAATTAGCTTCAAAGGCCAACTTCAACTACTTGTAGAAGAAAATATAGTGAGAACTAGAAATTTTTATCTATCGGGAATTATTAGTACCTATCACAAGGATCAGTCAACAACTTTCAGATCTCTGATCTATGTACTAGTCAATTTCTATAAATTTCTGAAATTGACTACTTTTGACTTTCGCACTTTTTCTCAGACTTTGAATTTTTAGCAAAACTGGGTATCTCCCAAACTAGGCATTTATGGAAAATGTCATGTCCCAAATTTGGCATTGGGTCAAAATGGCCTAATAACATTGGCCCTATTCATTAGAGTTTGTCAAATTGATGCTAAAGGTCAAATAATTGCCAAGGAGGAAAATTACTAGTTTCCTAGGTTTGGGGTGGAAGCTTTGGGATTTGGAATAATGGAGATAATAAATGATGTTTGAACATTAGAATGGAATAAATATTTAATAAATGAGATAAATAAATATATACAAGTGAAAATCAAAGTGGAATTTGATCATGAAGACACATGGAGGAAGTGGGACCCACATATGGCTAGATTTCCCCACTACACTTGGCATCATTCTCTCACCAATTCGAATTCAAGGTGAATGGTAACATACTTGGGGGAGTCCAAAAGGTATTATTCATGGCATGAATCATCCAAGGTCGAAATATAGAGGAAGAGTAACTCCCATCGAAGAGGAAGAGGCAATTTGGAGCTAATGAAACACTTGGGCTAGATTCCCTAGCTCTATGACAACAATGATGAAGATGCTATGACACCTATGACACAAATCAGACCTAAAGGCTGACATATGACATATATGACATGTCAGGGCTAAACATAGACTCCAAGAGGGCGCTCAAAGGTGTTAGCGCAGCTAAGATGCTTCCACATGTGATTTGGTGGAAGTGGGAGACTAGGAATTGTTGTATAAGTGACGTTCTTTGGAATCTCTTCCCAACTTGAGTTGGCATGAGTCTCTTGGAAGGAATTCGACCCATGGAGGAAATTAGAACTTTATAAATGTCAATAACAAAGAATGAAACTATATTTTGATCATTTGTAGAATTTGCAATTGCATTTGTGAAGAGGGAGAGCTAGTGGATGACTAGTTGCTTACCTTAGCCAATTTCGAGGGTGAAAGATTCCCATCCAAGTTGGTAATTGGAAAGGCCATTCAGACCTTTCATTTGGAGCTTTAATGGAGTATTTATTTGCAGTTGTAAGCTACAGGGCATCTCATGGTTTCTTCTGTTGTAGCTCACTCCTTCAACCATTTCCAGTTTTGATGACATATTCTTGATCCTTGAGGGAGGGCATTTTTGGTGAGCTATTGTACTCTTTGGGGGAGCTTCTAATGCCCCATTTATTTTGTAATATGAATTAAATACTCTTTTATTTATCTCCAAAAATTTTCAGGTCGAAATTCCAAGTAGAAATGTATAAATCTCAATTTTAATGAAAGTACAGTGTCATTTCCCCACTACCTTGTTGTGAATCAATGTAATGCTAATGATTTCGAGTGAATGGATGATTATCTGATGAATTTGTGATTAATGGACTGCCATGGATGTATTTTACAAGTTTCATGTACTGTACTTGAGCATTTGAAGTATTTTTACTCAGTTTAATTGCATTGGGAGAAGAAATAGTGTCATTTCCCCAAGGGTCGAATTGGTGATATTTGCAGTTGAATGGGAGAGGGTTGGAACAGATATATTAATAAATTAATGGTGCAAATGAGACCTTAATAACATACTTAATACATTCCCTACCTCTTTTCATAAATTTGAGTGGGTTTGGAGGCATTTGGGAAGCCATTTTCAGTACTCACCCCAGGGGGATTTGAACCCCAAATTACTAGTAAAATTGCATACTTGGTCCAGAATCTTAAGAGAGTTTGTAGAGGTATTTTGGTGGCCATATGTCATCCCCTAAAATCATATTCAAGTCCTAATATCATTCATACACCTTCCTTGAATATTTGAAGGCATTTGGAGTCAATTTGGGACCTAGAGACCAATACTAGTCAAAGGGAAATCACTAGTAAAGTTACCTACATTGACCAGAATTGAAAGAGGATTTGCAGAAGTATTTTAAAGGTCCAAAGGCATCCCTTAAACACATATTTATGTTCTAATATCATTCATATACCTTCTCAGAAGATTTGGGATCATTTGGAGCAAATTTGGGACCTAGAGATCAAAACTAGTCAAAGGTCTAACTAGGGACAAAAGTGAAAAATTGCCATTTTAATAAAATTCCTCACAAGGGACATTACAGAAAAAACTTCTTCGAAGTAAATTTGTTTGTTTTGATGAGTAGGTAAAATATTGAATTTAAAAAATGTATGGTTTCGACATATAAGGCCACTCTTAGCTCTTGCAAGCTTTCCAAAATCCCCCAAAAGTGCTCTGGAATAGTGGATTTTGGCCTTCTTTTGCACCTCGGCTTCACACCTTTTGGAATTTGGCCCAAGATTCTAGAGTTATCTACATTCCTATTCCATAATTGTACCATAGCAATTTTGTCTAAAAATTTCCCTCATCGGGTCTTTCGACACTGATCTTTAAAAATCACTTTTTCAAAATTTCTGTCAAATCGAAGCAGGATGGTCTCAGGCCTCTCACTAATATTTATCTAACCTTCATTAATGGCATCTGAATGCCTCATGTATCATTAGATTATGATCTAAAACTACTCTTGTTATGTCTAAAGCAATTTTTGGGCTCAAGGCATTTTTTAAGCTTTTGTGAATCATTGTCATTGGATCAGGCCTTCCTTATCGACTTTGCCATATCGTTCTTTCTTGCAAATCCATCGAAGAAAACCCCCGAAATGAGACCCTTGATACAACACTCACGACACTCTGTTGTCCCTTCCCCATCGGACTTTTCTCCATTTCACCTGCAGACTCTTCTCCACCACGCTTGCGAGCTTCTCTTCACTACAACCTCAAAACAACTCTGACACAATCTGCCACACCTGCAAACTTCTCTTCGTTGTTCCCACGGACTTCTCTCCACTGCAACTGTTAGCACCCAGTTTTCACAGTCCAAATGATAATGTATAGTGGATAAATTCCTTGGAGATTTTAAATATGATGAAAAAGACCTTTAAAATGTCTTTGGTTTCATGAATATATGGTTAAATTTGATCAAAAGAAGGGATAAAGGTGTCAAAAGGAAACAACAAAAAGAGATTTCAAAAAAATTGCAAAAATAAGCAATTGGGATGCAAAAGAAATGTTGAAAACATTAGTCCAAAGGGAAATATTGAAGGTGTTAACCAACATGCAAGAACACACCATTGATCGGGCATTGGAAGGAAATCCATGGTCCACGATCGCCTTCGCATCACCAAAGTGCGCAGTGGAAAAAGGTTATCAGTGGTTACGTAGGGCGAAACCGGCAGACAGGTGGCAGTTCTAGAGCGCCTCGCAAACGGGACAAGTGGTATGGGAAACCACTTTGGAGGGTGCGAAACCACTCTGGTGGGAGATATGGCGTCAAATTAAACGGTCGGGATTGATGATGGAAAGATCTGACGGTTCGGAGTACATTCCTAATCACAGTGCAAGTCTTAGAAGATCAACGGCTCAGATTGCAAGCAAAAGAAATGGACGGTGACGATTTCAAAAGATGCATGAAGGTTAATGGAAGAAGCATGTTAATGGATAAAGAACGTAAGATTACACATAGTGCATATTCTATCGTCGATTTGTAAGTGGATAAGAGATCAACGGTTCCAGGAGTTCCGCATTATGAAAGTGCACGAGGGATAGGAGAAGATAATGGTTGCTAAATGAAAAATCGTCGGACACGTGTAGGCACCAGAACATTCTGCAGCTGATATAGCCGGTTTTGGAAACCACTTTTAGGATTGCGAAACCACGTTTTGCATGTTAAACATTAAGATCTAACGGTTGAGATTTGAATATTGGGGAATGATCGGACGGTGAGGGAGATCACCGAAGTGTTAAAAGCAGGTGAAATCTGATGCTCCAGATTACAGCACGTGAGATCAATGGATGAGGAAAATGAGCGCCCGTAAAGATGCTTGAAAGATAAGGAAAATGGGTTATATATAGCAAAAACATGTAAAAGTTGACATTTGTCTTTGCACTATCAGCACTAGAAGGTTCTGGACGAGTGGGCACCGCAGAAAGCGACAGAGCAGGACAAAATGCATGATTGTCAGCGATAGGTAGGGCCTTGTAACCCGAGTTAATAATATTTTAAGCTTGTTTATAAGGGGTAGAAATGGAAACAGTCCAAAATGTTGATGATGTTAAGGCTAGAGATGCTTTGGAAGATAGAGACAGGGACATATTTGATACTTCAATTAGGTTATCAGTTGCAGAGAATAAGGTTAAATTGAAGAGTTTGCAATAGGAAGGTGTGGATGTGCACAGAGTTAACCAGTCGTCCCTCCTGTCATTTTTCCCTAACCAAATTGTTTCATTCCCATAGTTTGTGTCCTGGTGCGCGTCCAATTACTCAGAAGCTGAGCAAGTCGTTATGAACGCCCCTAAAACCAGAATAGTTTGTCAGATAGAACCCTCACTCACAAGAGATGCCCTAGAAGTCCCCGTGTCCCAAATGCCTGAACCAAAAAGCTTTTCTGAGAAGTCAATTTCAGACCAATATCACTAGTCATCCCCTCATAATAAGCAAATTTTCATGACTTCTTGCCTTAAACCAGATTTGGAAATTACCAATACTCCCTATCCCATATATGTCACTCTCTTTAGCGAGAACACTCAACTTATTCTTTCTCTATTGGCTTTGGTTTTAGGTTTTGACACAGACGCATGGGTGACTAAATTTAAGTTAAGTTTGTTATTTAGAATGAGCATGGGTTTACCTGAAGATGAAAGTAATCAGATACCTCGTCTAAAATTTGAGGAGTTTTTGGCTAAGAGCACTCACTTACAAATGTCGAATTTTCATAGCCTAAGGCAGTTTAGGTTTCAATCACACATGATGAAGATGGTCATGTTCGCTAGTCGAGAAGAATTACATTTTCCGAAAATAATTTTTACAAGTCTAGTGGAAGATAATATGTTTAACTATATGAATTACATGCTATCAGAGATATATAGAATGATTTTCGGAGAAAATTTACCCTGAGTGTTACCTGAGTTGAAGACCTTCATGCAGCTGAGTACTGATTTGGCGGTAGGAGACTGGTTTTTATCAAAAGATCACACTGTTCTCAAGTTGTATGGTTTCAAACATCATCCGTACATGTTACCAACATTTTTGACATTGAGAGTTTTTGCTCTTGAGTTTCTTCGGCAAAAATTGATTGTGGAAGATAATCATTTTCTATTATTCAAGAAAGCTACAGATATCAAATATCCTTTATAGTAGGTTCGTTTACTGTAAAGAATAAATATGCTATTTTGCACATAGAAAAATTATTAGAAGAAATGGATTTCAAAACGGAAGTGGCCATTGATTATGATCCTCTTCATGTCATTTCGAAAAGGAGACAGAATAATCAGAATAAGGCTTTCGATCACCAGGAGGTAGAAGGGATGTCCGAAAAGGCCAATTGGACACAGTATGAAAGTGAAGAGGAAGCAAATACAAGTTCCCAACGAAGAGAGCTGGTATTGACAGAAGATACAGGAGGAGCATAAGCTACAACGAGCATTGTGGTTATTGGAGAAAAAAGAAGTTTACAAGATGCAATTGATTTAGAAGATGAAGAGCAAGAAAAAGAAAAAATATCTAAGTTGGATGAACAGCAAGATTTGATGTTACTTACAGATGGTGAAGAAAAAGGAAAAAACGAAAATGTAATACTAGAGGTTCAAATACAAGAGTATACATTTCAAGAGGCCAAGGAAGCCGGAGATGCTAGTAAGTTTCAAACTAGAGTAGATATGTATAGCAAATACAACGAAGACAAGCAGGCTTCATCTCAACAGACTTATCAATTATTTCCAAAAGTCAGAAGCTTGTTGAATTCAGATGTTAATTTGGTTACTAGTCGAGATGTCAAAGAAAACACTTTAAATTTGGCAGTGTCATCAAGTGACAAGGTTATAGAAATGAAATTCAATTTGAAGAAGATTACTGCACCTGACAAAATTCTTTTGCACAAGGAGACAGGGGAAGTAATATATGCTGATTTTTTAGAAGCAACTTTGGAAGTTGAGAAATTGAGAACCATGCTAGATAAGTTAAACAATCAATTGAAACAAGAAAAAGTAGAAAATAAAGCCCGCCAATAGCAAATCAAGAAGTTGCAAATTGATTTGGTTGGAAGTGGCACTGGAGGGAATGCAGGAAAAAAATTTCTAAAAGAAAAAGAAAATATAATCTAAGAGTTGAGAAAAAAATTAAAAATCCCGGAAACTCAGGTTATTCAAGGCTCTGAAACTTATTGAAACTTGATGATGTTACAGCGAAGTTATTGAAACTTGTTGAAAATGAAACTGGTTGGGAGAAAGAGAAAATTAATTTAAAAAATCAAATCGAAGATTTGAAGAATAAATTATCAAATTTGGCTCAGCAACAAACAAGTACTAGTTAGGTTGAAGATGGAAACAGTGCAGACAGCCTTTTACAGGCTATGTCCCGGGTGAGTTTGAAGGATGTTGAGTTTAAGGAGTTAAAAGAAGAAACTCAAAGATTAATATAAGAGAATGAAACAAAGTCCCTACAAGGTAAATATAAGGAATTGATTGAAACAAACAAAAGATTGGCAAACCAAGTGATAGATCAGGCAGCTATGCAAGGTTGAAAACACATGGTGTGGGATTTAATTATTAAAGAGGTAGAAAAATTCAGCCCATACTTAAGATTCATGAGGATAAAGGAGAAGGTGGCTAAAGAATCTTTGGAAAGTTGTATTGCACTGAGGGAGAGTATGAATAAAAAACCTAAAGATATAGCACAAAATACAATCAGTTTTATGAATGGTTTGACAGAAGAAGATTTGAAGACCTTGAACATTAAAAATAGGATAACCATCATTACTTGGACGAGGAGAATTCTAGGGAAGTATGCACATATTGAAAGAGTTGAAGCTAGAGATGAAGCAATGAAGAGACAAGTGATAGAGTTTAAAAGACAGTTTGATAAATTGGTTGAAAAATGTTTGCCTGCATTCTGGGATGAAAACAATGAATTGATTTCCCAGGATGATTATAAGAAAATGTTATTTGATATAAGAATGGATCATGGAAAATTTCAGCATTTGAATCATTTACTTACAGGGAAAATTCTGATGGAAAAGCTTGAAGAAGATTTTGAAATAATGAATAAATTAGTTTCGAGCGGCGAAAGAATTCTGGAAATTTCCTATGCAGATCATATTGATATGAAGGTCCTGGTCAAGTAGATGACGAGCTATGACCTTATAACAACAGATCAATGGACAACAGTCGAAAAATATGGAAGAATGAAATACAATCTTCGTTCATGAAAGTATCTGTTGGATTCCATAAGAAATGAAGACTTTGAAGAAATTTATTTGAAATAAATTTGTAATATTTTTTGTATAAACTTTAATTCAAAGTGACATGTGGCAGTTAGTTAAGTTATGTTAATTTTAGTTCAAAGAAGCAGTTAGGTTTTGCTTCGCAGAAGTTTTGTATAAAAGACAATATGAATTATTTTAAAAGGGTTGGAAACTTTTTGAAGACAAGAAAATTTTGTATCGAGTTGCTATATTTTTCTAATACAAAAATGCCATGCAGAGAATAGCACATTTTGCAGAACAGAGATTCATGTGTTGATCGAAGTTACAATCTGTACTTTCCTTTCCTCTATGTTTTATGTATCCCTTCTTTGTTTATCTTTTCCATTATGTTATGTCTTATATGCTTGGATGAAAGTTAAATAAGTCAAGATTCATATGTTTATGCCTTGATTTATCGGGTCTGATTATTCATTTATTTCTCCAAAATTGATAGTGGATTCATCTGAAAATTGGTGCCCATTATTGGTGGACTGTCTATTTTTCTTTGCTTTTCACCTGCAAAAAGATTTTGACTATAATTTGACAACTATCTTGCCTTTGTAAATATATTTATTGTTGTTTATCTGCTGGTCCATAATATTCTTAGTTTCGACTCCATACCCAATGGTTCTTGTGTATATTTCAACCATAAATTTGTTTTAAAAAATCCCATTCATATTCATATATCCTTAGTTATTTACATATATTTGAGAGAGCCCTCTCTAGTAGGGAAATGGCTAATTTCCCTCCTAAAGGTTGGTTTGAAACAGTTACCTTAGGTTTATCCTTCCACAACCAAAGGGTAAAATCTGAGTGATAACATTTTGGCGCCATTGCCGGGGAACGAAGGTTTCATTTTCCCTGGGAAGAACGACATTGCAATCAAATTTCAGTGGGAAAAGAAGTTTGATATTTATAGTTGGTTGTATTTTGGCCCTAGCAACTTCATGTTCGAAATTTCAGTTTTAAAACATGCGACTCTAGGAAAGGACATTGTGGCTTCCAGAAGAATCCCTACGAGGGGAAATCCAGATTCACGGTTATTCTCCGGTGTAGAAAGTCCAGAAAGACTTATGAAAAGGAACACAGGAAAAGATAAAGAAGGTACTTCTCAAACATCAAATCTTTTTTCTCCTTTTCAAGAAGAGTGGTTAGATGATGAAAATATTGATATAAGTGAAAGACCTTTGTTTAGAACTAAATCAGAATCAGATTTGAAAGAAACTGAAGTTGATCAAGATAAATTTTGGAAGGATTCTTTACAGTTAGTTTGGGAAAGTTTGCAAAAGTCTAAAAGGCCTGAGTCTAAAAAACCTAAAGTTCAAAGAGTGCCATTAAGAAATCATAATGTTATTCAAAATCCTCCAATAGTTATGGCTGCTAGGTTCGCCCCACTTGTTTTACCAGCTACTTTGCACGACCTTCCCCAGAATTATGCACAGAGGATTATACAGTTTGATGGGGAGGGAAATTTTATAGCACAATAGCATATTGATAAATTCAATGACTTTACTGATCTCAAAGAGGTAGATTATGATGATGCAAAAATGCGATTGTTAGCTCAAAGTTTTTTAGGAGAGGTCAAAAAATGGTTCAGGACTTTAGCTGCAGGATCTATTGCCACATATAATGATTTTGTAACCCTTTTTATTGAGAGGTGGGAAGACAAAAAGAATCCTTCACAGATATTGACGCAATATAATAATTTGAAAAAAGGAGGTTTTGAAACGGTCCAAGAATTTTCTACCATATTTATAAAGGTTTATAATTCAATTACCGCTGATTTTAAACCTTTGGTAGGAGCGGCCAAGTTGCATTATGCGGATGCATTTGAAGGTGAATTTTCCTGTACGTTAAGGGAAAGAAGGTCAGCCACTTTATTAGATATGATGAGAGATGTAGTAGAGGTGGAAACAAATCTGATGGCTTCTGGAAAGATAAAACAAAAATTTGATATGGATAGAAGAAGGATTAGGGAAGAGAATCAGCCTTCAACCTCTTCTTCTACTAATGTGAAATTTGAGGTCATGATGAGGACTATGGAGATATTACTAGATATATTGGAATTGGACAACAAACCTCAAAATAGAGAACAACCAGAACCACCCATTAGAAACCCAAATTTCAAGAGACTGATTCCCCCGCAAATCAGACAAAGAGACCAAAGAGACCAGAGGAATCAAAGAAATGCAGAAGACAAACTAGTGAGACCTCTTTTTCCTGAGAATTATGTGGATGAAGGAGATGAAACAGAATTAGTAGAGAGTGAAATACATCACTTTGGAGATTTAGATTCAAAGGTATATTTGACCAAGATGGAGCATGATATGATTTCTACAAATGGGGAATGTAACATTTTGGAATTAGAAACTGAGCAGTACCAGATTGGATATCAAAATGCAATAAATGATCTTCAAAGGAAGATTAGTCTCAAGAATAGAAATGTAGTGGTGGACAAAGGCAAAGGTCCAATGGATAAACCCTCAACTAGTCAAAACAGAAATATAATATCATGGAGAAACAAGCTTATGCATTGGTGAAAGCATTGAAAGATTTCAGAGTTTATATACTGCATTCTCATACTGTTGCATATGTTCTGTTTACAGCAGTAAAAGATATTCTTACTCAGCGAGATCCAGAATGAAAGAGAACGAAATGGATTACAGTTTTGTTGGAATATGATTTAGACATTAAGCCTACAAAGTTGATAAAAGGACAAGGCTTAGCAAAAATGATGACGGAAACTAACTGTGATTCTTTAGATATAAATTTCATCTCAGAATTGTCAACAGAAACAGGCCCGAATGTCGAGTGGTTGAAGATTTTTCTTTGTCTCCCTGGTATGCAAATATCATATATGTTTTGCAAAATTTGCAAGCACCTCCGGGAATGGATAAAACTAGATCGAGATCAGTGAAATTGAAATTAGCGAAGTTTTGTATATTGAATGAGTATTTGTATTGGAAAGATCCAGGTGGGGTTTTGTTGAACTGTTTATTAGAAAATGAAGCACGACATATCATGGGAGAATTTCATAAGGGTATGTGCGAAGGACATCACTCGTGGAAGGCTACACTTAATAAAATCCTAAGATCTCAGGAGCCTCAAGACACATGTCAGGCTACAGTTTTTTCCTTTTTCTTCACCATCTTTCATCATAGATTCAGGAGCCTCAAGACACATGTCTTCCTCCAAAGATCTATTCTCCAACTTCGAAAGCTTAGTTGGCCCTTCCATCATGTTGGGGAATGATTCAGAAGTATCCTCTCAGGGGATTGGAAGAATCAATCTTGACTATGGTTACTTTTCTGATGTGCTTTATGTTCCTTCTCTTACAGCAAAATTACTTTCAATGTATCAAATTACTCATATTGGAGATCCCAAAAGAGTCATCTTTTCTCCAAATGAAGTCGAGGTACAAAACATGGTTTCAGGTGAAATCATTGCAAATGGAGTTGCAAATCACAACTCCAAACTGTATGAGTTCTCACACTTCTTACCTCTCTCGAAGCAATCAGCTCTCCATACTCATGTAAATGAAGAAAGCAGATTGTGGCATGAAAGATTTGGGCATCTTAACTATAAGTACTTGCATGACATGCATGCAAAGGAGATGGTTGATGGGCTGCCCCATATCAAGTTTTCCAAAGGAAACTGTCATGATTTTTTGATGGGGAAGCATCCCGAGAAGAAGTTTGAGAAAGGAAAGGCTAGGAGAGCCTCTCACCCTCTTGATCTCATCCATAGTGATGTGGCTGGTCCATTTCCTGATCTATCTCTGAACAAATCAAGGTATGTGCTCACTTTTATTGATGATTATTATATATTCACTTGGGTATATTTCCTTAGATTGAAATCATAAGTATTTGGGTTCTTCAAGTTTTTAAAGTCTTCTGTAGAGAAATTTTCAGACAGGAAAATAAAATCCATTCGCACTAACAATGGTGGTGAGTACATTAAGGGTGAATTTCAAGATTTCTGTACTGAAGAGGGCATTGAGATGCAACATACTATTCCCTACACAACACAACAGAATGGTGTAGCTGAAAGGAATAACAGAACATTGAAAGAGATGGCCACATGCATGTTAAAGTCGAAAGGTTTGCATTCTAGTCTTTGGGCAGAAGCCATTAACTGTGCCACTTATCTTCATAACAGAGTTCCACACAAGGGACTCAAAGATACTACTCCTTTTGAAGCATGGATGGGATACAAACCTGATGTATCTCATCTTAAAGTGTTTGGATCTAGAGCTTGGGCAAGGATTCCAGCTGACAAAAGGAGAGCCCTTGATTCACAAAGCAGAGAGTGCATTATGGTGGGCTATGCATTGGATGCAAAGGCTTACAAGTTACTTGATCCTACTTCCATGACCACATTTCTGGAAAGAAGTGTACAGTTTGAGGAATGGCCCCTCCATGATACTCCTTCTATTGAGAAAGATAGCTCACCTACTACTCCTCCTTTGGTTGATGAGAGTGATGCATCTTTAGATGATACTTCAGATTCAGAATCTGAAGATGGAGGTGATGATGATGGAATGCTAGATCCAGATCCACAAGAACCTGAAGGTCTAGCAACTAATGATGAAGATGAGAGGATGGGAGATCCAAATCCATAAGGACTTGATGCTCCTCCTTTTCCATGATGGGCTGCCATTACACTCCAACCTGGCGGTGATTTGGTTGGTGATCCACATGATCATAGAAGAACCAGATCAGATTTCCAGAATAGAAGGTTTCATCCTTCTCACATTGTTGATCCATCTCAGATCGATCGAACCTTCCTTGGAAAAGAAGGACACTTACCTCCTTCAAGGGTGAGAGATGATATGCTTCATTAGCATCCTTCAGTCTATTTTGAGAGAGGGATTTCTTCCCACTGGGTTTTCCCTCTTTCCTCACTTAGTTTATTTAGATTGATTGTACGGGGTGACCTTTGGTCTCAGTCACCAGGGCCCTATTTTTTTATTTCAGTTATCACCTCATAGTATAGCTTGCGAGGGGGTGTTGGAATATTCACACCATCATTTTTGTATTTTGCATGCTTGCATGCAAAACTGCATGTTGCATGCATCCAATCATCATCATGGTTGTCTCCCCAGCACCTATAATTTGTTTCTAGCTCTACATAACCTGTCTTTAGCCCTCAATTGGCCTCCTACCTACCTAATGCGCCCTCCTTGACTTATCTGCTTAGCAAGTGCGCATTTCTCACCTACCACTATCAGTTAGAGTGCTTTTACTCACCTACCATCAGTTATCACTCAGTTAGGGCGCATTATCTCACCTACCAGGAGTTATCATTCAATTAGTGCTTTGATTGAGTATTTCTTCCACTAATTGCTCATACTAACTGCTTGTAGCTCCTAGTTAGCTAGTTCTGGAGTTCCACTTGACTATTTGATAGCCTCATGCGCCCCCCTTGGAGTCTCCATTCCCCGATTTATGCCTAGATGGTTCTGTTAGACTCAGTTAGACACACTTGACTGACTATTACCATTTATGACTGATATTATTGACTGGATGATGTCTCCATTGTTATCCAAGATAGACTTTGAGTTAGACAGACTCGTGCACTCCATTTAGAGTCTCCATTCCTTGATTTATGGATAGTTAGTTCTGTTAGACTCATTTAAACACACTTGACTGACTCTTACCACTCATGACTGATACTGCTGACTAGTTGATGTCTCCGCAGTTATTCATGCTAGACTTTGAGCTCATGATTTGAATTCCCTACTTGGCTAATTCGAATCCTATATGATTCCTCGTCATTGATTATTGTAACTGTTAAGTCAGTAAATTTTTCTTCATTTTTTTAGTTATTTTCTCCAATTTTGGTTTGTTTTTGAATTTACATTAGTTAATTTTTTGGTTTTCAGTTTTAGTTTTTGTCTTCTTAAAAACTTTATGAGTGATTGAATAAGTTTTGAGCCCAGTATTTTTCAGATTTTATTTGATTTTGGTGACTTTTTATATTGAAAATGGGGTCAATGAGAGTTATATGTTCAAAGGAAGAATCATTAATGGCTTTAGAGAATGGTTGAATTTATCTCTTAAACCAAATAGCTGCCAGAATCTCCGACAAATTAGCAAAAAGTTAGAAAATTGCTAAATTTTGGTCTAAAAGATATTCTTGTAGCGCTACGCCAAAGTTTAACAAAGAGCGCGCTACAGGAATATCGTGGCCTGAGTTTTTTTTAATTTTCGATCTGATTTCAATCATGAAGCCGAATGAAAGTGTCTAATCGCCTTGTGCGAGTATTCTAACACGTGTTGCAGCAATTTGAGCATGATTTTAGTTGGTTGCTAATCACGAAGAAAAAACAAGGGCATCATTGCGTGGTATGCGGGATCAGTTGCACAGAAACCAGCAAATTCCGGTTTAGCTGTCAGTTTTCTCTTGTTGCACGCATCATTGCAGGAGAGGTAGTGTTTGTGAAGGAGAGTTCACTGTTGAACGGTGAATTGTGTTGCTGTGGAAAGGGGACAGGTGTATTCTATCGCCAGCGAAAATTAGGGCTTCTGAATTCATTCACCAGTGGCTAAAGAATTAATATGAGGACACCTGTGCTCGAAGGAGAACATCATTGACACCCCAAATTGAAGACATTAAGCCACAATGGATGAGTAATTGACAGAAGGGAGTTTGCTAGTTGGTACAGGTGTTACGCAGAAGGGGTCTGTTAATTTGTGCAAGTGGTTTAAATATCATTGAAAATTGTTATAACTTGTAAAATTACTTGCTCAGAAAAATTGATTTAAAGGACTGTCCAGGAGTGTGTAGCATAGTTTAAAAGAGCTTAAAGCATCAGAAAACAGCTTATAAAACATTTTTGGAACCTGAAACTAGACTGTTCCTGTTCCCTAAAAAGAAGGATATGGGAAACGGTAGCAAAAGTGGTAAGGTTAACAGGGCTGAGCCCACAGACTTGACATGGATTCAGAAACTTCCAGATTGTGCAGAGCTGTTCCAACAGGCAGGCTGGTTGAAATTTTTCAAAAGAATAGATGGTTTTAATGCTCAAGTGTCCTGCAATTTTGCTAAAGGACTTAAAAATGAGATGATTATAATGGATCCTTTGAGATTCAAATTGACTGTGGAATTAATATCAGAAGCCACTGAGATTAGTAATGAGGGTGAGCACTGGTTTAAGAAGTCTCCTTTCGAGTTTGATCCTCAAAGATACTTATTGCCTAATGTTATTCCTGACTGGAACAAAGGTATTCTCATACATAATTTCAGGAAGGAGTGGATTGAACCTATAAGGATTCTTCAGAGTTATGTGACTTGTGAAGGAAGATATTCATTAGTGTTTAAATATCATCTCAGGTTCCTACAGCACATGGCAGGGGTTTCTAAAATGAATTTGCCATTCTTTTTCTTTAAAAGCCTGCAGAAAATGTCAAGCAAAATAAAACAGCATGATGATCACACTTCTCAATCACTTTTTCATCATGGTCTCATTAAGCTAATCATCACTACAGTGTTGCAGCATGAGGGAAAAACTTGGGACTTCTTTTTGTTTTGGTCAGGGGTTCATCCTAAAGGAGAAGATCAACAACTCAAAAGACGAACTGACAAGGGAAAGGTAATGATACAAAAGTTAGGCCATTCAGTCATACCTGCAAGCAAACATGACATTAAAGCTAAGAAGGTGACAAAACAGGTAGCAGAATAGAGGCAGGATGACAGTCAGCTCCAAGTAATTTCAGAGTACACTAAAAAGCAGTTTACACTATGCGAACCTGTAGCAGATCCTCGGGATGAAAGGAAAGTTGATATCAAAATAGTTCCTGTAGCTAAAGAGGAAATCCATATTCAGCCAAGAAGCCCCATCACAATCCTTTCGGATGATGAAGGATATATGTTTGAAGAAGAGAAGTCTATTCCAGAGATTAAAGTGAAATATTAATATAAAACAGTCATATTCACTGACAGTTTTCCATTACATTGAATAGTCTGGACATTGCAGTCCTGTGTTGAGTGATTGAAGTCAAATGCAGACCGCAAGCTGATGGAGAGGAATTTTTGAAAACCGAAGGAGGTTTTTGTTCCTAAGATACTCATCTACAAAAACCTCTCTCAATTTTGCAACAGCTGTCAAGGTTTGAAAGATTCGGTTTAATCTTTGCAGCCTATTTTCCAGGGATTTTAAATATTTAATATTTTCCTGTTTTAGTGTTCATTTTGCGGGGCCGATTCTGATTGATTGGAGATGAATTTTGAAAAACCAAGAGATGTTTTTGTCCATCACGGACCCATTAACAAAAACCTCTCTCAGTTTTTACACAGGTGTCACCAATTGAGAGATATGGAAGCTTCTTTGACACCTATTTTCCAGAAATTCGCCACATTTGCCAGGAATCCGATTTGCTATTTTTAGTCAATTAGTTGAGTTAGTTAGTTAATGTAACTGCTAGTCAGTTTGAATTTCGCCCTAATGAGGGGGAAATAGAACCACTTCTTTGTAATGATAAAAGAGGGACAAAGAGTCATTGAAAAGGGTCTGATTTCTGGATAGCATTAGCAGGTCTGCAAGCTGTTCATACTTCCAAACTTGTTCAGTGCTAGGTATTGTAAACTCTCATATGCATTTTTGATGAAACTATGAATATATGACTCTTGACCCCACTTCTGATATGTGTTGGCTTCATTTTGAACTTATATAGTTTCTTGAATGACAAATTCATTTCTGGTTTTATGTGTAATTTCCAGTGATGCTTGTCTTTTATTGTATGAACTTCATTACAATCTTTTGTTGGATTTCTGAGATATATATGCATCTTCATGGATATATGTGTATGAATTAGTTTTTACTTATCTGCTGAATGTATTCCCTTATGCTCTTGAAGTTTCTAACCAAAAACATACAAATCAAAACCCTAAAAACCTAGTTTGCATTGATTTTAGTTTTGAGATTGTGTTGGCTTGTTACCCTAGCCTTAGTAACAATTTCTGACACAAACAGTAACAATTCTCTACATTCATTATTCATTGTATGATATTGACCATGTCCATTATTCTGTGTTTGTGAGTGATTATTGAATGCATGCTTCTTCTTCTTTGCAAATAATCTTGAGAGTTAGATTGTGAGTTTGTTATAGTTGCTAGATCCCTGCAGATTATCACATTTTCACATTCCAAATGATGATGTATAGTGGAGAAATTCCTTGGAGATTTTGAAATATGATGAAAAAGACCTTTTAAATGTCTTTGGTTTCATGAATATATGGTCAAATTTGATCAAAATAAGGGATAAAGGTGTCAAAAGGAAACAACAAAAAGAGATTTCGAAAAAATTGCAAAAATAAGCAATTGGGATGCAAAAGAAATGTTGAAAACATTAGTCCGAAGGTAAATATTGAAGGTGTTAACCAACATGCAAGAACACACCGTTGATCGGGCATTGGAAGGAAATCCATGGTCCACGATTGCCTTCACATCACCAAAGCGCGCAGTGGAAAAAGGTTATCAGTGGTTGCGTAGGGAGAAACCGACGGACAAGTGGCAGTTCTAGAGCACCTCGCAAACGGGAGAAGTGGTATGGGAAACCACTTTGGAGGGTCCGAAACCACTCTAGCGAGAGATATGGCGTCAAAGTCAACGGTCGGGATTGATGATGGAAAGATCTAACGGTTCAGAGTACATTCCTAATCAAAGTGCAAGTCTCAGAAGATCAACGACTTAGATTTCAAGCAAAAGAAATGGACGGTGACGATTTCAAAAGATGCATGAAGGTTAATGGAAGAAGCCTGTTAATGGATAAAGAACGTAACATTAAACATAGTGCATATTCTATCGTCGATATGTAAGTGGATAAGAGATCAACGGTTCCAATAGTTCCACATTATGAAAGTGCACGAGGGATAGGAGAAGATAGTGGTTGCTAAATGAAAAACCGTCGGACACGTGTAGGCACCATAACATTCCGCAGTTGATAAAGCCGGTTTTGGAAACCACTTTCGGGATTGCAAAACCACGTTTTGCATGTTAAACATTAAGATCTAACGGTTGATATTTGAAGATTAGGGAATGATCGGACGGTGAGGGAGATCACCGAAGTGTTAAAAGCAGGTGAAATCTGACGCTCCAGATTACAGCAAGTGAGATCGAGGAATGAGGAAAATGAGCGCCCGTGAATATGCTTGAAAGATAAGGAAAATGGATTATATATAGCAAAAACATGTAAAAGTTGACATTTGTCATTGCACTGTCAGCACTAGAAGGTTCTGGACGAGTGGGCACCGCAGAAAGCGATAAAGCAGGACAAAGTGCATGATTGTCAGCGATAGGTAGGGCCTTGTAACCCGAGTTAATAATATTTTAAGCTTGTTTATAAGGGTAGAAATGGAAACAGTCCAGAATGTTAACGATGTTAAGGCTAGAGATGCTTTGGAAGATAGAGACAGGGACATATTTGATACTTCAATTAGGTTATTAGTTGCAGAGATTAAGGTTAAATTGAAGAGTTTGCAAGAGGAAGGTGTGGATGTGCACAGAGTTAACCAGTCATCCCTCCTATCATTTTTCCCTAACCAAATTGTTTCATTCCGAGAGTTTGTGTCCTGGTGCGCGTCCAATTACTCAGAAGCTGAGCGAGCCATTATGAACGCCCCTAAAACCAAAATAGTTTGTCAGATAGAACCCTCACTCACAAGAGATTCCCTAGAAGTCCCCGTGTCCCAAATGCCTAAACCGAAAATCTTTTCCGAGAAGTCAATTTTAGACCGATATCAGCAGTCATCCCCTGAGAATAAGCAAATTTTCATGACTTCTTGCCTTAAACCAGATTTGGAAATTACCAATACTCCCTATCCGATAGATGTCACTCTCTTTAGCGAGAACACTCAACTTATTCTTTCTCTATTGGCTTTGGTTTTAGGTTTTGACACACATGCATGGGTGACTAAATTTCAGTTAAGTTTGTTATTTAGAATGAGCATGGGTTTACCTGGAGATGAAAGTAATCAGATACCTCGTCTAAAATTTGAGTAGTTTTTGGTTGAAAGCATTCACTTACAGATGGCGAATTTTCATAGCCTAAGGCAGTTTAGGTTTCAATCACCTGATGAAGATGGTCATGTTCGCTAGTCGAGAAGAATTATATTTTCCAAAAATAATTTTTACAAGTCCGGTGGAAGATAATATGTTTAACTATATGAATTACATGATATCAGAGATATATAGAATGATTTTCGGAGAAAATTTACCTAGAGTGTTACCTGAGATGAAGACCTTCATGCAGCTGAGTATTGATTTGGCGGTAGGAGACTGGTTTTTATCCAAAGATCACACTGTTCTCAGGTTGTATGGTTTCAAACATCAACCGTACATGTTACCAACATTTTTGACATTGAGAGTTTTTGCTCTTGAGTTTCTTAGGCAAAAATTGATTGTGGAAGATAATCATTTTCTATTTTTCAAGAAAGCTACGGATATCAAATATCCTTTTATAGTAGGTCTGTTTACTGTAAAGAATAAATATGTTATTTTGCACATAGAAAAATTATTAGAAGAAATGGATTTCAAAACGGAAGTGGCCATTGATTATGATCCCCTTCATGTCATTTTGAAAAGGAGACATAATAATGAGAATAAGGCTTTCGATCACCAGGAGGTAGAAGGGATGTCCGAAAAGGCCAATTGGACACAATATGAAAGTGAAGACGAAGCAAATACAAGTCCCCAAGGAAGAGAGTTGGTATTGATGGAAGATACAGGAGGAGGAGAAGCTACAACGAGCATTGTGGTTATTGGAGAAAAAAGAATTTTACAATATGCAATTGATTTAGAAGATGAAGAGCAAGAAAAAGCAAAAAGACCTAAGTTGGATGAACAACAAGATTTGATGTTACTTACAGATGGTGAAGAAAAAGGAAAAAATGAAAATGTAATACTAGAGGTTCAAATACAAGAGTATACATTTCAAGAGGGAAAGGAAGCCGGAGATGCTAGTAAGTTTCAAACTAGAGCAGATATGTATAGCAAATACAACCAAGACAAGCAAGCTTCATCTCAACAGACTTATCAATTATTTCCAAAAGTCAGAAGCTTGCTGAATTCAGATGTTAATTTGGTTACTAGTCGAGATGTCAAAGAAAACACTTTAAATTTGGCAGTGTCATCAAGTGACAAGGTTACAGAAATGAAATTCAATTTGAAGAAGATTACTGCGCCTGACAAAATTCTTTTGCACAGGCAGACAAGGGAAGTAATATATGTTGATTTTTTAGAAGCAACTTTGGAAGTTGAGAAATTAAGAACCATGGTAGATAAGTTAAACAATAAATAGAAACAAGAAAAAGTAGAAAATAAAGCCCGCCAACAACAAATCAAGAAGTTGCAGATTGATTCGGTTGGAAGTGGCATTGGAGGGAATGCAGGAAAAATTTTGCTAAAAGAAAAAGAAAATATAATCCAAGAGTTGAGAAAGAAATTAAAAATCCCGGAAACTTGGCTTATTCAAGGCTCTGAGTTGACCGTATTGGAGCAGGAAAAAGAAAGATTATCTAAAGAAGTGGATGATGTTATAGCCAAGTTATTGAAACTTGTTGAAAAGGAAACTAGTTTCAAAGGGCTATGGACATTGCCTTCGCAGAAGAGAAAGATAAGTTTGTGGTAGTATACATGGATGACATAACCATATATTCAAAATTTGTTGCAGATCATCTAAAACATTTGGAGAAAGTTTTCTTAAAATGCAGGAAGTTCGGCATCTCATTGAATCCTAAAAAGTCTCATTTTGCTATGGAGGAAGGAAAGTTGTTGGGGCATATCATATCAAAGGATGGTATCAAAATTGACCCAGAAAGAGTATCAGCAATACAGAAGGTTGGGATACCTAGAAGTAAAAAGGAGGTACAATCTTTTATTGGCAGAGTGAATTTCTTGAGAAGGTTTGTTCCAAGTTTCGCAGAACTTTTAAGAAATATTTCTGATATGTGAAGGAAGAATAATGAAATCAAATGGACATCTGAAGCTAAAAAATCTTTCAATGATATTAAGAAAGCTTTAATTGAAGTGCCAGTTTTAATTAGTCCTGATTTTTCAAAAGATTTTATTATATTTTCTTATGCATCACAACATACTTTGGCTGGAGTTTTATTGCAAAAGAATCAAGAAGGTATGGAATAGCCAATTGCCTTTTTTAGTAAGACTTTAAGAGATGGGGAGCTGAAATATGTTAAAATTCAATATGCTAAGACAGAAAATAGCAGCATTACATTCCATTTCACAATAATAGCATATACAGGATCACTGAAGAAACAACAAGCACAGCATAAACACAAGAGACAGAGATTTATCCTGGGAAACCCTCATGGGGTAGAAAACCCAGCAAAGCTTCCTCAATATAGATGACCAGCAATATACAAAGATGAAACCCTGAGACATGATCTCCTCCTCCAATATAGCAGACCTCTCCTCCACAAGTGCGCTATCCTCAAGTGTGTGAGTGTGTCAAATGAGGAACACACCTCCTCTATTTATACACTACACTGACATGTATTTTACATAGGTACACGTAGGCTCGTATTTAACCAATGGGTTAAATACCCCACTACAACTGACTGGGCCGACCCCTCTAGGGTGGTCTAATAACCCTTTGACGCACATAACACATAAAGGGCCGACCTCCACTAGGGAAGTCTAATAACCCAAGTTACCACATTCTGACGGAGGAATAAACATCTCCGGATATACAATAAGATCTTTACGGAGGAATGAAACATCTCCGGAATAATAAAGTACAATTATAATATTCTTTGAAGTTACAATATCTCAACACTCCCCCTTAACGAGAAGGATATTATAACAGCATCTGCACGAGCAAGGAGTCATCAACATCATACATGATACATCTATAAATCATTGGAAGATTTCTCAACATCATCAGTAACTCAACTAGTTACTGGAACATCTTCAATACTGGAACATCAACATCATCAGATTTGATAGTACTCAATCATCAGCATCGTCAACACGCGATCACACGATCATCAGCATCGTCATCACACGATCATCAGCATCGTCATCACACGATCATCAGCATCGTCATCATACGATCATCAGCATCGTCATCATACGATCATCAGCATCACGATCAGCATCGTCATCATACGATCATCAGCATCATCATCACACAATCATCAGCATCGTCATCATACGATCATCAGCATCGTCATCATACGATCATCAGCATCGTCATCGCACGATCATCAGCATCGTCATCACACGATCATCAGCATCATCATCACACGATCATCAGCATCGTCATCACACGATCATCAGCATCGTCATCGCACGATCATCAGCATCGTCATCGCACGATCATCAGCATCGTCATCCCACAATCATCAGCATCATCAAAGGATGATGTAAACCAGTCATGTACATTTTGAACCGAAGTCCAGGGACGATCCAGTCCTATCATGTTCTCGGAGACCTCACGTCTACGGCTCAGTTTACAGGACCAAAGTCCAAGGATGATCCAATCCTTACCGTACATTTAGGACAACGTCCAAGGATGACTTAATCCTCCACCGTACATTTAGGACCACGTCCAAGGATGAATTAATCCTCCACCGTCTTTTAGGACCACGTCCAAGGATGACTTAATCCTCCACCGTCTTTTAGGACCACGTCCAAGGATGACTTAATCCTCCACCGTCTTTTAGGACCACGTCCAAGGATGACTTAATCCTCCACCGTCTTTTAGGACCACGTCCAAGGATGACTTAATCCTCCACCGTCTTTTAGGACCACGTCCAAGGATGACTTAATCCTCCACCGTCTTTTAGGACCACGTCCAAGGATGACTTAATCCTCCACCGTCTTTGAGGACCACGTCCAAGGATGACTTAATCCTCCACCGTCTTTTAGGACCACGTCCAAGGATGACTTAATCCTCCACCGTCTTTTAGGACCACGTCCAAGGATGACTTAATCCTCCACCGACTTTTAGGACCACGTCCAAGGATGACTTAATCCTCCACCGTACATTTAGGACTTCATTCTCGAAGACATACGTCTACGGCTCTTCTTTCGGACTGAAGTCCAGGAATGATCCAATCCCTTCACATGTTCACCAAGAACTTCATTTTCGAAGACATACGTCTACGGCTCTTCTTTCGGACTGAAGTCCAGGAATGATCCAATCCCTTCACATGTTCACCAAGAACTTCATTTTCGAAGACATACGTCTACGGCTCTTCTTTCGGACTGAAGTCCAGGAATGATCCAATCCCTTCACATGTTCACCAAGAACTTCATTTTTGAAGACATACGTCTACGGCTCTTCTTTCGGACTGAAGTCCAGGAATGATCCAATCCCTTCACATGTTCACCAAGAACTTCATTTTCGAAGACATACGTCTACGGCTCTTCTTTCGGACTGAAGTCCAGGAATGATCCAATCCCTTCACATGTTCACCAAGAACTTCATTTTCGAAGACATACGTCTACGGCTCTTCTTTCGGACTGAAGTCCAGGAATGATCCAATCCCTTCACATGTTCACCAAGAACTTCATTTTCGAAGACATACGTCTACGGCTCTTCTTTCGGACTGAAGTCCAGGAATGATCCAATCCCTTCACATGTTCACCAAGAACTTCATTTTTGAAGACATATGTCTACGGCTCTTCTTTCGGACTGAAGTCCAGGAATGATCAAATCCCTTCACATGTTGTATACCAAAAACATGTATTCTCATCATCAAAACATGTATAGCCACGACATGTATCATCATCAACAAAACATGTATAACCACAACATGTATCATCATCATCAAAACATGTATAACCTCAACATGTATCATCATCATAAAAACATGTATAACCACAACATGTATCATCATCATCAAAACATGTATAATCACAACATGTATCATCATCATCAAAACATGTATAATCACAACATGTATCATCATCAACAAAGCATGTATACATCTATCATCAAAATCATCAAAAGTATGTATACATCTATCATCAAAACTAACATCAAAAGCATGTATACTAACATCAAAAGCATGTATACATCTATCATCAAAATAATATAAGAGTCCTAAATCTAAATAATTCTAGGTAACTAAGTGCAGTAAATAGGTAACCTCATCATTGATGAGATAGACTTGATGTCGGATACTGTGCTACTCCCCCTTTCGAGGAGAGTCCTTCTAAACTACACCAAGCTTGTCTCGGAAGTGTTCAAACTTTACTCGAGACAGAGGTTTGGTCAGGATATCATCAATTTGATCCTCAGTGCTTATATACTCGAGCTTGATAGCTCCTCTCTGCACCATATCTCGTATATAGAAGTATCGGATCTCAATGTGTTTTGACTTATCATGGAATACAAGATTTCCTATCATCTTGATGCAACTTTGATTGTCACACATAATCATAGTGGAATCCATTTCTAAGTCAAACACTCCATATAATAGCTTCTGAAGCCACATTGCTTCACAGCTGGCAGAGCAGACAGCTATATATTCTGTTTCAGTAGTACTGAGAGCCACACTAGATTGTTTCTTGCTAAACCATGAGATCATGGTAGATTCAAGACTATAACATCCACCTAAAGTACTCTTTCTGTCTGAGACACTTCCTGCCCAATCAGAATTTGAGTAACCATGTAAACGGAGTTCATGACCTCCAAGATTATATAGACCAAAAACTAAAGTACCTTTTAGGTACCTCACTATATGCTTTGTAGCTATTATGTGAACCTTTCTAGGTTCTACTAGATACTGACTTACGGTATTTACAACAAAGCATATATCTGGCCTAGTATTTGTTAAATACATCATTGGCCCAATGATTTGTCTATATAGGGTTAGGTCCACTAAATCCGATGAGTTATTAACTAATAACTTCAAGTTGGAGTCCATGGGAGTGGCCATGGCTTTACACTCCAACATATCAAATCTTTTTAGAAACTTCACAGCATACTTACCTCGATTTAAAAGATTCCTTTTTGGATCATGCCATACTTCTAGACCTAAGAAGTAGTGCATTAATCTGAGATCTTTCATTTTTAATTCTGCAGCCATTTTCATGATCTGTTTCTCATTCCTTGTCAGAAAGAGATCATCGACACATAATAATGGTATGATAGGTTCATCATCCACAACCTTTAGGTAAAGGTTAGGATCAGCTTTACTTCTGGTAAAGCCCAAGCTTTGTCATGAAGCTGTCAATTGTCCATTATTCACACTCTGCATTGAGTGATCTTCTGCATATCTATCTGTGCCATCTCTCGTCAGATGGGTCTACTAATATGAGCCTCAAAGTCATTCGAACTCTATGGTGAGTTTCTTCTTGTATCCATATCATATGTGTATAGAAGCCATATTCAACCTTGTAGCAAGGGTTGAGATCCACATCACCCATGATGATCATTAAGCTCATCAATTGACTACCGATCCTGGGAACCCATACAGAACCTGATTACATTATTAAGAGAATGGTCAAAACATCTCATGATGATTCTCTTCCTCTTTCTAAGAGAATCTCTTAACCATAAGCTTTCTATAGTGTGTTTGATTTGTAAATCCTTTTGTTGAACATCCATCGCTTGTTCATCATTCATCATGATTTTCCCTACAAATCAAAATTAAGTACAGGATTAGTAATACTTCATAATCATCAAATCATATTGACATAATAACCTATTATGCATACAGATATCATTTACATAGTTATGCAACTAATTTGACCAATACTTTGGCACAACACTTTCCCATATCTTGTATGCATACAGTGGCTATCTATATGCCTTCCATCTCCACCAGAACATACTATTGAGAGTGTGCACAGCTCTCGGCATGTCAGCAAAGAGGTTTCATTCTAGACAAGCAACAATGGAATGTTTGTCCAACTTACCAATCATATGCACATTAGTAGTATACTATTCAATGCTCTATGAATGTTTATACTCAGCATTATATATTCTAGGAATACAAATATGCATACAACCTATTACAGGCAATATCATTACTATTTCAAATAACAACTCAAATACTTATCTTTTATGTTTGTGTGGTTGCCTCCCACTTGAACTTTTGTATGTCTTTTGAACTTCTATTCATTCTGTACCACTGTGCATGCTCAAGAGTCATCCTCATGATCTCATGCACAAACATACACTCATTAGTATATTCTAAATGCTATCAAAACATTATAGTACTAAATAATCTTGAAAATGTATAGTCATGATTATAGTTAATAAACATTAGTATTCAAGATTTCAGGGAAGTCTTCTTTTACTCATGCATATCATCAATCAAGATAAAAGATATAATATGCATAATCCCTTGATTACTAACTTTATGAATAAGCATAACCAATCATTCCAAGTATACTTATATAAGGGATCCTAACACAAGGTAAGATTCATGGGAAACATACCTGGATTAGTATACCTACTTGGTTATGTACAACACACCTAAACAATCTCTTCAATGATTTAGAGATCCTGAGCTAGAACCTGCATGTCTCATAGGTTAAGCATAATATAACAAAGTCATACATACCTCGTAAGTAGAACAAAGATCATGGATGAGTCTTTGTCTTCATGTTTTCATGGTCATGGAACCTGATTTGTCTTTTGTGATGTACCTGTATCTTGTTAGCAGACAACATCAACCTCACACAACATCATAATGCCTTAGTACAATCATAAGTGTCAACACCCTAACCAATGAATATCTTCTATCATGCATTCATAATTTTGTTAAGGTTATACGACAAATCTAAAATCAAAATTGTACTAACTATAATAACCTGAAGACAAACATACCATAAACTTAATCATGGACAAGTATCGAAACATACCTCGATGAGTCATACCTGTCGAGATCGCTTGTATTCTTCTTATGTAAGGCCTTAGGAACTTCTTCACTTATGCAGGTGACCAATCCATCTTCTTCTAGGATTAACCCAATCCACTTGATTTGCAAGAACTGGACCTGGAGCTGGATATGGGTTTGTCAGAGAAACCCAAAAATTCAAACTTTGAATTTCAAACTTCCGAAAGGATAGAAATATGTGCCTTGATGAGCTGATCAAACTGGTATATTCAGAATTTAAAAACTGCAAAGTTTTACTCCTCAATTTTGCCTTTGAAACTTTCGGATTCACTGGACGTGACCCTGAACTGGGGTTTGATGAAGCCCACTCTTTTGCCCCATCAAAAGGTTTGATCCAAAGCTCTAAGCTTCTATTTTTCTGAGGAGCTTCCAGCCGTGGTCACAAATTTAAAAAATTTCCATTTTTACAGAAGCCCTAATTTTCCACTTTTCTTATCAAAGTCCCGAACTAGGGTCTAATCAAGCCCGGCCTTCTGCCCAACCAAAAATTCTGATCTTGGTCTCTAAATTTCTATTTTGATGAGTAGTATCCAGCCGTGGTCTCCGATTACAAAAATTCCAACTTTCTTCAAAGCCCTAAATTCCGGAAGCCATGAATGAAGGTACCAAAAAATAATTCTGTTTTGATAGAAATATGTACCTGATTGTTTCTGGTGTAACTCCAAAATTTTTGATCCACAGGGTCTGAAAATTTTTTCTGAGATAGCCTGATCTGTTAGCTTTCCATCCTGATAGGTCTGACCTCAATTGGATTCTCTGAGAGAGAGTTATTCCAAGTGTCGCAACGTGACCTGTTTATGGGATAATACAGGAGAGCGAACTTGTACGGCGTGCCACGTGTCACTGGTTCAACTTCGGCCTCTGAAAAAGTTTTCTGAGATAGTACAGTCTGTGTACTACCTGTCACTTTTCACGAAATTTCATTTGGAGCTTTCTAGCCCAAGTTATGACCTTTTTCCCAAGGTCACCTGATTTTGACTCAGATCTGGAAGAGGCAGAAACCCTATATTGTACAGATCATAAATCACAAAGTACAACGAATTAGAGTTTGTCCTTTGGACACAAGGTACCTGGAGATTTTAGCTTCGTCCTGTAACAATTTCAGATCCAAAAACTTCTCCAAAACGGATTTATAGCAAAATTGCTACGATGACTGGTTTTTGCTATGTAAAACCCTAACCTTCAAATTGTCGTAAGTAAAGCAAGTTTCTTTAGTGCCATACCTTGTCTTCCTTCAGGTTAGCTCTGATACCATGTTAAAATTCAATATGCTAAGATAGAAAATAGCAGCATTACATTCCATTTCACAATAATAGCATATACAGGATCACTGAAGAAACAACAAGCACATCATAAACACAAGAGACAGAGATTTATCCTGGGAAACCCTCATGGGGTAGAAAACCCAGCAAAGCTTCCTCAATATAGATGACCAGCAATATACAAATATGAAACCCTGAGACATGATCTCCTCCTCCAATATAGCAGACCTCTCCTCCACAAGTGCGCTATCCTCAAGTGTGTGAGTGTGTCAAATGAGGAACACACCTCCTCTATTTATACACTACACTGACATGTATTTTACATAGGTACACGTAGGCTCGTATTTAACCAATGGGTTAAATACCCCACTACAACTGACTGGGCCGACCCCTCTAGGGTGGTCTAATAACCCTTTGACCCACATAACACATAAAGGGCCGACCTCCACTAGGGAAGTCTAATAACCCAAGTTACCACATTCTGACGGAGGAATAAACATCTCCGGATATACAATAAGATCTTTACGGAGGAATGAAACATCTCCGGAATAATAAAGTACAATTATAATATTCTTTGAAGTTACAATATCTCAACAAAATATAATATCATGGAGAAACAAGCTTATGCATTGGTGAAAGCATTGAAAGATTTCAAAGTTTATATATTGCATTCTCATACTGTTGCATATGGTCCGTCTACAGCAGTAAAAGATATTCTTACTCAGCTAGATCCAGAATGAAAGAGAGCGAAATGGATTATAGTTTTTTTGGAATATGATTTAGACATTAAGCCTACAAAGTTGATAAAAGGACAAGGCTTAGCAAAAATGATGACAAAAACTAACTGTGATTCTTTAGATATAAATTTCATCTCAGACTTGTCAACAGAAACAGGCCCTAAATGTCGAGTGGTTGAAGATTTTTCTTTGTCTCCCTGGTATGCAGATATCATATATGTTTTGAAAAATTTGCAAGCACCTCCGAGAATGGATAAAACTAGATCGAGATCAGTGAAATTGAAAGCAACGAAGTTTTGTATATTGAATGAGTATTTGTATTGGAAAGATCCAGGTGGGGTTTTGTTGAACTGTTTATTAGAAAATGAAGCACACCATATCATGGGAGAATTTCGTAAGGGTTTGTGCGGAGGACATCACTCGTGGAAGGATACAGTTAATAAAATCCTAAGAGGAGGATTTTATTGGTCAACTATTTTTCAGATGTATATAAAGAAATATCAAAGTTTCATGAGTGTCAGATATTTGATGGGAAAAGAGAACTTCTTCCTTTACCCTTAAAACCAATTTCAGTAGAAGCATTGTTCCAACAATGGGTATTGGATTGCATTGGAGAAATCAACCCAAATTCCTCAGGACAACACAAATGGATTCTAACTACAACAGACTATTTCACAAAATGGATCGAAGCCATCCCAACTAGAAATGCTACTGAAACGGTGATTATGATTTTTTTGGAAGAAAATATTTTGTCAAGATTTGGTTGTCCGAAAAGAATAGTAACAGACAGTGCTCCAACTTTTAAATAAAAAAAGATGATTAACTTTTGCCATAAATACCACATTCATTTGAATCACTCTACAACATACTATCCCCAAGGTAATGGATTGGCAGAATCTTCAAAAAGTGGATGATGTTGAAACCATGTTATTGAAACTTGTTGAAAAGGAAACTGGATGGGAGAAAGAGAAAATAAGTTTAAAAAATCAAATCAAATATTTGAAGAATAAATTATCAAATTTGGCTCAGCAACAAACAGGTACTAGTCAGATTGAAGATGGAAATAGTACAGACATCCTTTTACAGGCTATGTCCCAGGTGAGTTTGAAGGATGTTGAGATTAAGGAGTTAAAAGAAGAAACTCAAAGATTAACAGAAGAGAATGAAAAGAAAGATGAGGAAACAAAGTCCCTACAAGGTAAATATAAGGAATTGATTGAAACAAACAAAAGATTGGCAAACCAAGTGACAGGTCAGGCAACTATGGTTGCAAACACATGGTGTGGGATTTAATTATTAAAGAGGCATAAAAATTTAGACCATACTTAAGATTCATGACCATAAAGGAGAAGGTGGCTAAAGAATCTTTGGAAAGTTGTACTGCACTGAGGGAGAGTATGAATAAAAAACCTAAAGATACAGCACAAAATACAATCAGTTTTCTGAATGGTTTGACAGAAGAAGATTTGAAGACCTTGAACATTAAAAACAGGATAGCCATCATTACTTGGGCTAGGAGAATTCTAGGGAAGTATGCACATATTGAAAGAGTCGAAGCTAGAGGCTAAGCAATGAAGAGACAAGTGATAGAGTTTAAAAGACAGTTTGATAAATTGGTTGAAAAAGGTTTGCCTGCATTCTGGGATGAAAACAGTGAATTGATTTCCCAGGATGATTATAAGAAAATGTTATTTGATATAAGAATGGATCATGGAAAATTTCAGCATTTGAATCATTTACTTACAGGGAAAATTCTGATGGAAAAGCTTGAAGAAGATTTTTAAATAATGAAAAAATTAGTTTCCATCAGCTAAAGAATTCCATAAATTTCCTATGTAGAACATATTGATATGAAGGTCCTGGTCAAGGATATGACGAGCTATGACCTTATAACAACAGATCAATGGACGACGGTCGAAAAATATGGAAGAATGAAATACAATCTTTGTTCATGAAAGTATCCGTTGGATTCCATAAGAAATGAAGACTTTGAAGAAATTTATTTGAAATAAATTTGTAATATTTTTTGTATAAACTTTAACTCAAAGTGACATGTGGGAGTTAGTTAAGTTATGTTAATTTTAGTTAAAAGAAGAAGTTAGGTTTTGCTTCGCAGAAGTTTTGTATAAAAGACAATATGAATTATTTTGAAAGGGTTGGAAACTTTTTGAAGACAAGAAAATTTTGTATCGAGTTGCTATATTTTTCTAATACAAAAATGCCATGTAGAGAATATCACATTTTGCAGAACAGAGATTCATGTGTTGATCGAAGTTACAATCTGTACTTTCCTTTCCTCTATGTTTTATGTATCCCTTCTTTGTTTATATTTTCCATTATGTTATGTCTTCTATGCTTGGATGAAAGTTAAATATGTCAAGATTCATATGTTTATGCCTTGATTTATCGGGTCTGAGTATTCATTTATTTCTCCAAAATTGATAGTGGATTCATCTGAAAATTGGTGCCCATTATTGGTGGATTGTCTATTTTTCTTTTCTTTTCACTTACAAAAAGAGTTTGACTGTAATGTGACAACTATCTTGCCTCTGTAAAGATATTTATTGATTTTAATCTGTTGTTCCATAATTTCTTAGTTTAGACTCCATGTCCAATGGTTCTTGTGTATATTTCAACCATAAATTTGTTTTAAAAAATCCCAGTCATATTCATATATCCTTAGCCATTTACATATTTTTGAGAGAGCCCTCTCTGGTAGGGAAAAGGCTAATTTCCCTCCTAAAGGTTGGTTTGAAACAGTTACATTAGGTTTATCCTTCCACAACCAAAGGGTAAAATCTGAGTGATAACAACAACCTCAAAACAAATCTGATGCAATTTGTAATTCCCATAGACTTCTCCTGGATGCACCCATGGAATTCTCCATGTCGTGCTCGTAGACTTCTCTCTGTTGCAACCTTAAAACAACTCCGACACAATTCACCGCACCCACAGACTTCTCTCCACTATGCCCGCAACTTCTCTCTGTTGCACCCGCAGTCTCTTATCTACAATGCCTGTGGACTTCTTCTCCATTGCACCCGCAGACCTCTTCTCCACAGCACCCGCATACCTTTGAACATCGGTTACCTATACATTCCTTCGACATGGTTGGTCCACATCCTGCTCCTATTTGCATGGCACAAGTGGGGTCCATCTAAAATTTCCTCAAAATTTTCTCATTTTCATAATAAAAGAATTTTTGTTTTCCTCCAGTTCGAAATATCTCTGTTGTGTAATAGAGCGGAAATTCATTGTTGCTAGCTCTGTGAATTTTGAAACTTTTACCAAATTTCCTTAACCCCAATCTACCATTCTTGTTGGTAAAACATAGAATTAATTCCTAGGCTCTATTAAAACACCAATCATTAATTAAACCTACGTTTTTTCACAAAATGTTTATCAACACTTCCAATGCATCTCTGGTTTTCTGCCCGTGACAGTGGATTCCAGCCCATACACCCCCGTTGTTGCAACCAATAGCTCTAATACCACTATGTAATGCCCTCATCCATCAATCCGACCAACAGAGGGGAGATTTACGAATTATGGGCTTCTAAATTTCACCTCATGGCATAATACACAATACATAAAGAATGAAATGCACGTGCAGATGCATAAATAAAAATACACAATTGAGATAAACTCTACCCACACATGCAACATGCATATACCAACATATTCATCACATACATAATAATAAAAAGATTACACATTCAAATACAAGAGAATACTTATCTTTAAATAAAGAAGATCTAAGCAACCGACTGTATAAGAGCAATTTTCCACCCAACCATAGGCACTCTATCCAACATATACTCTTTCTAGTGAGAGGCCACCCCCAAGCTGGGATATGAGGCCACCAGGGCGAAGAGAAGTCTTGCAGGATTTTCTCTCTCATCCCACAACCCATTCTACTCTCAATGCTAGGCCAAATGCTCATTTAGAGATCTATAAGGATCTCACTCAACCATCACAGCCTTGCCTCCAACAATACCTACCCCACACAACACCCTTTTGGGTTTAAGCATTACCGTCACCGATCCATGGTACCCTTGGGAAATCCATCTTGCCAAATGCTTCTAGTGTGTACATAGAAGGAGTCCAACCTGCTATATGGTCTTGGAGAACCACCTATAGCCTTAATTCATGGATTCTCAAGCATGAAAAAGTGGCAGAACTGAATGGGTAAAGGTTTCTAGCTTGCCCAATCTCTAAGTTCACCTACAACCATCTCTTTTTTCCTAAATAACGCAGCTCTGTCTCCCAATTTGAATTTATGGGTTATCCACAATCTAGTAATGGTAATGAATGTTGAGGAAAGTTGTCATTGATGTCAACAAGTTCAAGAGATCTGTGTCAATAATTTCACATCATGTGATAGCTTATAGATTGCAGGTTGGGCAGTTGGATGCATATGTAGCAGTTCGATATGATGACTTGGAAGATGACATGGCATGTTTACATATTTGGTTATAATTTTTATAGCCCCAAGTGCACTGATGCAGGTCACATGCAATGCTTGTTTAAGATTGGTTGGATAGTCCCCAAACAAGGGTGTTGAAGAAGAGCACTTTTGGTACCCCTATTCAGTTCTCGTACTCACCTTCATTCACTAGCATAGTTGCGTGCCTCATGAAAGAAATCGAGCATATGAGTTTTGTACCCCCAAGGGTCATCATGGATTTTCATCCTCTAGATCATTCCCAAGTGTCACCATTGGAGTGCTAGCCTTTGGTGAAAGGTTTGGTCAATGCTAGTGTTTAAGAGCAACTACAATGATTGTTGAGCCAGGTCTCGACCCACATACAAACTTCTTGGTCCACAAATGAATCCTCCCGACCCTTCTTCAAGCAAGGTTAATCCTATGGAGTATGCGTTGAAGGCTTCACTAGGTCTACACTTCTCACAATCATGTGCAAGTCATGATTGTGAGAAGTTGTGCAAGTTATGATGGATCCACATAGTGTGCAAATCATGTTGAAAGGCTTGGCACTAAGCTTCTGCGTTAAAATGAATGTGTAAATCTGAAATCAGTTTTGGCAGCTCATTAACTCGTGTCTTCCACAATTGGTCCACATAGACTCCTCCTTAAGCAATGTTAAATTCTTATGAAATTTGCAACGAAGGATTTTAGTTGGGACCACATGAGGCCTTCTCGAATGATCAAGCTGATGAAAGGAAAACCCAATCGATGAGTTTGGGTCCACATTGTTTGCAAATGACCCATCAAAATATGTGGTCATTTGTTGAAGCGAATAATGAGAGGTGTGGTGTGGAAAAGATGGAGTCACTCCAAAATGTCATCCTTATGGGTTTATGAGAGGCAACGTAGATACAATATATTCGGGGTTTAGTGAATTTTGATTGCAGGAAAGCGATTGGAGATATGAATGATGAATACATCCGATCTCTTTGTTGGAGATTCGTTGTGGCATCATGGCAGTGTTTCGATTGAGTCCACTTGAAGTTATTCTCGAAAGTTCAAGCCGACGAGATGGAATCTCAATTGACCACTTGAGACCATGCATTTTGGGTGCAGTACTGAAGTTGTCAGTTCTTTATAATTATAGGTAGCACTGGAGATTGCAAATCACAGAAGTATGTCTCGGGGTTTTAATTTAAGTGATCGCATAACACATTCACATTGGAATTACAAAACACACTCACGTTGAAATTGCTCAAATCTCAAATCACTGCCTCTGAAATAAACACAATTGATCATGAAATTGTGCAATGTGTTGAAATATTGTAACTTCTAAGAATATTATATTTGTATTTTATTATTCCGGTGATGTTCCATTCCTCCGAGGAGACCCTATTGTATATCCGGAGATGTTTATTCCTCTGAGGAAGTGTGGTAACTAGGGTTATTAGATCTCCCATGTGAGGTCGGCCCTGAGTTTATTGTTTAGGGGTTATTAGACTCTCTTAGGAGAGGTCGGCCCCATTAGGGTGAAAAGTCAGTTAGAACATGAGTATAAATAGAGGAGGTGTGTTCCTCATTTATCTCATTCATTCACTCACTTGTGATTGGCGCATAGGAGAGAGAGAGGTATGCTTAGGAGGAGAAGGAGCTCTTGTTTGGGTACTACATCTTGTATTG
This sequence comes from Larix kaempferi, assembly GCA_027924585.1. Taxonomy (NCBI): domain Eukaryota; kingdom Viridiplantae; phylum Streptophyta; class Pinopsida; order Pinales; family Pinaceae; genus Larix; species Larix kaempferi. The sequence continues at coordinate 23,476,878 of BSBM01000887.1, forward strand.
GTTGATTATCTATATTGAGGAAAGATTTGTTGGGTTTTCTACCCCATGAGGGTTTCCCAGGGTAAATCTTTGTCTATCTTGTGAGTGTGTTTCTTGCAATGATCTTGCTTGTGAAATTAGGCTAAACTTAACATGGTATCAGAGCTAGCCTGAATAGGACATCTTTCACAAGGTGAAAATACCTCTCTCTCCTCCTCCGGTGGAAATTAGGGTTTCTACAAAAAGTTGGAATTTTTGGAATCTGATTGCATGGCTGGATAGCCCTTCTCAAAATCAAAGTTTTGAGCCCTAGATCGAACTTTTTGAGTGGGTAGAACTCCAGGAAAGTCAAACCCTAGTTTGACCAAAAGTGCAGAAAACCAAAGAACCATAAAAACTACGCACCTGTGCACCAGTGAACCAGAAAAGCTGCAAACCTGTGCACCAAAAAACCCAAGAAGAGAAGACCAAAAAAACAGAAATTCTGTTGCAGATCCGGAAGGTGAAAAGTTGAAGTTTCCAGAAGCAGAACACACCAGTATTCTCAATTCAATCAAGCTCATCTCCTGGTAAGTGTTATTCTATCTCTTGAGAAACTTCAATCTCTTTGACCCCTGGATAAGATGGCTCCAAGCACTAAGCTTGAATACAAGCTAGAGGGTATAGAAAATTTCTGGGCATGGAAATACAGAATTGGTCTCATTCTTGAAGAGAATGATCTTGTCCAATATATTAAAGATGAGGTTACAGAACTTGAAGAAGATGAAGCCAAAGAGAAGTATAGGAAGGACCTGATTAGGACAAAGAGAATCATTGTTGATTATATCAAAGACCACTTGATTCCCCAAGTGGCATCCAAGAAGACCCCAAAGGAAATGTATGATGCCCTTTCCAGAATGTATGCGGGAAAGAACATCAACAGGAAGATGAACCTGAGAGCTCAATTGAAGAGCACCAATATGAATAAAGGAAAATCTGTTCAAGACTATTTCTCAAGGGTTTCCTGGTTCAAGGAACAACTAGATGCCATTGGTGATACCCTTGATGAAGATGAACTAGTCATGACTGCTTTAAATGGTCTCACTAGACCTTGGGAGTCATTCATCCAAACTATGTGTGCCAGAAAAGAGAGTATGAAGTTTGATGTGGTATGGGAGGATTGTATTCAAGAAGAGGCTAGGGTAGCCAATAGAGAAGCCCTTCTCAAGGAGGATGACCAAGCTTTAGCTACTCACACCAGAAGAAGAAGGAGTCACTTCAACTCCAAGAAGAATGGTCACAAGGAGTCTCAACCTACTCATAGATTTAAATGGAAAAGAGGAGTGAAATAAAAAAGAGATCTCTCCACAATTCAATGTTTCAATTGTCTCAAACTAGGACACTTTGCTAGAAATTGTACTTCACATAAGAAGAAGAAGAATATTCACAAAATACATCATGCACATCTTGCAGAAGATGATAGTGAGAAGAAGAGGAGGAAAAGCCTCGAAAGAAAAGAGCTAAAGTGGAAGAAGAAGATGCAGAAGAGTATGTTCTATTCTCTGCTCTCTCTGGGTCAGTAACACTTGGAGAAGATACATGGCTCATTGATAGTGGTGCTTCAAAGCACATGACAGGACAAAAGAAGACCCTTTCAAAACTTGAAGAGAAGTCATCCCCACAAAAGGTATCTCTAGGAGATGACTGTCAATATCCCATCAAGGGAATTGGTGAAGCAAACTACAAGCTTGATTCAGGAACTCCATTAAAGATGAAGGAAATCTTATATGTACCAAGTTTGAAGAAGAACTTACTTTCTATCTCAGCTTTAGATAAGAAAGGTTATAGGGTTGCATTCATAGATGGACAAGTACTTATGTGGCCCAAAGGAAAATCAATTGAGGATGCAATTGTTATTGGTGAAGAGGAAGGAGGTCTATACAAACTCAAGGGCCATCCTGAAGCTGCCCTTGTTCATGAAGCCACTAACCCAAGTGAGCTATGGCATAGAAGGCTTGCTCACATTAACTACAAAGCACTACATCACGTGAGCAAGGTAGTCATAGGATTACCAGACTTAAAGATTGATCATTATGGCACATGCAAAGGCTGTGCAAAAGGGAAGAATATCAAGAACCCGTTTCCAAAGAGTGAAACAAAAACTAAGAGTACATTAGAATTGATTCACTCAGATGTATGTGGACCAATGCCATCCACATCCTTGAGTGGATATGGATACTATCTCACATTCATTGATGACTACTCAAGAAAGACTTGGATATACTACCTGAAGGGAAAGGATGAAGTCTTTGGAAAATTCAAGGAATTCAAAGCCTTAATAGAAAATCATTCAGAAAAGAAGATCAAGATACTCAGGACAGATAATGGTGGAGAATATACTTCAAAAGACTTTGAAGTATTTTGTAAAGAAGCTGGAATCAAGAGGGAGCTAACCACTCCCTACAATCCTCAACAAAATGGTGTTGCGGAGAGAAAGAATAGGACCATCATGGAAGCAGTAAAGAAAATGATACATGATCAAGACCTACCTATTTACTTATGGGCTGAAGCAGCCAAGACAACAGTTTATGTACAGAATAGACTATATCATAGTGCTCTTGATTTCAAGACCCCAGAAGAAGTGTTCATAGGGAAGAGGCTTGAGGTAAGTCACCTCAAGATATTTGGATGCCCAGTATACATTCACATTCCAAAAGAAAAAAGGACCAAGCTGGATCCTTTTGGGAAGAAAGGAATATTTGTTGGATATTGTGAAGCATCCAAAGCATTCAGAATTTACATCACAGGATTCCATCATATGGAAATAAGTAGGGATGTGACATTTGATGAAGAGGAAGCTCTCAAAAGATCAAGGAAGTGCCAGTATGAAGAAGTATATGAGGAAGATGCACCTTCCAGAATTACAGAAGTTGTACCCACCCCTGAAGATGTAACACCTGAAGACCATGACATAATAGAACCACAAGAACCCCCTATCCTAAACATATCAAGAAAGAGAAAGCCAGCATGGGCAAGAGATATTATACTAGGAGCATAAAAGTATGGAGCTCTTGAAGGCTCCACCAGAGTGAGTAAGAAACCAAAGACTTTCTCCAACTATATGGCCTTGATGTGTGATCTTGTAGATCAAGAACCCACTAGTTATGATGAAGCATCTCATAAGAAAGAATGGGTAGAGGCAATGACGGAGGAGTACCAGTCAATAATGAAGAATGATGTTTGGGATATAGTGCTCAAACTAAAGGACAAGAGTGTGGTATCCTCCAAATGGATATACAAAATAAAGCATGCTGCGAATGGTAGCATTGAAAAATATAAGGCAAGATTTGTGGCCAGAGGGTTATCGCAGAAAGAGAGAATTGACTATGAAGATACATTTGCACCAGTTGCAAGGTACACCTCCATTAGAAACATTATGGCACTTACATCTATGATGAAGTGGAAATTACACCAGATGGATGTAAAGACAGCTTTCCTGAATGGTGTGATTGAGGAAGAAGTGTACATAGAACAACCTCAAGGATTTGAAGTTGAAGATAGAAGAACCCATGTATGCAAACTAAAGAAGGCCTTGTATGGGTTGAAGCAAGCTCCCAGAGCTTGGTATGGAAGAATTGACAGTTTCTTGACTAGCTTAGGCTTTACCAAGAGTAAAGCTGACCCTAACCTTTATCTCAAAGTTATGGATGATGAACCTGTCATATTATTGTTGTATGTGGATGATCTATTTCTAACTGGAAATGAGAAACAGATTGTTGAATGCAAGAAGAAACTCTCTGTAGAGTTTGAAATGAAAGATCTTGGTTTGATGCATTACTTCCTAGGATTGGAAGTGTGGCAAGGATCAGAAGGAATCTTTCTCAACCAGGGAAAGTGTGCTGTGGAAATCTTGAAGAGATTTGATATGTTGGAATGTAAAACCATGGCCACTCCCATGGATTCCAACTTGAAGCTGTTAACAGATGACTCATCAGAGTTAGTGAATGTAACTCTGTATAGGTAGATTATTGGGTCATTAATGTATCTAATGAACACTAGGCCAGATATATGCTTTGTTGTGAACACCTTGAGTCAACATCTAGTGGAACCTAGACGTGTTCACTTAATAGTTGCAAAGCATGTGATGAGTTACCTGAAGGGTACGATAGATTTTGGTCTATGTTATCTTGGAAATCATGACTTCAGATTGTATGGATACACAGATGTTGATTGGGATGGAAGTGTATTAGACAGGAAGAGCACATCGGGAGGATGTTATGGTCTGGGATTTGCCATGATCTCGTGGTTTAGCAGGAAGCAGTCTAGTGTGGCTCTCAGTACATCTGAAGCAGAATATATAGTTGCTTGCTCTGCTAGTTGTGAAGCAGTATGGCTTTGGAAATTGTTATCAGGATTGTTTGACTTAGAGATGGACCCCACTGTGATCCTGTGTGACAACCAAAGTTGTATCAAGATGACAGAGAATCCAGTGTTCCATGATAAGTCAAAGCACATAGAGGTCCGATATTTCTATATACGGGATATGGTGCAAAAAGGAGCTATCAAGCTCGAGTATGTAAGCACTGACGAACAAGTTGTTGACATATTGACCAAACCTCTATCTCGAGTAAAGTTTGAGTATTTTCGAGACAAGCTTGGTGTGATTCAGAAGGATCCTCCTCGAAAGGGGGAGTGATGTGATCATTGATGATGAGATTTCCTGCATTGACAGAAAGGTCGATGATGTGGATACCTGTATTGATGATGCCGACGATGAGGTCGATGAGTGGTACTTAGACTTGGTCTAAAATGATAAGGGTATTGTATCATCCCCGGACTTTGGTCCCTTAATTGATCCGTAGACATATGTCTCTGAGAAACGGGCCCTAGTGGACGAGAGGGGATTGTATCATCCCCGGACTTCGGTCCTTGAATTGATCCGTAGACATCTGTCTCCGAGAATTGATGATAGCTCTGCATCATCCCTGGACATTTGGTTCAAAATGTACGTGATAGGATTGCATCATCCTTGGACTCATGTCCTAAATTGATAAGGATTGATCATCCTGGAATTAGATCTGGATTGCATCGTCCATAGACATGAGACTTGTCTAAAATTGATAAGGATTGATCATCTTGGAAGTAGATCAGGATTGCATCATCCATAGACATGATACTTGCCTAAAATTGATAAGGATTGATCATCCTGGAAGTAGATCTGGATTGCATCGTCCATAGACATGGGACTTGTCTAAAATTGATAAGGATTGATCATCCTAGAAGTAGATCTGGATTGCATCGTCCATAGACATGAGACTTGTCTAAAATTGATAAGGATTGATCATCCTAGAAGTAGATCTGGATTGCATCGTCCATAGACATGAGACTTGTCTAAAATTAATAAGGATTGATCATCCTGGAAGTAGATTTGGATTGCATCGTCTATAGACATGAGACTTGTCTAAAATTGATAAGGATTGATCATCCTGGAATTGGATCGTGTGTATTGCAGATTATGCTGCTATGATGATACTGTTGATCGAGATGATCCAGATGTTGTAGATCGAGATGATCCAGATGTTGTAGATTGAGATGATTCAGATGCTGTAGATCGAGATGATCCAGATACTATAGATCGAGATGATCCAGATGTTGTAGATCGAGATGATCCAAATGTTGTAGATCGAGATGATCCAGATGTTGTAGATCAAGATGATGATGATGCTGGAGCTGATCTAGTGCTACAGAAGATGAAGACTCAATACTGATGATGTTGATATTCCAATAGTGATTATGTTCCAGTAACTATTTGAGTTACTGATGATGATGTATTAAGAAAGCTTCCAACAATTTATAGATATATCATGTATCATGTAGTTGATCACTCCTTGCTCCTGCAGATGTTGTTATAATATCCTTCTCGTTAAGGGGGAGTGTTGAAATATTGTAACTTCTAAGAATATTATATTTGTATTTTATTATTCCGGAGATGTTCCATTCCTCCGAGTAGACCCTATTGTATATGCAGAGATGTTTATTCCTCCGAGGAAGTGTGGTAACTAGGGTTATTAGATATCCCATGTGAGGTCAGCCCTGAGTTAACTGTTTAGGGGTTATTAGACTCTCTTAGGAGAGGTCAGCCCCATTAGGGTGAAAAGTCAATTAGAACATGAGTATAAATAGAGTAGGTGTGTTCCTCATTTATCTCATTCATTCACTCATTTGTGATTTGCGCATAGGAGAGAGAGAGAGGTCTGCTTAGGAGGAGAAGGAGCTCTTGTTTGGGTACTACATCTTGTATTAGTTGATTATCTATATTGAGGAAATCTTTGCTGGGTTTTCTACCCCATGAGGGTTTCCCAGGGTAAATCTTTGTCTATCTTGTGATTTTGTTTCACTCAGTGATCTTGCTTGTGAAATTAGGCTAAACTTAACACAATGAAGCTTTGGGGTTTGTCGATTCTTTGCAATTGCAGGTCTCAAATTGATCACGAAGGATAACAAACGTGTGAAAATGGTGAACAGAACTGAATGTGAAAGGGAAGAATGAAGTGTTCAGGGGATCTGTATCTCCTGTAATTGAAGGGCATTTTTTTTAGTTGTGAATGAAAGTGTGAATGGCAGAGAAGAAATGCGACTTTTTTCGATGTTATTGGCATTGCAGTTTGTAGAGACTTGGCTCATTAATGAAGCTATGGTCATATGCAAATTAAGATGAAGATATGATTATGGAATTTAAGTTATAGAGGTCACAGGTTTTTGGAATCTCAGGTACTCCTTCAATACCTTAAATTGCAAGGTGTGTTTTGGTATTTGAATGTAGAGATCAATGGGATATGTCTCTTTAGTTGAGATCAAAAAAATTGTAGAAATGGCATTGTGTCCTGTGAGTGCAAATGCTTCTTTACTGGACCAATCCTACATAGAACATAATAGTAGAGATATAGTTTATAGTGTTCAAATGAGGAGTTCATCCAAGGCTTGAGGAGTTCCAGTAAAGCAGAGGTAGAGCAAAAAGAGAAGATTAACAGAACAAACATATCTACAAGCAAAGGGTGGTAGGGTGGAACTTGGGAAAGGAGAAGATTCCTTGGTAGATTGGTGCATGCAGAAGTAGGTTGGAGCTTGCATTTGAAAAGGGTGGTAGGGTGGAGCTTGGGCAAGGACAAGAGTCCTTGGAAGATTGGTGTCTGCAGAACCAGGTGGGAGATTGCATATGAAAAGGGTGGAAGGGTGGAGCATGTGATATTGAGTTGGTGCTCAAGAGGATTGGTGTCCTTATCCCAGTGATAGGTTGGAGCATGTTTGCAAGTTGGATCTTGCTTGCGAAGGTTGGAGCCTTCACCAAACCAATCAGTTGGAGTTGGTTGCAATAGGTTGAAGTCTATTTTGCAAGTTCGAGCTTGCAGTGAGGGTTGAATCCTTCACCAAATCAGTAAGTGGGTGCTTGCTATAAATGGCCTGTAATGCCCCTAGACTGATGTAGACTTTAAGGGCACTTGTCGAGTGACCCAGCTGAATAAAACTTTAATAAAAATGACCCTTTGATTATATATATTTTGAATAATTGAGAAAACACCTGATGATGTGCATGACGACAAATTGATGAACGGAAACAATGAATTGAATGACACTTATGGAAATGGATACTTTATTTAAATTAATGAATAAATGCATTTTATGCTTAATGATTAGCTGTTTTATGAAATAGATGATGTGTATAAATGAATTTGCATATGTTGCTTAACGGTTAGCTATGTTATAAAATATATGATGTGAATGAAAGAAATGCATGTTTGCTTAATGATTAGCAGATTGACGAAATATATGAAGTTATGAGTAAATTATGGTTGCTTAACGATTAGTAGGTTATGAAGTGAATTATGATAAATGAGAACAAAGCTATTAATGTGTGCTTTGGAGCATGTGTGTAGAGACAGGTGAAACGATTCACCGACGAACTCACAAAGGAAATAAATGGGCCGTAGAGTATGAATAAAATCACACACGGAAGAACGACGACGGTGTCGACTTCCTACGGATTCCACGCACGAGTTGAAAAGCAACTATCCGCTTACTCAAGGAAGCATGAAGTCATGCGAAGTGGACCATGACGGTATTGGTCACGTACGAGGTTGGGGGCGCGCAGTAAGAACAGACTTACTCCTCAGCACCATTAGTCTCTAATAGAGTGTAGACGGAGGATTGAAGGTAACGAATCCTAAATCCCTACATGAAGTTCCCGCAAATCAGATGAAACGAAGAAGTATTAACGAAAGGACCCAACGATGTGGTACCTAGACTCAAGACGAGAACAATTGATGAATATTATGCATTAAGCATATAGGTTTGCATTTAAGCTATTTGCACATGAAATAATTATTTGAAATTAAAATAATGGAGAATATTTGTTTAAGAGCAATTAGTATACCAAAACATTAGCATGTAGCCATCTCCACTTGCACCCACAAAAATGGAAACTAGATTGAAGCATTAGGGGGGACAGACTTGAGTAAATCTAGGAATGTAGGTGCACTCTCTTAGGAATTGGACACATGGCTGAGTGAGCTAATTATGTTTAAAAAATTAGAATATTAGGCATTTTTGCATGAAGCGACATGTGTCGCAGAGAATTTTCCTATTTAAGGAAGGGAAGAGGAAAGGGAAGGACACCATATGGCTGGATGGTTATCGTAATGACAGTAAGACATTGATTTGCTTCTATTGTGAGTTTGGAAAGAGGTCTTGGTGGGGGGGAATCCCACTTCTGGACCTCTAGTTTTTGTGTGTGAGCTCTACGACCCCATTGCTCGGGGGTTCGGGAGGAAGAAGAGTACTCCCGATATGGTCGGGAGGTCAACTGAGGTGTCCGTCGGTGAATTCTGAAGTTTTGGAAGAGGATCGGAAAGTATTTCAACTCCAGTATCACTGTCAACAACTCGAGCATCCATCCGGGAAGGTAACATTTATTTAGTTTTGAATATACATGAAGAATGCAAGTGATTAGAGATAGCAGTTACATATATATTACACGGATGGAATTATTTGTAATTCATAATAATTGTATAAATGTTTATTACGAAGTTGAACCTTGAATTAGATTCTCGTAGAAATGGAAGTGGTCTTTGAACCTCATGATATACTCGTGGTATACATATAACCTTGTATAAGTTTCATTTTTATTTATGGGCTTGCGTAAGGCACCCTTGGCAATGCATGGGGTCTACATGATGGTATTCCTACTCTGTTTCCTTTTGTTTTTGACTCGACAATCCGAGAATACGATTATGGCATTGTTGTGTTTAAGTTTTTCTATCTGCTGGATGACCCATCCACGACTGCGTTCTTGTTTCTCCATAAATCAGAATGCTGTACCACTTCATTATACTTGCATTTCGTTTAAATGTGGATGGCAATCGATCTCTGCAGATCGATGCCAGAATGCCTGTAAATATTTTATTATCTCTGCATATCAATTGAAGCAGATGGTGATCGATCTCAGTAGATCGATGCCGGACTGCCGTAACACTTCATTTTACTTGCATCTTGTTTAAATGTGGATGGCGATCGATCTCTATAGATCGATGCTAGAATGTCTGTAGCGTTCGTTTATACCTACATATCAATTGAAGCGGATGGTGATTGATCTCAGTGGATCGATGTCAAATTGTTGTAACGTTTCTTTATACATGCAACTAATTTAAATGTGAATGGCGATCGATCTCTATAGATCGATGCCAGAATGCCTGTAATGTTCATTTATATCTTCAAATCAATTGAGGCGGATGGTGATTGATCTTAGTGGATCGATGCCGGATTACTGTAACGTTTCTTTATACTTGCATCTCGTTTAAATGTGGATGGCGATTGATCTCTATAGATCGATGCCAGAATGCCTGTAATGTTCATTTATATCTGCATATCAATTGAAGCGGATGGTGATCGATCTCAGTAGATTGATGCCGGATCGCTGTAACATTTCATCATACCAGCATCTCGTGTGAATGTGGATGGCTATCGATCTCTGTAGATCGATGCCAGATTGGCTGTAATATCTCATCATATCGGCATATCAATTAAAGTGGATGGTGATCGATCTCAGTGGATCGATGCCAGAACACGTGTAACATTTCATCATACCTGTATATCATTGGGATGTGGATGGCGATCGATCTCTGTAGATCGATGCCAGATTACCCGTAATATTTCATTTTCTCTATGTATCAATGGAAATGATTGGTGATCGATCTCAACATATCGATGTCGGATTTGCTTGTAACAATTCATCGTGCTTACATATCGTGTGTTTACAGATGGTGAACGATCTTTGTAGATTGATGCCAAACTGTTGGAATATTTCATTATATTTGCGTATCGTTTGATTATGGATGGCGATCAATCTATAGATCGATGTCATGTCTATGTGTATAGCATTTCTTTTAATTATTACATTTGAATGACAGAGCGTGCATTGATCTATAGATCGATGACATATCTGTGTGCAAACATCTCGTTAATTATTGAATGGCAGGGCATGCATACGATCTGTGGATCGATGCCATGCCCTTGCGTGTAGTGTTCCATTAATTATCTTTTGGGGTATGGCTGTGAATGCATATGGTCTCCGTGTAACCAATGCCAGGTTTATGGTAGTGGAGTTCACTCCCTATATACCTTATGCAGACTGTAATGTACTCGATCTTCAAGTAGTATAGCCATTAATCTATGTTGTGTGAGTCGAACTTAGATCATTGCCGATCGAGTGACTCCGTTTTAGAAAAATAATTGTGTTGTATAAATTTTGAGTTTAGATAGTTGCTGATTGAATTACAGCTCTTAACTTCAGACTGTGGTTATAGTATCATGTTTTAAGTTCTTTATTCTACTTAGTTTTTGTGCAACCCCCTAATCGCTCGTCGATGGTATCTCCTTGTAACTCCTTGCTAAGTCTGTGTTAAATGCTCGAGTGTCAATCCCATGATCCAGTACGCCCGATGGAGATGCAATCCTTATGCATAAGTTCGTGTCCCTTCTTAACCCTTGTCCGGATATTTTAGCTGCCAGTCAACCCTATATAGACTACATGTTATCCACTAGTTGTTGAATGCTTGGGCTCTGTTTAACTTGTAATGTAATGAATATAATATGAGCGTAGGTAGTTTAATCGCATTATTATGTCAATGTTTAGTTTGAGTTGGCTTATAGTATAATGAATGGAATATTCATATTAACTCGTTTTAAGGATTTCTATATGTTGTTTATATACTTACCGAATGAACAAAAGAATTGGGATTATGAGCGATCTAGCGCAAGGATAAATGTGGTTGGTTAATTTAAGCGAAATAGTTGCTTAGAAGAAATAAAAATGTTGTTTAAGAAATCCTTTTATTTTAAATAATTAGGGGGATAAACGAAATGTACTACGTAGAAATATGTTAGTTAGCTATGGTCAACATATGTGGATGTATGAAGGTAGTGAAATACGTAATTGATTATTATATTGTCGTAGTGTAGTTATGATGTAATATGTTCTACTTTGAATTAGGTTGTATGATATGAAAATGAAGTCTCACTATATTCAACTATGTATGTTATGTTGTTGATTAGATTATAGTTATGGTAAAGGGAATGAATATTTCTATACAATTAAGTTATGTTATAGTTACATTTGAATTATGTTATAAGAAAAGAAGTCGTCCACTTATCGAATGGTCATGGTATGGTTGAGAATACACAAGTATTATAATAGGTTACATACATATGAGGGAAATGTGCTTTTATTAAGTTTATTACATATGAATAAGTACGGTTTAAAAATTATGAATGCTTAAATTAAAACAATATAATTACTTAGTTATGTGTTTGTACCTGCCCTATTGTGATTGGTTTAAATGAAAGTACGCGTACATATATTTATGAATGAGTAATGATCATGATATAAAACTGGCATTTTACTTACTTACAAAATAAAAAAAATAAAAAATTATAACCGAGCTGGACCCTACATGGCTTGAAATATGTAGTTTGTGTATGTTGGAGCTTGCATCAGGGATGGGTGTCCCTCTAAGGTCGGAACCCGATATTGTAATGAATGAGTTACAAAAGAACATCTTTTGTGGTTTTCTCCGGTTTGGGTTTCCACGTAAACTTTATGTGTACTGTGCAAGGTTTTATGTGATTGTTAAAATGTTATGTATTAATGTTGTGTGCTTAAAGTGTTAAAGATTGCAAAAAGTATATAGTATTGATTCACATCCCCCCCTCTCAATAGTACTAAAGGTTTCGACAATTGGTATCATAGCAGTTTCCTTTAGGAACAACTTAACTAATAGAAGGAAGTCCTGTGTAGCACTCATGGATTTTCATCTTAGAATACCACCTCTATTTGATGAGACATATTATGAAATATGTTGCATAAGAATGAAGGCATTTCTAGGGGCAATGGAATATGATGTTTGGAAATTAGTGGTTATTGGTGTGAGTATTTTGATCACAGAAGATCTAGGAGCTATGGAGAACCTCACAAAATCGAATTAATTTGCAAAACTAGTGGAAAAACTTGAAAAAGGAGATAATTTTACACACAATGTGAGCTTAATCTTTTCATTAACTGATTGTCTAACATATGAAATGTTAAGAACAGGTTTTTATTACATCCATGAGAAATTCGAGAGCATTGGTTAGCTCAGGATGAGTGTACAAGTCAAAATTGCCAAATTGGCCTCAATCCCCCCTAGGTGGGTCCAACTCAATCCCAATCATCCCAAACAGTCATGAATTCAGGTGTGAAGGTGGTTGAAGCATGCTGGGTCATTAATTAGGCCAAGGCAGGCATGGGTGAGCAAGTAGAGGAGTTTGGGAGGACCAAGGGAGCAATAAATGCTCCAAATCTAGCCAAAATTGGGCAAAATCCACCCTAGCGCCCCTAGTCAACTGAAATTCCCCAAATCAAGGAGAGAGGGCACTCCAGCATTTAATGAGGGCGCACTTGTGGACAAAACAGGAGGTTGGGTGAACTGGTTTGCTTGGAAGTGGGTGTGAACACTCTCAAATGTGGGTATTTGACCAACTAAAGTCACCTAGTCCAAACTATGGTGTAATTAAGCACATGAGCAATAAAAATTTGACTATGGTTATGGACTATGGTACTAAGTATGGATTACTGTTCTAACACCCCCCCCTTAACCAGAACTTAGTACAACTCATGAAAGACAAGTGGGAGGCCTTGGCAACAAAGGCTCAAGTCACCTCATTACAAACAGAAATGTTTATTTGTCCATATAAACCGAGGACAAGAAGTGAAACCACATGGGATAAAAACTTCCCTCTAAAATGGACATGGGGCTGAACCTGCAATTAAATTGCAGCAATCACCATCCATTACTCACTCCAAGCAAAGCTCTCAAGTGAGTGAAGGTCTTCTCAGTAAATCACTTGGTGAAAATATCTGCAGTTTGCTCAGTGGATGGGCAATACTGCAAGGAAATCACCCTGTCATGCACCAAGCCCCGAATGTAGTGCATGTGGATTTCAATGTGCTTTGTTCTTTGCCTCTGTACTGGATCAGTAGATATCTTGATGGCACTTTGATTATCCACCCAAATGTTGGTTGGAGAATCAATAGCATCACCAAACTCCCGAAGAATGCATTGCAACCAAACACACTGTGTGGCTGCGTTCACTGCTGCCCTGTACTCGGCCTCTGCTGATGAAAGTGAAATGGTATGTTGTTTCTTACTTGACCAGCAAATGGGACCTTTAGCAAACATAAACACAAAACCTGAAGTGGACTTTCTATCGATGGGATCTCCAGCCCAATCGGAATCAGAAAATCCAGCTAGTTGTAGTGAAGAACCAGCTGCATAGTGTACCCCAAAGCTCTTTGTTCCTTGGACATATTGAAGGATCCTTTTGGCTGCCTTCCAATGGATCTCATGTGGCTGCTGCATATACCTTGCAACAGCACATACAACATAAGACAAATTAGGTCTTGTATGCGTAAGGTACAACAAACTTCCGACTAGCTGCCTGTAGAGTGTGCAATCCACCAATGGAGAGTCTTCAAATTCACCTAGTTTTATGCCTGAAAGGAATGGGCACTTGGCTGCCTTACATTCAGCCATTTTAAACTTGAATAATAGGTCTGAAGCATACTTAGGTTGACTCAGCAATATACCTCTCTCAGATTGCTCAATTTCCAAACCCAAAAATTGCCTTAGCATTCCTAGGTCGCTCATGGCAAATTCACTGTGCAAAGAAGCTTTAATTGAGCCAATTTGTTTGTTGCAGCTCCCTGTAATTAAAAGATAATCAACATACAGTACAATGACCTGCAAATTATCACCACATTGCTGCAAATAAACATTTGGATCAGACTTGCATCAACAGAAACCAATTGAGAGCAAAAAAGCATCCATTTTGGCATACCAAGCCCTGGGGGCTTGCTTGAGTCCATAGAGTGACTTCTTCAACCTGCAAACAAGTGTGGGATCCTCTTGGAATCCTTCAGGTTGCTGCATATATATCTCTTCCTATAGCTCACCATGCAAGAATGCACTTTTAACATCTATGTGGTGAACTTCCCAACCCTTACTAGCTGCCATGGCTAGAGCTAGTCTAATTGAGTCCATCTTTGCAACCGGTGCAAAGGTCTCTGTATAATCCACACCATGGATTTGTGAGTAGCCCTTAGCCACTAACCTAGCCTTGTACTTCAAATCAGAACCATCAGCAACAGGTTTGGTTCAAAAAATCCACTTACATTGCACAAGTTTCCTCTTGGGGGGAAGAGGCACCAAATCCCATGTTTTGTTCTCTTGGAGAGATTGGAATTCTTCTTGCATTGTTGTTCTCCACCTTGGATCATGATGAGATTCCTGATATGATGTTGGATCAAATCCAATCATCATATAACAGTGATCAGCAAGTTCACTTTCATTTGCAAAGGAAGCATTGATTGTTTGAGATCTAGTCTTCCTAGGCTCTTGGGGATTGCCTGCCAATTCACCTGCAACTTGTATGATTTTTTCAGCCCACTTGGGCCTTGATGGTGACTCATGTACATCAATGTCATCTTCAGTAATATCAGAAAAATCAGAAGTGGAATCATCACTAATTTCATTAAGGTGTGGAGGAGAAAAGCTTTCCCCCAGTGCAAGCTCAAAATCTGGAATTGGTTCTTCTTCGAATTGCACACTTCTCTCAATGAAAGTTTTGAGTGTGGATGTGTCAAAGAGATTATAGCCCTTTGTGTCTTCACCATATCCAACCATGATACATTCTCTGCTCTGTGGCTCCAAAGCCTTCCTCTTTTCTGATGGAATCCGAGCCCATGCTCTAGACCCAAAAATCCTGAAATTTGACACATTTGGTTTTTGGCCAAACCATGCCTCATAGGGGGTTTTTCCTTTGACTGATTTGTGAAAGGCTCTGTTCTGAATATGAGCAGCACAATTGATGGCTTCAGCCCATAGCTTAGGGCTTAGATCCCTAGCTTCAATCATGCAAGTGGCCATCTCTTTGAGAGATCTATTTTTCCTCTCTGCCACACCATTTTGCTGAGGTGTGTAGGGGATTGAATGTTTCATTTGGATGCCACATTCCTCACAAAGATGCTGAATGTTATTATTCACATACTCCTTTCCATTATCAGTCCTAAGGATCTTTATCTTATGACCACTATGATTCTCCACTAAGGCCTTCCAAATC
Organism: Larix kaempferi; assembly: GCA_027924585.1. Taxonomy (NCBI): domain Eukaryota; kingdom Viridiplantae; phylum Streptophyta; class Pinopsida; order Pinales; family Pinaceae; genus Larix; species Larix kaempferi. Next base: position 23,492,544 of record BSBM01000887.1, read on the forward strand.
TTCAATTTCTCAAACACTTCTGACTTCAATTTAAGGAAGTAAACCCAACAGAATCGAGAGTAGTCATCTATGCATGTGAGTACATACCTTGATCCACTATATGATGGAGTGGGAAGAGGACCAATGAGATCTGAATGTACCAATCCAAGTGGTTGAGTGGCTCTCCTTGCCATTCCCTTCTCATAGCTGCGCTCAGGATGCTTTCCAACTACACACCCAATGCATGCACCATTTGAAGATCTGATTTCTGGAAGCCCTTCCACCATCTCGTCCTTGTGCAGTGTCTGGAGATATTTGTAGTTCATGTGGCCAAATCTTTCATGCCACAACTTGGAGGTCTTGTTGGCATGAGAGACAAGAGCATGGTCACTAGAGTTTGGAATGAAATTGGAGAATTTGTACATTCTCTCTTCATGATCAGCATACCCCACTGCCACAACTTGATTTGAAGAAATTTCTGAGATTTCTACCAAATCTGGAGTAAATGTTACCCTCTTGGCTTCTCCTGTATGGGTCATTTGATAAACTGATAGCAAATTTGCAGCCAATGAAGGTACATAGAGCACATCACTGAAATAGCCATGCTCCATGTCAATCCTACCAATCCCCTTGGTCTGGATTTCTAAATCATCTCCCATTCGAACTGTTGGGCCACCATTCGAATGCATAGAAGAGAAGAACTCTCTGGATGAAACCATATGTCTGGAAGCTCCTGAATCAATGATAAAGGATGAGGGATTCGAAATACCTGCTACCAAAGCATGGCATTTCTCCTTATTGTCAGGATTTGAGGTGCTCTCTTTCTTCCTTGCGCCCTCGGGGACTGGGATGTTGTTCTTCTCCAGCAGCTGCGCCATTGAGTCAATGGTTTTCTTCATGCATGAGCTCTCTGGATGCCATCCCTTATGACAATAGGTGCATTTGGTATTTTCCTTTCCCTTCTTGTCCTTCTCCTTTGACAAATTCGAACCTCCATTTGCAGACTTGGTCTTTTCAAACTTCCTCTTCTCTAACTGCTTCGAATTCTTGGCTTTCTGCTTGCCTTTGTTGGCATTTGAAACACCCATTGCCAGTGCTTGGTCCTTTGATTTTATGGTGCCCATCTGAACTAGTTTGTCCTGCTCCTGAGTGAGACACTCCATGAAGGTAGATAGTGATGGCATTTGCCAATTTCGAAGGGTCATTTTGGCTGAGTGAAATGTGCTAACAAATACAGAGAATTCTGGGCCTAGCTTCGAAAGGATGGACAGAATCAGTTGTTCCTCCTTCTTAACAATTCCACATTGTTGCAGTTGAAGCACTAGTGACTTGAACTTCGTGAAGAACTCCTGGATGGTTTCAAAATGCGCTGGGCTCAAGCTAATGAGCTCGTTTTCAAGCTGGTGGCCTCTCAGTTCATCAGTTTTCCCAAAGAGTGATTCTAGCTTCACCCATACTTCGTTGGGGGTTGTCAAACTGTCTGTATGAAACAAGAGTTCCCTCGAAATGCTCAGGCATAGCAATCCATAAGCTTCATCAAGTCGATTGTAGTACTTTGCTTTCTCCACAGCAGAATTTGGCTCCACTTCTGTGCCCATGGTTACTCTATAGAGACCCTTAGATCTTATCTTGATAACCATCTCAGCCTTCCAATCGAAAAAATTGAAGGGTGTGAGCAACATTTGGTTTGCTTCCATGATTGCTGCGTTAATGGTGAGAAAACTACTGAAACACCTGCAAAAAACACTCAATTTTTATCTGGAAATCCTCTCTAGAATGCAGTTCAATGCTCAATATTGACCTGCAACTCACTAACTCCATAATGGCTCTGATACCATGTGAGTATTTTGATCACAGAAGATCTAGGAGCTATGGAGAACCTCACAAAATTGAATTAATTTGCAAAACCAGTGGAAAAACTTGAAAAAGGAGATAATTTTACACACAATGTGAGCTTAATCTTTTCATTAACTGATTGTCTAACATATGAAAATGTTAAGAACAGGTTTTTATTACATCCATGAGAAATTCGAGAGCATTGGTTAGCTCAGGATGAGTGTACAAGTCAAAATTTCCAAATTGGCCTCAATCCCCCCTAGGTGGGTCCAACTCAATCCCAATCATCCCAAACAGTCACGAATTCAGGTGTGAAGGTGGCTGAAGCATGCTAGGTCATTAATGAGGCCAAGGCAGGCGTGGGTGACCAAGTAAAGGAGTTTGGGAGGACCAAGGGAGCAATAAATGCTCCAAATCTAGCCAAAATTGGGCAAAATCCACCCTAGCGCCCCTAGTCAACCGAAATTCCCCAAATCAAGGAGAGAGGGTGCTCCAGCATTTAATGAGGGCGCACTTGTGGACAAAACAGGAGGTTGGGTGAACTGGTTTGCTTGGAAGTGGGTGTGGACACTCTCAAATGTGGGTATTTGACCAACTAAAGTCACCTAGTCCAAACTATGGTGTAATTAAGCACATGAGCAATAAAAATTTGACTATGGTTATGGACTATGGTACTAAGTATGGATTACTGTTCTAACAATTGGCTACACCCCCCCTTCAAAAAGACCACCATAGACTGCAACCAAGAAAGAATTAAAAAGAAACAACAAATTGGCAATGTATGCCATCCTGGAAGGATTATCTGAGTTTGTGAAAAGCAAGGTTAGAGAATGTACATTAGCTAAAGAGCTCTGGGAAAAACTAAAAGATATCTACACAAAGGAATCTCTCCTCGTGACCATAGAACCAAAATCTGAAGACAATTAGGAACATGAAGACACTCAAAAGGAAAGGTCAAATACAAAAAAATGAAGAACATTTTGAAGCAGATGATGAAGTCATTGAGAGCAAAAGCCATGCCTCAAAAAAAGAAGAGAACGATGGAGTAGAAGCCGACGCAAACCTTGAAGGGGAACTGATTAGTGCTCTAGATGATTTGAGGAAATTAAGGAAGAAGAACAAGATGCTAATGGACAACAAAATGACAATTTCATGTAGTGTCTAAAAACGACTGGTAAAAATCTGCATAATGGAATATGGACTAGAATCCAAAGATGAGATAATGGTGGAAAGGTAGCTGACATAAATTCTGAACATGGGATATATGACTCTTACAACGATCATAGAAGTAGATTCATCCCATGCTTCTATAACTACATGAGAAGACTTTCTCCACCAGCGTCACACATGCATTCAATGATTGGGTGAAACAGTAAAAATGAAGTAATTGGCTCAGTTAAAGCACATGGCAACAATTTGATGAGTTCTAAGATTGACACTTGACAATAGAGGATTTAATCTCCCATATGCCCACCTTTCCTCTTCCCCTCTAGTGCTCTTTACAAAACCATCTTGGACCATTATATTATTTTCCAACATAGCATTTCGAATTGGCATGATAAGCCAACCAAACAGTCCATATAAAAATATTTACATTATACATGCCTAGCCATTCACTAGTTGGGCCTTGGCCTTGAGCTCCGCACTAGGAATCCATACTAGCATATTTACATAATTTACATGATTTGATTTAAATATATTCCAAGTCAAAACCGAGGGTATTACAATACATTGCTTTCAAGCTGTATAGTAACGTTGTTGTCCTCATTAGGATAAACCTTAACTCACTCCCAAAGAGAGGGATGGTGGAAGCAAATTTCATGCTTTCGAAGGAGGTATCGATGATATGAGCACTGTCTCTGTGGTCATCTTGTTGAAATGCATTTAAGAACATTTCCTCTAAGGCACGAGTATCTTGTTAGAAATCTCCATTCCAACCTTTGTATCATTGTCGTTGCTCCCAACATTTGAAGAACTAGTGTGACTGTAGATGCTATGAATTGGTGACTCATGACATAGTGAGAATTGAATAGATGGTTGATCCAACCAAGTTTGGTATGTTTCCTCCACGAGTTATGCTCGTTTAACAATCTTCTCTCCAATTGACAACATAGTGGGGTGCAACGATAGATGATATACATGTCACTTGTCATCTAAATTCCATTTGCACAAATATTGAACATTAAATCAATGATATTAATAAATGCAATTCATTTAATATATTTGCACATTAAGACAAACATTTAAACATTTATTATAGACATGGAATTTATTTCTAATACACAACGAATCATTTTATAAAACAAATGTTGAATTAAAGAAGAAATTTACATTAATTCTCTCTAAAAGGAGTTTCATTTTTATATGAAAATAAAATATTATCTTTAAAAATATCTAACTCTGATGAATAAAAATAAAAATATATTTCACGTTAAAATTTAAAAAAAATCACCAAAATAAGTAGCATATTTTTGTTTGAACTCCCATTTTATTTTATAACGTGATTTTTTCAAGAACCCTTCGGGTTTTGAATAATTCTGGGGTTACGATGAAAATAGCTCCGGGCAAATCTAAAACTTGCAAAACAGGCATAAAATCAGATGAAATATAGTAAAAGGATTTTCGAATGAGATGGGCAGAGATACTTACGTGGCAAAATTCAAACCTGTATCTTCAGGTCAGTGATTGAAGTTGGAAAGGATTTTACTATTTGATGACAGAGAACAATGTGGCGAAATAGATCGGGAGCAGTGAAGATGAGAGAAGCCTTCAAGCAGAAGATTATCAATGTGGGGAGAAACCATTTAAATTTGACACGCACATACACTTACAACAACAATCCAGGTATGCATATCTCCTTCTGAAATGCAATCACTTTTTTAGTTTATAGATGCAATTCAACTCAATTGAGTTACTAGTTGGTGTTGTTTTAATTTATAGGTAACTATGGCATTGTAAGCTGTCCTCCAAGCACTGCATGCTTTGTAGGGTATGCCGCCACAGAATTTGGGACACCCAAAACAACATCAGCTCCCTTTGTGCTGCAACCCCGTGTGGTCATCTATGATGGGGTTTGCCATCTCTGCAACGCAGGTAACTTCTCTCACAAATCTTTCTTACAATGCGATGAATACAAAACAAGGTCAAAATGGTTCACTTGTAGGCTGTACCCAACTTTAGCTTCAGAGCCCATTCTTACTGAAATTCTAAAATGACTGCATGAGATTAAGTTGCTTCAAGTCAAATGCATTTTTGTCCATTGGATGTTGTTGGTAGAGTAGTTGAAATTTGATGCTGAATTCATCCATTATTACCTTCCTAGTAGAGGCATGGTAAGGATTGGGGTAAGGGGAGGGCTTATAAGTTTATAACTAATGCCAACATCCAATAATGCTTAAACTGTATTGTTGGGGATGGAGGTAGGGGTGCAGTGGGTGATTAAAGCAGACAAATATAAGAAGATCAGATTCTGTGCTGTTCAGTCCAAGGCGGCAGAGCCATACTTGATAGCTTGCGGCTTGGATCGGATAGATGTTTTGCGTCGCTTCTTATTTGTGGAGGGTCCTGGTTTGTGCCATCAAGCATCCACAGGTGTGTGTTCATTGTATAAACACTGCTATCACCCTTTTCCTCGCCAAAATAAAAGAAATACATAAGTGTTTCACTAACAGACAAATATGCTTGTAGAGCACATATGGGGTCTATATTGTTTTTTTGGAAGACTGTAATATGTAGTTGGGGATAGGATTCAGACTCTATCTGATCTATGGACATGAGCGTAGAGGCTATGTTGATGTATAGTTTGATTTCAGCTTGAAATATCAAATATAAAGTTATTTTTTTGGAAAAAAAAGACAAATATGCATGTCCCTTTTCTTTATTTCCAATGCAAGTCTTTAACTGCATTTTTCTTTATTTCCAATGCAAGTCTTTAACTGCATTTTTTTACAGTGAGAAACAATCACATCATTTAAACAAACTTTTTTAGAGCATATCAAGAAAGTGATATTTTGCATCCTGACAAACACGTATGCAAAAGTGTAAGTTGTTACAAGAGCTATTTGAAGGCTGTTCATATTACATTCAAAGTCCACCAGAGGGACAAACTCATGCTGATAAAGAAATGTTTCACGATGCCCAGCAGTGAAGAAATTTATGTTTGAATGCCCAATTTTGTGGTGCACATGGTGCTTTCTTACCAGCAGGCAATGCATCAGGTGTATTCACATTAGCGGGTGGATGAGTACTCGAGGAGAAAGACACTTGGCATATGGAGATGCTTTAAGAGGAGATTCCAGGGGAGTCTTAGCCCAAGTCTACGTACACATCCAAAATTTGGTGGACTTGGTCCATGGTGGTTAGAGGTAGTTGGAAAACCATTGTCTTCATGTGGTTGTCCTCAGTTGGTAGGTGAAACTAGCCTTATTGGCTAGGTGGAGATAGTTGGAAACTGAGTTTCCATCCCTTCATTGATTTATGTGGAGACCACCCAGTTATGGAGTAACTACCTCACCCCTTAGGCTAGGAAGGAAGGGCATGTATAAATAGTAGGCTTGACATTTGAGCAAACCATCTAGAGTAGAGTTTATGGTTTTACAGGTATTACCTAGGGCCCAGGGGACTAAGCTGGGCTAACGGCAATGCCTATACTGCCTTGGATAATCTGGGCCTGAGTTGGTGACCATACTTCCTCAGGGAAGTTACTTTATTTAAACTTTAAAGTAATTGTTTGAAATAAGAAAAAGTGTGTTTAGTCTAATTCCTAGAAGTTTAGCATTGTTCCAGTAACTTACGAATTTTCAGATTTTCGTTTTGAAATTCAACTTTTTAATTTGACTCCATAAATCTCATATTTTTAGTTTCATCTATAAGTTTTCCAATTTTCAGTTCCATTTTTAGTTAGCAGGTTTATTTTTCAGTCATAACAGCATTTTTCAGTTGATTTATTAGCAATTATCAGGCTAGGTTCAGGAACAAAATGAACCATTCTACTTAAAAAGTAAGCCTGCCAATATCTATAACTATACCATGCCTAACTAGGTTAGTTCAAAGAGAATCAAAAGAATTTCCTGTGATCAACAAAGATGCCATCAAGTTTAGCCAACTGGGGCATTAGAACGCCAGTAGTGATTGAAATATGCCTTAGTTGTGTTTAGCTCTGTGACAAGCTTGGAGACTACTGATCCAAATATGCACTATCAGAATTAGTGAAACCACAATAACAGCTGCAATAAACTCAACTTAGATACACAGTCAAAGTCATTAATCAAAGGCGTGACATATACTTAAGCAAATCAGTTAGGAATGTAAATGAATTCACAAATAATTCATACATATTGGCTTGATAATTTGAGCAGCAACTTCACTCTAAATTCATTAATAAGATAGAACTGTGCAACGAGATATGAACAACATGAAGCTTATAACACAACACAACCAAGTGTACCCATTTACAATCTAAACATGGGTATAAGTAATGTACTAAGGGAATATGAAATGATTTATTTCCCATCTATTCATAACCTAAATTACATTATTATAGAAAGTACGGGAAGATGAAGAGACAAAGAGAAGAAGATGGTCATTGTGACTGTTGATTTTTGTAGCATCGGATAGGTACTTCAGCATAGGCCATGTGTCGGGCATGCAGGAGTTGTCCAGATTTCTCTAGGAACATGCTTGAAGGAACAAGTGACTTTTTGTATCTTTTTCCCAAGTCTAACTTAGGAAAAACACATTATGAACTTAATGTTGGCTAATGACTAAAAAGTGACTTAGTGCCCATGGTATTTGGAATTTTGGTCACCCATGGTATTGGCCCACGGTATCTTGGTCATTGAGATGTTATAAAAGGAAGCCTAAGGAGAGGATGGGACATGACAGTCACACAGAGTGAGGGGATCTCATGAAGTGGGTGGAGAAGGATTGCCATCCAAGTGGTTTCGAGGAATGGAGCAAAGGGGCAGCAAGGAAGATAACAGCCAACCAACAAGAGCGAAGGGCTGATCTTTGTTGAAATATTATAACTTCTAAGAATATTATATTTGTACTTTATTATTCCAGAGATGTTTCATTCCTTTGTGAAGACCTTATTGTATATCTAGAGATGTTTATTCCTCCGTTGGAATGTGGTAACTTGGGTTATTAGACTTCCCTAGTGGGGTCGGCCCATAGTTAGTTGTAATGGGGTGTTTAAATCCCCAGTGGTTAAAGTTGGGGCCGACCTAGTTAGTAAGTTAAGTCGGAGTAGTGTATAAATAGAGGAGGTGTGTTCCTCATTTATCACACTCACACACTCATTCACTCACTTGTGAATTGCGCATAGGAGAGAGAGAGATCTGCAATAGGAGGAGAAGGAGCTCTTGTTTGGGGAATACATCTTTGTATTGTTGATCATCTATATTGAGGAAGTTTTGCTGGGTTTGCTACCCCATGAGGGTTTCCCAGGATAAATTGTGTCTCTTGTGTTTATGCTGTGCTTGTTGTTCTTTCAGTGATCCTGTATATGCTATTGTTGTGAAATGGAATGTAATACTGATGGTATCTATCTTAGCATATTGAATCTTAACATGGTATCAGAGCTAGCCTGAAGGAAGGCAATGTATGGCACTTACGACACTTGTCTCACTTGCGACAATTTCAAAGTTAGGGTTTTGTATAGCAAAACCTAGTCATCGTGGCACTTTCGCTATAAATCCATTTTGGCGAAGGTTCAGGATCTGAAACTTCTACAGGCCGAAGATAACACCCCCCTGTACCTTGTGTCCGAAGCTCAGCCTCATATTCGTTGTACTTTGTGATTTATGATCCGTACAAGTTAGGGTTTCTGCCTTTTCCAGAATGCAGTCCTAAACAGGTGACCTAGGGAAAAAGGTCATATCTCGGGCTAGGAAGCTCCAAATGAAATTCTGTAAAAAGTGGCAGTTAGGGCACGGACTGTAGTTTGACAGGTTCGCTTTTTAGAGGCTGAAGTTGAAACAATGACACGTGGCACTCCGTACAAGTTCGCTATACTGTTTCATCCCATAAACAGGTCACGTTGGACATTTGACATAACTCTCTCTTAGAGATTCCATTAAAGCTCAGACCTGTGGGGTTGGAAAGATGACAGGTCAGGCTACCACAGGCCGAAGTTTCAGACCCTGCAGATCCGAAATTACAGAGATGCACCAGAAACAATATGGCACATCTGAAATGGCTCAACGGAGGAAATCTAAGAAGAGGAGGAAGAAGCTCTCACTCAGGGTTTTCAGTTTTTAGGTTGGAAGGACTTGATACAATGTTGGAGACACCTGATACAACATTGGAAGATTTGATAATGGATTTGGAATCCATTCATCATAGAGATTGATCCTCCATCAAAATGTTGTGGGAGGAAGGAGATTGAAGATTAGGGTTTCCAAGTAAGAAGAAACCCTAGCAAAGTTGGGAGACTCATAGGGCAGCAATAAGGAGGTTTAAATGGCACTGATATTTATCATCCTAGCACCATGAACCTATACAAGATGTTTTATAAGTAATCTACCTTGGACGGTTAGGGTTTTACCCCTATAGAGAAGACTACTCGTCAGGTATGACTTGAGAAGACACATGTATGTTTTGAAATCTGATTCTTGATTAAGTTCATAATATGTTTGTCTTCATGTTATTGAGGTTAGTACAATTATGATTGTTTGATAATGAATGCATGTGAGTGATAGAAGACATTCATTGATTAGGGTTATGACACTTATGATTGTACTAATGCACCTGTGGTGTTGTATGAGGATGATGTTGTCTGCTAACAAGATACAGGTACATCAAGAAAGACAAATCAAGTTCTATGACCATGATGACACGAAGACAAAGACTCATCCATAGTCTTTGACCACATAGAAGCTCTACTTACGAGGTATGTATGACTTTGTTCTACTATGCTTAACTTATGAGATATGCAGGTTCTAGCACAAGGTCTCTAAATTATTGAAGGGAACAAAGAAGATATTGTTTGGGTATGTTAAGACATAACCAAGCATGATAATCCAGGTATGTTTTCCTATATCAAGTTAGAATCCTACTTTGTGTTAGGATCTTAGGTAAGTATACTTGTGTATAAAATGATCATGACCATACATACTTAATATTATTTAGAATCATAATGTTTTGATAGTATTGAGACTATACTAATGAATGTATGATTATGTATGAGACCATGAGGATGACACTAGTATGCATAGTGGTACATAATGGATAGAAGTTCAAAGACATATAATAGAGATCAAGCGGGAGGAAACCACACAAACATAAAAGATAAGTATTTGAGTTTGCTCGTAATAGTTGTATGCATATTTGTATTCCTAGAATATATCATGCAGAGTGTAAGCATTCATATAGCATTGAACGGTATACTACTAATATGCATATGATGGGTAAGTTGGACAAACATTCCATTGTTGCTTGTCTAGGATGAAACCTCTTTGCTGACATGTTGAGAGCTGTGCACGCTCTCGATAGTATGTTCTGGTAGAGATGGAAGGCATCTAGATAACCATTGCATGCATACAGGATATGGAAAAGTGTTGTGCCAAAGTATTGGTCAGGATAGTTGCATAACTATGTGAATCATATCTGTATGCATAATAGGTTATCATGTCAACATGATTTGATGATTATGAAGTATTACTAATCATGTAATTAACTTTGATTTGTAGGAAAGATCATGTGATATGATCTACAAAAGAAGGATGAAGAACACCGAACAAGTGATGGATGTTCAACAAGAAGACTTACAAATCAAACGTAATATAAAAGACTCGTGGCTAGAAGATTCTCTTAGAAAGAGGAAGAGGATCATGACGAGATGTTTGCTCCAAGTCGCCAGATAAGACCATTCTCTTAATGGTGTAATTGAAGAAGTATGAATCGAGAAAACCCCCAGGATTCAATTGAAGAAAGCTCTGTACGGGTACCTATGATCGATAGTCATTTGATGAGCTTAATGATCACCATGAGTGATGCGGATTTCAACCTTTGCTACAAGGTTGAAGATGGTGTCTATATACAGATGACATTCTTCTCTTAGATGGATGCAAGAAGGAACTCACCACAGAGTTCGAATGATCTTGAGGCTCATATCAGTAGACCCATATGACGAGATAGACATGCAGAAGATCACTCAATGCAGAGTGTGAATGATGTTCAGTCACAGAGGAAGAATTGATAGCTTCTTGACAAGCTTGGGCTTTACCAAAAGTAAAGCTGATCCTAACCTTTACCTTAAGGTTATGGACGATGAACCTATCATACTATTATTGTATGTGGATGATCTCTTTCTAACAGGGAATGAGAAACAGATTATGGAAAGCAAGAAGAAGCTAGCTCTCGGATTGATGCATTACTTCCTAGGTCTGGAAGTATGGCAAGGCCCAGAAGGAATCTTTATCAACCAGAGAAAGTATGCTGTGGAAATCTTGAAAAGATTTGATATGTTGGAAAGTAAGGACATGACCACTCCCATGGATTCCAACTTGAAGTTGTTGGCTGATGAATCGTCAGAATTGGTTGATGTAACTTAGTACCGACAAAATATTGGGTCATTGATGTATCTGATGAATACCAGGCCAGATATATGCTTTGCCGTGAACACCTTGAGTCAATATCTAGTAGAACCTAGACGTGTTCACATGATTGCTGCAAAGCATGTGATGAGGTACCTAAAGGGTACGATAGATTTTGGTCTATGTTATCTTGGAGATCATGACTTCAGATTGTATGGCTACACAGATGCTGATTGGGCAGGAAGTGTATCAGACAAGAAGAGCACATCGGGAGGATGTTATTGTCTGGGATTTGCCATGATCTCGTGGTTTAGCAGGAAGCAGTCTAGTGTGGCTCTTAGCACAGCTGAAGCGGAATATATTGCTGTTTGCTCTGCTAGTTGTGAAGCGATATGGATTCGGAAGTTGTTATCAGGATTATTTGACTTAGAGATGGACCCACTGTGATCCTGTGTGACAACCAGAGTTGTATTAAGATGATAGAGAATCCAGTGTTCCATGATAAGTCAAAGCACAAGAGATCCAATATTTTTATATACGGGATATGGTGCAGAAAGGAGCTATCAAGCTCGAGTATGTGAGCACTAACGAACAAGTTGCTGATATATTGACCAAACCTCTGTCTCGAGTAAAGTTTGAGTATTTCCGAGACAAGCTTGGTGTCGTTCATAAGGACCCTCCTCGAAAGGGGGAGTGATATGGTCGATGATGATATTTGGATACTGGTATCGATGTGGATACTTGTATCGATGATGAGATTGCCTATATCGACGGTAAGGTCGATGATGAGGATACTGTATCGATGATATGGATACTTGTATCGATGACGAGGATACATGTATTGATGATGTGGATACTTGTATCGATGATGAGGTTACTTGTTTCGACGATGAGGTCGATGATGAGGTTACCTGTCCCGACGATGAGGTCGATGATATAAACGATAAGGTTGAGAAGTGGTCCTAAGACTTGGCCTAAGTTGATGAAGGGATTGTATCATCCTCGGACTTTGGTCCCTGAATTGATCCGTAGACATATGTCTCCGAGAAGTGTGTTGATGTATTTGTAACTTCGGAAGATATTCACTTGTATATTATATTTGTACTTTATTGTATATCCAACAGAGATGTATTATTCCTCTGATTGGAAGTGTCGTCATTTGTATTTGCAAGTGTCGCAAGTTACATTGTAAGTGTCGTCATTTGTATTGATGGGTTATTAGACCACCAGTGTGGGGTCGGCCCTAGTTAGGTCATGTGGTTGGGTTATTAGACTTCCTTAGGAAGTTGGCCCTGTTAGTTTATTGGCAGGTCAAGTCAGTGTATAAATAGAGGGTGTGCCTCTCTCATTGTATTCATTAACTCACTTCTAAAACTCGCATAGTTGAGAGAGAGTTGCGCATAAGTGGAGGAGGAGGAGTATCTGCTGGAGACATCTCTTTGGGTTTGATCATTGTGATCTTGTATTGTGGCTTATTCTATCTTTGAGGAAGTTGCGAGGTTTTTCACCTTCTTGGTTTTCCCCGAGGAAACTCTGTGTCTATTGTCTCTTGTGTTTATGATTGATATGCTGTACATGTTATTCTCTTAGTGATCCTAGATAATATTGAATGAAATTATTGAAAAATTAACATGGTATCAGAGCTGACCTAAGAAGAAGGCACTGTGCAGCTGCAAAAGCTAGGGCTTCTTAATTTTTGGGTTTCTATCCACAGATCATCAAAGGTAGGAGACTAGATTGAATCTCCTAGAAAGGGCGCATCTTTCTATCGAGACATAATTCAATTCTGAGCATTTTCAGTTTTTGGCCTGTCACTGCTGCGGGAAATTAAGGTTTCGGAAAAAGTTGGAATTTTTGGAATCTGAATCCACGGCTAGATACTCCTCAAGAAAATCGAAGTTTAGAGCACTGGATCGAACTTTTTGGTTGGGTAGAAGACCGAGCTTGATCAAACCCTAATTCAGGATCTTGTCTAGTAGATCCAGAAGTTTCAAAGGCAATTTTGAGGGGTCAAATTTTGCAGATCTCAAAATCAAAGTATACCAGCTTGACCAGCTCAGCAAGGCACATCTTTCTATCCTTTCAGAAGTTTCAAATCAAGGGCATCCAATAGCTAGATCTCCATAGATCTTAGATTTAAAATGCATCACCAAATTGACCCAAGTGGGGCACAACCCTCAAAATGAGGAATGGGGCCCACAAGGCAAAAATCAACAAGGTGAAGCACTAGGGGTAGGTTATCAAGTGAGGAGAGTGTGAATCAAGTGGGATCTCACCTACCCATGTGTTAGATCTAACCCAACTAGCTTCTCCCAAGGGGTGCAATTTGCCTTAAGAGGGCTATTTTGCCTTGAAAAGTGTGTCAAATGGAACCCAATCACCACCAAACTATAGATCCGATTTGCCGTGGATGCTATAGAGGTGGGTTTTCAATATCTTTTCAAAAGCTAGGCTAGATCCAAGTAGATCTAAGAAAAAGTGAAAAATGAGGGTTTTAATCAATTAGGGTTTTTATGATCTAGAATTTATGGATAAGCCAAGGAAGAAGAAGACCATACCTTTGGAGTATACCTGGATGAAGAGATGAATGCTAGTTGAGATGAGGATTACTTTTGCCAAAGATCAAATGAAGAATTTTGAAGCCCTCTTGCCAAATCGATTTTCTCCAAGCCACATGTGTGTCCCTCTAACCTGTCAAAACCAACGAGCAAAGCATCAATCAGTTTAACATGTTGAAGGTAGATACAAGCAAGAGAAAGATAAGCAAAGAATAGTTGGCACAAAGACAAAACCACTCCCTGTTTAACCAAAACGTCTTCCTCCAAGCTTGAAGGGCAAGCCTTCCCACCAATTCCCACTTGTCAAAAACGTCCTCTTAACCTGTAAAAAAGTATGGCAACATATGCAAGATAGCTACAAGAGATCCTCCAGTGCAATGGACAAAAGCATTTACAATCAAAGAAACCAACATCCACTCCAAGATCCAAGCATGTACTCCAAAAGATAGAAATTTTATTCCAAGAGCCAAGTGCCAAATTCTCTGGATGATTTTACAATGAGGGGGTCTCCTCCTTATATAGGATAATAAAGACCAAAACCCTAGATCTCAAAACCACTTTATGAAATGAGTGGTTGAAATTAAAAGATCTCAATACATGATAAATGGCTAAGAATGAATCATAACAATATAACACATGGATCGCTCAAATAATGATGACGTCATAGCTAAAAGATACTTGTGGAGGGTGACGTTATCCACTAGAGGGGTTAAAAGTACAAGAGCCCACCTCATATGACTAGGACATGACACATGGAGCTCATGGTGGGGCTAGGAGGCATCAATCCTTACTAGCTCATCCCCATGGCACAATAAAATAATATAATATGTCCAAAATAAATACAAATGATCAAATCTGTCCTCAAAATCTGTGACAGACAAGCAGTAAAAGGCCTCCTGTGGCCTCTGTGGACCCACCCAAGTGATGAAAACTGGATGGAAGATAGGGTGTTCACCCTGGAAGACCTTTGTGAAAACCAAGTGCCAAAACCTTGCCTCAATTGCCCAAATCGAATTCCTCAGTGACCCTTTTATCCCATTTCTGGACTGCCTTGGTAATTGTGAAAGTGCTGAAACTGCGTCCTAGGGCACCTGCGCTATCAAACTGAGCCTACCAGGCTCTCCAGAAGGGGGGATAAATGGTAATAACGAGTGGCTTGATCACCTCCTCCTCATACAGGGCCCTAAGTGAATTGCCCTCTCATGGCCCCTACTGCTCAGGCTGCGAAATCAGCCCCAAATCTAGTCAACAAGTGTAAAACTGCATCTATCACTGTCAGAAGTGCCAAGAACTGAAAGATAAGTGTCTCATTGGATCCAGAAGACCCAAATCTACTAAGAGTGTGTACTCATACACCATGGGTTGCCCTGATGGGCTAACTGTAGGGTCCACCATATATGGACAGTGCATAATCTGATGATATGAAGTAATAATAAAACCTGCTGAACTGCATAAATCATCATCTGAATCATATGTCCATCATATAGTATCATCAATAGGAGTATGTGAGCCCATACATCATCTTCAATAAGCCTTCATGGCCCACATCATCACGGATCCCAAGAAATGATCATAGTCAAACTAGATTTGACTAGGTCCATATACAACCAAGGATAAATCATATCCATAGATCAAGACATGTTCCTCTAATCATACTCACAACTTAACTTAAAGTATAACATCATTCAGTGGCATTAATCGTATTTATTCATTTCGTTGTTATTTATATTTACTTTTACAATAGCTTAAATGACAAACTCACCCATTGGACATGGTCTAACTGCTAGCTAAGGATGAAGGCTAGGAACAAGGTTGGGCAAAGGGGTGACTTGTCTAAACTCAACTAAAAGATACTTTGGACTAGGAGAAAAGGGGAAGCTACAAACTCTGTGCTAGACAAAATAAACACGGGGGATGGCTGTGCCTCACAAATGGGTAAGTTGTTTAGAGAGTGCTTATTCAACTTAGGCATCATGTCTCCTTTTATAAAAGATGATCCAGTTTCATTAGGATCCATTGATTTCATTTCATGGCCTTTTTGGCCTACATAACCCTTTGGATCCCAGGTGTGCTGATAAGCACAACTAATTGTAGCTTGCATCCAGGGCATGTTTACATATATATATAAGGTCAGCAATTGTTTAGATTTAGCATTTAAGAACCATTGCTTTTTGGACCTTTCTTATACTCTTCGAGGAGTATTTTTAGCAGTTCATCGCTCTTGCCCTTTTTAGTTTCCATGGGCGAATCTATATAAGTTTCCATAAGTAGTACATGAGCTTTCAGTTTTAGCCAACAACATCTCAAGTGACTAGGGGGAGTTCGAGCCAGTACCAAACATCGGGACAACCGACCAGAATGATTTAGGCCTACAATCCAACTTACCAAAGGCAAGTTTTGTCACCAACTCAGAGCCGAGACACCAAACATACAGGGATGCGGTCCAAACACAGAGGTAGAAAAAGGGGAAGTCCTCAATACTAGAAAGTCAAGTAAGACAAGTCAAGGTTTAAAGCCAAATAAGGAAAGTCATGTATGGATGGAGTCAAGTGAAGGTGGAGCCTAAGCTAGCAGATAAATGGTGTCAAGAAAGACCATATCTATGCAAGGTAGTGAACCAGTGAGTTTTGTCAAACAACCTAAATGTACAAGTAAAAAGTCCATTTTAAATTATTATCAAGATAGTTCATTTTATACAGTTTGCCACATCATGAATTATATACCAAGCCAATGCTGTGAACATGACTAAAACAACAAGATAATAATCCATAGTCAATGATCATACATCCATAGGTCATACAACATCATCATAAGAATAATCATCATATACCATCTGAAACACTGCTGTAGTACATCTCTAGGCACTGAATTGAAACTGTATGGGATAAAGGGTCACATCGGTCATCAAATCTGAACTCTCAAGGCTCAGCCTTGACATAAGTTCTAACATAAGTCTGAAAAATACACTGCTTTGATCATGAGTGATCACAAAGTATAAAGTCATCATAGCTAGGCTCTGAATAATGTAAGCTCTGGAATGTGCAGATATCTGCTAAGCAAGAATAGTAGCCCTGCTACTATGGTGTGATAACATCTGGCTCCAGCTGGGACAAGTGCTCTAAGGGAGAGAGCACTTGAGAACCTCAAAATCTCTGGTCTCGAACTGCTTTGCATCAATCTTCAATCCAGCACTGCACCATCCTTACTTTCAGCTTTTATTTTGCACCTGTATCTGCGCTCACAAACACTAGAATACCTCATGGAGCATGTATGGAAAAAATATAAAATAAAACTGAAACTGAAATCTGCTCTAAAGCATAATCTGAAATGCATAAAAGAAAATTTTAATCTAACATGGCATATATCATTTATTTTTTTATTTCTGTGCAGGAGGAAAAGGAAACTTTTCAGGAAGGCATACTCAACTCAAATTGCACAGGCAACCAAAAATAAAACAGAAAAGCAATCGGTCTTCAAAGCATGCAGGAGATGAGACAAGCTTAGGAAGGAGCAAGACTCAACTCAATCAACAACTAAATCAAACAGACAGACAATCAAACAGACAACTCAAGAAGAAAAGAAGAATGACAATACTCAACAGACAGAAAAGAAAAAACACACAGATCCTACTGCTTAAGTGAGCTTATTTAGAAAATTATCTACTCTAAACAGGCAAGGCAAGGCAAGGCAAGGAAAGTCATTCAAGGCTTATAGGTGGGAAGTAATGTTTCAGTAGCCTCCCATTTACAGGTAATTCCAACTCATCTCCATCCAAGGATTCTAAGAAAACTGAACCTTTGCCAGCTATCCTACTTACTCGATAAGGGCCCATCCATATCTTCTCAAACTTTTCGTGGTTTCCTGGTTTCTCTTTATGTTTATCCCACAGCAAAACTACATCCCCAGTTCCAAAGATCACATCTCTACTCTTTTGGTCAAAAGTTCCCTTTATTCTTTCCTGTTCGATGACCATTTTATTCCAAGCTTCCCTTCTAGTTTCATCTAATTCTACTAATTTATCAATTCTTGCTTGTAGGGCTTCTTGATCCGAGGAACATTGATGTAATAACTCATACACAGGGATTTGAAGTTTGATTGGAAGCCTACAGTTTTGCCCATACACTATTTCAAAAGGAGCTTTTCCAGTTATTCTTTTGACCGTGGTTCGATCTGCCCAAAGGGCATACTTAAGCTTGACATCCCAAGTTCTTTTGTTTTCACCAACCATTCTCTTCAAAAGCCTTATCAAATTTTTATTACTTGATTCTGCCAGACCGTTTCCTTGTGGGTAATAGTTGGAAGAATGAGACAAAGTGATCCCATGATCTGAACGAAAGGTGGACATCTCCATTTTGCTAAATGTTGGCGCATTATCAGTTGTAATTTTAGAAGGGCAACCATATCTGGAAACTATATTTTCCTCTAAGAACTTGACCACAACTTCTGTGGTACATTTCTTAGTAGGGATAGCTTCAACCCAGCGAGTAAAATAGTCTGTGCAGGTTAGAATGTATTTGTATCCACCTGAAGAGCTAGGGTTTATTGGCCCTACAAAATCCATTCCCCATTGCTAGAAAGGTGCTTCTATAATGACTGGGGTCAAAGGCAAAGCAGGCAATCGGGGTTTTCCTGAATAGAATTGACATTCTTGGCAGGTCCTAATAAAGGCATGCGCATCTTTGAACAAAGATGGCCAATAATACGCAGCTCTCATGATCTTAGCAGCTGTACTCCTAGGCGCATAATGTTCTCCACACAATCCAGAATGCATCTCTTTGATGATTCTTTGGGACTCATCATGATTCACACATTTAAGTATAATTCCATCTGGATTCTTCCAACCCAAACCATCTTCTGCCAACACATACTTTGATGCTTTTAACCTTAAAGCTCTTCTTTGGTGGTCTAAAAGGTGGTCAGGACAAGACATATGTCTAAGATAGAAAATGATGTCCTTGTACCACTCATGGTCTTCATCAATATAAAGCACCATAACATTTTCAACACTCACCTTCTCATCACTCTGTTGCATCTTGGAATCAGTTAATAGTTGGGCTAATCCTTGGCCTTTGACTATCTTAATTGGCTTGATTTCAATGTCATATTCTTAAATCCTAGAAATCCAATTTCCTCTAGTTCCTATACCATCTGGTTGAGACAGAACATCCTTGATTGCTTGATAGGGAACGTAAGCTAAAACTTTTGAATAACCAATGTAAGTCCTGAAATGTTTTAAAGACTTAACTAAAGCGTAGGCTTGTTTTTCAGTGGTTGTGTAATTTAGTTCCGCATCTCTAAGATTCTTACTCATGAATGCAACAGGTTGTTCATGGTTATTTTCATTCTTTTGCAGCAAGACACCTGCTCTAGTATCCTCAGATGCATAAGAGTAAATCAGGAACTCCTTATTATAATTAGGAAGCACTAGGACAGGTGCAGAAGCAATTGCTTTCTTTAGAGACTCAAACGAAGCATCACATTTCTTGTCCCAAATAAACTTTACATCTTTCTTTAGCAATCTATTCAAAGGTTTTGCCAATTCAGCTAGGTTAGGAATGAATCTTCTTACAAAGTTAATCTTCCCAAAAAATGATCGCAATGAACTAACATCTTTGGGAGGAGCTATGGCTTGAATTCCCTGTACTCTTTCTGGGTCAATTCTGATCCTTTCTCTAGAAACAATATGACCCAACAACTTTCCTTCATCGACACCAAAGGTAGACTTTTTAGGATTTAGAGAGATTCCAAATTTCCGACATCTTTCAAAATTCTCTTCAAATGCTTTACATGGTCCTCCCTCTCTTTGGAGAAAACAGTCAAATCATCTTGATAGATGACAATGATTTTGCCAATTAGACCTTCAAATGCATGGTCCATTTCCCTTTGAAAGGTTGATCTTGCATTTAAAAGGCCAAATGGCATCCTTATATACTCATATGTTCCCCAAGGGGTAGTAAAAGTTGTTTTTCCGCGATCTTCCTTCTTGATTTGAACTTGGTTATAGCCAGAAAATCCATTAAGTAAAGACAGTATGCCAGCTCCCGTTACACTTTGTAATAAATTTTCCATGTTGGGCGAAGGATAGTTATCCTTGAGTGAAGCTTGATTCAAGTTCCTAAAGTCAATACAAATCCTAATTTCCCCACTTTTCTTCCTCACAACCACAGGATTAGATACCCATGTTGTATGCCTGACTGGCCTAATGATGCCTGCAGCCAACATCTTTTCCAATTCCTTTTTCACTATGGGAGCTAGCTTAGGGTTTACATTACATAACTTTTGTCTGTAGGGCTTGGTTCCTTCTTTGAGAGGAATGGTGTGTTCTATGACAGACTGGTCATAAGTTTTTAAATCATCATAGGTCCAAGCAAACACATCCTTATACTCTCTAATTAACTCTTCAATTTTCCTTCTTTCTTCTTTAGAGGCATTTTCCCCTATTTTAATCATTTTTGGAGAACAAGAAGAACCTATGTTGATTTCAATGACTTCGTCAACTGGCTCAGATCTCTTACCCTTAAACTCATCATGCCTATTGAAATTCTTCTCTAAAGGAAAAGTGATTTCTGTTATGTCCATTCCTTCAATTGAACTACCCTTCATTTCATCTTCAAAGTTTACCATTGGGGTTCGAGCAACAGTTAGAAATCAGATGATTTGGGCATCATTATCAAAGACCTGCCAATGGTCTTGGTTATTAGGGACAGAGGGTCTGAATAAGACTTCGAGCTTGCAGTTTCTTTGCTTCAAAGATTCAGAGGCTTGAATAGTACTAGCCATGACAGACAGCTCATCAGCCAAAGTGTTTTGCTCACGGGGAACTGCCTTGATTCCAAAGGCATCAAAACACTCAATGGTATCCCAAACTGCATTTCTATAATCTCTAAGCCTATTATTCTTAGCAGCAAATTGATTCTTGACTTGGGATACTATGAGGTCAGAGTCACCTATGACAGATAAAGATTTGATGTTTCTTTCTCTAGCAATTTCCAAGCCTAAAAGCAAAGCTTCATATTCAACAACATTGTTGGTGCAATCAAACTCCAATCGAAAAGAGAACAAGTTCTCTTCTTCAGATGGTGAAGTCAAAACAATCCCAGCTCCTGCACCATGTCGGGAATGGGCCCCATCAAAGTGCATTTTCCAGATTTGATTATGTGGGAAGGGATGCTTCTTAATTTCCTCCCAATAATTTGCTAAGACCATGAAGTTTCCAATTTCATCACTTGAGTACATTGCTTCAGTAAACAGGTGTTCAGGTGTCTTGACATGCTCTTGCATAGGTGGTTCATTAAACAAGGTTATGGATGAACCCTTTCCAGTTGGGATAGTGGCGTATGTGAGATCCATCTGGACACTTCCACCTAGTCTTGTTGACCACTCCCTGGATAGCAACATTCCCCAGACATCAGGGACATCTAGGACAAGGACACTCATTGAGAGCTCAATGTCAGAACAGGTAGCCAACCTAACAGGCAAATTTTCAATTATCCCAATAGCTTTCACAGTTCTGGAATCCATTCCACAAACGTTTCTATAAGGTCTTGTGGGTACTAACTCAAGTTGTTCCATGACTCTTAAGGGCATAACATTTACCTCAGCTCCTGAGTCTAACATGCAGTTATGCAATATCAAACCATTTACTTCCAATGTAATGTAAAAGGGAGGAAAGCTTCCAGAGTTGTCACCCGAAATACTTTGGATCATGACAGGGGAATCCTTAGGCTCTACAGAAATCTGCTTGGGGAGTTGCTTCCTTGTTTGGATTCCAAGGTGAGTGGTAGCTCTCTTGTGGAATGAAGGAATCTTGAAGATTTCACAGAAGGAGATAGGCATATTCATTTTCCCTAGAAAACTTGTAACTTCAATGTTTAGGTTGTAGGGGTTTTCTTTGTCCTTTTCATTTACACTTAAACCCAGGAACTTCATAATGTCATACTTGACGGATGGGATCTTGATTAAGTCTTTTAAGGAAACCAAAGCAGATGAATTGGTCAGCTTACTAGGAACATTGTTCTTGGATGTTCTTGATTAGGCTTTAAAATCATGGGAGGCTTTGTCTTCAAAGGTACAGGTTGCCTTCTCCAAAGGGTTGCTTTGGGAACATTAGCTTTAGGAGGAAGATCAATCTTGATCTCTTGATCTGGTTTTTGGTTTGCAGGAGGAATTCGACTAGAACTAGTCACAGCTTTACCCTTTGTGATGACCTCAGATGAAGACTTGGGCATGATTCTTCGCACAGGTTGATGCAATGCCTTGTTAGGTTGTGGATCAATTGGCTTAGGCTGCTGAGTCTTAGGAGAACTAGCCTTTGGAGGGGTCGAATTGCTATAGATAGATTTTAACATATCTTAAAGTCTTCATCTTGATTTTTAAGATACATAGCAATGTTGGTGACCATTTCACACATGTTTGACATAAATTCCAAGGTCATCTCATGAGAGATATTGTCTTGAGAAGACATCTCTTTGTGGGTTTGATTCTTAGCGGAGTCACGAATTGGAGTCGCCAGGTAGACTTTAAAACTCTTCTACCAAGATGTATGTCGTTCAAAGTGCAGGGAGAGAGTGAGACAAATAGATGGGTATGCTCTTAATTAAGGATTGAAATGATAACCATCTAGATTAATCCGAATGTGATAAGATATGAGTTATGCATGGATAATCGCAGACATCTAAGGTAAGCCTCTATCTCCCCGACAACGACGCCAAAAATGTTGGCAAAGAGAACAGGAGTAGGGCTTGAAAAAATATGTCGAACCAGGGTAGGCCTCTACCTTCCCCGGCAATGGCACCAAAAATGTTATCACACAACTTGTAGTTGTCCCTAGTATTATCCCATCCGGGATGGTAGAGGAGATGGACAACTAAAGAGGTGACCCAAGAGATGCCACGGTTCCCAATGCAAGCTGGGAGTCACGTCAACTGAGGCACTCTTCACTTTAGATCAAGATGAATCAAGACCTAGTGGGAGACCCTATAACCAATCAAAGATGATTGGACCCAAACAAAGCTTCTTGGGGATATGTAAAAGACAAGTTACGGAAACCAATGCAAGGTTAGGTGGACCTAGAAGTTTAAATGTGGTTGAAAGAGGCTTAGGGAATGACTTATGTTTCAACCAATGAATGATTTAGGCCACATGATGAGATAAGATGACAAGATCTAGTACCATGAAATACAAAGGTGGGGCCCACTTCCTTGGGATATGGAAATGGCTTAAATGGGACCCATAAGGTGAAGTTAGGGGTGCAAATGGTACTAAGGGGTATGTAATGAGTAGATCTATGGATCTAAAGTGAAATTAGAGATACCCACATATGGGATCTAGGAGATGACACAACTCCCAAGGAGTGCGAATTGCCCTAGGTGGACTAGTGCCTTGATGGATGGGCTAATGGAGTCAAAAGAGAGGTGGAAATGTAGATCAGGACACCTAGGATGCAAATCAAGTGGGCTACTCAAGATGTGATGGTTGGATCTTAGTAGATCTAATATTTCACTATGTGACCTAAGTGGACAACAATCCCCAAAATGAGGAATGATACCCCCAAGGCAGAACTTCACAAAGTGAGATACTAGATAGGGGTTTCAAGGTATGCTCTTTTCAAATCAAGCGGGATCACAACCACCCATGTCCTAGAAGTGGGCAAACTCAAACACCCAAGGAGTGCGACTTTGCCCAAGGAGGGCTAAATGCATGGAATAGTGTGTCAAAACAAGTCCAAAGGCCACCAAAGTTTAGATCCAAGAAGTTTAGGCAAGTATGAGTGTGGATCTTGAAAATCAAGGGCATCCAATGGCTAGATCTCCATAGATTTGAGATTTAAAATGCATCACCAAATTGACCCAAGTGGGGCACAACCCTCAAAATGAGGAATGGGGCCCACAAGGCAAAAATCAACAAGGTGAAGCACTAGGGGTAGGCTATCAAGTGAGGAGAGTGTGAATCAAGTGGGATCTCACCTACCCATGTGTTAGATCTAACCCAACTAGCTTCTCCCAAGGGGTGCGATTTGCCTCAAGAGGGCTATTTTGCCTTGAAAAGTGTGTCAAATGGAACCCAATCACCACCAAACTATAGATCCGATTTGCCGTGGATGCTATAGAGGTGGGTTTTCAATATCTTTTCAAAAGCTAGGCTAGATCCAAGTAGATCTAAGAAAAAGTGAAAAATGAGGGTTTTAATCAATTAGGATTTTTATGATCTAGAATTTATGGATAAGCCAAGGAAGAAGAAGACCATACCTTTGGAGCATACCTGGATGAAGAGATGAATGCTAGTTGAGATGGGGATTACTTTTGCCAAAGATCAAATGAAGAATTTTGAAGCCCTCTTGCCAAATCGATTTTCTCCAAGCCACATGTGTGTCCCTCTAACCTGTCAAAACCAAGGAGCAAAGTATCAATCAGTTTAACATGTTGAAGGTAGATACAAGCAAGAGAAAGATGAGCAAAGAATAGTTGGCACAAAGACAAAACCACACCCTGTTTAACCAAAACGTCTTCCTCCAAGCTTGAAGGGCAAGCCTCCCCACCAATTCGCACTTGTCAAAAACGTCCTCTTAACCTGTAAAAAAGTATGGCAACATATGCAAGATAGCTACAAGAGATCCTCCAGTGCAATGGACAAAAGCATTTACAATCAAAGCAACCAACATCCACTCCAAGATCCAAGCATGTACTCCAAAAGATAGAAATTTTATTCCAAGAGCCAAGAGCCAAATTCTCTAGATGATTTTACAATGAGGGGGTCTCCTCCTTATATAGGATAATAAAGACCAAAACCCTAGATCTCAAAACCACTTTATGAAATGAGTGGTTGAAATTAAAAGATCTCAATACATGATCAATCGCTAAGAATGAATCATAACAATATAACACATGGATCGCTCAAATAATGATGACGTCATAGCTAAAAGATACTCGTGGAGGGTGACGTCATCCACTAGAGGGGTTAAAAGTACAAGAGCCCACCTCATATGACTAGGACATGACACATGGAGCTCATGGTGGGGCTAGGAGGCATCAATCCTTACTAGCTCATCCCCATGGCACAATAAAATAATATAATATGTCCAAAATAAATACAAATGATCAAATCTGTCCTCAAAATCTGTGACAGACAAGCAGTAAAAGGCCTCCTGTGGCCTCTGTGGACCCACCCAAGTGATGAAAACTGGATGGAAGATAGGGGGTTCACCCTGGAAGACCTTTGTGAAAACCAAGTGCCAAAACCTTGCCTCAATTGCCCAAATCGAATTCCTCAGTGACCCTTTTATCCCATTTTTGGACTGCCTCGGTAACTGTGAAAGTGCTGAAACTGCGTCCTAGGGCACCTGTGCTGTCAAACTGAGCCTACCAGGCTCTTCAGAAGGGGGATAAATGGTAATAACAAGTGGCTGGACCACCCCCTCCTCATACAGTGCCCTAGGTGAATTGGCCTCTCATGGCCCCTGCTGCTCAGGCTAGGAAATCAGCCCCAAATCTAGTCAACAAGTGTAAAACTGCATCTATCACTGTCAGAAGTGCCCAGAACTGAAAGATAAGTGTCTCATTGGATCTAGAAGACCCAAATCTACTAAGAGTGTGTACTCATACAGCATGGGTTGCCCCAATGGGCTAACTGTAGGGTCCACCATATATGGACAGTGCATAATCTGATGATATGAAGTAATAATAAAACCTGCTGAACTGCATAAATCATCATTTGAATCATATGTCCATCATATAGTATCATCAATAGGAGTATGTGGGCCCATACATCATCATCAATAAGCCTTCATGGCCCACATCATCACGGATCCCAAGAAATGACCATAGTCAAACTAGGTTTGACTAGGTCCATATACAACCAAGGATAAGTCATATCCATAGACTAAGACATGTTCCTCTAATCATACTCACAACTTAACTTAAAGTATAACATCATTCAATGGCATTAATCGTATTTATTCATTTTGTTGTTATTTATATTTACTTTTACAATAGCTTAAATGACAAACTCACCCATTGGACATGGTCTAACTGCTAGCTAAGGATGAAGGCTAGGAACAAGGTCGCAAAGGGGGTGACTTGTCTAAACTCAACTAAAAGATACTTTGGACTAGGAGAAAATGGGAAGCTACAAACTCTGTGCTAGACAAAATAAACACGGGGGATGGCTGTGCCTCACAAATGGGTAAGTTGTTTAGAGAGTGCTTATTCAACTTAGGCATCATGTCTCCTTTTATAAAAGATGATCCAGTTTCATTAGGATCCATTGATTTCATTTCATGGCCTTTTTGGCCTACATAACCCTTCGGATCTCAGGTGTGCTGATAAGCACAACTAATTGTAGCTTGCATCCAGCGCATGTTTACATATACATATAAGGTCAGCAATTGTTTAGATATGGCATTTAAGAACCATTGCTTTTTGGACCTTTCTTATACTCTTCGAGGAGTATTTTTAGCAGTTCATCGCTCTTGCCCTTTTTAGTTTCCACGGGCGAATCTATATAAGTTTCCATAAGTAGTACATGAGCTTTCAGTTTTAGCCAACAACATCTCAAGTGACTAGGGGGAGTTCGAGCCAGTGCCAAACATCGGGACAACCGACCAGAATGATTTAGGCTTACAATCCAACTTACCAAAGGCAAGTTTTGTCACCAACTCAGAGCCGAGACACCAAACATACAGGGATGCGGTCCAAACACAGAGGTAGAAAAAGGGGAAGTCCTCAATATCGGAAAGTCAAGTAAGACAAGTCAAGGTTTAAAGCCAAATAAGGAAAGTCATGTATGGATGGAGTCAAGTGAAGGTGGAGCCTTAGCTAGCAAACGAATGGTGTCAAGAAAGACCATATCTATGCAAGGTAGTGAACCAGTGAGTTTTGTCAAACAACCTAAATGTGCAAGTAAAAAGTCCATTTTAAATTATTATCAAGATAGTTCATTTTTTATAGTTTGCCACATCATGAATTATATACCAAGCCAATGCTGTGAACATGACTAAAACAACAAGATAATAATCCATAGTCAATGATCATACATCCATAGGTCATACAACATCATCATACGAATAATCATCATATACCATCTGAAACACTGCTGCAATACATCTCTAGGCACTGAACTGAAACTGTATGGGATAAAGGGTCACATCGGTCATCAAATCTGAACTCTCAAGGCTCAACCTTGACACAAGGTCTAACATAAGTCTGAAAAATACATTGCTCTGATCATCAGTGATCACAAAGTATAAAGTCATCATAGCCACGCTCTGAATAATGTAAGCTCTGGAATGTGCAGATATCTGCTAAACAAGAATAGTAGCCTTGCTACTATGGTGTGATAACACCTCTCAAGAAGAAGAATAGGGCAGAAAGTGAAGACTCTTCAAGTGACGAAGAATATGTGCTGATCTCTGCTCTCACAGGTACTATCTCACATGGATGTGATGATTGGCTTATTGATGGTGGGGCTTCCAAACACATGACGGGATTTAAAGAATCCTTTGTAGACCTATTTGAACATGAGTCACCTCTGAGTGGGTATGTATACTATGTTTCCTTCATTGATGATTTCTCTAGGAAGACTTGGGGTTTATTTCTTGAAGAATAAAGATGAAGTGTTTGATAAGTTCAAGGAATTCAAAGCCTTGATAGAAAATCAAACTGATAAGAAGATCAAGACCTTTAGATCCGACAATGGCGGAGAATTCACTTTAGGAGACTTCAAGAAGTAATGCAGTGATTCAGGGATTAAGAGGGAGTTGACTACTCCTTACAATCCACAACATAATGGAGTTGCAGAAAGAAAGAATAGAACAATCATGGAAGCAGCACGGGCAATGCTTCATGACCAAGATCTGCTTATGCACCTATGGAGCTAGGACCGCTGTATATGTGCAGAACAGAACACCTCACAAGATACTTGACAACAAGACACCAGAAGAAGTTTTCTCTGGTAAGAAACCTGAAGTTAGCCATCTCAGGATATTTGGCTGTCTAGTATACACACACATTCCAAAGGAAAAGAGGACAAAGCTAGATCCTTAAGGAAAGAAGGGCATCTTTGTGGGTTGCAGTGAAAGTTCGAAGGCATACAGAATCTACTTTCCAGGGTTCAAGAAGATTGACATCAGCAAGGATGTAACATTTGATGAAAACTCAACATACATCAAATCAAGGAAGACACCTGTTGAAGACAATGAAGAATCAAGGGTAACCAGAATTCAAGACACCACTATGAATGAAGCAATTCCAGAAGAAGATCATGAAATTGAAGATCCACAAGAACCTTTAGATCCACCCCATGAGAAGAACTCTTAGAAGAGGAAACCTGCATGGGCTAGAGAGCTCATCCAAGATGCAAAAAGGTATGGCATTCCAGAAGAAGAACACAGAGAAAGGAGAAGGACAAGGTCACACACCAGCTATGTTGCCCTGCTCTGTGACATTATGAACAAAGAACCTGCCAGTTATGAAGAAGCAGCGGAAAAGAAAGAATGGAAGGATGCCATGGTCGAGGAATACCAATCGATCATGAAGAATGATGTTTGGGATGTGGTCCCAAGACTAGAAGGGAAGTTTGTTGTGACTTCCAAGTGGATCTATAATATCAAGCATGCTGCAGATGGCAGCATAGAGAAATACAAGGCGAGGTTTGTAGCTCGTGGCTTCTCCCAGAAAGAGGGAATAGATTATGAAGAGACTTTTGCTCCCGTAGCCAGATACACTTCCATCAGAACAGTACTTGCCCTGGCTGCAGTGATGAAGTGGAAGATACACCAGATGGATGTCAAGACAGCTTTCTTGAATGGTGTAGTTGAAGAGGAAGTGTATGTGGAGCAGCCACTCGGTTTTGAGACACATGACAGGGAATCATATGTGTGCAGATTGAAGAAAGCCTTGTATGGCTTGAAGCAAGCACCCAGGACATGGTATGGTAGGATAGACAACTTCCTATCCAATTTGGGCTTTACCAAGAGTAAAGCGGATTCCAACCTTTACTACAAGGTTGAGGAAGGCAATCCAGTGATACTACTATTGTATGTGGATGACCTGTTTGTTACAGGTGAGGATAGATTGATTGCCGACATAAAGAGGAAGCTTGCTATCGAGTTCGAGATGAAGGGCTTGGGAATGATGCATTATTTTCTAGGCGTGGAGGTGTGGCAGAGTGCAGATGGAATCTTCCTTGGACAAGGGAAGTATGCAGTAGAGATCCTGAACCGGTTCAAGATGATGGACTGCAAGGCCATGGCCACACCTATGGCATCCAACCTGAAGCTTCTGTGTGATGCTTCATCTGAGCCGGTTGATGTCACGGTGTATCGTCAGATGATTGGGTCCTTGATGTACCTGACGAACACGAGACCAGATATTTTCTTTGCGGTGAACACATTGAGCCAGTTCCTAACGGATCCTAGACATGTTCACCTGTTTGTTGTGAAGCATATTCTGAGGTACCTGAAGGGTACGGTTGATTATGGGCTCAAGTATGATGCGAATCAAAAGTTTAACTTGGAGGGTTATGTTGATTCAGATTGGACAGGCAGTGCTGCAGATAGGAAGAGCACTTTAGGGTGCTGCTTCAATATGGGATCAGGTGTGATCTCTTGGTTTAGCAGGAAGCAGTGCTGCGTAGCACTGAGTACAGCCGAAGCAGAGTATGTGGCAGCTTATTCGGCCAGTTGTGAGGCTGTATGGCTTAGGAAGCTACTGTCCGAGTTATTTGATCTCCCGTTGGATGCTACCTGTATCTTCTGTGACAACTAGAGTTGTGTGAAGTTGTCTGAGAACCCGATGTTCCATGATAGGTCGAAGCACATCGAGATCAAATATCACTATATCAGGGATATGGTGCAGAGAGGAGCAGTGAAGCTCCTGTATGTTGCGACGGATGAGTAGGTTGTAGATGTGTTGACTAAACCACTAGCCAGAGTGAAGTTTGAATACTTCAGAGAGAGGCTTGGTGTTCTTTAGATAGAAGATACTTCGAGGAAGAAGTGATGGGACACATTTGCAGGAGCCATTCCAAGCATGGTGATAGGAGGGTCCTTCCCATGGCTGTGGATGTAAGCGCAGTGTGATGAGCATCAGGACGATGCTCTGGATGATGTTCTGCATGATATTGATCGGGATGATCATGTTTGATGATATGCATCAGGTGGATGCTTTACATGATAAGTTGGATCATGTGTGATGATATGCATCAGGATGATGCTATGATGATGATCAGGATGATCATATGTGATGAGTATCAGGACGATGCTCTAGATGATATGCATCAAGACGATGCTATGATGATGATCAGGATGATCATATGTGATGAGTATCAGGACGATGCTCCAGATGATATGCATCAGGACGATGCTGTGACGATGATCAGGATGATCATACGATGATGATGTGCATCAGGGTGATGTACTATATGATGATAATCAGTATGATCATGAGTATCAGGTTGATAATTCGTGGCCATGGACAGGTTGTGCATGTAGAATAGAAAAGATCCTAGGAGATCCTGCAGTCTGAGGATGCTCTTTTGAGGTTTTGCTACTAGAGGCATGTAATCAGCCCTGGAGATCCTATAGTCTGTGCTAGGATGCTCTTTAGAGTTCTTGCAGGTTGCAAGACACTCTTTTAAGGTTTTGCCTAACCACATAGAAAAGATCTTGGGAGATCCTATAGTCTGAGCTAGGATACTCTTTCGAGGTTTTGTGGTGGGGGTCACATGTAATCAGCCCTGGAGATCCTACAGTCTGAGCTAGGATACTCTTTAGAGTTCTTGCAGGTTGCAAGACACTCTTTTAAGGTTTTGTGACAGTCAACATGTAAAAGATCCTGGGAGATCCTATAGTCTGAGTTAAGATGCTCTTTCGAGGTTTTGTTGACACACGTAATAAGGCCTGAGGATTCCACAATATGGCCAGAGATGATGAAGACCTGCAGGAGGCTAGGCCTATAACCAACATGAAAAAGGGCTGTCTCTGTAGAACTTCCTATGACAAGGAGAATTATGAGATAGCCCAGTGATCGAGATGTCGAGTACATCAGTAGTGATGATGATGATGCTCCGTGATCCAGTGATGATGATCCAGCTCCAGAATTGAAGACTTGCGCCGATATGTATTGATGACCTGTGTCGAAAGAATACCTTCCTAGTTAAGAGGGAGTGTTGATGTATTTGTAACATCGGAAGATATTCACTTGTATATTATATTTGTACTTTATTGTATATCCAACAGAGATGTATTATTCCTCTGATTGGAACTGTCGTCATTTGTATTTGCAAGTGTCGTCATTTGTATTGATGGGTTATTAGACCACCGGTGTGGGGTCGGCCCTAGTTAGGTCATGTGGTTGGGTTATTAGACTTCCTTAGGAAGTCCGCCGTGTTAGTTTATTGGCAGGTCAAGTCAATGTATAAATAGAGGGTGTGCCTCTCTCATTGTATTCATTCACTCACTTCTAAAACTCGCATAGTTGAGAGAGAGAGTTGCGCACAAGTGGAGGAGTATCTGCTAGAGACATCTCTTTGGGTTTGATCATTGTGATCTTGTATTGTGGCTTATTCTATCTTTGAGGAAGTTGCGGGGTTTTTCACCTTCTTGGTTTTCCCCGAGGAAACTCTGTGTCTATTGTCTCTTGTGTTTATGATTGATATGCTGTACATGTTATTCTCTTAGTGATCCTAGATAATATTGAATGAAATTATCGAAAAATTAACAAAGTAGTCCCTAGTGGACGAGAGGGATTGTATCATCCCTGGACTTCAGTCCCTGAATTGATCCGTAGACATATGTCTCCGAAAAGTGGTCCTTAGACTTTGTCTAAGTGTATGTGATAGGACTGCATCGTCCCTGAACGTTTGGTTCAAAATGTACGTGATGGGATTGCATCATCCCTGAACGGTTGGTTCAAAATGTACGTGATGGGATTGCATCATCCCTGAACGGTTGGTTGAAAATGTATGTGATAGGATTAATCATCCTTAGACAGTAAATCCAGTAATTTCGAAAGGAAGGATAGTCTTAAATGATTTTGATAGGATTAATCATCTTTAGACAGTAAATCCAGTAATTCCAAAAGGAAGGATAGTCTAAAGTGATTGTGATAGGATTAATCATCCTTAGACAGTAAATCCAGTAATTCTTTAAGGAAGGATAGTCTTAAATGATTGTGATAGGATTAATCATCCTTAGACAATAAATCCAGTAATTCCGAAAGGAAGGTCAGTCTTAAATGATTGTGATTGGATTAATCATCCTTAGATAGTAAATCCAGTAATTCCGAAAGGAAGGATAGTCTTAAATGATTGTGATGGGATTAATCATCCTTAAACAGTAAATCCAGTAATTCCGAAAGGAAGGATAGTCTTAAATGATTGTGATAGGAGTAATCATCCCTAGACAGTAAATCTAGTAATTCCGAAAGGAAGGATAGTCTTAAATGATTGTGATGAGATTGACAGTGATCCCGTAATTCCGGTAGGAAGGATCATGTGTGTTACAGATGACGATGATGCTGTTGATCGAGAGATCCAGATGATGTTGTTGATCGAGAGATCCAGATGATGCTGTTGATCGGGAGATCCAGATGATGAATCTGTTGATCGAAGAGATCCAGATGATGCTGTTGATCGAGAGATCCAGATGATGATGCTGTTGATCGGGAGATCCAGATGATGATGCTGTTGATTGAGAGATCCAGATGATGTTGTTGATCGGGAGATCCATATGATGTTGTTGATCGAGAGATCCAGATGATGATGTTGATCGGGAGATCCAGATGATGATGCTATTGATCGAAGAGATCCAGATGATGCTGTTGATCGGGAGATCCAGATGATGATGTTGTTGATTGAGAGATCCAGATGTTGATGCTGTTGATCGAGAGGATCCAGATGTTGATGCTGTTGATCGAGAGGATCTAGATGTTGATGTTGTTGATCGAGAGATCCAGATGTTGATACTGTTGATCGAGAGGATCCAGATGTTGATGATGTTGATCGAGAGATCCAGATGATGATGTTACTGTAGCTGTTTGAGTGCTGCAGAAGATGAAGACTCAGTATTGAAGATGTTGATGTTCCAGTATTGAAGATCTTGAAGATGTTCCAGTAACTATTTGAGTTATTGACGATGTATGAAGAAAGCTTCCAATGATTTATAGATGTATTGTGTATCATGTAGTTGATGATTCCTTGCTCCTGTAGATGTTGTTATAATATCCTTCTCGTTAAGGGGGAGTGTTGAAATATTATAACTTCTAAGAATATTATATTTGTACTTTATTATTCCGGAGATGTTTCATTCCTTCGTGAAGACCTTATTGTATATCTGGAGATGTTTATTCCTCCGTCGGAATGTGGTAACTTGGGTTATTTGACTTCCCTAGTGGGGTCGGCCCAGAGTCAGTTGTAATGGGGTGTTTAAATCCCTAGTCGTTAAAGTTGAGGTCGACCTAGTTAGTAAGTTAAGTTAGAGTAGTGTATAAATAGAGGAGGTGTGTTCCTCATTTATCACACTCACACACTCATTCACTCACTTGTGAATTGCGCATAGGAGAGAGAGAGATCTGCAATAGGAGGAGAAGGAGCTCTTGTTTGGGGAATACATCTTTGTATTGTTGATCATCTATATTGAGGAAGCTTTGCTGGGTTTTCTACCCCATGAGGGTTTCCCAGGATAAATTGTGTCTCTTGTGTTTATGCTGTGCTTGTTGTTCTTTCAGTGATCCTGTATATGCTATTGTTGTGAAATGGAATGTAATACTGATGGTATCTATCTTAGCATATTGAATCTTAACAATCTTGAGGTTTGCAGGCTTGGCTATTTGCTGATTTGTATATTCCTCAGTGGGTCATTATCCCAGGAAGGGAGCCCAGGGTTTATATTAAAATATACTATTTGTTGGTTTTTCCTCAGTTGGGGTTTTCCAGGGTAAATAACTGTGTCAAATGTGTGTGATTTCTTGTTTCATTCCGCTACATGATTTGTTGTGAACTTAGTGTATTTTCTATTAACAATTGCCATTAATTGTTCGAGACATTAAATCAAATCTAGGTTCTGTAAAATCAATAGTGACTGTTGGACTTCCACTCATGTTTGCTTGCTGAGCCACCCATCCACATCAACATGCTTGTGCTAAATTGCGTTGTGTCATTTTGCAACAAAAGTGTGCATGCCAAGGCAACCAACATGGTTTAAAGACTATCAAAATTTGGAATAGCACAACCAGGTTGTAGTGTTGTAACCGTGCTTTTGATGTAAGCGTGTCCGCAACATAATGTTGAATTGTCACTTTGATGCATGGCAAAGATGACCATTGCAATGTACATCCCGCATTGATGACTATGTGTGTGTTTGCACTTCTAATCAATGATTGAATTTGTGGGCCTATACTTAGACAATCTTCTAGACAAACTTCTGTTTAGCCTGACTCCTCCAATCATGGACTCGGTCGATCTTTGTCTCCTTCCGTCTGTAAACCTATCCACTTAGGAGTTGTTGGTCCCCAACAACTGTCTTGCTAGTTGGGGAAACTGAGC
The DNA here is from genome assembly GCA_027924585.1 of Larix kaempferi. Classification (NCBI taxonomy): domain Eukaryota; kingdom Viridiplantae; phylum Streptophyta; class Pinopsida; order Pinales; family Pinaceae; genus Larix; species Larix kaempferi. Next base: position 23,526,991 of record BSBM01000887.1, read on the forward strand.
TTGAATGTGTTCCAATTTGTACCACTTGCTCGCTTAGGGTGATTATCCTTTTAGCTTGACTGGATAAAGCTTTAGGGTTTCTTGTCTTGTTGCTTTGTCTTTGCAGTATAGAACTGTATCTACTTCTAGCTCTGCAGCAGCCTTAGTAATGAACACTGTAGTAATTGGCATGACAGATTCTTCTTCATCATCGTCCAACATTGATGGCTTCCAAAGCTTCAAGTGATCCACATTGAAGATTGCTTAAATGCCCAAGTAGGCTGGTAAGTTCAATTTGAATGCATTCTCTCCTTGATGGTTGTATAAGGGCCATATCTAAGCGGTTTGATCTTTCTATCTTTCTCCTTAAGCGTTTGTTTTGAAGGTATACCCTGACTATCTCTTGCATGAAATTAATGATTGGTGTTGATTGTGCTTGGCTTTATGCTTATGCTGACTCTTGTGTAAAGCTTTTGAACTTGTTCATTCATCTTTCAGACATGGTCAGTAATCTTTATAGCTTGTCATGTGCAGTGGCCTCCTTTTCCATCATCACCTTCGAGATATGTTCCAAAATGGTTAAGGGATCCTTCAACAAATATCCAAGGCACACTTCGAAGGTGAAGTTACTGTTGTGTTGTGCACTATGTTATTAGAACTATGCTGCATATATGGGATGTTAGCATCTTATGTTTGTGGATGTTTGTGATTAAAAATTCGCAACAAATGTACTATGGTGCGGTTTAGTACCTCTTTTTGACCTGTTGTTCGCCGAGATGCACACCAGCAACATAAATCTTTCGAAAGTTGTTCCCTCACTACAAGTGGGGAAAGTGTGGCCTTGGGGGCAAGCAATGAGCCAGGTACTGTCACCTGAATCCCAACTCCTCTGTTTAGGCTAACTCCTAACGAAGCCAAGGGGGGTAGTCCCTACAAAGAGTTACTACGGCTCAATGTTTTTTAAATGTTTTTGGTGTTTGGTGATGCAGATGAGTGTTGTTTAGGAGTTTTGAATGAGAGGTCACAGCTTATAATAGACACAAGATAAAGTGCAATCCACGTTGCGAAACAATATAACAGTATATAAAGACTTGTGAAAAAGTAAACGCATCCATTGATAAACCACTTAAGCAAAAGGACAAATGGCCCCAGTTGATAATGAAAGTATAAACAAACCAGTGCCTTATGGAGTCAATAACTTGTGTGTAGTGCTGGGAGATGCTGAGAATACAAGTCTTAGTAATTGTTCGTGAGATCGTTTTGCAAATTATCTTGGTAAATTAAGAGTTTTAGTGATTTGGATTATTAGGCTAAGAACAACAAGGTAAGCAATCGACCGGAAAGGTATACATTCAGTGGCTTCCCCTCTGATGGTATGTTGGACCGCCCAGATGTCAAGGAGTAAGTGTCTAAAGACTTAAATACTCCGATGTCTAAGACAACGGTAACTTCCGGCCCCACCAGGTTTAGGAACTTTGCCCACTACCTGAGTATGCCTCGAATAAGCAACGCCGGTTCGTTGGTTGTGGGGGTGAAAATTTTATTATGTTATTGAAAAATTATCAAATCCAACACCTTTCTGAGTACTAGCCCAAACTTTTCAGGTTGGCAGAGCATATAGATGTTGGATAGCAACCAAGATAAATTATTAAATGGAGTGTGAGTTGGAATGTTTTAAGATTATTTGAGCACACAGTTCAACTCTCTGACAGAGAGTGCTCTTGACTTTTTTTTATGACAAGGTTCAAGAGACTTAGCTATTCCATATGCCTAATGCAGGGAAAATGCAATATTAATATGCTCTCCGACAGAGAGTGCTCTTGACTTGGGTTATTGCAAGTTCAAGAGGCTTAGTTCTTTGTTAAGATAGAAATAGATTGTATGCAAAGAACAAACGTGATAGCTCAATAAGATTGAAAATAAACAATGATAACTTGAAATAGCAATTAACAGATCTACTTGCAAGAAAGAAAATTAGTGTTCTACAGGAACTAATCTAAGAGTGAAGTCAAAGTGACTTCTGCACACCGCTCATGAAACTTCCAGCTTAGCCGATCCTACGCAGTACACGGTGGGGAAAGAGAAGCAACACGCAGTGTTAATGCGGCACTTGGGATAAAATCCCAAGAGGCTTCTCAGGTCAAGACTTTAAATAAATTTATTCTAAGTACAAAATTGAAAAATAGATCTAGAAAATTGAAACAAATCTAAGCTAAAGAAATGCACCAAAACACTCTTTCCCAAATGGAGAAGAAGAAACGAAAGTGTGGGAGGCCTTATCCCACCTAGCCTTTTTATTAATCAATTACAAGTGCCTTGGGAATTTAACCCTTGTAAGGTCTTTTAGGAAAGATGAAACAACTATGAAAAACAATATAGAGCTCTTAGGAGCTTTTACAAAAGGAGAGTGTAAGTTTCTTGTTTTGGATCATCCTTATGGTCTTTCTAATGCTTTCTTTGGGTAAAGATCTCCTTGTTGTTCAAAGTTTCTCAACTGTTTCTTCTTCCTCAAAATACCTAGACAAGTTCAAATCAGCTCAACAAAGCACCCTTTAGCATTAGAAAAACAAAACAAACTGTGAAACTAGCTAAGTCTAAGCTTGCAAAATGAGATCTAAAGTGCAAAACAGTATGAGATTCAACTTCGAATTATTAAAAAAGTGAAAATGGACCAGCAAACAAACAAATGCCTAAAATGCTAGGAAAGAGATCTAAAAATGAAATATTTTTGTTATGCAATTTTTATCTTTTAAATGATAGATCTAAAATGCAAAGAAATAAACTAAATGCAAAGCCTAGGATGAGAAATGCAAGATTTTCTTACCAAATGAAATGCAAACTACTAATAAAAATGTGAATAAAAATGCAACTAGAATGAAACTAGATGCAAGATCTAACTACTAACAAGCCTTCTTTGTTTTTTGTTGTTGTTTTTAGGGCTTGATAAAAGGTGGACGAGAGGAGACTTGGGGCTAAACCTCAAGGGGAGACAAGAGGGAAGCTTGGAGAAACAAAGGGAGGAAAACAAATGGTGAAGGGGAGCCCTAAAGGAGGGGAGACGAGAGCAAGGTGAAGGAGAGAATGTAAAGGGGAAAACAAAGGCTAAAATGAAAGGTGAAAGGGGACTCAAAGGGACTTGGACGAGAGGGAGGAGAAAAGGAAGACAAGGTAGGAAGGAGGAGATATGGCTTAGAAGAAAAGACTAGCAATCAAAGGAAAAAGACTCAAGGAGAAAAGGGAGAGCTAGAAGAAGGAAAGCTTTTAGATCTAGGTAACCAAGTTTGAAGATAATTTTAAGAGGATGGATCTTTTATGAACTTCTCAAGCTCAACCTTGAAGCACAGATTGATCTTTGGAGAACCCTTAAATGCACAAATGTTAGCAAAATAATGACAAAGGGGAGGAAGAGGCAACCGAGCTCAAGATCCCACTTTGCACTTAGGAGATCTGCAAAACAAACCACTTTAAAACAATGTTTGATCAAGCCTAGTATGATTAATTAAATAAGACAAGAAGTGCATCAGTATTACCGACTACAGTTTGCTACTTCTAAATCTTAATCAACCAAGCATCAATGAATAAATTGAAACCCAAATATTCACTCTATGGACTTAAAAAAGACTTCTAAGCTAGAAGCATGATCAAAACATTACATATGAATAGCATATTTAAACAACATCACCTCAATGAAGCTTCAGTAAATTCTCATGGACAAATTGTGCACACCATGTAGACCTCCAAAGTCGATTTTATTCCAAATAGCAAAAGCTAAGAACTATTACAAAATGAGCAGAGTAATCTTGCACAAAAATATCCATGAGAAGAGAGCTCAAAGAGCCTCTACTTATACAAAAACTAAAGCCTAGTCTACCCTAATTCGAATTGGCATAGATAAGAGAGCCAATGGCCTTGACATCAAATCGAATTCCATCAAATACCAATCAAAATCCATGTCAACACATGCTTGGAGTGTTAACTCCCACTAAGTAATTCGAGTTGCATTGAAAGAGATGGGGAGGTGGCCTCCACCTTGGCAAGGCGCCCCCCATCCCTATATTGGAAACTCCACCATCAAATAACCCTTTGCCATGTGGCAAACTCGAGCTCCAATAGAAGTTGACGTGAGCTAGTGAAGGAAGGCGTGAATCATATGAGGGAGATCATGCATGAGTTGTATTGAATGCTACCATGAGTTCAGAAGGAGCCAATGCCTTGGTGGTTGCACAAACTTAGGAGGGCGCCCACCTTTGCAATAAATTCATTTCAACAATCCATTAAACAAGTAACACATCACCAAATTGAGTTTCTACATGCAGGGGGCGAATTCACTTTGAAGAGATTTCATCTGGTGACTGGATAGTTGACTGAATGATGACTGAGATGATTGGAATCTTCATTAATGCCTAGTGCCATGTCAATTAGCCTTTTATTTTAATCCATTTGGATTATTTTGGAGAGATTTGGATTATCTCCAAATATTCATTTTTTATTATTTTAATTAATAATTTCTCTGTAACTGACTTTTTTGAGAAATTATTAATTATGAGGTTGAATTGACATCCGAAACTTAGGATAAATTGGTTTGGGGATCATGAATGATTTTTGGCTTAAGGTTGGAGCTTTCAATCACTGAATTCAGATCCCGGATGACTGACATATTACAAATTGAAATTTTTCCATTTAAACTATGGAAAAATTTATTAAAAAATAAAAATAAATAAAAATAACCCAAAACCGGAGGACCCGGTAAAATTTTTTTGAATTTTTTTCTGAGGGTCTTAGTGACCTAGGACATGACCAAAACCTATTCTAATAGTGTCTAGTAGGCTTATATACATCAGTTGGACTCTAATAACCCCCCATGGCTAAAATTTTCAAAATCGGGCATTCCAGCTTTGGAGGAAGCGGGAGAAAACCTCATCGATTATAGCTTGGCTATAGGCAAAGTATAATTGACAAGGGAAAAAACTTCCTGGAATACCTTAGTTGCTTAACCAAGTCATGGGGAATCGAGCCACTCAAAATCCTACTAGTACACTTTATTACAAACCTCGTGGGGCCATGGTCATGTCGACTGAAAACAAAAACTGGCTAGCCAAAATTGGCTAATTGTTGTCATATGAAACCCTGATACTCTAGAAGTGAACATTGATGTGTTCCATCACTGGCGGCTCAATGGAGTTTCATCTATTTGTACAAAATAGGTGATAACATGACCATTTGTATAAGGATGGAAGGTAGTATTCTTCAAATTAGTGTCCGTCAATGCCCACAAATGCTTGCGGTAGGGATGGTTGATGAACTTTCTCAATGTATATACTATAACTATGCAACCTACTACTACATTGAAACTGTTTTCTTGCATGGTATCATCATGACCATTTTGCTGAAGCAATCAACAACTACATTGTTTGCTTGAGATTGGAAGTGAAATGTATTTTACCAACTTCTCAATCTATAGCTTCAAAGTACTACATAGGGATCAACTTCATACAAGCTTTTCTATATCTTCTATACCATCTTTAACCATTAGTGTTTGCAGTTGTCTTCTCCACTTTAATGTGTTGGATTTCACAGTTGTATTGCAGAAGTAGAGAACGATCCAAGAAGAGTCAGTGGTGTTTAGAAACACTGTTATGAGTCATGACATTGCAGAGCACAATGACATAATTCTCATAATTTTACACCTTAGATTGATCCATAGATCATCTATATATACACATGAGTGCATAAGCGATCTCCCAAAAATAGGGTTGATTTAGTCAACTTCACATTTCTTGCCCTTTCTACACCTAGTTGACTCAATTCGACCTAGTCGAGACCACTTGGTTGACATAAATTGATCAGTTCGTTGGTCCTTAGTTGATTTTGATTGCTGATTGAAATCTCTCACTCAACTTAGTGGTTCCACTTTTCCAAGTTGGATTTTACCCAGATTCCAATATCCCCCCTTCAACATAACTTGGGGGATCAGGAGGTGGCATTATCTCAATCCTCCCCACAGAATGATAGCTCCCTAAAGCCTAAGCATAGATTGAAGTTTAACAAACTTCATTTTTGTCAATGGCTTAGTAAAAATATCAATAATCTTATCATATGTCTTGCAATAAACAAGAGTGACAACATTCTCCTGTATTGGTTGTTTGGGGTAATGTGCATGAAGCTCAACATGCTTCATCTTGCTGTGTGCAACAAGATTCTGAGCCACTTGTATTGCACTATGATGATTATCACAATACACGACAGTAGATTCCATATAAGCTCTCCCATTCATTTGAAAATCCAAACTACCTCAGTTCCAGCATGCACTATTCGTCTGTTTTTAGCTTCAAATATTGACGAGTAAACATCTTGCTGCATTTTACATGACTATTATCACACAACTTGTAGTTGCCCCTAATGGTAATCCTATCCAGGACGGTAGAGGGGATGGGCAACTAAAGAGGTGACCCAAGAGGGCCTCGATTCCCAAAGTGGATTGGTTGTCAGGTCAACCGAGGCACTCTTCGCTTCTTGCTATCCAAGCCTTGGATAACAAAGGGGGAGACCTTGATCTACTCTTAGAGAGAGAGATCCAAACCAATCACTAGATCAAGATATTCAATGAGGGATTTATGGTGAAAAGTAATGAACCCTAGATTTAAGGAAATGAGTTACTGTAGAGGCTTAGGGGATATGATATATGAGAGATAAGTAGATCAATTACAGTAACTTAGGATTAAGAATGAATCTAGGAAAGAGATGCTAGCGTAAATGATAAAAAATTAGCTGCCTTGGGGCTTCCTAGCAGGGCTTGATGATAGATCTGACAGTGTTTAAGCTCACAAGCCAAAAATGAGACTCAAACAATCGAGAAAAGGGGCAAAATTCAGGAGGGACCAATAGCTAGAGACCAGTGCCTAGGGGTTAGGGTAGATGGAGTCTCCCAAAGGTGACGCCCTTGAGGATCCACTTGGGGCTAGGCCTTAAGTGAAAAACCCAGAAATCATTCGCCCAAATTCCAAGTTGAAAGAGCTAGGGAATTTTTATAAGATTTTGCTATTTAGGGTTTGAATAAAATTGACAGATGGGTAAGCTAAGGATCCAAAAACGTACCTTGTGAGCGTACATGGATGATGAAGATGAATGCCGTATGACGAGGATTACTCCTGCAAAGATCAAATGAAATCTTGGTCACTTCTCTTGCTCCAACGAATTGCCGAGATCCACAAGTGCGTCCTCCTCTCTCTGCAAAATCAAGGAACCAAAGTTCAATTAGCAAACAAAGATGAAGGTAGATACAAGCTAGAAAGAAAAGATAGAGAATAATTGGTGCAAAGCCAAAATTACTCCTTGTGTAAACCAAGATCTGACAGAAAGTAGCAGGGTGGGTCTCCTCAACCAATGCGTCCCTCTCCCAAGTCACCTCCTTCACCTGCAAATCAAAATTTGTGGAACAAAATATGCAAGATAGCTACCAAGATCCTTTAGTGCAATGGAAAAGTAGTTTCAATCACCATAACCAAGCATTCAACCCAAGATCACAAGAATTCTCCAAGATATTTCTTTGTATTCCAAAAGCCAAGAGCCAAAAGTCCCTTTACAATGAGGTGGGTCTCTTCCTTAAATAGGAATGAGAGAGACCAAAACCATAACCACTTTTTAAATGAGTGGTGGAGATCAAAAGATATAACAATAATAATCAACGACTAAGATGAGCTGGAAATACAATACATGGATCAACTCACAAATAGAGGGGGGCGCACTCACTAAAACGTCCAAGGGGGATGCACCACATGATAAGTGACTAAGACACATGACATAAGCACATGGTGGGGCTAGGAGGTGTAGCATATCCTTCACTAGCATGGCCCCATGGCACAATAACAAATAATATGACAATATAACATCATAGAGTGACCATATGACCAAATCGTGGCCCCCTCAAAGACAATAAAATATCCAAAATGACGAATATTGGGACGTGTGGACCCCACTGGTGCCAGAATAAGTGCTAGAAGGTGTGGACATCATCATCAAAGTATCTCGGACCAATCTCATGCCATTTCCTTTCCCCACTAAGCCAAATCAATTTCCTCAATGAGCCATTTCTCTGCCGGAAAACCACCTCTGAAAGTACAAAAATGCCTGTAACTCACTACCAAGTGTCCCGGACACAAATTTGATTCTACCAAAATGTCTAGGGATGGGTTGAAATGGTAATAACGATTGGATGGACCCCCATCTCCCTTTGTAGCGCCCTAGGAGAATGTGCTAGCTCAATGAAAGTGCTGGACAGGCCATTTTTGCATGGCAAACTAGAGAAAAGTGTCAGTCTGACCATATCATCACTTGTAAGTGCTCGAAACTGATAACTGAGTGTACCAATGAGCTCATAATGCTCAAATCTACTAGGAATGAGTATACATACACCATGTGACCATCAAAAGATACCTCTGTAAGCTCATCCATGCCCAGAATAATAAAAATAATGGTCCGTAAATAATAATAACCATAAAAAACCCATCAAACCATCATCTAAAACTGCTATCTAGGGCATGGAACCATCTAATGGACACATATGGGCCATGAATAATGCATCTCGAACACTGTCTTCCCAAACTCATCCTAGACCCTGCGGTTGACTTGGTCAAACTAGGTTGACCAGGTCAAGAATGATCAAAATAATGATCCAGACCATAAATAACTGCTGCTGCAAGTACAAATGGTTATAATATGCTCCTTCAATGATATCAGTAGCTAGACCAAAGTATAGAATGATGTTTAACTGGCGTAAGCAGGTAAATAATATAAATAAGATAAGTCTAGATCAAAGTAAATAGCTACTAAAAACAAGATTATCAAGTGTATACTTGTTTACTGACTTGAACAATTTGCTAACCATGGGTGAAGGTGGAAAACAAAGGCTAGGCTAGGGGAAGGACTGAGCAACCTCAACATTGCAATCTCTTGGATGAAGGAACCAGGGAGACCACCTACACATATACTGGATATAGAATAACAGGAGGAATGGCGGTGTCTCACAAATGGGTAGAGTGATGAGAATGCTTCCAATAGACTCTAGACAAGCAACCTTTTAGCAATTTATTATTTGTCAGCTTTCTCATTTAAGATTTAACATTTATTTCACTTTATAGATTTTCACTAGCCAACCTCCAAGAGCAGGTGCCCTAAATAGCCTGGTGGGCCTCAGATAATGACTTGGTATGACCTCCATTGCCTGCCACCGTCCATAGGTGCGATGGAGCGACTACCCTGTTTCTCTTTAGGGGCAAACGACCTTACATCATACAAAGGATGAGTGCGCGTCCCTTGGCCACTAACTAGCTAATATAGATATGCATGGTTAGTGTTTAGCAACACTGTTTTTGCTGACTAAGCATCCTTTAGATATAGCATTTAAGATCCGATGCTCTAGTGTTTAGCAACACTGTTTGTAGGAATACTTGGTTTTGAGGACTAGAGGAGAACAACCACTGTGACTAAAATCACACACTCCAGAGCCGAGACACAATGCAAATGGGGAATCTATCCAATACAGAGGTCTAGGTGGGGGAAGTCCTTGAGATCACTAGCTAAGGTGTGAGTCGGGATAAAACCAATACTGGGAGATAGCAGATGGACGGAGAAAATGACTAATGGTGCCATGGATAGCAAAGGCCCTAAAATAAGGGAATGAACAAGTCAGTACTTCATGGAGTAAGGGTATGACCAACGAGTATATTCAAGAGCCTCCTATTAATAGTAAGTTAGTAACCAATCACTTCTATTCTAAACAGCAAGTAAGCATCAAATAAAATAGTGCCAGCAATCATCATCATATACCTAGTCATAAACTACTGAGATAAGAGAAAGAGCACATCAACCGCCAACATGTACCAAAATATACCTGCTGGATCATATACCCGAGTCCTTGATCTGAACTATCTGAATAGACTGCAGCATTGCATCTGAATATAATATGGGCACTGTCATCAATCTGCTCTGGATGATAGAGGAATGGCTATATCAGTCACCGACCTGGGGTCATGGGGCTCAGTCCTGGCATGAGACTGTAACTGTACAAACTCTGGATCCACTGAATATATGTGAGTGATAATCAAAATGCTGCTCATCATAGGCTGATCTCATAAAAAATGTGTAAAGGACTGGCTCAAAAATATACAGGAAACTGATCTGCAATCATGGTAGCCCGGCTACTATGGATGTGATAACAATGACCATGCAATTGGACCAGATCCTATATGAAATTCATATCCAGAAGTTGACTTCTGGTCATGCCCATTGGAAACCCAATTAGAGTTTGATTTGAAATGGATTTTCTAAGTAGTCTCTCTTTTTAAACTCTGTAATAAAAATTTAATTTGTCAGAGTTTGAATTAAATGTTCAAAAGCCAAAGCTGTGGAAGATGCAATGAATCATCTTGATGGTTGGCCTTCCAAGGTAGCTCTATTAGAAGAATGTTGCTGAAGACAAAGGACAGAGAAATAAAGATGAAAAACAGATGCAGCTTTGGGAAGAAGAAGGGCAGTAACAAAAGAACGAGGACTTGGGAAAACGAATCCTGCTTGAAGGTCGAAGGATGAAGGAGATATTGAACCTGTCCATGCATGAGTAGAAGGTTGTCCAAGAGCCATAGCAATCTACAAAAAATGCTTGTGAGTAAGAATGCACCAAAATCTCTGTTGAGAGTGCATAGCTCACCCTTCATAGCAATTTCTTGAGAATAATAAAATGCACATCAAATGCTGGTTTACCTATTTGGGTTTCGAGGGTAAAATCTATGTCTATTGTGTGGCCATCTAAATGCTGTGTGCTTGCTTCGGTTGAGGAATTTCTGTGTGTAAATCAACAGCAGAAGCAATTTGTGGCTTATATTATTGTTGGGTTACAAATACAGTCCTATTTTCTATTGCAAATCACCAACTGATAATTAAATTCCAAAGCCATGTTCCCAATCCGTTTTTGTTTCACCCCAGCACTATAATTCATTTGCTGGCTTCAGTTAAGTGTTTATTGGATCGCTGGCAAGGAAGATATCCCTGTGCACTCTGTTGGTGAGTAGTTGACAATGCTACTGATAATGTGTTGGATCACCGGTTGGGTCCTCAACAAATTAGCTATTGGGCTGATTGCTGGATCGAATTAATCGCTTAAATGTGTGTATCCCACATGCTACAACATTGTGTAGCAGCCTACGCTCTGTCTGAGCCCAGAATACTGCACATTGGTTGGCATTGCTACTTACAGCTATACCCCTCAGTCCACGTGCTTTGTTATACATTATAACCACCGCACATTGGCAAATTCATGTATGCATATTATATTGGTTTTTTAATTGGGAAGCCTTGGCTAGAAAAAACAACTTCCCCAGCAATCTAAGTCTACTTATAAATGCATATTGATTTCTACCTACAGCCATATGGTTGGGCATCTTGGTAAAGAATTAATTGATTGTTGGTTTCTTGTAATTTGACATAGATGACTAGTGAATGTGTGCTTTGTAAGCACATTTAAACAAGGGAAAGATTATACTTTCAGTTGCCATTGTAATTGACTAATTGCTGGGTTGTATTTGGCATTACAGGTGCCAATATGCAGAGTATATTTAATTTAGAATAGATTGTTGTAAACTAGAAATCAACATCTGTGAATGGTAGATTCATAAATGGTTGCAATGCTGGGCTTGAGCCATTAACAAATTGCTTGGGATATATCTGCATCTATTTTAATTACTGGTTTTGTGAATGGGCAGAGTTATAGCTGTTTGTATGTAGTAAACATAGTTCTGTGTGGTTGGCAGTGCTAGAGTGCTGGGCCTGAACCTTTCCCATAAACACAGTTCGGGAACTTAATTGGCATTGATTTGGTCACCACATGCAAAGTAAACTAAGCAGTGAACAAGTTTGAAGACAGAGACAGTTACATTGTTTATTGAGTGGGCTATAAGTTCATCATTTACGGATCATATTGGTATTAGAGTGGTTGAATTTGTGACCTTGAAGGAGCTTCCAGTGCTTTGAGAAGAATGCAAATCAATCATGGGTAAAGCACAGAAATCAAAAGGGAGGTTAGAAGACTTAAGAGCCACCAATGTGTAGATCAAAGAGAGAATCAACACTTGAAAGAGAGGATTGCAGAGCTGGAAAGGACCTTGCCAAAATGTCGCCTTTGTTAGAGGAGCACTTTGTTGAATGTCGGGGTTCTCTCACCGCTGTTATGGCAGATTGGGACAAGAGCAAGGTTCAACTCTTGGAATTGGGAGAGAAGGTAATTCAGCAAGATGATTAGCAAGACAGGCTCACTTAGATGATTGCTTAGTTGCACCAAGAGTTGGCAGTGAAAGAGGAGGCACTGTTCAAGTTACAGGTAGCAGTGCAAGGGATTTGTTGCCGCCTAGATCCGCATGTGATTGTGAGAAAAATCTCAACCCACTGAGAGTGGCCTTGGGGGAAAGTCAACGAGTTGGGTGTCAGCTGTCACAACAACACTTGACTCCTTCTGTTTAGGCCAACTCCTAAACAAAAGCCAAGGGAGGTAGACGCTATGAAATCTAGGATGGTCGCCTTGGAAAATGCGACTTAGGAGTTAGTAAGTTACACTAGGAAAGCAATCTTATAGAATAACTTATCAAGCGATTCACAGCTCTCTGCATAAATGAATTTATAGACCAGTGCTTTAAAAAGGATACAACAATGGAGTCACAAAGCTTGCAAGCTATGCTAAAAGATTACTTTACCAGTAGAAAATAAATGTTATCTAACTAGAAAGCAGAAGCAAAGCCAAATTGTGAACTCGCTGAGACGAGGATCGACTTTGCTTATTAAATGGAGGTGCGTCGAATTGTGAACCTGCTTGGTGCAGGGATCAACTGTCTGTTACAAGCTGAATTTGTTAAGGGAAAGGGGGTTTCCAATATACTCGAAGTCTCGAGGTATGTGGAAACAAGTTCGGATTGTCAAGTGTGGTTCCACACGAGAAAGTGACTAGATCGGAGTTGCGGGGGTATGTCCAACACTGACACCAATTGAGGGTGTAGCCTGATGGGTCCCTACAATCACTACCAAGTTGATTCCCCTTCACTGTAGAATTTGCCCACAAGTGACAAATCTATGGAAGTTAGATGGCAGAGTTTCGCCTTTTAGGAAGGTTGATTTTAATTAATTGTGAAATTAGTTAGAATGTTTATGATTGATTTTAATTGGAATTAAGTGAGTGACTTACAATGTGCATGAATGATAAAACATTACAACTTAGCATGCATCCAAATTCCTTCCAACTGAAATCAAATGTTGTTTGATTACTACTTGAACAAATTAGAAAAAGTAACTATGCTAAGCTAAAAAAGGACAAGCAAAAATCATGCATGAAATGTGACACGGAGAGGTGGTTAGGGGGGATTTGATACCACCACCCTACCTTAGGTGTTACAAAAGGCTTGATAGCCCTTAGAAGCGCCTATTGTTGGTCCTTATGGCCAACAATCGGGCTTACAAATTAGAGTGTAGAAGTGGAGAGAGCAGTGAGGTTAAAGATTTGTTTAGGAAGCCCCTTGGGGGGTTGAATGGTGGCCGGTCCTAGCTACCTCTTAGATTGATTTCTTGCTGTTCAAGACCTGCCAAAAAGTGTTAGAAAACAACAATGAGATGGATTTAAATGTGATCTCTTTGATTCCTCCAAAGATGGAGTTTGCCCTGCAAAAGATGGTTAGACTACAAACTAGTAAACAACAAAAATGGTTAGGACTACAAATCTAATGGGAAGTAAGGGTCTGTATCAAGAGATTTTCTCGCTGTCCAACCTGTGGGCAGCGAGCTAAAATTTGACACAAACACAAAATTAATTATTTACATATAAAATTACAAAGACATGCAAATATTGAAATGCATTTTCCTTGAAACTAAGTGCAAAATTGTAAGGATTTTAATGCATGCACTCTAAGTTCTTTGATCTTAGATCTAAAATCATAATGTAAATTATATGGCAAATCTAAGATGTATGTGATTAAATCAGATCTAATGACAGATATAAAGTTTGATAATCAGAGATATCATTAATAATGTAATAAAAGGTGATGGATTGAGGCTTTTTTATATTAAAAAGAGGGCTAAGTAAGAGAGGAGGGAGCCCTTGATCCTCAGGAAAATATGGCCAGCCCTTCGGGGCTGCCTAAAACCTGCAAACAACAATGTTAGAACAGCGAGCTGATTTACTCAAAATGCTACAAAGAAAACACTGTCTAACATAAACAATGTACTAGTGCTAAATCCTTACTCAAAAAGCTACAAAGAAAACACTGTCTAACATAAACAATGTACTAGTGCTAAATCCTAGTAATGCTTCTGGTTTATTTTGCACTTAGGTATTAGTATTTGAAAAGATCTGCTTTGAACAAATATGAAATTTAAGAGCCAAGTACATCCCAGTAACTAGAATGAGATTAAGTTTTAAGAGGAAGATTCAAGTTGAGAGAAAGAGAATGGAATTCTTTCAAGCTGACTCTGGACTCTGGAAATCCGGGGTAGAATGCTGAGGGACTAGTTCTTCAAGGATTATGGAGACCTGCAAAAACAATTTAGATGCATAAAGGAAGAGAATTCTTCCTCCTTGCTGCTTCCAGGTGTAGCCTACAGAAGAGAAGTTAACACAAGCATATATGTAGCAGATAAAATGCCCACCTTAACAACTTCTCCTACAAACTACAATAGATCCTAGCAATAATACTAGGTCTATCCTATTGGGCAGTAATATCCTTACAAAGGCCAAATGGAAAACAAGACAAAGTATGCATATAAATTAAAGCAAAGTTACCTCACATATAGCAGTAGAACATAGCATCCACACAATCAAGGCACCAAGCCCTTCTGACCTCCAAAGTCTTAACAATTTTATTCCAATCAAATGAAAGAGCTTCAATACAATACTTTCAACAAGAACCAACCTATAAACCAAGAGGAGAGGCCTCTTTAAATAGCCCAAGGAGGCTAGAATTTGCTCCCCTTGGGATGGTGACACATGGAAGGGCTCCAAAACCCTAATGCGCCACTTGGAGGAGGACTAGAGCAAATTTAGGGAGTTAACTAGGCTTGACAAGCCCTCAAACGCACAATATGGAGGACATCTAGAGCAAATTGAGGGGTTAACTCACTTAACTGGGCCTCCAATTCCCTAATGCGCCACCTTTACCAATCAACTAGAGCAAAACTTGGAGTTTAACTCAATTAACTATGCCTAACTTGGCCTCCCATGCACCACCACTAGGACTAGATCTAGGAGATCCATCCAATTCCACTGACATGCATGCATAAGAGGTCAAATGCACCACAACTGAAGAGGATGAGCAAAATGAGGGGTAATTGATTAGTTAACGGAGTTAACTAAGCCTCCAAAACCCTAATGTGCCCTCCTTGATCAAATTTAGGAGTGATTGATGAGTTAACTGAGTTAACTAAGCCTCCAAAACCGTAATGCGCCCCTCTTGAGCAAATTTAGGAATCAACTCCACAATTAACCTTGAGAGCCAAGTTATGACTTGGAGATGACTCATGAGATAGGTAAGAGTGCCACTTTGCTCCCTTGGATGATGAGAGATCCATGTTTGCTCCTGATTGAGGGGGGAATGTGCTAGGAATATCCCCTTTTTGATATTTGACCCCCTTAGGTGATTTTTACATAGTCTTTTTCGAAATTTGCTTCTCCGAGGTACAAATATGCCATGCATGACTCTAGGATCATGGTGACTGACTAAATTTGACATCGGACCACAAGAACTTAGACACCAACCCGAGGCACCTATGTTATAACACACTTTGGCTTTGGAGGTGTGAGTGAAAAAACCATGTTGAACTTTGATCACTAGGATCTAAGTTCAACTAGGTAAAAAAAACACTCCAAAGGTGTCATAACATGAGTGACTCATTCGGGCTAGCCCTTTTACACATGTAAAGGATGTCAAATTTTACAGACAACCTCTCTTTGACCATGACATAGGAGGTGCAAAGAGGATGTGATTGAGCAGAAGACTGCGTGATGTGCATGGGGGACTGGAAGGTCCTTGAAGGATGAAATCTTCTGTCTAGTGAACACCCTGTTATGTGTCCTAATCTTTCATGCCAAATTATGCTTTTATCATTAATTTTGACTACAAGTGCAAGTGTGATTCGTAATTGAGGAACTTATATCCCACTTGCTTAACCAACACGGATACTTTATGGAATTAAATTCTGGTTTCTATTCTCAGTCTTATGCAAAGATCTTTGTCTTTAGAATGGCTACAAGGCCTCTGTTCTTGATGCAGTTCTTAGTACAACCTACTTTTGAACACTATTAAGGATTGGTGAGATGGCTTGTTCTTTGCTGTAACCTACACACAAGCAACCAGTTGATAATGCCCTTAATAACCAAGACTCTGTAATTATTCTGTCACTGAGAACTCTGTTTTCAATGCAACTCCTTTGCACATGGATATCCAATTGAACTAGATCCATCAAGATGAGCAAAGATGAGATACCATCATGGTTCCGTCTGTGTATTGAGTTCTTATTGTAGTGGCTTGATTGATGAATTGAAGAACTCTCCCAAATGTCCAATGCTTTGGACAAAACCACCCAGCCAGTGGTGCCCGCTATTGATGAACCTTGTTGGGGTTAAACACCAACCACCAAAACTGCTTGTGCTCAAGGTTTATAGCTCTATGATCAATGGAACCAGTAATACACTTATTATCAACTGTCCAACAACAAAGTGATCAACTACTTCAACTTTAAAGCCAAACCAACAGTAAGTACAATGTATTGTTCAAGCAATGGGGAAGAACAGGGTTCAACTCAGACTTTTATTACAATGCAAAGCTCACATACTTTGTCATCTCAAGTAAAAGGAGTGCCATGAATAGCTTTCACCAGCAATTGGCATATCCTTCACAATGGATTCACATGTTTTGTGTGGTTGTAATCAAACTCCAATTTGATTTATCCATCATTAATTGAACCACATAAGAGATGCCAATTAATTAAAATATGTAAGAGATGGCCATTTCTTAAGCAAATTAGTTGGCCATTCATTAATTTGAGTTGGCTACACATTACATTTATAAGATGGCATTTATTAAAACATTTATTTAAAGACTTTATTTGGACGTGGAAGAGGAAAACCATTCCACTCAATGTCCAAGGTGTTGGAGATAATAAACCCACAGAGTTCTGAACTATGAATGCCATGCAATGAAATGGAAGGCAATTTAAGGAGTTTATGGTTTCGTTAACCATTGACTAAGTGGCACATCCCACCTCCCAACTCACTATCCAAGATAATACAACACCCAACCATCCTTCTTTGACCTAGGGAGATGAGGACAACGTGCCAGGCTACATATGGCCCATATGGCCTCTTGCGCCGAGGATAGACAACGTACGACCCTAATAGAGAATTGGCAGTGTATGGCCATCAGAAGGAAGCATTTTCTGTGTGTGGGTTCAATAGTCAACAAGTTGTTTAATAGAATTACTGTAAATTTTAATAACCAGATTAGATTGCAATTTATTCACTGATTTTTATACCCAAATTTATACTGCAGATAAAAACTGAATCAGAAATTACAACACACTGATTACTAATGCACAACGGAATAAAAATAAATAGTACCATACACCGTTGCACAAGATATACCCTAGAAACCCCAAACCCCTGGGAAAACCAACAACAGATTGTCTTTATTATTTTGTGATTCACAGGAATGCTTCAGCACTTACAGTCAACCAGAGAAACACTCATAACTTAGCCAGATCCCTCACTCTCAGACTGTGGCTCAAATCCTCAATCACCGCTAGACAATCTCAGCTTGAGAGAATCACTCTCTCCAAAGCCTCTAAGAGAACCCCTCTTTTAGATCTGATCACACATTGATCATTCACTCTCAATGTATCTCATAATGACAATGACATGCCTCTGCAACTCTCCATAGACTCTTTTATAATATTCACTTTATACAAATACCATGGGCTCAATACCATGGGCTGTTGGTGATTGTAGCTGCGTGAGGTCTCCTCATGGGCCGGCCCCAAAGAAAAATAAGAATTATTATTATTATTGTACACAAAAGGCAAGTCGACCCCAAACTAAGTGGACAAGTCGGCCCCAGCAAAAAAGTGAAAAGGTAAACATAACAAGTATAAATAGAGGGCGCCTAATTCATTTCTACACCAAGCAAATTCGCTCAAGCAAAGGAGAAGTTCGCTCAAGCAAGGAGAAGGCTATTTTCTGGGGTTCTTTCTTTGGGTTATTCTTCTATGTGATCTCTCTTGTATCAGATCACTCTTATTATCTTATATCTGATTGTACTTGTATCTTGAACTGAAATCTCTGATTAAGAAAAGGTTGCTGGGTTTTCTCCCTCATAGTTTCCCAAGATAAATTTGTGTCTATTGTGTTTTTGTGCATGGTTATTCTTTTAGTGATCCTTATTTGTTTCTGCTGCAAATAAAGTTTAATTACACTGCTATCTTAAAATCTAACATGGTATCAGAGCAGGGCTGAATAGATGCCATTGTTGGAAACTAGGGCATCCAAGTTTGGATGTTTCTCTCCATAGTTTGAGTTGAAAAGAGCACCTGGGAAACGCACCCTAGGAGGGCGCACCTTTCGGTGGAGGCAAATTCCAGTTTGCAGAATTTTCATTTTTTGACCTAATTCCTGTCAGGCTCAAGAATTAGGGCTTCTTGCTTTAAGCCTTTCTGACCACTAATTGGGTTCGACCTTAGCATTCTCCAACTATCCCTAGGAGAGCACACCTATTTGTGGAAGCAAATTTCAGATCCGAGAATTTTTTGTTTTGACCTATTCTCTATCGGAATCGGGAAATTAGGGTTTCAGTTTTTGAGCTATTCTGTCCATAGATCCGGAAGACAAGGAGGTCTATTCAACTCTCCCTAGGAGGGCGTATCTAGCTATGGAATAAGATTTTCCAAATTCCAAATTTTGACCTAGCTTCTGCTAGGGTTTTTGGACTAGATTTCCAGATCTCAGTTTGTAGTCACAATGAACAATGTTAAAGTGGAAGATAGACTTGATGGTGCTTCCAATTTTAACTCATGGAAGTCTAGGGTACTTATCATCCTAGAGGAGAATGATCTCCAAAAGTTTGTGAATGAAAAGGTAACAGAACCAGAAGAAGTAGAGAAGTCTTAATGGAGGAAGAGTGATGCTAAGGCAAGGAGGATTCTGATAAACTTTGTAAAAGATCACTTGATACCTCAGATCTCTCAGAAGAAGATGGCCAAGAAGATATATGATGTCTTGAAGAAGCTATTTGAGAATAGCAATATCAACGGAGCACTTGCCTTAAGACATCAACTCTCCAATATCAAGATGACAAGTGCAGACTCAGTTGCATCCTACCTCATGAAGATTTATGAACTAAGAGATCAGCTGAGCACCATTAGGGAAATACTTGAAGACATAGAGCTTGTCATGATGGCCCTCAATGGTCTTCCCCATTCTTGGGAACTGTTACCCCCCACTTTGACAGGGGTGTTCACACAGCGGAGAATAGCATGCAAAAGAAAATGCAAGGAATAAGGATGCTAATTCTGTTCTAGAGATGAATATTATGCCAGAATTACAGACTGAGAAGGAGAATCATCTTGATCCAAATGGTTTAAAGTATGCATGTTGAGACGAGCATTCAAAGTAAAGGTAAAAGTCTAATTTTGAAGCTATCATGTTTCAAGTATTTTTGATGAGGATGCAAAAAATAATGAAAATAGCAGAAATGAAAGTAATGCAAACTGGAGGAGGGTTTTTAGGCTGTCCCTGAAGAAGAATATAAGCATGTAGATTTCAACATTTAAAACGCATCAAGATTGGAAAGAGCTTTTGAAATCCCCACGTAGCCATCAATTTCAAGGCAAGGTTACAATCTTGAGTATGCTCAGCAGCCGTGGTCATCAATATGAATGCTAAGTGTTTAAACATTTGGCTGCCTACATCCAATGACCCATCTTTTTGACAGGGAATTGCCTAGGCAGATCTGTTTATCGAAGCTTTGAATCTATGTTTTTCCTTAGCAAAATTTTTGCAAGGGAAGTATGCCATGCTGTGATTCACAACTCTTATGATCTCAATTCCAGCAGACAGTGACGAGAAGAAGGGAATACTGTTTTTGGGCAGGCACAGGGTTTCACCTTGAGTTACCCTCAAATTATTGTCTTTGTGGTGATAAAATTCTTTCCATCTACAAGAGGCCATGCATACTCAAACCATGCAGATCTAGCGCAGTTTTGAGGAGGAAAGCTACAGGAAATGCACCAGTTGTGAAGTAGTGTGCCTTTTGAGGGACATATGATTGAAACCGGAGCTGAAGATGACTGTTTAGCAGTCCTGTTTGTTGAGATTTGTCCTGCTCGTATCCTACAGGAGACTTTCAGAGATTTCCCGCCATCCTGTCAATTGATTCAACTGATCGTGATACTGCTTCTGCTGCATTAAAATATGAGTGTTTCACTCTCATACCGTCGTATTACTGGTCGTAAGCAATTCATCCTCCTTTCAATGATGATAACGGAGCAGAGCTTTCAAGAGGCCGGGGATCACTGAATCGTGCCACACCATTCTCAATAAATCAACCACATCAGTCATTGAAGACACATCATCAGTCGATAGCTCCATTTTGACGTGATTAAACCGAGTTTCAAAAATCTCATTAAAACGTGGAGTTTACACGTTTTCTTTTGGGCGACCGATTGATTAGCGCAGAGATAATTGGTATCGTCTTTTCCCTAAATCGTGAGGTTCAACAATTTCTTTAGCAAGCAGCCGAAGTTAGAACTGACCAGAGGTCACGTCATGGGGCAGTCCATGTCTTTGTTGGTAGCTAAAGACATATCCCTCCTGGTAGCCGATTTCAGTCTTCGATGAGACATCCACCGGGGCATTTCGACTTGGCAAGCAAAAAAGAGTGCCAGCGAGAACATTGAAGTTGAGATAGAGTGAAGATCGTGTTCGCTATACAAGTGTGATAGCCGAGTCAGGGAGATCGACCATTGATTTCACGGTAGTTAGCGTGTACATAAGTTAATGAGTTTACTTTCGGATCGGGTCACTGCTCATTTGACAACTGTTGTTATTTGCTTTCTAAAAAGACACAGGATTGACACCGGTGGTCTTTAACAGCCACTTGGGCGTAATTTCATCACACTTGGAGTATTTTCGAGTTCTTCTCTCGCTTATCAGTCAGTTGACACTCGACATAATTAAGCCCTGTTTTGGACTGGAGAACTGGCATCCAATTGCATCGAGTATGTAGTTTTTGATGAATCAACTCCTCGCTGGGGTTTACGTGGCAGTGTTTTGGCAGCTAGGAGCTCGGAGTTCTGGCTCCTGTTGTGGTTGTCTGTGGTCTCATCGATTGGAATGAGAAGCCAAAGTTGGGAGTTCCATTAATAAAGTGGAGTTGGTCATTTTTCGATGGGGAGAAAAAGGTGGATCTGGGATTTACCTTTTCTACCTTTTTCTCTATTATTTTATTATTATTTTGTTTTCTTTGAAAAAGATGAAAGGTTTTTGGCCTATAAAAAGACCAAGCCTTCTCCATTGTAAGGATGGAAAAAAGTTGGGAGTTTTTCTTTCCCTTGAGCTTAATAGAAAAATATCATGTTGGGTTTTTCGGACATATTGGGCATCTCTTTCATGGTTGCATGTTTCATTATAAGCTATGGAGTAAATCTAGCATAGAAGGCTATATTCTAGTCCATTGGGCAAGCATTTCCGGTTGTGAAGTTGCTTGTTGATGTTATGTTTTCAAAAGATCTTAGGAGTAATAGACTGTAGTTGGTTATACTTATATTTTCCTTGTCTTTGATTATGGAATGTACTAGATTAATCTCACTTGTGTGAAATGCAAGGCCCCCTTGAGTTCTCTTTTGACTCCATTCTCCCTTCTGGTATACTGACACTGGTCTTTCCTCGAGGACTGATCCTCCCTTCCTTCCCATCACTTAATAAAAACACCTTTTATACCTCAACCGTTTCTCTAAGGCAACCTCTTCGATTCACCTTGTCCCCACATTGCATTTGCCTTAGTGATCCTACCTTAGGGAAACCCCCCTTGAGTTGGAGAAGAGCCAACCTGAAGCGAGGAAGAGAGGAGTGTGGTGACATTGGCTTCTCTTTTGAGAGTTGTCACTGAGCTGGTGTGCTTATTTTTGGGCTTCAGCACACGCATGTCAGTTTTGGGTGATAACAGGAACCATTCATTCAGAGCATTAGTGGGCGATCCAAATTGCCAAAGGTTGATCGTCTATGGGAAGATTGTACACAAGAAGAAACTAGACTTGTAGCTAGAGGCAAGTTGCATGGCTCTCAACATGAAGAAATCCAAGCCCTTGCAACACATGCTATAAGAGGAAAAGGTAAGGGAAGGAAGAATCAACGCAGAAAAGATAAAGGTGAAAGATTAGGGTTAATTCCAGAACAAAAGAAGAAGAAGGATCTTTCACATATTCAGTGCTTTAGATGTCAGAAGCACGGTCACTATGCTAGACAGTGTCCCGAACCGAAGAAAAGAAAGTACCATGCTTCAACTGCTGATGTTGATGAAGATACTCCACTGAAGAGGTCAAGGAATGCAGAAGACGATCTTGAGGAAAGTACATAAGATTCTCAAAAGGAGTACTTCTAGTACACTTTATGAGTGCACCAATGATTGTAGTATCCAGATGATGTGATTTTCATTGGTGATGTATGAAGATCTAGGTTGCAGAAAGAAGATGAAGATCTAAGGACTCCCGTGATTTCTGCAAGGAGGCAGAGATCAAGAGGGAGCCAACAAAACAATAAAAGATAAGTATTTGTACTGTCATTTGAGTTTATTCTTTAAATCATTGAATGCTTGGTTTAAAGGATAATGTTCATAATAGTTATATGTAGATATGTGGTACAATTTTCTTTTATGCATTTATATATGACTGAGAATGACGAGCAGTAGGCTCATGTAGTGCATGTTATATATATGTTGGGTAAGTAGCCTATAGTGCTGCACATCAACCCATGAGCCCTTGTTGGAACTAGTCTAGGATGAAACCTCCTTGGTGACATGCTCGGAGCAGTGCACGCTCTTGATAGTATGTTTTGGTGGAGATGGAAGGCATCCAAATAGTCACCACATGTGTTTGGGATATGGATGGGTGTTGTGCTGAAGCATTGGCTAAGATGCTTACATAATGGTGTGAACTATTGCATTGAAATGTCAATATGATGTGATTGAATTTCATGATTATGCAATGTTGGTAGCTAACTGACTAGACTTGACTTGTAGGAAAGAGCATGTGCTATGACCTACAAGAGACTTGTTTCAAAGAACAAGTGATAGCTGTTCAGTAAGAGGACAAGTGCATGTGAAGATCTCGTTGATACTCAATATTTCAGAGGGAGCAGGATGCTCAAAATTCAAATGGAGAGGGAGCAGGGCGCTTGAAGATGGATGTTTACAACATCGGGCGGACATTCCTCCAGTATTACCCATGTGACTTGGCTAAGGGTGAATGGTCCGGTGGTAGAACAATATCTTCTCCTTGACACCCTGTGACGGGGTGGTGAGATTGGTCCTTGCATGATGAGTAGTGTTGTGGCATTGAACATTCCCTCAAAGTAGGGCAGTGCCTTCTTTCGGACATCCTGTGATGGGGTGGGAAGAATAGTCCTCAATTGCACACACTATCCTCCTAGAGGTTGAGCATCGAGTATTTCCCAGTGTTGGCCATGAGACTTGGTTAGGGGTGGGTCAAGTGTGAACCTAGTACATTCAGTCATATGTGGACCCATAACCCACAGGTCCAAAGGATCTCATATGGAGATTGATGGTTGGAAGCAGGAGGCTCCAACGAATGTTGGTCTCTCTCTACTACAGATGTTCATCCTTTCGATGATCACGAGGAATTGCAGTTAGTAGCAACTGATGAGTTCTATGAAATTTCTTAGTTACTTCAGCATGCTAGCTGAGATGTGGGAACAACATGAAGAGCAATTGGCTTCCACTTGGAATCATGGCAAACTGTAAAAGTGGTTAGAGCATTACTTGTGCCTGAGTGTCCAAAATGCTTTAGGACGAGAACTACTCAGTTGACCTCTGAGGAGGTGCAGTATACATATGTTCAGTTAGAGCAGTGGCTCAAGATTCAACATGTGCAGGTGGCACAAATTGCTGATGACGATTCCTTGATCGTGACGCTGTTCCCCACCGAGACAGAGAGATTCATTGATAGATGCAGAGGGAGTGAGCCTTTGAGTTCGAAATGAAGGACCTTGGCCTGATACATTATTTCTAGGGATTAAAGGTGTGGCAAAGACATGATGAGATCTTCCTGAGTCAAGGGAAGTATACTATTGATGTCCCAAGGAGATTTGGGATGATGGATTTTAAGTCCATGGCTACACCTATGGTGACGTTGAATGACTCAGCTTCCGAGTCAGATTTGGTAGATCCTACCATGAATAGACAACTACTTGGGTCATTGATGTATCTGGATAACAACAAACCAGATATCTGCATTACACTCTTGTGAGAAGCTAGTGTTCAGGATGCAGTCCAGATTGGCATCTAGGATGACACCTCGTATAGGCTGACGGACTAGCCAGTGGGAAGCTCTAGAGGGAGAGTATGATGTAGAGCTGCATAGTTCTAGAGGGAGTTTGGAGTGATCTCCAGTGACATAGTGAGAGAAAGAGGCTCATTTTAGTATACTCACTGATGGATGAGCAACAATGTTCAGTAATGCAGCTTGTGGTATGCTATGATGCAAAGAGGAGTAGTCCAACTCCTGTATGTTCCTACAGACAATCAGATTGCCGACATTCTCACCTAGCCTCTTCCCAGGGTGAAGTTTGTGTACTTTCGTGACAGGCTTGGAGTGGTGGAGAATGTCTCCCTCGTTGAGAGGGAGTTTGTAGCATCAATGATATATTCTCCCTGGACTGAAAATGGTGGAACTCTCCATGTGAGGGAGAGACCTCTGTTGTGGACATATCGATGGACTGACATGTTGTGCATGGTTACACTCCTTGCTGAGTTGACTTACCATGTTGACTCCCCAATGGACTGGTTTGAGTCGTTGCCTCTTCGATGGACTGAGTTGAGTCGTTACACATGTTGACTCCTTGATGGATTGGGTTGAGTCGTTGACTCCTTGATGGACTGAGTTTAGTCGTTACATGTGGACTCCTTGATGGATTGAGTTGAGTTGTTATACATGTTGACTCCTCGATGGACTAGGTTGATTCGTTGACTCCTCGATGGACTGAGTTGAGTTGTTACATATGGACTCCTCGATGGACTTGTTATCACCTAAGTTGTAGTTACCCCTATGGATATATCCAGTCATGGATGGCAATAGGGAAGGGCAACTCAAAAGGTGCAACCACGATCACCTCGACCTCCAATATATGGTTGTCACGCCAGTCGAGGCAACCTTCACTTTATGTTATCTAGCCCAGACAACAAAGGGGGAGACCCGATCTACTCCCGACAGGAGAGATCAAAACCAAGACACCAAATCAGGGCATTTCTAAGTGAAGTTAGGTGTATGGTTTATCCTAGACCATAGGATGGAGTCACAAGACAAGTGAGGGGTTCAAAGAGTGTAGCTTTGGTTCATAGTTGATGTGAGAGTGACTTACAATGATTAAAGATAAGGTCCAGGGTGAGAGTACTAGTTCAAATGTTGGAAAATCCACTGCCTTGGGAACCGTGTCCAATGCTGGGTAGTTTAAGGGTTGAATTGGGGCTAACTAGTACAAGTGACAAGCTTGACCATGATACATGATGGCTTGTAGGGTTTGGTTCACCATGCAAGGGTCAAACCACAAGTTAATCCAACAATCTAGGAAAGTCGAATTGACTTGGAGAGAAATCAGTGCCTTGGGAATTGGGATTATGGAGTCAAAGTAGGGTTGAATTGTGGTTAAGGACTCCTATTGCATGAGACAAGTGGGCAATTAAGGTCTTGATGGATGAATAGGTCTAGATCTAGGTTTGACCAAAGTGGACCACAATCCCTTAAAATAAGGAATGCTATCCCGAAGGCAAGATTTGACAAGAAAACACACTAGACCTAGGTTTTGAATTATTCCCGTTCCAAATCTCCAAAAATCTCAAGTACCCACGTTCTAGAAGTGAGTCAACTCACTTCTCCAAGGTGGTGCGACTTTACCCAAGGAGGCCAAAAATGTGGGTTAGGTGGGTCAAGACAAGTCCGATGGCACCCAAACTTTAGATTCGGGTAGGTTAGTCAAGTAGGAGTGTGGATCTATAATTTTACGGCAATCCAACGGCTAGATCTTACTATATCTGAGTTTAAGTACACCTAGTGGTCCAAAATGGGGATTAAATCCCTTAAAATGTGGAATAGAGCCCACAAGGTGAAAATCAGAAAAGTGACAATCTGGGGGTAGGTTATCTGATGTGTAGATTATGAATCAAGTGGGATCTCAACTACCCACTACCTGGATCTAGGTCAACTCACTACCACCAAGAAGTGCGCCCTTGCTTGGGAGAGCTAAGTTGGCTTGGGAAGGGGTTTAAACGGAATCCAATCCTCACCAAACTATAGATCCGGGATGCCGTGGATGCTATAGAGGTGGGTTTTCAATATTATGCCCAACAACCCACTAGATCTAAGTAGATCTGAGAAACTGTAAAATGGGGGTTTTGAAATAATTAGGGTTTTATCAATTTAAGAGTTATGTCAATGGATTGGATCAAGGTAAGAGAAACAAACCTGTGGATCTTACCTGGGTAACCTTGTAGATGCCTTGATGATGATGATCTATGCAAACCCGATCAATTTGAGAAGCTTTGAGGTAATTTCTATGCAATCGATTTAGTCCAAGAAGCCAATGCGCCCTCTCTCCTGCACAACAAACGTCAACAATATCAGATTTGATGCAATCAAGAGATAAGACTAATGCCACAAGAGAAGTAACAGAAAGAAAGCATAGATCACAATGATGCTAATGATAACTCCCTGATGCAAGCGAATGCCAAGAAAGTCGATTTGAAGAAGCCTTGCAAAATCACCCTTGTTGAAGTCGCCCCCCTGTAGACAAACAATGATTTCCAAAAATAGATAGATCTTACCACAAATTCCAAATGCTAGGTTGCAATAGACTTTCCAATCACCATCTAAGAACACCAGATGCAAAGGAGACCACAAGAATTTCCACAAGAAAGTTTTTCTATACCAATAATCCAAGAGCCAAAGACCCCTTAAAATGAGAAGCTCTCTCCTTTAAATAGGAAGGAGAGGCACCAAAACCCTAACCACTTTTTGAATAAGTGGCTAAGATTAAAAGATACAAATGTCTAATCAATGGTTGAGATGAGCTCAACAATAAAATACATGGATCACTAATAAAATATTATATGAGTGGACCAAATCGCCCTAGAAGAGGGGAATCCCACCAAATCATGATGACAAAATATAATAAGGGGCTTATGGTGGGTCCAAGGGGTAATTTTATCCCTCCTTGGTCAATCCCCATAGCACAATAATCAATAAATAATCATCAATGTACCAAATCGTGCCTCCATAATCAAATCGTAGGCCTAAAAAAAAACCTCAGAAATCCTCAGAAAATGCCATAAATGATGGATGCGGGCCCCGATGAAGCTGAAATTGCTGGAGAGGGTGTGGAGGACCCCGATCTATCATCACTGATCATCCCATGCCATAACATTGCCTCAGTAGCCCAAATCGATTTCCTCAATAGCCATTTCTACCAATCCTGAAATGCCTCGGGAAGCGTGAAACTGCCCCAAACTGCCTCCTGGAGTGCCTGCGCTGTCAAGGTGAGGGCACCAGTGTGTCCAGGAGGGGGGGTAATATGGTAAAAACAAGTGGCTGGACCACCCCCTCCATCATCAGCGCCCTAGGTCAACCGGATAAAAATCACATCTGCTCTGACAGGGCCTCCGACAGACCAAAACTGCACTGGGATAGCCTATTGAGGCTCAATCATCACTGTAAGTGCCCGGAACTGAAAACAAACTATCTCATTGGACTCAGAAGGTGCAAATCCATCCAAGATGTGTACTCATACACCATATGAGTCTCTGCATAATCAAAATATATATCCAATATACCGGAACAGGGCCAATAATAATAATCTGTAAATGACCAAACACTGCTGTAAACCAAGAATCATCATCATAACCTTGTAGCTGCTGCATAGAATCATCATGTATGTATACATAGGCCATATATCATCTATCCATGTCATCATAAGGTCCAACCATCTCATGTCCTCTGGTTGACCATGGTCAGACTAGGCCTAACCAAGTCAACATGACCCAATATAACTTAGACCATCATCATAAGCTGCTGCAAAGTGTCTAAGGTTAATGCATGCTCTACAACTTATTCAAATAACAATTATAGCACAAAGTAATCATTACTGGCGATTTAAATCCAAATATATAATGTCATTAATTATTATTATTACTCAGACTCGACTTTCAAGATCATACTCACTTCATAGCTGTGATCAATTTGCTAGTGAAGGGGGAAGGCTAAAATAACTGGCTAGGCTAAGGGATGACTTGACTAACTTGACTTTGTGACACTTTGGCAAAGGGAAAGGGAATACACACCATAGTATATACTGAATGAGCAATAACACAAGGAAAGGCGGTGTCTCACAAATGGATGAGTTGTTCAAAGAGGGTTTATTCACCTTCACAGATGCACACAATCCATAATACAAATAAGGCCAGCAATTGTTTAGATATAGCATTTAAGTTCCATTGCTTTTGGGGCCTGAAGTTTCCATAGCCTTGATCTATGTGTGTTTATAAACACATTGCATAGATTTACATTTATTTTAGGCTTTCTGCTGCAGGTGTGTTTTTAAGGCACTTGTTTACCTGAGCACTTCTAGGTGTGTCATGGATAGCTTGTTTACCTAGGTATTTATTTTTCCAAAAGATATAACATTTTATTTTCATAGCCATTTTCATTTGGCATGCCTTTCATTCATGTGTGTTTAGAAACACATTGCATGAATGGGCTTTTCATACAAGATATAGCATTTCATTTTTCCAGATTTTGTACTCATGGCAGCACTAAAAGTTTCAGGTTTAGCCAACACAACTTTAGTGACTAGGGGGAATTCACAAGGAACTCCAACCATAGGCAAGTTTTGTCACCAACTCAGAACCGAGACACAATAAACAGGGAAGCTCATCCAATACAGAGGCTATAGTGGGGAAAAGATCCTCCATGTCACTAGTCAATTAGTAAGTCATGGTGATAAACTAAAAGGTAGGCCATGGATGGATGAAGACAATGAATAATGGAGCCGACACTAGCAAGCCAAGGTATGGTTGAATGATCACCTCTATTCTCCCTAAGGAGGGTAAAACCAATGAGTATGAATAGTGAACTTCTAAGTCTGAGTAGGGACAATATAATATATATAATAAGATCAACCAGGTCCACACATCTATATG
The DNA here is from genome assembly GCA_027924585.1 of Larix kaempferi. Classification (NCBI taxonomy): domain Eukaryota; kingdom Viridiplantae; phylum Streptophyta; class Pinopsida; order Pinales; family Pinaceae; genus Larix; species Larix kaempferi. The sequence goes on from BSBM01000887.1 coordinate 23,556,468, forward strand.
ATCGCCAGATCATGACACTAAGTGCTAAGACATGCTATAAGAATAAGTATAAAAGCAATATAACCATGAATGCTCATCAACCTGTACCATCATCTGTCCTCTGAAACTGTTGCTGTAACTCTGGGCACTACTAACTGCTCTGTACCAATGGTATAATGGCTACATCGGTCATCTCTCTGAGTGTCCTGAGACTCAGTCATGGCATGGGGAATATACACTGCTGTCCACAATCTGATAGTGATCCAATGTAGATGCTCATCTCGGCATCTTAAATGTAAGGGAACTGGCTGAATAGTGTATAGGCATCAGAAAAATAATGTATGGTAGCCAGGCTACTATGTATGTGATAACAGGACTAAGTTGAATTATTACACATGTTGACTCCTTGATGGACTGGGTTGAGTTGTTGACTCCTCGATGGACTAAGTTGAGTCGTTACACGTGGACTCCTCGATGGACTGAATTGAGTCGTTACACATGTTGACTCCCCGATGGATTGGGTTGAGTCGTTGACTACTCGATGGACTGATTTGAGTTGTTACATGTGGACTCCTTGATGGACTAAGTTGAGTCGTTACACATGTAGACTCCCCGATGGACTGGGTTAAGTCGTTGACTCCTCGATGAACTGAGTTGAGTTATTGACACCTCTCAATGGACTGAGTTGTGTTGGAAGACCTTTCTTATGATGACGAGATGTTCAAGACAAGTCGTGATGCTCAGATGATATCCATATATGTTTTTGCATGATGATACCTCCCTAGCTAAGAGGGAGTGTTGGTGATTGTAGTTGCGCGAGGTCTCCTCATGAAGTCGGCCCCAAAGAATAATAATAATAATTATTATTCTTGTGCACAAAAGGCAAGTCGGGGCCCCAAATTAAGTGGACAAGCCGGCCCCAATAGAAAAGTGAAAAGGTAAACATAACAAGTATAAATAGAGGACACCTCATTCTTTTCTACACCAAGCAAATTTGCTCGAGCAAAGGAGAAGTTCGCTTAAGCAAGGAGAAAGTTATTTTCTGGGGTTCTTTCTTTGGTTTATTCTTCTATGTGATCTCTCTTGTATCGGATCACTCTTATATCTAATTGTATTTGTATCTTGAACTAAAATCTCTGATTAAGAAAAGGTTGCTGGGTTTTCTCCCTCGTGGTTTCCCAGGATAGATCTCTGTGTCTATTGTGTTTCTGTGCATGGTTATTCTTTCATTGATCCTTATTTGTTTCCGCTGCAATTAAAGTTTAATTATACTGCTATCTTAAAATCTAACATGTGAAACCTGTGTGAAGCCAAGAATTCTCATCTGAAGCAATACTGACATGCTGTATGGGATGAGATTGAGGCATTTGATGCTTTCGACATAGTCGCTATCTCGGGAAGTGAAAATCAGTAAAATATGCTGTGGTAGGGTTAGCTGTGGGCTTTGAACCTTGCATGACAGAGCCCTTTTCAATGTACCAAGTGGAACCCATGTTTCGACCATCCGTTCTTGACAATATTGACAATTGGCAGGTATTTGAAGATTATAGGCATATTGTGAATTTTTTAATTAGTTTAAATGAATTTGCCTCTCACTTGATTGATTAGGGACCAAAAGGCAACAACCCAGAGCAACCAATGGTACAACTAAGAAGTAATAAAATCCCTAGAGCTTTGGTACCTTTGGAAAATATTTTTGATGATTTTGATGCTTTTAAAAGTTCAAAGGTGGTTGATATGGATGAATAGGTTATTGAAGTCAATGTGGGATCTAGTCCAAGATCAGTGAAGATTGGTCGAGTATGCACTCCTATGGAGAGAAAAAAGATTGAGGATTTGGTCCGTGAATACAAGGATGTTTTCACATGGTCATATGATGAGCTCAAAACCTGTAGTATTGAGGTTATTAAGCATAAGATCCCTTTGAAAGAACAAGCCAAAACTTTCAAGTAAAGACAAAGGCACATGAATCCAAAGTTGGCCCCCATCGTACAAAAAAAGTTGCAGAAGTTGTTTGAATTAGGGATCATCACTCCTATTCGATACTCACAGAGGGTGGCAAATGTTGTACTAGTCCGTAAGAAGAATGGTGAGATTAGGATTTGCATCGATTTTCAAAATTTGAACCTTTACATCCTTGAAAGATAACTATCCTTTGCCAAGCATGGACTTTGTATTGGAAATAGTCATAGGTGTGGGAATGATGTCCATGTTGGGCGGTTTCTTAGGGTATAACCAACCACTGGTTGATGAAGATGATCGGTACAAAACAACATTCACCACTCCTTGGGGAATGTATTCCCAAGGTTGTTTGGAGCAGGGAGTGCAATTTTCAAAATCTTTCGGGAGTGGAGCATTTTTTATATAATACATATTTTAATATATTTTGATGTATATATATATAATTAGTTTAAATGAATTTACCTCTCACTAGATTGATCAGGGACCAAAAGGAAGCAACTCGGAGCAACCAATGGTACAACTAAGAAGTAATAAAATCCCTAGAGCTTTGGTACCTTTGGAAAATATTTTTGATGATTTTGATGCTTTTAAAAGTTCAAAGGTGGCTGATATGGATGAACAGGTTGTTGAAGTCAATGTGGGATCTAGTCCAAGATCAGTGAAGATTGGTCGAGTATGCACTCCTATGGAGAGAAAAAATATTGAGGATTTGGTCCGTGAATACAAGGATGTTTTCACATGGTCATATGATGAGCTCAAAACCCGCTGTACTGAGGTTATTAAGCATAAGGTCCCTTTGAAAGAACAAGCCAAATCTTTCAAGCAAAGACAAAGGCACATGAATCCAAGGTTGGCCCCCATCATACAAAAAAGTTGCAGAAGTTGTTCGAATTAGGGATCATCACTCATGTTCAATACTCACAGTGGGTGGAAAATGTTGTACTAGTTCGTAAGAAGAGTGGTGAGTGTTACGATGGTACCAGCACCAACGTATCTGTAGAGGTGCCCCAGGGAGAGGGTGTCCTTTTCCTGACCAGGAGGGGTGTTTAGCTAGCTTATTCTGAGGTAGGGGTATGGCGAAACCCTCTGGTTTCTCCTCTAGAAGTACTATGGCTTAATGGCATCGCCGACTGCCTCATAAAAGGGTTTGAAACCCTGAGGTTGGTGTCCAGGGCTTCCAAGGGTGGGTCACTGGGTCACATGACCCCGACCTTGTTTTATCACTCCAGCGGCAGGTTCTTCAGCACTGAGTCATTTGCTTAACCTTTAGAGCACCTCCAGCACCCACTTGGCCCTCCAGTTCACCAGTGCCCTCTCTCTGGGCCCTCCTTCAGAGGATGACGTCATCTTTCTGGGCAGACTGTAATGCTTGATAAGGGGGGGGGGGTGTTGAGGGTTTTTCATCACTGTTGGGGTTAGTTGGGGCATGACGATCCCCCCCGCCCTACATAGTTTGGTCAAATGTGGCCTTGTTCAACCATTTTGCTCATGTTTGGGGGGGGAAAACACCCCAATTTACCCACTCTTATCATTATTTTATATTATTTTTGTTTTAATTTTAAGTTGACATTTTTAATATTAAATTGACCTTATTTTATGTAAAAGTGAGTGTGAGATCATATAAATTCAATATCCTCACTTCATTTTTAGACATCAACTTTTGGGATAATTTCATTATGTCTCCTATTTGCCCTAACTAGGGCTCTTTGAAGGGATGCACTCCTTGATGAAGGTTATTTTGCAAGTTTGAAGCATTTCTTGGTTTTACTTTTGTTCATGCCATTGCTAAGGTGAGGCTAGAGTTGTTTGCTTAACACATGCACTTGGAGGTATCTATACTTTTGGTTTGATGTCTCTTAGTCAATTTGTATGAAAGTGATGCTTGTTAGGGTTGAATGGAAGCTATTATTGCTTCATTTTGTCTTGATTAGCATGTCATTTTTGTCGTTGATCACCATAGCATTCAAGCTTGAGCTTTAGGTCTTCAAGTCTTGCTAAAGCTAGGCTCCCTCAACGAATCCTAAAGGTTGTTGAGGTGAGCCATAGTTTACCAAGCTTGCCAAGTACCATCTCAAGGAGGGTTGTCCCTCTCATTGATGCCCTAGGTTTGGTGAGTAGTTGTCTTTTGAAACCCTAGTTGTTCAACTACTCTTTTTAACCTAAAATCTGAGTTTTGTACATTTGTAATTATCTTTGTTTAAACTAGTTAGCCTAATTTATTTGATTTTTCTGAGTTTATGAGAGTAATTGTTTAATTTTTTGAGTTAGTTGCTATTTTATATGCTAAAAAGCCCTAAAAATTTGTTAAAAATTAATGTCTAAACCCTGAATGCAGACCCTAAACCTAGCTGCAGACATCTTCACAACCCCTGCGACCTACCCTAGGAGACCTCCCTCTCCTTTGCTCTCCTCTCCCCTAGATTCAGCCTCCTCCCTAGCCTTCTTTTCCACCCTCGGCCTCCCTTTGTCACAGCTCGGACCTGACTTTTCAACCCTGCTGCTACTACCCGCAGCTCCCTTTTCTCTTATCCTACTCCTCCTCCACCCTACTCCGTGGGCCCTCCTTTCTCTTCCACTTCTCCTAGACCTTCCACCCGAGCTCCCTCTTTTCTTCTCCTCCCTAGCTTGGCCATTCCTTTTGCTGCTGCAGCCTCTAATCTGCGGCCTTCATCCTGCTCCCTTTTCACCCTAATCCGTGGCCTCATCCCTAAGCCTTCCCCCATACCCTCGGCATCCCTTTTTCCTTGCTTGCTGTCCTCCTTTGCTGGCCCGCGGACTTCCCTTACTAGCCCTTTCTGCCACACCACCATCGCTGCCCTTTTCCAATCCTGTAGCATCCCCTTTTTCCTTTACACAGGCCTGCCCTTTTGGGCAACCCTTGTGTTCCCATCCTTGCCTTACCTGCATACAAAATACAAACAGAAAACTAAATAAAAAGTTGTTAGCTTGTTAGGTACAGACCTCTTTCCTCAGGCTAGTAAGTGCTCTCTTCATAGGTGTTTCTCTTTGGTTAATCTCTGTGGCACTGTAATTAAATTGCAGATCTGGAAGGTGTGCTTGTTTTATGTTATCTTGGCACTAATTTACACTTTTATGTTCTAATGTAATATATTTATCAAATATCTAATAGTGGAGAAATTTTACATCAAAACTGATTGCAAAACACCATTTACTTATGTTGATGAATACTCCTATACATATCTGAATATCATTTATTAATGATTGATTTGCTAGTAAGTATTGACTCTTGGATAATTACTAGAACTGATTCGGACAGACATATATGGTTGGTGAATGACTCATGCTGTTATGATAACTATAAACACATACAGATCTGAAGTTTATCCCTGTCATATTGTACTATAAATCTGAATATTGCTTTTGAAATACATTCAATATTTTTAATGTTAATATGATGTTATTGGATGCCAGTTATTGATGAGACTCCTTATGATAATATATTGGTAATTGGTCAATACATTTCTCCAAGATAATTTTCTGTTGAACTATTTCTGAGTTAGATGCTTTTGCATTTATCCATTGGGCATGCTTACATGACATTGAAACTACCACTTAATGTATATTTGGCTAATGGTTGAGGTTTATTGGCAATATTGTCTTTTGATCCAATATTGATTATTGTAATATATGTGTGCACGTTTCTTACACTTTTGGTAAATGATCCTGAACCTACATTTGGTGGATGGTTATTATCTTTTGGTCCATTATCGACTTACGCGTTTATACATTCCATTGAATGATATAAGAGGATTATTGATTATGATCATATCTTTTGCACTCACTGACATTGATTATAATATTATTGACTCCATTTAGGCACTGGTCTAACTATAAGATTGCATAGAATATAGTTTGCTGGTTGTTCTAGTGTCTTACAAGGTTCCTTAAAGGATACTTCTCCTTGGATGTTTCGACTTCCGAAGAAGTTAGAACGGCGACCAAGGTGACATTGGGTCACTGTTCTTATTTGTTCTTACTGGGAATTAGCCCTGCTAATTTGCCCGGTAACAGTGAGATTAGGATTTGCATCGATTTTAAAAATCGAATCTTACACCCTTGAAAGATAACTTTCCTTTGCCAAGCATGGACTTTGTATTGCAAATAGTCACAGGTGTGGGAATGATGTCCATGTTGGGCGGTTTCTTAGGTTATAACCAACTATTGGTTGATGAAGATGATCGGTACAAAACAACGTTCACCACTCCTTGGGGAACGTATTCCCAAGGTTGTTTGGAGCAGGGAGTGCAATTTTCAAAATCTTTCAGGAGCAGAGCGTTTTTTATATAATACATATTTTAATATATTTTGATGCATATATATATATATTAAAAAACATGCATAATGCCAAATTAGTTGTAGAAAATATGAAAACATATATTTAACCATTTAGTACACATAACAACAATCATCTAGTAGCTATAACTTATAATATTGTCATCAAATGATTAATCATTAACCACATCAACCTTCAAGCTTCAACATATAACATTTTCCATCAATAAACTCTAACAGATAACATAAGCCACGAAATGAAATAGAGCATCATATTCATTACCGAAGAGTTGTAAGATGCAATCAACAATTTAAACTTCAAAGGTCGGTTCAAACTTCAAAGTTCAGGTTAAAACTTAAACTATCATATAATGTTTACATAACAAAGGGCTATGAGCTATCTACTAAGTTTTCCTCCTGCCACGAGAAATTTCCATTTTCTTTTCTCGTGATCTAGGAACAGGAGTAGGAGCAACTAGAAGTGTTCGTGGAACACAATCAATAGTTGCATGCCCCCCATGCAGTGCTGGATGTTGTGAAGTTAAAGGCAAAGCTCCTGCATCTGGAAACTTGCTGGTGGTTGGGGGTGGCATCTCTGTTTTATGAATCTGAGCATTATCATGATCACCCAATAGTTTAGCTTCCAAGCGCTCTAAAGCTATGGCTCTATCTTCCAAATTAGCCTCCTTTGGATTGTTGTCCCAAGTCAAATATGTTCTATCATTCTTGATCACATCACAATAATGAGATAACAACATCAAGTTATATTGCACATAAACTAAGCTTTTTTGCTTGATCTACATTCAAGCTATTTTTTTCATGTTGTGGATGAAGCTGTAGGTGCTCCAACACCTCCTTGCAGAAGAAGTGTTAAAAACATGTGAAAGCACCCTCACTGCCAATTTATGCAGATATGTGGTAGAGGAACCATACATGTTCCACCATTTGATAGGACTCAACCTAACTCGATCTTTGGTTGCATGCATGTTACCAAAGACTCCATGTTCACTAATGTATTTGTTCAATTCACTTCATATTTGAGCACAATCCTCTTCATTAGGGACCGACATGTCTAATGCAAACATATACCCATTCTGCACCTTTGGATCTATGTGTGGTTTGCTCCTAACTCCACCCCTATGTGTTGGTTGGGCCAACCAAGATGGAGAATAATATTTTAGTGCAAGTACATATTCTAGGGCATGGAGTTGAACATTCAAATTATTAAGCTATCTACTGAGTTTTTCTCTTGCCAAGAGAAACTTCCATTTTCTTTTTTTGTGATCTAGGAACAAGAGTAGGAGCAACTGGAGGTGTTCGTGGAACACTAGCAATAGCTGCATAGCCCCCATGTAATGTTGGATGTTGTGAAGCTAAAAGCAAAGCTCCTGCATCTGGAAACTTGTTAGTGGTTGGGGGTGGCATCTCTATTGTATTAATCTGATCACCATCATGATCACCCAATAGTTTATCCTCCAAGCGCTCTAAAGCTATGGCTCCATCTTCCAAATTAGCCTCCTCTGATTGTTGTCGCAAGTCAAATATGTTCTATCATTCTTGGATGCATCACAATAATGGGACAACAACCTCAAGTTATATTGCACAAAAACCAAGCTTTTTGTCCGATTTGTTGGAAGCTTAATCCTCGGATTATAGCTCCACATGTTGTGTACACATGTAAATAAATAAAATGAATATGAATAGACGTAGGAAGACAAAGAGTCTTCAATGGACCTTTTGGAAACTGAAAACCAAAGGTAAGAAAACATTGTATATATTGACATGCTTGGTGAATGAAAATATATCCGGGAGTTATTACCTGTTAGTGGTATCGGAGCTGCCTGTCATAACTCCTGTTCTGCCATTGCTGTGCCTGTCAGACTGCTTAATTTGGCTCAGTGTTCTTCCCCAGGATTTCAGGTTTTCCCTCTGAGCCCTCTCAGTCCTGCATTGTCCGCCCTCATCTCTGCCAGACTTCCCTCTGTGGATTTTGTTGCTTCATTCCCGCTTTGCCTGGTGTGCAACGCCTTTGTTCCATGAATACGTTGGGTCAGTATTCGTTGATACTTTCGAGTTGAGTGAAGATCATCTACCTGCTGATTACTGCCAGGCTTCCCTCTGTGGATTCTGTTGCTTCATTCCCGCTTTGCCTGGTGTGTAACGCCTTTGTTCCATGAATACGTTGGGTTAGTATTCGTTGATACTTTCGAGTTGAGTGAAGATCATCTACCTGCTGATTACAGAACTATTGCTATCACGTTTTTGCCTTCTGCGTATTTTTCCAGAGCTGCATTCTCATTTTGAGAGGTTGCGCTGTGTTCCGTGGTCGATAATTGATGAGAGCCATATTTTGGGAGCAGTGAATAACCATTAACGCTGCAAAACCCATTGGCGCCGCGTCCTTTCTCATCGAAGATTCTGCTCATCCACATTGTGACCGTTAGCCTCATCCATTGGACCTGCGTCCTTTCTCATTGAGCCTTGTTTTGCTTGGTGATGCGTTGCATTCTTCTGAGCTACGACTTCATTCAATAGAACGTGTACTTGCTAGTAAAAGAAGACTAGTGTTGGAGGATTCTCTTTGGTGAGCAGTGTTGAAATGTGTCACCGTGAAGAACTACGCCCTAGCAAAACTGACAAAACCGCGTGCTGAACCACTGCGTGAGAGCCGTGACTCTCCATTTACATGAACCCTACGAGCTGCGTGGTGGAAACTATGTGGAGACTGCTGCACGTTTTGATCGGTTCGACTGCATCGTGGAGATTCGAACTGTAGAACCATGCTTGCTGTGATTTCTGAGCATATAAAATGTAATTTGTAGCAACGAAGAGATCATCATCGAAGTGAAGAGACCTGGGCTCTTGCCTAGACTCGAGCTGCGCGTAATTTTTGTTTGGAATTTTTCATAGTCACTGTGTGTAGATGTGAGGCTGCGACCTCTGCATTATATTATTTGAAGACTTCCTTTGCAAATTGCAAGTTGTTGATGCACATTGCTACTGCGACCTATGGGCGGTGTTAATTGTTGTGTGTGCTACGTCAACCTTTAAAGAGTTTCCCATGGTCTGGAATCTCACCAAAACCACGACATAGAGTTGTGGAGGTAATAATTTTGATACAACTCTAATCTTGATGAAGATTAAATATTGCTTTCAAGTATTTTGTAAGTATTTGAGCTATGATTTAGCCAAAGGTTGTAATGAGAGGGAGAGACTATATGTACTAGTGAGAGGAGAAAACTTGTATGTAATAGTTCTGCAAATGAGAATATTGCAGAATTAAAATAGAGAATTGCAGAACTGACTTGTAACCAGTTTGCAAAGAAGAAAGCAGAAATTCAATCTGCAACCTATCTATTTTCCGCCATACATATTTCCTAATTAGTTGCAGGTCCAAGATGCATTCTATTGCATCTGTTGTTGGTGCTACACTCACCGGTAAGGATACATTTCTAGAATGGTGGAGAAAGATCAAGGCTGCTTATGTCTACAACGACTTGTGGGATGGCATCTACGAAGGAAAGACCACTCTCATCGACGAAGACACTGTCATCTCTTCAGCTCTAAAGCCTCCAACATCAGAGAAAGAACTTGCTATTTGGCAGTCCAGAGACAAGAAAGCATTGGCCATGATTTCTGCCACAGTTAGTGAAGAGGTGAGCTAGCACATTCTTCCTGCGAAGACATGTTATGAAGCCTTAAAAACTCTAAAAATCTGTATGATTCGCACTCTGAAATGGAAATCATTCAATTAATGTTAAAATTATTCAGTCTTGAAGTAAAAGATAATGACCCCATGCTGGTCGCATTTGAAATAAAAACCATCATCTGGTATGAAACCAAACCTTCCACTTGCAGCATTTTGAAAAATCCCTGTATCCCACTTACTCAAACTACCTTGAATCCTTGCAAGCAAGCGACAAGTTCAAAGACCTCACCTTTGAAGTTCTGGTAGAAAAGATTGCAGACAGAGAGAAAGCTTTTGGGAAGAAGACAAGTGAAAGTACTGTTGTCAACTAAGTTGTACTTGGTTGGATTATCAAGCAAGCGGGCAAAGTTGAACATGTCAATGTTCATTTTCGATGATTTGATGTCCAACAGGCCTTTTAAAGGCCCCATTTTTTTTTTTTTTTTTCCACATGTCCATGGCCCTGCGGGGTTTGTAATAAAATGTACTAGCATGGTGTTTTGTAAAGGACTTGGTTCCCTAGGACTTTTTGGCTACGTCAGGTATTCCAAGGAGTTTTTTCACCTATTAATTATGTCTTGCATTAGTGCAAAACATAATTTTTGGGTTTTTCTTCTGTTCCTCCAAAGCTGGAATGCCTGGGGAGGTTAACGGGCCTTAGGGGATTGTTAAAGTCCATGGGTCAATGTATATGAACATGATAGACATTGTTTTTGAGTCATATGGACATGTGCTAAGTCCCCCTAGGTAGTTTTTTAATTTTTGGCGAAAAGTATTTTTTCCGTAAATGAGCCATTTTTTTAATAGTTTCATTAAAAAATATTGTAAATAGCATAAAAATGTTATCTAGGGGCCTTTTTTGCTTTAGGGGTGCTCGTTTTCTAACTCAGAGCACACCCTTTACCCCTAAACCCACTTTTCTAATGTTTAGGTGTTTAATTTTTCACTTATGCTAAAAAAAAACCAAAAAAGTTAAAAAAGTCATAAAAAAAAATGAAAAATGACTTAAAAAATATTTCCAATTTTGGAGGAGTTAGAGGTCTGAAATATTTCAGTTATGTTTTAGGAGTTGTAAGAGTTGATTTTGGAAAGATTCCGGGCAGCTATATTAGTGGGATTACTTCCCCATTTAAGGGGGGCATATTTCTTAAAATCGGGCACCTTCAATCATGGAATTTGCAGCTATGTTTATGGGCTGTCACATGGCTGATTTTTAGCTGATTTGGGGCTGATTTTGGTAGCCCATTACATGGGAGTGGGCAACCCCATTTGCTCCACGAGTTATGCCACTCACTCCACCCATTCCTCCTCAACTTGAGCACCCCCTTTCTTTGAGTTTTTCTATATAAGCAAGTTCACTCTCATTGTTTTCTCATGAGAAGGTGGAACCTCTGCTCTTATCATTGTAATATCTTTGCATTTGTTTATGAATAAAAAGCTTTGGAGGCAATTCTATGTGTGGATTCTCATGGTGTGGATGATCATGTTCTGTTTTTACATATGAGGTAATCTGTGTCTTTACATGTTTATTGATCAATCACTAGCTTTTGAAGGAGATGTTGAGCGAGTAAGGTAAAAATAGTGTAATTTATTTCATTATTTTCACTGTTGGTTATCATAGAGTGCTTAGAGTTCAATGTCATTTTTGTTTAAATGTTTGAATCTAGCTCTTTATTTTAGTCTACACTAGTGCATTTGATCTTGCTTGTGTGAGTTGTCTTTTGTGTCTACAGGTTGCTGATCCGAAGAGTTGGTGGAGCTTGCTTGCATCCATTGGTCTTCAAGATTGATCCAAGGAGAACTAGTTCCATTGATCCCCACGGTGGAGGACTCCATAGCCCAAATTCGAGATATTTCTTCTTCTTCTCATCAACACAAAAAATCTTCAAAACTCTCTTGGTTACTTTGGTTTGCATTTCCCAGATCTTGTTTCTCTTTAAATACCTTCAGTAGATCTGATTTGTATTGTTGGATTTAGTGTATTCTCAAAGTCATATCTAAATCTAGATCTAGCGTTAGCTTACTACTTTTGAAAGTTAGAATTTTCATGCATATTTTAGATAGCTTGAACAAGTAGTGTTTTTTGGTTATAAGTTGTTTATCTAGCTGTTTGAAGAGCATATAATTTGCAGCCATGAAAAGCTTGCAAAGATCCCAAGTAACAAGGCCCCAATGCTTGTTTTACTTGGTTAGATTCCATAATTTTTAACTTAGAATTTTAACTTAGTTTTTCTGGGTTTTTAGCAAGTGTCCCAAATACACTCTTAAAGTGTTTTTGGGCATCTTTTACTGATATTTGCTTGCTGGTTTGCAGCATTTGACGAATAGGTAGAGAGAATTGCTGGCCAAATTTCGAGGATCCAGGCCATCCGGAGCACCTAGATTTTGAATTTTATGAACCGGTTACTTTTCTCTCCTATTTTGTAAGCCACTAAGTCAATTTAAGACTGGGGCATTTCTTTCGCATTGTAACTAAAGTATCAAACGAGAGCAAGTGGGCTAATCAAGCGCCCACACCCCATCCCCCCAGAGGGGAAACTATGTCGACTCAATTTTCGTGGTTTGCAATTTTTTTAGTTTAGATTTCATTTCCGCACTTAATAAAATCAAACTAGGCTTAAAATTAACCTTGTTGGTCCGTTCCATTGGCGGGCCACAAGTTCACTCAAAACATAGTTTTATCATTTTTTTTACAAACTCAAACGCCCCCTTGCTTTCCCGAAGTAGGGTTTCTGTACAAGGGCTTGCCCGAGTACATGCCTGAAAAGAGACTCTTGGGGTTTTAAAAGATAAAATTTTGGTTCATAAAATTTTCCAAAAATACCAAGGTTTTCTCCTGTATGCTCTGTGGCCAACTTGTAGTTCAGTCTGATTCAGTTGGTATGCATCAGAAAGGGGGAGATGACTAGTAATAGGATCTAACACCGCCCCGAATAAAAAAACCTTTATGTGAAAATCCGACACATCGCGAGTATTTTGTTGTCGTGGGGAAATTTCTCAGAAGGCTTGGGACAAAACTGAGTAGTGACCTCTTGGAAACTGTTAGGCTTGCCCTCGTTGGTACAGCATTTGAACACCTCCTTGAGACTCCGATTCAGCCCAAGTCTGAGAGGGAAGCCACACATCAAAATTCCGGACATGTTCCTCGTACCTTTGCGTATATTGGGAACCCACCAGCCGTAATAAAAAGATCACTTTCACATTAATTCTAAAATAAACCAAGAACACTTGCACAAAATTTACTTTTCTGCTCATGCATCTATTTCGACTCCATTATAAGGCACTGGTCTATATTGATATTATTTCATGTTATTGACAAATGTTGCGAATGAATGATGATAATAGTGAATGGGAGCAAATGATGTATTGATGAATGATTGTTTTGCTTTATATAAGTATATGCTGCTTTTATCTTGGTTATCAAAAAATATTTTTTCTAACTCCTAGATTAGACACCTTAGTTTTTATTTTTAGGGTCCACCCCCCTTGGCTTCGCTAGGAAAGCCTAGACGCAGGAGTTGAGTCCCAAGTGACAGCACTTGACTCTGACTTGCTCCCAAGGCCACACCAGTAGCTTGAAGACTTCTGCTGCGTTTTCCCAGGTGTGGAACCAGGCAGCAACATTTTGGCGCCGTTGCCGGGGACAAGTCTTTTTATTCCCGGAATACGACTTTTGAGTTTTTTTTGTTTTTGTTTTTGCTTTGTTTGATGAATCTTTAGATTATATTTTTAATTTTTCATCTGGCGACTCCATTAACCTTTTTTTTTTCTTTTATAAAAGTTCAAAGAAAAACAAAAATAGAATTCTTTGTGAGATTATTTCATATGCATATTTTTATTCTCACATGGCGACTCCATTGAAGGGATAAAACCCTTGTTTCTTATATAGTTTGTTGAGACTGTTTGTGTGTAGATGAGCCTGATGCATTACAGTAAAATCTATAAAGCTCACCTTTTGACAACTCCACTGATTCAGTACTAGATATATCCCATGGTCATTTCAAATGCAGGCTATTGATCTTTGAAAATGGATAATAAAGAGTCTAGTGAGAAAATTTCTGATGCTCATCCTCCCATTGACTTCTCAGGCATCCCTGGTTTCCCTAATTATAATGGTGAAGACGTATCTGATTATCTGCCGGTCTTTTTGGGAGATGATGATGATGTAGAAACCCGACATGTCATGTCTTTTCTTAAAGTTGTGGCTAACTTCAAAGTCTTATATGAAGATAACATAATGGAGATGTTTGTTAGTACATTACAGGGATCTGTTTATCAATGGTATTCTAAAGAGCTTCAAAATAAATGTATTAACTCTCTTTCGAGCCTCCTTAGAATATTTATAAGGCAATGGCATAATAGAGGAACTAGTATGGAAGACTTGGACAGGATCCTTAGAAGGTACTTTATCTTGTTCATACCTTGGATTGAGTATCATAAGGAAGACCCCAATTTTCCTCGTATCATCATGACAGAGAATGATAAATATTGGGAGGTGCCTTTAAGTTATATCAATCGTGTTGATCTCCCTGTAGCACACTATGGATTTAAAGAAGAGATTCAGCATGACCCTATCGAAGAGTTCCATGAAGCACCCTCAGTTGAAGATTTTGTGGAAAACCATCCTCTTGTCACCATAACTGAAAGCATAGAAGATATGGAGTGTTCTCAAATCTATGAAGATGATCACATATGTATCCCTGATTTACCTAAAGATCAAGCCATTATAGAAGTTGACAAAGAAATTCATGAAGGGTCTTCAATTGAAGATTTTTCAAAAGAGCTTCCTCAATTTGCCATTGAAGATTTGGGATTTCAGGATTACGTCAGTGAAAATGGTGACGTTTGTACTTTAGATTCTCCTAAGGAAGCAACCATTACAGAAGCCTCTAAAGAAACTTGTGATGATTTTTGTATGGTTTATGATGACACTCCTCCTTTTTCGTCGCATAGTGGTGAAGTCTTGGACAACATTATACCTTGTAATATCTTTCAAACCAAGCCTTCTGAGGATAAGTATTATGAACATGAGGATGGGCATGGCCAGGGTTGTGATGCAATAGACAAAGACTCCCCCTTCATTTACAAGGATGGGCATGATGATTGTTGGATGGATTTAGAAAAACCCATCTTTGATATATCAAGAGAGGGGAGTGTTGATTTTGAGACCTTGGGAAATTTTGATATGGAAGAGGAGCCTGTAGATATTTCTCATGATCAATCAGATCCATTAATGAGTATTAGTAACGAAGACTTGGATCAACAGTATAACGAAGAGTTGGGTAGCATGAAATCAGTGGAATGTCAGTTTCAACCTTCATCAACACATTCAGAGGTTCCTTATGATTTGGAGCAGCTTGGGGCTTATACTTTCACAGAAATAAACTATCAGAAGAGCCCTTCAGATCAATATGATGAGGTAGTTGGTCTGCCTTATCATTCCGAGTTTTTTCTCAGCTTTATTCAGTCATGGGTAGAAGAGGCCTGCATGAGGACTTACCATTGGGGGAAGCACTTCAAAGATCTATCATATGCTTATGATCAATAATCCAATCCTCCAATCCAGAATTATCATG
Source organism: Larix kaempferi (assembly GCA_027924585.1). NCBI lineage: Eukaryota > Viridiplantae > Streptophyta > Pinopsida > Pinales > Pinaceae > Larix > Larix kaempferi. The sequence continues at coordinate 23,571,966 of BSBM01000887.1, forward strand.
CAGGTTTGCATTTTCTAAATAAGGTATCCTTGTTTCGGTTGGTAACCAAACACAAGGTAAATTTTTTTTATATTGATAAAATGTTAAGATGGTTGCATTGGATTTATCATTTTACTTATCATTTTATTTTGTTATGCTTAGAGTAGGAAAATAAGCTCATCAAATGAACATTTATTTTCAACATTTATTTTTCAGTACTTTCCTTGTTCGTACTTAGAATTTTTTAGTTTTTTTAAATAATAAAACTTATGGTTCATTTGCCTCTTATAAAAACTTGTGCTACTGAAAGGTTTCTTGTCAAGTTGAGATGTTTTTACAGGTCATAAAAACCAGAAATTCTGGTATTCTCGTATGCTCTCCTTGCCTGAAGACCAGATCGAGCACACGTCCTATAGTTGGAGCCAGATGTTGCCAACTAAGTTGTACTTGGTTGGATTATCAAGCGAGCGGGCAAAGTTGAACATGTCAATGTTCATTTTCGATGATTTGATGTCCAACAGGCCTTTTAAAGGTCCAATTTTTTAATTTTTTTTCCACATGTCCATGGCCCTGCGGGGTTTGTAATAAAATGTACTAGCATGGTATTTTGTAAAGGACTTGGTTCCCTAGGACTTTTTGGCTACGTCAGGTGTTTCAAGGAGGTTTTTCACCTATTAATTATGTCTTGCATTAGTGCATAACATAATTTTTGGGTTTTTCTTCTGCTCCTCCAAAGTTGGAATGCCTGGGGAGGTTAACGGGCCTTAGGGGATTGTTAAAGTCCATGGGTCAATGTATATGAACATGCTAGACATTGTTTTTGAGTCATATGGACATGTGCTAAGTCCCCCTAGGTAGTTTTTTAATTTTTGGCGAAAAATATTTTTTTCGTAAATGAGCCATTTTTTTAATGGTTTCATTAAAAAATATTGTAAATGGCATAAAAATGTCATCTAGGGGTCTTTTTTGCCTTAGGGGTGCTCGTTTTCTAACTCAGAGCACTCCCTTAACCCCTAAACCCACTTTTCTAATGTTTGGGTGTTTAATTTTTCACTTATGCTAAAAAAAAAACCAAAAAAGTAAAAAATGTCATAAAAAAAAAGTGAAAAATGACTTAAAAAATATTTCCAATTTTGGAGGAGTTAGAGGTCTGAAATATTTCAGTTATGTTTTAGGAGTTGTAAGAGTTGATTTTGGAAAGATTCCGGGCAGCTATATTAGTGGGATTACTTCCCCATTTAAGGGGGGCATATTTCCCAAAATTGGGCACCTTCAATCATGGAATTTGCAGCTATGTTTATGGGTTGTCACATGGCTGATTTTGGCAGCCCATTACATGGGAGTGGGCAGCCCCATTTGCTCCACGAGTTATGCCACTCATTCTACCCATTCCTCCTCAACTTGAGCACCCCCTCTCCTTGAGTTTTTCTATATAAGCAAGTTCACTCTCATTGTTTTCTCATGAGAAGGTGGAACCTCTGCTCTTATCATTGTAATATCTTTGCATTTGTTTATGAATAAAAGGCTTTGGAGGCAATTCTATGTGTGGATTCTCATGGTGTGGATGATCATGTTTTGTTTTTACATATGAGGTAATCTGTGTCTTTACATGTTTATTCGTGCTTGTTTATTGATCAATCACTAGCTTTTGAAGGAGATGTTGAACTTAGTAAGGTAAAAATAGTGTAATTTATTTCATTATTTTCACTGTTGGTTATCATAGAGTGCTTAGAGTTCAATGTCATTTTTGTTTAAATGTTTGAATCTAGCTCTCTATTTTAGTCTACACTAGTGCATTTGATCTTGCTTGTGTGAGTTGTCTTTTGTGTCTACAGGTTGCTGATCCGAAGAGTTGGTGGAGCTTGCTTGCATCCATTGGTCTTCAAGATTGATCCAAGAAGAACTAGTCCCATTGATCCCCACGGTGGAGGACTCCATAGCCCAAATTCGAGATATTTCTTCTTCTTCTCATCAACACAAAAAATCTTCAAAACTCTCTTGGTTACTTTGGTTTGCATTTCTCAGATCTTGTTTCTCTTTAAATACCTTAAGTAGATCTGATTTGTATTGTTGGATCTAGTGTATTCTCAAAGTCATATCTAAATCTAGATCTAGCGTTAGCTTACTACTTTTGAAAGTTAGAATTTTCATGCATATTTTAGATAGCTTGAACAAGTAGTGTTTTTTGGTTATAAGTGGTTTATCTAGCTGTTTGAAGAGCATATAATTTGCAGCCATGAAAAGCTTGCAAAGATCCCAAGTAACAAGGCCCCAATGCTTGTTTTACTTGGTTAGATTCCATCATTTTTAACTTAGAATTTTAACTTAGTTTTTTTCTGGGTTTTTAGCAGGTGTCCCAAATACACTCTTAAAGTGTTTTTGGGTATCTTTTACTGATATTTGCTTGCTGGTTTGCAGCATTTGATGAACAGGTAGAGATAAATGCTGGCCAAATTTCGAGTGCTGGCCAAATTTCGAGGATCCAGGCCATCCGAAGCACCTAGATTTTGAATTTTTTGAACTGGTTACTTTTCTCTCCTATTTTGTAAGCCACTTAGTCAATTTAATACTGGGGCATTTCTTTCGCATTGTAACTAAAGTATCAAACGAGAGCAAGTGGGCTAATCAAGCGCCCACACCTCATCCCCCTAGGGGGGAAACTGTGTCGACTCAATTTTCGTGGTTTGCAATTTTTTTAGTTTAGATTTCATTTCCGCACTTAATAAAACCAAACTAGGCTTAAAATTAACCTTGTTGGTCCATTCCACTGGCGGGCTACAAGTTCACTCAAAACATAGTTTTATTATTTTTTTTACAAACTCAAACGCCCCCCTTGCTTTCCCGAAGTAGGGTTTTTGTACAAGGGCTTGCCCGAGTACGTGCCTGAAAAGAGACTCTTGGGGTTTTAAAAGATAAAATTTTGGTTCATAAAATTTTCTAAAAATACCAAGGTCTTCCCCCGTATGCTTTGTGGCCAACTTGCAACTCAGTCTGATCCAGTTGGTACGCATCAGAAAGGGGGAGATGACTAGTAATAGGATCTAACACCGCCCCAAATAAAAAAACCTTTATGTGAAAATCCGGCACATTGCGAGTATTTTGTTGTCGTGGGGAAATTTCTTAGAAGGCTTGGGACAAAACTGAGTAGTGACCTCTTGGAATCTGTTAGGCTTGCCCTCGTTGGTACAGCATCTGAACACCTCCTTGAGACTCCGATTCAGCCCAAGTCTGAGAGGGAAGCTACACATCAAAATTCCGGACATGTTCCCCGTACCTTTGCGTATATTGGGAACCCACCAACCGTAATAAAAAGATCACTTTCACATTAATTCTAAAATAAACCAAGAACACTTGCACAACACTTACTTTTCTGCTCATGCATCTATTTCGACTCCATTATAAGGCACCGATCTATATTGATATTATTTCATGTTATTGACAAATGTTGCGAATGAATGATGATAATAGTTAATGGGAGCAAATGATGTATTGATGAATGATTGTTTTGCTTTATATAAGTATATGCTGCTTTTATCTTGGTTATCAAAAAATATTTTTTCTAACTCCTAGATTAGACACCTTAGTTTTTATTTTTAGGGTCCACCCCCCTTGGCTTCGCTAGGAAAGCCTAGACAGAGGAGTCGAGTCCCAAGTTATAGCACTTGACTCTGACTTGCCCCCAAGGCCACACCAGCAGCTTGAAGACTTCTGCTGCGTTTTCCCAGGTGTGGAACCAGGCGGCAACAAGTACTATAGAATCTCTTTGCTTTGCTCAGAAAGCAAAGAACAAGCCTAAAGACTCTTTCAGAGTAGATAGTAGCAAAAGAAGCAAAGGAAGAAGAAATTTCAGAGGAAGAGGAGGAAGAAACAACTCAAGCAAAAGATCAGATGTGAAGTGCACACGCTGCGGAAAGAATGGACATGAAGCAAATCAATGCTGGGCATCTTGGAACTCCATCAAAGGTAGACAACATAAAGAAGATAAGAATAAAAACCAAGAGGGTGGTAAAACCCCTGATTCTGCTCATTGTGTTGTTGCACATTGTAATCTTGGAATTAATTAAATGACTTCTCTTTCACCTTACAAAGATTATTGGCTACTTGATATTGGTGCAACATCTCATATGACTTTTAGAAAATATTGCTTTGTCGAATTGAATGACATTGCGAATGACATAGTATATTTTGCAGATAAATCTAGCCTCAAACCACAAGGAATTGGCTCAATCAGGCTAAAGTTGCCTGGATTCCCTGATTTCATATTAAAGAATGTTCTCTATCTTCCTCAGTTGCAGAGAAGCTTGCTGTCTTTGGTGCAGATTCGACAGCAAGGCCACTCCATCCACATGTTTGATGGGATTGTGGAGATAAGAAAATCCTCTGACAACAAGGTCATCATGACTAGTTATTGTTGGAATTTGTGCAACTTCGGAAGATATTATTATTGTATTTGATTGTACCTCCTAAGGCAGTTGAACTTGATGTAATTAATTATGTAAACCCTTGAAAGAATCAATGTAAACCTTGGGGTGAAAAGAATGCAAAAGAAAAGGCTAAAATTAAATTATTAATTGCCCCACAAGTGAAGTCGGCCTAGTTAGGGTAAAAGCCAGTTTGGCACTTGTATAAATAGAGGTAAAGTTCACCTCATTATTCACTCACTCACTTCACACAAGTTCGCATCACCCAGAGAGAGTTCGCATCTGCAGAAGGAGAAGACTATTTTGGGGTTTCTATCTTTGGAAAGTATTTCCATCTTTTCTCTTTCATTATTATACTCTGTTCTCGGAATTATTATCTCTATATGAAGGTTGCTGGGTTTTCTCCCGTTTGGGTTTCCCAGGATAAACTCTTGTATTATTGTTTTGTGCTTTGTCTTTCTTCTAGTGATCCTATTTATGCATTTGAATTATTATGCTATGAATGTATAAAAAAACTAACATGGTATCAGAGTGGTGCTAGAAGAAGCCATTGCCGGAACATTGTCGGAACCTTGCCGGAACTAGGGTTTCATCTTTTGAAGTCTTCACTCAAATTTTTGGAAGAAAAAGAGCATTAGGAATTTTGCTCTAAGGAGGGCGCATCTTTTGATGAAGACAGAATTCAATTCTGAGATTTTTCATTTTTTGACCTAATTCTACAGTTGCAACATAAATTAGGGTTTCAGTTTTTAACTTAATTTCTCCACAGTTTTGACTTGGTCCTACCTCTACTCAACTCGCCTTGCTAGGGCGCATCTACTTGTGGAGTCAGTTTTCCAAAATTCCAACTTTCATTTTTGACCTAGCTCCTGCTAGGGTTTCTAGTCCAAATCTGCAGACAAGATGATTGGCATGAAGGTTGAAGATCGGATGGAAGGGGCTTCTAACTTTATCTCCTGGAAGCCTAGGGTTCTTCTTCTACTAGAAGAAAATGATCTCTTACAGTTTGTAAATGAGAAGGTTCTAGAACCAGAAGCTGAAGAAGACAAACCTCGCTGGAGAAAGAATGATGCCAGAGCAAGAAGGATTTTGGTGGACTCAGTTAGACACCATTTGGTTCCTCAAATATCAAGTAAGAAGACTGCTAGAAAGATGTTCAAAACTATAAAGAAGCTGTTTGAACACAACAGTATCAATGTATCCATTACATTGAGGAACCAACTATCTAACATGAAGATATCCAAGTCAGAATCTATTGCCTCATATTTCATGAGGATTACAGAACTAAGGGACAAGCTTAGTATCAGTCGAGATCTTGTTGATGATAAGGAGCTTGTCATCACTACTCTAAATGGTCTCCCACCATCTTGGGAGTCCTTCATCCAAAGTATAAGTGGTAGATCCAAGCTACCCAAATTTGACAAGCTATGGGAAGATTGCACTCAGGAAGATACAAGAATAGCAGCACGACAAAGACTTCATGGCACTCAACCTGAGGAGAATCAAGCATTTGTATCCCATGCCAAGAAAGGCAAGGGAAGGGGAAGGAAGTTTTACAAACACAAGCACCAAGATAGGAGATCAAGTCCACCCCCAAACCAGAAGAAGAAGAAGGACTTATCTCAGATACAATGCTACCAGTGCAAGAAATATGGTCATTACGCCAGTAATTGCCGAAACTCAAACAAAAGGAAGCATGAAGCCTCAACTGCAGATGTAGAAGATCATCATCACAAGAAGCAAAGGAATGAAGATCATACAAAATTCCTCTTCATATTAGCTTTATCAGGTACTATCCCCACCACTAGTGATACTTGGCTCATTGATAGTGGTGCTTCTAGACACATGACAGGTTATAAAGAAAATCTTTCAGATTTAGTTGAGAAAGATTCTCATCTCCGTGTTGTACTTGGAGATGATGCTAACTACACTATGAAGGGATCTGGGGCCACCTCCCTTCAGCTAGAATCAAGTGATACATTATGCTTGAGTGATGTGCTCTATGTACCTGGTATGAAAAGAAACCTTATCTCCATCTCAACCTTAGAGGACAAGGGATATAAAGTAGCATTCTCAGAAGGGAAAGTACTTTCTTGGCACAAGAACTCAAGCATGGAGAAAGCCAAGGTTATTGGTGTGAGAGAGGAGAGCTTGTACCGACTGAACACTCCACCAGTCCAAGCCCTAGTCCATGATTCTACAAGCATGGGTGAACTATGGCACAAAAGAATAGCTCATCTAAACTATCGAGCTCTCCTAGTATTGAAGAATATAGTGACAGGTTTACTAGTACTTTAGGTAGACCATGATGGAACATGTAGAGGATGTGCACTTGGCAAGAATACCAAGAGATCTTTTCTAGATAGTGAGTAGTACACTCTGACTTGTGCGAACCCATGACAGTTGCTTCATTGGGCGGATATCATTACTACATGACATTTATTGATGACTACTCACAAAAGACTTGGATATACTTTCTCAAGTCGAAGGAATCCGAGGAAGTACTCAACAAATTTAAAGAATTCAAAGCACAAGTCGAGAATTTGTCAGGAAAGAGGATCAAGGATCCTAAGATCAGATAATGGTGGAGAATACACCTCTACAGAATTCAATGATTTCTGCAAGGAAGCAAGAATTAAGAGGGAGCTCACTGTTCCCTACAACCCTCAACAAAATGGGGTTGCTGAAAGGAAGAATAGAACTATTATGGAGGCAGCTAAAGCCATGATACATGACCAGAGTCTACCTATGTTCTTATGGGCAGAAGCATCTACAACAGCTGTGTTTATACAAAACAGATGCCCACATAAGATAGTGAAGAACATGACTCCAGAAGAAGCTTTCACAAGAGTGAAACCAGAAGTGGGCCACCTTCGGATATTTGGTTGTCCAATCTATATACATGTTCCCAAGGAGAAAAGAATGAAGTTAGAACCTTCAGGCAAGAAGGGAACTTTTGTGGGATACAGTGAGTCTTCAAAGGCTTATAGAGTCTACATCCCAGTATCCAGACAGATTGAAGTCAGTAGGGATGTGACCTTTGAAGAAGAGATGGCTGTCATGAAAGGCCAGGGATCAGACATGGAGATCGATGATGAAGAAATGCTAGAACCAAAGGAGATGAGATCATCTCCCCCTCCAGTTCAGAGGGAGTTAGCAGAAAAGGATGAACCCATTGATCCTATTGATCTAGTTGATATTCCCAGAGATATTGCAGTAGGCCGGAAAAGGCCTAGATGGGCACAACAGACTTTGCAGGATGCAGAGGGGCATGAAGCTCCACATGGTGCTTCTAGAAAGAGAAAAAGACCTCAGAGGTTCTCCGGTTATGTAGCATTGATGAGTAACATCATTGACTCAGAACCAACCACTTATGAAGAAGCATCCAGAAACCAAGTTTGGGAGGATGCCATGGTGGAAGAATATCAATCCATCATGAAGATTGACGTGTGGGAGGTTGTGTCGAGACCTGAGGAGAAGTCAGTAGTAACTTCCAAGTGGTTATACAAAATCAAGCATGGAGCAGATGGGAGTGTTGAAAAATACAAGGCTAGATTTGTTGCCAGAGGGTTCTCTCAGAAAGAGGGAGTCGATTATGATGAAACATTTGCTCTTGTGGCTCGATATACTTCCATCAGATCGATCATTGCCATTGCTTCAGCTATGGGATGGAAGTTGCATTAGATAGATGTTAAGACAACCTTTCTCAATGGTGTTATTGAGGAAGAAGTATACATTGAGCAGCCATAAGGGTTTATTGTCCACAGAAAGGAGTCTCACTTATGTAGATTGAAAAAGGCATTGTATGACTATGGACTCAAGCAAGCACCCCGTGCTTGGTATGGACGGATAGACGGATTCCTGGTGAGCTTGGGATTTACCAAGAGTGATGCAGTCCCCAAACTTTACTATAAGGTTGTCGATGATGAGCCACTGATTTTGGTACTATATGTTGATGACCTGTTTCTCACTGGAAATGAGAAACTTATCGTATGGTGTAAGAAGAAACTCACCTCTGAGTTCGAAATGAAGGATCTTGGATTGATGCATTAATTCTTGGGATTAGGAGTATGCAGAGGCAGAAGGAGATTTTCCTAGGTCAAGGAAAATACACTATAGATATTCTGAAGAGATTCGGAATGTTGGATTGCAAGTCCATGGCCACTCCGATGGATGCACATTTGAAGAAGCTGAGAGATTCTGCTTCAGATTTAGATTTGATTGATCCTACTATGTATCGCCAGTTGATTGGGTCCTTGATGTATCTGACGAACACCATACCATATATATGTTTTGCTGTGAATGCTCTCAGCCAGTTCATGTGCGAGCCAAGGCAGATTCACAGGATTGCTGCAAAGCATGTGCTCAGATACTTGCGTGGCACTATGGGATATGGCTTGAGATATGCTTCAGAATGTGACCTGAGATTGCAGTGGTTTACAGACTCAGATTGGGTCGGATGTGCTGCAGATAGGAAGAGTACTTCCGGATGTTGCTTCAGTTTGGGTTCTGCAGTGATTTCCTAGTGCAGCAGGAAGCAAAATTCGGTAGCACTCAGTATTGTAGAGGCCGAGTATATGGTAGCTAGTACAATAGCCCGAGAAGCAGTATGGCTTCGTAAAATCCTTGCAGGCTTGTTTGGCCAGATTCTAGAGCCAACTGTGATTCACTGTAATAACCAGAGCTGTGTAGATGTCAGCGAATCCTGTATTTCACGACAGGTCGAAGCATATAAAGATTTGATATCACTTCATTCGTGATATGGTGCAGAAAGGTGCGGTCGAATTACAGTATATTCCAACCGACGACCAGACTGCAGATGTTCTCACCAAGCCTCTTTCTAGGATGAAGTTCGAATACTTTTGCGAAAGACTTGGAGTAGAAGAGAACGTGTCCCTCCTTGAGAGGGAGAGATGATATAGAGATGTCTTACCTTGCATTCACCCAGGTGCCTCTACTCGTCTAGGTGCTCAGCCAGGTATGGGAGAAATCCCATCGGCAGATGAGTTGGAGAGGCAGTAGATGGTCGGGTTCACCCAGGTGCCTCTACTCGTCCAGGTGCTCAGCCAAGTATGGGAGAAATCCCATCGGCAGATGAGTCGGACAGGAAGTAGATGGTCGGGTTCACACAGGTGCCTCTGCTCGTCCAGATTCTCAGCCAGGTATGGGAGAAATTGCATCGGCAGATGAGACGGATAGGTAGTAGATGGCCGTGTGATTGCACAGGTACCGCTACTCGTTCAGGTTCTCAGCCAGGCATGGGAGTACCCCATCGACAGATGAGACGAACAGGTAGTAGATGGTCGTGCACATCTGCTCGTCTAGGTTCTCAGTCAGGTATGGGGAGATCCCATCAACGTATGAGACGGACAGGTAGCAGATGGTATAGCAGTTGGTAAATCCTATCTCTCGAACATCCAGGTAGGATGGAGAGACTCTCTTGGACTCGCCGAAGGATTGGTGGAGTTGATGCATGATGACACTTCTCGAAGGACTGAGACTATGTTGACAACCTTCCGTATGTATAGAGATGATGGAGACAGTATAGATGTACAGATGAATCCCAAATGATCGTGATGCTGATGAAGACCGAAGAATACCTTCCTCGTTGAGAGGGATTGTTGGAATTTGTCCAACTTCGGAAGATATTATTATTGTATTTGATTGTACCTCCTAAGGGAGTTGAACTTGATGTAATTAATTATGTAAACCCTTGAAAGAATCAATGTAAACCTTGGGGTGAAAATAAAGCAAAAGAAAAGATTAAAATTAAATTATTAATTGCTCCCCAAGTGAAGTAGGCCTAGTCAACTAGACAAGTCGACCGAGTTCGGGTAAAAGCCAGTTTGGCACTTGTATAAATAGAGGTACAGTTCACCTCATTATTCACTCACTCACTTCACACAAGTTCGCATCACCCAGAGAGAGAAGTTCGCATCTGCAGAAGGAGATCGCATCTGTAGAAGGAGAAGACTATTTTGGGGTTTCTATCTTTGGAAAGCATTTCCATATTTTCTCTTTCATTATTGTTCTCTGTTCTCGGAATTATTATCTCTATACGAAGGTTGCTGGGTTTTCTCCCGTTTGGGTTTCCCAGGATAAACTCTTGTGTTATTGTTTTGTGCTTTGTCTTTCTTCTAGTGATCCTATTTATGCATTTGAATTATTATGCTATGAATGTATGAAAAACCTAACAGTTATGAAGATGGACAGCTATTAAAGTTGAGAGGCTCTTCTGCAAGAATTTAGAACTTTGCCTATATCTCTCAACATGAAGAAGGTAATATGTCATTCAATTTATTATGGCATGCTAGATTTGGTCATCTTAATTATAACAGTCTTAGATTGCTAAGAAAGAATGGTGTATTTGGTTTGCCCACTGTTACCGGGCAAATTAGCAGGGCTAATTCCAAGTAAGCAAAAATAAGATCAGTGACCCAATGTCACCCCGGTCACCATTCTAACTTCTTCGGAAGTCGAAACCTCCTAAGAGAAGTATCCTTATGGAATCCTGTAGGACACTAGTACAACCCAAAAAACTATGTTCTATATGCAACTTATTAGTTAGACCAGTGCCTAATGGAGTCAATAGAAGTTAATATAACAATTAATTACCCAATGTCAGTAGAATTATACCAAATCATTCAATTGAAATGTAAGAAGGTGTCCACGTGTATTAAAATAATCAATACTAGATCAAAAGACTGTATTGCAAACACACTTCAATCATTAACCAAATATGCATTTGTAGTTTTCAATGTCATTCAACATGCAACCTTGTGTAGTTTTCCAGGTCTGTATTTAATTGTAATTATAGCAGCAGAAGTAAATAATTGAAATGATGCAAGGAAAATCATTCACCAATGCCTATCCAGGTAAGCAAATATCAGTCTTAGCATTAAATATCATTCATAGGCGTTTATCATTTAATAGATCAAATGTGTTTTAACTTGCAAAAGTAAACCAGATCTCTATGTAACCACAATCGACTGATTTATAGCAGCAGAAGTAGATATAGGAGTGAAATAATGCAAACGATGTCATTCACCAATATCTATTGTTGTTCAGGATTTCTACCTTATAGTGAGGAGATGGACACTACCAACTGGGCGGGGTTGACAGGTAAATACATTAATTGCATTACAATTAGTTCTTACAAATGACAGAGATCGGGATATCGAAAGACATACCTTTAACCGATGGCTGGTCCTAGCTTTCACTTGATCTCCCGCTTGATCTCTCGCTTGACGAACCTGAAATACAAAGGATACCTTCCTCAACGTATCTTGACCATATAACATATGATGAAATTATAAAGCAATTTAACATCAAATATAATCAAGCATTAAGCCAAATAGACATACAATCTAGTAGATATCTGATTTGGGACAGGAAGGGTATTTCGACCTTTTTATTGTCAAAGAAACATGAATCAATACAATATAGCTGACGTGTCGAGATGTTTCTGCAACCGAGTCCTGGGCTCCTGCTCTTCACAATGACTTGGGACTTTCCTCCAGCATAACAGTGCTTAAAGCCTTTCTTCTAGGTCCCTCTCTCATGGATCCTCCTTGTATTTATGGGACAAGGTAGGCAGTTGGATTCGAGAGGTGGTTGGATTGGGAGGTTGGGGAAATTGCAGAACCAACTTCAACTAATCCCAATTCGTCAAATTAATATATTTTTTGATTTCATCTTAAGATGTACGTGGGTTCCATACAACAAGAGTAGCGTACAGAGAGCAACTTTTGTGCTTTACAACATGCGTTTACAACATTTTGGGAGATGTACGTTGGTTGTCCTTGAGCAAAGTAGGGTATTTTCTCAAGATGTACGCTGGTTGTCTATACAGAGAGGGGCGCACATGAGGTAAAATCAGGATAAACTGTAATATTTTTAGCTGAAGAGTGTACTAGCAACAAGTCATCCAGGTCAATCAAACTCTTCAATCCATAGTGTCCTTTTGTGTGATCAACAACATAATGTGATCACGGACAGAGAAGTGCAGATTTGACCTATAACAGATGCCCCCTAATGTGTGAGGTCAGAGGGAAACGATGGCCGAAATACATTATAAGTCCAAGTCAAAGGAGGAGCAAGAAACCGCAGAACCAAGTCACAAAAAACACCTGAAACAACGATCAAGGTCATTGAGCAATTACATTCTTGACATCATATAGATGTGTAACATGATCTCCGATACATAACTAGGAGATGTATATATAGAGCATGGCCACTAAAATACAAGCGTGGATCCATGTCAAAATAGAGATCATAGCCATGACAACAAGCTGGATCTATGTCTCATGAAGAGCCAAAATGAGTGAGGCTCAGTCTTGCGCAGCTTGGGCGATAACATAAATATGGTGATGCTATCAGAGTCCCAAGGTCTTCATCCAAAACAACCCAAGGTACAAACCTTAACCATGTGAATAAATGAGTTGAAGTCAAACATGGGGGGTATTGTTTGATTACTGGTCATTGATGTATACCGTTAACAAATGCGAGGACTTCCATCGATAATGATAATGGGGTCCAAGGTACCTAGTATGATCCCAACAAGTGTGAATAAGTGGACTTGAAGTCGAACACTTAAGGAACCTGTCGAATAAGAGACATTGATGTATTTCCATTTATTCAACAGTGAGGGAAATTGCCATTGATGACTGCAATCCCCAAGGTACTAACCGAAACTCTAAACTTTGTTCCCAGAGCATAATGAGTTGAGATCGATGGGAAGAAGTCCGCTGGAAGGGAGGCCTTAATGCATCCTCCATCATCCAACACGAGGAACACTCACAGGTATGAGCTGATGTGGAGTAGGACGAGAACAAGATGAAACAAACTGACACCAGGATGGCCGACACATGAAGTCAAGGTAAACTGCAGAATGGCCGACTTAGGCTGTATCCTTGAACAATGAGCACGACACAAAGTGACTTAGGTAGCTTTTAACATGAAGGGGAAATGATATAAGCCTGCAATGTAGGAGACATTAACAGACCCTCCATATGGTTGGAGGAATAACCAATCGGGGGAGTAAAAACTCGGAGATCAGGTTCACCCTAAGGCCAAAAACTAAAAACCCAACCGACATGAAAGACTCAAGTAGGTGCTGTGTTCAAGGACATAACTGACTGAACTGCCTTTGAAATTGGAAAAGATGTGATACACCCTTCTTATCCCTTATTCTTTTTGGTAAAAGAATGGCCTTCTTGTTGTTTTAATGAGTCCAAGAAAGATAGAAAACTCAATAAGTCCAACCATGTAATAAGTTTAACGAGCCCATGGGAGGAAGACTCAGGATCTTCTTCATTTTTTACAGAGTTCGAAGAAGAGATAGACGAATACTCTATAATACTGATCTCTGGATTTTAATATCAAGCCGAGATCTGTTCTTGCTCGCCAGTGTTTTCTTGTTTAAGGAGTCAGAAAAACTTAAATAATTCTCCATACACTTACTCGTGGATTTTAATATCGAGCCCGAGTAGGTTAATGCTTGCCGGTGTTTTCCTATTTATAGAGTTTGAAAAACTTAAACAATCCTCTATATACCCTCTCGTGGATTTCACATCGAGCCCGAGTAGGTGAGTGCTCGCTTGGTGTTTTCATATTTCGAGAGCCTGAAAACCCTAAAGAGAGGCTCCAAAAGGTCATTTTTCATACAGTTAGTCCCCTCCCTCGAAAAAGTATAAAACAATGAGAGGAGAACTCTTCTAGCCACGTATGACTAGAGTATTCCTTTTTCGTAAGTAATCCGCAAAAGTCCGGAAAAGGGTTAAACTTATACTTAAGCGGATGTCGCTTCAAATCCTTTAACGAGTCTGAAATGACAACTATACTCGGCAATCTTGTCATATTTAAAGAGTCAAACAAGAGCGTGAAAGAACTCTATAACGATTTTTTTCGTAAAGTTTTAACGAGCCCGAAAAAGTAAACTCGTGACCTCCTTACTATTTTTAACAAGCCTAAAGGAGATACAGAAAAATGCTCATAACTTCCTTACTATTTTTAACGAGCTCGAAGTGAAGGTGGAAGAAATGCTCGTAGTCTCCTTACTGTTTTTAACGAGCTCGAAGGAAAGGTAGAAGACTGTTCGTAACCTCCTTACTGTTTTTAACGAGCTCGAAGAAAAGGTGGAAGAATGTTCGTTACCTCCTTATTGTTTTTAACGAGCTCGAAGAAAAGGTGGAAGAATGCTCGTAGGTGGGTCAATGTCCAAATGAATGGCGGATTGCATTATAGATCGTAGGAAAACTTCATCAGAGGGAAGTATATTATCCCAGATGGAACACATATCTAAACATTCAGATGGAGTCATCACTTGGTCAATTATTGGGACCCAGTCCCTAGAAGGTAAGCATGAATTCAGAGGCTTCTCCTCAGTAACAATTGGACTCAAGGAACAATATGCCACATAATTTGATTGTGACATGGTAGTGCTTACTGGCGAGGGATATACTTGGTCTATAGTTGGGTAATAAGACGGATCAACAAATGTAAGCTGATCGATAGTGACAATGCTTTCGTTGTGAGGAAAATGCCTCACACGAAAGAGCGTAGACACCACAGCTTGCATAGCATATACGTAATCATGCCCGAGGATCATATAAAATCAACTAAGACTGTTTTTCCACCCAAAGTAACGGGTACTTGAGGGAGGAATCCCAACGGTGCACTAGGTCTTTTATCGAAAGTCAACGACCAATTAACAGCTGGAACAAGGTTAGGAAAACCTAAATCTCTCCAAGCATAAGGGGATAAGATACTAACAGAGGCTCCTTCATCTACAATACGTCGATGAATCGCATGGTTTTCGATATCAACCTTTATTTGAAAAGGTGTAGCAGAAGGAAGACGAGGCCCTGTTAGACTATTCCAATCAAAGGAAATGATCCCAGAGTGTGGTAGGGGTTCACTCGGCACATATGAAGTGCCCCATTTTCAGAAACATCCGAACTGGTAATGCAGAAGACTTCAGGGACAGGTGCATCAGTCTCCGAAGGACTGATGGGATCGGTCGAAGATTGCATCGATTCGATCACTTCACTCTTCGAAGAAGGAGTGGGGTTGACCAAAGATTGCATTGGTTCAACCACTTCATTAACCAAAGGTTGATCCGGATGTTGGGAATCCATAGACAATTCAGGAGTAGAGGATCCTTGAGACATGGACCACACTCTCCGCACCTCTGGAATAGCAGGGCACAGGTGAGTAAGGTGATCTCCCTTACAAATTTTACAAGGGAGCTTTGGCTTCCGTCCTATAAGCTTAGACTCCTTTACAACAACAGTACTCTCAACATGACTAGCATTGGCTGACAGCTTGCCCCCAGCATGACTTGCAGTGGCTGGTTGTTCAGAAGTGGAAGACTTTTGAACTAAGAACCACACTCTTTGCACTTCTGGAAGTACAGGGCACAAATAGGTCAGGTGGTCTCCCTCGCAAAACTTACAAGGGAACTTAAGCTTCTGTTTATTAGGTTTGTCGACAATGTCAACTTTCTCAGCATGACTTGTAGTTACAGTGGCTGATTCAGTGTCTCCAGTATGACTCAGAGGAACTGGTGACTTGTCATTAATATGACCAGTAGTGATCAATGACGTGTCCTCAACATGAGAAACAGTGGTTGAAGACATGCTTTCAGTATGATTTGTAGTGACTGAAAGTTTTCTCCCAGCATGACCTTCAGAGGTTGGGTGGGTGGGTTCAATATGACTTACAGTGACTGAGCGAGTTCTCCCAACATGACCACCAGAGGTTGGGTAGGTGCCCCCAGCATGACCTTCAGAGGCTGGGTGGCGAGGTTCAGTATGATTTCCAGTGACTGAAAGTTTTCCCCCAACATTACCTCCAGAGGTTGGGTGGGTGCCCCCAGCATGACTTCCAGAGGCTGGGTGGCTGCCCCCTTGCTTTGGCATCTTCTTCCTAGTCTTCCTTCGTCTATTCCTTTTAGAGTGCTGGTTACTAGTATTACTACTTTCACCACATGAGGTAGAAGGAGGAGGAGAAGATGCTACTGGCGAAGCGGGCATAGGGTTTTGATGCTCTTGATGTGAGGTGCTTACTTGAGAAGCATCAGGAGCATGCAAGGCGTTCGGAGTGGAAAACAACCAAATCGGTAGCCCTACAGTGAATCCCGGAAGATTCAAGGTAGCCATTAAGGGAGTACCAATGTTCCCAATGAATGGAAAAGCACAAGGATCCCCTTCAATAGAGGTCCCTTGATTGGTGCTCACCGGAATGCTTTCCATAGTTTCCGATTCATCAAACCTGAAATCTCTAAGGCCAACTAAAACAAGCAGCACAAAGAGTACACCACAAAGAGCACACGTACTGTACTCAGGTTGTTGAAATCCAACAGATACCAGTAAAGGATCGTTGGGTCCAGTAAGAGGAGGGTTGAAAGGAGTACTGAACTCTCTAGAAGTTAGGTCCTCAACCTTGACAGTATCAAAGACTTGTCGATCCGGGTTCTGGGCTGTTGTTCTCCAAGAACTTCTGTTTCACCCGTAAGTTCAAAAGAACCATGAGAAACTGTTCTTCGGCGTTGCGGTGGCGGTGGAGGCTCCACAATGGGAGGAGGAAGGTTTTGCAACTTCCGAGACCGACGAAGATGTTGGTCCTCCACAACTATAAAAAAGTAAACTAAGTAAAAACCTAGTGGCCACTACAACTAAGGGGCAAATAGCATACCACTAAAAAATTTCCTAAGTAATCAAACCAATCAAACAGATGGCAAATACTCTCGGAAGTAAGTCTGGGATGATCAGGGCCCAGAACAGACTAACAGAGTATCGACGGTCAGTTACGTGGCGTCCTCCGAAGGTCCATTGGGTGCAAGCGCTTGAATCACCAAACCGCTTTCCCGGGATTACTGCCAGAGGATTACCTTCCACGTCTGTCCGAGGTGAAGTGGGAATAACCGCCCACTCTATCTGTGTAGAATCCTAAAGGTCTGATACTAAGGCTACCAACAATACGAAATAACCTAGGGGGACAGTCGTCAGCCTAGTCGAAACACATGGGCAAGGTAACAAAGCCCGAAGTCCGAAAGGACCCTCGTACGCAAATCAACTCTGGTTTATGGTCAAAAGGAAAGTGAGGGGATATCCTCAACAATTCCAATCTCCCACGGCCTCGTGCTTAGCTTTGGTTTAAGTAGAGTTTCTCAGGACTATTTGATAGAGATGGATTTACCTAAATGAAAGTCGTACTACGATTGTTGAGTAATGAAGCCAGTTCCGAGCAGTTTAAGGTGATTTAAGCTTGGAACTCTAGCCTAAGCTAGTTGATGTCGAGTATTCCTAAAAAGAAAAATGTTGCTAATAAATTTTATTAATAATTCCTTTTAAGGGCTACTTGTTACTCAAGGGTTGTAGTGCGGTGTGTGGAATGGTTCGTTATGAAAGTAAAGTGCAAATGCTTTCAAATTCACAATTTTTTTTCTCTTTTCGTTTATAATTCTTTCAAAAACTTGAAACCTAAGCAATCCTAAAACAAAATATTTTTGTATTTTCCTTTTTAATATTTCAAAGCAAACTATGCTACCTCGAAATAATGCAAGACCTTACTACTAAGCTATTTGAACAATTTTTTGTCTTTTTTGATAAACGTAAAAGAAAGAGAACTTAGTACAAAAGCAAGCAAGATCTAAATATAAAGCGTGTGTAAGACAAACATCTAAATGGCTCAAAGCAAACGAATCAAGAGACTCGATGGAGATTTGACTTACCAAGTTTTTGCAAAAGAAAAACTTGAGGCTTAAAAACAAAGTGAAAAAGAAACAGGGAAAAGAGACACTTGTGACGGAAAGGCAGACCTTACAGGTTGCTCCTAAGTATCAAAACCCTAAGAAAACACTAAGCCAAGCAAAAAGTAAGCAAGCGAACCAAGAATGACTTTAACAACACACGGACTCAACAGAAAGAAAAACTTATAAAGGATTGACTTATTTGGACTGAACTGATAAGACAATCAGCAAGTATCTGAACCAAGTAACCTTTCGAAAGCAACCCTAAGGACTCAAACTTTGAAGTAAAACCCTAATGGAAAGGATAAGACAAGGTGAAAGCGTGCTAAATGTTGCAACAGACAACAAACATTCAAAATGCAGGTCTGTATGACTGCAACAACAACTAGGGTGAAGGTATTGTTATCGCATATATAGTAGCCGGGCTACCATACATTATTTTTCTGATTCCAGTACACTATTCAGCTAGTTCCCTTACATTGAGATGCTGAAATGAGCATCTATATTGGATCACTATCAGATTTTGGACAGCAGTTGTACTCCCCATTGCCATGATTGAGTCTCAGGACACCCAGAGAGATGACCGATGTAGCCATTATACCATTGGTACAGAGCAGTCAGTAGTGCCCAGAGTTTCAACAGCAGTTTCAGAGGACAAATGATGGTTCAGATGATGAGCATTCAGGTATATGACTCAGCAGGTATATCATGCTGTTATGGTTATATTGCTTTTATATTTATTCTTATAGCATGTCTTAGCACTCAGTGTCATGATCTGGCGATCATATAGATATGTGGACCTGGTTGATCTTATTATATATATATTTTTTGTCCCTACTCAGACTTAGAAGTTCACTATTCGTACTCATTGGTTTTACCCTCCTTAGGGAGAATAGAGGTTATCATTCCACCATACCTTGGCTTGCTAGTGTTGGCTCCATTATTCGTTGTCTTCATCCATCCATTACCTACCTTTTAGTTTATCACCTTGACTTACTACTTGACTAGTGGCATGGAGGACTTTTCCCCACTGTAGCCTCTGTATTGGATGAGCTTCCCTATTTATTGTGTCTCGGCTCTGAGTTGGTGACAAAACTTACCTATGGTGAGTTGGATTTCCTTGTGAATTCCCCCTAGTCACTAAAGTTGTGCTGGCTAAACCTGAAACTTTTAGTGCTGCCATGAATACAAAATCTGGAAAATGAAATGTTATATTTTGTATGAAAAGCCCGTTCATGCAATGTGTTTTTCAACACACATGAATGAAAGGCATGCCAAATGAAAATGGCCATGAAAATAAAATGTTATATCTTTTGGAAATGTAAATACCTAGGTAAACAAGTTGTCTGTGACACACCTAGAAGTGCTCAGGTAAACAAGTGCCTTAAAAACACACCTGCAGCAAAAAGCCTAAATAAATGTAAATCTATGCAATGTGTTTATAAACACACATAGATCAAAGGCTATGGAAACTTCAGGCCCAAAAAGCAATGGAACTTAAATGCTATATCAAAATAATTGCTGGCCTCATTTGTATTATGGATTGTGCGCATCTGTTAAAGGTGAATAAACCTTCTTTGAACAACTCATCCATTTGTGAGACACCGCAATTCCCTGTGTTGTTGCTCATTCAGTATATACTATGGTGTGTATTCCCTTTCCCATATCCAAAGTGTCACAAAGTTGAGTCAGTCAAGTCATCCTTTAGCCTAGCCAGTTTATTTTAGCCTTCACCCTTCACTAGCAAATTGATCACAACTACGAAGTGAGTATGGCCTTGAAAGTCTAGTCTGAGTAATAATAATAATTAATGACATTATATATTTGGATGTAGATCGCCAGTAATGACTACTTTGTGTTATAATTGCTATTCGAATAAGTTGTAGAGCATGCATTAACCTTTGACACTTTGCAACAGCTTCTGATGATAGTTTGAGTTATATTTGGTCATGTTGACTTGGTCAAACCTAGTTTGACCAAGGTCAACCACAGGACATGAGATGGTTGGACCTTGTGATCATATGGATAGATGATATATGGTCTATGTACATGTACATGATGATTCTATGCATCAGATATAGGTTTATGATGATGATTCATGGTTTACAACATTATTTGATCATATACAGATTATTATTATTTCACCAAATCCGGTATATTGGATATATTATATGATTATGCAGAGACTCATATGGTGGTATGAGTACACGTATTGGATGGATTTGTACCTTTTGAGTCCAATGAGACAGTCTGTTTTCAGTTCCGGGCACTTACAGTGATGATTGAGCCTCAGTAGGCTAACCCAATGCAGTTTTGGTCTGTCGGAGACCCTGTCAGATCAGAGAGGATTTTTATTTGGTTGACCTAGGGTGCTGTGCTTGGAGGGGGTGGTCGAGCCACTTGTTTTTACCATATTACACCCCTCCCGGACACACTGGTGCCCTCACCTTGACAGCGCAAGCACTCCAGGAGGCAGTTTGGGGCAGTTTCACGCTTCTCGAGGCATTTCAGGATTGGTAGAAATGGCTATTGAGGAAATCGATTTGGGCTACTGAGGCAATGTTATGGCATGGGATGATCAGTGATGATGGATCGATGTCTTCCACACCTCCTCCAGCAGTTTCAGCTTCATCGGGGCCCGCATCCATCACTTATGGCACTTTCTGATGATTTTTGAGGTCTTTTGAGGCCTACGATTTGACCATAGAGGCACGATTTGGTATATTGATGACTACTTTATTATTATTGTGCTATGGGGATTGACCAAGGGTGGCTAAAATTACCCCTTGGACCCACCATAAGCTTCCTATTATATTTTGTCATCATGATTTGGTGGGATTCCCCTCTTCTAGGGCGATTTTGTCCACTCATATTATATTTTATTAGTGTTCCATGTATTTTATTGTTGAGCTCATCTCAACCATTGATTAGACATTTGTATCTTTTAATCTTAGCCACTCATTCAAAAAGTGGTTAGGATTTTGATGCCTCTCCTTCCTATTTAAAGGAGAGAGCTTCTCATTTGTAAGGGGACTGGTGGCTCTGGATTATTGGAATAGAAAATTATTATTGCATTTATCTCCAGTGTTGTGGTGAATGTTTTTGGTGTTCGTTCGTTGGTTCTTCCTTTGCACTGAGTTATTGAAGATCTTGTTTGCCATATCTTTTGTACCATGTTTTTGCATCTACAGGTGGAGGCCGATTTGCTTTGAGGAGGAAGTATTGGTAGGGGAAGAATCTCCTTACTTCTTCTTTGGATCTCTTCGTTGGTAACAGGGAGTATTACTGTCCCAGGACCTTCTATTCTATGTTATCATTGCATTTTACTTGTATTTCCTCCATAGTTGACCTCTCTGATTGAAATCGATTTTCCTTGGATTGACAGGTAGAGGAGGGCGCACTTGTGCGCTAGGGCATCAATTTGGCAAGCAAAATCAACAATCTCTCATTTGATCTCTGCGGGAATCTTCCTCAACATCAAAGCATCTCTCTTCATCACTCAGGTATGATCTCAAGGTAAGTTCTATCTCCATGATCTATCCACTTGTCTAAAATATTTAAAACCCTAATCAATCAAAACCCCATTTTTACATTTTTTCAGATCTACTTAGATCTAGTGGCTTCTTGGGCAAGAATTTGAAAACCCACTTCTATAGTATCCACGGCATCCCGGATCTATAGTTTGGTGAGGATTGGCTTCCATTTGACCCTCTTCCCAAGGCATTTAGCCTCTCCAAGCAAGGGCGCACTTCCTAGTTTGGTGAGTTGACCTAGATCTAGTATGTGGGTAGGTGAGATCTCGCTTGATTCATGATCTACACATCCAATAACCTACCTCCAGATTGTCACTTTTCTGATTTCTACCTTGTGGGCCCTATTCCACATTTTAAGGGATTTAATCCCCATTTTGGACCACTTGGTATCTTCAAACTCAGATCTAGTAAGATCTAGCCATCAGATTGCCTTGAAATTGTAGATCCACACTCCTACTTGACTAACCTACCCGGATCTAAAGTTTGGATGCCATTAGACTTGTCTTGACCCACTTAACCCACATTTTAGCCTCCTTGGGTAAAGTCGCACTACCTTGGAGAAGGGAGTTGTCCCACTTCTAGGACGTGGGTACTTGAGATTTCAGTGGATTTGGAATGGAAATAATTCGAAACCTAGGTCTAGTAGGTCACTTTGTCAAATCTTGCCTTGGGGATAGCATTCCTTGTTTTAAGGGATTGTGGTCCACTTAGGTCAAACCTAGATCTAGACCTATTCATCCATCAAGACTTTAATTTCCCACTTGTCTCATGCAACAGGAGTCCTTAACCACAAGTTAACCTTACTTTGACTCCATTATCCCAATTCCCAAGGCACTGGTCTCTCTCCAAGTCAATTCGACTTTCCTAGATTGTTGGATTAACTTGTGGTTTGACCCTTGTGTGGTGAACTACACCCTTTGATGCCATCATACTTAATGATCAAGCTTGTCACTTGTACTAGTTAGCCCCAATTCAACCCTAAACTACCCTGCATTGGACACGGTTCCCAAGGCAGTGGATTTTCTCACATTGAGCTAGTACTTCAATCCTGGATCCTATCTCACAAATCATAAGTCACTCTCACATCAATAATGAACCAAAGCTATACTCATTGAACCCCTCACTTGTCTTGTGACTTCATCCTTAGGTCTAGGATAAACCATACACCTTACTTCACTTAGAGTTAACTTGATTTGGTGTCTTGGTTTTGATCTCTCCTGTCGGGAGTAGATCGGGTCTCCCCCTTTGTTGTCTGGGCTAGATAACATAAAGCGAAGGTTGCCTCGACTGGCGTGACAACCATCTATTGGAGGTCGAGGTGATCGTGGTTGCACCTTTTGAGTTGCCCTTCCCTATTGCCATCCATGAGTGGATACATCCATAGGGGTAACTACAGTTTGGGTGACAACAGGAATTCAGCTATGTCAAAAAGAGAATAGTGCACGAACTTCAAAAAGGGCTAGTAAGCGGCAAAGACACTTAATCAAAGACTCAAGCAAGCAAAAACAAGCTAAAAGAGATTGGGGAGGCAAACAAGACTCAACAGAGACATAGGAGGTCTCAGGGGTCAGTGAAGACTGCAAAGCAACAGGCTGGAAAAGAAACCAAAGCTTGGAAAACAAACCCTAACAGCAAACTGGACACTACAGGAAAATACATTACTGTGCAGTGTAGCAACCAGCGTACATCAGGAGAGGTACGCCACTGTGCAGTGTAAAGAGGGGCGTTTATCAGGTAACAAACGCTGCTATAAGTAGGGAGGACCAACGTACATGCCTCAAAAGGGTACAAACAGGCTTTGCAAATAGTCAAATGAAATGAATCAAGCACAAAGGATAGGTAACAAAGACCTACAAGACCTCTCAGACAATCAAAAAGACTGAAAAATGGGCTGGAAGAAAACCTAACTAGGTCTCTTAGAGCAAAAAAACACACGGTTACTCCCCAACGGAGTCGCCAGTCGGTTGTTCAGGATTTCTACCTTATAGTGAGGAGATGGACACTACCAACTGGGCGGGGTTGACAGGTAAATACATTAATTGCATTACAATTAGTTCTTACAAATGACATAGATCGGGATATCGAAAGACATACCTTTAACCGACAGCTGATCCTAGCTTTCACTTGATCTCCCGCTTGACGAACCTGCAATACAAAGGATACCTTCCTCGGCGTATCTTGACCATATAACATATGATGAAATTATAAAGCAATTTAACATCAAATATAATCAAGCATTAAGCCAAATAGACATACAATCTAGTAGATATTTGATTTGGGACAGGAAGGGTATTTCGACCTTTTTATTGTCAAAGAAACATGAATCAGTACAATTTAGCTGATGTGTCGAGATGTTTCTGCAACCGAGTCCTGGGCTCCTGCTCTTCACAATAACTTGGGACTTTCCTCCAGCATAACAGTGCTTAAAACTTTTCTTCTAGGTCCCTCTCTCATGGATCCTCCTTGTATTTATGGGACAAGGTAGGCAGTTGGATTCGAGAGGTGGTTGGATTGGGAGGTTGGGGAAGTTGCAGAACCAACTTCAACTAATCCCAATTTGTCAAATTAATATATTTTTTGATTTCATCTTAAGATGTACGTGGGTTCCATACAACAAGAGTAGCGTACAGAGAGCAACTTCTGTGCTTTACAACATGCGTTTACAACATTTTGGGAGATGTACGCTTGTTGTCCTTGAGCAAAGTAGGGTATTTTCTCAAGATGTACGCTGGTTGTCTATACAGAGAGGGGCGTACATGAGGTAAAATCAGGATAAACTATAATATTTTTAGCTGAAGAGTGTACTTCTAGCAACAAGTCATCCAGGTCAATCAAACTTTTCAATCCATAGTGTCCTTTTGTGTGATCAACAACATAATGTGATCACGGACGGAGAAGTGCAGATTTGACCTATAACATCTATCATCAACAAGGTTCATGAGAGTATCAATATAACCATTTAGCAATAAACCTTAGATCACTTTCAGGTCTTTAGTATAGATGTAACCTTTGTAATGCTGACTAATTCAAGATAGGTTTGAATATCATTTAATTGTCACTATGAGTTCAACATTCAACATAGACAATCATGAATAACTTCTATATGTTATCAGCACTAAATGCTTGACACTTTAACTTCAATAAGGCCAAGAAACAATGCTAACCCAATGTAAAGAAAGCATTTTCCAGATCTGATCAAGGTAAGTTTTCAGAGTTATAATTACATATAAAATTACTTTAAAGGAAGCACAAAAAAGGGCAAATTACCAATAAACTGATTACAACCCAATGCACTCAAATACTAACTTTAATTCTGTTCTTGTGTTGCAGGTGAGGACAAACTTAGGGCAACACACAAGGTCTGCAATTTTAATTGCAGGCCTGTGTTTGCTTAGGGTGAAGCCTCGGTGGAGATAGGAGTGGAAAGGAAGGGAGGCCAAATGGGAAGGGGAAGGACTGAAGGTTGGCCGAGTGAGAAAAAGGAAAAGGAGGTGGAGAAGATAGGGAAGAGGGATAGATTGTGGAGAAGGGCTCAGACAGGGCAGCGAAGGATGGGAGAGGTAGGCCGAAGGTGTGGAGAGGATAAGGGAGGAAGGCCGAGGTGGAAGGATGCTAGGGCGAAGGTAGATGAGCAGGGATGAGGTTCGGGTGGAGCAGCAGGGTTCGGATGGAGGAGCAGGTGAGACCAGTAAAAAAGGGGGGCAACGAAGTAGTTAAGAGTGGGTCTCAGGCTATTATGCTGTTGGGAGCGTGGAGGGGGAGCGAAGCGAAAAGCGAAATTTTCAAAAGCTCCCGTTTTGGGAGCTTTTCGGGAGTGTTTTTTATGTAGTATATATTTTAATAAATTTGGATGGATTTATATTTAAAAAACATCTAGGATGTTCAATTAGTTATAGAAAACATGGATTAAACCATATAACATCAATCATCTAGTAGTTATAACTTATAACATTATCATCAAATGATCAACCATAACAACTTTTATAGGAGCTTGGCAAAGAAGGGAGGTACCATAACATTGTCATCAGATGATCAACCTAGTAAAGGAGCTTTTAGTATAGGAGAGGTAGGGAGCGCCTCGAGAGCGCCATGGGAGCATTTTGGGAGCGAGCTTCCGAAGGAAGCGAGCTTCGGGAGCGGGAGCGAGGGGGTAGGGGGGGCTCCCACGCAACATAAAGTCTAAAGGGCACAAGGATGGGAGGCTGAGTACAAAGGAAGGTAGAGTGAAGGAGAGGAAGCCCTAGAGAGGTAGGTCGCAGGCCTGGAATTAGGGTTTAGTCTTACAAAATCAGAGTTTTAAAACTAATTTAAAGTTTATAAAAATGCATAAATGATAACAAAAAATAACAAACTAATCTAAGATAATAATTGCAAAAAATATACAAAACTCAGAAAATTAGTTAGTGAAAAAATGGTGAACAACTTAGGGTTTTTAAGCCATCCATGATCCGACCTAACCTAGGGCTACCAAGGGGATGAACCTCTTCCTTGAGATGGTACTTGCCTAGTTTGGCAAGCCAAGAACTTCTCCAACAACCTCTAGGGTTGGTTGTGAGATGCTTGGCTAAAGACAAATCTAGGAGACCTAAAGCTCATGCCTTCCTTGCTAGGGCAACAAAATACTGAAAATTCTACTAGGCTAGGGAAAATGTAGCATTACAACTACCATTCAACCTTAGACAAGAATGATTTCAACATTTAACAAAAAGACATCATAAGAGAAGACATAGATACCTTTTTGTGCATGTGTCAAGCAAACAACTCTTAGCATTACCCAAGAAAAGTGCAAGAAACAAAGATCCTCCAATGATCAATCCCCAAACAAGTTCATACATTCATCCTTTAGGAAGTGCACATGCCTCAAAATGCCCAAGGAGGGTCGAAATCAGAAAAAAGTTGTTTAATCCCAAAAGTTGATGTTTAAAATGAAGTGAGGAGAAGGTTATTTATACCTTTCTCACACTCACTTTACAAAAATAAAATAAATCCAGGTCGACGTTCCTTTTTAAATGTCAATTTAAATTTATAAAATGTCAACTTAAAAATATAACAAAAATAATATAAAATAATCAACTGAGTGGGTGAATTGGGACTTTTTCCCCAACATTCACCCCTGCATGTCTAAAATGACTGAAAATGGCCACATCGGACTGAACTGAAGGTTGAGATGCGGAGGGGGGGTCGTCATATCCCTACTAACCCCAAAAAACATTGAAAAGCCCTCAACGCCCCCCCCCAGAGCAAGCATACTGCAGCCAATGAAGGATGAGGCCATCCTCTGTGGAGGCTAGGGAGAGATGGCGTTGGAGCTCTGGAGCAGCAGGAGGGTGCAGGAGAAGACCTGGGTCTATGGCATGGGCCCCAGTGCTGAAGAAAATCACACCATCAGTGTAAAAGTAATGGGGGGAGTCATGTGGTCCAATGACCCATCTCCAAGACGTCCAACAGAAGAGAAGGGTGAGATTCCCAAGAAATTGTCTAGCTGCGATCAGGCACGAACTTCGAGGCAGGAGGTTCAGAGTTAAGTATGTGTGATTGTTGGAAGAAATTCTGCTATACTTCATTGTAAATCTGCTCAAGTTTGGAGAACTTCTGGAGTTGTCAGAAGTACTCTATGTTTTAGGGATGAAGGATAATAGACTCTCAGTGCCAACCTTGGAGGATGCGGGGTATGTAGTGCTGTTCAAGAGTGGACACATATTTACATATGCATTGGGAGTGGATCCAGTTGAGCAAGTGTCAATGGGTCATCAGGTGGATAGGGAGTATGTAGTGCGTGGCCAACCTACATCAAGAGGATCTTGGGGGATATCAGATTCTACATTTGTGTCTGAGACAGACAAAGAGTGAGATGCTCCACGGATTGAAGTGGCGTTGGGTAGTCAATCCCTAGTTCAAGGGAGTGAGCAAGAGGCTACTTCTTCTAGTTCTGGCAAGAGGGTTAGCTGGTACGATTTGACTCTAATGGAGGCTCAAAAGTGGGATGAGACATGTCAGAGCAAGAGAGTCAGGCACAAGTCTTCAAGATCAGTAGAGGGACAACTTCTAGAGTCAGAGGGAGATTCTACAGCAGATAGCATGATGCATCTGGAGAGGGATTCTAGTGGAGGACTTGTTAGAAGGACTTCTCTCACTAAGAGGGAGTGTTGAGATTTGTATCTCGGAATGCCCTTCATGTGATCATGCCTAGCATGAAGGGACATTAATTGAGTAGGCATGGATTTATTGTGTGAGAAACACTTTACTGGTCATCATGGTGTCAATGGTGGAAGCATGCAGAGAGTTTCGTGACTTTTACCTTTTGCATGTGCGATTTTTTTTAATGTGATAGTGTGATTTTTTAATGCGGAAGTGTGATTTTGCATGCAAAGCAAATTAGGCATTTGGAACCCTAATCAGTCACTAAAGATTATAAAAAAAGCAGAGGGGTAAAGGTAATGACACTCAAGACAGATCTTCAGAGATTGAGGAGCCAAAGAGAGAGGGCGCACTTCTGAGAGAGAAAGGCACATTTCTTGAGTGGGGGTGCACTTCTGAGAGAGAGGGCGCAATTCTTGAAGGTGAGAGGGCAGAGAGAAGCAGATGGGTCATCCGTTAGTGATTGAGGAGGGAACAGTTAGATCTCATCAGAGATTGATTGAGATAGAGAGAGGGGCGCACTTCCAGGTAGAGGGCGCACTTCTGAGACAGAGGCGCATTCTTCTTCAGAGCAGACCAGACAGAGGGTGCACTTCTACTGTTGGAGGATAGTAGAGGCAGAGGGTGCACTCCTTCAAAGAGAGAGAGGCAGTTACTTCTTCCAGAGATTGGTAGAGGCAGTCCATCGGACATTTCAGACAGAGCAGAGCAGAGGGCGCATTCCTTAGAGCAGCAGCTGCAGATCTTGGGCTTGTCCCATCAGGTTTCTCTTCTTGTATAAATTTCTGATTGTAAAACATCCATAATTCTCTCTGGCTTGAGATTGAAGAAAGCCCTAGTTTACTGGTTTTCCCCATTGGATTTTCCAGGGTAAATCATCGTGTTACATTGTTTCCAGTTCCGCAGCGCATGTTAGACAAGTTTAATGAGTTTATGTATTGCCGCTATCATATCTGAGATTTCTTTCTGTGTATGTATCTGGGAATTGTATTGAAAGTAGTTAATCAGAGTTAAGCTCAGAGATAAAATTAACAAATAAAATACTTGGTGGGTGAGGACATCTTGCATATCTTTATGCTTTTTCCTATTATGGAAGTCACCTCGACAAACTTTTATGGAGCGTGAATTTGGTAAAACAATTCTTTTTCCTTTATGTTATCCATGGAATGTTCTTTAGGAATGCATTATTTCTATCTGCTTGGTTAAATGCACATATATTTCATTCCGGGTAATAATAATATCCTTAAGTGTTGGAGTTTATCTATGCTAGTAATCTCCTTATTTATATTTCTGCAGTATGGGACAGCAAGGAAATGGACTGTTGTTGCTTGTAGTTTTCAGCCTCACTAGCCATTTTTCCTCATTAGGAAAGCCTTCCATTAAGCCTTGATTTGACCCCATTTTCCCAATGATAAGACACTAATCTCTGGTCCACTCGTCTATTCTATTTCGTTAACACATAAAACTGTTTTGCTGGAACTAACTCTTCATTTTACCTTACAATTCATTGCCTAAAATTCTAGTAATCCTATTCTAGGGAAGCCTCCCTTGAGCCAGAGGAGAGCTGGCCTAAAGTGTGAAGAGGGCTTGTGTGGTGACATTGGCAATTATCTCAAGAAGTGAGTTTGAGAGGTATCACCTCCCAAAAATACTGGTGAGAATGTAACCTCGCTGGTCATTTGGAGTTAGGATGCCAGGTAGTTGTGTTGTCAATTTGTGCAATTGGTAAGTGATGCTATCATTATAAGCTTGAGCATTGATGATGTTACTTAGGTAAAAATTCGTCTCCACAAGCAGTCTTCATATGTTTAAAAATTTATTGATTCATTTGCCTTACAAATTCAAAATGTTCATGGTTTCTATTTTTTAAAAGGAATGCAAAGTTTATAATCAAACTAATAGACGAATACCTTTTGATCTGTAATGTAACTTTTGAAAATTTGATGTGAATCGTTTGCTGGAAAACATTTATAAAATAATTGACTATTGTAAAATTTGTTCAGTGTATTGTTTCAACTTTCAACTATCACTGGAGGGTTTGATAGGAAGTTTGGAAGAACTAGTGGTTCAACTTAAATTTTTGTTGTTGTACTAACTTGTTTTGTATTAAGTGCAATTAAATACATATTTTAGAGGGATGCTGTTTTGTGACCTTGCATCCAAATAGAGAAGAATATATGGAATTCTTGGTTTAATAATTTATTTTCCTGCCAATTGGATAGCACTAACTTTAATTTTGTAGGATTCTCCCAGCGGCATTGAAAGTTTTGTCATATTTGCCACTACCCTATTCAATTCTCAGCTGTTCTCAAGTTATTCCAACTCCGCTAAGGGATGCCATTTATGACTATGTTGCCAATCACCGTTATGATTGGTTTGGAAAATCAACGGATTGCATTATACCAGACAATGAAGTGCTGGACCGATTCATAGATAGAGAGGAAATGTTAAAGAGGCAAAGAACCAAGTTGTAAGACAGTTCAGGGGGCACAGACTACAATGTGGAAAGACACAACTGATCAAATATGTGCCAGAGCTATCATGAGTTCTGTTAAGGCTTTTTCGATTTTGTATTTGTATTTGGTTGCCATAATTTAGATTTCTCTTCTTTTAGAGATGTAGCTTTTTGGGTTCTCCTTTTGCAATTAAACATGACAGCATAAATAAACATTGAAGTCATTTAAGACTTCTCTGCAGAGATTTACAGAAATTCTCAGGTATAGTTGGCTTGGGTTTTGCTTGAAATTAGAGTGAAAGACTGCTTCAGGGTCGCTATTACTGACATCAAACAGAAATGAGTTTCTTGGCTTTCCTTTATAACTTTATGTCTTGTCCGTAGGCATCTGCATTATATTGCCCAGTGCTTGGGTTGGTGCCACGTTGGTGCAAGAAAACTTGTACATCAACTACATTCACGTTGCTGATGCACATATGTTCTGTGAACCTTTAAAGCAGGGCAATATTTTGTCAAAATGATTCTGTATGAATTTCTTTTGAGATATTTAAATGTTCGAGCCTAGAGGAGAACTGATTGCAAGTCTCTTATAAAAGTTTAGAAAGTCTCTTATAAAAGTTTAGATCTCTCACCTTTCAATTGTTTTCATAAATATCTTCGTTTTGAACTTTTCAGTCAACCTTATATGTTCTGGGATTGTCCTTTATTTTTGTGATCTCTATGACAGTAATATTTTTGAGTCACACTAATTGTCCCTTGGTTATCAGAAGTCATGGCAAGATGAATATTTACATGATATAAATGCTTTTTGACTGGGTTGTGACTGGAACCCTTTTGAACATCTTAGTTTTGTTAGAAAGTTAGGTGGTCATCTCTTCAGTCTTGAATCAAGCTGACTGCATGGTTGGGTCTCTTCTTTAAAAAAGTACATGTCAAGGTGGTGGGATTTAGATTATCATACCTAATTTGTAGGGCAATTTGGATGAATAACTGGTAATCCCTTTAACTGCTTTATTGGGATGGCTGAAAAAGATCAGTTGGAAAAAATTATTTACCGTTTTTATTTAATTAAATACAACATGATTGAAATTTAAATTTGGATGTCAAGTGGACTTTTTGACTTAATGGTTTTGGATTGACTTATTGGCTTTGGAAATAGACAAAAAAATTACTGTCAGAACTCCTGCAAGTCAGCATCCAAGGTTTTTTTTCTTCCTGAAAAATACTTAGCATCAAAGATTTATCAACCCATACACTGTAAAATGCCTTTTCTTCAATCTGATATTTCATCTTGTATAATACGAATGCTTTTGCCTGAAATGGCTGCATATCATATTGTTCTGAACTTGCTGCATTATGTTAATTCATTAGGTATGATCGGGGATATTATTTTAATGCAAGAAGCTCTGCACTCAAGACGAAGATTTCCCCCACAGACAACGACATTTAATGTTGCCTTTAGATTCATTGCACCGAGAGTAGCGAGGTGCTTACAATCCAGTATGGGGGAGATGTCACATTTGTCACGTTACGTAAGGTTCCCATGTCGGCTCATAACTTATCAAAAATTAAAAGTAATTAAAAAAATTCATGTCGGCTCATATTAAAAAATTAAAACCAGCATAGATCCATCTTAAACTCGGATCTATTAAGCATCAAGAGGGATCCAATTTCTTGAGGAGTAATTTTTTTTTGTGTTAAAAAGTTAAGATAAAAAAAAATTACATCTCAAGAAATTGGATCCCTCTCGGTGCTTAATAGATTCGGGTTTAAGATGGATCTATGCTGGTAATAATTCCAATGACTAGAAACAACTTGAGAGTATGAGACCCATTTCTAGTGATAATAGCTTTGACCACAGTATTATTGGCCATCCATTGACCTATGCTAAAGGTTAATACCACATCCCCAGTCGAATTATCTATATCAACTTTGCCCATATTTCTCTTCGAGCACCATGCAAGTTCTTCATAGGTATTATGGAGATCGTTTCCATACTAGATAAGTCATATTTTAGATCTGTTCTTAGTTTCCTATTAATGTGGATGTTTTAGTAACGAGCTTTTCCAAAATTTCATCTCCTTAATAGTTCAGTCCTTGAAGAAAGACTTTAAAAAAAAAAATTACACTTGTATTTTGCATCTATTGTTTCCTTGAGCACAACTTGCCAAATTAGCCAAGTGCTCTTTGGATCTGGATTTTGATCTCCGAAAATTGTGGTGTTTCTTACTAGCAATGCTTTCCATCATAGGGAGATAGGAATGATGATTCATAAGTCTGGGATAGCCTTCTTGGGGAATTAAGATTGATTTTCTCGTAGGCCAATAATAGATCTTCAAAATTTTCCTTTCTTTCTAAGCTTTGGAGACCTAACTGACATTTCCTGAGATCTCATCTTCGAGGTGCTATCAGAATATAGGAATTGTCCGTTGCAATAGCCTAGGTAGCCCTTCAAAGGAATTAAGAACAGCTGAGTTAAGTAGTAATAATGATATAAATATTAAATGTTGTATGCTGTTGAAGTGAGGCTCATAATTCCAACCTCATCTTAGTAGGGCCTTGCGATTAATTTATTCAATTCTTGGCAGTGTCCTCTTGCCATTCTTAATGGACGGATGCCACTATCCTTCATATTTTAGTGAGGGAGCCATTTGACATTGTTGATTTTTTTTGTCGTGATGGGTTTGTAAAATCAATTATCTGCATTACACAAGCCAATGAAATGTTTCATCCCTTAACATATAGAGGCAAAGAACTGGCTTCAGGAAAGTTCAACGAATGAGGAAATCTAGTATGGATTGTGGAAGCACATAACTGAACACACATGCATCAGAACTCGTACAAGTTCCAATAGATTTCTGCCAAATTTTGGTTTTGACTTTCCAAAGCAATTTCTGTTTAGAAGTTATAGAAATGTGTTTTCCTGTTCCCTTTTTAGTAAGGACATTTGTAGGCACAAATCAAAATAAAAAATGAAAGTTCTTTCTAAAAGTACAAAGAGAGAGAATAATATGTTATTTAGCAGAAGTACATGATTGGAAATTCAATTATGAATTGGCATAATTGCTTGGTCTCATACATTTGAATTTGAGATTTTGTAGCTTTCATTTACATGGGATGCTCCAAGATATGGTAGGTTATGACTCATGTTGTAGAAATGTTTGGAATAATCTTTTCATGCTGCATGGAAATGTGTATATAAAATGCACCTCTGTTGCTTATGCAAGTCTAGTCTTCAAATTCTGTTATTCGGTTATATTTTGCCAACTTCTGTTGAGATTTGTATCTCAAGATGTCCTTCATGTGATCATGCCTAGCATGAAGGGACATTAATTGAGTAGGCATAAATGTATTGTGTGAGAAACACTTTACCAGGCTGCATGGCTTTAGTGGTGGAAGCATGTAGAAATTTTCGAGACTTTTACCTTTTGCACGTGGGAGATTTTTTAATGCGGAAGTGTGATTTTGCATGCAAAGGAAATTAGGGATTTGGAACCCTAATTAGGCACTAATGCTTATAAAAGAGAGCAGAGGGGAAAAGGTAAAGGACACACATGATAAATCTTCAGAGATGGAGAAGTCAGAGAGAGGGGTTGCACTTCTGAGATAGGGAGGTGCACTCCTTGAGGTGGGGGCACACTTCTGAGAGAGAGGGCGCACTTTTGGAAGCCAAAGGGATGAGACAAGAGAGGGGTCTTCTGTCAGTGATTGAGGAGGACACAATGAGGTCTCATCAGAGATTCACTGAGACAGAGAGAGGGGCGCACTTATGAGACAGAGGCACATTCTTCTTCAGAGCAGAGAAGGCAGAGGGTGAACTTCTATTGTTGGAGGATAGTAGAGGCAGAGGGCGCACTCCTTCAGAGAGAGAGAGAGGCCATTACTTCTTCCAGAGATTGGCAAAGGTAGTTCATCAAACATTTCAGACAGAGTAGAGCAGAGGGCGCATTCCTTAGAGTAGCAGTTGCAATTGTTACAGATCTTGGGCTTGTCCCACTAGGTTTCTCTTCTTGTATAAATTTCCGATTGTAAAACATTCCATAATTCTCTCTGACTTGAGATTGAAGAAATCCCTAGTTTGTTGGTTTTCCCCATTGGGGTTTCCAAGGTAAATCATTGTGTTAAATTGCGTGTTTGGTTTCTAGTTCTGCTACGCATGTTAGACAAGTTAAATGAGCTTATAAAATCAGATTTGAAAGTTAATTCTGTGTATGCATTTGATAATTTGATCAAAAGTAGTTAATTAGAGTTAAGCTCAGAGATAAAATTAACAACTTCAACTAGAAGGAATCTCTCAAAATATTGAGTAGTCTATTTGCTAAAAGAAAGCTAGTCTTTGGTGAAATTGCTATGGGAGATTTGTATATTAAATGTTGATGTTTGTAGTTCAGATAAGAATTTCCGCACATATTTAGTGTCAAATGTGCATGAAGTCGTCCAAGTCAAATCTATTTTGTAATTCACTTTATTTATAAAGTGAAAGTCTTTTAATTAGCTGTTGAGTCTAATAAAGTGTAATTTAATACACTAGTGATTTAAACTAATTTCAATCGTAAATCTCATCGAGAGATTAGGTTTTGGTAGATTATGGTTTTGGCTAAAGTATAAAGGTAAGTCAAGGTAGAGGGTTGTGACATATTCATTATTCATTCTAAGACAATTTTGGTTAGAAGGTGAAGAGACTCATTTGAGGAGCGAAATTAGTGCATTAGAGAAGAGCTCGGTTCAACAACTAGGCAGATTTAATTAGGAAAGCAACTACTGTAGTAGATTCGTACAGTTGTATGGATCTGTACAGACACGTATGTATAGGATTACAATAAGTCCATACAACCATCGACAAGCCTTGGGTTGATTTCTTGGTTGTTGGAGGGTAGTTTTCCTTAATAAGTTTGCTGATTTTTGCTCCATTTTGAGTGCATTGTACAACTTTAATATTTTGCACCCGTGGAGGTTTCCTTGTAAGCCTAGATTGATTAGTGAAAAATTGATTTGAATGAGTAAATAATCTGTGTATTGTGTTTTGCTTCCATTGTTCATTTTCTAGCTATATGTGTGAATACTACTATGCAAAGACTTTAATTTATGCAGATTAAATATAGCTGATTTATTTGAGAGCATAAGGACAACATTTGTTGAGGGTTAAGAACATTTACATGGTATCAAAGCTACTCAAATTCAAAAGATCAAAAGAGTAGGAGTTTGTGTGCAGATTAGAGATGGCATCAACTAACCTCATGTTCGAGGATAGGTTGGATGGTGCCTCGAATTTCCTAACATGGAAAGTCAAGGTAACTCTTCTATTAGAAGAGTATGACCTATGGGACATCGTCAATGATGCAGTTGCTTCGCCGTTAGATCCACAAATTTTGGCAGCTTGCAAGAAGAAAGAAGTGAAAGCCAAGCGGATGATCATGGATGCTATAAGGGATCATCTGATCCCTCATTATCTGAGAAGAAGACGGTGAAGGATATGTTTGATGCTCTGGTTAGCCTTTACCAAAGCGAGAACATTAACATGAAGATGATATTGCACAAGCTCAGATTTGTGGAGATGACTACATCAGACGTCATCACCAGTTACTTGATGAAGGTCACACATATTTGTGACTAGCTTGTAGTAGTTGGGGAGAAGGTTGCAGCTAAAGAGCTAGTCAACATGGCATTGAATGGGTTCCCACCGCAATGGGAAACATTTGTCTAGGGTGTTTGTGCTCGAGACAACCTTCCCTCCTGGGAAATATCGTGGGATGACAATATCCAGGAGGAGACTCGAATGGAGTCAAAGGCTAGTAGACGGGGATGTGACAATGACCATGTTCTCATTGGTCAAACAAAGAAGGGCAGTGGTAAAGGACCCATCAAGGGTAAGTTGAAGAGTGATGAGTCAACCTCACAGCTAGGGAAGAAGGACTTGGGTAAAATCAAGTGCTTCATATGTCATAAGAACAACCATTATGCATCATAGTCCAGAGAAGAAGGGGAAGAATAAAGGGGAGCAACTCCAAAATCAAGTAGCAGCCTCAATTGGAACTCAGATGACCTTCAAATTCGAGAAGGATTTCTCGATGGTATCTTTCTTTTCTTCCAACACAGTTTTGAAAAACACGTGGTATGTGGATGGTGGAGCATCGAGGCACATGACATCAACTTGTGAGTTATTTTTAATTCTAAAGGAGCACATATCAGGAGTTCAGGTCGAGCTTGGTGATGATGCCAAGTATCCAGTAGCAGGAGTTGATACCATTCCTTTCCAACTTCAGTCATGTTACTCTTTAGACTTTGATGAGGTATTATTTGTTCCAGTCTCTAGAAGAATTTGCTTTTAGTTTTGGTCATGGAAGATAAGGGTTATGGAGTAGAGTTCAAAAACCAACAAGTCCTCATAAGATCGAAGGAGTCTAGCTTAGGATCAACTCAGGTGATTGGGGTTAGGGAAGGCATTTTATATTAGGTTACAAGGTGAAATCGTTTGAGCCCTAATGCATAACACAAGTAACTTGTGTAAGTTATGGCACAAGAGGATGTGACACCTACATTAACGAGCATTGCCTATTCCGAGGGATATCATCACATGTCTTTCAGAATTCAACATTGAGTAGCAGGATGTATGCAGAGGGTGTGTGTTTGGTAAGCATGCTCGGGCTGCTTTCCTAAGAAGTGAGCACATGTTTAAGGGGATAGTAGATTTGGTGCATTAGGATGTGTGTGGAATGATATCAGTAGCATCAATCACATGAAGCATGTACATTGTTTCCTTCATTGATGACTTCTCTCGGAAAACTTGGATCTATTTTTTAAAGACCAAGGATGAGGTCTTTAGCAGGTTTCAAGAGTTCAAATTTCTTGTGGAGAACCAGACAGGGAAGAAGATCAAAATTTTGAGATTGGACAATGGGGGTGAGTGTATGTCCAGTGATTTCGAGGATTTCTACAAGGATGCATGAATCAAGATGGAGTTCATTGTCCTGTACAACCCACAACATAACGAGGTTGTATAACGGAAGAACTGATCCATCATAGGGGTTGCTAAGGCCATGGTACATGACCAGGATTTGCCGATGTTTCTATGGGAAGCATGCAATGCAATAGTGTACATCCGGAATAGTGTCCTCATAGGATTTTGGGGGACAAGACTGTTGAAAAGTTAACTAGGAAAAGTGTTGGACCCTTAACCTTGCTTCATGCGGGAGCAAAACTCTTTTTGTAGTTTGCATGTGGGATTTACATGCATGCATTTTTTAATGCATAAGTGTAATTTTGCATGAAACCCTAAAAAGGTAATCAAACGATAAAAATAGTTGATAAGGAAAAAAGGGGGCACATAAGGTTATTGTGAGAAGAAATTCAGTTGAGAAGACAAGAGAGGCTCAGTGCATGAGCAAGGGCACACTTCTGAGATAGTGAGGGCGCATTCCAGGAAGAGAGAGGGCACAGATTTGAGATAGAGAGAGCGCAATTCGTTTGGAGATCAAAGAGGGTGGATTGATTAGTTGCATAGATTGTTTTTGAGAGGGAGAATTCACCAATTGAGATAGAGAGGGTGATTTGTAGCAATGGAAGAGGGAGCGAATCCCAAGGTAGTCAAAAGGAAGAGGGGGCACAAATCTTAAGGAGGTCTTCAATAGGGATCAAGCGGCAAATCCAAGGCTTGGATTTATGAGATAAGTTTGTGTGAATGTTGTGTATCAGATCTAAGTACTTCTTTTGAAAGATAATCAAATACTTTTACTCTCTCTCACTGGTTTGCTCGCAAGGGTTTTTCCAGGGTGATTGACCAAAAAATTCTGTGTCTATTTTATATGTGTGATTGCTATTGATAAAAGAGTAAATAGATCTCATGTGTTTCTAGTTATAGATTATTGTTTATGCTTATTTGTTATCTGGGCAACACGATTGTGATGGGCATTAAACATATGTACTAGAGAGAATTGAAACCAGGTTGGGATATGAGATTTATGAAAATATTTACATGGTATCAGAGCATAGTGAAAGATCAGAGCAATACACACATCGAATCTATCAGATCTGAAGAGTAGAGTTCAGATCTATGTGGGAAGATACCAGATCTAAAGAGCAAACATCATATCTATAAGCGTAGTGACTAGATTTATCAGATCTGCAAGAGTAGTGTCCAAATATCTGAGAATAACATTAGATCTGTGATAGCAGAGTCTAGATATGTGAGAATAGGCATCAGATCTATCAAATATGTGAGGATAGACACCAGATCTATCAGATCTATGAGAGCATAGTTCATATCTGTGTGAGCAGACATTAGATCTGTGAGAGCGAACCCTAGATCTGAGAAAGAGAGGGTTAGCTTGTTCACCGAGGCAGAACTTGGATCTATATTTCAGTTGAGAGGATCATGGCTACAGGTTTGAGGGTTGAGGACAAGTTAGATGGGGTTGTAAATTTCAGTTCATGGAAGGAGAGGATAAGTATGCTTCTGCAGGATTGTGAGTTGTGGGATATAGTGAACAACGCACAAGCGAAACCAGTGGTGGTGCCCACAGATGCTACAACTTTGGAAACTTTTGAGAAAAATAACATAAATGCCAAGAGGATTATCCTTGATGCCATCAAGGACCATGTTATTCTACATGTGACAAGCAAGGATAATGCATATCAGATGTGGGATTCCCTGATCAAGTTGTACCGGAGTTCCAATGAGAATTAAAAGATGGTACGAAGAGAAAAACTGAAGAGCATCAAGATGATCAAGACTGAGAACGCTACTATGTATCTTACCAGAATCAATCAAGTGAGAGATGAGCTTGACACAGTTGGGGAGGTGGTTGCAGACAATGAGCTAATGTGGACTACATTGAATGTGGTAACCAAACAATGGGCAATGTTTGTGGAGGCTATTGTGTCAAGAGAGAACCTACCCAAGTGGGATCGATTTTGTGATGACTTCATTTAGGAAGAAACCCGAAGAGGTTATGTGGAGGGCAGTTTGTCGACAGGAAATGGTGAGGAGGATGTGGCACTTGCAACGAAAGGCAAGAAGAAATCCAAGAAGGGTCCCAAGGGTGGGGCGAAGCAACATGGTGAACAAAAAAAAGGATATGATCAAGGTAAAGTGTTTTTCCTATAACAAGATGGGGTACTATGCAATAGTGTGCCCTAACAAGAAGAAGAAGAAGAAGCAAACAACAACTTTAGCTGAATTTGATCAATTACATAGAAGTTTGACAAGGAATTTTCCTTGATTACTTGTCATTCTCTGACTTCAGTAGATGTAGATGAGCATTCCACAGAGGAGGATGACAAGGAATTGTCCTTGATTACTTGTCATTCGTTTAGCTCATCTACTACTAGTGTTTGGTACATAGATAGTGGAGCCTCCAACCACATGACTGGTGTTCAAGCGTACTTTACATATTTTAATGAGAATGGGTTAGATCTCGAGGTTGTACTAGGAGATAACACCCCAGTTAGGGAAGTTGGATGAGGGACAGTCACCTTTTAGAGCGAGTCGAGAGAGTCCATGACGATGAGGGATGTCTTGTATGTCCCAGGGTTGAAGAAGAACTTGATA
The DNA here is from genome assembly GCA_027924585.1 of Larix kaempferi. NCBI lineage: Eukaryota > Viridiplantae > Streptophyta > Pinopsida > Pinales > Pinaceae > Larix > Larix kaempferi. The sequence continues at coordinate 23,611,792 of BSBM01000887.1, forward strand.
TCTATTTCAACAATAGAGGATATGGGATTTGTGATATTGTTCCGAGATGGGCATGTACTCATACATCCTAAGGGATATAGTGATACTATAGCAGTGAGGATTGGAGTCCATTATGGGAAGCTATGCAAGCTCAGTTTTCAGCTTCATCATGCCTTGACACAACATTAACATAGACAGTTGTGAGTTATGTGAGTTGTGGCATAGGAGGATGGCTCATTTGCACCACCCAACATTGAGGATTTTGAGGGAGATGGTGACAAGTTTTCCAGAGTTTAGCACAGAGCATCGTGATGTGTTCAAGGGGTTTGCACTTGGCAAGTATGCCAAGACTGCTTTTCCAAGCAGTGACAACAGAGCTGTAGGGATACTAGACTTGGTACATTCAGACCTTTGTGGTCTTATGTCCATTGTATCATTGAAGGGTTACGAGTACTATGTAACCTTCATTGATAGATTCTCTAGGAAGACCTGGATTTACTTTCTAAAGAGAAAGGACTTGCAAGAAGTCTTGCAGAGGTTCAAAGAGTTTAAAGCTCTTGTGGAGAACTAGACAGGGAGGAGGATCCGAGTGTTGCGGTTAGACAATGGGGGAGAGTATTCTTCCAAGGATTTCAATGAGTTCCATGCACAGGAGGGAGTCAAGAGACAGTTGACAATACCATACAACCCACAACAGAATAGTGTGGCAGAGAGGAAGAATAGGGAAATTGTTGGTGCAGGGAGATCTATGCTGCATGATCAGGTTTTGCAATTCTTTCTCTGGGCAGAGGCTTGCAACACAATAGTGTACATTCAGAACATGAGTCCCCATAAGGTTTTGTGGTGCAAGACTCTTGAAGAAGCTTTCTCAGGAAAGAAGCACGAGGTTGGACATTTTAGGATATTTGGATGCCCTACATACTCACATGTCCCTTCAAAGAAGATGACAAACTTGGAACCCACAACAAAGAAGGGAATCTTTGTAGGGTATGATGAGACTTCAAAGGCCTACCACATATACATTCCTGCGAGGAGACAAACAGTCGTGAGTTGGGATGTGAGATTTGAGGAGGACACGACTTTCAAGAAGGCATGTTAGTTGGAGAAGGGGGAGCAACAAACTCCCACACTTTAGGATGGTACAATGTAGAGTTCGGCTTCATAGAGTTTAGGGTCACAGGTATTAGGGGTGACTGGTTCACAGAGGACAGGTTCCCCAGGTACAGGTACAAGATCACAGCGCAGTGGTCAACTAGTTTCAGATTCACAGGTTACTGGTTCACGAGTTCCAGGGTCGCAGACCACTAGTGCCACATCATCAGGTACACAGTGTCATGTGGTTGATTGGGATGAGCAGGATCAGTTCCCTCCACCAAAGGTTACTTTAGGGAAGAGGAAGCCCAAGTGGATTTAAGATACCTTGAAGGAAGCTCAGACTGTGGGGAGTCCCAAGAGGACTACGAGAGAGAATAAGGTGCTTGAGAGGTTTTGTATCTATTTGGCTACGGTGAGCAGTATTAGTGAGTCTAAACCATCTTTTTATGAGCAGGAAACAAGCGAGCAGGTCTGGAGAGATGCCATGGTGGAAGAGTATGCTTCCATCATGAAGAATGATGTTTGGGAGGTTGTGCCGAGACCAAAGGGAAAGTCAATTGTGACTTCCAAGTGGCTCTACAAGATAAAGTATGCTGCGAATGGCAGCATTGAAAATTACAAGGCTAGGTTTGTGGCGAGGGGGTTTTCATGGGTAGGGGGGGTTGACTATGATGAGAGCTTCGCTTCAGTGGCTCGATATACTTCGATTAGAGCAGTGATCTCCATTGCAGCAGAGATGGGTTGGAGGATCCACCAGATGGATGTGAAGACACTGTTTCTTAATTGACTCATACAGGAGGAGGTGTACATAGAGCAACTAGAGGGATTTGAGGTACATGGGAAATATTCTCATGTGTGCAGGTAAGAAAGGCACTGTATGGGTTGAAGCAAGCTCTGAGAGCTTGGTATTCAAGGATTGATACTTACTTGTAGTAGTTGGGTTTCTGGAAGAGCAAGGTAGATCCCAATCTCTACTTCATTGTTGTTGATGGGGAATTGCTCATTGTGGCAATGTATGTGGATGGCTTGTTTATTACAGGAGCAGAGAACTCATAGCCAACTGCAAGAGTGATTTTGCTTCAGAGTTCGAGATGAAAGACATAGGACTGATGCATTACTTTTTGGGTATAGAGGTTCGACATGAGGATGGGCATATCTTTTTGGGATAGGGCAGATACGCAGTTGACATTTTGAAGATATTTTAGATGGAGGACTGTAGGCCTATGGCCACACCTACGACAACCAACTGGAAGAAGCTGGTAGCTTCTGAGGGTGAGTTGGTTGATCCCACTAGGTATCGTCAACTTATTGGATCATTCATCTATTTGGTCAAAACTAGGCCAGATTTGTGTTATGTTGTCAATACATTGAGTCAATATATGGTGGAGCCAAGGAGTGTGCACTGGGTGGAAACAAAGCACGTGCTCATGTATCTTTGAGGTACAATGGACTATGGATTGAACTACGAGAGAGGGGATGGAATACAATTGAGTGGCTATACAGATTCTGACTGGGAAGGTAGTGTAGTGGACAAGAAAAGCACCTTTGGGTGTTGTTTCAGCTTGGGTTTGACAGTTGTGTCATGGCTCAGTAGGAAATAGAAGTCAGTGGCATTGAGTTTTGCAGAGGAAGAATATATGGCAGCGAGTCTGGCTAGCTGTGAGGCCATTTAGCTTTGCAAGATGGTAGTTAGCTTATTTGATCAGTAATTGAGGCCAACTGTGATATATTGTGACAATCAGAGTTGCATGAAACTCACAGAGAATCCAATATTTCACGAGCGGTCGAAACATATTGTGATCAGATACCATTTCATCCAGGATCATGTTCAAAGGGGAGTAGTTGATATATTGTATGTGTCTACAAATGAGCAAGTAGAGGACATTCTCACGAAGTCACTAATGAAGGGAAAGTTTGTTTATTTCAGGGACAAGATGGCAGTGGTGCATAACACTTTCCTAATTAAGAGGGAGTGTTGAAAATTTAACTAGGAAAAGTGTTGGACCCTTAAATTTGCTTCATGTGGAAGCAAAACTCTTTTTGTAGTTTGTATGCTGGATTTGCATGCATTTATTTATTAATGCGGAAGTGTAATTTTGCATGAAACCCTAAAAAGGTAATCAAACGATAAAAAGAGTTGAGAAGGAAAAAAGGGGGTGCATAAGGTTATTGTGAGATGCAATTCAGTTGAGAAGACAAGATAGGCTCAATGCATGAGAAAGGGCGCACTTCTAAGATGGGGAGGGCGGATTTCATGCAGAGAGGGCGCACTTCATCTGAAAATCAGAGAGGGTGGATTGATCAATTGTAGAGATTGTTTCTGAAAGGGTGAATTTATCAGCTAAGATAGAGACGACAAATTGCAAAGAGGGTGATTTGCAGCAGTGGAAGAGGGAGAAAATCCCAAGGCAATTAGAAGGAAGAGGGGGCACAAATCTCAAGGAGGACTTCAACAGGAAATCCAAGGCTCGAATTTCTGAGATAAGTTTGTGTGAATGATGTGTATCAGATCTATGTACTTCTTCTGAAAGATAATAAAATACTTCTACTCTCTCTCACTGGTTTCCTTGCAAGGGATTTTCCAGGGTCACATTGCCAAAAAAATTCGGTGTCTATTTTATATGTGTGATTGCTATTGATAAAAGAGTAAATAGATCTCATGTGTTTCCAGTTATAGATTATTGTTTATGCTTATCTATTATTTGGGCAACAAGATTGGGATGGGCATTAAACATATGTACTAGAGAGACTTGAAATCGGGTTGGGATTTGAGATTTATGAAAAAATTTACAAAGACACTAGAGGAGGCCTTCATTGGTGTGAAGCCTGAGGTGAATCATTTTCACATCTTTGGTTGTCTAGTTTACACCCATATTCTAATGGAGAAGAGGACCAAGTTGGAACCCTCCAGTAGGAAGGGTTTGTTTGTTGGCTCCTTTGAGACTTCAAAGTCCTACAAGATCTATATTCCATGAGAGAGAAAGACAATTGTAAGCAAGGATGTAAAGTTTGAGGAAGACTTTGCATCCAAGAAGTCTCATGAGCCTATTCTAGTGACAAAGGATGAGGAGCAAGAAGCTCCGAAGGTTGAGCCAAGGTCACCAACGGCTTCCAGTTTGGGGTAGTAACCTTTGGATGCAAAGGAGGAGCCACCAACTCCTACTAGTTTTTTCAAGAGACCCTCCATGGTTCACATAGACATTGAGGGATGCTTAAGAGCATGTTGAGGCTCCTAGGAGCTTTCAGGGGAAGAAGACCTCCGAAGAAGTTTCCAAACTACATGGCATTAATGAGCAACATCACAGATTTCAAGCCTTCCAATTTTCAGGAGGAAACATACCAACATGTTTAGAGGGATGCCATGGTGGAGTACACCTCCATCGTGAAGAATGATGTTTGGTACATTGTGCCTAGATTGGAGGGGAAATCGGTAGTGACTTCCATATGGCTCCACAAGATCAAGCATGTGGTAGATGGCAGCATAGAGAAGTACAAAGTAAGGTTTTTGGCGAGAGGTTCTCCCAGAAAGAGGGAGTGGACTATGAGGAGACATTTGCTCCAATCACCAGGTACACTTCCATTAGAGTAGTGATGTATTTAGTCTCCATTATGGGATGGAGGATACATCGTATGGATATGAAGACAAATATCCTCAATGGGATAATTAAGGAAGGTGTGTACATTGAATAATCACAGGGCTTTGAGGTCAATGGGAAGGAGTCCCACGTTTGTAGGTTGAAATAGGCCTTGTATGGACTCAAGCAAGCACTGCAGGCATGGTATTCCAGGATCGATGGTTACTTGCAAGGTATGAGTTTCTCCAAAAGTGAAGCAGATCCCAACTTATATTTCATATTTGTTGAGGCTTATCTGTTCATTTTGGAACTATATGTAGATGCTTTGTTTCTTACAGGTTCAGAGATGCTTATTGCAGGTTGCAAGGTCAATATGGAAACCGAGTTCGAGATGAAGGACATTGGCATGATGAATTACTTCTTGGGGTTGGAGGTTTGGTAGAGACCAGGGGATATTTTTCTTGGTTAGGGTAAGTATGCAGTTGAGATCTTGAAGAGATTTCAGATGGAGGATTGCAAACTCAGGGCCACATCTATGATCACTAATATGAAGGTCACCACTTTAGATTCATATATGGTGGATCCCATGTTGTACATGTAGCTGATAGGTTCCTTGATGTATCTTGTCAACACTAGGCTATATATATGTTTTGTAGTGAACACGTTGAGTCACTTCATGGTGGAATCGAGGCAAGAGCATTGGGTAGCAACAAAACATGTGCTCAAATATTTGAGGGGCACAATGGAGTATGGGATGAGATATATTTGAGATGGAAAGGTGAAATTGCAGGGATATATAGACTCAAATTGGGAAAGAAATGCATCAGATAGGAAGAGCACCTCAGGTTGTTGCTTCAACTTGGAATCAACAATGATATCCTGGTTCAACCATAAGCAGACTTCCGTGGCACTTAGCTCATCAGAGGTAGAGTATATGGAAACAAGTACAACTAGTTGCGAGGCCATATGGCTTTGCAAGTTTCTAGTAGGTTTATTTGATTAGGAGTTGGATCCGACAATGATTTATTGTGATTAAACATGAGAAAAAATAATATTTCCAAGAAAATAAATTAACTATACATGCATTTGTATATCTTTATCTCATTTTGTGCCCTATTATTGTTGCATTTTCTAGGATTTGTTTCATTTTACGATGTTGCATTTCTATATCTTCTATGGCCATGACTAACATTATTGATTTATAGTAATTGTGACAAATTCTAGTATGTTTTGATACCTATGTTGGAGAGGAGTATGTAGGGATTACCGTGAGTATGAGCATTTGTTTAAACACTACCAACAACAATCTAACTAGAAATAGATGGAACTAAACCAAGAGGAGGATAGATTTTATAAAGTTGATTAAGATAATAAGAGTGGGAAGCAATGTTCTATAAAGATGGATTTTCCTAGCGAATAATTATCTAAAGAGAATTTCATAATCGCTCTAAAAGAATATGGATATAGGAACTAAAGAAGCATTTTCCAAAAGGAGAAGAGTCTCAAGATCCTTCTATTGAGCAATACCATAAATAGAAGGGAAATTTTCATCACAAAGCCATTGTAAATTTTGTTGGTTCAAGGCATGGAAAGAAAAGGGACAAGCCTTGAATTCATTGAACCACTTCCTTAAGAAATAGCCCTAATCCTTTCTAGAGAGGCCATCACAAAAATATAATATTTTTAATATCATTATGAATGGTCCACATATATTACTATGCCTTAGCTAGCACGCCTCTTTGGCTCATTGACACATTCAATCAAAGGCATCCTTTTGATGTTTACAAAATAAATAGTGGTCACAAAAACACATTTATGAGTTTAAATCAAGGAATTTTAATCCCTTGATTATCTCATTTTGTCTCAATAAATCTGACACTTGAAATGAAGTCTAGATTGTTGATTGCAATGGAGCAGGGTGTCAACCTCAATATTCACATTTACCACTTCTTTCTCCTTCATCCCCACCATCCTTGAATTTGATAGTACAAAATTAGTTTTGAAGTTTGTTGCATTCACCATTAGACTTCTTTTATGTAACAAGTTACACTAAAGTCATTAGTGAGCTACAAAATTTGTAGAGTGTATACCTTCATGCCACATGTAATACCCCGATGGTAAGCCTTGGACATATGTGACCTTGTCATTTAATTATTTTTATGATAACATTAGATGCATGGACCATGGACCATTAATATGATATTTTATAATGATAATTACCTATAACTAAATAATGGCTCAACATGGACAACAAATGTGGTTGGGGGGTCTTGGATTTCCACATGTGAAGGGGTTGGGGTTAGGAGTTGTTGCTCATCCTAACAACACTCAATGTTTCCTATTTTTTTTTATGTTAGTGAACTATGGTGGTCCTATTTTGCCTAGTTAATGTTTTGCATGCACTATTGTGCCCTCACCGGAGAGAATATCCCTTAACTAGATGTTGGTGGGGCCCACTCTCACATCACTCATGTCTTGTGCGCTTAATTGACTGTTTGTGTCAATCATGCACCTAATTCTTGTAACTCCACTTTAATTGGAGTGTCTTTTCAGTTAATTGGAGTAATTTTGAGTCAAACTGAGTTGTATTCAGGTAATTGGAGTAATTTCGAGTCAGTCTAGTTAATTGGAGTTGTCCTCAGTTAATTTGTGTCCAAAGTCAGAAGTCTTCAGTTAATGAGATGAATTCGAGTCATCCTCAGTTAATTTGAGCATTTTTGGGTCAATTCGAATTATCTTGAGTTCATGGGAGTAATTTATGGGTAAATTTAAGTCAGTTATGGGGGTTTTGAGTCAATGTTGACAAATTCGAGTTAGCTAGTGATTGCGTGTGTTTTTGTCAGTGGTTTAGAGTTAGTATCAATCGATTCGAGTTACTCTATGGAGAACTTGAATTGGTCATTCAGTGGGTTTTGAGAAGCCTCAGTGAATTGGAATTGCTTCTCAGTGGTCTGGAGTCCATCACAAGGAGGAAATTTGAATTGGTATAGGGGGATTCAAATTTCTCAATATTTTAGGGTATTTTGTCATTGGAGAGTTTGTTGGTTAGTGCAGAGGGTTTCTTTGATGATATTGCGAATTCCAAAGGAGGATTTGGCATGGTATTGTGCACCCAATTGTACCAATTTTTGTCTTGGAGGTGAATGGAGATCTTGTGAGGAGAGTTTAGAGTGATACAATGGAGAGACTACTCTCCCTTCAATTTGAATACTTGGGGAGGGGATTCAAATTGGTATATGCACCAAAAGGTCAAGATTAGTTTTGCAGGGAGAAGAGATTAGTTTTCCCGCAACTTTGTCTGGAAGGAGACGGGGACAATCTTGTGAAGAGACTTTTTTGTTGCGCTTTGTATTGCAGGAGAGGGGGGAAATCATGAGCAATAAATTCTTATTTGTTGTGCTTGGACTTGTAGGAGAGGGGAACAATCCTGAGCAAGGGATCCTGTGTGTTGCGTTTTCCTTGCAGGAAAGGGGACAATCCTGAACAAGGGATCCTAATCGTTGTGTTTTGTCTTTCAAGAGGGGGAAAATCTTGTGCAATAGATTTTAGTTGTTGCAATTGGTCTTCCAAGAGAGGGGGATAATCCTATGGAAGAGATTTTAGTGATCACAAGTTGTATTGCAGGAGAAGGGAAATCTTTCGCTGTACCCATCATTTTGAGACCCGGGTTTTGTGTTATCCTTAGGGATGGAATTGGGAAGAGTTCATTTCCGTGTGAAATCCAAGACCTCAGCTCGGGGGTGACCTGCTCAAGAAGTTTGCTTGACCGTGTCCAAGGCTGGGAGGAAAGTTGTCTAGTTGATGCCAATTGCGCCCTATAAAAAGATAAGTATTTATACTAGATAAACCTCTTTATGTATGCAACTGTACATGTTCCCATGGATGCTGATATATCTATGTCATTATATGCTTTTAATTTTTATTCACGTTCATGGTGGTTGGCTAACTAAATGTTGACAAATTGACAACTCATGGAGCATGTATGTGCTTGTGTTAATCTAGCTGTTAGAAGCTAGTTGCTTTTGGAAATTATGATCATTAGGGGGTATTATTTTAGGAGAGTCCATATGGTCGTGTATGGCTGTTCCAGATTAGATCTTCCATGAGGGTTAATGATTGTTATTTAAAGTGGTGAATTATGATAAAATAAGTGATATAATTCTGCTACTTGAGGTAGAATAGATTGCTGATTAAATTGTTGCTTTAGAAGCTAGTTTGCTTATGAATTATATCATTCAATGATATGATATTTGGACAGTCCATATGGCCGTGTATGGCCGTTACGGATCAGATCTTATATGGGGTTTATGGTTGATAATTTTATGCATTAGATATGATATACATTAGTGTATAATTTTGCTTTAAATAAAGATAAAAATGTTGATTGGTTACTGTCGTAAATGGAGTTCCATGAACACAAGAAATTTCCTCGAGGAAACCGTAAAGGAGAAAACCCCACAACTTCCTCGGTAATAGATTCGTCACTAAGTACAATATCAAACAAGATAGAAAACCCAAAGATAAGATGTCTTCTGCAGCTTCCCTCTTTCTTCTCCAGCAAACTTGTCTTCTCTCTCACTTAGTGCGAACTTGCTTGAGTGAGTGTGTTTTCCAAATGAGAGAGGGTGCCTCTCTATTTATACTTTATGTGTGACTGACCTAATTCCTCAATGGGGCCTACCTCCTTACCTAACTAGGCCGACCTCTCCTAGGGAGACTCAAAAATACATTTTTCATTTGACCTTTGGGGAAATATTTCCCCGACTTACAATGGAGGTTTTACCTCAATATTCTTGCATGACCAAATACAGTGATGACATCCCCGAACGAAGGAAAAAAATCTACGATGAAGGTACAATAAAATTACAATAATAATATAATAAATAATATCTTCCGAAGTTACATTTACAACAACACTCCCTCTTAACTAGGAAGGTATTCTCTTGACACAGTCATCATCATAGCTGGACACAATCTCATCGCTGCTGCAACAATTCTCATATTGTTGATCATTGAGTAGTGACATCTCTCGAATCTATCCGTCATGAGAAGTTCTACAGAGCTAGCCCTTTTTCATGTTGGATGTAGGCCTAACTCCCATCTAGGAATTCATTAGAGAAATTTTGAGGTCAAAAAATGGCCTCAAAACAAAGAAAATGTATTATAAAAAACAACCAATCACATTCTAGTAGATGACATCATCCCCCTTGGTTGAGGTGGCATTGCATGAGTTAAGAATGCTTATTTGTCAAATTTTCTATGGTAGATGAAAACACATAGTTAACCAAGGTAGTGGTGTAAGTACTTTTAAGTCATAAAGTAAAGTACTCATAATGATAGTCTTTTCATAAAATAATATTATTGTCATTTTTAAGTAAAGTACTCATAATGAATGTCTTTTCACACTTTCTCATAAAATAATATTATTGTCATTTTCAAGTGAAGTACTCTTAATTCATAAAGAAAGTCCTTTCATATTTGTTTATAAAATAGTATATTATCATTTTTATGTTTTTAATTTTAAATTATATATTCACTCCACTCTATTTAATAACATAATGTCAAACTAATAAAGAATAATAATAGATTTAATAAATAATAATAATAATAATAATAATGCAATGTGGATTATAACAATATTATTAACATTTTACATGTAAATAAATTCTCAATTAAATTACATTATATTAAATTTATGAGAAAAGTACTAAATATAAAAAGTCAACATAAAATTAAAAAAATAGCTTTTAAAAATGTTTTTTATTATTTAATTTCATTTGCAAGTTCAAGACAAATAAATGCTAAAGGACAATAAATTTTTGGGAATTTATAATGAATCTTAGTCACATCAATGTAGACTTATTTTATTAATTTTATTTCTAGTGAATTTTGAAAAGTAACTCAACCATGGTTATTTATATTGTGCATAGAAAATAGTGTGGGAGGTGACTTGTCATATACACCTACCCCATAAAACCCCCAATTCCTAATATTTTAATATATATCATATTAGTACATCTCTTAGGAGGCCATTTTTTGACCTCAAAATCTCTCTAATGCATCATCTATGTGAGTAAGCCATCAAATAGGTACATCCCATGAACACATATTATATTGCCTCAACAATCACCTATGTCTCCTATCATCTCATCGTATCCAGATCATCTCATCATCTCATGTGGAGAGCAACCCAGGGGCATATACCATGTCCATCAGACAACCCGCGTCTTACACCCAGTGTATACAGCCCAGGAACATCTGCGTCTTCCACCCAGTGGATACAACCTAGATGTATTACGTCTCTCTCTCAGTCAACCTGCGTCTTCCACTTGATGGATACAACCCAGGAATATCTGCGTCTTCCACCCTGTGGATACAACCCAGATGTATTACGACTCTCTCGGTCAACCTGTGTCTTCTAACATGTGGATACAACCCAGGAACATATGCGTCTTCCACCTCGTGGATACATCCTAGATGTATTACGACTCTCTCGGTTAACCTGCGTCTTCAAACATGTGGATACAGCCTAGGAGCATCCAGATGCATTACGTCCTTGCAGACTACCTGTGTCTTCCACCATGTAATATACAACGTAGGAGCATCCTAGATTCTTTATGACCCGTGGACCTACCAATGTCTTCAAACATGTGGATACATCCCGGGAGTATCCCAGATGCATTACGTCCTTTCGGACCACCTGCGTCTTCCACCATGTAAGATATAGCCTTGGAGCACCTGCGTCTTCTAGTCACATCACTCCCTCTTTCGAGGAACCTCGATTTGGATAACACCAAGCTTTTATCTGAAGTACTCGAACTTCACTCTTGCTAACGTCTTGGTCAACACATTGGCTATTTGCTCGTCCATCGCCACATACTGGAGCTTCACTGCTCTTCTCTGCACCATATCCCAAATATAGTGGTACTTGATCTCAATATGCTTCGACTTGTCATGGAACACCGGGTCCTTAGACAACTTCACACAACTCTGGTTGTCACAAAAGATACAAGTTGCCTCTAATTCGAGATCAAACAAATATGACAGTAGCTTCCTAAGCCATACTACCTCACAAGTAGCCGAACAGGCTGCAACATACTTTGCTTCAGTTGTACTCAGTGCCACACATGACTGCTTCCTGCTAAACTAAGAGATCATACCGGGTCCCAAATTGAAATAGCATCCTAAAGTGCTCTTCCTGTCTGTGGCACTACCTGCCCAATCCGAATCAACATAACCATGCAGGTTAATCTTCTAATTCATCTCATATTTTAGCCCATACTCAATTGTACCCTTCAGGTACCTCAATATATGCTTTGCAACAATCAGGTGAACATGTTTAGGGTCCGTTAGGAATTGTCTTAGGGTGTTCACAACAAAGCATATGTATGGTCTCGTGTTCATCAAGTACATCAACGAACCAATCATCTGTCTGTACATAATGGCATCAACTATCTCCGATGAAGCATCACACACTAGATTCAAGTTCGATGCCATTGGTGTGGCCATTGCCTTGCAGCCCATCATTCCGAACCTCTTTAGAATCTCCACTGCATACTTTCCTTGACCAAGGAAAATCCCATCTGTGCTCTTCCACACCTCCATGCCTAAGAAGTAGTGCATCATTCCTAGGTCCTTCATATCGAACTCTGCGGCAATCCTTCTCTTCGTTTCTGCAATGAGCTCATCCTCTCCTGTTATGAACAGGTCATCTACATATAGCAGTAATATAACTGGTCTTCTGCCCTCAACCTTGAAGTAGAGGTTGGAATATACTTTACTCTTGGTAAAGCCTAAGATCATTAGAACACTGTCCATCCTATCGTACCACGTCCTGGGTGCCTGCTTCAAACTAGACAAGGATTTCTTTAACTTGCACACATGAGTATGTCCATCATGTGTCTCGAATCCCAGTGGCTTCTCCACATACACTTCCTCTTCGACTACACCATTCAAGAATGCTGTCTTGACATCCATCTGATGTACCTTCCATTTCATTACTACGGCTAAGGCAAGTATAGATATGATGGAAGTGTATCTTTCTACAGGTGCAAATGTCTCTTCGTAATCTATGCCTTCTTTCTGTGAGAAGCCACGTGCCACAAATATTTCCTTGTGTTTTTCAATGCTACCATCTGCAACGTGCTTGATCTTGTAGATCCATTTTGAATTCACAACAAACTTCCCTACTAGTCTCAGAACTATCTCCCAGACATCATTCTTCATAATTGACTGGTACTCTTCGATCATGGCATCCTTCCATTCCTTCTTTTCTGCTGTTTCCTCATAGTTGGAAGATTCTTTATTAATGATGTCACATAGTAGGGCCACATAATTGGAGTATGTTCTGGGTCTCTTGCTTTATCTGTGTGTCCCATCTGGAGCACCATAATTCTATGCATCTTGTATTGCTTCACGTTCCCATGTTGGTCTTCTCTTGTGGGAGTTTCTTACGAGGTGGATCTATAGGTTCTTGTGGTTCTGTCATGTCATGGTCTTGGTGATCTTCTTGGATTGTCTCTTCCATAACTATGTCTCTGGTTCTGGGAACTTCAAGTTCTTCTGTTTCTTCAATAGGTAATTGTCTTGATTTTTTGTATGCCGAGTCTTCATCAAAAGTTACGTCTCTACTGATTTTGATCTTCTTGAATCCTGGGAAGTATATTTGGTAAGCTTTTGATGTGTTACTGTATCCCATGAATATGCCCTTCTTCCCTGAAGGATCTAGTTTTGTTCTCTTTTCTTTCGAAATGTGTATGTACACAGGTCAGCCAAATATTCTAACATGGCTGACTTATGGTTTCTCTCCTGAGAAAGATTCTTCTAGAGTCTTGTTGTTCAATACACGGTGAGGTGTACCGTTTTGTACATGCACGACCGTTCTTGCTGCTTCTTCCCATAAGTGCATCGGAAGATCTTGATCATGGATCATTTCCTTCGCTGCTTCCATTATTGTTCTGTTCTTACGTTCTGCAACGCCATTTTGTTGAGGATTGTAAGGAGTGCTCAAATCCCTCTTAATCCTAGATTCTATGCAAAGGTCCTTGAAGTCTTCTGAGGTGAATTATTCGCCATTGTCACATCGTAAAGTCTTGATCTTTTTTTTTCCATTATGATTTTCTACCAAGGCTTTAAATTCCTTGAATTTGCTAAACACTTCATCTTTGCTTTTCAAAAAATAAATCCATGTCTTACGAGAAAATTCATCTATGAAAGAAACATAGTATACATACCCGCTTAAGGAGCTCGAAGACATGGGGCCACACATATATGAGTGGATTATTTCCAAGATCCCTTTTTCCTTGCTTTCACTGCTAGGAAATGACTTCTTCACATTATTCCCTTGTGCACATCCCTTGCAAATGCCTTCATACTTTGTTTGAATTTCTGGTAGACCTGATACTGCTTTGCTTGCAATTGGTAGTGCTCTATAATGTACATGTGCAAGCCTTCTATGACATAATTCACTTGGTTCCATGGATTCATGAACCAAAGCTTGTTCTGGTTGTCCTTTCAACTTGTACAGGCCTCCCTCTTTCTCTCCAATTACCGTTGCATCATTTATTTTTTTCCTCTTGGCCACATTAGAACTTGGCCATCAACAAATGCAATACGAAGTCCTTTAGCATCTAAGGCTGAAATGGAGAGAATATTTTTCTTCAAACTTGGTACGTAGAGAACATCCTTCATCTTGATTGATTTTCCTGAATCTAGTTTGTAAGAAGCTTCTCCACTTCCTTTGATAGGATACTGATAGTCTTCTGCAAGTTTCACCTTGTGAGGTGACTCATGTTCTGATAAGTTGACAAGAGATTCTTTGTATCCTGTCATGTGCTTGGATGCTCCACTATCCACAAGCCAATCATTGCTTCCATGGGTGACGGTTCCTGTAAGAGCTGAGATCAAAACATATTCTTCATCACTTGAAGAATCATCCCTTTCTTCTCTGGTTTTCTTCCTTACTGGTCCATCATCTTCAGCGGTGTGAGCATGATGCCTCTTCTTGTTGGTTCTCCTGTAGGATCCTTGGTTTCTGGGACCTTCTCTTGAGTAGTGTCCTTTCTCACCACATGTGAAGCACCTAATAATGGAGAGGTCTCTTTTGGGTCCATGATTCTTATGGGATCTTCTGAACTTCTTGTGATGGTGGTCCTCCCGTTTGTGTTGATTCTTCTTAGCATGAGAAGTTAGGGATTGGTCATCATTAGCCCCCATATTTTCTTCTCTTGCCACTAATCGAGCTTCTTCTTGGGTGCATTCCTCCCATAATCTGCTGATTGTGATTAGCTTCTTCCTGGCGCATATTCCTTGAATGAATGAGTCCCATGATCTTGGGAGACCATTCAAGGTAGTCATCACAATCTCTCATCCTTCAACATTGTCTTCAATTGCTTCAAGTTGTTCCTTGATCTGAGTGACTCTTGTGAAGTAAGATTGAATGGTTTTTGATTGTTGAATCTTCACATTCTTGAGTTGGTTCCTCAGGGTCATCTTGCGGTTGATGTTCTTTCCTTCATATAGCTTGGTCAAGGCATCGAACATCTTCTTCAGAGTCTTCAAGGATGATACACGAGGGATGAGGTGATCTTTGATGGAGTTTGTAATGATCCTCTTGGCCCTGATCATGTTCTTCTTGTGAATTGCTTTTGCCTCTTCTCCTTTTGGTCATGGAACCTCCTCATTGACATACTTGTCCAAGTCATTCTCTTCTAGGACAAGAGAAATTCTATACTTCCATGGCCGTAAGTTATCAACTCCTTCAAGTTTATCCTCAAGCTTGGTGTGATTTTTCATTTTGAAATGAGAACCTCAATTGGAAATAACAAGTAATTAGATCTTACCAATTTGATATGCCCAACCTGGTTCTAGAGTTGGCTGACCTAGGGTTTGATAGAGAAACCCTAATTTTTCAAACTTGGAATTTTGAACTTCTGCTTGGATAGAAAGATGCGCCTCCTCAAGGTGAGTTGTCCAGTGTACTCCTTTTCCCGGATTGGTGGATGGAAGCTCCAAAATTTTGATGCCCTAGTTTTCTCCCGGCACTAGTGACGGTCAAAAATGAAAGTTCTACAAATTGGAATCTGCTTCCACCAAAAGATGCACCTCCTTGAGGTGAGTTAGCCTAACCCTCTTTTCTTGATGATCTGTGGAGAGAAGTGTCTAGAACATGAAGCCCTAGTTTTCTGCTATTGCACAGTACCTTCTTTCAAGATGACTCTGATACCATGTTAGTGTTTTCACTTTAATTCAATTATGTTAGATCTTTAAACTAAAATATAGACAACCACAACAATAGACAAGAACACAATAAATTTCCTCGGGGAAATCGTAAAGGAGAAAACCCCGCAACTTCCTCAGTAATATATTCGTCACTAAGTACAATATCAAACACGATAGAAAACCCAAAGATAAGATGTCTTCAACAGCTTCCCTCTTTCTTCTCCAACTAACTTGTCTTCTCTCTCACTTGGTGCGAACTTTCTTGAGTGAGTGTATTGTCCAAATGAGAGAGGGTGCCTCTCTATATATACTTTATGTGTGGCTGACCTAATTTCTCAATGGGTCGACCTCCTTACCTAACTGGGCTGACCTCTCCTAGGGAGACTCAAAAATACATTTTTCATTTGACCTTTGGGGAACTATTGCCCCAAATTACAATGGAGGTTTTACCTCAATATTCTTGCATGACCAAATAGAGTAATGACATCTCCGAATGGAGGAAAAACATCTTTGACGGAGGTACAATAAAATTACAATAATAATATAATAAATAATATCTTCCGAAGTTACATTTACAACAACATATGGTGATGGGAGACTGCCTATAGGTGTGATTACATTTAGTAAACATGTGAGGAAGTTCTGGCATGAATGTATTAAAGTGTCATTACATTGCATGTAGAATGGGGAATTGTTGCATTGGAAGGGTCGTCTTCCTTGTAGGTGGATGATTGTTTTAAATAGTTTTGATTTGATTGGCATGTTAGCCTAACCTTGTAGAGTATTATTCTGCTGTGCATAGATTAGATTCATCCTTCCCCTTTGATAAGAGCCGGTACTTGACCTTGGTGTGGTGTTCCAAGGTTGGGTATGTTACAAGTGGTATTAGTGCTTAGGTTACAACCCTACGATTGCTTGGGCATTCTATGGAATTATGAATTTGTGTATATGAAATTTATTTATGTTTATTATATGTTATAAAAAGGTTGAGGATGTCCTAATAATGTTTTTATAACCAACACATTGCAGCCCCAATACTTGTACAACCGCAATGTGAACCCTAAACCAGAAGCTTGAACCCTAAATTGGAAGAGAAGAGATTATAGATCAGTGATGGATTTGAGGGAAGGACATATATTTTCTAGCTCTGATAAGGAGTCTACTGAGTTAGGCCCTAGACGAGGGATATCTATGATATGAACACCCAAAAGAAACATTGATTCTTTGGATCTAGAAAAAATAGTCAGAATTTTGAAGATGGAGGTTAGTGTAACAACCCTCATGTATGCATATTTGTGGAATATTTATAATGAAATGAAAAATAATAAAAAAATGGGTAAATAATAAAAATGAATATGAAAGAAAAATGAAGGAAAACAAATTGCATTAAAAGAAATTAAGAAAAATGGGAGATAAAAGGAGGAGAAGAAGAAGAAGAAGAAGAAGAAGAAGAAGAAGAAGAGAGGAGTATATTTTTTTGGTCTTTTGGCATTTTGGAAGGAGAGCTTTGGAGGAGTAAAAGAAACAAGAAAGAGGCTGACAGAAAGAGGGAAGGAAGCAGGCTATGGCATGGAGTTAATTGTTGGGGGCTCGGGGGCCTCAGCCATTGGCCGGGGGTTGTTTGGGTGGAGAGTCACCCCCCCACCTTTAGTTGTAGGAATTTAAGCTGTCAAGGTAACTACCAGGTCATCTAATCATGTAAGACTCTTTATATTTTCATAGACTATTTACATTTAACTGTTGATGGATCCACTATTTGTATTCATATCTCCTTTGCATGCTGGTTCTTTGTTGTTTACTGGTTTTTATGAGTTAGAGGTTATTACATTTGGTATCAGAGCTTGGTTCAAATGGTTGGACTTGAGGGCTCATCATTTTCTTTACTCATTTATGCTATAAATATGCCGTAAGATAATGCTATTTTGCATTTTTACATCATTCAAGCCCATGCTGCCATGTATATTTAATTTAGATCCATGTGTGTTGGAAGTACCAGATGGTTCACGCTTCCCTTCAACATACAACTGACATGGATCTCTTTCAAGATTTTGGTTTCTCACCTCAGGCATCAGGTCATTGGAATGATATTTAAGCTGTCTAGCTGCTACATTTGTATTGTCATTCAGGGACTCCTTGACATAAAATTGAGATAAACCAGAAGCTGATAGAATTTTTGTATGAATTCCTTTAGATATTTTTGTCCCTGATTTGCTTGTCCAAGATGAGCCACGATAACCATTGTTGCAAACAGAAACATGAACACCTTCCTCAGAGCAGTGTAATGGTTGTTTACTGTCAGATGAATTTTGTGGAAGTCCAATTTTCAGTTTCAGTTGGTTTGGAGTTTCACTATATTCATGCATAATATTGGCATGATAATATTTCTCATTCTATATAATATCATTTTGCTCCCATTTATTTATTCAATACCCTTTGGAAAGAATGAAGAGAGTTCTCGACTTCCTTTGGGAGAAGACGACAGATCCAACGTTGAGGGAGTCGAGCGATACAAAAATCCATTGGAAAGAGGGCGACTCACTTTTTTTGGATTGGAGAGCGCTGATGTGAGGAACCTCCAACAATTAAATGATGAAAATGCACGATATATCAAAAATAACAGAACACATAAGAGATTTATTGATCGCAGGCCACTTCAAGGGGGAAAACACATTTGAGCAAGCTCAATACAAATAACTTGTGGATTCCTTCATTGGCCTCAACACGTACTTATATACTAAGTCTAAGATAAACAACTATTACTCCCCATGAATGTGGAATAATACAATATACTCACGGGACGACTTACAAAGCATATGTGTCCAACAACAATATACTAACAATGTGGGATAATACGATATACTCACGGGACGACTTACAGAGCACATGCGTCCAACAACAATACACTAAAAAAGTAAAGAGAAGGGTTGACATAGGTTCTTAACATTCCCTCCCTCTTAGAAAAAACTTTGTCCTCAAATATTTAGGTGTGGAAATTGTTGTTGAATCTGAAGGAGTGGTTCCCATGTAGTATCCTCTGGTTGCATTCTGTGCCATTGAATTAATACCGCTGTGATGGATCGAGAGAGAATATGATGAGTGCGCCTATTGAGGATGGCCTCCGACTCCAAAATGACAGATCCTTCATTATCCAGTTTTGGTAAAATAGTTTGTGCTCTAATGTTGGTGCCAAGAACTTTCTTTAGACAAGAGACATTAACTACATGATGAATACGAGAAGGAGGAAGTTCCAATTTATAAGCAACGAACCCAATCTTCTGAAGAACCTTATATGGCCCATAGAACTTTGGAGCAAGCTTATGATGCCCTTTGAGTTTCAAGGAGTATTTCTTGTAAGGCCGTAGACGAAGAAAAACCATATCACCTTCTTGAAAAGTGCGCTCAGAACGATGTTGATCGACTTGTTGTTTCATTCGATTTCTTGCCATGTGAAGATTGTCTTTTAAAATGCAAAGAATCTCATCGCAGGTTCAAAGAACTGTGTCAACTGCCTGAACTGGTGAACTGCTGGGGGTGTATGGAAGAAGCAGTGGCGGTGCCTGACCATAGAATGCTTCAAATGGAGTCATTTTAGATGCAATGTGGTAGGAGGTATTGTACCACCATTCAGCGAGAGGGAGCCACTTTTCCCACTGATGATGTTGTTCACAGGTGAAGCAACAAAGATAAGTTTCCAAACATTTATTGATAATTTCAGTTTGACCATCTGTTTGTGGGTGATACCCTGAACTCATATTCAGTTTGGTGCCAGTGTGGCGAAATAGTTCTGTCCAAAAATGATTGGTGAAATTTGTATTGCAATTTGAGACAATGGAAGAAGGGATTCCATGCAGACAGAAGATCTGGTCCAGGAAAATATGAACGACTAAGGAGGTGGTAAAGGGATGGATGAGGGCACAAAAATGACTATATTTGGAGAGGCGATCAACCACAAACAAAATCACTATCTTCCCTCCATATATAGGGAGCCTTTCAATGAAATCCATAGAAATATATGTCCAAATCCGTGTAGGGATGGGAAAGGGTTCGAGCAATCTTGGAAGGAGTGTCGTTTCACCCTTGTTGCGCTGGCAGGTATCACATTCAGGCACCATCTGTTAAATTGTCGTTTTCATTCCCTTCCAAAAGAAGTTAAGCCATGCCCGCTCATACGTTTTGAGGAACCCAGAGTGCCCTACCGTTCAAGAAGCATGGAGTTCATAGAATATATCCTGTTGAAGATCCGTGCTCTGGGGAAGCACCAGATGACCCTTGTATCTCAGGGAAGCACCATCCCAAGAGTAATGCGGTACAGTAAAAGGGTTTTTGGCCAACTATTGGATGATTTGAGATAATGAGGAGTCATTGACATAACCCTGCTGAACAGATTGCAACTAATTTGGAACATCATACAAATATCTGAAAGAGAAACTTGGTCATCAAATGTGTGAGAAAGAGCATCTGCCACAAGATTGTCCTTACCCTTCTTGTAAGTGATCTCATAGTCATAACCCATGAGTTTGCTAACCCATTTCTGTTGTGTTGGGGAGGAGACCCGTTGTTCTAGGAAATATTTCAGACTTTGGTGATCAGTCTTGATGCATAAATGATTCCCTAATAGGTATGGCTACCACTTCTATACTACATGCAAAATAGCCATCATTTCCTTCTCATATGTAGAGGCGACTAAATTCTTACCGCAAAGGGATTTTCTGGTGAACGCAATGGGATGTTCATCTTTAAGGAAAACAACACCAAGTCCATTGTCGCAACCATCACTCTCAATAGTGAAGGGCTTGGAAAAATCGGGCATAGCTAGAATAGGTGCAGTACACATAGCTTGTTTCAGTTTTTCAAATGCACATTCAGTAGCATGTGTCCATGTAAAAGCATCATTTTTCAATAGAGTGGTGAATGGAGCTGCAATATTCCCGTAATCCTTGACAAACTTGCAGTAGTATCCAGTCAATCCTAAAAAACCACGAAGGCTCTTGAGTGTTTGAGGATGCGGCCAATTTTTCATGGCATCAATTTTGGAAGGATCCACGCGAACCCCTTGTGCTGAAATAATATGCCCGAGATACTCGACTTCCTCCTGTCCAAAAACACATTTAGACTGCTTGGCATGGATATGATGATCAAAGAAAATTTGCAGTACAAGATCCAGATGCTAGAGATGCTCAACCCATGTTTTACTATAAATGAGGATATCATCAAAGAAGACCAGAATGGATTTTCGCAAGTAGGGCCAGAATATTTTATTCATCAATGCTTGGAATGTGGAAGGAGCATTAGTGAGGCCAAAGGGAATGAAAAAAAACTCATAGTGGCCATCATGTGTGTGGAAAACCGTTTTAGGGATATCATCCTCACGAAC
Source organism: Larix kaempferi (assembly GCA_027924585.1). Taxonomy (NCBI): domain Eukaryota; kingdom Viridiplantae; phylum Streptophyta; class Pinopsida; order Pinales; family Pinaceae; genus Larix; species Larix kaempferi. The sequence goes on from BSBM01000887.1 coordinate 23,633,035, forward strand.
CCGAATTTGATGATACCGAGAACGAAGATCCAACTTGGAGAAAAAATGAGCACCATGAAGCTCGTCAACAATAGGAATTGGAAACTTATCCTTGATTATGAGGTGATTAAGTGCTCGTAAGTCAATGTGGAGGCGCCATGACCCATCTCTTTTTTGGACAAGAAGAACTGGTGAAGAAAAGGAACTAGTACTATGGAAAATAATACCTTGCTTCAGTAAGTCCCGAATGAGTATCTCAATCTCTGTTTTTTGGTGAAATGGGTAGCGATAGGGTCTGATGTTGGAGGAACGCTTCTAGGAAGGAGCTGAATACAATGGTCCTTTGGTCTTGAAGGTGGAAATGCCACTAGTTCAGCAAAGACACATGCATATCTATCCAATTTTTTTTTTAGATCCAAAGGAGTAGTGGAGACCGCTGATGGGTGCATCTAAATGGAATGGAGCTGAGCGATGAAACCATGTGAATTCTTCTTAAGAAGATTTTCCATGCGATGTGAATTGATGATGTTGAGAGACCCTGGTTGTAAGTTTGTCAATGTGTGTTTTTTCCCATTGACTGAAAACTGCATCCAAAGTTCAGCAAAATCCCATAAGATGGGGCCAAGTGTGCGTAACCATTGAGTGCCCAAAACCACATCACATCTCCCTAAGGGTAAGTAAAACAGGTTGAAGTGCAGGTTATAATCTCCAATAGAAATAAACACATTGTGACACTTCCCTTTGCAAGGTAAGGTTCCCCCATTAGCAATCATGACTTCAAAGTTGGATCAAGGATGGAAACAATAATCAACCTATTTGGCGATCCGAGGCTAAATGAAGTTATGCGTGCTACCATAATCAATGAGTATTGTAAGAGGGAGCTTCTTGAAGTAACCCTTGACTCACATTGTTTGTGGGGTGGTGAATCCGGCTAAAGCATGGAGAGATATCTTTGGGTGGTCATCCTGAGAAGGAGGGTCAACAGGCAGTTGCTGAATGTTGACCTGATCATCTATTGTATGCAGAGCTTCTTCACCAATTTCAGTTGCAGGCAAAGAATCCACATGCAAGATATAGAGCTTTTTCTTAACACATCTATGTCCCCGAGTGAATTTCTCATCACAATTATAACAAAGCCCTTTTTATCTGCGTGCCCGCATCTCTGCTTCAGACAAATGCTTGATAGCAGTTGCTCTAGGAGTTGGAAGGATGGGAGGTGGTTGGGAAACCATATTTCTGAATGGAACAAAAGTGGATTTGGAGCGCTGTTGGGCTGTGATTTTTTCCTCCGCCAACTTAGCCAACCCTAGGGCTTCATCATTGTGATGGGACAAAAGATTTTAAGTTCAGATCAGATTGCATCCTTCAAACCACTGACAAAACAACTCCTGTAGAATGCATCAGACAATCCTTCCGTGTGATTGGCCAGTTTCTCAAATTCTGTCTGATACTCTTTCACAGTGCCAATTTGGCGAAGTTTAGTGAGTGATCCTGTGAAATCATCAAAATCACTAGGACTAAATCATTGCAAAATGAATTGGCAAAAATATGTCCATGTTGGCTCTTCATGAGCCTTTATGTACCAATGGTACCATTGAAGGGATTCATGTTCCAAATGAAAGGATACAAGTGGAACTTTGTTGACATCAAAAGTATTATGCAGAATAAAATATTGTTCTTCCCAGTATATCCATCCAGTCGGATCATCGCCAAAGAAGCGGGGAAAATCATGCTTCGACCCACGAAAATTGCTGGAAGAAGAGAACCTAGTGTATGCAGAAGACTCTGGCTGTCGTCTATTGTTCATGGTTGAATGTTGAAGATGGAGGCCGAGAATTTTTTCATCTAGATCTTGGTGTTTGGTTTTGAGGGCTACAAGTTATTCCTCCATGTTTTTTTCTCCTGCGCAAGTGACAACCATAACCGGGATTTTTTTTTTTAATGGGTAGAAAAACAAAAACAAAAACTTCTTTAGTAAAGGAAAATTTGGATTTGGGAAAAACTTTGATGGGTAATTGGAGTTTGACTAGGTTTTGGACACTTTCTAATGGACAGGGAAGCAAAAAATGGGGATTTCAGAAGCGAGGTGAAATAATGAGAAAATTCGTCAAAGAGGGACAAAGAAGCAGAATTAGGTAGTGAACACTGTGGAAATATTTGAAGGCGATTGGGTGAAAATCGAAGAAGTTATAACAAACCATAAAAATAGATAGATGTGGGATTTCTGGCTTCGGGAAGTGGAATTTGGGATAGGGTCCTAAGGAAGGAAATATGCAGAATGGAAGTGCGGGGGTTCCAGTGATTGTTCAAGGGAAATGGAGCTAAAGAAAATAAGATATGGCAAAAAAATAGAAATTTTTACTTTTTTTGGAATAGATCTGTAACGGCTCAGAATTGATCTGCAATGGCTTTGGATAGATGTAATCTACTATTGATCAACCGACAATAGATATGGACCCCAGGTATGCTCGAATTCCTAAAGGTTCAGGAGATTCACTTGGTCACCAATGTTGTCTAACGACTTGCGTATTGGGGCAGTACCCCTTAGTCCACATCTTAGGTAAAACTGATAACTGCTTTTCCACAGACAACAACTCTTGGTTTACCTCATGGGTGGGAACTAGTCAATCAGGTAGGGGCCATTTCCCTTTTCGCTGGCAGGTCCTCTCAATGGGCCAACTACTTCGGGGTTCCTATGGTACTCCTCACAATGAGTTTTAGGGCTATGCCCAAGTACTTCCCACAATTAAGCGGATAGGGATTATTCCCGAATCCGAACCTGCAATTGAAAGGAACAATACAGATGCAAAGAAAAACACTGCTGCAATAATCACAACACCTGGAATCCACTGCAAAATTCTTTTTGGCATAAATTCCACCCAGCGAGCCCAAGAAAGTGCTATGATACCATATGTGAGGAACCTCCATCAATTAAATGATGAAAATGCATGATATATCAGAAATAACAGAACACATAAGAGATTTATTGATCACAAGCCACTTCGAGGGGCCAACCTCCTTTGATCAAGTTCAATACAAATAACTCATGGATGCCTTCATTGGCCTCAACACACACTTATATACTAAGTCTAATCTAAACAACTATTACTCCCCATGAATGTGGGATAATACAATATAATCACGGGACGACTTACAAATCATATGCGTCCAACAACAATATACTAACAATGTGGGATAATATGATATAATCACGGGACGACTTACAGAGCACATGCTTCCAACAACAATATATTAACAAAGTAAAAAGAAGGGTTGACATGGGTTCCTAACAACTGACCTCACAAGAAGGATTCGAGAGTAAGGGGAATAATGTAAATGCTGAGAGTTGGATGTTCTTATCAATGATAAAAGAGCTAGGCGTACAATCAATGAGCAGATCGACCTAAACGTCTGAGAAGAATCAATATCTTGTTGTATTAATGTTTATTTTCCCTTTTTGCGTAGAGAAAAAGAAAAGGGAATTTTTCCCTGTAGCTTTGGGTGCCCTATGTTTAGTCCTTGCTGTGATTGAACTTCTATTCCTTTACATTATTCAGACATCGGTGTCTGTAAAATAAGGGCATTGTCCCAGATTCAACATATCACTTACTGCATAGAGGGAACAACCCTGGATAATAGATTTTATTGATGTTAGATATTATATTTATTGATGAGTCATAGAGGATACAACGACAGAGTGTACAACCATAGGCTGTAGATTATTTTTGTGTTAGTATTAAAACCTTTGTTGAGAGGCATGCCTTGTATTAGTATATTATATATGCGGTGGATAAAATCTATGATATCTAGGTCACGCATGGAGGGCCCTACCTTTGTTTATATTGAAACACTGTCATTAAGTATCTAGTTATTTAATTATTATTTGAAGGGCGTCTTTCTTTGAGAAAGAGAGACCTTGGCATAAGCTCATTTCTTCTTCCGTGAATTAATAAATATCATGTTTGCACAAGAGTGAAGAGAGTGACAACCTCTCTTTAAGGGAACCGACGCCACACCTCTTTTAATAAATTTCTATTTTCGTAATGAGGGATTTAAATAATAAAATTGTAGTCTTGAGCTGCTTTACGCTCTTAATCCCTGTATGCTTGGATAGAGTTTCCTATAAATCGGAAGAGAGAGGTTATCTGGAGCCTTATGTATATAAGTACCTAAGTAACTTATGAAAATACCAAGCGACTCCATAACCTCAGGTATCATTGAGCTGTAGTTGTTAATTGACACATCGAATTCTGCATGTTGCTGGATTTGTCCTATGATGGTGTATGAGCCCTAATAGCTACAAATCATGTGCACCCACCCTCTCTGAAAATGAGTTTTCCAATGTTAGGGTTTGTCATTGTTCTTTGCTATTTTTGTAATTGATCTCCCACTCGTTGTATATGTGGAAGCGTTATTTTCACAAAGATGCACTGCCAATTCCTATACTGCTTCTTGGTAACTTATGCCAGTGAACGGCTCCCTCTGATGCATGAACATTTAGAACAATTCCATACGTGGTGTATTGGTTACATAACCTTCTTTCTGGAGTTCAGCCTAGTGTATCCGCTCATATTCTCTCTGCATGTAATGGACCTCTGCTCAGGCGTTAGGATTCCCTATGTTCATTGCCAAGAAACGACCCTTCTCTATCAATCCTAACGTGGTTTCTGTCAATGTGTGCCAGCTCGAGTGTCGGTCTCTGCCAGATGGTTTGTCATGCTTTCTTTTACGTTATGAAATGCCTTCTGGACGTTAATCCTTGCCATCAACCTAATGACTCTCTTACGCTTTCCTTCTCTCCTTTTGTGTATTTGTGTGCACCCTCTCAGTCTCACCCGTTTGATACTATTGTGTATTAATTGCCTCATGTTTTCCTATAAAAAATTCTCCACCGAAAATTTAAATTTTGGGATATCACCTGAAAGTTTAAAATCTTGTTGATCTATATAAAGGAATCACCTCATTTTTGTGGGAGACCGTATTTCATACATATATTGCAGGAGATCCATCAGATTGAATGTAAGTAAAAAGAAGGCTATCAGTTATCCAAAATTCTATTAAAGCTGGAATTTGTCATAGCTTAGGTACACCTGTTTAACCAGGATGGATATTGCAAAAAGGGAAACAGATGGTAAAATCAGTTAACAGTAAACCCTATTAGCATGATCCATAGGGTACTAGCAACTTGCATTAACTAATCAGAATGAGAAATGATTGGTGTTTATACATAAATAGAGCCTAAATATAATGGTTACTCTATGTTCGGTGATAAAATTCAGAGTTTGCTAATCATTCTAGGTTATGAATGGATTTTTTTTCATTTAGGAGTTATTAATTTTAAGATTTGTATTTTCATTGCAAACAACTTCAAAAACTATTGAACACTGAATTTTTGTATCATGTAGGAGTTATTAATTTTAAGATTTGTATTCTTCATTGCAAACAACTTTAAAAATATTAAAACAATTAAACACTAAGAATATATATCTGCAATTTCAATAATTTTAACCTAAACCATAAAATTGCAAATTCAACCTTTAACAATGTGCAATCATTACAGGGTACGTTGGAATATACATTGTTTTACCTGAAATGCTTTATGATGTTGCTCGCTGTTTAATGGATAATCTACCAAGAGCGGACTCGAGGCATGATCTCCCTAGATCAACGTGAGTCTAGAACAAATAGGACAGAATACTAATCAATTTCCTAGATCTAATTAAGGATCGAGGGACTAGATATGTTTACCTTGTAGATTATAGATCCTTTTCTCCTTGAATGTCACTCCAAGCTTGACAATATTCAGATCCGAGTTGCAAAACCTGTCAAGATAACAAGACAACAAAACAAGTAAAACACATCTATACAATAATAGACCTAAGTAAGTGGTCAAGTAGGCGAATTAAACAAGATATCATTAACACAATGAGATTTTGGTGGAAAGCAATCATATTACTATATTGAAGAGAAGTACATAAGATAGAAAGATTACGACCATAGAATTGACGTAGCAATCCTCAACCGATCGAACCAAAGCCAAAGCCTCCCAAGGAAGTGTGAGTCTCCCAATAGATGAGTAGGGATCTCTCCTAAGATGATTTCACCAGCATGTAGACACTATAGAATTCCTCCCTTTGGAATGGGAGTGAGCTTCACTTATATAGGACTAAGTGGATATGGTATGGATAGGGTAGGTTGAGATATGGTAGGAGAGAGATAGGGGATCCTTCTAAGAGGTTAGAAAACGAGTGCCAAATCTCCCAAAAGGTCAGGGATAAGGATCCATGTCAGCTAGCTTCGAGAATGGGCTCGAAGGAGCTATTTTTGTCCATTAACTGACATCGTCGCAGGCTACAAGAGGACAACCTGTGACGTTGCATGCAACATTAAGGTAGCCTGCGGCGACCTCTCAAAACCTAGTATAAATAGGCTTGTATCTCTTCCAGGTCAATAACATAGTCAAGGAAACTTTAGGGATGATTACGCTAAGTCTCATGATGGTAAGATTTTAGGTGTAACAAAATGCCCCCCAAAGCATGAAGTTGTTGAAAATTGGACAGGTGAAATTCTTTGATAGAAGGAATGGCAATGGTTCGTCGGACGAAGGACACTGCTGCAGTACAAATGACTCAGAGTACACAGTCTCATATGATGTACAACATGGCTTCCGACCAATACATTTTAGATCCATGATAGTAAAGACCGACTTAACACAATCGTGGCTACTAGACACAAGCGTAGATCCATGATGAGATGATAACACAGCCACGACCAATACAAGTGTGGATCTGTGTGATACAACTCAATACAATCTCCATCGCAACCTGGGTAAAATATGACTCCCTGGGGTCTTCAAGTCGAACCCGCAATGATATGAATCTATCCATGTGATTACAAATGTCTTGACGTCGAACATGGTAGAAACCACTTGATTACTGGTCATTGATGTATACCGTTAACAAGCGTGAGGGAAATCACCATTGATGTCAATGATTCCCAAGGTATCATAGTACATATCATCAAGCGTGAATAAATGAGTTGAAGTCGAACGCGAGATGAAATATTTCAATCAAGAGTCAATGATGTAAACTCATGTTGAAAGCAAGGTAACCTGCCATTGAGGCATGCAGGGCCAAGGTACTCGATTAGTTTCTAGATTCAATCCTTGGATAATGTTTTGAAGTTGTCAAGGATGAATCCGTCGATGGAGGGCCATGATGAATCCCCCATTGTCGACATGAAACATGACAAAGGATGTGTAGAGCAGATCAAATGGTACAATAACATGCGAGACTGACTCAGAGTAAACCGACATGATGGAAGGCGTATTGACTGCAGATAATGAGTGGTGATAATATTCTTAAACATGGGCATGGCATGCCTTGGCAGTATTGACTTGACGAGTTATGGTACCAAATCCTAATGCAACTGATAATGGAGCGTTCTTTGAATGACTCAAAGTAGTGACAAGACTCAGGAAGTAGGTGAAACTCGAGGGAAAATGGATGATCCAAGTGCAGTATGCAAATGCAAATGAGTGCCATGTTCAAGAAATGACTAGGTACCCGCCACTGATAAAGGGTGTAACATAAAAGATTTCATTTTTCCCCATCATGAATGACGAGTGCCTCATGTGTTTTTTACGAGATTGATGAGGGTAACCAAATTCTCGTTATAGCTCATCTCATAGATGAGTCCAATCCCAAATATTTTTCGAACCTGGGATATGAGGGGTTCGCCCCATGACGGGCCTTTCAATGTGAAAGTTTAACGAGTCCATAGAAGGTAAAACTCGGTCGTCATTTCATGTTTAGCGAGTCTAAAAAGAACTAAAGAAGACTCCAACGGTCCTTTTTCGTAAAGTTAGCCTCATCGCCCAAAAAAGGGTAAAACAACGCGAGAGAGGACTCTTCTAGTCATGATTGGCTGGAGTATACCTTTTTTGTAAGTAGTGCCCCCTGGTCCGAAAAATGGGTAAACTATGACCAGGGAGACGACCATTCAAATACTTTAACAAGCGTGAACACGATAAGATCGCTTGGAAATATTTTCATATTTCGAGAGCCTGAAAAGAGCTTAACGATAGACTCCGGGGGGTTCCCTTTCCGTAGGAGTTTAACGAGCCCGGAAAAGTGATAAATCGTAACTCAGTAACTTATTCTCATGGTTTTAAGAGCATGAGAAAGAACAAAGAGTAAGCTCGTCATCATTAAATAATTACAATCTAACGGATATAAATAATGAAAAAACATTAAAGAGGTTGTTCATACCTAAAATGACCATTATAATGTGAGAATGACACGCAAAGAACACCTAACAACTCCTGCACACTTGAAAACTAGGTCAAAAAGTCAACCAGGCATTCAATTGTCATAAAAACGATCCAAACTATAGCAAATGACCTAAAAATCATCAAATATTTGAATAAGAATATGCCCTTTTGTTTATAAATAGAAACAAAAACCAAATATAGTCACCATTGTTCATTTGCTAAATTTGGGAGAAGAAGTGTCATTTGGAGCCAAAATTTCACTTGTCGATTCTGGGAGCTGCGAGCAACCATTTCACCAGTTGTTCGGAGCAGGTAACTCTAAACTTCATCTAGCACATTTACAGTGGTTTACATTTTTAATTTTAGTTCATTTTTTGGGTTTTTGAGTTGGTTTGTGGAGGGCTATTGCATCCTCGGGTCATCGCAACTCCCGTAAACTCGGGTTGTGATGATGTTGCACTGTCAGTATTGATGGGGTGTGACGGCGGAAACGTCCAAACCCAAACAAAAACCTAGCCTAAAAGATGAACTTTCAGTCGTTGAAGTGAGTCCTAATGATGTTAAAATGCCCCTTTTGGTAGGTCAGTAGCATCCAACATGGTCTTAGAGTGGTGCGAACGAAAACACGAGGTAGATGACATACAAGTTGCAAACGATCCGTTATGTGTAACGACACTGAGGAACTGTGGTCTCTTAAAGTTCTTCCAGATCCAGGGCATGAGGGCCCAAATTCCACTGTTGACACATATGCTTCATTGTTGGGATGCGGCTCAGCAATATTTTGTGATCGGTGAGCACATACTTACCATAGATGTCAAGGACATCTACTTTTTGACTAGATTGTCCTGGAGGGGGGACAACGTGGCTCTTATCGGATCACGGGGAAGTGATCAGATCGTGAATGACATGATCCTACAACATTGTACTCCTCAGACTCATGCTTCTAGTGGGAATATTCCCATCAAAGAAGTACGGGATCGTCTGTTGCATGCCATACTTTTTACCATCCCGAGGATAGCAGGGAGCCAAGCTCCTCACTTAGCTACTAGGTCCCAAATGCTATATGCGGAGGACTGCATGTCTCCGAAGATCTTCAACTGGTTCGAGGGACTCCTTGCAAACATTCGAGCTCAGCTGACCAAGTGTCGGCGTGGAGAGCTCAAGCAGTTCGGATATGGGTCGATAGTGATCTCGTTTTTATTGGAGTGGATTCCCCTCCTGCGCCCGCAGGTGCCATTAGATGACAGGGATCCTAAGGATCCTCACATGGACAGATGGACAAAGGTGATGGCCCTCCATGGTGGGGGCCCCATCATTGGGTATGGTCCCGAGTTCTTCACCTAGTTGGAAGGCCAGCTGCTCATGGTAGAGGATTACCTGTACGGTGGTACGGATTATAGGGAAAACCCAGACTTGACACTGCCCGAGGGAGCAGAGTGGGGGGACATCGGTAAGAACAATGACCCTTGTATTTTTTAGTTTTGTATATTTATGAATTTTTTTTGTTATAGTGCTGACAAATTAACAACATGTGTGTGTAGATGTGGGCCTCGTGCGACCAGTAGGAGTCTCTCTTCTTGCGAGGAGAGGAGGGGGAGCATTCATGGCTCCAGTCGTACATGCTGCCATCGTGGAGATGGAGGACGTCTTCGAGAACCTGACTGGGTTGACGTTGGACGTTCTAGAGCCGATAGTGGACGAGTTTTTGCAGCCTATGTAGAGGTATGCGGTGGGACCGTCTTTGCGCTTCAATGCGCTGCTTTGTAAGGTCGCGAGAGAAGTTGATTGCTTCCATACTTAGCAAGATAGAGCTGCAAGACCTAGAGGTGTACGAGCTAGACGTTAGGCCTTATGTTGTTATTATGTATGTACTAAGAGCTTAGAAGCCTCATATTTTGTACTACTGAAAGCTATGAGGCTTCAAATTTTGTAGAGATTTACTGAAAGCCGTCGTGCTTCATATTTTGCACCAGCACTACTTTTTATGATGATATATATATACAGACATTTCCGGCGGTTTTATACATTATGTGTTTTTAAATGGACGAATGATGTGATCTTGTTTATGTGTTTTCTTATAAAATGAGTTATTTACATGTTATGTCTACTTTTAACAGTTCATGAATATGCTTATGTGTGTGCAATGTACCAATCTAAGATGAAGTTGGCCATAGAGTCGGCAACTGTGTTCACATCTCTTGGAATGTGCAGGTACTGAATGGAGTCGAAGGACCTTTCCAGAAGACGGACTCGTCTATAGAGACAGAATAAGGTAGGATCGCAGATGACGTAGAATCGGTTAAGATGAGAGAGCACTAGTTGAGAATCCAAGTGGATGACAACGTGGTCGATACCCAAAGAAATAGTGTCGGTTAGGGTTCCAATGACTGCTTGATATTCTGCAACATTGTTGGTCGCAAAACCTAGACACATTGCTCCTGAGTTGATAAGCTCACCAGTAGGTGAATAGAGTACTCAGGCTGCCGAAGCAAGGTTGCGAGTATGCCGGCTGGCGCTGTTCGTGAATCCGTAGCAAGTTGCCATCTACACACGTAGATACAACATGGTATAAGAAACGAAACAAGACCTAAGCACACAAAAAATCAAAGCGTCACACCACACAAAAAACACACACACGCCATGTACAGTATATACAAAATTACTTATGCATGAAAGACTTAGGCATAGTACCTCTTCAGGTAGATCCCATTGCAGGGCTCACCTAAAGATATCCCATCGTAGTCTTCAAGCTCATAAGCTCCCTTCTCTAAGACGCATTTCACTATCTAAGGTCCATGCCACATGGACTCAAAATTTCTTGCCCCTAGCTTATCATGTTTTTGGTCATATGTTAGGACCAAATCTCCTTCGTTGTAGGCGCGAGGTTCTACCGACTTGTCGTACTATGCTTTGATGTGTTTCTTATGAGCCTCGTTGGCAAGAGAGGCATCTTGGCGAGTCTCGTCGAGTTTAGTTAGGTAGAGGAAACGTTCTTCCTCGGCAGTAGTGTTGGGGAGAAGTTTGATGGCAAGCTTGAGGGACGAAATCTCGCACTCAATAGGAAGGACAGCCTCCAATCCATACACTAGTTGGAAGGGAGTAAATCCAGTGGCGGTTTTAATGGAAGTTCGATAAACCCATAGTGCGGAGAAGAGCATGTTATGCCAATTGGACTTGTGCGTACCCACCATGCGTTGGACCATGGTTTTCAAGATCTTGTTGATGGCCTGTACTTGTCTGCTTGACTGTGTGTAGTATGGCGTTGATTTTTCATGACGAAAACCCAATCTATCGCTCAACTCATCAACCATGTGGTTCATAAAGTGAGAACCATGGTTAGTAACTATCGCTTGAGGAACTCCAAACCGCGTTATTACATGATTAGACATGAAGAGTGCGGCAGTCTTGCCATCGTTCGTGTATGTAGGAATTGCCTCGACCCACTTTGTAAAGTAGTCCACAGCTACAATGACGTAACTATGCCCCCCGGCCGAGGTAGGCTTACAATGCATGAAATCAATGCCCCATTTAGCGAAGGGGCCAACGGCAATAACCGGGTGTAACGGGGTGGGATGGGTGCACTTTTTGGTATGAAAATGTTGACATGGAGGACATTTTTTTACGGCCTTGATACAATCTTTGAAGATAGACGACCAATAATATCCCGTGCGAAGAATTTTCTAGGCGGTAGCCATCCCAAAGAGATGACCCCCACAAGCCCCAGTGTGATAGTCATTTAGGACGTGTTCAACCTCGTCATGAATTAGACAACGTCGAAGAATAAAATTGATACCATGGCGGTACAAAGTATCACTGATAATCAGATAGTATTTCGCATGGTGGTGTATTCGACGACGGTCGTTGTGAGACAATTGAGGGCTAAAACGTTGGGTTTGAAGATACAAAGTGATATCTCCATACCACGGATCAGACGTACTGATAAGAAACAACGACTCATCCGAAAAAGAGTCATTGGGCTTAGATTCTACATCGACACAGGGAAGGTCGCAGATGAGCTCAACAAACACCAAAGACTTTTTAGACTTGGCTTTTTCAAAAAGAAGATCAAATTCTTACAGTATCAAGATCTAGCATGAATACTTTCCCCCAAGCACCTGACGAGTCAGAATGTGGTACATGGGGTTCAAATCGGCGATGATGGTGGTGGTATGAAGCAAAGTGTAATGTTAGAACTTCTGCATGGCGATAACTGCCGCGAGAGCGAGTTTCTCAACATGTGAATAGCAAGTTTCAACATCAATAAGACCTTTACTGGCGTAGTATATCACATGTTCTTGGGCGTTCTGATCTTCCTGTACCAAAACCATTGTGATAATGGTGTGGGAAGCGGCGAGGTATAGAATATAATCTCGGTAGTAATTTGGTGGTTGGAGTACAAGGGCATGCGTGATGGCATGTTTCAAACTTTCAAAAGATTGTTGAGATTGGTCATCCCAAATGAACGAGATGTCTTTTTTCATCAATCTCATGTAACCCTGTGCCTTTTGTGCGAAATTAAAAACAAAACGCCTTAAATAAGTCGGTTGTCCTTGTAGACTTTGAAGTTCCGTAATATTAGTTGGAGGTGGGAGTGCGACAATGGCTTCCACCTTCAAGGGATCAATGCGGATCCCATCTTTCGAGATGATAAACCCTAAGAGGCGTCCAGACTCAACACAAAAAATACACTTATAAGGGTTCAGACGGATATTGTACCATCTACATCTAAGGAAAATGGCCATCAGATGATCTATGTGGAACTCACGTTGGTTTGAGTGGGCAGGGAGGTCGTCCAAGTAAGGTTCCACAAAGTCCTTTACATCATGGAAGGCGTAGCCCGCTGGAATGTGGCACCGACGTTTTTAAGACCAAACGGAAGTTTATGATACGCAAACGTTCCCCAAGGGCAGATGAATGCCGTCTTGTGTTGGTCGGTGGGGTGGATCTCAATCTGGTTGTATCCAGAAAAACCATCCATGAATGAAAAATTGACACTTCCAGCACAATTGTCGATAATCTGGTCAATAAAGGGAGTCAGGTAGTTGTCCTTAGGACAGGTCTTGTTGAGGTCTCGATAATCGACACAGACATGAATGGTACCCTATTTTTTAGTAACAGGTGTTAACACCCAAAAAGTGTTCACTACCTCATTTACCACATTATATGGCTCATTTGTCCATTTTCCTACCATATTTCCATTAAAAAACCCAAAAAATCCCATTAGAAAGCCTCCAAAAGGCCTAAAATGCCTCCAAAAGGCCATAAAACCCTCAAAATAGCCTAAAAAAGGCTAAAAAACCCCCTTTTCCTCCAAAAATAGCAAAAATCCCCTAAAAAGGGAATAAAAAATATAAAATAATGAGGAAAGGAGGAAAAAACCCTATACAGCTGCACAAAACCATGTGTTTCCCAAAACCATGGGTCAGCACTCCACCACCAAAAAACTATAAATAGGTGATGGAGATCCCTTATTCCATATCCACAATCACAAGCACCCTTACTCTGCCAAAATCTCTCTCGAAACCCTAGTTCACCTTTGAACTATTTTCACCTTGAGAGCCACCTTTGGCCCATCCCCAACATTGGAGAAGGAGAAAGGAGCATTCTGAAGCTTGGGGCATCCTCTTGGACACTGCAAAGGGCTTCATCAACCTTGACACTCAAGGTAACATTAATATAAAACCATTTTTTACATCTTTCATTTATGTCTCATGCAATGTTTAAAGTAGTTTGTTAATTGTTGTTTTAGCTTAATCATTTAATCATTATTGAACTGCTACTAAGGAGTCCATTCTCCTTAGTAGGTGCTCATTGGCACAAGCTAGGGGTAAAACCCTAGCTACAACAGGGACGACATTTGAGACCCATTCTGTCAATGGGACAGGGTAGATGAAGCCGGCCTTCAAGAGTTTCTCAATCTCTGCCTTGATTGCCGCAGTCTTCCGAGGGTGTATCGGTTGCAAATTTTGGCGGACAAGTTTGACGTCGGGATAGTTTTAAATTTCATGTAACACAATGGTGGGGTCTATCCCAGGCATCTCCTCGTAGGTCCAAGTGAACACGTCTCAGAATCGCTTGAATAAGGCCATATAAGCAATGACTTCTTTGGGGGAACACTTCAGGCCTAAATGAATGTGTTCCACTACATCAGGAGTAATCGAAATGTCTATCAAAGTGGTGGGTTCAATGTTGGCTAAGTTTCCTTTAGAGTCCATTTGACATGTAAGTATCGAGGACTGAGACCCAGAGTAGACATCCGGTGTAATGATGGTGCTAATGCTATTCTCCACAATATCCAAAACGGGAAGGAAATACAAACGATGATGGAGGTCTTCCCACGGAGGATCATCTGCACTCATGATTTCCATAATGGACTCGTCAGAATGAAAAGTCCGTAGTAGAGGATCAGATGATGTCCACTGTAGAGAACAAGAGGTGGAGGCTACAACTAAGTGGTCCTCCGGTGCTGACTGGATAGACTTGTATGTGAGTTCGGCGGGTGACATAAGCATTATGTCTCCAATCAGGTGTGTGTTGGCTTCGTCAAGTACAAGCCATGAATAAGTGGAGTAGGGGATAGATGAAATCTGCGAGGAGATCATGTTCACAGTGGCAACATGATTTGGGGGATCCGAAATAGGAAAAACACCCATAAGGGATGAGTCCTTAAGGAGGCCGATCCCCATGCTCTCATACTGATGCGAAGATTGTCCAATCGAGGGAATGTTATCGCTTGGGTGAGTAACAGTGTTAGGTGTGCAGAAATCCAGCTAGTCAACAGTAACAATTTGGCCTTGATGAGGGAATTGTATTATGCATAATATAGATGATGCGACCGCAGTCATGGCGTAAAACCAATTTCGACCAAGCAGAATGTTATAATCTAACGGGGTAGCGACCACTTCCACGTTGATGGTTGCGGTCTTGCACCCCATCTCGACTGCTAAAGCTTGTAACATCCCATAAGGTTGAAAGCCACGTCTGTCAAAAGATCTCAAGGTGGTAGGAGAACGGGTCAACTCGAGAGAGCCAATGGCTCTCTAGCATGAGATGGACATGACTGAAGTAGATGCACCTTCGTCCGAAATGGTACGATGGATTGTCTTCCCAACAATGTTTGTGGCAACTTGAAATTCCAACTGATGGGGGAGCCTCGATTTAAACTATTCCAACCGGAACATGATGGTATTCGATGAATCCGGGTCAACTGCACCGATGGTAGCGAGGAGAGTCTTGCGTTGATTATGACAATTTTGCAAGACCTCGAGTGTCAGCATAGCAGAAGGAGCTTGTGCTAGGTCCTCTACAATGTTGTAGTTTTGAGCAACCCGAGCATTAGGATTGAAAACCGATTTTCTAATCGTGCTCTTGGGTGGATGCAACTCTGACTCAAAAGAGGGATTCTCAATGGTGAGAGGAGCAGCAGGTACGGTGACGTTAGGAATTGAAGTGGAAGCTTTTTCAGTATTACTTCCAATAGGTTTCTTGGCCAGAACAGAGTCATACGAACGAGAATGGGTGTTCAAGTTGATAGTCTCACTACGCATCATGAGAACATGCGCGGTGGTAGATGATTCTCCTTGGGAAGGAGAGGTGTGAGCAATCAACTGCTGGTTTTGAGCAGGGAAGGGATCGTTGAGAACTACGGATGTGGGTTTTCCCTTAAGAAATTTTTGAACTTCGTCTCTATAAGGGAACTCTTTGGAAAAGTGGTCATCACCACATAGTAGACAAGGATACTTCAACTTCCTTTTCTGTTTAGCGTCATTAGGGGTGCTCTTATGTTCTTGCTGGGTGGAATATTTCTTAGGTTTCCTTTTGTTCTTCTTCTTACCACCAGAATTTTGAGGTGAAGCTGATGAAACAGAATTCACTTCTTCGGTGATAGCAGGAGTGGATGATTTGGTGGTGCCGTGACCAACCTGTGTTGGTGATGGGGAAGAACCTTGGGGGTTCGACGAACCAACAGTTTGAGAATGAGGCTGGGTGTTAAGGTATCCAATGATGCCATCACCTTGGGGTCCCTTGGGTGGTTTCACGGGGTCGTACGTGTTATGGGGTGCGCCAGGAAGGATATCAAACAACATGCCAGAATGAGCATAAATTAAGTCTAATAAATGGGCACGAGCGATGGCTTGTTCCTCCGGGATAGTGCCTCCCATGGAAACATCTCGTGCTATCGTAGGTATGAGAGACTTCGTAAACCAATCTGCTAGGAGTTGGTCTGGAATAGGAGTCTTAATGAGACGTCGTCTCCTTCACCAGTCACGTATATGATCTGAGATGTGAGTAGTAGTATTTTGACGGAGCGAGGTTAAAAGCTCTGTACCAATTTCATACCGTATATGTAGTTGGAAATGAGTCAAAAAATTCATAGCAAGAGAACCGAAATCAGGAAAAGAATGAGGTGGTAGTTCGATATACCACTTGGCAGCCGAACCAGTGAGAGTCCGTTGAAATAACCTAAGATAGATCGAGTCGTCCATCAGAGAGTTGGATGAACACCATAATTGGTATGTCATCACATGGTTTTTAGGATCCTCACCCGGCTTGCCATCAAATTTCGATATAATTGATGGAAGTTTCACTGGAATGGTTGGCCAATTAGTTCCGTGGTAGATGGGGTCGTTGGTTAGGTGAGATAGGTCAGGCAGGTCCAAAGTAGCCAAAAAGGGCAGCTGCGGATTAGGTTGCAGGTACTGATAGTACTGATAAGGCGTGTAAGGACTAGTGGGACCTTGTATCGACTAACCATAGGGTGTTCCAGGAGGAAACTGGCCATAGGGGTACGAGCCGCCCGGACCAAATGTAGGTCTGCCGCCATAGTAAGGTGGTCCATTACCATAATAAGGTGGCCCATTACCATAAGGTGGGGGCCCACCTCCATTGGCGGGAGAGGGTGGGCCGCCTCCAAATGGTGGGGGTCCACCACCACCGCCAGTGTAGGATGGGCCGCTACCCGCCTCCGCCGGGAGGAGGTGGTGGTCCGCTACCATTGCCGGAATAGGGTGGGCCTCCAACACCTCCTCTGGGAGGGGGTGGTGGGCCAGTTCCACCCCCGGAAAGGTAAGAGCCTCCTAGGCCACCTCCACCATAGTAGGGTGGTGGTTTTCCACTGCTACCACTAGGATGAGAAGGTCCTCCACCACCACCACCAGGATGGGATGTTCCTCCACCGCCACCACCGGGGTGGGATGGTCCTCCACCACCACCACCAAGATGTGATGGTCCTCCTCCACCACCACCACCAAGATGTGATGGTCCTCCTCCACCACCACCAGGGGGGGTGGGCCATGATGGCCAAATGAGATGGTTCGCCACTGGAAGGTAGAGGTCCGCATCCTCCAGAGTTATGTGGGGTCCCGCTGCCTCCAATGGGAGGTGGGGGTGGACCAAACGGGGGTGGAGGGAGTTGAGGGACTGTAAGTGGGGGTCCATGTTGTAAAACATTTTTCTATCCCCATAGAGTGTAAGGGTTTCCGGGGTAGGGTACCCCATAGAGTGCGTTTCCGGGATTAAGTTGACCCGACACAGGGTTAAGATGACCTGGATACGTGTGACTCGATGGTGGTTGAATTACATTGGATGGTCCCCCAACATGGGATAGTCCCGTAGTGGAAGGTCCGGGAGGTAGGGAATTTCCAATGGAAGGACCGATGGGAAGTCCTGCTGCAGTATTATGTCTAAGAGACGGGGGTTTCCCCCCAGCAACAACTTGCTGACCACTAAGTAAAGGTTGACCCAACATTGGTTGTTGATTATTCACCGTAGGATTACCATTACCTGTAAAGAAGGTAGGGGGTAAAGAGTATCCGCCCCACGAGTTCTGCGGTGGGGGCGCAGTAGGTAATGCAACCGTAGTAGTGACAGGTGTGTTAAACTGTTGTTCTTCAACATGTTGGGTCGTTAGAGGTACTAAAATGGTCTCCTGTCTAGGGGACGTATGTGCAGGAATGGATGGTTGACCAGTTTCAGAAGTGGTCATGTGTTGCTTGGATGATTCCGATGACTCAAAAGATAAAGAGCGACCTGGGATCGGTTGGTAAGGGGGTAACGTCGGGTCTTCAACCCTTTGTTGGAGACTTGATCTCCGAAGCTCCTCAGCCATAGAATGAAAATGAGCTAATTGGCCACGATAGTAAGCTAAGGGATCATCCAGAGTAGTCCCAATGGGTGGGGGTGCAATAGAAAAATGGGCCATTAGGTGGCCTAGAGAAGATGCCCAATAAGATGCTGAGGGAACAACAGCTGCTGTGGGGTTGTCCTAGGGTTGATTTATCCATTCCAATGTTCCAGGCTCTCTCGGCGAAACGGGAGGTAAGTCTTGTGAAGTGGAAATTGGGGCCTCTTCACCCTGCGGGGGGTGGGAGGTAGGTGAATCTGGAGGAGTGTGAGGAAACAAGAGTCCTCCAACATTCAAAGTAGGGTTTTCCACTTCATGTGACCCGACCCTGGCTTGTGGATCCATTCTTACCCTCGAAATTACCTCTTGGTTAAGGGGATATTCGGGTGGTAAGTTTTGAATCCTACGAGACCTTCTCCAAGGAAAGTCAGCCGGAGTGACTGAAAAAAAAAGTTTCTCCTAAGGAAAGGTAAACAAAAGAAAAGCAGACCAGACAAAACCTTATACAAACTAAGGCCACAAGCAAAATTATGTGATAAGAGTGGATTCAAAGGTCTGGAACCTCACAGGATTGTCAAGGCTTCGCAAATCGCTATATACCGCAGGGTACAATAGTAAAATGCGACAAGGAGGATTGGGACCGTACCCTTTCCTGAATACCCGATTACCTGGACGGTATGTGCGTAGTAATATCCCCGAGTGCTGTTCTCGGTGTATTGCTCTGCCAAGAAGGCCAAAAGGTTAACTCAGTTGGTCTCAGGAATCCTAATGGTGTCTCCCGATATATGCAAGGTACGTGGGAGCTCAAATCCGTAGTGGTGCTGTCAAATGCACAACCGTACGACACAAGACCTTCCTATATACTATCGAGTACGTGAAACACCTTTCGATATACGCCAAGTACTTAAGGGACTTGGTGGATACGTGAAAGAGCTTCGATATACTAATAAGTACGTGGAAGACTACAATACCCTCTGAATACAGTGCTGGAAAATAACGACAGTTGCCATGCTTAACGACGCCAGAACACGTCTCTAACTTACACACAAGTTACTAAAAATTTTACCCTAGTTCTACCGTTAATTTTATCTAGACAGTTAGGTGAATACATGAGGTGAGTACATAATTGTAAACATAATGCAAGACCTAACTACATGCAAAAAATATACTTTTCTTTTGATGAACTCTATGTATGGGAGGGAGAAATTTCTTTCCAATGATCTTACTAAAGAAACACAATGCAACACAATCCCAAATCTACCAAAAAATGACTATGAAGTATTCTTTTCCTTTTCAAGCGAAACACAAAAATAACACAACACCACTAAGCCAAATCAAAGCGTTTTTTCTTTTTCTTTTATCTTTTCAAAAACAAAAATGATGTTAAGTGATGAAAAGAGAGAGTTTCTAAGTAGAGTATGCAAGCTTTTCACTTTCACTACAATGGCCTAAAAGCATGAAAACCAAAAGATGCATGTAACTTTCCAAGCATGGAACTACTTTTGCAAAACTTGATATCTATTCGAATTTTTCAAGAAAATGAGCAACTCATAATTCGTGAAAAACACAAATAATTCAATTCTCTTTCAACTTTTCCAAAAGATCTACAAATGAGACATTCCAATGCATGAACAATTCTTCAAATGAGCTTGAGAAATGATGGAAATAAAGTACTTTTGACCTTTCAATAGATGTATCAAAATAAAAATTTGATAACAACGATGTTTTTAAACACAAATATTGAAATGAAAAGACTACTTGCAGCACTCCAAGAACTCAGAAAATCTCAAGAAAATGGCGAGCATTCAATGGACTGAAAGTACACACAAACACTCAAAATCAATCAGTAACAAGCAACACTAAAGCAAGAAAAGCTCAACAATGTATGCAAATGAGGTCTGGAAACCGATCCAATACAATGACCAGATCCGGCAAGGAGAGGGGGGAATGCAAGGGTGAGTGGATGCAGGTGGGGGAGACAAGAGTGTCCACCACTACCAAATCTCAGACTTGTCCAAGATGGAAACCAAAAAAACTCCAAATAAAACCAAACACTTCAACACACAAATAAAAAATGGGGTCTCTGACTGGATCTCACAGCACAGAGGGAGTTTGCACACAAACCAAAACTCAAATCAGAAATGGAGAAGGGGTGCCTGTATGGCAATTTTGACAGATCGACGTAGTCTGTGCTTGTACATAGAGCGACATTGCAGTTTTACCAATGCGGGAAGTGCGACGATGTCGCAGCATACCAATGAAAGGGTTGCAACGATAGGCCAACAGACAGAGAACAGAGATAAAAAATGACACAGTGTCGCTCTGGGTCCACTGACCAGGTGCGACAGGCGAGATCTAAGTTAAAAAATGAACCAATTCTCCAAACAATGAGCAATGAAATGGTTTGAAAATGATGAGTACAAACTTATAGGAGGGCTACAGACTCTTCAAAGTGAAGATCTGATGGTGAAACAAGGCTTAGAAGGAAAACAAGATTATGGATGGTTTACAAAAGCACTCAACTGAAAATGGTATTCAAATTGAAAACTGAAAACAATGCACTCCCCAGTATGGTCGCCAGATTTGTTTGACGGACAATCTACCAAGAGCGGACTCAAGGCATGGTCTCCCTAGCTCAACGCGAGTGTAGAACAAATAGGACATAATACTAATCACTTTCCTAGATCTGATTAAGGATCGAGGGACTAGATACGTTTACCTTGTAGATCGTAGATCCTTTTCTCCTTGAATGTCGTTCCAAGCTTGACGATCTTCAGATCCGAGTTGCAAAACCTGTCAAGATAACAAGACAACAAAACAAGTAAAATGCATCTATACAATAATATACCTAAGTAAGCAGTCAAGTAGGCAAATTACATAAGATATCATTAACAAAATGAGATTTTGGTGGAAAGCAATCATATTACTGTATTGAAGAGAAGTACATAGGATAGAAATATTATGACCATAGACTTGATGTAGCAATCCTCATCCGATCGAACCAAAGCCAAAGCCTCCCAAGGAAGTGTGAGTCTCCCATTAGATGAGTAGGGATCTCTCCTAAGATGATTTCACCAGCATGTAGACACTATAGACTTCCTCCCTTTGGAATGGGAGTGAGCTTCACTTATATAGGACTAAGTGGATAGGGTATGGATAGGGTAGGTTGAGATATGGTAGGAGAGAGATAGGGGATCCTTCCAAGAGGTTATGAATTGAGTGCCAACTCTCCAAAAAGGTCAGGGATAAGGATCCATGTCAGCTAGATTTGAGAATAGGCTAGAAGGAGCTATTTTTGTCCATTAACTGACATCGTCGTAGGCTGCAAGAGGACAACCTGCGACGTCACATGCTGCATTATGGCAGCCTGTGACGACCTCTCAAAACCTAGTATAAATAGGCTTGTATATCTTCCAGGTCAATAAATTAGTCAAGGAAACTTTAGGGATGATTACACTAATTCTCATGATGGTAAGATTTTAGGTGTAACACTCGCCCTAAACTAGGGAAAATATAAATATTTGGTTAAAAACTAATTATTAACTTTAATTTGCATAGTCTATTGAATTTTTTTGAAGGTTTCACCTGTGGAAAAACTTAAGCACCAGTGGGACTTCTCGCATCCCCGAGGCAAGTGCGGGGCACACAAAAAGTCCCACTTGTGCCTAATGTTCACTGTGTGAGCACTAGGTTGAAGAGTATTAAATTTTTACATTTTGGAGTATATATCACTGGATTTAAAGTTCAAAGTCCAAAGAATTTATTTTTCTATTGAATTTTAACTTGTCTTACCAGTTTTACCTGTCTCATGACTTGTGCTTCACCGCATCTCTTTTGAATACCTGTCTCAAATCCTTGTCTCTGCTGAACTCCGTCATAGAGTTGAAATCATGATATGATTTTTCCAAGTTGCTGCATTATTATTTCTTGTATGTAAGAGTATTTGGAGGCTGCTTACTGAAATGCGTAGTAACTCAGAGGGTGAAATGAAATGTTGTCCCCAGTCACTATATGTAGATGATGGGAGAAGGACAGTCCCTTTGCATTGAGTGTACGTAATGGAACTTTTTAATTTACTTTTGTTGCACAGTCTCGCTTCTTGTATCCATTCATTTATTTTTATGCAGCTTGTTACATTGATGAGATTCAGATTTTTCTTTCAAGCTTGTCTCTCACCTCTATTCCAATTGTAAACCTTGGCACTTGTGCACAGTAGCTCTCATTCATTGTGGACGGTTTTTCTTCTTTTATATTTTATTTGAGATGTCTATAATTTATAACATGAATTTTGGTATTGGTTAGGAATTTTCAACCTGATGCATTATACACAACGTCAATAGGCATATCTGAAAACCACTCTCTCTACAGCTATAGACTCCTAGAAAATGCCCAACACAAGACTCTAGTTGATTCCTTAAAATTCTCAATCAAGAAAACTAAATTTTCTACTACCAAACTGATCAAAATAAACTAATTAAATTATGCAGTTCTCTATCAAATCCAATTACATTAGTTAATTAACTTAAATTACTAAAGTAAAAGAATTATTGTGGCTATACATCAAATCCAAATACATCTGTTTCCTCTATAATTTCATGTATTTCTTGATCTAATTCTTCTTAGTGACACAAATGGTTTCCTCAACCCTAGTTGTTAAACAAGTGCTAACTCTCATCCAACGATCGAATCATACCATCCCGATGAATTTTATATGCATCCAAAAGCATTCTTTAGATGGGAGATCGAGATGCCTTCTTAGTTGCTTGATTTATTTTCAGATGATCTCTAGGGCCACGTGCGTGAATATTTCCTCACTCCCAATAGTTATGTGATGTCTAATTCGAGGGAGGGATGTCATGCTTTTATTTAAGTTTTCAAAGGTGGAAGAAATTTTGCAAATATTAATATGAAAACTTGTGTATTGTTCTGTACTCTCAATGTACGTTTCAAACTTCATAGCTAATTCAATCATCAAGAGAAAGAGATATTAGCGGAAAATGAGTAAATTTTGCCCCATAAATATAGTTTTCAACCACATTAGTGCCATACAGGATGAGTCAGATAGCTCATGGGTGCATACTTTTATATAATTACTCAACAAAGAGAGTGACAGAAGTAGAAGTATTGGTGGTTGAGGATAATTATTATTTAGGTCATCTTAAACTTGAGGATGTGAACAAGTGGCTTCTAAGAATCTCTCAAGACCAACTTATCATCTCTATTCAAATTTTGAGGATGATTTTTTATTTCCGCTGCTTCATGGATGATGCTCTTGTTATAATGATCTTCCATAGCAATCACTCTCATATTTTCCACACATATATGATGTTTTGAATTTTGATAATTCTCAGCCATGGCATATTTCATAACCCTATCATATATGATGTTAGTGCAATGCTTTTTTAGTTTCACCTTTACATAACACCCAGTTTCACCAATGTACACTTTTCCATAAGATCAAGGAATTGAATAGACCCCCTTTCTCAAATTTTGGATTTATCGAACATTTAGCACTATTAAGCATATTCCTTGGGGATTTTGAGGGGAAGAAGGTAGTCTTGATTTGTTTTCTTCTTAAAACATTGGCTATTTTGTCATTAGTCCCCTTAATATATAGGAGAATAACCATTCTTCTTCTCCTCCTCTTTGGAGACATATGGAGAACATTGTCATACTGGGTCATGAAGGCATTCCCAACTTGGCAACGCATCGCATATACAAATTATAAGGATTCCAAGTCAAAATGAAGAAAATGAAGGTTTGTGGAAATAGGTTTCCAAGTCAAAATGAAGAAAATGAAAATAGGTTTCCAAGAAAATGATAAGGATTCCAAGTCAAAATGAAGAAAATGAAGGTTTGTGGAATTAGATATATGGACAATTCATATCTAGTTTGAGTGTCAATTGATTGGTTGTTGAAATTCCCCTTGAAATATGTGAAATGCTTAAATTACTAAAGTGTTGGTCGCATCAATGAGTATTAATAGTGGTATCAACCATATGCTCACATACAAATTACATGATAGAGAAACCTATTTTGAACCCAGAATCTTGTTGTTCCAACCCTCGTTGAGTTTATGAAAGTCGAAGCAAATTCAGTAGCCATATAAAGTACAAGTGCATGCAACGCATCGATACTATTACTATGTATCCTGTATTTGGAATAAATTGTATGGATTGGAGGTCACCTCGATTTATCGTCTATTCTTATTTGATTACACTTTCGATGCATTTAAATAGATCCATCCTTATTTATCATCTGCAGCTCTTGGACCACCTATAGTACATTCAACGTGTGTTCCCGCAGGGGCTACCTTAAAATTGCGTCTGGAGCTGCTTGCTTTACTTATTTGACTTGCTTTCTGGTCTCCATCCTTTGAGACTTTTGGCATTTCGGTCAGCTTGTGGGACAGCGTGCAGGACAGCTTTTAGCTTTGTCATAGAATATCTTTCTTCATTGGTGTAGATCATATGATTAGGGGTTCTTTATTTGCTTGTCCTAGTCCTTATTGGAATTCTCCATTGGCCTATCCTCGTACTGGTGAATCCATTTACCATACAAGGTAAGCTACAGGATATGACTCTCAAACGTTAATCTACACCTGGTAGCTTTGGATCTTCACCTAGGACTAAAACGGATGTCATGAGTAAAAACTCCTCACCTTTATTGCTCGATCATTCAATGGTTCATTGATTAAGAGGTTTGACCAACCATTGCAACTTGTTAATTTGAGTGAATAAGACTTGGATCAAAGACTAAAGTTTATGTTGACCCCAAAATAAATTGTAGTCATGTTTTCTATTAAATAATCTTTTTGAGGTCATGCTTGGATTTTAAACGCAGAGATTTGGGACCAAGTGTCTTTACAGTATAATAATATAAAAACTCTTCTAGCTATAATTTTGTAGGATGCATATATATTGGCCCCACTTATAAGCTTTATTTTGCACTTCCTTGGGCATCCATTCAACAATTTTCAGACTTTCAGGGTATAGATCTATCGTGTTTCCATGGTAAATAAACCCAATCGTCCATTTGTAAAAACATAAATTACATGTACATAGAAACATTTAGTCCTGTAATATATTTTATTGTATTGGGGGTGTATAAAAAAAAGCTAGGAAGACCTTGAAAGTGGAATGATCTCTCATATATTAATGTTTAATTGGTATTATATCTCCTAAGTTCAAAGTGAGCAATTCTTTTTAACACAATTGGCCTCTGAACTTTAAATTTTGGATTAGTTTAAAAAAATTATGGGAAAGGGAATTATTAAACAAGTTGTGTGAAGTATACATTGAGTTTAAAATCTTATTCACATATATATACTACCGTGATATTTGGAATTTGAAGTCATCCCATAGGAATGTGATTATCAACTATGAAATTATTTTATGTCGATATTCAACTAGTATTTTATAACTTCTAGAGTTAGAAGACATATGATACATATTTCATGTTGCCCCTCAGTTTTCATGTTGCATATTTCTTGTGATACCCACTTTATCATGGTTTCTAGAGGTATAAGACATGTGATTATAGCCATGTGTTGTTCATATGATATTTCATGTTGATATTTAGAATGGTGCCTTATAGACATCACAAGATAGATGACATGTGGAACACAAAATAATGTTATTTCATGTGAAAATTAATTTGACACTTAGAGATAAATGAAAGTTGGTACATAAAATGGTATTAATTCATCTTGATATTACTAATGTTGAAATGTGGCAGCTTATCATGACACATTAATGAGATGCTTAGTGAAATTATGAAAGTATCATGACCAATTATGTTATAGTGGTAGCACAGAGCACCTAAATGCATTAGATGTTAATCTGGGCATGACTTATCGTGATAATGGCTTATGATGTAATGTAACGCAATATGAACAGGTGGCTAGACATTCTTGTTAGCACATGATTCAAGGTTGATCCATGATATATTATTATATTGAGAAATGATTACTAATGATTATTCATTATGGTAAGTGCAAGTTGTTCCAGGTGATCCACTCAAATAGCCTGGTGAGGCTAATCATTCTATGATTTCGTGGGAGCCCATAACCACAAATGAGAATGGATACTATAAATATATTATGGGCTGGGGGACAATCCCAAAAATTAATTCTATGCCAGCAGCTCTTGACTTCTTCCAGAAGTCCACGGTTAGAGGCACACTCATCTAGAGGGAGGTTTATATAGAAGGACTTCTGATGCCTGGGGATAGTGCCTTGAGGGTGTAGGTGGAGGATGTTTAGGCTAGCCTTTAGAGATGCCTGGGCTATAATGATATTGATATCAGGATTAGGCTACCGGGAATCAGATGCTGGTTAGCATCGATGAGGCCCATATTTCGGTTAAATTCCGATGAGGCCGTACTATTACTAGAAGTTGGGAGGGATGCAATACCGCGATAACTTCCCAGGGAACTTCTGATTCCTACTGTATGATCCACGGACAAGTTACAGTAGAGGGCCTGTGCCATGGTGAGCGAGACCATCCAGAGATGGAAGGGAGGTTTATGAAGGTGGCAGATGGTATGATTCTCAGGGAGAGGGTGAGTAAGGAAAGATGAAGTACAAAAATACAAAGTTATTAATTATTAATTAATTGTCTAATGCTCATGTGTGTATGATGCATAATTGTTGCTATGGTTGCATACTAGACTCATAGGGAATTAGTTGAGAGCATGTTGTAACTTAGGGCATTTGATTGTATTAGTGTGGTTTGGAGACTTCTATGTGGTGGCCACACATATAAATCTCTTAACTTCACAATAGTACTAGCTACCTATATATTCTAGTATTTACTTGATTGATTGATTGAATAAGTATTGTATTTATTGCTTGAATATTATAACTTCGGGAAGAAGTTTCCTGAAGGGGGGAAGTATGTAACAACCCTCATGTATGCATATTTGTGGAATATTTATAATGAAATGAAAAATAATGAAAAAAATGGTAAATAATAAAAATGAATATGAAAGAAAAATGAAGGAAAACAAATTGCATTAAAAGAAATTAAGAAAAACGGGAGAGGGGAGATAAAAGGAGGAGAATAAGAAGAGATGAGGGTCTTTTTTGGTCTTTTGGCATTTTGGAAGGAGAGATTTGGAGGAGTAAAATAAACAAGAAAGAGGCTGACAGAAAGAGGGAATCAAGTAGGCTCTGGCATGTGGTTAATTGTTGGGGGCTCAGGGGCCTCAGCCATTGGATGGGGGTTGGTTGGGTGGAGAGTCGTCCCCCCACCTTTAGTTGCAGGAATTTAAGCTGTCAATTCAACTACCAGGTCATCTAATCATGTAAGGCTCTTTATATTTTCATAGACTATTTACATTTATTTGTTGATGGATCCACTGTTTGTATTCATATGTCCTTTGCATGCTGGTTCTTTGTTGTTTACTGGTTTTTAGGAGTTAGAGGTTATTACAGTTAGAACCTGTAGGAAGGTTAATGATCGAATCATTCATGCCCAAAGGAAAATCCTACAAGGTCTGGAGAAATTGCAAGAAAACCAGAGATCGGCTCCAAGAGGCAATACAAAGGAAAGATATTATGAATCAAGAAGAGAGCGTGAAAGATCAATAAATTACTCAAGGAAACCCCATCATGGGACATACCCCAAGAAGAAGAAGGGTTACTCTTCAAGTAGCTCTGAAAGAATCCTTGAGGGATCGTTAGTCAGGTGTAAGAAGAGAAGGTTCGCTCGGGATGAACTGGTAGGATAACCGAGGAGGATCAAACCCCCAACCTTCGATGAGGAAGCAAAGCAAGGAGAAAGTGCAGAAACTTGGTTATTGGGCCTTAGGAAGTTCTTCCAATTGCACCAGTATTCATCGAACATGGAAGAAAAGGTATCCATCTACCATTTGGAAGATAAGGCATCTATTTGGTGTGATCAAGTAGTCAAGCTGAAGAACATTGATGAAGATAGAATCTCCTGGAAGAAGTTGAAGAAATACTTCCAAAATGAATACCTCTCAGAGCACTATTTTGATAGAAATATGGAAGAGTTATTCGAACTCAAATTAGGTAGCATGACCATGGAAGGCTATGAGAAGGTGAAGATTTAGAGGTTCCAGAGTGGCCTACTAGACTTCTATAGGGACAAGATCCAGTATGATAGGCCAAAGAATCTCAAGGAGGTTGTATGGAAGGAAAGAAACCTGTCTGATCATAATAAGAACAAGGCTCCATATCAAAAGAACTGGAAGGATATGAAGACAAACAAGCAAGATCAGAGGAGGAAAGGATTTCATCCTTTATCTTTCAGAAATAGTAATCAGCTGAGGAAACCAGAGCAAAACATATCCAAAGGTGAAGAGCCTTCAGACAAAGGAACAATACCACTGATTGAATGTTGGCATTGGAAGGGGAATCACTATGCTAGGTTCTGTCCACTGAAAGAGGGAACCATTCACAACATTCAAGAAGCTCCAACAATTGGTGATATGGGTGGAATCATTCCAAGAATTTATGCAGCTTTGGATGGAAGACAAGCTGAGCATCAATCCAGAGTGATTGAAGTAGCATGTAAGATTGTCACTGTACCTATAACTATTTTAATTGATTTTGGGGCTATCCATAGTTATATTTCACCTAACATGATTGAGAAATGTTATTTAAAGAAAATTAAGCTTGAGACAACAAGCCTAGTGTAGTTGGCTATGGGTACCAAGAGAAAGGTCACAAAGGCAGTAAGGTAGTGTCTCTTGGACATGAATGGTCTAAAGACCCATGCAAACTTGAAAATCATACCACTGGGATCATATGATATGTTGATTGGAATGGACTAATTGGATACACATCATGACATACTTGATTATCACAATAAGGCCTTTACTTGCCTAGATGAAGAGGGAAATCAGATGACAGTAAGAGGTATACCAAGATCGATATATTTGTGACATATCACAACTCTGCAGCTGAAGAAGTGTTTTAGGAAGGGATGACAATTATATGCAGCTCATATGGAAGAGCCAAAAAAAGGAAAAGAACAAGAATTACAGGATTACCCAGTGTTACAAGAATTTGAAGATGTATTTCAAGATATGCTAGGAATTCCTCTTAAGAGAGACGTTGATTTCTCAATTGATGTGGTTCCTGATACAATACCCTCATCTAAAGCTCCTTATATAATGAGTCCCCTAGAATTTCAAGAATTAAATATGCAATTAGGAGAGTTACTAAAGAAAGGTTACATATGGTCTAGTGTGTCACCTTGGGGATCTCTAGTGTTGTTTGTGAAGAAGAAGGATGGGACTCTAAGACTCTATATAAATTATCGGTAGTTGAATAAAGCAACAATTAGAAATAAGTATCCCTTGCCAAGGATTGATGAATTATTTGACCAGTTGAGAGGTGCCAAGTTATTTTCAAAGATTGATCTGAGATCAGGGTATCATCAAGTTAGAATCAAGGATGGAGACATTAGTAAGACAACATTCAGAACAAGGTATGGACATTATGAGTTTACAGTAGTACCCTTCGGATCAACCAATACACCGGCAACATTAATGTGTATGATGAATGAAATTTACAAAAAGTACTTGGATAAGTTTGTGGTTGTATTCTTGGATGGCATCCTCATCTATTCCAAGACAGAGGAAAAACATGAAGAATATCTAAGGTTGGTGGTGCAAGTACTCCAAGAACATCAATTGTATGACAAGCTAAGTAAGTGCTCCTTTTATCACAATAGAATTCAATACTTGGGGCACATCATATCAAAGGAATGCATCTTAGTGGATCCTAAGAAGATAAGAGCTATTATGCCAAATGGTCAACACCAAGGAATATGTCATATTAAGTAAGATATTTCATGGGGTTAGCAGGGTACTGCCAAAGATTTATTGAAGGTTTCTCAAATATAGCTCATCCCCATACATATTTGCAGAAGAAGGGTGTGAAGTTCGAATGGACTTCCAAATGTGAAGACAATTTTCAAAGACTCAAGGAGTTGCTTACCAATGAACCAGTTCTGAGGATTGCAGATCCAGATGGAAGTTTTGTAGTATGCACTAATGCATGTAAGTAAGGCATTGGTAGAGTGTTGACTCACGATGGTCATGTGATCAGTTATGAATCCATAAAGTTGAAAGAACATGAACAAAACTACGCCACTCATGATCTAGAGCTTTCGGCCATCGTGCATGCCTTGAATATGTGGAGACACTATCTGATGGGTAATAAGTTTGAGTTAAGGATCGATCATGATGGTTTCAAGTATTTTTTTGAGCAGCCTACTTTGAATGCAAGACTGAGAAGATGGATGGAATTATTGCGTGAATATGATTTTGACATCAAGCATATCAAAGGAAAATAGAACAAGGTAGCATATGCTCTTAGTAGGAAGATGCATGTGATGCATGTATAAACAATTGGTACGGGAACATCGTACCCAAAGCATATGATCATTGAAGCATATGCTACTGATGAGCATTACTAGCAAGTAAGAGAGGGATTGCAACAACAGATGGTACGTTAGAAATTTGATAAGTATAAGTTGGAAGAGAATGGAAATATCAGGAAGAAAGATAGAGTTTATGTGCCAAACTTGGAAGAAATAAGGAAGATGGTTCTAAAGAAGATGCATAATGTACCTTATGCTGGGCATTCAGGTTATCAAAATATAGTAGCAACAGTGAGGAAACAATATTATTGGCTAGGTATGAAGGATGATGTGCTAGAATACATAGCTAGATGCATGGAATGTCAGAAAGTTATGTTAGAGCATCGACATCCAGCTGGGTTGTTACAACCTTTACCTATACCATAATGGAAATGGGATGTGGTGACTATGGGCTTCATCACAAAGTTTTCTAAAAAAAGATCGCAACATGATTCCATTATGGTAGTAGTAGATAAGTTGACTAAAGCAGCTCACTTTATCCCAGTAAAAACAACTCATACAACAACTAACATTGTAGACATATTTATAAGAGAGAGTGCTAGACTACATGTTTGACGGACAATCCACTCGAGCAGACGCGAGCTTGATCTCCCTAGCTCAAAGTGAGTCTAGAAAAAATAGAACAGACTACAAATGACTTTCCTAGATCTACTTAAGGATCAAGTGCTAGATGTCTTACCTTTAACTTCACAATCCTTTTTCCTGAATGCCACTCCACGTCCCGTGGTTGTCAGACCTCAGCTGTAAGACCTGTCAAGACACAAAGAACAACACAAACGAGTAAAGAGCATCTATACAATAAGAGATCTAAGTAAACAGTTAAGCAGGTAAACTACTCAATATCATCACACATAAACAATATTGGTGGAAAGCATTTGTATTACTGTAAATCGGGAAATACATAGTAAAGAATAGACTACAACCAAGGCTTAACGCTGCAGTCCTTCTCCATCCAAACCATTTGCCATATCCTTCCAAGGAAGTAGAGTCTCTCAATGTATGAGTTATAGATCTCTCCAATATGATTTCACCAGCATGTAGACACTATAGAATTCCTCCCTTTGGAGAGGGGTAGAGCTTCACTTATATAGGACTAAGTGGATAGGGTATGGATAGGGTAGGTTGAGATATGGTAGGAGAGAGATAGGGGATCCTTCCAAGAGGTTAGGAACCGAGTGCCAGCTCCCCGAAGAGGTCAGGGATAAGGATACAAGTCAGCAGGCTTCGAGAATGAGCTCGAAGAAGCTATTTTTTTCCATTAACTGACTTCGTCACACCCTGTAGTGGAGCAAGGTGCGACATCGTAGGTTGCATGAGTGCAGCCTGCGGCGACCTCTCGAAACCTAGAATAAATGCAATGATGTCCTTTCCAGGTAAATGACTTAGCCAATGGAACTTCAGGGATGTATACACTGAATCTAATGGTGGTAATATTTTAGGTGTAACAGAATGCCCCCCAAAGCATGAAGCTGTTGAAAAATCGGACAGGTGAAATGCTTTGACAGAAAGAATGGCAAATGGACTTGTCGGATGAAGGACATTGCTGCAGTACAACTGACTCTGAATTGACAATCTCATATGATGCACAACATGGCTTCCGACCAATACAATGTAGATCCATGGTAGTAATGACCGACTGAACACAATCATGGCTACTAGACACAAGCGTAGATCCATGATGAGATGATAACATAGCCATGACCAATACAAATGTGGATCCATGTAAAATGAATCAGTACAAACTCCATCGCAACCTGGGTAAAACATGACTCCCTAGGGTCTTCAAGCTGAACCCGCAATGATACGAATCTATCCATGTGATTACAAATGTCTTGACGTCGAACATGGTAGAAATCACTTGATTACCAGTCATTGATGCATACCGTTAACAAGTGCGAGGGAAATCGCCATTCATGTCAATGATCCCAAAGGTATCACAGTACATATCACCAAGCGTGAATAAATGAGCTGAAGTCGAATGCGAGATGAAATCTTTCAATCAAGAGTCAATGATGTAAACTCATGTTGAAAGCGAGGTAACATGCCATTGAGGCATGCAGGGCCAAGGTACTTGGTTCGTTTCTAGATTCAATCCTTGGATGATGATCTGAAGTCGACAAGGATGAACTCGTCGAAGGAGGGCCATGATGAATCTCCCATCATCGACACGAAACACGACAAAGGATGTGTAGAGTGGATCAGATGGTACAGTAACATGCGTGATTGACTCATAGTAGACCGACATGATGGAAGGTGTACAGACTGCAGATAATGAATGGTGAAAGTATTCTTGAACATGGGAACGGCATGACTTGGCAGTATTGACATGACGAGTATGACACTAACTCCTAATGCAACTGATGATGGAAGCTTTCTTTGAATGAATCAAAGGAGTAACAAGACTCAGGAAGTAAGCGGAACTCGAGGACAAACATATGATCCAAGTACTGTATGCTAATGCAGATGAGTGCCATGTTTAAGAATGACTAAGTACTACCACAGATAAAGGTGTAATACAAAATCTTTCCTTTTTCCCCATCATGAACGATGAGTGCCTCATGTGTTTTTTACGAGCTTGATGAGGGTAACCAGATGCTCGATGTAGCTCATCTCATAGATGAGTCCAATCCCAAATATTTTTCGAACCTGGGATAGGAGGGGTTCGTCCCATGGCGGGCCCTTCAATGTGAAAATTTAATGAGTCCATAGAAGGTAAACTTGGTCGTCATTTCATGTTTAGAGAGTCTGAAAAGAACTAAAGAAGACTCCAACGGTCCTTTTTTGTAAAGTTAGCCTCATCGCCCGAAAAATGGTAAAACAACGCGAGAGAGGACTCTTCTAGTCATGATTGACTGGAGTATACCTTTTTCGTAAGTAGTGCCCCCTGGTCTGAAAAAGGGGTAAACTATCACCAGGAAGATGACCATTCAAATCCTTTTACAAGCGTGAATGCGACAAGTTCGCTTGGAAATATTTTCGTATTTCGAGAGCTTGAAAAGAGCTTAAAGATAGACTCTGGGGGGGTTCCTTTTCCGTAGGAGTTTAACGAGTCTGGAAAAGTGATAAATTGTAACTCGGTAACATATT
Source organism: Larix kaempferi (assembly GCA_027924585.1). Classification (NCBI taxonomy): domain Eukaryota; kingdom Viridiplantae; phylum Streptophyta; class Pinopsida; order Pinales; family Pinaceae; genus Larix; species Larix kaempferi. The sequence continues at coordinate 23,666,912 of BSBM01000887.1, forward strand.
CTCATAGTTTTGAGAGCACGAGAAAGAACAAAGAGTAAGCTCATAATCATTAAATAATTACAATCTAATGAATAAAAAGATAAATGACAAAAAATTCACAAGGGATGTTCATACCTGAGATGACCGTTCCAACGTGAAAATGGTATGAAAAGACACTTAACAACTCCTGCACACTCGGAAACTAGGTCAAATAGTCAACCGAATGTTCAAATATGATAAAATTGATCCAAACTATAGCAAATGGCATAAAGGCATCAAATATTTGAAAAAGAAATATTCCATTTTGTTTATAAATAGAAATAAAAACCAAATATAGTCACCATTGTTCTATTTTCCAAATTTGGGAGGAGTAGTGCCATTTGGAGCCAAAACTTCACTTGTGGATTCCGGGAGCTACGAGCAGCTATTTCACCCGCCGTCTGGAGTAGGTAACCCTAAACTTCATCCAACATAATTGTAGTGGTTTACATTTTTGAATTTTTTTCATCTTTTTTGGGTTTTGGCTTGGTTTGGGAAGGGCCATTGCGCCCTCGGCTCATCACAGTCTGCCCTTTCGGGAACTGTGACAAGACTGAGTCATCGCAAGGGTCGCATCTAGCTAGACTGCGACGACATCGCATTGTTTGCAAAAATGGGGTGCTACGACGGAAACGTCCATCCCCAAACTCAAGCCAAGCTCAAAAAATGAACTTTTGGTGGTTGAAGCAAGTTCTAACAATGTTAAAACTCTCCTTTTGGCAGGTTCCAAGCATCCAAAATGGTTTTGGAGTGGCGAGAATGGGAGCATGAAGTAGATGATATGCATGCTGCAAATGATCCACAATGTGTAGAAGCACTGAGGAACTGTGGGCTCCTCAAGTTCTTTCAGATTCAGGGTATGAGATCCCAAATCCCATTACTGATACATATGCTTCGATGCTCGGATGCGGCCCAATAGTACTTCGTGATCGGTGAGCACGTGCTTACCATAGATTTTGAGGACATCTACTTTTTGACCGTATTGTCCCGAAGAGGGGACAATGTGCTACTTACTGGATCACGCGGAAGTGATCGGACTGTGGGTGACATGATCCTACAACATTGTACTCCCAACACTGCTGCTTCTAGTGGGAAGATTCCCATAAAAGAAGTGCGAGAACGCCCATTACGTGCCATACTTTTCACCATTACGAGGATGGCAGGGAGTCAAGCTCCGCACCTAGCCACTAGGTCTCAGATGCTATACGCGGAGGACTGTATGTCTCCGAATATCTTCAACTGGTGAGAGGGACTCCTCGCAAACATGGGAGGTCAGCTGACCAAGTGTCAGCGGGGAGAGCTCAAACAGTTTGGTTATGGTTTGATAGTGATCTCGTTCATACTGGAACGGGTTCCCCTCTTGCGTCCTCAGATACCACTGGAGGATAGGGATCCTAAAGATCCTCACATGGCTAGGTGGAGCGAGGTGATGGCCTGACATGGCGGGGGCCCCATTATTGGATATGGTCCTGAGTTTTTCACTTGGCTGGAGGGCCAGTTATTGATGGTAGAGGATTTCCCGTACAGTGGTACGGACTTTAGAGATGACCTGGACTTGCCGCTGCCATAGGGAGCAACATGGGGAGACCTTGGTAAGAACAAATGACCCTTGTACTTTTTAAGTTTTGTGCATTTATGATTTTTTTTTTATGTAGTGTTGACAAGTAAACAACATGTGTGTGCAGACGTGGGACCTGTACGACCAGTGGGAGTCTCTCTTCTTGCTAGGAGAGAGAGAGGAGAGGGAGCAGTCGTGTGTCTAGCAGTGCACGCTGCCATTGCAGAGATGGATGGAGTCTATGCCAACCTGAGTGGGTTGACACTAGACGTTCCCGAGCCGACGGTAGATGAGGTGCTGCGGCCCATGCAGGTGTACACGGTTGGAGCGACTGCGTGCTTCAACGCGCTGCTTCGCAGGGTTACGAGAGTAGTTAACTGTTTTCACACTCAATAGGCTAGAGCTGCTAGACAACCTAGGGCTGTACGGGCCAGACGATAGGCCATATGTTGTTACTATATGTGTACTGAGAGCTTAGAGGCCTCAGATTTTGTACTACTGAAAGCTACGAGGCTTCAGATTTTGTAGAGACTCACTGAAAGCCGTTGTGCTTCAGATTTTTGTACCAGCACTACTTTTTATGATGATATATATATATATACAGACATTCCGACGATTTATACATTATGTGTTTTAAAATGAATGAATGGTGTGGTCTTGTTATGTGTTTTCTTATATAAAATGAGTTATTTACATGTTATGTCTACTTTTAACAATTCATGAATAAATGCTTATGTGTGCAATGTACCAATCTAAGATGAAGTTGGCCATAGAATCATAAACTGTGTTCACGTCTCGTCGAATGTGCAGGTACTGAATGGACTCGAAGGACCTTTCCAGGAGACGGACAGGTCGATAGAGATGGAGTAAGGTAGGATCGCAGATGATGTAGACTCGGTTAAGATGAGAGACCACTAGTTGAGAATCTAGGTGGATGCCAACATGGTCCATACCCACAGAAATGGCGTCAGTTAGGGTTCCAATGACTGCTTGATATTCTTCAGCATTGTTGGTTGTGAAACCTAGACACATTCCCCCTGAGCTGAAGAGATCACCGGTAGGTGAATAGAGTACCCAGGCTGCCGAAGCAAGGTTACGGGTATTCCGGCTGGCACCGTCCGCGAACCCATAGCACGTCGCCATCTGCACACACAGACAGAACATGGTATAAGAAACGAAACAAGACCTAAACACGCAAGAAATCAAAACGTCACACCACACAAAAACACACACACACCATGTACAGTATATACAAAAAGTACTTATGCGTGAAAGATTCAGGTACAGTACCTCTTTAGGTAGAGCCCATTGCGGGGCTCACCCAAAGATATCCCGTCATAGTCTTCAAGCTCATAAGCTCCCTTCTCCAAGATGAGTTTCACTATGTAAGGTCCATGCCACATGGAATCAAACTTTCCTGCCCCCAGTTTATCATGTTTCTAGTCGTATGTGAGGACCAAATCTCCTTCGCTGTAGGTGCGAGGTTCTACCGACTTGTTGTACTGCGCTTTGATGCGTTTCTTATGAGCCTCATTGGAAAGAGAGGCATCTCGGTGAGTCTCGTTGAGCTTAGATAAGTAGAGGAAATGTTCTTCCTCGGCAATGTGTTTGGGAGAAGTTCGATGGCGAGATTGAGAGTTGGAATCTCGCACTCAATGGGAAGGACCACCTCCAATCCATACACTAGTTGGAAGGGAGTAAATCCAGTGGTGGTTTTAATGGAGGTTCGATAAGCCCAAAGAGCGGAGAAGAGCATGTTATGCCAATTGGCCTTGTGCGTACCCACCATACGTTGGACCATAGTTTTCAAGACCTTGTTAATGGCCTCGACCTGTTCGTTTGACTGTGGGTAGTACGGTGTTGAGTTTTCATGGCGAAAAACCAATCTATCGCTCAACTCGTCAACCATATGGTTCGTAAAGTCAGAACCATGGTCAGTAACTATCGCTTGAGGAACTCCAAACCACACTATTACATGGTTAAACATGAAGAGTGCGGCGGTCTTGCCATCATTCATGTATGTAGGCATTGCCTCGGCCCACTTTGTAAAGTAGTGCACAACTACAATGATGTAACTATGCCCCTCGACCGAGGTAGGTTTACAATGCATGAAATCTATGCCCCATTTAGCGAAAGGGCCAACGACAATAACCGGGTGTAATGGGGCGGGGTGGGTGTGCTTTTTCGTATGGAAATGTTGACATGGAGGACATCTTTTTACGACCTTGATACAATCTTTGAAGATAGACGACCAGTAGTATCCTATGCGCAAAATCTTCTGGGCTGTAGCCATCCCAAAGAGGTGACTGCCACACGCCCCAGCATGACAGTCATTTAGAACGCGTTCAGCCTCATCATGAGTCAGACAACATCGAAGGATAGAATCGATGCCATGACGGTATAAAGTATCACTGATAATCAGATAGTACTTCTCATGGTGGCGTATTCGGCGATGGTCATCACGAGACAATTCAGGGCTGAAACATTGGGTTTGAAGATACAATGTGATATCTCCATACCACGGATCAGACATACTGATAAGAAACAATGACTCATCTGGAAAAGAGTCATTGGGCTCAGATTCTGCATCAGTACGGGGGAGGTCGCAGATGAGCTCATCAAACACCAAAGATTTTTTCGACTTGGCTTTTTCGAAAAGAAGATCGAATTCTTGCAGTATCACAATTCAGGGTGAATACTTTCCCCCAAGTACTTGATGAGTGAGAACGTGGTACATGGGGTTTGAATCAGCGATGATGGTGGTGGTGCGGAGAAAAATGTAATGTCGAAACTTCTGCACGACTATGACTGCCGCGAGAGTGAGCTTCTCAACATGTCAATAACGAGTTTCAGCGTCAACAAGACCCTTACTAGCATAGTATATCACATGTTCTTGGGCATTCTGATCTTCCTGTACCAAAACCATGGTGATAGTGTTGTCGGAAGCGGCGAGATATAAAATGTAATCTCGATAGTAATTCAGCTGTTGGATCACAGGGGCATGTGTGATGGCATTTTTTAGACTATCAAAAGATCGTTGAGCTTGATCATCCCATATAAATGGGGCATCCTTCTTCATCAATCTCATGTAACCCTGCATTTTTTGTGCGAAATTACAAACGAAGCGTCGTCAATAAGTTGCTCTTCCTTGCAGACTTTGAAGTTACATAATGTTGGTTGGAGGTGGAAGAGCAACGATGGTTTCCACCTTCGAGGGATCAATACGGATCCCATCTTTCGAGACGATAAATCCTAAGAGGCGTCCAGACTCGACACAAAAAATACTCTTGTGAGGATTTAGACGGATATTGTACCGCCTACATCTGAGGAAAACGACCGTCAGATGATCTAAGTGGAACTCATGCTGCTTTGAGTGGGCAAGGAGGTCATCCAAGTAAGGTTCCACAAAGTCCTTCACATCATGGAAGGCGTACGACATGGCCCACTGGAATGTGGCACCAACATTTTTAAGACCAAACAGAAGTTTACGATATGCAAACGTTCCCCAAGGGCAGATGAATGCGGTTTTTTGTTGGTCGGTGGGGTGGATCTCAATTTGGTTGTAGCTGGAAAAGCCATCCATGAATGAAAAAATGTCACTTCCAGCACAATTGTCGATGATCTGGTCGATAAAGGGAGTCGGGTAGTTGTCCTTGGGACAAGCTTTGTTGAGATCCCGATAGTCGACAAAGACACGGATGGTACCCTATTTTTTATTATCAGGGACGACGTTTGAGATCCACTCTGTCAATGGGATAGGGTAAATGAAATCGGCCTTCAAGAGTTTCTCAATCTTTGCCTTGATTGCCATAGTCTTTCGAGGGTGTACCGGTCGCATCTTCTGGCGAATAGGTTTGACGTCGTGATAGGTTTTAATCTCGTGTAAAACAATGGAGGGGTCTATCCCAGGCATATCCTCATAGGTCCAAGCGAACACGTCTCGGAATCGCTTGAATAAGGCCGTGGCGGCGATGACTTCTTCAGGGGAACACTTCTGGCCTAACTGAATGTGTTCCACTACACCAGGAGTAACCGAAATGTCTATTAAAGTGGCGGGATCGATGTTGGAAAAGTTGCCTTCGGAATTCGTTTGACACGCGAGTATCAGAGATTGAGAGACAAAGTAGACATTTGGTGTAAAGATGGTGTGAATGTTGTTCTCCACAGTATCCAACAAGGGAAGGAAAGACGAATAATGGTGGAGGTCTTCCCACGACATTTCATCTGCACTCATGATTTCCATAATGGACTCGTCAGAATGAAAATTCTGTAGTAGAGGATCGAATGATTCCCGTTGTAGAGAACAGGAGGCGGAGGCCATAGCTAAGTGGTCCTCCGGGGATGACTGGATAGCCTCGTATACGAGTTCAGCGGGTGACAGAGGCATACTGTCTCCAATTAGATGTGTGGTGGCTTCATCAGGTACAAGCCATGAATCAGTGGAGTTAGGAATAGATGAGATATGTGAGGAGATCATGTTCACCGTGGCAACATGGTTTGGGGGATCCGAAGTAGGAAAGACTCCCATAAGGGATGAGTCCTTAAGGAGGCCAACCCCCACACTCTCATAGTGATGCGAAGATTGTCCAATCGAAGGAACGTTATTGCCCGGGTGAGAAGTGGTGTCAGGTGTGCAGAAATCCAGTTGGTCGACTGTGACAATTCGACCTTGATGGGGGAATTGTACTATGCGGAAGACAGATGATGCGACCACAATCATGGCATAAAACCAATTACGACCAAGAAGAATGTTATAATCCAATGGGGCAGCGACTACCTTCACATTAATGGTTGTGGTCTTTCCCCACAGCTCGACTAGTAAAGCTTGTAACAGCTCATGAGGTTGAAAGCCACGTCCGTTGAAGGCTCTCAAAGTGGTAGGAGAACGGTTCAACTCGGGAGAACCAATGGCTCTCCAACATGCGATCGACATGACTGACGTAGAGGATCCTTTGTCCAAAACGGTACGATGGATTATCTTCCCAGCAATGTTTGTAGCAACTTGAAATGCTAATTGATGGGAGAGCCTCGATTTGAAATACTCCAGTCGGAACATAATGGTGTTCGATGAATCCGGGTCAACTGCACTAATGGCAGCGAGGAGAGTCTTGCGCTGATTCAGACAGTTTTGCAAGACCTCGAGCGTCGACATAGCACAAGGTGCTTGTGCTAGATCCTCTACAATGTTGTAGTTTTGAGCATCCCGAGCATTAGGATTGAAAACCTATTTTCTAATCGTGCTCTTGGGTGGACGCAACACTGACCCGAGAGAGGGTTTCTCTATGGTGAGAGGAGTAGCTGGTACGGTGACGTCGGGCATTGAAGTGGAAGCTTTTTCAGTATTACTTCCAACGGGTTCTTTGGATAGAACATAGTCATACGAACGAGAACGAGTGTTCAAGTTGATAGTCTCATTACGTACCATGAGAAAATGTGCGGTGGTGGATGCTTCTCCTTGGGAAGAAGAAGTGTGAGCGATCGACTACTGATTTTGAGCAGGGAAGGGATCGTTGAGAACTGTGGGTGTGGGTTTTCCCTTAAGAAACTTTTGAACTTCGTCTCTATGGGGGCACTCTTTAGAAAAGTGATCATCACCACACAATAGGCAAGGATACTTCAACTTCCTTTTCTGTTTGGTATCATCAAGGGTGCTCTTTTGTTCCTGCTGGGTGGGAGATTTCTTAGGTTTTCCCTTGTTCTTCTTCTTACCACCAGACTTTTGAGGTGAAGCTGATGAAATAGAATTCACTTCTTCGGTGACAGTAGGAGTGGATGATTTGGTGGTGCTGTGACCAGCCTGTGTTGGTGATGGGGAAGAACCCTGGGGGTTCGACGAACCAACAGTTTGAGAACAAGGCTGGGTGGTAAGGGATCCAATGATGCCATCGGTTTGGGGTCCCTTGGGTGGTTTCGTAGGGTCGTAAGTGTTGCAGGGTGCGTCAGGAAGGATATCAAACAATGTGCCAGACTGAGCATAGACTAAGTCTAGTAAGTGGGAACGTGTGATGGCTCGTTCTTCAGTGACAACACCGCCCATGGAAACATCTCGTGCTATGGTTGGTATGAGAGACTTCGTAAACCAATCTGCGAGGAGCTGATCTGGAATAGGAGCCTTAATGAGACGTCGTCTCGTCCGCCACTCATGTATATGATCTGATATATGAGTAGCGGTATTTTGATGGAGCGAGGTTAAAAGATCTGTACCAGTTTTATACTGTATAGGCAGCTGGAAATGAGTCAAAAAGTTCATAGCAAGAGAACCAAAATCAGGAAAAGAATGGGGTGGTAGTTCGATATACCACTTGGTAGCCGAACCAGTGAGAGTCCGTTGGAATAACCAAAGATGGATCGAGTCGTCCATCAGTGAGTTGGATGAACACCATAAGTGGTATGTCATCACTTGGTTTTTAGGATCCTCACCCGGCTTACCATCAAATTTTGGGATATCTGATGGAAGTTTCACCGGAATGGATGGCCAATTAGTTCTGTGGTAAATGGAGTCATTAGTTAAGCGAGACAGGTCAGTTAGATCCAACGTAGCCAAAAAGGGCAACTGCGGATTAGGCTACGAGTATTGATAGTACGGATAAGGCGTGTAAGGACCTGTGGGACCTTGTGTTGACTGACGATAAGGTGTTCCAGGAGGAAACTGGCCATAGGGGTAAGAGCCGTCCGGACCAAATGTAGGTCCGTCGCCATAGTAAGGTGGTCCATAAGCAAAATAAGGTGGCCCATTACCATGAGGTGGGGGCCCGCCTCCACCACTGGGAGGGGGTGGGCCGCCTCCAAATGGTGGGGGTTTTCCACCACCGCCAGGGTAGGATGGGTCGCCACTGCCTTCGCCGGGAGGAGGTGGTGGTCCACTACCACCACCGGAATAGGATGGGCCTCCACCAACTCCACCAGGAGGGGGTGGTGGGCCACTGTCGCCGCCGGAAGGGTAAGAACCTCCTCCTCCACCTCCACCATAGTAGGGTGGTAGTCCACCACCAGGATGAGAAGGTCCTCCACCACTACCACCCGTAGGGGGTGGTGCTCCTCCACCATCACCGGGATGAGATGGTCCTCCCCCACCACCATCGCCTGGGGGTGGTGGTCCTCCACCACCTCCACCAGGGGGGGGTGGGCCATGATGATCGAAATGAGGTGGTCCTCCGCCAGAAGGTAGAGGTCGGCCTCCTCCAGAGTTATGTGGGGGCCTGCCGCCTCCAATGGGAGGTGGGGGTGGACCAAACGGGGGTGGAGGGACTTGAAAGACTAAAAGTGGGGGTCCATGTTGTAAAACATTTTGTTGTCCCCATAGAGTGTAAGGATTACTGGGGTAGGGTACCTCATAGAGTGTGTTTCCGGGATTAAGTTGACCTGGCATAGGGTTAAGATGACCTGGATACGCTTGACTTGATGGAGGTTGAATTACGTTGGACGGTCCCTCGACATGGGATAGTCCCGAAGTGGAAGGTTCAGGAGGTAAGGAATTTCCAACGGAAGGCTCGATGGGAACCCCTGCTCCAGTATTATGGTTAAGAGACGGGGGTTTCCCCCCAGCAACAACTTGCTGACCACGAGGTAAAGGTTGACCCAACATGGTTGTTGATTATTCACCGTAGGATTACCACTGCCTGTAAAGAAGGTAGGGGGTAAAGAGTATCCTCCCCTTGAAGTTTGGGGTGGGGGAGGAGCAGGTGACGTAACTATGGTAGTTACGGGTGTGTTGGATTGTTGTCCTTCAACAGGTTGGGTTATGGGAGGTACTGAATTGGTCTCCTTTCTAGGAGATGTGTGTGCAGGAATGGATGGTTGACCAGTTTTAGCAGTGGTCACGTGTTGCGTGGATGATTCCGGTGACTCGAAAGATAAAACACGACTTAGGATTGGTTGGTAAGAGTATAACGGTGGGTATTTTACCCTTTGTGAAAGACTCTGTCTTTGAAGTTCATCACCCCTAACACGTAATCGTTCCAAACGATCGGGAATGGGTGCGAAGATTTCTTCCGGGGTAGGCCAACTGGGTGGGGGTGCAGTGGAAAAATGGGCCACTGGGTGACCAGTAGAAGATGTCCAATAAGCTGCTGCAGGACTAGTAGCTGCTGTGGGGTCGTTCTGGGGTTGATTTATCCATTCCAACGATCCAGGCTCTCCTGGTGCAACGGGAGGTGAGTCTTGTGAAGTGGGGATTTGTGCTTCTTCACCCTACGGGGGATGAGAGGCAGGTGAATCTGGAGGAGTATGAGGAAACAAAAGTCCTCCAACATTCAAAGTGGGGTTTTCCACTTCATGTGACCCGACCCTGGCTTGTGGATCCATTCTTTCCCTCGACATTACCTCTTGGTTAAGTGGATATTCGGGTGGCAAATTCTGAATCCTGCGAGACCTTCTCCAAGGAAATTCAGCTAGAGTGACTGAAACGAAAATTTTCTCCTAAGGCAAGCTAAACGAAAGAAAAGCAGACCAGACAAACCCGACACAAACTAAGGCCACAAGCAAACTTATGTTATAAGAGTGGATTCAACAGTCTGGAACCTCACAGGATTGTCAAGGCTTCGCAACTCGCGATATACCGCTTGGTCCAACAGTAAAACGCGACAAGGAGGATTGGGACCGTACCCTTTCCTGAATACCCAATTACCTGGATGGTACGTGCGTAGTATCTCCCCGAGTGCTGTTCTCAGTGTATTTCTCCGCCAAGACTACCAAAAGGTTAACTCAGTTGGTTTCAGGAATCCTAAGGGTGTCTCCCGATATATGCAAGGTACATGGGAGCTCAAATCCGTAGTGGTGTTGTCTAATGCACAACCGTTCGGCAAGAGGCCTTCCGCTATACTACCGAGTACGTGATACACCCTTCGATATAGGCCAAGTACTCAAGGTGACTTGGTGGGTACGTGAAGGAGCTCGATATACCGATAAGTACGTGGAAGACTAAAATACCCCCGGGATACAGTGCTGGCAAATAATGACAGCTTCCACGATTAACGACGCCGGAATGCGTCTCTAACTTACACACAAGTTGCTAAAGATTTTACCCTAGTTCTACCATTAATTTTATCTGGACGGTTAGGTGGATGCATGAGGTGAGTACATAATCGTAAACATAATGCAGGCCCTAACTACATGCAAAAATACATTTTTCTTTCAATGAACTATATGTATGGGAAGGAGAAATTTTCTTTTTCTTTCCAACAATTTTACCAAAGCAATGCAATGCAAGACAATCCGAAATCTACCAAAAAATGACTATGAAGTATTCTTTTTCCTTTTCAGTGAAACATAAAAATTTTCACGACACTACTAAGCCAAATCAAAGCATGTTTTTCTTTTTCTTTTGTCTTTTCAAAACAAAAATGATGCTAAGTAATGAAAAGAGAGAATTTCTAAGTAGAATATGCAAGCTTTTCACTTTCACTATGATGGCCTAAAAGCATAAAAATCAAAAGATACAATGCAACTTTCCAAGCATGGAACTACTTTTGCAAAACTTGATGTCTATTCGAATTTTTTCAAGAAGATGAGCAACTCATAATTCATGAAGAAATACAAATAATGCAATTTTCTTTCAACATTTCCAAAAGATTCATAAATGAAACATTCCAATGCATGTACAATTCTTCAAATGATCTTGAAAAATAATGGAAATGAAGTACTTTTGATCTTTGAATGAGTGCATCAAAATGACAATTTGATAACAACTATGCTTTTAAACATGAATACTTGAATTGAAAAGATGACTTGCAGTACTCTAACAACTCATAAAATCTCAAGAGAAAACAAGCACTCAATGGACTGAAGGTACACACAAACTCTCAAACTCAAATAGTAAGAAGCCGCACTAAAGCAAGCAAAGCTCACAAACATATGCAAAATGAGGTCTGGAACTGATCCAATACACTTGATCAGATCAGGCTAGGAGAAGAGGGAATGCAAGGGTGAGTGGATGAAGGTGGGGAAGACCAAAGTGTCCACCACTACCAAATCTCAAACTTGTCCAAGATGGAACCCAAAGCAACTCCAACAAAACCAAACAACTCAATCACACAAAGCAAAAAGGGATCTCTGATTGGACTTTACAGTATAGAGGGAGTCTGCACACAAACCAAGCTCAAAACAAAAATGGAGAAAGGGTGCCTGTATGGAAAAAATGGTAGATCGGCGCACTCTGTGCTTGTACACAATGCGACGTCGCAGTTCACCAATGCGGGGAGTGCGACAATGTCGCAACAGGCCAATGGAAGGGTTGCGACGAGAGGCCAACAGACAAGAAATATAGATAAAAAATGATGCAGTGTCGCTCTGGGTACACTAACTAGGTGCGACAAGCGAGATCTGAATTAAAAAATGAGCTAAATCTCCAAGTAATGAGCAATAAACATGTTTGGAAATGAGATGTGCAAACTCAGAGGAAGGTAATTAGACTCTTCAAAGTGAAGATTTGATGGTGAAACCCACTTAAGAAGTAAATGAAAAATAGAAAGGCTTGGCAAGAAATCAACTGAAAACAACATTCAAATGAAAACTAGAAAGCAATGTCTTCCCCAGTATGGTCGCCAGATTTGTTTGACAGACAATCCACTCAAGCGGACGCGAGCCGGTTCTCCCTAGATCAAAGTGAGTCTAGAACAAATAGAACAGACTACAAATGACTTTCCTAGATCTACTTAAGGATCAAGTGCTAGATGTCTTACCTTTAACTTCACAATCCTTTTTCCTGAATGCCGCTCCACGTCCTGCAGTCGTCAGACCTCAGCTGCAAGACCTGTCGAGACACAAAGAACAACACAAACGAGTAAAGAGCATCTATACAATAAGAGATCTAAGTAAACAATTAAGCAGGTAAACTACTCAATATCATCACACATAAACAATATTGGTGGAAAGCATTTGTATTACTGTAAATCGGGAAATACATAGTAAAGAATAGAATACAACCAAGGCTTAACGCTGCAGTCCTTCTCCATCCAAGCCATTTGCCATATCCTTCCAAGGAAGTAGAGTCTCTCAATGGATGAGTTAGAGATCTCTCCAATATGATTTCACCAGCATGTAGACACTATAGACTTCCTCCCTTTGGAGAGGGGTAGAGATTCACTTATGTAGGACTAAGTGGATAGGGTATGGATAGGGTAGGTTGAGATATGGTAGGAGAGAGATAGGGGATCCTTCCAAGAGGTTAGGAACCGAGTGCCATCTCCCCCAAGAGGTCAGGGATAAGGATACAAGTCAGCAGGCTTCGAGAATGAGCTCGAAGAAGCTATTTTTTCCCATTAACTGACTTCGTCGCACCCTGTAGTGGAGCAAGGTGCGACGTTGCAAGTTGCATGAGTGCAGCCTGCGACGACCTCTCAAAAACTAGCATAAATGCAATGGTGTCATTTCCAGGTAAATGACTTAGCCAATGGAACTTCAGGGATGTATACACTGAATCTAATGGTGGTAATATTTTAGGTGTAACACTACATTGAATCCAAAAAGCTATAGTTTCGAATAGAGATTCAAATTTTACTGGTAAATTTTGGAAAGGTTTGTTTCAAGGATTTGGTATGGATCTAAAAATGAGAACAGGCTACCATCTGCAGACAGATGGTCAGACATAAAGAGTCAATTGGGTGCTTGAGGACATGTTAAGAATGTATGTGATGGATCGACCATCCAAGTGGGAGGATTACTTGCACTTAGTGGAGTTTGCCTATAATAATGGATACCATGGCTCTATGAAGATGAGTCCTTTCGAGGCATTGTATGGGAGAAAGTGCAACACCCATATCAGTTGGGACAATCCAAAGGACATAATTGTTATTGGACCAGAACTGTTGAAGGATATGGAAGATCATATGGTTAAAATCAAACAGAATTTAAAAGCAGCTCTGGACATGCAAAAGAGTTATGCAAATAAGAACAACAATAAAAGGTAGTTTGTAGTAGGATATCATGTATTCTTGAAATTCAAACCTAGAAAGAGCTCCTTGAAATTAGGAAACTGTTCCAAGCTAGCTGCTAGATACTATGGCCCTTTTGAGATCCTAGCCAGAATAAGACCCGTTGCTTATGAGCTTGCACTACCAAATTATATCAAAGTGCATAATGTTTTTCATGTGTCCTTACTTAAAAAGTATGTACCTGATGATAGTCATGTGATAGATTGAAATGTGATACAGGTGATTGTTTTATTGTAGTTATATTTCTTATATCTTGTTGGAAAATACATATTAGAAACTAATTATGTGATATGTTAGAATGTGACACAAGTGGTAAATTGATTACAATATATTTCATGTATCTTGTTAATATATATATATATATATATATATATATATATACACACACACACACACTAGGACTAATAATGTGATCCATTGATTGGATGTGACTCAGGTGGAACCAGAAGGGGATTTTTCGGTACAACTAGTATGCATATTGGAAAGCAAGGTAAAAATGATCAGGAATCGAGAGATCGGGCAGGTCAAGGTCCAATGGACCCACTACGGACCTGATGATGCTACTTGGGATCTAGAAGATGTTGTGAGGGAAGCATATCCTCACCTTTTTATTTGAATTTTGAATAAGTGTGCATCGAGGACGATGCATTGTTTTAAGGGGGAGGGGATGTAATACCCCGATGGTAAGCCCCTGACATATGTGACCTTGTCATTTTTTTTTATGGTGGCACTAGGTGCTTGGACCATGGAACATTAATATGATTGTTATTTATTTATCTTATTATGCTATTTTATTATTATAATTACCTACGACTAAATAATGTCTCAACATGGACAACAAATGTGGTTGGGGGGTCTTGGATTTCCACATGTGAAGGGGTTGGGGTTAGGAGTTGTTGCTCATACAAACAACACTCAATATTTCCTAATTTTGATGTTAGTGGATCATGGTGGTCCTATTTTTCCTAGTTAATGTTTTGCATGCACTATTGTGCCCTCACTGGAGAGAATATTCCTTAACTGGATGTTGGTGGGGCCCAATCTCACATCACTCATGTCTTATGCACATAATTGACTGTTTGTGTTAATCACACACCTAATTATTGTAACTCCACTCTAATTGGAGTGTCCTTTCAGTTAATTGGAGTAATTTTGAGTCAAATTGAGTTCTATTCAGTTAATTGGAGTAATTTTGAGTCAGTCTGGTTAATTGGAGTTGTCCTTAGTTAATTAGTGTCTAAATTCAGCAGTCTTCAGTTACTGAGATGAATTCGAGTCATCCTCAGTTAATTTGAGAATTTTTAGGTCAATTCAAATGATCCTGAGTGCATGGGAGTAATTTATGGGTAAATTTGAGTCAGTTATGGGGGGTTTGAGTGAGTGTTGACAAATTCGATTTAGGTAGTGACTGGGAGTGTTTTTTTCAGTGGTTTAGAGTCAATATTAATGAATTCAAGTTATTCTGTGGAGAACTTGAATGGGTCATTTAGTGGGTTTTGAGAAGCCTCAGTGAATTAGAGTTGCTTCTTAGTGGTTTGGAGTCCATATCTAGGAGGCAATTCGAGTTGGTATAGGGGGATTTGAATTGCTCCAGAGTTCAGGGCATTCTATCATTGTGGAGTTTGTTGGTCAGTGTAGAGGGTTGCTCTGATGATATTGCGAATTCCAAAGGAGGATTTGGCATGGTATTCTGCACCCAATTGCACCAATTTTTGTCTTGGAGGTGAATGGAGATACCGTGAGGTGAGTTTAGTTATACAATCGAGAGACTGCTCTCCCTCCAATTCGAATACCTGAGGAGGGGATTCAAATTGGTATCTACACCCAGAAGGTCAAGATTTGTTTTGTAGGGATAAGAGATTAGTTTTACCGCAACTTTGTCTGGAAGGAGAGGGGGACAATCCCGTGAAGAGATTGTTTTGTTGCGCTTTGTCTTGCAGGACAAGGGGAAAATACTGATCAAGAAATTCTTATTTTTTGTGATTGGACTTGTAGGAGATGGGGACAATCATGAGCAAGAGATCCTGTGTGTTTTGCTTTCCTTGCAGGAGGGGGGGACAATCCCAAACAAGGGATCCTAATTGTTGTGTTTTGTCTTGCAGGAGAGGGGGACAATCCCGTGCAAGAGATTTTAGTTGCTGCAATTGGTCTTCCAGGAGAGGGGGACAATCCTGTAAAGGATACCATATTGGTCGTAGCTTGACTTCCAGGAGAAGGGGACAATCATGTGGAAGAGATCTTAATGATCACAAGTTGCATTGCAGAAGGGAAATCCTATGCTGTACCCATCAGTTTGAGACCTGGGTTTTATATTATCCTTAGGGATGGAATTGGGAAGAGTTCCTTTCTATGTAAAATCCAATACCTCAGCTCGGGGGTGACCCGCTCAAGAAGTTTGCTTGACAATGTCTAAAGCTGGGATGAAAGTTTCTCGGTTGATGCCAGTTTTCCCTTATAAAAAGATAAGTATTTATAATAGATAAACCTCTTTATGTATGCAACTGTACATGTTACCATGGAGGTTGATATATTTTTCATTATATGCTTTTAATTTGTATTCATGTTCATGGTGATTGGCTAACTAAATGTTGATAAATTGATAGCTCACGGAGCATGTATGTGGTTGTGTTAATCTAACTATTAGAATCTAGTTGCTTTTGAAAATTATGATCATTAGGGGGTTAGATTTTAAGGTAGTCCATAAGTCCGTGTATGGTTGTTTCGGATCAGATATTCCATGGGGTTTAATGGATTTTATTTTATGTGGTGAATTCTGATAAAAGTAGTGATATAATTTTGCTACTTGAGGTAGAATAGATTGTTGATTTAGAAGCTAGTTTGCTTATGAATTATGATCATTCAAGGATATGATATTTGGACAGTCCATATGGCCGTGTATGGATATTACAGATAATATCTTATATGGGGTTTATGGTTGATAATTTTATGCATTAGATTTGATATACATTAGTGTATAATTCTGCTTTAAAGAAATATAGAAATGTTGATTGGTTACTGTTGTAAATGGAGTTCCTTGAATGTACATAAATCTAATTTATTTAGTTGGTTATATGGCGATGGGCGGATTCCCATAGGTGTGATGACATTTATTAAACATGTGAAGAATTTTTGGTCTGATTGTATTCATGTGTCATTACACTGCATTGGATGTAAAATGGGGAATCGTTGCATTGGAAGTGTCGTCTTCCTTGTAGGTCGTTGATTGTTTTTAATAGTTTCAATTCGATTGGAATGGTAGCCTAACCTTGTAGAGTATTTTTATGTTGTGCATAGATTAGATTCAACCTTACCCTTTGATAAGAGCCAATACCCAATCTTGGTGTGGTGTTTCGGGGTTGGGTATGTTACATCCCATTTCTAACATTTCACAATTTTTGTTCTATCTTCTCTTGACTTGAGCCTATTGATTCTTATATAATGCTTAAGAGGACATTTACAGTGTAGGCAACTTAAGTCACTATTGATTTAGGAAAATGTAGAGAGTCTTAAACATTGTAGTTTGGACATGCATTGACATAAATTTCCAATTTTGTCTAAGTAGGTAAGCACAAATATAAACTACATGTTGCTACAATGATTGGTCTTCATGTTGATGGGGCAAAATGCAAAATATTAACAATAGGTGTTTATCTTGGAAAAGAGGCCCAATTAGTCTCTTTCCCATTTGAAATGGATAAAACCCTTAGGATTAATGGCCCAACAATATTTCGATGAGCTTTACAAACATGAGAGAATTTTTGAGAGCAAAAATTAATCTAATGTTAGTAATATGCGTAATTTAATGACAAACTAAATCTATCTTAATGTTAAATGTGAACAAAGAGATATGAAATCGAATGCTAAATATGCTTCTAAGAATTAGAAAATTGTCCTTTGTTTCTAAGAAAACAAATAAACAAACAACATTGTAATGATATGAGGAATAGTCTTCAATCAATTTGCTTAGTTATAATTTGATATTCAATGTAGTACAATCATTTCTAAAGAAAAAGGAAGCAATAAATGTGAATGCTATCCAAACAGTGTTGGAATTTCATTTAATCTCTGCCTTTCCAACGAATTTTGTTTCACGTTTTGAACTTTTATCTTGCCCATCACACAATGTTTTAGTGAAAAATAACCCTTCAACAATGAAGTTTTACTATAAAAATTACCCTTCAATAATAATGTTTTTATTAAAGAATTTAGTTTTCAATTAAACGTTGTGCTTTTATAAAGGAGTTTAATTTCCAATTAAAAGATAACAATAGACTCATTTAACCATGTTTTTTGTTGATCATGTGCTTTGAAAATTGAGGTTGGAAAAAAACAACCTACTAATAGTGACATAGACAACTCAAACGTAACATGTGCTAGCATTGTGCATCTATTAAAGTACATTAAGTGATAAAATTAAGAAACAAACAAACAATGGAACCTAGAATCATTTCCGAAGGTTAATGTCAGGCCACATGTGATGCAACATGAAAATTTTTGCAAGGTTAACATGTTGCGTCAATGGTGTAATTGATATTGTGACATTTTAATTTTCAATTAAAATATATGTTTTTATTAAGGAGTTTAATTTCCAATTAAAAGATAACAATAGACTCAGTTACCCATGTTTTTCGTTGATAATGTACTTTGAAAATCGAGGGTGGAACAAAACAACCTACTAACAATGACACATATAACTCAATTAAAGTAACATGCACCGACATTATGCATTTGAAGTACAATAAGTGATAAACTTAGGACACAAACAAAAGGTGGAACCTAGAATCCTTTCTAGAGGTTAATGTCAGGCCACATGTAATGCAACATACCACAATTTTCAAGGTAAACATGTCGCATCGATAGTGTAATTGAAATTGCGACATTATTCCAAAGGACTTGAGTTAAAAGGCTAGATAAATATAATATGCCCTTTGTAGAGGCGATTCATTTAAAAAACACATTGCAATCGATATTGTACTATGATGTTCTCTCCTTCCTTTGTTAAAATAAGTTTATTAAGGTTGTTTTTCCAAGGTATGGACTCTTTTTGATTCCTCAACTATTATTGCACGTGAAGTGGAGTACTTGTCTCTATTATTCCTCAACTATATCAAGCAAATATTTCACGGAAGTGGAGTTGTCTTTGTATTATCCATGATGTAATTTGATGAGAATTTGATAAAATAAATTTCTTTTGTTTTGCTTCATTCATAATTGAAAGTATTTAGTTTTCTAATATAGGTGATTCATTTTATTTTAATTTTATAAAAATATAATAATGTAAACTTATATAATTTGACATAATAATTTGAATATATAATTTTTTTTATGGTGAAAACTATATTTTGAGCACAAGTTTTACTAATATAGAGCCAGTGATGAGATACATTTTTCCATTCAAATTGACAACCATGGGGTTCAATTTAATTCTCAACATATTTTGTGGGGGAGGGTCAAAATTTGTACCAACCAGTTCATAGTTCCTTCTTTCTTCTTTGGACCATTCACTTTCCTTTGGCTATAAATGGATAAGAAGAAACCACTTTCGACTTCAAACTTGTTTATAAGTTTTTTTGCCCATGAGTAAAAGTAATTGTTTCAACCAATGAGTAAGACCACAAGATTAATAAAATTTTACTAAGTTTTAACATATATCAAATAAATCATTTAAAAAATGTGAATTGATACATGAACTGATTTTAGAAACAAGACCTATAAATTGTAACTTGGAAGTATTGAAAGTGTCCAAAGTGGGATTGGGAGCCTCCCACAACAAAACCTCGTTTCCATGCCTTTGTCCAGTCACAAATGTTAACCCAACTCAATATCAAAATAACAAAAACAATTTCATGTTTAAGAAAAAACACAAAATAGTTTCATTAAAAATTGTTTTTAGATTATTATCAAATTTATAGAAAAAATGAAAATAACATCTTACCAAAATTAGCAGCTCCAAGTACGTGCCAACCATAGGAGAGCAGTTTCAAACTCTCTAGAGAAATGAGTATCTAAATTCAGCAGGTGCTTCTAACTTCTAAGGCCCATAACCAAAAATCAAGCGTGTCTAGAATTCCACAGGTGATGCTTGGTAAATTCGGTCGTTGATAAATTGCTGATGCTTGGTAAATTCAACAGTTGATAAATTATTGATGCTTGGTGTGTGGATGGGTTAATTCCTTCATTAACATGGTTTAAAACCGATGTCTTCTTCTAAAATGGTACCCACCTCTCTCTCGGAGTTGCACTTTTGGACTTGAAAACTGACTTATCCTCTGAAGGAAGGGCACAAAGGGATGGAAAGGCATTGAAAGGAAGGGAACAACCCCATATTGGGACAACTCTAGGCCAATATAAGAAAGAAAGAAGAAATGGAATAAAAGCAAAGCCATCCCCATTGAAGGAAAATTCACCCACCTACTCTTCAATCATATGGGAAAGTTCCAATCTCCATTATTACATATATAATAACAACCACCTACTACAAGCCACTTATCTAGGTGTACACATATCTTAATGAACCTATTAATAAAAATTAATGACGGTTTGAAAAAATAATTAACCATAAAAAATACATCCTAGAAATTTTTTTTCCCGTTCTTTGAGACAGTTTGTTAAAGATTTTAACCATATTTTGATGGGTAAAATACATCCTAGCAAATTGTTTTCCCGTTCTTACAGTACATCCCATGTTATATAGTGAAATAATAGTTTGCAACTTGTATAGAACATGAATCGATTTCTCTCAAAATGTTAGTCAAGATGGTTTCTCAATATTACTTTCAACAAAAAGAAATAGTTCTTTTACATAAATGATTGGGGATAAAAAATCCATTTCATTAACAATTAAACTCTCATTTACACAAGTATAAATAAGTTATTCATCCAATTGATTTGATTCCTAGAATTTGTAACTACCTCTTTGGAGAATTTGATGGACTAGGTGTCTTTTGTTTTGTTTTCTCTTCTTGATATTTCTTCCTTGCTTCGGTCCATTCTTTTGAGAAAAGTTTCATTAATTTCATAGAATAGAACCTTTTTTCGGATTAATTGGACACTTTTATTTCGAAATCGACCAGGTATTCGCCGAATCTGAACCAATTTTTTTTTTAATGTTGATCCCAATATGTTAAAACTCCCCTTCGATCCAGTATTAATATCTGAATCCACTAGAGACATTCCAGTTATAGGAGGGCTATTTATGATCGCGATAGATTTGATCTGCTCCTTCATTGTGGTTGTCCGATCATTTGGATCTTTAACATTAATTGTTCGGGTTTCATATCCAAATTGATCATTAACTTCTGGTGAATCATTTGCACATAATTCATTTTGAAGGAAAACATGTTGATTAAGAGGGGCCTGCAGGATAGGCAAGTGTTTAGTAATTTTATCAATGTACATGTCTGACTTAGAAAATATTTGATGAATAAAAGACATCTTTTTCTATGTCTGTTAGATGCATCTTCGTATGATTTATGTTGACATGTGAAATTCTTTTTATGTTGGCCTTATCTTGTTGTAAATATATTTCCAAAGCTTCCATGACTTGAGACGGGGAATAAAGTCATTTGGAGGTCCAAATGATGGTAGATGACATGCATTAGTCCATTCCTCCACTAGAGTCCATATCTTTAGACATTCAACCCATTCTCTTTCTCAACGCTTGGAAGCTTCTTTTGCTACTTAGTTCCAATATACAATCCTTTTTCAGTGTCCAAAATTTCTTATGGATCCTACGTGGGAATGCTAGGAGTATTTTTTTGAACATTTCCTATAGTTCTGTTATCATATCAAAGTGAAACTATACCCATTCTTGAGTTATTCACTAAGATTTAATTTGTTGTAATAGAAAAATCGTGATACTTAATTTCTATAGATGTCGAGCTTTTCTATATAAATTTCTCTTTACTTCTCCAACTTATTCCTATACCTTAAGAGCATAATCAATGAAATCTATGATCATACCCTATGTAGATTTATAATAACTAGCTTGATTTTCAAGGAAGTTAATCTTATATTCATATTGCTTCATATCTCTTTATCTAGTCCAATCTTTGTCAAGAGAAGCATGTGATATTGCCAAATTGGCTAAGACAAAGGCCACCAACCTACTCTTCTTAGTGTCTAACACATCTACCTCAATTATGCAAATCGATGTTTTGTCTGAATCTAGTTTTCTCTTTCTTTGAGTATGTTTAACAATCTTCATTTTCTTTCTATTGTAAGCTAACGATTAAATTTTTTCTATGTCATCAACGATATAAGTTAAGAGTGTACCTTCCCATGTTAACAAGTTATCTAACTTCTTGGGAGTAATGACTTCTTCAATAATCTTATCTTTCCCTTTATCCTTCTTACTTAGGTCTATATTCTGTTTTAGGGTCTCCAGGACCCAATCATCTTGCTGTTGTTGATCCATTGGATCTATCCAATAATCGATATCGACAACTTCATGGAGTGTGGTCCCAGACTGGACTTGAGTTTTAGATTGAGTTTGGCTTGTTTTTTTTTCTTCCTCCAATTTCCTTGGCCCTCTTCATATATTTTGATTTCTTTTCGATAACTTCTTCAACAACATTTTTTCTTGATTCTTCTTGGCTTTAACAACAATTTTATCTTCAACTTATTGGTTTACTTTTTTGGTCTTTTCCAACTTAGCTTTATCTTCAATGTTTCTCTTGGTAACTTCATCTTCTTCAATTTTCTCCTTTGTTGTTTCTTTTCTAGCTTTGGCTTGTTTTGTTGGTTTCTTTGTTTGAGAATTTTTAGATTCTTTTCACAACCTATCAGCTTCAACTTATATTTTTAATCATTCTTTAACCTATCTACTTCCACTCTCGATGAAGTTATCCCTATAACTATCCCGATGAGATTGGTGTTCTAGTAGCAACTCTATCCCATCTTTGGTGACATTGTCTCTTGTATAGGTCTTGAGTGCCTTGGCGAAGGTTCAAATGAGATTTTAGAAGATCAAACCATAAGTGCGAAGATTCAATGGATGATGACATGATGGCGAAGATTGTGTGCTTTGAAGGACATTGAAAACTCCATATTTAAATGCACTTTAGGCGAAGTATAAAAGTGTTTTAGTGGTGTTAGAAACTCGTCTTTAACAATAGTTGAAAACTTGATATGGTGATTACCGTGAAGAATACAAATCATGCTTTTGGTGAATACTTTAAACTTTGAATTTGAAAATCCTATTTGGGAAATTTCAACGAAGTATTAAAACTTGCTTCCGATTTGAATTGAAAGTTTAGACCGAAAGGTACTTGAGAATGTCTTAAAAAATTCATAACGAAAACTGCCAAAGGGTTCTTGGAAAAGATATAAGACTTAGACTTCGGTCATATTTTGAGACTCATTCCTCAGGACTTTTAGTGAAATAATACGACTCAATCTCTAGCAAAGATTTGAAAGTTGGTCTGAGGATTTCAAGGAATATATGGTATCTTGTTTACAAAATTCACTAAAACATTTTGGAAAATATCCAAAGCCCACTTTTCAAAAGAAGGTAGAAACACTTTTGCTGAAGATTTGATGCTAATTTTAGGTTAGCTTTAGAACTAGGCTTGAAATAACTCAATGAAGAATAGGAACTTGCTTCAAAAGAAGTTCGAGCGTCAACTCGATAGTGTCTCGAGGAAATCTTAGAAATTAGTTTGGATGAAGTTTCACAATGCACCTGATAGTTCTTGATGAAGAATTAGAACTTGCTTTGGAATGAGTTTAGAACTCAGGCCAAAATTGTTTTGAATGGATTTTAGAACTGAGTTCTGAAATTGTGCCAAATGGATACAACTTAACCTTTTAAAAGTCAAATTCAAAATTTTTAGTCATTGGCTTATAGAGAGAGAAAGAAAATTGAAAACATTATTGTAAATGAAAATTTGTTGGATTTAATAGCTCAAAAAATGCCTTCAAAAGATTCCTTAAATGAAATACAAGCTATAGGGACCAAATCATCAAATGTAGTACTTAAATATGCTCAAACTAAGAGTAAAATTAGAATCAAACTCAAAGGTCAATAGGTAATCTCCAATAAGCATTTACTTAGATGCACGAGAAAAGAAATCCATAAGGTGAAGGCTGAGAGTTGAAAAACTAATTTAAAAAGGGGTTCCATAAGTCATAAAGGCTAGGGTTTTGTTGAGACCTCAACACTTATGTAATAAAGTCTTGGCATATGTCACGTAGTGCAACCCAATAATTTTTGTAGGAGATATAGAGTCATGATATTATAGTGCGGTTGTGTTATAATTTCTACTTATGCAATCTTATGTTGTGGCCAAATCATGCTGATATCTAGGTTGCACCAATTCTTTTTTCCATGGATACTTATTGTGTTATATAGTTAGAAGTAATGCATTGCTTGGGCCAGTTGCACTAGCAATTCAAAAGCTGGTATGGATTTCTAATGTAGGGATGGATCATCTTCCATGATTTTTGTGTCTCTTTCCCTTCATGTACTCTATCATAATAGTAAATGGAAGTTTAGCATTTGGGAATAAAAAGTGCTTCATTTCCCCAACATTGACTATATATGATATACTCTTTCTTGTACAATGATTACTCTTCTTTTAGATTTGAAACCCTTTTTGTTATACATATGATTTGCTAAAACAAAATTGATTGTTGCCGTTAACGCCTAAAAGTCGCACACATGCGACATTTCAGTGATTCATCCAGTAAGGCATCATCAACATAAATAATGCATCTCACCACAAGTATCCTCAACAGATCCAAAACACAGCATGAGTCCATAAGTGCCAAGAAACAATCAAAAGAAAGGGTAGCATGGGTAATACACAGTTAACCCTCACTATAGCACAGGTTATTTGAACAATGCTTGTTCTACACCCGTGCGGATTTTCCTTCTATAGTTGCGCTACTGTCAAAACAACGGGACCACTAATTCCTAGCGGCGCATTGAAGGATCAATCCTCTCCAAGGATCCGGATTCGGCTCCTCACACACTTGGTGGCATTAATCAACCCCCTTTGTGTACCTTGGAACTAGTTCATGGAGGAGGAGAGTTCACATTTGGCTCTAGTTGTTTGTTGGCCACTTCTTGGCCTATAAAAGAAATCCATTGGCATGCATTTTATAGGGAGAAATTAGAGAAAGGTTATGTTGTTGGATTTGAGTTGGAGCTTCCTCATAGCCCACCATTTCCTCCCATTGTGAACACTCGCAAGCTCCCTTGCCATCTTCCTTCAAGGGGAAAGTGTTTCTCTCCATTGTTCTACCATCTACTTAGCATTTAGTTTGGACAAGAAATGCATCCCTAAGGGATATTGTTGGCTTCCCTTGAATCCCACACCTCCTAGGTTTTGTACAACTATTCCATTGGGAAATACAATAGTGGTTTAGCATATCTTTGGTTGTTGTTGGAGTTTGCATTCTCCCCCCATCTCTTTCATTTTGTTTTCATTTATATTTCTATGTTTGAATGTGAGCTACACTAACAATATCTTGCAGGATCACTTGGAGGAATACCAACCAAACACAAAAGGGGCTCCAAGGATTGAGGCCTTGCTGCAACCTACAAGGCTTAGTCCCTTACCAAGTGGAAGAGTGCACTTATGCAATTTTTTCCACAACAGTTCTAATGGTGAGCATACTTATTTTTGTTCATTTCTCATTAAACTAGGTTGTTTTATGCTAAGTAACTAATTCTGGGTATTTGTCACTTGTAGGATATCAAGTATTCCACCTCTTGCTTCCATAATTTGGCCCCAATTTATTTTTACACAATAGCGCAGATCTCGACCTCTCGGCTACGCTACCGTCACAGAAACGACTCTAATAGTCGTACGGTCAGCCCAGGTAATCAGTTCAAGACCCGCGCTACCCCATAAGGGTGACCTACGCGGCTGGTTAATGTACCACCCACGCTGTTCAGTGCACCTGTTTTGAATTTACCTGCACGGTCCATGTGACAGAGTATGATTTAGCCGTGCTACCATTGTTTATTTGCTTTTTATTTGCATAGTTTAATTTGACAGTCCAAATACTACTTGCTAGGGAACTTAAATTAAGGCTAATTCGCATAATTACTTAATTTTTTAGTAATTAGTTCACCTAGACCAAGATTAGGAAGTAAAGAGTTCATCTCTCTTGAAACATACCTAGGTAAACAACTTTGAGGCTTTCAACGGGCCCCATTGTTGTGATTAGTATTCAATACAATTTCTTGTTTATGCACAATTGACATGTCTTTAGTATCAATGATAGTGTAGAATACACTTTTTGCACACAAGCAAGGACCTAAAGACTCTTGTCGCCCGAAGTATGCTCTTCTCCTCGCACTTCATGTGAGATTGGTGAATCAGAAAAGGGTGTGAAGTGTGAAATACCTCCATTGCACACTTGTTTATTAGTTAGCATTTTTTGATTTGCAAAGCACCACGGGCATCTCTTAGAGTTAAAAGTACGTATTACTTGATATACTCTTCTATTTAAATTGCCGATAATCAATTTGCTTTCATCACATGTGTTTGAACCACTAGCACACACTAAGAGACCTAAAGACTCTCACAATCCTAGTATGCTCTTCACCTCACACTTCATGTGAGCTTGGTGAATCAGAAAGGTAAGGATTGTGAAATACCTCTCTTACACTCCATAAGTGAAGATCAAACCCCTTAAAATCAACATTGTAGTTTCCTAAACCAACTAAAATCCTCCATAGGATTTCACAAAACAATATTTAAGTTAGGTAGGATTGATTGGGCTAGGAATCCATTAATGCCCACCAATCTAGTTTCATTAGCGATATTTTGAAACATAGAATTGTTGTCTTATAGGGTATTTACAAAATCCTGCTATAAAGCAAGTGTTAAAAGAAAACCCAGATTAGAAGTGTGCACCAAGGAGGTGAAAGATAAGGTATAGCTTCCTTGCTCTCCCCTACAAGCCACTTAGCTTGTCGTAGGGAGACGATACTATACCATGCAAGTGGAACCACTGATCCACACTTGACGCAAGGTATATTAGTGGCCCGACTTAGGACATCACCAAGGAGCAATTGTGAGTGCAATTGACTCCTGAAGTTAGCTATTGCCTTTGAGAGGTGTTTCCAAGTCTTCTTGATTAGAACATTGGCTCCATCATCAATAGAATTAGCTCTTTGTTACCTCCACTAGTCGATTGGTGAGTGGATATCATTATCACCATCAATTGTGCTTTTGGGAGGCCTAGTTACATTTGATAGGAAAGATGTTAGCTCTTGTTAGGGAATTTACATTTATTTTATTTTTAACTACAGGTTCACTAAACTCGTAATAAAAAGAACCTACATGTGGGAACTCATGCACTAAAACCGACATTGCACATATCACTCACTTATCACACCATTTTGCATCTGTTGTGGTTGGCATATTTTTGCATTTGTTCAATTGTGTTTAAATTTCACTATCACTCTCATCTGACACAAATCCTTCACCATTGAGGAACAAAACAACATCCTGAGACAGTCTCATAGACTGCAAGGCCTATCCCCTCTCTCGAAGGGTGTTTTTACACCTTCTTCCCATGGTTCACAAAGAAGGTACCTTAGCCAGGGCCGTTCCCAGGCTACATTGATAGGATCATCTGGTCAAGGCCAAACCTTGCTAGGTGCATTTTCTCCTCTCGGAGAAACTATTAATTACACCACTTCTTCCCCCATCGAAGGAGGCACCCCAGTGGATTCTCCACTTGGAGACCCTCTCTCGTAGGAGGTCAACCATTGTTTACAACACCACCTGGGTTTCCCCCTCATGGAAATCACATCCCACACACAATGGCAAGACCAGTGGTACCTACCTTACCATTCATGGCTAGTTTAAATCTACTTGATTTGGCCAAACTGATCAATAATCCCATCGTTCATGATCCCACATGGCTGGCTATGCCAGATAAACTTCCCTCTGATATCCCTAAATTCAAAGGAAAGCAGGGGGACGATCCTGCCAACCATGTCATGTATTTTCACTTACGGTGTTCATCTAACAACATAGTAAACGATCCTTTGAGGCTTCACCTCTTTCAACGTACTCTCACAGGCATGACAACCAAATGGTATGTCAATTTAGCAAGCACAACCCATGCCACATTCGCAACATTGTCCACTTCATTTCTTACTTACTTCCATCTCCTGATTCAACATGGCCTTGGCCTCGA
Organism: Larix kaempferi; assembly: GCA_027924585.1. NCBI lineage: Eukaryota > Viridiplantae > Streptophyta > Pinopsida > Pinales > Pinaceae > Larix > Larix kaempferi. The sequence goes on from BSBM01000887.1 coordinate 23,694,581, forward strand.
AATTCTCACCGAGTTTCAGAAAAATACTTCCACCCACATCGCGGATCACATCCATGAGTGGTGAAGACGTTGCACATTATGCAAGATCGAAATACAACCTCCCTTTTTGTTAGATTGGTTTATCAAATCTCTCCAACCCACCATAGCTACATATGTCACCACTTCCATGCCACATATTAAGGAAGAGGCTATTCTGAAAGCGTAGCATTTCAATCTTATATATGCACAATCCAACTACCTTTACACAATCGTCCTTGATGCCTCTTGGCATCGATCGTTGGATCCTACACCTTCGGGCTTGTCACATTTGGTGGATGGGCTTATTGGGTCCATTTCCCATTTAGGAAAGTTTCCTCCTACCACGTTGACGCCATTCAACATGGTTCCGTACTACCTATCCATACCACCTGTGTCGGTACCCTCTACACTAGTACCAACACCATCAATTGGTCAATTAATGTATGGACCGTTTAGTCCTACATACCCAAATGTTAGCCAAATGATGATGGCTCCTACACCACCAATGGCACAAACCGTTCCTACATCCACCTCTTATGGAACACAAACTACATTTATCCCGCCACCGGGGTATAACGCATTTTATCCTTTCCCATGCCCAACTGGTCAACAACCTCCCCCCCACATGGGGGTAAACCTAGTTTAACCTACTTATGTTCAACAAGCTCAACAATTCGAGCAATTGAATGCTGTAAACCACCAGAATCCATAGAATCAGGGGAAGAAGAAAGGTAAGAACAAACCGAATCAACAACCGGGGCAAGGGGGAAACCCACCTCTCTAGCAAAACTAGAATACATGTAACCAAAATGAAGGGACTAACAATCCCCCCAAACAAGGGAATAATCCCACCCCGAGAACCAATTATTGATGCTCCATTTGCAGCAATTATGGCCATTACACACATCATTGTCCTCTTTTCCCTGACTGCCAACAGTTAGTCGAGGATAAAAAGAAGACGGTGACAAACCATCCTCAGGTAGTGAATACTCCCCAACCACAAACCGCCATGTTACAAAAACCCTTTGCGAAACAAGGGGTAGTCACACAACATCAAGACTCTCGCCCACCCGGTGATGATTATTTTGAAAATATCTATACATTGGATGTAAACCTTCAGACACAAGCCAAAGGTTATGATGGGCTTTCCACACCCCAAGTGGAAGACGTTCCTATCCCCTCGGGGGGCCCTGTACATATACCACATCTGAATACCGAACAAATCACATGGATTCTGAAAGTTCCACAGTCTTTGGTGTACCCCTAATAACCCTCACATGAAAGCGACCCACAATTATAGTATTGTGGATGACTTGGCTCAATCCCCTGCGGCTATGTCCACATTAGAAGTGTTACAGTCTTTCCCAACACAGAGAAAGGCATTACTCAATGCACTTGGTGTTGTCGATCCTTCCGACTCGCACCTCATGACCTTTGATATCTACAAAGGTGATCCACGACTACCATCATCAGTCGCATTTCAAGTTCCAGTTACGGTAAAGAATGTCATGATTGATCACTGTATTATCGATGAAGGTGCATCCACTTGTGTTATGTCTGCCAAAGTCTGGAAACGATTAGCGTCTCTTGAGTTGATCCCCTCGTCTATCTCTCTTCACGCATATGATGGGAGACCATCCCAACCAAGAGGATTGTACCAAAATGTACCCATAGAGATGGGGGCAAGATGGTTATGATCGATATCAAAGTAGTTGACGCAGAACTCGACTACAACATCCTCTTGGGGCGTAGTTATATGTACGCCATGAAGGTTGTCGCCTCCTCGGTATTTCGTGTCATGATGTTTCCCTTAAATGGGAAAGTAGTTACTCTTGACCAACTTAACTATTATGAACCCAACTCCACAAGAAATCCCGACAATGTCCTAACGATTGTACTTGGCAATAATCAACCATATGTTGACATTGTCCCCGACATGTACAAGGACTCCAATTTGTTAGGAGTATATTCGGGACCACCACCTAATATTTCTACGACGATCGATGGCCTAATGTGCACAATTTTTACTGCTAAAAATGGTACCGCCTCTACCTCAACACCATCATCAACACCATCGCTGAGTCATGGCATTGAACACATGTTGAGCCCATCGGTCCCACCAATTTTTCAAATTCCATTCTTGTATCCCCCCACGGGTGTACAAAGGACATCAATTAGGGCTTAGTTAACTCTACCTGGGCTAACTTTGGGAATACCGGTATGGTACCTCACAACACCCTACCCAAAGATGGCTTCCAAACCCATCGTCCATTACGAGTTTGTCCCTGTTTCGGCTGCTATGCCTACAAGTCCTGTAAAACATTCAGTCATGACATCCCAACCTATGACATCCACAACTAAACCACAATCGGTCGTCGATAAGACCGTCAATGGGGGCACCAAACAACCGAAGTTGAAAGGTACCCTATTATCTAATCCAACATCTAATGGAGTAGAAACCGCGGAGCCTAAAGAAGGAGGCATTAACCATCAGGTGTTAAAATCCCTAGTTATGATCCATACTCCCAATCAAAGGGTCACACCACCATGTTCTCTTTGCGGGCAGCAAGGCCAGGCAACCAACTTATCAACTTATGTTCTACTCTACCAGAGATAAGGAATTTTCTCAACACTCCCGTTAGCATCATCCATGCTCCACCGACGGTGAAATGGTGCACACCTCCCTCACCCACATCTAAGTCCAAAACATTGCATACGAATCACACATGTTCCATATGCGCTCAGTATGGGCACTATATGCATCATTACCCGAACTCCCTCGCTACCGAGATGCTTTGGCAACGGTTTGTCTCACTCAAGTAACAATTGAGGACCCCCCCTTCTCAAACCAAGAATCAACATCCATTAATGTGGTCACCACATTAGCGACACCGTTAGTAGCCCCTCCCATAGAAGTTGCACCAATTGCAGAAACTGTGATAGAGCCTATACCTTCGCAAGAACCATCTAATATTATGACAACACTGCCACACGATGAATGCTCTTCCTGTGGAAATTCCACACATATGCTCCCTCCTAGTTCCATTGCATGCATCATGGAGTGAATCAATAGTTAGGAAGACCAAGAACGCTTCCATCCATGCATACCAAGACCTTGCCAATCTTATGGAGAGACCACCCACTTCTGCTTTCAATGACCCATTTTGAGCGCCGAACGAAAATATCATCTCGAACTAATGAGAATGTAAGATCAATTACAACCCATCTGTATAAACCCACAAAGGTCACTAACCGAGGAAGTAACACCGACCTTACCAGATACCATCGATGTTGAATCTCCTTTAGCCGGTGTCACTTGCAGTGATTCCTCGTCTTCCAATGAAGACGCATACCACCTGCGAGCATTCTCCAAAAATTAACAAATCAATAAGGGGTTTTACCCCCGCAACACAAACAAGAAATACAAAACCAACTGCTGATATTCTCATTCAGTGTCAAAAAAATTGCTTTCGTTTCACATTATCTTTAATTAGAAAGTAAAACTACCTCTCTTCTTAAATGCAGATGGCCTCCTAGTCGGACATCTACATAGGATATGCAGACGGTGTCATTCGATCGTCCAAACATCTAGCATCTAATGCATGGGTTATATATTCCCCCTCCCATACACTCTACCACATCAACAGGGTTTGTTTGGGGGTGTGAAATTCCACAGGGGTAGATCACTAAGCTTGAACAAACCTCACAATTTCACTGTGTTAATTGCAGAGAAGAATTAGCAAGAAGTATGATCAAATTCACTCATAAAATCAAAAGATGTGAGAAAATTGCTGTTGATACTTTCATCAGCTGTAAGCTGGAAAAAATATGGTAATACAATAGAATGAATTTGATACACCTAGGAGAGTTCGAATTCTCCTCAAGTCGTGGCTTAGTTTGCATTGGAACCATCTCCTGATAAGGTCTAGTTTCCATTGATGGTTAATGGTTAGTCATCCAGAGTAGAACTGAGCATAGATGAACCACGTGGGAACCAAAATAGGGAAGGAGACTCCAAGGAGGGCGCATACGAGTTGTCAGTGGTCAAGGAGGGCGCTCTTACACTTATTAGTAGTCAACTAGGAGATATAGTCAGTTAACTGAGCAATCAAGGGGACAAGGTTCGCTAAATCATGGAACTGACTGATAGATCTCCTAAATGGAAACAAGGGTACATGAGTGGATAGGAGGGCTAATAATGGCTAGAAACAAGCTCTAGGGGGGCCAGAATAGGAACTAGGTGCTAGGAGAATCCACTGCTAATGCATGGATACATGCAAAAACAAGATGATGATGGTGAGAATATTCCAACACCCCCCCTTCAGCCAGACTATGAGGAAAAAAAAACTAAAAAAATAGGGTCTTGGTTACCAAGACCAAAGGTCACTCCATACAACAATCTAAACAAAATGTGAGGAAAGAGGGAAAAATCGGTGGGAACAAACCCCCCCCTCAAGATATACTGTAAAAAACTAATCAACCAAGGTATCACTCACCCCAAGAAGGGATCAAAGGTAAGTGAACTTATTCACTGAAAAATTCTTGGTGAAAATATCTGCAATCTTCTCTTCTGTGTTCGGGTACACAGGGTACTACCAAAGGACCGAACACCAAGAGAAACCACTTCACACAAATAGATCACGGATCAACACATCGATGTTTTGACGTGGTTTAAACCCTCTTGAGGGAAACACTCCACGGCCCCGGCCAAATAGCTTCTACGGGACAATTTACTATGCAAAGAAAGAAAGTTACAAAATGAGCTTCTCATAATCGATCAACTAAACAATGACCCTCCATGCTCTTTAAATAGAGATCATGGACCAATCGAGTGTTAAGCCACGGATTAAGGTTAGGTTTGATCTAAGAGAAGTTGAGTCGTCGGATCACTCTATGTCGGGAACATATCGTGACCGTCAGATTAAGTATTTACAAATGCATACTAAAGAAACACACTATCCCTAACGGATATATTACACAAGTTGATCTTAACTAACTCCTAAGTGTCTAAATATCCTAACATCCCCCCTTAAGAACAACTTGAGATAGAATTGAACGATTTGCAAAAGTGACACTATTAGGGGAATGAAGGAGGCATTAGAGCCTATCCCCCCTTAATGACAAGTTCCTAAACTCCTAACATAGATCGAAGTTTAGAAAACTTCGCTTCTGTAAGAGACTTGGTGAAGATGTCTGCAACTTGATCATTTGTAGGGAAAAAGAGCATTTCAAGAACACGATCATGAACAAGATTTCTGATGAAGTGCATATGTAGCTCAATGTGTTTACTGCGTTGATGTAGAACTGGATCTTTGGAAAGCTTGATGGCACTTTGATTGTCGCACCAAAGTGGAGTAGGCTGCTGCTGCTCGAATCCAAACTCTGAAAGGATCTGTCGAAGCCATAAAGCTTCCTGACTGGCATTAACTGCTGCTCAATATTCTGCCTTTGTTGAAGAAAGAGCAAGAGCTTGTTGTTTCTTACAAGCCCAAGTAATAGGTCCAGATCCCAGACTGAAAAACATAACCTGCAGTAGACTTTCGATCATCAGGATCGTTGGCCCAATCTAAATCAGTGAAACCAACCAACAAAGGTTTCCCCCTTGTACTGTAATGAATCCCAAACTGAACTGTACCTCGAATATATCGAAGTATTCTTTTAGCTGCTTTCCAGTGACTTTCATGAGGTGTTTGCATATAACGGGCAACATGACCAACAACAAAGGAAAGGTCAGGACGAGAATGAGTCAAGTATAAGAGACTACCAACAAGCTAACGATATGAGGTGGCATCGACTTCAGGTAAGTACAAGTGGCAGAAAGTTTGACTCCAGACTGGAAGGGAGAAGGAGCTGGTGTACAATCTTCCATGTGAAAGCGATGAAGAAGGTCACAAGCATACTTAGACTGAGAAAGAAAGATTCCTTCTTTGGTTTGCAGGACTTGGAGACCAAGAAAATAATGCAAACGTCCTAAGTCTGACATTTCAAAATTTTGTTTAAGACTGGATTTCACATGGGTTATAAGCTTAGGGTCACTACCAGTAAGAATAAGGTCATCAACATATAGAACAAATATGATGAGATGGTTTCCTACTTTCTTGGTATAGACATTGGGGTCAGAATGGCATCTAGAAAAACTAGTGTCAAGGAGAAAGTTATCCATTTTGGCATACCAAGCTCTAGGGGCTTTCTTAAGGCCATATAAGGATTTCTTAAGGCGACCGACAAGGCTAGAGTTATTCTGAACATAGCTAGGAGGTTGTTCCATGTAAATTTTCTCCTGTAAATCACCATGTAAGAAGGGAGACTTGACATCCATTTGATGGACTTCCCAGTTGTGTAAGGTTGCAAGGGAAAGAACAAGGCGGATGGAGTTCATTTTTGCGATGGGAGAAAAGGTTTCATTGTAGTCAATCCCTTCAACTTGGGAAAAACCTTTGGAAACTAACCTTGCCTTAAGTCTTTCAACACTTCCATCTGATGCATACTTAGTTCTGTAGACCCATTTACATCTGACAAGTTTTCTTCCTTTTGGAAGAGGTACAAGATCCCAAGTATCGTTCGCCATTAAGGAACGATATTCTTCATCCATGGCTGCATCCCAATCTGGATTCCCTGAAGCTTCTGCAAAAGTTTCTGGATCATGATTCTCGAAAACTTGAGCCAAAAGAGAAGAGGCTCGCTGAAACTGAGAACGTGTTTGACGTTGATCTCTAGGATCACCGGCAAGATCACCAGCTGCTTCACATGTTGAACGGACCCATCGAGGAAGCACTTGTGCTGGTGCAACTGGAGGAACATGAGCAGGAGGAGGTGGATTTTCATCCTCACTGTCATCATCAGAAATTGGAGTTGGAAACCTGTCAAGGAAGTTGGAAGAAGAAGAAGAAGAAGGCACAAAATTCAAATCAGGCTCGCAGGCCAAAGATGGCACAATCGCCGAGTGAGGCTTGCAGGCCAAGAGTTTTTCATCAAATTTAACATCTCTTCTAATTATTATATCATGAGAATGTGGTTGAACAAGTCTATAACCTTTTACATCTTCAGAATATCCAACAAATATGCACTTTTCACTTTTAGGCTGCAATGCTTTCCGTTTTTCATCCGGAATGTGAGCCCATGCTTCACTTCCAAACACACGGAAGTGACTTACATCAGGTTTAGTTTTACTCCATGCTTATTCCGGTGTTATACCTTGTAATGCTTTAGTGGGGGTGTGATTAACTATGTAATTTGCACAATTAATGGCTTCAACCCAAAATTGAAGACTTAGTCCCTTAGATTGGATCATACAATTAGCCATTTTTTTTAAAGTGTGGTTCTTCCGCTCAGCTACACCATTTTGTTGTGGTGTATATGGAACAGTGTGCTGTTGTTGGATGCCTTGTTCAGTGCAGAAAGTAGTGAACTTATTGTTAACATATTCTCCTCCATTGTCAGATCTTAACTTAATAATTTGATGACCATATTGTTTTTCCACAAGGGCCTTGTAGGCCAAGAACATGTTAAATACTTCGCTCTTAAGTTTTAGGAAATAAACCCAAGTGCGTCTGGTGTAATCATCAATGAAAGTTAAGAAATATTTGAAACCATAAAAGGAAGCAGATGGAAGAGGACCACACAAGTCACTATGCACAATCTCCAAGGGAACCGAGGCATGCTAAGAGGCACGTTTGTCAAAACTGTCCCGATGATGTTTTCCAAGTACACAACCGGAGCAAACACCATCCTTGCAAGATACCATCAGAAGACATATCACCATATTTTCTTTACATAGTTGTTGCAATGAGCGATAATTTAAGTGACCAAATCGCTCATGCCAAAGTTTGCTCAAGTTATCACTATGAGCAACAAAAACTAAAGGGAAAGGTGATGATCCAAAGTTGTTAAACTTGTACAACCTGTTAATATCATCAACAATTCCGGTAGCTAGGACCTATTGAGGATCTTTAAAATCCTTGATTACAACTTGGTGAGGTGTAAAGGTCACAGTTTTACCTTCACCAGAATGAGTGATCTGATAGACTGATAACAAATTGCAGAAAATTCTTGGAACACATAGTACATCACTAAAATGACCATTATCTACTGGAACTGTTCCAGCTCCTACAACACTTAGAGATCTATCATCACCAACAAATATTTGTTTGGTGTTACATTCATGCATAGTAGAAAAGATGGCCTGATCCTTAGCCATATGATAAGATGCTCCAGAATCAATGAGCCATTCATTTGAAGTAGAAGAAGAAGATGCATTATAAGAATAACTAGAAGCACAAAGTGCATGTCCATGAGAGGCAGATTCTGAAGACGAATCTAGGCTGATGTGGTGCTTCTTCATTGCTGCTTCCAAGGCTGCCATCTTCTTGAAACACTTAAATTCATGACGATTATCTTTCCCGCAATAGTTGAAATGACGCTCAGTCTTCTTGCCTTTTGGCTTGGATCCTTTGTCATTTTTTAAAGAAGGAGCTGACTGAGAGGGTTTTGGACCCTTGTTTGATTTATTATTGCGAAAATTTTGTTTCTTGGGAGGCTTGGACTTTTCTTTCTGTTGGGACAATAAGGCTTTCCTAGGTGTATCTGCATTGTTGATTATTCCAAGATGAATGAGTTTATCTTGTTCTCTAATCAATGAATCACAAAAGGATTCAAGACTAGGCTCTTGATAACTAGCTACATTCAAGGATGCTTTCATGGAGTAAAATGTAGATACAAAAACAGAATATGCAGGTCCAAGTTTGGAAAGAATATGATAAATGCATTGTTTGTCTTCCCTCTCAATCTTACATTCTGCACATAAGAGTTTAAGAGTTTTGTACTTAGATAAATAATCTTGAATGCATGAAAAGTCACTTGGATTTAAAGAAATCAACTCATTTTCGAGTTGGTGACCTCGAATTTCATTGTGTTTACCAAACACAGATTCCAACTTGTCTCAAGCAACATTAGGTTCATCAATTCTAGATATGTTGAATCGCAAATCAGTAGAGATTGACATCCCAATCAATCCACGAGCTTCATCATATCTATTTTCCCATTTTATTTTCTTATCATCATCATTGGGTTCTTTTTCTTTCCTTGAGGTAATTCTGAAAAGTACCCTACTTCGTAGAACATCCTCCATACGAGATTTCCATGAGAAATAGTTGGAACTGTTAAGTAGAATATCACAAGGGGCGGCCATATTTGTAAATTAATGGCTGTAAAAGTAGAAACCAATAGTCTGGATGTGAAGAGCTCGAAAAAATAGGCGGTTTAAAAAAAACGACACTGAAAATTGACTCTGTATGATGAAGGTATGCTTGGACAAAGAAACTGTTGAAGATGTCCCCAATAGTGACGTGGCAGCTAGAGAATGTCCAGCAAAAAAAAAAAACCCCCCTCATCCCAAGATGAACCTTTTGACAATCACTTTACAAGAAAGTTGCTTTAAGTGAACCACTTTTGTAAAATAAGTGATTTCACTTTTACATTGATATTACTTTTAAATAGTGCAACAATAATAAAAAAAACTTAAGTGACTCACTTGTATTTTTATTTTTTATTATTTAAGTGAGATGCACTTTTACAATTAAATAACTTAAAAATAGAAATTGCATGCACTTTTTATTTTAAAAGTAAATTCCTAAGACTTGAACTCAAGACCTATTAAGGAATAAAACAACTTTGAACCAAGTGAGCTAGATTAAAAGGTATGTAAAATATGGGAATGAGGAAGGGGGCTTTTTTTTTTACTCTTCTTGCTCGGTTTGCGTGCTTGCCCTTTTTCCTGCAAAACAAACCACAAATCGAAACAAAAAAAACCTTTCCACACTTGTGGAGTTAGATCTTGTTAGCTTGCCCGGAAAGTCTACGTTTTATCTATGTTTCTGATTTGCCGAGATCGAGCAAGGTGCACGGCAAAGAGCATACGCAGCTGAGAAAAACCCTTTCCCTTTCTGTTTCTGATTTGCCGAGATCACTCAAGGTGCACGGAAAAAAGCATACGCAGACGGGAAAGCAACAATCCGAACCCAAAAAAAAATCTAACAGTAAAAAATGATGAAATATGATATTTAAAAAAAAAAAAAAAGAAAATAAAAAAATGCGTCACTGTAACATTATACCTTCAGATCTGATGAAATACGCGTTTCTGGAGAAACCGGGAACCGTTTTCGATCAAACGAAAACTATTTCCCAATGGAAACGATGCTCCGGACGTAATGGAACACCTCCCACAGCTCAAAAATGTACAAAAAAATTAGAACTGAAACCCTTTCGAGTTTCGGCAATAATAGTTCAAGATCTAGATCATAACCGGAAGCGGCACTTCATAAAAGCTCTGATACCATGTTCGGGTACACAGGGTACTACCAAAGGACCGAACACCAAGAGAAAACACTTCACACAAACAGATCACATATCAACACACCAATGTTTTGACGTGGTTTAAACTCTCTTGAGGGAAACACTCCACGGCCCCGGCCAAATAGATTCTATGGGACAATTTATTATGCAAAGAAATAAAGTTACAAAATGAGCTTCTCATAATCGATCAACTAAACAATGACCCTCCATGCTCTTTAAATAGAGATCATGGACCAATCGAGTGTTAAGCCATGGATCAAGGTTAGGTTTGATTTAAGAGAAGTTGAGCTGTCGGATCACTCTATGTTGGGAACATATCGTGACCGTCGGATTAAGTATTTACAAATGCATACTAATGCATACTAAAGAAACACACTATTCCTAACGGATATATTACACAAGTTGATCTTAACTAACTCCTAAGTGTCTAAATATCCTAACATTCTGTAGGACAATAGAGTAGTGTAATGGTACGATCATGCACCAATCCTCAGATGTAATGCATGTGTATCTCAATATGTTTGGTTCTTTGTCTTAGAACCATATTTGTAGAAATCCTGATAGCACTCTGATTGTCACAATATATGACTGGTGAAGTACTGTAGCGAATCCCAAAATCCGACAAGATGCCCCGCAACCAAATGCACTGTGTGGATGCATTCACTGCACCTTTGTACTGGGCCTGAACTGATGAAAGAGATACAACAGTCTACTTTTTTCTCGACCAACAGATAGGATCAGATCTAATCATGAATACAAAACCAGATGTAGACTTTTGATCTGAGTTGTCTCCAACCCAATCTGAATCTGTATACCCAACTAGGTTCAATGAGAGTTCGTTGTAATAGACGGAGTCAGACAGAGTCGTCCACTATGGAGTTGGAGGAACACCATAGATGGAAGGACATAATGTGATTTTGGGGGTCTTTTCCTGCCTTGCCCTCAAACTTGGGTATGTCTGATGGGAGTTTGGTAGGCATGTGAGGCCACGTGGGATCGTGTCTGATGGGATCGTTGGTCAATCTGGCTAGGTCAGGAAGGTTGAGACTGGCCATGAATGGAAAACTAGTAGAAGGATGTGATGTACTAGTGGGGGCGACCATGGTGGGATCGCTGCCCCCAAGTGTGAGAGCTGGGTTCATGTTGGGGATGTTACCCCCATACAGAGGAATGAAGGTGGTATGGGAGGGTCCTGCACCGCTAAGTGTAATGTGAGTTGCAGATGGGGTTGGGTTGGGTATGGTAGTCGCTGCAATGGGAATAGTAACAAGAATGGTAGGTGTGGGACCCTTTGTGGGCATACCTAAGGTAGATGTGGGCCCCATCGAGGGCATACCCAAGGTAGGTGTGGTTGTGGCTTGTCTGCTTGCTGGGGTCGTTGTGGACGTTCCATCGATCATGCCTACGAAGAAGGGGTTATAGGTCATGCCAACCATGGGGTTGGTTGGTGTTGTGTAGGTAGGGTTTTCCGACTCTGCCTCGAAATCAGATGTGAAATAAGGAGCGTCAGAGTCAGGGGATGGAGCTCTATGGCGTCGATGAATGTAGTTGAGTGACGAAGCTCTAGGAATATGATGAGTGGTGTCGATTGATGCAGCTCTACGTCTTAACGAGTGATGTCAAGTGAACTGTGCTGCGCGGGCTCACCCCGGAGGCGCCGAGAGTGTCTCGGGGACTTAATGGTGACAGATGGTGTCAAGTATCTAGGGGTTGTGTCGAGTGAAAAAAAAGGCTCAAAAACCCTAATGCAGCCAAGTGTGCAGAAGGAGAGCGCAAAAAATACGACACTTAGGCCAACAACCAACTCAAAATGCCTACTGTAACAACTGTGCTACAATAAGCGGAGTATCATAAAAAATGGTCAGAATACCAACAAGCAAATGGTTTCCTAAAAATAAAAATGGTGGACTCACTAGACCAAAAGGAGGTAAGGGAGCATGCAAACACCTAGCTAAATAGTATTCTGATTCAACCAGACATATCCTCTGCAAGGTGATGAATGTTAAATTTTGAGCATTAATTCATTATACTCTAGGATCTTTGCTGAGAGAATAACATCTACAGTATATCAATGCATGACAATCATAATATGACAAGCATCATAAGAATCAAAAGCATAGAGACAAGAGACACAGAGTTTCTGTGGGGAAAACCCTAAGGTGAAAAACCCCACAACTTCCTCAGAGATAGAGAGAGCAATGGCTCAACCAAAATACAACCAAATAACACTGAGATAGTCTCCTAGCAGATGATCCTCCTCCTCCTCACAAGTGCGCCACTTTCCAAAGAGAGAGTAAGTTACTTTTCCGAGTGAGTAAAATAGAGATCTCCTATCTCTATTTATACTTACCTTTTTTCCCAGTGACCTACTGGGGCCGACTTGTCTACTTAGATACATCCACATTATATTATATATAATTCCGGGCCGACCCAAAATGGTGGTCTAATAACCCATCGGCAAGTACACACACTTGCGACACTTGTCAATCCACATGACGACACTTCCTTATAGAGGAATGACACATCTCTTATAAGGGTACAATAAATATATATAAAATATATAGATGAAATACATTCCGAAGTTACATATACATCAACACTCCCTCTTAACTAGGAAGGTATTTCTCGACATAGATCTGCTAGACAAGTCTTCTTCTCTGGATCATCGTCATCGATGCATCGTCATCATCATCGTCACTGCTGCTGCTATCTCAACCAATCTCTGACTCTACTCGTCATAGGAAGTTCTACAGAGCCAGTCCTTTTTCATACTGGATGTAGGCCCGCCATCTGCAGGTCTTCATCATCACTGGCCATACTGTGGAATCCTCAGGACTCATTACGTGCGTCACAAAACCTGGCTGCAGCATCCCAGGCTATTACGAGCACACAGCTCTACCTGTAGGATCTCCCAGGAGCACATTACATGTGACCCATCACAAAACCTGGCTGAAGCATCCCAGGCTGTTATGAGCACACGGCTCTACCTATCGGATCTCCCAGGAGCACATTACATGTGATCTCACCACAAAACCTGGCTGAAGCATCTGAGGCCTTTTTCATCCTGTCCAGATCTCCCAGGAGCAAATTACATGTGGTCATGGCAAAACCTGGCTGAAGCATCTGAGGCCTTTTTCATCCTGTCCAGATCTCCTAGGAGAAAATTACATGCCATAGGACAAAACCTCGCAAGAGCATCTCAGGATGTTACGGGTACACAACTCTGACTTGAAATCTCCCAGGGCACAAATTACATGTCCTCCCAAGCAAAACCTCGCAAGAGCATTTGCCAGATGTCCCAGGGCACCGAATTACATGCCATAGGCAAAACCTCGAAAGACCATCTGCAAATCTCCCAGGGCACAAATTACATGCTTTCCTACACAACCTGATCCATGGCCACAAAGTATCATCTGATACTCATCAAACATCATCCTGATGTACACATGATCATCCTGATCATCATCACTGCAACATCCTGCTGCATGTCATCTGGAGAAGCTCGTCATCCACGATCATCCAAGTATCCACCTGATACATACATAGATACATGATCCACACAATGTATCCATCAACATACATGATCCACCTGATCATACAAAGATACATGATCCACACAATGTATCCATCAGCATACATGATCTACCTGATCATACAAAGATACATGATCCACACAATGTATCCATCAGCATCCAACATGATGCGTTCATACAAAATACATACACATGATCCATCCGATCATATCCAGCATCCAACATGATGCATATACAAAATACATACACATGATCCAACCGATCATATCCAGCATCCAACATGATGCATTCATACATACATATAATGATCCAATTGATCATATCCAGCATCCAACATGATGCATACACAAAATACATATAATGATCCAACTGATCATATCCAGCATCCAACATGATGCATACACAAAATACATATAATGATCCAACTGATCATATCCAAGCAGAAACCAGAACATCCTCCTGATGTTCATCATTCAGCACTTACATCCACAGCCATGTGAAGGATCCCCCTTCCAACATGCTTGGAATGGCTTCAGCAAATGTGTTCATCACTTCTTCCTCGAAGTGTCCTCGATCTGAAGCACGCCAAGCCTCTCTCTGAAGTACTCGAACTTCACCCTGGCTAGTGGCTTCGTCAACACATTTGCAATCTGCTCGTCCGTCGCAACATACAGGAGCTTCATAGCTCCTCTCTGCACCATATCCCTGATATAGTGATATTTGATCTCTATGTGTTTCGACCTGTCATGAAACACTGGGTTCTCGGATAGCTTCACACAACTCTAGTTATCACAGAATATACCAGTAGCATCCAGCGGGAGATCAAATAACTCAGATAGTAGCTTCCATAGCCATACTGCCTCACAACTAGCTGAACAGGCTGCAACATACTTAGCCTCTGCTGTACTCAGTGCTACACAGGACTGCTTCCTGCTAAACCAAGAGATCACACCTGATCCCATATTGAAGCAACACCCAGATGTGCTCTTCCTATCTGCAGCACTGCCAGCCCAATCTGAATCAACATAACCCTGCAGGTTAAACTTTTGATTCGCTTCATACTTGAGCCCATAATCCACTGTACCCTTCAGGTACCTCAGAACATGCTTTACAGCAATCAGGTGAACACTCCTCGGATCCGTCAGGAACTGGCTCAATGTGTTCACAGCAAAGCAAATATCTGGTCTTGTGTTCGTCAGGTACATCAAGGACCCAATCATCTGACGATACATGGAGACATCAACTGGCTCAGATGAAGCATCACATAGAAGCTTCAGATTCGATGCCATAGGTGTGGCCATGGCCTTGCAATCCATCATCCCAAATCTCTTCAGGATATCTACTGTGTACTTCCCTTGACCAAGGAAGATCTCACCTGCATTCTTCCACACCTCCATACCTAGGAAATAGTGCATCATTCCCAAATCTTTCATATCGAATTCTGCGGAAAGCTTCCTTTTAGTATCTGCAATCAGTCTGTCATCTCCTGTTACAAATAAGTCATCCACATACAGGAGTAGAATCACAGGATTCCCTTCCTCAACCTTGTAGTAAAGGTTGGAATCCGCTTGACTCTTGGTAAAGCCCAAACTAGATAGGAAACTGTCCATCCTACCATACCAAGTTCTGGGAGATTGCTTCAAGCCATACAAGGCTTTCTTCAGTCTGCACACATATGACTCCCTGTCATGTATTTCAAAACCAAGTGGTTGTTCCACATATACTTCCTCTTCAACTATACCATTCAGGAAAGCAGTCTTGACATCCATCTGGTGTATTTTCCATTTCATAGCTGCAGCCAGGGCAAGTACTGTTCTGATGGAAATATACCTGGCTACAGGTGCAAAAGTTTCTTCATAATATATTCCCTCTTTCTTAGAGAATCCACGAGCTACGAATCTTGCTTTGTATTTCTCCACACTGCCATCTGCAGCATGTTTGATTTTGAAGATCCATTTAGAAGTCACAACAGACTTCTCTTTAGGTCTTGGGACAACATCCCAAACATCATTCTTCATTATTGATTGGTATTCCTCAACCATGGCATCCTTCCATTCTTTCTTTTCTGCTGCTTCTTCATAACTGGAAGGTTCTTTGTTCATAATGTCACAGAGTAAAGCAACATAGCTGGTTTGTGATCTGGTTCTTTTCTTTGCTCTGTGTTATTCTTCTGGGATACCAAATCTTTCTGCATCTTGAATGAGCTCTCTAGCCCATACAGGTTTCCTCTTGTGAGAGTTATCCTCACGGGGTGGATCTATAGGTTCTTGTGGATCTTCAAACTCACGAACAGCTTCTGGAACTGCTTCAGTCATGGGAGTGTCCTGAAATATTGTTTCCTTAGGTTCTTCATAAACTTCAGTAGGTGCCTTCCTTGATTTGATGAATGCTGAGTTTTCATCAAATGTTACATCCCTGCTGACATCAATCTTCTTGAACCCTGGAAAGTATATTCTGTAAGCCTTCGAGCTTTCACTGTATCCCAAAAAAATACCCTTCTTTCCTGAAGGATCTAGTTTAGTCCTCTTTTCCTTTGGGACATGAGTGTACACTAGACAACCAAATATTCTGAGATGACTGACTTCAGGTTTCTTACCAGAAAAGACCTCTTCTGGTGTCTTGTTGTCCAATATCTTGTGGGGTGTTCTGTTCTGCACATATACAACTGTTCTAGCTGCTTCTGCCCATAGATGCATAGGAAGATCCTGGTCATGCAACATTGCCCTTGCTGCTTCCATGATAGTTCTGTTCTTCCTTTCTGCAACACCATTCTGTTGAGGATTATAAGGAGCAGTCAACTCCCTCTTAATCCCCGAATCATTGCAAAGCTTCTTGAAGTCATTTGAGGTGAATTCTCCACCATTGTCGGATCTGAATGTTTTGATCTTCTTGTCAGTTTGATTCTCCATCAAGGTTTTGAATTCCTTGAATTTATCAAGCACCTCATCTTTGCCCTTCAAGAAGTATACCCAAGTCTTCCTGGAGAAGTCATCAATAAATGAGACATAGTAAACATACCCACTTAGGGAACTGGATGACATAGGACCACATACATCTGAGTGGATGATTTCCAGGATGTCTTTTGCCTTGCTTTCACTGCTTGGGAAAGCCTTCTTAATATTCTTACCTTTTGCACATCCTTTGCAAACACCTTCATTTTTGGTCTTGATTTCAGGAAGACCCTCTACTGCCTTGCTTGCAATTGGAAGTGCTCTATAGTGCATGTGAGCAAGTCTTCTATGCCAAAGTTCACTTGGCTCCATGGACTCATGCACCATGGCATGTTGAGGTTGTCCCTTCAATTTATACAAGCCTCCCTCTTGCTCTCCAATTACTACTGCATCATCTATGGTCTTTCCCTTTGGCCACATTAGGACTTGGCCATCCACAAATGCAACCCTCATACCTTTTGCATCTAATGCAGAAATTGAGAGTAAGTTCTTCTTGAGCCCAGGTACATAAAGTACTTCCTTCATCTTCAGAGATTTTCCAGAATCTAGGTTTTAGGAGGCTTCACCACTTCCTTTGATTGGGTATTGATAATCATCCCCAAGTTTCACCTTATGGGGTGATTCATGTTCAGATAGGTTCACAAAAGATTCTTTGAACCCAGTCATGTGTTTGGAAGCCCCACTATCAATCAACCAATCATTACAACCATGGGAGATGGTACCTGTGAGAGCAGAGATCAGAACATACTCTTCTTCACTTGATGAATCATCATTACTATCACTTTCTGCCCTAGCCTTCTTCTTTGGAGGTTCATCATCTTCGGCAGCATGAGCATGAAACCTTCTTTTGCCACCCTTCTTCTTCTTATTGGACATGTCGTTGTCTTTCTTGTTCTTGGGACAATTTATGGCAATATGTCCTTTCTCATTACAGGTGAAGCATACTCTTCTTTCTTTGAATTAATGTGAAGATCTCTTGGAGTAAGATGGATCTTTCTTGAACTTTCCTTTCCTGGTGTGGGCTGCAAGAGATTGATCTTCACCTCCCATCTTTTCTTCACAAGCTATAAGTCTAGCTTCTTCTTGAGAGCATTCTTCCCGAAGTCTACTGAAGGAGATCAACTTCTTTCTTGCAAAAATTCCTTGAATAAAGGAATCCCATGACCTGGGTAGGCCATTTAGAGTGGTCATCACCACTTCACCATTCTCCACCATTTCATCTACTGCTTCTAATTGTTCCTTGATGTGGGAGACCCTTGAAAAGTAAGATTGAATGGTTTCTCCATTCTGAAACTTCACTGCTTTCAATTGGTTCCGCAGGGTCATCTTTCGATTTATGTTCTTTCCTTCAAATAGCTTGGTCAAAGATTCAAACATCTCCTTGGGTGTCTTAAGAGAAGACACATGGGGTATGAGATGGTCTTTGATAGAATCAGCAATGATTCTCTTTGCCTTGACCAAGTTCTTCTTGTGTAATGCCTTGGCTTCTTCATCCTCTGGGATAGGGATGTCTTCTTTCACATATGAGTCCAACTCATTCTCTTCCAGGATTAACCCAATCCTATACTTCCAGGCTCGGAAGTTATCAGCCCCTTCAAGCTTATCCTCAAGCTTAGTGTGGAGAGACATCTTTAAGAGTACTTCAAATGGAAATAGAAAAGATCTAGGACTTACCACTTGAAGTGCTGAAAACTGGATCTAGTCCCGAATTAGGGTTTGTTAGAGAAACCCTAAAAATTCAAAATGTGAATTTCAAAATTCCAAAAGGATAGAAAGATGCGCCTTGGAGAGCTGATCAGCCTAGTACATTCAGAATTTGAGATCAGCAAAGTCTTGCCCTTCAAAATTGCCTTTTTGTCCTCCCGGGTTCACTAGGGAGAGCCCTGAATTAGGGTTTGAGTTTCCCGGAGATCTACCCAGCCAAAAATCTCGATCCAAAGCTCTAACCTTCGATTTTTGCAAGGAGCTTCCAGCTGTTCCTTCAGTTTCCAGAAATTCATATTTTTGTGGAAACCCTAATTTTTAGGGCCAAATCTGAAAATGCTCGGAACTGAATTCTGATTGGACAGATAGATGCGCCTTGATGAGTAGATCCAATCTACTATACTTAATTTCAAAAATCTGTGGAGAGAAACCCAATAAACAAGGAACACAAGCTTCCGTCACTTCAAAATGTCTTCTTCTCAGGTTAGCTCTGATACCATGTTAAATTTTGAGCATTAATTCATTATACTCTAGGATCTTTGTTGAGAGAATAACATCTACAGTATATCAATGCATGACAATCATAATATGACAAGCATCACAAGCATCACAAGAATCAAAAGCATAGAGACAAGAGACACAGAGTTTCCGTGGGGAAAACCCTAAGGTGAAAAACCCCACAACTTCCTCAGAGATAGAGAGAGCAATGGCTCAACCAAAATACAACCAAATAACACTGAGATAGTCTCCTAGCAGATGATCCTCCTCCTCCTCACAAGTGCGCCACTTTCCAGAGAGAGAGTAAGTTACTTTTCCGAGTGAGTAAAATAAAGATCTCCTATCTCTATTTATACTTACCTTTTTGCCCAGTGACCTACTGGGGCCGACTTGTCTACTTAGATACATCCACATTATATTATATATAATTCCGGGCCGACCCCAAATGGTGGTCTAATAACCCATCGGCAAGTACACACACTTGCGACACTTGTCAATCCACATGATGACACTTCCTTATAGAGGAATGACACATCTCTTATAAGGGTACAATAAATATATATAAAATATACAGATGAAATACATTCCGAAGTTACATATACATCAACAATGAAATCCAAGTTAGACAATATGGATAGTAGAACCAAGTGGCTAAAGATATCCCCTTACCGGGAGGGGCACCGGGTAAGACAATCCTAGAAGAAAGGAAACTAAGATACCCCGTTCATGACATGTCCAAAAAAGGTGAATTTGCAGCTCCGGTCCTATCACCGTGTGGGCCTAAAAGGAATCACCACACGCGGACCAACGAGTAGGTAGCCTTTGGTTACTGGGTGGATTGCGGTATTCCACTCAGGCCTTCAAAACTAGTCTGGCTACTTCAACCCTCCTAAGGGAGAGGCCCTCTGATAAACTAGTCGTGACCGTGTCAAAAAATACTAGGGGATTTTGGTAACCTGAAGGACAACAACTATGTCTCAAGTGTAAACGACCGATGGGTGTTATTTGGATGCCTATCCCCCATGTCCTACCTAACTACAATATTCTTATGTGTTCCCCAAGTGGGGTTAGAATGTTGGTTGTGTTAAGTAGTGTTTTTAAGGCTCACTTGAATTAGGTGACAGAGTGTGTGCGTGTGAGGTAATGAACCCAATCAAAAGTGCCATGCGTGGGCAATTTTTTTAACCAATAATAATGCAGAAATTTAATGTGCAATGCAAAATTTTCTTTTTTCAATGTAAATGCTTAAACTTAAAATTTTTGTAAATGGAACAGAAAGCAAACTGCAGAAAAAGGTTGTAGGTAACTGTGGCTGCAGACAGGACAGGAGGCTGTGCAAGTGTAGAAAATATTGCAGAAATATTTTAGGTTAAAAAAAGGGTAAAAATGCAGAAAACAGATTGCGGGTCTATGACTGAAATGCGTGGCCTGTAGCACGGCTGTAGGGGTGAATCCTGCGGTCGGATCGTGGATCTGTAGCCGAAATGCATGGTCTGGGGTGCCGAAAAGCGCTGGAAGCTACGATCAGATCATGGGTCTATGGCCAAAATGCGCAGTCTGGGGCGCGGCAAAAGGGCCAAAAGCTACAGTCGGATTGTGGGTCTGTGGATAAAATGCGCGGTTTGGAGCAAGGCAAAAGGGCAGAAAGCAACGATTAGATCACAGGAAACAAGCAAAAATCTACGCTTGGGTCGTGGGAAAGAGGCAGAAAGTTGCGGTCTGGGCCGCGGGAAAGAGGTAGAGGGCTACGGTTTGGGCCGTGGGAAAGAGGCAGAAGGCTGCGCTCGGGTCACGAAAAAATGGTAGGAAGTAACGGTCTGGGCCGCGGGAAAAGGGCAGAAAGGTGTGATCTGGGCTACAGATGCGAGGAAGAGAACCATGATCTGCGACAGAAAACCCAACTGGCCGAAGCCACAGCCGAATAGGGAAAGTAGAAAAATACTTGCAGAAAATAAAAATTTTTAAATTTTTAACGAGAAATTCAAAGACCAATAGTGGAGTCGCCAAAACTGTAGCCAGGGTTTTCACCCTAGCTTGTGCAAATGAGCACCTACTAAGGAGAAGGGCCTCCTTAGTAGCAGTTTAGTAAAACAATAAAACTTGATAGTAAAACAAGGTAAAATCTAAGCTAACATGTGCATCAACAAAAAATAAAAAGACAATAATATAATGAGAATTTTTCTTTTGTATTAAAAATGAGAACAAAGTTACATTTACCTCAAATGTTGAGGTTGGTGGGGCTCTAGCAGTAGTTCAGGAGGGCTGCTTCCGTGCTCCAATGGGTTCCTTCTCCTTCTCCAAGGTGTTTGGATAATGGGCCAAAAGGGGCACTCAAATGGGAAGCTAGCTCAAATGGTACGCTAGGGTTTCAAGAGTGATTTTGGCAGAGTGAGGATATGATAGATTGTGGATGTGAAATGGGGAGCCTCCATCATCTATTTATAGGTTTTTTAGTGGTGGAGTGTTGACCCATGGTTTTTGTCACCATATGGTTTAGGTCAACTGTTTTAGGGTTTTTGCTTCCTTTTCCCCTCTTTTTCCTCTTTTTTATATTTTTTATTCCATTTTACTTGATTTTTGGGAATTTAGAGCCTTTTTAAAGGGTTTTTTCCATCTTTTGAGGAAATTTAATTATTTGGAGGGGGAAAAAGAGGTTTTTTGGCCTTTTGGTGGCCATTTAATGGTTTTTTAGGTTTTGGATGCAAATATGGTGGAAAATATAAAAAAATAAGTCATGTGGTGAGGGAGATGAGGTAATGAACACTTTTTAGGTGTTAAAAATGATCATGCACCAATCCTCAGATATAATGCATGTGTATCTCAATATGTTTGGTTCTTTGTCTTAGAACCATATTTGTAGAAATCCTGATAGCACTCTGATTGTCACAATCTATGACTGGTGGAGTACTATAGCGAATCCAAAAATCTGACAAGATGCCTCGCAACCAAATGCACTGTGTGGATGCATTCACTGCACCTTTGTACTGGGCCTCAACTGATGAAAGAGATACAACAGTCTACTTTTTTCTCGACCAACAGATAGGATTAGATCCAATCATGAATACAAAACCAGATGTAGACTTTTGATTTGAGTTGTCTCCAACCCAATCTGAATCTGTATACTCAACTAGGTTCAATGGAGACCCAATTGCATAGTGAATACCATAGTTCTTCATCCCTTGCACATAATGCAAGATACTTTTGGCTTCCTTCCAGTGAAGCTCATGAGGCTCCTACAAGTATCTGGATACAACACTGACTACATAGGATAGATCAGGGCGAGTATGTGTAAGAAACAAAAGACTCCTGATCAACTGCCGATACAAAGTACTATCCACCAAAGGTGAAGAAGAACCATCCTCAAGGCTGATACTTGAAAGAAAAGTAAATGCTGTTCGTTTGCATTCTGTCATATGAAACCTGTCAAGTAGATCTGATGCATATTTGGACTGTGCAATCTTGATTCCTGAATCACTCTGAGAGACTTCAAGACCAAGAAACTGCTTTAGCAGTCCCAAATCTGACATAGAGAAGGAGTTGTGCATGACTGTTTTGATAGATCTAAGAGATGAAGAGAGGCTCCTTGTAATCAATACATCATCAACATAGAGGAAAATAAGGAGTAGAGAGTTACCATCATGTCTCATGTAGACATTCGAATCAAACTTGCATCTCTGAAAATCTTGTGATAGCAAAAAGGAGTCCATCTTAGCATACCATGGTCGGGGATCCTGCTTGAGCCCATACAAGGACTTCCTCAATCTGCACACTAGTGAAGGATCATCAATGTATCCTTTAGGTTGCTCCATGTAGATCTCTTCCTCTAGATATCCATGAAGAAAAGAACTCTTGACATCCATGTGATGCACTTCCCAGTGCTTGGATGCAGCAAGAGCCATAACAAGACGGATGGAGTCCATCTTTGCAACATGAGTGAAGGTCTCTGAATAGTCAATCCATTGAACTTGTGAGAAACCTTTAGCAACCAAGCAAGCCTTGTACTTGCTTGTGACTCCTTCTGAGTCCATATTTGTTTTGTATACCCACTTGCATTGAACAAGCTTCCTACCATGAGGAAGAGAAACAAGCTCCCAAGTCTCATTTCTTTGAAGAGATTGATACTCTTCATCCATAGCTGATATCCATCTCGGATCTTGGGAGGCCTCAAAGAAATTTTTCGGATCTGATCCAATCATAAGAAAGCATCTGTAAACAAGAAATGGATCTGTATGAGAGAGTGAAAACCTTTCATTTTGAAACTCGGATCTAGTTCTTCTTGGATCTTGTGGATCTCCAAAAATATCACCGGTAGATTCAAGGGTCTTAGCAGCTCATCTTGGAAGAGGAGGTGGATCTTCAGGTTCTTGTGGATTTGGATCTAGCATTCGCTCAACTTCACTTTCATAGTCAAAATATGAACCTTCATGAGAGGATTCTTCACTATCTTGTTCAATAGGATGTGGTGGAGTAGTTGGAAAGCTGTCTTCATCGACATCGTGGGAATCATGCAATGGCCATTCCTGAAACTAAACACTTCTCTCAAGAAATTTATGCATGGTAGATATATCTAGCAGTTCGTAGGCCTTTGCACTTAGTGCATAACCAACCAGTATGCACTCTTCGCTTTCTTTCTCTAAGGCTATTCTCTTCTCAGATGGAATCCTTGCCCAAGATTTGGATCCAAAAACTCTTAGATGAGACACATCTAGTTTGTATCCCATACATGCTTTTAAAGGAGTTTTACCTTGTATTCCTTTGTGAGGAACACTATTCTGGAGGTAAGAAACACATTTGACAGCTTCTGCCCAAAGTCTAGGAGCCAATCCTTTAGACTCGATCATGCAAGTTTCCATCTCTTTCAAGGTTCTGTTCTTTCTCTCTGCTACACTATTATGCTTTGGTGTGTAAGGAACAATGTGCTGCATATCAATACCCTCATCTGCACAAAATAACTAATACTCATTCTTCACATACTCTCCTCCATTGTCAGTACGAAGGAGCTTGATCTTCTTATCAGTGAAATTTTCTATAGAAGCTTTAAAGAACTTGAAGTATCCAAAGACTTATGACTTCAACTTAATAAAATATACCCAACTGAATCTAGAATAATCATCTATAAATGTTAAGATGTATCTTGCATTATTCAAAGATAGGTGAGGAAGAGGTCCTCATATATCACTGTGAATCAACTCAAGAGGTGATGAGGCTCTCTTTTCCTTTCCTTTCTCAAACTTGTGCTCCAGATGCTTACCAATCAAGCAACCTTTACATGTTCCTTTAGAAAATATGATGTTCGGGTGTACTTCAACCATTTTCTGATTGTGCAGTTCTTGCAAATATTTGTAGTTGAGGCGCCCAAACCTCTCATGCCAAAGTCTGCTCACTTCATTTTCACGAGTAAGAAGAGAACTTTGTTTTGAGTAAGGTAAGAAGTGAGAAAAATCATAGATTTTAGAATGGTGATTTGCAATGCCTTGCGCAATGATATTCCCAGATGATATCTCTTGGATTTCAATCGCATTAGGAGTAAAGATTACCTTCTTGGGAACTCCTGTATGGGTCATTTGGTAAACAGAAAGGAGGTTAGCTGCAAGAGTAGGCACATAGAGTACATCATTGAAGTACCCATGATCCAGATTGATCCTTCCAATCCCTTATGAGGAAACTTCGGAATCATCTCCCATCAAAATAGAAGGCCCAACAATGGGTTCGAATTCAGAGAATAGATGCTTTCAAGCAGACATGTGTCTGGATGCTCCATAATCTATTATGAAGGAGGAGTCATTCGAAGTTCCAGCCATGAGCACATGACACCTCTCTTTGTCCTCTGATTTAGGATTAGCTTATTTTCTTCTAGCATTTGTAGGTATTGGAAGATTGTTTTTCTCTAGAAGCTAGGACATGATATCAATGGTCTTCTTCATTCAAGCACTTTCAGGATGAAAACCTTTGTTACAATATGGACATTTGGTCTTCTCTTTCTGGTTTTGCTTGCCTCTCTTTGGATTCGAGGTCCCTTCTGACTATTTGGGAGTCTCCCTTGACTTCCTCTCATAAGGTTTCTTTTCCTTACCCTTCTGCTTCCCTTTTCCATTTGCATTCTTTCCTTCTCTTGCAACAAGATCTTGATCCCTCTTTGGTTTTATCACTCCCATCTACACCAATTTGTCCTACTCTTTTGAGAGAGAGAGAGAGAGGATGAATGCATCTAGAGTGGGAATTTTCCAGTTTGGGATGGAAATATTTGTTGTTTGGAAGGTGGATACAAACACATAATAGTTTGAACCCAATTTTGAAAGAATAGAAAGGATAAACTGCTTGTCATACTTCTCAATTCCACATAGCTTTAGCTGCACAACCAAGTTCTTGAACCTTGTGAAGAAATATGTGATAGATTCGAAACTGCTGGGGCTTAGTGAGATCAACTCATTTTCCAATTAATATCCTCTCAAATCATCTTGTTTCCCAAATAAGGATTCGATCTTTGTCCAAACCTCCTTGGGATTTTTCATACCGGTGAGATGAAAGAGTAGATCTCCGGAAATGCTAAGGAGTAGCAATCCAACTGCTTCATCAAGTTTGTTTAGATACTTGGCTTTTTCTGTAGCACCATTTGGTTCGACCTTAGTCCCATGTAACACTCTATGGAGACCTCTGCTGAGCATGAATATCTCTACTTTTCCCTTTCCATTCGAAGTAGTTGAAGGAGGTGAGTTTTGGAATCAAGGAGAGATCCATAGTAGCTACTGAATGCACTTCTGATGATAGAATAACTTACAAAAACAATGAAATTTATCTAGAGGATTGTTACATAATCTATTGAACACTGCTTTAGGACAGTAGGAACTTTTATCTAGATCATTCACACCTGGATAGACCTCAAAGGATTTCTCCAATGAATTCAAGGAAATCGCACGAGGATTTGCTATGGAAATCCAAAGGCTTCTGGTGCTCTACTGAAAAACAACTGCTCAATACAATCTTGCAAATTCTGCAAATTCAAAATCTCTCACAAGATTTGATACCATGTGAAATTCCACAGGGGTAGATCACTAAGCTTAAAAAAACCTCACAATTTCACTATGTTAATTGTAGAGAAGAATTAGCAAGAAGTATGATCAAATTCACTCATAAACTCAAAAGATGTGAGAAAAATGATGTTTTTTTTGTATAAGCTGGAGATTATATTAGATTAAAAAAAATAGTACAAAATAGAATAGAATCCTTAATGGCCTGGCCCAAAGGTGCCATCCATGTTTTTCGAGAAAGTTCATGACAGTCAAAATATCAAACAAAAAACCCCTATCTACAGAGGGGAGAATCTGACGGAAATTAACAGAGTTTGAGGTCTTTAGCAGCATTAGGGTGACTGCATTTACATAGTGGGCCAAAAAAGAAAAAAACAAACTATAGAAAAACCTACTTAGATAGTAGCTCATGGCATTTCTTCCAGAATGGGGCAGCTGTAGGGTGCATTGTCCCTCCATACTTTGTCTGAGATCAGAGTAGCGGTCTCCTCCATAGAAGCCGAAGAGCCAGGTGCCATTACCAACTTGACAGGCAGGGGAGCATTTTTCCTTGGCATCACAGGGATGAAGGCTGACTGTTCCTTTCAAGTGTGCTTCGCTAGAATAGGGCCTAAGGTGCAGGGGATGGGAAAAGAAGCTTGAGCTTTCTCCTTACCTTTTGCTCGAACTTTGCCGCTTGTTAGTCCTGCCGATTTGCCACCTGGGTTGAGGTTGTCCAAGCCAAGAGTCGAATTCAGAGCAGTAGCATAAGAGGTGGCTCCAGGGGTGGTGCTTCCAGAGCGAAAGTGGCGGCCAAAGGAATGGGTAGGGGCATAGGAGTCCCAGCTTTGAGTGCTGCGCAGGGTGCCAAGGGTGGTGGCCCAATTTGGCAGAGTGGCGAGCAGAGACTGAGTTTCCTGGTGTACAGAGACCCAGTTGGCTTGCATGTTTTCCATCATTTGCCACATCATATTCTTCACCAACCAGTACAGGTCCCAAGCTGGTTCTTATTGTCCAGGTTCCAAGGTTTCTGCGTTGATTTGAGCTTCCCAATTGTCCAGCAACAGACAGATTGGGATGGAGATAGCGGGACCGTAACCCTATCGCAGAGGATCTCCCGTCTGTTCGTTGGCTTCCTTCATGTTTTTTGATTTTTCCCCTTTAGTTCTGCCCATGGTGAGTGCAGGAAGGGTGATACTAACACAGGAGTGGGATTGCAGGTAGCTGAGGTTGCAGGGATTATCAAGCATAGAGAGAACGATGATGAGAGCATAGAGTGCCTGGAGAATGAAGTGATCAGAGTACCTCGTCGAACATGCAGGCAGACGAGCTTCGCCTTGAGCCCTGGGCCCGTGATTCGCACGCAGGAGGATCATGGTGGCCAGAGAGGTTGAGGCGAAGTTGAAGGCAGGCTTATTAACTAACCTCAGCGTTTGACGTCATTTCAGTGACCTCAGCATGGATATGCGTGTGGCTATGTGTCACCGTGTTGTAGCCATCTGGATGCATGGTGGAGCTGGTACCCGCATCCGGGGAGTGAGAAAAATGATGTTGATACATTCATCAGCTGTAAGATGGAAAATGTTGAGGTGTATTTACTGTCTTAGGGAATCACCAAAATATTTAATTATCGACCAGGGTAGGTAATCTTAGAGTTGTGGCACAGTATATGCTAAGGTAGAATGGGAACTAAGGTTTTGGCTCGGTGGACCTTAGAAATGTTTAATAAAAAAAAATATCGAAAGATCTTTCAAAATGAAAAACCGAGTCAAACTTCTAGAATACAACTACTGAACTAGTTAAGCCTAACTAAACCAACATATTAGAATAGCATCAAGCTATACTACTCTACTCTATGGACAATAATTGGAAAGATAAAACAACAACAAATATTATTCTAAGAAACAAAACTTAATCAAGAACAAAACTACTTTGATGGAATTGAAAGCTGTTGATTAATAATTCAAACTCTAATCTAGGAATTAGAAACAATTGTAAAGGATTTTAGGAACCTATCTATGAAATGCTTCAATTGAAAATTAACTATGGAAATTAGAAATTATATTAACTTAAAGCAAAATTACAGACTACTTAATGAATTCAAAAACTATTCATACGTTCAACTCAAGATCAAACTAAACTACCTAATTCCATTCTCCTTGAGGATTCTGAGGAAATGTATCAAATGTAATAGGAACAAAAGAGAAGGTGTCAAAGTGACTTTCAAAAATGGCAAGGAAACAAAATGGAAGTAAATATAGTTTAACTTCTACAAAAAAATGCAAACTAAAGAGTCTCCAATTACAACTAACTTTAAACATTGTAATCTATTTTCTATCCATAAGCAAATGACATGAAATCTAGAAGCAAGTAGAAAAGTTAATAAAGATATTTACCTGAAACTGAATTTGACTGAGAAGCAAGTAGAAAACTTGATAAAGATATTTTATGTAGAAGCAAGTAGAAAACTTGATAAATATGTCTTATTTATGAACCAAATCCTATTCTATGAACATCTTCATTAATTATGTAAATGAGAAAATTAATCCTATGCTTGAACTGAGAAACTATCAAAAACTAATGTACTTTGGAGAATGAAATTACTAAGTCTAATCTGAAATTAATCTTAACAGCATGTAATAAACTCCACTAAGAACGAAACTGATAAATTCTAGAACAGTAACATATTAGCAAATAAGACATGAAAAGGCATAGTTTGAAAAGCAGTTAAAGCAGAGTTCATGAAAATGGAATATAAACTAGGAATGATGATAAAACTTAATTAAAACTCTATGTAGTGTGGAACAAGATCTTAATTACATCTAAGAATGCTAATTAAATGCAAGAAATATTACAGTTCGAAAACCTAAGAAACTGGATTCTAAACAAGCATAAAAACAATGCAGGAAATATTAAAGTCTGTATGACGATTCAGATGGCAGTATGAAAGAAGGTCTGAATGATAGTTTGGATGGAAGAAAATGATTTAAACTAAGGAAAGAAGCAGACTAAATGATCTTAACACCAGTTGGTTGATGCATATGAACCTAAAGTGCAGGGAAAAGCAATAAATTGACTGTTTAGAGTTGGAATGGAAAGAAGCAACCTATACTAATCATTCTCTAAGGAAGCAAACTAGCAGAAGTAATTCTAACTATGAATTAAACTTGAACTATTGAAACATTAACTAATTAGCTTTATCTAATTGCAAATGACAAAACTAAAAGCAAAGTAAGAATATTTAAGCATGACCTGTCATTTTAAATTGTAAATTAAACTAACAACAAGATATAAACTATAGTAAATAAAACAACATCATCTACAGGAAATGATTTAAATACTGAAAATGAAGACTGTTAATTTGCAGAAAAGAAATGCAAAATATATACAGTAAACCTTTGGTTGTTGAGGAGAACTTCCCAACAATCAAAGATTGAATCTTAACTCAAAATCTTCACCAACAACAGGACATCAATAGCTAAGAAACTGAAACTTCCATTTACTGATAAAAATTACACATCGTCTATATGAAAATTACTGCTATCGTCTCTGTATTACAATTGCTCTGTATATGTATATATGCCTATGCTTCATTTCTTCACAGGAAACGTCTTTATATAAGTTTACAATAAGAGAGAAGGTCGACGTAGTCAAACTCTCTAAAAGAAGGAGGTTTAATGACTAAAGAAATGGCTGAGAGGTGGTTCATGACAACGCACAGGGCATCTGCCTAAGTCCACAGCATTGATTATCCTTGACGTGAACAACTGGGCGTCAGTTTCCTTCAATCATGGGTGGAGGATGTGTTGGCAGGATGAGCGCGAGAGGATGAGGAACTTCTGGAACATCGACGTGGGCAGAGTATGCTTTCAAGCTAAGTGAAGGAGAGGGCAGATATTCTGGAATGAATGCTCACCAACCGTGAGTGACACGTCCTTAACAGAACCCACATCACCGTTTTTAACTTTATTGCCCCGAAATATCTCAACCAACGATTCCATGGGTATGAATGGAGGGATGAATGTAGCTAGATGTGTGAACGCATGGCTAAATGAAGGTCCGAATGATGACCGTAGCCTGTAGAACAAAAACTAAATGCCAAGCATGTCTAGAAATATGAGATGATTGTCAATAAAAACATAAAAATGATGATAATTATTCACGATTCGTATGATTTTCAAATAAATGCATACCTGATTCTGTTTGATGGTCTGAATGGAAAAGAGAATGACTTATCATAGAAAAATAGTGAAAATAACGCCAATCAGATCATGTTTACTGATCAAAATGATGACAAAAATGGACGCCAACATTCCCCCAAACCAGAGATATGCCAGGTCCTGCTAAGCAAAAGAAGAGAAATTCAAGAAGAAGGCTGAGATGCGGTAGTAGCTTCCTTCGACTTGGAAGAGGAAGTGGATTTAGCTCTAAGCTTTTGGAACTGGTCCTTCAAAGCATCATGCTTCAACCGGAGAGAAATGTTGGAAGCTGTTTTGGCTTCATTTAAATCTTCAACACATTTCACCTCGAAACGTAAGTCCTTGTTCTCTTGACGAAGCCCAGAGATGATCTCAACATACTTCTCATTCTGACTTTTTAACTCTGCTATGCCTTGGGTTAGTCTGTCCACAGTCTGATGGAGTGGAGTAGTTGCTTCTGCAAAAGACTCAGGGTCTTTTTGCGGGCTCGATCCCTTTTGAAATGGTTCGGGATCAGTAGATGTAATGTGTTCCTCAGGGATCTTATCTTCACTATGTGTAGGGGCAGGTTCCAAGACAGGGTCTTCAAGCAGACTAGCAAATATATTGGCTAATGCAAGGAGAGGTGATTCAAAGACATGATCATTCGTCCGGTCATCAGGACTATCAAAATGCATTGGTTGAATGACAGACTGATTGATAGACTAGACAACGGTCTGATCGACAGACTGGTCACGATTAGCCTTTCTTGACTTTATGGGTATTGGTGAGAAGAATGGGAGTTCCGTAGTTGTGTCCTCGTGGAAAGGCTCAGGAGAGGATGAATGAACATGGTGTAATTATCCTGAGGCACCCTCACTAAATTGTACAGACTTGGAATCCCTTTTTGATTGAGCAGGGGTTTGAACGGGCTCGTCTGCATGGGTTTGTAATCGGTGACGCTTGTGAGAGGCAGAGGCTTTAACAAGTGGCTTCTTGACTAGGTTGGGATTTAGTGTTTCAAACACAAAGCTATCCCAGGTTTTCCCATTTTCTTTAAACTAGTGGGTGATCAAGATTTGTATAACACAGTAATGGTACAAACTGCCAGCAGGGTTAACCACATTTTTTCTAACCTGGATAGACATCTTTTCTAGGCTCTTTAAAAGATAGAATGGAAATATTAGGGCTTGATTATTAACGAAATGTGCCAATAATCGGAAGTGGCAGGCTTTGAAAATGGTGTACTTACCTTCACAAGTGATCATCCAGATGATGACAGTCAACGGCTCGAGATATTCAGGCTTCACCCATTCCTGATGGAATCCTTTTGTGACTGCAACATGTTGGTATTTGGATTTGAGACCGAACTCATGATCCGTCCGTGGAAGGAAAAGGTGTTTGTGCCAATGGGAACCTTCCCTGGGCAGTTTCATGGCCTACGCAATGGACTCTTCTGTTACGGGAAAGGTGAGATGGCCAACCTTAGCAGTTTTTCCATTGAACCCCTTAGCAAAAATGATTAAAACCTTGTCCTTGTGGTCGTTAAGAAGACGAAGAAATGGACCCCAGCCCGCTCGCAGGAATACTTCACGACATGCCTTAAATTCAGGGATACGTAGGAGGTCCTTGTAGCTTCCAGGCTCATAACGGATTGGCATTGTTGAACAAAGGATTGGGGATGCAAATGGAACAGGGGATGCAAAATATTGTAGGAGACGAGGTTTGATGGACTCCAGAAGGACAAGGGCAGGCATATTGAAGCAGATTTCACGCAACATTGGTTTAAATGGCGAATCATTCGAATGGTTAAACGATCATGAGCAGCGATTTAGCACGCTCGACCGATCATACCATCATGCCGAAAATATTTGAATCGTGTGCCATCATGAAAATATGTGCATTGGTAAATTCATATGGTGATGATATATTCAACCATGTCCAAAGTAAACTTTCGACAGGTTGAATGTAATGCTCATCATGAGATAATTAAGCGTAAGTAGCATAAAAGAGCATGATGACTTTAAATTAATAAGTGGCAGATCGCATGCATATAACTTAATGAAAAATTAAAACCATATGATAGCCATGAGATGATTCCAGAAATCATAGTAATGCATGATTAATCGATTCATTGATGAAGCCGAAATGAGCAAAGGAGTGAGGTCAAATGCAAAGATGATATTTGATTGATCCCTGGTATGATTAGTCAATTAAATTTTTCCAGCAGAATTCAAAAATTAGATCCCTAACACACTTAATCATGCTATTATAGATTATGGTTTCATTTGGTACTTCATTCAGCAGTTCATTCAGATCGTCGTTCATTTGCCTCATTCGTCACCTCATTCGGATCGTTATTCGACCCTTCATTCGATCCTCCATATGGACCTTCTATACAAAAATGTACTTTGTTGGATCTGAGTGCTGCTGATTATGCAGAGAATTTTTTTGGGGTTGTCAGCACACAAGAGGATGATGTAAGCCTGCTTTTCTGAAGCTTTAGTCACATTCTTCTTTATTTATCATAGATTAAAAACAATCTTCTGCTACTCGCATTATCCTACAAACATCTATCATTTTGTCAGAGATACATGAACTTTTTATAAATATTCAGAAAGTAAAAATAGTTATGAGTCTCCCCCAAACCAAAAATATGGCGTGTCCTCAAGCCATCAAAGAACAATTGATTAATATTCCAATATTTTCAATTAATAATTTACCTGATAGCTCTAAAATGGTGTGATAATTTTTCGTAAGACAATGAAATACTAACTAATAGATGGAGATGATTCATATATGTACATTCATCAAGAAAAATAACAGTGCTTAGGAAGACCATATGAATAATGATAGTAAAATTGATAAAAAGAATGCCATATGAAAGACTAGTCATCCATGACTCATTTTAAATATCTATTGTCATCCCAAGAATATAGGTAAAGTTCATCCTATAGTTTGTGAGATTTCTATAGTTATGGGTCCCATTTCTAGGATAGTCATACCCTAGGTATTGTTTGAATTAGATGACAGGGTCCAAGTCCAACTTACAACCATTCTCTAATGACAGTATAAATAATTGGCCTAAACATGTATTCGTATACTCAGGTTTTTTTTATAAGCCATGTGCGTAGCAATGCATTAACCAAACCTCTTTCACCCGATATTGCCCCGCTTCCAGTAGGCCTGTTCAGTACCCCGGTGGGTTTATCTTGGTACCATGCAAGCATAGCCCCGCTGCTAGCGAGCCTGTTCAGTACCCCGATGGGTTTACTTGCATTTACTAAGCTTCCTTGTTTAAGATTTTACTTAGCATGGACCCACTGCCAGCGAGCCTGTTCAGTACCCCAGCGGGTTTGCTTCGTATAATGATTTTTTTTTTAAGGAAGCCGATTGACACTAGAGTGTGTTAAGCTTGCTAAACACATAATTCAAATTTTAGAGCGAACCTTATGAGTAACTTTATTTATAATAGCCTGAATTATAGATCATGTCAAAATATAATAACCTAAAGTTGTTCTTTGACCTCTCAGTCTATCTTCTTCATAAAAGATCAGTAATGTTCCCCACAAAATAGAAATATCACTCACTTTTGAGCTACCTTTTAAAAGTGCTTAAGAGACAAGTTTTGATAATGAGTCTAGGATGAACTAGTAGTCCATAGGTGTAAGATAGAACTTTGAAAATCATGATGATCAAAATAGGTCTTAAGCAACTATTCTAGTGATAAATCAGAAATGTACATGTCTGAATCAAACACCATATACAGAATCATAGCAGAAAGTGGTTTGAACTGATATAAAGGACACTTTAACCTTCACTATAAATTTTCAATTTTCAACAATAATCGAAAGAGAAGGAGTTAAGATGTATTATGAGTTTTTTTCTTTTTAGAGCACTTCCTTTTTCAGATAATATTGCGTGAGCTGATTATAGAGATAAGGTTCTTGTAATAAAACTGCAAAACCACTTTGTTGGATGATTCGGATTTATTGTAAACAAAAACATATGTACAAAGAAAAAGTCATATGGAGTTTGATTAAAATTAGGGAAAGGGAAAAATAGTCTTCTTGTTTTAATTGACAAAATTCCATAAGCTGATCATAAGAGTGAATTTCCTGTGTAGATGCAATCATCTGTTAGAAATGACTCTTATTTAAAAAACAAAAAAATATATTTACATATATACAAATGAAGATAACCCAAAATAATTTCAAGAACCAGGAGAAGGAGGAATGACCTCCTCTTCTACCAGCTCCATCTCCTCCTATTGTAAGGCATTCTGCACAAAATCTTGTTTAGATATTGGTTGATGATAAAGTCTAAGTCTATGTCCATTTAAAACAAAGGAAATTTGCGAATCATCAATTGTATTAATCTTAACGGATCCATTGTCAAAAGCTGTAACAATTTCATATGGACCCATCCAACGAGTAGTTAATTTACCTTTAAATTTTTTGTACGTCGAATCAAAAAGTAATGCCCAGTCTCCAGTTTTGAATTGTTTTTGTTCAATGTATTTATCATGCCACTTTTTGCATTGGATTTGTGTTAAAATTGTGCGTTGAATAGGATCTTGCCTAATCTAATCTAATTCATTTATCTGCAGGATTCGTTGTCTCTGTGCTTCTTCCAGATTCATCCCTAATTATGCAGCCATATGAAAGGTTTTGACTTGAAATTCAATGGGTAGAAGAACTTGTTTACCATAAATGAGTTTATAATGTGTGTGGCTGGTGGTATTCCTCTAAGTTATTCTATAATCCCACAAGGCTTCTGGAATCCTATCTGCCCAGTCTTTATGGTGTAACTGGATAGTCTTAGTCATGATGGCTTCTAATACTTTATTGGTAGACTCTACATGACCATTGGCTTGCGGGTGATATGGTGAAGATTTACAATGTCTAATACCATACTTGTCAGTGAGCTCTTTCATCAACTTGGAGGTAAACTAAGATCCTTGATCGGTTACAATTTCCCCAGGTACACCGAATCAGGTAAATATTTCTTCATATATAAATTCTACCACAGATTTCTCTATGGCTCGAAATAAGGCTTTAGCTTCTACCCACTTGGTGACATAGTCTGTGTAGAATAGGATGTACTTCTTTTTGCGAGACATAGGGGAAATTGGCCCAACAAAATCTAGGGCCCATTTCTCAAAAGGATAGATCATAACTTGGGGTTGTAAGGGAATCTCATCAGATGGTATAGGTCTACCCATCCTTTGGAAACTATCACACCCCTTGACATACTTGGAAGCATATTTAGAAATGATTGGCCAATAATACCTGGAGTGAAACACTTTGTATGTTGTTCTCTTATCAGAAAAGTGCCCGCCACAAGGTCCACCATGACATGCATGAAGGATCTCTGCCATCTCATCCTCTCGTACACATCGTCTAATAATGAGATCATGACCAGTACGAAAGAGGTCATTGTCCACCCAAGAGTAATTAGAACTTTGAACTATGATCCTACGTTTCTCAGGTGGGGAGAGATGGTTTGGTAGCTTTCCAGTTGCTAAATAATTGGCTATGTTTGCAAACCAAGGGGTTTGAACAAACACAACAAACAAATGTTCATCTGGAAATCTATCGTCGACGGGACTGGAATTATCATCAATTTGAATTTGAGAGAGAAAATCTGCTACTACATTCTCTCGACTGGGATGATCAACAATAGTCATATTAAATTCTTGCAACAAAAGAAGCCACCGAGTCACCCTGCCATTGCTGATAGGTTTGTTCATTAAAAATCTAATGGCAGAGTGGTCAGTGTGTATAAAAATTTCATATCATGTGATATAATGACGAAACTTGTTGATGGCATAGACTACTGCCATAAACTCTTTTTCAGTAATAGTGTATTTTGATTCTGCAGGAGTCAAATTTTTACTAGCAAAGTAGATGTCATGTGATGTTTGTCCCTCTTTTTGA
Organism: Larix kaempferi; assembly: GCA_027924585.1. Classification (NCBI taxonomy): domain Eukaryota; kingdom Viridiplantae; phylum Streptophyta; class Pinopsida; order Pinales; family Pinaceae; genus Larix; species Larix kaempferi. Next base: position 23,730,759 of record BSBM01000887.1, read on the forward strand.
CCTAAGACTGCCCCTATAGATATGTCAGAAGAATCAGTGGATATATGGAAGGGAAGGAACCAATTGGGGCCCCTGAGTATTGGTGCCACTGATAGCTTTTCCTTGAAAGTTTCAAATGCATGTTGACAAGGTTTAGTCCATTGGAATTCTATGTCTTTCATGAGTAACTTGAACATAGGTGTGGCTATCTTAGTGAATTTTTCAATAAAACATCTATAATAGCCTGCATGGCCAAGAAAAATTCTTACTTCCTTCTGAGTTTTTGGAGGAGGAAGATTAACAATTATTTCTATCTTGGTACGATCCACCTTGATACCTTGAAAAGAGACATGATGTCCCAGAACTATGCCCTCGGTTAGTAGCATCTTACAATTTTCATGACTAAGAGCTAAGTTCATTTCTTGGCACCGAATAAAAACTGTTTCGAGGTTATCAAGGGCTTCTTGGAAGGTATTGCCATAAACTGTAAAATCATCCATATAAACTTCTACACAATCATGTATAAGGTCAACAAAGATTCCTAAGACCGCACGCTAGAAGGTGGAAGGTGCATTACATAGGCCAAATGGTAGTACTCTATAGGAATATGTTCCCCAAGAACAAGTAAAGGTTGTCTTGTGTTGATCCTCAGGTGCTATTAATATTTGATTGTATCCACTATACCCATCAAGGAAAGAAAAATATTGTTTCCCTGACAAGGTATCTAACACCTGGTCAATGAAAGGTAAAGGGAAGTAGTCCTTAAGAGTGGCCTTGTTTAATTTTTGAAATTCAACACAAATATACCATTTCCATGTAACTATATTTGGAACTACTACTAGAGGAGACACCCATTTACTGTTAGAAATTGGGTAGATGAAACCAGCGTTAAGGAGTTTTTGTAATTCATCTTTGACCCTATCCTTTAGGGATGGATTCATTCTTCTCTGGGGCTGCCTAACAGGAGGTATGTTTGAATCTGTGTAAATGTGGTGAATACAGGTATCTGGGTGTATACCCTTCATATTGGTGTATTCTCATGCAAATGCTCCAGTTTGACTCTTGAGAACTTTTAGTAGTTGTTTTTGCTGACTCTCATCTAAACTTGCATTTATATGCAGAAATTTTTCTGAACTAACCTCGCAAGGTATGGTATAGGATTCTAGATGTTCTTCGATTGCCCAGGAGAAATCATTAACAAGGGAAATTTCTTCCAAGTTCTCATCCCCAAAAGGACAATCTAACCAAAACAGGTTTTCAGTTACTGGTTGTGATGGTGGGTATAAGGCATTTTTTCTTGTAGATAACCCATCAAAGATAATCATCTATCCATCCCTGCATACTATAAATGCATTAGCAGTGGCCAACCAAGGTCTTCCCAGAATAATGGGGTGTCCTTTAGAAGGGTCTTTTGATTCTATGACCATAAAGTCCACACGATATTCCCATGAAGCTATTGATACAATGATGTCATCTAAGACCCCAACAGGCTGCACCATAGTGCGATCTGCTAATTCTAGCATTATTGGGGTAGGGCGGAGGAACTGTCCTAAATGGAGAGTTTCTAAAACTGTGGTAGTCATTAGTTTAATAACAACTATTATATCAATAAGTGTGTTTCCTATGGCAGTGTCATTAATGATATCAATCACCACAGGATTTCCTGGATTTGTACACTTTGGAATTCTAGGTTGGTTTGCTATGTAATCTAACATTTCATCAATAACATGAATTGTCAGAGGATATTTTTGTTTTTTACCTAGTCTTTTAATACAGAGTTCCTTTATTACTTTACTATAGATTGGTATATCTTTAATGGCTTGTAACAAAGGGATCTTAATACAAATATTTTTCAATTCATTAATGATATCATACTTTGGATAAGTTACAGGTTTTTCTATTACTAGACGCTCTGGATATGGGGGTGACTTTTCTCCTGTAATTACTTCTTTATGAGGATGGTTGTGTGTTGAAGATTTAGGAATGACCACATCTTCAATAATGGCATCATTCAAAACTTCACTAGGTATGTTTTCTTCTTCATTCTCTTCTCGGATAACCACTGATGACTTAGGATGATCTTGAAAAACTCTTCCAGACCGCAGTTGAATCTCATGTATTGGTGCGGTCGAAATGGCATATGATGGAAGAGGTAGCAACCCAATTCTATTAAGAGCTTGAGTTGGCTTGTTGTTAGGATTTGGTATCGGTTGTGCAAGTAATATTGTGGGTCTTGGAGGATTCATATTCTGGAAATGGTGAGGTTGATTTGTAATAGGGGGTAGTGAAGGAGGTATAAATATGGGCAAGAGTTGTTGGATATTAGGTGGGTAAGGATAGTTAGGGATAGGAGGAGGTGATTGATCATAAGCTTTCCCTCTTCATGCGTGTGGCCATTTCTGTTGTTGAGCATTCTGAGGAGGGTACTGAGGTGGCCAATTTTTCCAACCTGAAGTGTTCCATTATTGAGGAGGTTGATAAGGATAGTAATAGGGTGGAAATTGTGATGATGGATCCTGATATGATGATTGATCTCTAGGTTTCCAAGGCCTCCTAGAATTTTCACCATAGTTTCCACTCTTGTATACAGCTTGCAGCCCAGGAAACGATGGACAATTATCAGTTGGATGTTCTTCTGTACAAAGGTGACAAAATGAAACATTATTTAATGGACATTCCCGTTGGGGATGTTTAGTTCTACACTTAGGATAGAAAACACTCATTGCTGCATGCTCTTCATCCTGTCTCTTTTTGGCTTGTAATGCATCCAATTGAGAAGCCATGGCTCCTAAGATATCTGTTTTGAAATTTTCCAATAGGTTTCCCAATTCTACCCTTGTAACTCCACCAAGACCGGATGTGTTTCCTTTTAGGTTCCTAGCATAAGATTCTCGAAAATGTATTCCACTTTTCCCTCTACTCCTAGAGTAATTCCTACATAGATCACAAATCTATGGAAAAGACTTATGAGAGATGTCTCCTGCTTCCATGAGATTAAGGTTTTCTAAGAATTCTTCTAAGATTCCCTTAAGGAAAAGTATTCTTACTGCATCTTCCCGAAGATTGCTATATTTGGATTTATGCAACACATAGTTAAATCTTTTGAGATAGTCTTCTAGGATCTCATCTTCAAGTTGTTGTATTTTAAAAATATCATTGCGAGAGTCCTTAGGTTTACATTAATCTTAATACTTTCGTAGAAATGCATTCTTCATGTCTTCCCAAGTTCTAATACTAGATTCTCCTAACCCCATGAACCATCGAAGAGAAGAATCTTTTAATGTGGTAGGAAAGAGTTTTAGCTTTTGGCCATCTTGTAGGTAACTATAACTCCTACACAAAATGTCAAATTCGAATAAGAATGTATCTGGATACTCACTACTCTTCCCATAAAAGGTTGGTAGTGAGGAAGGTGGGATGCTTTTCATAGTTACATCTTGTGCAGTGTCTAGGATAGGGAATCCAAAAGCACCTTCAGTTCTAACCTCTCCCTCTTCTTCATCTTGTCGGACATGATCTTCATTTTCATCCTCCATGAAGACTTGATTGCCAAAGAGAGAATACTTAAGTGGTTCCTTTCTTGGGGAATATGGGATATCCCAACGTTCTATTTCTGGAAGAGTATTCTTCTTTTTAGGAGGAGAATTACCAGCTAGGTGAGAGTCCAGTTTTGAAGGTCCTACCATTGTTGTTTCAATCTGTGAAATAACTATGTTTACAGAATTTTCAAAAATAATATCTAAGTGTGTATGATCAATAAAGTCTACTAAGTTTGGACCACCTACTATTGAAAAGGTAGTGTCTTTGGGTTTTTGAACTAATGGAGGGTTGAGAGGTTTTGATATTTTATCCTTTTGAATTTCCTCTTGTCTAAGTTCAGTCTCAATATGAGCTTGAGATTCTTTTAGTGGAATTTCTTTATGAACAAACTTTTCTAATGTCCCTATGGTTTCCCCTAATTGATTTTCAGAAAGGATTTTCTTTGCTTTCCAAGTAGGACTGTCCCCTTTAGGTGTCCTCCGATACCTTTCTGCTGAGTTAGTAGTCGGGGTGGCATGTCCCCCGCATAGGTTAGTAGGAATTTTAGTAGGAGGGCTAGTTTTAATAAATATACCTTTTGAGTCTCTAGAACTATTCATGAAAACAAAACTATAACTAAAATAAATTATAACTGCATCACTACTATTGCTGGGTTTTGGGGATGCCTGTTATAACAGATGCGCAGGTTCTTACCTATCATCTTAGCGATCACCTGCCACCATCCTATTTCTAAGTTTCAAAAAGGAAGTTCAATCTATCACTAAGTTTTAGGAGGAAATTCTACCTACTTACGACTAAATTCTACCTATCTACAACTCCCCGGCAATGGCGCCAAAATGTTGAGGTGTATTTACTGTCTTAAGGAATCACCAAAATATTTAATTATTGACCAGGGTTGGTAATATTAGAGTTGTGGCACAGTAAATGCTAAGGTAGAATGGGACCTAAGGTTTCATCTTGGCAGACCTTAGAAATGTTTAATAAAGAAAAGATCGAAAGATCAGAGTCAAACTTCTAGAATACAACTACTGAACTAGTTAAGCCTAACTAAACCAACAGATCAGAATAGTATCAAGCTATACTACTCTACTGTATGGACAATAATTGGAAAGATAAAAAAACAACAAATATTATTCTAAGAAACAAAACTTAATCAAGAACAAAACTACTTTGATGGAATTGAAAGCTGTTGATTAATAATTCAAACTCTAATCTAGGAATTAGAAACAATTGTAAAGGAGTTTAGCAACCTATCTATGAAATGCTTCAATTGACAATTAAATATGAAAATTAGAAATTATATTAACTTAAAGCAAAACTACAGACTACTTAATGAATTCAAAAACTATTCATATGTTCAACTCAATATCAAACTAAACTACCTAATTCCATGCTCCTTGAGGATTCTGAGGAAATGTATCAAATGTAATAGGAACAGGAGAGAAGGTGTCAAAGTGACTTTCAAATGTGGCAACGGAACAAAATGGAAGTAAATCTAGTTTAACTTCTACAAACAAATGCAAACTAAAGAGTGTCCAATTACAACTAACTTTAAACATTGTAATCTATTTTCTATCCATAAGCAAATGACATGAAACCTAGAAGCAAGTAGAAAACTTAATAAAGATATTTACTTGAAACTGAATTTGACTGAGAAGCAAGTAGAAAACTTGATAAAGATATTTTATGTAGAAGCAAGTAGAAAAATTGATAAAGATGTCTTATTTCTGAACCAAATCCTATTCTATGAACATCTTCACAAATTATGTGAATGAGAAAACTAATCCTATGCTTGAACTGAGAAACTATCAAAAACTAATGTACTTTGGAGAATGAAATTACTAAGTCTAATCTGAAATTAATCTTAGACATGTAATAAACTGCACTAAGAACGAAACTAATAAATTCTAGAACAGTAACATATTAGCAAATCAAACATGAAAAGACATAGTTTGAAAAGCAGTTAAAGTAGAGTTAAAGAAAATGGAACGGAAACTAGGAATGATGATAAAAATTAATTAAAACTCTATGTAGTGTGGAACAAGATCTTAATTACATCTAAGAATGCTAATTAAATGCAAGAAATATTACAATTTGAAAACCTAAGAAACTGGATTCTAAACAAGCATAAAAACAATGCAAGAAATATTAAAGTTCGTATGACGATTCGGATGGCAGTATGAAAGAAGGTCCGAATGACAGTCTGGATGGAAGAAAATGATTTAAACTAAGGAAAGAAGCAGACTAAATGATCTTAACTCCAACTGGTTGATGCATATGAACCTACAGTGCAGGGAAAAGCAATAAATAGACTATTTAGAGTTGGAATGGAAAGAAGCAACCTATACTAATCATTCTCTAAGGAAGCACACTACTTCTACACATGATAAAACTAGGTTGAAATGTAAATAAAACTAACCTATAGCTACAGGAAAAACTAGCAGAACTAATTCTAACTATGAATTAAACTTGAACTACTGAAACATTAACTAATTAGCTTTATCTAATTGCAAATGAAAAAATTGAAAGCAAAGTAAGAAGATTTAAGCAGGACCGGTCATTTTAACTTGTAAATTAAACTAGCAAATTAAACTAACAACAAGATATAAACTACATGAAATAAAGAACTAACATGTACAGGAAATAAAACAACATCATCTACATGAAACGAGTTAAATACTGAAAATGAAGACTATTAATTTGCATAAAAGAAATGCAGAATATATACAATAAACCTCTAGTTGTTGAGGGGCCCTTCCCAGCAATGAGAGATTGAAGCTTAACTCAAAATATTCACCAACAACATGACATCAACAGCTAAGAAACTGGAACTTCCATTGACTGATAAAAATTACACAGCGTCTATCTGAAAATTACTGCTATCGTCTTTGTATTACAATTGCTCTGTATATGTATATATGCCTATGCTTCGTTTCTTCACAGGAAACGTCTTTATATAAGTTTACAATAAGAGAGAAGGTTGACGTAGTCGACCTCTCGAAAAATAGGAGGTTTAATGACTAAAGAAACGACCGAGAGGTGGTTCACGACAACACATAGGGCGTCTGCCTAAGTCCACGGCGTTTATTCTCCTTGACGCGAACAGCTGGGCATCGGTTTCCTTCAATCGTGGGCGGAGGATGTGTTGGCAGGCTGAGTGTGCGAGGACGAGGAACTTCTGGAACGTCGACGTGGGAAGAGAGTATGCTGTCAAGCTGAGCGAAAGAGAGGACGGATCTTCTAGAATGAAGGCTCACCAACCGTGAGCGACATGTCCTTAACAGAACCCACATCACCGTTTTTAACTTTATTGCCCTGAAATATCTCAACCAACAATTCCACGGGTATTAATGGAGGGCTGAACGACAGGCTAAATGCGGCTAGACATCCTTGGCGTGAACGCACGGATGAATGAAGGTCCGAATGACAACCGTAGCCTGTAGAACAAAAACTAAATGCCAAGCATGTCTAGAAATATGAGATGATTGTCAATAAACCATACAAATGATGATAATTATTCACGATTCGTATGATTTTCAAATAAATGAATACCTAAGTCTATTTGATGGTATGAATGGAAAAGAGAATGACTTATCATAGCAAAATAGTGAAAATAACGCCAATAAGAGCATGTTTACTGATCAAAATGATGACAAAAATGGACGCCAACATTCCCCCAAACCAGAGATATGCCAGGTTCCACTGAGCAAAAGAAGAGAAATTCAGGAAGAAGGATAAGATGCGGTAGCAGCTGCCTTCGACTTGGAAGAGGAAGTGGATTTAGCTCTAAGCTTCTGGAACTGGTCCTTCAAAGCATCATGCTTCAACCAGAGAGAAATGTCGGAAGTTGTTTTGGCTTCATTTAAATCTTCAACACATTTCACCTCGAAACGTAAGTCCTTGTTCTCTTGACGAAGCCCAGAGATGATCTCAACATACTTCTCATTCTGAATTTTTAACTCTGCTATGTCTTGGGTTAGTTTGTCCACATTCTGATGGAGTGGAGTAGATGCTTCTGCAAAAGACTCAGGGTCTTTTTGCGTGCTCGATCCCTTTTGAAATGGTTCGGGATTAGCAGATGTAATGTGTTCCTCAGGGATCTTATCTTCAGTATGTGCAGGGACAGGTTCCAAAACAGGGTCTTCAAGCAGACTGGTAGATATATTGGCTAGTGCAAGGAGAGGTGATTCAAAGACAGGATTGTTCGTCTAGTCATCAAGACTATCTAAATGGATTGGTTGAATGACTGACTGATCGATAGACTGGATGACGGTTCGATCGACAGACTGGTCATGATTGGCCTTTCTTGACTTTGTGGGTATTGGTGAGAATAATGGGAGTTCTATAGTTGTGTGCTCGTGGACAGGCTCAGGCGAGGTTGAATGAACAAGGTGTATTTCTCTTGAAGCACCCTCACTAAATCGTACAGACTTGGAATCCCTTTTTGATTGGGTAAGGGTTTGAACGAGCTCGTCTGCACAGGTTTGGAATCGGTGACGCTTGCGAGAGGCAGAGGCTTTAACAAGTGGCTTCTTAACCAGGTGGGGGTTTGGCATTTCAAACACAAAGCTATCCCATGTTTTCCCATTTTCTTTCAACTGGTGGGTGACCAATATTTTTATAAGACAATGATGGTACAAACTGCCAGCAGGGTTAGCCACATTTTTCCTAACCTGGCTAGACATCTTTTCTAGGCTCTTTAAAAGATAGAATGGAAAATTTAGGGCCTGATTATTAACAAAATGTGCCAATAATAGGAAGTGGCATGATTTGAAAATGGTGTACTTACCTTCACAAGTGATAAGCCGGATGGTGACAGTCAACGGCTCGAGATATCTAGGCTTCACCCATTCCCGATGGAATCCTTTTGTGCCTGCAACATGTTGGTATTTAGCTTTGAGAGCGAACTCGTGATCTGTCCATGGAAGGAAAAGGTGTTTGTGCCAACGGGCACGTTCCCTGGGAAGTTTAGTGGCTTGTGCAATGGACTCTTCTGTTACGGGAAAGGTGAGATGGCCAACCTTAGCGGTTTTGTCATCGAACCCCTTAGAAAAAAGGAGTGAAACCTCGTCATCGTGGCCATCAAGAAGACGAAGAAATGGACCCCATCCCGCTCGGAGGAATACTTCACGACATGCCTTAAATTCAGGGATACTGAGGAGGTCCTGGTAGCTTCCAGGCTCGTAACGGATTGGCATTGTTGAACAAAGGACCAGGGATGCAAATGGAAGAGGGGATGCAAAATATTGCAGGAGACATGGCTTGATGGACTCCGAAAGGACAAGGGCAGGTAGAATGAAGCAGATTTCACGCAGGGATTTAGCACGCTCGAGCGATCATACCATCATGCCAAAAATATTTGAATCGTGTTCCATCATGAAAATATGTGCATTGATAAATTCGTATGGTGATGATATATTCAACCATGTCTAAAGTAAACTTTGGACACATTGAATGTAATGCTCATCATGAGATAATTAAGTGTAAGTAGCATAAAAGAGCATGATGACTTTCAATTAATAAGTGACAGATCGCATGCATATAACTTAATGAAAAATTAAAACCATATGATAGCCATGAGATGATTCCAGAAATCATAGTAATGCATGATTAATCGATTCATTGATGAAGCCGAAATGAGCAAAGGAGTGAGGTCAAATGCAAAGATGATATTTGATTGATCCCTGGTATGATTAGTCAATTAAATTTTTCCAGAAGAATTCAAAAATTAAATCCCTAACACACTTAATCATGCTATTATAGATTATGGTTTCATTCGGTACTTCATTCGGCACTTCATTCAGATCGTTGTTCATTTGCCTCATTCGGATCATCATTCGACCCTTCATTCAATCCTCCATATGGACCTTCTATACAAAAATGTACTTTGCTGGATCTAAGTGCTGCTGATTATGTAGAGAATATTTCTGGGGATGTCAGCACACAAGAGGATGATGTAAGCTTGCTTTTCTGAAGCTTTAGTCACGTTTTTCTTTATTTATCATAGATTAAAAACAATCTTCTGCTACTCGCATTATCCTGCAAACACCTATCATTTTGTCAGAGATAAATGAAATTTTTATAAATATTTAGAAAGTAAAAATAGTTCTGAGTCTACCCCAAACCAAAAATATGGCATGTCCAAGCCATCGAAGAACAATTGATTAATATTCCAATATTTTCAATTAATAATTTAGCTGATAGCTCTAAAATCGTGTGATATTTTTTTGTAAAAAAATGAAATACTAACTAATAGATGGAGATGATTCAGATATGTACATTCATAAAGAAAAATAACAATGCTTAGGAAGACCATATGAATAATGATAGTAAAATTGATACGAAGAATGCCATATGAAAGATTAGTCATCCATGACTCATTTTAAAGATCCCTTGTCATCCCAATAATATAGATAAAGTTCACCCGAGAGTTTGTGAGATTTCTATAGTTATGGGTCCCATTTCTAGGATAGTCATACCCTAGGTATTGTTTGAATTAGATGACAGGGTCCAAGTCCAACTTACATCCATTCTCTAATGACAGTATAAATAATTGGCCTAAACATGTATTCGTATACTTAGGTTTTTTTTATGATCCATGTGCGTAGCAATGCATTAACCAAACCTCTTTCACCCGATATTGCCCCGCTGCTATCAGGCCTGTTCAATACCCCGGCGGGTTTATCTTGGTACCATGCAAGCATAGCCCTGTTGCCAGCGAGCCTGTTCAGTACCCCGACGGGTTTACTTGCATTTACCGAGCTTTCTTGTTTAAGATTTTACTTAGCATGGACCCGCTGTCTGCGAGCCTGTTCATTACCCCAGCGGGTTTGCTTCGTATAATGATATTTTTTGTAAGGAAGCCGGTTGGCACTAGAGTGTGCTAAGCCTGCTAAACACATAATTCAAATTTTAGAGCGAACCTTATGAGTAACTTTATTTATAATAACTTGAATTATAGATCATGTCAAAAGATAATAAACTAAAGTTGTTATTTGATCTCTCATTCTATCTTCTTCATAAAAGATCGGTAAGGTTCCCCACAAAATAGAAATATCACTATCTTTTGAGCTACCTTTTAAAAGTGCTTAAGAGACAAGTTTTGATAATGAGTCTAGGATGAACTAGTAGTCCATAGGTGTAAGATAGAACTTTGAAAATTATGATGATCAAAATAGGTCTTAAGCAACTGTTCTAGTGATAAAGCAGAAATGTACATGTCTGAATCAAATACCATATACAAAATCATAACAGAAAGTGGTTTGAAATGATATAAAGGACACTTTAACCTTCACTATAAATTTTCAATTTTCAATTTTCAATTTTCAATTTTCAACAATAACCGAAAGAGAAGGAGTTAAGATGTATTATGAGTTTTTTTCTTTTTAGAAAACTTCCCTTTTCAGATAATATTGCGTGAGCTGATTATAGAGATAAGGTTCTTGTAATCAAACTGCAAAACCACTTTGTTAGATGATTCATATTTATTCTAAACAAAAACATATGTACAAAGAAAAAGTCATATGGAATTTGATTAAAATTAGGGAAAGGGAAAAAGACTCTTCCTGTTTTAATTGAAAAAATTCCATAAGCTGATCATAAGAGTGAATTTCCTGTATAGATGCAATCATTTGTTATAAATGACTCTTATTTAAAAAAAACAAAAATATCATATATACAAATGAAGATAACCCAAAATAATTTCAAGAACGAGGAGGAGGAATGACTTCCTCTTCTAACAGATCCATCTCCTCCTGTTGTAAGGCATTCTGCACAAAATCTTGTTTAGATATTGGTTGATGATAAAGTCTAAGTCTATGTCCATTTAAAACAAAGGAAATTTGCAAATCATCAATTGTCTTAATCTTAACGGATCCATTGTCAAAAGCTGTAACAATTTCATATGGACCCATCCAACGAGTAGTTAATTTACCTTTAAAGTTTTTGTGCCTTGAATAAAAAAGTAATGCCCAATCTCTAGTTTTGAATTGTTTTGGTTTAATGTATTTATCATGCCACTTTTTGCGTTGGATTTGTGTTAAAATTGTGCGTTGAATAGCATCTTGCCTAATCTCGTCTAATTCATTTATCTGCAGGATTCGTTGTCTCTGTGCTTCTTCTAGATTCATCCCTAATTGTGCAGCCATACGAAAGGTTTTGAATTGAAATTCAATGGGTAGAAGAACTTGTTTACCATAAACGAGTTCATAAGGTGTGTGGCGAGTGGTATTCCTCCAAGTTATTCTATAAGCCCACAAGGCTTATGGAAGCCTATCTGCCCAGTCTTTGTGGTGTAACTAGATAGTCTTAGTCATGATGGCTTCTAATACTTTATTGGTAGACTCTACTTGACCATTGGCTTGCGAGTGATATGGTGAAGATTTACAATGTCTAATACCATATTTGTCAGTGATCTCTTTCATCAACTTGGAGGTAAATTGAGATCCTTGATTGGTTACAATTTCCCTAGGTACACCGAATCGGGTAAATATTTCTTCATATATAAATTCTACCATAGATTTCTCTGTGGCTCGGAATAAGGATTTAGCTTCTTCCCACTTGGTGACATAGTCTGTGCCGACACCACGACGACCCACAGTACACACACCACAATAATCGCAACAGCCTCCACAGGAAGAGCCCATAGATGGATCACCAAAAATCCACTTGAATTCATAGAACTCTGGTCACCATCGCAATATCAATCCACTAGAGTGTGGATTGTCTCTCCCACCATCTATGGAGGGAAGATCTCTCTCACCCCTTGTTGAGTCAAACCCATCAAAAAATAAATGTCCTAAGTCGTGAAACTCAGGTCAACCTCCCCAACCCAGAAAACCCTCGGTCTGGGACCCACATATCGATTAATATCCACAAAATATAGTCCATCGATTACATCAAAGGTCACTTGAAGAAATTCAAGATCCCAACATCTCGCAAAGCCTCTATCGCCAGTCGGTCAGCCAAAACCAAGTCTCGGAGGGCATCATACTCCCTCTCTCTCCACTCAACTATACATATATGAGCCTTAAGAACAACTTGCAAAAAGAAAATACCCACTCATTAGGTAAATACATCAATAAAATAGGAGTAGCACAGTCTTTCCAAAAGGTCCATGCATAGCATAGCTATTCCCAAGATAATTGTGCATAGCGCAACCGAACCACAGTTCGGCTATGCAGAATCAACGTGCAGGAATTATACCACTCGGGCGCGCAGATAGCATGACTGACCATGTAACAACTGCACTAAACCAATGCGCGACTGAATAGTTATTGTTCCACGCATATTGCATAATAGTACATTTTAGATGTGCTATCAGGGTGCACAACACCACGCGTGATTTTCAGAAAATCTCGCGCGTAGTAGCACGCGATTTCCCAAAAATCGCGTGGTTTCCCCAAAGTACCTAAAAAGGCCCCTTGGCTACCTAGGGGACCCCTAAACCTAAATATACTCGGACAAAATTAAAAATACCAAGGTCAAGTCATACCTGGATCTTATGGCTTGTCGATAGGAACCCCAGATCTCCTAGAATCGCTCGAAATGCGCTCTAGGAGGTCGACGACAAAAAGTACAAATGATTTCGAAAAGTGGCCCCCACCTCTATTTATAGTCATTTGACCCAAACTTCCAATTGATGCCACAGACAAAGCGTAAATTCGTTTCCCAAACTGTTCACACCGCCACAATAAGCTCACCGAGCTCTTCAACATGGAGCCAACCAATCCAGATTCCCACCAGCACCATCGGGACACTATTTTTCTTTGGCACCCCACATGTACGAGATGTTTTTGTTCTATGATTGCTGCATTGTCAATACCTTGGTAATGTTCTTTACTACACTTGGGTATGTATGCCGCATGTGCATGATTTCAATTAGGACAATGTGGAAATTCTTATCAGAATAAGACTCCAAGCTCTAACAACAAAGGTGATGCACCCTACCACATGTATCATTCCGCAACTAGCATATAGACACTATTTACCCTTCGTTTATAATGCATTTACCAGTATTCCTGCTAATAAACATAGTGCCCCCGTTCATGGCTTTGATGTGCCATCAACATCATGACCATGAATAACATGTTTCCCCATGGGTGTGCGCACCATTTCCATCCCTGTCATCAATTGACACCCATGATGTTGACTCCCCACAATTCCGAGGAATCTGACCGAATGTGAAAAGGCCCTCCCTTAGAGTATCATTTTGCAATTAGGCATTTACTCCACCAAGTAGACACTTGTCAGATCCTTCGGCACATGTTACAAGAACGATTAACAAAGTCCCCTCATACCTACATGAGTACTTTACCCTTCGTAATCTCCCTTGTATCGTCACCTCCATAAAGACACTTATGGGGCCTCCACCCTCAGAAGCAACCATGCATGTTCAGTTTTCCCACAGGAATACACTGCATGACATTGTTTCATGGGGCACCTGTCTTTGCATCTACAATTTAGCCCTCACTTCATCATTGGAAAGTGTCCCCCGATCCACTCAAAATCATGGGGACTCCACCCATTATCAAATCGGTCCCCCGCACACCCAAAAATGTGGGGACCCCACCAACATTCTTTATGTACAAACAGTTCCCCCATCACCTCACATTGCGGGAACACCATATTATTTTTGCAGCAACCCATGGTCGCCTTTGATCAATGAATTTGAGTCTCCATGTGTTCAACTATATTTGTTTTTACGGTTACCATCACCCTGCGTTTTGCGTCTCCATCAAATCCCTTTCATTTGCAGTTTGTCTCCATCAATTTCAATCTTTGTCGTTTTGAAAGAAAAGATGTCGTCCCCACTCCCTAGGTTTATATCGATAAAAGGAAGTTATGAGCCCCACACTTATCAACCAACCTTTTGTCAGGTCTACCTGTCCACCAGTTGGTTACAATATGATCTCAGTACTCAGGATAAGACTCTCTTTTTATCATGTACTTCAACTCTCGTCAATGCCAAAACACTACATTCCGAGAGTTACAGTTGTACCTTGGGACGCCTTTCAATCACTATAAGGGATCACCTCAAACTTAGTAGGGAGAGTCATTAGTTCTCCCTAACTATGTGGTTTCCCCTATGCTCGATGTCAACACATCATCGCATCAAGGGGAAACATACTTTTGAAGGTAGTAGTGTTCACATATGGATATCGTGGTAGCAGTCTATTTGGTATAGTGAACCTCTCAAGAAGATCTACATACAAGTTTGGTCCCCCACCCTAGTGGGCTTATCATGGTGACCAATAGTTCTACTTCTTCAAATATTTTGCAGCAGTTCCTGGGGAATTTAGTCAAACATGGATTGAATTTTCCTTCATCCATGTCCCACCAATATAGTAGAGTCGACACCTCGGTCCTCTCTCATTGTAATCACTTTGACAGCATTTCATGAGCATGGGTATGCTTGCCTCATTTGTATAAAACTATTCTTTACTACAGCTCCACCGGTTGTCACCAACAATTTCCCCCCATGGGATAACTCTATTTTTTCCACATATGCTTCGTCCCACAGAATAGGAGAGAAACAACAAGAAACATGATGCATTATCGGCTCTATAGTACCCTCCTAACCTCATACATGAGGGGGCATTTGTTAACGCCTAAAATTCGTACACATGCGACATTTCAACGATTCATTCAGTAAGACGTCATCAACATAAAGAATGCATCTCACCATAGGAATCCTCAATAGATCCAAGACACAACAGGAGTCCATAAGTGACAAGAAACAGTCAAAAGAAAGGGTAGCATGGGTAATACATAGTTAACCCATGCTATAGCGCAGGTTACCTGAACAATTCCTGCGCTACACCCATGCATCTTTTCCTTCAATAGCTGCGCTACTTTCAAAACGTCAGGACCATTAATTCCCATTGCTACATTGAAGTTTTAATCCTCTCCAAGGATCCGAATTCAGCAGTTCACACACTTGGTGGCATTAATCAACCCCCTTTGTGTACCTTGGAACTAGTTCATGTAGAGGAAAGTTCACATTTGGATCTAGTTGTTTGTTGGCCAATTTTTGGCCTATAAAAGAAAGTCATTGGCATGCATTTTATAGGGAGAAATCAGAGCAAGGTTATGCTTCTGTATCTGAGTTGGAGCTTCCTCATAGCCCACCATTTCCTACCATTGTGAGCATTCCCAAGCTCCATTGCCACCTTCCTTGAAGGGGCAAGTGTTTCTCTCCATGGTTCTACCATTTACTTAGCATTTAGTTTGGACAAGAAAGGCCTCCCTAAGGGAGATTGTTTTTTTCCCTTGAAGCCCACACCTCCTAGGTGTTGTACAACTATTCCATTGGGAAATACAAGAGTGGTTTAACATATTTTTGGTTGTTGTTGGAGTTTGCATTCTCCCCCATATCTTTCATTTTGTTTTCATTTATATTTCTATGCTTGAATGGGAGCTACACTAACAATATCTTGCAAGATCACTTGGAGGAATACCAACCATACACAAAAGGGGCTCCAAGGATTGAGGCCTTGCTGCAACCTACAAGGATTAGCCCCTTACCAAGTGGAAGAGTGCACTTGTGCCATTTTTTCCACAACAGTTGCTCTATGTTACTATGTTATTTTTTTTGACATATGCTTCCAATTATCATGATGCCACAAGCATGCCTTTCCCCAATATGGGAGTATTACAATGAAGTGTAGTTATATTACAACAATCATGTAAAAAACCTTTGACTGACATGCCATGAGGGGGGGGGGGGTTCTATTTTTCCAAAGCCACCCAAAGTTGTGCACCTGGAACCGACCACTTGTAATGACCCATTTGCATATGAAAGATGATCCAGAAGGAGTGAAACATGTATTCGTAAGATTTGAACCTTTGATTCGTAAATTGTCTTGGATATTCCAATGGATACCTATTTGATATTTTATGCTTTTCTGATTGACTATAATGAGGCTATGCACTACTGTGTAGGGATTTTAATGTTCAATTTACTTCTAGACTATGTTGTTCCCATGCTTAATACACTGCGATGATAGTGAAACTAATCTCTAATGTTCATAGGTTAATATCTTCTTTAGTATTCTATAAGGAGGGTGAATTCCATACACAACATGATTTAAACATTGCAATGGGAATATAAGCTACAATAAACACATTAACGCACATATTTACCCCATAAATGACAGCTCCAGTAGGAATAAATCCAGAGGTGGATGATTTTCATTGAGCATAAATCACTTATTTATGTATTAGTATGAATATTGGCTTTCAACTTCCAATAGGATACGTGGGTGACTCTTCACCTTATTCAATAATTGAAACTAAAGCAAATATTTACAATAATTTACAAAAGGAACCATAATTCAGTAGGATTAGGTTTCCAATATTCCCCCACTTAATCCAAAGGGGTGTTCGTGAGTCCAAGCATCTTTATGAACTTTTCAAGTTTCTCCCTTCCAAGCGTTTGGTGAATATGTCTACAATTTTCTCATTTGTGGAACAATGTCTCAAATGAAATGTATTGGCCTCTACATGATATCGAATCAGATGGTACATCATGTTGATGTGCTTGGTTCGATCATGGAATCTAGGATTCTTGGCCAACTTGATTGCAGAAGTGTTTTAAATCAGTAGAGGAGTATAAATCACTCATTTCTCCTTCACATCTTCATGTATTTTCTCGAGCCACACAATCTCCTTTGTTGCTTATGCCTATGTTATGGAATTTGCTAGAACAGATTGTATGCATGATATCTAGGAGACAATTGTTGATTCAAGACTCATGAGGTATCCTGAAGTAGACACTCCATTATCTTTCTTGTCATCAAAGTATGAATCAGAGTAGCCAATCGGTTTGAAGTCTTCCACCTTAGAATACTCAAGTCCAAAATCTTGAATCCTTTTTAAGTATTTAAGAACTCTTTTTGGCAACAGACCAATGTCCTTCACAAGGTTTTTACATAAACCTAGAAAGGATCCCAACAACAAATGAAATATCTGGTCTGGTGGTTGTAATATAGATAAGACTTCCCACAAGATGTATGTACTTGGTTGCATCCTCAAATTCATTTCCTTCTTTTGATGTGAGATTCAAATTCTGTTCCATTGGAGTAGAGAGAGGGTTGCACTCTATCATTCCAAATATTTTCAACAACTCTCCAACATACTTCTTTTGGGAGATGAATATGTACTTGGGATTTTGAGTCACTTCAATTGCGAAGTAGTAGTGAAGATGCCCAAATCTATCATTTCGAATCCATTCTTCAATTCTTTTTCTATGGATGCAATGCAACTTTCATTGTTCCCAGTCATCAAAAGATCATCTACATACACTGCAAGATATACAACAGATCTTTCAACTTTATTTATAAGCAATGTTGCATCATCAAGGTTAAAGTTTTTGAAATTTAATTTCAGAAGATGCTCAGTTAACTTTTCATACCATGCATGAAGTGCTTGTTTTAGGCCATACAATTCCTTGATGAGTTTGCATACCTTTTGTTCTTGTCCATTCACAACAAATCTTTATGGCTAAGGCATGAATACATTCTCTTTCAAGTCTCCATTCAAGAAGAGATCCTCACATGCATTTGATGAACTTTCCACCCATTCTGTGCAACCAAAGACATTAGAGTGCAGATGGTAGCCCATTTTTCTTTGGGGGAGAAAGTCTCCTCATAGTCAATGCATTCTTTCTATGAAAAACCTTTCGCCACAAGCCTCACCTGATTCTTTTCAAGTGAGCCATTTGATTTGTACTCATTCTTATAGATCCTCTCACAACCAATTGGTTTGGTTCCAAAGAGAGGGTTCACCAATTTCCACGTCCCATTCTTGATGAGAGGATTATATTCATTTTGCATGGATTCTTTCCACTCATCATGAGAAACAACTTCTTCAAATGAATTTGGTTCAAGGTTAGCATATAAATTCAATTCACAATCATTCGAAACATCCATATCTTCTACATCACCTGAATTTGAATTATCTGCATCTTTTCCATCTTCTTGTTTAGTCAAACTTCTCGTTCCTGTCTTTATGATTTCATCATGATGAACACTATGAAGTGTCTTTGTGACCCACTTTGGAACTTTCTGTGAAGGTATAGGTTGCTCAACTGGTGGTGCTTCATTCTCTTCAAGATTCAATCTTCCAATCCTCTCAATCACATCATCCAATTGAACCTCCTATTCTGGTGAAGTAGCAATAACTTCTTTATGAGTGGGAGATGTTGTTGCAAAAGGAGATTCCAAAGATTGATCCAAGATAGGGATCCCCCCTTCAATATGTGGAATCTCATTGTCAACTTCACGAAATGTCTTTGCATGGGTAAATTTATCTAGATGATCAAGCTACCTCTCAATAGTCTTGTCATTTTTATTCATTTCAAGAAAACTAACATCTCTAGAAAGTATAAACTTTTTGTTTACTTCATCGTAAAGATAGTATGCCTTGGTGGTGTTTGAGTACTCCAAGAAAATCCACTTTCGAATCCTTGCACTGAGCTTGTTTCTTTGTTTCTTTGGAATTAATGCCTAACACGTGGAACCAAAGATTTTGATATGCCTCACTGATGGAATGCGTCCATACCACATTTCATATGGAGTCTTATTTCCAAGAGCATGAGTTGGACTTCTGTTTCTAAAATAAAATGCACATAGAATTGCATTATCCTAAAACATCAACTTCACATTCTTGAAAAATAGCATGGAACATACCATATTCAAGAGTGCCATGTTCATTCTTTTTGTCATACCATTATGTTGAGGATTTATGTGTTGAGAACCTAATCCTTAGGGTTAGGTATATTCATGTGAATTGAACCTCTTGGGAATTTGGAACCCAAGGTCCTTTCGCATTGTATATATATGTATATTTGGATAATGAGAAAGCATATTGTGTGTTCATGCCTAAATATTTGTCTTTGTGTGTATGGTTGTGTATTTGGCTATGTGTTTAAGCCAATTTCTCTATTTTCCCAAGTGGGCAACCTGACTTTGGTATCAGAGCTTTTGATTTACTGAGGCTTGTGCTTGTTGTTCTCCTTTGCATATTCTGATGCGTTGTTGCATTCATACTCCATGGGTGCATGAGACCATTATCGAGTGAGATAATTGTTGTTGTATGTGAAGTTCTGTTTTATTGTTTTCTGCGTGAGGAGTCTATAGAAGAGTCGCGTGAGATACCACTATCTACTTTGCATTATCCGTTGCATTATATCCTCAAAACTATAAGTTACCTGAGCACAAAACCTAATTCTCTCGCACTTGCATTCTCTCTCTCATCCCACGTAAGTCCTCACCTACATGAGTCGCTTCCATCTGAGGGAAAGCAGAGTAATTTTATCTCTAGAGCGATAGGATGATGAGACATGATTATGTCAAAGATCATGTTCCCGCAACCTTTTCATATGATATAACTCATAATTATCTCCATGCCTAGATGGGTAATGTCTATTGTAGTTTTCTTTCTGTATGTTGGGCACTTTCGGATCTGCATTAGGATACCCGTGAGACTATTTTGAACTGAATAATCTCTCTCTTCGTAAGGGTAGTGAATTCTCTCTAAGTTACCTTACCTGCTCAATTATCCTCTGCATGGATACATGAACATAGACTCTATTTGGAGACCTTGATTATGTTCTACATTGTAACAATACATTTTGGATTCTATTCTTGTGGGGAGACACTAGGTAAGGACCATGGTTGATATCCTGCACACTAATGTATGAAATGCGAATAACTGGAGTTGTTGGTTAAAAATGCAGCACATATAACACATAGATTCGTAAATCATCGATGGCCACTGCCATGCTATGCCATTTTGATTAACCAACCATGAATTTATATATTTTACATAATCTTCTTGAATGTTCCTCAAACACTGTAGACAAGGCGGTGGTCTAGAAATTTCGGTGAAGTCTCGAACCATCGGTGGCTTGTCGGTGGTGATATCTGATACAGTGCAACCTTCGGGTCAACATTATCTTCAACACTCCCCCTTAATGTTGACCATAAACAACCATTACATGAAAATGATTTAATATGGGTCACGCCTGCCACTTTGGGTCTTATGGCTAATTATGTACCCATTTACAACATATTAAGACACAACATTTACATCAACCTTTTTGAAGTCTTTACACTATTCATTTTGCATATACATCTCCATTTGCTCTTAGTATAACAGGGGGAAATAAGCACACATGATAGTAGACATTAGCTTCCATATTGAACTTTGGCAAAACTTCTTTATCAAGTCCATTTTGTCACTTTTCCTCTATCATAAACTTGCACAATTGAATGAGACCAATAATGTGTTTTTCTCAATTGTGCACTCCACATTTTTAGTTGTGGAACATCTATCCATCCATAGTGCTTATAAAAACATTTTTCTTCAGATTCCATTCAACTCCATGCCACAAATATGTCCATCTCTTTTGTAGATAATTTGTATGAAATACACTAAGTCTTTGCTTTTGTCCATGATTAACACCTTCACCTACATGGCAATTTTTACAAGAATCATTTGTAGAAACATCCTCACTTGAACCTTTCTTAACCTTATCATCATTGAAGGAATTGTATCCAAGACCCATATATCTAGGTCTACTTTCAATATCAATAGGTTCTATACTTCCTTGCTCAAATTTTCCTAGCCCCTTTCCTTTATATCCCATCTTTTGAAGTAGCTTGGAACCAATACCCTTAGTATGTCTTTCAAAGAGACCAATTTTCTTTTCATTGCTCTTTAACTCTGTTTCTTCTACACAATCTGTCATTGTTTGTGCATCAACACTTTGCTTTTTCATTTCTCTAACTTTCATTTCTTTCATCATTTCATCTTTTGCTATTAATTCATTTGTTATTTCTTCAACCCTCTTGATCAATCGCGCATTACTATTTGCAATATTTTCACACTTTTCTTGTAAACTTTCATTATCCTCTTTCAAGCTTGTGTTTTCTTTTCTTAGTTTTGCAACCTCCTTAATTAACCTTTCATTTAAGTTTTTGAGGGTTTCTACTTGTTCCTTTAACTTCATGACATCTTCTTGCTCAACCAATTTCTTGAACTCATATGTATTCTTATAAAGTGATTTTAAAGTTTTCCAAATCTCAATACCATCCTTGAAATATTTAATTTCTTGAAAGACATTATCAGCCACACAACATTTTAAAAGAGCTCTAGCTAACTGATTTCTTTTATCCCAATGTTTTAAATCTTCTTCATTTGTAGGGGAAGGCTTGATGCCAATTACTAAATAATAAGCATCTATTGATATTAAAGCAAATTCAACTCCATATATCCATTCTTCCCAGTTCTTTCCATCAAATTTAGTTTGAGGTAAAGGTATAATAAGATTCATTTTTCTTTCTCTAAAAATTTCACTTCTACTCAAAATAATTTTGATAATGCACTTACCTTCTTAAACTTCAAAATCTCTCAAGGCTTGCTCACATCGAGGCTCTCAACCAACAGACAACACATTTCATCATTTAGGAAACTTATCCCCAACTGTCAATATCCTCAATCCTCATCATATTCACATTACACTCTTTAGCTTCAACCGAGTTTTCTCAACAACCATATTAATTATGCATAGACTTCCACATTGCACATTCATTCCAAACACCAACGCTTCAAGTCAATAATTACAAATTGAACACAAACATTTCTTAAGCTACTTCAAAAGATGGGATATAAAGGAAAGGGGCTAGGAAAATTTGAGCAAGGAAGTATAGAACCTATTGATATTGAAAGTAGACCTAGATATATGGGTCTTGGATACAATTCCTTCAATGATGATAAGGTTAAGAAAGGTTCAAATGAGGATGTTTCTATAAATGATTATTCTAAAAATTGTCACGCAGGTGAAGGTGTTAATCATGGACAAAAGCAAAGACATAGTGTATTTCAAAAGTCAAAATACAATACATATAAAAATTATCTACAAAAGAGATGGACATATTTGTGGCATGGAGTTGAATGGAATGTGAAGAAAAATGTTTTTCATAAGCACTATGGATGGATAGATGTTCCACAACTAAAAATGTAGAGTGCACAATTGAGAAAAACACATTATTAGTCTCATTCAGTTGTGCAAGTTTAAGATAGAGGAAAAGTGACAAAATGAACTTGATAAAAAAGTTTTGCCAAAATTCAACATAGAAGCTAATGTCTACTATCATGTGTGCTTATTTCCCCCTCTTATACTAAGAGCAAATAGAGATGTATATGCAAAATGAATAGTGTAAATATCTCAAAAAGGTTGATGTAAATGTTATATCTTAATATATTGTAAATATTGTAAATGGGTACATAATTAGCCATAAAACCCAAAGTGGCAGGCATGAACCATATTAAATCATTTCTTACCACATATACTTACCACAGATTGAGGATGCAAACATATTCCACCATAAATACTAAATAATAACTGTTCATTGTTGTCCGTGGATACTTCGCAGTCAACACTTCTTTCAGTTGCCAAGCAGCGACCTCCGGCAATCTTTTTAGAGAGGCGATCTCATCCATATACCAGGAATCATCATCTCTCTTCACTATGGCGGCTAGGCTTTCTCCCGGTGGTGGCCCTTCTCTACAACTTGATCTCTGCAAAATATCAAAATGTTTTTAACAAAGCAAGTGGGCAATTCCTTTGTCAGGTAGACTACACATCGATCAGCTTGATCTGGAAGCTCTCCATCAACCACGTGGATGCTTCACCGGCTCCTATTTTCTTCACGCAGCTTCTCACCATTAACGGCAACAGGAACATCCCAATAGCCTAGCATGAGACAAATAACCCATCATTACACATCACACAGGCCCATCATCAGGCCTCTCAGCATTAACACGATCTCACACAATTTGCAAACACACAGACTGCCCAGCATCGATTGTGCTCTGATACCATGATTGAAAATGCAGCACAGATAACACACAGATTCAAAAATCATCGATCGCCACTGCCATGCTATGCCATTTTGATTAAACAACCATGAATTTATAGATTTTACGTAATCTTCTTGAATGTTCCTCAGAGACTATAGACAAGGCGGTGGTCTAGATATTTCGGCGATGTCTTGAACCTTCGGTGAAGTCTCGAACCATCGGTGGCTTGTCGGTGGTCATATCTGATACAGTGCAACCTTCGGGTCAACATTATCTTCAACAGTTGTGAGAGACTGCCTGCGAAGACGAACAAACTAGAATATTGCCACGTCAAATGTTGTTTTGAAGCTGCGTTGAAGGTCATTTTGAAGCCGCATTAAATATTGACTGCTGCGGTTGAACGATTCGTGGGAGCTGTGTGGAGTTGTAATCAATTTCAGTTGCAAGGTAACTACAATGTGCTGGAGACACTTCCAACCATCGTGAAGGATTCAAGTGTGGACCTTGAAAAGTGAGACTCATATCTAACTAAGTTGAAGAAGCTACGCCACTAGTATCATGCTTTTTGAGTTGGGGTGTCAAAATTTTGGATTATACCATCAAAGTTCTTTTAGTCTTAAGGTTTAGATCATTCAATGTCGGTTTGATTAAAAGTTGGATCCTTGATCGTTGAGCGCATGATTTTATTTTCCATGTTAAAATTGGAACGAGTATGTGTTTCTCACCATAGTTTCAAAGTTTAAAAGGCAAGTGACGAAAATCATCATCTCTTTCTGGGTATGTGGGTCATCAAATCGCTTTCCTGTCAATCATTTTGTTTCAAACACAGTGTTTGTCAGATTAGTCACAACTTGTCACTTAGCAGGAGTGCTTACCAGAAGCATCCCTTAAAAAAGCTACAACAAATGATGTCGTACATGCTCCTGAATTTTCATTGACTTTCGGTTTCTTCCTTCCATGAGAAAAGCACATACCAATCACGTAGCTACCAACTCAGTGATTTAGAGCATTATTTTTGTCTTATCTCGGCTTTGGGATACGGTTCCATGAGAGTATCCTTCCTATACCATTGAAATCGTGGGAGTACCTCTTATAGTTATGTCAGCACTTCAATACATGGTTCATGCAGCACTCCATCAGTTGGATCAGGGCTGTTTTTTGGAGCCTCTAATGGTAAATAATGGAATGTTCTAGCGCATGTCTTGACAGAGATGAATCAACAACACAATTATGGTTTGGATCTCTCCTTGCTATCAATATATGAAGGCATCACTAGATAACTCACTTGAGACATTGACAATAAAAGAAATTCAGATCGTTGGAGCGTGAATCGACTATCTCTGGTATCAGTCGCAAACCCTATTTTTAATGTCTCTATTGTTGAGTTTTCCTCTATCTGCGTTTCCATGTCAAGACTGTTGACTACGTGAGGTCAATATTAACTGTTCATCTTCTTCCCAATCTTCCAGAGTTACTACCTTAGTGGAAACTTTGCTATCAACAGATATTTGCTCCTGAGGATTTGTAATCTTAAGCAGTCGTTTCTTTAAAAGAGGGAGAATATTATCAGTCGACTTTAAAAGAGGGAGAATATTATCAGTCTCTCGGCTGTACCTGGAGGTCGTTGCAATGATCAATGAAGATCATAAGAGTTCAAGTCTCCATTTTCCGAATATTTAACTACAACTTCATCACTGAAAACTCCCTGTGATAGTAAGACCAGTGAGCAAGATTTTCCATTTAACAAGCATAGAGCTATTCTAAAAAAAAATAAAATAAAATTTGCAAACCTTTCATTTCTTAAACTTGAAAAACATTATGGCAGCTATCTATATGAATTCATTGTGAGAACCATAGAGTCTATCATGTGGTTTGAATTCGACTATTTGGATTTTGTGCATGATAACTGCGCTAGTGAGAATAAATAATAGAAGCATCGTAGTATTCTAGCATTTTGGGATGATATATGTGCATATGCAGTCTACTCATGAAAGACTTGGTATAATATATATTTGGTCTCTAGTCACAGGTTGTTACATTGCTTGAGCTTTATAAATTAACAAGCTGTTTGAGAAACTCTACCCCATTGAATGAACTATGGAGTTATAGCAACATTTGGTTTTCCATGGCTTGATTTCAGTCATCACATTTTTAGTGTGAATCCCTCATCAGAAGTTTAGAGTCTGTGTGAAATATAAATACCATGGAGTTATTCACTACCTCAAGATAAAGACTGGTATACAAAAGCTCCCTCTGAAATTTGTTGCCATTCAAAATTTGTTGGTCAACTTTCTTGCTTCCAGCCATCAATGGAACTACTGCGTATTGAAGATTGTTTCATGTGAAACCTATTTTATTGTTGCATATATTCCAATCATTCTAAGGAACTGGTATGTTTAGGCATTGACGATATTAAAGAGTTGGCCTATTGTTGTATTGGACTATTGCATCATTGGAGTTTTGTTTCATTTGTCTTCGAGCTGAGACGATTGTAGAGGACTGCGTTTTCACGGATATTGGTAACTGTTAGCTTTCCTCAATTGACCATTGGATTAACTGCAAAAATTTGCATGTACAGAGTCTCCTTTTCCTATTGTGTGTTGTGTTTATAGTATGCTATAAGAAAGTTAACCAGAGTTGTAAGTCATTAACAAAGAGGCATCATTATTTATGATGTACTTTGAACATATACAAAGTGGAGTGGCTACAGTTCATCCCCAGCCTTAGCATCACAAAAATGTTGGAGCATCATCAATAACCAAAAGAATCAGAGGTAAAGAATTCATTTTGGAGATCAATTGTAACTTGCAAACAGTTTTTTTTGTAAGTTCATTTGTACTTGAAATTGTCTTTTGTGAGCCGAATTGTATTTGGGTGCATTTTCAGCTAAGACCGACGCCCTTCATTTTCTGAGGTTGAGTGCTTGTAAAAGGCTGGAGTTGCAAGAATCCCTTCTCCATTTGAATGAGTCCTGAGTCACAGTTCTCAATGGATTGATTAAATGGCCTGGTAGAGTTACTAAACACTCTACTTCTCTCCTATATCGACAACATTGTCATGGTCGACAAGACCACCCTTACTCACATTCGAGACTGTACAAAAGAATCACAATACACTCTTGAGTTCCTACAACTTGAGTTGCAACTTCAATAAGAAGAAAGACATTCTGAACTTGTTCATGTTCAAAATAATCCTCTTTATGATCTAATTCCGCAACCTGCATAGATTGATGCCACTTCAGAAGAACATGAGCAAATCAGTGGCACCAATACAAAAGTGAAAGAAAATGAAGATGAAAACATGCATGCAGAGGTTCTGTTTGTTCCTTCCAAGCCCATCATTAGACCATGGGAAGAGATCTTCCATAACAAGCACTAAAACCACCTTGGATATGACTAGCATAGATCCATCTTAAACTCGTAGATCAAGCACCGAGAAGGATCCAATTTCTTGAGGTGTATTTCTTTTTTTAAATTTAAACTTAAGAAATTTGATCTCTCTTGATTAATAGATCCGGGTTTCAGTTTTAAGTTTTTAGTTTATAAACGAACATTGATTTTTTAATTACTTTTCATAATATTTTATTTTATGAGCCAACATGGATTTTTTTAAATACTTTCCACAATTTTTTTATTTTATGAGCCGACATTGAATTTTTTTAATTATCATACTCGTGTAACGTTACATGGACACACGTTACAAATGTTACAGCATCTCCCTCATACTTGTGTAACGTTACATGGACACACATTAGACACACATTATAGCATCTCCCCCATACTGGGCTGTAGAGCACCTCGTTTCGTTACTAATGTTACAGCATCTCCCTCATACTTGTGTAACGTTACATGGACACACGTTAGACACACATTATAGCATATCCCCCATACTGGGCTGTAGAGCACCTTGTTTCACTCGGTGCAACAAGGAAGTGACGGTTCACATTCCTGATTTCTCCAAGCCCATCCAGTTTTAGAGTGCTAGATTTCTCAACGAGAGTTCAACTTCATCCACATCAGTTCAAAGTTTGACATGCCAACACTGTGATCGATTTGGTCACATGAAAGACCATTGTTTTGATCTTCACCCTTGTAAGCATTGTCGAAAACATACACACTCATTAGACAGATGCTTCATTCTGAAGAAACCTATAAGAGAGAAGCTTCATTATGGGTGGATCGCTTCTTGGAAATGGTCATCAATAGCCGAGAATATTTATAATTCATACCAGAGAGTTCATTCACGAGTATTGACACATCTTGCAGTTGAGACATCTTATTATCCTCACTTTGTACCTGACAAGGGGGAACATGATGTCAGGATTCAAGTTTCAAAGCCTCCTTCTGACAACAAGCAGCCATGGCCTTCTACAAGCAAGCAAGATCAAGCGAGCATGAGACACATCCAATTTTGGAGGCCAGATTCAATGATGTAGACACACAGACATAAGAGAACCATTCCCAGAGTACTCATGTGTTTTGTGTCTAGTTTTGACACCATGAGACTCTCCTCTCCTCACGTTGTTCCCGATAGGGGCGAATGAAGACCTTCAAAAACAAGCGAGAAAGAACAAGTGATCTTTTTAAGAGCGATGTTCAAATGAGATCCACTTGGTTAGTGGTCATCCTAAAACCACCGATACCAAGAGAAACCTCGATTAACAGAAGCCAGTGCAATCCTCTAGCTAACTCACTTAGAAAAATATTGTCAAGTTGGAAATGTTTAGCAAGTTGCAGCTATTCACTTCTTGTTTCCAACTCTCTACTTGGTTTGTGGTCATCCCAGAACCACCATTTTCCAGAGAACCTTTGAGCCTTCATGCCAAGTTCCATAGAACATCTGAGCGAGAGTTGACACCAAGTTCCATAGTTTGTGGTCAACCTAAACCACACACATAGTAGAAGACATCAGCTTCTACTATCCCCTTTGGTTGGTGGTCAAACAAAACCACCATTTCATAGAGAATCTATATTGTAGAAGATGTTAGCTTCTGCTAACTTGCATATGTTCATCCTTGTGCAACCTTCTTTCTCCATATTTTATCTCTCTCTTCTTGGACTCACATACACCCTTTCGGATTAAGGGGGGAATTGTTGGGAACCTAATCCGTAGGGTTAGGTATATTAATGTGAATTGAAATATAAGAGTCAGGTGAATATGAAAATCCATGGAGGAGTCCAAGAGATCTCTTGGGAATTTGGAACCCAAGGGTCCTTTATCATTGTATATATATATATATATATATATATTTGGATAATGAGAAAGCAGATTGTGTGTTCACGCCTAAATCTTTGTCTTTGTGTGTATCATTGTGTGTTTAAGCCAATTTCTCTATATTCCCAAGTGGGAAACCTAACAGTATGGAACAATGGTTTGGTGCCTAATGCCATGTTGTCTAAGATAGAATTCAAATTTATTTGATGTGTCTTCTCCTCCATTATCAGTAGAAAGGGAACCAATATGCAATTATGCTTCATTTCTAATCCATACATGAAAGTTTTTAAATGTTTCAAAAGCTTGAGATTTATCTTTCAACAAATACACCCAACACATATTGGTGTAATCATCAATAAAAATTCATGATATATTTGTTACCATTTGCAAATAACAACATGCATGGGGCTACACAAATCAGAGTGTGCCAACTCTAATTTTCTACATGCTCTGAAAGTTGAGTCATGAAATGATGCTTTACTATGTTTTCCAAGAATACAAGCATCACAATATTTAGCTTCTTTGGAATGGTGGGAAAACTAGAAACACGATTCTTTTTCGACAATTGGAGACTATCATAGTTGATGTGTCCATATCTAGCATGCCATAAAAGACTGGAAGACAATTTACCATCTTCACGCTGAGAGAGGTAGCCAAAATTCATGCTCTTGTAGATGTTCCTTCCAACTTCAACTGTTTCTCATATTCATATCTGGTCATGATGGCTTGGTTGTCAAAGGATCTCCTTATATCAACTTTTCCATCGAACACGTGGATGGAATGACCTCATTGTTGAATCTGCACAAGAGACAAGTTTATCTGCAACTCTGGAATATAGAGAACATTATGCAACATAAATTCAGGGAATCTAGGAATTTTGACCATGATGGAGCCAATTCCCTTAATCTTGAGGCCGGACTTGTTTGAAAAATACACTACACCATCTACATTGTCATCCAAGTCTTCAAAAAAAATCTCTTCTAAATGTCATATGAAAGTTGCGCCGGTGTCAAGTAGCTAGGTATCTCTCCAAGATGCAAATGAATGCCTTTTCAGAACATCAAGATCACTCAATCATTAATCATCAACCAAGGTCATTCTGTATTTTATAGGATGTCTACAAAATCTATGTTGGTGATAAAGAATGGTCAATTTAATTCAAAAGAAACTCACTCCAGCAAATTTAATAAAATTCTCACATTCATTCACACTTATCCACAACCTTCTTTAACTCTCCTAAATCTGATCAAAAATATTGAATTCAAAACTGCAGTGATCAACCACATCCAAAATCTCATAGATCCTATGAATGTGATCAAGGACAAGTTAAGTTTATGTTGTAGGTCTTAATTGTGACAATCAAACACTAACAAAAAAATCAACAAATCCAAAACCTATCATCCAACCATGACAAAGAGAGATTAACCTGAATCAGCCCTAGGAGAGATACAAGTTTAGCCACTCAGTTCTATGGAGGATTCCTAGTTTGTCTTTAAAAAAAATCCACACTCAAGAATTCAGGCTTCCAAAATAACTTACAGCTAATTAAAAGTTATAACCACAAATTTTCCTACACAACCTAATGAACAGTTATTTAGTGCTTTTAAAGAAATGAAACTACAATTATACGGGTTATACATGATCTCTGATGAGGGGACCTTCCTTGCTTCGATCAGGCACAACACAGTCCACAAATGAATTTAAAACAGACTAACTACTCATTCACTTCACAATGGGACATAATTGAAAGTTGGATAGAAAGTCACAATAATGCACTTTATTTTAATAATCAGAACTTGTCCTCAGTCTTACATCAAAGAAATATTTATACATAAATGAGAAAAGTGCATGGTCGACTCAATAGAGTTGACCTGCTCATAATAAGCGTAACCGCAAATCCAAAAATAACTTGCTTAGACCACAAAATTGGAATTGATACTAATCTTGAGGAACTAATCAAATCGGCATAAAAAATAAGGTGGCTTCAATTGACTTCGAAAATAAGCTCCCACGATCCTTAGGTCCACATAAGTGAAATAGAGTATTATATTCAATCTTACCTTCACTCATTCGAAACCGGTCCTTTGATGATCCATAGAAGTATGTAGATCATGGATGAACCCAATGATAGACAATTGTTGCATGGCTAGAAGCTAAACTATTGGTCTTGTCTTCAAAATAGGATCTACAGCCTCATCATGCAAGTCCATGATGGGATCTGCAACTTGATCTTCAAAAATGTATCCTTTCACTTGGAACCTACATAAGAAGCTCAATAGGTAGTGACAAGTGCAAATTTTACATCCAAAACCTATTTAAACTTGAAATTCAATATCAAAGAATACAAATGCCAAAACCTATGCCAATATCCACAAAAAATGGGTGACTAAGTTGCAAGCAAACAATTAGTAGTGACGAAAAGATAAGGAAATGAAGGTCATAATAAAGTCATATCCCACACTCAACATCTCCCCCCAAGTTAATACCTTGCAAGGCCCTCTGCAATCAATATGAACCCTCATCATATTCATCCGTTGGAGGTAGAGATAAGCAATAAGTTTTGATCCAGTCATAGGATGGCTGCCCTAAATATTCTGGAGCTCTAAACCCAAACTGTGCCATAAATTCATCCCAATACTCTTCCCCCCGCCTATCTGTCGTAGCCCACAAGATAGGAAAATCAAATTTTAAACCCAACAATCAGGTCCTTAAATATTTAACACAACTTACATACATGGGGACCCCATCCAGATATGGAAAAAAAGTGGTGAGAGAGAGAGGCTCCCTCTTTTTCATCTCGTTGGTGAGCGCCTCTTGTATTCTCCTGCTATGCAGAATAGCCTCCAACTTATTTTCCACAATCCAATGTTCATAGGAAGTGAGAGCTACACTCTGTCTTTATTCAAAAGTAGACATGAATTCATCATCCTGCATCTTCTCCATTATCTACTTGTAGAAACCCCGGAGATCGATTTCTGATCTTATCTTCAAGCCCTCCACCTTCTCTACATTCTTCAAATAAGAGGTTTCTTGACTACATACCATATGGTTCTTCATATACGACAAAAAGGCCCTCAGTTGTACATCTCCAACTAAAGAATTTGGATCCCATGAATTATAGATAGGCAATATTAGGTTACGGAGGTTAAGATCACATAATAATTTTTTGTCTTCTTCAATACAT
Organism: Larix kaempferi; assembly: GCA_027924585.1. Classification (NCBI taxonomy): domain Eukaryota; kingdom Viridiplantae; phylum Streptophyta; class Pinopsida; order Pinales; family Pinaceae; genus Larix; species Larix kaempferi. Next base: position 23,762,542 of record BSBM01000887.1, read on the forward strand.
TTGTGATATAATCACGCAAACTAAGTTTCATCAGCCATGTAGCACTTATTGTAAGCAACCAATGCTCTTGACTGTAGAGAAGTGAGTTGGCACTGTAAAAATATGGAGTACACAGGAGATGGAGCCAAATACCTCCTCATTACATGCCCCAAGTAGCACAGATATTGCTTATCAATTCTATGTAATTTCTTGATTGAGCTTAGAGATTTCTAACCTTGCTTGTCTCAATTTAATTTTCTCTGCCTCCCTCTATGGTTCCATATCTTCATAGTGTTGAGTAAGCTTATCAAATATCTTATGAAGAAACTCCGCATGTACTTGTTGTTCCATAATCCTTTGTTTAAGTACTTCATTGTCGGCTCCTCCCATACTGGCCTAAGATTGTTCTTAGTTCTACCCTTGTCATTCTTACCTCTTCTCTCAGAGGTTCCTTACCCTTATCATATTTCAATTTTCTATCATCACACGCAGTGGATGATAGCAAATTCTTCTCTACATCTATGGCTTGTATTAAGGTGTCTAGTCCATGTTGACATTCCTGGATTTTCAACCTTTCTTTTACTTCTGCTAACTCCTATTGTAACTTACAATTGGCTTCCATTAGATCATAATTAGCTTTTGTTACCTTGTAGTAGGATTTACGAAGGTGAGAGATAAGAAATAAAGGTTTAGCGTCTTGGGAAATACAAGTTGTTTCTTCTTTTTCTGTTTAGTGACCCCTTTTTCCTTTTTGCAGCATTCTTGTTCCCCTCCAGACTCCTCATTGCATTTATCTTGTTGTTCTGATCCTAATTCCAATAGACTCTTCACCAAGTTTTCTTGGAATTCTTTCCCTGGATCAAGATCAATTTCAATTATTGGATGGGATCATTTCTTCTTAGGAATTGAAGTCTCACCGCTCTCATACTGAAGGTGTCTATACCTTCTTATCATAAAGGAAGACAGTGGTATATCATCATCCTCGTCTGAAATTTGTATTGGCTCATGGGGGTTTTCCTTAGTTGGATGCAACTTTATTCTTTTCAGAGTTGTCATCTCATTTTTGTTGGTCTAGAGGCATCTTGATTTCCTTACTGCTAGTACCCTATCATCTACGACCTCCACTTGATGACTTGGCTCTGGGATATCACCTTTCTTATTTTCCTCTAGGTCTTCCGAAATTCCTTCTACCAATGAGACCCATGTCCACTTTGTTTCTTGTAACGCATATTCCACTAGAATCCTGATCAGTCCATGGTGTGTGATGCTGGTGTTAGGGTTCGAACTAGCCTTTTCCTTCATACTCATTAGATCTAAAGACCATAAGAGGAAATAAGGCATGTTAAATTTTCTATGGTGCCGAAGATGGACGAGCAATTGGAAATGGTAACCATATAGGAGCTAGTACCTACCTTCACATGTGAAAAAATGTTGAATGCAATAGGCTACCTGCCTCCATGGCTCAATTAGTGAACTTCTTTGAACCCCTTCCAGCTGCTCATCGGTTCACTAAACACATTCATTTCTCAGAGCCACATACGATCCCATTCTCTCAAACCACGACTCTCCTTCTACTTTTAGTCCTGTCACCCTTTCTATTACTTTAGCCGTCGCTGGAATATTGATTCCCTGCACTTTAGCAACCGAATTCTTCAATGTGAGGGAAAATTCAAGCACGATACTAGCATCGAATTTGGGGAGATTCTCTTTGTAATCCATCCAACCCGCTTCTATGAAATTGTTGCAACCCTTGCATCTTTATAAACATATGTAGTATCAATAGGTTCATTCCTTATTGGTGGTCCACCCATGGTTCTTTCTTGAATTCTATCCCCACGATGAAGGATGATTTGTTTAATGAAGATCACTGTGCCGAGGAAAAAAAAGGCTGAAAATACTATTAAGGAGAAGGTCACGGTCTACAGGCCCAGGCTACTAACTTTGAAAAGGTGATAATATCATGAAGAGGTAGATGTCCCGAAGGAAAGTTACTATCTATGAAATGATGGTTCATGAAGGGATTTATGGCTTTTCAAACAAAAATCTCAGAATGATTGCTCCTATACGAATGACCGTTTATAGCTAATCATGAGATCGAATCCATATGTGTGACTCTACTCTGGGAAATAATGGATCACGAACCCATTTAATTTGATGAGATATATTAATGATGAAAATCTTGATCAGTAAAGTAACAATTATGATAGTTTGTGTGAACTTATGATGGCTTCCCCCCCACTCATGATAGAGCTAGTCCCCTGGCGAAAAGGATCAATAGAAAAAACTTAGATACTAGAAAAAGTCTAGAATAAATATCTTTTTATCCTTTATTCATATTCAAATAAGGTTTAAGAAAGAAAAATATACTTGCCACTTACCTATGAGTTATCCATTTGAAGAATAATCACTCAGACACTGCAGATGGTGATGCTGTGAATAAGCGCACTGCAGATGTCGTAGATGATAATGCTTATAAGGGAGTGCTTGTAATTATTGTGGAAAATGTAAATAAGAGTGTTGTAGATGGTCTGCTGGAACAATGGAAATGCTAGAGAATTGAGTATGTTGTAGATGTTGTGGAATAAAATGTAAAGATGAGGATGCTGCAGATGGTGGAAGTGCTGGAAATCTTAGGTCTATGCCTGAAAAAAAATATTAAAGTTCTTAGTATTAAGATTTGTAACCTTTGGGGGATATGTAGCCAAGATGACCTTGTAACTTGAGTTCTTCTAATTGTAGAATTAGAATCCCAAATCAATTAAATGAGAAATATCTGTAAACCAAAATTATTTGCAGAGAAAAAAATAAACATGCCCCAATTTTATTTTTATTTTTTATTTTTTCGTTTTTATTCAAGCAATTCCTGCTAGAATCCTGGTTTTTAGGAAATACCCACTTGATTGCGCCAAAAAATTGGTTTTCACAGTCAAGCTTTTGTCTTAACCATCCTTTCTTCTTCTCTCTTTTTCTTGAAACTGGGAGCTAGAGAACTGGTTTCCCTCATTTCCAAGTCTTATGATGCCAGCAAGCTGGTTTTCGCTATAGGAAAATTTTATTATTATTATTATTATTATTATTATTATTATTATTATTATTATTATATAAAGTATTAGATGTATATCATTCAGTGGCAGATGTAGAAGGAAGAACCTTCTGATCTACGACCTGAAATTATGAAAGGGAAACAACTTATTTGATAAAAGTCTCCCTTGAAACTAGTTTCTGATAGATTCTGACCTGATGACCATCGGAAAGCAATGGGATCCTCTCCTCATCCATAGTTTTGAACAACATAGTGCCATTGTCATAAACAATGTCTACTTCATATGGGCCCATGCACCTTGTTCATACTTTACCTTTAAATTTCTCAAACCTGGACTCATAAAGTAAGGTCCAATCTCCCTTTTGAAATGATTTTTTTTTTATCAACTTATTGTTCCATCTAGATCGCTACTGTTGAACAAAAACGGTTTGATGAACATACTCCAAACGATATTCATTCAATTCATTAAGTAGATTTAGGCGATGCTATTGTGCTTGAGTGAGATCTAATCCTATTTCCAGAGAAGTCCTAAGAGTTTTGATCTCAAATTCAATAGGAAAAATAAAATTCTTACCATAAACCAATTCATAAGGAGTATGCCCAGTTGTATTCCTCCAGGTGGATTTGTAAGCCCACAAGGCTTCAAGAAGCTTGGAAGCCCAATTTGTTCAATGGAGATTTACAGTCTTCGTCATGATTGACTCTACTACTTTATTTGTGCTTTCAACCTGTCCATTAGCTTGAGGATTATAAGGGGAGTTAATCCTATGTTTGATTCCATATTGTTGAGTTAGCTCCTGGATCAATTGAGAGGTGAATTGTGAGCACCCATCTGTCACTATCTCCTGAGGAATCCCATAACGAACAAAAACCTCTTCAAATAAGAAATCTACTACAACTTGCTCTGTAGCCCTTGTGACAGCCTTTGCCTCAACCCATTTTGTGACGTAATCTGTACATACCAAGATGTGAACTTTGGAACGAGATGGGGGGTTGATAATCCCCACAAAGTCCAAGGCCCATTCTTCAAAAGGTTCGATCACAAGTTGGGTCTGAAGTGACATCTCGTCAGCTCTCCCAGGCTACCCCATTCTCTGATAAATATCACAACTTTTTGCATATTTCTTGTCATCTCGAAACATGGTAGGCCATTAGTAACCCATCCTCAAGAATTTATGCCCTGTCCTCTTATCTGCAAAATGACCTCCACAAGGCTCGTCATGGCAAGCCTTAAGGATGTCATAAACTTCTTCATTTATTACACAGCACTGAATAATCATATCCGACCCTATTAAGAAGAGGAAGCCATCAATCCATGAGTAATGGGAACTTTGTCTAATGATGTGCTTTTGTTCTCTTGGAGAAAGATGACTAGGAAGTTTCCTTGCAACCAAGTAATAAGCAACATCTGCTTACCAAGGTGTGTTAGTCGAAATTGCAAAAAGATGTTCATTAGGAAATTTATCTTCACTTGGAATAGGATCAAGTTATCATTGTTAAGGTGGTAAATAAAGTCTACAACAAAACTATTTTTAAACCTCACAAAACCATCAAACAATTACTTCTTTGTGTCAAATCCAAATATAATCCCTTTCTCTCTGAAGGGGTCTACACAATCCCTTGTTCTTGTGATAAATCTTATATAGGACAAACTGGTAGAACCATCCAAGCCCAGACCAAGGAACACATCGTGGACACTAGTCACAACCGCCTTAAAAAATCGTCGATAACCGAGCACTCCTTCAACTCGAAACATCTTATTTTATTTGACCAAACCAAAATTCTTTCTTCCACCTCTCACTATAACTCGCGCCTTATAAGAGAGGCCATAGAAATTGAGAAAAATCCTGAAAATTTTAACAGAGAAGACAACTATAAACTCAGTCAATCTTGGAAACCCTTAATCCATCACTTAACCCATTAACTTATTTTTCTTCCTCGCTCCTGACCACCCTCCATCTCTTCTTCAAAAAATTTAATTTCATCTTAAATTATTTTCAATTTATTTTATTATTGCTCTCTGCTTCATCATTTAATTCCTTCTCATTTCATTTTATTATTATTTAAATTAATTTAACCCTTCGAGAAAACTATTTCAAACTCGTTTATTCCTCTTTCAATTCCCCCCCCCTTATTTTTGTTTTTTTTTAAATTTAAATTTAAATTTTATCTTAATTCTTTAACCCCCTAATTAACTAAATTTCTCTTTTTATTTAATCTATGTTTTCCTATTTCATTGCTTAAATAGTTTTTAATTTTTTATTATTATATGCCCTTCATTTCTTATTCCAAGTTCTTTTATTTTAGTTTAACGGTTAATATTCCTTTTAATTCTCTTTCATTTTAACCACATTATTATAAAAGTCCCCCCTTTTTCTTATTTCCCATTATTAATTATTATTAATTCAATAGTTATTAACGTGTTCAAATAACCCTAATTCAAACTTTACCACCGATTGTTTCCTTTAATATCCATGCTTATATTAATTAATTAATTAATTTGGGGATTCCACCAACCATTCATCTCAATGGTTAAATCCTTGCTTATCCTTATATATATATGTTGTATATTCTTTTCTATCTATCATACCTTCAAGTCTACCCTCGATGATGGGTGGAGTGTCCACTTGAAACGTTGGGACACAAATCTCTTACACAGTGCTTTCCAGAAACTTCCATCACAACATTTTCCTTACCAGGTTTATCAATGATAGTGATATCAAATTCTTGCAAAAGCAATATCCATCTAATCATTCTAGCATTGGTGACTAATTTATTCATAAAGTAACGAATTGTTGAATGATTAGTATCGACAAATACTTGATAGCTTGTGATATAATGGCAAATTTTTTAATTGCATGTACTAAGGCTAAAAACTCTTTTTTCTATTACCATGTAATTTAGTTCAACTGGAGACAAATTATTACTGATGAAGTAAATAACGTAAGGATTATTTTCTTCCTGCTGGCCTAATATTGCACCGATAGATGAATCTAACGCATTAGTGTAAATATGAAATGGTAAAGACCAATCAAAGCCCCTTAGGACCGGGGCTTCTGATAATTTTTCTTTTAAAATTGTAAAAGTTGATTAGCATTCATCAGTCCAACAAAAATCCATGTCCTTAGAAAGTAATGCAAACAATGGTGATGCTAATTTAGTAAAGTGTTCAATAAATATATGATAGTATCCCGCATGTCCAAGAAGAATCTGTACCTCTTTTTGTGTTTTAAGAGCCGATAGATTGATAATTACCTTAATATTTTCTAGATCCACCTTAATCCCCTCAATAGAGATATGATGCCCCAATACTATACCTTGTGTAAGGATCATGTGTAATTTGACACTGCTAAGACATAGGTGATTTTCTCTGCATCGAATAAGTTTTTTCTTTAAATTATCCAAAGCTTCTTCAAATTTATTACCGTACATCGTAAAATCACCATGTAGATTTCAGCACAGTCATGGAGTAAATCAGAAAAGATGCCTAATAGAGCCCTTGGAAAAGTGGCTGGTGTGTTACGTAGCCCAAAAGGTAACACCCTATAAGCAAAAGAACCTAGGGACATGTGAAAGTAGTTTTATCTTGGTCCTCAAGGGCAATCTGGATGTGGTTGTATCCACTAAACCCATCAAGGAAAGAAAAATACTTCTTCCCTGCTAAAGTATCAAGAACTTGGTCAATAAAAGGTAACTTAGGGAAATGATATTTTTTATTAGCTTTATTTAATTCCCTATAATCAACACAAATTCTCCATTTCCCGTTTTTCTTGGGAATAATTACCAAAGGTGAGACCCATCGGCTATCATAAATGGGGTAGATAAAATTTGCATTCAAGATTTTTTGGAGTTCCTCTTTCACTGTATCTCTTAAAAGAGGATTCTTCCGGCATTGGGGTTGTCTAACTGGTCAGGAATTCGAATGAATATAAATATGATGGGTACACAGATCAGGGTGTATTCCCTTCATGTTTGTGTACTCCCATGCAAATGCTTCCTTCTGCTCTCTTAGAAGATAAATCAATTGTTCCTTTTGCTCAGGAAGTAATTGTGAGTTGATATTCAAAAAATTACCTGACTCAATTTCTACTGGTATACTGGTTAAATTAGTTCCAGGGCAGAGAATTGGGGTTGGAATATCTATAGGAAATTCTTCTACATGTAATTCCTGAGTAGAGGATTGCATGATCGCTTCTAGGAACTGGGAGTTCGATTGAGAGGATGAAGTAGGATGGCTAACAAAGACACTGGTTGGATCATCCTTAGTATCATCTTTAAATGATAATTATTTTTCAATTGTTAATACAGGTTGCATAAGTTGTGTCTATCCTCACTCTTCTCCTATCGAGAAAGGTTCTTCATATTCTGTGCTAGGTTGAGCAGGGGAGTATAATGTAAAGTTATTAGTAGAGTCCCCATGGGATATGGTCATATTTCCATATCTGCAGCTAATGTAAGCATCTATTGTAGCTAGCCATGGACTGCCAAGTATGAGAGGGTGTCCTCCCAACTGTGTTTTAGGCTACAGACCCATGAATTTGGAGGGGTATTCCGAGGAATCCAATGAGATAACTATATACTCAAGGACCCTTACCGGTCAAATGGTTGATCGATCAACTAACTCCAAGAAAGTATGGGTTCCTCTTGGATCGATTCCAAGTTTTTCAACCACTTTCATAGTCATTATGTTTATTGCAGTCCCAAGGTCTACCAAGACATTAGGGAGATGGGTGACCCTGATGTAGACACTCACCAACGGGTTTCCAGGGTATTTATACTTAGGGGCCACTACTTTTCCAAGCATGATATCAACTAACTTTCCAATGACATGTATGGTGGTGGGGTCTTTAGATTTTCTCCCTGGTTTCTTAGCACAAATTTCTTTAACAATTTTAGCATAAATAGGAATATCCCTTATTGCTTGAAATACAAGGATTTTGATGCATGAATTTCTTAGCTCTCCTAACAAATCAAAATTAGGTTGGGGTGAATCTCTTTCCATTCCTAACCTTTCAGGGAAAGGAGGAGATGGGGGAACTGCAACCTGATTAAGAGTTTGAGAGTTAGAGGCCTGAAGAGTTTCTGAGTGTTGTTGTTGTTCAAGTTTATATATATATGTTTTTTGGATCTCCTATTCTTGATATTCTGTGATATTTAGAGAATTCCCATGATCCAACACTCTTCTATATCTTAGGGTGATTTCTTGACATTCCACCACAGAGACATAGTAGGTGGGAAATCCTTGAGTGTCAACAAGATATGCTAGATTACTCATCTTATTGTTGTTAGGATTTGGGGTGGGTTGTGCAGGAAGTTGTGAGCATGGAGGGGCATTTGGAGGAGGATGCAATTGGAGTGGCTGAGATAGTTGCGTAGGGTTATGTGGGATACCTGCTAAAGGTCCCCTCCATCCCTCAGTCCAAGGATTATTTTGAGGCATCGAATCCTTCCATTTTGTCCAGGTTGGAGGGCGGTACCATTGGGAGGGATACTGCATATGGGGATTTGAAAATTGAACATTCTGTTAATTAAACCAGTAAGCATTTGAAAATTGCATGGTATCTTGTGGCATATTGTAGGCCTGGATGGCCAGGACCTTTTTGGAGCTACAAAGCAAACTGGTTCAGATTCAACCTTTTCCTCCTTAAAGACTCCTTTCAAGCTAGGTAGAGATGGACATTTATCAGTTGGGTAACTTTGTTCACATATTCCACGGACCTCAGGAAATTCCTTTAAAGGATGATTTTATCGACATTTTGGGTAGAAGACAACCATCGTTTTTTCTAAGTCTATCTGCTTCAGTTTTTCCTGAAATGCGTCAATCTGCGATGCTAATGAACTTAGAATTTCAATTTTAAAATTGTTCAACATATTACCTATCTTTGCTTGAGCGATTCCTTCTAAGGCTAATTTTTAAACCTTTGGTAATTCATCAAGAATTCCTTTTCCGAACTTGTCTATTCCTCTTGAGTACTTCCTACAGAGCTCAAATATTTGATCAAAAGTAGTCTTGGAAATGTTAGAAAAACAAGATCGCAGAGAAATAACAATAAACAAGATGCAAATATAAATCACATAAACAAAATACGAGAGAGACACCAATATATTTGGTTCACCTAATCTAGGATACGCCCACGGATAAATTGCAAGTCCTTTTATTATACTGTCCAACAAATGAAGGGATACAACCTACAACACATTCGCTGGAACGTCCTCTTCACTTTCTCACGGTCTCTCTCACACAATCACACATCTTTACAATGCTACAATACACAGGCGTATTACAATGCCTTCCTTTTAAAGATGGATTACCATGGGAAAATACTATGGGACACCCAATACCATGGGCACGTAAATTACCCATTATTGACCAAGTCATGACTATGAAATTACAACATTTTATAAGGCATTTTTTTTCTTCTTCTGAAATTTCCACTATAGGGGTGTTGCCCTCGAACCCATGCCAGGGGGGGGCTCCCAAATTAGTCTCTGCCCCCCTGTACCCCCCATGGCAACTATTTTGGAGGGGGAATTGCCCCCCAAACCCCCCCATCATGGGTTGGGATATAGACACGACTGAAACATGACCTCTGAATAAGGAAGATCAGGCTCCACAACCAACAATCTCCCACTTGGAGACTGATCACAACAACTCAACCGCTGCTGCACTTGCTAGACTATGCTTTGAACCTTGGATCTGGAAAATTTCTCATCTTCATATTCATGCTTTAAGTCCAACTGAAATCGAGAAGGAAATTAGTTTCTCTCTTTTTACCACCTTTGTTAACATGACTATAGGATTATGGCTAGTGTGTATATTTTCTAGCTTCAACAGTTCATCTTCCAGAACAGATTGTATGAATGGTACTTGATCTGCATATGTTTAGTCTTAGAATGGAAGGCTAAGTTATTTGCAATATGAATGACATTTTGGCTGTCACTGTACAACCTGCTATTCTCCCGCTTCTTACCCAAATCATCTCTTTACTAGCCTCTATAGCAGCAACATACTCTGCTTCCATTGTTGAAAGTGAAACAACCTTTTGTAGTTTCAAAATCCAACTTACTGTTGTTCCACCTATAGTAAAGACATATCCTATGGTGCTCCTCCTGCTATCTTTATCACCTGCAATATCTGCATCAACATATCCATGTAGAATAGTGTTTGAACATCCAAAACATAATGCACGAGTGGTAGTACCTCTCAAATACATGAGAATCCACTGTACTTCCTTCCAATGTTCTTTTCCTAGATTGTTCATATACCTGCTCACAACTCCCATTATGTGTTCAATATCTGGTCTTGTGCACACCATGGCATACATCAAGCTTCCAACTAATGATGAATAGGGAACCATGGACATGTAATCTATCTATTCTCGTGTCTTGGGACACATCTCCTTACTTAGTGTGAAATGGTTGGCCAAATGTGTACTAACTAGTTTTGCATTCTGCATTCTAAACCTCTCCAACACCTTTTGTATATACTCACCCCGAGACAATGTCAATTTTTTATATTTCCCATCTCTTGTTATTCTCATACCAAGGATTTGCTTTGCAACACCCAAATCCTTCATCGCAAATGAATTAGCTAACTTCCTTTTGAGCACATTTATATCCTACATGTTAATTAGACGTGATTGGATAGATAATTTACTTATTATTTCCAAATGGTCAACTAAGTTTTTTCCTTTCTGTACGAGAGTAAAAATGTAGACTAGGGTTTCTAGTTAGATTACGAGGTGGATTACCAGGCACCTTACTAGTATAACTAGCATCAAAAGAGTGGTTCAAGAGTCAGACTAGCCATTTACTAAGAGCCATTATGTATACAATAGTCAATACGTTTCCATGTTGGAGAACTAGGTCAATTACGAGGTGAAGGTCGATGACTAAATTACTAGGTCAATATACGTGGTGGATAAGTCTATGGTTAAACCCATTATGTTATTCATTAAATAATCTGCCTATCTTTTATTATCTATATCACCGAGATAACCTATACCTAGAGAAGCTACAACTAGCGAATGGCTTCCTGGCTAGAACCAAATAAATATTTATCACCGTAATGGATGAATTATCCCTAGATAACTGGATAAACTATATCTAGATGAATGGGTCGATAGGAGTGGGTCTATATGATTATATTATATATAGCAAGTAGATTACTCTATCAAGTGGATGACTTCTTAATTCCTCGTTGTTCCTCAAGGATTCACCTACTTTTAACTAGATATTCAACTAAAACTCCCTAGCCCCACAGCCAACTAATCTGTATACCTGCAGTACAGATTAAACCATAGGTTGCATCGAACAGGTAAAATCCCGAAGGCTGGGCTCCTTTACCCTCACTGTAGTTAATTGGTGGAGAATGTCATGTACGGCTATAAGGATTAATGGCTCCTCAACAGAGTCAGCCTGGTTCAGATACGGTTAATCTCTAGAGCTCCTATCTTCCTTTACTAATTGGAGCTCTAGAGTGATAAGCTACATATACTAAAAAGATGCAAAATATTCTCTAGTATGGTCATGGAGCCCAATAGGACCCTGCAACAAGAATGTCAGCCACATACAATAACAAGATAATATATCTTCCATTATCTAGCCTCTTGAAATAAACACAATGGTCGAAATGACATCTACTATAACCTTGTTCTATCATAAACCTGCTAAACTTCAAATACCACTGCCTTGGAGCTTGCTTCAATCCATATAATCTCTTCTTCAACCTGCATACCAAATTCTCCTTCCCTTTGAACTCATACCCATATGGATGCTACATATAAATCTCTTCCTCCAAATCCTCATAGAGAAACGTTGTTTTTACATCTAACTGTTCAAGATGCAAATATTCTACTGCCACTAGACATAAAATAGTTCTAATTGATATCATTTTAACAACAGGAGAAAATATTTCATCAAAATATATACCTTTCTTCTGTGCAAACCCCTTTACAACAACTCTGTCCTTGTACCACTTCTTTCCTCCATATTCTTCCTTCAACCTGTAAACCCATTTATTTCGCAATACTCTTTTACTAGCAAAAAACTGAACCAAATCCCAAGTCTGGTTTCTTACCAATGAGTCCATCTCCTCATTCATGCCTTTCTCCCACTTCTTTCTAGTTTCCACCTGCATTGCTTCTTCATAACATTCTAGTTCACCAGAATCAATCATCAATAAATAATACATTGAAGGAGATAATCGTTCAGGGGGTTTACTTAACTTGGTATATATTCTAACACTTGTAGGAGTTTGAGGTACCTGCTGTTGTTCTTGATTTTCCAGCACCTTTAGAACTTCATTTTCTTTGATTTCATCAAGCATTGTGTGCTCTGTGTTTTCCTTTTCCTATCTATTTCCCTGTAATTGATCTTTATACATGAAATTTTTATTGAATGCCACATCTCTACTCCTAATGATTTTTTTATTTTCATAATCCCATAAGCAATAACCGAAATCATCAACCCCGTATCCAATAAAGGTACATTTCTTGGATTTAGCCTCAAGCTTTGTTATATTTTATTTATCAATATGGACAAGTGCTTCACAACCAAAACTTCTTAGAAAATAGTAGTTTACCTTTTTACCTGTCCATGCCTTTTTTGGAATACCACCATCCAAAGCACTTGAAGGCCCTCTGTTTAATAAGTAAACATTAGTATCTACATCATCTTCCCAAAAATGTAAGGGAAACCCTTCATGTAATCTCATACACCTTTCACGCTCCATTATTGTTCTGTTCATCCTTTCTGACACACCATTTTCTTATGGTGTTCCTAGGACTATCTTCTCTCTATGAATCCCATGGTATGAACAGTAACTATTAAATTGCTTGCTGCGATACTCACCTCCATTATCAGATTTGAGACACTTCAACCTTTTTCCTGTCTCATTCTCAACCAAAGCTTTCCATTTCTTTAAAGTAGCAAACACATCAGATTTATGTCTAATGCAATAAACCCAAGCATTTCTAGTTGCATCATCAATAAAAGTAACATAATAACGAGAGCCGCCAAGAGATTCTACCTGAGTCGGTCCCCATACATATGTATGTACAAACTCTAACTTTTCAATCTTCCCCCATTTCCCAACCCTGAGAAATATGACTCTCTTTTGTTTTCCATAAACATAGTTCTTACAAAATTTCAAACTTACCTGCTTCAGATCTGGCAGCAACTTCCTTGAGTGGAGAATCTGCATCCCCTTCTCACTCATGTCGCCAAGCCTATGATGCCACGATGTTGTATCTGTTCCTATGGAAGCTAAAGAGATAGAGAAGTCAGTATTATGATGACATAAATACAAAGTACCTATCGTGTATCATTTTTCTATCACCATTGATCATTTAGTGATCTTCCACTGCGTTTCTCCAAATGTATATAAACAACCACCGTCTCCCAACTACCCTGTTAAGATCAGATTTATTTTCATAGTAGGAATATTCCTTACATATTTCAACATCCATTCGCCATGTTTTAACTTTATATGTACCTTACCCATTCTAACAATTTTACATGGTTCATCATCACCCAATAAAACATGTCCAAAATCGCTTGGAACATAATCATGAAATAATTTTCTATGGGGTGTAGCATGACATGAATCCCCTGAATATACTACCGAGTAATCACTACTATTATCTAATGCAAGAATCAAAGCATCTTGTAACACGTCACCTACTACATTTGCTTCCTGAGTAATCTCCTGCTACCCATCTCTTTTCTTCTTTAGAGATATCTAGTCTTTCTTCATATGTCCATTCTTTCCACAATTCCAGCACTCTATCTTTCCCAATATGGACTTGGATCTTCCATTCCTGGACTTGCTACAATTACCTAGGCTCTTTCCTCTTTCACTTTGTCTTCCCCTGCTCTCCATTGCCAATGCATTACCTGATGTATCACATGTGCTTTTCCTTTGCATTTTCTCGCTAAGAATAACACCGACAACATCATCAAATTTCAAAGTGTTTGAACCAAAGACAGAGTTACTTACAACCATGACCAAGCCATTTGAGCTTTCTGGCAATGAACACAAGATTAGAAGAGCCCTAACCTCATAATCAAAGTTCACTTTTATAGAACTTAGCTGACTTGTAATCGTATTAAATTCATTTAAATGATCAGCAACAGATCCATCTTCTGACATCTTCATATTAAATAAACACTTCATTAGAAATACCTTGTTGGAGGTCGAGGGTTTTTCATACAACTTACCCAATGCGCTCATCAGACTCTCCGTTGTATTTTCTTTTGAAAGATTGAAAGCCACTGATGAAGCTAGGAACAACCATATTGTTCCTAGTGCCTTTCTGTCAATAACATCCCATTCTTCGTCCTTCATAGTCGCAGGTTGTTTTTCTTTTCCTCCCAACAGGAGGAATAGATCCTTCTGGTACGGTTAGTCCTCCATTTGCATCTTCCATAACTGGTTGTTTTGGCCATTAAATTTCTTGGCCTTAAACTTTCCTTCTTCCACCATTGCTCCCACTCGAACCAGGAACCCTTATTTCCTATGAGTTTATCTGCCAAATAGACCTTTGGCTCTGATACCAATTGTTAGAAAAAAAAGATCACAGAGCAATAAAAATAAACAAGATGCAAATATAAATCACATAAACACAATACAAGAGAGACACCAATATATGTAGTTCACGGATAAATTGCTAGTCCTTTTATTATACTGTCCAACAAATGAAGGGATACAACATGCAACACATCCACTGCAACTTCCTCTTCACTTTCTCACAGTCTTTCTCACACAATTAGAGATATTTACATTGCTACAATACATGGCCGTATTACAATTCCTTCCTTTTAAAGAGGGATTACCATGGGAAAATACTATGGGACACCCAATACCATGGTCCCATAAAGCACCCATTATTGACCAAGTCATGACTATGAAATTACAACATTTTACAAGGCATTTTCCTGAATTTTTCGCTACGGGGGCGCTACCCCTGAACTTCTGCCAGGGGGGATCCCAAACTAGTCCCCCCTCCCCCAATGGACCCCCCATGATGACTATTTTGGGGGGGGGCAAGCCCCCCCCCAAAAAAAATCCCTTGTCATGGGATGAGATCCATAAATGGTTGAAACACGACCTATGAATAAGGAAGATCAGGATCCAAAACCAATAAGAAATATCACCTTCCCCCATCATATTTAAGATATCAACATATTCATCCTTCAATCCTCTGATAAAAATTGTTTTACATGTTTCCCTTATCTAATTTTCTATGTCAAGATCTCTGTAAATTATAGAAAAATATTTCAGCATAGTCTTCTAGAGTTTCATTATCATGTTGTGTCATTCTAAATATTTATTCCCGTAGGTCCTTGGCATTACAATAATCATGTTACTTTTCGAGGAAGTCCTTTCTCGTATCATCCCGTGTGTGAATAGTATGCCCCCCCCAGTCCCATAAACCATCATAATGCTATGTTTTTCAATGTAGCAGGAAACCGTTTCAATTTATGTGCATCTGAGAGATAATCATAGCTACGACATAATACATCAAATTAAAAAAGGAAGGCATTGGGATCTTCTAAGACCAAACCACGGAAAATAGGCAGAGCTGAAAGTGGAATGTTCTTCATAGGTGCTTCACCTCCGATAGTTCCAATATGGAAATCAAATGTAACATTTGACCCTACATTTTCTTCATCTTCCATTGTGTCTTCTGAAGTTTTTGAAGCTTCCTGAAAATGAATGTTCTCACTTACCCTTCATGCATGTAGAGATCCTTCTGGAGTGTGAACGGGGTTATCTATTGCTTCAGATTCTTGATCACTATATCCAAAATGCTCTATGATCAGCTCGTTTGTCGCCACCTTTGTAATAGGGGGCCTTTCAAATTCAGCTGATGCAAAGGAGGATGCAATGATATGTAAGGAAGGAAGTTCATGTTTGTGGTTATTCAGCCTTCCTCTTCCTCTTCCCCTTCTTCCTGCAACACAGTTAGTATTGGGGGTACCTCTTATTCGAGGTGTTGTAAAAGGGGAAGTAATAATTCTACCGGCACTGCGTGAATTTATTCCACGAGTCATGCATTCTACATAATTCAAGAATAGGGATAGAAGAGTGCACCGATAAAAAAATTAGGGGTGCGTGCACAGGTTCTTACCTCTTGTCTTAGGGGCTCTCCTTTACCCTACACTTTAGACCATGTTATGAATATAGTTCTAGAAAGAAAACATTCAATACCAAATGAAACTATTATACCATTGATAGCCTCCCCGGCAACAACCCCAAAATGTCGGTGCAAATCAATGTCTTTTCAGCACATCAAGATCACTCAATTATTAATCATCAACCAAGGTCATTCTGTCTTTTAAAGGCTATCTGCAAAATCTATGCCAGTGATAAAGAATGGTCAATTTAATTCAAAAGAAACTCACTCTAGCAAATTTTATAAAATTCTCACATTCATTCACACTTATCCACAACCTTCTTTAACTCTCCTAAATCAGATAAGAAATCTTGAATTCAAAACTGTAGTGATCAGCCACATCTAACTTCTCACATATGCTATGAATGTGATGGAGGACAAGTTAAATTTATGTTGCAGGTTTTGTTTGTGACAATCAAAATATAGGAAAGAAATCAACAAATCCAAAACTTATCATCCAACCATAACAAAGAGAGATTAACCCGAATCAGCCCTAGGAGAGATATGAGTTTAGCTACTTAGTTCTATGGAGGATTCCTGGTTTGTCTTTAAACAAAAATCCACACTTAAGAATTCATGCTTCCAAAATAACTTACAACTAATTAAAATTTATAGCCACACAGATTTTCCTACACAACCTACTAAACGATTATTTAGTGCTTTTAAAGAAATGAAACTACAATTCTACGGGTTGTACTTGACCTCTACTGAGGGGGCCCTTCTCACTTCGATCAAGCACAACACAGTCCACAAATGAATTTAAAGCATACTAACCACTCATGCACTTCACAATGGGACATAATCAAAAGCTGGATAGAAAGTCACAATAATGCACTTTATTTTAATAATCAGGTGTATGTCCTCAGTCTTACATCAAATACATATTTATACATAAATGAGAAAAGAGCATGGTTGACTCAATAGAGTTGAATTGCTTATAGTAAGCGTAACTGCAAATCCAAAAATAAATTACTTAGCCCACGAAATCGGAACTGTTGCTAATCTTGAGGAACTAATCAAATCGGCATCCAAAATAAGGTGGCTTCAATGAGCTTTGAAAATCAGCTCCCATGATCCTTGGGTCCACATAAGCGAAACAAAGTATTATCTTCGATCTTGTCTTCACTCATTCATAACCAGTCCTTTGATGATCCATAGAAGTATGGATATCGTGGATCAACCCAATGATAGACAGTTATTGCATGGAGAGAAGCAAAACTATCGGGCTTGTTTTCAAAATAGGATCTGCAGCCTCATCATGAAAATCCATGATAGGATCTGCAGCTTGATTTTAAAAAATGTATCCTTTCACTTGGAACCTACATGATAAGCTCAATAGGTAGCGACAAGTGCATCTTTTACATCTGAAACCTATTCAAACATGAAATTCAAGATGAAAGAATACAAATGCCAAAACCTATGCCAAAATCCACAAAAAATGGGTGACTAAGTTGCAAGCAAGTAATTAGTAGTGACGAAAATATAAGGAAGTGAAGGTCATAATAAAGGAATATCCCACACTCAACATAGGTATCCAAAATTTCAATCTCTTGCAGGTGTGCCTTCCAGCTTCAACTGTTTCTCATATTCATATCCGGTCATGATGGCTTGGTTGCCAAAGGATATCCTTATTTCAACTTTTCCATTGGACATGTGGATTGAATGGCCTTGTTGCCAAATTTATATAATAGACAAGTTTCTTTGCATCTCTGGAAGATAGAGAACATTATGCAACATAAAGTCAAGGAATCCAAGAAATTTGAGCCTGATGGAGCCAATTCCCTTAATCTTGAGGCTGGACTTATTTGCAAAATACACTACATCATCTACATTGTCATCCAATTCTTCAAAAAAAATCTCTTCTAAATGTCATATGGCAAGTTGCGTCAGTGTCAAGTAGCTAGGTATCTCTCCAAGATGCAAATGAAGTGTTGAAAAAAACTTCATTTATGCCAACATCACAATGTGCAACAATAGAATGAGAAAATTCAAGGGCTTTAACTGATCCAAAAGCTTTAGCTTTTTTTTTTGTTCTTCTCTATGATCTTCTCCCATGAAATTTTGCATGTCCATCTCTGCCACAACAAACACAATGAATATCATGTCTCTTTCCATGGTAATGTATGCCCCCCTGCCTCTGAAAGTCTCTCTTCTTCGTCCTCTTTTACTGAGCTTTGCAACATGCTTAAAACTTTGCAATATAATGCTGCCTCTGCAAAATGCTTAGAACTTTGCAATATAATGCTACCTCTGCAACAATACAATCTTTGCTATCTATAAGCTTTTCAAGGAGGTTATGTAAGCTACACTACAACCAGAAATTTGATCTCTGTATTACAATAATCTATGTGCAGGGAGCTTACACTCTACAAGCTCTTCAATCTTATAATCTTTGTGTCTAGTTCTACAATCTACAAGATCTTACAATACATTCTTTTCAAGCTACAACAATATAAGTTACATGTAAAAAATGATTACAAATAGCAGATTTGAGATACAACTAGTAGATCTCTGTGTATTACCATAAGAGAGTATTGTAATACATAATGAGGTGAGATGGTGGTCATGTTCTCCAATTCCATGAAGAGGGATACGACTACCTTTGTCTTGAACGATTGTCTCTTTATTGTTAAGGTCCTCTGAAAGTTTATAAGTTCTTCCCTCTTGCACTGCACTCAGCTCAACAATGGACTTTGGTTCTCACATAGAGATTCTGTAGAGAATAAACCTTGTAGATGTCCATGCATAGTTCAATGCAAACTATGATACCATAGAACACCCACGCAGCCTTCATGCAAAGATAATTAGAGGTCATGGGTTCAAGCTCCCACGCAGAGGATGTAAAGATACTTACGCAACTTTTCAATAGATGAATATTCCAATGTATGCTGGCATGCAGAGGGAGAAGATATACACATAGAGGGAAATACAATGTTGTAGAGAGGACTCGGCAGAGGGGACGTCAACAAAGCCAACAAAAACACACACTGAAACTTGCAAAGATTTTAAGCTCAACCAGGTTGAATCTGTGGCCGTGCATAGGAGAATGCAGAGAATGGCCGCAGAGAGGACACGTCTGACCACGACAGAGGAGGAGAAGTCTGGAGGTAGAGAATTATGATCTCGACGGAGGAGGAGAGGTCTGGAAATGAAATGCTACACAAGGAAAAAAGACTCAGGTTGCGGGTTCTTACGATTTGATGCACAGATACCAATAACCGATACCACGAGTAGCAATACCAATAACTTGAGTACGGTCGCGGGAGGTCATAAATAGAAGACAGCGTGAATTCACATAGAATACACACCACCAATCCTCACGCAGACTCCAACAGACGCAGAGTACCACACAATGAAGAGTGAGACATTCAAACAAAAGAGAATGGAGAAATCCATATTAGGGTTTGCAGACCAGGGATGGTAGAGAGTCGCAGAGAATATGCCAAGGAGCACAGAAAGACAGTAGAATTGACGAGGATAGAACTGTAGTTATGATAGCCCAAGCTCTGATACCACTGAATCACTGACAAGTCTAGTAAGAATTATCATTGAGCATAATAATTTATTTATACATTAGTATGACTCTTGGCTTTTAACTTCCAAAAGGATATATAGATAACTCTTCACCTTATTCACTAATTGAAACTCAAGCAAATATTTACTATAAAAGGAACCATAATTCCATAGGATTAGCCTTCCAACAATAAAAGCCTCTGATAGCAAAACTCTAGCCATAAATAAATCATTGTGCCTTGCACTTATTCTCTTCAAAATTGCAATGCAAATTAGACAAAACCAACTCACTATGTCCTAAAAGGAAACTATGGATGGCTACATACTTCTATAGAGTTGTCCTTCTTTCTCCGCTCTACTTTGTTATCTTTGTTACCCTTTTTGCATTTCTTTGCTATGGAACCACAATCTATACAATAGGACTCAAACCCCTTGGTCTCTTAGTGGCTAGGGATTTAACTTATATTTTCCATTAAATTAGATATTTTTCCTCCTCGATGTTAGGGTTAGGGTTTTGGTTTCTTTTCAATATTTTGAAATATTTTTGGAAAGCCTTATGTTTTTAGCCCCACATGCATGAGTAACATGGGTTGACATGGATTTTACTTGCCACAAAAGTGGATAAAATGATGTACTTCAACGTGTGGAGAGCATATATTTCTCATACATAATTTTATTGAGGTGTTATTTGGTTTGTTGGAAAGCTCTTGATGTGATCTATACAATTCTTTGTACAACATAAAACCCTAAGGGTTTTTGATGCACCAAGGACACAAATTGTTGTTAAGGCTCAAAACAAACTCTAGAAGTTCAAGACCTAAAATCATTAAAACTAGAATTTGTCATGAGACGACCCTTACAAGGTAATAATTTTGGTTTTCCCACTCCATTAAAGAAATAAAGAAGGAAAAACAAATACACTAATCCATTATGATCATACATCCTCATTTTAGGAGTCATTTGATCTTGCCATTTAAGCTCTAATAAAGAAACAGTAAACAAGTTCATTCTACTTTATCATTGCAGTGTCTACCTTGCTTCTCTTGGAATTGCTTGAACTTACTGCTTCATCTCTTTTGATGAAAGCTACTCTAAGGTTGATATGAATCCCTACTAAACACTTCCCTTATCATCTTACCAACCTATGATAGAGTTAAAATGCCACTCTCTGGTGTCTTTCGTTTTTCCATATACTAGTCACAATGGAATTTATACTTGAGCGATGTACTCGTATGGTGCTCTTACACTCTTGTAACATGCCCCTCCATCCTTAAATGCTTCCCATATTGTGTGTTGCTCAAGCGTTATATATATACCTTCCTTTTTGTTCATACAATGCACCAAACCGGGTGTTTGCATATGGGTGAAAACGCGAAGCTGGGAAACAATTCCATGACAAAAACGTGAAACTGGGAAAGAGGGCGTGCGGATGAATAGGGGAAAAAAATTCAACCTGAAACTCTCGGCCTAGAGTTTTTTAAACTCTAGGCCGAGAGTTTTGAGAGTTAAAACTCTCGGCCGAGAGTTTAAAAAAACTCTAGGCCGAGAGTTTGAACCAATCCACGCGCTATATTTTTAAAAAAACTCTCGGATGAGAGTTTGAACTAAACTCTCGGCTGAGAGTTCGGAAGACATTTTCTCGCCTAAGAGTTTCTGGTCAACAATTCCAGCACCATTTCTGCAGAATTCAGAAATGTGTCACTTTAACAAGGTCGGACCACTGCAAAACATGAAAATTACATGTCGGCGTTTATACCAATAGATTCATCATTCAATCTACTTTCTCATAATATATATATATTTTTTAATTTCATTTAGGATTACTATTTTTTACTAATTTTTTACTAAACTTTATCATTAAAAAATTTAGTGACTGAAAAATCAGTCACAATGAAAATTCAATATCATCACAATGATGAAGCCAAAAAAATTTAAAAAAAATGAAAGGATGTTCCTTGAAGTGTCCTCTTCAATGGGTTGGTTTTAGTTTGTTTGATAAGAGTCACATTTGAAAGAAAATGCGAAGACAAAAACATGTGTCGATAATGCACCATTTTCTGAACATACGTTGTTTCGATAAATAATAAAAAATAGTTTTCAAGTCTTAAAAAACTCAAAATATAGTCCAGGATCCAGTGTAGTGTGTGTAGATTATGAGCCTACAATTTTTTTCCCTAAAATGAATCGTCGTCAACACAGGTCACTCATTATCCATACCTAAAATTTTCAAGAACATGTCGTATGTTGACAACACATTTGTCCCACGATATGTCCATACAATTTTTTTTTTTTAAATATGAGTAGAAAGCTAATTCAATTCTCTAAAACCTTTGTGTTTACCTCAAGTTGAAATTCCTAAGGGAGATATGGGTTTGAAGAGGTCGAAGTTGAAAAACATAAAATTTAGCAGTTTTTTTTGTCAAAAACAAGCCAAAATTGTTTCCCAACTTCATGTTTTAACCCATATCAAATATAAATACATTAGATAGAAGATGTGGACGAACTTACATGATAAGGGTGCACATTATTGTTTGTTTATTTTTTCCACTCTTCATGTACGGATACACCTTGACTACGTGAAGTTGTTGATAGTTACCTTTCAACTTTCTTTTGCCCCTATTTTCAACAATTAGTGAAGTAGTGGCATTGCATGTAAATATTTTTTTTTACAAAAGGAAATATTGATAAAATAAACCAACGAATGCCAAAAACTTGCTACAAGATCACTTCCCAAAATTAGAGCTTCTATTCAATAGTTTCCCGTTGCACTTGGTTTTCTTTGTATGCTTGTGCCTAGGTGAAAACCCATTAAAAATTATTTTTTTGCTATTGCTTTGGATCTTCTTCAAGATGGATTTGTTTAACCTTCTTGAGGTTTTCATGCTTGCTACTCATGCTTTTACGTACATTGAAGTAGCATACATATTTAAATAAAATGTAGTTTATAATGGTCAATTAGATATTAGACTTAAGCATTAATAAAGTCACTTCTGACTTTATGTTATTTTGTGTTTTATGTTTTATGTCATTTTAGTTGATTTCTCGGTCTATCTCACATTATAAAGTGCATTGACTCAACCTCATAGTAACCCTATATAAGAAATATCTTGCTTTCTCATCTATGCAATACATTATGATAAATCTTTTGAGTTATTCTTGGTTGCTTTATGTGCTAGATTTATGTGATATGGTATCAAAGCTTAGCTAGAGCCTCAGAGACTGTGAGAGATGGATCAAGGGATCACTAACATAGCAGATAACAAGCCAAAATGGTTTTGTTGAAACTAGGTATAGTTTATATTTTTCTATTTTGAAGCAACATAATTTTTTTTAAGCGGAACCCCACAACTTGAGGTTCCATAGGAAATGTTTTTTTAAAAGATTGTATGCCAGCTACGGTATGACCATACAACCTTTGTCAATGCAACCACCATTTATTTTGGGTGTGTGATCCACTATACATGTATGGATTTGGTTTTCAACACTGTACAACTGTTGTATGATTCTATATGACAAATATCGTACAACTGTAGGGAAGTGAATTTGACAGTTTCCAAAATGACAAATTTGATTGTATGAATTAGTTTTTTTTTGTATGGATTGAGTTGTACAATATGATTTAAGATGCATTTGATTTACACATACAACTCTATGAAATCTAAACCATCAAACCATTGTACACTGTATGGATTGACCTATTCAATCGTACAAATAAGAAAATGAGGTCAATTTTGGACTGTACGGTCGATTTTAATAGTCAATTGGTAAAATTTCTCACTTATCTATCTAAGTCAATAAATTTAGGAGTAGAATGGATATCTTCTTACGTGAATTGTTGCTCAGATTTTAAGGTTTGGATGTTTTAGCTATCGATTTAGTGTTTTTTAGTAGATTTATAGAGAAATTAATTATTTTGGTGTTGATTTATACCAAATTTGGTTGTTTTTGAGCTATTTGAGAGTAGATTTGTCAATATTTGTGTGTTTTTAAGCTATTGGAGTGTAGATTAGGTGTTTACGAGGATGATTTTGAGCGTATTTGTCAAAATATGCATGATTTTGAGTTGTTTGTGGGTAGATTTATAATAAATCAGTGTGTTTATCATCAATATATGGTTGCTACAGTGGTTTAGAGGCGGTATCTAGTGGTTTGACAACTATTTTTCAGAATTTTATTATTTTTCGGTATATTTTACTACATTTGCGACTTATGGTTGTGGCCTCTTTAGCTAGCATGATGTCATAGTCTCATAATGAATTCAAAATTTCAAAGCATTAGTAGAAAAAGAGTCTCATTGTGTTATAACCACTCTTAGGTCTGATAATGGTGGATAATTTTTCTCCAACTACTTCAAGCATTTTTGTGTTAAACATGAGATCAAATTACAATAAACTACACCTTACACCACAATAGAATGGAGTGGATGAGAGACAAAATTGCACCATTGCAAAGATGGTCATATGTATGATGCAAAAAACTATGTTCCTAATAGATTTTTGGCCAAGGTAGTGTTAACAACAATATATTTTATGAATAGATCTCCAATGATGGAAGTGAAGAAGAAGATCCCTGAGAAAGCATGGTTTGGTAGGAAGCCTATAATTATTAATATTAAGGTTTTTGGTTCTATTGCATATGCCTGGGTTCTAGTTGAGAACATAAGCAACATAGAACATAGAAGCAGGAAATTGATGTTTTCAAGGTACAATAACATCCATAAAGCTTACAAGTTAATTCAATGTGGAAACCAATTAGTTGAGCTGTAGTAAAGATGTTGTATTTGATGAGAAAGTTGGACCTTTACAATCTTCTTATGAGTTCAAAATTATTGTGGAGTTTCCCATCATGTATCCATATTCAAGTGTTCAGCTTCAGATAGCTCCTCCTGAAATGGGGGGAACATTCTGAGAAGTCTCCTAGACCTAGTATGGTCATTTTTTATGCAATAGCCTGAATTAGAATTTGGATGACACATGTACAAGTAACCCAAGATATAACGATGGTACTTAATTGGATGAGGAGGTTACGAAGAAGAGATCCAAGTTGAGGCACAACAACATTGGAGATCTTTAAGCAATAGAAATGATTGCAAGATGATCATCGAGAAGAAAGAGAAAAAACAATCCAACATGGTTAACTTTTGTCTTATGTACAATGTTCATGAAGTATATGAACCACATGTGTTCAAAGAAGTGAAAGGGAGACCTGAATGAGAGAAGGCCATGAATTTTGAGCAATAAAGTTTGATGAAAAGTCAGACTTGGGATATCGCAAAACTTCCATAGGGAAGAAACACATTGGCTACAAATGGGTGTACAAGCTCAAGTACAAGGTAGATGGAACAATTGACAATCACAAGGAATGGTTGGTAGCAAAAATGTGCTCTCAGTAAGAGGGAATTGATTATGAAGAGAGCTTTGCTACTACAACAAATATGAGCACCATTGAACTAGTTCTATCATGGAAACATGATGTGGTTTGAAGATATATTAGATGGATGTGAAGAGTGCCTTCCTCCATGGATATTTGGAGGAAGAGGTCTATATGTATCAACCATAGAGGTTTGAGGTTTTATAGATGGATCATTTTGTTTGCAGATCAAAGAAGGCTCTCTATGGCTTGAAGCATGCACCCATAGCATGGTACATTGAGATTGACAGGTACTTGGTTGAACATGGGTTCTAGCAAAGTCATTCTGATGATATCCTATATGTCAAAAGAATTGGTAGTGGTAACATACTACTAGTCATTTATGTAGATCAAATCCAACATGAGTAAATATTTTGACATGATTGATATAGGTTTCCTATATCACTATTTCGGGGTAGAAGTTTAGTGAATAGGTAGCAATTTTTGTTGTCTCACAAAAAAAATAATATTAGGAGTTTGCTTGACAAGTTTAGAATGATAGATTTCAAGATCTCATCTACACCTATGGAGAAAGGGATGAAACTTTCAACCAATATCAACTTTGAGGAAATTAATGAGTTAGTTGACAAGCAACTAGTGGGTATATTGATATATCTTACAACCACTATACTTGATTTGGTTTATGCTATGAACTTGATTCATGATAGTGAAAAAATCATATCATTGAACTACAATGAAGAGGGTGTTGAATTTGTGAATGGGATGCTTGAATTTGGCATTCTGTACAATAGAATCAAAGATCCTAGTTTGTGTGGATATATAGATTCAAACTGTACATGTTGCATGGATAACAAAAAATCAACCCCCAAATATGTATTCAACCTTGGCATAGGTGCATCCGCATGGACCAACAAGAAGTAGTAGGTAGTAGCCCTTTCATAAATAGTAGGAAAATATCGAGTAGTGAAAGTAGCATCCGAGGTAGTTTGGATTAGTAGGATTCTGTCATTTTGTTGTAGCCACAATAGATCACACCATTTCCTATGAAAATGGTGGGACCTGTTTTAAATTTCCTACTCATTTGTTTCTAAGGTTCTTTCCTTAAGATATTTTTTCAATGTTCATTTTACACTTAACTACAAATTCACTCATCAAAATCTATTTTTAAAAGGATACTTTCTAATCCTGAAAATTTTACAGAACTGAAGTACTTTTTTCGTCATTGTTAATCATATTTTGGGTACGTGACGACGGGATATTCACATCAGCACCTTTGTTTGCACTAAAATCAAATTTTCAACATTTTAGTCTCGACATTTCGTTTCTGTAGTACCAGACTCGAGGTTTATTTAAAACTCTGTATTAATTCTCTTTTGGTTTCATAACTACGGGGCTAACCCATCAAAACATCATTTATAGTAAATTTTACCATCTCGATGTTCCAATCCCAAAGTTTCCAAGGATTAATTTTTATCAGAGATCAGAAATTAGGTGATACATTTTGATAATTAATATTTTTTATGTTTACAGACCTAACACATGTTTAGATTTTGTTTTGGTTCTTTTCTGGTTCCACGACTGTGAAAACATGACGTCGAGAAATTCAAATGATAAACGAATTCAACTTCTTGATGTTCTAATCTCAATGTTTCAATTTATGAGACATCGGACGTCAGAATTGCACTTCTATATTTTATTTAGCGTTCCCAACATTTCACAGACCCAATAATATTCTCCAATTTAATGTTTTCACTCTTTGGTTCTATGACATCAGAGCCTTTACATCGGACAGGTATCATTAATTTTCAAATTCTTCCCTTCCGATATTTCAGACCCTTTGTAACTATCCATTTTGGTTAATATTTCATTACGAGTCAGATTCTGTGTGAGAAACATTTTAAGCATTTTGAACATTTATGATGTCTGACATCCTATAATCTTGACATTTTACATCGGAATCTCTATATAACGATTGGACAAGTGTTTCCCGATATTTCCTGCCTTGACATATGTACGAAAATTTACAAAAAGAGCAAGTCAAATATGGATCTAATGACCACTAATAATTTAGTCATTGTTTAACCCCTACGCATTTAATTTTGTTGGGAGGTTAAACCTTTACTAATATAAAATTGGCATTTAGGTTATTTTGGGGAATTTATCTCTGATTTTTACTTGTTTATGCTGCGCCAAATCCCAAGGTTGTGAATTTATAGTTTGTTGAGAAGTTTACTTGCTAATAGTTTTTACAGTTTGCTTAGGTAATAATATTTTTACTGTAATTCCGTTGTTAATTTTATTTTCAAATTCAAAATTTTCTTATTATGGTTAGGTTTCACAAAAAATTTACAGTCACCATGGTTCGAAAGGGAAATCCTAGAGCAATCACAGATGATTTTAAGACTAAAGATCCCAACAATTGGATACCTTCAGGTACATAATACTGGAATGGTGACCCTTAATGTCTAGATTGGGCATCTATTTATATTTTGTTCGACAGTGATGATTTCTCTCAGTTTGGCGATGATGCTGAAATTTTTCAAAAAATCAAGAGCTCCAATGTACACACTATTGTTGCACGCCCAATTGTGATGCCATATACTTATTTGGTCAAATGGATGATTTCCTTTGCGGACATTCCCTTGATCACTTTTAGAGACTCAAACCATACCATATTCTCTATTGCAAGCCGGACACTTTTGCTAGGATATATTCCCTAAGGAATCCTTAGTAATTGCTTTCACAAGGGTTGGTGGTAGCATATGAGAAGAAATTTGACTTTCTTGAATTGGTGAAGGGATGGTGGTTTGATGAGGATATCTTTTAGATTAATCCCAATAGGCAATACACTATCCAACATCTAGGGTATCCTATCAATTTGTTGGATTCCATGCTCTGCAGAGCAAAAATTGTACATAGTCCAGACTAGAATGGGTGCTCCTAGTTCATGATATTATAACCCATGGTCGGGTATTTAATTGGGATAAGATATTTTATATGAATTTGAATACTTATATGGGGTTAGTGAAATATTATCCAGCTACTAAGAAACTTGAATTATCCATGTCTGCATATTTATTTGATATCATGTATTCTTCTTTCACGTTTCCACTTATGAAGTGGAATTGGACTATTCAAACACCTCTGATGCATATTTACTATGCTTCTTTATAGGAAGAAAAATACAAGCCACATATATATGATATATTTGAGAATTTTTTGAGCCCTATATAACTGATTATTTTTAAGAAAAATGCATCCCAAATTTTAGAAGATATAAGGCAGTTGACAGCCACTATGGGAGACTGGTGTTGTTGGGAATTCTCTACTTACATCAGAATTTGAGGGCACAATTCACTTTATTTACTTTTCATGTTTGTCCCAGACGGGATGGTCCATAAAGAGGTTCCATATCATACTTTTGTTAAGGGGCTCCATGACAGATGTACAACTTTGAAGAGGAAGACATGACCTAGGTTTCCACTTTATTTGGGGCATTTGGTAATTCAAAATGCTTCCCATGTATATATGATGGATGCTATATTGCAAGGATTGAAATTGGGCATGGGAGTATGGAGAATGCATGACCCACTACACTTTGTGGAGAATCATTTCTCCACAACTCAGATAAGAATAAATTGTATTCATGAGATAGAGCCTGACTACTCAAGGTATCAAGCGGTTTTAAGCTTTGAAGAGGTGTTAAGCAAGATAAATGATCCTAGAGAGAGACCCCTGATACATGAAGGTCAAAATACATGAAAGGTCCAAGTGATTGAATAAAGGAGCAGAGCCTTTGCGGTAGAATAAGAATTCAAGAGAGAAGATCTAGAAGCACTGTGAAAGGATTTGGTTATAAGTACTACACATACAAAGGGAACTATACAACAAGCATCAAAATAATCACGGCAAAGCGCATCCATGTAATACCCCCAGACCTTTATGATATATTGGATTTTATGTAAATATTGTGTACATGTGATGTATGTTTTCCTAGCATGGAGCTCAAGGCCAAGGCCCCGCTAGTGTATGCTCGTATTTTATCTAAAGGTGAGTATTTGATATTATGGTATCCATGTGCTATTAAGCCATGAAATATTGTAAATTGATGTAAATATTTAATATTGCAATAAAATACCAAAACTGGCTATGGAAGCAACTAATGAGAAGGGGCCATGTGTATTCCACTAGGTGCCAAATGTCATCTTGTGAACCCATTTGACTTTCCTTCCTGACATTTAAATCTGTGTAAGAAAATTGTTGAAGAAATCAGTCCATGGCTTCAATGGAGCATGGGAAGCCCATAAATTCATATGGAAAAGTATGGGCTCTGTTTCTTTGACCCACAAGTCACTCTACCTCATGGGAATTTGTTTTTCCTCATTCCCATTCCATGGTGGAACATCTAAGCTTCAATTTTGATCCATTACACATGCCCAACAGTGAGAAAAAACAGAAATCGTAACTGTGAATTAACCCATGTTTTGAAGTGCCATAAAGGCCCAGAATTTAGTATTGATAGTGAAATCCAATGGGGGATCCATAGACATGAACCTTGGGGCTAAATTGAGAGTATTAGATACCCTGAAATCCATTGAAAAACCCAGTTTTTATAGCCCGGAAATCCAATTACGGGATTGAGTTATTTGGTCACCAAATTGTGAAAATCCAAGCGTGAATGATAGAACCGAGGTTGGGATTGCTTGATAAACCCAGTGAAGACTAGAATATCATGGAATTAGCAGCTTGGACCTTTCTATGCCCACCTTGAAGAGCACTGGAGGGAAGGGACGCCTGAGGGACTATGCAGTAGAAAATGGGACCTTCCTTGTGTTGGGTGTGGTAGGTATTGTGGGTGTCATGATTGTTTGAGTTTAGTTGAGATGCCTGTAGCTCTGTGTTTGAGCTCACTGGCTTAGCATCCTCCTCATTTGTCTCTTGCATGCTTGATAAGCCTAACCGTGTTTTGGCTTAGCATGACTAGTTGTGTGAGATCATGGCTGTGAGTGAGCCTGTCTAGTTCCTCCTTAGTGGATACACATCCCAGATCGGGGGTGGTCTCTCAACTGAAAGAATAAAGGCTAGACAGAGACCTATGGTTGGGTGGAACGTTGCTCTCACATAGCCAAATGTTGGACAGTTTCATCTTAAAGATAAGTATTCTTTGTGGTTTGAATTATGTTAATTCTGTGTTATGCCATGTTTTTAATTGATGATTGTTATTGAGATGTTGGATGCATGATGGAATTGTGTGTGGACAATGTTTAATTATGTTGTGTTTATTGAAGTATGAATCTACACACATAAGTTTTTATTTATTATGAAATTGTGAGTAATGAACGGGGCTGAGCTTTTCCCAAATAAGCCCTGGAATGTTAGTCATGTTTCCTCCCTTGCACCGGATTGATGGAAGGAGATGTGACAGAGTGGTATCAGAGCCCATGTTGCAGCACTAGGGCTGCTTGGGCCAAGCTATGAGTTACATGTAGATACCAGAGTGTTTTAATGTGGTATTGATGAAGTTTGGGAGACATTTTGATTAGAAAAATGTCAGGATAAGAGTTTTTAGGTGTGGCAGAGGATCACACCATTGCATATATCTCTCCAAGAGATTTCCAACGGTACCACACTCGCCTTATTTGGTTAAGGGACGAGGGAGATATGAGCCCTGCAAGTTGCTGGAGTAGAAGTGTTTCCGTAATTGCGGATTGCGGAAACGAGGATTTTCAAATTTTATGGTGTGGCTTTCCGCAATTCCAAACCCGCATTGCGGATTACAGATTACGGAAACGTAAAATTTTTGATTTTGCGTTTTGGATTTCCGCAATTCCAAACCCGCATTGTGGATTGTGGATTGCAGATTGCGAAAACGTTAAAATTTCGAATTTGCATTTTGGCTTTCCACAATTCCGAACCCGCAATTGCGGATTGCGGAAACGTTAAATTTTTGAGTTTGCGATTTGGATTTCCACATTTCTGAGTTCCGCAGTACGGTTGCGGATTGCAGGATGTGGGTTGTAGAAAAAAAATAGAACCTGAAACTCGATTTTTGGATAGTAGGAGCATGCGGAATCAAAATTGGATGAGTTCAGTGGAATTTTGAGGCCATTAAAGAACCAGTGAAGATATCGAGTCCATTATGCTCCAATTTGGCATAAAATTGGAATTAATGGCTTTTACAAATCGATGTTCCGACGCTTGACAGAAGGTCGGATTGAGCTGAATCTGATATGGAGCGGCCATGGAGCAGGCATAGTGTTAATTTTGGAATTTTGGAGCCAAAATACAAAGGATGTGGAGTTGGGGTGGGTGAGAAGGCCAAAAAGCACTACTCCGGGCCACTTTTTGGAGAATTTGAAAAGCTTGCAGTGGATGAAAGTGACCTTAGATGAAGGATTCAAGAAATTTACTAAACTCAACATTTCATATTCTCATTAAAACAGACAATTCACGTCAGATAAATATTTTCCAGAAATGCTCAGTTTGGGAAATAGCCATTTTTGGCCCAAAATTTGAAATTTTGGAAAAAGTTAAAAGTGAAAAGTAGTCAAACCCAGAAATTTATAGAAGATGAATGGTGCGTTGAAACAGATATCTGCAAGTTGTTGAGTGTTCCTTGTTGTATGGAATAACCTCTACCGGTAGACAAGTTTTCCTGAATCCTTCTAGATTTGCTTCTACAGGTGGCTGAAGTTGGCGTTTCAGGATATTTTGCATCTATGCAAAAGTACAGAATGTTGGTGAAAATTGTCATTTTTTATGTAGTTTCCCCACCCGAAGTCAGAATGGAGCACGTGGATAGGAATTTGAAATATTATCCAGCAGGGAACAATGGTGCATAACCAAAATTTGAATAAGGTTGTCATACATCATAGATATGTAGAGCAGAAAAGTGTCAATGACTGTTTTGACAAATTGTTGACAATATTGGTAATTTCCAGAATTGCATGATGGGGCAAGGAAATGAAGGAATAATAGCTATGTGAATTATTCCATGAGTTTAATTCTTTTAAATATTGATGTATTACGTTTCTATATGCTTTCCTAATATGTCTAACAAATATTTTCATAATGCACAGTGCTTGCAGCTCATAAGATTTAAATAGTTGTAGCAGAAGCAGCATATAGGGAAAAGGGTCTCCAAAGGAAAATGGTGACCATAAATGATGCTCAAGATCTTTATGAGCATGATGAATATGTGCTAGGAGAAAATGTGCAAGAAGGAAATGTTGAGACTGAATCTAATGGGAGAAGGGAGCAAATAACTCCTCAGAATTGGGTTGAGACCATTGTAAGCTATTTGACAAACAATCTACCAAGAGTGGACTCGAGGCCTGATCTCCCTATATTAATGTAAGTATAGAACAAATAGGACAGAATATGAATCTATTTCCCTATATCAATTACAGATCGATTACTTAGATATCGTACCTTTCATATCGTGGATCCCTCTCCTTGTTGTTGCTCCAAGTCCCACGGTCATCAGATCTCTAGTTGCAAAACCTGCCAAGGTAATATGGAAACAATACAAACAATACAATATATCTAAACAATAACTGATCTAAACTAACAGTTGAGGAAGAAAGTTCTAAACATCATCAATGAGACAACATTCATGGAAAGAGATTATATTAACTGTATTAAAAGGTGGGAATACATAGAAAGGATGAAGCTACAACCAAAGCCTCAACGTCGCATCCTCCATCCAACATGTCCAATCCAATCCTCCAAGGTGTTACAAGCTTCCCAATCACCAATATGGATTCTACCAGCATAAGGATACCATAGACCTTCCTCCCTTTCCATGGAGAGAGTGGGGGTTTATATAGGGCTAAAGAGATAGGGTAGTTTGAGGATTAGGGGGAGATGGTTAAGGGATCCTCCCATTAGGTTAGGAACTGAAATGCCACCTCACCTAGAACCTAGGGATAGGCCTCCACCTCAACAAACTTCTAGAGAGACCTCGAGACTCCCCAAAATAGGCTTTAACCAACCTCATCGCACCCTGGTAGAGGAAACATAGTGACAAAGGGGGTCATCGCACCCTGTAGGAAGACAAAGTGCGACAGTGTCTCACCCTAGCTAACCAAGAACTGCAACATAGGGGGTCCGTCGTAGGTAGTACACAGGCAAAGTGCGACAGCCTACTCAAAGAGGTCAACTAGGCAGGGAAATCTCTTAGTTGGATGTGTTTTAGCCCAGAATGAGTTTAGGGGTCATAGCAAAGAGTTTACACAATGGTCAAGATGACGACATTGTCACAACAGTCATGATGACGACACTTGGTCATAATGACAACACTTGCAATGGTCATGGTGACGACACTTGCAACACTTGCGACACTTGCACAAGGGTGACGACATTTTTGTGTAACATAAGCTTCAATGAAAGATTGATGAAGGCTCAGGAAGAACATAACCAGCTCAATGCTGCCATTTTGAAGAGCCTCACTGATATGCAGCAGAGGATAAACCTTGGGTCCAACCCAAGCAATGTAGGTGAAGAAGGAAGAGATGCAGGGAGTCTCTCTAAAGGTCGTTCTAGGAGGAGGAATCCAATCCCAATGAAGAGTTCTATGAGCAAGAAGCATATAACAACTTCCTCAAGATCTTCTTCCAGTAATTCATGTGAATCCAGAGGTTCTCGAAGAAGTCCAAGGCATACTTCTAGCAGGTTTGAAGGAAGAAATAAATTCAAAGGTATCCCACAGGGAGAATTCAGGAATGCAAGACCTCCCACATTTGATGGAGAGGGTAAGACGAGCCAAGAGAAAGAGGCATGGCTTCTTGGGATGAATAAGTATTTCAGGATTCACGATTACTCAGGAGATGAAAAGGCCAGAATTTCCATTTACAAGCTAAATGGAAGAGCTTCAATTTGGTGGGATAACCTCTTGGAAGTTAAAGGGATCAATGAAAGGAAGATCAACTGAGAAAGATTTAAGAAGTATTTCAAGGAAAAATACCTTTCTTCCAGGTATTATGACAGTAAGAGAAAAGAGTTCAGTGAACTCTGGTTGGGACAGAAATCTATGAAAGAGCATGTCCAAATATTTATGGAATTGTTGAGGTATGTGGACTATATCAAGGATGAGATGATAAAGATCTAATGCTTCCTTGGAAGCGTACCTCAAGGTTTCAAAGATAGAATTGAGTTTGTTAATCCACCAATTATGGATGAAGCCATTAGAATGGAAATGCATTGCTATGAGCGGAATAAAGGAAAATCAGAGGTTCACCTAGCATGGAAAGGAAAGGCAAGAGGGAGGTTTGATCAAAATAAAAGTGGCTTCAAGCCACCATTCAAAAATCAGCTCAGAACCTTTCCACAGGGGCAGCAAGCAAGGAGCAGATTCAATCCAGCAGTAACAGCAGATAAAGCATCCAAAGGACCACTTTAGTGTTGGGGATGTGGAGAAAATCGCATGCTTAAGGATTGTCCACATCGGAAGGAGAATCCCTGGAGCTTGCACAACTTAAAGGGAGCAACCACAGTGGAGTATATGGCAAGGGAAACGCCTCAAATTTATGTAGCATTGGATAATCATCAAGAAGACCATCAATCAGCAGTGGTGGAAGTTGAAGGTAAGATTGCTAAGCAATCTATTCCTGTTTTGATTGATCTAGGATGTACTCATAGTTATGTTTCTCCAAAAGTGGTTGAAGTTTGTTCTCTTAGAAAAATGAAACACGATAAGTCTTGGCTAGTTCAATTAGACACAAGGACCAAGAGAAAAGTAAGTGAAGTAGTGGTGGAGTGCCCCATAGAATTGAATGGACTCCACACACATGCAGAATTAAATGTACTGCCATTAGGATCTTATGATGCCTTAATTGGCATGGATTGGTTGGAAAGACATAGAGCCAAGTTGGACTGTTATGAGAAATCACTTGAATGAATTGATGAAGAGGGAAGACCAAGATTGATAAGAGGAATTCCCAAGCAAGTTTCAGTAAGACATATTTCAGCCTTACAGTTGAAAAAGTTTTATAAGAAAGGTTTCCAATTATATGCAGTTAATATATCAGACTCATCAGAGAACAAAGGTCCAAGGATAGAAGACTTCCCATTGTTGCAAGAGTTCAAAGATGTGTTTCTGGATGAAGTGTCGGGACTATCACCAAGGAGAGGTATTGATTTTACCATCGATCTTCTCCCAGGGGCAGCACCGAATTCCAAAGCTCCTCATAGAATGAGCACACCAGAATTGCTAAGTTAAAGATGCAGCTACAAGAGTTGATGGACAAGAGGTATAGCGGGCCAAGTGTGTCTCCTTGGGGAGCACCAGTGTTATTTGTCAAGAAGAAGGATGGGACGTTAAGGCTATGTATTGATTACAGGAAACTAAATAAAGTGATAGTCAAGAATAAGTATCCATTGCCAAGAATTGATGATATGTTTGATCAAATGAAGGAAGCTAAAGTGTTTTTAAAGATTGACTTGAGTTTTGGCTACTGTCAAGTGAGAATAAATGAAGAAGATATTCACAAGACAGCTTTTAGAACTAGATATGGTCATTATGAGTTCACTGTGGTGCCATTTGGTCTTACCAATGCACCTGCTACATTCATGTGTCTCATGAATAGTGTTTTCAACAAATATTTAGATAAGTTTGTAATTGTGTTCTTGGATGACATCCTTGTCTATTCAAGGAAATTGAAGAAGAACATAATGAGCATTTAAAAATGGTGTTGCAAGTTCATCTTAGAGAACACCAGTTGTATGCCAAGTTAAGCAAGTGTGAATTCTATCAAAAGAGGGTGCAGTACTTGGGTCATGTCATTTTTGAAGAAGGAAGTGCAGTGGATCTCGAAAATATTAATGCCATCATGGATTGGTCTACTCCAAATAATGTTTCAGATGTTAGATCTTTCATGGCTCTTGATGGTTACTACAGAAGGTTCATTGAAGGATTCTCCAAGATAGCTCATCCAATCACTTCATTGCAGAGGAAGAATATCAAGTTTGTATGGTCTGAAAAATGTAAGAAAAGTTTTCAGCAGTTAAAGGAGTTACTTACCAGCGCTCCTATTTTGAAGATAGCAGATCCAAAGAAGGATTTTGTAGTGTGCACTTATGCTTGTATTGAAGGGTTGGGTGGAGTGCTCATGCAAGAAGGATTTGTGATTTTCTATGAGTCAAGGAAATTAAAAGAGCATGAAAATAATTATGCCATGCATGATTTAGAATTAGCAGCCATAGTACATGCTCTCAAGATGTGGAGACATTATCTGTTGGGAAGAATATTCGAGCTTAGGACAGACCACATGAGCTTGAAGTATTTGTTTGATCAACCAAACTCGAATGCTAGGCAAGCTAGGTGGATGGAATTCCTTTGTGAATTTGATTTTGAAATTAAGCATGTAAAAGGGAAAGAGAATAAGGTTGCAGATGCTCTTAGCATAAAATTTCATGTTGCAGCATTAAGTCTGTGCAAATCATATTTGAATATGAGAGTTCTTGAAGCCCAAAACGGTGATGAAACTTGCCTTCAAATTAGAGAAAAGTTGCAGCAGGGTAATGTGGATTAAGCATGTTCAAGATATCAGCTAGGTGAGGATGATGTTCTCATTTATCAGGGTACCAGACTGTACATTCCAAATAGTGCAGATTTGAAGAAGCTTGTGATGGATGAAATACATCAAATGCCATATTCTGGACACCTAGGATATGAGAAAACTATTACAACAGCAAGAAAGCAATACTTTTGGCATGGTATGAAGAAGTACATAGCCGAGTACATTGCTAGGTGTCAAAAGTGCCAGCAGGTCAAGGCAGAGCACCAACATCTAGCAGGATTGTTGTAGCCCTTACCCATTCCAGAGTGGAAGTGGGAAGTGATCTCTATGGATTTTATAACAGGTCTTCCCATGACAGTGAAGAAGCATGATTCAATCATGGTTGTGGTGGACAAGCTATCAAAGGTAGCTCACTTTATTCCAGTCAAGTCCACTCACAAGGTTAGTGACATTGAAAATATATTCATGAGAGAGATATTCAGATTGCATGGATTGCCTAAGGAAATAATTTGTGATCGTGATAAAAAGTTCACTTCCAATTTCTGGAAAGGATTATTTCAGGAATTGGGAACTAGATTGAATTTCAGTACAGCATATCATCCTCAAATAGGTGGCCAAACTGAGAGGGTGAATCAAGATCTTGAGGACATGATGAGAATGTATGTGATGGATAAATCATCCAAGTGGGAAGATTACCTACACTTGGTAGAATTTGCATACAATAATGGGCATCACGCATCATTGGGAATGAGTCCATTTGAGGTGTTGTATGGAAAAGGATGCACGACTCCAGTGAATTGGGATAGTCCGGTGAACAGGGTAGTACTTGAGCCAGAGATGATCAAGGAAATGGAACAGGAAGTTGTTAAGATCAGGAAAAATTTTAAGGCAGCTCAGGACAGGAAAAAGAGTTATGCAAATTTGAAAAGAGTGCATAAGGAATTTCATATTGGATATCATGTTTATTTGAGAGTGAAACCAAGGAAAAGTTCTCTCAAGTTGTGGAGTTGTGCCAAGTTGGCACCAAGATATTGTGGGCCATTTGAAGTCCTAGATAGGATAGGACCAGTTGCATATAGAGTTGCATTGCCTGCTAACATAAGAGCTCATAATGTTTTCTATGTATCTTTGCTGAAGAAGTATGTACATGATCCTAATCATATAATTGATTGGAATGTGATACAGGTGGAACCCGAGGGAGAGTTCCAAGTAGAGCCTATGCGCATCCTCGATAAGAAGGTCTATGCGCATCCTCGACAAGAAGGTCACATTGCTCAAGAACAGAGACATCGGGCAGGTAAAGGTCCAAATGGGAGCACCTTAGTCCCGACGAGGCTACATGGGAGATGGGGGACGCCATGAGAGAGGCATTCCCATTTTTGTTCATTTTTTAGAACACCGAGGATGGTGTTGTTCTAAAGGGGAGGGGAATGTAATACCCCCATTTTGACCCTTATGATATATTCAATTTTATGTAAATATTGTGTACATGCGATGTATGTTTTCCTAGCATGGAGCTCAAGTCCAAGGCCCCTCTAGTGCATGCTCATATTTTATTTAAAGGCAAGTATTTGATATTATGGTATCCATGTGCTATTAAGCCATGAAATATACAAATTGATGTAAATATCTAATATTGCAATAAAATACCAAAAACTGGCTATGGAAGCAACTAATGAGAAGGGGCCATGTGTATTCCACTAGGGAGTGGTGAGGGGGTTGAGGAATTGAACCATAGGCTGCCAAATGTCATCTTGTGAACCCATTTGACTTTCCTTGCTGACATTTAATTCTGTGTAAGAAAGTTGTTGAAGAAATCAGTCCATGGCTTCAATGGAGCATGGGCAGCCCAGAAATTCGTATGGCGGAGTATGGGTTATGTTTCCTTGACCCACAAGTCACTCTACCTCATGGGAATTCGTTTTTCTTCATTTCCATTCCATGGTGGAACATCTAAGCTTCCATTTTCATCCATTACACATGCCCAATAGTGAGAAAAACCAGAAATCGCAACTGTGAATTAACCCACGTTTTGAAGAGCCATAAATGCCTAGAATTTAGTATTGACAGTGAAATCCAATGGGGGATCCATAGACATGAACCTTGGGGCGACATTGAGAGTATTAGATACCCCGAAATCCATTGGAAAACCCAGTTTTTATAGCCTGGAAATACAAATACGAGATTGCATTATTTGGTCACCAAATTATGAAAATTCAAGCGTGAATGATAGAACAGAGGTTGGGATTGCTTGATAAACCCAGTGAAAACTAGAATTTCATGGAATTAGCAGCTTGTACCTTTCTATTCCCACCCTGAAGAGCACTGGAGGGAAGGGATTCCTGAGGGATTGTGCAGCAGAGAAGGGGACTTTCCTTGTGTTGGGTGTGGTAGGTATTGTCGGTGTCATGTCTGTTTGAGTTTAGTTGAGATGTTTGTAGCTCTGTGGTTGAGCTCACTGGCTTAGCATCCTCCTCATTTGTCTCTTTCATTCTTGATAAACCTAACAGTGTGTTGGATTAGCATGACTAGTTGTGTGAGATCATGGTTGTGAGTGAGCGTGTCTAGTTCCTCCTTAGTGGATACACATCCCATCTCGGGGATGGTCTTTCAACTGAAAGAATACAAGCTGGACAAAGACCTATGGTTGGGTGGAACGTTGCTCTCACATATCCAGTTGTTGGACAGTTTCATATTAAAGATAAGTATTCTCTGTGGTTTGAATTATGTTAATTTTGTGTTCTGCCATGTTTTTAATTGATGATTGTTATTGAGATGTTGGATGCATGATGCAATTGTGTGTGGATAGTGTTTAATTCCACTGTGTTTATTGAAGTATGAATCTGCATGCATAATTTTTTTATTTATTATGAAATTGTGAGTAATGAACGGGGCTAAGCTTTTCCCAAATACACCCTGGAATGTTAGTCATGTTTCCTCCCTTGCACCAGATCGATGGAACAAGACGTGACAATCCAAGAATTAGAAACCTATTGAACCTACCTCTAATTCCATTCAACGTGCACAGTATCTCAAAGGTGAGGAACCTAAAAGATTTGATCCTCCTATCATTATTGATTCTACCTCTAAATTCATTTTCAATTTAGTGATCAAAGATGACAAGGTCTTGGTGACTACTATTCCTAAACCTTCCCCCACCAAATCCTTTGTCCAAATCATTGATCTAAACATGGAAAAACTTGAAGAAGTTTTTCAGTCTACCCAAATCATTTAGGAAAATACAAACCCATCACTCCCATATTCTATAACTACCCCTTCAAACACATTGGCCACTGATTCCCATTAAAATTCATCCCAATTCATTGGCCAAATCACCCAATAGTCTAATAATGAGCCTACTCGGAATATTTTAAATACTCCTCTTACTTCTCCATCTATTCATAATCAAATCCTATCTAATCTTGTTCAATATCCATTCTCAAGCCCAATTTTTTCATGGTTCTTCTCAGATTCATTCTACCATTGATCAATTTGAACCAATGGAAATTGATAACACTCCCTTGAATAAAGGTAGTAGTGGTTTATCTTCTCAATATGAAAATACGGTTCCTTCTACTCATACCTCTTAGTTTGAATTAATAAACTTGCCTTCCCCTACCCCCTACCAATGCAAACTAACCCTCAAGCTTCTAATATATCTCCTCAAGAACTGTTGACTATTGCTACTGAATCCATGCATATTGTATCATCTGTTGGCCCTTTGGTCACTTCTTCTCAAGGAACTATGGATTTTGGATAAGATGTTGTGGTATCTTTGGGATATTACTTCTTCAGTAGGAAACAAAAGCCCATAATGAAAAGAGATACAAAGAGATCAAGGATAGATGATTTTGTCAGTGGACCCCCTGAGCATCAAATTGTGTGGAAACAAGCAACTATGGATGTGCATAAATAAGCTACTGAGACAATAGCTTCCATGGGAGATTTTGCAAGAGCTAATTATCATACTATTTTCACTCTAAATAAGATGATTGATGACGAGAAGGATAAAGTAGCTTCTTTGGAAACAAAGAAGTTGTCTCTCCATGCATACTTTTCTAAACAGTTTGAAGACCTTAAAATTCAACATCAAAATTGTAAATATTTGATTCAGAGATCACTACTCCCTCTGAATCACCCTGAGATCTCATGCAGTATGAGTCTCAATATTAGTATATACTCATAAAAATATAAACTCAAACAATTAGATCTGCATTTACCAACTGAAATATAAATGCAATCAAACACATAAACAATAGATATACCCTGGAACCCTTTCGGGGAAAAACCAGCTAACTGTGGGGCTATCTTCTCTCTTGAGCACAGAGCATATAGATATAAATGAGACAATACAATACAGGATTACCTCAATGGGTAACTCAACCAGTCCAAAACTGGACAGACTCTACTTTGCATGTATCTAGCTGATGCATGCACTAGATGAGTAAGCCCCAACTATCAAACTGGATCTGAGTAATCTGAAGATGCCTCTGACTGATCTTCCCTCTCTCTATCTCATTGCTTTGATCTGCTCTGGAACTAAAGAAGCCCTCTGATGAACTCGGCCTACTCTGCATGCACAAGCGCACCCTCCCTCCAGATGTCAAATGCTCATACCGGACCAGATCTCAGTAGATTTGAGCTCTGATCGTCCCTAACCTTACTCCAATGCGGAGGCAAGGATATCCTGGAAGTCTCAGACTCTGAATCGGTCAATCCAGCTCCAAACGAGCTTCTCCCTCCTTGGGAAATGCGCCATCCTCCAAGAGAACTCGGCCCCCTCCAATCTAATCATAAATCACAATGTTGATCTCTCTCATCTCATAGTACTGGGTGTCTAGCCTCTCTAGAACTGAAGGTCACTGATCTAGCTCAGATCTCACCTTCCTAGCTCCTGCAGCAACTCATATCTCTCTCATAAAGTCTCCCACATGTGTAGCTACGCCCTCCTCACTCTAGCAGTATCTCTCTCGGACAATGCAACTGAGTAACCTCATCTGGGGACCCCCTGTCTCTATAAATAATCTCACCGATGAATTAGGTTTTCCAAAACCCTAATTCCCGGTGCATGCAAAAAGTCACTTTTGCATGCATGAAAAAGGTCACTTTTGCATGCAATCACTGAATGCTGATAGGTCATGCAAAACTCATGCATGCAAAGGTCACTCTCCCCTTAAGCTCCGCATGCAGCCCTCACTGGACTCATGTCACTGAGTAGAGTGCATCTCACCCTCTACTCCATCATGATTCCTATGCAGCTAATGTACCTACATGTAAGGCATCTGAACCATGGAGGACATCCTGAAGTTACCATAATCTAACAAAAATGAGTTGGATCGGTTTAGGGAACAACTGAATTCTCTATATGAGCAAAAGAAGTAGACTGAAAGGACAGTGTCTGAGCAAGAGATTAAAAATTGAGAACTGGATGAACAACTCTGACAGTCACAACTTGCAATACACTTCTATTCCATTCTATATATTCACTTTAGTTGGATTTAAAATATAATCTATTGCAGTCAATGGTGAGTTCAAGAAAGCTTAGAAAACCTTCTTTTTTGATATGAATGATTTGCAAGATGATTATGATGCTTTTGTCCACCTGTCTGACCATTTGGGTAATCACTTAGAGGAAAAGAAGGTTGTTAATAAAGATTTTGAACAATTGATTGATTGGTAAACCTATATCAAGAATTTTCCTGATATAGTCCCTCGGATGGACTCAAAGCAGTTGAAACGAGTAAATGTTTCTCTTAAATCTTGGAACATTGTATGTGATGAAGTGGCCAGAATGATTGACAAAGGTCCAAATGTTTGTAGTAGGATTTGGGCGCAAACATACAACATTTTGGAAGACATGGGTATGCAGAACTTTGTTGAGTTGGAGGATGTTGTGCCTTCCAGATTAAAGATTAGTGAAGTTGATGAAGTCAGGGATGAGTCAGTGGACTAGATCACGACGCTCAACCAACTCAATATGTCAACATTGAAGACATTCTTTGTCACCCCGTTGTATTTAAAGACGCGTGTCCCAGGTTTCCTTACAGATTGGAACAAAGTTAGACATAAAGATATACAATCATTTATTTTCATGGTTTAGCTTGAACTGGAGCACACTGCTTACAAATATTGTATGCTTGATGTTTTCCAAAAATGGAAGGATTATTTGGCTAATTCTGGCCAAAGTAGTTAGATATTCCTAGGGTCTAGGAGACCAGTTTCTCAATTCGTGGAACCACCTTATCAATTTATATCTATTTGTTTGTAGCTTTTGTAATTTAAAGTATCTTCAGATCTGGATCAAACCCTGATGGAAGTTTGCTTGACATCAGACATTTGTTGAGAAGTTTGTAATTTCTATTAAGAAGCTCTATAATTTCTTTCTGGAGCAATTAATGGAGACTGGAGGCTTTTTAACATTTTGCTTTCAATTTATTGAGTAAAGTTGGATGTTTTCAAATTTTTCTTGATATTTTTATGATCCTTTTCTGAATCAAATTTTGGAATTTATTTCAAAAAATATTTTATTTGTTTTGCATTATAATGGCTATGCTTAAGTTATGAAATTTTTCATTAACTCTGCCATTGATCTATTTTGGATGTGTTGTGAATAGGTTTTTTGCATATTTTCATAAGTCTTGGTTGTGACATAATTGGTTTTCTTTCGATAATAGTTTAATATCTATTGATTTGTTAATTCAATTTTACATCAGTTATCTTTTTGTAGATATTTTGTCAATTTGGAATTTATTTCGAAAAACAATTATTTTAACTCTGCAAATAAACAGTTTATGCAACAATCAGTGTATGTTCAGTCATTTCTTATTGAGTATCCACAAGCTAGTCTATTAATGTGTTGTAATATGATCTTTGATGTGTCTTTGTTTGGACTGCAACATAATCGATCCTTATATAAAGCAGTAAGATCCTTTCTCCTAGATTTTTCGATAATATTTCTTTACTCCTTTGTAATTAACCT
Organism: Larix kaempferi; assembly: GCA_027924585.1. Taxonomy (NCBI): domain Eukaryota; kingdom Viridiplantae; phylum Streptophyta; class Pinopsida; order Pinales; family Pinaceae; genus Larix; species Larix kaempferi. The sequence goes on from BSBM01000887.1 coordinate 23,806,123, forward strand.
TCTTTAATAGATTTTCTATTAATGTTTCGAGATTAGATTAGTTTCAGGTTTGCATCTGCATAATTAGTTAGGATTGCATTTAGGTTTTAAGAAAACATAATCTTAAGTCTCCATTCAAAGGAGCAATCCAGCTATTGGCAACTGGGCCAGCATAATTGCGTCAGGGACAGTTACACCAAACTACTGGGGACCTAGAAAATCCTTGGATTGGATTGTTTCCCTTACATTGGCGAGTAGGTCATATCTAAAGAAGGATTTTGGGATGGGTTTGTTTTAATTAATCCTTTAGAAATTAAATGTTTTATTGCTAGTAGATTAGAATTTGTGTGTGCAAATAATGTAGTTGAGCATGAATCCCTCATACAGGGCCTCATGAAGGCATATGATCTGAATGCTGAAGTAATTAAATTTTATGGGGATTATGAAATTATTATTAGACATGTTAGAAATCAATTAATTGTGTCTCCAACCACCTAAACACTTATCAATTTGAAGTGTGGAAATTAATTAGTCAGTGTGAATCCTTTAAAATAAATTCCATACCCCGATCCTAAAACTTTGCGGTGAAATATTAGCCAATGTTGCATATAAGATGATCCCACCGGAAGGTTTTGTCCCAGATTCCTTTTCTTTCAAAGTAATGTATAAACCTTCAATTCGAGACAATTTAACCAATTGGAAGGTCTTCGATGATGATCGAAATATAATTAACTTCCTTACCTTTTAGGATACTTTCAGAGGTGCAGCTATTGATGAAGTTACACATGATACATCATTTCAAGAATCGACTGGTTCTGATTACACCACATAGAAATTCCAAACCATGGATAATCTAATCTCGGAATCAGTCATCGGGTTGGAAATTTTTTATGATTTGCAAGACAAGTTTAGGAAATTCATGAATTGCAAAACAAATAGTTCTTGCATGAACTATGAAATTGTCAACCTAGGGACTGAGAAAACTACCAGAATATCAACCTTGGAATAAGGTGTACAACCATTAAAAAAGCATCTTTCATCGATATTTTCAGGGAATACAAGTATGTATTCACCTTGACCTATGATGATTTGAAAACATTTGACCCGAACATTATGCAACATAAAATTCCAATGAAACCCCATTCTAAACATTTCCAAAAAAAAATTAAGAAAATGCATCCCAATTTAGAACCTTCAGTTAAAAAGGAGCTCGATAAGCTTCTGGCTACTAAGATCATTTTTCTTGTTCGCCACACTTAGTGGATAGCGGATTTGGTGCGGGTACGAAAGAAGAATGGGGATATGTGACTATGTGTTGATTTCTGAAATATTGATAAGTCCTCAGAGAAAGACAGTTATCTAGTTCCTCCCATGGAACATATCCTCTAGAACTTTTCTAGATTTGTGTTGTTTTCTTTGTAGAATGATTTCTTGGGTTATAACCAAGTGTTGGTTTCAAACCCTAATCAATTGAAAACAACTTTCAGAACTCCATGGGGAACTTTCTCCCATCAAAAGATGCCCTTCAGGATGATAAATGTTGGGGCCACATTTTAGAGAGTGATGGATATCGTCTTTAGAGGTATGATCCATCAGTGCATGGTGGTGTATCTTGATGATGTAACCATTTTATTGAATAAGAGGGGTGATAACCTTTCCCACCTTAGACATGTTTTTGAGTGTCGTAGAAAGTTGAATATCTCTCTTAATCTCAAGAAATCTATTTTTGTTGTCACATAAGGGAGACACTATTAGGATTTGTAGTTTCTAAGCACAAGATGATGATAGACACAGAAAGAACCCAAGCCATATCAAATATCAACCATCCTAGTTCAAAGAAATATATGCAGTCATTCCTTGGTAAAATCAACTTTGTTAAGAGATTCATTCCAGCTTTTGCACAAATTGTTAAACCCTTGCAGGACATGATTAAGAAAGATATATTGTTTAAATGCGGTAATATTGAAAATGAATCCTTTCTTAGACTTCGGGAAGATATTGTTGAAGCTCTTGTGTTGATGAGTCCCAATTTTTCAAAGGATTCTATTTGGACATGATTAAGAAAGATATATTGTTTAAATGGTGTAATATTGAAAAGGAATATTTTCTTAGAATTCAGGAAGCTATTGTTGAAGGATTTCATTTTGTACACTTTTCCCTCTAATATGTCTTATGATGCAGTATTAACAAAACGGAATCAAGAAGGGGATGAGGTTCCCATCTCATTTATGAGTTCTAAATTCAAAGGTGTTGAGCTCAACTATCTAGAAGTGGCAAAATATGCTTATGTTTTCTATACGGTAGTCAAACATTTTACGCCCTACCTTCTAAAATCTAGAACCAAAGTTATAGTTCCCTAATTTGCAGTACAAAACTTACTGGTTCAAAAATAATTTAGGGAAAAATGAGCACACTGGATGAATGCACTACAGGAATATGATCTTGAAATCAAGCTTGCTAAAACTGTCATAGGACAAGTTCTGTTTCGACTAGAAGCAAAGTTTGTTGAAGCACTGCAATCAGGATCCGACTGGGAAAACGAAGAATCTCTTGTTCAAAATGAAACTTGTTTTTTGCATGTAGTTTATGACCCTTGGTATCATGATATTGAATTCTTCTTAACACATGGCTATACTTTTGAAAGTTTGGAACCTAGAAGGAGGAGATCCCTTAGATTGAAATCTTCTCCATATCAATTAATCAATAATATCTTATTCAAAAATAATCATGATGGATTATTTTTGCATTGTTTTGATAAATATGACATTGATAAAATACTGAAGGAATTGCATGTAAGACCCGTGGTAGGTCACTTTGGTGTGGAGACTACCGCTCATAAGGTTTTGAGGGTTGGGTACTATTGGATGACTTTGTTTAAGGACGCTCACATTTTTTCGTGCAAATGCCAATTTTTCCAGAAATCCTTTGACAAAGTTAAGAAAGTAGCATTCCCACTCCAACCAATCACTGTTGATGCTCCTTTTAAGCAATGGGGTTTGAACATTGTTCGATCAATCAATCCTCCCTCATCTATGCCACATAAGTATATTTTAACTACCATAGACTACTTCACTAGATGGGTGGAGGAGATTCCACTATGTTTGGTCAATACAAATCAGGTGATTTCTTTCCTAGAAACTAACATCATCACTAGGCTTGGTATTCCAGAGTTTTTGGTTTTTGATAATGCATCTTATTTTTCTTCCCTTGATCTTACTAAGTTTTCATTTGAAAAAGGCATCAAAATAAAATATTCAACAAATTATTACCCCCAAGGAACTGGATTATCTTAATCAACCAATAAAAACCTAATCAAAATTATGAAAAGAACTATGGCAAATCATCATAAGAATTGGCACAATGCATTGTCTAATGCCTCGTGGGAAGATAGGGTAACCCCCAAAGCCACCATTGGAAACCCACCATTTTTCCTTGTGTATGGAAAATAAGTCATCCTTCCTCCCAACATCTTTTTACCTTCCTTACAATTACCCCAATATGTTCAAGAAGAAGGCTTCCCTGCTATGGAACAAAGGATAAATAATTTATTAAAATTGGAGGAATAAAGAGAAAAGGAAAAGCATAAGCTTTACCAACATCAACAACTTGTCAAGCACTGGTTTGATGATAAATCTTCTTTTGATAGGAACTTCCAAGTAGGTGAACTAGTTCTCAAATGGGATAAATCCCATGAAGACAAGGGTAAGAACATGACTAAGTTTAAACACCTATCACTGGGACCATTTACTATTACAGAAAAACTTGGTCCTGGCACATTTTGACTATGGACACTGGAGGGTCAATCTGAAAATTTTCAAGTGAATGCACAATTCCTCAAAAAAATTTATTTTAGTATTTTAGATTACGAATGTATAGATTTTATTCTTTTTTCTGGGTTTCTTAATTTTTAGTATTATTTTCATAAGTTTGGTTTGAATTTTGGTTTGTTTAATAGGATTAAATTTTGAGTCTATCAACTTTCTTTTCCAATAATGATGGCTACTTTAAATTAACACTTGGTTGTATCATTTCTCTTTATTAATCGTTTGGATTCATTTTTGCAAGGGCCAAGTTAAGGTGAATGTAAGCTTTGTGGTCAGCTTCATGATCAAATACTTCCCTCATCCTTGAGAAAATTTTACTAAACACTATTTATCCACTGGAATTTTTTTTATCCATTATTCACAAACTTTAAACACATTAACTTCAAGAAAACATAGAATATTGAATCCTATTTAAAGGGAATAACCTAGAGGGAGTATTTAGAATGGTGAAGTCTAGTCCTCAACAAGCTCTTTACATCATCCCTTCTCCTAAGGAGTTCTAGATTTGCTTTCCCACCCGTTAGAAAATCTCTATAGAGATTACTTTAAAATTATTTATGGTATTAACTCCTTTTGTTTGAGCATTTGGGACTAGAGAAATTAGGTAAAACTAGTTAAAATACAACCATGCCAAAGCTATGGATGCCTACTGGAAGCAATGGCAATGTCTATGACATTTTCGGTTCAATTTTCTAAAGCAAATGTATATATAAATACATCCAAAAGGACCCGCATGCCATCCATGCTTTTAAGAAGATTTTGATTCTACTCCCCCACTCACATAAACATAGGAATCACTAAACCATATATCTATAATCATCAAGATGGGATCAAAGCAGCTAGAATGGGTTGAAAGGAAACTTCGTCGAGGCTATGGACACCTACTGGCGGTAGAGGCAATCCCTGTGATATTGGGGTTTAAAATTAAAAGGCTATATGGATTTACTTTTTCTTATCTTATTTCATGGTCATTCCTAAGCAAAGTTGATTATCTAACATTTTGGTTATTTCAATAATTTACAATTTTGAGTTTCAAAATATTGGTTGAATAGATTTGAAGTTTTCCCATTATTGTAAGTTCATATATTATAAGGATGGGACAAGTGAAAGTATTAATCATAATAGCGGATCAATTGCATTGTAAGTATTCCAAATTGTAAGCTCTTGGAGAAGATGGATTATTTTGACTATGGCAGAGATAACTGCTTCTTCCCAGTGAATCACCATTTGTTGTAGCCACAATAGATCCCATTGTTTCATATGAAAATGGTGGGACCCTTTTAAATTTTCTACTCATTTGATTTTAAGTTTATTTCCTTAAGTTAATTTTTTAATGTTCATTTTACACTTAACTGGAAATTCGCTTCTCAAATCTATTTTTAAAAGGTTAATTTTCGATATCGATGTTTTATGAACCCAAAGTACTTTTTCCGTTATTTTCAATCACATTTTGTGTACGCAACACTGGGATATTTACATTGACACCTTTGTTTGCATTAAAATCAACTCTTCGACGTTTTAATCTTGACATTTCATTTCCGCGGTACTAGACCTGAGGTTTCTTTAAAACTCTATATTAATTCTCTTTTGGTTTCATAACTATGGGGCATACTCGTCGAAAGTTCATTTATAGTAAACTTTACCATCCCAAAGTTCCAATATCGATGTTTCCGAAGATTAATTTTATTAGACATCATAAATCAAATGATATCTTTTGATAATTAATATTTCTGATGTTTACAGACCCAATACATGTTTAGATTTTGTTTTGATTATTTTTTGGTTCTGCGACTACGAAAACATGATGTTGATAGCTTGAAATGATAAAGAAAATTAAACTTCCTGATGTTTAAACTTATCGGACATTGGATGTCATTATTGGAATTTGATTTTTTATTTAACATTCTTGACATTTCGTGGACCCGTTAATATTGTCCAATTTAATTTGTTCACTCTACGGTTCCGTGAAATCAGAGCCTTTACATCGCACATGTATCATTTATTTACAAATTTTTCCCTTTCGATATTTTGGAACCTATGTAACTATTCATTTTGGTCAATATTTCATTATGGGTCTGGTTATGTGGGAGAAACATTTTAAGCATTTTGAACATTTCCAACGTCCAATAATATCAACATTTTACATTGGAATCTCTATATTACGATCAGACAAGTGTTGCTCAATATTTCTCGCCCCCACATATGTACGGAAATTTTCAAAAAGCACAGGTCAAATATGCAACTAATTCCCACTAATAATTTGTCCATCGTTTAACCCCTACGCATTTAATTTTGTTGGGACGTTAAACTTGTACCAATATAAAATCGACACTTAGGTTATTTTGGGGAATTTATCTATGATTTTTACTTGTTTACCTTGTGCTAAACCCTTGGATTGTGAATTTACGGTTTGTTGAGAATTTTAGTTTCTAATAGTTTTTACAGTTTGCTGGGTAATAAGAATTTTACTGTAATTTCATTGTTAACTTTATTTTCAAATTCAGATTTTGTTTATTATGGTAGTTTTTGCAGAGAAATTGTTGTCACCATGGTATGAAAGGTAAAGCCCAGAGCAGTCACAGATGATTCTAAGACCAAAGATCCCAACTTTGGGATATATTCAAATAAAAACTAATGGAATGGTGACCCTCAATGTCTATATTGGGCATCTATTTATAGTTTGTTCGATAATGACGACTTCTCTCACTTCAACGATGATGCTAAAATATTTCAAAAAATCAAGAGATCTAATATACATGCTAGTATTGCATGCCCAGTCGTGATTCCATATACTGATTTGGTCAAGTGGATGAATGCCTTTACAAACTTTCCCTCGGGCACTTTCAGAGAATCGAACCAGGCCATATTCACATTTTGCAATCGAGACACTTTTCCTCAGATATATGTCGTGAAGACTCCTCAACAATTTCTTTCACTTGGGTTGGTGGTAGCATCTAAGTAGAAATTTGACTTTGTCAAATTCTTGAAGGGATGGTGGTTTGATGAGGATAGATTTTAGATTAATCCCAACAAGAAATACCCTATCCAACATCCATGGGATCCTACAAAGTTGTTGGCTTCCATGCTATGCAGATTCTATGGAGTCGAAAATTACACATAGTTCAGACTGGAATGGGAACCCCTAGTTTATCATATTATAACCCATGGTCTTGTATTTAATTGGGATCAAATATTTTATGTTAATTTGAATATTGTTATGCGGTAAGTGAAATATGCTCTAGCTACTAAGAAACCTAAATTCTTTATGCTTGCATATTTATTTGAGATCATGTTTTCTTCTTTCTTGTTTCCACTTATGAAGTGGCATTGGAGTCTTCAAACACCTCCTGCACATATTTAATATGCTACTTTGTGGGAAGGAAACTACAAGCCACATATATATGATATATGTGAGAATTTTTTGAGCCCTGTATATCTGATTATTTTTAAGACAAATGCACCCCGACTTTCAGAAAATTCAACGAAGTTGATAGCCACTATGGGAGACTGGTATTGTCGGGGATTATTTACTTACATCAAAATTTTGGGCACAATTCACTTCATTTACTTCCCACATTTGTCCCAGATGGGATGGTCCTTTAAGAGGTTTCATATTAGATTGTTGTTGAGGGCACCCATGATAAGTGCACAAATTTGAAGAGGAAGACATGGTCCAAGTTTCCACTTTATTTGGGGAATTTGGAAATTCAAAATGCTCCCCATGCACTTATGATGGTTGATAGATTGCAAGAATTGAAATTTGTCATGGGAGTAAGGAGAATGCACGATCCATTGCACTAATTTGAAGAATAATTTCTCCGTGTCTCAGATCATATCAACTTACATTCATGAAACAAATCCCGATGACTCAAGGTATCAAGCAGTTTTAAGCTTTGAAGAGGTTCTAAGAAAGATAACTGATCCTGGAGAGAGAGCCGTGATACATGAAGCTCAAAAGACACAGAAAGTCCAAGTAATGGAAGAAAGGAATGGATCCTTTGCAATAGAAGAAGAATCCAAGAGAGCATATATAGAAGCATTAAGCAAGGATTTGGTTATAAGTACTACATAAACAAAGGTACCTATACAACAAGCATCCTAACAATCACATAAGTGCACATCCAAGACTCAAACACCTATTGAACCTTCCTATCATGTCATTCAATGGGAACAGTCTCTCAAAGGTAAGGAACCTAAAATATCTTATCCTCCTGTCATTGTTGGTTCTACCATTGAAGTCATTTCCAATTTAGTGATCAAAGATGATAAGGTCTCAGTGACTATTGTTCCTAAACCTTCCCCCCCCAAATCCTCTATCCAACTCATTGATCTAAATATGGAGAAAATTGAATAATTTTTTTAGTCTACCCAAATCATTCAGGAAAATATAGAACCATCACTCTCATGTGCTACAACTACCCCTTCAAACACCTTGGTCACTAATTCCCATCAAAATTAATCTCAAGTCATTGTCCAAATCACCCAAAAGTCTAATAGTGAGCCTACTCGGAATCTTTTAAATACTCCCCCTACTTCTCCATTTTGCTCAAAATCAATCCCTATCTGATATTGTTTAATAGACCCACTCTCAAGCCCAAAGTTGTCATGATTCTTCTTATATTCCTTCTACTATTGATCAAACTAAACCAATGGAAATTGATAACGCTCCCTTGAATAAAGGTAGTAGTGGTTTAGATTCTCAATATGAAAATATTGTTCCTTCTACTCAAACCTCTTAGTACGAATTAGGAAACGTGCCTTCCCCTACCCCTCTACCAATGCAAACTAATCCTTAGGTTTCAGATGTCTCTTCTGAAGCACTGCAAATTGTTGCTACTGAATCCATGCCTATTGTCACTCATATGTTGGCCCTTTGGTCACTTCTTCTCAAGACACTATGGATTTTGGAGAAGATGTTGTGGTCTCTTTGGGAAATTACTTATTTAGTAAGAAACATAAGACTGTAATGAAAAGAAGTTCCAATAGAAGGGTAGATGATTATATCAGTGGACCCCCTGAGCATCAAATTGTGTGGAAACAAGCAACTATGGATGTGCATAAATAAGCTACGAGACAACGGTTTTTATGCGAGCTTTTGCAAGAGCTAATTATCATACTATTTCCACTCTAAATAGGATTATTGATGACAAGAAGGCTAAAGTTCCTCTTTGGAAACAAAGAAGTTGTCTCTCCATGCAGACTTTGCCAAAAAGATTGAAGACCTCAAAATTCAACATCAAAATGAGTTGGATCAGTTTAGGGAACAACTGAATTTATATCCGAGGAAAAGAAGCAGGTTGAAAGGATAGTGTCTAAGCAAGAGATTAAAATTCAAGAACTGGATGAACAACTCCTACAGTACAAGTTGTAGTCCACTTCTATTCCCTTCTATAAATTCACTTTAGATGAATTTAAAATACAAGCTATTGCAGTCAATAGTGAGTTCAAGAAAGCTCATAAAACTTTATTTTTTGATATGAATGATTTTCAAGATGATTGTGATGATTTTTTCCACATGTCTAACATGTCGGGTAATCACTTAGAGGAAAATAAGGTTGCTAATAAATCTTTTGAACAATTTATTTATTGGAAAACCTATATCAAGAATGTTCCCGAGACAGGGCCCTCCGATGGAATCAAAGCAGTTAAAGTGAGTAAATGTTTCTCTTAAATATTTGAACATTTTATGTGATGAAGTTGTGGGAATGATTGAGAAATGTAAAAACGTTTGCAATATGATTTGAATGCAAACAAACAACATTTCAAAAGACATGGGTATGCAGAACTTTGTTGATTTGGAGGATGTTGTGACTTCCAGATTAAAGATTAGTGACGTTGATCAAAGCTGGGATGAGTCAGCGGACCACATCACGACACTCAATGAGCTTGATATGTCAATACTGGAGACATTATTTGTCATTCCAATCTCTTTGAAGACACATGTCACAGCTTTCCTTGACAATTGGAACAATGTCAGACATAAATATATACAGTCATTTATTTCTAGGGTTGAGCTTCAACTGGAGCACACAACTTACAAATATGTTGATCATATGCTTGATGTTTGCAAAAAATAGAGGGATTATTTGGCTAATCATGGCCAATGTAGTTAGATATTCCTAGGGTCTAGGAGATTAGTTGCTCGATTTTTAGAACTGCTTTATCCACTTATATCTATTTATTTGTAACTTTTGTAATGTAAAGGATCCTCGGATTTGGATCAAACCCTAATGGAAGTTTGCTTGACATTAGACATTTGTTGAGAAGTCTGTAATTTCTATTAAGAAACTCCATAATTCCTTTCTAAAGAAATTAATGGAGACTAGAGGCTTTTCAACATTTTGGTTTCAACTTATTGAGTAAAGTTGGATGTTTTAAAAAATTTCTTGATATTTTTATGACCCTTTTCTAAATCAGTTTTTGGAATTTATTTCAAAAAATATTTTATTTGTTTTGCATTACAATGGCTATGCTTAAGTTATGAGATTTTTCATTAACTCTGGCATTGATATATATTGGATGTGTCGTGAACAAGGTTTTTTGGATATTTTCATAAGTCCTAGTTGTGATAATTGGTTTTCTTTAGATAATAGTTTAACTAATATGTTTTTATTAATTCATTTTTTCATTAGTTATATTTTTGTAGACATTTTTTCAATTTGGAATTTATTTCAAAAAGCAAATATTAATGATTTCTTCAAAAAGCATATATGTAACAGTCTGTGTATGTTCAATGATTTCTTATTGAGTATACACAATCTAGTGTATTAATGTGTTGTAATATGATCTTTGTTGTGTCTTTGGTTGGACTGCAACATAATTGATCCTTTCTCCTAGATTTTTCAATAATCTCTTTATTCCTTTGTAATTAACCTTCTTTAACAAATTTTCATGTTAATGTTTTGGGAGCATATTAGCTATCGGTTTGCATCTGCATAATTTTAGGATTTCATTTAGGTTTAAGAAAACGTAATCTTAAGTCTCCTTTCTGAGGAGCAATCTAGCTATTGGTAATGGTGCTAGCATAATCCCATCATAGATAGTCACACCAAACAACTAGTGACCTAGAAAATCCCCAGATCATATTGTTTCCCTTACGTTGATGAGTAGGTCAGATCTTCTCGTCAACAGACTTATGAATATGAAACATGCATAGCTAATACCCCTACTTTGAGACAATCAAGAGGTGTTCAAACTAGCCATTAAACCACTCTTTTAGGAGCATATCAATCATGTTTAGATACAATTCCACTTCATTATACAACTTGTAGAAGATGAAACTGTTGAGCTACGATATTGTCCTATAGAGGAACAAACTAGAGACAACTTCAACAAGTCTTTGGGGCTTGAAAAACATTTAAAATTTTTAGATAAACTTTGTGTAGTTAATAAATTGACCATTAAGAGAGGGTGTCCAAGTAAAACTTAGTTTATAAAGGTCAATTAGATAATGGACTTATGAATTAATAAAGTCACTTATTACTATATGTTATTTTGCGCTTTTATGCTCTATGTTACTTTATTGTATTTCTCTATCCCACATTCATAAATTGGATGGACTCAATCATGACCCTATGTAAGAAAACTTCACTTTCTTCTCTAAGATATACATTATGATAACTCTTCCATGTTATTATTGGTTCCTTTATGTGCTCAATTTCCAGGATAATACAATTGTCTTATTACCTTCTCATTTATCATCAACAATTATCCCTAGATGCTCACATGAATGATATCGTAGTCCCTATTTTCTCTTGATAAACGGTGTTACTCCCTTGCTTATCCAAGTGTAAATGATTCTATAATTGCATTCCCCAAAAAAGGAATGATAAACACAATATGGTACTTGTCACGTTGAGTATCTTATGATTTTGGGCCTTTTTCTAATCATCCTTTCTCATATAATGTAGAGTAAACTCTTTGTTTCTTACAACATACTTGTATATGCCAATACATTTGAATGTGATATTATAAGCTTATCCTTGGAAACCATGAAAATAATCTACCCAAGGATCCAAGAATGACTTCTTGTGTCGTTTACCTTGTAATCCTTGTGACACTACAATTTTAGAATGAATTATTATGATGTTGACCAAGTGAAGTTGTTGTTACAACTTTCTTACACAAGTGATAAATCTATCCCTAGCTGCTCTAGGCAAGTGGTGTTAAGATTCAATATGCTAAGACAGAAAATAGCAGCAATACATTCCATTTCACAATAATAGCATATACAGGATCACTGAAGAAACAACAAGCATAGCATAAACACAAGAGACACAGATTTATCCTGGGAAACCCTCATGGAGTAGAAAACCCAGCAAAGCTTCCTCAATATAGATGACCAACAATATACAAAGATGCAAACCAAAGACATGATCTCCTCCTCCACCATAGCAGACCTCTCCTCCACAAGTGCGCCTCTCTCAAGTGAGTGTGTGTATCAAATGAGAAACACACCTCCTCTATTTATACACTACTCTGACATATATTTTACACAAGTACATGTAGGCTCGTATTTAACCATTAGGTTAAATACCCTATTATAACTGACTGGGCCGACCCCCACATGGTGGGTCTAATAACCCTAGTTACCACAACTTCTCGGAGGAATAAACATCTCCGGATACATAATAAAATCACCTCGGAGGGATGGAACATCTCCGGAATAAATAATGTATAAATATAATATTCTTAGAAGTTACAATATTCAACAGGTGTTACTTCCATTCTTTCTTATCCAAGTGGGTATACTTCTCTACTCAGTATGTGAACAAATGGAACAATAAACACAATTCTATGGTGTTAGTCACCTTGAGTATCTTATCATGTAGGAAAATATTTAGTTCTTAGACTATGATTGTACATGCCAATAAATCATAATGTGGATCCTAGAATCTTATCCTTGGAAATCATGCAAATATTATACCCAAGAATGCATGAATGACTTCTTTCCATGCTTCACTTGTAATGAAGGTGAGAATGTGATTTTATAAGTCTTTGAGTTGTTTGCTTCTGGTTAAAACAAATTATAACACCTCCTAAACAATGTAAAGTCCGAAGCATCAAAGATCCATTCTTATGCAACTTCGGGAAGGACACTCACTATCACCTCAATGGTTCTTCCTATCTTTTGGTTGGATTTCCAACTCAAGGGGGTATCCCTAATTAATATCGCTAAGCATATGGAGTGTAGGATCTAGGTGAAAAGGAAGAGCAAGCCTTAACGAAATGGTCGTCACATCTAGCCTAAGAAATAGAAATGAGAATGGATAAATTGATGTGCAAAATAAATAAATGGGAGGAGAGGGAAACAAAGGAATGAGAAGATGTGACTAGTTCCTATCAAATTAAGGTCTAATGGCATCATAAGAAATTATTTAAATGAAAGGAACTATGTGTCACAATCAACACTTGAAGTAGGCATGTGAGGTAGAAAGTACTAATGTGACACTTTCAACCTACTTATATGAAAGGACATGTTTGAATACTTCATTATTTACTTGAGTACCTGAGATTAAAAGAACTAATTTGATACTTTGAAACTTAAGATGTTTGCTGCAAATTAAGTGTAGTGATTTGCTCATGGAGGGCTAGTTTTGTCACTCATGAGACTATATGAAAGTATTGTTATAATACATTGAATTATTAAACCATTTCAACAACTAGTGTGTTCGGAGGGAAATAAAACATAATTATAACAACAAATATAACAAGAGCGAGAACCTCCTCTCATTGACTATTTCAAAAATAAAATAATTTATTATTTGACCTTCATATGAGTGTGATGACAAGAGACGTCTTCTAAACGTAATTGAAAACGGAAATGAGAAACATAACATGACCATACATCAAGACAAAAATACCTTACTGCTTCATTAGTATTCAAGCATTTGATACACAAGGGAGCACCATACTCATCTCCAAGCTCCTACTCCAATTCTCCAATTCACTCACTTCTCAAATACTCTAACACCCAACTCACCAATTTCCAATGAAAATGGAGAGAAAAATCAATATAGAAATGAGCTATAACTCTCTTACAATAAAATACAATATTTTTCTAACTAACTCCATGAAAATTCCAACAATAATAAAATGTTGGATTTAATTAGGTCTTACCAATCATGGTAAACACATCAAATGGATGAAGTGGGCTTTCTACTCTCCTCCAAAATAATGACAAACTAGGTCAAAGTAATTTGAACTGTCAACAAGATGCAGCAAGACCAATCAAAGATGCAAGTGGACCCTCTAGTTGATAAGGTTAGGTGAATGAATGAGTGTGAATGGATGTAAGTGGTCGAAAAGATTAGGGTGCATGCATAAAGGGGGAAACCATAATTTTTTCACACACACACGCACATATTGAGCTGCTTCAACATGTGTGCCAAAGGGGGAGCACTACCCTCATCTGTTCTACCACATGGGACATAAAGTTACATTCCTTAGTGAAAGATTAAAACATTTTAAGATGAAACTTAGGGAGTGAGGCCTCACTGAAGCTTTATAACATATAAATATTAATGGCCAATAATGTAGTACTCAACATAAGGTTTGGGTTTAATTAATCAATAATAAAAATATCCCAAATCAATTTGGTGTGTTCACACATGGGAAAGGTGATTTAATGAAATATGGAAAATGAAAGGTTCATTATTGAAAGGGAACCTATATGAAAATGGATGAAATGACTCATGCACCTATTTATGCACAATTTAACATCTTAAATAATGGAAGGAAGACTAGCTATCAAACTTGCATAGCCTCAATATTTTTCTCCAATGTGTTAGTACCAAGGAAAATCTTCTCTTTTTAGGTCTCCTAAATATCCTAAGAGAAATATAGACTAACCACGAGAGGTGTCCCTAACTAGATTTTCTAGGGTACTAACTAGAGATTTCCACATGCATTCCTAAAGAAGAAAATACAACATGGGCTAGCTTTCTCAACTACTAATCAAGTTGATTTATGATATGGAGTAACTAAGGATACTTAGGGGAATTCTAGGATTTGAAGTCAAGTTCCTTAGTTAGGATATGATAAAGATGGTATAATATCCTAGCAAAGATCTGATGATAAGTTTAAGGAGTTCGAATGATAAAGATTCAATAAGATAAGTAATCAAAAGATTTAACTAAAGAACCATTTCACACATTGAATCAATATGAATATACCATAAGCAATTAGATTTGCATATCATATGAAAGATATTTAATCCAAGATCAAATACAACACATGTTATAAAATGAAGGGAATCAACATGATCAAAGAGTACAACTTAGATTTCATAAATATGATGAAGTTACCCAAGTGTAATATGAATCACAAGATGTTGATAGCCAATATCAAGGTGATAAGATCAACACAAGTATTATAGGTGCTCCCTTGATATATCTGTAAGGTACTTATAAGTTTCTCTATGAGTATGCTATCACTTTAGGGAAATGATTTTTTTAAAGAATATATCCTCTAGATCTCCCTCTCTTGCAAAGAGGCAAGTGTTAGCCTTGATCAAAGGAAACCTTTGCTAAAGGTTAAGACTAAGATCCTCTTTGTTCTTGAGTTGGAAGTAATTTAACTTTTAAGTGTTGAGTTATTTAATTTAGTTACCAACAATAATAAACATGTAAAATCCGATGAGACCAAATACCAAAATCTATAATAAATTGCACAAACCGGGATTACACATTGCTAGTATATTTTGAAGAGCATTCAACACTTGATAGGTTTGTTGGAAATAAGATACAAGAGTGAATAAATCAAAACAACAAACTGAAAATGACTTTAAATAGTAAACTAAAGTCATCCAATACTTCACAAACTTGCTAGAAAATGAAAATTTTAGTAGTAGATAAAATGACAAGAAGTTGGAAATGACCTTAAATAGTGAATTACAGTCATACAACACTTCATAAACTTGTTGGAAATTAAATTGTAGTAGCAAATAAATCAAAACAAGAAGTTAAATGCTAGTAAATTGAAGTAAAAAACTAGCATGCACATTCTAAGTAGTCTAATAACCAAGTAAACCATAAGATAACCAACCATGAATAAGTGTTTCTTAGAGATTTAGGGTCGAGTTTATCTTCTTATTTTATAGTAAACATGTAAAATCCAATGAGACCAAATACCAAAAGGTATAATAAATTGCACAAATCAAAATTACACAATGCTAGTATGTTTAAAGAGAATTCAACACTTGATAAACTTGCTAGAAATAAAATACATCAGTGAATAAATCAAAATATAAGCTAAAAATGAATTTAAACAGTAAAATAAATTCATCCAATACTTCACGAGCGTGCTGGGAAATGGAGGAAATGGAGATTTCAACAGTAAATAAAATAATAACAAGCCAGAAATAACTTTAAACAATGAATTAAAGTCATACAACACTTCATAAACTTTATGGGAATTAAAATGCATTAGCAAATAAATCAGAACAACAAGTCAAATGCCAATAAATTGAAGTAAAATATTAGCATGCACATACTAAGTAATCAAATAACCAAGTAAACCATAAGATAGCCAACCATGAATAAGTGTTTCTTAGAGATTTAGGGTTGAGTTTATCTTCTTATTTTATAGCAAACATGTAAAATATGATGAGACCAAATACAAAAAGGTATAATAAATTGCTCAAATTAGAATTACACAATGCTAGTATGTTTGAAATAGCATTCAACACTTGATAGGCTTGTTGAAAATAAATTACATCAATGAATAAATCATAACAATAAGCTGAAATTTACTTTAAATAGTAAACTAAAGTCATCCAATACTTCACAAGCTTGCTAGAAAATGATAATTTCAACAATAAATAAAATAACAACAAGTAAAAAATTACTTTAAACAGTGAATTACAATCATACACCACTTCATAAACTTGTTGGAAATTAAAATGCAGTAGCACATAAATTAGAAAAACAAGTTAGATGTTAATAAATTGAAATAAAAAACTATCATGCACATACTAAGTAATCAAATAACCAAGTAAACCGTAAGATAACCAACCATCAATATGTGTTTCTTAGAGATTTAAGGTTGAGTTTATGAGTTTTTTTGCAGCTTTTCCTTAGTTAGATCGTTTGCTTAAGTTCAATGGAGAAAGCTATAAGCATTCCCAAGAAGTTCTCTCAAGGCTTATCTTTTCCTTTTTGGTTACAAAGCTTATGGATATGGAATTAGAAATGGGAATTAAGAAGTGGGATGAGATTTGGAGATATTACAATACGTGAGAAGTATAAAAGAATATTAGTGCCATGTGTATGATTGGGGCTTATGGAATCAAGTACTCCTTCAAGTAATGGAGTAGTCTTCAAGGGAGTTGAGAAGTTTCAAAAGAATAATCCCTTCTCTTTTGCTAGCCCAATACTTTGATCTTTCTTTTCTCCAACCTTTGATGGGAGCCTGCAATGAACAAGGAGAAAACATACATATAGATCCTAGACTAGACTATGCAACAAGAGGGTTAGAAAATGGTTAAGCAAGATTATGTAGAAATATGATGATGAACTAGGAGATTGATTAGACTATCCACACATGCAACAACCCTTACATAGTCAAATCAATAATATTATTAAACAATTATATACTTTGTTTTACTTAACCAAAACAAACAAAAATCAATACCTCAAACCCTTGTGAATAGCCTCCTTCCACTATGAAGAGAAAAACTCAATCACATAAAACAACCACAATGAAGAGTAAATGCACAACAATAAGTATCAACTCTCTTCTATTCCATCTATTCCAAGAGTTACAAGTTTCTTAGCTCCAAGACTCAACCCCTTTGTTGTTCCCATAAGAAATTCCATTGAATTTTACCTCAAAGGAGAAATTTATGGGACCCCTTTCTTAAAATTTATGGTCGAGTATGGATAGAGAAAAATAAGACTTAGATTTCAAAGTTGTCTGAAGCTTTTTCGGATTCACAATTAAGACCTATCTTAAGATTTTTTGCACTCAAAGATTATTCAATGAGATCGAGATTTTGGCTTAACCTTCGTAAGACTAATCACATTTTCGCTTCTCAATCCTCAAAATACAATCCTTCAAACAAAAAATTAATTGAAATTGATCCGATCAAGTGTATTGAGATCTCTAGAATCAACTTAACGATATCAGAATCGGCTCGTTGGACATTCCTTATGGAATGGGCTAAACTCTAGACCGTTTGCATCTTTATCGGCGATTTTCACCGGAATACGACGAAGGGGAAATTGCTGAAACTGCGATTTGGGTTGTTTGAATTGCAATTTTGGTTGCAGGAATGGAATCAGCGACCTCGATTACCCCTGGGGCACCCCGATTATGCAATTCCAGCAACCCAAAACTGTCATTTAAACCAAATTTTTGCCGGAAAAATCGCTGGATTCTTGGTGCAAACAGTCTAGAGTTTAGCTTACTCTATTCCTTATTGGGATATCCTTCGATACAACCTTTTTGAATCTCCTATGGGATTACCTCAAAATCAGACCTGCCTTATCGAGGTATTGCCCAACATAAATTTTTGATACCCCAATGATCGCCCCCAATAAATCCTATCGATAGGATAGCAGTCCAATATATGCTTTATTAAAATCCAACAAGCGATACCCTGAAAATATTGTACCGAACTTATATCGTCGGGACATTCCCTGAAACACATTTTCCACATTACTAATGGATGTACTCTGATATCTCTGTATCGGACCTACCTTTTCGGGGAATCTCCCAATATATCTTTTCGAATCGCTGATGGACATGCTCTGAAATGGTTGTATCGGACTTACCCTGTCAAGATATCCAACCACAGGTACCCTGTTTAGTACTTTAAGCATCCATATAGACCAATTATCCTTGGTTTGTCGTTTAAATGGAGAAGATAGTGCCTATCACTTCAGATTTGATTGGAATTCCATATTACATCACATTGCAGAAACAAGGAAAGTCTTCAAATGGGATAACGTCCTATCTAGAAACATTCTAAATATTATCCAAGATACTAAAGAGGTACAAAGGGACAAACCCCTTGACTTTTTATATCTGCATTTCTTATTAATGATATCCATTTCATAAACGTTTTCTTGCAAATAGGTTGGAATTGGAACCCAACCTACTCCCGGTACATCTTTATTGTTGTAAATTATGGGCCTCCAATTTTAAGTTCCATTTCTATGACATCTGTGATTATTTTATGGCCCGTTTATACACTATTATTGTCAATAAACCTGCCCCTAGATTATCCGAAGAGATGATTACAACCCTACATAAAATTGGTGACTGCTTTATTCTTGAATATTTCATTTATATCAAAAATTTTGGCATTTCATCCCCACCGCATTTGTTTCCAACATATGTCCCCAATAGGATGGTCCTTCGGGAAATTACCTATCAGATTGTTGTTACAGGAATTGCCCATTATCTGTCACAACTGAAAAAGAGATCTTGACCTAGATTTCCCATTAAAATAAGCTTGCACACCTTAACCAAATCCTCATGACCAGAAGGAAGCCTCTGATCTTGAGGAACTTAAGCTTTGTGTCATGACACTTGATAAAAAACATGATCCAAGGAGGATAATTGAAGAACATTTTCAGGTATGTGGGTTTGAACCCCACATACAAACATGAAGCTGGCCCTCATGAGCTCCTTTTTCAAGAGCTACTGATTACGAAGAAGTGTTGAACAAGATTGAATACAATAGTCAAAAGTTATCCCTTCACTTGCATCAAGTAGCCTCTTTGAACGTGGCTAAGGCTGACAAAAAATCTACTTTTAATGTTGAGACTGAACAAGATGCAACGAAGAAATAAGTTCATAATGCTAAAAGAGAATCCCTGGTCAATAAGGTTTTGAAAGTTGAAGAACAACTAAAACAAAAACAAAGTGCCCAATCATCCCAAGGAAAGGAATCTGAATAAAACTCCTGTCAAGATGTCGAGGATTCCCAGAAAAAAGAAGCAGAAGAAAAATTAAAGGCAAAAGAAAAGGCCTGAAAAGACGTAGAATAAAATGCCTGAAAAGAGGCCAATGATGCCAAGAGAAGAGAATTTGAAGAGAAATTGAAGGTAGAAGAAGAAGAAAGGAGAAAGCAAGAAGCAGTCCAGAGGGTTATTGAGAGGAAAATATTTTAGATTTAGAGATAATGATTTATTCTTTATTTTTGCTTTCGTTGGTGATATAACCTATTTCTAATTGTGTGAATTATTTCATATGTTTCAACAATATATTCTTTATTTTGTGCATTTGATCCTCCTGGAGTTTACTCATAACAGGTTCATACAATCGCTACTATTGTTAATTGTTTATATTTTGTTTATTTATTTGATTGTGCACTAATTTCAATTATTTAATTTGCATAATACCACGAATTAGTTATGAATTCCCCAATTGCAGGGACATATGCGCTTTTCATTAGATAGTGAAATAATTTCTATTTATCTTTATGTATGTAATCCACCTTCATCATTATTGAATTAGTAGCTAGTATGGGTTAAAAATATAATTGCATTTTCATCATTGATTACAATTGCATTTAGTACTAGGAAAAATATGTAAAAATCAAGTCTCTCATTCAAGGAGAAATATATCATTAGTGGCAACTGTGCCCCCATACCAGTTGGAAAGTGTCATTCCAAATGTGACTGAGCCTAACTTGGGGCTTGAAATCAGAAACTTTGCCTCAGTGTTGGAGTTGATCATTTCAACCCATAACAAATTGGCGCTATAAAAAGGGCATGACGAAGATGAATGGCTAGTGATGAGATGGTAAACCATGAACATACCCATTCCTCTTCTAATCAACATCAAAATTCTCCAAGGTTCAGTGACCCCCAAATTTTAGAAAATGAACCAACCTTCAAGACCGAGTGACACATGTCCATACCCATGTACAAATTTTCTTACAATGAGGAAAGAATCAACATCATACTCCTAATGATGCTTCGGCATGGAGCATATCTCTGGGAATTTCCTAGATTTTCCATACATCCTGAGTTGTAACTTGAGCTTTGGGAAGGGGATTAGAGCTTTCACCAATCAAATATCCTCTCTTTTCTAGGAATCGACAATCCTGAAATGATAGATTGTTTGATGTTGATATCTTGACCGACGCATCCCATGATTATTGCCAACTAATACTACATAACATCAAATCCCAAAATGGTGCAGCGGAACCTCCAATCCCTCTCAATTCTCCCCCAAGCACTCCTCATACTTCTTCGACCGAAGAATATTTAGAAAGTTCCTCATAAAACCATTTAGAATAAATATCTAAAACATCAAGAGATATGGCTAGAACTAACATCAACGCTAATAAACCTTGGATGGTCCAAGATATGGTTGCGGTACCCGGATATGTCCATGAACTTCCCAAACATCCCCCAAAAAATATCCCAAAGTTTGACCTGGATAGGAAATATTCTACCAATGATGACAACATTAAGAATTTTATGATGGTGGTTAGTATTATGAATGCAAAAGATGAAGATGTGGTTTGCAGAATGTTTCCATACGCTTTTGAAGGAAGAGATTCAACTGTGTACTTCTATCTCGGACAACAATCTATTACCAATTGGGGTGTTTTTCAAAAAGCATCCCTAAATAAATTTAGTGAAGATAAAATCCATGTTGTATTAGTCTTGGAACTATCTAGGATCAAAATGGAACTAAAAAAAAAAAAAAAAAAATACTTCAATCAAAGATTCTTGACTTTACTAAACAAGATTCCAGACACCTCTGTTTGAAAGTGGATGTAACCATTGAGTTCTATGCCACCGCTTTTCCCATTTCTATTGCATTGTTCATCAAGAGGGCTGAGAAGAATACACTCGGTGAAACTTTGATGGACCAATTAAATTCAAAAGGGATATGCTTATCTCTAAATGGAATCTCGAAAATGAAGAGGAACATGGTACCTCTAGGAAAAGGACTCCCTAGATTAAAATTCCTTCTGAGAAAAAAGAAACGGATTCCATCGATATGGAGGACTTACAAAGAGTAATTAAAAGACTATAAATGAGATTATTGATCTAAAGAAAAATTCTGGAGAAAATCTGTTAAAAATACAGCATCATTAGACATTCTCCAAACACTCTTGTGTAGCCAATATTGATCCTCCCGTATAGAGGTGAGCACTTTGATTTCATTCCGTGTAAAGGTTATTCCTCCTGTATAGAGGTAATTGATCAAAGTAATGATGTTGTAAAGTATTGTTGGACAAGGCTCCATACTTGTGTGTGTCAAGTCATAATTATCATGTGAGCCTTTCGTATAAAGGTATCCATGAGATTGACCTCCCATATAAAGGTGGACCTCCCGTATAAAGGTTGACCTTCTGTATAAAGGTCATGATTTACTTGTTAAAATCATTTAATGTTGTGTGATGTATTATTAACCATGATCACCAGATTGTTATTAATTCTCCTTTAGAGATTAATCACCTCTAAAGTGAATTACATTAGCATATGATCATTTGGTCATGAATAATATAATATGATCGTAGTATCTGATAACTCTTCTTAGTATAATGTAATGTGATGGATAATTAAAGTTATCACATATTGACCATGCAACAAAAGATAAAGAACTAAAATATAAAGCATAGAGATCAAGAGAATTCGAAATTGTCCATGCAAACACTTTAGCTAATTAAAGAGAAATCGAACTGTTAACGCTTCAGTTAAAAAGCTTTAGTTAAAAAGCTTCAGTTAAGTATCAATGCTTCAGTTAAAGCATTAGTTAAAGATATGCCTAAGTTAGCTAAAGAAATCATAGTGGTCAAGTAAATCAATCAGCATGATTTCAGTTAACTAAGTGTTAAATAAGAAGGACTAGTTAACTAAAGTGTTTTCACTTTAGTTAAACCAAAAGACAACACTTCAGTTAAAGAGAGTTAACTAAGTGAAAACAAAGAACATCTAGTTAACTAAGTGCTATTGCATGACGAAACTTATGTTAAACTAAAAGATGACACATGATTTGTGACACTTTCATGTCGACACTTAAGTTAGCCACCTAACTAAGTGGGAATGATTTTACTTAAGAGGCGAGTTCATCCTAAGTGACAAGCTGAGATAAACCACTGCATGAGAAGTGGGGCGCACCTCTGCATGCAATATTAATACATCCAGTTTGAGAGAGATTTCATCCTGAAGTTAGAAGATAAAAATAGAAGAGAAGAATGCATAAATATGTTATACGGGATTGATGAATCCAATGTGAAGCGAATTCTCTTCTCCATTGAAGGCAAGGCGCTTCTCTTTGTGCAAGTATTGTTCGTTCTTGTTATTGTTGTGTTGTGCACAACATCCGATTGATCTCTCTTCTCTGTTGCTTTTGTATCTTCATCAAGAGTGTTTGGTGATTTCTTATATTCCAAAAGCAATCTTCTATGTTCTAAAAGAAAGCATTCTCTGCTATCCATTATATTATATTGAGAAGAATTGCCAGGGTTTTTGTTCTCATAATTTTGATGATTTTACCCAGGGTATATCTTGTGTTATGGTTGTATGAATTTCATGGATTAAATTGTCTCATTGCTTCAATTCTATGCATCTAAAAGAATTAAAGATCAAATATCAACCAAATTTCAACATGGTATCAGAGCTCAAGGCATTAAGGAGCTTAGTTTTGCATGTCAACTAGAGCCTATGTTGATCCTGAGAAGTTGAGCACAATATTTGAAGACTATGGCATCAGTCTCTATACGACCTAAAGACCATCTTAAGCGCACCTCAACTTCAACACTTGGACGGATAGGATTCTCAACATCCTAGAGGAACATGACTTGGATGGCTATGTATCCATTGTGGTGGAGGATCCTTCATCTAATGTAGGGCACATAAAATTCAAGAAGAAACAAGCTAAGGCCAAACAGGTCATATATGATTCGATAAAAGATAACTTCATTCCTGTGATCACACCGTTGAATACCGTGAAAGAATGTTATGATACATTGACTAATCTATATGAGAAGAAGGCCCTGAGTACAAAGAGGGCATTGAATAATAATCTTCGAAACTTAAATATGGAGATGGATGAGATAGTGGCCTCCTTCTTCTCCAAGATCTCTTAGGTAAGAGATCAGCTTTCTAGTATTAGAGTAGTGGTGGATGAAGATGATATTCTCCAAACTTCTATTGATGGTCTCCCATCCTCATGGGATACATTCTTGGCTGTGGTAAATGGCCTAGAGGTACAACCTAACTTCGAAAGGTTGTGGTATGAATTCCTCCAAGAGGACGGGCGAATCCAGATCAAGTCAGTGTGCATCAAAGAATAAAAACTTGCCCTCACGACAAGAATGAAGAAAGGAAAGAAACCCTTCTTCCAAAAGAATTTCTCTCATCCAAAGAAGAAGGAGTTCAACAAAGGCTTTGACAAGTCAAAATCTAGATTCTTCAATTGCAACAAGAAAGGCCATTTCTCAAGATATTGCAGAGCAAAGCGGAAAGGAAAGTTTCATGCTTCTACCACCATAGAATATGAAATCACTCAAAAGAATGCATTCAAAGAAAAGGAGACAAGAAGGGAGTATTATCTTGTTTCATCCCTTCCGGGATCTGTCATCACAAGTGATAACACATGGTTGATTAACAGTGGTGCATCCAAACATATGAATGGTTACAAGAGTGCCATCACCGATCTAAAGGAGAAATAATTCACATGCATGGTAGATTTGGGGGACAACTCAACTTATTCGATCTAAGGAGTTGGATCCACCTCATTCCAGCTAAGAACCAGTGATATTATACATGTGGAGGACATTCTATATGTTCCAGGCTTGAAGAAGAACATTCTTTCAGTTTCATTTCTTGAATACAAAGGCCTCCAAGTTATCTTCATGGATAACAAAACACTTTTATGGTCGAAGAACAAAAGACTAGAATCTGCTGCTATGATTGGAGTTCGAGAGGGAGGACTATACAAGGTACTCAGGAAGTACATTCAAGATATGATTCACCACACTATCAATCCATGCAAGCTATGGCATTGAAGGCTTGGACACCTACACTACAAAGTGCTACCAGGACTTCAAAAGATGGTAAAAGGTACGCCTGTATTTGATTTTGAGCATGATAGTGTATGTCGGGTTTGTGCACTTGGGAAGAATGTTAAGAAAAAAAATTCAGCAGTACTACTAGATCTAAAGGGTTTTTAGATTTAATAAATTTTGATGTATGTGGTCCCATGTCATCCCCCTCCCTGAGTGGATTCTTATATTGTGTATTGTTCATAGATATTTTTTCTAGGAAGTCATGGATTTATTTCATGAAGGCTAAGAGTGAAACTCTTAACAAATTTCAATAGTTTAAAGCCCTAGTTGAAAATCAGAAAGAAAAGCACATTCGTGCATTAAGGTATGATAATGGAGGTGAATTAGATTCACATGCATTTAATGAGCTATGTAGTGATGGAGGAACATGTAGACAGTTAATAGTACCATACAACCCTCAACAAAATGGGGTTTTTGAAATGAAGAATAGAACCTTATGTGAGGCTGCAAAATCCATGATGCATGATCAATACATGTCTACCTCATTATGGGTAGAATCTACCCATACAGCTGTGTACATCCATAATAGAATCCCGCATGCCATTATATATGAGAAGACACCAGAATAAGTGTTTACCAATGAGAAGCCATACATCTCACACTTGAGGATCTTCGGGAGCCCAGTATACATTCATGTACGGAAAGAAAAGAGAACAAATATGGAGCCTTCTGGAAAGAAGGGTGCCTTTGTGGGTTATATCGAGTCATCCAAGGCATACCGAATATATGTACCTAGTGAGAGACACATTGAAGCCAGTCGAGATGTTACCTTCCATGAGGAAGCTACTTTCAAAAGATTGAAAGAGATTCAATGTGATTCAGAGATGGAGGATCCTAAGTTTGATTCCCCCCTTCAGAGTTTGAGAGGGAGAAACCAGAAGATGCCTTAGATTTGATAGCTCCTGAAGAACCTAGAACTGGTTGAGAGGTCACTTGATGAACCTCCCACTAAAAGAAGATTTTCTTGGTGCCGAGACATCTTACAAAATGCAAAGAAACATCGAGCACCAGTAGGCTCATCTAGAGAGTGCAAGCAACTTGAAAAATATTCAGGGTATGTTGCACTGATGAGTCACATCAATGTTTCAGATCCATCCTCATATGAAGAAGATGCAAACCAACAAGTTTGGAACTTGATAAAATGACAGAAGAGTACAATTCTATAAATAAGAATTATGTTTGGGAGGTTGTTCCCAAACCTGATGGGAAGTCCATTGTGACTTCCATATGGATTTACAAGATAAAGAATGTTGCAGATGGTAGCATTGAGAATTATAAAGCCACATTCGTTGGTAGAAAGAAGGAATCAATTATGATGATACCTTTTCCCCGGTGGAAAGGTACACCACAATCTGAGCAATGATTGCACTTGCATCTGTTGTAGGATGGAAACTTCACCAGATGGATGTGAAGTCATCCTTCCTCAATGGTGAGGTTGAGGAAGAGGTTTATATTCAACAGCCTGAAGGATTTTTGGTGCATGGGAAGGAGTCCCATGTTTGCAAGATAAAGAAATATCTATATGGTCTTAAACAAGCCCCCAGGGCTTGGTACCCCAGAATTGTTAACTACCTTCAAAAACTCGGTTTTATGTAAGAGTGAAGCTGATCCAAATTTGTACTTCAAAGTAGTGAAGAACCAACCGTTGATATTGGTTCTGTATTTTGATGATTTGTTTTTCACTGGAGAGGAACATCTGATTTCTTGGTGCAAGAGGGATCTCACATCAGAGTTTGAGATGAAAGACTTAGGTCTAATGCACTAATTTCTTGGCCTTAATATATGGCAAAGAAAAGATGAAATTTTTCTATCTCAAGGGAAGTGCAATGTGGATATATTGTGCAGGTTTGGCATTATAGATTGAAAATCTATAACTACATTGATGGTTTCCAATTTGAGGAAACTTCATGAGTCAGAGTCTAGATCAGATCCAATAGATCCCACTTTGTATAGACATCTTATAGGCTCTCTAATGTACTTGATACATTCGGTGCCTGATATATGTTATGTTCTGAGCATTCTGAGTCAATTTATGTATGATTCGAGACACAAACACTGGATAGGTGCTAAGCATGTGCTTAAGTACCTTCAAGGTACAATTTCATATGGAATCAGATATGCCTCTAGTGGAGGAGTCATGTTACTTGGTTATACAGACTCGGACTGGGGAGGAAGCATTATGGACCATATGAATACATTTGGATACTGTTATAGCCTAGGATTAGCTATGATATCTTGGTCGAACGGGAACCAAGGCTTTGTAGCCCAGAGAACTACCGAAGCAAAATACATATCTGCTAGTGTTTCCTGCCGAGAAGCAGTGTGGCTCGGAAAGCTACTTGCAGGGTTGTTTAGTGAAAAGATTGAGCCTACATTTATTAGGTAAGACAATCAGAGTTGCATCAAGATTTTTGAAAACCCAGTGTTTCATGACAAGTCGAAGCACATTGAAATGAAGTATCACTTCATCCAAGACATGGTCCAGAAAGGTACAATGAAGCTTCAGTACCTTGCTAATGATGAGCAGATTGCAGATGTGTTAATAAAGCCTCTGTCGGTGATGAAGTTTTGGTACTTCCAAGACAATCTTGGTATGGTAAAGAATGCCTCCCTCACTGAGAAGGTGTTAGAAAAACATGATTGCAAAGCAATAAAAATAAATAAGATGAAAATATAAATCAC
Source organism: Larix kaempferi (assembly GCA_027924585.1). NCBI lineage: Eukaryota > Viridiplantae > Streptophyta > Pinopsida > Pinales > Pinaceae > Larix > Larix kaempferi. The sequence goes on from BSBM01000887.1 coordinate 23,833,648, forward strand.
ATAAAACACATTACAAGAGAGACAGCAATATAATGTGGTTCACCCAAGATGGGCTACGTCCACATAGAAATTTCCATTCCTTATTATTATACCATCCAACAAATGAAGGGATACAACCTGCATCACATCCACTGCAACTTCCTCTTCACTCTCACACAATCAAATATCTTTACAATGCTACAATACTCATCCGTATTACAATGCCTTCCTTTTAAAGAGTGATTACCATAGGGATATACTATGTAACACCCAATACCATGTTAGGAACCCGTGTCAACCCTTCTCTTTACTTTGTTAGTATATTGTTGTTGGATGCATATGCTTTGTAAGTCATCCCGTAGTATTTGTTGATCCATGTTAATATTAGCCCATAGTATTGACCCATAGTATTGGACGCATATGCTTTGTAATTCGTCCCATAGTATTATATGTCCCATGGTTTTGACCCGTAGTATTGGGCATAGACTTAGTATATAAGTGTGTGTTGAGGCCAGTGAAGGTACCGTGAAGTTAATTGTATTGAGCTTTCTCAAAGGAGGTTTCCCCCTCCAAGTGGCATGTGATCAATATAAAAGTGATTCTGAGTTCTGTTATTTTTGATATCTCGTGTATTTGCATTAATTAATTATTGCAAGTTTTTCACATCTGGTATCAGAGCACTTTCTTGGGCTCGTTGGGTGCAACTTCTGCCAAAAAAAAATTTCGCATTTGTTGCAGTTAGGATCTGGGAATAATCCCTATCCACTTAACTGTGGGAAGTACTTGGGCATAAGCCCTAAAACTCATTGTGAGGAGTACCACAGGAACCCCGAAGTAGTTGGCCCATTGAGAGGACCTGCTAGCGAAAAGGGAAATGACCCCTACCTGATTGACTAGTTCCCACCCGTGAGGTAAACCAAGAGCTGTCGTTTGTGGCAAAGCGGTTATCAGTTTTCCCTGAGTCGTGGAGTGAGGGGTATTGCCCTAATACGCAAGCCATCAGATAGCATTGGTGGCTGAGTGAATCCCCTGAACTGATAGGAAGCCGCACATACCTAGGGTCCATATCTATTTTCAGCTGAACTGTCGTCGATCACTTCAGCGTCGATTCAGATCCATTCCGAGCAGTTTCAAATCCCTTCTGATAGGTCGATTCAGATCCATTCCGAGCCGTTTCAGATCCCTTTTGACAGTCGTTCCAGCTCCAGTCGTTTTAGATCTATTCTGAAAGCCATTTTTGATCCAGCCGTTTTCGATCCATTCGGTGTCGTTTCAGATCCATCCGTTGTCGATCCCTTCCGCACCGTTGCAAATCCATTTATGGGAAAAAAAAAGTATAAAAATTTGTTTTTCTGCCATATCTCCCTTGTTTTAACTCTGTTTCTCTTGAAACTTCTCTGAAACTCCTGAAATCCCATTCTGCATATTTCATTCCTAAGGACCCTATCCCAAATTCCACTTCCCAACACCCCAAATCTCACATTTGTCTATTTTTAGGGTTTGCCATAACTTCTTCGATTTTCACTCGATCGCCTTCAAATTTTACCACAGAGTTCCTTTCCTAATTATGCTTCTTTGTCCCTCTCTGCCAATTTTTCTCATTCTTTCACCCTACTTCTGAAATCCCCCTTTTCTGCTTTCCTGTCCTTTCGAGAATGTCCAAAATCTAGTTAAACCCCAATTACCCATTAGAGTTTTTCCCCATTCCAAATTTCCCTTTACTAAATCAACTTCTGTTTGTGTTTTTCTACCCATTCCAAAAAAAAAAAACTCTGGTTGTTACCCATGCAGGAGCACACACCATGGAGGAAGCACTTGCAGCCATCCAAACCAAACTCTAAGATCTGGATGAAAAATTTCTTAGCCTCCATCTTCAGCATTCAGCCATGAACAACAACCGACAGCCAGAATCTTTTGCAGCCACCGAGTTCTCTTCTTCCAGCAATTTTCGTGGGCCGAAGCTTGATTTTCCTCGCTTCAATGATACTGATCCGACTGGATGGATATATCGAGCAGAACAATATTTCAATCTGCATAATACTTTTGATGTCCAGAAAGTTCCACTTCCATCCTTTCATTTGGAACAGGAAGCCCTTCAATGGTACTGTTGGTACATCAAAGCTCATCCCGAGCCAAACTGGACAGATTTTTGCCAACTCCTTTTGCCACGATTTGGTCCTAGTACTTTTGATGACTTCAAAGGAGCACTCACTAAACTTTACCAAATTGGCACAGTGAGAGAGTATCAGACAGAATTTGAGAAACTGGCCAATCACACAAAAGGATTGTTTGATGAATTCTACAGGAGTTGTTTTATCAGTGGTCTCAAGGATGAAATCCACTCAGAGGTTAAAATGTTCTGTCCCAACACAATGATGGAAGTCCTAGGGTTGGATAATTTGGCAGAGGACAAGATCTCATCTCAACAACGCTCCAAACCCACCTTTGTTCCCTTCAGAAATATGGGTTCCCAACGACCTCCCATCATGCCTGCTCCTCGACCAACTTCTATCAAGTATTTTTCCGAAACAGAGATGCAGGCACGCAAAGAAAGAGGGCTTTGTTATAATTGTGATGAAAAATTAACTCAGGGACATAGATGTGTTCAACAAAAGCTCTATCTCTTGAATGTGGATTCTACGCCCGCCTCTGAATTTGGTGAAGAAGCTCCAAATACACCGGATGATCAGGTCGACATTCAGGAACCGCCTATTGACTTCCCATCTCAGGTTGACCACGTAGAGATATCTCTCCAGGATTTATCTAGTATCACCACCCCCCAAACAATGCGGGTCAGGGGTTACTTCAAGAAGCTTCCTCTTACAATACTCATTGATTCTGGTAGCACTCATAACTTCATTGACCCTCGAATTGCCAAATAGGCTGATTGTTTTGTCCATCCTTGCTCCAACTTTGAAGTCATGGTTGCCAATGGGGGCACCTTACCTTGCAAAGGGAATCGTCACAATGTGTGTATATTTCTGGAAGATTATAACCTGCGCTCTGACATGTTTTCCTTGTCCTTAGGCAGATGTGATGTGGTTTTGGGCGTTCAATGGTTACGCACACTTGGCCCCATCTTATGGGATTTTGTTGAACTTTGGATGTAGTTTTCAGTCAATGGGAAACAACACAAATTTAAGGGCTTACAACAAGGGTCTCTCCACATCATCAATTCACATCGCCTAGAAAAGATCCTTAAGAAGAATTCAGATCGTGTCATCGCTCAACTCCATTTCATTCAGTTGCACCCATCAACGGTCTCCACTACTTCCTTGGATAGATATGCAGGTGTCTTTTCTGAACCCGTGAGCTTTCTGCCTTCAAGAGACCTTTCCAGTAAGACTTTAGCCGCATCTACATCTCAGCAAGAAATGATGGCTATTTTGCATGTAGTACAGAAGTGGCAGCCATACCTATTAGGGAATTATTTCTGTCTCAAGACTGATATCGAGAGTCTGGAAAATTTCCTGGAACTATGGGTCTTCTCCCCAGCACACCTGAAATGAGTTATCCAACTCATGGGTTCTGCCTATGCGATCACTTACAAGAAGGGTAAGGACAATATGGTGGCAGCTCCTCCTTCTCGCACATTTGATGACCCAGTTTCTCTTACAGCTATTTCTCTGCTTGTTCCAAATTGGTTGCAATCTGTTCAACAGGGCTTTCTCTTCTATGAACTCCATGCTTCTTCATCAGCAGGGCACTCTGGTTTCCTCAAAATGTATGGCAGGGAACAATGTAACTTCTTTTGGCAGGGACTCAAAATGATAATTCAACGGATGGTGGATGACTATGATACTTTCCAGGTCAACAAGGGTGAAACAACACTCCCCGGGACTGCTCAAACCCTTGCCCATCCCTACACAGAATTGGCCTACTATTTCTATGGATTTCCTAGAAGCGCTCTAGTGGTACAATACCACATCTACAAGGACACCATATGAAGCAGTCTATGGATAGACGCTACCAATTCTTCTTCCATACACCCTCAGCAGCTCCACAGTTCAGGCAATTGACTCGGTTCTTCGAAACCGTGATCAGATTCTTCTCATTCTGCAGGACAATCTTCACATGGCTAGAATTCGACTGAAACAACTATCTGCTCAGCACCATTCTGAGCGCACTTTTCATGTATTTGATATGGTTCTTCTGCATCTACAGCCTTCCATGTAATCCTCCTTGAAACTCCAAAGGCGTCAGTGGCCCGGAATGCAGCCTGAGGACGCTACAGGGGAACCACTCCTTCAAATTCTGCATCAATTTCCACAACTAAAGCTTTGAGGACAAAGCTTTTTCTAAGGGAGAGGGGATGTTAGGAACCCGTGTCAACTCTTCTCTTTACTTTGTTAGTATATTTTTGTTGGATGCATATGCTTTGTAAGTCGTCCCGTAGTATTTGTTGATCCATAGTTAATATTAGCCCATAGTATTAGACGCATATGCTTTGTAAGTCATCTTGTAGTATTATATGTCCCATGGTTTTGACCCATAGTATTGGGCATAGACTTAGTATATAAGTGTGTGTTGAGGCCAGTGAAGGTACCGTGAAGTTAATTGTATTGAGCTTGCTCAAAGGAGGTTTCCCCCTCGAAGTGGCCTGTGATCAATATAAAAGTGATTCTGAGTTATGTTATTTCTGATATCTCGTGTATTTGCATTAATTAATTATTGCAGGTTCTTCACATACCATGGGCCCATAAATCACCCATTATTGACCAAGTCATGACTATGAAATTACAACATTTTACAAGGCATTTGTTCCAAAATTTTTGCTATGAAGGCATTGCCCTTGAACCCTTTCTGGGGGGGGGATCCAAAACTAGTCACCGCCTCCCATTTACCCCCATGGAGACTATTTTTTGGGGTAAAGTCCCCCCAAACCCCTCGTCATGGGATAGGATTCAAACACATCTGAAACACGACCTTTGAATAAGGAAGATCAGGCTCCACAACCAAAAATATCCCACTTTGAGACTGATCACAACAACTCCACCAATGTTTCACTTGCTGGACTATGCTCTAAACCTTGGATCTGAAAAATTTCTCATCTTCAACTTCATGCTTGAAGGTCAACTGAAACTGAGTAGGAACTCAATTTCTCTCTAGTTACTACCTTTGTCAACATGTCTGCAGGATTATGGCCAGTGTGTATCTTTTCCAGCTTCAACAGTTCATCTTCCAGAACATACCGTATGAAATGGTACTTGATTTGCATATGTTTAGTCTTAGAATGGAAGGCTGAGTTATTTGCAAGATGAATGGCATTTTGGATGTCACTGTACAACCTGCTATTCTCCTGCTTCTTACCAAATTCCTCCATCAACCTCTATAACCAAATCATTTCTTTACTAGCCTCTGTAGAAGCAACATACTCTGCTTCCATTTTTTAAAGTGCAACAACCTTTTGTAGTTTTGAAATCCAACTTACTGTTGTTCCACCTATAGTAAAGACATACCCTGTGGTGCTCCTCCTGCTATCTTTATCACCTGCCATATCTGCATCAATATATCCTTGTAGAACAATGTTTGAACCTCCAAAACATAATGCATGAGTGGTAGTACCTCTCAAATACCTGAGATTGCACTGTACTTCCTTCCAATGTTATTTACCTGGATTGTTCATATACCTGCTCACAACTCCCACTGCGTGTGCAATATATGGTCTTGTGCACACCATGGCATACATCAAGCTGCCGGTTGTTGATGAATACGGAACCTTGGACATGTAATCTATATCTTCTTGTTTCTTGGGACACATCTCCTTACTTAGTTTGAAATGGTTGGCCAAAGGTGTACTAATTGGTTTTGTATTCTGCATTCTAAACCTCTCCAACACCTTTTGTATGTACTCACCCTGAGACAATGTCAATTTGTGATTTTTCATGTCTCTTGCTATTCTCATACCAAGGATTTACTTTGCAGCACCCAAATCCTTCATCGCAAATGAATTAGCTAACTTACTTTTGAGAACATTTATATCCTGCATGTTAGACCCTGCAACAAGAATGTCATCCACATACAATAACAAGATAATATATCTTCCATTATCTAGCCTCTTAAAATAAACACAGTGGTCATAATGACATCTACTATAACCTTGTTCTATCATAAACCTGTCAAATTTCAAATACCACTACCTTGGAACTTGCTTCAGGCCATACAAGCTCTTCTTCAACCTGCATACCAAATTCTCCTTTCCTTTGACCTCATACCCCTGTGGTTGCTGCATATAAATATCTTCCTCCATAAACCCATGGAGAAATGTTGTTTTTACATATAACTGTTCAAGATGCAAATATTCTACTTCCACTAGACTTAAAATAGTTCTAATTGAAGTAATTTTAACAAAAGGAGAAAGTATTTCATCAAAATCTATACCTTTCTTTTGTGCAAACCCCTTTACAACAAGTCTGGACTTGTACCGCTTCTTTCCTCCATCTTATTCCTTCAACCTGTAAACCCATTTATTCTGCAATGCTCTTTTACCAACAGGAAACTGAACCAAATCCCAAGTCTGGTCTCTTACCAATGAGTCCATCTCCTCATTCATGCCTTGCTCCCACTTCTTTCTAGTTTCCACCTGCATTGCTTCTTCATAACATTCTGTTTCACTAGAATCAGTCATCAATAAATAATATAGTGAAGGAGAGAATCATCCATGGGATCTAATTAACATAATATATCTTCTAACACTTGCAGGAGTTTGAGGTACCTGCTGTTGTTCTTGATTTTCTGGCACTTTTGGAACTTCATTTTATTTTATTTCATCAAGCACTGTGTACTTTGTGTTTTCCTCTTCCTGTTTATTTCCCTGCAACTGATCTTTATACATGAAATTTTCATTGAATACCACATCTCTACTCCTAATGATTTAGTTATTTTCATAATCCCATAAGCGATAACCAAAATCACCAACCCCGTATCCAATAAAGGTACATTTCTTGGATTTAGGCTCAAGCTTTGTTCTATTTTCTTTATCAATATGGACAAATGCTTCACAACCAAAAGTTCTCAGAAAAGAGTAGTTTACCTTTTTACCTGCCCATGCCTCCTTTGGAATACCACCATTCAAAGCACTTGAAGGCCCTCTGTTTATTAAGTAAAAAACAATATCTACAACATCTGCCCAAAACTATAAGGGAAACCTTGCATGCAATCGCATACACCTTGCACACTCCATGATTGTTCTGTTCATCCTTTCTGACACACCATTTTCTTGTGGTGTTCCTGGGACTGTCTTTTCTCTATGAATACCATGGTATGAACAGTAACTATCAAACTCCTTGCCACAGTATTTACCTCCATTATAATATCTGAGACACTTCAAACTTTTTTCTGTCTCATTCTCAACCAAATCTTTCCATTTCTTAAAAGTATAAAACACATCATATTTCTGTTTAATGTAATAAAACCAAGTTTTTCTAGTTGCGTCATCAATAAAAGTAACATAATAACTAGAGACACCAAGAGATTGTACTTGATCCGGTCCCCATACATCTATATGTACAAGCTCTAACGTTTTACTCTTCTTTTGTTTCACAACCCTGAGAAATATAACTCTCTTTTGTTTTCCATAAACATGGCTCTCACAGAATTCCAAACTTACCTGCTTCAGATCTGATAACAAATTTCTTTAACTTTATTTGTACCTTACCCATTCCAACAATTTTACATGGTTCATCATCACCCAATAAAACATGTCCAAAATCGCCTGGAACATAATCATGAAAGAATTTCCTATGGGGTGTAGCATGGCATGAAGCCTCTGAATCTACTACCCAGTAATCAGTAGTATTATCTAATGCAATAATCAAATCATCTTGTAACACATCACCTGCAAGATTTGCTTCCTGAGTAGTCTCCTGATGTCCATCTCCTTTCTTCTTTAGAGATCTACAGTCTTTCTTCAGATGTCCTTTCTTTCCATAGTTCTAGCACTCTATATTTCCCAATTTGTACTTGGATCTGCCCTTCTTGGATTTACTGTGATTCCCTGGGCTCTTTCCTCTCTCCCTTTGTATTTCCATGCTCTTCATGGTCAATGCATTACCTGATGTCTCACCTATGATTTTCCTTCGCATTTCCTCGCTAAGAATAACACCAACAACATCATCAAATTTCAAAGTGTTTGAACTAGAGACAGAGTTACTTACAAACATGACCAAGTCGTTCCAGCTTTCTGGAAATGAACACAAGATTAGAAGATCCCTAACCTCATCATCAAAGTTCACTTTTAAATAACTTAGTTGATTTGTAATCGTATTAAATTCATTTAAATGATCAACAACAGATCCACCTTCTGACATCTTCATATTAAATAAACGCTTCATTAGAAATACCTTGTTGGAGGACGAGGGTTTTTCATACATATTACCCAATGCACTCATCAGACCCTCCATTGTCTTTTCTTTTGAAATATTGAAAGTCACTGATGAATCCAGGAATAGCCGTATTATTCCCAGTTCCTTTCTGTCAAGAACCTCCCATATTTTTTCCTTCATAGTTGTCAGTTGTTTTGCTTTTCCTCCCAACGGTAGGAATAGATCCTTCTGGTGCACATAGTCCTCCATTTGCATCTTCCATAACTGGTAGTTTTGGCCGTTAAATTTCTCGACCTTAAACTTTCCTTCTTCCGCTATTGCTCCCACTCGAACCAGGAACCATTCTTTCCTACAAGTTTATCTACCAAATAGACCTTTGGCTCTGATACCAATTGTTAGAAAAACAGGATCACAGAACAATAACAATAAACAAGATGGAAATATAAATCACATAAAACACATTACAAGAGAGACACCAATATAACGTGGTTCACCCAAGATGGGCTACATCCACACAGAAATTTCCAATCCTTATTATTATACCATCCAACAAATGAAGGGATACAACCTACAGCACATCCGCTGCAACTTCCTCTTCATTCTCTTACAGTCTCTCTCACACAATGAGAGATATTTACAATGCTACAATACTCATCTGTATTACAATGCCTTCCTTTTAAAGAGATATTACCATGGGAAAATACTATGGAACACCCAGTACCATGGGCCCATAAATCACCCATTATTGACCAAGTCATGACTATCAAATTACAACATTTTACAAGGCATTTTTTTCTGAAATTTTCACTACGGGGGCACTTCCCTCGAACCCCTTCCAGGGGGGATACCAAACTAGTCACCACCCCCCCTGAACCCCCCATGGAGACTATTTTTGGGGGTCAAGCCCCCCCAAATCCTCCCGTCATGGGCTGGGATCCAGACACGACTGAAACAAGACCTATGAATAAGGAAGACCATGCTCCATAACCAACAGAGGGAGTGTTAAAAATACAGCATCAGGAAATATTCTCCAAACCAATATTGTGTAGCCAAGATTGATGCTCTTGTATAGAAGTGAGCACTTTTATTTCCTTCCATGTAAAGGTTATTCCTCCCATATATAGGTAATTGATCAAAGTAATGACGTTGTAAATTTTTGTTGGAAAAGGCTCCGGACTTTTGTGTGCCAAGTCATGATTATCATGTGAGCCTTCCGTATAAAGGTATCCATGATATGGACCTCCCATATAGAGGTGTACCTTCCGTATAAAGGCCATTCTTTACTTGTTAAAAGCATTTAATGTTGTGTGATGTATTATTAACCATGATCAACATATTGCTATTAAGTATCCTTTATAGATTGATCACCTCTAAAGTGAATTACTTTAGCATATGATCGTTTGGTACGAAATAATATAATATGATCACAACATCCGATAATTATTCTTAGTATAATGTAATGTGATGGATAATTAAAGTTAGCACATATTGACCATGCAGTAAAAGATAAATCATAGAGGTCAAGAGAATTCGAAATTTCCCATGCAAACACTTTAGCTAATTAAAGAGAACGTGAATTGTTAAAGCTTCAGTTATTAAGATTCAATTATAAAGATTCATTTAATTATCAATGATTCCTTTAAAGAATCAGTTAAATATATGCCTCAGTTAACTAAAGAACTCACAGTGGTCACTTCAAGTAAATCAATCAGTGTGATTTCAGTTAACCAAGTGTTAAATAAGAAGGACTAGTTAACTAAAGTGTTTTCACTTTAGTTAAACTAAAAGAAGACACTTCATTTAAAGAGAGTTAACTAAGTGACAACAAAGAATATCTAGTTAATAAGTGTTATTGCATGATGACACTTATGTTAAACTAAAAGATGAAATGTGAATTGCAACACTTGCATGTCGACACTTAAGTTAGCCACCTAACTAAGTGGGAAAGCTTTCAGTTAAGAGGCAAGTCCATCCTAAGTGACAGCTCAATGATATAAAGCATAGCATGAGAAGTGGGGCGCACCTTTACAATCAAGATTAATACATCTAGTCTGAGAGTGATTTCATCCTGATGTTAGAAGATAAAAATAGAAGAGAAGAATGTATAAGTATGTTATACAGGATTGATGAATCCAATGTGAAGCGAATTCTCTTCTCCATTGAAGGAAAGGCACTTCTCTTTGTGCAGGGTATTGTTTGTGCTTGTTATTGTTGTGTTGGGCACACATCTGATTGATCTCTCTTCTCTATTGCTTATGTATCTTCATCAAGGGTGTTTGGTGAGCTCTTATCTTCCAAAAGCAATCTGCTATGTTGTAAAAGAAAGCATTCTCGTCTATCCATTATATTGTACTGAGAATAATTTTGGGGGTTTTTGTTCTCATAATTTTGAGGATTTTCCATAGGGTATATCTTGTGTTATGCTTGTATGAATTTCATGGATTAAATTTTCTCGTTGCTTCAAGTCTATGCATCTAAAATAATCAAATATCAAACCTCATCCAAATTTCAGCAAAATCAACCACCTAGAAATTACTTCAGACCTCCATTCAAGAGAAATTTTCCTCCTAATAACAAAACAACTTATCACACTGGTGGGATTAATATTGAGGACCTGATCAATGTTTTTAAGGCCATTTCTTCAAGAATCTGAGTATTCATCAAAAAACCATGAGAGAGGAGGAGGAGAGGTTCAAGAAAAGATAGAGGAAAAGTTCCATGAACAAGATGATACCCTTGAACACATAGCCAATGTCCTTTGGGATATTTCTCATGTCGGAGATGATGAAGAAGAAGAAGATATAGAGGAAATACATGCATACCATAAATGAAGTAAAGGAAATATCGCAAATAATGAACCTCCATCTAATTTAGGCCCTGTAAATAAAAATCCATCGGTTACCATGTTAGACCCTGTCACATTAAAGACCTCTCCTTTTTTGGAATATGATTTCTTAGAAGATGTTAAGAGAACAAAAGGAAGTATTTCATTGTATGAATTGATTAAATTACCATAGATATAATAAAACTTACTCAAAACTATTGCTAAATCATTATCCAAACAAGGGAAAGGAGTTACCATCAAGGAAAATACAGAAACCCGAGGAACTCCTCAAAATATGGATATTGGTAAGTCCATCACAAATAAATACTCTAATATAAATGGCGCTTTGATCGGTAAGAAATATGCATCTAATAATCTGCCTTTCCTCTTAACTTTTGAGATATTTAACATAATTGTACAGATCTATTTGGTGCATTTAGGGGCATCTTCCAATGTAATGCCCTATTCTGTATGTTGAAATTTGAATGCAAAACCTAAAATATGTGGCACCCAAATTGTCCAACTAGATCGATCCAAGATTAAATCCTTTGGGGAACTAAAGAACATTCTCATGAGGATAGATTCTAATCCCAAAGTACACCAAATCATTGATATAATTGTAGTAGATATCCCTAAATCCTATGGCTTATTGTTGAGAAAATATTGGTTGGAAAAAACTAAATGGATATTTCATGATTGAATGGTCTCACCTTTGGTTTCCTTATGAGGGACAAGAAAATAAAATTAGGGTAGATAGAGAAAGGTACATGAAACATATGGTCATGGATATAGGTTCACCTAATGCACTTGTCAGATTTAATAAGTTGGGGAATTATAGTTTAGACACTTTATTTGGGATTTCACAGCTGACATTTTCTCACATGCGGAAACATGTAAGCAATCTGAACTCCTTCATTACACTCACATTGCCAAGCCTCGTGATAACACAATGACTCTTAGGGACACTAAAAATGATTTGGATCTGGAATTTAGGACGTTATATTTTGGTGGATCCAAGCCAAAATAAGGTACATGTGTTGGTTGCATCCTTATTGATCCACGAGGTAATTGTTGGAATATTCTCACCATCATTTTTTATATTTTGCATGCATGCATGCATGCATCTAGTCATCATGCATGCATTTGCATGCATCCAGTCATCAGTATGGTGGTCTCCCCAGCACTTGGAGCCTATTTTCATCCCCCTAGAGCCTGTTTCAAGCCCTCAGTAGCCCTCCTACCTACCTAGTACGCCTTGTTGTCCTCACCTGGATGACATATGCACCCTACTACACTACTTGGATCACTAATAGTTAGTTGTAGCAATGATTGCCCAATTCTTGCATTTATTGCTCAGATTAACTTCATGTAGCTTCCAGTTGTTTGTAACATAGTGCCACTTGACCTACTGACAGCCTCATGCGCCCTCCTTGGAGTCTCCATCCCTTGATTTGTGCTCACATGGCTCAGTTAGACTCAGTTAGACTCATTTGACTAACTTTTGACTATTTGTGACTACTACCACTGATTGGATGATGTCTCTAATGCTAGCCAAGCCACACACTGAGGAGAATTCGAATGACCTTTGGCTATTTCGAATTCATTTGACAACTTCATCATTATATTCAGTTTTCACAGTGCCAACTTAGAGCTGATGTATGATTATACTGCAAATTTCTCCATTTCTGAGTTTATGAGTGATAATTGATTCATTTCTTCTTCTTCTTCTCTGCAATTCTTGAGTTAGATTTGTGAGGTTTGCTCTAGCTGTGTGATATTTCCTGTAGATTTACACAGTAATAAGGCCCTAATAGTTTGTAGACTTGAGTTGGAGTGCACCAATAACACCACATAATATGAAGCACTAATTCAAGGATTAAGAAAAACAATTGATATGAGTGCTAAATTCTTAGAAGTATTCAATGATTCAAAGATAATTGTTAAACATGTACGAAACTCTATCCATTGTATATCTAATCACTTAAAAAATTACCAGCCAGAAGTATGGCATTTGATTAATAATTTTTTTTCTTTCAATATTGTGTCTATACCTTGAAGTCATTACTCCGATGTCGATATGCTTGAAAATGTAGCTTCTAAATTGATTCCATCAAAGGGATTTATCACTAATATGTTTTCTATTGAATTATTTTTCAGATCTTCTATACCATAGAACATGACAAATTGGAGGGTATTCGACGACGAAGAACAAATCATTAAATTCATCACCCTCAAATATGCCTTTAAATATTCTTCCATTGATGAATTGCAACACGATGAATCTCTCAAGGTTCCTACAGGATATCCCGAAAATCAAGATGAAAAGGGGAAAAAGGAACCTTGAGAATACTATTCCCAAACTAGTGGTTAGGTTAGAGAATTTTTATAACCCCAAGGACACGTTTTAAAATGTGACAAACTGTAAAACTAACAGTTCATCAATGCAGTATGAAATCATAAACCTGTGAACTGAAAATAATCCACAAAATATTAACCTCGGTACTGGATGTTCTCCTTCAAAAAAATAAACACCTTCATTTGGTTCTTTAAGGAATATAAGGATGTGTTCACATGGATGTATAACAATATTAATACTTTCAACCCTAAAATAATGCAACACGTCATCCCACACAAATTGGATGTCAAACCATTCCATGAAAAACCACAAAAAATGCACCCCATCCTTGAACCTTTAGAAAATAAAGAATTGAAAAAATGCTCGCAGCTAAGATTATTTTTCCAGTGCACCATACTTAGTGGGTGGCCAATTTGGTCCCAATAAGGAAGAAAAATTGTGATATAAGATTACGCGTTGATTTCTGAAATAATAGGGGATCCCATAAAGATAATTACCTAGTATCCCCTATGGAACATATATTGTAGCGTGTCTCAATCTTAGAGATGTTTTATTTGTTAAATGGATTCTTGGGATACAATCAAGTCTTGGTCTCACTTGATGATCAATTAAAGACTGCCTTCAGGATCAAGTGGGTAACATATGCCTACCATAAGATGCCTTTCCTCCAGATTAATGCAGGTGCTACCTTTTAGAGGGAAATGGATATTGCCTTTCGAGGAATGATCAATAAGATAGTGGTAATCTACCTATATGATGTAACTATTTTCATGAAGCAGATCTACCACCTTACTAGTCTTAAACAAATCTTCAACCGATGTTGGAAATATGGGCTTTTGTTGAATCCTAAGAAATCAATATTTGTAGTTGAAGAAGGTAAACTCCTGGGATTCATCATCTCCAAATAAGGAATGAGGATCAAGCCATAAAGAGCAACCATCTCCCATATCACTTTCCCGCATAATAAAAATACCATGCAGTCCTTTCTTGGGAAGATTAACTTTGTACGCATATTTGTTTCAAGATTCTCAAAGATAGTCAGGACCATGCAAGACATGATTAAGAAGAACACAAAATTCAAATGGGTTCCAAAGGAAAAGTTGTCCTTCTTGTTGAACAGAAATTTGATAGCTGAAGCCCCTTCCTTGATGAGGCCATATTTTTCCAAAGATTTCATCCTATACACCTTCGCCACCGAAGATTCATTTGCATCTATCCTCACACAAAAGAATCAAGAAAAAAATTAGGTGTCGATCACATTCATGAGTTCAGGGTTGCGAGGAGATGAACTGAAATATCCAAAATTAGATAAGCAATCCTACACTTCTTTTAAAGCAGTTAAGCACTTCCGACCTTACATACTCAAATCCCGAACCAAAGTCATAGTACCTTATCTTGAAGTGAGGAATTTGCTAGTGAAGAAATATCGGTGATAGAGGAGGGCTCATTGGATGACCAATCTCTAGGAGTATGACTTAGAGATCAAGCCTGCCAAAATTGTGAAAGTACAAGGACTCTAGTACAATCTTGCAACTGAAGCTCAAGCCTTTAATAGACACAATGAATGATGGGATGGGGAAATATCAATTCTAGATAAAGAAGTTTATTATGTTCTAGCTTCTACAAATTTGTGGTATTACAAGCTAAAGTATTAACGTACCCACGACAGTTCTCCAGAATATTTGGATCCATCGAAGTGGAGAGCTCTCAGGTTAAATTATTCATAGTATCAATTGATTGATGGAGTTTTGTTTCTTCGGAAGTATGATAACGTTCTACTGAGGTGCCTAGAAAATTCAAATGCCAAAAGAGTCATTTCTGAACTTCATGATGGCCTAGTGGGAGTAAATTTTGGTGGTGATACCACAACCCATAAGATAATTTGGGTAAGTTACTACTGGCCTACATTTTTCAAAGATGCACATGCATATTCTAGAAGTGAAGTATGCCATAAATGAACAATAAGAGAAAATAAGCCAGCTTTTCCCCTGCAACTAGTTTCAGTTGACAGTCTGTTTCAACAACGGGGTTTAGACATTATAGGGGAAATCAATCCCGACTCATCCCAACTCCACAAATATATATTGACAGCCAGATATTATTTATTTTGATGGACATAATCCATGCCATTGAAGACTGACAATGAGAATTATGTGATATCCTTCCTTGAGTCAAATATGATAGCTAGGTTTGGTGTTCCTAATTCCTTAGTTTTGATAATGCAACATACTTTTGATCTTTAAATTTAACTAAGATTTAATTGGAAAATGGAATAAAAATCAAATATGCTTCTCTCTATTACCCTCAATGGAATGGTGCAATTGAGTCAACTAATAAGAAATTAGTACACATCCTTAAGAAAACTAGCATTGATCTCTAGAGGAATTGCCATAAGGCTCTACCAAACGTTGTTTGGGAATATAGGATCACACCTAAAACATCACTAGAAAACTCCCCATTTTTCTTAGTTTACAAAAAAGAAGTAATCCTACCCCCAAATACCTTCCTACCCTCACTGCAACTGGCTCAATCAGTTAGAAAAACACAATGTCCTTCCATGCAACAGAGAATCGATAGCATGCTAAAACTTGAAGAGGCCGGAGATAAATCCAAACAAAATTTTCACCAGCACCAATAGCTAGTCAAGCAGTGATTTGATAGGCATTCTTCTAATGAAAGATACTTTCAGGTAAGAGACCTAGTTTTGAAATGGGACAAGACACGTGAAGATAAAAGAACACATACTAAATTCCAACTATTATGGTTAGGACCCTTTCAGATCGAGAAAAACATTGGTTAGGGTACCTTTCATATTAGAACCTCACATGAATAAATTGAGGATATTCTGGTCAATTGCCAGATCCTAAAAAAATATTTCTCATAATCACTTTGAGTGGTTTACCTTATACCATACTAGTTGATTTTGGTATAGTGCCTTAAAAAAAATATCACTACTCGAGTTTTTCCAGGATCATCGTATACTAAATCCTTTTCAGACCTCTAACCTGAGAACCTCAACTTACCCTATCTCACCCCTATCTCAATGAAAATGGGGATATTTGTGGTTAGCAATGAGGCTTTAGGATGGACAAGCTTCATAAGTCTAGGGAATGTATAAGGGCATACACATGGAGAAATCCTTATGAAATATGAATAAATAATGATGAACTCATCTCGATGGTGGAACACTCATTAAGCTTTAAGGCCTTGCAACGTGAACATTAATATGTTTGATTATAGGTGTCTTCTAGGTATTCTCCATGAGCTCCATCCACCACATGCTATTAAATGCCTACAAATCAAACACTAATCTAAACACTATCCCACACCTTTAAGAGGATTTTGAATATGCTCCCTCTATATGCTAACAAAAGAATAAGGAAATTAATATATATATATATATATAATCTTCCATAAGATAAAAGAAAACTCTAACTATCGTCCCATGCCTCTAAGGGGATTCTAAGCAGCCCCCCCATCAATAATGAAATCAAGGTGGTTTTGGACACAAGTAATCAGGTAGAAGGGGTACAAAAGGAAACTCTATCGAGGCTATAAATCCCTGCTAGAAGCCGAGCATGTCTATGGCATCATAGATTCTTTGGGACATGAGCATCCAAGTAAAACGGGTTGAAAGAGTGAACTCTTTTGAGGCTATGGATTCCTATTGGTAGCAAACCAATGTCTATAGTGTTAGAAATGAAGCACACACATCGGCCTTAGTCATCACACAAGTTGTTTCCTGTAGTGTTGTTCCCAAGTAAAGAATATGTAGGAGAAGGACGGTACAAATAAACCTCACACTTTGGCTTGTAGAGAATGGTTAGAAGGTTACATTAAGGATGTTATTGCATGTTCATATCTTTCACAAGAAAGCTTATGATGTGGGACCCACTATAGAGGAAGGAATATCATTACACATATTTTCATTTTAGAAAAAGTATGGTGCTTTTCTTTTGACATTTTTGATAGACAAAGATAACTGGTTTGTCCAATGTGTCGCCGTTTGTTGTGCCCACAACAAATCCCATTGAATTTTGTACCAAAGGAGAAATTTATGTGCCCCTTTCTTAAAATTTATGGTTAAGTATGGATAGGGAAACATAGGACTCGGAGTTCAGAGTTGTTTGAATATTTTTTAGACTTATAGCCTGTTCAATAAGCTTGATATTTTGGCTTAACCTTCCTAATACGGATCACATTTTCCTAGCTCAATCCTCAAAACATACAATCCTTCAAACAAAACTTTAACCGAAATTCATTTCACAAAGTGTATCGAGATCATTAGAATAAACCTTAATGATATTGGAATCGGTTCGTCGAACATTCCTCATCAGGATATCATCTCATACATCCTTTTTGCATCTCTAATGGTCTTACCCAAGCAAAATTAGACCTACCTTATCGATGTATTTCCCGACATAAATTTTTGATACCCCAATGATCATCCCCGATAAATTATATTGATAGGATAGTAGTCTTATATACACTCCGTTAAAGTACGACAAGTGATACCTGGAAAATAGTATATCATACTTACACCATTGGGACATTCCCCGGGACACATTTTCCACATTATTGATGAATGTACTCCCATATCACTGTATCAAACTTAACTTGTTGGGGCATATCCCAATATATCTTTTCAAATTTCTGATGGAAATACTCCAAAATGGTTGTATCGGACTTACCCTGTCGGGATATCCTCTGATAATTTTTTTTTGAACCTATGGTGAATATTCCTTGAAATCTCTTTGTCAAACTTGCTCCATCAAAATTTCTTTGAATACCTCTTTTCAAACCTTCATTAGAATTACCCTGACATTCCTTATCGGACTTAACTAATTGGGGGGATCTCCAATGCACACTTTTAAAAACCTTGATATGTATACCTTGAAAATATTTTGATCATACCAATCCCATTGGACTTGTGAGGGATCATGATAACCTCCTCTCATATACTCTCCCAAAAATACATATCCGAATAGAACTTTCGGCTCTAGTTACTCTGATCACCCCGAACTCATCGGGTTTCCCCATAACCTATCCTCCAATGCCTCGATAATACAATCCCGAAATATTATCTCTGAAGCCGCATTGGAACCCTATAATCAAGCATACGAAATAACCATTGAAATAAATTCTTTAATATCCTGAAAAATCCAATGAGTGATATGTGGTTCCTTGGGAAATTAATGTAGTAAATGCACTGCATGTTTGATGAGACCTATAATAAAATTTCCATCATCATGCTATTGACTCCAGAATTACTTGAAATTTTGAAAACATGAAAGGGATAAATTAATGACTATTGTTCATTTTTTCATATGTTTAACCAGTTACACGACTAATTCTCATGTGTACAAAGCTTAATCCTTGGTTTTTCTTACTGCATGTGACATGTCAAAGATACAAGGATTAAATGTATTTGCATAGAAAGATGTTGAAGAGGTTCTAGCTCCTACCAGTATGGAAGGGATGAATTTATCTAGTACTAGTCACCTCACGTGCTTTCAAGATGATCTTAGATGGGATGAGTTCTAATGAATGTATATCGAAGGTGATTTTCCTATAAATGATGATGAATTTGAGGTGTATGAGAACACGAGAAAGAGAAATCTCTTCGCCACTTTTGCTAGACCAACAATCATGCTGTATAGTGATGTGGTAAGATGGATATTCAAACACAATGACTTGAAATATGAGACAGTGGTGAATCAAGAGGGAGCTCCCATAACTTATCTAAAGCCAGATACTTTTCTACAAATGTATAAGTTGAAGAAGCCTAATGTATTTATTTATTTTTTTGTAAGTAAGAGAGAGACAGAATTCTATTAATAAAGTACAAAGTGTACAAAAATAGTACAAGGAGCCCAAAAAAGGAATCCTAGAGGGAAGGATGGAGACCCACCCAATTTTCAACATCAACCGTAAAGAGCCGGAACCAGTTTTGCAAAACAAGTGAGGACGTCAACAGAATCCTCACAAGGTTGGAATCCAAACAACTGCGCGAACCGAAATAACAAGCAAGGTACGGAGACAAAAACTCGACAGAGGCCTCGCTGATAAGATAAAGACTACCAGTAATATCCGACGAACTACACCAGGAAAAACATAGAAATAACAGAACAACACAAAAGCTCATCCAGCCAAATCGAACCAACCTACTGCTATGGGATTGAAGTCCCTTGAACCTCGTGGCTGGCGCTTCGCGGAGGATGAATGCATAGGTCTTCCATCAAAGCTTCCAGAGTGCCTGTGTTCTCCATTTTGCTCTGTTGATTCTCCTTCATTCCTGCAATTACATCTTTCATATTCTGGACAATATTATCCCGGATGTGTAATTCCCAGGCTAATAAAATCCGACAAGCCCAGAAGGAGCTATCCATAACCGAATGACCCAAACAAGTCTCCACCTCTTCCAGCAGGGTGACTTCCAGATATGCTATATGATTGCCAATGGCCGGCGGTGTTTCCTCCAGATAGAAATGCGCCCAATCAAAATTCTAGGGATGATCATTTTCCTAGGAGTTGGACTGAGTGGAGGGGCCTTCACCAGTATGCATCCTCCTACCCCCAGAATTTATGCCCGTCCCATGACGGCTGCTCAAATGAAGACGGGGAGGCATAATTCTCAGAAAGATAGACCCAGACGTCAACAAAAAACAACCTTTGATATAAAGCCAACTGAACCAGAAGTGAAACTCAAACCACATGCCGGCTGGCAGGAATAAGCAAACAATTTTAGACTTGCACCTCTGGAAATTCTCGTCATCCGTCGTGGATTTATAATCCTCGTTCCTATATCTGAAAATGGGGAGCGTACCCATCCATAAAGTCTCATGAGTGCTCCAATTAACTGCTCTGTACTGACCCACGATCTCGCCTGCTTGGAAGATGATGATCCTACAGAATTTACTGCTCTTGGTACCTTCGCAATAACTGAGACCATAATTGCCACCTGCAAGGTACATGCTACTACCAATACTCATTATGGTATCATTACTCCAACCTTGCAGACGCAAAGGAGAATTAAGATGAAAAGATCGAATGAACCTATCATATAAAACCCGACGATCAACCGACATCAAGGCCTTAGGGTGAAAGGACCTTAGCTGGATACGATGCACCTGGAGGGTGCTAAGGAATGACACACGTTGGGAGATCGTCAGCAAGTGTTCTATCTACCCGATCTCCATGTGATTCATGATCCTCATGATAGGTGGTTACCGTGCTAGGATTGCAATCAACGGCTGCGATCATCTTACAATGACGCCTGGCCACGTGATCACCCATCTTGTCCAAGGGTCCGGCTTTGAATGTTACACATGCCTTAACACCTAAATTGGCCAACTCGTCCGCCAACTTGTTGCCTTTTCGACGAATGTGAGTGAAATTGATAGCCAGGGAGGTTCTCAGGATCTCCTAGAGCTGGTTCAACCTTCCTTCCCATCTCCAGTTCGGAGACACCTTCGAAACCGCCACTCCTCCCTGAATACAACACACGATGGTGATCAGAATGTTGGAGTCACCTTCCACCATTAAAGGTAACCACTTTTTTGTAATCGCCCAGTTTATGCAAGTCACCATACCTTTTAATTCTGCAACATTGTTGGTGGTTTAACCCAGGTTACCCCAGAAAGCTCCCAACACCAGGCCCTGGTTATTTCTGATGGCTCCCCCGAATCCTGTAGGGCCCGGGTTACCTTTTGCTACCCTGTCAAAGTTGAGCTTCAAGGTATCAGCCGACGGAGATTGCCAAAATTCGGGGCTTATGGGTTTGGCCCTGCTGTGCTGCATGTCGATTGCGCCATTTGGTAAGCTAAAGATTCCCCAATCATTCAAAATTATTCTTTCAGCAGGGTTTGCATTTCCAGTTTCAGGGGTTAGCCTGTTGGTATGTAAAGTTTCCTTGATGTGCATTTCAATAAGCTTCCAAATAGCCTCAGTGCTTCTTTGCTTCTCCTCAAAGATTTGCTAGTTTCTCTCCTTCCAGATTTTCCAAACCACAAATCCCAGGAACAATTCCCAAATTCTGTTAAGAAGGTCGCTTTTGAAAGGCTTAGTCTGCTAGTTGGCAAGAGTCAAGTCCGGTCGGCCCCGAACTCTTGCAGTCTTTCGAAATCTCTCTTCTCCATTATTCTAGAAGAAGGAGGCCAGAGGGAACTCGTTAAGCAGATGATTAATGGGTTCACTATCGCTTGTGCACATACTGCAGCGGGAGGGCCCGAAAAATCCTCTCTTATTGAGGTTTTCCCAAGTCAGAATGCGACGATGAACCAACAGCCATCCGAAAGTGGCAATTTTAGGCCATTGGTTCGTCTCCCAATTTGTTTTCCATTTATCGTCCCTAGGCATCTGGTCATGGCCATTCAGATGGCCAACTGATTCTGCAATGTTGAAGTTCCCCATATTGGAATATCCCCATCTGATTTTGTCAGGCCCCGAGGCCCAGGGGATTTGCCGTTTGAGAATTTCTTCATAGAAATTGTCCAGAATTTCTTCAGAAGTTAAAGTCTTCCACCACTGAATCGGTTTCGATTGTTTGAACTGTTGTTCCTCTGGCCCTGTATCCCAAAAGTCTCGGACCTTCTCCCAGGGGCTACTCTGTAGGTGTTGAAACAACTCCGGGTTGTCCTCCCATTTAGAAAGTCTTGGGAATTGCTGCCAAGCATCATGTAGAAAGGATGCAGAGTTTCCGTCTCTTATCTCCTAGAAACTATGATTCTTGACTAAATCATGATTCTCCTCAGCCAACTTCCATATACTCGATCCGGGTTGTTCTTCTCCAAATCTAATGAGGTCCTGTATGGGCCACCTGGGGGCATATTTCCTGTGCCATAGTCTAGCCCAAGGTTCCTCTCTGTGGGTGATCCATCTCCACCAGATTTTAGCTCCTAAGACCTTATTGACACACATCGGGTCCCGCAGACCAAGGCCCCCCAACCTTTTAGGAGTGCAAAGAGTTTCCCATTTCACTAAGGCCCATTTCCTCTAGTCAGGGGTTCCTCCCCATAAGAATTTCCTCTGCAGATTACGAATATTTTTCAAAACAGCTTTAGGGGCCGCCATCACAAAGAACAGATAAATCGGCATAGCCTGTAGCATAGCCTTGACCAATATGAGGCGGCTAGGGAAATTCAGAGTCCGAAATGTCCATAAATCTAATTTGGCTTTGAGTTTATCCAGTAGGTCCTTCCAGAATATTTGTCGGATAGTGGATTCCATCAAGGGTGCCCCAAGATATTTCGACGGAAGGTGGCCTTCAGAAAATTCCAGAATGCGCAGGATGTTCCTGCGATGAATTCTCAGAGTATTGAAAAAATAAACCTTAGATTTTTCCTTATTTATTTCTAGGCCACTTCTACCAAGAAAGTGTTAGGGATATCCTTAATATTTCTGGCCTCCTACACAGAGGAAGGTCCCATCAGCATATTATCGTCAACAAATTGTTGTTGGGTTTGAGGGGCCAGTTCCTCACCCAAGTCCAAACCCCGGATGACATTGTTCTCCTGAGCCGCCCGTAACATTCTACCTAGGCCTTCAACCATGATGATGAAGAGAAATGGGGATAAGGAGTCCCGCTGTCGGATTCCTCTAGTCGCATGGAATGGTTGAGAGGGAGTGCCATTGACCAGAATTGAAAAGAAAGGGGATGAGACCAAACTCATGATCCATTCCGTCCACATATTACTGAAACCAAAAGCTTTTAACATTTCTGCAATAAAAGTCCAGTTTAGTTTATCATAGGCTTTTGACAAATCCATTTTTAGAAGCATACCTGGGATGTTCTCTTTTTTAAGCGAATGAATAGCCTCATGAACAAGAATAATGCCGTCCAAAATTTGACGTCCTTCCAAAAAACCAGCCTGCTACGGAGAAATAATTAGTGGTAGAAGGGGGCGCAGCCGGTTTGATATAACCTTTGTGATTATTTTGTAGATCACATTGCATAGGGCTATGGGTCTGAACTTTCCAGGATCCTCTGTTCTGATCTCCTTAGGAATTAGCATGAGCAAGGTGGAATTAAGGGCTTTGAGAATATTTCTGGTCCTGCAATAATCTTCCACTATGGCCAAGAACTCTACCTTCATCCAATCCCAGCAGGAGTGAAAGAAATTTGTGGTGAAACCATCCGGTCCAGGAGCTTTGCCATCAGCCATTTTTTTAATGGCTTCATCAAGTTCGTCCATTCTGATTGTTCCCATAAGGAGTTTGTTGTGGTCCTCTGTGACTAGTCGTGGGATGTGTTGGAGGACCTTCTCCCATTTAGCATGCCTATTGATATTAGGCTCTTCCAGTAGGTTTTCAAAATGATCTTTCAAGGTCTGTTCTATTTCAGTTTGAGTTTCTATTATATTACCATCCTCCTTCTTGAGCCTCGCCACCCTGTTACCGTGTCGGTGTTGGATGGTGGCTTTGTGAAAGAACTTTGTATTCCACTCACCATCTTTTAACCATCGACTTCTAGATTTCTTCTTCCAAAGGAGTTCCTCCTGGTGGTCTTTGAGGTTGAGTTCCTGCAGAAGAATTTGCTCCTGTTCTATTAACTCTACAGAATAACCATGAGTCATATCCGCCTTTTGAATCTCCTGCAGTTTAAGGTCGAGCAATTTCTTACCATGAAAGATGTTCCCAAAGATGTCCTTATTCCACTTCTTTATTTTACGTTTTAGGTATTTTAACTTTTGTTGGAACTAGTACATCTTAGTTCCTGTGATTGGGTTGCATGTCTGCCACCACTGTCTCAATTGGTCAGAGAAATCAGGGTGCAGGAGCCAGAATTGCTCAAACCGGAACGGACACCAGAGGTTTTCTCCTATTCTATGCCAATCCAGACAAATCGGCCAATGGTCAGAACCCGCTGATGGCAACACAACCACAGTCAGATCCCCACCACCCATCATGATGGATTCAGAAACCAGAAACCTATCTAGTCTAGAAGCAATGCTTCTGCCACCTCCTCTTTTATTGTTCCAAGTGTAAAGGCCATTGGATGTTTTGACATCAATCAACGCTAAATTGTCGATTACCTCCGAAAATTCCTCATTACAGGGATGAAGGCAACGTCGTCCACCACGTTTCTCATCCAGATTCCTTATTAAATTAAAATCTCCTTCTATTATCAAGGGCCTATCACCAGTCTCTCTTTTGAGATTGCTAATTGAGTTCAGGAAGGAACTCTTATGAGTGGCCAGAGAAGGATCGTAAACATTAGAAAGAAAACCCCTGACTCTGGTTATTAAAATATGAAAAGCAGCAGATAAGATAAATTTTGACGCCATCCAATCAGACAGACTTACTTCTTTAGGGTTCCAAAGAATGCCTAAACCCCCGGTCGAGCCGATGGCATCTATTGCAACCACATTACAATGTTTCCAGAACTTCTGCCCGATGGTTTGAAGATCCATTTCCGAGCATTTCATTTCTTGAAGAAAAACAATATCAGGTTTCTCAAGCTCAATTTTTCGTCGTAAGAGGCGGATCTTGAGGATGCTCTTGCACCCTCTAATGTTCCAAGATGTAATCCACATCTTATAACCGATTGAGGTTAGAGGATGCTAGAGCCGCGTCAATGGTTGGATATTGGCCCGAGGCCACCAGATTCCTTCCTATCATCTGAATTCTCTGCATGTTGCTTTGTCTACCTCTTTTTTCACCCTTGGTTATCTTTTTCCCATCATTCTCTTTGAGGGGTTCAGAAATTATGCCTAGGTGTTTATGGTTCTTTGATTTAATGATCGTTTTCTCCAAGAGTGAGACCTAATGTGGTGTTATAAGAATCGTATTTGCGACGGTACAGGCCGCCTCCAGTCCTTCCAAATCTAGATCTTCCAGTTCCATTTCATCTCCTCCCTCCTCTTGTGATGATCCAACATCACCCCGAGTATCAACCTCAGATATGTGCATAGTACTGTCATCTTTTTGTTCTTTACTTGTTGCTTCTACCTTTTCCGTCTTGGTAATATCAGTGCCATCTTTTTCTTCTTCTCCAGCTTGCAAGACCTCATATATATTATAGATCATCGTTTTCTTATGAATTTCAGGGCCCCCTACCTTCCTGGCTTGCCTTTTCTTGTTAATCACCTTTTTGAATCCTTCTTGGTTTGCTCCTTCAGAGTCTATCTTTCCTGCTGGCTGTTTGTTAAGCGGACAATCCCTGAATAGATTTCCATGTTCATGACATCGTCAGCATCTAAAAGGGATCTGCTCATAGTCAATGGCTTGGAACCAATCTTCATCTTCCCATGTTAGGTCTATTCCTGCCGGCAGGTCTTGAGATATGTCCAAATAGAGGCATATGTGGGCGTATGAAGTATACCACATCTTCTTGGCTTGTTCAAAGACCTTAACAAACAACCCCAGCTCATTCCCAATCTCCATTAGTATTTCCTCCTTCTAGTATTCAGAGGGTAAGGAGTAGAGTCTTATCCAGATCGGGGCAAAAGTTAAATTTTCCTTGTCTAGGTTGAATCTTTCTTTGAAAAAGTATGGTCCATTGTCAAAAATCCTCATTATGTCTTCTTCATTAAAGAAGATCACTGTAAAAAAACCTTTAGCTCCCAATTGGAGATCATAGTGTCCCTGGGGCTTCCAGGTTGTGTTGATCCACCACACCAGCGCTTTCTCCGCTGGCCAAATCCCGACAAATTTGCCAATGAGCGCATGTTCCTTCATGTACTGAATATCCGATCGGACCCTCTCTAATTTTATCAAGAGTTTGGGAATCTTGTTTGCCTTGGGAAAGCATTGCCCAGGATTCCTCAATTCTGCCGTTGTCTGAATAGAGTTGGCTGCACCACTTGTCTCTGCCTCCGTATTTCTCGACCCGCTTATAGGGGCTAGATATTCATTTGTCTTCTTTCATCTTTCCAATTTCCCAGAAGAGGCCAAGGCCTCACCATCCGTGGACGTGCCCATGTCCTACCTAACACACACTTCAAGGAGGCCTCAACGGAGACCCCACGCCGATGCAGAAACCCTCTGATCACTGTAGTACCTTCCGCCTGCTTCACCAAGCTTCACAAAACCCTCCCCAGCCTAATGTATTTCTTAATAATCCATTCATGGACTAGTTTACCAAGGAAAAACCTAGCTCAATGTCGATGATTAAAGAATCGTGGGCCGAAGGAAGGAATTTTACAGAGAAATCCAGTTGTAGGTACCCTATTTAGTACTTTAAGCATCCATATAGATTGAATATGGCCATGGTTTATTGGTTATATAGCGAAGATAGTGCCTCTCACATTAGACTTGATTGGACTTCCACAGTACACACATTGCAGAAACATGGCAAGTATTCAACTGGGATAACATCCTATTTGCAAACATTCTAAATATTGTACAAGCTACAAAATAGGTACAAAGGGCCAAATCCCCCGAATTTTTTTATGTTTGCATTTCTTATTGGTTCTATATGTTCCACACATGCCTTACCACAAAAAGGTTGGAATCAGAACCCTAGCCTACTCCTGGGACATGCTTATTTTCATAAATTATGGGCCTCCAGTTATAGGTTCCATTTATATGACATATGTGATTATTTTATGGCCTCTTTATACACTATTATTTTCAATAAACCTGCCCCTATATTGTCTAAAGAGGCCAAATTGCAACCCTACAAAAAACTGGTAATTGGTTTATTCTTGAATTTTCCAGGACATTAGGCTTTGACCTAGCAACACACCTAAATAGTTATGCAACGATCTTCAAGTAGTCCCAAACAACAAAACCGAAAAATGTTACCGCACAAATTAGCACCCCTCTGATAGGTCATGAGGGTCATTGCTAAGATTGGCAACTATTCAGGAGATGCACCCATTGTCACCACAATGCACAATGCACTATCCTTATGATTTAGGAAAAATCTTAGGGGATAGGGGCAAGTCCCTAATATAGGTGAAATAGACCTGCACAAGAAGAATGCCTCATGGGAAAAATCTTAACAAATATTAGTGCCTTATGGAGTCAAAGCAATGAATACACACACATTTACCAAGTACTTCAAGAGGACAAGAGTTAGAATGGATAAATGTTCAAGATTAGGGAAAATAATTAAAAAACCTTTCTATTTTTATTAGAAGAGAACCAACAAGTATGTACTCAAAGATAGATGAAAACCACTTAAGATAGTTCCAACTTATCAAGGAAGGTAACAGCCCTAATGGAGAGAGATAAGAATCACACCTCATCTCCAACTTGTAAGACCCTCTGAAGATGAATTTATATGGTTGTACATGTCAAATCATATCTGAAAAAAGCACACTAGCACTTGCACATAATCGTAAATATCTCAAATTAGCCATAAAAAGAGGATGTCCTTCAAGATTGACCATAAAACCAATGAGGGTGCATCAATTTGACAAATTAGATTTGTCAACAACACAATATTTTTGGATTTTATTATTTTTAGGGTTTTTTCATATATTTGATTTTTTTTGTATTTTCTCCATTATAGTACAAGGAATTTTATATGGTGAAGATGGGGGAAATAGACCTATGTCTTATTCCATCAAGAAATGCGAAATTGGGGCTAGCATTTCTCCCAAGAATTGACAATTCAATATTTGAATGAATTAAGGAAAGGCTAAGAAACCTTGGGTTATGTTAGCACTTGACCTAATTAGGGAAACCAAGATGCCAAGGCCCAAAACAATAGAGATCCTTCTGGAATGTCTCACCCAACAAGAGTAGACTATCATGCATAAAATCCTAAATTGATCCTACCTTAGATGCCTCCGGTGGTGGAAGACAAGGTGTTCAATACATTAGTGCAATTGAGAGAGAAAGAAGAAGAGAAAGAGCCTCAAGAATCCTTTCACCTTGGAATAGCCTTGAAAGATTGTAAAGAAACTTTCAAACATCAATATTTATCCCTTAGAAACCCTAGAAATGAAAAGAAAAGAGGTCTGCACCACTCAATTGCTCATATACACAAGTATAAATAAAAATTCAGTCATATTTGATCCCATTATCTTAGTTACAAATGAGGGGTAGAAGCCTTATTTATAAGAAAAAATTCTCACTTTATCCCTCATCTAGGCCAACATACCTAATTTGAGTTAAAAATAACTTTTTAGGGTTTGTCACCCACAATCTGGGGACTAAACCTCATAAAACATAAAATAACGATAAAAAATGATATGCTTCAACATGATGAAGAGTTGAGCTTGGAAGGAGGACATCATGCCCCATCTAACCCCAACATGTGTCTTTTTCACTCAACGCCCTCCTTAGTGTTGATGTATATGTAACTTCGGAATGTATTTCATCTATGTATTTCATATATATTTATTGTACCCTTATAAGAGATGTGTTATTCCTCTATAAGGAAGTGTCGTCATGTGTATTGACAAGTGTCGCAAGTGTGTGTACTTGGCGATGGGTTATTAGACCACCATGTGTGGGGTCGGCCCTAAAATATATATTATATTGTGGATTTACCTAGCTAGACAAATCGGCCCCATAAGGTCACTGGGAAAACAGGTTACTATAAATAGAGATCGGGAGATCTCTATTTTGATCATTCAGAAAGTCACACTTCTCTCACTCAGAAAGTGGCGCACTAGTGAGGAGGAGGATCATCTGCTACTAGGAGACTATCTCAGTGTATTTTGGTTGTACTTTGGTTGAGCCATTGCTCTCTCTATCTCTGAGGAAGTTGTGGGGTTTTTCACCTTAGGGTTTTCCCCACGGAAACTCTGTGTCTCTTGTCTCTCATGCTTTTGATTCTTGTGATGCTTGTGATGCTTATTGTGATTGTTGTGCATTGATATACTGTATATGTTATTCTCTCAGTGAAGATTCTAGAGTATTGTGAATTAATGCTCAAAATTTAACATGGTATCAGAGCTAACCTGAGAAGAAGACATTTTGTAGTGACGGAAACTTGAGTTTCTTGTTTATTAGGTTTCTCTCCACAGATTTTGGAAAAGCAGTATAGTAGATTGACTCTACTCATCAAGGAGAATCTATCTGTCCAATCAGAATTCAACTCTGAGCATTTTCAGATTTGGCCCTAAAAATTAGGGTTTCCACAAAAATAAGAATTTCTAGAATTTGAAGACATAGCTGGAAGCTCCTTGCAAAAATCGAAGTTTAGAGCTTTGGATCAAGATTTTTGGCTGGCTAGATCTTCGAGAAACTCAAACCCTAATTCAGGGCTCTCCCTAGTGAACCCGGGAGGACAAAAAGGCAAATATGAAGGGTAAAACTTTGCTGATCTCAAATTCTGAATGCACTAGGATGATTAGCTCATCAAGGCGAATCTTTCTATCCTTTTAGAAAGTTGAAATTCACATTTTGAATTTTTAGGGTTTTTCCGACAAACCCTAATCTGGGACCAGATCCAGTTTTCAGCATTTCAAGTGGTAAGACCTAAATATTTTCTATTTCCATTTGAAGTACTCTTTAAGATGTCTCACCACACCAAGCTTGAGGATAAGCTTGAAGGGGTTGATAACTTCCGAGCTTGGAAGTAGAGGATTGGGTTAATCCTGAAAGAGAATGAGTTGGACTCATATATAAAAGAAGACATCCCTATCCCAGAGGATGAAGATGCCAAGGTATTGCATAAGAAGAACTTGGTCAAGGAAAAGAGAATCATTGTTGATTCTATTAAAGACCATCTCATACCCCATGTGTCTTCTCTAAAGACACCCAAGGAGATGTTTGACTCTCTGACCTAGCTATTTGAAGGGAAGAACATAAATCGGAAGATGACTCTGCGGAATCAATTGAAAAGGGTCAAGATGTTGAATGGAGAAACCATTCAATCTTACTTCTCCAAGGTATCTCAGATCAAGGAGCAACTTGAAGTTGTGGATGAAGTAGTGGACAATGGTGAAGTTGTTATGACCACCCTAAATGGCCTACCTAGGTCATGGGACCCCTTTATTCAAGGAATCTGTGCAAGAAAGAAATTGATCTCTTTTAGTAAACTGTGGGAGGAATGCTCTTGAGAAGAAGCTAGACTTGTAGCTCGTGAGGAAAAGATGGGAGGTGAAGATCAAGCTCTTGCAGCTCACACCAAAAGAAGCAAGCCCAAGAAGGAGCACTCTCTCTACAAGAGATCCTATCAAAAGAATAAGAAGGATCTAAGATGCTTCACATGCAATGAGAAGGGTCATTTTGCTTCAGATTGTCCCAAGAACAAAAGGGATAATAACAACAACTCCAGCAAGAAGAAGAAGGGCAGCAAAAGAAAGTTCCATGCTCATGCTGCCGAGGATGATGAACCTCCAAAGAAGGCTAGGGCAGAAAGTGATGATAGTGATGATGACTCATCAAGTGAAGAAGAGTATGTTCTGATCTCTACTCTCACAGGTACTATCTCCCATGGTTGTAATGATTGGTTAATTGACAGTGGGGCTTCCAAACACATGACTGGGTTTAAGGAATCTTCTATGAACCTATCTGAACATGAATCACCCCATAAGGTGAAACTTGGGGATGATTATCAATACCCAATCAAAGGAAGTGGTGAAGCCTCCTACAACCTAGATTCTGGAAAATCTTTGAAGATGAAAGAAGTCCTTTATGTACCTAGGCTTAAGAGAAACTTACTCTCCATCTCTGCATTGGATGCAAAAGGTATGAGGGTTGCATTTGTGGATGGTCAAGTCCCGATGTGGCCAAAGGGAAAGACCATAGATGATGCAGTAGTGATTGGAGAGCAAGAGGGATGTTTGTATAAATTGAAGGGACAACCTGAACATGCCATGGTGCATGAATCCATGGAGCCAAGTGAACACTTTGACATAGAAGACTTGCTCATATGAACTATAGGGCACTTCCAATTGCAAGCAAGGCTGTAGAGGGTCTTCCTGAAATCAAGACCAAACATGAAGGTGTTTGCAAAGGATGTGCAAAAGGTAAGAACATTAAGAAGGCCTTCCCAAGTAGTGAAAGCAAGGCAAAGGATATCCTGGAAATCATCCACTCAGATGTATGTGGTCCTATGTCATCCAGTTCTCTGAGTGGGTATGTTTACTATGTCTCATTTATTGATGACTTCTCCAGGAAGACTTGGGTATACTTCTTGAAGAACAAAGATGAGGTGTTTGATAAGTTTAAGGAATTCAAAACCTTGATGGAGAATCAAACTGACAAGAAGATCAAAACATTTAGATCCAACAATGGTGGAGAATTCACCTCAGGTGACTTCAAGAAGCTTTGTAGTGATTCAGGGATTAAGAGGGAGTTGACTGCTCCTTATAATCCTCAACATAATGGAGTTGCAGAAAGGAAGAACAAAACAATCATGGAAGCAGCAAGGGAAATGCTACATGACTAGGATCTACCTATGCATCTAAGGGCAGAAGCAGCTAGAATAGCTGTATATGTGCAGAACAAAGCACCCCACAAGATATTGGACAACAAGACACCAGAATAAGTCTGTTCTGGTAAGAAACCTGAAGTCAACCATCTCAGAATATTTGGTTGTCCAGTATACAATCATGGCCCAAAGGAAAAGAGGACTAAAGTAGATCCTTCAGGAAAGAAGGGTATCTTTGTGGGTTACAATAAAAGCTCGAAGGCTTACAGATTATACTTTCCAGGGTTCAAGAAGATTGATGTCAGCAAGGATGAATATAAGTTCAAGGACAGGTAATCCAGGAAGCAAAGATCAAGAGGGAGCACACTCCAGCAGCTCCTGCAAGGATGCAGATTTTCAGAGGGAGTTGACCATATTCCTACATTCCACAACAGAAAGGTGTAGAAGAAGCTACTTCAGCAGCTCCTGCCAGGAAGCAAAAACTCAGAGGGAGTCCACCCAACAAACAAACAAAGATAAGTATTTCAATTATCATTTCTTGCCTATTTTAGTTTAAATAATATTATGCTTATGTTCCTAGACTTAGGAGATGTATTGTGCATATTAGAATGATTGCATTAATGAACAATATACTACTAATATGCATGTGATGGGTAAGTGGCCTATGGCACTGTACAAAATTCCAGTGCTACTTATCTAGAATGAAACCTCTTTGCTAACATGTTGGGAGTAGTGCAAACTCTTAACAATGTTCTGGTAGAGACTGGAAGGCACCTAGAAAGTTGTGGAACATGGATAAATGATAACTGCATGACTGCATGACATATTTCTTTATGTGTAAAGAATTTGTTTTGAAAATTATGAGATGTTTCTAGTCATGCAATTTAACTTGTTTTGTAGGAAAGACCGCATATCTTCACCTACAAAAGAAGGACTACAACATTTGTTCCAGCAACAAAGATATCTATTGAAGATATTGAAGTTCCTAGGATCTGGGATGAAGAAATGGAATGCCATGATCCGTCGATCATGAAGAAGATGTTTGGGATGCAGTCCCAAGACCTGATAGGGAGTCACATGTGTGCAGATTGAAGAAAGCCTTGTATGGCTTGTAGCAAGCTCCCAGAACTTGGTGTGATACTAAGAGGAAGCTTTCTGCTGAGTTCGATATGAAAGATTTGGGAATGATGCATTATTTCCTAGGTATGGAGGTGTGGCAGAGTGTAGGTGGAATCTTCCTTGGTCAAGGAAAGTACACAGTAGATATCCTGAAGAGATTCGGGATGATGGATTGCAAGGCCATGGCCACACCTATGGCATCGAATCTGAAGCTTCTATGTGATGCTTCATCTGAGCCGGTTGATGTCTCTATGTATCGTCAGATGATTGGGTCCTTGATGTACCTGACGAACACGAGATCAGATATTTGCTTTGCAGTGAACACATTGAGTCAGTTCCTGACAGATCCGAGGAGTGTTCATCTGGTTGCTGTAAAGCATGTTCTGAGGCACCTGAAGGGTACAATGGATTATGGGCTCAAGTATGAGGCGAATCAAAAGTTTAACCTGCAGGGTTATGTTGATTCAGATTGGGCTGGCAGTGCTGCAGATAGGAAGAGCACATCTGGGTGTTGCTTCAGTATGGGATCAGGTGTGATCTCTTGGTTTAGCAGGAAGCAGTCCTGCGTAGCACTGAGTACAGCTGAGGCAGAGTATGTTGTAGCCTGTTCATCTAGTTATGAGGCAGTATGGCTACGGAAGCTACTGTCTAAGTTATTTTATCTCCCGTTGGATGCTACTGGTATCTTCTGTGATAACCAGAGTTGTGTGAAGTTGTCCGAGAACCCAGTGTTTCATGACAGGTCGAAACACATAGAGATCAAATATCACTATATCAGGGATATGGTGCAAAGAGGAGTTGTGAAGCTCCTGTATGTTGCGATAGATGAGCAGATTGCAGATGTGCTGACGAAGACACTAGCTAGGGTGAAGTTCGAGTACTTCAGGGAGAGGCTTGGTGTTCTTCAAATCGATGACACTTCGAGGAAGAAGTGATGGACACATTTGCTGAAGCCATTCCAAGCATGTTGGAAGGAGGATCCTTTACATGGCTGTGGATGTAAGTGTTGGATGATGAGCATCAGGATGATGTTCTGGTTTCTGCTTTGATATGATCAGTTGGATCATTTATATGTATGCATCATGTTGGATGTTGGATATGATCAGTTGGATCATTTATATGTATGTATCCATCATGTTGGATGCTGGATATGATCAGTTGGATCATTTATATGTATGTACGCATCATGTTGGATGCTGGATATGATCAGTAGGATAATTTGTATGTATTTTGTATATGCATCATGTTAGATGCTTGGACCATGTATCTATATATGTATCAGGTGGATACATTGTACGATTTGGTGGATCATGTATGGTGATATGTATCATGTATTTGTATTTGTATCAAGTGGATACATTGTATGATCAGGTGGACCATGTATGATGATATGTATCAGGTAGATACTTGGTATGCATCAGGTAGATGCATTGTATGATCAGGATGATCATGGATGACGAGCTTGAGCATGTTGCTCCAGATGACATGTAGCAGGATGTTGCAGTGATGATGATCAGGATGATCATGTGTACATCATGATGATGTATGGTGAGTATCAGGTTGATACTCTATGGCCGTGGATCAGGTTGTGCAAATGAGCATATAATTTGGCCCTGGAAGATTTGCAGATAGTCTTTCGAGGTTTTGCCTATGGCATATAATTTGGCCCTGGGATATCTGGAAAATGCTCTTTCGAGGTTTTGCTCTGGGAGGACATATAATTTGGCCCTGGGATATCTGCAGACAATCTTTCAAGGTTTTTCCTATGGCATATAATCTGGCCCTGGGATATTTGGCAGATGCTCTTTCGAGGTTTTGTCCTATGGCATATAATATGTCCCTGGGAGATCCGATATGTTGGGCTGTGTGGCCACAATAAGTCCTGGGATGCTCTTGCGAGGTTTTGCCATGACCACATATAATCTGTCCCTGGGAGATCCTATAGGTAGAGCTGTGTGCTCGTAACAGCCTGGGATGCTCTTGCGAGGTTTTGTGGTGACCACATATAATCTGTCCCTAGGAGATCCTATAGGTGGAGTTGTGTGCTCGTAACAACCTGGGATGCTCTTGCGAGGTTTTGTGGTTAGGTCACATATAATATGGCCCTGGGGATCCTATAGGTAGAGTTGTGTGCTCGTAACAGCCTGGGATGCTCTTTCGAGGTTTTGTGATGCACATAATAGGTCCCGAGGATTCCACAGTATGGCCAATGATGACGAAGACTTGCAGGTGGTGGGCCTACATCCAGTATGAAAAAGGATTGGCTCTGTAGAACTTCCTATGACGAGTAGAGTCAGATATTGGTTGAGATAGCAACAGCAGTGACGATGATGACGACGATGCATCAATGACGATGATCCCGAGAAGAAGACTTGTCTAGTAGATCTGTGTCGAGAAATACCTTCCTAGTTAAGAGGGAGTGTTGATGTATATGTAACTTCGGAATGTATTTCATCTATGTATTTCATATATATTTATTGTACCCTTATAAGAGATGTGTTATTCCTCTATAAGGAAGTGTCGTCATGTGTATTGACAAGTGTCGCAAGTGTGTGTACTTGGAGATGGGTTATTAGACCACCATGTGTGGGGTCGACCCTGAAATATATATTATATTGTGGATGTACCTAGCTAGACAAGTCGGCCCCATAAGGTCACTGGGCAAACAGGTTAGTATAAATAGAGATCGGGAAATCTCTATTTTGATCATTCGAAAAGTCACACTTCTCTCACTCAGAAAGTGGCGCACTAGTGAGGAGGAGGATGATATGCTACTAGGATACTATCTCAGTGTATTTTGGTTGTACTTTGGTTGAGCCATTGCTCTCTCTATCTCTGAGGAAGTTGTGGGTTTTTTCACCTTAGGGTTTTCCCCATGGAAACTCTGTGTCTCTTGTCTCTCATGCTTGGATTCTTGTGATACTTGTCATGCTTATTGTGATTGCTATGCATTGATATACTGTATATGTTATTCTCTCAGTGAAGATCCTAGAGTATTGTGAATTAATGCTCAAAATTTAACACTTAGGTTGGTACGACCTCCAAAAGCTTGCTTTCAACGTGGATGACTTGCTCTTTTTGAGCAGCATGACCAAGAGGGAGGAGTGATATAACAAAATACGGTATGCATTCTTCTAGTGCTAAAAAATATAAGGTCATGAATTCTCTTTAAATATAAATCATGGACCAATCGAGTGTTTGGCCATGGGTCAAGTGTTGTTAGCATTGGGGAGAAGATGAATTGTAGAATCACTTTATGCCTAGAACACGATCATGATTGTCTGATTTGATGATTACAAAAGAACACTAAAGAAACACACTTTACTTAAAGACACATTAGACCAAGTTGAACTTAATGAACTCCTAATTATTTAAATATTTTAACACCCTCGAGGAGCCACCTTGGTTTTTAGCCAAAAGGGTTTTCAAGGAATTCATTATAATGTATGGGGATCTATATGATTCTTAGGAAAAAAATTAGAAACAATAGTTGGCCCTTAAGCCTGAGTTAAATTTCACTAACCCTAATAAGATTATTGTTGACCAAATTTAGAGTCTCATTCCAAACAATATTTTCCGCAAGCATGACATTGTAGGGTTGGAGTATTTTTGGCATGGTTGGGGGTGGAATCAAATAGAGAGATTTAATAAGTCTATCAATTATTTTTTATGGATATTTGTGAAGTTAGTGCGCTATGCAACACTAAATCAAATTTGGAGACTCAAGTCTAAGCCAAAACCTTGGTTCTACGAACTAAAGGACATATGGAAATCCCCTTTGGAATCCAAAAAGGCCTATTTTACTTGGTCCTTGATTCCTATAGACCATTCCACAAGGCAACAATTAAAGTACATAGGGATGCCAAAACTAAATGCCCCATATATGAAAAAAATGAAACCATTAATACCATTTCTTGGTTTTGTAGCTTTGAACTTTTTATTAGAGCAAGCCTTTAAATTTTGTAGTTAGTTGCTTTCATTATCCACTTTTTAGAAGTTTTCTCAAAGAAACACCCCATGGATCATAGATTTTCACACTAGGAGAAGTCATTAGAGTGGATATTGTGTACCACATCTAGAAAATAACAAGTAACAAGTGAATGTTTCTTCACAAATACATAATATTACATATCTTTAAGCTAACATGATGGATCCCTAATTTATGCCCATATTCACTTATAAAGCTAAATATATTTAAAAAAAAAGAAAAAGAAAAAAATAATGATGAAGATAAAGATGAAAATAGAGATGAATAATATCCCTTGCATCATGATTAGCCCCAAGGTTGTTCCATGATGAGCACTCATTGGCATGAACAACTTAATCTCAAGCTTGTACCGATGGTCATGTTATTTTTTTAATCATTTTTCATGCGATGAAATCCCTTTCGCATGTGAAAATTCCATATCAATATCTTATAAATTCCTATACCTATGTTCACATTAACACCCTACACACCCTGCATTACCTAGTCCTTTAAAGTGTCTTTTTTAAGTACCGTGCTTACATTTACACTGTGTATTACCTAATCTTTCAAAGTGACTTTTTACGTAGTGCCCTTTTTTTCTCCTTAAAAAAAAAAGAGTAGTGCCTTTTTAAGTACCATGAAAGTAAAAGTTATGGCCAGACAAAAAGACAAAACACAAGAATCTATAAAGTTTTGAGATTATGAAAGAAGTGACATTTTTATTTTCAAAGAAGTGCCTCAACCATTGTCAACCATTTACCTATATGTGTTGTACATTTTTTTGGACTTAGATATTGTTATTGATGTGAAGTGTATAACGGTTAAAAGTGTTTTTTAAGTAAAAATAGATATTATTTGAACAAGAAATAAAGTAATACACCCTTTTGTGATAAAGGAACCTATGGTATTCATGTGACACAGCTAGACCAAACTACTTTAGCAACAACTTTTATTAAAATATGACAATTAATTAATTAATTAAAATCAATATGTTATGCATTGAAAAATCGAACTGCAGAGAGTTTATATGAATCAAATCCATTATGGACTGGTGGGACCTTACTTGTTAGCTTTCTGTCATTTCATGTAATTTTTAATGAAGTCAAAATGTCTACCGTGACCAAACAAAGTAAATGAATAATACACAAACACAATTATGTTCTTTGGATTAACATGGTTATCTTAATGTATAAAAAAACAAAAATAGATTAAACTTTATGCTATGTGGTTTGGAATATGGTATATAGCGTTTTTTTTTTCACACATAAATTTATCTTATTATTAATAAAGCGAAATAGTAAATAGGAACAATACATCAGGTCATCATACCATAAGAGCATATAACATATGGACATAAGAGCCCCAAATCTACGGGCACATGAGCCCCATAAAACATATGGGCACATGGGCCCCAAATCACATCAACATCAACCAAGTCATCCCATGCCAAACCCAAATAAGTTGTCTCCCAGTTGGGACACGCACTCACCAACTGCAAGTCCAAAAAGTGATAGACCACAAGTAGCAATGTATCCAGGAGTCAATACATAAATACATGAAATATCTGCCCAAAATAGGGTCCAAAACAGCCAGAGGCCTGGACACAAAAGTCTATATATACAATAGAGCCGCAAAACCATAACCAGATCGAAAGTCCAACAAGTAGTTGGAGAAAGAAAACTAAGTACCTGCATCAAAATAAATCCGCATAAAATCATGTGAGAAAATATACCAAAATAAGACCAAACAGACCCAAACCTATATGTCAGCTCCAAAGCAGGTCGATCGAGCCCCGAGAGGAAAGAAGGTCCTCATGCCATTCCTCCCACAAAATATGTCCAGCCGGCGAATTCAGAGCCCTCTTGGAAAGGATGTCTGCCTCCACATTTATCTCGCGGAAAACATGGGCAAAATGAATATGCTGAAATTCACAAATGTATTTCCTTACAGCAACCATCCATTCTGTAAGTATCAAAACATTTAGAGAGGATGAACCCCGAGCCCAAGATATAATGGTTGAAGAGTCACCCATAACAACAATAGAGGATACCTGTAAGTGTCGGGCAAAGTATAGAAGAAGCCAGAGTGCACATAACTCACTGCTTGTATTAGTTCCAGGACCCAAGTTTAAAAGTATCCGGTATGTAACGGAGGTGTTTAGATGAAGCACCACCCCCGCCCCGCAACCACCACCACCCCCAGCCACAGCCTCATCAAAGAAGCCGCAAGGGAACATTAAAACAAGAGGAGCCATGCGATAACCGGGGAGCTTACCTGAAGTGACAGTCTTGCCAACTATGTTGCTGAGATAAAGTCAAATTTATTATATAATTAATTGAAAATAGTAAAAGAGAATATTTTTTGGACAAATTTCTAAAAACGCTAGACTATCAAAATAGGAGAGGGGATCATTGGATCTTATTAGTGTACAATTGATTGTACATTGAAATATAAATGATAAGTTATATTGTCTTGTGGGACCTTACTTGTTAGCTTTCTGTCATTTCATGTAATTTTTAATGAAGTCAAAATGTCTACCGTGACCAAACAAAGTAAATGAATAATACACAAACACAATTATGTTCTTTGGATTAACATGGTTATCTTAATGTATAAAAAAACAAAAATAGATTAAACTTTATGCTATGTGGTTTAGAATATGGGATATAGCGTTTGGTAACTATGTTGCTGGGATAAAGTCAAATCTATTATATAATTAATTGAAAATAGTAAAAGAGAATATTTTTTGGACAAATTTCTAAAAACGCTAGACTATCAAAATAGGAGAGGGAATCATTGGATCTTATCACTGTACAATTGATTGTACATTGAAATATCAATGATAAGTTATATTGTCTTGCTTTATGCATGGTTAACATTATATTTTACAAAATATTGTGTTGTCATTATAATGGTTTTTACCTAAATTATGTAAACTTTTGGTTACGTGGATATATGTTGTTGGATATATATATATAAATTTTTAGTTATATTGTTGTTGTTTGTATTATTATTATTATTATGATGGTGTATTGTTTATTCATGGAAGATGAGGATTATTTCGTAGAGTGGGGTGAGGTTTGGTGGGGGTGTTGAAGATGAGTTACAAATTCTTAGAATATGAGAATTTTTTTGCTACCATTATCAAGGGTGATTGTGGTTATTGCCTTTTCATTTGACAATTGTGAGTAAAAAGGAAATATATAGAATGTAAAGAATTTTCCTTTGTAATGAAAAGTAAGGAAGATTCTACACAATAGGATGTGGGAGAGTGACTATTTCTAGTTGAGATGAGTGGTCAGGAGATGGAGATGGACTAGGACAATCACGAGCATGCTCAAAGTGCTCTAGTACTTGCACATCATTGTATAGAGTTTTGGGGTAGATTGATGTTGCAAGGCATGGCAATTGGAAGCATCATGATAGTGGTATTTGTGATAATAACACTAGCAAGGAGGCTGAGAAGATGCACCATGGTTAGGGTTAGTGTTAGGGTTGGGGGAGGATTGTGCCTGGACATTATTGAAAGGAGGATGAGAAGGAGAAGGGCGAGAAACAAGGAGATGAGGGTATTTTTTAATTTTACATTCCACTGCGAGGGCGTGAAGGAAGGCTTGATATAAAGTGTTAATCTCAAACAAGGTTGATTCACGCCTAAAAACCACTAACAAACCATAATTTAATTTGAGAATAAGTACCTCTTCATAATTTGGAGTTGGATCCAAAGCTTGGTATAAATCTCAATATATTGTTTGATTCTTTGGCATGGGGATTGTGGCAGTTGCAACCATCTTTACATCAAGTTTTGTAGTTAGTTAGGTCGCTCAAAACATTGTCTCAATGCAATGAAGAAAGTGTTACATGTGGAGATGCACCTAGAATTTGAACTGGTTGTTATGTATTCATTAAGTTTGATATAAATCTTTGTAGTTTCGGTGTGAGATTGCCACCATGCTTGTGCCACAACTTCTAAGTGGTTGCTTGCAAGAAGCCTAAATGTTTCTCTTCATTTTTCAAACGCATCTTGAAATACATAGTTAGAATGTGGATCCATGGGTCTAGTATTTTACCCTACGTTTGTCCTCCACATTTTGGTAATGAAATGCATGTGTCAAGTTGGAAAGTAGAGGTGGGAACCTTTGATTGGTGTCTCAATGCCTCTGTGACAGTGTTGGCCATATCTTGGACAATGTTTGAGATACGAGATTCTTCTTTATGTGAATAATTGTATTTTTATAAAGGCATTTTTGTGAAGATATGATGTTGGAAAGGCAAGTCATCACTAAAAGAGGGGGTATAAGGTGGGAGGGCGACCTATAAGAACTTGAATGGAAGTAAAAATAATTTTTTGTGGGTATTTGGAGCCCAGAAAAAATAGAAGAATCCCTAGGGAAAAAGATGTCTAGGGTTTGTGTCTAAGCAATATCTAGGTGGGAGGGCATGCTCCAAATAGAACAATATCTGAAGAATTGAATGTTTGAAGAAAAAACATCATGAGAATCCCTAGGAATGAGTTTGTCTAGGCTTTGTGCTTAAACAAGATCAACTGGGAGCATGTTCTCTAAAAAAAGAGCCATATTTGAGAAGTAATACATGTGGGGTCGAAGAGTGGAAAAACCTAATGTTGGAAAAATGTAGGCTTTAATCATAGGATTTGATACCAAATGATTCCCAACTACTAAAGGTGCTTCATTTCACATTTTTCACATTTTGCACACCACTTGTCTATCTCTCATTATCCTACCTTCACATGGACCAAAACCACCAAGGACAATTCTTAGAAATTAAAGGAAACACTTTGTTCCTATCCCATACCATAACTTCCAAATTTGCAACAACCTTTTCAGTTTGAGATGGATGCTTCCCAATATAGCATAGGTGCAATATATAAATAGGGAGGCCAAACCGTGGCTTACCATTTAGAAACATTGACTAAAGACAAATTGAACTACAACACATATGAAAATTATTTTTATGCCCTAGTGCATGCCCTTAGGCAATGCCATCATTATATCTTGGGTAAGGAAAATATTTTGCACATTGAACACCATCCATTAATTTTTTAAAATTCTCAATCTAACAATTCCA
Organism: Larix kaempferi; assembly: GCA_027924585.1. NCBI lineage: Eukaryota > Viridiplantae > Streptophyta > Pinopsida > Pinales > Pinaceae > Larix > Larix kaempferi. Next base: position 23,875,582 of record BSBM01000887.1, read on the forward strand.
TCTCAAGTGGGCATATTTAATCAACAATTTCATTTGGTCATTAAATACAAGGAAGGAAATTCTAATAAGGTAGTGGATATGTTGAGCCACCCCCCAATTCCAGTATTGCACATTCTAAATGTGTGGTGTCCTATGTATGAGGCTTGGAAGCAACTTTATGATACATATACCCTTTCTAGACCTATCTAGTGTCCCACATAGGTCAACCAAACCTTTCTCTTAGACTATTCCAGACAATATTTTCATCAAGCACAACATTTTAGGGTCACATGATTTATGTCATGATTGGAGGTGGAACCAAATCAAGGGATTTAATAAGTCTATCAATGAGTTTTAATGGATATTTGTGAAGTTAGTGCTAGATGCAACACTGAATCAGATTTGGAGACTCAAGTTAAAATAAAAATTGTCTCAATGGACTAAAGGATATACAGGAAATCCCCTCTAGAATCCAAAAAGGCCTATTTTACTTGGTCCTTGATTCATAAAGACCAACACGTAAGGTGATGATTAAAGTACATAGAGGCGCCATAAAAAAAATGCCCCATGTGTGAAAAAAGTGAAACCACTAATAGCATCTTCTAGTTTGTATCTTTCTTAACTATGGCTCATATTATAAGGCCTTTAAATTTTGAAGTTAGTTTCTTTCACTACGCACTTCTTGGAAGTTTTCTTAGAGACATGCTCCCATGGGCCTATGGGAAATTATTAGAGTGGATATTGTGTATCACATTTGGAAAATAAGGAATGGATGTTTCTTCACAAATGCATAACATTGCACATCTTTGATGAATCCCTAGTTTGTGCCCATCTTCACTTATATCTAGGTGCATGTGAGGAAGGTGAAGATGGAGGTGGTGCATATACACCAACAATTGGAGTTTTTAGACAATGCCCCTTGCACCATGGTTAGGCCCTAGGTTTTTCCATCATAAGCAACCATTGACCTAAACAACTCGCTCCCAAGCTTATATTAATGGTCATTCTTGTCACAAAGTAAGTCACAAGCATAAGCATCAAGGGGCTTGTGGATAGAACATAATGATCTAGCAAAGATCCGAATGCACACATGCAGCAAAACGAAGTTTTGATGGTGTGCAAAAAGATGTTGTAGACCTGTGACAGTTACACAAACACTAAAAGGAAGAGATACTAGAGAATGCGCAAGTGCTGGATATCTCAAAGGACAATATCACACCCAACACTTCAATAGTCACAGAAGTTGAAGAGACAGAAGTGCATAGACCGAATCAAAGTTTATCAGATATTGCGCAGATGTCTAGCTAATGCATATGAACATAACTAAAAGTGTGCGAAGTTGAAGACTTCATCTAATGTGCAACAACAAAACAACAGTAGAACTCGATAGGCACATCACGATGTAGATGATGTGATACAACTGTGTTAAACTGAACAGACCAACTATTTGATGCACACGACGTCGCATATTATCTAATAAATTGCAACACTTAATTAGAACAGACACATTAGAAAGTGCGCAATTACTTCTGTTACTAGTGCTTCATTTCCGAACAACAAACTATCAATTGAAAGCACAGTATCAGTTGATCATTGGAGTCACGTAGAGGAGAACGTTAAACCAGAAGCGCATACTGCAATATCAGTAGAGCACACAATATAAGAAGAAAGTCATCAACAGAAGTGTGATTTGATAGGAATGAGAAGTCAAGTGATGTATGCAGAGCAATGACAGAGTACATATTGCATACGAAGGAAGCGCACAACAGAATCATTATCAAAAGACCCGAAGAAGTGTGTAGAGTTAAAGATCAACAAGGTAGTAAAATATATTGGACATCAAGGTGGTCGAACGGGGCAAGGAGACAGGGAGTTGGAGCTTCCTTTAGGTTGGTGTCTGTAAAACAACAAGGATATAAGGAGTCGCAACTTCCTTTAGGTTGGTGCCTGTAAAACAAAGTGACAGGGGGTCGGTGCCTCCTTCCAATTGGTGCTGGAGAAAACACAAGGGGTTGGTGCCTCCTTCCAGTTGGTGCTGGTAAACACAGGAAGTGGGTGCTTCCTCGAATGTATTCTTTCTCACTATAAAGAAGCATTCTGTGGTTTTCTCCACTTCTCATTCCTATCAAATCACACTTCTATTAATGACTTGCTTCTTATATTGTGTGCTCTGTTGATACTGCAGTCTGTGCTTCTGGTTTAACGTTCTCCTCTACGTGACTGCAATGATCAACTGATACTCTGCTTTCAATTGATAGTTTGATGTTCAGAAATGAAGCACCAGTAACATAAGTAACTGCGCAAAAGTGTGCAGCTACTTCTGTTACTGGTGCTTCATTTATGAATAGCAAACTATCAATTGAAAGCACAATATTAGTTGATCATTGCAGTCACGTAGAGGAGAACGTTAAACTAGAAAAGCAGACTGCAGTATCAACAGAGCACACAATATAAGAAGCAAGTCATCAATAGAAGTGTGATTTGAGAGGAATGAGAAGTCAAGTGATGTATGCAGAGCAGTGACATAGTACATTCTGCATACAAATGCAATGCACAACAGAATCAACATCAGAAGACCCAAATAAGTGTGCAGAGTTGAAGATCAACAAAGATTTTTAGACAACACCCCTTGCACCATGGTTAGGCCCTAGGTTTTTCCATCATAAGCAATCATTGACCTAAACAACTCGCTCTCAAGCTTATATTCATGGTCACCCTTGTCACAGAGTAAGCCATAAGCACTAGCAATAACCATAAAATCTTTCATTTGCACAAGGTTCTTGAAGTTCCTTGGTTTAATAATTTCCTTACTATTCTTCTGGCCATTTCTAATCTAGACTATCATGTGGGACCTTGGAAAGGAAACCATAGATGGATGGGAGTCAAATATTGTTAATCTTGCAACATATTAATGGAGCCTGACCCTGGAGGATAAAGACTCTCGTCTTGCTCTTATTTATTTATAGAATTTAATAAAAACCTTAAAAATTGTGGATACTTTAGTGATATATGAAAATGGGGAAGAGTGAGAACCAAACTTCGATTACTAGTAAGTATATAGTAACCTATCTTCTTGAAACATTCTAACCAACTTGCCCTCAATCCGTAAGTCTAACACAATCGTTGGATTTGATTTCAAGTTTGACCTCCTTTCTCATTGGAAAATCGTAAATGAATGAAATTGACCAAAAAGGTTTATCTCCTAGCTTTGTTGTTCATATTTGGTCATTAAACCAAGGGTTAGGCATTAAAACACAACTTAATAGTTAATTATTATATTTAAGGTTGGAGGTTTATAAAGGTCAATAGTTAAGGATTATATTTAAGGTTAGAGGTTTATGAAGGTTATTAGCATGCAAAATGTAGAGGTTATATGAGTTTTACTGTTATTTTTACTATGTTTTTATTATCTACCTTCGACGGAGTAATATTGAAATGGTTTACAATTTTGATTTTTAATTAATGATTAATTTGTAAAAAAGTTATTTAAAATTTAGTAAAATTAATATGTTAAATTAAATAAGGGTAAAAATTAAAAATATTTTTTAAAGTTTTAAAAACTAAGTTTTAAATTTATATTTGGTTTTATAAATGACATGATTAATTTTATGTGGTTTTAAAGCAAATTTTTATAAAATAATTTAAAAACTTAAATAAAAAGTCTAATTAAGGTATGGCCATATTTACAATCATTACATAGAAAGTCGGCTCCCAAGGAGCATGTGTCACAAAGCAAGCGGGTGGAGAGGATAACAACATTCCTCCCAACCACCCGATCTACACTCAATTGACTTAAATTGACTAGATTGTAAAATACATTTATATAAAGAAATTAAGAATAACTATTTTATTTCATAATCAATGAATAAATGCAATTTTTGTCAATTTGTAGGATTATGAATTTGAATAGTTGTCAAGTGGATGATTGTGATGGAAAATATATATGCTTATGTCTTGTTAACTTAATAATAAAACAATAAGTTAGATATTAGTTTTGTGATAATTGCAAATTAATGAATAATTGGGTAAATTGCAAGTATTTTACTTCATAACTAATTAATTAATGCAACTTTAGCGTACTTTCCTATTTTGTCTTTCACCTCATTCCCCCACATGTATTATTATTGAACATGATTAGTACTTTACTACAATTCACCATTTTGACGGTGTAAATATTTTAAATTTTTTTGGATGAGATTATTTCAATGTGATAATTACCAGCATAGATCCATCTTAGCAATCCTTTGAGTTGCAAACATTTCCTCAAGTTGAGGACTCTAAAAGGGGTTTTCACCTCAACATATTTGATCCTTATGGGTGCTTGATAAAGTCAGCGTTAAGATGGATCTATGCTAGTTGCGGTAATATGCGCTTTCTATAGCCCAAAGTGGATGAGATGTGTCACGTCTATCACATGTAGGCTCCAAATTTAAATTGGCTAGATTGTAAAATACACTTATATAAATATACATTGAATTTCAAATTCAATTTCCTTTCATGCATCCTACTTTTACGACTCCAAATTGGAATAGTTGGTATGTGGATAAATATATTGGATTATTTATTGTTAAGCTAATAATAGAACAATAAGTTAGATATTAGTTTTGTGATAATTGCAAATTAATCAATAATTGGGTAAATTGCAAGCATTTTACTTCATAATTAATTTACATTTTTTTCCTATTTTTATGATTTATGTGTTACTCTTTACAACATGTAATAGTTGGCACTTAATGTGGGTAAATAAATGTTTACTTCATAATTAATTAATTAATGACATTTTTGCTTTTTGTAGGATTTAAATTATAGTGGATTGTGTGATTTAAGTTAATAATAAAACAATGAGTTAGATATTAGTTTTGGGTAAATAACTATTTTATTTCACAATTAATTAATTAATGCAACTTTGGCCTATTTGAAAGATATCCAAATTGGAATACTTGGTGCTTGAATGATTATAACCTAAAATATATTAGATTATGTATGTTTAAGTTAATAATACAACAATGAGTTAGATATTAGTTTTGTAATAATTGTATACAAATAAACTAGCATAGATCCATATTAACTCAGGCCTCAGGCTCTGTCAAGCGTCGAGAGGGATCAAATCCCTTGAGGTGCAAACCCCCTTTTGGATCCTTAAACTTAAGAGTTTTGATCCCTCTCGGCGCTTGATAGAAAGATGGATCTACGCTGGTATTATAAATTAACCACATTGTTCAGAGACCTTATAAGCCTTACATATATGATATAATTATGTGATGTAGCTATAGATGAAAGTTGTACTAACTTTAAGGCCCCTATTGGCCATATACAAGAAAGATAGACAATCTCACATTTAAAATCTTGTCCAAGTTGTTCATATTATGGATAAAAAAATCCAAAGAGTAAAAATCTTATTTTTGTAGTGATTACCAAATAGAAGTGGCTTGTAATACCATACTAGAATGATAGACCCAACCATGGGAGTGTCCTTGAGTTTGTACATACCTCATCCAAGGTGAAGTCCTAGATAATGCTCCATGAAGGCATCATTGTCTGTTTCCCAACGTTTCCACATACCACCACTCACCTCAAACCTGTTTTGAACAACTGATCTACTAAGATATTCCTCTTTATAAATGTGTTGAAATTTGATATCCTAAAACAAACCAGTAATGTGAATCAAGTCCTCATATATAAGCCTCAACAAAATATTCTTAAAAACCTCTTCATACTTTACCAATCAATCACTAATTTGGAATCCCCAATTACTTGTAACCTTTATACCCTTTAACAAAGCTATCATATTAACATTATAATATATTCCTAATACATGCATGTTACATTTATCCATCATTATGTAATCTAAGGAGTTAAGTACTTGTGTGTAATTATTATTGATTGAAAGGATCCATATTAAAATTATAATAATACGTTTATATATATTTGATTTTTTTAAGAAATATGTTTTATGTTATAATTATAATATACAAATATTTATATAAATGATTTTAGTTTATAATAATGCTTCTTACCGGTTTAAGAGTTATTTATTATATTTGTAAATAAATTATTCAAGTTTATTATATTTATTTGATTTTGTATTAATCAATAGAATTATGGTTTTAGAATTTAAAATATAATTATTTTTAATTACATTATATAATTATTTATTTACTATTTTATTGGATAAAAATATTAATATGATATTTTTTAAAATGTGGTTTTGATATTTTTATCAATATTTTTTTGAAGTTAAATGTTAATTTTGATTATTTATAACAATTTTAAAAAATTCTTATCCATAATTTTAATATTTTTAAATATGTTTATAAATAATTATTGTAAAACAATATTTTTTCTATCTTTTACACTAATTTTATAAATTCAATTTAAATATGTATCACTAATCTACTATAATGAATCCTTTGCAATTGACTTATTAACCTACACATATCTTAACCATTGATCAACCAATCCACTAATGTGTCATAATCACTAACTCACTAGCTTCCTAGCTATTATGATTGACTTATGATTGTGATGACACTACTAACCAACTAATACCTAACTGACTAATCCATAAATCTTGTAAACATTGTCCAACTAACTCCTTATATATGAAATAATTTATCTTAATAAATAAGTTTAGAATTGTATTGAATATTTCATTCCTATCATAAGAAAAGATATAGTTATATTTATTTGAGCAATCATGTGTTACAAAACATGTAAGTTTAGTGTTAATTTATTTTTAATTTTTTTTGGAAATATTAATTTTTTTTGTAAATTAATATTTATACAGTTTCAAATCAATAACTTAACATAAAAATTACTTTTAATAGTACATCCATTCACCATTTATTATATACCCATGAACGAAATACTAAATAACTTTACTACTCATTCTACTTATGAATAAATAAATATGAAACATACAACAATATATTATATTTTAAAAATTCAAAATAGTGTGTTGAGATAACTGATATCATTATGTGAAGCTAGATTTTTACAAAGTAATATTGGTGGTATCTTATGTTTATGTTTTGAGACAAGGACACATGTTTAGGATATTCGTATACGAGTGAAGTAACTTTTTGGAGGTGTAATTTCAATCATGAGTGGAAAGTAAAATATGTCTCCTCCATGGATTTAAGGGGTTGGAAGTGCTGTAATTCAATTCTAATGAGTACCTTGCCATGTTAAAAAAGTTTATTTTTTATTCTAATCAATTCTCACGCATTGAAACTAGATTCCCATACTTGTTTTAACATTAAAGGACCATTACAATAGTCCTTTAATAGTAAAAGTTATATCTTGACAAAACACAAGATTCTATAAATTTTGTTATCAAAATGATTGAGGTGTTTGTTTTACATACTTGTTTTAACATTAAAGGACCATTCCAATAGTCCTTTAATAGTAAAAGTTATAGCAGGACAAAACACAAGATTCTATAAATTTTGTTATCAAAATGAATGAGGTGTTTGTTTTATGCTATTCATTTAACCAAACTATGTTATGTTATGTTTTCAAAGAGGCAATAGATGTGTAACTTATGTCCTTTCATGTTTTCATAATATTGAATTATGAAATATGGATGAACATCGTTGTTTTTTTCTTTATAAAATTACAAAATCTATTTTTATGTCAAACGATTCAATTTGTAAAGAAAATGGAGAACATACATTGTTTCCACACACTATATTTTTTTAATGTTATATTTAATTAATAATTGTACACATACAAATATATTAAGATTAGTTATATTATAGACACATTAACAATATGTTGGGAGAAAATTTTAACTGCACACTAAAATAGGAGTCAACTAGTTAGAGAGAATATCTTAGATCCAACTAGATCTAAAAATCTCTTAAATATTATAATCAAACTTTTCACATGCAAACAAACTCTACCTCACAATTACCAATAACAATAACAACCACAACCTTTAGTATAATCAAGTATCACACATAAGACAAGTAGGAGTCACTCATTCCAACGCTCACCCTTAATGAGTACTTGTTTCAATCTCTATCGGGTTAGGTCTTCATCAATGCCTTTCACCAATATGATTCATCAACTACTCCACTACAAACTGAAGAACCTCATGATCTACAAAGTCTATATTTGTTCCAACTTGGCACTTGCATCTTGTAACTCAAACATGTAGACATCATCAAACTGCCAAAATATAGAGAAAGGAACAACCATCCACCGAAATACATGGTTACCTAACCATTGTAACTGTTGGTCTAGTAGGATGTCCTTCAGGTACATGGTTCATTCAACTTCTTGATGAACTCCCCCTGAATGTACATAAAAATTTCAGTTTTTAAGCCTACCACACCTCTTAGAGTCCACAACCAACAATGTCCACTCATAGAGCATCCAACTGATGCATGGCCCACTCTTCCAAGTGTATAACAATTTCATAATTGAGGTTACGATCAAGTTATCCAAATCATTAGGGACACATGGCAAAGGTGTAATGCCCCACATTTTGATGGGACAACTAAACAACATTTAGACCTAGATTGTATTTATTTGTTTGTTATCTATTGGACTCAACTTGACTAAGTAAACTATATGTGTGGATTTATGAACCTACTTATATGAGTTAGTTATGTTTTAAGTTATTGTTTATTTTATTAATGATGACAATGGTGTGATTGCTTCCAGTATGCAATTTATAAATGATAGGGTATGTGGATACCAATGTACAATACAATTAAATGAATATGATAGATATATTGACTTGTTTATACTAATTGATGGTTGATAAATTGGTAATTGACTTGAAAACAATGAAAGAATATGTATGATCTTATGTTTTGAATGAGACTAACCCACATGTTAGAGGGGTTAATCGATTTTCAGATACTTGTTATTATGTGTGGGCTAGTGCAGGTTAATGTAGGAAACCAAGTTGCCCAAATTGGTCATTCAATGACACAACTCTAAGAACCACAATAGTAGCACATTGTGATTACGAATAGGGTGTCAACCCTAGTTCCATTAGGAGGGGTGGAGGTATTTCTCACTGTGTATTCTTCGAACTTGGGGTCATGGGAGGGTTTTGTTGAGTCACACTCCCCATTATGTGTGATGACGACTACTGATTGTCTGTTGGGGAAGTTAGGTTGATTTAGTCGACATTTTCACTCATGGGTTATATCTGGGATTAGGTCAATGTAGTTGGCACTCCAAGATATTCCAACAGAAGAACATATAGGAAGTGGAAGTTGGAAGTAGGTTAGGAAGGAAGAATGTTAGGAAGGAAGGATGATTAGATTAGTGATATTTCAGTTTGAGATTTGAGACACCAATTTAGTTGTACTTAGTTCCTTTCACTAGTAAATCATAGGTTAATTCATTAAGGTAGATCTAAGTATAATGCTAATTGTGTTGATGTGTTATGACTTAGTTAATGAAATTTCTTAATGTTGTGGGTGCTGAATTATTGTCTTGCATGTATGGTTATTATTGTCTTGTAATCCAAGAACTATTCATAAGAGTTGGTGATGGTTTCCTATAGTACATGCATAATCTATGTGTACATTGGCCATGCACACACATCTTGTGTGCATACACTAGTATTAGTTAATATGTGTGTGTGTGTGTGTGTGTGTGTGTGAGAGAGAGAGAGAGAGAGAGAGAGAGAGAGAGAGATTGTTGCATTATCATGTATAATGGTTGATGGGTGTAATAAGGTTAAGATATAATATTAAGTATAGTATTACCTTGTTATCATTTAAATTGCTTTGTATTGGTTACATTCTATAGTATGAGGCTCATTTACATTTACTTGTATTAATCACATTTAAATTGTAATTGAGTTTATTGACTTCCATTTAAATCTCATTAGCAATCACAATTAGATTAAGTAATCTCACACCATTGTGTAATTCTAATTAATATGCATAATCTATTGATTGCATGTCACAATATTAATGGGCAATTAATGTTTGCCAAAAAAATATGATGTGGTTGAGAGTGGACTGTCAATAATAAGTACATTGGCGATATTTTATTATTTAATAATATTTGGCCTTACAAGATCTAGTTTGAATAAATGTGTTAAACCTTACTTGTTAGGGAGTGTCTTCAGATCCTTAATTAGTGAGGTGAATTTAAAGTATTATTCTATTTTACTATTTGGTTTGACCTTCCTAGGACCCTTGTTGAGGATGAGGAAGGAAGGCGATGTAATGGGGGGATAAAAACAAAATTTGGGAGGATGAGAGAAAGGGGTCGTTTTTGTTTCATGATTTACTCGAATTAGTTATTGGACTGAGATAGAGGACCGATTATTCACTGGTAAATAAGAATTTGATGTTGTGGTTATTGGGGTCGTGGGAACGAAGGTCTAGGAAATCCCATAGTTTCCCAGAACAAGCAACTTAGTTTCCAGTTGGATGGGAGGAATAATATTAGTTTGGGAAACATAGTTGGCTGGTTTGGAGATGGACCTACAAGATTGCTAACTCAACTAGACATTAAGGTATTCTATTTATCTTACTCAGTCATATTATTTTGAATATTATTATTGAATTTAATGTTATGGATATGCTTGAAGTTGTATATTTATGCTCTTAAATTATTAGATTAAAGAAAACATGCACATAACTCAGACTCAATAAATCATTCAATTAGTTGTTGCTAGTTCATTTTTTTACAGTTGTTATTAGCTTAACACCAATCACTAGGATGGGTGTTACAAAAGGGGAATGCATGCATATTCAACTCTTACAATGATGCGCCCTTTACATGTCACATAGGTACATGTACACACAATTTACATGCTTCATATCATGGAGACAACATGTATAAGATTTTCTAATATTGCATAGGTATAATTATAATACTCAATCCAAGTATTGACTCTAGACAATATATAGGCTCAAAATTTTCAAGAACCTATACATGTGATTTATACATAACATCCTAGGCTTGCTACAAATACAAGGTGTGACGAACATTTTTATATGGTGTAATCCTCCATATTTTGACTTCGACAGCGAAAACTACACTATGAACTATTTTGTATTGATTTGTTTATTATTTGTTGAACTCATATCGACTAATAAACTATATTTGTGGACATATGGACCTACCTATATGTGCAAGTTATGCCTAAGTTTTAGTAATTTTTATGTTATTAATGATGACCAATGTGTGATTTACTTCTAACATGCAAATTTAAATGGAATATTTTGGGATGTGGATACCAATTTGAATTATATTTGAATGAATAAATGAGTGCCATGCACATGATAAATAAATGAGCTTGTTTACATTGTTTTAACTCGGTAATCATGTTAACACCCAAAAAGTGCTCACTACCTCATCTACCACATTATATGGCTCATTTGTCCATTTTCCTACCATATTTCCCAAAAAATCCCATTAAAAAGCCTCCAAAAGGCCTAAAATGCCTCCAAAAGGCCACAAAACCATCAAAATAGCCTAAAAAAGGCTAAAAAACCCCCTTTTCCTCCAAAAATAGCAAAAATCCCCTAAAAAGGGAATAAAAAATATATAAAATGAGGAAAAGGAGAAAAAAACCCTATACAGCTGCCTTAAACCATGTGTTTCCTAAAACCATGGGTCAGCACTCCACCACCAAAAAACTATAAATAGGTGATGGAGATCCCTTATTCCATATCCACAATCATAAGCACCCTTACTCTGCCAAAATCTCTCTCGAAACCCTAGTTCACCATTGAACTACTTTCACCTTGAGAGCCACTTTTGGCCCATTCCCACCATTGGAGAAAGAGAAGGAGCACATTGGAGCTTGGAGCATCCTCTTGGACATTGCAAAGGGCTTCATCAAACCTTCACATTGAAGGTAATATCAATACAAAAAACCATTCTTTAAATTTGTTGTTTATGTTTCATGCATGTTTTAGAAGTAATTTAATTTCTGTTTTAGTTTAGTTATTTACATTTACTGAAATGCTACTAAGGAGTCCATTCTCCTTAGTAGGTGCTCATTCGCACAAGCTAGGGGTAAAACCCTAGCTACAGTTTTGGCGACTCCCCTAGATTTTGAATTTCTGGTTTTCGTTTATAATTTTTTCCCTTTCGGCTGTCCCTTTCGGCCGCCGTACATCGCGTTTTTTCCCTCTACAGTCGCGTCCCGACCGCGCCTTTCAGGCCTTTACCCGCGACCCGACCGCGGCTCTCAGACTGCTTCCGACGCCCCGCCGGCGGATTCAAGTCTGTTACCTGCGATCCGACCGCGGCTAATCAGCCTGATTGCTGCGATCTGACTGCGCCTGTCGGCCACTTTCCCGCGTCCCGACCGCGCCTGTCAGCTTCTTTTCCGCGACCCGACTGCGTCTTTCACCCTGTTTCCTGCGTCCCGACCGCATCTGTTGGTCCGAAAGCCGCGACCTGACCGCGTCTGTTTCCCTCAAACCTGCGGTCCGCCTGTTCCGATTCGCCACCGACCCGCGGTCTGATCTCTGCACTTTTTCACTCATTTGAGCCCAGCCCCTTTTGCTGCAATATTTTCTGCATCTGAACAGCCCTCTGTCCTACCTGCAGCCTCACTTCCCTACAACCTTTCTGCAACATAATTTCTGTTCCTTTTACAGAATTCTTTTAAAATTTCAGTATTTTTAATTCAGAAAATTTTGCAAGTTAAAGTTTCAATTCCAGCATTATTGATAATTAGAAGTTGCCCCCCTTGTGGCACTTCTATTTTGGGTTCATCACCTCACGAGCACACACTCTGTCACATAAATCAAGTGAGCCTTAAAAAGTACCTAATTGAACCAACATTCTAACCCCACTTGGGGAACACAAAAGAATCTTTGTAGTTAGGTAGGGTCGGGGGGATAGGCTTCCAATAACACCCCTCGGTCACTTACACTTGAGACATAGTTGTTGTCCAAATAGGGAACCAAAATCCCCTAGTACTTTTTGGCACGGTCACGACCAGTTTGTCAGAGGGCCTCTCCCTTAGGAGGGTTGAAGTCGGGAGACTGGTTCCGGAGGCCTGAGTGGAATACCGCACTCCATTCAGTAACCGAAGGGCTACCTTTCGCGGTTCACGGGATATCCCTGTATAGGGGTATTGCGGTCAACGGACTAAACGACAGATTCACCTTTCTGGATGTGTCATGAACGGGGTATCTTAGTTGCCATTCTTCTAGGATTGACTACCCGGTGTCCCTCCTGGTAGGGGGATATCATAGCCACTTGGCTTTCCTACTCATATTGTCTGACTTGGATTTCATCACCTTGCAGAGGATATGTTTAGTTGAGTCAGAATACTTTTAGTTAGGTGTTTGCATGCTCCTTTACCTCCCTTTGGTCTAGTGAGTCCACCATTTTTTATTTTTAGGAAACCTGCTGCTTGTTGGTATTCTGACCATCTTTGTTGTTACTCCACCTATTGTAGCACAGCTGTTGCAGTGGGTGTTTTGAGTTGGTTGTTGGCCTGAGTGCCTTGTTTTTGAGCTCTCCTTCTGCACATTTGGTTGCATTAGGGTTTTTGAGCTGTTTTTACTCACCTCAACCCACAGAGATTAGACACCATCTGTCACCATTGAGTCCCCGAGACATTCTCGGTGCCTCAGGGGCGAGCCCCCACAGCACGGTTCTCTTGACACCACCCGTCATAGATTCCGATCATCATCCGTTGATACCACCCATCACAGATCTAGAGCCTTGTCACTTGACCCCACTCGTCAGCGACGTAGGTCTCCGTCACCCGATATTGACGCTCCTTACTTTACCTCGGATTCTGACGAAGAGTCTGAGAACCCTATTTACACTTCCCCCACTAGCCCCATGGCTGGCACGACTTCCACTCCTTTTGTTATAGGGACCATTGGTGGCACATCCACCACTACACCAGTTACTACACCTGTTTTGGGTATGCCCTCCATGGGGCCCTCATCTACCGTTCCCCTCACGGTACCTATTCCCGCAGCGGGAATCCCTATCCCCACTACATTAGTGGCTCACACTACCCATGGTGGTGCTGGACCATCCTCCACCACCTTAGTTCCCCCACTAGGGGGCACCCTCCCAAATCCTGTCCCTCCACTTGGGGGCATTGGCCCCAACTTGGTCCAACCCACTACTAGGTCACATCCTCCTTCCAGTTTGCCATTCATGGCTAGCCTTAACCTACCTGACCTGGCCAGATTGACCAACGATCCTATTCAACACGACCCTACATGGCCTCATATGCCTACCAAGCTTCCCTCGGACATCCCTAAGTTCGAGGGTAAGGCAGGTGAGGACCCACAAAACCATATCATGTCTTTCCACCTATGGTGTTCCTCTAACTCCATAGTGGATGACTCTGTTCGCCTCCGTCTCTTACATCGTACCTTCACTGGCTCTGCAGCGAAGTGGTATATCGAGCAACCTCATGGGACCCATGCCACCTTTGCTTCCCTTGCCTCGACCTTCCTGCAGTTCTTCCAGCTGCCTGTCCGCTATGACGCAGGCGTTGAGATCCTCCTATCCTGCAGACAGAACACGGCTACCCATATCACGGACCACATCCATGAGTGGCGTCGACGCCGTAGCTTATGCAAGATCAAACTAGATGACCGTATCTTCCTAGATTGGTTCCTTAAATCCCTTCTCCCTGTTATTGCTAAGGATGTGGCATCAGAAAGACCCCAGTCTGAAGAAGAGGCCATCCTTAAGGCTCAACAGTTCGACCTCATTTACGCCCAGTCGGGTTACCTTTATACTATTATACCTGACGCCCCTCGCGGTGAGTCCTCCCAGCATGATGCGCCGGGGGCATCCCACGCTGCAGACGGTATCATTGGCCGTGTTTCTTCGCATCCTCAACCATTTTCCATAGCACGTCCTACCCCTGGCCCCGACCTTTCGCGGGCTACCTCACAGTCTGGAGCAACCAACTCGTATGCTCCCATGACACATCACCACCACCATGGACCCTCATGTCCTCCTTAGTGCTTCGGTTATGCGACTCCTGCTTATGCTCCCCCAGTCGCACCTCAGCCTTACTACCATCAGCAGGCTGTCCCAACTCCTGCGCCTTCACAAGCCCAACCCGCTTATTATCCGCCCCAAGCAGCACCTGCGGCAAACCCACAACCTGCTCCGCAGCCATATCAGCAACCCCCTCAAGTTGCTGCACCTGCTCAGCCTCACCCTGCATATCATCCACCGCAGCCTGCTCCCGCACCTGCGCAACCTCAGAATCCACCTGCTGCCCAAAGGCAAGTTTACGCCCAACAAAAACCGCAGCAAAACCAAACCAACCAACGTAACCAGGGTCAACAGAACCGCGGCAAGGGCCGTAATCGGGGGAACAACCAACCTGCAGACCAAGCTGGGCAACCGAAGAATTCCCCCGACAATAATAATGCAGCCCCTGCTAACCAAAACCCTGATCGCCCGCCCAAGCAGGCTAAAAACCCCAATTTGCGAACGAACCACCCTTGTTCTATTTGCGGGGTCTATGGACACTACACACATGCTTTCCCACACTTAGAGCGAGCTCGGCAACTCTGGGTTGATGAGGCCCATCGCCAAGGGCATGCAGCTCCCCCAGCACTGCCCAACCCCCCCCAACCTCAACAACCCCCTTTGGTGCTGCAAAACCCCTTACCAACCCAAGGCGTAGTGAACACTCAGCCGTTGGCTCCCCCTCAAGCCAACGCGCCCCAACAACAACAGATCACTTACGCTGCCCCTGATCAACCCATGTTTGACTCAGGTACCCACCACTTGTTGATGATGTCATCTGCCGACGTCAATCTCCAGACCCGTCGGAATCAATACGGATCCACCTCTGAAGCCCATCCCACGGATAAAACTACTAACGCTCATCCCACCGATCAAGCGTTATGTATTCCTCCACCTCCTATAGATGGCGCTCACAAAGCCCCTCGTTTCCCACTTCGCCGTATCAACAATAACCCCAATGCGCGCGCTGCGTCAAACTACAACATTGTAGACGACCTAGCCCAATCTTCCGCAGCCATGTCTGCGTTAGAAGTCTTGAAGAATTGTCCTTCCCAGCGCAAGACTTTACTCTCCGCCATTGGGGGGATTGACCCAAATGATTCGAATTTGATGGCATTTGATTTAGACCAGTCTGAACCTCGCCTGCCTTCCACCCTAGCATTCCAAGTTTTCGTTTCCATTCGGAATCTTGTCATCCATCGATGCATCATCGATGAAGGTGCCTCCACATGCGTCATGTTTACATTCGTGTGGCAGAAGTTGGGATACCCCACCCTCCAGCAGTCCACCACTGCATTACGCGCCTACGACGGTCGTTCGGCTCAACCCCAAGGCCTCCTAGCCAATGTCCCCGTCCAGTTAGGTGGCAAAACTGTCCTCATCGACATTGAGGTAATCAATGCCCAATTGGATTATAACCTTTTACTTGGCCGCAGCTACATGTATTCCATGCGGGCAGTTGCCTCTTCCGTCTTTCGCACCATGATGTTCCCCCATGAGGGACGCGTGGTTAAGGTTGACCAGCTCACCTACTATGATCCCAGTGCTCCTGTGGCACCTAAAAATGTTCTCCCCATGGTTGAACAACCTGTTTCTCGTGCCACCACCTCGTTTGTTTCCTCTACAGGGCCTGGAGTCTACTCAGACGCGCCGATGACCTCCACCTTTCAATCCATTCCCCCCCGTCATCTACGCCCGAAGTGTCTGACTTATGTACCTTGTCCCACGATAACCTACCACCTAACAATCAACCACCCTTGTTGCCTAAACCCCCATTGGTACCTAGCCACATTGGTGTTACACCGATCCATACGATCCCCTTCCTAGTCCCTCCATCGGGAGTAGTAAGCGCTCCGGTCATGGCTACCCTTAGTCTCCCTGGGTTAACTTTGGGATTACTTGTATGGTATCTTTCGCCTCCCGTTTGCCCGCCGACACCAGATGTTGTCCTCCAACCGGTGTAACCCATGGCTACTACCTCTCAGCCACCTCCTGGTGTCTCTACCCCTTCGTCCTCCACAACTCCCCCTCCTACTCCCAAACCCACTGGGGGCAGAGGTCCACAACCTTACATTGCTGTACCACCTCCCAAGACAGTCAAAAACCCTCCAGCGTTTCGTGCTCCTCCCAAATGCTCATTTTACGATGAGTTGGGCCATGCGACCCACCAATGCCCACAGTTACCAGCATTACAGAAGCACATGCAGATGCTCGACGATGACCCCAACATCCCAACTGTCGAACTAAACCCCACTCCCAAACCTAAAGATAAGTCCCTACGTACCAACCACTCCTGCGCCATATGTGGTATTTACGGGCATTATTCACATCATTGTCCCGATCTCCCGGATTATAGAGCGGCTCACTATGAGATGAACAATCTGGATCTTGAGACGGCACCACCCACTATTGAGGAGATTCACCCCCCGGTCTCCCCCCCCTCCGGGGAGGTCAACACCATTTATATGATCTCTTCCACCACTTCCCCTTCGTCAACCGATTTGACGACGCAAACTTTCCGTACTGATGAGGAGATTCTTGAGGCCCTCACCGCCCCTGATTATCCCTGGGATGATATGCATCATCGCTCCTTCTTCATCCCAGAAGAATCCTCCTCTAGCACAGCTACCCAATTCACAGTTGAGTCCAAAGACTTCCTCCCCACCAAGGTCGACTGGTTCAAGGACCCTATTCCTGCTCCTGACGCCTTCGAGGAGGGTAACATGGCCAACATTTCACCCGTCATCCAAGTTAATATCGCCACCCCAGGACATACCCCTGAACTCATCACCTTAGGAGAATTCTGCAGTAAACAAGAGATTGAGGACTACATAAACATTTTCAGAGAATTCCGTGATGTCTTTGCCTGGTCCTATACCGAAATGCCTGGTCTTGACCCCGCAATTATAGAGCACCACATTGACACATGGCCTGATGTACCCCCCGTTCGTCAGAAACAGCGTCCCATTCATCCCTCACAGTTCTCAGATGTTAAAGCTACAATTGGGACCCTTGAAATCATCACTTTAGGAACCTCCTGCAGCGTGCAGGAGATCGAGAACTACCATCAACTCTTCCAAGAGTTCCGTAATGTCTTTGCTTGGCCCTCTCCCAGAATGCCTAGGTTCAACCCCGCCATTCTCGAACATCACATGGACACACGGTCAGAGGAACTTCCTATTCATACTGAAACCGACTCTGAAGGCCTTCCTTCGCGCAAGCCCCATGCTGGGTTGTATCCTACGGAGTCTCTATCCCTAGAATAACTCGCGACCTCATTGGTCCGCATTGTACAGTTTGCTCTCTTTTTTGTTTTTCACCTTTTTTCCCATCATCTTACATTCATCCTTTTTGCATGACCACAGATGGACCATCTTCCACCTTGTTACACTGGCTTCGCTGATGGCGCAAGCCGCTGGTCTCCCAACCTGGCTTCTGCAGCATGGGTCTTGTACTCCCCTTCCAACGAGATGATTCACCTTGACGGAATATGTATAGGCGCTGCTACCAATAACCAGGCGGAGTATGATGCTGTGACCGGTCTCCTGACTGCTGCCCTCCAGATGGGCATATGTCACCTTCATGTGTTCCTTGACTCCCAGCTACTTGTCTCCCAGCTCAACAACTGCTACCAGGTGCGTGATCCCTGCCTGTTTAGAAAATTCCTGCGCGCAAAACAACTCAGCCGACAGTTTGAATCCATCACATTCACACATGTCCCCAGAGCCCAAAATAGTGTCGCAGACCATATGGCCAACAACGTCCTAGACTGGCATATCAATCACACCATGTAACATCATGCATCACAATCCCATAGCATCTCATAAAAATATCTAAAAACTCAAAAAGATTGCATCGCATCCACATTTGCATCCATGTACATAAACCACATGCATATCCATATGGGCATCCACGTGCCTAAAACATACATACATCATGTCGCATCACATAAAATACACAAGGGGCATCCACGTGCCTAACATCCTAGCCTACTTGCATCCATGTGCAATGTAAACACATCACAACTCATAAAGCGCATCCACGTGCGTACAAATACAACAACATCATACAAAAAGGTGCATCCACGTGCATATATATATATACCAAAAAATATACATGTTCAGTGCTATACATGTCCTGAGTACCCCTGTACTCAGCTATACAAAAAATGGCTATACATCCTATAGCCTCATCAAAATACATGCCGTAGCTACAAAACTCGGGGGGAGTCCCCTGTACTCCCTAATGGGAGTCGTATCCTGCATCACTACCTGCATCGGCTGCCTCTGAGTCCTCCCCTCGCTCCTCCTCCGGCAAGTCCTCCTCTCCTCCGGCCTCCTGTGCCCGTACCCGGTCCACTAGGACCGCCACCCGGATCGCGATGGATCTGAACTCTCGGGGTGCCATCATGCAATCCTGAACTACATCAGGATCGATATCCCGCCATCCCTCGTCGGTCACCCCTATCAATAACCGATCTAATAGTGCCCGCACTGACTCCAGTGTCCCCTCCGCATCACGGCGACGGACCTCACCTTGCCCCGGCAGAGCTGGGACGACCACAATACCCCTCCGTGCCACATGTCTTGGAGGCGGCCTCGGGCCCACATCTGCAAGAACACCCATATGTCAGTCACAGTATATCAATCTCCTATCATATAAATAAAACTTGACATACATAACATGCAACAAAAACACATACGTACCGTCGGGTCCCCATGCCTGTCCTGGTGCTCGTGGCGCCTCCAGATCTCCCGTGAAGTCCATGTCCCGATACGGGAAGTCGTCCAGTGTCAATGGTATCTGGAGCCACTGCAGGTACAACTCCTGCGTAAAGTACCTTCCCACGTCGCCTCCACCACGGCGGCGCATCATCTCGCCCCACCGCACCATCCGCGGCTCCCTCATACCTCCTGCCCTGATCGGCACCCGTGGCCGCAGTGTGGGCACCCTCTCCATAAAGAAGGCACATAAGAAGGAACCAAAACAAAAGCCCTTGCCAGCTTCCTTCGCTGCCGTCAGCTGCCGCTGAACGCAGGTCAGGAACATCTGGCCCCACGCGTAGTACACCCCATCCAGTACGCGCTCTACCATCTGCATCTGACCCCCAAACACCTTCTCAGGTGACTGGGAACCCAATACCCGCACCACACATGCCGCCATGGCCTGTACTGCCTGCTCCTGTAGGTCCCTCACCAGGAGTGCATTCCTATGCACCCTCGCGTCCGGACCGCAGTATCTATCCAACATGTCCTCCATGTCGACGTCTGCGGCAACCCGCGGCTGTGTGTCTGCTACCCTGCCTAGATAGGGCAACCCCGTCAGAAAATATACATCGGTCAAGGTGAGGTCCACCCTCTCACCCTGTACCCGGAAAGCCTGTATGTCCGACTCCCAGAAGCTGATCAACCGGTTCAGCAGCAATGCTGCCGACTGTATCATGGGTATCTGTGCGAACTTCAGCAGTCCGCACATTCCCAACACAGATCGCACATGGCGATTCTCTCGGATGAAAACCATGATCTCATCAGGGATCTCCCACTCTCTCCAGAGCACCTGCGGCATCCTGTTAATCACACAACAGACTCATCAGACTCATGTCAACTAAATAAGTACCTTTTCCCTCTCCCGGAAGACCCTCTTAGATCGGCCCAAAACCGCGGCTTTCGGGCTTCCTGCCGCGGTTTTCGACCGCGGCTGTCAGGCATATAGTCGCGGTTCTTCACCGCGACTGTCAGCCCTAACCTCGCGGTCCGAAACCGCGAGTTCCTCCTTGAAACGCGCGGTCTTCGACCGCGTGTTCCGCCGAGAAACACGTGGTCCTCAACCGCGTGGTTCACCCCAAAAATCGCGGTCGCCAACCGCGGTTTCGCCCCCCTAACCTGCGGTCCACCCCACGTGGACCGTACAACTAATCCCTGGGACCCACTACCCAACCCCCGACCCTAAAAAATATGCAGGTATGAGTTTGCCGGAATACCTGTATCTCCCGGATCTGAAATCGACCGGTCGGATCGTCCAGAAATGCCACCTAAGCTCTGGTCCACTCTGATCACAAGTCAAAGTCAAAACGTACAAATGACACATGTCATGTTGGACCCACCACTATTTATAGTCAGTTGACTTTTTCCTGTTTTGGCCATTCTGACCCCATACGGAGTCCGTTTTACGAACCGTTTCCACCACTGGAATCAGCACGACGAGACCGTCATGATGGTCACCTCGTTGCATCATTTTTACCCTGTCATTTTTTGCCCATTTTGCAGACGCCACTAGTCACCTCAGTTTGCGTGCCACATCGGCCGTTTTCCATTTTTCACATGTTTTATATCGTCGGATTCATTTTTCCGAGCTCATGATGATGCTTGAGATCATTTCTCGCTCTCACTTGGTACAAGTTCAACATTGTGTCCCGACACCTTGCTGCCTCGATTTGCGCGCCACATCGGCCGCTCACGGATTGTTCCACATTTTTACATGAGCCATTCACTCCTGTCATACTGCAAATGTTTCGTTATTTTGCCACCATTTCATCTACCCCGCAAGGAGGCCCACCAGTGTTCCCACCTACCCTCGTTCTTGGTCATCATTACTGGTCCTTGATTGAACACTTCCTCCTTGCCTGGCCATTCCTTTTGTTCGGTATAATTTTATCCCTTTTTCGGGCCGGACAAGTCCTTTACGAAAAAGGCACTTAGGGAGTTTCCTTTAAGCTCTTTTCTGACTCCTAAAAGAATGAAAAGATCGCCGAGCAATCTTGCTTCCTTTCATGCTCGCTAAAGTACCTGAAAGGGCGTCTATCTGGTATAAGTTTAACCCTTTTCCGGACCTGGTAGACTAATTACGAAAAAGGAATACTCTAGTCACACCGGCTAGAAGAGTTCTTCATTGCATCCTTTTATGCTTCTTTGGGCCTTGGAGACTAAATCTACGAAAAAGCAACCCCCTGGAGTCTTCTTACTTGCTTTCAGACTCTCTAAAATTGAAAGCAACCACGAGCATGTACTGTCCTGGGCTCGTAAACTCCACACGACGGTACCATTCCATCATTTCAGAGTCTTCTTATCGCTTTCAGACTCCTTAAAATTGAAAGCAACCACGAGCATGAACTGTCCTGGGCTCGTAAAATCCACACGACAGTATCATTTTACACACACTTCTTCTAGTTCCTTAACCCATGAAGAAGTCCCCTCTCGTGCCTCCTGGCACTTTGATCAATCATCTCGGCAGCACCCCCTATCAGGTCGCCTTTGTTCAGAGTATTCTGCAGTCTCCTGCCATTTTACCCCAGCTTGAGTCTCCCTCAGCCCAGTAACCTTCCCAGATCCAATACAGCTATGATCCCTTTCCCCTCAGTCAGTTTCATATACTGCCAGATCATTCCCATTATCATACTCCAAGTGATCGTGACTTTAGTAAGTTTTATGGGGCTTATGAGATGACTAATAGTAAAAGAACCAACTTCCCAAAGTTAGATAGAGAAGGTCAAGAGATGAGAAGTAAAAATGTTTCAACTTATCTTTGCTTTTCTTTTTATAAATATTAGGGAAGTAAAGGGAAGTAAAAGGAGAAAATGAATTCTTGTTTTGCAATGTAAATTTTATTCTGGTTAATAGAAAAGCTTTTAGATAGATTATATTGTATGTTTGGGATGAGATTATTATTTGTTGTCCATATTTTATGGAAATTATGGATATTATGATGGTATATTTTTGTATTTTTGTGATATTGTTTTTTATTCATAAAATTAATAATTTTAGATAGATTATATTGTATGTTTGGGATGAGATTATTATTTGTTGTCCATATTTTATGGAAATTATGGATATTATGATGGTATACTTTTGTATTTTGTGATATTGTTTTTCATTCATAAAACTAATAATGATAATTTGACAACCTGGTTGGATATTATGATTGTATACTTTTGTATTTTTGTGATATTGTTTTTCATTCATAAAACAAATAATGACAATTTGACAATTGGGTTGGGTTAGAATTTGAAGAATTTTTCACTTTAAAAGGAGAAAATTCTAATTGGACCTTTTCTCAATACATTCACTTGTATTAACATTTTGGTGTTAGAAGGAGAACACACCCTTGCATGGAATATAGAAGAATTTATTCTTTACATGGATTTTTAAATAATTAAAACAACCATGAATCTTCACACAACCAAATTATAACCAAGATGAAATTCACCCTAGTCAAATTCCTAATCCAAAACCTAATTTCCAATATATAAAAAGTTGAATTTGACAACCCTGCATTCTTGTCAAACTCTTAATCCAAAACCTAATTTGCAAGATATAAAAAGTTGAATTTGACAAACTTGCATTCTTGTTGTTGAGGTTGACCAAACCTCAAGTCAATTTTGGACCTACTTTTGAATACCAATTTGTTGTCCTTAACGTAGAGGTGAAAGCTTCCCATCATATCACATGATATTATGCTTACCAAATTGTCTAACTAACATGTGTGCATCGATTGCTTAAACATACCAGATCCCATAAGATTGTTCATTAAATTGAAGAAAATACCTAAATAGGAAGCTTAGGTGACGATAACCAAGAATGTGTTAAATATTTTAACCAAAAATCACTATCTTTAAAAAAGAAATCCTTAATAGATTCTAAACCTGTCTAGATGTTTAAGTAGAGATTTATACTACATTATTACGAAGACCTATTACTGTGTTCATGAAGAGGGTTGGTAAAAATTCTTGACCTAAATATTTTTAAAAAGCAAGGTTCAATGAATATAAATATATATAAACTTTAATAAATAATAAAAAATGAAGTGACACGTCCTCACTTAAGGAACATAACATAACAAATGGATATGATGTATCAACTAATGTGATTATCAATGTATATAAGTATATCATTACACGGTATTGCAATTATATTGTCTATGTATTTAATTCATTATTCAATTATTAAATATTTGTTATATATGGATTTTTATTTATTATTTTTTTTATGTTGAATATTTGTTAGTAAATGAATTTTCTTCATTTCATTTGGTATTAGAGTTACATTTTGATTTTAACATTTATAAACATTTTTAATGACTTTGTCTAAATTTTTTTATCGTGTTTATGTACATGAAAACCTATGGGTTAAAGATGTAAGGCCAGTTGGCCGTTTCCATATGTACTTGTCTCAATACGATTCAAGGGGATGATATGACTCCCAATAGTCTCTGTACAATGTGTTTTATTTTAAGCAATGAAATGTGAATTTTTTTTCAAGGAAAAAAACCAAGACATTGTGCTAAATTTAGAAGTACACTAGCATAGATCCATCTTAAACCTTGATCTATCAAGCACAAGAGGGATCCAATTTCTTGAGGTGTAATTTTTTTTAAATCTTAAATTTTTTAATGCCCAGAAAAAATTTACACCTCAATAAAATTTGATTCCTCTTGGTGCTTATAGATCTGGGTTTAAGATGGATCTATGTTGGTTTTTATTTTTCTATTTTATGAACCAACATGAATTTTTGTAATAACATTTTATTTGGTTTTAAATTTTTATTTTATGAGTCAACATAGATTTTTTAATTACTTTTAATTCGGTTTTAATTTTTTATTTTATGAGACGACATAAGTTTTTTCATTACTTTTTATTGTTGGTACATAAAGGTACATTACATTACAACATCTCCCACATACTGTGTTATAGAGCACCTTGCTACTCTAGATGCAATTATCAAAATCTTTTACCAAAACTATTATATTCACAAGAAGTTTGTTGTCTAGAAAAAAAATATAACTATTTGAAATATAATCCCAAATAGTTATTTTTGTTAACAGATTCATCACATTGATATATCTAGATTCGTGTCATTCCATCGCGGGGCCTTCGACAGGGTTGTCCATTGTCACCTGTCAAAACCCGAAAATTTCCGAAAAATTTAAAAATTTTAAGATAGCAATAAATGTTATTAAATGCAGTCTTTTAACTGTCTGTTTAACTTACGTGGTTGTAAGTGTGTATGAAAGATCTTTGTTGTACTTAAATGTTATTATGGTTATCTCTTTTCTGTTAATGATTGTTTTATTCTATCGTAACCTCCAGGGGGACTTGCCATAGCAGACTGGGCTTACTTAGCTTTCGAGCTAATGCATCAAACTGTTTTTCTCTTTACAGATATACAGGTAAGGTGCGGTCGCGACAATTAAACCTTTAAAGTATTATAATCCAATTAGTTGTACCAAAAATCATTCGAATAAAAGGTCTATGCTAACTCAGTTTTCAGGTGTTTGAAGGTAGCACTCTGCCTACGAACTTCTCTATTCTTTCTGTTATTGAATTAGAAACTACTAGCGAAGATGATAACTGTATTTCTGAAGTGTCCAAGAATTAAACAACTCTGTGGAATAATTGTTATTGATGATGTTACTGTACTGCAGATGCATCTCATATTTAGCACAGTAAAAATCTCTTACCTGTTGTCAGCATTAATTAGATATTCTACCATTTACAAGTCTGCTTCTAATCATCTCAGGATTTGTATAATTTGACAAATTATTCTTATGTCAATGATTCGGAATTTATAAGCTATCTTGAGTAGACTCATTTAATTGATTATAAGGAACCTGAAACAGTTGAATGATTGTTATTGTATTCTAGCGTAACTCCGATCCAAAGTTAAGAATTATGTATCTGGAACCCTGTAAGTAGAAATCACCTAGAGAAAGACTGAATGTAACCTCTAAATCCAATCTCTATTCATTACTCATAAACTTAAGGTGAGGATCTATGTCTTGCACATGAGGTTATGGTAATTGGAAATGTCGTAACAGGTTTTTATCATCCAAAGGGCGCTTGCATTGCATCCCTTATCTTTATTAACTTTTCTAATGCAATTATATATCTTCTTTATGTCTATAATACTCCAAGACTGGGTTTAAAACGATGTTTAAAAATACAATGGATTTATAATTCAAGTTAGGATCGATACTGACAAGGATTGAAGGCATTATTGTATTATTTTGTTTGTAAAAAAAGGATGATAGGCAAACTATGCATTTGTAACCATCAATATCACCAAGCCATAATTCATGTTACTCTTACTATGATTTTTGTTTGGTAACAAGGTGAAGTTCTCATTGCAAAATGTTGATTGCTAATAACAATTGCTTAATTATTGGTTTGTAGGACAAAGGAATGTTATACAACGTTTGGTGGCATTATTCGAATCATGGATTATGTATCAACCATATGGTATCACAACCCTAGGGAATATCCATGTTATCATTTTATTTGGCATTAATGATGAAGTTATCGTCGTAAACGAACTATGTAAAATTTACCCACTGCATGAGAATTATTAAAAGGGATACATGGCTAATTCATATCCAAGTGTTCATGACATAAGAGGTTGACTAACCCTAATCCTTATCATTTCTTCCCTCGCCTTCGGGCTCGGTCGCTCTGTGGATTTTTCCTGTCCAAAATTTTGCCGAAACCATGGTGGTAGCAGCTCCCACGCTGTTATAGCTTGTTGTGCTTGTCCATTTGTAAGGTTCAGGAGTTGTCGTGTTTTTGCTTTTAACAGTTATATCCTAGGGTTCTATCCTTTCTGTTACTAGTTTCATACCAGTCACGGCTTCCATCGTTTGTATCCCCTTCACTTATTTCTGTAACAGCCTTCATCGTGGAATGTATCTTTGAATTCGCCAACTCCTTCTCTGGTGGCCAGGGTAGGGTTTCCACTTAATCGGCTCGTGGCTTCAAGACCAATCACTGTGGTTGTATCTTCGTTCAAATTTTTGGTGAGCTATGACAATTGGCTTCGTAGTGTTATTTTCTTAAATTTGAAAGAATTTTGTTTCGTTTTGTTGAGAAGTAGACAGGTAACTGATACGTTGTTTTCTGTCCTAAGCAGGTATTGAACACTCCAGAAGGTGTACAGGACACAGCTCTCGGCATTTGGCTCCTCCGGGTAATCCTGGTCCTTACCATGGCATTTTTCTCCTTGGGGTTTTGTTTGGGCGACTAGGGTTTGGTCTTCGAAGGACATGAATCTATGACTGTCGCCATTCTGTTGAGTCTTTTAAAAGCTTGAACCTGCAAGATCTTGATAGGTTTTATCCCTGTCATAGAATAGAGACGTTATGGCTTCAGCCGACTGTAATTTAATGGTCTCTCTTTAGGTGTTTTAGGGTTCTTACAAATGAGTTGTTATATATTAAAGTGTAGAGAACAAAGGCTAGGAGCCTGTTCTGAGGATGGGGTTACGGCCTCGTGGTTTTACCTTCTTTACTGTACTCACGAAGGATTCAGGGTGTACCACCCAGGTTTTATTTTAAATTTTAACTTAATATAAAAGTTGTCTGTACAATCGGCTTGTTCAATGCCTGCGTTACTTCGTTGTTCTGTGCTATGTAATAAGTAAGTAAATCTTTAATTTTTTTTTTTAAAAACCACTTCTACAGGGGTTTGTGAACTCGGCTGTTTGGTAAAACAATGTCTTAACTAACAAGCAAAGGTTTTGTTCCTATGTCTTTCCTGTGTAATTTAAGATTTAGAAATGACTTGATACAGTCATTCTGTATAACGAGTTGGTGTATGTCGTGTGCTTTAACTTTCTATAACATGCTTCCGTCAAATAAAGGGGCTGCGGCCATAGGTAAATTTGTTGTATGGATTTTAATGTTTAAAAAAAATTGTGACCTTTGAAATGATAGGGTTTAGCTTAATTTTTAACTGTTACATTTGTTTAACTGATTAATATGACATTAAAAAAAATAGCTATGTCATCACTGTGAAACAAGGAAAGGGTATTGTGATGAAAAAGAAGCTCGACACTGAGTTGTAAAACTGTTCTATCTGTTTTGTTTGGTTTAAGTTTTCTCTGCTAAATAAATTTTCATTGTTAAAACATTGGAATGATCGGTTTCCATTTAAACTCCTCAGTCGTGATGTCATCTATTGTTGTGTTTTAAGATTCTGTCATGATAGGGAGCTTAGGGTAGGATATTATGATGATGTTTAAACTTGGCAACAGAGTTTGGTAGGGTTTCTGCACAATCGTTTTGTTTGATAATAAATGAATGGAGAAAAGTTAACTAGGTTTTTGTGTATTAAATTGTTAACTTCTGACTGGGGTTTGCACCCTGAGATAGAGATTTTATTTGTGCTTACAACATCTCCTGTAAGGTCTATCGACCAAGATATGATTTGTTATAGTATCTTTGTTTAGGTTTACTGTTTTTCTCCTATGACTGTATAATAAATTTTTATAATATACAGAGTACAAATACTTGATATGCCGACCCTATTTGTCTGTTCAACCAATATAAATAAACTAGTTTTACAATTATAACTTATAAATCATTACATAAAGTATGAATAATTTTTCCGTATAGATTATAAATACATTAATATAAATAAAACAGAGATTAAATCATACTAACAATACAGAAGACACAGTAACTTTTAACAATCTTACTACTGATATTCTAGGATATTCGACCTACTAATTAATTAATTACTACTCAGACATATTAACAATAAATACAGCATACATTCATTCATCCTTAATGAACATAGAGGAGTAATTAGCAGAACCTGTCTTGATTTGTGGACAACAACATCAATGGGAGGCTATTCCTCCCTACCAACTCCTGGAGAGTGCCCAGACAGCACTTCTCAGGACCCCCGAGCTTGCTCTGGTCTCCTTGGCTGGAACTAGGTGCAGCAAAACAATTCACTCAGCCAAAACAGCTAAACTGAAACCAAGTTACTACAGCATCCCATCTCAAAACACTTCCTTACTGTATTTTCCCTCTTCCTCAATGGGACTCCTGAATAGCATTCACCTGAATGTATTCTCCCTCCAGAACAATGTTGAACCCCCAGCTCAGTTCATTGAGTACTATTTAAAAGATTGCCTAGGTCTTTGTTGGGTTAACTGTCATTAATGAGCCACCTGCTCAGATTCCACTTTCTTGGGGAATCATGACCCCAAAATATAGGGAAGTTGCCACCTGCAACTTAGGAAATGTTTGAGGATGCTGCCACTTGTCTTTTGCCTTTCCACCTAGTTCCTTCCACCAGTTAGACCAGTAACCTGTTTTTAACAGCTCTCCCATGTTGTTGTCTCCATAATTTATTTATTAATAATAAAATATTCAGAATTACATTCCATTTCTAGTGACTCTGCCGAGTCATCAATTCCTACTTAGCATTAAATTTAACATAATGTCTCAGGAATGAAATAAAAAAATTACATTATTTTTACAAAATTGGGGTATGTGACATCACCACTTCTCTTTTTTATCGTGATAAAGGGACTCGACAGATTAATTCACAAAGCAAAAGTTGGATCATTATTCTCCGATATACATGTAGCACCTCATATCACTATCACCCATCAATTTTTTGTGGACGATGTAATGTTATTCAGACTTGCTGTCACACAGGAATGGGATCATATGCGGGGTATTCTACATGTTTTTTGTCACTCTTCAGGGATGCTTATAAATGAGATGAAATCAAAATTATTAAAACATAACTTGGAGGGGATGGGGCTTCTTGAGATTACTGCTCTACTTCCTTTTTTGTGGCTGAATTGTCTGATGGCACCATCTATCTTGGTTATTTCCCTAAACCAAATAACTATAGAATTATGGACTAGTTATGGTTACTTGAGAAGTTTGATAAATGCACATTTAATTGGCATTGGCATTGGATTTCGAGTGGGGAACGACTTTTACTAGCAAAATCAGTTTTACAGAACCTGGGTGTGTATTGGTTTTCCCTATGCAAGATTCCAAAGACTATCATATCATGCATCCAGAAAAAATTCATCGTTTCATATGGTTTGGGACCGGAAGTCAAAAAATACATTTGGTGGACTTGCACAAACTTGCTCAGCCATATGCACAGGGGGGTTGGGCTTTAACAAATATCTTCACATTCTCTTCTGCATTGTTGGCCAAAAGATTATGGCATGTTTTATCTGTCCATTGTGTTTGGGGGAGCATTATTAAAGACAAATACTTTGGGAAGTTGTTGACTGTTCAATGGATAAGAGGTGGTCGTAAATCTACTAAAGGTGTATTTATAATCTCAGTCGGCTTGTTATCATCCTTCCCGACTGTGGCTGAGTGGCTGACTTGGCTCCCTGGTGATGGGCGTCATATACTAATTGGTGAAGATCCCATGGTTGGTGGGCCATTGTCTTATAAATTATCACCACTGTTATTACACCACCTTTGCAATCGAGGTTATATTAAACTTAGCCATATATTGAACAGAATTGGGCCAACCTTCAATACTTGGTTGAATGCTACTCAGCTGGGTTTGGTGGGATCATTAGCATTCGAATGGAACACTTATATAAGGGACATGTATCATGAAAATTTCTAGATCTCGAATGAGGATGACTGTTTACTTTGGTCTTGGAATACCCGTGATGGTACTGTATCTTCCAAATTGGCTTATTCAACAATCGTATCTAACATTCCAAAATATGGCAAGTGGTGGCATGTTGCATGCTGGGGGTGGCATATTCCCCTGAAGGTTAAGATTTTTATTTGGATACTGTTGGAGGAGAAGATCTTGCTATGGGGTAATATTCAGAAACGAGGCTTCATAGGGCCCAATATCTGCGCTCATTGTCTGCAGGATGCTGAAACTTTTATTCATCTTTTTGTTAATTGTCTATATACGATGAAAGTTTGGCATTTTCTGGCTGATCCACTGCTCTCCTTCAATATTGGTCAGGATTTTTCCATCGAGCACTAGTTTAAATGTGTTTTTTTACACAATCGAAAGTTGGGCGTGTTAGCGTGTCTGGTATCATGGGAGATTTGGAAATCTCGCAACAGATTGATTTTTGACAACATTGTTTCTGATCCAAGTCGTATAGCATGCCTGGTTCACTCTACTGCAAATGACTTTGATATTCATACTTGGAGACTCTGCTATTGTAGCCCATAATACTAGACCCTCTCGTCTCCTTCGCTTTGGCAACTGGGTCCGTTTTGATGGTGCTACCCAGCCTTCTCTTGGTTTTTGTGGGGCTGGGATCTTCATTGAACTGGAGAATGGTGATCTGATCAAGTTATGGCTTCATGGTGGTTTTGGTACCAATACAAAAGGGGATCTCCTGGGATTATGGCTCGTCCGGTTCTTCGCTGACAAGGCCCGTATCAAACTGGAACAGATTGTAGGAGATTCTTTGACTATTGTGAACTGGGCGAATGATGTGGCGACTATCATTGCTTTGGAACTTTCTGCTTGGATGGAGCAGATTTTATCGCTACTTGATTGCTGTCCCATGTCCTCTATTATTCACATTTTTAGGGAGCACAACTCTATTTTCGATGATCTCTCTCATTGTGGTCTAGGTGCGGTGGCTAGTAAGATTTTCTATGAGATTTATGAGGGTTCCCGGGCTCCTTCTCGGGGATGCTGGAACATTTTTGTGGTTTAATCTATTGTTTTTTGTCTCTTCCTGTATATATTTTCTGTATTGTTGTGGCTGGCTGGGTTGTATTCGGTGGTGTCACCCTTTTGGAGGGTTTTGATTTCACTCTGTGGGGGGATTGGTATATCCCAAGTTCCTTTTATTTTTCATGGACTATTTGTATGGGAGACATGTAAGGTCTCGTTCTTGACTCTATCTGTCTCATTGGGTTATTTCTGGATGTAAGTACTTCATACTTTTAATATAAGTATCGACTTTTTCTTATGAAAAAAAAAGATTCGTGTCATTCCATTGAAGGTTAAATTTAACTTAAATTAAGTCCCATCAACATATATATATATATATATGAAAAGGGGTTTACATTATTGTGGAGTTTTAATTCCCATTCGACATAAAGTGAAGATAATATTTCATTATTGAATATAAATATTAAGTATTATATATCAAGTTACTATCATGAGAATATAGAGTAATCATTCAAAGGGGTTGAGGCTCCAGACCTAGTGGCTGGTCCAGATGGTCCTTTCGCCAGAGACCAGGGTTCAAATCCTGTATATACCTAGAAAAACGTCCCTGTCATCCCTGAACGTGCAATACCTCCAACTTGCTGGTGAACCGGTTCCAAATTAAGGTTGACCCCGGCCCAAGGTTTGTACCCACCTCACTCGACTGACGATGCTCAGTTTGGGGGCCTCGGCTAGTTCCTCAGATATCAAAATAAAAAATAAAAAGAGTAATCATTCAAAAGTAAGCTATTATTATAGTCTAGTAGTACATTAGGTAATCATGTATTTGAAATTTAAATAAAATGGATTTAAATAAAAAAAGAAAGGAAAGTTTAATTATGAAGAAATTTTAACTTTCTATTTGACATTACTAAAAATTAAAAAATTTATTCAATAAAAAACTGTTAATATTGTGATTTGTCTATGTAATAAAGGAATTTATATGAATGTTGGTGTCATTAATCATTTATTAATTTATGAGAAGAGTATAAACGGAAGATAAAATTCAAAAACAAAAAAAATATGAAATAAATGATCTATCATTGATAAATAATTGTTATATTTCTATTATTGAGAATTAGAAATTATATTTACATATCTTAATTCAATGTTATATCTATGTTTGATAAATATGTTGATATAATTTCCCCTAGGGGTGTAGACCAAGTGGCGATAGAATGTACTGTTACGATACTCCTTGCAACGTCACGGGTTCAAACCTCATCTAGCCCATGCCCCATGTATGGGGGCTATGTGGGTGCACGTAGGGGTATATTGGTAGCAGACATGAATTGACCATGTGTCACCTGAGTTCAAACTCAGAATTTTGGAGAGCAGTCATAATACAAGAATTACACACACATAATATTCGTATTACACACCAAACATCAAGATACAATAAGTATATGTAGTTGGAGTTAGATTCAACTAATTCTAAACATGGATATGGAGGTTGAGAGAATATCTCAACAACTCCTACAAAATCTCAAACCAACTCTAAACTAAGGACACTGCATTAATGGAAGCATTATCTCTAACATTGCCCTTTAATGCTTACATTACAAAACTTACAAACAAATCACAAATTACATTATTTGGCGTTGTTTGACTGATCTTCATCGGCATTTACACCCACTTTGAAGTATCACAGTTTGCGCTCTTTATTCACTTCATCTTTGAGCTTCCCATTTGACCCATTTAAGACATAACCACTTTTGATCAACAATAAAGTAATTCTAGTGACTAAGAATATTGAATGATTTACTCTGCCAAAGTACATAGCTCGCTGAGTTTGACAAAGAAGTATCAAGTAACTGGAATGATCTATGCAAGTGCTTGCATCTGTCGAACACATAGCTCGTTGAATCCAATATTAATCTAGGAAAGCACTCTAAATACTGAACATATCTAGAAGTTAATCATACAACTTGACCTGTACTCAAAAACTTAAAGACACAAGGATAACCTGTAACTGACGTTCTTGGCTTCACGCGACCCACCACCATATATGTAATTGAGGTACTTCCATTATGATTTGGTATCAGAGTAGTCATAATACAATAATTACACACAAATAATATTTGTATTACACACCACACATCAAGATACAATAGGTATATGTAGTTGGAGTTAGATCCAACTAATTCTAAACATGGAAATGGAGGTTGAGAGAATATCTCAACAACTCCTACAAAATATCAAACCAACTCTAAACTAAGCACACTGCATTAATGGAAGAATTATCTCTAACATTCAAACCCTTCCCCTAGTATATAAAAAAATATGTTGAGATAATTTTAGGTTTTCCCTAGATAGAAACACTAGGTACCTTAATCTTAAACATGAAAAAAACGTTTACGATATCCTCTTATAAGAAAAAGAAGATAACATTGTAAGATGTTACAATAAATTCATGCTCAGTAGTGTCCTCTTCATCAGAAGACTTAAAGGATGTATCGAGATTTATCCTTCAAGATAGCCAGAAGTCAAGACAAAATATGTAGAAAGAATTTGTCAAGGTTGTCATTAATAAAGATGAAGACATTTATTGCCTAAAAGATCATACTAAAAAGTTACTTGCACAAATCAAGAAGTCAAAGGATAAGACATAGTGCAATCATAAGTTAGAACATGAGAATTAAGATGTTGAGAAGAAATTATCAAGAAAATATGAATTATGTTCCCACCAAAGCAACCTTAATCAGAGGTTTCTTAAACAAATTGAAAGGTTAAAGGATGGGAAGCTAGAGAATCGAAATCCCAAAAATTAAAAAGGTAGAAAATGATGAAGAAATTTCTTGCTTGAGGAATCATAATCAAAGTTTGCCTATGGAAGGATGAAAATAAAACACAACAAAAGCTAGATCAACTTGTTAACAAAGAGTCACTAGTTGAAAAAGAAACACTGACTGATCTAGTTGAATCAAGAAAGTTGCTAGACATAAAAAATCTAGACCTTGGAGAAGGGAATGAATACAAATCCAATCCACATCAAAATCTAGAAAGATGTTTGTATTGAAATCTTATTAACCAATAAATCATTAGAAGCATTAAAATAAGAAGGTTACAAAAACAAGACACAATATATAAGGATGTCTTATCATCATCCTAATTATAAAGCTCACCAACGAATTGACCAAAGATGAAATACATATGAAAACTTAAGTGAAGACCCTATTATACTTAAGGTAATATTAGGTGTGGAATCTTATCATTTCCTAGATCACAGAAGTTGCACCACACAATGTTATAGAAAATTGAATTAGAGCAGTTTGACCCTTTCATAATTTGATAGTTCTACTCAACGCTTTCTAACACAACATATTGTATCATCTTGTATTATCAACTATCACAACTTCAGGAACATAGAATCATGGGAAGGCATTACAATCCAAAAA
The DNA here is from genome assembly GCA_027924585.1 of Larix kaempferi. Lineage (NCBI taxonomy): Eukaryota > Viridiplantae > Streptophyta > Pinopsida > Pinales > Pinaceae > Larix > Larix kaempferi. The sequence continues at coordinate 23,910,370 of BSBM01000887.1, forward strand.
AAGGACACAATCTTGTCCATAAAATGCTTTCAAGACAAAGCATTTTTGAAGGGATAGGCAATGTAATGAACATAAATATATAAATTTCAATAAATAATAATATGATAAATGAACTAACACGTACTAATTAAGGTGCATGACCTAACCAAGGGACATGACCTATCAACCATTGCGATTAGTCAATGCATATAAGTATACCATCACTCAACATTGTTATTATATCATCTATCTATCTCATTAATTATTCAATTATTAAGTACTTGTCCTATATGGATTTCTGTCTTATATTGTCCTTTTTATGTTTGATATTTGTTAGTAAATGAATAAATTTCATTTCACGAAGAGGGTGGAAAATCAATTCAAAGAGGTAGAGGGATTGGAAGCAAATGAATGTCCTGAAACACATGCAATATCCCCTTGGCATGTTCCTTTCCATGCTCCAAGGTGCCACCACTATTAGCTTATATACTAAACACTGGCATGGTTTGTGCAAGGATGGCCTATACTATATATGAGAAGGTTACCATAGACTCGTTAAAAACTACATTATGCCCCCTCAATCCAATATGTGGAAAAGGATATGGCATATGGAGGGGTTTCCTAAAATTAATGGCTTCTATTGGGTATCATATTATGGGAGAATTATCACAACATAAAATATTTGGAAGTGCCATATTCACGGACCCTCTCTTTTTGCGACGTTCGTAAAGGAGGAACAAATGACCGAGCATTTATTCCAAGAATGCGACTTTACAAAAAAAAATTGGACGGAAGCATTGCACGAGATCAGAGGAGATATACTCTCCCTTCCCTTTGGATTGATCTCTTCTTAAATTGGAAGTATTTCTACCTAGGTTCTCTCCCACATAAACCAAATTTGAGCAAAGTATGGATGGATCTTCCTAAGTACATTAGACGAAAGATTTGGCTTTCTAGAAACAAGTTTCTTTTCACCTTAGAAACCTTCAGTCCATAATGAACAACAATACAATCTAAATCCTTCATGCTAGAAGATATTATCTCTCATGGGATCCTTGAAATCAAACAAGACTCTCACTATTGAAGAAAGGTTATGGGTTCATAATACTCTCAACGGGAGCCCCCATCAGGCCAAAATATTTGCTCAAAATCCACATGAAACTTTATATTGGCATTTGGATTTCAGTTAAGTTGATTTTAAATAATGGACGATGTCATTCCAAAGGTGCCATAAGTTTTCTATAGATCCTTTAAAGGGAATATATGGGCAACAAGAGTAATGGGTGGGGGGGGGGGTCCCTTGGACCCGGACAAAAACATAGAAATATCTTACTCATTGGATATAGAAGTTCCTACAAATAGCCAAGAAGAAAGTTATGCCTTATTCTTGGGAACATAAATTCCCAAGAATCATCGCATTAAGACCATGATGATCTTTGGAGACTCTCTCCCAATGATCAAGCAAGTGAGGAAATTGCTTCTCAAATTAGGAACCATAAAGAGTAGAACATTGAAAATAATATATTGGGATCTCAATAGCCTTGACAACATCAAACTCTTTCATATTCCGCAATTCATAACCATTCTATTGATTTCCAAGCAATGAAGTTGTGTATTTGGGCAAGGGGGGTCCTAGTTAAAAATGGGGACCCTCTTAAAATTATGTGGCTCCCCTAGGTTTAAAATGTTAATAAACATTAAGGACACAATAAACTTATTCTACCCCCCCCCCCCCCATGAAGTCGATGAAATAAATTCAACTTGTCAAATTTGAAATAGGGAAAGACACGCAAGTCAAATCGGCTTTAATCCATGTGAGGGATCCTTAAAACTCTCATGTACCTCAAGGTCTTTCCCATTCATGTTAGAAGCTTCTTGTATGCGCTCCTTTATGGCCTTTCTACACAAATTTTGTAGTAGAGGTGGGATAATTGAAGGGCCCCTAGTATTGTTTGATGATAATTTCGGTGGAGTGGAGTGGTTTTTTGGTCTAGTTTGGAAACCTTTGGTCATTGGAGAGGACTCCTCTGTGGAATCCTATGGTATAAAGAGGTAAGCATATGCTCTAATTCATTTGGTCATTTGGTTTTGTAGTGTTACGAGTTGGAGGTTCTTATGCCAAGCTTAGCTTGAGAGAATGTATAAATTTTATTTTCCTATAGTACCAAGGGAACTTGTCCTCCAAAGATTCAAACTTATATATTTTATAGTGATCTTATAGTTTTCTTTGGGCATCGGTGTTGGATTATTTCTTTTATAAGAGGTTGCATCTTGGGTTTTCTCCCCTTGGACTTGGTTTTGAAATAGCCAACTCCTCGAATCAAAATCTAGTTAGAGGAGAGGGGACAAGAGAAATTAAGAAAATTCTCAAGTGAATGAATGGTCATATAGAAGGAATTTGGAAAGTAATTGAATACCTTAGTATTCATTTTGAGAATCTGGAAGTCATAAGAGGAAACGAAGAGCAATATGAAGGAACATGGTGGGAAAATTGGCAAATTAGCCAGCAATATTGAAATGCATTATAACATAATTATGGGATTTTCTCATGGAAATCAGTCTACCAAGCCTGTCGTAGGTCATCCATTGATTTCTACTAGTTCCAAACACATGGAGGAGGAACCGATCTACAAACAACCATGGTCGTGATAGATCAACCTCATTCTCAACATGTTCAAGGACTTGATCAAGATAACCAATTCATGGAGGAATCCCATAGTGGACATCATTTTAGTTCATTTCATTTTTTTAATGTATTTCAGTCGTGTTTTGTTGATTGGCCAATATATAAGGCATTATATTTCTAGTCATAATTATATGGGAATTATATTTTAACATTGTTAAAATATGACATGGAAGAATTTTGTATGCATGTTCAACTCATAGAAGCAATTTTGATCAAATTTTGAACTGCATGTATCCTATTGTTGGTTGGTATTCCATATACTTTTAATACAATTTCTTACCCATTCCTATGGAAAAAAAAGAAGGATGGAAAATAAAAATATCAGTTTAAAGGGAAATCCTAGGGCTAAAGAAAAGAAGAACACCCTCGATAACAATAAATCATTAGTTGTAACAAAAGTTATTCCATTATTGAAAGACAAAGACTCTATAGACATCTATAGAAAGCCTACAACGCATTGTTAAGAAACCGTGCAATGAAATTATTAACATAAAGAAAAATTCTAGGGAGGGAAGCTCAACTCAAAAAAAAATTAAACCTTTTTTTTAGGAAGGTCATTATGCCTGCAAAACCACCTAAAATAAAACATCCACAATGAACATAAATTGGAATTTAGAAGAAGTCACTATGGACAATTTTTGCAGGCCTGCAGGGCATATTGAGAAAATCATTTGGAGAAAATTGGCTCACAATTCATTAACATGATGGAGTCATTTATTAATGAATGCAACGAAATTGAAAGTTATACCCAAGAAACTAAAAAGGAAGATGGTGATGAGGAAATTGAACAATAAGAAGAGGTAGACATGGTTCTCAGGGATAAACTACCCATTTTCAAGGATGAGGAAGCAGGAGAGGTGGAATAGGTGCACAAATTCTAAACCTGCGTAGGATGTTCTAGTAGAGTTTTATACTACAACCTTGCCATGGCTTATCGCTTTGTTCATGAAGAGGGCTAGTAAAATTTCCTTAGATAAAAAATTCGAAGAAGCAAGAAAGGGGGGAAATGAAATGATCAACCTAATTCAAAATACTGGGGTTGAAGACAGGAATAACACTCCTAATATAAATAAACCATTGGATATAACCAAGGCATATTCCATAATTCAAAGAGAAAGATTCTACAAACATGGAAAGTCTATAGCATTGTTGATCTGAATATTAGGGCAGCTTATAATATAAGCTTGGATGTGAAAGTCATAAAGCCGTATTTTTATTAAATGTAAAAGGGAACATGATAGACATGTAATTAATGGATTTAGTTATTCAAAGTAATTGACATGGTAAACAAGACACCTTATAAAAAGGAAATAGGAAGAGAGTTTAGTTCGGGAAGGAGAGGTCCCAAAATTGGCCTCATTGCATGTAATGGTTCATCTTAACGGATTCCTTCTTCTTCTCTCTCTCTCTCTTTCTCTCTCTCTCTCTCTCTCTCTCTCTCTATCATACTTTTGTCGGGTATTTGAATTATGTATTTTCATCAATGTTCTTGTGATTCATTTCATGGCAGATTTGTATGTTTTCTCCCCTCCTCTCTCAACATTCAATCCTTTTGGATCTCATCCCTCAAGATCCACATCAAGTGTTGTGGACACAACAATTCCCCTACTTTTATTGTCCTAGGAAGAGAAAAGGAGACCCCCCAATACTAAATTTAGGGTTTCCAAGTGTTACTAGGGTTGAGTTGTAAATGATGAATAATTTGAACAGAATCTAATGATTAAAGGTCTTATTGATGACTTTGTTGATGGCTTGGATGATGTTATCAATGTACTTAATGAGTCATTTCAAATCTTTTGGATTTATTGCTTTCTCCCTCACTATCAACTTGGTTTGATCTAGTTTGACTTTAGATATTTGATGGTTGACTGAATTCTATGAGTATCATTTTTCATGGTCCTTTATGCCACCTCGAGTCTCCCATGGTTGGTTTCCAATTTCTACAATCAAATTTTGATTTTTTCACCTTGTTTATGTTTTCCTAGTTTGGTGACTGACATGAGTTGATTAATTTGTGGATACTTTCAAGTGGGGACAAGTCTCTACTCTTTGGTATATGTTATTATTTATTTAAAATTTCTTTTGGACCCAGTAAATGAGTGCATTTATGATTGTCTTTCTCTTATAGATTGCATACTTGGTTATTTTGTTTATACTCGTATTTGAAGCTTCGCATGATAAAGTCAGTTTGCATCGTAAATTCATTGAGTCTGCATTTGTTGCATCGCATGCACCATAAGATTTTTCTCTTTCATTCCTAGATTTGAATGGCTCTACCTTGTGTGAAAAACTTCTCTCATTTATGAATATCCCATTCAAGCATTTATATGTCACTAGCTAGATTATAACTGGGTTTCGAGGATGAATCGACCTTTGGCCAAGTGTTGGACATGAAGTGCATTAGGGGGTCAACTAGCCTAGTTTATGAATTAAATTCTCACAGCTGTTGATTGATGGTGCTGATTTCAGTTAGCGCATGGAAATATTTCCTAACACAATGCCAAGGGAGTTGACATAACTGAAATTGAGAAAATTGGTCGTAAGAATGGGCCCTAGACTTACATTAAAAAATGATTTCGCGCTTAATTTTGGGACCAACCAAATTGAAAATTTCACCAAAAAACAAGGCCAACTATAATCTTTGCCTTGTTTTGGACCCAACGCAACTGATGGAATTCAAATCTGAGCTTTGGATTTACAAAACGCACTTTGATTATTTCTCGTTAAACCAAATAGTTGATCCTTGTCGCTTAGAAAGCTATCTCCCATCATGAAGTAAAATTTTAAGTCACTGTTTGAAGCTAAAAGAGCCATCACGAAGATATAACTTATGGCACTAATGGGACTTCACCAAATTCAAAGTTAAGGCACTAATGAAGAGGACAAGGCTCATTGCTCCAATAAAAATTAAAGTGATAATACACATCATTCCAATACAATCTAAGTGGCCAATAAAATTAAAAGTGTTGATGGATGATAAAATTAAAATTGTTGATAGTCGATAAAATCAAAAGTGTCGATGACCAATAAAATTAAATGTGTCAATACCTAGATGCGGGTGACCTCAACCTTGACACGAAATCCCATAACCATGGCACTCTACTCACATAACATGATGGAGGATGAAGGGAAGTACAAAAGGTGTCACACTTGAGCCAACTGTAACTATGGTTACTGTAATAAGATCCACCTGGGTGAAAAATTAAATAGGTAGAATGCAAGCGAACACATCCCAAGCATGTAGAGAGGAAGATGAGAATATGGCAGTGATGGTGACTGATATGAAAAGAGCCTTGTAGTACAAGGTTTGGAAGCTCACTCCTTAGCTGGCCCATGGGAAATCAATTCCACTTGATAATTCCCCTCATGTGACCGCTCCTGAGTAGGCTCAAGGGGGAAATGAATTATGGAACTTGATTGGGAAATATTTTGAGTGTGCATAGAGGAAGAGGGGGACATTGTAGTTATGGAGGCTATCATGGAAAATTATCTGCCATGAACGATACAAAAGTACACTCCTTGGATAGCTCATGGAAAATCTCTCCATCTTGTTAACTCCCTCTATACGATCGATCTCGAGCATGCTCGAGAGATGAATAACATTAAGGAGATCGACTGGGAAATGGAAAGGAGGACCATTGATCATAGGATTACAATGATTTAATGCATTCACCACCATGGTATAAGGATACATATGGATCGACAAGGAAAAAATAAACATGGTAATCCTATGTAGGAATTGCATTTGAGCATACTAATTGTGGGCAAGCTTTGGTGCTTGTGTGTGGTAGAAGGGGTTACAAGTGTGAGTTTTTGGGTTGGTAGTGAGAGTTCTTGGTTCTTCATCACCATGGCTCCATGGAAGCACACATGATTTCGATAGGGTAGTAGTAGGAGGATCCAACCAGAGGCTATGGTGGAGGATAAATGTTAGTCCTTTAAACTAGAATTTACATCGCACATTGAGCAAGATATTGATGCCATGGAGGCCTTAGCGCTAGAAAAATAGAGGCAAATGCATGGAGATACTAGTCCTTATTGGACAATGTCAAAAACATCCTTTCCCAAGTGCTTATGGAAAATTAACTTCAACAGTTAGAGACTTTGCACATAATTGGTTGCATATGTGATGAGTTAGATGGGATTACCCACCACCTAGATGAACTTGGGGAGGTTTTGTGCACAACATATCAGATGGCGTCTAGAGAGGAAGGAGATGCTAAGATGCAAGCATCAATACCATCTACATGAATACCGAGCACATCTAATCTTGGTTGTATTTAGTGTGGCATGGTTTACCTGATGTTTTAATTGAATGGGTTAAGTTTCTTTCTAGAGAAAATTATGGTTGATATTTTGTATACCTAGTTTCTTGATATCAAGTAGGTCATAGTGTTAGTATTTTGGTTGATTTATCTAGAAATCTTGATAGTTATGTTTTAGGTTTGGTTTCCCATCTATATTCAGACTCTTAATATGGGTTTTGGCTAACTTAAACAATGGCCTCTTAGGCCAAACTAGTTGATTATGCTTAGTTGGCCTAGTTTCCCCGAGTGCAGGCCAACCAACTATTTTGCACCCTATGTTTTCATATGCCAATAGAAGGCTTCAATCTAGCTTATAAAAAAAATTTAAAAGTGTTGAAGTCCTATAATATTAAAGTTGTCAATGGATGATAAATTTTAAAGGGATGATGAAGAGAGACGAGTCCAAATTTTCACTCTTGATTTCTTGGGTTCATGCCTATCTGATGGTGATTATGTGAGCCTTGGATGCCATTAGGTAAATGGGTTCTTTTGTGATTTGCATTTCAAGAGTTAATATTTTGATAAGTTCTCTGCATTTTTAGGATGCAACTATATCTATGGGAACACTTGACATTGGTTGTCCAATGCATAGAAATATGACCTCAAAGCAGTTGTTTCCTATTTGTGAAGTACAAAAATTGTTTCTTGCATTAGACTTTGGGGAAGACCAATAGAAGTTGTGACAATGTATTTTCTATTTGTATCAAGTAGTATTTTGGTCCCATGTATTGAAATAGGCACAATTAATCCAACTACTAGCAACAACCAATTGTATGATTGTTTACTCCTTAATGCAGGAAAACTTCATTGACTCTATTGTGCTAGCAGAGGTAGTGTTTGCCCAAGAAGTTTAGAAGTTGCAAATTCTTAGATCATTGATATAAAATTATATAATATATTCTATTTAAGGGTGCTAGCTCAATGGAAGAGCACCTTCCTTATAGGTAGGAGGTTGGTGGTTTGATTCATCCATGTCCTATATATATAAAATGACTACAAATGACCAAAAAGAGATAAATGACCACTACAAAAATGAGAGATAAGTGACCAAAAAGGGACCAAAATTCGCATATAAACGACCAAATGGTGATCACTGGTAGCAAATTAGCAGTCATTTATCATGCTACAAAAAATGTGGTCATATTTAGCTTGGTTGTTTGTAGCTTATCTTGTGGTCATATATTTGGTCATTATTTGTGACAATTAAGGACCAAATATACGATGAAATTAATGACCACATTAATGACCAAATATACGACCAAATATATGACCACAAGATAGGCTATAAATGACCAAGTTAAATATGACCACTTTTTTGGTCGTGTGATCATTGACCACTAATTTTCCACCAGTGATTGCCAAATCAAAAGTGGTCATTTATATGCGGATTTTGGTCGCTTTTTTGGTCATTTATCTCTCATTTTTTACTAATGATTGTTCTCATAATTTTTAAGTTGGAAATATCTTTAAGTGATCAATTTTAAGTGGCCTATAAGTTTTAAACTCCTGATGGCCAGTAAATTTTAAATTACTAATGGCCGATAAGTTTTGAAGGGCCAATGAAGAGAGATGATTCCATTGCTCCAATAAATTTTAAGTGGTCGATAAGTTTTAAACCCCCAATGGCCGACAAATTTTAAATTGTTGATGGCTAATAAGTTTTGAAGGGATGATGAAGAGATATGAGTCCATTATTCCAATAATATTTAAGTGGCCAAAATAATTAGAGTCCTTGATAATCGATAAAATTAAAGTCCCTAATGGTCGGAAAGAGCAACACAATGAAATGTCACCTTCATATTTTGGGCATAACTTTTGGCTCGAACCTCCATTTCGAGCGTTCTTTATAACAGTGGAAAGGTATCAACGAGATATACAATTTTTTTATTACATTTATTTTCATATTACCTACTATATGGTTCATAAATTGAAAAACAAAAGAGGATCACATCATTAATGGCCAACAGGATCATTTTGACTTGAAACTTTAGATGGTGCACATAAATGAAAATTCTAATGAAAGGAGCATGGTTCAATATTATGTGGTCGCATGAGACAAAAATTTATTTGCACACATAACCAAGGGACCCACCTTCACCTTAATTATTACAATTAAATTTTACACTTAATATATTTCATGAAAAGTCCAAAAAAGGGGAGTCAAATAAGTGGGAGGACAAAAGGGAAACTCAAGGATCAGAAATTAAAAAAACAAAACAATTTGACGGTTACTCAAGGAATGCGTTCAACTTTTGAGGGAGAAAGGTTAAATAGAAGGAGGTAAAATGAGAAGGGGATTTTGGCTCTCTAACTTTTTATATACTATTACTGAAATGTTAATGAGGAGAGGCCATCTTTTGGCCAAGTCATTTTCTGGGAAGCTTTGATTCCCTTGTGTATATATTATGGACTATTGTATTGCATTTGTTAAGCATCATAATTGTGTAAGAATGTATCTCACATTATGGACTACTCTTACATGTATCTAATGCATTTTTTTTTTTTCCTAAAAATGTTTGTCTAAATTTGCGAGTATAGAATTGTTAATGATTTTACAATCAATTTTCCATATTCTTTCCTTTATTATCAGATGACTGATTCATGGGCTATTGACAAGAGAATGTATGTTTATGTTCTTACTTCTTGTAACTATTATAATGTCCAAACATATGCATTTTTCATTTTAGAGTAGTTGCATGTCACTCTTTAGCTAGTTAGAGAAACATTAGACAGTTGATCAGGATGCAACCGATAGAACCCAAAATCATTAATGGTTTTTGGGATAAAATCCATATGGGTGCCCTATCATAAACAATGCTTATTCTAATTGGGAATTTTCACTAGTGGTAATCCTTGTTGTTGGCCAGAGTCACTTCAATTTGTCAACAAGTGCATTGTTAAGAAATTATCTAATGAAATTATTGACTTAAATATTTTTTTTGGAGAGGGAAGCTCAACTCAAAAAAAATATAAATTCCCTTTTTTTAAAGGTCAGCTTACAAAACCACCCAAAACATCCATAATGAATATAACTTTAAATTTAGAAGAATTTTATGTGCATAATTTTTCTAGGAAAAACCAAGCAAATCATTTGGAGAAAGTTTTCCCACAATTCATCAACATGATGGAGCCATTTATTAATGTATGTAACCAACATAACATTTATACCCAAGAAACTAAAAAGGAAGAGGATGATGTCAAAGTTGAAAAATAAGAAGAGGCAAACATGGTTCTCTAGGATATGTTTCCCAAATTCATAAATGACAAGGAAGGAGAGGTGGAATAAATGCACACTACATGGACAACCCAAAGTGATTACATCCTTGGAATTAATGAGGTGTCCACTTCAATTACTCCTTCTAATACCCCATCTATAGTAACTAAGAAAAATATAAATGTTTCTACTTTTGTAAAACCTTTAAAAATAGATTCACTCGATATTGCAGTGGAATATAACATAGTAAATGATATGAATAAAATTAAAGCTAATATCTCTATGTTCATTTTGTGCAATATTACTTAGCAGAGAAAATTATTGTTGAATTCTTTATTTGATCTAGTTGAACCAAAATATAAAATAACAACAAACATTGATGAAAAACAAAAGTAAATAGTTAATGTAACCATCATTAGGAATAAATCGAAATCATATACTCCACCTTTCCTTTTTACATTTGAAATATGTATTCATAATGTGCATAACTGTCAAGTTGATCCAAGAGCATCATCAAATGTCATGCCATAGTTTATTTATCAAAAGTTGAATGCTAAACTAACAAATGCACCACACATATTATCTAGCTTGATAGGTCAAAGGTAAAAGTAATTCATGAGTTGAAAATATTTTAATTCAAGTAGATTCTAATCCTAAGGTTCATCAAATTATTGATATTATTGTGGTGAATATTCCAAAATACCATAGTTTGTTTCTTAGCAAAGATTATGTGCAAAGTTATAGGGTTAATTTTCCATGAATTAGTCTCACTTTGATTGCCATGGAATGGTCAAGAAAACAAGATTTAGATTGATGGAGAGAAACACATGAATACACAACTATGTAAATCAAAGGAAAGAAGTAACCTATTATGTTTTCATATTCTTTTCTCATAAGTTACTTCTTGGATATTGAGTTTGGAAATTATGTAGTTGAAAATTCTCCTTATCAATACTATAAACAATTTGAACTCCTTCATTGCACTTAGACTTTTGTATCTCATTTTAATATAGTATATTTAGGAAATTGTAGCAATGATAACCTAAATGTATGAACTAACAATTGGTTTTTGTATTTGCAGGGCTCTAAGTCTCGTGAATGCATTGAAACTAGATGTATACTTATTAATTTGAATGGAAAGCACACTCTTATTTTCTACGAACTTGAGTTTGAATGCACCAACAACATGGTTGAATATGAGGCCTTGGTTCAAGGACTCATAAATGGCATTGATTAATTGTTAAAAATATTAAAGTTATTAGTGATTTTGAAATAATCGCAAGGTAGGTATGAAACTCCATACAATGTCATTTTCTTGACTTGAAGAATGATCAACTAGAGGTACAAGATTTGATTGGTAAATTTAAGTTTTTAATATTGAATTCATTACTCAATCTGAGAGTGCATATTTTTATTCTTTTAACAAATATTGTTTCTTGATTAGACCCATTAGATGATTTCATTACCAATAAATTTAATGTTGAATTGATTTTCAAGCCCAATGTTCCATATAATGTTACAAATTGAAGAGTCTTTAATGACGATCAATAGATAATTCAGTTCCTAACTAATGAGGCTACCTTTATCGATGTTGCGACAGATGATGAAGAACATTAAAAATCCCTAGAAGGCTACCAAGAAAGGGATGAAAACTCTAAAGTCAAATAAAATCACTAAGAATATTGCTACTCTTAAAGAGTTGTTTGATTTAAAAGATAGATTCAAGAAATATACCAGTGTACTCTTCATTGAATTAGGAAGTTATAAATCTAGGCACTGAAAAAGATTTGAAAATTGTAAGTTCTTTTTGTTGAGAGTCGGAAAAACACGCCTACAAAAAAATGTTTAAACACTAAAAGGATGTGTTTTCCTAGAGATACAATGATATAAAAATGTATGATACTAAAATTATTTACCATGTCATTCCCGCGAACAAAGACACAAAAACATTTCAATAAAAGTTGTGAAAGATTCATTCACTAATTGGAACCATTGGTGCAAAAAGATTTGAAGGAGTTGTTAGATTCCAAAATCATTTGTCATGTATGCCATTCTTCTTAGATGGTCAATTTGGTCTCACTCAAGAAGTAAAGTGGAGAAGTATGGCTATTTGGCCACTTTTGTTGCTCTCATTAAACATGTATAATAGTTGGTAATTAGTTGTAAAATTTCTTCTCTTCTATATATGTATTTTCTAGTTATAACCAAGTGCTAATATATAATCAAGACATGCTATATAGAATACCTTCCGAATTAAATCGACAACATGTGCATACAAAAGAACACCCTTCATTTTGATAAATGATGGTGCTACTTTTCAGTGAGTGATGGAAATTACTTTCATAGGTTTAATTAATCAAATTGTAGTTGTCTACCTAGATTACATAATTGTATACTCAAAGAAAATCTATTATCATCTTCAACATCTAAAGCAAATTTTCAAAAGATGTAGAAAATATGGGACTTTCTTCAATCCTAATAAAATCATGTTTTTTTGTCATTGAAGGACAATTGCCCAGACATATAATTTCAAAATATAGCATATTGGTATACCCTAAATGAACTAAAGGCTATCACTCTATATCCCCTTCCCCAAAACAATAAATCCATGCAATATTTATTTGTAAAATTTTGTAAGGAGGCCTATTTTAGATTTTGCAAATTATATCAAACCTTTGCAAAAAGTGATAAAGAACAATGCTATTTTCAAATGGACTCATATTCAAAAGGATTTTTTTGAAAAAAATATTAGGCTACTATTGTTATTTCACCAACACTAAGAAATATTGATTTTAATAAAGACTTCTTCATATATACATTTTCATCTAAGCACTTCCATTTATTGTGCTCACCCAAAAGGATAAATAAGAGAGTAAGTTTTTGATATGTTTCATGGTCACAAGTCTACAAGGAGTTGAACTAAATTACCAAGTAGTTGAAAAGAAAGAATATGTTGTGGTTAAATCCCTTAAACAATTCATGCATTTTATTCTCAAAGCTCACACAAATGTGATAGTTCCACATCTTGATGTTAGTTCATTGTTAATTTAGAAATAACTTGGTGAAAGGAGAGGAAACTAGATGACCCCTATCCAGGAGTATGACCATGATATTAAACATAACACTATTATTTAAGGGCAAGGACTTTGTAAATTAGTAGTTGAGGCACAAAGTCAAGTAGACATGGATGAAATGGTCTAAGTAATTGAAATTTATGCACATATCGAACTTTTTTTACATCCTAGTTGATATTGACTGATGATATTATATGTTGAAATATTATTTACAACATGTGTCTAGTCCTACCTACCTTAATTCCATAAAGAGAAGAGATTTTAGGCTTAAATCAACCAAGTACCATCTCATCAATGGTGTTCTCTTCCAAAATAATTGTGTTGGAGTGTTACTAAGATGCTTGGATAAGGGGGATTCCTATAGAGTCTTGAATGATTTACAAGTTAGACTAGCTAATGGACATTTCTCTGGAAAAATACAGTTCATAATATTCTAAGACCTGTTTATTACTAGCCTACACTCTTTAGGTGTTCCTATGCATATGTGTGAAAAAACTAACAAATATGTGTCGAGAAGGAGAATAAACCAATGATTCCCCTACAACCAATCACAATTGATATACCTTTTGATCAATGGAGTTTGGATGTCATTGGCGAAATCAATCCTAAGTATTCAAAAAAACATAATTATATATTGATTGTAGTGGGTTACTTTACCGAATGGATAGAAGTTCTTTCATTGATTAGTGTGAAAAAAACAACAGTAATTTAGTTTATAGAGTAACAACTAGCTGTTACCAGGTTTGGGATCCCTTCTATGCTAGTATTTGATAATACTTCATGCTTTTATTCACCAAAATTGGTTGAATTTTATTTGGAGAATGGTTTTAGTTTACACTATTCAACTAATTATTACCCTCAAGGAAATGTGGGGTAGATAAATCTACCAATAGAAACTTCATCTAAATCATAAAGAAACCAATCATTAATCACCACTAGAATTTTCGCAATGCACTTCCTAATGCCTTATGGGTGGATCGAGTCACTCCTATGGTTGCATTAGGTACTTCATCTTACTTTCTAGTGTATGGTAAGGAATCTGTTTTACCTTTAAATATCTTCTTACCTTCCTTACAACTATCTCAATTAGCATGGGGGTAGAGTTCCTCAACGCTCATAACATAATTAATACTCTATTGAAGTTAGAAGAAGATAGGGAGAAGGCTATATAGAAATTTGTAGTACACCAACAGATTGTGAAACATTGCTTTTATAAACACACTTCAAGTGATAAGAATTTTCAAGTGGGAATCTTATCCTTAAGTTGGATAAGCCAAATGAAAACCAATCAAAGTTCCAACAAATTTGGCTTGATCAATTTCAAGTGGCTAAATGAATTAGCATTGGCATGTGCATATTGTAAAACATGGAAGGGGTCTTCGATCTCCTCCCTATCAATGGCCATTGTTGGGAAAATAAATTACTTATCAAAACAATCAAAATTCCAAACATTAATTATCAATCCAGGGTACGTCTTGTTGTTTTGAGGTTATCGTGCAAGATATATGCAAAAAACAATCTCCTCTACTAACATTGGTTGTCTAATATGCGTTGCAGCAAAGTAAATCAATCCACTCTTGCATAATTGAAAACACACTTGTAGAAATTGAAACACACTCATTCTTGCATAATTGAAAGCACACTTGTGGAAACTAAAACACACCTACTCTTGCATAACTGAAAGCACACTATGTTTGCAACCATACTAATCTATAATTCTAACATACTTGCATAAATAAAGAACTTGAATTATAAATACATCTATGGAAATAAATGAATCAAAATAAAGTACATCCTATGCTAAACAATATGAAGAAGTTAGTCTATTTACAAAATATAGAAATTAGAGAACTACAATCTACATTAACAAATGATATCAAAAGAAATGTAATTCTATTCTATCATAACTTGGACTTGTTTCTCTAGAAGTACCCCCTTTGGAATGGAGAGGAAAATATTATTTATACATGAGTTTACCATAACAAATAAAAAATGAAGATCCAAAGTATCCTCAATAAATTGCTAATAATTTGGATCTCAAAACCAACTCAAAGCTAATCCCAAGATCTTTGCTAACTTCCATGCTATTAAGGATGCCTTTGAAGTCACATTCAAATTTAGGGATGTGAGTCACCATGATTCATAACATACTCAAAACTCATACCAAGTGACTCCTAGTAGCATTTAATTTGTTAGGTCCCTCATATATTACATGGAGGTCTTCAAATACTTGCAAAAAAACCAAATATGTACTCTCATCCACCACCAACTTGTCCCTTTTAGCTTTAAATATTTTAACATCATAATTTGAGACATTTAATAAGGATATAGATAATGGTTTTATAAAAAATCATTAGTTCAAGTTGAAAGTTAATAAACTTCATTAATTGTTCCTTCAGTTTGACTAATGAGTTATTGTGATTTGTTCGGGTACACAGGGTACTACCAAAGGACCGAACACCAAGAGCAACCACTTCACACAAATAGATCACAGATCAACACACCGATATTTTGACGTGGTTTAAACCCTCTTGAGGGAAACACTCCACGGCCTCGGCCAAATAGCTTCTACGAGACAATTTATTATGCAAAGAAAGAAAGTTACAAATGAGCTTCTCATAATCGATCAACTAAACAATGACCCTCCATGCTCTTTAAATAGAGATCATGGACCAATCGGGTGTTAAGCCACGGATCAAGGTTAGGTTTGATCTAAGAGAAGTTGAGCTGTCGGATCACTCTATGTCGGAAACATATCGTGACCGTTGTTAACACCCAAAAAGTGCTCACTAGATCATTTCCTTATTCACATGACCCATTTGTCCACTTTTCCACCATTTGAGCCTCTAAAAGCCAACATAAGGTCACCAAAAGGCCTTAATACACCCCTTTTTCCACTCAAAATGAGTATTTTTCCCAAAAAGCATAAAAAAACCCTAAAAAAGGGTCCAGAATTCCCAAAAATATTAAAAAGGGAATAAAAATATTCAAAATATTCAAAAAAAGAAAAAGGAGGGAAAAAGTACCTAAACCATGTTGGTCAATACCATTGGTTTCCTCAAAACCACAATGGTATTCCCCACCACCAAAACCTATAAAAAGGTGGTAGGGGCTCCTCATTTCACATCCATCCATCTTCCTATCCTCATGCTGCCAAAATCTCCCTTGAGCTTTTGGCCATTGTAGCTACCTTGGAGAAAGGACCCTTTGGAGTTTGGAGCTGCTCACCATTGGAGCTTCTCAACTATCTTCATCATTCGGAGGTATTATTATTGCAAGCACTTGCTTGCCCCCATTATCAATACAAATTTATTTTCTCTGTTTCTTGCTCTTGTTTTAATTCAAAAGTTTATTATGAAATGCACATGCTAGTTTAGTTTTAGATTTAGATTTAGTTTATTGTTTTTGCTTAATATTGAAACTGCTGCTACTAGTTAGCAGGTGCCCATAGCACTAAGCTTGGTTGCAAAACCAAGCCAACAACCGTCGGATTAAGTATTTACAAATGCATACTAAAGAAACACACTATCCCTAACGGATATATTACATAAGTTGATCTTAACTAACTCCTAAGTGTCTAAATATCCTAACATCCCCCCTTAAGAATAACTTGGGATAGGATTGAAGGATTTACAAAAGTGACACTATTAGGAGAAGGAAGGAGGAATTAGAGCCTATCCCCCCTTAATGACAAGTTCCTGAACCCCTAACATAGATCGAAGTTTAGAAAACTTCGCTTTTGTAAGAGACTTGGTGAAGATGTCTGCAACTTGATCATCTGTAGGGCAAAAGAGCACTTCAAGAACCCGATCATGAACAAGATTTCTGATGAAGTGCATATGTAGCTCAATGTGTTTGTTGCGTTGATGTAGAACTGGATCTTTGACAAGCTTGATGGCACTTTGATTGTCGCACCAAAGTGGAGTAGGCTGCTGCTGCTCGAATCTAAACTCTGAAAGGATCTGTCGAATCCATAAAGCTTCCTGACTGGCATTGACGGCTACTCGATATTCTGCCTCTGCTGAAGAAAGAGCAAGAGCTTGTTGTTTCTTACAAGCCCAAGTAATAGGTCCAGATCCCAGACTGAAAACATAACCTGCAGTAGACTTGCGATCATCAGGATCGCCAGCCCAATCTGAATCAGTGAAACCAACCAACAAAGGTTTCCCCCCTGTACTGTAATGAATCCCAAACTGAACTATACCTCGAATATATCGAAGAATTCTTTTAGCTGCTTTCCAGTGACTTTCATGAGGTGTCTACATATAATGGGCAACTCGACCAACGACAAAGGAAAGGTCAGGACGGGAATGAGTCAAGTATAAGAGACTACCAACAAGCTGACGATACAAGGTGGCGTTGACTTCAGGTGAAGTACAAGTGGCAGAAATTTTGACTCCAAACTGGAAGGGAGAAGGGGCTGGTGTACAATCTTCCATGTGAAAGCGACGAAGAAGGTCACAAGCATACTTAGACTGAGAAAGAAATATTCCTTCTTTGGTTTGCAGGACTTGGAGACCAAGAAAATAATACAAATGACCTAAGTCTGACATTTCAAAATTTTGTTTAAGACTAGATTTCACATGGGTTATAAGCTTAGGGTCACTACCAGTAAGAATAAGGTCATCAACATATAGAATAAGTATGATGAGATGGTTTCCTACTTTCTTGGTATAGACATTGGGGTCAGAATGACATCTAGAAAAACCAGTGTCAAGGAGAAAGTTATCCATTTTGGCATACCAAGCTCTAGGAGCTTGCTTAAGGCCATATAAGGATTTCTTAAGGCGGCAGACACGGCTAGATTTATTCTGAACATAGCTAGGAGGTTGTTCCATGTAAATTTCCTCCTGTAAATCACCATGTAAGAAGGCAGACTTGACATCCATTTGATGGACTTCCCAGTTGTGTAAGACTGCAAGGGAAAGAACAAGGCGGATGGAGTTCATTTTTGCGACAGGAGCAAAGGTTTCATTGTAGTCAATCCCTTCAACTTGGGAAAAACCTTTGGCAACTAACCTTGCCTTAAGTCTTTCAACACTTCCATCTGATGCATACTTAGTTCTATAGACCCATTTACATCTGACAAGTTTTCTTCCTTTTGGAAAAGGTACAAGATCCCAAGTATCGTTCGCCATTAAGAAACGATATTCTTCATCCATGGCTGCATCCCAATCTAGATTCCCTGAAGCTTCTGCAAAAGTTCCTGGATCATGATTCTCGGAAACTTGAGTCAAAAGAGAAGAGGCTCGCTGAAACTGAGAACGTGTTCGACGTTGATCTCTAGGATCACCGGCAAGATCACCAGCTGCTTCACATGTTGAACGGACCCATCGAGGAAGCACTTGTGCTGGTGCAACTGGAGGAACATGAGCAGGCAGAGGTGGATTTTCATCCTCACTGTCATCATCAGAAACTGGAGTTGGAAACCTGTCAAGGAAGTTGGAAGAAGAAGAAGGAGGCACAAACGTCGAATCAGGCTCGCAGGCCAAAGATGGTACAATCGCCGAGTTAGGCTCGCAGGCCAAGAGATTTTCATCAAATTTAACATCTCTTCTAATGATGATAGCATGAGAATGTGGTTGAAGAAGTCTATAACCTTTTACATCTTCAGAATATCCAGCAAATATGCACTTTTCACTTTTAGGTTGCAATGCTTTCCATTTTTCATCCGGAATGTGAGCCCATGCTTCACTACCAAACACACGAAAGTGACTTACATTAGGTTTAATTTTACTCCATGCTTCTTCCGGTGTTATATCTTGTAATGCTTTTGTGGGGGTGCGATTAACTATGTAATTTGCACAATTTATGGCTTCAGCCCAAAATTGAAGACTTAGTCCCTTAGATTGGATCATACAATTAGCCATTTATTTTAAAGTGCGGTTCTTCCGCTCAGCTACACCATTTTGTTGTGGTGTATATGGAACAGTGTGCTATTGTTGAATGCCTTGTTCAGTGCAGAAAGTAGTGAACTGTTTGTTAACATATTCTCCTCCATTGTCAGATCGTAACTTAATAATTTGATGACCAGATTGTTTTTCAACAAGGGCCTTGTAGGCCAAGAATATGTTAAATACTTCGCTCTTAAGTTTTAGGAAATAAACCCAAGTGCGTCTGGTGTAATCATCAATGAAAGTTAAGAAATATTTGAAACCAGAAAAGGAAGCAGATGGAAGAGGACCACACAAGTCACTATGCACAAGCTCCAAGGGAACCGAGGCGTGCCAAGAGGCACGTTTGTCAAAACTGTCCCGATGATGTTTTTCGAGTACACAATCGGAGCAAACACCATCCCTACAAGATACCATTGGAAGATCTGTCACCATATTTTCTTTACATAGTTGTTGCAATGAGCGATAATTTAAGTGACCAAATCGCTCATGCCAAAGTTTGCTCAAGTTATCACTATGAGCAACAAAAACTGAAGGGAAAGGTGATGACCCAAATTTGTTAAACTTGTACAACCTGGTAATATCATTAACAATTCCGGTAGCTAGGACCTGTTGAGGATCTTTAAAATCCTTGATTACAACTTGGTGAGGTGTAAAGGTCACAGTTTTACTTTCACCAGAATGAGTGATCTGATAGACTGATAACAAATTGCAGGAAATTCTTGGAACACATAGTACATCACTAAAATGATCATTATCTACTGGAACTGTTCCAGCTCCTACAACACTTAGAGATCTATCATCACCAACAAATATTTGTTTGGTGTTACATTCATGCATAGTAGAAGAGATGGCTTGATCCTTAGCCATATGATAAGATGCTTCAGAATCAATGAGCCATTCATTTGAAGTAGAAGAAGAAGATGCATTATAAGAATAACCAGAAGCACAAAGTGCATGTCCATGAGAGGTAGATTCTGAAGGCGAACCTAGGCCGATGTGGTGCTTCGTCATTGCTGCTTCCAAGGCTGCCATCTTCCTGAAACACTTAGATTCATCATGATTATCTTTCCCGCAATAGTTGCAATGACGGTCAGTCTTCTTGCCTTTTGGCTTGGATCCTTTGTCATTTTTTAAAGAAAAAGCTGACTGAGAGGGTTTGGGACCCTTGTTTGACTTATTATTGCAAAAATTTTGTTTCTTGGGAGGCTTGGACTTTTCTTTCTGTTGGGACAATAAGGCTTTCCCAGATGTATCTGCATTATTGATTATTCCAAGGTGAATGAGTTTATCTTGTTCTCTAATCAAGGAATCACAAAAGGATTCAAGACTAGGCTCTTGATATCTAGCTGCATTCAAGGATGCTTTCATGGAGTAAAATGTAGATACAAAAATAGAATATGTAGGTCCAAGTTTGGAAAGAATATGATAAATGCATTGTTTGTCTTCCCTCTCAATCTTACATTCTGCACATAAGAGTTTAAGAGTTTTGTACTTAGATAAATAATCTTGAATGCATGAAAAGTCACTTGGATTTAAAGAAATCAACTAATTTTCGAGTTGGTGACCTCGAATTTCATTGTGTTTACCAAACACAGATTCCAACTTGTCCCAAGCAGCATTAGGTTCATCAATTCCATATATGTGGAATCGCAAATCAGTAGAGATTGACATCCCAATCAATCCAAGAGCTTCATCACATCTATTTGCCCATTTTATTTTCTTATCATCATCAGTGGGTTCTTTTTTTTTCCCTATGGTAATTCTGAAAAGTCCCCTACTTCGTAGAACATCCTCCATACGAGATTTCCATGAGAAATAGTTGGAATTGTTAAGTAGAATATCACAAGGGGCGACCATATTTGTAAATTAATGGCTGTAAAAGCAGAAACCAATAGTCTGGATGTGAAGAGCTCAAAAAAATAGGCGGTTTCAAAAAAATGGCACTGAAAACTAACTCTGTATGATGAAGTTATGCTTGAACAAAGAAACTGTTGAAGATGTCCCCAATAGTGACGTGGCAGCTAAAGAATGTCCAACCAAAAAAGAACCCCCCTCTTCCCAAGATGAACCTTTTGACAATCACTTTACAAGAAAGTTGCTTTAAGTGAACCACTTTTGTAAAATAAGTGATTTCACTTTTACAATGATATTACTTTTAAATAGTGTAACAATAAAAAAAAAACTTAAGTGACTCACTTGTATTTTTATTTTTTATTATTTAAGTGGGATGCACTTTTACAATAAAGTAACTTGAAATTAGAAATTGTATGCACTTTTTCTTTTAAAAGTAACTTCCTAAGACTTGAACTCAAGACCTATTAAGGAATAAAGCAACTTTGAACCAAGTGAGATAGATTAAAAGGTATGTAAAATATGGGAATGAGGAAGGGGGCTTTTTTTTTTTTTTTTTACTCTTCTTGCTCGGTTTGCGTTCTTACCCTTTTTCCTGCAAAACAAACCACAAATCGAAACAAAAAAACTTTTCCACACTTGTCGAGTTATATCTTGTTAGCTTTCCCGGAAAGTCTATGTTTTCTCTCTGTTTCTGATTTGCCGAGATCGCGCAAAGTGCACAGCAAAGAGTATACGCAACCGAGAAAAACCCTTTCCCTTTCTGTTTCTGATTTGCCAAGATTGCTCAAGGTGCACAGCAAAGAGCATATGCAGACGGGAAAACAACAATCCGAACCCAAAAAAATCTAACAGTAAAAAAAAGATGAAATATTAGATTTTTTCTTTTCAAAAAACGAAATAAAAAAAATGCGTCACTGTAACATTATACCTTCAGATCTGATGAAATACGCGTTTCTGGAGCAACCGGGAACCGTTTTCGATCAAACGAAAACTATTTCCCAATGGAAACGACGCTCCGGACGCAATGGAACACCTCCCATAGCCCAGAAATGCACAGAAATACTAGAACTAGAAACCCTTTCTAGTTTCGGCAACAACAGTTCAAGATCTAGATCATAACCGGAAGCGACACTTCATAAAAGCTCTGATACCATGTTCGGGTACACAGGGTACTACCAAAGGACCAAACACCAAGAGCAACCACTTCACACAAATAGATCACAGATCAACACACCGATGTTTTGACTTGGTTTAAACCCTCTTGAGGGAAACACTCCACGGCCCCAGCCAAATAGCTTCTACAGGACAATTTATTATGCAAAGAAAGAAAGTTATAAATGAGCTTCTCATAATCGATCAACTAAACAATGACCCTCCATGCTCTTTAAATAGATATCATGGACCAATCGGGTGTTAAGCCACGGATCAAGGTTAGGTTTGATCTAAGAGAAGTTGAGCCGTCGGATCACTCTATGTCGGAAACATATCGTGACCATCGAATTAAGTATTTACAAATGCATATTAATGCATACTAAAGAAACACACTATCCCTAATGGATATATTACACAAATTGATCTTAACTAACTCCTAAGTGTCTAAATATCCTAACATGATTAATGGATTGGACTAATCGAGGATTCCATCACAAGGAGTGGTCTTACAAGTACCCACACATTGGATGCATATAACACATTTACTAAAAACAAATTAACATCTTTCCTTTCTTGGATCATGATTCAGCATTACATTTCAAATATTCATGGCTTTGCTCAGTTTGTCACCATTATTGAGGCCTCAACAAGTCCCAAGTTTTTTTTTAATTAAGACCACCCTTTTCATACTTGGTTTACATGTTTTTTTATTTTCCATTAGGACTTTAGTGAAGTACCCATTCTTCCCAATTGATTGAATTTGAATAGCTTTTCTTCTAAACATATTTTTTCTATTCCATTGGATCCCAACTTTAGAGATGATAATTGGATTTTTTTTTCAAGTTGTTAAGTTAGAATGCTTCCCTATTAATTTATCTATCCATTCTATAAATTTTGAAGTTTCTCATCTTTTAATAGCCCTAATAAGCTTATTGAGAGAGTTTGAAACATTTGAATTGCCACTTTCAAAGGTTTCATGATGAGTCTATTGGATGACTTTATATTTTGGTCCACCTTTTTTTTTAATCCTTGATGACTTTATCTAGCCGCTTGAAATTCAAATTCACCTTTTTGAAATTGGTCTGATAAGCATATCAAGTACCTTTGGATCATTAGGATTATTGTCTTTCAAACGAACCTAATAAGTTCATTGGGCATCGTTTTGATAATTCAAATTTTATAACATTTAAATTCGCTCAATGGACCCATTAGGAATTCTCCTAATATTCTATAAAATTATTTCAAAAGTCCTTGATAAGCATATTATGCCAAATTTACATTTTAATTAGACCATTTCAAAGATCAAACTTTCAAAATTGCTCGATTAATCCATTAGACATGTTTTGAACTTCATCGAAACAAGTTTCAAGATGGATTGATGTGTCTATCAGGCTAACTTTCACTTTCAAAGCATCACATAATTAGAAAGTTGCCTAATAATCCCATTAAGGAAATTTTGATCATTTGAATGGAAGAGTTTTCCATCAGGTCTAGTAAGTTGATTGGGCCATTTTCAAGTTTCAATGCTTGAACCTTTAATTTTCCTTGATAAGGTGCTTTTCCTTGATTTTCACCTTTGATATCTCACCGAGTTCCAAATAGCTTTAATTCAAATGTTGTAAATCCATAACAAATATCTTCACAATCCTTCAAGTAGGTAGTGCATTCAATTCAAAGTGAAATGAGATCAATTATGGGAGTTTTTTCCAACTAAATCATGCCTAATGATTACTTCAAACTTAATTTCATTATTCAAAACTTTATTCTATAAATTTTAAGGAAAATTTGAATGCACTATTGATTAGAATTTTCCTTTGAATAATAGTTTGTAGTGTAGTTTCTGTCAAGCAACGAAAACTTTTCCTTCATAATGTTAAAATGCATAGAAGATTTGCATATTGTCAAAGCACCACTCAACTATAAACAAATGCTCAATTTCAACATCCATGCATGCCATGGCTCAATTTTTAGCACAAAATTGGTTAAAGAGTCATTTGAATTCATCTAGGGTTGCATTTCATTCAAATTTGTTGGTTTTTTTGTTTGTTTGAAATGATATTTCATTTGATACTACAAGTCAAAGGGATATTGGCCATGCATAAGTTTTTCCATGTGTTTTTTAGATTCAAAGTGGGAAGAATTCCTCAACCTTAGAGACACCTTGTTTTTGGCCATGTGTTCCATTTTTTAGCACTTCGAATGAATATCTATCACTAGCCTCATCCCTAGTAGTAGTTATTTCATTCAAAACAATCTTGGGCAAAGCTAGGCCATTTAATGCAATATATGAGACATGGTCACTTTTGGAGGTTTTCCTCTTTCCTTTTTAATGTATTACTTGATAGTTACGGGAAGAACACATAAATTCGAAAGATCCATTACCTTTAATATCCTTGAGATGGAGATTATTCTAGTTTCGATAATGCCTATTTGAAGCAAACTTGATTGCATGAAATTAGTCGATTCAATTCAATCATGTGTATATAATTCATTTGAAAGTAGATGTTGCCTAAATCAGGGTGAGCTATGTCTTAGCACATAATTGACTATCATGCCAAACCCATATGTAGATCAGGAATATTGGAGTTATATCAATTTTATTTCAAGTTTTTTTAGTGATTTTCCTAACCTTACTAATGTGCTATATTGTTGTTGAAAATGGGTGGATTGCAAACTTTTATACATGGGTCCTAAGAAACTAGTGCATAAAAAAGGAAAAGAAACATATGTCAAAGAAACAAAAGAAAATGATTGTTAGGATGGAATCAAAACCTAAAGAAACAAAGAAACATGTTTATGTTGATACCCCAAATCAAATTGGCATTAACAAAGCTCATTATAACTATGGAGGGTCATTATATTTAATTAAAGATGAAGTAGGCATTTAATATTCATCTGAGCTGACTAAATAAATATAGGAATATATTGATGTGGTTAGGAATCTTCAAAGTTCATGCATACATAATGTTTATACCAAGTAGGGTTAGTCTCCTACTCTGAAATTATTCAATGGCTCATGGAGCATGGAAATTGTTGATAAAAACAAGATGACAAATGAGAATGTAATTTGCATAGATATTTCATATCAAAGTACTTGGATGTGTTGATGTATATGTAACTTCAGAATGTATTTCACATATATGTATATTGTATTCCTATAGAGATGTTATTATTCCTCTATACGGAAGTGGTTGTATTCCTATAGAGATGTTATTATTCCTCTATACGGAAGTGCCGTCATTTATATTGTAAGTGTCGTAACTTATACTTGATGGGTTATTAGACCACCTTGTTGGGGTCGGCCCTATATAAGTCATGTGGGTCAAAGGGTTATTAGACCACCCTATTGGGGGTCGGCCATGTGGATCAAAGGGTTATTAGACCACCCTAGTGGGGGTCGGCCCAGTCAGCATTATGTTAAGTGGTTAAGTTGAGGCCGACCTAGTTGAGTAAAGGTCAAGTCAAGTTAGTGTATAAATAGAGAGTGTGTCTCTCTCATTTTACACATTCTATTCTCTCACTCACACCTTGGAGAGTGGCGCACTTGTGGAGGAGGAGGCTCTGCTACTAGGAGAAGACTATCTCTTGTATTCTGGTTGTATCATTTCTCTATCTATCTCTAAGGAAGTTATTGGGGTTTTTCACCTTTATGGTTTTCCCCAAGTAAACTCTGTGTCTCTTGTGTGCTTGCATTATTGTGTCCATGATTGATATGTTGTATATTTGCTATACATGTTGTTCTCTCAATTAAGATCCTATATCAGATTGAAGTAAATTCTGAAAATTTAACATGGTATCAGAGCTAGCCTGAAAGAAGGCATGATATGGCATGTATGACACTTGTTGCACTTACGATGTTAGGGCTTGATATAACAAAAACCAGTCATCATAGAAATTTCGCTATAAATCCATTTTGGAAAAGTTTTCGGGTCTGAAAATTTTACATGTCGAAGATTAGATCCCCATGTACCTTGTGTCCAAAGGAAAACCTCTAATTCATTCTACTTTGTGATTTATGATTTGTACAATATAGGGTTTCTGCCTCTTCCAGATCTGAGTCAAACACAGGTGACCTTGGAAAAAATGTCATAACTTGGGCTAGGAAGCTCCAAATGAAATTTCGTAAAAAGTGACAGGTAGTACATAGACTGTACTATCGCAGGAAATGTTTTTAGAGGCCGAAGTTGAACCAGTGACACGTCGCACACCGTACAAGTTTGCTCTCCTGTTTTATCCCATAAACAGGTCACGTTACGACACTTGGCATAACTCTCTCTCAGAGAATCCAATTGAGGTCAAACCTGTTGGTATGGAAAGATGACAGGTTGGGATATCTCAGGAAATGTTTTCAGATCCTGTGGATCAAAAAATGCGGAGTTAAACCAGAAAAAATTAGGTACATATTTCTGTCAAAACAAAATTATTTTTTAGCACCTTCATTCATGGCTTCCAGAATTTAGGGTTTCGGTGAAATTTGGAATTCTTGTAATCAGAGACCACGGCTGAATGCTACTCATCAAAATATAAATTTAGAGACCAAGATCAGAATTTTTGGTTGGGTAGAAGGCCGGACTTGATCAGACCCTAGTTCGAGACTTTGATCAGAAAAGTGGAAAATTAGGGCTTCTGTAAAAATGAGAATTTTTGAAATCTGTGACCACGGCTGGAAGTTCCTCAGAAAAATAGAAGCTTAGAGCTTTGGATCAAACCTTTTGATTGGGCAGAAGAGTGGGCTTCATCAAACCCCAGTTCAGGGTCATGTCTAGTGAATCCAGAAGTTTCAAAGGAAAAATTGAGGAGTGAAACTTTGCAGTTTTCAAATTCTGAATATACCAGCTTGATCAGCTCATCAAGGCGCATATTTCTATCCTTTCGTAAGTTTGAATTTTTGGGGTTTCTTTGACAAACCCTAATCCAGCTCCAGGTCCAGTTCTTGCAAATCAAGTGGATTGGGTTAATCCTAGAAGAAGATGGATTGGTCACCTGCATAAGTGAAGAAGTTCCTGTTTCAGAGGGAGATGAGGCTAAGGCCTTACATAAGAAGATTACAAGCAATCTTGATAGGTATGGCTTACAGGTATGTTTCGAATTTTGTTCATAGTTAAGTTTATGATATGTTTTTCTTCATATCATTACAGTACAATCTTGATTAATTACTAGACTTGTCGTATTACCTTAATAGAAGATATTCATTGATTAAGGTTTTGACACTTATGATTGTACTAATGCATTGTGATCTTGTATGAGGTTTATGTTGTTCGCTAACATGAAAGGTACACCAAGAAAGACAAATCATGTTCTAGTTCAAGAACATATGATCATGATGACATGAAGACAAAGATTGATCAATTTTCATGGATCACTTATAAAATCTACTTACGAGGTATGTATAACTTGGTTCTACAATGGATAACTTATGAGACATGCAGGTTACTAACACAAGTCATTGAAGAGAACCATAAGACATTATGCGGGTATGTTAGACATAACTAGCTAGTATGTTAATCAAGGTATGTTTTTCCTATATCAAGCTAGAATCCTACCTTGTGTTAGGATCTTATACTGTTGTGTTGTTGATAATGATTATTCATGAAGTCATAGGTTTGAATAGTCATGGTTGTATGCATATTATGTTTCTTACCATAATTGATGATATGACTAACCAGAAGAATCATGAAGGTATAGGTTTGAGTAATCACAGGTTTTATGCATATTATATCTCTTATCTTGATTAATGATTTAACTAACCAGAAGAGTCCTATGATCAAATAAGAATATGCATGAGTAAAAGAAGACTTTCCAGAAACCTTGAATACTAATGTTTATTATCTGTGTTTGAAATGATCCTGACTATACATGCTTTAGATTATTGTGTTTTGATAATATTAAGATTATACTAATGAATTTTTTATTATGTATGAGACCTAGAGGATAACACAATGATGATACTAACAAGAATGCATAGGGATCGAGAATGAGTATAAGTTCAAGAACAGGTAATCCAGGAAGCAAAAATAAAGAGGGAGCACACTCCAGTAGTTTCTGCAAGGATGCAAATATTCAGAGGGAGTTGACCACTTCTCACAATCCACATTAGAATGGAGTTGCAGAAAAGAAGCAAAGACTGAGAGGGAGTCAACCCAACAATCAAACAAAGATAAGTATTTGAATTGTCATTTCTTACATAGGTGTTTGTTTAAATAATGTTATTCAATGATGTATATGCTTATGTTCCTAGAATTAGGTTGTGTATTATGCATATTAGAATAGTTGCATTGATGAACAGTATACTACTAATATACATGGGTAAGTGGCCTATGGCACTGTACAACATTCCATTGCTACTTATCTACAATGAAACCTCTTTGTTGACATGTTAGGAGTTGTGCACACTCTTAACAATGTTCTGGTAGAGATTGGAAGGCATCTAGAAAGTTACGGAATATGGATAAATGTTGTATTGAAGCATTGGCTAAGATAATTGCATGACTGTATGACATATTTCTTTATGTGTAAGAATTTGTTCTGAAAACTATGAGATGTTTTCTAATCATGCAATTTAACTTGTTGTGTAGGAAAGATCGTATACCATCACCTACAAAAAGAAGGACTACAACATTTGTTCAGCAACAAAGTTATCTATTGAAAATATTGAAGATATTGAAGTTCCCAGGATCTAGGAAGAATGCCATGATCGAGGAGTACCAGTCGATCACGAAGATGTTTGGGATGCAGTCCCAAAGGGTAGTCTATAGTGACTTCCAAGAGGATCTACAAGATCAAGCATGTTGCAGATGGTAGCATAGAGACTTTTGCTCCTGTAGCCAGATACACTTCCATTAGATCTGTACTTGCTCTAGCTGCAGTGATGAAGTGGAAGATACACCAGATGGATTTCAAGACAGCCTTCTTGAATGGTGTAGTTGAATAAGAAGTATATGTGGAGAAGCCACTTGGTTCTGAGACACATGACAGGGAGTCATATATGTGCAGAACTTGGTATGGTAGGATAGACAGCTTTCTATCTAGTTTGGGCTTTACCAAGAATAAAGTGGATTCCAACCTTTACTACAAGGTTGAGGAAGGCAATCCAGTGATACTACTATGTGGATCACCTGTTTGTAACAGGTGAGGATAGATTGATTGCCGACATGCGGCGAAAGCTTGCTGCCGAGTTCAAGTTGAAGAATTTGGGGATGATGCACTATTTGTTTTTGGCATGGAGGTGTGGCAGAGTGCAGATGGAATCTTCCTTGGACAAGGGAAGTATGCAGTAGAGATCTTGAAGAGGTTTGGGATGATGGACTGCAAGGATATGACCACACCTATGGCATCGAACCTGAAGCTTCTATGTGATGCTTCATCTGAGCCGGTTGATATCACTATGTATCGTCAGATGATTGGGTCCTTTATGTACCTAACGAACACGAGACCAGATATTTGCTTTGCGGTGAACACATTGAGCCAGTTCCTGATGGATCCGAGGAGTGTTCACCTGGTTGTTGTAAAGCATATTCTGAGGGGTACAGTTGATTATGGGCTCAAGTATGATGCGAATCAAAAGTTTAACCTACAGGGTTATGTTGATTCAGATTGGACAGACAGTGCTGCAGATAGGGATCAGGTGTGATCTCTTGGTTTAGCAGGAAGCAGTCCTGCGTAACACTGAGTATAGCTGAAGCAGAGTATGTTGCAACGGATGAGCAGGTTGCAGATGTATTGACCAAGCCGTTGGCTAGAGTGCAGTTTGAGTACTTCAGAGAGAGGCTTGGATCACTTCAGATCGAGGTTCCTTCCAAAGGGAAGTGATGAGTCCGAAAGATACAGATGCACATGAGCTTTTCTGACATGGTTGATGTGTTCTCCCTTGGTTGTGATGTAATTGGTGAGCTATTTTTCACATGGTGGTAGATGTGTTCTCCCATGGTGAAAAAGTAAGGGCTGGAGCCTTCCCTAAATGGTGGTAGATGTGTTCTCCCATGTCGGTGGTGTAAGTGCTGGATGATGTGCATCTGGGCTGTGCTTCATGGACGATGAGATGATTTGAAGAGGACGATGCTATGATGATCAGGAGGATCATGGATGATGAGCATCAGGACGATGCTCCAGTTACTACTCTATATATGTATATGCATCATGTTGGATGCTTGTTATGATCAATTGGATCATTGCATCATGTTGGATGCTGGATATGATCAGTTGGATCATTTGTATGTATTTTGTATATGCATCATGTTGGATGCTTGGACCATGTATCTGTATATGTATCAGGTAGATATTGAGATCATGTATGTTGATATGTATCAGGTGGGTAAATTGTGTGGATCATGTATCTGTGTATGTATTAGGTGGATACATTGTATGATTAGGTAGATAATGTATGATGATATGTATCAGGTAGATACTTGGTATGCATCAGGTGGATGCAGTGTATGATTAGGATGATCATAGATGACGAGCTTCAGGATGTTGCTCCAGATGACATGCAGTAGGATGTTGCAGTGATGATGATCAGGATGATCATGTGTATATCAGGATGATGTATGATGAGTATCAGGATGATACTTTGTGGCCGTGGATCAGGTTGTGCAGATGAGCATGTCTGGGAGATCTTATAGGTCGGAGTTGTGTACCCGTAACAGCCTGGGATGCTCTTTCGAGACATTGCTCTGGGAGGACATGTGATTTGTGCCCTGGGAGATTTTAGGTCGGAGTTGTGTACTCGTAACATCCTGAGATGCTCTTGCGAGGTTTTTTCCTATGGCATGTAATTTGCTCCTAGGAGATCTGGACAGGATGAAAAAGGCCTCAGATGCTTCAGCCAGGTTTTGCCATGACCACATGTCATTTGCTCATGGGAGATCTGGACAGGATGAAAAAGGCCTCAGATGCTTTAGCCAGGTTTTGTGGTGGACCACATGTAACGTGCTCCTGGGAGATCCGACAGGTAGAGTTGTGTGCTCGTAACAACCGAGGATGCTTCAGCCAGGTTTTGTGGTGAGATCACATGTAATGTGCTCCTGAGAGATCCGACAGGTAGAGTTGTGTGCTCGTAACAGCCTGGGATGCTTCAGCCAGGTTTTGGAATGGGTCACATGTAATGTGATCCTGGGAGATCCGACAGGTAGAGCTGTGTGCTCGTAATAGCCTGGGATGTTGCAGCTAGGTTTTGTGATGCACGTAATAAGTCCTGAGGATTCCACAGTATGGCCAGTGATGATGAAGACCTGTAGGTGGTGGGCCTACATCCAGTATGAAAAAAGACTGGCTCTGTAGAACTTCCTATGACGAGTAGATTCAGAGATTGATTGAAATAGCAGCAGTAGTGACGATGATGATGACTCGATGACGATTATCCAGTGACGATGATCCAGAGAAGATGACTTGTGCTAGAAGACCTGTGTCGAGAAATACCTTCCTAGTTAAGAGGGAGTGTTGATGTATATGTAACTTCGGAATGTATTTCACATATATGTATATTTTATTCCTATAGAGATGTTATTATTCCTCTATACAGAAGTGGTTGTATTCCTTTAGAGATGTTATTATTCCTCTATACGGAAGTGTCGTCATTTATATTGTAAGTGTCGTAACTTATACTTGATGGGTTATTAGACCACCTTGTTGGGGTCGGCCCTGTATAAGTCATGTGGGTCAAAGGGTTATTAGACCACCTTATTGGGGGTCGGCCATGTGGGTCAAAGGGTTATTAGACCACCCTAGTGGGGGTCGGCCCAGTCAGCATTATGTTAAGTGGTTAAGTTGAGGCCGACCTAGTTGAGTAAAGGTCAAGTCAAGTTAGTGTATAAATAGAGAGTGTGTCTCTCTCTCATTTTACACATTCTATTGTCTCACTCACACCTTGGAGAGTGGCGCACTTGTGGAGGAGGAGGCTCTGCTGCTAGGAGAAGACTATCTCTTGTATTCTGGTTGTATCATTGCTCTATCTATCTCTGAGGAAGTTATTGGGGTTTTCCACCTTTATGGTTTTCCCCAAGTAAACTCTGTGTCTCTTGTGTGCTTGCATTATTGTGTCCATGATTGATATGCTGTAGATTTGTTGTACATGTTGTTCTCTCAGTTAAGATCCTAGATCAAATTGAAGTAAATTCTGAAAATTTAACAGGATGTGTGTTATAAGTTTCCTTGAGTAGAAGTGCATATGAATAATGAATGGTTAAGAAAGTTTTCTCATGCAAAGAACTATTAAAATACCATCATTGAGTGGTATGAGGAGGGAAGAACATTCAAAGCTATAGATAGAAGATTGCAACCCACTATCAACCTCAAATCACCCTAAATATATGGGGTACAATTTATAACTAGATTGTATGGAGAAAATAAATCTACACATCTGAAAGAAGCATGGGTACCCTTCATTCAAATTGTTGTGAAAGATGGAAATCATTTTATCTGAAAAACCATATTAACTTTTACACTAACTAATGCAATTGGCAGATATAATATCATGCATCCAATTCACTACCAAATTTTTACATGTCTTCTTATCTCTTGGATATTTTGTGTGCCTCCAACACATTCCTTGGGATGGGATGGGCATAGACCCTAGAATTAGCTCCAGTTCACCTATACTATTAGGTTATGTGGGAGCATAAATACATGTACCATTACACAAATTTGTGATTGTTTCTTCACTCCTTACAAATTTAGCTTTTCCAAACCATGTTTGAGATTGTTAGAGGAGTCCATATAGGTATTATAATTGGTCAATGATTGGTATTTAGATGAGACTTCTAGTTACATCATAACTTATGAAGTAATGCAATCTCTCCATAATCTACCAATACATGTACCTAATATATTATTTATTAGAGAAATTGCATATCAAGTAACCCTTCATGGGATTAATGCTTACATATCTCATCAACCAAAGAAGTTATGCCTTCAATAACTAATTTACATTAACATTAACATGTATAGACTAACCAATTCTTAATGGCCAAAGATGGAGGGAGAGAATATATCAAATTACCATTTTGATGAAGAGAGGATTCAAATACTAGTTAGTTGCTATCTTTCCCATTCGTCAATTGATCCCACCTCATAAAAGTGGGTAAATTTAGAACAAAAAGGTGGCCTATCCAGTGATTAATTATATGCCTTGGACTAGGAAATTTGAGAGTGAAAGGGTGGCATCTTAACGAGCATGAGCCTAATCTTGTTGATGGGAAATTCTCCTCTATGAAGATGGCCTTATATTTATTCCCCTCTTTCTTATATTTAGTCAGTAAGGTAAGACGTATGCCAGTAATTAATTAAGGTAAGGCGTATTCCAGTAAGCTTTATATAAGTAAATAAATTAGGGCGTATGCCAGTAAACTTTATATAAGTAAGTAAAGTAGAGCATATGTCGGTAAGTAAGGTCCTGCTTTTCTTTATAAGGAAAGGTACTTTGGCTTATGAAAATGGTGGATGGTCATAGTACATATGTAAGAATTTCCTTTACTTACTCCCATGAGGAAAATAAAGTTAAGGAGAAAAATATAAGGGCATCAATATATGAAGAAGTGCAATTTATATTACAACAAATTTGAAGAGAGGAGAGAGAAAATAAATTTTAGGCGAAAAAGCTAGCATTAGAAATTGAAGATTTGTGGAAGAAGAGAAATGAAAAGATGAAATAAAAAGAATGAAGAAGTTGAGAAGAAAATGATTGAAGAATAAAGAAAGAAAAAAAAGACGAGACAAAGGAAGTTGAGAAAACGCAAGAAGAGGAAGAACAAAGAATGTTAATAGAAGAAGTACATAATAAAATAAGAAGAATGAAGAGGAATAAAAAGGAAACGTGTGGGAACAAGGGAAGAATATCTAAGATAGCAAACATATACTCCTCGAATAAAAATTGCCATGTCAATGCAAATAATTAGTGGAGGGGATTTTCCATCATCTGTTGTAGATCTTGGCATAGAACAATTCCTACAAACTAATGTTCTCAACGACGAAGGGCAGTATGCTAAAACTATTAACTTTTGTTAAGAAGAGAAAATAATTTATAAAATAAGGAAGCTCATAGGTGACAAAGAACTAGTATTAACTACATAGGTAACCATGGTTGATGCCCACCAAGGTAATATATATGGTAGAAATGGCTTTATTGAGAGTAGATCTATCTCAAGAAATATAAGTAATATTTGAGAAATGGCTTTATTGAGAGTAGATTTATCTCAAGAAATATAAGTAATATTCGAGACATGGCCAAGTATTTATAAGAATAGAAGGATCAAGTAGAGCTTTTTGAAAATAAAGTAGTATATTATAAAGCAAATAAGGGTAATTCCATTGAATTAAAAAATTTGCTCTCTTGAAATCCAAGATGATTTGAATGTGGTGTAAAGAAATTTCTATAATAAATTACAAATTCTCCAAGAATGTAGCACATAGTTTTTCTTTCTCACCAAGAGAGTAGTTGTATGCAAATTTTCTAAAAATGTAGTACATAGTTTTTCTTTCTCATCAAAAGAGTAGTTGCATGGAAAGATGCTCAAGGGAAAATATAGGAACAATTCGATCATATAAAACATTGGTAGAAGGATCGTATAGATAGATATATATGTTGGGTCACGGATTTGTCCATATTTTCATCACCTATCGACATATATTTCATCCCTCTTCTTCTTATTATTATCCATTTATCATTCCATTTTCCATCCATTTGCTGTAACTGCACGTAAAATACCATATTACTTCCATTGATGCTTTAGTGGTTAATCATGATTATTTTTCTTTATTTTTGATGAATTGAATACTATTATGCATAATTTTACTGATGATGGTTTATGGAGTGATTTTTCATATTAACAGCAGCAACACTCATGGTTCAAGCTCCCAAAGTTGGCATGCTAGCACACGTCCACATGGATATTTCAAAACATGGTTTCATCTTATGATTAATTATGTGGATTTGAGATTTCATTTCGTGCCCAAGTCCAACATGGCAACCTCCAGCTCCTGATCAAACGGCCTTAACCAGAAACGCATGCAAGATAACAACACATTGATTTGCGTCACGATTTTCAGGAATATGGAGAAGAATATCGAAAATATGGGACATGGGTTTTGTGCGCAACGGCCTCAATTACTTGACTCGTGAGGAAATCGCTAAACACAACTACGGTTTAAGATATACAGTTGATTATCTAAACATGTAATTCTGAGATTTACTATTGCGGCCGGTTTTACAAATTAGCAATTGGTTGAAACATATCACAAGTTGGGGATTCGGTTTCTCATTCTCCTGAGAGCAATTTATATATAAATATGTAATCATTATGATGTATTGGGGGAGAGGAGGGAAAGCAATGTTATGCTACAGGATTTGATCCAGACTCTATTGTAATACTTTCATTCTGATAATACATGCTGACAGTTTCTTAATTTTGGAGTTGTAGACTTTCATTGTGGAGACCTAGCTCTGCTCAGTGGAGGAAGGGCCCTCTTCCCTGAGCAGATGCTGGTAGTGTTGATTGTAAGTGTGTTGTTATGTAGATTTGCTTATTATTTAGTTCATGCTTTCATTCATTAGATTTATCATAGTTGTATGCTTTCATTCATTAGATTTATCATAGATGTTTTCTTGTTAATTCATTTTAATAGATCGTTGGCCAACATAGCACTTCTTTTAGATTAGGAAATTAGATCTTGTTTTATAAGAATTGATTTTGTTTGAAGTGTGATTAGATTTACAATTTGATTTTATGAATAGGTTGAGGTTTGATTTATTTTCAAGAAGGTGTGATCTAGTTTACAAATAGTTTTGATTTCATGCCAATAGATGGACAGTGTTAGGTAGAAATTGTGCTTGCATAGATTTTGCACGATAGCTTTGAAATAAAAGACTTCCTTGGTTTGATAATTTATGTTCTGGTAGTTTCAGTTGTTTAATTGATTAGACAATTAATTCGACCAACATTTTGGCGCCGTTGTCGGGGAAGTTATCAATGGTGCATAAGTATATCTGACATTGTTTTGTAGAGGCATTGTTAAAGTAGATCATGTAGGTTGCATGATTACCTTTCATTTTATTGAATTTTCTTTTAAGGGTGGTGCGACTTCCAATTTTGCAAGTGTGTGTTATTTCTTTTCTACAATAGTGATTTGATTTATGCAACTAGTTTAATTCATTTTTCAGATTGTAGTTAAATTTTGGGTGTTGTAAGAACCCCCCCCTTCTGCTAATCCAATTATGAAGACGGGATTACCAACAAGATGGATTCAAGGATGAACATAAGTTTGGAAGAACTCTCTCAAATCATAGCAGTAGTTGGGATCTCTTCTTCTCAGAAAGAGCACATCTTAACAACAGTAAAAAACTTATCCACCTCTCCAGAAGTGGAAGAAGAACCAACGTTCCATGAGTCACATATATCTAATGGGGAGCAATTATTTGAACCTGAGATCGGGGAGGCCAAAGAAGAGATGCAGTGTGATCTAAACCAAGAAGAGAATCGAGAATATCATAGTTATATTGAAAGGTGGCTCGAAGTAGCTACCAGGTCACATCATTATTTCATTCTTCCTTCCTTATTTGTATCATATTATTTCTCGTAGCTGGTCTCTCATAGTCTCATATGCTTTAAATTACATTTTTCCAACTTGAGTGTGAATATGTTTATAATCCTGTTACGCATGTGGTTACATTGCAAATACGCATACACTTGAACAATTTTTATATTTCCAAGTAGAATAGGGTAGGATAGAATAACAAAATAAAACTATGCTTTTTTTTTTTTAGTTTTTATTTTCAATAAGTATGCTCTCTTCCTCCGCCTTGTTGCGATCTGGAAGATCAGAAAGTAGAAAGATAAGGAATGGCTATGAGATGTTTTCAGGAATGCTTTGGAATTGTTGACTATTTGAACAAAATGCTTATATCATTTTGGTCTTCAATTTTCAAATTTTAATTTATCTCTATTTGTTACAAAGATCCTTCTTGAAAACAAAATTACAATAATTAGAGAAAGTGGTAAGAGGAAGGAAGCATTGGTGAATGAAGACTCCATGGGAAAACGAGCTAAATGATTATGGAAACCTTCAATATTGAAACTTGTGCGATCATCATGGTATGTGTTTAGTTTTCATTTCTATATAACACATCCATAAAAATACACAGACTTTATTTCAAACATTGTATCATTTTTAAGAGTTGCAGTCGTAGCTGCAACACACTGTGTAAGTCGATCTAGGTACTCAATGCTTTAAATTTTTGGTATGGGGATGTATTATATTTAAATTTATATCATTAAAAACATTCACCCTATTCCGGTCACTTTTTGGGAGCCATATTTCATTTATTGGATTTTTGTGGCATTTTGGCTTGAAATGTTTACTGAAACACAATCGGGACATACCATTTTTGGGAGACCAAATGGAAGTATTTTTAAAACCTGTTTCATTTATAAGTAGACCTTTGAATCTAGTTTCCAAAACAATTTGAATTTTTGAGATTGGGCATCAAACGAAAAATTTATGGTCAAAATACTAATAGGATGTCAAGTAGACAGCTTAGGAACAGAGCTAGGACAGTCCCTTTTTGGATGCCTTATTTGATAGATATTGAAAACCTGTTTCATTGGTATATTCCCCTATGAATCTATTTTACAATGCAATTTGAATCACTCAATTCCGATATCGTATGAAAATTTTATGACCAAAATACTGACTGCCTATCACAAATCTGCATTTTTAAAACTCGGTTTCCTAGACTGTTCATTGGCATAGTTGACCCATCAATTACTTTTGGATTCAAAACATGTTTCAAATGGAGACACCTATATGAATGTAATTTAATCTCCAATTGGAATCACATCAATCTGCTATCAAATGAAAAAGTTGTCCCTAAGACCATGACTGTTGGTCTAGTCCAGAATTCGAAAGACACCTTGTCATGCAGGCTTTTACTGAAATTTGGAATATCATCACATAGAATTAAAAAAAACCTTTTTCTAATGGACATAGACCTATGAATTTGCTTTCATTTGTATTTTGAATCACTCAAATCGGATAAGGAATGAAGAAGTTATGATCGGAATATTGTTGGTGAGTCTAGATGACCATCGCTCTCCTGCAGGTATAAAGTGGATTTTGCTTCATTCATTTTTCCTTGGATTTTTTTTAGATAAGTAATTGCTTGTCGTTTTTTTTTCATAATTTTTGGGTGAAGAGAGACCAATTACCTCTCTTCTTCCATCATCTCATGTTTTATTGCAGGCAAGTGCTAGGTTTTTGCAGGTCCTTGGAAGAAGAAGGTCAATACATGTACGAGTGACTCTTGAAGACTTTTTCTTAATTTGAAAATAGATTGAGCACATAAAAAATAGAGAGATTGATGTGACAACCATACAAAGGCCAAATTTTCCGAAGTCAAGTCCCATTATTACATGCCGAGAATCCTTTCATACCAATTGTTGCCAAAAGAAACCTCTCAAGAAGCCAATTGTGCTATATTCATTCACCCTCCTCCTTTCAAATCTCTAAAAAAATCCATTCATGTCAAAGTCCCATTTTCCACTACTTATGTAGTCAACCTTGACCTTTTTATTTGCTATCACTACTACATCATGACTTCACATATACTTTCCACTTTTGAGTTTCATGTTGGTTCTATTTTTCACTATGATTCTTCACAATCATTTATTTTGTACTTGTATTGGATGATGTGGAATTCATTAAGGTCCACCTTCCAACGGTCTTGTCCCATCGACTCCAACACATCATCTGGGATTGAGATTAGAGTTTTATAGTGCCTTGGGATCTGCATGAATCAATGGCAGATTTCGTTGTTGTTAATCATGGGGATTCATCAATGCCTCTTGATTGACAAATCTTGCAGGTGATTTGACTCCAACACATTCATTTGTACCTGTCAATATGCACTAAGGTACTTTAGAGCTCACTGTCATCAAAGTTGAGTTGCTTCACATTGGTTAACGACATACATTAATGGTCAGTAATCCAATGATTTATTTCCATGCTCGACTTCAGCACATTCATTCGCATGGTAAGAATTCTACTGGGGTTTTGTAGCAGTTGAAGGTTATGTGATCTAATGGTTTCAACAGTGACTTGCAGCATCATTTGTTTCAGTAATTTTGCAATTCTTTTTCATTTTCTTCCAACAATTTTACATGCAACCAGCATAACAGAGTTCAGATCAGATTCAACCTCATTTAGTTTCATCTCTCATATACATTTGACTGAGCATCATATTGGCCTACATAGCTCCAATAGACATCAGTCCATCCATGCCAATCAAAGATTTCACGGAGGTAAAACTTGAGGTAAAATAGCATGATTTTTTATTTATTAAAGATTCAGGAAGATGTCATGAAAATCACTATGCATTATTCACTTCTATTTTCAATTTCTATACATTCTTCATTACCTATCATAACCATACCATCATTTATCCATTCACTTCCATCATTTCCCACTCAATCCTAAGCCCTCACTTCATTTGAACCAAATCATCATTTTATTCATCTCCATAACTACATCCAAACATGAGAAGGTTCATTCTTGCTGCCACACAAAAACATGCAGTAGGAAGAAATGATATGTTGTTGTTTCTCTACAAAAACCAAAAACCCAAGAAGCAGCCACGACACATGCCTAATCCCTAGAAACTATTGCAAACGAATACCATGCTACCCACAGTATCATTCAACAGAAATCAAGGCACTTGATCATGCTAAGAAAGAGAAAAGATGCTCTGCTGCCACACAAGAACCAATAGTAAGAAATTGATCAAAAAGTTTATTGAAGAATTAGTGTGAAATTGTAACATCCCAAAAACCGCAAAATAAAAAAATTTTGATATAGCATATTTTATAAGATAAATGCTGTCTGCGGAATGATAATTAATGTCTAATAGATGATAACTACTTCACAAAATTGTTTTATTTAATTTAAACATGAAAATGTGCTTTGTTGTAAGTAAGATGCGACAGAACAATGTTTATTTCGTTATGTGTAAAGATCTCGTAACAATACTGATGAATTTGTTTGCATATTTCTGAAGGGGTTTCTACCAGGTGCCCTTGGCTTTACTTAGCTTTGAAATCTAAAGCATTGGATTCTTCTTTCGCAGATCTGCAGGTAAGGTTATAAAGTAATTCCAGTTTTTACAAGACAAGTTGTAAGCCTCAGCTTGTCGTCTCTATGTTTAAGATAATTGTAAAATCTGCCATGCATGAAGATGTCGATGGTATGTATCTTCAGTTTAACTTCGTCACTTGTATCGTCTTTATGGTAATATTCATATGTGTCGCTAGCAATAATATACACTAAACTCGTTGCAACTGTTGGTAGGATTAGTGGCAATAAGGCTTAGTTTATCCGTCTGAAATTGTAACAAGTTTGATCTTATGAAAGATAATGTCATCAATGGAATTAAGTGACTCTCCTGGAAATGACGGCTGCAATGTAAAAAGTCTTGGAATGCTATAGTGATGATGTTTGTATTGTGTCAACTTGTGAATCAAGATGCTATTGGACATAATAGCATACGTTCTATAGGGTTAGTGTCATACCCTAGCTTTCTATATAGTGTACGGTTAGATTCTCCTTACAATAACCTTATGTAAGTGACATAGCTATTATAATTGTAATGTATGTTGATTTAAATGCATAAGTTAAATGTTAAACCTTGTGATAATTCGTACTATACTATGGCATTGTATTTTTTTATAATACATGGTTGATATAATAAATATATCGATTCCAATGTTTTGATAACCTATGGAAACTATGCGAATATCATTGTGGAAATGATTATATGTAAACCCTATGGTTCGGGTGTGCAATACATATATGTGCTATGTAAACTTAGAACAAATGTTAATGCTCCTAGCGTGAATGAAATGTCGTGATTTAATACCTTATAAATAGAATCATGCATCGTTGTTTTATGGTATTGATATGCATATATCCTATGGTTGTTAACTTATATCGTGGTTGTATACAGTTGTATGGCAATGTTGCTATCCCGAGGACTTCGCTGTCACCATAAATCGAATTCTGATATGAAATAAATGTTGTTGCAATCGAGGGTCTGGCCGATATCTACGTGAGATCTCAGCATTGAATTCGATCCTGCTGTGATGTTATTGGTTGCTACACTGGCATCTACGTGTTCTGGCTCCATATGACAACAACAGTAAGAATTTGTGATGCATCACCGAGTTGTAAGCTCAGCCCTGGTGATATGGCATCCGACTGTTCTGGGTATTAAATGAAGTCATTGATTTTGTTTGTTTGTAATCACTGCCTTGGTACCATCGTGGTTATGCTGGCTCAATCTCGATCGTTGATCTCATTGTCTCGGTAGATGAGATGTGTGAAACCCTAGTCAATCTTGCCTTAGCGATAATTTTTCCTTCATGCATTCATTTTGTAATTTTCATTTGGGAGAAGAAGGCCGACAGGCCACTGGTTTACAGGGTTCGACCCTGGGCGGTTGTGGATGGCACTGTGCCTCCAATCTCTGTAACTATGCACCTTCAGTTTTAATGGTGGAAACCTATTTATAAGTTTGTATGGTTCAGCAAAAGGAATAGGTGACAAAGCCTGTAGCTTTCATCGTTTAGCAGGTTAGGGTTGTGATAAGGTGTTTAAACTTGATGTCTGTGCTGAAATAGATGAATGTTGC
This sequence comes from Larix kaempferi, assembly GCA_027924585.1. Taxonomy (NCBI): domain Eukaryota; kingdom Viridiplantae; phylum Streptophyta; class Pinopsida; order Pinales; family Pinaceae; genus Larix; species Larix kaempferi. Next base: position 23,952,199 of record BSBM01000887.1, read on the forward strand.
TTTTGTTGCTTCGGTTTGGAGATTTGGAGCGTCACCCAACAAATGTTCTGCTCTTACGAAGGTAATATTGAATGTTTTATGAATAATGTTGTTTAATGTTACAGTTGGTTTTTGTATGACATTCATCCTGAAATTGTCATAACCGTTTGTAGTTTTTGTGGCAAGTGTTTCCATCATCGTGGGGTTTGCAGAGTTAAAGTTTGACGACAGTGGTGGGCTCGCTCAACTGGTAAGCCCTGGTGGCAAACCCTTCGTAGGTTCTCCTACAGAATGGCCGTTGTGATGTTGAACCCTTATATGGTCATTGGAATGAGTTTTTAGGTTTAAAAGTTAAACTGTAAATGTCCTTCTGTAGTCGAGGGTTTTCAACACTGTCGAGTTTCTCATTATAAAAGAAATGTTTCCAATCCTGCGTTATGGTAAATGTTTTTGTTTCAACGTTTTGGGGCTTGGCCCATGAACAAAACTGTGTCTCATCAATTCATAACGTGGATATGAAACTTGGTATTTTGACAGACCTCTGCATTTGAAAATGGTGTGATACGATTATGTAGTTGTGTAGCTAAATTTAAGAACACCTGTTACATCGTTTTATTTGATGTCTGTGAGGTTATGAAATATGTACAATGGATATTTGTAATCTGGTTTTCGATTTCTCTAATGCTATTGTTTCTTTATGAAATGTGAACTCATGAAAATGTTTAAACAATTGGGAAAGGAATCGTATGCTAAGTGTTCAATGAAAAACGCTACTACTGTTATTTAGTCGATGGTTATGTGTTGAAAATATGTGATAGGCTCCGGCCTAATGCCTCATTGTTAACTGTGTGAATGTTTAAGTAATCAATCTTTAAACTTGTCAGGATCTAGGTTTTTGGTTAAGTTTATAATGTATGGAACGATGATGATCGTTGATACGTTTTGGCATCATCTAGAATTTGTGTTTTCTGCTTGACTTTGTTCCTATAGTCATATAATATTTTAAACCTTGGAGATGATGTTTTAAATCTATCTATTCGATCTACAGTAATGATATTGATAAAAATATGTTTGGTTTGTCTACTACTAGTAAAATGATAAAATAAAAGAGAGCTCATTTAACTAGCCTGACTCTGTAGAAAATTTACAAAACCTTGGCTATGTGCCGAGAAGAAATAACAATGTTTTATAGTTATAGAATGACTGGTAATGTTTTTGAAAATAAAATGAGCAAACCCTAGGTTTGTAATATGTTACTTCCTATTTGTCTATCTATCCTATATGTACAATAATGATAAATAACAGCCAACTATAGTTATTATTTGAAAACAAACATTTGGAAAACAGAAATGTAAAGAGCAGAAATGATTTCTTTATCTAATATAAAATCTGTTATTTCTATGAAATATATTTACTATTTTGATGAAAAGAATGGACATAAGAATAGTACTGTGAGTAAAATGCAGTGGATAATACTAATTAATATTAGCAGATAATTTAATAGAACATATAAAATGGTAATTCCATCCCCATGGTACTTTGGCTATCATATCTTATCTATCTTAATCTGTTTCTGTACTGGAGTATGATGATGTTCCTTTTTGCATGGGGAAAAATACAGAAACTATTTTATTCAATCAAATCAAATTTATACAGAATTATTAATTTACACAGGAACTGAAATAAATTATAAAATAAATAGGGAAAGTTAAATAAACAACAAAACTGTAAATGTACAAAAAAATAGATAACAGAACTTAAAATAAAATAGATAAGACAATAGAACCTGTAACTGGCGATAGGGCTGAAAAACACCCAAGGAGGCTTGTTCCTCCAAACCTGCTTCAGAAGAAGCAACTCAACTGCTGACTTCTAGTGAACCCCCGAGTCTGATTACTGATCCAGTAAATGGGTGGAATCTGTGTAGAGGCAAAGCACTCAAAATACCTTCTCCACTCGGTATCATAAAATGCCTTCTCCACTCAGCATCAACCTCCTGAACTCAATAAGAGTTTAGCAAACTCACAACATGATCAACAACATAGCATATCCCCTCATCAAATCTCTTAGGTGCAAACACAGCAAAACCCCAAGGTAAATTTCCTCGTCAAGAAAAGTGATGAACCTTAGTTCAATATTTGATGGCTATTATATAGACTTCCTAGGTCTTTTAGTGGTCAGTTTGGAATAAATGAGCCTCAAGCTCCAGTCCCATCTTTCAGGGCATTATGACCACATTTCAAGGGAGTTGTCCCATACCAACAGCTAGTTAGTTGCATCACGATGCTGCCACTTGTCCATTGCCTCCTACCCCAGATTCCATTCCACCTAGTGGATTAGTAAACACTCTTTCAACAGTCCTCTTAGGTGTTTGTCTCCTATTTTATTTATTAAATAATAATATATTGTGCAAATTACAGTCATTCTTGGACACCTGTCCAACATAAACTTTACAATAAAAAAATATCATAATGTTTCTTAACAAAAAATGTTTTCCAGTTTAAAGGGTATGTTACAAACACCCCCTCTTAAGCTCAACATCGTCCTCGATGTTTCTTAATCATCATCAAGTTCCTCATGGAATAGAATTGGATATGTTGCCCGCATATTACTTTCCAGTTCCCAAGTAGCTTCATCAGGGCTAAGGTGCTTCCATTGCACCTTTACCTTCCCTATGGTGTGATTCTGAAGCATAATTTCCCTCCGGTCTAGAATACAATCCGGTTCTACCTTAAAATCTCCTTCAGGTTCCACCTGTATGTCATTCAAATTCAGCACATGAGTAGCATCGTGCACATATTTCTTTAAAACAGAAACGTGAAAAACATTGTGGATTTTTAAATTGTATGGCAATGCCAATTGATATGCAACAGCTCCTATCCTTGATAGGATTTCGAATGGTCCACAATACCTTGGTGCTAATTTAGCACAACTCCCAAGCTTCAAATAACTTTTATTGGGCTTTACCTTTATAAAAACATGGTCTCCTACCTAAAATTCTCTTTCTGTGCATTTCAAATCAACATAGCTTTTCTGCCGATCTTGGGCAACTTTTAAGTTACCTTGAACCTGTTTCACGGTTAGCTCCATTTCTTTCAATAAATCTTGTCCTAACATCAATATGTCTAGAGGATTATCCCACGAAATTGGAGTACAACATTTTCTTCCATACAAAATTTCAAATGGACCTAACTTAGCAGATGCTTGATAATTATTATTGTAGGCAAATTCTGCTAAGTGCTAGTAATCTTCCCACTTAGATGGCTGATCTTTAACATACAATCTTAACATATTTTCCAAAATCTGATTTACTCTTTCTGTTTGACCATCAATTTGTGGGCGGAAAGAAGTGATGAAATTTAACTTATTATTTAATCCTTTAAACAGTGTTGTCCAAAAGTTACCGGTGAACTTAGAGTCTCGGTCTGAAATAATTACCTTTGGAATTCCATGCAAGCGAAAAAATTGCTTTATGAAAATGTCTGCAATGTTAGAAGCCTTGAAAGTAGTTTAAAAGGAATAAAATGAGCAGCTTTACTAAGTTTATCAACAACAAGCATAATTGAGTCATTCTGCTTTTGATTTTTAGGCAAAGCCGTAATAAAGTCAATGCTTATAATTTTCCATTTCCATTTTGGAATTGGTAAGGGCTGCAATAGCCCAGGTGGATGTTGATGTTTAGCTTTAATAGTCTGACAGTTAAAGCATCTAGTTATATATTCAGCAACTTCACTCTTCATGTTGGGCCAAAAGTACTCCTTTCTTAACATAGTTATCATTTTCTGATAACCAGGATGCCCTGAATAAGGACTCTTGTGAACTTCATCTAAAATCAGCAACTTAACCTTTGAAAAATTAGGCACATAAATTTTGTTTTTATAATTTAAGAAGCCTTTTTCATTAATTATGTAATCTGTTATAACATTTTCAAATGAATTTTCAGCCACTTTATCATGTAATTTTTGGTAATTTTCGTCTTGCTTAATTCCTTCTTCGATTTGATTTTCCAGATCAGTTTTAAAAGTACTGATTGCTACTACGAAACTCAATCTAGCATTTCTACTCAATGCATCGGCAACCTTATTTTCCTTTCCATTAATGTGATGGATCTCAAAATCGTACTCGCTAAAGAAAGCTAACCACCTAGCTTGCCTTGCGTTAAGATTTGTTTGATCCAATAAATACTTTAAACCCTTATTATCAGTCATTAAAATGAATTTTCTTCCGATCAAGTGATGGCGCCACATTTTCAAAGCATGTATCACGGCTTCCAACTCAAGATCATACGTTTCATAATTCTTTTCATGTATTTTTAACTTCCTTGACTCAAAAGCAATTGCATGAACTTCTTGACTTAGGACCCCTCCAAGTCCTTCGTTGCATGCATCCGTGCATACAACGAAATCCTTATTAGGATTTGCAATTTTTAAGATGGGTGCAGTAGTTAACAATTCTTTTAACTTATTAAAGTTGTCTTGACACTTTTGATCCCATATGAATTTCTTCCCTTTCTTCTGCAAGGAAGTGATGGGGATAGCAATTCTAGAGAACCCTTCAATAAATTTTCTATAATAACCCGTTAATCCCACGAATGACCGTACATAAGTTATATCTTTAGGGATAGGCCATTCATTTATTGCTTTTATCTTATCAGGATCAACATAAATACCATCTTTTGAAATTATATGACCCAAATACTGAATTTTATCTTTATAGAAATCACACTTAATGAACTTAACGTAAAGCTGATGATCTCTAAGTACTTGTAAAATGATTTTTAGATGTTTGTCATGCTCTTTTTTAGTTTTTGAGTAAACCAGGATATCATCAATGAATACCACTACAAACTTATCCAAATATTTATGCAGAACGTTGTTCATTAAACACATGAACACTGTCGGTGCGTTGGTTAGCCCAAAAGGCATAACTACGAACTCGTAGTGTCCATAATGCATTCTGAATGCATTTTTGAATATGTCCTCGTCTTTTATTCGGACATGATGATAACCCGACCCTAAGTCAATTTTAGTGAATATCTCTGCTCCGCGTACTTGATCAAATAGATCATCTATGCGGGGTAAGGGATACCGGTTCTTAATTGTCATTTTATTAAGCTGATGGTAGTCAATGCACAAATGCATGGTACCGTCCTTCTTTTTAACAAATATTAATAGTGCTCCTCAAGGGGACACACTGGGCCTTATGTAGTTTTTATCTATTAATTCTTTCAACTGATATTTTAACTCGTTTAACTCAAGAATATTCATCCTATAGGGTGCCTTTGAGTTTGGTACCGCACCGGGTACTAACTCAATGGTGAAATCAAGTTCTCTTTTCGGAGGTAATCCTGGAATACATCAGAAAAGTCCCTAAGGATGGGAATATCCTCTAGTTTTAACTTGTCTTCTTTAGATGTATGCTCATCATTAACAACATTAACAACAAACAATTTACAACCTTTTCTGGCAGCTCTCTTTACTTGTAAGGCAGAAATCTGCCTTACTGAAATCTACCTATGAATTCCTTTTACTGTTTCTGAATTACCTTCATTATTTATACATGTAAAAGATTTATCATAACAATTCAGTATAACTCTATGTTTTTCAAGCCAATCCATGCCTATCAACAAATCATATGACCCTAAGGGTAAATCATTCAGATTAACTTGCATTTTCAGCTGATTTAAAAATACTTCACAATTCTTGACATAATCTGTAACCTTTCTTTTAGTTCCTGTTGCAAGTTGAACTAACCATGCATTATCAAATTTCTCTGTTTTTAGCTTGCAACGGTTTACTAAAGTAGGTGAAATATAACTTAGATTTGCACCTGTATCTATTAAAATAGAAATAGACTCGTTTTGTATCATACCTTCAATTTCGACCATGGATGTTTGATGGTCCGCTTGACAGTTCTCCAATGCTGCATTTATCCTGGGCATTTCTCTTGCAATATCTCCAACTGTAGGTTCTGCTTGCATAGTATGTATGTTGTTGGCTGTCCTCTTGTTGCGTGGGCAATTTGCTCTCTTATGTGGTCCGCCACATTCATAGCACTTTATGGGTCCTTTTTGTTTAGCATACCTGTTTTTATTGTTATTGTTATTGCTGTGATTATTATTAGTAGGTACATTTCTTGCAGCAGTAGAGTTCTGAGATGTATTTTTATGATAATTATTAGGAAAATTTTTGTTATTAAAATTATTTCTTAAAACCTCCAGCATTCTGGTGAAAATTCTTCTTTTTATAATCATACTGATTAGTCTTACTGTTCTTCCAGCCAGTTGTTCCTTCTCTTTCTCTGTTTTGGTCAAAACAAAAATTTGCCTTCCTCATGGCTTCTTCCAAAGTGAAAGGATTATCATACTCAATACAATCTTTTTTATTAAAAGGTAAACAACTGAGAAACCTTTGTACTTTGGGTTTTTCCTCAACCATGTAGGGCACGTACCTTAGCAAGCTAAGGAACTTGCTGCACAGTTCTTTCATGTTCATTGTACCGAACTTTAAATCGTAAAACTCTTTTGACTTATCTTCAAAGTACTGTTTCAACAAAAACTTCTTTTCAAACATAGTCCAAGTTACTTCTTTTTCTTTTATGCTCTTAATTCTTTTAAGATCCTGCCACCAGATATATGCCTTTCCGGTCAGATTGTAAATAGCCATCTTGGCTTTCAGTTGAGAAGAGTAATAATAAATATTAAAGTACTTTTTCATTCCAGACAGCCAAGCTTCTGCTGTCTCACCCTTCTCACTTGCACCATTAAAAGTTTGTGGCTTAATCTTTTCTAATTCCCCAGTAATCTGTTCATGATGCTTATGTTTTCTCTTTTTAGAGCAGCATTCACTATTATTGCTGTCATAATTCATGTCGTCATTACTTGAATCAGATTTAGAGGATGAGTAACTGTTCCTTTTATCATTTCTTGTTTTCTTATGCTTATGTTGGTGGGACATTATTTCAGACTCAACCTTAAATTCTGATTTTCTGCCTCTTTCATCACTATGACAGTTTCCCTTTAAATTATGTTGTAACTCTTCATGTACCTTAAGAATCCATTCATTTTATTCTTTAACAGCTTTTAACTCAGATTTTAAATCCTGTACTATGCGTAAAATTTCAGAAGACTGGTTGTTTAACTCAACATAAATTCCTTCAGTGTTATTATGATTAATACATTCATTACGAGGAGATCTCTCCTCTGCTGATTCCTCTGGTATTTCCATATCTGCAATTAAAAGTCAATCTGTTCTGTGCAAAAATAGAATTAAATTACAAAAGTTAGTAACATAAAATTTCCGATTTATTTTTCTGTTTGCGCGCATGAGCCTCAATCAGGCCTATAGTTTGAACTTTCCCTCTGATACCACATGTAACATCCCAAAAATCACAAAATAATAATAAAAATTATACAACCTATTTTATAAGAAATTTTTTTTTTTCTGCGGAATGATAATTAATGTCTAATAGATGATAACTACTTCACAAAATTGTCATATTTAATTTAAACATGAAAATGTACTTTGTTGTAAGTAAGATGTGACAGAACAATGTTTATTTCGTTATGTGTAAAGATCTGGTAACAATACTGATGAATTTGTTTGCATATTTCTGAAGGGGTTCCTACCGAGTACCCTTGGATTTACTTAGCTTCGAAAGCTAAAGCATTGGATTCTTCTTTCGCAGATCTGTAGGTAAGGTTATAGAGTAATTCCAGTTTTTACAAGACAAGTTGTAAGCCTCAACATATCGTCTCTATGTTTAAGATAATTGTAAAACATGTCATGCATGAAGATGTTGATGGTATGTATCTTCAGTTTAACTTCATCACTTGTATCGTTTTTATGGTAATATTCGTATGTGTCGCTAGCAATGTTATACACTAAACTCATTGCAACAGTTGGTAGGATTAGTGGCAATACAGCTTAGTTTATCCGTCTGAAACTGTAACAAGTTTGCTCTTATGAAAGATAATGTCATCAATGGAATTAAGTGACTCTCCTAGAAATGACGGCTGCAATGTAAAAAGTCTTGGAATGCTATAGTGATGATGTTTGTATTGTGTCAACTTTTGAATCAAGATGCTGTTGGACATAATAGCATACGTTCTATAGGGTTGGTGTCATACCCTAGCTTTCTATATAATGTACGGTTAGATTCTCTTTACGATAACCTTATGTAAGTGACATAGCTATTATAATTGTAATGCATGTTTATTTAAATGCATAAGTTAAATGTTAAACCTTGTGATAATTCATACTATACTATGGCATTGTATTGTTTTATAATACATGGTTGATATAATAAATATATCGATTCCAATGTTTTGATAACCTATGGAAACTATGCGAATATCACTGTGGAAATGATTATATGTAAACCCTATGGGTCGGGTGTAAAATACATATATGTGCTACGTAAACTTAGAACAAATGTTAATGCTCCTAGCGTGAATGAAATGTCGTGATAATACCTTATAAATAGAACCATGCATCGTTGTTTTATGGTATTGATATGCATATATCCTATGGTTGTTAACTTATATCGTGGTTGTATACAGTTGTATGGCAATGTTACTATCCCGAGGACTTCGCTGTCACCATAACTCGAATTCTGATATGAAATAAATGTTGTTGCAGTCGAGGGTCTGGTTGATATCTACGTGAGATCTCAGCATTGAATTCGATCCTGTTGTGATGTTAGTGGTTGCTACGCTGGCATCTACGTGTTCTGGCTCCATATGATAACAACGGCAATAGTTTGTGATTCATCACCGAGCTATAAGTTCAGCCCTGGTGATATGGCATCCGACTGTTCTGGGTATTAAATGAAGTCATTGATTTGGTTTGGTCGTAATCACTGCCTTGGTACCATCGTGCTTATGCTGGCTCAATCTTGATCGTTGATCTCATTGTCTCGGTAGATGAGATGTGTGAAACCCAAGTCAATCTTGCCTTAGCGTTAATTTTTCCTTCGTGCATTCATTTTGTAATTTTCGTTTGGGAGAAGAAGGTCGACAAGTCGGTGGTTTACAGGGCTCGACCCTGGGCAGTTGTGGATGGCACTGTGCCTCCAATCTCTGTAACTATGCACCTTCAATTTTAATGGTGGAAACCTGTTTATAAGTTTGTATGGTTCAAAAAAAGGAATAGGTGACGAAGCTTGTAGCTTTCGTCGTTTAGCAGGTTAGGGTCGTGATAAGGTGTTTAAACTTGATGTCTGTGCTGAAATAGCTGAATGCTGCTTTTGTTGCTTTGGTTTGGATATTTGGAGCGTCGCCCAGCAAATGTTCTGCTCTTACGAAGGTAATATTGAATATTTTATGAATAATGTTGTTTAATGTTACATTTGGTTTCTGTATAACATTCATCCTGAAATTGTCATAACCGTTTGTAGTTTTTATTGCAGGTGTTGCCATCGTCGTGGGGTTTGCAAAGTGAAAGTTTGACGACCGTGGTGGGCTCACTCAACTGGTAAGCCCCGATGGAAAACCCTTCGTAGGTTCTGGTACTGAATGGCTATTGTGATGTTGAACCCTTATATGGTCATTGGAATGAGTTTTTAGGTTTAAAAGTTAAACTGTAAATGTCCTTCTGTAGTCGAGGGTTTTCAACTCTGTCAAGTTTCTCAATATAAAATAAATGTTGCCAATCCTGCGTTATGGTAATTGTTTTTGTTTCAACGTTTTGGGGCTTGGCCCATGAACAAAACTGTGTCTCGTCAATTCATAGTGTGGATATGAAGCTTGGTATTTTGACAGACCTCTGCGTTTGAAAATGGTGTGATATGAATATGTAGTTGTGTAGATAAATTTAAGAACACTTGTTACATCGTTTTATTTGATGTCTGTGAGGTTATGAAATATGTACAATGGAGATTTGTAATCTGGTTTTCAATTTCTCTACTGCTATTGTTTCTTTATAAAATGTGAACTCATGAAAATGTTTAAACAATTGGGAAAGGAATCGTATGCTAAGTGTTCAATGAAAAACACTACTACTGTTATTTATTTGATGGTTATGTGTTGAAAATATGTGATAGGCTCCGGCCTAATGCCTCATCGTTAATTGTGTGAATGTTTGAGTAATCAATCTTTAAACTTGTCAGCATTTAGGGTTTTGGTTAAGTTTATAATGTATGGAATGATGATGATCATTGATACGTTTTGGCATCATCTAGAATTTGTGTTTTCTTGACTTTGTTCCTACAGTCATATAATATTTTAAACCTTGGAGATGATGTTTTAAATCTATCTATTCGATATAAAATAATGATATTGATAAAAATATGTTTGGTTTGTCTACTACTAGTAAAATGATAAAATAATAGAGAGCTCATTTAACTAGCTCGACTCTGTAGAAAATTTACAAAACCTTGGCTATGTGCCGAGAAGAAATAATAATGTTTTATAGTTATAGAATGACTGGTAATGTTTTTGAAAATAAAATGAACAAACCCTAGGTTTGTAATATGTTAGTTCCTATTTGTCTATCTATCCTATATGTACAATAATGATAAATAACAGCAAACTATAGTTATTCTTTGAAAATAAACATTTGGAAAACAAAAATGTAAAGAGCAGAAATGATTTCTTTATCTAATATAAACTCTGTTATGTATATTAAATAGATTTACTATTTTGATGAAAAGAATGGACATAAGAATAGTACTGTGAGTAAAATGCAATAGATAATACTAATTAATATTAGCAGATAATTTAACAGAACATATAAAATGGTACTTCCATCACCATGGCAGTTTGCCTATCATATCTTATCTATCTTAATCTTTTTCTGTACTGGAGTACGATGTTGTTCCTTTTTGCATGGGGAAAAATACAGAAACTATTTTATTCAATCAAATCAAATTTATACATAATTATTAATTTACACACGAACTGAAATAACTTATAAAATAAACAATGAAAGTTAAATAAACAACAAAACTGTAAATGTACAAAAAAATAGATAACAGAACTGAAAATAAAATAGATAAGACAATAGAACCTGTAACTGATGATAGGGATGACAAACACTCAAGGAGGCCTATTCCTCCCAACCTGCTTCAGAAGAAGCATCTCAACTGCTAAGTTCTAGTGAACCCTCGAGCCTGATTACTGATCCAATAAATGGGTGGAATATGTGTAGAAGCAAGGCACTCAAAATATCTTCTCCACTCGGTGTCAACCTCCTGAAATAAAATGCCTTCTCCACCCAGCATCAATCTCCTGAACTCAATAAGAGTTTAGTAGACTCAAAACATGATCAACAACATAGCATATCACCTCATCAAATCTCTTGGCTGCAAACACAGCAAAACCCCAAGGTAAATTTCCTCGTCAGGAAAAGTGATGAACCTCAGTTCAATATTTAATGGCTATTATATAGACTTCCTAGGTCTTTTAGTGGTCAATTTGGAATAAATGACCCTCAAGCTCCAGTCCCATCTTTCAGGGCACTATGAGCACATTTCAAGGGAGTTGTCCCATACCAATAGCTAGTTAGTTGCATCATGATGCTGCCACTTGTCCATTGCCTCCTACCCCAGATTCCATTCCACCTACTGGATCAATAACCACTCTTTCAACAGTCCTCTTAGGTGTTTGTCTCCTATTTTATTTATTAAATAATAATATATTGTGCAAATTACAGTCATCCTTGGACACTTGTCCAACATAAACTTTACAATAAAAGTTATCATAATGTTTCTTAACACAAAATGTTTTCCAGCTTAAAGGGTATGTTACAAACACCCCCTCTTAAGCTCAACATCGTCCTCGATGTTGCTTATTCATCATCAAATTCCTCATGGAACAGAACTGGATATGCTGTCCGCATATTACTTTCAAGTTCCCAAGTAGCTTCATCAGGGCTAAGGTGCTTCCATTGCACCTTTACCTTCCCTATCGTGCGATTTCGAAGCATAATTTCCCTCCGGTCTAGAATACAGTCCGGTTCCACCTGAAAATCTCCTTTAGGTTCCACCTGTATGTCATTCAAATTCAACACATGAGTAGCATCGTGCATATACTTCTCTAAAACAGAAACGTGAAAAACATTGTGGATTTTTAAATTGTATGGCAATGCCAATTGATATGCAACAGCTCCTATCCTTGATAGGATTTCGAATGGTCCACAATACCTTGGTGCTAATTTATTACAGCTCCCAAGCTTCAAAGAACTTTTCTTGAGCTTTACCTTTATAAAAACATGGTCTCCTACCTGAAATTCTCTTTCTGTGCGTTTCAAATTAGCATAGCTTTTATGTCGATCTTGGGCAACTTTTAAGTTACCTTGAACCTGTTTCACGGTTAGCTCCATTTCTTTCAATAAAACTGGTCCTAACATCAATCTGTCTATAGGATTATCCCATGAAATTGGAGTACAACATTTTCTTCCATACAAAATTTCAAATGGACTTAACTTAGCAGATGCTTGATAATTATTATTGTAGGCAAATTCTGCTAAGTGCAAGTAATCTTCCCACTTAGATGGCTGATCTTTAACATACAATCTTAACATATTTTCCAAAATCTGATTTACTCTTTCTATTTGACCATCAGTTTGTGGGTGGAAAGAAGTGTTGAAATTTAACTTAGTATTTAATCCTTTAAACAATACTGTCCAAAAGTTACCGGTGAACTTACAGTCTCAGTCTGAAATAATTACCTTTGGAATTCCATGCAAGCGAAAAATTTGCTTCATGAAAATATCTGCAATGTTAGAAGCCTTGAAAGTAGTTTTAACAGGAATAAAATGAGCAGCTTTACTAAGTTTATCAACAACAACCATAATTGAGTCATTCTGCTTCTTATTTTTAGGCAAAGCCGTAATAAAGTCAATGCTTATAATTTTCCATTTCCATTCCAAATTAGTAAGGGCTGCAATAGCCTAGCTGGATGTTGATGTTCAACTTTAATAGTCTGACAGTCAGAGCATCTAGGTATATATTCAACAACTTCACTCTTCATGTTGGGCCAAAAGTACTCATTTCTTAACATAGTTATCATTTTCTGATAACCAGGATGCCCTGAATAACGACTCTTCCGGGAATACATCAGAAAATTCCCTAAGGATGGGAACATCCTCTAGTTTTAACTTGTCTTCTTTAGATGTATGCTCATCATTAACAACATTAACAACAAACAATTTACAACCTTTTATGGCAACTCTCTTTACTTGTAAGGTAGAAATCTGCCTATGAATTCCTTTTACTGTTTTTGAATTACCTTCATTATTTATACATGTAAAAGATTTATCATAACAATTAAGTATAACTCTATGATGTTCAAGCCAATTCATGCCTATAAACAAATCATATGACCCTAAGGGTAAAACATTCAGATTAACATGCGTTTTCAGCTGATTTAAAAATACTTCACAATTCTTGACATAATCTGTAACCTTTCTTTTAGTTCCTATTGCAAGCTGAACTAACCATGCATTATCAAATTTCTCTATTTTTAGCTTGCAACGGCTTACTAAAGTAGGTGAAATATAACTAGATTTGCACCTGGATGTATTAAAATAGAAATAGACTTGTTTTGTATCATACCTTCAATTTTGACCATGGATGTTTGATGGTCCGCTTGACAGTTCTCCAATGCTGCATTTATCCTAGGAATTTCTCTTGCAATATCTCCAACTGTAGGTTCTGCTTGCATAGTATGTATGTTGTTTCCTGTCCTCTTGTTGTGTGGACAATCTTCTCTCTTATGTGGTCCACCACATTCATAGCACTTTATGGATCCTTTCTGTTCAACATACATGTTTTTATTGTTATTGTTATTGCTGTGAGTATTATTATTAGGTACATTTCTTGCAGCAATAGAGTTCTGAGATGTATTATTACGATAATTATTAGGAAAAAAAAATTATTAAATTTTTTCTTAAAACCTCCAGCATTCTGGTTAAAATTCTTCTTTTTATAATCATACTGATTAGTCTTACTGTTCTTCCAGCCAGTTGTTCCTTCTCTTTTTCTGTTTTGGTCAAAACAAAAATTTGCCTTCCTCATGGCCTCTTCCAAAGTGGAAGGATTGCCATACTCAATACGATCTTTTATATTAAAAGGTAAACAACTGAGAAACCTTTGTACTTTAGGTTTTTCCTCAGCCATGTAGGGCACATACCTTAGCAAGCTAAGGAACTTGCTGCATAGTTCTTTCATGTTCATTGTACCCAACTTTAAATCGTAAAAATCTTTTGACTTATCTTCAAAGTATTGTTTCTACAAAAACTTCTTTTTAAACATAGTCCAAGTTACTTCTTTTTCTTTTATGCTCTTAATTCTTTTAAGATCCTGCCACCAGATATCTGCCTTTCCGGTCAGATTGTAAATAGCCATCTTGGCTTTCAGTTGAGAAGAGTAATCATAAATATTAAAGTACTTTTCCATTCCAGACAGCCAAGCTTCTGTTGTCTCACCCTTCTCACTTTCACCATTAAAAGTTAGTGGCTTAATCTTTTTAAATTCCCCAGTAATATGTTCATGATGCTTATGTTTTCTCTTTTTAGAGCAGCATTCACTATTACTGTTGTCATAATTCATGTTGTCATTACTTGAATCAGATTTAGAGGATGAGTAACTGTTCCTTTTATCATTTCTTGTTTTCTTATGCTTATGTTGGTGGGACATTATTTTAGAATCAACCTTAAATTCTGATTTTCTGCCTCTTTCATCACTATGACAGTTTCCCTTTAAATTCCGTTGTAACTCTTCCTGTACCTTAAGAATACGTTCATTTTCTTCTGTAACAGCTTTTAACTCAGATTTTAAATCCTGTACTGTGCGTAAAATTTCAGAAGACTGGTTGTTTAACTCAACATAAATTCCTTCAGAGTTATTATGATTAATACGTTCATTACAAGGAGATATCTCCTCTGCTGATTCCTCTAGTATTTCCATATTTGCAATTAAAAGTCAATTTGTTCTGTGCAAAAATAGAATTAAATTACAAAAGTTAGTAACATAAAATTTCTAATTTATTTTTTTGTTTGCGTGCATGAGCCTCAATCAGGCCTAGAGTTTGAACTTGCCCTCTGATACCACATGTAACATCAAAAAAATCACAAAATAAAAAAGAAAATTATATAACCTATTTTATAAGATAAATGTTGTCTGTGGAATGATAATTAATGTCTATTAGATGATAACTACTTCACAAAATTGTCATATTTAATTTAAACATGAAAATGTACTTTGTTGTAAGTAAGATGTGACAGAACAATGTTTATTTCATTATATGTAAAGATCTGGTAACAATACTGATGAATTTGTTTGCATATTTCTGAAGGGGTTCCTACCGAGTGCCCTTGGGTTTACTTAGCTTCGAAAGCTAAAGCATTGGATTCTTCTTTCGCAGATCTGCAGGTAAGGTTATAGAGTAATTCCAGTTTTTACAAGACAAGTTGTAATCCTCAGCCTGTCGTCTCTATGTTTAAGATAATTGTAAAATCTGTCGTGCATGAAGATGTTGATGGTATGTATATTCAGTTTAACTTCGTCACTTGTATCATCTTTATGGTAATATTCGTATGTGTCACTAGCAATGTTATACACTAAACTCGTTGCAACTGTTGGTAGGATTAGTGGAAATACGGCTTAGTTTATCCGTCTGAAACTGTAACAAGTTTGATCTTATGAAAGATAATGCCATCAATGGAATTAAGTGACTCTCCTGGAAATGACGGCTGCAATGTAAAAAGTCTTGGAATGCTATAGTGATGATGTTTGTATTGTGTCAACTTGTGAGTCAAGATGCTGTTGGACATAATATCATACGTTCTATAGGGTTGGTGTCATACCCTGGCTTTCTATATAGTGTACGGTTAGATTCTCTTTACAATAACCTTATGTAAGTGACATAGCTATTATAATTGTAATGCATGTTTATTTAAATGCATAAGTTAAATGTTAAACCTTGTGATAATTCATACTATACTATGGCATTGTATTGTTTTATAATACATGGTTGATATAATAAATATATCGATTCCAATGTTTTGATAACCTATGGAAACTACGTGAATATCATTGTGGAAATGATTATATGTAAACCCTGTGGTTTGGGTGTGCAATACATATATGTGCTATGTAAACTTATAACAAATGTTAATGCTCCTAGCGTGAATGAAATGTCGTAATAATACCTTATAAATAGAACGATGCATCGTTGTTTTATGGTATTGATATGCATATATCTTATGGTTGTTAGCTTATATCGTGGTTGTATACAGTTGTATGGAAATGTTACTATCCCGAGGACTTCGCTGTCACCATAACTCGAATTCTGATATGAAATCAATGTTGTTGCAGTCGAGGGTCTGGTCGATATCTACGTGAGATCTCAGCATTGAATTCGATCCTACTGTGATGTTAGTGGTTGCTACGCTGGCATCTACGTATTCTGGCTCCATATGATAATAGCGGTAAGAATTTGTGATGCAACACCGAGCTGTAAGCTCAGCCCTAGTGATATGGCATTCGACTGTTCTAGGTATTAAATGAACTCATTGATTTGGTTTGGTCGTAATCACTGCCTTGGTACCATCATGGTTATGTTGTCTCAATCTCGATCGTTGATCTCATTGTCTCGGTAGATGAGATGTGTGAAACCCTAATCAATCTCGCCTTAGTGTTAATTTTTCCTTCGTGCATTCATTTTGTAATTTTCGTTTGGGAGAAGAAGGCCAACAAGCCGCTGGTTTACAGGGCTCGACCTTGGACGGTTGTGGATGGAACTGTGCCTCCAATCTCTGTAACTATGCACCTTCAGTTTTAATGGTGGAAACCTGTTTATAAGTTTGTATGGTTCAGCAAAAGGAATAGGTGACGAAGCCTGTAGCTTTCGTCGTTTAGCAGGTTAGGGTCGTGATAAGGTGTTTAAACTTGATGTCTGTGCTGAAATAGCTGAATGTTGCTTTTGTTGCTTCGGTTTGGATATTTGGAGCGTCACCCATCAAATGTTCTGCTCTTACGAAGGTAATATTGAATATTTTATGAATAATGTTGTTTAATGTTACATTTGGTTTTTTTATGACATTCATCCTGAAATTGTCATAACCGTTTGTAGTTTTTGTGGCAGGTGTTGCCATCGTCGTGGGGTTTGCAGAGTGAAAGTTTGACGACAGTTGTGGGCTCACTCACCTAGTAAGCCCCGATTGAAAACCCTTCGTAGGTTCTCCTACTGAATGGCCGTTGTGATGTTGAACCCTTATATGGTCATTGGAATGAGTTTTTAGGTTCAAAAGTTAAAGTGTAAATGTCCTTCTGTAGTCGAGGGTTTTCAACTCTATCGAGTTTCTCAATATAAAAGAAATGTTGCCAATCCTGCGTTATTGTAATTGTTTTTGTTTCAAGGTTTTGGGGCTTGGCCCGTGAACAAAACTGTGTCTCATCAATTCATAGCATGGATATGAAACTTGGTATTTTGACAGACCTCTGCGCTTGAAAATGGTGTGATACGAATATGTAGTTGTGTAGATAAATTTAAGAACACCCGCTACATCATTTTATTTGATGTCTGTGAGGTTATGAAATATGTACAATGGAGATTTGTAATCTGGTTTTCGATTTCTCTACTCCTATTGTTTCTTTATGAAATGTGAACTCATGAAAATGTTTAAACAATTGGGAAAGGAATCGTATGCTAAGTGTTCAATGAAAAACGCTACTACTATTATTTAGTCTATGGTTATGTGTTGAAAATATGTGATAGGCTCCGACCTAATGCCTCATCGTTAACTGTGTGAATGTTTAAGTAATAAATCTTTAAACTTGTCAGGATCTAGGGTTTTGGTTAAGTTTATAATGTATGGAATGATGATGATCGCTGATACGTTTTGGCATCATCTAGAATTTGTGTTTTCTGCTTGAATTTGTTCCTACAGTCATATAATCTTTTAAACCTTGAAGATGATGTTTTAAATCTATCTATTCAATCTACAGTAATGATATTGATAAAAATATGTTTGGTTTGTCTACTACTAGTAAAATGATAAAATAATAGAGAGCTCATTTAACTAGCTCGACTCTGTAGAAAATTTACAAAACCTTGGCTATGTGCTGAGAAGAAATAACAATGTTTTATAGTTATAGAATGACTGGTAATGTTTTTGAAAATAAAATGAACAAAACCTAGGTTTGTAATATGTTACTTCCTATTTGTCTATCTATCCTATATGTACAATAATGATAAATAACAGCAAACTATAGTTATTCTTTGAAAATAAACATTTGGAAAACAAAAATGTAAAGAGCAGAAATTATTTCTTTATCTAATATAAACTCTGTTATTTCTATGAAATAGATTTACTATTTTGATGAAAAGAATGGACATAAGAATAGTACTGTGAGTAAAATGCAATAGATAATACTAATTAATATTAGCAGATAATTTAACAGAACATATAAAATGGTACTTCCATCACCATGGTAGTTTGCATATCATATCTTATCTATCTTAATCTGTTTCTGTACTGGAGTACTATGTTGTTCCTTTTTGCATGGGGAAAAATACAGAAACTATTTTATTCAATCAAATCAAATTTATACAGAATTATTAATTTACACAGGAACTGGAATAACTTATAAAATAAACAGTGAAAGTTAAATAAACAACAAAACTGTAAATGTACAAAAAATTAGATAACAGAACTCAAAATAAAATAGATAAGACAATAGAACCTATAACTGATAATAGGGCTGACAAACACCCAAGGAGGCCTGTTCCTCCCAACCTGCTTCAGAAGAAGCAGCTCAACTGCTGACTTCTAGTGAACCCCTGAGCTTGATTACTGATCCAATAAATGGGTGGAATCTGTGTAGAAGCAAGGCACTCAAAATACCTTCTCCACTCGGTATCAACCTCCTGAAATAAAATGCCTTCTCCACTCAGCATCAACCTCTTGAACTCAATAAGAGTTTAGCAGACTCACACCATGATAAAAAACATAGCATATCCCCTCATCAAATCTCTTGGGTGCAAACACAGCAAAACCCCAAGGTAAATTTCCTCGTCAGGAAAAGTGATGAACCTCAGTTCAATATTTGATGGCTATTATATAGACTTCCTAGGTCTTTTAGTGGTCAGTTTGGAATAAATGAGCCTCAAGCTCCAGTCCCAACTTTCAGGGCACTATGACCACATTTCAAGGGAGTTGTCCCATACCAACAACTAATTAGTTCCATCATGATGCTACCACTTGTCCATTCCCTCCTACCCCAGATTCCATTCCACCTAGTGGATCACTAACCGCTCTTTCAATAGTCCTCTTTGGTGTTTGTCTCCTATTTTATTTATTAAATAATAATATATTGTGCAAATTACAGTAATCCTAGGACACCTGTCCAACATAAAATTTACAATAAAAGTTATCATAATGTTTCTTAACACAAAATGTTTTCCATCTTAAAGGGTATGTTACAAACACCCCCTCTTAAGCTCAACATCGTCCTCAATGTTGCTTATTCTTCATCAAGTTCCTCATGGAACAGAACTTGATATGCTGCCCGCATATTACTTTCCAGTTCCCAAGTAGCTTCATCAAGGCTAAGGTGCTTCTATTGTACCTTTACCTTCCCTATGGTGTGATTCCGAAGCATAATTTCCCTCTGGTCTAGAATACAATCCGGTTCCACCTGAAAATATCCTTCGAGTTCCACTTGTATGTCATTCAAATTCAGCACATGAGTAGCATCGTGCACATACTTCTTTAAAACAGAAACGTGAAAAACATTGTGGATTTTTAAATTGTATGGCAATGCCAATTGATATGCAACATATCCTATCCTTGATAGGATTTTGAATGGTCCACAATACCTTGGTGCTATTTTAGCATAGCTCCCAAGCTTCAAAGAACTTTTCTTGGGCTTTACCTTTATAAAAACATGGTCTCCTACCTGAAATTCTCTTTCTGTGTTTCAAATCAGCATAGATTTTCTGTCGATCTTGGGCAACTTTTAAGTTACCTTGAACCTGTTTCATGGTTAGCTCCATTTCTTTCAATAAATCTGGTCCTAACATCAATCTGTCTACAGGATTATCCCACGAAATTGGAGTACAACATTTTATTCCATACAAAATTTCAAATGGACTTAACTTAGCAGATGCTTGATAATTATTATTGTAGGCAAATTCTGCTAAGTGCAAGTAATCTTCCCACTTAGATGGCTGATCTTTAACATACAATCATAACATATTTCCAAAATCTGATTTACTCTTTCTGTTTGACCATCAATTTGTGGGTGGAAAGAAGTGCTAAAATTTAACTTAGTATTTAATCCTTTAAACAGTGATGTCCAAAAGTTACCGGTGAACTTACAGTCTCGGTTTGAAATAATTACCATTGGAATTCCATGCAAGCAAAAAATTTGCTTCATGATAATATCTGCAATGTTAGAAGCCTTGAAAGTAGTTTTAACAGGAATAAAATGAGCAGCTTTACTAAGTTTATCAACAACAACCATAATTGAGTCATTCTGCTTCTAATTTTTAGGCAAAGCCGTAATAAAGTCAATGCTTATAATTTTCCATTTCCATTCTAGAATTAGTAAGGGCTGCAATAGCCTAGCTGGATGTTGATGTTCAGCTTTAATAGTCTGACAGTCAAAGCATCTAGCTATCTATTCAACAACTTCACTCTTCATGTTGGGCCAAAAGTACTTATTTCTTAACATAGTTATCATTTTCTGATAACCAGGATGCCCTAAATAAGGACTCTTGTGAACTTCATCTAAAATCAGCAACTTAACCTTCCAAAAATTAGGCACATAAATTCTGGTTTTATAAGTTAAGAATCCTTTTTCATTAATTCTGTAGTCTGTTATAACATTTTCAGATGAATTTTCAGCCAATTTATCATGTAATTTTTGGTAATTTTTGTCTTGCTTAATTCCTTCTTCGATCTGATTTTTTGGATCATTTTTAAAAGTACTGATTGCTGCTACAAAACTCAATCTAGCATTTTTGCTCAATGCGTCAACAACCTTATTTTCCTTTCCATTAATGTGATGGATCTCAAAATCGTACTCGCTAAGGAAAGCTAACCACCTAGCTTGCCTTACGTGAAGATTTGTTTGATCCAATAAATACTTTAAACCCTTATTATCAGTCATTAAAATGAATTGTCTTCCGATCAAGTGATGGCGCCACATTTTCAAAGCATGTATCATGGTTACCAACTCAAGATCATACATTGCATTATTATTTTCATGTATTTTTAACTTCCTTGACTCAAAAGCAATTGCATGACCTTCTTGACTTAAGACCCTTCCAAGTCCTTCGTTGCATGCATCCGTGCATACAACGACATCCTTATTAGGATCTGCAATTTTTAAGATGGGTGCAGTAGTTAACAATTCTTTTAACTTATTAAAGTTGTCATGACATTTTTTATCCCATATGAATTTCTTCCCTTTCTTCTGCAAGGAAGTGATGGGGATAGCAATTCTAGAGAACCCTTCAGTAAATTTTCTATAATACCTCGTTATTCCCATAAATGACAGTACATAAGTTACATCTTTAGGGACAGGCCATTCATTTCTTGCTTTTATCTTATCAGGATCAACAGAAATACCATCTTTTGAAATTATATGACCCAAATACTGAATTTTATCTTTATAGAAATCACAGTTACTGAACTTAGCGTAAAGCTGATGATATCTAAGTACTTGTAAAATGATTATATGTAAACCCTATGGTTCGGGTGTGCAATACATATATGTGCTATGTAAACTTAGAGCAAATGTTAATGCTCCTAGCGTGAATGAAATGTCATGATAATACCTTATAAATAGAACGATGCATCGTTGTTTTATGGTATTGATATGCATATATCCTATGGTTGTTAACTTATATCATGGTTGTATACAGTTGTATGGAAATGTTACTATCCCGAGGACTTTGGTCTCACCATAACTCGAATTCTGATATGAAATAAATGTTGTTGCAGTCAAGGGTCTGGTCGATATCTACGTGAGATCTCAGCATTGAATTCGATCCTGCTATGATGTTAGTGATTTCTACGCTGGCATCTACGTGTTCTGGCTCCATATGATAACAGCAGTAAGAATTTGTGATGCAACACCGAGCTGTAAGCTCAGCCCTAGTGATATGGCATCCGACTGTTCTAGGTTTTAAATGAAGTCATTGATTTAGTTTGGTTGTAATCACTGCCTTGGTACCATCATGGTTATGCTAGCTCAATCTCGATCGTTGATCTCATTATCTCGGTAGATGAGATGTGTGAAACCCTTGTCAATCTTGCCTTAGCGTTAATTTTTCCTTTGTGCATTCATTTTGTAATTTTCGTTTGGGAGAAGAAGGCCGATAGGCCGCTGGTTTACAGTGCTCGAACCTGGGCGGTTGTGGATGGCACAGTGCCTCCAATCTCTATAACTATGCAGCTTCAGTTTTAATAGTGGAAACCTGTTTATAAGTTTGTATGGTTCAGCAAAAGGAATAGGTGACAAAGCCTGTAGCTTTCGTCGTTTAGCAGGTTAGGGTCGTGATAAGGTGTTTAAACTTGATGTCTATGCTTAAATAGCTGAATGTTGCTTTTGTTGCTTCGGTTTGGATATTTGGAGCATCGCCCAACAAATGTTCTGCTCTTACGAAGGTAATATTGAATGTTTTATGAATAATGTTGTTTAATGTTATAGTTGGTTTTTGTATGACATTCATCCTGAAATTGTCATAACCGTTTGTAGTTTTTGTGGCAAGTGTTGCCATCGTCATGGGGTTTGCAGAGTTAAAGTTTGACGACAGTGATGGGCTCGCTAAACTGCTAAGGCCCGGTGGCAAACCCTTTGTAGGTTCTCCTACAGAATGGTCGTTGTGATGTTGAACCCTTATATGGTCATTGGAATGAGTTTTTAGGTTTAAAAGTTGAACTGTAAATGTCCTTCTGTTGTCAAGGGTTTTCAACTCTGTTGAGTTTCTCAATATAAAAGAAATGTTTCCAGTCCTGCGTTATGGTAATTGCTTTTGTTTCAACGTTTTGGGGCTTGGCCCGTGAACAAAACTGTGTCTCGTCAATTCATAGTGTGGATATGAAACTTGGTATTTTGACAGACCTCTGCATTTGAAAATGGTGTGATACGAATATGTAGTTGTGTAGATAAATTTAAGAACACCTGCTACATCGTTTTATTTGATGTCTGTGAGGTTATGAAATATGTACAATGGAGATTTGTAATCTGGTTTTTTATTTCTCTACTGCTATTGTTTCTTTATGAAATGTGAACTCATGAAAATGTTGAAACAATTGGGAAAGGAATCGTATGCTAAGTGTTCAATGAAAAACGCTACTACTGTTATTTAGTCGATGGTTATGTGTTGAAAATATGTGATAGGCTCCGGCCTAATGCCTCATCGTTAACTGTGTGAATGTTTGAGTAATCAATCTTTAAACTTTTAAGAATATACTATGAGTAAAATGCAGTAGATAAATTAATATTAGCAGATAGTTTAACAGAACATGTAAAATGGTATTCCATCACCATGGCAATTTGCCTATCATATCTTATTTATCTTAATCTGTTTCTGTACTGGAGTACGATGTTGTTCCTTTTTGCATGGGGAAAAATACATAAACTATTTTATTCAATCAAATCAAATTTATACAAAATTATTAATTTACACGGGAACTGAAATAACTTATAAAATAAACAGTGAAAGTTAAATAAACAACAATTCTGTAAATGTACAAAAAAATAGATAACAGAACTTAAAATAAAATAGATAAGACAATAGAACCTGTACCTGACGATAGGGCCGACAAACACCCAAGGAGGCCTTTTCCTCCCAACCTGCTTCAGAAGAAGCAGCTCAACTGCTGACTTCTAGTGAACCCCCGAGCCTGATTACTGATACAATAAATGGGTGGAATCTGTGTAGAAGCAAGGCACTCAAAATACCTTCTCCACTCGGTATCAACCTCCTGAAATAAAATGCCTTCTCCACTCAGCATCAACCTCCCGAATTCAATAAGAGTTTAACAGACTCACAATATGATCAACAACATAGCATATCCCCTCATCAAATCTCTTGGGTGCAAACACAGCAAAACCCCAAGGTAAATTTCCTCGTTAGGAACAGTGATGAACCTCAGTTCAATATTTGATGGCTATTATATAGACTGCCTAGGACTTTTAGTGTTTAGTTTGGAATAAATGAGCCTCAAGCTCTAGTCCCATCTTTCAGGGCACTATGACCACATTTCAAGGGAGTTGTCCCATACCAACAGCTAGTTAGTTGCATCATGATGTTGCCACTTGTCCATTTCCTCCTACCCCAGATTCCATTCCACCTAGTGGATCAGTAACCACTCTTTCAACAGTCCTCTTAGCTGTTTGTCTCCTATTTTATTTATTAAATAATAATATATTGTGCAAATTACAATCATCCTTGGACACCTGTCCAACATAAAATTTACAATAAAAGTTATCATAATGTTTCTTAACACAAAATGTTTTCTAGCTTAAAGGGTATGTTACAGAAATGAAGGCATGCTCTGCATTCAGTTTATTGGATTCATGGTTCATTAATGCATGCATTGGTTCACTTCTACACAATTGGTGCAAGTTTCCAAGTTACCTTGTATTGGCAATCAATATTACATAGGGTATGTGGGTTGGAAATCATCTCTTGCATATTAAGAAGGAGTATTTGAAGGACATTTGTTGTTGTTGTCAAGATGATGTAAGATGGAAATACTATAGCAGAGTTCGTGGCAATCAGCTGGTTCAGGCATGAAACAAGTTGGAAGGTGATTCATTGCCATGTCTTGCTTTCCATTGATTGGTTATTGACTGTCCACATTTCTGAGATTAGTTTCAGCATTTTTATAACAATGGTTAACCATATTTTTCAAGACTTGATAGATACTTGGATGTGGGAAGGATTTCATGGTGTTTTGTTGACATCCCTTGTTTTGATCATACACATGGATTCACTGAAGAAAAAAAAGTATGTGTTATATGGATTGCAGTCATAAGGATTTGATGGGTTGTGAAGTTCATAGATATTTCAAGAAAGAATGATTACAATGCCTTGCAGTCCCATATGAACATTGTGGTTGTTTTTCTGTCTGCACATTATTTTCATGCTTGCCGATACACATCATTGTTTGGAAACAGTTTATGTGCTCATAAGATTTACCAATGGAGCATGATAATCATTTCTTGGTTAGTAGCATGGTGATTTTGTGGCAGCCTCTGTTGCAATTATGAAAATGCTTTTATAGTTGATTACACCAATGCTAATAGAAGGGATTCATTATTAAAAGGAAATTGAAATAATGTCTCTACCCGAAATTAAAAAAAAAATTGTAGTGGCTTGTTTCAGAGGCACTTTTCCCATAGTTATTGCAAGCAACAAAAGAAACCTATGTTGCCATACAACAGGGAGAATTGTTGCTGCTATCAAGATGTTTTCTTCATGAATGATTGGGGTTTGTTATTATTTTGCAATGGTGTTTATGCTCATAAAATCTGCAGGGATGTATGATATTGTTTATGTTTGTTGAAGGCATGGCAATTTGATGGCAATGAGTTGAGATGGATCAGCAAGTATCTTATTCTCGTGAGCTGTCCTATAACAATATATTGAAACAAAGCTGGAATACGACAGCCTGTAGCAGCCCTGATACATTTAGACCAGCAAATTGAAGGCATTTTTGGCAGTCAGGGACAAGGTTGATTATGCCATGTTTGGTTGATATTTGAGCTCTAATAGTCATTGCAAACTTTCAGTGAGCTTAAGTACTAAAACGATGGGCTGAGCATAAATTATGTAGAGTTTGCAAGAGATTATAAAGATGACGCTTTGTAAATAAGTTAAAATGCTTACTCTTCATACCCTTGTAAAAGAAAAAATGCCACCACAAATATTTCAAGTTTCAACCCTGTGCACAAATCTTGCTTTACCTGAGGGCATGTAAAAACTTCAATTTGGGGGAAAGGAGTGGTTGCTACACTCAGTGGTATAAAAAAATGAATCCTACAACAATCACATTTTCAGTCATCATTTTTATAACATTATTCTTCTAGCAGCCAGTAAAGGAATCCTTGGTATGTAGAGGGTTAAATCAATTCTTGATGAGTGAATAATTATGTCCAGCATCAAAATCTATTTTGAGCATTTACAAAGCATTTTTAGCCTTTTCATTGAAAGATGTGGAGCATTTTTTTATGGCAACTCTTAAAACTACAAAAGTGCAGAAATTGAAGTGAGCGTATCTTGCAATTAGTAAACTGGATTCTCATGATTTTTGGACAGGAAGTGCATAATATCAAGATAAACAAACCTGGTAAGTTTCAGCCCAATCCAATGCACGGTTTTCGAGAAAATGGCCACCATCACCTACAACCATTTTTCCTATATCTTGATATCTGTGCATTATATGAATTTGAGCTTTGAGGAGCAGAAGCATTATGTTAAGAGGAAGATACTCACCAATTTTCAGAAGAAAATATATATATATATATATATATATATATATATATATATATATATATATATATATATACTTCACGGATTGAGAAAAAATGGCCATCAGCACCTACATCCAATTTGGAATTTTCTCAAAATTCGTGATGTGGGTATCTCTGATTTTCGGTGTGGAGATGCATTGGAATGGTAAAAATGTGCTTGCAAAATTTCAGCCAAACCCAATTTGTATTTTTGGAGATATTAGTTCAGGAAGTTTGCTACAACACCAGCTGTTACTCCGTCAATTTTGTCCATTTCCCTATTCCCGCAGCTATGACTCCGCCAAATCCTCCGCTAAAGCAGCTGCAACACCGCTAAATTCTTCGCTAAATCCTCCTCTAAGCAGCTACAACACCGCCAAATTTTCTGCTAAATCCTTCGCTAAATGGCTGCAACACCACCAAAGTTTCCACTAACTTCTCTGCTAAAGTTTTTCGCTAAATTTTTCACTACTTGCTGAAACACCATCAAAATTGTTAGAGATCATTTGAAGGCTATTTTTTTCTGAAGATTATCCTTTGATGAGAAATGCAACAACCATTCTTTGAAGGAGTTTCAAGTATTAATTGTAAAGAAGCATCATATTCCATTAGCATCATTAGTGGGCAAACATATTGGTTTTGGTCATTATGCATGGTAAAATGAAAGCAGCAGCCAGATGAGTCCTTCTAGTTTGGGTGCTACACAGGTATTGGGTTGCGTGAGGACATGCAACAAGTTCAGTTTGGGGGATCTGTTGGGTCACGGATTTGTCCATATTTTCATCACCTACCGACATATATTTCATCCCTCTTTTTCTTATTATTATCCATTTATCATTCAATTTTTCATCCATTTGTTGTAACTGCATGTAAAATACCATATTACTTCCATTGATGCTTTAGTGGTTAATCATGGTTATTTTCCTTTATTTTTTATGAATTGAATACTATTATGCATAATTTTACTAATGATGGTTTATGGAGTGATTTGTCATATTAACAGCAGCAGCACTCATGGTTCAAGCTCCCAAAGTTGGCATGCTAGCACACGTCCACATGGATATTTCAAAACATGGTTTCATATTATGATTAATTATGTGGATTTGTGATTTCAATTCGTGCCCAAGTCCAACATGGCAACCTCCAGCTCATGATCAAACGGCCTTAACTAGAAACGCATGTCCGATAACAACACATTGATTTGCGTCGCAATTTACGGGCAGATGAAGAAGAATATCAAAAATCTGGGACATGGGTTTTGTGCGCAACGGCCTCAATTACTTGATTAAATTAGGAAATCGCCAAAAAAAGCTACGGTTTGACCTATACAGCTGGTTCTCTAAATGTGTAATTCTCAGATTTACTATTGCGACCGGTTTTACAAATTAGCAATTGGTTGAAACATATCACAAGTTGGGGATTCGGTTTCTCATTCTCCTGAGAGCATTTTATGTATAAATATGTAATCATTCTGATGTATTAGGGGAGAGGAGGGAAAGCAATGTTATGTTGTAGGATTTGATCTAGACTCTATTGTAATACTTTCATTCTGATAATACATGCTGGCAGTTTCTTAATTCTGGAGTTGTAGACTTTCATTGTGGAGACCTAGCTTTGTTCAATGGAGGAAGGGCCCTCTTCCCTGAGCAGATGCTGGTAGTGTTGATTGTAAGTGTCTTATGTAGATTTGCTTATTATTGAGTTCATGCTTTCATTTATTAGATTTATCATAACTGTATGCTTTCATTGATTAGATTTATCATAGATGTTTTTTTGTTAATTCATTTTGATAGATCGTTGGCCAACATAGCACTTCTTTTAGATTAGGCAATTAGATATTGTTTTCATAAGAATTGATTTTGTTTGAAGTGTGATTAGATTTACAATTTGATTTTATGAATAGGTTGAGGTTTGATCTATTTTCAAGAATGTGTGATCTAGTTTACAAATAGTTTTGATTTCATACCAATAGATGAACAATGTCAGGTAGAAATTGTGCTTGCATAGATTTTGCACGATAGCTTTGAAATAAAAGAATTCCTCGAGTTGATAATTTATGTTCTGGTAGTTTCAGTTGTTTAATTGATTAGACAATTAATCCAACCAACAATATAGACATTCCCAAAATTAGCAAGAAATATTTTCTAAAAAAAGATAGCAATCAACAATTGGAAAGAATCTTGCAACAAGTTAGAAAAATAAGTAAATGATACATTCAAGGAGCATGAATAATTTTGGCAATTAAAAAATGGAAATGTTAGTCATTAATATTATCTCACCAGCATAGATCCATCTTAAAAGGGGTTCTACCAAGCAATCTAGAGGGATCAAATCTCTTGTGCAAACCCTTTTTTAGTTTTAATTTATCTTATTTGTGTAGTTTATATACATGTATTTTTAAATGTTTTAAATCTAATTTGAATTGACATATTATTTTTAATAATATTTTATTATTTTTTATAACATTTTATTATTTTTTTTTAAAACGGATCAACTTTAAGATGGGTACAAAAAAATTACACATCCCCTACTAAACTGCAACACAATCAATAACCAAAATCCAATTGTGAGAATATCTCATCAAATCGCCAAGGCCCATTGAAGGAGTATATAGCAACGCCAAGGCCCATTGAAGGAGTATATAGCAACGCCAACCAAAGAAATTAATTTGATCCCCTTTTTACCAAGTCGAACAAAGATCTAAGCGAAATTGAAAATGAAATATATTTTAATGAATTGATAATTAAGTTACCCGAGTATCAATGTGATCATGACATTACAAAGTTCCAGGGGTCTTAATATATAATTTGAATAAATTAATAGTGAAGGGACAAACTTCCCCAAATTAATGTACAAAGCGAAGAGGGAAAGTTAAAACGTTTCGAATTTTATTTTCTTATTTTATATAAATCCTATGGAAAACATAGAGAAAGGTTTTTTTTGGTAAGGTAATTTTTTTTAATCGATAAGTGATTTGTATTTTTGTGTGTGCATTAGTCATTTATAAAATATAACAAGTAAGTAGGAATATAAAGTATAATACGTGTGTTTAGTGCAGGTCTTTGGTCATATGAGTAATTCTTACATTTACATAATGGTTTTAGGTTATTAATAGGTGTATTTTGCTAGTGTTAGAAGGGATTACACATTAATAGGTGTATTTTGTATGATGACATGTATATTTAATGTTAGAAGGGATTATACTGGGAATAAAAATAAATAAATTATTTATCAACTAGAGAAAAACTAATAAAATGTACACTATTAAGTAAAGTGGTATTAAATTAAATTAAGCATTATTAATCATGTTTGATTGAGGGAATGATCTGTAGAACTTTGAAGGACGTAGGGTTTTGTTGCAGGTTTTCTCCTGATTTTCTTTGGGATGACTAACGTTCAGGGGGGGAAGCCCCTCCTCTTTCACCAAAATTGCAGCAGCGCCAAGGGGCTTCTCAGCCAAAAGAAAAGGAGGCTGGAATCAGAGGAGAGGGATCAATAGGCTCTGCTGCTCAGTGACCGCCTCCTCAAGGACTCCCTGGTCTGGGCACCTGCATCCAGAAATCTGTCAATATTCCTGCCTAACAATGGATCCTACGGAAATCAAAGAAACGATCCAATACATGACAGACCATGCCCTAATCGGAAATTTTATCGGCATCTCGACGTCTGAAAAATCCCTAATCTGGTGGATTAACACTACCTGGCAGCCAAAGGGCCATTATGACCTGTTGTTGGGCTCAAAGGGATTTTTTACGGTGATTTTCTTTAATGTTTAAGATCAGGAGAGGATGCTTGAAGGAGGGCCTTATTTCTACTATTTGGCTAGTCTTTACCTCAGATTATGGAGGGACCATTTCAATCCAGATAAGGAATATCTATCCATTGCCCCTGTTTGGATTTGGTTGTACTCTTTGCCCACTGAATACTGGGATCTAGAGATCTTGGAAGCCATAGGAAATTCCCTTGGACAATTTGTGAAGATTTCATATCTCACCAAACAAGGAAGGTATGTCTCTTATGCCAGAATATATGTGCATATGAATATCTCTAAAGATCTCCCCGAGGGGATCAATCTTACTTGGGAAGACTCTTAGTGGTTTCAAACCCTTGACTATGAGCATATCCCTTTTCGATGTCACCGATGCCATGCGCATGGGAACCTATTTTGGGAGTTCCACCTTACCCCAAAACCAGAGCAAACCCCTAAAAAATATAAGGAGGAAACATATGCAGAAGGGTTTGTGAAGATTACCAACAGAAAGAGGACAGGAAGGAAGCAGAATGCTCCAGACTTAAACAAGAAAGCAAATACTTCTAATAGCTTCACAATATTGGAGCAACTGGACCCTGACCCTTCTACTTCCCCAAAGGATCTGTAGACACATACGAAGACCTTGGAACCTTTAGCCCTCGAAAAAGGAGAAACCAGCAAGATCAGTCAACAAACTAAAACTCCATCGGAAGGGGAAAAGATGGAAGAAGATGGAGATGAAATGGAAATGGGGGAGCTGCATCTTGATGGCATCGAAGAAGCCTGTAGAAAGAAGGATGTTAAATCAATACCAACCAAACAAATCCAACTCCTAAAGGAGGCTATCCTTAAAGTTAAACCTACTCCAGGTATCGGATTTGTACCTTTGAAGCTTAAAGAAACCAAGTGAAAGAACAAAGATGGAGGAGATAAGAGGGGAAGGAAGACTAACAGAGAACAGATTGGATAAGTTGGGGCTTAGTTGGTGGATTCAGGCTAGTACCCAAAGATTCAGGAGGCCTTACTTTATGTTCGATATATTTCCTAATGAAGATTCTATCCTAGAACATTCGGGGGTCCAGTGGCCCTCAAAAGATCAAATCTTTGAAAAGGAATATTTTTATGGAGAAACAGTCTATAATTTCTTTGCAGGAAACCAAATGCTCTGAGGAGAAACTAAAAGTTAGGGCTAGGAATTTTTGGAGAGACTGTCAAATCATGGCGCTAGACGTCGTAGGTAATGCAGGTGGCCTAGCGATCCTCTGGGATCCGGGACAGATCCTTGTAGATAAATTTGTTTCTACATCCTTTAGTCCGTCAACTGAGTTTCACATCTTGGGAACAAACGCTCGGGGAGTCATTACAAATGTTTATGTCCCTAGCAGCTATCCCCTAAACAGAAACTTCCTCAGCTCTCTGAACAAAATGCATGATGACTTTGAAGGGAAACATTGGATTGTTGGAGGCAATTTCAATCTAATTCGTACTCTCATGGGAAAAAAGGGAGGCCGAAGACTTCTAACCCAAGAAAATTACATGTTTGATGAATTTATTGAGTCAAGCCACCTTATTGATTTAGGCATGGGAAGTGGTGATCTCACCTGGAAAAAAAGAAGGGGAGGTGAACATCAAGTTACAGTTCGACTTGAAAGATTCTTAATTTCT
Organism: Larix kaempferi; assembly: GCA_027924585.1. Lineage (NCBI taxonomy): Eukaryota > Viridiplantae > Streptophyta > Pinopsida > Pinales > Pinaceae > Larix > Larix kaempferi. The sequence continues at coordinate 23,984,069 of BSBM01000887.1, forward strand.
GAGAGTATAATGTTTTTTGGTGGGGCTCTGGCATCTCAGTCTCTTCCAGTGGTAGGCTCAGATCATTAGCCGATCAATCTAGTCTGGATTAACATAGGGATCAAAGTGAAACTCACGTTCCGTTTTGAGCAATTTTGGATAACCCATCCCGTTTTTCACTCCCAAATGAAGACCTGGTGGCAAGCACTGGTTCCTCCCCAAGGCACCAAGATGTATCAATTCCAACAAAAAATGAAGCTTCTTAAGGAAAAAATAAGACTTGGAACAAAGAGGTCTTCAACAATACAAAATTATGGAACCGATGGTTGAAGGATGGGGACAAAAATACAAAATTATTTCATCGATCAACCATCTGACATAGGCATCATAACTGAATAACTACTCTAAAAAATCAAGATAGCCAGACTATGGATACTCATGAGGAAATTGAGAAGGAATTCATTTCCCACTTCAAAACTCTACTTACAGAACCTAACACCGACAGGGTGGAGGCCATTAGGGAAATTAAAAGAGTCATCCCCAGGATGGTCATGGTTGAGCAGAATGAGATGTTGATCAGACCGATAGTGATGTTGGAAGTGGAAGATGCAATCAACCAAATGGAAGACGGTAAAGCTCCAGGTCCTGATGGTTTCACTGCAATTTGTTTTCACCACTTCTGGGATTTGATCAAGCATGAAGTCTGGGAATTCGTGAGGGAATATAGGAGAATGCGATGAGTCCTTCTAGCTCTTAATTCCACATTCCTAACTTTTGTGCCTAAAACTTCAATGGTAGATAATCCGGGTATGTTCAGACCCATAGCTCTTTGCAATATTATCTACAAAATTATCACTAAAGTACTGGATAATCGTCTCAAACCCCTTCTTCCTACACTGATCTCTCCCAAACAATTAGGTTTCGTGGAGGGAAGACAAATCTTGGATGGGATAATTTTAGCCCATAAAGTTTTACATTCCCTCAAAGTGACTAAAAAGGAAGGGATGATGCTGAAACTCGATCTTTCTAAAGCTTATGATAAGCTCAATTGGAATTTCATGAGGGAGATGATGGCATCCTTTGTCTTTGGAGAAAATTGGATCTGTTGGATTGGAAATCTGACATCTTCACCCTTTTTATCCGTTCTCATTAATGGATCTCATTAGAATGTATTTAAACCTTCTCGGGGTATCAGACAGGGAGATCCCCTATCCCATTTCATTTTTGTTTTGATGACATAGGTTATGGGCTGTCTTATCATTCATATGGTGAACCAACAAGTCCTCAAAGGCCTTTGTTTCCCACCTTACGACCGGCCTTTGACTCATCAAAAATTCATGTATGATATGATCCTCATGGGACATTCATCAGTGCAGGAAGCTAGACAGTTGAAAAAAGGATTAAACCTTTTCCTCAAAGCCTCTGGGCTAACCATCAATGAGGACAAGTCCCAGTTTTTTTCTTTAATACCCCTCCTATTACCCAATGAAATATCCTACGTATTTTGGATTTCCAAGGGAGCTCCATCCCGTCCAAATATCTTTGCGCCCCCTATCAGTATCTGTTCAGAAAAAGGTTTCCTGGGAAGAGCTACTAAACAAGATGAAGGAAAAACTGTCAGGTTGGACCTTAAGGGCTCTAAATTTCCCTAGTAGAATGGTCTTGGTTAAATATGTTTTACAGGCAATGCCGCTGTGTTTGTTCTCAATTCTAGCAGCTCCAAAATCAGTGATGAAAGAAATTAGTAGTATCCAAAGAACCTTTCTCTGGGGAGGTGCAACAGAGCATCGTAAATGGCCCTTGGTGGACTAGGACACTCTATGCTAGCCAAATAAATATGGGGGTCTGGGCCTACGTGATCCTGAAAAAATCAGCAAAGTCTGCGAGGAAAAAGTGTGGTGGAGGTGGATTAACCATTTAGAGGAACTTTGGGAAAATAATTGGTGCAGAAAACACACTCCAGAGTTGCCCCAACAAGACCTTATTAGAATTGATGGGCCTGAAGTGGGATCACACATCTGGAAGATGGAAAGAGTGGGGAGGAATTTAATCTAGAAACACAACTTTTGGGAAATAAGGGATGGCTCTTCAGTTAACTTATGGAAACAACAACCTATACTCCAGAATATTTTTCCAAATATCCAAATGCATCTTTTTCTTTAGGAGAAAGGTTGGAGGAAGGTTAATCATTATTAGCAGGGGGAGATGGATGAAAGAGGATTTCGAAGATGGAAACCGATTGAATGGTGGAGAGATAATAACGGTAACGAGGAAGGGGAAATAATTTATGACCAACTCATTCAAAGGAAGATAAAATCCCAGGAAGGACCTGATATTATTTGATGGGTTTACTCCACAAAGGGCATGTTCTCTCTCAAGGAAGCTTACTCCCTGCAGGATCTCACTAAGGATTACCCTCCGAGCCGTAAATGGATGAAACTATGGTCCAATAAACAATGGCCAAAAATTACTCCGTTCCTTTGGCTTGTTCTCAAAGGCCGTATCTTGACATGGGACAACCTAATGAAAAGGGGTTTTTCTTGGCCATCTTTCTGCATCCTATGTGAGGAAAACAATGAGACGATATCACACCTTCTAAACGCCTGCAGTTTTGTCTCAGACCTATGGGATCGAGGAGATGTGATCTTTCGTATATCTGACAGGGCTCGAAATGACCCTGCAGCATCTATTAAGGAATGGAGAGATAAACCTTTCCAAGGCCGAATCCTTAACAAAATCTGGCATTTGTTCTCAAGTTTCCTCCTCTGGGAGACTTAGAGGGAACGGAACAAGAGAATTTTCTCCATCAAATATCAAGAAAATCAGACCGTATGGGAATGCATAAAAAAGGCTTGATGAGACTTTATCTCTATCTCCCTGGAACGATCAGGACATGCAAATTCTAGAAAACAAGAAAGCTATCTTGCATACCTGGGGAGTGCAGAACCTCCCAGCCTATATCGGTCATATTAAGCAAAAAAACTCACCCCTAATAGTCCAACAGTTTGGGCTCTGCCCCCTCCTGGATGGGTGAAGCTGAATTTTGATGGTGCCTCGAAAGGCAATCTTGGGGAGGCTGGATATAGAGGATTATTTCGTGATGAGCAGGGAAAGGTGGTGGGATCCTTATACGGATACCTTATACTGGAAACAAATAATGTGCCAGAGATCGAAGCATTACTGCAAGGTCTGTGCATGGCGAAAAGACGAGGATATTCCAAATTGCAAATCGAGGGTGACTCGCGGGTGGTGCTGCAGATTGCCTCCAAACTTCATCATGGCTCCCAAGCTCACAAAGTGGTGACATCCTGGTGACTCGCCTACCGTGTCCGATGCCTTCGTGAAAACATGTTGGCAGCAAATGCAATGTCTTTTCAACATGTACATTGCCAAGATAACAAACTGGTAGACATGCTCGCAAATCAAGGGACTGCTAGCAGGACTGGCGGGTGGGAAGGCCTTTTAGATGAAATGCCTGAAGAAACATGCCAATATTTATGCATGCAACATGAAAGAGAAGATATGAGGGCTCAATTCACTCATTTCGACGTTAGAGCCTCGCATCCAGACCAAGTGGTGTCATGTCATGAGGTTTCCACATTATTGGAAGAATAGGAGGATCTCCTGCCTGACACAAATAACAATGGGAATGATCACTCAGATAATTCAACCAACTGTTGAATATTGTAATATGATGCAAGGGGGTACGATGATGACGACCAAGTCGCCCCCCACGCACCTAATTAGAAGGGCCATTAGGGAAGTAAAGCACGATAAGATCGATCAGGACGACATGAGTACGTACAAAGATCTAAGCTGGATGGAAGCTATTATGATCCTAAGTGGACCTGTTCTATTTAATCCACAGTCTTGGTGGTGCTCCACACATTCGCTCCAGGCCTTTTCAGGATTAGTCTCTTCTTTGTTTCTCTCTATTTCTTATCTCTGGAAGGGTGACGAGAGGAAGGACGAGAGGGTTATGTCTCGCAAAGTTCGACCGTCGAGGGAGAGGCTAGAGGAACAGGGAGGATGGGATAATGGTCCCACCCAGGATTAGTGGCGAGCCGCAGCCACGACCACCTTCTTCTGCCATATGGTGTCACAGGAAACTTAGAGGGAAAATGATGAAATTGAGCAGAACTTATGGATGAGTGCGGGGGAGGAAGAGCCCATACCTGAGGTGGTTTCTATGTCCGATTGGATCCAATATCCTGGCAATATAAGAGGGAGAATGACTCTTTATAACTGGGTGCTCGTGATGTACTGGGTTACAAAAAATATGGTGGCGCGTGCCCTGGAGGGAACAGGGGATGTCGTATCCCATTCTCATACTTTTAAATATCACGATAAGGACTCTAGATTCATGCATATGAAACTGGATGTGATTGCAGAGCACCTCGGCGTGTCCCACCTTTCGAACCAGCAAGCATCGGCCCCAACTGGAGGGATGAACTCAAACCGGGATGACTTAGCTCATCTCTTGAGGAACGATTATGCGCACAAGGATCCATATAATTCTGCAGAGAAACAATCTTTTGGTTAGCCCTGGTCTTCGTATGTTCTTTTTGTAATCTCTCGATAGTCGATAAAATGTAAGAAGTGCTAGTCCTAATATCCAATTATGCTTATGTAATGGGTCGTTCTGTAACCTTTGGTCAGTTCGGAATTAGTTCTGTGAAAATGTGGCCTAGTGCTCTATATGCGGGCATGAAATCCAAGGATTGGGAAGTGGGTTCTATTTTGAGAAGGTCTCTGGTTCTAAGTCTAAGGGCATTGCACTATATCTATTTTTTGGGGGATGATAGGATTCATGAGGAAGGTAAACGGGAAAGTCCTTGAAAAGGTGGTTTATTTAATCCTTTTTGCTTTCATGTTAATATAATCTGTTCTCTTTTACCAAAAATAAAAAAAGTGGTATTAAATTAACTAAATAAAATTAGTGCATGGGGATAATTGCATGGATGAAAAGTGGATTCATCCATGCATTTGAATGAAACAATTTTTCAATGGATATTGTAAGGGTTTGAGGGGACTTTTTAGGTTGGTGCATGCTAAAGTAGCGGATTTCTATTGGCTTTGAGGAGGTTCTGAAGTTACTGAAAGGATATTTTCTAATGGTTCTTAACTTTTAATATTTTTTTTAATTTATTTTGAGGATATCGATTGAGGGAGATAAAGATACTTGGCTAGAATAGTTTTATTGATTAAGGGTTAGAGGACTCTCAATCCTTGACTAAGGGGTAGGTTGACAAGAGAGTTGTACCCCAAATTTTTGTTACCCAATTTTATTGTTGGTTCTATAGTTGCTTGGAGTTGTGGCTAGATTCTTAGATGATAAAGTCTTTCTAGAAAATGTGTATTCATTATGTTATTTAAACGATCTTGGGTGACATGTATTTTTCTTTTCCTTCCTACTTATATCCATTTTCTTGTTAAAAGGTCATTGGAAAAACAAATGTGTATTATTATAGTCACATTTTTTATGGTAATTAAATCTATTAGTCATTATGTAATTTTTTTGCTTTGTAGGAAATTATGGTATTTTCTTCCGATAATCAGTAAATTGTAATACAATGGGAGGTTTTACATTCGATTTCAAGCTTAGGATCTAACACTTAAGGCATCTAGCACTTCCCAAATAATAGAAGTATTGAACCCCAAGTCTACATTTAAAAGATATATAATTCTTTTTCTTCAGAAAGCACCTCAAAACTAACATAAACCTTCAAATCATTTCACCAGTAACATTATTCCAATTATAGGTATTTTGTGGACATCTTTTTGTATTTACCCATAATATTGCAATTATAGCATTTTACCAAGCAACTTGGCTTCCACGTCAAATTTACTCTAGCATAAGAAAGATTTGCAGAGGTAGCTAAAACCAACTTGTTATCTCTCTCAATGGTTAATAAAACCTCAAACAACAACTATGAGTTTTTCATCTTATTAGCAATCTATTCCATTGCAAAACTATAATATCAAGTTTATGAAACACGCACAATATGCATATAACTAATTACAAAATTAAACTTACCAAAAGTCACTTCTAGTGAATGGACGAAAGATTTAAAAATCAAATTCGTTTCCATTTCCAACTCAATTAGTGCCAATTGGCTTTCACCTAGCCGAAAGATTTAAAAGTCAAACTCCTTTCCTTTTCCAACTCAATTAGTGCCAATTGGGTTTCACCAAGCCTTACTTGGGGAAAATTTCTTAACCTGAGACCCCCAAGCTATGCAGTCTTACAACTAGGCCTTGACTTAAATCTAATAGTAGAATATTTTCTAATGATAAATTATCCACACACTAAAATTATTAGGGAAAAAACACCACTTTTGAAAAGAGAATTCATCCCACAATGAACACATTTACCTCTTAAATTTAACAATCTCAATGACCTTAATCTCGTACAATTTGCTTATTAGAAAATTGGCAACATCTTCTCATGATTTTGGTTGCCCCACTAAACCCATGGAGTTCCCCTACCATTACCTAACTTTTTGTTAAAAAATCCTAATTATTAAATTCCAAATTTATTCATAACTACTAAGCACCCTTTCCAATTTTCATTATTTTATAATTTTTTAAATTAGAAAGTTATTCATCACCTCATATGTTATCTTTAAATAAATTCTCATTTTTTAAAATTTGAATAACTATATATCATAATAAAATTTGTAATATTTTAAGTTACCCCTCTCAAGTAAAATTTGTAATATTTTCAGTTACCCCTCTCAAGTAAAATTTGTAATATTTTCAGCTACCCCTCTCAAGTAAGTAGTTTTCCTTAAAACTTATAACACCATGGGGTTATATTGGAATTTGGGAGGTATAGTTGTGAAGGATGAAAACATTTTAGTCATATCCAACACATAGTTGGCAAAGTCTTACCCTATAACCTACACATGCATGCACCCACACATATCAAATGGATTAAAGCATATTATATCATAATCAAGTATATGTTATCAAATGGATTAAAGCATATTATATCATAATCAAGTATATGTTATCTTCCATGGATAATCTCATACAATTCTCATTTGATTTCCCTATCACTCACACTTGTTCAATGACATTATAATTTGTATATCATTAATAAATAAATATAAATATAAAAACCATAAATAATTAACCATATAATAATTTTATCATCAATATAATATATCCACTAATGAATTCACAAACAAAAATATAATTCATAAGCAAGAATACAATTTCACCTCATGTCTATACATTGACGAGTTCAGCCCCGAAGACATATATATTTTTGTCAATAAATCTGAAATCATTTAAACTAAATAATTTGATTACATAGACTTTGTTCATTGAGATTGCGTTGACATATATATATATATATATATATATGAAATCATTTAAACTAAATAATTTGATTCCGTAAACTTTGTTCATTGGTATTGCGTTAGCATAACTTTTAAATGTAAGGAAACTCTTCTACTTTTGCCTTGAAATGATGAATGTTTACTATATAGATCTATGCCATTTTTTTTTTATGTAAAGTAAATGTGAGAAAGTCATTTTTCATTAAAATAGGGATCATATCATTCATAAAAATAAAAATAAAATAAAAAAAAATAAAAAAAAAAAATTATAAAAATCAAGGTGCCTAGTTATAAAATTAGTTTTTTTTTTCTATACAAAAAAAAAACTATATTTGATATTCTAATAGAATCAAAGTATACAAAAATAACATATTGAAAATTACTAGACCAGTATACATAGACTATTATATAAAAACCACTTACATAAACTTCCTAACAATGTTGGAGTATCATAATAACATAAAGGTAATATATAGATAAATACATGTGTAACCTCACCATAATATCATATCGATAGACAAAAAGTCCCAAATCCAAATATATAACCAACAAACATCTCAAAACAACTGATAGGATGAGACATATGCCACATAACCATGAATAGATTCTTCGATGAAGATAATGCCCTCTGGATATGACAGTGCCTTCTTTAACAAAAAATATGCCTCCCCATTGAATTCTCTGAAAATGTGACAAAGGATATATCTCTACAAAGGTCTCCTACAAATCCATGATCCTGAGCATCCACCGATCCAAAAGAGAAACCTGTAGTCTGCAATTGTTTCTTGCCTAGTCAACAATCTACTTGGAATCACCTGCTACCTGCAATGAATCAATATTCTTGTCACGAGCAACAAACAAAAGTGCCCACAGAGCTACTAGTTCTTCCCTTGTACTTGTACTATGGTGACAACCCATTCAAAACCTAAGGACATGACCCTCTTCTAAAACCAATAAACCACTAGCCCCAACTCTCTCTTAATTTTCATGGGAGGCTCCATCAAAGAAGCCTACAGGTGTAGCTTCTAAAAAGACAGGGGGGAGAAGATGTCTAATCTTCTAAGGTTTGGGATCCCTAGTCCATTCTTTGTACGAACCAGAAATGGAGAAAACCATATATTTAACATTGGGAGGAACATTTTCAAGAGGACCTTAAATCTATGTATCCAAATGTTCCATATAACAAAACCAAGCAAAGACTTGTGAAAGGGAACATCAGCTCTCCAAGAGTCAAAACTGGAAATTAATGATCATGAAAACCAATTACCAATAATTCTCAAAATATTCCTTACCTCGTCCCACACAAACTTGGAAAACTCACACTGAACAAGGAGGTGAGAGGTGTTCTCAGTATAATTTAAATAGAGGGGACACACACTAGGACCAGTTCCCCCTCTTTTCAAAAGATTATCCTAGGTGAGAATTTATTTTCCAAATCAGGCCATACAATTTTTTTTTAATCTTGAGTGGACAATGCCATTTCCAAAAACTATGATGCCACCAACCACTACTAACTTGAAACTAAGAAAAGAGTGCATCATAAGCCAATTTAGTACATACAACACTTGTAGCATGGTCCCATGACCAAACCGAAGTATCCTCCATATCCCCTAAGTAGATCCCACAACAATGTAATCCTTTAATAAAACAAGACCATTCAGTACATAAATCTCCATGAAGACCCAAATCAGATGCATCAAGCCATCTTCGAAAAGAGAGGGAATCACTAACATTCTTACAGGCGTGACTCAGAAAATGGATACCAGCTAGCTTAAGAACATTCACAAGAGGGCCAGAGAGCTTATAGAAATCTGCTCCACCAATGAAGGGGTCTAGTCCACATAACACTTTGTTCCCATTTCCAAATTGCCAATCCAACCACTCCCCTATAACATGATAATCATTTATTAATATCTTCCAGACATTAGACACATATCTTCCTGAGTGACCTCCAACTCTACACCAAGCCTCTACCGATAATTTTTTTAAATATTTTTCCTAACCACTTCCACCCACAATCCGTCTAAGAAGAGGCAACTCCATATACTTTTAGCAACAAGTGCCTTACTAAACATTAAGATATTCTTCAACCCCCACCCTCCCATGGGATTAGGAGAGGCAAGCCTGTCCCAACTAACTAAATGAAAAGACTACCTCTTCTTGTTTTCAGACTAAAGGAAGGAGAAGCATTTTTTCCTAACCTTGTCCAAGATTGATTTAGGGATATTAGCAAGGGATAACCAATATATAGAGATATTCTCCAAAATTGATTTTGTAAGGATGAGTCTCCCACCAAGAGACAACCACCTAAAAGACCAGTTTTCTAACTTTTGGTCCACCGTTTTTAGCAGATAGCCCCAATCCTCTTTTGTGTAATGATTGGGCTTAAAAAAATATCCCAAATACCTGCAACCATCATCCAAGGGTTGCATTTTATAGGGGAGGATCCCATATATCTAGGCTTTGGAATCATCATCAACCCTGTTCTCCAAAAAAATAGACTTAGAAACACTAATTTTCATCCTTGAAGCTTCAAAAAACAAGGAAAGAAGATCCTTAAAAAAAAACCATTCCCCAAAAGTGCCCTTACCAAATAGAAGGACATCACCTACAAACAGGATATGAGTGATACTAATCCATTATGAGATCTTAACACCCCCAATTATACATTCCAATCTGGATTTCTCAATAAGCTTACTCAAACCCTCCACAACCAGTAAAAAGAAAAGGGGAGATAGGGGGAAGCCTTGTCTCAGTCGCCTTGAGCTAGTGAAAAAGGCAGAATGGGCCCCATTAATCAACACTGCAAAGTTGGTTGAAGACACACATGCCATAATCCAGTTAGTGACCTCCAAGGGGAGACCAATTTGAAATGACACCAATATGAGAAAGGTCCAATCAACTCTATCATAAGCCTTTGACGTAAGATCCAACTTTAACACCATGGCCTTCATTTTCTTAGACTTAATAGAGTGAAATCCTTCTTGAGCGGCACCAATAACATCCAATATCTGTATTTTATACAAGAAACCAAATTGTTTCTTTGTAACACAAAGGGAAATATTTTCCTTTATTCAGGAAGCTATAATTTTAGAGATCAATTTATAAATCAAATTACAACAAGACATAGGCCTGAACTCATCAAAAGAGGAAGGATGAGATATTTTTGGAATTAAAGCTAAAAATATAGCATTCAAGACTCTAGAAACCTTACCCAATAATTTTGATTCATTAACCATAGCTAGCAGCTCAGGACCCATCATGTCAAAGAACACTAGAAAGAATTTGACAGTCCACCCATTCGGGCTAGGGTTCTTTGATTTTGCAAACCCATACATAACATTTTTTATCTCATCCAGGGGTATAGGATCCCCAATGCTACAACCATCCTCATGAGAGAACAACCTGGGATAATTTTGAATAACCCTCATTTGACTAACTATAGAAACATCTCCAGAGTCTCTAAATAAGGAACTGAAATGTGAAATAACAACATTTTCTAGATCTGTCCCTAGAAATGGAGATATCATCAGGTCCCTTGAGTTCCCAAATGGAGTTAATGATTCTTCTCCTTTCAGCAAATTTATGAAAAAAATAGGTATTCTTGTCCCCGTGAGACAACCATATAGCTTTGCTCTTAAGCCTCCAAGATTCTTCCTCAAACCTCAACAATTTTTCTTTTTGATCTAAAAGAGAGCTAATTACATCCTTGTATTCATCCTAGAGAATACCATTCTATGCATTCTGGAAAGTAACATGAATCTTATGTTCCACCTCCACCAACTTAGCCTTAAGATCCTTCTTTTTCCTTCTTTCCCTTGCTATAACTTCTGACTTTAGTGCTTTCAGCTTTGACACCAGGGATTTCATAGGATAAGGAATCCCAACCACATCCAAATTTGTCCACTTATCATGGACAAGATCAATAAACTCCCTTCCCTCCAACCAACCATGATTAAACTTAAAAGAGAAATTAACCTTTTCAATAACAACTTCCAACTGAAGGATAACAAGCATATGATAATAAATATCCACGTTCATTATCCATGACCTATAATGACTAATGTTACTTAGAAGACCTTAAGGAACATAAAACCGATGTAGCCTTTTTGAAACCCTTTCCTTTCTAGCACTATCATTCCTCCACGAAGGGATAAAAGGGTTAGGGAAAATGTCAATCAAACCTTCTTCTAAAAATAGGTCATTGAAGAAACTAGTAAGTATATCACTTCTATCTCTAGAGCCCAAAATATCCCTATATGAAATGGTGAAGTTCATATCACTACCAAAAATAAGATTCTCCAGGGACAGAACACCATCCACCTTTAAGCCTTCCCAAAAAACCCGCCTATTGGAATAGGGCCCATAGCAGTTAACAATACTCACCACAATTTCCAAGTCTTTTTCCCTTCCAACCAACAGGATACCTGCAACAAACAAGTAAAGGGAAAAATTTACGATTAGAGGGTTCCAGGAAGCCAATAACCCCCCTGAATGACCAAGAGAATCAATTGTGCAAACCTCCCAACCTGGAAGAGCTTTGGCAAAGACTTCACAGGACTTTTCACCAACCGTCACTCGCTCTTGAATGAGAACATCATCATGATTTACTGATTGAAAAATTCTACAAACGACCATAAATTTGGGATGCTCCCCCACTCCCCTCACATTTAGAGAGACAATGATCATTTATTTTCCCTAGCAAGAGCCTTTTGTGCTCTAAGGGCCCCTCGACTGCCAGAAGAAGTTCCAACCGAAGCCTCATCTCCATAAACCTTACCAAAACACTATGAATATTGAGATGAAACTTCCCAACTACCACCAGGATCAAGGACACTCGACATAGATCCCTTCTTGGACCTTTGGACCTTAATTCTCTCTAAATTATAAAGAGTGATTTTAAAGGTAGTTTCCAAATATTTTTCCCCACTCTAGCCATTTATCGACCTCTTAGGATTAGTGCCATCAAAAATTTGTAAAGGTTTCTTCATGAGAATATATTTGAAAGAGGGAACAAAAAAATTGATAACATCCTCCAACTCTTGGGAATCATAGTGATCATCTTGAGCTTCACCCTCCCCCCTCACGCTAGGAGAACATGACTCCAATGAGATATTAGGGTGGAAGTCCCAAGAAATACATGTCATCTGTTCCCCACTTGGATTACCCCCCCCAAAAAAAATCAAGCAAGCCACCCCCCCTCCCTGGCACACCATCAGAAGCCAACTCACGGGAAGGATTTGATGAATACTGATTGTGTTGGGGATCTCCCACCCCCCTGTCTACATATGAATCTACTACCCTCTTTATAACTGAATCAATGACCCTAGGAGTAACTTCCAAATTTTTTAATAGGTCCACTTCTTTAAAAAAAAGAGAGCTAAAAATATAGGGAACAAGCTCTTGAATCTTACCGATCAAAGAAGAAGAAGTTTCCATTGGAGCAGCTTCAAAAGGGCCCGATCCCCGCGAGCCGCCCAAAATAGGAAAAAATTCACTTCCAACTGGAGTATCTTTCTATGTGTTTATTGAATGAGACACTTTCAATGGAATAGAATTCCAAGAACTAGGTTCTGCACGCTTAACCATTGACCACAAATAGTCTGCCTTCAAATTCCCAGTCTACCTACATGATATGCACCGGAATGGAACCATCCAATAATCCATCCTCTGTATAAAAGAAAATTATGTCCAGACAATCTCCAATTCCTCGAGAATCCCCTAGATAATATCAATCTCCACTAAAATTCGTGCCACTATTTTATCTTTTGATGTAAATGACCTCTTGTGCACATAAAGAAACCTACCTAGGTCATTTCCAATAGCCATACAAGCCTCCAAGTTCCAAAATTGTAAAGGGATCCCAGTAAGAAGTACCCATAGGTGATGGAAATGTGTCTTCTCTCTCGCTAGATCAAACGAATAATTCCACCTCTTCAACATTAAACTGGAAACCCCACACATCTAGAGCCCTCCAAGAATCCTCTATGTGTCCACACCATTCCAAAAATGGAAGAAGAACCAGCCTTTGAGCAAGGATTCACAGATAGGAGTGTAACCTGGAACTGGATTCCATACCTCTTCGAACCAAACCCCAATATCCTTATGGGCTAGAACCCAATAGCTAAATTTTCCAACCAATGTCGTAGATGACATATGAACAACATCTTCCATTCCAACCTCCCAACCCAACACTGAGACTTGTTTTTTAGCATGCGCCTTTAAGGTTTAACTCCGTCCTCTATCCCTAAAGTCCCTACTCCACCTAGCCATAGCCTCTTCATCCACCTACAGAGCCTCTGTCACATCAAGCTGAACCACCACATAAATGATCAGTTCTCCCTGCACCGAAGCCTCCTGAAAATTGATATCTTCTACATTACACTGAGAAGTGAAGAAGATAGGTACGTAGCAAGCATAAGCATCCTCACTTTCTATCTGTCCACCATAAGTCCCAGTTATCTCCGAACATGAATGAACGATACAATCCACAACCAAGGAAGTTCCCTCCCTTTGTTGGATCTAAATCTTCCTAAACTCCCCATTAGACTGTAAAATTCCCTTCTATCCCACACCTCCTCATCATAGGGATCCATGAGGGATTCCAAATCATCCTCAAGCCGTGAAAAATCCATCCAGGTGGATGCCAAATCAACACCACAGATAAGGCTTACCACTAGCTAAAATCCACCTGTAACCTTGAACGCCAAAGGGGACTGAAACACACAATTCCAGTAAAAAACATGAGCGCCACCAAAATGATAACACACCCTCTACACTCATCCCACTCTCGTAAAACAAACTCCAATTGAACCACCTCAAGGCTAGTCAGACCCAAACCAAAAATACTTGCCCCAAAGTCTAAGTTAACACCAAACACAAAGAGGCTCAACGAGATTCTCTACCTCTAATGCTCCATCAAAACAAAACTAAGTCAAGAGAGTTTGATAGAAAGCGCACTTACCACCTTCCAAATCCGATTCACACTCCCTAGAATCCCCAAACTGCCAGCAATCACACCCCGAGTTGAACCCTAGCCTTCCCATTCTTGCACCATCCTGCTTTGGAGAGAGAGAAGCTAGTTCCACCATGCTTAAGAGTTAATTAGTACTTTGTTGATGGAAACTCTCCCAACCATAAAAATAGCACTTGCCACTCAAGCAATTTCTCAACTTGAGAATGGAACATATACAAAGTTTAAGAGAATGTATCAAAATTTCCAAATTGCATAGAGAGTAGAGGAGATGATATTGGATATATACTCATCTAGAGTAGAGTTGAAAGGTGTGTCTTCATTGCTATGGATTTGGGTTGTTTTCATACTTCGAACAATTGGATAAGTGGGGATCTTCTTTATTTGGGTTGTCTCAAGATCACAATAGCATTCAAAATTCTCATACATTGAGTTCACATACATTAAGTGAATATCACAATAGCATTCAAAATTCCTTGAGGAATAGAATCCTTAGGTATCATAATATTCCTATGAGTATACCATTATTTTGATTGTTAGTAAAGGATTTGCATTGAAAATGTTGATGGAATCATACCCAATTCATCAAAATCAATGGTTGTTGACCATGTATGCTTATGAGATCCAAACTATGAATTAGATGGACGATAGTTCCAAGAACAAAGGTCCAAGTTCGTAGGGATTTTTTTTAATGGTCGTAAATGAGACTTTTTTGTTGTGTTTTAAAAAGGGAACTTAGACATAAGAGGAACAAGAGAAGGATTCTACATTGGGGATTTTTAGTTTCCTATAAAGTCAAGCGTGAAATAGGCCAAGTATTATTACTAATGAATTCCAATGGAATAACATAATGGGTGGCACGTGACACTATATACAGGGGTTTTAGGTCCCAATAAAATGGGTTCTCTTGGCATTTCTCTTTTCAAGCCTAATCTTACCATCACATCAGTTTACAAGGATTTTGTTTAGGACCTAACTAGATTTGGATACCTTTTCATAAAAAATTTAATGAAGAACAATCTTGAAAATGAAATCCTTAGTCTATCTAATAATCACTTAAGTTAACCCAAGGGATATTTAAAGGTATCCATCTTATTAGAAATGATGTTGAGTAGTTGATTAATGGGAATTTTGTTGATAATTTCTTTGTTACTATTATTGAAGGTCATAGATCTTAATATTCTTCAAGGTCATAGGTCTTTGGAGAACAATATGGATTCCTTATATACTTTTTATTTGTATCTAATTCTTGCATTTAGTAGGCTAGATATTAGTGTTACAACCAAATATAGAACCAAATTCCTAGATGGATTAAAATATAGGGATGATTGTGATGGGCACAAAATATTTAAGGTATCTTATTCAAAATTGAGTGGCTTGGGTTCTTATTAAGGGGCACCCCTTGTCAATATCTAAAGGTAGCCAACTAGTGAACAACCACATTATTAATTACTCCTTCCCCACTTTATTAGAGGAGGACATCCTATATAATAATATGGACTATTTGCATATTGCTTGTTAAAGCCTCAAGTTCCAAGCTCCAAATGGACATAACCCAATGGTTTCTTCTAATTCAAAGTAATCTTTTAGATAGTTGGTGGGTCAAGGATGGACCTCTATTTAACTTTGGCATTTATTGAAATTCTTAAGGATTCCATTCACTTTTCATGCATCACCCAAAGAGTGTGGGATGCATTACTTCAAAGGGTACATGAGAAAATTGAGTATAGATGGATTATAGATCCCATGAATCTTACGATCAAGTTCTACATATGCACTAAGGTGTTAGGAAATACTCATGCTTATTACTTTGTGTGTTTGGTTTCTACAGCTAGAGCCTATTAATAATTAGAAAAACTTCTTAGAAAATGCTTGTGAGCTAACTCTAATGTAGAGAAGTGATTATGTAGAGTAAAGTCAAGCCTTTGTTATGTACTCAAGGATTATGGTGGAATGAGAATCATCTTCACCTACAAGAGGGAATATATCCTATGCATTAAATGGTTAATCATGTAGTAGAAGGACGTGAAGAATGGAAAATCCCATTAAGGAATTACTACCTATGGATCCCCTTTAGGCCAAAGAGTTTGGAGAATGTGCATCTATAGACCCTTTTGATTACCCCCATCTCTATCTTCACCAAAGAAACCTTTATTTCCAAAATCATATGAAAATCACAGGATGCCATTAAGCAAAAATGGATTTTAAAAGTTACACTTTATGGTTTGGCATGTTTTCAATGACATAGACATTGTTGTTTACCAATAGTCCTATATGAAGGAAAACCCTTGGGAGAGGCGGGGAATTTTTGGCCAAGAATATTTTGAACAAATGCATTAAAATGATTGGTGGTCTATATGATTCTTAGGAAAGATATTGGAAGTGATGGATGCCCCTTAAGGATGGGATAAATTTTAAATAACTTTAATAATTTTATTATTGACAAAATTTAGAGTCTCATTCCAAACAATATTTTCCTCAAGGATGATCTTCTAGAGTTGCAAACTAGGTGGCATGTCTAGAGTGTAGAAAAATAATGATTGATAAACCTATGCAAGAGAAGAAATGTGAACAATTATTCCTAAGAAAAATAGAAGGAACAATATCACATACACAATACATAATATATTTACCCTAGGAACCCTTAATTGATAAAATCAACAAACTTAGAGTCACACTTATTTCTCATTGTATTTAAAAAACAATTCACAACACAATATTTGGGTATTTTGTAAACTCATTTAATCCTAACCCATTAACCAAGATCAAAATACAATGGGTGTAAAAACCATGGTCCAAAAAACCACCCATAATAGAACCAATTTTTTTGTCTCAAGGGCTCTACTTCCAAGACCCCTTAGTGGTGTTAAGATGCATAATCTACCACCAAATAATACAACACATACCCAACAATATCCCATTTATTTAATTCTTTTAATAAAGGAGTCTTGGCATACAAAGAATCAATTGTTTAGAGAAATGAAGCCCATTAATTCTTTGCACCAAGAAAACTTCTTAATAGGAACAAACTTTATAAATGAGTCCACAACATTATTCAAGGTATTAATATTCTCCAACAATACCTTGTCATCCTCAACCATGTTTCTCAAAAAATGATATTGCACATCAATATGCTTCATCTTATCATGACAATAAGGGTTCTTTGCCATAAATATTTCACATTGATTGTCATAATCTACCATTACAACTTTATGTAAGAAACCAACATCTAAACACAACCTATGAAATCATACAACTTTCTTACTTTCATGAGTGTTTTCCATATACCCAACTTTTATAATTGAGAGTGAAACAACAACCCACCTCTTGTTAATTCACCCAACCACTGCACCGAATAGGTTAAACACAACCACTTATGGATATTAAATGATTAAGATCTCCCATCCAATTTGCATCCACAAACCATTTACATATACCATATTATTTGGTATAAGTATTCCTTGGTAGAAAATTGTGTAATATGAAGTGCCATGCAAATATATGAAGATCCTCTTTACAAAAAAACAATGTTTCTTCCCTGGGTTTGACCTATATCTACTCATAACTTCCCACTACATGGGAAATATTTGGTCTTGCGTAGACCATGGCAGACATCAAACTTCCAACATCACTTGCATAAGGAGTTTGACACATGCCATCAACATCCATTTGTGTATTGTGACACTATTCTATAAATAACATTAATCCTACAAGAATAAGAGTATTAACAAGTTTACATTCTTGTATTTTGAACCTATCCAATATCATCTCAACATATTTCCTCTAATTTAACCATATTTTCCTATTTTAATCTCTTTTCATTTCCATGTCAAGAACAAAATTTACAAACCCAAGATCCTTCATGTCAAACTAGGATGACAATTGAGATTTAACCTTCTTCATTAC
Organism: Larix kaempferi; assembly: GCA_027924585.1. Lineage (NCBI taxonomy): Eukaryota > Viridiplantae > Streptophyta > Pinopsida > Pinales > Pinaceae > Larix > Larix kaempferi. Next base: position 24,002,273 of record BSBM01000887.1, read on the forward strand.
TTCATTATTATTTCCAAGTAGCAACATATAATATTGCAATAGCAAAATCATCAACAACCAATTTCATATACACAAATTAATAAAATTTCCTTTATGAAAATTGAAGTATCAAACTTCTGATGCCACATCCTTGGTGATTTCTTAAGGTGAAAGAGGGGCATTTTCAACCTACAAATAATGCCCTTTTTTCCTTCAAATTTTTTTAGTTGTAACATATATATTTCTTCTTCTAGTTCATCATGTAGGAATTTTGTCTTAACATCTATCTATTCTACACCAGTATCGAAAGCAATAGTGATAGACAAAAAAAGAGAATGGAAGTTAACTTAGCAACAACAAATAAGTTCTCACCAAAATAAATTCCCTCCACTTGGGAATACCCCTTTCTGAGCTTTGAACTTCTCCACATTTCCTTTTGTGGTATTGAAATGATTCTTGAACACCCATTTGCTACCAATCGTTTTTCTTCTAGTAGGCAACTTGACCAAATTGCATGTCACATTTTTGTCCAAGGCCTCAATTTCTTTAATCATGGATTTCTTTCATAATTTACTTTCCTTTATATAAATACCCCCCCTAATAGCACAAAAATAAAGTTCACACTACCTTTCTATTTTCCTTCATTCTCAAAATGATATTCTTGTGGTTGGGGTCTAAGGTTCTTCCTCATCTAGTTCATCTTCTTTCATTGAGTTAGATTCTCCATCTTCCAACTAAAACTGGATCTCTTTTTGTTCTTCCTCATTTAGTTATTCTTCCTACTTTTGAGGATTTTCAGCCTCTCTAAAGATTACATCATGACTATAAACAATCTTGTTTCTTTCTAGGTTCCAAATATTGTAGCCTTTTACCCCACTTCTATATCGAATGAAGATACAATTCTCTTTTTTATGGTATATCTTGTTTTTTCTTTTGAAACATGCACATAAGCATCACAACCAAAAACTCTAAGATGTTTAAGATAAGGTTTCTTACCAATCCACGCCTCCTACATAGTTTTATCAACAATATGACATGGGTGATCAATTGATTAAGTAATCATGGAGTCCCTATTGTATCTTCTCGAGATTCTTTTTCTAAGAATATATAACTAAGTATACTTCTTTCTTTTTCCATCAACGTCCCCTTCATTCTCTACACAACTACATTATGTTGGGGTTTTAAGAGTTTTATTTTCCTTGTTATTATATACTACTTAAAAAACTACTCTACTACTCTAATTCATTTGAGCAAAAATCTCCACCATACAACACCATCATCTTCTTCTATTTCTAGTTTTCTACAAGTGCCTTAAATTTGAGCAAAACTCTTGACCATTCAACATCAAGTTAATTTAATTGAGAACCTCAAATTTCTATTGAAGGAAACATATCCATATTTTCCTCAATAAATCATCTATAAAGGAAACATAAAATAGAGAATTTCCTAGTGGCAAAATACTAAGGCATGGGTCCAAACAAATCACTATCTATCAATTGTAAAATACCATCTACTTTAGTAGCACTTGATAGGAAATTTACTTGGTTTCTTTTACCATATACATAATGTTCAAAGATATACAAAATGTAAGGAGCAATTAAAAAATTCTCTAACCATACCTTTAGTATACAAAGATTGAAGCTCTTTCTCTCTAGTATGTCCCAAGCTTTGGTGCCAAATCATTGTCTTATTTTGATAAAACATAGAGGTTCTTCCTATTAATTTTCATTGCCCACCTCAGGAACAACATAACTATTGCTTTAATCCTTAGTGATTTCCTCGAACTTATAAAATGTTCCGATCTAAATTCCTCTTGCCAACACCATTTCTTGTTAAACCATGTTCCAACTATCATTTTTAAATATTACAGGCATGCCTACAACACTAATATTACTTATAAATCTTAGGTTTCTAGCCAAACATAGAATATGAAAAACCTTAGGTATGGTTCTAACCCTTTCAACTTTAGGAATCATCCAGACCCTTCCATGTCATATGCTCTTAGTTGTCAAGTCATATACTATGAAGACAACACCTCCACCATACTTTCCATATTCATAAATCCACTACTGCACCAAGAAAACCAATAGACTTAGAACTACACTTCTTTCTCATTGTATTAATAAATTAGTTCATAATACAATATTTATGTATGTTGTAGAATCGTTCAACTCTGATCCACTAATTGAGTTTAGAATACAATGGGTATTAAAACCATGCGCTAAAAATCCACCCATAACATACCCAAAAAAATTGTATCGAGGTGTCCTAACCCCTTTGGTCATGTTGGGATTCACAATCTACCTACCTACCTATATATATATCCTAGCCGACCAATACAGACAATACTAATATAACAATAGAAATGTAATGTCACAATATATAGGGATTAAAATGCTCCTCCACTTCAAATAAGTGTTTTCCTCAACACTTGATTAATTCTAGATGTTTCTACTTGAAGAACTCATCTTCCCATGTTGCCTATTCTCTTGACAAGTTCTTCCACTTGATGAGGTACTCAGTAATTGCTTGATTTCATAGTTTCTTGGTCCTTGTGTCAAGGATTGTTTCAGGTTCTAGTACCAATTTCCCTTCTTTATAAATCTTTGATAAAATAGTATGGGCTAGGATCATGCAACCAATTACCTTTTTTAGGCAAGAAACATGGAAAACTAGATGTACATGTGAAGATGGAGGCAACTCCAATTTGTAATCCATACTTCCAATCCTTTGCAACAACTTATAAAAATCATAGTACTTGGTTTCTAATTTATTGTCATTCTTTTGTTGCTTGAGGGACATTTGTTTGTATGGTTGTAACCTCAAAAAACCCAACCCCTCACTTAAAATTTTCTTTCACTGTGATGTTGATCTACTTGTTGTTTCATCCTATTTTGTGCTATAACAAATTTATATTTCATCAATAGTTAGAGGACATCTTGTTGGTGTTCTCCATGATCCTCCATTGCTTGAAACTTAGATTTATCTTTCAAGTATGATGTTATGGAAGGAGGATGATAGCCATAAAGTGCCATAAATGGTGACATTTTTGTTGAAGCATGGAAATATGTGTTGTACCACCATTCTTCTAATGGAAACCACTTGACCCATTGTATTCATTTATCATATGCAAAACAATGAATATACCCTTCTAGACATTTGTTCACAATCTCGGTTTTCCCATTAGATTAAGGATGGTAGGAGCAGCAGTGAGCCAACTGAGTTCCCAAACAATAAAATATTTCCTTCCAAAAATTAGCAATGAAAATTGGATCTCTATCACTTACAATAATCTTGGGGATTCCATGTAGTTTCTGAATTGATTCCTTGAATGTTTCAACTACCGTAGTTGTTTTAAAAGGATGAGAAAGAGAGCGAAAATGGGCATATTTTGTGAGTCAATCCACTACTACCATTATGACTGTCTTTTGTTTTGACTTTGGTCAACTTGTAATAAAATACATTGAGACCTCTTCCCAATTTTGACTTGGTATGGATAATAGTTGTAGAAGACCCATTGTCTTGATTGTCTCTCATTTGTTTTATTGGGAAACCAAACATTCTACCACAAACTTTTGGACATCATTTTTAAAACCTTCCCAGAAAATATCCTTCTTGATCCCGTGGTATGTTTCCAAGAACCTTGAATGTCCTCCTATAAGAGAAGTATGCAATTTCAAAAGAACCTTTTGTTTGAGATGAGAATTCTTACATAAACATAGGTGATCTTGGTACCATAGTGAATCATTCTTTCACACAAATTTATGTAGTGAATTAGGGTCTCCTTGTAGTTGTTGAATTATATTACATGCCTTCTAGTCCTGCTTCCTTTCTGTCCTTTCTTCTTCTACTTGATCAAATTGCATAATGGAAATAGCACAAAGTAAGCCCTTAGCATCATCTTCTTTTCTTTAAAGTGCATTTTCCACCACATTCTGTTTTCCTTATTTCAAAGTCACTTTCCACTATTAAGGCTTTTGTGAAGTTAGGCGTGGATAATACAGGAGTTGTACACATAGCCACTTTAAGTTTTTCAAAAGATTTGATTGCTTCTTGAGTCCAAGAGAATGCCTCCTTTTTGAATAACCTTGTTAGAGGTACTTCTATTTGACCATAATTCTTGATAAACTTGCAGTAGTAGCTTGTCAATCCTAAGAACCCTATAATATTCTTCACAGTTTTGGGAATTGGCCATTTCATGATAGTCTTAATTTTGTTAGGGTCCACTTTTATGCCTTTTGTGAGATACAATATGAACCAAATATTCAACTTCCCGAACCCCAAAGGCACACATAGAAGGCTTGGCATACATTTCTTTCTATTCCAAAAGTTGTAAGACCCTATCGACATGTTGTACTTGATCTTCCCAAGATTTTCTATAGATCAATATATCACCAAAACTTATAAAGACAAATTTTCTAAATAAGGGTTTAAAAATAGAATTCATCAAGATTTGAAATGTGGAAGGTGTATTTGTAAGGCCAAATGGAATCACCAAAAAATCATAATGACCTTGATGTGTTATGAAGGTTGTTTTCAGAATGTATTCTTTCATCATTATGATTAGTTTTTGGTCCAACCTATGGTCAAAGATGGACACCAAATTAACCAAATCAATTTCTTTCCACCCCCAAATAAATGGATGGCCATAAGTAGTCAATGGATGAATATATATCTTGAGAATGCATAACTCCAAACATCTACACACATGGGATGAGAGCCTTCCTTATGATCAACAAAACTACAATAAAGCCCTGCATAGCTCTATTGGCCACAACCCTTTCAAGTCATCTTATTGAGCTCTCTATAGTTTGGACACATACACCATGAACCTTCCTTTTTATGAGCCATCACCACGAGTTCAGAGAAAACATGTTGATTGGGTTGAATGATGCCTACATATAAAATTTCTTGGAGCATATTTTCAATTTAAAGTTTTTGTGCATATGGGTGCCTAGAAGGTCTAATGTTAGGTTCTACACTTCCTAGTTTCAAGTGAATAGCATGGTCATGATCCTCAGTAGCTGGAAGACCTTTAGGAATTTCTCCAAATACATTAGAATTATTGTTAATAACTTGTTGGAGATTCACTGGAATAGAGGATATAGATGCTTGAACATCTAGCAAGCACAATTGTCTAATTAATCCATAATGTCCCTTTTTTAGAAATTTTGTCATGATGTTAGAGATTTCCACTTTAAAGGGTTTCCTAGAATACCTCTAAGTTCAATTTTGTTTCCTTTTGAAGAGAATCTCATTAAAATTTCCTAAAAATTAATAACCATTGTTCCCAATGATTGTAGCCACTAGACCCCTAGTACAACATCAACACCACCCATTTGGATTGTAATCATTTGGACTATCCAATAAATACTCCCCTATTGTAAGATTAATACTATGGAACTTCACTGAAAATTTTATGGTACCTCCATCTGCAATCATTACTTGAAATTCTAGTGTTGGATATACAAAGCGATTGAGAAGTTTGACTAATATGCAATTAATGAAGTTATGGGTACTACCAAAATAAAGAAACCTTATTAAATTTTTCTTTTTGATATATCCTTATATATTGAGAGTTTGGAAGAGTTCTAATGTTGTCCAATGCATGGAATGATATGGTTGGAGTAGTATCTTCTAGATCTACCTCTTGAGACTGTTCTAGTTTTGGATCATCTTCCTCTTTACAGTAGGCTATGTAGAATAATTTATTCTCACTACACTTATGCCCTTTACTCTACTTGATGTCACAGTTGAAACATATTCCCTTTGATTTTCTTTCCTCCACTTCATAAGGAATCAAACTTGTAGGGTGATTGAGGTTGGAGGAGGAAACATTTCCCTCTCTATAGGTGTTAGTAACAGTTCTTCTAGTAGCTACTTTTTTACTTTCAACTTTCCTTGCCAAAATAAAAGTATTCTCCAATGATTTAGGTTCAATTAGACGTACCTCGTGTTGAATGCTCTCCTTTAGAGTGCCCATAAAGATATCCATAAAATTTTCCTTTGGAATATTCTTCACTCTAAAACTCAACTTCTAAAATTGGTCAATGTGCTCTATAACTGGACCTTTTTGCTTGAGATTTATTAATTGGATAAATAAGGTGTTGCTCATAATATCCCTATAATGTGCTATCGATTCTTCCATAAATACATACCAAGAAAGAATATATTCCCTTTTATGGTCACATAACCATGTGTACCATACAAATTGAATGGGATTTAAATATAAGGATGCAATAGTTACCTTTTGTAAAGTTGGCACATGGTGTAGATCAAAGAATTGCTCCATCTGGAATATTCATGCTATTGGATCATTCCCATAAAAATTTCTCATATCAATATTTGGAATGAAGTAGTCCCTTGGTTTTTAATTGAACCCATGCTAATGTGGATTATCAATTCTTGGGGACTCGAACTCCTTATTCTCTAATTGTTTCTCAATTTCCTCAACATGTGACTGGAACAAGTCCCTCTAACCATCTTCTAGAGGTGTTGACTTATCCTTCACTAGTTCTTTCATCATGCTTTTAAGCTTCTTTTTGAGGTCTTGGATATCCTATTTTAATGATTAGAATTCAACCTTTTTTACCATATTCATGATGTTCACCTTTCTAAGCTTTGTATCTTCCATGTGTTTTACCTTTTTCAGCAAGATTAGACATCTCAAAGTTCACTTCATGATGTTTGTCTTGTGTCATAGTTGATCCTTCATGAGTTTTAATGGACATATAAACTTTTGCTCCACCTATTTCCATTTAATACCATTAATATATACCATATTTATTCTATATTTCCTCTTTATCACACCTTTTGAATAAACTAAAATAGATACTCCAATCAAAAGTTATGAAAGTTTCAAGTTAACATACCTTGCAAAATACAATTTGTAGGTTGTCTTGGTGGTTGAACTTGATCCTAAATTATATTTGAAATTTCATCTCCTCTAAGTCTTAAATTTCATCATGTAGTATCCTGGTATGTGTTCTCTACAATTCCATAGGTTTGACCCAATTCTAATGTGCCTAGAGAGAGTTATGGTAAATTTTCCAAAACTAGTTGTTTTTGTCCCTATTCAGAGGGAGAACTTGTACGACATGCCACATGTACAATTGTCCTTAAATGATTCTGAAAATTGTACCACAAATACTATGGACTATATTATTCCTAATGCAACAAGTCTCACTTCATTTGGATCGTTCAAGCTTCAAATATAACAATTTTACCCATAACACATGTTTAATACTAGTTCTCGAACTAGTAAAAATCCCTAAATTCCACAAGGTATAACTCCAAATATGTAATGAATCAGGACCCGAAATTTGTAACACATATAGTTCGCTATGTCCTATGAGAATCCTCCAAGTTTCATTGTCTGAAACGTCACCCAAAAAATGTTATGGAATATATTCCAAGATGACTCATTTAGGAAGCGTCGAAGTTTTGATACCAAATGTTATGCACCAAATTTTCCGAAAGAGAATAAAATAAGAAAGAGATAGTGATGCAATGCCTTGAGAATGAAGAAAGAGATGAATAAGTAGCCTCTTTGAGGGGAAACCTCCTTATACAATTTACTAAATACATAAGACAAGATGAGATGATCCTAAAGATAGGTATCCTTGGTATATATATAGGAGACAAAGGGTGCAATTATGATTATAGCCAACCATACAATTACAATTATGGTCCTAGATGAAAAATAAAGACAATACTAATATAAAAATAGAAATGTAATGCCACAATATATAGGTCTTAATAGATTTGGTGACTCAATTCTAAGAAAATAACTCGGCTCTATGCACTGAATCCCATTAAAAAATCCCCTTTGGAATCCAAAAAGGCCTGTTTTACTTGGTCCTTTATTCATTGAGACCTACCCATTAGGAAATGACTAAATTACGTAGGGGTGTCACAACGCAAATGCTAATTGTATAGAAATAAGGAAACCACTAATATCCTCTTCAAGTTTTGTAATTTTACCATATTTTCCTTAGATCAAGCCTTTAAAATTTGTAGTTAGTTTCTCTCATTTCCCACTATCTCAAATTTATCCCTCCTAAGGGACATGCCCCCATGATCAATTGAGGTTCAGACAACATGGAAAATGATTAGAGTGGATAACTTGTATCACAGTTTGGAAATAAGAGTGAATTTATGTTCACAAATGTAATGCCTTGCACATATTTTACCTAGCATGATGGATCCATAATTTATGCCTATCTTCACTTATAGATCTAGGGGCATATGAAGAAGTTGAAGTTCAATATGGTGTATCTACACTAGTTTCTAGATTTTTGGGTCAAAGTGTGTAGAACCATGAGCAAAGTCATTAATGATGAGCATTTATCAAATTGATCATTTCACTCTCAAGCTTCCATTGGTGGTCACCCTTCTCATAAATTAGGTTAAGATATTCATCAACACTAGGAGTGGTGCATAACCTAGACTCCACAACATGTTCTTGAAATTTCTCAATTTAACAATTTATGCATTGTTCCTTTGGCCATCTCAAATTGTGTTATGTGGAATTTGAACATGGAAACAATGGATGGGATATAGTTATGGTTGTTCAAGTTCCTGCAATAGATGAATCGGGGAAAACTCTCAATGATGAATACCCTTCTATCAATGTAGACACTATACTAGTAGCTTCTTGATATGATATTATGTTGTGGACAAATGGCCTATTGATATTGATATTTGTACTATAGTAATTTTGCTTGTGCAACCTTTGTGGTGAATCAATTTTTTGGCCTTAGCGACACTATTTTTGATATAATGATAGGAAGTTTACTTATTTGTGTAATTCCCATGGTGGATGTCTTTATGGCCCTTATTTATATAAAATGCATATAAATTTAATTAAATATATTAACATATTATGAATCATTTTATCCAAAAAATTGTTTAGTGAATTTTGAAGAAGATGCACTTTTGTTCTATTTTTTCTTTTTTCTTTTTATTGTTAAATTGGTAAGGCCTAGAAGGTTGTGGATGCTTGGGAAAAATAGAAAGGTTGGAATAATGGGAGTAGATCTGTTAAATGTACATCATCACGAGTCATTATCCAAGCCAATCTTGTGCAGCCAGGATTGTGCCTCATGTGTTGAGGTAGGGAGCCTGAGTTGGACTCAGAAACTTGGAATAGATTCTTGAGTTGGACTCAAGAATGACTAAGCCTTCAGTTGTAAAAGGTTATTCCTCATGTGTTGAGGTGAATGCTTTGATGTATCATAGTGATGATGTTGTAAAGTATTGTTGGACAAGGTTCAGGACTTGTGTGTCAAGTCATATTCTCATGTGGACCTCCAGTTATAGCAGGTACCCATGGGGTGGACCTCTAGTTATAGAGGTATATGCTTTGCATGTTGAAGCATTAATGGTGTGTGATGTATTACTAACCATGGTCACTGATTTCTATTAAGTCTCCTTTAGAGGTTGGCCATGTCTAGAGTGAAGTACTTTAGCATATGATCATTTGGTCCGAGAGTAATATAATATGATCAAAGCTTCTGACAAATCTTCTGAGTATAATCTGATATGATGGATAATTAAAGTTAACACATACTAACCATGCATTAAATATAAGAGATAAAGATAAAAGGATAGAGAAAAATATAATTTGAATTGCTCATGAGATGACCAAGTGAACTCAAATTGTTAAGCTTTAGTTAAAGCCACAATGTATGCCTCAATTAATTAAAGAACTCATGGTGGTCACTACAAGTAAATCAATCAGCATGATTTCAGTTAAAGAGAGTTAACTACATGATAATAAAGAATATCTAGTTAACTAAGTGTTATTGCATGGCGTAACAGTTAAACTAAAAGACAACACTTGAGTTGGCACACTTGCATGACGACACTTAATTTAGCCACCTAACTAAGTGGGCAAGATTTTAGTTAAGGGGCGAGTTCATCCTAAGACTCAGTTCAGTGAGTTAATGCACTACATGAGAAGTGGGTGCTCTTATTCATGCAAGATTGATACATCCATATGGAGGGAGAGTTCATCATGAAGTCAGAAAATAAAAATAGAAGCCGATGCATGTGAAGAATGTATAAATATGTTATACAGGATTGATGAATTCAATGTGAAGCGAATTCTCTTCTCCCTTGAAGGAAAGGCTCTTCTCTTTGTGAAGGATAATTCTCCATGAAGGAAATCCGCAATTGTTTCATGTGATGCACCATTATCCATGCAAGCATTCGCTACAGCTTGCATGCCAGTGATTCTTGCTTGTTATTAATGTGTTGGGCACATGGAAAGTTGATACAATTGATCTCTATTCTTTATTGCCGAGTATTCTCTCTTATTTAGCACCTAGGGTGCCGTAAGCAATATGCTATTTTGTAAAAGACATTCTCTGCTACTTATCATAATGATACTTTGAATATTTGTTGGGGTTTTTCATCCTCATTATTTTGAGGGTTTTCCCAGGGTACATCTTGTGTTATGGTTGAATGTTTCATGTGATTGAATGGTTCATTGATTCAAGTATTCAGTATTTCCGCACTTAAAGTTTTAAAGTTCAAAGCTCATCATATTTCCCCAAAATTAACATGATATCAGAGCTCAGGATGTGAAGGAGCTAATTTTTTTCAAGCAAAATTGATCCTACGTAGATCTTGAGGAGTTGATCACAATACTTGAGAGCCATGACATCGATCTCTGTTTGACCAGAAGACCGTCTTGAGGGCACTTCAAATTTCAACACTTGGAAGGAAAGAGTGTTAAACATCTAGGAGGAACATGACTTGGATGGATATGTATCCACTGTGGTGGAGGAGCCTACATCTAATGTAGGGCACATCAACTTCAAGATGAACCAAGCTAAAGACAAACAAATTATCTATGATTCGGTAAAGGATAATTTGATGTCCGTGATCACTTCGTTGAAGACCGTAAAGGAGTGTTTTGATACATTGACAAACCTATATGAGAAGAAGGCCCCGAGTCAAAAGAGGGAATTGAAGAATAAGCTTTGAAACCTAAAGATGGAGAAGGATGAGACAGTTTCCTCCTTCTTCACCAAGATCTCTCAGGTAAGAGATCAGCTTGCTAGTATTGGAGTAGTGGTGGATGAAGATGATATTCTCCAAACCATTGTTGATGGTATTCCATCATCATGGGAGACATTCTTGGCTGCGGTAAATGGCCGAGAGGTACAACCTAACTTTGAAAGGTTGTGGCATGACTACCTCCAAGAGGAGGGGTGAATCCAAATCAAGTCAGTGTGCATCAAAGAAGAAAACCTTTCCCTCATGGCAAGGATGAAGAAAGGCAAGAAGAACTGATCTCAAAAGAAGTTTTCCCATTCAAAGAAGAAGGTATACAACAAGGACTTTGACAAGTTGAAGGTTACATGCTACAACTATGACAAGAAGGGACATTATGCAAGGGAGTGCAAAGAGAAGAAAGATGGAAAAGGAAGTTTTCATGCTTCTACCACTATAGAAGATGAAACTACTCAGAATAATGCACCTGAAGAAAAGGAGACAAGGAGGGAGCATTTCCTTGTCTCAGGACTTTCTAGATCCATCATCACAAGTGAGGACACATGGTTGGTTGAAAGTGGTGCATCCAAACCTATGACTGATTATAAGAGTGCCATCACTGATCTAAAGGAGAAAAAAATTTCATGCAAGGTATATTTGGGAGACAATACAACGTATTCAATCCAAGGATTTGGATCCAACTCCTTCCAGCTGATTTTAGGAGATGTTTTACATGTGGATGACATTCCTTATGTTCCGGGATTGAAGAAGAACGTCCTATTAGTTTTGGTTCTTGAATATAAGGGTTTCTGATTTATCTTCATGGATAATCAAGCACTATTATGGCCGAAGAATAAAGACTTGAAATATGAAGCAATGATTGGAGTTAGAGATGGAGGTATCTACAAGGTACCCGAGAAGTACATTCAAGCTATGGTTCACAACACTATTAGTCCATGTGAGATATGGAATAGGAGACTTGGTCACCTTCATTACAAAGAGCTACCCGGATTACAACAAATGGTGAAAGGTAAAAGGTATTCCAATATTTGATTTTGAGCATGATAGTGTATGTAGGGGTTGTGCACTTGGGAAGAATGATAAAAGGAGTTTCTCTAGCAATACTACTAGATCTAAAAATATTTTATATTTAATACATGCCAATGTATGTTGTCCCATGTCATCCCCTTCCCCGAGTGGCTATTTATATTATGTATTTTTTATTGATGAATTCTCTAGAAAGTCATGGATTTATATCTAAAGGCTAAGAGCGAAACCTTTAGCAAGTTTCAGTAATTCAAAGACCTAGTTGAGAATGAGACAGGAAATCACATCCATGCTTTGAGATCTGACAATGGAGGTGAATTTGATTCACATGTGTTTAACAAGTTCTGTAGTGATGCAAGAATTTGTAGACAGTTAATTGTACCCTACAACCCTCAATAAAATGGGGTTTCTGAAAGGAAGAATAGAACCATATGTGAGGATGCAAATCCATGATGCATGATCAATACCTATCTACCTCATTATGGGAAGAGGCCACTAGTACAACAATATATATTTAGAATAGAAGTCCTCATGCCATTCTGGATGAGAAGACACTTGAAGAAGTGTTCATTGGTGAAAAACCAGATATTTCACACCTGAGGATCTTTGGGAGTCCTGTATACATTCATGTGCAAAATTAAAAGAGGACAAATATGGATCTATTAGGAAAGAAGGGAACCTTTGTTGGTTATAGAGAATCATCCAAAGCCTACATAATATATGTGCTAGGTGAAAGACACATTGAGTTCATACGAGATGTGACCTTCCATGAAGAGGCATCATTCAAGCGATTGAAAGAGCTTCGATATGATACAAACACAGAGGAGCATGGGACTCCTATGATGGAGGACCTAGATATTGATTCTCCCCATTCATATTTTCATAGAGAGAATCCATCAGAGTTCTCAAATTCGCTAGATCCTAATGAACTAGTAGAATTGATTGATTAACCTCATGCCAAGAGGAGGTATGCATGGTGTTGAGATATACTACAAGATGCAGAGAGGCGTGGAGCACCATTAGGCTCTTCCAGAGAGCGAAAGAAACCTAATAGATATTTAGGGTATGTTGCACAGATGAGTCACATCAGTGATTCAAATCCTTCCACCTATGAAGAAGTTGCAAAGCAGTAAGTATGGAAAGATGCAATGGTAGAGGAATACAAGTCTATTCTGAAGAATGATGTTTGGGAAGTTGTTCCTAAACCTGGAGAGATGTCCATAGTTACTTCTAGATGGATTTACCAGATCAAGCATGCTGCTAATGGAAGTATTGAAAATTATAAAGCCATATTTTTTGCCTAGGTTTATCTCAAAAAGAAGGCATATACTATGAGGAGACATTCGCTCCTATGGCTAGGTACACCACTTATCGAGCTTGATCTCACTTGCATTGTTTCTAGGATGGAAGCTTCACCAGATGGATGTGAATACAACCTTCCTCAATGGTGAGGTTGAGGAATATGTTCATATTCATCATCCTGAGGGGTTTGTGGTTCATGGGAAGGAGTCCCATGTGTGAAAATTGAAGAAAGCCTTGTATGGGCATAAGCAAGCTCCCAGAGCTTGGTATTCGAGAATTGACAGCTATCTTCAAAGACCGAGCTTCTCTAAGAGCGAAGCTTATCCAAATTTGTACTTCAAAGTAGTGAAGAAGAAACCGTTGATATTGGATCTATATTTTGATGATTTTTACATACTGGAGAGGAACAACTGATTACTTGGTGCATGAGGGAGCTCACTTCTGAGTTCGAGATGAAAGACTTAGGTCTTATGCACTACTCTCTTGGCCTTGATATTTGGCAAAGAAAATATGAGATATTTATTTCTCAAGGGAAGTACACTATTGATATATTGTGCATGTTTGGCATGATGGATTACAAATCCATGAGTACTTCGATGGTTTCCATTTTGAGGAAACTACATGAGTCAGATTCTGTATCAGATCCAGTGGACCCTACTTTGTATAGAAAACGTATTGGTTCATTGATGTACTTGATACACTCAATACCATATATATGTTATGATGTGATTATTCTGAGTCATTTTATGTCTGATCCAAGACACAAACATTGGGTTGTTTCTAAGCATGTGCTTAGGTACCTTCAAGGTACGATTGCTTATGGACTCATATATGCCTCTAGTGGAGGGGTGTTGCTGCTTGGATATACTGACTCTGATTGGGGTGGTAGCATTGTGGACTAAAATATTACATCCGACTATTGTTTTAGCTTGGGTTATGCTATGATCTCTTGGTCCAGTGGGAAGCAGGGCTCTGTAGCCCATAGTACTACATAATCATAGTATATTGCTGCTAGTACCTCTTGTCGAGAAGTAGTGTGGCTTAGGAAGATACTTGTTGATTTTTTCAATGAGAAGCTTGAGTCTACAGTCATTCAGTGTGACAATCAAAGTTGCATCAAGATTTTCAAAAACCCTATGTTTCATGAAAATTCGAAGCACATTGAAATGAAGTATCACTTCATCAGAGACATGGTCTAGAAAATTACAGTGAAACTTTAGAACATTACTACTAATGAGAATATTGCAGATGTGTTAACAAAGCCTCTATCAGTGACGAATTTCAGGTACTTCCGAGAAAAGCTTGGTATGGCAGAGAATTCCTCCCTCACTAATAGGGAGTGTTAAATGTACAACATCACAAGTCATTCTCCAATCCAATCTTGTGAATCCAGGATTGGGACTCATGTGTTGAGGTAGGGAGCCTGAGTTGCACTTAGGAACTTGGAGTAGATTCTTGAGTTGGACTCAAGAATGACCAATCCTTCAGTTGTAAAAGGTTATTCCTCATGTGTTGAGGTGAATGCTTTGATGTATCAAAGTGATGATGTTGTAAATTCTTGTTGGACAAGGCTCAGAACTTGTGTGTCAAGTCAGATTCTCATGCGGACCTTCAGTTATAGTAGGTACCCATGGGGTGGACCTCCAGTTATAGAGTTAGATGATTTGCATGTTGAAGCATTAATGTTCTGTGATGTATTACTAACCATGGTCACTGATTTCTATTAAGTCTCCTTTAGAGACTGGCCACGTCTAGACTGAATTACTTTAGCAAATGATCATTTGGTCCGAGAGTAATAGAATATGATCACAACATCTGACAAATATTCTAAGTATAATCTAATATAATAGATAATTAAAGTTAACACATATTGACCAATACCATGCAGTAAAGATAAGAGATAAAGATAAATGCATAGAGAAAAAGAGAATTTGAATTGCTCATGAGATGACTAAGTGAAATCGAATTGTTAAGCTTCAGTTAAAGCCACAATGTATGCCTCAGTTAATTAAAGAAATCACAGTGGTCACTACAAGTAAATCAATTAGCATGATTTCCGTTAAAGAGAGTTAAGTAAGTGATAACAAAGAAGATCTAGTTAATTAAGTGTTATTGCATGACGACAATTGTGTTAAACTAAAAGACAACACTTATGTTAAACTAAAAAACAACACTTGAGTTGCCACACTTGCATGATGACACTTAAGTTAGACACCTAACTAAGTGGGAAAGATTTTAGTTAAGCAGTGATTTCATCCTAAGACTCAGTTCAGTGAGTTAATGTATTGCATGAGAAGTGGGCGCTCTTCTTCATGCCATATTGATACATCCATATGGAGGGAGAGTTCATCATGAAGTCAGGAGATAAAAATAGAAGCCGATGCATGTGAATAATGTATAAATATGTTATACATGATTGATGAATTCAATGTGAATTGAATTCTCTTCTACCTTGAAGGCAAGGCGCTTCTCTTTGTGCGGGATATTTCTCCAAGAAGGAAATTCGTAGTTTTTGCATGTGATGCACCATTACCCATGCAACCATTCGCTACATCTTGCATGGCAATGATTCTTGTTTTTTATTAATGTGTTAGGCACATGGAAAGTTGATACAGTTGATATCTATTCTCTATTGCTCAGTATTCTCTCTTATCTAGCACCTAGGATGGTGAAAGCAACATGCTATTTTGTAAAAGAAATTCTTTGCTATCTGTCATAATTATACTCTAAATATTTGCTGGGGTTTTTCATCCTGATTTTTTTGAGGGTTTTCCCAAGGTACATCTTGTGTTATGGTTGAATGTTTCATGTGATTGAATGGTTCATTGATTCAAGTATTCAATATTTCCGCACTTAAAGTTTTAAAGTTCAAAGCTCATAATATTTGCTAAGAAATAAACAAGAACCTTCACCACCAGAGGGTATATTAGCAACCATCTCTATTAGCATTCTAACCAACTTCCAACTTCCTTCTTATCTATAAGTCAAACACAATTAGTTGGCTTTGATTTTGGGTTTGATCATTCTTTTAGATTGACAAATTCTAAATGAATGAATCTAACCCAAGGGTTGTTCTCCCTACATTGTTGCTCCTCTTCATTTCACTATTCCAAGGGTTAGGGTTTATAATATACGTTAATGGATTTTTTTTTTAGGTTTAGGGGCTTTAAGTGATTATTAGCATGTAGAATGTAACTTGATTATATGAGTTTTTATTAATACTTTTATTTTTATTATTGCACTAAGATGTTATTTTTACAACATAGGTGGGTGAGATGTGCCACACCTGCTTAATTAATATAAAACCAAAATGAATATAATGTAGGCTCACAATTAAATTTAAAAAGATATATATTAAATTTGACAAATATAAATAGAATTACAAAATATATTCATATTAAATTTTATAGAGTACCGAAGAGACTGTAACGCTTGTCTCCATATGTTGGCCCAATATAATATTCACATTGCTAAAAATAAAGTAATAATAATAAATCTAGAAGCTATACATGACTGCAACATAATAAATTAAATAAAAAAATGACCTTAGTAAAAAATGAAAAAATGAAAAATAGGCCATCATAATAATAAAAAGCTAGAAAAATGTGATAACTATAATAAAGTAAACTAACATAAATCCGTATTAACTCTAAATTTTATCAAGTTTTGAGAGGAATCAAATCCGTATAATAAAGTAAACCAACATAAATCTATCTTAACTCTAAATTTTATCAAGTTTTGAGAGGGATAAAATCCACTTAGGTAAAAAACTGTTTCAAATTGCAAAACTTGAGAAAATGTTTGCACCTAAGAAATTTCATCCCTGCCAATGATTTATATATATGTAATTAAAATGAATCTATGTTGATTACTACTATTTTTATTATTCATTTCTACGTTATTCAAATATTATTTTGGTAATTGTTAATAGCATGAAAACAACATATTTAAAATACAATCGCAAATTTAAATATAAATGTATTTGATGTTATAATGACTACATTCTTCATTCTTCATGTTGTATAAAGAACACAATAACATCCAATCATCACATAAACAACTAGCTATAATTTTTTAAATCCACAAGGAATAATTTTTTCATATCAAAATGTTCAAAAGCTTGTATTGAAAAGTTTGATACCATTAGGTGAATCTAGATTAACCAAGGATATATATGTATATATATATTTTAGGTCTTATATATATATATATATACATATACATATATACATATACATATATATGTACATATATAAATGTACATATATGTATACATATGTATACATGTATACATATGTACACATATATATACATATGTATACATATCTACATACATATGTACACATATATACACATATGTATACATATATATATGTATACATATGTATGCATATATGTATACATATGTATACATGTATACATACATATGTATGCATATATGCATACATATGTATGTATACATGTATACATATGTATGCATATATGTATACATATGTGCATACATATGTATGTATACATGTATACATATGTATACATATATGCATACATATGTATGCATACATATGTATGCATATATGCATACATATGTATGCATATATGTATACATATGTATATATAGATACATATGTATATAGATATGTATATATAGATATGTATGTATATATATGTATGTATATATATATATGTACATATATATATAGATATGTATGTATATGCATATGTATACATATACATATGTATACATATGTATATGTATACATATATACATGTATATATATGTATACATATACATGTATACATGTATACATATACATGTATATATGTATACATATACATATGTATATATATGTATGTACATGTATACATGTATACATGTATATGTATACATATGTATACATATATACAAATGTACAATGTACATATATGTATATGTATACATATGTATGTACATATATGTATATACATATGTATGTACATATATTGTGCATATATATATGTACATGTATATATATATATATATATACATACATACATACATACATACATACATACATATATATATATATCACAATTTAGTTGTTAACTAGTATTGAAGACAATTATTATCGGTTGATATTTGTGATTGAGGACTAACTCATCATCATTATTCAAAGAAAACCACGTGACTTGATATGACTCACTGGTGGTTTGTAAGGGGGAAGAATTATACTCTTGCAGATGCCTCTAAGTCTTGGATTGTTCAAATGTTTCATTGGATTTAAGGAATATGAGCTATTAACCAATCATAAGTAGTCTTAGGTCTTACTCTAGGACCAGAAGGAGGTTTTAATGTATATAGTATCTGCAAGAAAGCTAGTATCCCTTGTGGTCATCATTGAGGCTGTTTCCAATAAAAATAAAAGTCTAAAGAAAACCAAGTGATTCCTTACCTTTTTTAAAGTTTGATAAACCAAAGTTGATATTAATAGACGATTAATAACCATCAACATCATATGTTGAAAATAAAATATATCTTAGCCATAATTAAGATATCATGTTTATAATATTTTGTAAATATTTATAAATTTATAATTTAAAATTTATATATTGAGTATGATGAAGATGAAGAAGGAGGTGTTGGTGGTGGTCCACCAGATACCACGTTGGGTTGTGGATTATCCTGAACTTGATCAGTTTCCTCAAATAATGAATTAATTTGAATTTTAGGAAATAGTTCTTGTCAGGATGTGTTTTTATTGTCTGTATCAATCTGTGAATTGTTGGTCATGTGGTTTTGGGACAATAAGCGTCTCAAATTCTGATGTGTTTCAATCCTCTGTTCCACTCTTGCAGTAATATCTTGAGTACTCTTCCTTAGTTCCTCAAGAGTCAAAGGCCATCTGGTTTGTGATACAAAAATAATTTGGGACCTTCTATTTTCTTGTTTTGTTACAGGAGTAGCAGGGACTGTAGTTTGATTTTCCACTAGTTGAACTGTTGATGTGGATGCTTGAGTTTGACTTCTGGTAACAACCGGTGTCCTTGTAGGAGGAGGTTTGCTAGTGTTTTGTTTAGGCATGACTGGTCATGGCCCTCCTTCTAGTGCCATTTTTTGAAGCCTCGGGTGTAATGATGTAATTTTCTAAGGCAATAACAGGAAGCAGAAAGCCCAATATGAAAGGCTTCAAACAATCCTATGCAATGATGGTTCTATCCCCAAATTGTTTGGTGTGACTAACTCCTACGGACATCAGGCCTCCGCTGGCATTGTATGGGTGGATCTGAATGGATCTCTCTTCCTGTTGGGAAGATCTAGAATATTTATAGCATAAGTGTAAGTGATGTTAATTTTAAAACTAATCTACTTAAGTTATGCTAAACCTAGGAAATGTGATTGGAAATAGAAGAACAATCAGATCTAAGGTATTTGATAAATTTTATACCAATTGATAAATATATGAATTAGATATAACATTACCAGCTTCAAATAAAACAAGACAATGAACACTGAGTTATTTTATTTAAAGAATTAAACCATAAGCCTGTTCTGTCAATGATATGCCAATTAACAAATTAGCATAAAAATAAAGATTATTGTTTAATAGTTGCAAAAATAAATGATATGAATTAAATAAAGAAATTTATTTAATACATAACTTACGCATGAACCAGGTGATGAGAAATCAAACATACAGATCAAAGTATTTAATGAGCATACAACATGAAACATAGTTATCCAATGATTTAAATGGGAAAGCAGAACTTATCAAAGAAATTTGACAAATATGACAAAATAAAGGTCAAGAGAAACTGATTGAATTTCATTAAGATTGCAAAAAATTACAACTCCTCAAAACAAAGAGCATCTCGAGTTCTCCCCTTTGGTGGTTTTTTCCTCCCCGCCAGGGTATTTTTTAAGGATTCTAATATTATACTTGAGTATAGTATTATAGGCGATTATTTTGGATTGAAAAAAACATATAAATATATAGGTAGGCGAATATTAAATATGAAACATACAGTTTACTATTGAAACTTGTAAATTTTGGCAAATATTATGATAAAAAACATATTTTATGTATATATAGGCGATATTAGAGACTAAAAATGACCAAATAACGAATTTATTTTTTGAAAAAGGGCCCCAAAAATAGCCAATTGGCGAAATTTCGCCCCTAAAAATTACCCTGCTCCCCGTCCTATGAGATCTAAGTCTCTTTAAATAATAATTACAAAAAATCACAAAGGGGCAAATCTCCCATAAAAGTAGGGATTACAAAATATTTTTTTAATATTTTCCAAGAGCAGATTGCCACTTGGAAAATACATCCAACAAATCTTCAATATCTTGATATTGGGTGTGCTCTAGTTGTAATTGTGCTTTGCAGGTAAAATATTCGATCTCCCTCTTCTTCAACTTTTCCCATTCACGTAAGAAAAGATTAACCTTCATCTCTGAAGCTATAGGTGATTCAATCAATTCTTTAATATCTGATATCTGGATATGATCTAGCTGCTCAATACGCTCCTTGGACTTCAAATACTTCTATTCAATCTGTTCAATCATAATCTTGGGTGGAAGAGAATTTTCAATTAGATTCATGATGGGGAAGTCCAACAAAATTAACAAGTTGTCAGATGCAAACCATATTTTACTACAGACCTTCTGTCCTTCTTGAATTGTGGACTCCACCATCTCACATGCATTTTCCTGGGATTCCAAATAAACTTTGATCCTCCTGATATTGATATTATCCAAGATAGTTATATCTTTAGGTCTGTCTTTTATATATTTCTATCATTCAATCACATCCTCAAAATATTTGGTTGCATCATTCCTTCTTTGATTGTGATCATAGAGGATATCAGAATGATGTTCAAAAGAAGTGTAGGTATCTCAAATCTCATTTAACCCTTCAAATAACTAAATCAATAAGTTCTTATGATCATCCTGAATCTTTAACGCAAGATCCTTAAATTCTTCCTTAGAAAACCTTTAGAAAGAAGAAGCAGCGGAAAGGGACTGTGAAACCTTCAGTTGTTGCTCAAGGGTTCAAACTTTTTCTGCATAGTTCACATTCAACCCCTTTGCTTCTTGGAGTTGTTGTTGGAGAAATTCATTCCATTCTTGCATGTTTTTGAGATGATTCTCATAATCATCTTTCAACCCCTACAGTTGGGATTGATGCTGCTCATTAATTTGAATTTGCCCGTGCCTAAGTTTTTTGTAGTTCTTACTCCTTCACCTCAATTTATTTATTCAGTGAGGTGACATAATCATAATTTTCCCCTACAAAGGCCCCCATAGTTGCAGCGGTCTCAAGATCTTCCTGTTTTACATAAGTGGAAGTCCTCCTCCATATGACCTGATTCAGGACAGTGCCTTGCACTAGAGTCCCTTCTCGGGATCTCTTAGAACCTTTTTTTACCACCACCTTTTTTTATCTGCTCCAAAAATACTCTCCCAGAGACACCACTGCATCTTCCCCAAAGTCTGATATTTCTTCGACGGTGGGTGCTGACACTTCTGGGATTGTGACCAAAGGCACAGGTTGGGACACCACAGGTGTTGGAATTGGCATGGAGCGGGGACTTAGTGATGTTTATAAAGGCTGTTTGGTCATGCTGAATTTCTGAGAAATCGTCATTATCAAATATGGTGTAAATTCGCGACCAGTCTAGCTGGTAGGTTTCAGAAACCCTTCCATTGGTATCAGAGAAGACACCACTATTTGGGTCCTTGTTTTTCAATTCACTTAGGGTTTTTTTAGACCCGGTGTTCCTCAACATGGTTAAAAGAAAATGGAAATTTCTGATAAAAATGATGGAAAAGACAATTAATTAAACTGAATTTAGTTTCTGAATTTTGCACAGATGATTGGTTAAGAACTGAAATACCTACCTGTAACTCAATGGATAAAAGCAAATTCGTTGACAGGGTCGAAAATGCAGTAAAAACCGTTCGCTGAGGGTAAAATTTGAAGTTTGAAATATTGTGAAAAGATAGTAAAAATTTGAAATATTTAACAAAATATTAATAACGAAATCAATCCGGATCGTGGATCTCAAATAAATCGATAGTTACGATCAAAACAAGGAAAAGCAGAAAATAAATTGCGAGAATGATTTTTTGAAAATTTTGATTTTGACTTCTGCAATCTGCATTGTGGGTTGTGGAATTGTGGAAGTGCGAATTTCAACTTGAGCGGTTTATTGCTTTTGCAATCCGTAGTCGGGAAAGAGGAGCGAGGAAAATTATAGAAAAAATCGACCTTTCCGCAATCCGCATTGCAAGTTGCAGGATTGTGGAATGCAATTTCAATTTTCCTTATTTTGGTTTCCGATTTCCGCAATCCGCATTGTGGAATGCAGAAATGTGGAAAGGTAAATGCAATTTTATTGACCAAACACTTTCCGAGTTTCGCAATCCGCTTTTGCGGGTTGGGGGTTGCGGAAAGGAGAAATTCGAAACTTAAAAATTTCTGACATCTGCAATCCGTAATGCGGATTGCGGAAACAACATGCTTAAAAGAAAAAAACTATGTTTCCCGCAATTCACAAAACGCATAAAAACAAGATTTTTTAGCAAATTTTATTAAATCCAAAGCATGAAAAGACTTGGGAATAAAGTCAACAATCATGACACCCCATAAACAAGATAAGAAAATTCGAGATTCCCTTCATAATAAGTAATTGGGGTTCCCATTTTAATTAATAAAATGGGATCTGTTGTGCCTACAACAACTTCCTAGATCATACCTCCATTTGGGTGTCATTTTGTTGAAAATTGTTCTAAATACTCATGTATTCCCCTTACTTATGTCGATGATAATGCACCTGCATCAACTTGGCACATTCCCTGAAAGAACAAATAAACTAAAAAATTAATCAATGATGACCTTTGAAGAATCAAATCAATTCGCAAGAACATAAAGAACAAGTTAGCAAGGCCATAACAAATACCAATATTATAATGAATTCTATTGAAAATTTGAAAATCCAAATATGGAGAAACCATAGGGTTTTGACCCCTTTAAATAAAAATATATTATATGCAAAACTTAAAAATAAATTATAAGTCAATCAAGACCTATTTCAAAAACATCATAATATACAATATCAAATATTCATTTCTCTATAGCAAATATTCATAATATGCAAATAACAAAATACTAGACTATAGGGGTGTAGACTACCTATGAATGACTTCTCTTTCCTTTGTATTGAATGTTGAACAACTGGATGAATCCTTAGCACTTAGATTCCTTAGACACCTGCACACACCCAAACAACAAATACCCTTTCTTTTGGAAGAATCTTATTCTAAGAATTGAATTCAAATTATATCATTATATACTGTAAACAAGAATACACATATACCAATTCAATTACCTGGGTTGGCAGGTGCGGGGGGGGTTCTTCTATACTCCGAAGGAATTGATATAGTAAAGGAAAACAATGTCCAGGATCTGGTAGCTATTGGCGACTCCCTCCTAGTGATCAAAGAAGCAAGGGCCTTAGCCAAAAACATTCATAAACCCTCCTCCAAGTATCAATATCAGTTCTTCCACAAGATAAAAGAACTTATCTCTATCACTCTCTGCCACATTATGAGAATCAACAACCAACAAGCTAACTCCATGGAAAATATTGGAGCTGGACTAAACCGCGGCCTTATGGTAAGAAATGGACAAAACTCCGCAGTTGATTGGGTTCCTTAGTTTTATGGGCAACCGTGGCCCTTCTAGCATCCTTTGCCTACACCCCTTGATTTATAGACACATGAAAACTCATTTAACAACCATTTCAATTGAATGGTTGATGGCACCTATGGTCACGCTCAAGATCCTCCCAAGATCACGTCCTCCTTTCCCAAGGAAAATGTGACGGCGTATACAGTCTAGATCCTTCTGTCTCGCATGCGAGAATTCAATGCGTGCAGAAGGCGAGGTATCCAACGCCTATTTCAAGCATCTGGACGACGACAATGCTCAAACACTTCATCTCTGCATTCTCTAGAAGATAGATTTGTCACAGTTTAGGCGTCTTGGTTTGTGGTGCAACATGGATAGTGGAAATGCTGGTAGTAATGCTGGGCTTTGCCTACCGACGCTTCAATGTCATTAATGCAAGACTTCCATTCAGGTTAACACTGAGGGAATTGGATTGAATTGCTATCTCTTCGCTCTAGAAGTGGTTTAGGGGAATGGGAACAGTGAGAAGGAAATACAAGGCCCTCACATTAACAAGATGAGGCACATCCATCGCGGACAGCCCAAACCCCATGATAATGGCAGAGGTTGGATGTAGCAGGGCGTTGGGAAGGGAATGAGGAACCCTGTCAACAATGTTCAGACTGGTTTCGAGCATTACTTTGCGAAAAATTGGCGTCCCCTTGACGCCAACAAATATCAAAATTATGGAGGTTCTCTTCATCACGGCTCTCTGCAGCATTTGGGCGGCAACAATGGGGAGTTAGGAACTGGCAAGCTCTGGAATCTGGCAGATGAAAATGTGGGTATCGTGAACCTGGAATCCCCCTGTGGGCCGGAAAGTCCTCCCCCTGGCGTGCTCTCTCATCTGCAAGACATTGAATCTTAGGTCTGCTGGCTGAGAGGTGAGAATAAAGACCTGAAGAAAACTATTTCTCACCTTGCCACCTTTGTCCAAATTGCAAATTCTGATGTTAGAAACAACAGCAGCAAAATGAAGGAATACTTTGATGGCATGGTTGGAAAAATGGAGTCTATGCACAGTTGTCTCAGGATTGTAGAAGCCAAGGTGGATTTTATTAGAATCAGCAAGAGAAACAACCCATCTGTGATTCTGGGCATGGAAGCCAACGAGAATATGGCCACAGGCAGCAAGAAAAAGGCTCATCGCTCTGCAGAGAATTGAGCATCTGTTTATCTTTGTGCTAAGTTATCTACTTTTAAGTTCTAATTATGTAATCGGTTTTAACAGCAGTCAGTCTTCTATTCTTTCTTCTTTAGTTATGCATCTTTGTTTTCTACGAAATGTAAAGACTGGTTATGAGGTGCCTTCGTCTCTCCTTTTGTTGGGTACAGTATTCCCACTTTTTGTATCAGTCCTAACTTTTTAATACAAAGCTCCTTAACCATTATTGTAAAAAAAAATACACCAATTCAATTACATCAACGACATGAACATGACAAGTAACACATAACAAGTAATAAGTTCATACATGTACAAGCGTATGCAATCAAAACATATTTCAAGTTTAAACTGATTGCAAAATTTCACACATTATATACCAATTACCAAGACCTCAGTCATATGAACAATTATAGATCTTTATAATTTTGCCTTGTATCGTCTCAAATGATGCTCAATAAAAGAAAATTATATCAAGTAGAATAGACTTAGACTCATATAGAAAAATCATCAATATTAATTAGTTAAATGCCTGTCTCCATGGTTGTAGTGAAATTGGAGCTACCGGGTTGGGTGTTTTTCTACATATCCTCTTCCATAACAAGGAAACTTAATATGTTGAATAAAATATGGCATCATACAACCAGGCATATACTTTAACTTGTGTGGATCCTTCAAATGGGATAACCAAACATTTTCTACACTAATGATGATGTCATGATACCAGCATAGACACAAAAACAAATGATGTAAAATCACCTCTGCACAAATAAATCCCCTTTCAAAATCAGCGTGGATGGCACCTACAACCTGAGGAGATTTTATCTAGTTTCTAACTTTCCAGCATTTCACCTAAAAAAATATCATATCTTACTTTTTAGTGTAATGCTTTATGAACTATAATTTGCAAACTTCAAACAAGATATATAGTTCCATATTGAGAGTAGGCTTCATCAGGATCCACAAGAAAGGAAACTCCAAAGAAATCAAAACCTTGATTCTTTATTTAGAAAGAGGTAGGGATCAAGCTCGCATAAAATCTATCCCTTAAATAATAATAGTAGGGGAATAATCATGGACTATTGAATTCTTGAAACATCGCAAGTAAAATCTCTGGATCAAAGGAAACGTTGACTGAAAGGATCAAGTATTGAATAACATGTAGGGTGTGGTGGAGATTTGATTTTTTTTTGCTTTCTATTGCAATTCATTACTTGAATCAAGGTCCCCTACTTATAAGAAACCTCGGGCTTTCTATGAGCAATCCAAACCTAGCATAAAGCAAATTGACTTTGAAGCAAAGACACTAAGAAATTCATAAGCATAAATATTTTCATATCGAGGTGCAGTGAATGTTCGACTGCTTGGTTCCTCATTCATTGAGTTTTTCACGAGGACTAGAAAATAACCATCACTGAAAGGAGTAATGGAAGAATCGAACTTTTCTAGATAAGGACACCTACGGGGAAGGCCACATTTCATATATATAATAAATAAAGAAATTGAGAACTTCTTCCCACATGCATTCATTCAGTGCTCAATAAGAAAAGGGGGGGCGGTGCCCACGCTATCTCCTATTAACTGATCCATCATTTCTTCACTAGACCATGCCCTAATATAAGTATAGAGTATATGCAATAACATATTAAAAACAACAACGAAGTTTCAACCAAATAAAATATTATTGCCCAGATCGATCAACAGAAACTAGCTGCACACTATCAGGATCAGGAACAGAAGTAATATACCAACTTAGCAATGTACAATTGTCAGCAGAAGAGGCAGTGAAGTCATCACAGAATGATACACTAGTTTCTGGGGCACAATCAAGTATGTGGTATGGGTGGTACTAGTACATTACACTTCTTGGATGCACAATTTATTACATTTAAAGCAAACTGCGATTGGTGGACAAACAACCTTGCCAAATTACTATCCCTTGGGACATTACTCAAGCCGACTTTGGATTTAGGAGTATGTGAACTTCAGGTATTTTGTGACTCGACGCTGGCAGTAAAATGGATACATGGAAATTAGATTCTGAACAATATTTATCTCCAGGGTATCGTCTCAAATCTTAAGGATATAGCAGGTGCATACAATTCCTTCAGGATATGTCACGTTTTCCGATGGTTGAACACGTTGGCTAATAAGCTCTCAAAAGATGGTTTGTTGCTTCCTCCAGGTACTATAATCTATATTAAATCATAGGATGGTACTACTTTGGAGAGAAGGGAATCCCTAGTCTTCAGTTGATTTGATATTTTATTCTAAACCTTGGATGTTTGTATTAGCATTGGAGGACTGTTATACGTTCAACATTCAAGATAGTTTAGAATTTTGTGGGAAAGTAGAATCTAGTTGAAAAATATAGTATCATTATTGCATTAATAGATATCATGAGTAGAACAATAATAGCATTTAGAAAATTATGATATTCGAACAGAATATAAACATATATGTTTTAGTGCTGAAACACATTAAGAATGCATTTTTATCTCCTTTTTTGGTAATGAAAATATGATTTTTTTCCTGGAAAAAAAAAAATAGCAGTGCTACTTCTCAAAGACAAAAAAGTGAAAAAGCAATATCCAGAAATGCTCTTCTATGACCTAAAGCTCTGTTGTGAAGACTCTTTATCTAACTTGAGACATTTAAAAAAATTCATGAGAGAAAGTAATGCATAATACTTGTATTAATGTCCACTGAATGACCAAAACAGTAGGTCAATGGGACTAGAGGATACATCCATTAAGAGTACAATGTGGGATTGCAAAAGAAACCAAGAATGGATGATAGAAAACTTACCTAGTAATAACAACTGGAATTCCTGCTTCAGCAGCATGACAAGCAACTTTCACTTTAGCGGTCATACCACCCCATCCAACCCTATACTTATCACCAAATGTAATTGTCTCATCATGTTTCTCCTTTATATATGTATCTATAAGTTTTGAGTGAGGATCACTTGGAGGGCCACTATAAAGGCCAT
Organism: Larix kaempferi; assembly: GCA_027924585.1. Lineage (NCBI taxonomy): Eukaryota > Viridiplantae > Streptophyta > Pinopsida > Pinales > Pinaceae > Larix > Larix kaempferi. Next base: position 24,030,468 of record BSBM01000887.1, read on the forward strand.
CCAAATCACTCTGTAAAGGCCATCCACATCACTCAGTAGAATTAGAATATCATCTCTCAACTCAAGGGTGAGGAGAGCATCCAAACTATCATTGTCCCATAAAATTCTAGTAGCATCCTGAAAAACAATACTATAAATGTCAGAATCAAGAATAGAAATGTAAAACTATGCAAAGCTCTAACTGCATCTTCTTTCTCGTGCAATAAATTAAAAATAAAAAAAAGGATGCACAATATTTCAATATGTACCTATCAACGCATCACGGAATGAAGCAATTCAATCCAAACAATTACACAATATGTCAATATGTACCTATCAAATATGTCCATGTCAAATTGTGAAAATCTAAACTATCAAAAAATACAAAACCATTTTCTATAATTACAGTCAAAGTCAAGGTAAATGTTCCTTTGGTTTTCTTTCATCATCTTTTCTTTTGTGATAGATTTAACCGTATGTTTTAAAACTATTTAATGTTATCCTTGATACCTGACACGTTGATATATCGATACTTTTTTGTAGAAATCTCTTTAAAAGATCCATATTCTTCTTTTTATTATTATATCATCAGTATCCAGTGCTTCACCACCACTAGTAGATGCGGTAAACCTAAAAGGTTAGAAACCTCCTGTTAGCACAGAATACAATTGGAAAGATTATATGGTGAAATGTTTCCCATCTTCACATGGTAACATAGAGATACCTATCAAGTCCAGTATGAGTATATGAGAGAGAGAGAGATATAAGCAAGGATACCCTTTCTCTATTTTGAAGAGGAACAAAGCAATCGATCCCAGATCAAGTCTAGTATGAGTATACTAGAAGAAGACTTTATATACCATCGAAATGTGGGAATATCGAACCACTCCACAAGTGGATTGGGCCCTTACTTCTCAAACCGAGTCATGCACAAGGTGATGACCACTATGCAGACCAAATTGTGATGAGCAAAGAGTTATTGTTCAAATAAAATGTTAGTTAAGGGGATCATTGCTACGCAGAACTGTTCAAGTGAATGCACACAACTACATGATTAATACACCTCCATGTGTGAAGTGTTTCTCCTACTATCAACTTATATATATAGATAGATAGATAGATAGATAGATAGATAGATAGATAGATGGAGAGAGAGAGAGAGAGAGAGAGATCTCACAACTAGATCCAAAGATCTAGAAGGGAGATCGATCCCTCACTAATAAATAAAGCTAATGAATTATGGAGGTCTCTAACTAGACAACTACAACCACCTATGGTTCTAAACTAGAAGACAAGAGCCAAAGCATTTAAATATCTCTCATTATATACACCAATATGAAGTTTAATGTATATGGAGTAAATCACAAGGAATTACCATGGTCATTCGGAGGTAGCCTCCAAAATCCTCCTTTAATAATTGTGGAGTCGTGCCTCTACCTAATAAGAAGGGAACAATGTGAAGAAATTCTATTATGGATCTTCCCATTAAATTAAATATGTCAAATTAGTATTGCTCCTTAAAATTATCTGTCTATCGCGTTGAAAAAAATAATTTTGTTGAGAAACTATATTTCTATTTATAATGTCTAAGATCTATTGGGTATAATTGTTTACTTTAATTTCTAGATGTTGAAACAAGTATAGATGGATGTGTTACCTGAGCACTAGTAAACTGTAAAATAATATATAAATATACGTACCTTGATCTTGGTTGAATGTATTTAAATTTTGATTGATTCAATTTCAATGAAACCCTACTATTCTATTTAGCGAACCATCAGACACCTAGAATCGAGACTTACTTTTTTTTATGAATGAATTAAGTGGTATGTTCAATGCATAGTACATGTTGAATTAATTTTAATAGGATGGAACTAGCCATCTGGGATCATAGATCGATCTATGTGTGTTGATTTTAATTGTGTTTGCGTCTGTCAAATTACCTTTGGAGTCCTCCATTCAAATGAACCATTGCAATTTATCACATGAGTTTCAGTTCATATTGAGAACTGCTATGTGAACTAGAGTGTTGTTTTATCATAATTGGGTGAATAATAAGAGTCAGATGTTAGTTGTAGGTTACGAGCCTTTGAAATTGAACTTGTGGGCAGTAGGATTATTGATCCTTAAAGATACTATGCATTGTGAATCATAGGGGTAACTAATTCAATAATTTTTTTCCATATTATGAGTTCATCATCTTCTGCCATATGATAATATGTCGATCAAAACTTGCAATTTATTTGGTTTTCTAGGCCTCTCAGCAACCTGAGAATACCTATCTTAATGCAATTACGTGAGGTTGTGACTACACCCAAAGCAAAAAAAAATGGAAAGTAAAGCCGATGACACCCCAATCCCAATTGCAATATCCATCCAACTATAACAATGGGAACATGATTACTGTTAGTGTAGTTGTTTCTAGGGCCATCCCTCCAAAGAAAATTAGGATTCAAATTAATTCATAACTTGAGCTTGCCCTGTCTTGAGCTTGATCACTACTTGAGGGCCACAATCTTGGTGACTATGTATCCATGGGCTAGGTCATGGCTTAGCCTTCTCCTCTGAAACCAACAATCAATAACTCTAGCACGACTAGTGTTAAGGATTCGATCTTGGAAGGATACACCACAACTCCAAGTTGGTTAGTTTCGTTGGTTGGTGATCTATCTGTTTTAGGTGGCTAGGGAGATAAATTTGGAAGAAGAGAGATTATAAAATAAATGGGAAAAGGAAACATGAGAGAAACCGTAACAAAGCGATACCTACACTTAATTTCAAACTCTTGACCAATACAAAATAATCATACAAACCCTGAATCCAAAGGCAACCAAATGTTCATTTTAACTTTGTTTTTTCTTGCAATGTTGTTTAAATGTCTAATATTTAATAAATTTTACTAGGGTTTGAAACTCCTGCGGCTTATATGCTATTAAAAACCTAAAGGGCATAAAAAATATAACACAGATCCAAAATCAAACCCTGTCTAATATTTCATAAATTTTACTAGGGTTTGAAACCCTTGTGGGTTATATGCTATTAAAAACCTAAAGGGCATAAAAAAATATAACACATATCCAAAATCAAACCCTAAACATAGCATAGATCTAGAACTAAACCCTGAACATAGTGGGGTTTTATGGTGTACTTACAAGGTTTTTTCCGTTAGAAAACATATTTGAAATATGGAGCACTGGATCCACAAGTAGTGTTCGATTGGTCTTCTAGTTGTCTCCCTGTCCATCTTGATCCTTGCTCCTCTTCAAGAAGTCCAATTCAAGGCTCCTAATATTGGTGCGGTCGAGGTCAAACTTAATCTCTTGCAGTTCAAGGTTCAAATGGCCAAGAAATATTTCATTATGTTTTGTTTTACTTCTTATATTATTTGTTTTATATTTTCCTTTCTTTATTGTTTTATGTTTTTATTTATTATATTAATGTTTATTTATATATATAAATGAAAGAATTCCATAATTTTAATCCAATTTTATTTGAGACCATTTTTTATTTAAATCACCAACCTTTATCTCCTCATCAATTAAATGCCAATTAAAGTGGTGAAGGTCATCTCTCTTTTTCAATTTTTCCCTTGCAAGTCATTTGGTGAACATGTAATATGCATTTGCATGTAAAAATTATGTTCAACCCGATCATATATTATAAGTTCTTTTCATAAAGTGATGGAATATATCTATGTGTTTAGTAAGAACATGTAACATTGAATTTTTCATCATAAAAAAGGTAGAGTTGTTGTCACAATGAATAATAGTGGCCATAACGTGTTGCCACGGTGAATTGAATAATGGCCATAACATGTAGCCATAGTAAATTTTGCTCATGCATTGTTGCAATTGCAATTGACAAGGAAATTGTTGGTTTCCTCTTCAAAAGCCATGACTTTAACACATAGTCCCATTGAAATCAAAACATGCTATAAGGTACTTTTGACCATTAAAGGAACCTACCTAACCATTATTTATGTATTCAAATAATATGATGTCTAAAAAATATCAAAATTACATGTGTCATTAACATACATCAATATTATATCATGGCAATGTGTCTTACTTGGATCCCATATAAACCTTGAAATTAAACTAGTTACATTATTTATACAGGTCGAACCCAACAAAACCTTGAAACGAAAATCACTACATTATTTATACTAGGTCTAGTGGTTGTGAGGTACACAAGAATTCCCATTGACATCCTATAAATTGTATGATCAATGTTTTTTGTGCCACTATCATTAATTAATCTCTCCCTCAAGATTGAATCTTGAAGGTGTGTTAACTTGCTTATAATTTGTCCTTTTCATCAAGAAAATAAACTTCATACACTCCTTATGAATTACAAATGTGATCAATCAATTGAATAACTCGATGACAAGCTATAAACTATAAAATCAAGTTTCTTGGTGCCATCATACTTAACAATTTTCTCACCCAAGCTTGAAGCTTAATGATGTGTTAAATTTCTTATAATTTGTTATTTCCATCAATCAAATCCATACATTCTTTATGAAATAAAAATTTCATAACTCAATTGACTAACCTCCATGCCAAAGGAAATAATATATAAATTGTGTCATTCGATGGTAGGTGTTGTGGGAGCTAGGGACATGTGACTCTGTCGATTGACATTATACATATTGCAAGTTATAACAAAATTATGGATATGGGGACGTATGTTGATGGGTATAATGACGCTAGTCGAAATGTCACGATCAAATATTTGGTGTCTAATTGCATCTAGGACGAAGTTGTAGAGGGGATAACAGATAACTTTGGCACACTCATTGGAGAGGCGTAACCATATTTGATGATTATAATAACAAAGGATACATTATCATATATTATTTGAAAACAATATTATTGCTCAATGATCCAGTTGATGAAACATTAATGAGGGAATAACCCACTGAATCCATGAGGGGGTCTAGAATTTACTAAATTTTAACACCGTAGATGGATTCAGAGACCCCCATCTGAATCCATCTGCAGGGGGGTCTCTGAATCCATCTGCAGGGGGATCTTTGGGGGTCTCTGAATCCATCTGCAGTGTTAGAATTTAGTAAATTCTACAAATTCATTGTCAAAATTGCAATTTTTCATATTTGTTGGAGTGACACAAATAACATTAATGAGGGAATAACCCACTGAATCCATGAGGGGGTCTAGAATTTACTAAATTTTAACACTGTAGATGGATTCAGAGACCCCCAAAGGGGGTCTCTGAATCCATCTGCAGGGGGGTCTTTGGGGTCTCTGAATCCATCTGCAGTGTTAGAATTTAGTAAATTCTACAAATTCATTGTCAAAATTGCATTTTTTCATATTTGTTGGAGTGACACAAATAACATTAATGAGGGAATAACCCACTGAATCCATGAGGGGGTCTAGAATTTACTAAATCTAACACTACAAATGGAATCATAGAACTCCTTTAAGGGGGTATATGAATCCATCTGCAGTGTTAGAATTTAGTAAATTCTACAAATTCATTGTCAAAATTTCAATTTTCTATTGTCGTAGTGACACAACTAACAATCACCAAATAAATGACCAATTCATATTCTTAATGTTATTGTTATATGGTCATTTTTAGTTTAGTTACTTGTTATATAGTCATATATTTTATCTTGTGACCCAATTGGTCATTCCTTTGGTCATTTTTAGTTGACTCACTCAAGTTTTGTCATTTATACCTTGAAAAAACTATGGTGGCCAAATTTTTTGGTCGCCTGGTCATTTATCTCTCATTTTTTACTTGTGCATAGAGGATGGGGTGCATGTGCGAATGACAAGGAATAACAACGGTATTCTGCTCTGTGTGTTTGGATCTAACCATAGTGGAAGTAGAATCAGAGGAGCAATAAGAAGAACAAAGGTTAAGACTGCAAGAGCGCAAAAGAAGTAGAGTCCATTGGGAGAAGCAACACGAGAGCAAACAATGATGACGAGGGGTAACAAAGTTGTGATAACTAGCTTGCTTCCTTAGTGTTATCATTAGTCAATGCATCACAAGGTCTAGGCTCGTACAATGGGAAGGGCGGAACAAGATCGTTATGAATGATGAAATAATCACCAGTTCATGTGGAGGGAAATAAGACAGAGGCTTGCAGTCTTGCTCGAGTGACCCGACCTTTCCCAACTTCGTCATAATGCTAACCAAGAAGAAGCCAACAACCTTAATAAGATAATGGACAGGGCGCCCTCTTGACAGTTGTCCGAACCAATTGCCAGATGGTGGAATCATAATTCAACCACTTGGCTTGTCATGGAACAACACCCTACATGGGGATTTTTATAATTTTTTATCTTACTTTAAAATTACTTATAAAAATAAATAATACCTATAATGAAAAATCTATATATTTAAAATAAATAAATAACCTTACTTTATATTTATTAAATTTAAATACCTCTACCTATTTTGGCATTCATTATGTGCATTACCTAATCCTTATAAGTACCATGGTTTGATAAAAAGAACTTGATTGGAAAAAACATAAGAATCTTTAAAGGTAATAATATTGTGAGAGGTAACACTTTTATCTTCATGTAGTAGCGTCGTCCTTTATTCAATGGTCAAACTAAATCATCAATGTTGGCCTTAATTAAATTTAAGTGGCATATTTAAATGTAAGTATTGTACTTTCTCTTAATTTGATATTGTTTTGACATTGTTATGGATATGAAGTGTCTAAAAATTTGAGGGGTTAAAAAAAAGTATTATTAGAAAAATGAGTTGTCTAAAAATTTAACGATTTGGATTGGATGGTTATTTTTAGCAAGAATTTGACGTTTTTTATTTTTTATTTTATTTTGTAAATTCGAAATTTAACAGTATTTTATTGGGATTTTTTTATGGTAGAAATGTCGATTCAGCACCTTCAAAAACCTTCGAGATGTCCAAAATTCTAAAATTTAAAAACTTTAACTTAAATTTTGAAAAATTACGAACATATTTTTTCGAAATCATGTCAAAAAATTCATCTATTCCAATCCAAATCTAGAATTTTTAAACTACGTCTTAGAAAAAATGTTATTGATGTGAAATGTATAAAACTTTTACGTGTTAAAAATATATTATTGAAAAGAATAACATAGTAATTAAAATATAAATGATTGGCTTTAATCATGTTGAAGGATTTCAAATGGTATAAAGTTTGAGTTGTAAAGGTGATATGTTGATTTATTTAAATTTATGAGCATCTTGTAATAAAAAAAGATATGTTAATTGCGAGTTTGAATTATTCATATAAGAGATATTTTGGAGTTATGTTAGTGGTTTGTGAAGAAGAAAACTCCATGAAGTATATGATGAAGTTATTGAAGTATATGAATAAGGTTAGCACTTGATTTTATGAGGAAAAATTTATAATGTTGAAAGTTCTTCTGATATATCAGAATATGTTATATTTTTATTTATAGTGATGGGAAAGTAGAAGTTTGTTGATTATTGTGAAAAGTATGTTTTTTGTTTTAACAATGAAATAGGGGAAGTAAAGGATGTTTGTTGTTGAAATATATATTAAAATTTGAAACTAGAGGTATAAGTTATAGTTTTTTATCCTTCTATATCATGAATGTTAGACCGGGATCTGACCCTTGGGTGGGAAGTATGCATGCTCATGTTTTTCCTGAGTATATGGTGGCTAATTTATAGGACCAAGGTTACTTCTTTGTTAACTAGGTGAGTAATGATATGCTTTCCACTCTTATGAGGTAGATTTGGTTAAAGGCTGACCATTTTGGTTTCGAGGATAGGGATGGGATTCAGTGGGAAAATTTTATAAAATCCCTTCAAGATTGTCACATTTCCCTAGCTTACCGACCTGATGAAATCATTTGGTGTAGGAATGTTGTAGGGGGAGCTTACTCAACTAGACTAGGTTATGTCATTGCCAGGGAGGAAGAAGATTTACATGAGCCTTTATGGTGGCATTCTTATTTGTGGTCTTTCTCCTGTCCTTTAAAGATTATTCTCCATATGTGGAACTTTTTGGTTAAAAAATTTAGTGCTGGTTCGGGTAGATGCTCCTTGTGTAGATATGAAAATGAGACTATCTCTCACTTATTTATTCATTGTTCTTATCTTCAAATAATGTCGCTTACGGTGTCTAATGTTAAGGGTATGCATTTTGTTTGGATAGGTACTGAGGTTCAAGAGGCCCTTTTGGCATGGAGAGCGAGCATTGCCACCTTATTGAAGATGATTAGTCCTCAAATAGTGAAAATATTATTGGCATGTAATGTGCCATGATCGAGGGATAAACATGGCTTGCCCCTTCAAACAATTGTTTCCCACAACACTTGATTTATCAAGGATATTTTTGTATGAAGAATTCATAATCCCAAGTCGCATCTTCTACTAACAATCTTGTCCATTTGAAAAGGTACTTAGGCATTGCTCGATTATGTAGTTGATTAATCCTTGTTTCCATGGTTGTCTCTATTTCTAGTATGATTTTTCCCTCTTCATTCAACTATGGAAAAATAGTTTGAATTGAAACCTTGTAATTGATTACCTTCTTTCAGTAAGAAAAATGGAAGATTGGTTGTACATGTGAAGATGGGGAAACTCCAATTTGTAGGCCATACAACCAATTCTCTACAACACCTCATAGGTACCATAGTACTTTGATGCTAATTTATTGTCCTTCTTTTGTTTCTTAAGAGTTATTAGATTGTATGGTTGCAGCCTCAGAAAAAACCAATCCCCTACCACGAATTTCCTTTCATTGCGATGTTGATTTACTTGTTGTTTCATTCTATTTTGTGTTGTAGCCAAGTTATCCTTCAATTGTTGGAGAACAAGTTTTTGGTGCTCCATGTGATCCTTCACTGCTTGAACCTTAGCTTTCCCTCTCATGAGTGATGTGATGGATGGAGGGTAATATCTATAAAGTTCCATAAATGAGGACATTCTTGATGATGTATGGAAGGAAGTGTTGTACCACCATTTTGCTAAGAGTAACCACTTGATCCATTGTGTCTACCTATCAAATGAAAAGAAATGAAAATTTTCTTCCAAACATTTATTCACAATCTTAGTTTTCCCATAAGATTGAGGAAAATAAGAGGAGTTATGAACCAATTCAGTACTCAAACAAGAAAATAATTCAGTCCAAAAATTATTGGTGTAAATTGGATCTCTATCACTTACAATATATTTGGGTTTCCATGTAGCTTTTGAACTATTTCCATGAACATTGTGGTTAGTGTACTTTGAAAGGATGAGAAAGAAAAAAAATGGGCTTTTTTGTAAGTCAATCCACCACCACTATGATGACATTATTTCCTTCTGACTTTAGTAGACCTATGATAAAATCCACTGAGACCTCTTCCTGATGTTGACTTGGTATGGCTACTAGTTCTAGAATAACTATGATCTTGATGGTCTCTCCTTTGTTCTGCTAGCAAACCAAACATCCCGCCACAAAATATTGAACATTGGATTTAAGAGGCTCCTAGAAAAAATCTCATTGATCAAGTGGTAATTTTTTAGAAACCCTAAATGTCCCCCTCTAGGATAAGTGCACAATTCTGAAAGGACCTTTTGTTCAAGTTGGGGTATTTTTACATAAATGGAGACAATTATGATACCAAAGTGAATCATTCCATCACACATATTTATATAATGCACTAGGATCCTCTCGTAGTTGTTGAATGAGCTTCCATTTCTTCTAATTCTCTTACCATTCTATCAGAGCTTCTTCCAACCAATCAGAATGTAGAGTGGAAAGAGAACAAAATGAGAATTTAGCGTATTCTTCTTTCCTTGAAAGTACATCCACCCCCACATTTTATTTTTTTGTAGATGACTTCAAAGTCATAGCGTAGCATATTTGTAACCCATTTTTGTTTCTATTTTGAAGATAATCTTCTTTCTATTTTGAAGATAATCATTGTTACAAAAAGTACTATAGACAATTATTATATTTCTTTACCTTGAAGTGTTTTCCTATAAGGTAAGGGCACCATTGCTTAATTGCATGCAGTATGGCCAACATTTTCTTCTCATAAATTGGTTTGAGTAAGTTTTTTCCTTTAAGTTGGCAACTTCCAAAGGAAAGGGGCCTTCATTCTTGCATTAAAATTGTGCCAATGTCATTCCCCCTAGGAATCACTCTCCATAATACTGGTTTTTGTGAAGTTAGACATGGCTAAGAAATGAGTTCTACACATAGGATCCTTAAGTTATCAAAATATTTGGTTGCTTTTCGAGTCCAAAAAATGCATCCTTTTTCAGTAATGTTATTAGAGGTGTTGTTATTTGACCATAGTTCTTGAAAAAATTTTGGTAATAGCTCGTCAATCCTAAGAGTCCTTGAAGATTCTTCAAGGTTTTGGGAATAGACCATTCCATCATAGCTTTAATTTTATTCAAGTCCACTTTGACATCTTCATGAGATACATTATGAATCAAATACTATGCTGCTTGAACCCCAAAGACACAATTGGAAGGATTTGTATATAATTGTTGCTCCTCCAAAAGTTTTAGGACCATGTCAACATGTTGTACATTCTCTTCCCAAGCCTTGTTGTAGATTAGTATGTCACCAAAAAACACTAGCACAAATTTCTGAGGAAGGGCTTGGCAATAAAATTCATCAAGATTTTAAATGTGGAAGGTGCATTATTAAGGCCAAATGGACACCAAACTTCTAATGTTTCATGTGTTCTAAAGGTTTTTTTGGAAATGTATCCTTCCCTTATTCTAATATGATGATATCTTGAACCAAGATTCAACTTCGTAAAGAAAATCCCCCCTTGCAATTTATCTAGCATTCATCAACGACCAGTATAAGAAACTTATGTTTGGTGATGATCTTGTTGATATTTCCATAATCTAGATACATACACTATGGACAATCATCTTTGTAAACCATCACCACTAATTAAGGGAAATCACTTTGGTTGGGTCGAATGATTCTCACATCTAAAATTTCTTGAATCATATACTCAAGTTCACTCTTTTGGGCATAGGGGTATATGTACATTTTGATGTTAGGAAGAAGGTTTCCCAATTGCAAGTGAGTAACACGATCATGCTCCCAAGTAGGTGGAAGTATTTTAGGCATCTCTACAAATACCATGGAATGCTTGTTTATAACTCTTTTGAGGTCCAAGGGAACAAAGGTTTTAGATGTTTAACCTCTAGTGAGCACAATTGTGCAATTATACCACTGTGTCTCTTTTTTAACATTTTTGTCATGTTGTTAGAGCTTATCATTTTATATGGTTTCCCTTGGATACTTCTGATTTTAATTTCATTGCCCTTTGAGGAAAATATCATGAAGAGTTCATTAAAATCAGAAGGCATTAATCCCAATGAATGTAACCATTAGATCACTAAGACCACATTAGTGTCATCCATTTGGATTGCAATCATTGATTTATCCAAGCAATAATTCCCCCTATTGAGATTAATACTATGGAAATTCCCTGAACAATTGATGGTACCTCCATATGCAATCATACTTGAAACTCTAGTGCTAGATATGCAAAGTAATTGAGTGATTTGACCAATCTGTAGTTAATTAACTTATGGGTAATACCATAATCAATCAACACTATTACCTTCTTGCTTTTTATATATCATTGTATCTTAAGAGTCTAAGGAGTGCTAATTCCAACCAAAGAACGACAATATATGGTTGGAGTACTTTCTTCTAGTTCTTGAGATGATTTGAATTCTTGTACTTCTTATCATCTTCACAATCTAGGTAGAATAATTTCTTCTCATTGCACTTATGCCCCTTAATGAACTTACTATCACAATTGAAAGTGTTGAACGTGCTTTATAACTAGATCCCTTTGCTTGAGATTTAGTAGTTGAGTAAAGAAGATGTTGCTCTTAATAATCCCATGTTGTGCTATCAATTCATTTGTAAAAATAGACCAAGAGACAATAGGCTCCTTTTGTAATTACACAACCATTGGTAACCCACAAATTGATCATGTCCCAAATACAAGGATGCTACAAATTACCTTTTGTAAAGTTGAGAATTGGTGTGGATCAAAGAATTGCTCTATTTGGCATATCCATGTCATGGGATCATGGCCATCAAACTTACTCATATCGATCTTGGGAATGAAGTAGTTCCTTGGTCCTGAGTTGAACCCAGGATAATGTGTATTTTAGAGTAATAAATTAGTATCTATAACTCAATTCTCTTGTTCTCCTTATCCTCTTCTATATCCATGTCATGGGATCATGGCCATCAAACTTACTCATATCGATCTTGGGAATGAAGTATTTCCTTGGTCCTGAGTTGAACCCATGATAATGTGTATTTTGGAGTAATAAATTATCAAGTATATGTAATTCAATTCTCTTGTTCTCCTTATCCTCTTCTCTATAAAAACATGTGTTTTATTTTTATATCATTTTTCAAGATCCTCCATTTTTATATGGTCTTCTTTCTTTAAAATTGTAGATTCTAAGTGCTCTATTCTTTCTTCCAACTTGGACATATTCGATTCCCTTTCTTACTCTGTTATTGTATCAAAGATGAGCCTTTAAAAACCTTCCCTAAAGTTGCATTTAGATTATTACATCTAAACATGATGACAAACTTGCATGTACTTCAACATCACCAATACTTCACTTCTAAGTTTAAAATTTGAACACAATATACTTTGATATGTCTTCTATACACCCTACAAATTTTGCACCCGACAACTCCCCCAAATTATTGGAGTGAAATTAATAAAATGACTCGTTCAAAGAAAACCAAACGAAGAAATGTTTGCTTTGATACTAAATATTATAATCCAATTAACTTCGAAAGATTGATCTCCTTTTACAACCAAATGTAATTGAACAATAATGAACAGTTTTACAATGAATATACCTGCATATTAACATAATCTAAGAGCTACTACCTATTTAAATAATAATAACCATTAAATCATATATATTTATTATTCTCTTTATTCTTTATTAATGTATTATTATACTATATTTACTTGTTATCTTTTTAATATGATAATTTATTGTGGTTAGATTCCCTATTGATTTTGATATTTGTCCTATAGTGATTTAGCTTGTGTAAGATTAGTTTTGTATAAAAACTTTCTAGCTTTACAATGCTTATGAGTATATAAAGAATGTATGTGTTTTTTATTATTAAAAATATATATGTGTTTTTTTTATGGAAAAAAAAGATTTTACAATATTAATATTTTGACTTATTTTTTATGTTATTTTTTATATAATTATAAGACTTTTACTTATTTGTGTAATGTTTATGGTGGATGTTTTTATGTATTATTATTATTATTATTATTATTTGTAAATTGCAGATAGAAATTTAATTAACAGAGCTGAAAGATACATCAAGAGCCGAATTGTTTGTAGCAGATTGGGGAGGCCTCAAGTGGTGAAGCCACCATCCCAATTGCTCAAAAATATTGAAATGACTGACATAGTACAAAATATAGACCCCCTGGATATGGTCTGCCCATAAAAAGATTGGGACTTGCTTCAAAAATAAAGTTTCATACTGTCTGGTGGTGTTGTAAAATAAACCATACAGAAAATTAAAACAAAAAAGCTGATAATCACAAAGATGACCCGGAGCTGTGGCAACCCATTTAGCGATTTGTAGGTAGCTCGTCCGGTTTCTCCTCAAGGATGGGACAAGCAGCATAGAAATATTCAAAAGTCCCCAGAGGGGGGAGAGTAGGAGAGGGAGAACCTGGAGCACGCATACCATCCTAAGCAGCGTCGTTTGCGAGAGTTGTAGGAGCCAAGCCCTTATCCTTCCTTACCTTGGACTTTTTCTGTGCAGACCCAGATTTCAGAGCCTCAGGAGCTGCTGCGTTCTCATTATTTTCTTGCACTGTCGGTTCAGAATTGCCACCCAGGGAGAAAATATCCCAGGTCATATTGGCGTCCAAGGTATTTGAGTGGTCCATGACCTCTTTCAGGCCGGAGTTAATATTCCTCACAATGCTGGTGCTGGCTTGCTAGCTTGCCTCCATCTCTTCAACAAAGGTGCTCATCATATTTTTTAACAGCCAATAGTGGTTTATGGCACCGCCATTGCTGCCAGAGGCGAGCAGAGCCGCCACCGTACAAGCTTCCCACCCATCAATTAGGCTGCGAGTCTGCACAGAGATGCGCTCAATGTAACCGTCCATAACAGTCCAGTCCATGGCAACCTTGGACCTTCGACTAGAGCTAGTTCTCCCACTGCTGCAACGAGATATACCTCTGTTGCGTGGCGTCATGGCAATGAGAGCAACAGGGGAGACCACAAAGAGTATCCTAAACTCAACAGAGGGAGCCACATAGAATAACCAGAACGCAGCAGTAGGATTAGAAAACATGCCAACCAAAACCTTTAAAGGGCCGAGCCAAGCCAAGTTCCTCCTGTGGAGGCAATAAATGATATAGACTGTCATCTTTGGTAAGGGTGGCAGAATTGAATGCATGTCACACCAGTCGAGAGAAATCGTCATTCCAAACGCGCGTGAAGGAGATTGTGATCATCACCCTCGTCCTCCAACCTTACATACTCGCCATCGCCCAGGGTGGAATGTTGTCCAGTGGAGCAGGCTAACAGGTGTGTGGTTGTCGTCATCTCATGGCCAGGTTCGTGCATGCTGAAGACGTTGCCACGTGAGGTAGGTCAAATGGGTGTCTAATCCATATGCGCAATGGACGAGGTGGAGGGCACGTGGTCACCCGCATTCGGGGATTATTATTTTTTTGACAATAACATAGGGGAAGATTGTATTAGTGCCGGTATAGAGCAACCGAATGCTTAGTACAAAGAGTTCTCAGTTACAACGAGCTTCCAGTGTTCGCCCAAAACTAGGCAGGAAATTAAAAAACCGTGTCAAACCACTGGGTTCCTAGTAAACTTGCTTCAATATAAAAAGCTACCTGGAGATAGCTATTTCAGCGAGCCTGTTCGGCTGCGAGTCATTACATCTGTCCGGGACTGGGTAAATTTTTTTTTCCTTTTGGTAACGGTCTGCCATTCGCTACTTTGGTCTTGATCGTGGGTTTCCCGCTGACCTCGAGATTCTTCAGCATCGGCTATATCCGCCCAGCTTGAGGCTCGCTGGGTTGTCTTTGGCGATGTGGTCGGTGGTCTTTCTGCTGGTTCTGTTTCTAGATTAAGTTCCTTGGATTCAGAGTCTGCTTCCTCTTCCGGGACTGATGCCAGGATCTTCCCTTCAGTTTGCTTCACCGGAGGTGCATCCTTCCACCAGGTGGGACTTTGGCTTCGGCGCGGCCTTCTTTTTTCGGCTGATTTCTCGCAATTCCGGGCAATATGTCCTGTTTCATAGCATATCCTGCATCTGAAGCAGAGATTCTCATAGTCGATCCTCTGGGTCCAAGAGTAGCCTTTGCCGCAGAGAGAGATTTCTGTAGGGAACCCCTTTTTGAAGTCCATTTCTACACAGATCCTTGCAAACGTGGTTCGGTCTGAGCTCTGATCTATGCTGAGATATTTCCCGAGTCCATTACCTATAGCTTCCAGAGATTTGGCCCCCCAGAAATGCAGAGGGAGAGACGGGAGCCTTACCCAGACCGGAGCGGAAGAGATGGAAGCCGTGGAAGGGTCAAAGTCTGGGGTCCATGGTTTCATGGAAAGCCCTGCTCTGCCCCAGAACCACGGTTCTGAGCTAGCGACCTTGCTTCTGTCATCAGAGGATTCAAAAATAGCCACGAAGAAACCCTTGGCACAAGGGCAAGCTACAACCTCACCATCAAGCAGAGGGGACCAAGATGAGGAGATCCAGGAGCGGAGATCTGCGAGGGTAGGCCAGAAGCCATTGAACCTGCACACCAAGGCGGAATTGCATAACACAACAGCATACTCCAGGACATCCTCCGGCATATGGATGGAGATCGCTGGGGCTTCCGGGATCGCATCAGGCAGGGCAGAGGGCTCCCCCCGTCGAGAGGCCACATCTTTGAAAGAAGGGCTTTCCCTCCGAAGAGAGGCCGCGACCTTGGAGAAGGAAGGAAGAGGGGCGGCACTGGAAGAAACCCCAGGAGGAGGATGATCGGGGGAAGCCTGCGCAGGAGCTGAACCAAGCCCGACCGCCATGGCATCTCCAACCGAACGGACGCCGGCTGAAGGGGGAACCGAAGGGGAAACGATTGACGCAGAGGGTGCATTGACGCCTGAATCTGGAGGAGCGAGCGAATCAGCACCAGGGCCGTCACCCAAAACGGACCACGAAGGGATTGCCATCAGGGGTACGCTGGATCTTGGACGCCGGGAGGGAGCCAGGAGGCCGAGCAGCCAGCGGGAGGCCGCGAGGAGCAGGAGTCGTCCCTAGCCATTCGGGGATTATTATTATTATTATATAAAATGTATATAAACTTAATTTTATCTAAAAAGAGTTTATGAAATATTTAATAAATTTTAAAGAAAAAATATATAGGCAAATTGGTATGAAAAATATATGTTTAATTTGGTATGATGTTTTTATATACATATAAATGATGCTTGATATCAAAGAAAAAATATATATTTATAAAAAGATTGGGACTTGCTTCAACAATTCCTTATAGAAAAAATATATGTTTAGTTTGGTATGATGTTTTTATATACATATAAATGATGCTTGATATCAAAGAAAAAATATATATTTATTTTACATTTTAATATTTATTTAATGTTATTTTGATCATGTGATGTAAAAATAACACAATCTAATATGCAATTGCAAATTGACGCAGGGATATATTATTGATGTCAGACAAGCTAAACTATGAGCATTCTTCACGTTGTCTATAATAAGGACTACCATAATAACATCCCAGGGTCACATAAGCAACTTCATTTAATTTTAGTCATATGAACAACTTTATTTAATTTTGTTTATTCCACATCAAGACAATTTTCTCATGTCATAAAGGTCAAAATCTTGATACCATTAGGTGAATCTAGATCAAACAAGGGTATATTTTAGTCAACAAAAATAAAATACGAGTCATGCTCCAGCAATGATGTTATTTAAACGTAGCTTATAAGATACTTTATTGATAACATCATATTTTTTTTATCAAAATAATATTAATAGTAATGCATATATGATTCTTTGATTCGCTTATGTTTTAGAGCAGGACATATGTAAGCTTTCTATGATGAAAACAACTTACGAGTTGTAAAGTCAATTATAAGTTGAAAATAAAATATCTTTTTATTTATATTTATATGTATATTATGTTAATATTTGAACAAAATTAAAATTTTAAATATAAATATAAAAAATTATTAACAATAATAAAATATAAAAATTATTGATAAATAAATAATATTATTTATTTTTATTATTTTTTATAAAACATAAAAAAATACATATCATAAATACTAATATAAATATACATAATATTTATACTAAACAAATAAATATAAAAATTATTTATTTTAAATACCCATCTTAACATTCATTATATGCATTACCAAATCTTTATAATTACTATGCTTTGACATAAAGTTTATGAATGGACAAAGTATAAGAATCTTTGAAGTTAATGACAGCATCGTTCCTTACTCAAAAGTCAAACTTAACCATCAATATTGTTGGCCATTTAAATATAACCCTTGTACTTATTTTACATAACATTGTTATTGATGTGAAGTGTCTAATTATTTTTGGCTTAAAAAATATATTATTTGAATTAAACATTAAAATATAAATGATAAGTTTTAATCATGATGGGATTTAAAGTATATTAATGGTAGTACAAATTTTAAAAATGCCAAACACTTATATATGAAAGTTAAATAACTTAAATATGAAAGTTAAATAGATATTTTATAAATATAAAAATATATATTATTTAAATTTTAAAAAATTAAAAAAATATACCTATCATATAATATAAAATATGAAAATAAAGTTTATTAAGTAGGTATGGCTCAGAGTTATTATGTATCTATTTTTGTTAATGTTAATTATATAATATGTGTCATTTCCACATTCATTTACAAAATTATATGGAATAATAATAATAAATTTGTTGAAATGATTTGTGTGTGTTTATATTTTTCATCTAGGTTTTTATGAATGTAGCAATTGTGTTGTAACAATAAATTCACAAAGAATATAAGACTTGAGTTATCATTGGATATGTTTTTATGATAATTTCACTTCCATATTAATAATTAATAAACAATGGAATTGTTATTAAGTATTATTGGATATGCTTTTATGATAATTCCACTCTCATATTAATAATTAAATAGTGGAATTGTTATTAAAATTAAACTCTAATCTAACAATTATTAGTTATTTTAATTGAAATTCTACTTTTATTTTAATAATTAAATTTTAATATTAACATTTTGTGAATATTTAAAAGTTAAAAATTGTATATATATTTGAGTATTTGGTGAACTTTATTGTATCCAATATTGATCAAATTTTGAATTTAATGAGAAAAGCATCAAAGAACTCAATACTTCTAGATATAAATCTTTAATAATCAATAAACTTAAATATTTAACCATCTATCATTTCCCAATAACAAAGTAATAAATAATGAATAATCTCGATAGTTTTTTATCACTCTTTTATTCTTAAAAGCATTTAAGAATTCATAGTCATATTGGGGAGGGGGTCCTTGTCCCATAAAAAAGAGGCCTCCTACAAAAAAACTCGGTCTAACTAGGTTGTGACTTTAAAAATGTATTATTATTTTTATTATTATAAAAGATATAAATATTTAACAATTAATGAATTTGCAATAATAAAGGGAATATGATATAGGGCACTCAAATTGCTTTATTTTTGCCAATGAGGTGGAATAAGTTTTTATGAATGTAGCAATTGTGTTGTAACAATAAATTCACAAAGAATATATGACTTGAGTTATCATTGGATATGTTTTTATGATAATTCCACTCTCATATTAATAATTAATAAATAGTGGAATTGTTATTGAGTTATTATTGGATATGCTTTTATGATAATTCCACTCTCATATTAATAATTAATAAATAGTGGAATTGTTATTAAAATTAAACTCTAATCTAACAACTATTAGTTATTTTAGTTGAAATTCTTCTTTTATTTTAATAATTAAATTTTAATATTAACATTTTGTGAATATTTAAAAATTAAAAATTGTATATATATTTGAGTATTTGGTGAACTTTATTGTATCTAATATTGATCAAATTTTGAATTTAAAGAAAAAAGCATCAAAGAACTCAATACTTCTAGATATAAATCTTTAATAATCAATAAACTTAAATATTTAACCACTTATACATTCCCAATAACAAAGTAATAAAAAATGACATATCTTGATAGTCTTTTTATCATTCTTTTATTCTTAAAAGCATTTAAGAATTCATAGTCATATTGGGGAGGGGGTCCGTGTCCTATAAAAAAGAAGGCCTCATACACAAAATTGGGTTCTAACTAGGTTGTGACCTTAAAAATATATTAATATTATTATTATTATAAAAGATATAAATATTTAACAATTAGTATAAAAATATATTATTATTATTATAAAAGATATAAATATTTAACAATTGATAAATTTGCAATAATAAAGGGCATATGATATGGGGCACTCAAATTGCTTTATTTTTGTCAATGAGGTGGAACTATAACTTCCATCATAATTCCTATTCTATTTAGAGATAATTTTGATTAGATAAAACAGGTAATATGAGTGCCCCTTATCCTACACCACAACAAAATAATAAATATTAACACATATTTATATAAATATTTTACTTTACATTAAATTTTTTAATATATTTTTTTTAAATTATCTAAAAACTCAAAACTTTTATATAAAAGATACAAATCTTTAATAATCAATAAATTTCCAATAACAAAATAATAAATATTATAAAAAATTCAATATAAAATTTGTAAATAAATAAAATAATATAACATTATTAATTTATGTACTTTACTGTGCCATATATAATATTTACTTGCATATAAATAAAAAAAACATCAACCCAAAATCTTTGACAAATTACCCATATTATTAATAATTTATACTCTATTTACAATGTTGCAAAGAACTCAAACCAAGGCAATATGACCTATTCTTCCCTCTGTCCCAAGTGGGAGGGACAACAATCCCTTTTTTACTCTTGATTGATGGCAGATGAGTCCACCAATGGATTTGTATGCAAAAGTACTATAAAAGAGGGAAGAAAACTCCATGAGATTCTTGCCAGCTTTGCTAATTTTCTGTTATGTATGACCTATACTAATTATTCGTTTCAGTACATATTATGTAGACCTGTGGACTTTTATAATGCTTTGATAAAACATTTCAGTACATGTTTTTGTAGCTTGTGGAGTTTTAAAATGCTTTGATGAAACCTGAACAGTGGTGACACACAGTAATCAAAGTGCTTGCATCACATGGTTTGTTGGCTTCCTGATTAAAGATATTATATGGACATTGGTTGGTTTAACGTGAACGATGGAGATAAATAACATGTCACAGACAGCGAGACAGGAAAGGCAATTCCCAAAATATATGTATGGATGGCTTTGAAAGTCAATGCCTTCCTTCTTTCAATAATCCATTTGATTGATATAAATAGTGAAAAGTTAAATTTTTAAAAAAGTTGTTTGATCGATGGTAATTTTGATTATAAAATTTTGATTTAGAAGTTTTTTAAACATTTAGATCATAAAAATATGGAATTTAGTTGAAAGAAAAGGATAAGCTGCTCTCAAAGATTTATATGGGTGGCTTTGAAAGTCAATACTTGTCCCTTTATGCACCATTTCCATCCGATGATCAAGTATGAAAACTTTCACAATGCATGATCTTGGATTGATTCATCTATTGGGATTATGTATTTCTAGTTCGAAGTCAGAGTAGATCACAATTTAGGCAAGAATAAGGTTGTAAATATTGCAGTGGGTTGAAATTTTGGAATATCTAATAGCCTGCCTACGCCATGCATTTGCCTTTCCTGTCTCGCTTTCTTTGAGCTAAGATCTTGCAAATTGCAATGCTGGTGGTGCTTGGAAATGGTAATGGAATGAGATGTATGAAGAAGAAGCAGCAGCAATAAAGCAATGCCGGCGTGGAAGCCCTTGTCAGTGTGTGGATCCCTTGTGAAGGGGGGCAAAGCCACTGTGGTTGAGCCAACTAAAAGAAAAATAAGAGTTCAGGAGGAGGGGGAGGTTTCTGGAGATGATGGATCTCTGTGCAAATCACAGACCCTCGAATCTGATTCTTATCATCTCGACCCACAAACAGATTTTCTGAATGCAACTGCACAGGCTGCCCGTGTTACCTTCAATACCCACAATGATATTCCTGGCTTCGACGAAGCATATGCAAAGTTTAAGAAAATGTATCCAAAGTTCCGGATTGCAGAGAGAGTAGAGGAGCTGAGATTGGATGAATATAGTCATCTGGAGCAGAGTCGGAAGGTATGTTTGGATTACTGTGGATTTGGGCTGTTTTCATACCAGCAGCAATTGAATGAGTGGGAGTATTCGTCATTTGGGTTGTCTCAGATTTCTGTGAATTCATTGAGTTCTCATGCATTAGGAGCAGATCAGGGCCACATTGAGAAGGACTTGAGGAAAAGAATCATGGAGTATCTCAATATTCCCACGACTGAGTATACCATGGTTTTTACTGTTAGTAGAGGCTCTGCATTCAAACTGCTAGCGGAATCATACCCATTTCATCAGAATCGGAGGCTGCTCACTGTGTATGATTATGAGAGCCAGTCTGTGAATTGGATGGCCGAGGTTGCGAAGAACAAGGGGGCCAAGTTACGGAGGGCTTGTTTTAAATGGCCCTCTATGAGGCTTTGCTGTAGTGAGCTTAAGAGAGAACTTAAACATAAGAGGAACAAGAGAAAGGATTCTGCAGTGGGGCTCTTTGCGTTTCCTGTGCAGTCTAGGGTGACGGGGTCCAAGTATTCTTATCAGTGGATGTCAATGGCACAGCAGAATGGTTGGCATGTGCTGTTGGATGCAGGTGCTCTGGGTCCCAAGGACATGGATTCTCTTGGCATTTCTCTATTCAGGCCTGATTTTATCATCACCTCATTTTACAAGGTTTTTGGCCGAGATCCAACTGGATTTGGTTGCCTTTTCATCAAGAATTCAGTGATGAACAGCCTTGAAAATCAAGGTGGAGCTCCAGCAGTAGGATTGGTAAGGATTGTTCCACCTCCTCCACCTTCTTACCTAAGTGATTCTGCAGATGAACGAGACAGCAAGTGTGCAATGGAGGATGTTGACGATGATGATAAAGAAATTGTGCCTAAATTTCGCCGGGGATCCGAATTGCCAGCCTTTTCTGGTATCTTCTCCTCATTACAGGTAAGGGACGTTTTTGAGAGTGAAATGGATAGTTCTTTTAGGGATGAAGTTAGTGAAGATATAGAGAATGGGTCTGTAGGAGAGGTTATGCAAAGTCCCATTTGCAGTGAAGATGAGAACGATAACTTGCTTTGCATTGATTTGGGTCAGAGTCCTTTTGGCTCCGAGCACTTTAGATGCAGTCCTTTTCGGAAAGTGAATCCTCCCAAAAGCACCCATATGCATCTGCCCCCTAGATCCCCAAAGAGTCCCTTCTATGGCCAAGTAAACCAAGATTCTAGTGTGATATCATCTGATCCATTAGTGTTCTCGGTCTCACCAGTTCAAGCTCTGTCCAAATCTGGTTCTGGTAGACCAAATTTGGTCACAGAGGTATCTGGCTCTCCCACAAATGAGGCAGAGGCTACGCATACTTTGCAGGATCAAACAACAAATGGAAAATCGCACAAGTATGAGCATCTTGATCCTGGGGAGAGGCAGGAAATACCACAGATGAATGTGACTAGTATATTAAGAGGTTCAAATGGAGGAATCAATTTGATTCCTGAGGATGAGGTGGGATCATCTGGAAGGATTGATTCTTGGAGGTCCTCTAAACAAAACAAGCTTTCTCTCATCCTAGAGAATGCGGAGGGAGAAAGAGATGATTGTACTCCAGGACGAAGCAAGCCTCCCTTGAAAGAAGTGTTTCAAAGCACATCTAGAGAAATAACAATCTGTAATCAGGATGCAAAGAAGCCAGCGCCCTCGACAAAAGAGATTAATTCCATCGCCAATGGTAGCCTACTGAATGGCTCTGCAGATCTTGGAAGTCAAAGTGAGGTTGGAAACAATCGAGAACATGCCATATATGGGAGTCCTCAAGTATGCAAGACCAAGGAAAACGCGATAAGACGAGAAACTGAGGGAGATTTCAGACTTTTAGGTCGGAGAGATGGAGGTAGGATTTTGTGTTTAGATGACATTGATAGCATTGGAAGCATGAGCAGAAGGGTGTCATTCAGTGGAGAGGAATATGGAGCTACACATGATCAAGATGAGGGGATGAGTGATACTGAAGTAGCAGAGGAGCAAGAGTGGAACGAAAGGGAACCAAGGATTTGTTGCAAGCATCTGGATCATGTGGACAGTATGGGTCTTAACAAATCAACTTTAAGACTTAGATACCTCATCAATTGGCTGGTTACTTCCTTACTACAATTAAGACATCATGGACCAGATGGTGGAATTGCCCTTGTCCGGATATATGGTCCAAAGATAAGGTATGATCGAGCTTCAACATTGGCTTTCAATTTGTATAACTGCAATGGAGTCTTAGTGTCTCCTGAAATTGTACAGAGGCTTGCAGACAAGAATAACATAGCACTTGGTCTGGGGTTTCTTAGTCATCTCTGTTTGCTAGAAAACCATTCAGAACTGCAAGAAGCCCTGGATTCAGATAGCCACTCTTTATGTAAATCCATAGCAATTGGGCGGTGTGAAGGCAAGAAAGCATCAGTTCGAGTTGAAGTTGTAACTGCATC
The DNA here is from genome assembly GCA_027924585.1 of Larix kaempferi. Classification (NCBI taxonomy): domain Eukaryota; kingdom Viridiplantae; phylum Streptophyta; class Pinopsida; order Pinales; family Pinaceae; genus Larix; species Larix kaempferi. The sequence goes on from BSBM01000887.1 coordinate 24,054,289, forward strand.
GCTTGGTTTTTTGTCTAATTTTGAAGATGTTTACAGGATGTGGGAGTTTGTGGCCAAGTTCCTTGATGCAGGTTATCCTGAAGCAAACGAATGCCTCTCCCAGTCTGCACCATCGAAATGAGAGGTCGCACTACCTTGGATCGTGTGTTGCAGAAGAAGAGATGAATTTTATTACCTCTGAATTAGAGTAGCACCTGTCATCAGACTAGAAAGGGGAAGGCTTTGATTATAGCTTTCTTCCTCTTTGTTCTTTCGATTAGAGCATGTAAACATGTTTTGCTCTTGCTAACAGCTTCAGATCAATGCTTCAGGTTAGCAAGGGATTCTCTTCTGTACCCTATTAGTTTTAAGAACATTTGTGACCCAGCTCTTGCTTATTCAACAATTTCTTGGTGGGGTGTGCTCTTTGTTGCACCCCCTGCTTGCCTGATATTCATTAGAGAGTCCATTGAATTCCAAATGTATAGTCCTTCGCCAGATGCAGAGGCAACAGAAAACATATGCCAAGCTTTCCTTTTCCTTGTTTTCATTGCATCTACCATCTTGGGGGGCATTGTTCATGATGAAGCATTATTTACCATATGATTTTTACTTAACTGTTATTCTTTCACATTTTGGATTTGTTCCAAACTACAATGCTTGAACTCCCAATTTTTAGAATGATTAGAGGCAATTTTCTTCAAATTACATTTACACATTGATGATTGGTCAGTCAGTAGTCCAGTGCATTGCATTGTATATAACTTGACTTGTGTTGGCGAATCAAGCATGGAGCTCCAACCAATGTTAAGCGTCAATATAGCAGCTAATGTTAGTCTAATGTGACCAAGTTGAAAGCAAACAGATTCATGATTGGTCAATCAGTAGTTCACTGCATTGAATTGTGTTAGTCCAATGTGACCAAGTTGAAAGTAAACACATTCATGATTGGTCAGTCAGTAGTTCACTGCATTGAATTGTGTTAGTCTAATGTGACCAAGTTGAAAGTAAACACATTCATGATTGGTCAGTCAGTAGTTCACTGCATTGAATTGTATATGATTTGAGTTGTGTTTGTGAATCGGACATGGAATGTCATCCTTCCAGTTTGGAATATTACAATGAAGCAGATATATCTCATAACTCATGGAAGTTATTCTTGGTTATGTTGTTGCATCAGGTAAGGTGGCCCATGAGGGGTGAGCATGTCTTTTTGGAGTTTTGAACCTTGGAGTAAAAATAGTAACACCCTCACTTTACCAACCAACCAAGTACCCATTGAGATGAAAACTCCATAACAAATTAATTGGTTCATAAGCAACATATCTGAGAGGCGAGGCTTTGAGAGAGAGGTTAGATGTCTAGATGATGGCAGCCTACGTCAGGCTTACCATGGATGTGATTTTCTGCAGAAGAATATCATATACTCCATGTGTTCTCTTGTTACCTATCCATCTTGGGTATGTCCAAAACACTTGAAAGATTCTTTAGTACAATGCATTTGTTCATGGGAGATTGTTTGCACCTGACAGAAGATTTAACTTGTGCAAGTGACCACTAAGATTGATGCAGGCATAATAGGTGTATCTGGACAAAAGTTGGATCCATGATTAAATGGGAATGTTGGAGGAACACCATTGATCTTCATGACTTACATTCAAAGAATTGACCTTCAGATATTACTTCTTTGTTAGATAAGGGTTAATCAGCAGCAACTTTACCAAATTTCTGACCTACTATGTCCCCACCACTGGTGTAAAGCAGAAGATCCACCATAATTCATGTTTAGGACAAGAATTGTGTTGTTCTCTTGCAGACAATAGTGTAAGGTTACTGCTAAACGAATAGCAGGACTCACCATCCCTGGATGGTACAATGGAGTTTTTAGAGAAATTTTCTCTATTAAGCTGGGGTTAATCACTTCGAAGAACTAATCTTCACCTTGTATTACTCCACATAAGATGGAATCTTTAGTGGGGTGTGAAAAGGGTGCGACACTTGATTCTGGATCAAGGGTCGTGTGTACCAACTGCAATCATTGAGCAAATGATATCTACCATGCTATCTCCTCACTTATACCATGGCCAGAATATGTGCTAAGATATCCCACACATATTTCAGCCATGGTATATTGGGGGATAGCATTGTGAATATGGAGAGGCTAAAAGCATTGATTGCTATATTAGAATTTAATGTTCTTTGGAGTTTAATCTTTGATTCATCAACACTATACCATATGTGACGTTGATTCATCAACACTATACCATGGCTAGAATATGTGATGGGATGTAGGGGATGAAAGATTAATATAAAGACTGCAGTTTCTTTTCTTTGTGATGGCACCTAACCTAGGATATGAGTCTCAAAGAATCTTGAGGTACCAAGACCTATTTGTCAATACAACCAGTGACCCACATAATGTATCACTAGTCAAACTTGGGACGTTATGATAGATCCATAAGTCAACTTAGCAATGATTTAGCCCATTATACAACACTAAACTACAGTGAAATGACTTCAATTAAAGTAATAATTAAGGATTAAAATGCTGTCAGATTTGAAAACAGCATCATTCTTCACAATGATTTGGGCCTTTCGTGATGGTGACCATTGGTCAAAAAGTTTTCCGACGGAAACTTCATCATGAATTGAAATGACATTGTCAAAAAGTTATCCATCAGTGACAAGATCATTTAAAGATTTACAGCGAACATAATTACTTTAACATGCAGAAACTTGGCACTCAACATGGTGTATAAAGAGGCAAATTTGTGTTTAAATAAATTTAAGAAGCAACACTCCTTTCATTAAATGAGAGATTTTATTGACCAGAACCAAAGACATATTTTTTCCTTTAAAATAATATAATCAATATTGAGCTAACCTAATTTTTCCTTTAAGCTATTGAACTATCCAATTAGATCATTCACTTCTCATTTATTTCTACTAATTCAACAAATAATACAAATAATATGAAGATAAGACATTTACATTTCAACAAATAAAATAATATAAAGAAAAGACATTTACATTTATTTATCTTAATCATCATGTTAGGTTTATTTTCCATCTTACATTTCCATCATTTTCAACTCTGGTGTCCTTGAGAATAAATATTCAATGTTCATATAAACTATAAGTATCATCATGTGCCTTTGAATGCTATCTAAAATTTGTAGAAAGCGTTTATACAAATATTATGAGTATTTATACAAATATTGTACATATTGTACAATGTTTTATGAGAAATGTTATTGCTATTAATTATCATTCCCTTTACTATTTTAAGGTACGAGGGACATCGTAGCAATGACATTTTAATATGATAAAGTTTGAATGTAGTGAATTTATGACAAATTATCTACATATATTGAGTCTTTTGTCACCAAAAACATTTAAAAAAAGTCTTCCATAATGACTTATCAAAATGGTATTTATTATGACAATTAGGGATTATTATAAACATTTTTGTAACCATCTCTATGACTAGTGAGACATCCTCAGTAGTATCCATAAATGGAACATTATTATGATCATAATTATGACCAAATTAGCACCCATAATAATGTCCCCATTTACAAACAAATTATGAGATATTATTTTATCTAATATAACATTGCAATTATGGCAAAACTCAATGGGTCATAATTGCATCCATATTTACATGTTAATCATAAAATTATTGTTATATATATATATATATATATGGCATATAAATATATAATTAGTGGACCATCTTTTTAAATTGTGTTTAAATTCTAATGTTGATATTTTCATATACTTATATTTTACTTTTTAATTTCTAATTCACTAATTCAAAATGGGACTTCTATTTCAAGATGTTTGTTGCTAGAATCCAACTCATCATACGTCACATGGAGAAGATAATAATTAGGGTATTTTTCAAATTTCAACATACTTAATAACCTTCTCAATATTTCAAAAAATAATAAATAATGCCCCCTTCCTCCTGGACCCATATAACCCCTAAACACACACCCTTGTCACCCATAGCTCCCTATAATATCTCAAACCCTAACCTTTATATCCCCTTGTCATCCCTAACCACTAACCATTATAAACCTTAACCCTGACCCTCACCATTATATCAACTAATCCTTAACTACTAACCACTAACACTTTACCATTACCCACTACTAAACCCATATACTCCTAATCTATTGACTAGTAACAACTACTCACCAACCTCTAATGACTAACCATAACTACTAACCACTAACCTTTGGCCCCCAACCACTAACATCTAATCCTTAACCAACCTTTAATCCTCCATCCATTGGCCCCTAACACATGACCCCTAATCATTAACCCCAAACCCCTATCCCCAATCCCCTAACAATCTAGATTATGTAGGGAACGGAATGAAGGAACAAATATAAATCGAAACACATGGAAAGATATTGCAGAGAGCATTGTATTACAATAAAACCCAAATTATGTCAATGAATGAAATGGAAAAACACTGTAAATGCAAATCAATGCAAACTAACTAGAATGGTGGTTGTATATCTTTGAAGAGAGATTTGTCAGTTATGCTCATTCACAAGAAGGCATTACAAGAGGACACAAGTACATTTAACACAAAGTAGAATGCTCCAAGATACAAAAAACCTAACCTTAGGAAATGACTTGGAAAAAGGAATGCACGCATCGAGAAGGTTAGTTGATATGTCAACTTCCCTAGGGCACAACTTTTGCATACAAAATCCATTTAAGGTGTTTATTGGACTGTTACAAAGTTTAATTCATGCTCTATGAGTTTGGAAATCAACCCATCATTGATTGCATGATCTACGTCAACTACCAAATATACAATGGAAATGCACAAAAAATGTGTCAAAAGTTAGGGACTTGAAAAACTATATTCAAACTGCTAAGATGTGAAACCATCTTGAATAATTGGAACATGTGGGTGGCCAATAGTATCCATTTGGATCAGTTGTCCTTTATTATGAAGTAATGGTATGGAGGAAACTACTATTGAATTTGACTCCTGGTGAACCAATTGCCTTGGTGAAGATGTTTCCTAGCCTTGACGACTTGATAGAGTTGTATGTTCTACTGGTGGGTTCCCTTTATCTTGGTGTCCATGATTTGGTCTACTATTCCTGATCAATGCAATCATGATTAATTTCTATAGGGGCCAAGTGTTTGGCCACTTCTGAGGTATCCAAGAGAGGTAGAAAATATGGTCAAAGAAGATCCACATGAAATATAGGGTGTAAATCGAGGAAAGGGGGAATGCCTAATTCAAAAATATACTCACTTGCAACATTGGTGATGGTGTAAGGCTTGCATAAGAATAGGTAGATATTTCAATAGGGTCTTGTGTGGTTCTCTTTTTGCAAATGCAATTATACCTTATCTCATGAAACCAAATGATGAGCATCATGCTACTTGTACTTGGTATTAACATTTTGCAAAATATCATGAACTTGTTGTTGGATTGCTAAATTTGTTCAACCAAGTTGGTTTCTCGATCAACCTCAGTTTAAACATGGGAAAATTCTTCCTATGTATATGCAATGGGAAATGCTATGTCAATTGGGGCTAATAGTTGGAACCCCAAACACACTTGAAAGGGTTGTGGCCAATAGAGCTATGAAGGGCTTTATTGTAGTTTTGTTGATCATAAGGAAGGCTCTCATCCCATGTATGTGGATGTTTGGAGTTATGCATTCTCAAGATGTATATTCATCTGCTGACTACGTATGGCCATCCATTTATTTGGGGGTGGAAAGAAATTGATTTGGTTAGTCAGGTGTCCATCTTTGACCATAGGTTGGACCAGAAAGCAAGGATAATTTTAAGAACCCCCCCCCCCCCAAATTTATATGTATAATAAATGGGCGAATCTCCCTGATATATAGGAAATTGTGAAGGCTATTTTATCAATAATATAATATGTATTTAGGGTTTAGGGAGAGAGAAATATAGAAAGAGAGATATTGGTGGTTAGGAATTTGGAGAGAGAGGGATTGGGTGTTAGAGGCTTAGAGAGAGATAAAAAGAGGAAGATTGGGGTCAGGTGTTTAGAGATAGAGAGAGAGTATGGAGGTTATGGATTTAGAGAGAGAGATTGGAGGTTAGGGGTTTAGAGAGAGAGATTAGGGGTTTAGAGAGAGATATTATGGGTTAGGGGTTTAGATAGAGAGATTGGGGGTTAGGGTTTTAGAGAGAGAAACATTGGGGATTAGGGTTTTAGAGGTAGATAGAGATTGGATATTAAGGGTTTAAAGAGAGGGAGAGAGTTTGCGGGTTAGCAGTTATGGGATTAGAGAGAGAGAGAGAGACAGATTGGGGGTTAGGGGTTTAGAGAGAGTAAGAGAAAGGGATAGATTGGGGGTTAGGTATTTAGAGAGAGAGAGAGATAGATTGAGGGTTCGGATTAAGAGAGAGAGCGATATATTGCAGCTTAGGGGCTTAGAGAGAGAGAGAGAGAGAGAGAGAGAGAGAGATCGATTGGGTTTTAGGGTTTTATAGAGATCAAGTGTGATAGAGGGATATTATGGGTTAGGGGTTGAGAGAGAGAGAGAGAGATTTGGATTTAGGGGTCTAGTGTGAGAGACATTGGGGTTTAGGGTTTTAAAGAGAGAGAGAGTGAGATTGGGGGTTAGGGGTTTAGAGAGAGATAGATTGGTGGTTAGGGGTTTAGAGAGAGAGAGAGAGTTTGGTGGTCATGGGCTTAGAGAAAGAGAGAGAAAGATAGAGACATAGAGGAAGAAAAATTGGCAGCTAGAGGTTTAGAGAGAGATAGAGATAGAGAAATAGAGAGAGAGATGAGATTAGGGGTGTAGAGAGATTGAAAGATGTTCAGGGTTAGGATATTATAGAGAGAGAGATTGGGGGTTAATGGGGGTTAAGAGAGAGATACATATCATGGGGGGAGTATGTGTGGTTAGTGGTGGGGGCAAGAGAGAGATAAAAAAGTGGGAGGGTTTGGTGGGTGTGGAGTGGAGTTTTAGAGAGAGAGAGAGATTGAGGGTTAGGAGTTTAGAGAGAGAGAGACATTAGGGGTTAGGTATTTAGATAGATAGATATAAAGAGAGAAATTTGGTGTTAGGGGTTTAGAGAGAGAGGTAGATTGGGGGTTGGGGGTTTGAAGAGACATAGAGAGAGAGATTAGGGGTTAATGGATTAAATAAAGAGAGAGATTGGGGGTTAGGGGTTTAGAGAGAGGGATTAGACATTAGGGGTTTATATAGAGATAGAGAGAGGGAGAGTGAGTGGAGGTTATGGGATTAGAGAGAGAGAGAATGAGAGATATTAAGGGTTAGGTGTTTAGATATATATATATTTAGGGTTAAGGGCTTAGAGAGAGATAAAGAGATTGGGGGTTAGGGGTTTAGAGAGAGAGAGATAGAGAGAGATTGGTTGTTAGGGATTTAGAGAGAGAGGGAATTAGATTTGAGGTTAGAGGTTTAGAGGGAGAAAGAGAGAGAGAGTAGGGGTTAGGATTTTAGTGAGAGAGAGATTGGGGGTTAGTGGTATAGATAGATAGAGAGATAGAGAGATTGGGGGTTAGTGGTATAGATAGATAGAGAGATAGAGAGATTTGGGGTTAGGGTTTTATAGAGAGAGAGAGATTCGGGGTTAGGGTTTTATAGAGAGAGAGAGAGAGAGAGAGAGAGAGAGAGAGAGAGAGAGCGATTAGGGATTAGGGGTTTAGATAGATAGATAGAGAGAAAGAGATTGGGGCTTAGGAGTTGAGAGAGAGAGAGAGAGAGAGAGAGAGAGAGAGATTGGGGGTTAATAATTTTTTAGATATAGAGAGAGATCATGGGGTGAGTATGGATGGTTAGTTGTGAGGGGGAGAGAGACAAAGAGAGGAAAGAAGGGTAGGTGGGTGAGTAGCAGGGGTTTGGAGAGAGAGAGAGAGAGAGGTTGTGGTTTAGGGAGAGAGATATTTTGGGGGTTAGGGTTTAGAGACAGAGAGATTGATGGTTATGGATTTAGAGAGAGAGAGAGAAAGAGAGGGAGAGGTTTAGTAGTTTAGAGAGGGAAGGAGTGGGAGATATTGTGGGTTAGGATTTAGAGAGAGAGAGAGAGGTTTAGCAGTTTAGAGAGGGAAGGAGTGGGAGATATTGTGGGTTAGGATTTAGCGAGAGAGAGAGAGGTTTAGCAGTTTAGAGAGGGAAGGAGTGGGAGATATTGTGGGTTAGGATTTAGAGAGAGAGAAAGAGAAAGGGATTGGGGGTTAAGGATTTAGAGAGAAAAAGAGATTAGGGATTAGGGGATTAGAGACAGAGAGGTTGGGGTTAGGGGTTGAGAGAGAGAGAGAGAGAGAGAGAGAGAGAGAGAGAGAGAGATTGCATGTTAGGGGTATAGAGAGAGAGCGAGATTGGCATCTTGGAGTTTAGAGATAGAGATTGAAATGTTGGGGGTTAGGGGTTTAGAGAGAGAGAAAGATTGGTTGTTAGGGGTTTCGAGAGATAGAGAGAATGGGGGTTAAGGGTTTAGAGAGAGAGAGAGAGACGGAGAGGGAGGGGGAGAGAGAGAGAGAGATATGGAGGATTAGGGGTTTAGAGAGAAAGAGATTAAGGGTTAAGGGTTTAGAGAGAGAGAGAGATATTGGGGGTTAGGGGTTTAGATAATGGGAGGAAGAGATATTGGATTTTGATGGTTTAGAGAGAGACAAATATAGAAAGAGAGTGATTGGGTACTACGGGTTTAGAGAGAGAGAGAGAGATATTGGGGGTGAAGGGCTTAGAGAGAGATAAGGAGATTTGGGGTTAGGGGTTTAGAGAGAGAGAGATATGGGGAGACTAGGGTTTAAGAGTTTTGACAGAAAGAGATTCGGGGTAAGGGATATAGAGAGAGGGAGAGAGATTGTGGCTGACAACTTTAGATGGAGAGTGAGAGAGAGGTTTTAGGTTAGAGGTTTAGATAGATATATATAGAGAGACAGAGAGGGGTTTCAAAGAGAGATAGATATTTTGGAATGTAGGGGTTTAGAGAGAGACAACTAATGGGGGTTGGGTGTTTAGAAAGGGACAAATTGGGGGTTGTGGTTTTCAAGAGACAGAGAGAGAATGGGTATTAAGGGTTTAGGGAGGGAGAGAGATTGGGTATTAAGGTTTTAGAGAGAGAGAGAGAGAGATTAGGGGTTATGGGTTAAGAGAGAGACAAAGTAAGAGAGTGGTTGGTGGTTAGGGGTTTAGAGAGAGAGAGAGATTGGGGGTTAGGAGATTTGAGAGAGAGAGAGATTGGGGGTTAGGAGATTTGAGAGAGAGAGACAGATAGAGATTGGGGGATGGGGGTTTAGAGAGAGAGGGATATTTTGTGTTAGTGGTTTGGAGATATTGAGAGAGAGAGAGATCAACAGTAAGGGGTTTAGAGAGAGAAAGAGAGAGAGATTTGGGGTTAGGGTTTAGGACCTAGGTATTTAGATAGAGAGTGGGGTTAGTGGTTTAGAGAGAGAGAGAGATTAGGGGTTAGTGATTTAAAGAGAGAGAGAAAGGGAGAGATTTGTGGTTACGAGTTTACATAGAGAGAGAGATTGGGGTTTAGTGGTTTAGAGAGAGAGAGATAGATATCAGGTTTAGAGGCTTAAAGAAATAGAGAGTTTGTGGGTTATGGGTTTGGAGGTTGAGAGAGACAGACATTGGGTGTTAGGGTTTAGAGAGAGAGAGAGAGAGAGAGAGAGAGATTGCGTGTTAGGGGATTAGAGAGTGAGAGAGATATTGGGTGTTAGGTTTTAGAGAGAGATAGAGAGATTGGGTGTTAGGGGTTTAGAGTGAGAGAGATATATTGGAGGTTAGGGGATCAGAGAGAGAGACAGAGAGAGGGATTGGGCATTATGGGTGAGAGAGATAGAGAGAGATTAGAGGTTTAGAGAGTGATAAAGAGATTGGGGGTTAGGGTTTTAGACAGAGATATAGATATTGGGGTATAGGGGTTTAGAGAGATATAGAGATGACACAAGAGAAATGGTTGGTCATGGGTTTACAGAAAGAGAGAGAGAGATTGGGGTTTATGGTTTTAGAAAGAAAGATTAGGGTTTAGGCATTTAGAGTCTGTGTGTGTGTGTGAGAGAGAGGGATATTTGTGTTACAACGTAATCTTCCACCTTGTGAGCATCAACATTCTTTGGCTTGTAGGATCCATTTCACTGATCAGATCCACTTTATATCCTTCAGACATACTATTTCCTCATTTTTCCTCTTACCTGCTTGTTGCATCACTATAGCAAGCGTACCCATGAGTTGCATCACTATAGCCCATGGGTAGCATGTAAAATGGTAAAAATCACTAGTTAATTACTTTTTACTCCCGAAAAGCAGTTATTGGGAGACCTTTGACCCTCCATCTACCCAAGTAATGCCTTGATGTGTCCTTTCACCTACCTTTGAGAGGACTATATATTGAGCACATATGGCTTATGGATGGGAGGAGAAAGAAGAGCAAGAGAACTCTAGTGGATTTTTTACCTATCTTGAGTCTACGCTCATTGATCCTTGTAGTTGTGAACCCTTTATGTTCACCTTCCAAACTCCTATCTAGTTTGAGTTTGCCATTCATGGAGGATTGAAGTGGTGGAGGCACAAGTGGATTGATCCAGATCTTGGTTCAGATTGGTTGTTGGCAAGAGGTCGTATCACATTGTACTTCTTCTCGTTTATTAATAGAAATACTCATATTCTCGTCCATTAATGTTGTAAATGTTGTTTATCTTACATTGGGTTGCATTTACTTATTATATCATGGGCCATTGCTATTGATGATGTTAATGTCGTTTATATATATTATGTACTTGTTGTATATTGGCTGTCAAGACTAATTTGTAGATTCAAGTGCACGGATTTGGAAAGCTCCAATGGGGATCTACATCAAACGTTTGGATCGATGTTGGTTACATTCTCCATTATCTTAGCATTGTCATTTATAATAGCATAGTTCTGAGAATTGAGTTAATTTCTGGTAGTCAGCTATTTGTAGTGGTCTCCAAAGCCATAGTGAGTTTTCTCCAACACAGAAATGGTGACTCCGTTAGGGAAAACATCCATGTTTGGGAATTTTTTTGAGCATTAGTCCATAATTAGAGTTGTTGTTTGTCGAAGATCTATGTCACTGATTGCCCGTTAAGATACACTATAGAAAACTTGCTTTTTCTGAGCCATTGGACTCTTTGCCCATTTTCCTTTCCTCACCCGTGGGCTAGCTTAGCTCTGCCCGTGTATACTCGCCTTTGTTTACACTGTTTCTCGCGGGGGTACCAGCAAGTATTCCTTCGACAGTAGCGTACAACTCCGGATTTTGTTGGTTTATAACTATTGTTGTTGGGTTGGCTTTGGATGATCCCAAGTCTTTGTTGGCCTGTTTCTTGACTGTTTCATGCCTTGGTTGTGACCAGAACTCTTCGTTTCTCTTGGTTGAGCCTTATTGGGTTTTTACCCATCTTTGGATTTAACCTTGTTGGTTTTTTTCCTTTTGAGCTCATTCCTTTGGATGAGTCTTACTGTTTGGAATCTGTTGGGTTGTCTTAGTGATCTTCTCGGCACTTCAGTGACTAATAGTAGGATTTTGGCTTGCATTTTTCATTTCTTTATATTGAAAAATACAAAAAAAAATACATATAGTTTTTCATTTTCCTTTTGTTTATAAGAGAAAATACAATTTTTTTTTCTTCTTTCATGTACTACATCTTGCATTGAGTGCTTGCTGCTTTCATTTAGGTTCTGATTGTGCATCGAAAATATAAAAGGATTGCATTTTTATTTCAAAATCGTTGGGTTGATTGTGCATGTTAGTGACATTGTTTTATTGGATAGATGAGTCTAGGATTGGATGATTTTGCATACTATTGAGTCATACACATCATTAGTTTCAAAACCATATCCTTTGAATAACCACAACCATTAAAATTAACGCTTAATCTTAAAATTGATTAGACCAATTTTATTTATAGGGTACACCAACTAGCATAGGTTTAGAGTCTTGGAATAGATCATTGTGAGTTAACAATCCAAGGCTACTAGAAGAAACATTAGGTGTCTGATTAGGGAGTGGAGGAATCCATGGTATATATCGGTGTTCTTAGGAAGCTCTATTCAAACCAGAGTTAAGCACGAGGTCACGGTAGGTTGGTTGAAGGGATATCCCTATGATACTGGCTGAACGTGGGAGATATTTCCAAGATTTGTTCGTATCTAGGGGTACCAGAGGTTCATCCTCTTGTGCTTCGGGCTTAGCTACCCTTCCCATACGACGGATCCCACCTGCGACTGTCCCCCTGAGCATTGGTTATATTGTGGTGACCATAGTTTCCTTACCTAGGTATCACATAGGGTACTTGCAGTGGTTATGCTGTTTGTGTCCTGAGTCAGATATGGATTGGACAGCACAATTGTGTTTGTATAGTGGACTTGACCCTGTGCACGCAGTGAAGCCTAGGTGTCTCTATAACTGATTCTATTACCTCCGGCTATAGTTTGGGAGTCTCAAGCCTCTCCTAGGAGAGACATACCAGCTCTAGTGTCGGGAGCTCATTTAGCCACTCTATTTTTCTACTCTTGGCTGTAGTTTCTTTAGGTGTGTGCTTTTGATTTACTATTTTTTATCGATAGTTGGCCGTAGGAGACGTTGTGATTTGATATTCTCTTTGGAGATATCGTGGTGCGGAGTCCTACTCTCCGCCGTTCTCGTCGGTTAGTTGGTTTAAAATCGATCGAGTTTTCATGCCGTACTGCTCGGGGACGCAGACAGGCTCCCTCTGAGTCTTTGGATTCTTATGAGACATACATAGCCAACATTATGACGGCTGCACATTTCGACACGGAGAACATCCCCATGATTCCATCGGGTGGAGTTGAACATACTTCAGACACCCCCACACCTCGTGAGGCCTGGGGGGGTGATCCACCTGAGACTCAACCTGGTTCTATTTGGCCGAATACACTTGAGAACGATCCATTCTATCCTTCGAATCCGGATAATTATCTTTATGGGATGCCTACCTTACTTGAAGACGAAGATGAAGATCCCGCGATCAACAATAACCCGTTCTCATATAGAATTCCCAGTTTCAGCACAGTTGATCCTCCCACTGCTTTTGGTAGTCATGCTGGCACTAGTCATGGTGTTAGAAACACTACACCCACTGGGAGTAAAACCCTTTCCGGGGGCACCACATTGTCCACTCACGCACATAATATGAGGACTGGTCATAATCCTCCTAACAATGCTAATGTTGGAAGAATACCACCTCCTAGGACTGCCCAACCCAATAGGAACACTGTTTGAAACACGACTCACCATCCACCACCTAACACACATATCGCTACCCGTCAACCCAGGACCACTTGCGCAAATGTTAATGCTCCTCCTAACTATGGGGGTGGACAAGTACCACACACTTTTGCATCCACCACCTCTACTAGTAATGCCAATGTAGGAGGTGGGAATGTATCTAAATTCTCATGATTATAATGCCACCATTCCTGCTACTAGTAACACCAACATTGGGGTTGGGAATATTTCTCATGCTTTGGGTCACCACACGACTGCTCATGCTAATCCTAATGCTGGGGGTGGGAACATACCTCACCATTATGGTCATTACAAATCGGTTCCTACTACGAATAGTATGTACATGCCCCATACTTATGGTGGCAACCCTTACTACAACACAGTCGGTGTTGGCCACCAGTTCAACTCACCCCAATATGGTGCCCAAAACACTCATATACCTGCTGTTAACACCTAAAAAGTGCTCACTAGCTCATTTCCTTATTCACATGACCCATTTGTCCACTTTTTCCACCATCTGAGCCTCTAAAGCCAACAAAAGGTCACCAAAAGACCTTAATACACCCCTTTTCCCACTCAAAAGATTATTTTTCCTAAAAAAGCATAAAAACCCCTCAAAAAGGGTCCAAAATTCCCAAAAATATTAAAAAGGGAATACAAATATTAATTTTATTCAAAAAAGGAAAAAGGAGGGAAAAGTACCTAAACCATGTTGGTCAATACCATTGGTTTCCACAAAACCATAATGGTATTCCCCACTACCAAAACCTATAAAAATGTGGTAGGGGCTCCTCATTTCATATCCATCCATCTTCCTATCCTCATGCTGCCAAAATCTCCCTTGAGCTTTTGGCCATTGTAGCAACCTTGGAGAAAGGACCCTTTGGAGTTTGGAGCTGCTCACCCTTGGAGCTTCTCAACTATCTTCATCATTTGGAGGTATTATTATTGCAAGCACTTGCTTGCCCCCATTTTCAATACAAATTTATTTTTTCTATTTCTTGTTCTTGTTTTTAATTCAAAAGTTTATTATGATATGCACATGTTAGCTTAGTTTTAGATTTAGATTTAGTTTACTGTTTTTGCTTAATATTGAAACTGCTGCTACTAGTTATCAGGTGTCCATAGCACTAAGCTTGGTTGCAAAAGCAAGCCAACACCTGCTTACTCTCATACGGGTCAGGTCGGAGGAGGTTATCAACCTTATGGACATGGTCAAGCTTATGGTCCGTCTGGTCCTCATTATCAGTTGTTTAATGCTCATGGTCAAGCTTTTGGTCCACCTTATAATGCGGTTCCGTTCAACCAACCTTTTATGGGAGCTTATAATCAAGCTTTCCAGCCGCAGCTCCCATTCCTTGCACATTTGAATCTTCCATATCTTTCGAAGCTCACGAATGATTCGATCTGTCACGACCCTAGTTGCTCTCAGTCCCTACCAAGCTCCCTTCGGACATTCCCAAGTTTGAGGGGAAAGGTGGTGAGGATCCGGGTGATCATGTCACAACGTTTCACCTTTGGTGCTCCTCCAACTCATTGAATCATGATTCCATTAGATTACAACTATTTCAACACACCCTCACGGGGGCAGCTGCGAAGTGGTATGTGGAGTTTCCTAGGAACACCTATAGGGGATTCAACGAGATTGCTTTGGTTTTCTTGGACCATTTCTAGTTTTCGGTTCGTTATGATACTGGTACTGAACTGTTGTCTACCTTCTGTTAGAATAAGGCCACACATATTTCTGACCATGTTCAAGAGTGGCGCCGATGGAAGAGATTAGTGAAAGCCAACATTCCTCTAGAGTTTCTGTTGGAATGGTTCCTCAAGTCTCTACTCCCATACATTGCTAAGGATGTTTCGATGTCCGGCATTGTGACCGAGGAACAAGCTATCTTGAAAGTCTAGCAGTTAGACCTACTATACTCTCAGTCTGGAATTTTATATGACATTATTCCTGACGCACCGAGAACACGACACGAGCCCACGTCAGTTCCTGGGCCACATGCCGATGGCATCATGGGATCCGCAAGCACTCGCCTTATAGACTTGGTAGCTAATCAAATGCAAAATTTGTTGCTAAACCAGTCTACTCCCGGATAGGTTCACACCTTGTCCACTTCCACTCCGTCGTCTGATGTTCACAATGTGCAATCAACGAAGCCATCAGGTAACCAGCAACCTGGTGGTAAGAAAAAAGGGAGAAACAACCGTAGGGGTGGAAACAATGGAAGTAACAATAGCAATCGTAATACCCCTCGTAAAGAGAATGCCAACCCTCCTCGAGAAGGAAAAAATGCTGGCGAGGATCGTAAACCTAGGCGTAAGGTGAAATTCCCTTGCAAGCTATGTGGGGAAGATCATCTTACTCACTTATATCCTCGAATTGAAGAAGCATCGAAGCATTTGGCACAGAGCCCAGCTGTGTTGAAGGATCCCCTTCCTCATCATCAAAACATGGCTTCGCATGCTCCCACCACTGGTTATGGACCTAATGAAACGGCAACGGCTTCTTCCAATACTAGTGGTTATGGATGTGTGAGCATGGTTCAGTTGGAGGTTTGTGTTGCTACTCGTCAACGCGATTATGGTGCACCACAACCTAATATGGGGAGTGAGCCTCCCCCTCCTCCTGACAATTCCTTGCATATCAGGAAGCCCTCTAATATGCTGCGGATACCGAAAGGTGTTCTCAAGTGCTCTACGCATAATCCTAATGCTCGAGTCACCCAGAACTACTCCATTGTAGAATATTTGGGCCAAACTCCGTGTGCCATGTCGGCTCTTGAAGTTTTGCAGGCCTGTCCTTTTCAGAAGCATGCCCTTTTGAGTGCGTTAGGAGTTCAGGATGGAAGAAATCCTAGTGTTATCAAGTTCGATACTACTAATGTACAACCTCGCTTACCTTACCACGTGGATTTTCAAATCCAGGTGGTGTGCCTTCAGAGTTTTGTCAAACGTACTATGGTTGATGAAGGTGCTTCCGTGTTAGTAATGTCGTTAAATTGTTGGAAAGCTCTCGGCTCTCCTCCTCTACTCGCGTCTAGAACCACGCTCATTGCATTCGACGGTCGGTCTTTTAAGCCACATGGAATTATCCCTTCCCTTGTTGTCTGCTTGGGAGGTAAGTCTGTGCCTGTTGAAGTTGAGGTGGTTGATGCGCCCATCGACTACAACCTTTTACTGGGTTGGAATTGGATGTACGCTATGAAGGCTGTCGCGTCCACTGTATTCAGATTTATCTGCTTTCCCCACAAAGGCAATATTGTGACCATTGATCAGTTGGATTTCGTTAACACTCCTTCCACAACATCCACGGGATCCATAGTCCCGCAAGTTACCGATTCTCAGTTGGAAACTGGGAACATAGGTGTTGGTATGTACCCTTCATTGATGGGAACTTATAGTCTTTCGGCACCTGTGAACTTTATCAAAACCATTTCTGATGATGCGTCTCCTCCTTTGCATAATATGCCATTTCGGACTTCCTATTGTACTGATCCATGGACTTTACCATCCACGAGTCCTACGTCTGGAGACATTACGTACGTTGGGATGTCTATGCCCTTGTCTGTAGCTGAGCTTGCTTACGAGCATATTCAACAAGCCACTGCAGAACCGGATCTCTCTTCTTCCCAGATAGTCGAAGAGATCCCATTACGCTGCCAGTTTGGGAAACCAACTCATCTTGTTCACACGATTGCCTTGACGATACTTTTCCATCTGATGAAGATATTATGGAGGCCATGTGTGGTAGTGAGAGGCCTTGGGAGGATATGCATCATCGCTCTTATTTCCTTCCCAACCTCGAGCTCGTTGAGAAAGAAGAGTTTAGGATGACTCTAGCAGAGATGGTTGGTCACCCTGTGGCTCTTTTGGAGTCGCACGATGTTTTTGCAGAGGGGAATATGGCCAATATTTCCCCAACCATGTTGATCAACATCTCTCATACTCCCGGAAAGGTGGAGAATGTCTATATCGGTTCCGATTGCACTCTTGAGGAGATTGCTATTTACACTGAATTGTTTATAGAACTCTGGGAAGCTTTCGCTTGGTCATATGAGGAGATGCTAGGAATAGACCCCCGCATTGTTGAACATGAGATTAGAACGTACCCTAATGCTAAACGAGTTCGACAATGCTTACGTGTTGTGAACCCTAGGAAGGAAGCTGCTATCAAGGCAGAGGTAGAGAAACTTCTCAAAGCTGGCTTCATCTACCCCGTTCCCCTTACCAAATGGGTGTCAAACCCCAACCCTGTGGATAATAAGTAGGGAATGATTCATGTATGCACCGATTTTAGAGATTTGAACCGTGCATGTCCGAAAGACAACTTCCCCACGCCATTCATTGATCAAATATTGGATGCTTGTGCGACAAATGAGATTTTTTCATTGATGGATGGCTTCTCAGGCTATAATCAAATTCAGATCAAACCCATGGACCAACATAAGATGACATTCATTTGTCCATGGGGAACGTTTTCATATCGAAAAATGCCCTTTGGCCTTAAAAATGTTGGAGCTACATTTCAGTGAGCCATGACCTACGCCTTTCACGATCTTAAGAAGATTATCGAGGTTTTCTTGGATGATCTTGCTGGTCATTCTCGCAAGAGAGCGGACCACCCCGAGCACCTCCGTATGATTCTCAAACGATGTATACACTACAAAATTAGATTGAATCCCAATAAATGCATCTTCGCTGTAAGGACTGGTTTCCTTCTAGGCTTCATAGTTTCAAAAGAGGGTATTAGAGTCGATCCTCTAAAAGTTGAGGCAATACTTCAGTTGCCTCCTTCGCATAATTTGTTACAACTTCAGAGCCTCCAAGGGAGAGCTACTTTTCTGCGTAGATTTGTAGTCAATTATGCTAATAATACCAAAGGTTTCGTGTGGTTATTGAAGAAAGACACACCTTTTATTTGGGATGAGCGAGCCCAGCAGTCTTTCGACGCCCTTAAGAAAGCTTTGGTATCGGCCCCGATGCTTAGTCCACCAGACTTCTCACGAGATTTTATCCTTTATGTGGCCGCATCTCAAGAGACGATTGGCATGGTCTTGGTTCAGGTTGATGACATGCTCATTGAACATGTTATATATTACCTCAGTCGAAATCTAGTAGATTTTGAACTAAGATATACTCACGTAGAAAAGATGGCACTTGCGACTGTCCATGCAGTCCAACAGTTACGACATTACATTTTGCTTAGAACAACCAAAGTAGTAGCCCACATCAATCCATTTCAGTTCGTGCTATCACGATGCCTTATAGGGGGGAAGTATAATAAATGGATTGTGATCCTTCAAGAGTTCGATCTCGATTTTGCTTCGATGAAATCGGTGAAATCATTGTTGTTTGCTGAGCTTATGTAGGACCTTCTGAGACTTGATGAGAATTTCATTCATGAAGATTCATTTGTGGATGAGCACTTATTTCTTATCTCGTCCAGAGACCCTTGGTATAGGGATGTCATTGTATATCTCCAAACTTTGAAGTTTCCTCCGCATTATTCACGAGATGAGCAACGGCATGTGAAACCTCATGCTAAAGACTATACCATCGTCAGTGACACTTTGTATCGCCGAGGAAAGGATTCGATTCTCCGTCGTTGCTTAACTCACGGAGAAGCAGAGCGGGTGCTTAATGATTGCCATGCTGGGGCGTGTGGCGGTCACTTCGGGATGCTATTTCACATGGTATCCAGTCTTTAGAAGTCTGCCTAGATTCACAACTAGTTGTGTCTCAGTTGAATGGGCAGTACCATGTGCGAGATCCTACGTTACTTCGGAAATTCCTATTACATACATACATGTTCCAAGAAGTGTTAATCATATATTTGATGCATACGCTAACTATGTATTAGATTGGCATTTGTCACATTCACCATGAAGCACACAAATGAAAGAGACATTCATACATATGTACATACACACATATAGTAGAACCGGAGAACCAATTTTTATATATATATATATAAATATGTCCAAAAATGGTAGTTTCATACAAAACTAGAGCCCGTAGCCCTAAAAAATATACATATCGATACAAAAATGAGATCCTGGGATATTTACTCCCTCCGAGGAGGCCTAGCTGCTTCCCCGATAGGATGTGTCTCATAGAAATAGTGAATTGCATTGGCTACCCGCTGCAGTAACCGCACCCAGTCACCAGGAACCCCCACTACTTGGCGTTGCATGGCCTCAGGTAGTTGCCCCATCTCTATTTGTGGAACCTTGGCAACCATCCGTGATAGGTTGCGCCGCAAGGTCTGTAGAGTGCGCCCTGCTTCAGCATCACCTGCCTCATCACCCCTACCCCAACAACCATGTCTCGGGAATCCATCAGGTCTCACTGGGCCTTTGTCTGCGAGCAAACAGTCAACCATTAGCATATGATACTACCACCAAAAAGATTTTTGCATTTCATCTATAATAAAAAATCCATAAAAAGTTAATAACACAAAACCTAAAAAGAGTACTCACCAATGTCTCCGAATGTTGCGTTTGGTGGGAGTGGCATGTCTCAATCCTGGCGGAAATCTATCCCTGCATAAGGGTAGTCCTCTATGGAAATGACTTGTCGGTCCCACCAGCGGAAGAACTCCTCAATATATGGTGATGCCAGATGCCACCACCTTGTCGTGTCAAGATCTCAGCCCACCGGGTTAGGGATGGATTGCGGAGACTATGAGGAGGGACATCCACCCTTGGACTAAGCCCTGGGACTCTCTCAAAGAAGAAGCTGCATAGGATACTTCCATACCCAAAGTTTTTCTCCTTCCCTTCTTTGCATTCTATCAATTGTGTCTTCATAGACACTAGTAGTGTGGTACACCAATCAAATACTATAGGCTGCATGCATTGTGATGCATAGAACATCACCGAGCTAGATTCCTGGTGCAGAGCTTTGGATCCAGTGATCCTCACTAAGGTAGCCACAATGATCTTCATGCTCAGATCTACTATGGCATTGATGGGCAATTGACTTCCCACCGCTCGTGTGTTTGCAGGACAATACCGCGCTATGTAATCATGGACGGTGATCCCACCACTCACGGTACGAGACCGAAGACTGGCCACGTCACCTCGATGAGACAAACCGGTAATAAAGTAGATGTCTTCCACTTCCAGTGTGAGGATTTTCCCATTGAGACTGAAGTTCTGTGCATCAACATCCCAATAATCGATCAAGCGACAGAGTAGTAGGTTTTGGGCCCTCAAACCCCCTATACTCTAGAATTTATATAACCCACATGCTTGCAATTCCTGCTGTGCTTGCACATCGTTGCACATAGCCTCATCTACTTGGTCATTCTCCCTCTCCCTCCACTCTAGAACCATCCTAGAGTGAGAAACAACAAAGATTTTGGTCAAATTCATTTGCAAAATCATCTTCACGGTCGTACCCGCGGGCTACTTTGTATACAGGGGCGGGTACCGGTGGTCAACCTTTGCGTTGACTATGAGTATCGTGCCCTACCCGCGACTTGCATAGTGATATCCAGCGGGTAGCACCGAAGCCATTTAGGGCTTGGCCAAACTAAAAATCCCACCGCTGAAAAGTAAAATGAAAGCATTGAAATGAAAGGTATGGATGAGACTACCAACCTGCTTCGGACGGTTTGATGAACGGTCACTTGTAGCTCTCAGAATCGGCAACTGAACTTTCAGGATAAAACTAACCACAAAGCTCCAAATGGGTGAATAGTAAAAATGAATTGTAAATTGTAATTTTTTATTACTTTTTATAATTTTCTGGACCCACTTATCTATAGTTTTTACCGTTTGATGCCGTTATGGACTAATATAATGTCTTGGAGTAATATTTTTTAATCAGATTTCTTCGGGGAAAGTTGTTTTGGACCATTTCACACCTACGGCAAGTATGTTTCACACCCATCATGTAGGTTAGATGCCATTTCCATGTGCATTATGCATTTGACCTTTTGACCATTTTCATAAACCCTAGGTGCGACCCCGCTTCGTAACCGACACAGAACCTTCACACTACTATAGAAGTGTTGTTATGTGGTGGTAGGACTTTTCCGAACATGGGTACCCTAATTAGAACCCCTTTGTGCATTTTGGTGCCCATGCCGTTGTTTGTCCTTAGGATTGGGAGTCCTTTGTAGTTACACCATGATGTTGCGATAAAGACTCATACTCTACTTTGTCTTATGATGGCCATCTCCCTAAGGACTCCCCTTAGTTATATCATGTTGTGATTGCATTGCATCATCCTGCTTGCCGCTTGAGCCTTGTGCCAGCTCCCGCTTACTCAGTTGTTAGCCTGGTGCCTGAGCACTTTTCCCTGTCGAGCCTTGCAGAGCTTCCATTTGTCCTTCATAATTTGATCACCCTTTTGACCCTAAGGGAACACACCCCCGAGTGTCCACATCTTGCATGCACTTCCTTGCATTGATCATAGGTATGTTCCACTGCTTGGGACTAGTATGCTCGCTATGTGACACTCGTTCCCTCACTTGTTGTACTATAAGCAATTTTATTCTTTTTCAAGCTTTCCCTAAATATGAAAGAGACCAAAAAAATCAAATATTCCAAAAAGCCGGATGGGATTATGGTTACTACTTCTTGTTGGCAGCTGTTGTGTCACCTTTAAACAGAGCATTCATTCCACTCCATACACTATGAGTCGGGACTATAGTTGGACCTTAGGAGCTGCACTTGTATCTCAGTTTCTCCACCGATTGGTTAAGCTTCCAGTCATTATGGAGCCCTTTGTGATGCCTCCTGCATCGCACAATTTATATTGAGTCTATGCTGCTTGAGTCTATCCATCTGCTCATGCTCTTGTTCAAAGGAAGTCCTGAAACCAGTGTCGACCACTCCTCAGATCTCTTGACTATTGCATGTCGGCCATCCTTATTGAGTCAGTCCGTTTCACTTGATATTTTCCAAATCTTTCAGCGTAGCTGGTACCTCGTGCTGGTTGATGGGGGATGCATTAATGCCCTCCTTCCAGCGAGTCTCGTTCCGTCGACTTCAACCCATTTATTCCAGGACTTGAGGCTTAGAGTTCGGTTCAGTACCTTGAGGCTTGCAGTCATTAGTGGCAGGTTCTCTCACCATCGGCAGTTTTGGGAATACATCAATGTCCCTTGATCGATGGATTCATCCTAGTGTTCGACTTCAACTCATTTATTCACACTCCGATGATTGTGCTTTGTGCCTTGATTCCCATTTTCATTATTGGTGGGTCATCTCGCATCTGTTAACGGTATACATCATTGACCGGTAATCAGACGATGTCTCATCAAGTTCGACCCCAACTCCTTTATTCACTTAATGGGACTTGCACCGTCGAAGACTTGTGTAGAAGACCCCAGGCGATGGTGGCATTTAGTATGCTACCTATGACTTTGAATTTACATCTGAGATATCACCTCTCAGATATCAGCAGTTTGTACCTCTAGTTTGCACCAGTTGTTTCCTTTTTAGCAGGAGACCATATCTTATTGTAGAGGGATCATGGCTATGATCACTTATGACATATATCCATTATGTACTGCCTATTCATGGCCATTGTATCAGATTATTGTACTATACCAACATGTATTCAAAGATACTATTGTACTATGACGAGTGAGCTGCTCTTTCCACTTGTGTTTCCATCACTCCACTTCTGAGTTTTATAATGTATTTTGGCCATCGTAGCATCAGTCTCTGACCTCACACATTAGGGGGCATATGTTACAATGTAATCTTCCACCTTGTGAGAATCAGCATTCTTTGGCCTGTAGGATCCATTTCACTGACTCAGATCCACTTTATATCCTTTAAACATACTATTTCCTTATTTTTCCTCTTACCCGCTTGTTGCATCACTATAGCAAGCGTACCCGCGAGTTGCATCACTATAACCCGCGGGTAGCATGTAAAATGGTAAAAATCACTAGTTAATTACTTTTTACTCCAAAAAAGTGGTTATTGGGTGACCTTTGACCCTCCATCTGCCCAAGTAATGCCTCGATGTGTCCTTTCACCTACCTTTGAGAGGACTATATATTGAGCACATATGGCTTATGGACGGGAGGAGAAAGAAGAGAAAGAGAACTCTAGTGGATTTTTGTCCTATCTTGAGTCTACACTCGTTGATCCTTGTAGTTGTGAACCCTTTATGTTCACCTTCCAAACTCCTATCTAGTTTGAGTTTTCCATTCATGGAGGATTGAAGTGGTGGAGGCACAAGTGGATTGATCTAGATCTTGGTTCAGATTGGTTGCCGGCAAGAGGTCGTATCACATTGTACTTCTTCTTGTTTATTAATAGAAATACTCATATTCTCGTCCATTAATGTTGTAAATGTTGTTTATCTTACATTGGGTTGCATTTACTTGTTATATCATGGGCCATTGCTATTGATGATGTTAATGTCATTTATATATATTATGTACTTGTTGTATATTGGTTGTCAAGACTAATTTGTAGATTCAAGTGCACGGATTGGAAAAGCTCCATCGGGGATCTACATCAAACGTTTGGATCGAGGTTGGTTACATTCTCCATTATCTTAGCATTGCCATTTATAATAGCATAGTTATGAGAATTGAGTTAATTTCTGGTAGTCAGCTGTCTGTAGTGGTCTCCCAAGCCATAGTGAGTTTTCTCCAACACAATTTGGCACTACAAGTTTATATATATATACAGAGAGAGAGAGAGAGAGAGAGAGAGAGAGAGAGATTGGGAGTTTATGGTTTTGATAGAGAGAGAGAGAATGGTGGTTAGGGGTTTAGAGAGAGAGATAGAGGTTAGGAGTTAGGGTTTTAGAGAAAGAGAGAGAGTGAGTGAAAGAGATATTGGGGTATAAGGGTTTAGAGAGAGAGGCATTGGGGAATAATGGTTTAAAGAAAGCTAGAGATTGGGAATTAGGAATGTAGATAGGTAGAGAGAGAGGAAGAGAGTGAATGGGGGTTAGGGGTTTAGAGAGAGTTAGAGAGATTGGAGGTTAGTGGTCAAGAGAGAGAGACAAATAAACAGAGATATTAGAGTTTAATGGTTTACAAAGAGAGAGAGAGAGAGAGAGAGAGAGAGGGTTATGGGTTTATAAAGATATAGAGAGGTTTGAGGTTTGGGGTTTAGAGAGAGAGAGAGAGATTGGTGGTTGAGGGTTTATAGAGAGAGAGAGAGAGAGAGAGAGAGAGAGAGAGAGAGAGAGAGATTGCAATTTAGGTGCTTAGAGAAAAAGAATGGGGGTTAGGGGTTTAGAGAAAGATATATTGGGGTTCTGTGTTTAGAGAGAGAGAGAGAAAGAGAGAGAGAGAGATTATGGATTAGGGGTTTAGAGAGAGAGAGATATTAGGGATTAGGGGTTTAGAGAGAGAGATATTGGAGGTTATGGGTTTAGAGAGATGCAGAGAGAGAGAGGCTGGAGATTAGGGATTTAGAGAGAGAGAGTCAGAGAGAGAGGGTTTGGGGTTGAGAGGGAGAGATTTGTGGTTAGGGGTTAAGCGAGGTATTTGGTGTAGGGTTTTACAGAGATATGAGTGGTAGGGTTTTAGAGAGGGAGGGGATGGGGGTTGTGGATTTAGAGATAGATTGAAGGTTAGGCGATTAGAGAGAGAGAGAGAGAGAATATTGGTTTGGGGTTTAAAAATATACTGAGATTGGGAGTTAGGGGTTTAGGGAGAGATAGAGAGATTGGGGGTTAGTGTTTAGGGAGAGAGAGAAATATAGAAAGAGAAAAATTGGTGGTTAGGGGTTTAGAGAGAGAGAGGGATTGGGTGTTAGAGGCTTAGAGAGGGAGGGATAAAAAGAGGGAGATTCGGGGTCACGGGTTTAGAGATAGAGAGAGAGTATGGAGGTTATGGATTTAGAGAGAGAGAGATTGGAGGTTAGGGGTTTAGAGAGAGAGATTACGTGTTAGGGGTTTAACGAGAGAGAGGGATTGGGTGTTACAGGCTTAGAGAGAGAGACAGAAAGAGGGATATTGGGGGTTAGGGGTTTAGAGAGAGAGAGAGAGTATGGTGGTTACGGATTTAGAGAGAGATATTGGAGGCTGGGGGTTTAGAGAGAGATATTATGGGTTAGGAGTTTAGACAGATATATTGGGGTGTCAAGGTTTTAGAGAGAGAAACATCGGGGATTAGGGTTTTAGAGGTAGGAGAGATTGGATATTATGGGTTTAGAGAGAGGGAGAGAGTTTGGGGGTTATCAGTTATGGGATTAGAGAGAGAGAGAGATTGGAGGTTAGGGGTTTAGAGAGAGAAAGAGAGAGAGAGAGAGAGAGGGAGAGAGAGAGATTGGGGATTAGGGGTTTAGAGAGAGAAAGAAAAAGGGATAGCTTAGGGGTTAGGTATTTAGAGAGAGAGAGAGATTGAGGGTTCATATTAACAGAGAGAGTGAGAGATTGCAACTTAGGGGTTTAGAGAGAGAGAGAGAGAGAAAGAGAGAGATTGGTGGTTAAGGGTTTAGAGAGAGAGAGAGTGATTGGGTGTTAGGGGTTTAGAGAGAGAGAGAGAGAGAGAGAGAGAGAGAGAAAGAGAGAGATTGGTGGTTAAGGGTTTAGAGAGAGAGAGAGCGATTGGGTGTTAGGGGTTTAGAGAGAGAGCAATATTGGGGGTTAGGGTTTTAGAGATAGTGAGATTGTGGGCTAGGAGTTATGAGTTTATAGAGAGAGATAGAGCGAGGATTAGAGGTTTAGAGAGAGAGATATATAAAGGGGGAGAGCAGGTGTTAGGGATTTAGAGAGAGAGAGAGAGAGGGAGATCAATGGTTAGGGATTTAGAGAGAAAGAGAGTGTGAGAGAGATAGAAATATAGTGGTTGGTGGTTAGGGGTTTAGAGAGAGAGAGATATTGGGGGTTAGGAACTTTGAGAGAGAGAGAGAGATTAGGGGATAGGGGTTTAGAGAGACAGGAATATTTTTTGTTAATGGTTTAGAGAGAGAGAGAGAGAGGGTTTTAGAGAGAGAGAAAAAGAGAGATTCAGGGTTAGGATTTAGGGATTTAGATAAAGAGCAAGGTTAATGGTTTAGAGAGAGAGAGAGATTAGGTTTTAGTGATTTAAAGAGAGAGATAAAGGGAAAGATTGGTGGTAATGGGTTTAGAGAGGGAGATATTGGGGTTTAGTGGTTTAGAGAGAGAGAGAGAGAGATATTCAAGGTTAAGGTCTTAAAGCAACAGATTTTGTGGGTTACGGGTTTGGAGAGAGAGAGACATATATTGGTTGTTATGATTGAGAGAGAGAGAGAGAGAGAGAGAGAGAGATTGAGTGTTAGGGTCTTAGAAAGTGAAAGAGATATTGGGTGTTAGGGTTTAGAGAGAGATAGAGAGATTGGGTGTTAGGGGTTTAGAGAGTGAGAGAGAGATATTGGAGGTTAGGGGTTTAGCGAGAGAGATGGAGAGAGGGATTGGGATTAAGGGTGAGAGAGATATAGAGAGATTAGAGGTTTAGATAGTGATAAGGATATTGGTGGTTAGGGGTTTAGAGAGTGAGGGAAGGAGATTTGAGGTTAGAGGTTTAGAGGGAGAAAGAGAGAGAGAGAGTAGGGTTTAGGATTTTAGTGAGAGAGAGATTGGGGTTAGGAGTTTAGAGAGAGAGATTGGGGGTTAGCAGTATAGATAGATAGAGAGAGAGAGAGAGAGAGATTCGGGCTTAGGGGTTTATAGATAGATATAGAGAGAGAGAGAGAGAGAGAGAGAGAGAGAGAGAGAGTAGGTATTAGGGGTTTAGATAGAGAGAGAGAGAGAGAGAGAAAGAGATTGGGGCTTAGGATTTTAGAGAGAGGGAGATTGGGGGTTAATATCATTTTAGAGATAGAGATAGATCACGGGGTAACTATGGATGGTTAGTGGTGAGGGGGAGAGAGACAAAGAGAGGGTCGAGAGGTAGGTGGGTGAGTAGGAGGGGTTTGGATAGAGAGTGAGAGGGGGAGTGAGATAAAGAGAGAGAGATTGGGGTTGAGGGGTTTAGGGAGAGAGATATTATTGGGGTTAGGGTTTAGGGGTTTAAAGAGTGGGAGAGATTAACGGTTATGGATTCAGGCAGGGAAATAGAGAGAGATTGGGGTTTAGGGGTTTAGAGAGGGAGGGAGAGGGAGATATTGGGGTTGGGGGTTTCAAATGTGAGAGAGAAAGGGATTGGGGGTTAAGGATTTAGAGGGAAAGAGATATTAGGGATTAGGGGTTTAGAGAGAGAGGTTGGGGTTAATGGTTTAGAGAGAGAGAGAGAGAGAGAGAGATTGGGTGTTAGGGGTTTAAAGAGAGAGATTTGTGGCTTGGAGTTTAGAGAGAGATATTGAAATATTGGGTGTTAGGAGTTTAGAGAGAGAGAAAGATTGGTTGTTAGGGGTTTAGAGAGATAAAGAGAATGGGGGTTAAGGGTTTAGAGAGATAGAGAGAATGGGGGTTAAGGGTTTAGAGAAGGAAAGAGAGGGACAGGGAGGGAGAGAGAGAGAGTGATTGAGGGCCAGGGGTTTAGAGAGAAAGAGATTGAGGGTTAAGGGTTTAGAGAGAGAGAGAGAGATTGGGGGTTACGGGTTTATAGAGAGTGAGGGAGAGATATTGAGGGTTAGGGTTTTAGAGAGAGAGACAAACATAGAAAGAGATTGATTGGGTACTAGTGGTTTAGAGAGATAAAGATATTTGTGTTTGAAAAATAGGATCGCAGAGCAATAACAATAAACATAAATGCAAATATAATCACACATACACATTACAAGAGAGACACAGATATATCGTGGTTCACCCAACTTGGGCTACGTCCACATTGAATTTGCCAGTCCTTATTATTATTACCGTCCAGCAAGTTGAAGGGATACAACCTGCAGCACAACCGCTGCACTTCCTCTTCTCTGTTTCACAGTCTCTCTCCTGATCTCAGAGATCTTTACAATGCATAAAACCTAATACATCATCATACCTAGCCGTATTACAATGTCTTTATTTTATAAGGGAAATACAATGGGAAAATACCACGGGATACCCAAAACCATGGGCCCGCAAAACAACTGGTGAAAACAACCCCAAAAATTTTCTTTGGGGGCGTTGCCCTCGAACCCCCATTTCTCAGGGGTGCTACCCCCGAACCCCCGATGGGGAACCGTTGGCCCCCGGACCCCCCAACCAGGGGGGATGGTTCCCCCTGGAATCCCATGGGGGGGCAATGCCCCCCCACACCCCCCCGCTGGGGTGAGTGTATAGTCCACCTACATATCATATAAAACTGGGGTACAAACACGGCTGATACAATATCAGCTATGAGACTAGAAGATCTGGCTCCACAACCAACAATTTGGTGTTATGGGTTTAGAGAGAGAGGGAGTTATTTTGCTGGTTACGGGTTTAGAGAAAGAGATATGGAGAGACTAGGGGTTAAGGGTTTTGACAGAAGAGATTAGGGGTAAGGGATATAGAGAGAGGGAGAGAGATTGTGGCTAACATGTTTAGATGGAGAGAGAGAGAGAGGGGGGGGTTTTGGGTTAGATGTTTAGATAAATATATATATAGAGAGACAAAGAGGGGTTTCAAAGAGAGATATATATTTTGGAGGGTAGGGGTTTAGAGAGATACATATATTGGGGGTTGGTTGTTTAGAGAGGGACAAATTGGGGGTTGTGGTTTTAGAGAGAGAGAATGGGTATTAAGGGTTTAGGGAGGGAGAGAGATTGGGTATTATTGGTTTAGGGAGAGAGAGAGAGAGAGAGAGAGAGAGAGAGAGAGATTGGGTATTATTGGTGGAGAGAGAGAGAGAGAGATTAGGGGTTAATGGGTTTCATAGAGAGAGTAAGAGAGATTGGGGGTTAGGTGTTTAAAGATAGAGATATAGAAAGAGAGTGGTTGGTGGTTAGGGGTTTAGAGAGAGAGAGATTGGGGTTAGGATCTTTGAGAGAGAGAGAGATTGGGTGTTAGGGGTTTAGAGAGTGAGAGAGAGGTTCTGGAGGTTAGGGGTTTAGAGAGAGATAGAGAGAGAGAGAGAGAGAGAGAGAGAGAGAGAGAGAGTGATATTCAGGGTTAGGGGCTTAAAGAAACATATAGTTTGTGGGATAGGGGTTTGGAGGGAGAGAGAGATAGAGATTGGGTGTTAGGGTTTAGAGAGAGAGAGAGAGAGAGATTGGGTGTTATCGGCTTAGAGAGTGAAAGAGAGATTGGGTGTTAGGGTTTAGAGAGAGAAAGAGAGATTGGGTGTTAGGGGTTTAGAGAGTGAGAGAGAGATATTGGAGGTTAGGGGTTCAGAGAGAGTGATGGAGAGAGAGATTGGGGATTAGTGTTTTAGAGAGATATAAAGAGATATTAGAAGTTTAGAGAGTGATAAAGAGATTGGGGGTTAGGGTTTTAAAGAGAGATAGAGAGATTGGGGGATAGGGGTTTATAGAGATATAGAGATGGCGAGAGAGAGATGGGTGGTCATGGGTTTAGAGAGAGAGAGAGATTGGGGTTTATGGTTTTAGAAAGAAATATTGGGGGTTAGGCGTTTAGAGAGAGTGTGCATGTGTATGAGATAGGGATATTGGGGGATACGGGTTTAGAGAGAGAGAGAGAGAGAGAGAGAGAGAGAGAGATTGGGGGTTTATGGTTTTGATAGAGAGAGAGAGAATGCTGGTTAGGGTTGTAGAGTGATATAGAGGTTAGGAGTTAGGGTTTTAGAGAGAGAGTGAGTGAAAGAGATATTGGGGTAGAGGGTTTTAGAGAGAGAGATTGAGGAATAATGGTTTAAAGAAAGAGAGAGAATGAGAATTAGGAATTTAGATAGGTAGAGAGAGAGAGTGATTGGGGGTTAGAGGTTTAGAGAGTGAGAGAGATTGGAGGTTAGTGGTCAAGAGAGACAAACATATAAAGAGAGATATTTGAGTTTACTGGTTTACAGAGAGAGAGAGAGGCTAAGGGTTATGGGTTTATAAATATATAGAGAGGTTTGATGTTTGGGGTTTAGAGAGAGAGAGAGAGAGAGAGAGAGAGATAGAGATTGCAAGTTAGGTTCTTAGCGAGAGAGAATGGGGGTTAGGGGTTTAGAGAGAGATATATTGGGGTTCCATGTTGAGAGAGAGATAGAGAGATTGGGGGATAAGTATTAGGGGTTAGGGGTTTAAAGAGAGAGAGATTGGGTATTATGGGTTTAGAGAGAGGCACAGAGAGAGACTGTAGATTAGGGATTTAGAGAGAGAGAGAGAGAGAGAGAGAGAGAGAGAGAGAGAGAGAGATTGGGAATCATGGGCTAAGAGAGAGAGATAAACTAGAGGTTAAGGGTTCATAGAGATAGAGAGATATTAAGGGTTAGTTGTTTAGAGTGAGAGATTGGTGGTTAGGGGTTTAGCAGGATATTGGGTGTAGGGTTCTAGAGAGAGATTGGTGGTTAGGGATTTAGCGAGATATTGGGTGTAGGGTTTTAGAGAGAGATTGGTGGTAGGATTTTAGAGAGAGATTGGTGGTAGGGTTTTAGAGAGAGATGGGATGGGGGTTTGGGATTTAGAGATAGAGAGAGAGAGAGATATTGAAGGTTATGCTATTAAAGAGAGAGAGAGAGAGAATATTGGTTTGGGGTTTAAAGATCTAGTGAGATTGAGGGTTGGGGGTTTAGGGAGAGATAGAGAGATTGGGGGTTAGCGTTTAGGGAGAGAAAGAAATATAGAAAGAAAGAGATTGGTGTTTAGGTGTTTAGAGAGAGAGGGGGATTGCGTGTTAGAGGCTTAGAGAGAGAGAAATAAAAAGAGGGAGATTGGGGGTCAGGGGTTTAGAGATAGAGAGAGAGTATGGAGGTTATGGATTTAGAGAGAGAGAGATTGGAGGTTAGGGGTTTAGAGAGATAAATTGAGGGTTAGGGGTTTAGAGAGAGAGAGGGATTGGGTATTAGGGGCTTAGAGAGGCAGTCATAAAGAGGGATATTGGGGGTTTGGGTTTTAGAGAGAGAGAAATTATGGTGGTTATGGATTTAGAGAGAAAGAGAGATTGGAGGTTAGGGTTTTAGAGAGAGAGCGATTATGGGTTAGGGGTTTAGACAGAGAGAATGGGGGTCATGGTTTTAGAGAGAGAAACATTGGGGATTAGGGGTTTAGAGGTAGAGAGATTGGATATTAAGGGTTTAGAGAGAGGGAGAGAGTTTGGGCGTTAGCAGTTATGGGATTGGAGAGAGAGATTGATAGATTGGGGGTTAGGCGTTTAGAGAGAGTAAGAGAAAGGGATAGATTGGGGGTTAGGTATTTAGAGAGAGAGATATTGAGGGTTCGAATTTAGAGAGAGAGCGAGAGATTGTGGCTTAGGGGTTCAAAGAGAGAGAGAGAGAGAGAGAGAGAGAGAGAGAGATTGGTGGTTACTGGTTTAGAGAGAGAGAGAGAGCGATTGGGTGTTAGGCGTTTAGAGAAAGAGAGATTGGGGGTTAGGTTTTAGAGAGAGAGAGATTGTGGGTTAGGGGTTATGAGTTTACATAGAGAGAGAGATATTGAGGGTTAGGGGTTTAGAGAGAGAAAGATAAAGGGAGAGAGTGGGTGTTAAGGAGTTAGAGAGAGAGAGAGAGATTGGTGGTGGTTAGGTGTTTAGAGAGAGAGAGAGAGTGAGATAGAGACATAGAAATGGAGTGGTTGGTGGTTAGGGGTTTAGAGAGAGAGCGATTGGGGGTTAGGAACTTTGATAGAGAGAGTGATTGGGGGATAGGGGTTTAGAGAGAGAGGGAATTTTGTGTTAGTGGTTAGGAGAGAGAGAGAGAGAGAGAGAGAGAGAGAGAGAGAGAGAGAGATTAGGAATTAGGGGTTTAGATAGATAGATAGATAGATAGATAGAGAGAGAGAGAGAGAGATATTGGGGCTTAGGATTTTAGAGAGAGAGAGAGAGATTAGGGGTCAATATCATTTTAGAGATAGAGAGAGATCACAGGGTGAGTATGGATGGTTAGTGGTGAGGGGGAGAGAGACAAATAGAGGGAATAGAGGTAGGTGGGTGAGTACTAGGGGTTTGGAGAGAGAGAGAGAGAGAGAGAGAGAGAGAGAGAGAGAGAGAGATTTTGGGGGTTAGGGTTTAGGATTTTAGAGAGAGAGATTGAGGGTTATGGATTTAGGAAGAGAAAGAGAGAGAGCTTGTGGTTTAGGGGTTTAGAGTGTTGAATATTGTAACTTCTAAGAATATTATATTTGTACATTATTTATTCTGGAGATGTTCCATCCCTCCGAGGTGATTCTATTATGTATCCGGAGATGTTTATTCCTCCGAGGAGTTGTGGCAACTAGGGTTATTAGACCCACCATGTGGGGGTCGGCCCAGTCAGTTATAATAGGGTATTTAACCTAATGGTTAAATACGAGCCTACATGTACTTGTGTAAAATATATGTCAAAGTAGTGTATAAATAGAGGAGGTGTGTTCCTCATTTGATACACTCACACACTTGAAAAGAGGAGCACTTGTCTGGGAGATTTGCTAAGGAGGATTAGAAGGAGGGAGCACATCTTGTATTTTGGTTTATCATCTTATTGAGGAAAGCTTTGCTGGGTTTTCTACCCCATGAGGGTTTCCCAGGATAAATCTGTGTCTCTTGTGTTTATGCTATGCTTGTTGTTTCTTCAGTGATCCTGTATATGCTATTATTGTGAAATAGAATGTAATGCTGCTATTTTCTATCTTAGCATATTGAATTTTAACATGGTATCAGAGCTAACCTGAAGGAAGACAAGGTATGGCACTTACGACACTTGCTTTACTTCCGACAATTTGAAGGTTAGGGTTTTACATAGAAAAAAAACCAGTCATCGTGGAACTTTCGCTATAAATCCATTTCTGCGAAGGTTCAGGGTCTGAAAAGTTTACAGGTCGAAGATAACATCCCCAGGTACCTTGTGTCCAAAGGGAACCCTCAGATTCGTTGTACTTTATGAGTTATGATCAATACAAGTTAGGGTTTCTGCCTCTTCCAGATCTCAGTCAAAATCAGGTGACCTTGGAAAAAAGGTCATAACTTGGGCTAGGAAGCTCCAAATGAAATTTCGTAAAAAGTGATAGGTAGTACATAGACTGTACTATCTCAGTAAACTTTTTCAGAGCCCGAAGGTGAACCAGTGACACGTGGCATGCCGTACAAGTTCTCTATCCTGTTTTATCCCATAAACATATCACGTTGCGACACTTGGCATAAATCTCTCTCCGAGAGTCCAATTGAGGTCAGATCTGTTAGGATGGAAAGATAACAGGGAAAGCTATCTCAGGAAAAGTTTTCAGAGGCCGAAGATCAAAAAGTGACACGTGGCATGCCGTACAAGTTCGCTCTCCTATTTTATCCCATAAACAGGTTACGTTGCGACAGTTGGCATAACTCTCTCTCAGAAAATCCAATTGAGGTCAGACTTGTCAGGATGGAAAGATGATAGGTCAGGCTACTACAGAAAATGTTTTCAGACACTGTGGAGCAAAAATTTCAGAGTTACAGCAAAAGGAATCAGGTGCATATTTCTGTCAAAACAGAATTATTTTTAGCACCTTTATTCATGGCTTCCAGAATTTAGGGTTTCGGAGAAAGTTGGAATTTTTTGAAGTCTGTAACCACGGCTGGAAGCTCCTCAGAAAAATAAGAGTTTAGAGCCTTGGATCGAACCTTTTGATTGGACAGAAGGGTGAGCTTCATCAAACCCTAGTTCGGGTTCCTGTCCAGAAGATCCAGAAGTTTCGAAGGCAATTTTGAGGGGTCAAATTTTGGAGATTTCAAAATTGAAGAATGCTAGGTTGATCAGCTCAACAAGACACATTCTTCCATCCATTCAAAAGTATGAAAGTCAAAGATTGAATTTTTAGGGTTTCTTTAGCAAACCCTAATCAAGCTCCAGATCAAGTTTCAGGGGGAGTTGAGGCTAAGGCCTTACATAAGAAGACTACAAAAAGTCTCGACAGGTATGACTTAAGGAGGTTCAAGTACATTACAAAAGACAAATCAAGTTCCATGACCATGACAACATGAAGACAAAGACTCACGAGGTATGTATGACTTTGTTATATTATGTTTAACCTACGAGACATGCAGGTTCTAGCTCAGGATCTCTAAATCATTGAAGAGATTGTTTAGGTATGTTGTACATAACTAAGCAGGTATACTAATCCAGGTATGTTTTCCTATGTCATGTTAGAATCTTACCTTGTGTAAGTATACTTGGTATGATTGGTTAGTAATCAAGGGTTTATGCATATTATGTCTCTTATCTTGGTTGATGATTTAACTAACTAGATCAAACAAGAATATGCATGAGTAAAAGAAGACTTCCTTGAAACCCTGAATACTAATGATCATGACTGTACATATTCAAGATTATTTAGAATTAGAATGTTTTGATAATATTGAGAATATACTAATGAATGTATGTTTGTGTATGAGATCATGAGGATGACACTAGTGTACACTTGAGCATGCACAGTGGTACAGAATGAATAGAAGTTCAGAAGACATACAGAAGATCAAGCGGGAGGCAACCACACAAACATAAAAGATAAGTATTTGAGTTGTTATTAGAAATAGTAAATGATATTGCCTGTATGCATATTTGTATTCCTAGAATATATCATGCTGAGTGTAAACATTCATAAAGCATTGAACAGTATACTACTAATATGCATATGATTGGTAAGTTGGACAAACATTCCATTGTTGCTTGTCTAGAATGAAACCTCTTTGCTGACATGCTGAGAGCTGTGCATACTCTCAATAGTATGTTCTGGTAGAGATGGAAGGCATCTAGATAGCCACTGTATGCATACAGGATATGGGAAAGTGTTGTGCCAAAGTATTGGTCAAAATAGTTGCATAACTATGTAAATGATATCTGTATGCATAATAGGTTATCATGTCAATATGATTTGATGATTATGAAGTATTACTAATCATGTACTTAATTTTGATTTGTAGGAAAGATCATGATGAATGATGAACACTGAACAAGCGATGGATGTTCAACAAAAGAAACACACTATAGAAGGCTTGTGGCTAGAAGATTCTCTTAGAAAGAAGGAAGAGAATCATGATGAGATGTTTTCTCCAAGTGGCTAGATAAGACCATTCTCTTAATGGTGTAATTAAAGAAGAAGTGTGAATCAGATTCTGTATGGGTTCCCAGGATCGATAATCAATTGATGAGCTTAATGATCACCATGGGTGATGTGGATCTCAACCTTTGCTACAAGGTTGAATATGGCTTCTATACACATATGACATGGATGCAAGAAAGAACTCACCACAGAGTTTGAATGATTTTGAGGCTCATATTAGTAGACCCATCTGACGAGAAATGGCACAGATAGATATGCAGAAGATCACTCAATGCTGAGTGTGAATAATGGACAATTGATAGCTTCATGACAAAGCTTGGGCTTTACCAGAAGTAAAGTTGTTCCTAACCTTTACCTTAAGGTTGTGGATGATGAACCTATCATACCATTATTGTATGACGATGATCTATTTCTAACAAGGAATGAGAAACAGGTCATGAAAATGGCTGCAGAAATGAAAAATGAAAGATCTCGGATTAATGCACTACTT
Organism: Larix kaempferi; assembly: GCA_027924585.1. NCBI lineage: Eukaryota > Viridiplantae > Streptophyta > Pinopsida > Pinales > Pinaceae > Larix > Larix kaempferi. The sequence goes on from BSBM01000887.1 coordinate 24,089,998, forward strand.
CTTAGGTCTAGAAGTATGGCAAGATCCAAAAGGAATCTTTTAATTCAAAGTAAGTATGCTGTGAAGTCTCTAAAAAGATTTGATATGTTGGAGTATAAAGCCATGGCCACTCCCATGGACTCCAACTTAAAGTTGTTAGTTAATGACTCATCGTATTTAGTGGACCTAACCCTATATAGACAAATCATTGGGTCATTGATGTATATAACAAATACTAGGCCAGATATATGCTTTGCTGCAAATACCCTAAGTCAATATCTAGTAGAACCTAGAAAGGTTCACTTAATAACTACAAAGCATGTAGTGAGGTACCTAAAAGGTACATTAGATTTTGGTCTATATTATCTTGGAGGTCATGAACTCCGTCTACATGGTTACTCAGATTATGATTGGGCAGGAAGTGCCTCAGACAGAAAGAGTACATCAGGTGGATATTATAGTCTTGAATCTGCCATGATCTCATGGTTCAGCAAGGAACATTCTAGTGTGGCTCTCAGTACTGCTGAAGCTGAATATATATATAGCTGTCTGCTCTGCCAGCTGTGAAGCAGTGTGGTTTCAGAAGCTATTATATGGAGTGTTTGACTTAGAAATGAATTCCACTATGATTATGTGTGACATTCAAAACTGCATCAAGATAGAAAATATTGTATTCCACAATAAGTCAAAAACACATAGAGATCCGATACTTCTATATACGAGATATGGTGCACAGAGGAGCTAACAAGATCGAGTATATAAGCACTGAGGATCAGATTTATAATATCTTGACTAAACCTCTGTCTTGAGTAAAGTTTGAATACTTCCGAGACAAGCTTGGTATAGTCCAAAAGGACCCTCCTCGAAAGGGGGAGTAGCATAGTATATGATAACAAGTCTGTCTCATCAATGATGAGGTTACCTATTTACTGCACCTAGTTACTTAGAATTATTTAGATTTAGGAATCTTATATTTTTTCTTTTGATGATAGATGTATACATGCTTTTGATGATAGATGTTATGCATGTTTTGATGAGGAGGATACATGTTTTGATGATGAGGATACATGTTTTGTTATACATGTTTTGATGATGAGGATACATGTTTTGTTATAAATGTTTTGATGATGAGGATACATGTTTTGTTATACATGTTTTGATGATGAGGATACATGATTGACACATGTTTTGATGAAGTTCTTGGTAAACATGTGAGGGGATTGGATCATCCATGGACTTCAATCCGAAAGAGAGCCGTAGACGTATGTCTTCGAGAATGAAGTCCTTGGTGGACTTGAAGGGATTGGATCATCCCTGGACTTCAGTCCTAAAGAGAGCCGTAGACGTATGTCTTCGAGAATGAAGTCCTTGGTGGACTTGAGGGGATTGGATCATCCCTGGACTTCAGTCCTAAAGAGAGCCGTAGACGTATGTCTTCGAGAATGAAGTCCTTGGTGGACTCGAGGGGATTGGATCATCCCTGGACTTCAGTCCTAAAGAGAGCCGTAGACGTATGTCTTCGAGAATGAAGTCCTTGGTGGACTTGAGGGGATTGGATCATCCCTGGACTTCAGTCCTAAAGAGAGTCGTAGACGTATGTCTTCGAGAATGAAGTCCTTGGTGGACTTGAGGGGATTGGATCATCCCTGGAATTCAGTCCTAAAGAGAGCCGTAGACGTATGTCTTCGAGAATGAAGTCCTTGGTGGACTTGAGGGGATTGGATCATCCCTGGACTTCAGTCCTAAAGAGAGCCGTAGACGTATGTCTTCGAGAATGAAGTCCTTGGTGGACTTGAGGGGATTGGATCATCCCTAGAATTCAGTCCTAAAGAGAGCCGTAGACGTATGTCTCGGAGAAAAAAATCCTGAATGAACAGGTAAGGGGATTGGATCATCCTTGGACTATGGTCCTTTGAATTGAGCCGTAGACATGAGGTCTCCGAGAATTGAATGATAGGACTGGATCATCCCTGGACTTCGGTTCGAAAGGTACATGATAGGACTGGATCGTCCCTGGACTTCGGTTCAAAAGGTACATGATAGGACTGGATTGTCCCTGGACTTTGGTTCAAAAGGTACATGATAGGACTGGATCGTCCCTGGACCTCGGTTCAAAATGTACATGACAAATCCTAGAATTGTTCTAGGTTACATCCAGCATGAAACAGGGTTGGCTCTGTAGATGTGATACATCCAGCATGAAACAGGGTTGGCTCTGTAGATATGATACATCCAGCATGAAACAGGGTTGGCTCTGTAGATATGATACATCCAGCATGAAACAGGGTTGGCTCTGTAGATGTGATACATCCAGCATGAAACAGGGCTGGTTCTGTAGATGTGATACATCCAGCATGAAACAGGGCTGGCTCTGTAGATATGATACATCCAGCATGAAACAGGGCTGGCTCTGTAGATGTGATACATCCAGCATGAAACAGGGCTGGCTATGTAGATATGATACATCCAGCATGAAACAGGGCTGGCTCTGTAGATGTGATACATCCAGCATGAAACAGGGCTGGCTCTGTAGATATGATACATCCAGCATGAAACAGGGCTGGCTCTGTAGATGTGATACATCTAGCATGAAACAGGGCTGGCTCTGTAGATATGATACATCTAGCATGAAACAGGGCTGGCTATGTAGATGTGATACATCCAGCATGAAACAGGGCTGGCTCTGTAGATATGATACATCCAGCATGAAACAGGGCTGGCTCTGTAGATGTGATACATCCAGCATGAAATAGGGCTGGTTCTGTAGATGTGATACATCCAGCATGAAACAGGGCTGGCTCTGTAGATGTGATACATCCAGCATGAAACAGGGCTGGCTCTGTAGATGTGACACATCCAGTATGAAAAAGGACTGGCTCTGTGGTGGTAAATCCTAGATCTGATCTAGGTCACATCTAGTATGAAAAAGGACTGGCACTGTGGTTGGGATTGGATCGTCCCTAGACATGAGACTTGTCTTAAAGAGATAAGGATTTATCATCCTGGAACTTGATCTGGATTGCATCATCCATGGACCTATGTCCTAAAGAGAGCAGGATTGATCATCCTGTAATATGATCGTGTGATGACGATGCTGCTGATCGTGTGATGACGATGTTGATCACGTGATGACGATGCTGCTGATCGTGTGATGACAATGCTGATCGCATGATGATGATGTTGATCGTGTGATGACGATGCTGCCGATCGTGTGATGAAGATGTTGATCGTATGATGATGATGTTGCTGATCGTGTGATGACAATGCTAATCATATGATGACGATGCTGATCGTATGATGACGATGCTGATCGTATGATGACGATGCTGCTGATCGTGTGATGACGATGCTGATGATCGTGTGATGACGATGCTGATGATCGTGTGATGACGATGCCGATGATCGTGTGATCGTGTGATGACGATGATGATGACGATGCTGATGATCGAGTAATATCAACTCTGATGATGTTGATGTTCCAGTAACTAGTTGAGTTACTGATGATGATGAATTAAAGAAAGCTTCCGATGATATATAGATGATGTAGTCAATGACTCCTTGCTCCTGCAGATGTTGTTATAATATCCTTCTCGTTAAGGGGGAGTGTTGAATATTGTAACTTCTAAGAATATTATATTTGTACATTATTTATTCCGGAGATGTTCCATCCCTCCGAGGTGATTCTATTATGTATCCGGAGATGTTTATTCCTCCGAGGAGTTGTGGCAACTAGGGTTATTAGACCCACCATGTGGGGGTCGGCCCAGTCAGTTATAATAGGGTATTTAACCTAATGGTTAAATACGAGCCTACATGTACTTGTGTAAAATATATGTCAAAGTAGTGTATAAATAGAGGAGGTGTGTTCCTCATTTGATACACTCACACACTTGAAAAGAGGAGCACTTGTCTGGGAGATTTGCTAAGGAGGATTAGAAGGAGGGAGCACATCTTGTATTTTGGTTTATCATCTTATTGAGGAAAGCTTTGCTGGGTTTTCTACCCCATGAGGGTTTCCCAGGATAAATCTGTGTCTCTTGTGTTTATGCTATGCTTGTTGTTTCTTCAGTGATCCTGTATATGCTATTATTGTGAAATAGAATGTAATGCTGCTATTTTCTGTCTTAGCATATTGAATTTTAACATAGAGAGGGAGGGAGAGCGAGATATCGGGGTTAGGGGTTTAGAGAGAGAGAGAGAGAGAAAGGGATTGGGGGTAAAGGATTTAGAGAGAAATAAAGATTAGGGATTAGGGGTTTGGAGAGAGAAAGGTTGTGGTTAGGGGTTTAGAGAGAGAGAGAGAGAGAGAGAGAGTTAGGTATTTAGAGAAGGAGAAAGAGGGAGAGGGAGGGAGAGAGAGAGATTGAGGGTTAGGTGTTTAGAGAGAAAGAGATTGAAGGTTAAGGGATTAGAGAGAGAGAGAGAGATTGGGGGTTAGGGTCTTAGAGTGAGGGAGGGAAAGATATTGGTGGTTAGGGGTTTAGAGAGAGAGACAAACATAGAAAGAGAGAGATTGGGTACTAGGTGTTTAGAGAGAGATAGATTGGGGGTGAAGGGATTATAGAGAGATACACAGATTTGGGGTTATGGGTTTAGAGAGAGAGAGAGAGATTTTGGTGGTTAGGGGTTTAGAGAAAGAGATATGGAGAGACTAGGGGTTAAGGGTTTTGATAGAAGATATTGGAGGTAAGGGGTAGAGAGAGAGAGAGAGAGAGAGAGAGAGAGAGATAGAGAATGTGGCTAACAAATTTAGATGGAGAGAGAGAGGTTTTGGGTTAGAGGTTTAGATAAATATATAGATAGAGAGACAAAGAGGGGTTTCAAAGAGAGATAGAGATTTTGGAGGGTAGGGGTTTAAATAGATACATATATTGGGGGTTGGGTGTTTAGAGAGGGGTATATTGAGGGTTGTGGTTTTTGATGGTTTTAGAGAGAGAGAGAATGGGTATTAAGGGTTTAGGGAGGGAGAGAGATTGGGTATTGAGGGTTTAGAGAGAGAAAGAGAGAGAGAGAGCAAGAGAGAGAGAGGTTGGGTTCATAGAGAGAGTAAGAGAGATTGGGGGTTTAAAGAGAAAGAGAGAGAGAGATAGAAAGAGAGTAGTTGGTGGTTAGTGGTTTAGAGAGAGAGAGAGAGAGAGAGAGAGAGAGAGAGAGAGAGATTGGGGGTTAGGATATTTGAGAGAGAAAGATATATTGGGGGATATGGGTTTAGAGAGAGGGGGATATTTTGTGTTAGTAGTTTTGAGAGAGAGAGAGAGAGGGGGGGGGTTAGAGAGGGAAAGAGAGAGAGAGATTCAGGCTTAGCAGTTAGGGATTTAGATATAGAGTGGGGTTAGTGGTTTAGAGAGAGGGAGAGAGAGATTAGGGATTAGTGATTTAAAGAGAGAGATAAAAGGAGAGATTGGTGGTTACGGCTTTACAGAGAGAGAGATTGTGGTTTAGAGAGAGAGACATATATTCAGGGTTAGGGGATTAAAGAAACAAAGATTTCGTGGGCTAGGGATTTGGAGGGAGAGAGAGACAGATATTGGGATTTAGGGTTTTTAGAGAGAGAGAGAGAGAGAGAGAGAGAGAGAGAGAGATTGGGTGTTAGGGGCTTAAAGACTGAGAGAGATATTGGGAGATTGGGTGTTAGGGGTTGAGAGAGTGAGAGAGAGATATTGGAGGTTAGGGGTTCATAGAGAGAGATGGAGAGAGAGATAGAGAGAGATTAGATTTTTAGAGAATGATAAAGATATTGGAGGTTATGGTTCTAGAGAGAGTAATAGAGATATTGGGGGATAGGGGTTTAGAGAGATATATAGATGGCATGAGAGAGATGGGTTGTCATGGGTTTAGAGAGAGAGAGACATTGTGGTTTATGGTTTTGAGAAAGAAAGATTGGGGGTTAAAAATTTAGAGAGCGTGTGTGGGAGAAAGAGGGATATTCGGGGCTATGAGTTTAGACAAAGGGAGAGAGAGATATTGGGGGTTTATGGTTTTGATAGAGAGCGAGAGCGAATGGTGGTTAGGGGTTTAGAGAGAGAGAGCTTAGGAGTTAGGGTTTTAGAGAGAGAGAGTGAGTGAAAGAGAGATTGGGGTATAGGGGTTTAGAGAGAGATATATTGGGGAATAATTTTTTAAAGAAAGATAGAGATTGGGAATTAGGAATTTAGATAGAGAGAGGGAAAGAGAGTGATTGGAGGTTAGGGGTTTGCAGAGTGAGAGAGATTGTAGGTTATTGGTTGAGAGAGAGACATAGAAAGAGATATATTAAAGTTTACTGGTTTGGAGAGAGAGAGAGAGATTAAGGGTTGTGGGTTTAGAAAGATATAGATAGGTTTGAGGTTTGGGGTTTAGAGAGAGAGAGATTGGTGGTTAGGGGTTTAAAAAGAGAGAGAGATAGAGACATTGCAAGTTAGGTGCTTAGAGAAAAGGAATGGGGGTTAGGGGCTTAGAGATAGATATATTGGGGTTCTGTGTTAAGAGAGAGAGAGAGAGAGAGAGAGAAAGAGAGAGAGAGAGAAAGAGAGAGAGAGATATTGACGGTTATGGATTTAGAGAGAGAGAGAGAGAGAGAGAGAGAGAGAGAGATTGGAGGTTATGGGTTGAGAGAGAGGCAGCGAGAGAGAGAGACTGTAGATTAGGAATTTAGAGAAAGTGAGAGAGATTGGGGATTATGGTCTTAGAGAGAGAGAGAGAGAGAGAGAGAGAGAGATTGGGGGTTAGGGGTTTAAATTGGGAGATTGGTGGTTAGGGTTTTAGAGACATATTCAGTGTAGGGTTTTAGAGAGAGATTGGTGGTATGGTTTTAGAGAGAGAGGGGATGGGGTGGGGATTTAGAGATATAGATGGAGAGAGATCAAAGGTTAGGAAATTAGAGAGAGAGAGAGAGAGAGAGAGAGAGAGAGAGAGAGAGAGAGAATACATGTAACATCCAAAAAATTTCACAAAAATTTAAATTTTTTCTATATAACATAAAGTGCTACAACACTATGCATAATTACAATAAATGTTAAATTGTTTACTTTAGACGATAATCTGATGACAACACTTCTTCATTTTAGTCATCGATTGTATAAACATTTTACAATCAATTTCTTGCTATTTTTCTCTTAAATACCCAATACATGTACTTATACTTATTATTTATTGTTGGATGTTTTTATTATCGTTTTTGTCTTCTCATGAAATATGGTTACTTCTATAAATGAAAAAATATTGTCACCTAACTTTAGTACTATTTTAGTTACAAGTACTAACTGTTTGTTTTTCTTTTGATGAAGGGGTCCTATGGCACCCCGAGGCTTACTTAGCTATTTATATCTAATGCTCTTAAACCTCTGTTGCAGATCACAAGTAATAACGAGTTCACTAAGTGAAGTTTTATCAGTGTATGTCAACCTATTGTACTTATAAACTTCAGTTTGCCTCAATATAATAGATGTATAAAGAACTTGTCCTGTTCAAGGGTGATATCTTACCTTGCTTTGATTGTTGAAATAAGTCGTCTATATTTTTATGTAGTTGAAAAGATTAATTATGAAATTTGTTATCGTATTGTATAATTAAATAGCATTCATACTTCATAACCAAATTCTTGTTTTTAAAGTCATTATATTTGATTTGTATCAAGTCCTTCTTTAAAGTATCAATCTTCGATTACGATGTTATGAGCCACAAACCTTACACTAGGGTTTTATACCATGCATCCACTAAACACTTATACATCATAACTAAATGCTTATATACTAATGATATTAGTTGTGACCCTTATACAACTATACTATCATTTTATAATTATAGCTATATGCACCAACTCTATGTTTTATGCATAGTATGGCATAATTGATTTACCAAAAGTTGAAAACTAAACATTATCAAACTTACTATATGTTTAACATACTTATTCGAGCTATTAGGAGTACTCTATATAGAAACTATATATTATGATTTTTATTATAAGTCTAACATGCTATACAATGAAACCATAGTGTGAACCATAACTAATGTCTCGCCGGAATGTGTGTTGGAAGGCACTCATAACCAGTAGCTACGACATTTAAAGTTCATTAAAAGTGTTTAAGTGGATTATCCGTTGGCATCCCTCATGGCAGGTCTTCACGTGATTATCTTGGAAAACGTGATAAACCCTAACTGCACTTTGAACTACTCACTGAGACATCGACCTAGAGCATTCATTTTTCGTTGGAGGTGGGGGGAGAGGCTGACAAGCTCTCGAATTTTCAGGGTTTGTAACCCTTGCTTGTAAAGCCTCCCGGGGGTTCGATAACGTGACCTTGCTGCATGTATAATGATCACCAGATCTTACAGTATTCGCGTTCCTTATAGGGTTTTTTACTCTTTTGGGGTTTGATGTTGAAACCTTACACTACCACCTCATACATTGATGGAGGAAAAAATCTCATTCATGCTCACATGTTGCAGGTAATGTCATACGGGATCAATTTATATTTTGTTGAGTGTCTTATTCTTAACTTATTAGGTTTTAAACTTTAAATATGAGCTAGATAAGGTTTAACCCGTTTATACATTGATGTTTCCTGGCAGGTGATTTCCATGGCATTTGTTTTGAGTTTGGCCCGACAAGGAGATGAGCTTATAAGGCCCTGGTAAGCCTTGGTGACTCCCTATGGACACCTATTTGCACTTTGGAAGGGTATGGTGAAGCTTGGCATGATGCTGGTCTCTATTTGGTTGAGACGAGATTCGATTTTGTTTCAGACTTTGGTTTTTACAGTTGGTTGTAAAAATATTCGAAGCCATATGGCAAGTTTTGGCACAGGGAGGATTGAACCCTCGACTTTTCCTACGTTGGTTTTTCAACATTTTACTGTGTAAAATTTTTAATGATAAATATATATGGTTTTCTTGGAAAAGGTTTTCAAAGGTTTTAACCTTCGAAAAATTTGGTATTCTTGGATTGAATGCATTGATAAACTTTTAGGGTTTTATAATCCGGTTCTTTTTTTTATGGATAACAGTTGAAGGGAGGGTTTGAACCCTCGACCTCGCGTTGTTTCCTTTCGTACTAATATGTGTATGATATTTTAATGGATAAATAATATAGGTTTTATGCATTATTGGAATGAAGTTTAAAAATATTAATACTGAGAGGAAGCTCTTGACATTCGTTGTTATTTTAAAATGTTGTTGTTAGTGAAATAATATAATGTCTTAGTTTTACAAAAGTTGTGTGATATAAAATCCATAAGTCTATATGATAACCCTTCCTCTTCTGCTTACTGTGTTTTAAGTTTTTTTTAAGGGTTTCGAACCCTGGACTCATTAAATAAAAGGGTAACTTGTAATGTTATGAGACTTAGACGGTGTGGGTGAACCCTTCAGGTATCGAACCTTGGTCTCGCATTACTCTTTCGTTGTGTTATACATAAGCAAGGTTATCAACAGGGTTTGAACCCTGGGACATTCGACAGATTAGTTAGTCGCTAAATGAATTGTATTATTTAATGTTTAAATAATTTTAATAAATGAATTTGTATGTGCAGTAAGTGATAATAGTATTGGGTAATAGATATATATGATTTCTATCTATTGCCAAGTAATATTTTTACTTCATTTTAGTTTAAGAAATCCTGTACTACGTGCTTGGATATTATTAGGGTTTTGCATAAACATTGTTTATACTTAAATTAGTTTCTGTAATGTTTAAAAGAATATTTCGACACTGTTGGTTATAAAGGCAATGTTTATAAAATAAGTTGCTTTACTTTAGTTCTCTATGTTTATGTGAGATATTTGGATTCTAATAAAATGAATTATTATGGTTTAACAGTCATAAAAGAAATACTGAGAATATTAAACTGTTATGAATAATTCAAGAGTTCTACTGCTAAGCATATGCATAAAAAAATGTCTCCTAGTTAAATTCTGTGATGTTTACAAAAGAAATAGATAGCATTAAGGTACTAAAATAATTTAGGTTTATTTATGGAACTCAATCATTCGAATCTATTTTAAATACATCTTCCTTGTACTAGAGTATGACACTAAAAACAGTGTGTGGAAAAATGCAGGGAAACATTTTTATTCTATCCTTCATCTATTTAACTTTAACTATCCATTCATAAATTTAACCTAACAGCTATATGGATTTTCAAAATAGATAAATTGCATAAGTGAAACATTCATTAATAGTCTAGAATACCTAGGATGAAATAGAAAAATAATAACATAATAACATGCAGATCCTTAGTACTAACTTGACAGAAGTAAATAAGATAACACTATTTGAACCTTATAGATATAGAAGTGACAAAAAGCCAAAGGATCCCGTTCCACCCATCCTTTTCCCGAATACATCCAAGTTACTTTCCTTAGGACCACCCGAGACTGTTCACTGAACCACTGGGATGAAGATGTTGTGTGGAGAAATGGAATAAATTCCTTTGCAACTCAGCAGTACCACTTGACAGTAGTACTTCCTTCTTTTAGCAATATTGAACTCAGCAATGTGGCTGCACTAGTTCAAAATGCATGTAATATCCATTTTTAATAATTTTATTAAAATGGCCAATTTTCCACTTTTTCCCCTTATTCGATCTTTGACTAGTTTTTGGCTCTAGGTCTCCAAATTGCTCCAAATGCTCCTGAATCTTCTGAGAAGGTGTATGGATGATTTTAGAGCATAAATATGTGTTTCAGGGATGCTTTTGGAACCTTCCAATACTTCTTCAAATCCACTTTCAATTCTGACCAATGTAGGGAACTTTACTAGCAATTTCCCTTTGACTAGTATTGGTCTCCAGGTCTCCAATTGGCTCCAAATACTACCAAATATTCAGTGAAGGTATATGAATAATATTTGTACTTGATGAGGATGTTTAGGGATGATTTATGACCATCAAAATACTTCTGAAAACTTTTTTAATATTCTGGACAAAGTATGGAATTTAACTAGCAATTTGAGGTTCAAATCCCCCCAGGGTAAGTTTTGAAAATGGCTCTCCAAATGCCTCCAAACCCACTCGAAATTCTGAACAGAGGTAGGGTATGTCTAAACTAGATTATTTATGTCTCATGTGCACCATTAATTAGTTATTAAGTCTGTTCTAACCTTCTCCCAAACAACAACAAAAATCACTAATTCGACCCTTGGGTAAATGGCACCAAATCTCTTCGAAATGAAAATAAACTGAGCAAGATGGCTTCAAATGCTTAAGTTATGAACATGAAACTTGTAAAAATCATCAATGTAAGTCCATAAATCATAAATATATCAGAGAAACATTCTTCCATTCGAAATCATCATCAATACATTGGCATACATCCAGGTAGTGGGGAAATGGCACTGTTCTTTCATTAAAAATGAGATTTATACATTTCTACTTGAAATTTAGACCTGAAAATTTCTGGAGATGAATAAGAGAGTATTTAATTCATATTATAAAAGAAACGAGGCATAATAAGGTCCCCCAAAGAGTACAATAGCTCACCAAAATTGCTCTCCCTCAAGGATCAAGAATATGCCATCAAAACTGGAAATGGTTGAGAGAATGTACTGCACTAGAAGAAGCCATGAGATTACTTGTAGCTTACACCTGCAAATAAAGACTCCATTAAATATCCAAATGAAATTTTTGAATGGACTTTCCAATTAACAACTTGGATGGGAATATTTCACCCTTGAAATTGGATAAGGCAAGAAACTAGTCATCCACTAGCTCTCCCTCTACACAAATGCAATTGCAAATTCTACAAATGATCAAAAGCTGGTTTAATTCTTTTTTTTTGACATTTATAAACTTCTAATGTCCTCCATGGGTCTAATTCCTTCCAAGAGACTCATGCCAACGCAAGTTGGGAAGAGATTCCAAAGAACGCCACTTGTACAACAATTCCTAGTCTCCCACTTCCACCAAATCACATGTTGAAGCATCTTAGCTGCCCTAACTCCCTTGAGCACCATCTTGGAGGCTATTTTTAGCCCTGACATGTCATATATTCCATATGTTATCCTTCAAGTCTGATTTGTGTCATAGGTGTCATAGCATCTTCATCATTGTTGTCATAGAGCTAGGGAATCTAGCCCAAGTGTCCCAGTAGCTCCAAATTGCTTCTTCCTTTTCCATGGGAGTTACTCTTCCTCTATATTTCTACATTGGATGAGTCATGCCATGAATAATACCCTTTTAGCTCCCCCAAGTATGTTACCATTCAACTTGAATTCGAATTAATGAGAAAATGATGCCAAGTGTAGTGGGGGAAATCTAGCCATATGTGGGTCCCAGTTCCTCCATGTGTCTTCATGATCAAATGCCACTTTGATTTTTACTTGTATATATTTATTTATCTCTATTAAATATTTATTCCATTCTAATGTTCAAACATAATTTATTATCCCCCTTATTCCAAATCCCAAAGCTTCCACCCCAAACCTAGGAAACTAGTAATTTTTCTCGGCAATTATTTGACCTTTAGCATCAATTTGACAAACTCTAATGAATATGGTCAATTTTCTTAGGCCATTGTGACCCAATTCCAAATTTGGGACATGACAATGCATTCTTAGTTCACTCAATCACTTCTAACCTTCCCCTCATCGAATATCTTGTGCTCAGAAAAATATCACAAGGCAAGAAAATGAACATCCTCCTGCTGAATTTGATGGGTAGATAAGCATGCCTAGGTATTTTGTTCAATTTTTTTTAGTAAATGAGCCACCTACTAAGTTCCACTTTCTTGGGGAACATGACCATAAAAATAGGGAAGTTCCCCCCCTGCAATAGTTAGAAGTGAGTTGAGGATGCTGCCAAGTGTCAGTTTTCTCTCCACCCCAGTCCATTCCTCCTAGTGGGTCAGTGAACACTCATTCAACAGTCTCCTTTGGATATTTGTCTCCTCTTTTATTTATTAATAATAAAATATTAAGAGTAATTAATTACAGTCATCCTTGAACCCACTTGGTCAATAACATAAAACTTTACAATAAAATAAAACATAATGTTTTTTTGACAACATATAATGTTCAGAATTTGAGTATGTGACAAACACCCCCTCTTAAATTCATCATCTTCCTTGATGGTACTTTATTCATCATCCTCTAGTTCCTCCTGGAACCGATTTGGATATGCCACCCGCATATTACTTTCCAACTCCCAAGTTGCTTCATCTGAACTAAGGTGCTTCCACTGCACCTTTACCTATCCAATAGTATGATTATGAAGCAAAATTTCCCTCTTGTCGAGGATACAATCCAGTTCCACTAGAAAATCTCCTTCTGGTTCCACCTGTACATCATTCCAATTAATCACATAAGTAGCATCATGCACATACGTTTTCAAAAGAGAGATGTGAAATACATTATGTACTTTAAGATTTGGTGGCAAGGCCAACTGATATGCCACTGGTCCTACCCTGGACAGTATTTCAAAAGGTCCACAATACCTTGGTGCTAGTTTAGCACAAATTCCTAACCTTAAGGAGCTCTTTTTAGGTTTTACCTTGAGGAACACATGCTCACCAACCTGAAACTCTTTTTGAGTTCTTTTGTGATCTGCATGACTTTTCTGTCTATCTTGTACAATTTTCAAATTGCCTTGAACCTGTTTCACTATTAGTTCCATTTCTTTTAATTACTCAGGTCCTAGCATTAACCTACCAACTGGATTACTCCACGAAATAGGAGTATTACATTTTCTGCCATATAAAATTTCAAAGGAACTGAGTTTTGCTGAAGCTTGGTAATGATTATTATAAGAAAACTCAGCAAGATGCAAATATTCCTCCCATTTACTTGGTTGATCTCTAACATACATTCTTAAAATATCTTCAAGAATCTGATTGACCCTTTCGGTCTGCCCATCCGTTTGGGGATGAAATGCTGTACTGAAATTTAAAGTAGTATCTAAACCTTTAAATAAAGACTTCCAGAAATTTCCTGTAAACTTTGAGTCTCTGTCATAAATTATAACTTTTGGAATCCCATGCAAATGAAAGATTTGTTTCATAAAAATTTCAACAATGTTAGCAGCTTTGTAGGTTGTTTTAATAGGTATGAAGTGGGTTGCTTTACTAAGCTTATCCATGACTATCATTACAGAATCATTCTCTTTTTGTTTTTTGGGTAAACCAATAATAAAATAAATACTAATTATGTCCCACTTCCAATCTGGAATAGGTAGTGGCTACAACAATCCAGCTGGGTGTTGATGTTCAGCCTTTATTTGCTGACACTCCATACACCTATCAATATATTCAACTACTTCACTTTTCATACATGGCAAAAAATAATCCTTTCTCATCATTGTTACCATCTTTTGGTAACCAGGATGTCCTGAGTATGGACTTTTATGCAATTCATTTAAAATCAGCAACTTACTTTCAGCAACATTAGGCACATAAAGTCTGTTTTTATACAACAGTAACCCTCTTTCATCAATTCTGAAATATGTTATTAAATTTTCAGCATTATCTTTAGCAACCCTTTTAAGTAATTTTTGATAGTTTTCATCCATTGCGATTCCTTCCTTAATCTGATTTTCTAGATCAGTTTTATAAGTGCTGATTGTTGAAATAAAATTTAGTCTAGCATTTTTGCTTAGGGCATCAAAAAATTTATTCTCTTTACCCTTAATGTGCTGAATCTCAAAATCATATTCGCTAATGAAAGCTAGCCACCTAGCTTGCCTTGCGTTCAGATTTGGTTGATCCAACAAATATTTTAAACCTTTATTATTTGTCATTAAAGTAAATTTTCTTCCAATTAAGTGATGGCGCCACATCTTTAACACATGTATTACGGTAGCCAACTCTAGGTCGCAAGTTGCATAGTTCTTCTCATGAATCTTTAACTTCCTAGATTCATATGCAATCACATGACCTTCTTGTGTTAAGACCCCACCAAGTCCATCATTGCATGCATCAGTGCATATGATGAAATCCTTGTTTGGATCAACCATTTTTAGAATAGGTGCTGTTTTCAGCAAGTCTTTAAGTTTCTTAAAACTTTCTTCACATTTTTGATCCCACACAAATTTATTACCTTTCTTTTGTAAAGATGTTATAGGATTCACTATTCTAGAGAATCCCTCTATAAATTTACAATAGTAACCTATACTTCCCATAAAAGATCGTACACCAGTTACATCTTTAGGGGCAGACCATTCATTAATTGCTTTTATCTTGTCCGGGTCTACTGCGATTCCATCCTTGGATATCACATGACCTAGGTAATGTATTTTATCTTTATAGAAATCACTTTTGCTGAACTTAGCGTAAAGTTGGTGTTCTCTTAACACTTGTAAAATTATTTTTAAGTGTTCGTCATGCTCTTCTTTAGTATTAGAGTAAATTAGAATGTCATCAATAAAAACAATCACAAGTTTATCTAAGTACTGATGTAAAACATTGTTCATAAGGAACATGAAAATTGCCGGAGCATTGGTTAGCCCAAAAGGCATAACCACGAACTCGTAGTGCCCGTAATGGGTTCTAAAAGCATTCTTAAAGGTGTCCTCATCTTTAATTCTGACTTGATGGTACGTCGACCTCAAGTCTATCTTAGAAAATATTTTTGCGTCGCGTAGTTGATCAAACAGATCATCAATGCGAGGCAAAGGATATCTGTTCATTATGGTCATTTTATTTAACTAACGCTAATCTATGCATAAACGCATAGTTCCGTCTTTCTTTTTAACAAAAATTACAGGTGCTCCCCATGGAAACACACTAGGCCTTATATAGTTTTTATCAATTAGTTCCTTAAGTTGTGATTTAAGTTCATTAAGCTCCAAAATGTTCATTCTGTAAGGAGCCTTTGAATTTGGTACCGCTCCCGGTACCAACTCAATGGTGAAATCTAATTCCCTTTTCGAAGGTAGTCCTTGAATTTCTTCCGGGAATACATAAGAAAATTCCTTTAAAATGGGTATGTCTTCCAACTTTAACTTATCTTCCTTAGTTGATTGTTCATCATTAATTACATTTACAACAAACAACTTACACCCTTTACGAACAACCTTTTTAACTTGTATGGCAGAAATTTGTCTAACATATGTCTTTCTAGGAACGCCTTTTATCGTTATAGTTTCACATTCGTCATTCAAACAAGTAAAAGTATTTTCAAATCAATTTAATACTATCCTATGCTTCTCTAACCAATCCATTCCAATCATAACATCGTAAGAACCTAAAGGTAACACATTCAACTTAACATGAGTTCTAAACTGATTCATCAGTAATTCACATTCTTCTACATAATCAATCACTTTGCTTTTTATTCCAGTAGCTAATTGAACCAACCATGATTTATCAAACTTCTCTATTTTCAGATTGCAACATTTAACTAAATCATGTGACACATAGCTAAGACTTTCTCTTGGATCAATTAAAATAGAAATGGGTTTATTTTTCAGCAGACCTTCCACTTCAACCATGGAAGTTTGATGATCAGCTTGTCTGTTCTCCAAAGCTATATTTATACTGGGAATCTCCCTTGCTAAGTCACCAACAGTAGCCTTCTCTTGTACTGTGCGTATGTTGTTGACAATCCTCTTTCTGAGTGGGTAGTTGGATGCATAGTGAGGTCCTTGATAGTCCCAACATTTAACAAGTTCTTTCTGTTCATTATTTTTAACAAAATTCTTAGGTGGATCACTGTTTCTTGCAGCTGTAAATTTTGACTGTGTATTACCTGCTGCATTATTTCCTTGAAACTTTATGTTAGAGTAATTAAGTGAATTATTATTTCCAAAGTTGCGATTAAAAGAGAACTGCTTCTTCCTTTGTTCAAAGTTATTAGTCATTTTTTCCTTCCAGCTTGGTATGCCTTCTCTTTTCTTATTCTGTTCATAACAGATTTTTTTTTTCTCATAGCCTCTTCAAGAGTTCAAGGACCATCATACTCAATCCTATCCTTTATATGAGAGGGAAAACAACTCAGATACCTTTGTACCTTAGGCTTTTCTTCAATGATATTGTTAATTTTTTGATAATTTCATACCATTATCATTCAGGATCACTAAGAGAATAACATGTACAGCATATCAATAACATATCAATCATAAACACAATAATGCAAGCACACAAGAGACACAGAGTTTCACCGGGGAAAACCAAGAAGGTGAAAAACCCCACAACTTTCTCAGAGATAGAATAAGCCCCAATACAAGATCACAGGGATCAAACCCAATAAGATGTCTCTAGCAGATGCTCCTCCTCCTCCACAAGTGTGCCACTTTCTCTCTTAGCTATGCAAGCTTAAGAAGTGAGTGAATGAATCAAATGAGAGACACAAACTCTCTATATATACATTGACTTGACCTGCCAATAATCCACCGAGGCTGACTTCTTAATGAATCCTAATAACCCAACCACATGACCTAACTAGGTCCGATCCCACACTGGTGGTCTAATAACCCATCAATAC
Source organism: Larix kaempferi (assembly GCA_027924585.1). NCBI lineage: Eukaryota > Viridiplantae > Streptophyta > Pinopsida > Pinales > Pinaceae > Larix > Larix kaempferi. Next base: position 24,107,366 of record BSBM01000887.1, read on the forward strand.
AAATGACGACACTTACAATGTAACTTGTGACACTTGCAAATACAAATGATGACACTTCCAATCAGAGGAATAATACATCTCTGTTGGATATACAATAAAGTACAAATGTAATACATAGAAGAATATCTTCCGAAGTTACAAATACATCAACACTCCCTCTTAACTAGGAAGGTATTCTGAACACAGGTCATCAATACATATTGGTGCAAGTCTTCCATTCTGGAGCTGGATCATCATCACTGGATCACGGAGTATCATCATCATCACTGCTGCTATACTTGACATCTCGATCACTGGGCTATCTCTGAATTCTACTCGTCATAGGAATTTCTACAGAGTCAGCCCTTTTTCATGCTGGATGTAGGCCCACCTCCTGCAGGTCTTCATCAACACTGGCCATACTGTGGATCCCAGGACTTATTGCGTGTGTCAACAAAACCTCGAAAGAGAATCCCAGGATCCTTTATGTGCCTAAGCACGACCGACAAGATCATGTTCTTCACAAAACCTTAAAAGAGTGTCTTGACTAGAAAGAACTCTAAAGAGCATCTGAGGCCTTTTACGTGACTAGCACAACCTGTCCGTATCTCCAGGACGCATTACATGTGACCCACACCACAAAACGTTAAAAGAGTGCCTTGACTAGCAAGAACTCTAAAGAGCATCCGAGGCTTTTTACATGACTAGCACAACCTGTCTGAATCTCCAGAACGTATTATATGTGGTCATGGAAAAACCTCAAAAGAGCATCCCAGGACTGATTACGAGTGTACTGCTCAACCTATCGGATCTCCCAGGGCGCTATTATATGTCATAGGACAAAACCTCGAAAGAGCATTTTCCAGATATCCCAGGGCGCTATTATATGACATAGGAAAAACCTCGAAAGAGTATATGAAAACCTCCCAGAGCGCTATTATATGTCCTCCCAAGCAAAACCTCGAAAAAACATTTGCTAGATATCCCTGTGATGAACCTGCAATAATTAATTAATGCAAATACACGAGATATCAGAAATAATAGAACTCATAATCACTTTTATATTGATCACAGGCCACTTCGAGGGGGAAACCTACTTTGAGCAAGCTCAATACAATTAACTTCACGGTGCCTTCAATGAACTCAACACACACTTATATACTAAGTCTATGCCCAATACTATGAGTCAAAACCATGGGACATATAATACTACAGGACGACTTACAAAGCATATGCGTCCAATACTATGGGTCAATACTATGGGATAATATAAAATATGGATCAACAGATACTACGGGATGACTTACAAAGCATATGTGTCCAACAACAATATACTAACATAGTAAAGAGAAGGGTTGACACGGGTTCCTAACATACCCTCTCCCTTAGAAAAAGCTTTGTCCTCAAAACTTTGGTTGGAGAAATTGCTGCAGAATCTGAAGGAGTGGTTCCTCGGTAGCATCCTCGGGTTGCATTTCGGGCCACTGGCGCTTTTAGAGTGTCAGGGAGGATTGCTTGGAAGGCTGTAGACGAAGAAGAACCCTATCAGCTGCATGGAAAATGTGCTACGAACGGTGCTGATCGGCTTGTTGTTTCAAGTGAATTATGGCCATGTGAAGATTGTCCTGCAGAATGAGAAGAATCTAATCGCAGTTGCGACAAACCGAGTCAATTTCCTGAACTGGGGAGCTGCTAAGGGTGTATGGAAGAAGAACTGGCGGTGTCTGTCCATAGACTGCTTCATATGGTGTCCTTTGAGATGTGGTATTGTACCACCAAAGCGCTGCTAGGAAATCCATAGAAATAGTTGGCCAAAGCTGTGTAGGGATGGGTAAGGGTTTGAGAAATCCCGAAAGGAGTGTCATTTCACCCTTGTTGACCTGAAAAGTATCACAGTCAGCCACCATTTGTTGAAATGTCATTTTCAGTCCCTGCCAAAAGAAGTTACATTGTTTTTGGTCATACATTTTGAAGAATCCAGAGTGCCCTGTTGATGAAGAAGCATGGAGTTCATAGAAGAGATAGCCCTGTTGAACATATTGCAACCAATTTGGAACAAGCAGAGAAAGAGATGTAAGAGAAACTGGGTCATCAATTGTGTGAGAAGGAGCATCTGCCACCACATTGTCGTTACCGTTCTTGTAAGTGATCGCATAGGGATACCCCATGAGTTGGATAACCCATGTCAGGTGTGGTGGGTAGGAGACCCATTGTTCCAAAAAAAATTCCAGACTCTGAAGATCAGTCTTGATGTAGAAATAATTCCCTAATAGGTATGGCTGCCACTTCTGTACTGCATGCAAAATAGCCATCAATTCCTGCTGAGAGGTACATGCGACTAACTTCTTACCGGAAAGGTCTCTTGAAGGAGACAAGCTCATTGGTTCAACAAAGACACCTGCATATCTATCCAAGGAAGTAGTGGAGACCATTGATGGGTGCATCTGAATGGAATGGAGCTGAGTGATGACACCATGTGAATTCTTCTTTAGAATTTTTTCCAAGCGATGTGAACTGATGATGCGGAGAGACCCTGGTTGTAAGCCCATTAATTTGTGTTGTGCCCCATTAAGTGAAAATTGCATCCAAAGTTCCACAAAATCCCATCAGATGGGGCTAAGTGTGCGTAACCATTGAATGCCCAAAACCACATCACATCCGCCTAAGGACAAGGAAAACATGTCAGAGCACAGGTTATAATCTTCCATAGAGATACGCACATTGTGACACTTCCCCTTGCAAGGTAAGGTGCCCCCATTGGTAACCATGACTTCAAAGTTGGAGCAAGGATGGACAAAACAATCAGCCTGTTTGGAAATCCGAGGGTCAATGAAGTTATGAGTGCTACCAGAATCAATGAGTATGGTAAGAGGGAGCTTCTTGAAGTATCCCCTGACTCTCATTGTTTGTGGGGTGGTGACGCCAGTTACAACATGGAGAGAGATATCGGGTGGGTCATCCTGAGATGGGGTGTCAACATGTGTGTGTTTAATGTCAACCTGATCATCTACTGTATCTGGAGATTCTTCATCAAGTTCGGAGGCATGCGAAGAATATACATCCAAGAGATAGAGCTTTTATTGAACACATCAATGTCCTTGAGTGAATTTCTCATCACAATTATAACAAAGCCCTTTTTCTCGGCGTGCCTGCATCTCTGTTTCAGACAAATGCTGGAAATGAGTTGGTTGAGGAGCAGGTGTGATGGGAGGTCGTTGGGAACCCATATTTCTGAAGGGAACAAAGGTGGGTTTGGAGCATTGTTGAGCTACAATCTTGTCCTCTGCCAACTTAGCCAACCCTAGGACTTCCATCATTGTGTTCGGAAAGAACATTTTGACCTCTGAGCGGATTTCATCCTTGAGACCACTGATAAAACAACTCCTGTAGAATTCATCAAACAATCCTTCTGTGTGATTGGCCAGTTTCTCAAATTCTATCTGATACTCTCTCACTGTGCCAATGTGGTGAAGTTTAGTGAGTGCTCCTGTGAAGTCATCAAAAGCACTAGGACCAAATCGTGGCAAAAGGAGTTGGCAAATATCTGTCCAGTTTGGCTCGGGATGAGCTTTGATGTACCAACGGTACCATTGAAGGGCTTCTTGTTCCAAATGAAAGGATGCGAGTGGAACTTTCTGGACATCAAAAGTATTATGCAGTATGAAATATTGTTCAACTCAGTATATCCATCCAGTCGGATCAGTACCATTGAAGCGAGGAAAATCAAGCTTCGGCCCACGAAAATTGATGGAAGAAGAGAACTCGATGGCTGCAAAAGATTCTGGCTGTCGGTTATTGTTCATGGCTGAATGTTGAAGATGGAGGCTGAGAAATTTTTCATCCAAATCTTGGAGTTTGGTTTGGATGGGTGCAAGTGCTTCCTCCATGGTTTTTGCTCCTGCGTGGGTGACAACCACAACCAAGAGTTTTTTTTTTTTGGGGGGGGGGAAATGGATAGAAAAATACAAACAAAAGCTTATTTAGTTAAGGAAGATTTGGATTTGGGAAAAACTCGGATGGGTAATTGGGGTATGACTAGGTTTTGGACACTTTCTGATGGACAGGGAAGCAAAAAATGGGGATTTCAGAAGCGGGGTGAAAGAATGAGAAAATTTGGTAGAGAGGGACAAAGAAGCAGAATTAGAAAAGGGTCACGGTGGCAAAATTTGAAGGCATTTGGGTGAAAAATGAAGGAGTAATGGGAAACCCTAAAAATAGACAAATGTGGGATTTCTGGTCTTGGGAAGTGGAATTTGGGATAGGGTCTTCAAAAATGAAATATGCAGAATGGAATTGCAGGGATGTCAGTGAAGTTTCAGGGAAAATAGAGTTGAAATAAGGGAGATATGGCCGAAAAATAGATTTTTTTCTTCTTCCAGAAATGGATCGACAACAGCGGCGTGGAAGGGATCCGCAACAGATGGATCTGCAATGGCGTGGACGGGATCGAAAATAGATGGATCTGAAACGGTGACTGGATCTGGAATGACTTTCATAATAGATCTGAAACGAATGGATCTGGAGTGGAAGTGATCAGCAATAGTTCAGCTGAAAATAGATATGGACCCCAGGTATGTGCGGCTTCCTATCGGTTCAGGGGATTCACTCGGCCACCAATGCTATCTGACGGATTGCATATTGAGGCAGTACCCCTCACTCCACGGCTCAGGTAAAACTGATAACCGCTTTGCCACAAACGATAGCTCTTGGTTTACCTCACGGGTGGGAACTAGTCAATTAGGTAGGGGTCGTTGCCCTTTTCGCTAGAAGGTCCTCTCAATGGGCCAGCTACTTTGGGGTTCCTATGGTACTCCTCACAATGAGTTTTAGGGATTATGCCCAAGTAATTCCCACAGTTAAGCGGATAGGGGTTGTCCCCAAATCCAAACTTGCAACAGATGTGAAAAAATATTTGGCAGAAATTCCACCCAATGAGCCCAAGAAAGTGCTCTGATACCAGATATGATGAACCTGCAATAATTAATTAATGCAAATACATGAGATATTAGAAATAATAGAACTCAGAATCACTTTTATATTGATCACGGGCCACTTCGAGGGGGAAACCTCCTTTGAGCAAGCTCAATACAATTAACTTCACGGTGCCTTCAATGACCTCAACACACACTTATATACTAAGTCTATACCCAATACTATGAGTCAAAACCATGGGACATATAATACTATGGGACGAATTACAAAGCATATGTGTCCAATACTATGGGTCAATACTATGGTCTAATATAAACTATGGATCAACAGATCCTACGGGACGACTTACAAAGCATATGCGTCCAACAACAATATACTAACATAGTACAGAGAAGGGTTGATACGGGTTCCTAACAATCCCAGGGTGCTATTATATGCCATGGGAAAAATCTCAAAAGAGTATCTGCAAACCTCCCAGGACGCTATTATATGCTTATATGCACAACCTGTCCACAGCCACAAAGTATCAACCTGATACTCACCATACATCATCTTGATGTACATGATCATCCTGATCATCATCACTACATCATCCGGATGCACGTCATCCAGAGCATCGTCTTGATACTCATCACACATGATCCTACTGATCATTGTCACTACATCGTCCTGATGCATGCCATCATCGCATGATCATCCTGATCATCGTCACTGCATCATTCTGATGCATATAATCCAGAGCATCGTCCTAATACTCATCACACATGATCGTCCTGATCATCGTCACTGCATCGTCCTGATGCATGTGATCATACATGATCCAACTGATCATACAAAGCATCCACCTGATGCATATACAAATACATGATCCAACTGATCATACAAAGCATCCACCTGATGCATATACAAATACATGATCCAACTAATCATACAAAGCATCCACCTGATGCATATCCAAAGCAGTAACTGGAGCATCGTCTTGATGCACATCACACAACACTTACATCCACAGCCATGAGAAGGATCCTCCTCTCACCATGCTTGGAATGGCTCTAGCAAATGTGTCCCATCACTTCTTCCTCGAAGTATCTTCAATCTGAAGAACATTAAGCCTCTCTCTGAAGTACTCAAACTTCACTTTGGCTAGTGGTTTCGTCAACACATCTGCAATCTCCTCATCCGTCGCAACATATAGGAGCTTCACTGCTCCTCTCTGCACCATATCCCTGATATAGGGATATTTGATCTCGATGTGCTTCGACATGTCATGGAACACCGGGTTCTCAGACATCTTCACACAACTCTGGTTGTCACAAAAGATACTAGTAGCATCCAACGGGAGATCAAATAACTCAGACAGTAGCTTCCTAAGCCATACTGCCTCAAAACTAGCCGAACAAGCTGCAACATACTCTGCTTTGGCTGTACTCAGTGCTACGCAGGACTGCTTCCTGCTAAACCAAGAGATCACACCTAGCTGATCCCATACTGAAGCAACACCCCGAAGTGCTCATCCTATTTGCAGCACTTCTTGACCAATATGAATAAACATAACCTTGCAGGTTAAACTTTTGATTCGCATCATACTTGAGCCCATAATCAACCGTACCCTTCAAGTACCCTAGAATATGCTTTACAGCAACCAGGTGAACACTTCTGGGATCCGTCAGGAACTGGCTCAATGTGTTCACTGCAAAGCAAATATCTAGTCTTGTATTCGTTAGGTACATCAAGGACCCAATCATCTGATGATACATCATGACATCAACCGACTCAGATGAATCATCACACAGAAGCTTTAGGTTTGATGCCATAGGTGTGGCCATGGCCTTGCAGTCCATCATCCTGATCCTCTTCAGTATCTCTACTGCATACTTCCCTTGTCCAAGGAAGATCCCATTTGCACTCTGCCACACCTCCATGCCTAGAAAATAATGCATCATCCCCAAGTCCTTCATCTCGAACTCGCCGACAAGCTTACTCTTGGTGTCGGCAATCAACCCATCCTCACCTGTAACAAACAGGTCATCCACATACAGTAGTAGTATCACAAGATTTCCTTCCTCAACTTTGTATTAAAGGTTGGAATCCACTTTACTCTTGGTAAAGCCCAAAATTGATAGAAAGCTGTCCATCCTACCATACCAAGTCCTAGGAGCTTGCTTCAAACCATACAAGGCTTTCTTCAACCTGTCATGTGTCTCAAAACCAAGTGGTTGCTCCACATACACTTCCTCTTCGACTACACCTTTCAAGAAAGCTGTCTTGACATCCATCTGTTGTATCTTCCACTTCATCACTGTAGCCAGAGCAAGTACTGTTCTAATGGAAGTGTATCTGGCTACAGGATCAAAAGTCTCTTCATAGTCTATTCCCTCTTTCTAGGAGAAGACACGAGCTACAAACCTCTCCTTGTATTTCTCTATGCTACCATCTGCAGCATGTTTGATCTTATAGATCCACTTGGAAGTCACAACAGACTTCCCTTTTGGTCTTGGGACCACATCCCAAACATCATTCTTCATGATCGATTGGTACTCCTTGATCACGGCATTCTTTACTGTATCTCGTATCCTAGGAACTTCAGATTCTTCAATATCTTCAATAGATAGTTTGAACTTCGTTGTTGGAACAAATGTTGTAGTCCTTTTGTAGGTGATTGTACACGATCTTTCCTACAATTCAATTTCAATTGCATGACTATAAACTTTTCATATTTTTCAGAACAAAATCTTACACATAAATACATATGTCATACAATCATGCAATTATTTTAGCCAATGCTTCAATACAACATTTATCCATATCCCGTAACCTTCTAGATGCCTTCCATCTCTACCAGTACATTATTAAGAGTGTGTACAACTCCCAACATGTCAACAAAGAGGTTTTATTCTAGATAAGTAGCAATGAAATGTTGTACAGTGCCATAGGCCACTTACCCATTACATGCATATTAGTAGTATACTGTTCATTAATGCAATTATTCTAATATGCATAATACACAACCTAAGTATAGGAACATAAGTATATGCACCATTGAACAATATTATTTAAACAATCAGATATACAAGAAATGACAATTCAAATACTTATCTTTGTTTGGTTGTTGGGTGGAATCCCTCTCGATCTTTGCTTCCTTGCAGGAGATACTGGAGTCTTTGATAGTGTGCACCTTAACCAATGCTGAGAATGGATGAGAGGTTCTTCCTTTCTACAACTCCATTCTGTTGTGGATTGTAAGGAGTGGTCAACTCCCTCTTAATCACTGAATCACTGCATAACTTCTTGAAGTCTTTTGAAGTGAATTCTCTACCATTGTCGGATCTGAAGGTCTTGATCTTCTTTTCTGTGTGGTTTTCTATCAAGGCTTTTGAATTCCTTGAATTTGCTGAATACTTCATCTTTGTTCTTCAAGAAATAAATCCAAGTCTTCCTAGAGAAATCATCAATGAAAGAACCATAGTATACATACCCACTCAGAGGACTAGATGACATCGGACTGCATACATCAGAGTGGATAATTTCTTTTTCCTTACTTGCTTGTAAATGCCTTCTTTGTGTTCTTTCCTTTTGCACATCCTTTGCAAACACCTTCATTGTTTGAATGGATTTCAGGAAGACATTCTACAACTTTGCTTGCAATTGGTAGTGCTCTATAGTGCACATGTGCAATACTTCTATGTCAAAGTTCACTTGGCTCCATGGATTCATGTACCATAGCATGTTTTGGTTGTCCCTTCAATTTGTACAATCCTCTTTCTTGCTCTCCAATCACTACTGCATCATCTATGGTCTTACCCTTTGTCCACATGAGTACTTGGCCATCTACAAATGTAACTCTAATTCCTTTTGCATCCAAAGATGATATGGATAGGAGATTCTTCTTGATCCCAGGTACATATAGAACATCCTTCATCTTCAAAGAATTCCCAGAGTCTAGTTTATAGGAGGCTTCACCACTCCCTTTGATAGGATATTGATAGTCATCCCCAAGTTTCACTTTACGAGGCGACTCATGTTCATATAGATCTACAAAGGATTCTTTAAACCCAGTCATGTGTTTGGAAGCCCCACTATCAATAATCCAATCATCACATCCATGAGAGATAGTACCTGTGAGAGCAGATATTAGAACATATTCATCTTCACTTGATGAGTCACCACTTTATGCTATAGCCTCCCTCTTGGGTGGTTCATCATCCTCAGAAGCATGAGCATGATATCTCTTCTTGCTTCCCTTCTTCTTCTTGTTGAATTTGTTGTTGTTATTATTTTTGTTCTTAGGAAAATCTGAGGCAAAGTGTCCCTTCTCATTGCATATAAAACATCTTAGATCTTTCTTATCTCTATCATAATTATGGTGTGAAGATCTTTTTCTATGAGATGGATCCCTCTTGAACTTACTCTTCTTGGTATGTGCTGTGAGAGCTTGATCTTCATTTCCCATCTTTTCTTCTCGGGCCACAAGCCTAGCTTCTTCTTGTGAACATTCCTCCCATAGTCTACTAAAGGAGATTAGTTTCCTTCTTGCACAGATTCCTTTGATGAAGGAGTCCCATGACCTACGTAGGGCATTCAATGTGGTCATTACAATTTCACCATTCTCCACTACTTCATCCACAGCTTCAAGTTGTTCCTTGATTTGAGAGACCTTAGAAAAGTAAGATTGAATGGTCTCTCCATTCTGAAGCTTTACCCCTTTCAATTGGTTCTGCAGAGTCATCTTCCAATTTATGTTCTTTCCTTCAAACAATTTTGTCAAGGAGTCAAACATATCCTTAGGTGTCTTTAGGGAAGACACGTGGGGTATGAGATGGTCCTTTATAGAATCAACAATGCTTCTCTTATCCTTGACCAGATTCCTTTTGTGTAAGTCCTTAGCCTCTTCTCCCTCTGGAACAGGAACCTCTTCACTTATTTAAGTGTCCAACGCATTCTCTTCTAGGATTAACCCAATCCTATACTTCCAGGCTCAGAATTTATCATCCCCTTGAAGCTTATCCTCAAGCTTGGTGTGGTAAGACATCTTAAAGAGTACTTCAAATGGAAATAGAAAAGATTTAGGTCTTACCACTTGATTTGCTAAAAAATGGATCTGGAGCTGTATTAGGGTTTGTTAGAGAAACCCTAAAAGTTCAAAATTTGAATTTCAAACTTCTGAAAGGATATAAAGATGCGCCTTGCTGAGCTGATCAAGCTAGTATACTCAGAATTTGAAATCTGCAAATTTTCACCCCTCAAAATTACTTTTGGAACTTCCGGATTCACTTGATAGGACCCTGAATTAGGGTTTGATTTTCTCGGAGATTCACCCAACCAAAAAGTTCGATCCAAAGCTCTAAACTTTGATTTTTCAGAGGAGGTTCTAGCCATGATCTCGGATTTCAGAAATTCCAATTTTTTCAGAAACTCTAATTTTTAGGTCAAAAACTTAAAATGCTCAAAATCTAATTTTGTCTCGACAAAAATATGCGCCCTTGCTAGGAGAGTCAATATAGCCTCCTTCCTTTGATGATCTGTGGAGAGAAACTCAAATATTAAGAAGCCCTAGCTTCCACAACTGCACAGTGCCTTCTTCTTAGGTCAGCTCTGATACCATGTTAATTTTTCGATAATTTCATACCATTATAATTCAGGATCACGAAGAGAATAAAATGTACATCATATCAATAGAATATCAATCATAAACACAATAATGCAAGCACACAAGAGACATTAAGTTTCACCGGGGAAAACCAAGAAGGTGAAAAACCCGACAACTTCCTCAGAGATAGAATAAGCCCCAATACAAGATCACAAGGATCAAACCCAATAAGATGTCTCTAGCAGATGCTCCTCCTCCTCCACAAGTGCGCCACTTTTTCTCTTAGCTATGTGAGCTTAAGAATTGAGTGAATGAATCAAATGAGAGACACAACCTCTCTATTTATACAATGACTTGACCTACCAATAATCCACTAGGGTCGACTTCTCAATGAATCCTAATAACCCAACCACATGACCTAACTAGGGTCGACCCCACACTGGTGGTCTAATAACCCATCAATACAAATGATGACACTTACAATGTAACTTGCGACACTTGCAAATACAAATGACGACACTTCCAATCAGAGGAATAATACATCTCTATTGGATATACAATAAAGTACAAATGTAATACATATAAGAATATCTTCCGAAGTTAAAAATACATCAATAGATAGAAGGCACATACCTTAATAAATTTAAAAACTTGCTGCATAACTCCCTCATATCCATGGAACCTAACTTTAACTCATAAAACTATTTAGCTCGTTCCTCATAATATTGTTATGACAGAAACTTCCTTTTAAAATATTTCTTTAAATTACTCCAATTTACACCTTTCTCTTTTAAACCTTTTACTCGTTTCAGATCTTGCCACCAAATGTCTGCTTTTCCAGTCATATTATAAATTTCCATTTTAGTTTTTAGATGACTTGAGTAGTTGTAAATCTGGAAGTACTTATTCATACTGGACAACCATGCTTCGGCTGTCTCACTCTTTTCTGTTTCTCCATTAAAATTTGGTGGTTTGATTTTTTTAAACTCGCTAGAAATTTCTTCGTATGGCCTATACTTTTTCTTCTTAGTATAGCAGCCATTGTCACTACTATCACTAGAATACTTGTGCTTTTTCTTATGTGCTTGTTCGTAAAATTCAGAAGATGAGCTGTTGTCATAATTAGTCAATTTTATCCTTTCATCTTTACGTTGGTAGGACATAGTTCCAGATTCATCATTATTTTTTGTTCCTTTATCTTTATCATTATTATGAAAATTATTCATCAAGATTTAATTCAGCTCCTCTTGAGCTTTCAGGATTCGTTCGTTTTCTTCCTTAACAGTTTTTATCTCAATCTTTAAATCCTTTACTGTTCTTAATAATTCAGATGAATTATCATTCAGTTCAACAGATAAGTTTTCTGCATTAATGTGTCCTTGATCATTATTATTTTGTTCATTATTAAGTGACCTGTCCTCAGCCAACTCTTCTGGTCCTTCCATACCTGCAGACTAAATTTATAAAATGCTCAAACTGAAAACAAAATAAATAAAAATCAGTAATCTGCAATTCTGTCCTAATAATGTTTTTTATTTGCGCGAGTGAGCCACTTCAGGCCTAGTATTTGAACTTGCGCTCTGGTACCACATGTAACATCCCAAAAATTTCACAAAAATTTAATTTTTTTTTATATAGCATATAGTGCTACAACGCTATGCAGAATTACAATAAATGTTAAATTGTTTACTTTAGACGATAATCTGATGACGACACTTCTTCAATTTAGTCATCGATTGTATAAACATGTTACAATCAATTTCTTTCTATTTATGTCTTAAAGACCCAATACATGTACTTATACTTATTATTTACTGCTGGATGTTTTTACTATCGTTTTTGTCTTCTCATGAAGTATGGTTACTTCTATAAATGCAAAAATATTGTCACTTAACTTTAGTACTATTTTAGTTACGAGTACTAACTGTTTGATTTTCTTTTGATGAAGGGGTCCTATGGCACCCCGAGGCTTACTTAGCTATTTATAGCTAATTCTCTTAAACCTCTGTTGTAGATCGCAGGTAATAACGAGTTCACTAACTGAAGTGTTATCAGTGTATGTCAAACAACTGTACTTAACTTCAGTTTGCCTCGATATAATATATGTATAAAGAACTTGTCCTGTTCAAGGGTGAGATCTTACCTTGCTTTGATCGTTGAAATAAGTCGTCTATATTTTTATGTAGTTGAAAAGCTTAATTATGCAATTTGTTATTGTATTATATAATTAAATAGTATTCATACTTCATAACCAGATTCTTGTTTTTAAATTCATTATATTTGATTTGTATCAAGTCCTTGTTTAAAGTATCAATCTTTGATTACGGTGTTATAAGCCACAAAACTTACACTAGGGTTTTATACCATGCATCCACTAAACACTTATACATCATAACTAAATTCTTATATACTAATGCTAGTAGTTGTGACCCTTATACAACTATACTATCATTTGATAATTATAGCTATATGCACCAACTCTATGTTTTATGCATAATATGTCATAATTGATTTACCAAAAATTGAAAACTAAACATTATAAACCTTACTATATGTTTAACATATTTATTCGGGCTATTAGGAGTACTCTATATAGAAACTATATAATATGATTTTTATTATAAGTCTAACATGCTATACAATGAAACCATAGTGTGAACTATAACTAATGTCTTGGTGGAATGTGCATTGTAAGACACTCATAACCAATAGCTATGGCATTTAAAGTTCATTAAAAGTGTTTGGGTGGATTATCTGTTGGTAGCCCTCATGGAAGGTCTTCACGTGATTATTCTTGGAAAAGGTGATAAAGTACCCTAACTGCACTTTGAACTACTCATTGAGACATCGACCTGGAGCATTCATTTTGCATTGGAGGTGGGGGGAGAGGCCGATAGGCTCTCGACCTTTCAGGGTTTGTAACCCTTGCTTGTAAATCCTCCTGGGGGTTCGCTAACATGACCTTGCTTCCTGTATAATGATCACCGGAGCTTACAGTATTCACGTTCCTTACAGGGTTTTTGACTCTTTCGAGGTTTGATGTTGAAACCTTACACTACCACCGGATACGTTGATGGAGGAAAAAAGCTCAGTCATGCTCAAGTGTTGTAGGTAATGTCATACAAGATCAATTTATATTTTGCTGAGTGTCTTATTCTTAACTTATTAGGTTTTAAACTTTGAGTCTGAGCTAGATAAGGTTTAACCCGTTTATACATTGATGTTTTCTGGCATGTGATTTCCATGGAATTTGTTTTGAGTTTGGCCCGACATGGAGATGAGCTTATAAGGCCCTGGTAAGCCTCAGTGACTCCCTATGGACACCTCTTTGAACTTTGTAAGGGTATGGTGAAGCTTGGCGCGATGCTGGTCTCTATTTGGTTTAGACGAGATTCGATTTTGTTTCAGAATTTGGTTTTTACAGTTGGTTGTAAAAATATTCTAAGCCGTATGGCAAGTTTTGGCACAGGGAGGATTGAACCCTCGACCTGTCCTGCGTTGGATTTTCAACATTTTACTGTGTAAATTTTTTAATGATAAACATATATGGTTTGCTTGGAAAAGATTTCAAAGGTTTTAACCTTTGAAAAATTTGGTATTCTTGGATTGAATGCGTTGATAAAATTTTAGGGTTTTACAATCCGGTTCTTTTTTTTTATGGATAACAGTCGAAGGGAGGGTTTGAACCCTTGACCTTGTGTTGTTTCCTTTTGTACTGATATGTGTATGATCTTTTAATGGATAAATAATATAGGTTTTATGCATTATTCGAATGAAGTTTAAAAATATTAATCCTGAGAGGAATCTCTCGGCATTCATTGTTATTTTAAAATGTTGTTGTTAGTGAAATAATATAATGTCTTAGTTTCAAAAAAGTTGTGTGATATAAAATCCATAAGGCTATATGATAACCCTTCCTCTTCTGCTTACTGTGTTTTAAGTTTTGTTTAAGGGTTTCGAACCCTGGATTCATTAAATAAAAAGGTAACTTGTAATGTTATGAGACTTAGACAGTGTGGGTGAACCCTTCGGGTATCGAACCTTGGTCTCGCATTACTCTTTCGTTGTGTTATACATAAGCAAGGTTATCAACATGGTTTGAACCCTGGGACATTCAACAGATTAGTTAGTCGCTAAATGAATTGTATTATTTAATGTTTAAATCATTTTAATAAATCAATTTGTATGTGCAGTAAGTGACAATAGTATTGGGTAATAGATATATATGATTTCTATCTATTTCCAAGCAATATTTTTACTTCATTTTAGTTTAAGAAATCATGTACTATGTGCTTAGATATTATTAGGGTTTTGCATAAACATTGTTTATACTTAAATTAGTTTCTGTAATGTTTAAAAGAATATTTTGATACTGTTGGTTATAAAGGCAATGTTTATAAAATAAGTTGCTTTACTTTAGTTCTCTATGTTTATGTGAGATATTTGGATTCTGATAAAATGCATTATTATGGTTTAACAATCATAAAAGAAATACTGAGAATATTAAACTATTATGAATAATTCAAGAGTTCTACTGCTAAGCATATGCATAAAAAATATATGTCTCCTAGTTAAATTTTGTGATGTTTACAAAAGAAATAGATAGCATTAAGGTACTGAACAAATTTAGGTTTATTAATGGAACTCAATTATTAGAATCTATTTTAAATACATCTTCCCCATACTAGAGCACGACACTAAAAACAGTGTGTGGAAAAGGGAAGCATTTTTATTCTATCCTTCATCTATTTAACTTTAACTATCCATTCATAAATTTAACCTAACAGTTGTATGGCTTTTCAAAATAGATAAATTGTAGAAGTGAAACATTCATTAACAATCTAGAATACCTAGGATGAAATAGAAAATTGATAACATAATAACATGCAGATCCTTAGTACCAACTTGGCAGAAGTAAATAAGGTAACACTATTTGAACCTGATAACTGTAGAAGTGACAAACAACCAAAGGAGCCCATTCCACCCAAGCTTTTCCTGAAGACAAGCAAGTTACTTTCCTTAGGACCCCCGACCCTGTTCACCGAACCACTAAGACGAAGATGTTTTGTGGAGAAATGAAATAAATTCCTTTGTAACTCAGCAGTAGCACTTGACGATAGTGCTTCCTGTTTTTAGCAATATTGAACTCAGTAATGTGGCTGCACTAGTTCAGAATGCAGTCTTAGTTCACTCAATCACTTCTAACCTTCCCCTCATTGAATCTCTTGTGCTCGGAAAAATATCACAAGGTAGTAAAATGAACAGCCTCGTAGTGAATTCGATGGGTAGATAAGCATGCCTAGGTCTTTTGGTCAGTTGTTTTTAGTAAATGAGCCACATGCTCAGTTCCATTTTCTTGGGGAACATGACCATAAAAATAGGGAAGTTTTCCCCCTGCAACAGTTAGAAGTGAGTTGAAGATGATCCCAAGTGTCAGTTTTCTCTCCACCCCAGTCCATTCCTCCTAGTGGGTCAGTGAACACTCATTCAACAATCTCCTTTGGATATTTGTCTCCTCTTTTATTTATTAATAATAAAATATTAAGAGTAATTAATTACAGTCATCCTTGACCCCACTTGGTCAATAACATAAAACATTACAATAAAATAAAACATAATGTTTTTCTGACAACATATAATGTTCAGAATTTGGGTTTGTGACAATACAGGTTTGGGGTTTAAATATCTAGTGAGGTTGGGGGTCAGGGGTTTAGGGAGAGATAGAGAGATTGGAGGTTAGGATTTAGTGAGAGAGAGAAATATAGAAAGACCAATATTGATGGTTAGTGGTTTAGGGAGAGAGAGAGGGATTGGGTGTTAGGGGCTTAGAGAGAGAAAGATAAAAAGAGGGAGATTGGGGGTTAGGGGTTTGGAGAGAGAGAGAGAGAGAGGGGCTATGGATTTAGAGAGAGAGATTGGAGGTTAGGGGTTTAGAGAGAGAGATTAGGGGTTAGGGGTTTAGAGAGAGAGGAATTGGGTGTTAGGGGATTAGAGAGAGAGACAAAAAGAGGGATTTTGGGGGTTAGGGGTTTAGAGAGAGAGAGAGAGTATGGTGGTTATGGATTTAGAGAGAGAGATTGGATATTATGGGTTGAGAGAGAGACATATTATGGGTTAGGGGTTTAGACAGAGAGATTGGGGGTCATGGGTTTAGAGAGAGAAATATTGGGGATTAGGGTTTTAGAGAGAGAGAGAGATTGGATATTTGAGGATTAGAGAGAGGGAGAGAGTTTGAGTTTTAGCAGTTATGGGATTAGAGACATAGAGATAGATTGGGAGTTAGGGGTTTAGAGAGAGTAAGAGAAAGGGATAGATTGGGGGTTAGGTATTTAGAGAGAGAGAGATATTGAGGGTTCAAATTTAGAGAGAGAGTGAGAGATTACGGCTTAGGGATTTAGAGAAAGAGAGAGAGATTGGTGGTTAAGGGTTTAGAGAGAAAGAGAGTGATTAGGTGTTAGGGGTTTAGAGAGAGAGATTGAGGGTTAGGGGTTTAGAGAGAGAGATTGAGGGTTAGGGGTTTAGAGAGAGATATATTGTGGGTTAGGGGTTATGAGTTTACATAGAGAGAGAGAGAGAGAGAGAGAGAGAGAGAGAGAGAGAGATTGGGGTTTAGGGGTTTAGAGAGAGATAGATAAAGGGAGAGATTGGGTGTTAGGGGTTTAGAGAGAGAAAGAGATAGATTGGTAAGGGATTTAGAGAGAGAAAAGGAGAGATATTTGGGGTTAGGGATTTAGATAGAGTGGGGTTAGTAATTTAGAGAGAGAGAGATAAAGGGAGAGATTGGTGGTTACAGGTTTACAGAGAGAGAGAGATTGGGGTTTAGTGGTTTAGAGAGAGAGAGAGATATTAAGGTTAGTGTCTTAAAGAAACAAAGTTTGTGGATTAGGGGTTTGGAGGGAGAGAGAGAGATAGAGATTGGGTGTTAGGGATTAGAGAGAGGGAGACATATAGAGAGATTGGGTGTTAGGGGCTTAGAGAGTGAGAGAGAGATTGGGTGTTAGGGTTTAGAGATAAATAGAGAGATTGAGTGTTAGGAGTTTAGAGAGTGAGAGAGAGATATTGGAGATTAGGGGTTTAGAGAGAGAGATGGAGATAGATATTTGGGATTAGGGTTGAGACATATAGCGAGAGATTAGAGGTTTTGAGAGTGATAAAGAGATTGGTGGTTAGGGGTTTAGAAAGAGAGAGGGAAGGATATTTGAGGTTAGAGTTTTAGAGGAGAAGAGAGAGAGAGAGAGAGAGAGAGAGAGAGAGAGAGAGAGAGAGAGAGAGAGATTGAGTAGGGGTTAGGATTTTAGTGAGAGAGAGATTGGGGTTAGGGGTTTAGAGAGAGAGATTGGGGGTTAGTGGTATAGAAAGATAGATAGATATATATATAGAGAGAGATTCGTGGTTAGGGGTTTAGAAAGAGAGAGAGATTAGGGATTAGGGGTTTAGATAGATAGTTAGAGAGAGATATTGGGGATTAGAAGTTTAGAGAGAGAGAGAGAGAGAGATTCGGGGTCAATATCATTTTAGAGATAGAGAGAGATCACGGGGTGAGTATGGATGGTTAGTGGTAAGGGGGAGATAGACAAAGAGAGGGCATAGAGGTAGGTGGGTGAGTAGTAGGGGTTTGGAGAGAGAGAGAGAGAGAGAGAGGGGGGGGGGGTTGTGGGGTTTAGGGAGAGAGATATTTTGGGGGTTAGTGTTTAGGGTTTTAGAGAGAGATATTGAGGGTTATGGTTTTAGAGAGAGGGATTGGACATTAGGGGTTTAGATAGAGATAGAGAGAGGGAGAGTGAGTGGAGGTTATGGGATTAGAGAGAGAGAGAACGAGAGATATTAAGGGTTAGGTGTTTAGATATATATATATATATATATATTTAGGGTTAAGGGCTTAGAGAGAGATAGAGATATTGGGGGTTAGGGGTTTAGAGAGAGAGAGAGATTGGTTGTTAGGGGTTTAGAGAGAGAGGGAATTAGATTTGAGGTGAGAGGTTTAGAGGGAGAAAGAGAGAGAGAGTAGGGGTTAGGATTTTATTGAGAGAGATATTGGGGGTTAGGGGTTTAGAGAGAGATATTGGGGGTTAGTGGTATAGATAGATAGATAGATAGATAGATAGATAGAGAGAGAGATTCGGGGTTAGGGTTTTACAGAGAGAGAGAGAGAGAGCGATTAGGGATTAGGGGTTTAGGTAGATAGATAGAGAGAGAGAGAGATTGTGGCTTAATAATGTTTTAGATATAGAGAGAGATCACATAGTGAGTATGGATGGTTAGTGGTGAGGGGGAGAGAGACAAAGAGAGGGAAGAAGGGTAGGTGGGTGAGTAGTAGGGGTTTGGAGAGAGAGAGATTGAGGTTTAGGGGTTTAAGGAGAGAGATATTTTTGGGTTTAGGGTTTAGAGACAGAGAGATTGATGGTTATGGATTTAGAGAGAGAGAGAGAGAGGGAGAGGTTTAGGGGTTTAGAGAGGGAGGGAGTGGGAGATATTTTGGGTTGGGATTTAGAGAGAGAGAGAGGGAGAGAGGGATTGGGGGTTAAGGATTTAGAGAGAAAAATAGATTAGGGATTAGGGGATTTGAGACAGAGAGGTTGGGGTTAGGGATTAAGAGAGAGAGAGAGAGAGAGAGAGAGAGAGAGAGAGAGATTGCGTGTTAGGGGTTTAGAGAGAGAGAGAGAGAGATTAGCAGCTTGGAGTTTAGAGAGAGAGATTGAAATATTGGGGGTTAGGGGTTTAGAGAGAGAGAAAGATTGGTTTTTAGGGGTTTCGAGATATAGAGAGAATGGGGGTTAAGGGTTTATAAAGAGAGACAGGGAGACAGAGGGAGAGAGAGAGAGAGAGATGGAGAATTAGGGGTTTAGAGGGAAAGAGATTGAGGGTTAAGGGTTTAGAGAGAGAGAGATATATTGGGGGTTAGGGGTTTAGATAGTGGGAGGGAGAGATATTGGAGTTTGAGGGTTTAGAGAGAGAGACAAGTATAGAAAGAGAGTGATTGGGTACTAGGGGTTTAGAGAGAGAGAGAGAGAGAGAGAGAGAGATTGGGGGTGAAGGGCTTAGAGAGGGATAAAGAGATTTGGGGTTAGGGGTGTAGAGAGATATATATATATTTTGGTGATTAGGGGTTTAGAGAGAGAGATATGGAGAGACCAGGGTTTAAGAGTTTCGATAGAAAGAGATTGGGGGTAAGGGATATAAAGAGAGGAAGAGATATTGTGGCTAACAAATTTAGATGGAGAGAGAGAGAGGGAGGTTTTGGGTTAGAGGTTTAGATATATATATATAGAGAGAGAGACAAAGAGGGGTTTCAAAGAGAGATAGATATTTTGGAGGGTAGGGTTTTAGAGAGAGACAACTAATGGGGGTTGGGTGTTGAGAGAGCGATGGATTTGGGGTTGTGGTTTTAGAGAGAGAGAGAGAGAGAATGGGTATTAAGGGTGTAGGGAGGGAGAGAGATTGGGTATTAAGGGTTTAAGGGGGAGAGAGAAAGAGAGAGAGAGGGTTATGGGTTAAGAGAGAGAGATATTGGGGGTTAGGGGTTTAAAGAAAGAGAGATAGAAAGAGAGTGATTGGTGGTTAGGGGTTTAGAGAGAGAAAGAGAGAGAGATCGATAGTAAGGGGTTTAGAGAGAGAAAGAGAGAGAGATTTAGGGTTAGGGTTTAGGTATTTAGATAGAGAGTGGGGTTAGTGGTTTAGAGAGAGAGAGAGAGAGATTAGGGGTTAGTGATTTAAAGAGAGAGAGAAAGGGAGAGATTTGTGGTTATGAGTTTACATAGAGAGAGAGATTGGGGTTTAGTGGCTTAGAGAGAGACATATATATCAAGTTTAGGGGATTAAAGAAATAGAGAGTTTGTGGGTTAGGGGTTTGGAGGTAGAGAGAGACAGACATTGGGTGTAGTTAGGGTTGAGAGAGAGAGAGAGAGAGAGAGAGAGAGAGAGAGAGAGATTGCATGTTAGGGGATTAGAGAGTGAGAGATATTGGGTGTTAGGTTTTAGAGAGAGATAGAGAGATTGGGTGTTAGGGGTTTAGAGAGTGAGAGAGAGATATTGGAGATTAGGGGATCAAAGAGAGATATGGAGAGAGGGATTGAGGATTATGGGTGAGGGAGATAGAGAGAGATTAGTGGTTTAGAGAGTGATAAAGAGATTGGGGGTTAGGGTTTTATATAGAGATAGAGAGATTGGGGGATAGGGGTTTAGATATATATAGAGATGGAATGAGAGAAATGGCTGGTCATGGGTTTACAGAGAGAGAGAGAGAGAGAGAGAGAGAGGGATTTAGGCATTTAGAGTGTGTGTGTGAAAGAGAGAGGGATAGTTGGCACTACGAGTTTATAGAGAGAGAGAGAGATAATGGGAGTTTATGGTTTTGATAGAGAGAGAGAGAGAGAGAGAGAGAGAGAGAGAGAGAGAGAGAGAGAGAATGGTGGTTAGGGGTTTAGAGAGAGAGATAGACGTTAGGAGTTAGGTTTTTAGAGAGAAAGAGAGTGAGTGAAAGAGAGATTGGGGTATAGGGGTTTATAGAGAGAGATATTGGGGAATAATGGTTTAAATAAAGCTATAGATTGGGAATTAGGAATTTAGATAGGTAGAGAGAGAGGGAGAGAGTGAATGGGGGTTAGGGGTTTAGAGAGAGATAGAGAGATTGGAGGTTAGTGGTCAATAGAGAGACATATAAAGAGAGATATTAGAGTTTAATGGTTTACAAAGAGAGAGAGAGATTAAGGGTTATGGGTATAGAAGATATAGAGAGGTTTGAGGTTTTGGGTTTAGAGAGAGAGAGAGAGATTGGTGGTTAAGGGTTTAGAGAGAGAGAGAGAGAGAGAGAGAGAAATTGCAATTTAGGTGCTTAGAGAAAGAGAATGGGGGTTAGGGGTTTAGAGAGAGATATATTGAGGTTCTGTGTTTAGAGAGAGAGATTTTGAGGATTATGGGTTTAGAGAGAGAGAGAGAGAGAGATTTTGAGGATTATGGGTTTAGAGAGAGAGAGATAGGGTTTGGGGTTGAGAGGGAGAGATTTGTGGTTAGGGGTTAAGCGAGATATTTGGTGTAGGGTTTTACAGAGAGATGAGTGGTAGGTTTTTAGAGAGGGAGGGGATGGGGGTTGGGGATTTAGAGATAGAGGGAGAGATAGATTGAAGTTTAGGCGATTAGAGAGAGAGAGAATAGTGGTTTTAGGTTTAAAAATCTAGTGAGATTGGGGGTTAGGGTTTAGGGAGGGAGAGAGAGATTGGAAATTAGGGTTTAGGGAGAGAGAGAAATATAGAAAGAGAAATACTGGTGGTTAGGGGTTTAGAGAGAGAGAGGGATTGGGCGTTAGAGGCTTAGAGAGAGAGAGAGATATAAAAAGAGGGATATTAAGTGTCAGGGGTTTAGAGATAGAGAGAGAGTATGGAGGTTATGGATTTAGAGAGAGAGAGATTGGAGGCTAGGGGTTTAGAGAGAGATTACGGGTTAGGGGTTTAGAGAGAGAGATGGATTGGGTGTTAGGGGCTTAGAGAGAGAGACATAAAGAGGGAGATTGGGGGTTAGGGGTTTAGAGAGAGAGAGAGTATGGTGGTTATGGATTGAGAGAGAGAGAGAGATTGGAGGTTAGGGGTTTAGAGAGAGATATTATGGGTTAGGGGTTTAGACAGAGATATTGGGGTCAGGGTTTTAGAGAGAGAAACATTGGGGATTAGGGTTTTAGAGATAGAGAGAGATTGGATATTAGGGGTTTAGAGAGAGGGAGAGAGTTTGGAGGTTAGCAGTTATGGGATTAGAGAGAGAGAGAGAGAGAGAGAGAGAGAGAGAGAGAGAGAGAGAGAATGGGGTAAGGGGTTTAGAGAGAGTAAGAAAAAGGGATAGATTGGGGATTAGGTATTGAGAGAGAGAGATTGAGGGTTCGGATTAAGAGAGAGAGTGAGAGATTGAAGCTTAGGGGTTTAAAGAGAGAGAGAGAGAAAGAGAGAGATTGGTGTTAGGGGTTTAGAGAGAGAGAGAGAGAGATTGGGTGTTAGGGGTTTAGAGAGAGAGCGAGAATGGAGGTAAGGTTTTTAGAGACATTGTGATTGTGGGCTAGAAGTTATGAGTTTACAGAGAGAGAGAGAGAGAGAGAGAGAGAGAGAGAGATCAAGGGTTAGGGGTTTAGAGAGAGTGGGTGTTAGGGATTTAGAGAGAGAGAGAGAGAGGGAGATCAGTGGTTAGGTGTTTATAGATAGATATTAAGAGAGAGATAGAAATATAGTGGTTGGTGGTTAGGGGTTTAGATAGAGAGAGATATTAGGGGTCAGGAACTTTGAGAGAGAGAGAGAGAAAGATAATAGGGGTTAGGAACTTTGAGAGAGAGAGAGAGAGAGATTGGGGGATAGGGGTTTAGAGAGACGGGGATATTTTGTGTTAATGGTTTGGAGAGAGAGAGGGGGGGTTTAGAGAGAGAAAGAAAGAGAGATTCAGGGTTAGGAGTTAGGGATTTAGATAGAGAGGAGGGTTAATGGTTTAGAGAGAGAGAGAGAGAGAGAGAGAGAGAGAGAGAGAGAGAGATTCAAGGTTAATAAAGAAACAAAGTTTGTGGGTTACGGGTTTGGAGGGAGAGAGAGACATATATTAGTTGTTATGATTTAGATATATATATATATATATTGGGTGTTAGGGTCTTAGAAAGTGAGAGAGATATTGGGTGTTGGGGTTTAGAGAGAGATAGAGAGATTGGGTTTTAGGGTTTTAGAGAGTGAGAGAGAGATATTGGAGGTTAGAGGTTTAGAGAGAGAGATGGAGAGAGGGATTGGGGATTAGGCGTGAGAGAGATATAGAGAGATTAAAGGTTTAGAGAGTGATAAGGATATTGGTGGTTAGGGGTTTAGAGAGAGGGAAGGAGATTTGAGGTTAGAGGTCTAGAGGTCTAGAGAGAGAGAGAGAGAGAGAGAGAGAGAGAGTAGGGGTTAGGATTTTAGTGCGAGAGAGATTGGGGTTAGGAGTTTAAAGAGAGAGATTGGGGGTTAGCGGTATAGAGAGAGAGAGAGAGATTTGGGGTTAGGGGTTTATAGATAGAGATAGAGAGAGAGAGAGATAATATGTATTAGGGGTTTAGATAGAGAGAGAGAGAGAAAGAGATTGGGGATTAGGAGTTTAGAGAGAGGTAGATTGGGGGTTAATATTGTTTTAGAGATAGAGAGAGATCACGAGGTGACTATGGATGATTAGTGGTGAAGGGGAGAGAGACAAAGAGAGGGTCGAGAGGTATGTGGGGGAGTAGGAGGGGTTTGGATAGAGAGAGAGAGGGAGAGTGTGTGAGAGAGAGATTGGGGTTGAGGGGTTTAGGGAGAGATATATTTTCGGGGTTAGGGTTTAGGGGTTTAGAGAGAGAGAGAGAGAGATTGAGGGTTATGGATTTAGGCAGGGAAAGAGAGAGAGATTCGGGTTTAGGGGTTTAGAGAGGGAGGGAGAGGGAGATATTGAGGTTGGGGGTTTCAAATGCGAGAGAGAAAGGGATTGGGGGTTAAGGATTTATAGGGAAAGAGATATTAGGGATTAGGGGTTTAGAGAGAGAGGTTGGGGTTAGGGGTTTAGAGAGAGAGAGAGATTGGGTGTTAGGGGTTTAGAGAGAGAGATTTGTGGCTTGGAGTTTAGAGAGAGAGATTGAAATATTGGGTGTTAGGAGTTTAGAGAGAGAGAAAGATTGGTTGTTAGGGGTTTAGAGAGATACAAAGAATGGGGGTTAAGGGTTTAGAGAGAGAGAGAGATTTAAGGATTTAGATAAGGAAAGAGAGGGAGAGGGAGGGAGAGAGAGAGAGTGATTGAGGGTTAGGGGTTTAGAGAGAAATAGATTGAGGTTTAAGGGTTGAGAGAGAGAGAGAGAGAGAGAGAGAGAGATTGGGGTTAGGGGTTTATAGAGAGTGAAGGAGAGATATTGGGGGTTAGGGGTTTAGAGAGAGAGACAAACATAGAAAGAGAGTGATTGGGTACTAGGGGTTTAGAGAGAGAGGTAAAGATATTTGGTGTTATGGGTTTAGAGAGAGAGAGATATTTTGTTGGTTAGGGGTTTAGAGAAAGAGATATGGAAAGACTAGGGGTTAAGGGTTTTGACAGAAAGAGATTAGGGGTAAGGGATATAGAGATAGGGATAGATATTGGGGCTAACTTGTTTAGATGGAGAGAGGGGGGGTGTGGGTTTAGATGTTTAGATAAATATATAGATAGAGAGACAAAGAGGGGTTTCAAAGAGAGATAGATATTTGGAGGGTAGGGGTTTAGAGAGATACATATATTGGGGGTTGGGTGTCTAGAGAGGGACAAATTGGGGGTTGTGGTTTTAGAGAGAGAGAATGGGTATTAAGGGTTTAGGGAGGGAGAGAGATTGGGTATTAAGGGTTTAGAGAGAGAGAGAGAGAGAGAGAGAGAGAGAGATATTGAGGGTTAAAGGGTTTCATAGAGAGTAAGGGATATTGGGGGTTAGGTGTTTAAAGATAGAGATATAGAAAGAGAGTGGTTGGTGGTTAGGGGTTTAGAGAGAGAGAGAGATTGGGGTTAGGATCTTTGAGAGAGAGAGAGATAGATTGGGTGTTAGGGGTTTAGAGAATGAGAGAGAGATTATGGAGGTTAGGGGTTTAGAGAGAGAGAGAGAGAGAGATATTTAGGGTTAGTGGCTTAAAGAAACATAGAGTTTGTGGGATAGGGGTTTAGAGAGAGAGAGAGAGAGAGAGCGAGAGAGAGAGATAGATTGGGTGTTAGGGACTTAGAGAGTGAGAGAAAGGTTGGGTGTTAGGGTTTAAAGAGAGATAGAGAGATTGGGTTTTAGGGGTTTAGAGAGTGAGAGAGAGATATTGGAGGTTGGGGGTTCAGAGAGAGTGATGGAGAGAGAGATTGGGAATTAGTGGTGAGAGATATTAGTGGTTTAGAGAGTGATAAAAAGATTGGGGTTAGGGTTTTAGAGAGAGAAAGAGAGATTGGGGGATAGGGGTTTATAGAGATATAGAGATGGAACAAGAGAGATGGGTGGTCATGGGTTTAGAGAGAGAGAGAGAGATTGGGGTGTATGGTTTTAGAAAGAAATATTGGGGGTTAGGCGTTTAGAGAGAGAGAGAGTGTGTGTGAGATAGGGATATTGGGGGATACGAGTTTAGAGAGAGAGAGAGAGAGAGAGAGAGAGAGAGAGAGAGAGAGATTGGGGGTTTATGGTTTTGATAGAGAGAGAGAGAATGGTGGTTAGGGTTTTAGAGTGAGATAGAGGTTAGGAGTTAGGGTTTTAGAGAGAGAGTGAGTGAAAGAGATATTGGGGTATAGGGTTGTAGAGAGAGAGATTGAGGAATAATGGTTTAAAGAAAGAGAGAGAAGGGGAATTAGGAATTTAGATAGGCAGAGAGAGAGAGAGAGTGGTTGGGGGTTAAGGGTTTAGAGAGTGAGAGAGATTGGAGGTTAGTGGTCAAGAGAGAAAGACATATAAAGAGAGATATTAGAGTTTACTGGTTTATAGAGAGAGAGGAGTTAAGGCTTATGGGTTTAGAAAGATATAGAGAGGTTTGATGTTTGGGGTTTAGAGAGAAAGAGAGATTGGTGGTTAGGGGTTTAGAGAGAGAGAGAGAGAGATTGAAAGTTAGGTTCTTAGAGAAAGAGAATGGGGGTTAGGGGTTTAGAGAGAGAGAGATTGGGTATTATGGGTTTAGAGAGAGGCACAGAGAGAGACTGTAGATTAGGGATTTAAAGAGAGGGAGAGAGAGATTGGGAATCATGGGGTTAGAGAGATAGATAAACTAGAGGTTAAGGGCTTGTAGAGATAAAGAGATATTGAGTGTTAGTTGTTTAGAGGGAGAGATTGGTGGTTAGGGGTTTAGCGAGATATTGGGTGTAGGGTTTTAGAGAGAGATTGGTGGTAGAGTTTTAGAGAGAGAGGGGATGGGGGTTGGGGTTTTAGATATATATATATAGAGAGAGAGATTGAAGGTTATGCTATTAGAGAGAGAGAGAATACTGGTTTGGGGTTTAAATATCTAGTGAGATTGGGGGTTAAGGGAGAGATAGAGAGTTTAGGGGTTAGGGTTTAGGGAGAGAGAGAAATATATAGAAAGAGAGAGATTGGTGGTTAGGTGTTTAGAGAGAGAGGGGGATTGCGTGTTAGAGGCTTAGAGAGAGAGAAATAAAAAGGCAGAGATTGGGGGTCATGGGTTTAGAGATAGAGAGAGAGAAATAAAAAGGCAGAGATTGGGGGTCATGGGTTTAGAGATAGAGAGAGAGAGAGTATGGATGTTATGGATTTAAAGAGAGAGAGAGATTGGAGGTTAGGGGTTTAGAGAGAGATATTAGGGGTTAGGGGTCTAGAGAGAGAGAGGGATTGGGTGTTAGAGGCTTATAGAGAGAGACATAACGAGGGATATTGGGTGTTAGGGGTTTAGAGAGAGAGAGATTATGGTGGTTATGGATTTAGAGAGAAAGAGATATTGGAGGTTAGGGTTTTAGAGAGAGAGAGATTATGGGTTAGGGGTTTAGACAGAGAGATTGGGGGGTCAAGGTTTTAAACATTGGGGATTAGGGATTTAGAGGTAGAGAGAGATTGGATATTAAGGGTTTAGAGATAGGGAGAGAGTTTGGGCGTTAGTAGTTATGGGATTAGAGAGAGATATTGATAGATTGGGGGTTAAGGGTTTAGAGGGAGCAAGAGAAAGGGATTGATTGGCGGTTAGGTATTTAGAGAGAGAGATATTGAGGGTTCGGATTTAGAGAGATAATGAGAGATTGGTGGTTACTATTTTAGAGAGAGAGAGCGATTGGGTGTTAGGGGTTTAGAGAAAGAGAGATTGGGGGTTAGGGGTTTAGAGAGAGAGAGATTGTGGGTTATGGTTTGTGAGTTTACATAGAGAGAGATATATCAAGGGTTAGGGGTTAAGAGAGAGAGATAGATAAAGGGAGAGAGTGGGTGTTAGGTATTTAGAGAGAGAGAGAGAGATTGGTGGTTAGGTGTTTAGAGAGAGAGAGAGAGAGAGAGAGATAGAGACATAGAAATAGAGTGGTTGGTGCTTAGGGGTTTAGAGATAGAGAGAGAGAGATTGGGGGTTATGAACTTGTATAGAGAGAGAGATTAGGGTATAGGGGTTTAGAGAGAGAGGGATATTTTGTGTTAGTGGTTTGGAGAGAGAGAGAGAGAGAGGGGGGGAGATATCGACAGTAAGGGGTTTAGAGAGAGAAAGAGAGAGAGAGAGAGAGATTCAAGGTTAGGGGTTAGGGATTTAGATAGAGAGTGGGGTTAGTGGTTTAGAGAGAGAGATATTAGGGGTTAGTGATTTAAAGAGAGAGATAAAGGGAGAGATTGGTGGTTATGGGTTTATATATATATAGAGAGAGATTGGGGTTTAGTGGTTTAGAGAGAGAGAGAGAGAGAATTATTCAGGGTTAGGGTCTTAAAGAAGGAGAGTTTGTGGGTTAGGGGTTTGGAGGGAGAGAGATAGATAAAGATTGGGTGTTATGATTGAGAGAGAGAGAGAGAGAGAGAGAGAAATAGATTGGGTGTTAGGGTCTTAGAGAGTGAGAGAGATTATGCGTTAGGATTTAGAGAGAGATAGAGAGATTGGGTGTTAGGGGTTTAGAGAGTGAGAGAGAGATATTGGAGGTTAGGGGTTTAGAGAGAGAGATTGGGGATTAGGGGTGAGAGAGATATAGAGAGATTAGAGGTTTAGAGAGTGATAAAGAGATTGGTGGTTAGGGGTTTAGAGAGAGAGGGAAGGAGATTTGAGGTTAGATGTTTAGAGAGAGAGAGAGAGAGAGAGAGAGAGAGAGAGAGAAGGGGTTAGGATTTTAGTGAGAGAGAGATTGGGGTTAGGGGTTTAGAGAGAGAGATTGGGGGTTAGCGATATAGATAGATAGGTATATATATAGAGAGAGATATAGGGTTAGAGGTTTAGAGAGAGAGAAAGATTGAGGATTAGGATTTTAGAGAGAGAGAGAGAGATTGTGAGTAAATATCGTTTTAGAGATAGAGAGAGATCACGGGGTGAGTATGGATGGTTAGTGGTGAGGGGGAGAGAGACAAATAGAGGGAATAAAGGTAGGTGGGTGAGTAGTAGGGGTTTGGAGAGAGAGAGAGAGAGAGAGAGAGAGAGAGAGATTTTGGGGTTAGGGTTTAGGATTTTAGAGAGAGAGAGATTGAGGGTTATGGATTTAAGCAGAGAAATAGAGAGAGATTGTGGTTTAGGGGTTTAGAGAGGGAGGGAGAGAGAGATATTGGGGTTAGGGGCTTAGAGAGAGAGAGAGAGAGAGAGAGAAAGGGATTGGGGGTAAATGATTTAGAGAGAAAGAAATATTAGGGATTCAGGGTTTTTAGAGAGAGAGGTTGTGGTTAGGGGTTTAGAGAGGGAGAGAGAGATTCACGGCTTGGAGTTTAGAGAGAGGCATTGAAATATTGGGGATTAGGAGTTTAGAGAGAGAGAAAGATTGGTTTTTAGGGATTTAGAGAGATAGATAGAATGGGGGTTAAGGGTTTAGAGAGAGATAGAGAGAGAGTTAGGTATTTCGAGAAGGAGAAAGAGAGAGAGGGAGGGAGAGAGAGAGATCGAGGGTAGGGGTTTAGAGAGAAATATATTGAGGGTTAAGGGCTTAGAGAGAGAGAGGGAGAGAGAGATTGGGGGTTAGGGGTTTAGAGAGAGGGGGGGAGAGATATTGGTGGTTGGGGGTTTAGAGAGAGAGACAAACATAGAAAGAGAGTGATTGGGTACTAGGGATTTAGAAAGAGAGAGATTGGGGGTGAAGTGCTTAAAAGGAGATACAAAGATTTGGGGTTATGGGTTTAGAGAGAGAGAGAGAGAGAGAGATTTTTGTGGTTAGGGGTTTAGAGAAAGAGATATGGAGAGACTAGGGGTTAAGGGTTTTGACAGAAGAGATAGGGGGTAAGGGGTATATATATATATATATATATATATATAGAGAGAGAGAGAGAGAGAGAGAGAGAGAGAGAGAGAGAGAGAGAGAGAGAGAGAGAGAGAGAGAGAGAGAGAATGTGGCTAACAAATTTAGATGGAGAGAGAGAGAGAGAGGTTTTGGGTTAGAGGTTTAGATAAATATATAGATAGAGAGACATAGAGGGGTTTCAAAGAGAGATAGCGATTTTGTAGGGTAGGAGTTTAGAGAGATACATATATTCAGGATTGGGTGTTTAGAGAGGGATAGATTGGGGGTTGTGGTTTTAGAGAGAGAGAATGGGTATTACGGGTTTAGGAAGGGAGAGAGATTGGGTATTAAGGGTTTAGAGAGAGAAAGAGAGAGAGAGAGATATTAGGGGTTAGGGTTTCATAGAGAGAGTAAGAGAGATTGGGGGTTTGGGGTTTTAAGAGAGAGAGATAGAAAGAGAGTAGTTGGTGGTTAGCCGTTTAGAGAGAGAGAGAGAGATTGGGGGTTAGGAGATTTGAGAGAGAGAGAGAGAGGTTCAGAGACGGAAAGAGAGAGAGATTCAGGGTTAGCGGTTAGGGATTTAGATATAGAGTGGGGTTAGTGGTTTAGAGAGAGAGAGAGAGATTAGGGGTTAGTGATTTAAAGAGAGAGATAAAGGGAGAGATTTGTGGTTACAGGTTTACAGAGAGAGAGAGAGATATTCAGGGTTAGGGGATTAAAGAAACAAAGATTTTTTGGATTAGGGATTTGAAGGGAGAGAGAGACATATATTGGGATTTAGGGTTTAGAGAGAGAGAGAGAGAGAGATTGGGTGTTAGGGGCTTAGAGAGTGAGAGAGAGATTGAGAGTTAGGGGTTGAGAGAGTGAGAGAGAGAGAGATATGGGATGTTAGGGGTTCATAGAGAGAGATAGAGAGAGATTAGATTTTTAGAGAATGATAAAGATATTGGGGGTTATGGTTTTAGAGAGAGAGATAGAGATATTGTGGGATAGGGGTTTAGAGAGATATAGAGATGGAATGAGAGAGATCGGTGGTCATGGGTTTAGAGAGAGAGAGATTGTGGTTTATGGTTTTAGAAAGAAAGATTGGGATTGGGGGTTAGGCATTTAGAGAGTGTGTGTGGGAGAGAGAGGGATATTGGGGGCTACGAGTTTAGAGAGAGAGAGATTGGGGGTTTATGGTTTTGATAGAGAGAGAGAGAGAGAGAGAGAATGGTGGTTAGGGGTTTAGGGAGAGAGGTTAGGAGTTAGGGTTTTAGAGAGAGAGAGTGAGTGAAAGAGAGATTGGTGTATAGGGGTTTAGAGAGAGAGATTGGAGGTTATTGGTAGAGAGAGAGACATAGAAAGAGAGATATTAGAGTTTACTAGTTTGTAGAGAGAGAGAGAGATTAAGGGTTATGGGTTTAGAAAGATATAGAGAGGTTTGAGGTTTGGGGTTTAGAGAGACAGAGATTGGTGGTTAGGGGTTTAAAAAGAGAGAGAGATAGAGACATTGCAAGTTAGGTGCTTAGAGAAAGAGAATGGGGGTTAGGGGTTTAGAGATAGAATATTGGGGTTCTTTGTTGAGAGAGAGAGAGAGAGAGAGAGAGAGAGAGAGATAATAGGGCTGAGGGCTGAGGGGTTTAGAGAGAGACAGATTGGAGATTATGGGTTGAGAGAGAGGAAGAGAGAGAGAGAGAGAGAGTGGATATTAGGAATTTAGAGAAAGAGAGAGAGATTGGGGATTATGGTATTAGAGAGAGCGTTATAGTAGAGGTTAAGGTTTTATAGAGAGAGAGAGGGGAGAGATTGGGGGTTAGCGGTTTAAATTGGGAGATTGGTGGTTAGGGTTTTAGAGAGATATTGGGTGTAGGGTTTTAGAGATAGATTGGTGGTATGGTTTTGGAGAGAGAGAGGATGGGGTTGGGGATTTAGAGATATAGTTGGAGATAGACTGAAGGTTAGGCAATGAGAGAGAGAGAGAGAGAGAGAGAGAGGGAGGTTTGGGGTTTAAATATCTAGTGAGGTTGGGGGTTAGGGGATTAGGGAGAGATAGAGAGATTGGAGGTTAGGATTTAGTGAGAGAGAGAAATAAGAAAGAGAAATATTGGTGGTTAGGGGTTTAGGGAGAGAGAGAGGGATTGGGTGTTAATGGCTTAGAGAGAGAGAGAGATAAAAAGAGGGAGATTGGGGGTTAGGGGTTTGGAGAGAGAGAGAGAGGGAGGGAGAGAGAGAGAGTATGGAGGCTATGGATTTAGAGAGAGAGAGATTGGAGGTTAGGGGTTTAGAGAGAGAGAGAGATTAGGGGTTAGGGGTTTAGAGAGAGAGGGATTGGGTGTTAGGGGATTAGAGAGAGAGACAAAAAGAGAGATATCGGGGGTTAGGGGTTGAGAGAGAGAGAGAGAGAGAGATTGGATATTAGGTGTTGAGAGATAGATAGATTATGGGTTAGGGGTTTAGACAGAGAGATTGGGGGGTCATGGGTTTAGAGAGAGAAATATTGGGGATTAGGGGTTTAGAGAGAGAGAGATTGAATATTTGGGGATTAGAGAGAGGGAGAGAGTTTGGGGGGTTAGCAGTTAGGGGATTAGAGACAGAGAGATAGATTGGGGGTTAAGGGTTTAGAGAGAGTAAGAGAAAGGGATAGATTAGGGGTTAGTTATTTAGAGAGAGAGAGATATTGAGGGTTCAAATTTAGAGAGAGAGCGACAGATTAAGGCTTAGGGATTTAGAGAGAGATAGAACAAAAAAAAGAAAAGAGATTGGTGGTTAGGGGTTTAGAGAGAGAGAGAGAGAGAGAGGAGAGAGAGAGAGAGAGAGAGAGAGAGAGAGAGAGTGATTGGGTGTTAGGGGTTTAGAGCGAGAGATTGGGGGTTAGGGGTTTAGAGATATATATATTGTGGGTTAGGGGTTATGAATTTACATAGAGAGAGAGAGATTGGGGTTTAGGGGTTTAGAGAGAGATAGATAAAGGGAGAGATTGCGTGTTAGGGATTTAGAGAGAGAGAGAGAGAGGAAGAGAGAGAGAGAGAGAGAGAGAGAGAGAGAGAGAGAGAGAGAGAGAGATTGGTAAGGGGTTTAGAGAGAGAAAGAGAGACAGATTTGGGGTTAGGGGTTAGGGATTTAGATAGAGTGGGGTTAGTAATTTAGACAGAGAGATATTAGGGTTAATGATTTAAAGAGAGAGAGATAAAGGGAGATATTGGTGGTTACGGGTTTATAGAGAGAGAGAGATTGGGGTTTAGTGGTTTAGAGAGAGAGAGAGAGAGATATTCAGGGTTAGTGTCTTAAAGAAACAAATTTTGTGGGTTAGGGCTTTGGAGGGAGAGAGAGAGACAGAGAGAGAGAGATTGGGTGTTACGGGCTTAGAGAGTGATAGAGAGATCGGGTGTTAGGGTTTAGAGAGAGATAGAGAGATTGGGTGTTAAGGGTTTAGAGAGTGAGAGATAGATATTGGAGGTTAGGGGTTTAGAGAGAGAGATGGAGACAAAGATTGGGGATTAGGGGTGAGAGATATAGCGAGATATTAGAGGTTTCGAGAGTGATTAAGAGATTGGTGGTTAGGGGTTTAGAGAGAGAGGGAAGGATATTTGAGGTTAGAGTTTTAGAGGGAGAAAGAGAGAGAGAGATATAGAGTAGGGGTTAGTATTTTAGTGAGAGAGAGATTGGGGTTAGGGGTTTAGAGAGAGATATTGGGGGTTAGGGGTATAGATAGATAGATAAATATATATATAGAGAGATTCTGGGTTAGGGGTTTAGAGAGAGAGAGATTATGGATTAGGGGTTTAGGTAGATAGATAGAGAGAGATATTGGGGGTTAGGAGTTTAGAGAGAGAAATATTGGGGTTCAATATCATTTTAAGGATAGATAGATATCACGGGGTGAGTATGGATGGTTAGTGGTTAGGGGGAGATAGACAAAGTTAGGGCTAGGTAGGTGGGTGAGTAGTAGGGGTTTGGAGAGAGAGAGAGAGGGGGGGGGGTTGAGGGGTTTAGGGAGAGAGATATTTTGGGGGTTAGTGTTTAGGGGTTTAGAGAGAGATATTGAGGGTGATAGATTTAGGAAGAAAAAGAGAGAGATATTGGGGTTTAGGGATTTAAAGAGGGATGAAGATATTGGGGTTAGGGGTTTAGAGAGAGAGAGAGGCATTGGGGGTTAAGGATTTAGAGAGAAAGAGAGATCAGGGATTAGGGGTTTTAGAGAGAGAGAGGTTAGGGTTAGGGGTTTACAAAGAGGGAGGGATATATATTGGAGGTTAGGGGTTTAGAGAGAGACACAAACATAAAAAGAGAGTGAGTGGGTATTAGGGGTTTAGAGAGAGAGAGAAATATTTGGGATGAAGGGATTAGAGATAGATAAAGAGATTTGGGTTTAGGGGTTTAGAGAGAGAGAGAGAGAGAGATTTTGGTGGTTAGGGGTTTAGAGAGAGAGATATGGAGAGACTAGGGGGTAAGGGGTATAGAGAGAGGGAGAGATATTGGGGCTAACAAGTTTAGATAGAGAGAGAGACAAAGAGGTTTTGGGTTATAGGTTTATATAAATATATAGATAGAGAGACAAAGAGATGTTTCAAAGAGAGATAGAGATTTTGGAGGGTAGGGTTTTAGAGGGAGACATATAGTGGGGGTTGGGTGTTTAGAGAGGGACAAATTGAGGGTTGTGGTTTTAGAGAGAGAGAGAATGGGTATTCAGGGTTTAGGGAGGGAGAGAGATTGGGAATTAAGGGTTTAGGGAGAGAGAGAGAGATTAGGGGTTAGGGGTTCAGAGAGAGAGTAAGAGAGATTGAGGGTTAGGGGTTTAGAGAGAGAGAGAGAGAGAGAGTGGTTGGTGGTTAGGGGTTTAGAGAGAGAGAGAGAGAGAGAGAGAGAGAGATTGGGGGTTAAGAGATTTGAGAGAGAGAGATATATTGGGGGATAGGGGTTTAGAGAGAGAGGATATTTTGTGTTACTGGTTTGGAGAGAGAGATCAACGGTAAGGGTTTTAGAGAGAGAAAGATAGAGAGATTGATGATAAGGGTTTTAGGGGTTAGGGATTTAGATAGAGAGTGGGTTTAGTGGTTTAGAGAGAGAGAGACATTAGGGGTTAGTGATTTAAAGAGGGAGAGAAAGGGAGAGATTGGTGGTTAGGGTTTATAGAGAGACATATTGTGGTTTAGTGGTTTAGAGAGAGAGACATTCAGGGTTATGGGCTTAAAGAAACACAGAGTTTGTAGGTTACGGGTTTGGAGGGAGAGAGAGAGACAATGATTAGGTGTTATGGTTTAGAGAGAGAGAGAGAGAGAGAGAGAGAGAGAGAGAGAGAGAGATTGGGTGTTAGGGGCTTAGAGAGTGAGAGAGAGATTGGGTGTTAGGGTTTAGAGAGAGATAGAGAGATTAGGTGTTAGGGGTTTAGAGAGTGAGAGGGAGATATTTGAGGTTAGGGGATTAGAGAGATATATGGAGAGAGAGATTGGGGATTAGGGTTGAGAGAGATAGATAGAGATTAGAGGCTTAGATAGTGATACATAGATTGGGGGTTAGGGTTTTAGAGAGAGATAGAGAGATTGGGGGATAGGGGTTTAGAGAGATATAGAGATGGCACGAGAGATATGGGTGGTTATGGGTTTATAGAGAGAGAGAGAGAGAGAGAGAGAGAGAGGTTTATGGTTTTAGAAAGAAATATTGGGGATTAGGCGTTTAGAGAGTGTGAGAGAGAGAGAGGGATATTGGGGGCTACGAGTTTAGAGAGAGAGAGATTGGGGGTTTACGGTTTTGATAGATAGATAGATAGAGAGAGAGAATGGTGGTTAGGGGTTTAGAGAGAGAGAGAAAGAGGTTAGGAGTTAGGGTTTTAGAGAGAGAGAGTGAGTGAAAGAGAGATTGGGGTATTGGGGTTTAAAGAGAGAGAGATTGGGGAATAATGGTTCAAAGAAAGAGAGAGATTGGGAATTAGGAATTTAGATATGTAGAGAGAGAGAGAGTGACTGATTGTGATTAGGGGTTTAGAGAGCTAGACAGATTGGAGGTTAGTTTAGAGAGAGAGACACATAGAAAGAGAGATATTAGAGTTTAGTGGTTTACAGAGAGAGAGATTAAGGGTTATGGGTTTAGAAAGATATAGAGAGGTTTGAGGTTTGGGTTTTAGAGAGAGAGAGATTGGTGGTTAGGGGTTTTAAGAGAGAGAGAGTGAGAGAGATTGCAAGTTAGGTGATTAGAGAAAGAGAATGGGGTTTAGGGGTTTAGAGAGAGAGATATTGGGGTTCTGTGTTGAGAGAGAGAGAGAGAGAGAAAGATTGGGGATTATGGGTTTAGAGAGAGAGATTGACTAAAGCTTAAGGGTTTATAGAGAGAGATATAGAACTTAGGGGTTAGGGGTTTAGAGGGAGAGGTTGGTGGTTAGAGGTTTAGAGAGATATTGGGTGTAGGGTTTTAGAGAGAGATTGGTGGTAGGGTTTTAGAGAGAGAGAGGTGATTGGGGTTTTGGATTTAGAGATAGAGAGAGAGAGAGAGATTGAGGGTTAGTTGATAGAGAGAGAGAGAATACCGGTTTAGATTTTAAAGATCTATTGAGATTGGGTGTTTAGGTTTTTTAGGGAGAGATAGAGAGATTGGGGGTTAGGGTTTAGGGAGAGAGAGAATTATAGAAAGATAGAGATTGGTGGTAGGGGTTTAAAGAGAAAGGGATTGGGTGTTAGGGGCTCAGAGAGAGAGCGATAAAAAGAGGGAGATTGGGGGGTTAGGGGTTTAGAGAGAGAGAGAGAGTATGGAGGTTATGATTTTAGAGAGAGAGAGATATTGGAGGTTAGGGGTTTAGAGAGAGAGATTAGGTTTTAGAGGTTTAGGGGGGAGAGAAGGATTCAGTGATAGGGGATGAGAGAGAGAAAGGGATTCATTGTTAGGGGCTTAGAGAGAGAGATAGAAAAAGGAAGATTGGGGGTTAAGGGTTGAGAGAGAGAGAGAGTATGGTGGTTATATATTTAGAGAGAGAGAGAGAGAGAGAGAGAGAGAGAGAGAGAGAGAGATGGGAGGTTAGGGGTTTAGACAGAGAGAGATATTACAAGT
This sequence comes from Larix kaempferi, assembly GCA_027924585.1. NCBI lineage: Eukaryota > Viridiplantae > Streptophyta > Pinopsida > Pinales > Pinaceae > Larix > Larix kaempferi. Next base: position 24,143,718 of record BSBM01000887.1, read on the forward strand.
TAGGGGTTTAGACAAGGAGATTTGTGGTCAGTAGTTTAGAGAGAGAAATATTGGGGATTAGGGGTTTAGAGAGAGAGAGATTGGATATCAGTGTTTTAGAGAGAGGGAGAGAGCTTGGGGGTTAGCTGTTGCGGGATTAGAGAGAGAGAGATGGATTGGGGTTAGGGGTTTAGAGAGAGTAAGAGAAAGGGATAGATTGGGGGTTAGGTATTTAGAGAGAGAGAGAGATTGAGGGTTCAGATTTAGAGAGAGAGAGAGATTGCGGCTTAGAGGTTTAGGGAGAGAGAGAGAGAGAGAGAGATTGGTGGTTAAGGGTTGAGAGAGAGAGAGAGCGATTGGGTGTTAGGGGTTTAGAGAGATATAGATTGGGGGTTAGGGGTTTAGAGAGAGAGAGATTATGGGTTAGGGGTTATGAGTTTATAGAGAGAGAGGGATCAAGTCTTATGGGTTTAGAGAGAGAGATAGATAAAGGGAGAGATTGGGTGTTAGGGATTTAGAGAGAGAGAGAGAGAGACAGATTGGTGGTTAGGGGTTTAGAGAGACAAAGTGAGAGAGAGAGATTGGGGGTTAGGAGCTTTAAGAGAGAGGGATTGGGGTATATGGGTTGAGAGAAACAGGGATATTTTGTGTTAGTGGTTGAGAGAGAGAGAGAGAGAGAGAGAGATTAGAGGTTAGGGGTTTAGATAGAGAGTGGGGTTATTGGTTTAGAGAGAGAGAGAGATTAGGGTTAGTGATTTAAAGAGTGAGATAAAGGGAGAGATTGGTGGTTATGGGTTTATAGAGAGAGATTGAGGTTTAGTGGTTTAGAGAGAGAGAGAGAGATGCAGGGTTAGGGTCTTCAATAAATAGAGTTTGTGGGTTAAGGGTTTGGAGGGAGAGAGAGACAAATATTGGGTATTAGGGTTTAGAGAGAGAGAGATAGATATTGGGTGTTAAGGGTTTAGAGAGTGAGAGAGAGATTGGGTGTTACGGTTTAGAGAGAGATATAGGAGGTTCCAGGTTTAGAAAGAGAGATGTAGAGAGAGGTTGGGGATTAGGGGTGATAGAGATGGAGAGAGATTAGAGGTTTAGAGAGTGATGAAGAGATTGGTGGTTAGGGGTTTAGAGAGAGAGGGAAGGAGATTTGAGGTTAGATGTTTAGAGGGGGAAAGAGAGATAGAGATAGAAGGGGTTTGTATTTAAGTGAGAGAGATTGGGGTTAGGGGTTTAGAGAGAGAGAGATTGGGGGTTAGCGAGAGAGAGAGAGAGAGAGAGAGATTAGGGATTTAGATAGATAGAGAGAGAGAGAGAGAGAGAGATTGAAGGTTAGGGGTTTAGAGAGAGAGAGAGGGGGATTGGGGGTTAAGGATTTAGAGAGAAAGAGGGATTAGGGATTAGTGGTTTAGAGAGAGGAAGGTTGGGGTTAGGGGTTTAGAGAGAGAGAGAGAGATTCACGGCCTTGTTTTTAGAGAGAGAGATTGAAATATTTGGGGTTAGGGGTTTAGAGGGAGAGAAACATTGGTTGTTAGGGGTTTAGAGAGATAGAGAGAATGGGGGTTAAGGGTTTAGAGAGAGAGAGAGTTAGGGATTTAGAGAAGGAGAGAGTGGGAGAGAGAGATTGAGGGTTAGGGTCTTAAAGAGAAAGAGATTGATGGTTAAGGGTTTAAAGAGAGAGAGAGAGAGAGATTGAGGGTTAGGGGTTTAGAGAGAGGGAGGGAGAGATATTGGAGGTTAGGGGTTTCGAGGAGAGAGTCAAATATAGAAAGTGAGTGATTGGGTACTAGTGGTTTAGAGAGAGAGAGAGAGAGAGAGAGAGAGAGAGAGAGAGAGAGAGAGATTTTAGGGGTAAATGGCTTAGAGAGAGATAAATATATTTGGGTTAGGGGTTTAGAGAGAGAGAGAGAGAGAGAGAGAGAGAGAGAGAGATTTTGGTGGTAAGGGGTTTAGAGAGAGAGATATGGAGAGACTAGGGGTTAAGTGTTTTGAAAGAAAGAGATTGCAAGTAAGGGATATAGAGAGAGGGAGAGAGATTGGAGATAACAAGTTTAGATGGAGAGAGAGAGAGGTTTTGGGTTAGATGTTCAGATAAATATATAGATAGAGAGACAAGGAGGGGTTTCAAACAGAGATAGAGATTTTGGAGGGTAGGGGTTTAGAGAGATACATATATTAGGGTTTGGGTGTTTAGAGAGGGACATATTGGGGGTTGTGGTCTTAGAGAGAGAGAGAGAGAGAATGGGTATTAAAGGTTTAGGGAGGGAGAAAGATTGGGTATTAATGTTTTAGCAGAGAGAGATAGAGAATGGGTATTAAAGGTTTAGGGAGGGAGAAAGATTGGGTATTAATGTTTTAGAGAGAGAGAGAGAGAGAGATTATGGGTTAGGGGTTTAGATAGAGAGTAAGAGAGATTGGGGGTTAGGGGTTTAAAGAGAGAGATAGAAAGAGAGTGGTTGGTGGTTAGGGGTTTAGAGAGAGAGAGAGATTAGGAGTTAGGAGCTTTGAGAGAGATTGAGATTGGGACATAGGGGTTTAGAGAGAGAGGGACATTTTGTGTTAGTGGTTTGGAGAGAGAGATAGAGAGAGAGAGATCGACGGTAAGGGGTTTAGAGAGAGAGAAAGTGAGAGAGATTCAATGTTAGGGATTTAGATAGAGAGTGGGGTTAGTTGTTTAGAGAGATAAAGATTAGGGGTTAGTGATTTAAAGAGAGAGCGAAAGGTAGATATTGGTGGTTATGAGTTTATAGAGAGAGAGAGATTGGGGTTTAGTGGTTTACAGAGAGAGAGAGATATATTCAGCGTTAGGGGCTTAAAGAAATAGAGAGCTTGTGGGTTAGGGGTTTGGAGGGAGAGAGATACAAAGATTGTGTGTTAGGGTAGGGGTGAGAGATATTAGAGGTTTAGAGAGTGATAAAGAGGTTGGGGGTTAGGGTTTTAGAGAGATATAGAGAGATTGAGGGATCGGGTTTTAGAGAGATATAGAGATGTCATGAGAGAGATGGGTGGTCATGGGTTTAGAGAGGGAGGGATATTAGGGGTTATGGTTTTAGAAAGAAAGGTTGGGGGTTAGGTGTTTAAAGTGTGTGTGTGTGTGAGAGAGGGATATTGGAGGCTACAAGTTTATATATATATATATAGAGAGAGAGAGAGGATTAGTGGTTTAAAGAGAGAGAGAGAGGGAGAGGGGGAGAGAGAGAGACTGGGGGTTAATGGTTTTGATAGAGAGAGAGAGAGAGGGAGAATGTTGGTTAGGGATTTAGAGAGTGAGAGAGAGGTTAGGAGATAGGGTTTTAGAGAGAGAGAGAGAGGTTAGGATTTAGGGTCTTAGAGAGAGAGAGTGAATGAAAGAGAGATTGGGGTATAGGGGCTTAGAGAGAGAGAGATTAAGGAATAATGGTTTAAAGAAAGAGAGAGATTGGGGGTTAGGAATTTAGATAGGTAGAGAGAGAGAGAGAGAGAGAGAGTGATTTAGGGTTAGGGGAGAGTGAGAGGGATTGGAGGTTAGTGGTATCGAGAGATAGAGAGATATAGAAAGGGAGATATTAGAGTTTACTGGTTTACAGAGAGAGTGAGATTAAGAGTTATGGGTTTAGAAAGATATAGAGAGGTTGGAGGTTTAGGGTTTAGAGAGAGAGAGAGAGAGAGAGAGAGAGAGAGAGAGAGAGATTGCAAGTTAGGTGCCTAGAGAAAGAGAATGGGGGCTAGGGGTTTAGAGATAGATATATTGGGGTTCTGTATGTAGAGAGAGCGAGAGAGAGAGAGAGAGAGAGAGAGAGAGAGAGAGAGAGAGAGATTGGGGGTTAGGGGTTTAGAGGGAGAGATTGGTGGTTAGGGGTTTAGAGAGATATTGGGTGTAGGGTTTTAAAGAGAGAATGGAGGTAGGGTTTTAGAGAGAGAGGGGATGGGGGTTGGGGATTTAGAGAGAGAGAGAGAGAGATTGAAGGTTAGGAGATTAGAGAGAAAGAGAGAGAGAGAGAGAGAGAGAGAGTAATGGTTTTGGGTTTAAAGATCTAGTGAGTTTTGGAGTTAGGGGTTTAGGGAGAGATAGAGATATTGGGGGTTAGGGTTTAGGGAGAGAGAGAAATATAGAAAGAGAGAGATTGGTTGTTAATGGTTTAGAGAGAGAGGGATTAGTTTTTAGTGGCTTAGAGAGAGATGTTGATGTATATATAACTGTGGAATGTATTTCATCTATGTATTTCATATATATTTATTGTACCCTTATTAGAGATGTGTTATTCCTCTATAAGGAAGTGTCGTCATGTGGATTGACAAGTGTCGCAAGTGTGTGTACTTACCGATGGGTTATTAGACCACCATGTGTGGCGTCGGCCCTGAAATATATATATTATAATGTGGATGTACCTAGCTAGACAAGTCGGCCCCATAAGGTCACTGGTAAAACATGTTAGTATAAATAGAGATGAGGTGATCTCTATTTAGATCATTCGGAAAGTCATATCTCGCTCACTTAGAAAGTGGCGCACTATTGAGGAGGAGGATCATCTGCTACTAGGAGACTATCTCAGTGTATTTTGGTTGTACTTTGGTTGAGCCATTACTCTCTCTATCTCTGAGGATGTTGTGGGGTTTTTCACCTTAGGGTTTTCTCCACGGAAACTCTGTGTTTCTTGTCTCTCACGCTTTTGATTCTTGTGATGCTTGTGATGCTTATTGTGATTATAATGCATTGATATACTGTATATGTTATTCTCTCAGTGAAGATCCTAGAGTATTGTGAATTAATGCTCAAAATTTAACATGGTATCAGAGCTAACCTGCGAAGAAGACATTTTGCAGTGACAGAAACTTGAGTTTCTTGTTTATTGGGTTTCTCTCCACATATTTTGGAAAATAAGTATAGTAGATTGACTCTACTCATCAAGGAGAATCTATCTGTCCAATCAGAGTTCAATTCTGAGCATTTTCAGTTTTGGCCCTAAAAATTAGGGTTTCCATAAAAATAGGAATTTCTGAAATCTGAAGACATAGCTGGAAGCTCCTTGCAAAAATTGAAGTTTAGAGCTTTGGATCGAGACTTTTGGCTGGGTAGATCTCTGGGAAACTCAAACCCTAATTCAGGGCTCTTCCTAGTGAACCCGGGTAGGACAAAAAGGCCAATCTGAAGGGTAAAAATTTGTTGATCTCAAATTCTGAATGCACCAGGCTGATCATCTCATCAAAGCACATATTTCTATCCTTTCAGAAAATTGAAATTCACATTTTGAATTTTAAGGGTTTTTTCGACAAACCTTAATCCGGGATCAGATCCAGTTTTCAGCATTTCAAGTGGTAAGACCTAAATATTTTTTATTTCCATTTGAGCTACCCTTTAAGATGTCTCACCACACCAATCTTGAGGATAAGCTTGAAGGGGCTGATAACTTTCGAGCTTGGAAGTATAGGATTGGGTTAATCCTAGAAGAGAATGCGTTGGACTCATATATAAAAGAAGACATCCCTATCCCAGAGGATGAAGAGGCCAAGGTATTGCATAAGAAGAACTTGGTCAAGGCAAAGAGAATCATTGCTGATTCTATCAAAGATCATCTCATACCCCATGTGTCTTCTCTAAAGACACCCAAGGAGATGTTTGACTCTTTGACCAAGCTATTTTAAGGGAAGAACATAAATCGGAAGATGACTTTGCGGAATCAATTGAAAGGGGTCAAGATGTTGAATGGAGTAACCATTCAATATTACTTCTCCAAGGTCTCTCAGATCAAGGAGCAACTTGAAGCTGTGGATGAAGTAGTGGACAATGGTGAAGTTGTTATGACCACTCTGAATGGCCTACGTAGGTCATGGGACTCCTTTATTCAAGGAATCTATGCAAGAAAGAAATTGATCTCTTTCAGTAAACTATGGGAGGAATGCTCTCAGGAATAAGCTAGACTTGTAGCTTGTGAGGAAAATATGGGAGGTGAAGATCAAGCTCTCGCAACTCACACCAAAATAAGCAAGCCCAAGAAGGAGCACTCTCGCTACAAAAGATCCTATCAAAAGAATAAGAAGGATCTAAGATGCTTCACATGCAATGAGAAGGGTCACTTTGCTTCAAATTGTCCCAAGAACAAAAGGGATAATAACAACAACTTCAGCAAGAAGAAGAAGGGCAGCAAAAGAAAGTTCCAGGCTCATGCTGCCGAAGATTATGAACCTCCAAAGAAGAAGGTTAGGGCAGAAAGTGATGATGACTCATCAAGTGAAGAAGAGTATGTTCTAATCTCTGCTCTCACAGGTACTATCTCCCATGGTTGTAATGATTGGTTGATTGATAGTGGGGCTTCCAAACACATGACTGGGTTTAAGGAATCTTTTGTGAATCTATCTGAACATGAATCACCCCATAAGGTGAAACTTGGGGATGATCATCAATACCCAATCAAAGGAAGTGGTGAAGCTGTCATGTCCCAAATTTGGAATTGGGTCACAATGGCCTAATCACATTAGCCATATTCATTAGAGTTTGTAAAATTGATGTTAAGGGTCAAATAATTGCCAAGGAGGAAAATTACTAGTTTCCTAGGTTTGGGGTGGAAGCTTTGGGATTTGGAATAAGGCGGATAATAAATGATGTTTAGACATTAGAAGGGTTCAAGTATTTAATAAATAGAGTGAATAAAGAAATTCAAGAGAAATCCTAAGTGACAAATGGTTTTGGAGACATATGGAGGATGTGGGACCCACACTAGCTTGATTTTTCATAATACATGGTATCTCTCTTTTGCAAATTTGAATTAATGGGAATGTGAACACTCTTGGGTGAGTTGGTAAGTCATAACACATGTCATTTAGCATCTTAGGTCGAATTTGGAAGGATTGGTAACCTCCATGGAAGATAAAGAGTCAAAGTGGAAGTTTGTGGACACTTGGGCTAGATTCCCTAGCCCCTATGACACCAATGATGGAGCATCTATGACAACTATGACAAATTGCAGACCTGAACTCTGACATCTGACCACTATGACATGTCAGCCCCAAAAATAGGCTCAAAGAAGGCGAATTTGGGAGTGGGAGAAGCCAAAGAGACTCAAAATCGAATTTGGGAGAAGATGGAAGGTTGGAACTAGGAGACAAGTGGCAAATGTGGAATATTTCCTAAATGAAAATCTATTGAATCTATTGAGAGGATTTCGACCCTTAGAAGGATAATGTTGGTTATAAAATGTAGAAATGAAGTATGAGAATGGATTTTGATCATTTGTAGAATTTGCAATTGCATTTGTGAAGAGGGAGAGCTAGTGGATGACTAGTTTCTTGCCTTAGCCAATTTCGAGGGTGAAAGATTCCCATCCAAGTTGGCAATTGGAAAGGCCATTCAGACCTTTCATTTGGAGCTTTAATGGAGTATTTATTTGCAGGTGTCAGCTACAGGGCAGCTCATGGTTTCTTCTATTGCAGCTCGCTCCTTCAACCATTTCCAGTTTTGATGGCATATTCTTGATCCTTGAGGGAGGGCATTTTTGGTGAGCTATTGTACTCTTTGGGGGAGCTTCTAATGCCCCATTTATTTTGTAATATGAAGTAAATACTCTGTTCTTCATCTCCAGAAATTTTCAGGTCGAACTTCCAAGTAGAAATGTATAAATCTCATTTTTAATGGAAGAACAATGCCATTTCCCCACTACCTTGTTGTGAACCAATGTATTGATGATGATTTCGAATGAATGGATGATTCTATGATGAATTTGTGATTAATGGACTTCCATGGATATATTTTACAAGTTTCATGTACTGTACTTGAGCATTTGAAGTATTTTTACTCAGTTTAATTGCATTGGGAGAAGAAATAGTGCCATTTCCCCAAGGGTCGAATTGGTGATTTTTGCAGTTGAATGGGAGAGGGTGAGAATAGTTGTAATAAACCATTAAAGGTGCATATGAGACCTTAATAAAATAATTAACACATTACATACCTCTGTTCATAAATTTGAGTGGGTTTGGAGGCATTTGGGAAGCCATTTTCAGTACTTACCTTAGGGGGATTTGAACCCCAAATTACTAGTAAAATTGCATACTTGGTCCAGAATCTTAAGAGAGTTTGCAGAGGTCTTTTGGTGGCCATATGTTATACCTGAACATAATATTCAATCCATAATATCATTCATACACCTTCCTTGAAGATTTGAAGGCATTTGGAGTCAATTTGAGACCTAGAGACCAATACTAGTCAAAGGGAAATCACTAGTAAAGTTACCTATATTGACCAGAATTGAAAGAGTATTTGTAGAAGTGTTTTAAAGGTACAAAGGCATCCATGAAACACATATTTATGTTCTAATATCATTCATATACCTTCTCAGAATATTTGGGATCATTTGGGGCAAATTTGGGACCTAGAGATCGAAACTAGTCAAAGGTCGAACCAAGGAAAAAAGTGGAAAATTGCAATTTTAATAAAATTCCTAACAAGGGACATTACAGAAGCCTCCTACAACCTAGATTCTGGAAAATATTTGAAGATGAAAGAAGTCCTTTATGTACCTGGCTCAAGAAGAACTTACTCTCCATCTCTACTTTGGATGCAAAAGGTATGAGGGTTGCATTTGTGGATGGCCAAGTCCTAATGTGGAAAAAGGGAAAGATCATAAATGATGCAGTAGTGATTGGAGAGCAAGAGGGAGGTTTGTATAAATTGAAGGGACAACCTGAACATGCCATGGTGCATGAATCCATGGAGCCAAGTGAACTTTGGCATAGAAGACTTGCTCATATGCACTATAGGGCACTTCCAATTGCAAGCAAGGCTGTAGAAGGTCTTCCTGAAATCAAAACCAAACATGAAGGTGTTTGTAAAGGATGTGCAAAAAGGTAAGAACATTAAGAAGGCTTTCCCAAGTAGTGAAAGCAAGGCCAAAGATATCCTGGAAATCATCCACTCATATGTATGTGGTCGTATGTCATCCAGTTCTCTTAGTGGGTATGTTTACTATGTCTCATTTATTGATGACTTCTCTAGGAATACTTAGGTATACTTCTTGAAGAACAAAGATGAGGTGTTTGATAAGTTCAAGGAGTTCATAACCTTGATGGAGAATCAAACTGACAAGAAGATCAAAACATTCAGAACCGATAATGGTGGAGAATTCACCTTATGTGACTTCAAGAAGCTTTGGAGTGATTCAGGGATTAAGAGGGAGTTGACTGCTCCTTATAATCCCCAACAAAATGGAGTTGTAGAAAGGAAGAACAGAACTATCATGGAAGCAACAAGGGCAATGCTGCATGACCAGGATCTACCTATGCATCTATGGGCAGAAGTAGCTAGAACAATTGTATATGTGCATAACAGAACACCCCACAAGATATTGGAAAACAAGACACTAGAAGAGGTCTTTTTTGGTAAGAAACCTGAAGTCAGCCATCTCAAAATATTTGGTTGTCCAGTATACATTCATGTCCCAAAGGAAAAGAGGACTAAACTAGATCCTTAAGGAAAGAAGGGTATCTTTGTGGGTTACAGTGAAAGCTCGAAGGCTTACAGAATATACTTTCCAGGGTTCAAGAAGATTGATGTCAGTAGGGATGTAACATTTGATGAAAACTCAGCATTCATCAAATCAAGGAAGGCACCTATCGAAGTTTATTTAGAACCTAAGGAAACTAGATTTCAAGACACTACCATGACTGAAGCAGTTCCAGAAGTTGTTTGTGAGTTTGAAGATCCACAAGAACCTGTAGATCCACCCCGTGAGGATAACTCTCACAAGAGGAAACCTGCATGGGCTAGAGAGCTCATTCAAGATGCAGAAATATTTGGCATTCCAAAAGAAGAACACAGAGCAAAGAAGAGAACCAGATCACATACCAGCTATGTTGCTTTACTCTGTGAGATTATTAACAAAGAGCCTTCTAGTTATGAAGAAGCAGCGGAAAAGAAAGAATGGAAGGATGCCATGGTTGAGGAATACCAATCAATAATGAAGAATGATGTTTGGGATGTTGTCCCAAGACCTAAAGAGAAGTTTGTTGTGACTTCCAAATGGATTTACAAAATCAAGCATGCTGCAGATGGCAATATAGAGAAATACAAGGCAAGATTCGTAGCTCGTGGCTTCTCTCAGAAAGAGGCAATAGATTATGAAGAAACTTTTGCACCTGTAGCCAGGTATACTTCCATCATAACAGTACTTGCCCTGGATGCAGCAATGAAATGGAAAATACACTAGATGGATGTCAAGACTGCTTTCTTGAATGGTGTAGTTGAAGAGGAAGTATATGTGGAGCAGCCACTCGATTTTGAAATACATGACAGGGAGTCATATGTGTGCAGATTGAAGAAAGCCTTGTATGGCCTGAAACAAGCTCCCAGAACCTGGTATGGTAGGATGGACAGTTTCCTATCTAGTTTGGGCTTTACCAAGAGTAAAGTGGATTCCAACCTTTATTACAAGGTTGAGGAAGGGAATCCTGTGATTCTACTCCTGTATGTGGATGACTTATTTGTAATAGGAGATGACCGATTGATTGCAGATACGAAGAGGAAGCTTGCTGCTGAGTTCAATATGAAAGATTTGGGAATGATGCATTATTTCCTAGGTATGGAGGTGTGGCAAAGTGCAGGTGGGAGCTTCCTTGGTCAAGGGAAGTACACAGTAGATATCCTGAGAGATTCAGGATGATGGATTGCAAGGCCATGGCCACACCTATGGCATCGAATCTGAAGCTTCTATGTGATTCTTCATCTGAGCTAGTTGATGTCTCTATGTATCGTCAGATGATTGGGTCCTTGATGTACCTAACGAACACGAGACCAGATATTTGCTTTGCAGTGAACACATTGAGTCAGTTCTTGACAGATCCGAGGAGTGTTCATCTGGTTGCTGTAAAGCATGTTCTGAGGTACCTGAAGGGTACAGTGGATTATGGGCTCAAGTATGAAGTGAATCAAAAGTTTAACCTACAGGGTTATGTTGATTCAGATTGGGCTGGCAGTGCTGCAGATAGGAAGAGCACATCTGGGTGTTGCTTCAGTACGGGATCAGGTGTGATCTCTTGGTTTAGAAGGAAGCAGTCCTTTGTAGCACTGAGTACAGCTGAGGTAGAGTATGTTGCAGCCTGTTCAGCTAGTTGTGAGGCAGTATGGCTATGAAAGCTACTGTCTGAGTTATTTCATCTCCCGTTGGATGCTACTGGTATCTTTTTTGATAACCAGAGTTGTGTGAAGCTGTCTGAGAACCCAGTGTTTCATGACAGGTCAAAACACATAGAGATCAAATATCACTATATCAGGGATATGGTACAGAGAGGAGCTATGAAGCTCCTGTATGTTGCGACGAACGAGCAGATTGCAGATGTGCTGACGAAGCCACTATCCAGGGTGAAGTTCGAGTACTTCAGATAGAGGATTGGTGTTCTTCAGATTGATGACACTTCGAGGAAGAAGTGATGGACACATTTGCTGAAGCCATTCCAAGCATGTTGGAAGGAGGATCCTTCACATGGCTGTGGATGTAAGCGCTGGATGATGAGCATCAGGATGATGTTCTGGTTTCTGCTGGATATGATCAGTTGGATCATTTATATGTATGTACGCATCATGTTGGATGCTGGATATGATCAGTTGGATCATTTATATGTATGTACGCATCATGTTGGATGCTGGATATGATCAGTTGGATCATTTATATGTATGTACGCATCATGTTGGATGTTGGATATGATCAGTTGGATCATTTATATGTATGTACACATCATGTTGGATGCTGGATATGATCGATTGGATCATGTGTATGTATTTTTGTATATGCATCATGTTGGATGCTTGGACCATGTATCTGTATATGTATCAGGTGGATACATTGTATGATCAGGTGGATCATGTATGGTGATATGTATCATGTATTTGTATTTGTATCAGGTGGATACATTGTATGATCAGGTGGATCATGTATGAGGATATGTATCAGGTAGATACTTGGTATGCATCAGGTAGATGCATTGTATGATCAGGATGATCATGGATGACGAGCTTCAGGATGTTTCTCCAGATGACATGCAGCGGGATGTTGTAGTGATGATGATTAGGATGATCATGTGTACATCAGGATGATGTATGGTGAGTATCAGGTTGATACTCTATGGCCATGGATCAGGTTGTGCAGATGAGCATATAATTTAGCCCTGGGAGATTTGCAGATAGTCTTTCGAGGTTTCCCCTATGGCATATAATTTGGCCCTGGGATACCTGGCAAATGCTCTTTCGAGGTTTTGCTCTGGAAGGACATATAATTTGGCCCTGGGAGATCTACAGAAAGTCTTTCGAGGTTTTTCCTATGGCATATAATCTGGCCCTGGGATATCTGGCAGATGCTCTTTCGAGGTTTTGTCTTATGGCATATAATATGTCCCTGGGAGATCTGATAGGTTGGGCTGTGTGCCCGTAATAAGTCCTGGGATGCTCTTGCGAGGTTTTTCCATTACCACATATAATCTGTCCCTGGGAAATCCTATAGGTAGAGTTGTGTGTTCGTAACAGCCTAGGATGCTCTTGCGAGGTTTTGTGGTGACCACATATAATCTATCCCTGGGAGATCCTATAGGTAGAGCTGTGTGCTTGTAACAGCCTGGGATGCTCTTGCGAGGTTTTGTGGTGAGGTCACATATAATATGGCCCTGGGAGATCCTATAGGTAGAGCCGTGTGCTTGTAACAGCCCGGGATGCTCTTTCGAGGTTTTGTGACGCACGTAATAAGTCCCCAGGATTCCACAGTATGGCCAGTGATGACGAAGACCTGCAGGTGGTGGGCCTACATCCAGTATGAAAAAGGACTAGTTCTGTAGAACGTCCTATGACGAGTAGAGTCAGAGATTGGTTGAGATAGCAACAGCAGCGACGATGACGATGACGATGCATTGATGACGATGATCCCAAGAAGAAGACTTGTCTAGCAGATCTGTGTTGAGAAATACCTTCCTAGTTAAGAGGGAGTGTTGATGTATATGTAAATGCGGAATGTAATTCATCTATGTATTTCATATATATTTATTGTACCCTTATTAGAGATCTGCTATTCCTCTATAAGGAAGTGTCATCATGTGGATTGACAAGTGTCGCAAGTGTGTGTACTTGCCGATGGGTTATTAGACTACCATGTGTGGAGTCAGCCCTAAAATATATATATTATAGTGTGGATGTACCTAGCTAGACAAGTCGGCCCCATAAGGTCACCGTGCAAACAGGTTAGTATAAATAGAGATCATGTGATCTCTATTTAGACCATTCGGAAAGTCATATCTCTCTCACTCAGAAAGTGGCACACTAGTGAGGAGGAGGATCATCTGCTACTAGGAGACTATCTCAGTGTATTTTGGTTGTACTTTGGTTGAGCCATTGCTCTCTCTATCTCTGAGGAAGTTGTGGGGTTTTTCATCTTAGGGTTTTCCCCAAAGAAACTCTGTGTCTCTTGTCTCTCATGCTTTTGATTCTTGTGATGCTTGTCATGCTTATTGTGATTATCATGCATTGATATACTGTATATGTTATTCTCTCAATGAAGATCCTAGAGTATTGTGAATTAATGCTCAAAATTTAACAAGAGATATATAAAGAGGGAGATTGGGGGTTAGGGATTTAGAGAGAGAGAGTATGGAGGTTATGGATTTAGAGAGAGAGAGATTGGAGGTTAGGGGTTTAGAGAGAGAGAGATATTAGGGGGTTTAGAGAGAGATTGGGGGTCATAAGTAGAGAGAGAGAGAGATACATTGGATATTAGGGGTTTAGAGAGAGGGAGAGAGGTTGAGGGTTAGACGTTACGGTATTAGAGAGGGAGAGAGACATATTTTGGGTTAGGGGTTTAGAGATAGTAAGAGAAATGGATATATTGGGGGTTAGGTATTTAGAAAGAGAGAGATATTGAGGGTTGCACGTTTACAGATAGAGTGAGAGATTGCGGCATAGGGGCTTAGAGAGAGAGATATTGGTAGTTAGGTGTTTAGAGAGAGAGAGAGAGAGAGAGAGGGTGTTAGGTGTTTAGAGAAAGACAGATTGGGGGTTAGGGGCTTAGAGAGAGAGATATTGGGGGTTATGGGTTATGTGTTTACAGAGAGAGAAAGATCGAGGGTTAGGGGTTTAGAGAAAGAGATAGATAAAGGGAGAGATTGGGTTTTATGGAGAGAGAGAGAGAGAGAGAGAGAGAGAGAGAGATTGGTGGTTAGCGGTTTAGAGAGAGAAAAAGAGAGAGATTGATTGGGTGTTAGGTTTTATAGAAGGAGAGTGAGAAAGAGGGAGATTCTGAGTTAGGGGTTGAGAGAGAGAGAGAGAGAGATTGGGGGTTAGGGGTTTAGAAAGACGGAAAGTGAGAATGAGGTTATGTGTTTAGAGAGAGATAGATTGTTGGTTATGGGTTTAGAGAGAGAGCGTGTGAGAATGGGGGTTAGGGGTTTAAAGAGAGATAGACTTGTGGTTAGGGGTTTAGAGAGAGAGATAGATTGGTGGTCACGGGTTTAGAGAAAGAGAGGAAGATAAATTGGTGGTTAGGGTTTTAGAAAGAGATATAGATAGAGAAATAGAGAGAGAGATATGAGGATAGGGGTGTAGAGAGATAGAGAGAGATTGAGGGTTAGGGGATTAGAGAGAGAGAGAGAGATTGGGGGTTAATGGGGGTTTAGAGAGAGAGAGATATCAAAGGGAGCGTATGGGTGGTTAATGGTGGGGGGGAGAGAGAGATAAAAAGGAGGGGTTGGTGGGTGTGGAGCAGGGTAGTTTTTTAAGGATTCCAATATTATACTTAATTATAGTATCCTAGGCGATTATTTTGGATAAAAAAAACCTGTATATAGATAGGTAGGCGAATATTAAATATGAAACATACAATTTACTACTGAAACGTGTAAATTTTGGCGAATATTATGATAAAAAAACATATTTTATGTAAATATAGGCGATATTAGAGACTAAAAATGGTCAAATAGCGAATTTATTTTTTGAAAAAAAGCCTGAAAAGTGGCCAATTGGTGAAATTTCGCCCCTAAAAATTACCGTGGTGTGGAGTGGAGGTTTAGAGATATACATAGAGATTGGGAGTTAGGAGTTTAGAGAGAGAGAGAGACATTAGGGGTTAGGGATTTAGATAGATAGAGAGAAAGTGAGAAGTTTGGTGTTCGGGGTTTAGAAAGGAAAAGAGATTGGGGGTTAGGGGTTTGAAAACACAAAGAGAGAGATATTATGGGTCAAGGGATTAAATAAAGAGAGATTGGGGGTTAGGGTTTTAGAGAGAGAGATTAGACATTATGGGGTAGATAGAGAGAGATTAGACATTATGGGGTAGATATAGAGAGAGAGAGGGAGAGTGAGTGGAGGTTAAGGGATTAGATATATAGAGATAAAGAGAGAAATTTGGTGTTAGGGGTTTATAAAGACAAAGAGATTGGGGGTTAGGGGTTTGAAGACACAAAGAGAGAGAGATTAGGGGTTTAAAGAAAGAGAGAGATTGGGGTTAGGGGTTTAGAGAGAAAGATTATAATTTAGGGGTTAGATAGAGAGAGAGAGGGAGAGTGAGTGGAGGTTTTGGGATTATAGAGAGAGAGAGGAAGATAGATATTATGTGTTGGGTGTTTAGAGAGAGACAGAGATATTTAGGGTTAGGGATTTAGAGAGAGATGGAGAGATTGGGTGTTAGTGGTTTAGAGAGAGAGAGAGAGAGAGAGAGAGAGAGAGAGAGAGAGAGATAGATTGGTGGTTAGGGGTTTAGAGAGAGATGGAGATATTGGGGGTAGGGGTTTAGAGAGAGAGAAAGACAGAGATTGGTGGTTAGGGGTTTATAGAGATAGATGAAGATTGGAGGCTATATGTTCAGAGGGAGAAAGAGAGAGAGACTAGGGGTTAGGATTTTAGTGACATAGAGATTGGGGGATAGGGGTTTAGAGATGTAGATTGGGGGTTAGCGGTATAGATGGATAGATAGATAGATAAAGAGAGAGATTCGGGGTTAGGGGTTTACAGAGAGAGAGAGAGAGAGAGATTAGGGATTAGGGGTTTTTATAGATAGATATAGAGAGATATTGGGGCTTAGGGGTTTAGAGAGAGAGAGAGATTGAGGGTTAATAATGTTTTAGAGATAGAGAGAGATCAGATGGTGAGTATGGATGGTTAGTAGTGGGGGGGGAGAGACAAAGAGAGGTCCAAGGGGTAGATGGGAGAGGAGCAGGGGTTTGGAGAGAGAGAGAGAGAGGGAGAGAGAGGGGTTTAGGGGTTTACGGAGAGCTATATTTTGGGGGTTAGGGTTTAGGGGTTTAGGGGTTTAGAGAGAGAGAGATATTGAGGGTTATGGATTGAGATAGAGAAAGAGAGAGAGAGAGAGAGAGAGATATATTGGGGTTTAGGGGTTTAGAAAGGGAGGGAGTGGGGGATATTGGGGGTTAGGGTATGAGAGAGAGAGAGAGAGAGAGAGAGAGAGAGAGAGAGATTGGGGGTTAAGGATTTAGAGAGAAAGATAGATTAGGGATTTGGGGTTTCTAAAAAGAAGTTGGGGTTAGGGTTTTATAGAGAGAGAGAGAGAGAGAGAGAGAGAGAGAGAGAGAGATTAAAATATTTGGGGTTAGGGTTTTAGAGATAGAAATATTGTTTGCTAGGGGTTTAGAGAGATAGAGAGAATGGGGTTTAAGGGTTGAGAGAGAGATATATTGAGGGTTAAGGGTTTAGAGAGAGAGAGAGAGAGAGAAAGATATATATTATGGGTTAGGGGTTTAGAGAGAGGGAGGGAGAGATATTGGAGGTTAGGCATTTAGACAAAGAAAAAGGGATTGGGGGTTAGGTATTTTACGAGAGAGAGAGAATGGGGGTTAGGGGTTCAGAGAGAGAGAGAGAGGGTTATGTTTATAGAGAGAGAGATAGGGAGTTATGGTTTTAGAGAGAGAGTGAGAGATTTGGGTTAGGTGTCTAGAGAGTGAGGGAGAGAGAGAGATTAGAGTTTAGGGATATATATATATAGATAGATAGATAGAGAGAGAGAGAGAGAGAGAGAGAGAGAGAGAGAGAGGTGTGTTATTATTACATTGGTTAAAGTAGTTAAGATAATTTGATTTTGGTGTTATACAAACTTCCAAGGTTTTAGGACTTACAAATGTTAAAATTTGTATGATTTATAAGTGTTATGTTCTAAGAGTTTGTGGTTACAAGTTTTATGGTTTGGATGAGAATGACTAAAGTAGTCAAGGTTTAGACAAGGTTAAGGTTATAATTACCAAATAAAGAGATCCTAAGTCCTAGGTTGCTTGAATAGAGTGTCAACAAAGGGGGGTCCCTCATTAGACCACTTTAAAAACCTTGTGTATACATGGTCGACAACCCAAATTGGGGCGTACTGGGAGGGCTTCTCTGGGAGTTACCTCCCTCCACCTATTACTAGCGCAATGGCGTCCCAATTTCCAGCTACAACAAAGGCACATGTGTCAAGATATCGAGTTAGGAAATTGTTTCGAGGCAGTTTCCCAAAATGGTCCTTTGAAAACACTCTATACAAGACTTTCAATAAAACCTCTATTGTCAACATACTAATGCAAATAATATAAAAAAATGTATTCAATTAATATTCATAAAAAAACAAATATTTGTACAATCTTATTATCATTTAAATATTCCAATAAAATTTATATATATAACCATGAGAAAAACATTGAAAAACAATTTACCAAAAGTAAACAAGATAGCAATTTATAATCTAAAAAAAAGTTTTAAACTAAGAACGATTAACTAGAACTCTAAACCATTTCAACAAATTCATAATTATTAACTTCAACTCTAAACTATTTCAACAAACTCCTAATTATTAATCCCAACTATTTTAATATCCAATTTTTTTATTAAGAATAACATTGAGAAAAAATACAAAAATCTCTATGTATGACATCATAGTATTAATTACAAAAAAATTTACATTTCACATCTCATAAAATTCTATACAAGAAAATAATGTGAAAATTAAATGTTCATTTTTAAATTAGTAGAAGAAAGTTATGAAAATTTTACAATACTTAGTAAATATATAAAAAATGAACAAAGTTGAAATAAACACAAAATTTATCTTTTAAATTAATAAAATAAAATTATGAAAATTTCACAGTACTTAGTAAAAATATAAAAATGTGCAATGTTAAGATAAACACAAATTTTATTTTTTGAATTAAGAAATAACTAATTTTGTAATTATTAAAATTAAAAAATTAAATACCTTTATAAATTTAAATATTACCATTAGATAGCTCATAACTCTTCTCTACTTTTCTACTTTCTATCCAATCTTCTCACTAACAAAATTAACTTTTATCCCTAACAAAATTAAGCAAACATTAAATATAAATTCTAAACCTAACTACTTAGAATTTGATTAAAAATAAAAATAATAATAATTTAATAAAACATTAAAAAAAACAAAATAATAAAATAACAAGACACTACCGTATCTTAATTCTAAGCTCACATACACCATTCTAAACTATACCTAAAACTAAGTTACAAGTCTCACATGCTTTTATTTAACTTGAGCCTTACATTTTGTGTTCCCTTCTACCCACGTTCTAAATTTGTATTGTGTTCAAAAGAATATGAGTCCATAAGAGCCATGTAAGAATCCTTGTACCCCTCCCACCTTATTAATGCCAACAAGAATTCACCATATTATCCCTCCTCTCCAAAAGAATTGATTAAAGGAAGCATTTACCACCCTTTGTTTAAAACATTTTCTAACTACCTTCTTAAATGTCCAGCTCACCTACTTGCTATACATGCTAAAAACAAATATGACACCGTCCACCACTTCACATTAACAAATAAAAAAACTTCTTTGTTAACGCCTTTGAGTTTGCAGATCATGGCCCTCCAGTGTATCAATTAAAAATGCCAAGCTTTATAAGGTACAAAATCATGGCCCTCCAAATGTATCAATTAAAAATGGCAAGCAGATCATGGCCCTCCATTGTTCTTGTCATTGTCATATTACAAAATCCAAATGGATAATCCTTGGGTACCCTAATTTACAAGAGTGATAAGAAGAGATTGAAAACATTTAAAAAATGTATTTTATTGTGTTTAATTGACTGGCTACCCAGGTAAGGTTGACATACACAGGCTAGCTCATGAGCTAAACTATCGAAACAAAGGGTTCATCTACCAACACCAGTGGCCATTTAACCGTTTAACCCGTTCTCTCACTGGTTTCTGTGCCTCTATTCTCCAAGTGTGAGATATGCATTGTATAATAAATGACTTCATTAGATTTTACAGTGTAAGGAAGGGATCAATGTGGAATGAAATCGAATAACTAAAATCAAAGGCTTTAGAAGATACAAGGTATTCAAAATTAAAAAGGATTTAAAGTTGTATGGATATTCTATTCAAAAAGTATTAATGGATTTCAAATGTGCATATGCAAGTTTACATGATTTACAACATTTTCTAATAATCAATTTGGCATGTTAACTTGTGTGAAAAGAGAAAACAGAAAATTGAAAAAAAAATTGGCATATTAACTTTTATGAAAAGAAAAACCAGAAAATTGGAAAAATAAACTGAATTTTTCTTCTATAATGATATGAAAATTTTCAGCACATTGTTAATAGCACATTGTTAATAATATAGGAGTTCAAAAAAGAAATTAAGAAAATAGAAATTGCATGAATAATATAAATTGCATGAAGAATAGTTAATGATGAAAAATGATTGATTGAAGGAAAATAATAAATAATAAGGAATCCAGAAAATAAAAAATTGCATTCAAATAGGTTAATGATGAAAATTATTGATTAAAGAAAAAGAATCAATAATGAGAATTAATTGAAGAGTATTTTTTTGAAAAACAACGTGGAAGAGTTTTAGAAGTAAAATATGTGTAGATGGTTGAAGTGATGAATGTTTTTTTTTTCAATTTCCATTGGAATCATACAGTTTGAAACCAAATCCGTTGGAAACACTTGGGTGTTGTCAACAGTAACATTGGGAAAATGAGTGAGAGAAGCAATAAATTTGTTTACTTCAAACGAAAACGATGGGATCGATCCGATTAGGAATGCTTGTTTTACAGGAGGAGTTAACTTGTAGAAGATGGTTAAATGGTTGGTGTTCATGGATTCAATCATGCAACCCACTGACACAGTGATAACTACTATCCAGTGCAAGCTCTTAAACTCGAGTCCATCTCGTTTCCAACTATTAAACTAATCCTAACTCAAACCATTGAACAAATTTTGACAGTGACAGGGAGTAACCCTAGAACCGAGGATTTGAACAAACCGATAAGAATAAAATCCATCTCGGAAATCTAGTTTACTCGTCAAGCTTTCTTAACATTAGCTACCTCCCCAGTAATTTTTTATTTTATTACAATGGTAATTGTATCTACCATAGCACTAATTAAAATAAAACAACTATCACTTAACCAACAAAAAAATAGGACAAATACTAATAAATGCTTAATGGTGAAAGGATATATATATCCAAGGATTTTATTTGTTTCTATTGGATTATTTTAGGAAAGAAAATCTATGAAAAAGAAAATGTATAATTTACCTGTTTCGTTTCCTTTTGAATTCAGGTGTGTAAAGCATCCAACTATTTTCGATTTTCTCCCTCAAAAATATCAACCTCTACCGCTTCTACGCCCAGCCTGCCAAGCCATGAACCATACAGTATTTGTTACTTAATTGCTTCATTTATGTGATTACAAATTAACGCCATGAATTCATAAACTAGATATGGAAGAGAATTTGAATGCAGCTGTATTAGAGAGAATGATAGATGTTGTTGAGGCTTAGTATTGGCTGCTTCGGTTGCCTTATATGGAGACTTTGCTTTTGCATCCAGCCTGCACAATACAATAAAAATACAGAACTTTTAGTTTTAGTTTTTAGTTGTAAGTTTCAATGCCAGAAAGACCAGAATGGAAGATATGAAGTAATTATGGTACCTGTCCATTCGCTTCTCCAGAAAACGGTGCAAGGAATGCTTGCGACATTGTCAAAGGACATGATGACGAATCAGTAATATTTATAAGAAAATTGGTATTAAGGATTTGGTATGTTAGCTTAATCTCCTCGAGTATTTCAGTATATTTATATTGTTAATTTTAATATAATAGTAGATGTTAGTTCAAATCTCTTAATCGTACAACTTTAACAGTAACAGTATCAAAGCAGGAACATATTAATTAAATTTCGAGGCGTAATTTGAAAAACTAAGAAGGAATTTGTAGATAATGTAATCTATGGATGGTCTCCAGAATTGGTTTCGTTAATCGTACATGTGTGCACCTTGCAATCAATAGGTTGGTGGTAGATCCTCGATCCCTCCGATAACTTGTGACAGGGACAGATGTTTTCAGCTCTGTCTGCCATCGACATCCGTTCTGGACATTAACAAACAGACGCTATCATAAACTGTACAACTACGACATAAACTTATATATCAATATGGATTTCTATTTTGTAAGCTTTTATGGGTGTTTTGTACTGATCCTTACAGCTCAATCAATCAATGTTGATTCACACAACTAGATCACATTACTCGAACCTTATGTTTGATAATTAATTTTGGTATGTTGTAATTACAATAATTTCTCTCTGCATTCCATTCCATGGTATATTGCTTCTTTGTTTACTGAACTAAATTCAATTATTCTTAGCATGTGAATTTTGACTACATATCTAACTTAAGTATATGTCCTCAGGATTGAAATTTTCTGCCAACTGACCCTGTCAACGCTGTGGAGATGTTGTTCTCAATTTTAGAACTGTTGGGAGGATATGAAAGTTTCTCATGACTGTGGTGTTGATCCTTCTTATGCTGAGCATTGTAAAATCACTCCATATGCTCCATAACTTTCAAAACATGGTACGCAGATTCTTAAAAATTGAAACTAATAGCAAGGTTGTCATACCTCTGGGCACATATTTGACAACAAATCTCTAGAAGGTAGTCCCCTGTAGCATGGAAGTTGTGTCCTTTTTTAAGTAACAGCCACAAAGTATAGTTCATGATTTTGTCCCAGTTTTTGTGAGGACCTTGAGGATCCAATGAAAAAATTGCAAATCTCATTCCTCTAACAAATTACAGGATCGAGTAGAAGTATGGTGTGTAGAGCAAATTGGATGCAGATCGGAGAAGAGCATCGGTCAGAAAGAGACGGCCGACTTCTGGCCCAAATCGTAGAATCCTTAGACTACTCCTTAAATTAAACCTAACCTGAGCATTTAACAAATTTTGACAATGGCAAGGTATAACCCTAGAACCTAGAATCTGAACATGCAGATAGAAACAAAATTCATGGAAAATCTAGTTTACTCGTCAAAATGGATGAAATTCTTGTTATTTTAGAAAAGCGAAGCTGTGAGAATGAAACTGAAACTGTAGATTAAGCTAAGAGAATGAAACTTAAACTGTTCAAATTTGATCTTGTTATATTACCTGTTTCATTTCCTTTTGCATTTGGGTGTGTAGACGATCCAGCTATTTTTCGATTTTCTTGCTCATAAATCTCTGTCTCTACTAATTCATTAATTGGCCTGCACGCGATGCTGCCGTATTGTCCATTAATTATTTGGCCTGCCAACACATGAACAATACAGTATCGATTACCGATTCCTTAACCGCTACTAAAAATTGACACCATAAATTCATAAACAATTTCTATGGATGAATTCAAATGCCTTTTAAAATACATCAAAATAATAATCTGATCTGACAAAATATCAATATAGAATTATACTCACCAAGAAAGAATTACTGGTTTATTGATCTGACAAAATATCAATATAAAATTAGATATACATTACTGGTTTTTTAATTAACTGTTTAAGAATGTGTTTGTTTACAAATTATTTTGTGTTTAATGAAAAATATTTAATTATTTAACAATGTGTTTGTTTAAAAGTTTTTTTGTGTTTAATATTATTTGATATTTAATAATATTAATTAAAAATTAAAAGTTGTTATTTAATGATAATAATTAATTTTAAGTATAAAATCATTGTATATTTGATAAAATTATTATTTTTAATTAAATTTTGATATTCATTTTGATTGTAATAAAAAAAATAGTTTAAATTTATATTCATTGTATAAAAGAAAAAAATTAAAAAATTTAATTTGTATTTTTTTCATTTCATATTATTTGCACCTTAATAAATTTAATCTCGAACAAAGGTTAACATAAATCTATATAAATTTATTTACAATATTTTATTGATCTTTAAAATATATAAATAATTTAATTTAAGTTTTAAAATTATTTAATAGATCTAAATTTAAAATGAATTTAGGGTGAATTATTCAAATTAATTTGTTGAATTTTAAAACATATTACTACTCTTTACATAATAATGAAACTTTCATTCAAATGCATAACCATGATAATTTTAAGATTGTGATTAAAAATTTAATATTCATTTCATATATTCCTTCAAATTTACTTGTGATTATAAATTTAATATTCATTTCATATATTCCTTCAAATTTACTTGTTTTTATACTAATATAATTATTTATGTTTATTTTCTTGTTAAGGTTTTACTTAATATTTAAATGCTTTAACTTTTAAATTCAAATTAACTTAAAAATACAATATTACGATAAAAATAAACTTAAATAATAATAATTAAATATAATAGTTTTCAAAACGTGTTAAGATAATTTTAAAATATATATGAATTTTTTATTATTAAATATGAGGTATAATTCTTTTACTTAATTTTCTTTTATTTTATGAGATTGTGTGGATTTTTTTAATTACTTTTCATTTGGTTTTATTTTTTATTTCATGATTAATTTTTTTATTTTGATAACATAATACTAAGTTAAGTGACAACATCTCCCTATACTACTATGTTTTAATAACTTTAAAAAAAATTACTTAATTGAAAGCAATGTTTTTTTCATAAAATCCAATATCCATTTGAATTTATGACGAAAAATACCATTTTTTTATATATTTTTAATTTCATCTATTAATAAATGAGTAGAGTGAAAGTATTATTACATTGAGATATGGAGTGTGCACAAGAAGATTTATCACAATATAGGATGACAATTTAAGAGATAGTATTTTTATGTATAATATTTCATATATTTTTTTCCAAGATGTTTTACTCTTAACCAATTACTTAATTTTAACATAAAATTAGTTAGAGATCTTACTTTAGCAATGTTAATTTTTTTTTTAAAAACTATATAAGTTTATAAATATTTTTGATAATCTAACTTACACATAATACACTATTTATAATAACTCAATTATTCTTTATGTATTTGTTATAGCATATTTTTTTAAAATTGAATTCTAATAATTCTCTTAGTTTTATTTATATTCTCTAAATCCCTTACCCCTTATCTTCCAATTATTTAGTGGAGAATCAACATCTTTACGTTAGAATTTTACTAAGATTCAAAAAGTGATTTTAGAAAGACTCTTATCTTAGTGTTACTATGCTAATATATTAAATACATGGGCATAATAAATTGATCAAATTAATATTTCATAACAAAAGTAACTCAAAATACCTTAGGATATCCATTATAAATTAATAATACTCCAGTTAAATACTGATGACAAAATTGAGTTACCTAAGTGTGTTATTTTATCTCCATGGACTTTATTTATAGTTAAATAATCATATTTGCACTCACAAAATATTTTTTTTTCGAGAGATCACATGTGAAATGTAAAAAAGATGGGGCATATTATTTTCCATATTTTTTTTGGGTTCTTTGTGGAGATAGGGGAAATAAGATAGAAAGGAGAAAAGATAATAGTACAGGAAGAGGAGTAGATCCATATGACGAGACCTTGGGTGGATCCATTTTCTCAACCTAGGTTAAAGTAGTGAGTGCATGGACATGGAACAAGTTGTGGTTGGCTAAGCAATGATGAATCCATATGGATAGGGGTAAGATAGAAGGAATAAATAAAAAAAGAGTTAATTTAGAGGAAAATATAGCCAATAAAAATGCATGCTAGCTAGTGGATAGTAGATGTGATGTTGAAAGAGTGGGGCCACTCAGGGGGATTAGAGAGAGAAAGTGGTAGAGAAAGGTAAAGATAGATGGTAGGGAAAGAAAGGTAACTAGATATATAGCTAGGGATGGAAGGGGAGATAGATAGGTATAGTTGGAGAGGAAGAGAGAAGGAGGGAGAGGGAGCGAAAGAAGGGGAGGGGAGAGAGATAGAAAGAGAGAGAGAGGGTGATACAAGGGGGGTGGAGAGAGAGAGAGAGGGAGAGAGAGAGAGAGAGAGAGAGAGAGAGGGGGGGGGGAGAGCGATAGAAGTGGAGATAGATAGAGAGAGAGAGAGAGAGAGAGAGAGAGAGAGAAAGTGATTGATAGAGAGAGAAAGGAGGAGGAGGAGGGAAGGATACATATGGTTAAGGAGGGAGGGTGATAACTTGAGAGGGAGAGTGATAGAAGGGAGAGAGGTAGTGATAGAGAGAGAGAGAGAGGGAAGAGAGAGTGGGGGAAGTCCAAGGGAATTAGGGAGAGAGAGGGCTACGTAAAGATAAAGATAGAGAACATGGAAATAAAGGGATATATATAGAGATAGATAGATAGAGAGAGAGAGAGAGAGAGAGAGAGAGAGAGGGGGTACAAGTTGAGAGGAAGAGAGAGTTAGGGAGAGGGAGGGAAATGGGATGGGGTAGCAATGGGGAGAGGTGTAATGTCCCCATATTGACCCTATTGCATTAAAATTGTAAATGATGTAAATATCGTTATTAAATCATGGCGAGGAGCTCAAGGCCAAGGCCCCACCATCGATTTAGCGTTTTATGTATCGGCAATTAAAAATAGATGCCTATGGTTCTTGTGCTAGACATGCACAATGTAAATTAAGACATCATGTAAGTATGAATTTTAATGAAATACCCACAACTAGCTATGCAATGCAACAAGAGATGGGGGCATGATTTTTACAAGGAATAGGGAGGGAAATTATTCAAACCCTTGAGCCAATGGTGTTAATCCAAATGTCAATGAAAGAACCCATAAACCATCAACTACCCATTTTGACTTATGCACCCAATCATTTAATTCTTCCAAGATTTGGTTGAGGTAGTTAATGCCTTGGGATTGGAGAGGTATGGTAGCCAATTTCGTGTATGGGCAAGCCATCAATCTGGGAAAACGTATTTTTGCTTCTTGGGCAAGAAAACACCCACGAAATGGTGCCCAAAGCCATCCTTCACCCATGGACTTTGCTCTCTCATGCAGTCTGAGCTAGCTGGGGCTTTCTCCTTCACGTTTTCCATATTTTTCCTGCATTTTCCATAGCTGGGAACTCGTTTTTGTATTGCACAGGGGCTGGGGAGAAAGGGAGTCACGATTTTTGGGGTTTATGGAGGCCATTTCTGTCCCTTGAATGCCCATAAACGTTTTTTTGAAAATGATTTTTCTCTCCCAAGGTTATTTTCCCATCTTCCATTTCGTTTTTGGTTTCCCACGTTTTACAAAAACTAATGGAAACTCATTTTGGGCATCCCACTGTCAAAACATATCTATTCATGCCCAACATTTGTGATTTTGTTGTTAATTGAATCCCTGTTTTGGTTTGAATTTGTGAGCAAGAAATTAGGAGTGGGAGTGGACCATAATTGGCTTGATAAACCTAGTGAGGAAGGTAACCCCTCAAATAAGATCAAAAGGGCTGGCTACTCTTCTATGCACACCTTGAACAGTATTGAATTGGAAAGTATGGCTTGAGGGACTGTATAGTAGTGAAGGGAATACTTCCTTGTGTTGGGGTGTGTAGGCATTGTGGGGAACCAAGCTGGATAGATCTTGTGGAGGTATCCTTAGCTCCGTGGTTGAGCTCACTATCTTAGCAATTATTCCTTTCCATTTCCTTAGTAGCCTGATAAACCCAACTGTAGATTGGCTTGGCTGATTTTGGTGCATATCTGGTTATGTGTGAGTCTGTTGTTCCCTTTTTCCTTGTAGAAATCATGCCCAGCTCGGGGGTGCCAGTTGTGTTGAGAGATTGATGAGCACAACTGGCCTATGGTTGGGTGGAACATTGCAGTTGCATAGCTAGTTGCTAGGGACTACTTCGTTTTAAGATAAGTAATCTCTTGTGTTAATTTTGTAATGTATTTATTTGATGACTATCATGAATATCTTGAATGTATGCTAGATGTGTGATAGAATTTACTTCCGCTGTGTTTCTTGTATATATATACACATCTGCATATGTCTTTTTATACTCCAATGGTTCTTGTTAATAATCATGGGGCTAGATGCCTGGTTTTAGACTCACGTTCTCTCCATCGGACTGGTATGATGGGAGGGGGCATTACAAGAGGGAGGGAGAGAGAGAGAGAGATAGAGAGAGAGAGAGTGATACAAGAGATAAATATGGTGAGTGAAAGAGGGAGAGAGAAAGAGTGATAGAAGGGGAGATAGATAGTGGGAGGGAGAGAGAGAGAGAGATTCAGGGAGAGAAGGAGGGAGAGATAAAGTGAGGGATAGAGAGAGAGAGAGAGGGAGGGAGAGAGTGATAGTGTGTGTGTGAGAGAGAGAGAGAGAAGTAGAAGGGGGAGACACTACTACAAAAAATACCTTCATAGGTGGTCATTTTCCACCTCCAAAAGTGGATTTGGTAGGGTTTTTACCATTAGAAATGGTTTTTCAAACCCCCCCCTAAAAGCACCACTACTACAAGTCAATCATTTAAGTGGTGTTTTTTGAAGAAATATAAACCGCTCCCAAAAGTGACTTTTAGGGGCAGTTCCGAACTTCCCCCAAAAAATGACTTTTGGTTGTGGTTTGGAACCACCCCTAAAATTCACATTTTTGGGGTGGTCCTAAAAAACCCCTAAAAGACATTTTTTGGGGGCATTTTATATCTCTTCAAAAACTGCTACTAAAAGGATTAAATTTTAGCAGTTGTGCCTTTAGCAGGGGGTTTCAAACTCCCCTCAAAAAGTGACTTTTAGGGGTGGTTTAGAACACCCTGCGTAGCAAGGGGAGTTTTATATCTCTTCAAAAATCGTTGCTAAAAGGATTTAATTTTAGTAACGGTTCTTTTGTGTACAATTTGGAATTTCCCTCGAAAAGTGACTTTTGGGGGCGGTTTGAAACCCCCCTCGTAGTAACCTATGAGGGATATTTAGAACTCTCCTCTTACTATATTTTGGGGTCAGTTAGAAACCCCCCTCGTAGAAGCTTATGAGGGAAATTTAGAAACCTCCTCATAGAAACTTATGAGCGAAATGTACAACCCCCCTCATAGAAACTTATGAGGGTGGTTTAGAACCCCCATCATAGCAACTTACAAGTGAAGTTTAGAAGCCCCCCCTTGTAGTAACATACAAGGGCAATTTTAAACCCCCCTTGTAGCAACATATGATGGCAATATAGAACCCCACTCTTAGGACCTTACAAGGGTGGTTTAGAACCCCCCTCATAACAACATACAAAGGCGGTTTGAAAACCCCCTGGTATATAAATCATCATAAAAAATAGAAATATATTACAATATTAGTATGGCATAGAGGA
The DNA here is from genome assembly GCA_027924585.1 of Larix kaempferi. Classification (NCBI taxonomy): domain Eukaryota; kingdom Viridiplantae; phylum Streptophyta; class Pinopsida; order Pinales; family Pinaceae; genus Larix; species Larix kaempferi. The sequence goes on from BSBM01000887.1 coordinate 24,172,168, forward strand.
ATTGAACCACCAACCTCCTGATTGTAAAGAAAACACTTCCATTGAGCTAGCACCCTTTAATATTTGGGGAGAGGATATTACACCCATAATGATCTCTAAAAACCCTAGTGAACACCCTATACAGGTAGTGGGTATTCATCTTGACAAAACTAGGGAAGAAGGTAGTCATTTTGACAACTTAAGCTATAAATCAACTATTTCATCTAATGTTGTAGCCACTGATCCATCTTCTCTCGTCAACTTTGAGATGGTGTTTATGCTTATTAATTTTCACTTCTCACTTTATACTTATAAATTAAATTCTTTTTTCTTACCTAACAGGCCTCAAATCAATTACCAACTGATTGAAATACATGTCCAACTCCCAAAGCTATGCTAGCCGAACTAAAGTATATACAGAAAAAAATGAATGAATGAACTTCTAATGTTTAAATTTTTTATGGTATTTGTACTAAATTTTATAGCATGAAGTACCTTGGGTGATCATTTCAACTAGAGACATGAAGTTCTCATTACAATTTTGGAAGAGTTTATTCCATGTATTGGGAACAAAATTGAATTTTATCACAAACTATCACGATCAGATGAATAGACAAACAAAACGATTAAATGAAGTCATTGAGAATAATTTACACATGTATGTGTTGGTCAAGTTAACCAAGTTGGAAGAGAACGTGCATTTCATGGAGTTCGCATATAACAATAGACATCATGCATCAATATTGGTGATGATTCTATTCTAAGCAACATGTGATAAAAGGTGCAACATTAGTGAATTGGGATAATCTAGTGGACAATGTTATAGTTGGGTTTGAATTGCTCAAAAAAGATGGAAACATAGGTTGCAAGAATTTGGGAGAATACGAGAGTGTCCCAAGATACATAAAAAGTTTCTACAAACAAAACAAAATTCAAAAAGACTTTAGTGCTGGGGACCATGTATTTTGAAAGGTGAAGCTAAGGAAAATCTCTTTGAAGCTAGGAAGTTGTGCCATGCTAACACCTAGAAATGCATCAACAAGAATTACTAACATTGAAAACAAAATATATTATGGAAAAGAAATTGCTATGAACTAAAAATAGACTATGTTCTTAGATAAATCAATATTAGCTCAGTGCTTTATAGTTATTATGTATCGATGTTAAGAAAAAGTTTTTCCTCTTAGATAAAATCAATATTAATTCATTCCTTTATAGTTATTATGTATCGATGTGTGAAAGATGGTCAGGTCTCGCGTTTAATCTTCCTGGTTTCACAATGATTTCAAAATAATATTCCTGAAACAATAACATCCATCTGCATATTCTTCCCCCTGACACTGGTTTATTGACCAAGTACTTAAAAGCTGAGTGGTCAGTAAACATACATAAATGCGAACATAACATATAGTTTCTAAACTTCTGCAATGCATACACCATAGCTAAGCCTTCCCTTTCTGTCATGGTATAATTCTTTTCTGTTGAAGATAGCTTTCTACTCAAAAATGCGATGGGATGGTTGATGCCTCCCTCACCTAGTTTCGCTAATACAATGCCAAGTGCTATAGATGAAGAATCTACATGTACATGAAATGGTTTATTCCAGTCAGGAAAGATGAGAATAGGTGATGTAACCATTTTTTATTTCAATATGTCCAATCCTTTTTGACAATCTTTAGTCCAAATGTACTTCTCTTCTTTCTTCAATAGTTTCTCCATAGGTGCAGTGATATGCGCATATCCTTTAATGAATTTTCTATAGTATCATGTGTGCCCCAATGTAGTGTGTAGCTGTTTAACTGAATTAGGTGCTGGAATATTTACTATGATTGCTATCTTCGCTGGATCAACCATCAATCCTTGCTTACATACTATGTGTCCCAATAAAATACCATAGGGAACATAGAATACACACTTCTTCAGTTTCAAGGAAATTTGATACTGTCTACACTTTGCTAACATCATTCTTAAGTTTGCATGATGGTTATTCAAAAGGACGAATACTGTCCAATCATCAAAGTAAACTTCTAAGAATTTATGAATATAATCCTTAATGCAACTACAACAACTCTTGAAAATATAGCAAGTGTGTTCTTCAATCCAAAAGGCATCACAGTGTACTGATATGATCCCCATTCAGTAGCAAATGTAGTCTTATGTTTGTCTTCTGTAGCAATTCTGATCTAATGATATCCAGAAAATCCATCAGTGAAAGAGTATGCCTCCTTTCCACCTACGTTATCTAACAATTTGTCTGTGAATGGAGTAGGAAATGGGTCATGTAGAGATGCATCATTCAATTTAATGAGGTTCACACAAATTCTGATTTCACCTTTAGCTTTCTTGTCTTGAATTACCATAGGACTTATCCATTTTGATTCTTCTACTGGTTCAATAATTCCTGCCTCAAGCATTTTATCAATTTCTACTTTCACTCTTTCTTTATATCTGGGATTCAATCTGTAAGGTCTTTGCTAAATAGGCTTCGCATAAGGCTTGAGAGGAATTTTCATAAATCCAAAGTCACCTAAAATGCCTTTCATTTCAGAAAACCTGGTAGGAAACAAATCTTTATATTCGGAAGGTAGGTCTGCAATATGTCCTACTGTTTCTTCATCCCAGTAATCCCCAATAGAAGCAAACTTCTGTTCATCACTGGTACCAATATTGATCTTTATGGTCTTCACAGGATTACTTAGGTATGGAATTTCTAAATCGGGTCCTTCTACATCGTGTTTTCCTCTAGTCTTAGGTATATTCACATCGCATGGATATTCATCTTCATCTTCATCTAACACGAAGTTATAACACTCAAGGGCATAGTTTGTGATAAAATTCAATTATGTTCCCAATACATGGAACAAAATCTTCCAAAACATTAATGAGAACTTCATGTCTTTAGTTGAAATCATCACCCAGGCTACTTCATGCTATAAAATTTTAGTACAAATACTATAAAAAATTTAAACGTTAGAAGTTCATTCATTCATTATTTTCTTTGTATACTTGAGTTCAGATAGCATAGATTTGGGAGTTGGACATGTATTTCAATCAGTTGGTAATTGATTTGAGTCCTGTTAGGTAAGAAAAAAGAATTCAATTTATAAGTATAATGTGATAAGTGAAAATTAATAAACATAAAAACCATCTCAAATTTGATGAGAGAATATGGATCAGTGGCTACCACTTTAGATGAAATAGTTTATTTATAGCTTAAGTTGTCAAAATGACTACCTTCTTCCCTAGTTTTGTCAAGATGAATACCCCCTATCTGTATTGGGTGTTCACTAGGGTTTTTAGAGATCATTATGGGTGTAATCTCCTCTCCCCAAATATTAAAAATGCTATCTCAATGGAAGAGTGTTTTCTTTACAAGCAGGAGGTTGGTGGTTCAATTCCTCCATGCCCTACTAATATTGCAATATATTTATATTTTTTATAATGATTTATATACAAGGGGGTTTTCAAACCACCTTTGTATGTTGTTATGAGGGGGGTTCTAAAACACCCTTGTAAGGTCTTAAGAGAGGGGTTCTTTATTGGCATCATATGTTGCTACAAGGGGGGTTTAAAACTTTCATTGTATGTTCCTACAAGGGGGGGTTTATAAACTTCCCTCAGAAGTTGCTACGATGGGGGTTCTAAACCACCCTCATAGGTTTCTATGAGGGGGGTTTTACATTTCCCTCATAAGTTTCTTTGAGGAGGTTTCTAAATTTACCTCATAAGCTTATACGAGGGTGGTTTCTAGCTGACCCCAAAAGATAGTAAGAGGAGAGTTTTAAATATCCCTCATAGGTTAGTACGAGGGGGTTTTAAACCACCCCCAAAAGTCACTTTTCAAGGGAAATTCCAAATTGTCCCCAAAAGAACCATTACTAAAATTCAATCCTTTTAGCAACGGTTTTTGAAGAGATATAAAACTCCCTTACCACGTAGGGTGTTCTAAACCACCCCTAAAGTCACTTTTCGAGGGGGGTTCGAAACCCCTCTCCTAAAGGCACAAATGCTAAAATTTAATCCTTTTAGTAACAATTTTTGAAGAGATATAAAATGCCCCCCAAAAAATGAATTTTAGGGTTTGTTCAGGACCACCCCCAAAATGTGACTTTCAGGGTTAGTTCCAAACCACAACCAATAGTCATTTTTTGGGGGCAGTTTGGAACTGCCCCTAAAAGTCACTTTTGGGAGTAGTTTATTGTTAGGATATCTCATCATTCAGTTATGTACTTTGCATGCATGCATCCACATGCATCCTAGTCACCAGTTTGATGCCTCTAGCACCTAGTCCCTAGTTTGCCAGCACCGGGGAGCTTCCTACCACTCAATTTTAGCCCTCCTAGTGCTTAGTGCGCCCAACATGCACCTACCACTTGAGAGGGGCACCTTTTCTCACCTACCACTCCAGTTCACTTCAGTTAGCTAGTTGTCTTTCCTTGATTTGAGGCTAGGCTGACTCCTAACTGTTGTTATCACTCCGATGGACCTCCAGTGAGACTTGACTACCTATTATGACTCCAGTTAGCTCCTCATGTGCCCTCCACTGAGCCTTCTTCCCTACATTAGTGCCATATCCATCAGTTACACTTATTACACTTAGTTAGATTCAGTTTGACACCTGGCTGACAATTACTTGTGCATTGATGACCACCACTAATTGATGATGAGGACTCCTAGTTGGAGCCAAGATATTCCATGTAGTATATTCAAATGAAATCCTTGGATAATTCAAATTTCTCACTCATTGTGACAGTATTGTATTGTAATTCTACTATTCTGAGTTATAGAGCACTAATGCATCTCTGTTGCACAATTTTTACTCCAATTTGTTTTACATCATTGTGATTGATTTAATTGTTCAATAGATATGCTGTGACTAATTTTACATGGTATTAGAGCCATGGTAGGGACAAGATCTCTCTTCTACAGGTGTTCTACATGAATATTTGAGTGAATTTGCTCAAAAATACTGCAGTTTTGGCATGAAAAACTCCTCTTGCATTCGCTAATGCTGAAATTTTCTCTCCAATACCACTCCAGAAGCTTGAGTTTTCCATAGAATTCTTGGAATTGATACATTGGATATTCAAGCTTGCTTGATCTCCAATCCCAGGTGTGATGCAACTCTAAAAGGGTGGATTGTTCGACCTTACAGTTCTTGTTTTGATTGTGATTTGCAGGTTAATCTTCTCCATCAATTGCATTCTCTATCTTGTGATTTGAAAGTTCTTCTTCATCAATTGCACTTGCTATCAGTGATGTATTACTCTTCTTCAAAGCCTATGCTAACTCCTTTCAATTATTTTGATTGGAAAGATGACATGGAGATTATATTGTGCTCAAAAGGGTTCTATAGAGTCACCATGGGCCTTGAATTGGAGCCAAACACATTGCTTGGGAAAACAAAATACTTGACTAAGCTTGATGAAGCTTATGGTCTTCTTTGCCTCTCTATCTCCAAGGATCTTGATTTCCATCTTAGCGGATTGAACTCTCCAAAAGAAGTAGGGGAGTGACTTGACAAACTTTTTTGCAAGCAGGACGAGCTTAGAGCCTTTCAATTGGAAAATGAATTGATTGCTCTTAGTCCTGAGAATTTTGAGACCATCAATGAGTTTTTTACAAGATTCAAGCATTTGGCTTTGCAGTTGAAGAATAGTGGAGTTGTCAAAGAGGATAAACAATTGAGCCTCTCCATTCTTTCAAAGCTTGGTAAAGATTTCTCAGTATTTGTCTCTACTTTCAATTTCGGTTGGCTAAATATCCCGAATTGGAAGATGCCTACCTTGAATGCCGTCATAGAGTCTGTTACTAAAGATCATGATAAGCTAATTCAAATGGGGTCCATAATCTCCAAATATTCAGCTCTCTTTGTTGGAGGATCCAAGAATTTGAATGGCAAAGGGAAGCAAAAGAAAGAGAAGCCTAAATTTGAACCTTCCAAGCAAAGAGAGAAAAGCAAGCCATCGGATGCACCATCCGGTTCAAGGAACAAGCAAAAGGGTAAAGAGGGTAAGGAAAAACCTAAATGTTCTTATTGCAACCGTGGATTTCATCCTGAAAGTTCATGCATGAAGAAAACAATAGATCAAATGGCCCTTATTTTGGAAAAGAATAACATAACTCTTCCCGACGGTGCACGGAAGAAGGATAGAAATGATGATCATAAAAGAGGTCAAGCACTCATGGCAACTGTTTCGAAACCCACCACTCTACTGATAGAGTCCAGTGCCTTGAATCATATGGTTGCAAATATTGACTTTTTTTCCTCATTTGATCCAAATAGCTCCATCCCCATTCATTTGGGAGATGACTCAAAAATTTCATCAAAGGGTAAAGGTACCATCCATTTAGAGCATGTAAGTTTTCAGAATGTTCTTTATGTGCCTTCCTTGGATTCGAATCTTCTTTCTATGTATCAAATGACACACACTGGTGCACTGAAGCAAGTTCTATTCAACCCAAACAAAGTTGAAATTTATGATATTGAAAGTGGAAAACTTATTGCAGTCGGAAAGGCAAATCATACTGCAAAATACTATGAGTTTTCACACTTTGTGCCACTTGAAAATCCCACTACTCTTCTCACTCATGGAAATGAGGTTAGTAGGATTTGGAATGAAAGGTTTGGACACCTTAATTACAAGTATTTTCTGTTGTTACAAAAAAAATCCATGGTTGATGGTCTTCCGCACCTCCATTCCTCAAAGGGAATTTTCTCAGGTTGCATCATTGGGAAGCACCCGGAGCACAAGTTTGACCGCGTCAAAGCTAGCATAGCTTCTACTATTTTGGGGCTGATACATTCCGATATCAATGGTCCACTACCCAATATGTCCATGAATGGTTCAAGGTATGTTTTGACATTCATTGATGGCTTCTTCCGCTTTACTTGGGTCTTCTTTCTCAAACACAAATCAGAAGTGCTTGGAAAATTCAAGGATTTTAAGGCTTCTGTTGAGACTCCCACTGAGAGAAATATCAAATCTCTTAGATATGATAATAGTGGAGAATATATCAAGATTGATTTGCTGCAACTTTGTGCTGAAAGCGGAATTCAGATCCATCATACAGTTCCCTACACACCCCAACAGAATGGTGTAGCGGAAAGGAAGAATCGGTCACTGAAAGAGATGGCTACCTGTATGCTTGAGTCAAAAGGTTTGGATGCAAATATTTGGGCTGAAGCCATGAATGTTGCTGCATACATTCAGAACTGAGTTTTACATTCATCCGTGAAAGGTAAAATTCCTTTTGAAGCATTCACTGGTCACAAACTGGATCTATCCAATTTGAGGGTTTTTGGCTCCATTGCATGGGCTAGAATTCCTTCTGAAAAGAGAAAAGATTTGGATCCACAAAGTACTGAATGCATACTAATAGGATATGGAGAAGAATCAAAGGCATATAAAATCATGAATATCAGATCCAAAAAGATATTCATAGAGCAAATTGTGAAGTTTGAAGAACTGCTTCCAGATCTGAAACTAGTCGAGGAAAACGCTGTTGATCCGCAGTCTCTATAAGAAGAAGATTCAAGAGAAGATGAAGAAAGCATTGGATCTGATATCACCGATATTTTATCATAATTTGATGGCCATGACATATTAGGTTCAGAATCTGACCATAATGATCCTCCTTAGTTACCAAAATGGGCCCAAAACACTCTACAATCTGCTGCTCCAAACATTAGAAATCCTACTGATCCAAGGAGAACAAGAGAAAAAATTCAAAGAGAAGGTATGGCTCTTTCTTTTTTTGATCAATTATTATCTAAGAAATGTTATTTGATGATTTGTTCATAACTCAAAACATACTATCATTCCCACCGAGACCCAAGATGAAAAACCACCATGGATGAAGAGTACAGTTCTCTTCAAAAGAACAATACGTGGGAGCTAGTTTCTCTTCCACTTGGAAGAAAATTGGTCCAATGTAAGTGGGTCTACCGCACAAAGGTTTCTTTTAATGGCTCTATCAGAAAATACAAAGCTAGGATGGTGGCAAAAGGTTTCTCCCAATTCCAAGGAGTGCACTACATTGAGACTTTTGCACCGGTTGCAAAGAGGGATTCCATCCACCTAGTTTTGGCTATTTTCGCATCCAAGCACTGGGAAGTGCACCATATATATGTGAAGAGTGATTTTCTACATGGAGATCTCGATGAAGAAGTATATATGAAGCATACATATCAGATCCATCATTAGTTTCCAGATTGAAGAAATATTTGTATGGATTGAAACAGGCCCCAAGAGCTTGGTACGCAAAGATGGATTCCTTCCTTCTTTTTCAGAATTTCAAATGATGCAAATCTTATCCGAATGTGTATCTACAACAAGTTAAAGGTAATTTTCTGATTTTTTTTCTTTATGTTGATGATCTTCTCATTACTGGTAGCACTCTCCTTACAATCAACAAGCTAAAAACTGCCTTAAATCTAGCTTTTGACATGAGCGATTTGGGCTTGCTGAAGCAATTTTTGGGCTTAGAGATAGCTCAAAAATTTGATGGGATCACATTATCTTAGAAAAAGTATGATTCATACCTGCTATTAAATTTTAATATCGCAGAATGTAAGGAAGCTCTATTTCCATTCCTCTCAGGAATCAATCTTGAGGAGGGAAATTCTACACCGCTTGCAGATTGCACTATGTATCGACAGTTGATTGGTTCACTACTCTACTTGAAACACTCAAGGCATGATATTTCTTATGCCATGAGTGCTGTATCAAGTTATATGCAGCCTCCCCATGAGCTTCATTGGTGGACAGCCAAAATGATCTTGCAATATGTGCAAGGTACGAGAAATTTTGGCATACACTATGCTACAGATTCTGAGCTAGATTTCATTGGTTTCACTGATTCAGATTGGGCAAGTGATAGCATTGATCAGAAGTACACTTACAGATATGTTTTCATGATTGGACATGACCCTGTATTCTGGTCAAGCAAAATGCAAGAATCCATTGCACTTTTTTCAGCAGAGGTAGAGTATTGAGGGGCAGTCAATGCTTGCATTCAGGCAGTTTGGTTGCAGGGTATTCTTTCCGAGTTTGATTTTGGTAGCACTACTTCGACTATCATATTTTGTGACAATCAAAGTGCTATTAAGATCTCCACAGATCCAGTTCAACGACAGAGGACCAAGCACATTGAGATTCACATGCACTACATCTGAGAGCTTGTGCATGATTGCACTATCATTCTGCAATATTTCCCTACTGATGAGCAAATTGCAGACATCTTCACCAAGAGCTTCACTGAGAAGAATTTATCTTACCTCCGTTCACTATTGGGGGTGAGTTCCATCATGGTGGAGACAGATTAGATCCATTTTATGTTTATCTTGAGGGGGGGCTTTCTTCCCATTGGGTTTTCCCTCTTTCGTCACTTAGCTTATTTTTAGCATTTTTGGATTATTGTATTGGGGTGACCTTTGGTCTCAGTAACCAGGGCCCTACATTTTATTTTTTACATCATAGTATAGATTGAGGGGGGGTGTTAGGATATCTCATCATTCAGTTATGTACTTTGCATGCATGCATGCATTTGCATGCATCCGCATGCATCCTAGTCACTAGTTTGATGCCTCCAGCACCTAGTCCCAAGTCTGCTAGCACCCGAGAGCTTCCTTCCACTCAGTTTTATCCCTCCTAGTAGTTAGTGAGCCCAGCATGCACCTACCACTTGAGAGGGGCGCATTTTCTCACCTACCACTCCAGTTCACTTCAGTTAGCTAGTTGTCTTTCCTTGATTTGAGGCTAGGTTGATTCCTAACTATTGTTATCACTCCAATGGACCTCCAGTGAGACTTGAATACCTATTTTGACTCCAGTTAGCTCCTCATGTTCCCTCCACTGAGCCTCCTTTCCTACATTAGTTCCATATCCATCAGTTACACTTATTACACTTAGTTAGACTCAGTTTGACACCTGGCTGACAGTTACTTGTGTATTGATGACCACCACTGATTGATGACGAGGACTCCTAGTTGGAGCCAATCTTATCCATGCAGTATATTCGAATGACCTCCTTGGTTAATTCGAATTGCTCACTCATTGTGACAGTATTGTATTGTAATTCTACTATTCTGAGTTATAGAGCACTGATGCATCTCTCTTGCACAGTTTTTACTCCAATTTGTTTTACATCATTGTGATTGATTTACTTGTTCAATAAATCTGTTGTGACTAATTTTACACTACATTTCCCTCATAAGTTTCTTTGAGGAGGTTTCTAAATTTCCCTCATAATCTTATACGAGGGTGGTTTCTAACTGAACCCAAAAGATAGTAAGAGGAGAGTTCTAAATATCCCTCATAGGTTAGTACGAGGGGGGTTTTAAATCGCCCCCAAAAGTCACTTTTCGAGGGAAATTCCAAATCATCCCCAAAAGAACCATTACTAAAATTCAATCCTTTTAGCAACGGTTTTTGAAGAGATATAAAACTCCCCTTGCTACACAGGGTGTTCTAAACCACCCCTAAAAGTCACTTTTCGAGGGGGGTTCGAAACCCCTCCCTTAAAGGCACAACTGCTAAAATTTAATCCTTTTAGCAGCAGTTTTTGAAGAGATATAAAATGCCCCCCAAAAAATGACTTTTAGGGTTTGTTCAGGACCACCCCCAAAATGTGACTTTTAGGGGTAGTTCCAAACCACAACCAAAAGTCATTTTTGGGGGGCAGTTTGGAACTGCCCCTAAAAGTCACTTTTGGGAGCGGTTTATATTTATTAAAAAAAACCACTAAAATGCTTGAATTCTAGTAGTGGTGCCTTTAGGGGGGGTTTTGAAAAACCATTGCTAATGCTAAAACCCCTACTAATTCCAATTTTGGAGGTGGAAAATGACCACCTATGAAGGTCTTTTTTGTACTAGTGTCTCCCCATTCTACATTCTCTCTCTCTCTCTCACACACTATCACTCTCTCCCTCCCTCTCTCTCTCTCTCTCTCTCTCCCTCAATTTATCTCTCCCTCCTTCTCTCCTTGAATCTCACTCTCTCACTATCTATATCCCTTTTTATCACACTTTCTCTCTCCCTCTTTCACTCTCCATCTCTCTCTCTCTCTCTCTCCATTGCTAACCCATCCCTTTCCCTCCCTCTCCATAACTGTCTCTACCTCTCGACTTGTACCTATCTATATCCCCCTCCATCTCCAACTATATATATATTTCCATTTATTTCCATGTGCTCTATCTTTATCTTTATGTACCCCTCTCTCTCCCTAATTCCCTTGGACTTACCTCACTCTCTCTTCCCTCTCTCTCTCTCAATCACTCTCTCTCTCTCAATCACTCTCTCTATCATTATCTTTCTCCCTTCTATCACTCTCCCTCTCAAGTTATCACCCTCCCTCCTTAACCATCTGTCTCCTTCCCTCCTCCTCCTTTCTCTCTTTGTCAATCACTCTCTCTCTCTCACTCACTATCTATCTCCACTTCTATTGCTCTCACTCCCCCCCCACTCTCTCTCTCCACCCCCCTTGTATCACTCTTTATTTCTCTGTTGGGTCTGGCCTAGATGGGACATTTTTGAACAGGAAGATTTTGAGAACTGCGGAGCTAAGTGCAGTTAAGTTTGAACAATTTTGGGATAAGTTCTGGTATGTTGCGAAGTTGTGTGCAACACAGTGTCGAAGGATCTGTGAGATCGGTGCTGCGAGGAATACAGTGCCACGATGTGCCATGTCGATGGAGATCCAACTAAGTAGAGCATGGAGGTAGTTATTTTGGTTAGCTCACAGAAGACCTATTTTTGGCAAAGATCGTTGATAACTACCAAGTAGTGGGTAGGTGTAGATCGGAGGTAGGTGAGTGATCACAACAAACAGAAGGCTACGACTACTGGAGCCAGTCATCTAAGGAGGAGGAAGAAGAGCTTGATAGAAACAACCTGTTGGCACACATATAACAGAAGATCCAGTGCCAAATATCAGTAGTCCAATTTTGGGAAAACCATGACAGTTTTGTAAGCCTAAGGGTTCTGCCTTCAAGATGTAAAAGACATGACTTACGGGTCTTGATCTATAAATAAGGAAATTTTGTAAAGGAAAAGGGTTAAGTCTCATTTTTGTTGGTATTATTGAATATTGTGAGATCTGTTAGATTAAAGCATTGTAAAGGCTCTGCAGCTGAGTGTGCAGAGACCTAATTCTAAGAGAGAGAGAGAGAAGAGCGTCTGTAGCTGAGTGCGCAGACGAAAGAACTATTGTACCCTTTCCTAAATAATAATCAACAGTTCTTGTGGACGTAGCTTCCCATCCGAGGAGGTGAACCACGTTAAACCACTCTGTTATGTGATTGCTGTGAATGATTTTCATTAATTTGTTATTTAAATTACTTACAGTGCATGCATAAGGTTACTGTTATCTTATATGTGTTTATTTTTATCTATATTCACCGCAGAAGGGATGGAATAAGATGTTAATAGTTCATGTATGGATGAATGTTAGCAGGCAAGTACCTATAGGTCTCGAATGAATGGGTCGATGAGATAACCACACAGTTAATTGTTAAGGATTGAATCACGGTATCAAAGCACACAACACTGCGTATCTCACTTATCTGCATAAATCATGATGTTTATCAATCTAAGTAATGATGAATGCTTAAGGATTATCGAATAAGATTGAGTAGAAGTGATTAAGTCTCATAAACCTCACTGTGCGGCCTGTGGACGCGCTGAGGGTGCAAATATCCTGGTTCTTGAAGATTATTGGCGCGAAGTAGAAGACTTTGCGTAGTCACTAAACGCAGTTGCGCAGCTTGTCACTGCGCTGCGCATTAATCAGTTGAATCACTTGCATCACAAGGTTGTGGAAACCTGCTTCTGCAACCACCCCCTCAACTTCGCCTCGCGTGATACCTCATGCTGCTTGTAGTCTGTTGCCGAAAGGACCAGTGAATAGGGGTTTTTTTGGTATCTTGTACTGCGAAGAACCTGGGTCTACATTGGAAAGCCTCTAGAGCAGTGAAGCGACCAACACTCTCTCTCTTTCTATCTCTCTCCTCCTTGTCGCCCCCTCCCCTTCTTTCTCTCCCTCTCCCTCCTTCTCTCTTCCTCTCCAGCTATAGCTATCTATCCCCCCTTCTATCCCTAGATATATATCTAGTTACCTTTCTTTCCCTACCATCTTTCTTTATCTTTCTCTACCTCTTTCTCTCTCTAATCCCCTTGAGTGGCCCCACTCTCTCTACCCCCTAAGAGATCCAAGGCACCTCACTGTAAGGAGAAACATTTTTTCAGGTGTTTCTTGTTTTTGGGGAAGCGGGGTCCGTTAAAATTATGCAGTGTGGCTACTTGTTGGATGCGGAATTAAATTACGCATCCAACGAGTTCTCCTACTCGAATTTTGAGTAAAAACACAGGGAGATGTGTTGAAAATACAAACAAAAATGTAGTTTTTTATGACAAATATCTCAAGTCAACCATTATGGTTGACTCATTTTATTGAAACTCTATTGGTTCTTGAATTCCAACTCATCAATAAATTATGGTTGGCTCTTTTTCTTATATGATGGCTCATTTTCTTATAAGGCCCATTTTAGACCTCAAATTTCGCCCCTCTAAAAATTGATTTAAACCTTTGTTCGCCCATGCAAATCGCTACACATCTCCCATTTTCCCCTGATTTCCAGAAATGGAAGTTGCTAGGGGCTCTTTTGCCTTCTATTTATCATGGAAATCGAAGTCATAGTTAATAGTCATCCATATTTTATGGGTTGAATTTCATTTTTCAAGTTGCTTAATGAACACATAAAAAGGGAAATTGATATTTACTATCAGGTGTTATAGTGACCTGTTTGCATCTAGGAGAGTTTTGAATCCCATCATATCATATCCAAATTTTCCCTAAGAAACATGGGTATTGTGAAGCGCACCATTGTCGATGCGGCAATAACATTTCTGTGGGTGTTTGGGGCATCATGCCTAGGGGCTAGGAATTCATTCATTGTCATGTATTTGGGTGTGTAGGGAGCCATGACACTGCTTATAACCATTGTGTTGTTGCAGCAACATCCCCCCCCAAAAAATTTTGTACATATTGGGGCCCCTCCTTTTAGTTTTAAAAAGGCTGCCTTAGGAGGCCATTTCCATCTTTGAACTTTGTTTTTCAACCAAAAAATAAATAAATCTTGCCATGAACTTCTCCAAGTCTTCCTTCCTCTAAGAGTAAAATTCATGAACTCTTCCTGGAATTTGCGGAACGATTTTATAAAGCCCCCCGCAGTTGCAGAAGTACTCGAGATTTCCTCCCGAAACGACGGGGACCTTTAGCATAAGCATCCCGAAAAGACTTAGGCTTTTCTCACGTTTGCGGAAATCATTTGGGAATGTCTCCCGAAATTGCGGAGTCTTTCGGGCTATACTCCCGCAGTTGCGGAAGCCAATCACAAAAGCCTCCCGAAAAAGGACTTAGAAACTTCCGTTGGAAAATTGCGGAAGCCATTGGAGAATCCCTTCCAAAACAGCGGAGGAATTCGGGAATTCGGGCTGTACTCCCGTGGTTGCGGAAGCCGATCACATAAGCCTCTCGAAAAAATTCTTCAAAATTTTTGGGAGAGTTGCGGTAGCACTCGAGTTTTTGTCCCGAAACGACGAGCGCCATTCGCCAAATCTCCCCGAAGCTTTGAAAAGAACTTAGAAGTTTTATTTGAAATTTGCGGAATCCTTTGGGCTTTTCCTTCCGAAACGGCGGAAGAGTTCGAGGAAGCCGCCCGAAGCTTGCGGGATCCATTCGGCAACTTTCCCCTCGGCTGCCAAGTGACTTAGTTTTTTGAAAAATTTCTTAAGTCTCGAAGTGCGGAAGCCATTCGCCCGAGCCTTCCGAAACTACGGAAACCTTCGCGTTTTCGTTCCGAAACCTCACCGAGGAAGTTTTGTGGAACCTTTTGGCTTTTTTCTCCCGCAGTTGCAGAATCCTTCGGGCTATCCTTCCGAAACGACGGGCGCCATTCACCAATTCTTTCCGAAACAACGGAGGCTAATGGAAAAAGCTTTTCGAAGCGCTCTCGAAGCCCGGCCGATACTTAGAAAATTTTCTCAAGTTTTTGGAAGCCTTTTGCGGAAACATTCGCGGAAGCCTTCAGAAACTGCAGAAGCTATTCGCGAAAGCCTTCCGCAATTTTGGAAGCTTTAACGTTATCATCCCGAGAAAGGCCGCTGAAAGACTTAGTCATCCACGTTCACTTTGCGGGAGCCGTTCACCAATTCCTTCCGAAACGGCGGGAAACTTCGCGGAATGGCTCCGCAAGTGATCTACTTGTCTTCGTTAAAATTGTGAAAAAAATTCACCAACCTCCCTCGAAACGGTGAAAGCTTTCGCTATACCTTTCCTCAATGGCGGGTGGAATTCGCGAGTTAGTCCCGCAAGTGGCGGTCGTGCACGCATGTCAAAACCACTCGACGTGACCGCGGCGTACGACGTATTAAAACTTGTTTTAAATATGCCACCCACCAAAATTGAATGCCGCACGTGCCCATTTCATTTAAATAACCGGTGGGGTTTTGGGCCAAACATATTGATATTTTTCGATTGGCAAATGTCGTGGAACGCCGTGAAACCACTCCAGCTCAGCTCACTCGTCCACGTCCACGACCCCCCCAGTCAGCTATCTTCACGGTGCCAGGTAGGAGGTTTTAACCGTTAAAATTGTTCCTTCCACGCATCAAATTACCTTTGGATTGTTCTTTCTTCGAAGACGATAGGCATTGGTTGGATTTTGACAGGAAAAATGTCCGTCATGGGCTATTTTTCCCGTCAAATACGGTCTAAATTTCATATCTCCCGTCATATAAAAAGCAAAGAAATTGTGAAAACGTTTGTATATTGTGTAAAGGCCATTAGTTCTGACGAGTGGAATCTTTCCAAATTCCTACCCTGACCGCATACATCGTTATTTTCGCTTTTAAAATCGCCAAGCCTCGTCAAGCGTCTCGTTCCTTTCAGCCAAAACCATAGAGTGACTGCTCGAGAATTTAAACAAGCCACCACCTCGTTCAAATTCTAAGCCAGCCATAGGGTGCCTCGTCAAAATTTATAAATAACGATAGTTGTTAGGCTGAAACCCCTCGCCTGTTCATCAACGCGGAGGGCCATCCCTGGTTTCATCTTAAATTTGGTTCAACCCCAGACTCGCCCGCCACTAATCATTAAAAGCACCATGGTGAAGGATACCATCCCTCCTAGAGCTGGACCGAGAGCAGGTTGCTTCCGCAACATGCTTATCCTCTCAAAAGCATTCCAAACTCTCCCCTTTAAAAGAATTAGGATGTTTAAATCTAGATTTCTTGCTTGGAATGGTGTATTTGCTTCCTAACATACAGCTTCACATTGTATTTATCTCATTGACATGTTAAAATGGTGACGCTCTCTGTTAAAATCTCACAGTATGTTGCTCAATTTTAGAATGACTTGTATTTGGTTGCTATCAGGGATAAGTCAAAATGCCAAAATGTGGTAGGAAGAAGGCTAAGATGAGAGAAAAGCAGCCTACACCACTTAAACCTGAGACCACACTCCAGGATACTAGGTGCACCACCGGTGTTCCTCCTGAAATTCGATGGGGTGACATCTATAGGATGATCCGAGACTAGGATGTCCCAGACATGTTGTTAGAAGAGGGGCATATTTATCTAAATATCAAAGCTTCAGGCATAGCCAAAGCTGCTACCCCGCCCTGAACTGTTCCCATGTTCTGAGGTAATCGGGTGGATACTCCAACATGCCGATGTGGAAGGAAGAGTAATTCATGACAGCGGGAAGATAGCCATTGCCTCATTTCACCCAGCATACCTGGCTGTGTCCTACAAATTTCCCCGCGCTCAGCAATCTCTGACTGATGAATGGCTGGGTCAGATGAACAACGTTGAGATGGCAAAAAAGCTACTAGTCGCAGGCAAGCATTTGAGAAAGAAAGGTAACGACGAATACGATGTCCAGAATCTGAGACCTCCTTTCAGGTTGATCACCTTGATGCTGTGCAGAATCTTCGGCATGCCCGATGGCACCGTGTACAAGATTCAGTGGGTCCCTATCATCCACTTCATGGCATTTAAAGGAACTGTGTTTGACTGGGCCACTCTCCTATCAGACAGTTTAGCCTCAATGATAGTTGCTGCAAGAGAAGGACTGGCCTTGAAGAAGGTAGAATTTTTCATGTCCTCATATCTGATTGATTGTGTTTTGGCCAAGGTATCTTTCCCCAAATTGGGCTGCACATGGGATAAGGCCACCACCCCGGTTTATACCGCTTTTAGGATGTTGTGGGCTCAGAATTACAAACCCAGCTATAAGGTCATCTGTGAGGGCTTCATCATGCCCCTATATGAGCAACTATTCAAGGAAGATCCCAACTGCTTGTCGAAAAATGCCATGGAAGTCCTTGAAAATTATGGAGATTTCTATTTCTCGGATAAAGGCACCTATCTCAGAATGTTTAGAGGAACTAAAGCTCCATATATTTTTCCAATATATGCTCCAGATTACGTGGTCGTTAAAGAGGCAGTGAGACAGATTTTCTTAGATGGAATTGGATCCGTGCTCAACAAGCAGCATAAGGCCTCCTTTCCCCCTCTACCTTTCTGCATAGGAGCTTACAAGTTCTCAGGGGTTGCCTCAGCTGAAGAATTTGTTCATGAGCTGAAAGCCTTCCACTTCGGTGAGGTAATATTCCACAGGAATGACAGAAAGGGAAAAGTTGTTGAGCACTGTAAGGAGATTTATGCTCATTTCGAGTACTCTCATTATCATGATGCCGAGGAGGAGGTATTCAGAGGCGTCAGCAACATGGCTGAGCTGCGAACCTTTCGCCAATGCAGTGGAGCAAGTTCTAGCTCTACCAAGACCCATGAAACCAGCCAACAGAAGGAGAAAGAAGCCGATGAGGCCCGAGCTCAGGAAGAGCTCATATTAAAAGAGGAAGCAAGGGCACAACAGGAAGCTGAAGAAGCAAGGGCACAGCAGGAAGCTGAAGAAGCAAGGTTGCTGCAAGAGGCTGAAGTTGTCAGATTGCAGCAAGAAGCAGAGAGTGAGAGGCTGCAGAAAGAGGCTGAGGAAGCCCAGCAACAGAAAGAGGCTAAAGATGAAAGGCAACGGAAAGAGAATGAAGATCAGCTGCAAGCTGAGGTAGAGTGGAAAGCAGAAGAAGAGATTAGAGCAGGTGAAGATGCCCAGGAAGGTGGCTCCGGTGCATAGGACATGGAGATTGACATGCCTCAAACAAGTATCTCCGGCATTCAAAATGTGGAGACGGACGCAGCCCAAGCAGGTGGCTCTAGTACCCAAAATGTGGTAACAGATCCAGCTCAGGTAGTCCAGACCCCACCAACGGAAATAGATATAGACATTATGGATCTCCCAATCGTCCCATACACTCCATCAGGAGAACATACCGTGTCCAGATGGGATGAGTTTGTCTACGACAAGAGGAGAAAGACAATGGTCTTCAAAACGGAAGAGAGGATCAAAAGATTCTCCCAGGAGGATATTATTACCCACTGTGAGATCACTGTAATGCGGAATACAGATAAGGATCCCTTAGCTATGGCATCCGTCGTTGTAGAGACAGAAAAAGCATCACTGGACAATGTAGGTGATATAATTAGAGAAAGTCAATCGACAAAGAAGAGAGCTTGTATGCTACAACATACCATGGCTAAGGAGCAAGCCTACAGGGATCTCGTGGTAAACAAGTATAATCTCCTGTCTGCTGAGCATAAAGAGCTGTCGGACAAGTATAACCAGCTGGAGGAGGAAAAGGACCAACGAGCGCTCCAGATGATGATTGTGGAAGCAGAGAAGAATGAAGCGAAATATAAAGCATCCCAGCTAGAAGCAGACAAGCTGGCATTAGCTGAGCAATTAGAGCAAGCTGAGAGCATAACGATGGACATGTCTCCCTTCCATGAGCTGTCCTGCAGCATCCTGAAGCAAATGTATGACACTCAGGAGATAATCACTAATGAAGTTAGCAAGCTCAAGGCCATGGTGGTCAGGATAAAAGAATTTAATGCAGAGGCCCATAGGCTTAAAGATAAGCACACTCGGGTTAAGGAAAATATCTTGAGCCAGATAGAATGGCAAGAAGGAAAGGTGGATTTCCCCACACATCTCCCATTCAAGTCTGTGGAGGGTTTTAATGAAGATATAGCCCTTTTGGACTTCTGCAGAAACTGTGGCAGTAAGCTAATGGCCAATGTGCAAGGAACAAGGGATAGGATCAACGGTTTGTATCAAAGGATCCAGGGAGTGCATGACAGGTGCAAATTGAATTTCCCACAATCCCTTGATGATTTCCCGGGTGATGAACAACGCTTGGCCGAAATGAAGGAAGAACTAGGTATCCAAACTGAATATGTGAAGAAAATTGATGTCCTAGCAATTGACGACCTCCAACATTATATTGGAATGTCATCAGTCCACAGCCATTTGCTTAACGAAGTGCATCAAGCAGCAGTAACGGAAGTTCAAGGCATTGGAGCAGAGCTTAGAAAAAATGTGACTTCTTAGAAAATCTTGCTCCCTGCTTCTGCAAATATAGTCATAAGGGACACGGGTATATGGTATAGTTACATAGCGGAGGAGGAGAAGAAAGCAGCAGCAGTGGCAGGAGCAACAACAAACCCAGGCTCTTCTCTCCCAGCAGTAACAAAAACTCCAGCTGGCTTGATTTCTTCTTTCCTAGCAGTAGCAGCAGATATAGTGGGCTCGATTCCTCCTTCCCAAGCAGCAGCAGCAGCAGCAGCCAATTTGAGCGACCCTCTTCCAACAAAAGCTCACGCACAGGAGTGAAATCGCTGATTTCATAATATTATTTCTGATATGTTGTATTTTTAAGCTCTCAAATGTGTAAAGCGTGAGCTATGGGACAGCTGTCCATTTTCTTTTGTTAAATATTTTTGTAAAAGAAGTAGTCACATTTTGGTCTATTATAGAAGAAATTTCTGTAGGTGACATGTGGAAGAGGCCAGGTGGCAGCCCAAAGGGAAATTTTGTAATTATAAATAGAAGTTAGGAAGGAATCTCGAGGACTTTTGGCAGGGATTTAATTTTCAGACTTGTACGAGCTATCTTGTGTATGTTCTATGAAAGTAAAATCTTCTAATAAAATCCGAGAGAGGACGTTTTGCATGGGAATGAAGAATGGATGTGTATTGGATTATTCTGGTGACTTCCATACTTTAATGTGAGATCTGTCTTGCTGTCTGAATTTTTTCTTTGTAACAAATGAATTTCACTCCTTTCTGTGCAAACAAATTCTTTGTTTCATGAGTAATGAATGTGTTTACATTAAATCAGAAGCTATCTTATGATATCTCTCATCTCTGCTGTAGCATTGTCTTTCAGATTTAATGGCTAGCTGTTCTTTCTTTAAGCTAACTGATACAGCTCATTGCTCATGCGTTAATTTGGCTCCTTGTAGGGACAATTAGATTTGTTTCAGGTGTTTTTTTAGACTTAGATCTGTTCTTTCAGTTTTGCATCTAGATTAAATAATCTTGTTTCTCTCTTTGATGAGTAATGAAAATGTGTTATTTGTAATTAGAAGCTATCTTCTGAGATCTTTTATCTTGTTGTAGCTTTCTCTTTAAGATTTAATGGCTGCCTGTTCATTCTTTAAAGATAACTCTTACAGCTCATTGCTCATGCTTTAAATGTGCTCCTTGCAAGGATAGTTAGGTGTATTTCAGTTTTATACTTAGATCTGTTTTTTCAGTCTTGCATTTAGATTAAATATAGACTAGGCACTTGCATATCATTATAAAACATAAAATTCAAAGAAAGGTGGATCGGGCCATAACCGGTATAATTGGAATAAAACTCCAAACCCACGGTTGTCGGAACCGCTAACCGGACAGATTCCCTATACCAAACGGTAGATAATCTAATTGGGATAATCTATCGGGGAGAATCCCTTTCTGATTGATGCTATGATATCCGAGGCATCAACAGTTTTTGGTGCTAGAAGGAGGGCCTGAAAGTGCATGGCTGATAGGGGAAAATCTTCCACTGTCATAGATGTCACTGAAAACCCGCTTAAATAAAGCATTTCAAACAGCCCGGATCTTGAATTATTAAATCAAGGAAGCCTCATTTCTGATCCTGAGCCTCAAGAAGCTTTACATGCTGTTCCTTTCACAGAAATAGAAGATTTGAGAAGGCATACGCGATCCTATGTTAGGCAGCTAGGTGGTTTAAACGCTGTAAACTTTCTCCCTAGGAAAAGTACCCCTAGAAAAGAGCCACAATACACCTGTGATTCAATTCTCGTTCAAATTTTTGAAGATCTTGTAAATTTAACTTTAGAAGAAATTTCAGACACTCTTAACAAGGCAGATCTTGAAAACTCAGAAAAAATTTCAGACCAAGAAAACCTTGAAGAACTTATCACTCCAAAGAGTACTCCCCAGAATTCACCGTACAATTCTCCGCCAGGTTCTCCACATCCAAACATGGTTGTGCCTGCTTGGAGAGCAAGGGGGGCATTAAATCTAGCTGGGCCATTACATAATCTTCCAAAAAATCCAGAAAAGGTCTTGCCTAAGTTCGATCCAGGGAAAGCCATTTCAGCGGAAGACCATCTCAAGAGTTTCTACTTAGCTTTGAACCTTTTGAACGTACAGCATGAAGACGTAGTCTGCAGGTTGTTTCCTTACACATTCAAGCCAAAAGTATCATCCTGGTACTTTAGCATCCAGCCCATCTTGATCTCTAGTTGTGATGAATTCAAAAAATGTTTTTTAAAGAAATACGGAAACCAAAAGATTGTGGCAACACTTATGAAAGAACTCTTATCCATGAGAATGGAAAAGAAAGAAAAGGTGCAAGATTTCAATCAAATATTCACAACGCTGTTAAATAATTTCAGCGAAGCTAATAAACCAGCAGAGGAATCTCTGATTGAATACTATACAACAACTCTTGAAGGACCCATAGCAATGTTCGTAAAAAGGTCCAAGAAAACTACCCTGATAGAGAACTTTGAGGAAGCTAGAAAGGTAGAAGAAGAAGTTGATAGCATTGCTAAACATGCCTTAGATGTAGCACCAAAACCAACAGCTAGTAAAAAGACCTTGTTGCTCACTAGAGGTAAAGAAGAGCCATCTACAGACATGGAAAATGTAGTCAAGATGATGCAGAAATTATCTAATAAAATTGTAGACCTCGAGAAAGACAAGGCTACTAGCACATCTAGGAAACCTTTCAAGCCATTTTATAAAAGGAGGGAAGACGGTGATCAAACTCATCCACCAATGAATACTTCCCTTGTGTTAAACTTGAATGAAATAAGAATGGAAAATTTCTGCACCTTTCATCAATAACCACATTCGGAAAAGAGCTACCCGCAATGGATTAATTCCATGAGCTTAGTCATGAACCAAATGCTAGATTCACAGATCCCAGACCAAGATGATTCTCCAGAAGAATCGAGCCCCGAGTTAGAGGAACCAACCCTGGACACTACTATGGTGTTATGGTATTGGGTTCCTATGGCTGAGTTAGCAGAAGAGGACCCCATAGAAAGCTCTCCCTCTACAGTAAATGTTGCTACTCGTAGCAAAGGTCCTATTGCTGATCCCGTGCCGATCTCGGCTCCTCCTAAGCCTAAAGTTTCAAAAGAACTGCCTAGGAGACATATAACAATTATCCCACCATAGCCAAAAGTTAACCAAACATCGATCAAGCAGTCAAACACTGACACCATAGTTCAGCCACATAAGGTCACAACGAGCAAAACATATCAGCAAGCTCGAATTGGGAACGAATCTAACATAGGATACGATATTATTGAAGATATCAAGAAGGTCAAAGAAAATGTGTCAATATTTGACATGTGCAGCTTGCCCCATCAACGAGACAAACTGTTGCATGTTCTACAACCCCAGACCAACACTCCATTAACAGATTCTCAAGACAATCCCGAAATTAATGAGGCTAGCATCGGTGGGAAATCTAAATCTCAAACATTGCCATTCCTATTGACCTTTGAAATTTTTATTCACAATGTTCACAACTGTTTGGTAGACTCTGGAGCATCCTCAAACGTTATGCCACTGTCAATTTGTAAAAGGATTAACGGGCAGCCTGTGCCATCTCCAGCCCAATTTATCCAATTGGATAGGATTGCTGTCAAGGTAATTGGGGAGATGAAAGACGTCCTCATTAGATTATCAGCTGACCCTAGAGTCTGTCAATTCATTGACATAATGGTGGTCGATATTCCTGAAGCCTATGGGATGATTTTAAGTAGGGATTGGTATACCAAGCTGAGTGGATACTTTGCTATTGATTGGTCTCATCTGTGGTTGCCTTATCAGAATAGGCAGAATCAGATTAAAGTCCTGAGAGAACCTCATATGAAGCAAAACGTAACTCAATTAGAAGAAAAAAACGAGGCTGTAGCTTTCTCATCCTCGGTCCTGGGGAATTATTTCTTAGAAATGGATCCGGGTAATTATCAGTCTGAAGCCATTAGCCATGAATCAGATAAACAGTACGATCTCCTTCATTTCTCTCGGACTGATGATGTTGATTGTAACATAGTTAATTTATTTACTGACGTAGATCACTGAGAGACTAACTTAGTTGAATCAAAAGATATTTTCTGGACATTATACTTTGATGGTTCTAAAACTCTAGAAGGATTCGGAGCCGGTTGTGTTCTAATGGATCCAAAAAGAAACAAGTATTTTTTGTATTGTAGATTAGAATTCGATTGTACTAACAACACCGCTGAATATGAAGCTTTGGTACATGGATTAAAGAAGGCCATTGGCTTAAATGTTAAGTACCTCAAGGTATTTGGTGACTCCAAGATAGTTGTAAGATAGGTAAGGGACACCATTCATTGTCTCTCACCTCATTTGAAGGGTTATCAGGCTGAGGTATGGGATTTAATTATGCATTTTGACGCTTTCAATATAAAATCTATTCCTAGATTGCAAAATTATGCAGCTGATTTGTTAGAAACATCTGCTTCTAGATTGGTGCCGTCAAATAACAAATGCTCAATTGAATTGATTTTCAGGCATTCCGTTCCCGATAACATCACAAACTTCAGAGTCTTCGATGATGATGAAAAAATTATCAGCTTTCTAATGAACGAAGATAGCTTCCAAGGAGCTGCAATAGATGAAGAAGAGCACGATGTTGATTTGATGAAGAAGGATGAGGAGAAAGGAAATTTCATTCCCAAAGGGGTAAGGTCCCTCGAAATGCTGTTTGATCTTCAAAATAAGTTCAAAAGGCCAGCCAATACCAAAACTAACAGCTCAACAATGCAACATGAGTTAGTTAATTTGGGTACCGAGGCAGAACCAAAATTTGTCAACCTTGGCAAATGTTGTTCACCAGGAGAAAGAGATAGATTCATCAAATTGTTCAAACAATACAAGGATGTTTTTGCATGGACCTATGAAGATATGAAGACGTATGACGTCCGCATTATTCAGCATGTTATACCAATGAAAGTGGGTGTCAATCCATTTCAGCAGCAGTTAAGAAGGATGCACCCTACTCTAGAACCGCTGATCCAAAAGGAATTAAAGAAGCTCCTGGACGCTAAGATAATCTTTAAGGTCCGACATTCCGAATGGGTTGCAAACTTGGTTCCCGTAAGAAAGAAGTCGGGAGAGATAAGGCTATGTGTAGATTTCAGAAATTTAAACAGAGCTTCGGATAAAGACAACTACCCCATCCCTTCAATGGAACAAATCCTTCAAATGGTGTCAGGATCCGAACTTTCTTCTCTTCTTGATGGTTTCTCTTGCTACAATCAAGTATTAGTAGCCGAAGAAGATCACCTTAAGACTACTTTCCAAACTAAGTGGGGAACTTTCGCCTACAGAAGAATGCCATTTGGTTTGATCAATGCAGGAGCTACATTCCAAAGGGCGATGGATATTGCCTTCCGAGGATTGGGTGGGCAATGTGTTGTTGTATACTTAGATGATGTGACAGTCTTTTCAAAGAAAAGGGAAGACCATGTCATTCATTTAAAGCATATTTTTGATCGCTGTCGAAAATATGGTATTTCCTTGAATCCCAAGAAGAGCATATTTGATGTTCCTGAAGGTAAGCTCTTGTGTCATATCATCTCTAAAGGGGGAGTGTCAATAGATCAAGAAAGAGTCCAAGCCATTAATAAGATTCCAATGCCTTACAACAAGAAAGCTATGCAGTCCTTTATGGGCACTATCAATTTTGTCTGCAGATTTGTTCCGGATTTCGCACAAATTGTTAAACCATTGCAACAAATGGTTAAACAAAGCATACAATTCAAGTGGATAGATTTGGAAAAGGACGCATTTAGAGATATCAAGGCATCCATAGCTAAGGCTCCTTCCTTGAGGAGCCCAGATTTTGATAAGTATTTCATCTTGTATACCTTCGCTTCGGACGACTCTCTCGCAGCTGTACTCACACAAAAGGTGGAGCAGGGAGACGAATACCCAATTTCATTCATGAGCATTGGTCTGCAGGGGGCTGAGCTGAACTACCCCGTGGTTGACAAACATGCATATGCGGTCTTCAAAGCGGTCAAGCAGTTTAGGCCATATATTCTAAAGAACAGAACGAAAGTTATAGTTCCTCACCCGGCTGTTAGGTTCCTTTTTGTTCAAAAGGAACTAGGAGAAAGGAGGGGGAACTGGGTCACATCTCTTCAAGAATATGACTTGGAATTTAAACCAGCCACGATTATCAAAGGGCAAGGCCTGTGCAAATTACTTGCGGGAAGCTCGACTGATGAAGAACAACATTGGAAGAATGCAGCTGAGCTAAATTCGGTCAAAGTATGTCATATCTTCACAACTCCCCAGTCATGGTATAGAGATCTGGTGCACTATTTACAGCGGGGATATCTACCTGAGCACTGGAACTCTAAACAAAGAAGGGCACTCTGTTTGAAATCAACACCCTATCAAATCATTGATGGGATTCTTTTAAGGAAGAATTATGATGGAGTTTTCCTTAGATGTCTAGAAAAGGGAGATGCGAGTAAGGTTGTTAAAGAATTACATGATGGCCCTGCAGGTGGAAATTATTCAGGAGAGACAATAGCACACAAGATACTGAGAGCTGGTTATTATTGGCCCACTCTGTTCCGAGATGCCCACACATATGCACGAAACTGTGATGTATGTCAAAGAAGTGCAGGGAAATTACCCAAGGCAGCAGGTCCCTTGCAGCCAGTTATTATCTCTGAGCCTTTTGAGCAGTGGGGTATAGATGTTATCGGAGAGATAAATCCAAATTCTTCGTTGCAACATCGATACATCCTGACGGCTACCGACTACTTCACTAGATGGACGGAGGCCATCCCTTTACGCAAGATCAATGAAGACACGGTCATCAGCTTCTTAAAAGAGAACATCATAACCAGGTTTGGGGTTCCAATTTCCCTTGTTTTTGATAATGCTACTTATTTTTCGTCTTGCAAGATAAATGAATTTGTTTATGAATGGGGAATTAAGTTGCATTATTCAGCCAATTATTATCCTTAGGGGAACGGATTAGCTAAATCCTCAAACAAGAATCTAATTCGAATTCTTAAGAAGACTGTGATAGAAAACCAGAAAAGTTGGCATGTGGCTCTCCCAAACGCCTTATGGGAAGATAGGGTGACCCCAAAGAACGCTTCACGTGTTTCCCCTTTCACTCTTGTCTATGGCAAGGAAGCCATCCTTCCTCCAAACATCTTACTCCCATCCTTACAGTTGTCCCAAACCTTTCGGGGTTCTGGTAGCCAAGCCTTACAATCCAGGATCAATACCCTGCTTCAACTTGAAGAAGCCCGACAGAAAGCGAAAGATCGATTCCATCAACACCAAGACATAATTAAGAGATGGTTCGACAAGAGGAATTCCAGTAAAAGAAGTTTTGAAGTTGGGGACTTAGTCCTGAAATGGGACCATAATCATGAAGGTAAAGGAATGCATACGAAGTTTCAACATCTATGGGTAGGCCCGTACCAAATTTTGGAAAAATTAGGCCCATCCACATATAAATTGACAAATCTTGAGGGAGAAGAAGTAGCCCTTCCTCTCAATGGCCTCGCCTTGAAACAATACTTCGCTTAGTATCTTTGAGACTTCCTGTACATAAATAAAGTTTTCTTTATTGTTGCTTTAGCCTTTACTTGTTTTATTTTCGGCCATTTTGTTTCTTTCATTGTCATTTGAACCCGTGCAACAAGTTTTGTTTTCTGAAATCGCTTTTGGTTGAGTTCCTCGTCGAGGATAGGTCTCTCAAAGAAATCTCGCAACCCATGAGTCCGGAACTATGCTCGAATAAATTCTGTCTGTTGTGCTCTCGCTGAAATGTTAAGAAGGGAGGAAGCCTACTCTACTAGTCACACTAATCCTGTTTAAAATAGCAGAGACCCATGACAATCTTCATTACTATCTTTGGGCTCCACTCACTCTCACACTTAAAGGCATCTTAAGAAGGTTGTTAAAGTTGGACCCATGGAAAGTAGCACATCTCAAGGACATAGGGTATTGAAATGACTCCATGCTGGAAATTTAACAGCCAAAATGGATTATATTCAAGGGTCTGTTTTCCAGAGATTCTCGCCTCAATTAAAGCATGGCTGAGACAAAAGCAAAAGACATGTAAAATCAAGAAGGTTGTCCAAAAGGTTCAGCCCAAAATGGGCTCCTCTCCGTCCGTGAGGCTTGATCAAATCAATAAGATTCTAACCCACACAAAAGGACATTATGGATTGAGGAGCCTAAATCAAAGATCATGCCCAAAAGAAAATATCTCTGGAAGGCTCAAACAGCTAAGCTGTCCAAAATACAAACATCCAAAAGGATGCAAGCAGCATGGGAATGAGGAACAAGAGCAATAATGTCCATGAGAAAGTGTTGCAAATCCTATGGAGTTCGACAGTGGTAACCATCTGAAAGATGACCCTTCTAAAATGAATCTCATATGTCGGCCCTTGGAGAGTGGTAAAGATGTCTCGGTCAAAGCTCCCCTTTCCCCAATGGCTAGCAGGTAAAGCGCCTTCTTCCCCTCACATGAATTTAAATGCTTAGCTGAGTATTGCACCTAAGATGGATGTCTTTGATGAGGTTTCGGACCATGAAGAGGAATTTTTTCAGAGATCTGTGTTCGCCAGCGACTCGCCATTGTTGTTGCAGCAACATCCCCCCCAAAAAAATTTTGTACATATTGGGGCCCCTCCTTTTAGTTTTAGAAAGGCTGCCTTAGGAGGCCATTTCCATCTTTGAACTTTGTTTTTCAAAAAAAATAAAAAAATATTTCCATGAACTTCTCCAAGTCTTCCTTCCTCTAAGAGTAAAATTCATGAACTCTTCCTGGAATTTGTGGAACGATTTTATAAAGCCCCCCGTAGTTGCGGAAGTACTCGAGATTTCCTCCCGAAACGGCGGGGACCGTTAGCATAAGCATCCCGAAAAGACTTAGGATTTTCTCACGTTTGCTGAAATCATTTGGGAAAGTCTCCTGAAATTGCGGAGTCTTTCGGGCTATCCTCCCGCAGTTGTGGAAGCCAATCACAAAAGCCTCCCGAAAAAGGACTTAGAAACTTCCATTGGAAAATTGCGGAAGCCATTGGAGAATCCCTTCCGAAACAGCGGAGGAATTCGGGCTGTACTCCCGCGGTTGCGGAAGCCGATCACATAAGCCTCTCGAAAAAAGTCTTTGAAATTTTTGGGAGAGTTGCGGTAGTGCTCGAGTTTTTGTCCCGAAACGACGGGCGCCATTCACCGAATCTCCCCGAAGCTTTGAAAAGAACTTAGAAGTTTTCTTTGAAATTTGCGGAATCCTTTGGGCTTTTCCTTCCGAAACGGTGGAAGAGTTCGAGGAAGCCGCCCGAAGCTTGCGGGAGCCATTCGCCAACTTTCCCCTCGTCCGCCAAGTGACTTAGTTTTTTGAAAAATTTCTTAAGTCTTGAAGTGCGAAAGCCATTCGCCCGAGCCTTCCGAAACTGCGGAAACCTTCGCGTTTTCGTTCTAAAACCTCACCGAGGAAGTTTTGCGGAACCTTTTGGCTTTTTTCTCCTGAAGTTGCGAACGCCTTCGGGCTATCCTTCCGAAATGACGGGCGCCATTCACCAATTCTTTCCGAAATAGCGGAGGCTAATGGCAAAAGCTTTCCGAAGCGCTCTCGAAGCCCGACCGATACTTAGAAAATTTTCTCAAGTTTTCGGAAGCCTTTTGCGGAAACATTCGTGGAAGCCTTCCGAAACTGCAGAAGCTATTCGCGAAAGCCTTCCACACTTTCGGAAGATTTCACGTTATCATCCCGAGAAAGGCCACCGAAAGACTTAGTTGTCCACGTTCACTTTGTGGGAGCCATTCGCCAATTCCTTCTGAAACGGCGGGAAACTTCGCGGAATGGCTCCGCAAGTGATCTACTTGTCTTCGTTAAAATTGCGAAAAAAATTCACCAACCTCCCTCTAAACCGCGGAAGCTTTTGCTATACCTTTCGGCAATGGCGGGTGGAATTCACGAGTTAGTCCCGCAAGTGGCGGTCGTGCACGCATTTCAAAACCACTCGACGTGACCATGGCGTACGACGTATTAAAACTTGTTTTAAATACGGCACCCACCAAAATTGAATGTCGCACGTGCCCATTTCATTTAAATAACCGGTGGGGTTTTGGGCCAAACATATTGATATTTTTCGATTGGCAAACGCCGTGGAACGCCGCGCAACCACTCTAGCTCAGCTCACTCGTCCACGTCCATGGCCCCCCTAGTCAGCTATCTTCATGGTGCCAGGTAGGAGGTTTTAACCGTTAAAATTGTTCCTTCCATGCGTCAAAGTACCTTTGGTTTGTTCTTTCTTCGAAGAAGATAGGCATTGGTTGGATTTTGACGGGCAAAATGTCCATCATGGGCTATTTTTCCCGTCAAATACGGTCTAAATTTCATATCTCCCATCATATAAAAAGCAAATAAATTGTGAAAACGTTTGTATATTGTGTAAAGGCCATCAGTTCTAACGAGTGGAATCTTTCCAAATTCCTACCCTGACCGCGTACATCATTATTTTCGCTTTTAAAATCGCCAAGCCTCGTCAAGCGTCTCGTTCCTTTCAGCCAAAACCATAGAGTGACTGCTTGAGAATTTAAACCAGTCACCACCCCCGTTCAAATTCTAAGCCAGCCATAGGGCACCTCGTCAAAATTTATAAATAACGATAGCTGTTAGGCTGAAACCCCTCGCCTGTTCATCAACGCAGAGGGCCATCCCTGGTTTCATCTTAAATTTGGTTCAACCCCAGACTCGCCCGCCACTAATCATTAAAAGCACCATGGCAAAGGATACCATCCCTCCTTGAGTTGGACCGAGAGCAGGTTGCTTCCACAACATGCTTATCCTCTCAGGAGCATTCCAAACCCGCCCCTTTAAAAGAATTAGGATGTTTAAATCTAGATTTATTGCTTGGAATGGTGTATTTGCTTCCTAACATACAACTTCACATTGTATTTATCTCATTGACATGTTAAAATGGTGATGCTCTCTGTTAAAATATCACAGTATGTTGCTCAATTTTATAATGACTTGTATTTGGTTGCTATCAGGGATAAGTCAAAATGCCAAAAGGTGGTAGGAAGAAGGCTAAGATGAGAGAAAAGCAGCCTACACCACTTAAAACTGAGACCACACTCCAGGATACTAGGTGCACCACCGGTGTTCCTCCTGAAATCCGATGGGGTGACATCTATAGGATGATCCGAGACCAGGATGTCCCGGACATGTTGTTAGAAGAGGGGCAGATTTATCTAAATATCAAAGCTTCAGGCATAGCAAGAGCTGCTACCTGCCCTGAACTGTTCCCCTGTTCTGAGGTAATTGGGTGGATACTCCAACATGCAGATGTGGAAGGAAGAGTAATTCATGAAAATAGGAAGATAGCCATTGCCTCATTTCACCCAGCATACCTGGCCATGGCCTACAAATTTCCCCGCGCCCAACAATCTTTGACTGATGAATGGCTGGGCCAGATGAACAACGTTGAGATGGCCAAAAAGCTACTAGTCGCAGGAAAGCATTTGAGAAAGAAAGGTAACGACGAACACGATGTCCAGAATCTGAGACCTCCTTTCAGGTTGATCACCTTGATGTTGTGCAGAATCTTTGGCATGCCCGATGGCACCGTGTACAAGATTCAGTGGGTCCCTATCATCCACTTCGTGGCATTTAAAGGAACTGTGTTTGACTGGGCCACTCTCCTGTCAGACAGTTTAGCCTCAATGATAGTTGCTGCAAGAGAAGGACTGGCCTTGAAGAAGGAAGAATTTTTCATGTCCTCATATCTGATTGATTGTGTTTTGGCCAAGGTGTCTTTCCCCAAATTGGGTTGCACATGGGATAAGGCCACCACCCCGGTTTATACCGCTTTCAAGATGTTGTGGGCTCAGAATTACAAACCCAGCTATAAGCTCATCTGTGAGGGGTTCATCATGCCCCTATATGAGTAGCTATTCAAGGAAGAGCCCAACTGCCTGTCGGAAAATGCCATGGAAGTCCTTGAAAATTATGGAGATTTTTATTTCTCGGATCAAGGCACCTATCTCAGAATGTTTGGAGGAACTAAAGCTCCATATATTTTGCCAAGATATGCTACAGATTACGTGGTCCTTAAAGAGGCAGTGAGACAGATTTTCCTAGATGGAATTGGAGCCGTGCTCAACAAGCAGCATAAGGCCTCCTTTCCCCCTCTACCTTTTTGCATAGGAGCTTACAATTTCTCGGGGGTTTCCTCAGCCAAAGAATTTGTTCAGGAGCTGAAAGCCTTCCACTTCGGTGAGGTAATCTTCCACAGGAATGGCAGAAAGGGAAAAGTTGCCGAGCACTGTAAGGAGATTTATGCTCATTTCGAGTACTCTCATTATCATGATGCCAAGGAGGAGGTATTCAGAGGCATCATCAACATGGCTGAGCTGCGAACCTTTCACCAAGGCAGTGGAGCAAGTTCTAGCTCTACTAAGACCCAGGAAACCAGCCAACAGAAGGAGAAAGAAGCCGATGAAGCCCGAGCTCAGATTAAAAGAGGAAGCAAGGGCACAACAGGAAGCTGAAAAAGCAAGGGCACGGTAGGAAGCTGAAGAAGCAAGGTTGTTGCAAGAGGCTGAAGTTGTCAGATTGCAGCAAGAAGCAGAGAGTGAGAGGCTGCAGAAAGAGGCTTAGGAAACCCAGCAGCAGAAAGAGGCCGAAGATGAAAGGAAACGGAAAGAGAATGAAGATCAACTGCAAGCTGAGGTAGAGAGGAAAGCAGAAGAAGAGCTTAAAGCAGGTGAAGATGCCCAGGAAGGTGGCTCCGGTGCACAGGACATGGAGATTGACATGCCTCAAACAAGTGTCTCCGACATTCAAAATGTGGAGATAGACGCAGCCCAAGCAGGTGGCTCTGGTACCCAAAATGTGGGAACAGATCCAGCTCAGGTAGTCCAGACCCCACCAACGGAAATAGAAATAGACATTATGGATCTCCCAATCGTCCCATACACTCCATCAGGAGAACATACCATGTCCAGATGGGACGAGTTTGTCTACGACAAAAGGAGAAAGGCAATGGTCTTCAAAATGGAAGAGAGGATCAAAAGATTCTCCCAGGAGGATATTATTACCCACCGTGAGATCACTGTAATGCGGAATACAGATAAGGATCCCTTAGCTATGGCATCCGCCGTTGTAGAGACAGCAAAAGCATCACTGGACAATGTAGGTGATATAATTAGAGAAAATCAATCGACAAAGAAGAGAGCTTGTATGCTACAACATACCATGGCTAAGGAGCAAGCCTACAGGGATCTCGTGGTAAACAAGTATAATCTCCTGTCTGCTGAGCATAAAGAGCTATCGGACAAGTATAACCAGCTAGAGGAGGAAAAGGACCAACTAACGCTCCAGATGATGATTGTGGAAGTAGAGAAGAATGAAGCGGAAGATAAAGCATCCCAGCTAGAAGTAGACAAGCTGGAAATAGCTAAGCAATTAGAGCAAGCTGAGAGCAGAACGATGGACATGTCTCCCTTCCATGAGCTGTCCTGCAGCATCCTGAAGCAAATGTATGACACTCAGGAGCTAATCACTAATGAAGTTAGCAAGCTCAAGGCCATGGTGGTCAGGCTAAAAGAAGTTAATGCAGAGGCCCACAGGCTTAAAGCTAAGCACACTCGGGTTAAGGCAAATATCTTGAGCCAGATAGAATGGCGAGAAGGAAAGGTGGATTTCCCCACACATCTCCCATTCAAGTCTGTGGAGGGTTTTAATGAAGATATAGCCCTTTTGGACTTCTGCAGAAACTGTGGCAGTAAGCTAATGGCCAATGTGCAAGGAACAAGGGATAGGATCAATGGTTTGTATCAAAGGATCCAGGGAGTGCATGACATGTGCAAATTGAATTTCCCTCAATCCCTCGATGATTTCCCGGGTGATGAACAACGCTTGGCTAAACTGAAGGAAGAACTAGGCATCCAAACTGAATATGTGAAGAAAATTGATGTCCTAGCAATTAACGACCTCCAACATTATATTGGAATGTCATCAGTCCATAGCCATTTGCTTAAGGAAGTGCATCAAGCAATAGTAACGGAAGTTCAAGGCATTGGAGCAGAGCTTAGAAAAAATGTGACTTCTTAGAAAATATTGCTCCCTGCTTCCGCAAATATAGTCATAAGGGACACGGGTATATGGTATAGTTACATAGAGAAGGAGGAGAAGAAAGCAGCAGCAGTGGCAGGAGCAACAGCAAACCCAGGCTCTTCTCTCCCAGCAGTAACAGAAACTCCAGCTGGCTCGATTTCTTCTTCCCCAGCAGTAGCAACAGAGATAGTGGGCTCGATTCCTCCTTCCCAAGCAGCAGCAATAGCAGCAGCCAATTTGAGCGACCCTCTTCCAGCAGAAGCTCACACACAGGAGTGAAATCGCTGATTTCAGAATATTATTTCTAATATGTTTTATTTTTAAGCTCTCAAATGTGTAAAGCGTGAGCTATGTGACAGCTGTCCATTTTCTTTTGTTAAATATTTTTGTAAAAGAAGTAGTCACATTTTGGTCTATTATAGAAGAAATTCCTGTAGGTGACAGTTGGAAGAGGCCAGGTGGTAGCCCAAAGGGCAATTTTGTAATTATAAATAGAAGTTAGGAAGGAATCTCGAGGACTTTTGGCAGGGATTTAATTTTCAGACTTGTACGAGCTATCTTGTGTATGTTCTATGAAAGTAAAATCTTCTAATAAAAGCCGGGAGAGGACGTTTTGCATGGGAATGAAGAATGGATGTGTATTGGATTATTCTGGTGACTTCCATACTTTAATGTGAGATCTTTCTTGCTGTCTGAATTATTTCTTTGTAACAAATGAATTTCACTCCTTTCTGTGCAAACGAATTCTTTGTTTCATGAGTAATGAATGTGTTTACATTAAATCAGAAGCTATCTTCTGATATCTCTCATCTCTGCTGTAGCATTCTCTTTCAGATTTAATGGCTAGCTGTTCTTTCTTTAAGCTAACTGATACAACTCATTGCTCATGCGTTAATTTGGCTCCTTGCAGGGACAATTAGATTTGTTTCAGGTGTTTTTTTAGACTTAGATCTGTTCTTTCAGTTTTGCATATAGATTAAATAATCTTGTTTCTCTCTTTGATGAGTAATGAAAATGTGTTATTTGTAATTAGAAGCTATCTTCTGAGATCTTTTATCTTGCTGTAGCTTTCTCTTTAAGATTTAATGGCTGCCTGTTCATTCTTTAAAGATAACTCTTACAGCTCATTGCTCATGCTTTAAATGTGCTCCTTGCAAGGATAGTTAGGTGTATTTCAGTTTTATACTTAGATCTGTTTTCTCAGTCTTGCATCTAGATTAAATATAGACTAGGAACTTGCAAATCATTATAAAACATAAAATTCAAAGAAAGGTGGATCGGGCCATAACTGGTATAATTGGAATATAACTCCAAACCCACGGTTGCCGGAACCACTAACCGGATGGATTCCCTATACCAAACGGTAGATAATCTAATTGGGATAATCTATCATGGAGAATCCCTTTCTGATTGATGCTACAATATCCAAGGCATCAACACATTGCAATTTTATTTCTACTTGTGTTTGTGTTCTTCTTTTTAGTACAGGCCATGGGTGGAGAAACCTTGAACCCCACTGTCTTTGCTACTTCTTTTGCTTTGGGCATTGTTAGGTATTTTGGCATGTTTCTTGTTTTGTTATTGAATTTTATTATTCTCAAAGGATTTTTGTAAGGTTGACATTGTATTTTGTCATTGGTTATCCTATTGTTGTGGCTTGAATGTTTCTCTTTTAGTAATGGGGAATACATTAAATATGGACTTATATAGATGGAAAAATGGATATGTGAAGCATCAGAGAAGGTATGAAATTCTTAACTCTATTTTTTTGGATGCCATGTAGAAGGGTGTATATGATGTTATGTTAGAATTGATGATATTGTGTGTTATTTGACTGACTCTTCCTAAATTTAGTATGCATTGATGTCTTGGGATTAATCAAGATACACAAGGAAAGCTATTAGTTTTTGGGTAAGATTTTCCCACACTTTTTATTCATTAAAAAATATACCTATATACAATTGGTATTTCTCTCATTAAATGATATTTGGTAAGGTATGTGTGTTGGAATTATTAATGATACTAAGAGGGGGGGTGAATTAGTATCATGCACATATTTACAAATAATTCACTTTTTAAAACCACATCAATAAAAACAAGCTTTGTGCATATATTTGAAGAAACTTTTGTATATGTGTATGTGTGTGTGAAATGAAATTACATAGCAATATGAGAGACACCAACCTTCATTGACGTGAGCACTAACTCAATCAGACACCCCTCTGATTGGGACACCAAACTCACTGGAAAGCATCAACTTGCATACTGCAGGATTCAACCCGTGAGGACACCAATCCTACGCGCAAGAACCAACTTGTTGATTCAAGATCCAACCTGTGAGGACACAAATCCCCCATGCAAACACCAATTTGTTGATTCAGGCTCCAACATGTGAGGACACCAATCGTCCGGTGCACAAGCAACAACTCACAGTGTTCAAGCACTAACCTGAGTGGAGACTCCAATATCCTTTCCTTGCCCCATCCAATTTACCTAAAGATATATATGTTCCTGTACTGACTTCACATACTTCATATTTGCACGCATTATGATTTGCACTCCACTTCACTGACTGTTGTACTCACTTCTAATGTATTCTAGTTCAAATCTGGTCATTACTTCTCTTACATTGTATTCTGTTATAGTTCCAATTACTATATTGATTCTATGCACATATACATTCACATGCTTCTTTCGCCTTTCTCACAAATTCTCCTAATGTCTGCACGAATGATCCTTGTTCCTCTGCATTTCTGGTAAACTCTGTATGCTTCAAATCATATTTCCTTTGATTCCCCTAAGCACTTCATCTATCTGAATCTTGCAAAGTCAGAATATTACTCCATTTGTTCTTCCAAGCTTAATTCTAGTAATATTACTCAACTTGTTCAAACAATGTGTCCACAAGTTGGGGATTCTATAAATGGTAACACCCCTTCTTCCTTGATTTATGGTCAAGCTTACCCAAGCATATGCCACTTGTCTTATCCTACGCGAATGAGGTACCATGATTGTGAAATTCCACAGGATGGATCACAAAGCACTAAACAGATAATCACTAAAATCAGGTTGTTGGAATCCAACAGGTACTAGAAGTGGGTCGTTGGGTCTTGTAAGAGGAGGGTTAAAAGGAGCACTAAACTCTGTAGCAGTTAGATCCTCAACCTCGACACTGTCAAAGACTTGTCGATCCGGTGTTCTAGGCTGTGGTTCTCCAAGAACCT
Organism: Larix kaempferi; assembly: GCA_027924585.1. Taxonomy (NCBI): domain Eukaryota; kingdom Viridiplantae; phylum Streptophyta; class Pinopsida; order Pinales; family Pinaceae; genus Larix; species Larix kaempferi. The sequence continues at coordinate 24,209,001 of BSBM01000887.1, forward strand.
CTGTTTCACCTTTAAGTTCAAAAGAACCACGGAAATTCGTTCTCCTACGTCATGGTGGCAGTGGAGGCTCCACTATGAGTGGGGGAAGGTTTTGCAACCTCTGAGACCGACGAAGATCTTGGTCCTCCACAACTATAAAAAAATAAAACTAAGTAAAAACTTAGTGGCCACTACAACTAAGGAGCAAACAGCATACCACTATAAGTTTTCCTAAGTGATCAAACCAAGCAAACGAATGAAAAATACTCTCAGAAGTAAGTCTGGGATGATCAGGGCCTAGAACAGACTAATAGAGTATCGACGGTCAGTTACGTGGAGTCCTCCGGAGGTCCACTGGGTGCAAGCGCTTGAATCACCAAACTGCTTTCTCAGGATTACTGCCAGAGGGTTACCTTCCACGTCTGTCCGAGGTGAAGTGGGAATAATTTCCCACTCTACCTATGTAGAGTCCTAAAAGCCTGATACTAAGCCTACCATCAATACGAAATAACCTGGGGGGACAGTCGTCGGCCTAGTCAAAACACATGGGTAGGGTAACAAATCCCGAAGTCCGAAAGGATCCCCGTACGTGAGTCAACTCTGGTTTATGGTCAAAAGGAAAGTGAGGGTATATCCTCAACAATTCCAATCTCCCACGGCCTCGTGCGTAGCTCTAGTTTGAGTAGATTTTCCAAGGACTATTTGATATAGATGGGTTTACCTAATACAAATTCATACTACGATTGTTGAGTAATGAAGCCAGTTCCGAGCGGTTTAAGGTGATTTAAGCTCGAAACTCTAGCGTAAGCTAGTTGATGTCGTGTATACCTAAAAAGAAAAATGTTGCTAATAAATTTTATTAATAATTTCTTTTTAAGGGCTACTTGTTATTCAGGGGTTGTAGTGCGGTGTGTGGAATGGTTTGTTTTAAAAGTAAAGTACTTGTAAAATAACACTTTCAAATTCACAAAACGTTTCTCTTTTCGTTTATAATTCCTTCAAAAACTTGAAACCTAAGCAATCCTAAATCAAAATATTTTTGTATTTTTCTTTTAAGTATTTCAAAGAAAACTATGCTACTTCAAAATAATGCAAGACCTTACTACTAAGCTTTTTGGACAATTTTTTGTCTTTTCTGATAATTGTAAGAGAAAGAGAACTTTGTACAAAAGCAAGCAAGATCTAAATATAAAGCATGCGTAAGACAAACAACTAAATGGCTCAAAGAAAACGAATCAAGAGACTCGATGAAGACTTGACTTACCAAGTTTTTGCAAAAGAAAAGCTTGAGGCTTGGAAACAAAGTGAAAAAGAAGAAGGGAAAAGAGACACTTATGGCGGAAAGGCAGACCTAAACAGGTTGCTCCTAAGCATCAAAATCCTAAGAAAACACTAAGCCAAGAAAAAAGTAAGCAAGTGAACCAAGAATGACTTTAACAACACACAGAATTCACAGAAAGAAAACTTAGAAAGATCTGACTCACTTGAACTGAATTGATAAGACAATCAGCAAGTATCTGAGCCAAGCAACTTTTCGAAAGCAACCCTAAGGACTCAAACTCGAAGTCAAACCCTAATGGAAAGGATAAGACACAGATAAAGCGTGCTAAACGTTGCAACAAACAACAAACATTAAGAATGTAGGTCTGTATGACTACAACAACCACTAGGGTGAAAGTATGCAGCTATGTCCAAAAGAGAATAGGGCACGAACTTCAAAAAGGGCTAGTAAGCGGCAAAGACACTTAAACAAAGAATCAAGCAAGCAAAAACAAGCTAAAAGAGATTGGAGAGGCAAACAAGACTTAACAGAGACATACGAGGTCTCAGGGGTCAGTGAAGACAACAAAGCAACATGCTGGAAAAGAAACCAAAATCTTGGAAATCAAAACCTAACAGCAAACTAGACACTACAGGAAAATACACTACTATGCAGTGTAGCAACCAACGTCCATCAGGAGAGGTACGCTACTGTGTAGTGCAAAGAGGTGCATTCATCAGGTAACAAACGTTGTCGTAAGTAGAGAGGACCAATGTATATGCATAGGAGGGCACAAATAGGCTTTGCAAATAGTCAACTGAGATGAATCAAGCACAAAGGATAGGTAACCAAGACCTACAAGACCTCTTAGACAATAAAAAAGACTGAAAAATGGGCTGGAAGAAAACCTAAACTAAGTCTCCTAGAGCAGAAAAGACTAAATGGTTACTCCCCAATGGAGTCGCCAGTCTGTTGTTCAGGATTTATAACTTATAGTGAGGAGATGGACACTACCAACTGGGCAGGGTTGACAGGTAAATACATTAATTGCATTACAATTAGTTCTTACAAATGAAAGAGATCGGGATATCGAAAGACATACCTTTAACAGATGGCTGGTCCTAGATTTCACTTGATCTCTCGCTTGATGAACCTGCAATACAAAGGATACCTTCCTCAGCGTATCTTGACTATATAACATATGATGAAATTATAAAGCAATTTAACATCAAACATAATAAAGTATTAATCCAAATAGACATACAATCCAATAGATATCTGATTTGGGACAAGAATGGCATTTCAACCTTTTTATTGTCAAAGAAACATGAATCAGTATAATATACCTGATGTGTCGAGATGTTTTTACAACCGAGTCCTGGGCTCCTTCTCTTCACAATGACTTGGGACTTTCCTCCAGCGTAACAATGCTTCAAGCCTTTCTTCTAGGTTTTCTGAGTAACCCCTCTCATGGATCCTCCTTGTATTTATGGGACAAGGTAGGAAGCTTAAATCGAGAGGTGGTTGGATTGGGAGGTTGGGGAAGTTGCAGAACCAACTTCAACTAATCCCAATTCATCAAATTAATATATTTTTGATTTCATCTTAAGATGTACGTGGGTTCCATACAACAAGAGTAACATATAGAGAGCAAATTCTATGCTTTACAACATGCGTTTACAACATTTTGGGAGATGTACACTGGTTGTCCTTGAACAAAGTAGAGTATTTTCTCAAGGTGTACGCTGGTTTTCTATACAGAGAGGGGTGTACATGAGGTAAAATCAGGAGAAAACTCCAATATTTTTAGCTGAAGACTGTACTTCTAGCAACAAGTCATCCAGGTCAATCAAACTCTTCAATCCTTAGTGCCCTTTTGTGTGATCAATGGCATAATGTGATCATAGACAGAGAAGTGCAGATTTGACCTATAACACCGATCGTCCAGTGCACAAGCAACAACTCGCAGTGTTCAAGCACTAACCTGAGTGGAGACTCCAATCTCCTTTCCTTGCCCCATCCAATTTACTTGAGATATATATGTTCCTGTACTGACTTCACATACTCCATATCTACACGCATTATGATTTACACTCCGCTTCACTGACTGTTGTACTCACTTCTAATGTATTCTAGTTCAAATCTGGTCATTAATTCTCTAACATTGTATTCTTTTATAGTTCCAATTACTATATTGATTCTACGCAGATATACATTCACATGCTTATTGCGCCTTTCTCACAAATTCTCCTTATTTCTGCATGACTGATCCTTGTTCCTCTGCATTTCTGGTAAAATCCGTACGCTTCAAATCATATTTCCTCTGATTCTCCTAAGCACTTCATCTATCTGAATCTTGCAAAGTCAGAATATTACTCCATTTGTTCTTCCAAGATTAATTCTCATAATATTACTCAACTTGTTCAAACAATGTGTCCACAAGTTGGGGATTATCCAAATGGTAACACCCCTTATTCCTTGATTTATGGTCAAGCTTACCCAAGCATATGCCACTTGTCTTATCCTATGTGAATGAGGTACCATGATTGTGAAATTCCACAGGATGGATCACAAAGCTGAACAAACCTCACTAATTTCACAAGAAAATTAGGAAGAAAAACTGTTGTTAATGCATTCTTTAGCAATAAGCTAGTAAACAAAAGAAGTTACAATGGAGAGAATTCGATATCCTTTGGTAGGATTCAAATTCACCTCAAGTCTAGGCTTAGTTTGCATTGGAACCATCACCCGATAAGGTCTAGTGGCCACTAATGCTCAATGGCTAGTAAACCGAGGTGGATTGGCGCATGACTGAGTCATTGGGGCTATAAATTAGGGGAGGAGACTCCAAGGAGGTTCATAACTATCTGAAAGTGGTAAAAAAGGGCGCTCCTACACTCATAAGTAGTGAAACTAGGTGTAACAGTAAGTTAACTGGGAAATCAAGGGGATAAGGTGCCTTAATTCATGGAATTGATTCTGTAGACTCCTAAAATAATGCATGAGGGCGCATTTACACTTCAGTGATGTGGATAAGGCACTTTGAGTTGATACGGAGGATAATGATGACCAAAATGAAGCAATAGTGGGACAAAAAGAAGGACTAGGTGCTAGGAGACTCAACTACCACTACATGGAATGCATTTAAGATGCATGCATGCAAAAAATGGTTAATATGGTTAGAATGTTCCAACACCCCCCACTTAAGCCTAAATATGAGGAAAGATATAAGTAAATGAATGAAAAATAGGGCCCTAGTTACTGAGACCAATGGTCACCCTGTACAACAATCTAAAATAACTGAGGAAAGAGGGAAACCCAGTGGGAACAAAACCCCCCCTCAAAATAGTTTGTAAAAAATATAATCAACAAAAGTATCACTCACCCCAAGAAGGGATCGTAGATGAGTGAACTTTTTCACTAATTTTTTTTGGTGAAAATATCTGTAATCCCCTCTTCTGAAAGGAAGTAAACTAGTGTGATGGTATGATCATGCACCAATCTTCAGATATAGTGCATGTGTATACCAATGTGTTTGGTCCTTTGTCTCTTAACCGGATTTGTGGAAATCCTGATAGCACTTTGATTGTTATAGAAGATGACTGGTGGGGTACTGTAGTGAGTACCAAACTCTGATAGGATGCCCTGCAATAAGATGCACTGCATGGCTTTATTAATTGCACCTCTGTACTCGGATTCAACTGATGAAAGATAGGACTGGATCCCAACATGAAAACATACCCTGATGTAGAATTCCTATTTGAGATGTCTCTATCCCAGTCTGAATTTGTGTACCCAACAAGGTTCAATGGAGACCCAACTGCATAGTGAATACCATAGGTATTCGTCCCTTGCACATAGTGCAAGATACTTTTAGCTTCCTTCCAGTGAAGCTCACAAGGCTCTTTCATGTATCTATATACAACACTTATTGCATAGGATAGATTAGGGTGAGTATGTGTGAGAAACAAAAGACTCTCGATCAGTTTCCTATACAAGGTACTATCTACCAATGGTGAAGAAGAACCATCTTCGAGACTAACACCTGAAAGAAAAGGAAATGATGTTGGTTTGCACTATGTCATGTGAAACCTGTCAAGTAGATTTGTTGCATACTTGGACTATGCAATCTTGATTCCTGAATCACTCTGAGAGACTTGAAGACCAAGAAACTGCTTTAGCAGTCCCAAATCTGACTTAGACAAGGAATTGTGCAAGGAAGATTTGATAGAACTAATACATGAAGGTAGAATCCATGTGATTAGTAAATAATCAAAATATAGGACAATAAGGAGAAGATATTTACCATCATTCTTCATGTAGACATTTGAATATGACTTGCATCTCTGAAAATCTTGTGACAGTAGAAATGAGTCCATCTTTGCATACCATGCTCGGGGAGTCTACTTGAGCCCATATAAATACCTCATTAATATGCACACTAATGAAGGATCCTCAATGTACCCTTCAATTTGCTTCATGTAGATCTCCTCATTTATATCTCCATGAATAAATGCACTCTTCACATCCATGTGATGCACCTCCTAGTGCTTGGATGCAGCTAGAGCCAAAACAAGATGGATGGAGTCCATCTTTGCCACTGGAGTGAGGTTATTTTTATAGTCAATCCATTGAACTTGAGAGAATCCTTTAGCAACCAAGATATCCTTATACTTGCATGATACTCCATCTGAGCCCATTTTATTCTGTATACCCACTTACACTAAACAAGTTTCCTTCCAGGAAGGATAGAAACAAGCTCCCGAGTCTCATTTTTCTGAAGAGATTGGTACTCTTCAACCATATGGGATCTTGGAAGGCCTTGAAGAAAGTTGTTGGATCTGATCCAACCAGCATAAAGCATCTGTCAGGAAGAAAGGGATCTGTATGAGAGAGTGCAAAGATTGCACTTTGATATTGAGATCTGGTTCTTCTTGGATCTTGTGGATTTCCAAGAAGCTCACCAACAACTTCTATGGTATTTGCAACCCATCTTGGAAGTGGTGTTGGATCTTGTGTTGTTGGATCTATAGGATCTATAGGATCTGGATCTAGCATGTGCTCATATTTACTTTTTGAATAAGATTCTGAACTTTCATGGGAAAATGATTCCCTATCATGTTCACCATATTTTGTGGAGTTGTTGGTAAGATTTCTTCTTCAACATGGTGGGCATCATGAAATGGCCATTCTTCAAAATGGACACTTCTTTCAAGGAAGGTCTTCATGGTAGTCAGATCTAGGAGTTTATAGGATTTTGCATTCTATGCATAACAAACCAATATGCACTCTTTTCTTTGAGGATCTAAGGCTCTCCTCTTCTTTGATGGAATCCTTTCCCAACATTTTGAACCAAAGACTCTGAGATGAGACACACCTGTCTTGTATCCCATACAAGCTTTGAATGGATTTTTTCCTTTTAGGCCTTTGTGTGTAACTTTGTTCCGGAAGTATGCAACACAATTTCCAGCTTCGTCCCAAATTCTAGGAGCCAATTCTTTAGACTCAAGCATGCATGTAGCCATATCTTTTAGGGTTCTTTTCTTTCTTTCATCCACACCATTGTGTTGTGGTGTGTATGGAACAATGTGTTTCATTTCAATACCTTCATCTGCACAAAATATATGAAAATCATTCTTTACATACTCTCCTCCATTGTCGGTACGAAGGACCTTGATCTTCTTGTCACTGAAAGTTTCTACAGCAGCTTTGAAAATTTTGAAATATTCGCAGAATTGTGGTTTCAAATTTAGAAAATAAACCCAACTGAATCTCGAATAGTCATCTATGAATGCTAATATGTATCTAGAAGTATTGAAATATAGGTGAGGGAGAGGTCCTGATATGCCACTGTGAATCAACTTGAGAGGAGATGAGGATTTGCTTGCCTTTCCTTTTTCAAACTTTTTCTCTGAATGCTTGCCAATCAAGAAAACTTGACATGTACCTTTAGCAAATCTGATGTTTGGGAGGCCTTCAACCATGTTTTGATTGTGTATTTATTGCAAATATTTGTAGTTGAGGTGCCCAAACCTCTCATTCCAAAGCCTGCTAACTTCATTAGCATGGGTAAGAAGTGCACTTTGAGTTGAATAAGGCCTAAAATGAGAGAACTCATAAATCTTGGAATGATGATCTGCAATTCCTTGTGCAATGATTTTTCCAGAAGAGATCTCTTTTATCTCAATAGAATTAGGAGTAAAAAATATTTTCTTTGGAATTTCTATATGTGTGATTTGATATACTAAAAGGAGATTGCCTGCCAAGGTAGGAACACAGAGCACATAATTGAAGTATCCATGATCAATATTGATCATTCCAATATCTTTTGAAGGAACTTCTTAATCATCTCCCATTAGGATGGAAGGCACAATAGTAGCTTCGAATTCTGAGAAGAGATATTTAGATGCATACATGTGTTTGGATGCTCCAGAATCTATGATGAAGGAATATGCATTCAAAGTGCCATCCATGAGTGTATGACATCTCTACTTATCTTCAGATTTAGAATCATCTTCTTTCCTCCTAGCACTTGTAGGTACTGGAAGCTTGTTTTCTCTAGAATATGAGCCATAAGATCAATTGTCTTCTTCATGCAAGCACTTTCAAGATGAAAACCTTTGTTGCAGTATGGAAATTTGGTCTTCTCTTTTTGATTTTGCTTGTCTCTCTTGGAATTTGAAGCTCCCTCTGACTATTTGGGAGACTCCTTCTGCTTCCGCTCATACTGTTTCTTCTCATTTCCTTTATTCTTTCCTCGACCATTTTCATTCTTTCCTTCACCAATAGAAAGAGCTTGATCCCTATATGGTTTTATGACTCCCATATGCAACAATTTGTCTTGCTCCTTTGTGAGAGACAAGATGAATGCATCTAGAGTGGGAATATTCAAATTTGGGATGGATAATTGTGTTGTTTGGAAGGTGGATACGAATACATAATAGTCTGGTCCCAATTTTGCAGAATACAGAGATTAAGATTCTCATCCTTCTTCTAAACACCACACATCTTTAGCTACACAACCAGATTCTTGAATTTAGTGAAGAAGTTTGTGATGGATTTGAAGCTGCCAGGCATTAGAGATATTAGCTCATTCTCCAATTGATGTCCTCTCAAATAATCTTGTTTACCAAATAAAGGTTCGATATTTTTCCAAACCTCCTTGGGAGTTTTTAGACCAGATAGATGAAATATTAGATCCTTAGAGATGCTGAGACACAAAAATACATAAGCTTCATCAAGATTATTTAGGTACTTGTCTTTATCTGATGCGTCATTTGGTTCAACTTCAATTCCATTAACCACCCTACAGAGACCCCTGTTACGCATGAAGATCTCCATTTGATCCTTCCATTCGAAGAAATTGAAAGGAGAGAGTTTTGGTATTGAAGATATATCCATTGTATGTGATTGAATGCGCCGTTGATGATGGAATAAACTGCAAAAAAAATTGGAAATGTTGGAGGATTGTTATTGAATCTACAAATCTCTCACAAGATCTGATACCATGTGAAATTCCATAGGATGGATCACAAAGGTGAACAAAACTCACTAATTTCACAAGAAAATTAGGAGAAAAACTATTGTTGATATATTCTTCAGCAATAAGGTGGTAAAAAAATGAAATTACAATGGAGAGAATTGGATAGCCTCTTGTAGGATTCAAATTCACCTCAAGTATAGGATTACTTTGCATTGGAACCATCACCCGATAAGGTCTAGTGGCCACTAATTCTCAATGGTTATTCAACTGAGGTGGACAGGCATATGAGTGAATCATCAGGGCTAGAAATTAGGGGAGGAGACTCCAAGGAGTTTCATAACTGATTGATAGTGGTAAAAAATGGTGCTCCTATACTTAGAAGTTGTGAAACTAGGTGTAACAGTAAGTTAACTAGGAAATCAAGGGTATAAGGCACCTTAATTCATGGAATTGCTTGTGTAGACTCCTAAAATCATGCATGAGGGATTATTTACACTTCAATGAGTTGGATAAGGTTATTTTATTAGATAAGGAGGATAATGATGACCAAAATGAAGCACTAGGGGGGGGGGACAAGGATTAGGTGTTAGAAGACTCAACTACCACTATATGGAATGCATACATGCAAAGAGACTATTGAGATGGTTAGAATTTTCCAACAATGACTTTGTGGGTCTTGCACACACTAGTTCATTGGCTTAGTGGGACTTGTGCACTCGAGTACCATGACTAGGTGGGATTAAGGACTTGTGCACATATTTATATATTTCTTCAAACTGGCACATAGACAACAAGTCTAATAACCTCTTTTCATCATCCAACAACTTATTTGACGAGCTCTTTGACATCATCCAATAACTAATTTGACATCAATGAAAACACCAAAGTTCAACAATATCCTCCTTTGGCATTGATGTCAACACCTTATGAAGTTGTGCTCCCCCTAAGTATGAGTTCTTCTATTCTACTTGCACACAATATAATACTCCCCCTATATTCATGCAAGTTTTATCCTTTGCTCTTCCGCTCAACCTTTGATCGGTATTTATATGCTATCTTATCATGATTTCTACACAGTTCTTTGTCACTGATACATGCTTCATAGTATCTCTCCCCCTTTGACATCAATGGAAAATGGATACTTGCCTTGTATTTATGTTCCATTTCTTTCATATTTCTTCCAATGCACTGTGCTAAGTTTTAAATTAGTGTGGAGTGGGAACAATGCCTAGTTTTTGTTTAAGATATTCAAAAGTATCTCTTGGGAGTGGCTTTTTAAATATGTCTGCAATATGTTCCTTGGTGTCCACGTAAACTAGTTTGACAATGTTTTCAGTAACTTGTTCTCTCACAAAATTATATTTGATTGGGATATCCAAGTTTTAGAGTGCATCATAGGATTCTTGTGTAAAATTAGTCACAGCAGATCTAATGAACAAGTAAATCAATCACAATAGATGAAACTCAGAAAAATGGTGTAAAACTGTGCAAAACATGCATCAGTGCTTAATATCCCAATGAGGGTGAATAATTACAATACAATATAGTAACAATGACTGAGCAATTCGAATTTCCTAAGGAGGTCATTCGAATCACTGAATGGAGTAGCTTGACTCCAACTAGGAGTCCTCATCATCAATCAGTGGTGGTCATCAATGCACAAGAGCCAGTCATCCAGGTGTCAATCTGAGTCTAACTGAGTGTAACATGTGTAACTGAAGTGTGCAGCACTGATATAGGGAAGTGGGCTCAGTGGAGGGCGCATGGGAGGATAACTGAAGTCAGAACAAGTCATCTAGTCAGTCTGGAGGTCCAAAGGAGTGAAACAGTCAGTCGGGAGTGAAACTAGCCTCAAATCAGGGAGAATCAGAGCTAACTGAGTGTAAACTGAGGTGGTAGGTGAAGAAGTGCGCCCTTCTCTGGCAGTAGGTGAGAAGTGGGTGCCTTCATGACCAGGAGGGCTAAATAAATGATGTAAGAAGCTCCCAGGTGCTAGAATAAGGTGGGTAAGGTGCTGGAGGCATCAACCTGGTGACTGGGATGCATGCAAACCCTAGAGTTTGCATGCAAACCCTAATTGCATGCAAGGTCCTGAAAATGATGATGTGGATATCCGAACACCCCCCCTCAAGCTAGACTATGATGTGTAAAACAAATAATGTAGGGCCCTGGTTACTAAGACCAAAGGTCACCCCAATACAATAATAATCCAAACTAATAACAGTCAATAAACTGAGGAAATGGGGAAAACCTCATGGGAAAAATACCCCCCCTCAAAATAGACTGTAGCACACCAAAAGATTTAACTGCTCCAAAATCAAGTAGATATGTCTGGAGGTATCTTACTCTTGGGAGTAAATGGATCATGCTCCAAAAACATGTGCTTGAATTCTCCATCAATGGATGCAAGCGAATGTGGAGACTTTATGAACTTGCTCTTCATACCGAAAATGGTGAGAACAAATCTGAAAATATGAGGATGATCCTAGAACCTGTGATTCGAACCAAGTGAGGTAGGATAAGATCCAATAAGATCAAATAGCTCTTGAAACTTGAAATTCTTATCAGTAGAAGTTAAATCAGCTCCAAGAATAGATGAATGGTTTCTTGAGATCTCCTTTGAACCAACAAGGGTGAGATCAAAACCAAAATCAGCAAAAAATGCATGAGAATTGAACTCAAGCAAATGGTAGTGCTCTTCATCTTCATTAAAACTCTGAGAAACTTGGAAAATGATAGACCACAAGTCTATAGGAGGCATGCAATCAAGGAGGGAAAATGCTTCACCTCCAAAATCATATTTTACCTCTAAAACTTCAAGTAGATCATTATTCTGCATGCCGACAAACTCATGTGAAAGAGAGGATTCAAGAACCTCTTTGGAATCTAGAGCATGAGCTGGTTTATCTTGCTCAGAATTCGAAATAGAAGACATTGAGAGAGTGAGTTTTAAATCTACAGTTTCTTCTTCATCTTGAACAATTGTTGAGGCCAAGACATGATCGGAAAGAACACATAAGGAGATCTCATTGGGCTTGTTCTCCAAAAGGCTAGCATGATCCTCTTCTTCCTGCTTTCCAAATTCTTTGTCAAGTTGGACCGATAGATCACTTGGATTTTCAACAGTCTTACTGAGGTAGCGCATACAAGGAGACATAGCAAGACATATTGCTCCAAAACCTCTGTCACAATCATTAAGCCAATCATTCTCCTCTTCATCGGAATCAAAATCTCTTGTCTTACAAATGCACATATCAAAAAGACATTTTCTCTTCAAGAATGCAATCATCTTTGGTTGCCATTCATCATAGTTGAATGGAGTAAGAATATTTTGTGAAGAAGAAGTCTCCATCTTTGCATTAGCGAATGCACATGGAGGAAGTAAGAAACTTGCAAATCACACACAAACACACACTATGTTTTCAGCCTTGCATGCACATGAGCGAATGCACATGAGATTTTGCATGCCACTACTGAAATATATTGGTGAGCAAAGATTGATCTCTCTTCATGTAGAACACCTGTAGAAAAGAAATCTTGTCCCTGCCATGGCTCTGATACCATGTAAAATTAGTCACAGCATATCTAATGAACAAGTAAATCAATCACAATAGATGAAACTCCGAAAAATGGTGTAAAACTGTGCAAAACATGCATCCGTGCTCAATATCCCAATGAGGGTGAATAATCACAATACAATACAGTAACAATGACTGAGCAATTCGAATTGCCTAAGGAGGTCATTCAAATCACTGAATGGAGTAGCTTGACTCCAACCAGGAGTCCTCATCATCAATTAGTGGTGGTCATCAATGCATAAGAGCCAGTCATCCAGGTGTCAATCTGAGTCTAACTGAGTGTAACATGTGTAACTAAAGTGTGTAGCACTGATATAGGGAATTGGGATCAGTGGAGGGCACATGGGAGGATAACTGAAGTCAGAACAAGTCATCTAGTCAATCTGGAGGTCCAACGGAGTGAAACTAGCCTCAAATCAGGGAGAATCGGAGCTAACTGAGTGTAAACTGAGGTGGTAGGTGAAGAAGTGCGCCCTTCTATGGAAGTAGGTGAGAAGTGGGCGCCTTCATGACTAGGAGGGCTAAAGAACTGATGTAAAAATCTTCCAGGTGCTAGATTAAGGTGGGTAAGGTGCTGGAGGCATCAACCTGGTGACTGGGATGCATGCAAAATGCATGAAAACCCTAGAGTTTGCATGCAAACCCTAATTGCATGCAAGGTCCTGAAAATGATGATGTGGATATCCGAACATCTTGGAGATGTTGATTGTGCTTGTATTGTCTCACTGAGTCAACATAGGATGATCAAATTCTACTTCAACATCCTTCAAGGTTTGTTTCATCCATAGAACTTGTGCACAATAGGATACTGCTACAATGTACTCTGCTTCAGTTATAGATAGTGATACAGTGGATTGTTTCTTTCTTAACTAGGACACTAAGCAATTACCTAAGAAATTTTTTTCTCCACTTTTACTTATTCTATCATTGACACTTCCTACCCAGTCTGCATCTATATATGCCACTAGGGTCAAGTCATTACTTCGTGTATACCATAAACCAAAATCTAAAGTTCCCTGGAGATAACTGAAGATTTGTTTCACAACTTGAACATGTGTTTCCTTAGGTGCTACTTGAAATATTGCAATCATCCCTACAACTTGCATTATGTTTGGCCTTGAAACTATTACATACAAAAAAGAAAACCAAATTTGAACCCGAAATCCAAGGACTCCATCCGATGAAATCCAAAAAATTGACTATGTCGTCGGATATTACCTTTATAATTTGGAATTTTCTTCCTTTTTTTTTTATTTGACCCCGACCGTCATTGGATTTTCGACAGTCGTCGAATATCCAACGATTTCACATAATATTTGCTTAGCTGTCAATAGTCAAATGTCATCGTATATCCGACGAATTATTTTTTAGAAACTTGAAATTCTAGAAATATTCCGACATATTTGCTATACTAGAGATGGTTTGCAGAGATTATAACCTTTGCATGGACTATTTTTCTTTCAAAAATACATAATTATTTTAGTTGTTACTATCATTAAAAATAGTGAAGTGTGGAGCTTGATTTTTTAAGATCAATAATCATCAGTCGAGCTTGGTAAAAGAAAATGTCACATAACAATATTCCCGATCCAGAAGAACAAAATCGAGAATTACTTGTTAGATTGTGGGCTGGAGTGAAAAGAAAGGGTGATGGGAATTTTTATTGTCCTTGTATTCACTGTAGGGGATTTAAAAGCAGAAGAATAAAGATCACAACAGCTAAAATACATTATAGGGAACGTGGACACGTTTAGGGGGGACATGAATATAATCCATTGGTAAGTCGCTCATTATATATGTCTTTATATTGATAATTTTTGTAAATGTATGTATCATTTTAATATTTGTTATATTTACACTAATATCTCTTCATGGTTTCTAATTATAAAGGAAATTCCTCCTAGGGCATACCACCCAGAGGATGTGCTTGCAGAACAAGAACCAGAGGAACATGGAGCTATGAATATTGAAGAGCAAGTTAATGATAATATAACCAAAGAAGATGATCATACTGATAACATAGTTGAAGATGATGGTAAGAATACATTGATCCATGATACATTTAATGTTAAAATGGATGATGATGATGATGATGATCATGAAAATGACGACTTTGATGATGTTCATGATTTACCTCTACTTGAGAAGGCATACGAAACCCTTTATGAAGAAACCAACACAACTCTTCTCTCTTCTATATTGTGTAAAATTATAGAACACAATAGGTCATAGAGATGAGAATACCTCACATTGAAAATAATGAGAAGAAAAGATGAATTACAATGAAAATTACATTGAAATGAGCAACAAAATTATTCATGTATTGGTACTCAGATAGAAACATAAATGTGTGTTATGATCCATTAATCAGTATATTCAACATATATGTTACAATGGAGAGAATTTGATTATCCCAGGATAATTCAAATCCATGTCAGTCTAGCATAGGAATTGTCACCACTAGAGTGCTCTGGAAGTCCCAAACTCAACTCAACTCAACCAAAACTCAGTTAACTGAAGCTACTGTCACTTAAATGACCAAGGAGGGAACAATTGTGAGTTTGAAATACAAATCAATTAGAAAAGGGTGCATTAGATAACAACCAGTGGTGATCGGAGATGAAACCCCCAATTAGAGTCATGAACTCAGGTGTAACTCAGATGGACTGAACTAAATCACTGATTTAGCTCCTAGAATGTAGGGAACTAACTTCGGTGTTCCTAAAATCATGCATGCAAGGCACATTAGGTGGATAATGGGTCCTAGATGACATTTTCACACCATTAGGGGGGAATAACATCATCAACTACTAAGAAAAGGTAAATAATACTAAGTAGGACAATGATGGAGTATTAATTATCCTAACACCCCCACTTAATCCAAACTTGGACATCCTGGGCCCTGGTTACTGAGACAAAAGGTCACCCATACAATCAAATAAGTGATAAAACAAACTATTCATGAAACTAAGGAAATGGGGAAAAACCTCATGGGAAAAATACCCCCTCTAAAAAATGAACAACAAGAAACTCAAACAGCCTTCACACCAAGAAGAGAAGGAAAATATCTTCTGAGTGAAAGAATTTGTAAAAATGTAGGCAATATGCTCCTATGTAGGATATTAATGCAGGTGTTGGATCTGGATCTGGATCTGGATCTGCTCCTCTGATGTACCTGCCACTGTTTCGAAGCTGCATTTGCCAAAAAAAGTCTTTCAGAATCCATTCTTGCTACTGAGGCGAATGAATCATTGTAGTCCAAACCATGAACGTTCGATTACCATTTTTCAACCAAACGAGCTTTGTACTTAGTTTTAGATCCATCATGGAAAGTTTCTTTGAAGTATTATGGATCAGACCCCACCATCATGTAGCACCTCTTTGAGAGAAGTGGATCTGTATGACATAGTGCAAGGTTTGCATCTCTATACTAAGATTTAGTTCTTCTATGGTAAGATGGATCCCCATATATGTTCCTAGCAACTTCAAGGACTTTGTGAGCCCATATTGGCCTTGGAAATGGATTGGGAGCATGTGCTCGATCTGGATCTGGATCTACTTGAACTTCATACTCAACATCAAGATCTTGGTCCTCATCATCAAAATTTTAAACTGGCTCATCAGAAGACACATCATTCTGATCTTCATTGGATGAAAATGGAGTAGGCAAAGAGTATGGAAAAAAATGAGAGAATTCATATGCCTTTGAGGCATAGTTTGAAACCCCTTTAGCTATTATCTTCCCAGATGAGATCTTTGCAATCTCAACTATGTCAGGTCCAAAAATAAATTTCTTCAGTGAACTTGTGTGTGTCATCTGATAAACAGATAACAAGTTTGTTGTTAAAGAAGGCACATACAAAACATTTTTGAAATGTCCATGCTCTAGTTGTATTGTGCCTTTCCCTTCAACATATATCTTTGAATTATCTCCCATGTGAATACTAGGACCATCGCTGAGATCTATACAATAAAATGATTCTTTGGAGGAAACCATGTGGTTGGAGGCTCCATAATCTATGAGGAAGGCTTGTGATTGTGAGAATACAGCCTTCATTGCATGGCATATCTCATAATCATCTATCTACTTTGAGAATCAGTACCCTTGCGCATTTTGGGAGGGAAATGTTGTGTTGTTCAAGAAGTTTGGCCATTTGATCTATCTTCTTCTTCATGCAAGCTCTCTCTGGAAGTTTTCCTTTCTTGTAATAGGAACACTTGGTCTTCTCAAACCCATTTTGCTTATCCTTCTTGGAGTTGGAGGATCCTTCTGATGGATTAGACTTCTCCTTATGCTCGGATTCAAATTGCTTCTTTTATTTACCTTTCTGCTTCCCTTTAGTATTCACATTTTTTGACTCTCCAACCATAAGAGCTTGATTTTTGGAGGCCTTCAAGGCACCGTGTTTGATGGACAATCCACTCAAGTGGACGCGAGCCAGATCTCCCTAGCTCAAAGTGAGTCTAGAACAAATATAACAAAACATAAACCACTTTCCTAGATCTAGTTAAGGATCAAGTAATCAGATGTCTTACCTTAAGTTTGTAGCCCTTTCTCCTGGAAGTTGTTCCGCGCCTCACGATCGTCAGATATCAGCTGCAAGACCTGTCAAGACACATAGAACAAGACAAACAAGTAAAAAAAATCTAAATGATAACAGATCTAAGTAAACAGTTAAGCAGGTAAACTACACAATATCATCAACACAACAATATTGGTGGAAAGCGTTTATATTACTGTAAAAATATGGAAAGTACATAGAAGAGAAAGACTACAACCAAAGCTTAACGAAGTAATCCTTCTCCATCCAAGCCAATGCCATATTCTCCCAAGGAAGTGTGAGTCTCTTAATGGATGAATAGAGATCTCTCTAATATGATTTCACCAGCATGTAGACACTATAGACTTCCTCCCTTTGGAGTGGGATGGAGCTTCATTTATATAGGAATAAGTGGATAGGGTATGGATAGGGTAGGTTGAGATATGGTAAGAGAGAGATAGGGGATCCTTCCAAGAGGTTAGGAACCGAGTGCCAGCTCTCCCAAAAGGTCAGGGATAGGGATCCATGTCAGCTAGCTTCGAGAATGGGCTCGAAGAAGCTATTTTTGTCCATTAACTAGCATCTTTGCACCCTGCAAGAGAGAAAGATGCGATGTCGCAGTTTGCACGAGGGCAGCCTGCGACGACCTCTCAAAACCTAGTATGAATGAGTATGTATCTATTCTAGGTTAATGACTTAGTCAAGGAAACTTTAGGGATGTATACACTGAGTCTTATGATGGTAAGATTTAGGTGTAACAGAATTCCCCCCAAAGCATGAAGTTGTTGAAAAATTGGATAGGTGAAATGATATGATAAAAGGAATGGCAATGGTTTGTCGGACGAAGGACGCTGCTGCAGTACAACTGACTCTTAGTACACAGTCTCATATGACGTACAACATGGCTGCTGACCAATATAATGCAGATCCATGGTAGTAATGACCGACTGAACACAATCATGTCTACTAGACACAAGCGTAGATCCATGATGAGATGATAACAAAACCACAACCAATACAAATGTGGATCCATGTGATACGAATCAATACAATATCCATCACAACCTAGGTAAAACATGACTCCCCAGGGTCTTCAAGCTAAACTTGCAATGATACGAATCTATCCATGTGATTACAAATATCTTGACGTCGAACATGGTAGAAACCACTTGATTACCGGTCATTTATGTATGCCGTTAAAAAGTGCGAGGGAAATCACCCTTAATGTCAATGATCCCCAAGGTATCACAGTACATATCACCAAGCGTGAATAAATGAGATGAAGTTGAACGCAAGATGAAATCTTTCTATCAAGAGTCAATGATGTAAACTCATGTTGAAGCGAGGTAACCTTCCATTGAGGCATGCAGGGCCAAGATACTTGGTTGGTTTCTAGATTCAATCCTCGGATGATCCGTTGAAGTCGACAAGGATGAATCTGTCGAAGGAGGGCCATGATGGATTCCCCCATCATTGACACGAAACACGACAAAGGATGTGTAGAGCAGATTAGATGGTATAGTAACATGTAAGACTGACTCAGAGTATACTGACATGGAGGAAGGCGTACTGACTGCAGATAATGAGTAGTAATAATATTCTTGAACATGGGCATGACATGCCTTGGCAGTATTGGCTTGACAAGTTATGGTACCAATTACTAATGCAACTGATGATGGAAGCATTCTTTGAATGACTCAAAGGAGTGACTATACTCATGAAGTAGGTAAGACTCGAAGACAAACAGATGATCCAAGTAGAGTATGGAAATGAAAATGAGTGCCATGTTCAAGAAATGACTAGGTACTGCCACTGATAAAGGGTGTAACATAAAAGCTTTCCTTTTCCCCCATCATGAATGATGAGTGCCTCATGTGTTTTTTATGAGCTTGATGAGGGTAACCAGATGCTCAGTATATCTCATCTCGTAGATGAGTCCAATCCCAAATATTTTCTGAACCTGGGATAGGAGGGGTTCGTCCCATGACGGGACCTTCAATGTGAAAATTTAATGAGTCCATAGAAGGTAAACTCGGTCGTCATTTCATGTTTAGAGAGTCTAAAAAAAACTAAAGAAGACTCCAACGGTCCTTTTTCGTAAAGTTAGCCTCATCGCCTGAGAAAAGGGTAAAACAACGCGGAATAGGACTCTTCCAGTCATGATTGGTTGGAGCATACCTTTTTCATAAGTAGTGCCCCTTGGTCCGAAAAAGGGGTAAACTATCACCAGGGAGACGACCATTCAAATACTTCTACAAGCGTGAATGCGAAAAGTTCACTTGGTAATATTTTCGTATTTTGAGAGCCTGAAAAGAGCTTAAAGATAGACTCTCGGGGGGGTTCCTTTTCCGTAGGAGTTTAACGAGCCTGAAAAAGTGATAAATCATAACTCAGTAACTTACTCTCATGGTTTTAAGAGCACAAGAAAGAACAAAGAGTAATCTCGTCATCATATAATAATTACAATCTAACATATATAAAATAATGACAAAACATTCAAGGGATTGTTCATACCTGAAATGACCGTTATAATGTGAGAATGGCGTGAAAAGACCACTTAACAACTCCTACACACTTGAGAACTAGGTCAAAAAGTCATCCGGGTATTCAAATGTCATAAAAATGATACAAACTATAGAAAATGACCTAAAAAGCATCAAATATTTGAAAAAGAATCTTCCTTTTGTCTATAAATAGAAACAAAAAACCAAATATAGTCACCATTGTTCATTTGCCAAATTGGGGAGAAGAAGTGTCATTTGGAGCCAAAAGCTCACTTGTCGATTTCGGGAGCTGCGAGCAACCATTTCACCAGCCGTTCAGAGCAGATAAATCTAAACTTCATCCAGCACATTTCTAGTGGTTTACATTTTTTATTTAGGTTCATTTTTTTGGGTTTCGAGTTGGTTTGTGGAGGGCTATTGGATCCTCAGGTCGTCGCAGGTTTCACTTACGGGAACTGCGACAAACCTGGGTCATCGCAAATCCCGCAAAAGTGGGTTGCACTGATGTCGCACTGTCAGCAATGATGGGGTGCGATGGCGGAAACGTCCAACCCCAAACAAAAACCCATCCCAAAAGATGAACTTTCAGTTGTTGAAGTGAGTCCTAATGATGTTTAAATGCTCTTTTTGGTAGGTTAATAACGGCCAAAATGGTCTTGGAGTGGCGTGAATAAGAACATGAGATAGATGACATACAAGATGTAAATGATCTATTATGTGTGACCACACTGAGGAACTGTGGTCTCTTAAAGTTCTTCCAGATCTAGGGCATGAGGGCCCAGATTCAACTACTGACACATATGCTTTGATGTTGGGATGCGGCTCAACAGTATTTTGTGATCGATGAGCACATACTTACCATAGACATCGAAGACATCTACTTCCTGATTGGATTGTCCTGGAGGGGGGACAATGTGACTCTTACTGGATCACGGAGAAGTGATCGGACCATGGAAGACATGATCCTCCAGCACTGCACTCCTCACACTCGTGCTTCTAGTGGGAAGATTCCCATAAAAGATGTGCGAGATCGTCCGTTGTGTGCCATTCTTTTTACCATCACAAGGATAGTAGGGATCCAGGCTCCTCACTTAGCTACTAGGTCCCAGATGTTGTATGCAGAGGACTGTATGTCTCCGAAGATCTTCAACTAGTGCGAGGGACTTGTTGTGAACATTCGAGCTCAGGTGACCAAGTGTTAGCGGGGAGAGCTCAAGCAGTTCGGATACAGGTCGATAGTGATCTCGTTTCTATTGGAGTGGGTTCCCGTCTTACGCCCGCAGGTACTATTGGATGATAGGGATCCTAAGGATCCTCACATGGCTAGATGGACAGAGGTGATGGCCCGCCATGGTGGGGGCCCCATCATCGGATATGGTCCTGAGTTCTTCAGCTGGCTAGAGGGCTAGTTTCTCATGGTAGAGGACTACCCGTACAGTGGTATGGATTACAGAGATGACCCAGAATTGGTACATCCCAAGGGAGCAGTATGGGGAGACATAGGTAAGAACAATAACCCTTGTATTTTTTAGTTTTGTATATTTATGATTTTTTTTTGTTATAGTGTTGAGAAGTTAATAACATGTGTGTGCATATGTGGGCCCCATTTGACCAGTGGGAGTCTCTCTTCTTGTGAGGAGAGAGAGAGGAGAGGGAGCAGTCATGGCTCCAGCCGTACATGCTTCCATCGCAGAGATGGAGGATGTCTACGTGAATCTGAGTGGGTTGACGTTAGACGTTCCAGATCCGATAGTGGATGAGTTACCATGGCCTATTTAGGGGTAGACGGTGGGAGCGTATGCGCACTGCTTCGCAGGGTCACGAGAGCAGTTGATTGCTTCCATACTCAGCAAGCTAGAGCTGCTAGACCTAGTGGTGTACGGGCCAGGAGTTAGTCCTTATGTTGTTATTATGCATGTATTGAGAGATTAGAGGCCTCATATTTTGTACTACTCAAAGCTATGAGGCTTCATATTTTGTATAGACTCACTGAAAGCCGTTGTGCTTCAGATTTTGTACCAGCACTACTTTTTTTATTTATATATATAAAGAACATTTCTGTTAGTTTTATACATTATGAGTTTTTAAATGGATGAATGATGTGATCTTGTTTATGTGCTTGCTTATATACAATGAATGATTTACATGTTATGAATGCTTTATGAATGTATTATGTGTGTGAGATGTACCAATCCAATATGAAGTTGTCCATCGAGTCAACCATTGCATTCATGTCTTGTGGAATGTGCAGGTATTGAACAGTTTCAAAGGACCTTTCAAGAAGATGGACTCATCTATAGAGATGGAGTAAGGTAGGATCGCGGATGGTGTAGATTCAGTTAAGATGAGAGACCACTAGTTGATAATCCAAGTGGATGACAACGTGGTCCATACCTAAAGAAATAGCGTCAGTTAGGTTTCCAATGACTGCTTGATATTGTGCAACATTGTTGGTCATGAAACCTAGACACATTCCCCTTGAGCTGATGATCTCGCCAGTAGGTGAATAGAATACCTAGGCTGCCGAAGCAAGGTTGCGGGTATGCCGGCTAGCGCCGTCCGCGAATTCGTAGCAAGTTTCCATCTGCACACGTAGACAGAACATGGTATAAGAAATGAAACAAGACCTAACCACGCAAAAAATCAGAGCGTCACACCACACAAAAAACACACACACACCATGTATAGTATATACAAAAGTACTTATGCATGAAAGACTCATGCATAGTACCTCTTCAGGTAGATACCATTGTGAGGCTCACCTAAAGATATCCCATCGTAGTCTTCAAGCTCATAAGCTCCCTTCTCTAAGACACGTTTCACTACGTAAGGTCCATACCACATGGACTCAAACTTTCCTGCCACTAGATTATCGTGTTTTTGGTCGTATGTAAGGACCAAATCACCCTCATTAAATATGCAAGGTTCTATTGACTTGTTGTACTACGCTTTGATGCATCTTTTATGAGCCTCGTTGGCAAGAGAGGCATCTCGGTGAGTCTCATCGAGCTTAACTAGGTAGAGAGAGCATTATTCCTCGGCAGTAGTGTTGGGGAGAAGTTCGATGGCGAGCTTGAGGGACAGAATATCGCACTCAATAGGGAGGACCTCCTCCAATCCATACACTAGTTGGAAGGGAGTAAATCCAGTGGCGGTTTTAATGGAAGTTCGATAAGCCCATAGTGTAGATAAGAGCATGTTATGCCAATTAGACTTTTGCATACCCACCATGCGTTGGACCATGGTTTTCAAGACCTTGTTGATGGCCTCTACTTGTCCGTTTGACCGTGGGTAGTATGGTGTTCAGTTTTCATGGAGAAAAACCAATCTATCACTCAACTTGTAAACCATGTGGTTCACAAAGTGAGAACCATGATCGGTAACTATCGCTTGAGGAACTCCAAACCACGCAATTACATGATAAAACATGAAGATTGCGGCAGTCTTTCCTTCGTTCGTGTATGTAGGCATTGCCTCGGCCCACTTTGTAAAGTAGTTCATAGCTACAATGACATAACTATGCCCCCTGGCTGAGGTAGGCTTACAATGCATGAAGTCAATACCCCATTTAGCGAAGGGGCCAACGACAATAACCGGGTGTAAAGGGGCGGGATGGGTGCGCTTTTTCATATGAAAATGTTGACATGGAGAACATTTTTTTACGGCCTCGATACAATCTTTGAAGATAGACGGCCAATAATATTCTATGCGTAGAATCTTCTGGGTTGTAGCCATCCCAAACAGATGACCTCCACAAGCCCCAGCGTGACAGTCATTTAGGACGTGTTCAGCCTCGTAATGAGTCAGACAATTTCAAAGAATGGAATCGATGCCATGATGGTGCAAAGTATCATTGATAATCATGTAATACTTCGTAAGGTGGCATATTTGACGATAGTCGTCGCGAGACAATTGAAGGATGGAACATTGGGTTTGAATATACAAAGTGATATATCCATACCATGGATTAGACGTATTGATAAGAAACAACGACTCATCTGGAAAAGAGTCATTGGGATCATATTCTACATCAACACGGGGAAGGTCGCAGATGAGCTCAGCAAACACCAAAGACTTTTTAGACTTAGCCTTTTCGAAAAGAAGATCAAATTCTTGTAGTATCACGATCTAGCGTGAATACTTGCCCCCAATTACTTGGCGTGTTAGAACGTGGTACATGGGCTTCGAATCAGCGATGATGGTGGTGGTGCGAAGAAAAATGTAATGTCAAAAATTTTGTACGGCAATGACTACCACGAGAGCGAGCTTCTCGACATCTGAATAGAGAGTTTCAGTGTCGATAAGACCTTTACTGGCGTAGTATATCACATGTTCTTGGGCATTTTGGTCTTCCTGCACCAAAACCATGGTGATAGTGGTGTCGGAAGTAGTGAGGTATAGAATGCAATCTTGATAGTAATTCGGCGGTTGGAGCACAGGGGCATGTGTGATGTCATGTTTCAAACTATCAAAAGATTGTTGATCTTGGTCAACCCGAATGAATGGGATGTCCTTTTTCATCAATCTCATGTAACCCTGTGTCTTTTGCGCGAAATTGCAAACAAAACGCCTTAAATAAGTTGCTCTTCCTTGTAGACTCTGAAGTTCTGTAATATTGGTTGGAGGTGGAAGAGCGACGATGGCTTCCACCTTCATGGGATCAATTTGGATCCCATCTTTCGAGACGATAAACCCTAAGAGGCATATAGAATTGACACAAAAAATACACTTATGAGGATTCAGACGGATATTGTACCATTTGCATCTAAGGAAAACAACCGTCAGATGGTCTATGTGGAACTCACGCTGCTTCGAATGGGTAGGGAGATTGTCCAAGTAGGGTTCCACAAAGTCCTCCACATCATGGAAGGTGTACGACATGCCCCACTGGAATGTGGCACCAGCGTTTTTAAGACCAAATGGATGTTTGTGGTAAGCAAACGTTCCCCAAGGGTAGATGAATGCAGTCTTGTGTTGTTCGGTGGGGTGGATCTCAATCTAGTTGTACCCGAAAAATCCATCCATAAATGAGAAAATGACACTTCCGGAACAATTGTCGATAATCTGGTCAATAAAGGGAGTCGGGTAGTTGTCCTTAGGACAAGCTTTGTTGAGATCCAGATAATCGACGCAAACGTGAATGGTACCCTGCTTTTTTGTAACAGGGACAATGTTTGAGACCCATTCTATCAATGGGCTAGGGTAAATGAAGCTGGCCTTCAAGAGTTTCTCAATCTCTGCCTTGATTGCCGCAGTCTTCCGAGGGTGTACCGGTCGTAGCTTTTGGTGAACAGGTTTGACGTCGGGATAGGTTTTGATCTCGTGTAAAACAATGGTGGGGTCTATCCCAGGCATCTCCTCGTAGGTCCAAGTGAAAACGTCTTGGAATCGCTTGAATAAGGCCATATAAGCGATGACTTCTTCAGGGGAAAACTTCTGACCTAACTGGATGTGTTCCACTACACCAGTAGTAACCGAAATGTCTATCGAAGTGGTAGGTTCAATGTTGGCTAAGTTGCCTTCAGAGTCCATTTGACATGTAAGTATTGAGGAATGAGACCCGTAGTAGACATCCGAAATAAAGATGGTGCTAATGTTGTTCTCCATAGTATCCCAAATGGGAAGGAAAGACGAATGATGATGGAGGTCTTCCCACAGAGGATCATCTGCACTCATGATTTCCATAATGGACTCGTCATAATGAAAATTCTGTAGCATGGGGTCGGATGATGTCCATTGCAGAGGACATGAGGTGGAGGTCACAACTAAGTGGTCCTCCGGTGCTGACTGGATAGCCTTGTATGTGAGTTCAGCGGGTGACAGAGGCATAGTGTCTCCAATCAGGTGTGTCGTGGCTTCATCAAGTACAAGCCATGAATCAGTGGAGTTGGGAATAGATGAGATCTGTGAGGAGATCATGTTCACAGTGGCAACATGATTTAGGGGATCTGAAGTAGGAAAGATGCCCATAAGGGATGAGTCCTTAAGGAGTCCGACCCCCACGCTCTCATACTGATGCAAAGATTGTCCAATTGATGGAACGTTATCTCCCCGGTGAGTAGCGGTGTCAGGTGTGCAGAAATCCAGTTGGTCGACTGTGACAATTCGACCTTGATGGGGAAATTGTACTATGCAAAAGACAGATGATGCGATCGTAGTCATGGCGTAAAACCAATTACGACCAAGCAAAATGTTATAAACTGACGGGGAAGCGACCACTTCCACATTAATGGTTGCTATCTTGCCCCCCATATTGACTGCTAAAGCTTGTAGCAGCCCATGAGGTTGAAAGCCACATCCATCGAATGCTCTCAAGGTGGTAGGAGAATGGTTCAACTCGGGAGAACCAATGGCTCTCCAGCATGAGATCGAAATGACGGAAGTAGAGGCACCTTCGTCTAAAACGATACCAATGGATTGTCTTCCCGGCAATGTTTGTGGAAACTTGAAATGCCAACTGATGGGAGAGCCTCAGTTTAAAGTATTCCATTTGGAACATGATGGTGTTCGATGAATCCAGGTCAAATGCATTGATGGCAGTGAGGAGAGTCTTGCGCCGATTAGGACAGTTTTGCAAGACCTTGAGCGTCGACATAACACAAGGAGCTTGTGCTAGGTTCTCTACAATGTTGTAGCTTTGAGAAACACGAGCATTGGGATTGAAAACCAATTTTCTAACCGTGCTCTTGGGTGGATGCTGTTAAATTTTGAGCATTAATTCATTATACTCTAGGATCTTTGATGAGAGAATAACATATACAGTATATCAATGCATGACAATCACAATATGACAAGCATCACAAGAATCAAAAGCATAAGAGACAAGAGACACAGAGTTTCCATGGGAAAACCCTAAGGTGAAAAACCCCACAACTTCCTCAGAGATAGAGAGAGCAATGGCTCAACCAAAATACAACCAAATAACACTGAGATAGTCTCCTAGCAGATGATCCTCCTCTTCCTCACTAGTGTGCCACTTCTGAGAGTGAGAGTGAGTTACTTTTCCGAGTGAGTAAAATAGAGATCTCCTATCTCTATTTATACTCACCTTTTTTCCCAGTGACCTTATGGGGCCGACTTGTCTAGTTAGATACATCCACATTATATTATATATAATTCTGGGCCAACCCCATATGGTGGTCTAATAACCCATCGGCAAGTACGCACACTTGCGACACTTGTCAATCCACATGACGACACTTCCTTATAGAGGAATAACACATCTCTTATAAGGGTACAATAAATATATATAAAATACATAGATGAAATACATTCCGAAGTTACATATACATCAACACTCCCTCTTAAATAGGAAGGTATTTCTTGACACAGATCTGCTAGACAAGTCTTCTTCTCTGGATCATCGTCATCATCATCATCACTGCTGCTGCTATCTCAACCAATCTCTGACTCTACTCATCACAGGAAGTTCTACAGAGCCAGTCCTTTTTCATACTGGATGTAGGCCCACCACCTGCAGGTCTTCATCATCACTGGCCATACTGTGGAATCCTAAGGACTTATTATGTGCATCACAAAACCTCGAAAGAGCATCCCAGGCTGTTACGAGCACACAGCTCTACCTATAGGATCTCCCAGGGCAACGAATTACATGTGACCTCACCACAAAACCTCGTAAGAGCATCCCAGGCTGTTATGAGCACACAGCTCTACATATAGGATCTCTCAGGGAAACGAATTACATGTGGTCATGGCAGAACCTCGCAAGAGAATCCTAGGGTTGATTATGGCACACATCCCAACCTATCGGATCTCCGAGGGAACCGAATTATATGCCATAGGACAAAACCTCGAAAGAGCATCTGCCAGATATCCCAGGGCACCGAATTACATGCCATAGGAAAAACCTCGAAAGACTATCTGCAAATCTCCCAGGGCATCGAATTATATGTCCTTCTAGAGAAAAACCTTGAAAGAGCATTTGCCAGATATCCCAGGGCACCGAATTACATGCCATAGGAAAAACCTCGAAAGATTATCTGCAAATCTCCCAGGGCACCGGATTACATGCTCATCTGCACAACCTGATCCACGGACATAGAGTATCAACCTGATACTCATCATACATCATCCTGATGTACCCATGATCATCCTGATCATCATCACTGCAACATCCTGCTGCATGTCATCTGGAGCAACATCCTGAAGCTCATCATCCATGATCATCCTGATCATCATCACTGCAACATCCTGCAGCTCGTCATCCATGATCATCCTGATCATACAATGCATCTACCTGATGCATACCAAGTATCTACCTGATACATATCATCATACATGATCCTCCTGATCATACAATGTATCCACCTAATACACATAGAAATACATGATACATATCACCATACATGATCCACCTGATCATACAATGTATCCTCCTCATACATATACAGATACATGGTTCAAGCATCCAACATGATGCATATACAAAAATACATACACATGATCAAACTGATCATATCCAGCATCCAACATGATGTGTACATATAAATGATCCAACTAATCATATCCAGCATCCAACATGATGCGTACATACATACATAAAAATGATCCAACTGATCATATCTAGCATCCAACATGATGCATACATACATACATAAAAATGATCCAACTGATCATATCCAAGCAGAAACCAGAACATCATCCTGATGCTCATTATCCAACGCTTACATCCACAACCATGTGAAGGATCCTCCTTCCAACATGCTTGGAATGGCTTCTGCAAATGTGTCCATCACTTATTCCTCGAAGTGTCCTCGATCTGAAGAACGCCAAGCCTCTCTCTAAAGTATTCGAACTTCACCCTGGCTAGTGGCTTCATCAGCACATCTGCAATCTGCTTGTCTGTTGCAACATACAGGAGCTTTACAACTTCTCTCTGCACCATATCCCTGATATAGTGATATTTGATCTCTATGTGTTTCGACCTGTCATGAAACACTGGGTTCTCGGACAGCTTCACACAACTCTGGTTATCACAGAAGATACCAATAGCCTCCAACGGAAGATCAAATAACTCAGACAGTAGCTTCCGCAGCCATACTGCCTCACAACTAGCTGAACAGGCTGCAACATACTCAGCCTCAGCTATACTCAGTGCTACGCAGGACTACTTCCTGCTGAACCAAGGGATCACACCTGATCCCATACTGAAGCAGTACCCAGATGTGCTCTTCCTATCTGCAGCACTGCCAGCCCAATCTGCATCAACATAACCCTGCAGGTTAAACTTTTGATTCACTTCATACTTGAGCCCATAATCCAATGTACCCTTCAGGTACCTCAGAACATGCTTTACAGCAACTAGGTGAACACTCCTCGGATCCATCAGGATTTGGCTCAATGTGTTCACAGCAAAGCAAATGTTTGGTCTTGTGTTCATCAGGTACATCAAGGACCCAATCATCTGATGATACATAGAGACATCAACTGGCTCAGATGAAGCATCATATAGAAGCTTCAGATTCGATGCCATAGGTGTGGCCATGGCCTTGCAATCCATCATCCCAAATCTCTTCAGGATATCTACTATGTACTTCCCTTGACCAAGGAAGATCCCACCTGTACTCTGCCACACCTCCATACCTAGGAAATAGTGCATCATTCCCAAATATTTCATATCGAATTCAGCAGCAAGCTTCCTCTTGGTATCTGCAATCAGTCTGTCATCTCCTGTTACAAATAAATCATCCACATACAGGAGTAGAATCACAGGATTCCCTTCCTCAACCTTGTAGTAAAGGTTGGAATCCACTTTACTCTTGGTAAAGCCCAAACTAGATAGGAAACTGTCCATCCTACCATACCAAGTTCTGGGAGCTTGCTTCAAGCCATACAAGGATTTCTTCAATCTGCATACACATGTGGTTCCTTGTCAAGTCTTGGGACTCCATCCCAAATATCTTCTTCATGATCGACGGATCATGGTATTCCATTTCTTCATCCCAGATCCTGGGAACTTCAATATCTTCAATATCTTCAATAGATATCTTTGTTGCTGGAACAAATGTTGTGGTCCTTTTTGTAGGTGAAGATATACGGTCTTTCCTACAAAACAAGTTAAATTGCATGATTAGAAACATCTCATAATTTTTAGAACAAATTCTTTACACATAAAGAAATATGTCATGCAGTCATGTAGTTATCTTAGCCAATGCTTCAATACAACATGTATCCATGTTCCACAACTTTCTAGATGCCTTCCAGTCTCTACCAGAACATTGCTAAGAGTTTGCACTACTACCAACATGTCAGCAAAGAGGTTTCATTCTAGATAAGTAGCACTGGAATGTTGTACAGTGCCATAGGCCACTTACCCATCACATGCATATTAGTAGTATACTGTTCATTAATGCAATCATTCTAATATGCACAATACATCTCCTAAGTCTAGGAACATAAGCATAATATTATTTAAACAAACAAAATAGGCAAGAAATTATAATTGAAATATTTATCTTTGTTTGTTTGTTGGGTGGACTCCCTCTGAGTCTTTGCTTCCTGGCAGGAGCTGCTGAAGTAGCTTCTTCTACACCTTTCTATTGTGGAATGTAGGGAGATGGTCAGCTCCCTCTGAAAATCTGCATCCTTGCAGGAGCTGCTGGAGTGTGCTCCCTCTTGATCTTTGCTTCCTGGATTACCTGTCCTTGAACCTATATTCATCCTTGCTAACATCAATCTTCTTGAACCCATAAAAGACCTCTTCTAGTGTCTTGTTGTCCAACATCTTGTGGGGTGTTCTTTTCTGCACATATACAGCTGTTCTAGCTGCTTCTGCCCATAGATGCATAGGTAGATCCTGGTCATGCAACATTTCCCTTGCTGCTTCCATGACTGTTCTGTTCTTCCTTTTTGCAACTCCATTCTGTTGAGGATTATAAGAAGTAGTCAACTCCCTCTTAATCCCTGAATCACTACAAAGCTTCTTGAAGTCACCTGAGGTGAATTCTCCACCATTGTCAGATCTGAATGTTTTGATCTTCTTGTCAGTTTGATTCTCCATCAAGGTTTTGAATTCCTTTAATTTATCAAGTACCTCATCTTGGCTCTTCAAGAAGTATACCCAAGTCTTCCTGGAGAAGTCATCAATAAATGAGACATAGTAATCATACCCACTCAGGGAACTGGATGACATAGGGCCACATACATCTGAGTGGATGATTTCCAGGATGTCTTTTGCCTTGCTTTCACTGCTTGGGAAAGCCTTCTTAATGTTCTTACCTTTTGCACATCCTTTGCAAACACCTTCATATTTGGTCTTGATTTCAGGAAGACCTTCTACTGCCTTGCTTGCAATTGGAAGTGCTCTATAGTGCATATGAGCAAGTCTCCTATGCCAAATTTCACTTGGCTCCATGGATTCATGCACCATGGCATGTTCAGGTTGTCCCTTCAATTTATACAATCCTCCCTCTTTCTCTCCAATCACTACTGCATCATCTATGTTCTTTCCCTTTGGCCACATTAGGACTTGGCCATCCACAAATGCAACCCTCATACCTTTTGCATCCAATGCAGAGATGGAGAGTAATTTCTTCTTGAGCCCAGGTACATAAAGGACTTCTTTCATCTTCAAAGATTTTCCAGAATCTAGGTTGTAGGAGGCTTCACCACTTCCTTTGACTGGGTATTGATAATCATCCCCAAGTTTCACCTTATGGGGTGATCCATGTTCAGATAGGTTCAAAAAAGATTCCTTAAACCCAGTCATCTGTTTGGAAGCCCCACTATCAATCAACCAATCATTACAACCATGGGAGATAGTACCTGTGAGAGCAGAGATCAGAACATACTCTTCTTCACTTGATGAGTCATCATCACTATCACTTTATGCCCTAGCCTTCTTCTTACTGGAGTTGTTGTTATTATCCCTTTTGTTCTTGGGACAATCTGAAGCAAAGCGACCCTTCTCATTGCATGTGAAGCATCTTAGGTCCTTCTTACTCTTTTGATGGGATCTATTGTGGTGAGAGTGCTCCTTCTTGGTTTTGCTTCTTTTGATGTGAGATGCAAGAGCTTGATCTTCACCTCCCATCTTTTCCTCACGAGCTATAAGTTTTTCTTCTTCTTGAGAACATTCTTCCTGCAATCTGTTGAAGGAGATCAACTTCTTCCTTGCACAAATTCCTTGAATGAAGGAATCCCATGACCTGGGTAGGAAATTTAGAGTGGTCATCACCACTTCACCATTCTCCACCATTTCATCTACTGCTTCTAGTTGTTCCTTGATCTGGGAGACCCTTGAAAAATAATACTGAATGGTTTCTCCATTCTGAAACTTCACTCCTTTCAATTGGTTCCGCAGGGTCATATTCTGATTTATGTTCTTTCCTTCAAATAGCTTGGTCAAAGATTCAAACATCTCCTTGGGTGTCTTAAGAGAAGACACATGGGGTATGAGATGGTCTTTGATAGAATCAGCAATGATTCTCTTTGCCTTGACCAAGTTCTTCTTATGCAATACCTTGGCCTCTTCATCCTCTGGGATAGGGATGTCTTCTTTCACATAAGAGTCCAACTCATTTTCTTCTAGGATTAATCCAATCCTATACTTCCAGGCTCGGAAGTTATCAACCCCTTCAAGCTTATCCTCAAGCTTGGTGTGGAGAGACATCTTAAAGAGTACTTCAAATGGAAATAGAAAATATTTAGGTCTTACCACTTGAAATGCTGAAAACTGGATCTGGTCCTGGATTAGGGTTTGTCAGAGAAACCCTAAAAATTCAAAATGTGAATTTCAAATTTCTGAAAGGATAGAAAGATGCGCTTTGATGAGCTGATCAGCCTGGTGCATTCAAAATTTGAGATCAGCAAAGTCCTGCCCTTCAGAATTGCCTTTTTGTCCTCCCGGGTTCACTGGAGAGAGCCCTGAATTAGGGTTTGAGTTTCCCGGAGATCTACCCTGCCAAAAATCTCAATCCAAAGCTCTAACCTTTGATTTTTGCAAGGAGATTCCAGCTGTGTCTTTAGATTCCAGAAATTCCTATTTTTGTGGAAACCTTAAGTTTTAGGGCCAAATCTGAAAATGCTCGGAACTGAATTCTGATTGGACAGATAGATGCAACCTGATGAGTAGAGTCAATCTACTATACTGATTTTCAAAAATCTGTGGAGAGAAACACAATAAACAAGGATATCAAGCTTCCGTCACTGCAAAATGTCTTCTTCTCAGGTTAGCTCTGATACCATGTTAAATTTTGAGCATTAGTTCATTATACTCTAGGATCTTTGTTGAGAGAATAACATATGCAGTATATCAATGCATGACAATCACAATATGACAAGCATCACAAGAATCAAAAGCATAAGAGACAAGAGACACAGAGTTTCCATGGGGAAAACCCTAAGGTGAAAAACCCCACAACTTCCTTAGAGATAGAGAGAGAAATAGCTCAACCAAAATACAACCAAATAACACTGAGATACTCTCCTAGCAGATGATCCTCTTCTTCCTCACTAGTGCGCCACTTCTGAGAGTGAGAGTGAGTTACTTTTTTGAGTGAGTAAAATAGAGATCTCCTATCTCTATTTATACTCACCTTTTTTCCTAGTGACCTTATGGGGCCGACTTGTCTAGTTAGATACATCCACATTATATTATATATAATTCCGGCCCGACCCCATATGGTGGTCTAATAACCCATCGGCAAGTACACACACTTGCGACACTTGTCAATCCACATGACGACACTTCCTTATAGAGGAATAACACATCTCTTATAAGGGTACAATAAATATATATAAAATACACAGATGAAATACATTCCGAAGTTACATATACATCAACAGATGCAACACTGACTCAAAAGAGGGATTCTCAATGGTAAGAGGAGCAGCCGGTATGGTGACGTTAGGAATCGAAGTGGAAGCTTTTTCAGTATTACTTCCAACAGGTTCCTTTGCCGGAACAGAGTCATATGAATGAGAATGGGTGTTCAAGTTGATGGTCTCGCTACGCATCATGAGAACATGTGTGGTGGTGGATGCTTCTCCTTGGGAAGGAGACGTGTGAGTAATCAACTGCTGATTTTGAGCAGGGAAGGGATCATTGAGGACTACGGGTGTGGGTTTTCCCTTGAGAAAATTTTGAACTTCATCTCTATGGGGACACTCTTTAGAAAAGTGGTCATCACCACACAGTAGACAAGGATGCTTTAACTTCCTTTTTTGTTTGGTGTCATCAGGGGTGCTCTTATGTTCCTACTGGGTGGAATATTTCTTGGGTTTCCCTTTTCTTCTTCTTCTTACCACTAGACTTTTGAGGTGAAGCTGATGAAACAGATTTCACTTCTTTAGTGAAAGCATGAGTGGATGATTTGGTAGTTCTGTGACCAACCTGTGTTGGTGATGGGGAGGAACCTTGGGGGTTCGATGAACCAACAGCTTGAGAAGAAGGCTAGGTGTTAAGGGATCCAATGATGCCATGAGCTTGGTGTCCCTTGGGTGGTTTCGCGGGGTCGTACGTGTTATGGGGTGTGCCAGGAAGAATATAAAACAGCGTGCTGGATTGAGCATAGACTAAGTCTAGTAAGTGGGCACGAGCGATGGCTTGTTCCTCAGTGACAATGCCTCCCATGGAAACATCTCATGCTATGGTAGGGATGAGAGACTTTGTAAACCAATATGCTAGGAGTTGATATGGAATAGGAGCCTTAATGAGACGTTGTCCCCTCCGCCACTCATGTCTATGATCTGAGATATGAGTGGTAGTATTTTGACAGAGCGAGGTTAAAAGATCTGTACCAGTTTCATTCCGTATAGGCAGCTGGAAATGAGTCAAAAAATTCATAGTATGAGAACCAAAATCGGGAAAAGAATGGGGGTGGTAGTTCAATATACCACTTGGGAGCCGAACTAGTGAGATTCTGTTGAAATAACGTAAGACAGATCGAGTCGTCCATCAAGGGGTTGGATGAACACCACAAGTGGTATGTCATCACGTGGTTTTTTGGATCCTCACCCAGCTTGCCATCAAATTTTGGGATATCTAATGGAAGTTTCACCAGAATGGGTGGCCAATTAGTTCCGTGGTAGATGGGGTCGTTGGTCAAGCGAGACAGATCGGGTAGGTCCAAAGTGGCCAAAAAGGGCACCTGCAGATTAGGTTGCGGGTACTGATAGTATTAATAAGGCGTGTAAGGGCCAACAGGACCTTGTATCGACTTACCATAGGGTGTTCCAGGAGGCAACTGGCCATAGGGGTACGGGCCGCCCGGACCAAATGTAGGTCCGTCGCCATACTAAGGTGGTCCATTACCTTAATAAGGTGGCCAATTGACACAAGGTGGGGTCCTGCCTCCGCCTCCGGGAGGGGGTGGGCCACCTCCAAATGGTGGGGATTCGCCACCACAACCAGGGTAGGATGGTTCGCCACCGCCTCCGTCGGGAGGAGGTGGTGGTCTGCTACCACTGTCGGAATAAGGTGGGCCTCCACCACCTCCATCAGAAGGGGATGGTGGGCCATCGTCGATGCCAGAAGGGTAAGGTCCTCCACCGCCACCTCCACCATAGTAGGGTGGCATTCCACCACCACCACCATGATGGGATGGGCCTCCACCACCACCACCGAGATGGGATGGACCTCCACCACCACCACTAGGATGGGATGGTCCTCCACCACCACCAGGGGGGGTGGGCCATGATGGCCGAAATGAGGTGGTCCTCCGCTGGAAGGTAGAGGTCCACCTGTAAGTAGGGGTCCATGGGGGTGGAGGGACTTGAAGGACTGTAAGTAGGGGTCCATGTTGTAAAAATTTTTGCTGTACCCATATAGTGTAAGGATTTTCGGGGTAGGGTACCTCATAGAGTGCATTTCAGAGATTAAGTTGACCCGGCACAGGGTTAAGATGACCTGGATACGCTTGACTCGATGGTGGTTGAATTATGTTGGATGGTCCCACAACATGGGATAGTCTTGTAGTGGAAGGTCCAGGAGGTAAGGAGTTTCCAATGGGAAGGCCAATGGGAACTCCTACCATGGTATTATGGTTAAGAGATGGGGGTTTCCCCCCAGCAACAACTTGCAGACCACTCAGTAAAGGTTGACCCAACACTGGTTGTTGATTATTCATCGTAGAATTACTATTACCTGTAAAAAGGGTAGGGGGTAAAGAGTATCCTCCCCTTGAATTTTGGGGTGGGGGAGGAGCAGGTGACGTAACCGTGGTGGTTACAAGCATGTTGGACTGCTGCCCTTCATCAAGTTGGGAAGTAGGGCTGTGCTCATGTGACGATTTCCCAGTCTCACTGATGGTCAGGTTGTGGATGGATGCTTCTGGTGAATCAAAAGATACCATGTGAATAAGGATTTCTCTAAACCTGGACCTATATTCCAGATGTTTTCATCGAGCTTCATCATCCAAGGAACATAAATGATCCAAGCGTGCATGAAGAGGTGCGAAAAGCTCGGTAAAACTAGGCCAGTTAGTTGGTGGAGTGCCTTCTGGAGTGGTCCTGTTAGGCAGGGATGCAACGAGAAAATGGGCCACTAGGTGGCCTAGAGAAGATGTCCAATAAGCCGCTGAAAGATCAACAACTGTTGAAGGGCCATCCTAGGGTGAATTTATCCATTCCAATGATCTAGGCTCTCCTAGGAAAATGGGAGGTAGGTCTTGTGAAGTAGAAGTTTGCGCTTCTTCACCCTACAGGGGATGAGAGGCAGGTGAATCTGGAGGAAACATATGTGCTCCAACATTCAATGTGGGGTTTTTCACTTCAGGTGACACGATCGTAGCTTGTGGTTCCATTCTTACACTCGAAATTACCTCCTGGTTAAGGGGATATTCGGGTGGAAAGTTCTGAATCCTACAGGACCTTCTCCAAGGAAAGTCAACCAGAGTGATTGAAACAAAATTTTCTCCTAAGGCAAGCTAAACAAAAGAAAAGAATACTAGACAAACCCTACACAAACTAAGGCCACAAGAAAAATTATGTTATAAGAGTGGATTCAAAGGTCTGGAACCTCACAGGATTGTCAAGGCTTTGCAAATCGCTATATACTGCAGGGTCCAATAGTAAAACACGACAAGGAGGATTGGGACCGTACCCTTGCCTAAATACCCGATTACCTGGACGGTACATGCGTAGTAATCTCCCCGAGTGCTGTTCTCGGTGTATTGCTCTACCAAGATGGCCAAAAGGTTAACTCAGTTGGTCCCAGGAATCCTAATGGTGTCTCCCAATATACGCAAGGTATGTGGGAGCTCAAATCTATAGTGGTGTTGTCTAATGCACAACCGTACGACATGAGACCTTCCTATATACTACTGAGTATGTGAAACACCTTTTGATATACGCCAAGTACTTAAGGGACTTGGTGGGTACGTGAAAGAGCTTCGATATATCGATAAGTACATGGAAGAATACAATACCCCCAGAATACAGTGATGGAAAATAATGACAGCTGCCATGCTTAATGATGCTGGAACACGTCTCTAACTTACACACAAGTTACTAAAATTTTTACCCTAGTTCTACCATTATTTTTATCTGTATGGTTAGGTGAATGCATGAGGTGAGTACATAATCGGAAACATAATGCAGGCCCTAACTACATGCAAAAAGTATACTTTTCTTTTGATGAATTCTATGTACGGGAGGGAGAAATTTCTTTCCAATGGTTTTACCAAAGCAACACAATGCAATACAATCCCAAATATACCGAAAAATGATTATGAAGTATTCTTTTCCTTTTCAAGCAAAACACAAAAATAACACAACACTACTAAGCCAAATCAAAACATATTTTTTCTTTTTCTTTTATCTTTTCAAAATGAAAATGATACTAAGTGATGAAAAGAGAGAGTTTCTAAATAGAGTATGCAAGCTTTTCACTTTCACTACAATGGCCTAAAAGCGCAAAAACCAAAAGATACATGTAACTTTCCAAGCATGGAACTACTTTTGCAAAACTTGACATCTATTCGAATTTTTCAAGAAAATGAGCAACTCATAATTCGTGAAAAACACAAATAATTCAATTTTCCTTCAACTTTCCAAAAAGATCTACAAATGAGACATTCCAATGCATGTACGATTCTTCAAATGAGCTTGAAAATTGATGGCAATAAAGTACTTTTGATCTTTCAATGGATGTATCAAACTAACAATTTGATAACAACAATGCTTTTAAACATAATTACTGAAATGAAAAGATTACTTGCAGCACTCCAATAACTCAGAAAATCTCAAGAAAAGACAAGCACTCAATGGACTGAAAGTACACACAAACACTCAAAATCAATCAGTAACAAGCAGCACTAAAGCAAGCAAAGCTCACATAAATGTATGCAAAGGAGGTCCGGAAACCAATCCAATACAATGACTACATTTGGGAAGGAGAGGAGGGAATGCAAGGGTGAGTGGATGCAGGTGGGGGAGACCAAAGTGTCCACCACTACTAAATCTCAAACTTGTCCAAGATGGAACTCAAAACAACTCCAAATAAAACCAAACAACTCAATCACACAAATCAAAATGGGCTCTCTAACTAGATCTTGCAGTACAGAGGGAGTTTGCACATCAAACCAAAACTCAAAAAGAAGAATGGAGAAGGGATGCATGTATGGCAATTTTGACAAATCGGCACAGTCTGTCTTTGTACACAGTACAACGTCGCAGTTTACCAATCCACGAGAAGTGCAACGGTGTCACAGTAGACCAATGAAAATGTTGCGACGATAGACAAATAGACAAAGAACATAGATAAAAAATGACACAGTGTCGCTCTGAGTCCACTAACCAGGTGCGACAGGCGAGATCTGAGTTGAAAAAATGAATAAATCTCCAAACAAACATCAATGAAATGGTTTGAAAATGAGAAGTACAAACTCAAAGGAAGGTAATCAAACTCTTCAAAGTGAATATCTGATGGTGAAACCAGTTTAAGAAGCAAATGACAAATAAAATGGCCTGTAACAAGAAATCAACCGAAAATGACATTCAAATTGAAAACTACAATACAATGATCTTCCCCAATATGGTCGCCAGATTTGTTTGACGGACAATCCACTCGAGTGGACGCGAGCCGGATCTCCCTAGCTCAATGTGAGTCTAGAAAAAATAGAACAGAACATAAACCACTTTCCTAGATCTAGTTAAGGATCAAGTAATCGGATGTCTTACCTTAAGTTTGTAGCCCTTTCTCCTGGATGTTGTTCCATGCCTCATGGTCGTCAGATCTCAGCTGCAAGACCTGTCAAGACACATAGAACAGTACAAACAAGTAAAAAGCATCTAAACGATAACAGATCGAAGTAAACAGTTAAGCAGGTAAACTACACAATATCATCAACATAACAATATTGGTGGAAAGCGTTTATATTACTGTAAAAATAGGGAAAGTACATAGAAGAGAAAGACTACAACTAGAGCTTAACAAAGTAATCCTTCTCCATCCAAGCCAATGCCATATCCTCCCAAGGAAGCGCAAGTCTCTCAATGGATGAGTAGAGATCTCTCTAATATGATTTCACCAGCATGTAGACACTATAGACTTCCTCCCTTTGGAGTGGGATGGAGCTTCATTTATATAGGACTTAGTGGATAGGGTAGGTTGATATATGGTAGGAGAGAGATAGGGGATCCTTCCAATAGGTTAGGAACCGAGTGCCAGCTCTCCCAAAAGGTCAGGGATAGGGATCCATGTCAGCTAGCTTCGAGAATGGTCTCGAAGAAGCTATTTTTGTCCATCAACTGACATCATCACACCCTGCAAGAGAGCAAGATGCAACCTCAACGACCTCTCAAAACCTAGTATGAATGAGTATGTATCTCTTCTAGGTTGATGACTTAATCAAGGAAACTTTAGGGATGCATACACTGAGTTTTATGATGGTAAGATTTAGGTGTAACACACCCATCTGAATCAGTTTGTCTTGTTCTTGGATGAGAGATTCAGTGAATTCATATAAGGAAGGAATTTTCCAGTTGGGGATTGAAAATATCCCAGAATGGAAGGTAGAAACAAATATTCAAAATTTCGCACCAAGATTTCTTAAGATGTATAGCACCATATACTCATCCTTCTTCTTAATTCCACATTGTTTGCATTGCATAACCAAGGATTTTAATTTTGAAAATAGCTGTTGTATGGCTTCAAAATTGTTGGGTTGAAGAGAAATTAATTCATTCTCTAGAATTTGTCCTCTCAGCTCATCTTGCTTGCCGAAGAGAGTCTCAAGATTCAATCAAATTCTCTTTTGGATCCTTCAATCCATCAAGGTGGAAGAGAAAATATCTGGAAATATGAATACACATGAAACCAAACGCTTCATCTAATCTATTCAGGTACTTGGATTTCTCAATAGCTACCTAAGGTTCGACCTCCTTTCCCATTTTGACCCTGTATAAACTCTTGTTGTGCAACACCATTTTCATATCAGCCCTCCAATCAATATAATTGAAGGGTGTCAGGATCCTTGGAGACAAAGGAACATTCGAATTATCCATGTGAAACTGTTGGAGCGAATACAAACTGAAAATGTTGCTACTGTTGCACTGAAAAAAATTCAAAATCCTGCAAAACAACTCTTAATTTTGGAGATAAACTTCTACTGAGCATTGCTTTAGGACAATAGGAAATTTTATCTAGTTCCTTCACAACTGGCTAGTTCTCAAAGGATTTCTCCAATGAATTCAATGCAATGGCATTAGGATTTGTTGTGGAAATCTAGAGGCTTCTGGTGCACTACTGGAAGCAGATTCTCAACCTACGCTCTCTGATTTCTAATACCATGTGAAATTATAGAACACAGTATATCATAGTTCTGAGAATTCCTCCCAGTGAAAAGAATTAGCAAAAAGGATGAGTTGCAGTGAAATGAGCAGTAAATTATTGATGCATTGGAAATCAGATAGAAACAAAAATGTGTGTTATGATCCATTAATCAGTATAGTCAACATATATGTTACAATGGATATAATTCGAATCCATGTCAGTCTAGCATAAGAATTGTCACCACTAGAGTGCTCTGGAACTCCCAAACTCAACTCAACTCAACCAAAACATAGTTAATTGAAGCTACTATCAGTTAACTAACCAAGGAGGGTGAAATTGTGAGTTTGTCATGCAAATAAATCAGAAAAGGGTGCATTAGATCACAATCAATGGTGATTGGAGCTCAAACCCCCAATTAGAGTCAGGAACTTAGGTGTAACTCAGTTGGACTGAAATGAATCCCTGAGTTAGCTCCTATAATGTAGTGAACTGACTCGGGTGGTCCTAAAATCATGCATGCAGGGTGCATTAGGTGGATAATGAGTCCTAGATGAAATCTACAAACCACTAAGGGTAAAATAACATAATCAACTACTAGGAAAAGGTAAATAATGCTAAGTAGGACAAAGATGGAGTATTAATTATCCTAAAATATTGTTGATACTGAACTTGAAGGTTATGAATGGTCTTTCAAACACATCAATCACACATATGTTAAAGTACATGTGATATATTCCATCACATATATATGATCATGATAAAGCTTATCATTTTTCCTCTAATAATTTTATTGTTAATTCATAAGTAAAATTAATAGGGATGAAATATGTTTCATTAATATTCTTTATATATTATATTAACTAGTTTTTTTTTAATTTGTTGTAGCTTGATAGCTTAATTTTTGTTATCACCATCAAATATTTTACCTCGCACATACTGAGATTTATCTGCCATCACGAAAGATATTGGAATGTAGTATCAAGCAATTGATGCATGCCCCAATGATCATATTATATATTATAAACAACATGAATTTAAAACAGAATGCCTAGAATTTCATAGAAGTAGATATCGAACAGATCAAGTTGTGAAAATCCTCACAGCATATCTAAGAGATGATGTATACCTCACAAGAGTAATTATGATTAAGGAGGAAAATATAAGAAGAGTGGTCAATGCAGTATAATGAGCAACAGAATAATAATACAGTAGAACTTGGATAGAAGCAAAAATACTTCACACACACTAATTAATTAATCACAATATGGACAAATAAATAGTACAATGCATGAGGATTTGAATGCCTAAGGTGGCAATTCGAATTAGCCTTCATGGAGTGATCAAAGGATCACTGGAGTGTCATCAAATCACAACTAGTAGTCTATCTCATCATCGGTGGAGTCATCATGCACAAGTAACTGTCAACCGTCAATCAAACTGAGTCTAACTAACTATGGTAGGTGTAACCGAATGTAACTAGCGCATGGAGACACTAACTGAATGAAGGAGGCTCAGTGGAGAGCACATGAGGAGCTAACTGGAGTTAGAACATGTAGTCATGTCTCATCGGAGGTCAATCGGAGTGTTAACAGTAGTGAGGATTAGTCTGGCCTCAAATCAAGTAAAGATTGGTGGCTAACTGAAGTAAATTGGACTGATAGGTGAGAAAGGAGCCCTTCTTCAGTGGAAGGTGAGAACTGGGCACATGAAAAGCTAGAAGGGACGAAACTAAGTGGAAAGAAGCTCTAGGGGCTAGCTAATTGAGGGCTAGGTGCTGGGACTGATGATTGGGATGCATGCAAACCCTAAAAGTGCATGCATGACTGAAAATGTAA
Source organism: Larix kaempferi (assembly GCA_027924585.1). NCBI lineage: Eukaryota > Viridiplantae > Streptophyta > Pinopsida > Pinales > Pinaceae > Larix > Larix kaempferi. The sequence goes on from BSBM01000887.1 coordinate 24,250,916, forward strand.
ATGATCAAAATACTGGTGGGACTAGGATGGAGTATAGGAATATCCTAACACAAGTAAAAAAATAGGTGCCTCGAAAGGTTCTTCGTTGTATTTCCATTATTCCACGTTTGCAATGACTGTTCAATGAAAAAATATAGCACAATTTATGGATTACCATGCACAGAACAGAAGTGAAGATGACGTTCCTTGAATTCCTGCAGATGGTTATGCATTTAGAGACATGGAGGAAAAATGGACATACTTTAAAGAAGAACCTTATAATGTTAGGCTTTCCTTGGTAGTAGACGGTGTCAATCCATTTACAGAGATGAGATCTATTTACTCGGTGTGGACTATTTTTGTTATCAACAATAACATTCCTCCATGGATTTCAATAAAGAGGGAGCACATAACGTTGGAAATGATTGTTCTAGGTATTTGTTTACAACAATTTTCTTTTTACTGCATTAGCATCTCATTTGTCATATTTGTTGCATAATATCATATATTTTTTCATTTACTCATATATATTATTTGTATATCTAAAATGGTTGTAATAATTATGTAGTGTATATGTTCAAATCATTTAGGTAAGTACCAAGTTAAAGATATGAATGTGTATATCAAGCCTCTTATTAACGAGCTACTAAATCTATGGAATGGCATCATTATGTATGATGTCTCTAGAATTATACAACAAAGGGAATTTCAATTCATGCAATGCTTGTATGGACAATTCATGATGCCCCAGGGATAACACATTTTTGTGGTATGAAATTGTAACGTCCACTTTAATAGTATTTAATTTTATGTAGTTGATATATTAATCATGCATGTTTTTTAAATAATCCATTCATCATATATAATTATAATTGACATAGTCAATCCATCTCTTGCAGATCTTCAAACAAAGGAAAATTTTGCATGTCCAGTTTGTGGTCCTAAGATGAAATCTTGTCATTGAATTTTTTTAGAAAATGAGGTGTTTGATGAGTATAGGAACTTCCTCTCTAAGAATCATAGGTATCAAAGTACCGAAAAACATATTTTCAATGGGAAAGAAGAGACTGCATTAAAACAATAGAGGATGACACCTCACCTATGGAAGTTGCAATATAGTAGAAATCACCAAGGTATGTATCAAATTGTCTATCTATCATCATATATGAAATTCTTTGAATTTATTTATTTTTATATTTCTTGTTGTTCACTATAATTGACATTGATTTCTGTAATTTCATTATAAACTATGATTCATGATGGCCATTGTGATCATGAAGGCATTAATGAGATTTCACGAAGAATGAAAAGTTATCCCAAACAATTCAGTAGGTGTCCCTACTATGAGCACCTACAAATTTCTCATTCATTTGATACAATGCATATCGAAAACAATCTAGCTGAAACATTATGGTGAATATGGGATGAAAGAGTGGCAAAAAAAAATTGTCAAAATTTGCAATGACATTCAAGAAGCCAATCATGCAATGAAAGATGGCATTCAATTAAATAGCAATGGAGACCAAATTAATATAATTTCACTTCCATGGTTGTTAACGGAGAAGCAAAGCAATGTTGTAAAAGAAGTCACGTAAAAAATTAAATTTCCCACTGGATTTTGTTCGAACATGAAAAATATCTTAACAAAGAAAGGTGAATTTGGGGTGGTAAAAATGCATGATTGGCATGTCTTCATCAAGGTGATTATTCTTGTATATATATTGCTATATTTTTTATACTAGTGCATGTTGTTGGTATTTTTTGTCTACTTTTGTAAAAATTAATCAAACGATTTTATTGTTATAGCATGTTCTACCTCTATCTCTCCCAGACAATTTCGACAATAATGTCAAACAAGTTATATATAAACTTGGAAAACACATGAGGTAAGTAGCGATATTTTGCATGCATAAAATGTTTGTTTAATTCATTGTAGAACTTATATTTGACATTTGTTTTACTAATTGTTATATACTACAATGTTTTTTTCTGTTAAATCTCGTGATTTGATTGCATCTCTTGTAGATGGTTGTCATCTAAAGAATTCCATAAAAAAGATATAAAGTATTGGAGGAGAGAAATTCCTCGTCTAATGTTTGAAATGAAAAAGTATCTACCTTCAAAAAATTTCAATGCACAATAACACTATCTCATACACCAAGTTGAGGAGATTGAATTATGTGCACCTATACACTCAAGGTCAATGTGGATGGTCGAGAGGCACTTGAAATTTTTTAAGGCTTTCGTTAGACTAAGAGCACGTCTTGAGGGTTCTATGGTGGAGGGATATATGGTGTACTAGAACCTATTGTATATTAGTGAATATCTTCCTAAATTAGCGTCAAATATCGATTTAGGTCCAATCTATGATTTGAACTCCATTAACAAATTTGAAGGGGAGTACCTGAAGGGGAAAGGTAGATCAAGGAAGGTGAAAGGTAATTATTAGATGGTGGAGATTAATTACATTACATTTGACTATTTATTTTTATGTATATATCATAATTATTTATTTTTAATCTTCAATATACATCAATTATAAATGTATACCATGTTAAGTAATTATACATTTGTGAATTTTAATTTTATTTTCATCATGCAATTGGTCGAGCGTGGGATGCACTGCATTTATACTTCGCAAACAATATTGATTGGATGTAGGTATGGATTGAACGATGTAAACAATATGGTCATGGAATATCATGGGAAGGTGTGTCTTCATTGGTTAAAGCATCTCACCACAATGGAGATATCAATATTACACAAAGGGAAATAGATTTAGAATTAGGTTTAAAATATAAACAGGAAAGCATATTCATCATCCATAATATTTAATTATTTTCAATTATATTGATGTACAGGTTGTTTTTTTTTCTTTGCACACATTCCAAGCATAAATATGTACTTAATTATCAATTGACGATGTAATATTGATGTGTCTAGCATATTGTAGGTAAAACACCATAAGGATATGTGGTGCAACGGTCGTAAATTTATCATCAAAAAGTTGGATGAAACGAAGAAAACAACTGATTGTGGGATAAATGCAGTATTTGAGGTGACCAATGTTTCCTCTAGAAGTGACAAACATCCATAAATTTTAGAAAATCGATACTATGGGTATTTGGAAGATATTATTCAGTGTGACTTTAAATTCTTCAAATTAGTTATGTTCATTGTCAAATGGTACAGGTTACGATTGAATCAATGTGATCTCAATAGAACTATTATTGAACATGCTAATGGATTTACCATGGTTAATACAAGGTTGTTTGAGCTGAGAATGGATCCCTATGTTCTCCCAAGCCAATGTGAACAGGTATTTTACTCAGAGGTTCCAGGTAGAGGGGGTTGGTCATTTGTTGTGAGACACGATACACGGGGAAGGCCGATAAAGTATAATGTAGAGGAATATTAAGAGGGTCTTGAAGAAGAATACGATGTAAAGGATCAACATGATTTAGATGATCATGTTCCAGAGGAAGATGCCGAAGAATTAGTTGAAGCAGATGATGTAGTAGGAAATGTTCATGAAGATGATATCGACAATGACATGATTATCGAAACTAATATCGATGACGATGATGATATGGTCAATCCTGACAATGTTGAATCTGGATCGAATGATACAAATGTGGAATTGGATGAAGAAGATGATCAATTGCATTGAAGTGTGGGAGGTATGCCTTAATATATCTATTCTATATATATTAAATTAATATTGATAGAATTATTGACTTGTATTGGTACATATAAATTAATTGTTTTTAAGTTTTTTTCTATTTTCTAGTCTATTGGCATATGTTGTAAGAGACATTGTTTCTTAATTATGAAAAAAATCACAATCATTTATTTTATAGTACATAGATTTTTTTGGGTTATGGGGAATTGGGAGTAACGTGGAGGGGGGGGGTGTAGATGAGCTTCCACCTTCATATGGTTGGCCCTATTCAGTAGATAATATTAAACTATTCTCAAAACAAAGAGAAGCTTGGTAAGGTAATGCAAAATTATGATTATTTCACCTTCATTATTATATGATATTTCATAACCCAAAAATAAGGTGTTCCTGCTCATGTACTTGACCCCGCATATTATAATTGTCATGTGAATGGGGCCAAAGTTGAAATTTTTTCAATTTGTGCTTGTATGGTCTAAAATTTGGCATGGTTAGACTAGATGCATGCATTGATGTTATGGGAGGGTTTCTAGACTCAAACATGACTCACACAAAAAATTCAGCAATCAAACAACAAGCCTATAGAATAATAATTGTACTAAATGGGGCGAATGTTGAAAGTTTCTCAATTTGTTCCTGTATGGACTGAAATTTGGCATGGTTAGACTAGACACATGCATTGATGGTATGGGACAGTTCCCAGACTCAAACATGACTCACAAAAATAATTTGACAATCGAACAACAAACCTATATATTTTTGGCACGGATGGAGTAGGGAAATCCTTCAAAACCTTGATTTCTCTTCATTTTAGCTTACAACTTGTGGAAGTGGAGGAGGTCCAAAATTGTTTAAACATGCTAGAAATGATGTATCAATGTTCTATTCAAAATCAAATTGTATTTATCGATATGTGGGTTAAATTTCTTAAGAAAACAAATTCTACCTATATCACATATCTGCATAGGAGAATTTTATGTGGATTATAAATTTTGTTATAATGGTTGCAATGACCTTGAATCAAGGAATATCTGATCCTTGGGGCCTAGAGTTATATTTTTATACTCATAATCATGGTATTTATATATTGTTACACTGTATCTTCCAAATATTTCTCATGTTGGTCCACATATAACGCTAAGGGAATATCATATGGAAACTAGATTTATAGGATCAACCCAATTGGTAGGTTATGCTTCAAACAAAATCGAACATCTCTCATTTTATAGAGTGGCTAATCCAAATTAAGGGTTGATTGTTTCTTATGGAATTATCACCCTTTTTCTCCAAATGCACAATATTCGCTAAGTGTTGCATATGAATCCACATCTTATCAAGGGGCACCTTGCAACTCTAATCCATTTCCTTCATCCAATGTTAACTTTGTTCAACTTCCTCCTTCTCAATTTAGTCATAATTTGGCTCAACAAACCCAAAAAAGTAACCAACAATCTAAGGGAAGAATAATAAGAATATGAACTAAAGGTCATATGGTAGTGAAACTAATCAACATTTAGTCGAAATTCTTGAAATTTATGCTTTTTATAGCCATAATAATTATGATATGTGTTGAATAACCTCAAATGATTATTCATTATACTTAAAGTTATCTTTTTAAATTGTGTTTTTAGTTTATAAATTAGGCTAAACAAATAAGATGTTTATGGTTTTTTATTATTAAGTATATAGAATATTTTGCGTTTGAAGTTTTCCTCAAGTATTTTTAATAAACATAATTTTCACTTTGGAGAATTTAATGTCTTAAGATAGATAAGTATAGGGTTAAAGTGGATTGAAATAAATATGAAACATATATATTTGGTAAGAATAAACTTTATATTTTTCAAGTATTATGAATATATTTGGTAGGGATAAAATTTATGTTTGTCAAGCATCACGCATATAGCAGTTCTTAAGTTAGTTAAAGATTTATTGTTATTAATATTTTATTGTTTTTTCACACATGTTCTAAGTTCTATGTATTGGATTTGGACTATTTAATTTTATAGTTGTTAAGCACCATGTGTATTGTGAGCTTAAATTGTAAAATAGTTTTAAACTTACTTAATTAGTTATTCTTATTACTAATTTATTATTTTGTATTCATATTTTCCATATTAAACGTGGATTTTAACCATTACCACCATCACCATGATTATTATTATTATTTAGGATTTTATAGAATAAAAATTATTAGATGGTGCAATTGCACTTTCATGTATTAATGCTGTTGTTTATCCAATTAATCCTTGAGTTACTTTGGCATTTTATATTTACGTCTACACTTGGTGTTCTTATTTTTTATTTTCAATATAAATACAATTCCTTAGACTTGATTCTCTGGACTTTGTTGAATTTGGCCTCAAGCCTACACTTGTTCAAAATCCATTTGTATCCATTAGTCGACTTGACATTTGAATTTATTCTTTAGTTCCATCTCCAGTACCCCCACCAAGTAGGTGGGATTGAAAGGATAAGGCTAAGAAAATATTATGTTTGGGATCATCATATAAAGATTTTCTAGAATAATTGTTTATAAGATAACCAATATCCAAGTAATAATATTGACCAATAGATAAGTGATATCATCAAATACAAACAATAAAGACTAATGATGTCTAGGTACTAAAAATATGCCCAACTACACATCATTCAAGGCTAGATTCCATCCATGATGAAGAGATACAATTTTTATCAGTAGAGAATTTGAGATAAATCTTTGTAGATATGGATTGTTGGATGATCTTTCAATATTTGGATTTGATAGTGGATTCCAAAATCAAAGGGTATGGGTGATCTCCTTTGCATCGCTATTCATTGTTGGGTGAAAACGCGAATTTGGGAAACACTTTTATGACAACGGAGCGAAAAAAAACTAGTGCAGGCAGATGATTATGCAAAAAAAAGTCAACCTCAAACTCTAGGCCGAGAGTTTGTGAGAGTTCAAACTCTTGGCCGAGAGTTTAATAAAACTCTAGGTCGAGAGTTTGAACCAATCACCACGTTGTTTTTTTTTAAACTCTTGGATGAGAGTTTGAACTAAACTCTCGACCGAGAGTTTGGAAGATATTTTTTCGACCGAGAGTTCATGGTCAACAAAACCTGCGAAAATATCCGACATCTTTCTGGAACCTGCAACTTTAGCAAGCCCAAACCCCTATAAATTTTAAATATTATTTGTCGGACTTGGTAGAAATGGATTTATCTCTGAATCTAGTTTCCAATGATATAATAATTGTTTTATTTCTATATGAATTTATATTTATTAATAATTTGTTTCTAAACCTTATCCCTTAAGAATTTTATTACTCTGAAAATCACCCGAAATGAAAATTCAATATCATAACAAAGACAACACCAAAAAATTTGAAATCTTCACACAAGTATTCCTTTCCCCATCCTCTTCAAAAGTGTACTTTTTTTATTTTCAGTAAGAGTCACACTAAAAAGAAAATTGAAGCTTACGAACATGTGTCAATAAGGCACCATTTTCTAAACATATGCTATTTTGATAAATAATAAAAAATAGTTCTCAAGTCTGAAAAACCTGAAAATATAGTCCATGCACAAGTGCAGTGTGTGTATATTATGATCATACATTGTTTTACCTAAAAGGAATAACCATCTCTCAAAAAACTGGTGCTCATGCTGGTCACTCATTATCCATACCTAAAATTTTCAAGTATATGAATTTGATGAGCACCAAAATTTTCCCATGATATGTCCATAAAAAAATAAAAAAAAATACGAGTAGAAACCTAATTCAATTCTCTAAAACATTTGTGTTTACTTCAAGTTGAAATTCCTAAGGGAGATATGGGTTTGAAGAGGTCAAAGTTGAAAAACATAAAATTTAGCAGTTTTGTTTGTAAAAAACAAGCCAAAAGTGTTACCCAACTTCGCGTTTTGACCCTGTTACTCTTCTAACCCATTCATGTTTAGTGTGATGAGTCATTGTAAGATAGTGAATTATTCTACTTCATTGTTAGTTCCTATTTCTAGTATTAATGTGAAATATAATACTATATATCCAACAACTTCATAAATTACACTCCTCGACATTTTCCTCCAATTCTATCCATTCCTTGAATATACAACTAAGAACGAGAGAACATATTAATGTTCAATAAATTACTAAGGAAAAAAAATTATATATTATGAGTCATAGAATAGACCCTTTTATAATGCATGTCTTGCATTTGAACCTATACCCTTTGTAAGAGTTGCTTATCACATTGTAGAAATAGTAACTTTCATGAAATATCTTCTTAAAACCCTAGAAGTGGGATTAGGCTTATTTATTTCAAACATTACTTAAGAGAATTTTTCAAAGAGAGGTTACAATAATTCCTTTTTGTAGGCCATAGTATCTTTTTTTAAATTATGACCTTCCATTATAAACATATCAATATTGGGGAGGATTCAAAGGGCCAAATTGAAGCACCCTTGGTATGGTTATATTTTGGTGAACTATGCACCCAACTCCCACATGAACTGTTAAATTTTCAGAATTTACTTCAATATGATCTAGGATCTTAACTGAGAGAACAACATGTACAACATATCTACAGCATATCAATCATGGAGACAATAATGCAAGCACACAAGAGACACAAAGATTTACTTGGGGAAAACCATAAAGGTGAAAAACCCCAATAACTTCCTCAGAGATAGATAGAGCAATGATACAACCAACCATAAGAGATAGACACAACCTAGCAGCAGATCCTCCTCCTCCATAAGTGTGCCACTCCTCCTTGAGTGCATGAGTGAGAAGTGAGTGAGCAAATAGAGTGCCTCCCGCACTCTATTTATACTTGAATTGACTTGCCTTTTTACCTAACTCATGTAGGCTCGAACTTAACCACATAACATAATGCTGACTAGGCCGACCCCCAATAGGGTGGTCTAATAACCCTTTGACCCACATGACTTATACAGGGCTGACCCCAACAAGGTGGTCTAATAACCCATCAAGAATAAGTTACGACATTTACAATATAAATGACGACACTCCCTTATAGAGGAATAATACCATCTCTATAGGAATACAAAATAAATATATGTGAAATATATTCCGAAGTTACATATACATCAACACTCCCTCTTAACTAGGAAGGTATTTCTCAGCACAGTTCTTCCAGCACAAGTCATCTTCTCTGGATCATCGTCACTGGATAATCGTCATCGAGTCATCATCATCATCGTCACTGCTACTGCTATCTCAATCAATCTCTGAATCTACTCATCATAGGAAGTTCTACAAAGCCAGTCCTTTTTCATACTGGATGTAGGCCCACCACCTGCAGGTCTTCATCATCACTGGCCATACTGTGGAATCCTCAGGACTTATTACGTGCGTCACAAAACCTGGCTGCAGCATCCCAGGCTATTACGAGCACACAGCTCTACCTGTAGGATCTCCCAGGAGCACATTACATGTGACCCATCACAAAACCTGGCTGAAGCATCCCAGGCTGTTATGAGCACACGGCTCTACCTGTCGGATCTCCCAGGAGAACATTACATGTGATCTCACCACAAAACCTGGCTGAAGCATCCCAGGCTATTACGAGCACACAGCTCTACCTGTCGGATCTCCCAGGAGCACATTACATGTGGTCCACCACAAAACCTAGCTGAAGCATCTGAGGCCTTTTTCATCCTGTCCAGATCTCCCAGGAGCAAATTACATGCCATAGGACAAAACCTCGCAAGAGCATCTCAGGATGTTACGGGTACACAACTCCGACCTGAAATCTCCCACGGCACAAATTACATGTCCTCCCAAGCAAAACCTCGCAAGAGCATTTGCCAGATGTCCCAGGGCACCGAATTACATGCCATAGGCAAAACCTCGAAAGACCATCTGCAAATCTCCCAGGGCACAAATTACATGCTTTCCTGCACAACCTGATCCACGACCACAAAGTATCATCTGATACTCATCAAACATCATCCTGATGTACACATGATCATCCTGATCATCATCACTGCAACATCCTGCTGCATGTCATCTGGAGAAGCTCGTCATCCACGATCATCCAAGTATCCACCCGATACATACATAGATACATGATCCACACAATGTATCCATCAACATACATGATCCACCTGATCATACAAAGATACATGATCCACACAATGTATCCATCAGCATCCAACATGATGTGTTCATACAAAATACATACACATGATCCATCCGATCATATCCAGCATCCAACATGATGCGTACATACATAAATGATCCAACTGATCATATCCAGCATCCAACATGATGCATACATACATAAATGATCCAACTGATCATATCCAAGCAGAAACCAGAACATCATCCTGATGCCCATTATCCAGTGCTTACATCCATAGCCATGTGAAGGATCCTCCTTCCAACATGCTTGGAATGGCTTCAGCAAATGTGTCCATCACTTCTTCCTCGAAGTGTCCTCGATCTGAAGAACACCAAGCCTCTCTCTGAAGTACTCAAACTTCACTCTGGCTAGCGGCTTCGTCAACACATCTGTAATCTGCTCGTCTGTCGCAACATATAGGAGCTTCACAGCTCCTCTCTGCACCATATCCCTGATATACTGATATTTGATCTCTATGTGTTTCGACCTGTCATGAAACACTGGGTTCTCGGATAGCTTCACACAACTCTGGTTATCACAGAAGATACCAGTAGCCTCCAATGGGAGATCAAATAACCCAGACAGTAGCTTCCGTAGCCATACTGTCTCACAACTAGCTGAACAGGCTGCAACATACTCTGCCTCAGCTGTACTCAGTGCTACGCAGGACTGCTTCCTGCTAAACCAAGAGATCACACCTGATTCCATACTGAAGCAACACCCAGATGTGCTCTTCCTGTCTGCAGCACTGCCAGCCCAATCTGAATCAACATAACCCTACAGGTTAAACTTTTGATTCTCCTCATACCTGAGCCCATAATCCACTGTACCCTTCAGGTACCTCAGAACATGCTTTACAGCAACCAGGTGAGCACTCCTCGGATCCGTCAGGAACTGGCTCAATGTGTTCACAGCAAAGCAAATGTCTGGTCTCGTGTTCGTCAGGTACATCAAGGACCCAATCATCTGACGATACAAAGAGACATCAACCGGCTCAGATGAAGCATCACATAGAAGCTTCAGATTCGATGCCATAGGTGTGGCCATGGCCTTGCAATCCATCATCCCGAATCTCTTCAGGATATCTACTGTGTACTTCCCTTGACCAAGGAAGATTCCACCTGCATTCTGCCACACCTCCATGCCAAAAACAAATAGTGCATCATCCCCAAGTTCTTCATCTCGAACTCGATAGTAAGCTTCTGCTGCGTGTCGGCAATCAATCTATCTTCACCATACCAAGTTCTGCACATATATGATTTCCTATCATGTGTCTCAGAACCAAGTGGCTGCTCTACTTCTTCTTCAACTACACCATTCAAGGAAGCTGTCTTGAATCCATCTGGTGTATCTTCTATTTCATCACTTTTATATTTCTTAATGCTACCATCTGCAACATGCTTGATCTGATAGTTCCATTTGGAAGTCATAGCAAACTTCCCTTCATGTCTTGGGATTACATCCCAAACATCGTTCTTCATGATCGACGGATCATGGCACATTTCTTCATCCCAGATCCTGGGAACTTCAATATCTTCAATATCTTCAATAGATATCTTTGTTGCTGGAACAAATGTTGTAGTTCTTCTTTTGTAGGAGATGGCATACGATATTTCCTACACAACAAGTTAAATTTCATGATTAGAAAACATCTCATAGTTTTCAGAACAAATTCTTACACATAAAGAAATATGCCATACAGTCATGCTATCTTAGCCAATGCTTCAATACAACATTTATCCATATTCCGTAACTTTCTAGATGCCTTCCAATCTCTACCAGAACATTGTTAAGAGTGTGCACAACTCCCAACATGTCAGCAAAGAGGTTTCATTCTAGATAAGTAGCAATGGAATGTTGTACAGTGCCATAGGCCACTTACCCATGCATATTAGGAGTATACTGTTCATCAATGCAATTATTCTAATAAGCATAATTCACAACCTAATTCTAGGAACATCAGTATATACATCAGTGAACAGTATTATTTAAACAAACAAATATGCAAGAAATGATAATTAAAAATACTTATCTTTGTTTGGTTATTAGGTGGACTCCCTCTGAGTCTTTGCTTCCTTGTAGGAGCTGCTGAAGTAGCTTCTTCTACACCTTTATGTTGTGGAATGTAGACAGATGTTCAACTCCCTCTGAATATCTGCATCCTTGCAGAAACTATTGAAGTGTAATCCTTTGCTTTCTTGCAGGAACAACTGGAGTGTGCTCCCTCTTGATCTTTGCTTCCTGGATTACCTTTCCTTGAACTTACATTCATCCTTGGTTCCTATGCATGCTTATTAGTATCATGATTGTGTTATCCTTGTTATCTCATATAAAATCATACATTCATTAGTATACTATTAAAACACAATAATCTCAAGCATGTATAGTCATGATCATTTCAAACAGAAAATAATAAGCATTAGCATTCAAGGTTTATGTAGAATTATTAAGGTTAGTCAAATCATAAGAAACATAACATGTCTAAACCTGTAATTACTCAAACCTATGACTCTTTAGTTGAATCATCAATCAAGATAAGAGATATATTATGAATAAAACCTGTGATTATTCAAACCTATACCTTCATGATTCTTCTGGTTAGTCATATCATCAATTAAGGTAAGAAACATAATATGCATACAACCAAACCTATGACTCTTCAGAAATAATCATTATCAACAACAGTATAAGATCCTAACACAAGGTAGGATTCTAGCTTGATATAGGAAAAACATACCTGGATTAGCATGCTAGCTATTTATGTCTAACATACCTGTATAATGTCTTTTGTTTCTCTTCAGTGACTTGTGCTAGTAACTTGCATGTCTCATAAGTTAACCATTGTATAAACAAGTTATACATACCTCGTAAATGGATCTTGTATGAGATCCATGACAATGGATGAATCTTTGTCCTCATGTTATCATGATCATATGTTCTTGGACCAGAACATGATTTGTCTTTATTGGTGTACCTTTCATGTTAGTAGACAACATAAACCTCATACAACACCATAATGCATTAGTACAATCATAAGTGTCAACACCCTAACCAGTGAATATCTTCTATCATGCATTCATAATTTTGTTAAGGTTATACGACAAATCTAAAATCAAAATTGTACTAACCATAATAACATGAAGACAAACATACCATAAACTTAATCATGGACAAATATCGAAACATACCTCGATGAGTCATACCTGTCGAGATTGCTTGTAATCTTCTTATGTAAGGCCTTATCCTCATCTCCCTCTGAGACAGGAACTTCTTCACTTATGCAGGTGATCAATCCATCTTCTTCTAGGATTAACCCAATCCACTTGATTTGCAAGAACTGGACCTTGAGCTGGATATGGGTTTGTCAGAGAAACCCCAAAAATTCAAACTTTGAATTTCAAACTTCTGACAGGATAGAAATATGTGCCTTGATGAGCTGATCAAGTTGGTATATTCAGAATTTGAAAACTGCAAAGTTTCACTCCTCAATTTTGCTTTTGAAACATCTGGATTCACTGGACGTGACCCTGAACTAGGGTTTGATGAAGCTCACTCTTCTTCCCAATCAAAATGTTTGATCCAAAGCTCTAATCTTCTATTTTTCTGAGGAGCTTCCAGCCGTGGTCACAGATTTCAAAAATTCCCATTTTTACAGAAGCCCTAATTTTCCACTTTTCTTATCAAAGTCCCGAACTAGGGTCTAATCAAGCCCAGCCTTCTGCCCAACCAAAAATTCTGATTTTGGTCTCTAAATTTCTAATTTGATGAGTAGCATCCAGCCGTGGTCTCCGATTACAAAAATTCCAACTTTCTCCAAAGCCCTAAATTCTGGAAGCCATGAATGAAGGTACCAAACAATAATTCTGTTTTGACAGAAATATGTACCTGATTGTTTCTGGTGTAACTCCAAAATTTTTGATCCACAGGGTCTGAAAACGTTTCCTGAGATATCATGACCTGTTATCTTTCCATCCTGATAGGTCTGACCTCAATTGGATTCTCTGAGAGAGAGATATGCCAAATGTCGCAACGTGACCTGTTTTGGGATAAAACAGGAGAGCGAACTTGTACGGCGTTCCACGTGTCACTGTTTTAACTTCGGCCTCTGAAAAAGTTTCTTGAGATAGCTTGGCCTGTTAAATTTCCATAATGACAGGTCTGACCTTAATTGGACTCTCTGAGAGAGAGTTATGCCAAATGTCGCAACATGACCTGTTTATGGGATAATACAGGAGAGCGCACTTGTACGGAGTGCCACGTGTCACTGGTTCAACTTCGGCCTTTGAAAACGTTTTCTGAGATAGTACAGTCTGTGTACTACCTGTCACTTTTCACGAAATTTCATTTGGAGCTTCCTAGCCCAAGTTATGACCTTTTTCCCAAGGTCACCTGATTTTAACTCAGATCTGGAAGAGGCCGAAACCCTATATTGCACAGATCATAAATCACAAAGTACAACGAATTAGAGGTTGTCCTTTGGACAGAAGGTACCTGGAGATCGTAGCTTCGTCCTGTAACAATTTCAGATCCGAAAAATTTGCCAAAACGGATTTATAGCGAAAGTACTACGATGACTGGTTTTTTCTATATCAAGCCCTAGCATCGTAAGTGCAACAAGTGTCATACATGCCATATCATGCCTTCTTTCAGGCTAGCTCTGATACCATGTTAGATTTTCAGAATTTACTTCAATATGATCTAGGATCTTAACTGAGAGAACAACATGTACAGCATATCTACAGCATATCAATCATGGAGACAATAATGCAAGCACACAAGAGACACAAAGATTTACTTGGGGAAAACCATAAAGGTGAAAAATCCCAATAACTTCCTCAGAGATAGATAGAGCAATGATACAACCAACCATAAGAGATAGACACAACCTAGTAGCAGATCCTTGTTCGGATATCCATCATCTATTTCGGGATACATATCTATTTCAGGATCATCTATTTCGGGATACATATCTACTTCAGGATCTTGCATGATCTATTTCAGGATATGCAGTCCAGTCACCAGTTTGATGCCTCCAGCACCTTATCCACCTTCTTCTAGCACCCGGGAGCCACTTTCCACAGAGTTTTAGCCCTCCTAAGCTGACAGGCACCCTCTTCTCACCTACTGACAGAGAAGGGCGCACTTGTTCACCTACCACTGCAGATTCACTCCAGTTACATTCAGTTAGCTCCGATTCTGATTGATTTCACTCCGATTTCACTCCTGACTGACTGTTTCACCTCCGATTGACCTCCAGTTCGATTAGGTGACTTGCTCTGACTCCAGTTAGCCTCCCATGCGCCCCCACTGAGCCTCCAGATCCTATATCAGTGCTACACACTTCAGTTACATTTATTATGATCAGTTAGACTCAGCTTGACACCTGGATGACTGTTTGTTGTGATTGATGAGCAACACCGATGATTGATGAGGACTCCTAGATTGAGTCAAGCTACTCCATTCAGTGATTCGAATGACCTCCTTAGGCAATTCGAATTGCTCTGTTCATTGTAACAGTTTGTATTGTAATTCATTCACCCTTTCTGGGATAGAGAGCACTGCTGCATGTTTTGCACAGTTTTGCACCATATCTTCTTATTCATCTGTTGTGACTGATTTATTTGTTCATTAGATCTGCTGTGACTAACTTTACATGGTATCAGAGCCATTGCAGGAACAAGATCTCTTTTCTACAGGTGTTTATACAAGAAGATTTGACTGAATTGCTAAAAATTGCAAAAAGTTTGGCATGAAATATCTCAAGGGCATTCGCTCCTGTGCATGCAAAGCTTGAAAAATACTCCAATACCACTCCAGAAGCTTGAGTTACCACATAACTCCTGGATCTGATACATTGGACCTATTCAACATTGCTTGAAATCCAATCCCAGGTGTGATGCAACTCTCAAAGGGTGGATTGTTCGACCTTATTGTGATTGTTCTTATGTGATTTGCAGGTTAATTATCTCCTCCAAGTGCACTCGCTACATTCTGCATGCAAGCTTCCCTACAGCATCTCCATTCGCTATAGTCTGCATGCAAGCTTCTTCTTCATCATTTGACTCGCTCCTAGCAATGGAATACTCTTCTTCAAAGCCTATCCTCACCCCATTCAATTATTTTGATTGGAAAGATGATATGGAGATCATATTACGTTCAAAAGGATACTACCGAGTCACTCTTGGTCTTGAATTGGAGCCAAACAATGTGGCAGAAAGAACCAAACACTACAATAAGCTTGATGAAGCTTACGGTCTTCTTTGTCTCTCCATCTCCAAAGATCTTCACTTCCATCTCAGCGGATTGAAGACTCCAAAGGCCATATGGGAGCAACTTGAGACACTATTCGGCAAGCAGGATGAGCTTAGGGCTTTTCAATTAGAGAATGAATTGATTGGCCTTAATCCTGAGAATTTCGAGAGCATCAATGAATTCTTCACTAAATTCAAGAACTTGAACTTGCAATTGAAGAACAGTGGTGTTATCAAAGAGGATAAACAGTTGATCCTCTCCATTCTAAGCAAGCTTGAGAAAGATTATTCGGTATTTGTCTCCACTTTCAATTCCGGTCGGCTAACTACCCCGAATTGGAAGATGCCTACCTTGAATGCCTTCATTGAGTCCGTTACGAAAGAGCATGACAAGTTGATTCAAATGGGGTCCATAAGCTCCAAAGATTCAGCCCTATTTGTTCAAGGACCCAAGATCTCGAATGGTAAAGGAAAGCTAAAGAAGGAGAAGCCCAAATTCGAGCCTCACAAGCAAAAAGACAAAGGCAAGCAAACGGATGCACCATCCAGTTCGAAATCCAAGCAAAATGGCAAAGAAGGTAACCAAAAATCTAAATGTACTTATTGTAACCGTGGCTTTCATCCCGAAAGTTCATGTATGAAGAATACTATAGATCAAATGGCCCTCCTTTTGGAAAAGAACAACATAACCCTTCCTGACGGTGCAAGGAAGAAGGATCGGAATGACGATCATGAAAGAGGACAAGCACTCATGGCAACGGTTTCGAAGCCCACTCTCTTGATAGATTCTGGTGCATCAAATCATATGGCTGCAAATATTGATTCTTTTTCCTCATTCGATCCAAACAGCTCCATCCCCATCCATTTGGGAGATGACTCAAAAATTTCTTCAAAGGGCAAAGGTACGATTCATGTAGATCATGGATGCTTTCAGAATGTTCTCTATGTGCCTTCCTTAGCTTCGAATCTCCTTTCTGTGTATCAAATGACACATACTGGTGATCCAAAGAAAGTCACATTCAGCCCTAATACAGTTGAAATTTCTGATATCAAAAGTGGAAGACTAGTTGCGGTTGGAAAGGCAAACCACACTGCTAAATGTTATGAGTTTTCGCACTTTATTCCGCTTGCAAAGCCCACTGCTCTTCGCACACATGGTAATGAGGTTAGTAGGCTTTGGCATGAAAGATTTGGACATCTAAATTATAAGTATTTGCTGCTGCTATCAAATAAATCCATGGTTGATGGGCTTCCACAACTCCGTTCCTCGAAGGGAATATGCTCCGGTTGCATTATTGGGAAGCACCCTGAGCACATATTCGACCGCGGCAAGGCTAGCAGAGCCTCTACTATTTTGGGATTGATCCATTCTGATATCAGCGGTCCGCTGCCCCATATGTCATTAAATGGTTCAAGGTATGTTTTGACATTTATTGACGATTATTCTCGCTTTACATGGGTATTCTTTCTCAAAAACAAGTCAGAAGTGCTTGGAAAATTCAAGGATTTTAAGGCTTCTGTTGAGACCACCACTGAGAGCAAGATCAAAGCTCTTAGATCTGATAATGGTGGGGAATATATCAAGTCCGAGTTGCTGCAACTTTGTGCCCAAAGCGGAATCAAGATCCAACATACAGTTCCCTACACACCCCAGCAGAACGGTGTAGCGGAAAGGAAAAACCGGTCACTGAAAGAGATGGCTACATGCATGATTGAATCAAAAGGTTTGGCTGCAAATATTTGGGCTGAAGCAATCAATGTTGCTGCATATATACAGAACCGAGTTCCACATTCATCCGTGAAAGGTATGACTCCTTTCGAAGCATTCTTTGGTCACAAACCGGATGTGTCAAATTTGAGAGTTTTTGGCTCTACTGCATGGGCTAGAATTCCTTCTGAGAAGAGACGAGCTTTGGATCCACAAAGTATCGAGTGCATATTGATAGGATATGGGGAAGAATCAAAAGCATATAAACTCATGGATATCAGATCTAAAAAGATATTCATAGAGCGCAGTGTGCAGTTTGAAGAACCGCTTCAAGAATTGCAACTAGTTGAGGAGAAAACTGCCGATTCACCGCCTTCACCAGAAGAAGATTCGAGCAGCGATAATGAAGGTATGAGTTCTGATATTTCTGATATTGTAGCAGCATATGATGATCATGACATATCAGGTTCGGAATCCGACCATTCAGATCCCCCTCAGTTACCAAAGTGGGCCCAAAATACTCTACAATCTGCTGGTTCGAATCTTGGAAATCCTGCTGATCCAAGACGAACAAGAGGAGACTTTCAAAGGGCAGGTATGGCTCTTTCTATTGCTGATCCATTTCTTCCTGAGATTTGTTATTTGATGGCTGGTTCAGATCCCCAATCATATTATTCAGCCCATCGAGATCCGAGATGGAAAGATGCCATGGATGAAGAGTACAGTTCTCTTCAAAAGAACAATACATGGGAGCTAGTTTCTCTTCCACCTAGAAGAAAATTAGTGAAGTGTAAATGGGTCTACCGTACTAAAGTTGCTGCTGATGGCACTATCAGCAAATATAAAGCAAGGTTGGTGGCAAAAGGTTTTTCGCAAGTCCAAGGAGTGGACTACACAGAGACCTTTGCACCGGTTGCAAAGATGGATTCCATCCGCCTTGTTTTAGCTATTGCCGCATCCAAGCACTGGGAGGTGCATCACATGGATGTGAAGAGTGCATTTTTACATGGAGACCTTGCTGAAGAGGTCTATATGCAGCAGCCAGAGGGTTATACATCAGATCCATCATTGGTTTGTAGATTGAAGAAGTCTTTGTACGGGTTAAAACAGGCCCCAAGAGCTTGGTACGCAAAGATGGACTCCTTCCTTCTTTCTCAGAATTTCCAAAGATGCAAATCTGATCCGAATGTCTATCTTCAGCGAGTTAAAGGTAATTTGTTGGTTATTGTACTTTATGTTGATGATCTGCTTATTACTGGTAGCACACTTACTTCAATAAACAAGCTAAAAACTGCCTTAAATCTAGCTTTTGACATGAGCGATTTGGGCTTGCTGAGTCACTTTTTGGGCTTGGAGATAGCTCAAAATTTCGATGGGATCACTATATCTCAGCAAAAATATGCTTCCGACCTGTTATTGAAGTTTAATATGGCTGAATGTAAGGCAGCCCCGTTCCCATTCCTCTCAGGAATCAGTCTTGAGGAGGGAGATTCCACACCGCTTGCAGATTGCAGTATGTATCGACAGTTGATTGGTTCACTACTTTATTTGACACATTCACGGCCTGATATCTCATATGCCGTGAGTGCCGTGTCAAGATACATGCAGCAGCCACATGAGCTTCATTGGCGAGCAGCCAAGCGGATCTTGCAGTATGTGCAAGGTACGAGACAGTTTGGCATACATTATGCTGCAGATTCTGAGCTAGATTTCATTGGTTTTACTGATTCAGATTGGGCAGGTGATAGCATTGATCGGAAGTCCACTTCCGGTTATGTTTTCATGATTGGTCATGGTGCTATTTGCTGGTCGAGCAAAAAGCAAGCAGCCATTGCACTTTCTTCAGCAGAGGCAGAGTATCGAGGAGCAGTCAATGCCTGCATTCAGGCAGTTTGGTTGCAGGGTATTCTTTCCGAGTTTGGTTTTGGTGGCACTACTTCGACTGTCCTATTTTGTGACAATCAAAGTGCTATCAAGATCTCCACAGATCCAGTTCAGCGGCAGAGGACCAAGCACATTGAGATTCATATGCATTACATTCGACAGTTGGTGCATGACCGCACCATCATTTTGCAATATTGCCCTACTGATGAGCAAATTGCAGACATCTTCACCAAGAGCTTCACTAAGAAGAAGTTCTCTTACCTCCGTTCACTGTTGGGGGTGAGTTCCATCATGGTGGAGACAGATTGATTCATTATTATGCTTTAGACTTGAGGGGGGGCTTTCTTCCCACTGGGTTTTCCCTCTTTCCTCACTTAGTTTATTTTTCAGCATTTTTTGGATTATTGTATTGGGGTGACCTTTGGTCTTAGTTACCAGGGCCCCACATTATTTTAGTTGGCACATCATAGTCTAGCTTGAGGGGGGGTGTTCGGATATCCATCATCTATTTCGGGATACATATCTATTTCAGGATCATCTATTTCGGGATACATATCTACTTCAGGATCTTGCATGATCTATTTCAGGATATGCAGTCCAGTCACCAGTTTGATGCCTCCAGCACCCTATCCACCTTCTTCTAGCACCCGGGAGCCACTTTCCACAGAGTTTTAGCCCTCCTAAGCTGACAGGCGCCCTCTTCTCACCTACTGACAGAGAAGGGCGCACTTGTTCACCTACCACTGCAGATTCACTCCAGTTACATTCAGTTAGCTCCGATTCTGATTGATTTCACTCCGATTTCACTCCTGACTGACTGTTTCACCTCCGATTGACCTCCAGTTCGATTAGGTGACTTGCTCTGACTCCAGTTAGCCTCCCATGCGCCCCCACTGAGCCTCCAGATCCTATATCAGTGCTACACACTTCAGTTACATTTATTATGATCAGTTAGACTCAGCTTGACACCTGGATGACTGTTTGTTGTGATTGATGAGCAACACCGATGATTGATGAGGACTCCTAGATTGAGTCAAGCTACTCCATTCAGTGATTCGAATGACCTCCTTAGGCAATTCGAATTGCTCTGTTCATTGTAACAGTTTGTATTGTAATTCATTCACCCTTTCTGGGATAGAGAGCACTGCTGCATGTTTTGCATAGTTTTGCACCATATCTTCTTATTCATCTGTTGTGACTGATTTATTTGTTCATTAGATCTGCTGTGACTAACTTTACAATCCTCCTCCTCCATAAGTGCACCACTCCTCCTTGAGTGCATGAGTGAGAAGTGAGTGAGCAAATAGAGTGCCTCCCGCACTCTATTTATACTTGAATTGACTTGCCTTTTTACCTAACTCATGTAGGCTCGAACTTAACCACATAACATAATGCTGACTAGGCCGACCCCCAATAGGGTGGTCTAATAACCCTTTGACCCACATGGCCGACCCCCAATAGGGTGGTTTAATAACCCTTTGACCCACATGACTTATACAGGGCTGACCCCAACAAGGTGGTCTAATAACCCATCAAGAATAAGTTACGACATTTACAATATAAATGACGACACTCCCTTATAGAGGATTAATACCATCTCTATAGGAATACAAAATAAATATATGTGAAATATATTCCGAAGTTACATATACATCAACATGAACGTTTTTGAGTGAGCTACCTCCCTCCAGAGCACATTTGCACCTTTGTTCTCTCCTTATAGAGCTTGCAAAATTCACCAGAGGTCATAGAGTTCACAGAATATGTGTAGGAGGTTGTAGAGGTCACCATGGAGGTTGAGGAGGTCATAGAGGAGATCAAGGAGGTTTTCAAGGAGATTGATAAGCCACAGAGGATGCAATGCCTCCCAAATTGGTTAGTACACACTTACTTCACTTGCAATTTCTAATTCCACCAACCTATTAACACTTATCATGGGAGTGCACAAATATGGTGGATCTGCTCGTGATATGATTGCCTAATTAATCTATTCCCTTGACTGTAGATATGAATACTATCCCTACCCAGTCCTCAGAATCCCACATTCATTTTTTATTAACGGGTTTCCATTACATATGATGCTAGGGCGCCTTATAAAGTTCCATTTAACCTACCCCACCATTTTTATTTACCATTTGATTGAACTAATATTTCTTGCTGTGAGAGGGACCATGCGATAATTCACAATATGATGATGAGATTGACATAATGTGTTGTAGAGTTTGATTGGATGCCAATTTTGTGTGAAATGTGCCTTATTAACAAATGAGTCAAAGACTTCCCGATTCACTTTATTCACTCAAATTTTTGCACAAATTTGTTTCATTCAAATCCAAATGAGTATCCTTATGAACAATTGGATGATGATGGACAGTTAGAGTGCAATGAGCACTTCCAACTAATCACATTTTTTCTAGGGAACATGGTTCTCACTAGTCTTTATTTTTTACACAAAAAATCATCTATGTTCTTAGGATTAGTTATCCATTTAAGATTTAGTTACTTTTCCCCAAAAATTGGGTAGCCACCTAGACATTTAGTAGAAAAAATGGATGAATCAACAAGTTTTTGAACCACCGGGGTTTAATTAGTGAATGATAGATTCACAAATTGAATTCCTATGAGACTAACTAAGCCAAAGGGGTAGAACAATTGGGTTTACCTTAGTAGAGTCAAGTTGAGGAATTGTTAATATAATATATTTATTAATCCTTTTGAAAATTCATTTCTCTGGTTATATCATGCAGCAAGATAAGGGAATTAAAGTACCCATGTGCTACCAAGTTGTCCCTTTTACAATAATTACTTGATATTGTTAGTTTAATAAAAAATTTAGAAGCATTATCAAACCTCAAAACTATTAAAATCATTAAGAAATCCAATTGGTTCATTTACATCAATTGCACATAGAGCGTGGGCAATTATTGAAAGTGTCACATTCTTAGATTGATACATTAAAGTAGGTCTCCAATAAATCTTTGATTCATTATCCCAAGTATTGTTGGGACCTATCAAGAAGATGGTAAGAAGGAATAACAATCAAATGAATTAGCCTAAGAAGTTAGTCATTCAAATGATGATACAAATGTGGACTTGGATGAAGAAGATGATCAATTGCATTGAAGTGTATGAGCTATGCCTTAATATATATATTCTATATATATTTAATTAATATTGATAGAATTATTGACTTGTATTAGTACGTATAAATTAATTGTTTTTAAGTTGCTTTCTATTTTCTAGTATGTTGGCATATGTTGTAAGAGACATTGTTTCTTAAATATGAAAAAAATCACAATCATTTATTTTATAGTACATATATTTTTTCGAGTTATGGGGAATTGAGAGTAATGTGAGGGGGGGGGGTGCAGATGAGCTTCCACCTTCATATGGTTGGCCCTATTCAGTAGATAATATTAAACTATTCTCAAAACAAAGAGAAGCTTGGTAAGGTAATGCACAATTATGAGTATTTAACCTTCATAATTATATGATATTTCATAACCCAAAAATAAGGTGTTCCTGCTCATGTACTTGACCCTGCATATTATAATTGTCATGTGAATGGGGCCAAAGTTGAAATTTTTTCAATTTGTGCTTGTATGGACTGAAATTTGGCATGGTTAGACTAGACGCATGCATTGACGATATGGGAGGGTTTCTAGACTCAAACATGACTCACACAAAAAATTCAACAATCAAACAACAAGCCTATAGAATAATTATTGTACTGAATGGGGCCAACGTTAAAAGTTTCTCAATTTGTGCTTGTATGGACTGAAATTTGGCATGGTTACACTAGACGCATGCATTGATGGTATGGGAGGGTTTCTAGACTCAAACATGACTGACAAAAATAATTTGACAATCGAACAACAAACCTATATATTTTTGGCATCAGAGGGAGTAGGGAAATCCTTCAAAACCTTGATTTCTCTTCATTTTAGCTTACAACTTGTGGCAGTGGAGGAGGTCCAAAATTGTTTAAACATGCTAGAAATGATGTATCAATGTTCCATTAAAAATCAAATTGTATTTATCGATATGTGGGTTAAATTTCTTAAGAAAAAACATTCTACCTATATCACATATCTACATAGGAGAATTTTATGTGGGATCCCCTTGGATTATAAATTTTGTTATAATGGTTGCAATGACCTTGAAGCAAGGAAAATTTGATACTTGGGGCCTAGAGTTATATTTTTATACTCATAATTATCGTGTTTATATATTGTTACACTACATCTTCCCAATATTTCTCATGTTGGTCCACATATAACACCAAGGGAATATCATATGGAAACTAGATTTATATGATCAACCCAATTGGTAGCTTATGCTTCAAATAAAATCAACCATGTCTCGTTTTATGGAGTGACTAATCCAAATGAAGGGTTGATTGTTTCTTATGGAATTATCATCCTTTGTTTCCAAATGCACAATATTCTCTAAGTGTTGCATAGGAATCCACATCTTATCAAGGGGCACCTTGCAACTCTAATCCATTTCCTTCATCCAATGTTAACTCTGTTCAACTTCCTCCTTCTCAATTTAGTCATAATTTGGCTCAACAAACCCAAAAAAGTAACCAACAATCTAAGTGAAGAATAATAAGAATATGAACTAAAGTTCATACGGTAATGAAACTAATCGAAATTTAGTCGAAATTGTTGAAATTTATGCTTTTTATAAGCATAATAATTATGATATGTGTTGAAGAACTTCAAATTATTATTCATTATACATAAAGTTATCTTTTTAAATTGTGTTTTTAGTTTATGAATTAGGCTAAACTAATAAGATGTTTATGGTTTTTTATTAATAAGTATATAGAATATTTTGGGTTTGAATTTTTCCTCAAGTATTTTTAATAAACATAATTTTCACTTTGGATAATTTAATGTCTTAAGATAGATAAGTATAGGGTTAAAGTGGATTTAAATCAATATGAAACATAAATATTTGGTAAGAATAAACTTTATATTTTTCAAGTATTATGAATATATTTGGTAGGGATAAACTTTATGTTTGTCAAGCATCATGCATATAGTAGTTTCTAAGTTAGTTAAAGATTTATTGTTATTAATATTTTATTGTTTTTTCACACATGTTCCAAGTTCTATGTATTGGATTTGGACTATTTAATTTTATATTTGTTAAGCACCATGTGTGTTGTGAGCTTAAATTGTAAAATAGTTTTAAACTTACTTAATTATTTAGTCTTATTATAATTTATTATTTTGTATTCGTATTTTCCATATTAAACGTGGATTTTAACCATTACCACCATCACCATGATTATTATTATTTAGGATTTTATAGACTAAAAATTCTTATATGGTGCAATTGCACTTTCATGTATTAATGTTGTTGTTTATTCAATTAATCCTTGAGTTACTTTGGCATTTTATATTTACGTCTACACCTGGTGTTCTTATTTTTTATTTTCAATATAAAGACAAATCCTTAGACTTGATTCTCTAGACATTGTTGAATTTGGCCTCAAGCCTACACTTGTTCAAAAGCCATTTGTATCCATCAGTCAACTTGATATTTGAATTTTTCTTTAGTTCCATCTCCAGTCCCTCTACCAAGTAGGTGGGATTGAAAGGATAAGGCTAATAAAATATTATGTTTGGGATCATCATATAAAATTTTCTAGAATAATGTTGTTTATAGGGACGCACTTGAATTTTTCTTTTAAGGTTTCGTTTCCCTAGGAACCATACATGTGTACCATTAATATGTTTCACATACCGTGGATGGGTTCCGAGGCCTTAACCATAATCATGGTATGGAAACAACATCCTAATGTCCTTGACATAGGTTGGTGGAGAGATACAACATCGTTAAAGATTTCTATAGGCTCTAGAACCAAGAACACATATTTTAATACCAACAAACATGAGTTTGTATGGTAAAATGTAAGATGAAAAAGGAAATAAAGGAATACACTTAGGAATTTTATCAAAAATATCATAAACACTAGAAAGTCAGTAGAATATTTTAGAGTAATGGTACTCTTATGTTTCCCCATATTTAATTCCAAATCTTGTGCTCCACATTGCACTACACATCATAATCCAAGAAAACTATGGGGGGGATATCCTCTATTAAATATTTCCTCCCAACCATCTCTACTTTAGATTCATTAATATACCCCCTAAGTAGGGTCCTAAATCCAACAACAAAGGAAAGGAGTCATTCAACTCACTAAAGCCAATTCTCACCAAATACTAAAGGATCTATAACGGAAATTCAAGTCTTATTATCTACCTTGTTAGAAAGTCCAAGGGTTTTTAGTCTATACTTCTCATAGGATCTAAACATTCTTCCTTTAATTATAAGTAAAATGGCAGGGAAACATGTATCTTAGATGAATAATAATAAAACCCTTACCTCTCTCTCTTATGATCGCACTAATAGGTGAACATCCACAATTAATCCCATGAAGAGACCAAAAAAACATAATAAAACTAATTCCCCCCCAAAGTTACTATACAATCATCTAAATAGGGGGAATTAGAAGCTATGATGATTACTAGTAGATAAGTTCTATGAAAAATGTGTCTTTGTCACATAGTTAGACCCTAGGGATAAAATAAGTTTTAGACTTACAATAGAGTATCCCTATTAGGAAGAGTGTAAATATTACTATGATTGGTAAGTAATAAATGAAAAAGAGAATTATCCAACAATATCACATAGAGTATTTGAATTATTCCCAACATTTGACTGACGTTAATGTGTGTTAATAAAAAGTAACATCTATAATGTCTAGATAAAGGGTTTAAAAAAATTTAGAGTTCAAGAATAATTGTTTATAAGATAACCAATATCCAAGTAATAATATTGCTCAATAGATAAGTGATATCATCAAATACAAACGTTAAAGACTAATGATGTCTAGGTACTAAAAATATGCCCAACCACACATCATTCAAGGCTAGATTCCATCCATGATGAAGAGATACAATTTTTATCAGTAGAGAATTTGAGATAAGTATTTGTAGATATGGATTGTTGGATGATCTTTCAATATTTGGATTTGATAGTGGATTCTAAAACCAAATGGTATGGGTGATCTCCTTTGCATCGCTAGTCATTACATTACTCTTCTAACCCATTCATGTTTAGTGTGATAAGTCATCGTAAGATAGTGAATTATTCTACTTCATTGTTAGTTCCTATTTCTAGTATTAATGTGAAATATAATACTATATATCCAACAACTTTATAAATTACACCACTCGATATTTTCCTCCAATTCTATCCATTCCTTGAATATACAACTAAGAATGAGAGAACATATTAATGTTCAATAAATTACTAAGGAAAAAAAATTATATATTATGAGTCATAGAATAGACCCTTTTATAATGCATGTCTTGCATTTGAACCTATACCCTTTGTAAGAGTTCATTCTCATATTGTAGAAATAGTTTCATGAAATGTCTTCTTAAAATCCTAGAAGTGGGATTAGGCTTATTTATTTCAAACATTACTTAATAGAATTTTTCAAAGAGAGGTTACAATAATTCCTCTTTTTAGGCCATAGTATCTTTGTTTAAATTATGACCTACCATTATAAACATATCAATATTGGGGAGGATTCAAAGGGCCAAATTGAAGCACCCTTGGATGGTTATATTTTGGTGAACTGTGCACCCAACTCCCATGTGAACGTTTTTGAGTGAGCTACCTCCCTCCAGAGCACATTTTCACCTTTCTTCTCTCCTTGCAGAGCTTGCAAAATTTACCAGAGGTCACAAAGTTCATAGAATAGGTGTAGGAGGTTGCAAAGGTCACCATATATGTCTGAAGAGGTCATAGAGGAGTTCGATGAGGTTAAGGAGGTCAAGGAGGTTTTCAAGGAGATTGAGAAGCCACAGAGGACGCAATGCCTTCCAAATTGGTCAGTACACACTTAATTCACTTGCAATTTCTAATTCCACCAACCTATTAACAGTTATCATGGGAGTGCAAAAATATGGTGGATTTGCTCGTGATATGATTTCCTAAATGTATTCCCTTGACTGTAGATACGAATACTATCCCTACCCACTCCATGGAATCCCACATTCATTTTTTATTAACGGGTTTCCATTACATATGATGCCAGATCACCTTATACAGTGCCATTGAACCTACCCCACCATTTTTTATTTACCATTTGACTGAACTAATATTTCTTGCTGCGAGAGGGACCAAAAGATAATTCACAATATGCTGATGAGTTTGACATAATGTGTTGTAGAGTTTGGTTGGACGCCAATTTTGTGTGAAATGTGCCTTATTAACAAATGATTCAAAGACTTCCTCATTCACTTTCTTCACTCAAATTTTTGCACAAATTTTTTGCATTCAAATCCAAATGAGTATCCTTATGAACAATTGGATGATGATGGACAGTTAGAGTGCAATTAGCACTTCCAACTAGTCACATTTTTTCTAGGGAACATGGTTCTCACTAGTATTTATTTTTTACACAAAAAATCATCTATGTTCTTAGGATTAATTATCCATTTAATATTTAGTTACTTTTCCCCAAAAATTGGGTAGACACCTAGACATTTAGGGAAAAAAAATGGATGAATCAACAAGTTTTTGAACCACTGGAGTTTAATTAGTGAATGATAGATTCACAAACTGAATTCCTATGAGACTCACTAAGTGAAAGGGGTAGAACAATTGGGTTTCCCTTAGTAGAGTCAAGTTGAGGAATTGTTAATATAATATATTTATTAATCCGTTTGAAAATTCATTTCTCTTGTTATATCATGCAATAAGACAAGGGAATTAAAGTACCCATGTGCTACCAAGTTGTCCCTTCTCCAATATTTACTTGATTTTGCTAGTTTAATAAACAATTTAGAAGCATTATCAAACCTCAAAACTATTAAAATCATCAAGAAATCCAATTGGTTCATTTACTGCAATTGCATATAGAGTGTAGGCAATTATTGAAAGTGTCACATTCTTATATTGATACATTAAAGTAGGTCTCCAATAAATATTTGCTTCATTATCCCAAGTATTGTTGGGACCTATCAAGAAGATGGTAAGAAG
This sequence comes from Larix kaempferi, assembly GCA_027924585.1. Lineage (NCBI taxonomy): Eukaryota > Viridiplantae > Streptophyta > Pinopsida > Pinales > Pinaceae > Larix > Larix kaempferi. The sequence continues at coordinate 24,279,617 of BSBM01000887.1, forward strand.
GAATAACAATCAAATGACTTAGCCTAAGAAGTTAGTCATTCAAATGATGATCCCTTAAAGAATGACCTTGAGATCGATGAATATCAGTTACTTTGTGTAGATATTGTTGACAAGGATGATGAGATGCACTATAATACTAATAATGATGTAGTTCCAAACTTCCCAAATAAGAAATAAGGATGGTGTCCAAGATCACTCTCATGATATGTAATAAAAATTATTCAATGTAGAGAAAAAATTGAATCCTTTTGATGTTTTACATATAAAATGAGAAAATGTTTATTTCAATAATTTTTGTGTGTGTGTAAATTAATCTTAATTGGTGGGATTATGGAAATTGAGGTAAATTGGGGAATAAGGGATAATTGGAACCAGTTATCCCTATTTCCCCAAATGAATTTGATGAGAGTTAATATGGGGAAATAATAGCAATTATAGTTTATTGGGATCAATTACCCCATATTTTCCCCAATTCTCTCCTAATCAATTATTCAATTCGTGTTAATTGGTGCAAATAGTGTCAATTTGGTTTATTTAGAACTTGAATTGAATAAATTTGTTCTCTGTCATTTAATATAGTATTTTGTTTCTAGAAATGATTAATGTAATAAAATCAAATACAATTAGTTCATCAAATTACCCCAATGGGTTACCTCAACTTGATTCCAATGTTGTTGGGCATTTGTCTAGTCTTACGTTCAATTGCCTTGTTTGAATCCCCTTGTGTTAGGTGCACTAATATACATCAAAATTTTTATTAGGGATGCCATTTACGAATGTGGGGAAGAATCACTTGGGTTTTTTCATTTGGTTTTCCTTCGAGAAAAACAGTTCATGAAATTTTACCTAAATTGATTAAAAGTTGGATATAAGTGATTAATTAAACAGATTGGGTATTACTCATTAACTAATGAATAAAATCATTTTGTATTTAAACAATTTTTTATTATATAAAATAATACCAATTATTTTATTGACCATAGTTTCCCCCTTTTGAAGTAGTCAACTTGATTTAATTAAGCCAAATAGGGGAAAATAATGGTGATTAGGGTTAACTGGGAATTGTTTACACATGTTTTTTTACCCTCTTGAACCACACAATATTACCCTAATAAAGTCCCAATTATCCCTCCCATAATTGAAATGGAAAGTACTTTGATTATGGACTAACTATTGTGGTGGATGAGGACATGATATGCAACAAGATGCAAGGAATGGATAACTAAATTGTAATAGGGAGAAAAACACAAGTTATGGAAACACAATAAAAAAGAGGGATAATAGTCCACCATTGTTATCATATATGTACCCAAACCAAACCACCTCAGCATCCTCCTAGAGTGAAACAATCCAATCACCAAGTTCATTTCCATGTCTCATAATTAGTGAGTAACCAAGTTTTGATGAAATGTGATTAGACATTTATAGATGTACAAGGAATTTCCCACCAACTAAAGTATATGCATAATCATTGATTTTAGGCAACCAAAAATACTCCAAATGTTTTTATATGTTCTTGATTTCATATAAGATGCTAGAATACATATGATATGTGAGAACAACAAAAATAGCATGAGAATATTCCACAAGTCAGAATTTGCATTCCCAGAAGTAGCAAGAGAAATAGGAAAGGAGAGATTAGTCCACAACCAAACATTTCTATGCAAGAGAACAACTACATTGGCTACCAAAAATATCTTTATTTTTTATTTTTAACGGAAAAAAAGTTATATTTTGTATTAAAAATTGGATACAAATGCTCCATATATCAATTTAACACAAAGAAAATATTATGTTCCTAAAGATTATAAATTTGGTCTTCACCAAGTTATCCTCTTAATTCATACTTTTATCCCAAAATCAATCATTTTAGTGATAGAAAAGATAAACCGCTATGATTCCAAGGAGGATTCTAGTGCCAATGAAAGTAAAAATCACCATAGATCACCACCCTACCACTATCTTCAAACACCCTATAAAATTCCAACAGAAAATTCACCAAAAGATAGAACATAATAAATCCATATCCAATGTCAATCCATTCATGATGGATTAACACAACTCAATGCAACCACTAATGGATATGGAGGAATCCAACCACCAAGTTGATTTTCTTAATGAGGAATATTAATATTGATGTTAAGGCCTCACACTAGCACATTTGAGGAAATTTGCTAGGTTTTGCATTGATATTGCCACGTTTTGTCATCTCAATTGCGATGATCATGGGTGTGATTTTGTGTGGAACTTATTTTGTGGATATAACGACGAACTTGGAAAGTCGTCATGATAGAGACGAAAACTGGTTGCCATGTGTATTCTATAAGGTGGTCTTGAAAATGATTTTTGTAATTCATTTTCTACAAACCGTCTCTTTATCGACGAACATTCGTCGTTATAACGATGCAAATATGTCGAAAAAGTGTTGCATAGAAATTTGCTTCCACGAAAAACCATCGCTCTATCGACGGTTGTTCGTCGAAGAGAACAAAAGAAGGTAGGTGCCTTTACACGGTTTCCACGAACAACCATCGCTATATCGACGGTTGTTCATCAAACAAACCAAAACAAAGCGAGAGGCTGCAATGGTTTTTCTATACCTGCGACGATGTTTTAGCGCTATTATCGATGAACGTTCATCGAACAGACCAAAAGAAGGATGGTGCCTTTCCACGGTTTTTCTATACCTTTGATGAAATACATTCATCCCTATAACGATGCAAATATGTCAAAAAAGCGTTGCACATAAATTTGCTTCCACAAAAAACTGTCACTCTATCGATGGTTGTTCGTTGAACAGACCAAAACAAAGCCAGAGGCTACGACGGTTTTGCTATACCTGCGACGATGTTTTGACGCAACTATCAACGAACGTTCGTTGAATAGACCAAAAGAAGGAAGGTGTCTTTCCACGGTTTCCATGAACAACCGTCACTCTATCGACGGTTGTTTTTCGAACAGACCAAAACAAATTTGGAGGCTACGACGGTTTTGCTATACGTGCGACGATGTTTTGGTGCAATTATCGATGAAAGTTTGTCGAACATATCAAAAGAAGGTTGGTTAATTTCCACAGTTTTGTTATACCTTCGAGGAAATATCATCGATATGTCGATGATACCTGGAAGTTAAAAAAAATTAAAAACTGTGGAAACTGATGTCTTATGAGTATAACCTAAATTTCCAAGCTAGGTGACATTATATTAGTGAATTTTGGCATGGGACAAGATCTTATCATCTTTTCTGAGAACAAATATGATTAAATGAAATTGATGGTGAGTTTATCATGGTTTTTAGAATTTTCAAGTGCAAAAGAAGAGAATGAAAAAAGAGATTGATCTAGTATATCTCCTTTGATTGATCTAATTGTAAAGTCAATAGAGAAATGCTTCAACCTTTCATGAGCAAATGAGGTTGGAAATGAATGCTTACAAGTTACAACAAATTAAATGCAAAACTAGCATTAGAAGTGGATTTCATGCCCAAAAAATTTCAATTTGGTGTAATCTTAAGTTGTTTTGGGATCTAAAATTGTCACAACAACACTGAAGTTTGAGCCAGAGTTGATCTAAATCTGGTGAAAGAATGGATATTTTTAGTTGCTAACCGACATATTTAGTTTTTTATACTATTTTTGTTAATGCCCAATAATGTTCCTAGGAGGATAAAGCACTCCATGATAGTTTTTGTGCTACGAATCCCCATGTTTCATTTTTTTTCTTTTCAATATGGTGACCACCTTTAACCAAAAGACATGGAAACTGGTTGGAAATTGTTAGAATGTTAGGTTGGGATCAGATTCGGTTCCTTAAGGGAGGAAGAGATTCTACAATCGTGGATGTTGGAACAGGTTGTCACATGCATTTTGTACAATAAATTCCACTGGAAAAGAGTAGTTGTTCACCTAGAAAATATTTGTAGGCTCTTTGTAGTGCCAACTGGTGCTAAGTTGTTTTGAATTTGCACATTACTGGAAGAGATAAAAATGAAAAACTGATCCTTCTTATGAAACCACCTCAAGCATGGCCAAAATCGGTCAAATTTAGTACCAAATATGCCCAAAAGAAAAAAAAGTCCCTTGAGCACATGATAGGAAAGAGACATGTTAATCAACAAAAACTTGACAAGTTATTTCTATTCTTTTACTATGCATGATCTCATATAACAAAAATTCATCATAGATCACCTTTTGGATTTGATCAGAAGCAGGTTGCACAGTTGAGCATGCAATTTGTAGTTTAGAACCATATCATAATTTCCTTGGAGACACTCCTTGTGAAATAACATCACTTTATCTACTACATGTGAAGAGATACTAGTGAGAATTCATCATACTACAAAAAACATAAGGTGCATTGAATTCATCTTTATTGAAAAATAAATAAATAATTAAAAAATAGCTCAACCCCTAGGGAAAAAGAGTAGTTGTTCATCTGGAAAATCTGTGTAGGATCTTTGTAGTGCCAACTGGTGGTAAGTTGTTTTTATGTTTCTCAATATTGGAAGAGGTGAATATGAAAAATTGATCCTTCTTATGCAACCACCTCAAGCATGGCCAAAATTGGTCAATTTAGTATCAAATATGCCCATAAGATAAAAATAGTCCCTTGAGCACATGATGGGAAAGAGACATGTTAATCAACAAAAAAATGACAACTTATTTCTATTCTATTACTAGGAATGATCTCATGTAGCAAAAAATTCATCATAAATTACCTTTTGGCACTGAGAAGTAGGTTGCACAGTTGAGCATGCAATTTGTAGTTTAGAAACCATATCATAATTTCCTTGGAGGCACTCCTCATGCAATAAAATCAGCTTATCTGCTACCTTTGAATATCTAGACATATCAATTTATGAAGGGTTCACCATAGTTAATGATAAAAATTCCAAATAGATTGAGGAAATCAACCACATAACCAATCACATTGCTTTTCTTAGGCCCTAGCAAGTATGCATAATTGAAATATTCTTACGGGATATTGTAATTCAATTCAATCATTAGAGATTCTATATTTTGCATCATTTTGAGAAATTAACAGCGTATATATACATTTGTAGAAGAATTACAGCTGGTTAGGTTTAAATATTGTGTCAATTCTTGTCCTAGTAGTAGTGTGTCCATTGTAGATGCAAAACTTTTCCAAACAATGTTTGAGTCTAAGGTGTAGAGAACAAAATTTCCTAAATATTGCATCTCCCCTAACTCAACAAACAATATTATGGTCTCATCCATCCAGACTGTTGATTTTCCATCTCCCAGCTGAATATTTCCATCTTGACCAAGAGTGAGGAATCCTTCTTCACTTACTGGTTCGATTCTGATAAACCCAAAACCATAAACCTTCAAATTTTACAGATATATAAACGTTACAATAATAAAAATCAATCATCACTGCAATCCAAGAACTTATGTATCCAAATAGGAAATTTCACAATATAAATAAATATAGAAGATGATTTGGCTAATACAAAAGAAATAAAATAACAAACATACGATACAAACATAAAAATGAAAAACATATTTGTGTGATTTTTTTGGGCTACTTTCTCATGCATTCCAATTGGAACTTTGATGACTAGTCTTTGTACTTTATGATGATGCAATTGGAATTCTCATTGACCCCATGTGGTCATATTTGGATGTTAATATAAAATCTATTTCTTTCTCTCTCACTATATTTTTAAATCACACACTCACAAGTGCTAAGGCTAATGATCACACCTTGATGAGGAATAGGGATGACTCGGCTGCATGGAAACAAAATAACAAGAATTATCTATCATTGGGAAACTATGCTAAATGCAAGGACAACATATCGAATGAATGTGTAACCTACATATCTCACCACCCTCCTATATTAATTCTTGCAACTTAGATGATAAATTCAAATCCTCATCCTCAAATTTTCATTCATTTAAAAATGATTGAGATAAAAAATAGTAGGAGTAAAGTGGGAAAGATGGAGAAAATAAGGGTTGGAAGGAAATCAAGGACATCCTTGACATGATGCTAAAGTTACACAGATACCAGGTTTCCATGGATAATGTTATGGTGAATAAGAGAGGCAATTGCAGATGAGATGAATCAGCTAGCCCAAAGTAGAAAGCTACCAATGCGATGAAAAATCACCAAGAATTGGATCCTATTTGGGGGTAGTTGAAGGGTAGACATTCTTAGGTAGAGGTATCAACCAACAAGAAGACCAAAAAAATCAGATAATGAGTTATGATCTCTTGGATTTTGACCTACAGTTCTCATATCTTTGTTATTTTGTTTTTAATTTCTTAAGGAATGTACTGAGCTTCACGAGAGAAATAGAAATACCAGACTTGATGATACTTTCCCAGTATTCCATTTTTTATAATTTTTGAAGTAGGTTGATTTGATGGATTCTTGTGGTGTTTAACTTAAGCTAAATATAATAATTTTCTAGTTTAAATCAAAGTCAAAGGAAGAAGAGAAACCACATAATGCAAGCACTTTCGTTTGGCTAAGATGTTACTGGGACTTGTAACCTCGGTAGGTGGCCTAAGATACCTCAAATTTCCCATTAGAAAACATATTCTTACGTTACTAAGAAGCATTTTTGTTTTATGTAGAAGGTTATCTCCTAGTTTGGATGATAGTCTAAAAGTAGTTATTTACTATTGTTTGTTTCTATTGTATCTTAATAGAATGAAATAGAATTTAAGGATAAAGACAAACACATTAAGGATAAAGCACACGTCAAAACCCTTACCTTATCATTGTCCTTTCTCCAGATCCATTCGCCCATACAACTTCATAAGTGTTGTCCACGAGATACATTTCCATCACTAAGACCCACATAAATAATCAAAGACATAATTTTTATATGAGGAAATAATATATAAGAAAATAAACAGTCATTTAAATCCTACTACAAAGTCCTGTAGAAATCAATGAACCGTGAAATGTTAAATTTATTAACAATATTTTAAGAAATAGACATGCATTTAAAAATTTACAACCATCTTTAATACATAGTAATAAAAGAGTATTTATACCTTATTGAGTGTTGATTTTCGGGCATTAATTCAATATACTCTAGGATATTTACTGAGAGAATAACATGTACAGTATATCAATGCATATCAATCATAGCAAGCATATCAATCATCACAAGATGCAAACATAAGAGACAATAGACACACAGATTTTCCATGGGGAAAAACCTAAGGTGAAAAACCCCACAACTTCTTCAAAGATAGATAGAGAAATAATACAACCAAAGTACAACCCAAGTACACAGAGATAGTCTCCTCCTAGTAGTTGATCCTCCTCCTCACACGTGCGCCACTTTCCGAGTGATGTAGAGTGAGATAATGAGATGATCAAAATAGAGATCTCCCGATCTCTATTTATACTTGTCCTGAATGCCCAATAAACTTATGGGGCCAACTTGTCTAGCTTAGCATAATGACCCATGGTTAACTTAATTAGGGCCGACCCCACACATGGTGGTCTAATAACCCATCGGCAAGTTATGACACTTGCGACACTTGTCAATACAAATAACGACACTTCCTTATAGAGGAATAACACATCTCTATAGGAGTACAATATACATAAATGAAATACATAGGTGAAATACATTCCGAAGTTACATATACATCAACACTCCCTCTTAACTAGGAAGGTATTTCTCGACACAGATCTGCTAGCACAAGTCTTCTTCTCTAGATAATCATCAGCGAATCATCGTCCTCAAATCATCATCATCATCACTGCTGCTGCTATCTCAGTCAATCTCTGAATCTACTCGTCATAAGAATTTCTACAAAGCCAGTCCTTTTTCATACTAGATGTAGGCCCACCACCTGCAGGTCTTCATCATCACTGGCCATACAGTGGAATCCTCAAGACTTATTATGTGCATCAAAAAACCTCACAAGAGCATCCCAGGACTTATTACGAGCACACACCCCAACCTATCAGAACTCCAAGGGAGCTATTACATGTGACCCCACCACAAAACCTCGAAAGAGAATCCCAGGACTGATTATGAGCACACAACTCAACCTATCGGATCTCCCAGGGTGCTATTATATGTGGTCACCACAAAACCTCGCAAGAGCATCCCAAGACTTATTACGGGAACACATCCCAACCTATCGGATCTCCCAGGGCGATATTACATGTGGTCATGGAAAAAACTCGAAAGAGCATCCCAGGACTTATTACGGGAACACATCCCAACCTATCGGATCTTCTAGGGCGCTATTATATGCCATAGAACAAAACCTTGAAAGAGCGTTTTCCAGATCTCCTAGGGAGCTATTATATGCCAGCGGCAAAACCTAGCAAGCGAATCTGCAAACCTCCTAGGGTGCTATTATATGTTCTCCCAAAGCAAAACCTCGAAAGAGCATTTTCTAGATCTCCCAGGGAACTATTATATGCCAGCGGCAAAACCTAGCAAGAGAATCTACAAACCTCCTAGGGCATTATTATATGCTTATTTTCACAACTTGTCTACGGCCACAGAGTATCAACTTGATACTCACCATACATCATCCTGATGTACACATGATCATCCTGATCATCATCACTGCATCGTCTTGATGCATGTCATCTGGAGCAACATTCTGAAGCTCATCATCCATGATCATCCTGATCATACAATGCATCCACCTAATGCATAAACAGTATCTTCCTGATACATATCATCATACATGATCTACCTGATAATACAATGTATCCACCTGATACATATACAAATACATGATCCACCTGATCATACCTGATACATATCAACATACATGATCTACCTGATCATACAATGTATCCACCTGATACATCTATAGATATATACACATGATCCAACTGATCATATCGAGCATCCAACATGATGCATACATACATATAAATGATCCAACTGATCATATCCAGCATCCAACATGATGCGTACATACATATAAATGATCCAATTGATAATATCCAGCACCCAACATGATGCGTACATACATATAAATGATCCAACTGATCATATCCAACATCCAACATGATGCATATACAGAGCAGTAACTGGAGCATCGTCCTGATGCTTATCATCCAATGGTTACATCCATAGCCATGGAAGGATCCTCCTCTCACCATGCTTGGAATGGCTTCAGCAAATGTGTCCATCACTTCTTCCTCGAAGTGTTGTCAATATGAAGAACACCAAGCCTCTCTCTCAAGTACTCGAACTTCACTCTGGCTAGTGGTTTCGTCAGTACATATGCAATCTGCTCATCCGTCTCAACATACGGGAGATTCACTGCTCCTCTCTGCAACATATCCTTGATATAGTGATATTTGATCTCAATGTGTTTCGACCTGTCGTGGAACGCCGGGTTCTCAAACAGCTTCACACAACTCTGGTTATCACAGAAGATACCAGTAGCCTCCAACGGTAGATCAAATAACTCAGACAGTAGCTTCCTCAGCCATATTGCCTCACAACTAGCTAAACAAGCTGCAACATACTCTGCTTCGGCTGTACTCAGTGCTACGCAGGATTGCTTCCTGCTAAACCAAGAGATCACACCTGATCCCATACTGAAGTAGCACCCAGAAGTGCTCTTCCTATCTACAACACTGCCTACCCAATCTGAATCAACATAACCCTATAGGTTAAAATTTTGATTTGCATCATACTTGAGCCCATAGTCAACCGTACCCTTCAGGTACCTCAGAATATGCTTTTGCAGCAACCAGGTGAACACCTCTGGGATCTATCAGGAAATGGCTCAATGTGTTCACCGCAAAGCATATATCTGGTCTCGTGTTTGTCAGGTACATCAAGGACCCAATCATATGATGATACACAGTGACATCAACCGGATTAGATGAAGCATCAAACAGAAGCTTTAGGTTCGATGCCATAGGTGTGGCCATGGCCTTGCAGTCCATCATCTCGAACCTCTTCAGGATCTCTACTGCATACTTCCCTTGTCCAAGGAAGATCCCATCTGCACTCTGCCACACCTCCATGCCTAGAAAATAGTGCATCATCCCCAAGTCCTTCATCTCGAACTCGGCAGCAAGCTTCCTCTTGGTATCAACAATCAAACTATCATTACCTATAACAAACAAGTCATCCACATACATGAGTAGTATCACAGGATTGCGTTCCTCAACCTTGTAGTAAAGGTTGGAATTTGCTTTACTCTTGGTAAAGCCCAAACTAGATAGGAAACTGTCCATCCTACCATACCAAGTCCTAGGAGCTTGCTTCAAGCCATATAAGGCTTTCTTCAACCTGCACACATATGACTTCCTATCATGTGTCTCAAAACCAAGTGGCTGCTCCACATACACTTCCTCCTCGACTACACCATTCAAGAAAGCAGTCTTGACATCCATCTGGTGTATCTTCCATTTCATCACTGCAGCTAGAGCAAGTATTGATCTAATGGAAGTGTATCTGGCTACAAGAGCAAATACTAATCTAATGGAAGTGTATCTAGTCGATTCCTTCTTTCTGTGAGAAGCCACGAGCTACAAATCTTGCTTTGTATTTCTCTATGCTGCCATTTGCAGCATGTTTAATCTTGTAGATCAATTTGGAATTCACAACAGACTTCCCTTCATGTCTTGGGACCACATCCCAAACATCATTCTTCATGATTGACTAATATTCCTCGACCATGGCATCCTTCCATTCTTTCTTTTTCGCTGCCTCTTCATAACTGGAAGGTTCTTTGTTCATAATATCACAGAGTAAATCAACATAGCTGGTATGTGATCTAGTTCTCTTCTTTGCTCTGTGTTCTTCTTCTAGAATGCCATACCTTTCTGCATCTTGAATGAGCTCTCTAGCCCATGCAGGTTTCCTCTTGTGAGAGTCCTTCTCACGAGGTGGATCTACAGGTTCTTGCGGATCTTCAATTTCATGATCAACATCTGAAATTGCTTCAGTCATAGTAGTGTCTTGAAATCTTGTTTCCTTTGGTTCTTCATGATGTTCAATAGGTGTCTTCCTTGATTTGATGAATGCTGAATTTTCATCAAATGTTACATCCCTGCTGACATCAATCTTCTTGAACCCTGGAAATTATATTCTGTAAGCCTTCGAGCTTTGTTGAAGTTGTAGTTGTTGTCTTTCTTCTTCTTGGGTCAATCTGTAGCAAAGTGTCCCTTCTCATTGCATGTGAAGCACTTGAGATCTTTCTTATCTTTATGGTAATGGTGGTGTGAATATCTTTTGTTATGAGATGGCTCTCTCTTAAGCTTTCTTCTTTTGGTGTGAGCTGTGAGAGCTTGGTCTTCATTTCCCATGTTTTCTTCTCAGGCTACAAGCCTAGCCTCTTCTTATAAACACTCCTCCCATGGTCTACTAAAGGAGATAAATTTCTTTCTTGCACAGATTCCTTGAATAAAGGAATCCCATGACCTAGGTAGTCCATTCAGAGTGGTCATAACAACTTCACCATTGTCCACTACTTCATCCATAGCTTCGAGTCGTTCCTTGATCTGAGAGACCTTGGAGAAATAAGATTGAATGGTCTCTCCATTCAATAGCTTGACCCCTTTCAATTGATTCCATAGAGTCATCTTCTGATTTATGTTCTTCCCTTCAAATAGCTTGGTTAGGGAGTAAAACATCTCCTTGGGTGTCTTTGGAGATGACACATGTGGTATGAGATGGTCTTTGATATAATCAACAATGATCATCTTTGCCTTGACCAAGTTCTTTTTATGTAAGGCCTTAGCCTCTTCTCCCTCTGGGACAGGGACCTCTTCACTTATGTAAGTATCCAATTCATTTTCTTCCAGGATTAACCCAATCCTATACTTCCATGCTCAGAAGTTATCAGCTCCTTCAAGCTTATCCTCAAGCTTGGTGTGGCGATACATTTTAAAGAGTACTTCAAATGGAAATAGAATAGATTTAGGTCTTACCACTTGATTTGCAGAAATCTGGATCTGGAGCTGAGCTAGGGTTTGACATAGAAACCCTAAAAATTCAAAATGTGAATTTCAACTTTCTTAAAGGATAGAAATAGGCGCCTTGATCCGTTGATCATCCTGGTGTATTCAAAATTTGAGTTCTGCAAAGTTTCACCCTTCAGAAATGCCTTTTAGTCTTCCCAGATTTACTGGAGAGGACCCTGAATTAGGGTTTGAGTTTCCAGGAGTTTTACCCTGCCAAAAATCTCGATCCAAAGTTCTAAATTTCTATTTTTCCAAGCCTCTTTCAGCTGTGTCTTCAGATTTCAGAAATTCCATTTTTTGTGGAAACCCTCATTTTTAGGGCCAAACCTGAAATTGCTCAGAATTGAATTATGATTGGACAGAAAGATTCACCTTGATGAGGAGAGTCAATCTATCATATTGCTTTTCCAAAATATGTGGAGAGAAACCCAAAAACAAGAAGCCCTAGCTTTCGCAACTGCACATTGTCTTCTTCTCAGGTTAGCTCTGGTTCCATGTTAACTTTCGAGCATTAATTAAATATACTCTAGGATATTTACTGAGAGAATAACATGTACAATATATCAATGCATATCAATCATAGCAAGCATATCAATCATCACAATATGCAAACATAAGAGACAATAGACACACATGGTTTCCGTGGGGAAAACCCTAAGGTGAAAAATCCCACAACTTCCTCAGAGATAGATAGAGCAATAATACAACCAAAGTACAACCCAAGTACACAGAGATAGTATCCTCCTAGCATTTGATCCCCCTCCTCACATGTGCGCCTGTTTCCGAGTGATGTAGAGTGAGATAATGAGATGATCAAAATAGAGATCTCCCGATCTCTATTTATACTTGTCCTGACTGCCCAATAAACTTATGGGGCTGACTTGTCTAGCTTAGCATAATGACCCATGGTTAACTTAATTAGGGCCGACCCCACACATGGTGTTCTAATAACCCATCGACAAGTTACGACACTTGCGACACTTGTCAATACAAATGACGACACTTCCTTATAGAGGAATAACACATCTTTATAGGAGTACAATATACATAAATGAAATACATTCTGAAGTTACATATACATCAACATTGAGCTCCTCTCTGTTTCGAGAATAGTTTTATATTTTCTACTGAATAGGGCCAACCACGTGAAGGTGGAAGCTCATATGGCCCCTCCCCCCTCTCACATCGCTCTCAATTCCCCATACCCAATAAATGATGTTGTTTACATAGAAACCATATAAACATTCATGCATAACTAGGCTAGTCATCAAAAAATATAAACATATAAACATTGAAGCATAATGAGGTAATTCATATAAACAATGTTTCAGATTAACAGTATCGATATACATCCAAATACAAGTCATGAATTTATACATCTACTTTTTCTTTGATTTCTATTTTTTTGCATTGTAATAACTGACGATTAGGGTATTATCATCATCATTTGGTGGAATATCTACATAGCCATGTCCTACTAGTGTTTATGTTTCCATTCTCTCATGTATCATACTTCTTGTACGTCATTGAGTAGGGCGTGGAGGAAGTTCTGAAGGGGTGTGAAATGCAACAACGAAAAAGGGGCATATTGATATGTTGAAATATTATTGAAATTAATAGTTCATTTTTTATTATTAAAATTACAATATTTCTCTTTACCTGTCTGTGTAGCTGTGACAACTGGTGTGTTAATTGTTTCTCTACTTGCTAATTCCTCTTGCGGTTCACCCTCCTAAGCTACATGGTCTTCCATTGAAAGAAGAAAATTTATAAGTATACGTCAGGAAATAAATATCTATAGTCACAATAGATATTTTTATTTCCAAAGCACACATACCAGAATGGCTCCTCTGCTCCCCACTATCATGGGACATTCACATCCCAACATCAGCTGGTACATGCTGAGTACCGCTAGATTCACTGTTGCGGTTGCACTGTTGCTTAAAAGAAAACATAAATATTTAGTTATGGGTGATATAATCAAAACTGGATATACTTTAATAGTATACTACAATGATGTCCTTATTAATTTTATTTACTTGCATCTGCGTCATTGGGGAGATTGGATTCCGCCCCAATATTTTCCAATATTCAATCACACTTTCAAAACCATACTTGAAACCAGGTCTTCCTCGGTGGTAGTATCTTGGAACGTATTTCCCTGCAATGCATAACACATTTAAAATTTCCAGTATCAAAAACAGATATTTGTTCGCTACTGTCAAATAAATATTCCCCATAGTTAATCATTTAATTCTTACGATTCGGGCTCTTATTTTTCTATAGCCACCCTGGCCCAGTCTATGATGCCCGTGCTTTTCCACTCTAACCTTGGTTGCTTTGAAGGTGTCAGGTAGCCTTTATATGAAAATTTTGAAAAAAGTTAGATATCAGAATTCTTACTTAAAACAAAAAAGAAAAAAAATAAATGAGCATATTTCATTAAAAAGATGATATGTGTTGTACCTTGCTTTTCCAGGTCGTGGTTGTTTTCCTTGTCTTTTTAGCAATTTCTCCTTTGCATCCTCTATGATTTCCTTCCACTCTTTTTCTGGAACCATGGGAGGGTGCTCATGTTTGAGTTCAAGTTGCAATTTATCCCTATATTGGGCCCTGGTATATTTTAAATTCTCGCCTGCTAACTTTGAAACCACTTTCTTGTTAAATGTATTGCTGAACAAGTTTACCATGTGGTCTATCAATTCATCTCTCTTTACGCTATCTTGGCTATTCCACCATGTGTGAATGGTGGGGCCAAACAAATCCAATGCTTTTTCATTCAAATTCCAATAGAAAACATTGTTTCCTACAGAAACGTGTAATCCATTAATTTATAACAACTTCAACGTATGTCCATTTAAATTTCATGATTAAAATGAATAAATTAATTAATAAATACCTGCAATCTTTTGAATCTTGATTGGAACATAAGCATCATCCACTAGAAAGGTGAGATCTAGTGATCTGGTGCTTTTAACTCGTGCTGCTCTAGGAAAAGTTTCCTGTTCATCTACAGTACGTTCATCTCCGGAGTCATGTGGAGTCCTAGGCTCCGTCTCATCATTCTCCGGCATGTCATGCCAATCAAAATAAGTTCCCTCATCAATGGATTCAAGGCCAACTGCAGGAGTGTCAAAAAGCCTCATTAGTACATTGCTTTGCCGATGTTGTTGCTGCATTGGAGCATCACTGCTACCTATACCTGTCTCGACAGTTTCTCTAGTCACGGGTTGTAAAAAATACTACAAACAAAAAACTTTACTTTATCAGATCACTTGGAAAAATAGAAAACATAATATCAGATATGAAATCATGTCATAGCTTAAAAAATTATTGAATATGCCACTTACCCCATAAGATTTTATTTGTTCTTTTAGCTCTTCAATCCTTTCCCTGATCTCCTATGTCATGGGCCTTATGTGAGGCAAGGAAAGCATTTCTATGTTTTCCTTTTTCAGGGACTTCTTTATAGTTTCCATTGCGTCTATGGAATAGTAAATTTCATCCTCAAGCTCCTCATCACCCAGATCAAGTGCACTAGACTAAATTCATCAAAAAATAAAATTAAGCAAAATAATTTTAACATCATTCAAGCATTGTAATTGTAATGAAATTTAGTTACTATTAAGAACTAACGCTTACTTGATGCGGTGTTGTGGCCGGTGAATTCCCATGGTCACCTCGTACTGATCTAATTCTAGTGGGTGATTGTCCATGGTCAACTTGGACCATGGAAGCAGCAGGTGCCTTTCCATGGTCCTCACCCTGACACGATAAATCAATCAATAATTCATCATAAGCACAGAAAAATGCGAGTGTCAATAGTGGAAATTGAATGTTAACTGAAAAAATTGAAACATTTAGTTATTATATTTAACACTTACCTGACAGGGCATAGAGTGTGACCTTCCACGGTCACCCTGGACCATGGAAGCAACATGTGCCTTTCCATTGGTGCCACCCTGACACAATAAATCAATAAATAAATGTTATGAAAATAATTGTGACATAATAAAAAATGAGATATTGAAATAATATGTATTTTTACCTCATAAGTAGAGGACACGTGTTCTATTCCATGACGAACATGGGCAGACCCCTGCCATAGTGTAATAAGTATGTTGTCACATGGAAATCTTTTGGTGTTGGAATTTCTAGTTATTGTAGTCATATTTATTTACTATATTTAACATTTAGCTGACGAGGCATATCTTGTGAACTTCCACGGTCACCCTAGACCGTGGAAGCAACATGTGTATTTCCACTGTCGCCATCGAGACAAAATAAATCAATCAATAAAAGTTGAGTCAATAATTGTAACATAAACAAAAATGAGATAAGCATAACAATGTAGTAAGCATGTTATCACATGGAAATATTCATAATAAGCATGACGAAAAACGTGAATGTCAACAGTGGAAATCGAATGTTAATAGAAAAAATCGAAACATTTAGTCATTAAATTTAACACTTACCTAATGGGGCACAGAATGTGACCTTCCACGATCACCCTGGACCATGGAAGTAGGAGGTTCCTTTCCACTGGTGCCACCCTGACACAATAAATCAATAAATAAATGTTATGAAATAATTGTATTATAATAAAAAAGTAGATATTGCAATAATATTTATTTTTACCTCAGAAGTAGAGGACATGCATTCTGTTCCATGACGATCATGGGAAGACCCCTGCCACAGTGTAATAAGCATGTTGTCACATGGAATTCATCTGGGGTTGGATTTTCTAGTTATTGTAGTCATATTTAGTTACTATATTTAGTTGAGTCAATAATTGTAACATAAACAAAAATGAGATATTGCAATCATATTTACTTTTACCTCCGAAGGAGCAGATACATGTTATGCTCCATGGTAATGAGCAGACCCCTGCCACAGTGTAATTGTTAGTATATTTAGACACTTAGGAGTTACTTAAGATCAACTTGTGTAATATATCCGTTAGGAAAAGTGTGTTTCTTTAGTATGCATTTGTATATATTTAATCTGACGGTCACGATATGTTGTGATCCGATGGCTCAACTTCTCTTAGATCATACCTAACCTTGATCCGTGGCTTAGCACCCGATTGGTCCATTATCTCTATTTAAAGAGCATGGAGGGTCATTGTTTAGTTGATCGATTATGAGAAGCTCATATGTAACTATCTTTCTTTGCATAATAAATTGCTCCATAGAAGCTATTTGGCCGGGGCTGTGGAGTGTTTCCCTCTCATGGGTTTAAACCACGTCAAAACATTGGTGTATCGATCTGTGACCTGTTTTTGTGAAGTGGTTTCTCTAGGCGTTCGATCTTTTGGGAGTACTCTGTGTATCCGAACATGGTACCAGAGCTTTTAAGAAGAGCCGCTTTCAGTTATGATCTAGATCTTGAACTGTTGTTGCCGAAACTTGAAAGGGTTTCTGGTTCTGGTATTTCTATGCATTTCTGGGCTATGGAAGTTGTTCCATTACGTCCGGAGCACCGTTTCCATTGGGAAATAGTTTTCGTTTGATCGGAAGCGGTTCCCAGTTGCTTCATAAACGCGTATTTCATCAGATCTGAAGGTATAATGTTACAGTGACGTTTTTTTTATTTCTGTTTAAAAGAAAATATCTCATATTTTATCAGTTTTTATTATTAGATTTTTTTTAGTTTTGGATTGTTGCTTTCCCTTCCTACATATGCTCTTTGTCGTGCACCTTGTGCAATTTCGGCAAATCAGAAACAAAGAGAAAATGTAGACTTTCTGGGCAAGCTAACGAGATCTAAACCCACAAGTGTGGAAAAGTTTTTTTGTTTTGGTTTATGGTGTTATTTGTAGGAAAAAAAGGCAAGCACGGAAACTGAGCAAGAAGAGTAAAAAAAAAAATGCATCTCACTTAAATAATAAAAAAAATAAAAATAAAAAGTGAGTCACTTAATTTCGTTTTTATTGCTGCACTATTTAAAGTAACATCATTGTAAAAGTGAAATCACTTATTTTACAAAAGTGATTCACTTAAAGAAAATTTCTTGTAAAGTGATTGTCAAAGGTTCATCTTGGGAAGAGTCGGGTCCTTCTTTTTTAGCTGGTCATTCTCTATCTGCCACGTCACTATTGGGGACATCTTCAACAGTTTCTTTGTTCAAGCATAACTTCATCATACAGAGTCAGTTTTCAGTGCCGTTTTTTTTTAAAGAACCTATTTTTTCAATCTCTTCGCATCGAGACTATTGGTTTCTATTTTTACATCAATTAATTTATAAATATGGCCTCCCCTTGTGATATTATACTTACCAGTTCCAACTATTTCTCATGGAAATCTCATATGGAGGATGTTCTACGAAGTAGAGGACTTTTCAGAATTACCTCAGGGAAAGAAATATAACCTACTAATGATGATAAGAAAATCAAATGGGAAAATAGATGTGACGAAGCTCGTGGATTGATTGGGATGTCAATCTCTACTGATTTGTGATTCCACATATTTGGAATTGATGAACTTGATGCTGCTTGGGACAAGTTGGAATCTGTGTTTGGTAAACACAATGAAATTTGAGGTCACCAACTCGAAAATGAGTTGATTTCTTTAAATACAAGTGATTTTTCATGCATACAAGATTATTTATCTAAGTACAAAACTCTTAAACTCTTATGTGAAGAATGCAAGATTAAGAGGGAAGACAAACAATGCATTTATCATATTCTTTCCAAACTTGGACCTGCATATTTTGTTTTTGTATCTACATTTTACTCCATGAAAGAATCCTTGAATGCATATAGCTATCAAGAGCCTAGTCTTGAATCCTTTTGTGATTCCTTGATTAGAGAACAAGATAAGCTCATCCATCTTAGAATAATTAACAATGCAGATACATCTGGGAAAGCCTTATTGTCCGAACAGAAAGAAAAGTCCAAGCCTCCCAAGAAACAAATGTTTTGCAATAATAAGTCAAACAAGGGTCCCAAACCCTCTCAGTCAGCTCCTTCTTTAAAAAATGACAAAGGATCCAAGCCAAAAGGAAAGAAAACTGAGCATCATTGCAACTATTGCGGGAAAGATAATCATGATCAATCTAAGTGTTTCAAGAAGATGGCAGCCTTGGAAGCAACAATGAAGAAGCACCACATCAGCCTAGATTCATCTTCAGAATCTACCTCTCATGGACATGCACTTTGTGCTTCTGGTTATTCTTGTAATGCATCTTCTTCTTCTACTTTAAATGAATGGCTCATTGATTCTGGAGCATCTTATCATATGGCTAAGGATCAAGCCATCTTTTCTACTATGCATGAATGTAACACCAAAGAAATATTTGTTGGTGATGATAGATCGCTAAGTGTTGTAGGAGCTGGAACAGTTCCAGTAGATAATGGTCATTTTAGTGATGTACTATGTGTTCCAAGAATTTCCTGCAATTTGTTATCAGTCTATCAAATCACTCATTCTGGTGAAGGTAAAACTGTGACGTTTACACTTCACCAAGTTGTAATCAAGGATTTTAAAGATCCTCAATAGCTCCTAGCTACCGGAATTGTTGACGATATTACCAAGTTGTACAAATTTAACAACTTTGGGTCATCACCTTTTCCTTCAGTTTTTGTTGCTCATAGTGATAACTTGAGCAAACTTTGGCATGAGCGATTTGGTCACTTAAATTATCGCTCATTGCAACAACTATGTAAAGACAATATGGTGACAGGTCTTTCGATGGTATCTTGCAGGGATGGTGTTTCTTCCAATTCTGTACTCATAAAACATCATCGAGACAGTTTTTACAAACGTGCCTCTTGGCACGCCTCAGTTCCTTTGGAGCTTGTGCATAGTGACTTGTGTGGTCCTCTTCCATCTACTTCATTTTCTAGTTTCAAATATTTCTTAACTTTAATTGATGATTACTCTAGACGCACTTGGGTTTATTTCCTAAAACTTAAGAGCGAAGTATTTAACATGTTCTTGGCCTACAAGGCCCTTGTTGAAAAACAATCTGGTCATCAAATTATTAAGTTAAGATCTGACAATGGAGGAGAATATGTTAACAAAAAGTTCACTACTTTCTGCACTAAGCAAGGAATCCAACAACAACACATTTTTCCATATACACCACAACAAAATGGTGTAGTTGAACGGAAGAACCGCACTTTAAAAGAAATGGCTTAATGTATGATCCAATCTAAGGGACTAAGTCTTCAATTTTGGGCTGAAGCCATAAATTGTGCAAATTACATAGTTAATCGCACCCCCACTAAAGCTTTACAAGGTATCACACCGGAAGAAGCATGGAGTAAAATTAAACCAGATGTAAGTCACTTCCGCGTGTTTGGTAGAGAAGCATGGGCTCACATTCCGGATGAAAAACGGAAAGCATTGCAGCCTAAAAGTGAAAAGTGCATATTTGTTGGATATTCTGAAGATGTAAAAGGTTATAGACATCTTCAACCACATTCTCATGATGTAATCATTAGAAGCGATGTTAAACTTGATGAAAATCTCTTGTCCTGCGAGCCTAACTCGGTGATTGTGCCATCTTTGGCCTGCGAGCCTGATTCGGCGCTTGTGCCTTCTTCTTTTTCCAGCTTCCTTGATAGGTTTCCAACTCTAGTTTCTGATGATGACAGTGAGGATGAAAATCCACCTCCTCCTTCTCATGTTCCTCCAGTTGCACCATCACAAGTGCTTCCTCGATGGGTCCGTTCAACATGTGAAGCAGCTGGTGATCTTTCCGGTGCTCCTAGAGATCAACGTCGAACACGTTCTTAGTTTCATCGAGCCTCTTCTCTTTTAGCTCAAGTTTCCGAGAATCATGATCCAGAAACCTTTGCAGAAGATTCAGGAAATCCAGATTGGGATGCAGCTATGGATGAAGAATATCTTTCCTTAATGGCGAACGATACTTGGGATCTTGTACCTCTTCCAAAAGGAAGAAAACTTGTCAAATGTAAATGGGTCTACAGAATTAAGTATGCATCAGATGGAAGTGTGGAAAGACTTAAGGCAAGTTTAGTTGTCAAAGGTTTTTCCCAAGTTGAAGGGATTGACTACAATGAAACGTTTTCTCCTGTCGCAAAAATGAACTCCATCTACCTTGTTCTTTCCCTTGCAGCCTTACATAACTAGGAATTCCATCAAATGGATGTCAAGTCTACCTTCTTACATGGTGATTTAAAGGAGGAAATTTACATGGAACAACCTCCTGGATATGTTCAGAATAACTCTAGCCTTACCTACCTCCTTAAGAAATATTTATATTGCCTTAAGCAAGCTCCTAGAGCTTGGTATGCCAAAATGGATAGCTTTCTCCTTAACACTGGTTTTTATAGATGTCATTATGACCCTAATGTCTATACCAAGAAAGTAGGAAACCATCTCATCATACTTGTTCTATATGTTGATGACCTTATTCTTACTGGTAGTGACCTTAAGCTTATAACCCATGTGAAATCCAGTCTTAAGCAAAATTTTGAAGTGTCAGACGTAGGACATCTGCATTATTTTCTTGGTCTCCAAGTCCTGCAAACCAAAGAAGGAATATTTCTTTCTCAGTCTAAGTATGCTTGTGACCTTCTTCATCGCTTTCACATGGAATATTGTACACCAGCCCCTTTTCCCTTCCAGTATGGAGTCAAACTTTCTGCCACTTGTACTTCACTTGAAGTAGATGCCACTTTGTATTGTCAGCTTGTTGGTAGTCTCTTATACTTTACTCATTCTCGTCTTGACCTTTCCTTTACTATTGGTCGTGTTGCCCGTTATATGCAAACACCTCATGAAAGTCACTGGAAAGCATCTAAAAGAATACTTTGATATATTCGAAGTACAATTAAGTTTGGGATTCATTACAGTACAGGGGGGAAACCTTTATTGGTTGGTTTCACTAATTCAGATTGGGCCAACGATTCTGATGATCGAAAGTCTACAGTAGGTTATGTTTTCAGTATGGGATCTGGACCTGTCACTTGGGCTTATAAGAAACAACAAGCTCTTGCTCTTTCTTCAGCAGAGGCAGATGTTGATGTATATGTAACTTCAGAATGTATTTCACATATATGTATATTGTATTCCTATAGAGATGTTATTATTCCTCTATATGGAAGTGTTTGCATTCCTATAGAGATGTTATTATTCCTCTATATGGAAGTGTCGTCATTTATATTGTAAGTGTCGTAACTTATACTTGATGGGTTATTAGACCACCTTGTTGGGGTCGACCCTGTATAAGTCATGTGGGTCAAAGGGTTATTAGACCACTCTATTGGGGGTCGACCCAGTCAGCATTATATTATGTGGTTAAGTTAAGGCCAACCTATTAAAGGTTATTAGGCAAGTCAAGTCAAGTATAAATAGAGTGCGAGAGGCACTCTATTTCATCATTCTATTCTCACATACACTCTTTGGAGAGTGGCACACTTGTGGAGGAGGAGAAGCTGCTGCTAGAAGATTCCTATCTCTTATGCTTGGTTTGTATCATTTCTCTATCTATCTCTGAGGAAGTTATTGGGGTTTTTCACCTTTATGGTTTTCCCCAAGTAAACTCTGTGTCTCTTGTGTGCTTGCATTATTGTGTCCATGATTGATATGCTATAGATATGATGTACATGTTATTCTCTCAGTCAAGATCCTAGATCAGATTGAAATTTTTGAAAAACTAACATGGTATCAGAGCTATCCTAAAAGAAGGCATGGTATGGCATGTATGACACTTGTTGCACTTGCGATGCTAGGGCTTGATATAGCAAAAACCAGTCATCGTAGAACTTTCGCTATAAATCCATTTTGGCAAGGTTTCAGGATTTGAAACTTTTATAGGTTGAAGTTAAGATCCCTATCTACCTTGTATCCAAAGGACAACTACTAATCCATTTTACTTTGTTTTTTATGATCTGTACAATCTAGGGTTTCTGCCTCTTCCAGATCTGAGTCATAAACAGGTGACTTAGGAAAACAAGTCATAACTTGGGCTAGGAAGCTCCAAATGAAATTTCGTACAAATTAACAGGTAGGGAACAGACTATACTTTCACATGCCGAAGGTTCAAAGGCCGAAAGTGAACCAGTGACACGTGGCACTCCGTACAAGTTCGCTCTCCTGTTTTATCCCATAAACAGGTCACGTTGCGACATTTGGCGTAACTCTCTCTCAGAGAATCCAATTGAGGTCATACCTATGGGGTTTGAAAGATGACAGGTCGGGATACCACGGGTAGAAGTTTCAGACCCTGTGGATTCGTAATTTCGGAGTTACACCAGAAACAATCAGGTGCATATTTCTGTCAAAACAAAATTGGATTTTGAGCACCTTAATTCATGGCTTCGGGAATTAGGGTTTCGAAGAAATTTGGTATTTTTGTATTTTGGTTGGGTAGAAGGATGGGCTTGATGAAACCCTAGTTCAGGACTTTGATCGGAAAAGTGGAAAATTAGGGCTTGTGCAAAAGTTGGAATTTTTTGAAGTCTGTGACCACGATTTGAAGCTCCTCAGAAAAATCAAAGTTTAGAGCTTTGGATCGAACCTTTTGGTTGGGAAGAAGTGTGGGCTTTATCAAACCCTAGTTCGGGATGCTGTCCAGAAGATCCAGAAGTTTCAAAGGCAATTTTGAGGGGTGAAACTTTGCAATTTTAAAATTCTGAGTCTACCAGGTTGATCAGATCATCAAGGCGCATCTTTCTATCCTTTCAGAAGTTTGAAATTCAAAGTTTGAATTTTGAGGGTTTCCTTGACAAACCCTAATCCAACTCTAGATCCAGTTTCTGCAAATCAAGTGGCTTGGGCTAATCCTAAAAAAGAATGGATTGGTCACCTGCATAAGTGAAGAAGTTCCAATTTCAGAGGGAGATGAGGCTAAGACCTTACATAAGAAGATTACAAGCAATCTCGACAGGTATGAATTATCTAGGTATGTTTCGAGATCTGTTCATGATTAAGTTTATGGTATGTTTGTCTTCATTAAGGTTAGTACAATCTTGACTAACTTTAGACTTGTCGTATCACCTTAATAAAATTATGAATGCACGATAGAAGATATTCATTGATTAGGGTTTTGACACTTATGATTGTACTAATGCATTGTGGTGTTGTATGAGGTTGATGTTGTCTGCTAACATG
Source organism: Larix kaempferi (assembly GCA_027924585.1). Lineage (NCBI taxonomy): Eukaryota > Viridiplantae > Streptophyta > Pinopsida > Pinales > Pinaceae > Larix > Larix kaempferi. The sequence goes on from BSBM01000887.1 coordinate 24,303,644, forward strand.
AAAGGTACATCAAGAAATACAAATCATGTTCTAGTTCATGAACATATGACCATGGTGACATGAAGACAAAGGTTCATCCATTGCCATGGATCACATAGAATATCTACTTACGAGGTATGTATAACTTGGTTCTATAATGGTTAAACTATGAGATATGTAGGTAACTAGAACAAGTCATTGAAGAAAACAAGAAGACATTATGCGGGTATTTTAGATATACCTAGCTAGCATGCTAATCCAGGTATGTTTTTCCTATATCAAGTTAGAATCCTACCTTGTGTTAGGATCTCTTATATAAGTATACATGGAATGATTGATAATGATTATTTATGAAGTTAGAAATTTAAGTAATCTAGGGTTTATGCATATTATGTATCTTACCTTGATTGATGATATGACTAACTAGAAAATTCCTTTGGTCAAATAAGAATATGCATGAGTAAAAGAAATATTCCCTGAAACCTTGAATACTAATGTTTATAATCTGTGTTTGAAATGATCATGACTATACATGCTTAAGATCATTGTGTTTTGATAGTATTGAGAATATACTAATAAATTTATGATTATGTATGGGATCTCGAGGATATCACAATAATGATACTTGTAAGCATGCATAGTGATCGAGGATGGATATAAGTTGAAGTACATGTAATCCAAGAAGCAAAGATCAAGAGGGAGCACACTCCAGTAGTTTATGCAAGGATGCAGATATTCAAAGGGAGTCGACCACTTCTCACAATCCACATTAGAATGGAGTTGCAAATATTCAGAAGGAGTCCACCCGACAACCAAAAAAAGATAAGTATTTGAATTGTCATTTCTTACATATTTGTTTGTTTAAATAATGCTGTTCAATGATGTATATGCTTATGTTCCTAGACTTAGGTTGTGTATTATGCATATTAGAATAATTGCATTAATGAACAGTATACTACTAATATGCACTGTACAACATTCCATTGCTACTTATCTAGAATGAAACCTCTTTGTTGACATGTTGGGAGTAGTGCAAACTCTTAACAATGTTCTGGTAGAGATTGGAAGGCATCTAGAAAGTTACAGGATATGGATGAATGTTGTATTGAAGCATTGGCTAAAATAATTGCATGACTATATGACATATTTCTTTATGTGTAAGAATTTGTTCTGAAAACTATGAGATGCTTTCTAATCATGCAATTTAACTTGTTTTGTAGGAAAGATCATATACCTTCACCTACAAAAGAAGGATTACAACATTGTTCCAGCAACAAAGATATCTATTGAATATATTGAAGTTCCCAGGATCTGGGATGAAGTAATGGAAGAATGCCATGATCAGTCGATCATGAAGAATGATGTTTTGTGATGTAGTCCCAAGACCTGAAGGGAAGTCTGTTGTGACTTCCAAATGGATCTATAAGATCAAGCATGTTGCATATGGTAGCATGGAGAAATACAAAAGCGAGGTTTGTAGCTCATGGCTTCTCCCAGAAAGAGGGATTGAGTATGAAGAGACTTCTACACCTATAGCCAGGCACACTTCCATCAGATCAGTAATTGCTCTGGTTGCAATGATGAAATAGAAGATACACCAGATGGATGTCAAGACAGCTTTCTTGAATGGTGTAGTTGAAGAGGAAGTGTATGTGGAGCAGCCACTCGGTTTTGAGACACATGACTGAGAGTCACATTCAAATTGAAGAAAGCCCTGTATGGTTTGAAACATGCAGCTAGGACCTGGTATGGCAGGATAGATGGATTCCTATCCAGTTTGGGCTTTACCAAGAGTAAAGCAGATTCCAACCTTTACTACAAGGTTGAGGAAGGCAATCCAGTGATACTACTTTTGTATGTGAATGACCTGTTTGTTACAGGTGAGGATAGATTGATCGTCGACACATAGCGGAAGCTTGCTATCGAGTTCGAGATGAATAACTTGGAGATGATGCACTACTTTCTAGGCATGGAGGTGTGGCAGAGTGCAGATGGAATCTTCCTTGGACAAGGGAAGTATGTAGTGGAGATCCTGAAGAGGTTTGGGATGATGGACTGCAAGGCCATGGCCACACCTATGGCATCGAACCTGAATCTTCTGTGTGATGCTTCATCTGATTCGGTTGATGTCACAGTGTATTGTTAGATGATTGGGTCCTTGATGTACCTGACGAATACGATACTAGAGATTTTCTTTGTGGTGAACACATTGAGATAGTTCTTGATGGATCCTAGAGGTGTTCACCTAGTTGTTGTAAAGCATATTCTGAGATTGGGTAGACAGTGCTACAGATAGGAAGAGCACTTTTGGGTGCTGCTTCAGTATGGGATCAGGTGTTATCTCTTGGTTTAGTAGGAAGCAGTCCTGCATAGCACTGAGTACAGCCGAAGCAGAATATGTTGCAGCTTGTTTGGCTAGTTGCGAGGCAGTATGGCTCTGGAAGCTATTGTCTGAGTTATTTGATCTCTCGCTGGAGGTTACTAGTATCTTTTGTGATAACCAGAGTTGTGTGAAGCTGTCTGAGAACCCGGTTTTCCATGACATGTCGAAGCACATTGAAATCAAATATCACTATATCAGGGATATGGTGCAGAGAGGAGCAATGAAGCTCCTATATGTTGCAACAGATGAGCAGGTTGCGGATGTGCTGACGAAACCACTAGCCAAAGTGAAGTTCGAGTACTTCAGAGAGAGGCTTGGTGTTCTTCATATTGATGACACTTCTAGGAAGAAGTGATGGACACATTTGCTGGAGCCATTCCAAGCATGGTGAGAGGAGGATCCTTCCATGTTTATGGATGTAAGCGTTGGATGATGAGCATCAGGACGATGCTCCAGTTACTGCTCTATATATGCATCATGTTGGATGCTGGATATGATCAGTTGGATCATTTATATGTATGTATGCATCATGTTGTATGTTGGATATGATCAGTTGGATCATGTGTATGTATCTGTAGATGTATCAGGTAGATCATGTATGTTGATATGTATGAGGTATGATCAGGTGGATCATGTATTTGTATATGTATCAGGTGGATACATTGTATGATCAGGTAGATCATGTATGATGATATGTATCAGGAAGATACTGTGTATGTATCAGGTGGATGCATTGTATGATCAGGATGATCATGGATGATCATGGATGATGAGCTTCAAGATGTTGCTCTAGATGACATGCATCAGGACGATGCAGTGATGATGATTAGGATGATCATGTGTACATTAGGATGGTGTATGGTGAGTATGAGGTTGATACTATGTGGCTGTGGATGGGTTGTGCAGATGAGCATATAAGTAGACCTGGGAGATCTGAACAAGATGAAAAAGGCCTCAGATGCTCTTTCGAGGCATTACTCTAGGAGGACATATAAGTAGACCTGGGAGATCTGGACAAGATGAAAAAGGCCTCATATGCTCTTTCAAGGCATTTTCCTATGGCATGTAAGTAGACCTGGGAGATCTGGATAGGTTGTAAAAGGCCTCAGATGCTCTTTCGAGGCATTGCCATGACCACATGTAATCAGACCTGGAGATCTGGACAGGTTGTGCTAGTCATGTAAAAGGCCTCAGATTCTCTTTAGCGTTCTTGCTTGGAAAGACACCATTTTAAGGTTTTGTGGTAGGGGTCACATGTAATCAGACTTGGAGATCAGGACAGGTTGTGCTAGTCACGTAAAAGGCCTCAGATGCTCTTTAGGGTTCCTGCTTGGCAAGACACCCTTTTAAGGTTTTGTGACAGTCACATGTAAAAGATCCTGGGAGATACGATAGGTTGAGCTGTGTGCTCGTAAAAGGCCTGGGATGCTCTTGCGAGGTTTTGTGACGCACGTAATAAGTCTTGAGGATTCCACAGTATGGCCAGTGATGATGAATACTTGCAAGTGGTGGGCCTACATCTAGTATGAAAAAGGACTGGTTCTGTAGAACTTCCTATGACGAGTAGATTCAGAGATTGATTGAGATAGAAGAAGTAGTGATGATGACGATGATTCGATGACGATGATCTAGAGAAGAAGACTTGTGCTAGAAGACCTGTGTCGAGAAATACCTTCCAAGTTAAGAGGGAATGTTGATGTATATGTTACTTTGGAATGTATTTCACATATATGTATATTGTATTCCTATAGAGATGTTATTATTCCTCTATACGGAAGTGTCGTCATTTATATTGTAAGTGTCGTAACTTATATTTGATGGGTTATTAGACCACCTAATTGGGGTCGGCCCTGTATAAGTCATGTGGGTCAAAGGGTTATTAGACCACCCTATTGGGGGTCGGCCCAGTCAGCATTATGTTATGTGGTTAAGTTAAGGCCGACCTAGTAAAGGTTATTAGGAAAGTCAAGTCAAGTATAAATAGAGTGCGGAGGCACTCTATTTCATCATTATATTCTCACACATACTCTTTGGAGAGTGGCGCACTTGTGGAGGAGAAGAAGTTGTTGCTAGGCGATGCCTATCTCTTATGCTTGGATTGTATCATTGCTCTATCTATCTCTGAGGAAGTTATTGGGTTTTTTCACCTTTATGGTTTTCCTCAAGTAAACTTTGTGTCTCTTGTGTGCTTGCATTATTGTGTCCATGATTGGTATGTTGTAGATATGTTGTACATGTTATTCTCTCAGTTAAGATCCTGGATCAGAATGAAATTTCTAAAAAACTAATGGCAGAATATCGAGCCGCAGTTAATTCCAGTTAGGAATATTTATGGCTTCGACGGATCCTTTCAGAGTTTGGATTCAAGCAACAACAACATACTCCACTTTGGTGCGACAATCAAAGTGCCATCAATCTTGCCAAAGATCCAGTCCTACATCAACGCAGCAAACACATTGAGCTACATATGCACTTCATCCGAAATCTTGTTCATGATCGTGTTCTTCAAGTGCTCTTTTGTCCTACAAATGATCAAGTTGCAGACATCTTCACCAAGTCTCTTACATAAGCGAATTTTTCTAAACTTCGATCTATGTTAGGAGTTCAAGAATTTGTCATTAAGGGGGGATAGGCTCTAATGCCTCCTTCCTTCTCCTAATAGTGTCACTTTTGTAAATCCTTCAATTCTATCCCAAGTTGTTCTTAAGGGGGGATGTTAGGATATTTAGACACTTAGGAGTTAGTTAAGATCAACTTGTGTAATATATCCATTAGGAAAAGTGTTTTTCTTTAGTATGCATTAGTATGTATTTGTAAATATTTAATCCGACAGTCACGATATGTTGTGATCCGATGGCTCAAATTCTCTTAGATCATACCTAACCTTGATCCATGGCTTAACACCCGATTGGTCCATGATCTCTATTTAAAGAGCCTGGAGGGTCATTGTTTAGTTGATCGATTATGAGAAGCTCATTTGTAACTTTCTTTATTTGCATAATAAATTGCTCCGTAGAAGCTATTTGGCTGGGGCCGTGGAGTATTTTCCTCTCGAGGGTTTAAATTAACCACGTCAAAACATCGGTGTATCGATCTGTGATCTACTTGTGTGAAGTGGTTGCTCTAGGTGTTCGGTCTTTTTGGAGTACCCTGTGTACCCGAACAGTAATAAGCATGTTATCATATGGAAATATTCACAATAAGCATGAAAAAAGCGAATGGTAACAGTGAAAATTGAATGTTAACTGGAAAAATCGAAACATTTTGTTATTGTAGTCATATTTATTTACTATATTTAACATTTACGTCATGAGGCATGGATTGTGACCTTCCACGGTCACCCTGGACCATGGAAGCAGCATGTAGCTTTCCACTGCAGCCACCCTGACAAAATAAATCAATCAATAAAATTTGAGTCAATTATTGTATCATAAAAAAAAATGATATAAGCATAATGGTGTAATAAGCATGTTATGACATGGAAATATTCATAATAAGCATGAAAAAAGCAAATGTCAATGGTGGAAATCGAATGTTAACACAAAAATTGAACCATTTAGTTATTGTAGTCATGTTTAGTTACTATATTTAGCATTTACCTGATGAGGCATAGCGTTTGACCTTCCACGGTTACCGTGGACCATGGAAGCCACATCTATTCGATTTAAGTTGTAATCGATCAACAACTCTTCACCTGGAAGCATTCTTTTTGTTGCACATACAAATATACGATGTTCTTTGCATCCCTCAAAATCACAATTCGGTTTCTTAGTTGTTGTAACTGGACGTGTATTATTTATAAATCCATCAATGTTTCTAGACGCTTTTGGTCTCCCATCAATATACATAGTCTCCCCTTTGTTTTTATTGTTTTCTGCTAGTTGTATATAATTTGTGGCAACTCCGTATCTCCGCATACTTCGAGTATATTGGACCAAGATCAACCACTTATTGTATCTTTATAATGGTCTGACATACTCCATTAATTCAGTTACAGTGACATAGCCGACCTTTATGCCATCCATGGAAAATAGCCCCAATCCATGTAAGGACGAAGGAGCAATGCGATACATCCTCCCATTGATGAAGAAATCTGTGTCCACTTGAGGTAGCTTATTAGGAACCCATCATTCCACTAGATGTATATACCTCAAGGGAAAATCAATGTCACCTATGCTCTCAGCATCATTGTTGCTTGGGTTTTCACCCAAGCATGTGCTGATGAGCACCTACTAACTTGTAGTAGCAGTTTAGATTAAACAGTAAAAGTAAATAAATGTAAACAATAAATCTTGATCTAACATATGCAAATAAATAATTCTAGATTAAAAACACTAAACAAAATTGATTCATAAGAGAAATAAATAAAAAATTGAATATTTTCTATTACCTCAAAGGGTGAGGATGGTTGAGCTCGAGCAGCTACAATGGTGAGGTGCTCCAAATATCCAATGATCTCTTCTTCTCCAAGATGCTAATGGGGATCTTCAAACTCAAAAAGGAGGCAAGGGCTCTCAAGAAAGAATTTGGCAGCATAAGGATAGGATGAATGTGGATCAATAGTGAGAAGCCCCTATCGCCTTTTTGTAGTTTTTTGGTGATGGGGAATACCATTGTGGTTTAAGGAAACCAATGGTATTGATAACAATGGTTTAGGTTTCTTTTTCCTTTTTTTCCCTCTTTTTCCTTGTTTGAATATAATTTATATTTTTATTCCCTTTTAATTTATTTTTGGGAATTTTGGACCCTTTTCGAGGGTTTTTTGTATTTTTTGAGGAAAATTACATATTTTGAGGGGAAAAAGATGGATTTTGGTCTTTTTGGTGACCTTTTGAAGGTTTTAGAGGCTCAAATGGTGGAAAAAGAGGACAAATGGGTCATGGGAGTAGGGAAATAAGATGGTGAGCACTTTTTGGGTGTTAAGAGATTGCCCCCTAATGTGTGACGGCAGGAGCACATCGTATAGACAAAATACATCATAGTTTCTTTGTCTTTTTCCTTGGGTTTGGAGGAGAGAAGAGACCGATTGGAGACTGGAACACTGGGCCCATGAAAACTACACAAACTAAAAATACATGTCCTCAAAATGATTGAGGAATAATCTCTGATAATGGACGAGGCGGGAATACCCATGCTCGTATCAAGACATATAAATAATAATGAGGCCCAAAAAAGGGGGACCTGAACAATACATATAAACCGGTTGTGTACATCATAATGGTCTAGAGGGGACACAATGCTAGGACATACTCATGGTCATACCATGACTGATCTGAATGACTAATACACTGGAAAAGAGCCACAACCATTCTGAATAAGGTGTCAGAAGGGTTGATGAACTGCTGAATCTGAAGGTGTTCAACAACTGTAGGGACTCAATAACTATGAGTCAACTTCTGAAGAGTATATGGAACTGTATACTCGAGGGAGTATGAAACTGGGGTACTTGTGAATACTATCGCCAAGCACAACCCGGATATCTATAGGAACATGTAATTGGTTGTTTCCTCAAGTAGACTCACAAGTGTGCTAGAGTAAGGTGACATCTGGGGTCTTCAACTAATAACTGAAACGATCGATACCTTGTACAAATCTCAATGATGCGATCAAGGTGTTGACATCAAGCATGTGAGAAGAAATCATTTTGAGAGGCATTAAGGACTCCTTTCAAAATGATCCGTAGGCACTTACTGCTGATGGTGATGAGTCCAAGACACAGGGACCTCTGGGTCTTTCCTCTGGAATAGATTGGTTGGCGTCGACAAAGGGAGACCTTGCAACTACCAAGGCAATGATGTTTCCTTGATAGGAGCATGAGGTGTACAACCGAGAGGGGATAGTACTGATAGTGGGACTGACATACTATGGGGATGGGGAATAACTAGGGTCATAGAGTGGGGGGGAATCAAACTTCCTTTGTTCAGAGTATGATGACATGGATGACTTGGTAGCATATGAAACTGACTTTACGTATGGGGATCATAGCTTAAGGGGTTAGGGGTATGTACTGCAATGGGAGAGACTAAGTAGGGAAAACTAATGTATTGTATTGGGGGATTCTCAAGGTGGCATATCGCAGAATACTCTGAACAAAGGAGACCAAATTAGGGAAGCTTCCATAATAGTATGGTTATATATGCTTTGTTGTGGTGCCAAGAGGCACCGTTGGGGCCTTCTTCATGGTTTAAGGAGCTCAAAGAAGGGATAGAAGTGTGCTCGATAGTGGTACTATCATGTGGATTTTAAGATCCCAGGACAGTTCATGCTCGTGGTTTCTTTCAGTTTTAGAGAGTCTGAAAGTGATAAGTAGACTCAAAGGGGGTTCTTTTTCGTGTGTTAGTCTTCAAGGCCTGAGAAGGAATAAAATGATGCAGTGAAGAACTCTTCTAGCCGATGTGACTAGAGTATTTGTTTTTCGTAATTAGTCTACATGGTCCGGAAAATGGTTAAACTTATACCAGGTAGACGCCCTTTCAGATACATTTAACGAGCATGAAAGGAAGCAAGATTGCTCGACGATCTTTTCATTTTTTTAGGAGTTAGAAAAGAGCTTAACAGGAACTCCCTAAGTGCCTTTTTCGTAAAGGAATTGATCGGCTTGAAAAAGGGATAAAATTATACCAAACAAAAGTAATGGTGAGGCAAGGAGGAAGTGTTCAATCAAGGGATGAGTATGGGGATTAAGCATGGGGGGGAGGGAACACTGATGGGGCCTCCTTGCGGGTTGATGAATGATAGAAAAACAACGTCATAATTGCAGTATGGATGTAGCGAAGGGCTCATGTATAAGTTGTGATGCACAAATTTTGTAAACTCCGATAGCTGCTGATGTGGCACACAAATCGAGACGCAAGGTGTGAGGACACAATGTCAAAAAAGGTTTCTGGTGAGAGTGAGAAATGATCTCAAGCATCATCATGAGCATGGAAAACTAAATCTAGCGATATAAAATTCTTCAAAAATGGACAACGGTTGCTCTGGCACGCAAACCAAGGCAATGAGGGTGTGTGAAAAAATGCCCAAAAATGGGACTGGTGGAATCAGGAAAATGACTAGACCAGCATGAATTTATTGCCACGCTGAATCCAATGGTATCAACGGTTTGGAAAATGGACGTCGTATGGCTCCGGAATGGCTGATTCAAAATTGGTCAAATGTTTATAAATAGTAAGTGGACCCATAGTGACATGTGTCATTTTCACGGTTGAGTTTGACTGGAGATTTGAGTTGGTCAGAGCAATTTCTTCATTTGCGGGAGAAACGAACGTTAGATTTTTATTTCGTGAGTTTCAGGTAAGCCTATTAGCCCTAAGCTTTAACTTTATTTGCTTTCAGGGGGGGAATTGGGTCTCAGGGGTGGCGTATAGGTCATGTTGGGTGACCAACGTGGTATATCGTGGCTCTTGAGCCTTTTTGCACGATCTGGATCGTGGCTGTGGACTTCCACAGGTGCGATGTGTATCGCGGTTGTGGGCCTCCACAGGCGCGATGTGACTCGCGGCTGTGGGCTTCCACAGGTGCGATGTGGATCACAGTTGTGGGCCTCCATAGGTGTGATGTGCATTGCGGCTGTGGGATTCCACAGGTGTGATCTGGATCGTGGCTGTGGGCCCCACAGCCGCGATCTGGATCGTTTGTTGGGGGGGAATTTTCATGTCATTTTTCTATATTTTAATATTTTCTTTTTTGACTTGGCAGGATGCTCAGGCGGCCGAAGGCATCATGGTGGGAGAGAGAGATTTTGGAGGCTCTGATGGAGATCATTCAGGAGAACCATCATGCACAGGAATCTTTGGGTTTGGGAAGACTACTGAAGTTCGCTCAGATTCCTCTTATGCGTTCAACAAATTTATTGCTGAACAAGTTGATTGATTTCTGGGATCTGAGTATGCAGGTTTTTATGGTTCAAGGTGAGAGACTGGATTTCACCTTGACTGATGTGTATTTTCTGACTGGACTGCCCCAATTGGGTGAGATAGGGGATATGCAGCCTAGGATACCGGCTGATGTTGATATAGAGGATCTCCTTGAGAGATTTTGTCTCGCAGGGTCTGAGGTGCATGCTAATACTTTGCTTATTCGTGACTTGAGGGATCCTTCGATGCAAGTGGTTGTGGCCTGCATACTACCTATACTTGGGGAATAGGCGCCCCACCGATTGTCGGGTGGGAAGGTGTTGATGGTTCAAAGGGTGATGACTGGGACCTATTTTTCCTGGGGGCAGATGTTCCTTGCTTGTGTTCAGCGTGCGCTGAACAAGGTGAGGCTATAGGGTGGGGAGTTCAGCTATGCTTCATTTCTGTGTTGCTTCTTTTTCGAGTGGGTGCCTACATTGCGGCCTCGTGTGCTAGTTCGAGATGGTTTGTGGAGCAAGCCACGGATGGTGCGGTGGGGAGAGATGATGCCATAGAGTGGTGGCGGTGCACCAGGACAGTTTTTTACTGTGGAGATGTACGAGCAGTGGGAGAAGATGCCAGTTCTATTCGATGACTACCCGTACCGGGATATGGATTTCTGGGGAGATATAGAGATGTCCCGTGCTCTAGGTCAGGCCTGGGGGCCAGATTGTACGTATTTTTTTTTGTTTCTCTATCATATCATGTTTATATGTTTTGTTATGATTATAGCTAGAGGTGTTTTCATGATGTTGATGTCGCCTATTGTTGGTTTGTTTGTAGATGTGGGTCCGCAGCCTCCACCGGATCATCAAGGCCGCAGGGGTTGTTTGGTGGTGGTGGTACCTCCACTAGTGGTGGCACCCGCACCTCATGCGCGAGGAGTTGTACATCACCGAGACAATGATGCAGAGGGTATACATGAGACCATTGACGAGAATGTGTTAGATCGTTGTTACGATGCTCCGCATGAGTGGAGATCGATTTTGCGACGGATAGTTGTGTTGGTCGCGGAGAGGAGGGCCAAGGACCAATATGATCCGGAGGAGGAGCCAAAGGAGGCGGCGGGCCATGATGACGAGGATTAGGTTGTCTTTTACTTGCCCCCAAATGCTGATGAGCATATGGGGATGTTTTTTATATGTATTATGTACGGCTGGTGTACTTTTTGTATATTCGGGTGCTGAGGGCACTCTTGACATTATGACTATATGATGATATATATATATTTATGCACATGGATGCAGTTTTTGATTATATAGTTGTGTATGCACGTGGATGCACATCTGTCATTGCTTTTATGTGTTGTTTTGTATGCCCGTGGAGGCATGTTCTATGCACATGGATGCAATACTATGTTTTTGTATGCCCATGGGGGCACATTCTATGCATGTTGATGTAATACTATGATGGTTTATTTTGTTGGTTTATTTGGTTGTTTAATGCCTATGTGATGCATGTTTTTGATGTCCTACATGGTTTGGTTGATGTGCCAATGTAGTATGTTGTTAGCCATTTGGTCTACCACACTGCTGAGATTTATTGGGACATGAGTGAATGAAATGGATTCAAAGTGTCTAATCATTTGTTTAGTGCACAGGTATTTTCTAAATAGACAGGGATCGCGTACCTGGTAATAATTGTTGAGTTGGGAAACAAGAAGCTGTGAGTCGAGGTAGACGTGAAGGTCACTTATGCCCATCTGGAGGGAAGCGGTTAGGAGAATGGTCACAGCATCATACTCAGCCTGGTTATTGGTAGTATTGCCTATACACACTCCGTCGAGGTGGATCAACTTGTGTGAGGGGGAATAGAGTACCCAAGCTGCGGAAGCAAGATTTGGAGACCATCGACTTGCACCGTCAGCGAAGCCAACATAGTAAAGTGGAACAGGATTCATCTGTGGTCATGCAGGAAAAGATGAAAATGTAAGGTTTTGAAAGTTAACAGAAAAAATGAATTAAAACTGTACAATATGGACTATGGTGTCCAGAAGATTTTTATGGATAAAAACGTTTGAGGTACAACCCGTTATGAGGGTTGTGCATGGGGTTACCTTCTGGGTCGGTCAAAATGTGTGCCCCATGTACAAGGCAAGTGTGTCTGATGTATGGGCCTTGCCACATTGATTCAAATTTTCCTTTGCCCTTTTTGTTATGGGCTTGATCGTAAAAAAGTACAAGGTCTCCTTCACTAAATGCTCATGGGTGAACATGTTTATCGTAACTGACTTTGGATCGGTTCTTTGTGGTTTCAATTGTTTGGAGGGCTGCGCGGTGATCTTCGTCGGCTTGTTCCAAAAGAAGTAGGCGTTGTTCAATTGGTGAAGTATCCGGGACGAGTTCGATCGCGATATGCAATGTCGGGATCTGACACTCAATTGGGAGGAGAGATTCTACGCCGTGAACCAAATCAAAAGGGGTGAAATTGTTGGCGGTTTTAGTGGACATACGGTAATCCCACAGTGCGGGAAAGAGCATGTGATGCCAGTTGGACTTATGTCGGTCGATAGTGCGGTGGAGGATGGTCTTCAATATTTTCTTAATAGTTTCGACTTGGTAGTTCCCTTGGGGGTAGTAGGCGGAAGAGAAATGATGTTCAAACTTAAGGAGGGTTGACAATTCTCGCCAAACAGAGTCCTCAAAGTGAGAATTGTGGTATGAGATGAGTTGCTTTGGTACACCAAAACGAGTAATAACATGGTTGAAGAAGAAGCGGGCTGCAGTGTCGGCTTTGCAATTGAATGTAGGCATGGCTTCTGCCCATTTGGTAAAGTAATTGATGACTACAATGATGTATTTATGGCTGCCAACTGATGCAGGATTAAACTCCATGAAGTCGATGTCCCATTTCCAAAAATGGTCCAATGGTGACGACTGGATAAAGGGGGGCGGGGGGAATTCTTTCCTTGGGGGAAAATAGCTGGCGATTTTGGCAATGTTTGACTGCTATGATGCAATCTGTAAATAGTGAGGGCCAAAAATAACCTACGTGGATCACCTTTTGGGCAGTGGCCATTCCAGAGAAATGGCCGCAGCAAGATCCACTATGTCAGTCATTAAGGACTTTTTCTGCTTCTTCTCGAGAGAGGCAATGTCGTAGGATTGTGTCGACACCGGTGTCGATAGAGGACATCACCAAAGAGGATATAATGGGAAGCATGGTGGCGGATGCATTGGCGTCTATCACAGTCAACATCGGGTCAAAACTTCTGTGTATGGAGGTAAACCAAAACGTCGCCATACCAAGGTTCATCTGACGAGATGATGAATAAATGGTCGTCAGTTAGATCAGTATTGACAGCTGGTGATGACAATGAGGATTGTAGATCCGTAATGAGTTGAGAAAGTGCTAAGGATTTGGTGCTCTTCGGGGTTTTAAAAGTCAGGTCATATTCTTATAGGATGATCACACATTTAGCAACACGGCCTTGCAGAAGGAGGCGATTCAAGAGATAGACCATTGGGTTGGAGTTTGTGACAACCATAGTATGGCTAAGAAGGATGTAGTGTCGCAACTTCTGTACTGAAAAGATGATGGAAAGGGCTAGTTTCTCTTCGTGTGGTTATCATAGTGGTGGGCCAGATAAGGTTTGGATCACATAATAGCTGACGTGCTCTTGACGAGCATTGTCTTCTTGAACGAGGACTCTTGAAATGGCATAGTCGGATGCCGAAATGTAAAGAATGAAATATTTAGAGAAATCCAGAGGGGAGATCAAGGGGGTGTTGGTGAGAACTTTCTTCAGGTCATCGAAGGCTCCTTGTGCTTGATCGTCCCACACAAAAGGGATGTGGGTACGAAGCAAATGAAGGAAACCATGGACCGTTGTGGCATAATTAGGTACAAAACGGCGAAGGAAATTTAATTTTCCCTGAAGTCTCTGTAATTGCCGAAGCGTACGAGGTGACAGGAGGTCTAAGATGGCTTGGACCTTTAATGGATCAACTGTGATACCTTTCTGTGAAATAATGAAACCTAACAACCGGCCTGCTAGAACACAAAATACACACTTGAGGGGGTTCAAGTGGATTTGGTATTTGCGACAACGTATGAAGACTTGCCGGAGGTCATTAAGATGATCAGATCATTTTTTAGATCGAGCCATGAGGTCATCAAGGTAGACAAGGATAATGTTGACCAAGTCATGGAAACAATATGTCACGGCTCACTAAAAAGTGGCTCCAGCGTTTTTAAGGCCAAAGGGCATAACCCGGTAAGCAAAAGTGCCCCATGGGGTTGTAAAGGCAGTTTTGTACTGGTCTTCCTTGCGAATGTGAATTTGGTTATACCCGGAGAAATGGTGTTGGAAAGTTATCTTTGGGGCAAGCGAGGTTTAGGTCGCGGAAGTCAGTACAGACACAAATGGTGCCTTTCTTCTTGTTAACTAGTACTGGGTTAGAAACCCAGGTGGTGTAGGCTATGGGGTAAATGAACCTTGTTGTTCGAAGTTTCTCAATTTCTGCTTTGATGGCAAGAAGCTTGGATGGATGGATGGGTCGTTGCTTCTGACAGATAGGTGGTATGTTGGGCCAAGTGTCAATATGGTGTTCTACAATAGCGGGATCAAGACCCGACATCTCAGTGTAGGACCATGCAAATACATCTCAAAACTCTTGGAAGAGTTTCTTGTAATTTTGTACCTCATCCTCCATACATGATGCACCCAAGGAAATAAGTTCGAGTATTATGGGCTTAATAGAGATGTCAATTTTGATAACGAGTGAAATGTTGGCCATATTGCCTTCTTTAAAGGCATCAGGGGTTGGGATTGGATCCTTGAACCAGTCGACCTTAGTAGGAAGGACATATTTGGATTCAACGGATAATTGATTCACCGTGGAAGAGGTAGATGATTCAGGGATGAAGTATGATCAATGGTGCATATCATCCCAGGGGTAGCCTGGTGTAGTAAGTGCTTCAAGGATTTCCTCATCATTGCGTAAGCATTGTGTTGTTAAATCGGCTGACTGGGGTGTGTTGGTTGACGAGATCATATAAATGGTATTGATCTCTTATGAGGAGGAATATTTTGGGGGATGTATTTCCTTGATCAGGGGAGGGGATATCTCTAGGTCAGCATTATTCAATTCGTATAGAGCTGCTCTATAATCTGGGAGATCAGGGTAGCGATTTGAGTAATGGTCATAAATGTCGCATATCGCACAAGGGTGGTTGGTACGCAATGATTTATCATGAAGATGAGGGGGAATTTCTAGTTTGACAACTGGAATGTTAGTGTCATCATCCAACATTTGCATGTGCTCTTGAAGTGCTGGTAATTGTGGACATTGATGGGTATCATGACCTATATCGTCGCACAAAGAGCACTTGGGGGGAGCACGGATTGTTGGGGGATTTTTTTCTAACTTTGAAGTCAGTGGGGCAGTGCGGGTTGTGGGTCCATAGGTGTAGGTTTGTGGGCCACTGCCCCCATTGTAGCAGGGTTGAGGGGGAGCATTACTAGATGTTGATGCAGTGGACCCTGTTGGAGGTGGTCGGTTTTGGATGTTAGCTGCACCAGGAGGTGGATAGTTAGAAGTATTGATGGGTTGCACCAATTGTAAAATGACATTCGGTGTTGGGGGAGGGGATGGGGTAGGTAGGTACCATACAGGTAGTCCTAATGTTAACCCTGGAAGATTAAGCGTAGCCATCACTGGTGTGTTGATGACTCCTGAAGGAGGAAACAAGAATGGGATAGTGTGTATCGGTGTGACTCTGATATGACTAAGCACTGCGGGTGGCTATGGCAGTAATGGTGGTTGTTGAGTAGGTGGTTGTGTGTTGTGTGAAAGGGTGCACAAATCAGATATTTTAGTTATCCGCAAAGGGGGTGGGATAGATTGGAACGTGGAAGTCACGGGAGTATCTGTGTATATCCCGAGTCCAACTGAAGAGACAAACGATGTGGGTGCACTCTGAACGGGTTGTTCGTTCATAGGTAGAACGTTTTCAGGTGCGGCAGGGGCATTAGTATCGTAGTATGTTATCTGATCGATTTTTACTACATGTCCTTCATGGGGAAACATCATGAGGCGGAAGACAAAAGAAGCGACAGCCTTCATGGCATACATGTAACTTTGTCCTAATAAGAGGTTGTAATCAAGCTGGGCATTGATAACCTCTATTTCTATGAGAACCATTTTGCCACCTAACTGCACAGGTACGTTAGTTAAAAGGCCCTACGGTTGAGCTGAACGACCATCGTAAGCTCGTAATGTAGTAGTTGATGGCTGCAGTGTGGGGGATCCAAGTTTCAGCCACACAAATGTTGACATTACGTAGGTGGAGGCACCTTCATCAATGATGCATCGATGAATGACAAGGTTTCGAATGGATACAGAAACCTAAAAAGCTAATGTCAAAGGAAAACGTGGTTCAGCTTGGTCTAAGTCGAATGCCATCATAAGTGAGTCGTTAGGGTCTAAGGCACCAATGGCTCATAACAATAATTTCCTCTATGTAGGACAATTTTTGAGGACTTCTAGGGTGGACATAGCAGCGGGGGACTGGGCTAAGTCTTCCACAATGTTATAATTTGATGCTGCACGAGCATTAGGATTGTTGTTGATTCGTCTAAGGGGGAAGTGAGGGGCTTTAGGACCCTCGTCCATTGGCATATTGAGTATGCGTAATGGCTAATCAATTGGGAGGGTGTTTGTGACTGGATCAATAGATGTGGTTTCAGGAGCTGAGCTGTATTGGTTTCAGCGAGTTTGGAGGTTGATATCATTTGATGACATCATTAGCAAATGGTGAATGCCTGAATATGTATGCTGGTAATCAGTTGCAACATAGGTGATTTGTTGCTGTGGTGCAGCGGATCCTTATGGGGGATCTACTGGATGGGTATTTACTACTCCTTGGTTGGGTAAAGGATTTTTCAATATCATGGGTTGTGGCTGAGGAGGTGGTGGTTGTTGTGCAGCGTGCCATTGGCGTTGGGTGTCATCAACCCAAATTTGACATGCTTTCTCCAAATGGGGGAAATTATGTGTGTAGTGGCCATATACCAAACAAAAGGAACATGGGTGGTTTGTTCTTAAGTTGGGATTTTTGCCCTATTTCGGTGGACGATCAGGGTTTTGGTTGGCAGGAACAACATTATTGTTATTGGGAGGATTAGGTGGCTGACTGCCTTGGTTTTGGTGTTGGTTGTTTCCATGTTTGTGTCCTCTTCCACGATTATGTTGACCTCCTTGATTACTCTAGTTGTTCTAGTTTTGGGGTTGGTTTTGTTGCACATATACTTGCGCTTGGGCAGTAGGAGGATTTTGAGGTCGTGCAAGTGTTGGAGTAGGCTATGGTGGATAGTAAGCAGGAGGGTTCTAAGGTAGACCCAGTGCTTGTTGTTGTTGTTGGTAACCTTGAGATATTGGAAGTGTTGGGGCAGAAGGTGCTTCTTGTTGAGGGTAATAAGACGATTGGGATTGTGGGTGAACCGAGGTATGATTGGCCTGCTGGTTATAGTATGTAGGTGGTGCATAAGCTGAGGGTGCTTTCACATAAAACTGTGGTGGACATGAGGGTCCATGAGTGTGGTGGGTGTGCGTCATTGGAGCATACGAAGTTGTAGCTCCAGAATGAGATGTAGCCCTAGAAAGGTATGGGGTGTTGTTGGTAGTCATCATGGTGAATGGTTTGTTTTGTGCCATAACCTGGCCAATGATGTCATCAGTGGAATGGGATGCCCCCGGCGCATCGCTCTGGGATGGATCATTGTGCGGGGCGTCAAGTAAAATGGTTTATAAATAGATAGACTGAGCATAGATTAAGTCGAACTACTGGGCTTTTAAAATGGCTTCTTCTTCCGACTGGGGTCATTCAGAAGCCACATCCTTGGCTATGATTGGAAGGAGGGATTTCATGAACCAATCTAGGAAGATACGATCGTCTAGCTTGATCTTGCATAGACTACGGAGCTTACGCCACTCATGGATATGATTTGTGATATGGGTGTTCGTATTCTGTCTACAAGATAGTAGGATGTCTACTCCTGCATCATAGCGGACGGGTATTTGAAAGAACTGTAGGAAAGTTGAGGCAAGGGATGTAAATGTAGGGTGTGTCCCATGGGGCTGCTCAATATACCATTTGGTTGCTGAGCCAGTGAAAGTTCTTTTTAACAGTAGGAGGTGAATAGAATCATCAACTATGGAGTTTGAGGAACACCATAGGTGAAAAGACATAACATGATTATGTGGGTCTTCACCAGCCTTCCCTTCAAACTTTGGGATGTCTGACGGGAGTTTTGTGGGCATGGGGGGCCAAGTAGGGTCATGTCTAATTGGGTCATTTGTTAATATTGCTAGGTATGGTAGGTTAAGACTAGCCATAAATGGCAGACTGGCAGAGGTGTGTGACATGGTCGCTAGGGCATAAGTGCTAGTGGTAGCATTATGGATTAGGCCACTGCCCCCAAAGGGAATATTTGTTGTAAAATGGATGTGCCCTCCACCCAAAGGTGTGTGAGAGGGGCCTGCACCCCCAAGTGTAACATGAGTTGCAGATGGGTTTGGGATGGGTCCAATAGCTGTTGGGATCTGAGTAGTGGGGGGGATGGTATGTGTAGGTCCCATATTGAGCATACCTAAGGTAGGTGTGGGTCCCATGTTGGGCATACCTAAGGGATTTGTTGTAGTTGTGGCTACCGTGGTGGCCATTGTGGTGGAAGGGGTGGTTGATGTTCCACCAACAGTCCCTGTGAATAAAGGGTCAAAAGTCGTACCATCCATGGGGCTAGTGGGTACGGTGTAGATGGTATTTTTGGATTCTGCCTCAAAGTCAGATGTGAAATGAGGTGCATCAGAATCGGATGATGGGGCTCTATGTCGATGATGTGTGGAGTCAAGTGACAATGCTCTTCATCTATGACGAGTGGTGTCAAGTGAACCGTATTGCAGGGGTTCACCATGGAAGTGCCGAGAACGTCTTGGGGACTCAATGGTGATAGTTGTTTAGTAAAACTAATGGGTGGTGGTGAGTGGAAAGCTCAAAAACCCTAATGCAACCGTGTGTGTAGGAGGGGAGCGCAAAAAATATGGCACTTAGGCGAACAACCAAACTCAAAACACTTACTATAACAACTATGCTATAGTAAGTGGAGTAATAAAAAAATGTGGTCAAAATACCAACATGCAAACAACTTCTAAAAAATGAAAAATGGTGGACTCACTAACCAATGGGAGGTAATAGAGCATGCAACCACCTAACTAAAAAGGTATTATGATTCAACCAGACATATCCTCTGCAAGGTGATGAAATCCAAGTCAGACAATATGAATTGTAGAACCAAAGGCTAGATATTCCCCTACCGAAAGGGACACCGGGTAGACAATCCTAGAAGATAGGCCACTAAGATACCTCGTTCATGACACATCCAGAAAGGTGAATCTATAGCTCCTGTTCTATCACTATTGTACTCCCATGTGGGTAGTACACCGAGAACAACGAGTAGGTATCCTTCGGTGACTGAATGGATTGCGGTAGTCCACTTAGGCATCCGGAACCAGTCTTGCTACTTCAATTCTCCTAAGGGAGAGGCCTTTCCGACAAGTTGGTGTATAACCATGCCAATAAGTACTAGGGGATTTTGGTACCCTAAATGTCAACCACTATGTCTCAAAATGAAAGTGAGTGAGGGGTGTTATTTGGATACCTATCCCCTCAATCTTACCTAACTACAATATTCTTTTGGTGTTCCCCCAGTGGGGTTAGAATGTTGGTTGAGTTAAATATATTTTAGGGATCACTTTGATTTATTGTGATAGATTGTGTGATGGTGTGGTTATGTACTAAAACAAAGATGCCTCGCTTGCATGAAAAATTCACAACTTAAAATAATGATTTCAACTTGCAAAATATGAAAGCAATTTAAATCTATATATGAAAACGATTTAAATGTAAATGCTTTAAAATCTTTTCAAAAAATACGTGAAATTCTTTAAAATGTTAAGGTAAAGCAAATAACATAAAAAATGAGTGAATCTCTAATACTGCAAAAAACAAAACAGTAGGTTGTCCAAAAATTGCAGGGGAGATGGCTGGAAAATATGGGCCGAAATGAGCAAAAATCAGAAAAAACGAATTAGATGGTACAGGAGAAATCCCAGATGTCTAAGGCGAAAGTCGCGATCTGGATCGCGACTTTTGGGCTAAAATCAGTGATCTGCGTTACGGTGATCTGGGGAAAAGGTGGGATGTGAATCACGACTCGGAGGGGTGAAAGGCGTGATGTGAATCGTGGATATCGGGCTGACATATGCGATGTGGATCACGGTAAACAGGCAGAAACCCATGATGCAAATCATGGCTGACAGGCATAAACACGCAATGTGAATCACGGTTGTGGGTGCTAAAAATGGTGATTTACGGATGGAAAAAAGTCACCGAAAATGAACCCAAAAATTGAAATTTTGGGTTGTTTGGGCTGAAGAAAAGGCCAATGGAAAGGGCAGCAAGCAATGGGCTTAGTAGCAGGCCAGATCTACATTATTAAAGGTAAATAACAACTAAAATCAAAGATTCAAATATTCGAAATGCAACGGAGTCGCCAAAAACTGTTGCTTGGGTTTTCACCCAAGCATGTGTTGATGAGCACCTACTAACTTGTAGTAGTAGTTTAGATTAAACAGTAAAAGTAAATAAATGTAAATAGTAAATCTTGATCTAACATATGCAAGTAAATAATTCTAGATTAAAAACAATAAAGAAAATTGATTCATAAGAGAAATAAATAAAAACTTGAATATTTTCTATTACCTCAAAGGGTGAAGATGGTTGAGCTCAAGCAACTACAATGGTGAGGTGCTCCGAAGCTCCAATTATCTCTTCTTCTCAAAGATGCTAATGGGGATCTTAAAACTCAAAAAGGAGGCAAGGGCTCTCAAGAAAGAATTTGGCAGCATAAGGATAGGATGAATGTGGATCAATAGTGACGAGCCCCTATCACCTTTTTATAGTTTTTTGGTGATGGGGAATACCATTGTGGTTTAAGAAAACTAATGGTATTGATAAAAATGGCTTAGGTTTCTTTTTGCTCTTTTTCCTTTTTTGAATATATTTTATATTTTTATTCCCTTTTAATTGATTTTTGGGGATTTTGGACCCGTTTTGAGGGTTTTTTGTACTTTTTGAGGAAAATTACATATTTTGAGGGGAAAAGGATGGATTTTGGTCTTTTTGGTGACCTTTTGAAGGTTTTAGAGGCTCAAATGGTGGAAAAAGTGGACAAATGGGTCATGAGAGTAGGGAAATGAACCAGTGAGCACTTTTTGGGTGTTAACAATCATAATTACATGACCCTCCGTTGGCAATAAAATATTGCATGCGTCTACGTAATATTTTCCTTACCTTTTTAGATCTAGTTGATATAGAACCGGTAGATCTAGTACACCACGTCTCACTTTCAACCTCTCCAAGTATATCTTCATCATCACTCGAGGAAGATAGATCTGACAGATACATATTTGGTGGTACCTACACTCAATAAAACAAGAATATAAATTACCAAGCGGATATAATTTAGCGTGCAAATATATTTACTTGTAATGTTTTAATATCAAAAGTTATTTCTTCCCAAAAACATTATCAAAAGCTATTTTTCTCTCAAAGGTGTAATTTATTTTAGAGTTATTTATATTTGAATTATTTTTAAGTATAAGACACGATTTGATTTGATTTGGAAATTTTTCACAACATGGATATAGAAGTGTGTTTCTTGGGCCACTTGACTAGTTAATGCATGCAAAGAGGTATGGGGTTCCCCCTCATATAGATCATGTTGGGGATTCAATTTGGAACGGGAAGTGTTCATATTGCTTCATTCATGGGTTTCCAACCGAAACTCGACGACGTTAGTCTAACACTCCCTCTTCCACAGTGGTTTGATATACAAGTTTCCTCATGCAAGGTACTCCTTCTCTAACTATGTGCTACATGTGCACAATGGTACTCTATTGTATGACAATATGGTCACAAAGGTCCAACTCTCCTTCTCAACATAGGTCCTTGGTTCCATCACCAAACTCCATGAAGTATCCTCCTCAACCCAAGCATCATCAAATCAAGTCTCCAACATGCAAACACCCTGTTAACTCCCATCTGGTAACATTCCCGTCAAGGAGGAAGAGACAACCCCAAGCCTCACTGAACAATCTTTTGCATCAAATAAAGAGTTAGGAAACCCAAAAAATATCTAAGTGTCAATAAAATCCAAGCTAAACGATTGAGCTGCAGCAAGAAAATGAGAAAAAACAAGGAAATATGGCTCTTCCACAAGAAAAACTAGCAATATGGGCTTCTTCCGCAATAAAAGGAGATTCGACGGCCAGGATTGAACGGCGGGATCAAATCTATGGTTAAAAATGCGTTCTGTAAGCCGGTTTCTGAGTTCCGTATCTGCATTGTGGATTGCGGAAAATCATTTTTCCAAGGGTATAAAAAGAAAAGTTTCTAATTCTCACAATTTGCATTGTGGAAGCGACCTTTTTTCAAGAGTGGAGAGATAAGTTTCCGCATTCTGCATTGCGGATTGCGGATTCTGGAGCGACAATTTCCCAAAGAGAGCAAAGATAAGTTTCTGCATTCTGCATTATGCATTGAGGAAAGGCCGTTGCAGAAGCTCACTGCGAAAAGGTCATGGTGGAAAGGCCATTGCAGAAAGGCTATTGCGGAAAGGTAGTTGCGGAAAGGCCATTGCAGAAAGGCCTTTGCAGAAGGGAAATTGCAGAAAGGAAATTGTGGATTGAGAAAATTTTTGCAGAGTAAATCACAATCGTCGAGAATGAATATTTTCATAGAAAGACACCGCATTTCAAAACAACAAAGGGGGCCTGTTTCAATTTCCTGTCCTAAACAATCTAAGACAACCCGATTCAAAGGACAAGAAGGAGGCTTCCGTGTCCCAATGACACACTTCCAGTGCGTAAAATCCCCCACCATCACTTGGAGCAGGCACCTTCTGTGGCCCAATGGTGCACTACAAGCACAAATGATTCCCTTCCTCTGTGCATGACATAATCAGAGGCGGTTGATTCGAGTGGCCCATCTCGAACGACCTTATCATTACCAGTCCGAGTTTGTTAAGATATTTTGATGCTATGTAATCCTATAAAGGTAGGTTCCGATGAGAGCCAAAGGGTTGGATTTTTTTTGTTTCAGAGAGATTACTGATCTACGCTTGTATTGAACTCGACCTCTTAATTAAATGAGCAAACCTGATTCTGGAGCTTGAGATTCCTGTGATGTGTGTTGTGATGTATGTTATTTCCTGTGTATGTTTTCTTGCATTCGTATTTCCATTTATTGTTTACTTTTGCAGTACCTAAAGATCAATATTACATGGTTTGGAATTCATTCCCTCATTCTCCAGATGCATATGACTAGGTATTCCACATTTTTATTCTAGAAGTTGCAGGATAGAATTCATTCTCAAATGCACTAGCCTTGTGACCGAACTTATTTCCTTTCTCTGCCTTCACCTGGCGATCACTTTGACATGAAAGAACCCCATATACCTTGCATCTTGCCTCTATTATTGTGGTCCGAATATTTCATCGATGACAGTAAACCTACCAAATTTGACTCCATTCCCAACTGTCCTCCTGTTCTTAACTCCAACCAACAAAAAACCCCTTTTAATTCATTGTTTTGAAGGTCTAGCCACCACTTTTACCAATATCTCAGACCATTGAAGTTATATCCCATTGCTGGAAGCATAAAAGAGACATCCCTCTCTGTGTTTGGAAAGGCTAGTTTCCATTCACTAAAGATTGGTTTGCGACAGTTACCCCATGGTCTTTCTTGCCACAACCCAGGAAAATCTTAGGTGATAACATTCTGGCGACTCCGTTGGGGAGAATATCTGGTTTTCACAGTATCAAATCGAACCTCTGAGGGAAAACAGAGAGTCTGAAGTTATAAGGTTGTATTATTTTCCCTGGAGACTCCAACTTTCAAACTCGTGATTCCACTGGAGAGCGAACTTACTGTAGATGGATATGGAAAAGAATTGTGGAAAAATCAGTTACTCAAGTGTGAAGTTTCTCCAAGATACTTTATTCTTCTTTATAATTTATTTCCTGTCTATTCCTGAGTTTATCAAAAGAATATTTCATGGTTTACTGCATTCCAACCAATACTATCCATGCCCTTTTGTATATCCTTCATTGCAGACTGTAGATATCTCTTCATCTTGCATACCTAGTTCTGACCATGATCAGTCTTGTGAGCCCCATAATACCAAAGTTGATGTTGCACTCTCTATAGAAGGTATTTCTCCATTGACCAGATCGTTTTCTTTACCTAAAAAGGAGGAACATGCCATAGAGAGTGTCTCTTCAGTTTTAAATACTAAGCCTTCCCCATTTAGTTCTAGATCTGAAACAGATTTAAGAGAAGCCTTGTTTGGCCAAAGAAGGTTCCAAAACCATTGTCTGAGTGCTTTGCGAGAAAATTTACAATCCCAAGAAGCAAGTAGTGGCCTATTTCACTTCAGTAAAGCTGCTAGAAAAGCTACCCAAGTCCTGATTACTCTTGTTGCTTCAAAAACTCCCTCTGCTTCCAAGAAAAACCTAAGAGCTATGGCTTCTAGGTATTCCCCTTTATCCCTCCCAGCCAATCTCAATGACCTACCTATGGGTTATGCCCAACGCCTCATGAGATTTGATGGGGAAGGAAAAGGTTCTGCATAACAGCATGTGGACCAATTCAATGATTTTATAGACCTAGAAGAGGTGGATGAAGATGATATCAAGACGAGGTTATTTTCCCAAAGTCTTGTAAGAGAGGTGAGGAAGTGGTTCAAAACCCTTCTGAATGGAGGAATTTCTACCTATGAGTGATTTGAACAAGCTTTCTTGGACAGATGGAAACATAAACCAAATCTTCTCCAGATTCTCACTCAGTATGAAAACATAAAGAAAATCAATGTCGAGACTGTTCGAGAGTTGTCAGCTAGATTCATGAGGATGTATAATTCTATCCCGATAGACATCAAGCCTCCTGCAGGGGTAGCCAAGCTTCATTATGCTAATTGTTTTGACAGTGAATTTTCTCTCATATTGAGAGAAAGGAGATCTGCCACTCTGCCTGATATATTAAAAGATGATGAAGAAGTAGAAGCTAATTTGATGGACTCAGGTAAAATGAGGCACATAAATGAAGCTGAGAAAAAGATATATAATGAAGCTACCCAACCTTCCACATCCCAATCCATTGCTACCAAATTTGAGCAAATGTTGAGGACTATGGAAATGCTAGTGGGTAGGATCTCCCTTGACAATAGGCCTCTTGCAAGAGAAAAAATAGAGCCTCAAGCTCGAAATGATAATTACAGTAGGCCTCCCACCCCACGGGGAAGACCAAGATATCCTAGGAATGGGGAAAATCAACCAATCAGAACACCTTTTGATGAGCACTTAATAGAAGGAGAAGAAGGGTATAACAATCTGTTTACTGAAGATTATAATCAGCAGGATCTTGTTACATATTTTACTGTTGATGGCTCTCAAGAAGATCTCAATCTACCCATATATGATGAAGATGGGGGTAATTATATTGACGGTTTACTTGAACAACTAGCTGGAGGTCTTGCAATTTTTCAATAATCTATTAAAGGGAATCATCCTGTAGTTCATGATCACAATGATGCAAACAAGGAAAATAGTAAACCTGATGAAGGAGACACTTTACCCTTTTGTTTCTCTTCATTTGAGTTGTTGAGAGAGATTTCTAGGGCTACTAATAAAAAATAGGAATATGAGCCTACGGAAAATTACACAACGTTTCCAGAGGTGGATAATGAGGTAGGCAGGAAACATTGGTCACATGATTCTTATTCTCAGTGTCAGATGCCTTCTCTGGAGGACGAAGAAAAGAGTGAGAATAGTTGTTCATTGTTTCCTTTAACTTTCCTTTCTCTGAGATATTCAAAGGAACGCATGAGAATAAAGAATTTGAAATCCCTTGTTTTGAAACCCTATATTGTAGCCCAATTTATGATAATTATAATGAAGAAATGCAGGAAAATAATGAAGAGAAGAAGCTATCCTCAGGTGCTTCTAAAGAGAAGGGTTTGACTTTGGGTAAATCAAGTCTTCTAGCCAGTCAAGAATCAGTTGTTATGGAAGAAAGACCTGGCATATTTCCTCATGCTTGTGAACTGGAAAAGGCCTTAGATGCAGATTGTCCCTCCCTCTTTATTGATCAACAAGTGGCGTTCACTCATGCTTTCCAATATCATTTTGCATCCTTGTTAGAGACATCAAAGAAGGAGTTCTTAACTGTTGGCCCAGAATCAGTCAGTGAAATGGTTTCTTCAAAACGGATGATTTTTAAGAGTGATTCCAATCCTCAGTTTGAGTTGTCACAGTTTGGATTTCTTTTCTGATTGGAGGCCTTGAATGCATGCTTCAGTCAAGTATCCAGTTGTTGGATTGGTTACATTGGCACTTTAGAATCACTTGATTTTGAGTGTCTTCCGCTAGGGTAGGGTAGGTAGATATGAAGAATAAGCTCAGTATTCTGAGCATCTTTTTCAGTTATATATGTCTTCAGTTTTTGAATTTCAGTTTGTATATGTCAGGAAGGTTTTGAATTCAGTTCAGTTTTCAATAGTGTAGAATGGCTTCAGTTCCGTTTTGCATTTCGGGTTCCCGTATGGCTGCGAAGTTTTTAGAGGTTGGAACAATTTATATATGGAGGTTTTTCAATGATTGAAGGGATCATATCACTAGTCTACATGTTCTTGCTACCTCGCAGGGAGGATAACATCCCTGGTTGGAGCCGTCATTAACTCCCATCTGGTAACGTTCCCGTCGAGGAGGAGGAGACAACCCCAAGCCTCACCGATCAATATTTTGAAACAAATAAAGAGTTAGGAAACCCAAAAAATAGCTAAGTGTCAAGCAAATCCAAGATAAATGACCGAGCCGCAACAAGAAAATGAGAAAAAACAAGGAAATATGGCTCTTTTGCAAGAAAAACTAGAAATATGGGCTTCTTCTACAACAAAAAGTGATTCGAAAGCTAGGATTGAATGTCGGGATAAGATCTGTGATTGAAAATGCATTCCACAAGTTGGTTTCCGAGTTCCACATCCGCATTGCAGATTGCGGAAAAATAATTTTCCAAGGGTATAAAAAGCAGAGTTTCTAATTCCCGCAATCCACATTGCGGATTGTGGATTGCAGAAGTGACCTTTTCCCAAGAGCGCAAAGATAAGTTTCCGCATTGTGGATTGTGGAGCGACAATTTCCCAAAGAGTGCAAAGATAATTTTCTACAATACACATTGTAGAAATTCCATTACAGAAAGGCCATTGCGAAAGGCCATTGCGGAAAGTGTTAAATTTTGAGCATTAATTCACAACACTCTAGGATCTTCACTAAGAGAATAACATATACAGTATATCAATGCATAACAATCACAATAAGCATCACAAGCATCACAAGAATCAAAAGCATGAGAGACAAGAGACATAGAGTTTCCATGGGAAAAAACCTAAGGTGAAAAACCCCACAACTTCCTCAGAGATAGAGAGAGCAATGGCTCAACCAAAGTACAACCAAAATACACTGAGATAGTCTCCTAGTAGCAGATGATCCTCCTCCTCACTAGTGTGCCACTTTCTGAGTGAGAGAGATATGACTTTCCGAATGATCTAAATAGAGATCACCTGATCTCTATTTATACTAACCTGTTTTCCTAGTGACCTTATGGGGCTGACTTGTCTAGCTAGGTACATCTACATTATAATATATATATTTCAAGGCTGACCCCACACATGGTGGTCTAATAACCCATCGGTAAGTACACACACTTGCGACACTTGTCAATCCACATGACGACACTTCCTTATAGAGGAATAACACATCTCTAATAAGGGTACAATAAATATATATGAAATACATAGATGAAATACATTCCGCAGTTACATATACATCAACACTCCCTCTTAAGTAGGAAGGTATTTCTTGACACAGATCTGCTAGAACAAGTATTCTTCTCGGGATCATCATCATCGATGCATCGTCATCATCATCATCACTGTTGGTGCTATCTCAACCAATCTCTGACTCTCCTCGTCATAGGAAGTTCTACAGAGCCAGTCCTTTTTCATACTGGATGTAGGCCCACCACTTGCAGGTCTTCGTCATCACTGGCCATACTATGGAATCCTCAGGACTTATTACGTGCGTCACAAAACCTTGAAAGAGCATCCTAGGCTGTTACGAGCACACAGCTCTACCTATAGGATCTCCCAGGGCCATATTATATGTGACCTCACCACAAAACCTCGCAAGAGCATCCCAGGCTGTTACGAGCACATAGCTCTACCTATAGGATCTCCCAGGGATAGATTATATGTGGTCATGGAAAAACCTCACAAGAGCATCCCAGGACTTATTACAGGCACACAGCCCAACCTATCGGATCTCCCAGGGACATATTATATGCCATAGGACAAAACCTCGAAAGAGCATATGCCAGATATCCCAGGGCTAGATTATATGCCATAGGAAAAACCTCGAAAGACTATCTGCAGATCTCTCAAGGCCAAATTATATTTCCTCCCAGAGCAAAACCTCGAAAGAGCATTTTTCAGATATCCCAGGGCCAAATTATATGCCATAGGCAAAACCTCGAAAGACTATCTGCAAACCTCCAAGGGCCAAATTATATGCTCATCTGCACAACCTGATCCATGGCCATAGAGTATCAACCTGATACTCACCATACATCATCCTGATGTATACATGATCATCCTGATCATCATCACTGCAACATCCTGCTGCATGTCATCTGGAGCAACATCCTGAAGCTCGTCATCCATGATCATCTTGATCATACAATGCATCTACCTGATGCATACCAAGTATCTACCTGATACATATCATCATACATGATCCACTTGATCATACAGTGTATCCACCTAATACAAATACAAATACATGATACATATCACCATACATGATCCACCTGATCAAACAATGCATCTACCTGATGCATATATAGATACATGGTCCAAGCATCCAACATTATGCATATACAAAATACATACAAATGATCCAACTGATCATATCCAACATCCAACATGATGCGTACATACATATAGATATAAATGATCCAACTGATCATATCCAACATCCAACATGATGCGTACATATATAAATGATCGAGTTAATCATATCCAGCATCCAACATGATGCGTATACAGAGCAGTAACTGGAGCATCATCCTGATGCTCATCATCCAGCGCTTACATCCACAGCCATGTGAAGGATACTCCTTCCAACATGCTTGGAATGGCTTCTGCAAATGTGTCCATCACTTCTTCCTCGAAGTGTAATCAATCTGAAGAACACCAAGCCTCTCCCTGAAGTACTCGAACTTCACCCTGGCTAGTGGCTTCGTCAGTACATCTGCAATCTACTCGTCCGTTGCAATGTACATGAGCTTCACAGCTCCTCTCTACACCACATCCCTGATATAGTGATATTTGATCTCTATATGTTTCGACCTGTCATGAAACACTGGGTTCTCGGACAGCTTCACACAACGCTGGTTATCACAAAAGATACCAGTAGCATCCAACAGGAGATCAAATAACTCAGACAGTAGCTTCCGTAGCCATACTGCCTCACAACTAGCTGAACAGGCTGCAACATACTCTGCCTCAGCTCTACTTAGTGCTACCCAGGACTGCTTCCTGCTAAACCAAGAGATCACACCTGATCCCATACTGAAGCAGCACCCATATGTGCTCTTCCTATCTGCAGCACTGCCAGCCCAATCTGAATCAACATAAACCTGTAGGTTAAACTTTTGATTCGCTTCATACTTGAGCCCATAATCCACTGTACCCTTCAGGTACCTCAGAACATGCTTTACAGCAACCAGGTGAACACTCCTCGGATCCGTCAGGAACTGGCTCAATGTGTTCATTGCAAAGCAAATATCTGGTCTCGTGTTCGTCAGGTACATCAAGGACCCAATCATCTGACGATACATAGAGACATCAACCGACTCAGATGAAGCATCACAAAGAAGATTCAGGTTCGATGCCATAGGTGTGGCCATAGCCTTGCAGTCCATCATCCCGAACCTCTTCAGGATCTCTACTGCATACTTCCCTTGTCCAAGGAAGATTCCACCTGCACTCTGCCACACCTCCATGCCAAAAAACAAATAGGGCATCATTCCCAAATCTTTCATATCGAACTCGGCAGCAAGCTTCCTCTTAGTATCTGCAATCAATCTGTCATCTCCTGTTACAAATAAGTCATCCACATACAGGAGTAGAATCACAGGATTCCCTTCCTCAACCTTGTAGTAAAGGTTGGAATCCGCTTTACTCTCGGTAAAGCCCAAACTAGATAGGAAACTATCCATCCTACCATACCAAGTTCTGGGAGCTTGTTTCAAGCCATACAAGGATTTCTTCAATTTGCACACATATGACTCCCTGTCATGTATTTCAAAACTGAGTGGCTGCTCCACATATACTTCCTCTTCAACTACACCATTCAAGAAAGCAGTCTTGAAATCCATCTGGTGTATCTTTTATTTCATCACTTTTATATTTCTCTATGCTGCCATCTGCAGCATACTTGATCTGATAGATCCATATGGAAGTCATAACAAAACTTCCCTTCAGGTCTTGGGACTACATCCCAAACATCATTTTTCATGATCGACGGATCATGGCATTTCCCATATCCTGGGAACTTCAATATCTTCAATAGCTAATTTTGTTGCTTGAACAAATGTTGTAGTCCTTCTTTTGTAGGTGAAGGTATACGATCTTTCCTACAAAACAAGTTAAATTGCATGATTAGAAACATCTCATAATTTTCAGACAAAATTCTTACACATAAAGAAATATGTCATACAGTCATGCAATTATCTTATCCAATGCTTCAATACAACATTTATCCATGTTCCATAACTTTCTAGATGCCTTCCAGTCTCTACCAGAACATTGTTAAGAGTTTGCACTACTCCCAACATGTCAGCAAAGAGGTTTCATTCTAGATAAGTAGCAATGGAATGTTGTACAGTGCCATAGGCCACTTACCCAACACATGCATATTAGTAGTATACTGTTCATTAATGCAATCATTCTAATATGCACAATACATTATCTAAGTCTAGGAACATGAGCATATACATCATTGAACAATTTTATTTAAGCAAACAAATATGCAAGAAATGATAATTAAAATACTTATCTTTGTTTGTTTGTTGGGTGGACTCCCTCTGAGTCTTTGCTTCCTTGCAGGAGCTACTGGAGTCCTTCTACACCTTTCTGTTGTGGAATGTAGAGAGATGGACAACTCCCTCTGAATATCTGCACCCTTGCAGAAACCATTGGAGTGTGCTCCCTCTTGATCTTTGCTTCCTGGATTACCTGTTCTTGAACTCATATTCATCCTTGGTCCCTATGCATGCTTATTAGTATCATGATTGTGTTATCCTTGTGATCTCATACAAAATCATACATTCATTAGTATACTATTAAAACACAATAATCTCAAGCATGTATAGTCATGATCATTTCAAACAGAAATAATAAGCATTAGCATTCAAGGTTTATATAGGACTATTATGGTTAGGCATATCATAAGAAACATAACATGTCTAAACCTGTAATTACTCAAACCTATGACTCTTCTGGTTAGTCATATCATTAATTAAGGTAAGACACATAATATGCATATACCCATGATTATTCAAACTTATGACTTTATGAACAATCATCATCAATCATGCCATGCATACTTCTATGATAGATCCTATGATATAAGAAACACATACCTGGTCACCATATTTGCTAGTTATGTCTAGCAATGTGTTCTTGTTCTCTTCAATGACCTGCATAACTCATTAGTTAACTTTTGCAAAAACAAATTATACATACCTCTATGTGATCCATGGCTATGGATGAATCTTTGTCTTTATGTCACCATGGCATGTTCAGGTTGTCCCTTCAATTTGTACAAACCTCCCTCTTGCTCTCCAATCACTACTGAATCATCGATTGTCTTACCCTTTGGCCACATTAGGACTTGGCCATCTACAAATGCAACCCTCATACCTTTTGCATATAATGCAGAGATGGAGAGTAAGTTCTTCTTGAGCCCAGGTACATAAAGGACTTCTTTCATCTTCAAATATTTTCTAGAATCTAGGTTGTAGGAGGCTTCACCACTTCCTTTGATTGGGTATTGATAATCATCCCCAAGTTTCACCTTATGAGGTGATTCATGTTCATATAGATTCACAAAGGATTCCTCAAACCCAGTCATGTGTTTGGAAGCCCCACTATCAATCAACCAATCATTACAATCATGGGAGATAGTACCTGTGAGAGAAGAGATTAGAACATACTCTTCTTCACTTGATGAGTCATCATCACTATCATCACTTTCTGCCCTAGCCTTCTTCTTTGGAGGTTCATCATCTTCGGCAGCATGAGCGTGGAACTTTCTTTTGCTGCCCTTCTTCTTCTTGCTGGAGTTGTTGTTATTATCCCTTTTGTTCTTGGGACAATCTGAAGCAAAGTGACCCTTCTCATTGCATGTGAAGCATCTTAGATCCTTCTTATTCTTTTGATAGGATCTCTTGTAGCGAGAGTGCTCCTTCTTGGGATTGCTTCTTTTGGTGTGGGCTACGAGAGCTTGATATTTACCTCCCATCTTTTCTTCATGAGCTACAAGTCTAGCTTCTTCTTGAGAGCATTCATCCCATAGTTTATTGAAAGAGATCAATTTCTTTCTTGCACAGATTCCTTGAATAAAGGAGTCCCATGACCTAGGTAGGCCATTCAAAGTGGTCATAACAACTTCACCATTGTCCACAACTTCATCCATAGCTTCAAGTTTCTCCTTGATCTGAGAGACCTTGGAGAAGTAAGATTGAATGGTTTCTCCATTCAACATCTTGACCCCTTTCAATTGATTCTGCAGAGTCATCTTCCAATTTATGTTCTTCCCTTCAAATAGCTTGGTCAAAGAGTCAAACATCTCCTTGGGTGTCTTTAGAGAAGACACATGGGGTATGAGATGGTCTTTGATAGAATCAGCAATGATTCTCTTTTCCTTAACCAAGTTCTTCTTATGCAATACCTTGGCCTCTTCATCCTCTGGGATAGGGATGTTTTCTTTTATATATGAGTCCAACTCATTCTCTTCCAGGATTAACCCAATCCTATACTTCCAAGCTTGGAAGTTATCAGCCCCTTCAAGCTTATCCTCAAGCTTGGTGTGGTGAGACATCTTAAAAAGTACTTCAAATGGAAATAGAAAAGATTTAGGTCTTACCAATTGAAATGATGAAAACTGGATTTGGTCCCGGATTAGGGTTTGTCGGAAAAACCCTAAAATTCAAAATGTGAATTTCAATTTTCTGAAAGGAAAGAAAGATGCATTTTGATGATCTGATCAGCCTGGTCCATTCAAAATTTGAGATCAACAAAGTTTTACCCTTCAGATTTTCCTTTTTGTCCTCTTGGGTTCACTAGAGAGAGCCCTGAATTAGGGTTTGAGTTTCTATGAGATCTACCTAGCCACAAATATTGATCCAAAGCTCTAAACTTTGATTTTTGCAAGGAGCTTCCAGCTATGTCTTCAGATTTCAGAAATTCCTATTTTTGTGGAAACCCTAATTTTTAGGGCCAAATCTGAAAATGCTCAGAATTGAATTCTGATTGGACAGATAGATTCGCCTTGATGAGTAGAGTCAATCTACTATACTACTTTTCCAAAATCTGTGGAGAGAAACCCAATAAACAAGAAAGTCAAGTTTCCGTCACTGCAAAATGTCTTCTTCTCAGGTTAGCTCTGATACCATGTTAAATTTTGAGCATTAATTCACAATACTCTAGGATCTTCACTGAGAGAATAACATATACATTATATCAATGCATAACAATCACAATAAGCATCACAAGCATCACAAGAATCAAAAGCATGAGAGACAAGAGACACAGAGTTTCCGTGGGGAAAACCCTAAGGTGAAAAACCCCACAACTTCCTCAGAGATAAAGAGAGAAATGGTTCAACCAAAGTACAACCAAAATAAACTGAGATAGTCTCCTAGTAGCAGATGATCCTCCTCCTCACTAGTGTGCCACTTTCTGAGTGAGAGAGATAAGACTTTCCGAATGATCTAAATAGAGATCACCTAATCTCTATTTATACTAACCTATTTGCCCAGTGACCTTATGGGGCTGACTTGTCTAGCTAGGTACATCCACATTATAATATATATATTTCAGGGCCAACCCCAAACATGGTGGTCTAATAACCCATCGGCAAGTACACACACTTGCGACACTTGTCAATCCACATGACGACACTTCCTTATAGAGGAATAACACATCTCTAATAAGGGTACAATAAATATATATGAAATACACAGATGAAATACATTCCACAGTTACATATACATCAACAGAAAGTTCTCAGCTGAAAGACCATTGTGAAAGGCCATTGCGGAAAGGTCATTGTGGAAAGGCCATTGCAAAAAGGCCATTGCAGAAGGGAAAGTTAGGAAAGGAAATTGCGGATCGAGAAAAGTTTTATAGATCAAATCGTGATCACCGGGAATGAATATTTCCATAGAAAGACAGCACGTTTTAGAACATCAAAGAGGGCCTGTTTCAATTTCCTTTCCTAATCAATCTAAAACATCCCGATTCAAAGGACAAGCAGGTGGCTTTCGTGGCCCAATGACGCACTTCCAATGCGTGAAATCCACCACCATCACTCTGAGCAGGCAGATTCCGTGGCACAATGGTGCACTGCCAGCACAGATGATTCCCTTCCTTCGTGCATGATAGAATCAAAGGCGGTTGATTTGGGCGGCTCATCTCGAATGACCTCATCATTACCCATCCGAGTTTGTTATGATTTTGTTAATATATTTTGATTCTCTGTAAGCTTATAAAGGCAGGTTCCAAAGAGAACCAAAGGGTTGGATGTGTTTTTGGGTAGGTGGATGTTCTTGTGTGTGTGTCTGACTCAAGGGGCGAGAGGGGGCAGTGTGTGGGTGATTAGGGGTTGGGGCTTAGGGAAGAAGGGTGATTGGGGGAGAGAAAGAGATAGAGATCATAGTGAGAAGAAGTGGTAGGGATATACAGAATTTTAGGGAATTTAGAGAGAAGGGAAAGTATAGTGTGGTGGCATAGAGAGAGAGAGATGGGGGGTGGTAAGTTGCAGGAGGAGGGGGATTAGGAGAAATAAATTAAGACAGAGAGAGGGTTATGGGTAACAAAATATGAGAGAGAGAAAGGGTAGTGGGTGGGGGATATGGAGAGAGACTGGGGGGTTTGGGTAGTGAGACTGAGAGAGAAGGGTGGTGCTAAGGGTTTGGGATAGAGAGGTAGTACTGGGGGTTCATTGTAGGTGGTGGGGGAGGGGGTAGAGGAAGAGAGGGAGAGAGGATTTTTGTAGGAATTAGAGAGAGATAAAGGAGGGGAGGTTAAAGGTAGGGCTTAGAGTAGTGTTTTGAGAGAGTGAGAGAGGGTGTTAGTAAGGGGTTAGAGAGATAGAGAGTGTATGTTAGTGGCAAGGGGTGGAGTAGGGTGTGTGTGTGTGTGTGTGTGAGAGAGAGAGAGAGAGAGAGAGAGAGAGAGAGAGAGATTTGGGTGGTGAGGGAGGAGGAGGAGGCTTGGGGTAGAGAAAGAGATGGCTGGATAGTGGTTGGGGGAGGGGATATAGTCATTTAGGGAATATTAGATAAGGTAGTGAGAATGGTGGGTATATGGTAAGTTGTATTAGGGGTGTGTTAGGGGAAGAGAGATATAGGTTATAGGGTAAGTTGTATTGGGGGCGTATGAGAGAGAGAGAGATAGTTGATGATTAAGGGGTGGAGGACAGGGTTTGGGGTAGAGAAAGAGATGGAGAAAGTGGTGGGGGAATGGGGTGTAGTTGTTTGGGGAATATTAGGGAATTTATTGAGAATGGGAGGTACATAGTATGTTGTAGGGGGAGTGGATTATAGAGAGAGAGATATTTAGGGGTAGGGAGTAGGATATATAGAGAGAGGGGGTCAACGGGGTGGTTATGGGTAGTGAATGAAAGTGATTGAGATTAGGGTGGGGGTAGGGTTAGGTATTTAGAAAGCATTAAGGAATTTATTGAGGAGGGGGGTATAGGGTTGTAACTTTAAGGGGAAGGGGAATTAGAAGAGACAAAGAGAGAGAGGGGTTTACTAGTAGGGTGGGTGAGAGAGAGAGAGAGGAAGAGAGTGTGGTTATTGGTAGGGTGAGTAGGAAGGGGTTTAGGGAGAGAGGGGGGGGTTAGGGATAGTGACAGTGTGTGTGTGAGATGGAGGGGGGGTGTTAGGGTGTTGGGAGAGAGAGAGACAGAGGGGTGTAGTTTTGGGTAGATGGAGTAGATGTGTGTGTGAGAGAGAGAGAGAGGGGGGGGGTGGGGATTAGTAAGGGTTAGGGAGAGGAGGGGAAAGTTAGAGAGTGAGTAGGTAGATTGGAAGTAGGGGAAGTAGCAGGGCATTTCATTTTTCTATGTGTGTGAGAGAGAGAGGCAATGCGGGCAACAGGGGGGGGGGAGGGTGTTTGTGGGTTTTTAGAGAGAAAGAGAGAGAGGATTGGGGGTTACATGTAGGTGGAGGAGTGGAGGGGTGTGTGAATGTGTGTGTGTTAGAGAGAGATATATAGATATGGATATATTGAGAGAGAGAGAGAGAATCTGGGGGCGAGGGGGATGGTGTGGGTGATTACGCGTAGCAGGAGAGAAAGAGATAGAGATCAGGGTGAGGGTTTATGAAGGATTAGGGAAATTATAGAGAAGGGGCATAATAGTGTGGGAAAATTGAGAGAGAGAAAGAGGGGTTGTTAGGGGGTTGGGTAGGGAGAGAAGGGTGGGGTTAGGGGTAGGCGGAGAAGTGTGTGGGTTATTGGGGGAGAGAAAGAAATAGATATTTGTGTTGGGAGAGGGGGTAGGTGTTTAGGGCTGATTAGGGCAATTTGAGAAAAGGCTTGTATATTTGGGGGATGGAGAGAGAGAGAGAGAGAGAGGGGGGGGGGGGGAGAATGGGGGTGACGAGGGGGGAGAGGCATATTTAGGGTTCAGACAGAGAGAGAGGGGGTGTAAGTTAGGGATAGGTTAAGGAGTAGAGTTGTGTGTGCCTGCATTTTTAATAGAGAGAGAGAGAGAGAGAGAGAGAGAGAGAGAGAGAGAGTTGGTGGGTGATGGGGGAGGGTGATGGGGGAGGGTGTGGGTAATTATGGGTACAGGGAGGAGGGGGTTTGGGGTGAGAAAGAAATGCATATTGTGGTGGTGGGAGGGGGTGTAGTTGTTTAGGGAATATTATGGAACTTTTAGATAATGGGGGGTATAGGGTGGGGGTAGAGAGAGAGAGAGAGAGGTGGGAAGTAAGTTGTAGAGGGGTGGATTCCAAAGAGAGAGAGTAGTGGGGAGAGGGGTAGGAAGAATAGGAGAGATAGAGATATAGAGGGGTAGAGGGGGTGTTTATGAGTAGCAAATTAAAGATATAGAGATTCGGGTGGGGGAGGAATATGGATTTATGGAGAATTAGGTAAGTTATAGAGAAAGGGGCATAGGGTGGGGGCATAGAGAGAGATAGAGGGATGGGGGTTCTAAGTTGTAGGGAAAGGGTGATTAGGAGATACAAAGAGAGAGAATGATTTATACGTAGGGGTAGCAGAGAGTGAGAAAGAGACAGAGGGGGTTGTTGTGGGTAGAGAGAGTAAGAGCGGGGTAGGGATATATTCATATTCATATTGTAATTGATCATGTAAAACCCTAAAAGAATAAGTGAAAATATAAAAGTCATCTCAACAAAATTTTGTGGGTTAACAACCCCAAAAAATGGGCAGAACTACCCCAGTTAGGGAAAGTCGGGTCCAATTAAGTAAAAAGGCCATCGTTGTGATCAATATAAATAGTGTGGCACCTAGGTCATTTGGTGCATCATCTAACTCAAGCAAGTTCACATGAGTATTAGTATAAAGGCAAATTCGCTTGGGAGAAAGAGTAGCTGCATTGAAGACATCTTTTCTTGGGTTTGTATTGTATCTTGTTCTCAGGTTATTGTACAAGATTGACATTGTATTTTTTGACAAATCTATATTGAAGAGCTTTTGTTGGGTTTTTCCTGTGAGAGGGTTTTCCAAGGATAAATTGATGTGTAATCTTGTTTACTTTGTGCTTTTCTATCTTTAAGTGATCCTATTGCATATGGTTATTGTGATAATATATAATTGTTTCAATATCTAACATATCCATCTTTATAGTATAAAAAATTTAATATAGAGAGGAGTATAGGGCTCTAGCCATGCCTGAGAGAGAGAGAGAGAGAGAGAGAGAGAGAGAGGGAGAGAGACATAGAAAGATAGAGAAAGAATATCGCAGTGAGGGTGGGAGGCTATCGATGATTATGGGTAGGTGGAGTGGGGATTTGGGTTAGAGAAGGAGATAGAGATTGAGGTGGGGTGATGGGTAGGGGAAGGAGGGGGGTATAAAGACAGAAAGAGAGAGGGGGGATGTTATAGGTTTGGGGGAGGGATCGAGGGGTGGGTTTATGGGTAGGCGGAGGAGTGTTTGGGTTATTTCAGGAAGGAGGAGAAGGGGATTTGGATGAGAGAAATAAATAGAGATCAAGGTGGGGGGAAGGGTAGGTGTTTAAGGATGATTAGGGAAATTTGATAAAAGGGGGGGTATATTGTGGGGGGTGAAGAGAGAGAGAGAGAGAGAGAGAGAGAGAGAGAGAGAGAGAGAATAGAGGAAGAAGGAGGGGGAGTATTTGGGGGTTTGGAGAGAGAGAAGAGTGTGAGATTTAGCGATAGGTTGAGGAATAGAGGGGTGTGTATGTATTTGATAGAGAGAGAGAGGGAGAGAGGAGGTGACTGTATAGAGGGTGTGGATGATTAGGGTCATGAAGAGGAGGATATTTTCAAGAGAGAATGAGATAAATATTAGGGTGAGGGATAGGGATTTAGGAATGATTAGGGAATTTATAAACAACGTGGGTGTATTGTGGGAGGAAAGAGAGAGAGAGAGAGAGGGTTAGTATTGGTGGAATAGGATAGAGTGAGAGGGGGTTGAACATGGGTTTAGGGAGACGGAGTGGGGTGTTATGGGAAGTGAGAGTTAGAAAGGGAGGGGTATTAGAGGGTTGGAAGAGAGAGTCATGTAGCTTAGGTGTACTTGGACTAGGGAAGAGAGAGAGAGAGTGGGAGTTAGTAAGTACTAGAGAGAGAGAGAGAGAGAGAGGAGGGGGGTGTAAAGGTAGGGCTTAGAGTATGGTGGTGAGAGATTGTCTTAGTAAGGTTTAGAGAGAGAGGGATGACTAGTGGTAAAGAGAGGAGTAGGGTGTGTGTGTGAGAGAGAGAGATAGAAAGAGATAGAATGATTGGTGTTAGGGTATTGGGGGAGAGAGAGAGCGGTGGGTTGTAAGTAGTAGGGGGAATTAAGAGACATATAGAGAGAGGGGGTTAGGGAAAGGGGGAGTAAGAGAGAGAGAGTGTCCTAGGGAGACTATGAATGGGGTTATGGTTAGAGAAGGGTGGCTAGGGGTAGTGAGAGTGTGGGAGAGAGGGGATTGTTAGGGGGTTTGTGCAGAGAGAGAGAGGAATGAAGGTTAGGTGCAGGTAGAGGACTAGGGTAGAGAGAGAGAGTGAGAGAGACAGGAGAGTCAGAGATAGGTTGAGGGGGTTCTATATGTAGGCAAAGGAGGAGAGTGGAGGCTAGTAAGGTTTAGGGAGGAGGGGGGAGAGAGAGAGAGAGAGAGAGAGAGAGAGGAGGGGGGTTGGAAGTAGGGGATGAGAAGGGTGGTGTGTGTGTTTGTGTGTTCACGCATGTGTGCATGTGCATGTGTGTGTGTGTGTGTGTGTCAGGGTGTGTGTGTGTGTGTCGGTGTCTGTGTCGATGTGTGTCGGTGTGTGTGTGTGTGTGTGTGTGTGTGTGTGTGTGTGTGTGTGTGTGTGTGTGTGAGAGAGAGAGAGAGAGAGAGAGAGAGAGGGAGAGAAAAGGAAAGAGGGCTTCAGGGGATTTTTGGGGTTTGAGACAGAGAGAGAGAGGGGTAGGTGTTACAGGTAGGTTGTGGAGTGTGTGTGTGTGTGTTTGATAGAGAGAGAAATAGTCAAGGGAGAAGGGAGAGTGTGGGTGACTAGGGGTGATGGGAGGAGGGTGTTTGGGGTAGAGAAAGAGAGAGAGAGATCAAGGTGGGGTGACGGGTAGGAGGGTAGGGGGATTGTTGAAGAAAAAGTGATTGAGATCAGGATGGGGAAATGGTTAGGGGATACGAGAGGATTAGGGAAATTATAAAGAAGGTTTATAGGGTAGAGACAAAGAGAGAAGTGGGTATTGGTAAGTGATAAGTGGTGAAATATATATATAGAGAGAGACAGAGTGCTAGGGGGTTGGGGGAGAGAGAGAGGGGGGGTGGGGTTACATGAAGGTGGAGTGTGAGAGAGAGAGAGATAAATGGAGTAAGGGTGGCGTGGTGGTATTTTGAGATTGAGAGAGGGAGATGTGGGTGGCGGTGGAAGTGGTTTTATAGGTAGGGGAAGGAGTAGGGGTGAGAGAGTGAGATATGGGTTATTAAGGATTTGGGAGAAAAGGGGAGAGAATGAGAGAGAGTGTGTAGGGGGAGGAGGATGGTGGTGGTGTTGGTGGTAGTGGTGTGTGTGTGTGTGTGTGTGAGAGAGAGAGAGAGAGAGGGAGAGGGAGACATAGAGAGAGAGAGAGAATGAGGTTGGAAGGAGGATATTTGGGGCTTAAGAGATAGATAAATAGAGAAAGGTGTTGGGGTTATAGGTATTTTGAATAATAGAGAGGTGTGTGTGTGTGGGAGAGAGAGAGAGAGAGAGAGAGAGAGAGATTTTGGGAGATGGGGGAGGTGTGGGTGAACACAGATAGGGGGAGGAGGGGGATTATGGTAAATAAAGAGATATAGATCACTATGGGTGGAGGAGCGGGATTGTGATAGAGAAAGAATCATATATCAGTATAAGGTGGGTAGATGGTGTGGCTT
Source organism: Larix kaempferi (assembly GCA_027924585.1). NCBI lineage: Eukaryota > Viridiplantae > Streptophyta > Pinopsida > Pinales > Pinaceae > Larix > Larix kaempferi. Next base: position 24,344,927 of record BSBM01000887.1, read on the forward strand.
GGGTTTTCACCCAAGCTTGTGCAAATGAGCACCTACTAACTTCGTAGTAGCACTTTCAATAAAACAGTAATAAACTAATTGTAAAAAGTAAAAACTAATCTAACATGTGCATAGTAAATCTACATTAAACAATAAAAAGATCTATAGTAAACAATAAAAAGTTCAGATCTTCCATGTAAAACAAATTTTATTTATGTAAAAAATAGATTTACAAATGAAAGATTACTGCAATGGTGAGGTTGGTTGAGCTTGAGCAGCTGCAGGGATGAGTTGCTCCAATGCTCCTATGGTTCCTTCTCTTCTCCAAATGGAAATGGGGGATTGTCCAAGAAAGGTTCATTCCAATGGTGGATCTAAACTCAAATGAATGGCTTAAGATCTCATGAATGAATTTGGTAGCATAAGGATAGGCAATAATATGGATGAATAATGGGGATCCTCTATCACCTTTTTATAGCTTTTGGGTGATGGAGAATACAACCATGGTTTAAGGTAACTAATGGTATTGGTAAAAATAGGTTAGGGTTTCTTTTCCTCTTTTTCCCTCTTTTTTCCTTTTTTGAATTTTATTCCCTTTTAATTGATTTTTGGGAATTTTGGACCCCTTTGGAGGGTTTTTTTATTTTTTTAGGAAATTTAATTATTTTGAGGAGAAAAAGATGGATTTTGGCCTTTCTGGTGGCTTTTTGGGGGTTTTTTGAGGTTTTAGAGTCTAAAATGGTAGGAAAAGTGGACAAATAGGTCATGTGACTAGGGAGATGAGCTAGTGAGCATTTTTTGGGTGTTAATAGATTGTCCCCTGATGTGTGAGGGCAGGAGCTCATCGTATGGCCGATAGACATCATAGTTTCTTTGTCGTTTCCCTGGGGTTTTGGAGGAGAGAAGAGGCTGATTGGAGACTGGAACAACAGTCCCATACGAACTACAAAAACTTAAAATACATGGCCTCAATAGTGAATGAGGAATAATCTTAATATATGGATGAGGTGGGAATACCCATGCTCGTATAGAGGAATATAAATAACAATGAGGCCCAAAAAGGGGACCTGAAAAATACATGGAGAACTGCTGTGTACATCATAATGGTCCAGAGGGGACTCAAAGCTGGAATATACTCATGTTTAATACCATCACTGATCTGAAGAACTAATACACTGGAAAAAAGAAACATTTGTTCTGAATGTTGTGTCAGAAGGACTGATGAACTACTGGATCTGAAGGTATCCAACAATTGGATTGATTCAATAACTGTGAGTCGAAATCTCAAGGGTACTCTGAATTGTGTATTCGAAGAAGTATACAACTGGGGTACTTCCGAATACTATCACCAAGCGCAGCCCAAATATCCATAGGAACATGTAACTGGTTGTTCCTAGAGAAGACTCACCAATATGCTAGAGTCAGATGACATCTGAGGTCTTCGACAAATAATTGAAAGGACCTATATCATGTACGAATATCAATGATGCAATCAAGGTGTTGACGTCGAGCATGTGAGAAATAATCATTTGGAGAGGCACTAAGGATTCCTTTCCTAATTGATCCGTAGGCACTCACCACTGATGGTGATGAGTCCAAGGCACAGAAACCTATGGGACTATCCTCTGAAATAGATTGGTTGGCATCGACAGAGGGAGACCCGCAACTAGCAAGGAATTGATGTTTCCTTGATAGGAGCATGAGTTGTACAACCGAAAGGTGATAGTACTGAAGTTTTGACTGACATACTTTGGGGGTGGGGAACAAATGAGGTTACAGAGTGGGGGGATACTCAAACTTCCTTTATCCAGAGTAGAATGACATGGATGACCTGGAAGCATATGAAAATGACTTCTGGTACGGGGATTATATCTTCAGGGACCAGGGACTATGACTGCAATGGGAGAGAATCAGGGGGACAAACTGATGAATGATATCGTGAGACTCTAAGGGCGACACATCTTGGAATATTCTGAACAAAAGCGACCATACTAGGGGTGCTTCCATAATGTGGGGACTAGATATGATTTGTCATGGCATCGAGAGGCACCGTTTGGTCCTTCTTTGTAGTTTAAGAAGCTCAAAGAAGGGATAGAAGGGTGCTCGAAGTGGTACTATCGTGTGGATTTGAATGAGCCCAGGAAAGCTCATGCTCGTGAGTACTTTCAATTTTAAAGAGTCTGAAAGCGATAAGAAGACTCTGAAATAGTGGAATGGTACCGTCGTGTGTATTTATACGAACTTAGGGCGGTGAGTGCTCATGGTTGATTTCATTTTTAGAGAGTCTGAAAGGAGTAAGAAGACTCCAAAGGGGTTCTTTTTCGTGTGTTAGTCTCCAAGGCCCGAAAAAGCATAAAAGGATGCAATGAAAAACTCTTCTAGTCGATGTGACTAGAGTAATCCTTTTTCATAATTAGTCTACAAGGTTCGGAAAAGGGGTAAACTTATACTAGGTAGACACCCTTTTAGATACTTTTAGTGAGCATGAAAGGAAGCAAGATTGCTCGACGATCTTTTCATTCTTTTAGGAGTCAGAAAAGAGCTTAATAGAAACTCCGTAAGTGCCTTTTTCATAAAGGAATTGTTTGGCCTGAAAAAGAGATAAAATTTTACCAAACAAAAGTAATGGAGAAGCAAGGAGGAAGTGTTCAATCGAGGGACAAGTATGTGCACTAGGAACAATGGTGGGGGGGAAACACTGATGAGGCCTCCTTGCGGGTTGATGAATGGTGGCAAAATAACACAATAACTGCATTATGGATGGAGCGGAGGGCTAATGGATAGGCCGCAATGCAAAAATTGGCAAAAAACGATGGTTGCCAATTTGGCATGTGGATCGAGGTGGAAAGGTGTAGGGAAAAAATGTCAAAAAATTGTTGGTGAGAGAAAGAAATGATCTCAAGCATCATCACGGATTCAGAAAACTGAATCCGATGGTATAAGAAATTCCAAAAACTGATAACGGCCGATGTGGCATGCGAATTGAGGTGACGAGGGGCATGGAAAAAATGCTCAAAATGTTTTGGTGAGAGCAAGAAATGATCTAAAGCATCATCACGGGCACGGAAATATGAATCCAGCGGTGTAAATGGTGCGAAAAATGGAGGTCATAATGACTCCGAAATGGTCAAAGGAAAAAACTAGTTTAAAAAATGGCTACAAATAAAGGTGAGCCCACCAAGCCAGGGATGCAGTGGTGGGGATAAATGATGACCCGTGAGAGACGAATACTATGTGTATCAAATCAAATCAAATATACAAGTGACATGTGACCTAAAAAATGGTTGAGATCACGCATGTGAAAAAGTGAGCAGGGTTAATGACCTGCCCCCATGCTATGTGCATGGGGTTTGTGATTGTGGATCACATATGTGTTGGTTTGAACAATGGGATCATTGAAATACTGATATAGATGTGATGGGGAAGGTTAAAAATGATTGATCATGCCCCCTATCCTAGGGTTGAGGTAATCTATTATGCCCCCTAACTCAAAGGTGTCAATGTGGTGCAGATGTTGTCTCAGAGAGGGATCAATAGGGCATTGAGAAACTTCTGGCCGGGGGGTATACCATGAGGCTGTGGGTCGTGGTGGTATACTGAAGTGATGATATGATGATGGGGGATTCCCCTTGTAGGGTGGATGCCCCTGGTATCTCTAACGAGAATGACAATGATGATGAGTAGGAAAGGTTTTGGGCCTGCTCTCATGTTGTGGACATGTGGTTTCCTCGTCGATTTGAAAAGGTTGAACACGTGTGTCAAAGGGATTAGTGGAAGGGGCTGATCGGACAGAGGGGTCTCCAGTGGAAACCATGTAAATGGTGTTAATTTCTTTCGAGGAGGAATATGTTGGGGGATTAATTTGTTTAATGGTAGGAGGGGATGTCTCTAGATTGGAATGAGTTGGTTCGTAGAGAGCGGCTCAGTATTCTGGGAGATTGGGGCAGTGATGCGAGTAATGGCCATAAATACCACATATCGCGCAAGGGTCATTTGTACGTAGTGATTTATCACGAGGGTTAGGGGTAAGGTCAAGCTGGATGACTGGGATGTTGGGATCATCTTCCAATGTTTGCATGGTCTCTTGAAGCGCAGGTAGGTGCAGACATTGATGGGTAGCATGGCCGAAATCATCACACAAAGAGCATTTGAGGGGATCACGAAATGGCAAAGGATTCTTCACTATCCTAGGTGTAGATGGGGTAGAATAAGTCTGTGGACCCCTGCCCCTAGTGTGGCAGAGTGGAGGGGGAGCATTACTGGATGTTGATGTGGTTTCCACCACTGGAGGTGGTTGGTTCATCACGGTAATAGGTTGAACAGGTTGTAAAATGACATTTGGTGTCCGGGGAGGAGTTGGGGCTAGTAGGTACCACACAGGTAGTCCTAAAGTTAATCCTGGAAGATTGAGCGTATCCATTACTAGGGTGTTGACTGCTCCTGAAGGAGGAAATAGAAACGGGATAGTGTGGATGGGTGTGGCTCTGACATGACTTGGCACTAAGGGTGGTTGCGGCAGTAAAGGGGGATATTGGTTTGGTGCCTATGTATTGTGCGAGGGGGTGCACAAATCAGATATCTTGACTCTCTACAGAGGGGGCGGGGATGGATTGGAATATGGAAGTCATGGGAGTATCTAAGTATATCCCGGGTCCGATTGTGGAGACAGATGATGTGGGTGCGCTCTGAACGGGTTGTTCAATCATAGGTAGAACATTTTTAGGTGCAATGGGGCGTTAGGATCATAGTAAGTTAGTTGATCAATTTTGACTACACGTCCCTCATGGGGGATCATCATAGTGCAGAAGAAGGATGAAGCGACATCTTTCATGGCATACATGTAACTTCGTCCTAGTAAGAGGTTGTAATCAAGCTGGGCATTGATGACCTCTATGTCTATAAGTATAGTCTTTCCACCTAATTGGACGGGCATGTTAGCCAAAAGGCCTTGCGGTTGAGCTGAACGGCCATCATAAGCTCGTAGTGCGGTGGTGGATGGCTGTAGTGTAGGAGATCCGAGCTTCTGCAAGAAAAATGTCGACATCACGCAAGTGGAGGCACCTTCATCGATGATGCATTGATGAATGACAAGGTTTCGAATGGATATAGAAAGTTGGAATGCTAATGTGGAAGGAAAACGTGGTTCGGCTTGATCCAAGTCAAATGCCATCATTCGTGAGTCGTTAGCGTCTATCGCACCAATGGCGAATAACAATATTTTTCTCTGTGCAGGATAGTTTTTTAGGACTTCCATGGTAGACATAGCAGGGGAGGACTGGGATAATTCATCCACAATATTATAATTTGATGTGGCACGAGTGTTAGGATTATTGTTGATACGTCGTAGAGGGAAGCGAGGGGATTTAGGACCTCCGTCCAATGGTATAGTAGGTATACGTAATGGTTGATCAGTTGGAAGGGTGGTAGTAGTTGGATCAGTGGGCATGGCTTCATTGGTGGATCCATATTGGTTTCAGCGTGTTTGGAGGTGGACATCAGCCGATGACATCATTAATAGATGGTGAGTACCTGAATCTGTGTGTTGGTAATCAGTTGCAGCATAAGTGATTTGTTGTTGTGGTGTTGTGGATCCTTGTGGGGGATCCATCAAACGGGTGTTCACTACTCCTTGTGTGGGTAAAGGGTTTTGCAAAACCATGGGTTGCGATTGAGGAGGTGTCGCTGGCTGTGCCACATGCCCCTGGCATTGGGTGCTATCAGTCCAAAGTTGGCATGCTCGATCCAAATGGGGGCATGAGTGTGTGTAATGTCTCTATACCCCACATATGGAACATGGATGGTTTATTCTTAAATTAGGATTTTTACTCTGTTTCAGTGGACGACCAGGGTTTTGGTTGGTGGGAGCAGCATTATTATTGTTTGGAGGATTAGGTTACTCACCGCCTTGGTTGTGAGGTTGATTGTTCCCGCGGTTGCATCCTCTTTCATAGTTTTGTTGACCTCCTTGATTGCATTGGTTGTTCTGGTTTTGGGGCTAGTTCTGTTGTGCATACACTTTCCCATGGGAAGTAAGGGGATTTTTAGGTTGCACAGGTGCTGGAGCAGGATACAGTGGATAATAAGTTGGCAGGGCTAGATGTGGTTCAAGTGCTGATTGTGGTTGTTGGTAAGTCTGAGCGATTGGAGGTTGTGGTGCTGCAGGCACTGCTTGTGGAGGGTAATAAGCCGATTGGGATTGTGATTGAACAAGAGCATGAGTGGCCTATTGGTGATAATATGTAGGAGGTACATAAGCTAGAGGTGCGTGTTAGTAACACTGTGGTGGACATGAGGGTCCATGAGTGTGGTTGGTGTGTGCCATGGGAGCATACGAAGTTGTAGCTTCGGAATGAGATGTGGCCCTCAAAAGGTCGGGGTAGTTATTGTTGCTCATAATGGTAAAGGGTTTGTTTTGGGACAAAACTTGGCTAATGATTCCGTCGGCAGCCTGGGATGCCCCCGATGCGTCATTTTGAGAGGAATCACCATGTGGAGCGTCAGGTAAAATTGTATATAGGTATCCAGACTGGGCGTAAATTAAATCAAACTACTAGGATTTAAGAATGGCTTCTTCTTCCGATTGGGGACGTTCAGATGCTACATCTTTGGAAATGGCTGGAAGGAGAGATTTTAGGAACCAATCCAGGAAAGTACGGTCATCTAGCTTAATCTTGCATAAACTACAACATTTCTGCCACTCATGAATGTGATCAGTGATGTGGGTAGCTGTGTTCTCTTTGCAAGACAAGACGATCTCTACTCCCATGTCATAATAGATGGGTAGCTAAAAGAACTGCAGAAAGGTCGAGGCAAGGGATGTGAAAGTGGTGTGGGTCCCATGAGGCTGATCGATATACGACTTAGCTATCGAGCCAGTGAAATTCCTTTGCAACAATCATAGGTGAATGGAGTCATCTACTATGGATTTGGAGGAACACCATAGATGAAAAGACAATGTGAGTTTTGGGATCCTCCCCAGCATTCCCCTCAAACTTAGGGATGTCTGATGGGAGTTTAGTAGGCATGTGAGGCTAAGTAGGATCATGTATGATGGGATCGTTCGTTAATCTTTCCAGGTCCGGTAGGTTGAGACTAGCCATGAATGGAAAACTGGCAGAAGAGTGTGACATGGTCACCAGGGTGTATGTGTTGGTGTTAGCATTGTTGATTAGGCAGCTTCCCCCAAAGGGAATATTAGCTATGAGGGGGATATGACCCCCTTATAGAGGTGTTGGGTTTGTGTGGGTGGGGCCTACGCCTTCAAGTCTAACGTGGGTTACAGATGGGGTGGGATTGAGTCCCGTAGCTATTGGAATTGGAATGGTGACGAGGATGGTAGGTGTGGTCCTATTGAGGGAATACCTAGGGTAGTTCTTATAGTAGTGGCCACTGTGGTGGCCATTATGGTGCCAGGGGTGGTGGTGGATGCTCCATCGACAATCCCTAAAAAAAATGGATTGGAACTAATTCCAGCCATGGGGCTAGTCGATGTTGTGTATGTAGATCTTTCTGGATCTGCCTCAGAGTCAGATGTGAAATTAGGGGCGTCAGAGTTAGGTGACGAAGCTCTATGCCGATGATGTGTGGATTCAAGTGACAAGGCTCTACGCCTGTTACGAGTGGTGTCAAGTGAACCATACTACGGTGGTTCTCCCCGAAAGAACTGAGAACGTCTCAGGGACTCAATGATGACGAACGACTAGTAAAACTAGTAGGTAGTGGTGAGGGAAAAACTCAAAAACCCTAATGCAATCGGGTGTGTAGGAGGGGAGTGCAGAAAATAAGGCACTCAGGCCAACAACGAACTCAAAACACTCACTATAACAATTGTTCTACAGTAAGCGGTAGACCAAAAAGGGTGGTCAGAATACAAATAGGCAAACAGCTCCTAAAATTAGAAATGGTGTACTCACTAAACCAGGGGGAGGTAAGAGAGCATGCAAACTCCTAACTAAAAGGTATGCTGGCTCAAACTAGATGTATCTTGTGCAAGGTGATGAAATCCAAGTCAGACAATACGACAAGTAGAACCAAATGGATAAATCTCCCCCTACCGAGAGGGATAGTGGGTAAAATATGTGGATGTATATGTAACTTTGGAATGTATTTCATCTATCTATTTTATTGTACTCCTATAGAGATGTATTATTCCTCTATACGGAAGTGTCATCATTTGTATTGACAAGTGTCGCAAGTGTCGTAACTTACCGATGGGTTATTAGACCACCATGTGTGGGGTCGGCCCTGATTAAGTTAACCCGGGGTTATTAGGATGAGTTAGACAAGGCGGCCCCATAGGTTTATTAGGCTGCTTAGAACAAGTATAAATAAAGAGCAGGATCTCTCTATTTGATCACTTCATTACTCACTCATCCATCACTCGGAAAGTGGCGCACATGTGAGGAGGAGGATCAACTGCTAGGAGGAGACTATCTCTGTGTACTTGGGTTGTACTTTGGTTGTATCATTGCTCTATCTATCTCTGAGGAAGTTGTGGGGTTTTTTCCCTTAGGTTTTTCCCCATGGAAACTCTGTGTGTCTATTGTCTCTTATGTTTGCATCTTGTGATGTTTGATATGCTTGCTATGATTGATATGCATTGATATACTGTACATGTTATTCTCTCAGTAAAGATCCTAGAGTATAATGAATTAATGCTTGAAAATTAACATGGTATCAGAGCTAACTTGAGAAGAAGACACTATGCAGTTGCGGAAGCTAGGGCTTCTTGTTTTTGGGTTTCTCTCCACAGATTTTGGAAAAGCAATATGATAGATTGACTCTCCTCAGCAAGGTGAATCTTTCTGTCCAATCAGAATTCAGTTCTTAGCACTTTCAGTTTTGGCTCTAAAAATTAGGGTTTCCACAAAATAGGAATTTTTGAAATCTGAAGACATAGCTGGAAGCTCCTTGAAAAATAGAAGTTTAGAGCTTTGGATCGAGATTTTTGGCTGAGTAAATCTCCAAGAAACTCAAACCCTAATTCAGGGTCCTCCCTAGTGAACCCGGGAAGACTAAAAGGCATTTCTGAAGGGTGAAGCTTTGCAGATCTCAAATTATGAATACACCAGGATGATCAGCTCATCAAGGCACATCTTTCTATCCTTTCAGAAAGTTGAAATTCACATTATGAATTTTTAGGGTTTCTCTGACAAACCCTAATCTGGGACTAGATCCAGTTTTTGGTGAATCAAGTGGTAAGACCTAAATCTTTTCTATTTCCATTTGAAATACTCTTTAAGATGTCTCACCACACCAAGCTTGAGGATAAGCTTGAAGGGTTTGATAACTTTTGATCCTGGAAGAAAATGAGTTGGATACTTACATCAGCTCTGAGGTCCCTATCCCAGAGGAAGAAGAGACTAAAGCCCTCCACAAGAAGAACTTGGTCAAGGCAAAGAGAATCATTGTTGATTCTATCAAGGACTATCTCATCCCCCATGTGTCATCTCTGAAGACACCCAAAGAGATGTTTGATTCCCTATCCGAGCTATTTGAAGGGAAGAACATAAATCGAAAGATGACTCTGCGGAATCAATTGAAAGGGGTAAAGCTTCAGAATGGAGAATCCATTCAATCTTATTTTTCTAGGGTCTTTCAGATCAAGGAACAACTAGAAATAGTGGATGAAATGGTGGAGAATGGTGAATTTGTCATGACCACTCTGAATGGCCTACCCAGGTCATGGGATTCCTTTATCCAAGGAATCTGTGCAAGAAAGAAGTTGGTATCCTTCAGCAGACTGTGGGAAGAATGCTCACAAGAAGAAGCAAGGCTTTTGGCACGAGAAGGAAAGATGGAGAATGAAGATCAAGCTCTCATAGCTCACACCAAGGGAAGCAAGTTTAATAGGGAGAAATCTCATAACAAGAAACATTCTCACCCTCATCACAAGAAGAAATATCTATCTCATGTTCAATGTTACGAATGTAATGAAATGGGACACTTTGCTTCAAATTGTCCCAAGAAGAAGAAAGACAACAACTTCAACAAGAAGAAGAAGATTAAAAAAAGAAGATATCATGCTCATGCTGCTGAGGATGATGAACCTCCCAGGAAGAAAGCTAGAGCAGAAAGTGATGATGATGACTCATCAAGCGAAGAAGAGTATGTTCTAATCTTTGCTCTCACAGGTACTATTTCTCATGGTTGTAATGATTGGTTAATTGGCAGTGGGGCTTCTAAACACATGACTAGGTTTAAAGAATCTTGTGTAAATCTGTCTGAACATGAATCACCCCATAAAGTGAAACTTGGGGATGATTATCAATACCCTATCAAAGGAAGTGGGGAAGCCTCCTACAACCTAGAATCTGGAAAGTCCTTGAAGATGAAAGATGTGTTATTTGTACCTGGGATCAAGAAGAACCTACTCTCCATCTCTGCATTGGATGCAAAAGGCATGAGGGTTGCATTTGTAGATGGCCAAGTCCTAATGTGGCCAAAGGATAAAACTATTGATGATGCAGTGGTGATTGGAGAGCAAGAGGGAGGATTGTACAAATTGAAGGGACAACCTGTACATGCCATGGTACATGAATCCATGGAGCCAAGTGAACTTTGGCATACAAGGCTTGGACATGTGCACTATAGAGCACTACCAATTGCAAGCAAAGCTATAGAGGGTCTTCTTGAAATCAAGACAAAGCATGAAGGTGTTTGCAAAGGATGTGCAAAAGGGAAAGAACACAAAGAAGGAATTTACAAGCAAGTAAGGAAAAAGGAATTATCCACTCCGAGGTATGCAATTCGATGTTATCCAGTTCTCTGAGTGGGTATGTATACTATGGTTCTTTCATTGATGATTTCTTTGGGAAGACTTGGACTTATTTCTTGAAGAAAAAAGATGAAGTATTTAGCAAATTCAAGGAATTCAAAGCCTTGATAGAAAACCACACTGAAAAGAAGATCAAGATCTTTAGATCCGACAATAGCAGAGAATTCACTTCAAGGGACTTCAAGAAGTTATGCAGGGATTAAGAGGGAGTTGACCACTCCTTACAATCCACAAAAAAAAGGAGTAGAAGAAGCTACTTTAGATTCAGACTCTAGCAGATCCTATAAGGAAGCAAAGAATCAGAGGGAGTCCACCCAACAAACAAACAAAGATAAGTATTTAAATTGTCATTTATTAGATATATATGATGTTGTTTAGTTATGTACATTTAAGATAAGTATTTAAATTGTCATTTATTATATATATGATGTTGTTTAGTTATGTGCATACTTATGTTCCTAAAGTTAGGATGTGTATTATGCATATTAGGATATTTGCATTAATGAACCAGATACTACTAATATAGTAATGGGTATGTGGCCTATGGAACTGTACAACATTCCATTGCTACTTATCTAGAATGAAACCTCTTTGCTGACATGTTGGGAGTAGTGCAAAATCTTAACAATGTTCTGGTAGAGATGGAAGGCATCTAGAAAGTTACGGATATGGATCAATGTTGTATTGAAGCATTGGCTAAGATAATTGCATGACTATAAGACATATATATTTTGATGTATAAGATTTTGTTCTGAAAACTATAAAGATGTTTCTAATCATGCAATTGAATTTGTCTTGTAGGAAAGACCATGTACCATCACCTAGAAAAGAAGGACTACAACATTTGTTCAAAGAAAACTATCTATTGAAGATATTGAAGAATCTAAAGTTCCCAAGATTTGGGATATAGTAATGGAAGAATGCCATGGTCGAGGAATATCAGTCGATCATGAAGAATGAAGGATGTAGTCCCAAGAACTGAAGGGAAGTCTGTTGTGACTTCCAAATGGATCTACAAGATCAAGCATGCTACAGATGGCAGCATAGACAAATACAAAGCGAGATTTGTAGCTCGTGGCTTCTCTCAGAAAGAGGGAATAGACTATGAAGAGAATTTTTCTCCTATAGCCAGGTACACTTCCATCAGATCAGTACTTTCCCCGACTGCAGTGATGAAATGGAATATACACCAGATGGATGTCAAGACAGCTTTCTTGAATGGTGTAGTCGAGGAGGAAGTGTATGTGGAGCAGCCACTTGGTTTTGAGACACATGACAGGAAGTCATATGTGTGCAAGTTGAAGAAATCCTTGTATGGCTTGAAGAAAGCTCTTAGGACTTGGTATGGTAGAATGGACAGATTTCTATCCAGTTTAGGCTTTACCAAGAGTACAACAGATTCCAACCTTTACTACAAGGTTGAGGAAGGCAATCCAGTGAAACTACTTCTGTATGTGGATGACCTATTTGTTACAGGAGAAGATAGTTTGATTGTGGATACCAAGAGGAAGCTTGCTGCCGAGTTCGAGATGAAGGACTTGGGGATGATGCACTATTTTCTAGGCATGGAGGTGTACCAAAGTGCAGATGGAATCTTCCTTGGACAAGGGAAGTATGCAGTAGAGATCCTGAAGAGGTTCGGGATGATGGACTGCAAGGCCATAGCCACACCTATGGCATCAAACCTGAAGCTTCTGTGTGATGCTTCATCTGATCCGATTGATGTCACAATGTATCATCATATGATTGGATCCTTGATGTACTTGACGAACACAAGACCAGATATTTTCTTTGCCGTGAACACATTGAGACAGTTCCTAATGGATCCCAGAGGTGTTCACCTAGTTTCTGTAAAGCATATTTTGAGGTACCTGAAGGATACAGTTGACTATGGGCTCAAGTATGATGTGAATCAAAAGTTTAACCTACAGGGTTATGTTGATTCAGATTGGGCAGGCAGTGCTGCAGATAGGAAGAGCACATCTGGGTGTTGCTTCAGTATGGAATCAGGTGTGATCTCTTGGTTTAGTAGGAAGCAATCCTGCATAGCACTGAGTACAGCCGAGGCAGAGTATGTTGCAGCATGTTTGGTTAGTTGTGAGGAAGTATGGCTCCGGAAGCTACTGTCTGAGTTATTTGATCTCCCGTTGGAGGCTACTGGTATATTTTGTGACAACCAGAGTTGTGTGAAGCTGTCTGAGAACCCGGTGTTCCACGACAAGTCGAAGCACATCGAGATCAAATATCACTATATCAGGGATATGGTGCAGAGAGGAGCAGTGAAGCTCCTATACGTTGCAATGGATGAGCAGATTGCAGATGTACTGACGAAACCACTAGCTAGAGTGAAGTTAGAGTACTTCAGAGAGAGGCTTGGTGTTCTTCAGATCGACGACACTTCGAGGAAGCAGTGATGGACACATCTATTGGAGCCATTCCAAGCATGGTGAGAGGAGGATCCTTCCCATGGCTGTGGATGTAAGCGCTGGATGATGAGCATCAGGACGATGCTCCAGTTACTGCTTTGTATATGCATCAGTTGGATGCTCTGATTAGTTTGATCATGTATTTGCATATGTATCAGGTGGATACTTGTATGATCTTGTAGATCATGTATTTGTATATGTATTAGGTGGATTCTTGTATGATCAGGTAGATCATGTATTTGTATATGTATCAGGTGGATACTTGTATGATCAGGTAGATCATGTACTTATGTATGTATCAGGTGGATGCATTCTGTATATCAGATGGATGCATTTGTATGATCGGGTCGATCATGTATGATGATATGTATTAGATAGATACTTTGTATGCATCAGATGGATATACTGTTTGATCAGGATGATCACAGATGACGAGCTTCAAGATGTTGCTCCAGATGATAGGCATCGGGTTGATTCTATGATGATGATCAGGATGATCATAGATGACGAGCTTCAGGATGTTGCTCCAGATGATATGCATCAGGATGATTCTATGATGATGATCAGGTTGATCATGTGATGATGTACATCAGGATGATGTATGGTGAGTATTGGCTTGATACTCTATGTCCATGGACAGGTTGTGCAGGTAGCATAGAAAAGATCCTTTAAAATCTCGACAGGTAGAGCGGTGTGCTCATAACATCCTGGGATGCTCTATCGAGATCCAGACAGGTAGAGCGGTTTGCTTGCAACATCCTGGGATGCTCTGAGTAGGTTTTGTGAAAGTTCACATAGAAAAGATCCTTTAAAATATGGATAGGTAGAGCAGTGTGCTCGTAACATCCTGGGATTCTCTATCGAGATCCATACAGGTAGAGCGGTTTGCTCATAACATCCTGGGATTCTCTGAGTAGGTTTTGTGAAAGTTCACATAGAAAATATCCTTTAAAATCTGGACAGGTAGAGCGGTGTGCTCGTAACAGCCTGGGATGCTCTATCAAGATCCAGACAGGTAGAGCAGTTTGCTCGTAACATCCTAGGATGCTCTGAGTAGGTTTTGTGAAGGTCAACATGTAAAAGATCCTGGGAGATCCGATAGGTTGAGCAGTGTGCTTGTAATCAGTCCTGGGATGCTCTTTCGAGGTTTTGTTGAGGAACGTAATCAGTCCTGAGTATTCTGTAGTATGGCCAGTGATGATGAAGACCTACAGGTGGTGGGCCTACATCCAGTATGAAAAAGGACTGGCTCTGTAGAACTTCCTATGACGAGTAGATCAGATATTGATTGTGATAGCAGCAACAGTGATGATGATGATGATTCGAGGACAATGATTCGCTAATGATGATCCAGAGAAGAAGACTTGTGTTAGCAAATCTGTGTCGAGAAATACCTTCCTAGTTAAGAGGGAGTGTTGATGTATACGTAACTTTGGAATGTATTTCATCTATGTATTTTATTGTACTCCTATAGAGATGTATTATTCCTCTATACGGAAGTGTCTTCATTTGTATTGACAAGTGTCGCAAGTGTCGTAACTTACCGATGGGTTATTATACCACCATGTGTGGGGTTGGCCTTGATTAAGTTAACCTGGGGTTATTAGGCCGAGTTAGACAAGTCGACCCCATAGGTTTATTAGGCTGCTCAGAACAAGTATAAATAGAGAGCGGGATCTCTCTATTTGATCACTTCATTACTCACTCATCCATCACTCGGAAAGTGGCACACATGTGAGGAGGAGGATCAGTTGCTAGGAGGAGACTATCTCTATGTACTTGGGTTGTACTTTGGTTGTATCATTTCTCTATCTATCTCTGAGGAAGTTGTGGGGTTTTTCACCATAGGGTTTTCCCCACGGAAACTCTGTGTGTCTATTGTCTCTTGTGTTTGCATCTTGTGATGTTTGATATGCTTTCTATGATTGATATGCATTGATATACTATACATGTTATTCTCTTAGTAAAGATCCTAGAGTATAATGAATTAATGCTCGAAATTTAACAAAAGAATCCTAGAAGAATGGCTACTAAGATACCTCATTCATGACACATCCAGAAAGATAAATCCGCAGCTCCTATTCTATCGTTGTTGTACTCCCTCTAGGGTGGTACAACGAGAACAACAAGTAGGTATCCTTTGGTTACTGAATGGATTGCGGTATTCCACTCAGGCCTCCAGAACCAGTCTTGCTACTTTCCCTCCTAGGGGAGAGGCCTTTCCGACAAATTGGTGTATAACTATGCCAAAAAATACTAAGTAATTTTGGTAACCTAATGGACAACAACTATGTCTCAAGTGAAAGTTACTACGGGGCGTTATTTGGATGCTCATCCCCTCAATCCTACCTAACTACAATGTTCTTTTATGTTCCCCAAGTGGGGTTAGAAAATTGGTTGAGTTAAGTACAAATTTTATGGCTCACTTGATTAATGGTGACAAAGTGTGTGTAAGTGTAATTATGTACTAAATATAATGCCTCGCTTGGGCGAATATTTATCAAGTTAAAATGATGAATTTAAACTTGCAAATATGAAAATTTAACTGTAAATGCTTAACAATTTTCTTTTTCAATAAAAATACTGAAAAATCTCCAGAATGGTACAGTAAAGCAAATAACATAAAAAGTAAATGAATATATATGGCTAAAATTAAAACAATAGGTTGTCAAGGTGCAGGGGAGATGGCAGAAAAATATGGGCTGAAATGAGTGAAGAAAACTCAGGAAATCGCGACTGTCTGAGGCAACACTCACGATCTGGATCGTGGCTATCTGGGAAAATCTCATGATTTCGATTGCGGCTATCTGGGAAAATCTCATGATCTAGATCACGGCTAAGGGGCTGTAAGTCACGATTCAAATCCCGGATAAGGGTCAGAAAGTCGCGATCTGGCTCGTGGCTTAGGGTGAAAAAGCTGTGATGTGGATCACTGGGTTTCGGGTCAAAACTCTGGGTTCTGGAATCGTGGGTTTCAGCTAAACAACCACGATCTGGATCGCAACTGTGGATTAAAAAACCTGCGATTTACGGCACGAAAATGGACGCCGAAAATGAAAGTCAAAATGGAAAAATAGGGATTGTAGAGGTTGCAGAAACAACAAAGGGCTAGGGCAGCAGGCTATATGCTTAATGGTAAACCAGATCTACAATAATAAAGCTAAATAATGATTAAAATAAGAATAAATCTAAATCTAACCAGAGATTCAAAGAAAAGTGGAGTCGCCAAAAACTACAGCTTGGGTTTTCACCCAAGCTTGTGCAAATAAGCACCTACTAACATCGTAGTAGCAGTTTCAATAAAACAGTAAAAAACTAATTGTAAAAGTAAAAACTAATCTAACATGTGCATATTAAATCTACAGTAAATAGTAAAATGTTCAAATATTCCATGTAAAACAAATTTTATTTATGTAAAAAATAGATTTACGAATGAAAGATTACCTCAATGGTGAAGTTGGTTGAGCTTGAGCAGCTGTAGCGATGAGTTGCTCCAATGCTCCAATGGTTCCTTCTCTTCTCCAAATGAAAATGTGGGATTGGCCAAAAAAGGTTCACTCCAATGGTAGATCCAAACACAAATGAAGGGCTTAAGATCTTGTTGTGGGCACAACAGATCCCATGCTTCTAAAGCAAGGGAACCCCATTTCTAGATAAACGCAAAGGTATTTGGGTGAGTCATCTTGTAAATATTCGATTTTGATCTTACCTCTAAAATTCTTCACCCATGCTTTTGGTTTGCTTGTTTGCAAGTGTTTGATTATTTCTTCCAAAGTGTTTCGGCTTGGGAAAAGCCAAGATTTTTTACTATTTTGTTGACTGTTATCATCATCCCGAAATCCAACATTTGGAGAACCCAAAACCCGCAACCCGACAGCTGCAGGTTGTAGAATCATTCTTTAATAAGATTGAGAAATAATTACCCCAAAACCTGAACCCCGCAATGACAACATTTGGCTTTCGGGATTGTGGTTTTTTGTTTATTTGGTGTGTCCTCTCGAAACCCGCAACCCATAATTTCGGGATGCGGCTTTCGAGATGGTTATCTCTCCTCACAGTTTCACGTTCCTGAAACCCGCCACCAGCATAGTCAGTTTTCAGCTTTCGGAAATCTTTTCTTCCACTTCCATTTTTGTGAACACGCAAATCCGTACTTTCGAGTTTCGGCTTGCGGGCTCTTTGGATAAAAGCTTGATGAACATACCTGAACCCGATTCTGTGCCCACTGTGTTTAATATCAGTCGTCCATTTGTTATAATCGCATGGTTAGTTTTATTTTGGTAAATGTATTTAATAGGGTTTTTACCTTTTAGTTTTACATTTTAACTATTGAAGAAATTACGCTGTCGCATTATCATTTTACTGTGGATTGCGTGTCAGGTGCCATTTTTCAATTTGTTGGTTATTTCAGGTAAGTCCACTGTTATCCTTGTGCTACTAGCCTACAATTCTGCTATTTTTGGGTTGAATTTCATTTGATTTTCTGTATCTATCAGATATTGCAAATTTCTTTCACCATGTCGAGAAATACATGGTCTAAATCGTCGTACAAAGAACCCCTGATCAAAGACCTGAAATTTGGTTTTCTCTCTGACACCAGATGGACTGGTCTAGGATATGTTAAGATTCAACATGCTAAGACAGAAAATATTAGCATTACATTCCATTTCACAATAATAGCATATACAGGATCACTTAAGAAACAACAAGCACAACATAAACACAAGGGACACAAATTTATCCTGGGAAACCCTCATGGGGTAGAAAACCTAGCAAAGCTTCCTCAATATAGATGATTAGCAAAATACAAAGATGTAAACCAAAGACATGACCTCCTCCTCCTCCATAGTAGATCTCTCCCTCACAAGTGTGCTACTTTGTTAGTGAGTGAATGTGTGTTAAATGAGGAACACACCTCCTCTATCTATACACATCTCCGACTTGTATTTTATATTAACTATGTCGGCCCCAACTTTACCACTGGGTTAAATACCCCATTACAACTGACTGGGCCGACCCCTCTAGGGTGGTCTAATAACCCTTTGACCCACATAACACATACAGGGTCGACTCCCACTAGGGAAGTCTAATAACCCAAGTTACCACAATCCAACGGAGGAATAAACATATCGGGATATACAATAAGATCTTCACGAAGGAATGAAACATCTCCTGAATAATAAAGTACTAATATAATATTCTTAGAATTTACAATATCTCAACACTCCCCCTTAACGAGAAGGATATTATAACAACATCTGCAGGAGCAATGAGACATCAACATCATACATGATACATCTATAAATCATTGGGAGCTTTCTCAACATCATCAGTAACTCAACCAGTTACTGGAATATCTTCAAGATCTTCAATACTGAAACATCACACATCTTCAGTACCGAATATTCTGCAGCACTTGAACAACTACAGCAATATCATCATCTGGATCCTCATGATCAACATCATCGTTGTCACATGATCATCAACATTGTCATCATACGATCATTAGCATCATCATCATACGATCATCAACATCGTCATCATACGATCATCAGCATTGTTGTCATACAATCATCAGCATCGTCATCATATGATCATCATCATTGCCATCATACGATCATCAGCATCGTCATCACATGATCATCAGCATCATCATCACATTATCATCAGCATCGTATACTCTACAATACACATGATCATATTATAGTATGATCAATCCCGCTCTCTTTAGGACATAGGTCCATGGATGATACAATCCTATCATGTACCTTTTGAACCGAGGTCCAGGGACGATCCAGTCCTATCATGTGCCTTTTGAACCGAGGTCCAGGGACGATCCAGTCCTATCATGTACCTTTTGAATCGAGGTCCAGGGACGATCCATTCCTATCAACCAATTCTCAGAGACCTTTTTCTATGGCTCAATTCAAGGGACCACAAATCCAGGGATGATCCAATCCCATCAATCAATTCTCGGAGACCTCTGTCTATGGCTCAATTCAAGGGACCATAAATCCAGGGACGATCCAATCCCATCCTGTCCAATAGGGACTTCATTCTTAGAGACATCATGTCTACGGCTCAATTCAAGGGACCATAAATCCAGGGACGATCCAATCCCATCCTGTCCACTAGGGAATTCATTCTTGGAGGCATCATGTCTACGGCTCAATTCAAGGGACCATAAATCCAGGGACGATCCAATCCCATCTTGTCCACTAAGAACTTCATTTTCGAAGACATGTGTCTACAGCTCACTTTAGGATTGAAATCCAGGGATGATCCAATCCCCACTTGTCCACTCAGGACTTCATTTTTGAATACATGTGTCTATAGCTCACTTTAGGACTGAAGTCCAGGGATGATCCAATCCCCACTTGTCCACTAAGGAATTCATTTTCGAAGACATGTGTCTATGGCTCACTTTAGGATTGAAATCCATGGATGATCCAATCCCCACTTGTCCACTAAGGACTTCATTCTCGGAGACATCTGTCTACGGATCAATTTAGAACATGTGTTCAAGGATGATGCAATCCCTCTTCTTTCTCGGAGACATATGTCTACAGATCCTTTTAGAACATGTGTTCAAGGATTATGCAATCCCCTTGTAAACTTAGACCCTATCTAAGGACCATCCACCAACCTCTCTGTCGACATCACCAATATAGGTATCCTCATCAATACATGTATACATATCATCAATACAAGTAATACAGGTATCCTACATATCATCATCAATACAAGTAAGCATATCATCGATATAGGTATCCTCATCATCGACTTCACTGTCAATGCAGGCAATCTCATCATCAGTGTCTACATCACTCCCCCTTTCGAGGAGGGTCCTACCAATCTTGTCTTGGAAATACTCAAACTTTACTTGAGGTAGAGGTTTGGTTAGTACATCAGTAACTTGTTCACTTGAGGTAGAGGTTTGGTTAGTACACTGGTAACTTGTTCATCAGTGCCTACAAATTTGAGCTTTATAGTTCCTTTCTGCACCATATCTCATATATAGAAATATCAGATCTCTATGTGCTTTAACTTATCATGGAACACTGGATTCTCTTCCATCTTGATACAACCCTGTTTGTCACACAGGATCATAGTGGGATCCATCTCTAAGTCAAACAATCCTAAAGCCATACTGCTTCACAACTAGTAGAGTAAGCAGCCATATATTCTGCTTGTGCTGAGAGTCACACTAGACTGCTTCCTGCTAAACCACGAGATCATGGCTGATCCCAGACAATAACATCCTCTCGATGTGCTCTTCCTATATGATACACTTCCTGCCCAATCAACATCTGTGTAGCCATATAAAGTCATGATCTCCAAGATAACATAGATAAAAGTCTATCGTACCCTTCAGGTACCTCATCACATGCTTTGTAGCTATCAGGTGAACTCGTCTAGGTTCCACTAGATATTGTCTCAAGATGTTTCACAGCAAAGCGTATGTCCGTCCTGGTATATGTCAGATACATCAATGACCCAATAATATGTCTGTACAAAGTTACATCCACTAACTTTAATGAGTCATCAACTAATAGCTTCAAGTCGGAACCCATGAGAGTGGCCATGGCTTCACATTCCAACATATCAATTCTTCCCAAGATTTCCACAGCATACTTTCCTAGGATGAGAAATATTCCTTCTGAGCCTTACCATACCTCCAAACCTAGGAAGTAATGCATCAATCTGAGATCTTTCATTTTCAATTCTGCAGCCATCTTCTTCTTGCTTTTCATGATCTGTTTGTAAAAATAGATCATCAACATACAGTAATAGTATGACAGGTTCATCATTTGTAACGGATCAGCTTTACTTTTGGTAAAGCCCAAGCTTATCAAGAAAATGTCAATTCTCCCTTTGTGACTGAACATCATTCACACTCTGCATTGAGTGATCTTCTGCATATCTATTTGTGCCATCTCTTGTCAAATGGGTCTACTGATATGAGCCTCAATATCATTTGAACTCTGTGGTGAGTTCTTTCTTGCATCCATGTCATCTATGTATAGAAACCATATTCAACCTTGTAGCAAAGGTTGAGATCCACATCACCCATGATGATCATTAAGCTCATCAATTGACTATCGATCCTGGGTACCCGAACAGAGCTTTCTTCAATTGAATCCTTGATTCGCACTTCTTCTTCAATTACATTATTAAGATAATGATCTTATCTAGCCACTTGGAGCAAAAATCTCGTCATGATTCTCTTCCTCTTTCTAAGAGAATATTCTGGCCACAAGCCTTCTATATTATGTTTGATTTTTAAGTCTTCTTGTTGAACATCCATCACTTGTTTGGTGTTCATCATTCTTCATGATCTTTCCTACAAATCAAAATTAAGTACATGATTAGTGATACTTCATAATCATCAAATCATGTTGACATGATAACCTATTATGCATACAGATATGATTTACATAGTTATGCTACTATCTTGACCAATACTTTGGCACAACACTTTTCCATATCCTGTATGCATACAGTGGCTATCTAGATGCCTTCCACCTCTACCAGAACATACTATCGAGAGTGTGCACAGCTCTCAGCATGTCAGCAAAGAGGTTTCATTCTAGACAAGCAACAATGGAATGTTTGTCCAACTTACCAATCATATGCATATTAGTAGTATACTAATATGCATACAACTATTACAAGCAATATCATTTACTATTTCAAATAACAACTCAAATACTTATCTTTTATGTTTGTGTGGTTGCCTCCTGCTTGATCTTCTATATAACTTTTGAAATTCTATTCATTCTGTACCACTGTGCATGCTCAAGTGTGCACTAGTGTCATCCTCATGATCTCATACACAAACATACATTCATTAGTATAATCTCAATATTATCAAAACATTATAATTCTAAATAATCTTGAATATGTATAGTCATGATCATAGATAATAAACATTAGTATTCAAGGTTTCAGGGAAGTCTTCTTTTACTCATGCATATTCTTATTTGATCATAGGACTCTTCTGGTTAGTTAAATCATCAATCAAGATAAGAGACATAATATGGATAAACCCTTGATTACTTACATTTCTAACTTTATGAATGAGCATAACCAATCATACCAAGTATACTTATATAAGGGATCCTAACACAAGGTAAGATTCTAACTTGATATAGGAAAACATACCTGGATTAGTATACCTAAACAATATATTCTTTGTTCTCTTCAATGATTTAGAGATCCTGCACTAGAATCTGCATATCTCATAGGTTAAGCATAATAGAACAAAATCATACATACCTGGTAAGTAGAACTTCTATGTGATCAAATATTATGGAGGAGTCTTTGTCTTCATGTTGTCATGGTCATGGAACTTGATTTGTCTTTCGTGATGTACCTGTATCTTGTTAGCAGACAACATCAACCTCATACAACACCACAGTGCATTAGTACAATCATATAGCCCTAATCAATGAATGTCTTCTATCATTCACATACTTTTACTAGGGTGATAAGACAATTCTAATATTAATCAAGATTGTACTAATACATAATATGAAGACAAACATATTATGAAATTAATCAAGAATCAGATTTCAAGACATACCTGTATCTCCTTAAGTCATACCTGTCAGGAAATTCTTGTAGTCTTCTTATGTAAGGCCTTAGCCTCAACTCCCCCTAAAACTAGATCTGGTGCTCAATTAGGGTTTGTCAGAGAAACCCTAAAAATTCAAACTTTCACCTTCACACTTTTGAATGTATGGAAGAATGTGTCCTGTTGAGCTGATCAAACTAGCATACTTCAATTTTGAAATCTCCAAAATTTTACCCCTCAAAATTGTCTTCGAAACTTCTAGATCTTTTGGACAGGATCCCTGAACTAGGGTTTGATGGAGCCCACCCTTCTTCCTAATCAAAAGGTTCGATCCAAGGCTCTAAACTCTTATTTTTCTGAGGAGATTCCAGCCATGGTCATAGACTTCAAAATATTCCAACTTTTGCTGAAGCCCTAATTTTCCATCTTTCCGATCAAAATCCCGAACTAGGGTTTGATCAAGCCCGGTCTTCTACCCAACCAAAAAATTCGATCTTGGTCTCTAAATTTCGATTTTCCTGAGTAGCATTCAGCTGTGGACTCCAATTCCAAAAATTCTAACTTTCTTCGAAACCCTAAATTCCGGAAGCCATGAATGAAGGTGCTCCAAAAATAATTATGTTTTGATAGAAATATGTACCTGATTGTTTCTGCTGTAACTCTGAACTTTTCGATCCACAGGGTCTGAAAACTTTTTCCATGGTATCCTGACTTGTCATATTTCCATCCCGATAGGTCTAACCTCAATTGGATTTTCTAAGAGAGAGTTATGCCAAGTGTCGCAACATGACCTTTAATGGGATAAAACAGAAGAGCTAACTTGTACGGAGTTCCACGTGTCACTGGTTCAACTTCGGCCTCTGAAAAGGTTTCTTGACATAGTAAAGTCTGTGTACTACCTATCACTTTTTATGAAATTTCATTTGAATCTTCCTAGCCCAGGTTATGACCTTTTTTCCTAGGTCACCTAATCATGACTAAGATCTGGAAGAGGCAGAAACCCTAACTTGTATTGATCATAACTCACAAACTACAACGAATATGAGGGTGTCCTTTGGATACAAGGTACATGGGGATGTTATCTACGCCTTGTAAAATTTTCAGATCCTGAACCTTCACAAAAAAAGGATTTATAGCAAAATTCCCATGATGACTGGTTTTTGCTATATAAAACCCTAACCTTCAAATTGTCGCAAGTGAAGCAAGTGTCGTAAGTGCAATACATTTCCTTCCTTCAGGTTATCTCTGATACCATGTTAAGATTCAATATCCTAAGACATAAAATATCATCATTACATTCCATTTCATAATAATAGCATATACAGGATCACTAAAGAAACAATAAGCACAACATAAGCACAAGAGACACAGATTTATCCTGGAAAACCCTCATGGGGTAGAAAACCCAACAAATCATCCTCAATATAGATGATCAGCAAAATACAAAGATGTAAACCAAAGACATGACCTCCTCCTCCTCCATACCAGAGCTCTCCCTCACAAGTGTGCTACTTTCTGAGTGAGTGAATGTGTGTTAAATGAGGAACACACCTCCTCTATTTATACACATCTCCGACTTGTATTTTATATTAACTATGTCGGCCCCAACTTTACCACTGGGTTAAACACCCCATTACAACTGACTAGGCCGACCCCTCTATGGTGGTCTAATAACCCTTTGATCCACATAACACATACAGGGCCAACCCCCACTAGGGAATTCTAATAACCCAAGTTACCACAATCCAACGGAGGAATAAACATCTCCGGATATACAATAAGATCTTCACGGAGGAATGAAACATCTCCAAAATAATAAAGTACAAATATAATATTCTTAGAAGTTACAATATGTCAACAAGATATACACCATTTTTTATAATGATGACCTTTCCCATATCAAGAATGATAGACCAATCTACGAGAAAATTAGGGCTTCCCAAATTCACACCATCACTGCACGCCCTGCCATCTTACCCTACACAGATGCAGTTAAGTGGATAATTGAGAATGCTAATGTTAAAGACCGTTCTTTTAATGACAGTACAGGTTGTCAATTGACAAGTTTTCACCCAGAGGTTTTTGTTTGAGCTTTTGCTCTGAAACCCCATGCACAGACCCTCTCTGCTAAGTTCATACAATTGTCCAAAACCCGGTATAATTTCGATCAAATGATTAAGTCTTGGATGCTCAAGCCTAATGCCTTTGTACCTAAGTCGGATAACCTTTACCCTATTATCTGGTTTAAGGAACCCTTTTCTCTACTTGCAGCCACGCTCTACCGGCTTTTCGGTCAACCTAATTGTTCCCATTTTAAAGTAGAGTGGGAACCCATAGCACATCATGTGTTACTTACAGGTGACTCTTTCCCGTGGGCCTCTATCCTATCGGCGGAACTGAAAAATGCCATCCATGAATATCAGACGACACCAGCTCATAAGAATCCACCCTTCTTCCTATCTGCATATGTCCTTGATGTTTTTTGCTCAGAGTTCCAGTACCCTAATTTGGGTTGGCATTGGACCCCTTCAGATCCACCTGTACACATCTACCATTCAACACTATGGGAAGGAAATTTTGCACCTATGATATATGACATCTGTGACTGTTTTGTTTGTACCATCTATTTCAAGATCTTCCAGCGGTCGCCACCTGCATTCTCAAAGGATGCCAAAGCTTTTATCAACACAATTGGTGATTGGTATGTAGGTGAGTACTTTTCATACATCAGAATTTGGGGAAGTGAAACAGTTCATCTCTTTCCCATAATAGTTCCAAACAGGATGGTAATACAGGAGGTTTCTTTTCAAACTGTCACTAATGGTATGTATAAGAGACTCATAAGACCCAAGAAGAAAAATTGGCCAAAGTTTGCTTTGAATATGGGTCAATTGGTCATCCCAACTTCAACCTGGGCTGCAGTTTTGGGTGATCAGATAGCTACTCTGAGATTAGGTGTTGCCCCGAAAAGGAAACATGATCCTAAGAAGTTCTTGGATGCACACCTAAAGCAAGTTCACATGAAGATAGACTATACACATGAGTCAATCCCCGATGATTCCATATATCAGGGGGTAGACATATTTTCTCAAGTCTTGGCCAAAGCAAAAGACTCTCAAGAGCAACATGACATTCTACAGTATCAGAAACAATTAAAGGATAGAACCCTAAGTTACAGGGCCATGCAGTTGAATCTTGTTGAACAAGCAAGAAAGGACAGGGAAGAGAAAGAAGCTCAGAAATCTAATGCTCCTCCTTTGGCCACGAGTCTTGATGGAGACAAAGGTAAAACTATTCAAGGGGAACCATTCAAAGAGAAATCTAATGAATAAGCTAAACTCATGCTGCAGACAACCTGTGAATCCAAACAACAAATGGCGCAGTTGTCATCAATGTTATAGACTTAGCTACTAGAACCCCCAAGGCTTGCAGACAAAATTCATCCACCAGGTACACTGGATGATCGGGCCTCTACTCCAAATACTCCAGAAGATGATGAATTTGTCATAACCAAGGCTAGCCCAACTAAAAGACAGAAGGTCATGCCTTCCTCATCACAAATTTCTACTGTAGATATAATTTACTATGATGAATAAATAGTTTCACCTCTTCCAGTACTAGTAGTTGAAGAAGTCTCTGGAAATCCTAAGACTGATATTGAATTGCTGGACAATATTGATATGGATCAGTCTTTCCCTGAACAGTCAGTGTTGGAGTTTAATGCTGCCCCTGGTATCACATCATCAGCAGTTGTGTTGTCATCTGTTCAGCCAAATTCTACTGTGCCTTAAGTTCACATCCCGTGACTTAAAAAATTTAGCCCTTGAAGTGAATAAGAGTCATCATGAAGAACTGAAGAAGTTATATATTGCCTTAGATGAGATCAGGGAAAATTTCATCAGTTTTTCTAAGATGTCTTCTACTCTTGAAGAACATAAGGCAAAGAGACTCCAAGCTTCTAAAGTTGAAGAAGAAATCAGTTAATGGCAATTGTATATCAAGAATGTTCCAGAGAACATCCCAATCCTTAATACTTTCCAGATAAAGAAATTCAAGGCATCTTTGAACACGTGGATTGATTTGAATGAATCAGCTGAGGAAATCATTAATAAATCACAGGACATTTGCACTAGATGATGGTATGTAGTTGAAAATATCATGGATGCCCTAGATTTTCCACTCATGAATCCTATTTTGGAAGCTCTGCCACCAAAATGCAGACTTGAAGAACTCGAGAGCAAATGTGAATAATTTGCACAGAAGATTTGGGATCTGGAACAAGTTAGCATTCAAGATGTAGATCGTTTCATTAAAGAACCAGTCATCATGGAGGGGAGGATTCGTATGTACCTACATATTTGGCACAAGCTAGCGAAGCATGATATGGAGAACAATGCATGCAACACTCAATTATCCTTGGAATCTATCATCTTCCCAAATGTAGATGAATTGTTAGATATTTATGAAAAATGGCAGGATTTCCTAGATATTTAATTAGATCTCATTTTTTAATCCCTATTTTGTAGAACTTCTCCTTTTGAACTCCTATGTTAATTAGTATTTAAGGGGGAGTGTTTCTTTTAGTAAGGGGTTGGAATATTTGGAATTGTAATTCAGCAGGAGATAAGACTAAAGATACTATGTGGTCAGAGTCATTGTAATTTTGGTACAAGGCATCTTAATATAGTAATGTTATCTTTGGATCCATCTTCTGATTATCACTTAAATTTCTTTAAGGATTTCTGATTTTATGTTCCAGATTATCATCCGTTATGCATATGATATCTTGTTGAATATATAATGAATACATAGATCTTTTGTATTGGTTTTTCTGTATAACTAATGTGTGTATGAAGATATTTGATTAAATACTTTCTTTATCGATTTTTGCAATTGATCACATATATATATTCTATCATTGTTGATTTTTCAATCAACAAAAGGATAACAGGTTATATCTTGATGGTCTTTAAGCTTGGATTATTTTGTTTAATTTTCATTAAATAAATCATAATCTAAGTCAGCAAATATCTCATCCAAAAGCATTTTTGTTAAGGGTGATAGACTGTTTGTTCTCTTACACTTCAAGGTTGATCTGCATAAACACCAAGCTTTTCATTTTAGGATAGATCTAACTTAAGATTAGGTTCTTTTCCCACATAGGCTAAGTTAGAATTGCTAACAGCTTTTTCATACCTTTGTTTCCCTAAATTGGGAAACTGATCTTTCAAGATCAAATCTTTTACTCATAGAGTGCCAGCGGAGGCCAAATATCAATGGGTGATTACCACACCAAATAGCTCGAGGATAGAATTGCCCTTGCACAGGGTCTTTCGAAGCCTTTGGCTGGTTTTTCATCCACTGTTGTGTGCCTTGGAACCCATTCCAGCACTTTGCACTTACCCTGCACCCCCGAGGCATCAACAGATCTCAAGAATGAATATGGCAGCATAAGGATAGGAAAGGATATGGATGAATAATGGGGAGCCTCTATCACCTTTTTATAGATTTTGGGTGATGGAGAATACAACCATGGTTTAAGGTAACCAATGGTATTGGTAAAAATAGTTTAGGGTTTCTTTTCCTCCTTTTCCCTCTTTTTTCATTTTTGAATATATTTTTTAATTTTATTCCCTATTAATTGATTTTTGGGAATTTTGGACCCCTTTGGAGGGTTTTTTGTATTTTTTGAGGAAATTTAATTATTTTGAGGAGAAAAAGATGGATTTTGGCCTTTTTGGTGGCCTTTTGAGGGTTTTTGAGGTTTTAGAGACTAAAATGGTAGGAAAAGTGGACAAATAGGTCATATGACTAGGGAGATGAGCTAGTGAGCATTTTTTGGGTGTTAACAGATGGGGGTTAGGTAGAGAGACTAGGGTGTTAGGGGTTGTGAGAGTGAGAGAGAGAGACAGGTGTTAAGGAGTTGGGAGAGAGAGATAGGGGTGGGGGTTAGGTGTAGGTTGAGGAGTAGGGGAGAGAGAGTGAGAGATGAGGTTAGTAAGAATTAAAGACAGAGTGGAGTGCGGTTAAAGCTAGATCTTTGAGTAGTGTAGTGAGAGAGTGAGAGTGATGCCAGTAAGTATTAAAGAGAGAGAGAAAGAGATAAAGGGTTAGTGGTGAGAGGAGGAGTAGTGTGTGTGATAAAGAAAGATAGAGCACAAGGGGTGTTAGGGTTTTTGGGGAGAGAGAGAGGGGTGGGTGGTAAGTGGTTAATGGGGGATTAGGAGGGACATATAAACAAAGTTTGTTAGGGGGAGGGTGAGAGGGTGAGTAGGAGAGAGAGAAAGAGAAGGGATTCGAGTATGAGTGGGTTTAGGTTGTGAGACTGGTGGTTAGGGGTAGTGAAATTGTGAGACATAGATAAATGGGAGGTGTTAGGGGTTCAAGGAGAGAGATAGGGATAGGGGTTAGGTGTAGGTGGATGTGTAGGGTAGAGAGAGAATGAGAGAGGAGGCTAGTAAGGGTTAGTGGAAAGAGGGGAGAGAGAGAGAGGGGAGGTGGGGGTTATGGATATGTTGAGGAGTTTGTTTGTGTGTGTGTGTGTGTGAGAGAGAGAGAGAGTCAAGGGGGACGGGGTGATGGTGTGGGTGATTAGGTGTGATGGGAGGAGGATTTTTGGGTAGAGAAAGAGAGACATATCAAGGTGTGGTGATGGGTAGGGGGGAGTAGGGGTATTGGTAAATTGAAAGCGATAGAGATCAGAGTGGGGCGGGGATACATGAGGATTAAGGAAATTATATAAAATGTGTATAGGGTAGGGGTAGAGAGAGAAGGGTGGTGGTAAGTGATAGGTGAAGTGATAGAGAGAGAGAAAGAAAGAGAGGGGGAGAGAGAGGGTGTTAGGGGGTTTGGGGAGAGAGAGAAGGGTGGGGTTATGGGTAAGTGGAGGAGTGTACCGGTTATTAGGGGTGGGGTGGAAAGGGACTTGGGGGAGAAATAGAAATAGAGATCAGGACTAGGGGAGGGGTAGGTTTTTAAGGATGAGTATGGAAATTCAAGAAAAGAGGGGGTATATTGTGGGGGAAGAGAGAGAGAGAGAGAGAGAGAGAGAGAGAGAGAGAGTACAAGTGACGTGGTGGTCTTTCGAGGTTGGCAGAGGGAGATGGTGGTGGGTGGTGGAGGGGGTTTTATAGGTAGCAGAAGGATTATGGGATGCGAGAGTGAGAGATGGGTTTAGTAAGGGTTTGGGAAAGGAGGGAGAGAGAGAGAGAAAGTGAGTAAGGGGATTAGAAGTAGGGGGAGTATCATTGTGGTGGTGGTGTGTGTGTGTGGGGGAGAGAGAGAGATTCAAGGGGCGAAGTGATGATATGGGTGATTAGGGATAGGGGGTGGGAGGTGGTTTGGGGAAGTGAAATAGATAGTTAATAGAATGGGGAGAGGGGTTGAGAGAGGAGGAGGATTTAGTGAGGTAAATAGATAGATATTGAGGTGGGGGAGGTTTAGGTGTATAGAAAGGATTAGGGAAATTATAGAGAAGGTCGAATATAGGGTGGGGGTAGAGAGAGAGGGGGGTGTTAAGTATTAGGGAAAGGGGAAGATGAGAGACAATGAAAGAGAAGGAATTGGCAGTAGGTGGAGTAGGAGGAAGAGACAAAGAGAGAGAGAAAGGGTAGTTATGGGTGAGGAGATTATAAGGTCGGTTAGTGAGAGAGAGGGGGATTTTAGGGGTAGTGAGATTCTAGGGTTGAGAGGAGGTGTGGGGTGTTATGGGTTTGTTGAAGAGAGAGAGATGTGGGAGACAGATAGTGGGAGAGGGGTTTAGTAAGATTTTGGGTGAACATGGGAGAGAGAGAGAGAGAGAGAGAGAGAGAGAGAGAGGGTGGTATGTTAGGGGGTTGGGGTGAGGGTTAGGTGGAGTAGTGGATAGGAGAGAGAGAGAGAGAGAGGGAAATTTTGGCATGGTGTTGGTTACTATGGGTAGCGACAAGAGGGGAGTTGAGGGAGAGAATGGAAAAAACATTGGGGTGGGGGGGGCTGTAGGTGTTTAGGGATGTTTATCACAATTAGAGAGCAGGGGAGTATATGTTGGTGGCATAGAGAGAAAGAGATAGAAAGAGAACGAGTGAGACAGAGTGTGGCTTAAGGAGAGTACAAGTGGAGTTAGAGAGAGAGGGGTTAGGGGTAGTGAGTGTGTTTGAGAGAGAGAGGGTGGGTGCATTAGGGATTTAGGGGGGAGAGAGAGAGAGGCAATTAATAAGTGTAGGTGGAGGAGTAGGGTAGAGAGAGACTAATAAATAGGGCTACTAAGAATTAGAGGGAATGTGGGAGAGAGAGAGAGAGGAGGAGGAGGAGGAGGTAGGGGTGTTAGAGGTAAGCAAAGGAGTAGGGGGTGAGAGAGTGTGACAGGGTGTTAGTGAGGTTTAGGGAGAGGAGGGGGTAGAGAGAGAGAGAGGGAGGGGGGTTTGTTGTGCAGAATTATTACCTTATAGTGAGGAGAGACACTACCAACTTGGGCGGGATTGACAGGTAAATACATTCATTGCATTACATTTAGTTCCTACACATGAAAGAGATCAAGATATCGAAAGATGCACCTTTTATTGATGGTTGGTCCTAGCTTTCGCTTGGTCTTCCGCTTGATGAACCTGCAACACAAAGGAAACCTTCCTCAGTGTATCTTGACTGCAATAATTATGATGAAATTGAAAGTAATTAAACATCAACTACAATCATATACTAAACCAAATGAACATACAATCCAATAGACATTCAATTTGGGACAGGAAGGGTATTTCCACCTTTTTATTGTTAAAGAAGCATAAATCAGTACAAATATACCTGATGTGTCAAGATGCTTCTGCAATCGAGTCCTGGGCTCTTGCTCTTCACAATGAATTGGGAATTCCTCCAGCGTAACAACACTCAATGCCTTCTTCTAGGTCCTTCTCTCATGGATCCTCCTTGTATTTATGGGACACGATAGGCAGTTGGATTCGAGAGGTGGTTGAATTGGGAGGTTGGGGAAGTTGCAGAACCAACTTCAACTAATCCCAATTTATAATATTAATATATTTTTTACTTCATCTTAAGATGTACGCGGGTTTCATATAACCAGAGTAGCATACAGTAAGCAACTTCTATGCTTTACAACAAGCATTTGCAACATTTTTATTTGTGTACGTTGGTTGTCTTTGAGGAAATCAGCATTCATCTCCAAGGTGTACATTGGTATGCTATACAGAGAGTAGTGTTCATCTCATGAAATCTAGAGAAACAGTCAAATTTCTCAGCTGAAGAGTGTACTACCACCACTAAGTCATCTAGGTCAACCTAGCTCTTCAATCCTTAGTGTCCTTTTTTTGTGATCAACAGAGAAATGTGATCACAGACGAAGAAGTGCATATTTGACCTATAACAGATGCCCCCTCATGTGTGAGGTCAGAGGGAAATGATGGCCGAAATACATTATAATTCCAAGTCAAAGGTGGAGCAAGAAATCGCAGAACCAAGTCACAAAAAACGCCTGAAACAATGATCAAGGTCAGCGAGAAATTACAATCTTGACATCATATAGATGTGTAGCATGATACAACATTATCTCTGATACATAACTATGAGATGTATATATAGCATGGGCACTAAAATACAAGCGTGGATCCATGTCAAAATGAGATATCATAGTCATAACAACAAACTGGATCTATGTCTCATGAAGAGCCAAAATGAGTGAGGCTCAGTCTTGTATAGCTTGGGTGATAACATAAATATGGTAATGCTATCAGAGTCCCAAGGTCTTCATCCAAACAACCCAAGGTACAAACCCTAACCATGTGAATAAATGAGCTGAGGTCGAACATGGAGGGTATCGTTTGATTACCGGTCATTGATGTATACTGTTAACAAACGCGAGGACTTCCACTGATAATGATAATGGGATCCAAGGTACCTAGTACGATCCAAACAAGTGTGAATAAGTGGACTTGAAGTCGAACACTTGAGAAACCTTTCAAATAAGATACATTGATGTATTCCCATTATTCAACAGCAAGGGAAACTACCACTGATGATTGCAATCCCCAAGGTACTAACCGAAACTCTAAACTTCATTCCCAGAGCATAATGAGCTGAAGTAGATGGGAAGAAGTCAGCTGGAAGGGAGGCCTTAATGCATCCTCCATCATCCAACATGAGGAACACTCAAAAGGTATGAGATAATGTGGAGTAGAACAAGTAACAAGATGAAACAAACTGACACTAGGATGGCCGACACATGAAGTCAAGGTAAACTGCAGAATGGATGACACAAGCTGTATCCTTGACCAGTGAGCACGGCACAAAATAACTTAGGCAGTTTCCAACATGAATGGGAAATGATATAAGCCTACAATGTAGGAGACATTGACATACCCTCCATATGGTGGGAAGAATAACCAACCGGAGGAGTAAAAAACTCAGAAATCAAGTTCACTCTAAGGTCAAAAACTAAAACCCACCTAACATGTAAGACTCAAGTAGGTGCTGTATTCATGGACATGACTAACTTAACTTCCTTTGAAACTGAAAAGATGTGATATACCCTTCTTATTCCTTATTCTTTTTGGTAAAAGAATGTTCTTCTTGTTGTTTTAATGAGTCCAAGAAGGAAAACTGAATAAGTCCAACCATGTAAAAAGTTTAACGAGCCCATGGGAGGAAGACTCAGGGCGTTCTTCATTTTTTACTGAGTTCGAAGAAGAGATAGACGAATACTCTATAATACTAATATCTGGATTTTAATATCGAGCCGAGATCTGTTCTTACTCATCGGAGTTTCCTTGTTTAACGAGTCATAAAAACTTAAATAATCCTCCATACACTTACTCGTGGATTTTAATATCGAGCCTGAGTAGGTTAATGATCGCCAGTGTTTTCCTGTTTATAGAGTCTGAAAAAACTTAAACAATCTTCTATATACCCTCTCGTGGATTTCACATCGAGCCCAAGTAGGTGAATGCTCACTTGGTGTTTTCATGTTTCGAGAGCCTGAAGACCCTAAAGAAGGCTCCAAAAGACTTTTTTCGTAAGTTAGTATCCTACCCCAAAATAGTTTGAAACAATGAGAGAAGAACTCTACTAGCCACGTATGACTAGAGTATTCCTTTTTCATAAGTAATCTGCAAAAGTCTGGAAAAGGGTTAAACTTATACTTAAGCAGATGGACCTTCAATTCCTTTAACGAGCTTGAAGAGAGAAAGTTTGCTCAGCAATCTTGTCATATTTAAAGAGTCAAACAAGAGCATGAAATAAATCTATAAATATATTTTTCACAAAGTTTTAATGAGCCCGAAAAAGTAAACTCGCAACCTCCTTACTGTTTTTAACGAGCTCAAAGGAGATATGGAAGAATGCTCAGAGCTTCCTTACCGTTTTTAACAAGCTCGAAGAAAAGGTGGAAGAATGCTCGTAGGTGGATGAATGTCCAAATGAATGGCATACTGCATTATAGACTCTAGGAAAACTTCATCATAAGGAAGTATATCATCCCAGATGGAGTCATCACCTGGTCAATTGCCGAGACCCAGTCCCTAGATGGTAAGCATGAATTCAAAGGCTTCTTCTCAGTAGCAATTGGACTCAAGGAACAATATGCCACATAATTTGATTGTGACATGGTAGTGCCTATTGGCGAGAAATATACTTGGTCTATAGTTGGGTAATAAGAGGGATCAACAAATGTAAGCTGATTGATAGTGGCAATGCTTTAGTTGTGAGGAAAATTCATCACACGAAAGAGCGTAGACACCACAACCTGCATATAGCATATATGTAATCACGCTCAAGGATCATATCAAAATCCATATGGTCCTTTAAAACCATAAAATCAACTAAGACTGTTTTTCCACTCGAAGTAACAGGTACTTGAGGGAGGAATCCCAATGGTTCACTAGGTCTTTTATCGAAAGTCAACGACCAATTAATAGCTGGAACAAGGTTAGGAAAACCTAAATATTTCCAAGCATAAGGGGATAAGATACTAAACAGAGGCTCCTTCATCTACAATACATCAATGAACCACATGGTTGCTGATATCAACCTTTATATGAAAAGGTGTAGCAGAAGGAAGGCGAGGCCTAGTTAGACTATTCCAATCAAAGGAAATGATCCAAAAGCTTGGTAGGGGTTCACTCAGCACAGATGAAGTGCCCCCAATTTCAAAAACATCCAAACTGGTAATGTAGAAGACTTCAGGGACAGGTGCATCAGTCTTCGAAGGACTGATGGGATCGATCAAAGATTGCATCGATTCGATCACTTCACTCTCCGAAAAAAGAGTGGGGTTGACCAAAGATTGCATTGGTTCAACCACTTCATCAACCAAAGGTTGATCCGACTGTTGGGAATCTATAGACAATTCAGGAGCAGAGGATCCTTCGGACATGGACCACACTCTTTGCACCTTTGGAATAGCAGGGAACAAGTGAGTAAGGTGATCTCCCTTACAAAGTTTACAAGGGAACTTTGGCTTCCATCCTATAAGCTTAGATTCTTGTACAACAATAACACTCTCAGCATGACTAGCATTGGCTGATAGCTTGCCCCTAGCATGACTTGCAGTGGCTGGTTGCTCAGAAGCATAAGATTTTTGAACTATGGACCACTCTTTGCACTTCTAGAAGTACAGGGCACAAATAGGTCAAGTGGTCTCCCTCGCAAAACTTACAAGGGAACTTAAGCTTCTATTTATTAGGTTTGTCAACAATGTCAACGTTCTCAACATGACTTTTAGTGGCTGACTCAGTGTCTCCAGTATAACTCACAGTAACTGGTGACTTGTCATTAATATGAGCAGCAGTGATCAATGACGTGTCCTCAACATGAGAAACAGTGGTTGAACACATGCTTTCAGTATGATTTGCATTAACTGAAATTTTGCCCCCAGCATGACCTCTAGAGGCTGGGTAGGTTCCCCTAGCATGACGTTCAGAGGCTGGGTGGGTGATTTCAGTATGATTTACAGTGACTGAGCGATTTCTCCCAACATGACCACCATAGGTTGGGTAGGTGCCCCCAGTGTGACCTTCAAAGGATGGGTGGCGAGGTTCAATATGATTTCCAGTGACTGAGTGAGTTCTCCCAACATGACCACCAGAGGTTGGGTAGGTTCCCCCAGCATGACCTTCAGAGGCTGGGTGAATTTTCCCAACATGACCACCAAAGGTTGGGTAGGTGCCCCCAACATGACCTTCAGAGGCTGGGTGGCTTCCCCCTTGCTTTAGCATCATATTCCTATTCTTCCTCCATCTATTCCTTTTAGATTGTTGGTTACTAGTATTACTACTTTCATCACATGAGGTAGGAGGAGGAGAATATGTTACTAGCGAAGAAGGCATAGGGTTTTGATGCTCTTGACATGAGGTGCTTACTTGAGAAGCATCAGGAGCATGCAAGGTGTTTGGATTGGAAAACAACCAAACCAGTAGCCCTATAGTGAATCCCGGAAGATTCAAGGTAGCCATTAAGGGAGTACCAATGTTCCCAATGAATGGAAAAGCACAAGGAGCCCCTTGAACAGGGGTACCTTGATTGGTTCCCACTGGGATGCTATCCATAGTTTCCAACCCAATGGGCCAGAAATATCTAAGGCCAAAAAACAAGCAGCACAAAGAGCACACCACTAAAAAGGTCCTAGGTAATCCAAACCAAGAAAACAGATGCATTTCGGAGGGAAGTATGGGATTATTAAGGCCCGAAACTATCCAACGAAGGATGAAGAGAAGTTACTCGAGGTACACATATAGGTCCTCTAGGTGGAAGCGTTTGAATCACCAAACCCCCTTCCAAAATTTCTGTAGAGGGTTTCCTCCCACGTCTGTCCTAGGTACAAAAGAAATAGCCTTCTGTCGTCACTTTTGTAGAGCCCTAGAGTCTGGATACTAAGGTTACCACCAATACAAAATAACCTGGGGGGGTAGTCATCAACCTAGTTGAAACGCATGGGTAGGGTAGCAAAGCCCGAAATCCAAAAGCACTTTAAAAATAACTAGTGGACCCCCATATGCGAGTCAACTCTGGTTTATGGTTGATGGGAAAGTGAGGGGGTCTCCTCAACAATTCCAATCACCCACGGCCTCGTGCTTAACTCTGGTTTGAGTAGAGCATCCCAGGACTATTTGATAGAGATGGATTTACCTAATAGATAGTTGTACTATGATTGTTGAGTAATGAAGCCAGTTTTTGACAGTTTAAGGTGATTTAAGTCTGAAACTCTAGCCTAATCTGGTTGATGATGTGTATACCTAAAAAGAAAAATGTTGCTGGTTAATTTTATTAATATTTATTTTAAGGGCTACTTGTTACTCAAGGTTTGTAGTGCGGTGTGTGGAATGGTTTGTATGAAATTAAAGTGCATGTAAAGTAATGCTTTCAAATTCACAAAAACGTTTTCTCTTTTCCATTTATATTCTTTCAAAAATAAAAAACTAGGCAATCCTAAATCAAATTCTTTTTGTATTTTCTTTTAAATTTCAAAGTAAACTATGCTACTTCAAAACAAAGGTAGATCTTACCACTAAGCTACTTAAAACATTTTTTGTCTTTTTCTGATAATTGTAAAAGAAAGAGAACTTGTGCAAGAGCAAGTAAGACCTAAATGTAAAGTGTGAGTAAGACAAACACTCAAATGGATCAAAACAAACGAATCAAAATATTCGAGGAAGAATCAAACTACCAAGTTGTTTCAAAAAAGACAAAACTTTGGGCTTGGAAACAAAGTGTAAAAGAAACAAGGAAAAATAGATGCTTGTAACGGAAAGACAAACTTAAAAATTTGCTCCTAAGCACCAAAACCCTAAGAAAACACTAAGCCAAGCAAAAAGTAGGCAAGTGAACCAAGAATGACCTTACTAACACACTGAATCAAAAGAAAGCAAAGTATAAAGCTTTAACTCGCTTGGACTGAATTGAAAAGACAATAAGAAAGTATCTAAGCCAAGCAACCTTTCGAAAGCAACCCTAAGGACTCAAACTTTAGGTCAAACCCTAATGGGAAGGATAAGACATAGTGAAAGTGTGCTAAATGTTGCCACATACAACAAACGTTAAGAACGCAGGTTTGTATGACTACAACAAGAAACTAGGGTACAAGTATGCAACTATGTCCAAAAGAGAATAGTGCACGAGCTTCAAAAAGGGCTAGAAAGTAGTAAAGACACTTAAAAAGGTACTCAAGCAAGCAAAAGCAAACTAAAAGACTCAAGGGAGGCTAACAAGACTCAAAAGAGACATGGAAGTCTCAGGGATCAGTCAAGGAGGAAAAGCAACAATCTAAAAATGAACCCAAATAGACTAGAAGTCATACCCTAACAGAGAACTGAAAGTTAGAGGAAAATACACTACTATGCAGTGCATAAACCAGCATATACTATGATAAAAACGCTACTGTGTAGTGCATAAAGCAACTTTCATCAGGTCAAAAACGGTACTATTAGTAGAGTAGAATAGCGTACAAGGCTCAAAATCAAACAAAAAACTTTGCAGCAGTGGATTGAGATGAATCAAGCAGTAAGGAACAGGTAACAAAGACCTATAAGACCTCTCAGATAATCAAAAATTGAAAATGGATTGGAAGGAATCATAAACTAGGTCTCTTAGAGCAGAAAAAAACTATCGGTTACTCCCTAGCGGAGTCGCCAGTATGTTATGCAAAATTATTACCTTATAGTGAGGAGAGACACTACCAAATTGGGCAGGGTTGACAGGTAAATACATTCATTTCATTACATTTAGTTCCTACAAATGAAAGAGATCAAGATATCGAAAGATGCACCTTTTATCGACGGTTGGTCCTAGCTTTCGCTTGGTCTTCCGCTTGATCTTCTGCTTGATGAACTTGTAACACAAAGGAAACCTTCCTCAACGTATCTTGACTGCAATAATTATGATGAAATTGAAAGCAATTAAACATCAACTACAATCATATACTAAACCAAATGAACATACAATCTAATAGACATTCGATTTGGGACATGAAGGGGATTTCCACCTTTTTATTGTCAAAGAAGCATAAATTAGTACAAATATACCTGATGTGTCAAGATGCTTCTGCAACCAAGTCCTGGGCTCCTGCTCTTCACAATGACTTGGGAATTCCTCCAGCATAAGCACTTAATGCCTTCTTCTAGGTCCCTCTCTCATGAATCCTCCTCGTATTTATGGGACAAGGTAGGCAGTTGGATTCGAGAGGTGGTTGAATTGGGAGGTTGGGGAAGTTGCAGAACCAACTTCAACTAATCCCAATTCGTAATATTAATATATTTTTTGACTTCATCTTAATATGTACGCAGGTTTCATATAACCAGAGTAGCGTACAGTAAGCAACTTCTGTGCTTTACAACAAGCGTTTGCAACATTTTTATTTGTGTACGCTAGTTGTCCTTGAGGAAAGCGGCATTCATCTCCAAGGTGTACGCTGTTATGCTATACAAAGAGTAGTGCTCATCTCATGAATTTAGTAGAAACAGTAAGTTTCTCAGCTGAAGAGAGTAATTCCAGTCAATAAGTCATCTAGGGTCAACCTATCTCTTCCATCCTTAGTGTCCTTTTATGTGATCAACAGAGCAATGTCATCAAAGACAGAGAAGTGCATATTTGACCTATAACAGGGTTCGTCATAGGGTAGGAGTAGGAAGTTTGTGTGAGAGATAGAGATTGAGAATAGGGAGGTAGAGGGTTTTAGAGATTTGGGGGAGAAAGAGAGAGATGGGGATTTTTGTTAGCAGTAAGTGGAGGATTAGAGAGAGAGATAGAGAGAGAGAGTTTGGTGGGAGGGTTGGAGGGTGTCGACGATTAGGGATAGTGGGTAGGAGGGGTGTTTTGAGGGATAAAGAGATAGATATTGTGGTGCTAGAAGGTATTTTAGAGGTTTACCGAATATTAAATGGGTTAGAGAGAAGGTTTGGTAGAGGGTGGCGGAAAAGGGATGGATTGATAGATATAGATAGAGAGAGAGAGAGAGAGAGAGAGAGAAGGAAGGAGAGAGAGGGGTGAGTGTTAGGTGAAGGGGGAGTATTAGGGAAGAGAGAAAGTGAGAGAGGGGGTTAGTAGAATATGAGAGAGAGAGAGAGAGGAGCAATGGGAGGTAGAGGTAGGGTCATAGGGGAGTGGGAGAGGTACGAGAGGGGGTTAGTAAGGGTTACAAAGAGGAGGGGGATAGAGAGAGAGAGAGATGAGGTGGATTAGGTTTAGGGGAAGGAGTAGGGTATTTGTGTGTGTATGAGAGAGAGAGAGTAGGGAGGAGGGAAGTGTTAATGGTTTTAAAGAGAGAGAGAGGAGTGGAGGCTAGGGGTATGTACAGGAGTACAGGTGTGTGTTTTGTGTGTGTGTGAGAGAAAGAGAGAGAGAGAAAGAGAGATATTTGGGGTGAGGGTGGCGGGTGTTGGAATATTCTCACCATCATTTGTTGGATTATCCAGTCATTAGTATGGCAGTCTCCTCAGCACCTAGATCCTATGTTCACCCCCCTAGAGCCTGTTTTTATCCCTCAGGAGCCCTCCTACCTACCTAGTGCACCTTGTTTTCCTCACCAGGAAGACTAATGAGCCCTAATACACTACTTGGTTCATTAACAGTTAGTTGTAGCATTTATTGACTAGTTTATTCATTTATTGCTCAGCTTAACTTCCTGTAGATCCCAGTTGTCTGTATCGGAGTGCCACTTGACCTACTAACAACCTCATCGGCCTCATGTGCTCTCCTTGGAGTCTCCATCCCTTGATGTGTGCTCACATGACTCAGTTAGACTCATTTAGAGTCATTTGACTGACCTTTGACCATTTGTGACTACTGCCACTGGTTGGATGATGTCTCCAATGTTATCCAAGCCACACATTGAGGAGAATTTGAATGACCTTAGTGGCATTCAAATCCATTTGATTGTATTTAGTTATTATTCACTATTCACAGTGCCAGCTTACAGCTGATGTATGATACAACAGTTTTTGCCATTTCTTGTGTTAATGAGTGATTATTGATTGAACAGTTCTTATTCTCTTCTCTACCATTCCTGAGTGATTTTTAGTGAGGTTTTCTCTAGATGTGTGATATACTCCTATAAATTATCACATGGTATCAAAGCGAGAGACAACTATTCAAATTGCAGCAGCAGCAGTTGCAACAATTCTTTGAGCAACTGTCTTTCATTGAACACCAGAAGCCTTTGGATTTCCACAACAATTCCTGGTGCAATTGTCTTGAATTCACTGGAGAAATCCAATGAGGTCTAGCCAGGTGGTAATGATCTAGTCACATGTGCTTAGTGTCCTAAGGCATTGTTCAATTCGAATGGCAGTAGATCTCCATTTACAATTCTCATTGTGTTTCAAGTTAATCCATCTTCAACAAATTTGAATTCAGCAGCTACTATGGATCTCCATTTTTTTTGCAGGTTATTTGAAGTTCTTTGCAGTTGCAGTAGTTTCCTCTAGTTGTAGCATTTTGAATTTTTCTGGAGTTGTAGCAGTTTCCTGCAGTTGCAGCAGTTTTGATTTCTTCTGCAGTTGCAGCAGTAGATTCGAATTCTACAACAACTTCCATGGATCTAAAAGAAATTCCTTCTCTCTCTTCATACAACTATGAAGAATGGAAACCAAAGATGACAACATACCTGAAGAGATATGGTCTTTTTGATATGTGTACTGGTGTTAAGAGAGATTTTTATTCCTATGAAGAGGAAGAAGAATGGCTAGATGATTATGACAGGCCCTCAGCAACAATCTATACTACTATGATTTCCAATATGGAATACCTCATTGATCCTACAGAACATCCAAGTGATAACTGGACAGGATTGGACAGATTATTTGGAAAGAAGGAAGAGGATGATGTTATCCATTTGGAGAACAAGCCCAGTAGTAATTCCTCAATTTCTCTCTGTATTCATGATTCGGCCTCAATCATCTTCCATGATGAATTTTTTCAAGATGAAGTTGAAATCCAAGACATGATATCGAGATCTACTATTGGAAAATGGTCCATCACCACTGATGAAGTTGATCAATTTTCTAATCCAAATTCTAAGCAAGATATGTCAGCTACTACTCTAGAAGTTGAAGAGACCTTTGAAATCTCTACTTCCCATGAGTTTGTTGATGTGCAAGATGATGATATACTGAGTATTTTGGAGGTGACGCATTCACTCTCCATCATCAAATGCTTCCTATAAACTCCTATTTGGTCATTGGAACATGTTTTCAGAGTTTTACTGAAGATGGAAGACACCTTCATTCGCTTGGTTTCAAGTCTCATGCATATCCTTGTGATTTTGGTTTTGATCTCACCCCTACTGGTTCAAAGGAGATCATAAGAAGCCATCTATCAACTCTTGGATATGATTTGAAGTCCAAGCCACAACCATCATGTATTAGTTCATTTGTTTATGATCTCACCTATGTTGGTTCAAAGGAGATATCAAAGAACTACATACACATTCATGGAGTTGATTCTACCTCAAATGGTTCGAATCACATACTCCATAATGATCTTCATACTTTTGGATTTGTTCTCACCATGCTTGGTAGGAAGATCAAGTTCAGGAATCCGCCATATTCTCTTGCATCCATTGTTGGATAACTCAAGAACATGTTTTTGGAGCATGATCCACTTCTTCCCAAGAACAAGATAACTCTATTTGAGAGAATGCTAGATCTAGATCCACAAGAACTTGAAGATCTAGAACCTATTAGTGAAGATGAAAAAATGGAAGACCAAGATCCAGATCTTGCACCTGATGATCCTCCTCTTCCTAGATGGGAAGCCACTACTATTAAATTTGTCGGAGATCTTGTGGGAGATCCACTTGATTTGAGGAGAACCAGATCTGATTTTCAGAATGGAAGGTTTCATCCTTCTCACATTACAGATCCATTTCTTGCTGATAGATCTTTCTTTGGTGGAGAAGTGAACTTACCATTTGGGGTGAGTGATGACATGCTAGATTAGCATCCTTCAGTCTATATTGAGGGGGGGATTTCTTCCCACTGGGTTTTCCCTCTTTCCTCACTTTATTTATTTAGATTGTTGTACGAGGTGACCTTTGGTCTTAGTCACCAGGGCCTTACCATTAGTTCTTTCATTTGTTTCCTCATGTTTAGCTTGTGGAGGGGTGTTGGAATATTCTCACCATCATTTAGTATATTTGCATGCCTACATGCATTCTGCATGCATCCAGTCATCATGCATGCATTTGCATGCATCCAGTCATCAGTATGGAAGCCTCCCCAGCACCTAGAACCTATGTTTAGTGCACTAGAGCCTATTTTTAGCCCTCATGAGCCCCCCTACCTACCTAGTGCAACTTGTTTTCCTCACAAAGAAGACTAATGCACCTTGCTACACTACTTGGATCACTAACAGTCCGTTGCAACATTTATTGACTAGTTTATTCATTTATTGCTAATTTTAACTACCTGTAGCTCCCATTTGTCTTTATTGGAGTG
Source organism: Larix kaempferi (assembly GCA_027924585.1). Classification (NCBI taxonomy): domain Eukaryota; kingdom Viridiplantae; phylum Streptophyta; class Pinopsida; order Pinales; family Pinaceae; genus Larix; species Larix kaempferi. The sequence continues at coordinate 24,388,097 of BSBM01000887.1, forward strand.
CCACTTGAACTACTGAAAGCCTCATCAATGTCATGCGCCCTCCTTGGAGTCTCAATCCCTTGATTTGTGCTCACATGACTTAGTTAGACTCAGCTAGACTCATTTGACAGACCTTTGACCATTTGTGACTACTGCCACTGGTTAGATGATGTCTCCAATGCTATCCAAGCCACACATTGAGGAGAATTCAAATGACCTTAGTGGAATTCGAATCCATTTGATTGTATTGAGTTATTATTCACTATTCACAGTGCCAGCTTAGAGATGATGTATGATACAACAATTTTTTCCATTTATTGTGTTAATGAGTGATTATTGATTCATCAGTTCTTATTATCTTCTCTGCTATTCTTGAGTGAGTTTTAGTGAGGTTTTCTCCATATGTGTGATCTACTCCTATAAATTATCACAGCAGGGTGTGGGTTATTAGCAGCATGGAGAGGAAAGGGGTTTTTGGAGAAAAAGAGATAGAGATCACATGTGGGGACTAGTGGTAGGTGGAAGGAGGTGTATTGAGGGAGAGAAATTGATAGAGACCACTGTGGGGGGGATGGGGGATAGGTTTTATGGAATATTAGGGATTTTAGAGAGAAGTTGGTTATAGGTTCATTGGAGGTTGGCAAAGAAAGGTAGGGGTTGGGGTTTGGTGTAGGTTGAGGTGTAGAGGAAAGAGTGACTGAGAAAGGGGTTTTTTAAGAATAAGATAGAGAGAGGGGAGGGGGAAGTTAAAGGTAAGGAATGGAGTAGGGTGGTGAGAGAGGGAGTTAGTAAGTCTTATAGAGAGAGAGAGAGAGAGAGAGAGAGAAAATGTGGGTGGTGGGGAGATATTTTGGGGTTGGGAGATAGAGAGAGGGGTGGGATTTAGTTGTATCTAAAGGAGTAGAAGGGTGTGTGTGTGTGCGTGTGTCTCAGAGAGAGAGATAGATAGATTCAGGTGGTGAGGGGGGATGGTGTTGTTGATTAGGAGTATGGGGGAGGAGAAGGATTAGGGTAGAGAAAGAGATGGCCTGATAGTTGTCAGGTTAGGGGTTCTAGTCATTTAGGGAATATTATAGAAAATAATAAGAATGGTGGGTATAGGGTATTGGGGGTGTATTAGGAGGAGAGATGGGGTATAGGGTAACTTGTATTAAGGGTGTATTAAAGAGAGAGGGAGAGAGAGAGTTGATGGGTGAGGGGGGAGGGTGTTGATGATTAGGTGTATGGTGGAGGAGGGGATTTGGGGTAGATAAAGAGATGGATATAGTGGTGGGGGAATGGGGTGTAGTTGTTTGGGGAATATTAGGGAAATTAATGAGAATGGGAGGTTCAAAGTATGTTTCAGGGGGGGTGGATTATAGAGAGAGAGAAGTAGTGGTAGGGGAGTAGGATAGATATAGAGAGAGGGTTAAAAGGATTTGTTATGAGTAGGGAATGAAAGTGACTCGGATTGGGGTGGGGGTATGGTTAGGTATTTAGGGAGCATTAGCGACGTTATTGAGAAGGGGGCTATAGGGTGGGGGTAGAGAGAGAGTGATATTGGGGGTTGTAAGTTTTAGGGGAATGGGAATTAGAAGAGACAAAGAGAGAGGGGTTTACTAGTAGGGTGGCTGAGAGAGAGAGAGAGGGGGGGGTGGGGGGAAGAGAGTGTGGTTATTAGTATAGTGAGTAGGAGGGGGGTTAGGGATAGTGATAGTGTGTGTGTTAGATGGAGGGAGGGTGTTAGGATGTTGTGGGAGAGAGAGAGAGGGGTGCAATTTGGGGTAGATGGAGTAGATGTGTGTGTGTGTGTGTGTGAGGGAGAGAGCGGGGGGGGGGTTAATAACCATTAGGGAGAGGAGGGGAGAGAGAGAGAGATTGAGTAGGGGGGTTGGAAGTAGGGGAAGTAGAAGGGATTTTTATTTGTCTATTTGTGAGAGAGATAAATAGAGAGAGAGGGAATGAGGGTTGTTGGGGGGGAGAGGGTGTTTTTTGGATTTGTAGAGAAAAAGAGAAAGAGGGTAAGGGGTTACATGTAGGTGGAGGGGTGTGTGGATGTGTGTGTGTGTGTGATAGAGAGAGAGAGAGACAAAGATAGATATATTGAGAGAGAGAGAGACTCTAGGGGCGAGGGGGGGATGGTGTGGGTGATTATGAATAGTGGGAGAGAAAGAGATAGAGATCAGGGTGGGGGTTTAGGAAGGATTAGGGAAATTATAGAGAAGGGGTTAATAGTGTGGGAGAATTGAGAGAGAGAAAGATGGGTTGTTAGGGGGTTTGTGTAGGGAGAGAAAGGTGGGGTTAGGGGTAGGCAGAGAAGTGTGTGGGTTATTTCCGGTAGGGTGAGAAGGAGAGTTGGGGGAAAGAAAGAAATATAGATTTGCGTTGGGGGAGGGGGTAAGTGTTTAGGGATGATAAAGGAAATTTGAGAAAAGGATGGTATATTTGGGGGAGGGAGAGAGAGAGAGAATGTGTTAAAAAAGGGGAAGGGGCCTATTTGGGGGTTTGGAGAGAGAGAGGGGGGCTATGAGTTAGGGTTAGATTTAGGATTCAAGGTGTGTGTAGGGTTAGAGTTGGGGGGTGAGGGGGGAGGAGGGGGTTTGGGGTAGAGAAAGAAATGGAGATCGTGGTGGTGGTAGGGGGTGTAGGGGTTTAGGAAATATTATGGAACTTTGAGAGAATGAGGGGTGTAGGGTGGGGGTAGAGAGAGAGAGAGAGAGAGAGAGATAGGAAGGGTTAGTGGTAGGAAGAATAGGAGATATAGAGAGAGAGGGGGGTAGAGGGGGTGGTTATGAGTAGGGAACGAAAGATATAGAGATTGGGGTGGGGGAGGAATAGGGATTTAGGGAAAATTAGGTAAGTTAGAGAGAAAAGGGTATAGGGTGCGGGCAGAGAGAGAGAGGGATGGAGGTTCTAAGTGGGTAGGAAAAAGGGGATTAGGAGATACAAAGAAAGAGAATGGTTTACAGGTATGGGGTAGTGGAGAGAGGGAAAGAGGCAGAGGGGATTATTATGGGTAGAGAGAGGGGGTGTGTTAGGGATAGTGACAATATGTTTGTGAGAAGGAGGGGGGTCTTATGGGGTTGGGTAAGAGAGATAGGGATGGATTTTAGTGTAGGTGGAGTAGAGAAGAGAGAGAAAGATAGGTGAATGTATTGAGGGTGTGCGTGATTAGGCTTAGGGGGAGTAGGGTGGTTTCCAGAGAAAATCAGATATATATTAGGGTGGGGGGATAGTAGTTTAGGGATGATTAGGATAGTTAGAGAGAAGGAGGGTATAGGGTTATAGAGAGAGTGAGAGGGAGGGTTAGGGTTATGCAAATAGGAGAGAAAGGGTGGGTGGAGGGGGGTTTGAGAGATAGAGAGAGGGACGTTAGTGGTAGTGAGAGTTTGAGAGAGATGGGGTTTTAGGGTTTGGTATAGAGATGGGTGGGGCTTAGATTTACATGGATCATGTAAGAGAGAGAGTGAAATATGGAGTTAGTAAGTATTAGAGAGAGAGAGGAGGGAGGTTAAAGGTAGGGCTTGGAATATGATGGTGAGAGAGTGAGAGAGGGTGTTAGTATGGTAATAGAGAGGGAGAGGGTTACTAGTTATGTGAGGAGAAGGATGTATGTGTGTGTGATAATGAGAAAGAGAATGGGGGGTGTTAGGTTGTTGGGGGAGAGAGAGAGGGGTGGGTATTAAGCAGTAGGGGAGATTAGGAGAGATATATAGAAATATGGGTTAGGGGAGGGGCGAGCATGAGAGAGGAAGAGAGGGGACTAAGGAGAGTATGAGCAACGTTTAGGGTTTGTGAGTGTGTGAGAAAGAGATGGGGTGGTGCAGTGTTAGGGAAGCGCGAGAGAGAGAGAGAGAGAGAGAGAGAGAGAGAGAGAGAGAGGTTAGTTTTAGGTGTAGATGGAGGAGTATGGTAGGTTGGGAGTGTGTGTGTGTGAGAGGGTGTTACTAGGGTTATGGAGAACAAGGGAGTGATTGATAGAAGATGGTGGGTGGGTTAGAGGTAGGGGAGGAGTACGAGGGAGAAAGAGTGAAAGAGGGGGTTAGTAAGAGGTAGATAAAGAGAGAGGGGGGGGGTGTTAGGGGGTTGGGTGAGAGAGAAAGGAGTGGGGTTACATGTAGGTGGATGAGTACAAAAGAGAGAGGGGGGGGGGAGTCAGTAGGAGAGTGGGGGAGTGTGTGCGTCATTTGGGCTAGGGGGAGAAAGGGAATTAAGGGAGAGAAAGAAATAGAAATTGAGTAGGGTGGAGGGGATAGGTGTTTAGGGATTATTAAGGCAATTCAAGAAAATGGGGGTATATTATCAGGGCAAAGTATGAGATGGTTTAGGAAGATAAAGAGGGCTAGTTAGGGGTAGTGAGAGTGTTTGAGAGAGAGATGGTGGGGATGTTAGAAGGTTAGGGAATAGGTACAGGAGTAGGTTAGGGAGAGAGTGAGACAGTGGGTTTGTAACCATTAGGGTGAGGCAAAGAGAGAGAGAGACAGATATATATATATATATATATAGAGAGAGAGAGAGAGAGAGAGGAGGAGGAGGAGGAGGAGGAGGAAAAGGAGGGGGTGTTGGAGCCAGTGGGACGAGTATGGGGTTAGAGTGTGAGAGAGGGGGTTACTAAGTGTTAGAGAGAGAGAGAGAGAGGAATTGGGTTATTTGTAGGGAAAGGAGTATGTGGTGTTTTTGTGTGTGATGGAGATAGGGAATATGAGGTTAGAGGGTTTTAGGGAATTATGAGAGAGAGAGAGAGGTGTGGTGGTGTGATCAGGAGTAGTTAGAGGAGGGGGTTTGTGAATGTTAGATAGGGAGAGGATTAGTGGTAATTGGAGGAGTAGGGTGTGTGTGTGTGAGTGAGATATAGAGAAAGAGAATGGGGGGTGTTAGGGTGTTGGGGGAGAGAGAGAGGGGTGGGTATTAAGTAGTAGGGGGGTTTAGGAGAGATAGATAGAGATATGGGTTAGGGGAAGGGGGAGAAGGTGAGAAAAAAAGAGGGGATCATGGAGAGTATGAGGGGAAGTTAGGGTTTGTGAGTGTGTGTGAGAGAGAGGGGGTGGGGGTAGTTGTAGGCTAAAAAGACACACAGAGAGAGAGGTTGGTTTTAGGTGTAGATGGAGGAGTATAGGAGAGTAGGATGGGCTTAGAGAGAGAGAGGGGGGTTATGTGTAGTAAGAGATTGTGTGAGATAGAGAGAAGGGGTTATTAGGTGGTTGGGTGAGAGAGATAGGGTGGGTTTAGGGATAGTTCGAGTAGAGAAAAGAGAGAGAGAGAGAGAGAGAGAGAGAGAGAGAGAGAGAGAGAGAGAGAGAGAGAGCATGGGTATAAGGAGGGTGTTGGTCATTAGGGGTATGTAGAGGAGGATAGTTGCAGGAGTGAAAGAGATAAACATCAGGGTGGGGATCATAGTGTAGTTAGAGAGAAGAGGGTATAGGGTGGGGGCAAAGAGAAAGAGATAGAGAAAAAGAGAGAGAGAGGGGCTTAGGGAAATCAGAGACATAGTGGTCGGTGGAGAGGGTCTAGGAAGAGAGAGTAGGAGTTTAGGGGTAGTGAGAGATAATGTTAGGGGGGGTATTAAGGGTTATGGAGAGAGAGTTGGGGGCAGGGCTTAGTCGTAGGGAAATGAGTATCCTGTGTATGTGCATGTCATAGATATAGAGAATGGGAGGGAGAAGGGTTGTTAGGGAATTAGGAGAGGGAGAGAGGTGTGGTGGTTAGGGGTAGGTGGAGTAGAGGGGAATGTATGTGTGTGTGACTGAGAGAGAGAGAGAGAGAGAGAGAGAGAGAGAGAGTTTTGGGTGGGAGGGGGGAGGTTGTGGATGATCATGGGTAGGGGATAGGAGCAGGTTTGTGAAAAGAAAGAGATATAGATCATAGTCAGTGGGAGGGGGTGTAGGTGATTAGGGAATATTAGGGAAGTTAGAGGGAGGAGGAGGTACAATTTGGGGGAAGTGGTGCTAGGTTTCTGGGGAGATTGTGTGGATTATTAGTGGTAGTGGGAGGAGGGGGTTTAGGGGAGATAAAGAGATGGATATCATGGTAGTGGGAGAGGGTGTATGGGATTAGGGAGAATTGGGTAAATTAAAGAGAAGGGAGTGGATAGGTTGGGGGAAGAGAGAGAGAGAGAGAGAGAGATGTGGGTGTGGTAAGTTGTAGGGGAAGGGGGATTAGAGGAGAGAGATAGAGGGTTGATGGTAGGGGGAGTAAGATATATAGAGAGAGGGGGGAGGAGGAGGTTGTTATGGATATTTGGAGAAAGAGATATAGATCACGGTGTAGAGAGGGATAGGGATTTAGGGAGCATTAGGGAAGTTAGAAAGACAACGAGTATATGTTGGGAGCATAGAGAGAGAGGGGAGTTGTAAGTGGTAGGGGAAGGATGACTAGAAGAGATAAAGAGAGATAGAGTTTAGGTAGATCAGGAGTAGGAGAGAGAGAGAGAGAGAGAGGCAAAGATGGTTGTTATGGGTAGTGAGAGTACGATGGGCTTAGGGATAGAGAGAGGGGTTACGGGTAGTGAGATATTGTGTGTGTGACAAAGAAGGGGTTGTTAGGGGGTTTTTAGGTGGTTGGGTGAGAGAGATAGGGTGGGGTTAGGCATAGGTGGAGTAGAGAATAGAGAGAGATAGAGAGAGAGAGGGAGGGAGCTAGAGCATGGGTATAAGGAGGTTGTGGGTTATTAGGGGTATCTAAAGGTGGATTGTTGAAGGAGTGAAAGAGATAGACATCAGGGCAGGGAGAAAAAGCTTTAGGGATCTTAGTGTAGTTAGAGAGAAGAGGCGTATAGGGTGGGGGTAGAGAGAGAGAGATACATAGAGGCTTAGGTAAATAGGAGACAGAGTGGGGGTGGAGAGGGTCTAAGTAGAAAGAGTAGGGGGTTTGGAGAGAGAGTGGGGGGTGGGGGTTACTTGTAAGGAAAGGAGTAGGTGGAGTTAGGGGGAGTAGGAAATATAGAGAGAGAGGGGAGGAGGGGTTGGTTAGGGATAGGTGGATAAAGAGATAGAGATTAGGGTGGGGAGAGGGGTATGTATTTAGGGGCATTAAGGAAGTTAGAGAGAAGGAGGGTATATGTTGGTGGCATAGAGAGAGAGAGAGGGGTTGTAAGTGGTAGGGGAAGGGTGATTAGGAGAGACAAAGAGAGATAGGGGTTTAGGTAGAGGGGGGAGTAGGAGAGAGAGAGAGAGAAAGAGGAAAAGAGGGTGGTTATGGGTAGGGGTAGTAGGATGGATTAGGGATAGAGAGAGACAGAGTGTGGTTACAGGTGGTGAGAGATTGTGTGAGAGAGAGAAGGCATTGTTAGGGGGTTGTTAGGTGGTTGGGTGAGAGAGATAGGGTGGGGTTAGGGGTAGGTTTAGAGAGAGAGAGAGATCTAGGGCATGGGTATAACGAGGGTGTGGGTTATTAGGGGTAACTAGAGGAGGACAACTGCAGGAGTGAAAGATATAAACATTAGGAATGGGAGGAAAGGGTTTAGGGATCCTAGTGTAGTTAAGGAGAAGAGGGGTATAGGGTGCGGGGAAAGAGAGAGAGAGAGGTTCAGGGAAATAGGAGACACAATGGAGGCTGGAGAGGGTCTAGGTATAGAGAGTAGAAGTTTAGGTGTAGGGATAAAGTATACGAGGGGGGGTGTTAGGGGGTCTGGAGAGAGAGGTGTGGGTGGGGGTTAGGTTTAGGTGGAGGAGTAGGGGGGAGAGAGAGTGAGAGAGTGGGTTAATAATAATTAGAGAGAGAGAGAGGAGGGGGTTAAAGTGGGGCTTTTAGTAGGGTGGTGAGAGAGTGAGATAGTTTTTTAGTAAGCATTTGAGAGAGAGAGGGGGTTAGTTGTAAGGGGAGGAGTAGGGTGTGTGTGTGTGTGTATGAGAGAGAGAGAGAGAGATGTGTTAGGGTGTTGGGGAAGATAGAGAGGGGTGGGTGATAACTGGTGGAGGAGGGAATAAGAGAGACATATATAGAGAGGGGGGTTAAGGGGAGGGTTCGTAGGAAAGAGAGAGGGGGGGTTTAGGGAGACTATGAGTGGGGTCGGGGTGAGAGAGTGGTGGTTAGAGGTGGTGAGAGTGAGAGAGAGAGAAAGAAAAGTGGGGTTTCAAGGGGTTCACAGAGAGAGAGAGAAGGATAGGGGTTAGGGTTAGGTGGAGGAGTAGAGTGGGTGGAGAGATGGAGAGGGGGTTGGAAGATAGAGAGAGGGGTGGGGGTTAGTGGTATTTGAAGGAGTAGAGGGGTGTGGGTGTGTGTGTGTCTCAGAGAGAGAGAGAGTGAGAGAGATTTGGGTGGTAAGGGGGCAGGGTGTTGTTGATTAGGAGTATGGGGGAGGGAGAGAGAGGGCAGAGTGTAAGTTGTATTGGGGGTGTATTAGAGAGAGAGAGAGAGAGAGAGAGAGAGAGAGAGAGTTAAGGGTGAGGGGGGAGGGTGTTGATGACTAGGTGTGGGGTGGAGGAGGAGGTTTAAGTTAGAGAAAGAGATGGAGATAGTGGTGGGGGAATATGGTGTAGTTGTTTGGGGAATATTAGGGATATTACTGAGAATGGGAGATATAGAGTATGTTGTAGGGGGGGTAGATTACAAAGAGAGAGAGGGAGTTAAGGGTATGGAAATAGGATAGAAATAGAGGGTCAAAGGGAGTGGTTATGGGTAGGGAATACAAGTGACTAAGATTGGGTTGGGGGTATGGTTAGGTATTTAGGGAGCATTAGGGAAGTTATTGAGAAGGGGCCTATAGGGTGGTGATAGAGAGAGAGTGAGATTGGGGGTTGTAATTTTTAGGGGAAGGGGAATTAGAAGAGACAAATAGAGAGAGGGGATTACTAGTAGGGTGTGTGTGTGTGTGTGTGAGAGAGAGAGAGAGAGAGTCAGGGAGTGTGGTTATTTGTAGGGTGAGTAGGAAGGGGATTAGGGATAGTGACAATGTGTGTGTTAGATGGAGGGAAGGTGTTAGGATGTTGGAAGAGAGAGAGAGAGGGGTGAGGCTTGGGGCAGATGGAGTAGATGTGTTGGTGAGAGAGAGAGATGGAGAGAGAGGGGGGTGAGTAAGTGTTAGGGAGAGGAGGGGGGAGAGAGAGATTGAGTAGGGGGGTTAGAAGTAGGGGAAGTAGAAGGGCATTGTGCTTGTCTATGTGTGAGAGAGAGGGAAATAGAGAGAGAGGAAATGAGGGTTGTTTCAGGGGGGGAGAGGGTGTTTGTGGGTTTGTAGTGAAAAAGAGAGAGTGGGTTGGGATTATTAGGATAGCTAGAGAGGAGGGTATATGGTGAGAGAGAGAGAGTGAGAGGGACGGATAGGGTTATGAAAATAGGATATAATGTGCGGGTGGCGGGGGGTTTACGAGAGAGAGAGAGAGAGAGAGAGAGAGAGAGAGAGAGAGAGAGAGGGAGGGATGTTAGAGAGAGATGGGGTTTTAGGGGTTGGGAGAGAGAAGGTTGGGTTATATTTATGTGGATCATATACGAGAGAGAGTGAGAGATGGAGTTAGTAAGTATTGGAGAGAGAGAGAGGAGGGAGGTTAAAGGTAGGGTTTGGAATATGATGGTGAGAGAGTGAGAGAGGGTGTTAGTGTGGTTTAGAGAGGGAGAGGGTTAGTGGTTACGGGAGGAGTAGGTTGTGTGTGTGTGTAATAGAGATAAAGAGAATGGTGGATGTTAGGTTGTTGGGGGAGAGAGAGAGGGGTTGGTATTAAGTAGTAGGGGGGATTAGGAGAGATAGATAGTGATATGGGTTATGGGAAGGGGTGGTAGGAGAGAGAAAGAGAGGGGATTAGGAAGAGTATCAAAGACCTTTAACATTTTTTAGTGTCAAAGAAAGAGACAGGGTGGGCTAGTGTTACGGTAAAGAGAGAGAGAGAGGTTTGTTTTAGGTGTAGATGGAGGATAATGGGAGAGAGGGTGTTAGTAGGGTTATGGATAACAAGGGAGTGAGTTATAGAAGATGGTGGGTGGGTTAGAGGTAGGGGTGGAGTACGGGGAGAAAGTGTGAAAGAGGGGGCTAGTAAGGGGTAGATAAAGAGAGAGTGGGGGGGCATTAGGGGGCTGGGTGAGAGAGAGAGGAGTTGGGTTATGTGTAGTTAGTTTATTAGAAAATAGAGAGAGGGTGGGAGACAGTAGGAGAGTGGGAGAGTGTGTGGGTTATTAGGGCTAGGGGGAGGAGTGGAATTATGGGAGAGAAAGAAATTCAAATCGAGCAGGGTGAAGGGGGTAGGTTTTTAGGTATTATTAAGGAAATTCAAGTAAAGGGGGGTATATTATGGGGGTATAGTATGAGACGAGTTAGGAAGAGAGAGAGAGAGAGCCAATTAGGGGAAGTGAGAGTGTTTGAGAGAGAGAGGGTGGGGTTGTTAGGGGTTAGGGAATAGGGATGGGGTGGGGTTAGGAATAAGTAGAGGAGTAGGTCAGGGAGAGAGTGAGACAGTGGATTTGTAACCATTAGGGTAAGGCACAGAGAGAGAGAGAGAGAGAGAGAGAGAGAGAGAGAGAGAGGAGGAGGAGGAGGATAAGGAGGAAAAGGAAAAGGAGGGGGTGTTAGAGGTAGGGGGAGGAGTATGGGGTTAGAGTGTGAGAGAGGGGGTTAGTAAGTGTTAGAGAGAGAGACAGGAGTTGAGGTTAGTGGTAGGGAAAGGATTATGTAGTGTTTGTGTGTGTGATAGAAATAGAGAATGGGAGGGTAGAGCATTTTTAGGGAATTATGAGAGAGAGAAAGAGAGAGAGGTTTGGTGGTTAGTGGTAGCTGGAGTATAGGAGGATGTGTTTGTGTGTGAGAGAGAGAGAGAGAATGAGAGAGAGAGAAAGTGTTGGGTGGGAGGGGGGAGGGTGTGGATGATCAGGGGTAAGGGGAGGAAGGGGTTTGTGAATGTTAGAGAGGGAGAAGTTTAGTGGTAATGGGAGTAGTGTGTGTGTGTGTGTGTGTGATAGTGAGAAAGAAAATGGGGGGTGTTAGGGTGTTGGGGGGGAGAGAGAGGGGTGGGTATTAAGTAGTAGGGGGGATTAGGTGAGATAGATAGAGATATGGGTTAGGGGAAGGTGGAGAAGGAGAGAGAAATGGAGGGGCTGAGGGAGACTATGAGGAACATTTAGGGTTTGTGAGTGTGTGGGAGAGAGAGGGGGTGGGGTAGTTTTAGGGTTGCAAGAGAGAGAGAGAGAGGTTGGTTTTAGGTGTAGATGGAGGAGTATGGCAGAGTAGGATGGGATTAGGGAGAGAGAGGGGGGGTTATGTCTAGTGAGATTTGTGTGAGATAGAGAGAAGGGGTTGTTAGGTGGTTGGGTGAGATAGATAGGGTGGGTCTAGGGATAGTTGGAGTAGAGAAGAGAGAGAGAGAGAGAGAGAGAGAGAGAGAGATCGAGGTCATGGGTGTAAGGAGAATGTGGTTTATTAGGGGTATCTAGGAGGACAGTCGCAGGAGTGAAAAATATAGATATCAGGGTTGGGATCTTAGTGTAGGTAGATAGAAGATGGGTAGAGGGTGGGGGCAGAGAGAGAGAGAGAGAGAGGGGGGGGAATGGGAGACATAGTGGGTAGTGGAAATGGTCTAGGCAGAGATAGTAGGAGTTTAGGGGTAGTGAGAGAGAATGTCAGGGGGGGGGTCTTAGGGGGTCTGGAGAGAGAGTTGTGGGTAGGGCTTAGTCATAGGGAAAGGAGTATCTTGTGTTTGTGCGTGTGATAGAGATTGAGAAGGGAGGGTAAATATTTTTTATGGAATTAGGAGAGGGAGATAGGTGTGGTGGTTAGGGGTAGGTGGATTAGAGGATCGTGTGTGTGTGTGTGTGTGTGTGTGAGAGAGAGAGAGAGAGAGAGAGATAAAGTGTTGGGTGGGAGGGGGGATGGTGTGGATGATCATTTGTAGGTGAGAGGAGCGGGTTTGTGAAGAGAAAAAGATACAGATCACAGTTGGGGGAGGGGTTGTAGGTGGTTAGGGAATATTAGGGAAGTTAGCTTGAGGAGGAGGTATAAGTTGTTGGAAAAGGTGCGAGGTTTCAAGGGAGATTGTGTGGGTCATTAGTGGTAGTGGGAGGAGGGGGTTTAGGGGAGAGAAAGAGATGGATATCATGGCAGTAGGAGAAGGTGTATGGGATTGGGGAGAATTCGGTAAATTAAAGAGAAGGGGTGGATAGGTTGGGGGAGGAAACATAGAGAGAGAGAGAGAGATATGTGGGTGTGGTAAGTTGTAGGGGAAGGGGGATTAGAGGAGAGAGAGACATAGAGAGAGAGAGAGAGAGAGAGAGATAGTTAATGGTAGGGGGAGTAGGATATATAGAGAGAAATAGGGGAGGATGCGGTGGTTATGGATTGGTGGAGAAATAGATAGACATCAGGGCACAGGGAGGGATTTAGGGAGCATTAACGAAGTTAGAGAGACATCGGGTATATGTTGGGGGCATATAGAGAGAGAGAGGGGGATTGTAAGTTGTAGGGGAAGGATGGTTAGAAGAGACAAAGAGAGACATGGGTTTAGGTAGAGGGGGGGTAGGAGACAAAGAGAGAGGAAAAGATGGTTGTTATGGGCAGGGAAAGTAGGATGGGTTTAGGGAGAGAGAGGGGGGTTACGAGTAGTGAGAGATTATGTGTGAGAGAGAAGGGGATGCTAGGGTGTTGTTATGTGGTTGGGTCAGAGAGATAGGGTGGGTTTAGGCATAGGTTGAGTAGAGAGAGAGAGAGAGAGAGAGGTATTTAGGGCATGGGTATAAGGAGGGTGTTAGTTATTAGGGGTACCTAAAGAGTGAGAGAGGGTGTTAGTATGGTTTAGAGAGGAGAGCGTTAGTGGTTATGGGAGGAGTAGGGTGTGTGTGTGTGTGTGTGATAGAGAGAAAGAGAATGGGGAATTTTAGGTTGTTGGGGGAGAGAGAGAGGGGTGGGTATTAATTAGTAGATGGGATTAGGAGAGATAGATAGAGATATGGGTTAGGGGAAAGGGGAGTAGAAGAGAGAAAGAGAGGGGACCAGGGAGAGTATGAGAGACCTTTAGGGTTTGTTAGTGTCAGAGAAAGAGACAGGGTGGGGTAGTGTTAGGGAAGTGAGAGAGAGAGAGAGACATGTTTGTTTTAGGTGTGTATGGATTATGGAAAGAGAGTGTGTGTGTGTGTGTGTGATAGGGTGTTAGTAGGGTTATGGAGAACAAGGGAGTGAGTGATAGAAGATGGTGGGTGGGTTAGAGGTAGGGGAGGAGTACAGAGGAGAAAGAGTGAAAGAGGGGGTTAGTAAGAGTTAGATAAAGAGAGAGAGGGGGTGTGGCATTAGGGGGTTGGGTGAGAGAACGAGGAGTGGGGTTACAGGTAGGTGGAGGAGTAGAAAAGAGAGACCGGGGGAGAGTCAATAAGAGAGTGGGGGAAGTGTTTGGGTTATTAGGTGTAGGGGGCAAAGGGGAATTAGGGGAGAGAAAGAAATACAAATCAAGTTGGGTGGAGGGGGTAGGATTTTAGGTATGATTAAGGAAATTCAAGAAAAGGGGGGTATATTATGGGGCTACAGTGTGAGACGGGTTAGGAAGAGAGAGAGAGAGAGATAATTAGGGGTAGTGAGAGTCTTTGAGAGAGAGAGGGTGGGGGTGTTAGGGGGTTGGGGAATCGGGAAGGGGTGGGGTTAGGAATAGGTAGAGTAGTAGGTTAGGGAGAGAGTGAGACAGTGGGTTTGTAACCATTAGGGTGAGGTGGAGAGAGAGAGAGAGAGAGAGAGAGAGGAGGAGGAGGAGGAGGAGGAGGAGGAGGAGGAGGAGGAGGAGGAGGAGGAGGAGGGGGTGTTAGAGGCAGGGGGAGGAGTATGGTATTAGAGTATGAGAGAGGGGGTTAGTAAGTGTTCGAGAGAGAGAGAGAGAGGAGTTGGGTTAGTAGTAGGGAAAGGATTATGTGGTGTTTGTGTGTGTGATAGAAATAGAGAATGGGAGGGTAGATGGTTTTTAGGGAATTATGAGAGAGAGAGAGAGAGGTGTGGTGGTTAGTGGTAGGTGGAGTAGAGGGGCATGTTTTTTTTTGTGTGTGAGAGAGAGAGAGAGAAATTGTTGGGTGAGAGGGGGGAGGGTGTGGATGATCAGGTGTAGGGTTAAGAGGGGGTTTGTGATTGTTAGAGAGGGAGAGGGTTAGTGGTGATGGGAGGAGTTGTGTGTGTGTGTGTGTGTGTGTTTGTGTGATAGAGAGAAAGAGAACGGGGGGGTGTTAGGTTTTTGGGGGAGAGAGAGAGGGGTGGGTATTAATTAGTAGGGGGGTTAGGTGAGATAGATAGAGATATGGGTTAGGGTAAGGGGGAGAAGGAGAGAGAAATAGAGGGCCTCAGGGAGAGTATGAGGAGTAGTTAGGGTTTGTGAGTGTGTGGGAGAGAAAGGGCATGAGGAAGTTTTAAGGTTGCAAGAGAGAGAGAGAGAGAGGTTGGTTTTAGGTGTAGATGGAGGAGTATGGGGGAGTAGGATGGGATTAGGGAGAGAGAGGGGGGTTATGTGTAGTGAGAGATTGTGTGAGATAAAGCGAAGGGGTTGTTAGGTGGTTGGGTGAAATAGATAGTGTGGGGTTAGGGCTAGTTGGAGTAAAGAAGAGAGAGAGAGAGAGAGAGAGAGAGATCTAGGTCATGGGTATAAGGAGGGTGTGGTTTATTAGGGGTATCTAAAGGATGATAGTTACAGGAGTGAAAATGATAGATATTAGGGTGGGGATCTTAGTGTAGTTAGAGAGAATAAGGGTAGAGGATGGGCGTAGAGAGAGAGAGAGAGAGAGAGAGAGAGAGAAGGGGGAAATGGGAGACATAGTGGGCAGTGGAGAGGGTCTAGGAAGAGATTGTAGGAGTTTAGGGGTAGTGAGAGAGAATGTGAAGGGGGTTTTTAGGGGGTCTAGAGAGAGAGTTGTGTGTGGGGCTTAGTCGTAGGGAAATGAGTATCTTGTGTTTGTGTGTGTGACAGAGATAGAGAAGGGAGGGTATATATTGTTTATGGAATTAGGAGAGGGAGAGAGGTGTGGTGGCTAGGTTTAGGTGGAGTAGAGGGGCATGTGTGTGTATCTGGGTGTGGGTGTGTGTGTGTGTGTGTGTGTGTGTGTGTGTGTGAGAGAGAGAGAGAGAGAGAGAGAGAGAGAGAGAGAGAGAGAGAGATAAAGTGTTAGGTGGGAGGGGGGAGGGTGTGGATGATCATGGTTAGGGGAGAGGAGTGAGTTTGTGAAGAAAAAAAGATAGAGATCATAGTTGGGGGAGGGAGTTGTAGGTGGTTACGGAATATTAGGGAAGTTAGAGGGAGGAGGAAGTATAAGTTGTTGGAAGAAGTGTGAGTTTTCGGGGGAGATTGTGTTGGTCATTAGTGGTAGTGGGAGGAGGGGGTTTAGGGGAGAGAAAGAGATGGATATCATGGCAGTGGGAGAGGGTGTATGTGATTGGGGAGAATTGGGAAAATGAAAGAGAAGCGGGTGGATAGGTTGGGGGAGGAGAGAGAGAGAAAGAGAGAGAGAGATGTGGGTGTGGTAAGTTGTAGGGGAAGGGGGATTAGAGGAGAGAGAGACAGAAAGAGAGAGATAGAGAGAGAGAGAGGGTTAATGGTAGGGGGAGTAGGATATAGTGAGAGAGGGGAGGATGGGGGTGTTATGGATGGATTGAGAAAGAGATAGAGATCAAGGCACTGTGAGGGATAGTGATTTAGGGAGGATTAAGTAAGTTAGAGAGATAGATGGTATATGTTGGGGGCATATAGAGAGAGAGAGGGGTTGTAAGTGGTATGGGATGGATGATTATAAGATACAAAGAGAGACAGGATTTTAGGTAGAGGGGCAGTAACAGATAGAAAGAGAGGAAAATATGGTGCTTATGGGTAGGGAGAGTAGGATGGGTTTAGGGAGAGAGAGGGGGGTTACAGGTAGTGAGAGATTGTGTGTGAGAGAGAGAAGGGGTTGTTAGGTGGTTGGGTGAGAGAGATAGGGTTGGTTTAGGAATAGGTGGAGTAAAGAGAGAGAGAGAGAGAGAGAGGGATCTAGGGAATGGGTATAAGGAGGGTGTGGGTTATTAGGGGTACCTAGAGGAGGACAGTTGAAGAAGTGAAAGAGATAGACATCAGGGTGCGGCAGAAATGATTAAGGGATCTTAGTGTAGTTATAGATAAGAGGGGTATAAGGTGGGGGTAGAGAGAGAGACACAGAGAGGCTTAACGAAATAGGAGACATAGTGGGGGGTGGAGAGGGTCTAGGTAGAAAGAGTAGGAATTTAGGAGTAGTGAGAGGGAATGTGAGGGGGGGGTGTTAGGGGGTCTTAAGAGAGAGTTGGGGGTGGGGGTTAGTGGTAGGGAAAGGAGTAGGTTGGTGTGTGTGTGTGTGATAGAGATAGAGAATGGGAGGGTAAATGGTTGTTAGGGAATTAGGAGAGAGAGAGAGGTGTGGTGGTTAGGGGTAGGTGGAGTAGAGGGGCATGTGTGTGTGTGTGTGTGTGTGTGTGACAGAGAGAGAGAGAGAGAGAGAGAGAGAGAGAGAGAGAGAGAGAGAGAGAAATTTTTTTTGGTTGGATGGAGGGAGGTTGTGGATGATCATGGGTAGGGGGGAGGAGGGGGTTTGTGAAGAGAAAGAGATAGAGATCATAGTTGAGGGAGGGGGTGTAGTGGCTTAGGGAATATTAGGGAATTTAGAGGGAGGAGGAGGTATAAGGTGGGGGAAGAGGTGCGAGGTTTGAGGGGAGATTGTGTGGGTGATTAGTGGTATAGGAAGGAGTGGGTTTAGGGGAGAGAAAGGATTGGATTAGAGAGAGAGAGAGAGAGAGAGAGAGAGAGAGAGAGAGATGTGAGTGTTGTAATTTGTAGGGTAAGGGGGATTAGATGAGAGAAAGAGAGGGTTGGTTGTAGGGGGAGTAGGAAATATAAAGAGAGGGGGGAGGAGGGGGTGGTTATGGATAGGTGGAGAAAGCGATAGATATTAGGGTGGGGTGAGGGGTGGGGATTTATGGAGCATTAAGGAAGTTAGAGAGAAGGCGGGTATATGTTGGGGGAATCGAGAGAGAGAGGGTTTGTAAGTGGTAGGGGAAGGGTGATTAGGAGAGACAAAGAGAGATAGGGGCTTAGGTAGAGGAGGAGTAGGAGAGAGAGAGAGAGAGAGAGAGAGAGAGAGAGAGAGAGAGAGAGAGGGTGTTTATGGGGGTGTAGGATGGGATTAGAAAGAGAAAGATGAGGGTTACAATTAGTGAGAGATTATGTGAGAGAGAGAAGGGGTTGTTAGGTGGTTGGCTGAGAGAGATAGGAGGGGTTAGGGATAGGTGTAGAGAAGAGAGAGAGAGAGAGAGAGAGATCCAGGGCATGGGTATAAGGAGGGTGTTAGGTTATTAGGGGTAACTAGAGGGTGACAATTGTAGGAGTGAAAGATATAAACATCAGGGTGGGGAGGAAAGGGTTTAGGGATCCTAGTGTAGTTAGAGAGAAGAGGGGTATAGGGTCAGGGAAAAGAGAGAGAGAGGCTTAGGGAAATAGGAGACAAAGTGGGGGATGGAGAGGGTCTAGGTAGAGAGAGTAAAAATTTAGGGGTAGGGAGAGAGAATTTGAGAGGGGTGTTAGGGGGTCTAGAGATAGAATTGTGAGTGGGGGTTAGGTGTAGGTGGAGGATTAGGGGAGAGAGAGAGTGAGAGAGCGGGTTAGTAAGGATTAGAGAGAGAGAGAGCGAGGAGGGGGTTAAAGTAGGGCTTGGAGTAAGGTGGTGAGAGAGTGAGATAATTTGTTAGTAATCATTAGAGAGAGAGAGGTGGTTAGTGGTAAGGGGCAGAGTAGGGTGTGTGTGTGTGTGTGTGTGTGTGAGAGAGAGAGAGAGAGAGAGAGAGAGTTTTGTTACGGCGTTGGGGGAGAAAGAGAGTGGTGGGTTGTAAGTGGTAGAGGGGGGATTAGGAGAGACATGTTTAGAGAGGTAGTTAAGGGGAGGGTTTGTAGGAAAGAGAGAGGGGGGGTTTAGGGAGAGAATGAGTCGATTCGGGGTGAGAGAGTGGTGGTTAGAGGTGGTGAAAGTGAGAGAGAGAGAGAGAAAAGGGGGGTGTCGTGGGGTTCGTTGAGAGAGAGAAGGATAGGGGTTAGGATTAGGTAGAGGAGTAGAGTGGGGGGAGAGATGGAGAGGGGGTTAATAATGGTTAGCGAGAATATGTGTGTGTGTGTGTGTGAGCGAGAGAGAGAGAGAGAGAGAGAGAGAGAGAGAGTTGTAGGGATTATTTTAGGTAGGGTGAGGAGTAAGGGGTGAGAGCGTGAGGGTGTTAGGGAGAGGAGGGGGTTTTGAGATAGGGGGAGTAGAAGTGTGGTGTGTCTATGTGTGTGTGTGTGTGTGTGTCAGAGAGGGAGAGAGAGAGGGGTGGGGGTTATCTATAGGTTGAGAAGTAGAGGTTTGTGTGTTTGTGTGTGCATGTGTGTGTGTGTGTGTGTGTGTGTGTGTGTGTGTGTGTGTATGTTTGTGTGTGTGTGTGTGTGTGTGTGTGTGTGTGTGTGAGAGAGAGAGAGAGAGAGAGAGAGAGAGAGAGATTTGGGGGGTGAAGGTAGGGTATTGGTGATTAATGGTAGGGGGTAGGAGGGATTTCAGAGGAGACAAAGAGATAGATATCAGGGTGTGGGGAGGGGCTTGGGGAGAAGGGGGATTGGGGTAGAGAAAAATATAGATATCGAGGTGGGCGAGGGTTACGGGTTTAGGAAGGATTAGGGAAATTATAAATAAGGTCGAGTATAGGGTGGGGCAGAGAGAGAGGGCGTGGTAAGTTGTTGAGGGAGGGGGATTAGGAGAGACATACAAATAGAGAGAGAGGGGATTAGGGGTAGGTGGAGTAAGAGAGAGAGAGAGAAAGGTTGGTTATGGGTGGGGAGAGTATAATGGGGGTTAGGGAGAAAGCCATGTGTTTTAGGGGTAGTGAGAGTGTGAGAGGGGGAGAGGGTGGGGGTGTTAGGGTTTTGGGATAGAGAGAGAGAGAGGTTAGTTTTATGTGTATATGGATGAGTATGGGAAAGAGAGAGAGAGAGAGATGGGTTTAATAAGGGTTTGGGGGAACATTGGAGAGAGAGAGAGAGATGAGGGAAGTAAGGGGGTAGGGTGAGGAGTAGAGGGAAGATAGAGTGATAGAGGGAATTATAAAATGTTAGGAAGAGGATATGTGTATATGTGTCTGTGTTTGTGTGTGTGTGTGATAGATAGAGAGAGAGAGAGAGAGGTTGGAGTGTTAGGGGGTTGGGGAGAGAGAGGGAGGGTTGGGGTTAGGAGTAGGTAGGAGAGGGAGATAGAGAGAGAGAGAGAGATTCAAGGGGCATGTTGGGGGAGGGTGTTGGTTAATACAGGTAAGGGGAGGAGGGGATTTGGGGGATAAAGAAAAATAGATCAGTGTGGGGGGAGGGGGGTAGTTGTTTAGGGATGCTTAAGGCAACTAGAGAGAGGTGGGGGAGAGAGAGCGAGAGAGTGTTTCCAAGAGAGGAGTAGAAAAGAGAGAGGGTGGGGGTTGGGGGAGAGAGAGAGGAGTGGGGTTATAGCTAGGTTGAGGACTAGTAAAGAGAGAGACTAGTGGGGTTATAGGTAGGTTGCGGACTACTAAAGAGAGAGAGGGAGGGGGTCAGCAGGAGAGTGGGGGGAGTGTGTGGGTTATTAGGGGTAGGGGGAGAAGGGGAATTAGGGGAGATAAAGAAATACAAATGGAGGCGGGTGGAGGGGTAGGTGTTTAGGGATTATAAAGGAAATTCAAGAAAAGGGGTGTATATTATGGGGGCATAGTATGAGATGGGTTAGGAAGAGAGAGAGGGCCAATTAGGATTAATGAGTGTGTTTCAGAGAGAGAGGGTGGGGTTTCTAGGGCGTTAGGGGGGAGAGAGAGAGAGAGAGGTGGGTGTTAGTTGTAGGTGGAGGAGTAGGGTAAAGGGATATGTATACATAGAGTTAGTAAGCATTAAGGGGAATATTAATGAGAGAGAGGAGGAGGAGGAGGGTGTGCTACTAGGAGGAGGAGGAGTAGGGGGGAGAGAGAGTGAGAAAGCGGGTTAGTAATGGTTAGAGAGAGAGAGAGAGGAGGGGGGTTAGTCGTAGCCTGTGTGTGTGTCACAGAGAGATTGAGAATGTGTGGGTAGGGTGCCTTAGGGACTTGGGAGAGAGAGAGAGAGAGAGAGATTTGGGAGTCAAGGGGGGAAGGGTGTGGGTGATTAGGGGTAGGGTGGAGGAGGGGGGGTTCAAGAAAGAGAGATAGAGATTGTAGTTAGGGAAGGGGGTGTAGGGGCTTAGGTAATATTAGGGAAGTTAGAGAGAATGGGGGTATAGGGAGGGGGTGTTAGGGGTTGGGGTAGAGAGAGAGAGGTGGGTCTAGGTGTAGGTGTAGGAGTGGATAGAGAGAGAGAGAAGGAGAGAGAAGGGGGGATGGGATTCAAGGGTGAATAGGAGGAGAGTGAGAGTGATTCGGGTTAGGGGGAGGAAGGCGGTTGCGAGAGAGAAAGAGATAGGGATCAAGGTGGGGAGAGAGAGAGAGAGGTGGGGGTAGTGGGAGGTGGTTTTGGGTGATTAGTGGTAGGGTAGGAGGGATGGGAAGTTAGGGAATTGGGGGAGAGAGATTTTTGTGGTGGTTAGGGGTGTGGGGGGGAATAAAGTGGCAAGAGAGAGGGAGAGAGGGAGGGAGAGAGGGGTGGAGAGAGAGAGAGAGGGATAGATGGGGAGAAAGAGAGAGAGGGAGAGAGAGAGTGTCAAGAGGTGAAGGGGGATCATGTGGGTGATTAGGGGTAGCGGAGAGGATGGGGTTTTGTGAGAGTTAGAGATAAAGATTACAGTGGGTGGAGGTGGTGTAGGATTTTAGGGAATAGTACTAAAGTTAGAGAGAAGTAGGGGTATAGGGTTGTGGTAGAGAGAGAGAGAGAGATGGGGGTGGTAAGTGGTAGGGGGAGGGGGGATTATGAGAAAGAGAGTGAGAGAGAGAGGGGGGGAGAGTACTGGAGGGGGGTTATAGAGAGAGAGTGGGAGGTTATGGGTAGTGATACCGAGAGAGAGAAGGCCAGTGTTAAGGTGTTGGGAGAGAGAGGCAGGGGTGGGGGTTAGGTGTAGGTGGAGGAGTAGTTGGAAGGGAGAATTAGAGAAGGGGTTAGTAATAATTAGAGAGAGAGAGAGAGGATGGGAAGTTAAAGGTGGGGCTTTGAGTAGTATGTTGAGAGAGTGAGAGAAGGTGTTAGTAAGGGCTAGAGAGAGAGTTTGTATGTTAGTGGTAAGGGGAGGAGTGGGGTGTGTGCATGTGCACAGTAAAAATAGTGAGAGAATGTGAGGTGTTAAGTGATTCGGGGAGGGAGAGAGGGGTGAGTGGTAGGTGGTAAGTGGGGATTAGTAGAGAGAGAGAGAGGGAGGGGGTTAGGGTGAGGGGTAGTGAGAGAGAGAGAGAGGGAGGGGTTAGGGTGAGGAGTAGTGGGAGAGAGAGAGGGGGTATTAGGGAAAGTATGAGATGGATTAGGGTAAGATAGGGGTTGTTATGGGTAGTGAGAGTCAGAGAGAGAGAGAGAGAGGGTGTGCATTAGGGGGTTCGAGGAGAGAAAGATGGGGATTAGGTTTAGGTGGAGGACTAGGGTAGAGAGAGAGTGAGAGGGAAGGTTAGTAAGGGTTTGTGGCAATATGGAGGAGAGTGAGAGTGAGAGAGAGAGAGAGAGAGAGAGGATGAGTGGGTGTTAGAGAGGATAAGGTTTGTCTATGTGTGTGTGTGTGTGTGTGAGAGAGAGATTGAGAATGCGGGTGGTGGGGGTTGTTTGGGGTTTGCGATATAGATAGAGGGGTAGAGGATGGTGGTAGTTGGAGGAGTAGAGGGGCGTTAGGTGTACTGGGAGCAAGAGAGAGGGAGAAATGGGCTTAGGAAGAGTATCAGTGGGGTTAGGGAGAGAGAGAGGTGTATGTAATGGTAGTGAGAGGGAGATAGAGAGGGGGGGTGTTAGGGGATCAAGGAGAGAGAGAGAAAGAGGGGTGAGGGTTAGGTGGAGGTGGAGGCATAAGGTAGAGATATATCTAGAGATGATATTAGTAAGGTTCAGGGGGAATATGGTAGAAAGAGAGCTTGATACATAGACAAAGAGAGAGAGAGAGAGAGAGGTGGAGAGTGTGTTAGAGGTAGGAGGAGAGTCAGAGGGTGAGAGATTAAAGAGGGGGTCTGTAAGGGTTAAGCAGAGGAGTGGGGTTAGATGTGGCGGGAGGTGAAGGTTGGGGTTAGATGTGTGTTTGAGAGAGAGAGAGAGAGAGAGATAAAGAGAGAGAGGGAGGGATTTAGTAAGCATTAGATAAAGAGAGAGGGGGGGATTAAAGGTAGGAGTTGGAGTAGGGTGGTAAGAGGGTGAGAGAGGGTTAGTGGTAAGGGGAGGAGTAGGGTGTGTTTATTGGGGGGGATGGAGAGAGAGAGGGGTGGGTGGTTAGTAGTAGGGTGGATTAGGAGATACAAATAGAGAGAGGGGTTTAGGGGGATTGGGAGTAGGAGAGAGAGATAGAGAGTGTATTAGGGAGAGTATGAGTGGGGTTAGGGTGAGAGAGAGACGATGAGGGGTAGTGTGAGTGAGAGAGAGAGAGAGGGTGGATGTTAGATAGTTCAAGGAGTGAGAGAGAGAGGTATGGGGGTTATGTCTAGGTGGAGGAGTACGGTAGAGACATAATGAGAGGGGTGGTTGTAAGGGTTAGGGGGGGGGGGAGAGAGAGAGAGAGAGAGAGAGAGAGAGAGAGGTGGAGTTGGTTTTAGAGGTAGGGGAAGACGTAGGGGGTGAGAGAGGGGGTTAGTAAGGGTTAGGGAGAGTAGGGGAGAGAGAGTTTCTATGTGCAGGGGGATTAGAAGTAGGGGGAGGAGAAGGGTTGTGGTGTGTGTGTGTGTGTGTGCATGAGAGAGAGAGGGGGGGGACAAGGACCGCGGGGGAGTGTTTCAGGGTTGGGGGAGAGAGAGAGGTGTGGGGTTTACTAGTAGGTTGATTAGTAGAGGCATGTGTGTGTGTGTGTGTGTGTGTGTGTGTGTGAGAGAGAGAGAGAGAGAGAGAGAGGGAGAGAGCCTAGGGGCGAGGCTGGGATGATGTTGGTGAATAGGGGTATGGGGAAGGAGGGGGTTTTGGGTATATGAAGAAATAGAGATCAAGGTGGGCGTAGGATTAGGGAAAAGAAGGGGGGTTGGGGGAGATAAAGAGATAGAGAACAGGGTGGGGGTAGGGGTATAGGGCGAGTGGTAAGTTGGAGGGGGAGAGGGAGTAGGAGAGATAAATAAAAAAAGGGGTTTAGGGTTAGGTGGAGAGAGAGAGAGAGAGAGAGAGAGAGAACTAGGGAAGTTAGAGTGAAGGTCGGTATAGGGTTGGGGAAGAGAGAGGGTTGTTAGGGTAAGGGGGATTAAGAGAGACAAAGAGAGAGAGGATTTTACTAGTAGTGGGGTATGGGGGAGAGAGAGAGAGAGAGAGAGGGTAGTTATGGGTAGTGAGATTAGAAGGGGGATTAGGGAGAAAGAGGGGGGTTAAGGATACTAATATTGTGTGTGTGTGAGAGAGAGGGGTGTGGTTCAGGGTAGGTGGAGAAGTCGAGAGAGGGGAGGGGTAAGTGTATGGATGTTGTGGTTGATTAGGGCTAGTTAGAGGAGGGTAGTTGCAGTAGATAAAGAGATAGAGATTAGGGTGGGTGATAGGGATTTAGGGATGATTAGGGAAGCTAGAGAGAAGGGGGTATAAAGTGTGATCATAGAGAGAGAGTTAGAGAGAGAGGGAGAGGGGGGTGGATGGAGTTAGCGAGAGATATTGGGGTTTCCATGGGTTGGGAGATAGAGAGGGGTGATGCTTATGTTTACTTGCAGTAGGGAAGAGAGAGAGTGGGAGAGGGATTTAGTAAACAATAGAGAGAGAGGAGGGGGTTTAAAGCTAGGGCTTGGAGTAGGCTAGTGAGAATGAGAGGGAGAGAGAGTGTTAATGGTAAGGGGAGGAATAGGGTGTGTGTGTGTGTGATCAGGAGAGAGAGAATGTGGGTATTAGGGTTTTGGGTAAGAGAGAGAGGGGTGGGTGGTAAGTATTAAGGGGGGATTAAGACAAATCGATAGAGAGAGGTGGTTAGGAGGGGAGAGAGAGAGAGAGAGGGAGAGTATGAGTGGGGTTAAAGTGAGAGAGGGGTTGTTAGGGGTAGTGAGTGTGAGGGCGAAAAGGGGGGTGTTATGGGGTTTAGAAAGAGAGAGAGGGTTGGGGTTTAGGAAGAGAGAGAGGGTTGCGGTTTAGGTGTAGGTGGAGGATAGTGTATAGATAGAGTGAGGGAGGAGGTTAGTAAGGGTTAGGGGAGAGAGGTGGAGAGAGAGAGAGAGGGAGAGAGGTGGAGGGGTTGTTAGAGGTAGAGGAAGGAATAGCGAGGTGAGAGAGTGAGAGAGGGGGTTAGTAAGGATTAGGGAAAGGAGGGGAGAGAGAGAGAGAGAGAGAGAGTGAGGAGGGGGGTTGGAAGTACGTGGAGGAGAAGGGTGGTGTGTGTATGTCTATGTGTGTGTGTGTGTGTGTCTGAAATACCTATGGTTTAGAGGAGTTAGGTGTGATAGGGGTTAAAGATATGTATATGTTATAATTACCAAGGAACATTATCCTAACTCCTAGGTTGCTTGAATAGAGTGTCAACAAAGGGGGGTCCCTTGTTAGACCACTTTAAAAACCTTGTGTATACATGGTCGACCACCCAACTTGGGGCATACTGGGAGGGCTTCTCTGGGAGTTACCTCCCTCCACCTATTACTAGCGCAACGACATCCTAGTTCCCAGCGACAACAAAAGGCACATGTGTCAAGATACCGAGTTAGGAAATTGTTTCCATGCAATTTCCCAAAATGGTCCTTTGAAAACACTCTACACAAGACTTTAATAGAAACCCTATAGTCAACACACTAGCGCTAAAACTATAATAGAAATGTACATAATTTAATATTCATAAACAAAATTGTACAATCTCATTTTCATTTAAATATTCTACTTAAATTTATATTTATAAAAGAAATATATGAATAACTATTAAAAACATTTAAATTTGTTTTAAGTCATTGAAGTAAACATGATAACAATTATAATATAACAAAACTCCAAACTATTTCAACACCCACTACAAAATAATAAATATACTTTCCTATCATAAAATATATATATAAACAAATCCAAAGAAACTCAATTTCTAATATTTTATAAAGTAAATGAAAAAATTTAATACACTATCATATCATAAAATATGCATTAAAAACTAATTTTAAACAAAGTCAATTACTAATATTTAGCAAAATCAATTACTAACAACAATTTTAAATAAATTTATTTAGTAGCATATCACAAACCAAATTAATAACTTATTGGGAATTGGTTATGTTATTTTTAAAATTAAGGAAAAGATAAGTATCATTAAATAGATTGAAAGAAATGCAGAATGTGAATATAAATGTAATTATTACATGAGATATAGGTGGCTCTATACAAGAATAACATTGACAAATTATACAACTAGTCTCCAATGCCAAGTAGCATATGTGCTAATTACAAGTCACATATCTACTCATCAAGAAAAAATTTGCATCTACACAGAAACAATATGAATGGTAATTATGAAAAAAAAATAGTAAAAATTATAAAGCAACTTAACAACACCATCTATTGGAAAAGGAAAAAGAAGAAAGGTTCTCTTGAAACTTAAGAACACCTAAAGAGTTATACAACAATCCAACATAAAGCATAGGAAGCTTAACTATACTTATTAAAGACAAACTCTCGCTAAACATATTTACAATGTGAGACGTTCGGATTTTGGTGGATGTTGTAATTTGTTAAACGTTAGGGAAAAGGATTCACCATCGTTGGTTAAGAGGACTTCAAATTCTGATTCTTATGGATGGTGTGGATGATAGGTAGAGAATAGAGAGTCTATTAGATATGGAACCGGTGCAACCGGGTAGTCTCATCCTGGTAACATTTCATGATAAAGATATGCTCAAAGACTCTTCTGTAAATACTAGCAAATTTATTTTTGTTGCTCAATGCAACTAGCCCTCTACAAATCTATCGAGGATGGTTTTTGTTAACAAAATGAGCAAAGATGTTATGCCTACAAGAATGTAGATAAGCCATTTTTAAGATCCATAAAGAAGCACCGAATCCCATGAGCTTAAAAACAATCAATATAAACCCAAACTTCTAAATGTTATATACATTCTATGGGAAGTTTTAAATCTATGGGATGTTTTAAATCCCCTAAATTGGAGGATGTTAAATAAACTAGCCGATACCAGACTGGCATACTTTAGGGAAGAAGGTCAAAACAGGAGCATAGTTCCAACCCAAGAATAAAAGGCCTCATGGAATGGCTTCCTAAAAAGATTCCTTAAAATGTTGGACAATGAACACGTATCCACTAAATTACGATAGACCCTTACACACTCAATGGAAGGAGAGCCACTAGATCTATAAAGAAATGCCCTGCCTCTCCCAGAAGCATTGTTCGAATAGCCTAGCATTTTTCGAACAGCCTTCAGCCCAGGAGCCCGTCCAGGAGCATTGTGAAATAAGGTCCTCCCAAGATAAAAAAGCGTTCTAAGCGCACTTATAGTTGTGTCGTTTTGTTGATTATCTTATCATTTGGTTACTAAAGAATACAAATGCACTACAAGCATGAAAATCGCAATAACGTCTCAGACTTATAGAGACTAGTAGCATGTGAAGCTAGACTTGCCAAGAGATTATCCTATTGTCTCCTATTACACTTTTATTGATCTTGGATGCACATCAAACCAACAATCAAGCTATTGATGAATGTGGACATACAAAAACAACTAGTTTATATCAATCTTGAGTGAAGCAATTTCACAGTAAATTTAGATGCATACAAGACATAGCTATTTCACCAAGCATTGTGACTATACTCATGAAATGGAAGGTGAAGTGAGCAAAAGGCCCGGTCTCATTCCAAGATTAGAGGCTCGAAACTCAGTTTATGGATCTGAGGCAAGTGCATCAGTTCAAGGGATGTGTTTAGCATGAGATGAACCCTTGTCCAAGCAAGAGACAGAGTCATCCAAGTGCTATTGAATCAGCAGATGAGGACTACTTTAAGTTAGCATTGATAATGATTATTTAAACAGTTTGTTGAGTATTTTTAACTTGTTTTATCAACATTTTCTTATGGAAAATGATGTTTTTATTAGAATGGTGAGGGCACACCCCTTAGTCATTTTAAGCACATGCATGCATGCTGTTATTGTACTGGAAGGGTGCACTCATCTGGCAGATATCCCTCGGTTTATACACCAAGTCAACCGGACATGTGAGGGTACATTTCAATAGGGTGAGTTGTGTGCTTCTAATAGATCATGAGGGCACAGTTATCAGCAGTTATGTGGCTATACTTATCAAATCAGGTCGATAGAGAGAGGATAGAACCATTATACTGCTGATAGAGAGACTCCACGAGGAAGCGTGCACGAGAAAACCTACAGCATGAACCCTAATTTTGTGAAGAGAACAGAAGAAATGAGCCATCCAGAAAGTCCTAGAAGAGGATGTCACACAAAGAGCTATTTGCAACGTATTTGAGCCATTGAGAGCAATTCCAAGGGGATTATATTAATAGGGGGAAAGCAAGTCTAATAATTAAATGACAAAAACATCAAGACACAGTTTCATGAGAAAAACACCAATGCACACAGTGGACTCGGCACACACGTTGTAAATTTTGATCTTCCATCGATGCATGTTGATCTTAGACGTGGTTGAATGTAGTAGTAAAATGCATAAAATATTTAAAAAGAAAAAACACATGCCACACAGCGATGAAGGTATGCCCGAGCAGATGGCATAAACATGGTAGAAAATATACTTGTTGCTTGGGCAGTTTTCAGTCCAACCATTGGCGTGTCGATGACCTGGACAGTTTGGACGGTATTTTATGACCTGGCAGCATGGCGGCGTATTCTTCAGAAGGTTTACGCATTTATTAATAATTGTTAATAAACTGTTATCAGGGTTGAGTTTGAAGGGATTTGATCTCAGTTATTGTCTTCAGTTTGCATCGAGGATTTGATCAATGAAGGGACTGGGACATGCTTGATTTAAATCCCTAAATTCATATCAAAAATCGATATGAAATTGGATTATGTAAGAAATAGAAGGATGCGGCAAGCAGCTCAACAATAAGGGATAGGGAAATAGCTCAGTCAAGCATTCCCCAGCCAGGGATAACCAGTTAGAAAGATAGGTCAAGGGTATCGGGAATGAAAAGTTGCGAGTTGGAATGAAAAGTTGCTTATTTATAGTCAGATACAGTAGCGGGAATTTATGGGAAGAATTTCCCACCCAATAAAAAGGTAAAATGAGTATTTTGGTGGAGTTGATAGGATCAAGTTCAAAGGGATAGGGTCAAGTCTCTTGACTGGTTATTTTTCCAAATTTTGTCAACTTTTCTAGATATCCAGACATTACAAATATAAGATTAGATTAAGACGACATACTTATTTGAACAGATTAACATGGATAACATTTGTGCCATCATGGCTGAAAAATTTCTTGTCGCCTTTAAGGAATACAAATGGGAAACAATAGATGCACTAATAACTTGAAACTTTCAATTCATTAATGAAATGGAATTAGCTATAAGAATCTATTAATAACAACCATGGCTTTATCCTCAACAATAATACGCATTATTATTCACTTCTATTCCACATCATACAGGTTATTATAAATATTAATATCGAAAATAAATAGTGAAAATAGAGTCAATTTCTCTTCAGTCATAACTATAAATAATGAAAATAAATATAAATAAAAAAATGGAAGTAGAGTCAATTTCCCATCAGTCATAACTAATTTATTGTCGTGTTTGATTGCCTATAGTAACCTGGATACAACACTTTTTTAATTAGACTCTGCTTCTTTTCGCCCGAAATTCTTCTTTATCCACTGTCAGCGCAGAGCAATGAACCTGATACATTTCCATTCAACGCAGACCAATTACATTTTCATCTGTCATAAAGGAAATATTAATATAATTTCAAGGCGATTCATTATTACTGTGATGTGCAATTTGAATTCAGCTTCATAGGGTTTTCATTATAACCTGTAATAAGATAAATATTAATATAATTTCAAGGTGATTCATTATAACTGTGATGTGCAGCATTGCAGTATACAAAATATGAAAGGAAATATTGAACTTCAAAAACCCTAGAATGAGATTTCTTTAGGTCTGGAAAAAATAGCTATCTAATTAATTTAGTTTCATTGAAACATTGACGAGGGGTTGTGCAAGAATTACAACATGAAAATTAATGTTCTCTATAAACCTCTTATGGGGACAAACAAAAACAATTTTCTCAATTAATTCATTCAAAATTTGAACCAAAAGTGGAAAAAAAATGAAGCAGAAAATGAATTCCTGAGGCCTTATTTATAGGAGTTCCTGGAGCTTGTATTGATCTCTCTTCTATGAGGCGATCTCTCGAAGCAGATCTCCACACAAAACACACATCACAAACAACATCTACTTTCACCCGAGATAATCGACTCCTACAGCATATGCATTTTCACAGAATTTCTGGCCATTCTGTAAGGAAGTTAGGCCTAGACCAGTTCTAATCATAGTAGCATAATTAAGCTGTATTGGTACTTTTTGTAAGGAAATTCGGAGTAAATTCAAATTCGTCGAATATTCGGTGTAGATGAAATACCCATACTGATTATTAATGGAGAATTAAATTTTGAAAACAAATTTAAAGAAAGAAAGAAAAAAACATTAATTATTTAAACACTATAAAACAAAAATATCATTCAATTTCATGCTTACTTATTAAAATAACTATAAATAAATAGTTTAATGTTGTTGAGATTTTATATTTTTGTTTTTTAAATATATGTTAAATTTTATTATAAAAATGTCTATGTATATTTATGGTATATTTATGAATATTTGATTAAAAATATTATATATATAAGCAAGCTACTTCCGTATTTTATTCGTATTAGATATTTTCATTACTAATTTCCGTATGGAATCATATTTGTACTCGAATTATGCTACTATGGTTCTAATACCAAAATAAAAATAAAACTCAATAATAAAACACATTATTGAGTGATTAGAATATCTCAATCACATTACACTTGATTTATGTAAGAACATCTTATATTTATAAAACGATTGACTAACTTTCTAATTTCTTAAATGGTGAATCTAAATCTATAAATCTACAAAGAAAAATTAATAAAACAACTTTCAAAACTAAACATTTATAATAGTTTACAAAGAATCTCATATCTGAAAACATAAATGATAAAGATATTGACTATAAACTCCCACACAACCTCACAGAACACACCATTATACAGACACAGAAAATATCAGATATGCAAACGTAAATGATAAAGATATTGACTACAAACCCTACACAAAAGCGCTTTCGCATGGTCGGGCCTTGTGAGATTACCTGTGGTATTACGATCGCAGAGGAACTAAAGAATGTTGGAGAAGGGCGCAGTGTTTCATAATGTGTTTCTGAAGCTGTCTCTCCTCCTTTCTCAATTATCACAGATACAACTACAACTCAAACAGATAAAATAAGCGATGTAAATAAGAAGCACAAAATATGAAAGGAAATAATGAACCTCAAGAACCCTAGAAAGAGATTTCTGTGATTCTGGAAAAAATAAGTTATCTGATTAATTTAGTTTAAATGAAACATTGATTAGAGGTTGTGCAATAATTACAACACTAAAATTAATGTTCTCTATAAACTTTTTATAGGGACAAACAATAACAATTTTCCTAATTAATTCATTCAAAATTTGAACCAAAAGTGGGAAAAAAAATGAAGCAGAAACTAGGAATACCATATGAAGTAGACTTTCATATGTGCTTCTGCCGCTGTCTCATCTCATCACAGATCCAACTGCAAATCAAATAGACATGTAGATGCCAACCTAAGATCGAGCCGCACAACCCTAGGAATTGCCTGCACACCAAGAAACAGAGCAGGTGAGAAGGATAATAGAATATAATTAAGATCATCTTCTACGTTGTCGGATTCGTTGATCCAACCAACCCCACAGAACTTACCTCAGACCATGGGGGCCCTCCAGAGATCCATTATCGGGTACATATATGTCCAACTCGGCCACTTTACTGACGCCCTGACCCGTGGTGGAGGTGTGAAGGCCATGGCTGCCTTAGAAATCCGGGCATTCCCACATTCCAGTATGCCTGGCCGAGTGCAGAGGATTTTGGCTTTCACCCACCTAACGAAATCTTTGCTTCTGAACAGTAATGTCATTCCCACTTTATTCCTATGCCCACTCGCCATCTTTTGTCTGATCCTAACCATGTTGTCGTTGGATCTCTGAAGAAGCAGGCGTTGATGCGTGATCTTCTTCCATTCCCGCAGGAAAGGATCCGATGGGTTCTTAGGAGGCATTGTTGAATCACAGGAGCGCCCCCTTTGTGTATGAAAGTGGCAGATCCAGACCAGGCGCCTTTGAAATCATACCATTCATCGTGGTCTCTAGAAATTGCATGCCCCCACTTGATGCATCTCTGGAAACTGCATGCCCCCACTGGATGCATCTAATTACAATACCTGAGAGAGAGAACCAGAGCGCACAGGGCAGAGAGTAAAGAAATGAGAGATTCATACACTGTACATAATAGCAATTCTCCTAGGATTAAATGCAACGCTTGAAAAGCTGCTTTTTGATCCAACGGCTATCTAGTGTTGTTTAAGAAATTCAATTTAAACCGTTGATTCAACTGAAAATTCGAATTGAATGGTTGGATCAAGTTAAACCGTTGATTCAACTGAAAATTCGAATTGAATGGTTGGATGGCATATTTGTTATTTGACATCGTGCACTTCAAATTCAACTGTTGTATGACATTATTGTTATGATCAACGGCAATCGAGTGCTATTTAAGAAAGATATTCGAATTGAATGGTTGGATGGCATTCTTTTTTAAAAAAATGAACCTACCAAAACCATGTAAACTCTCTTTTTCATATATTTCGGAGTCTATTCCACCACATAACTCTTAAATAGTCTTTTACATAGATTTCAAAAAATGTCAAGGTCTTCTATTTAATAAAAAATACACATTACAAAAATGAAATTTTGATTCAATAAATCTAACAAAAACTCTCTTTTCGTATATTTCAAATTCTATTCCACCACATAACTCCTATATAATCTTTTACATAGATTTCAAAAAAATGTCAAAGTATTTTCTTTCATAAAAAAAAATACATATTACAAAAATGAGATTTAGATTCAATAAATATAACAAAAATAAATTTAACAAAATATATATGATTGACCCAAGGATCCATTTTAGACCTAAATACTTATGTATATATATAAAAATATAAGAATATACCAGTATGTAGAGGTTTGGGCCAATATGTTTGTATGTGAGGAATGATGTTTGATTTATTAGAGCTAGTTTTCATATATACTCAAAGAGGGCTTAACACATGTCTCACAAGCCAAATAATTTAATTAGACCTTAATTATATGTTAATGTAACTACCAAGTATGATATCATTGATACTTATTCGTGAATAATATTATAGTGAAGGTATGAGATTACAAATTTTACTTAGGAGGAAATACTTAATCAGTACAAGCTGAAATTGGCTCAACAATAATATCTCAAACTCCCTTAGATTCATATTACCAAGTTTAAAGTACATATTTTGGATGAGCACAATTAGTGACCCTTTCTAATATGTATATTGTATTAATTTCACTTTTATAATTGACATAAATCATTACATTACCTTCATTTACTCATTCATTACCTTTTGTATTATTTACACAAATCTATAATATTAAAATGATGAGGTGGATATTAACTAATAGTGTGACAAAGCAATTATTGTCATAAATCATTATATTATTTTGGTGCTAGGCCCAATAACTTCACTTATGGTTTAGATAATGGGAAATATATGTGAAATAGCAACAAAAAAATGTCTTATTCGTAAGATGTATGATTACTTTGCTTCCACCCATGAGCACTTTATAACTTGACTTGAGAATTTGGGTCTTTCATTACACCACACAATCCTCCATCATAACCAATAAATGATACTATCTGAAGTATTTATCCATTTATTTCATATTGAGAATTAGTTAGAAAATGTGAGTTGAAAATCCATGGTTTTACTTACATAGGAACACATTAAGGGGTAAATGCTAAATACAAGTATAAAAAATATAATCTTCTAGTTAATATGGTAATTAATTTTCAACAGTCGGCATCATGATTGTGTTAGATAAATAAATTTTAAATCTTTAAGTCATACTTGTCATGACCATATTTAGACTTATCCAAACATTAATAAATTAAAATAATAACAAATACACCTAACTTCCATTTAGCGCTCCATTTCCACCTTAAACAAATTTGAGTAAGGCTTAGAAATAGAATCAATGAAGTATATGTTTTTTTTTCAATTAAAATGGCATAGGCAATCTTGAAACATAATTTTTGACTAAATATCTTTTTTTCAATTAAAATGGCATAGGCAATCTTGAAACATAATTTTTGACTAAATATCTTTTGGTTGTTTCTTTTGGTTGTTCCTAGGATGACTAAGACTATAAGCTATCCCAAAAATAGTCTTTTTGGGGTTGGTTGGCAAAGATTTCTTTCCATGAAACCCATAATATGGTTGATGTAAAATAGATATATTATTAGAGGCCATTTTTTGGTTACACTAATTAGCAAGCGAATATTATATTATTATAAAGAATTATTTCTTATTTATGAAACTCACAATATGGTTGATGTAAAATAGATATATTATTAGAGGCAATTTTTTTGTTACACTCATTAGCAAGTAAATATTATATTATTAACCATTTAAAAAAAAGTGAATATTATATTATTATAAAGATATGTTGAATTGTATCTTACTCTTGTCGTGTTAGTAAGAGTTTCAATAGGGATGAAGGGTTACAAAATAATGATGTGTGGCGATTGATCATATCGCAATTAAAAATTTAAAAATAATGATGAATTTAAAGTTAATTTTAGTGTTTATTTAATTTTTAATTAATTAATTAATTAATTAATAATTATAAAATTAAGAGTTGGTTTGGGTTAGGGATAATTAATTAATTAATTAAAGTAGAATTAGTTAATAAATAATCAAAATGAGAGTTAATTTCAATTATGGTTATTTATTTAATTAAAATTAAAGTTATTTTAGATTAGGGATAATTAATTATTTAATTAAATTAGGGTTAAATTGATTAAGGATTAATTATTTAATAAAAAATTAATTAGTTAAACCTAATATAAAAGTAAACTTTTAATATTATAATTAATTCTAATTATCCCCAATCATATAGTAACCTTATCTTTATAATTAACTAAATTAACCTTTGTATTTTTGTTAACACTAATCTTTTATTAAAATCCTATTCCTATTAAATATAGGAAACTAATCCTAAATTACTAAATTATCCATATAAGCCATCTTTAATAAAAGTAAAATTAAAAATAATAATTAGGAACCCCTAATCCTTTAATCAAAATTCCTAATTTCTTATAAATAAATTAACTCTTTTATTTAAAATTTAAAAATCAAAATTATTTTTCCTGTTGTTTTATAAAGGTTCTATGACATACCCTATTTATAGTCATCTCTTCTCCTATTTTTTTCTAAATTCTCTTCCTCCGCACAATGATCCTAACTCTAGGATCAAAAGTGGCTCAACTTCAAAACGCATGTTCCTATCTCTCTTGTTTTATCAATATTTTTAAATTATTATTAAAATATTCTTTCAAATGTTTCATTATTAATTGATTTCCATTGTTCTTAATTGTTTTAAATTTTTGTTATTTTATATGGGTTTCCAAGAAATTATGTGTATCCTTTTGTTACAACACCTCATAATTTATTTTCTCATAAGAAAATACATGGGTCCTTAACTTTTATCTCTAATATCTTTACTTTCCATCTCGGGTTGCATGATCCATCCTCTCAAAATTTGTTTGATTGGTTTATTCATCCCTTACAATCAGTAGTTTTTCTCTACTCGTGTGTTTGAAATGATTTCAATCCACTTTTTTTTTATATTAAGTGTTCACTTGTTTTCAATTCTAGGATAATCATTCAACCATATCGGAGGTGAGACAAACTTCCCATTATGTGATGTGTATTGCACAAATAAGAAGCTCTCCACAACGTGATGGGTCAAATACTTGAGAGCATTTCCAGTTGCAATATATTCTCACATGTCATACCATCCAAATTTTTACCCATACAACACATAAGACTCAACTCCAAGTATATTCTCACATGCGATAGGTCAAAATATCTATGATAATTTATTGGCATATGTATACAAATTGTTATTCCACAAACACACTCAGTGCATGTCAAATAAGGATATTCAAGCTCTAAGTTCCAATATATATTGATATGTAACTGACAAATGCACCTACATTAGAATATTTGGAGCTACAAAGAGCCCCCATATCTTACCTAAGTTCATCCCAGATAAATTTGTCTTGCAAGAAATTGCATACCAAACTTATGTTCATGAAGTGGGTGTAGCTCTAATAGCTAGCAAGAAAGCACCATGGCCTCCTTTGGCTATTGTGGTAGGATAATATAACATAGTTAGAAAATATGAAGTAAATTTGGAGGTTTAATATTTAGATTCATTGCACTTTGGAGAAGAAATATTCAAAAGACATGATCCTAAAAGAGTAGTATATAACCACTTCCATGCTTTCAAGATTATATGGATCTATCAAGATGAACACCGGTGGCATGTGCAATAAATCAAGACAGTAATATCATTAGAAGACATTGCAATGAGGACAACAAACAAGAAAAAAGTCCCTCTTCCTCAAAGAAAGAGTAGATAAGGGAAGGAGATGATATAGCTAGAATAACAACATTAGAATCCATAGAATGAGAAAGATCTAGGTTCCAAGAAAAACTTGAGGCCTTTGAGAAATATGCTTTCAAGAAACTAGAGATGGATGCAAGAGCATAAGAAGAAGAATAAAAAAACAAGATGAGGAAGCCTCTATTGCAACTCGACAATAATGATCAGAATGATAAATAACAAAGAACATAGTAGAATAAGGAAATAATAATACATATCCTATGGACATTAAAGATACCAACATAGAAGTTCCCATTGAAACAAATATTACCCCTATCATAGGATAACATTTCCCCATTGGAAGAATTAGGATTTAGAATATTCATCCATTCCAAGTTTGAAGCAATAGAATCACTAGAGTCTTTTGTATTGGATGAATGTGAGAAAAGGGTGGTAAGGAAAACAAGGAAGAATCTCTAACTCCCAGGGGTTGCACCTATGATAATTACCATAGAAACCCCAGTAATTGAGAATATATAGGAAGGTCCAATTGCAACTACATCTACTAGAGTAACATTTGATCAAGCATCCATGTCAAATGTGCATTATTTACTCAAGGATAAAGTTGAGGATAAACAAAGAATAACCGAGTTAGAAGAAGAAATAGCTAATGCAAGAGCTTATATTGGAATCTTGTTAGAATTTAGATCATATGCATTGGATATAGATGATGATATGAACATTTATATAAGAGGGATGTGCGATGTCGTGCAAGAGTTACATAGTTATGCCATGAAATTTATAACTCTTTTAAGGAAAGTGCAAGATAAAATGATGGTTCTTCAAGGGGTACAATTAGGAATGGAGGAATTAAAGAAATGGTAGCTAGGAGAGAAGGATGCACCAACAAAATTGCTAAGAATAAGCATCAAAGATCACGAACATAATCTTTGTGAGGCCCCAATGGGTCTTAAAGACAAATTTGTTAGAAAAAAATACCAATTTTCTATGAGATAATTCATTTCCATGAGAAAAATAAATCTAAAATGTTATAGAGCTATCATAATAACAATCTAAATGAAATTAGGAGAAAGCATACATGTAATTCAATGAGTTATTGAATATGTTACCTGTAGATATCCTCAAGAAATGAGGGAAACAAACATGTCAGGGACGACTCTCCACCCAATGAACCCCTCAGTGAGATACTGAGAGCCCTTGAGCCCCCAACTAATCCACAGTAGCCAAATAAGTTAATGTGTCTCACTTTTTCCCCCTTTGTGGAAATGAACTTTATGAACTAAAAATATTTGTTCATAAATCTACAAATCCATCAAGAATTAGATATTTCTCTAATGAAACAAAAGTTTTCATCGTGAATGAGCTTTTATATGGTATTTTTTTCAGATTAAAAAATAAAATATCTTCTTTATTTCATTTTATTTAAAGGGAATTTATTATTATTTCAGACATCTGATAAGTACTCACAAAATTGTGACCCCGCATATCTATCTTCATTTATTTTTTTAATTCCAAAATTTTTGAACAGTTTTTTTTTATAGACACTTTTAAGATTGTTGTACATATTTTTAAATTTTATTTTATTATATATTTTAATTATTATTAAATTATTAATATAAATAATAATTTTTATGTGTACATAAAAGCACGAGCAAAAAAACTATCATTTTAAGACTTCAAATCAATATTTTTTTTATATGAATATGGAAATAATATACAAGTGATTGTTAAAAAAAATTAAATTTTATTAAAATACATTTTTTAAATTTTATAATAAATATTTTAAATAAATTTATAATAAAAAATCATTTATCTTGCTGTATTGTGAGATGAAATACCATGCTTCCCAAAGACATCTTGGATAATCATATCAATATATATCTTTAACATCATAGATTCTCGCATTTATGTATACCAATATAACAACATACTACTTATTACCAAATGATAACTATCATAATGAAAATAATTAAGTCATTTATTCTTCATTTATTACATAATGAGTCTCTGTGTAACTATGCTGAATTAAGCACTCCCAATGATCATCAATTGAAATAAGAATAGGAGCATCCTTTGTGTAATCTAACTAAATAAGTAATCCAACTAATCATGCATTCTTATTAGAGTTTTCCAACAATATGATTAACTTTGTTCAATAAACAACTAATCTACTTAAAAATCTAATGAAAATATCATTGCATTGTATTTTCATCCTCCCAAGTGGATAATCCTGGACTATACTAATCCCATTGTACCTTGACCTATTCCATCATATGGTACCTGAGTTGTTGTACTCTGTGGTCTAGTATGCAATATGGTTTGACCTATGTGACCCCCTTCTCGAACAACTATAATCCCTCAATTTTAAGAACATGCAAGGGATATGGAATGTAGTGCCTAAGAACAT
Source organism: Larix kaempferi (assembly GCA_027924585.1). Lineage (NCBI taxonomy): Eukaryota > Viridiplantae > Streptophyta > Pinopsida > Pinales > Pinaceae > Larix > Larix kaempferi. Next base: position 24,426,203 of record BSBM01000887.1, read on the forward strand.
AAATATGAAACACATCATGCATTTTTCCTAGATGGTCTAGCATCTCCAACTTATAGGTGACTTGACCAATCCTCTTAAATATTTCAAATGGCCCTAAAAATCTAGGAGACAATTTGGCCTCCTTACCAAATTTAAATGGGATTTTTATGGGTCTAGCTTGAACTAATACCATGCTTCCTTCTTCATAACTCATTTCTATTCTTCTAGTATTAGCATAGCTTTTCTAAAAATTGGGCTTCCTTAAGCCTTTGTTTTATCATGATCATTTGATACTCCATTTCCATAAGTAGTTTAGGACCCAACATGACCCTATCTTCTAACTGATCCCAACTAAGAGAAGTTTGACAAACTATCCCACACAACACCTCATAGGGTGTTGCACTAATGGAGCTATGGTAGATGCTATTGTAAGAAAATTCAATAAGAGGAAGGTACCACTCCCATTGATTTTGTTGGTCCATGTCACACATTCTTAACATGTATTCCATTACTTGATGAACCCTTTAATTTTGACAATTTGTCTTTGGTTGATATGTCATTCTAACATTTATTTCAGTACCTAGAAAATTTTGAAGAATCTACAAAAATCTAGAGGTAAATTGTGGATCTTTATCTGAAATGATTTTTCCATGCACACTATGTAATTGGATTATCTCTAGCAGGAATATTTGAGCGATAGCAGGTGCATCAAATGTGCTTTTGATGGGAATAAAATGTGACCTTATGGTAATCTTATAAACCAATACCATGATACAATCATGTCTTTGGGGAGTTACAGGTAGACACACTACAAAGTCCATCGAAATTACTTCCCATTTGGTTTTAGGTACATCATGTGGATGATGGAGTCTCACTAGATGATGATGTTTTGATTTAACCTTTTGGCATCGTAGACAATGGGATACATATTGCACCATATTTTTTTATCCCAGTTGAGAAAAATACCCTTTTTAAGTTTTCATGCATTTTTCTTTCCCCTAGATGAGTTGAGTATGGACCCCAGTGTTCATCATCCATCACTAACCTTCTAAGTTCACCCATCACTAAAACATACATCCTTCCTTTAAATATTAATAGACCATCATCATCCAAGAAATATCCTTCAAATTGGACTCCCTTTGTTTCACCCTTTTCTTATTCAACCCTGACTTGAAGGTACCAGTCATCTTGGCCCAAATGGCTTCTTATCCTCTCCTTGAGATCCAATTTTATGGATATTACTGAATTTAACTAAGGTATTATGCTTAAAGCATCTGCAACCATATTTTGTTTTCCTTTTATAAGGGTATTCTAAAATCATATTCACTCAACAATTCACTCCAACGCCATTGTTAGGAATTAAGAACCTTTTTGGTGAAAATATATTCAAGGATTTTATGATCATGTTTTAATTCAAATTGACATCCTTTTATTAATTCCTTCACATCTTGAGAGCCATCACTAAGTTGCATCTAAATCTAAATCATGAGTGATATAGTTGACCTCATGGTCCTTGAGTTTGCATGATGCATATGCAATGACTCCTTCCTCTTGCATCAAGATTGTACCAACACCTTCATTAGATGCATCTGTGCATATGTGGAAATATTTATCCATGTCCAACACTCTTAAAACTGGGGAGCTTGTCAATTTAATATTTATATTAGTAAAGGCTTCCTCACACTCGCTATTCTATTCAAATTGGAATCCAGTTTTTTGCAAAGTTGTGATAGGATTAGAGATCTGAGAGAATCCCTCCATGAACATTCTATTGTATCCTACCAATCCCATAAATCTACATAATTCCTTAGCATTCTTAATTTCTGGCCAACTCATTATGGCCTCAATCTTTCATGTGTATACAACAATTCCATCACCATTGATAATGTTCCCTATATATTTCACACCTTTTTGAAAGAAGGAACATTTTGATAGCTTACCATACAATTTATGGTCTCATAGACATTCAAGTACCATCCTTAAGATCTCTTGATGTTCTACTTCATTTCGAGAAGAGATGAGAATGTCATAAAGGAACACTTGCACAAAGTGGTCTAAATATTTCCTAAGCACACTATTCATGTTGCAGGTGCATTTAACAGTCCAAAGGGCACCACCACGATCTCATAGTGACCAAATCTGGTTGGAAAGGAAGTTATTGAAATGTCTTCTTCTTTGATCCTTAGTTGATGGTAACCTAATCTTAGGTCTATTTTAGAGAAAATTGAAGCTCCCCTCAATTGATAAAACCAGTCATCAATGTGTGGCATTATATATTGATTTCTAATGGTGACTTATTTCAATATTGATAATCAATGCAAAGATGAAGGGTATCATCCTTCCTTTTAACAAAAATCATTGTAGCTCCCCAAGATGACACACTAGGCCTAATCAATCCTCTATCAATAATCTACTTAAGTTGTATACTTAAATCCTTCAACTCTTGCATTGTAATTTAGTATGGTGTCTTGTATTAGAATTCAAAACAAGCCAAAGATATGATCCAAAGAACTCTTCACTAAGAATTCATCAGAGACTAGCGAAATTGAGAAGAAAGTTAGATGCAGAAACATGTAGAATGTGATTTTATTAATGTGTATTACATTATAATTGGTATTCGATAATAAGAATAAAAATATATTACATCTTATAGAGATAATTTGAATGCACTAGAGAAAATTCGAGAGGCTCACTGAAAAAGCAGGCTTATTTAGCACTAAAAACCCAATCTAGACAATAAGCTAAAACCAACTCTATGCAAGTGGTCATGAATGGGAAAGTAGATGTTTCGTGGACTATGAGTGACATAAAATCAACAAGAGGATGGATTTATTGGATAAAAATATGGAAGCGGTTGGTGGCCAAAGCTAACAACTTGCCTAAAGACACCCTAGTGCAACTTAGGCAACTCAATCCAAGATAAAAGTTGCTAAAAGAAATATTTGTCTCGTAAAAGCATGATTAAATCGGAATAAAGACATCTAGGGTGCATTAGATCATAAAAGAAGTGTAAAGCAAGTATGATGGAACATTACTATTCTATAATGGTCAAAAAGTGGATAAGGTGGACCCAATACACTAGACTAGGTGCAAGGTTGCTATAGTATGCCAATTAAATGTGAAACAAGGTTCTAAGCACTAAGTAAATTAACTAAATGATTAATTTTCTCAAGTTATAGATGGTTTAATGTTCCAACACCCCCCCTTAAGCCAGAATTTTGAGTGATAATTATTATATTAGTTCCCAAGTAACAAAGGATTTTGGTCACCCCATTACAATTATTATGCCCAAGCAAACTAAGGAAACAAGGAAAAACCTCATGGGAATAAAACCCTCCCTTAAAACAGATGGGCATATCCACACCAAAATTTTATTGTTATAGCTCCAAAATACAATAGGTGTGGTTTGATCAAATGTATGGATGCATATTCTTCTTTGGAAGAAGTGGATCATGCTCCAAAACCTTTTTCTTGAATTCTCCTTCAGTGGATGCAAGCAAATCTGGAGGCTCTTTGAACTTGTTATTGAAACCAAACATGGAGAGAACAAATCCATGAATTAGCAAACCATACTGGAACTTGAAATTCGAACCATAAGAGGAAGTATCAGTTCCAATATGATTTGAATTCTTTTTAATCTTAAACTTCTGTATAGTGGAAGTTAAATCAACTCTAAGGATTGAATGATGGTCCATGGAATTTATGATCAGTTGAGGAACAATTGTAGAGACTTGAAACTTAAAATCCAATGCATTAGAGTTGTAATCATCTCCAATAATGTGTATATGGTTCTTTGACATATCCTTTGAACCATCAGTGGTGAAATCAGAACCAAAAACCTCATGACATGCCTAAGAATTGAACCCAAGCAATTTGTAGTTTCCTCCTTCATTGGACCATCGAGAACAAGAGCAAATGATCATGTAGCAATTCATAGAAAGTATGGAACCAATGAGTGAAAATGTAATAGATCCATAATCAGAGATAACCTTTCACATATCCTCTAGATCATCATCCTATATACCAGTAAACTCATGGGAGACAAAGGAGTCAAAAAACTGTTTAGAATCTAAAGCATACACTGGCAAATTTGGCTCAAAATTAAGATCAGAAGAATTACGAGAGAACAAAGGGGTTTGAATGGAAATATATTCAACAAAATCAACTCCATTTATTATTTGTTCTTCATCAGTAGCATGATCATGCACAACAGAGGATAAGGATTCTTCAATTTTAGGAGAAAAGTTGGAGATTCTGCAGTTTCTTCAAGAACAACTTCATCAGAAAAGCCCGTGGTTGAGACATCTATGACTTCAATGAGCTGATTTGAGGAGGTATTCATGGTAGGATTGATATTGATATGGATGATATATTCCTCATTAGGTTTCAATCCAATTTATCTATCTAATGTGCTCCAAAGATCACTAGGGGGTATCAACAAAATCAATGAGGTAGTGTATTTTTGAAGATATGGCCAAACACATTGCTCCAAAATCTCTATCACTTTCATTAAACCATTCATTCTTTTATTCTGAGGATTATGGTTCTTCAATATCTCCAATAGATATCTCATAGAGACATTGTCTCTTAAGATATGTGCTCATCCTTGGCTTCCACTCAACATAGTTGAATGGTGTGAGAAGAGGAATTGAACTTGAATCCATTATTGAAGCTATGTACCTGCAAAACATACTGAAAATCACACAGAAATATTCATATGGTTCTAAGCTATGATATCCTTGAGCTCGGATACCATACTATAATTCAAAACAATACAAATATCTAATCCAAAGAAGTCTTCACTAAGAATTCATCAGAGACTAGCAAAATTGAGAAGAAAGATAGATGCAGAAACATATAGAATGTGATTCTGTTAATTTATATTACATTATAATTGGTATTAAATAATAAGAATACAAATATATTACATCTTATAGAGATAATTTGAATTCACTAGAGGAAATTCGAGAGGCTCACTGAAAACACAAGCTTATTTACCACTAAAACCCCAATCTAGACAATAAGCTAAAACCAACTCTATGCAAGTGGTCACGAATGGGAAAGTAGATGTTTGGTGGACCATGAGTGACATAAAATCAGAAAGAGGATGGATTTATTCGATAAAAATATTGAATTGGTTGGTGGGAAAAGCTAACAACTTGTCTAAAGACACCCTAGTGCAACTTAGGCAACTCAATCCAAGAGAAAAGTTGATAAAAGCAATCTTTGTCTCATAAAAGTAGGATTAAATCAGAATAAATCGATCTACAGAACATTATCTCATAAAATCAATGTAAATCAAGTATGAGGGTGCATCACTAGTCTATAATGGTCAAAAAGTGGATAAGGTGGACCCAAGACACTGGACTAGGTGCCAGGTTGGTTATATTATTCCAATTAAATGTGGAACAAGGTTCTAAACACTATGTAAATTATTTAAATGATTAATTTAATCAAGGTCTATATGGTTTAATGTTCCAACATCTTGTATATAGGTTTTGTCCCTAGTTTAAGAAAATTGAGAAATTAAATTCTCTTACAAGAAATAGCTTAGGTAATTTTGCGAGAATGTGTAATTTTGGGGTAAAGATGTCTACACAGTATGATATTATTGGATGCAATCTAGTGGTAAAGCTACTACCATCTCTTAATCCCTATACCACATAGATACCACTGTTGGTTGTGGAGCCATATCTTCCAGTCTCATAGATGATATTGTCTCAACCATGTACCCCAGCTTTATATGATATGCAAAAGGACTGTACACTCGTTCCCCAACCTTCGGGTTCTCCAACAATTTACGGGCCCATGGTTTTGGGTGACTCGTGGTATTTTCCCATTGTATTTCCCTTAGAAAAGAAATACATTGTAATACGGCTAGGGTAAGATGTATTAGGTATTATGCATTGTAAAGATCTCTGAGATTGTGAAGAGAGACTGTGAGACAGTGAAGAGGAAGTGCAGTGGATGTGCTGCAAGTTGTATCCCTTCGTTTGTTGGATGGTATAATCATAAGGATTGGCAATTTCAGTGTGGACATAGCCCATCTTGGGTGAACCACGATATATTGGTGCCTCTCTTGTAATGTGTTTGTGTAATTTGCATTTGCATCTTGTTTATTGTTATTGCTCCGCGATTCTGTTTTTTCTAACAACCACACCCTTTTATCTTTCTTTTCTCAACCTTTGTCGTTGAGATAAAGTACAAGGAATCATCTTCCTTAAGTCCATCAATCAATACTAGATCACCTAATCCATTGTTGCAAAATACCTTCTTTTAATATTAGTCTACCAGTGCTCGATGAGATTCGAACCAATCCACTCCCACTATAACATCATAAGTACCAAAGTTTCTGGCATGTAAGTTCATATTGATATACAAGTTCCCCATTCTGATAGTACAATTCCTAATTAGAAATCCTACTACTTGCTTATGACCTAAGTCCATTTCTACTAGATCAAAGTTGCTTTGTTCTTGGGATTACAACCCACATTTTTCTAATGCAGAGGGGAAAAAGCTATTTGTAGCACTTGTATCAATCAAGATAGTCATGAGAATACCATTAGTCATACCTTTATAGTGTAAGAATGTGACCTAATGTTCTACTTGGTGATGGTTGACAACCACATCGATTTGATGTTACTTTTGAGGAAAATTCCTCTTTGTATTAGTTTCTCTATGCCTAGCATCAATTAAAAATTGAGGAAATTCTCATTTCAAATTCCAGGGCCTTGAAATTTGTAGCATTTGATCAACATTTGGTTTTTTGATAATCCCTGATCCATGCCACCATGATCCCCTACTTTGACTAATTTTCCCATGATACTAAGGTATTGTTAATAGAATTTCCATCATTGCTATGCCATAACACTTATATTTATTTCCAAACCTTCTTCCTCCTATTTGGATGATTCCAATAGTTCTTAATTTTATTTTTTGTCACGTCAGCTCTAGTAGTTTTGAATTTCTTTTGTTTTGTCATGCTAGCTCCAGTAGTTCTAAATTTATTTTGTTTTGTCACGCCAGCTCCAGTAGTGCTGAATTTCTTTTGTTTTGTCACGCTAGCTCCAGTAGTTCTGAATTTCTTTTGTTTTGTCACGTCAATATTTTTTTGACCCTATTTGTCTAAGCTTGATATGTGAGTCATTGTAGTAGGTTTCCACATTGCAACCTCAACGCGTACCTCTTCATCCAACCCATGAATAAATCTCTCAACTTTCCTTTCATCAATCTCCATGTAATCAATATTATCTACTAAGGAGAATAATTATTTTTCATAGTCTTATGTTGGTCGTCCCTTTTGGGGAAGTGCATGGAAGTACACAACCTATTGATGTTTACATTCATTTAATAAGTAACAGGTTCTAAATGTTTCCTCAAATAAATCCCATGTGACATGCAAGGGCGTGACATGAAATTTTTCCTCCTCATTAACCCACCATAGCATGATGCATCCTCCTTAAGAAGGCTCATTTCTATATGTTCTCTCTCATTAAGGATATAGTTATTAAAACTAAGATATATCTTCACTCCAGCCAACCAGTATTTTGTAGTTTGGCCTTACTCCTTCCTTGTGAATTCTGACAATTTATATTTGTGAAATTCTTTCATGACGACTATAGTGACCCTTGTCTTTCCTCTAGTGGTTGGATGGTATTGGTCTTGTTTCTATTTCCGTTGTAATTATTGATCTTGAATTAGACCTATATTATGGCCCCTATTCTAGATCTGGTTATGTATTTCCATCCGAGCTTCAAAAATTCTCGTCATCTCACTTAGACAGTGTAGTATAGCCCACTCACCTAAAGTACACGTAGATGTCTGAGGCTCTTTGCGATGTTTAGGAACCATGATTGCCTCTTAATCCAATAAAGGTTTTGTAATACCCCAATTTTGACCCTTATGAAATATTGGCTTTTGATGTAAATATTATATACATGCGATGTATGTTTCCCTAGCATGAAGCTCAAGGGACCCGCTAGTGTATGCTCGGATTTTATTTAGAAAGGAAAGTATTTGATATTTTCTCATCCATGTGCTATTAATCCATGGAATATTGTAATTGATGTAAATATTAATATTTCAATAAAATCCCAAAACTGGCTATGGAAGCAACTAATGAGAAGGGGCCATGTGTATCCACTAGGGAGTGGTGAGGGGGTTGTGGGATTGAACCATATGCTGCCAAATGTCATTTTAAGAACCCATTTGACTTTCCTTACTGACATTTATTTCAGTTGTAAGGAAGTTGTTGAGAAATCAGTCCATGGCTTCAATGGAGCATGGGCATCCCAGAAATTCCTATGGCAGAGTATGGGCTTTGTTTCCTTGACCCACAAGTCACTCTACCTCATGGGAATTCATTTTTCCTCATTCTCATTCCATGGTTGAACATCCCAACATCAGTTTTCATCCATTACACATGCCCAACTATGAGAAAAAACAGAAATCACAACTTTGCAAGAACCCACGTTTTGAAGAGCCATAGACGCCCATAATTTGGTATTGACAGTAAAATCCAATGGGGGATCCATAGATATGAACCTTGGGGCGAATTTGAGAGTATTAGATACCCCGAAATCCATAGAAAAACCTAGTTTTGATAGCCCAGAATTCCAGTGACAGGATTGAGTTATTTGATCACCGAATTGAGAAACTCCAAGTGTGAATTCTAGAACAGAGGTTGGGAATGCTTGATAAACATAGTGAAGGCTGGAATCTCAAGGATTTAGAATCTTGGACCTTTCTATGCCCATCCTGAAGAGAACTGGAGGGAAGGGACGCCTGAGGGACTGTGCAGCAGAGAAGGGGACCTTCCTTGTGTTGGGTGTGGTAGGTACTGTGGGTGCCTTGACTATTTGAATTATCTTGAGATTCCTGTAGCTTTGTGGTTGAGCTCACTGGCTTAGAATTGCCCTCCTTTGTCTTTTGTATGCTTGATAAACCCAACTGTGCATTGGCTTAGCATAGCTATTGAGTGAAACCATGGCTGTGAGTGAGCCCATCTAATTTGAGGGTGATCTCTCAGCTGAGAGAATATAGGCTAGATAGAGATCTATGGTTGGGTGGAACGTTGATCTCACATAGCCAGTTGTTTGGACAGCTTCATCTTCAAGATAAGTATTCTTTGTGGTTGAATTATGTTAATTCTGTGCTCTTCAATGTTTTAATTAATGATTGTTGTTTATATGCTGAATGCATGATGAAACTGTGTGTGTATATAGTGTTTAATTTCGCTGTGTTTGTAGTGTGTGAATATGTATACATAAGTTTTTAATTATCCATGAATTTCTTAGTAATGTATGGGGCTGAGATTGTCAAATAAGCCCAGTATGTTTGGTCATGTTTTCTCTCTTGCACTGGATTGATGGAAGATGACATGACAGGTTTGTTCAATTAAGAATATCGAATCTAGTTTGGTAATTCTAACTTATTCTATCTATCATATATTCCAAAAATAATTCCCTTCTCCTCTTGAAGAGGGGACGTCCTCAGATCAATACTAACAAAATGAAAATCATAGATCCATCTTTAATAACTACCACCATAACTATCCTTATATACAAAATTGACATTTTCTTTTTAAAAAATATACTTAAATAACATGTACATTCAAAATAATTTATATTCATAAATAATTCATGAAGAAAAATACAAACCTTCACAAATATGTGACATGGTAGAACTCTCTCTCTCTCTCTCTCTATATATATATATATACATATAAGCTTTTGCAAATAATTTAAGTTCTTCATCTAATGCCTTTTTATTTACACGCTTAATAAAAAGGCATTAAGCATTCCCATTTAGAACCTTCCTAGACACACTTGTAGGACTCCCCGGAACACGGTTTTTTTGCACGGTTGGAATTCTATGGCCTCGATAGGTATCTAACAGGTGTCCCTAAAGGCCTTTTGGATGTGAGATGGAACGAGCCATAGAATGACGATCATGGCTTGGAAAAACAAACACTTGACTCCATTGGATTCAGGACATCAGGATAGTGCTAGGGGTGCCCCTCTCCTCTAATCCCATGGCCCACGTGTCACTTGTAGGTCCATTTTGGAAACTAGGGTTTTGCTCCTTAAGACAGTGTACAATTTTTGCACAAGGGGGTCAACTTTGCAAAATCATCAGCCGAGGACTTATGGATAGTGTTCCCAGTTGGAACCTTCCTAGAAACATTTGCAGGACTCTCTAAAACTCGATTTTGTTGCACGGTTGGAATTCTATGGCTCCGGTAGGTATCAAACAGGTGTCCGTGAAGGCCTTTTGGATGCGAGATGGAACGAGCCATAGAATGAATACCGTGGCTCAAATCGACAAAAAGTCGACTCCGTTGGATTCAGGACATAACAATAGTGCTAGGGGTTCCCCTCTCCTCCTGTCCCATGGCCCATGTGTCATATTGTAGGTCCATTTTCAAAACTAGGGTTTTGCTTGGTAAGGTAGTGTGCAATTTTTGCACATGAGGGTCAACTTTGCAAAATCATCGACTGGGGACTTATGGCTAATGTTCCCAACTAGAACCTTCCTAGACACACTTGTGGGACTCCGCAGAACCTAGTTTGTTGCACGGTTGGAATTCTATGGCCTCGGTAGGTATCCAACAGGTGTCGCTGAAGGCCTTTTGGATGCGAGATGGACTGAGCCATAGAATGATGACTATGGCTCGGATCGACAAACCATCGAATCCGTTGGATTCAAGCCATCGGGATAGTGCTAGCGGTTCCCATCTCCTCCAGTCCCATGGCACAGGTGTCACTTGTAGGTCCATTTTGGAAACTAGGGTTTTGCTCACTAAGGGAGTGTGCAATTTTTGCACATGGGGGTCAACTTTGAAAAATCATTGACCTGGGACTTATGGATAGCATTCCCAGCTGTAACCTTCCTAGACACACTTGCAAGACTCCCCGAAACCTAGTTTTGTTGCACAGTTGGAATTCTATGGCCCCGGTAGGTATCCAATAGGTGTCCTTGAAGGCCTTTTGGATGCGAGATGGAATGAGCCATAGAATGACGACCGTGGCTCGGATCGACAAACCGTCGACTCCGTTAGATTCAAGACATCGGGATAGTACTAGGGGTGCCCCTCTCCTCTGGTCCCATGGCCCAAGTGTCATCTTGTACGTACATTTTGGAAACTAGAGTTTTGCTCGGTAAGGGAGTGTGCAATTTTTTCACATGGGGGTCAACTTTGAAAGATCATTGACCGGGGACTAATGGCTAGCGTTCCCAGCTGGAACCTTCCTAGACACACATGCGGGACTCCCCAGAACCTAGTTTTGTTGCACGGTTGGAATTCTATGGCCCCGGTAGGTATCCAACAGGTGTCTGTGAAGCCCTTTTGGATGCGAGATGGAACAAGCCATAGAATGAATATCATGGCTCGGATCGACAAACCGTCAAATTTGTTGGATTCAGGACATTGGGATAGTGCTAGGGGTTCCCCTCTCCTCCAGTCCCATGGCCTAGGTGTCACTTGTAGTTCCATTTTGGAAACTAGAGTTTTGCACAATAAGGGAGTGTGCAATTTTTGCACATGGGGGTCAACTTTGCAAAATCATCGACCACGGACTTATGGCTAGCATTTCCAGTTGGAACCTTCCTAGATGCACTTGTAGGACTCCCATAAACCCAGTTTTGTTGCACGGTTGGAATTCTATGGCCCCGGTAGGTATCCAACAGGTGTCCCTAAAGGCCTTTTAGATGCAACATGGAATGAGCCATAAAATGACGACTGTGGATCGCATCGACAAACCGTTGACTTCATTGGATTCATAACATTGGGATAGTTCTAAGGGTTCCCTTCTCCTCTAGTCCCTCGGCCCAGGTGTCATCTTGTAGGTCCATTTTGGAAACTAGGGTTTTGCTCAGTAAGGGAGTGTGCAATCTTTGCACATGGGGGTCAAATTTGCAAAATCATCGACCGAGGACATAAGGCTATTGTTCCCAGCTGGAACCTTCCTATACACACTTGCAAGACTCCCCGGAACCCATTTTTGTTGCACGTTTGGAATTCTATGGCCCCAGTAGGTATCCAACAGGTGTCCCTGAAGGAATGTTGGATGCGATATGGAATGAGCCATAGAATGACGATCGTGGATCGGATTGACAAACCGTTGAATCCGTTGGATTCAGGACAACGGGATCGTGCTAGGGCTGCCCCTTTCCTCTGGTCCCATGGCCCAGGTGTCAACTTTTAGGTCAATTTTGGAAACTAGGGTTTTTCTCAGTAAGGGAGTGTGCAGTTTTGCACATGGGGGTCAACCTTGAAATTTTTTTATTTTGATTCTAGAGCTAGACATTCAAAGAGTGGAAATCAAACCTACCAAGCTACACCCTTGGTATATTTCTATGTCCTTATGTTATAGGTCAAATATGAACTTCTCCATCTGTGATCACCTTGAGTTGTCGATCACACAAAAGGACAACCTAGATTGAAGAGCATGATGACCTCAGATGAGACTTTGACTTGACTCACCTCTCTGCAAGCTGACAAAACCCTAAAAAACATCATATTTTGGCATGGGCGCTACTCTGCTTAAGTAAACTAGCGCATATGCAATGCTCCATTGTGCAATAGTAGAGCACACCTCCTGATCGGCGCTACTCCTCTTCAGTAGACTAGCACACAACATTCAAAAAGTGGCAAACGCTTGTTGTTAAACACTGTAGTCACGCCTTGGGTGCTACTCCACTGTGAAATAGTAGTGCACATCTTAAAAGATGATCAAAAAAATATTAATTTGATGAATGGAGATTAGTTGCAGTTGGTTTCCCAACTTCCCCAACTTCTCCTTCAACCACCTCTCAACCTGAACTGCCTACCTTGTCATATAAATACAAGGAGGATTGAAGAGAGGGGTTAGACATGAAATCCATAGAGAGAATCTTCTATATGAAAAGCTTATATTGAAGGAGCTTATGCTGGAATAATTTTGAAGTTAGAGAGGAGCAGGAACCTAGGATCAGGTTGCATGAGCATGCTGCAAAGTCAAGTATACTTTGTATCATTCATCTGCTTTTGACAATAAAAGGTTGAAACATCTTTCTCGTCCCAAATCAAATGCTTAATGGACTATGTGTTTGTTTGGATCATGTTGGTTAATGCTTGATGTTTGAATTACTTTCAATTCCATCATTATTATATTGGCCAAGATACGTTGAGAAAGATCTTTGTGTTGCAGGTTTATCAAACGGGAGATTGACTTGAGGATCGAGCGCAAGGTTGGACAAAAGCTAGGATCAAACTTCATTCACAAGGTATGTCCTCAAGGTCTCTAATCTGTTTCCATTTATAAACACTTCTGTAATGCAATCAGTATGTTTACTTGTCACCCCCTTAAGTTGATAGTGTCTATTTCCTCACTACAGGGTAGTATTTCCCGCCAACAGATTGGCGACTCCGCTGGGGAGGTTGTTTTTCTGCTCTAGGAAACCCTTCTTGATTGTCTTTCCAGTACCTCTTAATCCCTTTTAATCTTCTGAGAAACCCTGTAGGTTGTCCCTACCTGCTTCCCTTTGCTTGACTCAGTCTTTTTACACCTCTGCAATGTTAATTTTTAACTCTTTAAGACCTATGCGCTACCCTGCTGTACATACAGTAGCGCCCATGCACTAGTTTGTCTATGTATAGTAGCGCCCACAGCCCCAAGTACGCTAGTTTCTCTACTGCACAGTAGGGCACATTCCTGTAGCTCTCTGTTTGAGTTAGGGTTGAGTTTTCTGCCTATTTGGGTGAGTTTTTAACTTTTTTTTCACCTTCTTGACTGGTCTTTGAGGTTTGCAACCTTTCTTTGAGTCTCATTAGACTCTTTTGAGTCCTTTAGGTCATATTTTGGTCACTTGTTTGCTTTTGAAGTGTTTGGTTCATTTGTGACTCTTTTTGGAGATTGGGCATTGTTCCTTAGTGAACACAGTTACTCATTCCATACCCTGATAGTGTGTTGCTGACCTACAAACCTTTGCACTTAGCATTTTCTATTTGTTGCAACACTTGTATGCTCTTTAGGTATCTCATCCTTTGCTTTAGGGTTTGATCCATCTCTTGGAGCCTTTGGGGTGTCTTCCAAAACTTTTTGAGTCCCAACATTTCTTGACATCGCTGTCTTTTCTAGTATCAAGTGAGTTTGAAGTGCTTTGGCTTGCTTCATCTTTCAGTCTTTGTGTTAGTAAGGTTGTTTGTAGTTCGCTTCAAGGAAAATTTTAGGGGCTAATCTTAGCCCATGGGCTAAATTTACGGGTTTTAATTTTTTAGTGGGCTATTTTTTAATTAAACCATCATTTACTATGAGTAACCCAATTTTTATATATTTATTTTTAATAATTGGCACATTAGCCCCATAAAATATATAAAGAGACCCTAATTATATCCATTTATCCCTTGTTTGATTAGATTTGGAGCTCCCATCGCCCGTAAAATAAGCCCGCTCCCTCTAATTCGCTCAAATCTCTAGAATGGTAGTTTCCCTTTGGTAAATTAGCCCTTGAGTGATCATGAAAATGGTTTTTTTGGTAAATTTGTCCATAATATATGTAGTGAAATCGATTTTCAAATTAATTAGCCCCATATATATATGATGTTTTCCATTTGGTTGTTATCATGCTTAACGATTTTGGGTTTCTTCAAATTTCAGGATTTCGGGCCTATGGAGCGAGCAATCAAGGATTTTGGGTTTTGTTTTTTCCAAATCTCAGATTTTTGGGGCTTTTAAGCAAGCAATCACGGTGTTCTCATATTGCTCTGTCTTCAGCAAACGACCTGAGGCCCTGATCTAGGTTAGTGTAACTGTACAAACTTCTTACAGCTCGCTCCTTTGCATCACATGCCATCAACTAATTTTCACTATAGCAGGGTCTAGCTTCATGCTTGGACTCCGATAGTCTCCCATTAAGATCCTTGCTCACAATGTTCTATTAGATGTCAAATTGTGATTGCACTTAATATTCCTTTTGGTGTTCGATTTCTTTAAAATTTTAAAAATTAACAAGTGAACACGAAAACTTGTATATTTACTACTGACATATTTCCCACACCATATTAGCAATTTGGCACTGCATTCGATGCCTCCTCCCGAGTCTCGTCGCTATCTGTTGCTGCAGTCAATGCCTCATCCTCTGGCTATCTGCATGCAAAGAAAGAAGGATCTAGGCTTCTCAAGTGTCCTTTTGCATTCATCCATCCAACATCCATCCGACCCATTGAACCTATGTTTCAAATTACCAACGGGTGTGACCTAGCAGACGACAACGAGGAATTTGCATTGTTAGTGAGAGCAGGACAGTGGAACTGTCTCGTCTTTGTTCATTCAATCGTTGAATTATTTTTTCAAAATGCAGGTGGTGTTTCTGAATTCTTGTTTAGGAAAATCTCATCATTCAACCCCTAAGTTACCAGTTAATAGATGCTTAGTGAAGCAAGGCACTTTTAAGTAAACTTAACACTGAGGCTTGCAATTCCTAAGCCTCATCCCCAATAGACTCCTTAAATTCTTGCCTCAAATGGAGCTATTGCTTCCTTACTTTATAGTTGTAAAGCTTGAGCTTCCTGAAACGTGGCTAAACTTAAGGTTATCCAATACCATGATCTCCCCAACAAAGAAAATTATATTGACTAGAAAGAACAATCTACGGCCCAGTAAAGATCGAGAATTCTCTTGTCTGTAATACATTTTTCACTGCTGGAAAAGTATACCGTTAATAAATGCATTGTAGAATTTATTACTCCAAGATTTCTATTAAGAAACTCTCAAACTTGGGATGAAATCGTTTTATCAAGGAAATATTTAAAAACACACAAAAAAATCAAGAATAGAGAAAAAAAAGTAGTATATAAAACCCAAATATAGAGAAATAGATATCTACAATCTTGCCTCCGTTACATTGTTGGATTTTACTACTAAGCCTTCGATTCTTTGGTTGTTGGATTTACTGTTGAAGGCTTCACGTTATGAAGCTCGATTCAAGAGCATGATACATCTCCAAAACTGGAACTTCGATTCTCAATCCGATCTCGGTCCGTTGAATGCTTTGAATCCTACAGCTGCAATCAAATCATCATCCCAATCTGTTTTTTTTATCCTTATAAAATAGTGCATATGAGAATTCATTTATGGTTACACTGACAAAACAAATTCTAAGATTTGTGATAGGAAGACATATCTATATTGCTGGCATTAATAAAATGCTTGACACCATGACCAAGCGGTCATTACTCAAAGCATTGGAGAATGCTAACATTTGAATTCATTTTCACCAAACAAATTGCAATGCGGATGAAAACCCAAAACTCTTTGCAAAAATATTTAAGCAAATGCCTATTTAATGAGACAATAGCACATCAACCACAATACTATATCCAAATTGGAAATAGATGAGGACAACATTATATACCCTGCTAGCTTAGTTACAGTTTCCAAATATCCATGGTTCCATATATTTTCAATGCCTTGTAATTTCGTTTCACTTGTATCCTACTCCATTGGATCACTAATGAGAAAAACGTCATCTATCTATGTAATAAAAAAGGTCATTGTGTACCTCGCCCCTTATTGTTTCTGTATGAACGTCGAACATATTCGGGAACTCGTGAAATGAATCAGGGTGAGGGGATGTAAAAAACGCTCACCTTTGCTACCCAAACCAAAGGGAAAATAAGCTTATAGAAGGTGAAGAAATTGAAAACTATAGGGCTTGTTCTATTGGTTAAGCCCTGCAACATTGCCCACTTTCCAAGAAAAAGACAAATAAGATTAGCATCAGGCAATGTAATACTGTTAATTTGTTGCATATGGATTCGACGTTCAAATTCATTTGTCTCTGCGTCCAATGCAAACATGTCCTCTGTAGAAGTCTTCTCATCCAAAACATGTCAAAAAGATGGATTGACTATATTGGGGAGAGGATAAGGTTGTTGGAATCAAATATAATACCGTCTACTGTAGCTACAACATTTCCTACAAAATGATTAGAACGCAAGGATTGCTGGTCTGCTTCTATTTCAACAAGGTTAGCGTATTCCATACGATTATTTATCCATCTAAATCATTGATTATTCAATTGTTTGTTGTCCTACTTGTCGGAAAAAGTCAAAGACCAGGCATTTCTCATTCCATGTGAGATATGGAAATCAAAATCTTGCAACAAACATCATATGCTTATCATTATCATCTTCAGTTGCACTGATGTGGAGAATCACAATAACAATTACATTGTTTTGAATTTAGTACGTACGTATTACAGTCAATTCACTGTATTTCTACAGGAAGCCAGGAAACTCTGTAACAACAGTTTATCTTAATGAAAATCTCTCAAAAGGAATGTTGTTGTTGAATATACCGTGTCTTTGTATTTGAGTATTGAAGTTAGATTTGTTATTTAAATTTCATGTTTTCATAAGGATGTTATGTGTAAATCTTTTGTAGGCATTGACTATTTATATTATTGAGTAAAACATAGCGTACTCTGTTTTTAATCTCTTCCTCCTTCAATTGGTATTAGAGCAGGTTTCAAGAAGCATTTTTGCAGATTTAGCAGAGGAAGAATGGCAAATGGAAATTTTACCTTGCAAATTCCACAGTTTAAAGTAGAGAATTATTAGTATTGGAGCATTAAAATGAAGACCTGCTATTGTCTCAGGATCTTTGGGATCTAGTGGATACAGAGTTTACTGAAACTACAGATCAAAATGCCCGGAATGTTTTAACTGCAGATCAAAGAAATAAACTAAAGAAAAACAGGAAAAGAGATAACTGGGCCCTAGTTGCTATATGGACGGCATTGGATATGTCTATCTTTCACCGGATCGCTGTATTGACTAAATCAAAGGATACTTGGGATACATTGGAATCTATCTACCAAGGTTAAGAAAAAGTAAAACTAGTAAGCCTTTAAACTTTAAGAAGATATTTTGAAAGTTTAAAAATAAAAGAAACTGAATTAATTCAAGTATTTATTAGTAGAGTTCAAGATATTGTCAGTGGATTGAGGTCTCAAGGGGAATCTATAATAGAACAGAGAATTGAAAACATTTTGAGGTTTTTTCTTCCAAAATATGATCCAATAGCTTTAGCCATAGACTAGTATAGATCCATCTTAAACCTAGATCTATCAAGCTTCCTCATGTTGAATCTGATTGACAGGAGGGCTAGAAAACTCTACTAGAGACCCCCTTAGTTGAGGCTGATTATCATGTGTCAGGTGAATGAATGAAAGGTACCTTGGCTCAATAATGCTCTCTACTTACTGGATGCAAATTGCAACTTGTTTCATTTGTGGGTGTCTCCCGTTACCTTCCAAGACTGATGAGAGTAAATGTGATATGATAATCATAATCATTCAAACAACAAGACTGTGACCCCACCCTATACCTTTCCATTGAATAACTTTCTGTTTACTTTAGGAACATCCTTTCCTGTCCTCGCATTGACCTGGGAAGGCAGTTTGCCTTCCTAAATTGCTTCAATTATGGCTTCCAGAAATAAACGTCAATCTTAAAACTGCTAAGATTTGAAGAAATATGCTTGGGAAATTGGATCCTGTACCTTTTTTGAACATTTCCTTGCTCACACCATACTGTACTTAGTGGGCCATCTGTTTTTGGAATTTTCCTTTTACCTGCTCCAGAGTTTCCATTTTTGCTTAGAAGGGTTTCTGACATTCCAAACCATACAGAGCAGTGCCTTAACTAATAGTAAGAATATGTGTCTAATGTTTGACTTATCCCCATCCTAACTACACAAAAAATCTCATAGGTCCTTCCTTTCTTCAGTTAAATCTGCTACTAATGCATCAATGCCAAAGCAGTGTAACTTTCAATGTAAGGCTAGTATACTAGAAGATCAAGTCAACCCGAATGCCAGGTACTGATTTGTTGACTTAATATAAAGTGAAAACCAATGCTGCTTATCTTATCTTATATCATTCTTATCAAAGATATTTCATTTTTGTATGGAGGATTTTATAGCCAAAAAAAGGGTTTTAGCAACATGAAAGACCTTATATTTTCCATCCAATGTTAATGATTTTTTTATTATGGTGTCTACAGTTATTTACAATGTTTAAAGGAATGTTTCAATTGAGTGCATTCTTATATCTTGCTTGCAATTGGAGAATGTTAATAGAGAAAGATATAATCTGAAGATTTCTCTCATGTTCTGTTCTTCATATTCTATCTTTTTATGTCTTACTGTGCATTTATTTAATACTTTGTCTCATCTTTCATTGTAATCTTTTTGGATTATCTTGTGTAGTATAATTTGAAGATTGGTTATCATTATTTGAAGATGGGAACTTGGACATTTGGTGCTATCTTTTTTAATTGTCTTATGTAGTATAATTTGAAGATTGGTTATCATTATTTGAAGATGGGAACTTGGACATTTGGTGCTACATGTGGGTCCAAGAGACAAAAATGTATTTGAAGATTGGTTATCATTATTTGAAGATGGGATCTTGTACATTTGGTGCTACATGTGGGTCCAAGAGACACAAAAGTATTTGATGGGCATCTATAAATGTTTGAGGCTATCCACTATTCCCAGTTTGTAGTCAGTCTTCTTTGTGTGCATCAATTAAGTGAACACCACTTACATTATAATAATAAATTTTTCCTTTATGATATTGTTGTTGTTTTTTGGTTCATAAAGTTATATACTTAACATAGATTTGATTAGAAATTCCACCTGACTTGTCAATGGTATGCAAAATATAGTCCAACAGACTCCTATTATTGTTTGTAAAGAATACTCGCTTTCCAGTTTAGGACCTGGTTTTCAGCTTTTCTGGGATCCACAACTTCCTTTACCCTAATCATTTGTGTTATCTTTAAATTGATTGCATAATACTATGGGATATCTAAAAGGGATATTTAGATGATGTAATCTTTCCCTTGTTATTATTTACTGTGTGCAGAATGAAAAGGATTGCACATAATATTTAAGAACAGAACAGTGAAAGTATGGTGCCACATGAAGTTTATTTTTCCTCTTGGCATAGTAATTATGCATATCCATATTCTTCTTGGTTTGTACTTCTGGTGATAAGGAACTAAGTTGAATGATGTAAAAAAGCTAGAATGTTCTATATGTCGATAAAATGGATTAACCTGACTTTACATCTTAAATTGAGATTTGTTTCCATCTCGGTGTGGTGTGCCTTTTTTTCTCTCTTGGTTACTCTTGAGACTGTGTGAAGTAATTTATTAGATATGTCGCATTTCCAGATTCTATATCTATTGAGTAGTATTGTACTTGTTTTTTTTAAGTTCTAGCAGAAACTGTTCTATATTTATTAGAATAGAGCTGTGGACAGATCGTACAATGGTGTAATAGAAAATTTGTATAGCTTTGTTGGAGGCATTCTAGCAAAGCTGAAGTATTTTTCTGGTACAAAGAAATTGCCTGACCTATTCTAGTGTTACTGCAGTAGTGGTAACGATATTTCCTTACAGACAAATTCAAAAGCAAAAATAACGCAATACTAGATAACACACGCTTAAAGATTTGAACGGAAAATTTAAGGAACATGCCCTGAGGGGTTGCTTCCACTCATTCTTATACAGTTTCCCTGGCTGCTTCTTCTTTTCCGTACTCCATATCTGGCTGTCCTGGATGGGAGATCTCTTTTCCAATCTCTTCTTTGACCTTGGCAGGAGTAGGGGATCTGTTGACACTGCAACGTGAAGGAGGGGTTGCCACATGTTCTTTTAATAAATGATCAAATATTCCACCACCCTGTCAGAAATGCTCAAATATTCCACCACCTTGTCAGAAATGCTCAAATATTCCACCACCCTGTCAACTTGAGCCCCTAGGGATCTCATCATTTATTCTAGCTCATTCTGATTTTGTTGTTGAGAATGCATCAAAATATTCTTGTCACCCACACTTCTAATGCTCTACCTACTCTTAATTTTCCAGATATGAATTCATCAAAGATTTTCTTGATAAAATAGCTGCCAATTCGTAAAAAAATTGGGAATGTGATAATTCTGAAACGGTAATGTGTCAATTTGGGGAATTAGTGAAATATTACATTTTTCTCAACAGCATTTGTTTTCATCAATTTTGGTGGGGCTTTTTGTTCAGCTATATGCAGAGCTGATAAAGGAGAGAATAAACACTTCCGATCCGATAACCATAGAGCCTATCACTTCATCCATAAAGGAGTTTTCTGATGTTGCTCATAAAGCTACTGAGGAAGCTGAAGTAAGACTCCAGCTAGATCTATCTCCAAAAATAGAGCAATGGCATAGTGGTTGTAACAAAAGCAGCCTGAATCTAGCTCGTTGTTGTTACCAGTCGTAACCCAATGACGAAAAAACCATTTAGAATATTTATAGAGATCCCCTTTTATAAATGGAATCATCCCACATAAATGTAGAACCCAGTTTACATTCTGCTTTGTTCAATGAAATGTGCTGAAACTCAATGAGTAATTTGTGCAGGTTTTGAGAAAAAACAGAAAGGGAGATGCATAGATAATTCTATGGAGAAGGGCCTTCAATGATTGCCTATTTCTTACAGAGAGAGCATTTCTAGACAAGTATCATCTCACTTGATATTCTACATTATGCTGACAAGTATCATCTCACTTGATAGAGTCTCCCTAAGGAAAAAGGTATTGATTTTTTTTAGACATCTTCATGGTGTTGCTATATTTTAATGTATTGAAAAATAAATTTACTAATTTACCGAGGTGCCATATTGTAGGTGGTGCATGCACTTAATATTTTGAGAGTTCCTTGAGCAACCTTTTGCTCCGAATCTTCCTAACTTGGATGAGGATGTTGTAGATTTACTTGAAAAATGCTTGTATTCGAGCCAAGCAAGTGTATCATAGGTATTATATGGGTCAACTTCTATAATTGGTTAGTTTTATTTTTATTTTTGGGTGTTCGAGGATGGTTTTAAGTCTTGGAGAAGGGAAATACTTGGACATTGAATCTATGCTATATGCTTTTAGTTTTTATTGTCTTGTCAACTGGTGCATTTTTATTATATTGTGTTTCCTGTCAATTGAAGAGGCCTTGAGTCACCATTATTTGACAAGTATTCATGGCATCAATGAAGAACCTAGATGCCTTACTCCTTTCAAATTTGATTTTGAGTAGGGATCGTTTACTTAGAAACATATAAAACAACTTATATGGAGGAAATCTCTTAGCCTCAATGCAAACATGAAGCAATAGCCAAAGCAAACGAACTTGATATTTATCTATTTGTAATCCTTTTTTGTTGGTTATGTTAATATGTTTCTACAATGCAATCCATCTCTTGGTTTGTTCTTGCAATAAAGTTTGCAGTTGTTGGAATTCGGTTGGATCTTATTCTTTAAATGATTGGTAAAGGTAAATAAACGGATGGATATGTTTACTTGCATGTCTAGATAGATTTGGGTAGTTGTGTATTCCAAATCTAGGCCATTTATTGGCCTCTACGTGATTATTATTATTAGACATCAAAATGTAATAAAAAACTTAATAATATAAAGAAATGTTTTTGTAAGAAGTTGTGTGGCAAGCATGCTCTCATATATATTTGGACATACAAGTGTTGCAAAATATGGTGCCATTTTGGCATGACTGACAATGTTTGGTTGTTTTACACCTCACTTTTGAATGCATAATAATAACTGGAAATTTGCAGTATATAATCTCAGTATATAATCTGGAAGTTGCTTATTTGGCTTAAAACCCCACATTTTTTCCATATCGACATCAATTTATTATTGTTTAGTGTTTTTTTGTATATATTTATGATATTATTATTGTTTGTATTTCTACAAGGCAATGACCAAGCTGCATGCAACTCTTATTCTTTCTAGTTTCTACTCCCTTCTTTGAGCTTCCACATGGATTTTTATTAATTTTATACCCTTATTTAGCTTAATGACTAGGGTTTAAGGGTTTAGATGCATATGAATTGGTCAAAGGGTTTGAGACTTCAAAGTACTCCATTGATGATATTTTATGTGATTGCAATAACAATTGGTAGGTTGATCTTATGGTTACTTAGGAGAATGGAAAAATATGGATTTTAGCCAAACCTAGTTTGATGTAATTGTATCATAATGGAATTGATTGAAGAAATCCTATGTGAATAAGCAAGAAATCAAATAAAAATTATCTTAATTCAACAAGTATTGGATAATGGCTCTTTCTCTAGGATATTATAGTTTAATGAATATGTTGTTTTATTATTATATGTGGTCTATGCATTATTGAAAAATTCGCCAAGTCTTCATAATGTTCTATAATTTAATAAAATATTCGCCACGACTTTACACGGTTTTATAATTTAGTGAAAGATTCACCAAGTTCTTACAAGATTTTATAATTTAATAAAAGATTCGTCGAGATTTTACAAGATTATATAATTTGTTGGGACATTCGCCAAAAAATTATATATACGTATTATTTAATTGATAAAATAGCCTTCATATGTTCCCATGTATCATGGGGATTAGCCCAATTATTATACATAGAAATTTAGGGGGAGTTCTTAAAATTTTACCTGGTTCGCTTGCCTACCTATTGCTTGTCATAGTGGTCTTGTTAGGGTTTGGTGCTTTGGAGCATTATTTTAAGATTGATTTCCAGTTCTAAGCATCTTTCCTCTTTGTTTTCTTCCCGCTTTGTTTCCAAGTTAGAGAGCTTTTTCTTTGGAAAAAACTTGTAGGACAAGTCTTTGTCAAACCATTTTTTTGACCATTGTGAACTTTAGAGTCATCTTACCATTGCTTACACATCTCTTATAGGTCTTATTTGCTTCCACTTTCAAGTTCTTTTTTGTTCATATATAACAGAAAAGCAAAATAAGTTTGGTTGTTCATAATAGTAAGGCTTGTAATCTTTGCAAAATAGCATAGTTTATTTCGTTAAGAATTAGAAAAGAAAACAAAAAGAAAGCTTTGTTTAGGTTTGCTTACTCTTTACTTTGGAAAGAATATTAAACGAAAAATAAAAAGTCCTTTCGTTGTTGAAAATTGTTTCATTTCATGCACTTTACTTCCTGTTGCAACCACATCACACAATGCACTGCCCCATTGAGTAAAAAGTAACGTTAAAAAGAATCTTAATAAAATCAATTAGAAACAATTTTCTTTCTAGGGATACACAACACCAACAAGTCTAGGATAGAGTTTCGAGCTTAAAACACCTTTAACTGCTCGAAGCTTGTTTCATTACTCAAAAATCATAGTGCGACTATCATATAGGTAAACCCATATATATCAAATATTCCCGGGAAACTCTACTAAAACCAGAGCTAAGCACTAGGGTGTGGAAGATCGAAATCATTGAGGATACCTCCATCACGTTCCTTTTGACCATAAACCAGGGTCAATTTGCGCACGAGGATCCATCTGGATTTCGGGCTTTGTTACCCTACCCACATATTTTGATCAGGCTGACGACTGCCCCCCTAGGATATTCCGTATGTATGGTAACCTTAGTATGTGACCATAGGATCATACACAGGTGACAGCGGAGGGTATATCTGTTGTACCTAGAACAGACGTGGGAGGAAATCCCTTACATGTCTTTGGGAGGGCGGTTGGGTGATTCCAGCGCTTGCACCCTCAATCATTGTATTTTGGATCCCAGGTAACTGTTCTTCATCCTTCGTTGATCTGTTCTGGGCCCTCATCATCACAGACTCTTCTCCGAAAGGTATCTTGTTTGATTGGTTTGAATACTTAAGAATTTTTTTAGTGGTGTGTTGTTTGCCCCCTAGTCTTAGTGGCCACTAGGTTTTTTGCTTAGTTTTTATTTTTATATATAATCGTGGAAGACCAAGAGCTTCATAGGTCTAGAAGGTTGAAAAACCTTCTCCCACATAGAGTAGAACCACTCCCGCCACCCAGACGACAGAGGGTAGACTCCAGTGTTCCTTTGGAAACTACTGGTGAAATAGAAATTCCTAAGGAAATACAACCTGCAACAGAAAGACCCGAAATAGAGGTTCCTGAGGAACCACAATCGGGGACTCCAGATCAGCAAACTTTTAATATAGTTGAGATTGAGGATCTCACTTCTGGTGAGTTCAGTACTCTGTTTAATCCTCCTCTGACTAATCTTAACAATCTGCTTCTGTAACCCATTGGTTTCCAGCAGCCTGATTATAGTGCATACTTGTTCACACTTGGGCATTTTATGACTAATACAAGAGGCAAACAGAAGTTCCACAGACTCCCACAATAGGTATGAACACAAATACTATAAATCCTCCTCCCACTGCTACACCGAGTTCGGCATAGACAACTTATGTTTCGACTCCATCCTTCAGCTTTAATGTCGGTACCTTTGGCATGTCGAGTTCAACAATTGTGGAATCTGCCTCTACACCCACTTTTGGACCTAGCAGTATAGCGAATCTTGTTCCACCTCCTATAACTCAACCGTCATACCACATACCTAGCACTTGGATTTCCACACCAAATGTAGGGCCAAATGCCTCTGTAACTATGCCCGTCATGAGTACCATGACCACGCTGTCCGCTACGATTACCCTTGGTTTTAATTCTTTTGCAGGTTACGATATCAATCAAGGTAATGTACCTGCAAGAAAGACCCCTTTTTCTTTGTTTTCTGGAGGAGGGGGTAGCATCCTTAATCAACAATACGGCGGGGCAAACGCCCAACTGCAATGGACAAACGTTCAGAGTACCAACCCACTTTCATTTGGATGGGGAAATTTTAACAACACTTTCACACAACAACAAGTGGCTGGGGGCAACCCCTACCAGCAAGTGGTTGGGGGTAACCCCTACCAGCAAATGGCTGGGGGCAACCCCTGCTAGCAGATGGTCGGGGGAAACCCCTACCAGCAAATGGATGGGGGCAACCCCTACCAGTAGTTTACGGGTCAAACTATGGGTGTTTATCCCTTTATTACTCCAGCTTATCAAATGCCATCTTGCAGACCTCGTTTACCATTTCTGGCAACTCTGAACTTGCCAAACCTTTCCAAGTTAACAAATGATTCGGTATGCCATAACGCGACTTGGCCACCAGTTCCTACCAAGTTACCTTTGGACATTCCAAAATTTGAAGGCAAAACCGGTGAAGATCATAGTGATCATGTCACCACTTTCCATTTATGGTGTTCTTCGAACTCGTTGAACAAAGATTCCGTTAGGTTGAGACTTTTCCAAAGAACCTTAACCGGCACTGCGGCTAAATGGTACATTGAGTTACCTGCAACTACGTTTTTTAACTTTCGGGATCTCG
Organism: Larix kaempferi; assembly: GCA_027924585.1. Taxonomy (NCBI): domain Eukaryota; kingdom Viridiplantae; phylum Streptophyta; class Pinopsida; order Pinales; family Pinaceae; genus Larix; species Larix kaempferi. The sequence goes on from BSBM01000887.1 coordinate 24,452,415, forward strand.
CGACTGTTTTTCTGAACCACTTCCAACTTCCTGTTCGGTACGATGTTGGGATAGATATTTTGTCTACATTTAGATAGAATAAGGCCACTCACTTATCTAATCACATTCAGGAGTGGCAAAGATGGAAGAGGATCATTAAAGCCAATATACCTCCAGAATTCCTTCTCGAGTGGTATCTGAAATCACTCCTTCCTTACATTTCTAAGGAAGTAGCTACTTCTAGAGTGTCTACAGAGGAAGAAGCCATCTTACGGACCTAGCAGCTAGACCTTGTTTATGCATAGTCTGGGCTACTTTATGAGATTATACCAGATGCACCGCGATCAAACACTGATCTTGGCAGACCTAAACCTGGACCAGATGCTGACGGCATAGTGGGTTCAGTAGATTCTGCAGCTTTCGAAGCATTGACCAAACAGGTTCATGCCTTATCCGTCAAACAATCGACTGTAGAAGTAACCTCCGTCACAACCTCTCCTTCTACTTCTGAATCTGTCAACCAGGTTCAGAACAATTAAAAGGGCCCTCGGCAGCCCAACAACAAAAAGAAGGGCAAGAAAGGAGAGGGGAACCAGCAGAAGCCCAAGAATAAAGAGAATGCCGAGGAGGGTAATAAAGAAAAGAAGAAGGTTAAGTTCCCTTGTAATATTTGCAAGTAGGATCACCTCAGTCACCAATGCCCTCTACTCAAAGAAGCCCAAAAGTTGCTTCAAGAACAGAAACCTGCCGTACTTAAAGATCCATTTCCTAAAGGGTAGGGCTTAGCTTCTGGCACCTCCAAAGCTGGGGGCACCACTCAGGATTCAGTTGATCAAACTTTCATTAATATGGTTAGTGCATATGCACTTTTGCAAACGCGAGCAAGAAATTATACCCCGGATATGTAGAACAAGGACAAAGAGATTCCTGAATCTCCCATTCCCCTCCACATTCCAGTGGATCCGCTGCCCAAGATCCCGAAAGGTGTCTTGAAATGGGCCTCACACAATCCCAATGCTCGGGCTGCTTCTAACTACAATGTGGTTGAAGATCTAGCCCAAACCCCTTGTGCTATGTCCACCTTAGAAGTTTTGCAAAGTTGTCCATTACAACGAAACGCACTTCTGGCAGTGATTGGAAGTATGGAATCATCTAACATGACTGCGCGTTTTGATATGTCTGATATCAAATATCAGTTTCCGTACCATGTTTCCCTACAGATTAAAGTGGTCCATGGTCCTATGACCATTAGACGGGATATCATAGATGAGGGCGCGTCGACATGCGTGATGTCCATTTCTTGCTGGAGAGCTTTAGGCTCTCCCAAGCTAGCCCCCTCTAACACACTGCTTACTGTCTTCGATGGTAGGACTTTCCATCCACATGGAGTTCTACCGTCATTTGAAATTGCACTTGCCGGTAAGACAGTTGCTTTAGAGATTGAAGTTCTGGACACTCCGCTTGATTACAATATGTTATTAGGCAGGAACTGGACATATGCCATGCAAGCCATTGCATTGGCAATTTTTCGAGTTGTTATGTTCCCTCACGAAGGCAAGATCGTCACGGTCGATCAAATTTCGTTCTCTCGGCAAAACAACCAGACTTCATCGGATACTACTATTCCTTTAGTTGATCAATATGCCCCAGTAACGAGAGTTTAGGAGCAGGGCTTTACGGGTAGTTAATAGGCACTTTCGACCTACCCTCCCCTGTTCTTTTTATGCATTCTGATGTAGGTACTTCTACTGAAACTTTCACGGTTGGTCTTAGGACTGATCCGTGGATCCTTCCTATTGTATCAGAACCTTCAGTGCCTTTAACCATTGCAGAGATAGCATACATGGAAGCACAACAAGCTGCAATGGAACATATCATGACTCTGCCAGTCTCTGCCGAGTCGGATATGGACTATGCTCTTGCATGGTCACTGAATTCTACCCACTCTTTCGGCTCTTTAGATATGGTCTTACCATCTGATGAAGCCATTTTGGAAGCCATGATGGGCCTGGACCATCCATGGGAAGATATGCATCAAAGGTCTTACCTGCTTCCAAACCTAGACAGGATAGAGAGAGGAGAATTCTATACGAGACCCGGTGGATTTGTTGATTTGTCATCTTTTCCTTCTACTTCAAGAGCTATTTACGCTGAAGGGAATATGGATAATATATCGAGGACAATCCCAATCAACATTTCCACCAAACCCGGGCTCATGGAAAACATTTTTATTGGTGCAGACTGTTCTCCAGAAGAGATCGCTCTGTATACCAAGCTCTTTAAAGAATTCCATGACATTTTTTCCTGGTCTTATGAGGAGATTCCAGGTATCGATCTAGCCATTGAGCATGTCATCACTACATATCCTAATGCAAAACCTGTGAGACAGAAGCTCCATCCTATGAATCCTTGAAAAGCGGCCACCATTAAGGCAGAAGTTCAGAAATTGCTTAGAGCCAGATTTATCTACCCGATTGACATGACAAAATGGGTTTCAAACCCCGTTCCAATTGATAAAAAGCAAGGTACCATCCAAGTTTGTACTGACTTTCGGGATTTGAATAAAGCTTGCCCGAAATATAACTATCCCACACCATTTATCGACCAGATCATAGATGCATGTGTGGGACACGAGATGTTTTCTTTCATGGATGGATTTTCGGGATATAATCAAATCCAAATCAAACCCAAAGATCAACACAAAACAACTTTCATTTGCCCGTGGGGAACCTTTACGTATCGAAAGATGTCGTTCGGCTTAAAGAATGTTGGAGCTACATTCCAACGACCTATGAATTTCGCTTTTCACGATATCAAACACATAGTTGAACCTTACTTGGATGACCTCCCAGTGCGATCTCGAAAGAGACAGGATCATCCAACTCATTTGAGACTTGTGTTTGAAAGATGCAGACAATATAAGATTCGTTTGAATCCTAATAAGTGCATATTCTACGTCGAATCGGGACGTTTACTGGGTTTTATTGTATCCAGTCGTGGTATAAGGGTCGACCCATTAAAAGTTGAGGCGATTGTAAATCTACCTCCTCGCACCTTCAACAACTCCAAAGTATGCAAGGCATGTCTAACTTCTTACGATGCTTTATCATAAACTATGCTAAGATCATGAAAGGTTTTATGAGACTGCTTAAACAAGATACATACTTCTTGTGGGATGAGGTTGCTCAAGCATCATTTGAGGCCTTGAAAAAGGCACTACTTTCAGCCCCCTTGTTGAGCCTGCCAGACTATGCAAAAGATTTTCTTTTATATCTGGCAGCGTCTCTTAATACAATTGGCATAGTACTAGTTCAGGAGGATGACACGCTCCAAGACCATGTTGTTTACTATCTTTCTCGTGCATAGATAGCCCCTGAGGTTAAATATTCGCATGTTGAGAAGTTAGCACTTGCTGCGGTCTATGCGGTACAGAGGTTTCGTCATTACATACTTTTATGAACAACTACTGTGATAGCGGAAGTCAAACCTTTTCTGTATGTTCTCACTCGACGCATCATTGGTGGGAAGTACAACAAATGGATTGTAATCTTACAAGAGTTCGATTTGGTCTTTCAATCGGCCAAGTCGAAGAAATCACTAGTGTTCGCTGAGTTAATCTCAGAGTTTCCGAGTGATTTAGAGCATATCGAGGAAGAATCATCATTCCCAAATGAACATATCTTCCTTATTGCCTCCTTTGACCCATGGTACGGGGATATCTTAGTATATTTGCAGACTTTGAGGTGTCTTACCACTTTTTCTATAGAAGAATGACGCAAACTAAAAAGTCATGCAAAAAACTATCTCATCATCTCTAATACTTTGTACAGACGTGGGATAAATTCCATCTTACGACGTTGTTTGACTTTGGAAGAAGCAGAATCAGTATTGAATGATGCCCACAGTGGAGCTTGTGGGGGTCATCTTTCTGGGTTGGCAACAGCCCAAAAAATACTGCATGCCAGGTATTTTTGGCCTACAATCTTTAAAGATTGTGTGGAAGTTGTGAAATGCTATCGTCCATGTCAGTTTTTCACCAGGAAAATGAGAGCACACCCAGCTCCTCTTCATCCTATGATTACAGCAGGTCCCTTCACAAAATGGGGGGTTGATTATATGACTTGCAATCCAGTTTCGACTGGAGGGCATCATTATATCATCATTGCCATCGACTACTTCACCAAGTGGGCCGAGGCAATGCCTACTGTCAAGGAATATGGAGAAACTGCTGCTTATTTCGTATTTAATCAGATTATTGCAAGGTTTGGCATACCCAAAGAGATTGTGACTGATCACAGAAGTCATTTCTAGAATAGCATGATGACGGATCTCTACACAATGTTAGGTTTTCAGCAAGAACATTCGTCTTCATATTATCCATAGGAGAATGCACAAGTCGAGGTAGCTAACAAAACTTTAAAGGTAATACTGCAAAGAACTGTCAATGCCAGTCGAAATAACTGGCACATCATGCTATACCCTGCTCTTTGGGCCTACCAAGCAAATGTAAAGACTGCTATCGGGTTCTCTCCCTTTCAGCTTGTGCATGGGATAGAAGCAGTTGTTCCGATTGAATGCGAGATTTCTTCATTAAAACTGGTTGTTTAATTACTACCAGATACTTCAGCACTGGAAGAACGTTTTTTGCATTTAGAGCATCTTGATGAGCAGCGCCGAGACACGCTCATAGCAAATGAAGTTCACAAAAAATGAGTCAAAGGACAATATGGCAAGTCTGTCCAACCTAGAGTGTTCCTTGAAGGAGATCTTGTTCTACTGTGGGATCAGGACAAGGAACCTCTAGGACCTGGCAAGTTCAAGTCCATGTGGCTCGGGCCTTACATAATTTCCAAAGTACTGAAGAAGGGTGCTTACGAGCTAGTAGACTACAAGGGTAATAAGCTGCCTGAGCCTAGAAATGGGCTCTACCTGAAGAAGTACTACGCCTAAGCAATTATGCTTTTTCTTGTAGCATAGCTGTATATTTTGTAGAGATAGTATTTGCTTGTGTTTGCTTAGTTAACCTCATGTGTGTCTTCATTTCATGTATCAAATGTCGAATGGACATTTCTTAGGATTTGCTGATGGCGCCAGTCGCCACACCTGATAGTTGGCTTCAGTAGCTTGGGTCATTTACTCACCAGCTGGCCAACTGGTCTCGTCGGGGGGGAGTTTGTTTGGGTCCCACTACGAACAATGTAGTTGAGTACAGTGCGGTTATAGAACTTCTCCGAGATGCCCTTGTTCACGGAATTTTGCATTTGTAGGTAAGACTTGATTCACATCTAGTTGTATTTCAGTTAACGGGTGTTTACCAAATTAGAGATCCTGTTTTGCTTCGACAATTTTTGCGAGTTAGATTATTGGAAAGACAGTTTGATTCCATTATATATCAACACATTCCAAGAAATTTAAATGCATTAGTTGACTCATTTGCAAATTATGTATTAGATTGGCATTTGTATCATACATTTCCATAAACAACATTTCACACATAAAGTTCAAACACATGCACATGTAAATAACTGATACTGTATATATATCCGATACTGTATCAAAAAATATATGAGTTTTGAATCACAAGTCATGTCATAAATTACAAAACTGGGCTCAGTGGCCTCAAAAATATACATAAAGTATCCATCTCCTATGGAGAAGGAGGGGCCTCATCATCATCTACTGCATCCTGATAACATATGACTAGCCTAGCTATCTTCTGCAACACCCTAATCCATGCTGGGGGCACCCCAACTACATCTTCCTGCATCTCAATAGGTATCTGATCCATGCGGAATTCAGGAACATCATGAGTCAACCGACTCACTTTTCTCTCTATGGTCCCTAACATAGCATCTGCTACAACAACATCAGCTGGCCTCACGAAGATGGTAGGATGTCCCTCGGGACAGACAGGCCCAATATCTGCATATGACACTTATTTAGTACTTCAAAATTCATTCATAAAAATCAAATACTTGAAAGTTTGAAAAAATTAAATAATTCTCAAAATAAAAACATACCAATAGCTCCCCAGGCTCCACCTGGAGGAAGCACCGGCTCTGGATCATGGTGGAAGTCCAATCCAGCATACGGAAACTGCTCGAATGCCAGCACCTGCCTCTCCCACCACCTCCAGAAATCATCAGTATGATAACAGAAGTGGCTTTCGCCACCACCCTGGCGGAGAAAGATGTCACCCCACTGACTCAATCTAGGCTCATGGGGGTTGATTGGAGGTAGAGGCATCCCCAAGCTAAGAATAGGTACCCTCTCAAAGAAGAAGGTACATAGAATGTTGTCGTATCCAAAGTTCTTCATACTTCTGGATTTGCAACCCGTGAGTTGAAGCTTCATATTTGCCAATAAACTAGTGCACCAATCGTACACATGTCCTTGCAAGCATCTAACACCAATATGCATGGAATTCCTCGAAGCTAGGTGTTGTGTGTCACTCCCTACCATCCAGTTTATCATACTCACAATAACCTTTAGAGGGAGGCTTTCAATGGTCGAAACAAGGATTTGGCTTCCTGATTTCTCAGCTTCAGCCACACAGTATGCATTCAAATATTTTTGCACCGATATTCCACCCACATTGCGAGAAGATCCCTTCAGGTTTACTGCATCTCCCCTCCTGGAGATTCCAGTAATAAAGTAGATATCGTCGACAGTAAGGTCCAAGGATTGTCCTCGGGTAACAAAGGAATTAGTATCTACATCCCAGTATTGAACGAGTCTTCGAAGCAATCTATTGAGTGGCCTCATGTTCACGATTCGGTAAAACTTTAACAAACCACATCTTCGAAGGGCATGGAGAGTGGCCGGGTCTTGCATTGCCACCCTATCCATATCCTCATGTTCTCTCTCCCTCCAAACAAGAACCATCCTGCCACAAAAATGTCAAACTTTAGCATCTTAACACTTTTTTCATCATTTTCAGGGGTGGGCGCTATTGTATATACCACACAGTCATGCATGGGCACTACTGTGTGTAAGCAGAGTAGTGTACACCTCCTGGTATGCCCTACTATGCCCACTGCAGAGTAGTGCACACGCTCTTCACGTTGTGAACATAGACTTAAAAGTGATTTTTTGTTAAAAATTTGACAAATAAACAATTGAAATGCAAGTTGGGATGATTTAAACTTACTTGGTGAAGGCTGAATGATGATTGGTCACTTGATTTGATCGCCACGGAGGATTGAAATTCAAGGTTTGATCCCAAATTGTTTGCCCTACAAAACCAAAATGAAATTTGAGTTCTAATTGTGAAATTACATATATGAATTTAATTTTAATTTTTACCCACTTTGGTGAAATGTCTATAGTTTTAAATTCTACCAAAATTGTTCTATTTAATCAATTAATAGTCACACATGGTACTATGCTAATTTCACCCAATCGTTCTCATTTTTTAACTAAAATTTTGTAAGATCAATCCTTTAAGACTAAATTTCTTGATGGTAGACTTGTTTAACTAGCTCATGGTTAGAATTACTTATCATTTAAGATTTTTGTCACGATCACTAATAATTTTGTTGAAGACCTAGTTTTGGTATATTATGAGTCGTGATCCTAGAAGCTGTCTTTCAAGTCATTTTAACCTCTTGTTTGGACTATTTTAAACCTAAACAAGATTGCCGAGCAAACTTGTCCTCTTCAAGCTCGTTAAAGGAATTGAAGGCTCATCCACTCAGGTATAGAATTACCCCTTTTTCGGGCCTTGGTGGATAATTTACGAAAAAGGTATACTCTTGTATGCGCTAGAAGAGTTCTTCTTCCATTGTTTTATACTTTTTTGGGGGAGACTAACTGTACGGAAAAGGACCTTTCGGAACCTTTCTTTAGGGTTTTCAGGCTCTCTAAACATGAAAACACCAAGCGAGCATTCACCTACTCGGGCTCGATGTGAAATCCACGAGAGGGTAAATAGAGGACTGTTTAAGTTTTTCAACTCTATAAACAAGAAAACACCGTCGAGCACAGACCAATCCGGGCTCGATATAAAATCCACAGATAAGTGTAAAGAGGATTGTTTAAGTTTTTCAGACTCTATAAACAGGAAAACACCGGCGAGCATTAACCTAATTGGGATCGATATTAAAATCCACGAGTAGGTGTATGGATTTATTGTTTAAGTTTTTCAGACTCCTTAAAATTGAAAACACCGACGAGTAGGAACAAACCTCCGCTCGATATTAAAATCCATAGATCAGTAATATAGAGTAATCTTCTATATCTTCTTCCAACTCTGTAAACAATGAAGAAGGTCTTGAGTCTTCCTCCCATGGGCTCGTTAAACTTTTTACGTGGTTGGATCTATTGAGTTTTCATTCTTTCTTGGACTCATTAAAACAACAAGAAAGGTATTCTTTTATCTAAAAAGAATAAGGGATGAGAAGGATGTATCATATCTTCAGTGTCAAAGGCAGTTAAGTCATTTCTATCCTTGAACACAACACCTACTTGAGTCTATCATGTCGGTTGGGTTTAGTTTTTGACCTTAGGGTGAACCTGATCTCCGAGTTCTTTACTCCCCCGATTGGTTATTCTTCCAATCATATGGAGGGTCTGCTAATGTCTCCTACATTACAGAATTATATCATTTTCCCCATTATGTTGAAAACTACCTAAGTCACTTTGTGTCGTGCTCACTGTTCAAGGATATACCCTGTGTCGGCCATTCTGCAGTTTACCTTGACCTCATGTGTCAGTCATCCTAGTGTCAATCTTGTTACATATATTACTCCATATCATCTCATACTAGTTGAGTTTCCCTCGTGTTGGATGATGGAGGATGCCTTAAGGCCTCCCTTCCAATGGACTTCTTCCCATCAACATCAACTCATTTTGCTCTAGGAATGAGGTTTAGAGTTTCGGTTAGTACCTTGGAGATTGTAGTCACCAGTGGCAATTTTCCTCGCTATTGAATTATGAGAATACATCAATGTCTCTTATTCGACAGGATCCTCATGTGTTCGACTCCAAGTCCACTTATTCACACTTGTTGTATCATACTAGGTACCTTGGGTCCCATCATCATTATCGGTGGAATCCCTCGCGTTTGTTAACGGTATACATCAAGGACCACTAATCAAACGATACCCCCCATGTTCGACCATTAACTCATTTATTCACATGGTTAGGGTTTGTACCTTGGGTTGTTTTGGATGAAGACCTTGGGATGTTGATGACATTACCTCATTATTTTATCACCCAAGTTGCGCAAGACTGAGCCTCACTTATATTCGGCTCTCCATGAGACATAGATCCAGTTTGTTGTTATGGCTATGATCTCTCAATTTGACATGGATCCACGCTTATATTTCAAGTGGCCATGCTATAAATACATCTCCTCGTTATGTATCGGAGATCATGATTGTACCACATTACACATCTATATGATGTCAAGAATGTAATTGCTTGCTGACCTTGATCTTTGTTTCAGGTGTTTCTGTGACTTGGTCCTGCGATTCCTCTCTCCTCCTCTGGTTTTGGATTATAATGTATTTCGGCCATCGTTTCCCTCTGACCTCACACATTAGGGGGCATCTATTATAGGTCAAATTTGCACTTCCCCATCCGTGATCACCTTGAGCTGTCGATCACACAAAAGGACAACCTGGATTGAAGAGCATGATGACCTCAGATGAGACTTTGACCTGACTCACCTCTCTGCAAGCTAACAAAACCCTAAAAAACATCATAATTTGGCATGGGTGCTACTCTGCTTAAGTAAACTAGCGCATATGCCCTACTCCATTATGCAATAGTAGCGCACACCTCTTGATGGGCGCTACTCCTCTTCAGTAGACTAGCGCACAACATTCAAAAAGTGGCAAACGCTTGTTGTTAAACATTGTATTCACACCCTGGGCGCTACTCCATTGTGAAATAGTAGCGCACATCTTAAAATATGATCAAAAAAATATTAATTTGACGAATGGAGATTAGTTGCAGTTGGTTTCCCAACTTCCCCAACTTCTCCTTCAACCACCTCTCGACCTAAACTGCCTACCTTGTCATATAAATACAAGGAGGATTGAAGAGAGGGGTTAGACATGAAATCCATAGAGAGACTCTTCTATATGAAAAGATTGTATTGAAGGAGGTTATGCTAGAATAACTTTGAAGTCAGAGAGGAGTAGGAGCCTAGGATCAGGTTGCATGAACATGTTGCAAAGTCAGGTATACTTTGTATCATTCATCTGTTTTTGACAATAAAAGGTTGAAACATCTTTCTCGTCCCAAATCAAATGCTTAATGGACTATGTGTTTGTTTGGATCATGTTGGTTAATGCTTGATGTTTGCATTACTTTCATTTCCATCATTATTATATTGGCCAAGATACGTTGAGAAAGGTCTTTGTGTTGCAGGTTTATCAAACAGGAGATTGACTTGAGGATCGAATGCAAGGTTGGACAAAAGCTAGGATCAAACTTCGTTCACAAGGTATGTCCTCAAGGTCTCTAATCTATTTCCATTTATAAATGCTTCTGTAATGCAATCAGTATGTTTACCTGTCACCCCCTTAAGTTGATAGTGTCTATTTCCTCACTATAGGGTAGTATTTCCCGCCAACACCTTAGTGTGCCATGTCATTTAACAACTCCTTAGTGTTCCACTATATTTGTTTTTTGAGTAATTAATGTCATTTTTAAGAATTCAAAGTTCCAATTAAAAAATGGAGGCAATGTTTCATCGATGATATCCCTCTGATCCTTGCTAGATTTGTTAGATCAAAGTCACCATGAAACTTTTCCATCAATTTATGGGGGAATACTTGCCAATCACAATGAAGAACCATTACATCATCGTTTGAATCAATCAAGAACATTCAATTTTAAATACATTTTCATATGAGGATAATCCATCCTTTTTACAAACATAGGACCATGAACATCTTATTTTCCTTCATCAAAACAACATTATCGAGGAATATCATTAAACTAGTTAGGTATTTCATTTTCCATGGATTATGTATGATTACTTCTGCATTATGACAAGTGGAAAATGGACATATGAAAGAGGTAAAGCACAAACCAGGGTCTTACATACTATGGTTTAGTAAGGATAGGGTTTATATCTTCAACGATTTTATGAGAGTGAATTCATGACCAGCTATTGGTTAGCATATTGGAACAAACTAGGGTCTTACAAACTAGGGTATATTTGTTACATATATTTGACCATATGTACATGAAGGCCCAATGAATTTTATTACACTTTAGTTATGCATTGCTTTCCATTGTACTTGATACTTTGCCATTGTTCTTAGCTTGCTAGAGTAGGAACACTTCAAGCGAACTTCATAGATGTTCATGTACGTATCGTTTGATGAAATACGGTAGCATTGATGAAATGTGTAGCATCTATTAGACTTCCTCTTAGTTTGTGAAAATTTCATAGGCTTACATTGATGATATGCGTAGCATATTACTATTATGAAAGAGGTTATTCAAACATATTTTGACTTATTTTGTTAACTTTTGTTTTTCCTTGCAACCATAATCCTGATCACTGGGTATGAACCCTTGGAGTTGACAAAAAACAAAATTTTAAATTTGATATCAAATTAGCATGCATGTGCTAAGTTCATTGAACTGTTGAAAGATATTATTATTTTTATCCATTAAGATAATGCTTTCATAACACAATGGTGAGATGTTACTTGATCAATGCAATAAATGTAAGAGAATAAATATTGTTTAAAATGTAATTATATAAATTTCAGTAGAATAATTTATCAATTTGTGGAAGAGATAAATCATCACATGCACAAGTGGAAACTCAAGAGAAAATAGGGAATATATTGTATCATGCATAATTTGATAGTCGAATGTTTGTAATACAAAATATGGCAAAGTAGCCGGCCCTCAAATGGCCTATCAATGTACATGTATCCCTAAGTACAACAATGTGTACATGTATGTCAATGTACATATATCACTATAACGCGCGCGTGTTTTGGAATCCGATCCTAACTGTTAATTGACATGGCAGGGTCGGAGTCCGCCCATGCCTAGTTCTAAGAAATGCGCATGTGTTTTCAATTTGCTAAATTCTAGCGCGTTTTGCGAATGCATGATTGCACCTAAAGGGTCCCTCAATTTCGTGCGAGGGCCCAAAAGCAATGCGATATTTCTTTAGAAATTTCATCTTTTTAAGACAATAATAGATCCATAAGCAATCAACTTATGGCCCATCTCTTCCATCAACATGGATGCTTATTGTGGAATTAAAATTTAATTATATCTTCAATTAGTCTTTTAATGTTGAGTTCAAAATTCTATTTAATGAGGCTAAGTTCAAAACTCCTTGTCCCTATTCTAGTTTGGTTTGCATTCTTGGTATGTTTCCTTGCCTTCACAAGACCAAATCTCAACAAAAATTAGATATTAGTATTACTATTTAATTTATATTTTATTTCTTATATATATATATATATATATATATGGGGATTACCTCGTGCCTACCATCTTGGCAAGTTCAAATGCAAAAAAGAACCCCACGTTGTCTCACTAAATCTACACATAGAGGGGAATTCCATAAGTTCTCAACCCAGATCAACTTCCTTTTCCAAACTCCACGTCCATTCTAGGGTTTTCCCATAGACAGTTGATAGAGACACTTATGGTTGAAAGTGTCTCACCATGAACACCTCCGACAATAGACATGGCTGGGCTTCTAGGCTAGTCGGTGGAGCAGGTGGCTAGACGACCTGCTCTGATGCAGTCATGGGGGGGGCACAAATGTAGATGCAACAACTATGGGTGCAACCACTGTAGATACATGGGAAGATAACGGAATAGTAGTTGCCACAATAGTGGCGGGAACTGGAGATGATATGGTGGAAGAGGACATTGTCTTATGGGGTGGAGGAGGATGTCATGGATGATGAACCCCTACCAGTTGTACAATAGGGGGTATTGACCGAAAAGTGCTAGGGGGGATGTTGAGGTATGGTGAATGGGAGGGTGGTCCTGAATAGAGGGAGGACGATGGATAGAAGGGAGTTTGTGGACGAAGGGGGGAAGTTGTATGGAAGAGAGGGCATGGACGAATGGGGGAGGATGGATAGAAGGGAGTTTGTGGACGAAGGGGGGAAGTTGTATGGAAGGGGAGGCATGGGCGAATGGGGGAGGATGGATAGCTAGGGGAGGTGGATGAATGGGGGAGGATGTATAGATGGGGGGGGCGTGGATGAATGGGGGAGGATGGATAGAGGGGGGAGTATGGACGGAGAGGGGAGGGTGTATGGAAGGGAGGGGGTGGATGGAGGGAGGGGTCTGGATGGAAGCGAGGGGGGCCACTCATGGGAGAGGGTGGAAACATGGGACTAAATTGGCCTGCAGCTGTTGGCGGCCCCTACATACAAATTTGTAATATCATAGTTTAGTAAACAAAAATCAAATTAAACCATAGTATATCGTAACATTTCAAATTAAAAGCGTTCTTTTAACTATACATTGTACCTGTGTATATGGTGATCTACTGACCCATGGCGGAGATGGTTGATCATCATAGTCCATGCATACCTGTGGACACCAAAACACATGCATGTTATAAACATATTAAAGAAGTAATTATTCATTCAATCAAAATATTAAAAAATATTGTACAAACTATCATCATGTATGTCATAAATATAAATACAAAAAAATAGAAATGCCATAAGTAATAAAAATATTGTGTGGGGTACTGAAAATACCTCCATGTGAGGTGCCTCAATTTCAGTTGCAGCTGCCATTGCTGCATCAAGGTTGGGAGATGTTGCGTTCTTCCATGATGGCGTTTCACCTCTAAATAGTTATACATTGAAATAATAGTTTAAGTCAAGCACAAATACTTTAAAATTACTTTAAAAATTATCAAGTGATGATTGAAAACACATTAAAAAAAGTGCTAACCTACTCCATATAGCATCCCTCCATCGGGCCAAGGAAAGTGTTCCCTCAATCGGGACAAAGATGTGGCATTGTCCCCATCGAACTAGAAGGCCCAACATGGCTACCACTGGTGATAGGTCTATCCTGACTCTGTCCTGAAGGCCCTGCACCTGCATCTCTATCAGGGTCAACCTGTCTCTCCACTGTAGTAGTTTCTACAAAGGAAGTATGTCTAAGCATTCCCCGTGCAATACTCCTCATCGCGCCCTCGATCTGATCAAGTTTGTGGGGTAACTGAGGCAGCTGGGGAGCGTTGAAATATTGTAACTTCGAATAATATTCTCTTGTATTTTATTATTGTAATTTATTTGGAGATGTTTTATTCCTTCGTCGGGATGTTTGGTCATCATAGAGTCATGAGGTAAATCCTCCTATGTAAGTCAGGGCAATAGATCCCCTAGAGTTAAATGTAATGGGGTTTTTAAGTCCCCTAGAGGTGTCGTCCCAGTCAGCATTAGTTGAGTGGTAAAGTTAGTTGAGGCCGACATGTCAAGTTGTAAAATTAAAGTAGAAGTGAGTGTATAAATAGAGAGCTAGGCTCTCTCATTTATTCATTCATTCACACACACACACACTTGTGTAATTTGCAATGGAGAGAGGGAGAGATATATCTGCAAGCAGAAGGAGCACTTTTGGGGGTTTTTGTCTTCGTACTTTTCATCATCTATATTGAGGAAGTTTTGCTTGGTTTTCTTCCCCTAGAGGGTTTCCCAGGATAAATTTGTGTCTCTTGTGTTTATGTTGTGCTTGTTATTCTTTTAGTGATCCTGTATATGCTATTGTTGTGAAATTGAATCGAACACTGATGTTATCTATATTATCATATTGAATCTTAACATGGTATCAAAGCTAGTCTGAAAGAAGGAAATGCAGGGCATTTACAACACTTGTTTCACTTGCGACAATTTAAAAGCTAGGGCTTTGTATAGCAAAACCTAGTCATCTTGGAATTTTTGCTATAAATCACTTTTGGCGAATGTTTAGGATCTGAAACTTGGAAAGGTCTAATATGAAATGTTCATGTACCTTGTGTCTGAGTTTAAGCCTCATATTCATTGTACTTTGTGAGATGTGATCCGTACAAGTTAGGGTTTCTTCCTCTTCCAGAATGAAGCCCTAAACAGGTGACCTAGGGAAAAAGGTCATATATTGGTATAGGAAGCTCCAAATGGAATTTTGTAAAACGTGACAGTTAGGGAACGGACTGTAGTTTCACAGGTCCAAGTATCAGATTCCTAAGTTGAAACAGTGACATGTGGCACACTGTACAAGTTCACTATGTTGTTTCAAACCATAAACATGTCATGTTGGGAAACTTAGCATATATCTCTCATGGAGAATCCAATGAAGCTAAAATATGTGGGGTTGGAAATATGACAGGTCATGCTACCAGAGGCGGAAGTTTCAGACCATGAGGATCCTAAATTTCATAGATACACCATAAACAATAAGGAACATATGAAATAGCTCAACGGAGGAAATCAAAGAAGAGGAGGAAGAAGCTCTCACTTAGTTTTTTCAGTTTTTTAAGATATGGAAGGACCTAATACAATGCTAGAGACACCTGATGCAACATTGGAAACTTTGAAAATGGATTTGGAATCCATTCATCATATATATTAATCTTCCATCAAATGTTGCGGGAGGAAGGAGATTGAAAATTAGTTTTTTTCAGGTTCTACAAGTAAGAAGAAACCCTAGCAAAGTTGGGAGACTCATAGGTAATAAATGAAGGAGGTTTAAATGGAATTGGTATTCTATCATCCTATAACCATGAATCTATATACTATGTTTACAAGTGATCTACCTTGGACGACTAGGGTTTTACCCTTATAGAGAAGACTACAAACAATCTCGATAGGTATGACTTGAGGAGATGCAGGTATGTTTTGAAATCTATTTTATTTATCTGATGATTAAGTTCATGATATGTTTGTATTCATAATATTGAGGTTAATACAATCATGATTAATTTTATATTTGTCTGATCACCTTAGTAAAAGTATGAATACATGTGAATGATAAAAGACATTCATTGATTAAGGGTTGTGACACTTATGATTGTACTAATGCACTTGTGGTGTTGTATGAGGATGATGTTGTATGCTAACATGAAAGGTACATGAAGAAAGAGAAATCAAGTTCTAGATCAAGAATATATGACCATGATGACATGAAGACAAAGACTCATCTATAGTCTTTGATCACATAGAATCTATACTTATGAGGATGGATAGAATTTCAAGGACATATAATCATGATGCTATCATAAAGGGAAAACATAGATCAAGAGGAAGGAAACCACAAAAACATAAAAGATAAGTATTTGAGTTGTTATTTGAATTACTTATTGAATCTCTGAATAGTTAATGATATTTCTCGTAATAATTGTATGCATATTTGTATTCCTAGATCAGGAAATATATCATGCATAGTGTAAGAATTCATATAGCATTGAACAATATACTACTAATATGCATATGATGGGTAAGTTGGAAAAACATTCCATTGTTGCTTGTCTAGAATGAAACCTCTTTGCTAACATGCTGGGATCTATGCACGCTCTTTATAGTATGTTCTGGTAGATATTGAAAACATCTAGATAGCCACTGTATGCATACAGGATATGGAAAAGTGTTGTGCCAAAGTATTGGTCAAGATAGTTGCATAACTATGTGAATCATATCAGTATGCTTTATAGGTTATCATTGAAATGTCAACATGATTTGATGATTATTAAGTGTTACTAATCATGTAATTGAAATAATAGTTGTAGCTGCCAATGCTGCATCAAGGTTGGGAGATGCTGCGTTCTTCCATGATGGTGTTTTAGCTCTAAATAGTTGTACATTGAAATAATAGTTTAACTCAAGCACAAATACTTTAAAATTACTTTAAAAATTATCAAGTGATGATTGAAAACACATTAAAAAAAGTGCTAACCTGCTCCATATAGCATCCCTCCATCGGGCCAGGGAAAGTGTTCCCTCAATCGGGACAAAGATGTGGCATTGTCCCCATCAAACAAGAAGGCCCAACATGGCTACCACTGGTGACAAGTCTATCCTAACTCTGTCCTGAAGGCCGCGCACCTGCATCTCTATCAGGGTCAGCCTATCTCTCCATTGTAGTAGTTGCTACAAAGGAAGTATGTCTAAGCGTTCCCTGTGCAATACTCCTCATCGGCCTCTCAATCTGATCAAGTTTGTGGGGTAACTGAGGCGGCTGGGGAGTGTTGAAATATTGTAACTTCGAAGAATATTCTATTGTATTTTATTATTGTAATTTATTGAGAGAAGTTTTATTCCTCCGTCGGGATGTTTGGTCATCATAGAGTCATGAGGTAAATCCTCCTATGTAATTCAGGGCAATAGATACCCTAGAGTTAAATGTAATGGGTTTTTTAAGTCCCCTAGAGGTGTCATCCCAGTCAGCATTAGTTGAGTGGTAAATTTAGTTGAGGTCGACATGTCAAGTTGTAAAATTAAAGTAGAAGTGAGTGTATAAATAGAGAGCTAGGATCTCTCATTTATTCATTCATTCACACACACACTCACTTGTGTAATTCGCAATGGAGAGAGGGAGAGATATATCTACAAGCAGAAGGATCACTTTTGGGGGTTTTTGTCTTCATACTTTTCATCATCTATATTGAGGAATTTTTGCTTGGTTTTCTTCCCCTAAAGGGTTTCCCAGGATAAATTTATGTCTCTTGTGTTTATGTTGTGCTTGTTATTCTTTTAGTGATCCTGTATATGCTATTGTTGTGAAATTGAATCGAACACTGATGTTATCTATATTATCATATTGAATCTTAACATGGTATCAAAGCTAGTCTGAAAGAAGGAAATTCATGGCATGTACGACACTTGTTTCACTTGCGACAATTTAAAAGCTAGGGCTTTGTATAGCAAAACCTAGTCATCTTGGAATTTTTGCTATAAATCACTTTTGGCGAATGTTCAGGATCTGAAACTTGCAAAAGGTCTAATATGAAATGTTCATGTACCTTGTGTCCGAGTTTAAGTCTCATATTCATTGTACTTTGTGAGATGTGATCCGTACAAGTTAGGGTTTCTTCCTCTTCCAGAATGCATCCCTAAACAGGTGACCTAGGGAAAAAGGTCATATATCGGTATAGGAAGCTCCAACTGCAATTCCGTAAAATGTGATAATTAGGAAATAGACTGTAGTTTCACAGGTCCAAGTATCAGATTCATAAGTTGAAACAGTGACATGTGGCACGCCGTACAAGTTCACTATGTTGTTTCATACCATAAACATGTCATGTTGGGAAACTTAGCATATATCTCTCATGGAGAATCCAATGAAGCTAAAATATGTGGGGTTGGAAATATGATAGGTCATGCTACTAGAGGCAGAAGTTTCAGACCATCAAGATCCTAAATTTCATAGATAAACCATAAACAATAAGGAGCATATGAAATAGCTCAACAGAGGAAATCAAAGAAGAGTAGGAAGAAGCTCTCACTTAATTTTTTCAGTTTTTTAAGGTATGGAAGGACCTAATACAATGCTAGAGACACCTGATGCAACATTGGAAACTTTGAAAATGGATTTGGAATCCATTCATCACATATATTAATCTTCCATCAAATGTTGCGGGAGGAAGGAGATTGAAAATTAGTTTTTTTCAGGTTCTACATGTAAGAAGAAACCCTAGCAAAGTTGGGAGACTCATAGGGAATAAATGAAGGAGGTTTAAATGGAATTGGTATTCTATCATCCTATAACCACGAATCTATATACTATGTTTACAAGTGATCTACCTTGGACGACTAGGGTTTTACCCTTATAGAGAAGACTACAAGCAATCTCGACAGGTATGACTTGAGGAGATATAGGTATGTTTTGAAATATATTTTATTTATCTGATGATTAAGTTCATGATATGTTTGTATTCATATTATTGAGGTTGGTACAATCATGATTAATTTTATATTTGTCTGATCACCTTAGTAAAAGTAAGAATACATGTGAATGATAAAAGACATTCATTGATTAAGGGTTATGACACTTATGATTGTACTAATACACTTGTGGTGTTGTATGAGGATGATGTTGTATGCTAACATGAAAGGTACATGAAGAAAGAGAAATCAAGTTCTAGATCAAGAATATATGACCATGATGACATGAAGACAAAGACTCATCTATAGTCTTTGATCACATAGAATCTATACTTACGAGGATGGATAGAAGTTCAAGGACATATAATCATGATGCTATCATAAAGGGAAAATATAGATCTAGAGGAAGGAAACCACAAAAGCATAAAAGATAAGTATTTGAGTTGTTATTTGAATTACTTGTTGAATCTCTGAATAGTTAATGATATTTCTCGTAATAATTGTATGCATATTTGTATTCCTAGATCAAGAAATATATCATGCATAGTGTAAGAATTCATATAGCATTGAACAATATACTACTAATATGCAT
The DNA here is from genome assembly GCA_027924585.1 of Larix kaempferi. Classification (NCBI taxonomy): domain Eukaryota; kingdom Viridiplantae; phylum Streptophyta; class Pinopsida; order Pinales; family Pinaceae; genus Larix; species Larix kaempferi. The sequence goes on from BSBM01000887.1 coordinate 24,471,807, forward strand.
ATGATGGGTAAGTTGGAAAAACATTGATGTCAGTTGATGTCAGTTCTATTTGACCTGGATTTGGATACCACAGTGAATATTCTATTGTATTTTATTATTGTAATTTATTCAGAGATTTTTTATTCCTCTGTTGGGATGTTTGGTCATCATAGAGTCATGAGGTAAATCCTCCCATGTAATTCGGGGAAATAGATCCCCTAGAGTCAAATGTAATGGGGTTTTTAAGTCCCCTAGAGGAGTCGTCCCAGTCAGCATTAGTTGAGTGGTAAAGTTAGTTGAGGCCAACATGTCAAGTTGTAAAATTAAAGTAGAAGTGAATGTATAAATAGAGAGCTAGGATCTCTCATTTATTCATTCATTCACACACACACTCACTTGTGTAATTCGCAATGGAGAGATGGAGAGAGATATCTGCAAGGAGAAGGAGCACTTGTTTGGGGTTTTGTCTTCGTACTTTTGATCATTTATATTGAGGAAGTTTTGCTGGGTTTTCTTCCACTAGAGGGTTTCCCAGGATAAATTTGTGTCTCTTGTGTTTATGATGTGCTTGTTAGTCTTTCAGTGATCTTGTATATGCTATTGTTGTGAAATTGAATTGAACACTGATGTTATCTATCTTATCATATTGAATCTTAACAGGGAGAGGGGTTGGGCTCACACCTAGGAGCTGGTGGCCCTCTCAATGGGTTCCTCCTAGCAACAGGTCAATCTTGGGTAGAGCCACGCCCAACACTCTGGAACTCGGTTATGTAAAAATAGTTGACATATAAACCGAGCGCAAAATCGACCCACATTTACCGAAGGAAGTATTGTGGAACCTCCCTATTATTGTAGGGAGATTTATCGTAAACCATGAACCACCTATGCATCCAATTGTCCCTCCATGGTTGGAAATGACACCAATCCATGCATATACGTGTCTTTCTAATCCCCAATGGTTGTTGTGTTCTTCGATCGGTGAACATACTATACAATTGGGCCTTTGTAATATTCAAATCTTTTATTTCCTTCTTGGAAATGCCTATGGAATAATACTCCTGCATCCTAGCTCTATATTCAGTCATGTAAGTCAATTGGCAATGTGCATGGATGAGGGAGTCAATTGAGCTCTCAATTAAGGTGGCAAGGGACACTCGAGATGGTTCCCCTGTGTTTTTTAGATCTCGAGTGTGCACTCTCATTTCATTTACATAATGGTTAAAGTCATCTTGGTCAAAATTTGGTTGGGGGTTTTGATTTTCTTGGGGATTTGGATTTTTTTTAGGGTTTTCACTGGTTCCAAGATTAGTGTTTTCTTGTGTTCCACCAGACTCCATGTTAACATTTTTTTCATTCATTGTGTGGGTTTCCACTCTGCAATTGAAAAATTCTCTATTATTTTAATACTTTGGGAATTATTACAAATTTAATAAACAAAAAACAATGAATAAAATGACAAAAACAATGAATAAAATGACAAACACAATGAATAAAATGACAAACAACATGGAATTTACCTATCCAATGTAATTGGTGGATGGATGAAGATGGTTTTTTAGTGGAAATGGTGAACTTGGTTGGTTGTAGATCTGCGCATGCAATGGTTGATTCACGCTCAGCCGGAATGGAAACAATGAAAACAAATCTGGTTTTTTTTATTACCTTAACAAGGGCGTGTGTGTGCATTTGTGCGCGCACGCACCCCGGTTTGGTATCGAACTTAATGGTGCGTGTGCAGTACCTTAGGTACGTGCACGGGTTTGTTTTTTACCGCTAGCACGGTCTGGTTGCAACAATTTTGGAGAGCAACTTTGTGCACTCACCCTATAATATAAAAAATAATATAGATTATTTATAATGCCTCTCTAAAAATCTAAAGAGATTCAAAAGAAACAGTCCACATTTTTCTATTAATGTTTAAGATTTGATATTAAGAATTTTCTAAAAAAATAAAATATATGTAATACCAAAGTATACAAAGCATTGATAAATAATTATATTATAGAAAGTTGATAAATAATTATATTATAGAAAGTTGTGTGGAATAGTTTTTAAGTTTTCCACTTTTGCATTTAATGTAAATTGATAAACATCAATTTATATCTGTTTTAAATTTATATTTATATATTTGAAGAATTTTTAAAAAAATGCAAACTTAAAAATGTTAAGAAAAATATTATAAATATTTAAAATAATTATTTTTAAATCTAACACAAGAAATTAACTTAAATTTATATAGATATGTAAAAATTAAATTAAAATGTTTTTTTTATTGATAAAATTCATAACACTAACTAAAATTAATATGAATAATCTATAATTAATATTTACTTATATATATGATGATGATTATTATTAATGTCTACTCAGAAGGTTATTATCTAGTTTACTTTAAACTTTTGTTCCTATGCTAAAAAACTTGATAAGATATTTCTATATATATAATTCAATTTTATAATGTGAGACAATGAAATCATGAAAATGATCTAAAATAGAATTATATATTTTTATATTAATTTATTTAATTTTCAATATGATTCATTAACATAACATATTGAGATGAGATTTGAATTTTATTTTAGGTTATATTTTTTAACTTTTGTTCGAGAGAATTTAGAAGAATGTGAGAATTGAGGTTATTCAAACATATTTTGACTTATTTTGTTAACTTTTGTTTTTCCTTGCAACCATAATCTTGATCACTGGGTATGAACCCTTGGAGTTGACAAAAAACAAAATTTTAAATTAGATATCAAATTAGCATGCATGTGCTAAGTTCATTGAACTGTTGAAAGATATTATTATTTTTTTTCCATTAAGATAATGCTTTCATAACACAATGGTGAGATGTTACTTGATCAATGCAATAAATGTAAGAGAATAAATATTGTTTAAAATGTAATTATATAAATTTCAGTAGAATAATTTATCAATTTGTGGAAGAGATAAATCATCGCAAGCACAAGTGGAAACTCAAGAGAAAATATGGAATATATTGTATCATGCATAATTTGATAGTCGAATGTTTGTAATACATAATATGGCAAAGTAGCCGGCCCTCAAATGGCCTATCAATGTACATGTATCCCTAAGTACAACAATGTGTACATGTATGTCAATGTACATATATCACTATACCGTGTGCGTGTTTTGGAATCCTATCCTAACTGTTAATTGACATGGCAGGGTCGGAGTCTGCCCATGCCTAGTTCTAAGAAACGCGCATGCGTTTTCAATTTGCTAAATTCTAGCGTGTTTTGCGAATGCATGATTGCACCTAAAGGGTCCCTCAACTTCGTGCGAGGGCCCAAAAGCAATGCGATATTTCTTTAGAAATTTCATCTTTTAAAGACAATAATAGATCCATAAGCAATCAACTTATGGCCCATCTCTTCCATTAACATGGATGCTTATTGTGAAATTAAAATTTAATTATATCTTCAATTAGTCTTTTAATGTTGAGTTCAAAATTCTATTTAATGAGGTTAAGTTCAAAACTTCTTGTCCCTATTCTAGTTTGGTTTGCAATTTTGGTCTGTTTCCTTGCCTTCATAAGACCAAATCTCAACAAAAATTAGATATTAGTATTACTATTTAATTTATATTTTATTTCTTATATATATATGGGGATTACCTTGTTCCTACCATCTTGGCAAGTTCAAATGCAAAAAAGAACCCCATGTTGTCTCACTGAATCTACACATAGAGGGGAATTCCATAAGTTCTTGACCCAGATCAACTCCTTTTTCCGAACTCCGCGTCCATTCTAGGGTTTTCCCATAGACACTTGATAGAGACACTTCTGGTTGAAAGTGTCTCACCGTGAACACCTTTGACAATAGACATGGCTGCGCTTCTTGGCTAGTAGGTGGAGAAGGTGGCTGGACGACTTGCTTTGATGCAGTCATGGGGGGGGGACGCAAATGTAGATGCAGCAACTATGGGTGCAACCATTGTAGATACATGGGAAGATAACGGAATAGTAGTTGCCACAATAGTGGCAGGAAATAGAGATGATATGGTGGAAGAGGACATGGTGTTATGGGGTGGAGGAGGATGTCGTGGACAATGAACCCCTACCAGCTGTACAATAGGGGGTATTGACCGAAAAGGGATAGGGGGGATGTTGAGGTATGGTGAATGGGACGGTGGTCCTGAATAGAGGGAGGACGATGGATAGAAGGGAGTTTGTGGACCAAGGGGGGAAGTTGTATGGAAGGGGGGGCATGGACGAATGGGGGAGGATGGATAGAAGGGAGTTTGTGGACGAAGGGGGGAAGCTATATGGAAGGGGGGGCATGGGAAAATGGGGGAGGATGGATAGCCAAGGGAGGTGGATGAATGGGGGAGGATGTATAGATGGGGGGGCTTGGATGAATGGGGGAGGATGGACAGAGGGGGGAGTATGGATGGAGAGGGGAAGGTGTATGGAAGGGAGGGGGTGGATGGAGGGAGGGGTCTGGATGGAAGCGAGGGGGGCCACTCATGGGAGAGGGTGGAAACATGGGACTAAATTGGCCTACAGCTGTTGGCGGCCCTACATACAAATTTGTAATATCATAGTTTAGTAAACAAGAATCAAATTAAACCATAGTATATTGTAACATTTCAAATTAAAAGCGTTCTTTTAACTACACATTGTACCTTTGTATATGGTGATCTACTAACTCGTGGCAGAGATGGTTGATCATCATAGTCCGTGCATACCTGTGGACACCAAAACACATGCATGTTATAAACATATTAAAGAAGTAATTATTCATTCAATCAAAATATTAAAAAATATTGTACAAACTATCATCATGTATGTCATAAATATAAATACATAAAAATAGAAATGCCATAAGTAATAAAAATATTGTGTGGGGTACTGAAAATACCTCCATGTGAGGTGCCTCAATTTCAGTTGCAGCTGCCATTGCTGCATCAAGGTTAAGGGATGCTGCATTCGTCCATGATGGCGTTTCAGCTCTAAATAGTTGTACATTGAAATAATAGTTTAAGTCAAGCACAAATACTTTAAAATTACTTTAAAAATTATCAAGTGATGATTGAAAACACATTAAAAAAAGTGTTAACCTGCTCCATATAGCATCCCTCCATCGGGCCAGGGAAAGTGTTCCCTCAATCAGGACAAAGATGTGGCATTGTCCCCGTCGAACTAGAGGCCCAACATGGCTACCACTAGTGATAGCTCTATCCTGACTCTGTCCTGAAGGCCCTGCACCTACATCTCTATCAGGGTCAGCTTGTCTCTCCACTGTAGTAGTTGCTACAAAGGAAGTATGTCTAAGCATTCCCTATGCAATACTCCTCTTCGCGCCCTCGATCTGATCAAGTTTGTGGAGTAACTAAGGCGACTGGGGAGTGTTGAAATATTGTAACTTCGAACAATATTCTATTGTATTTTATTATTCTAATTTATTCGGAGATGTTTTATTCCTCTGTCGGGATGTTTGGTCATCATAGAGTCATGAGGTAAATCCTCCTATATAAGTCAGGGCAATAGATCCCCTAGAGTTAAATGTAATGGGGTTTTTAAGTCCCCTAGAGGTGTCATCCCAATCAGCATTAGTTGAGTGGTAAAGTTAGTTGAGGCTGACATGTAAAGTTGTAAAATTAAAGTAGAAGTGAGTGTATAAATAGAGAGCTAGGCTCTCTCATTTATTCATTCATTCACACACACACTCACTTGTGTAATTCGTAACGGAGAGAGGGAGAGATATATATGCAAGCAGAAGGAGCACTTTTTGGGGTTTTTGTCTTTGTACTTTTCATCATCTATATTGAGGAAGTTTTGCTTGGTTTTCTTCCCCTAGAGGGTTTCCCAGGATAAATTTGTGTCTCTTGTGTTTATGTTGTGCTTGTTATTCTTTTAGTGATCCTGTATATGTTGTTGTTGTGAAATTGAATCGAACACTGATGTTATCTATATTATCATATTGAATATTCACATGGTATCAAAGCTAGTCTTAAAGAAGGAAATGCATGGCATTTACGACACTTGTTTCACTTGCGACAATTTAAAAGCTAGGGCTTTGTATAGCAAAACCTAGTCATCTTGGAATTTTTGCTATAAATCACTTTTTGCGAATGTTCAGGATCTGAAACTTGGAAAGGTCTAATATGAAATGTTCATGTACCTTGTGTCCAAGTTTAAGCCTCATATTCATTGTACTTTGTGAGATGTGATCCGTACAAGTTAGGGTTTCTTCCTCTTCCAGAATGCAGCCCTAAACAGGTGACCTAGGGAAAAAGGTCATATATCGGTATATGAAGCTCCAAATGGAATTTCGTAAAACGTGACAGTTAGGGAACAGATTGTAGTTTCACAGGTCCAAGTATCAAATTCCTAAGTTGAAACAGTGACATGTGGCACGCCGTACAATTCACTATGTTGTTTCATACCATAAACATGTCATGTTGGGAAACTTAGCATATATCTCTAATGGAGAATCCAATGAAGCTAAAATATGTGGGGTTGGAAATATGACAGGTCATGCTACCAGAGGCGGAAGTTTCAGACCATGAGGATCCTAAATTTCATAGATACACCATAAACAATAAGGAACATATGAAATAGCTGAACAGAGGAAATCAAAGAAGAGGAGGAAGAAGCTCTCACTTAGTTTTTTCAGTTTTTTAAGGTATGGAAGGACCTAATACAATGCTAGAGACACTTGATGCAACATTGGAAACTTTGAAAATGGATTTGGAATCCAATCATCACATATATTAATCTTCCATCAAATGTTGCGGGAGGAAGGAGATTGAAAATTAGTTTTTTTCAGGTTCTACAAGTAAGAAGAAACCCTAGCAAAGTTGGGAGACTCATAGGGAATAAATGAAGGAGGTTTAAATGGAATTGGTATTCTATCATCCTATAACCACGAATCTATATACTATGTTTACAAGTGATCTACCTTGGATGACTAGGGTTTTACCCTTATAGAGAAGACTACAAGCAATCTCGACAGGTATGACTTGCAGAGATGTAGGTATGTTTTGAAATCTATTTTATTTATCTGATAATTAAGTTCATGATATGTTTGTATTCATATTATTGAGGTTAGTACAATCATGATTAATTTTATATTTGTATGATCACCTTAGTAAAAGTATGAATACATGTGAATGATAAAAGACATTCATTGATTAAGGGTTATGACACTTACGGTTGTACTAATGCACTTGTGGTGTTGTATGAGGATGATGTTGTATGCTAACATGAAAGGTACATGAAGAAAGAGAAATCAAGTTCTAGATCAAGAATATATGACCATGATGACATGAAGACAAAGACTCATCTATAGTCTTTGATCACATAGAATCTATACTTACGAGGATGGATAGAAGTTCAAGGACATATAATCATGATGCTATCATAAAGGGAAAATATAGATGAAGAGGAAGGAAACCACACAAACATAAAAGATAAGTATTTGATTTGTTATTTGAATTACTTATTGAATCTCTGAATAGTTAATGATATTTCTCGTAATAATTGTATGCATATTTGTATTCCTAGATCAGGAAATATATCATGCACAGTGTAAGAATTCATATAGCATTGAACAATATACTACTAATATGCATATGATGGGTAAGTTGGAAAAACATTCCATTGTTGCTTGTCTAGAATGAAACCTCTTTGCTAACATGCTGGGATCTGTGCATGCTCTTGATAGTATGTTCTAGTAGATATTGACGGCATCTAGATAGCCACTGTATGCATACAGGATATGGAAAAGTGTTGTGCCAAATTATTGGTCAAGATAGTTGCATAACTATGTGAATCATATCAGTATGCATAATAGGTTATGATTGAAATGTCAACATGATTGGATGATTATTAAGTGTTACTAATCATGTAATTGAATTTGATTTGTAGGAAAGATCGTGCGCTATGATCTGCAAAAGAAGGATGATGAACACTTGTTCCAAAGAACAAGTGACGACTTTTCAAAAAGAAGACTTATAAATCAAACATACTATAGAAGTACAAAGGAAGGCTCGTGGCTAAAGGATTCTCTTAGAAAGAATCATGACGAGATGTTTTCTCCAGTGGCTAGACACACTTCCTGAGATAGATTACACCCATGGATGACAAGACCGTTCTCTTGAATGGTGTAATTGAAGAAGAAGTGCATATCAAACAAACTTCCAGTATTCGATAAAGAATCACATGATTGAAGAAGGCTTTGTACGGGTTCAACATGTACCCAGGATCGATAGTCATTTTATGAGCTTGATGATCACCACAAGTGATGCGGATTTCAACCTTTGTTACAAGGTTGAAGATGGTTTTTATATACAGATGACATGCTTCTCTTAGATGGATGCAAGAAGGAACTCACCATAGAGTTCGAGTGATCTTGAGGCTCATATCAGTAGACCCATTTGACGAGAGATGGCACAGATAGATATGCAGAAGATCACTCAATGCAGAGTGTGAATGATGTTCAGTCACAGAGGGAGGACAATACTCAGATGTAGAAAACTCCACTTCAGAGGGAGTAGATCTCAGAGTTAAAGAATATTGGCATGATTCTTGTGATTAGATATGTGGCTGAGATCAGATGAGATTTTTCCTTAGCCAAGGAAAATGTGAAGTAGAGATCTGGGATGATGGACAGTGGTTTCTACAGTTTACAGACATATGACTGGTTCATTGATATATTTTACGAATACCAGGCCAGATATATGCTTTGTTGTGAACACCCTGAGTCAGTATCTAGTTGAGCCTAGACGTGTTCACCCGGTAGCTGCAAAGCATGTGATGAGGTACCTGAAAGGTAGGATAGACTTTGTTCTATACTATGTTGGAGATCATGACTACAGATTGTATGGTTATACAAATGCAGATTGGGCCGGAAGTGTCTCAGACAGAAAGAGCACCTCAGGTGGATGTTATTGTCTAGGATCCGCCAAGATCTCATGGTTTACCAGGAAGCAGTCTAGTGTTTCTCTCAGCACAAGCTGAAGCAAAGTATATAACAGCTTGTTCTACTAAGTTGTGAAGCCATATGGCTCTGAAAGTTGATGTCGTTTCTATTTGACCTAGAGTTGGATACCACGGTGATTTTATGTGACAACTAGAGTTGTATAAATATGATGGAGAACCCAACGTTCCATGACAAGTCAAAGCACATAGAAATACGGTATTTTTACATATGAGATATGGTACATAAGGGAGCTATAAAGCTCTAGTATGTGAGCACTGATGAGCAAGTTGCTGATGTATTGACTAAGCCTCTGTCTCGAGTGAAGTTTGAGTACTTTCGTGACGATATTGGTGTGGTTCGAAAGGACCTTCCTCGAAAGGGGGAGCAATGATGATGATGTTGCAGTGAGATTGTATCATCCCTGGACACATGGCCTAAAGGGATCCATAGACTCTTGTCTCTAAGAATCTGATGATGATGATGTTGTAGTGGGATTTTATCATCCCTGGACACATGGCCTAAAGGGATACGTATACTCTTGTCTCTGAGAATGTGATGATGATGATGTTGCAGTGGGATTGTATCATCCCTGGACACATGGCCTAAAGGGATTCGTAGACTCTTGTCTCTGAGAATGTGATGATGATGTTGTTGTAAATCCTAGATTTGATTTAGGTCACATCTAGTATGAAAAAGGACTGGCACTGTGGTTGTAAACCCTAGATTTGATCTAGGTAACATCCAGTATGAAAAAGGACTAGCTCTATGGTGGTAAATCCTAGATTTGATCTAGGTCACATCCAATATGAAAAAGGACTAGCTCTATGGTGGCAAATCCTAGATTTGATCTAGGCCATATCCAATATGAAAAAGGACTAGCTCTGTGGTGGTAAATCCTAGATTTGATCTAGGCCACATCTAGTATGAAAAAGGATTGACTCTGTGGTGGTAAATCCTAGATTTTATCTAGGTCACATCCAGTATGAAAAAGGACTGGCACTGTGGTTGGGATTGCATCATCCCTGAACATTAGTTCATAATGGATCCGGAGACTTTGTCTTTGTGAAGTTGGGATTGTATCATCCCTGGACACTAGTTCAGAATAGATTCGGAGACTTTGTCTTTGTGAGGTTGGGATTGTATCATCCCTGGACATTAGTTCATAATGAATCTGAAGAATTTGTCTTCGTGATGTTGGGATTGTATCATCCCTAGACATTAGTTCAGAATGGATTTGGAGACTCTGTCTTCGAGAGGATAGGATTGTATAATCCTTGGACTTATGTCCTAAAGTGAAAGGGATTGATCATCTCGTAAGTGGATCATGTGTGCTGTAGGTTATGTTGTTGCGGAAAAAGATGTTGATCACGTTGATCGAAAGATCGATATGATGTTGCTGTAGACGATCGAGAGATCGAGTGCTATAGAAGAAGATGTTGATGATGTTGTTGATCGAGAGATCAAGGGCTTTTGTAGACGATCGAGCGATTGAGTGTTGCAGAAGATGAAGACTCGGTGTTGTAGAAGATGATGCTCTAGTACTGAAGATGTTTCAAGATATTGAAGATGTTCCAATTGTTGATGTTGTTGAAGAAAACGTCCAATGATTTATAGATGTATCACCTTGATGGTGTTGATGATGCTCTCTCTCCTTGATACTTCAGTTTATGTTGTTATAGTCAGAAGAATACCCTTCTCATTAAGGGAGAGTGTTGAAATATTGTAACTTCGAAGAATATTCTATTGTAATTTATTCGGAGAATTTTTATTCCTCTGTCGAGATGTTTGGTCATCATAGAGTCATGAGGTAAATCCTCCCATGTAATTCGGGGAAATAGATCCCCTAAAGTCAAATGTAATGGAGTTTTTAAGTCCCCTAGACGAGTCATCCCAGTCAGTATTAGTTGAGTGGTAAAGTTAGTTGAGGCCAACATGTCAAGTTGTAAAATTAAAGTAGAAGTGAATGTATAAATAGAGAGCTAGGCTCTCTCATTTATTCATTCATTCACACACATACTTACTTGTGTAATTCACAATGGAGAGAGGGAAAGAGATATCTGCAAGGAGAAGGAGCACTTGCTTGGGGTTTTGTCTTCGTACTTTTGATCATCTATATTGTGGAAGTTTTGCTGGGTTTTCTTCCACTAGAGGGTTTCCCAGGATAAATTTGTGTCTCTTGTGTTTATGCTGTGCTTGTTATTCTTTCAGTGATCTTGTATATGCTATTGTTGTGAAATTGAATTGAACACTGATGTTATCTATCTTATCATATTGAATCTTAACAGGGAGAGGGGTTGGGCTCATGCCTAGGAGCTGGTGGCCCTCTCAATTGGTTCCTCCTAGCAACAAGTCGATCTTGGGCAGAGCCACGCCCAACACCCTGGAACTCGGTTATGTCAAAATAGTTGACATGTAAACCGAGCGCAAAATCAACCCACATTTGCCGAAGGAAGTATTGTGGAACCTCCCTATTATTGCAGGGAGGTTTATCGTAAGCCATGAACCACCTATGCATCCAATTGTCCCTCCATGGTTGGAAATGACACCAATCCATGCATATACGTGTCTTTCTAATCTCCAGTGGTTGTTGTGTTCTTCGATCAGTGAACATACTATACAATTGGGCCTTTGTAATATTCAAATCTTTTATTTCCTTCTTGGAAATGCCTGTGGAATAATACTCCTGCATCCTAGCTCTATATTCAGTCATGTAAGTCAATTGGCGATGTGCATGGATGAGGGAGTCAATTGACCTCTCAATTAAGGTGGCAAGGGACACTTGAGATGGTTCCCCTGTGTTTTTTAGATCTCGAGTGTGCACTCTCATTTCATTTACATAATGGTTAAAGTCATCTTGGTCAAAATTTGGTTGGGGGTTTTGATTTTCTTGGGGATTTGGATTTTTTTTAGGGTTTTCACTGGTTCCAAGATTAGTGTTTTCTTGTGTTCCACCGGACGCCATGTTAACATTTTTTTCATTCATTGTGTGGGTTTACACTCTGCAATTGAAAATTTCTCTATTATTTTAATACTTTGGGAATTATTACAAATTTAATAAACAAAAAACAATGAATAAAATGACAAAAACAATGAATAAAATGACAAACACAATGAATAAAATGACAAACAACATGGAATTTACCTATCCAATGTAATTGGTGGATGGATGAAGATGGTTTTCTAGTGGAAATGGTGAACTTGGTTGGTTGTAGATCTGCGCACGGAATGGTTGATTCACACTCATCCGAAATGGAAACAATGAAAACAAATATGTTTTTTTTTATTACCTTAACAAGGGTGCGTGTGCGCATTTGTGCGCGCACGCACCCCGGTTTGGTACCAAACCTAATGACGCGTGTGCACCACCTTAGGTGCGTACACGGGTTTGTTTTTTACTGCTAGCACGGTCTTGTTGCAACAATTTTGGAGAGAACTTTGTATACTCACCCTAGAATATAAAAAATAATATAAATTATTTATAATGTCTCTCTAAAGATCTAAAGAGATTCAAAAGAAACAGTCCACATTTTTCTATTAGTATTTAAGATTTAATATTAAGAATTTTCCAAAAAAATAAAATATATGTAATATCAAAGTATACAAAGCATTGATAAATAATTATATTATAGAAAGTTGATAAATAATTATATTATAGAAAGTTGATAAATAATTATATTATAGAAAGTTGTGTGGAATAGTTTTTAAGTTTTCCACTTTTGCATTTAATGTAAATTGATAAACATCAATTTATATATGTTTTAAATTTATATTTATATATTTGAAGAATTTAAAAAAAAATGCAGACTTAAAAATGTTAAAAAAAATATTATAAATATTTAAATTAATTATTTTTAAATTTAATATAAGAAATTAACTTAAATTTATATAGATATGTAAAAATTAAATTAAAATGTTTTTTTTCTATTCATAACATTAACTAAAATTAATATGAACAATCTATAATTAATATTTACTTATATATATGATGATGATTATTATTAATGTCTACTCAGAAGATTATTATCTGGTTTACTTTAAACTTTTGTTCCTATGCTAAAAAACTTGATAAGATATTTCTATATATATAATTCAATTTTATAAATGTGACACAATGAAATCATGAAAATGATCTAAAATAGAATTATATATTTTTATATTAATTTATTTAATTTTCAATATGCTTTGAGATTTGAATTTTATTTTAGGTCATATTTTTTTAACTTTTGTTCCAGAAAATTTAGAAGAATGTGAGAATTGCTATTAAGATTGTATAATTTAGATGCCTTAAAAGTGTTTGAAAATATTTATTTATGATTAAAATTTTATTAATAAAATTTTATAATTTAAGTATTTTTTATAAAGAATTAATAATTATATTTGTATAATAATAGGTGTTAGAATAATTATATTTGTATAATAATAGGTGTTAGAATAATAAATTTATTAGTGTAATTTTATCATGTTTGATTCTGAATGAAAGTTAATTTCCAGGAATTTTAGATTGTTAGTGGATGAGAATGATAGATTGTTAGTGGATGAGAATGAGACAATTGTACTCTCCAAATTGATTTTTTGATCGTACAAATGTATTGTCTAAATTGTTTTGATAATAGTTATTCCAAATTGGAAGTAAGAAAAAACAGAATATAAAAAATAACTAATAACCGATTCATAGATAATAAGCAGTTCTATAACTAGACATAAAGAACAAAAATTAGATTTAATTTTTTTTTAACACTTGAGTTGGACCTATCAATATTCACAGACCATATCTTAAGTAGTTATACTCGTGGTTATGATTATTACTTGCTATAACTGATATAGTTCAAAATGGTGCAGTGAGATAGTTGGGTGAACTGAGTAAGTCTACGGCACATGAGCCTTAATGTGACGGTGCTTATAACTGAAGAGCCAATTCTCAGTGGGATTGAGAGTGAATAGTACACGACTCTGTTTATTATCCCTCCCTGCATGTGCCGCCAACTACAGTTGATTCATTGAAGCCATGGATCCGTCCCAAACACAGGCAGCACAGAATCGGAAGCTCAATGCTATCCATTGTCATAAAATGACCACAGATTCTCTGTAGGTAGTGACCAGTCTGGCGGTTCAGGGTTCCAGTTTTCGTTGATGGGTAATTCATACATGTGCTCCAAACCAGACACTGCCCCCTCCAGGTATGGGTTCCAAGATTGAAGCTGTAATGAATTCTGATCACTGTTTTGTTTCTGTGCAGTGTAGACGGAGGAGACTTCATCGCCGTTGAAACCCATCGACATTGACACGTGGCTTCTAGTCTCGATGGAATTTAACTGCTCGGGGACGACCTGGAGGGTGGATGAAGACTCCACATGGGATAGTGCTGCAATGTTGGCATCTGACGTGTCATGGCTCAGAAAGCTCTCCATAAACGGACGGCCCGGACCCTCGCAAGGAAGCAGCAGCTCAGAGAAGGAATTGAATTTGGGTATCCCCCATTTTTGTTGCACATCAGCAGGTGACGGTGCCTCGAGCTCTGGTGATGAGTCCACCTGGGTAGAATGACTCGCTTTCTTGTATATTCGGCACAGCACCCAGTCGTCCAACTGAAACAACACAACCCATAATCAAATAAATGAATCCCGCGCAGTTTTATCCCAAAAAATAGAGGCGGATGTATTACTATATAACGGATTAGAATCCTTACGCGCAAAGATCCCTTTCGCTTGCCCGTTGGCATGGTTTCAGCGAGGCGGTATTCGTGCATGATCCAGTTGGTCTTGACGCCCTTCAGCGGCCTTCCTTTGTAAAACACCAGCGATTTCTTCACTCCCACTTTCTGCGCCGACGTGCTTCCCGACATGATAACGATTGGCTTTTCTGTTCCTGTGGCTTTCCAGTAGCCGGAGCCGGCGGATCTGTTTGGCCGCTCTCCGTTGGGATATTTACGGTCCCTCCGGCTGAAGAAATACCATTCTTGCTCCCCGAAACAAGCCTTCGCTGAAAACCAGTCAACATATATACATACAGTGAGAAAGTATATAACCAACGCAAACCCATATGAATCCAAGTATCTAATATATATATATGAAGACGGATGGATACTCACCGGGCAAATCCCAGGGATCATGCTTGTACAGGTCAATCTCCGCAATAATGAAGGCAGGGAGAGGAGAGGAAGACACCTTCTTTTTCAGGTAGTGGATGAGCAGTTCCTCATCGGTGGGATGAAATCTGAAGCCTGGAGGCAACTGTGGCACCACGTGCCTCTGGAATGCTAATCTCTCCATCATCGTCGTAAGAAGTTTGTATGAAGTAGAGATGTTTGAAATCTTGGTGAGGGGAGTCCCTCTCTGTTTTATAGTTGCTGCCCCTCAATTTCCTGTGGCGCACGGCACTCATTCTAGCAACCTACTAGTCGTGACATTTACCTTGACACGTCCGCTGAGAAGGACAGCAACGTGGCACACAAGAAAGCCTGCAAACAACTAACCGCGTATGATAAAAAACAAACTAAAATGCCCTTTTTTTAAGTGGCTTTTTAAATTTGGTGTTGGAAATTGTAATTTCTGAAATGTTGCGATTTCAGCAATTAATTAATCTTGATTTTAAAACTACTCAAATCGTCGAAATTAAGATGTGAACAAATTACGATTTAGACAATTCTTCATCTACTAGATTCCGACCACTGAAACCATTTTAAAGGATCCTTATACTACTCCCCAACCGAGTGTCAGGGAACCCCAAGTAAGTGGAGAGTATTTCGTTGTGAAGGGATGAGATCATGAATAGGGCGTGGGCAGGTGGGGGAAGATTTGTGGGCAGGTGGGGGATCCATTGCGTCTACCGCAGAAGCAATGGATGGATAATGATTCCTTTTCGTGTCCACCGTTTAGCCATTTCATTTGCCTTATCGCAAATTAACGTGTTTGCTCGAGGTTTGAATTTTGGTCGAAGGTCCAAAATATCTTTTTCAAATTATGATGGGTTTGACAAGGACATCTTAGTAAGTGCAAAGAAGGAAATTTTCTCCCCAATATTAATTGTCTAAAATTATATTTCAAGACACAAGTTTGGAATTTCAAATATATCTTTCCATGACCTATCGAAGTTTGGTGATGCTTAGATATTTTGAATTTAAATTAAATTTATAAGCAAGCTATTATATGTTGTTTTATTGGATCTTTTAAGTAGTATATATTTTTATTATAGTTAATTAAAATTGAAAATTTACTTTATATTTATATTGATAAGTATTTATATTTTAAAATTTGGAGTAAATTAACACCTATACTTTTCCTAAATTATATAAGCTGAAACAAATGTATTTTTTTATAAAATTATAAATTGAATTTATATTATAAAAATATATATATATATATATTTCTCTTTTCATTAAATTTAATTAATATATATATTTTTTATTTTTTATATATAAATTTTAAGCAACTTTTTAACTATTAAAACTTAATTATTTTATTATTATCTTCTTTTTCTATTTATTTTATTTTGAATTTACTTAAAATTTCTATAATTTAAAAATATTTCAAAATTTAAAAAATATATATATAATAATAATAAACTCTAACAAAATACCTATTGCATACCATGTTGGACACTACATATTATTAAATTTATTTCCACATTAGATGACAAGGAGAAACAATGAATTTAACAAAAAAATATTAAAATTGGAGACAATTTAGACCATGAAAGAATATAGAGTTGTTTTCATACCATGTATGGAATTACAATATAAAACAATTTCTTTGGCATTCCACTTATTGCCTCGGAATTTTGTGGTTTTAGTGAAACCTCATACGATTATTTATGTCTTTATTTATATCAATTTAGAATTTAAATTTGGTATTGATAAATTTAACTAAATATTTAAACATATTTACAATTTTAAGTTGTATTAAATGTTAATACTATTTTTTCAAATTATAATTAAAATAAATTTTTACTTAAATTATTTTTTTTATAAATATTTTTAAAATCAAATTATTTAAAATTATTTTTTTATAACTATTGTTCTGAAACATAATTATTTTAAAAAAATATTTAAATAACTTAATCAATATGTAAAAAATAGGTACATTAAAACTATTTTTTTTTTTATAAATATTTTTAAAATGAAAATATTTTAAAATAATTTTTTTTATAACTATTGTTCTGAAACATAATTTTTTTGAAAAAATATTTAAATAACACACATGACTTAATCAATATGTAAAAAAATAGGTATGTTAAAACTATGTGTCCATATTTATTACCTAATCAATATTAAGAAAACACATACAATGAATCCATAAACTCATACTTACTTATTAATCTTTATTTCCACATATTAAACTATCTTTTCACATTATTATATCATTTGTTATGTTTCAAATTTAAAATATGTTACACGTTATTTACAAGGTAGAAGTAACAATGTCTACTTCCCTATTTTTTGGTATTAGAAATTTTCTTTATATATTTTTTTCCATCTCAAATATTGCTGCTAGGTATTCATTTTAGCACCTTCAAAGATACTTGTGTCTATCAATTATCAAAGATATATATCTTCCATTAACTTTGTCCAAACAGAGTATAATGTATTTCAAGTTTTTAAATAAATTTTATCATATCAAATATTATGAAAAATTGTATAAATCTATAAATTAATATTAAAAATTAACATAATGAAATAAACCTATAAATTAATATTAAAATTAACCTAATTAAATAATAACAACTAACACAACAAGAAGCCAAAAGCAACATATGTTTGGAAATCTTATTTTAATTTTAAATATCACAAAAATACCATAAAGTTTAAACCACTCAATACCATAAACTCTTTAAAAAAGCTTAAAATAAACAATCATCAACCCAACCCACCCTTGATTAGACAAATCATCGCAACCATGATAAACAAATCATGTCAAAATAACTTGAATTTCTTCTTTTCTCTATGTTGGAAATGGTTGCTTTTCATGGTTTCCTCTTTTTCCATTTTCGGAAAATGGATGTTAAATTTTTTTAATTAAATATTTCACTGTTTGCTATAGAAAAGAAAAGATAAAAGAAAAGTTTCTTCATTCTCCATTCTTTTGTTGGTAAATGGTTTTCAAGATTGTATTGGATATTGAACTATTTATTAAATGGCATCATGCTAACTATTTTAAAGTTGGCTTCGAAATATAGAATGGTATATGGTATAATTACTATGTAGATAATAAGGTTTGATGAGTATTATATAGTTAGTATTTTTTTTTAAGTAAAAATATAGAGCATCATTCTATTACTGAAGTAAAATCATGAGTAATCATCTTTACAAAATCTTGGGGGCTAAAATTGCCAACCCAGATAACCATCCAGTGCTTGTCAACATAGATCTATGACCACAAACTACCCACTTCCAACCCCTCAGAGAACACAGAGCTACAGACCTTAGCATAAGTAGAGAACAAGCTATACAACAGAGAGCAACTTAAAAGACACATTAACATAAGAAAACATCCACCTATCCAACATAACACCCATAGTTGTTACAAAAACGATGCCGAGTAGACAGGCATCCAAGATAAGAAACAGACTAATACTGTCGCACCCATATAACCCATAAAACAGCATCACCAGAGACGTCAAGGTCGAAACCAAACCAAAGTAACCAGTTCGTATCAGGCCCCAAAACAGTACTAACTGTCTTCCTTGCCATTAGCAAAGCAAACTTCTCGAAGAACCACACCAGCATCCGAACACATAAGAGCAAAGACAAGGAGAGACTTAAGCCAAAGGGCCAGTCTCGTCGTCGATATTCACCACCAGAGGTGTTTCCACATTCTTGCCCTTCTCACCCATATGAACCACCCGAGGATTATCAACTTTCTTAGTCAGGGAAAGGTAAGAAAAACCCAATTTTTCCACAAGATCATCTAATTT
Organism: Larix kaempferi; assembly: GCA_027924585.1. Lineage (NCBI taxonomy): Eukaryota > Viridiplantae > Streptophyta > Pinopsida > Pinales > Pinaceae > Larix > Larix kaempferi. The sequence continues at coordinate 24,490,640 of BSBM01000887.1, forward strand.
CATATGAATCCATTTAGATTCCTCGGCATGCTCCTTACACAAATCCTCCAATTGAGTCATCCTCAAAGAACCCTCCAGAATGTCCATTTGAGTTTCCGTCGCCTGGGCAACAAGGGCTTTTGTAACCCACAACATCACAACAGAACGATTATAGAGAGCCATACAACCCCGGGTCTTCCCGGGGTCATGAATCCATTTGGCCATGGCTTCAGCCTCCGATGGAATTTCCTCCGCACCAACCCTACGGCACAGATTATCTTCCAAGTTTTCAACCACCCTCTGCACATTCTAAGGGAAGTAATGACGAAAAAACAGAGCAGTAGCAGCCACAGTCCACTGCTCATGACTAGGACCATACTGGCCATCAAACCCTCTTTCCTCATTCCCCGACTCCACAGGGTTACGTCTACCTCTCCTAGTGGGATGCCCTCTCGGTGGCATAGTATTGATGCTCTTACGTGAACCCTTCCTCACACTGTTAGAATAACCACACTTCGACCCGAAAACAACAGAATGGATAGAATTACCACCTTTGCTCTTGACCTCATGCATTTCCCAATTTAAAGGCAAGCCGCCTCCTGAGCTCATTAACGCCATTACATAAAGCCAATTCTTGTAATTATTCCAACTTTCCTTCAGAACCGTCATCTCAGCACTCCTCTACTTCGAATGACCCATCATAACAGTAGCAGGCCGATCCCAAATGAGCGTCGCATGCTCCAAACCATGAAACTAGACCTTATCAGACGGAGGGAGATCTACGGAGGGCCGATCCCGAGCATAAATTAAACAGCAAGCTAATAACCACTTGTCCTTCTCACCCTGCATGATGTACCATCTGTTAATGCTCATCGGAAGTTGGGGATCTCCTGCGGTCACCACATTGTGCCACGCCACCCCTATCACTTTCAGCTATCATCACACACTGCTGACGACATCAATCCGATGGAATGTCTTGAGCATCACCATCCCACCCATCAGTCTGGTTAAGAACCCCATGGTTAGCCAGCGCATCTGCAAGCCCATTGGAACTTCGTTTAACATGTTGGAAAGAGACAACGTTAAACGAGGTGATGAGTTGGCCTAGACACGTCAACCTCCATGACCTTGCCAGCTTCGCAACCTGGGTCCCATGGGTGAGTTTAACAGCTGTTTGGATTAACATGCTAGAGTCACCCTCGATGATTAACCTGCTCACGACACGATGCACAACCATGCCTAACCCATGCAGCAATGCTTCACACTCAGAGACGTTATTGTTTTCATGCCCCAGGTATCCGAAGTAGCAAAACAGAATCCTGCCATGGTCATTCCACATCACACCTCCATACCCAGCTTGCCTAGGATTTCCTTTAGACGCTCTGTCAAAGTTAAGTTTAAGCCATCCTTTCAGTGGTGGAGACCAGGACGTCAGGCTTTCAGGGGGACGACTACTAGCTAGGTCGACCAATATAGCAAGGGATTCCAACAATATCCCAGGTAAGCAAGATTTAAATCTCATTAGCAGGGATTTTTAGATCCTGTTCATTCCATCTAGTTAACTTGAGAGTTTCGAGAATATTAAGATGAATACCCTCCCAAACCTTCTTCTAGGACTTGATCTTATCACTAAATATATGCTGATTCTGCTCCTTCCAAACTCCCCATACAAGAAAACCAGGGAAAAGTTGCCAAACCCGGTTAAGAAGTCTTCCTTGAAAGGGATCAACCGTCCAACTTTTAACAGTGTTTTCAGGTGCATCCCTAACTCTGTTTGACGTGCGGAATCTCGTGGCTCCTTCATCCCACAATGCAGAGGTAAACCAGTAGCCATCCAGAAGGTGTGCTGTAGTTTCTTCGCATAAGCCACAAAGACTACAACGAGATGGTCCTGTAAAGCCCCGCTTGACAATGTTATCCCATGTTAAGATTTTCTGTTGCATAACCAACCATAGGAAGAGCATGACTTTGGGCCATAATTTCGCTTCCCACAGATGCTTCCAATTATTGTCACTCTATATGCTCGTTGAGGTATTTAACAGGCTATAAGCTTCCTTTAGTGTGAACATTCCTTTAGGACGGTGCCCCCAGTGGAGGATGTCGTTACCACTCTGAGTTTTGATCATGCGAGTCGATATAAGACTATGTATTTGCCCACCAATTTCACCCCCATAGGTGTCTATCCACTAAGATAAAGGACGCCAAACATGAAAGCCCCTTGAGTTCACCTCCTCCTGTCAATACCAGTTCACCATCCTCCAATTAGGGAGTAGAAAATCAAAGTTAGTAGGGATATTAGTAACCAGAGATGAAAGGGGAGGTTCTTGTTGCCAAGCATCCGTCTAGAGGTTCGCTGAGGTCCCATCTTGAATCTCCCAGAAGCTATGATTACGGATTAGCTCACCACCATCCCGCGCCATATTCCAGATGTGAGATCCATTCTCCGGCTCATTCTCCCTAACCCAATCCTGTTTATATGTATTCCCAACATATTTATTTCCCCATAGACATGCCTATTGTTCATTGGAGTGGTTGAGCCATCTCCACCAAATTTTAGCACCATAGACCTCACTCAATTTTTTCAAATCTCACAGGCCTAACCCTCCCTCATGCTTAGGTTTACAAAGCATTTCCCATCCTACCAGAGGCCACTTTCTATGATCCAACATACCTACCCATAGAAAGGTACGCTGCAACTGGATGATCTTTTTCATTACAGATTTAGGAGCTGCCAGAATAGAGAACATATATAAAGGCATAGCTTGAAGCACATATTTAACCAACACCACTCTTCCAGGAAGGTTCAAAGATCTAAGAGTCCAATTAGAGAACCTTTCCTTCATACGATTTAGTAGATCCTCCCATGAAGCCTTTTTTAAGACTCCCTCCGATAGGGGGGCCGCAAGATATTTGGTTGGAAGGGAGCTCTTTTTAAAGCCAAGAATGCGGATAATATTCCTCTAATAGATAATAGGAGTGTTGAAGAAGAATACTAAGGATTTACCCATGTTAATATTAAGACCCGAGGCTCGAAGAAAAGTTTCTAACACTTTTTTTATCTGCCTGGCTTCTTGAACAAAAGAGTGACCCATAAGCATGGTGTTATCTCCCAATAAACGTACACTAGTCAAGTCATCTAGGCGATAGGAAATCTTTTATTTTTGTTTCTTGTCTACACATGTTTGAGTTTTAGTCTGGTAGCTCTGAGAAGGTAATGAAGTCTAAGTTGATTTTTTTTGCGTCGGCCTCCTTCCAAAGGCAAAGTTTCAGGTTTCGGTAGCTTAGGCGGGCCTGGTATGGGCTCATTAGCTACCAAAAGCCGGGTTTTTGGCTGTTTATGGTGTAAAAAGACAGAACACTCCAACCACCGAAAGCGGAAAAGTTATATTGTAAAGTGGAGGGATGGTTTTCGGTGGCTTGGGCGAACATGACGGTGTTCATTAGCCACTGAAAGATCTCGAGGGGTAAAGTCAAAACCTTCCCCAGCTGCCGAAAGGAAAAATTCATGCCCGCATTCACGAAGCTGTTTCGGGGGTTTGGGCGAACACAACGGTGTTCATTAGCCACCGAAAGCCAGGCATGCTTCCCACAGCTTGCCATAAAATGGGTTGGGTTAGCTTCGGCCACCAAAAGCAAAAGACAATAGTGAAAATCATTTTCCGGTGACATAGCAGGTTTGAAAATGAATTGTCGGATGCCGAAAGGTAAGTCACGTCAATTGACAGACATGTCAAATCGAGGGTTCGAGGTCATGGTGCAGGGAACTCATCATGGTTTAAGCCGCCGAAAGGGTCATTTCAGCAAAATTCTAACTCACCCCGAGGGAAGTCCGGACGCCACCGCCATAATTCTGACCAGACGGACCTCTTTTCACATCCACATAACCGCTTTTCTCAAAATCCGTTCCACTTCTGCAATCATGTCTCAGCCACCATCATTTCACCCTCATGATTGCCCACCTTTGCATACCCTCGGAGTTAGCTCTCGAAAGGCCACACCACCTTTCCATTTTCGCCCCCACCATGTCGATTAAGCCCATTTTCTCCCTGTTTCCTGTTGCTCTCTCAGTCTGGGTTTGAGCAACAAGTGCCACCAAGCAAGTCATCGATGCCAAAAGGGGGAGGAGCAGTTTTGAGAAAGGAATTAAGTGACACCTGCTACCTGGAGGCACACCCCGAGGTAGGTCAGTTTTTCAAGAATGTTGGTTGCTATAACTTCTATAAACAACTTCAGGGCTCTCACCAATAGGTGGCCAAAGCTTTCGCCCTCACATATGATGGAGAAAAGGCAGTAATCGGCAAGGAAGAGTTCCATGTGAATGAGGCCCTCATTGCCCAGGTAACAGAATTGCCCACGACCGGGGAGAGCTGGTTTAAGACCACGATTAAGAAGGATTTTGAGTTTAAATCATATCTAAAACCGGAGCATAGGAGTCAGGTTTGGAAGAAGGACATCCCTATGTCGCACCTGGAGGATAATTGGCAGCTATTATTGAAGTCCATCCTGGCCTATATAACCTGTGAGGGCAAGTATAACAGGGTGTTAATCTATCACTTCAGATTGTTGGATCATTTCACGGGAAAGAACCCTCTAAATCTCCCTTTCTACCTCCACAAGAGCCTCACCAAAATGGTGCATCAAGTAAAGGCTCAGCCCTCCAAAATTGTAGGGAGGCTATTCCACCATGGTCTGATCAAATTGTTGGTCTCTGAGATATTGCAGAGAAAGGGCATGAAATGGAATTTCTTTCTCTTCTGGATTGGGCTCGAAACCAAATTACAGCTAGAAGGTGGAAAGAAATCCTCAAACCCTAGAAGTGGAAAACGAAGAAGGAGGGCTCTTCCCCCAAATTCAGTAAAACCCCTTTCCTCAGCTCCACCAGCGAAGAAAACCAAAAGGAAGCTGACATTGATGACAACGCTGAGGATGAGGGGATGGTTTTAGAGGAAATTCCTTCGAGAAGTACAAATATTTTAAACCTCTCTTACACTAATTATGAAGAGGAGGGGGAATTGCAGAGAGCTGAAGCAGAATTTGATGAGGAGAAAACAGAATAGGTACCCCAGGAAGAAGCCCCAGCCCTGATGGAGCAGGAGAATGGCTGTGTAAAGTTGCCCCCATCTGCCTCTATGGAAGAGCAAGGCTTGGACTGTGTGAATTTACCCTTCCCTATACCCGTGGAGGAGAAGAGTCAGTAGGTGGCAGACAGGCCAACCCAAAATGCGAAGATTTCAGCTTCACAAAAAATCAACCGGCTCCTCCAACAAGCTTATGAACGCGAGTTACTCCAGAGGGTTATTAAAGAGAAAAATGAAAGGCTGACAGAGAGGTATAACAAGCTTTACATATCTTTTCATGGATTGACCAAGAAACATGGCAAGATGAGGGGCAGAAACATAAGGCTTATCAGGGAAAACATCCAATTGAGGAGGAAGGTCGAAGTTTTAGAAGGCAAGAGAGAAGCTCAAAGTCCCTAGCCCATGGCGCATTCGAACCTGGAGACCTTAGCTGCTGCCGTGATTAACTTTGCCAATCTTCCGACCACAGACCAGGAGGAAGAAACATCCAGGTAACATGAGGATGGAAACACAGTTTTGCCATTTTTTGCAGGTTGAATCGGGCATGGTTTTCAGCAGCTTGGGCGAACACTGGAACTGTTCATTAGCTGTCGAATCCCGTTCTGGTAGCTTATTGTGCACAAGCGACGTCCTCCTAGATACCAAAAAAGAGATAAGGTTTTCCAGCACTCTCAAGCGTTTCGGTGGTTTAGGCAAAGTGTTACTATGATTCATTAATCACCGAACGTTAGGATTTCGGTTGCTTGTCACCTTCAAGCCCAGTTTTGTTAGCTACCGAAAACTAAAATAAACACACAGATATATCAGCCGGCAGCAAACCTTTTTGGTATGATTCCTAACACCTTGAAGACGTTTTCTAGAAGACTGACAAGCGTTCAAGTGTACCACGATCGCCTCTGTTCGCAGACTGAAAGCAGTGGCATATTCGACAGTAAAAATATTCCTACCTATTTTTGGAAAACACCCCTACAGGCTTCTGTAGAATAGCATTTTCACACCTGACCCCAGCTCCAAGATGCTCGTCTCAACTGCCAAGTGTAGTGTCACTCACAAAGAGTAGTTACTTTGATCATGATGCGCTGTTGCATCTATCATTTGCTGTTTTCAATTGTTATTTTTAGTATATTCGATCCATCTATTTGGGATCTAAAAATTGTGTAATGGCTATAAAGCCAAGGACTGAAGTAGAATAGAGGTTTGACTTTGGAGAGAAGAATCGACTTTTGTATTCTTAGACTTCTGTAACTTTTCGGATTATACAAGTTCATTTTATTATTGGCTGGCATATTTCTGTTTCTCATGTTTCTGTACTTGCTGTGAATGATATATTTCCTGTATGTTCACTTTAATTGCTGAGATAGTTGTTATCCTGTCATGGTGTTTAAGATCTGAACATATATGTTGTTATTTTGTTGCGCTTGGCCATTTATATGCATTCTGCTGTGTATGAATCTGTTAAAAGCGACAAGGATTCACACCCTCTATTTTAAATCAACCCTCTGAACAACCATAGTTAAAGCCTTGTCTATTTGAGAGCCCTCATGCATGTTGTGAGAGTGTAAGATTTTGATTCATGTCATCCAACTTGATCCAAAATTAATCCCCTCTTTCAAGACAAGTTTAAGTTACCAGGCATCTCTGAAATACAAACTAAGAGAGCTTCCTCGAGTGATAACACATGGCATCATCAACAAATTGTTGGTGAGTGATAGCCTTCGCATAAGGCCAAAAATGAAGCCCTTTAATAGTACCCTAATCAACAGAATGGGAAAAGAGTCTCCCAAGCCCTTCGGTCATGATCACAAAGAGAAAAGCAGATAGGGGATCCCCCTGACGAATACCCTGGGAGGGTTTGAAGGTGGAGGACGGGTGCCCATTAATCAGGATAGAGAAGAAAGCAGAAGAGGTGAGATTAGCAATCCATTGGATCCAAACATCACAAAAACCAAACGAGCTCATGATTTATTTCATATACTGCCAATTCAGGTTGTCATAAGCTTTGGAAAAATCCAGCTTAAGCATCATCCCATCTTTTTTGGTACTTTCATAGAATGAATAACCTCATGAGACAAGATGATGCCATTTATAATTTTTCGACCTTCCACAAAGCCAGATTGTCCCATAGATATCAGAGCGGGAAGCAGGGGTTTAAGTCGATTTGATAGGACTTTGGTTATGATTTTATAGATAATATTACAGAGCAAGATCGGTCGAAATAACTCTGCTTTCTCCGCCATAGGAGTTTTGGGGATAAGGGTAAAAAATGTAGAGTTTAAGGCTGGGAGAACTCCTCTCATTCTACAAGACTCCCTGCCACACTTTATGTTTTACCAGATCCCAAAAGGCGTGGAAAAAATTGGCAGTAAACCCATCCGACCCGGGAGACTTGCCATCCTCCATTTGGTGAATGGCCTTTTCTACTTCCAAAAGTTCGATAGGTCTGATAAGCATCTCATTTTGTGCTTCAGTGATAAGACGAGGTATAACTGCTTTAACCTCCCTGCAAGCCTCAAAATGGTCAACAGTCGGCTCAGACGCAACCTGCTTAAAGTGATTAACCAGTTCCTGTTCAATTTCCCTATGAGACTCAAGCACCTCCCCATCATCAATCCTCAAGTTACTGATCTGATTATGGTGTCTATGCTGTATGGTCGCTTTATGGAAGAACTTAGTATTCTAGTCCCCATCTCTCATCCAAAGGTTGTGGGATTTCTGCTGCCATAGGGTCTCCTCCTGTTTAAGGAAATGAGAGATTTGTTCAGTCACATCTTTTTCTTCAGCAACAAGCTCAAGGGTCATTCCATTCATCATGATGCATTCCTGGATGTGCTCCATCACCTCCTCAAGCTTGGATTTCTCGGCTTGTATATTCCCAAGGACATCGGTATTCCATCTCTTTATTTTTTGTTTAAGAGCCTTCAGCTTTTGTTGAAAACAAAACATTTTGGTACCCACGGGAGGAGTAAAGGAGTGCCACCATTCTTCCACCCTGGCAGAAAATTCGTCATGAGTGAGCCAAAACTTCTCAAACCTAAAAGGTTTGGTCATTTTCAGTCCTATGTTACACCAGCATAGGGAAATCGACCAGTGATCAAACCCTGAAGACGTGAGAGGGCGGGAAGTCAGAGTGCCGCCCAGGAGCATGATACTTTCCAATATAAGAAATCTGTATAGCTTAGCTGCAACCAAATGTTCCTCGCCACGCCTATTATTCCAAGTGAACACAGAGCTCCCAAGATCCATATCAATCAGCTTGCTCTTCTCAATGAACTCATCAAACAGAGTATTTTCCGGGGTAAGAACTCTGCGACCCCCTTTTTTCTCCGCCAGGGACTTGAATAAGTTAAAATCTCCACCCAAAATCCAATGGGTTCCTTCAAACATTTTCCTCAGACTGGTCAGACTAGTGATGAAATTATGTTTTTCCAGGTAGCTGTTGGGCCCGTAGATATTCATGAGCACCCCTCTCACATTGGAGCCTATGATATGAAAATCCGCCGACAGGATAAAAATGGTAGACCGAAAGTTGGATAGATACACTTTCACAGAGTCCCATAGAACCGCCAGACCACCGGAGTGTCCAGTAGCATCAATAGTCATAATCTTACAGTATTTCCAAATAGTCGAAAACTTAGATTCTAATTGTGTCCCAGAACATTTTGTTTCTTGTAAAAACACCACAACAAGTCGTTCTTTCATGATCTTATTCTTAAGGGTTCTACATTTGTGAGGTCCATTGGTCCCTCGAATATTCCAAGATACTAATTTCATTAGGCACTATATCTGGCAGAGAGAAGGGCTTCCTAAATGGTAGGATATTGCCCCGAATCAACCAATCTTGCTCCAATTTCCCCAATCCTATCCCTATTCAATCGCCTCCCCCTCTTGGAACTCCCTTCTTTAAATTTCCTTCTATTTTCTTTAAGCTTCAGTGGTCTGATCCCCATACTCGAAGTAGGTTTGGTTTTAAGGATAGCTTCCTTTAATAATTGCAACTGATTGTCTGGGATAGAATGGACCTCCATATTCTTGCAAGCTTCTTCAATGCTATCTAAATCAAGGTCCCCTAGTTCCATTTCTTCCAGATCTTCCTCAGTACGCTCAGTTACCACACGGTTCTTACCAGATGGCTTGAGTGGTGGGCTAGTTTCAGGGATCTCTGATACCGAGGCATTCCCAAGATGGGTTGGCTTCTCTGGAATTAAAGGCTGAGGGATTTCTGTGATATCCTGATCAAGAGCTGCAAAGCTATTAGGGTTTTCCTCCTTCATCCCTACTGCAGGGCCATTGTGTCTTCGCCCCATCCTTCTGCGATTAGTGACTTTAACAAAACCATCCTTATCATTCTAGGGTGTATTGTTACTTCCTAGGATTCCCACCGGGAGATTCAAGTGACAATATCTATCCAGATGGCCATGGGTATGACAACGGTGACACCTAAAGGGAATATGTTCATAATCCAGAGTTTGAAACCACTCCGAATCCTCCCAGTTGAGAGTAATTCCTTCAGGAAGGGTTTTGGAGATATTCATATAAACACAGATTCAGGCATATGAAACATAACTTCCTTGCTTGGTCTGATCCGATATCTTGAAAAAATGCCCCAGTGTTTCTCCAATCACTTTTAATATTTCAAGATCCCAGTACTCCGCTGGAAGAGAATATAATCTAATCCAGACAGGGGTGATGGATAGATCCTCCTTGTCCAGATTAAAATGATCCTTCCAAATACGTAGAAAAAGACCTCCAGAGTAGTAAAAATACGGACCACCCTCGAATATCTTATCCTTGTCCTCGACATTCAATAAAACCACAGTGAAGAATCCCTTTTATCCCAGCAGCAGGTCAAAGTGTCCTTTTGGTTTCCATGTGGAATGAATCCACCAGGTTAAGGCTTTCTTCGTTGGCCATATTCCCATAAATTTCCCTATAAGGGCATGGTCTATCATGTGCTGAATTTTCTCCTTCACCCGTGTGGGGTTTACAGAAATTGTTGGGATCTTAGGTGATTTAGGAATGCACAACCCCTACCCCATTTCCCCTCGACTAGAATCTGGCATGGCCTCTTGAGTGTTCAAACCCGCTCCTCCAATTCCAGTCGCTTGAGCTCGCAGTGGTGAATCCGCTATCTTCGGAACAGAATCCTTAGTCGGAGGAGGGGAAGGGCCCCTCCCCTGCGATCTAACCATTAATGACGGGCTAGCAGAGAGCCTAAAGCTCGGATCAGATAGACAGAAAGAAAAGAAAAAAGACGCTCAGCCAATTAGCCATTAAAGCTTGGCACGTTTTAGAGCATTTCTTCTTTCAACTGTTCTAAGTGACCATTATATGGTTAGTATTAAGTAAATAAGGTATATTATATTTTTTATTTAAAATTGTTTGGATTTTCTTTTTAAATTTGGTGACTAAAAAAAATTAAAGGGATATGGTTTGAGGTTTTTTAAATGTTTTGAGTGAAATATCCTTAAAACTATTAGGACATAAAGAAAATATATTCTTTGGAACTTTATACTGGTCATCACAATTGTATGGAAAAAATGTCATTTTAAATCATTTTTATTCTATTACATATAGACATATCTTTAATAATTTTGGTAAAAGAGAATGAATGAATAAAATTTGGATATCATTAACATAAATCACCTAAATATTAAATGATTTGGACTTCTTCTCTTTTTTTAAACCATTTTTTCCAAAATCTTTTAATCTTAGACAACTTTTTATAGAAACGCTATGAATGTGAACTAACTTTATCCAACTCATTAATATCTTCTAATAAGTTATATTTTATATAATTCATTAAAAACAACTATAAATAATGTGCTAACAAAATATATTGAGATCAATTTTGATTTATTTACCTTAAAAAAATAAGGAATCACTTAATTTGCTTTAAAATTATATTTCTATATTTGAATTTTTTAAGAAAAAACATTCTTAAATTTCATAATCATAGTGAATTAAAATTTTAATTTATATATATAATTTCTTTTAAATTTTTTTTCTTTCTAAATTATTACTTATATTGAATATACATTTTGTTTTCTAGACATTAATTCAAACTTAAACAATAATGATCGAAAAAAATAGTTGAAACCGAATACTACTCTTTATTTATACAATGCATTTTATTATGAACTAAATACGATTATATAAAGATACAATGTATTTTATTATGAACTAAATACGATTATATTTTTAATTTTTTAAAAATAATAAATTTTAATTATTAAACATAAATTAATTGGATTATAAATTTAATCTGTATTTTATGTTTTGATCATTTGTATTTTTATTTTCTACCTATTTAATCATTATTTTATATTGTGATAGTTTGTATTTTCATTTTCTACCCTATTTTATTTTAAAAGCAGTGTATTTCTACCTAGAGTTGAACCATAAACCTTGTACATCCTCACTACTTATTGTTTGTGCGTTTTTGAGTTGTGGCATGGCACAATTTAAGAGATTTGAATGGAAATGGAATTTGATCATTAAACCTGTCCATGAGCTATTTTTTAAATCTCTTAATTGCATTATTTTTAATCTTCTTCAACGGCATCATAAAAACTATTGACTTTTAGAAAGATTACAGGTAAAGATGTGTGTGTGTTTTTTTATCAACTCAAAAAAATGTTTCTTGCTATTTATAAGATAAATTAAAGAAATTACAAATAATACCTATCCCCTCCATAATGTTCGATGTTACCACAATATCTTTACAATACATTCTAATAGTACTGAAAACTATGATATTAGGCAGCCCACCAAGTGTGCCCAATATAAGTACATTGTTGTGTATTACATTACATATATGTTTGAATGCAAAAATCAATATTCCTTATAAGATGTTTTATTTCTTATCAAAATTGAAATATATATAGATAATATCTACAAATTAATATATATGATATAGTGCAGTCTCTTTTGATTAGAAAATATGCTTTATGGTTGAAATGCCTGGAGATATGATGATATGATAGAGAGGAAAACTGATGTATATGTACTGTCCATAATTTCTAGTGCTTTAGTATGGCAACATGTAGTTGACATGAGCTTTTGATCTAATCTATGATAATTGTAGAATCACCAAAAGATGTGTGCATCTCTATATGCACATATAATGTGTCCACTTGAAAATACTAGATCTATTTTAGAGTTTGTCAACTCTAAAATAGTTATAATGTTAAAATAAATCAAAATTATGAAAATAAATTTACGATATAATGATGATGATGGCCTTAAAAATAAAAGTCTATATGACATAAATTTAATTTTAATGTAAATAGATAAATTAATATAAAATAAAATGGGATATTTATTAATCTAATCTCCTCACTGATTTAGGTGATTATATTTGCGCATTTTGAAATTATTTCGAGCACAAGACTTTAATTAAGAAGCAATAAAACATGTTTTTATCATATTTAATTGATATTAAAAGTGAATGTAATAATTTATTAAATTGAATTTTTTTTTTTGGTTATTGGTGTTGTTACTAACAACTAGGTCAAAACCTATGTTTTATATTTGGGAACTAAATTGATCAAAATACATCGTATCCAAAAGATGGCGATCTTTGGAGATTCTCTTTTAGTAATTAAGCATGTGTAGAAAATGATTATTAAATAAAAGATCTTAAATAGCATAATTTTTGAAAGAATAAATTAGAACATCCACGGCCTTGTTGATGCTTATCTCTTTCATATTTGGTGTTTCAATAACTCCAGTGTCGAGTGATTAGCAAATGAAGCAGTATCTCTTGACAAGGGGATCCTAGTAAAAAATGAGGACCCCCTCGAAAGTTGTAGCTCCCCTAGGATTAGAATGATAAGCAGCACTATGAGATTAATTAATATAACTCTCTCCTCTCTTGGAATTAATTAGAGAAATAACACTTGGAAATTATGAAATTGGTCGTCTTATCACCATTAAATCATGTAAGGAAGTCATTGCACTTCCTCGTGCTTCAAACTCCCTCACTCTGTATTTGGCTCTCGATAGGTATCTCTTTATGGCCTTTTTTTGTGTTCCTAATAGTTGAGGTGCGATATCTCTTATGTGATTGATTCTTGTTTCAGATAGTCCTAGAGGTGTGGAATGGTTCCCAATTCAAATTTTCAGTCAAGGGATTTTGGGAAGCACTTCCTTATGGTGATTAACATTTGATAGAGGTAAGGTTTCTGGCTTCAAATTGTCTAGTTATTTGACTCCATGACAATTTTAGGTTGGGAATTTTATGTTGGAGTTTGTTAGTGGAAGCAAGGTTTTGGGTCTTTTGAGGTTTCAAATCTCTCTTCCTAGTGTTTCTAATTATGCTACTATGGTCGTTCTTTGTGTTTGTTTGTTGAAATACTATGTATTGGGGTTTTTCTTCTTGGCATTAGCTTTATAATGTCCAACTCCTTGAATATGGACTCGATTGGTAGAGATGGGATAGGAGAGAAAAATAAAATTCTTAGGATCTATGAACAAACAATTGGAAGGCATGAGACAAGCAATTGATCATATCAACATTCATATGGAGAAGCAGGAAATCGAGCAAGAGGAAATGGAGAATAATGTGAACCTGAATAAGGGATACAAATTGACAATATAGTCAATGATACCAAGATGCATTATAAAATAAACCTTGGATTTTCTCATGGTTCTTAGTCTACCATAGCTCAACCTTTAATCTCTATTGATTCTAAGCTTATTGAGGAGGAATCGATCTAGAAAACTGTCATGGCAATTATTGAAAATCCTTACATGCAACGTGTTCAAGGAATTGATCAAGGTGACTAGCATATGGAGGAATGCCATAATGGCCATTACTTCAATTAATTTACAAATTATTTATTATGTATTTCACTTCCATGTTTTTTCTTGGCCTTATATAAAGTATATAGTTATAAATTTTCTAGGTGAAGAATTTATTTCACATTATATAGGCATGTTGTGGAAGAATTTTGTTTTCTTTTTTATCTCATAAAACCCTTTTTTCTTAATTCAAATTGTATATAATTTTTTGGTTGTATGATCTTGCACAATTCTTTTAATAAAAAAAAATTACATATGCTTCTATAATTTCACATTTTAATGGCAAGACTAAAATTCCTAATCTTCAATGTGTAAACAATTCTAGTCCACAACGATCATTTCATATAGATTATACTCTACACTTGCTCATGGCCATCATAAAAATATACTGAAACCTCCCATGACTAAAGCATGACATAAAGAAAACATATTACAATACCCATGAAATCCTTAATGAAGTGTAGCATATTGTGGATCTTCGCATCGAAAGTGATGTATTTATAATAAAAATTAACTATACTTCTCCTATTTATGCTAACTAGGAAATAAAGGACATGATATTTATTAGATCAATGGATGTGAAAATTTTAGAGATGGAGAAGTCGATGTAAAGTTTGGAGGTTGTACATTGTTTATTTCAAGAATAATTGAGAAAAGGCCTCACACAAATGACAAACAATGGAGGAATGAGAAACTTTATGTCAACAGTTCACAACTATGAACTTGGTGAGTGTAGATAGATGCAAGAGGATATAAAGAGGAACTGTAGAGGATGAGAGCTTGCAAGAGAAAAAATTGAATCCTATGATGGCACGTATGTGTGATGATGAAGAAAAGGAGGATAGAGACATAGTTGAATGGTAAAGGATATAACATGAGTTATCAAATAGAGTTCTTACAAAGAACACATGATGTAGATGAAAATATCATGGTAGGTAGTAAGTAGTATTGGACAAAGTAGTATTGAAGGACAACCAAGTTTTGGGAAATTTTTTGTCTAAATAAATGTCTCTAGCATAACAATTATATTCATCATCAACTACCATACTTTCTAAATGAGCAAATGGAATTACTGAAGTAATTTGAAGGAAGTTGTCATAATAATGTTATAAATACTTGGGTCCTTTGGGTCACTATGAGGTCCTCAGTTTAAGTCCAATTGTTGGGAAATCGTGTCTTCATAGTAGTTAGGGTTTTTTAGCAAGGTGGTTGATACCAATGCATTAGGAAGACCCTAGATTTGCTAAAAGGTATGACCCTCTAAGTCACAGCTAATGAATCATTAATAGCTACCCAAAAGACTTAACCAAAGAAATTATAAAGTTCAAATATCTTAATAGAAGAAAATAACCATAAAAGTATTGTAATTAGAATTATCTTATTTAAGAACTTAGGATTACCTCATTATGAACTTCCACACTATTATTATGTCTCCGCAGGGGACAGATATAGTCTTCAATCAAAGCAATTAATCTTTATGTACAAGTAAATATTTTCCCATTTTTAATGGTTAAACATTATAACACAAATTTTTTATTTAAATTAATTTTAGTAAAATTTATTTATATACAATGTGATTGGTTAAAAAAATGACGTCAACCTCAGGGATTTTTTCCCACCCCCTGGCGGCAGTCTGACATCATCCTTTACACTGACAGAGTGACAAATTTCAGAAAAGCATTTAAATCTCCTCAAAACTTTAAGGCCATCTCAGTCCTCGAATTTCCATCGCTCGAACCAGAATGCAGAAGCGCATTTATTAAAATTTATACACTTCATGGATGGGGCAGTAGTGTCAATTCCCTGGATGCATTTCCCGCATTGAAAATTACTGTAGCTGGTTCTCTACGTCTCATAAATTAGTCCACATGGACAACCTTTCTTCTGCATCTCTGTATTAAGGGAAGCATGGCCATTATCCAATGTCAACCCCGTGTGTATAGATTCAACTTTATCCCCGAGATCTGCCATTAAAATAAGAGACACTTTAAGGTTTTTACTTAGACACTGGGCCATATTTAAGGTGAAATTTAAAGATCCTTCTGGCTTAATTAAAAACCATTATTTTTTATTAAATGTAGAGAAATCTGCTTCATTTGCGTGTATTTTCTTGGTATCAAGGCTTTTCTTGGACAACTGCAACAAGTCAAGGATTCGATGTCATTATTCTTCATTAATTTGTCGAGGAAACCACTTCATTTGTGTGTATTTGTTTTAATGTCCTTTTTTGGAAATTTGTAGTAAATCAGGGTTTGGAAGCCTTGGAAGAGAGTTTAATGAAGTTAAATCTCGCAGGAAGCGTGTAAATTCTCAATGTCAGGTAATTTTTTAAGGAAGACGTTTCCTTTCTCAATTTACGAACATTATTCTTTAGAAACTTACGGAGGAAACTGCTTCACTTGTGTATATTTTCTCTTAGGGCCTTTCTTCAAGAAATTATTCAACAATTTCAAAGCCTTTACTGGTTGTGGTTTCTGGGCTAGTGCAAGGTAATGATACCCACTTATGACACATTAGTTGAAATGGCATGCTGGAAAAACAGAAATCTTATCATTAAAATGAATTATTAGAGGTACCTACAATTTTTTTTAGAATTAGCTGTAAAACGATGAAACGTAGAAAAACGGATCACCTTCCGGAATATATAACTTTTATTTATGTAAAAGTGGTATAACCACCCCAAAATGTCATTATTTTAAGATTGGTACGTTATTTTTTCTATGTTATTTTTTCTCTAAAACATAATGCATATGTTTGTGTTGGTCCACCGTTTTGTTATGTAAATTGTCAATTTATGAGGAAACAAATATGTAGATGCGTAGACAATAGACAAATCTTGTGCAGGGCTATTTTTCCAAAATTTTAGAAGTTAATTTTATATTTTTTTTAAATTACGAAAGTCAGTGAAGCGTTAAAACGACATGGTCGAGTGTTGGTCGACCATATCATGGTGTGAACATAATCAATTTTTGTGTTTTGTTTTTTAGCTTGTAGGTATTCTTGTACTCTTGTGCGGGTTGTTTTCCATTCTTGAAATAGGTAAGCCAATCAAAAGTTATAGGCCAAATAAACGACCTATGTTTTTTACAAATTTGACATGAGTGTAGTTAAAAATGAATTAAAAATAGAAAACATTAACAAATCTATTGAAAATATATATAGTTAGAATCTTCACACAGAGCTCGACAAGTGTGCGCAATTTCATTAGTAGTGCACAAGTGGAGCATATGCGGAACTAAATGTGAAAAACATGAAGTTACAAAAATTGGTGTGATCTTCCATAACTTAGACTGAGCCTCAAGGTTTGGAAATCGGAATCTAATACCAAACCTGCAAGGGCGCAAAAAAAAATTGAATCGAAACACGTGTGTGCGCAAATGCGTACACGCGTCGATGCATGCACGCAAAGAGGCACGCACGCGTGGTAGCGCGCACGTGTAGTGGCGCGCACGCGTAGTAGCGCACGTGTAGTGGCGCGCATGCATTTCTGTGTGCGCACATGTAGAAGTGCGCACGTGTTATTTTTCACACCTTGAATTTTACTTATCTCTCCCTAAACCCCCCTTCCCTATCTATAACCCGACCCCCCTCTCTTCCTATCCACCCAATCCCCACCACTCTCTTCCACTCTACCCAATCCCTCATCCCTCCCTCACGCCTCTCTTCTCTCCTTCACCACAAGGGTTAGGAGATATATTATTACACAAAATCACTAACTCACATTATCCCCATGTACATATAAATATTCATCCTTTTAACCATAAATCCATGACCCCAATATCTCAATCCCCAAACCCTTCACCATTAGTCCCTAGCCATTGCAATCCCTAGTCCCTAGTACAACTAACCACCATAACTCTTGGCCCACTATAATCCTAAACTAGTATAGCCCCTAAAACTCCTAAATATTAACACATAATTATATATATCCCTTAACCCCTATAATCCTAACCATGTAATTCTAACCTCTAAAGTGTCTAGTCAAATAAAAATTAACCCCTAACCCTTATAACCTCTAATTCTCATCAACCCTAAACTCTATAATCAAACACCCAACCCTTAAAACCTATAACCCATGGCCAATTTAGAGAGATAGTCAGAGAAAGGGAGACCTGAACCTTGGGCCCCAAAGGAATATTCTATCCAGAAAGAACTGTGATGATTTCCTCCACTAACCACACATTACCTCCTAATGGTATCATTGGCCTATGATTAAGGATGTCAATACCATGAAATGGTTTTGAGCAATATGTATGTGCCTGATCAAGGCTTTTGGAATGATGTTTTATGGAAGAATATCGTTCCTTTGGCCATAAAGAAACCATTTAGACATCCAAGGCCATGAACAATGTCGAAAAGCACCAAACAAGACTTTACAGGGGTATCCATTGTGCTATGTATCCAAGTCTTGGGGACTTAGGGCATCGGACATGGTCAATGGAGGAGACCTAAGACTCGAGCCTTAAAGGAATCTTATATCCATCTAGGGCTAAGAAGGTTACCTCCACCAACTACACATGGCCTCTGGAGGTATCATTGTCCATGTGATTGAGGATGGAAGTACCATTATATGGTTTTGAACTTAGTATCTACATGTCTTAGGGCCTTGGAAATGGTTTTCCAGGGAAGAAGTATTCTAGCCATCAAATACTAAGAATTTTTTCTCAACAAGGCCCATCATGTGGTGATCATCATCATCATCATCATCATCATCATTATCATCATCATCATCTTCATCTTCATCATCATCATCATCAACATCGCCATCACCATATTCATGATCATCATCATCATCGTTGTCGCCGTCATCACCACCACCACCACCATCATCATTGTCATCGGCATTATAACCTATTCCAAGCCCATAATCAACACCATGTACACTTCGACCTTAGAGATATCATGGCAATCACAACATTCCTGAAACCACATTTCATTCAGGGATCTTGTCAAACAATTGATGAACATCCTAAATACTTCCAAGTTTGGCAAATCCCTTGATCATTATATGCCATGAAATTGTATCCTTTGTATACATTTTTTTGAACACTTGGAATGCATTATCGAAACTTCCACACTTAATATAGGTTTCCATCAGCTAATTCCATATGAATGTGTCTCATTAAAATCCAAGTTTGATGATATAGCCATGAACCCTTTGGTTATCCACCATATATTTGTTTTTAATGCAGTCCTACAAAACAGAAGCTTGGGCATTGGGATCTGTACAAATGTGAATTATGATTTACCCACCTTTCTAATCATCTTTGTACAAACATCTAGTAGGGTTTTCAATAATATCTAAATCGATAACTACATGGAATTTCCCTCAAAATAACCACACAGAATGAATTTAATGGGCAGGGGAAATGAGTTGGTGAGAAACACGATAAGGAAGTCACCATTGAACCTTTCCTTCTTAAATTTTCCCTCCAAGATATGGTCATTGCTGGATTTTGAGGCCTCGTGAATACTCCAGTTTATCACCATCTTCCTGGATTCGTGCCAGGGTTTCCACCGCAGATGTGGCGTTCATTACCCCAAGTCCTCCTGGACTGCCAATGTAAAAATTATACTGAAATGAACACTGAAATTCTAACTTGAACCAATCTCTTCCCTTCGAACACCATTAGCCTTGCCCAACCTTTCAAATTATCATTCCCTATGGACACCAAAGCCTTCAAATTCGGATTCCCTCCGAAGAACAGATCGAATATCAACCACATTTTCAAAAGCAAGCACAACCATTCCACCAACATAACAATGCACTAAATGTCCAAGGCCCCCACTCAAAATGTCGAAACCACCCACCCAAGGGAAGGGGGTTTATATAGTCATTGATGTGTCTCTTCTCTACACTCCCAAGGGAAGGACATGTCACGACAAGAACTAGGAGCCTAAAGTCTTAATGACCCTTGGGCATTCACCTCTAATCGCGTATGGAATCAATATATTGAAATGGTTACCTAATGTTTTAAATTTATTAACTCAATTTTCACTTATCATTTCAAACAATCACTATAGTAAAGTAATGTGTGATGTGTAGTTGGTCTAGATCAAGAACAATAAAAAAAACTCAATATGGTTTAGTGCAGATACCTTAGCTACACTAGCTTAAAACTTGAAATATACAGAGTCTAAAAAGAAAAGAAAATTTGAGAAAATCATGATCGTGAATATTATTGAGATGCTTAAAGAACTTATAAGTTTTGCACTCAATTTTTTTGTGCCTTTCAATGGGTTTCTCCAATAATGGAATGTGGTCATTTTAGAATATCTCTGAGTCTAAAAATAGGAAAAATGGAGAAAATCCCAAACTATGAATATTATTGGGCTTTAAGACAATCTAGAAAAGAATAACACCACTAACTAGGTTAGACATGATAAAAATGATATTCCTCATCATAATGATAGAAACTAAGGTCACATATATATAAGGAGTGGTTTGAAGGCCCTCATCATAAGCTCAAACCTATATACATGGAATTTATGTAGTCCTCAGGCAAGTTAGAACCAATGTGTTCGAGCAAAACTGAGCAAACTTGAAATAACCAAGGACCAAAACTAAGACATTAAAAAAGGAGAAAAACTGAGCAAACTTGAAATTGAAATCCATGTAGGGGAGACATGGAGTGGATCTAAACCAACTGGGAAAGGTGGGGTTTCCACTACAGGTTGAAGTGAAACCAATATGTGCCCATCAAAGCAATTGGTTGATTATGCATTATAAATATGAACATATATTTCCCATGTTAAGTGAAAGTTTGGAAAAATAACACAAAAAAAAAATAAGTGTTTGTGTTTGTTATTGGTGGAGTCCAGTAGCCTAAACACAACAAAAATAAGGCACAAGGTATAAAGAGGCAAGTTCAAAAACTTTGGTGTTTCAAAGACCCATGCAACCTTTGCACCAAATAACCAAGGACCAAAAGTTTTTAGTGGTGATGCTTAAGAAACCAGTGGAATATGAGAGCTAATGGGACCACGACCAACTCCTACACATGAAGTTTGCAAAGGCATGGGTGGGTACAGAGCAACTGGTTTTGAACCCAGCCCCCGCAGGGCAGGTACGGAGCAACACAAAAAAGAGTGGGTTACCGGAAGCCTAGAAGCACCTAAGGCTGGATCATCTTAGTAGGAATTTTTAATAATTTCAAATAGCTAGGGTTCTTTAGTTTGGTACCAACATGCCCTGAATCTTATTACTATATACCCCCTCATTAACATTGTACAAATTCATTATCAAAATTGTAATTTTCCATTGTCAGTGTGGCACAACTAAAAATTACTAACATAAATGACTAGTTCACATTAACTGTTGTTAGCTAGTCATATTTATATTCACGTGATTAAATTAGTCATTTATGTTAGTCATTTTTATTTTAGTCACTTGTTATCTAGTCATATATTTTATCCAGTGACTAAATTAGTCGTTATTAGTTGGCTTATTTAAAATTACTCAATTTTAGTTGTTTATCCCTTGAAAAAATAGTGGTGACTAAATTTTTTAGTCGCCTAGTCACTTATCTCTCATATTGTACCAGTGTATGAAGATTGTAAAGTATATATATATAGATAGATAGATAGATAGATAGATAGATATAAGGGTTGCACCTAATTTATATGAGGATTAATATGAACGTGAAATCTTATGAGAGTGATCCACAAACCTATTTTTTGTGAATAGACACTATGTAAATGATGAGGTAATTTTATTTGATTCTAATAATTAAATAGACCTCCCATAACCCAATATGCATCTTCATTATGTCTAGTCTACTAATACATTAATATCATGGCCAATAATTATATATATTGAGACTATTTATTTAATATAACTTATAAATGTTATGTGTCATTTGCCTCACCTAGTCTTAATTTACCATCATTAACATTTCCTATACATTATATATATATTCCTATCATAATTATAATGAATATAAATAAATAAATAATTCTATATACTTATAATTCTATTAACATATAATATCTATCTTATATATCACATATATAGTTATAAAATTATATATAACAATAATAATAAATTTAAAAAAAACAAACAAAACTATATATCATCAAACAAAACAAAACACAAACACGATCTATTTGCTATGTAAGTGGAAGTGGTCAAGGCCATTTAACCATGTAGTAACTCTAATTGAGTATAAAATTTATTTCTAAACAAAGATAAGTATCTATCACAAAAAAAATTAGAATCACAACTTAGTGTTAGTAGGTGCGTACATCTTTGTAATTGTTATCATATAGGATTGTGAAGTTCTACAAGCATTTTCAAAATTGGTTTGTAACTATTTTAATATTTCATGTTATAATGATTTTTTAAATATTATATATATATATTTTTTCCCTTCTCATGGATTTTATGAAAAATGGAAATCACTATAAAATTTTAGTATTGTTTTAAAAAAAAACATGAATTTAAAATTTTTTATATTATAGAATTAGAATATAAAAAATAACATAGATTATTTATAATGCTTCTTTAATAAAATTAATAACAACAAATAAATACAAAAATATTAATATATTTCAAAACATATTATATGAAAAGACAACACATAAAATAATATTAATATTAGTATTAAAAACAAGAAGATTACTACTTGACATATCACTCTTTAACAAAATAAAAATGAAATAAAATACAACCTAGAAAAATGAAATTTAGTTCCTATCTAATAATGATCTAAAGAGATTCAAAAGAAACCCAATTTTTTGTATTAGTGTTTAAGATTTAATATTAAGAATTTAAAAAATAAAATAAAATATTTGTAATATAAAAGTATACAAAGCATTGATAAATAATTATATTATAGAAAGTTAATAAATAATTATATTATAGAAAGTTGTTATGTCCTTGACATATATGATTCGTGAAGTTCAATTAATTTGAGAAATTTTTCTGTTTTCTGAAGTTTCTTCCAAAGTTGTAATTTTTTTATATTAAATGTATTTTTTTTAAAACATTTATTTGAATGCTCATTGGTTGTTGATTGATGACGTCTGTCTCGGACTTTGGTGCCCAGGCCTAGGCGGCGGGCAAGCGTCAGCGATTGTACTATCCGAACATGGGACAGCTTTTGGGTCGATGGGCATTGGGCAGATGCAATGGTTTAACATTATAAAGGTTAAGTTTATGGTAAAGTTATAATATTTCATATTAAATGTATTTTAAATAAAAAAAATTATTTCGATTTTGATTGGCCCTTTGGTCTCTAACATCAGCTTCGATTTTTGGTGCCTGGACCTCAGCGACGGGAGAACGTCGATAGGCACTGGGCATACTGGCAGCAGAGCACTGTGAAATGACATTCTAATTAATGAAAATAATGACTCTGGTCCTCAGCAAATCCAGCTTCCTGTCAATCGGTACCTCCTGCGACTAAGGTTTTCTAATGCGCCATGACTCTAAACGCCTACTCGTCAAAAGTGAAAGGCACCTTCCCATCTATCCTTCATCAAGGTGCCAGAGTTGGCTTCCGGGAATGAGATCGAGAGCGACAATTGTTATTGCTTTCATTCTCAAGGTACTTTCCTGGCTGCTTCCAAGAAATTGCTAGGCACGTCTCTTTTGATGCCATGAAATTTCTAGGGGTTTCTGCAACCGCTTCCATTCACTGGTTTCCTTGTCAAATAATGATACTAAGAGAGCAATCTGCATGAATGGATGTGATATTCAAAGGAAGGGGATCTAAATGAGGGGAAAAGGGATCTCGGGGGAATATTATGTGGTGGAAGATACCATTTCAGATGGCATTGCAGAGATTGTTCAAGGGACTGAAGCTTACGATCTATTTGGAAGCAGCGAGAGAAGGAAAAGGGAACGCTTTGTGTCAGCGATCATCTAGGAGACTGAAGCATAGCACTGATGGTTTCCACTCTCTTCCTAAGACCCTTTCATTCTCTCTATTTTGTGGATGTTACTCGGTTAGTGTAAGCACATTTTGAATTCCATTGTGATAGTAAATGGCAATCTCTATCTCTTTGTTTCCCTTTATCAATACAAGAAGGCAGACACTGCCATGTTGGATTTATTATTCCTCTGGAGGGTTTTAACTTTTCTAGTCATCATTGCTGTATTTTCTGTGTGGTTTTGCTGAAACCCTTATTCTGTTTGATGTTGTTCTCAATAATCATCAATACCCAAACTCCAGGGGTTCATTTCTGAAGCGTCGTAATCCTCTGTTTCTTGTTTCGAGCACTGTTTGTATGGACCACTTTTCTCTCTGAGTAGTCGCAGAGTTGTCAGCTATTGACCATCTCCAGGGAAACCCTTGCAAAGATCAAAGATCATCACACTTGAATACCTATATCTCACATTGTGATGAAATTGAAGTACTGCCTCTGCAAGTTGCACATCAATGATTCTTGCAGGAAATGCATTTGTTATGTAAATGCTTAACAGAATTGCCAGATACTGTGGGAGAGCTTAGTAATTTGAAAATTCTACATTTAGGAAGTGAAATGTTGGAAATGCTACCACTCTCTTTCGGTTCTAACTGAAGAATTGAATAAAAACAATGTTGTTGCAGTGACCATTTCGACCACTTGGTTAGGCACATGCAATGTCACACCTCTTAAAATCGTACTGTATTCAAGTTCGAACTCGGTAACTCAGCATACATGATATGCTATTC
The DNA here is from genome assembly GCA_027924585.1 of Larix kaempferi. Classification (NCBI taxonomy): domain Eukaryota; kingdom Viridiplantae; phylum Streptophyta; class Pinopsida; order Pinales; family Pinaceae; genus Larix; species Larix kaempferi. The sequence continues at coordinate 24,515,157 of BSBM01000887.1, forward strand.
TCTGATACAGGTTGAAATGCCAGCTCGTAGTCGAACTTTGGTAACTAACTATACATACATGTAATCGATTTGATATTCTCTGATAATTTTTTACAAGTTGAAATGGCAGTGCGAATAGCAGTGAAAAAGCTACTGGTACGTGCGGGGTTCAACTCCTCCCCCATACAATCTTCATCTATTTTCTCAGAAATATCCTCTACATCAAGTCTGATTAGTAGGCCTTCATTTGACTAGTTTCTATGAACCTTGTCTCAGATCAATTGCATTTCATCGTCAAAGGCCAATGTACTTTCCCCCTTATCCCTCGAATTAGTAAGAAACGAGTTTCCCCAGGAATCGATCCTTGGTCGTCGCCCACCATGGAATGTGAAGAATGAGGGGTTCCATTGCCTGGGAGATGAGCGTTTTCCTAAGCGGAGGCCTAGTATGAAGAATCGCAGGAAACGAGCCGCCCTGAGACCGAAAGGTGAGAGTTATAGTACCCATTGCCATGGTTTCAGTCCTTTATTTATTGTATTCATTGGGCTCTTTGTGACCAATGAAATTCCTTTTCTTTTTATCGTGCAGTTACTGTAATCTATTGAGGGCCCGTTGCTACCTGCATTAATAAAATTGAGGTCTTTTCTTTTGGGTTGGGATTGAACGATGTAGGTCCATACTACTGGGTATAGTACACTCTCGGTGAGCCCATACCACACAGTCGGCCAAATGAGGGCAACGTCCGGGGAAGAAATCATCGCAAGCGGATGGAGCAAAGAGCTGCTTTTCGATTGGTACATTTTTCTTCACTTAAGAAACTTATACGCATTATCTGGGGTTTACTCAGCATTTTAGGGTTTAGTATTTGTAGTTATGATCCATTGTTGGTACCCATGGTTTCATTCGCTAAAACCCTATCTATACAAGTCACTGGTGAAAGGGTATCTCAATGTTTCTATCACAACTTACAAATTTACAGCGAATGATGTGTTTCTAGTTTAGGTTACCAATGTGGCTCGATCTTGACATGATACGACGAAAATGCATTTGGAAGGCCTACATACACACAAATTAAAAAATGAAAATCAAGTTTATTATGAATCTTAAAGCCGGAATTGAACCCAGAAGCCATTTGCTTGTAGCGCTCTACGTTATTTTCCCTGTGTTTATGCCCTTGAACCCAGAAACACATGCATCCATAAACAACCTAATTATACACTTGCTTAGAGCATATACCTTGGCAAAGTCCAACTCAACAAGCAAAAGATTCAATCGTATCTTGGGACGCTATAGGAACATGGCTCTCGGCTTCTCGCCTTCATGCTCTATTTCATTGTACATATTTCCCACCCTTTTTCTCGGGCCCTTTTTGCTTTCATGGTTTTTGAAAACCAATTCAAATATAATATTGAATGGATTGTATAGAACCCTAGATTAATCGTGTAATAAAAGGATTTTTTTGGTAATAAATTCGATCAGAAATTTTGGGAAGTTTCATAGATCCAAGTTTAGTTTGGGGTAGACTTAAATTTGATAAGAAATTTCAGGTATAAACAAAGTTTCACTGGTCCAAATTTAATATGGGGTCGGCCTAAATTTGATAATAAATTTCAGGTATGGACAAAGTTTCACTGATCCAAGTTTAATGACGGAGGTAGACATGTATTTTTAGAAGTTTTACTTAATTTTGACAAAGCTTTGATTAGATCAAAGTTTCCAAATGAATGGAAATTTTGATTTCCTGTTTTGTTTGTATAACATAGGGTTAGACTTGTATTTTTAGAAGCTTACTTAATTTTGACATGGCTTTGATTAGATCAAAGTTTCCAAATGAAAGAAATTTTTTGACTTCATGCAGCAAAAATTTCGGTAACTTCCTCCATCATTTGCGGGAAATTTTGACTAGACAGCTCATGAGTTCTGTCATGTAATAATTGAATTTCATTTCTAATCTTCTTGCAGGGATTGACCACACTGACATTGGTTAGTGCTTTAAAGATCTCAACTGTCATAAATTACGTGGGACTTTATGTAATGGCTCTGGGAAGTGGAAGCCTCATGCCACGTATTCTAGCTTTTAGGTTTTGGAGTAGATCAATACGATCACAACAATTCAAAAGAGAGGAGAATGAAGAGTTCATTCTTCAATTGGTTCTTCTTTGTTAGTAATTTTGGGACTCTGCTTTCAGCATAGTGTGGTGTGGGTGGAAGACAATGTGAGCTAGGAACTGGGCTTTAGGATTTCAACTCTTACCTTAGGATTTGCTTGGGTTTTTTTCGGGGTTTTTTACTCTGGTACTCCAATTTACAGACAAAAAAAGCCAGGTGGCAGTCTTGTCACACGAATATGTCAAGTGATTGTTTCCTCTTTGTGTAAACTGTGAGTGTAGGTCTCCTCTAATAAGAACCTACTTCATGAGAGGGAACACAAGGAGGAATTTGTTGTTCTAGGAAGTTGAATACTAAATTACACAGATGAATTCATGTAATCCTCTTCATCTTGGCCTAAAAGCCACTAGAAATATACGTATAGTAGGAGTTAATTAATTTCTTCTTTTCAATAATATATGCTCCTTTATCCACAAAACACAAGGTTCAGTTAGTAAATTTTGTTCTTTGGTAATACAGTAAAGAATACTTTTAATTATTCATCTCTTCTCTTCTCAATAAACTTTTTTAATTAAAAAATCTTTGAACTCTTCTTTTCTGACACATCTTTTCAATTGAAAATTCATCTTATTAAATATTATAGATACCTAGCCTTCTCAAAGGATTTTTTTTCATAAATTTACTCATTTCAATATTTATCATATTTTCCTTGCATCTACTTTAAACATTTATGAAAAAATTACATCGATATTGATATGGCTAATTAATATTCCATTGTCAAAGGGTATAAATTTTATATACCATATGGTATTTGATATTTGAAGAGCCACAAGGTGACAATGTTTCCTTCAACTGAGTCCTCAAATGTTTTTGGACCTCTTGAAATCCTGAAACTGCCAGGTACTCAATCTATGACCTAAAGTGTACTGTTCCATTTGTCTCTCTTTTTGTTAGAACAACATTATATTCTACCACTTCATTTAACTCATTCTTCGCAATATGGAAACTGTAGTGAAGTCGGAGCTAATCCTTTTAATTTCATTATCAAGAAAATTAATATAGTGACAAGTTCATGAATGTGTTGTCTCCATATATTAGTATTATTTATTGTTTTAATGGATCTAGTTTGTGCTATGTTATATAAAATGGTTAATTAAATAATATTTTCTTTTTAATTGTAAAATTGTTTTTTTATATAATAAGTATAGAGCTTGCTTTCATTTGTTTGCATTGTTGTGCAATGCATAATTTTTCGATTTAATATCAAGATTCATATTAATAAGATTATAATTTCAACAAAAAAATTGTCCATATAAATTTTTACTTTTAAGAATATGTTATATTCATTGATATGAATTAAATTTAAGAATTTTGTGGAATAAAAATAAAAAATTCTAACGAATTTAATAATATTTTTTAGATATAAATTTTAATTTTAAAGAATATGTTATATTTATTGATATAAATTCAATTTAAAAAATTTCATTATCAAAATCGTTTAAAATCATTTAAGAGAATTTTGTTTTTATAGATTTTCAATTATTTAATATTTAAATTGTTGAAATTAAAAAGAAAATAGTAAATCAAGATGGAGTCTCATTATTTGAAAACTTTGTTTTATAGATTTTAGTCTATTTAAAACCATCTATATAATTGAAATTAAAAAAAAAATTAGATAAAACTTTATTAAAAAAAACTTCTAAAAAATTGAATTTATTATGTTTTTAAAATCTCTTATCTAAAAATTTGATTGCATATGTATCTAGATGCTCTCTCACCAAATTAGTAGTAGGGTAATTGTTTCATTGAATTAAATATTTTTTGACGTCCATCAATTGTCCACAACTCAAAGCAAATAGCTTATCCATACAACTTTCTACAAATAAAGCATGTGGCCACGTGGCTCTTGTTTGAAATAGTTTTTAAGTTCTTCACTTTTACATTTAATGTAAATTGATAAACATAAATTTAGATCTATTTTAAATTTATATTTATATATTTGAAGAATTTAAAATAAAAATGTTAAAAAAATTATAAATATTTGAAATAATCATTTTTAAATGAAACTGAGAAATTAACTATATAGATATGTAACAATTAAACTAAAATGTTTTTTTGCTTTGATAAAATTATTACACTAACTAAACTAAAATCAATTTGAACAACTAACCAAACTAAGTATATATATATATATATATATATATATATATATATATATATATATAGATATATAAAATTCATTTTATAAATGTGAAACAACGAAATCATGAAAATGATCTAAAATAGAATTATACATTTGTATATTAATTTATTTAATTTTCAATATGATTTATTAACATATTAAGATTGAATTTTATTTTAGGTTATATTTTTTAACTTTTATTCCAGAGCGGACCCAAGGACAAAGGTGGTCTGGGAATTAGAGATCCCGAGATTCTAAGCAAAGTCTATGGCTCCAAAATATGATGGAGATGGTGCAATCACAATTTGGAACCGTGGGTGCATCTATGACATGTGAAATATGCCAGAGATAGGCCACGGGGGAATCTGATCCATTTCAATGAAGTCAGGAATGGATCCCATATTTGGGTAAAAGCCTTCACAGGTAGGAAATTAGTGCAAAATCACAGCTTCTGGGAAGTCTACAACGATGAATTAGCAAACTTTTGGGATGATTCATGGAATCAGTTCCCTAAACTGGGAGATGATCCACGATGGCAGGAGATTAGGGCTAGGGGGATGGCGGGTGGAAAAATCAAACTATGTGACTATTGGGAGGAGGTACCGGTTGATGGTCATAGACAGTGGTCGGATTGTAGGTGGATGGAAGGGCGAATTAACAATGAGGATATTAGGGATTTCGAAACCATGCTCCGAGAACGATTCATCCACGTCAAAGAAGGTCCTGACAAGCTTCACTGGGGATACAATCAGAAAGGAGTTTTCAGCATTAAGGAAGATTATGATTTGATATTTAGCAATGAAGAAGGGGGGGACAGTTTCAGGAAGAAGGTTTGGGGGATGAACCCCTGGCCAAAAGTTGGGTTTTCTGCCGGCTGGTTACCTGGGGAAAAATTTTGAGCAGCGAAAATATTAGGAAAAGAGGGATTCATGGTCCATCTCATTGCCCCTTATGTTTCCTCTCTGAAGAATCCTCTGGGCACTTGTTGGACAGTTGCACCTTCTCCTCCACACTATGGGATCGTGGTGCCATGATCTTTAGAAGAAGTGATTGGGTTAGAGATCACCCAGACCATACCTTAAAGGAATGGAACTCTAAAGTCTTCATGAATCCGATCATTCTGACTCTATGGAAAATGTTCCCTGGGATGGTCATATGGAATGTTTGGAAGGAAAGAAATCATCATATCTTTAGGGATAAAAATCATGACTTAGAAGTCATATGGAAGAATCTGGTCAATAATATGAAAGAAACTATAAGAATCATTACATGGGGGGATAAGGACAGAGACCTTTCGGAGGGGGACCTGTGCATTGCTTTGGGTTGGGAGTTATGCAGAGCTGACCTGGAGGGTCTACGCATAAAATATAAGATTTTCCAGCCTTCCAATCCGAACTTTTGGTCCCCTCTTGTGACGCAGGTCTTCAAAGCTAATTTTGACGGGGCTTCCCATGGTAATCCGGGAGTGGCAGGTTTTGGTGGTGTTTGCAGAAATGCTGTTGGCAATATCCTGAAAGTTTTCTTTGGCTACATCGGCATCGACTCCAACAAATCGGTTGAGTTGGAAGGCCTCATTCAGGGCATCCACCTGGTGGTCAACGAAGGCTAGTTTTCGGCAATTTTGGAGGGGGATTCCCACATAATTGTCCACATGGCCAAGAAGTTGGCCAACAACCAATCCCCAGCTAAAATTTCAACCAGTTGGCGTCTTCTGCACAGATTGGATCACTTGAAAACCCTTCTCTCGAGTCACAGTGTTATCAAGTTTAGCCATGTTTGACGAGATGCCAATAAGGTGGCAGACCTTTTGGCCAACCAGGAAATTAATGGAGGTGGGGCCCTCTCGGTTGGTATCCTGGAGGACTACCGGAAAGACACCTGGACCATGAATTTCCGACACTTGGCCAGCTCCGATATCGAAAAATGCCAACAGCAGGCAGATGGTGCCTCATCAACTCATGAATTCGACAAGGGGAAGTTTGGGAGGTGCAATGGTGAGTCACATCATCGTGGGTTGCCACGCGAGGAATGACGTATTTCTACAGTTTAAATACCGATATCAGTACGAGAGAGTACAAGTCCAGGCAATAATCGAGCAAAAGGATTCCTCTGTATATTTCTCCTTATCTGGCCATTAGTTTCTCTTTAATGATCCTTTATGGGTAAGGCAGTTTCATGATTGATAATCAGTACAAGATGAAGAATGACTAAAGAATTGTGGGCGGGCCATTCATGATCCCCCTAGTTATTTATAGCTTCACGGAGGAGATCCTGAATGGTAGTGTTCTGTTAAGTCTAAGGATTATCCCTCCTTATGCGAGTAGTAAGGATTTTTGGGGGATTGTGTGTGACAAATTCTCTTTAGCTCGTTCGCTTGATAATTCCAGGGCTAGGGTGATGGCTCCTAACCATCATGCCTATTCCGAGACTGATCTGGGTTCTGGTTCTGGTAAGCTGAGGGGTAAAGCAAGTGTTCTGTTGAGATAGGAAATGATTAAGGTCGGGTTACTAGGGCTCAATCTAGGGCCTAGGAGACTGCTCTGCTCTTCCGTCAACGTATTCCCTCTTTGGTCAAGGACGAGTTAGAACAGATAGAGCAAAGGCTGTGGGACACAGCGAGGACCATTCTGGTTGCTAATCTTCGCCGTGAGGTTGCGGATTGGGTGGTCGAACCTGGAACTACGGCAGGCAGAGCTTCTGCCTAGGACCATATGTTGATGGTTTATTGGGTTATCAAGAATCTCCTGGCTCATGTCTCTATGTATAACTATCATAAGCACCAAGGAAATGACGAGTCAGTCTGTGCCTGGAAAGCGCACAACGCCGATGCTTGCTTGATGCACCTCAAGATAGATGCGATAGCTAAAAATATTGGCCTGACTTTTGTCTATCCGGGGATGGAGGATGCTGAGCTGGCTGGTCCCAACACTCATCGCAAGCAAGCTACTGCGCAGAAGCCGCAGGTGGACAAGACTGAGGGGACGAATGAGAAAGGAAAACAAAAGGCGAAAGAGGGAAACGGCAACGCAATTGCTCCCTGATATTGTTTTGCTGGTCCTGGGCACCTTGGTGGTCACTGGTTACTCTATCTTCCTTTATCGGCTTTATTGTATGTTCAGGGTTGTTATTTTGGGTAGAATGTATCTAGACTTTTGGGGTTGGCATTGGGGCCAGTATGTTTATGGCGCTTAGGTTGTTTTGCTAAGGGTTTGTTGCTAAGAATGACAGTGAATTGTAAGTCGATGGTTGCGCTTTAAGCGTTTTATGTACTCAGTTTCAAAGCAATAATATAGTTCTTTTTATGTACCAAAAAAAAAAAACTTTTATTCCAAAGAATTTAGAAGAATGTGACAATTGCGATTAAGATTGTATAATTTAGATTCGATAAAAGTATTTAAAAGTGTTTTAAAATATTTATTTACAATTGAAATTTTATTAATAAAAAATTATAATTTAAGTAATTTTTATAAAGAATTAATAATTATATTTTGATAATGATATGTGTTAGAATAATATTTATAGTGTAATTCTCTTATGTTTGATTCCAAATGAAGGTTAATCTCCAAGGATCTTAGATTGTAAGTGGATGAGGATGAGACAAGTGTACTCTGGAGATTGATTTTATGGTCATAGTTCCAAGACAAATGTATTATCTAGATTGTTTTCATGATAGTTGTTTTAAATTTGAAAAGAAAAAAAATATAAAAAATAACTGGTAGCTGATTCATGGATAATAAGTGGTTTAGCGCTTATAACTGAAGAGCCATTTTTCAATAAGATTGAAATCTTTGAAATCTTGGTGAGGGGAGTCCCTCTCTGTTTTATAGTTGCTGCCCCTCAATTTCCTGAGGCGCACGGCGCTCATTCCAGCAACCTACTAATCGTGACATTTACCTGACACGTCGGCTGAGAAGGACAGCAACGTGGCACAGAAGTAAGCCTGCAATCAACCAACAAGGAGAAGCCGAGTGTGAGGGGAGTCCCAAGTAAGTGGAGAGTATTCCGTTGTGATGATGAGTAGGGCGTGGGCAGGTGGCGGGACGATTTGAGTTCCACCACAGAAGTAGAGCGTCTACCGCAGAAGCAATGGATGGATAATGATTCCTTTTCGTGTCCACCGTTCAGCCATCTCACTCCCTTATCGCAAATTAACGTGTTTGCTCGAGATTTGAATTTTGGTCGAAGGTCCAAAACATTTTTTTCAAATTATGATGGGTTTGACAAGGACATTTAAATACCAAGTGTAAAGAATAAATTTTCACCCAAATATTTGTCTAAAATTATATTATACTTCAACATACAAGTTTGGAATTTCAAATAGATCTCTCGTTGTCATATAAAAAGTTGGTGATGTTTAGATATTTTGAATTTAATTTAAATTATATTATACTTCAACACACAAGTTTGGAATTTCAAATATATCTTTCCATGTCATATAAAAATTTGGTGATGTTTAGATATTTTGAATTTAATTTAAATTTATAAGCAAGCCATCATATCCCATTCCATTGGATATCTCATGTTGAAGCAGTGCACATTCCCATCATAGTTAAATGAGTTTGAAAATTTACTCTATATTGTAATCCATGCACGTGGAAATTAATCGAAACTAAGAATTGAGTTTGTATGGTAAAAAGTAGATATATATTTCTCCTTTCATTAAATTTAATATATATATATATATATATATATATATTATATTTTTTATATGTAAATTTAAAAATTAATTTAAATGTTTATAATTTAGATGCGAAATTCTAATTTATCAAAGTTTTAACTTTTTTATTGTTATCTTTTTTAATTATTTTATTTTGAATTTACCAAATTTTTTATAATTTAAAATCTTAAAAAAAAAAAAAAAAAATACAATAATAAAAAAACCTTAACAATGAAATACCCAATGCATACCATGTTAGACCCTACATACTATTAAATTTATATCCACATTAGATGACAAGGAGAAACAATGGATTTAACCCAAATAAGAAAATTCATATGGAAGACAATCAAGATCATAAAAGATTATAGATTTCACCTATTGTCTCTTTAGAATTTAGTGGAGTCTTTTTTAAGCATTATTGTTGATAGGTTTTTTTTGTTGGCAAAGTGGTGGAACCTCTTTGACTAGCAAGTTTGCCTTTGGCTAAGTTACCGCGAACCAGGGGCATCTAAGCCGTCACCGACCAGTCTTAACCATACCCCGCCACCAATTGTTCTACATCTCACAGATTCCTTATTGTTGATAGGTTACTTCTCACTTGAATATTTATATTTTTATCAATATCAAATTGGAATTGAAATTTGCTGTTGACATATTATGAATATGGTACAACAAATTAAATATTTAAATATATTTATAATTTTCAAAATTCAATAAATGTTGTTATTAGTTTTATTTAAAATTATAATTACAATAACTTTTATAAATAATTTTAAACCTAAATTACTTAAAAATAATGATTTTACAAAACAAAACAAAACAAAGTAAAATATAAACACACAAAAACTCAAAAATCTTTCTAAACAAATTTGTGACTATTGTACCACATAATTTTGTAAATAAACGTATAAAAAACATAGATGACTTAATCAACATTTAAAAAATAGAAAACCATGAACCCATACTTATTACTTAATCAACATTAAAAAAAACAAAAACAATTAATCCATAAACCCATACTTAAACCTATTAAACTTTATTTTCACATATTAAACTCTCTTTTCACATTATTAAATATCATTTGTTATGTTTCAAATCTAAAACATACTACAAGTTATTTAAAATGAAAAATTAATAATGTCTACTTCTTTATGTGTTTCTTTATTTTCTTTCTAAGTTCCATTTTCACATCCTCAAAAATACCTAAGTTTATCAACTATCAAAAATATATATTTTCTACAAATAATATAATATAATGTATTTCAAATTTTAAAATAAATTTTATCATAAACCTATAAATTAATATTAAAAATTAACATAATGAAAGAACAACAAACACAACAACAAAAAACAGGCATATTTGAAAATCTTTACTTTTAATTCAAATACCACAAAAATACCATAAACCACTCGATACCATAAACTCCAAAAAGAAAAAGAATTAGGATAAACCATCATTAACCCTTTAACCCACGCTTCATTAAACAAATCATGGCAACCTTGATAAACAAATCATGTCAAAATAACTTGAACTTCTTCTTTTCTCTATGTCGGAGATGGTTGTTTTTCATGGTTTCCTTTTTTTTCCTTTTTCGGAAAATGGATGCTAATTGTTTTTAATTAAATATTTCATTGTTTGCTATAGAAAAGAAAAGAGAAGAGATAAGAAAAGAAAAGAGAAGAGATAAGTTTCCTCATTGTGCGTTGGTAAATGGTTTTTAAATTTGTATTGGATGTTGAGCTATTTATTAAATGGCATCATGTTGAATTTTTGCTATATATTAATTGTTTATGGTATAATTAGTATGTAGGTAATAAGGTTTGAAGAGTGTAAGTTAAGGTTGGGTGAGTATTATATAATCAATATTAAGTAAATATGGTTTATTATATATTTTATTTAGAATGATTTGGAATTTTAATTTTTTTTAATTTGGTGAGGTAAATATTTTTAAAGGATATGATTGGAGGTTTTTTAATGTTTTGGATGAAATATTTTTTCATCGAGTGAAACGAGGTGCTCTACATCTCAGTATGGGGGATATTGTAACCTCTCTGATATAACGTTACGTTTGTGATGTAACAAAATAATTTAAAAATTCATGTCGGCTCATAAAATAAAAAATTATGGAAAGTATTTAAAAAAAATCCATGTTGGTTCATGAAATAAAATATTATGAAAAGTAATTAAAAAATAGATGTTCATTTATAAAATAAAAACTTAAAACTTAAACCCGGATCTATCAATCAACAGAGATCAAACCTCTTGAGTTTGAATTTAAAAAAATAAATACACCTCAAGAAATTGGATCCCTCTGGGTACTTGATAGATATGGGTTTAAGATAGATCTATGCTGGTTAATTTAATTTTATTTTTTGCTTGAATCTCTATGATTTGTGGTAGTGGAAAAGGAGTGTTAGGTTTTCTAACTAAGTCACCTCTAAGGAGAATTGAACTCGGGTCGCCTTGCGATGACAAAAACCGCACCTTAACTGAGTGAGCTAACATATTAGGACATAAAGAAATTATATTTTTTAAAACTTTGATATATAGAACTCTAATGGACATCAAAATTGTATGAGAAAAAAGCCATTTTAAATCATTTGTATTCTATTACATGTAGAAATATCTTTAATAACCTTGGTAAGAGAGTGAATGAATAAGTTTTAAATATTATTAGCATGAATCATCTAAAACTTAAATGATTTGGACCTCTTTTTTTGTATCTAAGTGATCTAATTTTACCTAATTAATATCCTCTAATCAGTCATATATGTTATAATTCATTAAAAACAACTATAATATCATGTACTAACAAAATATATTGAGATCAATTTTGGTTTATCTATCTTAAAAAGTAAGAAATCATTTAATTTGCTTTAAAATTTTATTTTTATACTTAAAAACTTTAAACAAAACATTTTTAAATTCTAAAATTGTAATAAATTAAAAATTAAGAATATATATATATATATATCATTTTTTTTTTTTAATTACATTTTTAAACTACTAATTTCATTGAATATATAATGATTTTTATTAATATTGATTCCAACTTAGAATACTACTTTTTATTGATATAATGTTGCAACGTACTCAAATTCCTTATTACTATTTTGAGAAATGGGGTATTGTCACATACCCAAACTCTAGACATTTTATGTCATGATGAAAACATTATGTTTTATTTTTATTAAAGTTGTATCACTATTGACCAAGTGAGGTCAAGGATGACTGTAATTAATTACTTTCAATATTTTATTATTAATAAATAAAAGTGGAGACAAACATCCAAAGAAGACTGTTGAATGAGTGTTCACTGACCCACTAGGTGGAATGGATTAGGGTGGAGAGCAAACTGACACTTTGCAGCATCCTCAACTCACTTCTAACTGTTGCAGGGGGAAACTTACCTACTTTTATGGTCATGTTCCCCGAGAAAGTGGAACTAAGCAGGTGGCTCATTTACATAATAAACTGACCAAAGACCTAGGCATGCTACTTATCTACCCATCGAATTCAGCAGGAGGCTGTTCATTCTTACATTGTGATAATTTCTGAGCATAAGAGATTCGATGAGTGGAAGGTTGGAAGTGATTGAGTGAACTAAGACTGCATTCTGAACTAGTGCAACCACATTGCTGAGTTCAATATTGCTAAAAGCAAGAAGTACTACTACTAAGTGCTACTGCAGAGTTGCAAAGGAATTTATTCCATTACTCCACACAATATCTTCATCCTGGTGGTTCAGTGAGCAGGATCGGGGGTCCTAAGGAAAGTAACTTGGCTGTCTTCAGTAGCAGGTTGGGTGAAACAAGCTCCTTTGGCTGTTTGTTTCTTCTACAGTTACCAGGTTTAATTTGTGTTATCTTATTTTACTTCTGTCAAGATTATTACTAAAAATATGATGTTATTATGTTATCAGTTTCCTATGTCATCTTAGATATTTTGATCTATCAACAAATGTTTCATTTTTGCAATTTATCATGCTAAAAGGATTTACAGCTAATTAGGTTTATTTTGATAAATGTATAGTTAAGAATTTGTTAAATGTGTGATAGAATAAAACTTCTTCCCTAAATTTTTCCACACATTGTTTAAAATGTTGTACTCTAGTACAGGGAAGATAAAATTAGAATAAATTCGAATTGGTAATACTGTGAACAGATTCGAATTGTTGAATGCTTAAACAAAACTACTTTATTCTTTTCTTATAAGTACATTGTTATTCAGATAATTATTACAGAAATTAACTAGAAATCATAAGTATTTATCATGCATATGTTTAGCAATAAAATCCTTGATCTTAATTCATAACAGTTTAAATATCCTAAGTATTTTCCTTAGATACAACCTTACCTTTTATATATAATGGCAACATTATAAAATGACTTTGCAAAACTCTTTAAGGATCGAAACACATAGCATAGGTTTTCATAAAGAAACTTTGAAGTTAAAGTAACCATAAGAAAGGTAGGTCGAAACTAATTACATTCTTTCATTACAATACTAGAATTTGATTATCATCATCTACGGAAATTGTTTAACCTTCAAGTCAAATTCTCTACAATTAATAATACCAATCATTTAGAAACTAATTTTTCGGGAAAATGTCTCACGATTCAAACCCTGTCGGTAGACATACATTGTAAATAGTTCACTTAATAAAGATCTCATAAGATGAATGCGAGTCCAGGGACTCAAAACCCTTGGCACAAGCTTCCTTTAAACTGTATTTACTACAGTAGGGTTGTTAAAAACAGCCTTACGACTTGATATAGTAAAATAAATCTTCATCTACCATTATCGACGGGCCTTGCCCCGAGTTTCATAAACACCAAACATCAAAATTCTTAATCTAGAAATGACGAAGGTAACCGAAAGCAATCTACAGGTTCGGTACTTCCAGACCTAATTTAAATGTTACAACCAACTCATAAATGAAAATTATAATACTACTGGAGGTATTGATGCAGGACAAGGTCGAGAGTTTGATCCTTAGCAAGAGTCACTACATATAAAAACGCAGTAATCTTTATAGCAAGGTATTAACCCAGGTTCTCAGCTAACACTTTACAAAGTGGTAAAAACAAAACATTGCTGCATACATTAACAATGGCGGGCCTTGCCCCTTTAAATACCAATCACTGGAATTTAGCCGAGGATTGGCCGAGAGTATCTCGCTATCCTTTAAACCAAACCATAAATAATTTATGGGTAAACAAATCGTATCATATTTAAATTTCTTTACAAACCACAAGAAATCGTTGAGAACCCAATGAGAGCTTTCAAAAGCTCGGAAGCAACAACTCCCATTCTTAATACAAAATTTGCAAAATGCCATGCGACTCAAACCATTTACCATAACTGTAAAAAGACAAAGTCTGAAAACAAATTTCGATTTTTCAGCTATCCAACGAAGGTCGGTTGATGTCAAAGTTCATCTTTAAACTGTGGAGTACTTGGGATACCCTTGGTATGTCACCGAGGCTTACTAGGGCCTTTGTGCTCACCTCCCTGTCTAGCCGAACCCAAGATTTAGACATGTCAGAACCTGCAAAACAACATTTGGAAGTGGTTAAAATTTTATCAAACTGTAACGAATAAGACATTATTAAATATTTAAAAACAAACTCAACGAAGTTAAGGATAGACTCAAAATTTTTTACTTGCAACACTCATTGCACATTTGAATGCTTCAAGTACAATATCAGCACTTGTTTTCTATCAGCTAACGCAGTACTACTACCACTCTGGTATCGAGTATTTTCAACCGAGAACCCAACAAGGGTTGATTACTTAGCCACAACAATGGCGTCCAGGTGACATTAAAGCTAGCAAGACATTACATCGAGACCAGTGAAGAACCCTCGTGAATTATATGGTACTAACATACAGACGAGAGGTCTCCATATTGAACCTCGGGAGAGTTCACAACCATGAAAACTTAAAACCCTAGAAAAACGCAGAGCCTGTCGGCCTCTCCCTCTTTTCTTGCAAATGAAATGAATTACAATGAAGTTGGTGATATCAATGCAGGTTAGGGTTAAACCGAAAACCCGATACCATCCTGAGATCGACGGTGTGGATCCTGCCATAAGGTAGAGCTAGCATACGACCACCAACCTCCTTAATTAGCATTTAAAACCACATCTTTCAATGCTCGTTGCTCTGCCAACACATAACTCCACCTTGATTGTTAACACACACTAATTCTTGCACAGCTCGGTGTTTAAGGCAGTACGTAGCAAAGGTGGCCACCATCTTCCAAAGTGTAGCACGCGAAGGTCTGCCATGAGGGCTACCAACAAGAGATCCACCAAGATGCAAATTAATGAATCATAATTACCATTGCTACCAATTGCGTACCTGCCAACACATGGAACCACTATTATGTTATTTTTTCCATAGATACATTTTCTTGCATAGTTTATAAAGCTTAGAGTTTAGGGTTCGTATGATTATTATGGTGGCAAATCCATATCATTTCATAGCCAAAGTTTAGTGCTTTAGTTTCATACATATATTTTATGCATTTAGAACATGCATATTAACCCTATCCATAACATAATGTAATCTTATATAGTATATGAATTTGAAATATATTACAATGTACTATTTTCCATAGTTTGGATATAATAGCATGAAGGGTTAATACAAAGAGATTGTCCATAGTTTTGGATAGAGTAGGTTATCACTTGGTTAATTACGATAGATAAAAATCGGACATAATAGGTGAAGACAAAATACATGGAGAGAAATATAAAATACCTGATCTTGATTGTAAGACAATAAATCTCTCTACACATTCATATTTTACGCTAAGGACTGACATTGTACTGTAAGATTAATTGGAAATAAATCATTACGCATTGGTCGGAAATTCTCTGTCTTACCTGCATTCTGCAAATAGAATTCAGGAGCATTAGCTAGCAATAGCTAAGTAAGCCTCGAGGTGTACACAAGGACCCCTTCAATACATTGAGACAATCAATTAGTCTCTAGAATCAAATTTATAAACTAGAGAAAAAGTGACATTATGTAATCAAAAAATAAAGTACATAATGTAAACATTTGAAATATTTAACATCCTCACATTTGTTTGACGATAATGATATTACGACATTTTAAGACACTAGTTAAGTTAAACAGCTGTTACGATTTTGTTATGATTCATAAGTAATCTAAACTTTTAATCATTAACGACAGATTATAGAAGTTGTTATCATTAAGACACTTTGTTTAGTGTTTAGTTATGTTTAAGTTAACATTTTTATTTCCGCATAGCAAACACAAGCATTTATTGCTACTTGAAAATTTTGAATTTTTAGTGAATTTTTGGGGATATTACATGTGGTATCAGAGCGCAAGTTCAAATACTAGGCCTGAAGCGGCTCACTCGCGCAAATAAAATTTAGGACAAAATTGCAAATTATTGATTTTATTTATTTTACTTTCGGTTTCAGCATTTTATAAATCTAGACTGCAGGTATGGGGGGACCAACAGAGTCGGCTGAGGATAGGTCCCTTAATAACGAACAAAATAATAATGAACAAGAACACATTAATGCAGAAAATCTATTTGTTGAATTGAATGGTAATTCATCTGAATTATTAAGGATGGTAAAAGATTTAAAAATTGAGATAAAAACTGTTAAGGAAGAAAACGAATGAATCCTAAAAGCTCAAGAGGAGCTGAATCAAATCCTGTTGAATAATTTTCATAAAAATGATCAAGATAAGAAAACAGAAAATAATGTTGAATCTGGAACTATGTCCTACCAATGTAATGATAAAAAGGTAAAATTGACTAATTATGACAGCAGTTCATCTTCTGAATTTGATGAAAGGGCACATAGGAAAAAGCATAAGTATTCTAGTGATAGTAGTGATAATGACTGCTACACTAAGAAAAAGAAGTACAGGCCCTGCGAAGAAATTTCTGGCGAGTTTAAAAAGATCAAACCACCAACTTTTAACAGAGAACAGAAAAGAGTGAAACAACCAAAGCAAGGCTGTCCAGTATGAATAAGTATTTCCAGATTTACAATTACTCAAGTCATCTAAAAACTAAAATGGAAATTTATAATTTAACTGGAAAAGCAGACATCTGGTGGCAAGATCTGAAATGAGTCAAAGGTCTAAAAGAGAAAAGTGTAAATTGGAGTAATTTTAAGAAATATTTTAAAAGAAAATTTCTGTCAGAACAGTATTATGAAGAACGAGCTAAAGAGTTTTATGATTTAAAGCTAGGTTTCATGGATATGAGAGAGTTATGCAACAAGTTTTTGAATTTATTAAGGTATGTGCCTTATATCATTGAACAAAAGCCTAAGATACAAGGATTTCTGAGCTACTTTCCCTCTCACATAAAAGACAGAATTGAGTATGATGGACCTCGAAATCTTGAAGAGGCCATGAGAAAGGCGAACATCTATTATGAACAGAATAAGAAAAGAGAAGGCATACCAAGCTAGAAAGCAAAAAAGCCTAACAACTTTGAGCAAAGGAAGAAGCAGTTTTCTTTTAATCATAACTTTGGAAATAATAATTCACGTAATTACTCTAACAGAAAGTTTCCAGGAAATAATGCAACAGGTAATACACAGTCAAAATTTACAGCTGCAAGAAACAGTGATCCACCTAAAAATTTTGTTAAAAATAATGAACAGAAAGAACCTGTTAAATGTTGGGACTGTCAGGGACCTCACTATGCATCAAACTGCCCACTCAGAAAGAAGACTATCAACAACATACATACTATACAAGAGGAGGCTATTGTTGGTGACTTAGCAAGGGAGATGCCCAGGATAAATGCATATTTGGAGAACAGACAAGTTGATCATCAAACTTCCATGGTTGAAGTGGAAGGTATCCTGAAAAACAAACCCATTTCGATTTTAATTGATCCAGGAGCAAGTCTTAGCTATGTATCACCAAATTTAGTTAAATGTTGCAATTTGAAAATAGATAAGTTTGACA
The DNA here is from genome assembly GCA_027924585.1 of Larix kaempferi. Taxonomy (NCBI): domain Eukaryota; kingdom Viridiplantae; phylum Streptophyta; class Pinopsida; order Pinales; family Pinaceae; genus Larix; species Larix kaempferi. The sequence goes on from BSBM01000887.1 coordinate 24,533,067, forward strand.
AATCATGGTTGGTGCAATTAGCTACTGGAACGAAAAGAAAGGTGACTGATTATGTAAAAGAATGTGAATTACTGATGAATCAGTTTAGGACTCATGTTAAACTGAATGTGTTACCTTTAGGTTCTTACGATGTTCTGATTGGGATGGACTGGTTAGAAAAGCGTAGAGTAGTATTAAATTGCTTTGAACAGACTTTTACTTGTTTAAATGATGCGTGTGAAACTGTAACAGTAAAAGGTATTCCTAGAAAGACATCTGTTAGACAAATTTCTACTTTACAAGTTAAAAGGGTTGTTCGTAAAGGGTGTAAAATGTTTGTTGTAAATGTAATTAATGACGAACAATCGACTAACTAAGATAAGTTAAAGTTGGAAGACATACCCATTCTAAAGGAATTTTCTGATGTATTCCCGGAAGAAATTCCAGGACTACCTCCGAAAAGGGAACTTGATTTCACCATTGAGTTAGTACCGGGAGCGGTACCAAACTCAAAGGCTCCTTACAGAATGAATATTCTGGAGCTTAATGAACTTAAATCACAGCTTAAGGAACTCATTGATAGAAATTATATAAGACCCAGTGTGTCTCCATGGGGAGCACCTGTAATTTTTGTTAAATAGAAAGACAGAACTATGTGTTTATGCATAGACTACCGTCAGCTAAATAAAATGACCATAATTCTTAAATGTAATTGTTAAGTTAGGATACCATAAGTGTCACTAACTTTTCATAATAAATTTTCAACATACAATAGTTGTTGATTCATTATTAGAGGCACAACTTCATCTCCTGACAACTTATTCGTCCCTAACTAAATTCTTGTTAATGTTAGAAACATTACTTTAATCATAAGGGGCATTCAAATTCCTTTTAGATATTTTTATACAGTTCGTCTAATACTTGAGTTAGACTAAACTTGTAAAGGAATATGATCAAATCATCATGCTTTTTTTTGTGTAAATAAAAAGTATATTACAAAAAAGGAGGTTACAGTATATCAGTCAAAGTCATCAAACAGGCATTCCCAGCTCAAAAAAAAGCCAAGCAGGAACCCAATATAAGACAGAGGAACTAAATTGTCAACCTAGTACCGCCCCGGCTATGGTAAGCCAAAAAGGACTAACCACATAACATTCAGTTTGAGAGGAAAGTTTCAGAACAGATAAACTTCATACCTAAACATAGTAGACCTCACAACCCTAAGCACTGGACGCTAACAGAGAAACACAAAAAAACCTTAAAAATAAACAATTAAACATCGATGATAGGCAGGTTTCCCCTACCAACTTCATCCAGGTTCATCTTCATTTCCGAGGACTGGGTCTTCATGTGGATTGCCTCTGCACCAGTCTCCTTCAAAACACTGGTAACCCTGTTGCCGCTACCCGCTAAACCCCCCTCGCCCAGGCTCTTGATGACGAAGGTAATGCCCATTTGTTTAGCGATGGAGTCTATTTTCAAGTGCATCACTCTGTTATCAGTATTGTGGGCCTTCCACGCCCTTACCAGCTCCTTATCCCCCTTACATTTGTTATGCGCCTCCATTTACACATGGGCCATCATATTCTTGGTTAGCCAGTAGTTCATCATGGTTATGTCATATGTAGAAGCGTGACTGGAAGTGGTTCCGGGATCTGTTACCCAGTATTCCACCTCCCGTCTAACATCCTCCATGGGCAGGGCATGCACTGTCTCCCAAAAACTTTTCTCAACCGCCTCCATATCGTCCTTGACAATCAAAGGAATGCGCTCCTTAAAGAAAGCTGCAAAGTCCCGAATCCTGGACTTGGTGAAAGCACGAGTCACCCATCCAACACCCGTATTGGAGGGATCCGAGAAAATAACCTCCGCCTTCTGACTCAGACCATCAGTATGCATATCACTTACAGGGATAAAATTACGTTTCGGTACCATGACCAGAAAACTAAGCTGCTCAAGAGGGTGATGCACAGATGACCACCTGATATCACACTCACAGTCACGATAGCCTAACTCCCTTAGATAACAGACATTAAGACAGTAAGCAAAGATGGAAATAAAACCATATTTACCTTCCACATATAAATCAGTCGACTTCATGATGGGGATGCTAGCGCAGATATGGGCTTCCATCATACTTGACATCGCATTAATCAAAATATCAATCTTTCCACGTAGAGACATTAACACAATGTTGATGGATATGTACCATATCCAGGTCAGGTACTAGCTAGCAGGATTACGGATCTGGTTTTTGTACCTGCACCTGATATCTCTATATCTCGATAAGAGAATGGGTTTAATTCTCATGATTCACCTGCTTTCGGCACGAGGTGTACTCAGTGCAGCCCCAGTACGGTAGTTGTCGTCATTATGGTTAGTGGGCTGCATTCACTCCATTTGTCGACTCCTGACCACGTCAGCCTCATCTAGGTGTTTGCAATTAATAACCCAGGGTGTGTGGCTAAAATTTGGCAACATGCCTTTGATCATGGTCCTTCCGTCCTCCATCCCGATGTTAGAAAACAAGTCAGCCACTTTGTTGGCATCGCGTTTGACGTGGATAAAGGTGATTACCTTTTGAGTCGCTAGGAGCGTACCCAGGTGGTCCAATCTGGCCAGCAGGCGCCAACTCGAAGAAACTTTATCCATGGATTGGCCACTTAGCATTCTCCTTGCCATGTGGATAATGATTTGGGAATATCCCTCCACCATGACCAGGAACCAATCAAATATGTGTGCCAACTCAACCCCCCAAATGAGCCCTTCCAGCTCAGCAACATTGTTCGAATCGGTGCCAATGGATCCGAAAAATGCCAACAGAATTATCCCTGTGGAATTCCTGCACACCCCTCCAAAACCGGCAGGTCCAAGATTGCTGCGTGATGCCCCATCAAAATTGATTTTAAATATGGGAGGATGGGGGGGGTGACCACTGGTGCAGGATAATGGGTCGACAGATTCTCTCTTTTATTCGAAGCCCATTCAGATCAAGACTGGTGAGACCCCAGCCGGCCGCAATCTGAAGCTCCCCACTCGTAAGAACCTTATCCTTGTCGCCCCATTGTTGGCTCCTAATGGTATCCTTCATGTTATTCTTTAACATTCCCCAGACAACCTGCTCTCTGTTAGAAGTTTTCTAGAAGATTCGTCCATTCCTTTCCTTCCAAATGGACCAAATCACCATACCAGGGAACATTGACCAGAGAGAACTGATGATCGGATTCAGGAAGGGTTTAGTATCCCAATTGTTCATGGTTTGGTCAGGTTGGCCTCTGATCCTATTATTGCGCCTGAAGATCGAGGCCCCATTGTCCCAAAGGGTAGAGGCATAGGGGCAGGAGTCAAGAAGGTGGCCAGTTGTTTCTTCCGAGTTGAGACAGAGGATGCAACGGGAGGGTCCCATGATCCCTCGTTTCCTCAAGTTTTCACTATTGAGAATTCTATGCCAAGCTACGAGCCAACAAAAAATCACAATTTTGGGCCATTTATTCATACCCCAGATTTTTCCCCAGATGTTGTTTTCTTCTTCATTAAGCCTAGTACGCAAAGCATAAGCTTCCTTGATATTAGAGATGCCTTACTGAGAGAAACCCCACCTTATTTTTTTGGGGGAAAAATTGAGCCGAATGTACCTTTCTTTAAGGGTAGACAAGAAAGATAGACGAGTTTTAGCCGAGAGAATCTCCCCCCATCCCCTGAATTCAAGCCACTGACGGGTGCCATCCTGCCCATGCTGATCCTAGTAATGATGGAATTTATTTTTCCCTTCATCCAAACCCAAGTCCCTGATGGGATACCAATGAGGGTCCTCATTGAGCTTAGTAAATTGGTTCCATGAGTCATCCCAAAATTCGGCAAGGATACCCTCGTGAATTTCCCAAAAGCAGTAGTTTTGGACAAGTTTTCGTCCTGCAAAGGTGTTTGCCCAGATGTGAGATCCAATATGTTCTGCGTTGAATTTGATCAGGCTCCCTTGAGGTATGCCCCTAGCATACTTGATCTGCCATAAGAGATCCTAGGGTTCACATCTGTGATTGCACCATCTCCAATAGATTTTAGATCCAAAAACTTCACTTAGTGTCTCAGGATCTCTCATCCCCAAACCCCCATGAGCCTTGGGTTTACATAAGTGATCCTAGCCCACCAAAGCAAACTTTGCTTTTGCTTCTCTGCCTCCCCAAAGGAATTTCCGCTGAATGCCACGAATTTCATGGAGAATGGATTTTGGGGCAAAAAGCATAGAGAAAAGATAAACAGGCATTGCCTGGAGAACCATTTTGACTAACACCAATTTGCTGGGAAGGTTTAGGGGACAAAGAGTCCAGTTAGCCAGTTTGCATCTCATTCTGTCCAATAATTCTTTCCAAGAAATCCTTCGAATCGTGCCCTCTTCTAGTAGAGCTCCCAAATACTTAGAAGGAAGTGTCCCTCGGGAAAAATGGAGGATCCTGATGATGTTACGTTGGGTTATGCTTGGGGTATTAAAGAAGAATACCTGTGATTTTCCAGGATTTCCCTCCAACCCCGAGGCTTTCGCAAACTGATCAAGACTCTTCTTGAAGACACGGGATTCTTGGACTGAAGGGTGCCCCATAAGCATAGTATCATCCACGAATTGTTGGTGTGTCTGTTTCTCCATACCCTCATGAATTTTAAGCCCTCTGATCTTTCCCACTTCCGCTTTGGACTACAACAACCAACCGAGCCCCTCCTCCATATGGATGAATAGAAAGGGGGAGAGGGGATCTCCTTGGAGGATACCCTGAGACACTTGCAAAAGCTTGGTAGGCGACCCATTAAGGAGAATGGAATAGAAGGGGGATGACACAATATTCATGATCCAAACGATCCAATCTCTGGTAAACCCAAAATCCTTCAAAATGCTCCTCATGTACTGCCAGGTCAATTTATCATAGGCTTTAGCAATATATAATTTGACAAGCATACCAGGTTTTTTGGTGATCTTAAGAGAGTGCATGGTCTCATGCACCAGGATGATGCCATCCACAATCTGTCTACCTTCCACAAAACCGGACTGTTTAGGACTAATGAGGATCGGAAGGAGGGTTTTCAGCATGTTGGCAATGACTTTGGAGATAATTTTGTAGATCATGTTGCACAAAGCTATCGGTCTGAACTTACCTAGAGTATCTGCACCTTCTTATTTTGGGATGAGAGATAAGAAGGTAGAGTTGAAATATTTTAGGACCCCATGGCTTCTATGAGATTCTTCGACGATCTGGTGAACCTCACCTTTGATAAGATCCCAAAAGTGATGAAAAAAGTCAGTAGTGAAGCCATCAGGTCCAGGGGCTTTTCCCAAAGCCATCTAGTTCATAGCCTCCTCAACCTCCAGCATAGAAACAGGTTTGCATAATTGCTCATTGTGATCTCTAGTAATCAAATTGGGAATGATTCTAATGATTTTGGTAAAATCATGACTGTGATTGACCTGATCCTCTTTGAGAATTGTTTCAAAGTGGTGAACAAGCTCTTCTTCAATATCTCCTCTATTTTGCAACTGAGCCCCATCACTTTTCTGAATCTTAAGGATTTTGGTCTTATGGTGATTTTGAATGACAGAGTTATGGAAAAACCTAGTATTCCTTTCTCCTTCTTGAAACCATTGGTTCTGCGACTTTTGTTTCCAGTATATCTCTTCCTCTCTCTCCCAAGCCTCAAGCTGCTCCAGAAGACAATGTTCCTGATCGCGGAGATGATCATTCCAACCATTATCCATCCCAAGCCTATAAATGAGCTCAAGATCCTCATTCAATTTCTTCTTGTCCTGAAAGATGTTACCAAAATGCTCCTTATTCCAGGTGCGGATCCTAGATTTCAGGGCCTTCAATTTTTGCTGAAATTGGTACATGCCAGACCCCATCGGAGGAACCATCTCCTACTGCCACTGGCCCACCAAATCCTTGAAGTCTTTGTGGTCCAACCAGAACTATTCAAAATGAAAGGGTTTGAAGAGAAAAGAATTCGTGAAATCCCAATTAAGACTCATCGGCCAATGATCCGAGCATGCTGAAGGAAGGACACTGGCATGAACTTCACCCATTCCATGTGCAATACCCTCAGTAGTTAGAAATCTGTCCAATTTGGAGGAGACCAAGTGTTCCCCACCTCATTTATTGTTCCATGTGAACCAGCCATTTCCATTTTCCATATCGACAAAAGGACTGAAGGCAAGAAAGTCCCTGAATTTTTCTTGGAATTTATCCAGAATCCTACAACCTCCCTTTTTATCATTGAGGGAAGAAATAAGATTGAAATCCCCACCAACAATCCACGTCCCATCCTCGGCCTAAGTGGACAATATAGCCAAGAATAAAATGAAAGCATCCTTGTGGGGGGTGGCACTTGGCCCATAAACATTCACCAAAGAACCAGAGATCCTTGAGTCATGCACAGCAAAATCAGCCGTCAGGGAGAAACAAGTGGCTCTCCAATTGGAGAGAGTGATCTGGTTCGGTCTACAGATAACTCGACATACCAGTGGCATCAATGGCCATGACCTCCGATCCCTTCCATATTTTCTTGGCCACTTTTTCCATAGTCATAGACGAACATTTAGTCTCCTGTAAAAAGAGAACATCAGGTTTATCCTATTTAATCTTTCCTGCCAGCATTTTAATTTTACGAGGATGGTTGCACCCCCTGATATCCCAGGTTGTGATCCTCATTGAGTAACTTGATTTACTTTAGAGAATGCTTCCCGGATGGTGGGATACTGTCCGGACTTGATAAGTTCAACTCCTATTTCAATAATTCGCTGTTTATTGGATTTTCTACCTCATTTCAGGTCCTTTGCCTGTGATTTTTGTTAAGATTTAATATGCTAAGACAGAAAATAGCAGCATTACATTCCATTTCACAATAATAGCATATACAGGATCACTGAAGAAACAACAAGCACAGCATAAACACAAGAGACAGAGATTTATCCTGGGAAACCCTCATGGGGTAGAAAACCCAGCAAAGCTTCCTCAATATAGATGACCAGCAATATACAAAGATGCAAACCCTGAGCATAAGCTCCTCCTTCTCCATAGCAGACCTCTCCTCCACAAGTGCGCCACTCTCAAGTGAGTGAGTGTGTCAAATGAGGAACACACCTCCTCTATTTATACACTACACTAACATGTATTTTACACAGGTACACGTAGGCTCGTATTTAACCAATGGGTTAAATACCCCACTACAACTGACTGGGATGACCCCTCTAGGGTGGTCTAATAACCCTTTGACCCACATAACACATACAGGGTCGACCCCCACTAGGGAAGTCTAATAACCCGAGTTACCACATTCCGACGGAGGAATAAACATCTCCGGATATACAATAAGATCTTCACGGAGGAATGAAACATCTCCGGAATAATAAAGTACAAATATAATATTCTTTGAAGTTACAATATCTGAACAATTTTCATTTAAACCCCAAGGGGGGATCATCTTTAATTCCCAGCTCCTTACGATCTTTGTATTTGATTATGGCTTCCGTGAGGAGATCCAACTAATGTCTGGATACGTAAGCTTTCCCCCGCTTTTCAGATTCTTTCTCGATGGCATCCAGATCTAGACCCCCTAGATCGATTTCTTCCTCGGTATCCTCCTTCATATTATCCGGGATCTCGGAGGGATCCTGCTCTTGGATCACAGCATCGGTATTTTCAGTCTCCACCATCATCGCATTTTCTTTATTCTCCTTCGAGATCTGGTCCTCTTCATGCGCCTCTTCAGTAATATTTTCCAAGATCTAGAAATGATTTTTACTGGTCGACCCAATGTCGACTTTCTCCTTGCCTTTCCGAGTTTGATCATCTGGTTTGCTTCTCCACCGATTATAGATCTGAGTAAACTCGTCTTTATCCTTCTTTCCATCAGTAACAGCGTTCATAGTTGGGTTGATCCTTTTGGATTGAGGGAAATTCCTACCGAAGTGACCATATTCATGGCAGATTCTACATCTGAAGAGGAGCTGCTCATAATCTAGTGGCTGGATCCACTCTTCATATCCCCAATTGAGACTGATAGCTTCAGGGAGATCTTTGGATAGATCCATGTAAATGAATATACTAGCATACGTTGTATACCTCTGTTGTTTGGTATGTTCTACTACTTTTACAAATTTCCCAAGTCTATTGCTAATATCTTGTAGGATTTCTAGGTCCCAGAATTCACAAGGTAGAGAAAAGAGTCTGATCCATACTAGGGCTACTTTCATATCTTTAGTTTCCGGATTAAAACATTCTTTCCAAGGTCGGAGATAGAGCCCTGTGGCCATAAAGAATTAGGGGCCTCCTTCCACAACTTTAGCTCTATCGTCTACATTGAAAAAGATTATAGTGAAGAAGCCTTTGGCTCCCAGATGAAAATCGTAATGCCCTTTCGGGTTCCACGTGTTTTTTATCCACTTGACCAAATCCTTTTCCCTCGACCAGATTCCAATAAATTTCCTTGTTAGAGATTTTTCCTTCCATAGCTCAGTATTCTCGCGGACCTTTTCCGCCTTGATCTGGATAGCCGGAATCGTGATAGTTTTCGGGATACATCCTCCCGGTCCCAGGCGGCATGTGGAACTCTTTTGGGGGGCTTCCTCCTCCCCAATCATGGCGTCACCTCTCGCAGCATTTGACGTCGCTCCTGCAGATGTCATAGCGGGGTCCCAAACGTGGGTGCCGCAGGGGATGTGGCCCTGATGGCAGTAGCTCTAACAGCCGCAGATCCTAAGTCTGCACAGAAACCCTAGCTCACATTCTTGACAATATGATTGTTGTGCAATGTCCAATCAAATCATCATGCTAAAACTCACTTACATCATGCATTTTCCTTATCATAGATATTATGCCAAAGTAATATAAATTCAACATATATATATTCATTTACCATTTAGGTTCATAATTTCAACTGTAAACAATATCTTCTTGCTATGGCATATTAAGTATTAAACTAATGCACAAGCTATCTATATAAATACCATCCCGTGTTGAAAAACATCGAAGGACCAGGTTGGTGTGCACTTTGCAAACAATGTGAGGAATCGATAACACATCTTTTCATGAGATGTCCCTTCACTGTACACTTATGGACTGATTTGAAATCGTTGATACTTCCTTCTATGGAGTAGAGTGGAAACACAATGGAAGAAGCTTGGAAAATATGGAAAAACGCCCCATACACTGATTTTATTCGTGCTATACCACTGATCGCCATATGGGGCATATGGCTTGCCAAGAACATGGCGATATTCCAGGAAAAATAGACCACCCCAGAACTTGTTTCTCAAAACTGTATCTCTATTCTTTCGTACATCCCGCAGGAAAAAAACCCTCCCATGCCCCGTACTATTGCGATGGAAGAAATCAACTTACTAAAGACATGGGCTTTCTTCGACGAGGCATCACAAAATTGTGTTTGTGGAGGAGGTGCAATTCTCCACTTATCAGAAAACCACCATTACAAGATTCAAATGGTCCTTGGGCAAGGATCGAATAACTTTGTTGAGCTATTTGCACAAAAACGTCTGATTTGCTTTGCGAAAGAAGCACATTGCTCACATATTCATATTTTTGGAGACTCATTGAATATCATAAATTGGATAAATCAAGTTCAACGATGCCACAATCTTCTATTAAACTCAATGTTGACAGAATCATTGAGGATCTTAGGGAATTTGACACTTTCACTTGTCGTCATGTCTACAGGGAACAAAACAGTGCGGATGACCATCTTTCAAAGCTAGGACTGAATTTACAACTTGGACAGTGGAAAATCAAGGGACAAATAAATGATACTTTCAATGAATATTATCACAGGTCATTTATTGAAGGGGTGGCACAGAAAAACTCTTGAATTTTCACTGGCATTCCTATTTTTTTGTATAACTTATTTATATATCTATTGGACTTTAGGTTCCTATGGGGAACTCGGAATATTTTTTTATTGGACTCTTACAAGATACAGTTTTTTTGATATATGAAGCTGAAAATATATTACTGGAAAAGGATCCTAGAAGCCTTTCGACAAGATGTAATTTGATTATACTTAATGAAATTACACTTTTTTCCCTAGAAAAAAATACCATCCCGTGCTCCTTATACATATGGAGCATATAAAACAATTCAATATTAGGTCCGTATTGAAATAACTTCTAAGTATTTTAACACGTTAGGATCATAGCTTTGACAAGTTACTTGATCAATATACTATTTAAATCCTTTATCTAAAATCACAACTTTAATCCCCATAATGTCACGATAGAGAATTATGTTTGTCCATTCAAACACTATGAGTGATATAATTCATTCAATCTTAACTCTTTCAGAGTCACATCAAAATCTAATTAGTCTAAGGGATTATAACTTTATTAACATAATATCTCGTTAATCCTAACTCAATATCAAGTATAGTATCTATTACCAAGACTTTCCCATAAAATCAATGTAAATATAGGGGTGCGTGCACAAATTTGCTCCCAAAAACCATTGCAATGGGGCCGCGTTAGTATAAAAAAAATGAGGACGTGCACACACCTAAGAAAGCACACACGCGCCTTTAGGTTCAGTACTAAACCAAGGCACGTGGGCATTGTTTCATGTGCATGTTGTTAGCACGTACGCACCCAAAGGCGTGCACATGCTCTTGTTAAACCAAATAAAAAAGGGGGGGTAGATCGGGGTCTATTTCATTTCCAAGCGTCCAAGACTCATTCGCTCAATGCATACGTGGAGTAAGAGACCACCCCACTCACCCATTTCACTTAAGAAATCTATCAATCTATCTACCAAGTGATCATCCATTGCATTGGATAGGTAAGATCATTTTTTGGTCATTTAATTGATTTTTTATTGTTTATTAAATTTTTAATAATTTACAAATTTGTAAAATAATATAATTTTTTTCAATTGCAGAGTCTAAACCTATACAATGAATGAACTAAATGTTAACATGGATTCCCGTGGAACACAAGAAAACACAAATGTTGGCACCATTGAAAACCCTCAACAAAATCAAAACCCCCAACAAAATTTCGACCAAGACGACTTGAACCATTACCTAAATGAAATGAGAGTGCACACTCGAGAATTAAGAAACACAAGGGAACCATCTCGAGTGTCCCTTACCACCTCAATTGAGAGCTCAATTGAATCCCTCATCCATGCACATCACCAATTAACTGATATGATCGAATATAGAGCTAGGATGCAGGAGTATTATTCCACAAGCATTTCCAAGGAGGAAATAAAAGCATTGAATATTACAAAGGCCCAATAACACAGTATCTTCACCGATCCAATAACAAAAAAACCACCGGACATTAGAAAGCCACGTGTCTGCATGGATTGGTGTCATTTCCAACCATGGAGGGAAAACTAGATGCAGAGGTGGTTCATGGTTTATGATAAACCTCCATCCAATAATAGGGAGGATCCATAGTATTTCCTTCGACAACTGTGGCCTGAGTTTGTGCTTGGTTTACATGTCAACTATTTTGACATAACCGAGTTCCAGGGTGTTGGGATTAACTCTTCCCACACTAGGTTTTTTAGACCCAAAATCCGATGGCCAAAAAGTTGAATTTTCTACATCTTGTGGTCGACCATCCAAGAACCTCCATATTTTTTAAATGTCGGTCCAAATTTGGCTTAAATCCGACGGCTAGAACATCGTCGGTTATTTGGCTCCCAAAGGCAGTCAGATAACCGACTTTGGTCACTTCATAGGTAGCCGGATATCTTTAGTGTGGGAGTCGGATATCCGACGACTATCACACTTGGAAATGGTGGAAATCCGACGTTGAAGGCCATCGGAGGTAGGGGACAAATGTCGGATTTCTTCATTGTGGGAGTGGGATATCCAACGACGATCACACATGGAAATGGCTGAAATCCGATGTTGAATGTCGTTGGAGGTATGGCACGAACGTTGGATTTCTCTGGTGTGGGAGTCGGATATCCAACGACTATCACACATGGAAATGGCTGAAATCTGACGTTGAATGTCGTCGGAGGTATGGCACAAACGTTGGATTTCTTCGGTGTGGGAGTCGGATATCCGACAACTATCACACATGGAAATGGCTGAAATCCGACGTTGAATGTCATCGGAGGTATGGCACAAATGTCGGATTTCTTCATTGTGGGAGTTGGATATCCGACAACATGTACATGAGAAAATACATGGAATCTGACGTCCCTTGCCGTCAAAGGTATAGCTAGAACGTCAGTTTAGGGTTGTGTTGTTGTCAAATATCCGACTACCATATGATATTTATAAACAAAATACACTATTATTTGGATCTCACGAAGAGAGCCATGATGGCTTTCCACTCAACATAGTTGATTCAAAGTTGACTCTTCATCCTCGTCATTTGACATCTATACGAGTCTGTCTGTGGTCACCTCTAATTCAGTCTCCGAACTTTGGCAGCTCTTTGGCCATTTTCACCCTGTAAATTGAAGGATTCCTGCAAACACAAACCACTATGTTACGTGAACTTCTTTCAAGGCTTTGTTACATTTGCTTCTAAGATATTTCATCGCTTTGTTACAAGAATATTACTGACCTAAAAGTACACTTGATAGGTTTGGATGGAACAGATTACCATGGAAATCCTCTTTATGTTCATTCTCAAGTGACTCGATATCAACAATTCCCATTATCACAAGGGGATACATAAATTTAGAAAAGGAAAATAAAGAAAACATATAAAGGGATACGTAAAGTTGACAAAAAAAAAAAATATAATCTATAATTTGCATCGAAAAAATACTAGGGTATGAACTGAACTGAGGAGATTCGAACCTACGACCTATGTCTAGTCCCAAGGCTACCAACTTCAAGCCTGACCTTATCAATCAATTCCCATCGTGATTTCCTCTCATACAACATCCCACAACTATTTCTCTTGACACCCAGTACTCTTCATTCATTCTGCATGCATTTCACTATGTAACTGTCTCAGATTCTCACTGCGTTTTCCCTCAATTAGTTTCTCAATTCAATATGACCCACACCCGTTGTCCAAGGAGTGTTGCTAGTGGTCTTGAGTTTCATCCTAGAAACGGTGACGATTTAGGGTTCTATATTTCCCTTCAGCTGCAATATGGAAAACTCATAGTTCACTGTGAAGTTTTGTCTGACAAATGTGACGGTTTGGGTTCCGTTACCCCAGAGAAATTCCTAAAAGTGTCCCTAAACGACAGCAGGGTTATGGAACCCAAACCATCACATTTGTCAAACAAACCTTCATAGTGAACTTTGAGTTTTTCATATTGCAACTGAAGGGAAACATAATACCATGAATCGTCACCGTTGCCAGGATGAAACTCAAGACCGCTGGAAACACTCCTCGGACGAGGGGCGTGGGTCATGTTGAATTGAGAAACTAATTGAGGGAAAATGCAGTGAGAATATGAGACAGTTGCATAGTGAAATGCATGCATAATGAATCAAGCTTGAAGGTGGTATCCTATTGTCTCCCACTATGAAATGCATGTAAAATGAATCAAGCTACTTAAAGGTGGTCTCCCATTGTCAGCTGCACTTCAAGCTTGAAGGTGGTATCCTTGGGACTAGACATAGGTCGCAGGTTCGAATCTCCTCAGTTCAGTTCATACCCTATTATTTTTTCGATGAAAATTATATGTTTTCTTTAATTTCCTGTTTTCTTTAATTCCCTAGCGTAAGAGGAGCCATTATGGGCAAGTTGTAGCCCTAAAAAATGATGAACATTAAATATACCATTTTGGAAGGGTTTAATGTGAGGTTAAGGATATTGATTCCAAGGAAATTAAAGAGAAGGTTAAGGATATTGATTCCAAGGAAATTAAAGAGAAGGTTAAGGATATTGAATCCAGTGCATCATTTACTCAGCCTTTGAAGTTGTGGAAACTCGAAATTGGTTATGATGAGCAACCAAACATCACAACAAGCTCCAAGAAATTGTCAAAATTTAGATGACACGCGAGTGGGTTGTAGAAAGCCAACATCGTAGCCATTCATTGAGCTCCTCTTTGTTTCAAGAATAATTTAATATTCTCTACTGAAGAGGGCCAACCACGTGAAGGTGGAATCTCTTATGGCCCCTCCCCCCCCTCGCATCACTCTCAATTCCCCATACCCAATGCATGTAGTTGAAAAAAACAAATACGTGCAAATGCATCCATATTTCATCATGAAATTTCATCTACCATTCATTCAATAAAGACTAACATTCATTAAACCATTGTTTCATTCAGTCAACACATTCATATAATAAAAGATAACATTCAATAAACCATTGATTCATTCAGTCAATAAAAGCTGACATTCAATAAAGGTAACAGTTTACTACACTGAATCATTAAACCATTAAACCATTCATTCATTCATTAGGCCAAAAATCATGGACGATATATTATTATCAAAAATAATTAGACGACATTTTTCCAGTCACTTCTTTTAAATTTTTCTTCTCTTTAGTGGTAAATAATCTCTAAGAGGAGCATCTACATCTAGACTTTCTCTTCCAGTTCTTGGTTATTCATCAGGAGCTTGTGGTGATGTCGGCATCCTAGAGTGCTGATCTAGACATGGATTGTGCGGCTAGGGGTTTGGATTTTCTGCAACAATGTGAAAATGTTACATCGTTGTATTTTTCTATTGTAATGACAAGTATTTCATTTAAAAAAACATTACAAAGGTGTTTTTTAACCTGGTGTGGTGACATCATGTTGTTCATGTTCTTGTCCAGGCTCAACCTGTACACTTTCACCCTCTACATGCTCTGCAGTTGAAATATGGTGAGCTACAATTAATGTTCACCATTTGCAATGCTATACATAAAATTGTAGCATGTGAATAAATTCATTACCAGGATTCGAAGCATGATCTTCAATTTGTTGTTGTCCCTCCTCGACATTAGGGGGATCATTGCTTACCAGTTCAAAACAGATTCAATAGTTTTTGTCAAGTATTTATAACGAATAGACTGCACAAGCAATAAATATTCATTAAAGTATATAGATTCTATTTATGTGTGCACCAGATGGATTGGTACCAAAAGACTGTGTTTTCCCAGAGAAGCTTTTTCAGCGTTCAACAACAACTCCAAAGCCTTGCTTGAAGCCAAGCTTCATGTCTTCCTCAGTGGCCTGTTCATTGAATCGTTCATCCTGCATATTTGCATAACGCCATTAATAAACATTTTGCGGTGCAATAAAACGAAAAATAATTTGCAATTTATTATTTGTATGCATTATTGGTTTTTCGAAACTTACAATTCGTGCCGCAAAATTGGAATAACCACCAGGGCTAAGCTTGTGCTGACTTATTTTTTCCAATCTTGCCTTTGTGACCTTTGATGTGTCTGGAAGCCTATGCAAGTGTTGAAATATGTTAGATGTTCCAAGTTCGATATAGAAATCAATAATAATAAGGTTTAGAATTACATTGCGGAAAGTATTGCATACCTCCCTGTGCCTGGTGCTATCTTTCCTTCTTTTCTCTAAGCCCTCTCCTTTCCATCCTCCACTAGAGCTTTCCACTCCATTGGTGGAATCATTGGAGGGCGCTCATACATATGGTTTTTTTCCAGGTGGGTCCTATATTGGTCTCTGACAACCTTAATATGTTGTCTAGCCTTTTTCAAGACCTCGGCTTGATCAAAGGTCTTGTCACCAAACAGGCCAACCAACCGATTAGTGAGTTCATCTTTTAAATATTTCAGTTGACTATCCCACCTTGTTCGGATGGTGGGCCCGAATATCTCCAAGGACGCGTCATTCATTTGTTTATAGAAAACATCATTTCCTGCAAAACGATCATGCCATGATCATAATTAGTTGAAAGAAAACGTTTTATCGGTATATTACAATGAAATTATAAACACTAACTTGATCAACGTATATTACAATGAAATTATCTCGATCTTTATTGGGAGGAGATCTTTGTCAACCAAAAAATTTTCCTCCATTGTTCCCGTGCTAGTGACATAGGTAGATCTTGGAAATGCAGCTAGGTAGATATCAATATTACCAGGATTCTCGATGTCAACCCCTTCTTCTAGACGATCCGGTGTGCATCGGTAACTAGCGGCCGGTGCGCTCACAGTTAGGGTCCGTGGTGTGTCAGAATGTGTTGTCGACTGTTCAGTCGACAACAATGACGAAGGATTCGATGCACATGGAGTCGTTTTCTCATGATGCCACGTCTCTCCACGAGCCTCTCTAGGGCCAAACTCGCCTTGACCACTATTTTGTGGTCTCCGATAATTCTGTAAATTCAAACCACGTCTTATACATTCAATACTATCATATAAAAGAGAAAATTATAAAGTTATAAATGAATTATTTTATGATTCAATATTCCTCAACTTACTTGCAAGGATTCAGATTTTCATTCCAACAATTCAATCCTTGCCATAATCTGGCTTGTCTGTGGAACCTTGAGTAGCAGAGAAACGATTTCCGCACTATATTTTTCCAACAATTTGTCTATCATCTTAAACGGGTTTGTGGCTTCACCAATTATGTCGGAATATTTAAGCATCTCAGCCACTTCAGGATCTACTGAATATTCTTGCGATGCTATTTCAGACAACGATTCACTGGGCTGCAACAAAAATATATAAAACACTACTGAGTTCTATCATGATAGATTCCTAAAATTATATTAACAAAACATATCTATCATGATAGATTCCTAAACTTACAACTAGGTTTACTTGGTGCTTGGATGATGGTGTCGTCTGATCCACAGCTGTGGACTTGCCCCGATCATCGGGCCCTTACAAAAAAAAAGTAGAAAACATTATCACAACGAAACCAGTATACAACGAAAAATATGTAACAAAATAAACATAATGCTATGTATTATATTGGTACAATTCCAATATTGGATTATACCTGCAACCTAGAGGATCGTGATCCACTCATCGGATCGATGCTCATAGGTGACTTTCCTCGATTTGCTAATATCTGGGCACTGCCCCTTACAGATACCTAAATAAAAAACATAGTGAAAGTAACCTAAACGAATCCAAAACTAATCATGAAAAAAATCATCAATTAGAAACTATTATTAAGTATTATATTTTTACTATTACAAAGATGTATACCTGTTTCATCGAGGGTACTATGACCCTTGCAGAACCGGACTACATTAAAAACTTAGAGAAAATTACGTAAACGAAATAATTAGATAACATTATATAAACAAAAACAATATACTAATAATGAAAAAACAAAGCAAAAAAAAACCTTTTATTTCTTATTATATTTGTACTATTACAAAGATGTATACCTTCTCCCTCGAGGAAGATGTACTCCTCTGACCATCTGATCGCGGGGATTTATCCCGACCACTAGCCTGTGAAGTAAATATGGAAAATTTAAATGAAATAAACTAACGAAAAAATCCTTAGTATATTAAATTCATTAATAAAAGGTTGGGAAAAATGTTATATGTACCACTCCAATAGTAACCCTGTTTGTATCTACTCGGTTCAAATTGTAATTAATAAGCAACTCTTACCCTACAGATATTGATTTAATGGAAACTACAAAAACACGGTTTCCTTCACACCCCTCAAATTCGCAGTTTAGTTGCTTAATTGTAGACCCTGGTTGTGTACTATTTATAAACCCCGCAATATTCCCTATGGCCTTTGACCTTTTGTCCATGTACAATGTTGCTCCTTTATTTAGATTTTTTTCTTTCAACTGTAAATAGTTTGATGACAATCCATATCTACGCATACTTTTTGTATATTGGACAAGGCGCATCCAATCTTTGTAGTTGTAACAGGGTCCAACATACTCCATCAATTCTGTACATGTGCCGTGAGGAACCTTTATGCCATCCATGCAAAACAACCCGAAACCATGTATTGACAACGGTGCAATTCGATATATCCTCTCGGTCACACAAAAATCTGTGTTTGGTTGAGGAAGATCCTTGGGTACCCATTGTTTCACTAAATGTCTGTACCTCAAGGGCACCTCAACGTCGTCTATTGTCTCGTCATCATAGGAACATGACCCCCCTCGAACCTGAAAAAATTCATTGCGTTTATGGAATTTTCTTCTGGTCTTTTGACCTCTAGTTGATACAACTCTTCTACACCTACTGGATGTCTCACTTTCCTCTAGCCTTCCTAAAATCCCCTCGCTCAAGGAAGACAGATTTGACAAATACCTGTTTGGTTCTACCTACACCATGGGAAAAAAGTTTAGATACGACCGCAAGGCATAGCGTCTCTTAAAAGGTGACGTGTAGTTCCTTTTATAATGTTACTTGATCCTCATTCCCTTTCTCAACATGTAGGCATTCGAGCAATGAGGAAGACGATCACTTTATCTTTCTTATGAGTAGAAATTCACGCAATTATGCGTTGTCTTTTATTGCTACTTTGGGTCTTGAGTCCCATATCAAACCATCCAACTATCAGCTTTGTTGTCATGGCCCTAAAGTATCTCAAATCCCATCAGTTTGGGTTCATCACCTCTGTAATTGAAGATCAGTCACATTTAGTAAGATATTTATATTCAACAATAATAATATAAATTAAAAATAACTAACCATTATGGAAAACTTCTAAAAGTTTTTATGACTTTTAAAAGTAAGATCTTTTAGGTGGTTAATAAGTGTTCACAAATCCTCAAAAACAATATTTTAGATAATGTTGTGGAACTTGTATAATCTTATTCAAGCATGGTCTTCTTAGATGACTAAAAGTAATTGAATCAAGCAAAAACGGAACCGTAAATATGTAAGTTGTTTTGAAAAATGGTATCTTTCAGTCATACTCCCAACTAATGCTGCCTCTGGAAAATTACTTGTAATCTTGACTTAGGGTATTTATTGCATAACATAGATTTTCAATCATATTGACACAGAGAAAAGTAGGGCTTTCTTTATATTATCATGACATAGTTACAAAGACTTTCTTTTCAATCTTTATGACAATTTGAATGTACAGGCCCCACTCATAGCCAAATACTTTTGATATATTTACAAATCATCGGAGTATGGGGGACCATATATTTCACGAAAGACGTTGGATTCAGTCCTCGCAAAAATTGCACACTCCCTTACTGAGCAAAACCATAGTTTCCAAGATGGACCTACAAGATCACACCTTGGCCATGGGATCGGAGAAGAGGGGCACCCCTAGCACTATCCCGATGTACTGAATCCAACGGAGTCGACGATTTTTTGATCCGAGCCACGGTCGTCATTCTATGGCTCGTTCTGTATCGCATCCAAAAGGCCTTCAGGGACACCTATTGGGTACCTACCGGGGGCATAGAATTCCAACCGTGCAACAAAACCGGGTTTCAGGGAGTCCTACAAGTGTGTCTAGGAAGGTTCCAGCTAGGAAAGCTATCCATAAGTGCCCAATGGATGATTTTAAAAAGTGGACCCCTGTGTGCAAAAATTGCACACTACCTTACTGAATAAAACCCTAGTTTCCAAGATGGACCTACAAGATCACACCTCGGCCATGGGACCGGAGCAAAGGGGAACCCCTAGGGTCAAAGTCCGCCCATTCCTAGTTCTAAGTAACTTGCGCGTGTCTCTAATGTACACAATTCTAGCGCGTTTTGCAAATGCATGATTGCACCTAAAGGGTCCCTCAAATTCGTGCTAGGGCCCTAATATGATACAAAAACCAAATTTCAAAGTAAAAATGTGTTTCTTATTTTTTACATAATCATATTCAACCATAAAGAATTCATAAAATTTTCAAAATTTATTTATAAAGTAATATTATAAAAACCAAAATTTCAAAGTTGAAAAAAGTCCAAAATTTATATATATAATAATATAATAAAAACCAAAATTTCAAAGTGGAAAAATAAAGTAAAAAATTCCAAATTTTATATATTAACTAATATGATCTAAATTGAAAATTTCAAAGCAAAAAATGTGTTCCTCATTTTCTATATAATCATATTCAATCATAAAAAAATTTGATAAAACAAGGGAAAAAGCTGTGTGGCATCTTAGTCCTTGCCAAAGGGACTGGGCCACATGCAACGCAGCAGCTACGCAGAAGCAAAAGCATAAGGGAGAAGGCTAGAGCATGTGGAAGAGAAGGGTGAATGTGTCAGAGGGTTGGAGCAGGTGTCAGACTAGCAGGATCTTTGAGCAAAACCATCGCACACTAAGCTGTAAGTTTCTGTCTAATTGGTAAGACAACACCAGCCTCACAACAATAAGTTAAGCTGTACGAGTTGAAGGTCTGCGAGGGAAGAGGCCGCTTCTTGAAATGAAATTCGAATCTAATTCTTAAAATTCATGCTTGGAAGTTGTTTCTGCTACCACTTCTATACAACTCTCGTGTTCGTGCAGTAACAATACCACGTGAAGGTGGAAAACATAATTCCTTACTCGTCTATTCAGAACAACGAATTTTGCCTTCCGAGTCTCCAAACCAATAGAAAACCTGGAATCCAGACTTTGGACAAAGTTTTGTGTATTCAGACTCCAAAGGAATTGTCATGCGCTGACTCCATATTTGATGCCAAAATTCAAACGGCCCTGTCTAAACTTGATGATGATAACTACGATGAAGAACAGGATGTTGCTTCTTCCTGTATTGCTGTGGATGTGACCCCTTCCTTCTTTTTAGCTTCTTCTGATTCAAAAGAATATTCGACTGATCTGTTTCTTACTATGGTAAGCGAAGATTGATCTATTTCTTACTATGGTAAGCGAAGATTTACAAGCGATTATGGTGTTGTGCGGCCCTCAGTCCTTGCCAGTTCCTGTTATCAATTAATTGCTGAATTTGAAGAGAAACTTTGGTCGTTGAGTAATTATGCTTCTGCCAATGGTTCCAATGGCCTATCGAAGCTTCTGTTTAGTATAACTGATTTGGCATGCCAAGAATTTACAGAATCACGTCGGGGTAATGAAGCATTTTCGGACTATTTGTAGGTAACATTAGTTCAGGAAATTTATGTTTCAGTTAATAAATTCTCTTGTCGACGGTACTAAAAAATGAGAATCAGGAACTCATAAACCTTAAATCATTGATCAAGTATTTATTTTCATTTACTGCAAAGACAATTTATTTTTTTAGCAGAACAGGTGCAAGGTATTATCCATACTAATACGACGTACGAGTTTGCACTAGGTTAGTATTACTATTTACTAAGCAATGGAGAATTGAGCTCCTAGGCTCGTAAAGTAAAAGCTCAATGTTAAAACAACCTTATTCCTATTATGCTAGCTTTTTTCACTTATACTCAGGTGTAAATTACGCTAGTTCTATTATCTTCCAGCGCAGAAAATGTATGTTACTTGTATCTTTTGGTCGACGATACAGGTGTAAAGCCAAAGTGAAAGGTTGTCAATGTATCATTTATGAATGGTACATTATAAGTGCAACAAACCAACCAAAGGAGGAAAGAAACAAACTTTATCACTTTGAATTGAATTGAATTGAGTCGAATCAATTGCATTTGTCAGCTAATTTCTGTGAGTGTAGCAATCCATGGTGGCCTTCAACAGTATCCACAGGGAACAGGGAGTCATGCCTATTTCCATTTGCATTTCCTGTATTATTTTGGCATTCATGTAGAGTGGATCTCATGCCTATGAGTTCATAGTTGGAGGTACAAATGGCTGGGTAGTACCAGACAATACAAACACATAAAACTATAACCAGTGGGCAGGACGAAATAAGTTTCAAGTTGGCGATTCTCTCCATAAGATTTCTAATCTACCTTAACAGAAGCCTTAATAAGGTCTAATGGATTCACTAATTGGTTTTGGTTTCTTGGTTGTTTTGGTATTAATGTTCGTGTACAATTCAAGTGAGGATTTTGTGCTTCAAGTAACTGGTGGAGACTACCTAAGCTGTAGTACATCACAACCCATTGCTTCATTCAAAGACGGGAACACAGTCTTCAAGCTCTCCCACTCAGGCTCATTTTTCTTCATTAGCGGTGCTAGGAGTCACTGCCAGAAATCCCAAAAGCTTCATGTGATTGTTCTCGCAATTAGAGGGGGATCATCATCAGCCCCACGGTCTCCTTATAATGTTGTCGCATCTCCCGTTCCTGCCCCTACTACATTAATTACGATGGGATCGGCTCCTTCTTCCTCTCCCAGTATGGCCATTAAAGCTGCTCCTCCAACCAGTACTATTGCAGCTGCCCCTCCTACCCTGCAATCCGCAGGTTTTGAGTGTTTATTCTCTAGACTTGGATTTCAATTGCAGGTCCCATTGGTTTGGATCATATTAAATATTCCCCGTGAGGCCATAGCCCCTGACTGTGAAGTAAACATTTAGTGTGAGTTCGATGCCACGACTATAATGGAAACTCATTTGAGATTGTTTAGAATATAGCCACGCCGATTTGATAACACGATATGTTTGCCCATCATTTTATATGGTATTATATATAAAAATATATTTTGCAGAAAAGGTATTGTTTCAGAAATTTCTCAATTAGAGGACAGAGGACGTGAGGAAATGTTGAGGTGTAAAATTGTTGAATTTTTAATTTTTAAATTATTTTAATTTTATTTTAATTTCTGACAATTAAATTCCCTCCTCGAGGAATTTATGTCTTATCTCAAGTGTCCTTTACCAATGAAAAAAGCAAAATTTCATTTTTCAAAAAATGAAATAAATATTTTTAATTTTCAAGAAAATCAAATTAATACATTTTTTTTCTTCTGAAAACATTATGCAAACATTATGAGACAGCATTAATATTTCAAAACTAATGTTAAGTCAAAGAGCATTAACTTTTCAATGTAAAGTATATCCCTACCTTGACAGGGACTAATAAAAATATATATACTATTTCTTAATTATTTTTAAAATAAAAATAAAATGAAAAATTCCAAAATTTAAAAACCATGTCAACCTCATCTTCTTCAAAATCAAATTCAATCATATTCAATCATACAAAAATTGATAAAATAAAAACATGTATACTATTTCTTAATTATTTTTAAAATAAAAATAAAATAAAAAACTCCAAAATTTAAAAACCATGTGAACCTGATCTTCTTCAAAATCAAATTCAACGACAAAGATGGAAAAAGTTACGAGATACGAGAAACACTCATTGATCGTTAAAGTATACAGAAGCGACCACGAAAATTGTGCACCTAAACTTCTGGATATTAAATACATAGATGGGAAGCTTTCACGGGATAATCGTCCAGTGAAGTGAGATACCTAATTGGGATATACGTAATTGTGCAGCGAATAATATAATAATGAAATTACGCAACAATTGACTTTTAAATTTTATAATTTCAACGGTCTGAATTTGTAATATCAAAATTTTATTATTTTATTATTATCCAACAATACGTTAAATTAAAGAATTTGTATCAACTTGTACACTATTGTATGAATACTATTTAATCCGTTGACCCACAAAACTAAACGCCATATGTTCTACGTAACAATACATCATTAGAGATTATCCATATTTTCAAAGAATGACATAAAGCCTACCTAAACATTATCTATCTAAACATTATGTATATAAAATTATTATCTATATATAATTTTTTTTGTTAAAATAATTGAAAGTGGATAATTTAATTTTAGTAAAATTTTAATTTTTTAAATTCATTTTTAAAATAAAAAATAAATTCCCAATACTCTTATTACATTAGAATTATAATTTAAATAACTTATATCTACCATTCCAACCAAAAAAACACAACACAAAACCAAACCAAACCAAAACCTAAGCCGTTGAAAGTACCCTTTTCAGACGTAACTTTTGTGATAAATCTTTGTCAACCAAAAGTTGTTCGATAGGTGCGACCAACCTTCGAATCTCAACACACACGTAAATTGTGACAAGGAGAATCATATTATTCACGTGTTGCTTTGACATATTCTCCACGCTGTACACACGGCTTCTCCCTCTCTTCCCTTCAAAGTGGATCTCTCCCCTTTCTCAGTCCAGTTACCTCGGAGTCCATGTGCACGTGGCTTCACTGTGTAGGTTGTTTGAAAGCTTTATTCAATGCCACGTTGCTGTCCCATCATCCGACGTGTCAATGCAATGTCATATATACAAGAAAGTGACTCAACGATTTGGTACTGTGCAGGATATACAAGTAAGTGACATGCCCTAGCATTTACGGTGTCGATACTTACTTCATTTGTTCTATGTTGCTAGTACCATTGTGGTTCCATTTATACCTATGTATACAGGCTTGAGTCAAGATCTATACTGTTCCAGGTTACAGGTTTATTTTGACAAGTGTTACATTGTTTGCATGTTTTAAGTTCATTTTCCAAGGCAAAGGATGCGTACCAAGAATCATTAAAAAGGACAGTGTTAATGTTGATGATGTTCTAGCCAACTCCATGCTTGAACTCCTAGACTTATACAATGATGTGATCACTACAATGTTATGGTTTAAAAAAAATATAGGCGCACCAACTATATGCTATACATATCGTGGTGGCTCAAATGATCATCAAGGTTGCCATTTATAAACTATGCAATATGTAAAAGTGTGGGTCATGCGTACCAACTAAAGACTATATACAAAGTGTGATCGTAATACTAATTTTACGTATAATTTGCAAACATAAACTATAGGGTGATGGGTTTGTATTTCGGTTGGTGGATGACCAGGTTTGGACTTTAAAGCCTTCACGTAATTGACATTAATGGTGTCTTGGGTAATCAAAAATCTACCGCGAAGCTTCAGGGTTTGGTCATTTGGCAGTTTGTTTGGTCTATGTGGTGTTGGCGAGCTGAGCTTCTCCTCCTCTCGGTCGCCATGGTTACTGACACCACTCTGCGAGTTGGTTGTAACTGAAGGGGGTGTTAGTTGTGGGTCTTTATGTTGGAAAGAGTTCGCGTACTTGATTCTTTCCATCATGGGTTAGTAACCTTGCAAGGTATCATTCTTTTCAATGCCCCAATCTTTTAAATGTTTACAGTTGAAGTTCTTTCCATCATGGGTTAGTAACCTTGCAAGGTATCATTCTTTTCAACACCCCAATCTTTTAAATGTTTACAATTGAAGTTTGATTATGATAAGTATAGGTATTCGTCCTTTAACCTTTTTTTTTATTTCAATGGCAGGAGACATTTTGTAGCCTTCAAGATGGCACAATGAGAGAAATGCCTGGTTCCTGTGGATTGTCACTGCCAGTAAGTCTCAAGCTCAAACCAAGATGTCTCTGTCATCGTTTTTAAGGGTTCTAAAGTTTTTCTTCGTCGTTTTTAAGTGTAGACTCATTTTTTAAAAGGTTATGAAATGTTAAGGCAGCATTGTTGCAATAGAAGAATTTTCCCTTGACACTTCCGAGTTGGGGTTTCACCTGTCAAGTTAATGTATCGGTCTATTTGATACTATGGTTTCCATTTTGGTTTCCCTAAGCAGCTAGTCTGTGATTTGTAAAGGTTCTTTATGAATACAATGGTTTGCTACGAAATTTTAGACGTAAAGCTCTGTGTTGAAAGTGTTGAACCTTTCTCTCGGCTCTGTCAGTACATTAAGTTTTAAATAATGCTGATAAGTTTTTGAATGCTCTCGGGCTTAAACCCTACCCTTGTTTTTGTTAATTATAAAAAGAATTGCATACTGTATTTCAATGTACTTCGAAATGTGGGTTCGGTATTTAATATATTTGACTTCAATGATACAGGCTTTCAGCCTAGAACTCTTCTGAGTTTTTATTTGATATTTTTGAACATTACGTTTTGTTGTAAGGGAGAGTTCTCCAAATGGAGGCTCGAACCCTCGATTCTCATTTGCACACTGTGTAAAGATAATTGTTGGGAAATGGTAGTTATTTAAAGTTTATTTCTGTAAAGGAATGTGGGATTTTTGTTGAAACTTCGAAGGAGCCTATATAGGCCTCGATTCCAAAAGCTATTTTTTCTTTTAGAATTTTTAGGTGTTTAAAAGCCAACCTGGGCGTGCCTCTTATCGTGGCTCGAACCCATGGCCTCAATGTTACTCATGTTGATATTATTACTGTATTGTATAAACTTATATTATCTTAAGTTCTGGGAATGCTATACATTACCCTACAATTTTATGACTCAGTAGGAAGATGAGGCTTTTGGCTTTAAACTTAGGTACATATTATATAAATGCATAGTTTGTAATGATTACCGGTATTAAACTTCCCACTGTATATTTAAATATTTTTACAGTAATAATATAAAGTGATTCAATACTTAATATAATCGACTTATTCATTATTTAAATTATTCAGTATTTGTTCATACGCATCGATAAATTTCAGTAGTAGGTATTCACTAAGTTTTTCTGTACATGGTTTTTATTTGGTAAATTATATGTTTGATTTCTGAAGATTCAATTCTATTCTATTCCATAATTATGCATTATGTTAATAAGTAAACATAATTGAAACTTGCATAGTCAGTATGATGCTTGACAATCTGTCTAGTTTAAAGTAAGCTATTTTAAGATAGTCTATAGATATTTCTGGAAATGAAATAATGTTCAAATTATAGAATACTTGCATTTTGTATGAAACCTTAAATGATCTCTGTTTATTTTATCTTTGAAGAACATGTAAATTTTTGTTTCTAAAACAAGTATACCAAACTTATGGTTTCTTCAAGAAAATTTTGTTTTAGACATGGGAAGCTATAAATTGTATATTATGAAACTATAAGTGTATGGAAACATATATGCAAATGCTAAAATAACAGTGAAGTAAATATTTTCTGAGTTCAGTAATACTTTACTTCTGTTGACTACTACTGTTTAGACATAGCTCCTGATTTTGCATAATATGATAAATAATTTCTAAGGCATTGAATCTATTATAACCATCTTTTGAAAATCATATCCTGTACTAGAGTACATCACCTTAGGGTGAAAGGAGAAATACAGGAAGACATTTATTTTCAATCATTCATTAATCTCAATCTGATCATTCATTCTAATACACGGAAATAGTTTTAACAATACAGAAAATCTATCTTTTCCTAACCTGTCTGATATATATGAAATACCTATAGAAAACTTATAAGATGTTTCAACAGTTTCAGAAATAGATAACAATTTATAGAAATGAAATGAAATGAAACAAGTTACAGAACCTGATAATTTCAATAGGGTGGACAAACACCCAAAGAGGCCTGTTCCTCCCAACCTTCTCCAGAAGAAGCATCCAAATCACTTGCTCCCTTGGACCCCCGAGCCTGTTTACTAAACCACTAGGAAGAAGTCTCTGTGTAGAAGCAAGGCACTCAGGTTGTACTTCAGGAATCAATGGAGACTTGCATACACACCTCACATATGTACTTCAAAAATCAATGGGGACTTGCATACATATCCCAAAACCTCTTCACTCAACATGAACACTCTGCACTCAGTAGAAATAAGATAGTCTTACTCTAGAACTCAAAACATAGCTTCACCTCATTGAATCTCTTGTGTGCAATTCCCAGCAAAACCACAAGGTAAATTTTCTCGTCAGAAAAAGTGTGAGCCTATGCTCAAATTCGATGGCTTATGAAAGATGCCTAGGCCTTTTGGTGGTTAGTTTTCAATAAATGAGCCATAAGCTCTAGTTCCACATTACAAGGAACTTGACCACAAAATAAGGGAGTTGTCCCATAACAACAACTAGTTACTGAGTTCAAATGTTGCCACTTGTCCATTGCCTTCTACCCCAGATTCCATTCCTCCTAGTGGGTCAGTAAACACTCTTTCAACAGTCTCTTTGGGTGAGTGTCTCCTATTTTATTTTATTAAATAATAATATTATTCATTTATAGTCATTCTTGACACTTGGTCAAATATAAAACTTTACAAACAAGTTAAGGTAATGTTTTTCCACAAACATAAAATGTCTCAAGTATTGGGTATGTTACACACTGTTTCATCCATTGATTCATGGATTCAATGAATCCACTGGATTTAGCGGCACATACGGGGTGATAGAAGCATGGCGTACTGCCTCTCCTACTTATAAGGTTTCACCGAGCTACCTTAATACACCATTATGCACTTACATCGGCCGCAATCCCAACCGCAATAAAGATATTGTTATCAAAATGATTAGAAAACAAGATAAGGTAAGCTGCAAAGCAGTAATTGAGCAACACAAACTTATTGTGGAAAACTAGAAGTAATGTTTTTTCTAGATTAAAGGAAGATGAGACAAGCGTACTGTCTAAATTAATTTTATAGACGTATTCAAAATTTAAAATAAACAATTATAAAAAATAACCTATAAAAAAAACGGCATTTATTGTTGAAGAATCTTTATCGTAGGAAACATACAATGAATAGGCAATGAGTCATTGCAACATGTGACTCATACAAGGTAGGCACTCAGTCAATCGATCCTCTATTATGTAACTGCATAACAAGGATGCCCTAAATATCTCAGCAAGAAGGAGTAGCCTGTGAGAAGGGGTAGCCCAAGGATAGTCATAAATAAGTTGAAAGCTTAGAGATCTAACACCCAATGACTGTTACTTCAGGGTTCGTAGGTGGATTTGTCTCATTTTCATGGGATCTACACACACTTTCACCAATGCACAAGAGAGATTGTGGGTATTTTTAATACTTGATTTGGTTCAATAAAAGATCGAACTATGAAAATAAAGTCAGCGAATGTGAAAAGTGAAGATTGAGATTCTATGGAAAGAGAGACGTGAGCATAGCCAGATGTTAAATCTAATTCTCTATTTTTCATCTTTACATACATGCCTCTAGTCATGCTTTAATGCTCATTTTTTTTTTTATATCATCTAGCTCAGAAACTGGAATTGACCCGTTGTTACTAGCATTGGTGTTAGAAGTGTTATATATGCTTCTAGGGAAATTAAAAGAGGAGTAATCTCAAAAGCTTAAAGTCAGTAAGACCACACTTAAATTGGTTTCAATTCCAAGTATTTTTTTATGATACAATTTAAACTAAAATTAATATAAATATTTGTAAATCTTTTTAAAAGTATATCAACTTAAAAATATATATATTTATAATAAAACCAAGGAAAATTTTAGAGGTGAAATGTAGTTCATGGGCCTTTTTTTTTTTTAAATTTCCAAAACGAGATAATTTGCCTTTTTTTCAAAGACGATTTGCCCAAAATTCATGGGATAATTTTTTTAACTGTCAAAATTATCCATCAACTATATAAAGTCATTGAAAATTTGAATATTTTCTTACAAATTTAAAAATTAGAGAAAAATTATAAATCCTTAAAATTTTCAAGAATTATAAAATAGTCCATTAAAATATAAATATAAACTTATTCAAAATATGAATATAAAATTATTTAAAATACATAAATACTTATACTTCTTATATATAAATATATATACATTGCATAAAATTGAAAACAAAATAAATATTTTATAAGAATATCATGTTTAACTATAGTAAAATGTTTATGTTTCATTTCACCTTTTGTTTTTAATCTAACCAATTGGATCATGACATATGATTGATCATAGAAGATGATGATAATATTCAAACATAATATTTACATTCATTCTTTTATTATTCCTCGCTAAAGAGTAACTATTGTATTCAATTTAGGGTTGACTTCACATTAGTTATTCTTTAACATTTCATATGTTTTTATGTCTTATTTTTTAACATAGTTTGTGAATTTATAATGCTATTGGTCTTAATCTTTTAATTGTTGTTATGGGCCCGGTGGTGGACTTCTAAAAAATTACACATTTTATTAAATGGTAAGTTAAGATTTCATTAAATATGGGTTTTGATGTGTAAACACTTGCAATCATATTTTAAAGACAATAAATGTTGCATGCCATGCGATAAAGAGAGAACATTAACATATGGCATGTCATTAATGCCTATCTATTCATCACTATTCCACCTTACAATTTTTCATATGCGATTTGTTATTCAAATCTCACCACCTTGGTATGGCAACGGTTAACACCCAAAAATTGCACACCATGTTCATTCCCTAGCAACATCATCCAATTATCCCTTTTTTCCCCACATTTTACCTTCACCAACCCAAAATCGTAAGGTTTAAGACCAAATTGGCCCATAAATATTATTTTCCTATCCAAAAATAGGGAAATTACGCATATTCCCTCCAAAAAAGAAGAAAACCCCACAAAATAGGGATAAAATCCCAAAAAAATACAAAAAGTAAATAAAAAGGGGAAAACATTCAAAATTCAAAAAAGAGAGGGAAAACCCCAAATACCACTAGCCAATAACAAGGTCCACCCAAAACCATGGGAAAAAAAACCAAGGCAATTATTTCTATAAATAAGTGGTGAAGGCCCCCATTTTATACATAATTTCTCCATTTGCTACCTTACCAAAACTATGCCAAAACTTTTACCGAAACCCTGATCCATCCCTTTGTGTTCGAGTTTCCCTCCTATTTGAATTTGGCACCTTTGTGGAGAACAAATGAAGACTTCGAAGACCAGGAGCATTCCCTTTCACATGACTACAAAGGCCCATTTGCCTCCATCACTCTAAGGTAACTTTTTGTTGTAAAATCCATTTTTTACTCAATAAAAAGACAATATTCTTTCCTTACTCCGCTTGTTTGTGAAAGAAAAAATGTATTAGAGGTGATTTTTTGTTCATGCATTTTCTTCACATTTTCTTCATGTAGTTTAAAATTCTTTTACTGTTCCTCATATGATTTTACTGTAGTAAGTTTTCTTGGTTATTTTGTTTATTTTCAATCCCATGGGTCGATCTCCATCGATCTGTGGTTTGGTTAGACTAGTTGTTCTTTCCAAGTTTTCCACTTTATATTTTCAGTTTGCATGGCCCCTTTTTCTTTTCCTGTTAGAGTTGTCTGACACCTTCTATCAGCTCTGGCATAGGAAACGAGCCTGTACCTGCTAGTTTGGCCTCTACCAATGCAATACTTTTTCAAAAATTTGTTTTTCATCCTGGGTCGCACTTGTCAGCCCCTTTCCACGACCCAAGTCGCGGAGTTTTGCCCGAAGAGCGCGACCCAGTTTCCCTCAGAGGCCTAAAAAGCATGATCCGCCTCTTCCAGGCTAGGTCATGCCTTTTCAGTGTAGATATTTCCTAATATGTTTAGTCATCCCACCCTTTCCTTCTTAAGCAATTGCAATAATAGTCCTTATTCGCAAGAATTGTTGTAATTGAGAGTATTACTAGTAAGTTAATGGGTTACCTTTCTCTAGTGCTATAAAGCATGAGTTGCATGGTCCCATGACCAAAGAGGAATTGGCTCTAAACTTATCCTTCAATCAAAGTGGCCTTAGCTCTACACTTATTCCTCGATCTAAGGCCAATCCAAGTGGCCTCAGTGAGTAACATGTGGTGAATTCTGAGACCATCAGAATCAATCAATTATCTATTTCCCACATATATGGTAAATTGAATCCTTTCTTTTATGGCCATATTGTAACTTTTGAGTTGGAGATAAAAACTTAAATTATAATTCCTTCTTTATTGTTGCTTATCCCCTTTGTCCTTCTCTATGTCTTTTTAGCACATGGATGGGATGTTAAGCATTAAGAACCTACCTACTATGATGTTAAGCATTAATAACCTACAACTTCTTATTTCAATTTACTTCTAGATACTTGGCTCAATGGATGCACAATGGCCATTGGTCTTCTGAAAGTCTTTTTCTTGTGCATCGATTGGAATAGTTTCCTTCCCATCGAATTAATCGGTTAAATAAAAGAAGAGAAAGAGAGTTGAGTTATCCCTTCTTTTAACGTCTTAAACCAAAGTAACTATTTTTATCAAATGATATCATTAATGGCTCTTATGCATTTATGCTTTATTTGGTTGTTATGCTTTCTCATTATGTAAAGGCCTCTAGGTCTAATTATCTTCAAAGGTCGTGATTATTTTTTGTGTAATTACTCCTACTCCATTACAAATTATACATTTGTTTTCCATTTGGATATCATTCCAACTTTACATAAGGTTCATTTACAACACCTAATATGGAACATGTATTTTCCTCCCTATTTAAAAGAATTGTATCATCTGAAATTTACTTAATACATATATAAAGTGTGCATCCTCCAAATACATAGAATTCATGGAATAGAATATTCATTTTAATATAAACATTAGACATACTCTTCAATACTAATAAAGTATATAACTTGTCAGATGTCAATAACAATAAAATTTAACTTCCTTTTAATATGATAAAGTAAGGACATTACAATTCCAAATGCCTAACTTCCAATTAGTTTCCCTACAAATAAAGTACATAGTTCACTTTACTTTTCTATGACAAAAATTTACATCTCCTTGTAATGTGAATAAATAAACTGACAATTCAAATATCCAAATTCTAAATCCTTTCAATGTAATAAGGT
The DNA here is from genome assembly GCA_027924585.1 of Larix kaempferi. Lineage (NCBI taxonomy): Eukaryota > Viridiplantae > Streptophyta > Pinopsida > Pinales > Pinaceae > Larix > Larix kaempferi. Next base: position 24,565,362 of record BSBM01000887.1, read on the forward strand.
ATATCAATTATTAGACCTTTTATAACCATGAATTACATCTCCTTTAATATAAATAGAGTAAATAAATCTACCATTCACATAAGCAAACTTTAATTCTTTTCAATACAACAAGTATATATTTTACCATATCTTTAATGACAATAAACTACTTTCCACTGGGATTGCAGGGGTGAATGATCAATTTGTAGTGTTGGATAGTGGAAGACTTGACAAAATAGTAGTGGTGAAGCAAAAATGCGTAAAAGGAAACCCACTCAAGAAATCAATATAACATAGAATGAAAAGGTTAGCAGTCCAATAGTCAGTGAAATGCTTAGAAATGATTGAGAATTGCAGATGTTTCACACACATCCTACCAATATACCAATTTTATATCATGTAAATACAAGTATATCCATAGCAGAGAGATCATGTTTTCTATACACTTAATAAAATAAACTCCATAAAAATGCAAAATTGAAACCCTTTACGGATGGACTTCCCTACCTTCCTATAAAAAAAAACATCATAGTGGAGAATGGGGATCCAATGAAACCATATTAGCACTAGGGAAAGGACTTTGAGGTGGGGGGGGGAACCTTCTTGCTTTTACATAAAAAGGTCAACACCAAAATTTTCTGCAACAAGTTGAAATTGCAATAGGACATATTTCTAGTTTTTTCCTATAATAATTGCAATTATTAATAACATAAGAATGTTAAACGAACTATCTATGCATGTAAAATGATCATGTGCAAGGACCTTTGGAAGCTAAACACATTGGTGGAACATGAAATCTTGGACTAAGAATTCATTTTATAAACTAATTAAGGACTTCATAAAGTATAAATACAATTCTATTGCTACTTAATTACTATCTATGCATGATAGTCAGATGATCATATAGAAGGACCCTTGGAAGCTAAATGCATTGATGGACCTTGAAATCTTAGACTGAGAATTCTTTTTATAAATTAATTAAGGACTTAATAAAGTATAAATAAAATTCTATTGCTACTTAAAACTTATGTGAAAGTGGAAAAAATCTACTTAACTATGATCTAAATAAACATTACATTTGACTTTCTACATTTAACTTTACTTAACATTACATAAAACTCTATTCAACATAAATATTAAATATTTTAAAAACAATATCATAAAACAAATATCAAAAACATTGTATTTGACATGCACACACATAATATATATATATATATGAAACAAGCTAATATTTAAATAAATCAAACTATTTTTAAATAAATCATAATATAAAAAACTCATACAACAAAGAAACTTGATAGTAAAAAAATCTTGTAGTGTAGGGATGCGTTTGCATTCAACCATGGAGGCTATTATGATTATATTATTTGTGTAATTTTTAAAATTAATAAACATGGTAGTTAACTATATAATAATTACAATGTACATAAAGAAAATCCAGTGCCATGGACACCGTACATAATTAGAGCTCATCTACATGTTTCTGGGCAAATTAAATTACAATGTTAATTAAACCATCAAGACAATGAGTTCAGGCTTGACGAACGTCTGCACAACGAGAGAGTGGTGGTTTAGGGTAATTCTTGCTATAGCTATGGGGCGCGTTCAACCATACACGGTCAGATGACTTCCACGACTGAAAGTTGAGACAAGGAATCGTACCCACGAGTTGTTGACCTGCATTTCACAACCAAGGTTTAACCATTCACTAAATTGCGTAATTGCTGCCTTCAACATAATATTACAAGCAATTGCTGCCTTCAACATTAAATCAAAATAAAATGTGATCCACTGAACCGAATTTGGACCAATACTATTGGTAATCCATTACATAATTTCAAAATAAAATAAACTATATTTTGCAGTCCCTTCAAATTGAGATACCACAGGAATGATTCAATACATAACATATAATATAAAACCAAATTCACATTCAGTGAATCGTCTGATTCGTGTAGTGGCTGAACAATTTACTACATTACATAAGTCTATGGTCCGTTCTTTTCAATACCCCATAAATAATTCATTGCATATATCTAATATAAATTACAACAATACCTTTGTGGATCACTCGCTTTGATTTAAAACCCAAAATAAGATTTATTGCATGTATTCAAATAAAACTAAAACAATTATGAACATGTCACTGATTTTCGATCTAGTGATCGATAGTGATATTGAGGTAGCTATCGCTCCAATCTAATCAAAATATATTTTCGAAAGTACCGACTAACCCCTCGGTTGATCTCCCTACCACACTGGGAGTAATCTTCTTCCTCCCAGTCCCCCGAGCTATTGGGGGTAACAGAGAATAGCACACAAGGCTCAATTATCTAGTAATGATCTCCCAATCACCAAGATAATTCTCACACCAAAATCACATAGTCACACAATTTCTCGGTCTTTCATTATGAAATCCATCCATTATTAGGGAGCTAAAAAATCCTTTTTCCTTCTTTGATTTCTTTCTTAAATAGAAAAATTATTTGTGACACATGTTTCACACATGCAAAATTATTATTTTTATTAAATTACCAAACATTATTCCTTATCCAACCATGTGTCAACTTCACATGAGGGTGCACATAAGTCCTACAATTTATTCCTAGATGTTCCTTTATCCTAGGATCCCAATCCCCAAATTGGTGGGTGCAAGTTGAGTCTAACTCAAAAATATCCCAAGTCTATATTTTCTCCAAATCTAGATATTATCTATTTATTTATTCTCCATTTTTCATTTAATGCACATCTCCCTAAATTACTAGGTGCAAGTGGATCCTAATTCAAAAATATCCCAAGTCTATATTTGCTCCAATTTAAATATTATCTATTTATTTATTCTCAATATTAAACATTATTACACGTCTCTTTTTTATGAGGTAGATCTCTTGCTTTTTCTGTACAATTAACGAAATCCATACCTATATTCTATTGCAAGTATGTTCATAAATTAATTATCTTCATTGTCTAGGTACCGCATCTATGGGTCCTTCCGACAAATAGATACTTATTGTCTTTGTATGGGGAGTGTGATGTAGAGACTTAGGGGTCGTTACCTTAAATCGATCTACTGCATTCTATGTGATACTAATGGCGGTTGAGAAATAAGATCGTTCATATTGTGCACCCCTCAACTTCATCGTATGTGACCAAATCGTTATGGCCTACCCATACAAGACATGCCACCTGAGTAAAGCTGATAGGGATTTCAACTCGTGGGTGGATTGGTGTTAAGAGTCGACAGTCAGTTGTCACACTGGTATGCGTGTTTCCCCATTCTTTACGACCCCCTTTATTTACATTTGAGAGTCAGTCGGAAAGTCATTTTACCTGCCATTGCACACACTCAAAGCGCACATTAGTAGCACTGCACAATATAAACGATAATTATGTTTTATTCAAATTCATCCATTGCTAATTAATAAGCAGCATTTATTCACATCTACAGAATAAGAAAACATTATTTCCATTTATTCATAACATAAGAATTCGCTTACTTTATTTCTAATTGCACAATTTATAGAACATAATCATTAGTTGTTAGTCAATCACCAAATTTTATTAAAAATATATATATAAAACATTTATTCTAGTTTATTTAAAGCCGATTCACTTCCAACCAAGTGCCCTCAAAATCCATCAGTCAATCATAGTCAAAGGCGGGCATTACATACATCCCCTCTTATTAAAACTTCATCCCAAAGTTCAAAACAAATAAGGAAAACTTTGATGCATTTCATTTGCGTCCTCCCAGGTGTTGAACTAGGACTATAGTTGTACCACTGAAACTTAACCTAGTCGACCACATGACACCTAATTTGTTGTGTTCGAATGTCCAATATATGGATTGGTTCAGCTGTCACTACCCCTTCGTCCATTATTTGTAGATTAATCAATCAATTATATGTGAAGGATATGATACATAATGACGAAGTACCAAATCATGAAAAAAATTGTGCATTCTATGTAGAGATGATGGCAATGCAAAGTGATAGGAAATTGTTCCTATCCGTTGCAAAAATTCAAAGGGTCCAAAAAATCTAGGAGATAATTTGGCTCCTTTACCAAACTTAATAGCAATCTTTTGCATTTTTATTTGCAAAAATACTCAATCTCCTATATCATAACTTCGATAGATCCTATGCGCATCTGCATAGTTCTTTTGTCGATATTGTGCTTCCTTTAGTTGAGCACGAATAGTCACCATCTGATCTTCCATCTCTTGAATCGCATTAGGTCATAACTTTTAGAAAAATAGGATCGCATAGCAATAACAATAAACAAGATGCAAATATAAATCACATAAACATAATATAAGAGAGACACCAATATAACGTGGTTCACCCAAGATGGGCTACGCCCACGGAGAAATCTCTATTCCTTTTACTATTATACCATCCAGGAAATGAAGGGATACAACCTAAAGCACATCCACTGCAATTTCCTCTTCACTCTCTCTCAGTCTCTCTTACACAATCACAAAGATCTTTTCAATGCTATAATACATTACACAACCGTATTACAATGTCTTCCTTTTAAAGGAGAATTACCATGGGAAAATACCATGGGATACCCAAAACCATGGGCCCATAATCTGTTGGCAACCAAAACAACCCAAAAAAATAGTTTATGGGGATTCGCCCGCGAACCCCCGTTGAGGGCCCACTAGTCCCCGAACTCCTGTGGGGGGGGCGATGCCCCCCCACACCCCCCACTGGGATGAGTGTATAGTCCACCTACATATAATATAAGACTCAGGTACAAACATGGCTGAAACAACAACATCTCTAAAGAAAGAAGATCAGGATCCACAACCAACAATATCCCACTTGGAGACCGATCACAACAACTCCACCGCTGTTGCACTTGCTGAACTATGCTTTGAACCTTGGATCTGTAAAATTTATCATCTTCACCTTCATGCTAGAAGGCCAATTGAAACTGAGTAGGAACTCAGTTTCTCTCTGGTTACTACCTTTGTCAACATGTCAGCAGGATTCTGGCTAGTATGTATCTTTTACAACTTCAACAATTCATCCTCTAGAATAGACCATATGAAATGGTACTTCAGCTGTATATGTTTAGTCTTAGAATGGAAGGCTGAGTTCTTTGTAAGATGAATGGCACCTTGGATGTCACTATACAACCTATTATCCTCATGCTTCTTACATAATTCCTCCATGAACCTCTGCAACCAAATCATCTCTTTACTAGCCTTTGTAGCATCAACTTACTCTGATTTTCTTGTTGAAAGTGAAACAACCTTTTGCAACTTTGAAATCCAACTTACTGTTGTTCCACCTACATTAAACACATACCTTGTGGTTCTCCTCCTACTATCATTATCACCTGCCATATCTACATCAACATATCCCTGTAGAACAATGTTTGAACCTCCAAAAAATAATACATGAGTGGTAGTACCTCTCAAATACCCGATAATCCATTGCACTTCCTTCCAATGTTCATTACCTGCATTATTCATATACCTGCTCACAACTCCCATTGCATGTGCAATATTTGGTCTTGTGCACACCATGGAATACATCAAGCTATCAACTGCTGATGAATAGGGAACCCTGGACATGTAATCTATCTCTTCCTGTGTCTTGGGACATATCTCCTTACTTAGTTTGAAATGGCTGGCCAAAGGTGTACTAACTGGTTTTTCATTCTGCATTCTAAACCTCTCCAACACCTTTTCTATGTACTCACCCTGAGACAATGTCAATTTGCAATTTTTCCTGTCTCTTGTTATTCTCACACCAAGGATTTTCTTTGCAGCACCCAAATCCTTCATCACAAATGAATTAGCTAACTTCCTCTTGAGCACATTTATATCCTGCATGTTAGACCCTGCAACAAGCATTTCATCCACATTCAATAACAAGATAATATATCTTCCATTATCTAGCCTCTTGAAATAAACACAGTGTTCAGAATGACATCTAGTATAAACTTGTTCTATCATAAACCTGTCAAATTTCAAATACCACTGCCATGGAGCTTGCTTCAAGCCATACAAATCTCCTTCCCTTTGACTTCATACCCCTCTGTCTGTTGCATATAAATCTCTTCCTCCAAATCTCCTTGGAGAAAGGCTATTTTTACATTTAACTGTTCAAGATGCAAATCTTCTACCGCCATTAGACATAAAATAGTTCTAATTGAAGTCATTTTAACAACATGAGAAAATAATTCATTCAAATCTATACATTTTTTCCGTGCAAACCCCTTTACAACAAGTATGGCCTTGTACCGCTTGTTTCCTCCATCTTCTTCCTTCAACATATAAACCCATTTGTTCTGCAATGCTCTTTTACCTGTAGGAAATTGAACCAAATCCCAAGTCTGTTGTCACATACCCCAAGTTCTAGACATTTTATGTAATTGAGAAAACATTATGTTTTATTTTTATTGTAAAGTTTTGTGACTATTGACCAAGCAAGGTCATGGATGACTGTAATTGATTATTCTGAATATTTTATTATTAATAAATAAAAGTGGAGACAAATATCCAAAGGAGACTATTGAATGAGTGTTCACTGACCCACTAGGGGGAATGGACTGTGGTGGAGAGAAAATTGACACTTGGAAGCATCCTCAACTCACTTCTAACTGTTGCAGGGGGCAAATTCCCTACTTTTGTGGTCATGTTCCCCAAGAAAGTGGAACTGAGCAGGTGGCTCATTTACTGAAATAAACTGACCAAAATACCTAGGCATGCTATTTATCTGTCCATCAAATTCAGCAGGAGGGTGTTCATTTCTTACCGTGTGATAATTTTCTAAGCATAAGAGATTTGAAGAGGGGAAATTTAGAAGTGAATGAGTGAACTAAGACTGCATTTTGAACTAGTGCAGCCACATTGCTCAGTTCAATATTGCTAAAGGTGGGTAGTGTTGCTGCTAAGTGCTACTGCTGAGTTGCAAGGGAATTTATTCCATTATTCCACAGAGCATCTTCGTCCTAGTGGTTCAGTGAACAGGCTTGGGGGTCCTAAGGAAAGTAGCTTGGCTGTCTTTAGGATTTGGTTGGGTGGAACGGGCTCCTTTGGTTGTTTGTTTCTTCTTCTACAGTTCTAGGTTCATATTGTGCTATCTTTTCTACTTCTGTTATATTACTAAAATTAAATAGGAATGCAATGGTTATCTATTCTTCCCATTTAATCTAAGAGATTCTGCTTGAGTTAATGATTATTTTATTTTCTGTAAATTGTAATGATGGAATAAAATAAAGTATGAATGATGTAGTTAAAAATGATAGAAGGATTGATTATAAAATCACCTTTCTGCATTTTTCCACACACTGTAACAGTGCCGTACTCTAGTATAGAAAGGGTTAATTAGAATAGATCAAAATGATCACATACTTTAGATAAAGTTAAATAATTGTTTTATATATAAAGTTTTTGCATTTCAATTCTGTATTACTTTTTTTTATTTAAAATAGATCAATTAGAATTGTAAATAGAAATTACATTTTCTTCTATATACTTCACTATTTAAGACCTTTCTCTAGTTACGAACAATAATAGTATCAAAGAATCTTCTGCCCAAACAATAGTAAGAGTAGTCATTTAAAAATAACAAACCCTATATAACTAGATCCCTTTTGTTTACACTTATGAATAGGCTTCTCGTATCATTGTTTTCTATTATAGAAATAGGTCTAATATAGACTGTACATCATACTAGTAATATTACCAGAATAAACCTCACAAACAAATCCAATAAATATTATTAATTACTTTAGATAGATAGTATTTTCATACTCGAGTTTTTTTTTTCAAAATACTTTTATCATTTCATTGAAGTATTGTATGGACATGTACAATCCTAGAATACGATTCTAGGATTTAAACCAAGTCTTCATTTCAACAGAGTTTTTGTACTCATACTTTCAACAAAATGTATTATAAATATTATCATTGTAAACAAGTACAATTATGACATGTAATAATCCATATCATATCGTAAGATAACAGTCAGATTGAAATCAAAAGTATCTTTTCTCAACAGTCTATTATTTTACTGCATTAACATTATATTTCCTATCTGAACTTTAGAATTCCAAACACAATGACTTTGATACAAGTCCTTTGGTTTTCCAAACTCAATGACAACTGAAATACAACAAATTTAGAAAATCGTTGGAATATCAAACAAAACCCTAAACCGTACGCAGGAAAACATAATCAAGCATAGCATGGATGAAGACCCAGAGTTACGGCTTTTACAAAGTATCACATTTTCATTGTCAGGCTAAGCCCTTAACTTTCGAAGTAAGCAAAACACTGAAAATTGTTTACGATTTGTTTTATAAATTAACTGAATCCATTAACCTTTAGAATTACATAGAACTTTTAGTTCAAAACCAACTGAATAAATTCACGGTATTAAAATCCAAACTCTGAACCTCAGTGAAAAACACTGTATACAATGGCTGAGGCAGCAAATAAATATTGAGCTACAGCTTATTGACCAAAGCTCCTAATATCTTTCACTTCAAAACTTACACGACGGTTACAACAAATCATTTACATGACTGTATCTACCTTTTGAAACCCTAACAGAAACTAAACAAATTAAAACCATTTATATAATAGAAACTATATTTTCCTAAGATATAGGTATTGTGCCTTTGACCCATGAAATGAATTAATATATAAGATTCTCACTATAGTTAATAGTGAAGAACAACAGGTCCATTTATACAAAAGTTCCCTTAGAAATAGTATGAAATTTACATATTTTTTAATACCCAAAGTTATCAACATTACTCCTGGAGATTTTTATTTGGAAGACAAATAGAAAATCAAGTTAAAATACCTGGGAAAGTTTCAGAGTAGTTAAACTTGCATACACGTAACAACACCAGTATTTTTCCATAGGAAAAACTGAAAATCATATAAGTAAGCTGCCAGTAGAACTCTTGGACATACCTGTCTTTTGCAATGGTATTAAGGAGTGTTAGCTAGCGATATCTAAGTAAGCCTCAGGGCAAATCAAGGACCCCTTCAGTACATAAAAATGATCATTTTAGAGCTAGCATCAAAATGCATAACTTAGAAAGTAAGTGACGATGTGCTTTGGCAAGTACAGTACGTAATACTAGAAATCATATTAATTTAACTTTACGACACTTTCTATTTCAACGCTATTTGAGGATTTCGATAATTCAAGACTGAATGTTTATCTGCTGCAACTTTGTTCTAGGATGCTTAAGAAATATAAACAGCAGTTTAGGAATTTTTGTCATCATTGAATCATTATTTAGGGTTTAGCTTATTATTGTTACAATTTAATACTTCTGCATCGTAATCATAGCAATTAATGCCCCTACGAAATTTTTTAATTTTAGTGAATTTTGGGGGGTTTTACATGTGGTGTCAAAGCGCAAGTTCAAATACTAGGCCTGAAGTGGCTCATGCGTGAAAATGAAAATCAATGATGGAATTACAAGTTACTGATTTAATTATATTGTTTCCAGATTCAACATTTTATAATTTGATTCTGCAGGTATGGAAGGACCAGTAGGGTTGGATGAGGACAAGTCTCTTAATAATGAACAGAATAATAATGAACAAGGACACATTAATTCTAAAGGTATATTTGTTGAATTGAATGATAATTCATCTGAATTATTAAGGACTGTAAAAGATTTAAAATTTGAGATAAGTACAATTAAAGAACAAAACGAACGAATTATGAAAGCTCAAGAGGATCTGAATCATATCATGCTGAATAATTTTCATAAAAATGACCAAGATAACAAAACAACAAATAATGTTGAGTCTGAAACAATGTCCTATCAATGTAAAGGTAAAAAGATAAAATTAACTAATTATGACAATAGTTCATCTTCTGAATCTGATGAAAGAGCACACAGGAAAAAGCATAAGTACTCTAGTGACAGTAGTGCCAGTGACTCCTACACTAAGAAAAAGAAGTACAGGCCCTATGAAGAAATTTCTGGTGAGTTTAAAAAGATCAAACCTCCAAAATTCAATGGAGAAACAGAGAAGAGTGAGACAGCTGAAGCATGGATTTCCGGAATGAATAAGTATTTCCAGATTTATAACTACTCAAGTCACCTAAAAAAAAAATGGAAATTTATAATTTAACTGGAAAGGCAGACATATGGTGGCAAGATCTGAAAAGAGTTAAAGGTTTAAAAGAGAAAAGTGTAAATTGGAGTAATTTCAAGAAGTACTTTAAAAGAAAAAATTTGTCAGAATAGTATTATGAGGAACAAGCTAAGGAATTTTATGAGTTAAAGCTAGGCTCCATGGACATGAGAGAGTTGTGCAGCAAGTTTCTGAATTTATTAAGGTATGTGCCTTATTTTGTTGAAGAGAAGCCCAAGGTTCAAAGGTTTATGAGCTGTCTGCCCTCTCACATAAAGGACAGAATTGAATATGACAATCCTCAAACTCTTGAAGAGGCCATGAGAAAGGCGAATATTTGTTTTGAACGGAATAAGAGAAGAGAAGGCATACCAAGTTGGAAAGCAAAAAGGCCTAACAAATTTGAGCAAAGGAAGAAGCAGTTTTCTTTTAATCGTAATTTCCGTAATAATAATTCACGTAATTATTCTAACAGAAAGTTTTCAGAAAATAATGCAGCAGCTAATACATAGTCAAAATTTACAGCTGCAAAGAATAGTGATCCACCTAAAAACTTTGTTAAAAGTAACGAACAGAAAGAACCTATTAAGTGTTGGGAATGTCAGGGACCTCACTATGCATCAAATTGTCCACTCCGAAAGAAAGTTGTTAACAACATACACATTGTGCAAGAGGAGGTTACTGTTGGTGATTGAGCAAGGGAGATACCCATGATAAATGTAACTTTGGAGAACAGGCAGGAAGATCATCAAACTCCTATGGTTGAATTGGAAGGTATGTTAAAAGATAAACATGTTTATATTTTGATTGATCCAGGGGCAAGTCTTAGTTATATTTCACCTGATTTAGTAAAATGTTGCAATCTGAAAGTAGATAAGTTTGATAAATCTTGGCTGGTACAATTAGCTACTGGCACGAAAAGAAAGGTGACTAATTTTGTAAGAGAATGTGAATTGTTGATGAATCAGTTTAGAACTCATGTTAAACTAAATGTTTTACCTTTAGTCTCTTATGATATTCTAATTGGAATGGACTAGTTAGAGAATCAGAGTTGTATTAAACTACTTTGAAAATACTTTTACTTGTTTAAATGATGCAATTGAAATTGTAACGGTGAAAGGGATTCCTAGAAAGATTTATGTTAGGAAAATTTATGCATTACAAGTTAAGAAAGTTGTTCGAAAGGGGTGTAAGTTGTTTGCTGTAAATGTAATTAATAATGAACAGTCCACTAATGAAGATAAGTTAAAGCTTGAATACATACCCATTCTTAAGGAATTTTGGGATGTATTACCGGAAGAAATTCTAGGACTACCTCCGAAAAGGGAACTCGATTTCACCATTGAGTTAGTACCAAGAGCAGTACCAAACTCAAAGGCTCCTTACTGAATGAATATTCTGGAGCTCAATGAACTTAAGTCACAGCTTAAAGAATTGATTGATAAAAATTATATAAGACCTAGTGTGTCTCCATGGGGAGCACTAGTAATTTTTGTTAAAAAGAAAGACAGAACTATGCGTTTATGCATAGACTATCATCAGCTAAATAAGATGACTATAAAGAACATATATCCCTTACCCTGCATTGATGATCTATTTGATCAAATGCACCGTGCAACGGTATTCTCTAAAATTTATTTATGGTTAGGGTATCATCAAGTTAGAATTAAAGATGAGAACATCTTTAAGACTGCGTTCAGAACTCCCTATGGACACTACGAGTTCGTGGTCATGCCCTTCGGGCTTACCAACGCTCCAGCAGTCTTCATCTGTTTAATGAACAACATATTACATAAGTACTTGGATAAATTTGTCGTGGTTTTTATTGATGATATTCTAATTTATTCTAAGATGAAAGAGGAACATATTTAAAAATAATTTTACAAGTGTTAAGGGAACACCAACTATACGCGAAGTTCAGCAAATGTGATTTTTATAAAGATAAAATACAGTACTTAGGGCATGTAATATCCAAGGATGGAATTGCAGTAGACCTAGACAAGATAAAAGCAATTAATGAATGGATTGCCCCGAAAGACGTAACCGGTGCGCGATATTTTATGGGAATCACAGGTTACTATCATAAATTTATTCAAGGATTTTCTAGGATAGCAAATCCTATAATGTCTTTACAAAAGAAAGGTAAGAAGTTTGTATGGGATCAAAAATGTGAAGAAAGCTTTAAGAAATTAAAAGAGTTATTAACAACAGCACCTATTTTAAAAATTGTTGATCCTAACAAGGATTTCATTGTATGCACGGATGCATGCAATGATGGACTTGGTGAGGTCTTAACACAAGAAGGTCACGCAATTGCATATGAGTCTCGGATGTTAAATATTCATGAAAAGAACTATGCAACTTACGACCTAGAGCTGGTTGCTGTAATACATGCATTAAAAATGTGGCGACATCATTTAATTGGAAGAAAAATTATCTTAATGACTGATAATAAAGGGTTAAAATACTTATTGGATCAACCAAATCTGAACACAAGGCAGGCTAGGTGGCTAGCTTTCCTTAGCGAGTACGATTTTGAGATTCAGTACATTAAGGGAAAGGAAAATAAGGTTGTTGATGCATTGAGTATAAATGCAAGGGTAAGTTTTATTTCAGCAATTGACACTTATAAATCTGACTTGGAAAATTAAATTAAGGAAGGAGTCGGAATGGACGTAAAATATCATAATTTACTTACTAAAATTGATGAAGATAATGCTGAAAATTGTATAAAAGATTACAAAATTGATGAAAGAGGGTTATTGTTGTATAAAAACAGACTTTATGTGCCTAATGTTGTTGAAGTTAAGTTGTTGATTTTAAATGAGTTACATAAAAGTCCATATTCCGCACACCCTGGTTACCAAAATATGATAACTATGCTATGAAAAGATTTTTTTGCCATGTATGAAAAGTGAAGTAGCTGAATATCTTACTAGATGTATAGAGTGTTAGCAAGTAAAAGCTAAACACCAACATCCAGCTGGATTGTTGCAGCCGCTACCTATTCCAGATTAGAAGTGGGAGATAATTGGTATTGATTTTATTACTGGGCTGCCTAAAATCAGAAACCGAATGATTCTATTATGGTAGTAGTGGAAAAGCTTAGTAAGGAAACGCACTTTATACCAGTTAATACAACACACAAAGCTCCTGATATTGCTGAAATTTTTATGAAGCAGATTTTTCGTTTACATGGTATTCCAAAAGTTATAATTTCTGATAGAGACCCAAAGTTTACAGGAAATTTCTAGAAATCTTTATTTAACGTTTTAGGTACTACTTTGAATTTCAGTACATCATTTCACCCACAAACAGATGGGAAAACTGAAAGAATTAATCAAATTCTTGAGGACATGCTAAGAATGTATGTTACAGATCAGCCAGGTAAATGAGAGGATTATTTACATCTTGTTGTTGAATTTGCTTATAATAGTCATTATCAAGCTTCAACAAAGCTTAGTCCCTTTGAAATTTTATATGGCAAAAAATGTAATACTCCTATCTCTTGGAGTAATTCAGTTGACAGGTTAATGTTAGGACCTGATTTGTTAAGAGAGTTAGAACTAACCGTGGAACAGGTTCAAGGCAACTTGAAAATTGCACAAGACAGACAGAAAAGTCAGGCAGATCTAAAAAGAACTCAGAAAGAGTTTCAGGTTGGTGAACATGTGTTCCTCAAGGTAAGACCCAAGAAAAGTTCCCTAAGGTTGGGAAGTTGTGCTAAATTACCACCAAGGTATTGTGGACCTTTCGAAATCTTGTCCAAGGTAGGACCAGTGGCATATCAGTTGGCATTGCCACCAAATCTTAAAGTACATAATCTATTTCACATCTCTCTTTTGAAAAAGTATGTGCACGATATTACTCATGTTATTAATTGGAATGATGTACAGGTCGAACCAGAAGGAGATTTTCGGGTGGAACTGGACTGTATTCTCGACAAGAGGGAAATTTTGCTTCGTAATCGTACCATTGGACAAGTTAAGGTGCAATGGAAGCACCTTAGTCCGAACTAAGCTACTTGGGAATTAGAAAGTAATATGCAGGTGGCATATCCAGTGTTGTTCCAGGAGGAACAAGAGGATGATGAATAAAGAAACATCGAGGACAATGTTGAACTTAAGAGACGGTGTTTGTGACATACCCCAAGTTCTAGACATTTTATGTTATTGAGAAAACATTATGTTTTATTTTTATTGTAAAGTTTTATAACTATTGACCAAATGGGGTCATGGATGACTGTAATTGATTATTTTGAATATTTTATTATTAATAAATAAAAGTGGAGACAAATATCCAAAGGATACTATTGAATGAGTGTTCACTGACCCACTAGGGGGAATGGATTGTGGTGGAGAGCAAATTGACACTTGGCAGCATCCTCAACTCACTTCTAACTGTTGCAGGGGGGAAATTCCCTACTTTTGTGGTCATGTTCCCAAAAAAAGTGGAACTAAGTAGGTGGCTCATTTACTGAAATAAGACCAAAAGACCTAGGCATGCTATTTATCTATCCATCAAATTCAGCAGGAGGCTATTCATTTCTTATCTTGTGATAATTTTCTGAGCACAAGAGATTTGATGAGGGGAAAGTTAGAAGTGAATGAGTGAACTAAGCCTGCAGTCTGAACTAGTGCAGCCACATTGTTGAGTTCAATATTACTAAAGGTAGGTAGTGCTGCTACTAAGTACTACTGCTGAGGTGCAAGGGAATCTATTCCATTATTCCATAGAGCATCTTCGTCCTAGTGGTTCAGTGAACAGGCTCGGGGGTCCTAAGGAAAGTAGCTTGGCTATCTTTAGGAGTTGGTTGGGTGGAACAAGCTCATTTGGTTGTTTGTTTCTTCTTCTACAGTTCCAGGTTCATATTGTGTTATCTTTTCTACTTCTGTTATCTTACTAAAATTAAATAGGAATGCAATGGTTATCTATTCTTCCCATTTAATCTAAGAGATTCTGCTTGAGTTAATGATTATTTTATTTTCTGTAAATTGTAATGATGGAACAAAATACAGTATGAATGATGTAGTTAAAAAGGATAGAAGGATTGAGTATAAAATCACCTTTTTGCATTTTTCTACACACTGTAACAATGTCATACTCTAGTATAGAAAGGGTTAATTAGAATAGATCAGAATGATCACATACTTTAGACAAATTTAAATAATTGTTTTATAAACAGGGTTTTCGCATTTCAATTCTGTATTATTGTTTTTTTATTTAAAATAGATCAATTAGAATTGTAAACAAAAATTACATTTTCTTCTATATACTTCACTATTTAAAACCCTTAAAACCCTTTCTCTAGTTACAAACAATAATAGTATCAAAGAATCTTCTACCCAAACAATAGTAAGAGTAGTCATTTAAAAATAATAGACCCTATATAAATGGATCCCTTTTGTTTACACTTATGAACATGCTTCTCGTATCATTTTTTTCTATTATAGAAATAGGTCTAATATAGACTGTACATCATACTAGTAATATTACTAGAATAAACCTCACAAACAAATCCAATAAATACTATTAATTACTTTAGACAGATAGAATTTTCATACTCTAGTTTTTTTTTTTTAAATACTTTTATCATTTCATTGAAGTATTGTATGGACATTTACAATCCTAGAATACGATTGTAGGATTTAAACCAAGTCTTCATTTCAACAGAGTTTTTGTACTCATATTTTTAACAAAATGTATTATAAATATTATCATTGTAAACAAGTACAATTATGACATTTAATACTCCATATCATATTGTAAAATAATAGTCATATTGAAATCAAAAGTATCTTTTCTCAACAGTCTATTATTTTACTGCATTAACATTATATTTCCTATCTGAACTTTAGAATTCCAAACACAACGACTTTGATACAAGTCCTTTGGTTTTCCAAACTCAATGACAATTGAAATACAATAGATTTAGAAAATCGTTGGAAGATCAAACAAAACCCTAAACCGTAAGCACGAAAACGCAGTCAAACATAGCAGGGATGAAGACCCAGAGTTATGGCT
The DNA here is from genome assembly GCA_027924585.1 of Larix kaempferi. Lineage (NCBI taxonomy): Eukaryota > Viridiplantae > Streptophyta > Pinopsida > Pinales > Pinaceae > Larix > Larix kaempferi. The sequence continues at coordinate 24,581,497 of BSBM01000887.1, forward strand.
TTTACAAAGTATCACATTTTCATTGTCGGGCTAAGCCCTTAACTTTCGCAATAAATAGACTGAAACTTGTTTATGATTTGTTATATAAGTTAACTGAATCCATTAACCTTTAGAATTATACAGAACTTTTAGTTCAAAACCAACTGAATAAACTCATTGTATTAAAATCCAAACTCTGAACCTCAGCGAAAAAAACTGTATACAATGGCTGAGGAAGAAAATAAACATTGAGCTACAGCTCATTGAGCAAGGCTCCTAATGTCTTTCACTTCAGAACTTACACGATGGTTACAACAAATCATTTACATGACTGTATCTACCTTTTGAAACCCTGACATAAACTAAACAAATTAAAACCATTTCTGTGTAACTGTCGGCAAAAACCTTGGAGGTTAACACTAAGGCTTACTCGGATAGCTAGTATCCTGGATTGTAGACGAGCGCCTTTACCGTGAAAGTAGAACCTGCCAACAACAATGTAATACGAAAGGGTTAAAACATGATTTACGAAACTGTAGTTCTAATCTAGTATTAACAGAAAACGAAGGAAAGGAAGTCCGGTACATCACCTGAGTAGGTTTGCTTGCATCGTTTTACTCTAGACAAATAGTAGATAACCAAAGCAATACTCCAATAGTTCCATGTCGAGCAAAACCAGACCCATGCACTCATATTCTGAGCGAGCATAACTCTAAACCAAATCAAATGCTTAAATGCTCACAACATTTTGCACCAGGGTTTCTCATAACCTAGTGCTTTACAAATCTTCCATTTTTCAAACAAAACCTACGTTGATAGGTCGCGATATCAAACCCAAGCACATCACAACTTGGAAGTTTTCACTCTGCACATTCTTTTATCCTTACAACATTTTTACAGTCGGCTCAAAACGGCATGGAAACCCTGGAGAGCCGAAGCAAGAGTGCAGGTTATGAACCATGGGGACCCGTAGAGCCTGTCGGCCTCCCTCCCCACTCTTTCCAAAACAAATGAATGCTACGAGCATGAAACCGAGGTTATGGTGAAGTAGGGTTTTTGCAAAACCCAAGAAATTTCAAGATTAACGATCAGGATGTAGCCACCATGATTCTTAGGTATACGTATACCTAACGCTTTTAAAACCGCCTTTAAAACATAAATCACCATCTTCGAGTTAGATGCTAGCACAGAGTTCCAACCTTCCATCTTCTTACCAAGTCATGACATCTCCACGTTGTTCATATGTCCAATGCATTGTATCAACATCACGACCCCTTAGTGATCACTTGAAACTAGCCATGAAAGCTTACACCATGCAATCCACTATGAAGACATTTATGGAAGCGTTAATTACCACCTTTGCATTGAGTGCCTGCCAACACACACATTTTGAAGAGTTATTACATCACCATCAACGTATTTGTTAGGTGTAGTCCATGGTTCCAAACTCTAGCATTAACATCGGTTTGATAATTCACGAAGATATTACTAAGTGCTTGGGCTATGTATGATTATCCACTACAGGATTATGACAATAATAGTAAATATTATGGTTGCATTAGATCAATGCATAGTTTTTCCATTCAAACCTATGTATAATTGCATTTTAATATGGTGGATAATTCATATAATAGAAACTATATTTTCCTAAGATATAGGTGTTGTGCCTTTGACCCATGAAATGAATTAATATATAAGATTCTCACTACAGTTAATAGTGAAGAAAAACAGGTCCATTTATACAAAAGTTCCCTTAGAAATAGTATGAAATTTACATATTTTTTAATACCCAAAGTTATCAGCATTACTCCTGGAGATTTTTATTTGGAAGACAAATAGAAAATCAAGTTAAAATACCTGGGAAAGTTTCAGAGCAATTAAACTTGCATACATGTAACAAGACCAATATTTTGCCGTAGGAAAAACTGAAAATCATATAAGTAAGCTTCCAGTAGAACTCTTGGACATACCTGTCTTTTGCAATGGTATTTAGGAGCGTTAGCTAGTGATAGCTAAGTAAGCCTCAGGGAAAATCAAGGACCCCTTCAGTACATAAAAATGATCATTTTAGATCTAGCATCAAAATGCATAACTTAGAAAGTAAGTGACGATGTGCTTTGGCAAGTACAGTACGTAATACTAGAAATCATATTAATTTAACTTTACGACACTTTCTATTTCAACGCTATTGGAGGATTTCGATAATTCAAGACTGAATGTTTAACTGCTGCAACTTTGTTCTAGGATGCTTAAGAAATCTAAACAACAGTTTAGGAATTTTTGTCATCATTGAATCATTATTTAGGGTTTATCTTATTATTGTTACAATTTAATACTTCTGCATCGTAATCATAGCAATTTATGCTACTACGAAAATTTTTAATTTTAGTGATTTTTTGGGGGTTTTACATATGTTTTCTCACCAATGAGTCCACCTGCTTATTCATTCCTTCCTCCCACTTCTTTTTAGTTTCCACCTACATTGCTTCCTCATAACATTCTGGTTCACTAGAATCAGTCATCAATAAATAATACATTGAAGGAGAGTATCGTTCACGAGTTCTACTTAACCTGGTAGATCTTCAAACACTTACAGGAGTTTGAGGTACTTGTTGATGTTCTTGATTTTCTGGCACATTTGGAACTTCATTTTATTTTATTTTATCAAGCACAGTGTACTCTGTGTTTTCCTTTTCCTATTTCTTTCCATGCAACTGATCTTTATACATGACCTTTTCATTGAATACCACAACTCTACTCCTAATTATTTTGTTACTTTCATAATCCCATAAGTGATAACAAAATCATCAATCCTGTATCCAATAAAGGTACATTTCTTGGATTTAACCTCAAGCTTTGTTCTTTTTTCTTTACCAATATGGACAAATGCTTCACAACCAAAAGTTCTCATAAATGAGTAGTTTACCTTTTTACCTGTCCATGCCTCCTCTGGAATACCACCATCCAAATCACTTGAATTCCCTCTGTTTATTAAGTAAACAATAATATCTACAACATCTGTCCAAAATTGTAAGGGAAACCCTCCATGCAATCTCATACACCTTGCACACTCCATGATTGTTTTGTTCATCCTTTCTGACACACCATTTTCTTATGGTGTTCCTGGGACTGTCTTCTCTCTACGAATCCCATGGTATGAACAATAACTATCAAACTCCTTTCCACATCATTCACCTTCATTATCATATCTGACACATTTCAACCTTTTTCCTATATCATTCTCAACCAAATATTTCCACTTCTTAAAAGTAGCAAACACATCAGAATTTTGTCTAATGCAATAAACCCAAGTTTTCTTAGTTGCATCATCAATAAATGTAACATAATAATGAGAGCCACCAAGAGATTGTACCTGATCCAGTCCCCACACATTTGTATGCACAAGCTCTACATTTTCACTCTTCTTATATTTCGCAACCCTGAGAAATCTAACTCTCTTATGTTTTCCATAAACACAGTTCTCACAGAATTCCAAACTTACATGCATCGGATCTGGAAACAACTTCCTTGAGTGGAGAATCTGCATCCCCTTCTCACTCATGTGGCCAAGCCTATGATGCCACAATGTTGTATATGTTCTTGTGGAAACTAAAGAGATAAAACAGTCAATATTATGAGGACATAAATATAACATACCTATCCTATCTTCTTTTCCTATCACCATTGATCCCTTAGTAATATTCCACCATGTTTATCCAAACGTAGATAAACAACTACCATCTCCCAACTGCCCTATTGAGATCATATTTCTTTTCATAGCAGGAATATGCCTTACATCTTTCAGCATCCATTCAGTTTCATTCTTTAATTAAAAATTATCCGTACCTTACCCATTCCAAGAATCATTTTGCATGGCTCAGCATCACCCAATAAAACATGTCCAAAATCTCCTGGAACATAATCATGAAAGAATTTCCTATGGGTGTTGCATGACATGAAGCCCATGAATCTACTACCTAGTAATCCCTAGTATTATATAATGCAAGAATCAAAGCATCTTGTAACACATCACCTACTACATTTTCTTCCTAAGTAGTCTCCTGTTGTCCATCTCCTTTCTTCTCTAGAGATTTGAAATCTTTCTTCAGATTTCCTTTCTTTCGACAGTTCCAACATTGTATATTTCCCAGTCTTGACTTGGATATGCCCTTCATGGACTTGTTGCGATTACCTAGGCTCTTTCCTATCTCCCTTTGTCTTCCCCTGCTCTGCATGGTCAATGCATTACCTGATGTATCACCTGTGTTGTTCCTTCACATTTCCTCGCTAATAATAACACCAACAACATCATCAAATTTCAAAGTGTTTGAACAAGAGACAGAGTTACTTACAACCATGACCAAGATGTTCCAACTTTATGGCAATGAACACAAGATTAGAAGAGCCCTAATCTCATCATCAAAGTCCAATTTTATAGAAATTAGCTAATTTGTAATCATATTAAATTCATTTAAATTATCAGCAACAGATCCACCTTCTGACATCTTCATATTAAATAAACGCTTCATTAGAAATACCTTGTTGGATGACGAGGGTTTTTCATACAGCTTCTCCAATGAGCTCATCAAACCCTCTGTTGTCTTTTCTTTTGAAATATTGAAATCCACCGATGACGCCAGGGACAGCCGTATTGTTCCCAGTGCTTTTATGTCAAGAACCTCCCATTCTTCGTCGTTCATAGTCGCCGATTGTTTTTCTTTTCCTCCCAACGGTAGGAATAGATCCTTCTAGCAGAGAGTCCTCCATTTGCATCTTCCTTTACTAGTAGTTTTGGCCGTTAAATTTATTGACCTTAAAATTTTGTTCTTTTGCCATTGTTCCCACTCGAACCAAGAACCATTCTTTCCTACGAGTTTATCTACCAAATAGACCTTTGGCTCTGATACCAATTATAAGAAAAATAGGATCGCAGAGCAATAACCATAAACAATATGCAAATATAAATCACATAAACATAATACAACAAAGACATCAATATAATGTGGTTCACCCAAGATGGGCTACATCCACGAATAAATTGCCAGTCCTTTTATTATTATACCATCCAACAAATGAAGGGATACAACCTGTAGCACATCCACTACAACTTCCTCTTCACTGTCTCCCAGTTTCTCTTACACAATCACAGAGATCGTTTCCATGCTACAGTACATTACATAGATGTATTACAATGTCTTCCTTTTAAAGGGGAATTACCATGGGAAAATACCACGGGCTACCCAAAACCATGGGCCCGTAATTTGTTGGCCAACAAAACAACCCAAAAAATTTATTTCGGGGGCGATGCCCCCCCGCTGAGATGAGTGTACAGTCCACCTGCATATCATATAAAAATGGGGTACAAACATGGTTGAAACAACAAAATATTTGCATTAAGAAGATCAGGCTCCACAACCAACACTAACAAGTTCCTATCCTCCAACCAATCCCAACTCAAGGGCATTCTACATGGCCGCCCATACAAGAACTCAAAAGAAGCCATCTGGATGGAACTCTAGTATCTATTGATATAGGAAAACTCTACCGGTGGCAAATACTCCTCCCAACAGGTCTGTTGATCCATTACGTACATCCATAACTTGTCTTCTAGTACCTAGTTCAACCTTTATGTCTACCTATCCATTTTAGGGTGATAAGCGGTACTAAAGTTAAGTTGTGTACCCAAATATTCTTGGAATCTTGTCCAAAACCTTCCCATAAATATTGAACCTCGATTTGAGGTTATCTTCCTTGGTACTCCATGCAACCGCACCACTTCATTTATAAATACTTTGGTGATATACAGTGCTTAATCGGTATTCTTGATGAGAATGAAATGTGCAATATTTGTTAAAGTGTTGACTACAATAAATATCATATCATGCCTCTTCCGCATTAAAGGTATCCCAACTATGAAATCCATTGATATAACTTCCCATTTTGATTCAAAAATTGTGTGGGGTTGAAGCAATCCTACTGGATGTTGATGCTCTGCCTTTATTAATTGACATTCCATGCATTTTGTGACAATTCTACGACATCCCTCTTCATTCCATGCCAAAAGAACAGTGGGCACATGTCTGCATACATTTTCTTTACTCCCAGATAAGATGATCTATAAACTGCTCAATGAACTTCTGTTAATATCAAGTTTCAAATTCTGTTGTTCATTGGAACATAAATACGTTTTTTAAACCTCAATAGTCCAACTTATTCCAAGGAATACCCCTCGTACTTAGGTATTTTCATCTGTTCATTCTCTAATTCGGTTCTTACTTCTTTATACAAAGTGTCATCTTGTTGTAATCCAAGTATCTTTTCCCGTAAGTTCTTCTTCATAGGAATTAATGAAAATATGTGTGGTCTATGAATAACTGCATCAACCACTTTGTTCAATGTTCCTTTTACGTATGATATGTCAAAATCATTTTCATTCAGTAACTCGAACCATCTCCTCTGTCTTGCATTTAAATCACTTTGAGTAAATATGTGTTGTAATCCATGATGATCCATCTTTAACTCAAACTTTCTTCCCAGTAGATAGTGTCTCCATAGTCGTAATGCATGAATCGCTGCTAGTAATTCTATATCATGAGTCGCATAGATCTCTTCATGTGGCCTAATCCTTCTGGAAGTGTAAGTAATCACCATTCTTCTTGCATCAGCACAAATCCAATCCCTTCCTTCGATGCGTCAATGCACACCAAGAAGTCCTAATCCATATCTGACACTTTGAGAATCGGTGCCATCGTTAATAACTCTTTCATTCTTTCAAATTCCCTTGTGCATTTTTCCATCCAAATAAAGGGTCGATCTTTCTTATGCAATTCCATAATTGGTCTTGCTATCCTTGAGAATCCTTCCACGAATATTCTTTAATATCCTGCAATCCCCATAAAAATCCGTACCTCATGTACGTTCGTGGGTGTTGGACATGCATGATCTACTTCTATACCATCCCCAAATATAATGTGACCCAAGTAATGAATTTCCTTCTGAAAGAATGAGCATTTTGACAAATTTCCATATAGTTGGTTTTCTCTGAAGCACTATAATACCAACCTTATATGTTCCTTGTGCACTTTCGGTGTCTTTGAGTAAATCGAAATGTCGTCCAAGAGCACTTGTACAAACTTATCCAAATATTGGCGAAATATGCCATTCATTAAATTCATAAATACACGGGGCACATTCATCAATCCGAAAGGTACAACTACGAACTCAAAATGTCCAAATAGTGTCTTGAATGCATTTTTAGGAATATATTATTCCCTGATTCGTAGTTTATGATACCTTGATCATATGCCAATTTTCAAGAATATGGTCGTGCCCTTCATTTGATCGAATAAATCATCAATTATTGGCAGTGGATATTGATTTCTTACTGTGGCCTTGTTTAGTTGACGATAGTTTATACATAGACGCCATGACCCATCTTTCTTCCTAACAAAGAGCACTAGCGCTCCCCACAATGAGATGCCAGGTCGTATCAACCCCAAATCCAATATCTCTTGCAACTGTATCTGTAATTATTTCAACTACAGTACTAACATTCGATAAGGGGCTCTCGCAATAGGTTCGGTTCCTGGTTTTATTTCAATAGTGAAATCTAATTCTCGATGAGGTGGTAGTCCAAGTAATGCCTCCGTGAACACATCCATGTATTCTGAAAACAACAGATGGATAATTATGTCTACCTTATCTTCTTCCTTGTTCATAACAATTACAACGTACAAATGACATCCCTTTCTCATACTCTTCTTGAGTTGTAATGTTGAAATCATCCATATTGATACCTTCCTCTTCTTCTCGACTAGAAATCTTTTATAACCTTCGTCGCCATAAAAATTTAATTCCTTACTCCTGCAATCCACTATTGCGGCATGTGCTTCCAGCCAATCCATGCCCAGGATCAAATCATAAGCTCTCAGGGAAGTTGCATAAAAATACACTCTAGTGTTGCACACTCCCAAATCTACTTTACAATTATCTAACTTCAAACCCACACTTTGGGTAATAATGGATGCCATTTTGACTACATTGAAATATTCTTGAATGTTTTCCATAATCCTACTCTTTTCTAATGCATTATGTGAAATAAAACTTTCAATTTCTCTAGGGTCTATGAGTAAAGAAAATACAATACCATTAATCTTACTTGCAGTCTCTAAGACTGTGGACTAATGTTTTGTTGCATGAATACGATGAACACATCCAAGATCCCATGTTGTGGTATGTCCTTGTCCTTGTCCTTGTCCCTGTCCTGGACCATGGTCATGTTGAGGACATGCACTTTGGTAGTGTGGGCCCCTGCACTTCCAACATCCCTACTTAGGTCCTCTCTTTGTCTTTCCCGACTACACATTGTTGGGATGAGGTCCAATTTCCAAAGTGGTCTTGCATTATCATTCCTGAGTGGCAGTTTATATGGAATTCTTGCATCTGTATAGGGCCTTTCTTGGTTAGATCCTTTCACATTGTTTATTTTCCCATAATAAGTTTTCAAAGGGTTAGGATGTTGACCACCTCAGTTTCCACTTGGAAAAATTTTCCTTGATGAGCCTCCACTCATCAGTTCTTCTTCATCTATCAAAGCCTTTTGTACAACATCGGTCAAGGTTTGTGGCATGAGGATGCGAAACTTGTCACGGATGTTGTGATTCATCTCATAATTTTTTTTTTAACTTTATGCTTCTTCATCCCGATGTGAGGTGCATACCTCAACAATTCCATCAATATGATCTCATATTCTTTCACTGTTCTAAATCCCTTTCACACGGCATTGAATTAGTTGAGTTGTCACTTGTTGAACTCCTCAGAGAGATAGTGCTTGTATAAATGTTCCTTGAATAGATCCCAAGACAATTCATTAATGTCTAAACCCAACTATGGGCGCAGGGTCTTCCACCATAAAAATGCTTCTCCCTTCAACTAAAGGGTATCCCTGTGCACTTTGAGGTTTGAAGTGTACTCCCTCAGCGCAAAGCACATAACCATGTTTTCTAGCCATGCCTTCGCTTTGGTCCCCTTAGTGGAAACCTAGAATTCCGGGAACCTTGCCTTTTCAAGGTCCTAATCATATTTGTCGGTGTCGGGTTTTGAGGTCCACCAGGGAGACGTGGAATCCCTTCACCCTCACGATCCAAACGATTGATCAATGCTTCAGACATGTGTTGAAATTGCCTAATCATTGCTACTACTTCTCCCGCAAGAATGTTGACCTATTCTTTGGTTCATGGTGGTGTAGTCGTAGGAGGTGGTAGGAGAGCTCCCCGTCCTCATATGGTACTCCCCCTACGTCCTTGTCGATCCATAACAATACCTGTCACATGTAAAAAAAAATTAATCAATTCATATTCCATAATCAAAATGAAGATTGGTGGTTCGTCATTTAAGATTTAGTATAACCTCATGACATATTTCTTGCAGGTTTCCTATAGTCTAACGATGGTTTGGATAGATAAGTTTCATAGCAATGCCATATATTCATAATCATTTTCAAAATACAAAAGGGGAAATCGGTTCGATAGTAACACTTTTTCAAAGTGTGTCACACCTTGGAGACAAAGAATCATTCCAGCCCAAGGAATTATGTGGAAACCTCTTGACTTCTGGTGCACATTAGATAGCAATAGACAAAGTTATATCATACTTTAATCAAGTCTACATTAAGTTCTCTAATGATATGTAGAGTTCTTTTTCCCGTAAGGTTTTGTAAAAGGTTGTACCGGTTTTGGTGGAATTATAATTTTTGGTCCTGTCTAGGTTCGACTTGCTCTGATACCATATGTAAAGGCCTCTAGGTCCAGTTATCGTCAAAGGTTTTGAATTTTGTTTTGCGTAATTAATCCTACTCCATTGCGGCTTATACATTTGTTTTCCATTTGGATATCATTCCAACTTTATATAAGGTTCATTTACAACACCTAAGATGGAACATGTTATTTTCCTCCATATTTAAAAGATTTGTATAATCTGCAATTTACTCAATACATATATAAAGTGCGTGACCTCCAAATACATAGAATTCACGGAGTAGAATATTCATTTTCATATAAACATTAGACCTACTCTTCAATACTAATAAAGTATATAACTTGCCATATTTCAATAAAATTAAAATTTAACTTCCTTTCAATTTGATAAAGTAAGGAAATTACAATTCCAAATGTCTAACTTCCAATTATTTTCCCTAAAAATAAAGTACCTAGTTCACTCTACTTCTCTATAACAATAATTTTCATCTCCTTTTAATATGATTAAAATAAACCTACAATTCAAATATATCCAAATTCTAAATCCTTTCAATGTAATAAGGTATATCAATTACCAAACCCTTTAATAACCATGAATTACATCTCCTCTAATATAAATAGAGTAAATAATTCTACCATTCACATAACCAAACTTTAATTCTTTTCAATACAAAAAGGTATATACTTTACCGTACCCTTAATTACAATAAACTAATTTCTCAGCAATATGAGTAAATAAATAAATTTATGCTACAAATATTTAAATATCAATTTCTTCAATATAATAAGGTATATACTTTATTATACCTTCAATGGTAGTAACTACAGCCTTGGCAATATAGCTAACTATAAATTAAACTATAAAGTAACTACAGTTTTTCCTATCTCTAAGAAGTCTTTCAAACTGGTGTTCAAATCTAGAATTATGATTCAATTTTGGTTTACACAATGCATAAAATTCTTTACAAATGTTAGAATAAGTTTCCAAATAAACTGAAGTTCTTCAATGTCTTGAAAAGGTAATGCAAAATTTTGGTAGATTGTTTTTGAAGTTTTGGAATACTTCTTCTCTGAATTATGGTTAATTATTAATTTTAAAAATCTTCTTAAACCAAACAATTACCTCAATTGAAGTGAATCCAACTCTTTACACAGGGATCTATGTTTCTCATTTGCAAGTCCATCTGAAAGTGCGATCAAAGAGGATACATAGATCCATTTTAAGTACTATGAATTAAACATTTACAAGTGAGATCTACTTTCTCATTTGCAAGGCCACCCAAAGACGCAAGCGAAGATAATACTCACAGCTCAAGAACTGTACTAAAAAATCAAATTTACTCTGTTACAACTTGAGATCCACTTTATCGTTCACAATATCGCCCGAAATCCCAAGTTAAGAGGATAATAGTGGCTCGAAAAGAAATTGCTTAAAAAATATCAAATCTAAACTATTACAATTGAGATACACTTTCTCGTTCACAAGATCGCCCGAAAGCGCAAGTGAAGAGGATAATAGTGGCTCGAACACAATGTATCACAAGAAACTTGAATATTAAAGCTACAAACTTCTCTAATTGTGAATGAGGAAAATAAAAGTTTGTAGATCCAAAACGGAAATTTACTAATTAAAGTTGTTCCTTTGGTTTTGGAGGGAATTTTTTTTAAATTCTTACAATGTGTAATGTTCAAATTTTTGAATTTTTATGCAATTTTCTTTCTGGAATTTTTTCAAATGATCCTTCTAATATATTCTTGGTTTTTATTTTTTGTTTTTTTTTTTCAGGTTAGCAAGCATATGGAATTCAAAATTCAAAGGCCTAAAGTTTCATGAAATAGTATTTGATGTTTTTTCCTTTTTTTACCATTTACAAACTAGTGATTTAACCAAACATTTAAGAAATCAATCAAAAATCATTAATTAAATGTGAAATCAAGGACATAAATGCTCTATATATCCTAAAACATTCATATCTAAGCAAAATTCTAAGAAAAAATTGAATCCAAAGCCCAACAATAACAATTTAAACTGATTTCTAGCGTTTTGGAGGGAAATTCAAATTTAAAATTTTGAAATCAAATGCTTCCAAAATTTTCCAAATATGCTCTGAATTGATCCTAAAATGTGACTACTATCATTTATAGGTCTGCAAACTTGAAAAAATTCCCTAAAGATGGCTCTAAAACATTGAATTTCACTTCCTAGTTTTTTGACAATTTCTTGCAATTTTGAACAAAAATCTTTAAAATTTTCAAACATTTTCCAAATATTAGTCAATTAAGATGTAAGTGAGGTCTAATGGCTAAGTTACGGGAATCCTAAGCCAAGTATAGAAAAAAGACCAGAATAAATGATGAATTTGGGACCAATTTAGTTCTGAAATTCAAGATCTCGAGGCACGCACACCTGTGCAGTGGGTCAACTGTGTGTTTGAGGCATATGCACACTTTTCATAACTGTTATCTGCATGTAACACACATCTGTGCTAAATGTGACCAGCCCAAATCCAAGTAAACCAAAAACCGGGGCTAAATCCTTCGAATTTTGAATTTTTTTTGAGTTGTTGAAGGTAAATACAGACCCTAACCAGACTCAAGATGGTTTCTAAACATTCTTAGGAGGACTTATCATAGATTAAAGTAATTTTTAGGAAGATCTCTAAGCTTAGAACACCAAATTTGAGAAAATTTTCAAATGAAAACCCAAGTGGAGTCACCAATCTGTTGATAGATTTTAGTGTAGGCACTTGTCTACTCTTTTATCTATCCTTACTATGAATTGGTGAGATTCAATTGATAGAAATACATGGAATAATCAATCATTCCTTCTATATTTATAATTGATTTTCAAGAAAAGAGAAGGGAGGAAGAGAGTAGAATACCTCTTGAAGCTAGCCGCTTGCAGAAGATCCCTTGCTTGAGCATCCATGGCCTTTAGGCCTCCATTTGCAGCAGCTTTCTAGGTTCTTACCTCTAGATCTATCTCTAAGAACTTGAAAATATTTGCAAAACTTGAAGTCTATCTACCAAGCTTGAATTCAAAACTAGATTTAAAACATAAATTCAAACTCAAATTTGGGGAGAAAATTGAATTGCATCATATTGAATTGGGGAAAAAAGAATAATTACAACCTTGCTTTGGAGGTGAATCCCTTCTCCTTTTCTTTGAGCCAACCTTCTCCATCCATGCCTTTGATCATCCAAGTGCTTTGTGTTGAAGATGATCTTTCAAACCTTTCAATCTTCCAACATGCCTTTACTCTCACTTTTTGTATTTTACTTTGCCCCAAATGCCTTTCTTTTATAGCATTGGGATTTTTGCACTCAATTTCTAAACATGAATGCGGGACTAAAATTTTCATTGATTTTTTATTATTTTAACGAAAATCCCACTTTTCAATAGTCTTCCAACATTTGACTTCACTTTCCAGAATTTCCAAGACAAATAATACACATGTCATGTATTCTTTCCACTCCAGGAGTTGTAGAAACTGGGTTTTGTCCCTTTAAGCGGTCCTAGACTTGGCCTCTTGAGAGAAAAATTTGTCTTCACATACTTCTTCCTTTGTGGAAGAAGTGGTCAGGTGAGAGATTAAAGCTCTCAATTGTTCCAAATTTCTTATCTTCATGTTGCGGGCGAATGGTAAAATGTGCTTCTAACCTTCACTTGTTAAGGGTGTTAATTTGATTGTTAACATAAGGTATAGAATACAATTTCTAAATAATATGTTTATGTTCAATACTCAAACTAACTTACCCTTAATGAGATTATGGCCTCTCATACTTTGGTTCTACCCATCTAGTTCTACAAAAGATAATTTAAATAACATGTAACATCTTTACAACCACACCATTAAATATCATTCGTGGTGTACTTCCTTTCTGATATTTTCGAGTCAATTGATATTGTTATGCTGTGAAATTTTGAAATAAAATTACAAACATTATACTCTTATGATGCTAGAATTTTAGGAAACATGCACATAACATTGAATTTGAAAATTTTACATTTATTGTTTATGTGGATTGAATTATTTTACTGTTGTTAGTTTTAATTTACTTAGCAATTTTAATTAACTTAACACCCATCATTAGTGTTAGATTGTAAGTCCCTAGACAATCACAAAGTCCTAGATCACCCCTCATATGCATTGTTATTCTTATCAATTTATGATTTGTCATACTTATCCACTGTGAGTTGTCAGTAAGATCTAGATCTAGAGGTGGCTATGATCCATGCACTATGTAATACCATATTGGTGTGAAGATCAATGTTGAATATGGATAAATCATTTTCCACCATTTTGTCATAAGCCTTGGAAATATCAATTAAGAACTATTGAGAAAGAAAGAGACACAAAAGGCTAGTTCTTATACAACTAGGATTAAATCTTCAATCTATCAATTGGATTATGGGATGCTTGGAATCAACAAACTTTGTATTATTGATCAATGGTTCTCCATCCATTTTTTTAGGACCTCTAAGGATATTAGATAGGGGTGCCCATTGTAACCTTTCTTATTCCTCTTAAAGGAAGAATGAATTAGTGGAATTTTAGCATAAGCAATTCGAGAGGAACTATCAGAGATATGAATATTGTGGGCTCCATTAAGATTATGCATATTTTGTTAGTAAATGGCATTCTCCATTTTGTAAGAGGTCATATGTGGGAGCTGAATCAATTCAAATATGTTCTTAATATTTTCTATAAAGGGATAGGAATGGACATCAATATGCACTAGTCCTATTTATTTATTAATGGATTCATTGATACTTTACATAGAAGTTTGGAAAATTTATTTCCTATGAAGATTGAGCCCATGGACAAAAGTGTAAATTTTCTTGGCCTTCACTTAAAACTTAATGGCTACAAATATGTAGATTGTTTCTGGTTAATTAATAAGATTGAAACCAAATTTACTTGCTAGTGTCACAAGTGGATACCTCAAGGAGGTAGGTTGGTGTTGACTAAATCATTCCTAGAGAGCATTATGGTCTATTGGTTGTCTATTTCACATATTCCTAAGGGCATTTCAGATAATATTCAAAAGAAGTGCTACACTTTTCTTCTAACTGGTAGAAGGGAAGATGGAGTTATTTCAGAATTCAAATGGTATAGGATTTGTATACCTAAGGAACTAGGAGGATGGGGGCTTAAAATCTATATGTGTTTAATCAGCCTCTTTCTGCAAAAATCATATGTAGGCAACTGTTCAACAAAGGCATGCTGGGAAAAATATTGAAGGATAAATACTTGGAGAACAATGAACCAACATAATGGATAATGTAAGACATGGAGCCTATGAAAGGGGCTTCAAATACTTGGAAAGTTCTATTTAAATCCTTTGAAATTCTTGGTAACTAGGTAGTATGGAAAATTGGAGGAGGTGACAAAATGATCATTGATGAAGACACTTGGATTTGTTGTTGTGGTAATTATAAGCTTATGATCCTCTTTGTTTAACTCTTCACGATAAAGGTATATGCACCCTAGAGAAAGATTTAGGGTATGTTGATAATGAATATGGGATTCAAGGTTGGAAATTGGTAGAAGAATTGGATTTATAGGATGAATTGGATGGAGAATGGTCTCACAATACAACTCTTCTCAAGGGAATATGCTTAAAGTATAACGAGGATAAACTTAAATGGTTAAGAAATAAAGCTATTAGGGTGCTTACAACTAAGCTCAATTATGAAGAAAAAATTAGTGAAGAACAAGGTGGTGAGAACTTGTTGTGGTGGAAAGTCGCATGGAATCTAGAGTGCCTTCTCAAAGCCAAAATATTTTCATGGCTTGCTCTAGCCAATAAAATATCAATATGGGATAATGGTAAAAAACATCAATGGAATCAGCTTGGTTGGTGCTACATGTGCAAAAATTCAGATAAGACCGTGGACCATTCATTTATACATTGTCCTTTCTCCAATGCTATTTGGATGGATATGGTAAGCAATTATGAGTTGCAAAACTATTGGGATAAAATCACTTTGGTGGATTGTATGGAATCTTGGATGATTGATCAATCAGTGGGCCATCTTTCAAAGATCTGTTGTGTTATATAATCTAGGGTATTTGGATGACTAGAAACATAGTGATATTTGAAGGATCCAAGGCTCGGCTTGGAAGGTTATCTCATGAAATTAGACTTTCTTTCTGAGGAGCTAAGAAACCCCCCCAAAAAGTCACTCCAATATATTTACTACAACCAAGTATTGTTTTCACAAGACCATGGAGCCTTTTCAATGGATCTTGCCAAGGAACCTTTGGAGTTTGCATAGCAAGGGCTATACTCTATCTAAACTATTTGCATTCCTTTCCTTTAAATTACATAGTTGGGGTTTGGTACGAACAATAAGGCATAGCTCTATTCCTTTTATATCCCGCTAAGAGAGGAAAGAGTCAAACACATTAATTTAATAATTTGCAGGTTCTAGGAGATTTGAAATTTTTGATAGATTGAGCTAATGGGAGAAGTCAAATTGCAAACTTAGCCCTAGAGCTTATCATGGATAGAAGGCGCTTAAAGCACAATTTGATACAATCTCTTATGCCCACATTTACAAAGAATCCAATTATAAAGTTGACCACTTACCGAAGAAAGCATTTAGTTTTGGGGGAGGATCATTGGGGATAATATTGCTTCAGGATGTTAGTAATATTTCCCTTTTCTCAAGGATTTTATGAACCTAGTATGGATGACACAGAAAGTCAATTTTAAGTTTGTATTATTGGATTGAGCTATGTTTGCACTATTTTTAGGGAAAGGAATTTCACTAGAAGTGATGTATAAGATGAGAAAATATTGAAATTTTGTTTTTGCTAATAAATCTTACACTCTTAAGGGGAAAAACTAAAGAATATATTTTGATTTCACCTCAAAATATCAAATATATAATTTTATTTTTTTTTAGAAAAAATTATAAAAATAATAGTACAATTTATTTAAAACATTTTGATAAAAGTTAAATAATCATAAACTTATTTCACATTCATGTTTAAATTAAAATATTTATAAATCAATAAAATAACAAATTCCTATATATACTAATATGATACAAAAACCAAATTTCAAAGTAAAAATGTGTTTCTTATTTTCTACATAATCATTTTCAACCATAAAGAATTCATAAAAATAAACTAACAATTTCAAAATTGATTTATAGTATTATAAAAACCAAAATTTCAAAGTAGAAAAAAAATCCAAGATTTATATATGAAATAATATAATAAAAACCAAAATCTGAAAGTGAAAAAATAATGTAAAAAATTCCAAATTTTATATATTAACTAATATGATCTAAATCCAAAATTTCAAAGCGATAAATGTGTTCCTCATTTTCTATATATTCATATTCAATCATAATTTTTTTTATAAATAGAAACATGTATATTATTTTTTAATTATTTTTTAAATAAAAATAAAATAAAAAATTCCAAAATTTAAAAACCATGTGAACCTCATCTTCTTGAAAATCAAATTCAACGACAAAGATGGGATAAGATGGGATATACGTAATTGTGTGGCGAATGATTTAATAATGAAATTACGGAACAATTTACTTTTAAATTTTATAATTTCAACGGTCTCAATTTGTAATATAAAAATTTTATTAATTTTCTTATTATCCAACAATACATTAAATTCAAAAATTTCGTTCAAACTTATGAATAACATTTAATATTAATCCGTTGACCCACAAAACTAAACGCCGTATCTTCTACACAACAATACATTATTAGAGATTATCCGTATTTTCAAAGAATGACATAAAGTCCACCCAAACATTATGTATATAAAAAATTATCTATATGTAAATTTTTTATTAAAATGATTGAAAGTGGGTAATTTAGTTTTAGTAAAATTTTAATTTTTAAAATTCATTTTTCAGTTAAAAATAGATTCACTACTATCAATACTCTTATTGCATTAGAATTATATAATGTAAATTACTTAAATCCACCATTCCAACCCAAAAAAACAACAGAAAACCAAACCAAACCTAAACCTAAGCCGTTGAAATCTTTTGTGATAAATCTTTGTCAACGAAAACTTGTTTGATAGCTGCAAGTAGACAGACACGTAAATTGTGATAAGGAGAATCATATTATACACGTGTTGCTTTGACATATTCTCACGGCTTCTCCCTCTCTTCCCTTCAAAATGGATCTCTCCCCTTACGCAGTCCATGTCCACGTGGCTTTCTTTGAAAGATTTCTTCAATGCCACGTTGCTGTCCCGTTCATCCAACGTGTCAATGCAGATGTCAGATATACAAGAAAGTGACTCAACGATTGGGTACTGTGCAGGATATACAGGAAAGTGACTCAACGATTGGGTACTCTGCAGGATATATCGAATTTTTATATATATAAAAGATTGAACATTCATACAGGAAATAAGATGAGCGT
Source organism: Larix kaempferi (assembly GCA_027924585.1). Taxonomy (NCBI): domain Eukaryota; kingdom Viridiplantae; phylum Streptophyta; class Pinopsida; order Pinales; family Pinaceae; genus Larix; species Larix kaempferi. The sequence goes on from BSBM01000887.1 coordinate 24,599,645, forward strand.
GAGCCCATTGCTACAATAAGTTCCCAAGTTTTTGGAAGGTGAGTGGTTATTAAAAATGATGTGAATTTTCTTATAGTATGATAAAAAATTGACATTGCAGTATGTCAAGTTATATAGGATGGAAGAATTTGTTATATTTGTGATTCTAAGAAAGTAGAAAATGAAAAACACTTTCTCTTGTATATACCCATTTTATATATCAAATTCATTATATCTCAATATTAAAAATATTTTTCACCTTTTTAATATGTTAGCTCATCAAAACTATGGAAATGTTGGAAAACTTCTATCAATTTTTTCAAACATAAAAATAAAATTCTAAAACAAACCAATTAATTTGTTACATTTTTCTTCAAGTACAATAAATCAAAATTGATTTGAATTCCAAGTATTTTTTTCACGATCCAATAAACTAAAATTGATATAAATATTTATAAATCTTTTTAAAAGTATATCAACTTAAAAATATATATATATATATAATAAGATCAAGAAAAATTGTAGAGGTGAAATTTAGCCTATGGGCTATTTTGTGAATTTATTTCCAAAACCAAATAATTTGTTTTTTTTCCAAAAAAGATTTGCCCAATGTTCATGGGATAATTTTTTTACTCTAAAAATACTTAAATTATCCAACAATTATAAAAATTTATTAAAAATTTGAATATTTTTTTGCAAATTTAAGAATTAATAAAATCCGTGAAAGTTTCTACACTTTGAAAGAAATTATAAATCCTTAAAATTTTTCTAAATTATAAAATAATACATTAAAATATAAATATAAACTTATTCAAAATATAAATATAAAATGATTTAATATACACAAATACTTATACTTCTCCTATAAATATATATATTTCACAAAATTGAAAAAAAAATATTTTATAAGAATACCATGTTTAACTATAGTAAAATATTTATGTTTCATTTCAACTTTTGTTTTTGATCTAACTAGGATCATGACGTGTTGCTAAAGAGTAACTATTGTATTCAATTTAGGGTTGACTTCACTGAGTTATTCTTTAACATTTTATATGTTCTTATGTCTTGGTTTTTTAACATAGTTTGTGAATTTATTTATCAAATATTTTACTAGATATTATTTATATATAATGTTATTGGTATTAATCTTTTAATTGTTATTATGGGTTGGTCATGGAGTTCTCATAAACTAGACACATTTCATTAAATGGTAAGCTCATATTTCATTAAATATAGGTTGTGATGTGTAAACACTTGCAATCATATCCTGAGGACATTAAATGTTATATGTCATGCGATAAAGAATTAACATTAACATATGGTATGTCATTAATCTATCTATTCACCACTGTTGCACCATTTACAGTTCTTGATATGCAATTTGTTATTCACCTCTCACCACCTTGGTATGGCCACTATTAACACCCAAAAATTGCACACCATGCTCATTCCCTAGCTACATCATCCACTTATCCCATTTTCCCCAAAATTTTACCTTCACCAACCCAAAATTGTAAAGTTTAAGACCAAATTGGCCCATAAATATTATTTCCCTACCCAAAATAGGGAAATTAAGCATATTCCCTCCAAAAAAGAAGAAAATCACCCAAAATAGAGATAAAATCCCCAAAAAATACAAAAAAAAAAAGAGGAAAACATTCAAAATTCAAAAAAGAGAGGGAAAACCCCAAATACCACAGGCCAATACCAAGGTCTACCCAAAACCATGGGCAAAAAACTCATGGAAATTATTTCTATAAATAAGTGGTGAAGGCCCCCATTTGATACATAATTTCTCCATTTGCTACCTTACCCAAACTTTGGCAAAATTTTTATTGAAACCCTGAGCCATCCCTTTGTGTTCGATTTTCCCTCCTATTTGAATTTGGCACCTTTGTAGAGAACAAATGAAGACTTCAAAGACTAGGATCATTCCCTTCCGCACGGCTGCAAAGGCCCATTTGCCTCCATAACTCTAAGGTAACTTCTTGTTGTAAAAAGCCATTTTTTACTCAATAAAAAGAAAATATTATCTCCTTACTCCTCTTGTTTGTGAAAGAAAAAATGTATTAGAGGTGATTTTATGTTCATTCATTTGCTTCACATTTGCTTCATGTAGTTTAAATTTCTTTTATTGTTCCTCGTATGATTTTACTGTAGTATGTTTTCTTGGTTATTTTGTTTATTTGCACTCCCATGGGTCGATCTCCATCGATATGTGGTTTGGTTAGACTAGTTGTTCTTTTCAAGTTTTCCATTTTATTTTTCTAGTTTGCATCGTCCCCTTTTTTTTTCTTGTTAGAGCTATTTGATACCTTCTGTCAGCTCTAGTCTAGGAAATGGGCTTGTACCCGCTAGTTTGGCCTCTACCAACGCAATACTTTTTTAAAAATTTGTTTTTTCATCATGGGTCGCACTTGTCGTCCCCTTTCCTACGACCCAAGTCACATATTTTTGCCAGAAGAGCGTGACCTAGTCGCCCTTAGAGGCCCAAAAAGCACGATATGCCTCTTCCAGGCCAGGTCGCGCCTTTTCAGTGTAGAGATTTCCTAATATGTTTAGTCATCCCACCCTTTCCTTCTTAAGCAACAGCAATAATAGTCCTTATTCGCAAGAATTGTTGTAATTGAGAGTATTACTAGTAATTTAATGGGTTACCTTTCTCTAGTGGTATAAAACATGAGTTGCATGGTCCCATGACCAAAGAGGAATTGGCTCTAAACTTATCCTTCAATCAAAGTATCCTTAGCTCTACACTTCTTCCTCGATCTAAGGCCAATCCAAGTGACCTTTGTGAGTAGCATGTGGTGAAATTTGACACCATGAGAATGAGTCAATTATCTATTTCCCACATATATGGTAAATTGAATCCTTTCTTTTATGGCCATATTGTAACTTTTTGAGCTTGGAGATAAAAGAATAATTCCTTGTTTGTTGTTTCTTATCCCCTTCGTCCTTCTCTATGTCTTTTTAAAACATGGATTGGATGTTAAGCATTAAGAACCTACCTACTAAGTTGTTAAGCGTTAAGAACCTACAACTTCTTATGTCAAATTACTTCTAGATACTTGGCACAATGGTCGTTGGTCTTTTGAAAGCCTTTTTCTTGTGCATCGATTGGAGTAGTTTCCTTCCCATCGAATTGATCGGTTAAATAAAAGAAGAGAAAGAATGTTGAGTTATCCCTTCTTTTAATGTCTTAAACCAAAGTAACTATTTTTATCAAATGTTATCAATGGATCTTATAAATTTATGCTTTATTTGGTTATTATGCTTTCTCATTATGGGTTGTTATGCTTTCTCATTATGTAAAGGCCTCTAGGTTTAGTTATCTTCAAAGGTCGTGATTTCTTTTGCATAATTACTCCTACTCCATTGCAGCTTATACATTTCGATATCATTCCAACTTTACATAAGGTTCATTTACAACACCTAAAATGAAACATGTTATTTTCCTCCCTATTTAAAAGACTTGTATAATCTAAAATTTACTTAATACATATATAAAGCGTGCATCCTCCGAATACATAGAGTAGAATATTCATTTTCATACAAACATTAGACGCACTCTTCAATACTAATAAAGTATATAATTTACCATATTTCAATAAAAATAAAAATTAACTTCTTTTCAATATGATGAATTTTCAATATAATGAATTAAGGAAATTACAATTCCAAATGTCTAATTTCCAATTATTTTCCCTACAAATAAAGTACATAGTTCACTCTACTTCTTTATAACAATAATTTACATCTCCCATAATGTGAATAAATAAACCTACAATTCAAATATCCAAATTATAAATCCTTTCAATATAATAAGGTATATCAATTGCTAGACTTTCTAATAATCATGAATTACATCTCTTGTAATGTAAATAGAGTAAATAATTATACTATTCACATAACCAAAATTTAATTGCACCGAGTGAAACGAGGTGTTTTACAGCTAGTATGGGGGAGATGTTGTAACGTTTGTGATGTAACAAAATAATTAAAAAAATTCATGTCGACTCATAAAATAAAAAAATTATAAAAAGTATTTAAAAAAAATCCATCTTGGTTCATAAAATAAAATATTATGAAAAGTAATTAAAAAATAGATGTTTGTTTATAAAATAAAAACTTAAAACTTAAACCCAAATCTATCAATCAATCGAAAGAGATCAAATTTCTTGAGTTTAAATTTAAGAAAAGAAATACACCTCAAGAAATTGGAATCCCTATGAATGCTTGATAGATACAGGTTTAAGATAGATCTATACTAGTTATTTTCAATACAACAAGGTATATACTTTACCATACGCTTAATAACAATAAACTCCTTTCTCAACAATATGAATAAATAAATAAATTTATGCTCCAAATATTTAAATATCAATTTCTTCAATATAAAAGGTATACACTTTATTATATCTTCAATGACAATAACTACGGTTTTGCAATATGAGTACATTAAATAAATTTATGTTGCAATTATTTAAATCTCAAATTCTTCAATATGAATAAGGCATATACTTTATTATACCTTCAATGACAGTAACTATAGTCTTCACAATATAACTAATTATAAATTAAACTATAAAGTAGTTAAGTAACTATAGTCTTCACAATATAACTAATTATAAATTAAAGTATAAAGTAGCTATCTACGTCCTACAAATGCATAGAATTCACTGAGGACTCAAGTAAACTTTTAATCCACAATATAATACCCATGACCAGAATTTAATTAAGCTATGAATTGATGCATTACAATACTTATTAACAATACATAATTAGAGCTCATCTACATGTTTCCTGGTAGTGGGAAAATTAAATTACAATGTTAATTAAACCATCAAGCCAATGAGTTCAGGCTTGACGAACGTCTGCACTACGAGAGAGTGGTGGTTTAGGGTAATTCTTGCTATAGCTATGGGGCGCGTTCAACCATTCACGGTCAGATGACTTCCACGACAGAAAATCGGGAAAAGGAATCATACCCACGAGTTGTTGACCTGCATTTGGCAACCACAGTTTAACCATTCACTAAATTGGTTGTTGCTATTATTATTCCAATTGCTACTTTAAATCTATGGTTGAACACAATTGTCTCATGAAATTTTTTAACTTAAGCATAGCTTACGATTCGGCTACTTTGAGCCACCAGCTGTCAGATGGCGGTTAAATAAACTGCAGTCACGAGATCCTTTTGGCAATGTTGATGCCCATAACGTAAGGCTAGTGTTCAGGAACGTGGAGAGTTTGAAATCCTTAAGATATAGGCTAGGATGACACATCACGATAGTCACACATACTGGTGACCTAATACAGGAGGAGCTCTTAGGCACTAAAGAGAGTGCTAGAGTGTGAGGAACTTCCAACAATTAAATGATGAAAATACACGATATATCAATAATAAGAGATTATAAAAGATATTTATTGATCATGGGCCACTTCGAGGGACACATACTTATATACTAAGTCTATGCACCAATACTATGGATCAATACCATGAAACATATAATACTACGTGACAACTTACAAAGCATCGTCCAATACTATGGATCAATACCATGTAACATATAATACTATGGGCTAATACAAACTATGGATCAATACCATGGAACATATAATACTATGGGAGGACTTACAAAGCATATTCCTCCAACAACAATATACTAACAAAGTAAAGAAAGGGTTGACATAGGTTCCTAACATCTCCTCCCCCTTAGAAAAATCTTTGTCCTCAAAGCTTTAGATGTGGTGATTGTTGTTGAATCTGAAAGAGTGGTTCCCATGTAGCATCCTCTGGTTGCATTCCGTGCCACTAAATTAATACCTCTGTGATGGATCGAGAGAGAAACTGATGAGTGCACCTATTGAGGATGGCCTCCGGCTCCAAAAGAATGGATCCTTCATTATCCAGTTCTGGTAAAATAGTTTGTCCTCTGATGTTGGTGCCAAGAACTTTCTTTAGACAAGAGACATGAAATATTGGATGAATGCAAGAAGAAGGAGGAGGTTCCAATTTATAAGCAACATACCCAATCTTCTTAAGAACCTTATATGGCCCATAGAAATTTGGAGCGAGCTGATGATGTCATTTGAGTTTCAGGGAGGATTGCTTGTAAGGCTATAGATGAAGAAAAACCATATCACCTGCTTGAAAAGTGCGCTCAGAACGGTGTTGATTGGCTTGTTGTTTCATTTGATTTCTTTCCATGTGAATATTTTCCGGCAAAATGCGAACAATTTAATTGCGGCTTCGAAGAACCGTGTCAACTGCATGAACTAGTAAATTGTTGGGGGTGTATGGAAGAAGAACTAACAATGTCGGACCATAGACTGCTTCATATGGAGTCATTTTAGATATAGTGTGGTAGGAGCTATTGTACCACCATTCAGCAAGAGGGAGGCACTTTTCCCACTGATGTTGTCGTTCGGAGGTGAAGCAACGAAGATAAGTTTCCAAACATTTATTGATAATTTCAGCCTGACCATCTGTTTGTGGGTGATACCCTGAAATCATCTTAATTTTGGTGCTAGTGTGGAGAAATAGTTATGTCCAAAATTGACTGGTAAAAGTTGCATCGTGATCCAAGACAATGGAAGAAGGAATTCCATGAAGACGAAAGATCTAGTCAAGGAAAATTTGTGCGACTGGGGAGGTGGTGTAGGGATGGTTGAGGGCACAAAAATGACTATATTGGAGAGGCAATCAACCACAACCAAAATCATGGTCTTCCCTCCAAATTTAGGGATCCCTTAAATGAAATCCATAGAAATATCTGTTCAAATCTGTGTAGGGATGAACAAGGGTTCAAGCAATCCCAGAAGGAGTGTCATGTCACCCTTGTTGCGCTGCCAAGTATCACATTCAACCACCATTTGTTGAATTTTCATTTTCATTCCCTGCCAAAAGAAGTTACTCTGTGCCCGCTCATACATATTGAGGAACCCAGAGTGCCCTACCGATGGAGAAGCATATAGCTCATAGAAGATAGCCTATTGAAGATCTGTGCTCTGGGGAAGCACTAGATGACCCTTGTATCTCAAGGAAGCACCATCCCAATAGTAATGCGGTACAAAAGAAGGGTTATTGGCCAACCATTGGATGATTTGAGATAATGAGGAGTCATTGACATAACCCTGTTGAATAGATTGCAACCAATTTGGAACAGACATAGAAATAGATGAAAGAGAAACTTGGTCTTCAAATGTGAGAGAAAGAGCATCCGCCACCATATTGTCCTTACCCTTCTTGTAAGTGATCTCATAGTCATAACCCATGAGTTTGCTAACCCATTTTTGTTGTGCTGGGGAGGAGACCCATTGTTTCAGGAAATATTTCAGTCTCTAGGGATCAGTCTTTATGCATAAATAATTCTCTAATAGGTATGGCTGCCACTTTTGTACTGCATGCAAAATAGTCATCATTTCCTTCTCATATCTAGAGGTGGCTAAATTCTTACCGGAAAGGGATCTTGAAGGTGGCAATCCGACTGGTGCAGCAAAGACACCTACATATCTATCCAAAATTTGTTGTAGATCAAAAGGAGTATTGGAGACCACTTATGGGTGCATCTTAATGGAATGGAGTTGAGAAATGATACCATGTGAATTCTTCTTAATGATATTTTCCATACGATGTGAACTGATGATGCAAAGAGACCTGGTTGTAAGCCCGTCAATGTGCTGTCAATGCGTGTTTTTTCCCATTGACTGAAAATTGCATCCAAAGTTCAGCAAAATCCCATAAGATGAGGCCAAGTGTGTGTAACCATTGAGCGCCTAAAACCACATCACATCCGCCTAAGGCCAAGGAAAACATGTCAGAGCACAGGTTATAATCTCCCATAGAGATACGCACATTACAACACTTCCCCTTGCAGGGTAAGATGCCCCCATTGGCAATCATGATTTCAAAGTTGGAGCAAGGATGGACAAAATAATCAGCTTGTTTGGCGATCCGAGGGTCAATGAAGTTATGATTTCTACCAAAATCAATGAGTATTGTAAGAGGGAGCTTCTTGAAGTAACCCCTAACCCGCATTGTTTGTGGGGTGTTGAATCCAGCTAAAGCATTGAGAGATATCTCTGAGTGGTCGTCCTGAGATGGAGGGTCAACAGGCGACTGCTGAATGTTGACTTGATCGTCTATTGTATCCGGAGCTTCTTCACCAATTCCAGAGGCAAGAAGAGAATCCATATCCAAGAGATAGAGATTTTTCTCAACACATATTGTCCACGAGTGAATTTCTCATCACAATTATAACAAAGCTCTTTTTCTCTGCGTGCCTGCATATATGCTTTAGACAAATGCTTGATACGAGTTGGTCGAGGAGCTGGCATGATGGGAGGTCATTGGGAATCTATATTTCTGAGTAGAACAAAAGTGGATTTGGAGTGTTGTTGGGATGTGATCTTGTCCTCTGGAAACTTATCCAACCCTAGGACTTACATCATTGTGTTGGGACATAACATTTTAACCTTAGATCGGATTGCATCCTTTAGACGATTGATAAAACAACTCCTGTAGAATTCATCAGACAATCCTTCTCTGTGATTAGTCAGTTTCTCAAATTATGTCCGATACTCTCTCATAGTGCCAATTTGACGAAGTTTAGTGAGTGCTCCGGTGAAGTCATCAAAAGCACTAGGACCAAACCGTTGCAAAAGGAGTTGGCAAAAATTTGTCTATTTTGGCTCTTCATGAGCCTTGATGTAGCAACTGTACTATTGAAGGGCTTCATGTTCCAAATGAAAGGATGCAAGTGGAACTTTGTTTTAAAAAAAAAATTATGTAGATTGAAATATTGTTCTTCCCGGTATATACACCCAGTCGGCTCATTACCATTGAAGTGAGGAAAATCAAGCTTCAGCCCATGAAAATTGCTGGAAGAAGAGAACCTAGTGTCTGCAGAAGATTTTGTCTGTCATTTATTGTGCATGGATGAATGCTGAAGATGGAGGTTGAGAAATTTTTCATCCAGATATTGGAGTTTGGTTTTGAGGGTTGCAAGTTCTTCCTACATGATTTTTGCTCATGTGCGGGTGACAATCATAACTAAGAGTTTTTTTTTTTGAATGGGTAGAAAAACAAAAACAAAAACTTATTTAGTAAAGGAAAATATGGATTTGGGCAAAACTCTAATGGGTAATTGGGGTTTGACTAGGCTTTGGACACTTTCTGATGGATAGAGAAGCAAAAAATGAATATTTTAGTGGGGTGAAAAAATGAGAAAATTTGTCAAAGAGGGACAAAAAAACAGACATAGGAAATGAACACTATGACAAAATTTGAAGGGGATTGGGTGAAAATCGAAGAAGTTATGGAAAACCTTAAAAATAGACAAATGTGGGATTTTTGGCTTCGGGAAGTGGAATTTGGGTTAGGTTTCTCATTAATGAAATATGCAGAATGAGATTTCAAGGTCGTCAGTGAATTTTCAAGGGAGACAGAGTTAAACCAAGGAAGATATGATTTTTATTGTATTTTATTTTTATAATTTTTTTTCGGAACGGATCTGCAATGGCTCGGAATTGATCCACAACAGTTCTGGATAGATGTAATCTTCTATTTATCAGTTGGCAATAGATATGGACCTCAGGTATGCGCGGCTTCCTAAAAGTTCACAAGATTCACTCGACCACCAATGCTGTCTAACGACTTGTGCATTTGAGCAATACCCCTCACTCCATAGCTCGGGTAAAACTAACAGTCGCTTTGCCAAAAACAATAGCTCTTTATTTACCTCACAGGTGGGAACTAGTCAATCAGGTAGGGTTTGTTGCCTGTTTCATTGGTAGGTCCTCTCAATGGGCCAACTATTTCGGGGTTTCTGTGGGACTCCTCACAATGAGTTTTAGGGTTATGCCCAAGTACTTCCCACAGTTAAGCGGATAGGGATTATTACTGAATCTGAACCTTCAATTGAAAGGAATAATACAAATGAAAAAACAAATTTGACAGAAATTCCGCCCAACGAGCCCAAGAAAGTGCTCTAATACCATATGTGAGGACCTCCAACAATTAAATGATGAAAATGCACGATATATTAGAAATAGAAGAACACATAATTTATTGATTGCGGGCCACTTTGAGGGGTAAACCTCCTTTGAGCAAGCTCAATACAAATAACTCATAGATGCCTTCATTGCCCTCAACACATGCTTATATACTAAGTTTATGCACCAATACTATGAATCAATACCATGGAATATATAATACTACGGGGCGACTTACAAAGCATATGCGTCCAATACTATGGATCAATACCATGGAACATATAATACTATGCATTGATACAAACTATGGATCAATACCATTGAACATATAATACTACGGGACAACTTACAAAGCATATGCGTCCAACAACAATATAGTAACAAAGTGAAGAGAGGCTTGACATGGGTTCCTAACATAGAGTTGTCAAGTGTGGAAACATTCGGGGCTTGGAACCCGCAAGTTCAACTTCTGCAACAGAGCGTCTGCAGATAGATTTAATCGTTGTATGCCTCCCTTCGCAGTCACAATTTGGAGTATAGTCTCGACTGGAGTCACAATAGCGAATACATGGTGATCTCAACAAGAGATAGATGGATGTGCATGCAATTTCCCCTCGATTATTTAGTTACACACCACAATAGTTCTTTAATATCATATAATCCTTTAGCAACATGTTTCAATATTAAGTTGTGATCTTCAATACAGAGGTTGAATACAAATTAGTCTATTGCAGGATGTTGACTTGCTACTATACTGTAGTCACATTCTCACCATGATCTTCCACAATCGCACAAATCGATGTAAAGGGGATCTAGGGCCATGAGCTAAGGTGTTTGAAACAGGGGACAAATCCGAATTGAGAGATAACATCTAGAAGATAACAAGAAACCAAAACATTGCATCCAATGTATTATATAAAAGACAAATAAGTAGAAACAATATTACATCTTGAAGGGTTGTTTCGCTCAATGCGGCTATAGTTTATGATTGTCATTACACATCTATCCTCTATTCGACTAATATCATTGAATCCTGCCACAATGGTTGTCATGACTTACTACACTAGTATTTAAATTATTATAGAGTGCATCTCACTGCATATTTATATAAGAGGAAACCAACAGTTAATCATGTTTGCATTCACGATTTACTACATAATATTACAAGCAATTGCTTCCTTCAACATTAAATCAAAATAAAATGTGATCTACTGATCCAAATTTGGACTAATACTATTGGTAATCCATTACATAATTTCATAAGGAAATAAACTATATTTTGTAGTCCCTTCTGTTGCCAGTTGTGGAGCTTGATCTTCCTTATTTAGAGGTCGTGTTTCAGCCGTGTCTGGATCCCAGCCCATGATGGGGGAGGTTGGGAGGGCTTTCCCCCAAAAATAGTTGCCATGGGGGGTCAAGGGGGGGCGGTGTAAACTACTTTTGGGAGCCCCCTCTTGGCAGGGTTCGAAGGGAGCGCTCCGGTAACGAAAATTTCGAAAAAAAATCCCTGTAAAGAGTAACATATAATATAAATTATGTAAATAATATTATCATTTTGAAAAACAAAATTGCTACAAACAATTTAATCTTAAAATAACTTGATATTAATGCATGTAAAGAGTAACATATAATATAAATTATGTAAATAATATTATCATTTTATAATTCACTTTAATAATATAGTTTATACTTTTGTGAACACTAACGAGCATTATAAATTTAGACAACTTTGATGTTCATGTAAAATTTTCAAAGAAGCATAATTTCACATTAATTGAATGTTTTATTGCGATTTATGTAGTATCATGTTTTCTTATTAGAAAAATAGTAATAAGATATTAATTTGATGGTAAGTTTTTTTAGTTATATTTTTTATATCATATTTTTAAATATTCAATTTAGATTTTTTTTGGGTAAATTATAATTGTAAAATAGAATAAAAATATGATTTCTTCTGGGGGAGTGGAATTTTTACCATAAAATTGTTTATGTATCCCATAATGTTGTGGATAAGTTTTAAACATTTTTTACAAAGGAAGAAGTTTTCATTTTAGAAGACAAAGTTTGGTATTAAGTAGCTCACAAAAGGGAAAGCTAAGGACATCGAAGGATGTACCAAGAAGAAATTTTCAAAATTGATGGGTCTATCATCATCCTTCACATCCACAAGCCCTTCAAATTTGTAGTCAAGTAAGGTGTCCCTAAACCTTGTAAGAAAGCCTCATTGTTCATATTTTTAAAAGTGGAGATAAAAACAATCCATCTAATTATAAGGCCATTATGATTAACCATCTTTTAGCTAAGTTATATGGAATTATTCTAGAAAATAAGAAACACATTGTTAGAAAGTCATGATAAAGAGATAAAGACCGTGAAGGCTTTAGGAGCTATCATTAAATTATGAACAACCTTGTTACACTTAGGACTATCACTGAGGAGTGTTGCAATGATAAAACCAATATTTTGTGTTGCTTTGTTGAATTTATAAAATCATTTGACATAGTGCATATAATTAACCTTTGGAATAGATTATAACAACTAGAACTTCCTTTCGAGTTGAGATTTGTTGTGATAAGGTTATACAAGAAGGTTATTGTCAAGTTTAGGAACTCTAAGGGCTAGTCAAAGAAATTAATTGTAATATAGGATCCAAGCAAGGTTGTCCCCTATCCCCTACCTTGTTTGGTATATACACAGACAAGTTAAAGGGTTGTTCAGAAGATACAGTTTATGCCAACATGACTTTCGATAGTATAGTCATCACCTTTTCTCTCTACATTGATGATATTATTCTTATGGTGATGAGTCCCTATGATCTCGACAAGCAACTAAAATTTCTCAATGATTTTTTCTCTAGTACAAGTATGACTATTAACACTGATAAAACAAAGATTATGATAATCAAATCCCAAAATATCGCCTATGTTAATTTCATGTATGATGACAACAACTAGGAGCCTGGAAGTAAATTCATAAAAACATGTCATAATTGACCTTCATCACAAGCTTAATTGAAACTATAGCATTGAGAAAATGATTAATGGAGGGTGAAAAGCTTATTATGGACTTGAAAACAATTGTAAATCAACACACTTGTAGATTTGGGATAAGAAGAAAATCTTATTTAACACTCTCATCACTCTTGTTATCTTATATGGATTTGAAGGATTCGGCTACTTTGAACCACTACCTGTCACATGGTGGTTAAATAAACTGCAGTCACGAGATCCTTTTGGCAACCTTGATGCCCATAACATAAGGCTAGTGTTTAGGAACGTGGAGAGTTTGACATCCTGAAGATATAGGCTAGGATGACACATCACGATAGTCACGCATACTGGCAACCTACTACAGGAGGAACTCTCAGGGAGTGAAGAGAGTGCTAGAGTGTGAGGAACCTCCAACAATTAAATGATGAAAATGCATGATATATCAAAAATAGAAGAACATAGAAGATATTTATTGATCACGAGCCACTTCAAGGGGGAAACCTCCTTTGAGCAAGCTCAATACAACATTGGCCTCAACACGTACTTATATACTAAGTCTATGCACCAATACTATGGATAAATACCATGTAACATATAATACTACGGGATGACTTACAAAGCATATGCATCCAATACTATGGATCAATACCATGGAACATATAATACTATGGGCTAATACAAACTATGGATCAATACCATGGAACATATAATACTACTGGACGACTTACAAAGCATATGCCTCCAACAACAATATACTAACAAAGTAAAGAGAGGGTTGACATGGGTTCCTAACATCCCCGCCCCCTTAGAAAAATCTTTGTCCTCAAAGCTTTAGATGTGGAAATTGTTGTTGAATCTGAAAGAGTGGTTCTCATGTAGCATCCTTTGGTTGCATTCTGTGCCACTAAATTAATACCTCGGTGATAGATCGAGAGAGAAGTTGACGCGTGCACCTATTGAGGATGGCCTCCGACTCCAAAAGAATGGATCCTTCATTATCCAATTCTGGTAAAATAGTTTGTCCTCTGATGTTGGTGCCAAGAAATTTCTTTAGATAAGAGACATGAAATATTGGATGAATGCAGGAAGAAGGAGGACATTCCAATTTATAAGCAACAGACCCAATCTTCTTAAGAACCTTATATGGCCCAGAGAACTTTGGAGCGAGCTGATGATGCCCTTTGAGTTTCAGGGAGGATTTCTTATAAGGCTATAGACGAAGAAAAACCATATCACCTCCTTGAAAAGTGCACTCAGAACGGTGTTGATCGGCTTGTTGTTTCATTTGATTTCTTTCCATGTGAATATTGTCCTACAAACTGCGAACAATTTAATCGCGGTTTCGAAGAACCGTGTCAACTGCCTGAACTAGTGAACTGTTGGGGGTGTATGGAAGAAGAACTGGCGATGTCGGACCATAGACTACTTCATATGGAGTCATTTTAGATACAGTGTGGTAGGAGCTATTGTACCACCATTCAGCGAGAGGGAGGCACTTTGCCCACTGATGTTGTCGTTCGGAGGTGAAGCAAAGAAGATAAGTTTCCAAACATTTATTGATAATTTTAGTCTGACCATCTATTTGTGGGTGATATCATGAAATCATCTTCAGTTTGGTGCTAGTGTGGCGAAATAGTTCTATCCAAAATTGACTAGTGAAAGTTGCATCGCGATCCAAGACAATGGAAGAAGAGATTCCATGAAGATGGAAGATCTGGTCCAGGAAAATTTGTGCGATTAGGGAGGCAGTATAGGTATGGTTGAGGGCACAAAAATGACTATATTTGGAGAGGCAATCAACCACAACCATAATCACGGTCTTCCCTCCATATTTAGGGAGCCCTTAAATGAAATCCATAGAAATATCTGTCCAAATCTGTGTATGGATGTACAAGGGTTCGAGCAATCCCGGAAGGAGTGTCATGTCACCCTTGTTGCACTGAAAAGTATCACATTCAACCACCATTTGTTGAATTTTCCTTTTCATTCCCTACCAAAAGAATTTACTCCGTGCCCGCTCATACGTTTTGAGGAACCCAGAGTGCCCTGTCGATGGAGAAGCATGGAGCTCACAGAAGACAGCCTGTTGAAGATCTGTACTCTGGGAAAGCACCAATTGACCCTTGTATCTCAGGAAAGCACCATCCCAAGAGTAATGCGGTACAAAAGATGGGTTGTTGGCCAACCATTGGATTATTTGAGATAATGAGGAGTCATTGACATAACCCTGTTGAATAGATTGCAACCAATTTGGAACAGGCATAGAAATAGATGAAAGAGAAACTTGGTCTTCAAATGTGACAGAAAGAGCATTCGCCACCATATTGTCCTTACCCTTCTTGTAAGTGATCTCATAGTCATAACCCATGAGTTTGCTAACCCATTTCTGTTGTGTTGGGGAGGAGACCCGTTGTTTCAGGAAATTTTTTAGACTCTCGTGATCAGTCTTGATGCATAAATAATTCCCTAATAGGTATGGCCACCGATTTTTGTACTGCATGCAAAATAGCCATCATTTCCTTATCATATGTAGAGGCGGCTAAATTCTTACTGGAAAGGGCTCTTGAAGGTGGAAATCCCACTGGTGCAGCAAAGACATCTACATAACTATCCAAAATTTGTTGTAGATCCAAAGCAGTAGTGGAGACCACTTATGGGTGCATCTAAATGGAATGGATTTGAGAAATGATACCATGTGAATTCTTCTTAAGGATATTTTCCATGCGATGTGAATTGATGATGCAAAGAGACCCTGGTTGTAATCCCGTCAATGTGTGTTTTTTTCCATTGACTGAAAATTGCATCCAAAGTTCAGCAAAATCCCATAAGATGGGGCCAAGTATGTGTAACCATTGAGTGCCTAAAACCACATCACATCTTCCTAAGGCCAAGGAAAACATGTCGGAGCACAGGTTATAATCTCCCATAGAGATACGCACATTGCAACACTTCCCCTTGCATGGTAAGGTGCCCCCATTAGCAATCATGACTTCAAAGTTGGTGCAAGGATGGACAAAACAATCAGCCTATTTTTCGATTCAAGGGTTAATGAAGTTATGATTGCTACCATAATCAATGAGTATCATAAGAGGGACATTCTTGAAGTAACCCCTGACCCTTATTGTTTGTGGGGTGTTGAATATGGATAAAGCATTAAGAGATATCTCTGTGTGGTCTTATTGAGATGGAGGGTCAATAAGCGACTGTTGAATGTTGGCCTGATTGTCTATTGTATCTAGGGCTTCTACACCAAGTTTAGAGGAAAGCAGAGAATCCACATCCAAGAGATAGAGATTTTTCTCAACACATCTATGTCCTCGAGTGAATTTCTCATCACAATTATAACAAAGCTCGTTTTCTCTACGTGCTCGCATATATGCTTCAGACAAATGTTTGATACGAGTTGGTTGAGGAGCTGCTTGATGGGAGGTCGTTAGGAAACCATATTTCTGAGTAGAACAAAAGTGGATTTGGAGCACCATTGGTATGTGATCTTGTCCTCTACCAACTTAGCCAACCCTAGGACTTACATCATTATGTTGGGACATAACATTTTAACCTCATATCAGATTGCATCCTTTAGACCACTAATAAAATAACTCCTGTAGAATTCATCAGACAATCCTTCTATGTGATTGGTCAGTTTCTCAAATTCTATTTTATACTCTCTCACAGTGGCAATTTGACGAAGTTTAGTGAGTGCTCCTGTGAAGTCATCAAAAGAACTAGGACCAAATTGTTGTAAAAGGAGTTGGCAAAAATCTGGCCATTTTGGCTCTTCATGATCCTTGATGTACCAACGGTACCATTGAAGGGCTTCATGTTCGAAATGAAAGGATGCAAGTGGAAATTTGTTGACATCAAAAGTATTATGCAGGTTGAAATATTGTTCTTCCCGGTATATACATCCAGTCGGATCATTACCATTGAAGCGAAAAAAAAACAAACTTCGGCCCACGAAAATTGTTTTAAGAAGAGTACCTAGTGTCTACAGAAGATTTTTCCTGTCGTTTATTGTGCATGGATGAATGCTGAAGATGGAGGTTGAGAAATTTTTCATCCAAATTTTGGAGTTTGGTTTTGAGGGGTGCAAGTTCTTCCTCCATGATTTTTTCTCCTACGCGGGTGACAAGCATAACCAAGAGCTTTTTTTTTTTTAATTGAATGAGTACAAAAACAAAAACAAAAACTTCTTTAGTAAAGGAAAATTTGGATTTGGGAAAAACTCTGATGGGCAATTAGGGTTTTAATAGGTTTTGGACACTTTCTGATGGATAGGGAAGCAGAAAATGAGGATTTCAATGGGGTGAAAGAATGAGAAATTTTTTCAAAGACGGACAAAGAAGCAAAAATAAGAAAGGAACACTGTGGCAAAACTTGAAGGGGATTGGATGAAACTTGAAGAAGTTATGGAAAACCTTAAAAATAGACAAATGTGGGATTTCTAGCTTCGGGAAGTGGAATTTGGGATAGGGTCCTCATCAATGAAATATGCAGAATGGGATTTAAAAGTTGTCAGTGAATTTTCAAGGGAAACAGAGTTAAAAAAAGGAAGATACATGATTTTTATTTTTTATTTCTTTTTTTTCGGAATGGATCTGCAACGGCTTGGAATTGATCTGCAACAGTTCTGGATAGATGTAATCTTCTATTTATCACCTGGAAATAGATATCAAACCCAGGTATGTGTGGCTTCCTAAAGGTTCAAGGGATTCACTCGACCACCAATGATGTCTAACGGCTTGCGTATTGGGGCAGTACCCCTCACTCCACAGCTCAGGTAAAACTGATAGCGGCTTTGCCACAAATGATAGCTCTTGGTTTACCTCACAGGTGGGAAATAGTCAATCAGGTAGAGTTCGTTGCTCATTTCATTTGCAAGTCCTCTTAATGGGCCAGCTACTACGGGGTTCCTGTGGTACTCCTCACAATGAGTTTTAGGTCTATATCCAAGTACTTCCCACAGTTAAGCGGATAGGGATTATTCCTGAATCTGAACCTGCAATTTAAAGGAACAATACAAATGAAAAAAAAAATTGGCAGAAATTCCGCCCAACGAGCCCAAGAAAGTGCTCTGATACCATATGTGAGGAACCTCCAACAATTAAATGATGAAAATGCATGATATACCAAAAATAGAAGAACACAGAAGATATTTATTAATCGCGAGCCACTTCGAGGGGGAAACCTCCTTTGAGCAAGCTCAATACAAATAACTCATGGATGCCTTCATTGGCCTCAACACGTACTTATATACTAAGTCTATGCACCAATACTATGAATCAATACCATGGAACATATAATACTACGGGACACTTACAAAGCATATGCGTCCAATACTATGGATCAATACCATGGAACATATAATACTATGGGCTAATACAAACTATGGATCAATACCATTGAACATATAATACTACGGGATGACTTACAAAGCATATGCGTCCAACAACAATATACTGACAAAGTAAAGAGAGGCTTGACACGCGTTCCTAACATAGAGCTGTCAAGTGTGGAAACATTCAAGGCTTGGAACCCGCAAGTTCAACTTCTGCAACAGAGGGTCTGCAGATAGATTTAATCGTTGTATGCCTCCCTTCGTAGTCACAATCTAGAGTATAGTCTCGACTAGAGTCACAATAGTGAATACATGGTGATCTCGACAAGAGATAGATGGATGTGCATGAAATTTCCCCTCGGTTATTTCGTTACACACAACAATAGTTCTTTAATATCATATCCTTTAGCAACATGTTTCAGTGTTAAGTTGTGATCTTCAATACAGAGGTTGAATACAAATTGATCTATTACAGGATGTCAACTTGCTACTATACTATAGTCACATTCTCTCCATGATCTTCCACAATTGCACAAATCGATGTAAAAGGGATCTGGGGCCATGATCTAAGGTGTTTGAAACAGGGGATAAATCCGAATTGAGAGATAGCATCTAGAAGATAACAATAAGACAAAACATTGCATCCAATGTATATTATAAAAGACAAATAAGTAGAGACAATATTACACCTTGAAGGGTTGTTTCTCTCAATGCGGCTATAGTTTATGACTGTCATTACACAACTATCCTCGATTCGACTAATATCACTAAATCCTACCACAATGGCTGTCATGACTTACTACACCAATATTTAAATTATTACAGAGTACATCTCACTGCATATTTATATAAGAGGAAACCAACAGTTAATCATGTTTGCATTCATGATTTACTGCATAATATTACAAGCAATTGATGCCTTCAACATTAAATCAAAATAAAATGTGATCTACTGATCCGACTTTGGACTAATACTATTGGTAATCCATTACATAATTTCAAAAAGAAATAAACTATATTTTGCAGTCCATTCTGTTGTCGGTTGTGGAGCTTGATCTTCCTTATTTAGAGGTCGTGTTTTAGCCGTGTCTGGATCCCAGCCCATGATGGGGGGGGGGGGGGATTTAGGGGGGCTTTCCCCCCAAAATAGTCGCCATGGGGGTCAAGGGGGGGTGTAAACTACTTTTAGGAGCCCCCCCATAGCGAGGGTTTGGGGGCAGCGCTTCGGTAGCAAAAATTTCAAAAAAACAATCCTTGTAAAGAGTAACATATAATATAATTTATGTAAATAATATTATCATTTTGAAAAACAAAATTGCTACAAACAATTTAATCTTAAAATAAATTGATATTAATGCATGCAAAGCATAACATATAATATAAATTATGTAAATAATATTATCATTTTATAATTCACTTTAATAATATAGTTTATACTTTTGTGAACACTAACTAGCATTATAAATTTAGACAACTTTGATGTTAGTGTAAAATTTTCAAAGAAGCATAATTTCACATTAATTGAATGTTTTATTGCGATTTATGTAGTATCATGTTTTCTTATTAGAAAAATAGTAATAAGATATTAACATATTTGATGGTAAGTCTTTTTATTTATATTTTTAAATAATAATCAATTTAGATTTTTTGGGGTAAATTATAAGTTGTAAAATAAAATAAAAATATGATTTTTTTCCGGAGAGTGGAATTTTCACCTTAAATTTTTTTATGTATCCCATAATGTTGTGGATAACATTTAAACATTTTTTACAAAGGAAGAAGTTTTTACTTTAGGAGATAAAGTTTGGTATTAAGCAGCTCATAAAATGGAAAGCTAAGGACATCGAAGGATGTACCAAGAAGAAATCTTCAAAATTGATGGGTCTATCATCATCCTTCACATCCACAATCCCTTCAAATTAGTAGTCAAGTAAGGTGTCCCTAAACTTTGTGAAAAAGCCTCATTGTTCCTATTTTTAAAAGTGGATATAAAAACAATCCATCTAATTATAAGGCCATTATGATTAACCATCTTTTCGCTAAGCTATATGGAATTATTCTAGAAAATAAGAAACACATTGCTAGAAAGTCATGATAAAGAGATAAAGGCCGTGAAGGATTTAGGAGCTATCATTAAATTATGAACAACCTTGTTACACTTAGGACCATCACTGAGGAGTGTTGCAATGATAAAACCAATATTTTGTATTGATTTGTTGAATTTATAAAATCATTTCACATAGTGTATATAATTAACCTTTGGAATAGATTAGAACAACTAGAACTTCCTTTCGAGTTGAGATTTGTTGTGATAAGGTTATACGAGAAGGTTATTGTCAAGTTTAGGAACTTCATGGGCTAGTCAAAGAAATTAATTGTAATATAGGATCCAAGCAAGGTTGTCCCCAATCCCCTACCCTTTTTGGTATATACATGGACAAGTTAAAGGGTTGTTCAGAAGATACAGTTCATGCAGACATGACTTTGGTTAGTATAGTCATCACCTTTCCTCTCTACATTGATGATATTATTCTTATGGTGAGGAGTCCCTATGATCTCGACAAGCAACTAAAATTTCTCAATGATTTTTTCTCTAGTACAAGTATGACTATTAACACTGAGAAAACAAAGATTATGATAATCAAATCCCAAAAGATCACCTATGTTAATTTCATGTCTGATGACAACAACTAGGAGCATGGAAGTAAATTCATAAAAACATGTCATAATTGATCTTCATCACAAGATTAATTGAAACTATAGCATTGAGAAAATGATTAATGGAGGGTGAAAAGCTTATTATGGACTTGAAAACAATTGTAAATCATCATACCTCTAGATTTGGGATAAGAAGAAAATCTTATTTGAGACTCTCATGACTCTTGTTATCTCATATGGATTTGAAGTTTGGGGTTGTAACATCTCTAGAGAATCATGGAGAAGGATAAAGAAAATTTAAAAGTGCTTTATAACATATAATCTCAAAATTAAAGACAATACATTATATCCTATCCTCCTCATATAAGTGAGCATCTCACCCATCGAGAACACGGTTATGACCAAGTACCTAATGTATAAGAACAACATAAACAACATGCGAGAGAAGAGGCTTTCTAAGACTGCTTTATACTCTAGTCAAAACTAGTTGTTGCTTAAGCAAGGTTGGCATAAAGACACCAAGTCTTGGCTAAATCATTGGGGAGCCAAGAAAGAGGCCAATATGTGATGCAGGCCTAGGAACCTAGGCCTGCTATCTTTCTTCTCTGCAATGGCTTTCTCCACACCATGTTCCCAATATATCATATTCCATCCTTCAACTCCTTCATCACTCTTTCCACTCTCATCCTATAGACATAATCACATCCCTATGCACGCTACAGCAAAATCGTGGCTCATTATGGTCTATTACTATCACACATAATTCCCATTTCATTCATCCCCTCTCAGGAATTGGTAGCTACGATGTGGCTTTCTCGACCTATTCAACACCTCGACCAGGACCCCATTCGCAATCAATGAAAGTTCCCTTACCATGACCTTGCTTCTACACTGTCGATCAATCTTCAAAATGCACCGAAACCATCGATTCACCATGTGTAAACTTCATTCCACCTCTGTGCAACCAAACAATGACTCTATCTACAAATTCATCTCTTCTTCATTACCAAGTCGTGGTTACTCTTTGCACATGGATTGGTATCAATAAATAGACCCAAAAGACCACACACATGGCAATAATACTCAGTCTGCCATTTCATTAGCTCAGAACCTCGCTTAGGGTTTATTTCCTCTCGTCTGTCTAAAGATGACTATTCTCTGCACATCAACATGGATAGTTGGCTACGCCCCACACATATGCAGATGGCAGTTAGATTGAACCTGCCACAACCTACAAACAAACCCATTCATAATTTGGACATCACAACTCGACTCCAAACCTCGTACTCTGTTCTACAATCAACACATTCATGGTTAATACATAGTTCATATATCTATTTCCAAAGCATTTGCAGAGGCATCGTGTTCGAGCCTACTACGACCTCAAATCAACACTTGCATAGTTTCAATACCCTCATGCGCTAAGCATACACAGATACTATGGCCTTCAGAGTCTTATTAAACCTCTATCATTTTCTGCAGGGTTTACCTGCACACTATAGTTATACACAGAACTATATATCTTCATCTGGATTGCTCAAACAAATTTGACATCAAATTGCAAAGAACAATCAACCCGGTTCATTCATACATTCCAACATTAGTCTAGAACATCATTCATACGCACAGCCAATTCATAGTCTTGTTCAAGCAGAGATATTCATTCCCATATGAATACAGCCAGAAATAATCCAACTTAGAGGTATATGAATGTGCTATCTATTCCTCTCCAGAAATACAAAGTGTCTAGCTTTTTAAAAAGCACATGGCCTAGCCTTTTCCTCTATGGCTTGGATCACCATTGAACCCCCCTTCGAACTCTTGAGTTCTCAATTTCCTGGAACTCTCTAGTTTCCCATCGGCCTTCCCCCTCCTTGAGTTACAATAACACTTCCTTCAAAGTCTTTCAACTAACTCCCTAAAAACTAGCAACTATCTCTATTTTATTTTGGAAACTATACATACTTTATCTATGACTCACTCAACTGTTCTGAAACAAGTGCCTTGCCTACTCGAGTCATCCCTTCGTTTCAGGGATAGGTTACATAACTTAATGCCTTCAGAATTGCTCATTAACTAACACCTAACACTAGGTATATCCCCTATCTACCTTTACTAAGAATTAAGCACTTTATATATGAAAGTTTACAATATCTTTTTGCAATACCCTCCTTGGAAAATACCTAGACCTAAAGGGCCAACTAGACCTTTAGCACTTGATTACGAGAGCTAATGCTCCTGCATATGACTCCCAAGGTAGAAAGAAGAACATGATCTCCTGATCATAAATCTTCAATCTCCATCTTTCTCCAGATGCAATCTTCCAGGCTTCCATATTTTATGCTGAAGTGCTCCATTGTATGTACCCTTACTATTCTTCTCCTTCCAATCATCTTCACTGTGGACTTCTCCCTTTGCTCGGTTGTAGTTCTTCTTAGGTATCTGCATTAGTTCACATAGTTCATCTATGGTTTCTTGCAACTCAATCTTTTGCTGCAAACTAATGTGATTTCCATTACTCTACCACTGCATTCTACTACACTCTATCCCAGATATTGCTGCCACCCATACTTCCTTTATGCTTTTTTAAGCACCTCCCTCTACAATATCCAATTTCTTCTTACTGTCTGCAAACTTACTTTCAAAAAGTAAATTGCCTTCTAATTCTCTGATTGCAGTAGTATATTCATTCACACTTCTCTATATATTAGTTAACATTACATAGTTTAGCAAACTAATATCTACTTTTGTTTCAGACAAAACTTGAGACATTTCCATCTTATTGATTGCAACCCCCTTCAGCAAACTTTTCAGCCATTTACTTATTACTTGAATCATCTCAAGCATATCCTCAGTATGCAGATCTTCAGTCTCAGCATAACCCTCTTCATCTTCTTTCTTGACAATATCCAATGATGATCCTTCAACTCCTTAACTGATTTTAGTAACCAATTCAGCTTCCTCCAGTTCTAGGACTGACTCTTCTTCAGCTTGAAACATGTCTGCCTCTTCTTCATCCAAATTCAAATGTACATTCAAAATATCCATTTTTTGACTTGCTAGTCTATCCTACAAATGACTTAGCTGATTCCACAAATCAATTATGTCACATGGAATTTCTCCTGAAAACCCTGTACAAGCTTCACAATTTTCCTCTTCTTTGTCAAAAATCCAATCATCTTGTGGCAATTTTTCAGCATCCTTGATCAGAATAGAACTCTAATCCTCCATCACTATGACACCTCCATATGTCTGCCCAACCATCTTCTCTTGGCCATTTAAGAAAGCCAATTTCTCTTTGTCTCCATTAGTATCAGGTTCCATCACATGAAGCATAACTGCTTCATCTCCATTAGTGTTACTTTCATCACTGGACAAGGAACTTACAATTTCCTTTTGCTGTAACAATTCATCTTTGTCTTTTCCTGAAAGACACTTCTCCTCATGCCTTACCTGATAACTTTCCACTTCACTTAAGACAAATCCAAGGGATGGATTGTCTTCTACACAACCTGCAAACACACTCAAATTGTCAGCTTTAAAATCACAAGACCCAATGGTCTCATTTGATGATTCAGTCATCAAATCTTCCTGTTGTTCCAAGCCTTTTACAAGCATAACCGTAGTATTCTTAATGTCCTCCTTTTCCTCTTTCCGTTCTTGGCTATTATCATCATAAGCCGAGTCCTCCTTACTTTCAGCTTTCACAGTATGCTGAAAAGCACTGCCTTCTTCTCTCTGTGTAAGTGTATTTGCATGAGACACAACTGTCTCATCATTTCTTTGAATAGAATTGAAGTTATGTCCTCTTCCTTCATTCTTTATGACACCATTAGCAAATTGCATTTCCTCATTCATTGTACCTGCAAACACACACAAAGTATCAATCCCAAAACATTGGGACCTCTTGGAATCACTTGAAGCTTCAATCTTCAATTCTTCTCCCAGATACTATCTTGTTTTGAGTACTTCATCCTCCCACTGAGCATTCATTAGTTGCTCTTTCCTCTTCTTCTGTAGTCTATGCCACTTCATTTTCCTTCTCATGAGGAAACCACATCTTTGGTCTTCCTCCTACTCCTATAACAGCCCCATCAACACTCCCAAGCAGACTTCTATCTCAACCTTCTCCCTCTCATATTCTTAATCACTCATCTGAATCCAGATGCAATTGGCTTTGGCATCTTCCTTCTTTAGTTCGTAGCTACCTCTTGAACCTCTACTATGACTCTTGATAGTCATCTTCTTTGAGTTTCTCACCCTCTATGAGTTGCACTAACAACTCATCTTCTCTTGAGAATGCAACTGTTCTCTTGTATTTCAACCTCAATTGAAATACTAGGTTCCAGCCACACTTCACTTCTTCTCAGAAACCTTCACTGGCTTCCTTCATCACTGTCCTTAAGGACTGTGACCTTCTTCTGCTGAGATGTTTTTCCTCTACTGTTGTTACCTCTTATCTGTTCTCTCTTGTCCGCAAACTCCTATTGCAAAACTTCTTCACGAGCTTCTCTTCTTGTCTTCTTTCCTTCAAATTCTGGCTTTGCTATGTCAAAGAGTATTCTCTTCCCACCTTCCACCTGCAGGATAAACCCGCTCTGATACCAATTGATGCAGGCCTAGGACCCTAGGCCTTCTATATTTCTTCTCTGCAATGGATTTCTCGACACCATGTCCCCATTATATCATATTCCATCCTTCAACTCCTTCATCACTCTTTCCACTCTCAGCCTATAGACATAATCACATCCCTATGCACGCTACAGCAAAAACGTGGCTCATTATGGTCTATTGCTAGCAAACATAATTCGCATTTCATTTATCCCCTCTCAGGAATTGGTAGCTACGATGTGGGTTTCTCGACCTATTCAAAACCTCGACCAGGACCCCATTCGCAGTCAATGAAAGTGCCCTTACCATGAGCTTGCTTCTACACTGCCGATCAATCTTCAAAACGCACCGGAACCATCGAGTCACCCTGTGTAAACTTCATTCCACCTCTGCGCAAACAAACAATGATTATGTTTGCAAATTCATCTCTTCTTCATTACCAAGTTGTGGTTACTCTCTGCACATGGATTGGTATCAATAAATAGACCCAAAAGACCACACACATGGCGATAATACTCAGTCTGCCATTTCATTAGCTCAGAACCTCGCTTAGGGTTTCTTTCCTCTCATCTGTCTGAAGACGACTATTCTCTGTGCATCAATATGGATCATTGGCTACGCCCCACACATATGCAGATGGCAGTTAGATTGAACCTGCCACAACCTGCAAACAAACCCGTTCATAATTTGGACATCACAACTCGACTCCAAACCTCATACTCTGTTCTACAATTAACACATTCATGGTTAATACTCAGTTCACAGAGCTATTTCCAAAGCATTTGCAGAGGCATCATGTTCGAGCCTACTATGACCTCAACTCAACACTTGCATAGTTTCAATACCCTCATGTGCTAAGCATACACAGATACTCTGGCCTTCAGAGTCTTATTAAACCTCTATCGTTTTCTGCAGGGTTTACCTGCACACTATAGTTATACGCAGAACTATATATCTTCATCTGGATTGCTCAAACACATTTGACATCAAAATGCAAAGAACAATCAACCCGGTTCATTCATACATTCCAACATTAGTGTAGAAATTCATTCATACGCACAGTGAATTCATAGTCTTGTTCAAGTAGAGATATTCATTCCCATATGAATACAACCATAAATAATCCAACTCAGAGGTATATGAATGTGCTATCTATTCCTCTCCAGAAATACAGAATGTCTAACTTTTTAAAAAGCAAATGGCCTGGCCTTTTCCTCTATGGCTTGGTTCACCATTGAACCCCCCTTCGAACTCTTGAGTTCTCAATTTCTTGGAACTCTCTAGTTGCCCGTCGGCCTTCCCCCTCCTCGAGTTACAATAACGCTTCCTTTAGAGTCTTTCAACTGACTCCCTAAAAACTAGCAACTATCTCTATTTTCTTTTGGAAACTATACATACTTCATCTATGACTCACTCAACTGTTCTAAAACAAGTGACTTTCCTACTCGAGTCATCCCTTCATTTCAGGGATAGGTTACATAACTTAATGCCTTTAGAATTGCTCATTAACCGACACCTAACATTACGTATATCCCCTATCTACCTTTACTAAGATTTAAGCACTTTATATATGAAAGTTTACAATATCTTTTTGCAATACCCTCCTTGGAAAATGCCCAGACCTAAAGGTCCAACTAGACCTTTAGCACTTGATTACGAGAGCTAATGCTCCTGCATCAATATGCATGATAGTGATAATATTAGAAGTATTATTACATCTAAATTTAAGGAGAAATTGTGGTGTGATAAAGAATTAGAGGATAAGAGAAAATTAAGATATTATAAGGAGGTGATCAACCCTAATCTAGAAGATCAAAAGTATTTCTCTATTTTAACTAGCATAAAGAAGAAAATCAACATTGCTAAAATAATAACAAACTCTCGTGAGCTCCATAGTGAAATTGGGCACTAGGTGATTCCTAAAACGTCGAGCGATGAAAGAATTTGTCATCTTTGTGATACTAAGAGGGTTGAATATGAAAATCAATTTCTCATAAAATGCCCTGCATACACCCACATTAAAGTGCTAGTTCAAATAATAATAATAATAATCTATTTTTAAGGTCACAACCAAGCTAGACACCAATTTGGTGCATGAAAACCCCATTGTTTGTGGTACAAGGGACCCCCTTTGCACAACTATGTAACTGTTAAAGTCTACACGTGTACATATCCTACCCCTTTTGGATTTGAATCTATGGCCTCCTATAACCTCCTGCCATTATTATCTGTAATTTTATTTTTAATTTTATTTAATAAAACATAACTTATTTTAAAATTTTGAATTACAAAAAAGTGATATTTATATTTTTAAATTGACTTTGCACATGTATTTGAAATTAGGTTCTAAATTAGTTAATTCCTCGCAACTCAAGTTCAATTCCCTTTAGGGGTGACTTGGTTCGGAGGCAACACCCAAAAACCCAATCAAGTTGATTTTTTTGATCAAATCTATGTTTAATATTTAATTGGAAATTAGAATGAGTGATTAATAAATAAACTTATTTAGGTGATTTTATTTGTTTTAAGTATAAATGAAAATGAATTTTATTTCTATTTTTTAATATCACTTATAATTTTAACCACTTAAGCTATATTCAATGGATATATAATATCATAGTTATATCAACTTGAATTTAGTTTTTTGTAATATTATTAATTGAAATATACATTAATACAAATTTTAGTAGTCACTTCATTAATTTTTTTAGTGATCGCTTCTTCTTTTTTTAACAAAAACGGTTAAGATGCTTTTATATAAAAAAAGAAAAAAGAGAAACAAAGGTTACGAAGTTCTAAAGATAGACTCTTCCCAAGAGAGAACTACGTCCATGAGTCCTTGTTCATCTTCATCTAGTCTATACTTATCCTGATACTTTCCTATTCTATGGAGACTGTATCTCCTTTACAAACTACCCAAGAAGGAATTATGGGCTACATCTACTACTAGCAAGACCAAAATTGTTGTTGTCCTATTTCTTACATACAAATCTCAATGCAATCCAGAGATTAACGATTTGAAGTTTGATGGCTTCTTGTTTTTCTTGGAGAGATTGAATTTTCTTTTGGTTTCAAAGAGGGTGAAGCTCTTTTTTCCGACTTTGGTCCAATCTGAAGGCTCGACATAAGCTTCGAGAATGGGCACTGCATCTTCGAGTGCATCCTGTGGAGCTGGAGTTTTCGGGTCCATCTGTTGGATCGCACTATCCCGTGAAGCTGTAGATGGATTCTTATCGATGGCAGGGATCCTTTGTTCTTCTAGAGTGTCCTCTTTTTTAGCCGGAGGAGATTACTTATCTTGTGTTGGTGCTTCTTCGGATAGATCTTCATTTCTGCTTACTGTATAATGCTTGGAGTTTGCTCCAACCCACCAAGTAGATTTGCGATGAAACTTTTTGGATTTGGGGATCTAAGAGGCTTTTGGACAATCTTTGAAAGATGTCTAGTTGCAAAGCAAGATTTGCATCTGAACATCACATTTTCATTTAATCTAGATTTTGCACCCACACATAATCCTTACTGGTCAAATGTATCTCAGCAGGAAAGCCATTGTTGAAATCCATTTCCACACATATGCGAGCAAAGGTAGTTTTTATGTAATCCTTTGTTTCTGGACTTCGATTGTAGAAGGATCCCAACACATTGCCAATAGCTTCAAGCGAGGCAGAGTTCCAGAGATGCAAGGGAAAATTTGGAAGCTGAACCCAAACTGGAACATATGAGATCTAGTCAGTAGTTGGGTCAAAAAGAGGGCTCCAGGGTTTCATAAAGAGCTCTGCACTTCCCTAAAACCACGGACCTGAATCTAGAATGATCTGTTTTTCCTCAGGAGAATCGAAATCCACAACAAAAAAACCTCGTGCAAAGAGGTAAATAGAAATTTCCTCAGAAACAAGGGGTTTCCATACCTCAGAAATCCACTTATGGAGATCAACCAGGCAAGGCAATAACCCATTGAAGCGACAAACCAAAGTTGACTCTGCGAAACTCCTTGCTTCCACCAAAGATTCCTCTACCATCGCAATGGAGGGCGCTGGTATTTCCTGAACAATCAAGGGCGGCTGGCCGTCGGCAGCCTTTCCCCCTTTGAAGAGAACCGAGATCGAAGGAACTCCCTCGGTTGGAGACGAACAGGAGAGGCAAGCGACAAAGAGATAGTTGGACGCCATTCTCCTGCGTGGAGAGCACTAGGCTGTCGATGGCCAACGGAGGGTTGCCTCACGAGCATGAGCGACGTTCTTCAGAACCCTAACGCATGACCGTCTTTAGAACCACTTTGATATTTAGTGATCACTTCGTTAATTATTCATAAACCACATTCTTTTGAATAAAAGTTGTATTCTTTAAATAAAGACCTAGATAGAAGATGTCTATTTAATCATAAACTATCTTCATACACCAACTTGCTTATGAAATAAATGGTTTTATTCTATTTTTGTTTTTAATATTTCCTTTAAATTCTTCAAAATATTTTCTTAATCTTTATTTATCATCTTATATCAAAATTATCATCTTAATAATTAAAAACATTTTTATAACCATCATCATAATCTTATAATAATGAAATTAAATAGAAAGAAATGTCGTATCCTATTAACACAATGATTTAACAACAATTTAATATTTATACTGACTCAACCCTCCTAACCTATTTTACAATATCTTGAAATAACTTTCACCACGTCCCTTTCAAAATAATCTTTTTACCCTACTTATTTCTATAAAATCTCCGCCTGCACTTTCAATATAATATTTCTACTCTACCTGTTTTTATCGGAGTAACCACAGAACTACTCAAAACATTGGGACTTCAAGTAATTTAGTTTCTATTCATTGCGGCGGCGGATATAACTGCAAAATGGTGCAGGTGAAACCCAGGAAGTGCCGGGCATTGTGATCAGGGTGTTTATAATTAGGAGAGGCAATACGCGCCGCTTTCTACCTCCAAATCCAGTGGATTCACTGAATCCATGAATGAACCAACGACTTCAGAGAAATTCGTTCCGTTTCAAACACAAACAGCAGAACAGTAATTACAGAAGCCGGAAGCTATCAATTGTCATAAGATGACCAGACGTTTCCTGTAGGCACTGGCCAGCCTGATGGTTCAGAATTTGAGAGCCAGTTTTCGTTCAAGCCCAACTGAAACATCTGCTCAACTCTCGGCTCCTCCACATGGGACAGGGCCGCGTTGGCATCTGACATGCCGTGGCTCAGAAAGTTCTCCATAAACGGACCATGGCTCTGCAGCAGCCTGGAGAAGGAACCCAATTTGGGCATCGCCATTGTTTCTTGGGCGAGTTGCACGTCAGAATGTGATGGTGTTTCCACCTCTGGGTACGAGACCACCGTGGGAGAATGACTCACTTTCTTGTATATCCGGCACAGTACCCAGTCGTCCAACTGAAACAACACAAATCAATAATCAATTAAATGAATGCAAGAATTCTACTTAGTTATTGCGTTGAAGAGGCACATTCTACAGTAAAGTAAGGAAGGAGATGTGTAACTAACTATACAAATTAGATAATTTAAAACTTTTCTCAACAACATTTGCACTCTAAAAGAAGGTTTGCATTTGAAAAAATTTGATCCCTCTGAACACTTGGTAAAAGATAAATCTATGATGATTATAATATCTAAACAAAATAAAAGATCAAAATCCTTACTCGCATGGATCTCTTTCTCTTGGTTGGCATGGTTTCAGTGAGGCGGTATTCGTGCATAATCCAGTTGGTCTTGAGACCCTTAAGAGGCCTTCCTTTGTAAAACACCAGGGATTTTTTCACTCCCACTTTCTGCGACGACTTGCTTCCCGACGTGATAACGATGGGTTTATCTGTTCCCGTGGCTTTCCAGTATCCAGAGCCGGCGGATCTGTTTGGCCGCGCTCCGTTGGGGTATTTTCGATCCCTAGGGCTGAAGAAATACCATTCTTGCTCACCAAAACATGCCATTGCTGAAAAAACCAGTAAACATATATACATACAGTGAGAAAGTATATAACTAACCCAAACCCATATGAACCCGGCGGCTTTGGATGGGCTTAGTATCTAATAATATATATGAATATGGATATGGATGGATACTCACCGGGCAAATCCCAGGGGTCATGCTTGTACAGGTCAATCTCTGCAATAATTGAGGCAGGCAGAGGAGAGGAGGAAACCTTTTTTTCCAGGTAATGAATGAGCAGCTCCTCATCGGTGGGATGAAATCTGAAGCCTGGAGGCAATTGGGGCACCACCTGCTTCTGGAAAGCCAATCCCTCTACCGATTGGTTCATGATTAAACAAATGGAGAAGTGCTTGAAATATTGGAAAGCCAATCCCTCTCTCTTTTATGGTTGCCGCCGTCCAGATCCTTCCAAAATCCGTCAACCTCCTCACGCGCACAGCACTCAATCAAGCGTCCACCGGCCCTCTGACATCTGTATTAACACGTCGGATGACAGGGACAGCAACGTGGCATCGAAGAAAGCTTGCAAACGATCAACGGGTTGAAGCCACGTGGGCATGGACTCCGCGGGAAGTGGACTGAGGAAGGGGAGAGATCCATTTTGAAGGGAAGAGAGGGAGAAGCCGTGTGAACACCGTGGAGAATATGTCAAAACAACACGTGTATAATATGATTCTCCTTATCACAATTTACGTGTGTGTCTCAGATTCGAAAGTTGGTCGCAGAGCAAGTTTTGGTTGACAAAGATTTATCACAAAAGTTACGTCTGTATTGGGGTTTTAGATATAGATACGAAAAGTATATTCTAAACTGTTTATGTTTTGGATAATTTTTAATTTTTTTAATTTTGTTAGAATGATTGAAATTACTGATTCATGGTCAAGGATATGGTGGTCTGTTGGTGGGGTTTGATGGATCCCGGCTTCGTGAGGAAGTTTGTTGAGCGTGTTAGCTTTCCTTGATTCCTTCGGAAAGTGAGTTTTCAGCTGAAAAAAAAATAAATTATCAATTCATTATAAAGGAAGCACTTAAGGGTGAAGAGGGCATGCTTATGTGGGAGGAGTTTGTGAAAACTAGATATGGAAGATAGTGGCACAACAAATTTCCTTTTGATGTAAATTGGTGAGTATGCTTTTATCTTAGTCATAGTGCTTGGTTTTTTTTGATGTGTCATAAGACAATTTTTTGAAATCTGTTTGTAGGATGTAATCTTGGGTTGAATGTTTCATATAACTATTGAAATTGTGTTATATTTTGAACAATTAGTATTGCATTGATTAATTGGAACACTGATGTACTTTTTGATTCTTTGTGAATTGAAAAAGTACTTTTTTTGGCTGAGAAATATAAATTATTGAGATTGTATAACATAGAATAACCTTTGGTATAAGGTTAAATAAGCTTAAGGTTCCTTTTGAGTTGAGAGCTACCACAATAAGGTTATATACAAAAGGGTCATTGCCAAGTTTAAGAACACTAAGAGGTGGTCGACGGATATAAATTTTAATATAGGATTTAAGCAAGGCTACACCCTCTCCCCACCTTTTTCGACATTTCATCGATAAGCTAGAAGGTTGTTTAGAAGAAGCAAGTTGCACTAGCATGATCTTAGCTGGGATAGTTATCATCCTCCTGTTTTATGTTGATGATATTGTTCTTATCGCAAGGTGTCACTTTGATCTTGATAAGCAAATAAGAATTCTCGAATATTTATGCTTTAATATGGGTATGATTGTTAACACTAACAAGCCAAAAGTTATGATTATAAAGTCCAAAAAGACACATATGTTAATTTTTGCACCGAGAGAAGCAAGGTGCTCTACAGCCCAGTATGGGGGAGATGTTGTAACATTCGTTCCTAACAAAATAATTCAAAAAATTCATGTCGGCTCATAAAATAAAAAATTATGGAAAGTATTTAAAAAAATCCATGTTGGCTCATAAAATAAAATATTATGAAAAGTAATTAAAAAATCGATGTTGTTTATAAAATAAAAACTTAAAACTTAAACCCGGATCTATCAATCAAGAGAGATCAAATTTCTTGAGTTTAAATTTAAAAAAAGAAATACACCTAAAGGAATTGGATCCCTCCCAGTGCTTGATAGATCCGGGTTTAAGATGGATCTATGCTGGTATATATGACAATAACAAATTGGAGGAAGTGACTTCTTACGAATATCTTGAAATTGATATTCTTCATAAGCTCAGCTGGAACTATAACATCAAGAAAATGATTAACGGAGGGTGGCAAGCATATTTTGGTCTTGAAAACAATTGTAAATCAACCAATCGGTTATGTGAGATAAAAATAAGCTCTTTTTTGAAACTCTTGTCATTCCCGTTATCTTATACGACTGTGAAGTTTGGGGTTGCAATATTTCTAAAGAATCTTGGAGAAAGATTGAGCAAATCCATAAGTGTTTTATAACTTATAACCTCAAAATTAAAAGCAATATGCCTTATCATGTTCTCCTCATAGAAGTAGGTCTTTCCCCCATCAAAAGCATGGCTATGACTAGGTACCTAATGTACAAGCACAAGATAAATACCATGGAAGACGAGAAACTTCCTAAAATTGCTTTAAAATCAAGTCAAAACCACCTGCACCGCAAACAAGGCTAGTGTAAAGATACAATGGCTTGGTTAAACCATTTGGACATTGACAAAAATGACATTTTTCCTAATATTGATAATGTCAAAAATATTATTACATCTAGAAGTTTAAAGAGAAAATGTGGCGTGAGAAAGATTTAGAGGTTAAAAGAAAATTAAGATACTATAAAGAGGTCGTTAACCCTAATCTAGAATATAAGAAGTATCTTTCAGTTTTACTATTTCAACGAATAAAATTAATATAGCTAAGATAAGAATAAACTCTCATGAGCTCCATAGCAAAACAAAGCATTGGTCAATTCCTAAAACGCCATGGGCAGAAAGGATTTGCCATCTTTGTGAGTCTATGAGCGTTAAGGATGAAAATCACTTTATCTTAGAGTGCCCTGCTTACACCCACATTCGATCTCAATTTCATAATATTTGTTACAATACAAACATTTCTAACCTCCTAACTTGCGCAAACTATAGTGAACTAGGAAAGCTTATCTTTAAGCTTTTTTAGTAAAAGAATAAAATTTTAAAGCAAACCAAATACTTTCCTTCTTTTTTCTTAAGATCAGATAAACCAAAGTTTGATCTCAAAGAATATTAATCATCATTATTATCATCATCATCCAAGTCATTATCATCATCATCATCCAAGTGTCAAAATATTTAAAAATAATAAATTTGTTTTTTAGTAAAAATGAAATTTGAAAAATAAAAATTATGTCAAAATAGTTATGTAAGGCTTAAGTGGACTTTATGTATTCTTTGAAGATATGGATAATCTCTAATAATGTGGAGTTACGTAAAACATATGGCTTTTAGTTTTGTCGGTTGGTTTCATAATCAACATCAACGGATTAATGTAAAATATTATTCGTGCAATAATGTAAAAGATAGATACGAATTTACTAGTGTATGGTTGGATAATAAAAAAATAATAAAATTTTG
The DNA here is from genome assembly GCA_027924585.1 of Larix kaempferi. Lineage (NCBI taxonomy): Eukaryota > Viridiplantae > Streptophyta > Pinopsida > Pinales > Pinaceae > Larix > Larix kaempferi. The sequence goes on from BSBM01000887.1 coordinate 24,634,733, forward strand.
AAATTACACATTCAGACCGTTGAATTTATAACGTTAAGAATCGAAAAATCCATTGTTGCCTAATTTAATCATTAAATTATTCGCTCACAATTTATACGCATCTCCTCGCTTCATTGGACGCACCGTCAGGGAAACTTTGACATCCCATCGATGTATTTAATATCCAAAAGTTTGCGTACACAAAATTTTCCATGGGTCGCTTTTGTGTACTTTTAACAATCCATGACTTTCTTAATTTATTCAATCTTTGTCGTTCAATTTGATTTTGTAGAAGATAAGGAGCACATGGTTTTTAGATAATGTTAGTTTATTGATGAATTTTGGAATTTTTTTAGTTTATTTGTCTTTAAAAATGTATATATTTAAAAATAATAATAATATGCATGTACTATTTTGGTTTCGAAATCATATTATTAAAAATAAATTTTGGAATTTTTTAGTTTATGTTTATGTGTTTTTTAAGGTGGATTATGATTATGTAGAAAATAAGAAACATATTTTTTATTATATATATATTCTTTTATTTTATTGATTTATAAATATTTTAATTTAAATATTCATGTGAAATAGATTTTTCATTATTCAACTTTCATCCAAAAATTTCAAATAAAATTTATCATTATTTTTATAATTTATAAATAATCATAAATTGAAATAAAATCTTAAATAATACATGTGAAGAAATTTAAATTAAAATATATTGTAATTGATAAACTTAAAACAAAAAAATATTCAAGGAATCAATATAATGGTGCATTTTTAATGTTCAAATTATTGGTACATCCTTTACAAGTGGTAATTCGAGAAGTTAATATAATGAAATCCTATTAAAAACAAAGTATTGTTACAATCTTTAGAGTGATATTGGATGAAACTAATGACAAAAGCATAGTATGGGCCTATTTTTATGGAGTTTCCAAGGGGAAACTCAAATCATTGGAGCTAGTGGGATTTTACACAACATTGAAACTCATTTTATTAGTTATAAAGCAAGGATTGATTGATCACGGATCAAACAATTTACTAGAGTTGTGAACCTTACAACTAACTTTTGTCTTAGGAGTTGAATAGGATCAATCTTCTCTATAGATTTTTGGTGATTGTTTGTTGGTAATCAAATGGATAAAGGAGGAGTATATGCTGAGAAATTTCAATCTAATAATAGTTGTTGTTGGATGTGACGATCACCTTGGAAAATACTTTCAATAGTTTAACCATCTCTCACATCTTTAGAGAGTAGAACCAAGAAGCAAGTTCTCTGTCCAAAGGGGTTCCTTGAGGGGATTGGTTTATTTTGGATATTAGGATTGTTATGAGATAGGAATTTCAACATGCTTCATTTCAATCACCCCGGATGCGGGCGCCACCAAAGCTCAAGGGGACCACGTGCAGGACACGAGGAGAGCACATGGGGGAGGAACCTCGGCCTAGGTGCCTAAAACGTGGCATGTGTGCCCCATGCATTTAAACACCTACTCGCCTCTCCCACCTGTGGATTAATGGCCCCGTCCTGACCCTTGGCTCACACGTCCCTTCATCGGCTAGCTGGATGCAACCCTGGTACATCTCACCCTCACCTCGTCCCTCTGCGCATTCAATTCGTCCCTCACTTCGACTCTCTGCACCATCATTTCGGCTCTCTGCAATTTATTATGGCTTGTGCGAACCTGGAACACTACTCCATAAATGGGCCTGCGGGTACCCATGACTGCATTCTGCTAGTTCCTCCTCGGCATTGGTTATGCTTTGCGCATCCTCGTTCTCAATTGTGGATTTAGCTGTGGGTTTACACTGTGCTCTCTACCATGACCAAGCAGCGCGACACTTCTCATCGGGGTAGTGGGAACCGAGGAAAATCTCAATGCCCTCCTGTCACCGACGATGGTTACGATATTGGAATCTCCTTCATTGTCCATAATTTTATCGATGAGTGGGAAGGAAAGCTAGTGGCGGACCACCTGGCTTCAGGAAACAACGGAGGAAACATCAACCATTACTGGATTATAAAAAATATGCTCGGCAAGCTCATGGATGACATACTCGGCAACTGGGGCTCAACAAGAAATCAGGTGCTAGCCACCAGAGCCAAACTCATAGAATTGGACGAATGCTTGGACAACCTGGATGCCACATTCTCATGGAACCAGCTTGCTCTCGAGGGTCGAGGTCTGTCCATGGAAGACACTGGAGGTAGGGGTGCTGGAGGTGGTTTCTTCGGCGTCCTGAACATCAGTGGTGCGCCCTCGAAAGGGCCTGTAGCTACTGCAACTGTTGCTCCTCCAGATCCGTTCCTGGTTACTCCAGCTCCTGCTCCGCCCGCAATTCCTCCTGCACCATTCCCGGTCCCTTCCACCATTGGTTCTCCGCCCAGCAAGAAGATCTGCAGCCATGCAGAACCTGACCTTCTTGTTGCTCGTAAAACAGAACCACTCCCTATGAAGCTGCCTGAGGATGATTTTCTAGGTGGGTGCCCCATCCTGGAGGAATTCCCTCTAAAATAATTTCTTCTATGTCTACTAGGAAGACCGATGAGAAGACTAGGTCTCTTTGCTCCTTTCAATTTTTTTGTTATAGTTGTTTCAAGTTTTTTTTGTATGGTTTAGTCTTCCACAATACTCAGTATGCTCAGACTGTTTTTTGTTCTCGGCCATGCCATAGGAGGCAGTTTTTTTGTATGGCTCACAAGACATTCTGTAATAGTCTTGCTAGTTCTGTTTTTTCTATTAGACTTGGATGGTTCCATTATCCTAGGCTGCCTCAAAGGCCTTCTTGCTATGTAATTTTCTCCTTTTTTACTCTTAATTAAATATACTATGCAGACTTACAAAAAAAAACATGCTTCATTTCAATAGTTTCTAGTTCAGTTTGTTGGTTGTGGAGCTTGATCTTCTAGTCTCATAGATGATGTTGTTTCAGCTGTGTTTGTACCCCAGGTTTGGTTATGATCCTAGCACGCGCAACGGGGGGTCTGGGGGGGTTCGAGGGCAACCCCCCCCGAAAGAAATTTTTGTTATGGGTTTTTTTTTGGCCAACAGATTACGGGCCCATGGTTTTGGGTAGGCCATGGTATTTTCCCATGGCATTTCCCCTTTAAAAGGAAGACATTGTAATACGACTGTGTAATGTATTGTAGCATTGTAAAGATCTCTGAGATTGTGTATCAGAGACTAAGAGAGAGTGAAGAGGAAGTTGCAGCGGATGTGCTGCGGGTTGTATCCCTTCATTTGCTAGATGGTATAATAATAAGGACTGGCAATTTCTGTGTGGACGTAGCCCATCTTGGGTGAACCACGTTATATTGTGTGTCTCTCTTGTAATGTGTTTGTGTAATTTATATTTGCATCTTGTTTAATGTTATTGCTCTGCGATCCTGCTTTTCTAACACATTTTATGTTTTATATATGATTTATCTTAATATAGTGTATTGGAAATTTTCTTTCCTAATGGGTGGTTTCACTTTGATTAAGTATTAAAGTGGTATTTTAATCTACAACCAAGTTTTATGGTGCTATGTAGAGAGATATGTTTTTTATTTATGGAACATTATTTCCTTTTCTTCTAAGTTTAACGAATCAATATAGTTATTAAATGCTTTTAAGCATTTTTATGATGTTTAAAATTACATTTTTTCTAGATTTTTTTTAAAAGATTGGTATTGTCAACCATGGTGAATATATATATTCTATAAGGGATGTTAATGTTTATATGTTTAAATAGAAAAATGTCAATCATAATTTATAGAAAATGAAAAGTATTTATTTATTTTTTTAATAGAAATGGACTTTTTTATATTAAAAAGAAGATATGGTCGAATCCTTCATTCTGGAGATACAAAACAATTTTGAAACTAAAAGTTTATCTTCTAGTTCTTTCCTCCTCCTGTCATAACCTTGGGAGGAGAACACTATGCTCTTTCTCTTACAAAAGTACTTTCTTTCAAATGCTTTAGAGCTAACATAAACTCTTACATATTGATTGCAAAGCAATAACACAAATAATATATTATTAAAATGTTTTGTGATTTCGACTTCTTGTCACCTTTGGTTGCGCGTATGGAGCAGATTTCTTCTTATTTGCTATTGTTGTCCAAGCTTCCTTCAAATCTAATGTGGCCTTGGTTAGGGCTACCATTTCCTTTCTGAATTCCTTTAGGGGTTCCTAAATGATATTCATCCTCCTTGAGTATTAATTCATCTTCTTTTGCTTGGCCATCCCATCTGTCCTTATGCTTGAGTTGAGGGTCTTCCATAGAAGAGGGTAAAGTTGTTTCTAAGTTGTTTCTTCCTTTATGGAGGGAGAATCCAAGTCCCATGGCATGGATTTTCCTTATAATGGAGGAGAAGCACTTTTTTTTCCCACATCTTACGAGGGGGATTACTAAATTTTCCCTTAGGATAAGATTCTTTAGGGAAATCCTAACAATGGATCATAATTATTGATACACTGGTGCTCCTCCTTTGTGTCAATCCTCTAAGTGGGTTTTTGTTGAAACCTCCTAGATCTTCTACTCTTCAAAGTTTTCAGATAGTGTTTTTCCAAATGCCCAATTTCAAAGCAAGTCTGTAACGCCCATCCTAGTAATGGGTGTCAGTAATCTCAACTTAAGAACAATAATTGAAATAAAATTTAACTAACAACAACTAAGCATTCAAAGCCATGCATGCAAACTAACTATATAATTTTATATTTCTATATTTTATTTTTGTGCATATTTATTTTACTTAATAAATTAAAAGCAAATGTAACACATATGTAATTTTTACAACATGTCCATATCATTTTAATTATGCAATAATAATCCCATTTGATTGAGTAAGAAACAATAGAATACCTTAATGTCTAGTCAAGTTAGCAATCATGTAGTAGCAAGCCAATCCTTAGTACATCTAAGTAGTCCAAATAGTACAACCAAATATAAGTGTTGAACCATGCCCATACTTGGATTAATCCTCCTAGTCAACTAGCAGATAAGCTACTAGTTCTAGGAAACCTATGGAGTTTCCTAGTCCTCCATGCCCACAACTCTAATAACCACAACAAGATCCTCCTAGTCTCCCATTGTAAAGTATCCAAATTCAATTTTATTTTCCCAAGTGTTTTTCCCTTCCAATTTATTTTCTTTCCCCCAAGAAAATTCCAACAATCCCTACTTCATCCATCCAACTCTCTTTTTATGCCCCCTTATCCACCGCCTTCCTCCCTTCTCGAGAAGGGCCCTAGGAAGGTCAAAATATAATAAAATAATCATAATATCTCACCTAGACCTCTTTAATAATCTCACAAACTCCCCCCTAACAAGGAAAGTATATTACCTTAGAGTCTACCTAGTTCTTGTAAATCTAAATATTATTAAATAATAAAATATCTCAATGTGTTTATTATTTAATTATTCCACTACCACTCACATCATTAATTGTTTGGAAAGCATTGATTGGTCCATCTATAATAGGATGTGAAATCAATGGTTATGCATATTAATTAGAATAACTAATGTAATGAGATAGCAAATTTAAGCGTAATTAATAATGAGAATTAAATGGATGCAATTAATAGATTACAATTTAAATGATTAATACAAACTAACGTAAATGAGCCTAATACTAAGGAATCTAACTAATGTAATGTAAATTTAAATAACAAGAAGTTAATACTATAATTAATATCATATCTCAATCGTATTACAACCATCAACCACTAGACATGATAACACAACAATCATCAATCTGTATGTAGATTTGCATCGTAACTAATACTAACGTACATGCACAAGGCCTGTATCATGGCCAATATACATAGCTTGCGCATGCACTATAGGCAACCATCATCACCTCTAATGCATAGTTAATCCTAGTTGATAAGACAATAATGACCACATGTGAAAGACAAGGTAATGACACAAGCAAGACAACAATCCGATACCAACAATATTTAGTAGTTTTATTAACTAAGTCACAACAATTCAATTCTATTCAACATTATACTTAGATTTACCTTAATGAATTAACCCATGATTTACAAGTGAAGGGAACCAAGTACAACTAAATTGGCGTCTCAAATCCCAAACCAATATATTACTAATCTAATCATCCTTCCTTCCCAACCTGCTTCCACACACATAGTTTACTAATTCAAGCTGAGTCCAATAGATAATAAGCAAGAATTACAATATAGGTCTAAATGGTGTTTAATGGTCCCAACAAAATGTGGGGCATTACATACACCCACCCTTTGGGAAACTTTGTCCCAAAGTTATAGTAAAAAATGTGAGGGATAATCATGACACATGGTCTTTGTGTCCTCCCAAGAAGCATATCTTGGTCTATACTTGTCCCAATGGACCTTAAATTGGTCCACCAAGAAGTGCCTGAGCTGTCAGACCCTATGGTCCAATATGCATAATGGTTCGACTAGGTAGGCTCCCTCTTCTGAAACCTACAATTCCTCCCAATTTAGTTTATGATATTTATTGACAAGATAATGATGTAATACAGATACATGGAAAACATCGTGATTTTTATGCAAATAGGGGAGGTTAGCACTAAGGGATATGCAATGGGTCCAACTCTTTCTAGGGTTTCAAATGGCCCTATAAATCGAGGTGACAACTTTGTCCCTTTTACAAACTAGATAGTATTCTTATTAGGTCAAATATGAATACAAAACCCATCTCCAATATTATAACTTCGATCAATTCTATGAGCATCAACATAACTTGTATGCCTATCATGTGCTTCCTTTAATTGTTTCCTAATCAGAATTACCTTCTCTTCCATTTATTAAACCAATTATTCTCCTATGATTACTTAGTATTCTAACCTCCCCCAACTCAATGGTGTCCTCCATAACCTCCCTTATAAATCCTAATAAGGTGGCATTCCAGTAGAACTATGGTAAATGTTATAATTGTTATTGTAAGATCAAACTCCACCAAAGGTAAGTACTTTTCCCAATGGGCATGTTGATCCATAAAATAATTTCTAAGCATGCATTCCATTACCTAATTAAGTCTCTTTGTTTTCCCATATGTTTCTGGATGATATGCTCAACTTAGGTTTAACTAAGTCCCCGGCGTTGATTGCAAGCTTTTCCAAAACTTGGAAGTAAACTTATAGTCTCCATCTAAGATGATGTTTTTAGGAAATCCATTAGGGAAAATTATCTCATTTATAAATACCTTTGTTACATATGCAACGTCATATGTTTCCCTTACTAGAATAAAATGGGTACTTTTGGTTAGTTTATCAACTACCACCAAAATGGAATTATGCCTTAGAGATGTGAGGGGAAATCTTACAACAAAATCCATTTAAATAACCTCCCAATTAGACATAGGAATGTCATGAGGTTGCAAGAGACCATTTGGGTGGTGGTGATCAACCTTTACTTGCTGGCATTCAAGGCACTTAGCAACGAATTTCACTATGCCATGCTTCATGCCTTCCCAAAAGAAGAGCTTCTTCATGTCTGCATACATATTCTTCATGTCACATACCCCAATTTTATTAAAATAATGTAATTATTTTTAATATTCCTGAGAACATTATGTTAAATTTAATGCTAAGTAGAAATGGATGACTCAGCAGAGTCTCCAGAAATGGAATGTAAATTCTGAATAATTATTATTAATAAATAAATTATGGAGACAACAGCATGGGAGAGCTGTTAAAAGAGGTTACTGGTCTAACTGGTGGTTGGAATTAGGTGGAAGGACAAAAGACAAGTGGCAGCATCCTCAAACACTTCCTGAGTTGCAGGTGGCAACTTCCCTACATTTTGGGGTCATGATTCCCCAAGAAAGTGGAATCTGAGCAGGTGGCTCATTAATGACAGTTAGCCCAACTAAGACCTAGGCAATCTTTTAAATACTACTCAATGAACTGAGCTGGGGGTTCAGCATTTGTTCTAGAGGGAGAATACATTCAGGTGAATGCTATTCAGGAGTCCCATTGAGGAAGTGGGAGAACAGTAAGGAAGTGTTTTGAAGCAGGAAGTTGCAGTAACTTGGTTCCAGTATAGCTGTTTTGGCTGAGGGAATTATTGGCCGTACTTAGATTCCAGCCAGTTAGACCAGAGCAAGCTCGGGGGTCCTGAGAAGTGCTGTTTGGGCACTCTCCAGGAATTGGTAGGGAGGAACAGCCTCCCATTGCTATTATTGTCTACCATAGCTACAGGTTCTGTCACTCTTCCTGTGGTTGGTTTAAATTATTTTCCTATGAGATAGACTAGTACAACTATGTTTGATTGTGTTCAACTTCAGTAAATCATTCGCTGTACTTTCCTTTGGTATAAATTTCAAAATGCAGATGTTTTAGAGGTTTTCCTATTTTTATTTAATTAGAGTATTTATCTTATACATAACCTATTTGTTACAGCTACAGTTAACAAATACCATGTTTATGCATACTCTAGAATTCCTGTTAATAGTAAATAATAAACAAGATATGTTAAACAGTAGGTATTCCAGATTATAGCTATCAAACAATCATAAGAACAAATCTAGACAAATCTTAGTTTTACTTTGAGATATTTTCCTATTAGAGTAATCTATCTGTATTTATAAGTATTACATATTATAGTCAACTTTAAGTTACAGGTCACTTTTATATCAAGTTAATAGATAAACAAAAACTCATCGTAATATATATTTATACTCAGAACATGTTGACAGCTAGTGATTATCTAAAGAGGTGATTGTAACAATACTTCATTGTTACCAGCTTCCACATAATCTTAAACATTTACACAGTAGTCAAATACAAACACTAGCAACTGTAGAGTATTATTTCCTTTCTACCTAGTATTCGAATACAGTAGTCATGTTTATTATAATAAAATTAACCGAGTTGTTTAAAACAACAACAAACATATTAATACAACAGAGAAACTGTCGACGAACGCAGTCATCATTGGATGTTACAATCCATCTTAAATTATACACAGTAATAATAGTTATTCAGTATAAATGTCTCCCTTGGAGTTTTCTCAAAAACCTACACGGCCGTAGCCTTACACTATCCCTTCGACAGACTGAAAAACAAATGAAAGGACTGCCTTAAATGGCAGCCATAACTTACAGCATCCTTATACTTAGTTCTAAGTATATATTATTCTATCCACGGTTTCATTTAACAACCATACAAAAATCAAAATAAATATTATTATAATTCATTTCCAGTCGCTATCAAGTTAACAAATTCCATATATATTGTGGAACACAAAACAGAACCTCAACTCGCATGATTTAACCCTATACTATTCAACTATTACAGACACAGTCGAGAAAACATCCACTATCGTTATTCAATACTACAAATCGAAGAAAAACGCAGAGAAATAATTATAAGGTTACATCATAACAGAGTTATCACCCATTGCAGGTATCGCAGAACCTAGTTATCTTTACAATCAAACACATTCTAAATATTTTAACAAAACACGAAAATGAAACACGGCCGTATCAGGCCCAGTAATATATTAAATATAAATCTTATACAGCGAGATTTGAACCCTATGCTTAGCCATTATCGGAACCATAACCAAAAACCCTGGCCTCATACAGTCTTGGCCGTGAATGGCTCTCCTTACACATAGCAGGGCTTCAACCCCTTTTTAATTCAACAAAACAATTATATACAGATGACTGCACCCATGAACATCCAAACGATAATGACCTCACTACACAGGAGTTATCCTCCAATACTCGACCCTAACCACAAAACCAGCAAAGGAAGAGACAGCCGTGGATAACCAGGCTTACCCGGATGAGAGCGTTGGAGATAGAACCCTGTACACCTCCAGAGCCGTGAGGCCTGCACATTCATTGCAAAGAGATGTTAATACACCATCATTGCCGAGAGTTTAAATAATAGGAAATTTACACTTGCTTGCAAAACAGAAACCGTGAAAATAAGGATGTTCATTACCTGAGCAATGTAGCCGTGGATAATCTGGAAGCCACCGGTGGAAGCAGGCACTGAAACCCCAACCCTCGTCGGGTGAAGGAGCAAAGCACACCCTCATAACTTTTCAAATGACAGCTGCGACAGACAACCCTTGCAGACGAAACCCTCACACTGGGATTGAACCAGTCAATAAGCACACCCAAAACCCAAAGATATCAACCCTCTCATAACTTAAAGACAATAGCAAACCCTGTCTCATATTCACACAGCACAAGCGATGGACTGTAATTATCGGGGACTAACAAAGGAGGAAACAACGAGACCATTAAACGAAGAAACAGTAACAGATGATATCACCAGAGCCGAGAACTTAATCTATTGCAGAATGAAACCATGAAATCCAGAACCACAACACTGCAATTCGTTACAGTAACCAACGATGAAATCCAGACATGGAGGGTTTCACCCTTAGGACCCGAGCCCGGAGGCAAAGACAATAACCTGGTAGGGTTTCGAAATAGCTTATATATCGCCAACTGCATGGAGGAGAGTCAACCACGTAGCACCCAAATATATCAACGTAGTATGGGTCGAGACCATATAGTTCCATTGCCATTCAAATCATTATTCATCGATTTCAAAAATCATTGCGTTGATACAAGTCAAACTCCAACGTATGGAATTATAATAAGAAATGCATTCAATCAACAATAGTGTTTGCTTGCAATCGAACCTTCAATAATTCCAAGGTAAGTGCTATGTATAATCCCTACAACGATATAAAGGAGATATATTCAACTTCAACCATAGAATTTCTTAACCTAGTATGATAATTACAACCTTTACACTATAGTAATTATAAAGCTTGCCAATGTATGGGAACAATATGTTTATGGCACAAACATTATATATATATATATTGAAATCAAACCATAGCTTTAAGCCATGAGCATATTATATTCCATGATCATGTAAGCAATAAGATAGTCAACCTTCAAATGTAAATACCTTGTACTTAATACCTTGAAATATTACCAAGTCCATATGACTTTAAAACACAATTGCTATCATATACTCTCATCGTATTTTCTACCTTTACTATTGTTCACAGTAAACAAGTTTGAATAATAACCTCTAGTATTAAGATATTGAAATAGAATTTCATCTACAGGTTCACATCGTGAAGGAAGTTAAAATCAAGGCACAGTCAGGTAACATAAATTAAACTTTAAGGTAGACATTGAACATGCAGTAAAGGTTAATATATTGGAAACAATGCTAGAGGCGCCACCTTTTTCACTTACGATTATTATTACGTGAACAAAACAGTAATCACCAGTATTAAATTGACAACATGTCACATGATGCTAAGTCGCCTTACGCAGATGATAAATTACAATACAAACTTTTATTCCATTGATGGTTACAGCAGTAACATAGCTTAATATTCCTAAAACAAAAATCATCACTGAACAGTGTATTCTATCACAGAACCTGTTGATACTATCTGGATAAGAAATATCATGTCGATCTCTTAAGTTTTAAAATACAGGGAGTAGTGAGTAGTGATGCTCACCAGGTTTAACATACAGTGATCCTTACTTCACTGGTGCACCTGAGAAACAAAAGACGACATATGCATTAGCTCGTAAGCTAAGTAAGCCAGTCAACTACGACTAGCTCTTCCCTTGCGGTTCAAAACAAAACAGTCATTAATTACAATCACCGAAATCAAAGTTTTTAAAAAAAAAAGAGTCTTTAAACAGATTATGTTAGTTATTTAAATTAAAACAATATCAGAAATACTACCTAATTAACATTTATTGTTACGAATAAAAATTTTAAATTTTTCAGAAATAACGGGTTCTGACACTTCACCCCTGGATGTGTATAGTAAAGTGCTCTTTGGGATTCCTTGGGGATAGTGCTTCCAATATCCCCTTCATCAAGGAGATACATCTTCGTTGAAATTGCAACAATCCATGTACCTCTAGGTGATACCATTAAAAATCAGATTATAATCATATCCCATTCTAAATTACTGATGTAACATTTAGATACCAATTATCTCCAAGAAGTTCTAAAAATCCCTCCCTTAAATCGACTTTTAAGGGTAATAAGGAAAAGATCCTCAATCTTCTACTTAGGGAATTAGCCACTACATTTCCTTTTCCCTTGATGTAAGATATCCTAAAGTCTTACTCGCTCATAAATTCACTCCATCACCTTTGTCTGGTGTTTAGATATCTCTACACAAAGAGATACTTCAAGGTTTGGTGATTGGTCTTAATCACAAAGTTGCACCCTAGAAGCCTTAATGCCTCCAAATCTTTAAAGTGCTAGCATTGTTTCCAACTCTAAGTCATGTGCAGGGTAAATCTATTCATGAGTATTTAGTTTCCTTGATGCATACGTTATTACTCCATCCTCTTTCATTAACATAGTTCCCAACCCTTGCTTCGAGGCATCCATGGAAACTGTAAAGTCCTTGTCCATATCAGACACTTGTAAGTCCAGTGCACTAGTTAATAATATCTTAAGCTCAATGAATGTGGTGTCACATTCATTGGTCCACTCATACTTGATTCCTTTGCGTTGCAAAGTAGTGATGGGCTTTGCAATCTTGAAGAACCCTTCCACAAACCTTTGGTTCTACCCAAATAATCCCATCAAGCTTTGTACCATGTGAGCATTCCTTGGCACTGGCCATTCCCTTATGACCTTCACCTTTTTAGGGTCCAATGAAATCCATTCCCTTGAAATAATATGCCCAAGATAATGAATCTCCTTTTGAAAAAAGGAGAACTTGGATAATTTACCGTACAACTGGTAATCATGGAAACACTAATTGCAAGTGCTCCTCATGCTCTTTATCATTCTTAGAATAAATGAGAATATCATCTAAGAAAAATTGTGCAAAGAGATCCAAATACTTATCAAATACTCCATTCATTAGGGTCATTAATATTGGTGGTGCATTGGTCAACTGAAAGGAACCACTATAAATTCGTAGTGCCCAAACCATGTCTAGAAGGAAGTCTTTGGTATATCACCTTCATTAACTCTGAGTTGATGATAGCATGATTGTAGATAGATCTTCAAGAAAACTAGCACCCCTTTCATTTGATCAAAGAGGTCATCAATTTGAGGTATATGGTACTTATTCTTCATTATGGCTTGGTTCAAGTCTCGATAATCAATGCAAAGTCATTGTTGTTGTTAGGGAAAATACCTTATGGCAGGGGATGGGTGCTACCAATGTACATGGGGCTGACAGATAGATATATTAGGGTTTCACACCAATTACTGTAAACAAATGAGATTAGGGTTTGAGAAAGAGTACCTTATTTATGGCGGCTGGTCCTAGCTTTCTCCCGATCTCGACAACAATACACCTGCAAAACCAATAAACCTTCCTCAAAACGATTTGATTATAAACTGTAGCTAGTGTTTTCACCCTAGCTTGTGCAAATGATCACCTACTAAGGAGAAGGGACTCCTTAGTAGCAGTTCAATAAACAGTGAATGAAAGACAATACATTGAAATGGAAATTATTCTAAACATGTACATGAAACATAAGATACAAGAAATAATAAATGGTTTTTCTTTGTATTGAAATTTTACCTCAAGTGTAGAGGTTGGTGAAGTTCTTGCAATGATCCAAGAGGGTTGCTCCAAACTCCAACTTTGCTCCTTCTCTTTCTCCAATGGTGGAAATGGGCCAAAAGGGGCTCTCTCAATGGTGAAAGTAGCTCAAGGGTGAGCTAGGGTTTCAAGAGTGATTTTGGCAGAGTAAGGGTGTGCTTGATTGTGGATATGAAATGAGGGGTCTCCATCACCTATTTATAGGTTTTTGGTGGTGGAGTGCTGGCCCATGGTTTTGGGAACCATATGGTTTAGGTCAGCTGTATAGGGTTTTTTCCTCCTTTTTCCTCCTTTTCCTCATTATTTTATATTTTTTATTCCCTTTTTAGAGGGTTTTTGCTATTTTGGAGGAACTTTGGATATTTTTGGAGGGCAAAGGGGTTTTTTAGCCTTTTTGAGGCTTTTTTGATGGTTTTATGGCCTTTTGGAGGCTTTTTAGGCCTTTTGGAGGCTTTTTAGGGGGATTTTAGGGTTCTGAAGGTAAATATGGTAGGAAATATGGACAAATGAGTCATGTGATGGGTAGATGAGGTAGTGAGCACTTTTTGGGTGTTAACAGATTGCCCCCTGATGTGTGAGGGCAGGAGCTCATCGTATGGTCGATAGACATCATAAGTCTTTTAATGGTTTTCCTGGGGTGTAGAGAAGAGAAGAAACAAACTGGAGCCCGGAACAACGATCCCGAACAAACTGCAAAAACTAAAAGTACATAACCTAAATAATGTATGAGGAATAATCTGATCATATGGACGAGGCGGGCATTCCCATGCTCGTATCAAGATATAGAACAATAATAACAATGGGGTCCAAAATATGGGGACCTGAAATATACATGACCTCAAATAAGGAATGAGGAAGAATCTCAATATATGGACGAGGCGGGCATACCCATGCTCGTATCAAGATACATAAAAATCACTGTGAGGCCCGAAAAGGGGGACCTGTAGGATACATAGAGAACTACTGTGTACATCATAAGGGTCCAGAGGGGACACAAATCTGGGACATACTGCTGGGCTGACCATGTCTGAGCTGAAGAACTGATACACTGGAATAACAACAGTGCTACTGAGTGTGGTACCAAAGGAACTGATGAGCTGCTGGATCATAGTGACAAGGGGTCACACTCTCAATGGTACACTGAACTAGAACGGAACTGAGTACTCAAGGAAGCATATAACTGGATGGATTCCGAATACAATCGCCAACGCAACTCAGACATTCACGGGAACATATAACTGGGCGTTCCGAGGTGACTCACTAATGTGCTAGATTCGACGGAGATCCGGGGTCTTCGACCAATAACTGAAGGGATATAAACCCTGCGCGATTCTCAACGATGTGATCAAAGTGTTGAAGTCGAGCATGTGAGAAACAACCACTTGGAGAGGCACTGATGACTCCTCTCAAAATGGCCCGCAGGCACTCACCACTAATGGTGATGGGTCCAAGGCGCAGGGACCTCTGGTTCTATCCTCTGGAATAGAGGGGTTGTCGTCGACAGAGGGAGACCTGCAACTAGCAAGGCAATGATGTTGCCTTGATAGGAGCACGAGGTGGAGAAACGAAGTGTGAGAGTACTGATGGTAGGACTAACAAACTGTGAGGGATAACTGGGCAAGTAGAGTGGGTGGACTCAAACTTCCTTTGTTCAGAGTATGATGGCGGGGATGATCGGGTAGCATATGAAACTGACGGATGGGAAAGGCATCATAGCTGTAATGGATCAAGGATAGTAACTGGGATGAGGGAGACTCAAGCGGGTGTAAAATGGCAGGAGACTGCAGACTAATCTGAACAAAGGCGACCTAATTGGGGGTGCTGCCGAGATGATCGATCATAGTGCCAGGAGGCACGGGGGGACTTCTTCATGGGTTAAGGAACTAGAAGAAGTGGGTGAAAAAATGGTACTGTCGTGTGGATTTATACGAGACCAGGACAGTTCATGCTCGTGATTGCTTTCAATTTTAAGGAGTCTGAAAGCGATAAGAAGACTCTGAAATAATGGAATGGTACTGTCGTGTGGATTTGTACGAGCCCAAGACAGTTCATGCTCGTGGTTGCTTTCAATTTTAGAGAGTCTGAAAGCGATAAGAAGACTCCAGGGGGTTGCTTTTTCGTGTGTTAGTCTCCAAGGCCCAAAGAAGCATAAAAGGATGCAATGAAGAACTCTTCTAGCCGGTGTGACTAGAGTATTCCTTTTTCGTAAGTAGTCTACCAGGTCCGGAAAAGGGGTAAACTTATACTAGATAGACGCCCTTTCAGGTACTTTAACGAGCATGAAAGGAAGCAAGATTGCTCGGTGATCTTTTCATTGTTTTAGGAGTCAGAAAAGAGCTTAACAGAAACTCCCTAAGTGCCTTTTTCGTAAAGGACTTGTCCGGCCCGAAAAAGGGATAAAATTATACCGAACAAAAGGAATGGCCAGGAAAGGAGGATGTGCTCAATCAAGGAACATTTATGATGACCAAGAACGAGGGTAGGGGGGAACACTGGTGGGCCTCCTTGCGGGGTAATGAATGGGGGCAAAATAACGAAATAGTTGCAGTATGACAGGAGTGAATGGCTCATGTAAAAAAGTGGAACAATCCGATGGCAGCCGATGTGGTGCGCAAACCGAGGCAACAAGGTGTCAGGACGCAATGTGGAAACTGTATCAAGTGAGAGCGAGAAATGATCTCAAGCATCATCACGAGCTCAGAAAAATGAATCCGATGATATAAAAAGTGTCAAAAAATGGATAACGGTCGATGTGGCACGCAAACCGAGGTGACGGGGGGCATTTTGGAAAACGACCCAAAAAATATGGGGGTGAGAGCGAGAAATGATCTCAAGCATCATCACGGGCTCGAAAAATGAATCCGATGATATAAGGTATATCAAAAATGGGCTACGGCCGATGTGGCACGCAAATTGAGGTGGCATGGTGTCATGTCACGATGTCAATAAAGGTTCTGGTGAGAGCGAGAAATGATCTCAAGCATCATCACAAGCACGGAAATATGAATCCGGTGGTGCAAATGGTGCGAAAAACAGAGGTCATAAGGATGTCGGAATGGTCAAAGGAAATAACTAGGTTAAAAAATGGCTATAGATAAAGGTGAGCCCACCAAGCCAAGGATGCAGTGGTGGGGAGAAATGATGACCCACGGGGCCAGAATACTAGGTGTATCGAATCAAATCATATATACAAGTGACATGTGACCTCAAAAATGGTTGAGATCACACATGTGAAAAAGTGAGCAGGGTTAATGACCTGCCCCCATGCTATGTGCATGGGGTTTGTGATTGTGGATCACATATGTGTTGGTTTGAACGATGGGTTCATTGAAATACTGAGATAGATGTGATGGGGAAGGTTCAAAATGGTTGATCATGCCCCCTATCCCAGGGTCGAGGTAATCTATTATGCCCCTTTACTCAGAGGTGTCAATGTGGTGCTGTTTCTGGCGAACGGGGGGTACATCTGGCCATGTGTCAATGTGGTGCTCTATAATAGCGAGGTCAAGACCAGGCATTTCGGTATAGGACCAGGCAAAGACATCACGGAATTCTTGGAAAAGTTTTTTGTATTCTCCAATCTCATGCTCATTGTAGGAGGCTCCTAAGGTAATGATTTCAAGAGCACCAGGTGGGTCAGAGATATCGATATGGATGACGGGTGAGATATTGGCCATGTTACCTTACTCAAAGGCATCAGGAGCAAGAATAGGATCCTTAAACCAGTCGACTTTGGTGGAGAGTAAATCTTTGGACTCAACCGCGAATTGGGTAGCTGTGGTGGAGGAGGAGTCTTCTGGGAGGAAATACAAACGATGGTGCATGTCGTCCCAGGGATAATCTGGGGCAGTGAGAGCCTCTAGAATCTCCTCATCATTGCAGAAGGTTTGGGTTGTCAAATCGGTTGACGAGGGAGTGGTAGTCGAAGAGATCATATAAATAGTATTAATCTCGCCGGAGGGTGATGACACCAGGGGGTGGATCTCCTCAATTGTGGGGGGTGCCGTCTCAAGGTCCAAATTATTCATCTCGTAGAGAGCTGCTCTGTAATACGGGAGATCAAGACAGTGATGTGAGTAGTGCCCGTAAACACAGCATATTGCACAGGGGTGGTTGGTACGCAGTGATTTATCACGAGGCTTGGGGGTTGGGTCGAGTTCGACAACGGGGATGTTGGGTTCATCGTCAAGCATTTGCATGTGTTCCTGTAATGCCAGTAACTGTGGACATTGATGAGTCGGATGGCCTAACTCATCACACAACGAGCATTTGGGAGGAGCACGAAACACGGGGGGGTTTTTGACTATTTTGAGAGGGGGTACAGCAGTGTATGGTTGTGGGCCTCTGCCCCCATTGGGATTGATAAGAGGAGGGGGATTTGTGGAGGACGAAGGGGTAGCGACACTGGGGGGTGGCTTTGTAGTAGTAACAATGGGTTGCACCGGTTGCAGGACGACATCTGGTGTCGGCGGGGGAACGAGAGGCGAAAGGTACCACACGGGTAATCCTAAGGTTAACCCGGGGAGGCTGAGGGTAGCCATAACCGGGGCGCTTACTACTTCCGAGGGAGGGATTAGGAAGGGAATGGTGTGGATGGGTGTAACACCAATTGGACTAGGTACCAGTGGTGGTTTGGGTAATAAGGGCGGCTGATTGGTGGGTGTTTGCGTATTGTGGGACAAGGTGCATAAGTCAGATACTTCGGTCGCGGATGACGGGGGAGGAATGGACTGAAATGTGGAAGTCATCGGCGGATCTGAGTAAATTCCAGGTCCCACGGAGGAAACAAACGAGGTAGTGGCACCACTAACAGGTTGTTCAACCATGGGGAGAACATTTTCGGGTGCAGCAGGGGCATTTGGATCGTAGTAGGTGAGTTGGTCGACCTTGACCACACGTCCGTCGTGGGGGAACATCATGGTACAAAAAACAGATGAGGCAACCGCCCGCATGGCATACATGTAGCTGTGGCCAAGTAAGAGGTTATAATCAAGTTGGGCATTGATGACCTCTATGCCAATGAGAACAGTTTTACCAGCCAGCTGGACGGGGACGTTAGCTAATAGGCATTAGGGTTGAGCCGAACGGCCGTCATAGGCTCGCAACGCAGTGGTGGACTATTGGAGAGTAGGGGATCCCAACTTCTGCCAAACGAATGTGGACATAACGCATGTAGAGGCACCTTCATCGATAATGCACCGATGGATGACAAGATTCCGAACGAAAACAGAAACTTGGAACGCTAAAGTGGAAGGCAGGCGTGGTTCGGATTGGTCCAAATCGAATGCCATCAGTTGTGAATCATTGGGATCAATAGCGCTAATGGCGGAGAGCAAAGTCTTGCGCTGTGAAGGGCAGTTTTTCAAGACTTCCAACGCAGACATGGCTACGGGAGACTGGGCTAAGTCATCTACAATGTTGTAATTTGACGCAGCGCGAGCATTGGGATTATTGTTGATACGACAAAGTGGGAAACAAGGTGCTTTGGGGGCGCCATCGAGTGGAGCCGGAGGTATACGTAACGTCTGATTAGTGGGATGAGCGTTAGTGGGTTTGTCGGCGGGAGGGGCTTCAGAGGTGGAGCCATATTGGTTCCGATGGGTTTGGAGGTTGACATCAGCGGATGACATCATCAACAAGTGGTGAGTACCTGAGTCGAACATGGGTTGATCAGGACCGGCATAAGTGATCTATTGTTGTGGTGGTGTGTTGCCCTGAGGGGGAGCCAATGACTGAGTGTTAACTACGCCTTGAGCTGGTAAGGGGTTTTGCAGGACCAAAGGTGGCTGCTGGGGGGGTGGGGGGTTGGGCGGCGCTTGAGGAGCTGCATGCCCTTGGCGATGGGCATCATCAACCCAGAGTTGTCGAGCTCGCTCCAAGTGTGGACAAGCATGTGTGTAGTGGCCATAGACCCCGCAAATGGAACAAGGATGGTTTGTTCGCAAATTAGGATTTTTGGCCTGCTTGGGTGGCCGATCAGGGTTTTGGTTGGCAGGTGCCGCATTATTGTTGTCTGGGGGATTGGGAGGTTGACCACCTTGGTCTGGAGGAGGGTTGTTCCCACGGTTACGGCCTTTGCCACGGTTTTGCTGGCCCTGTTGGCGCTGGTTGTTTTGGTTTGGCTGCGGATTCTGTTGGGCGTAAACTTGCCCTTGGGCAGTGGGTGGGTTCTGGGGTTGTGCAGGTGCGGGAGCAAGCTGCAGTGGATAATAAGTAGGTGGAGGCTACGCAGGTGCTGAACCTTGTGGGGGTTGCTGATACGTCTGTGGAGCGGGTTGTGGGTTTGCCGCAGGGTCTGCTTGTGGCGGGTAATAAGCAGGTTGGGCTTGGGAGGACACAGGAGCAGAGGCAGCCTGTGGATGGTAATACAACTGAGGTGCGACCGGGGGAGCATAAGTGGGGGACGCATATCCAAAGCACTGAGATGGACATGAGGCTCCGTGAGAATGGTGGTGATGTGTCACGGGAGCATATGAATTGGTTGCTCCGGATTGAGATGTAGCCCACGAAAGATCGGGGCCAGGGCTAGGACGTGCTATGGAAAAGGGTTGGGGATGCGAGGACACACGGCCAATGATGCCGTCTGCGGTGTGGGATGCCCCCGGTGCATCGTGCTGGGAGGAATCCCCGCGAGGGGCGTCAGGTATAATGGTATAGAGGTAACCCGACTGGGCGTATATGAGGTCAATTTGTTGGGCTTTAAGGATGGCCTCTTCTTCAGACTGGGGTTGTTCGGATGCCACATCCTTGGCAATGATAGGAAGGAGGGATTTGAGAAACCAATCTAAGAAGATATGGTCGTCTAACTTGATTTTGCAGAGACTGCGGCGTCGATGCCACTCATGAATGTGGTCAGTGATGTGGGTAGCCGTGTTCTGTCTGCAAGACAGTAGGATCTCAACTCCCGCGTCATAGCAGACAGGTAACTGAAAGAACTGCAGGAAGGTCGAGACAAGGGAAGTAAAGGTGGCATGGGTCCCATGGGGTTTCTCGATGTACCACTTAGATGCAGAGCCAGTGAAGGTGCGCTGTAATAGACGGAGGCGGACAGATTCGTCCACTATGGAGTTGGAGGAACACCATAGATGGAAGGACATAATATGGTTTTGGGGGTCCTCACCTGCCTTTCCCTCAAACTTAGGGATGCCATAGGGGAGTTTGGTGGGCATGTGAGGCCATGCAGGGTCGTGTCTAATGGGATCGTTAGTCAGTCTGGCTAGGTCAGGAAGGTTGAGGCTAGCCATGAGTGGCAAACTAGTAGAAGGATGTGACATACTAGTGGGTGTGACCAAATTGGGGCCAATGCCCCCAAGTAGAGGGGCTGGGTTTGGGATGTTGCACCCAAGTGGAGGGATGAACGTGGTATGGGACAGTCCTGCACCGCCAAGGGTAGTGACTAGTGTGAGTCACTGATGGAGGTGGGACAAGTATTCCAGCTACTGGAATGGATGCAGTGAGTGGAACGGTAGACATGGGCCCCATCGAGGGCATACCCAAAGCAAGTGTGGTAGCTGGTGTGGTGGTGGATGCTCCACCAATGGTCCCTACCAAGAAAGGGGTGGAAGTCACGCCAGCCATGGGGCTGGTGGGTGCAGTGTAAATGGGGTTCTCGGACTCTGCCTCAGAATCGGAGGTAAAATAGGGGGCATCTAGATCAGGCGATGGAGTCCTATGCCGTTGACGAGTGGAGTCAAGTGACAAGGCTCGAGATCTATGATGAGTGGTATCAAGTGATGAAGATCTATGTCTATGACGGGTGGTGTCAAGTGAACCGTGCTGCGGGGGCTCGCCCCGGAGGCGCCGAGAATGTCTCGGGGACTCAATGGTGACAAATGGTGTCAAATATCTGGGGGTTGTGTTGAGTGAAAAACAGCTCAAAAACCCTAATGCAACCGAGTGTGCAGAAGGAGAGCTCAAAAAATATGGCACTCAGGCCAACAACCAACTCAAAACACCTACTGTAACAGCTGTGCTACAATAAGTGGAGTATCAACAGAAATGGTCAGAATACCAACAAGCAGCAGGTTTCCTAAAAAATAAAAATGGTGGAATCGCTAGACCAAAAGGAGGTAAGGGAGCATGCAAACACCTAACTAAATAGTATTCTGACTCAACTAGACATATCCTCTGGAAGGTGATGAAATCCAAGTCAGACAATATGGATAGGAGAGCCAAGTGGCTAAAGATATCCCCCTACCGGGAGGGACACCGGGTAGTCAATCTTAGAAGAAAAGAAACTAAGATACCCCGTTCATGACACATCCAGAAAGGTGAATCTGTCGTTTGGTCCTTTTACCGCAGTACCCCTATACAGGGATACCCCGAGAACTGCGGAAGGTAGCCCTTCGGTTACTGAATGGAGTGCGGTATTCCACTCAGGCCTCCGGAACCAGTCTGGCGACTTCAACCCTCCTAGGGGAGAGGCCCTCTGATAAACTGGTCGTGACCGTGCCAAAAAATACTAGGGGATTTTGGTTTCCTAATGGACAACAGCTATGTTTCAAGTGTAAGCAACCGAGGGGTGTTATTTGGATGCCTATCCCCGCGATCCTACCTAACTACAAAAATTCTTATGTGTTCCCCAAGTGGGGTTAGAATGTTGGTTGAGTTAAGTAGTTTTTTAAGGCTCACTTGAATTAGGTGACAGAGTGTGTGCGTGTGAGGTGATGAACCCAAATAAAAGTGCCACAAGGGGGGCAACTTTCTAACTAACAATAACAAGATAGAATCTAAACTTTAACATGCAAAATTTTCTCTTTTTTCAAAATTTGTTTAAAAAACGATTCTGTAAATGGAACAGAAATAAAACTGCAGAAAAGGTTGTAGGGAAGTATGGTTGCAGGTAGGACAGATGGCTGTGCAGGTGCAGAAAATAGTGCAGCAAAGTGCTGGGTTCAAAACAGGTAAAAAAGTGCAGAGATCAGACCGCGGGTTTGTGGCAGTTCTGGGTGGTCGGACCGCGGGAAATAACTCAACAGTCACGGACAGGTTGTGGGTTTATGGCCGAAAGATGCAGTCGGACCGCGGGAAAAAGGTCGAAAGCCGCAGGGGGGTTGCAGGAAAATGGCTGAAAGCCGCAGGAAAAAGGCCAACAGATGCAGTTGGGTTGCAGCAAAAGGGCTGAAAGCCGCAGTCGGGATGCGGGAAAAGGGCCGACAGACGCAGTCTGGTTGCAGGAAAAGGGCTGAAAGCCGCGGTCGGGACGCGGAAAAAAGGCCAGCAGATGCAGGCGGGTTGCAGAAAAAGGGCTGAAAGCCGCGGTCGGGACGCCGAAAAATTTGTAACAGCCGCAATCGGATCGCAACAAACAGGTTGATTAGCCACGGTCGGATCGCAGGTAACAGACTTGAATCCGCCGGCAGAACGCCGGAAACAGTCTGAGAGCTGCGGTCGGGTCGCAGGTAAAGGCCTGAAAGACGCGGTCGGAACGCAACTGCAGGGATAAAAGACGTGGCCGAAAGGGACAACCGAGAGGAAAATATTTAAAAACTATAACCAGAAATTCATCCCCAGCGGAGTCGCCAAAACTGTAGCTAGGGTTTTCACCCTAGCTTGTGCAAATGATCACCTACTAAGGAGAAGGGACTCCTTAGTAGCAGTTCAATAAACAGTGAATGAAAGACAATACATTGCAATGGAAATTATTCTAAACATGTACATGAAACATAAGAGACAAGAAATAATAAATGGTTTTTCTTTGTATTGAAATTTTACCTCAAGTGTTGAGGTTGGTGAAGTTCTTGCAATGATCCAAGAGGGTTGCTCCAAACTCCAACTTTGCTCCTTTTCTTTCTCCAATGGTGGAAATGGGCCAAAAGGGGCTCTCTCAATGGTGAAAGTAGCTCAAGGGTGAGCTAGGGTTTCAAGAGTGATTTTGGCAGAGTAAGGGTATGCTTGATTGTGGATATGAAATGAGGGGTTTCCATCACCTATTTATAGGTTTTTGGTGGTGGAGTGCTGGCCCATGGTTTTGGGAACCATATGGTTTAGGTCAGCTGTATAGGGTTTTTTCCTCCTTTTTCCTCATTTTCCTCATTATTTTATATTTTTTATTCCCTTTTTAGAGGGTTTTTGCTATTTTGGAGGAACTTTGGATATTTTTGGAGGGAAAAGGGGTTTTTTAGCCTTTTTGAGGCTTTTTTGATGGTTTTATGGCCTTTTGGAGGCTTTTTAGAGGGATTTTAGGGTTCTGAAGGTAAATATGGTAGGAAATATGGACAAATGAGTCATGTGATGGGTAGATGAGGTAGTGAGCACTTTTTGGGTGTTAACATAAACATATAATGATATTGACAAGACAATATAACATTAGTTATAATCAAACATCCAATGAAATTAAAACTTAATTGGGATGGGAAGAATATCTCGATCTTTATTCTCAAAGAAATGCAGCAAAATACAACTGGTATACCTGATCTTGCTTCAAGCACTTCTGCAACCAAGTTCTGGGCTCCTGCTCCTCTCTTGACTTGAAATTCTTTTAACATAACAATAGCTTTCTCTCCAAATTGGCCTCTTCCTCATGGATTCCCCTTGTATTTATGGCCAAGGAAGGAAGTTAGATTCATGAGGCAGTTGAATTGGGAAGTTGGGGGAGTTATGATACCAAAATCAACTAATCCCAATTCGTATTCTTAATATATTTTTCAATTTCATCTTAACATACCCGCGAGTATGGCACTAGGGAACTTGCACATGGTGCGTAGCTAGTGCTCTTAGCAACTCGCGATTACAAATTTTAAGTAATGTGCGCGGGTTGTCAATATTGGAACCCGCGCATGATGCGCTAGATGCCAACTATTAGAGTCACGACTTTCCAATAAAATATGCAGAAAAAATATAGTTTTCAACTGAAGATGTGAGATATCAGCATCAAATCATCTAAGGGTAATCTATATCTTCCATCCACAGTGTCCTTTTGTGTGATCGATAGGGCAATGTGATCACGGACGGAGAAGTGCTGATTTAACCTATAACAATAGTAAACAATCCTTCTTATTGAAAAATATTACATGTGCACCCTGTTACCGGACAATCTATCGAAAGCGGACTTAAGGCATGATCTCCCTAGTTCGATGTGAATCTAGAACAAATCAGACATAACACAAATCTACCTTCCTAGATCAAATTAGAGATTAAGTGATGTAAACATCTTACCTTTCAGATCTATAGATCTCTTTCTCCTTTGTCGCTCCAGGATCCACATTCGTCAGATCCGTAGCTGCAAGACCTATCAGAACATGCAAGAGACAAACAAGCAGTAATAGTACATCTACACAATAACTGATCTAAATAAATGATTAAGGAAGTAAAATATAAATATCAATGAACAACAAGACATTTGTGGAAATAGTTTTGTATTATTGTATAAAAGTGGGAATTTCATAGAAAAAGAATGTTACAACCTAAGCCTCAACGTTGCAACCTTCCATCTAACAATCCATGCCAAGCCTCCAAAGAATGATGCCTCCCAAAGGATGATAGGGACCACCTAGAAATCCACTAGCATAAGAGTACTATAGACCTTCCCTCTCCCTCAATGAAGAGGAGGGTTGTATTTATAAGGCTAAAGGGGATAGAGTAGGTTGAGGATTAGGGGGAGAGGTATAAGGGATCCTCCCATTAGGTTAGGAACCGAAATGCCACCTCACCTAGAAGTTAGGGATGACCCTCCACCTCAACAAGATTCGAGAAGGGCGTAGAAACTTCGAGTTTTCTCCTATAAACACCATCGACGCACCTTGAATGAAGAGACAGAGCGCCACTGAGAGCTAGCGCACCTTGCATGAAGGGAAAGAGCACCGGTGGTGCACCTTGTCAGTTTGCAAAGTGTGCCGGCACACCTTGTCTGAAGGGAAAGAGCGTTGGTGTACTTAAAGAAGGAAAAACCTAGGGAGAACCCCAAACTCAATGCACTTTAGCTAAGGTAACTTCAGGGATTAGGCACAAAGTTGACACATGGCTCATGGTGACAAGATTTTGGTGTAATAGGATGCCCCCCAAAGCATGAAGCTGGTAAAATAAGACAGATGAAATGCTTTGAAAAGTGAAGAAATCAAAGGCAAGGATGTTGGTTGGAATATGTTGTTGCGATACAACTGACTTTGAGATACTAATCTCACATGACTCACAACATGGCTGCCAACCAATACATTGCAGATCCATGGTAGTAAAGACCGATTGAACACAATCATGTCTACTAGACACAATCGTAGATCCATGATGAGATGATAAAACAACCACGACCAATACAAAGTGGATCTGTGTAATATGACTCAAACAATCTCCATCGCAACCCTGGTAAGACATGATTTCCCAGGGTCTTCAAGCTGAACCCGCAATAATACGAATCTACCCATGTGATTACAAATGTATTGATGTCGAACATGGTAGAAATCGCTTGATTACCGGTCATTGATGTATACCGTTAACAAGCGCGAGGAAAATCACCATTAATGTCGATGATCCCCAAGGTATCATAGTACATGTCACCAAGCGTGAAGAAATGAGTTAGAGTTGAACGCTTGATGAAATCTTTCAATCAAGAGTCAATGATGTAAACTCATGGTGAAAGCGAGGTAACCTGCCATTGAGGCATGCAGGCCCAAGGTACTTGGTTGGTTTCTAGATTCAAACCTCGGATGATGTGTTGAAGTTGACAACGGTGAATCCGTCGAAGGAGGGCCATGATGAATCCTCCATCATCGACACGAAACTTGATAACAGATGTTTGGAGTATATCGGACGGTAGAGTAATGTGCAAGACTGACTCAAATTAGACCGACGTGATGGAAGGTGTACTGACTGTAGATGATGAGCAATGAACATCTCTTGAACATGGGCATGGCATGAATTGGAAGTATTGACATGATGAGAATGACACCAACCCCCAATGCCACTGATAGTGGAAACATTCTTTGGACGACCCAAAGGAGTGACACGACTCGAGAAACTAGTATGACTCGAGGAAAAACGGATTACCCAAGTACTGAATGCAAATGCAAATGAGTTCCATGTTCAAGAGCGATGACGTACTTCCGAAAATAAAGTGTAATACAAAATATTCCCTTTTTCCCCATCATGACTGATGAGTTCCTCATGTGTTTCTTAACGAGCTTGAGGAGGGTAACCATATGCTCGGTATAGCTCATCCCATGGATGAGTCCAATCCCAAATGTTTTTCGAACCTGGGATAGGAGGGGTTCATCCCATGACGGGCCCTTCAATGTTGAATTTTAATGAGTCCATAGAACTTAAACTCGGCATCATTTCATATTTAGAGAGTCTGAAAAGAACTAAAGAAGACTCCAAAGGTCCTTTTTCGAAAGGTTAGCCTCTTCGCCCGGAAAAGGGTAAAACAATGCGAGAGATGACTCTTCTAGTCATGATTGGATGGAGTGCTCATTTTTCGTAAATAGAACCTCCTGGTCCGAAAAAGGGGTAAACTATCACCAGAAGGACGATCATTCAAATTCTTTTACAAGCGTGAAAGAATCAAGTTTGCTTGGAGATCTTTTCCTATTTAAGGAGTCTGAAAAAAGCTTAAAAAGGACTCCATGAACAACTTTGTCATGGTTGGTGACCGAGTACGACAAAGGAAAAAGTAAACTCGTCACAGTTCCTTTTCCGTAAGTAGTCTAGCGAGGTCGGATAAAGTGATAAGCCTATACTCGTTAGACACACCATTTTACTCAACTTTTTAACGAGCACGACAATGGTATCAAAAGCACTCAGAACCTTTTTCATGTTTGAAACAAAGCACAAAAAAGTAAAAACTAAGCTCAAACCACTTTTCATGTTTCAACCAGAGCACGAAAAAAGTGAAAAGTAAGCTCAAAACCATCTTACTATTTTTAACGAGCTCGAAGACAGGTGAAAAGAATGCTCATGATGTCTGCTCCATTTTCTAATGAGCTTGTAACAAAAAATGACCTATGCTCAGGATTATTTTCATGGTTTAGCGAGCTCGAAACCCAAAAGAAAGTATGCTCGAAAATATTCCCATTGGTGGATTATTTCCCATCATGATATCTAAAGGTTGGTACATGCCCCCAACATGATTGCTAGAAGTAAGTGACTTAACTCCAACATGGTGTGGAGAGGCGATCGAGTTAATTTCAACATAATCTTCAGAGGTTGAAAACATGCCCCCCAAGCTTCATTTTATTCTCCTAATCTACATCTTTACTCGATTAAACTTCTGGTTACTAATATGAATATGTTCACCAAAGACGAACGAAGATTAAACTGACATAGGAGGATGAAAAGAAGGTTTAGATACTAAGTCTATGGGAAGACTCCACTCAATGAAAAGGATATGTTTCATTTTTTAACGAGCTTGACACAGGAATAGAACTCTGCTCATGGGGTACTGTTTCATTTTTTAACGAGCTTGACACAGAAAGGGAACTATGCTCATGGGAACCTATTTCATTTTTTAACGAGCTTGACATAGAAAGGGAACTATGCTCATGGGAACCTATTTCATTTTTTAACGAGCTTGACATAGAAAGGGAACTATGCTCATGACCTGTTTCATTTTTGAAAGAGCTTGACATGGAAAGGGAACTATGCTCATAACTAAGACTTGGTTTCATTTTTATGCAAGCTTGAAACCAAAGGTAAACTATGCTAGGGATTGGTTCCTACCCAACATAATGTCTAGAGGTTGGTAGTGTGCCCCCAGCATGATTGATGATGGTACGACATGCCCCCCAAGCTTCATTTCATCGAAAAATGCTCCTTCCTAACCCAACTACAAACCTGGATACTAATATGAAAATGTTCACGAGAGGGGGTAACGAGAATCAAATGAAATGAAGGTTCAAGTTCGAACTCTAGCGAGAGACTCGAACTAACGGGAGGAAGATCTATTTCATTTTTAAACAAGCTTGAAACCAGAAGGGAAAATCTGCTTGAAGATCATCCCTACCCAACATGATGTCCAGAGGTTGGTAGGGTGCCCCCCAGCATAATAAGCTAGGGGAACAACTCCAGCATGATGCCCAGAGGCTAGAGACCTACCCCCCATCACAAGGGAGAGGAAACCACTAAAATATGCAGAACATTCAGGGAAGTAATATGACTATGAGTCATATGATGAGTGGGTGTTACGAAGGAAAGCTGATCGATGGTCATAATTCTCCCATCATGGGGAAAATACATCACCCGAAAGAGTGAGGACACTACAGCTTTCATAGCGTAGACATAATCACGTCTAAGGAGCATATTAAAATCTAAAGGACCTTGGACTACCATAGCATCAATACATACAGTTTTCCCTCCTAAAGTGATAGGTAACTGAGGAAGTATCCCTAAAGGTCCAGTAGGCCTTCTCTAAAAAGACAAAACCTGGTCAGTGACTAGTACAAGATGAGGAGAACCTATAGCTTGCCAAGCAGTTGAGGATAAAATACTAATAGAGGCTCCCTCATCAACTATCATACGAAATATTTCCTTATCAGAAACTCCTACATATATTTGAAAAGGAACACTCGAAGGAAGACGAGGCTCTGTTATCCCATTCCAATCGGAGGAAATTACCTCAGTACTTGGAGGGGGTCCTATGGAAACGGACAGGATTTCCCCTGACCCGACTAGGAAAACATCGGGGGTTTCCAATTCACTATCACTTGGAAGATAAGAATGAGATGAAGATTGTGTCATGGTGACTGCTTCAGTCTGGACTTTCTCCAATGAAAGAGTGGGATCAAGTGGAGGTGAGGCCGACTCGACCACTTCGTGTTCACTCTCGGAAGGGAGAGTGGGATCAACTACGGATGAAATCGAATCGACCACTTTAGATTCACTCTTGGAAGGAAGAGTGGGATCGACTAGGGATGAAACCGAATCGACCACTTGGTCAACCAGTGGGGGGTCAATAGGAAACCTATGATAACCTGTTGGAAGTCGTTGACAAGGAACAATAATATCTTCCAACAACTTTGAAGCTTCATCCATGCAAGGACAAAGGTAAGTATGGTGCATTTCTTTTACATAATGATCAAGGATTCTTGACTTTACCCTTTCGACTCTTCACAACAGAGTCACTAGTCGAGGGAGAATCATCAGCATGAAGACCAGAGACTGATGACATAGGTGGTTCTGAATTTTGTGACCACAATTCTAAGACTGTGGAAATACCAAGATAGTCTTTAAGAAAACGAGGCCCTTTGAAAATCCTGCAAGGGAACTTAGGTTTACGCAAAATCGAAACAGGTACATCAATACTCCTAGCATGATGATCAATGGCTGGTGGTTTCCCAACATGATGGTTAGAGGTTGGAGCTGTGACCTTCTTCTTAGTGTTCTTCTTCTTAGTCTTCCCTTTCATTTTCTTCTTATCCACCCGTTTACTAACATCATAGTTTTCAACAGGCGAAGAGGAAGAAAGGGAAGCCGATTCAACATTGGAAGAAGCGGGAGAAGGATCAACACGAGGTTGATGCTCATGTAGTGAAGGACCTTGATCTAACACAAAAGTTGCATTTGGTATAATGGGATTGGAGAATAACCACACATGTAATCCTATAGTCAATCCGGGAAGACTCAATGTGGCCATAAAGGGAGGACCAACACTTCCACAAGGGGGAGTTACAAAAGACATACCTTGGAAAGGGGTCTCTTGGTTGGTAGTCCCACAAGGGTCTTCCATATCGAAGAGTCCTAGGAGTCTCTGAAGTACTACACAAATCAAACACTACTCAAGTCTAAAAGCAACAAGCAAACTATGTGAATATGAGTGGATGAAAAGTCAGGATCCTCACAGGATTATCGAGGCGCCACAACTCGCTATATACCACAGGGTCCAATAGTAAAACGCGACAAGAAGGATTGGGACCGTACTCTTTCCTGAATACCCGATTATCTGGACGACACGTGCGTAGTAATCTCCCCGAGTGATGTTCTCGGTGTATTGTGATGCCAAGGTGGCCAAATGGTTAACTCAGTTGCTCATAGGAATCCTAGGAGTGTCTTCCAATATACGTAAGGTACGTGGGAGCTCAAATCCATAGTAGTGTTGTCTAATGCACAACCGTATGGCAATAGCCTTCCGATATACTACCGAGTACGTGAAACACCTTTGGATATACGACGAGTACATGAAGTGCCTTTCGATATACTACATGAAAGAGCTTTTGATATACCGGTTGGTACGTGAAAGAGATTCGATATACTGGTTGGTAATTGGAAGAACTGCAATACCCCCAGAATGCAGTGCAGGCAAATAATGACCGCTGCCATGTTTTACAACACCGGAACACGTCTCTAACTTACACACAGTTACTAAATGATTTTAACCTAAGCTAGCATTAATTTTATCTTATGCGGTTAAGTGGATGCATGGGGTATAGATAGGAAATGTAAAAAGAATGCAAATTCTAGCTATATGACGATGCACATTTTCCTTTCCTTTTCAATGAAAACTACTTAAGGTAAGGAGAGATTTTTCTTTCTTTCAAACCAAAAAGTACTTAAGTAGTAACGAAAAGAAGAATTCCTTCCTAGAGTGCAATAACTCTAACTTTCTGTAATAATAAGCCAAAAAGAACAAAGAGAATAAAAGATGCGACAAATCTTAACAATGTATAAGACAAAATAATGAAGCACTTTCAATGTTCAAATGCATGTATAAAAAATGGAACTTGATAACTAAATGCTTTTCATATCTATATACAGAAAGTGAGACAATATCTACAACACTCTGATCATTCAGAAATTCCCAAAGAAAAATGACAAGCACCCAAACAACTCAAAGGCATTCAAGAAAGGCTCAAAATCTACCAAATGCAATCAAAACTCAAGGATTGAGTGGAGGAAGGGTTTGGAGATCAGATCTAATGATCTGAACATATTTAAAAAGATCAGGTAAGGTGATCAAGGATGGAAAGATCGAACCAACCGGTGGGGGATTTGAAATTGCCCCCAACAACCGAGTCACTTACTTGACTAATGAAACATCCAAAATCAACAAAAACACTTCCAAACACAAGCAATGTTGGATTTAGGGGGTGTGTGACTATAATACACAGCCTACAAACCACAATCAATCAAACCAAAATCCCAAAAAGAAGGAAATCCCTATTGATCCCTAAGTTTTAAGGGGTCGGCGCACACTATACACAGGCAGAGTGCGCCACATAGGGTCTGGTGCAGGTTGTACACAGGCAAGGTGCGCCACTGGCGCAGTTTGTCTTCAGACAAAGTGAGCCAGGCGAACATTGGCACAGGGAAGACTCAACCCAGGTGCACCTGTCCAATAACAAGCAGTAAAATGGCTAGATCTCCTAAGGTAAAAAGGAAAGAGGCCTAATATTGATCCCAAAGAGAATTAGGAGGATCCAAGAAACTCTTTAAAGACAAAATGTAAGGGTAGGAGGGCTTCAAGGGGCTAGAAAAAGGATTGATAAAGAGACATGAAATCAAAGACAAATGGAATTGAATCTATGAAATCAAATGTATGTTCTTCCCCAATATGGTCGCTAAATTTGTTACCGGACAATCTACCGAAAGCGGACTTAAGGCATGATCTCCCTAGTTCAATGTGAATATAAAACAAATCAGACAAAACAAAAATCTACCTTCCTAGATCAAATTAGAGATTAAGTGATGTAAACATCTTATCTTTCAGATCTGTAGATCTCTTTCTCCTTTGTCGCTCCAGGCTCCATGGTCGTTAGATCCGTAGCTGCAAGACCTGCCAGAACATGCAAGAGACAAACAAGCAGTAATAATACATCTACACAATAACTTATCTAAGTAAACGGTTAAGGAAGTGTTAACACCCAAAAAGTGCTCACTAGCTCATTTACCACATTATATGGCTCATTTGTCCATTTTCCTACCATTTTCCCCTTAAAATCCCAAAAAATCCCTCTAAAATGCCTCCAAAAGGCCACAAAACCCTCAAAATAGCCTAAAAAAGGCTAAAAA
Organism: Larix kaempferi; assembly: GCA_027924585.1. Lineage (NCBI taxonomy): Eukaryota > Viridiplantae > Streptophyta > Pinopsida > Pinales > Pinaceae > Larix > Larix kaempferi. The sequence goes on from BSBM01000887.1 coordinate 24,667,214, forward strand.
ACCCCCTTTTCCTCCAAAAATAGCAAAAATCCCCTAAAAAGGGAATAAAAATGTAAAATAATGAGGAAAAGGAGGAAAAAACCCTATACAGCTGCCTAAAACCATGTGTTTCCCAAAACCATGGGTCAGCACTCCACCACCAAAAAACTATAAATAGGTGATGGAGATCCCTTATTCCATATCCACAATCACAAGCACCCTTACTCTGCCAAAATCTCTCTCGAAACCCTAGTTCACCATTGAACTACTTTCACCTTGAGAGCCACTTTTGGCCCATTCCCATCATTGGAGAAGGAGAAGGAGCATCTTGAAGCTTGGAGCATCCTCTCGGACACTGCAAAGGGCTTCATCAAACCTTCACCTTGAAGGTAATATCAATACAAAAAGCCATTCTTCAAATTTGTTGTTTATGTTTTATGCATGCTTTAGAAGTAATTTAATTTTTGTTTTAGCTTAATTAGTTTAATATACTGAATTGCTACTAAGGAGTCCATTCTCCTTAGTAGGTGCTCATTTGCACAAGCTAGGGGTAAAACCCTAGCTACAGTTTTGCCGACTCCCCTAGTTTTCGAATTTCTGGTTTCCGTTTTTTTTTTTTTTTTTTTTTTTTTTTTTTTTTTTTTTTTTTATTTTTCCTTTCGGCTGTCCCTTTCGGCCGCCGCATACCACGTTTTTTCCCTCTGCAGTCGCATCCCGACCGCGCCTTTCAGGCCTTTACCTGCGATCCGACCGCGGCTCTCAGACTACTTCCGACGCCCTACCGGCGGATTCAAGTCTGTTACCTGCGATCCGACCGTGGCTAACCAGCCTGTTTGCCGCGATCTGACTGCGCCTGTCGGCCTTTTTTCCCGCGTCCCGACTGCGGCTCTCAGCCTCTTTCCAGCGTTCCGACTGCGTCTGTTAGCCCTTTTGCCGCGACCCGACTGCGTCTTTTTCCCTGTTTTCGGCGTCCCGACTGCCTCTGTTGGCCCGATAGCCGCGACCTGACCGCCGCTGTTTCCCTCAAACCCGCGGTCGGCCTGTTCCAAATCGCCACAGACCCGCGGTCTGATTTCTGCTCTTTTTCTGTCTTGAGCCCAGCCCCTTTTGCTGCAATATTTTCTGCAACTGAACAGCCCTCTGTCCCACCTGCAGCCTCACTACCTTACAGCCTTTCTGCAACATAATTTCTGTTCCTTTTACAGATTTCATTTTACAAATTTCAGTATTTTAAATTCAGAAAATTTTGCAAGTTAAACTTTCAATTTCAGTATTATTGATAGATTGGGAGTTGCCCCCCCTTGTGGCACTTCTATTTTTGGGATCATCACCTCACGAGCACACACTCTGTCACATAAAATCAAGTGAGCCTTAAAAAGTACCTAACTAAACCAACATTCTAACCCCACTTGGGGAACACAAAAGAATCATTGTAGTTAGGTAGGATCGGGGGGATAGGCTTCCAATAACACCCCTTGGTTATTTCACTTGAGACATAGTTGTTGTCCAAATAGGGAACCAAAATCCCCTAGTACTTTTTGGCACGGTCACGACCAGTTTATCAGAGGGCCTCTCCCTTAGGAGGGTTGAAGTCGGGAGACTGGTTCCAGAGGCCTGAGTGGAATACCGCACTCCATTCAGTAACCGAAGGGCTACCTTTCGCGGTTCGCGGGATATCCCTGTATAGGGGTATTGCGGTCAACGAACTAAACGGCAGATTCACCTTTCTGGACGTGTCATGAACGGGGTATCTTAGTTGCCATTCTTCTAGGATTGAATACCCGGTGTCCCTCCCGGTAGGGGGATATCATAGCCACTTGGATTTCCTACTCATATTGTCTGACTTGGATTTCATCACCTTGCAGAGGATATGTTTAGTTGAGTCAGAATACTTTTAGTTAGGTGTTTGCATGCTCCTTTACCTCCCTTTGGTCTAGTGAGTCCACCATTTTTTCTTTCTAGGAAACCTGCTGCTTGTTGGTATTCTAACCATCTTTGTTGTTACTCCACCTATTGTAGCACAGCTGCTGCAGTGGGTGTTTTGAGTTGGTTGTTGGCCTGAGTGCCTTGCTTTTTAGCTCTCCTTCTGCACACTCGGTTGCATTAGGATTTTTTGAGCTGTTTTTATACTCACCTCAACCCACAGAGATTTGACACCATCTGTCACCATTGAGTCCCCGAGACATTCTCGGCGCCTCAGGGGCGAGCCCCCACAGCACGGTTCTCTTGACACCACTCGTCATAGATTCCGATCATTGTCCGTTGATACCACTCATCACAGCTCTAGAGCCTTGTCACTTGACTCCACTCGTCAGCGACGTAGGACTCTGTCACCAGATAGTGATGCCCCTTACTTTACCTCTGATTCTGACGAAGAGTCTGAGAACCCTATTTATACTGCCCCTACTAGCCCCATGGCTGGCACGACTTCCACTCCATTTGTCATAGGGACCATTGGTGGCACATCCACCACTACACCAGTTACTACACCTGTTTTGGGTATGCCCTCCATGGGGCACCCATCTACCGTTCCCCTCACGGTACCTATTCCTGCAGCAGGAATACCTATCCCCACTGCATCAGTGGCTCACACTACCCATGGTGGTGCTGGACCATCCTCCACTACCTCAGTTCCCCCACTTGGGGGCACCACCCTAAATCTTGTCCCTCCACTTGGGGGCACTGGCCCCAACTTGGTCCAAAGCACTACTGTGTCACACCCTTCTTCCAGTTTGCCATTCATGGCTAGCCTCAACCTACCTGACCTGGCCAGATTGACCAACGATCCTATTCGACACGACCCTACGTGGCCTCATATGCCTACCAAGCTCCCCTATGATATCCCTAAGTTCAAGGGGAAGGCTGGTGAGGACCCACAAAACCATATCATGTCTTTCCACCTATGGTGTTCCTCTAACTCCATAGTGGACGACTCTGTTCGCCTCCGTCTCTTACAGCGCACCTTCACTGGCTCTGCAGCCAAGTGGTATATTGAGCAGCCTCATGGGACCCATGCCACCTTTGCTTCCCTAGCCTCGACCTTCCTACAGTTCTTCCAGTTGCCTGTCCGCTATGACGCGGGCATTGAGATACTTCTATCTTGTAGACAAAACACGGCTACCCATATCACGGACCACATCCATGAGTGGCGTCGACGCCGTAGCTTATGCAAGATCAAACTTGACGACCGTATCTTCCTAGATTGGTTCCTCAAATCCCTTCTCCCGGTTATCGCTAAGGATGTGGCCTCAGAAAGACCCCAGTCTGAAGAAGAAGCCATCCTTAAGGCCCAACAGTTCGACCTCATTTACGCCCAATCGGGTTACCTTTATACCATTATACCTGACGCCCCTCGCGGTGAGTCCTCCCATCATGATGCGCCGGGGGCATCCCACGCTGCAGATGGTATCATTGGCCGTGTTTCTTCGCATCCCCAACCGTTTTCTATAGCACGTCCTACCCCTGGCCCCGACCTGTCGCGGGCTACCTCCCAGTCTGGAGCAACCAACTCATATGCTCCCATGACACATCACCATTCCCATGGACCCTCATGTCCACCTCAGTGCTTCGGGTATGCGACTCCTGCTTATGCTCCTCCAGTCGCCCCTCAGCCTTACTACCATCAGCAGGCTGCCCCCGCTCCTGCGCTTCCACAAGCCCAACCCGCTTATTATCCGCCCCAGGTAGCCCCTGCGGCACATCCACAACCTGCTCTGCAGTCCTATCAGCAACCCCCTCAAGTTGCTGCACCTGCTCAGCCTCAACCTGCATATCATCCTCCGCAGCCTACTCCTGCACCTGCACAACCTCAAAATCCACCTGCTGCCCAAGGGCAAGTTTATGCCCAACAGAACCCGCAGCAAAACCAGAACAACCAACGTAACCAGGGCCAACAGAACCGCGGCAAGGGCCGTAATCGGGGGAACAACCAACCTGCAGACCAAGCTGGTCAACCAGCGAATCCCCCTGACTACAACACTGCGGCCCCCGCTAATCAAAACCCTGATCGCCCGCCCAAGCAGGCTAAAAACCCCAATTTGCGAACGAACCACCCTTGTTCTATTTGCGGGGTCTATGGACACTATACCCATGCTTTCCCACACTTGGAGCGAGCTCGGTAACTCTGGGTTGACGAGGCCCATCGCCAAGGGCATGCGGCTCCCCAAGCGCCACCCAACCCCCCCCAACCTCAACAACCCCCTTTGGTGCTGCAAAACCCATTACCGACCCAAGGCGTAGTGAACACTCAGCCGTTGGCTCCCCATCAAGCCAATGCGCCCCAACAACAACAGATCACTTACGCTGCTCCTGATCAACCCATGTTTGACTCAGGTACCCACCACTTACTGATGATGTCCTCTGCTGATGTCAACCTCCAGACCCGTCGGAACCAATACGGCTCCACCTCTGAAGCCACTCCCACGGATAAACCTACTAATGCCCATCCCACCGATCAGGCGTTACGTATACCTCCGCCTCCCATAGACGGCGCTGCGAAAGCACCTCGTTTCCCACTTCGCCGAATCAACAATAACCCTAATGCGCGCGCTGCGTCAAACTACAACATCGTAGACGACCTAGCCCAATCTCCCGCAGCCATGTCTGCGTTAGAAGTCTTGAAGAACTGCCCTTCCCAGCACAAGAATTTACTTTCCGCCATTGGGGGGATTGACCCAACCGATTCGCATTTGATGGCATTTGATTTAGACCAGTCTGAACCACGCCTACCTTCCAGCTTAGCATTCCAAGTTACTGTCTCCGTTAGGAATCTTGTCATCCATCGGTGCATCATCGATGAGGGTGCCTCCACATGCGTTATGTCTACATTCGTATGGCAGAAGCTAGGATCCCCTCCTCTCCAGCAGTCCACCACTGCGTTACGCGCCTACGACGGTCGGTCGGCCCAGCCCCAAGGCCTCCTACCCAACGTACCTGTCCAGTTAGGTGGTAAAACCGTCCTTATTGACATAGAGGTAATCAATGCCCAATTGGATTATAACCTTTTACTTGGCCGAAGCTACATGTATTCCATGCGGGCGGTTGCCTCTTCTGTCTTTCGCACCATGATGTTCCCCCATGAAGGACGCGTGGTTAAGATTGACCAGCTCACATACTATGATCCCAGTGCTCCGGCGGCACCGAAAAATGTTCTCCCCATGGTTGAACAACCTGTTTCTCCTGCCACCACCTCGTTTGTTTCCTCTACGGGGCCTGGAGTCTACTCAGACGCGCCGATGACCTCCACCTTTCAATCCATTCCTCCGCCGTCATTTACGCCCGAAATGTCTGACTTATGTACCTTGTCCCATGACAACCTACCACCTAATACTCAACCACCCTTGTTGCCTAAACCACCATTGGTACCTAGCCACATTGGTGTTACACCGATCCATACGATCCCCTTCCTAGTTCCTCCATCGGGAGTAGTAAGCGCCCCGGTCATGGCTACCCTTAGCCTCCCTGGGTTAACCTTGGGACTACCTGTATGGTATCTTTCGCCTCCCGTTCGCCCGCCGACACCAGATGTCGTCCTCCAACCGGTGCAACCCATGGCTACTACCACTCAGCCACCTCCCGGTGTCTCTACCCCTTCGTCCTCTACGACACCTCCTCCTACTCCCAAACCCACTGGGGGCAGAGGTCCACAACCTTACACTGCTGTACCACCTCCCAAGACAGTAAAAAACCCTCCAGTGTTTCGTGCTCCTCCCAAATGCTCGCTGTGCGACGAGCTGGGCCATGCGACCCACCAATGCCCACAGTTACCCGCATTGCAGAAGCACATGCAAATGCTCAACGATGACCCTAATATCCCAACAGTCGAACTAAATCCCACTCCCAAGCCTAAAGATAAGTCCCTACGTACCAACCACTCCTGCGCCATATGCGGTATTTACGGGCATTATTCACATCATTGTCCCGATCTCCCAGATTACAGAGCAGCTCTCTATGAGATGAACAATCTGGATCTTGAGACGGCACCACCTACCATTGAAGAGATCTACCCCCCAGACTCTTCAACTTCCGGAGAGGTCAATACCATCTATAGGATCTCTTCAACCACTAACCCCTCGTCAAACGATTTGACGACGCAGACTTTCCGTACTGATGAGGAGATTCTTGAGGCCCTTACTGCCCCGGATTATCCTTGGGATGATATGCACCACCATTCCTATTTCATCCCAGAAGAATCCTCCTCTAGCACCGCTACCCAATACGCGGTTGAATCCAAAGACTTCCTCCCCACCAAGGTCGACTGGTTCAAGGACCCTATTCCTGCTCCGGATGCCTTCGAGGAAGGTAACATGGCCAACATATCACCTGTCATCCAAGTTGATATCGCTGCTCCAGGTCGTGCCCCTGAACTCATTACTTTAGGAGCATTCTGCAGTAAACAAGAGATTGAGGACTACATAAACATTTTCAAAGAATTCCGTGATGTCTTTGCCTGGTCCTATACCGAAATGCCTGGTCTTGACCCCGCAATTATAGAGCACCACATTGACACATGGCCTGATGTACCCCCCGTTCGTCAGAAACAGCGCCCCATTCATCCCTCAAAGCTCCCAGCTGTCAAAGCCGAGATTGAGAAGCTGCGCAAGGCAGGGTTCATTTATCCTATTGCCTATACCACTTGGGTTTCAAACCCCGTTCCAGTTAACAAAAAGCAAGGCACCATCCGCGTATGCACTGACTTCCGTGACTTAAACCATGCTTGTCCAAAAGACAACTTCCCCACGCCGTTCATCGATCAACTCATAGATGCGTGTGCAGGGCATGAGGTCCTCTCCTTCATGGACGGTTTTTCCGGATATAATCAGATTCAGATCCGTAAGGAAGAGCAGTACAAAACTGCCTTTACTACCCCATGGGGCACCTTTGCCTATCGCGTCATGCCTTTCGGCCTCAAAAATGCTGGTGCCACTTTCCAGTGGGCCATGACCTATTGCTTCCACGACTTGGTCCATATCCTGTTAGTCTACCTTGATGACCTTACAGCTCGTTCCCGGAAACGATCAGACCACCTTAACGACCTTCGGCAAGTTTTTCTGCGTTGTCGCAAATACCAAATTCGCTTGAACCCACACAAGTGTGTCTTTTGCGTACCGGCAGGCCGATTGTTAGGTTTCATTGTTTCCCAGAAAGGAATTACTGTTGACCCTCTAAAGGTCCAAGCTATTTTAGACCTCCCCCCTCCTCGCACGCTCCGGCAGCTCCAAAGTCTGCAGGGGCGATCTAACTTCCTTCGACGCTTCGTTCCTGATTATGCCACCACTGTTCACGGTTTCTTGTGCCTGCTCCGCACCCACGTACCCTTCGTCTGGGATGCGCAAGCAGAAGCTGCATTCGAGGCCCTCAAGAAGGCTCTCACACAAGCCCCTTTGATCTCCCCTCCGGATTTCTCCCAGGACTTCATCCTATACGTCTCGGCCTCCGAGCATGCCGTGTCCGGAGTCTTGGTTCAAGAAGACGCTTCTCACCAGGAGCACGTCATTTACTACGTCAGCCAGACCTTGTCTGGCCCACCCCTCCGTTACCCATATGAGGAGAGACTCGCACTCGCCGTAGTCTTTTCCGTACAAAAATTGCGACACTATATCTTAATGAGTCATACCACTGTCGTCGCCGACTCTAACCCCATGGTATATCTTCTAAACCGGCGGCTTCTGCAAGGTCGTGTCGCTAAATGGGTCATTATCCTCCAGGAATATGACCTTACCTTCAAAACACCTAAGAGCACTAAAGCCCTCGCACTTGCCCAGCTCATTACTGATCTCCCTTCCCTTCTCCCGGCCAAACCAATCTCCGATGAGTTACCCGACAATCACCTGTTCACTATCTCGTCCGATGACCCATGGTACGGTGATATCTTGTTATACTTGCGCACGCAGAAGTTCAGACCTAAAGTTACCCGTAATGGACGACGTCGCATCCGTCACCAGGCCTCTCGATATCTCCTCTTAGGTGATGTCCTTTACCGGCGAGGGGTTGACACAATTCTTCGTCGTTGCCTTACACATGAGGAGGCTGAACTCGTCCTTAATGACTGTCATAGCGGTGCCTGCGGAGGCCATTTCTCAGGGATGGCCACCGCCCAAAAGGTCGTCCGCGCCGCATACTTCTAGCCCACCCTTTTCACCGACTGCATCACTGCGGTCAAACACTGCCATAACTGCCAACTTTTTGCCCCCAAGGCCCGGACACCTCCTGCTCCGTTACACCCAGTCGTCACAGTTGGTCCCTTTTGTAAGTGGGCCATAGACTTCATGGAATGTCGACCCCAGTCGGCCAACGGCCACAAATATATCGTTGTCGCTGTTGATTACTTCACCAAATGGGCGGAAGCCATGCCTACCTTCAATTGTACCGCCGATACTGCTTCCCGCTTCTTTTTCAACCATGTCATTGCCCGATTCGGGGTTCCTAAGCAGTTAGTCTCTGACCATGGTTCACACTTTGAAGACGCCGTCTGGCGTGAGTTATCCACCCTCCTTAAATATGAACACCAATTTTCCTCTGCTTACTACCCCCAAGGGAACGGCCAAGTAGAAGCCATCAATAAAATCCTTAAAACCATCCTCCAACGAACGGTTGACAAGCATAAGTCCAATTGGCACCACATGTTGTTCCCTGCTTTGTGGGCTTATCGCACCTCCACTAAGACCGCCACTGGTTTTACACCATTTCATTTAGTTCACGGTGTAGAGTCTGTCCTCCCCATTGAGTGTCAGATTCCTGCCTTACAGATCGCCGTTGAGCTTCTTCCTGACACTTCCCCCCTCGAGCAGCGTCTGCTGCACCTCGAACAAGCCGATGAAGACCGTCGGGCCACTCTTCAGAACATCGAAGCTGCCAAAAACCGCTCCAAAGCCGGTTATGATAAACATGTTCACCCTCGAACTTTCCACGAAGGGGACCTCGTCCTTGCCTACGACCAAGCCCATGACAAAACCGGTAAAGGGAAGTTTGAATCCATGTGGCAAGGCCCTTACGTCATCCAGACTTGCCTCGGCAAGGGGGCATACATCTTAGTTGACTCTGAAGGTCGTCCTTTGCGCAACCCCCGCAATGGGTTGTATCTTAAGCGTTTTTACCCATAAAAGAAACCCGCGGCCTCATTGGTCTGCGTTGTACAGTACTTTCTTTTTGTTTTTATTTTTTACGGACCGTTTCCACCATTGGAATCAGCACGACATGACCGTCATGATGGTCACCTCGTTGCATTATTTTCGTCCTGTCATTTTTTGCCCATTTTTTCAGACAACACTAGTCGCCTCGGTTTGCGTGCCACATCGGCCGTTCTCCATTTTTCACATGCTTTATATCATCGGATTCATTTTTCCGAGCCGGTGATGATGCTTGAGATCATTTCTCGCTCTCACCCCCCGATCTTTCGGGTATTTTTCCACAACGCCCTCGTCACCTCGGTGTGCGTGCCACATCGGCCGTTACCCGTTTTTAACATCCTTTATATCGCCGGATTCATTTTTCCGAGCTCGTGATGATGCTTGAGATCATTTCTCGCTCTCACTTGGTACAATTTCAACATTGTGTCCCCACACCTTGCTGCCTCGGTTTGCGCGTCACATCGGCCGCTATCGGATTGTTCCACATTTTTACATGAGCCATTCACTCCTGTCATACTGCAAAGGTTTCGTTATTTTGCCACCATTTCATCTACCCCGCAAGGAGGCCCATCAATGTTCCCCACTACCATCGTTCTTGGTCATCATTACTGTTCCTTGATTGAACACTTCCTCCTTGCCTGGCCATTCCTTTTGTTCGGTATAATTTTATCCCTTTTTTGGGCCGGACAAGTCCTTTACGAAAAAGGCACTTAGGGAGTTTCCGTTAAGCTCTTTTCTGACTCCTAAAAGAATGAAAAGATCGCCGAGCAATCTTGCTTCCTTTCATGCTCGCTAAAGTACCTGAAAGGGCGTCTATCTGGTATAAGTTTAACCCTTTTCCGGACCTGGTAGACTAATTACGAAAAAGGAATACTCTAGTGACACCGGCTAGAAGAGTTCTTCATTGCATCCTTTTATGCTTCTTTGGGCCTTGGAGACTAAATCTACGAAAAAGCAACCCCCTGGAGTCTTCTTACTTGCTTTCAGACTCTCTAAAATTGAAAGCAACCACGAGCATACGCTGTCTTGGGCTCGTTAAATCCACACGACAGTACCATTCCATCATTTCAAAGTCTTCTTATCGCTTTCAGACTCCTTAAAATTGAAAGCAACCACGAGCATGAATTGTCCTGGGCTCGTAAAATCCACACGGCAGTATCATTTTATCCACACACTTCCTCTAGTTCCTTAACCCATGAAGAAGTATCCTCCCGTGCCTCATGGCACTATGATCGATCATCTCGGTAGCACCCCCAATCAGGTCGCCTTTGTTCAGAGTATTCTGCAGTCTCCTGCCATTGTATACCAGCTTGAGTCTCCCTCAGCCAGTTATCCTCCCAGATCCATTACAGCTATGATCCCTTTCCCCTCAGTCAGTTTCATATGCTGCCAGATCATTCCCATTATCATACTCTAAACAAAGGAAGTTTGTGTCCACCCACTCTATTTGCCCAGTTGTCACCACCAGTATGTCAGTCCTGCCCTCAGTACTATCACATTTCGGTCTTTCACCTCGCGCTCCTGTCAAGGAAACATCATTCCCTTGATAGTTGCAGGTCTCCCTCTGTCGACGACAGCTCCTCTATTCCAGAGGATAGGCCCAGAGGTCCCTACGCCTTGGACTTATCACCATCTGTGGTAGGTGCCTACGGATCATTCTGAGAGGAGTCATCATTGCCTCTCTGAGTGGTTGTTCCTCACATGCTCGACTTCAGCACCTTGATTGCATCGTTGAGGATCGCGTAGGATTATATCCCATCAGTTTTTAGTCGAAGACCCCGGATTTCCCCCGACTCTAGCACATTGGTGAGTCACTTCGGAACGGCCATTTATATGTTCCTGTGGATGTCCGGGCTGCGTTGGCGATTGTATTCGGAAGCCATCCAGCTATATGCTTCCTCGAGTACCCATTTCAGTTCCAGCTCCGTTCCAGTTCAGTGTACCATTGCGGGTGTACCCCTTGTCACTCTGATCCAGCAGCTCATCAGTTCCTTTGGTACCACACTCAGTAGCACTGTTGATATTCCAGTGCACCAGTTCTACAGTTCACACATGATCCGCTCAGCAGTATGTCCCAGCTTTATGTCCCCTCTGGACTCTTATGATGTACACAGTGGTCATGTCTATTACAGGTCCCCCTTTTTCGGGCCTCACAGTTCTGTTTATGTATCTTGATACGAGCATGGGTATGCCCACCTTGTCCATATATTAATATTATTCCTCATTCAGTTTTTGAGGTCATGTATATGTCAGGTCCCCATTATTTGGACCCCATTGTTATTATTATGTTATATCCTGATACGAGCATGGGAATGCCCGCCTCGTCCATATGATCAGATGATTCCTCATCCATTATTGAGGTTATGTACTTTTCGCTCTTGCAGTTGTTCGGGATCGTTGTTCCGGGCTTCAGTTTGTTTCTTCTCTTCTCTCCACATCCCAGGAAAACCATTCATGACTTATGATGTCCATCGGCCATACGATGAGCTCCTTCCCTCGCACATCAGGGGGCAATCTGTTAACACCCAAAAAGTGCTCACTAGCTCATTTACCACATTATATGGCTCATTTGTCCATTTTCCTACCATTTTCCCCTTAAAATCCCAAAAAATCCCTCTAAAATGCCTCCAAAAGGCCACAAAACCCTCAAAATAGCCTAAAAAAGGCTAAAAAACCCCATTTTCCTCCAAAAATAGCAAAAATCCCCTAAAAAGGGAATAAAAATGTAAAATAATGAGGAAAAGGAGGAAAAAACCCTATACAGCTGTCTAAAACCATGTGTTTCCCAAAACCATGGGTCAGCACTCCACCACCAAAAAACTATAAATAGGTGATGGAGATCCCTTATTCCATATCCACAATCACAAGCACCCTTACTCTGCCAAAATCTCTCTCGAAACCCTAGTTCACCATTGAACTACTTTCACCTTGAGAGCCACTTTTGGCCCATTCCCATCATTGGAGAAGGAGAAGGAGCATCTTGAAGCTTGGAGCATCCTCTCGGACACTGCAAAGGGCTTCATCAAACCTTCACCTTGAAGGTAATATCAATACAAAAAGCCATTCTTCAAATTTGTTGTTTATGTTTTATGCATGCTTTAGAAGTAATTTAATTTTTGTTTTAGCTTAATTAGTTTAATATACTGAATTGCTACTAAGGAGTCCATTCTCCTTAGTAGGTGCTCATTTGCACAAGCTAGGGGTAAAACCCTAGCTACAGGAAGCAAACTATAAATATCAATGAACAAAAAGACATTTATGGAAAGAGTTTTGTATTACTGTATAAACGTGGGAATTACATAGAAAAAGAATGTTACAACCTAAGCCTCAATGTTGCAACCTTCCATCCAACAATCCATGCCAAGCCTCCAAAGAATGATGCCTCCCAAAGGATGATAGGGACCACCTAGAAATCCACCAGCATAAGAGTACTATAGACCTTCCCTCCCCCTCAATGAAGAGGAGGGTTGTATTTATAAGGCTAAAGGGGATAGAGTAGGTTGAGGATTAGGGGGAGAGGTATAAGGGATCCTCTCATTAGGTTAGGAACCGAAATGCCACCTCACTTAGAAGTTAGGGATGACCTTCTACCTCAACAAGCTTCGTGAATGGCCTCGAAACTTTGATTTTTCGCCTATAAACACCTCGGTTGTAATGCCCGCCTCGACGCTTTAACTAATTAGACTAATGAGGACACTAATTTTGAAGTGAACCGACTAAATAAAACACGAACCATGGAATTTTCTCTGAATATTATTTTATGAAAATGATTGAATGACATACGCTAGAATGAAGAATTACGAAATAGAAATAATTAAATGAAACATATGTTTGAATGTATCTATTTCGAATTCATGTGGCGTTCCAGATCTCATGACTTGGTTTATAAATTACTTATTTAAATCTCTGCGCGGATCATTTCCTTTTGGGCATTTCCAGAATTTATAAAACGATTTGTATTTGACCTTAAAAATCTATGCGGATCCATTTACCTTGGCTTTTCCATAATTCATGTTATGAATTGAATTTGACTTTTGAGTTCTCTGTATTTTTAATTCTAGAATTATTGATTTTGAAATGTAAATTTGATCTCTAGTTTCTCTGTATACCTCTGTCGAAGATTAATGGCGTTTCCAGAAATTATAATGTAATTTATAAGTTGAGCAGTGAGGTTGAAGATCCCAAATGACAGTTTCATTTATGAAAATTTCAATTGGAATATCGTGGTAGTCATGCTCGACTTGGTACCCTGTTTAGTTCTTGTATTATTATTATTTATGTTAGCCTTTAAATGAAGCGGTTAGCTTTATACCGTAACAAGTTCTATCACATCTTGTTTACACCTTGATACCCATTCGAGGAGATACTTGTGGAATTTATATTATAATGAAATTAAATGAATACTAGGTATGTGATTGTATAAGTGAGAGTTTTTACAATTCGATTCCAGGAGTTGAAATGAATGAAGATGTATAGGTAGTTATTAAGTGTCGCCATGAATGAATATTTATATGCATGTAGTTGTTATGAAGAATTAGGATGCACTTAAGTCATGTATTCATAATGTGGCATATCTTTTATCTGACTCCAAGTTTGTTTATAAATGGGTATGTGCTTAGAGTTATCAAGAAGGAATAGATTATATTAGGGGCACATGATTGTAATGTGGAATTCAATTATTTGAATCCTAGTCTTATTGCAAATGAATATGTGTACAAGTTTAGTAAGAAGGAGTAGAATACTTGTCAACATAATATATATTGATGTGACAATGACATGTTAATAGTGCGGGAAGGAAATGTATGGATGATGTTTTAGGTGCGCATCGTCTTAGCTGTCACTTTAAGTTAGCAAATTAAAGAGTCAAGTATGTGCATTATATTATTGAGGTAAATGTGGTATATGGCTCTAGCTATTTCATAATATAATAAGTTAAAGTGGTTTATGCTAGAATGATTTCTTATTAGTAGCAATTAAAAGGTTAATGCATTAATTTGATTATTAAATATATCCTTAATGAAATATTTGTTAAGAGTTTTATTTAAAGGTCAACTAGAATGATATGAATTATATAATACGATTTATTATTGTTTATTACTAATAGTGGAAATTGTTAGTGTGTTAAAAATAGAGGTCAATAATGCATTATAATGGTTATTGTAATTCTATATGTAAAGAAAATGTGTTATCTCCTCAAATAAATTTTTTCAATTTACTTTCATTAAGTGATACGAAAGTCATTAGAGGAAGCATTAATAAATTTTAAAGAGTCTTTTAGAAGAGATTTGGACTTATAGTTTATAAGAGCTCGAGTCAGCTCTTCATTTGTAAAAAATCTCAAAAGAAAGGTTTCGGTGGCTAAGGAGTATGTTTTAAAAAGTTCTGTAAGCCACCGAAAGCACTCGCTTTCGGCAGCTAAGACTGCAATTTTGGGGCGCTCTAAGCCACCGAAATCGCAAAGCATGCTAAACAATTAGCACGTCAAATTAAGGTCTTCAAGCGCTGAAATACAAGTTTAATGATGGCACGTTAGCTGCCAAAACTAATGGGGAACGATCAAATTGCAACCTGGTGATTAATATTTAAAGTAATTATGATTTGATATGATTTAACTAAATCTTTCAAACCCTATATCACTGCCACCATTTCCGGATCTGATTTCACCCACATCTTCTGCAATAATTTCACTCACCTAAAACTAGTCATGTGGCCTACTATCTCTTCATTTTCCAAAGCACAGAAGAGTTCAATTGCAGATAGGGAGAGGAGGAGCAATACTCAGAAAAGAGATCAGTGACATAGCCTATTTGGAATTACACCCTGAGGTGTGTCAAATGTTCAAAGATGTTGGATATTACAGGTATTATGAGAAGCTCTAAGGTTTTCACCAAGGTGTTGTAGAGACTTTTGCCTTATCATTTGATGAAGCCAAAGCTAAAGTTGGAACAAAAGGCTAATTGAAGACAACAAGAAAGCACATAAGGTCACCAGGTATTTAATGCTTCAAAAGGCAAAAACTATTAATCATATAGGTTTGGAAGATCTTGCTCAAGCTACAGAGGCCCCAAATGAGCATCCTTGAAGATCAGGAAGCTGGTAGAAAAGGCATTTGGTAATGTTGAACTCTGTTTCGAAACAGAGCTTTTGGTGGCTTATAGGTTAGAATTTTGGATCACAAGCCACCAAAAGCGCAAAGACAAGCAGAATGATGATATTTTCGCTCAGATCAAATTTTTTTGTTGCCAAATCATTTGAGGAAGATTCTAAATGAATGATAAAATTAAAAGGGATAGAGATCACTCTTTCTTTTAAGTTTTAAGGTTGTTACAAAGGAGATAAAGGTTGAAGAGCCTTTCTATTTTTAGTCAAGATGATGTCTAGCTGTCAAAAGAAGAGTTAAAGTGCCTTGTCATCACCTTGAAGGTTGTTAATCTTGTCAAATATTGCTGCAGCTATTGAAAACATGAAGACTATCAAGATGGAGGCAAGGATATTTGCTGCAAAAATGACGTTTTTACTGTGCAGAGTCATCATTTTAAAATGATTATTCTGAGTATCTGGAGAATATTTTTGTTAAATGCTTGGAGGTTTTTGTTCCTAACATGTCAAAGAAAAATAACCTCACTCCGTTTTCCTACAGGTGTTGCAAATTGAGAGAACCGAATCCATCTCTGAGCCCCAATTTTCGGATCCCAGAATTTTCCTGTTTGACACATGTTTTTGAAATACAGATCTCGGGAAAATCAAAACGAATCTCAAGAAACTGAGAGAGGGTTTTTCTCAAAACAAACCAATCTACAATAACCTCTTTCGGTTTATACACAGGTGTCACATATTCGGAGAATTGAATCCGTCTTTGAGCCCCAATTTTCGGATCCCAGAATTTGCCTGTTTGACATATGTTTTTGAAATATAGATCTTGGGAAAATGAAAGCGAATCTCAAGAAACCAAGAGAGGTTTTTGCTCAAAACAAAACAATATACAATAACCACTTTCAGTTTATACACAGGTGTCACATATTCGGAGAACTGAATCCATCTCTGAGCCCTATTTTTCAGCAGTTTGGCCAATTTAAAAAATGATTTTTCCCTAGGTTATTGAAAACGGTTTTGATCTTCTATCTTTAGTAAATTCGATCCAGCTCCTTAGGATCTGAAAGTTTTTGTAAAGGCTATAAGGCCTGTGACTTATGTAGAACAAGGGTTCGATTTTGGAGACGTTTTCACATGTTGTAAGCTCGGACTTCTTATGTTATATCAGTAAAACAAGCTTCTTTCGCCATTAGTTATTCAGATTTCCATATTCTATCTATTCTGTGCTTGCATTTGAATGTTATATTCATGCTGTTATGTTTATTTACGCCTGATGACTGTCATCTTATCAATGTATTCATAAGCTTAACTCTACAAGTATTCTATAATTATTGTAATCTGCCATTCATATATACCTTTATGTATGATTCTGCTAGTATGAAAGTTACTTCTCCACACATTCATTTATTTACAAACCCTCTGAGCATTGATGGTTGAAAGCCTTGTCCATCTGAGTGCATTTAGATATGTTTTGAGTAAATGAGGATTGATTGAGTCATCCAACTTGATCCACCTTTTTATATTATTGAGATATTGGTTAAGTTACCAGGCTCTTTCAATTGCAACCTAGAAAGACTCCTGGAGTGATAACAAAATGCATTATAATGGTTATTGTAATTCTATATGTAAAGAAAATGAAAAGTTTGTATGTGAGGAATAGGAGATTTGTGCTTAGGGGGGAAAGAAGAATGTTATAGGTGAATAATGGTCAAATTCTTAATGTATAGAATAAGTAAATCATGATTATTTATGAGCACAAATGTGATGTTCACATAGATAAGTGTGACTTTGGGAATTATGAATAATATTACTTGTTTATACTTTTCTCAATGATAAATGCCATATTCACATAGATTAAGTGTGACATTTAGGAAATATAAGTAACTGTATAAAAAAAAATTATTTACGACCAAGGTCCCTACACCGGTGCACCTTGAATGAAGAGACAGAGCCCCACTGAGGGCTAGCGCACCTTGCATGAAGGGAAAGAGCACTGGTGGCGCACCTTGTAAGTGTGCAAAGTGTGCCAGCGCACCTTGTCTGAAGGGAAAGAGCGCTGATGTACTTAGAGAAGGAAAAACATAGGGAAAACCCCAAACTCAATGCACTTTAGCTAAGGGAACTTCAGGGATTAGGCACAAAGTTGACACATGGCTCATGGTGACGAGATTTTGGTGTAACACACCCCAAAGAAAAACACTAGGTCTAATGAGTCCTAGGTCCAATAGCCTCTTCAACTGCATCTGCAACTCATAAATCCTAGGAGTTGTCCTCCTATAAGGTGTCTTGGAGATTGGCTCGGAGTTTGGTTTTAATAGATAGTAAACTCAAGTTCTCTTTTTGGAGGTAATCCTGGTAACTCCTTGGGAAATATGTCCTTGAATTCTGCAACACTAGCTATTGATCTAAAGAAGGTCCCTTCTCCTTAATTATAACCTCCACTAAGTACAACCAACATCCTTGCATGAGGAAACGCTTTAATTTCAACATTGAGATGAAACATAGGGACACCTTCCTCAATACCTTGAATTTCAATTGTTTTCCTCTCATCCTCTATATAAAGAACTTTCTTCCCATAACAATCCAAGAAAGATCGATGATCTTCAAGCCAGTTCATACCTATGATAAGATCATAAGTACCTAGGGTAGTGTTGCACACTTTGACCCTAGTCGTGCACACCCCTAATTCGACTAAACACTCTTCAACACTAGGTCCTACTGCTTGCTTTACCCTCGAATCCATTTAAACTAGATTTAAATCATTATGCTCACAGGGTACCAACACACATCTATCTGATGCAAATGGATAAATGAAATTATTTGTTGCACTAGGACCAAATAATTTTTTGGCTTTAACACTATTTATTTTACATGAAGAATCCACCACAGTGGATTGATGCTCGATCTAGCGGTTATCAATCGCTACATAGATTTTATGATTGCTACTAAAATTCCCCATCTAGGCCTTTCCCTACCTTTGAATGGTCCTTGATTGTAATGTTCGTCAGTTATGTTGAAAATGTGCCCCCCTGCACCCCTAACAAGCAATGTGGGGTGGGGTTTGAGTGCTAACTAGAGGAGACCTCTGAGATGAGTTGATTCACTAAGAACCCCTTCCTCTACTAACTACCCCTCAATTAGAATTCCTTGGACTCTCATGAGTCCCAAAATATGCTTGTGATAATGCACTTGCTTCCATGCGAGGTGTATCCCTATGGCCATAAGCCTGGTGGTGTAGAGTACCACCCCCCCCCCCCCTTGGGAAATTTCAGAGGAGCCTTTACCACATACATTGACTGCTATGGGGTAATTGCTTTCGAACCCCCCCATCGATTCCCTTTAGATCCTACATACTCTTATGCATAATGAGCACATTGAATTGCATGTGGCATTGAAGTTGGTTTCCACATCTGCATGAGGGACCTTATATTATAGTTCAACCCATAAAAAATAAATCTACCTATCATTGATTTGTATCCATTTAAGATACATACTTCACCAATTCCATGAATCACAATTCATAGTCCTCCACAGTTTGGTTCCCTTGCAATAATTCATGGAATTCTCCTACATGATCCTACTCAAAGAATGTAGAAATATACTTCCTTCAGAACCTATCTTCAAACAATTCCCAAGGGACAATGTCTGGAGTGAGATGAAAAAGTATTTACATATTCCCCCACCAGACCAAGGCATGATCTTAGAGTTGAAAAATCATTAATTTGGACTTAGAGATGCTGGTATACTCTTTCAATGCAAAGCACCTCTTCATGCCCTCTAGCCATGTCTCAATGCACTATCCAACATGACCCCCAATAAACTCTTGTAATACCCCAGTTTGACCCTTGTAATGTATTGAATTAGATTATGTAAAATAATGTAAATGTGCTAGTATGGATTCCTAGTGCAGAGCTCAAGGCCAAGGCCCAACTAGTGAATGGCTAGGCATGTATGATGTAAATATACTTAATTAGACCATGTGGTTGGCTTGTCATGATGAAATAAAAGATAGGTAAATATTATGTTGGAAAATAATATTTATGGTCCAAGATGATGTGTAAAGAGAACTAGAGGGGCTATGATTCCACCAGAGATGAAGATGAAAGGGGGAATATGGGATATTAAATCCTTTATTGCCGAGTTCCAGCCTTAGAAATCACCCAATTGATTTCATTTTTCCTAAATTAATGAGCCAATTACTTCCTTTGGTTTTTAAATCCAAACATTAAATGCATGTGTGAGGTTGGTGAGGAAAACTCTTCTCATGTAATTATGAAAGCATGGGATGAATATACTTCTATGGTTGTTGTAAGATTCATCTCTTCTATATTTTAGAATTTATGTCAGCCATCTTTCCCACCATCCTCTCATCTTTTGGATTCTACCCTCCATTATTCATTATGCATATTTTTTTACCACCATATTTGAGACTACACATACTTCTTCTTCTTCTTCTTTTGACTAGGGGAATCAGAAACTGGATTTGGTTTGGTACTCGCATGACACAGGATCCATGGGTCCAATCTCACTACCACTATACTCCTAGGTGCATCCACAGGGCTTGACCATGGCGCACAGGTAAGTTTGGGGGGATTCAAACACATGAACTTCCATTTACAGCTGATTACAACTTCTCATCTTTACCACTTGAGATGCCCCCCATGGGATGAGACTACACATACTTCTTTCTTTTGTTGTTCATTACCAATTACTAAACAATGCATAGCAAAAAATTTGAATTTGGAAATATAGGTGCAAATTTGAGGAAAAAGAGATGGTTATAGGAGCAAATAGGTTGGGAATGATAGGGACTGTTACCCTTTGAGTTTTTCTACTCATGGATGCTTGAGAGGATATAAATTGATGCTATAGGAGGTTCTCCAACAACATACAATAGGTTGGAATCCTTTTATGCACACACTGGTAAGCACATGGAAAGATGGATTGCTCAAGGGAATTGTGGATTGGTGAAGGGGATTCCTGAGCCTAGAAGGGTGTAGTGTGGGGTAGGTATTGTGGGAGCTAGGGATTTGATGGTTGAGTGAGATTCTTGTAGAGCTATAAATGGGAATTTAGCTAAGCATAGAGAGCATAATGGGTTGTGGGATAAGAGAGAGAATCATGTAGGTGTTCCCTTCACCCTAGTGGCCTCATAGCCCATCTTGGGGGTGGCCTCTTAGTAGAAATAGTATATTTTGGATAGACCACCTACGGTTGGGTGGATTATCACTCTTACACATCCAGTTGATTGGATATTTGTTTAAATATAAGTATTATCTCTCTATTTGAATGTGAAATGATTTTATTTTATGTCTTTGATGTATATGTTGTATATGCTTGATGTGTGTGTGGATAGAGTTTATTTCTATCGTGTTTTTATTTATGCATAGGCACCTGCATTTCATTGTTTATGAATTCGTAATATGGTCATGAGGAAAAATTTAGAGGCTATAAATTTGTAAATCTCTCCTTCTTTGGTAAGAATGAGGGATTGGGGCATGACAACTCTAGAAGCTTGATTTTCTGAAGTTCCCTATCAATGTATTGGGGAGGAGTTTCATGTTCCAAATTTATTGACTATTCCTTAACAATTAGCGCATCAATCACTCCTAGAAGCCTCTTAAGTTTCTTGTTGATTGCCTCTACTAAGCACATTACAATGACCATCTCATGTGATAGTACTGACAATGCTAGTACGTCTGTCCTAGGTGATGGTGTTGCCAAATATTGACCCCAATTTCCACACACCTAACCATATTAATTCTACAAATTGGTGAAGATGATTCATAAGTAAGGTTTACGTATTCTACTAGGTTCCAAAATAATATGCATAAACATAAGTATCTTTTAGATTCGCTCTTAATGAGCATATCACTTAAAGTCCTGGCTAAGGGTAAAGAAGGTAAATAAGATAGTAAAACTCTAATAATCACCCTAGGTGAAACATTACTTCTACTACTATGCTAACCACTAAATGTTGCCTTAACCCCCCTCCTCTCAACACCCAAATCACCCCACCACCAAAACAAAATATTTAATCATTTAATATATACATATTGTATTATGTAATTTATATTTTATTATTTAAATTTTAAATTTTATTATCATTATTTACTTTATTTTGTTATTTTATTAAAAATAAAACACACATATAATAAAAACAAATTAATGATAAAAATTAAATCAAATCAATTATTTTAACAAATATAATTAAACTTAATAATTGAAATTAAATTAATTAAATGCTAATTAATTTAATTTAATCTTTGAATTAAGAAAAAAATATCAATTATAAAGTTGGAGGGCCCTTGCATGAGGGCCACACACCCCCTTTTCATGAGCCCATGCATCTAAAAATGATTAAAATAAAGGGAAGGGGGCAGGGGGAAGGGGGTCTCAATGGCGAACAAAACCGTACTCCCTGTCTCCATTTCTCATTTCTCCATCATGAATTTGTTTGTTGTTTGGTGTACAACTTTGCTAAGGTTTTGGGTTTTTTTTTTCTCTAGCTTTATGTTTCAGGTATCAACCTGGGCATCCCTTCCTCAGACCATGGTTGCACAAGGTCAAGGAGAGAGTTTCGTGGTGACCACCTAAGTTTTTGCTCAAGTAATTTTCAATTGTTGTTTTTATTTTATTTATTTTTCTTCATAAATGGGGGGTCGTCCCTTTGGGCTCTAACCCTTACCCTCGTCTATCCTCGACTCTAAGCAATGAGGGTTTTTTTTTTGGGGTGGGGGGTGGGGGTATGCTATGGCTTACTCATAGTCATGCCCCATGGGGATGGACCATGGCATCCATGGCCATGGCTTGCGACCGATCCATGGGTGACCAACCCTTATATATATATTATTTTATTTCTTCTTTTTAAAATTTTTTATTTTATTTTAGTTTTATTTGTTAATGTATTTTATTTCAAAGTGTGTGTGTTGGTAACTACAAGAATCAACAACTAGGATTGGGATCATACTCGCATGAAATAAGGTCGATTCTGATCTGCTACCACTATACCCTTAGGCATAGCAACGTTGCCCCACACGCAACACACATGGCTCAACTAAAACTTAAACCCGTAGTGTCACAAAAAAATTCTTAATAGTACACTCTATTACCAATCGATCTACACTATGGGGGCATATATGTATGTATGTATGCATGCATGTATTTTTTTTAAATTATTATATATATTTTTAGTATATAATAACTTTTTTTTCAAATATTAATATCTTTGTTTTTTAAATTATTATATATTTAAATATAATATTTTGTTTTTTTAAATATATATTCTAAAATTATTATATATATTTTTGTCCAAATACAATTCTATTTTTGTTTATATACAATATAATAATAATAAAAAATCAGAATTTCCTATAGATATAAAAATATATCTAGGTAGATCTTTCAATTACATAGATTGTATTTTTATTAAAGTCAGATTCTAAATTTTTTTTGTTTTGTTCATTAAATCCTCTAATTGTGTTTATCTTTTTCTCTTGGATGTAAGAAGTGAATGTACAAATACCCTACTATACCCCAACTATGGAGGCTACATACATCTCTTCCCCAAAACTCAAGTGGATTTTCTCCTAGGCTTTCTAAGTCTCAACTTTATATCTAGGAACTATGTTCCTCCATTGTAATTTTTGTATTTCTCCTTCTACTACTAGGGAGCCTCTTTGGTTTTCTTTCTCAAAATACATTATAATTCAGAATTTTTAGTCTACTTTAATATAGGGTTTTAATTTAGCTTTCTCATATTTTATCTTTCATTTTTTTCTTCCATTTTTTTTGTCTATTTTGTTCATAATTTTTTTTTGGGGGGTGGGTTTTCATATTGGCCCTTATGGCTCCAAATTTGAAACTAGGGCTCCGATACCAAATGTAACACCCATCCTAGTGATGGGTGTTAATAATCTTAAGCTAACGATAGTAATTGAAATAAAATTTAACCAGTACCAGCTAACCAATTAAAACCATGTATGCAAATCAACTATCTAATTTTATGTTTATGTATTTGATTTATGTGCATGTTTCTTTTACTTAATAAATTAAAAGAAAATGTAACACACACACACACACAATTTTTACAACATGTCCATATCAATTTAATTATGCAATAATAATCTCATTTGACCAAGTAAGAACCAACATAATACCTTAATGTATAGTCGAGTTAGAAATCCTATAGTAGAAATTCAATCCTTAGTCCAACCAAGTAACTAGTCCATCCAACTGGAAGTGTTGAACCATGCCCAAAATGGGATTAGTCATCCCAGCCAACTAGCAACTAAGTTACTTCTAGTTCTAGGAAACCTATGGGGTTTCCTAGCTCTTCATGCCCATAAATCTATAAACCATAACAACATCCTTTCTTTCGATCTAAAGTCTCCCCGTGTCAAGTATCCAAATCCATTTTTATTTTCCCAAGTGATTTCCCCTTCCACTTTTTTTTCTTTCTCCCAAGAAAATACCAACAACCCCTACTCCATCCCTCCAATTCTCTTTTTATTTCCTCCCTTTACATCACCTTCCTCCCTTCTCAAGGAGGACCCTAGGAAGGCCAGACTATAATAAAATAATGATAATAAATCACCTACCTCTTTAATGATCTCACAAAATCCCCCCAACATGACATGTCTATCACCTTATCTGTACCCAATTCTCGTAAATCTGAATATGATTAAATAAACAATATCTCAATGTGTTTATTATTTAATAGTCCACTATCACTCACATCATTAATTATTTGGAAAGCATTAATTGGTCCACCTATAACATGACTTGAAATCAATGGTTATGCATATTAATAACCAATATAATCATATTGCTAATTTAAACATAATTACTAATGATAATTAAATGGATGCAGTTAATAAATTACAATTTAAATGATTAATACAAGCTAATATAAATGAGCCTAATACTGTGGAATCTAACCAATGCAATGTAAATTTAAATAACAAGAAGTTAATACTATAATTAATATCATATCTCAATCTTATTACAACCATCAACCACTATACATGATAACACACCAATCACCAATATGTATGTAGATTTACATCGTAACTAATACTAGTGTATGCGTGCAAGGTGCATGTGTGTAGCCAACATACACATATATTGTGCATGCACTATAGGAAACTATCATCACCTCTAATGCATAGTGACCAATTAACAATACAGTAGTGACCACACATGCAAGACAACAATACAATACCCACAACATCAAGCAATTTTATTAACTAAGTCACAACACATCAATAATATTCAACATTATACTTATATTTACCATAATGAATTAACCCATGATTTACAAGTAAAGGGAACCGAGTACAACTAAATTGATGTCTCAAATGCCAAACCGAAACATTACTAATCTCATCATCCTTCCTTCTTAACCTGCTTCCAACTTCCACTTCCTATATGTTCCTTTGTTGAAATGTCATGGAGCATCAACCATATTGACCCAATCCCATATATAACTTGTAAGTTGAAGCATTGACTAAATTGACCTAAATTCCCTAGAAGGAAATTGATAGTCGTCATCACACAACTTGAGGAGCATGAATCGACAAAACCCTCCCACGACATCAAGTTTTGGAGGATACATGGTGGGAAATACATCCACCCCTTATATTGGAACAAGGGTCAACACCCTATCTGAAATCGCATTGTGTTGTTATTGTGGTTCTTAAAGTTTTGTCATCGAATGACCAGTTTGGGAAACTTGGTCTCATGCATAAACCTGCACTAACCCACACATCATAACAAGTATCTGGATATCACTTATCCCCTCTAACATGTGGGGTAGTCTCATCCAAACATAAGATCATGCATAGTCTCTCATTGTTTCCAAGTCAATTACCAATTTATCATCCATCATCCAGCATAAACAAGTTAATATATTTATCATGTGCATGGCAATATCCATTCATTCATTTAATCGTAATACATTGGTATCCATGTACCCTATCATTTATTTAATTTTTAATACTAGAAGGAAATCATACAACTATCATCATTAATAATATAAATCATATCCTAAAACATAACTGATGCATATAAGTAGGTTTGTAACACCACACACATAGTGTACTTGGTTATGACTTGGTCAAGTTGAGTCCAATAGATAATACGCAAAGAAATACAATATGGGTCTAAATCTTGTTTAGCAATGCCATCAAAATGTGGGGCATTACAAGCTCTACATCAGATCAAAACCTACTCATAATCTAGATTTTGGTTCCAGGAATAATCTCCGCCTACCATACTTATTTCCATAAAAAAACCTTTACCAAAATTCATTTCCAAGCATATTATAGCATAAGCTGTTGTTGCATGCTTCTACGTTTCAGGAATTCTGAAATGGAACTTGTAGAGGGCATTTCCAATGCCACGAAGAAAATCTAGGACCAAAATATACAGAGGCAAGCTCAAGATCCTAATTCAAATAGGGGTAGAAGAAAGAGAGTCATAAGAAAGGAAAAAATTTGGGTCTAGGGCTTCCTGTAGAGACTTGAGAAACCCTAGAACCAAGGACTAGAGATTAAAATAAGATCTTTTTCTTCAATTAAATCGAACCCCACAAAACAAAACAAAACAAAAATTTACACACATAAAGATGAAGGAATCCTCCTTAATGAAAGGATTCTATTAAAATAAAATCTAGTTGTGTAGGTTAACCAAGTGAGGCCATAAATTGTTGAATCGGCAAATTAAAACATGAGAACTGAAAAAATCTATTGGATCAAATGCATATTAGAAAATGGGGATGGAAATCACTGGAGCCTCTTGAACCAAGAGTTGAGAGGGAAATTAAGGGCTACGACCATGCTTCACCATGTCACTAAAAGAGGGCCTAGTTGATCCACCAAGGGAGGTCAATCTAAGCATAGGAGCTCCTCCAAAAGTAGCTCTCACAAAGATCTTAATAAAAGTCACCACTATCATAGGAAAGCTACAGAACATAGAAGAAAACTAACAAGAAAAAGAGCTTGTAACACCACTTAGAGAGGGAGGCACACCACACAAGGGTGCAAGGGAAGGGATAAACATGCCATTCACTTGGAGAAAGTTGTGATAGGAAAATAAAAATATTGATACTTTATAAAATGTCAATAGTTGATTTAATAATGATCAAGGAGGTTATTATATATATATATATACTGTAAAATAAAAATAATTTGTTATTATTAAAAATACAAATTATATTATTAAAATACATAATTATATATGGTATATGTTGTAATACCCCTATTTTTGACTTGAATGTGTTTAGCCAAAATTATGTAAATGATGTAAATATGCTAGTGCGGAGCTCAAGGCCAAGTCCCGACTAGTGAATGGCTAGGCATGTATGATGTATATATTTTATTTGGAGTGGTTGGTTGGCTTGTTATGTTGATTTAGAATATATGTAAATATTATGTGCATAAATAATAAAATGGTCCAAGAATGGTTGTGTAAAGAGCACCAAAGGAGCTATGATTCCACTAGAGGGGAAGAGGAAAGGGGGTCCATGGGAGACTAAATCCTTGCTTCCAAGTTTCAACCTTAGGACTCACCCAAAATTCTGTCATGTGATGTAAATAAGCCAATTATCTCTTTTTTACTGTTCTCCAATCATTGAATGCATGTGTGAGGTTGGTGGGAAAAGTCACCTCATGCAGTTGTTGAAACATGGGGCTGACTGCACTTTTGTGATAGTTTTGTCATGACAAAAGTTAGTCTGCAACTACTAGGATTCCTTTCTTCTATTATCAGAAGCTATGTCAGTTGTCTTTTCACCATTTTCTTATATCCCTTGGAGTCAACCCTCATTCTCTCATTCTCTCATGCAGATATACAATAGGCAGAGCTCTCCATTGTTGTCCATGAACATACCAGACTTCTACTAACCCAAAAATTTGAATTTGGAGACCATGCTGCATTTTGGAAGGAAAAAATGATGGTTGTAGGTGATCAGAGAGGTTGGGCATGCTAGGAACCCTCACCCATTGAGTTTTGTTGCTTGTAGGTGCTTGAGAAACCACGAATTGAAGCTACAGGTGGTTCTATAGCAGCACATATCAGATTGGACTTCTTCTATGCACACACTTGAAGAACCCAACAAGATGGATCTCCCAAGAGAACCGTGGATCAGTGAAGGGGATGCCTGAGCTAGAAGGGTGTTGTGTGGGGTAGGTATTGTGGAAGCCAATACTATGAGGGTTGAGTGAGAGCCCTGTAGAGATTTGTATGAGCATTTGGCTAACCATAGAGAGCAGAATGGGTTGTGGGATGAGAGAGAGAAGCATGTAGGTTTTTCCTTCGCCCTGGTGGCATCATAGCCCGGCTTGGGGGTGTCCTCTTAACAGAAAGAGTATATTTTGCATAGAGTGCCTATGGTTGGGTGGAAAATCGCTCTTACACAACGATTTGCTTGGATTTGCATTGGATAAAGTTAATTATTCTCATGCATATGAATCTGAAATGTTTTTATTTGGTGCCTATAATGTTTATGCTTGTATTTGCATGCTATATGTGTGTAGATAGATTTTAATTCCACTGTGTATGTTTATTTACGTTTCTACACACATTTTACATGTTGAAATTCATATTATGGCTTTGGGGAAAAATTTGAGAGCCCGAATTTATTTAATGTCCCCTCCCAATGTTTGGATTGGGTGAGGGGGTGTTACATATGCTAGCTTTAAACATTTATAAAGTTAATGTTGACAATAGTATGTTCCTTATCATCATGAAACCTTCCACCATAACTGCATAAAAATACCTTCATACAAACATCTTATATGTATCTCATATATCTTTCCAAAATTAAAGGAGTTCATATATAAATACCCGAGTCACTTATAAAATAGTCCATTTATACATATACCAAAATATAAATGTCTAGGTGGTACTTGGATTTTAAATTCTTTAATCCCTTAAACATGGATAATTTTAGGGGCTAAATTTAACCCATGGATTAAATTAAGGGGGTTACACAAATTTAGTGGGCTATTCTCTTATATGGAAAGGGTTTTTGGAGTTGAAATATATTATCCCAATATTTATTAGAAAATAAATAAATCCAAAACAAATAGCCTCCCATATATTAATGAGGAAAATGAAAAAAAAAAACTATTTTTTCCCTAGCAAAATCTCCCTCCAATATATCTTTTGCCCCCGATTTATAAAGAGATTCAAATGGAATCATTCATTTTCCCTTTATTTTCAGTAATGGAGGCTTCCAAGGGTTACTTTTCCCTCAGTTTTCCCTATAATTCAGGAATATGGTTGCATTCACCTAGATTTTTAGTCAATTTCATATTGATACCTTCTTTGATCCCTCAATTTCCAGCATTAGAGGAAAAATCAGGGGCAATTTTGTCCTATATAATGACTGCAGTGATTCATAGTTCACCCACATCAGACTGCACTTGCAGGGTGAAGGTTTCGGTTTATGTGATTCCACTTTTCATTCTTATTTTTCTCAACATTTTAATCTTCGAGCAACATCTCCATTGCCGAAATATCAGGTAGTAAAGGGTCACACTGCACATGTTATTTATTAGAGAATAAAGACTCGCATCATGTTTTTTATCTAATAATTACTGTGGTATTATTTTTATCCACAACTATAATATATTATTATACTGTAAATTTTCCTTTTATCATGGATTCTTTTTAAGTCTTGTTGAATTCTAGGGCACTCGTGATTCTTAGGTCTCATTTGATGTTGTTAGGGTTTTTATCTATCCTAGGAGTATTGGTTTTGTGAAATCATTATAGAGATCAGAAGATATGATTTATTTTATTCCTTCTCATGTTTAAACCATCGACTGACATTTATATGTTGTTAGTTCCTGCTAATATTGATGGAGATATGCCACATGGTTTAAATATATTCAAACTAAATTTGACCCAATTGTTTAAAATGTGCTTTATTAGGATCTTGCTTTGCAATTATTATTGGACCCGAGGTGTTCATGAGAGTGTGTATGTTCATATTTTTTGTTAGCTATTGTTGATGTTTGGGACATTTTTAATATAAATGAATGTATACTGATTATAATGGCGGGGCTACAGTGAAATGGTAATTATTTTGGAACTATCTTCATGTAGAGTTGTCCAAAGAATTCTATTAGATTCCTTTTTTTGTATTGAGAAGTTTGTGACTAGTAGATTTTTTATTTGTATAGCCAAGTTCATCAATTTTATCTATAACCTAAATTTGTTGGGTTTGGTATTTGTTTTACAATATTTTGTTTTTTGTAAGGATCATTTAGAAGTAAAATGTTTTTTGATGTTTTGTTTTGATGTGTAATTGCTATCATCATCTAAAAATGGATCTAGTTATGTATGATGAATACATGATTTAGCTGGAATAGGATACTTCATTTCCATCATGATTATATATAATATGTACAAGGAATGTGTGACCTGATATGTAGACATCCTACTATTTGATATCTTGTCTTTTGCATTCAATGATGCTACTAAACCAGTTTTACAACATTTTGCATGCTTTTGAAAATTTCAAGGACATGGATAAAGACACCACCTTAATTTATCTAAGAAAACGTAG
The DNA here is from genome assembly GCA_027924585.1 of Larix kaempferi. Taxonomy (NCBI): domain Eukaryota; kingdom Viridiplantae; phylum Streptophyta; class Pinopsida; order Pinales; family Pinaceae; genus Larix; species Larix kaempferi. The sequence goes on from BSBM01000887.1 coordinate 24,696,989, forward strand.
TTTTTAATGGAGTATTTCTAATGATATGTGTGATAATGCATTAATGTGATTTTTATTCCTGTTAGTGTATGTTTTTATTTATAATAACCCTTGCAAGTTTCTAACTAACTCTAAAATTTCTAAATCAAAAGACAGAATTTAGATTTTGATTGTCAACAAAAGAAAGGAAAAAGTGGTATTCGTATCTATAAACACATAACCAGTCTACGTTTTTTTCATAGAGGGTAGATTAAAAATGGGAGGTTTGGAAAATAAGCTAATTGGGAATTCATACGCTATATTAAGGTTGTGGGTATTGATAAAACTCTACATTGTAATAATGGTTCATGGGTGCCATAATCACTCCATACTGTAAAGTGTTCAAGTATATCAATTTGTCAAGGTTTGGGTCCCCACATGTATGTTGGAACATTAAGGGACGAGATAACAAGTGGAGTCCCCACTTTACCTAAATCTAGTTAGTACAGTTCTGTTTCATCGACACCCTTAGTCGTGAGTGACCGAATACTGCTTGTGAAATGTATAAATAAATCCCTCCTTACCTCATTCATGAATTTTTTCATTCAAGAGTCTAAGAGTCAAGAGTGTCTAGAGTTGAGCTCTGGTATTGTTGAGCCGAGAATTGGCCCCTTTTAATCATCCTTGATCACCTTTCCTTCCCTTGTCCTACACCATTTATCATGTAATCAGTCCTGTTGTCCTCACTTTATTTCCCCAAGCTACCAAGGTATGACTGATCATTGCTTTATATTATTAATGCTTATGATTGTGATAATTAAGGCTGTGTATCTCTCAATTGTGCTAATATGTTTTGATTTATGAAGGTAGTTTGAGATAAGTGGACTGCAGGAAGGTGGGGCTGAACAAAAGTCTTGAAAGGAAGGGTGTTCACTGCTTAAAAAGGATCCTCGGGGCTCGGATCATCGATTAAGGCACATGGTTCCAATGTAACATCCTAGGTGGAGCTGTGACAGGGCAGCTGTAACAGAATGCGCTATAATTGGAGATCTTTAGTATGTCGTTGCTCGAGTTTAGCTGTGATCTGGAAAGATCGCTACTCCTGGGCCAATGAACAACTTTCTCACATTTTTATGTCTCTACTTTGCCACGTATTGTAACAGCTAGTGTTATTTAGGGCGCCTGAAGATCAGAGATCTTCAAGGCTGCCCGTTAATAGGATCGGATGTTACAATCTGTATGTATAAATATGGGGAGCTGCCTCGACCCAGGGGGTTGAACAACATATAATTTAATTCATTATATGAGCAGCAAAAGCAAACTGTGTAATCATTCTTCTATTAATATAAGGAGTTACCTCTGAGTTAAAGGAACTTGCGTTGTTCAGCCAACGTCTCTGTGTGAAGGATGGGCCCATCTTCCACAGAGATTGCTGAGTTAAACTAGGACTCTTTAATTTATTGTTGTGCGATTTTTTGTTTATGATATTTCTTTTGTACGCAGCAGTAGTAATTTTGGTGTGGATTTTCAGTATAATTAAGATTATGTTTCCTTGAAATTGGCAAGTAATACAGAGTGACAGTCAACTGAGTAGAAACTTTATGCAATTCGTGTGACAATTATACACAGCCTTGTCCATCTCGCAGTTAAGTTGTGATTCCATGATCCTCTGCAATTTATCTTTCCTGTTATGACTGTTGATTTTCATCCTTGTAATTCAATCTCTTAGAGCAGCTGAACTCAATCCTTTGCAATTGAATTTCTAGATTAATATTCAGTTTCTGCTTATGGTTTTCAAGAGTGATCAGATTGAAGAAGTGAGTTACTTGTTCTAGGATGTGAATAGGATTTCTTTGTATCTGCAATTGTCTTTGAATCTTATTTTATTTCTTGTTGATGCATGGTAGAAAGGAATTGAAATTATAGTAATTAGACAGCAACTGGGATTACACAGCTCTTTGGGATGAACATAGTTGTTAGAGGATAAAAGTATTCAATTATAATGATTTGGTGTTTAAGCATAAACTGTGCATTTATCCTTTGAAATAAAAAGACTTTCTCGGGTTGACAATAAATCTTGTATGCTCTGTGTGTTGGTAATAATCTATCTGCATATAGGGTGCTCGACATTTTGGCGCCGTTACCGGGGAAGGATAAAAATTAAACACTAATCATTAGTTGAATCTGGTAATTGTTTCTAGTCAGTCTTTTCTTTGCTGAAATGATTTGGTTCGCATGAATACGAGGAGGGTAAAACGTGATCACCTCCCAACTCCCAAAACCCCACAAAATACTAACAGCGCAGGTGGTTCGGGTTGTGGTCGAGGACCACCATTGGGCAGAAGGACATTCATCGACGATATTGTTGACAGAACTGATTCATCCACCAGGGCTCGTCATCAAGAAACTCCTATTAGAAGAAACCCTGCTGATCTTGGGGCGCCAGCGTCCACGGTCGAGAATACACAAACAGCCGTGACTCCCTTGTATACCCCTGCTGAGGAAGACGCAACTGTTATAACTGGACCTGCTGCTACGAAGGAGGAAGACGCATCTGTTACAACTGAGGAAGACGCAGCTGTTACAACTGAGGAAGACGCAGTTGTTACAAACAAGGAAAAGAACACAGGAACGAACGAAGAAGAGGATATAGAAGAGAAGATGAGTAACAGACACGAGACCGACGAGGAAGAGGCAATGGTGGAATACCATCATGAAAATTACTCCCTGCCAGAAGGAACGACAGCTACATTACAATTTCTAATTCAACAGCCAGAAGGGACAGCCCCTATGAGGAACATCTCACCATCGGTGTTGCCTCGCTTCCATGGAAGGGCAGCAGAAGATCCAGACAAATTCCTTTTTGAATTCGATATCCTCTGTCGCAGCTATGATTATGTCACCGATGCCCAAAAGCTAAAAAAATTTCCTACCACCTTGAAGGACAATGCATTACGATGGTTCATGAGCCTTGGGGGAGGAACCGTTGCTAATTGGGATAAGATGAAACAAGTGTTCCTGGAGAAATATCAGGAATATTGCAACACCAAGGACAAAAGAGAGGAATTATTCAAAATGGTGCAGAAGGAGGATGAAAGTCTGGAGGATTTTGTAGAAAGGCTGCTGTACAATGTGCAAAGAGCTGGGCAGACGAACATAGGGCTGGACGTGCTCAAGATAATATTGCTTCATGGGATCAGGGATGATTGTTTAGACATGTTAAACCTGCTAGGAAGGGGAGATATCTCCAAAGAACCTTTTGGGAAGATTGTGGAACTATGTAAGAGATACTCCAGGGGGTCTTCCAGGAGCAATAAGCGGGATAAACGGGATAAGCTGGAACGTGATGTCTTCGACAGAACTCAGAAGTCGTCCAATGGAGGAGCTACCCGTGCAGAGATAGGCAATCTCCTTGAAAATTTTAAAATAGAAATGATGAGCTCCATCTCTTCGGAGATTGATGTCCTGAAGGCAAAACAAAAATAGGCAGTGGAGGATATCACACTAGGTGTGTTCTGTCCCCGATGTAGAAAGAATCATCCGCTGAAAGAATGCCCACTTGACAAGGTAGAAGTATGTCAACTGTGTGAGCTGAATCATGACATGAAAGAATGCCCTTCACTTCCTCAAGTAAAGGCTGTTCTGCAGGCATCAACTCCAGAAGTGGAATCAGCCTATTTCATTGCACAGAAGAAACCTTGGCAGCCTCGAAATCAAGGTATGCCTCTGGACTCGTTTCCATTTTTGAATAATATGAGCAATTGGAATAATAACATGCAAAATGTGAATACACAATTCCCTTCAAATTATGCTCAGTGGAATCCTCCCCAACCTGCAATGCAAAATTATAACTCATGGGGTCCTTGGACACAGCCACCACATCAACCTACGTCGTGGACTCCTGGATGGAGGAACTTCCATCTTGGGAACCAATTTCCTCAACCACCTCCACCTCAACAGTCACCATATTCTCCTCCATACCCTCAATTTCCTCAATATCCTCAATACCCACCTCAGTAGTCACAGCTGCAGCTGCAGAATAATCCTGTCCCTAATATACCAATACGGCCTTAGCTGCCTGCCCAACCTAATCCTAACCCGAATAATAAAACAGTCCATCAATTGGAAACTGTCAATATGCCAGCCTACTCTCTTTCCCCTGTACCTTGTAACGATATTCGTCTACGATCTGGGAAGATAATAGAACCTGTAATTACAGAAGATATTCCACCTTCTGTGCATGAAGAAGGAGAGAGTTCACAACATCCATCTGATACAGTTCCTATCACTGAAGGTGCTGAGCATCCCTTAGATGGGACGGCTGAAACATCAAATGAGAAATCAGATAATACACATCCTACCTAGTTGATAAGGCAACCACCATACCCCGAGAGACTAATGCTACCAAAAATAGGGGGGCAACCTCAGTTCAACCTCCTAGGAGAGTTGAAGAATCTTTACGTTAAAATCCCCCTTTTGCAAGCTCTTCAAGACGTGCCTATATATGCTAAAACCGTTCGGGATCTGTGCACTAAGAAACCAGGGAGGAAACTTAGAGATCCTCCCACTGTTCACGTCATAGGGAATTTATCTGCTTTAATAACAAGAAAAACCCCTGTGACCAAGTATGATGACCTTGGAAATCCTACTGTCAATGTACATATAGGACAGACGCAGATACCCAACGTGCTAGTCGACTTAGGAGCAGTGATCAATGTCATAACAATCGAGACTGTCAAGAAGCTTGGGCTCACTAATTTTAGATCGACCCCTACCATTTTGGAATTGGCAGACAGATCCACCATTAGACCCGAAGGGATTCTGGACGACCTTGTCATCTCAGTAGATTCATGGGAATACCTTGCTGACTTTTGGATATTGCAACCAAAATCACAGCTGGGGGGACATCCATTGATCCTGGGGAGGCCTTGGTTGGCCACAGCTGATGCTTGCATCAGCTGTCGATCTGGGTCCATGACTATATCTGATGGTACAAAGATTAAAAACCTCACCCTGTATCCTCCAGCTCGGCCAAGTTTAGAGGCTGAAACTTCCCTTTGGATAGAGCAGGAGGAGGAGGAGGAAGTTCAGCCACTATTAACAATAGGGAAGGCCTTAACTTTTAAAAATGAAACAGAAGATGATGCTATCAGTAATTTTATTAGTGAACCTGCTTCAGTGGATAAAGAGGTCTATCAAATCCTGAACATTACCCTTGGTAAGGAAGAACAAGAAAATCTTACTGAAGAAGCACTAGTTGGTGACACAAACATAATCCCAGTTTTGCAAAATTCAAAAAGTATTCCTATTGAGGTAGAACCTGGAAGGACTTTGAATATCAACCCTGGTCTCTCCTTAGAGGAACAAAGGCGCCTAATCAGTCTCTTGAAGGAACATAAGGGGGCATTCGCCTGGGAGTATACATACATGAGGGGTATTCCCTCTAATCTGTGCACCCACCATATTTATATTAAAAATGACTCCCGGCCTGTGTGTCAACCCCAACGATGAATGAACCCCAATCTGAGGGATATAGTGAAGGAGGAAATCCAGAAACTTTTGGAAGCAGGATTTATATATCCTATTTCGGATAGTGAGTGGGTTTCTCCACTCGTAATTGTGCCCAAGAAAAATGGTAAATGGAGAGTCTGTGTTGATTATAGGGAGCTGAACAAAGCCACGCAAAAGGATCATTTCCCTTTGCCCTTTATTGACCAAGTACTTGATACCTTATCACGGAAGAAGTTCTTCTCCTTCCTAGATGGGTTCAGCGGATACAACCAAATTCAGATTGCTCCTGAGGACCAGGATAAGACCACCTTCACTTGCCCCTGGGGAACGTTTTCCTATAGAGTGTTTCCCTTTGGTTTATGTAATGCACCAGCAATGTTCCGAAGAGCTGTAATTGGCATATTCGCTGAACTAGTTAATGATAGTATGGAAGTCTTTATGGATGATTTTACTCCCTATGGCAAGGATTTTGAGGAAGCACTGGAAAATTTAAAGAAGGTTTTAATTCGCTGCGAACAGACTCGCCTCTCATTAAGCACTGAAAAATGCCATATGATGATGAGCGAAGGGGTGGTATTAGGACATTTCATCTCTACCGATGGCATTCAGGTGGATCCTTCAAAAATTAAGGTGATAAAAAATATACCGACTCCTTTAACTCAGAAAGAGGTGCGAAGTTTTCTGGGACATGTTGGATATTATCGGAGGTTTATAGAAAACTTCTACAAACTTGTTTCTCCTTTGTTTTCTTTGTTAATGAAGGATGCACAGTTTGTGTGGAGTGAAGCATGCCAGACAGTGTTTGATAAGCTTAAAGAGAAGCTGTCCACAGCTCCTATCCTAAGGGGACCTAATTGGACCATACCCTTCCACATTTCTTCAGATGCTTCTGATATCACCATTGGAGCAGTACTAGGACAGCAGGATGGTCAAGTACCTTATGCCATCTATTATGTTAGTAAAAACTTAGCCCCTGCTGAACTTAATTATACTGTTACTGAGAAAGAATTCCTTGCTATTGTTTACTCTATTAATAAATTTCGGCATTACATTACTGGGTATCCTACATTTGTGCACACTGAACACTCTGCCATTAAATATTTAATGAACAAACCTGTCACCAATGCCAAAGTGACCAGGTGGCTCTTATTATTGCAGGAATTTGATATTACCATTATAGATAAACCTGGAAAAGAAAATGTTGTTGCTGATTTTTTATCTCGTTTTACTAACAGTGATGACAGTTCGCCTGTTGAGGATTCTTTTCCAGATGAACATCTATTTGCACTTTCAGCTCATTCCCCTTGGTATGCAGACGTCGCTAATTATTTGGTTGCAGGAAATCTCCCGCCACACATGTCTAAACGAGAAAAGAGAAAAATTATCTAGCAAAGTGCCAGGTATTGTTGGTTCAATGGTCATCTCTTCTACACAGGACCCGATCTTGAGATTAGGAGATGTGTAAGGGAAGATGAGATCTTTCACATACTGAAGGCCTGTCATGATGGACCTTGTGGGGAACACTTTGCAGATAAAAGAACAGGGCATAAAGCGCTGCGGATGGGCTACTATTGGTCGACTTTGTTTAGGGACGCTAAAAGATATGTTCAGTCCTGTGACAGCTGCCAAAGGATGGGCCAGCCTAATAAAACAGATCAGATGCCTCTACAACCTCAAGTAGTAGTTGAACCATTTGATAGATGGGCACTGGATTTTGTTGGCCCTATCATCCCTCCTTCCAGACAGAAAGTTTACATTCTGGTTTGTGCTGATTATATGACCAAATGGGTAGAGGCTATAGTTTTGGCTAAGGCTAATGACCAGGCAGTGATTGATTTTCTATATGGAGAGATCTTTACCCACTTTGGGGTACCAAAGTAAGTAGTTACCGATGGGGGGTCACAATTCATGTCACACCAATTTGAATCCTTGCTCCGGAAGTATCATGTGCATCATAGGGTGGCTTCACCTTACCACCCTCAGGCCAATGGTTAGGTGGAAAGTACTAATAAAGTTATTGAAGCAATCCTTACTAAAACAGTTAAGAGCCATCGAAAGGATTGGGCTAACAGGCTTCCGGAGGCATTGTGGGCATATCGCACAACTTGGCGCAACACCACAGGGTTCTCTCCCTATGATCTAGTATATGGGAAGAGTGCCATCTTTCCAATTGAGTTTGAGATCAAAACCCTGAAAACAGCCACCGAAATGAATCTGGATGTAACAGAAGCCCAGAAGAAAAGATTGAATCAACTAAATGAATTGGATGAGAAACGGTTAGCTGCAGTAGACCAGACTGTGTTGCTTCAGCAACAGAGATCCAACTGGCATGACCGATTCATTAAAAAGAAAATATTCCGTGAGGGAGACTAGGCGCTATTATATGACTCCAGGTTCAAAAGGGATTTTAAAGGTAAATTACGTACAAGATGGCTGGGTCCATATTTGGTCGACAGGGTATTTGACAACGGCACTGTCCGTCTGGTGACCATCGATGAAAACTACATACCATTACTTGCTAATGGCCACAGACTGCGACTTTATCGTAAGCCTATTTCGAAAGATGCATTCATTTCGCAAATTGCCGCCGATCCGGATTATCAGCTGGCACCAGAGCAGGAATTTCTCTCTGCCTTTGCCAATCCTTAAACTGAAAAATCGCATTTTGAATTACTGTACATAAATAATTTTCTTTCTTTTCTGCTGTAGCGTATAATTGTTTTCCCTTTGCATTTGATCTTTTCGTTTGCTGTTGTTTTTTTCAAAAAAAAATTTCCAGGGAAGCGCCAGGAGAACGACCAGATTGGGCCTGTCAAAGTAGAGTCGCCCTATGCTGTATTTCCCTTTTTCCCTCAAAAAAAAAAAATAAAAAAATTCCGGCAGCTGCGACATCTTTTCCGGCAGCTGCAACATCTTTTCCGGCAACCGCGATAGATTTCCCGGCAGACGTAAAAATCCTTTTTCCCATCAGCCGTGAACAACTTTTTTGGCAGCTGCAACAACTTTTCCAGTGTCTGCAACATCATGTCCCAGTGGCTGCAACATCATTTCCCAGCGGCTGCAATATCGTTTCCCGTCAACCCTAAAATCGTTTTCCCGACAGCCATAAACCCTTTTTTCCCAGCAGCTGCAACAAATTTTCCCAGCGGCTGCAACATCATGTCCCAGTGGCTGCAACATCATTTCCCAGCGGCTTCTTTTCCCGTCAACTGTAAAATCGTTTTCCCGGCAGCCGTAAAACTTTTTTCCCCGCAGTTGTGAACCATTTTCCAGCAGCTGCAACAACTTTCTTAGTGGATGCAACATCTTTTCCCGGCAGCCGTGAACTATCTCCCAGCGGCTGCAATATCATTTTGCCAATGGTCGTGAAACCTCTTTCCCGGATGCCGTGAACCATTTTCCGGTAGCTGCAACATATCTTCCGACGGCTGCAACTTATTTCCCGACGACTGCGACATATCTTCCGCCACCGTAAAACTTTTCCTCGACAGCCGTAATTTTTCCCGATCCCGTAAATTCTTTTCCCGGCTGACATGAACCATTCTCCGGTGGCTGCAACATATTTCTCGGCGGCTGCAACATCTTTTTCGTCGGCCGTGATATCATTTCTGGCAACTTGCATTGGTAACTACTGTGTTAACGGAAGATTTGCTCCAACCCTGCTAAGCTTTGGCTCTGATTCATCCTAGTCGTGCCGGCGAACTCATCATTCCGACCCCGAGGACGCGATGGTTTATGTTTCATTGGCGGAAGGAATTATTGCATTATTTATGACTGTGCACGAGTTTGGTTCCGCAACGTCACCAACTGCACGCTCCACCATTCTCCGCACGATATTTGACGCACAGTCTTATGAGGTATGGCTTTCATTTATCACGTGATTAAGTGTTGATATAATTGAACAATATCAGTCGTACCTTTATACGTATCGCCATTATGCCTAATGAGACCTTTCCCTCGTACGATGTAAACATTAATAACTGCCACCTTCCCCAATTCGGAATGGAAATTTTGAACGTTTTCCTGTGCTCAACTTTCCAAATTTGTCCATCTCTTCAACATCTCCGCTCAGCGATTCGTGCATCCTCTGTGCTGCAACTTCTATTCTCGGATTCTGTCATCTGTGGGATAGCAACTTCAGCTTGCAGCCAGGACCATGGGGATTCCAGTTCGTCATGAACCTGTGAATACACAGGAACTCAGAAAAAATCTTCAGGTTCTTGCTATCTTTCAAGCCGTCGACTGGCTCGAATTCTTTGAGCGACTAGATGGATTCAATCGGGAAGTAGCCTTGCAGTTTGCTTTAAACCTCACCAAAACTCACTCCATGGTGTGGGGGCTGCGCATAGAAGTCTCCGAGGCCATTATATCCAAGGTTACTGCTATCCCGCTGGTGGGAAAGCCATGGTTTAACCGACGAGTTCCCGCGACGACTGCACGGGAAGCATTTTTAATGGAGGGGGAGCAAGTGGAATCATCAAGAGGAGGGATCGCACTGCACTCATTGCCGCGGCCATGGGACCAGGTTGCTGTCTTTCTCAAGAAGTACATCACTTGTGAAGGTAGATATCAAACTGTGTATAATTCTGAACTCCCTTTACTTTCTCATCTCCGCCATGGCATTTTAATAAACATTCCATATTATCTACTGCATGACGTGCGTCATATGGAAACATTTGTCCAGACTGCTAAGCACCCACTTTCCTCCCTCACCCACCATGGCCTTATCAAATTAATAATTGTAAAAACCCTTGCCCAGCATCATATAACCTAGGAACAATTCACAGCTCGAGCTCAGCAACCCGTCCCCTTGCGGGTTGTCCCATTACAGCAGATACGAGTTCCACCGCAACAGGAGGACCGGAGTCCCTCCACTAAAGTTGGGGGGGGGGGGATGAAATGGAAGAAGAACAGCAACCGGGGGCACAAGCAGAGCCATCTGGGGGGGATGAACCTATATTAGAAGAACAACAATCGGGGGCACAAGCAGAGCCATCTGGGGGGGATGGAACTATATTAGAAGAACAGCAACCGGGGGCACAAGCAGAGCCATTTGGGGAGGATGAAACTCCATTAGAAGAAGAACAATTGGGGGCACAAGTAGAGCCGTGGGAGGAGGATGTAGATAAAAACCCTGTGGAAAATCTAGACAATAGGGTAGCTCTGACACCAGAAGGTGAAATTGAAGCAGCACTAAATGCTGCGACAAGTGAACCTGAAGGTGACAGAGCCAGGGCAATAGAAGAAAATATCGAGCTGGTATGAATCCTCACCTGAGTGGGAAGGAGGAGCTGTAATTGAAGAAGAACAACATGAGCAGCAAGAAAACATTCCTTCGACCTCAGCTGTGAATCCCTATGTACCAGCTCCACAAAAGAAAACACCAAAAAGAAAAAGAAAGAGAGCAATTAATGAATTTAACATAACCTCACCAATCAGAAAGAAAAGAACTAGATCAGCTACAGTAGCAGAGGCAGCCAGAAAAAGATGGGCAACCTTAGAGGCACAAGTTGAACCCCCGATCCTTGTACTGAGACCAATGGATGCTCCACAAAGGCCAGTTGAGGAAGAACCCGAAATTGAAGGACTTCTGGCTGAGAATGCACTATTAAAAGAAGACCTCCAAGTACTTCTAAGGGATTTGGAAACATGGAAGGAAACCTGCAGAAAACAAGGAGAAAGAAAAATGTATACATTGGTAGAGGCTGCAGACCAACTGGAGGGATCAAACTCTACTGAGCCTGGTAAGGAGGATGAACGAGTACTCTGTCCCACCTGTGGAGAAATCTTCAAGGAGGCAGGCCACAAGATTATACTTCATACCTACTCAGCACAACATCCTGCAGCCATAATAGAGGAAGCTGCAGAAAAGGAAGATGCTGCCACACAAGAACCAGCATCTTTAAACATCCTTGCTGAAGCTGCCACCAATCCTGTGACAGAGGAGCTAAGGGATGAAATCATGTATGATGATGGGGATAAGGAATACACTGTAACCCCAGAATGCTCCCACGACACAGAAATTTTAGAAGAAGAGCAGATGGGAGAAGAACCGGGGATGGGGAACACTCTGGAGCCTAATGAAGAATTCTATACTGTAACCCCAGAATGCTCCCATGACACAGAAATTTTAGAAGAGGAGCCACAAAGGCAGGACATTGATAACCTTGAACAGGGTGTTGTAACACAAGAACCAACAAACCTGAGTATACTTGTCCAATCGGCCGAACAAATGGGAGAAGAACCTGGGCTAGAGGACACTCTAGAATTTAATGATGAACTTTGGGTCGTAACCCCAGAGGGTTCCCATGACACAGAGCTCATAGGGGAGGAGTTGCAACAGCAGGAGGATGAAGAAGCAAGCCAGGATGTTGCTACACAAGAACCAACATCCTTGGAGGCTGCAGCAGGAACTCCTGAATTTCATTTGGAAGATAACCCTGGAATGGATATCATTCCTGATACACAGTGGAGTGAAGATGAACAGGTACAGACACCATGCTCAGGTGACACCAAAATCTTGGAGGAGGAGCTGCACAATGAGAAGGATATCCAATCTTAGCAGTAGAAGGATAAAGAAGACACTGTTACACAAGAACCAGTGTCTCTAAAAGCAATGAAGGTAGCTACTGAAGAGAGTCTAAAGGATGTTGTTGTTACACAAGAACCCGCAACTCTCTTATTAGAATTAGATGTGCTAGAAGACACTGTTACACAAGAACTAATGTCCCTAAAAGCAATGAAGGTAGCTGCTGAAGAGAGTCTAAAGGATGTTGCTGTTACACAAGAACCAATAACTCTCTTATTAGACTTAGATGTGCTGGAAGACACTGCCCCACAAGAACCAGTGCTTCTACCTCCTAGAAATGTCATTGATTTGGATTCAGATTAAGGATTTCCTTTCAAGTCCTCCCCAGGCACAACATATGATGAGACTGCAGGAAGAAGTGATTTTCACCTGCACCAACTACATTTCCAGACACCAGTAGGTAGCATTGGAAGGGGAGCAGTGATGCTGGAAGGTATTGGGTTACTCACAGAGGCTTTTTAAAGACAGATGAGGTGCTTGAGTTTCCCTACAATTTTTTCCTCTCTCCATGGATAGAGCTCAGTACAGGACTCAGATTCCGAATGATGCAGGTTGTTGCATGAGGACATGCAACAGGGTAGTTGGGGGGAGATGTTGAGTCCATAATTGGCCCCTTTTAATCATCCTTGATCACCTTTCCTTCCCCTGTCCTACACCATTTATCATGTAATCAGTCCTGTTGTCCTCACTTTATTTCCCCAAGCTGCCAAGGTATGACTGATCATTGCTTTATATTATTAATGCTTATGATTGTGATAATTAAGGCTGTGTATCTCTCAATTGTGCTAATATGTTTTGATTTATGAAAGTAGTTTGAGATAAGTGGACTGCAGGAAGGTGGGGCTGAACAAAAGTCTTGAAAGGAAGGGTGTTCGCTACTTAAAAAAGATCCTCGGGGCTCGGATCATCGATTAAGGCACATGGTTCCAATGTAACATCCTAGGTGGAGTTGTGACAGGGCAGCTGTAACAGAATGCGCTATAATTGGAGATCTTTAGTATGTCGCTGCTCGAGTTTAGCTGTGATCTGGAAAGATCGCTACTCCTGGGCCAATGAATAGCTTTCTCACATTTTTATGTCTCTACTTTGCCACGTATTGTAACAGCTAGTGTTATTTAGGGCGCCTGAAGATCAGAGATCTTCAAGGCTGCCCGTTAATAGGATTGGATGTTACAATCTATATGTATAAATATGGGAAGCTGCCTCGACCCAGGGGGTTGAACAACAGATAATTTAATTCATTATATTAGCAGCAAAAGCAAACTGTGTAATCATTCTTCTGTTAATATAAGGAGTTACCTCTGAGTTAAAGGAACTTGCGTTGTTCAGCCAGCGTCTCTATGTGAAGGATGGGCCCATCTTCCACAGAGATTGCTGAGTTAAACTAGGACTCTTTAATTCATTGTTGTGCGATGTTTTGTTTATGATATTTCTTTTGTACACAGCAGTAGTAATTTTGGCGTGGATTTCCAGTATAATTAAGATTATGTTTCCTTGAAATTGGCAAGTAATACAGAGTGACAGTCGACTGAGTAGAAACTTTATGCAATTCATGTGACAATTATACACAGCCTTGTTCATCTCGCAGTTAAGTTGTGATTCCATGAGCCTCTGCAATTTATCTTTCCTGTTATGACTGTTGATTTTCATCCTTGTAATTCAATCTCTTAGAGCAGCTGAACTCAATCCTTTGCAATTGAATTTCTAGATTAATATTCAGTTTCTGCTTATGGTTTTCAAGAGTGATCAGATTGAAGAAGTGAGTTACTTGTTCTAGGATGTGAATAGGATTTCTTTGTATCTGCAATTGTCTTTGAATCTTATTTTATTTCTTGTTGATGCATGGTAGAAAGGAATTGAAATTATAATAATTAGACAGCAATTGGGATTACACAACTCTTTGGGATGAACATAGTTGTTAGAGGATAAAAGTATTCAATTATAATGATTTGGTGTTTAAGCATAAACTGTGCATTTATCCTTTGAAATAAAAAGACTTTCTCGGGTTGACAATAAATCTCGTATGCTCTGTGTGTTGGTAATAATCTATCTGCATATAGGGTGCTCGACATGTATATGCTCTTCTATTGCACTACCTTAGTAATCTGCAGAATCAAAAGATGAGTCTTCCTGGAAAAAGATTCATCAAGATGTTAGGTTTTATAATTCGATGAAAGATTTGCAAATTTTTTACAATATTTTATGATTTAGTGAAATATCTTATAATTTAGTGAACGATTCGCCAAGATTTTACAAGATTCTATAATAAAATGAAATATTAGCCAATATATATATATATACATATTATGTTATTGATAAAATAGCCTTCACAATTTCCTATATATTAGGGAGATTCGCCCATTTATCATACATATAAATTTGGGAGGGTTTCTTAAAATTATCCCTACCCTAAAAAATATTTTCATATTAGAATGACATAAAAATGGTTATCTTCAAAAAGTGCCACAGTAGCGGTGATTTCTATTTCGTAAACCATGGGAACTATTTGTTGGCCAAATTCAAAATACAATGATTTGTACTTGTTGTTGTGATGTGCAAATATGAACATGTCATAACAAAAATAATATTTGCACAACAAAATTGTTCAAGGATATATTTTGGCTATATTTTATTTACATTTCACATCTTTATTTACAATCTATTTGTCATTGGGAATGTTGTCTTCTTCTTTTCTAGTCCTTCGATTTGGTTTGTTAATGTTGATCTGCAAAATAGAAACTGAGTCAATATAATTGATGGCATTAAGTAACATAGAAATGTGGAAATATAATTCAAATTTTCTATTACCCTTTTTTAGCCCACATGTAGGACTATGTTATATTCATTTAGTGTAAAGTGACCATGCACTTGAAAATTGTGTAGCATGTAGATAGTAGTTGGTTTGTTTTGTACATATATGTTATATTACATTTGTTTTAGGCCAGGGAGTAGCTCTTGCAATACAGGTTTTCTGAGTGTGCATTGTACAACCGTGTTGCTTGTAGTTTTGATATTTCCATTTAGACAATGTGCATCAGTGAAAGGGCATTTTTTATTACACTTTGCACAATCAATGGCTGAGTTTTGTATTAGTTAAAATGGGCTGGTAGGGGAATTGCATTGCACACAAATAGGTTCAAATGGGGTTGATTACACATGTGTTGCTGTGAATATGCCTTCAACCTATTTCCAAATTGTAATGGTTAATAGTCAATACAATGTAGGTCATTTCATAAATAATAAGGGCTTTGAAAGTAATAGATACATATGTATATTTTTACTTACTACATTTGTTGAGCCAACTAATTTTTGCAAATCAGGTACTGTTTATGTTTTGAGTTCTATCATAAATGTTGACTGTGTTGTTCGAAATGTCTCTTCTGTTTGTTATATTCTTGAATAAAATCATAAGGAATTCTTCTTTTCGTAACTATTTTTCTATTGATATGAAAAAGTGTGTAAATGTTTCGAAGAGCTAGAGCTGATATGTAAGAGAATTTTGAAGGTTATGATTTTTAATTAAAGGAATAAAGAAATTTGAAAATAAAATAACTAAAAGAGAAATATATTGTAAATATAATATTACCATTTCTTTATCGTCATCTGAGTTACCATCTTTTATTTGTAGACTATACTGCATCCCATTTTTTCTAGCAATTGTGACAATTCCGCTACTTGTTCCAATCAGGTAGAAATTCGTTTTTCTAAAAGTTTCTTAATTGTTGTGTTTGGTATAAAATTTTACTCATTAGAAACGGGAGGAATTGTTTCTATAATACTTGTTTCATCCATGGATATGACACGGTCACAGTCTCCATAACCATAGTTTATTTTTGGAAATATTTTGATATTTGTAATGCAGATGCAATTACTTCGTATGATGTTTTGGTCATAGAATTGAACAAGGTGTGTTGCCATATCTTATGTTATTTTCATCATGCCTTTTTCATCTATCATATAAACACATAAAATTTGTCATGCTTTGTGCGCTTTGCCTAAAAATGTAGTATATACCACCATGATGTCACCAGTGAAAACCAGTCTAGTTCTATGACTGTTCAGGTCTTCCATTGATCCAATGCTTGGGGATGATATTCTATATCTAAACGGAAGCATTGGTCATAGAGTGAAAAACATAATAAAATTTTCTATTAATTATAGTATAAATCAAAACGGGCATACCTTTTTATTTGTTGTTGCGTTGTTTCTGGTGCCCTACTTGTGTTATTTGTTATTTCCTTGTAGCTAAGAGTAATAGTTGTATATAATATTCATATGAATAATCATATATATGTCCCAAATGAAAAAAATGATATAATGCATAAATACTAAAAAAAAATGATATATTGCATAAATACTTACCCTTGTGACATTGATTATTGTGTTGTGTCGCTGCTAATGGTTCTTTGGCTTGTCCAATTCTTTTTGATTTGAACATTAAACGATTTCCAAGTTTACAATGTTTACTTGATAAGGAAATGAGATTGTATTGATTATGAATATGAATGTACCTTTTAGAGCTAGCATGTTGAATTGCTTCTTGTAAGCCACTTATGAATTCCTCTTCTTCATTTACATTATTATTATTATTATTATTTTTGATTTTGACATTGTGGTAAGTGTTTGTCAATTTATAATATATATGTGTTAAATATACAACATCAGGAGATATTCTCCAAATCAATCTTGTGTAGCCAAGATTGATCCTCCTGTATAGAGGTGAGCACTTTTATTTCCTTCCGTGTAAAGGTTATTCCTCCCGTATAGAGGTAATTGATCAAAGTAATGATGTTGTAAAGTCTTGTTGGACAAGGCTCCGAACTTGTGTGTATCAAGTCATGATTATCATGTGAAACTTTCGTATAACGGTATCCCTGAGATGGACCTCCTATATAGAGGTGAACCTTCCGTATAAAGGTATCGATGAGATGGACCTCCCATATAGAGGTGGACCTTATGTATAAAGGTCATGCTTTACTTGTTAAAAGAATTTAATGTTGTGTGATATATTATTAACCATGATCACCAGATTGCTATTAAGTCTCCTTTAGAGATTGATCACCTCTAAAGTGAATGACTTTAGCATATGATCATTTGGTCTGGAATAATATAATATGATCACAGCATGTGATAATTCTTCTTAGTATAATGTGATGTGATGGATAATTAAAGTTAGCACATATTGACCATGTAGTAAGAGATAAATAAATAAAAGATAAATCATAGAGATGAAGAGAATTCGAAATTGCCCATGCAAACACTTCATCTAATTAAAGAGAACTCGAATTATAAAGCTTCAGTTAAGTATCAATGCTTCAGTTAAAGCATCAATTAAAGATATGTCTCAGTTAACTAAAGAACTCACAGTGGTCACTTCAAGTAAATCAATCAGCACGATTTTAGTTAACTAAGTGCTAAATAAAAGGTACTAGTTAACTAAAGTATTTACACTTTAGTTAAACTAAAAGACGACACTTCAGTTAAAGATAATATCTAGTTAACTAAGTGTTATTGCATGATGACACTTATGTTAAACTAAAATATGACACGTGAGTTATGACACTTGCATGTCTACACTTAAGTTAGCCACCTAACTAAGTGGGCAAGATTTCAGTTAAGAGGTAAGTTCATCCTAAGTGACTGTTGGGCCCTGGAATTGCCCATTTTTCCATCATTTATCGACATACCTTTCATCCATTTTCTTACCATTATTTCTCATTTATCATTCCATTTTTCATCCATTTGTTGTAGCTGCGCGTTGAACAGCATGCTACTTCCATTGATATTTTAAGTGGTTAATAGTGATTATTTTCTTTTATCTTTGATGAATTAAAAGACTATTATGCATAATTTTACTAATGATGGTTTGTGGAGTGAGTTGTCACGTACAGGATGCTCATAGCCAGCTGTTACAGCCTTAACAAAAAACGCATGCCACATAAGAACACCTTGATTCACATCTTGATTTGCGGGCAGATGGAAATGAATCTCAAAACTCCAAGACATGGGTTTTGTGCGTAACATCCTCATTTACCCGACTTGTGAGGAAATCATAAAAAAAAACTACGGTGTGGGATATGCAGGTGGTTCTTCGAGAGGGTATTTTCTAGATTTGGTGTTGCGGCCAGTTCCAAAGTTGCCAACAGTTACGGCCGTGTTCTAGTTGTTGCAGATCACAAGTTGGGGGCTTAGTTCTTCATTTCCATGAGATAATTTTATGTATAAATATGTAATCAATCTCATTGAGAAAAGGGGGAGATTATGGATTAAGCATGATAGATTAGGCAAGATAGGAGATGGATGATAGGAGATGTAAGATAGGAGAGAACCCAATGTTATGATGTAGAATTTGATCCAGATCTATTGTAATTCTTCCATTATGATAATATATGCTGGCAGTTTCTTAATTCTAGAGTTGTAGACTTTCATTGTGGAGATCTAGATCTGCTCAGTGGAAGAAGGGCCCTCTGCCCTGAGCAGATGCTGGTAGTGTTGATTGTAAGTGTTTTATTTTGTAGATCTGTTATTGTTAATTCATGCTTTCATCCAGTAGATTGATCATAGTTGTTTTATTATTCAATTTATGTTTTTATTCATTAGATTTATCGTAGCATTCTCATGTTAATTCATTTTGATAGATCGTTAGACAACATAAGAATTATTTTAGATTTATGCAATCAGATCTTGTTTCATAGGAATAGATCTTGTTTGAAGTGTGTTCGATTTACAGTTTGATTTATGAATAGGTTTGAGGTTTGATTTACTTTCAAAAAGTTGTGACTTAGTTTACAAATAGTTTCGATTGCATATCAATAGATCAACAATGGCAGGTAGAAATTGTGCTTGCATATATCTTGCATGATAACTTTGAAATAAAAGACTTCCTCGGGTTGATAATTTATGTTTAGCATTCTGCATGTTAAGTTTTAATTAACTAGCATATAGTGGGCATGACATTTTGGCACCGTTGCCGGGGAAGTTATTAATTGTGCAACAATATATCTGACATTGTTTTGCAGATGCATTGTTAAAATAGGGCATGTAGGTTGCATGATTCTACCAATTTTTCACGGTTTGGAAAACAAAGACCCTGATGTATTTTTATTTCAATTTAAAGTACTTTGTAGAGGATATGGTTATTGTGTTAATGATCAAAAGTTGAATGTATTTCCCCTTACTCTAAAAGGAACAGCCCTCCGATGGTTCATGAGCCTCGGTGGGAATTGTATACAAACTTGGGAAGACATGAAACATGTGTTCTTGAAAAGGTACCAAGATTATTGTAGGGTCAATGAAGACATCTTCGAAATGACACAAGGAGAAGAAGAGAGTCTGGAGGAATACATAGAACGATTTCAATATAACCTCCAAAGATCCAAACAGAGGAAACTGGGGAAGGAAATCTTAAAAACACTTCTACTCAAGGGAATCCAAGCTGAATGTTTAGAAATATTGAATCTGATCAGAACAGGTAATGTATTTCAGTTAGCATATGATGATATTTGTGAGTTATGTAGAAGGTATTCAAGAGGAAACTTCAAGATTGGTAAGAATTCTAAGGAACTTTTATCTTTATTTTTGAAATCTGCTGCAAAAACAAGAGTTTTACGAGCTGAAATCAACAATTTATTTAAAATTTCTAAAGCTGATTCACAATCGGTTGTTTTGCAGGATAAGGAAAAGCAGGAGGAAATAAGATAAGCAAAGGATTTCCCTTTGGATAATCTTGAAAGTTGTGGTATATGTGACTTGAATCATTCCACAGATCATTGTCCCTCTTTACCAAAGATGAAAGAAACATATCATAGCGATCTGGGAGTTGCAGCCAACTCGTTGCAACAGTCATGTCAACCATGGCCTACATCTATGGTTCAAAATTCTATCCTTCCATTTCCTTACTCTTATACTCAATCATTGAATACTCTTCCACCATGGCAGTTGTTGCAGCCTCAATTTAACTCTTACCTACCTTACCCACAAGGTTGGAATGGCCCATCTTATGGTCATATGTCCACTCTCCCTCATGCTGCGACACAAGTTGGTCCTTCAATATCAACCTCACAAATCAATCATCTAAATCAGCCACATCTATCTTCTCATCAGACTCCTTGGTACCCAACACAATTTCCTGTCCAATCCACCCTCCACCCTAACCATAATAAAGCAGTACAGTATGCTTAAAGTGCTGAACTGCAAAATGTTTCTACATTTCCCTCTCATTCTACCTCACCTACATTGCTGCAAAAAGGCTGTGCGTTGTTGCAGCAAATCCATACGAGGCCTGAACATGTTTTAGATCCAAGTTTTGCAGATGGAGTTTCTTCTAGTCCTCATAAGCAAGCAGACAAGATCAACAATACACACGTAATATTTGATGGAGAACAACCATTGGAACCAAAAGCATCATTCACATCATTAGATCTGAAAATCTTATGCATTGAGGAAGATCAGTTTAATAAGGATCTTCATGGTGTAACATCCATGAGCAATCAAGGGAACAAAGACTATATTGAAGCTTGGTTTCAATCTGTCATCGGTCTGCAGCATCATTCCATGTTTCACCAATTCTTGGCACCATCATTTCAAGGGAAGTTGATCTCTCATATCCCAGAATTCATAAAGTTATATTTTTCTTTTGGGAGTATGAGCATACTTGAGTCACTTTTTTGAAAATGGCTCCATTAGAAATATGCATACACTTAAACAATTTTTATATTTCCAAGTAGCATAGGGTAGGATAGAATATCAGAATAAAACCATGCTTTTGTTTGTTTTTATTTTTATTTTTGAATAAGTATGCTCTCTTCTTGCGCCTTGTTGCGATCTGGAAGATCAAAATGTAGGAAGATGAGGAATGGGTATGAGATGTTTTCATGAATGCTTTGGAATTGTTGACTATTTGAACAAAAATGTTTAAGTCATTTTTGTCATCAATTTCCCAATTTGTCTCTATTTGTTACAAATAAAAATAAAAATATCATGAAAACAAAATTACAATAATTATGGAAAGTGAATGGACGATCCACAGGAAAATGAGCCCATGATTATGGAACACTTCAAGCTTGAAATTTGACATGAATTTGTTAGTTGCAACACCTAGTTGTGAGTGATTACTCTCAGCTACAACAATGAGCTGCAACACTCGCTGTGATAGGGAGATGCAACACCCAGCTGTGACTGTGCTACAGGTAAAAATTTATGAGTTTGAGATATGTGTGTGTTGCACATCATGATATGTCTTTAGTTTTTATTTTCCATAAAAATTCACATGCTTTATTTCAACATTATGTCATTTTTTAAAGAGTTGCAGCTGTGGCTGCAACAAACCGTGTAAGTCGATCTAGGTGCTCAATGCTTGAAATTTTTGGTATGGATGTGTGTTATATTTAAATTTACATCATTAAAATCATTCACACCTATTTCGATCACTTTTTGGGGGTTAAATTTAATTTATTGGATTTTTGTGACATTTTGGCTTGAAAATTTTACTGAAACATAAACGGGACAGTCCATTTTTGGGAGATCAAATGAACTTATTTTTAAAACTTGTTTATACCCCAAGTATCCCTTTGAATCTAGTTTCCAAAACAATTTGAATTTTTACGATTGGGTGTCAAACGAAACGTTTATGGCCAAAATACCAATAGGGTGTCAAGCTGGTAGCTTAGGAATAGAGCTGGGACAATCCATTTTTGGATGTCTTATTGGACATATTTTAAAAACTTGTTTCATTGGTATATTCCCCTATGAATATAGTTTACAATGCAATTTGAATCACTCCATTCCGATATCGTACGCAAATTTTATGACCAAAATACCGACTACCTGTCCCAAATCTGCATTCCTAAAACTCTATTTTCTAGACTGTTCATTGGCTTATTTGACCCATCAATTCTTGTTGGATTCAAAACCTGTTTCTAATAGAGATACCTACATGAATCTAATTTCATCTCCAATTATAATCACATAAATCCGTTATCAAACGAAAAAGTTAAGCCTAAAGCCGTGACTGTTGGTCTAGTCCAGAATTCAAAAAAACACCTTGTTATGTAGGCTGTTACTAAGGGATTTGGAACATCATTACGTAGAATTTTAAAAACCTGTTTCTAATGGAAATAGAACTATGAATTTACTTTCATTTGGCTTTGGAATCACTCAAATTGGACAAGGAACGAAGATGCTATGATCAGAATACCATTGGTGAGTCTAGATGGACATTGCTCTCCCGCAGGTATAAAACGGATTTTGCTTTGTTCATTTTTCTTTGGATTTGTTTTATGAGTAATTGCTTGTTTTTTTTTTTTCATAAGTGTTGGGTGAAGAGAGACCAATCATCTATCTTCTTCCATCATCTCATGTTTTATTGCAGGCAAATGCTAAGTTTTTGCAGGTCCTTGGAAGAAGAAGGTCAATGCATGCACGAGTGACTCTTGAAGACTTTTTCTCAATTTGCAAGTGGATTGAGCACATAAAAAAATGGAGAGATTGATGTGCAAACCATATAGAGTCCAATGTTTCCGAAGTCAATTCCCATTGCTACATGCCAAGAATCATTTTTAGACATCTGTCGTCCCACTTGTTGCTGAAAGAAACCCCTCAAGAAGCCAATTTCCCTGTGGTAGATTCATTCACCCTCCTCATTTCAAAACCCCAAAAATCCATTCATGTCGATGTCCCATTTTCCACTGCTTATGTAGTCACCATAACCATTTTATTTCCTATCACTACTACATCATGACTTCACATATACTTTCCGCTTTTGAGTTTCATGTTGGTCCTATTTTTCACTATGAGTCTTCACAATCATTTATTTTGTACTCGTATTGGATGATGTGGAATGCATTAAGATCCACCTTCCAATGGACTTGTCCCATCGACTCCGACACATCATATGGGATCAAGATTAAAGTTTTTATAGTGCCCTGGTATCTACATGAATCAATGGCATATTTCCTTGTTGTTAATCATGGGGATTCATCAATGCCTCTTGATTGACAAATCTTGCAGGTGACTCGACTCCAGCAAATCCATTCATACCTATCAAGATGCACTAAGGTACTTTAGAGCTCATTGTCATCAAAGGTGAGTTTCTTCACATTGGTTAATGGCATACATTAATGGCCGGTAATCCAATGATTTCTTTTCATGCTCGACTTCAGCATATTCATTCACATGGTAAGAATTGTACCTCGGGTTTGTAGCAGTTGAAGATTATGTGATCTAATGGTTTCAACAATGACTTGCAGCATCATTTGTTCAGTAGTTTTGCAGTTGATTTTCAAAATAAGAGAAAGGACTTTATGCTTCTATGGTAGAACTTCTCCTCATCAATTGTCTCAGCAGTTAGTCTTACATGCAACCAGCACAACATCATGGATCAAATTCAGTCTCATCCAGTTTCAGCTCTCATATACATATGTCTCAGCATCAGATTGGCCTACATAGCTCTAGCATATACCAGTCCATTCATGTCAACCAAGGCTTCCATGGAGGTAAAACTTGAGGTAAAATAGCATGAGTTTTTGATTTATTAAAGATTTGGGGAAATGTCATGAAGAACCACTAAGCATTAGCCATTTCCATTTTCTAAATAGCCTTTTATGTCCATCCATTCCCATCATTTCCCACTCAGTTTAACACTTCATCATTCATGCACATCCACTTCAAATTCCAAACCAACATCTCACCGACCCAGCTGACCAAGCATAAAAAAAATATAATACCTTATTGTTGTCACACAAGAACCAACAATAGGAAGTCTTGCTGTTGCCACACAGGAACCAACAGTAAGAAAAGAAGTTTCACTGCTGCCACACAAGAACCAGCAGTAAGAAAAGAATCATTGCTACTGCCACATAAAAACCAATAATGAGGAGAAATGAAGCAGCTGATACACAGCTTGAAAGACAAGGATAGGCTAGACACAAGAACCTACAACATGAGAAATTGATGTAGAAGCCATTCCTTCTCAAGAGTATGCTATCACACAAGCACGATAGAAAACAAAGGCATGATTTCTTTGATTTGTTTGCTTTGTTCAGTGGTGCACATAATGGTTCACATCTTCATAGGTTAAAATTATTGAGGACCACATTTTATATGGTATATGGATTTTCCACCATCTTATACATATGGTATCTTTACCATCCACTAATGCATACATTGGTTTTAGCCGTCATGAGCATGATACATGCACAATGGAAATCCTGTAGCAGCCTTTTCAAGGTCTGATGTGAAGTATATCTCAGCAGCATGAAGGTAATATTTCTGAAATGAGTTTGATTGTTGTGGAATGTGCAAAAAAATGTTTGGCATTATTTGAAGCGTTACAAAACACTCCATGATAAGGGCATAACCAACGAAAATTCTAGCAGCCTTCATTCAACCATGAGAATGGATGAAATCTATTGTGGTTTATTGCAATAGAATTTGCCGTGAATTTGATGAGAAAATGGTTCTAAAACTCTTTTATTTCCCATGAATGATAATTTCTGTAGTGAGTTTGGCTTGTGAAGATCACTGGTATTTTTTTTTTTTGGCACTTGTGACATATGGAGGGTCTACAAATTCTGTGATTGTCAGATGATATTTGAGCAGCTTGGGTCATCACAAAAGGAAATTTGCAAATCTGATCTCTTGCTAAGTATGAAGATTTCCTGTGCATTGTCATTTTATTTTATTTTTGCAAAACATTATGAGCACTTAACCACAACCATGGGGAATCAAAAATTGAGCTCACACAGTGAATTTCAAATAGCATACAGTCATTTTTCAGGCAGCCTACAGTCATTTTTGTAAGTCAAAGATGTGTTTCCAGCTAGCACATATACAAAAATTGGATGTTGACAGTGATAGTGCAGATACAAGAAAACAAAAGTCCCAAAGTTCACTGGATTTCATGAATGGAAGGTAAAATACTCAGTTTGGGGGGAATGGTTGTTCACAACTAAGATGAAAACTCCTCTTTTGCATGAGGACATGCAACATATTCAGTTTGGGGGAGAAACTGAGTGGTTTTTGACATTTTTGTGCATATTGATTTTTTTTTATTCATTCACAGCTAGTGAAAATGCTGAATTTGAATTGAGCATATCTCACAAACCACGAATTGGATCCTCATGAAATTTGGACAGAGAATGCATAACAACATGATGAACAATCGTGGTAATTTTCAGCTCAATCCAGTGCACGGTTTTCGAGAAAATGACCATCATCACCTACAGCTAATTCACATTTTTCTCGAAATCCGTGATGTGGGTTCATCTAATTTTTGGTGAGGAGATGCACTATAATGGTATTTACCTGCTTGAAAAATTTCAGCCCAACCTAGTTTGTAGTTTTTGAAATATTGGCTCTGGAAGTTCAGCTGCAATACATTTTTATTCATGTTCAAAAGTGCAGAATTTGATTTGGGCATATCTTTCAATTGGTAAGTTAGATTCTCATGAAATTTGGACAGGGAATGCATAACAGCATGATAAACAACCGTGGCAAGTTTCAGCTCAATTCAGTGCACGGTTTTCAAGAAAATGGCCATAATCACCTACAGCCAATTCGTATTTTTCTCAAAATCCGTGATGTGGGTTTGTCTAATTTTTGGCGTGGAGATGCATTAGAGTGGTAGCTACTTGCCTGCAAAATTTCAGCCCAACCCAGTTCGTCGTTTGGGAGAAAATGGCTTTAGAAGTTTCCTGTTCAAAAAGGCTAAAATGCCGTAAAATATTGCCGTTTCCTGTTTTCCAACGGCCGTTTTTTGGTAGCTGCTCGTTTTTCGGTAGCTGCGACATCTTTTTCGGCAGCTGCAACATATTTTCCGGCGACCGCTTTCCAGCAGCTGCGACATCTTTTCCGGCGACCGCTTTCCAGCAGCTGCGACATCTTTTCCGGTAGTTGCGATATCTTTTCCGACGACTGCGATATATTTACCGGCGACTGTGTTCCGGCAACTGCCCGTTTTCCGGCAGCTGCGACATCTTTTCCGGTGGCTGCGACATCATTTCCGGTAGCTGCAAGTCCACCAAATTTGCCGCTAAATTTAGCGCTGTTCCGCCAAATTCGCCGCTAAAACCTTTGCCAATTTCTCTGCTAAAATAAGCTGTGACTTTGCCAAATTTCTACTAAAGAGCTGTGAATCCGCCAAATTTTCTGCTAAATCCTCTGCTAAGTGACTCTGCCAATTTGTGTTAAACTCTCTATTTCTTCTAGCTGCAGCTGTGCAAATAGTAAAATGAAGGAACAAGTGAATGAGTTTTTTTCAAGTTGGATGCTACACAGATATTGGGTTGCATGAGGACATGCAACAAGTTCAGTTTAGGGGAGATGTTGGGCCCTGGATTTGTCCATTTTTCCATCATTTATCGACATACCTTTCATCCATTTTCTTACCATTATTTCTCATTTATCATTCCATTTTTCATCCATTTGTTGTAGCTGCGTGTTGAACAGCATGCTACTTCCATTGATCTTTTAAGTGGTTAATAGTGATTATTTTCTTTTATCTTTGATGAATTAAAAGACTATTATGCATAATTTTACTAATGATGGTTTGTGGAGTGAGTTGTCACGTACAGGACGCTCATAGCCAGCTGTTACAGCCTTAACAAAAAACGCATGCCACATAAGAACACCTTGATTTGCATATTGATTTGCGGGCAGATGGAAATGAATCTCAAAACTCCGAGACATGGGTTTTGTGCGCAACATCCTCATTTATTTGAATCGCGAGGAAATCGTAAAAAAAAGCTACGGTTTGCGATATGCAGGTGGTTCTTCGAGAGGGTATTTTTCAAATTTGGTGTTGCGGCCGGTTCCA
Source organism: Larix kaempferi (assembly GCA_027924585.1). NCBI lineage: Eukaryota > Viridiplantae > Streptophyta > Pinopsida > Pinales > Pinaceae > Larix > Larix kaempferi. Next base: position 24,723,859 of record BSBM01000887.1, read on the forward strand.
AAGTTGCCAACAGTTACAGCCGTGTTCTAGCTGTTGCAGATCACAAGTTGGGGGCTCAGTTCTTCATTTCCATGAGATAATTTTATGTATAAATATGTAATCAATCTCATTGAGAAAAGGGGGATATTATGGATTAAGAATGATAGATTAGGCAAGATAGGAGATGGATGATAGGAGATGTAAGATAGGAGAGAACCCAATGTTATGATGTAGAATTTGATTCAGATCTATTGTAATTCTTCCATTATGATAATATATGCTGGCAGTTTCTTAATTATGGAGTTGTAGACTTTCATTGTGGAGATCCAGATCTGCTTAGTGGAAGAAGGGCCCTCTTCCCTGAGCAAATGCTGGTAGTGTTGATTGTAAGTGTTTTATTTTGTAGATCTGTTATTGTTAATTCATGCTTTCATCCAGTAGATTGATCATAGTTGCTTTATTATTCAATTTATGTTTTTATTCATTAGATTTATCATAGCGTTCTCATGTTAATTCATTTTGATAGATCGTTGGACAACATAAGACTTATTTTAGATTTATGCAATCAGATCTTGTTTCATAGGAATAGATCTTGTTTGAAGTGTGTTCGATTTACAGTTTGATTTATGAATAGGTTTGAGGTTTGATTTACTTTCAAAAAGTTGTGACTTAGTTTACAAATAGTTTCGATTGCATATCAATAGATCAACAATGGCAGGTAGAAATTGTGCTTGCATATATCTTGCACGATAACTTTGAAATAAAAGACTTCCTTGGGTTGATAATTTATGTTTAGCACTCTGCATGTTAAGTTTTAATTAACTGGCATATAGTGGGCACGACAGTGACAACTCAATGAGATGAAGCACTGCATGAGAAGTGGGGGCACACCACTCCATGAAAGATTAATACATCCAGTTTGAGGGTGATTTTATCCTGAAGTTAGAAGTTAAAAATATAAGAGAATAATGTATACATATGCTATACAAGATTGTTGAATCCAGTGTAAAGCGAATTCTCTTCTCCATTGAAAGCAAGGCACTTCTCTTTCTGCAGGGTATTGTTCGTGATTTCTATTGTTGTGCCGGGCACACATCCGATTGATCTCTCTTCTCTATTGCTTCTATATCTTCACCAAGAAGTTTGATGATCTCTTATCTTTCGAAAGCAATCTGCTATGTTGTAAAAGAAAGCATTCTCTGCTATCCATTATATTATATTGAGAAGAATTGTTGGGGGTTTTGTTCTCACATTAGGGGAGTTTTGAGGTAAAAAATGGTCCTCAAAACAAATAATGTGCCATAAAAATTCACTTTATAAGAACCAATAGGATTCAAGATGATGATGTCAACCATAAGGGTAAAATTTGTAAAACAAATTGGAGGGAAAAATAAAAAACTATTTTTTATTATCGTATTTTTGACATATCTCCTTAACGGTTTACCCAAATTTCAAGTTTGGGCACTCGTTGGATACATATTTTAATTCGGCATTCAACCCATACCCACACTGCATACTGTTGAGGCAACCACGACATGAAAAAATGAAAATTTCAATAAAAAAATGCATTTTAATATTAAAATACATTTTTTTAATTGAAATTTTCATTTTTTCATGTCGTGGGTGCCTCAAAAGTATGCAGTGTGGGTATGGGTTGGATGTGGAATTAAAATCCGCATCGAACGAGTGCCCAAACTTGAAATTTGGGTAAACAGTTAAGGAGATATGTGAAAAATACAATAAGAAAAAGTAGTTTTTCGTTTTCCTCTTTAAAATTTAGAACTCTTATTTTATTATTTTCCTTGGGAGGCCCATTTTAGACCTCAAAAATCCCCTAATGTAATTTTGAGGATTTTCCCCAAGGTATATCTTGTGTTATGGTTGTATGAATTTCATGGATTGAATTGTCTCATTGCTTCAAGTATCTGCATCCAAAAGAATTAAAGATCAAAGCTCAACCAAATTTATACAATATGTACATATGTATCTTTATGCAAATATAGAAAAAAATTTAAAAATTGGATCAAAGTTCCCTTTTAGGCTTGGTTTCCATTTATTCCTTGTGTATTCAAGTTTGAAGAAGCTAGACATATGGGAAACTAAAATTCAATAAATTTGAAATAAATTATTTCACAAGAGAAGGATATAGTATATTAACCTTTTGAAGATTTGTGGATATGAAGTTGGAATATGAAAAAATAACATGGAAAAATATTAAGATATATGTATATGTACTATACCTTGTTTGCATTTTAGTTGTCAAAAACACGGCAAATGGTATTGTGGTCACTCCAATATGTATCTAGTATAACGATTATATAATATTTGTTGGATATGTTTGACCATACATGGTTAATAAGTGATTTTGATATACTATTTGTCTTATCCAAAAGAAAATAAAGATTGTAACTATGCATGTAGTTTTTTAATCTTTTTGTTTCTTTTATTTGTTTGAGACATGTTGACATTGAAATCGCCTAGGTTGATTATTTTTTTGTTCAAATGTATATTGGATAATTATTTTGTGAAAATACTAGTTATGTTGTTCAAGGCTACATGTGGGGCGGCATAGATGTTTAGTATTGCAATTTGTGACCCATGGGAAACTACTTTTGCAACCATCGCTTCAACAATTTCTTCTTCAAAATGCACATATAATATAATATGGTTATATGTTTTCGAAACATTTCATCATATCATGTTTTGTATACTTTGATATCCATTTGAAGCCTAGAAATTATTCAATTAACATAGATTCTGTAATATATCTCTCTTATAAGCATAAAATGTCAGACCTCATTGTATCATGATTGCTTAGTATGCCACTGATATGCATATGTAAGCTGTGTATGTTTAGAGAAAACACCAAGATGCTTGAATATGATTGTATGGACTGAGGATCATATTCTAGATCCCATTTTGCAGTGCTTTGTAGACATTGCCCTTTAGTATTCGTTTTATGTTTCAATTTGAAGTTATATTTTGTAAGAGCATATAGAAAATACAAGGATTCTATGTTTCTTACATAGGACAATGTTGTATAAACTAATCCATGTATTTGTATGCCAATGGGGTGATGCAACATCATCTAGCATTAATCCTTGTGATCTATGTATTGTGCATGCACATGCAAGTTGAACTAGAAAATGTTAGTGAATTTTTAAATGACTTGTTTTTCCTATTGTTGGTATTGGTGTTCATGCTCGTAAAATAGGTATCCAATCTTGCGAGATTTGTGGACTATACAAAGTTTCCAATTTGTTAGCTTGACAATGTCCAATTTTTGGATCATATAACTTAATCATTATCACATCAAGTTTACTTTTCTTCTTATATTCCTTGATTATTCCATTTGCGCCATTGACAATTCCATCTTGTAAATCATAGTTGCCAATGTATATTTTGAATAACATATTCAATTTTATAACAAGTCATGAGGGAAGAGTAGCCATATGTAGATGGTAGGTTGCATTTCCATGGCTTTATTCTTCCTTGTCAATTGCATTGATTACAATTTTATCTCTAGGCATACCTGCCAATAACATATTCTTGGTATGTGTTGCAACATCTATGATCTTGTAAAAGAGATAAGGAAAGGTTGGATCATTTGGTGTAGGTTGCATGCAATTTCTATTCAGATATGCCGAGTCATTATTTGTTTGTGTATTTGCACACATTCTATTCAAAATGGTGATGAATCATTCATTTGTTTGGTGCATTTTAATATCCAATTCATAGCATTTTATATTTTATTTCTAGAAGTCAAGAGTTATCATTTGCTTGTTTATTGTAGGTTGTTTAAATATGAGGGAATATTGTACAAGTGTGAGGGAATCTTGTACAAGTTTTATGGATATGTATTGGAATTCATAAGGAATTATGCTAGAATTATTTTGCCATTGGATAAATTGTTGAGGAAAGATATACCTCATGTTCTTCACATGGTTTTCCACATTTACTCTGGGGTGTAATACATTCTTAGTCATACTGACACTTAAACATCTTTTTCTCGTAGACTTACACTGGCTAATGGAAGAACCCCTGAGTTTTTCCTTGAGTTATAGTGAAGGCCCAATGAATCTATAGTACATATATTCCAAGAATGCCAAGGATCAAATGTCCCATGGGATTCCAACCCGAACTTGTGATTAGATAGCAACCAAACCTCCCTAAAACTCTAAAACCATTGATAGAGAACAAATTGATCTGCCTGCTAGGTACAACTTAATTTAGGGTAATGGCATTGTTTAGTCAAACAAGACAAAGAATGGATAAAACAGAACACATGCCATACTTTCCATAAGAAAATTGATCCTCATTATAAGCATAGGCCATGGCCGAGCAGTATTAAATTGAATGTCTTGCGGTCTATCTATTACATTGTATTAGCCATATATGCAAATACATGTTTCACCATCAATCCTTCATATCTGTGGAGACTATGTAAATACTAATAATTGACGTAGAAGTATACAATTAAATAAATACTAAGAGTTGATCCAAAAACATATAATAAATAAGAAGATAATAGAGAAGGACAGTGTGAGTTACCCACACATTCATGTCATCTTGCGGTGACCACCCAACGAGATTGGAGAGTGTGAAGAGAGTCTCTTTCCATTCATGAATTTACTGCGAGTTTTATTTCCCACTACTCTCATGCTCTTGGAATGCTCTATCTAATTTTCCAAAAAGGAATGGCACCCATCATAATATTGATTAAATAAATCTAACACTAAAATTAAAAAAATAAATAAAATGAAACTATAATGAAAACCATGTTATGTTTAAGCCATGCATGATGAGTGTTGAAGGAATCCACCAATTAAAGTACACATTGGATGAGAATATGTTCTTGCCATCCCAATTTTCAGATACCTATTGACATTTGGACTAATCTTTGTAAATTGTGTATAGAAAATAAGAGTGTCTCTCAACTTGAAAAACATGCAATTGAGGATATTTCTTAGCTACTAAGAACAACATGTAGATATCACAAACTATTGTTATTTTTTTTTTATCTTTAATTCAGAAATGCAATAGTACTTGAAATCAAATAACAATCATACACATAAGCAATCACATTCGACACATGAATTTACCCCGGGGAAACCCTCTATGACTTGAGCGATAAAACCCCAGCAAAACCTTAGTATATTGATATATAGTAGATAATGTATTTTACATCAAGCACCCCTGGTGAAATTATAGAGAAAGAGAAAGATAAAGAAGAGAGACTTGGAATAATATCCCACACAAATAGAATCATCTTTCCTTCAAGGGAGAAGAGAATTCGCTTCACATTGAATTCATCAAATCCTGTATCACATATTTATATATTCTTCACATGCATCGGATTCTATTTTTATCTTCTGAATTCATGATGAACTCGCCCTCCATTTTGATGTATCAATCTTGCATGAAGAAGAGCGCCTCACTTCTCATGTAGTGCATTTACTCATTGAACCAAGTCTTAGGATGAACTCACTGAGTGCTGTCTTTTAGTTTAACATAACTGTCGTCTTTTAGTTTAACATAAGTGTCGTCATGCAATAACACTTAGTTAACTAGATATTCTTTGTTATCACTTAGTTAACTCTCTTAACTGATTCTTTCTTGTTAACGTCACTTTAGTGATCAATTCGAGTTCTCCTTTGATTTACTAAAGTCTTCAGTAAATTTTAACAATTCAAATTCTCTCTTAATTAATTCTCTTATGTGCAATTCGAACTATCTCATATCTTATCACATCTTATCTTTATCTCCTGTCTTATCTGCATGGTCCACATGTGCCAGCTTAATTATCATATCAAATATACCAAGCGAATTTTACCAATGATGTGATCATACTGTCCTACTATCATTCCAAGCGGTTATATGCTAAAGTAATTCACTCTAGAGGTGGCTAGTATCTAGAGGAGACTTAATAGCTCAACCATGGTTAGTAGTACATCACACACCATACATGCTTCGACATGTAAAGCATAATATCAACACATGAGGCACCACCTCAACATATGAGGATCTATCTTGACACAAAAGACCTTAGCCTTGCCTAGCAAGACAGTACAACATCATCACTTTGAAAAAAAAAGCACTTGCCTCAACACATGAAGCTTAACCATTCTTGAGTTCAACTCAAGATTCTTTTCCAAGTTTTCTGAGTCCAACTTAGGCTCCTATAAGGCACTAACTCAACACACGAGGCTCAATATTGACACACAAGATTGACCTGGAGAATGACTCATGATGCTGTAAATTTAACACTCCCTCTTAGTGAGGGACGCATTCTCTTCCATGCCAAGTTTGTCTCGGAAGTACCTATAATTCGTCATGGACAGAGGCTTAGTTAACATATCTGCAATCTGCTCACTAGTAGCAATGTACTAAAGTCTTACAACACCTCTATAGACCATGTATTTGATGTAATGATACTTCATCTCAATTTGTTTCGATTTGCCATGAAACAAAAGGTTTTCTGAGAGCTTAATGCATCTCTGATTGTCAGAGCGAATGACCGTAGTCTCAATCTTCTCACTGAACAACCCAACAAGTATCTTCCTAGTTCACACACCTTCTCGGCAGGAGGTACTAGCTGCAATATACTCTGCTTTTGTATTACTTTGGGATATGGAGCCCTGCTTCCTACTATATGAAGAGATCATAGTTAATACCAAGCTAAAACAAAATATGGATGTACTCTTTCGATCCATAATACTACCACCCCAGTCAGAATCGGCATATCCAAGTAACATCACTCCACCACTAGAAGCATATCTGAGTCCATAAGCAATAATACCTTGAAGGTATCTAAGCACATGCTTGGAAGCAACCCAATTTCTATGTCTTGGCTTAGACATGAACTGACTCAAGATATTCACTGTACTTTCCTTGATAAAGAAAGATCTCATCTTTCCTTTGCCAAACTTCCAAACCAAGAAAATAGTGCATAATACCCAAGTATTTCATTTTGAACTCAGAAGTGAGCTCCCTCTTGCACCGAGCTATCTGTTGCTCCTCTCTAGTAAGGAAAAAGTCATCAACATAGAGAACCAAGATCAACGGTTGGTTCTTCACAACCTTGAAGTATAGGTTGGAGTCAGCTTTGCTTTTGGAGAATCCTAAGATTAGAATATAGTTGTCAATCCTTGAATACCAAGCCCTCGAGTCCTGATTAAGCCCATACAAGTATTTCTTAAGTTTTCATATATGGGACTCCTTCCCATGAATTACAAACCCCTCAAGCTGCAATACGTAAACCTCTTCCTCAACCTCTCCATTGAGGAAGGCAGTCTTCACATCCATCTGGTGAAGTTTCCCACCCAAAATGGAAGCAAGGGAAATTATGGTTCTGATAGTAGTGTATCTGGCCATAGGAGCGAATGCCTCATCATAGTCTATCCCTTCTTTCTGTGAGAAACCACAAGATACAAATCTTTCTTTATAATTTTCAATACTTCCATCAGCTGCATGCTTGATTTTATAAAGCCACTTGGAAGTTACTATTGACTTCCTGTTAGGTTTATGAACCACTTCCCACACATCATTCTTCGTGAAATATTTGTATTCTTCTACCATGACATCTTTCCATACTTGCTACTTTGAGGCTTACTAATAGGTAGAGGATTCTGAATCACTAATGTGACTCATCTTTGCTACACATCCTGAAAATATTCTAGGTCTCTTTCTCTCTCTTGATGAGCCTGGAGGTGCTCCATGCTTTTCTGCCTCTTGCAGAATGTCTTGACACTATGCAGATATCCTCTTAGCAGGAGGTTCATCAAGAGATATTTCTATCAGATCTTTTGGCTTTTCAGGATCAAGTGGATCTACGGACACATTTGGATTCTCCATCTCACCATCTGAAAGGGGAGAATAAAAAACTAGATCCTCCATCATAGGAGTATCATTCTCCTCCATATCTGAATCACACTGAAGTTATTTGGAGCGCTTGAAGGAAACGTCTTCATGAAATGTTACATCTCTATTAACTTCAATGTTCTTTGTATTGGAACATAGATTCTGTAGGCTTTGGAGGATTCACTATATCCAACAAATGTTCCTTTCTTTTTGGATGGCTCCATCTTTGTCCTCTTCTCTTTTGGTATGTGAATGTAAGCAGGGAAACCAAAAATCTTCAAGTTTCCAATATCTGGTTTTTCACTAGTGAAAACCTCTTCAGGAGTCTTTTCTCCCAAGATAACATAAGGGATTTTTTTTTTTTTTTTTCCTGAATATAAACAGCAGTGCTGGAGGTTTTTTTTTTTTTGTTTTTTTGTTTTTTTTGTTTTTCTGAATATAAACAGCAGTGCTGGAGGTTTCTTCCTAGAAGGATGTGGGAAGATCCTGATCACACATCATGGCTTTTGCAGCCTCACATATTGTTCTGTTATTTCTTTCGACAACCGCATTTTGCTGGGGGTTGTAGGGTACATTCAGTTGTCTTTTTAATCTTTCTCGATAGAAGTCATTGAATTCATGGGACTCAAACTCTCCTCCATTATCAGATCTCAAAGCATGAATGTGCTTCCCAGTTTGATTCTCAACCAATGCTTTAAACTCTTCAAACTTGTTCAAATTTTCACTCTTTTATTTCATAAAATAAACCCATGACTTGCGAGATAAGTCATCTATGAAAAGCACATAATACAAATAACCACTCAAGGAGGGTGCAAACATAGCACCACATAGATTGGAATGAATCAAGTCAAGGATCCCCTTGGATATTCTGGTAGTACTTGGAAAATTCTTCTTAATGTTTTTTCCAAGAGCGCAACCTCTACAAACACTATCAAAATCAGATTTAAACATGGGCATACCTTTCACCATCTTTTGCAATCCAGGTAGTGCTTTGAAATGGAGATGAACAAGCTTTCTATGCCACAGCTCACAAGGACTGACTATGTCATGGATCATGGTTTGAATGAGTTTTCCATGAACTTTGTAAATACCTCCCTCTCTAACTCCAATCATTGATGCAGAGTTCAAGTCTTCATGCTTAGGCCACAAGAGCGCTTTGTTGTCCATAAAGATAACTCTAAATACTTTATCTTCTAGAGCCAAAACAGACAGAAGGTTCTCCTTCAATCCAGGGAAAAAAAAAATTTCATCCACATTTAGTACATCTCCTGAATCCAACTGAAAAGAAGTGGATCCAATGCCTTGGATCAAATAGGTGGTATTATCTCCAAGATCCACCTTACAGGAAAAATTCTTTTCCTTTAGATCTGTGATAGTGCTCCTATATCTAGTCATGTGCTTGGAAGCGCCACTTTCTACCAGCCATGTTTCAACAATAGTGGTAATGGATCCAGAAAGGGCCGAGACAAGATAGTACTCCTTCTTTGTCTATTGATAATCGAATGAATTCTTTATTGTAGGTTCATCTTCTATAGTAGTAGAAGCATGAAACCTACCCTTGAGATTTCCTCTTTTCTTTGCACAACATTCTCTTTCATAATGGCCCTTCTTATTGCAATTGAAACATTTAACTTTAGAATTATCAAAGTTATTGAAATAATTCTCCTTTTGATGAGAGAATTTATTGTGATATTTATTACCTCTTTTCCTCTGCGCCGCAAGAGCGAGGTTCTCTTCTTTGGAGGTAGTATACTTTCTCTGGATTCGCCCTTATTCTTGTAGGAAATCATGCCACTGTATCTCAAAGTTAGGTTGTACTTCTTGACCATTTACTAAATCCAAGAATGTCTCCCATGAATATGGAAGACCATCAACAACGGTTTGAATGACATCATCATCATCGACCATCACACCAATGCTCATGAGTTGATCTCTTACTTGAGATATCTTTGTGAAGAAGGAAGCCACAACTTCATCCTTTTCCATCTTCATATTTCAAAGCTTGTTCTTCAATGCTCTCTTTTGACTAGGCGCATTGTTCTCATAAATATTTGTCAAAGTGTCGAAGCATTCCTTCGCAGTATTCAATGGAGTGATCACGGGCATCAAGTTGTCTTTCACAGAATCATAGATGATTCTCTTTGCTTTGGGTTGATACTTCTTGAAGGTAATGTGACCTGATTTAGAAGTAGGATCTTCAATAAAAATGGATACATATCCATCTAGGTCATTCTCTACTGGGATATTTAGGATCCCAACCTTCCAAGTATTGAAGTTCGAAGTTCCTTCAAGAAGGTCTTTCAATCTTACTGAGATTGATGCCATAATTCTTCAAGTACCATGCACACTCAGGATCTACATAGGCTCAATCTTGATTTCTAAACTTATCTCTTTGACGCCATGACCTTTGATACCATGCTATTTTTTTTATATTTAATTCGTAAATGCAATAGTACTTGAAATCAAATAACAATCATACACATAAGCAATCACATTCGGCACATGAATCTACCCTGGGGAAACCCTCTATGAATTGAGGGAGAAAACCCTAACAAAATCTTTCTTAGTATATTGATAGATAGCAGAGAATGTCTTTTACATCAAGCACCTCCAGTGCAATTACAGAGGAAGAGAAATATAAAGAAGAGAGACTCAGAATAATATCCTACACAAGTAGAAGCGCCTTTCCTTCAAGGGAGAAGAGAATTCACTTCACATTGAATTCATCAATCTTGTATCACATATTTATATATTCTTCACATGCATGGGCTTCTATTTTTATGTTATGACTTCATGATGAACTCGCCCTCCATCTAGATGTATCAATATTGCATGAAGAAGAGCGCCCCACTTCTCATGCAGTGCATTTACTCACTGAAATGAGTCTTAGGATGAATTCGCCTCTTAACTAAAATCTTTCCCACTTAGTTATGTGGCTAACTTAAGTGTCGTCATGAAAGTGTCGTAACTCAAGTGTCTTCTTTTAGTTTAACATAAGTGTCGCAACTCAAGTGTCATCTTTTAGTTTAACATAAGTGTCGCCATGTAATAACACTTAGTTAACTAGATCTTCTTTGTTATCACTTAGTTAACTCTCTTAACTGGTTCTTTCTTGTTAACATCACTGTAGTGATCGATTCAAGTTCTCCTTTGATTTACTGAAGTCTTCACTAAATTTTAACAATTCGAATTCTCTCTTAATTAATTCTTTTATGTGCAATTCAAATTCTCTCATATCTTATCAAATCTTATATTTATCTCTTGCCTTATCTGCATGGTCCACATGTGGCAGTTTAATTATCATATCAAATATACTAAGGATATTTTCCCAATGATGTGATCATATTGTCCTACTATCGTTCCAAGTGGTTATATGCTAAAGTAATTCACTCCAAGAGGTGGCTAGTCTCTAGAGGAGACTTAATAGCTCAAATATGGTTAGTAGTACATCACATACCATACATGCTTTGACATGTAAAGCATCACCTCAGCACATGAGGCACCACCTCAACACATGAGGATATGTCTTGACACACAAGACCTTAGCCTTGACTAGCAAGACTGTACAACATCATCACTTTGACAAAGCAAGTCTTTCCTGAACACATGAAGCTTAACCATTCTTGAGTACAACTCAAGATTCTTCTCCAAGTTTCCTGAGTCCAACTCAGGCTCCTATAAGGCACTACCTTGAAACATGAGGCTCAATATTGACACACAAGATTGACTTGGAGAATGACTCATGATGTTGTAACTTTAACAACTTTGACTATTGCTAAAGAATCCATGCAGGTCTTGGTCCTAGCATGAAACTATGGTAATAGACTACAATGCACACAATGAATTCTAGTTTTCTACAATAAGAAAGAGTAGTGTTTTAGCTACACGCAAGCACATAATGTCCCTATACAATGAGGGGTGGCTGGATAGAGATTCAATTTTTTATGGAGATGATATATGCGATGCATCGATAAGAGCCACTCCCCGCATTTTAACTGCTGGAGAGAAGGTATGTAGATATCATCCATTCTAACCTCAGAAATCATCACATTTTTTTTTTGTAAATAAGAATAAATTTAGATTGTATCATGAAAAATAAAATATATAGGAAATATACAAAAATATGGATCCCCCACGAATGGCTTGATCAGAAGAAGCAAAACCCATGAGATCTCCACACATAGCTAAATTAGTACAAGTCCTTATAGACCATTTAACAAGAATATTGTAGTTTAGAGACCCTTTTGTCCTAGGTTTCCAACGGCCGTCCATAAGAACATAGAAACAAAAGGAAATGTTTTACATAATATGAACAAGTGATGAAGTAGATATGCTATAATTAAAATTGGGAAATGAAAAAATTGAATTTATGAGCATCATACTCTTGAGGTTGTTCCGTTGCACCCATGCTGAGAGGGATGGCCTTGTGAAGAAGAACAACATCTTGAGCCGACAGGTCATGTAAGTGTAGATGGTAGTCTTGACTAATGACCAGGGTAACGAGCGTAGATATGCGCTTGTCCATGAGTTCTATCCTGAATTGGATATCTTTCATTTTATTGCAATTTTCAAAAGCCATATCGATCATATCCTTAACCAGAACATTGCTAGCCAAATCATCAGTTGGTGACTGAACATGCTCAGGAGCATGAAGACAATCCCGTCTGAAGTGTGCCTTTTCATCCTTCTCTACATATGGCAGACTGCAAATATGAGTCAAGGGGGATAATGGGAATTTTCCTCCAAATCCTAAAGATTTTCCTTCCCTATCAAACCACTCAATTTGGCATCCCTAGCTAGCAGAACCAACCTAGATAACATCATACTCGGACTTATTTGCAAATTGGCCTAAGGAGGTTGAGAGAGAAGACATCTCTAGCTCCGAGGAATTGCCAGAATGGTGGTTGGATCTAAAACACATGCCCCGAGCGCAACAGGAAAAGCCACGAAGGCAAAATCGTGGCATGGAAGGTTGCCAAAAGTAATGGCAAGTATCCTGAATTGTAAGACCACTAGTGAACACCAGGTTGATAGAGCTAATGGTAAGGTGAACAACTTGAAATATTCCATGTAACCAACAAGAGATTCCTTGACTTAATGATAAATGAAACATATTTTTCCATCGAAAGAAAATTACGAGCTACATTGATGAAGAAGCCTGCGATGCATTGAATTTCTTCATAGATGTAGAGTACAAAGGCCTGAAAGTCGACACCCAAATGATGATAACCTGTGTGAGAGGATCCGTTGAGTTGCTACAAGAGTACATTGTGATGAACCCTTTTAGCCATAAGTTTCCGATGGCCAACATTATTCAGCCTACTGCAGGTTATTTAATGCGGCGGCAATAGGCCGGTTGGCCATTGGATCTCAACCTGCTTGAGATCCGATTGAGATCCAACAGCTAACCAACCTACTGCCAACGCATTAAATGACCTACAATTGACTAGATAGTGTTTACCATTGCAAAGAGGAGGGATCCCCCAACTGGCCTCCCAACCTTTTTCCACTATGATTTTCATGCGGGAGATATCACCCCATTGGGGACTTAGAAATCATCACATTGGAATTCTTGGTCCTAGCCTGAAAAATATGGTAATAGGATGCAACTTACTCGAGATCAGGAAGAGATCATTTGCATGTATACAATGCACATAATGAATTCTAGTTTTGAAGGAAATTATTCCATTAGCAATGCTTCTACTACCTCTAGTAGCACTACTGCACAAGGTTTGACATAAATGATAGTAGCATGTAGGGAATGGGTACGATGTCTGATATTTTGCAATAAGAAAGAGCATGTTTTGAGCTCCACCTGGCACATCATGTCCATATATAATGAGGGAATGGATGGATAGAGATTCAATTTGTTATGGAAACAATAGATTCAATGCAGAGATAAGAGCCATTCCCCATGAATTTAACTACTAGAGAGAAGGTATGTAGGTATCATCCATTCTTACCTCATATATCATCACGTTGGAATTCTTTGTAGTAATTAGATTTCATGGTTTTTAAGATTTTACTTTAGGCTATTTGTGTGAGAACAATGTGTTTCTATTCTAGGTATGGGGAAAGTTGTGAGCTTTAAGCCACATATATGTGTTCTAAGCTATCATGTATTTCAACAGGGCTAGTCATTTCCCTGCCTGACCCATTTGCACCAAATTATGGGAAAAGACAGGACTAGATTGAAATTAAGATTGGAATGCTTAAGTGCCTTATATTCCCAAGGACAATTTACCTACTCCAAATAAGAAATCTATTTGTACACCATAACCCCATTAATAATCATAGGTGCCTCTAGACAAGCCAGTTTCACGAATGGGCATTTTCATTGATTGGAAGGAACATGTTTATATGGAGAAAACTACATAAAACCAATGAATCTACAACTTTTTTGGTAAGTTAGGTAAGGTGTCTAAGTCACAAATCCTTTGTTATATAATATTTTAGCAGGTTGGTAATTGATTTTCATTACAATAGTTAGTCCTCCAATGCAGGAAAGATATACTAAAACGACAAACTCTGTCGATCATCTCAGAGAATAAATTATAAAACCACATATTATATAGATAAGGTAAGGAAATAGAGTTACAATAAATATATTGTTCAAACTTCTAATGGTAGTTTGACTCTAGCCATAGGATACAAGCAACAATATTCATTCTCTCCCTTAAGCCAAGCTAAGTTCATATTTGTTGGTTGGGGCTAATTGAAACTATCAAGTGGAAGAATAGCTCTCACTATTTAGATATACCTCTCACGAGTTAAATATACCTCTTACTCTTTAGTGTATAGTTTGAGAAAGCCTATATGGAAAAGAACACAATAATAAATTACGTATGTGATTACATTATAGACGTACCCTAAGCTTTGACATTATTCCATATTTGATCAATTATATATTTTTACACTACAAATGAAATTTGATAAAATTGAAAATATTGGTAAGCAGGTTACCTCAAATCAAAGGAAGCTCAAGGAAATTAATTGACAAATATAACATCATCTCATCAACTCTTGAAGATGAATAAAACAATTTCCTAAAACTCTTCTTTTCACCCTATAGTGACTAGCACTGACACTCATACATATAAGACAACAATAATGGTTAGCTATGACACTCAGATAGGTAAAACACAACTAGAGTAGGCAAGTTAGCTAAACAATGACACTGTTAAGATCAAGAATAACATCAACTCATTACATCTTGAAGATTAAGCATTTGGAACATCAGGAGTTAACATCATAATTTGGTTAAGCTTTCAGAACAAAAAATTAAGTTCCAAATATAGTTATATAAATTTGATGGTCATCAATACCAAGGTGGTGAGAGGTTGAATAACAAACTGCATATCAAGAACGGTGAATGGTGGAATGGCGGTGAATAGATCTAGACATTAATGACATGTCCAAATGTTAATGTTGCTTCTTTATCGCATGGCATGCAACACTTATTGTACTCAAGATATGATTGCAGGTATTTACACATCAAAACCCATATTTAATGAAATCTTAACTTACCATTTAATGAAATGTGTTGTTTCTGATAAATTCGCTACCGAGCCCAAAATAATGCTTAAAATATTAAGACCAATAACATTGTAAATAAATAACATCTAGTAAAATATTTAATAAATAAATTTACAAACTATATTAAAAAATTAAGATATATAAAATCAAAAAATAACTAATATGAAGTCAGCGTTCAATCAAATACAATAATCCCTCTTGACCTTTTGGCAAAGACTAATAAAATTGACGAGGACTAAGAAAAGAATGAGTATAAATATTATGTTTGACTATGATCCTCATCTTCTATGATCAATCATACATCATGATTCATCTGCACCCCTTCCTTCGGCAAACCAATTGGTTAGATTATTTTCTTGTATATGTGCTAAAAAGTGATCAAAACAAAAATTGAAATGATACCACTTGTCTCCTCCAACAAGGATGTCACATAAAATTTCTTCACAAATAATAAGGATGACACATCAAATTTCTTCACAAATGATAAGGATGGCACATAAAATTTCTTCACAAATGATCATGAACTTGTGGGAAGGAAACATAAATATTTTACCATATACTTAAACATGATAGTCTTATAAAATATTTATTTTATTTTCAATTTTATAAAATATATACACTTATAAGAAGTATAAGTCTTTATGTTTTTTAATAATTTTATATTCATATTTTTTAATAACTTCATATTTATATATTTTGATTAAGTTGATATTTATATTTTAATGTATTATTTTATTATAATTTTTTTAATAATAATTTTTTTGAAAGTTGATATGCTTTTAAAAGATTGTCAAATATTTAGATTAATTTTGGTTTATTGGATTTTAAGAAAAAAGGTACTAAATGTAAGGAATTAAATGGTTTGTTTTAGATTTTTTTTTTTTTAAATTGATAAGAGATTTTGAACATCTTCATAGTTTTGATGGGATAACATATTTAGGAAAGTCAATATTGTTAAATTTTTTTGAATATTGAGATGTATTGAAATTGATATTTAAGGTGGGCACATGCAGGACATTCTAAGAAAAAATATTTTTCATCCTCTACCTTCTTAGTATCACAAATATGACAAATTCATTCATCATATATGATGGGTTATATGATGGTCTACAATGTCATATTTTCATCATACTATTAGAAAATTTACATTCTTTTTTGTCTACCAATTTTTCCACCTATAAAATCTCCTCTTCATCTTTCAGTATAATCATTTTACCTTATTTATTTCTCTAGAATCTCTTCTTCCCCTTTCAATATAATCCTTTTACAGTGCTTGTTTTTATCATAATAACCACACACCTTCCTAAAACTCGGGGACTTCAATTAATTTATTAGTCCATGCCTTTAGGATGGCGAGGACTCTATGAATTGACTTGCCATAGTTTTAAGTGATTTGCATGTAAACTTATGAACGTTTAAGTCTTTTATCCAAAGTTTTTACGGAAACATTTATAAATCACTTTGTTTCTACCAATCAATTTATTCTACATCTTATTTGGCCTTATATCAAGGCATGCCTTGATTTTTCATAAAACATAGGTTTATAGAGTGCATTAATATGAAAAATGTGTAAGATGAATTAATGTTGCAGTTAACATTATATGACTATAACATTAGTTCAACAGTTACATTAACCATGATTCTTAGTACACTCAATGCGTTGCCTTAATTTCCTAAGATATGCTTTAGGTTCTTTAAGTCACAGGTTTCACAAAATGCAGAAAATTAAGGACACTTACATCTCAATCTTATATGACACATGCATTCAATGAAGTTATAGATGCATTGCCTAAATTGAGGATGCATGGTTATTTATAGTAGTTGGTGTACCCTTGAATTATGTAATCCTTACTCGTACAAGCTCTCTACCTATAGTTGAATAAATTATTTTCTTCCTTGGTTGTTAAATTTGATTTCTCTCTTGTATGCCTCAAATGCTTCTCTTGTATGCTTTGTTTACTCTTCCACTGATGCATCGATTTCATGAGTGCCTAAATTGCATGAGTTACACGTTACAATGACTTGCTTCCTACCCATTGTATGCTTCTACGATAAAGCTTGCATTGTATGCTTCTACGATAAAGCTTGCACAAGAAATGTCATTTTTATCTAGATCAATGTTAAACTTTTTATATTGTTTATTTTGGGGTTATTATGAATGCCTTCATCCTTTACACACGGTTTCGATTTTAGATCTAAATTACCCAAAGCATCCTATAGAGCTTTGCATTCTATTATGTTTAGAATTCTCGTTTGACTAATGGTTGGGAAGATCATAGAATGTGTGCAAAGAGTTAGATAAAGCTCCACTTCGAACTACCAAAATGGCAAAGGTTTTGATTCTAAGTGATACAAACCCAATCACGTATGGAAGAGGGTAAGGGGCCCATTCTGTAACTCATTGAATGAATCCATGGAAACATCTTTTTCTCGAGGGGCTAAAAATAAAAGAAGAATTTAAAGAAATATATGTATAAGTATTGTAATTCAAATTGTTTTAGTAGTTTGACTATGACTAGGTTTGGAAAAAATGGGTTTTACTTACTGAAAAAAAGTGTCAATGTTATTTGGCACTTGTTACTTGTTACTTGCATGATCATGTGGTATTTTCTACCTACACTTATAGGTTATGTTGTCCTTAGGTTATTACTTATTGTTGCAGAACTATGATTTAGCTGATGCTATGTTTTAAACAATTGCGCTCAGATATATGGTGATAAGTTATGGAAGCTTCTACTAAAGCTATTGATCTGGTCACAAGCCTCATTGTTAGAATGGTGCACTCAAGAAATGTAGGACTAGAGTCCCAGGTGTATGTGTAAACTTAAACTGAAGCCCATCAAGGCATATATTTTTTCAATTTATTTTTTGAATTTAGTAATTTTTTTCATTTCCTATTTTATTTCTGCAGTTTGTAAGGAAGGATGCCTGTGAAGAATTTAATATAAAGATTAAGAAAGGCAATCACAACTTTATCCTGGTTTTTCTGCTCTCTAATGGATAAGGTAAATCTAGGTTGAATTGGAAATTGTCTCTACTTGGCCAATTCGACCTCCACCTCTTTCTTTTCTCCAAAAGTCATCATCACATTCCATTTTCATCACTCACTAGTTTCCATACCATATTTATCCAATTTGTGAGCTTCTTGATTGATTTGGAAAGTGCTTTCGACACCTAAGTGGTTTTTATGCTTTTAGTAAGCTTTCTTTTATTGTTCTTTACAACTTGCCTTCAAGGCATTCTATTTTCTCTCTTGAGATGTATTATATATTGTATTCATATTGATGAATAATATAGAGACGATATTTCCATCAATTGATTCCTCTCTCTTATGTTGTTGCTTCAATATTTCTTCTTACTCTTGCATATCTTTGAATAAATTCTTGTGAGGACTTCTTTTCTTCAAGATCCTTGGATATTAGAATTCTTGATGGTATTGAACCTATTTAGAATTCTACCATGGTATTAGAGCCATATAATTCTCACATGGTATCAGATCTTGGGAGATCTTGATTAAATTAGTATTCTAGTATAATATTTCAAAGAGTTTGTTTTACAGGCACTGAAGATCAAATGGAATAAATCTATTGTTGAATAAGAACTCGGATATTTCCATCTCTCATCATTGTTCTCCTCTTACAATTCAGATATTGAGGATCCTTTTCCAGACAATGGTATCCAATAAGGTGATCTAATAGTTATTTGGATGTTAGTATACAGTGTGAGGTTGTTGGTTATGCCTTCACTTCCTCTATCCATGCTCCTACCAGTTTCTACATGATTGCCAACACATTTTTCAAGAAGTTGGAGACACCTTTTTGTTCTCTCATATGTCTTCTAATTCGAATCATCAGCTAGTTGTTGCAACTCATACACGCCCAGAACCTCTCCTTGGTTTGGTTTTTGGTGTGTCATTGGATGCTATAGAGGAAAAATTACAGGTTGGAGTTGTTGGTTTCAGTCTTATTGTCATGCTTCTGATCCACTGCATGATTATGGTTGGAACCTACTCTCAGAGTTGCATAGAAGATGGAGGTCATCATCAAGACTCATTTGGACCTGATCTTAGGAAGCTCAAGTCTAGTGAGGACATTCCACTTCTTCCCAAGAAGAATATTCCTCCATACATTTGACCAAGTTCTCACCTGCTTAGATTTTGGAGAGCGTTATTATGGTGTACTCCATGTTGATTTTGAGGGGAGGTTTTCTTCCCAAGTGGTTTTCCTTCTTTCCTCACCTACATGGACTAATAAATATTTGTAAAGGGTGGCCATAGGCCATAGTTTCCTGGGCCCTCATCACATTTTACTGACATACATTTATGCTTAAGGGGGGGTGTTGGATCATTCAAAAACCCACTTTAGACTTAGGATATATTTTATTAGTCTTCCATGATTAATTTCCTAGGTTTAGACTATGTAGTTGGCTTAATTTTTGTATTTTATGAGACCACATGCCATCCTGAGTCATTAGGGAAAATTTGAATAGATTCTAGATAAGATATTGCCCAATTCTTCCTGATTTTATTCTATTCCTAGATTAGAAAGGCGGCTTCCTACTTTAGACAACTTTATCTTGCTTTTTCTGCTTTCTAGTAGATAAGATAAAGATAGTTTGACTTGGAAAATGTCTCTACTTTGCCAATTTTACCTCCACCTATTTCTTCTCTCCAAAAGTCACCATCACATTCCATTTTCATCACTCACTAGCTTCTAAACCATATTTAGCCAATTCATTAGCATCTTGACTGATTTGGAAAGTGCTTTTGACACTTGAGGGGTTTTTATGCTTTTAGTAAGCCTTCTATTTTTGTGCTTTACAACTTTCCTTCAAGGAATTCTATTTTATCTCCTAAGATGTATTATATATTGTGTTCATATTGATTAATAATATAGAGATGATATTTCCATCAATTGAGTCCTCTCTCTAATGTTTCCGCTTCAATATTTCTTCTTACTCTTGCATATCTTTGAATAAATTCTTGTGAGGATTTATTTGCTTCAATATCCTTTTCTATTATAATTCTTGATGGTATTGAACCTATTTAGAATTCTCACAGCAGATTGTCACTGGAGTGAAGGAAAAAATAGAAAACCAATCACAATTAAATTGATGTCATATATAGTTTATAAATACTTTTGGGATGAAACACCTAGATTAGTATGCAAGCTTCAGAAGAGAAGGAATAAGAAGAATGGATGGTCCACAAAATTAAAAAAAATCAATCGCAGACATTTTTTTCAAAGCATGTTATAGTCCACAAACATTACAAAAATCAGTAGTAGGTGTGGTAAAAAAAACTAATCATTAGCGTGAGTTGAAATATTCATGTAAATTGATCATAACCCTGACACATATTTCATGACAATGGCCCTAACATTCATGTAAATTGATCATAACCTTCACACATATTTCATGACAATGGCCCTAGCATTCATGTAAATTGGTCTATTTTACAGCCTTCATAGGACTGAGGGTTTCACATATCTCTATAGTTCTAATGAAAACCAAATGGAGGGTGTCTCCTCATCACTATGTCAATTGCAACACTTTGGCATATTGGCCCTATCCAAGCAAACCAATGAAACAAGGGATTACTTCTACAAGATACAAAGTTGGAATGAAGTAGTACTCATCAATAGAACCGTTCCCTCATGAGCCTACTCAAACCTCGCCCTTGTTTAGTTTAATAATAGTAATTTTCATAATTTTGCCACAAAAGGGTAGGGGTTTGAGAACCCACCGATTCTGGAGTCATGTTTTGCTTGAAATCTTTGCTTGCTAGTGGGTGGCGTCCTTGAAATATTTGTCTGGAGTCTCTATTGCTTGTAGGTATGGAGGATCGAGCACACAATGGTATGGACTCTCTATTGCTTGTGGGTATGGAATGCCGACGAGTATGGAGTTTTGAGCACGGGACTACGGGAAGTAAAAAATCTGAATTTAATAAATATAAATCATCAAGTAGCATCATCATCATTATCATCCTCGTCATTGACATCATCATTGGCAACAACATCATTGTCATCATGAGCTTGATCATCATCTTCATCATCATCATCGCTATTCTCATCATCATCATCATCATGCCGAATGTCATTGCCATCATCATCACCATCCTCTTCATCATCATCGTTGACATGATGATGATCATCATCATTGTCATCATCATTGACATCATCATCAACATCGTCATTGTCATCATAAACAGGATCATCATCATAATCGCCATGCTCATCACCATAATCATCGTCATCATGGTGATCATCATTTCCATCATCATCGCCATCATCATCTCCATCCTCTTCATCATAATCATCGACATGATGATGATCATCATGGACATCATCATCAACAACAACATCATCGTCATCGTCAACATGATCATCATAATCATCGTCGTCATCATCATGATCATCATTTCCATCATCATCACCATCATATTCATCATCATCATCATCATCAACATCATCAACATCATTGTCATCATCAACTTTATCATCATCGTCATTTCCATCCTCATCATCCTCATCCTCATCATAATCCTCTTCATCATCATCGTCAACATGATGATGGTCATCATTATTTTCATCATCATTGACATCATCATCGTCATCATCAACATGATGATCATCATCGTTTCCATCCTCCTCCTCCTCCTCCTTCTCATCATCATCATCATCATCATGACGATCGTCATTTCCATCCTCATCGCCATCCTCTTCATCATCATTGTCAACATGATGATGATCATCATGATTGTCATCATCATCAATATCATCATCATCAAAAAAACCATCATCATCATCAACATGATTGAAATTATCATTTCCACCCTCATCCTCATCCTCGTCCTCATCATCATCATGATCGTCATTTTCATTATCATCACCATCCTCGTCCTCATCCTCATCGCCATAATGATGATCATCATTGTCATCATCATCACCATCTTGTTCATTATCATTGTTGACGTGATCAATTCGTGTCAACGACCATCCTTTGTGGGGGAAAGAGACCAAGCCAAAAGAGGGATAAATCCATCTAAAGAAAGGCTCTAATTAATGGAGTTTTTAAGGAGTAGGAGAATCAAAGTTGATCAAGAAGCATGAAAGAAGGACAAGGTGAGACCATATTGTGAATCTCATGGAAATTTGTTAGATTTTTTTTTAGCCTATCCAAAGTAGGAAGAAGGAACCTTAAACTCATTAATCACTAAGGTATAAATATAAGGGAATACTACCTAGGGCATTAGTGAATGTTAGCTAAGTCGCTTGACCATGTCTTCCATGCATAAGACCCAATCCATGCCTTATTTATTGGGATATGCTCCTTTATAGGAAACCATAGATTTTTATCCCTACATTTACTTTTTATATTGAAAATAGTCAACCATAATAAATAACATAGTCAATATAATCAGCCAAAATAAATATAGTGAACTCCTTCAATAGTTATCATACACAAATTAGTTAGTTCTATCAACATAGCCAACATCAACTACTTTGATTGTCAACAAAGTTAAATGCTTGAGTAATCAGCATAGCCAATTTAATCAACATAAATGATATCCTTTAATATTGATCATAGTGAAATCCTTCAATGGCGAACACACTCAACTTTGTCAACATATTCAAGATAGATACATATAATAAATATCATAGTAAATATAGTCAACCATAATAAACATAGTCAATTCCTTTAATAATTGTTATATAGAACAAACTCATTTCATATCGGGATCCACTTCTTTGTAGTAGATCCATGGGTTTTTATCCCTATGGCTTCCTTTTATTCTAAGTGGGAACTATTTATTGAACTCATGATTATGTGATTAGCTATCCATATTAGGGTTTTAAAAACTACCTTTATGATTTTAAGAAGTTGAGTTATTTATACTCACCCATACTAAATGTGAGATGGCCTTTTATTTCTTCACATTCTTTTGAATCAATTATAGAAAACCAGCAATTATGGTAAGAATCTATCTAGAACTTTTTGAGCTTCCATCCAAATCATCTAAATCCTGAATATGCTTTATATGGAGTTGATAAGTTTCATGATTGCTCTTGTAGCCATGACTTAAATTTCTATTAACTTGTGGATGAAAAATATATAGATGAGTATTTGGGTGTTATCACTGAGAAGTTAGTTAAATTTTGTTTATCATGCACTTGAATATGGTGCTTCCTAAGGTTCAAAGATCCAGTCCCTTCATGTACCTATGTTTAAACCCATCATTGAATTTAATCCTATTATAGAATAAGAGAATTTGTGTTCAATACTTATATAGCTACCTCTGTGGCTATGTTCTTTCGTCTCTAGTACTACCAAAATCCTATCCATGGTACAAGTACACTCCTACCCTCTTACACCCTTCCCCTTAGTTAGAGGAAGAACACATCTAGATGTAGAACCCTCGAACCTCCATACTAGGCACAATGGAGTAAAGAACACACTAGTCAAGAACAACAAATAAAATAAATAAGAAGGGGAATAAATCATTTCTTCTCATTGATCTAGCTTGAGATATGATAATTTTTCAGAATCACTTTCTTTCATCTTTCATTAAAGGAATTTTCATCATTGTTGGTACCAAGAGAACAAGATAAATATTCATGGAAGCATCTTGGAAGTAATAAGTCTCAAGGGTTATAGTTATATATTTACATGCCTTAGATGTAATATATTTTATGGAATGGGAATGATTTGATATAAGAGTAATGTGGTTCTGAATTTGGACTTAGATTAAATTGGTCTAGGGTTATGAATATAGGGTTATTTTGGTTAAGTGATAGATGTTTTAGGGGTTAGACATTATAGGTTTTATAGGTTGTACAAGTTAGTGGTATATTGATGAGTATATCGAGGTTAAATATCATTACAACAAAGGTTTTAATGATCATAGCCATCAAGGGTAAGATGTGATAGTAAGTAGTTATAAGGAGTATAAGATAGGAGTAATAGAGGTTAAAGGTTATAGGGATATCAAATTATAGGATTTAGATGTATTGTTATAGGGTTAGGGTTCATTGCAACTTAGAATTGTAGTGAGAAATTAAAGGTTATAATACTAGTGTTTATGGAGGGTAGGTTCTAGTAGTTATTTAGGTTAGGGTTATAATAAATTTTTTTATAGGGGTTATTTGTTTCAAATTATAAAAGTAACAGTATACATATCATAGAGGTTATGGGTGCTAAAGGTTATAGGTTTTGTATGGGTAAGGAGATAAGGGCCTTAGGGATTATAGGAATTGTAGTGGTTCTTAACAAGTTAAATTTTCTCACCTTATGTATCACCATCTTAGTCACCTTCATATATCATCATCATATCTCATTCACTTCCCTTGTACCTTGGAAAGTCAATTAAAAATCCCAAAAGTGAAATCTAAACCTCCAAAAAATAATTTACAAACCAGGTCTCACTTAATCCCTCGATAAGTGCAACCTTGATTGCACATAATCCTTCAATATGCATGACATACGTCACACAAAAACACTAAAAAAGTGCGACCCAACATTCAACTTAGCTTTCGTCTCCATCTAATTTGTGTCTGACAAAAAGAAAAGCAAAATGACACGAGTCTCTACATGGATGACGAGTTTATAGCCAAAATATCATCCCCTAACTCTCATACTCAGTTATAAAAGAGACACCAAGGTCCCTCATTCCACACAGATATCCTTTCATTTGTTCATTGTCTTCACTCTACCAAATTTTCCCTGAGATAGAAGTAGACCTCTTTTTACTTCACTCTCACCTTTGTTGGAGATCCCATATTGTGATGTGGCCGGAGAACTAGAAGGACGTAAGGGGAACCAACGAACCCTCCCTGGGATAGCTATGGAATCCTCCTCTTCTGCTATTATTCAGGTGCACTTGGTTGTTGTAATCCTATTTCACATTCTTAATAGAAAAATTATTTATTCGTTTAGTTTATGATTATTGACTGAGTTTAAAGAAAAGAAAAAGAAAAGATTAATATTTGATTTATATCCTCACTTATAGCTTAGTTTGTTTATTGATAGTTAGTTTTGTTTTTTATCATTGAAACTCTGATAGAGTTCACAGCCCTCCAACAGGTTCTCTTTCTCACAGTCATGTGTGAAAGAACACACCATAGTGGTTAGGGGTTGTAAGGATTAGGGTTTAATGGGAATAAGGGGTTATAGGGTTATATTTTATAGGGTTTATATGTTTTATAGGGTTAATATATTATAGGGTATAATTCCATGGATTTTTTCACCAAAAAGTGGTCAAGATCCTAATACCCATCCCCAAATCGTGGAAAAAACTCTTAATGGAATCTATATCCCACTTGAAGGATAATGACCCCCTATAGAGGGAATTCTTGATTTTTTTTGTCTTTGTCCATGAACCTTAATCCCTCAAATATTCATCTAGAGATTGAGGACCTATAGTGCTTCCCCAATCATGTTCAAGGCCTTCAATTCCATTTTTATTCCATAAGACCTTGTAATAGCACTCATATTCAACTTAGAGATCGAACATCACCTCCATAGGGCATGTGTTATTTTTTGAAATCATGTTCATGGCCTATTATCCCTAGAGATACATTTATGGAACAACGGAGTTTTTATCCTCGATTGACCATAGTCATGACCCTAAGGCCATCCTTGGAGTGTGGAAATACTAATTGTTCCCATATCCCACTTGGAGACATAATATCCCCTTTGTAGGGTCTATGTATTGGTTTGAGGCTTTGTACATAGCTTATTAGAAATACAATCTTCGTTCATGGCCTAATTCCTTAGATTTGTCCCTCAACCATTTTTAAGGCCTATGTCATGGATTAAGACCTTATTCAAGGTCCAAAATGAATTTTAGTTTTTTTTTTAAAATCTATATCCATTCAACGTTACTTAAGTGACACCACTTTGACGCTAATGCTATGGTATCGATGTTAGATTAAACATCAATACCATAACATTATCGTCAAAGTGGTATCACTTAAGCGATGTTTAATGGATATAGTTTCAAATCAATATAATCTTCCAAAATCTATCCATACATGTGGCATAGAATTTTTCTTTTAGTAATGAAGGGGGTTGTCTACCTATCTAAAATACATTGATTATTCAAGGAAAATAAAAGTATTCAAAGTTGATTCAATGTTGAGTATAATTAAACCGAAGAATGATAATATTCATCTTTGGGAAACAACAAATCTTTATAGACTTTTAATTTAAAAGGGAGACACTAAATTTCAAACTTGTTAGGGCTTGTACGTGATGGTTCATTGGGGTAGCTTGGGAATCACGTTTGACATACCATAAGAGTTCATTTTCATTGATTCCCAATGGCCATCCAACTTGAACATATTCAACGTGGGTGAGTAGATTTAGCATATGAGTGATTTCATTTAATCATATTTGTGATTAGTAAATAGTATCTTATGTTTAATATATTTGCTTGAAATTTCAATAAAAACACTTTGATTGTGTTAACAATAATCATTCTTTTATAGTTATTATTAATTATTTTCATAATCAACATCTTTCTCACTTTATGAACTTGTGCTTTGAGAGATTCATGTTGGGATGGAAGTTTTGTGTGATCAAATTAAGTGTTTCATTGAGTATGGGAATCGATCTATAGATTGACAATAATTATTTATATTTGCAATTAATTGATTTTCATATTGGAGTTTGAGTTTTTGTTCTAGCATAGCGTGTCTTTCAATTCTTGCAAAGTGTGGATTTTATTGTGAACACATAGTAAGTTTTAGTTTTTTCCATTCAATATGAATCTAGCATAGCATTTCTTGTATGTAATTTGAGAGTGTTTAGTTTGGATTTCCATTCCTCCAATTTTATTGCTTATTGATTGATTCCATTCATGCGCCTTATACCTTAGTGACAATTGTTTTTACAAGAATACATGATCATTGATATTTCCACGGTTGTTAGTGAAAATCCTAAAAGCTACAACTTCACTATATACAGGCTAATGTAAAGAAAACTATGACTAACATATATAATGTAATATAACTCGCAAGTTCCCATACAACCCTAGGTTGACAATTTTACTACACATACTTCTTGTTTTCCTTTCCAAGAAATTAGAAGGTAATTAAAAAGACTGAGGATGAATCACCCAAAGATAATCCATGTTTTTGTAACTTTTAGATGTTGGCTCTACCCTATGTAATGCATATCTGTATTACATTCAAACTAGTCCTAGGGAGATGATCTACAACTCACTTGCAGATGAATCAAAGACATGAATATTCTGGAATTATTCAATTAAAATCATGATGGGGCTCCTTATATCTTCAACTACTAACCTAGTCCCCATATTCCTATGGTTCCCAGGATTGCTAATATACCTGAAGGTATGAGTAGTCTACATTGAAAACATTGTTTTGCTTGACACAAGTGAATCCAAATATATATTTTCATGATGAATAGTAATAGTTAAATATAATAATCATTTCTATTCTAATTTAATAAATCTATAATGAAAATGATAACAATGCTTGCATCAAAAGATATAAAGGAAATAGTTGTGCATCTACTCAACAACCATAATATTTACATCTAATCTTGTAATATCGAAACAAATGGAAACACGAATATCTGATGATGATTTCTTTTTGAGAGAGAAGAAACCTATAATGTTTATTTCTTAATCAAATTATTTTAAGTCTTCTGGACATATAAAATAGTTTCTAGGGTTGGATATGCACACACACACACACATAATTATAATGTCATGACATTGTCAACCTATCATACATGTAACCACATATACATATGAAATTTGAGCAATTCTTTAAATCCAACACAATGAAATTGTTGGAGGAGCCTAGTCAACGTGCTTTATCTTAGCTAGTTGTTAATGATTTTGGGGAAATGAAAAGGAATCCTACCTATGAGAAGAAACTTTATCCCTTGGTGCAATTAGTTGCAATGTGTTGAACACCACCCTTAGCCATCAAGGCACTCCAATTCCAAATTTCTTCTTCATTTTTCCAATTGGATAGCCTCGTTTGAACCACAAGCTAGTCTATAACAACAACACTAAGATTTCATATACAAAAAAAATGATGATCATTGGCATTGCATGAGAAACAATAATAAAAGAAACCCATATAAATTCATAAGCATGCTTATGCATAAAAAAATCATAACTAAATTATTTTACAAAATTGATGAATTAACGAATAAATATATGAAATAGAATTAACAACACATGATTAGTATTGAATAATACTCCATGAGATTCCATTTGCATATACAATAACACTTATTTCGATTCAATATAAGTATTCCATTAATAATTTTTAATTAGAGTTCCATTAAATAATATTTGTTGCAATTCCATATCAGATTGATATTGAACTTTGTCCAGGTCAACATTGAGTCATGAAGATCATAATTTGTATCCAACCCTTCAAAATCATTGCAAGGATTGTCCAAAATAACAACATCTATTGCTAAGTCACCGTTGATATAGTCATCATCACCGAGATGTGAGGCAATGACTGTCTGGTAAAATTGACCCCCCCTTCATCTAAGTACACTTGTTCATCCATATCTCTAGATACATCTTCTTCTTATTGATCATGAACATATTATTCAAGCAAAGTATACTTTACGGGTCATCCTCTTGGATCAAATCTAAGAAACAATAAATGACCAACCTTCTCTACTTGGTACCTATGAAAAAAATACCTTTTCACTTTGACTTGGAAGTACATAGGGTTTTGTATTTGGATCATACCTATTAGTATTAACCATGGTAAATCCATTGTCATGATCAATAAATGTCCTTTCATCACCTTGCAACAACAATTTTTACCACCTCACCTTAAAGAGAACCACTTTGAAGGATTTAAAGTTTATATCCAATATGTCTTCCAAATATCCATAGTACCTCAAATCTGATGTGATCAAATGTCTATCACCCTTGTGGGAAATATTAGTAACCTGGAAAATTGTAGTTATCCCACTATCACATGTTTTCCTCCTGTCATCCAACTGTTTGGTGTGATATTTTATGCCATTACACCACATAGCCTTATGATGTTTCACTTGCATGCTCAACATGTTATAAAAGTATTTTCAGGAATTGATAACTATATGTATAAGATATTTTGCGGGAAAAAACAACGGGATTTGAAATGTAAAAACAAAACTTAGATATTGCTTACATTTCTATTGTTTGCACCATATGCTATATCAATTTCCTGTTGTGTCAAATCTGTATCATGATCCAAATAATATTTTATGATCAATTTTGCCACCCTATTCCATGATAATGCATCAAAAACTTGTTGACATCATTCTATACATCTCTTCATCCAATCAAGATTATTTGCAACGTATAAATGAATTGAATCCTACTCTACACTACCTAGAACAATGAAAAAAATTACTTATCCAACCAAGCTACAAACCAATCTACCACAAGCATGTACGGAGATATTAAATACCATACAAGATTTTACCATTCACTTTTCTCCATCCACCTTTCCCCAACGAAACCTCCCCTTTAAAGTTTTTAGTGCAATTGGCATCCCAAAGGAGTGACACATACATATCACCCACTACTTTGGGTAAGTACTCACTAAAATATACAGTGGATTGATATAGCATGTACCCTTCAACCTTTGAGCCTTATGGATGTGATCTTTGTCTAAAAAATGATTTCAAGTGCCTCTCCACCAACCACATTGACCTTGTGTGTACGAGTCCACGCATTTCAATCTTTTCCACTAGGTGTATGAGGTAGTGTTCCTTTTCATTGAAAAAGGTTGGAGGCAGATACTTTTTCATATCACACATTAGTTGGAGAATTTCTCTTTTCCAATACTCAATTTCTTCTTGATGTATTTCTTTAGATGACAACCACCTACTAGTGCAAATAAATTTGATGTGTCAACATTAAAATGTATAAGGAAAGAAAAACAAGTATTGATGGTGTATACAATGAATAATTCAACTATAACTTTTTATATATGTCACGTACTTGCCAAGATCACAAATAAACTTATTTATGTTGTTGTGAGAGATATTAGGCAGAGCTAGAGGTAGAACATACTGCAACAAGGATGCAACGTGTATTACTAACAAATAAGCTATATAAAATTACATATAATCTGAATAGAGACAAACATGAATTACTTACAAATAATGAATATATCATAAGATAATCAAAGTTTCAAAATGCCAAACCTTGATAAATGTATGCCGATCATGAGTTT
Source organism: Larix kaempferi (assembly GCA_027924585.1). NCBI lineage: Eukaryota > Viridiplantae > Streptophyta > Pinopsida > Pinales > Pinaceae > Larix > Larix kaempferi. Next base: position 24,754,464 of record BSBM01000887.1, read on the forward strand.
TATCCGCATCGAAATCACCTTTCTATGTTAATATATTACTTATGTTTGAAGCAAAACCTGTGGGAATTTTTATCTCAGCACAACCTTTTTTACAATGGTGCTCTCTTGCTCTGTTAATAACCATGGAAGATTGGTGGAATTTCCAATACCGTAGCAATGAGTCAAATGTTGCAATGATTTGGATTCCTGAATGTCACTAATAAATTTAGTGATTTTTTCCTTCTTATTCCTCCCATCTATAATTTTCCACAAGCACTCATTGACATTCATTCCAATATGCATTGTGTCAAACAAATGAGCTACTTGTAGGTGCTCATAGTATGGAAACCGATTGAATTGGGCAGAGTATCATTTCAAACCCCATGGAACCTAACCATGATGACCTTTGAGAAGTATCAATGGAAGATTATTTTTTATTAATCAAGGTAAGTATGGAAATATAAAAATAAAGACAAGTGACAAAGAACAAAGTAACTAAAACAATTGCTTACCATGGATCTTCTCAAATTCCTTTTTCCATAGTTGAGGTGTCATTCTTTGTGTTTTTTTCCAACTCTCTTCCTTCCCATTAAAGTCAATTTTTTTGGTAATTCAATACCTATGGTCTGTTAGGTGCCCATTTGGGAAAACAAGCATAAACACATAAATACAGGAGAGGTAAGCACTAAAGAACATGTTTCCATTAACAAATGTACCTATTAATACATGATGGATGACCCTTGGTTTTGACTTCCAAGGTGTCTCTAGGACTCTCAGGAGACTCTTGGTATCCCTCGCACGTGGATATTGCAATATAATCCTAACACCAAGGATTATGTTCCCAACAATTCTGAACAATTCCCCCCTTAATCCAAAGGGTGTTTATGAGTCCAAGAAAGAGAGTTGAATCACTGGAAGTAGACAACTACCACTTGTTGAACATTTCCATATTGACAATCCAAATTGCCAAGCAAGTTAGCAGAAGCTAACTTCTCCTACTAAGTACAAATGCTCTCAAAATAGGTGGTTTTGGATGACCACCAACCAAAGGGGATACCAAAAGATGGAATCTTCTACTATGTGGGTGGTTTAAGGATAACCACAAACTCTTGAACTTGGAGCAAGGCTCATAGGTTCTTTCTTGAACTTGGAACGAAGGCTCAAAAGGTTCTCTGATGTCTATACAAAGATGAAGTCTTCTACTAAATGTGTGGTTTTAGGCTGACCACATACTTAGGATCTCATTTGAACATGGCGCTTACTCGGTTCACTTGTTCCAGCTCAGTTGTTCTCGCTCACTTGTTTCTGACAGTCTTCATCCCCCCCTGTTAGGAACAAAGTGAGGAGTGGAGAGTCTCATGGTGTGAAAACTAGACAAAGAACACATGAGTACTCTAGAGCATGGTTCTCTTATGCCTTTATTATGCAAGAAAATTCCAAAAAGTGCATGAAAAGAGCAGAAATAGATCAGAAAGAGTACTCCACGACTTTATTGAAGAAAATAGATGAATAACAAGCCTCTTTGAGGGAGAAACCTCCGTATACAATGTACTAAGTACACAAGACAAGACAAGACAAGATACTCCAAATGAAAAGGTCTCCTTCCTATATTTAGGAGACTAAGAGGTACAATACCAACTAGCTGGCCCAAGATGATGTAACAATATAACCATACTAATGACAATTACAACTAATGGACCAATTCCAATATCAAAACTAATGTAATGCACCACAATATATGGGGGAATGTGCCCACATTTTTGGCTTAACATGCTCCTCCCCTTCAGACAAGTGTTGTCCTCAATGCTTGATTAGTTGTGGATTCTTTTGTATGAAGGACTCATCTTCCCATGTCGAATCTTCAACTAGTAAGTTCTTCCACTTGATGAGGTACTCAGTAATAGCTCGATTCGGTAGTTGTTTGGTCCTTGTTTCAGTGATTTGTTTAGGTTCCAATATTATTTTTCCTTCTTCATCAACCTTCGACAAGATTTTTTGAATTGGGATCTTGTCTCCTATTACCTTCTTTAAGCAAGAAACATGGAAAACTGGATGTACTCTTGAATATAAAGGGAGCTCCAATTTGTAAGCCATACTACCAATCTTCTACAACAATTTATAAGGACCATAATACTTGGGTGCTAATTTATTTTCCTTATTTAGTTTCTTGAGAGCCACCTGCTTGTAAGGTTGTATCCTCAGAAATACCCAATCCCCTTCTTCAAAACTCCTTTCACTACAATGTTGATCAGCTTGTTGTTTCATCCTATTTTTTTAAATAGCCAGGTTGTCCTTAAGTATTTGGAGAACTTCTTGTTAGTGCTCTATGTGATCTTCCACAACTTTAACTTTATATTTTACTTTTAAGGGAGATGTGATAGATGGAGGATGGTACCCATAAAGTGCCATAAATGGAGACATTTTTGATGATGCATGGAAGGAAGTATTATACGACCATTCTGCCAAAGACAACCATTTCACCCACCATTTTTATTTATTAGATGCAAAGCAACGAAGATAGCCTTCCAAACACTTGTTCACTATCTCATGTTTCCCATTAGATTGAAAATGATAAGATGAATTGTGAGCCAATTGGGTACCCAAACAAGAAAACAATTCAATCCAAAATTTTCTAGTGGAAATTGGATCTCTATCACTTACAATAATATTCAGATTTCCATGTAACTTCTGAACAATATCCATAAAGGCTGCAACTACTGTACTTGCATTAAAAGGGTGAGAGAGTGCAAAAAAATGTTCATACTTTGTGAGGCTATCAACAACCACCATAATAAAATTCTTTCCTTCTAACCTGGGTAGACCTGTTGTTATCACTAAGGTTAACTCTCCACTACAAGAGAGCCAAGCTTAGAGAAATATTAATAGTAGGTGAAGAGATAGCTATAATAGTTGTAAATAAGACAGAGATCAAGCTAAGATAGAAGCTTTAACTGCAGGGAATGTATCAGTGTTTTACTATCATGGATATTGACAATACATAGCTATGAAGCATGACTTTGTGAATATAATGATCCAGGTTCTATTTTCAAAACATTAAAACAGAATAGTTGCATATTGATCAAAAGAATAATGGTATGAAATATTAATACCATACATAGACAAAATGATGATAACATGTACTTTATATATTAAAATAGAAAGGCTCACAGATCACAATCATTTCAAAAAACAACTATTTCTTATCAACAAAAACATAATGCAAGCACAACCTTGCATCAGCCCTCTCGGCTGGAACTCTCTCTCTTTTACATTAAAAATAATCAAATATATAAGAAATTGCATCTTCTAGACTGCTCGGGCTATTACAAACTTTTTGAACCTAAATCTAACCATAGACTAAAGTCTAAAAATAGGAACAAAAATAAATATCAAATTAATCACAAGAAACTGGGATTGCTCGATCTTCAAAAGATGGAAATAATATTTGATGTTAATTCTCTGCTTCGAAATCTTTAAATGCTGTGGATATTGCCACTTGTTCACTAAATAGTTTCAAATCTGGAACAATCCTGTGTCTGCTGATTTGTTCATTGAATACTCAAATGCTTCCTGAAGATAATGATAAGAATCACTTGAAATCTGAAATGGATTTGCTATTAACTGATCTTTTGCCTGTAAATTTGGGATATATATTTTATTGTTGCCATAAAATCTGAGAATACATTTTAAGCTGAGAATATGCTTTACCACTTGTTGATTTGTATCTAAAAACCTAGAGATGATCGAACACTGATTTCTTGGATTTATATCTAGAAAAGAGGGTTAATGTCCATCTGCTCTTTGAAGATAAATTTTCATAATCTTTGACTGCTTATCCTTGACAAATGCTCTATCTCCATCCTCTGTTTCATATCTCCAGTATATAAGCAAAAACCACATAATATCGTATTTATTTATAAAATGAATGGCTTCATATGCTCGTAAAAACTACTTCCTTTGTGACACAGTGCTCCCATTTGAAATCAATCCACACACTGCCTCTATCAGCTACTGAAATGTGCTCCTCTCTATTAGATACTTATCTTCTCGGATAGAATTTTAGGCTTTTCTGCCCCATCTCTATGGAAGGGAATAATGAATCCAAGACTGACTTGAATTCGAAGAATAGATAAAACCTAGATAATTATTTAGTAAGCTGAGCTACTGTGATGGATGAACATCTCTACAAAAAACCAAACCACTGATATATCGCTGGTGTACTCCATATCCTGAACTTGGAATTCAATATTGTCTGACAACCGTGATTACATTTTTCAATGTTCTTGACAGAGTGCACATCAATGCATATAGCAATGCACAACACATGAATCTCAAGGTGAATTTTGGAAACGGTATTTTTTTGTAATACTTGCCTAAACAGACCTGTGTAAACGCCGCACATCCACCATGCACATAATAAACCTTCTCTAATCAGAAAAGCACCATAAGGGTTCGCTCCATGGAATATGGCAGTTGCTAAAGCTAAAGCCATTCCACCTTCAACAAAAATCGCATGCCAAATACAAGGCCCTATCCAAGGAGAGAATCTCACTTTGACGAAACTTTAGTAGACAGGTTGATCTCATACAAGACTCCAGGATATGCACACAACTCTACCCATGGCGTTGATATGTATGCTGAATACCCTAAGTTGGCACCTGTGCAAATGTATTCAACAATTTGCAAAGGGTTGCATCTAACACATGGAACATTAAATTTCAAACATTTGTTTGCTAGCGTTTAAAGCTTTTTGTCCTCGACACCTATGCACAATTTTAGGCAATAATGCTTTACCTTGAACATTTCTTTATGGAATTTGGATAGAGTATTTTTATTGGTAACATCAATAAGTTCATCATCACATTGGCCCCGCATATATGCAACAACTGCCAGAGTTGGATCCATTTTCTCACATTCAACAAGTAGTTCTACAGGAAGGAGAGAATGAACTGACAAAATAAGACCTTTAATGAAATCCTCTAGACAATCATCATCAAGTAGTTAGCCAACAACTAAATAAGCATTGCTTGGATTGACTTTCTGGACATAGCCTTCAATGTACCGTAGCATGTTGTTTAAATATAAGTAGTTGTATGTTACAATGATTTACAAACTTAAAGCACTTCGTTTATCAAATATATCGCAAGATCCTTTGGTAGTCCCATTATACTGTCAATCCGTCAATGGATCCAACCATTTCTTCCACTAATGGAGAGGTAAGTGGATGACCTGCTAACGTTTTACATACACGCTGCGAGAAATATAGAAAATTTGCTGGAGCAGACCTGGTGACAACACCTGTGATAAAATCCATGGAGAATTCCTCCTAGCATTGGAAAGGTATGTCTAATGGTTGTAGAAGTCATGGGGTCTTAACTGTTTTACCCTTAGTTTGTTGGCAAACCAAACATTCTTCCATGAACCTTTGAACATCAGATTTAGGACCTTCCCAAAAAAATTCCTTCTTGAACCTATGGTAAGTTTTGAGGAATCTAGAGTGCCCACTTATAAGAGAGGTGTGTAATTCTGAGAGGACCTTTTGTTTGAGTTGGGAGTTTTTGCATAAATATAAGTGACCCTTATACCATAGTGAGTCATTTTTACACAAAAAAGTATCTGATACACTAGGATTTTTTTGTAGCTTTTGAATGAGCATCCACACAGATAGGTTATTTTTCCATTCTTCCCTTACTAACACCACCCAATCTGGTTGTAGAAAGGAAATTGCACAAAGTAATGCCCCAACATCTTCACATTTTCTAGAGATCACATATGCCACCAAATTCTATTTCCCTTTTTGATAGATGATTTCAAAGTCATATCCCAACTTCTTAGTTACCCATTTTTGTTTCTCTTCCGAAGATAGTCTCTATTCAAGGAAGTATTTAATACTATCATGATTTGTTTTGACCTTGAAGTTCCTACCTATTAGGTAAGGACACCATTTCTTAAGAGCGTGTAGTATTTCCAACATTTACTTCTCATAAATGGGAATATGTAAGTTCTTTCCCTTGATTGGATGACTTGTGAAAGGAAGTGGGTGTCCTTCTTGCATTAGAACAACACCAATGCCATTTCCTAAAGCATCACATTCCACAATAAAGGTTTTTGTGAAGTTTGGTGTGGCCAAAATAGGAGCTTTGCACATTGCATGTTTAAGTGGTTCAAAAGCTTGAGTAGCCTATGGAGTTTAATAAAACACATCTTTCTTCAATATTGTTGTTAGAGGTGCTTCAATTCTTCCATAGTTTCGAACAAACTTACGGTAGTACACTGTCAGACCTAAGAATGCTCGAAGATTCTTTCGGGTTTTGGGAATAAGCTAGTCTATCATGGTTTTAATTTTTTCAGGGTATACCTTGACATCTTCGTGAGATACAATATGACCCAAATACTCTACCTCCTTCACCCTAAAGAAACATTTGGAAGGTTTTTCATATAGTTGTTGCTCCTTTAGTAGTTGTAGTACCTTGTCAACATGTTGAACATGTTCTTTACAAGAATTGCTATAGATTAGTATATCATCAAAGAATACTAGCACAAATTTTCTAAGGAAAGGCTTGAAAATGGAATTCATCAAACCTTGAAATGTGGAAGGCGCATTTGTGAGACCAAATGGCATGACCAAAAATTCATAATGACCTTCATGAGTTTTGAATGTTGTTTTTGGGATGTCTTCATCCTTCATTCTAATTTGATGATACCGGGAATGAAGATCCAACTTTGTGGAGAAAATTGCTCCATGTAATTCATCTAACAATTAATCAATTACAGGAATGGGAAACTTATCTGTAATAGTGATCTTATTGATCTCTCTATAATCTGGACACATACGCCATGATCCATATGGCTTGTGTACCATTACCACTGGTGCAGAGTAAGAAATTTGACTAGGCCTAATTATTCCAACCTCTAACATTTCTTCAACCATACACTCAATTTCATCCATAGGGGTATCTGTAAGGTCTGATGTTATGAGGAACACATCCTGAAATTAAGTGAATAACATTATCAAAATGTCGAACACGTGGAATAACTTTTGGAATATCTTCAAATACCTTGGAATTGTTATTAATGTCCCTTTTTCATCAATTTTGTCATACCATTAGAGCTTATCACCTTGCTTGGTTTCCTTGTGATACATTTTAATTCATATTCCTTTCCTTCCCATAAAAAAATCATGAAAAGCTTCTAAAAATTAAAATCCACAATTCCCATTGATTGTAACCATTGAACTTCTAAGACAACATCAACACCACCCATTGGAATAGAAATCATTGGACTATTAAATACGTATTCCCCCATAGTAATATTGATATTATGGCATTTACCTGAGCAATTGATAGTTCCTCCATCTGCAATCATTACTTGAAACTTTGGTGCTAGATATACAAGTCAATTGAGAACTTTAGCTAATTTATAGTGAATGAAATTATGAGTACTACCATAATCAATCAACACTGTTACATTTTTCTTTTTGATAAATCCTTCAATCTTGACATATTGAGGAGTGCTAATTCCAGCCAATGCATGACATGATATGGTGGGAGTAATCTCTTCTGAAGTATTATATTATATTTCTTCATCTAGATAAGGTTCTTGTTCTTTTGGTTCTTCCTCTTCACAATCTATATAAAATAATTTCTTCTCACCACACTTATGTCCCTTACTATACTTTCTATCACAATTAAAGCATAGGCCTTTTGCTCTTCTTTCATCTAGTTGTTGAGGTGTCAACCTTTGAGGCAGGTTAGAAGAAGGAACATTATTCTCTCTGTATGTGTTGGAGGTGGTCTTTCTAGTAGCCATTGTCATATTTTTACTTTCAACCTTCCTTGCCACAATGAAATACTTCTCTAAGGATGGTGGTTCAAAGAGACACACCTCATGTTGAATGTTATCCTTCAAGGTCCCAATAAAGATATCCAACAAATTATCTTCTGAAATGTTCTTCACTCGAATACTTAGCCTTTGAAACTACTTGATGTGATCTGTGACTAGACCTTTTTGCTTAAGATTTATTAACTAGATAAAGAAGTTGTTGCTAATAATATTCCCATAATGTGCAATCAATTCTTCTATGAATACAGACCAAGATATAATAGAGTCTTTTTTTCAACCACAAAGTCATTGGTACCATACAAATTGATCAGGCTCTAAATATAATGATGCAATAGTTACCTTTTGCAGAGTTGGAACTTGGTGTAGATCAAAGAATTGCTCCATCTGGAATATCAATGTTATTGGATCATCATAACATTCTATCCATAACTAGCACGTATACTATTTCATTAGTAGCAATGCCAAAAGATGCTTTCTTTGTAAAAAGATCCTTTTTTATTGGTTAAAATTCTCCATATGGTTGAGGAAATAATATTTTTTATTGTGAAGACGGTGAGTGAGTCAACTAATCGCAAAAGTATGTGGCCAAATTTTTTTAATGGGGACCATTTCCTGGCAAATCGGTACATTTTTCGATAAAAATAAAAGGTAACGCAAGTTCAACATGAGTTAGGAAACTATGAAGGTGGGTGTAAGAGTCTTGAAACTATAAATCACATTCAATAACCAATGTATTCCATGAGTGAAATCTGCAAGTAAAACAATATTTAATTTCTAAGTATTTAAGAAAATGGTGGAGCATCCATTCTTGAGCACAATGTAACTGGTAATAAACTGAGAAACTTATCCTAAATTGAAATTGGTTGAGCATTCATACCTGATCACCCATTTGGTGTGCAACAAAAAAATAATTCATGGAAGAAATTAAACTGATAATGATTTTCAAAAATCAAAGTGTTTGAATCACAGATCTGGTAGGCAACTTCATGGAAGAAATAATATTGAGAATGTTTTTTGAAAATCCTTTTTTTGGTGGTGATATTTGGCATGGTGATGAAAGAAAAAAAGCATGCCACTGTATCCATCCTTACCTTTGGCCATCAAGACGACTCACATCAAAGACAATTCCTGAAAATTCATCGAAGCGAAAACTTCTTTTGAAAATTTCATTGTGTTGAAGGTATGTCGTGCAGGATAGAAAATTCATCTAAATTCTGAATTTTACAGTGATTATATAAAATGATTGGTTGACTCTCTAAATTTATGGAAATGATGTTTTTTATGAAATTCAATGACAATGGTCAAGTGCGTAAATCGTCCATATGAAAGCTGATTCTTTCAAAAATTATTTATCCCTCAGAGGAGAGAATTTTTTTATCCCAAGTCTACTTAAGCCCTGTTTTTCAACACTAGCGAGCATTTTTCCGGGAAGGTGCAAAACAAGCCAAATTTATGTTTTGGCAGGAAAATATCTCCATTACCAGAGACTCTTTTTCCAAAAGGAGTCAATGGTCAAGTGAATAAATCATCCACCTACAAACTTATGCTCCCAGAAATTTTTTATCCCTCAAATATGAGAAATGGCGGGCATTTTCCTAAGGCCATTTAGGCCAGTTTTTGGTGAAAAACTGGTCGAGTGGCTTTTTTGGCATGCCAATATTTTCTTGAACACAGACTTGTTTTCAAAACCCTTCCAGTGGTCAACTTCATAAATCATCCACCTGCAAGCTGATGCTTTCCTAAAAAACATTTCCCTCACAGATGAGAAATGGTGGGAATTTTCCCAATGCTACTCAAGCCATTGTTTTCAATACTTAACCTATTTTTCCAATGGAGAGCATTTTTCTTTGAGGGTGCAAAATAAGATGAATGGCCATTTTGGCAGGAAAATATCTCCTTTACCAGATACTTTGTTTCAAAACTCAGACAATGGTAATGTGAATAAATCATCCACCTACAAACTTATGTTCTCATAAAAAAATTATCCATCAAAGGTGAAAAATGGCGGGAATTTTCCTAAGGTCATTTAGGCCATTTTTAGGTTCAAAACAGGCTGAGTGGCTACTTTGGCCAATATTTTATTGACCAGAGACTTGTTTTCAAAACTGATCCAGTGTCAAACTACATAAATCATCCACCTACAAGTTGATGCTTTCCTAAAAAACATTTCCTTGATAGATGAGAAATGGTGGGAATTTTTCCAATGCTACTCAAGCCCTTTTTTTCAATACTTAACCAATTTTTCCAATGGCGAGCATTTTTCTCTGAGGGTGCAAAACAAGATGAATGGTCATTTTGGCAGGAAAATATCTCCTTTACTAAAGACTTTGTTTCAAAACTCATCCAATGGTAAAGTTAATAAATCATCCACCTACAAAATTATGCTCTCATAAAAAAATTATCCCTCAAAGGTGAAAAATGGCGGGCATTTTCCCAAGGCCATTTAGGCCATGTTTAGGTGTAAAATAGGCTGAGTGGCTGCTTTGGTAGGCCAATATTTTATTTACCAGAGACATGTTTTCAAAACTGATCTAGTAGTAAACTGCATAAATGTTCTACCTACAAGATGATGCTTTCCTAAAACAAAATTCCCTCATAGATGAGAAATGGTGGGCATTTTCCCAATGCTACTCAAGCCATTATTTTCAATACTTAACCAATTTTGCCAATGGTGATCATTTTTCTTTGAGGGTGCAAAACAAGATGAATGGTCATTTTGGTAGGACAATATTTCCTTGACAAGAGACTTTGTTTCAAAAATAAGCCAATGGTAAATTTAATAAATCATCCACCTACAAACTTATGCTCTCATAAAAAAATTATTCCTCAAAGGTGAAAAATGGCGGGCATTTTCCTAAGGCCATTTAGGCTAGTTTTAGGTGCAAAACAGGCTAATTGGTTATTTTGGAAGGCCAATATTTTATTGACCATAGACTTTGTTGTGCAGGAAAATACCTTATAGTGGGGAGACGACACTACCAACTTCTGGGGTGACAAGTAAATACATTCATGTTTTGCATTAATTACTACAAATGGAAAGAGATTAGGGTTTCTGAAAGTTGCACCTTTTAAACGATGTCTGATCCTAGCTTTCGCCCAATCTTCCATGATGATGAACCTGCAAAAAAATTTAACCTTCCTTAGCGTATCTTGAGTGTAATAAATATGATGAAATTGGAAACAATCAAACATCAACTATAATCAGATATTTAACCAAATAGACATTCAATCCAATAAACATTAATTTGGGACGGGAAGGGTATTTCCACCTTTTATTGTCAAATAAATGTAGATAAGTACAGATATACCTGATCTATCCAGACACTTCTGCAACCGAGTCTTGGGCTCCTGCTCCTCACAATGACTCAAGAATTCCTCCAACGTAACAACAGTTAAAGCATTCCTTCTAGGTCCGTCTCTCATGGCTCCTCCTTGTATTTATGGGACAAGGTAGGGAGTTGAATTCGAGAGGTGGTTGAATTGGGAGGTTGGGGAAGTTGCAGAACCAACTTCAACTAATCCCAATTCGTAATCTTAATATATTTTTTCATTTCATCTTAAGATGTGCGCAAGTTTCATACAACCAGACTAGCACACAGTATGCAACTTAAGCTCTTGACAACTAGCGTTTGCAACATTTTAGGGGATGTGCGTAGGTTGTCTCTAATGAGACCAGCATTTAGAATACTAGATCACTGTGGAAATATTAGCACACATGTCATGAAAACTGTAGAAAAAAATATGTTTTTCAGCTGAAGAGTGTGATCTCAGCAATAACTCATCTAGGGTCAATCTAGCTCTTCCATCCATAGTGTCCTTTTGTGTGATCAACATAGAAGTGTGATCACGAACGGAGAAGTGAAGATTTGACCTATAATAGATGCCCCCTAATGTGTGTGGTAAGAGGGAAACGATGACCGAAATACATTGTAATTCCAAGTCAGAGGAGGAGCAAGAAATCCCAGAACCAAGTCACAAAAGTACCTGAAAACAACGATCAAGGTCAGCGAGCAATTACAATATTGACATCATATAGATGTTCTGTGTGATACAACATGATCTCCAATACATATATGGGAGATGTGTATATAGCATGGCCACTAAAATACAAGCGTGGATCCATGTCAAAATGAGAGATCATAGCCATAACGACAAGCTGGATCTATGTCTCATGAAGAGCCAAAATGAGTGTGGCTCAATCTTGTGCAGCTTGGGTGATAACACAAATATAGTGATGCTATCAGAGTCCCAAGGTCTTCATCCAAACAACCCAAGGTACAAACCCTAACCATGTGAATAAATGAGTTGGAGTCGAACATGGGGGGTATCGTTTGATTACTGGTCATTGATGTATACTGTTAACAAATGCAAGGGATTCCATCGATAATGATAATGGGGCCCAAGGTACCTACTACGATCCAACAAGTGTGAATAAGTGGACTTGAAATCGAACACTTGAGGAACCTATCGAATAAGAGACATTGATGTATTCCCATTATTCAACAGTGAGGGAAATTGCCATTGATGACTGTAATCCCCAAGGTACTAATTGAAACTCTAAACTTCATTCCCAGAGCATAATGAGTTGAATTCGATGGGAAAAAGTTCATTGGAATGGAGGCCTTAAGGCATCCTCCATCATCCAACACGAGGAACACTCACAAGTTTGAGCTGATTTGGAGTAGGAAAAGTCACAAGACGAAACAAACTGACACCAGGATGGCCGACACATGAAGTCAAGGTAAACTGTAGAATGGATGACACAGGCTGTATCCTTGGACAGTGAGCACGACACAAAGAGACTTAGGCAGTTTTCAACATGAAGGGGAAAGTGATATAAGCTTGCAATGTAGGAGACATTGGCAGACTCTCCATATGATTAGAATAATAACCAACCGGAGGAGTAACAACTCTAAGATCAGGTTCACCCTAAGGTCAAAAACTAAAACCCAACTGAATGATGGACTCAAATAGGTGCTGTGTTCAAGGACATGACTGACTTAACTGCCTTTGAAACTGAAAAGATGTAGACATACCCTTCTCTTCCCTTACTCTTTTTGGTAAAAGAATGTCCTTCTTGTTGTTTTAATGAGTCCAAGAAAGCAAAATCAATAGGTCCAACCATGTAAAAAGTTTAACGAGCCCATGGGAGGAAGACTCAGGACCTTCTTCATTGTTTACAAAGTTCGAAGAAGAGATAGAAGAATACTCTATAGTACTGATCTCTAGATTTTAATATCGAGCCGATATCTGTACTTGCTCGTTGGTGTTTTCAATTTGAAGGAGTCTGAAAAACTTAAACAATAACTCCATACACCTACACGTGGATTTTAGTATCGAGCCTGGTTGGTATATGCTCGTCGGTGTTTTCATGTTTATAGAGTCTGAAAAACTTAAACAATCCTCTATATACCGTCTCATGGATTTCACATCAAGCCCAAGTAGGTGAATGCTCGCTTGGTGTTTTCATGTTTTGAGAGCCTGAAAACCCTCAAGAAGGCTCCATAAGTCCTTTTTTGTATAGATAGTCTCCTCCCTCGAAAAAGTGTAAAACGATCAGAGAAGAACTCTTCTAGCAACGGATGACTAGAGTATTCCTTTTTCGTAAGTAATACGCAAAAGTCCAGAAAATGGTTAAACTTATACTTGAGTGGATGTTCCTTCAAGTTCTTTAACGAGTCTGAAGAGAAAAAGTGTAAACTCGGCAATCTTGTTCGTTTTTGAAAAGTCAAAACAAGAGCTTAAAATGACTCGACCAGCTTCAAGGATCGTAAGTTCATGACTTGCCAAAGAATAGAATCTCAACAACCAATGTTAGTAACCAGGACAAATTTTCTCAAATGACAAAATATTGAAACAATATGGTACCTATACTGATCCTGTCAATGAAGAAAACAAGTTTTAATAGTTCGATGTTTGAAATTATAGTGATAATTTGAAGTATATAGTTAGTCTAATCCATCAAAATTTGAAATATTAATGAATTAAAATAACAAAAATGAAACTATACCCTTTTTAGAAAAGTGGGTAAAAATTAAAAAGCCATTTCTATAAATAGTTTCATTTAAAAAAATCAAATATCACAATTTGAAAATTAGGGAAAAAGTGGAGAAAAAACCTCAAGCTACCTTTGCTCGTTGCAGTCGAAGCGGGTCACCAATCCAAATTCCGCTTTCACCAAGTAAGTAGTCTCATCCTTAGCTTGCATTTACATACAAAGTTTTTCAATTTTGGTGGTCAAAATCATTTTTTAGCCATCTTTTAAAAACGTTTCTGCGCGAGCGTTGGTTTGCTTGCAAGAGACTAGCGCACTTGACAAAAGTGCTCTAGTCTTCCTGTAAGATAGTTACATTCGGGATGCTACTGTTTATGATAGACAGTAGTGTTCCCCGCAAAAAATAGGGCAAAAAAGATGACCAACATTTGATGGTTTTAATGGTAGGATGGTATTGGTATGGCATGAAAGGGAGCATGAGGAGATGGATCGAGAAGCTTTACAAGATCCATTAACCTTACATGCATTGCGAAGATGTGGTTTGTTGAAATTTTATAGAACGGTCAACATGTGGGCACAAATCCGCTTTCTTGAGAGGCTTGTTCAGTACTGGGATGCCAATGCATTGGTATTCAATATCCAAGGGGAAATATTGGAATTGATAGTTGACGACATCTATTTCATCACGGGCCTCTCCCGAAGGGGAGACATAGTGAATCTCAAGGGGTCCTCTCGCAATGCGGGTTCCCTATCCGTGCAGGATTACATCAATACCTATTGTGTACCGGGTACGGAGAAAGCCGACATTCAAGTCCTTATTACCATTGTTGTAAGCTTCCCACTAAAGGTCGTCTTGAGTATTCTTAACTAGATGGCCGGTAGTGCTACGCAACATCTAGCTTCAAGGAACTTCATGCACATGGGTACTGAATGCCTACGGGGAATAGTATTTTGACTTGTGTTCAAGTCTACTGGCGAACATGAAGCTTCAACTTTCCGGGTGTAATACCGGGAGGATGAATAATTTTGGGTATGGAAGCATACTGTGCACCTTTTCTTCGAAAGGGTGCTTGCCATGAGTCTGGGGATGGATTTCCCCCCACTGAACCCCCGTGAGCCACTGATGGGTCGTTGGGGAGAGATCTTCCTCTGCCAGGGTGGTGGCGAGAGCAACTTTTTCTATAGTGAGGATGACTTCTGGGCATGGTGGGACCGGTAGGTACCAGCTCTTGAGTAGTTCCCATATGCGGGTATAGACTTCCACAATGATCCTTAGTTGGCTCTCCCTCCAGGGGAAGCCTAGGGAGAGATTGGTAAGTTGTTTTTTGAAAAAATATTTAATTTTTTCATTTTTATATATATGATTTTTATAATGAGTTTGAAGTACTGAAACAAAATTTCATATGCAGATGTTGGATCGGTACGTCCTGAGGGACACCCTCGTACCTTCGTGAGACCAGTGATAGTAGGGGCAGCTGATGCCATGCTGGAAAACAATGAGGGGAAGATGAGTCGGTTGACTCATGACATTCCTACATACAGGATCGAGCGGATGTCGCTCGACATGTAGGAGGATGTGGTGGGCATGCCCCCAGCATGGATTAGGCTGCTAAGAAAAGTAGCTAGGCTGGTCATTTGCTATAGGGAGGCAATAGAGGCAGTAGAGTCCCCTCCTTCTCCATAGGAGAAGGACATATCTATGTATATTTTTGAGGCCATCGAGCCCAATTTTGTATATTATGACAAGACTCTGTGACAGACTTATGACTCAAACTCATATTATTTTTTGATACGGATTATATATTTAGAGTATCAGTGTTATTTACAATGTGTGTTATTGTGTTTTATGCATGAATTGTTATGTATGTGTATTATGAAGATGCCAATCTAAAACCTAATTTGAAAATGAATCAGCTAATGCATTCAAATTTCTTGGAATATGTTGATATGTGGTATAATCCAACTATCTCTCAAGTAACTTAACGCACAGAAACTGACGTAGCAAGATAGGATCTTTAACCTGATAAACCCCCAATAACTGAAGCACAACTAGTTGCGAGTCGAGCCGTACCTCCAAATGTGAAATGCTATGGAACATAGCATCTCAGAGTATCTCTATGACTGCACTGTATTTAGCCACATTGTTTGTTGTGGGACCTAAACAAGCCCCTCCTGAAGAAACCAGCTGGCCAGTGGGTGAGTAAATAACCCAAACAACTGCATCCATCTGACGGGTGTGGCAGCTAGCGCCATTAGCAAACCCTATAAAGTGTTCAGTTGACATCTGAAACATAAAGCAATAGATGCATAAGACGTAACGACAACCGTAAACAAAGCTAACTCTACAAAATGTACAATTGTAATACATGAAAAAGCACAGAAGCCTAAGCATAGTACTTCTTCAAGTAGAGCCCATTTCTAGGCTTCGACAACTTATTACCTTCATAGTCTGTTAACTCATATGCACCCTTCTTCAGTACCTTAGAAACTATGTAGGGACCGAGACACATGGACTTAAACTTGCCAGCTCCTAAGGGTTCCTTGTCCTAATCCCAGACTAGAACAAGGTATCCTTCGAGAAAAACCCTAGGTTTGACAGACTTATCGTATTGTCCTTTGACTCGATTCTTATGAGGTTCGTTTGCTATGAGCGCATCGCGGTGTTACTCATCCAGATGTTCTAAATGCAGCAAACGTTCTTCCAAGACTGAAGCGTCAGGTAGTAGTTGGACAACCAACTTCAATGAAGGAATATCGCACTCAACCAGAATGACTGCTTCTATCCCATGCACAAGTTGGAAGGGAGAGAACCGGGTAGCAGTCTTCACATTGGCTTGGTAGGACCAAAGAGTAGGATACATCATAATCTGCCAGTTAGTTCTGCTAGAATTAACGGTCCTTTGTAAGATAGTATTCAAAGTCTTGTTGACCGCTTCGACCTGACCATTCGTCTGCGGGTAAAACGAAGACGAATGTTCATGCCGAAAACCTAACATAGTGTATAGATCGGTCATCATATTGTTCTGAAAATGACGACCATGATCAATCACGATCTCTTTGGGTATACCAAATCTTGCAATGATCTGGTTGAAAATGAAATAAGAGGTCGTTTCCCCATCTTCCTTAACAGTAGGCATTACCTCGGCCCACTTGGTGAAGTAGTCGACGACAACAATGATATGATGATGACCTCCAGCCGGAACTGGATTACAATTCATAAAATCAATCCCCCACTTGGTGAAGGGGCCTGCTGTGATTACAGGATGGAGAGGAGTTGGGTGTGTTCTCATTTTCCTGGTGAAAAACTGACATCGTTGGAAACGTTTCACAGCTTCCATATAATATTTGAAGATCGTGGTCCAAAAATAACTGTCACACATTATTTTCTGGGCTGTTGCCAACCAAGAAAGATGACCACCATAGGCTCCACTGTGAGCATCATTCAATATTGATTCTGCTTCCTCTAGGTTCAAACAACGATGTAAGATGGAATCTACCCCACATTTGTACAAAGTGTCAGAAATGATGAGGTAGTTCTTCGCATGACTCCTAATTTTGCGTCATTCATCCCGGGAGAAAGTGGTGGGACTCCTCAAAGTTTGGAGATATACCAGGATATCCCCATACCATGGGTCAGAGGATGCAATGAGAAAGATATGTTCATCCAGGAATGATGACTCTTCCTCAACGTGTACTATGTCACTAGGGAATTCAAAAATCAGTTCGGCGAAAACCAGTGATTTCTTTGACTTAGCGGACTGAAAAACCAAGTCAAATTCTTGCAGGATTACAATCCATTTATTAAATTTCCCACCGATGATGCATCAAGTGAGAACATATTGAAATGGTTTGACCTCCGCAACCACTATGGTAGTTCGCAATAATATATAGTGACGTAGCCTCTGGATCGTATAGACGGCAGCTAATGCCAACTTCTCTATGTGATAATACTTGATCTCAGGAGCTATCAGGGCGTGCGACAAATAATAAATGACATGCTCTTGGAGTGTGCCATCCTCCTGAACAAGTACTATGCCGATCGTGTATACTGATGCATCCAGATATAAGAGGAAATCCTTCATATAGTCTGGCAGGCTTAACAAGGGGGCTAAAAGTAATGCCTTTTTCAAGGCATCAAACTATCTTTGAGTAGCCTTGTCCCACAAAAAGTAGGTGTCTTATTTAAGTAGTATAATGAAACCTTTTTTAATTTTGGCATAGTTAATGAAAAAGCGTCTCAAGAATTTGGACATGTGCTGCAGACTTTGAAGTTGTCTCAGGGTTCGAGGAGGAGGCAGATTTACAATCACCTCGACTTTCAAAGGATCAACCATTATGCCACGACTAGATACTATGAAACCCAGTAATGGTCCAGACTCGACGCAGAACACACATTTGTTGGGATTCAATCGAATCTTATAGTATCTACACTATTCAAACACAAGTCTTAAATGATCTGGATGCTCCCGTCTCTTGCGAGATCACGCTGGGAGATCATCAAGGTAAGGTTCGACTACATGCTTGATGTCATGAAAAGCAAAGTTCATTGCTCGTTGAAAGGTGGCTCCAGCATTCTTCAAGCCAAACGACATCTTCTGATAGGCAAAGGTCCCCCAAAGAAAAATAAAAGTTGTCTTGTGCTAGTCTTCAGGTTTGATCTGTATCTGATTATATCCTGAAAACCCATCCATGAAAGAAAACATTTCATGGCATGCACATGCGTCAATGATTTGATCTATGAATGGCGTGGGGTAATTGTCTTTCAGACAAGCTTTATTTAGGTCCCGGAAGTCAGTGCAGACTCGGATGGTACCTTGCTTTTTGTATCCTTCCGCCTTGATGGAAGTTGCTTTTCGAGGGTTCACTGGACAGAGCTTCTGTCTCACAGGTTTGGCATTGGGATACGTTGTGATGACATGCTCAACGATGGCAGGGTCGATGCCTGGCATCTCCTCTTATGACTAGGCAAAAACATCGCGGAATTCTTTAAAAATATTGGTATACTAAATGATCTCCTTAGGAGAATAGTCTGCTCCAATGAAAATATTTTCCACGACTCCAGGTTTGATGGAAATGTTGATCGAAATAGTTCTCGATATATTTGCCATATTCCCTTCAGCAAAAATAGCTTTTGAAGTAGAATGGATAGCGGACAAATCAACACTTCCACCGGGGAGAAAACTCACCTCTCTCTATCCTGTCCATCTCGTGAAGAAAATAGGACCTATGGTGCATGTGTTCCCAATGATGGTCCAGGCCTATCATTGCTTCCAAAATTGCCTCATGAGAGGGAAAAACCGTGTCTAGATAGTCAAAAGAGTGGATAGAGTCTATTGACAATGTAGGGGCATAGTCCATATCTGACTCAGCAGAGACCAATGGAGTCATGATATGTTCTACTGCAACATGTTGTGAATCTAAGTAAGCCATCTCTGCAATAGATAAAGGCACAACTGGTTCTGATTCGGTGGGGAGAATCCAGGGATCCGTAGTTGGACCAACCATGAAACTCTCAAACGAAGAACACTCTTCAAAACCAATAAAATGGATAGGACAAGGTAGGTCAAAAGTGCCTATTAATGACCCATAGAGACCTGCTCCTAAACTCTCAGTAACTGGGCAGGACTGATCAACCAACAAAATCGTTGAATCTGATGAAGTCTGGTTGTTCTTCCAAGTAAACGAAAGTTGATCAATTGTGATGATCTTGCCTTTATGAGGGAACATTAAAACTTGGAAAATGGCTGATGGCACTGCCTACATGGCATATGTCCAACTCATACCCAAAAACAAGTTATAGTCGAGTGGAGCATCTAGAACTTCAACCTCTACAAATACTAGTTTTCCCGCAAGTTCAATATCAAATGATAGTAAGACTCCGTGTGGATGGAAATATCTTCCATCAAAGGCGATAAGTACCGTGTTCGAGGGGGCTAACTCAGGTTCGCCTAAAGCTTTCCAGCAAGAAATGGAAATTACGCACGTAGACGTACTATCATCTACAATAGCTCGTCTAATGGTCTTGAGACCATGGATTACCTCTATTTGGAGAGCGATGTGGTACAACAACCGGGGTTTAATATTAGTCATATCAAACCGAGCAAGCATATTGGATGAATCTACACTCCCGATCGTTGCGAGAAGTGTGCTGCACTGCAATGGGAATCTCTACAGTACTTCCAAAGTGGACATGGCACAAGGGGTTTGGGCTAAATCCTCCACAACATTGTAGTTGGGGGCAGCCCAGGAATTGGAGTTGTGCACAACCCATTTGAAGACACCTTTCGGGATCTTCGGCAATGAATCTACTGGTCTCTCGACGTGGAGAGGGGTAGATGACTCAGGAACATCCTTTTGCTGCGAATACGGGGTATAATTTCTAGCTTGAGTTTGCAAAAGAGCATTTGAATTAACCATATTAATGAATGACTGATCAACAGATGAGGCATGAGGTATCCCCCAGCACTAGAATTTCTAGAAGATGAACTTTGTGTGTGAGGGAACGGATCTTTCAAGACAACTGGTTTCTTCTCACGAAGTAGCTTTTGGGATTCTTCCATCAAAGGGCATTGATGGGTAAGATGGTCCTCTTTGCATAGCTTGCAAGGGAAATTCACTTTCCTTTTTTCCTTTTTTCCCTCCTTGGCATTTTCTGTGTTTTTGGGATTTTGGTGGTTCCCCTCCCCTTTCTTGCCCTTTCTTTTTTTGTTGGGCTGCCAAGGGCCCTTTTGATTCATCTGCACTTGTTGTACAGATTCATTTTTCGAAGCGGAGGATGCAATTGAAGTTGACTCTGTAGCAGACTGTTTGATAGACAAGGCGTGAACCTGCTTTGATAAAGCATCAAACGCTGCAGAGTCTACTGAACCTACTATTCCATCAGCATGTGGTCCAAGTTTAGGTTTACCTAAGTCAGTGTTAGACCTTGGTGCATCGGGAATGATCTCTAATAAGAGCCTAGACTAAGCATATACCAGATCAAGCTGTTGGGTTCTTAAGATAGCTTCCTCTTTGGAGGACACCCCTGAAGTTGCAACTTCCTTAGAAATATAAGGAAGGAGTGATTTGAGATACCACTCTAATAAAAATGCTAGAGGGATGTCGGCTTTAATGAGCCTCTTTCTCCTTCGCCACTCCTGAATGTGGTCAGATAGATGAGTGGCCTTGTTCTATCGAAAAGTTGACAGAAGGTCTGTGTCGGCATCATACCTGACATGAAGTTGAAAGTGATTCAAAAAAATAGTATCTAGATCCCAAAAGGTGCCACTTGTCAATTCAATATACCTCAGGCAATTCAATATACTATTTGGTGGCGACACTTGTCAAGGTTCTTTGAAAGATCCTTAATTTGATGGAATCATCGTTCATCGAATTCGAGGAGCACCAGAGATGAAACGTCGTGACATGGTCACCAGGATCCTCACCAGTGTTACCTTCAAACTTTGGGATGTTTGAGGGAAATTTAGTGGGAACAGGTGGCCATGTGCGATCATGGCGCATGGGGTCATTGGTGAGTTTTGAAATATCTGGCAAGTTCAGAGTTACCAGAAAAGGTAAACGGGGTCGAGTCGATGGCATTTCATAGACAGGAACCTGGTATTGAGAACTTCCCACCACCTGGGTCGTGTACTGCTAGTTGGGGTTTCCCCAGCCATCGGTTGTGAGGTAAAAGCATTAAAATTGCTCCACCCAAAATAAAGTGGATTACTTTTCGGGGCAGTGGTCCATTGCGGCTGGGTATTAACCCCACCAAATTGTGGATTAATAATATTACCCCCTCCTCCAGCAAACAAAGAGAAAGGGATACTCCCTGCAAGTATATTTGATGGATTAACATTATAACCTACATAGGGGTTAAAGCCAGGTGTAGTTGTAACAGATGGTGCCGTCATCATACCAATAATAGGCATAGATGCAGAGGGGATCAATCCTACAATAGTTGTGGAAGCAATAGTTTGAGGTATACCCTGGAATTGTTGAGTAACAGGAGGCTGAGTGAAATTCACGGCAGGTATCCCTGTCACAGGGACATTATTTGGTCCAAAATTAGGGGTAGAAACTGAAGCAGATGTCGAAGCTTGTGAGCTCGGCATGCCTATAGTACCAGCATTAAAACTAAAGGATGGGCTCGAAGCAGAAGCAATCTACGAAGAGCTTGGTGTTGTAGTGTTTGTAAAAGAAGGATTGACAATCCTTGTAGCCATAGATGTTGTGGGATTTTGAGGAACTCCCTACTCATCTCTTGGGTTAGTCATGGTGTAACCAGGTGTAAACAAGTAAGCACTGTACTTAGGTTGTCCTAGAAATCCTACAAGTACCAGTAGTGGATCATTGGGTCTAGTCAGGGGAGGGTTGAAATGAGTGCTAAAATCTCTACAAGTTAAGTCCTCAACCTCAACAGTATCAAAGACCTGTTGATCTTGAACTCTGGGCTGTGGTTCTCCAAGAACTTCGGTTTCTCCTGTAAGTTCAAATGAACGATGGGAATCCATCCTCTGGCGTCACGGTGGCGGTGGAGGCTCCACAATGAGTGGGGGAAGGTTTTGCAACCTTCGAGACCTACAGATAGGTTGGTCCTCCACAGCTATATAAAAAGAAAACTATGTAAAAAACCTAGTGGCCACTACGAGTAAGGAGCAAATAGCATACCACTAAAAAAATTTAAGTGATCAAACTAGGCAAACAATGGAAAATACTCTTAGAAGCAAGTCTGGGATGATGAGGGCCCAGAACAAACTAATAGAGTATCGACGGTCAGTTACACGACGTCCAATGGAGGTCCTCTGGGTGCAAGTGTTTGAATCACCAAACCGCCCTCCCGGGATTACTGCCAAAGGGTCACCTTCTGCGTCTGTCCGAGGTGAAGTGGAAATATCCTTCCACTCTACTTGTGTAGATCCCTAGGGTTATGATACTAAGGATACCACCAATATGAAAAAACCTGGGGGAACCGTCGTCAGC
This sequence comes from Larix kaempferi, assembly GCA_027924585.1. Classification (NCBI taxonomy): domain Eukaryota; kingdom Viridiplantae; phylum Streptophyta; class Pinopsida; order Pinales; family Pinaceae; genus Larix; species Larix kaempferi. The sequence goes on from BSBM01000887.1 coordinate 24,777,241, forward strand.
CTAGCTAAGACGCATGGGTAGGGTAGCAAACCCGAAATCCAAAAGCACTTTAAAAGTACTAGTGGACCCCCGTACATGAATCAGCTCTGGTTTATGGTTGAGAGGAAAGTGAGGGGGTATCCTCAACAGTTCCAATCACCCATGGCCTCGTGCTTAACTCTGGTTTGAGTAGAGCGTTCCCAGGATATTTTGATAGAGGTGGATTTACCTAATCGATTGTCTTACTACGATTGTTGAGTAATGAAGCTAATTTCGGGTGGTTTAAGATGATTTAAACCCAAAACCATAGCCTAAGCTAGTTGATGATGTGTATACCTAAAAAGAAAAAGTTGCTAGTTAATTTTATTAATATTTCTTTTTAAGGGCTACTTTTTACTCAATAAGGGTAGTGCAGTGTGTGGAATGGTTTCGACAGAAAGAAAAGTGCATGTGAAATAAAGCTTTTAAATTCACAAATGAATCTTTTCTTTTCGTTTATATTCTTTCAAAAAATGAAACTAGGAAATCCTAAATAAAAAAATTTCAATTTTCTTGTAAATTTTCAAAGCAATACAAACTACGCTACTTAAAAAATAATGATAAATCTCTCTACTGAGCTACCAATTTCAATTTTTGTCTTTTCTAATAATTGAAAAAGAAAAAGAACTTGAAAAAGGAACAAGTAAGACCTAACACAAAGTGTGGATAAGGAAAAAACAACCTAATGGTTTAAAACAATCAACTCCAAAAGACTTGAGAAAGACTCCACCTACCGAGTTGTTTTGATGAAAAAACTCTAGGTTTGGAACAAAGTGTAAAATAAAAAAGGAAAAGAGATGCCTGCAATGGAAAGACAGACCTAAAAGGCTACTCTTGAGCACCAAAACCTAAGAAGACACTCGCCAAACAAAGGAGTAGGTAAGCAAACCAAAAAGCAACCCTACCAACACACAGACTCAAAGGAAAAGCTAACTAGAAAGCTTTAACTCACTCAGACTGAACTGAATAGGTATTAAGAAGGTATCTAGACCAAACAACCCTTCAAAGCCACCCTAAAAACTCAAACTGGGGTCAAATGCTAAAAAAAAGAGAGGACAAGACACAGTAAAAGTGTGCAGCTATTGCTACAGACAACAAGCGTTGAGTGCACAGGTCTGTATAACTGCAACAAGCATCTAGGGAAAAAAGTGCATAGCTATGCTTAACAAAGAGTAGCACACGACATCAAAAGGTCTAAAAAAACAAAAAATACACCTTAAACAAGTACTAAAGCAATTAAAGGAAAACTACAGGACTTCAGAGAGGCAGACAAGACTCAAGAAAGGAAAACATGTCTCAGTGATCAATCAAGGAAGAAAGGAAAGAAGCTAGAAGTAGACCCATCCACTTGGAAACCAAACCCTAGTAAAAGGCTTGAACCTACAGGAAAAGTGCGCTACTGTGTGGTATAAGTACCAACGCCTGCCAGGAAAAGTGCACTACTGTGTGGTATAAGTACCAATGCTTGCCAGGAAAAGTACGCTACTGTGTTTCAGAGAACCAGCGCACAAGACAAAAGATGCGCTACTGTAAGTATAACAGACCAGTGCACAGGGACTTAAAGCAAACAAAAAGGCTTTGTTGAAGCAGAATGAAATGAATTAAGATAAAAAGGAGACTAAAAAGTGACCTATAAACAAACTCTCAGAGAACAAAAGACTGAATAAACTGGAACTAATCCCAATTCGTAATCTTAATGTATTTTTTCATTTCATCTTAATATGTGCACAGGTTTCATACAACCATACTAGCGCACAGTATGCAACTTATGGTCTTGACAACCAGCGTTTGCAACATTTTAGGGGATGTGTGCAGGTTGTCTTCAATAAGACCAACGTTCAGAATGCTAGATCACTGTGGCAATAGCAGTGCACATGTCATGAAAAATGTAGAAAAAATATGTTTTTCAGCTGAAGAGTGTGATCTCAGCAATAACTCATCCAGGGTCAATCTAGCTCTTTCATCCATAGTGTCCTTTTGTGTGATCAACAGAGCAGTGTGATCACGAGCGGAGAAGTGTAGACTTGACCTATAACAGACTTTGTTTCAAAACTGATCCAGTGGTCAAGTGCATAAATCATCCTCCTGCAAGCTGATGCTTTCCTAAAAAACATTTCCCTTACAAATGAGAAATGGTGGGAATTTTCTCAATGCCACTTGAGCCATTTTTTTCAATACTTAACCAATTTTTCCAAAGGAGAGCATTTCTCTTTGAGGGTGAAAAACAAGATGAATGGTTTTTTTAGTAGGTAAATATGTCCTTTACCAGAGACTTTGTTTAAAAAATAAGTCAATTTTCAAGGGAATAAATCATCCACCTACCAACTTATTCTCTTATAATTTTTTTATTTGTCAAATGTGAGAAATGGCGAGCATTTTCCTAAGGCCATTTAGGCCATTTTTAGATGCAAAACAGGCTGAGTGTCTATTTTGGCAAGCCAATATTTTCTTTACCAGAGACCCTTTTTCAAAAATGAGCCAGTAGTCATGTTCATAAGTCATCCACCTACAATCAGATGTTTTCCTAAAAAAATTATCCCTCACAGGTGGTAAATGGTGGACATTTTTCCAAGCCTACTTAATCCCATTTTTTCAATACTTAACAATTTTGCCAATGGCGATCATGGTTCTTTTAGGGTGCAAAACAAGATGAATGGTTGTTTTGGCAAGAAAATATCTCATTTACCAGAGACTTTGTTTAAAAAATAAGTCAATGATCAAGGTAATAAATCATCCACCTACCAACTTATTCTCTTAGAAATGTTTTATCCATCAAATGTGAGAAATGGCGGGGATTTTCCTAAGGCCATTTAGGCTAGTTTTAGATGCAAAACAGGCTGAGTGGCTATTTTGGCAGGACAATATTTTATTTACCAGAGAGCATTTTTCAAAAATAAGCCAGTGGTCATGTTCATAAGTCATCCACCTGCAATCAGATGCTTTCCTAAAAAAATTATCCCTCACAGGTGGGAAATGGTGAGCATTTTCCCAAGCCTACTTAATCTCATTTTTTCAATACTTAACAATTTTTCCAATGGCGAGCATGGTTCTTTTAGGGTGCAAAACAAGATGAATGGTTGTTTTCGTAGGAAAATATCTCCTTTACCAGAGACTTTGTTTCAAGAATAAGTCAATGATCAAGGGAATAAATCATCCACCTCCTAACTTATTCTCTCATAATTTTTTTATCCATCAAATGTGAGAAATGGCGAGCATTTTCCGAAGGTCATTTAGGCCATTTTTAGATGAAAAACAGGCTGAGTGGCTATTTTGGAAGGCCAATATTTTCTTTACTAGAGTCCCTTTTTCAAAAATGAGCTAGTGGTCATGTTCATAAGTCATCCACCTGCAATCATATGCTTTCCTAAAACAATTATCCCTCACAGGTGGGAAATGGTGGGTATTTTCCAAAGCCTACTTAATCCCATTTTTTCAATACTTAACAATTTTTCCAATGGCGAGCATGGTTCTTTTAGGGTGAAAAAAAGATGAATGGCTATTTTGGTAGGAAAATATCTCCTTTACCAGAGACTTTGTTTAAAAAATAAGTCAATGATCAAGGGAATAAATCATCCACCTACCAACTTATTCTCTCAGAAATTTTTTATCCATCAAATGTGAGAAATGGCGGGCATTTTCCTAAGGCCATTAAGGCCAGTTTTAGATGCAAAACAGGTTGAGTGGCTATTTTGGCAAGGCAATATTTTCTTTACTAGAGACCCTTTTTAAAAAATGAGCTAGTGGTCATGTTCATAAGTCATCCACCTGCAATCTGATTCTTTCCTAAAAAAATTATCCCTCGTGGGTGGGAAATGGTGGGCATTTTCCCAAGCCTACTTAATCCCATTTTTTCAATACTTAACAATTTTGCCAATGGTGAGCATGGTTATTTTAGGGTGCAACACAAGATGAATGGTTGTTTTGGCAGGAAAATATCTCCTTTACTAGAGACTTTGTTTCAAAAATAAGTTAATGATCAAGGGAATAAATTATCCACCTACCAACTTATTCTCTAAGGAATTTTTTATCCATCAAATGTGAGAAATGAAAGGCATTTTCCTAAGGCCATTTAGGCCAATTTTAGATGCAAAACAAGCTGAGTGGTTGTTTTGGCAGGCCAATATTTTCTTTACCAGAGACCCTTTTTCAAAAATGATCCAATGGTCATGTAATTCATAAGTCATCCACCTACAATCAGATGCTTTCCTAAAAAAATTATCCCTCACAGGTGGGAAATGGTGGGCATTTTCCCTAGCCTACTTAATCCCATTTTTTCAATACTTAACAATTTTTCCAATGGCGAGCATGGTTCTTTTAGGGTGCAAAACAAGATGAATGGATTTTTTGGAAGGAAAATATCTCCTTTACCAAAGACTTTGTTTAAAAAATAAGTCAATGATAAAGGGAATAAATCATCCACCTACTAACTTATTCTCTCAGAAATTTTTTATCCATCAAATGTGACAAATGGCAGGCATTTTCCTAAGGCCATTTAGGCCAGTTTTAGATGCAAAACAAGATGAGTGGCTATTTTGGCAGGCCAATATTTTCTTTACCAGAGACCCTTTTTCAAAAATGAGCTAGTGGTCATGTTCATAAGTCATCCACCTGCAATCTGATGCTTTCCTAAAAAAATTATCCCTCACTGGTGGGAAATGGTGGGCATTTTTCGAAGGCTACTTAAGCCCTTTTTTTCAATACTTAACCAATTTTTCCAATGGCGATCATTTTTCTAGGAGGTTGCAAAATAGGCTTTATGGTTGCTTTGGATGGAAAATATCTCCTTGACAATTAAAATTTGAGTGTAAAATTACAGTGTTAAATTACAAGTAAAATTTGAGTGTAAAATTACATTTATGATATATTTCAGTTTTTGTCAATTAGAGAAATTATGTCTGAAATCTAATGCCAATATTGATTTTTTTTTTGTTTATTTTGCAGAGTATCTCATCAATGGATCATTCAAATGAGCCATCTCAACAAATATTCCTCGAAAAAGAGGTCGACATAAGGGTCTAGATTACTCAAAGCTTCCAACTTTGGAACCACGTGAGGGTCTAAATTCACTCATGGTAGAGGTAAAAAGAAAACGCAATGTGTTGCTCATGGACAATGTCAAGTATTTGAATATCAGAACTCCATACCACAAAACGAGTCCATAATTTTCCCTCAAACAACAAGCAATCATCCAACCATTCTTCAAACTCAATATCCTCAATGTAAGCAACCAATGACAAACAACAATCATGCTGGACAATAGAGGCAACGTTTGTCTCCAATTGCAGTTGAAGGGAATGTTAATGCACAAAGTGGAAATATTTATGAAAGAATGAACTTTTTTCCAGAGAATGTGAGGGTCCCATTACATGCTGCCATTACATTGAAAGCTGAGTTGCAAAATAAAAATCTATACCAAAGAATGAACCCAGTTTTGCAGAATGAGGCCCTACTTTTCCCTTAAAGATCAGTGATTGACGCTACTGTTGTTAAAAATCACTCTAATCAAAGTGAAGGTTGTGTTTCTCAACAACCTAGGGACCCTTTGACTGCATTTATTGATTAAGGGAATCAAAGTGTAGATCCCAATGGGAAGCAATTGGAAAATGAACCTCTTATGATCTTGGATGCAACTGGAAGACATGAAACAACTGAAATAATTGCATTTCATGAACAAATGGATAGAAATGCAACTACAAAAAATCAAAATTCTACAATTGGTCAAGTTGTAGCAGAAATGCCAGAAGGGTTTTCAGCAAATGAAACTATGAATGCTAAGAGAAGGTCACTAGGAAACCGCTTAAGGAAATCCATATTGCATCTTAAGAAGCGGTCGGGATGGTATAACCACATACTACATGAGGGGAAGACAAAATTTAAATAAATTGGGAGATGGTTTTTTGGAAAATCACTTGAAGATGTAGATGAGAATGACATTATTGCTGGAATCGGGTACTTCATGAGAAAAAACTATAATGAAGAATCTAAAATTGAGGATGTTCTTGAACATCTAGATGGATTCCTTGATAAACTTTGATCAATTGTTGTGGCAGATATTCGTAAGGATTTTATGCCAAGGAACATGGCTTCAGTATTTATCTAATCAAGCATGAATCATAAGGCTTTGCAATGTCTTAGGAGAATTGATGTTGATGGTGTACTAAAGGGGGTTAATCCAACATCAGTATGTAGCGAAATAAAAAAGTGGAGCAAAGAAGCTGAAGATATTGATATGGGTTGGGAGTGAACTAATGGTTTTGCATATGGAGTTAGGGTCAAGCAAATAAAGTCATATGCTTCATTTATGGTTGAATCGTTTGAAAAGAGGTCTGGAACTATAGTCAATGAAGTTTCTTTCAAACTTGGTATTGATTCTCATGTACATTATGATCAAGGTGGGAAGGTGTGTGAGATATTATTCGAGTTACTAGAAGACAATGGCTTGATGTCTTGTGTAAGCCTTGGAAAATGGGATGGAAAAGAAGAATATAAACAAGTTTACACACATGCTGTTGATCCTTAAAATGAGAACTTAATGAAACAAATAAATAAGCTTTCAGAAGATGGCATCACTATGGTAGATGGAAGGGTTGTGAAAATTAATTTGTTTGAGTGTCATGATCTAGTGGCCATATGTAGTTTAGTATGCAATAATAGTGTTTCTCCAATCATAAATATTTTTTTTCCTTGGTGAAAATGCCATAAAAAAGTGATACACATGGTTACAGATGAAATCAACATTAGAGAAGGAGATACTACCCATAGTGTTTTTGAATGTTATGAAATGTCAACAGAATTGCTCCTTGTAAGCTATGCAGATTTATTACAAGTTTTGAAATTAATGTTTATATCTTTCCAAAACATTCCTAATCTAACTATGTTCTTGAACTTTACTATAGGAGTTGAATCCTGCTTTGGAACCTAGCAAAGGTTGGGAAGAAAAGTTAGATGAGCATATTACAAGCATTCAACCAAACTTATCTAGTAGAAAGATGGCTATTGTGAAGAACTATCTCATTGATAGAAGAAATGATGAAAAGGTACACACTTTCAGGATTGGATCTTAACTAGAAATTAAGCTTCTTAGTATTTCAATAATTCCTACCCTCAAAAACTGTTGGTGCCAATTACAGTTGACTCCTGGCTCAATGGCCAGGATTGTATATTGTTCTCACCATGCTGGGATCAGAACAATTTTGAAGATGTTTCATGAAATTCAAAGAATTGCACAAGATTATGACAAGGTACATCCAACTAGAGGTGTGGAGAAAACAAAATTTGTTCAAATTTGGGAGGATATGGAGAAAATTGGTGTTCCATTTAAGCTAGGAGAACCATACCATCATAAAAGCCAACAATACAATGATATTAACTATGGGAAATCAGATGGATTAGCATCAGACAAGATCCTCATTCGGCATGAGGGAATTTTAAATGTTTAATAATTATGTTAACATATCAATTATTTTTTATGTGGGCCTTGACTAAAAATAAATGATGTTCTTATTATGTTTTGACTATTGTTGAATGGCTCTCATTGTTATTTAATTTGAAAATAAGACTTAGTATTTATTCATATGCATTGAAACTTATGTATTGTTTCTAGGTTATTGAAGGCCTACCAGATGAAGATAAGAATGAAAAGTTGGGGAGGATGTGGAAGTGTTATAAAGAATTCCACATGTTGCAACTACAAGGGTGTTGGGGGGATGATGTATATGCATATGAGAACAGGTACATTGGTTTCATCATATTATCTAGTTTGAATGGTGGTATCATATCATTCATGACAAACAATTTAATCCATTGTCATTGTAGGATTGACTTCCTTGCAAGTGAGTTGTTGTGGTTGTGTTCTTGTTGTTTAGGAGATGAGATGGTTCCTTATATGCATGTCCAAGGGGCCCATTCTCTTGAGATGACACATTCTATTCGTCATTATACGTTGGGACGTTTAAGGAATGAAGTAATGGAGCGTAAGCATAGAGAAATGAAAATTTTGAATAGAAAATAAGGAGGAGGAAGAGGAGTCCATAAGGACAATAGAAGCACATTTGAACTTGATAGAATGTGTCCTGTAAATGAGATGAGAGAAAAAAAATTCAATCTTTTTATGAGATCAGAAGGCACTCTCCAAAAGTTTAGATAAAGAAGATTATTTCCTTCAAATATTAGAAGTCAACTTCATGTTGAATATGATAAGTCAAGGAATCAATCGAATAAGGAAACTGCAACATAGTTGGCATCACGTTTCCCTGATGTCACTTGTCAACAAGTGGAACAAGTATTTAAATCATGGGAAAAACAGTCTAAGAAATCATTGATTGCACCACCAACAATAAGTTTGTCCTAATTTTATATGTTATCTCATTCGATTTTCAATTTATAGTGTGAGGAGTCATAATGTGTGTGTTTAATTATTAATATGTCCTCCCAGTTCAATAACTATCTTTTGAGATCAAAACCAATCAGAAAATATGGAGAAGAGGCTTATCGTGAATCACATCGCTTTGGAAAGCACAAGGCAAAAACTGGTGTTAAAAAAAAACATGTATTTCCCTCCAATAGTGAGTTTATATTAGTTCAATTCATTACATATCAGCATGTCTTTATCAATCTAGTTGATTTTTTGTTGAAGTTACAACTTTTTCTCGAACTATGACTTTGTACACCTCGTTGATTGTAGGAAATGAGCCAGTCTAGTGTGATCAAACACAACAAATTCAAGGGGAACTTGGTTCTGATACCCTAATGATGGTTGATGAAAAAAAATAAAACTTTGGTTCTTTCATCATCGACAAAAGAGGCGTTGAACACCAATCAAATACAAGAATTGAATGGAGCAACTACTATTGATATGCCATTGATGGAATCTATGATTCACAATAGAAGGTGTCTTTCATCCTCAATAAATGGGGCAGCACAAAGTGCTGATGAATAAGAAATTCAAGGGACAGCTCTTGGCATCCAAGTATTGGAAGCTAACAATCATATTAAAATTGGTCTTGATAAACCAAGTACGAGACAACCAAAAAAGAGAAAAGTCCAAAATGGTCATAAAGCCACATTGTATGCAAAGTGGTGAAGCACATAACATTCGTAATGAAATGGCATTCATATGATCTTAATATATTAAGAGACCTATTTTGTTGATATTTTGGTGATATTTATGGCCTTAATGTACTAAGAGACTTGTTTTGTTGAAAAGTCCAAAATGATCATAAAGCAACATTGTATGCAAAGTGGTGAAGAACATAACATTTGTAATGAAATGGCATTGATATGGTCTTAATATATTAAAAGACCTATTTTGTTGATATTTTGGTGATATTTATGGCCTCAATGTATTAAGAGACACGTTTTGTTGAAAAGTCCAAAATGAACATAAAGCAACATTGTATGCAAAGTGGTGAAGAACATAACATTCGTAATGAAATGGCCTTGATATGGTCATAATATATTAAGAGACCTATTATTGTTGGATATAGTTTTGAATTCATTCTATTATTAGGTTGTTAGAAGGCTAAAACATGCATAGGTTGAAGGATATTGGGGCTGCCATGACTGTTGGGTGTTTTTACAATCCAAAATCAAAGAGAAAATTCCAGAATAACAAGTTGTTATGCCAATAACATGCCCAGATTTATAAACGATGAGGTTTACTACTTCTTTAAGGTCTGAATCGTGCACAGATTGCTTAGAATTAACCCAGAAATGCCTCTCAATGCTATTAGGAGGTTATGAACAGGTCAAAGAATTGATTTTAAAACACAGAATGTGCCTAGATTTGAGAAAATGTTGCTTACGGTCCCTTTTATGCCCTTAAATCAGCAGTCCTAAAAAGTCCTTAGAATTCCCTAGAGTATGCTCATCATCATTCCCAAGCATCCAACTAGGTTCTCTCCATGACAAAGCAAGTAACCAAGAAAAACTCCATGGGTACATCAAGGTTCCATGATCACGTCACCACCACAAATTCTATCGACTTGTGCATATAAACTCCATCAAAGAAGGTGAGGAAGCACTTGGCTCCATGAAAAAAAGTGGTCATAGGTGCAAAAATGTCACTATGAAATTGTTGAGAATCATGCCTCACATCGCATAAAGTATAAACCAAAGCATTGATTGTAGAACCACTAACTCCTGGACATAAAGAAGATCTCAATAAAAAAATGAGGACTTCGTAAACATGAATACCATATGAATGAGGATAGAATAAACATGAATACCATACTTCATAAGCATTGACTGTAGAACCTCTAACTCCTGGACATAAAAAGTAAGACAACTAAAAATCATTTTTCATTATATACTGATAAATACAAAACTCCATCATACAAAAATTCATTTTTCATTATTTTTCGATAAATACAAGACTCCATCACACAAAAATGCACTCTTCGCCGTCTGTTGATAAATACAAAAAACCATCATAAAAAATGGGTTTTCTGTTATCTACCGATAGATACATTTATACATTGATTTATACATGTCTAGCATGTTTCTAAGATGGTTTCAATCCCTCCTCTTGATAAGAAGACAAATCTGAATGGTATCTCTTTCCTTTTGTAGAAGACTATAATTGCTCTGCAGCTGTACAAGGCATGTTTTGAAAATTGTTTTCAAGATCTTTAACTCTCTGTGTAACTTTTTTTAAATTTCCAAGCAAAACATTTTTTTCCTCCATCAGTTTGTTCAACATTTCCACATTTTTCTTATACTTCATTGATTCCTGTTTTTCCTTGACCTCCAATTGTTGTCTATTATTTTTCAACTGATCTTTAACTTCAGTCAATTCACATTTCAGATTCTGTATTTCTTTTGCGTGCTCTTTTTCTCTCGACTCTATCTCATTGGGAACGACAGGAATTTCCATCATTGCTGTAGCCGGACCTTGTAATTCCCTCTGCAAATCAACAATTGTGCATTTAAGTTTTGAATTTCCATATCACATCCCAAATGCTGAAATTTTTGGTCGTCGAACAGTTCTGATTCCAACTCTCTTACTTTTGCATCTTTTCTAGCCATATTCTCTTTCATTTCTTTATATAATGGCGATGAGCCAAACACATCTCCTAGTGCAATGCTCGTTGAGAAGCATTCTTGTAGCATCTTATCTCGATTTGCTAAGGACTTCTCTCGCTCTTCTAAGGACATTGCACATGTATGTGTTTTTTTTCTTCTACCCTTACCCTCGTCTCCTTTGGTACCCTTACCTTCACCCTCACCACCTTCTTCACTGGAAATTTGTATTCCTCTCCTTTGGTTTTTAAGATCCATAGATTCAGAGCTCCTTTCGAACCTTTTGCCTCTCAGCTTATCAGCTTGCTTAGAAATGTTTTTCTCAAACTGGAAATTAATGATTCTAATTCTCCAACTTTTTGTCAATGGCTTCCCTCCCACTCTTTCATCTTCAACTGATATTCATGTATTAACTATTCATTTTCTTTAATTTTCTTCTCCAATACTTGTAAAGGACCCATTTATGTCCTTATTGGTGGTACATTGAAAACAGGTGGTCTTTTTTTCAACTCTTCTTTGAGTTCACTCACTTCATCATTGGCTTTTTCCAAAGCCTCTTATACACAACCCTCACTGACTCAATTTCATTTTCAGCTTCATGAGTGATTTTGTCTACTTCTTTGGATAATAGTTCAACCATTTCTTCTTTCCCTTTTATAATTCTGTTCTCTTTGAATTGATTATCCACAACTGTCTTTTGCAACACTGCTATCTATTTGAGGCATTCTACAATATTATTATCCTTTCTCAAGCCCTCTTCGCACAATTGCATATATAGGAAGGTTGTTCCTTGAAATGATTCATTTTATCATATAGGATGAACACGTATCTTCTATCAAAACTATATGATTGAATGTCTAAAGGCATAGCAGAAGCCCTTGAATCGGATTTGGAAGAACAATCATTCTCAATTGCCAACTGTTTAGGATGAATTTTATCAAGAACCTATTGAGGAATGGAAAAGTGAGCAGTTGTTTGTTACATTTCGTTTCCTGTCACCTCCTCCCAATGACCTCTATTTACATGTCCATGTAGCTCTTTCAAAGTTGTGGCAGCATGAACTACACCAATTGTGACAAAATCAAGAGATTGTACTCATGATTCGTCATGGTGCGCAGGACTTTGTACTGGCGATTCCTTGTTCTGTTTAGGAGGCTGTAATGGTAATTCCCCATGGTGCTAAGGAGATTGTACTAATTCCTCGTTCTGCTGAGGAGACTGTACTGGCAATTCCTCTTTATGTTCCCTTCTATTACATTTCCTAATGTATGTTTTATGAACATGTGGTTTTGGCAAAGCTATATTTTCATGTTGGTTGATATCACCAATCTCTGTTTCAGTAGCATGGGGTTGAAATAAATCAATAATTTTTTGAAGTGTGCCCAGGAAACTAAATTTAACCTTCCTTAATTAGCTCTCTTGCAGGGCAAAGTGGATTTTCTTAGACAATAGATAAGGAATATATACAGGTATATCTTCCACCCAATGTATCACTACCCACATACATTCACCTGTAATGTCCTACCTGTGATGATTTAGAATCATCCTAAGGACAATCTGAATCAATGTTTGTATATTCCGGGAGGGACATCTTGCATTCTTAAACCATTCCTCGGAACATATATTTCTCTCCCATAAATTTTATTGGCCATTTGGTTCTTCTCCTGTCTGGGGGTTTTCCAAGAGCTAAAAATATCTCCCCCTCTGCGTGGAATATTTGTAGCTCGGGAAACAAAATCAAGTTCGAGGTTAACCCGCTTCCCAAAAATTCCGAGTTCCATATTCCCAACATCATATTTCGAAATTGCCTCATCTATCTCCTCATCAACATAATTGAACATTCCAAACAAAAAGTCGAAAAATTATGCTTTCCTCAGGATAGTTTCCATACCTGGTGGCCAAATATTTGCATCTCTCCATGCATTAGAATACTCCTAGAAATTTTTTAAGTTATCCTATCATCTATGGATTCTTGTGTTTCAAATGCAGTTGCAGAGGAGGATTCCTATGTTTCAATTGTGCTCGTGGTAGAGGACGCCCCTGTTTCAAGTTCGGCCATGGTTGTCTAGGTTCGAAGTTGAGGTGAGGTGAGGCATGCAGACTGTATTTCATGATCACAAATTATTCCTACAAAGAGTATTTCAACAACAAAATTCTTTGCTTGAGTGTATTTCCAGGTCATAATTCATGACTTGGGCATACAGTTTTCCCTATGCTGACACTCGACTTTTAATATTTTTTCAAGCCTTGTTATCGGAGAGAATTTTATAAATTGGTTGTACTTTGACATAAAAAAGTGCACAAACATAAGATTTATTTTTTTTATAAAGGGGTTGTACTTTGGAATTTTATAAACTGGTTGTACTTTGACATAAAAAAGCGCATAAACATAAGCTATCACTTTTCAGTACTTGGCTATTTTTGCCAAAGGGGAGCATTTTCTGGCATGGTGCAAATTAGGTTGATTGGTTGTTTTGGAAGGCCATTATATTCTTGGACAATGATTCTTTATTACGGATGAGTCGATGGTCAAGTGCATGAATAATCCACCTGAAATATTATGCTATCCGAATTTTCTTATCCCTCAAAGGTGAGAAATTGCGGGCATTTTCTTGAGGCCATTTAGGCCAGTTTTAGGTGCAAAAATGTCTGAGTGGTTGTTTTGGAAGGCCAATATATTATTTACCAGAGCCTATTTTCCAACGCTGAGACTATATTCAGGTAGATTTGTCATCCACCTACAGGATGGTTCCCTCATAATAATTATCTCTCTCTTTGTGAGGAAATGGCGGTCATTTTCCCAAAGCCACTTGAGCCATATTTTTCAGTACTTGACCATTTTTGGAAAAGGGGGGGGCATATAATGGGAGGGTGCAAAAAATGTTTATTGGTTGTTTCGACAGGCCATTATCTTCTTGGCCATAGACCTTTTATTGTGAATGAGTCAATTTTCAAGTGTGTAAATCCTCCACCTGAAAGCTTATGTTGTCAAAAAAAATTAATCCCTCATGGGAGAGAACTGGTGGGAATTTTCCTAGGGCCATTTAGGCCAGTTTTAAGTGAAAAAAGGGCTGAGTGGTTGTTTTGTCAGGCCAATATTTTATTTACCAGAGACTTTTTTCCAAGACTGAAACTATATCCAGGTTCATTAGTCATCCACCTATGGGATGGTGCCCTCCAAATAGTTATCTCTCTCTCTATGAGGAAATGGCGGTCATTTTCCCAAAGCCACGTGAGCCATATTTTCAGTACTTGGCCATTTTTTCCAATGGCGAACATTTTCTGGAATGGTGCAAAAAAGGTTGATTGGATGTTTTGGCAAGCCATTATCTTCTTTTCCATAGACCTTTTATCGAGAAGGAGTAAATTCTCAAGTGTGTAAATCCTCCACCTTAAAACTTATGTTGTTAGATAAATTTAATCCCTCACTGGTGAGAAATGGTGGGCATTTTCCTAAGTCCATTTAGGCCAGTTGTAAGTGCAAAAAAGGCTGAGTGGTTGTTTTGGAAGGCCAAGATTTACTTCACCATATACTTTTTTCCAAGACTGAAACTATATTCAGGTGCATTAGTCATCCATATACATGATGGTTCCCTCCAAACAGTTATCTCTTTCACTGTGAGGAAATGGCGGTCATTTTCCCAAAGCCACGTGAGCCATATTTTCAGTACTTAGCCATTTTTTCCAATGGCGAACATTTTTTGGAATGGTGCAAAAGAGGTTGATTGGATGTTTTGGCAAGCCATTATCTTCTTTTCCATAGACCTTTTATCGAGGAGTAAATTCTCAAGTGTGTAAATCCTCCACCTTAAAGCTTATGTTGTTAGATAAATTTAATCCCTCACTGGTGAGAAATGGTGGGCATTTTCCTAAGTCCATTTAGGCCAGTTTTAAGTGCAAAAAAGGTTGAGTGGTTGTTTTGGAAGGCCAATATTTTCTTCACTAGAGACTTTTTTCAAAGACTGAAACTATATTCAGGTGCATTAGTCATCCACCTACAGGATGGTGCCCTCCAAATAGTTATCTCTCTCACTGTGAGGAAATGGCGATCATTTTCCCAAAGCCACTTTAGGCATATTTTCAGTACTTAGTCATTTCTTCCAATGGCGAGCATTTTCTTGAATGGTGCAAAAGAGGTTGATTGGATGTTTTGGCAGGACATTATGTTCTTGTCCCTAGACCTTTTAACGAGGAGTAAATTCTCAAGTGTGTAAATCCTCCACCTGAAAGCTTATGTTGTCAGATAAATTTAATTCCTCACTGGTGAGAACTGGAAGGCATTTTCCTAAGGCCATTTAGGCCAGTTTTAAGTGCAAAAAAGGCTGAGTGTTTGTTTTGGCAGGCCAATATTTTCTTCACCGGATACTTTTTTCCAATACTGAGACTGTATTCAAGTGCATTTGTCATCCACCTATAGGATGGTGGCTGCCAAATAGTTATCTCTCTCTCTGTGAGGAAATGACGGTCATTTTCCCAAAGCCACTTGAGCCATATTTTCAGTACTTAGCCATTTTTGTCAATGGCGAGCATTTTTTGGAATGGTGCAAAAGAGGTTGATTGGATGTTTTGGCAGGCCATTATCTTCTTGGACATAGACCTTTTATCGAGAAAGAGTAAATTCTCGTGTGTAAATCCTCCACCTAAAAGCTTATGTTGTCAGATAAATTTAATCCCTCACTGGTGAGAACTGTTGGGAATTTTCCTAAGGCCATTTAGGTCAGTTTTAAGTGCAAAAAACGATGAGTGCTTGTTTTGGCAGGAAAATATATTATTTACCAGAGAATTTTTTCCAATACTGAGACTGTATTCAGGTGCATTAGTCATCCACCTACAGGATGGTGTCCTCCAAATAGTTATGTCTCTCTCTGTGAGGAAATGGTAGTCATTTTCCCAAAGCCACTTGAGCCATATTTTCAGTACTAAGCCATTTTTCCCATGGCGAGCATTTTTTGGAATGGTGCAAAAGAGGTTGATTGGAAGTTTTGGTAGGCCATAAACGTTTTGGCCATAGACCTTTCATCGAGAAGGATAAAATGGTCAAGTGTAAATCCTCCACCTAAAAGATTATGTTGTCAGATAAATTTAATCCCTCACTGGTGAGAACTGGTGGGCATTTTCCTAAGGCCATTTAGGTGAGTTTTAAGTGTCAGATAAATTTAATCCCTCACTGGTGAGAACTGGTGGCCATTTTCCTAAGGCCATTTAGGTGAGTTTTAAGTGCAAAAAATCCTGAGTGGATATTTTGGCAGGCCAATATATTCTTGACCATAGACTTTTTTCCGAGACTGAGACTATATTCAAGTGAATTAGTCATCCACCTACAGGATGGTGCCCTCAAAATAGTTTTCTCTCTCTTTATAAGGAAATGGCAGTTGTTATAGGTCAAATCTGCACTTCTCCATCCATGATCACATTGCTCTATTGATCACACAAAATGACACTATGGATGGAAGAGCTAGATTGACCCTAGATGAGTTATTGCTGAGATCACACTCTTCAGCTGAAAAACATATTTTTTCTACAGTTCTCATGACATGTGCGCTACTATTGCCACAATGATCTAGCATTCTGAACACTGGTATTATTGAAGACAACCTGCGCACATACCCTAAAATGTTGGTTGTATGAAACCTATGCACATCTTAAGATTAAATGAAAAAATATATTAAGATTAGGAATTGGGATTAGTTGAAGTTGGTTCTGCAACTTCCCCAACCTCCCAATTCAACCACCTCTCGAATTCAACTGCCTACCTTGTCACGTAAATACAAGGAGGAGCCATGAGAGAGGGACCTAGAAGGAATGATTTAACTGTTGTTACGCTGGAGGAATTCTTGAGTCATTGTGAGGAGCAGGATCCTAGGACTCGGTTGTAGAAGTGTCTAGACAGATCAGGTATATCTGTACTTCTCTACATTTCTTTGACAATAAAAGGTGGAAATACCCTTCCCGTCCCAAATTGAATGTCTATTTGGTTAAATATCTAATTGTAGTTGATGTTTAATTGTTTCCAATTTCATCATATTTATTACAGTCACGATACGCTGAGGAAGGTTAATGTGTTTTGCAAGTTCATCATCGTGGAATATTGGACGAAAGCTAGGACCAACCATCGTTAAAAAGGTACAACTTTCTGAACCCTAATCTCTTTCCATTCAGTAGTAATTAATGCAAAACATGAATGTATTTACCTGTCACCCCATGTAAGTTGGTAGTGTCGTCTCCCCCACTATAAGGTATTTTCCTGCACAACAGAACTGGCGACTCCATTGGAAAGTAACCGGTTTGTTTTCTGCTCTAGGGGACCTTGCTAGGTTTTCTTCTAATTTATTCAGTCTTTTGTTCTCTGATAGGTTGTTTATAGGTAATTTTTTCAGTCTCATTTTTATCTTGATTCATCTTAGTCTACTTTAGCAAATATTTTTGATTGCTTTAAGTCCCTGTGCACTAGTTTACTGTGCATACAGTAGCACATTTCTGTCTTGTGCGCTGGTTTCCCTCAAACACAGTAGCACACTTCTTGTGGCAGGAGCTGGTACTTATACCACAGAGTAGCGCACTTTTCCTATAGGTTCAAGCCTTTTACTAGGGTTTGGTTTCCAAGTGGATGGGTCTACTTCTAGCTTTTTGCCTTGCTTCTTTGACTGATTACTGAGACATGTGTGTCTTTCTTGAGTCTTGTTTGCCTCTCTGAAGCCCTGTAGATTTCCTTTACTTGCTTTCGTACTTGTTTGAGGTGTCTTTTTTGCTTGTTTTTAGACCTTTTGATGTTGTGCGCGACTCTCTGCTAGGCATAGTAGTGCACTTTTTTCCCTAGATGCTTGTTGCAGTTATATAGACCTGTGCCCTCAACGCTTGTTGTCTGTGGCAACAGTAGCGCATTTTTACTGAGTCTTGTCCTTTTTGTTAGGGTTTGATCCCAGTTTGAGTTTTTAGGGTGGTTTTGAAGGGTTGTTTGGTCTAGATACCTTCTAAACATCTGTTCATATCAGTATGAGTGAGTTAAAGTTTTCTAGTTAGCTTTTCCTTTGAGTCTGTGTATTGGTAGGGTTACCTTTGGTTTGCTTACCTACTCTTTTGTTTGGCGGGCGTTTTCTTGGTTTTTGGTGCTTAGGAGCAGCCCTTTAGGTCTGTTGTTTCGTCGTAGGCATCTCTTTTTTCCTTTCTTCTTTTACACTTTGTTCCAAACCTAGAGTTTTTTCCATCAAAACAACTCGATAGGTAGAGTCTTTCTCAAGTCTTTTTGATTTGATTGTTTTAAGCCATTAGGTATTTATCTTTTCCCACACTCTTGTTAGAGCTCGCTTGTGCCTTTTTTAAGTTCATTTTCTTTTGCAAATATTAGAAAAGAAAAAAATGAAATTGGTATCTTAGTAGTGAGATTTATCGTTTTTTCAAAGTAGCATAGATTGTTTGCTTTGAAAAATTAAAAGAAAATTGATTTTTTTTTTTGCTTAGGTTTACTTATTTTTGTTTTGAAAGAATATAAATGAAAAAGAAAAGAGTTTTTTGTGAAGTTTATGCATTTTTTATACACACTTTTCTTTCTGTCAAAACCATTCCACACACTTCACTGCCCTTATTGAGTAAAGAGTAGCCCTTAAAAGGAAATCTTAATAAAATTAACTAGCAACTTCTTTTTAGGTATACACATCATCAACTAGCTTAGGCTAGGTTTTCAGGGTAAATCACCTTAAACTACTCGAAATCGGTTTCATTACTCAATAATCGTAGTAAGACAATCTATTAGGTAAATCCACCTCTATCAAAATATCCTGGGAACGCTCTACTCAAACCAGAGTTAAGCACGAGGCCATGGGTGATCAGAATTGTTGAGGATACCCCCTCACTTTCCTCTCAACAATAAACCAGATTTGATTCGCGTATGGGGGTCCACTAGTACTTTTAAAGTGCTTTTGGATTTCAGGCTTTGCTACCCTACCCATGCGTCTTGGCTAGGATAACGACTGTTCCCCCATGTTTTTTTATATTTTTGGTATCCTTAGTATCATAACCCTAGGGCTCTACACAGGTATAGTGGAAGGATATTTCCACTTCACCTTGGACAGACACGGAAGGTAATCCTTTGGCAGAAATCTTGGGAGGGAGGTTTGGTGATTCAAACGCTTGCACTGAGAGGACCTCCATTAGACGCCGCTTGACTGACTGCCGATACTCTATTAGTTTGTTCTGGGCCCTCATCATCCCAGACTTGCTTTTGAGAGTATTTTCCTTACTTGCCTGGTTTGATCACTTAGGAATTTTTTACTGGTATGCCATTTGCTCTTTACTCGTAGTGGCCACTAGGTTGTGTTGGAGAAAACTCACTATGGCTTGGGAGACCACAACAGACAGCTAACTACCAGAAATTAACTCAATTCTCATAACTATGCTATTATAAATGACAATGCTAAGATAATGGAGAATGTAACCAACCTCGATCCAAACGTTTGATGCAGATCCTCGTTGGAGCTTTTCCAATCCGTGCACTTGAATCTGCAAATTAGTATTGACAGCCAATATACAACAAGTACATAGTATATATAAATGACATTAACATCATCAATAGAAATGGTCCATGATATAACAAGTAAATGCAACCCAATGTAAGATAAACAACATTTACAACATTAATGGACGAGAATATGAGTATTTCTATTAATAAACAAGAAGAATGGCAAACTCAAACTATGGTAGGAGTTTGGAAGGTGAACATAAAGGGGTTCACAACTACAAGGATCAATGAGTGTAGACTCAAGATAGGGAAAAAATCCACTAGAGTTCTCTTGCTCTTCTTTCTCCTCCTATCCATAAGCAATATGTGCTCAATATACAGTCCTCCCAAAGGTAGGTGAAAGGACACATCGAGGCGTTACTTGGGCAGATGGAGGGTCAAAGGTCACCCAATAACTGCTTTTTGGGAGTAAAAAGTAATAAACTAGTGATTTTACCATTTTACATGCTACCCGCGGGCTATAGTGATGCAACTCACGGGTACGCTTGCTATAGTGATGCAACAAGCGGGTAAGAGGAAAAATGAGGAAATAGTATGTCTGAAGGATATAAAGTGGATCTGAGTCAGTGAAATGGATCCTATAGGCCAAAGAATGCTGATGCTCACAAGGTGGACAATTACGTTGTAACATAGGTTTTGTACTTAGTTTGATTTTTATATAGATGTGGAGGACCAACCTCTTCGTAGGTCTCGGAGGTTGCAAAACCTTCCCCCACTCATTGTGGAGACTCCACCGCCACTGCGATGGTGGAGGACAAATTACCATGGTTCATTTGAACTTACAGGTGAAACATAAGTACATAGAGAACCACAGCCCTGAGTTCAGGATCAACAGGTCTTTGATACCATTGAGGTTAAGGACTTAACTCCTCAAGATTTTAACGCTCCTTTTAACCTTCCGCTAACTGGACCCAACGATCCATTACTGATACCTATAGATTCTCTAGGCCATCCTGAGTACAATGCGTACTTGTTTACACCTAGTTACACCATGACTAACCCAGGAGATGAGCAGGGAGTTCCTCAAACTCCCACAACATCTATGGCTACAAGGATTGTCAATCCTTCTTTTAAAAACATTGCAACACCAAGCTCTTCGCAAGCTCCTCCTCTTTCTAGCTCGTTCTTTAGTTTTCATGCGCTGGTACTGTAGGCATAACAATCTCACAAGCTTCGACATCTGCTTTAGTTTCTACCCCTACTTTTGGACCAAATAATGTCCCTTTGACAGGGATACCTACAGTGAATTTCACTCAACCTCCTGTTACTCAACAGTTCCAGGGTATACCTCAGACTATTTCTTTCAGAACTGTTGTAGGATCGATCCCCTATGCATCTATTCTTGTTATGGGTACAATGAAGGCACCATCTGTTACATCTACACATGGCTTTAACCCCTACACATGTTATAATGTAAGTCCATCAAATATACTTGCAGGGAGTATCCCTTTCTCTTTGTTTGCTGGAAGAGGGGGTAATATTATTAATCCACAATTCAGTGGGGTTAACACCCAGCCGCAATGGACTACTTCCCTGGGAAGTAATCCTCTCTCTTTTGGGTGGAGCAATTTTAATAACACGTTCACTTCACAACCGATGGTTGGGGGCAACCCCAACCAGTAGTACACGAACTCGATAATGGTAGGTTCCTCATACCAGATTCTTGGCTACCAAATGCCATCGGCTCGACCCCATTTACCTTTTCTGGCAACTCTAAATTTGCCATATATTTCAAAAATTACCAATGACCCGGTGCGCCATAATCCTGCATGGCCACCTGTTCCCACTAAGTTTCCCTCAGACATCCCAAAATTTGAAGGTAATACTGGTGAGGATCTTGGTGACCATGTCACGACGTTTCATCTCCGGAGCTCCTCAAATTCATTGAATGATGATTCCATCAAATTGAGGATCTTTCAAAGAACCTTGACAAGTGTCGCAGCCAAATGGTATATTGAACTGCCTGTAATTGCTTATGGCACCTTTTGGGATCTAGCTACTATTTTTCTGAATCACTTTCAACTTCCTATCCGGTATGATGCCGGCACAGACCTTCTGTCAACTTTTCGATAGAACAAGGCCACTCATCTATTTGACCACATTCAGGAGTGGCGAAGGAGAAAGAGGCTCATTAAAGCTGACATCCCTTCAGCATTTTTATTACAGTGGTATCTCAAATCACTCCTTCCTTATATTTCTAAGGAAGTTGCAACTTCAAGGGTGTCCTCCGAAGAGGAGGCTATCTTAAGAACCCAGCAGCTTGATCTAGTATATACTCAATCCGAGCTCTTATATGAGATCATTCCGATGCACCGAGATCTAACACAGATCTGGGTAAACCTAAACCTGGACCACATGCTGATGGCATCGTGGGTTCAGTAGATTCTGCAGTGTTTGATGCTTTAACTAAGCAGGTTCATGCCTTGTCTATCAAACAGTCTGCTATAGAAGCAACTTCAGTTGCATCCTCCCCTTCGAAAGCGGAATCTATACAACAAGTGCAGATGAATCAAAAGGGCCCTCGGTAGCCCAACAACAAAAGAAAGGGAAAGGAAGGGGAGGGTGGGGGAGGGGAACCACCAAAATCCCAAAAACACAGAAAATGTCGAGGATGGAAAAAAGGAAAAAAGGAAAGTGAAGTTCCCTTGCAAACTATGCAAAGAGGACCACCTTACCCATCAATGCCCTCTGATGGAAGAAGCCCAGAAGCTGCTTCGTGATAAGAAAACAGTTGTCTTGAAAGATCTATTCCCTCACGGATAAAGTTCAGCTTCTAGAAACTCTAGTGCCGAGGTCATACCTCATGCCTCATCTATTGATCAATCATTCATTAATATGGTTAATTCAGATGCTCTTTTGCAAACTCGAGCTAGAAATTATACCCTGGATCCGTAGCGGAAGGATGTTCCTGAGTCATCTACCCCTCTCCACATTGAGAGACCGGTGGATTCTTTACCGAAGATCTCGAAAGGTGTCTTCAAATGGGTTTTGCACAACCCAAACGTGCGGGATTCCCCCAAGTACAATGTTGTGGAGGATTTAGCCCAAACCCCCTATTCCATGTCCACTTTAGAAGTACTGCAGATTTTCCCATTGCAACGCAGTGCACTTCTCGCAGCGATTGGGAGTGTAGATTCATCCAATATGCTTGGTCAGTTCTATATGAACAATATCAAACCCCAGTTTATGTACCACGTCGCTCTCCAAATAGAGGTAATCCATGGTCCCAAGACCATTGCACGAGCTGTTGTAGATGAGGGCGCATCTATGTGCGTAATGTCCATTTCTTGCTGGAAGGCTTTAGGTGAACCTGAGTTATCCCCCTCAAACACGATGCTTACCGCCTTTGATTGAAGATCCTTTCGTCCACACTGAGTCTTACCATCATTTGATGTTGAACTTGAGAGCAAACTAGTATCTGTAGAGGTTGAAGTTCTGGATGCTCCACTTGACTATAACTTGTTGTTGGGTAGGAATTGGACATATTCCATGCAAGCAGTGCTGTCAGCATTTTTCCGAGTTCTAATGTTCCCTCACAAAGGAAGATCATAATAGTTGATCAAATTTCATTTACTTAGAAAAACAACCAGACTTCATCGGATTCAACGATTCCATTGGTTGATCAGTCCCACCCAGTTACTGAGAGTTTGGGAGTAGGTCTTTATGGGTCATTAATAGGAACTTTTGACCTACCTTCTCCTGTCCATTTTATTGGTTATGAAGAGTGTTCTTTGTCTGATATTTTCACGGTCAGTCCAACGACAAATCCATGGATTCTCCCCACTGAATCAAAACCAGTTGTGCCTTTATCTGTTGCAAAGGTGGCCTACTTAGATTCACAACATGCTGCAACAGAACATATCATGACTCAGTGGACTCTATCCACTCTTTTGACTATCTAGACACTGTTTTTCCCTCCGATGAGGCAATTTTGGAAGCAATGATAGGCCTGGACCATCCTTGGGAACACATGCACCATAGGTCCTATTTTCTTCCCAAGCTGGACAGGATAGAGAGAGGTGATTTTTCTATGAGACCTGGTGGGAGTGTTGATTTTTCCGCTATCCCTTCTACTTCAAAAGCTGTTTATGCTGAAGGGAATATGGAAAATATAACGAGAACCATTTCAATCAACATTTCCATCAAACCTGGAGTCGTGGAAAATATTTCCATTGGAGTAGACTATTCTCCCGAGGAGATCATTTTGTATACCAATCTCTTTAAAGAATTCCACGACATTTTTTCCTGGTATTACGAGGAGATGCTAGGCATCGACCCTACCATCACTGAGCATGTCATCACAACATATCCCAATGCTAAACCTCTGAGATAGAAGCTTTGTCCAGTTAACCCTCAAAAAGTAACTTTTATCAAGGCAGAAGTAGAAAAATTGTTCAAAGCCGGATTTATCTATCCGATAGCTATGATGGGATGGGTGTCAAATCCTGTTCCAGTTGAAAAAATGCAAGGTACCATTAGAGTCTGCATTGAATTCCAGGACCTAAATAAAGCTTGTCCGAAAGACAATTACCCCACGCCATTCATAGATCAGATCATTGACATGTGTGCGGGCCATGAAATGTTTTCTTTCATGGATGGGTTTTCAGGATATAATCAAATACAGATGAAACCTGAAGACCAACACAATACAGCTTTTATTTATCCTTGGGGGACCTTTTCCTGTAGAAAGATGTCGTTTGGCCTGAAGAATGTTGGATCTACCTCTCAACGAGCAATGAACTTTGCTTTTCATGACATCAAGCATGTAGTCGAACCTTACCTTGATGATCTCCCAGCGTGATCTCGCAAGAGACGGGAGCATCCCGATCATCTAAGACTTGTGTTTGAATGATGCAGATACTACAAGATTCGATTGAATCCCAACAAATGTGTATTTTGCATCGAGTTTGGACGATTACTGGGTTTCATAGTATCCAGTCATGGCATAATGGTTGATCCATTGAAAGTTGAGGTGATTGTAAATCTGCCTCCTCCTTGAACCCTGAGTCAACTTCAAAGTCTGCAAGGCATGTCCAAATTCTTGAGATGCTTTATCATTAACTATGCCAAAATTACAAAAGGTTTCATGAGACTGCTTAAACAAGACACCTAATTTTTGTGCGATGAGGCTGTTCAAAGATCGTTTGATGCCTTGAAAAAGGCATTACTTTCATAGCCCCCTTGTTAAGACCGTCGGACTATACGAAGGATTTCCTATTATATCTGGCTGCATCAATATACACAATCAACATAGTACTTGTTCAGGAGGATGGCACGCTCCAAGAGCATGTCATTTATTATATGTCACGTGCCCGGATAGCTCCTTAGATTAAGTATTCTCACGTGGAGAAGTTGGCATTAGCTGCTGTATATGAGGTCTAGAGGCTACGTCACTATATATTATTGCGAACTACCACAATGGTTGCGAAGGTAAACCCATTTCAATATGTTCTCACTCGACGCATAATCGGTGGGAAATTTAATAAATGGATTGTAATCCTGCAAGAATTTGACTTGGTTTTTCAGTCTGCTAAGTCAAAGAAATCACTAGTTTTCGCCGAATTGATTTCTGAATTCCCTAGTGACATAGTACACATTGAGGAAGAGTCATCATTCCTAGATGAGCATATCTTTCTCATTGCATCCTCTGACCCGTGGTATGGGGATATCTTTGTATATCTCTCAACTTTAAGGTGTCCCACCACTTTCTCTCGGGATGAACAACGCAAACTTAAGAGTCATACGAAGAACTATCTCATCATTTCTAACACTTTGTATAGACATGGGATAGATTCCATCTTACGCCATTGTTTAACCTTGGAGGAAGCTGAAACAATATTGAATGACACTCACAGTGGAGCCTGTGGGGGTCATCTTTCTAGGTTGGCAAAATACTACATGCCAGTTATTTTTGGCCCATGATCTTCAAAGATTGTGTATAAGCTGTGAAATGCTGCCAACAATGTCATCTTTTCACCAAGAAAATGAGAGCACACCCAGCTCCTCTCCATCCTGTAATTACAGCAGGCCCCTTCACCAAGTGGGGGATTGATTTTATGAATTGTAATCCAGTTTTGGTTGGAGGTCATTGTCATATCATTGTTGCCGTCGACTACTTCACCAAGTGGGATGAGGCAATGCCTACTGTTAAGGCAGATGGGGAAACGACTGCTTATTTCATTTTCAACCAGATCATTGCAAGATTTGGTATACCCAAGGAGATCGTGACTGATCATGGTCATCATTTTCATAGCAGCATGATGACCGATCTATACACCATGTTAGGTTTTCTACAGGAACATTATTCTTCATTTTACCTGCAGGCGAATGGTCACATCGAAGCAGTCAACAAAACTTTCAATACCATCTTACAAAGGACCATAAATTCTAGTCGAACCAACTGGCACATCATGTTGTATCCTGCTCTTTGGGCCTACCGAGCCAATGTGAAGACTGCTACCGGGTTCTCTCCCTTCCAACTTGTGCATGGGATAGAAGCAATCATTCCGGTTGAGTGCAAGATTCCTTCATTGAAGTTGGTTGTCCAATTACTACCTGACACTTCAGTCTTGGAAGAATGTTTGCTGCATTTAGAACATCTTGATGAGCAGCACCGCAATGCGCTCACAACAAACGAAGCGCATAAGAATCGAGTCAAGGGACAGTACGATAAGTCTGTCAAACCTAGGGTTTTTCTCGAAGGAGACCTTGTTCTGCTCTATGATCAGGACAAGGAACCCTTAGGAGTTGGCAAGTTTAAGTCCATGTGGCTCGGTCCCTACATAGTTTCTAAGTTACTGAAGAAGGGTGCATACGAGTTAACAGACTATGAAGGTAATAAGTTGTCGGAGCCTAGAAATGGGCTCTACTTGAAGAAGTACTATGCCTAGGATTTTGTGGTTTTTCATGTATTATAGCTGTACATTTTGTAGAGTTAGCTTTGTTTATGGTTTTCGTTACGTCTTATGCATCTATTGATTTGTGTTTCAGATGTCAACTAAACAATTTATAAGGTTTGTTCATGGCGCTAGCCTCCACACCCGTCAGTTGGCTGTAGTTGCTTGGGTTATTTACTCATCAACTGGCCAACTGGTTTCTTCGGGAGGGACTTGTCTGGGTCCCACAATGAACAATGTGGCTGAATACTGTGCAGTCATAGAGCTACTCCGAGATGCTCTGTTCCATGGCATTTCACATTTGGAGGTAAGGTTCGACTCGCAGCTAGTTGTCTTTCAGTTAATGGGTGCTTATCAGGTTAGAGATCTGTTGATGCCTCGAAAATCGTAGCATCAATCAGCAAGGGATTCTCTTCGATAAGCAAGCCCAATTAGATCGCTCACTGTTTGGTGTGGAGAATCCGTCCAGTTAACAGTTTCGGCTACCGTAAGAGTTAAATATTAGTATTCTTTGCACCAGTTGCAGCCCGATCCACCGTTTATGTATTTTATTTTAAATATGATATGCAAGTGCTCTAAGCTAAATGCAGGTAATTGATTTAAATTAATCTAAAACTGTATAATCAAATCTAATCTATCCTTGCAAGGAGAAAACTTTAAAGATGCGTAATAAATTGAAAGAAACATCTAAAGATCAGACAGATAGCTATTTAACCATAAAGATGCATTTCCAACAGAATAGAAAAGATATCAAAGATAGCTTTGATTCAGTTAACACATTCCATTACTCATTTGAGATAAACATCTTTGCATAGAAAAATAGGAGAAAATTCATCACATAGAAGTAATTCATAACAGTAAGGAAATATCTCACAGTAATGTATAGATGATACAGGAATAATCCAGCAAACATTTAACACATCCTTCAGGCAAAAATGTAGTCTCCCAGGCTTTCTTTAAGCAAATTCAAATTTCATATACATGCAGTAAAATAGTTCATGTACAAGACAAAAAATGTCTTTCACCTGCCAAAAGTCCTTGTACTATTCTTTAATCATCTATATATAGCTTTACAAAATGCTCCTAGAGCTGCCACATGTCCTTTTTCCCTAAATCTTTTAATTTCTTTTAAGTGCCTTTTACAAAAATGGAATAATTCATGGAAGCCTTTCACACAAAAGACAAAAAAAAATACAGTTGTCCTTTCACTTCACGACTTGACAAGGGAAATTATTCTTTCAGCATATTGCGGCTGCTAAGTCATCTTTCAGGTGGCACCTCTGCTTCAATTGAAGCCTTTGTTCCAGATGGTGTCCCTTCCCCGATTGATGCCTTTTCTACTGCTTGTTTATCAACTTCTACTATGTAGCTGAACCAAATGCATGTGTCTCTTATAACAACATTTGTAGGGGCAGGGAGCAGGATTTTCTTGGAAACCATATGCTTGTCTAGTTCTGATTCAATGTCCTGCATTTCTACCACTGTAGTCTGGAGAATCTCATGGAGCGGGTGGGTATGTACGGAAGGTAGTACGATACACTAATGAAGATCATCGGTTGTTAACACATCTATTCTCCTTACATATTCCATTTGGATGCTCAGCTCATCTTTCAACTCAGATAGGCGTTGCTCTTTGCTAGGGAAATCTTCAAAATTCTGGGGAAATGCTACTTTGCATCTTTCATGAACTTCATAAATCTTCTGATACAGGCTGCTGCACTTTCGAATAGTTACCTGGATCACGGAGATCAATTTTACACCGCAGCTCTTACAGAACTCCAGGAGGCTTATGTCTTCTTTAAAATCAGCCACAGATTTGAAAGGGAGGTGTTTGGGGAAATCTGCCTTCCCTTCTCTCCATTCCATCTATTTTATTATATCCTCCTTCACTCGTGTGTACTTTTTCTTGATCCTAATAGCTTCAGATTTAATCTCCTTCATTCTATCCACCATGGCCTTTAGCCTGCAAATATCTTCAATAAGCCATTCCTGTGACTCATGCATTTGCTTTAGTATGTCATAGGATTGCTCATGAAAGGGACTCATGTCCATTGTTCTGCTATTTGCTTGTTCTAGCTGCTTAGCCATCAACTCCTTCTCTTCCTTTAATTGAATGATTCGAGCTTTGAAATCATTCTTCTCTCCTTCAACTATCATCATTTGGAATGCCAGGTGCTCTTTCTCTTCCTCTAGGTGCTCATATTTATATGACAATTCCTTTTGATCTGAAAAAAGGAGATTGTATTTCTTCACCACGAGGTCCCTATAGGCCTGCTCGTTAGCCACGATGTGCTGCAGCATACTAGCCCTTCTCTTGGTTGTCTCAAACTCTTTTACCATTTCGATTACGTTGTCTTCGCTTGCTTTTGTTGCCGCTATAGTAGTAGATGCCATAGCCACAGGAGCCTTCTTCGTGTTTTGCATAACAATAGTTTCTCCCTGGGTAAAAATGTCCGGGTGAAAAGGTTTCTTCATCCTTGTCTCTGACTTTATCACAATGGACTTCCTTTTCTTATTAAACACAAATTTATCCCACTTGGACACAGTATGATCTTCCGATGGAGTGAAAGGGATCAGTGGAACACTCTCTATAGGGAAGTTCTCTTCTGCGGGCGGGGTCTAGACCATTTGGGATAAGTATACCTCCATGTCCTGCATGTTAGAACCACCAGCTTGTGCATTTTCATTTGCTTTATTTTCTCTCTCGTCCTTGAGCTGTGTTTCCATTTCTTCGGCCCTTAGCTAGTTCTCAACCACCTCCATTTCTTCCTTCTCTTTAGCAGCTTCCTATAATCTTATCTTCTCTAGTTCTTGATCTTGAAGCCTTTGGGATTCTTCTTCTTGAAGCC
Source organism: Larix kaempferi (assembly GCA_027924585.1). NCBI lineage: Eukaryota > Viridiplantae > Streptophyta > Pinopsida > Pinales > Pinaceae > Larix > Larix kaempferi. The sequence goes on from BSBM01000887.1 coordinate 24,806,538, forward strand.
TAATATATTCTTCCTGTTGAAGCCTAAGAGCTTCTTCCTGCTCCTTATGCATCTTATCGGAAGCTTCCTTTTGGATCCTTTCAGCTTCCTCTTTAAGCCTCTGCTCTTCTTTGGACTGAGCTTTGGCTGCTTCTCTTTCCTTCTTGAATTTAGCTTCATGGGTACCTTGGGATATCTCCCCACTTGGATTCAGGAGGAATGCCTGTGATAGACTTGGTGTCCTCGAATAAAGTTTCAACTCTTGCCTCTGCTGATTCTGGATCAGTCATCTTTGCCTTCCTTTTGCTACCCTTCAGCATCATGGCTTAACCCTGTCCAACAACCATGCATGGGCAGACATAAAAATTACCGGAATGTAAGATAATAAAAATTTGACAATCATAACAACACGACTCAAATATATAACAATGTCAAAATAACAATGTGTTGTAAAATTAAGAATTCTTACTAGAAATAGAACACCATGCTTCTCCCTAGGATGATAAGCGAGGTTGAGAAAGGTGCTAAATGAGTTCATAATGAGACAGGGCTTGGTATTTCCTTAACAAAAAAGCGTGAGTGAGGTGATAGGTAAGTGTTGCCCGAGAAAGATGAGCATGCAGGTTTAAGGGACTGGGAGTGGGTTGGATGGGCCGACGACTATGAGCTCCAACGCTTGGGAATGGCCAAAACAACAAAAAGAAAAAACAACTATGGGCCAATGCAACCGGTTGGGCGATAGTAATGCTGAGACTGGCTCAATAACCAACAACTGAAAGAAAAAAACTAAAAGTAAGCGTTAAACAACTACCTACCTGGCAAAAAATGGTTGGTCCTGACGGCAGTTGACTGTGCTGCAACCGGGTTGAGTTGGAGCAACTTGATGCGGCCTCAACGGGGTTCTCAACGCACAAAATCTACCAATGAAAAACTAAACTACCCAAACCCTATATATAATTGGTCGACACGTGTGGGCGTTTAATTCGGTTGGTGGGGATTTTAAAACGACGTTTAAAGAAGGTACATCATGGGTCTTTTCGACACACTTGGCATTAAAAGCAACCACCAACATCGGAAATAAATGTTGAGTTCGCCCGACGATTTGCAACGTTAGCTGGTGAGTTCCAAGTGGCGTTGCAGAGAAACTTCACCAGTTTGTGCATCGTTTAATGATTTTCGGCCTTAATAAAATTTGTACGCCCATTGCGGCGAAACTCCACGAGTTTGTTTGCCGTTGCGGGAGAAATGGCTAAGTTCATCCGGCATTGCAGTGGAACTGGGTGAGTTTTACCCAGCATGAAATGACTGCGTTTTAATAAAAGTGGCCCACCCATTGCGACAAAACTTCACAAGTTGTTCCATCGTTGCAGCGAAACTCCATGAGTTCGTCCACCGTTTCGGATGAACTTGTCAAGTTTGTTCGAAACGAGCGAGCTAAAAAGACTTAGCAAAAATGAGGCGCCTGTTTCAGTGAAACTTGCTGAGTTTGTTCGCCGTTTTGGATGAAATGGCTGAGTTTGGCCACCGTTTTGGATGAAAAGGCTGAGTTTGACTTAGAAGGAAAAGATAAAACAAACTCAAAAAACTTGTTTCTCTGGAAAACTAAGTGCAAAAGACCTTGTAGGAAGTGTTTATCTCCTAAGTAAACTTTTCTAAAAACAAGAAGGAGGGGCCCTAATATTTACAAAAATTTGGGGGGGATGTTGCAGCAACAACAAGATCCTATTTTTCTACGTCAATTTATGCACATTAATTTACTTGAGAGATAGTTTGATTACATCACATATCAACATATTCCAAGAAATTTGAATGCATTAGCTAATTCATTTGCAAATTACGTTTTAGATTGGCATTTGCATCATACACATACATAAATAACAATTCACATATAACGACAATAAAACACATGTAAATAACACTAATACTATATATATATAATCCGTATCAAAAAATAATATGAGTTTGATTCATAAGTCTATCACAGAGTCATGTCATGATATACAAAAATGGACTCCATGGCCTCAAAAATATACATAGATATGTCCTTCTCCTATGGAGAAGGAGGGGCCTCATTTGCCTCTACTACCTCTCTATAGAAAATGACCAGCCTAGCTACTTTTCTTAGTAGCTGAATCCATGCTGGGGGCACACCCACCACATTCTCCTCCATGTCGAGCGGCATCCTCTCGATCCTATATGTCGGAATGTCATGAGTCAGCCGGCTCATCTTCCCCTCTATGTTTTCCAGCATGGCTTCAACCGCCCCTACTATAACTGGTCTCATGAAGGTACAGGGTGTCCCTCAGGATACACTGGTCCAACATCTGCATTTGACATCTTGTTTCAGTATTTCAAACTCATTATAAAAATAATATATATAAAAATGAAAAAATTAAATAATTGTTCAAAAAAAAACTTACCAATCTCTCCCCAGGCTACTCTTAGAGGAAGAGCCAGCTCAAGATCGTTGCGGAAGTCTATGCCCACATATGGGAACTGCTCAAGAGCTGGTACTTGCCGGTCCCACCACGCCCATAAATCATCCTCACTGTAGCAAAATTTGCTCTCGCCACCACCCTAGCGCAGAAAGATCTCTCCCCATCGACCCATCAGTGGCTCATGGGGGTTAAGTGGGGGAAAAGCCATCCCCAGACTCATGGAAGGAACCCTTTCCAAAGAAAAAGGTGCATAATATGCTTCCGTACCCAAAATTATTCATCCTCTCGGTCTTACACCCGAAAAGTTGAAGCTTCATATTTGCCAGTAGACTTGAACACTAGTCAAACACTATCCGTCATAGGCATTTAGTACCCATATGCATGAATTTCCTTGAATCAATATGTTGCGTAGTACTTCCATCCATGCGTTTGAGAATACTCAAGATGACCTTGAGTGGGAAGCTCGCAACAATAGAAATAAAGACCTGACTATTGGTTTTCTCTATACTCGGTACACAATAAGTATTGATATAGTCCTGCACGGATAGGGCACCCACATTACGAGAGGACCCTTTGAGATTCACTACATCTCCCCTTCGAGAGAGTCCCGTGATGAAATATATGTCATCAACCGTTAGTTCCAATATCTCCCCTTGGATATTGAATACCAATGCATTGGCATCCCAGTATTGCACAAGCCTCTCAAGCAGCTGGATTTCTGCCCACATGTTGACCATTCTATAAAATTTCAACAAACCACATCTTCGCAATGCATGCAAGGTCAATGGATCTTGTAAAGCTTCTCGATCCATCTCCTCATGTTCCCTTTCACTCCACACAAGCACCATCCTGCCATTAAACCATCAAACGTTGGTCATTTGTAGTTTTTTTCCCCAGTTTTTACGGTGAATGCTACTGTCTATTATAGATAGCAGCATCTTGAACGTGACTACCTTACAGGAAGACTAGCGCACTTTTGTCGAGTGCACTAGTCTCTTGCAAGCAAACCAGGGCTCGTGGAGAAACATATTTAAAAGTTGGATAAAAATTGATTTTGACCACCAAAATTTGAAAACTTAATATGTAAATGCAAGCTAAGGATGAGACTACTTACTTGGTGAAAGCAGAATTTGGATTGGTGACCCGGTTCAATCGCAACGAGAAAAGGTAGCTTGAGGTTTTTCTCCACTTTTGCCTTATTTTTCAAATTGTGATATTTGATTTTAAAAAATGAAACTATTTATAGAAATTGCTTTTTAATTTTTACCCTCTTTTCCAAAAAAGGAAAATAGTTTCATTTTGTTTTTAAAAATGTTATTTTAATTCATTAATATTTTCAAATTTTGATGGGTTAGACTAACTATATATTTCGAATTATAACTATGATTTCAAACATCGAACTATTAAGACTTGTTTTCTTCATTGACAGGATCAGTATAGGTACCATATTGTTTCAATATTTTGTCATTTGAGAAAATTTTGTCCTGGTTACTAACATTGGTTGTCGAGATTCTATTCTCTGGCAGGTCATGAACTTACGATCCCTGAAGATGGTCAAGTCATTTTAAGCCCTTGTTTTGACTTTTCAAAAACAAACAAATATGCCGAGTTTTCTTATTCTCTTCAGACTCATTAAAGGAATTGAAGGAATATCTGCTTAATTATAAGTTTAACCCTTTTCCGGACTTTTGCGGATTACTTACGAAAAAAGAATACTCTAGTCATCTGTGGCTAGAAGAGTTCTTCTCTCATCATTTTACACTTTTTCTGGGGAGGAGACTAAATGTATGAAAAAGGACTTTTGGAGCCTTCTTTAGCGTTTTCAGGCTCTCGAAACATGAAAATACCAAGCGAGCATTCACCTACTCGGGCTCGATGTGAAATCCACGAGAGGGTATATAGAGGATTGTTTAAGTTTTTCAAACTCTATAAACAGGAAAACACTGGCGAGCATATACCAACCCGGGCTCGATACAAAAATCCATGGGTAGGTGTATGGAGTTATTGTTTAAGTTTTTTAGACTCCTTAAAATTGAAAACACCGGCGAGCAAGAACAGATCTCGGCTCAATATTAAAATCCAGAGATCAGTATTATAGAGTATTCTTCTATCAATTCTTTGAACTTTGTAAACAATGAAGAAGGTCCTGAGTCTTCCTCCCATGGGCTTGTTAAACTTTTACATGGTTGGGCTTATTGATTTTGCTTTTGTGGACTCATTAAAACAACAAGAAGGACATTCTTTTACCAAAAATAATAAGGGAAGAGAAGGGTATATCTACATCTTTTCAGTTTCAAAGGAAGTTAAGTCAGTCATGACCTTGAACACAGCACCTATTTGAGTCCATCATTCAGTTGGGTTTTATTTTTTGACCTTCGAGTGAACCTGATCTCAGAATTTATTACTCCTCCGGTTGGTTATTCTTCCAATCATATGGAGAGCCTACCAATGTCTCCTTCATTACAGGCTTATATCACTTTCCCCTTCATGTTGAAAACTGCCTAAGTCACTTTGTGTCGTGCTCACTGTTCAAGGATACAGCCTGTGTCGGCAAATCTGCAGTTACCTTGACTTCATGTCGGCCATCCTGGTGTCATTTTGTTTCATCTTGTTACTTGTCCTACTCCAAATCAGCTCAAACTTGTGAGTGTTCCTTGTGTTGGATGATGGAAGATTCCTTAAGGCCTCCCTTCCAGCGTATTTCTTCCCATCGACTTCACCTCATTATGCTCTGAGAATGAAGTTTAGAGTTTCGGTTAGTACCTTGGGTATTGCAGTCATCAGTGGAAGTTTCCCTCGTTGTTGAATAACGGGAATACATCAATGTCTCTTATTCGATAGGTTTCTCAGGTGTTCAACTTCAAGTCCACTTATTCACACCTATTGGAACATACTAGGTACCTTGGGCCCCATTATCATTATCGATGGAAGCCCTCGCATTTGTTAACGGTATACATCAATGACCGGTAATCAAATGAAACTCCCCATGTTCGACTCCAGCTCATTTATTCACATGGTTAGGGTTTGTACCTTGGGTTGTTTAGATGAAGACCTTGGGATTCTAATAGCATCACCATATTTATGTTATCACCCAAGCTGCGCAAGATTGAGCCACACTCATTTTGGCTCTTCATGAGACATAGATCCAGTTTGTTGTTATGGCTATGATCTCTCATTTTCGACATGGATCCACGCTTGTATTTCAGTGACGATGGTATTTATACATCTCCCAGTTATGTATTGGAGATCATGTTGTATCACACCGAACATCTATATGATGTCAAGTTTGTAATTGCTCGCTAACCTTAATCGTTGTTTTCAGGTACTTTTGTGACTTGGTTATGCGGTTTCTTGCTTCTGCTCTGACTTAGAATTATAATGTATTTCAGCCATCATTTCCCTCTGACCTAACACATTGGGGGCATCTATTATAGGTCAAATCTGCACTTCTCCATCTGTGATCACATTGCTCTGTTGATCACACAAAAGGACACTATGGATGGAAAAACTAGATTGACCCTGGATGAGTTATTGCTGAGATCACACTCTTTAGTTGAAAAAAATATTTTTTCTACATTTTTCATGACATGTGTGCTACTCTTGCCACAGTGATCTAGCATTCTGAACGCTAGTCTTATTGAAGACAACCTGCGCACATCCCCTAAAATGTTGCGAACGCTGGTTGTCAAATGCAGAAGTTGCATATTGTGCGCTAGTCTGGTTGTATGAAACTTGCGCACATCTTAAGATAAAATAAAATATATATTAAGATTACGAATTGGGATTAGTTGAAGTTGGTTCTGCAACTTCTCCAGCCTCCCAATTCAACCACCTCTCGAATTCAACTGCTTACCTTGTCCCATAAATACAAGGAGGATCCATGAGAGAGGGACCTAGAAGGAATGATTTAACTGTTGTTATGCTAGAGGAATTCTTGAGTCATTGTGAGGAGTAGGTGTTGGTTGTGGAGCCGGATCTTCTAGTCTCATAGATGATATTGTATCAACCGTGTTTGTACCCCATTTTTATATGATATGTAGGTGGACTGTACAGTCACCCCAGCGGGGGGGTGTGGGGGGGCATCACCCCCCCACGGGGTTCCAGGGGGGATGGTTTATTTAAAATTTTTGGGGTTGTTTTCACCAGCTGTTTTGCGGGCCCATGGTTTTGGGTATCCCGTGGTATTTTCCCATTGTATTTCCCTTATAAAATAAAGACATTGTAATACAGCTAGTGAGGATGATGTATTAGGTTTTATGCATTGTAAAGATCTCTGAGATCAGGAGAGAGACTGTGAAATAGAGAAGAGGAAGTGCAGCGGTTGTGCTGCAGGTTGTATCCCTTCACCTTGTTGGACTGTAATAATAATAAGGACTGTCAAATTCAGTGTGGACGTAGCCCAAGTTGGGTGAACCACGATATATCTGTGTCTCTCTTGTAATGTGTATGTGTGATTATATTTACATTTATGTTTATTGTTACTACTCTGCGATCCTGTTTTTCTAACAATTAGTATCAGAGCCAAAGGTCTATTTGGCAGTTAAACCTGTAGGAAGCTAGGGTTTCTGGTTCGAGTGGGAGCAATGGAAGAAGAAGGAAAGTTTAAGGTCAAGAAGTTTAACGGCCAAAACTTCGGGTTATGGAAGATGCAAATGGAGGACTATCTGTACCAGAAGGATCTATTCCTACCGTTGGGAGGAAAAGCAAAGCAGTCGACGACTATGAAGGACGAAGAATGGGAGGTTCTTGACAGAAAGGCTCTGGGAACAATATGGTTGAGCCTGGCTTCGTCGGTGGCTTTCAATATCTCAAAAGAAATGACAATAGAGGGTTTGATGAAAGCATTGGGTAAGCTGTATGAAAAACCCTCGGCTTCCAACAAGGTATTTCTAATGAAGCGTTTATTTAATAAGAAGATGTCTGAAGGTGGATCTGTTACTGATCATTTAAATGAGTTTAATACGGTTACAAATCAGCTAAGTTCTGTAAGTGTGAACTTTGATGATGAGGTTAGGGCTCTTCTAATATTGTGTTCATTGCCAGAAAGTTGGAATAGCTTGGCCATGGCTATAAGTAACTCTGTCTCTGGTTCAAACACCTTGAAATTTGATGATGTTATTGGTGTTATTCTTAGCGAGGAAATGCGAAGAAAAAGCACAGGTGAGACATCAGGTAATGCGTTGACCATGGAGAGCAGGGGAAGACAAAAGGAGAGAGGAAAGAGCCAAGGTAATCGTGGAAAGTCTAAAATGGGAAAATCCAAGTCCAGACTGGGAAAGATAGAGTGCTGGAACTGTGGAAAGAAATGACATTTGAAGAAAGACTACAAATCTCTAAAGAAGAAAGGAGATGCACAGAAGGAAACTACCCAGGAAGCAAATGTAGCAGGTGATGTGTTACAAGATGCTTTGATTCTTGCATTAGATAATACTAGTGATTATTGGGTAGTAGATTCAGGAGCTTCATGTCATGCTACACCCCATAGAAAATACTTTCATGAGTATGTTCCTGGAGACTTTGGACATGTTTTATTGGGTGATGATGAGCCATGTAAAATTGTTGGAATGGGTAAGGTATGGATAAAAGTTAAGAATGGAACTGATTGGTTGTTGAAAGAAGTTAGGAATATTCCAGCTATGAAAAGAAATTTGATCTCAACAGGGCAGTTGGGAGATGGCGGCTGTCTATCTACGTTCGGAGAAAAGTGGTGGAAGATCACTAAAGGATCAATGGTGATAGCAAAAGGAGACAGGGTAGGTACGTTGTATTTATGTCCTCATAATACTGACCATTCTATCTCTTTAGCTTCCACAGGAACAGATACAGCATTGTGGCATCATAGGCTTGGCCACATGAGTGAGAAGGGGATGCAGATTCTCCACTCAAGGAAGTTGCTACCAGATTTGAAGCAGGTAAGTTTGGAATTCTGTGAAAACTGTGTTTATGGAAAACAGAAGAGAGTCAGATTTCTCAGGGTTGGGAAATAGAAGAAGAATGAAAAATTAGAGCTTGTGCATACAGATGTATGGGGACCGGCTCAGGTACAATCTCTTGGTGGCTCTCATTATTATGTTACATTTATTGATGATGCAACTAGAAAAACTTGGGTTTATTGCATTAGATAGAAATCTAATGTGTTTGCTACTTTTAAGAAGTGGAAAGCTTTGGTTGAGAATGAGACAGGAAAAATATTGAAGTGTCTCAGATCTGATAATGGAGGTGAGTACTGCGGCAAGGAGTTTGATATTTACTGTTCATACCATGGGATTCGTAGAGAGAAGATAGTCCCAGGAACACCACAGGAAAATGGTGTGTCAGAAAGGATGAACAGAACGATCATGGAGCGTGCAAGGTGTATGAGACTGCATGCAGGGATGCCCTTACAGTTTTGGGCGGATGCTGTAAATACTGTTGTTTATTTAATAAATAGAGGACCTTCAAGTGCTTTGGATGGTGATATTCCAGAGGAAGCATGGACAGATAAAAAGGAAAACTACTCATTTCTGAGAATGTTTGGTTGTGAAGCATTTGTCCATATTGATAAAGAAAATAGAACAAAGCTTGAAGCTAAATCCAAGAAATGTACCTTTATTGGATATGGAGTTGATGAATTTGGTTATCGTTTATGGGATTATGAAAATAAAAAAATCATCAGGAGTAGAGATGTGATATTCAATGAAAAGATCATGTATAAAGATCAGTTGCAGGGAAAGAAACAGGAAAAGGAAAACACAGAGTACATAGTGCTTGATGAAATTAAAGAAAATGAAGTTCCGAAGGTGCTAGAAAATCAAGAGCAGCAGCAAGTACCTGAAACTCCTGCAACTGTAAGAAGATCTACCAGGTTAAGTAGACTCCCTGAACGATACTCTCCTTCAATGTATTATTTATTGATGACTGATTCTGGTGAACCAGAATGTTATGAAGAAGCAATGTAGGTGGAAACTAGAAAGAAGTGGGAGCAAGGCATGAATGAGGAGATGGACTCATTGGTAGGAAACCAGACTTGGGATTTGGTTCAGTTTCCTGCTGGTAAAAGAGCATTGCAAAACAAATGGATTTACAGGTTGAAGGAAGAAGAAGGAGGTAAGAAACGGTACAAGGCCAGATTTGTTGTAAAGGGGTTTGCACAGAAGAAAGGTATAGATTTTGATGAAATATTTTCTCCTGTTGTTAAGATGACTTCAATTAGGACTATTTTAAGTCTAGTGGCGGTAGAAGATTTGCATCTTGAACAGTTAGATGTAAAAACAACCTTCCTTCATGGGGATTTGGAGGAAGAAATATATATGCAGCAGCCACAAGGGTATGAGGTCAAAGGTAAGGAGGATCTGGTATGCAGGTTGAAAAAGAGCTTGTATGGCTTGAAGCAAGCTCCAAGGCAGTGGTATCTAAAGTTTGACAGGTTTATGACAGAACAAGGTTATAGTAGATGTCATTCTGACCATTGTGTTTATTTCAAGAAGCTAGACAATGGAAGATATATTATCTTGTTATTGTATGTGGATGACATGCTTGTTGCAGGGTCTGACATGCAGGATATAAATGTACTCAAAAGGAAGCTAGCTAATTCATTTGCGATGAAGGATTTGGGTGCTGCAAAGCAAATCCTTGGTATGAGAATAATGAGAGACAGAAAAAATCGCAAATTGACATTATCTCAAAGTGAGTACATACAAAAGGTGTTGGAGAGGTTCAGAATGCAGAATGCAAAACCTGTAAGTACACCTTTGGCTAGCCATTTCATTCTAAGTAAGGAAATGTTTCCCAAGACACAAGAAGAGACAGATTACATGTCCAAGATTCCCTATCAATCAGCAGTTGGCAGTTTGATGTATGCCATGGTGTGCACAAGACCAGATATTGCACATGCAGTGGGAGTTGTGAGCAGATATATGAACAATCCAGGTAAAGAACATTGGAAGGAAGTACAGTGGATTCTCAGGTATTTGAGAGGTACTACCACTGAGGCATTATGTTTTGGAGGTTCAGACACTGTTCTACAGGGATATGTTGATGCAGATATGGCAGGTGACAAGGATAGCAGGAGGAGCACCATAGGGTATGTGTTTACTGTAGGTGGAACGGCAGTAAGTTGGATTTGGAAACTACAAAAGGTTGTTGCACTTTCAACAAAAGAAGCAGAGTATGTTGCCATTACAGAGGCTAGTAAAGAGATGATTTGGTTGCAGAGGTTTATGGAGGAAGTGGGTAAGAAGTAGAAGGATAGCAGATTGTATAGTGATAGCCAGAGTGCCATTCATCTTGCAAAGAACTCAGCATTCCATTCCAGGACTAAACATATACAGCTCAAGTACCATTTCATATGCTCTGTTCTGGAAGATGAACTGTTAAAGCTGGAAAAGATACATACTAGCCAGAATCCTGCAGACATGTTCACAAAGGTAGTGACCAGAGAGAAATTGAGTTCGTGCTCGGTTTCAGTTGGCCTTCTAGCATGAAGGTGAAGAGGAGAAATCTTCCAAGTCCAAGTCCAGCAAGTGCAGCAGCGGTGGAGTTGCTGTGATCAGTCTCCAAGTGGGAGATTGTTGGTTGTGGAGCCAGATCTTCTAGTCTCATAGATGATATTGTATCAGCCGTGTTTGTACCCCAGTTTTATATGAGATGTAGGTGGACTGTACAGTCACCCCAGTGGGGGGGTGTGGGGGGGCATCGCCCCCCCACAGGGTTCCAGGCTGGGTGTTTTTGGGGCTGTTTTCGTCAGCTATTTTGCGGGCCCATGGTTTTGGGTATCCCGTGGTATTTTCCCGTTGTATTTCCCTTATAAAATAAAGACATTGTAATACGGCTAGTGAGGATGATGTATTAGGTTTTATGCATTGTAAAGATCTCTGAGATCAGGAGAGAGACTGTGAAACAGAGAAGAGAAAGTGCAGCGGTTGTGCTGCAGGTTGTATCCCTTCACCTTGCTGGACGGTAATAATAATAAGGACTGGCAAATTCAGTGTGGACGTAGCCCAAGTTGGGTGAACCACGATATATCTGTGTCTCTCTTGTAATGTGTATGTGTGATTATATTTGCATTTCTGTTTATTGTTACTACTCAGCGATCTTGTTTTTCTAACAGTAGGAGCCCAGGACTCGGTTGGAGAAGTGTCTGGACAGATCAGGTATATCTATACTTATCTACATTTCTTTGACAATAAAAGGTGGAAATACCCTTCTTGTCCCAAATTGAATGTCTATTTGGTTAAATATCTTATTGTAGTTGATGTTTAATTGTTTTCGATTTCATCATATTTATTATAGTCAAGATACACTATGGAAGGTTAACTTGTTTTATAGGTTGATCATCGTGGAATATTGGGCGAAAGCTAGGACCAGGCATCGTTAAAAAGGTACAACTTTCTGAACCGTAATCTCTTTCCATTCAGTAGTAATTAATGCAAAACATGAATGTATTTACCTGTCACCCCATGTAAGTTGGTAGTGTCGTCTCCCCCACTATAAGGTATTTTCCTGCACAGTAGTGGTCATCTTCCCAAAGCCACTTGAGCCATATTTTCAGTACTTAGCCATTTTTTCCAAAGGGGGGCATAATATGGGAGGGTACAAAAAAGGTTGATTGGATGTTTTGGTAGGCCATTTTATTCTTGGCCATATACCTTTTATCGTGAACGAGTCAATGGTCAAGTGTGTAAATCCTCCACTTGAAAGCTTATGTTGTTAGAAAAATTTAATCCCTCACTGGTGAGAACTGGTGGGAATTTTCCTAAGGCCATTTAGGCCAGTTTTAAGTGCAAAAAAGGTTGAGTGGATGTTTTGGGAGGCCAATATATTCTTGGCTAGATAGGTTTTTCCAAGACTGGGACTATATTGAGGTGCATTAGTCAACCACCTACAGGATGGTGCCCTCAAAATAGTTTTCTCTCTCTTTGTGAGGAAATGGCAGTCATTTTCCCAAAGCCACTTAAGCCATATTTTCAGTACTTAGCCATTTTTTCCAAAGGGGGGCATAATATGGGAGGGTGCAAAAAAGGTTGATTGGCTGTTTTGGCAGGCCATTATATTCTTGGCCATAGAAATTTTATCGTGAATGATTCAATGGTCAAGTGTGTAAATCCTCCACCTGAAAGCTTATGTTGTCAGATAAATTTAATCCCTCACTGGTGAGAACTGGTGGGAATTTTCCTAAGGCCATTTAGGCTAGTTTTAAGAGCAAAAAAGGCTAAGTGGATGTTTTGGCAAGCCAATATATTCTTGAACAGAGCCTTTTTCCATGAATGAGACTATATTCAGGTGCATTAGTCATCCACCTACAGGATGGTGCCCTCAAAATAGTTTTCTCTCTCTTTGTGAGGAAATGGCGGTCATTTTCCCAAAGCCACTTGAGCCATATTTTCAGTACTTAGCCATTTTTTCCAAAGGGGGACATAATATGGGAGGGTGCAAAAAGGTTTATTCGTTGTTTTGGAAGGCCATTTTATTCTTGGCCATAGACCTTTTATCGTGAACGGGTCAATGGTCAAGTGTGTAAATCCTCCACCTGAAAGATTATGTTATCATAAAAAAATAATCCCTCACTAGTGAGAACTGGTGGGAATTTTCCTAGGGCCATTTAGGCCAATTTTAAATGGAAAAAATGCTGAGTGGATGTTTTGGCAGGCCAATATATTCTTCACCAGGGAATTTTTTCCAAGACTGAGACTATATTCAGGTGCATTAGTCATCCACCTACAGGATGGTGCCCTCGAAATAATTATCTCTCTCTCTGTGAGGAAATGGGGGTCATTTTCCCAAAGCCACTTGAGACATATTTTCAGTACTTAGCCATTGTTGTCAATGAAAATAAATCAGCCAAATTCCCTAGTATTTGCAAATACGAAATGAAAATATGAAAATGTAAAAAAACAAAGAATAATAAAACTCACATTTTCCAATTTGAATCACTCAAACAAGCCAAAAATTGAACCCTATTTCTAGGGCTGATTTTCAGTATTTTTACACAATAGCAATTTTTAGGATAAAATTGAAAATATTGAATAGTGGAGTGGTGATTGTTAATACACATCATGTTGAACTCGTATCATTCAATTTGACTATGTAACGTTCTTACTAGCACATGAAGAATGTTTTTTATTTCTGTGTTAGATTAAATAATCTGAATTTATTCCTTGGATAAAAAAAGGTAAAACACCACTCATTTTTTCGTCAGAAATAATCCTATTATATTTCAATCTAAAATATAGTAGATTCTTCAACAATCTGTAAATTGTTCTATCAAAATACCCCAAGCTTCTTCAGCAGACTGAAATTCCAAAATGATCAACACATCCAATCTTGGAGAAGCTACTATAGAACTAGAGTGCATGTACATATAAAACAATTTAATGCAAGAAATAAATAATTCATATATACCAAATAATATAATTCACCATACATATTACACCAAACAGTATAAAAATTATTAATGAAAGGAAAAATGTTTACAAATCCAATTGGGGTACACCAGTCCTCATCCCTAATCCATAACACTGATGGACAGGGTCCCATTGGTGTGAATCCCATGAAATGTGTACTTGTACACGAGGTTGTAGGCTATTATACAAATAGAGAAACCTAAATTTTTGTCCCACTCTCCATTTACCAAGAGGCTGAGTCTAATCACTTGACCTTGAAGTTGGTTGATATCTATCAGGAAAGGTTGGTCATGTATAGAAAACTGGTGTGTTTATCATCATTTGTAGCAATAAATCGACAAAAAAAAAGATTTTCCTTTTCGACTGCTAGTACCCCACCTTTTAATGGAGCTCACAGTAAAGAAAACATCAGCAATGCCTACAACACAACATAATATAACATTAGATACTATAAATAAATTTTTCATATATGAGTTGAAGAATATATATATTAGAATATACGCATGTATACTCACCATCAATTATTTCAATTGGTATCAACAAAGCTTGTTTTATGTAAAACACCTCATGTAGATGCAAATTCACACCTTCAGGAATATAGTGGCCTCTACCAAAAACATCTACATGATTTTCAAATATTCTTACCCAATAAAATGTTCCACCAGTTGAAACATCTACTAGACAATCCAACACTTCTATAGGATATGGAATTTTCAATGACTCATCTTTAGACATTCCAGGATATTTTTCATAATAAATACATACATACATGTCTTCCTTTATGGTAAAATCAAATGGATTTGTGTTGCGCACCAATAGCCCATCCATTTGAATGAATTTATTTCTACAAATCTTCACAAAATGACCATTTTGAGTCAATAGGGGAGTCACATATGAACAATATCCCATATAAAACCCTCGCTTGATGACTGCAGTGGAATGTTTTTTATGATTTTCACCTGGCCCACTTGAATATAATTGTGATTTTATTTCATAAATTGAAGGATGTTGCAACGTAAGCTTGTCACTTTCATCTTCATACACCATTTGAACAAGAAGAACATCATCCATAGCATGTGTCCATGTGTCATTGGTACTATCAGTGTAAAGAATTGGATCATCACCACAAGGATCCAACATTGTCAACTCTACATTTATTGTATGTGACTCATCTATAACTTTGCAGATAATGATTTCTTCTAAACCATTTTCTCCTTTAAGAATAACAACTGTATCAAAGTATGGAGCCTTTCCCTTAACATACTACAGAGTTGAACGACATCGGAGTTTATAAGGTATATCCCTATCATTAGGTTGGTTCTCAACATCATTACCGCTGGATACATCATCGTCACTCCAACAATCAGTTTTTGCAAGTCTATATAATTTTCGTGACTTTTGTCGTTGTATAGACAATTGTTGCTTCATTTTTCATCTCTTTTCTTGTTCAGCATCCTCTTCAACAAGTATTCGAAAATATTCTTCCACAACCTATGGAGGCAAAGACTTTCGTTCTTTATGTGGCAATGGATAAGGGTTTGTATTGAACATGATCAAATTTATAAGAAGCAAAATTCTGCAATCAGGACAGGGAGCAAAAATGGCCTACACAGGTTACACGTGATCTCCTAATTGGAAAGAAAGAGTGAAAAATAGAGTATTTATAAAGGCATAATATTAACACTACATAAATTCTAACCTTTGGTAAAATCTTCAATTTATTTTTCCCTTCCAACCAATATTTTAGATTCGCATCCAGATGGTCCAAACTGATATATGCATCAAAAAATAAATGGTGAATTTAATTACTCTACATATACAGTATCTAATAAATAATTTTATAGACTGCTTAAATACAAAAATTGCATGGTAAGAATGTAAATTATTTTAAGCACAAAAAACTGAAGAAATTTTTTTTTCTTACCAATCGTATCACTACACCATCGGTTTTGCTCCGAGTATTTCAACGTGGTCCGATTTGGTTTGATCAGATAGTTGATGGGTTTAATCAATTGGCCGATAAGAAGTCCATTGCTACACCAGTCAATCAACAAAAAAAGAAAAAAAAGTATTGTCAGTCGGTCACTAAACCATCAATTTTTTCATCAGATTTCAACGCAATCAACTTTGGTTTGATCATAGACCTGTTGATGGGTTCGTATATTTTGTTCAAGTAGGATAAGAATGTAAAAAATTTAAGCAAAAAAAATTGAAAAACAAAAATACTTACCATTCGTATCAGCACACAATCGATTTTTCTCAGAGGATATCAACGCGGGACGATTTGTTTTGATCAGAGTGCTAGTGTGTTGACGGTTCGAGCAGGGTTAGATCTACAACAAGGCATGAGTTCGAATATTTTGATCCGGGTAAGATATAAAAAAAAAAATTATTTTTTGTAAGCAATATCAGGTTCCTCTACAATGCATATTTTGTAAGCAATAGAATGTTCCTCTTTACTTATGATAGACTCTGGAAAAAAAAAACATCTTCGAAAATATACAACCTAGGGCACAAAAAACTAGAAAAAACATACTCTTACCAATCGATCACGATAGCATAACTTTTATTTAGGTGGTTTCAACACGATCCGGTTTGGTTTGATCATAGACCGAGTGTGTTGACAAGCGCATGGATTTTGTTCATGCAGGGTAGATTCAATACAGATGCAGATTTGGTTTCAAAACATATTTTGGGTCTGGGTAAACCAAATATTTTGGGGCAAATAAAAAATATGAAATTGGAGGGATTTTTCCATTGATACCCTATTTCGAAAAAATTGAATTAAGCCCACATCGTATCATGTGCCAAAATCCACATTGTTTCTTGTGCAACCGGAAAAAATTTCAGGGGAAATAGGGGTTTGACTAAATACTTGATTAGTGGTGTTTATTAACTTTTAATTAATTTTTAATCAATTTATTATTTAGGATACGTTTTGAGGGTGGTAATATCTTATGATTGAAATCAAACTTTCTCATGTCAATATTGGTAATTTGGGTACCTCTTGGTGACCATCCTTGATAACTTCCATTATGGGAATGCTTATTATCCTTTTTGTCCTGAGTACCCTGGAGCACATCATCACCTGTAGGGAGTTCTTTGAATTTTGGATGAGAATAACAATATTTTTCATATTTTCGTACATATGTCCCATCAACTTCTCCTCTAGGTTAAGTAAATCAACCATTTTCAAATACCCTTTCCTATTTTCCTCCATCTTGGACAATCGAAAAGATAGGTCTTCCATTTAATTGTACGTATGGGATGAATCCTCAGGTGGTTTGAGTGGAGTGTTATTTTTTACACTACCCTTGGGGGGCATTTTGAAAAATAGAAATAGATATCACACCCTATGGTTCACCTTCAATAGATCCTTCTACTAAAAATTATTCCAATTTAAAATGGCGTACCTTTATCAACCCTAATTTCAAGACTACGTTTCTATCTGAACTTCAAACTGAGATATATCTGCAATTTCAGACCCTTTGAGTCTAAAAATTCTTCCTAAAGTATCATGATATCTCCTCTCTACAATGTCATGGGTATGACCTAATTTTGATATGCCAGTAGAAAGATATGGCAATTCTCCCATTAGAGGAAATTTCAACTTAAAATGGGCCTCAAGAAAATCCCTGTCATAATGTGTAAACCAATCAAAATCCTTTAAAATTCAAAAGAGGTGCAGGCATGACTAAACACTTTAATATTACATGGAAATTTTTAATTATTTAATTTGAGTATATAATAATATATAATAATTCCTAATAAATAATATATATAATAGATACTAACAAAATATAACTAAATTCTAACCAATTATAACTAAAAAGTAAAAATATATAATATAATATAACTAAAAAGTAAAAATATATAGTCTAATATAACTAAATCCAATCACCCGGATGTGGGTGACAACCCATCCCACGTGTCCCATGAGGCTAGATGTGTGGGGAGGAAATAAAGGACATGTGGTGATCAGGAGGAGGAAGGAGGCGTGCCAGGATATAGCGATCCAACTAGATACAGAAAGAATTAAGGTAGTACATGAGAAGGAGGGGAAGGTACGAGGAGAGGAAATAAGAAGCACGGGGACAGTTATAAAGTTGGAAGGAATGAGGTGAGAATTAATGGGTCATCAATGATGTAAGGACTAGCTCAGTAGAGAAGAGGACCTGCAGAGCGTGTGGAACAATGGTGGCGAGACTGCTGATGGTAGACATAGGGAAAAATTAACTCCTAACTTGATTGTAGCCATAAATTCGATGACATAGGCATTGAATTCACTAGTTAACAGATTAGTGGCTATAAAAACAAGGATGAGGCTCGAACTAGAGAAGAATGAAGACTGTCGTAGAGTTGAATCTTTGCTGCTAAGGTATAAGCTTGATGCGTTGTCTATTGGAGAGATATTAATGGAACCCTGCCAGCAAATGAGGACTAGGAGGGGAGGGAGTAGTAGGAGAAGGAAGAAAGTCTTGGAAAATGAGGAAGAGGAGTGGTATATGAAATACTTCCCACTGCATGTGGAAGAATGCATCTCTACCATGGAGGAATAAGAGATGAGGAACTATATGGATGATCATGGAGCACCAGTAGGCTTCATCCCATACTAGATTATGAGGAAGTTGCTAGTAAAAAAAATGTCTGAAAGAGAAAGCTTCAAGGAAGTGGTAATTCAGCTCCTAAACAACCTGAAGGAGGATGTGCTCTGCAACCTGGTGGATATAGATGGAGTGTTGGGCTTGGAAAAGTATCCTTTCGGGGGATGCAAAGCAAAGGATGAAATGCCTCTGAATGACCAAGTGAAGCATGTCCCAGAGCAAGAAGACCTGGCGCAACCACTGTTCGAGCATGAGCACAAGGATGATGCGAAGGAGGAGGTCATGGCATGGGAGGAAGGCGAGAAACAAATGCAAGAAGACGTGGACAACATGCATGAGGCCGCAGTACAAATGACCACGGCAGAAGGGTAACCTCGAATCCTCAAATAGTCTCACCTTTTTGGATGTTTGGTTTGTTTGGGAAACTTCAAGTCTTAAAAGCCGAAAGAGGGAAGGGTTGTAGGCCTAAATTTTTTAAGAAAATGAATACAACGATATGTAATGGGAGGTTAATGCTATTTTTGCAGCAAGGCCATTGTACTGGCTTGTTTTGTTTGTAATTGTTCTGTTCTAAGCAAACCGTTATTACTAAAAGGGAATGTAGGGATAAGGTTTGTAATGGGATGGGTGAATTATGTTTTTATCTCTGTGTAGAATGGGAAGGGTGGGTCATTTCAGGAAGAGGGGAACTCGGGAATCACCACAGCTTTGTATGAGCAAATTTTGTAACGTCATGTACAACTATATTATTTAGTACTCAAATAATTCTAACTCTTACTCACGAAAAAAAACTAAATCCAATCAAAATATAACTAAATCCTAACAAACTATAATTAAAAATAAAAATATATTTTATATTACCATATAATAAACTAAGCCATAAAATATATATAAAAATATACTATATAAATGTATAATATATTATATTATATAAAGTACCCTATTAATAAACTGATTTAACAAATTATAAATAAAAAATATATAATATAATATATTATATAGTACTATATCACAAATCGGGCTCCAAGAAACTGATGGAAGAAATACGTTGATTTCTATACAGAGGATTATGGTGGCTTCGCAGATGCCGGATGCTCAGCACAATTAGCAGAGCAGATCCAGGCTCGTGATTGGTTCGCTCTCCTTTAACTCAAACTGGAGACTCCTTTTCTCGGTCAGGATTCTTTGGTTTATCGGGCGATGGTGGTCATTAACTCTGGCAGAGAGCACTAATTTTAGGGATCGAACTATGGCTGGGATTCTGAAGTAGAAGTTCAAATACCCTGACGTGGTCTGGGCTGTAACTGTGAACCGGGTTGCAGTCTTGCTGTTTGATGCAGAGTAGCCATTGCTCCTGTCATATGGGCGCGTGTTTGGGATCCGGATCTGATTTGAAGTGGCTCATGGAGGGGTGGACTGTCTGTGCATAAACCCTGCGGCTGTGTGTTGGGATCCGAGGGATTCGGTGTGTACGGTGGATAGGGGACTGGGCCCTATCTGGGTTTTCTGACTGCTCGGTCGGGGTCCGGCTTTGCCTGTCGTGAGGGAACCGCTGGAGTGGTATGGGGAGCGGATATGAGCAGGAGGTGGACTACACCTCGGGTGGGGATTGTGACATAGGGATATTTGATCTTGGAGCAAAAAATTCGGCGGATTATGAGTCGGGGGCTTTGACTAGCCCTTTCTTGTCTGGCAGGGGGACCGGGGATCTACCTGGGTCCGCGGGAGCGATGGATTCGCCGGTCAGCTCTCTTGGGCTGCAGGGTTTCGTGGAGGATTTAGCAAACTTTCGGTCTTCTGCTAGCATTAAGGACAGGCCAGATTTGGCGGGTCTCCTGGGGCGGACGCTGCAACCCCAACTGGGGTCTTATACAAATTTTCCTATTCTTTCGGAAGGCCGTGATTACATGCGGTCGGGTGGCGGACCAGCTTCTCTCTCTTTCGAAAATCTGCTTCAGTCAGTGGAACTCCGTGATGTGGAGGTACGGGGACCGGCCAGTGGTGGTCAGGGAAACAAAACTGGTGCATCTGCTGCGGTGGCATCTGGGGTGGGAGTACTCCTACCTGATGATGAACCTTTGATTCCTCGTGCAAGGGTTCCTGCACCGGCAGCATAACATTCTACAATCAAGGTCAAGGAACGGAGAAGGAAGGACAAACTGGTGTTGGGTGTGGATGTCTCGATGGAGGAAGCGGAGGAATTCTCCCACATAGCTGTGGTTGGACATGCCCGTGGAAAGAGGCTCGGGCGGGGTTTCCTACAGCGATGGGCGGCCGAGAATTGGAAGGATCTGGTGGATGCTGCACCGGAGATTAGGGTACTGACGAAGGGTTGGTTCTCCTTTATAATGGCAAATATTGGAGAGGTTGAAGCTGTTTTAGGCCGACATTGGACGATGCTGGGCGTCCCCATTGTGCTGAAACGATGGTCGCCTTTCTTTGACTCCAAGACTGAAAGAATCGACCGTGAACCGATTTGGGTGAAGCTACCAGGACTCCCCATGCATCTCTGGAATGAATCACGATTTGCTGCCATTGGGAATTTCCTTGGCGAATACATATGCGCTGACCATTCCCATACTGCAACAGGTAATTATTCGGTGGCTAAGATCTTGGTCAAAATCGATCTTAGGTTGGGGCTATCGGATGAGATCTCCGTTCAGACAAAGGATGGGGATTTCACACAGATCTTGGACTATGTGGGGGTGCCGTTTCGTTGCCACCGATGTCACGCTATTGGACACCTGGTAGTAGGGTGCACGCTACCATTTCGGGGTAGAAAACCGCCGGTTGCTCCTGTAGCAGAGGTTAGGACTGATACTGCGCAGAAGGGGAGTCCACTGATGGCAGGGGATCATGAATTTGTGACTACTATTGCCACTGGGGCTGTCGTATCAATGCAACCTGAGGCATCGTGTGGCATACCGGGTTCGGGGACACCCTTGTCTACTGTGGAGAACGTGGGCTGGGATAATATTCAGAGCTTGAAGATGGATGGAGTGGGGACTGCATTGGGCTCCACGACAGCCTTAACTCGAGCAGCCTCCAGGAAGATTCATGAACAGATCTCTCGTCGGGGCTCATCTCCCCCGGGTAAGTCTCAACATTACTCTTCTAATGATCCTCTTTTTTCTGTCTCCACTGATTTGGGGGGGGTATGTTTAAAGTCACATTCTCCTGACTGCCCTGTATCACCTTGCACAGTAGCGCCTTGTGTAATACCTGTCACAAATTGTGCTTACACGCCACCTCTAGTATCCACTCTACCCTCTCCCAATTCTGTGGGTCGTAGTATCCGGTATGCTCTTAGAAATAGGGTGATCTCTGCTGATGGATCGGGGGGTAGGGGACTTCCTGAATTGGCTGCAAATACTATGGGGAAAGGTCGGGGACGGAAATCTCACCTGTCCAAAGCAAAAGATCGAGCAAAAGTTGATTTGGTAATGGGCACTCAATCCTCTATTGAATGGGCACTTAGAGCTGCGAAAACCCTGGAAGGGGGTTTTATATGAAACTTTTGTCATTCAACTGTCGTGGGTTGGCGAGTCCCATTAAAAAATCGTCTCTCCGGAGGTTGGTGGATATTAATCAACCTGATATATTACTACTACAAGAAACACTGGGCGGCAGTGTGGAGGTGGTTCGGATATTGGAAACTTTGCTACCTGGCTGGAAGTTTGTGGGTGTGGATGCTCGTGGTCGCTCTGGAGGGCTGGCAACGGGGTGGAAGGTGAAAAATTGCAGATATGATAGCTCTTGGGGTATCTCTTCTGGTATTGGTTTGGAAGTATGGGATGCTGAGATTGGCAGGATGATAACGATTCTCAATATCTATGGACCCTATCTTAATAGGGCTGGATTCTGGGACTCCTTACTAAGCATGGAACTCTTTGACGGAAGGGATGTGATCTTGGGTGGAGATCTCAATCTATCCCTGGGGTCATCTGAAGTTTGGGGGCCTCGTGCTGCTCCGGATCCATTAGCTAACTTTTTCATACAAGCTTTTGCTGGAAAGGATCTACTTGACATACAGCCTACCAGGTTAACCCCGACGTGGAGGAATAAGAGAGCAGGGGATCAAAGGGTGGCAAAAAGACTGGATAGGTTTCTGGTGGCAGATGTGTTGGCACTGGGGGTTGATGTTGTAAAGCAATGGGTTGGGTCAGGGGGGGTCTCTGACCATTGTCCCATACTACTGGAATTAAGAGGCAGTCGTAACAAACCTCCTAGTCCATTCAAGTTCAATCCTAGCTGGTTGAAGGAGGAGGATTATCTGAAATTAGTTCAGCAACAGTGGGTTCATCGACCTTTGGAGTCACTGGAACATGCGCGCGCTCACTTTCAACTCAATCTCAAGCGTATAAAAGAGGCCACGATAATCTGGGCATCTGATAAAAGGGTAAAAGATGATCAGATTCTGAGGGATGCTGAGTTGAATATTGATAGACTACTACTTTGTCGGGGTATGGGATATCTGGATGAACAGCAGAAAGGTGAGCTGCTGGACTGGGAGAGCAGAAGAAATGTGTTACTGTGTGAGCGTGAAGAGATGTGGCGCATGAAAAGCAGGGCGATTTGGCTACAGTGCGGGGATGAGAATACAAAATTCTTTCAAGCATATGCAAAGGGAAGAAAATTCACTAACTCAATCTGGGAACTATCTTCATCTGAAGGGGAACGGGTCTCCAGCTTTGATGGCTTGGCTGAGATGGGTGTCCGACACTTCGAAGAATTATTCACCACTCAACCTGGGGCCTCCATAGCTGAGGTTATTAGGATGTCTCAGCTTTTCCCACGTTTTGTGGGGGAGGATGAGAACAGACTATTGATGGAGGAGGTGCAATCGATTGAGCTCTTGCAGGTTATGCAATCTTTCCAGAAAGATAAAAGCCCAGGGCCTGATGGCTGGCCAATTGAATTTTACTTGGGATTCTTTGACTGTTTTGGGGAGGAATTATTGACTGTGGTGGAAGAATCTAGAAAGGCTGGATTTGTACATGGTCCCTTTAACTCGACTTTTATTGCTCTCATTCCCAAAACAGACAAGCCTGATCGATTTGATGAATTCAGACCTATTTCACTGTGCAATTGCATATATAAGATCATATCAAAGGTTATGGCTAGGAGACTTAAAAATATCCTGTCTCAACATATCTCATGTGAACAATTTGGATTCTTGGAACGTCGACAAATTCACGAGGCCATTGGTGTAGCACAAGAAGGTTTACATACCCTGAAGGTTCAGAAGCAAAAGGGTGCAGTGATAAAGATTGACCTCTCTAAAGCTTTCGACCGGGTGAGTTGGCTTTATATCCGGATGCTTCTTACACATCTGGGCTTCTGCTATGAATTTGTTCGATGGATTATGGCATGCATCACCACGGTGAGTTTTGCTGTATTGATCAATGGTTCGGCTAGCACATTCTTCCATGCAGGCAGGGGGCTACGACAAGGCTTCCCACTATCACCGCTGTTATTTCTCCTTGTTGCAGAAGGCCTCAGTCGTTTTATCCTGAAAGCAAAGGCTGATGGCTCCTTTCGTGGCATCTCCATTACCCAGGTAATGTATATCACACATCTCCTATTTGTTGACGATATTCTTATATTTTGTGATGGCTCGCAACAGGCTATTGATAAGGTGGTCGAAGGACTCAATCTACTGCAAGTCGCCGCGGGCATGCTTGTGAATACTGATAAATCAACTATCTCATGCTCGCAATTAAATGAGCATGAGATCTACCGACTGGCCATCAGACTTCCCTATAGGATTATGGATATTGAGGATGGCTTAAAGTACCTTGGATTTCGCTTAAAACCCAATGCATATCATAAGGCTGATTGGCACTGGCTAATTGCTAAATTGGAGCAGAGACTACATGGATGGAGTCAAAAATGGCTCTCGCGGGCTGGGAGATTGATTCTGGTTAAATCAGTTTTGGAAGCAATACCGGTTTACTGGAGGTCACTTGCTTGGATTCCCAGAGGCGTCTTGGAGCAGATCCGTCGGTTGGTTTTTGCCTTCCTTTGGAAGTGTAAGGGAGTGAATCGAGCCTTGGTATGGGTTAGATGGGATTTGATTGCGATCCCCAAAGCACTGGGTGGCTGGGGCTTAAAGAATATCTTCCTATTTGCCAAAGCTTTGGGGGCTAAGGTGGCCTGGCGAATCATCCATACCCGGAGCCTCTGGACTAAGGTGGTATACCACAAATATATTGCTCCCTTAACCCTACTTGAATGGATTAGGATGGGAAATAAGACGAGGGCAAATTGCTCTGTGGTATGGAAAGCGGTGGTTCAGCATTTTCAGCTGGTGGGATCGGGATTAGTGTGGCGAATTGGGAATGGGCAATATCTCCGTATTGGACTGGATCCTTGGGTAGGATGCAGGGGGGGACATGTCCTGCCTGTGGACTTAAGGAACTTTCTGGCAGCTAGGGGATGTCTGTTCTTAGCTGATATTGCACAACCGGGCTTATCCACTCTTATGCACCAGGGATGGACCTCTGCCCAGCGACTTGAGGTTCCTAAGAATCTGATCGGGGTTTGGGAGGACTACATTCGGACCTTAAGATTCACACATATTCGGCTGACAGATAGGCCTGATGAACTTATTTGGGATCACCATCCCTCAGGACGATACACACCTAAACTTGGATACATTCAGCTTAATTTGGAGGTGCAAAATCGGGCTTTGGTGTGGTGGTGGAAAAACCTGTGGAAACTAAAATGCCCTAGAAAAGCCAAACTACTCTTTTGGGCGATTTTAGAACATAAGGCTCCTACATGGGATACTCTGAAAAGATGATTTCTACAGGGCCCGGGCTTTTTCCCACTATGTAGGGAGGCGGACAAGACTCTATCACACTTATTTGTCCACTGCCGATTCACACAGACGGTATGGACACAAATTTGCAACTACTTGGATATCAACACGCGTTGGTGGGGCGAAAATGTAGATGAGGCATTCAAAGATTGGTGGACTGAACAACAGACTTCTACCATCTGTGCGGTCCCATGCATTTTTGCCTGGGGTATATGGATCACGCGCAACAAGATTATATTCCAGGATTGTAGAGTCCCGATGGAGCAGGTAGTGGCTCAAGTTGTGGCCATCATTATTCATTATAAGTCTGCCACTAAACCGATTAGAACTCGTCCAGTGATCGCTGAAACGATTGATACTACATTACCGTGGGCTTTCTTCGATGGCGCATCTTTGGATCAATTAGTGTGCGGTGGGGGGATCGTATTACACTTATCTGATTCACATTACTTCCACATAGCGGCTGGATTGGGGAGCGGTACAAACAACTATGCTGAAATCATGTCGCTTAGACTGTTGCTGATTTTTGCACTTGAACAGGGTTGTCGTACATTACAGATTTTTGGAGACTCACTGATTGTTATTGATTGGGCCAATGAGCATACCCGCTGTAATGTGATGGTTCTCTCACCTATACTGGAAGATGTTTTACGATTAAAGCAGAATTTTAATCTTATAACATTTACACATGTTTACAGGGAGAGAAATGGCATGGCAGACCTTCTTTCCAAAGAAGCTACTCAACAACGTCTTGATCTCGGCACTTGGAGAATTACATTATATAACACTGCTACATCCTACAGTTATTACCATATGCCCTTCAACGTGGCATTGGAGGACAGCTTGGGCGATTGATTGGTTCCTGTTGATCAGCATTCACTACAGTTTCTGTTTTGGTTACTTAGGCAAGACAATCAAGGCACAGATATGGGATACAGCTGGCCAAGAGAGGTATCGGGCAATCACAAGTGCTTATTACAGAGGTGCTGTGGGAGACTTGTTGGTGTATGATATTACAAAGAATGCTACTTTTGATAATGTGAAGCGGTGGCTCAGGGAATTGAGAGACCATGCAGATTCAAACATTGTTATCATGTTGGTTGGCAATAAATCTGACTTGAACCATACGAGGGCTGTGTCAATAGATGATGCACGGGATTTTGCTGAAAAAGAGGGCCTTTCTTTCATGGAAACATCTGCATTGGTTGAAAAATCTTTTCAGTCATTTCTTACTGAAATCTATCAGATTGTTAGAAGGAAATCGCTTGCAGCAGAGGAGGCAGCCTCTGCTGTGCCTAATCAGGGAACTCCAATTAATGTGGGTGATGCTGAAACAAGTGCAAACAAGAATTTGCTGCGGTTTCTATGTTCTCTTTTTTATTTAAGTATGGTGGTATTTCATTGGTCTATATGGCTTTGATGGAACTGTGATGGAGCATTAACTTGCTTACATCTGTTCTGTATGGTGCTTTAGGGCAGATGACTGAGTATACTTTTTGAAGTTACTATTGAAATTTGTAACCGGCTATTGGTGTGCTGTTATGGACAGCATTTATTTTGAGATTGTTTGGGTCTCATAGACCTGTAAGATACTTGAATAGCAATATGTGACAATGTAGGGATCACTATGATTCTATTACATGTGCATAATGTAATTTTTTTCAATCTATTGAAATAAAATTACGAATTTTTCCATGGAAAAAAAAATAGTACTATATAATAAAATAATCTAACAAATATAACCAAACATTAAAAAAATCTAATATGATATATTATATAGTACTATATAATAAACTAATCTAACAAACTATAACTAAAAAGTAAAAATATATAATATATATATTATATAGTACCATATAATTATTATTATTTTTAATTTTTATTGCATAATTTAAGTTTGTCTTAGCTTACATGGCAGTGTGATGTGGCATATATGGCTTCCATGTGGCATTTTCCTCAGGAGGCCCATTTTGAGTTGAAATTTCCTCTAATGCAACGCTTTTTAATTTTAGTCGTTTCATAATAGAGAACTTGTATGGACTACTACGTGTCCAATATTTCAGATCTGAGTTTGAAACGTGTCTACCACTAATACCTTGTCCTGTCTTATTTCTTATGCAATAGGTCTCACTCAATTTGGATCTTTCATGCCCCATATATAACAGTTTTACCCAACATACATGTTTGAGACTAGTTTTTGGACTAGCCATAAACCCTACCTTGAAATCCGAATATCTTCGAATCTGTAAGGGTTCCACATCTAAAAATTATACCACAGATATCTCGACATGTTTCCTAGATGATTTCAAAGCATCACTGTCTGAAAACTTGTGGAAATGTTTTTATAGTGAATATTTCAAGATGACGTGTTTTGAAGCACCTATACCCAAGCAAACAGCTCTGATACCAAATTTCATGCAAAAAATTTCCAAAAGAGCATGAAAAGAGCAGAAATAGATCAGAAAGAGTACTCCATGACTTTAATGAATAAATAGATGAATAACAAGCCTCTTCAATGGGGAAACCTCCTTATACAATGTACTAAGCACACAAGACATGATAAGACAAGATACTCCAAATGAAAAGGTCTCATTCCTATATAGAAGACTAAGAGGTACAATTCTAACTAACTAAGAGGTACAATTCTAACTAACTAACCCATGTTGACATAACAATATAACCATACTAATGAAAAATACAACTAATGGACCAAATTTGACATCAAAAATAATGTAATGCACCACAATATAGGGGGGAATGTGCCCACATTTAGGGCTTAACAGTATTCATGCTACATTTTGGAATCTGGCCTCTTGAAGTGGTTGTGGCTTAGGCTCACTTGATTTGGCTTACTTGAGGAAGTCCATGACTACCGGTTTTCAGAATGACAAGGCTTCAAAACTTGAAGCTTGACATCATGTTCCCCGTGTCTGGTACAAGATAAGAAGTAGTACAATATTCTGCTACAAGTTTCACTCTTGTAGGTTTCTTCATCTTTACACACCTATCTAAAGAATGGTTGTGCTTCATGTAATGCTGACAAGGATGAAGATCAAAACACCCATCCTTCATATGTCCAACTCGATCACAATGTTGGCATATGGAACTCTGAATTTTTGACATTATTTCATTGTGTTATGGCAGCTGATAGGAATCATATTCAACTTCAAATAAAGGATTGTTCTGAAAAAAAGACTAGTTTAGATTGTTGATTCCTTTGATGTTCATCGTCCACTTTGGATTTCAAATTCTGCAGATGTGTGATAATAGTTTGGAGAGTATATTTTCTTACTGTGATTGATTGTTCTACAACTGTAAGGTACTAGAGTGTTCAACAAATCTAATGTTTCTTTAGTTTGAGACATTGTGAGGACTATGTGAGACCTCCTTGTGCAGGAAGCACCAAGTACAAATGATGCACAATCAAAATCAGGGCTTATTACAAATACTCTCTTTACAAACAATATTCAACTAATTCAAATTCAAAAGGTGAGGGGTTTCAGTATTAGCCAAGAATGCACCCCAAATACATTGTAATTCAACTTTTCCTGATACATACAAAAACACACATGCAAGTACCAAAAAATACACTAGAACTTACAAAAAGATAACTGTTTGTAAGTTGCACTTGTGACTGTTGAATTGATGAATCTCCTACACTTGAGTTCTTGAATGATGATGATCTACTTCTGTAAGAACCAAACTAGTCTCAGGCCTTTTCTAGAAGTCCAATATTGTCAATCCATTGCACCCTGCAATAATATGCAACAGTCTTAACACAGTCTTTCTGAATGTAAAGTGCATGTTTACAATCCTTCTACAATGTAGCTATATATGTGCCCAATAAAGAGCTTTCTCAAGCCACTCCCTCCTCTTCTAATGGAGTGATGTGCACAGCCGCAAGTTGAATATTTCCACAAAGATCTGTAATCGTTGTTGTTCAAAATTAGTCTTTTTGTTGATGTGTTAGACACAAACATGCACCAATAGAAACTCTACAATGTCCTCATATCCGCTACCTCAACAAACATATTAATTTCAAAGGTGGTAGTTGTAAGTAAAAAAATTCCTAGACTATAGAATGCTCATAATCTATCTTATAAGCGAAATAAGCTCATATATATGCAATAAAAAGTCATTCATTTTTTATGTGGATCACAACCAATAATGGACAAGGTCATGGTGATATGAAGAGTCTTATCACAAAAAAGGCAATCTAGTTCAGCCTAGTGGAGGAGAGGTGAGGTCGTTCACCATCAAGCAATGTTTAAGGTAGAAAGATGGTTTGGTGTGTCTCCTAGAGATATCCAACGCAGAGTGTATTCTGCAGTATGGTCTTTCACCACAATACTCAGGATATTTAGAAAATAAATCCAATGAACTCAACAACGAATTCAGAGGTGGAAATGTGCATTTTTTCAAACTATATATCTGCCACTGCACCACTATTCCCATCAAACCTTGCAATATTCGCTTAGTATTTCACATCCCAAATTCTTATTAAGGATTTTGCAGTCCTAGCTCCTAAGATGGGACCATCAGGATGGAAATCTGCAAATGTATACCTATCCTCTTTACCTACTCCATATGTTGTGTTTGCATCTCTAACTAGATCTTGAACAGCCTCAAAAGGGGTCAAGTATGCCCATAACTGTCACAAGAAGAAGAGAGATCATTCTTAGCTTCACGCGTCAATTCACCATGCAGTAGTAGTCCAATGATACTCCAGCAATACACTCTCATTGAAAGCACCAAGAGAGATCACACATCCATGGGAGAGAGCCCATGATAGTCTTTAATCAACATTTTTCACTTCAGAAGATGGAGTCCGGGCTCATGATAAAACGTTGGAACTCAAACACTAAACGCAACAATATTTTTAATGACTAGAGAACTTCAATGTATTTCGAGTCTTCAGAGGTTAATGCAAAACCAAAAGATAATCCAACGAATCCAAGTCGTAGCTCACAAGCACCTATAAGTGTGAAGATATCGACACCAATACAACTCACAAATAGCAGGCCACAAGAGATCTTCTGGATGGTCTCAAAATGGTGGAGTCTCAACACCTTCAACAAAAATACTAAGAGGTGAATAGTAACAATATCTCCACAGTGGAATACTTCAATGATATTCTTTAGAGTTCATGACGTACTGAGCATGCTTGTAGTATGCATCATAATGCCCAACTAAAATGCCTTAGAATGTAATTACAATGAGTTGAGCAGCCACAAATACTGACCTGATCGTGGAACAAAACCCTTATTGAACACAGAAGATATAATTTCTACGAGACAGACTCCAATAGATTGCTTCCACCAAAACCAGGAACTTCTTTTGAGGAAGGTCACTAGAAGCAAGAGATACTCCAGGTCCAGGTCGCACAAAGGAGATATTGAGGCCACGTGGGAGAGGAAATACTGGAGGTCGTAGAGATAGAATATGAGTGCTTCCAGAAACTATACTCTATGTTTGTTGAAAAATCTGGTGCATGCCTTCCTACCTTTCAAAAATATCCCAAGAATGAATGCATGCGATAACGCTTCAAGCCATTAGAGTTAGAGTTTCCTTGAAACAAGGCATCAGATAGAAAAATGAATAACCGAAGCATATATTAGATGGATAGCCATGTATGGTTTCCTTAAAGAACTCATGACAAGTGGAACATAAAAAGGAAGATTCATAGGTAACCAGTACAATGATGATATTTACTTGAGCCCACGAATTAAATTTCAACGATTGTGTTCTCATCGATAACTCTGGATCGACATCTTCACATCGGGTTCACCATACATTCATTGGAAATGAAACGCCAAATGTAGAGGTTGTGGCTAGTGGTCAGAATGTAGGGTAGGAAGATAATTTGGCAGGGAGAATGTGCCAGAAGGAAGAGGTAACATAACATAACAGAAAAGTTTTCAAAAACGCCTTGGCTGACATAGTTGCCACGTGGGTGCAGGTATTTGCAAAAATACCATAGACATGCAGAAAGACTGAGTAGGAGTAGGTATGCAGTGAAGTGTTGCAGGACTGAGGAGGAGTTATGGATAGGATGATAGAAAACATCCTCAGATGAATACGCAGGTCTAAGGAGTGAGTGAAGAAGGAAGGTCTACAAATTTAGGAGGGAATGCAGGCAGAAATGGTAGAATATTTGCAAAATGGCACGGGCCTCAGGTCAATAATAAGGTATGATATCACTGTTAGGTTCCCATTTGAGAAAATAGGCATAAACACACAAATATAGCAGAGATAAGAGTCAAAGCACATTTTTCCATTAACAAATATACATATTAATACATAATGGATGTCACTTAGTTTGGATTTCCAAGGTGTCTCTTGGATTCCTAGGTGACTCTTGGTCTCCTTCAAGGTGAATAGTGCACAATAATCCTAACACCAAGGATTATGTTCCCAACATGGTCTTTATGGAGAAAATGCCTAAACTAATTGTACACTTCATTTCCTAAACTTTTTGAACGTCTAGATATTGTTCGTGGACCACATATTGGACATGCATATTTTCCCTTTATTTGAATCCCTTCAAGTTATGGAATAGTGTTAACATATATAATTCCAGAAATTATAAAAATAGGTTCAATAATAAATTATTCATAGCGATACATGGGAAAATTACATACCACAAAAATGTGTAAGACTGGGTGCATTGTGAATTGTCCATGTAAGTATTCCATGGAACTGAAATTGTTTTTGGCCTATAGGTTTGGAGATGTTGCACATACCGATTCCGGCCAGTAATTTAAAAGTTCATCTATAAGAGTCTCAAGATATACATCCATATATTTAACTCTGTGCTTACCTAGTAGTTATTTGAAAAGTAACATAAATAATTAATAAGTTCTTGTACATGGAATAATGAAAAAAAGGACTGCTTATATTGTGTTAACATTCTTAAAAATAAGTACCTGGAACAATTAATGCCAACATGACATGCTCCCTTTTTATTGTCATCAACGGAGGAAGGTTATTGTTTATAACAAAAACTGACCAATGGAGGAAGGTTATTGTTTATAACAAAAACTGACCAAACTGAGTAATTGGTTATGAGCTCTCCAAATGGATTGACAGCATCTGCTTCCATTGAAAGTATAACATTACATGGTTCTTTAAAAATTGGCCATCTTTACTCAATGACTTTGAATGCAGAACCATCTCCAAGAATTCACATGACACCATATTCACTTCTATGCCATGCATGGTAATCCAAAAATTTTGCAATGTTTTTACACCTGCACCATCGTTGAAAACATGGGAATTATTGGGATATGGCGAAGAACTTTGCAAGGAACCTTATTTGTTACCTAATTAGTATGATATCTACTAATTCCACAATCATGACACTCACTTTTTGATGCATGTTGTCTATAATATATAATATGATCATTAGGACATCAATTGTGTTATACTTCATTCCTAAATATTTCAGAACGACACACATTTCTCTATATGTTCAAGGTAATGTATTTGATGGTGTTATAAGAGTATCACCTAACAATCTACAAACAAAAATTAATGGGAAAATCATAATTGTTGGCCTATATATGACAATGATAAATAAAAAACAAAAATTTCAATTACATATAGATAAATCTTGCATACCTTAACAACTATGTCATTCCTCTGTTTGAAATACCATTCATTACCTTTAAGTTGACTAGCAACAAAAGAGCAAAGAGAAGGCTTGTATTGAGTCTTTGTGTAAGGATTAATTTCCTTATCAATAAGAGGTACATCATGAATATTTTCATAGATCTCATCCATAGGTGCATTCTCATCCGTGGAAACAAATGTGTCATGGATCAACCTATTTATCCCTTCATTCTCAATAATATTGTGATGATTTTCTTCCCTTGTAACAACCTTAATGTCACCACACTCACCATCTCTAGTATGAATTGTAGCAAGTATATTTCCAAGCGTTGTGGTCTTGTCCGTGCAATAATTATGGAATAATATATCCAATTAGTAATGAAATAGACATGAATATTAACATTATTGCAAAATGAGAAAAAACTTGATTTTGATATCTTACCAAGGGATTATATTCTTTTGCACTTTCCAAGTGCCCATGCTCTAAGCAATGTTTCCTAGTTGTTTCCATAACAACTCTTATTCTTATTATTCCTTTGCATTGCATACAAGGGCAATAAAATTTTCAATCATCGACTATATCTTCAAGATTAATGGCTTGATTATGATCATTTGTTTTACCATGGTTTCTTTTGTCACTCTACACATAATCGATAACTGTGTGGATAGTAGCATATTGTTTAGATTTACTAGCAAATCGATGGACAGGGTTTTCTAACATTGTTCTCTATTTCAATAAAATACATTATCAAACCACTAGTACAATAAGTGTTATGCAACAAATTTCCAAAAATAGATTTAAAAGATAAGAAATAGACTAGAAAGAGTACTCCACACCTTTAATGAAGAAAATAGATGAATAGAAATCCTCTTCGAGGGGGAAACTTCCTTATAGAATGTACTAAGTACACAAGACAGGACAAGAAAAGATACTTCAAATGAAAAGGTCTCCTTCCTATATATAGGAGACTAAGAGGTACAATTCCAACTAACTGACCCAAGCTGACGTAACTAATATAACCATACTAATGATAATTACATCTAATGGACCAAGACAACATCAAAACTAATATAATGTGACCCATATAAGGGGAAATTCTCCCACATTTACTCTTAATAGTAAGAATAAAGATAGAGAAATACTGAACCCAATCAAAAGAAATTAATTCAAGGGATAATCTCATTAGTCCAAAAGAAAATATACCTCTAATAAGAGTTCTCATCCCTCCAAAATCCTTCCAAAATGTATTATTTTGTTCCATCTGAATTTATTTTTAATCTTGCCAAATTGAACCAAAAAAACCTAAATATATTCAGTGGAAATTCACTTAAGTGACAACCCAAATTTCTTTTGATCGATGTGTACAGGCGCACTTCTCTTAAACGACCCCACTTGGTGTCGCTTAAGCGACACTCTAGGTATTCATTTATGTGATGTTTTGGGGTGTCACTTGAGCAATGTACTATTTGAAATGATGTCATGTTGGATTTTTTCGAAAAAAACTGCCCAATTGATGTCTTTCCGATGTTAAGAACTGATTTTTAACTTTAAACATCGATACAAATGTCAAATTTGTACCCCAAATGTAGTAGTGGAATCATAGATAGGAGGAAATAAATGATCACAGATAGCTTCATATTGTCTCATATACTTTATTTCCTAGACACTTTGACAATAAATGTGAACATGCATATTTTCAAGAGTCCAGGGCATCTATGGTATAGTAAAATAGTTACTTGCACATAATATATCAAAGAAATAAGATGCCATGTAGAAAACAAGAGAATATCCTAGAGTTATTGTCTTTAACCATGGAAATTTCTTACTTCAAGGTAAAGGACAAGGAAACTTCCTAATTGAAAACACTTCCTTCTATGACTACTGTGTAAACTAATGGGACCCAATTCTCTTTGAATGTAGTTGCATCAAGTTCCCCATATATTATACTAACCATGGCCATAACATAAAGGTAATTTTCTCTAATAATCAAGAAAATATAAATACAACCACTCTTAATTTGAAACCTCTTACCACTGGCATACCATGTGCTAAAGATCTTCTTGGAATCTTTTATTTTTTTGAAACTTTCTTCTCATGGTGTTGTCATGATGACTCTAGGATTAGGGATTTTGTAATATTTTCAAGGTCTTGAGGCTTAAAAGAAGCATTTTTTCTCCCTCCTTATTTAAGGAAACTCTTGCATTGAAATTTTGTCACTGATTATCCATCCTAAGATATATGAACATGAGAGTATTGTTAAATGTACAACATCACAAGTCATTCCCCATGCCAATCTTGTGCCGCCAGGATTGGGCGCCATGAGTTGAGGTAGGGAGCCTGAGTTGGACTCAGGAAATTGGAGTAGATTATTGAGTTGGAATCAAGAATGAATAAGCCTTCATTTGTAAAAGATTATTCCTAATGTGTTGAGGTGAATGCTTTGATGTATCAAAGTGATGATGTTGGACAAGGCTCGGGACTTGTGTGTCAAGTCAGATTTTCATGTGGACCTCTACTTATAATAAGTATCCATGGGGTGGACCTCAAGCTATAGAGGTAGATGCTTTGCATGATGAAGCATTAATGTTGTGTGATATATTACTAACCATGGTCACTGATTACTATTAAATCTCCTTTAGAGACTGGTCACCTCTAGAGTGAATTACTTTAGCATATGATCATTTGGTACGAGAGTAATATAATATGATCACAACATCTGAAAACTATTCTGACTATAATCTGATATGATAGATAATTAAAGTTAACACATATTGACCATGTATTAAAGATAAGAGATAAAGATAAATGCATAGAGAAAAAGAGAATTTGAATTTCCCATGAGATGACTAAGTGAACTTGAATTGTTAAGATTTAGTTAAAGACACAATGTATGCCTCAGTTAATTAAAAAAATCACAGTGAAAACTTCAGTAAATCAAAGGATAACTTGAATTGATCGCTACAGTGATGTTAAAAAGAAAGAATCAGTTAAAGAGAGTTAACTAAGTGATAACAAATAAGATCTAGTTAACTAAGTGTTATTGCATGAAGACACTTATATTAAACTAAAAGATGACACTTGAGTTGTGACACTTGCATGACGACACTTAAGTTAGCCACCTAAATAAGTGGGAAAGCTTTCAGTTAAAGGGCAAGTTAATCCTAAGACTTAGTTCAGTGAGTTAATTCACTGCATGAGAAGTGGGGCACTCTTCTTCATGGAATATTGATACATCCAGATGGAGGGCGAGTTCATCATGAAGTCAGAAGATAAAAATAGAAAATGATGCATGTGAAGAATATATAAACATGTCATACAGGATTGTTGAATTCTATGTGAAACGAATTATCTTCTCCCTTGAATTCAAGGCGCTTCTATTTGTGCATGATATTATTCTGAGTCTCTCTTCTTTATATTTCTCTTGCTTTGCAATTGCACCGGGGGTGCTTGATGTAAAAGACATTTTCTACTATCTATCATAATTTTACTCTAAATATTTGGTGGGGTTTTTCATCCTCATTGTTTTAAGGGTTTTCCCTAGGGTACATCTTGTGTTATGGTTGAATGCTTCATGTGATTTTATGGTTCATTGATTCAAGTATTCAGTATTTCCACACTTAAATTTTTAAATTTCAAAGATCATCATATTTTCTCAAAAATCAACATGGTATTAGAGCTCAAGGCATCAAGGAGCTAATATTTTTCAAGCAAACTTGATCCTATATATATCTTGAGGAGTTGAGCACAATACTTAAGAGCCATGGCATCGATCTCTATTCTACTGGAAGACCGTCTTGAGGGCGCTTCGAATTTAAACACTTGGAAGGTGAGGATGTTGAACATCTTGGAGGAAAATTGCTTGGATGGCTACATATCCACTATGGTGGAGGATCCTATATCTAATGTAGGGCGCATAAAATTAAAGAAGAACCAATCTAAAGCCAAATGGATCATCTATGATTCGTTAAAGGACAATTTGATGTCCGTGATCACTTTGTTGAAGACTGCAAAGGAGTGTTTTGATACATTGACAAACCTATATGAGAAGAAGGACCTGAGTCAAAATAGGACATTGAAGAATAAGATTCAAAACCTAAATATGGATAAGGATGAGACAATGGCCTCCTTCTTCACCAACATCTCCCAGGTAATAGATCAAGTTGATAGTATTGGAGTAGTGGTGGATGAAGATGATCTTCTCCAAACCGCTATTAATTGTCCCCCATCCTCATGGATACATTCTTGGCTACGCAAATGGCCAATAGGTACAACATAAATTTGAAAGGTTGTGGCATGAATTCCTCCAAGAGGAGGGGCGAATCCAGAGCAAGTCAGTGTGCATCAAAGAAGAAAACCTTTCCCTCATTAAAAGGATGAAGGAATGCAAGAAGAACTTCTCTCAAAAGAAGTTTTCCCATTTGAAGAAGAAGGTATACAACAAGGAATTTGACAAGTCGAAGGTTAGATGCTACAACTGTGACAAGAAGGGCCATTATGCAAAGGAGTGCAAAACAAAGAAGAAGCGAAAATGAAGGTTTCATGATTCTACTGCTATATAAGATGAAACTACTCCAGGAGTCCTTCTAGGCTGTAGGTCAAAGGAGCCTGGTAACTTAATTTATCCTCTTAATGGTGGATAATATTTGTCCAAGATGAACATCTAACTTACTGCATAATCTACTCAAGACAGTCTCGAATACACTCAAACACTGCAAGACCTTCAAGGACTATTATCAGATAGGTAAAAGGATAAAGAGAACCAATCAATTAACCCGAACGTATGTAAAACAATTACATATGATGGGCCAATTAACCTACAATGAATGCTAATGATCCTAGTTGAATAATCAATAGTAAGATGACAGTTACCCAGATTATGAACATAGACAAAGAACACCATTCACTCAATAGCATATCACAAAAAATAAAAAGACAGGGTCTGATAACAATGAATGAAAGAAGCTTGCAGGCTGATCATATTAAAGAAAGAGGTCTCTTTACACATACAGTAAGTCTAGTCTCTAAAATACAACCCTCTCTTGCTCTCAAGCTCTAGGAATTATAGCCTTTACAACATCTTCCCCCAGATCCTCAGAAGCTAGGTCAAAATCCTCAAGATAGAAGATCAAAACCATTTTTTAATAAGCCAGGGAAAAATCATTTTTTAATTGGCCAAACTACTGAAACATGGGTGCTCAAAGATGGATTTGACTCTCCCAATCTGTGACACCTGTAGGAAACTTGAGAGAGGTTATTGTTCTCTGATGTGTTAGGAAGAAAAACCTCCAAGCGTTTTGCAGAATGATTCTCCAGTCGCTCAGAATCATCATTTGAAAATGATGACTCTACACAGTAAAACGCCATTAATTTGGCCAAACTGCTGAAAAGTGGGGCTCAGAGATGGGTTCAGCTCTCCAAATCTGTGACACTTGTGTATAAACCGAGATAAATTATTGTATATTGATCCATTGTGATCAAAAACCTCTCTTAGTTCCTTGAGATTCATTTTCACTTGCCTGAGATCTATATTTCAAAAACATGTGTCAAATAGGAAGATTCTAGGATCCGAAAATTAGGGTTCAGAGATGGATTCGATTCTCTCAATCCACAACACCTGTAGGAAAACGGAGGGAGGTTATTGTTCTTTGACATGTTAGGAACAAAAATCTCTGAGCATTTTGCAAAACGATTCTCCAGTCGCTCAGAATCATCATTTGAAAATGATGACTCTGCATAGTAAAAACACCATTTCTGTAGCAAATATCCATGCCTCCATCTTGATGGTCTTCATGTTTTCGACAGCTACAACAATCTTTGACAAGATTAGAAACCTTCAAGGCTGATGAGGGAGGTGCAAACTGCCACCTGGAGGATTGATAGGCCATATTTTTCCCAAAATAAACAAGAGGATTCCTCTTCTCACCTTGCTGGCACCTTTAAATCTGAAACAGAACCTTGATCATGATGCCTTTAATTTTTATATAACATTATAAACCACCCTTGAGGTGTTTGGATCAGTAAAAATCAGGTCTGTCCAAAAATGGTAACATTCTGTCCATTTTTTAGCTTTCGGTAGCTAGGAAAGCCAAAGTCCGAATCTGTAAGCTACCGAAAGCTCTGCTTTCGGTGGCTAATGAACATTTGCCTTGTCTACCTAAGCTACCGAAAGCTCTGCTTTCGGTGGCTAATGAACATTTTCCTTGTCCGCCTAAGCTACCGAAAGCTCTGCTTCAAAATCTACAAAACTGAATCATTATTTATAGCTCGAGATCTTCTTCTTATTCTAGACCTGTAAGGATACGTTTATATACTATAGTACTTACTCAGCATTCATACTATGTATCTATTCTTAGTTTACATATCACTAATCTAAGCTTTTGGAACACATGTATTAAAATAAGTGATCTGAAAGAGTTTAGTATTGTCAGACTTCTGAAGTAGATCTACTAATCCAAGTTTGTCATTCATGCTCCTATTTCTTCAAGCCAAAAAAAACAGAGTATGAACTATATAAGACACAAAAAGTGTTGAAAATGCCTTTGCTTTCGATGGTTGTGGACAATTTTGCTTTTGACTTTTAAGCTACCAAAATAGTGTTGAACATGCCTCTGCTT
The DNA here is from genome assembly GCA_027924585.1 of Larix kaempferi. NCBI lineage: Eukaryota > Viridiplantae > Streptophyta > Pinopsida > Pinales > Pinaceae > Larix > Larix kaempferi. The sequence goes on from BSBM01000887.1 coordinate 24,845,989, forward strand.
TCGGTAGCTGTGGACAATTTTTTCTTTTGACCTGTAAGCTGCTAAAACATTGTTGAGAATGCCTCTGCTTTCGGTAGCTTCGAGCAATTTTTCCTTTGAACTATAAGCTGCCAAAAACTTACCTTTCGGTGGCTAATGAACACCATCGTATTTGCCCAAGCCACCAAAAATGGTCCCATGAATCACGAAAATCGTGTCTACTTTTGGCAGCCGTAGAAGTTTCATTCTTTGAACTGCGGGCTGCGAAATGCATCCACCTTTCGGTGGCTAATGAACACCATCATATTCGCCCAAGCCACCGAAAACTGCCCCCTGACTCACGTTGTATGTCTGCCCTTTTGGTAGTTAGGAGAGCCTCGAAAATTTTGTTTAAGCTGCCGAAAGCAGAGCTTTTGGTAGCTTAGGGACCATTTTAAATAAGCACTTAGCTACCGAAACCTGTTTTTTAAGTTTTTTGAAATAAAAACTTGTCTCAAAAGTTTCTTGACATATTATGAGTTAGAACTCATTAAAATGAGCCTAAATACAAAATTTAATAATGTCTTTTCATTTTCAAATAACCTCCTATCACCTAACATAATAAAACTTTAAAAAATTATTTAAGGAGATAACATCAGGCTCCTACTCGGGGATGAAAGCATCCTTGTGAGGTTTCAAGAACCTAGTAGTTCCAGTCGCCTTTACCATTGGGCTATGGAGTCATTTAAACTGTCACCAAATCTCTCCAAACTGTCCACAAATGTTCAACTGTAAACCTGCTAGCAACGTCTTGCATCCATTGGACTATGGAGTCTCAAATGCTGCTTTCAAAACCTGATCCAAATCCTACAACCACACTCATCATTTGAAGCCAAACTACCCCAACCAATAGTGTCTTATATCCATTGGGCATGGAGTCTTTATTTCAAAACTGAAACCTAATACTAAATGCAAACCTCACACATTATGCAAACTTGAAATGCTCAGCCATGAGCTTATTCATATATGCTACCCTACTCTAGCTAATTGCATTACTTCTTATCAAGTGACATCATGCTTCCAAAGAAGCCATGTCAGAAACTGATTTGTTGAACCTGATCTTGATTTTGACCCGATAAATAATGAAATGCATAGCCAACAGAAAAGTGGTTTGAAAGGGTGACAGAAACAACTATCATCTGACAAAGATATTTTAACATCTGTGCTGCTCATAAACTCCAGATAATCAACAATAGGGTCAACAAAATCGTAAAAGAATACCTCTTCAAGCAGTTGTTCCAACTGAAGACTGACATTAGAGAGATTTTGAGGTCAAAAAATGGCCTCCTAAGAGATGTACTACAAAAATATGAGATATATTAAAATATTATGAATTGGGGGTTTTATGGGGTAGGTATATATGACAAGTCACCTCCCACACTATTTTCTATGCACAATATAAATAACCATAGTTGAGTTGCTTTTTCAAAATTCACTAGAAATCAAATTAATAAAATAAGTCTACATTGATGTGACTAAGATTCATTGTAAATTCCCAAAAATTTATTGTCCTTTAGCATTTATTTTTCTTGAACTTGCAAATGAAATGAAATAATAAAAAATATTTTTAAGAGCTATTTTTTTAATTTTATGTTGACTTTTTATATTTAGTACTTTTCTCATGAATTTAATATAATGTAGTTTAATTGAGAATTTATTTACATGTAAAATGTTAATAATATTATTATAATCCACATTGCATTATTATTATTATTATTATTATTATTATTATTATTTATTAAGTCTATTATTATTCTTTATTAGTTTGACATTATGTTATTAAATAGAATGGAGTGAATATATAATTTAAAATTAAAAACATAAAAATGACAATATATTATTTTATAAAAAAATGTGAAAGGACTTTTTTTATGAATTAAGAGTACTTCACTTGAAAATGACAATAATATTATTTTATGAGAAAGTGTGAAAAGACATTCATTATGAGTACTTTACTTGAAAATGACAATAATATTATTTTATGAAAAGGCTATCATTATGAGTATTTTACTTTATGACTTAAAAGTACTTACACCACTACCTTGGTTAACTATGTGTTTTCATCCACCATAGAAAATTTGACAAATAAGCATCCTTAAATCATGCAATGCCACCTCAACCAAGGGGGATGATGTCATCTACTAGAATGTGATTGGTTGTTTTTTATAGTACATTTTTTTTGTTTTGAGGCCATTTTTTGACCTCAAAATTTCTCTAATGAATGTTGCTGTTGATTGCTCTCCCTGATCTCAATACTAGATGTGAACTGCTCAACATCTGTCAAAGAGTCATATAGGATGGATTGTTGATCTGAGCTTTTCAGCACATCATCTTCCTCTTCGTATTTGTTGCACTCTCCCTTTGTCTGCAAATTAAATATCTGAGGGCTACCCTTACTATCTGTTGCATATTCAAAATTGTTACATGTTGTTCCTTCAATCTACTCAATATCTTTTAAATTTTCAAATGGAACAATCTGATCTTCATGACAATCTAAGACAATAGATGTATTTAGTACAATGTCAAAAGTATCTATATTATGGTTAACATCTTGAAGGTCATCAATATCCTGATCATACTGAGAAGTATCTTCTACTTCAGCAAAATCTTCATGAATGTTTAGTTCTCTATTCAATAAATTGAATTCATGACAGCATTCAGGATATAAAAGATCAACTGAAAAGTTTTCTTTACAAACTGAATGAAATGCGGCATGAAAGCTTGCCAGAGAGTTGATACTGGCGTCTGGGAGAGATCTGCACCAGTCAAGGGCTGCTCTCTTCAATGAGTATAGGAAAAGTTTAATTCGAACATCCTCATGTATAATTTCAAGCCAATGAACAAAGTCATGAAAATCCAGCAAATGTTCAGCTGGTACTTCCCACTTTTCTCCTCGAAATTTGGGAAGACTATGATCCCATTCATCTCTACTAGGAACTGGATTAGGGAAACCAACAATCTTTAAAAAATCGCAGAAAGCATACCTCTTTGCTAAGATCTGGTTCATCTCACACCAATGGAGTCACCAACAGATTTCTGAACAATGAAGCTGCCACTGAATCTCTCCTTCATGGAGTCGCTGGATAGATGATTACAACCAAAAAAATGCCCAGGCTTTGTCTATCATCAAAGCTAGATCTATGTCGTTCTCCCAAGGAAGCTGAGCTTCAATCTCCTCTCCCCGGCAACAGCGTCAATTTGTTATCGCTCCAGGAGTCGTTCTAGGCTGTAGGTCAAAGGAGCCTGGTAACTTAATTTATCCTCTCAATGGTGGATAATATTTGACCAAGATGAACATTTAACTTACTGCATAATCTACTCAAGACAGTCTCAAACACACTCAAACACTGCAAGGCCTTCAAGGACTATTATTAGATAGGTAAAAGGATAAAGAGAACTGATCAATTAACCAGAACGTATGTAAAACAATTACATATGATGGGCCAATTAACCTACAATGAATGCTAATGATCCTAGTTGAATAATCAATAGTAAGATGACAGTTACCCAAATTATGAACACAGACAAAGAACACCATTCACTCAATAGCATATCACAGAAAATAAAAAGACAGGGTCTGATAACAATGAATGAAAGAAGCTTGCAGGCTGATCATATTAAAGAAAGAGGTCTCTTTACACATACAGTAAGTCTAGTCTCTAAAATCCAACCCTCTCTTTCTCTCAAGCTCTAGGATTTATATATAGCCTTTACAACATCTTCCCCCAGATCCTCAGAAGCTGGGTCGAAATCCTCAACATAGAAGATCAAAACCGTTTTTTAATAAACCAGGGAAAAATCATTTTTTAATTGGCCAAACTGCTGAAAAATGGGTGCTTAGAGATGGATTCGACTCTCCCAATATGTGACACCTGTAGGAAAACTAAGAGAGGTTATTGTTCTCTGACGTGTTATAAAGAACAACCTCCGATATTTTTGCAGAATGATTCTCCAGTCGCTCAGAATCATCATTTGAAAATGATGACTCTGCACAGTAAAACGCCATTAATTTGGCCAAATTGCTGAAAAGTGGGGCTCAGAGATGGGTTCATCTCTCCAAATATGTGACACTTGTGTATAAACTGAGAGAGGTTATTTTACATTGATCTGCTATGAGAAAAAACCTCTCTCAGTTCCTTGAGATTCATTTTCACTCGCCCGAGATCTCTATTTCAAAAACATGTGTCAAACAAGCAGATTCTGGGATCCAAAAATTAGGGTTCAGAGATGGATTCGATTCTCTCAATCCACAACACCAGTAGGAAAATGGAGGCATTTTATTGTTCTCTGACATGTTAGGAACAAAAACCTCTGAGTTTTTTGCAAAATTATTCTCCAGTCGCTCAGAATCATCATTTGAAAATGATGACTCTGCACAGTAAAAACCCCATTTCTACAGCAAATATCCCTGCCTCCATCTTGATGGTCTTCATGTTTTCGACAGCTACAACAATCTTTGACAAACTTAGAAACCTTCAAGGCTGATGAGGGAGGTGGAAACTGCCACTTGGAGGATTGAAAGGCCATCTTTTTCCCAAAATAAACAAGAGGATTCCTCTTCTCACCTTGCTAACACCTTTAAATCTGAAACAGAACCTTGATCATGATGCCTTTAATTTTTATATAACATTATAAACCACCCTCAAGGTGTTTGGATTAGTAAAAATAAGGTATGTGCAAAAATGGTAACATTCTGTCCATTTTTTAGCTGTCGGCAGCTAGGAAAGCCAAAGTCCGAATCTGTAAGCTACCGAAAGCTCTGCTTTCGGTGGCTAATGAACATTTGTGTTGTCCACCTAAGCTACTGAAAGCACTGCTTCAAAATCTGCAAAACTGAATCATTATTTATAGCTCGGGATCTTCTTCTTATTCTAGACCTGTGAGGATACGTTTATATACTATAGTACTTACTCAACATTCGTACTATGTATCTATTCTTAGTTTACATATCACTAGTGTAAGCTTTTGGAACACATGTATTCAAATAAGTGATCTGAAAGAGTTTAGTATCGTCAGACTTCTGAAGTAGATCTACTAATCCAAGTTTGTCATTCATGCTCCTATTTCTTCAAGCCAAAAAAAATAGAGTATGAACTATATAAGACACAAAAAGTGTTGAAAATGCCTCTGCTTTCGGTGGCTGTGGACAATTTTGCTTTTGACTTGTAAGCTCCCAAAACAGTGTTGAACATGCCTCTGCTTTCGATAGCTGTGGAAATTTTTTTCTTTTGACCTATAAGCTACCAAAACATTGTTGAGAATGCCTCTGCTTTCGGTAGCTTCGAATAATTTTTCCTTTGAACTGTAAGCTGCCAGAAACTTACCTTTCGGTGGTTAATGAACACCATCGTATTCGCCCAAGCCACCGAAAACGGTCCCATGAATCACGAAAATCGTCTCTGCTTTCGACAGCCGTAGAAGTTTCGTTCTTTGAACTGCGGGCTGTGAAAATCATCCGCCTTTCGGTGGATAATGAACACCATCGTATTCGCCCAAGTCAGCGAAAAATGCCCCCTAACTCACGCTGTATGTCTGCCCTTTAGGTAGTTAGGAGAGCCTCGAAAATTTCGTTTAAGCTGCCGAAAGCAGAGCTTTTGGTAGCTTAGGGACCGTTTTAAATAAGCGCTTAGCTACCGAAACCTGTTTTTTAAGTTTTTTTAAATAAAAACTTGTCTCAAAAGTTTCTTGACATATTATGAGTTAGAACTCATTAAAATGAGCCTAAATACAAAATTTAATAATGTGTTTTCATTTTCAAATGACCTCCTATCACCTAACATAATACAACTTTAAAAAATTATTTGAGGAGATAATAGGTTAGATGCTACAACTCTGACAAGAAGAGCCATTATGAAAAGGAGTGCAAAACAAAGAAGAAGGGAAAATGAAGGTTTCATGATTCTACTGCTATATAAGATGAAACTACTCAGATGAATGCACCTGAAGAAAATGATACAAGGAGGGAGTATTACCTAGTCTCAGCACTTTCTGGATCTGTCATCACAAGTGAGGACACATGATTAGTTGATAGTGGTACATCAAAACATATGATTGGTTATAAGAGTGTCATTACCAATATCAAGGAGAAAAAGTTTGCATGCAACTTAGAGTTGGGAGACAACACAATCTATTTGATCCAAGGAGTTGGATCCACCTCCTTCCAGCTGAGTTCAGGAGATATTTTACATGTGGAGGACATTCTTTATGTTCCAGGATTGAATAAGAACTTCCTATCAGTTTTGGTTCTTGAATATAAGGGATTATGATTTATCTTCATGGATAATCAAGCACTATTATGGCCAAAGAACAAAGGCTTGAAATATGCGGCAGTGATTGGATTTAGAGAGGGAGGTCTCTACAAGGTACCTGAGAAGTACATTCAAGCTATCATTCACAACAATATCACTCCATACGAGCTATGGCATAGGAGGCTTGGTCACCTCCACTACAAAGTGCTACTAGGATTACATCAAATGGTGAAAGGTATGCTCGTATTTGATTTTGAGCATGATACTGTATGTAGGGGTTGTGAACTTGGGAAGAATGTTAAAAATAGTTTCTCTAGTAGTACTACTAGATCTAAATGGATTTTAGATTTAATGCATTATGATGTATGTGGCCCCATGTCATCCCCTTCCCTGTGTGTCTATTTATATTATGTACTATTTATAGATGACTTCTCTAGAAAGTCATGGATTTATTTCCTAAAGGATAAGAGCAAAACCTTTAGCAAGTTTCAAGAATTCAAAGCCCTAGTTGAGAATCAAACAGGAAAGCACATTTGTGCTTTGAGATCTGTCAATGGAGGTGAATTTGATTCACATGCATTTAATGAGTTATGTAGTGATGCGGGAATTTCTAGATAGTTAACTGTACCCTACAAACCTCAGCAAAATGGGGTTGCTGAAAGGAAGAATAGAACCATATGTGAGGCTGCAAAATCCATGATTCATGATCAAGACTTATCTACCTCATTATGGTTAGAGGCCATAAGTACATCAGTATACATCCATAATAGAAGTCCTCATGCCATTCTGGATGAGAAGACACCTGAAGAAGTGTTCATTGGTGAAAAACTAGATATTTCACACCCGGGGATCTTTGGGAGTTCTGTATACATTCATGTGCTGAAAGAAAAGAGGACAAAGATGGAGCCACTAGGAAATAAGGGAACATTTGTTGGTTATAGTGAATCATCCAAAGCCTATAAAATATATTTACCATGTGAAAGACACATTGAGGTCAGCCGAGATGTGAACTTCCATGAAGAGGTAGCATTCAAGCGATCGAAAGAGATTCAGTATGATACATACACAAAGGAGCATGAGACTCCTATGATGGAGGAACCAGATACTGATTCTCCCCATTCATATGTTTAGAGGGAGAATCCCGCAGATTTCTCAGATTTTATAGCTCTCGATGAACCAATAGAATTGGTTGATGAACCTCCTGCGAAGAGGAGGTTTGCAAAGTGACGAGATGTACTACACGATTCAGAGAGGCATGGAGCACCATTAGGCTCTTCCAGAGAGTGAAAGAAACCTGACATATATTCAGGGTATGTTGCATAGATGAGTCACATCATTGATTCAGAGACTTCCATCTATGAAGAGGATGCAAAGCAGCAAGTATGGAAAGATGCAATGGTATAGGAATACAAATCTATTCTGAAGAATGATGTTTAGGAATTTGTTCCTACACCTAAAGAGAAGTCCATAGTTAATTCCAGATGGATTTACAAGATCAAGCATGATGCTGATGGAAGTATTGAAAAGTATAAATCCATATTTTTTGCCCGAAGTTTCTATTAGAAAGAAGGCATAAACTATGAGGAGACATTCGCTCATGTGGAAAGGTACACCACTATTTAAGTTGTGATCTCACTTACATCGGTTCTAGGATGGAAGATTCACCAAATGGATGTGAAGACAACCTTCCTCAATGGTTAGGTTCAGGAAGAGGTTTATATTCAGCAACCTCGGGGGTTTTTTGTTCATGGGAAGGAGTGCCATATGTGAGAATTGAAGAAATACTTATATGGGATTAAGCAAGCTCCCAGAGCTTGGTATTCGAGAATTCACAGCTATATTTAGAGACTGGTAATATCTAAGAGAAAATTTGAACCAAATTTGTACTTCAAAGTAGTGAAGAACCAACCATTGATATTGGTTCTATATGTTTATGATTCGTTCCTTACTAGAGAGGAAAAAATTATTGACTAGTGCAAGAGGGATCTCACTTCTGAGTTCAAGACGAAACACTTAGGTCTTATGCACTACTTTCTTGGACTTCAGAATTGGCAAAGAAAATATGAGATATTTATTTCTCAAGGGAAGTACACTGTTGATATATTGTGCAGGTTTGGCATGATGGATTTAAAATCCATGAGTACTCCGATGGTTTCCAATTTGAGTATAATGTACCAACTTCTATTAGTGATACACAAACTCTCTACTTCACAGAATGAATTAAAACAATGTTTGTGGAAGCTAGATTGATTGAGGGTGGACAAAATCAAAAGATTTGGATGGAAGGAAGGCTATCATATTTGTTGATACCTATGAAAAAAGTACTGAGACCATTTATGTTTCAATATCAAAAAATCTGAAATCTACTCTAATGCTCCTAGGCTCCTCAGCATATGCAGACTAGTATGGGTGTAAAATTTGATTGGAGGATAGGGATGGGTGTTTCTGACTCAGAGAGGGTAAATAAAATAAAATAAAATTCATTAAACTTTCAAGTGACATTCCATAAATTTATATGAAGTTCTTATCAAGTATCACAAAAATACTAGTAAATTGACACTCCAGGATTCAACATCTAGTCATTTTGAGGAGATCCAAAACAATCAATGAAGGCTCACGAATTTATAAAATAAGGAATGCATTGGGTCATTTAACATGTCAATCAACATCAGAAACAATAATAAACTCATTTGGAACTATTCTCATTCATATTTCACAAGTATTCTGAAAACTAGTCAAAATCTAGGCAAATCTAGAAGGGGTGGAGAAAACTCTGAATATTTATGAATTATGTAATATTAAATGACATGAATGATACAATATATTTATTTTTACTGTAAATGAATCATAAATGATCCAAGAGACTCCTCAAATCATTACAAAAACTCTTCTCCTCTCCTACACAACAATCTAGAATTGAAAATGATCGAGAAGCTCTGAGATTCAAACCATAGTCTTCATGAAGATTTCTGAAATTATACCCAACCTTGGTTCAGCTACAAGACTTGAAAATAAACTAAATGAAAATGGTTGAATACCATCATTCTCTCATAGAAAGCAGGGGCACATCTCCCAGCTTGGACTAGGGGCACATCTCCCAAGTCTCTAAGGAAAAATTGTTCTCATATTAATAATCAAACTGAAAAAAGATGTGAATTTGGTGCACACTGGTTTATTTATAAAGATTGGATGACTTGAGTATCAAGTCTCCATAGCTAATGTGCCCTCCTTGAGTGGATGAGGAAAGCTAGCTTTCCTTCTTTTTCCTTTTTGCTTTCCTTTCCTCCTTTTTCCTTTTCTGATTGCTTTTCCACTTTCTGCTTTGGATTTTTCTTCTTTTTCTGAACTTTCCTTCTTTTCTGACTTTCCCGCTTTATGCTGTTTTTCCTGATCTTATCTTCCTTTCTTCCTTTTTCCTGATTTTCTAGATTTATGTGCTTTCTCCTTGACTTCTTCCTCAAGCCTCTTCTCAATCAACCTTATCCACTAATGCACCCTACTGGAGCAGTATATTCATTTATTCAACATAAAAATATTAAATGAATCATAAATAATTATTCCAAGTGGATTAAAAACTTTGGATAAAATTAAATGCACACTCTCAATTAATTAATTGCCCAGAATACAAAATTTAACCCCACGATACTGAAGTTGTCTCCTCAACCCAAGGGATTGGTTGGGTTAGGATCTTGATCCAATGTTCACTGCTGAGGGGACATGGCAGTCCTCCCCACCCAATATCTCTTGTCCTCAAGCAATTTCAAACTAGCATGTTGCAAAATATGCTCTCCTTCCCAACACTACTACAAAACAGGACATTGGTGAGGGTCAAAAAATGTCACCATAAGCTCATTGGTTACGTTCAAAAGGGTGTTCATCACCAAAAAATGAACCTCACCAAAGGTGGCATCCCCAAAGTATAGGTAATATGGTGAGGTTCAAGTTCCATCACCAATAATAATTATTGTGACAGGTCATGTCCCAAACCATTTCCTATGAATAATAGTGACGAGTCTTTAATGGCCCTCACTATTGATCGATATATCAATGACATTCAAAAAGGCCTCTGTAACAAAAAATTGAACATCACCAAAGGTGGCGTCACCAAAAGTAAAGGTGATATGGTGACATTCAAGTTCCGTTAGAAATAATCATTATTGTGACGGATGGTGTCCCTCACCATTTGCTATGATTAATAGTGATTTATGGTGACAAGAATTTAATAGCCCTCACTATTTATGCATATATTGGTGACGTTCAAAAGGGCCTCCATTACCAAAAACCGAGTGTCACCAAAGCAATCATCCCCAAAATTAAAGGTGATATGGTGAGGTTCAAGTTCTGTTAGCAATAATTATAATGATGGATGGTGTCCATCACCATTTGTTATGAACAATAGTTTTTTTGGGTGACGAGTCTTTAATGACCCACACTATAGTAAATTTTAATAACAGGCCTTTGATGACTGTCATTATTGATGGCATATATGGAGATGGTCAAAGACCGTCACCATATCCTATGAACAATAGTGATGTATGGTGATGGGATTTCGATGACCCTCAGTATTGACATCATTGCTATTATCATATCAATGGTGATGATCCCTACAAGATCATCACCAATTGCCAATTTGAAAATATTTTAATGATGTGCAATTAAAAATTGTCACCATTTATATTCACTTTGAAAACAATTGTAATAGTCATTCAATTACAAATGGTTAGTATTTCATTAATGGTGATGGTCATGGAATTAAGCATCATAGTTAATTTACACATTGGTCACAATCACATAATTAAACATTACCATTAATTTCCACAATGATGACAATCTTAGGCATGTGTTGTTACCCATGGAGATGGCTAGCAACACATTTCTATGTATAATAGTAAATAAAAATCAAGAAGCAATGAAGAAAAGTACAAAAGAAAGAAAATATCAACAGAAACCATCTTTTACGACAAGCCTCATAACACGCACTTAACATGCTAGATAATGTAACAAAAATGTCCTTGCAAGCTTCATGTAAACTTGGGTTATAATGAAAGTAATTTTTCGTAAACAATAATTTGTGTGTAGTGTTGGCAGGAGAGGTTGATGAGTCTGCTGCGACAGGTCAAAGATGCCGCGCAAGGGGGAAAACCGTGCACAAGTCAGAAATAATAGTATTTTATGTAGTTTTGGGTCATTTTGGACCGCATTGTGTGGGTTAGGGTCACTCTTTTGTATATTTTGTTAAGAAGTAGTTAGGTGGTTGTCTAAGTGGACCATAAATGTAAAGGCGCAAGCCTATAAATAGATGTAGAATTGCAAGTGTTAGATCATCCTTATAGAGAAGTGATAATGATAAGTGAGAATTGTGCATGTTTTGGTTTGTGATGAATCTGGGTATACGATAGAAGAACCGTATTGTTGTATTTGTGTTTTGTTGCGAAGGTTAATATGACATGATTGAGTTTGAGCAGAATCATTGTGTCTTTTCCTGGCTTCCTGTTATGAATGTGATATGTGATATGAATCTGTGAATGATGCGATGTTTTCCTGTTCCAAATGATGTTATGCCGTTAGATCTATTTGGGCATTGATGGTTCTGTTAATGATGAGATCTGTTGAATGATGATGCGATTCTGTTTAATGCATAAGTTGAATAGTTAGATCTGTTGAATAATTTTGTGCTAAGTCAATAAGTAGATGCACAAGGGTCCTCCTTCATTCGAAGGAAACGTGGTTCCGTCAGCTCTCCCTCAAAAATATCGGGTGAGACTTCATCTGCTTTGCAGGTGTTGCTGGATAGGGTAAAACTTGTCTGGGCTGGTTCCAGGGAGATCACGGTGGTTTGGGTTTCGACAGAGTGAGGAATCCCTGTCGACTAGGTTTGTGTCAACAAATGGTTCCATTGTCAGGACCTTAGCGCGAAGTGGAGGGAGGACATGTTGTGGCATCCGACGAAACTAGAAATTGAAGATTGGTTCAACCAGAAGTTACAAGAGTTCGCTGAGAAAGAGAATCAGAACCCTGGACTGATGACGGATAGGTGGCTGGAAAGGTACATACACGACAGTCCACACAAGTATTTTTTCTGCGAATTCTCGATCGTTCCGTATGAGTGGTTAGTGCAATTGACCTTTCGCAAGGTAAATTTCTAAGGTGGTGAGCCAACGTTCTGGACCCCAGAATTGATATAAGAATTACAAGAGGTAGACAATAGAGCATCGTGGGCTGTGGAAGTCTGGCTCGACAGTATATTGGCGGGCTATATCACCGAGTTTACGGTTGACACAATGAATCTTATAGCGAAGTTGAAAGGGAATTTTTCAACGGACCAAGAGGCAGGTTCTTGTTGTCGTTGCAATTGTCCACTAAGATGCTCATCTGTGAAAAAGGAATACTAAAGATGAACCTCAAGTAAAAGAAACCTAGTGGATGAGGCTGTGGATATCGTGAAAGCAGGGGGGAGGCGAATGGAATGATACGAGGTAGATGGGTGCAAGTTACGACGAGACTGTGAAGGAAGTTGAGGAAGAGAGTGGTCTTAAGAGGGGAGGAGCAAGGTTTTGACAAGAAAAGAGGCAGAGGACAGGAGAAGGTCCTACTGCGATCGAAACACAAAACCGCGAAGGAAGACCACACGAGACAAAGCGACCCCACAGTGCCGACAAGGACAGCCAGGCTACACCCAGGGTAGAGGAAGGACCAACCCCCAACAGCAACATACCCACACCTCCTCTCATTATATCACAACCAGGAAGAAATACGACTTTGACACTGCTGTGTTCGGCGTGTCAACAACAGTCACAAAGTAGCGGATCAACGACTGTAGGAAGAAGGTCCAAGATGGCAGGAGAGGATGCAAAGTTATCTCTGTTTCATGGAAACGAAACTGAGGACCTAGGGCAATATTGGTTCTTATGTGAAGCTGTGTGGACTATTAAACAAATTATGGATGATAATGACAAGAAAGGTCAATTGGCAACGACTCTTTGTGGTCGCACACTGGATTGGTTCATGAAATTTGTACAAGTTCCTGCGGGAAGTCCAGAGAAAACATTGGATGAAGTTAGAAAAGGATTACTTGAAGAGTTCAGAAAACCAAAGTATGAAGCACAATACATTATGGAATTAAAGGAGATCAAACAATATCCAAACGAAATTGTTTGGGATTTTGACCAAAGATTTAAAACACTAATGGGAAGGGTCAGTTTTGACATGAGAGACATTCAACACAAGGAATGGTTCATCGCGGCGTTGCTACCACATATCAGACTTTCGTTGATGTAGCAGAAAATTATGACACAGATCGAGGCTTTGGAGATTGCAATGAAGCTAGAAGCTTCACCTGTTGGAGAGAGTGCAGTCGGCATGTCTCAGATCCAGACGCAGTTGGCGAACCTGAAAATTCAGTTGCAAGATCTCAAGAAAGGTAAAGGGCACCGCGAAGAAGTTTGGTGTACTTGATGTCGTGTAGAGGGACATACCAAGGATAACTGCCCATATTTCTGGAACTACCTATTATCAGGAGTGTCGAACCCACTGAGTGGAGGAGGTATGCAATGGTGTTGCATTTGTCAAGTTTATGGGCATCAACATGAAGAGTGCGCATACATGCAGAAGATGGTCACAAAGCCGATAAATTTATATTGTACATTCTGCAAGTCTGTTGGGCATGAAGATAAGGATTGTCACGCATATGGCTTACTCCAGGAAAGAACGTACGACTCATACTATGTAAAGGTAGACGACCATCGTGCAGTACAGCAACCGCAGCTGGCCCAGTCACCACCTCAACCGCAGATGCAATTTGCACTGCAGCCACAACCACAACAGCAGTTTGTGCCACAACTGCGGTATCATCAGATGCAAAATGCTCTGCAGCAACTACAATACGTTCAGCCAGTGCAGTATGTTCAGCCATGGAAGTGTGTTCAGCTGCAACCGAATCCCCTGCAGCAGCAATTTAATCAACCGTAGTATCAGCATCAAGGAGGATTTCATGGAGGATTTCGAGGAGGACGTGGTGGAGGATTTGGTCGAGGAGGAGGACGAGGTCGCGGACCAGTGCAATGTTATAATTGTGAAGTATTGGGACACTATCAGAGAGATTACCCGCAATTGCAAGCACAGTGTACGTATTGTATCACTGTTGAGAGCTGTCCACAGTTGATTGCGAGATGGCAGGCAGGAAATGTTTCACAGTTACAGAACCAGAACCAGTTGCCGAATCAGTTCCAAAATTACAACCAATTGACGAATCCAAATCAGTTTCTGAACTAGAATCAACGTCAAAATCAGAATCAAAACGCAAATCAAAATGTGAACCAACCTATGAATCCACTGTTGAACCAGACTCAGGGATGAACTGTCGCGATGATTTCAGCAGAACCGAAGATGCAAGATGTTTACGTTGCTGTTATCACTCGTGGAGGTGCGACGACAGGAGAAGATGGTCCGCATCCACTCATCCAGCTGGCTGGAAAGAAGAAGGTGCAGTTTGATATTGATGTTGAATGAGACACATTCTTTAGAGCACGAGATGTGATCGGAAGAAATCTTGGTAAGACAAATATTTATGACATGCCCCTTGCTTTTGACTCAACTTCGGAGGCAGGACCATCACGACAGTACGGTACTCTGCAGAACTTCTTTGAAAGTTGCTTGTCACTGGCATGGGATCCTGATGCTCTTGCCGAGATGCAGAGTTTGTTGCATCAACCGGCCAAGGGACGGAAAGATTCTGCAGTAAACTCTTTACAGAGGAGGAAGAAAGGAAAATAGATGTGCATGAATATCCATATTTGGGACTACGAGGTAGATTCAGTCATTCTGGATCTCGACTCAGATGTTAATATTTTAACAAAGCAGACATGGCAAAAGATGGGAGCCCAATGCTGAGCTAGTCTCCCATGCAGCTGCGATTGGCTAATCAGGCCAAAGTAACACCAATTGGGAGAGTTCCGCGCTTTGTTGTGGAAATTGAGGGGATGAAAACCTATGTTGATTTTGATGTTATTGAAGTTGTCGAGGGTGGAGGCTCCTATCCCGCATTGCTAAGGATTGGATGGGCCAATGACAGTATGGAAGTAATTAATTTCAAGAAGTGGGTGATGACCTTTGAAAATCAAGATCTCAGAGTCATAGCTCCGTTGGATCCTACTGAAGGGAGAAGGTATGTTGAACCAGTACAGGATGAAGTTGTCAGCGGATGGGATCACGTGTATAACATTTCAGAAGACTACATCCATCTGACTATCGACGGTGAACTCGGTTGGCGCAGCTCTAGCTATGCGTCTTTTGACTTTGATGATGCTTTAGAGAACTGGCAGAACCGTTTGCATGAGGTGTCATTCATAAAGTGTGGGTTGATCACGTCGCAGTCGTTGTTCCGTGCCGCAACTGAGACTGTTGAATTACTAGTATACGAAGGACTGCTCGGGTTGTCTGAATTTCTAGTGGCATTTGAATACAAGGTGTCAGAGCCACAACGGTTGCTGGCATTGGAGGAGGCGTTGAAGGCTGCTCCAGCACGTTGGTGGGCGACCCATAAGAAGTCGATTGCTGGGTGGTCGCAGTGTCGAAGATTGATGATGGTTCTCTTTGGCGACGCGGAAATATCTAACACTGGAAAGTATGATGGGCGGAATGACCTTGGCATTCATCTGATTGAATGTCAGACTTTGTGGGCATCGCGACCAAAGGATTAATGGGTCCATGCCTTTTTCCACACTTTGGATGAAATGTCGCAATCTTGGTATGCCTCAATTGAGTTGGGAGATTACCACTTGGTTAGAGTTGACAGTTTGCTTCACTCATACCTTCAGTTTTGCGGATTCCAATCTAGATGTTCATAATGCCCTACAGCTCATCCGCGATGTTGTTCTGAAGGTGGTTCCAGGTGCATACCCCGTGGATCCGCATACGCATTGTCAGATGCAGGCGATGATGGAATGCTATAGTATTACTGGAGGGCCAGAGGATGGTGATGATCCGCGGAATATCAATATTCCAGAAACAAAAGGGAGTTGGGATGTCGTAGCACCTAATGTATCGACATATCCAATAACTCAGCCGTTGAAGCTCAGAAAGATAAACATTGGGATGAAGGAGAACACAAAATTTGTGAATGTTGGGGAATACTGGGATAAATAAATGATGGCAAATGTCACAGACCTGTTGCATGAGTTCCAAGATTTGTTCACTACAAAGTTCCCCGAGATGAAGGGAATATTGGGGGATTTAGGCGAGATGAAGATTCCCTTGAAGCCAGATGCGAAACCAATCAGGCAGCGATCGTATCGACTGAATCTGCAACATCAGGAAAGGGTCAAAATTGAACTTGACCGAATTCTAGATGCTGGAATAATTGAGCCAGTTGAAGAATCAGAATGGATTAGTCGCATGGTAGTTCATGATAAGAAGACATGTGAGGTTCATATTTGCATTGACCTGAGGATGTTGAACGATGCATGTCTGCATGATCCATTTCTGACGCCATTTACTGATGAGGTACTAGAACGAGTGGGCGGTCAAGAAATGTATTCCTTCATGGATGGCTTTTCTAGTTATCACCAAATGAGGATCGCAAAAGAAGATCGCCACAAGACAATGTTTGTGACTGAATGGGGTTGTTTCCAGTATACTGTGATGCCCTTTGGGCTCAAGAACGCACTTGTGATATTCTCCTGAGTTGTCACGGCATTCAGAGATTTTATTCAGAAGTTTTTGCAAGTCTATATGGATGAATGGACAGTTTATGGATTGATCAGTGACCATATGGAAAACCTGCGACTAATGTTGGAGCAATGTCGACAGCATCAGATTTCGTTGAACTTGGAAAAGTGTATTTTCTGCGCACCTTTTGGAATGTTGTTGGGTCACATTGTTTGCAAGCACGGATTGCTAGTTGACCTCGCAAATATTGCACTGATTTTGAGTTTGACACCGCCTACAAATGTAAAGCAATTGAGGGTAACGTTGAGGCACATGAGGTACTACTGCAATTTTATCAGTGGTTATGCTGCGATCACAGCCCCTATGGATAAGTTCTTGAAGAAGGATGTGGTATTCTTATGGAGTCCAGAATGTCAACTATGTTTTGAGAAGATGAAGGCTAAGATGGATTTTGTGCCAATACTGGTATTTCCTAATTGGAGCAAGGAGTTCCATGTCCATGTGGATGCATCGTCGATTGCGGTGGGTGTGGTGCTCGTACAACCAGGAGAAGGATATCTTGACCATCCGATTGCTTTCGCGAGTCGGAAGTTGTCATCTGCGGAGAGAAATTATATGACTATGGAGAGGGAAGGCTTGGCAATGGTATATGTGCTACGGAATTTTAGGCATTACCTGTTAGGGGGTCACTTCAAAATGTTCATAGACCATTCTGCTTTGAAATACCTGGTTAATAAGCCTGTGTTGGGGGGCAATATATGTCGCTGGCTACTTCTCTTTCAGGAGTTTGATTTTGAGGTAATTGTGAAGCCAGGTTGCTTGAATGCAGGGCCAGATCATTTATCGCGAATTGAGACAGGTGAGGAGCCAACAAACATTGAATATGGGTTGCTAGATGCGCAATTATTCAGAGTTGAGGTGGTTGACGACTACTACGAAGAAATAATTCAGTTTTTGGTGACGGGAACCGCACTCGAGGAGTTTACCACCAGTCAGAAGAAGCAGTTGGTGGTTAAGGCTGCGGATTTTCAATTGATTGCCGACCAACTTTATAAAATAGGACCGGATGAGCTCTTGAGGCGATGTGTACTCCCTCCTGATCAAGGGTAGATATTGGCAGAGGCCCATGCAGGAGTGGCTGGTGGACACTATGGAGGTCGTGCTACTGCTAGGAAGGTGCTTCGCATAGGGCTTTAGTGGCCTACTCTGAATAATGATGCGATGGATTACGAGCGCACCTGCGACATTTGTCAACGAACTGGAAAAACCTCAAGGAGGGATGAGATGTCGTTAATGTCTCAAGTGACATTACACCCATTTGACAAATGGGATATAGATTTCGTGGGACCTATCAACCCACCTGGGAAGTGCACTAGTGCACGGTACATAATCACAGCGACATATTATTTCACAAGGTGGGCAGAGGCCGCAGCTGTCATAGATTGCACCGCTACGACCGCAACGCGCTTCTTGTTTGATAATATTGTTACTTGGTTTGGATGCCCCAAGATATTGATGAGTGACCAGGGGAGTCACTTCATTAATCACACAGTCCACACGTTAACAGAAGAGCTACAGATACATTATAAGAAGAGTACGTTGTATCATCCACAAGCAAATGGAACAGTAGAGGCGTTCAATAAAGTATTGGAGCATGCGCTTACCAAGGTATGTAACGTGAACCGCAATGACTAGGATTTGAAGATTCCAGCAGTCTTATGGGCATATTGCACCACTTGTAAAAGATTAACAGGATAGACACCGTTCAAATTGGTGTATGGGCAAGAGGCAATCATGCCTATGGAATACATTGTTCTGAGTTTACGCATAGCGGTAGTGACAGACATGGATGAAGAAGCAGCATTAGAGGAATGACTAGTGTAGTTGGTGCGGCTTGAGGAAGACCGTTTTTTTGTAGGTTTTCACCAGC
Organism: Larix kaempferi; assembly: GCA_027924585.1. NCBI lineage: Eukaryota > Viridiplantae > Streptophyta > Pinopsida > Pinales > Pinaceae > Larix > Larix kaempferi. The sequence goes on from BSBM01000887.1 coordinate 24,864,850, forward strand.
ACGTCGAGAAGGATCGACAAAAAGCTTGGCACGACCGCCATATTAAGAACAAGCAATTTCAGCAAGGTGACTTGGTGTTGTTGTATGACAGCAAGTTCATGAAGCATCTAGGCAAGTTACAGATGCATTGGCTAGGTCTGTATCGCATTAGTTTCATTATTACAGGAGGCACGGTACAACTCCAGCAGCTAGATGGAGCACTTCTACCCAAGCTCATGAATGGTAGAAGGATGAATCCCTACAGGATGGGTCGGGAGTCGCGCAATGCTTAAGGCATTATGGGAAAAAAAAAGCGATAGTATGCTGGGTAGAAGGATGGCACACCGGTAGGGATAGGATGCGCAAGTAGGAGTGGTTGTATTGCAGTTCGGGAGACATGCCGCGATAGTCGCAGGGCCTCGACATAGTCAAATCAACAATAAATGCAGACAGTTAAATGCAGTTAACCAATGATGCTCGGTGAAGTGACATGTAGTAATGGCAGATCCGACTGTTAGATTGATAGGATTGACAGCAGATTCAGGCAGTTAATGCATGATTTGGTCATGATGATCGGCATGATTTAGTCATGATGATGGCGGGATCGATTTGGCGCTATAAGAATGGTCTGAGGCCGGTTGGAAGCCATCATTTTGCAAGGAGTGAATTGAGCAGAGTTGTATCGGGGTGAATCATGAGTAGAGTTGCAGAGCGGAGTTGCATTGTGTTGAGCGAGTTGCCAAGTGAGGTGAGTTTGAGCACCTGTTGAGCGTTGCGGGGCACTAGTGCGGCATGTAGAGTGAACTAGAAATAGTTGAGATTTCAAGTGAAGTGGAATAACTAGTCATCCCTGTCACCATTGAGGAGGAAGTTGCTAGTATGCCAGTCAGGTCATCAATGGCCTAGCTCCCTACTACCATAGAAGAGGCAGACCAGATAATCTGCACAACTGCCAGAGGAGGTACCTGCACAGTTTAGTCCATCAAGCTTAGGCGTTGTGGAATCAGTGGCTCGAGCAGGGGTATCCGATGCGGATATCATTGGGTATGTACCTCCTTGTCGACTTGGTGCGTAGCCATGAAAGCTGACCAAGAACCAGAGATACCAAGTCAGGATGCCGACGATCCCACAAGGAATGGTCTGTACCTCAGACATTGTTCCAGTGTTGATGCAGATGAAGTATGATGACCACGATCTGCTGGCGCTGAGGGATTTTATGGTGGAACCTTTTGTGCCAAGAGAAGCAGTTGGAGGCGGCCCAACACCACGCATTCCATACGATTGGGCGTGTGGATTGTATAAAGCGGGACTGTTGGGATTTATCAACATGTCACACTTTGGGCGGTTGACTGAGGCAAATGCCTGTGTTAAGTAGCTTTTGTCTTGTTTTCATGGAGGGATTTTATGGTTGGACAGACTAGTCACAGTCACGGTCGACCTTATTTCAGAGATTACGGGGTTGCCTAAGGATGGGCCAGACGCGTCACAGTATTTTCAGGGGAAGAACAATGATACGAAGCTCGTGGCGAGGTTGCAAATGCACTATGATTTGTAGCGCGACGGGCGGGCATACCGTCTCGACAGCATCAACAATCCAGCAGTTCGCATCGGGGCATGGATTTTGGCTACTAAAATAGTCAGGAATAAATGACCCAACCAAGGAAACTTGGGGGTCATTGCATGCGCCGAGCTGTGTGCGCAAGGGGTACAAATGAATTGGTCGCTCTTTTTGACGATCCAGTTGACGGAGGATGCGATGGCTGTCCAGGCGGGAAAGCGGTCATTTGCATATAGCTGGTTGTTGATCTTAGTCGCACTCGTACCTTGGATGTATCTCGATGACTATCAAGGGATGGACGTAGACGGAGTAAAAGTTTGTAAGGGAGCATGCTACCAGAACCTGTGGTGGGTGCAGGAACTTGAGCGGCTTAAGGACTATGCAGCGTAGTTTTGCTTCTACTAGGAGGGGCTGCAGGCGGCAGCTGAGTGAGTTCCACGGTTGTCTCAGGCAGCCGTAGTGAAATATAAACAGATTGCTTGGTTTGTGATTGGCCCCCACAACATTCAAGTGCAAGCGCAGTGCGATCTGGGGAAGCAGTGGTTTCCGACACCACATAAATTGTCCGACCAAGAGCTGGATGCGATCGTCAACGATTGGCCTGCAGAATGGCAAGAATCGGTTAGTCTGGAAGATGAATCGACGGGGCCACTGGTGGATGCACTAGAGATGGACCCGCAGAATAAACATGATTCGGATCAAGAGTCCTTGCAGACACCCACTGATGAAGATGTAGAGCATGAGGTCGACAAGGGAAGAACGAAGATGTGTTATGAGCAAGGTATGACAAGTGGCGCAACCCCAGCGATGGAAGCGCAGTTGAACCAGCTTATTGCATCCTTAACAAATGCAACGAATGCGACAGCTCACGCAATGAAGATGCAAGCGACAAAAGGTTTCAGCAAGGTAAAAACTCAACTTGATTCCTTATTTGATGTTGTTTTGAAGAAGGCACCGGAGGTAGCGACTGTGCAGACAGTTAGCTCAATCAGCATTGAGCCGCGGGTTCGGAATGTGCAAATTCCCCCGACTATGATTGAGACTAGCAATGAGGCGCTTAATACTTCACTGCAGGAGTAGCAAGTTTTGTCCATCAACATCAATGTGCTGTCCTCACATACATTGGTGCAAATGCAAACGGTCTCCATCCAGGAGATGGCAGACAGGGAAAAGGATGTCAACGATCAGTTCTTGCGATCGCAGGAGAACGAGGCATCGACCCGAAAAGAAGTAGAAGAATTAAAGGAGAAGGAGGTAGCAGCACGGGAGGTGGTAGAAGAATTGGAGAACAAGCTAGAGAAGTTGATTACCGAGAAGGATAGGGCAATCGAGGAACTAAAGAAGGAACATGATCGTTTAACGATGGACAAAGCAAACCTCTGGGACAACAAAGTGCGGATGGAAGAGGCAATTGCTGAGACCTGTCAGTATGTATTCGAGCCCACCGCGACGTTGGATGCAGTCGAACGAGCACAGCGACTTGGGGCTGTCATTTCCCAGTTGCAGTGAGACAATACCAACTTACGGGCTTTGGCACAACCAAGCACACTGCCGGAGCAGGTAGCAGAAAGGAAAGGCGCCATGGAGGAGTTGGCGACCCAACTAGGAGAATTGGAGTAAGAGGCGACAAAAGTAATCGAAGAGACTGCACATTTTTGGGGCAGCGTCATCCAGGATGAGCAATTGGAGCACCTCACTAAGCTAGCGCAGGAAGCAGAAGGCCAGTTAGCCTCAATGAAGGCTTCGCTGAGGGTGATACCATTGGCGGTTCAGGTCACCAAGTCTGCGGAGCTGAAGGATTTACAACAGCGAGTCGCGAGGGCCCAAGAACATCAGTGGAAGCACAACACACAGTTATATGAGTTCCAGGATATTGGCGCACAGTTGTCGATCAAGGCATTTTTTGTGCTGCAGGCCATGTAGGAAGGCAAGAAGAAAGTTGTTGAGAAGATGGTCGAGCATCCATTAGCGCAGGACTTGAAAGAGATCCAAGAGATCACTACGATCATCAAGGAGCAAGCCAGAGAGATCAGTTAGCAATACAAGGATTTCCAGCTGAAGATCACCGAGTACACCATGTCCAGCTAACGTGGCTCGAGGGTGAGCCATGAGATTGTGTTGGGGGCCTGTTGGCAGGCAAGGTAATGAGTCAGCTACGCAGCATCGCGGATGCTGCGACAAGTCAAAGATGTCGCGCAAGGGGAAAAACCGTGCATAAGTCGAAAATAATAGTATTTTATGTAGTTTTGGGTCATTTTGGACCGCATTGTGTGGGTTAGGGTCACTCTTTTGTGGATTTTATTAAAAATTAGTTAGGCGGTTGTCTAAGTGGACCATAAATGTAAAGGCACAAGCCTATAAATAGATGTAGAATTGCAAGTGTTAGATCATCCTTATCAAGAAGTGTTAATGATAAGTGAGAATTGCGCATGTTTTGGTCTGTGATGAATCTGGGTATGTGATAGAAGAACCATATTGTTGTATTTGTGTTTTGTTGTGAAGGTTAATATGACATGATCGAGTTTGAGAATAATCATTGTGTCTTTTCCTGGCTTCCTGTTATCAATGTGATATGCGATATGAATCTGTGAATGATACGATGTTTTCCTGTTCCAAATGATGTTATACCATTAGATCTATTTGCGCATTGATGGTTCTGTTAATGATGAGATATGTTGAATGATGATGCGATTATGTTTAATGCATAAGCTAAATAGTTAGATATGTTGAATAATGTTGCGCTAAGTCAATAAGTAGATGCACAAGGGTCCTCCTTCATTCTGTAGAAACATGGTTTCGTTAGCTCTCCCTCGAACATCTCGGGTGAGACTTCATCTGCTCTGCAGGTGTTGCTAGACAAGGTAAAACCTGTCTGGGCAGGTGCTCAGGGAGATCGTGGTGGTTTGGGTGTCGACAGAGTGAGGAACCGCTGTCGACTGGGTTTGTGTCAACATGTACATGTTCCAACTTTCATACCAATGTCACCATCTACAGATATTAACAATGATAATTCTTGTTTGAGTTTCCAATATTATGGAAAGGGTCAATATGGAGTAGTTTAAAAACTATAAGAAAGCTCATTTTCCAGTATCCTTAAACACTATTTTATCAACATCATGGGACATGGTGGTAACTGTAACTCTTTCCTGATGACATGTTGGAACCCAATATCATTGTCCTCTACAATAGCATGCATATTTCATAACCATTCCTACAAAAGCAATATAGATTCAAGACAATGTTCATAATTCACATAGTCAATAGAAAAGGACAAAATTTTAGTTACTTAAAGGTTTTTCTAAGTCATCTACAATTTTCTTACCTTCAACCATCTAGTATAATATGTGCTCTTGTTGAATAAATATAGGGAAGGATGATGTGTCTCACACTTCTACTAGATTTCAGCTTATCATCTCCAACAAGATCCACAATATCTTTGTCAGGTTTCAAGAACCTTGACGCAATCTGTTCATCAAGTATACCAAGATAACAAACATCATTATAATTAAAATCTGCAAAACTAGATCAAGAATCTTGGTTCTACATTGTCATAAAAAAATTTCACAAAAATCAAGAGCAACTAAAGGATAAAACAAAAAAATAAAATATGTACAATCTATTGCAACAAACAACACAAACCAACACTCAATGTTCTCAGAAACATTACCTTCTTTACCCAATCTGACATTGTTGCGCTAAAAAGGAGTGTTTAAACCTTGCTTGCATCCTCAACTTTTCCTGAAACAAGCAGATTTCCAAACTTAGAGAACGTCGATATTAAATATACATATCAAATATTAGAATTCTAATAAATACTGCAGCCGATATTATTGCAGTAGTTTGTACAACGGGGTATTACTTTTGCAGGTAGTACAATCAGGCCTAGACTTGTTTTGGCAACCTCACTGAAGAGATATGTCATGGTGGATTTGTAATCTCATTGGTCATTATTCATTTGCTGATAAGGAATACTGTTTGCTAGGGAACACAACTTCCAAAACCTATATGTTAACTGTCCCTCTATTCTAGCATGCCATTGGTGGATGTCCAGTGCTTCTAATTGCAGATGATGCTACTCTATGTGATCAAACCCATGACCCATGGCCAAGGAAATAAAAGAAACATCAAGGCAATGGACGACAACAGTGAAACTACACTAGTCCAACACCATCTAGAACCAGGTCCAACATTCACCATAAGCACTAGTACAAAATGAGAGATAAGTGACCAGGCGACCAAAAACTTTGGTCACCATAGCTTTTTCAAGGGATAAATGACCAAAATTGAGAAATTTTAAGTGAAGTGACTAAAAATGACCAATTTGGTCATGGGATAAGAACTAAACTAAAAATGACCAATTTGGTCAGGAGATAAGAACTAAACTAAGAATGACCACATAACAATTGCTCAATTTTAGTTATGTCATTCGGACAATGGAAAATTATAATTTTGATAATGAATTTGTACAATTTACTAAATTTTAACACTGCAGATGGATTCGGAGAGGGGGTCTCTGAATCCATCTGTAGTGTTAAAATTTAGTAAATTGTAACATTAATACTACACAACTTGGATTATTTTTCAATACATGTCTTCTAAGGGATCAATATTTCTTTGAGGCCATCCCAATACCTATTGTGTTAGATGATAGGAGAATCATTGAGATGCTCATTTAGGGGTTTCTCTACTAATAATTAGTGCCTTGGGTGTGGTGAGTTGGTATCTAGATAATACATAATGTCTTGCATATAGTTTATCAAGTGATAGATGAGTTTTTCTAGTACATGTGGTTGAGTCGAGTCAACTTAGATATTTGTCGTCTTTCCCTTTTGGATTTGTCATGTCTTGAAGTTAGTGTCACTCCGTTCAAATTGTTGTACTGGTTGTGTTCATATTTTGTTTCAACGCAACCATCGTCGTTTGACCATCTCGGCAGTCTGTTAAAGTTTCGACAAGTTCATGTATTTTGTGTCATGTTAGCTAAAAAATGTCAACTTCACAACCTCCATTAATTCTCCATATGCATTCATTCACCATGGTTCTCTTTGCACCTGAGTTTGAAAATATTTAAATTACCCGTGGGTCCTTCCCTTACAAGAAATAGCCAATATCCTCCATTTTGAAGAAAAAATAACTCCTCCCTTTTTGTAAAAATCCAATATTTGTTCCAATATATCAAGCTTGTTTTTGTTGTTTGGAATGTGTCATTTGACATTAGATTGAATTTCATTTGGTTTGAAAAGATGATTTCAACTTTGGAGACTAAGGAACTAAAACACAGTACTGGAAGGGGAGTGAGAGATTAGAAGAATTGCAGGGCTAAATCAGGTAAAAGGATTTGAGGGACATCCCTCTAATTACATGAAATATTTTCTTCTCTGAATTTAAGAACCATGTGTTGATGATAAAAAAGAATTGGTTGATGTTTTCCCTATCCATATAAACAAGTCCAGGGGGTCGGAGATAATGGCGACTGTAACATGGAAACCAAGAATGCATCTAAAGTGCATTCACACATTCGTAGTCCTCGAGACAAAACAATTAGGATTACAAATTTATATTATAATGTCCATACATAAGTAAGCTAAAATACGAGGTCGGGTTACAAATTGATATAATGACCATACAACCCATATAGAAGAAAACCCTTTATCACCTTTATAATAAGCCAAAATATAGGGCTCCTCAATTCATAAAGATAGGGAGGGCAATATCATACATGGCTCTTGAAAGAGACACACCACACAAGCCCCCTTATCTCCTTTATAATAAGCCAAAATCTAGGGCTCCTCAATTCATATTTAGATAGGGAGGGAAATATCATACATGTCTCTCGAAAGAGAGACATCACACAAGCCACCAAACCAGCCGAGATGGATCCATAGTGGGAATGGCAATAAAGATCCGAATGAGAGAATACCAAAGTCTCTATGAAGTGGGAATTATAAAAATCACCTAGCTGAGCCAAGCTCACAAGCCCCACGACCTTCAAATCCAGTGTCAGTGCTCAATACCGAGAACCCAATGGCCCATGATTGGCGATCAAGATGAACAAATCGGAATAATCGACTCTGGTCTATAGGAGGGTTTTAAGGACTTCAAATATGATACCATGTTCTTTGGAAGAGACCCGGATCTCTATGCATTGAAGAAGACGAGAGCCTTGTGAAGTCCACATGGGAAGTCATGAAGGTGCTATGAAGGTTGCATTGACCTCACAGATATCACCCATACATTGAGTTAAGCAAATTGTGATTTATTTATGTAACTTTATACACATTATTTTTGGTCATGTCAAAATGTCAAAATGATAATTTTCAATGAAAATAAGGTAGAAATTGATTTTTCTAATCAAAATTGTACATATCAGAAAACACATTGATTGTATAATTCAGATATAAGAGTTTCAAAAATGTTGAATTTACCTCTATAATCATTATCAACTCACAAATTTGAAACAACAAATTGTGCAGAAGCTTCTAAGATATTGAATTCATCTAGGAATTTCTAAAATGTAAACCTAAATCTAACATATTACAAAACCCTATTATTTGACCCATTATTTTTACAAATGGGGTTGTTCGCATTCAATTCTTCTCAAAAAAAAATTTATGGTTATTCTATACTGGAGGAGGATTATTTTTACAAATGGGGTTGTTCACATTCAATTCTTCTCAATTTTTTTTTATGGTTATTCTATACTGGAGGAGGAATTTGGTAAAGTGCCGTTAGCGGTTGATCATATGAGGGCCAAGAGTGGATTGGAATAATCCCAAAACAAGCAAGTGGTTGGACTCGTGGGTGGGAAGGGGTTTTGCATATGCATATTCTCTTATGAATAATCCATCTGTCATCTTGTGCCATCAAATTGAATTGAATTCAACCTCCTACTACTGATGCATCATCATAAGATGCTCGTACCATAAGATGCGACATCACTTGAGATGGTCTGATGGTCTATGACGCTTCGGGGATAGGAGGCGAAAGAGAAACATACTCTACCAGGGATTGGCAGTTGGTCTAGTTGTGGTGCTGGACCACCTACAGTTGTGATCTCTACAACTTGGACAAACTGCACCATGCTCTGAGTGAGTAGTGACAATGGGAAACAAATCCAATATTCCAAATTAGGGATTTAGAAGCAGTAGATAGGTTTGTGAAATTAGGGATTGAGTCTTATAGACAGTAGATAGGTTTGTGAAATTAGGGATTTAAATGCAGAATGTCAAAACCCAGGAGGACACATGGGACGGGACATCATTGCCACACGCTTTGTGTAAAGACAAATTCCAAAAACTCGATTTTCACAACTGTATCATTGTCTCTTTGCAGTATCCATTTGTTTGCATATTATTTTTGGACAAGAAGGTCATCTCGGAAGCTAGGTAGAGGGTCGAGATTTCAAAAATTGCGGAGGATGCATTTCTTAACTTAATTAGGGTTGATGCGACCATGCCGGTTAGGTTAAGGTGCCCAGGTGTGGTTCATTTTGTTCAGGGTTTGGATGAGAGAAAAGGAGCCATGGCTATGGTCACATAGCCAATTTTTGTGTCCATAGCTAATGTATTAGGAAGGCTCAATATTGTTATCAAGGCATCAAAGGATCTCAAGGGCCTGGTAAGTCTTTTGCTTTTAATTGTTTGTTCCATCAATTTCTTTTGGGAAATTTATGTAATTTAATGGATAAATTCCTGTATATGAGACTGCATGCCCTTCGTATTCATGTCATTTGTGTGCCTTTGTAACAAAATTCAGGACACCTAGAAGGGTTTGGAACAAACCTTAGAAGTTTAGGAGGGTTACATGAAATGTAAGCATCCAAAAGCCTCGAATTCAACTTTGGATGGTGCTGTTGGGATAGGTGATTTGGATTTGTCTGAAATTTTGACCTATGCCTATAAAATAAGCTAAAAGAACATTTCTACAGAAGAGTGGCAGTTAATGACACTATTTCTCAATGAGTCAATTCATATTATTCAAATTCTGATGCTTTAATTCATGTCATACTGAGATTCTGATGCTTTCTTGACTGGAATTGGCCGCTGGAAAAATTGCTAGCATTCTATGACAACTCCATCAACTAGAACTTATGAGCACCTGGTGGCAACTCCTGCTCATGGGACAGAGAATTATTTCAACTGTCTCACTTTCATGTGCTACAACTTGGAGGTGTGGGAGTGTTCCCCTTGAGCTAATCATTGAGTCAGATTTGAAGCAGGCAAACACTGTTTTTCTGCTATGTTATAAATATAAATATTCCTATTTGTCAATTTTTACCAACTGTGTAAGGGATGAATAATTTTCAACTAATATTCCCAATGAATGTTGAGTATCATGAGAAGGTTGCTACGGGAGTGGCAATTAATGGCACTATTTCTCTCTGATTTAATTCATATTATTCAAATTCATGCAACATTTGGAATAGCCCTACCCTTACTCGTTAATCTAGTTCAATTAGATGGTGGATCATCTCCAATAAATATTGGGAAGGCATAGAAAGATCACGGCCAGAAGAAGATTATCTAGGATATGTCTAGCCAGAAGAAGATTATCTAGGATGCATTCACCATAGATTCTTTCATAGCTTTTAAAATAAGTTGTTAGGGATGCACAGTGTTATTTCACTAACAGGTCAATCGCCATAGCCACATTTCATAGTGTAAGTCAACCAAGTCAATCTAAGTGTTATTTTGGTATAAATACATCATGTGTTGTCCTACAGATCTGTGACACTTAGCCTGATGATAGGACGTTATTGGCTGTGTATATTGTTGGAATTTTCTCAAGAGTTTATCCAGTCATAAAAAATCTTACTGCTAGGGATCCTTCTTCTGATTTCTATGTTTGTTATGGCATGCAATCTTTTGTACACAACAGGATATGTAAATCTAGTCATGAAGCAATTGAATTATTTGTTTCCTTAATATGGGAAGTGATACGATTGAGCATTGGCCATGTCATTCATTTCTCATTTGTAATTTCAGTGTGCACTTGGTTACCCTCTTCTATTTTTTAAACAGTTATGCATCAAATGTTTCTTCAAGATTTTCTACAGACTTTTACCTTTTATTTCGTATCTTTATCTCAATTCTAGGAATTTGTCTCTTAGGAATTAGATTGTTAATGCAGGCATTAATTAGATATCATCTCTAAGAAGCGTTTCTTTCCTTCATCCTTTCCTGGCACCTTTGTTAAATTATAGTTGTAAATTTGAGGGTGGCAGTACAAAGTTCAAACCAGTCTCTAACAGTAATTTACAAGTGAAAGCATAGTTGAAAGCCATGAAAAATATTTAACGTAAAGATTCAGAAACACTTCTTTTTGAAAAATTTCTTGATGTTTGCTCTTTATGCCAATACCAGTTGATGTCCAATATTTTTATATTTTATTTTCATGTTTAACTAATTGGATCCATGTCATTGACAGATGAAGAGGCTTCATAAAACATGGCAAGCGACACAACATATCATAGTGTAACACCCACTCCCACATTTCAGAGAGCAGAGATAAACACAAGACTCAAGAGTACCATTTGAATTAGTAAAAGAAGTTGTTAACTTGTTTGGAGAGAGAGTTCTTGGAGGGCAAGTTTATGCAAAGAAACTTTAACTTCTAGTTGCAGAGGTAATTAGCAGCTTTCTCACTATTGTTACAACTAAAACTTTGTTAAATCTATTGTTGAATGTAAGGGTTAGATTTTATAATTTTAAGTTGCAATTATTTTGTCTTTGCTAGTTCATGTTCTATTTCCTGAATTTCTTGTTTGCTGGTGCTTATAGAAGCATATATCAAAGGATACATAACTATCTAATTCAAAAGGAGCTAGCTAAATCAAAGGATCAGCTAAAAAATGCAGAATTTGCGAAGGCTCAAGCACTGCATGAGCTGGAAAAGGCCAAGAAAGTGGTTGAATATTTGACTCAACAGTTTCAAAAGGATTAGGAATATAAAGAAAAGGCCACTAAGGCCTCAGAAATAGCCAGGCTACATGCAGAGGAGCTGCAAGCTACATCAAATAATGAGGGCAGTAATACTGTTTGGCAGGCAGAGTTCGATTCTGCAAGAGAGCAGTATAGTTCTGTTGTAGTTGAGTTGGAGGCTGCCAAGTAGGAGCTTAGAAAATTCAAACAACAGCATGTAGCTTCCTTGGAATCCCAAGAATCAGCCATCAAATGGGCAGAAGATGCAACTGTAGCATCTTCTCCCTGTACAGAACACAAGTACAAGTTCAAAACGACATGTTTTGGCTAATATTGGTAATCTTCTTCCTTCCAAGAAAGATGTCACATAGAGATTAATTATGCAAGACAGGAGGCAGCTCCAAAAATTTGTCTAATAACATGTTTTTCCCCTCTAAGGCTTTATGCCCTCATCAATCAATATGTATTATATTTAGATACCGTGATTATATTAGTCTTAGACTATGTTTCAAATTTGCAAAATCTTTGTAGAGTTTGTGCAGAGTGTTCATGAGTGGCATGGTTATGTGTTATTGATAGGAAGGGACCTATATCCAAAATGCTTCTTGCCTGTGTTGTCTCCAACTTTCTCTATTCAAGCCATGGTTATGTGTTATGTGTTTTAGTTTATGCATGTATGTATATATACATAAGGAATTCTTTTTTATTTTTCCAACGATTGTGTTGGTCTTTGTGTTGGAAAGAAATTATGTTCAATATCTATGCATGGCCTTTATGGTTCATTGAGAATTCCTTGTGAACTCACCTGCATAAGGATCTTTTTATTAAAAACCAACTTTAAGGCGACCCTGAGACTAGCCCATAAAGTTTCATTCATGACTTTGTCAACACAGTTCCCTGTTCTGGAAACTTCTGATGACATCCATAGGATGCAATAGATATTATGGGTAATGGTGACCCTGTTTTCATAGACAAGGATGGTTTTGCTGCATGGTGAGCCCATTTTTTATTATTTGATTGTTAATATATAAGGCTTAAATTTATACATATCTTGATACATGGTAATGTCAGTGTTTGAAATATAAGTCTGCATACAGGAGAGCTTTCTTGTGCATGTTCTCTGTATGGGAGATTTGTATTTTAGCCTTAGTTCTTTGCATGGTATAATGTTGTATATTTAATGCTTTAGAGAGCAGCATGCATGAACATTTTCTTGTTTGTTTTCTGTCTTATAGAGATATCTCCTTCCAGACAAAGATTTCTAACAGAAAACAGAAATGCCAATACTCTTTCTCGAGACTTTATCTACCTTTGTCTTGATTGTAACTTGGAGGTAATTGTGAAATTTGATTTTGACTTTGAGAGTTGGTAAAGCTCAGGGCTCAAATGTAGCTTTATGCTTTTCCATGTTTACTAGGTATTCATGCTGTCACAGTGGATTGGGATATCAGGGGCTCATTATTCTATGCTTTCAATGCTTTGATGTATACCAAAAATGATGATAGGGGCCTACCCACGTTCTCATCATGACTGAGAAAAGCAAGGGTTCATAACTGTATGCTTCCCATGTTTATTAGGCACCCACATTCTCACATTGACTTAGAGAACAGGGTTTAAGCATGATTCCATTATTATAAGGCACTTGCATTTTTAACATGGCTTGAAAGGTTATTTAATCTTGACATAAGAATGCTTGGAGAACATACTATTCTATGTAATTGTTCTGGCCATTTGGCATTATGCTCAAGTTAGTTGACATGATTGGCTTTCACATATTTTCTTCATATGAAGTTGTTGCATTAGTTTATCTATGAAGGAAATATTCCATTGCATACTAGCTGTTGTGCTTTGATAAACTTGAAGGGGATCTTTGTTTTACCAATGGAATCTTTGCTATCATCTGAATATTAAACAAATACATTTGTATTTATAAGGCCATTGAATTTGTACCACCCTTGTTATGATTCCTCTGACAGACCTGCTCTATCAGGAGCAAAGCTTGAATGATATGACAAGTTTCAAGGCTTCTATGTGCTACCCAGTGAATATCAACAGATTGTTTTTTCGTTAATATGTAAGAGTGGGTTTGAAGTGCAACAAGAATATTGCCTCGTAGTGCTCAATAGTTTAGTTTCAATGGAATCATTATAGGATCCAACTTATCGAGGGGTTGTCTACAAGTGGAGATTTAGGCAACTAAACATGTTATCCATACCATTTTTTATTCCTTTTGTGGTAGGACTTACAAAAAAGTTTACTTCTATAGACAAGTGTCAGGTGGCCTTAAGAAAGCAGACATGAGAACTTGCTTATTAAAATTATCTATGTACTTTGTTCCCTGGTATAGGGGCATGCTGTCTCCATCTGATGTGTTGGGTAGTCAAACTCATCTGTTGTTGGTGGGAATTGGCTTTGCCTTTGGATATTTAGTGGTAAGTCGATGTTGGTCACTAAGGTTCATAGTTGGAGCTGACTTTCCCTTTGGCTTATGTATTGTCTGAGAGTTGATATTGCCATTCAAATGTCGAAAGCAACAAAAGTACATGTTACAGGTCTTCCCCTATTCATAACTATCTCTTTAACTTTATTCCAGATAGAATCTTAGAGTACGATGGGACAGGTGGCATTGTGCACCAAGATTTGTAATAACTATTTTTGAAAGGTTTATCATTGTCCCCAAAGGCATCGGCCATTAAATATGCTGAAGTGGGATGAATTAAAAATGAAATTTATACAGGTAATGTCAATGGGTTGTTTTCCTCCTTCGAAGACAGGAGCATAATAGGGTTGTCCTCTATCCAAGGTTCAATTGACAAGAATGAATTTTTTTATGAGTTGTCAAAGAATGTGGACAAAGGCAATGCAATAATGAGATTTGTTTTTCATTTTTTTATAACTTGACACAATGATGGTTTTTAGAGGTTGTCATTCACAATGTAACCTATATTGCAAAGCTTTTCTTTCGAGATATGCTCTACATGCATGGATTGGCTCTATCATCTCCGACAAGCACACCAGATCCTTAACTTTCTTTTCGGAAAATACAAAATGTAGGGATCAGGACTTGGTGATGAGCTTTCTTTTTGGAAAATACAAAATGTAGGGACCGGGACTTGGTGATGAGCTTTAGAGGGCTGTGGAGGAGGTTCGATAGACTGAAAAATTGTAGGGATGTTTGTAGTTTATCTATACATATAAAGGGGTTAGGTATAAAGAGGTTACAAATTTTGTGTTCTCAAACTTCTGCATATTGGTTGCATCTTAATTGATAAGCTATTCAACAAGAGTTGCTAGCTGGAATTGTATTTGCAATTGATTGGAAGGAAAAACTCATATATTGTAACTTGGAATTATATGATTTTGCTTAATGGCAAATGGAGACAAATCTTCCCTTAGTGTATAAGTAGCCGTAGTTCAAATGTGGCATCATGTGATAGTAAAGTTATGAATAATCTCATCTTAACAATTAAATTTTTAGTGAAGAGTGTTGAACTACTAATGGTTCAAATCTATCATGAGCACACAAGGTGGTGGTTAAAGTTTAAAGATAAAGTATAAAATTGTAAATATATTTAAGCATTTAATTAACTTAATCATCGATATTTAATATAGACATAATTTAGAGTTCCTTGTGAATTTCCTTTCACTAATGGCCAATTCCACCAAATCTTACTACTATGATAATAATTAACCACATTCCTATTACATCTATTTGAGTTAGAAAAATAACATCAATGAACAATAACTACTTGAAATTGTTGTGAGAGTTTGTCTCAATAATCTCAAATGACAAGAGTAGTAAATAATTCACCAAATCTAAGGTTTTTATAAATGAGGGAAAAATTAAATTGTAAAATATGATAGAATACAAGCCATATATAATAATTAAATTTGAAAAATAGAGTAATGCAAAAAGTATATCAATATCTCAATATTTACTATTTTGGATCAAATATATCAATAAAATTCTAAAAATAAATGTAATGCAATAAGTATATTAATAGCTCACAATTCACTGTTTTCAGTTGAATAATGTAGACATAAAAAATTCTTCAGTAAAGAAGGCCTTAAAAGAACCGTTACCTCTTGCAACACTCGAAAGACTAGAAAATGGGTAAAATATAGGTTTCTTCTCCATTCAGTTTTACTTTCTAAACCTATTTTTCGTCCTTGCTTTGCCCATGGCTCTATCTTTTGTCAAATGCCACTGTGGATAATTTGTGTTGCAAATGTGTTAATAGACCACTCAAGCCGATTTGTTGTATTTCCAAGAGAAAATAGCATCACAATCATAATTTTGGCTTATCTTGTAGTATCTCTGTCTAATCTTAGTCATAATTACTCAATAAATCCATATATTTGTCTATGACTTCCATGATAACTCTTGTATAATTGGGTTGTGAAGGATCTAGAGAAGTTGTAGAAACATCTTGCAGAAGTTGAAGCTCTCAACCAAGCACGGGAAAAGTCTTAAGATAAAAACACTCCAAAATCAACAGCTCCAGCAGAAGGAGTTCTAGATGAATGGGTAAGCACAAGTCTTATTGTTGATATTACCCAGACAGTTGACATTGGTTTCCAAATGCATAGATCTTGAAGACTTCTACTTCTTTTGCGTTGTAGAAGGAGCGAAGGGAGAAATATCTATCAAGGAAACAACTAGAAGATTTTGTATGAAACAAGACTTTTTTTAGAAGCTTCAAGGGCAGATAAAATCACAAGCTTTACCTAGTTGCAGAGTTACATCCTGATCAGATATCAAATGTAAATAGAGGCTCTTTGAGGGAAACTTTGAATGTAATACAGTTCATTGTTCCTATCCAAGTCTTACATTGATTAGGGTTACAACTATTACTGGTATATAGTCTTCATTATGCATTTCTTTTTGCAGTCTGCCAATTCTTGCAATTTTCTGATTTTAGCAAACATAAACTTTTACTCAGTCCATGTTGGACAAGGATGCATAAATTGTCTCATAGTTTACTTAGGGGTTGGTAGCAAGGGTTGAATTTTATTTGTAATTTTGACCAATCACCTGAGCTGTGCCATGGATGGTTATTTTGTATTTTGTTTGCTAATCGATTTTAATTCATTTAGATTTATTTTCACTCTTTGAATTTAGTGTTTGTTAAATGGTTCCTTTCATTTCATATAGTGAGGTTCCTAATTCATTTCATACATACCATCTCCTGTAAATCCAAGCTTATTGATGTGAGTGTGGATACCTCTACCCTCTGATAAGGATTTTTTTTGAATGCATCCTTGCAAGAGATCAACATATGTAGCAATGAATTCTACACGATTATGTGAAATATGCAGTGCTTCACTGGACATCCAATTACACAACAATATGGCATGGTACAAATATTTATTTGAGCAAGAAGAAGGGTTGCATATAATTAGTGAAGTGTAGAACACTTAAGGTATTTTGCTCGTCAAAATATAGTCAATATTTGTTTGAGCAAAGAGAAGGGTTGCATATAACTAACAAAGTGCATAACACTTTGTGGTGTTTAGCAAAAGTAGATTGTCGGTATATTGTTAAAAACAAAAATAATTTATCAAATATCTAATTACATTATTAAATAGTCAATTTCATGAGTGAAAAGTTTTCAAAATTCTAACCTACATATTTTGTGTTTGGTGAAAATATAGAACATAAAAAAACAATATATGGATGACTGAAATGTTTTTGAAATTCCAACTCTGTTAACCAATTCTATAATTTGAACTTTAATAATGAATAGCTAATCATTATTTTTTCTCCAAAAAAATGTCTTATTTTTATTACCTTATAGGTTATAAAAGTACATTCCTAAGGTGCCCGAGGCACATATAGATGCTAATATGCATTCACTAAATCACTGCATTGACTTTACAATATTTTCCAAACATGAGAACTTGCTTATTAAATTATCTATGTACTTTGTTCCCTAGTACAGGGCATGTTGTCTCCATCTGATGTGTTGGGTAGTCAGCCTCATCTGTTGTTGGTGGGAACTAGCTTTGCTTTTGGATATTTAGTGGCAAGTCGATGTTGGTCACTAAGGTTCATAGTTGGAGTTGACTTTCCCTTCAGCTTATGTATTGTCTAAGAGTTGATATTGCCATTTTTGGACACTTTGAAGCTACGCTGCAAGGGAGCCCTAACCCCATGCTTCATTCTCGAAGCACACTCTGAGAGGGAGTGTTCAGGTAGTGCCCTTAGGAACATGCTCACAGGGTCTTTGAGATGCTTCTACGGTGCTGTGGTGCTCTCTGAATGATAACATAACATTCTTAAAGTAAAAGGGTAGAAAGGGAAAATCCTTAAATTTTTTATATTATTATTAATTATTTTGAGATGTTTGAGATGAGTTCCAACCTCATCAGACGTCATTTTAAAAACAATACATCCCATCCAAAATTCAACAGAATTAGCAGTTTTCAACATTCCAGCAAACAGAATAGCATTGAACCAAAGAGAAGTACACTAAACCATCAAAAACACCAAATGCCGCCATGCTCTTTTTCTACATGTCATCTGCTTAAAGGATCAGTGACCTCCACAAATATACCAATGGAGGAAAACAGAAGCTCACCAAATAACCAATAACAGAGAGAACCACTGAAAACCTGCTAAAAATATAT
The DNA here is from genome assembly GCA_027924585.1 of Larix kaempferi. NCBI lineage: Eukaryota > Viridiplantae > Streptophyta > Pinopsida > Pinales > Pinaceae > Larix > Larix kaempferi. Next base: position 24,882,937 of record BSBM01000887.1, read on the forward strand.
GTCCTATACTATCTTCCTTGGAAACACCGATCTCTGAAACCCAAACTCTGTAATGTAACCAAAACCCTGGAAACAAAATCTAACAACGTTGGTGTAAAGGATCATGGCCATAGAACCCACTAAGAATGTTCCCATGAATCTTCAACGCTGAACAATCATGAGACTAAGGAGAAGCCCAACCTGATCCCAAATATGCTCATGAACAATAATGAAGGTAACACTTGAATTCACCAAGGTTAAATTCAGTGTTAACAATCATGGCCTATTTTGTAAACATTATATGGTAGTTTAAGTTTGAAGTTTGAACTACTGACTGCATATTACAATTCTTTGTTAATGAATCTAATGCTATGTTTCATTTCATGGTTGATGTTATTCATTACAGTTTGTTGATCACAAATTTTATATGATGAAAGTTGAAAGTTGAAAGTTGATGTTATGTTTGATCTTTTGGTTGATGTTATTCATTACAGTTTGTTGATCACAAATTTTATATGATGAAAGTTGAAAATTGATGTTATGTTTGATCATTTGATGACAATAGTATAATTGCTAGATGATTGATGTTATATCAATATGTGTACTAAGTGGTTGATTTTTTAATGATCATCATTAATCCATTTTTCATTTTTTTCTACAATCAATTTGACATTTTGCAAGTTTTTTTCAAATATAGAAATATATATTATATAAAAAACACTCCTAGAATCTTTTGAAAATTATGCTTCCTGCTCTCACTCCCATGCCCGTGCTATCTGCTCTAATAACTTTATTTTAAAGAAAGATTGAAGTTGCATTGTGATTGACGACAGTGAGGGGCTTTAAGGGTGCTAGCTCAATGGTAGAGCACCTGCCTTATAGGCAGGAGTTTGGTGGTTCGATTCCACCGTGCCCTATTTATATTCTTAAACCACTAAAAAGAGATAAATGACTAAAACAATGACTAAAATTTGCATATAAACGACCACCAATACAACATGAGAGATAAGTGACCAAAAAAATGACCAAAATATGCATATAAATGACCACTTTTGAGTTGGCGATTGCTAGTAGCAAATTAGCGGTCATTTATCATGTGACAAAAAATGTGGTCATAAATTAAATTTGGTCATATATTTGGTCATTAATTTGGTAATATATTTGGTCATTAATTGTCACAATTAATGACCAAATATACGACCACAAGATAAGCTATAAATGACCAAGCTAAATATGACCACATTTTTGGTCGCGTGATATATGGCCACTAATTTGCTACCAGTGGTCACCAACTCAAAAGTGGTCATTTATATGCGGATTTTGGTCATTTTTTTGGTCACTTATCTCTCATTTTGTACTAGTGAAGGTTGCATGTCTCATGTTCTAACCTTTGATACATCAACCATTTGTGTGAACTCATGATTGAAATCAAGTGTCTATTTCGAATTTATTGAACTCAAGTTTCTATTCCAAGTTGTCTAACTTGTTGCATGCATTGTCCTTGTGTCTAGACTCTAACTAAAAGATTCTATTCGAGTTTCTAGTTCAGTTGCAAGACGAGTTGTGAAGTTCAAATTTTGCATGTCAAGTTTCAACCGATGTTACAAGTGAGGTCTCTATTCAAGTCAAGTTATTTTAGTCAAGTCAAAAGGCAAGTATTGCATGCATAGCAATGAGTTGAAACCCGAGTTTCTTCTTTGGATCTATGCCTAGTATAATCAGAGCATCTGTTCATTGTTTTTTTACTATTGGAAAGGTAGCACAAGAGAGAAACAGTGCAGCTGACATTATTGCAGCAATTTGGACAACAGGGTATTACTTTTGCAGGTAGTACAATCAGGAAATATAAGGGTAGCTGCAACTTGTTGATCCTAGCTTCATTATGTTCTTATCTCATAAGAAAACAACCCAACAAGACCTCTCTTGACTCCATTTGACCTATTATGGATAAGCACTAATTTTGGTCCACCCATCCATTAATTTTGTATAACTCTACCATACATTTTCCTAGGGAAACCTCCCTTGTTGGAAAAGAGTTGACCGAAGTGAGTGATGGAGCGACTGTCGTGAAAGCAGATAGCCCCTTTTAATTCCTCCAAGGTTGCACTTGTGTTTTAGGTATTTACCACTTGAAGTGCAAGTTTGGGAGGTAACAATGTACTAACTATTTTATAGCCAAGATTCTATCTACTATATCAGCTCGTGCATCCTGATATATGAGATGTGAGGCACTAACAAAATTTGTTCTAGTGAGTAGCATTATGTTATTATAAATGCATGTAATAATTTCTCTAACCATACCTATCCATTCACATTTTGATGGTTATTGTTAACACTGGATAATGAAGTAATGACATTCTTATTTGAAAGCACTACTATCAGCTTGTTGGATAGCTGCAACTTAGCTATACAGAACATCGCACAAACTAAATGGTGCAAAACGCCACTACTCTTTTGGTCACTTGTGCACCTTTATTACAAGATCCGTGGTAAATTTCAGTGTTTATTTCATAGCTCTAGGGCCCCTTTCCAATTTCTTTCACTATCTTGACCATAAGTGCTTGGCTCTCTTATGCCTGAGGTGTTTACTCAAAGTTAGCAAACCTTACAAGATTCTTCTTGGCTTCACCCCATCAAGTCGATTACCTCCTCCTAGAATATTTTGGCTTTGAGAAGCCCTGAGAGATGCATAGACCCACCTAAGTTGGGCACAACTTGTACCTGTTGATGCCCCGAATATCGCAGCATCAAGAAGAAAGGGATTCTCCCTGGTAAACTATCCCAATTAGATTGTCCACCGTTTGGTGTGAGGAATCCGTCCGGTTATCGGTTCCGACTATCGTTAGATTTACTTTCTTTTACACCGGTTATGGCCCGATCCACTTTTCTTTTTGAAATTTTATTATTAAGATGATATGCAAGTGCCTAAGCTAATTTAATCTAAATGCAGAATTTGAAGCAAATCTGTGTCTAAAACTGAAATAAATCTAATCTATCCTTGCAAGGAGCAAAACTGTAAATATGAGTAATGTGCTGAAGAGAGCATCCAAAGATCAACAGATAGCCATTAAACCATAAAGATACCTCTTCAGCAGGAGATTAAAGATATAAAAGATAGCTTTTAATTCATAAGAAAGCATTCCATTACTCATGTGGAGAAAACATCATTTGCACAGAAAATAATGTAAGATCATCCAAAGCATAGAAATAATTCACAGCAACACAGAAAGATCTCATTGTAAAATATGAACACCACGAGAATAGTCCATCATGCGTCCAAAACCCATTCTCAGGCAAAAAAAATGTCCTCTTCAGGCTCTTATTAGGAAAATCCAACTTTCTTGGAGCAAGTGCAAAGTAGTTCGTACAGACTCAGAAAATTCTATTCCCCCTACCCTAAAAGCCTTATTCCCTCTCCTAACTTTCTACTTATAGCTTTCCAAAGAGCTCCTTGAGCTAACAAGTGCACCCTAGCTCTAGAAGCTTCTAATTCAGATTTTAGTGTGTAATTAACTATTTCCTAGATTCGTAGGACACCTATCAAATTAGACAAAAATGACAGCCAGCTGTCCTGTTATACAAAGGTAGAATTTCAGCTTCTCTGCTTAATTAAAACAAAATAAAAATGATTTGTCTATTCTACTGCGGCTTCTGTCGGCTGACTTGTAGACTCGCCTCCATCAACCGGCTCGCTTGTAGGTACTAGGCCCTCTACACTTTGAATGTATGACGTCCATTGGTTGATATCTTTTATGATCAGCTTGCTTTGAGAAGACGTTGATTCCTTGGACGCTATTTCATGCTTGAGTAGGTCTTCTTTGATTTGTACCTTTCCCTCTGCAACCCTTTTACCTATCACTTCCAATAGGTGAATATACACTATAGGCTAGCAAATGAAATGATGAAATTCGTCCTGAGTCAGGACTTCTATCCTTTTTATATATTCCAAGTCTTCGTCCAACTCATTCTGCAGATCAAACACTCGATCTTCTTCTTTTGGGAACTGATAGATGGAGTCAGGGATAATCAGATGAAATTCACTATGCGATTCCCTGAGCACAAAGTATAACTCACAACACTTGCGGACTGTCTTCTTGATTCCCGAACATAGCCTGCTACCGCAATTCTTGGCAAATTCCATGATTCCTATATCCAAAACCAATTCATCTCCTGTAGCGGCGCGAAGGTGTGAAGGGAGCTGGTATTTTCCCTTTTTCCATTCAGATTGTCGTTTCAATTCTTCCACATAGTTTGCAAATCTCTCTCGAGCTCTTAGGGCCATGGCATCGACTGATGTCATTTTCTTGATCATTTCCTTCACGCTCCAAATTTCTTCTGAGATTAGCATTAACAGCTGATGGATTTTAATCCACAGATCACATGCTTGTTTGTGAAATGTGGATAAATTCTGCTGGTCCTCCGCTGTCTCATTAAGTTGCTTCATCAGTTATTCTTTTTCTTGAATCAGCCTTTGAATTTGTTGAGCCTTACTTGCTTCTAGCTCTTCCAACTCCTCTATTCGAGCTTTCAGACTTTTCAATTCATCTTCAGAGACAGTCAATTGTACTTCTAAGGAGTTTTTTTAATTTTTAAGCTGGAGAACTCCCGCGTTTAGCACTAGATGTTCTCCTAGCAGGTCATTGTACTTTTCTTTCAACCTGTTTGCTTCTAGCACTTCTCTCTTTCTATCTTCTTTGATCTTCAGGCATTGTTCCCTATAATGCTTTATCTTATCTTTCAGAAAATCAATGTTGGCTTTAGTTACCTTGGCTGATGCTACGGTGCATTGGGCTTGGAATGTGGGGTCAGCATCAGTTCCTAAGACCAATGTGGTTTCTGTCACCCATAATTCACAATCATCCTCCTCTGTTTCCTTATTCTTTGTCATGCCCTGTATTTTATGTACCCTTCTATCAATAATGGCCCTCTTCCACTTATTAAAATACACAGTATCTAGATCTGCTACTTTGCTCTGCTTCCTGGGTTTATATGGGGTCAGCACTAAGCTCCCTGAATAGGAACTTTCTTCTTGAGTCCCCCCTGGGGTGTGTATTAATGGTGGGTCAATCTCCATATTCTTCGAAGTATATGGCTCCGGCTCGAGAGACTCCTATGTCTTCTCTTTATCCTTCTCTCCTGTTGATTCCTCTTGCTGGGTCTGTGATCCATCAACTCCTTGACCCAGGGGCCTTTGCTCTTCCTTATGCTGCTGTTTGGAAGCTTGCTCTTGGGATACCTAACTTCCTTTTTTCTCTGGATCCTGGTAGCCTCTTCTTGATGTTTCAACTAGGAGGCTTGCTCCTGTTGTTTCCTTGCATTCTCCTCTTGTTGAAGCTTGGCAACTAGCTCACCTTGAACTCTTACTTCTTCTTGGTCCTACTACTGCTTGAGAGCTTGCTCTTGGAGCACTCTGTCTCCCTCCAATTCTGATGGATCTCCCGATTGTGACGCTGATGCCTCTTGTTCCCTTTGGATCAAACCAACAGATTTTGGCTTTGGGCTTTGGGTAATTTTCTTCTGGAATATTTTCCCTAACTCAATCATGTTGCGGGAGCCCCTAGAGAATTCCTTGTCCATGTCCATATGATAGGTGTATTGAAAACAGACTCTGAGGTCTTGACAATGCCGATTTACCATACCGTTGGGGTCATGCCTTTTGAAAGGGACTGTGCCAAAATGGAAAACCTCTAATCCTTGGGCGTAGTTCTCCCCGCCTCTTGCTGACGGGAGGCTGTAAGCTCCAATAGTAAATGGCATGGGAGGATACATGCCCTTCCTTCGGTCTGTTAAGAACTTGCTTATCATGCCGATGCCGAAGAGATGTCTCACGGCTTCTTTGTTCACAACGAAATCAGTGACATAACGAGGGAGCATGAATGGGGGTTGAGATCCTCCATTCATCCTTATGTATGTGCCTTCCTGAGAGTGATAATAGTCCCCATATGCCCCAATGATAGGTATTGCGTTCTATGACATACAGTTTGGTTCTTCAGTGAAAATGAGCTGATATAAGGGCATGATGAATCTCTCGCAAATCATCTTGTAGTAATTCGTGTAATGACTTGCCCATGTGCACTGATAGGCCAAGAAGAGAGCTATCTCTTTGGGCTTCCATGAGCACCCCAAGTCTAGGAATGAATGCTTACTTAACAAACAATCCATTAAGTAGGAAGACATGAAAAAATCTGCCTTGTTTTGGGTGAGTCCTCCCTGAGCTGCTGTTAGTTGAGAAGTGAGGCTGTCTAAAATTATTTCAGCCCAGTTAAAAACAGTGCCACTCATAGCTATGTGAAAGATCACTGGCACCCATCTGATCTTGAAAACACTACCATATGGCATGTCGAAGAGACGACTCAACATTAGGACGATGAGTCTATAGGGAGTCTTTAGGAGGCTGCTTTCATATTCATTGTTGTTCCTCCTCCTTATCTTCCTATCATTGATTGTCATTTTCCTTGCAGTGTCCAGGGGGTCCATGGTATGCCTTGCTATCCAGTCATTGTCTAAATAAGCTCTGGGTGGTGGTAATTTGTAGGTAGTAACAACATGCTCGGGAGCGAAAGATGCCAAGTTCAACCCGTCTTTATTGTCTATGAGTCTGGTGTCAGTCTTGATGTAAGGAATCAGCCATCCAATGACTTGAGAACAAGGGAACAACTCGGGGCGAGTTGTTGCCTTATGCAAACCAGACATTCTGATGTTGGCATAGACCAAAGAGTCTTCTATAGAAGCTGTCTCACTATCTTGAGCCATGATAAATCTGTATAGATCTCCCCATTGAAACTCAGGAGCGGAGCTTCCAGGGGAAACACCAGTGGTAGATCGTGTGTCGGTAAACATTGTTTCCGGTGAAGTATCTAGCAATATTTCCACTTCAGAATCGGAGTCAACCTTTTGCGCGGCTTTCTTTCTAGCAAACCTCCTGAGCATGATAATCCTGTGGTGAGAAAGGAAATGTCAACCGGATTTTAGTTAGACCACCACTCTAAGCATGAGCAACATTCTATTGCAAAGCCAAAATGTACCACTTCTACAAAATAGAGGCTGCCTTAAACAATCACAAATATCTTTACTTCAAGTTTAAGATTAATCCAACAATGCCATTCATTTTACATCAAAGAGGAAACATCAGAGCAAGGAGCAAGGTCAATCTTTGATTCTGCGCCTTTCATTTTTTAGCGCGCAGGTATCCCCTTAAATGACACACACACTTGTGCAAGCTTGAGATGAATTCCGCACTAGCGCCTAAATAGAATTTTGCGCCACGCTCGGGATTTCGCGCGTGCCAAGATCAGTTATAAAATGTGCGCTGGGGTACAAGCGGGATTTTATGTGCGCCAGCGCCTAACATTATTCACGCGCTAAAGCCAACAATATTTTTGCGCTAACGCCCCAATGACATCTATGCACTATCCTAACCTTATTCATGCACTATCGCTAAACATTCTACGGTGCGCCAGTGTTTGAATGCTTCATGCGCCGACAGCCGATAGTGGAAAATGCGCAAAAGGTGGTCGAATCCCGCAGCTGTTTAGCTTTTATGAATTGGATTTCTGGGCTAGGTTATGAAGGCTCTGAGTGGGCACGATGGATGACTTAACACATTACCGAGGCAGCTTCGGTCGGGAGATGTGGATTTTATAGGACCTCAGCATGAATGAACAAAGCTTTTGGTTGAGCAGGGCACTTCGGTGTTCATAGTATGAACCTTCAACTGCAAGAATCAAGAAGGATTGGGATTTTCGTGCCGTAGACACTTGGCAGGGAGTTTTGCAAACAAAACCTCGAGATGCTGCAACTTCTACGAGTTCAAGCAGAAAAGACTTAGGGGCTGCTAAGGTATTTATGGGACGTTTCAAGGGTGTCAAAATGGGCGAAAACTTACTCGAAATGCTGAGGACAAGATGACGGGGCAGAGTTCATGCTCGCAGGAAGTAGTAATACTCTCCAGGTTTCGGTTCGCGCAGAGTGAGCTCGGATTCTCATTTCAAAACTAGGGATGGGGATACACATTTATGCCCTCAACAAAACATAAAAACACTTTGACGACTATGCAGAGCACTTCTTACGGTTTTAAACAAACATAGAAAAGGAGAGGGACATAGAGCCTACCTGGCAGTCTAGTAGGGTCCGTCAAGGGTGAACGTTCCGAGGTAGGAGGTGAACCTGCAGGTGCCCGACGAATACAAGAACTTGCTCTTCTCGAAAATGAGAAACTCCGACTGTTTGGCGAATGAAGAATGTGTCGAGAACCCCATCGCATACGTTTAAAAAGGGGTGGCATTTATGTCGCACATGACATTAGGTTGGCGAAATCAATTTCACAGGGCTCGAGGTTCTTTGTCATTAAAATGGCACATGGCTCTTATTAAAAGGCCCATCAACCCTGTCAGTGCACGAGGATTGATGAGATTTTTGCGCCACGCACCGAGTGAAGATTTTTGTTTTGCGCTAAGGTAGCGAGCGTGGATTCTTGGTGCAAGTTTAAAACATGATTCGCGCTTGAAGTGGCGATCCTGTCATTAAGAACACGCTCGAAAAACTGCGGCGGAACTTAGCTATGTCGAAAAGACCAAGCACAGTGATGCAAGAGGAGAGGATAAGCATGGCTTCCGTATTAATGGCGTCGATCCTATCATTAGAGTTTGCGCTCGAAAGAACATGCTAGCTTTAATTCTTACCACGAGGCGACCCGCAACTTCAAGGCGGGGAAGATAAGGATAACTCTTGCGCTTTCGACGGGCGAGGAAGTGTTATCTCCTGCACTTTTAGTAGTCAATCTATTCCAAAGATGCGCACCAGACAAAAGACTTGGGACTTGCCAAAATGGGGTGGCGGAGTTAGAGTCAAAGCTTGCGCCATAGTGGGAAACTTATGGTTAGAGCTGCGCCAAAGTGGCGGAGGATTTAATCTAAAGCTTGCGCTACAGTGGGGAAGATAAAAACAAAAACATGTGCTTAAAGGAAAAGGATGACTTTGACTTAGACAAAAATGAGAAGACTCTTTTGGAAACAGGTGATGAAACTCTGCCAGGTTAAAGAAAGATGGCCAGATGAAACAAAGAACTTGTTACAAAAATGCTAGAAGGAGGGGCCCCAATTACATTTTAAAATTTTCTTTGGGGGGGATGTTACAGCAACAACAATTGGCAAATCGCTAGTGAACACAGATCTCTGAAAACTATCTCGTTTAGCAGAAGAATTCTTTTAAAATTTGTCCACCTTATGTGCAGTAGTCGGCTTAAGCGTTCGAGACTCGGCAAAGGAAGAAGTCCCTTTGTCCATTGGACATTGGGAGAAGGGAGCTTTGATGAAGACATCCTTAAAACTTTCCAAGGGCCAAAATATGAGGTTCATTTTAGAAGATCCATCTTTTAGATGACCACTGCTATTGGACTCCACAGGATTTGCAACAACATCTCATAGACACTATTGCTCTTGTTCCTCATTCCCATGCCACTTGCATCCTTTTGGATGTTCATATATTTAACAGCTTTGTTGTTTGGGTCTTCCATAAATATTTTCTTCAAAATGCAATCTTTGATTTTGGCTCCTCCATCCATATTGTCCTTTTGTGTAAGTGAGAAATTTGATTGATTTATCAAGCCTCACGGATGGAGAGGAGCCTAGTTTGAGCTAAGTTCTTTGACAGCTTCCTTTGACTTGTACGCTTTGCTTTTATCTCAGCCATGCTTTGATTGAGGTGAGAATTTCTTGGAAAATAGACCCTTGATCATGAGCCTTTTGGCTTTTAAATTTGCAGCATGGAGTCATTTCAATACCATATGCCTTCGAGATGTGCTACATTTCCATGGGTCCAACCACAGTGATCTTCTTGAGATGTCTTTAAGTGTGAGGGTGGATGGTGCCCGAGGATAGTGGTAAAGATAATCATAGATCTCTGTTATTTAAATAAGGGTTAGTGTGACCAAAAGAACAGGATTTCTTCATTCTGGAGAACGATCAGCAAAGCCAAAAGGCATGGGTAAACTTTTCTTTCTAGGGTGCATTTCTGAATTGACGAGTAGCGTGATTTCTTGCGAGATCTATCTTCACGAGAGGCTCAATTGCAGGTGACTTAGGGAGACAAATATGTACAAAAGCTCACAGGCGATCTAGCTAAAACACACTAAAACAAAGACTAAAAACAAAATAAAAGAAAAGGTTTATTTATGTACAGAAAGCCTCAGTGAGACTACGCAAAGTATTGCTTCAAGGCTAGGCCATTGAGAGGAAGGGTTACTTCCTCTCCCTGGAGGTCTGTCAGCTTGTAAGTGGATGGGATGAGCTTTACAGAAATTTGGTAAGGGCCTATCCACAAGTGTTGGAATTTAGTGTGCATCCCTTTGCCTTCATGATTATGGTCCCATTTCAGGACTAAATCCCCTACTTCAAAACTTCTTTTACCAGATTTCCTTTTATCAAACCATCTCTTGACTATATCTTGGTGATGATGGAATTGGTCTTTAGCTTTCTGACGCGCTTCTTCAAGTTGAAGCAAACTATTGATCCTAGATTGCAGGACTTGACTACTGGACCCCCGAGAGGCTTGGGACAACTGTAAGGATGGAAACAAGATATTGGGAGGTAAAATAGATTCTTTGCCATAAACGAGGGTGTAAGGGAAAACCCCTAATGTGTTCTTTGGAGTCACCCAATATTCCCATAAGGCGTTTGGGAGAGCTGCATGCCAACTTCACTGGTTTTCTATCACAGTCTTTTTAAGAATTCAGATGATATTTTTGTTTGAAGATTCAACTAATCCATTTCCTTGAGGGTAATAATTGGCTGAATAATGCAATTTAATTCTCCATTCATAAACAAATTCATTTATTTTAAAAGACCAGAAATAGGTGGCATTATCAAATACCAGGGAAATTGGAACCCCAAACCTGGTTATGATGTTCTCTTTCAAGAAAGTGATGACTGCATCTTTGTTGATCTTGCGCAATGGGATAGCCTCCATCCATCTCGTGAAGTAGTCGGTAGCCGTTAGGATGTATCGATGTTGTAAAGAAGAATGTGGGTTTATCTCTCCAATAACATATATGCCCCATTGTTCAAAAGGTTCTGAGATACTAACCGGCTGCAAAAGTCATGCTACCTTAGGCAATTTCCCGGCACTTCTTTGGCAAATATCACAGTTCCGAGCATAAGCATGAGCATCTCGAAATAAGGTGGGCCAATAATATCCAGCTCTGAGTATCTTGTGAGCCATTGTCTCTCCTGGATAATGTCCACCAGCGGGGCCATCATGCAATTCTTTGACAACCTTACTTGCATCTTCCTTTTCTAGACATCTAAGAAAAATTCCATCGTAATTTTTTTCTGAAAAGTATACCATCAATAATTTGATAAGTTGTTGATTTCAAACGGAGTGCCCTTTTTTGCTTAGAACTCAAGTGCTCTGGTAGATATCCTTGCTGCAAATAATGTACTAGATCTCTATACCACAATTCAGGAGCTGTGAAAATGGGACATACCTCAACTGAATTCAGCTCGGCTTCATTCTTCCAATACTGCTCTTCATCAACTGGATGTTTTGTAAGTAATTTGCATAGGCCTTGACCTTTGATGATGGTGGCTGGTTTAAATTCTAAATCATATTCTTGAAGAGCTATAACCCAGTTCCCCCTTCTTTATCCCAACTCCTTTTGCACGAAAAGGGATCTAACAGCCGGATGGGGAACTATAACTTTAGTTATGTTCTTAAGAATATATGGTATGAACTATTTGACTGCTTTGAAGACAGCATACGCATGTTTATCGACCACTGGATAGTTCAGTTCAGCACCTTGCAGACCAGTGCTCATGAACGAGAATGGGTATTCATCTCCTAATTCTACCTTTTGCGTGAGCACAGCCGCGAGAGAGTCATCTGAAGCAAAAGTATATAAGATAAAATCTTTTTCAAAATCTGGGCTTCTTAAGGAAGGAGCTTTATCTATGGCTTCCTTAATGTCTCGGAATGCATCCTTTTCCAGGTCTGTCCACTTGAACTGTATGCTTTGCTTGACCATTTGCTGCAAAGGCCTAACAATTTGACCGAAATCGGGAACAAATCTCTGGACAAAATTGATAGTGCCCATAAATGAATGCATGGATTTCTTATTATGAGGCATGGGAATTTCATTGATAGCCTGTACTCTCTCTTGATCTATTGAAACTCCCTTTTCGAAATGATATGACCCAGCAATTTACCTTCAGTAACAGCGAACACACTCTTCTTGGGGTTTAAAGAGATACCATATTTCTGGCAACGATAAAAAATATGCTTCAAATGAACAACGTGGTCTTTTCTTTTCTTTGAAAAGACTGTTACATCATCTAGATAGACAACAACACAGTGACCTCCCAATCCTCAGAAGGTGATGTCCATTACTCGCTGAAACATAGCTCCTGCATTTATTAGGCCAAAGGGCATCCTTCGGTATGCGAACGTTCCCCACTTAGTGCGAAAATCAGTCTTGAGATGGTCTTCTTCAGCTACTAACACTTGATTGTAACCAGAGAATCCATCAAGAAGGGAGAATAATTCAGATCCTGACACCATCTGGAGAATTTGTTCCAATGAAGGGACCAGATAGTTGTCTTTATCTGAAGCTCTATTTAAATTCCTGAAGTCAACACATAGTCTTATCTCTCCTGACTTCTTTCTCACGGGAACTAAGTTAGCAACCCACTCAGAATGCCGGACCTTAAAGATTATTTTAGCATCCAATAGCTTCTTCAATTCTTTTTGAATAAGAGGTTCAAGAGTAGGATGCATCCTTCTTAATTGCTGCTGAAATGGCTTGACATCTGCTTTCATTGGTATGACATGCTGAATAATGCGGATGTCGTATGTTTTCAGATCTTCATAAGTCCATGCAAAAACATCTTTCTATTGTCGAAACAGTTTGATGAACTTATCTCTTTCTCCCAGTGAGCAACATTTGCCAAGGTTAACAAATTTTGGTTCAGCCTCGGTGCCCAAATTAACTAATTCATGCTGCATTGATGAGCTATTGGTCTTGGTATTTGCTGGCCTTTTGAACTTGTTCTGAAGGTCAAACAGCATTTCAAGTGACCTCGCCCATTTGGGGATGAAATTTCCCTTAGTTGTATCTTTCTTTTGTAAATCAGAATCGTGTGCTTTTTCATCTATCACAGCTTCTTGGAATATGTCTTCGTTTGTTAGAAAACTGATAATCTGATCGTCATCATCGAAGACTCTGAAGTTTGTGATATTGTTAGGGACAGAAGGCCTAAAAATCAATTCAATTGAGCACTTGTTATTAGTCGGCACCAATCTGGAAGCAGATGTTGCTAATAAATCAGCAGCAGCATTCTGCATTCTAGGAACAGATTTTATATTGAAAGCATCAAAATGCGTAATTGAATCCCATACCTCAGCTTGGTACCCTTTCAAATGAGGTGAGAAACAGTGAATGGTATCTCTTACCTGTCTCACAACTATTTCTGAGTCGCCAAAAACTTTCAGGTACTTGACATTTAAACCGATGGCTTTCTTTAATCCGTGGACCAAAGCTTCATATTCAGCAGTATTGTTAGTACAATCAAATTCTAACCTACAGGACAGAAAATACGTATTTCTTTCCGGATCCATCAGAACACAACCGGCCCCGAATCCTTCCAAAGTTTTAGAACCATCAAAGTATAATGTCCAAAATAGATCTTTTGATTCAACTAAGTTAGTATCTTTATGATCTAAGTCAGTGACTAAACTAACTATATTACAGTCAATATCATCAGTCCGAGAAAAATGAAGGAGATCGGACTGTTCATCTGATTCATGGCTAATAGTTTCAGACTGATAATTACTTGGATCCATTTCTAAGAAATAATTTCCCAAAACTGAGGATGAGAAGGCTACAGCCTCATTCTTTCCTTCTAGTTAAGTTACATTTTGTTTCATGTGCGTTTCTCTCAGAACCTTGATCTGATTCTACCTGTTTTGATATGGCAACCACAAATGGGACCAATCAGTAGCAAAGTAACCGTTCAACTTTGTGGACCAGACTCTACTTAGGATCAAACCGTAGGCTTCAGGAATATCAACTACCATTATGTCAATGAACTGACAAACTCTAGAATCTGCTGACAACCTAATGAGGACATCTTTCATTTCCCCAATAACTTTGACAGCAATCCTATCTAACTGAATAATTTGGGCAGGAGATGGAATTGGATGACCATTAATTTTCTTACAAATAGACAGTGGCATAACCTTCGAAGATGCTCCGGAATCTACCAGACAATTATGCACATTGTGATTGAAGATTTCAAAAGTTAAAAGGAAAGGCAATGTCTGAGATTTGCATTTCCCGTCGATACTGGCCTCATTAATTTCAGGGTCTTCTTGAGCATCTGTCAACGGAGTACTGGGCTGGGATTGAAAAGCCTGCAACAATTTGTCTTGTTGTTGGGGCAAACTGCACATATCATATATTGAAACATTTGCCTTCGCTTTCTTAATATCTTCAATAATTTCATATCCCATATCACATTCTTTTGCAATTCTAGTTTGATGATCTGTCTTATTCAAATTGACCTTTGGTTGTTGAACTGTTGTTTCAATGTTTGGTTTCCTGGCCGCTGTTGGTTAGCTTTAGGTTGTGGTGGAATGACTGTTATATGTCTTCTATGTAATTCTTTTGAAGCTTTTGGTTTGAGAATAGTCGAGCTTGGAAATGGATCTACAATGGGGCCTTTACTACGAGTGCTAATGTTTACAGTAGAGACTGGGTTTTCCACGAGATCATCTTCTACCAATTCAGTTAAAGGTACCCAATCCCATAGCACCATGGTGGTGTCTGGAGATGGTTCCTCTATCTCAGGGCTTGATTCTTCTGGAGGATCGTCTTGATCTGGAATTTGTGAATCCAGCATTTGGTTCATGACTAAACTCATAGAGTTGATCCATTGTGGGCAGCTTTTTTCCGAGTGTGGCTCTTGATGAAAGGTGCAGAAATGTTCCATCCCTACTTCATTTAGATTTAAAACAGGGGAAGTGTTCATAGGTGAATGAGGTTGACCATTGTCTTCTCTCTTCTTGTAGAATGGTTTGAAAGGCTTCCTAGATGTACTAGCTGCTTTATCTTTCTCGAGATCTACAATTTTATTAGACAATTTCTGCATCATCTTAACTACGTTTTCCATGTCTGTTGATGGCTCTTCTTTATTCCTGGTGAGCAATAAAGTTTTTTTACTAGCTATTGGTTTTGTCTCTGCATCTAAGGCATGCTTGGCAATGTTGTCTGCTTCTTCTTCCACCTTTCTAGCTTCTTCAAAATTTTCTATCAGGTGGTTTTCTTAGATATTTTGATGAACATTGCTATAGGCCCTTCAAGAGCTGTTGTATAATATTCAACTAGAGATTCTTCTACTGGTTTAGTTGCTTCGCTGAAATTATTTAGGAGCATAGTGAACCTCTGTTTGAAGTCTTGAACCTTTTCTTTCTTTTCCATTCTCATGGATAATAACTCTTTCATGAGTGCAGCTACAGTCTTTTGATTTCCATACTTCTTTAAGAAACATTTTTCAAATTCTTATACCCCAATTGGAAATTGAGCTAGCTTGTAAACTAAAATATCAGGAAGAAAATTTTGGTTCAAATGTGTATGGGAAAAGGCTACAAACTACATCTTCATGCTGTACATTTAAAATATTCAAAGCTAAATAAAAACTCTTGAGATGGTCTTCAGCAAAAATGGCTTTTCCTGGGTCGAATTTAAGCAAGACTTTCTCTGGATTTTTAGGCAGATTGTGGAATGGCCCAGCTAGATTTAATGCTCCCCTTGCTCTCCAAGTAGGTATAGCCATGTTTCTATCTAGAGAATCAGGTGGAGAATTTCATGGTGAATTAAGTGGAGAGTCCTTTGGAGAAACAAGTTCTCCAAGATTTTCTGGATCTTCAAAATTTTCTGCGTTTTCAAGATTGATCTCTCTCAGGGGTTCAACAATTTCTTCCAAAGTTAAATTTACGAGTTCTTCAAAATTCTACACAAGAATCGAATCACAGGTGTACTGTCTCTCCTTTTTGGGAGTACTTTTCCTAGGGAGAAAATTTACAGCGTTTAAACCACCTAATTGCCTAACATAACATCGTGTATGTCTCCTTAAATCTTCTATTTCTGCAAAAGGTACAGCATACAAGACTTCCTGTTGTTCAGAATCAGAGATGGATTTTTCTTGATTTCTTACTTCAAGGTTTGGGTTGTCTGAAATTCCTTTTTTAAGCGGGTTTTCGGTAACATTTTTGACAATGGGAGATTTTCCTTTATCAACCATGCACTTCAGGCCCTCCTTCTAGCACCAAAAACTGTTGATGCCCCGAATATCGCAGCATCAAGCAAAAAGGGATTCTCGCTGATAAACTATCCCAATTAGATTGTCCACCGTTTGATGTGAGGAATCCGTCCGGTTATCAGTTACGGCTACCGTTAGATTTACTTTCCTTTACACCGGTAATGGCCCGATCCAACATTCTTTTTGAAATTTTATTATTAAGATGATATGCAAGTGCCTAAGCTAATTTAATCTAAATGCAGAATTTGAAGCAAATCTGTGTCTAAAACTGAAATAAATCTAATTTATCCTTGCAAGGAGCAAAACTGTAAATATGAGTAATGTGCTGAAGAGAGCATCCAAATATCAATAGATAGCCATTAAACCATAAAGATACCTCTACAGCAGGAGATTAAAGATATAAAAGATAGCTTGTAATTCATAAGAAAGAATTCCATTACTCATGTGGAGAAAACATCATTTGCACAGAAAATAATGTAAGATCATCCAAAGCGTAGAAATAATTCACAGTAGCATAGAAAGATCTCACTATAAAATATGAACACCACAGGAATAGTCCAACATGCATCCAAAACCCATTCTCAGGCAAAAAAAATGTCCTCTTCAGGCTCTTATTAGGAAAATCCAACTTTCTTGGAGCAAGTGCAAAGTAGTTCGTACAGACTCAGAAAATTCTATTCCCCCTGCCCTAAAAGACTTATTCCCTCTCCTAACTTTCTACTTATAGCTTTCCAAAGAGCTCCTTGAGCTGACAAGTGCACCCTAGCTCTAGAAGCTTCTAATTCAGATTTTAGTGTGTAATTATCTATTTCCCAGATTCGTGGGACACCTATCAAATGAGACAAAAATGACAGTCAGCTGTCCTGTTATACAAAGGTAGAATTTCAGCTTCTCTGCTTAATTAAAACAAAATAAAAATGATTTTTCTATTTTGCTGGGGCTTCTGTCGGCTGACTTGTAGACTCGCCTCCATCAACCGGCTCGCTTGCAGGTACTAGGCCCTCTGCACTTTGAATGTATGGCATCCATTGGTTGATATCTTTTATGATCAGCTTGCTTTGAGAAGACGTTAATGCCTTGGATGCTATTTCATGCTTGAGTAGGTCTTCTTTGATTTGTACCTTTCCCTATGCATCCCTTTTAGCTATCGCTTCCAATAGGTGAATATACACTACAGGCTGGTAAATGAACTGCTGAAATTCATCCTGAGTCAAGAATTCTATCTTTTTTATATATGCCAAGTCTTCGTCCAGCTCGTTCTGCAGATCAAACACTCGATCTTCTTCTTTTGGGAACTGATAGATGGAGTCAGGGATAATCAGATGACATTCACTATGCGATTCCATGAGCGCGGAGTATAACTCACAACACTTGTGGACTGTCTTCTTGATTCCCGAACTTAGCCTGCTGCCGCAATTCTTGGCAAATTCCAGGATTCCTATATCCAAAACCAATTCATCTCATGTAGCGGCGCGAAGGTGTGAAGGGAGCTGGGATTTTCCCTTTTTCCATTCAGATTGTCGTTAAAATTATTCCACATAGTTCGCAAACCTGTCTCGAGCTCTTAGGGCCATGGCATTGATTGATGTCATTTTCTTGATCATTTCCTTCACGCTCCAAATTTATTCCGAGATTGGTATTAACAGCTGATGGATTTTAATCCATAGATCACATGCTTGTTTGTGAAATGTGGATAAATTCTGCTGGTCCTTCGCTGTCTCATTAAGCTACTTCATCAGTTGTTCTTTTTCTTGAATCTGCCTTTGAATTTGTTGAGCCTTACTTGCTTCTAGCTCTTCCAACTCCTCTATCCGAGCTTTCAGATTTTTCAATTCATCTTCAGAGACAGTCAATTGTACTTCTAAGGAGTTTTTTTCATTTTCAAGCTGGAGAACTCTCGAGTTTAGCACTAGATGTTCTCCTATCAGGTCATTGTACTTTTCTTTCAACCTATTTGCTTCTAGCACTTCTCTCTTTCTATCTTCTTTGATCTTCAGGCATTGTTCCCTATAATGCTTTACCTTATCTTTCAGAAAATCAATGTTGGCTTTAGTTGCCTTGGCTGATGCTACGGTGCATTGGGCTTGGAATGTGGGGTCGGCATTAGTTCCTGAGACCAATGTGGTTTCTTTCACCCATAATTCACAATCATCCTCATCCGTTTCCTTATTCTTTGTCATGCCCTATATTTTATGTACCCTTCTATCAATAATGTCCCTCTTCCGCTTATTAAAATACACAGTATCTAGATCTGCTACTTTTCTCTGCTTCCTGGGGTTATATGGGGTTAGCGCTAAGCTCCCTGAATAGCGACTTTCTTCTTGAGTCCCCCCTGGGTTGTGTATTAATTGTGGGTCAATCTCCATATTCTTCGGAGTAGATGGCTCCAGCTCGATTCCTCTATCTGCTCTTTACCCTTCTCTCCTGTTGATTCCTCTTGTTGGGTCTGTGATCCATCAGCTCCTTGACCCAGGGGCCTTTGCTCTTCCTTATGTTGTTGTTTGGAAGCCTGCTCTTGGGATACCTGATCTTCCTTTTCTTTCTGGATCCTGGAAGCCTCTTCCTGATGTTTCAACTGGGAGGATTGCTCCTATTGTTTCCTTGCATTCTCCTCTTGTTGAAGCTTGGCAGCTAGCTCACCTTGAACTCTTGCTTCTTCTTGGTCCTGCTGCTGCTTGAGAGCTTGCTCTTGGAGCACTCTGTCTCGCTCCAATTCTGATGGATCTCCTGATTGTGAGGTTGATGCCTCTTGTTCCCTTTGGATTAGACCAACAAGTTTTGGCTTTGGGCTTTGGGTACTTTTCTTTTGGAATATTTTCCCCAACTCAGTCATGTTGTGGGCGCCCCTGGAGAATTCCTCGTCCATGTCCATAATGATGGGTGTATTCAAAAGAGACTCTAAGGTCTTGACAATGCTAACTTACCATACCGTTGGGGTCATGCCTTTTGAAAGGGACTGTGCCAAAATGGCAAAACCTCCAGGCCTTGGGTGTAGTTCTCCCCGCCTCTTGCTGAAGGGAGGTTGTAAGCTCCAATAGTAAATGGCATGGGAGGATACATGCCCTTCCTTCGGTCTATTAAGAAATTTCTTATCGTGCCGATGCCGAAGAGCTGTCTCACGGCTTCTTTGTGCACAACGAAATCAGTGACATAACGAGGGAGCATGAATGGCGGTTGAGATCCTCCATTCATCCTTATGTATGTGCCTTCCTGAGAGTGATAATAGTCCCCATATTCCCTAATGATAGGTATTGCATTCTCTGACATATAGTTCAGTTCTTCAATGAAAATGAGCTTATATAAGGGCATGATGAATCTCTCGCAAATCATCTTGTAGTGATTCGTGTAATGACTTTCCCATGTGCACTGATAGACCAAGAAGAGAGCTGTCTCTTTGGGCTTCCATGAGCACCCCAAGTCTAGGAATGAATGCTTACTTAACAAACAATCCATTAAGTAGGAAGACATGAAAAATCTTCCTTGTTTTGGGTGAGTCCTCCCTCAGCCGCTGTTAGTTGAGAAGCGAGGCTGTCTGAAATTATTTCAGCCCAGTTAAAAATAGTGCCACTCATAGCTACGTGAAAGATCACTGGCACCCATCCGATCTTGAAAACGCGACCATCTGGCATGCCGAAGAGACGGCTCAACATTAGGACGATGAGTCTATAGGGAGTCTTCGCGAAGATGCTTTCATATTCATTGTTGTTCCTCCTCCTTATCTACCTATCATTGATTGTCATTTTCCTTGCAGTGTCTAGCGGGTCCATGGTATGCCTTGCTATCCAGTCATTGTCTAAACAAGCTCTGGGTGGTGGCAATTTGTAGGCAGTAGCAACTTGCTCAGGAGCGAAAGATGCCATGTTCAACCCGTCTTTATTGTCTATGAGGCTGGTGTCAGTCTTGATGTAAGGAATAAGTCATCCAATGAATTCAGAACAAGGGAACAACTCAGGGCGAGTTGTTTCCTTATGCAAACCAGACCTTCTGATGTTGGCATAGACCAAAGCGTCTTCTATAGAAGCTGTCTCACTATCTTGAGCCATGATAAATTTGTATAGATCTCCCCACTGAAACTCAGGAGCATAGCTTCGAGGGGAAACACCAGTGGTAGATCGTGTGTCGGTAAACATTATTATCGGTGAAGTATCTAGCAAGATTTCAACTTCAAAATCGGAGTCAACCTTTTGCGCGGATTTCTTTCTAGTAGACCTCCTAAGCATGATAATCCTGTGGTGAGCAAGGCAATGTCAACCAGATTTTAGTTAGACCGCCACTCTAAGCATTAGCAACATTCTATTGCAAAGCCAAAATGTACCACTTCTACAAAATAGAGGCTGCCTTAAACAGTCACAATTATCTTTACTTCAAGTTTGAGATTAAACCAACAATGCCATTCATTTTACATCAAAGAGGAAACATCAGAGCAACAAGCAAGGTCAATCTTTGATTCTGTGCCTTTCATTTTTTAGCACGCAGGTATCCCCTTAAATGACACACACACTTGCGCGAGCTTGAGAAGAATTCCACGCTGGCGCCTAAATAGAATTTTGCACCGCGCTCGGGATTTTGCGCGCGCTAAGATCAGTTAGAAAATGTGCGCTGGGGTACAAGCGCGATTTTATGCACGCAGGCGCCTAACATTATTCACGCGCTAAAGCCAACAATATTTCTGCGCTAACGCCCCAATGACATCTATGCTCTATCCTAACCTTATTCATGCGCTATCGCTAAACATTCTGCGGTGCGCCAGTGTTTGAATGTTTCATTTGCAGACAGCCAATAGAGGAAAATGCGCAAAAGGTGGTCGAATCCCACAACTATTTAGCTTTTATGAATTGGATTTCCAGGCTAGGTTATGAAGGCTCTGAGTGGGCACGATGGGTGACTTAGCACATCACCGAGGCAGCTTTGGTAGGGAGATGTTGATTTTATACGACCTCGGCATGAATGAACAAAGCTTTTGGTTGAGCAGGGAGCTTCGATGTTCATAGTATGAACCTTCAGCTGCAAGAATCAAGAAGGGTTGGGATTTTCATGCCGTAGACGCTTAGCAAGGAGTTTTGCAAACAAAACCTCAAGATGCTGCGGCTTCTACGAGTTCAAGCAGAAAAGACTCAGCGGCTGCTAAGGTATTGCTGGGATGTTTCAGGGGTGTCAAAACGGGTGAAAACTTACTCGAAATGCTGAGGACAAGATGACAGGGCATAGTTTGTGCTCGCAAGTGGTAGTAATACTCTCCGAGTTTCGGCTCGCACAGAGTGAGCTTGGATTCTCATTTCGAAACCAGGGATGGGGATACACTTTTATGCCCTCAAAAAAACATAAAAACACTTTGACGACTATGCAGAGCACTTCTTACGGTTTTAAACAAACATAGAAAAGGAGAGGGACACAGAGCCTACCTGTTAGTCTAGCAAGGTCCGTCAAGGGTGAACGTTCCGAGGCAAGAGGTGAACCTACAGGCACCCGACGAATAGAAGAACTTGCTCTTCTCGAAAATGAGAAACTCCGGCTATTTGGAGAATGAAGAATGTGTCGAGAACCCCGTCGCATACGCTTAAAAAGGGGTGGCATTTATGTTGCAAACGATGTTAGGTTGGCGAAATCAATTTCACGGGGCTCGAGGTTCTTTGTCATTAAAACGGCACATGGCTCTTATTAAAAGGCCCATCAACTCTGCCAATGCATGAGGATCGATGAGATTTTCGCGCCACGCACCGAGTGAAGATTTTTGTTTTGCGCTAAGGTGGCAAGCGCGGATTCTTGGCGTAGGTTTAAAACATGATTCACGCTTCAAGCGGCGATCCTGTTATTAAGAATGCGCTCAGAAAACTGCGGTGGAACTTAGCTATGCCGAAAAGACCAAGAGTGGCGCTGCAAGCGGAGAGGATAAGCATGGCTTCCGCACTAATGGCGCTGATCCTATCATCATATTTTGCGCTCAGAAGAACACGCTAGCTTTAATTCTTACCACGAGGCGACCCGCGGCTTCAAGGCGGGGAAGATAAGGATAACTCTTGTGCTTTCGGCGGGAAAGGAAGTGTTATCTCCTGCGCTTTCAGCGGTCAATCTATTCCAAAGATGCGCACTAGACAAAAGACTTGGGACTTGCCAAAATGGGGTGGCGGAGTTAGAGTCAAAGCTTGCGCCATAGCGGGAAACTTATGGTTAGAGTTGCGCCAAAGCAGCAGAGTATTTAATCTAAAGTTTGCGCTACAGCAGGGAAGATAAAAACAAAAACCTGCGCTTAAAGGAAAAGGATGACTTTTCCTTAGACAAAAATGAGAAGACTCTTTTGGAAACAGGTGATGAAACTCTGTCAGGTTAAAGAAAGATGGCAGGATGAAACAAAGAACTTGTTACAAAAGCACTAGAAAGAGGGGCCCCAATTACATTTTAAAATTTTCTTTGGGGGGGATGTTGCAACAACAACATTACCAAATCAATGAGATTATGTATAACATCATGTTCAAGAGGTGGATAACCCATACCACAAGGAAACATAGGGGTGCCCAGTTTCAGCGCAAGCCGACTTGATTGTCTGGTGTTTTTTTTAAGTCTCTATTTTCTAGTGGAAAATTGAGTTTAATGGTGAATGAAAAACTGTCATGGGTTTGATGCTGAATGTGTGATGTCCACCTTTCATATTGCTTGAGGGCATGTCAACTTATACAATACACATGTTGCTGCAAATGATTTTGGGAATCCAATCTCACCATTAGCAGACACTGCAACAGTGGTTGGTAAAATTAACTTTTAATGTGGTTCATTTTCCAATCTCACCATTTCAAAGGCCATGCTGATTCCCTAAATGGGAATCTCAAGCCAAAAAAAAGGATTTGTCATAGTGACGGGGTCATTGAAGGGGAGTATAAATGTTAATAACCAATGTTTTTATGTTGATGTAAATTGTGGTCTTTCTTTATTCTAATGTCTCAAACCCTACGCCTCAAAACCCTCAATTCAGAAAGAGTTTCTACCTCAATTCGAGTTCAAAATGTCAGCTTTAAATCCGTACAAAGCATATACATTAACCAAACAAAAAACAAGGAAAAATAACCATTTAGAGCAAATGACAATTGTCAAAAAAACATATGGAACAACGAAATGCCATACAAAATATGGATATGTTGCAAGATACATACATGAGGAGAAAGAACGCTACTGTCAATAATTAACAATGGCACTTGCAAATGATGCGCAAGGGCCTTCACTAGTGTCTCTCGATATAGCTTTGTTCCTGCAAGGAAGAGTTGAAAATTTTTGTTTGTTTTACCACTTTCCTAAAACCAGCATTCAGACAGAGGAAAAAATATTATTAAAATAATGACGATGCCAGAAGCAGACCTGGTATGCTCTGTAATAGGATCCTGCCACTTGAAGAACTCAAATGTGAACCATAATGAGCAACAAATTCATGACATTTCAAGTGGTTCATTGCACATTTGATTAAAGTATCGTTATTATGTTCTCTGCAAAAAGAAAAAAATCATTAATATCATATTTACAAACAATATAAAACACACTTGAAACTGGGGTTCTTTTCCATGATAGAAATAAGGATTTTTTGATAGCTTCAGTGGGTATATACTATATTTTGATCACTTTGTCATATATCAAGTCCTTCATCCACATCATTACCTTCATATAAGAGTTCATCACTGTTGTAACTTAACAAAGAGCTTGAAGATGCCCTGATTCTCCTAGACTGATTGTCTGGTGTTTGGTTTTGCTCGTTCTTTTCTTCGATTTTCTCTGCAAGAATTTGACTTTCCCCCTATTCAACGTTTCTTCTCTTCTCCCTTCTCTCCTTTGATTCATATCGGATCATCAAATTTGTATGGTCCTCAAAAGTCCTGCAGTGTGCAACAATAACATTAACATTGGATATCATTCTCAAAAGTCTTATTTAAAGGAATACTTGACCTCATAATTTTTTTAACTGTGGTTTTGAAACTTGCACAATATAATTCAAATCCAATCTGCCACAATATAATATGTAGAGGAATTTTAGGATTCAACAAACCACATGGAACTCAACTTTGAGCCCAACTGCATTGGTTAAAATCTAGAGATAGACTAGCCAAGGTGTTTTTCAAAGCTTTGGCTACTAAACATGTACATCAAAGGATAGTGGATAGCGGTTGTGAGATGAGTGGGAGGTCTCATCATGAAAATAAGAGATTGAAGAGGAAACTGTAGCTCATTATAGGATTGTCTTCCAATCTCAAGCTTAGATTGATGAGAGGAAGGTGTCCATGTAGATGTGCCTAGATGTTGTACCTCAATAGTTGTCCCTTAAACATGAGAAGTTGTGTAATTAAGAGTTGAGTCTAGGTGAGATGACAAGGGAGAAAAAATCAATAAAGGTATGACTAGATTTGTTCCTAAGAATGGTGGTCGTGAATTGAAAACAAGTTACAGGGCTATCACCTTGCTTAATGGCTCTTCCAAGATCATTGCCAAAGCTATGGCGATGCAAATTAAGTGTTAATTTTTTAGAATTTACTTCAATCTGATCTCGGATCTTTAACTGAGAGAACAACATGTACAACATATCAATCATGGACATAATAATGCAAGCACACAAGAGACAATAGACACACAGAGTTTCACTGGGGAAAACCATAAAGGTGAAAAACCCCACAACTTCCTCAGATATAGATAGAGCAATGATACAACCCAAGCATAAGAGATATACTCGTAGCAACAGCTTCTCCTCCTCCACTAGTGCGCCACTCTCCAATGAGTGTGTGAGTGAATAATAGAATGATCAAATAGAGTGCCTCCCGCACTCTATTTATACTTGACTTGACTTGCCTAATAACCTTTACTAGGTCGGCCTTAACTTAACCACATAACATAATGATGATAGGGACGACCCCCAATAGGGTGGTCTAATAACCCTTTTACCCACATGACTCATACAGGGCCGACCCCATCAAGGTGGTCTAATAACCCATCAAGTATAAGTTACGACACTTACAATATAAATGACGACACTTCCGTATAGAGGAATAATAACATCTCTATAGGAATACAAACACTTTCGTATAGAGGAATAATAACATCTCTATAGGAATACAATATACATAGGTGAAATACAATCCGAAGTTACAATTACATCAACATTAAGCACATCCTCGTAGTGATCATAAGGCCAGAGAAAACTAGGTTCATTTGTTGTTGTTTCATCCTTGACAATGTGATTGCTCTGTAAGAACGAATGGACTGGACTAGATGCTTGGGGCTTGATGCACTATTCACCAAGCTTGATTTTGACAAGGCAAATGATAGAGTGGAGTGGCCCTTTGTGTCGGCTATGATTAAGGGCTTGGTATTTGGCCAACATTTCAAAACTCTTATTAAGACCCTTTTCTTAAAGACTTTGGTTTGTTTATCCATAAATCAAGCCAAGTTTGAAGAAATTGCGCTTTTTAAATCAATAAGGCAAGGATGTCCTATAGCCCCAACTATGTGTGTTATGTACTAGTCTTAATGCATGCATTGAAGTTTACAGTTATGTTTTGTTATATATTTAATGTGGAAAATATTTATCTTTAATGTTTTTCAAATAGTGGAGATGGGTCTTGGGTCCTCACAATTGGTCTCCCACAACACCGTAGCTATAAGCATAGGGATTATATTATGTCTCCTTTTTTGTTAACTTGTTCTAGATTTGAAGAATCACAAAAGGTGTTTTGGGTTGTCTGGCATACTATTCAATCTCTGCTCGAACAAAAGTTTAGATGGCATACATGTATATGATAATTGATCCATGCAAGCAAAAGCATCTAGACTCTTTCTATCATTATCCAAATTTGTAATCCCTACAATTTAATGGGATAGAAAATATTATCAAACAAAAATAATTCAGGGTGGATGTTTTGGAATTTAGTCAGAAATACTCTCTTTAGAAATGAAAAGGAACCTATTGTCCTATAGAGTCAAAATGAGGTCATAGACTCCTATATAATTTGGGCCAAAAAATTATAGATGAGATGTCCTCTGCTAATTGACATAGGAAAGCGAAGAATTGTCATAATGTGTCTTTGCAAGCCCTGTTGAATGGCATGAGATTAGTTCTCTTAAGTTTCATCGACAATAAAAAAAAATCTCAACATAACAAACAAAAATACTATCTATGTAGCCTCTCCAAGGTGAAGCAAAAAGAACAAGAATAGAATAACATGATGTGTAATAGAAGAGTTCATATTAATCCACCATATATGATGCATTCATACCCTATAGATTCTCCCTTGGTACTTCCTGTTCAAAATATACACAAGTCTGAGAATAGAAAAAATCTCCATTAAACAAAGATCACATGATTGTTGATGATGCCACATAACCTCCAAATACCCCTTCAACTATATGATGTCCACAACAAACACTCAACCTCGAAAACTTCATTAAACCTTTCTAAAGTGGTTAGGATCCACTTTGAGCTCGAAAATAAATATTAAATAATAATTACCCTTTACGGTGTTCAAACCACATTTACAATATTGAAATAATGAAAGGATTTTCAAAGGGATGCCCTCCACATGATCCACTTTGAGCTCTCAATAAATATTAAATAATAATTATCCTTTACAAAAGGTGTTCCGTATGAGTAGACTGCATACAAGAAAACAAAAATAATCATGATCCACTTTGAGCTCTCAATAAATATTAAATAATAATTATCCTTTACAAAAGGTGTTCAAACCTCGTATGAGTAGACCGCATACAAGAAAACAAAAATAATCTGGATGTTACAAGGTTTCCATACAAAAAACCATCCATAGCCTATATCACAATCACAGCCAGCACAAATCTCAAATGATATGAGATTACAACCATAGGTCTACAGGCTCAAGCCAGACTCCATGACACCTGAAACATTGGCAGTCTGAGAACTTATTCTTGTTGAAGAAACTGAATCACAGCTGCTGGCAGAAAATGCTTTGACATTTGCATTACTTCAAGATCTCTTGAAGCGCATTTCGCATTTGAGAACTTATAGAGGAAAGAATGGAGCAAACCTTTGGAATCAAGAACTATCATAAGAACTGCAGCAGACATGTTAACCCAGGTCCCATAATGAAAAGCTTGTCACATTTGACCCAAGTTTTCTTCAAGACTTTGAGCTCCAAACCCCTTTGCTTCTGTGCTTTGTTTCAACACTCTACTGCTCTTCAAACCCTTGGGTTTATGCTACCACAACAACTGAGTTGAGTTTTGTACCAATATGCTATAAAAACTGCTTTGATGCTGCTGTTGATGATCTAAACTGCTGAGAAATGGTGATAGGGTTTTCATGATCGGGACAACTATCTAAAGTTTGGCTCTCAATCACCACCAGAACAAAGTCATCCCTTCTCAAGAGTGAACAGCCACACAATGAATGGTAACAAGCTTAAATCTGTGGATCCAGACAATGGATGGTAACAAGCCTAAATCTGTGGATACGGTGCCAAATTTGTAGGACGGCACAACATCTCTCTTCAATACCCAACTTAATATTGCACAATTGGATCCCTATAGTGAAGATGATGATATGGAATCATGTTTTTTTTTTTTTCAGTTTTAAACTCTAAATCACAACATTCTTCTAGCTACAACTCTAATCCTCCATAAGTTTGTGGAGTCTCTCCTATTTCTTCTTCTTCTGATTCTGATCCAGAACGTGATGAATTAAAATTCCAATGTATAAAAATGATATATTTTTCCTTCCCGTCTGATATCTCTACTGAAATATCTCAACTCAATGACGAACTTGCCTCTATCCCTGTTCAGGAATATTGCAAAAAACACTTTTCATCAACGTATACATTCTCTCCAACAACTTGCATGATCGAGCGTGGTGTCTTCTCTTCATTCTTCTTCTTTTTCTCCATCTCCACAATACGACCCCACTATTCCTAAAACTATGTTCCTTTCCATTCCTTGTTACTTCCAAAGAGGCCCTAGTCTTCAACACACTCAGAATACTAGTCATCCACACACACACATGCAGACAACACCAAAGAGAGTCAAATTAAAGAATTAGAGCAAAGGATTAAAACCGAGCATCAACATCTCAGATAATTGGCAGTTGATATTGCAAGCCAAAAAAAAAAGACACGAAGTGCTTCGATTAGAAACAGAGTAATCATTTGATGAATAATTAAGCAGAGTATATGAGGAGTCCCTAATAGTTGAGAGGACCAACTTGAAGAACATAGAGTAATATCTGAACCAAAATGTTTGCAGAAAGATGGAGAAAACATAAAAACATCAAAATTGGCATTGAATGGCATTAAAGACATAGTAGTAAATCTCATGTCCATCAAAATCAAACATTTATAAGTCTAATGAATTGGATGCTCTGATATACAAAGGATCAATGCTCTCTTGTGCTGAGAGAAAAGAGATCCATGTATTCTATTTGGAGCATACTAATATCAGGGTTAGGGAAATAAATGGCGAACCTCTGAAGATTTATAGGTATGCAAAAGGATTTCGTATACTTCTTGATGGAATTAGATGCCCTGCTACATTTTATAAATATAATATTGGTGTCTATATCCCTCCCTGGTCAGGATTTTGTGTAAAAGCATTTAGCATTTACTTTTGGCCGCAATTTTGTACAGGTATCAATAGACGGTGTGAAAACAAATGTACCATGTCAAAACTTTATCATTTCCAAAATTCGTGACGATACTCCCTCTATTGAAGAAGCGAATCCCACACAAGGAAACATAGCCACGATAAGGAAGATTGTCAATAATGTAAAACTCCATGCAAAAGAGGTATTGGGTCCAATCTCTGAAAAATTGAAGAAATATTGCACGACTGAATTTCTTGATGGTTTTGGGCATAAAGAATAGTACTTTGTAGATTTTCCTTCCAAGGAAGACTTCAAGTGAAGTTCATAGAAGGCAACATCAAATTTGATGTCTCCAGCAGAGCAGAAATAGTGCAGGAAATGGGTTTTTCATAGAACGTGGAGGTTAGTGTCATCTTGTGCACCATACAATTTTTTTTTGAAATGATTAAGAATTGAAAAAGTTATGGAAGAAACACTAACAGTGTGTTTTACGAGTTAAGGAGGTAGGACAGAAAAGAAATTGAAAGAAAATAGGAAAAATTAATATTTCAAAATAAAAGTTACATATTTGGAATCTGCAGAAAAAATGCTATTTGTGTCTAAGATTTCGTCAAAAATGACTCTGTGTAGCCTATTGTAACGAGTGGCTAAGCACAGGCTTCTCCAAAAACTGGAAGAAATACCCAATTAGCTTTGGTTTTTCATTAACATAGCACAGGTTTGGAATTACCGAAGCAAACTCCAAAGCATACACATAGGATTATTGTTGACATGTGAGCATGTGACTCGGCCTGGTTTAGGCTCTACAAAACACGAGCGCATTCTGTTTAAATTCAAAAATATTGTTGCGCTTTTAGATGTACATAACGCGTACGCGTTATATAACTATATAACACGTACACGTTATATAGTTAAAAAATGCGCTCGCGTTATGCAAATCATTAAATACATGTTTAATACTTGAGAAAGAGGGGGTGTGGAAGACTCAAGGGAATTTTTCTTTAATATTTGAGAAGGGGTGGGGAAGGGTCAAGGGAATCTATGGTTAATATTTAATAGGGGTGGAAAAGGGTCAAGGGATTAGAAGGATGTTGGAAGCTTGAGTGGGGAGAGATGAAGGGAATGAGAACATGATGGGCTACAGGGGGTGAAGGGAAGTGGAGCTTGAGAGCACTATTAGGAGTAGAATAGGTTCTAAAGAGGTATAGGGTTAGAAATTGAAAGTGAGACTTGAGTGACAAGGGGGAATGGATGGAGGCAAGGGGGATGTGAGAGAGAAATAAAGAATACAAGGGGGGGGAGACATAGAGCGAGAGAGGGAGAGGGACAATGGGGAGGAATGGATTTGGAGGGAGTGAGAGATAGATGGGGATAGAATGAAATAAAGAGATAGGAAGGGAGGGACAGAAAGTGTTGGTGGGAGACATGCAGGGAGTGGTGGCGATGGAGAGAGAGAGAGAGAGAGAGAGAATATGAGAGGAGGGGGAAGGGACATAAAGTGTGAGAGAGAGAGGGAGTGATGGAGAGATTGGGATAGGTTGAGGGAAAGATAACATGAGGGAGGGATAGAAGGTGAGAGAGAGACAGGCGATGAGAAAGGGAGGGAGAGAAGGTAGGGTGAGGGATGGAGGGAGAAAGGTGGAGATAGATATGGATGGAGGGGGGATGGGTTTGAGAATGGAAAGTGACATAATGTGTGTGTATGTGTGTATGTTTGAGAGAGAGAGAGAGAGAGAGAGAGAGAGATTGATGGTTGGGGAGAGAGAGACTAGAGGGAGTTGTGAGCATCATATTCTCCATCAGCATCATATTCTTCATCATCATCATCTTCATGACCATCATCGTCATCATCACCATCATCATCATCATCATCATATTCCTCATCAAATCAACATCTTCATCATCATCATCATCATCTTCTGAACATCATCATGATCATCATCTAAACATCACCATCACCATCATCATCAACATATTCATCATCATCACCATCACCATCATCATCAAAATCTTCATCGTCATCACCATCACCATCACCATCACCATCACCATCTTCATCATCATTGTCATCTCTAGGTTCCCCATCAACATCAACATCTCCATCATCATCATCTTCTTCATCATCATCATCTTCATCACCATCATCATCATCATCAACATATTCATCATCATCACCATCATCATCATCATCTTCCTTGAATCAGATCAACATCTCCATCATGTCACCATCATCTTCTTCATCATCATCATCATCTGAACATCACCATCACCATCACCATTGTAATGTCCCCAGCTTGACCCTATTGCATTAATATTGTAAATGATGTAAATATTGTTATTTAGTCATGGTGAGGAGCTCAAGGCCAAGGCCCCGCCACTGATTTTTCGTCCTATGTATCGGCAATTAAAATAGATGCATATGGTTCTTGTGCTAGCAGAGCACAATGTAAAATCGGACATCATGTAAACAAGCAATTTTAATGAAAAACCCACAACCGGCTACGCAATGCAACAAAGAGATGGGGGCATGATCTTTACAAGGAATAGGGGGGGGGATTATTCAAACCCTTGAACCAATGGTATTAATCCATGTGTCAATGGGGAAACCCATAAACCACCAACTACCCATTTTGTCTCATGCACCCAATCATTTAATTCTTCCAAAGATTGGTTGGGGCAGTTATTGTCTTGGGATTGGAGAAGTATGGCAGCCAGATTTTCGTGCATGGGCAAGCCATCAGCCTGAAAATCGTATTTTTGGCTTGCTGGGCAAGAAAACCCCCACGAAATGCTGCCTAAGGAATTCTACACCCATTACGTTCTTCCTCTCACGCAGTCTGAGCTCCCTGAAGTTTATCCTCACGTTTTTTGGCCATAACCCTGCGTTTTTCCATGCCCAAAAACTCGTTTTGGTATTTTAGAGCAGCTGGGGAAGGAGGGACGCGATTTTGGACTGAGGGAGAGGTTGTTTTTGCCCTTGGGGTGTTTTTCTGAAATGGGTTGCTCTCCTAGTCGATTTTCCTAGTTGCCAATTCGTTTTGAGTCTACCCACGTTTTTATGAAGCTCAGGAAAACCCACTGTTGGGAACTTCACTTTTTAGGCATTTTCTCATGCCCAACACTTATGCTTTTGCTGTTATATGCATCCATCTCCTAGCCACCTCAGAAACCCAATTGCTGGTTGGTATGGCTGATTCTGGTGTATCTATGGCTATGTGAGACCCTGTTGTTCCCTAGTTCCTTGTGGAGATCATGCCCAGCTTGGGGGTGGCAGGGGTGCTGAGAGATTTAAGAGCACACTGGCCTACGGTTGGGTGGAATGTTGCAGAAGCGTAGCTGGTTGTTTGGGACTACTTCATTAAGATAAGTATTCTCGTGTGCTATCATTCAATTGTTTATTTGCGGAATATCTTGAATGTATGGTGAATGAGTATTTAAAATTTACTTCCACTGTGTTCATTAAAATATTTATGCATCTTCATATGCCTATTATAATATGTGAATGCTTATGAATAAGATCATGGGGCCAGATGCCCATTTGTAGCACAATGATCCTCTCTATCAGGCTGGTATGATAGGAGGGGACATTACAACCATCATCATCAACATCTTCATCATCATTACCATCACCATCATCATCAACATCTTCATCGTCATCACCATCATCATCATCATCATCATTGGCATTTGTAGGTTCCTCATCAACATCTCCATCATAATCATCTTCTCCATCATCATCATCTTCATCACCATCATCATCAGCATCAACATCTTCATCATCATCACCATAATCATCATCTTCATCATCATCAGATCAACATCTCCATCATCATCATCTTCTTCATCATCTTCACCATCATCGTCATCATCATCATCATCTTCATCGCCATCTCCATCATCTTCAACATCTCCATCATCATCACCATCACCATCATCATCATCTTCATGACCATAAACATCTTCATCATCATTGTCATCTCCCCCTTCCTCATCAACATATCCATCATCATCATCATCATCACCATCTGAACATCACCATCACCATCATCGTCAACATCTTCATCATCATCACCATCAACATCATTATCATCATCATCACCATCACCATCATCACCATCAACATCATCATCAAAATCTTCATCGTCATCACCATCACCATCTTCATCATCATTGTCATCTCTAGGTTCACCATCAACACATCTCCATCATCATCATCTTCTTCATCATCATCATCATCATCACCATCATCATCATCATCAACATCTTCATCATCATCACCATCATCATCATCATCTTTCTCATCAGATCAACATCTCCATCATGTCACCATCATCTTCATCATCATCATTACTAGCACCATCATCATCAACATCTTCATCGTCATCACCATCATCATTGGCATCTGTAGGTTCCTCATCAACATCTCCATCATCATCATCTTCATCACCATCATCATCATCATCATTGGCATCTGTAGGTTCCTCATCAACATATCCATCATTGTCATCTTCTCCATCATCATCACCATCATCACCATCATGATCTTCTGAACATCATCATGATCATCATCTAAACATCACCATCACCATCATCGTTAACATCTTCATCATCATCACCACCAGCATCATCATCAAAATCTTCATCGTCATCACCATCACCATCACCATCACCATCTTCATCATCATTGTCATCTCTAGGTTCCCCATCAACACAACATCTCCATCATCATCATCATCACCACCATCATCATCATCAACATCTTCATCATCATCACCATCATCATCATCATCTTCCTCATCAGATCAACATCTCCATCATGTCACCATCATCTTCATCATCATCATCATCATCATCATTCGAACATCACCATCACCATCATCATCAACATATTCATCATCATTACCAACACCATCATCATCAACATCTTCATCGTCATCACCATCATCATTGGCATCTATAGGTTCCTCATCAACATCTCCATCATCATCATCTTCATCACCATCATCATCATCATCATTGGCATCTGCAGGTTCCTCATCAACATATCCATCATCGTCATCTTCTCCATCATCATCGCCATCATCACCATCATGATCTTATGAACATCATCATGATCATCATCTAAACATCACAATCACCATCATCGTCAACATCTTCATCATCACCATCATCAGCATCATCATCAAAATCTTCATCATCATCACCATCACCATCACCATCACCATCTTCATCATCATTGTCATCTCTAGGTTCCCCATCAACACAACATCTCCATCATCATCATCTTCTCCATCATCATCATCTTCATCACCATCATCATCATCATCAACATCTTCATCTTCATCATCATCACCATCATCATCATCATCTTCCTCATCAGATCAACATCTCCATCATGTCACCATCATCTTCATCATCATCATCATCATCCTCCAAACATCACCATCACCATCATCATCAACATCTTTATCATCATCAACATCATCTTCATCAACATCATCATCTTTATCATCTTCATCTGCATCATGGTCATCTTCATTGTCATCACCCTCCTCCTCATCATCATCTTTATCATCTTCATCTACATCATGATCATCTTCATTGTCATCACCCTCCTCCTCCTCATCATCTTGTGCACTTATGCACTTAGGGATTGATGTTTAGAAGAGGTTCTAAAGGCCTTTATGGGGGAGGGACTCTAGGAACAAGGTAAGACAGAGAGGGCAGGCGGGAGGGATAAAGGTGTAGAGGGTTAGTGATTAAGGGAGAAGAAGGGAGAGAGTGCTACAGGGAGGGATAATGACGAAGATAAAGAGAAGGTGGAGAGATGGAGAGTGGGGTGGTAGAGACATGGCTGGAGTAAGGGAGAGAAAGAAACATGAAAGAAACATGTAGGGAGGGATGTAGGGAGAATGAGGGACAGATATTTAGAAAGAGATAGGGGGTATCTAGGGATTATTGGGAGAGAGCTAGGGGGTATTAAACCATACAAAACATTTGTCCCCACACTAAAAACATTTGTTTTGTATGTAACCATATAAATTATTAGTTTTCTTTTGATTTTGTTCGTTGCCCTAGCTGTGCACCTAACCTATTTATTGTGCTTGACAATATCGCGTACGCATTTTTGCACTACATATCCCGCACACATTTTTTCTTTATATAACGCATGCGCGTTTTGTAACTCCATAAATAGTGGACTATCCCTGTCCGAGCCAAAACAACACTCCCGCGATTTTTTGAACAGCACGAGCCCGCCATTGGAAATTTTCACACTCTACACCAACTCCATCATTATTTTTTTTATGCAGGTGCAGCATTGAGGACATCTTTCATGGTTACTCAGTGTGGTGTTGGGTTATATGTCCATATTTGAAGAAGATAATCAGCAAGCTTGAAGAATCTCCAATTGAATAACACCAAAGATAAGGCCTTTGAAAGATTCATTTTGCCTATATTTGAGGATCACACAAGATAAGATATCAAGCTTCAAGACCATTTCATGGTGATGGTGGATATACACAAGTGTACAAGAGAATCAAAGAGCCCAAACAATTTATGATTTAATTTCCATTTGCTTATTATTGAAGAGCTTGTAATTGAGGAGCAACAAAAACAAATTATATTGAATTGATCATTGTGGTGATGGGGAATGCACGTAACCGAGTAAACAAATCAACAAGGAAGAAGAGACCTCAAGAAGTCATTGAAGAAGAGAAAGAAAAGAAAAGAATATACATGATGAATCGGAGGCTTTCTTTGGAAACTAATCCAAATCCAATTGTAGAGGATACCACGGTTCATCCTATTAATCCACAACAAGAGGGACCTTCAATTTCCACAATAGTTGTTGAACAAGCACCCCATAGAAGTAATCAAGAAGCAAAACGTAGGTGCTCATTAGGGAATGTTTCAATTCCCACTTCAAGTCAAAGTGATAAGTTACCATCTCAAGATGAAGCTCACGAAGAAACACCCAATTTGCTATCCGGATGTGGTTATACAAGTGATGAAGTCAGAGAGGCATTGGACATTTTGCCTACTGTTGAAGAAGAGAATGTTATCCACACCATCGATGAGGATGTTGGACTTCCACCATCCAACTACTAGGAAGAGAATGAAGGACACCAAGCTACTACTGAAACGCCAGAGCGTCTTGGTGATGCGCTACATGGTACAATTCCAACCCCCTTACCTCCATTAGCAAGCACACATCGAAGAACTCCGAAGCGTATACAAGTTGATGAAAGTCTTATCAATTCCATTGAAGGTACGCTATCTAAATGTAGTATTGCTTATCAAACTCAACAGATACTTGATAAATATTTTGTTTCTAAATGTGATGGAGATAAATGTAGATTATTTTTATCATTGTTAAAATCTAGGAGCATGAATGTTGTTAGGAAAAAGTTAGGCATAAAGATGATAAAGAATTCTGAACCAAGTTCTCATATAGTTAAAAGCCTAGTAGATGCATTTGGTAAAAGTGGTAAGAACACACGTTCAAAGGACCGCCATGTTGCTCGTCGTGTGTTGTCACAAGTAATTGCAAATAAGAACACCAGGGCCCTTCGTATTCTCAGGCCTACATCCGAACTAGTTAATTTGAATGTAAAAACCCTCCGTAGGTATTCTATTAGAAGAGAACATCTTGACACAACCGATCAAATAGATTTTTGGGCCTTTGTTGGTCGGTTGCCACGTTGTGACATGAAGCTAGTTGATGCAATAAAGGGACTAGTGCACAGTTTTTGGCATGATCACACAAGGCCTTCTTCAAACCGAAAGGATGTACTAAAACTAAGAAGGGGTTCAAAGGATCATGAACCACATACTAAGCATCTTCTTGATATAACACAGACAGAACTTTACGAGAAATTTAGGATTGAGCATAGACAATTAAACTTGGGGCAAAGATCTTTTGAGAAATGTAAGCCATGGTATGTTAGAAAAAATACTCTTCGTAACACTTGTTGTTGTAGATACCATGTAGAATATGAATATTACTATGAAACATTATTGTACATTCATCGTGTGTTGCATACTAACCATGTGCAGGATTGCTCCATGACAATACCACTGACTTCATCAAGAGAATTCATTCATAGCATCATGTGCAATAGGCCCGAGGGGCAAACATACTATGCAAAATCTTGTTTGGATGGAACATGCTCCAACTGTGCTGGAATGGCATTATTGAGCAATGTATGCACGAGAATGGAGACAGTGAATTTGGGAAAATGGTTACAGACATGAAAAGTTTTAAATATATCAACTATGAAATAGTCCCATGGAAAGAAAGCAAAAAAATACAATTGGTGACATCTTAGGTATGCATTTATATCTATAAAATTATGTTGTAATGGTTACATTTAAATCCTTACTTACAACAAAAAACTGACATTGAGATCATTTTGTGTCACCAGGTACAAGTTAGTGACTTCATCAAGGAATTTATTGAAAAGACACATCAATATGTTCAGCATGTCCACGTGGCACGATGGCAGGATGAGAAGTTTAGAATATGCAGAGATACATTTCCCCTTGGTACTATACTTTCAGTTGTTGATTTTGCCAAGAACTACACTCTGCAACCTCAAAATGAGATCCAAATCCAGTATTATCACTCTGAGCAGGTTTCCTTGATGGTCCATATCACATATAGGCATGGCCCAAATAGCACTGAAGAGCAAAGATAAATTCTGAAAGAATATCACTTCTACATAAGTGATGATAGGTGCCACGACTTCCACTATGTACGTCATTGCTTCATCATGTTCTATGATCACTTGAAGGGAAGGAACATATAGATGGATCGACACTGGATTTGGTCTGATAGGTGTGCTAGTCAGTTCAAAAATGCATGCATATTTCAGTGAATGTGTTCATTGCATAAAAACTACAAAGTGCCACATATGTGGAACTATTTTGAGACTGGGCATGGTAAAGGAGAGCATGATGGAGCTGGAGCATGTGTCAAAACAGCCCTACGAAGAGAGGAATTGAAAGTATCTACAGAATCTACTATTCTAAATGCTCAATCTATAGTCAGGTGGTGCACGTCAGTAATGGGAGAGGAATCAACTATGCGAGTAGAATCCACAAGAAAGAGACATGTGGAGATATTTTTTTGGGAGGTGGTAGACATAGATCGTTCACATGCATGGGATGCAAGATTGTGCCTGGGACTCGTGGCTTTCATTCGGTTCGAAGCTCTGATAACCCAGTATTTGAAATTTGGACCAGAAAACTCGCTTGTTTTTGCCCGCCTTGTTGTGATGGTGACTGGGATGGGTGTGAATCATTGGATTGGGTTGATGGATGGGATTGCATATCACTTCCACTTGATCAGCGTGCAATTGTTGAGTTAACTCCGTTGGAAGAATACCAATCATCTATTTCTGCAGATTTTGATCATGTCTCAAACCTTGTACAACCCGGTATGATGCATTTCCTTAACATTTTTTGTTTGTTTACGTAGTCTTCAAATGCACATTAATGGCCTTGTATCGCACGAAAAATATTTTGATCATATACCTACAATCATATAATGCAGGGCACATATACGCAGTGGTTGCCTCAAAAGATACTGAATGGGATGATGAATACTGGTTGGCACGCTGTATAGATGGAAAGCAAACCCTCATTATGTCCATGACTGACGATGAAAACAACCACTTTCCAACTGGGTCTATGGTTGTTAAAGGTGAATACTTGACACGGGACAGCAATGGAAGAAAGAAGGGTGGATATGTTTACATGGATTACAAACTAGGTGCAAGTGTGTATCACTTTACCAACTTAATCATTGGCACAAACCTTCAGGTACGAACAATGCCTAGTCGAAATACATCGAAGGTACGCTACTTCTTACTGGATATAGAGCACGAGAGACTAATGGAAACCATCAGTATAAGAGATGATCCAGAGGGCTTGGTTGTATGATAATAGGTGGGATCTAGCATGATGAGGTACGTTACATACTTTTAATACTATACTATTTATACTATTTGTAATTGAATATTGATATATGCTCAATTTTCACATGTATGTTTCATATGAATATGTCAATTTTGTGTTCTTGATATGCCAAATTTACATTTACGTTGTTTATAAATATGCCAAAAGTTCTCTTGTATGTCAAGTTTATGAATATGCCATTTTTTACATATGATCAGTAAACCCCAAAATTATATTATGTTCATCATGTTGGTTATTGGCTTCACCCAACAAAACTAATTCAATTCATGCTCACTATATTAAACAATACACTTATATTAAATTTAATTCATGTCTTGGTAAATATTTCATAATGAATTAGCTATTTGAGAGCACCACCTTAGACCAAGCCATCATCATCAACATCTTCATCATCATCACCATCATCATCATCATGAAAATCTTCATCATGGACCTGCAAAACCCTAGTTTCCAAAGTGTCTAGGCAGGTTCGGGCTGGGAACACTAGCCATACCCGCCCGGTGGATGATTTTCCAAAGTTGACCCCCGTGTGCAAAAATTGCACACTCCCACATTGAGCAAAACCCTAGTTTCCAAGATGGACCTGCAAAGTGACACATGGGCCACTGGGACGGAGGGGAGAGGCACCCCTGGCACTATCTCGGTGTGCTGAATACAACGGAGTCGACGGTTTTCATTCTATGGCTCGTCCCGTCTCGCTGCCAGAAGGCCTTCAGGGACACCTGCTGGATACCTATCGAGGGCATAGAAATCCAACCGTGCAACAAAACTGGGTTCCGGGGAGTCCTGCAGGTGTGTCTAGGCAGGTTCGGGCTAGGAACACTAGCCATACTTGTCTGGTGAATGATTTTCCAAAGTTGACCCCCGTGAGCAAAAATTGCACACTCCCACACTGAGCAAAACCCTAGTTTACGAAATGAATGCACAATGAAGCCACTGGGCTATGGGGAGACGAGGGAGAGGGCCCCCTAGAGGTAATCGCATGCCAGGAGACCAACGGAGTCGACGGTTCATCGGTCCGACGTCCAGTTTCCGAGTTATGTCGAGTTGCAAGTCGCATGAAAATGTCGTTCGGGGACACTTGGTGAATTTCCGCCCAGGAGCCAAAAAGCAAACGGAGCAGGAAGATTGCATGCCGTTGGCTCCTGCAAGGGCATGTGGGCAATGCCGACGTGGGAACACTGCCAACACTGGCTTGGGGGAGGGTTTTGCAAAGTTGACCCACCAATGCGAGATTGCATGCAATTAAACTGAGCAAAACCCTAGTTTACGAAATGAATGCACAATGAAGCCACTGGGCCATGGGGAGACGAGGGAGAGGGCCCCTTAGAGGTAATCACACGCTAGGAGACCAACAGAGTCGACGGTTCATCGGTCTGACGTCCGGTTTCCGAGTTATGTCTAGTTGCAAGTTGCATGAAAATGTCGTTCAAGGACACTTGGTGAATTTTCGTCCGGGAGCCAAAAAGCAAACAGAGTAGGAAGATTGCACGCTCTTGGCTCCTGCAAGTGTGTGTGGGAAATGCCGATGTGGGAACGCTGCCAACACTGGCTCGGGGGAGGTTTTTGTAGAGTTTACCAACCAATGCGATATTGCATGCAATTAAACTGAGCAAAACCCTAGTTTACAAAATGAATGTAAAATGAAGCCACTGGGCCATGGGGAGATGAGGGAGAGGTCCCCCTAGAGGTAATCGCACGCCAGGAGACCAACGGAGTCGATGGTTCATCGGTCCGACGTCCGATTTCTGAGTTATGTCGAGTTACAAGTCGCATAAAAATGTCGTTCAGGGACACTTGGTGAATTTCCGTCCGGGAGCCAAAAAGCAAACAGAGCTGGAAGATTGCGTGTCGTTGGCTCCTGCAAGTGTGTGTGGGCAATGCTGACGTGGGAACACTTCCAACACTGGCTTGGGGGAGGTTTTTGTAGAGCTGACCCACCAATGCGAGATTGCATGCAATTAAACTGAGCAAAACCCTAGTTTACGAAATGAATGCACAATGAAGCCACGGGGCCATGCGAAGACGAGGGAGAGGGACCCCTAGAGGTACTCGCACGCCAGGAGACCAACGGAGTGGACGGTTCATCGGTCCGACGTCTGATTTCCGAGCTATGTCGAGCTGCAACTCGCATGAAAATGCCATTCAGGGACACTTAGTGAATTTCCACCCGGGAGCCAAAAAGCAAACAGAGCAGGAAGATTGTGTGCCGTTGGCTCCTGCAAGTGTGTGTGGGCAATGCCGATGTGGGAACACTGCCAACACTGGCTCGAGGGAGGTTTTTACAGAGTTGACCCACCAATGCGAGATTGCATGCAATGAAATTGAGCAAAACCCTAGTTTACGAAATGAATGCATAATCAAGCCATGGGGCCATGGGGAGAAGAGGGAGAGGGCCCCCTAGAGGTAATCACACGCTAGGGGACCAACGGAGTCGACAGTTCGTCAGTCCGACGTCCGGTTTCTAAGCTATGTCGAGTTGCAAGTCGCATGAAAATGTTGTTCAAGGACAAGAGACACAACATTTTATCCCAAGAAACCCTCCTGGGAAGAAAACCTAACAACCTTTCTTAGAATAATTATATGTTTAGAAATCAAGTACAATGAAACCATGAACAAACCCTGACCCTGAAGGGTTTTACCACATGAAAAAACCTTAATAACGCATGACAACAATAGTACTTATCTACATGAAGATGACCTCCAAGCCATAAGGATAACCAAGCATATCCTTCCCAACCAACATTAGAAGGCACTTTATTTCTCGAATCCCGAGGGAACGTTTGTTCCTTTCAGCAATGTTGCTTTGAGCACTTGTATGTAGTTACTCATATGTAGTGTTGAATCTAATTGTACAATCAAATATTGGGTGTTGATGAAATGTGTAGCATGTATTGCACTTAATTTTATTAAATTACACTTGAACATTGACTTAACTTGAAATTTAATCATCCAAACTCACAAATTTTAATTACACCTATCCAATTAGTGTGCATGAGTGAGTTCTTTGAAACCTTGAAAAACATTGTATTGCATTTAGTTTGATTAAACTACACGAGCAAGAACTTTGACATAACTTGTAATGATCATCCAAAATCACAAATTTTAATTAGATACCAATTAGTACACGCATGTAGTGAGTTCGTTGAAACATTTAAATATAATAGTTTTTTCTTTTGACATAGCGCATTCATGAGTAATAGATACTCCACACAAATCAACACATTAGATTGACACAAGAACACGTGGAAACCGAAAAACAAATACAAAGTGAAATGTATCATTCATTTATAAGTGAAATGTCAACGTGCATGTCTTCAAAAGTACATATATATCCAAAAGTGCATGTCTCCAAAAGTACATGTATATCCAAAAGTACATGTATCCAATGAAGTCAATGTACATGTCTCCAAAAGTACATGCACAATAAAGTCAATGTACATGTCTCCAAAAGTGAATGTATCGAAAAGTACATATATATACAAAAGTATCCAAAAGCACATGTGTCCAAAACTATCCAAAACTATCAAAGCCACATGTACATGTATCCAAATGTACATATATCCCATAAGACACATCAAAACTCAAGCTTCCTCTTGTTCTTTCCCGACGTTGATCCTCTAGGCACATCTCTAGCATCAGTGTGCATCTCTGGATCCTGCAAATTAAATATCAATTGTTAAATTCAACTAACTATGTACACTAATACATTAGCTCAACAATTATCAACTGGTGCATGGAAAGTGCATGAAACACTTGGTCATTGAAGGACATCTCACCTCAACTGACAAAGGAGATTGCGTTGCTTGTGTAGCAGATGGAGCCGTTGGTTGAACATCTAGGATGGTCAAACTAGGGGGGCCAGGAACTGCTCCTGGTGGTGGTGGCTACAATGAAAAAATATTGAAATAGTTAGAAATGCATGAATAAACAATAGACAACAATAATAAACTATGTAAAGATAATGTTGAAATACTTACATACCTATGTGTGATCAGTTGCCATTGCAGATGCGGCATTGACTGCTGCATCAACCATCGATGCGAGGTTTTCAGTAGACAACTCAGGTTCCTGATGCAATAAACATGCAATTCAAACATTAACAAAAATGATTTATGCACTGGATTTCAATTTAAACAACAAATATCATCGAAGGATATACATTACCATGGTGTGAGTAAGCCCATGGTCGTGGGTAGCTGGAGTCTTTCTAGGAGTAGAATGCCTCACATACACACGACCCTTGTTCACGAATGGCCTGGAGGGAGATACAAATCCAGGTAATGGTCCAGATGTCTCGGATGGTGCCTACAGTCAGTAAGTGTTCATGTAGTTAGACATGCATGATTCAACAAACAAACATGTATTTAAAAAATGTCATTTTTAATTGTTTACCTGGAGCCCAGATGTTTCATGGGACGGTATGACCATGGGTGCTACCTCCACATTACCTTGCCCCAGTGAAGGATCTGCCATCTACAAGTTTAATAATTGTAAATATTAGACAGTAGATAGAATTAGTGAACTAAAATGTAAAGTATGTGGAAATTAACAAATTAACAAGTATTAAAAAACTGAAATTTTAAAATGTTTACCTTGGTGTGAGATACGACAATAGGTGCTATATAAGATGGGCCTACCAAATGGGTAGCATCATGCCCCCTTGTAGAGTCTGGAACATCCGGATCTAGGGCGTCACTACCGGCATAAAGCATCAACTGCAAGTTCACAAAATTAATATATTAGCTCAAACTATATATATGTGTACAAAGACGAAAATAAATGAAGAATTTATTACAATTAACCATCAACATACCTCTCTCAAAAACCCACTGAAGGAAACATCTGAGGAAAGACCATAGCAGGGATGACCACATGATGTGCACTCGTGAGGATCAGTACTAGGATGGGGATGTGTCGATGGTCCTGCACTAGTGGATGGTCCTGATGGTCCTGCATGGTGACGAGCTGGTGTATGTACCACACCAAGGACAGATGTCCCTTCCTCACCCATATGTTGAACCATAGTGCTATGGCGAACAACCACCCGTGCCAAACACAAAAATGCATCCCGTGTCTGTGGAATAATACGATGTGCAGGTGGGACATCTAGCCCAGGCAACTGCCTACGAGGTGCAGGGATAGGGCGATCCTGGTCTCGAAGCCTCGAATTGGGGTGGTTTTGGGGCATCCCCCCACCGATCCCCTGAAACTGCAAGATGTCAAAATAGTTTACGTGTTTATGTAACACGAACTCTGCGTACATCTTTCGAAGGAAATACAAGGGAATTTCCCTGTTGTTGTGTGGTGGCATATCAAAAACCATGTACCATCTGTCTGTCCAGTTATCAACAAATGGTTGAAACGTGCACCACTCAATGGAGATATGCGGCTTGTTTGCATTTGGGATTTCCCCCATC
Source organism: Larix kaempferi (assembly GCA_027924585.1). NCBI lineage: Eukaryota > Viridiplantae > Streptophyta > Pinopsida > Pinales > Pinaceae > Larix > Larix kaempferi. Next base: position 24,927,201 of record BSBM01000887.1, read on the forward strand.
CGAGGGTCCCTAAAAAATGCAAATATGAGCTCTTTGGATATTTTCAACTTTTTTATTGCATTGTAGTCTAGCCCATCAGCATATTGTTGTCTTTTTCTTTCTCTATATGATGTAATATCATATAGTACATTGCTAGACTGTGAAATGGTGTCAACAATTGCATCCAAGGTTGATGCAAGCAAGCGGCGAATCCTGTCACCACCACTAAAAGCTGCACTAATGCCCCTCAAGTGGGAAAACTCAATCAGTATCTCGGCATTGGTGTCCATAGCCACAACTGCAATAAAGACATCAATACGAAAATCATTAGAAACATATACATGGTATATAATGACGTCTCTTCAAAATTGAAAATGTATTAAATCAAACTCAAGTAAACAATTTAATGGCATTCACTTACATACATTTAAAACTTAAAATTAAACATTTAACAATTAAAAAGTAAGTTTCGTTCAACTTCTTTCTAGAAGTTAAGGCACTTCTTAACCCTCATTGGTGACTTTTCCATGCAAACTTGGGTTTAAACTTCTTAGAATTTAGGAGTGTTATTTTGACATGTTTTGGCCTTTATGTCCATTGCAGAAAACAATATTTCCATCAACTTCATAAGCTAACATTAAATTTATTGATTTCAATATATTACGCCTTGTGGTTGGAGGGGAGGACAAAGTGGCATGGAATGAAATGGATATGTATGAGTTTGTCTTGCCAATATGATTACATATGTACTTGAGATGACTATCAATGATTAAGATGTTGAATAATCAACTAGAGATTGTGATTAGAATGACAATAACAACAATGTCAACTTCTCAAAATAGAGATAATTTCTCTCTACAAAATCGATCTCTACATTGTATGGCAAGTTCAAAAAATTAAATAAAAAACATAGTGATTTTCTATATGAAGTCTTTGAGTTGAATCGACGGTCCCTGAGCATTGAGTAGATTGATCGAGCGTGTGGATAGGGCAGGCCCGAGAGACACTTTGTTAATGTGTTTTGGCATTTAGTCAAGGGTGATTAACTAAGAGGCAATGTATAGCTACATACACTTCTAATGAAATTTTGATTATGTTCATGGACAAATGATTGTGATGAAATTTTGATAAACCAAGTTACTAATTTTTTTTGCATTTTTTTATTCACGCTTGTGCATGCATTTCATCTTGTTATGGCCATTACCAAGGAAAATTATTTAATTAGTATCATGGGAAATGGCCTTTGAGGGTTGAAAATTTGGGTTTCATGTGGATGGATACCTAAGTAACCGGACACGTCCAACAGGGTCCCCGTGTCGTGTGGGACATGGTCTTAGATGATGGTTGGTGGGATAGGGTAGTCCTTAGCATCAAGATCATGGAGCCAATCATTTCTTTGTTGCGGTTTGCAGACACGGACCAGCCCATCCTAGGAGATGTTTATGAGGGGTGGGATTCCATGATTGAGTCCATGAGGACCATTGTTATGGAGAATGAGTGTGCTGAGTATGAGACATCGGTAGAGAACTTATGGTCCATCATACAGGGAATTCTTATCTCCAGGTGGGATAAGAATTACACACCTTTGCATTGCTTGGTCCACTCATTGAACCCCAGGTTCTACACTTAGGATTGGCTCAGTGGTGGGTCGGGGCCCTCATCCAGAGTCCCTCCTCACATGGATGGAGAGATCTCAAAGGAGAGGAAGATAGCATTTAGACGAGTACTTCAGGATAGAGACCACCTTTAGGTGGTGGAGGAGGAATTTTATGAGTTTTCTAGTGCACTGGGAGATTTGGAGGATATGAGGTGGTTAGAGACATGGGGGTTAAGAAACCCCTTGTTTGGTGGACAACTCATGGGGCAACATGCCCTCTTCTACAAAAGATAGCCTTGAGGGTCCTCTCTCAAGTTACTTCATCCTCTTGTTGTGAGAGTAATTGGAGCACATATGGGAACTTGTATAGTGTGAAGAAGAGAAGGCTTGAGCAGTGCAGGGCAGAGACGATGGTGTATGTGCACTCCAACCTTCATCGTATTTACAGGAAGAGGGAGGAGTGGGAGAAGGGAAAGACACAGATGTGGGATGTCCTTCTTGATGAGATGGGTTTGGACAGCAGTACTGATTTGGCATTAAAATACATGGATCTTAATGATAGAGTGCTAGAGCCAGTCACTTTTGATGAGGGGGATCGTATGGAGGGGTCATCCTCCACACCAGCAAATGCAGTTAGTCAGATTGGCAGAGAGGAGGAGGAGGATCAGGGTAGTGATGAGTTTGTTGATTCAGGCATGGAGGAGGACTATTGAGTCATTGACATATGGGATTCTTCCATCTTGATCCACTCCTTTTTTGTACTTACTATTAGACTATTAGACTATTAGTCTATTAGTCTATTTGGCATTTGCCAGTGCCCAGTGGCATTCCGACATCTATGTAATACATTTTGATTTTGATGACTTAATGAGAAATATGGTTCTGAGTCTCTGACATGCATCTATATGTCTCAATGTCTCATTGTGATTTGTGATTATGAATGACAAATGTGTTGTGATTTGTGAATGATCTAATTTCTATTGAATATTTCATATTTGTAATTGTAAATGTAATTTCTATTGAATATTTGTAATTGTAAATGTTAAATTTTATTGGATCTATATGTCTATATTTTTAAATTTTAATATATTTTAAAAATATATATATGTATATGTATATAAAACGTGTCCTAATTCCGGGGGTCACCGTGTCTCATGGGGACACTCATGTCCCGTGTCCCCATGTCAGGTGACTTAGATGGATACATTGTAGAAAGGGGGGAGTTCTATTTTTTTCAATTTTTGGTTGGATTAGGAATTTTTGACTTTTTGAAAAGGGATTCATTTTAATTATTCACTCATCTTGGTTGAGGGAGATGTAAATTTAATTAGAGATTGGGTTATTCCCAATTTTATCAATATTACAAAACTAGGTTGTTTTAAACAATAAAAAAAATAGTAATTTAGGTTAAGAAATGACAAAAAAATGGTATGGGTGAATGAATTACCTGATTAGATGACAATCCACCGGTGAATTTGCCTCCCCTCCAGCTAAATCGAGCTCCACCAATACTTCAGGGCACACAAACCATCCTCGTCCAACCTCTATTTCGCGTTTCTGATGCGTGAAGAGCGCCGCGGGTGGTCGGGGGTGGTCGGGACTGTGTTTTTAAATTGATTTTAGATTTCAATAACGCGTACGCGTTTTGTAACTACATAACGCGTACACGTTTTGTAGTTCTATAACGCGTACGCGTTATGGTTACCTATCCTACATGTCCAGTGACATGTTAGGCTCGGGTCTTACCATGGCAGGTGCTAAATATCATAAACGCGTTATGTTTTTATGTATCAGGAACGAGTTTTGAAAAAGTAACATTGCATCTAAAGTAACCCTCATCTTCTTTCACACACCCTGTTATATTGAGATGTGGTATGAATATTTAATGAGTAGATTTAAACTTTTAATTTCTTTAACATTTTTAAATTTTTAAATTAAATTTTTTTTATTAGATTTAAATTATTATTGTTAATTGTATTTGAGAACATTACAAATCTTTTTAATAATTAATTTATTTTATTAGTTGAATACTAACCTAAGAAAATTATTTGAACCTATAATATAGTATGTTATAATGTGATGTGATATAATATATGATATTATAGGTTGAATTAATTTATTTAATTATAATTTATTGTTGTAAAATAACTTAAAAATATTTTGTTAGATTTTTATAATACTATATATTATATTGTGATAAACTATATGATATTATAGAATAAGATGATGTTGTTATGAACTCATAATGATTTATAATTAATTAATTTTATTCTAATTTACTAAATGACAAATTATTCAAATTGCTTTACCTCTTTACAAAATTATTTTTATAAATCTTTAAAAAAAAATTATTTCAAGAAATTATGAAATCTATTGAATTTGTAAAAATTATGAGGCCTAATCTTTCTTAATGATGGGAAACCATGTATTGCTAATCTCAAGGCCACCGTCTCTATTTAGGTTGCTAGGATGCTTGGCTATCTTTAGGGCTTCTCTAATTTTACGTTTGAAGTAATGATTTTCTTCAGCAAGAATTTATGTGTTTTCTAGGCAGATGTGGTGTTTAGTGTTGATGGAGTGTTCAGCTAATGCAAAGGTGCGGGCTCTCTCATTACGGATGTATGCCTCATGTTCTTTAATTCTAACTCGGAAGGAGCGCCTGTCTCACCAATATAGCATTCTCCACAGGAACATGGAACCTTATAAACTCATTGGCATTGATGTTGGTCTATGGGATCTTTGACAAATCTGATTTTACTTCTGATGGTCATGGTTGGTTTAAATGAGGTTGAAATATTCTTTTTCTTTAGAACTCTTTTAATCTTGTCTGTGACTCCTTCGATGTAAGGGAGGTAGGCTTTTAAGGTGTTTGGTCGATTATGGGGTATAGATGTGTGTTCTACCTTAACTATAGCCCTTCTAATGTCTTTCTTCCTATAACCAATGTTTTGAAAGACTTTGGAAAGATGGTATTTTTCTTGCTCAACATGCTCTTTGTCGGATATTCTTATAGCCCTGATTGATAAAGTGTTGAGTACGCCTAGCTTTTGAGAGGGGGGATGATGTGAACTTGCATGGAGATAACTTTCTATATGGGTTTTCTTCCTGTAGTATTGGTGTCCAAGAGTCCCGTCTTCCTTTCTGGAAATGAGGACATCAAGAAAAGGAATACTACCATTGTCCTCCAACTTCATTGTGAATTTGATCTCGCTGAGCTGGTTGTTAAGATGTTCAAGGAATTTGTTAAGTTCCTCCATGCCATGTGGCCATCTTACCTTGGTGTCATCAACAAATATTTTCCATCTAGTTGGTTTTAAATGATATGAGTCAAAAGCCTTCCTCTCAAAATTTTCCATAAAGAGGTTAGCACCTATGGGGGAAAGAGGGGATCCCATGGCTACATCACTAGTTTGTTCATAATAGTTTCCTCTAAAACTAAAGAAGGTTGCCCTAAGGCATACTTATGCTAACCTAGCTGCCTGAGGATCTACAAAATCATTAATGATTTGGATTGCTTCATCAAGAGGGATCCTTGTGAAAAGTTGGACAACATCAAAGCTAATAAGAGAGTCCTCTTTATCTAACTTCTCTTCTTTTATGATTTTGACAAAGTCATTGGAGTCTTTTATGATTTAATTTAATTTAAATTTAAATTCTAAAAACATTAGAACTAAACAATTTACACTTAGGGTTAGGGTTTTCAGCCCACACATTGGGTTCTTATTTCTCTCAACAACAAACTAAAATGAATATTAATGTTCTGGAAATGCTATCCATTACCTTGACTCATTGTCCTGATGATGAACCATGATTAAGGTTCGAAACATCGACTTTTCAACATGAGTACTGCGTTCTTCCCAAGCACATCACCAGTTTGAATTATGTTTGTTACTTCTACAAATGTCAAATAGAATAGGTTGCTTGTCTGTTCAAACGACAAAAGAAAGACACCTTGGACTAACAAAATGGTTGTTGTTATAAAGAGAATCAAAGAAAAGGTAAAAACCCTGCCAAAGCTCATGTTACGTAAAGATTGACATAATTTTGTATTTGAAACAGATGTAGCTAGTACTACATGGATAAGAGTCTTACTCCCACAAATTAATGGAAAAGAAATATGCATGTATACATCTAAGACATTCAAAGACACGGAAATTGATTATCCATAAAGTCATAAAGAGATACCAGCAGTGAAAAACTCAATCAACGTGTTCAGGTTGTTTCTCAAACCAGTGCACTTCACAATCAGGACAGATTTAAAACACATGACTGGTATGTTAAGAAATAAAAGTATCCTAGAAAAAGGCGATGGCGATATCCGTAGATGGAGTTTATGGTTAGACGGTTTCAATTTTGATATCCAGTATAATCTTGGTAAAGAAAATAGCTTAGTAGATCCATTAACCAGAGAAGCCAGTCCACAACAGGCAAAAACAGATAACAAAAAGAATTTTATTATAAGATTATAATTGCATAAGAAAAGGTAAACAAGTCCAGATAGAAGAAGAGGAGAATAATGATCCAAAAAATATATGTTATGATTGTATCATCGAAGAAATCAAGAACTACACTGAGCAGCAATGAATCCTCGAAGCTTGGGCTTCTAAATATATTTATGTAAATAATTATTGATATTTTAACCAAGCTGCCATGTTTAAGTTGCCGGTTAATGAAGAAGATCAAAACATATGGGCAATATTCATTTGTGGGTCAAACCTAGTCATAGACTCTACCATATAAATAATTTGATAAATAGTGTTCATGTTCTCTCAAATCATAGATATCCACTGCCTGTCACCATGTTTTGAGAACTACTTGTCACCATGTTTTGAGAAACAATCATCCAAATAAACAACAAAGATTCGAAACATAAACAACAATCTTGGAACAGAAAAAAATAACATAAGTAAACAACAAAGATTCAAAGAGTACTAGTGGAATCAATAAACACACTTAGCACTTGAACGCAATAATCAAAGATCCATGATATGTAATCTAATGATAGAATGTACAGCACTGAGGGTTTGCTCTCTCGGGCGCACAACATAGATCCTGCAGAGTGTTTTCCAGCCATACCTTGAAGGGAGAATGTTCTAGAAAACTCGCAGATTCAATGGCCTCAAACGTGCCCCAAACCCTCGCCCTCTACCAGCGATTCCACCGACCTGTAGCTACTCTTCTCCTTGCCTTCATGATCTTCGAATACTGTTTCTAACCAAAATATGCCACACCCACACCCAAAACATATCGTTATATCTTGATCTGGCAGATGAAAAGCATCCCCGATCATTGTTTGAATTTGGCAACAAGTTAACCCATTGATCTGGTAGCCCAGATATTCATAACTAAGAGTCTTTGGATCATGGTTGGGTACAATTTATTGAAGCGGGAAAGTTTTAGGGGCAAATTTACAATTTGCAGACCAGGAGTTACAACGTGCAAGGGTGCACATGCACAGACGAGGAGGGCATGTCGAAAGTTGGAAAGGTGATAAAATTAAGTAAATAGTATGTGGGAAAAAAAAGACCGTGTGGATTGGACCGTGCGGAAGCAGTTAATAAATATGAAGGGATGTGATGGCATACCCCCCAACTGAAGGGATTGTGCACCGGTGGTTGACGCGGAGGAGTGAAGAGCAACAATGATTACCCATTTGTTATGTCAACGCACAGTCATAAAATTAAATGAGGACGACGTACCTGTGGCACTTACCAAGGTGAGACGCCAGCGAGCAAAATTTGATGTGGCACTCGTGTCCATCAAATCAAATAGTTATGGCGGCACCTTGCATGAGTAGATGTAATCATCGTGACAGGATAAATCAAGGTGGAAACGTTCCATTATTACTAGTCTCTATGTCAACATGTGGCCCAAAAAGAAACTGTGGGACTTGATGAATGATGGAAGAATTTGGCAGTGTTTCAGCAGTAGTTGGAGAACTGACAGTATCGGCGCGGGGAAAAGTTGCCAATGTTTTGGCAATTGTCGAAGAAACTAGCGGAATCAACAATTAACGGAGGAATCGGCATTGTTTTAGTAAAGGTAAAAGAACATAAAACATTTCATCCAATAGCAGAGTTAGAGAATGGTCGAAATATTAATGGTACCTCAGCCAAAGATGGAGAAACTGCCAGAACTCAACCAATAGTATAGAATTGGGGGTGTTCGGTTGATGGCGGAGTTTCAACTGATAGTGGGAAATTTGGTGTATTTTGAGCTGATAGTGGAATGACTAAGAAATTGGCATAGTTTCAGCTGATAGTGGAGAATTTGGTGGAGCTTCAGTTGTTGGCGGAGTTTTAGTTGATACTGGGGAATTTGGTGGAGAAATTGGCAACGTTTCAGCTGATAGTAACAAAATATTGGTAGGAAAATGAATGGTGTTTCAGAAACTGGTAGAATGGTTATGGGTGTCCAACAAACAAATAAAAATCGTGTGGCTTGTGGAAGGGATTTTATTAAGGAATAATCCGGTGGTGGACTATATAATTTCGGCAATCGATTGGTCGAAGATACAGGATAAAATAAAAAAAATTTCACCCAGCTCGATTTCCACCTATCAATCGAACAACAATATGCAATTTTGCACACGAACCACTATAATCCCTTCAACATCTGCAAGAAATTTTTGTCTATGAAATCTAGTCGTAACTTATTAGCGAAATAAAAGAAATGAAATCGAAAAAAACACAAAGACAATTTATATATGTACATGTATTTAAAAAAAATGCATAACAAAAATCAAAGTTTCGATGCAGCGGGAGCAATCTCCTCTCCATCAACAAACTAATACTCCAAACATGTGACAACGCGAGAAACAAATGCATCCTTAAAGAGAGGCTTATGACACAACCGCAATCGATGGCCATTAGCAAATAGTCTTATCTACACATCATCAATGGTTATAAGTCAAACAGTCCCATTTTCAAAGACCGTATCCACTTTGTAAGGCCCTAGCCACCTTGTGCACAATTTTCCCTTGAAATCCTTGAAACGTGAATAGTATAGAAAAGCCCAATCCCCCTCTCCGAAGATATTCTTTTTGATGAACTGGTCATGCCATTTAGAGCACTGTTGTTGGATTATAGAAGTTTGAAGTACAACAGTCGAACACTTTTCATCCAGTTCATTAAGTTGGTTCAACCAATTCTTCTAAACTTATGTCATGTCTATATTTGCTTCTAGGGTAGTCCTCAATGTTTTAATTTCAAATTCCACAGGAAATAAAACACTCTTACCATACACTAGCTCATAAGGGGAGAATCCTCCTGTGCTTCGCCATGTGATCCAATACGCCCAGAGTGCTTTAGTTAGTATTTCATCCCAATCCCTGTGATGGTTGTTCATAGTTTTCATGAGGATGGATTCAATAAACTTATTGGTACTTTCCACTTGGCCATTTTCCTGTGGATGATATGGTGAGGTTATCCAATGCTGAATGTTGTATTTCGTGTGAGCTCTTCAATCTTACGAGATGCAAACTATGATCCTACATCAGTAACTATCTCCTTAGGTATCCCAAAATGGGTAAAAATTTCCTCAAACAAGAAATATGTGACAGCCTTATCAGTGGCCCTGGTCAATGCCCTAGCCTCTACCCACTTGGTCATATAATATGTGTAGACCAGGATATAGGTTTTATGATTTGATAGAGGATTGATAGGTCCTATAAAATCAAGGGCCCATCTATTAAAAGGATCGACCACAACCTGTGGTTGCAACAACATTTCATCCAGTCTATTAGGTTGACTCATTCTCTAGCAACTGTCACATACCTATACATACTTTTTCGCATCATGGAATAGTGTGGGCCAAAAATACCCCATCTGGAGTACCTTATGCCCAGTTCTCTTATCCTCGAAGTGTCCTCCACAAGGCTCGTCATGACAAGCCTTCAAAATGATGTGAATTTCATCTTCTCTTACGCACCGTCGAATCTCAAGAGCTAGTCCAATTTAGAAGAGATACCCACCTATCCAACAATACCTGGCACTCTATTGAATGATCCTTCTCTTTTCCCTTTTGGACAAGTGAGATGGTAGTTTTCCTGCAGCAATGTATTTAGCAATATCTGCATACCATGGTGAATTAGTAGAAACTACAAAAAGATGCTCATCAGGAAAATAATCTTCAATAGGTGAATCTTCATCATTATTATTCAGTCAAGATAGAAAATCTGCAACAACATTCTCCTTATCTAGTCTATCAATAATGGTAATATCAAATTCTTGCAGCAAAAGTAACCACCTAGTCACTCTAGCATTGGTAACGGGGTTATTCATTAAATACTTAATAGTTGAGTGATCAGTATGTACAAAGGTAGGATAACCTATGATATGGTGTCAAAACTTGTTGATGGCATACACAACAACAAGGAATTCATTTTCTGTCGCCATATAATTGAGCTCAGTAGGGGCCATGTTCTTGCTTATGTAGTAAATAGCATATGGATTATGGTCTTCCTGGTGTGCCAAAATAGCTCCAATGGAAGTATCTGAAGCATCCAAAGAAATGTGGAAAGGTAGGGCCCAATTAGTCCCACATAATATAGGAGTTATGGACAACCATTTCTTCAATTCTGCAAAGGAAAATTGACAATTATTAGTCGAAGTAAACTCTGCATATTTTGTCAACAAGGAAAACAAAGGAGATGCTAATTTGGAAAAAAAATCAATAAAATGGCGATAGTAACCAGCATGTCCCAAAAATCTATGTACTTCTCTTTGTGTCCCTAGAGTTGGAATATTCAATATTACCTTTATTTTAGCAGGGCCTACTTGGATTCCTGTAGCATATATGAAGTGTCCACCCCTTCACTCATCATCATGTCACATTTTTTTGTACTTAAGGAGAGGTGGGTTTGTTTACATAGTTTCAACACTTTTTCAAGATTTGTTAGAGCTTCATCAAAATCACTACTATACGGTGTAAAATAATCCATAAAAATTTCCATGCAGTCATTAACCATATCAGAAAATATCCCTATCACAGCTCGTTGGAAAGTTGTTGTTGCATTACATAGCCCAAATGGAAGTACCCTATATGAAAAAGTTCCCCAAAAACAAGTAACGAGTGGTTTTATCCTGATCTTCAGGGGAAATATGTATCTAATTATATCCACTAAAACTATCCAAAAATGAAAAGAACTTTTTCCCATACAAAGTATCCAAAACTTGATCAATGAACTACAAGAGAAAATGGTCCTTCTCTGTTGTTGTAGTTAGTTCTCTGTAGTCCACACATATATGCCACTTGCCATTTTTCTTGGGAACAATTACTAGTGGGGAAACCCATTCACTGTCTGATATTGGATAGATAAATCCTCTATTTAAAATCTTTTGAAGTTCTTCCTTCAAAATATCCTTTAGATTAAGGTTCATTCTGCATTGGGGTTGGAAAATCGGGAAGCAGTCACTCTTGATATAAATATGATGGGAACACAACTCAGAAGGAATTCCCTTCATATTCGTATATCCCCATGTGAAGGCCTCCCTCTGCTCTTTCAAAAACTCAGTCAAGCGTTCAATCCCTTGAGGTGTCAGATTGGGATTAACATTTAAGGTCTTTACTGGTTCGATCTTGATTGGACTAATTTTATAATTCACAACTATGAGAACCTTTTCAACTAAGAATCCCTTAGTAATTTCTTCCTGATTGGGCTCATTGATCATATTATTCAAGAATTGGTATGTTGGACGAGTCACCGTTAAGGGATTACTGATGAAACTGCTGATGGTATCATCCTCAGCCTCATTATTAAAGGTAAGGGATTCCCCTATAGTAAGAAGGGGTTGATCACCTTCTTCCTCAAGCTCAACCCATAATAGATCCTCGACATATATGCTTATCTTGGCCAGTGGGTAAAGGGTAATGTTTTTCATCTCAAACCCGTCAGAAATCGTCATATATCATGATCTGCAGCTGATGTAGGCATCAATTGTAGCCAAACATGGTCTGTCCAGAATTAACGGATTTCGACCCAACTGAGATTTTGGTTGAAGTACAAGGAAATCGACAAGATAATCCTAGGAATCAATAGAAATCACAAGGTCCTCCAAGGTTCCCTCCGGTCGAATGGTGGACCTATCGGCTAATTATAACATAGTGGGGGTCAGTCTGAGATTGGTGAGTCCTAGTTGTTTAAAAATCTCAATTTTCATAATGTTTATTTCCGCACCTAAGTCAACTAAGACATTCAGAATCACTATCTTCCCAATTTGTACTGTAACAGTAGGGTTACCTAGGTCATCATATTTAGCATGTGAATTTTTACCTAGTATTAATTCAGATAGTTTTCCCACCACATGAACTGTGAGGGGATCCTTAGGTTTTCTGCCAGGTTTCTTTACACACAAGTCCCTTACTGCCTTAGCATAAATCAGTACATCGTGAATGGCCTGCAACAATGGAATTTTGACATAGATATTTTTCAGTTCCCCTAGAATATCAAAGTAAGGATGCTATATTGTCTTTTCTAAGGCCAATCGCTTAGGGAAGGGTGGACTTGATGGAATATTCACGGGCGTAGTTTCAGCAGGTGTTGCAACATCTTTCTTGCTAGGAGTTGCTGTATCATTTATATTATCTGACTTTTTCTCATTTTATTCCTTTAGTTTGGCCTGCCACTAGGGATGGAATATCCTCAATGACTATAGGCTCTACCACCCTCCCTGACCATAAGTGCAAATCATTACACTATACTGGGATGATAGAATAAGATGGCATATTTGGGATTTCAACTTGTTGCACTTCGTTATTATTTGGATTAGGAATAGGTTGTACAGGTAGTTGGGGTCGTAGTGGAGGATTATTTGGCAAGGTATTTGGAGGGAGTTGCAGATGTGGTTGTTTATAATTTGGCAATGGAGGGAACTGATTTCCTTGAAAACGGCCTCTCCATCCTTGAGACCAAGGATCAGGTTGATTTGGATGGGGTGGCCAAGGTGTCCATGGTGTAGGATATTGTGTAGGAGGCTGATTAGAATGTTGCCATTGATTAGTAGGGTATTGATATTGTTGTTGAAATTGAGGCTCATTATACATATTATTCCAAGTATTGAAATGTGGAAAAAAAATTGAATTCGTACTTGGGTCTTGGGGTCTCCATGGCTTCTTTGGAGCAACAAAATAAGTGTGTTCAATCTATGCAACGCTTCCTTGATCTTCGTTAATGAAGGACAAAGTCTGGTATCTTGATTTAATTCACAAAGGCCACAGACTTCAACGCTGTCAAGTGGGCATTCCCACAGAGGATGTTTTTTCCTGCACTTAGGACAAAATATGTGTAGTGCTAGTTCTTCTTCAACATTTTTTTGTTTCTCCATCATGGAATCAAACTGTGAGGCAATAGAACTCATCACATCAGTTTTAAAATTTCAAAGAGATTACCAATTTATACTCTTGTGGGTCCACCATTGGCTTACTTTTGTGCTCTACTATAAAAATCTTGTGTTTGAGTTCTGTTTCCAGCAGACACTCTGGAACATCTGCAGAAAAGTTCCACTATGTCATTGTATGATTCCCTTGATATATATCCCTTCCCTAACATGTTCAGCATGTCTAAACAATCATCCCTAACTCCACAAAGTAGAATAGTATTCAAAATACCGACCCACGTTAAGATGCCCTGATCTCTGCAGATTATACTGGAGTCACTCCCCAAAGTATTCAAGGCTTTCATCATCTTTCTAGGTCATTTTGAAAAGCTCTTCCCATCGCTCGTGTTTTCTGCAATAATCCTGATACTTGTTTAGGAAGTGTTGCTTCGTCGTATCCCATGTTGTAATAGTTTCTCTACCCAATCCCATGAACCATCTTAATGCATTCCCTTTTAGGGTGGCAGGAAACAATTTTAGCTTTTGTGCATTTGAGATGTAATCATAAATTCGACAGAGAATATCATATTCAAACAAGAACTCGTCTGGATCTTCACTAGACATCCCATGGAAGGTTGGGAGAGAATAAAGAGGGATATTTTTCATAGGAGCTTCATCCTGAAAATTCCCAATAGGAAACTCAAGGGTAGTTACTCACTCATAATTTTTATTTTCCATTGGGTTCTCTAGAATTCCTTGGTCTTCAGGATCCCCCTAATCTTTTGAATCCCCTTGAAATTTATCCCACTCTTGTTTGGTCAAGGTTTGTCCATTGATCTAGTACACGAATTATTCTCTTTCTAAATTATATACAACACTTGCCTGATCCTTAGCACATTTTCCAAAATCCAGCCTTGCATCTGGTTTTGCTACTGAACTCAAATCTTCAACCTTGGTTTTTTCAGCAAATGATTCAAGGCAAGGAGGATTCAGGTAGGGGTTCTTTCTTTGTGACTCGACACCTTTTCGTTCATATCCTGAATCGAAATGGTCTAGCTTGGAAATCAACTCGTCTATGAATGTCTTCCTTCCAAATTGTGCGATTCCAATACCACATCCCCTTCCACATGTGGGGTTAGTGTTTTGGGGGCTTGCATGTTCTTTTCCTCTCCTATTCATAGAGACTTACATGTCCTATCTTGATCTGAGGCTCAGATCCCACTAAATCTTGTCGAACGATGTGTATCTCTTCACTATGTCTTACCACCCTGAAACCTCAAGAACAAAACTACAAAAGGAAAGAAAACATTGTCAGTTGTGCTTTTATGTCTATCTATCGCCTTCCCTGACAATGGTGCCAAAATGTTGGTGGCTTTAATTGTCCAATTAATTAGGCAACCAAAGTTATCGATACATTAAATCTCAACCGAGGGAAGTTTGGTTCTTTCAAAGGAAATCAAGCAAAGTCTATGCATAAACACTAAGCTTTTTGACACTAATCCTCATGCAATCACTCAAATCAACCAATGCTAAATTTAACAACCTAATTGTTGAAATTGTTATGTAACTTCTTTATCACTAGATCATTTTAGTTCTAACTACTAATTCAATCTTCAAGAAAGGTTATTGCTAATTCAATCTTCAAGAAAGGTTACTACCAATTCAATCTTCAAGAATAAATCACTCCTTGCAGAAACATAAATCACTCTAGCAAGAATTGAGATCTAGAACTGTTCATCAAGATAAAGCATCTATATTACTTTTGCAAGAAGTTAAATCCTATATTTCTTTTGCAAGAAGTTAAATCCAATCACCACTCATGCAAAAATGAAAGATATGTTCTATGTTGTTAACACAACATCCAAGCTCCAAAATTCTCAATTCTACTCAATCATGCACTACAACCATACATTCATCTAGATCTGTTTTAGCAGTAAATAATCATAATGGATTCATCCCATGACATCAATTCGGCAAGAAATTAAATATGTCTCAGCACTTCTAATCATTTCCGTTCCCTAAGAGAGATCACACATGGCAAGTAATCAACTTTTTCGGTAATGCAGAAATCACACACTTTAGTGACCTACTGCTTCATCAATGTATTAATGCTATAGATGACTAATTGATCCAACAACACACTACTCACATAACCCACAAACAAGGACTATATCAACAAATTATCACAACAAAAGAATTAAGAAGTTATACAACTAATCGAAATGGGAAAGCTCTGTGAGGGGGTGGGCCCATGCCTCCTAACAGAGCTGCCTCAATAAGCTAAAATAAATGGACACTTAGAAAATTAATGAAACATTGCCAATTTGCATTAAGAAATATGCTAGATACAATCTCAATTCTCCCACAACCACTTGTACAATGAATTGAAGGATTAACTAACTGAGTGTGAATGCTCTCAGTTCTATTTTTAAAGCTTCCCTATTCCCAAAATAGATTCCCGATCCCATTAATTCGAACAATCTTGAGAATCTCTGATTCTCAAGTTGTTCATAAATACATAAAACAGAAGTTGTTACAAAGATAGTGACCAATGTGATAATATTCAAAACATAGCATGTCACGTGGATGGATGAATGCGTTGTATCAATCCTGAAAGATCTTCTCCTACCAACGAACTGAGATGGATCATTGAATGAGTCTAAAGGAGGACTTAAAGCATGCTATGATACTTCTTCCTTGTGCGTGTATAAGTAAGATGGCATATCAATATCTCGTATCTGCATTCATCCTTATCAATCTATCAGTAACTGCCTTAACTAGGAAACAACACCCTAATTTACAAGTAAACTATGCATTAGCATAACAAGATGAGTAAAGGACTATACTTGCTCCAAGGTGATGCTTTTATGAGGTAATTAGTTAATATGGTTGCATTAATCAAATGAAATGAAGTGGAAAATGATATGTAAAGGATGGGGAAAAGGGACAATTCCAGCATCCAACACAGAGTTGAACTAAAAAATGTTTGTTTAATTAAATTAAGCATCTAATCCTGCAGTTAAGGCTTTTTAAGTGGAGAGCTATTAAGTGCCTTCCATCTATATATATTATATATATATATATATATATATGCATGTGCATGTGGTAACCCTCCACAGAATCCACGGTACTTGGAAACTATTGGGTGTGAGTTATTTTGGTAATGGGGTACATTATAGAGTGGTATCAGAGAGAAGGTTTCATCTCTCAAACCTCATGGGTTATAGAATAGAGGATACTATAAGATTGTATCTGAAATTGAATTTTGCATATTCAAACCATTGAAAGAAAATTCCTGAAAAGGAAAATATGCATGTAAGTTCTGGTTGTAATATGTATAATTGGTTGCTTTTCATGTCTAACAAAATTGACAATTGTACAGATTGTCAAATCAAAAGGAAAGTGATACATATCAGATGGTGGAAGAGCCATAAATTTTCAATCTTTGAGAAACTTATGGGCTAAAAATGAAATGATAAGACAAAATCAAGAGCAACATAATAGGGTAAATATTCAAGTGTTTCAAAACTTGATTCTATTTCAAAATCAAGTGCATCATGTATCTACAGTCATGTTAAGTGGAGAATAAGGAGAATATCAAATAAGAGTACCTTCTAAGGGACATCAACACTCAAGAAGTGGAGTTGTAAGAAGGATGGGATAACATTCCCATGGCAAATCAATTTAAAGTCACTTCAGAAAGAAGAACCTAAAAACAAATCATACTCGGTATCTCGAAGATACCTGGAGAGAAAGCATGATGAGGACCCATTATAGGGTGAACTCCAAAAAATTAAAACTCCTACTTTTGATGGAGAGAAAACAGAGGAAACTGCTGAAATGTGGTTGTTGGAAATAAGGAAATATTTGCAACTGCATAATTACTTTGATAATCAAGAGGCTAGAATCACCATATACAATCTGCAGGGAAAGGCTTACGGGTGGTGGGAGAAACTAAAGCAAGTGAAAAATATGGGTGAGATACATATTTCATGGGAAATGTTTCAAAAGTATTTCAAGAAGGAATACTTGTCCCAACAGTACTATGACTAGAAGATGCAGGAGTCTTTTGAACTCAGATTGGGTAATATGACCATGGAGGAGTATGAGAGAAGATTCCTGGAACTGTTAAGATATGTTGGTTTCATTTAGGATGAGAAGGTTAAAGTGTAATGATTTCTCAATGGGTTACCAACATACTACTAGAAAAAAAATCACTTATGATGAACCTTGTACTATGAAGGAATCCATAAGGAATGCCAAATGCCTATATGAATAAAATAAAGGAAGATGGGATTTGCACAAATCTTGGAAAGGAAAACTAAAATTTACAAGTGTGATCATAGGAAAAAGGGTTTAAGACTGTAGATGCTAAAGGAAATCAGATCAAGTTTTCCAAAGAGAAGATTTTGCCTGGTGAACCAAAGATGGTTGAGACTGCGGGCCAAAGACAGCCACTTCAAGTCAAATGTTGGAATTGTGGAGTTGATCACTATATTAAGAAATGTCCAAAGAGGGGTAATAAAGAGTCCATCATTTATAATGTTCAAAAAGCGACCACGGTGGAAGATGTAGCTAGGAACATACCCAGAATTGATGCAGCTCTGGATAATCAACAAGCAGACCATCAATCGACTATGATTGAGATTGAAGGTAAGATCATTGATGTACCAATTTCAATTTTAATTGATTCTGGAGCCACTTACAGTTGGGTGAATCCATGAAGATGGGTAACACTTTTTGGCCAAAAGTAATGGTGAAAATTTGATTTTTTACTCATTTATTAAATCAAATCCCTCAAAACTCATAAATGCCTTGTGAATTCCGACATGCAACCAAAAAACAAATTGTAGGGAATTATGTTGTCTTTCCATCTATATTTAAAAAAATATTATTTAATATGTCAAAATTGCATTTAATGATAGGTTTGTTTTTGTAAATTTTAGGAAAAGTTAACAAGTGGTTTGTGTGCACATTAAAATAATTTAGTGATAAATGTGTAATTTTTGAAAAAAAATATATGAACATAATCTACACAAAATTCACTGGGATGCACATATTTTTTAAAATTTATGTTGGAAAATTATATTTTTTTATTAATTTTTTAAACTAACTGTTGAAATTTTTAATCTCATTTTGTACACATGTGTGTGCATGTAAACGTTTTTTTACTGGTTATAAAAATCGAAAAAAATACCCTTTTGAAGAGCATGTTTTGGTCTGGGGTGTATATGTTTTTTGAAAAAAAATTATGTATTTTTTATGTTATTGATTTTTTTTGCATTGATTCAAAGTTGTGGACATGGTTTTGCAAGTGTAAGTTTGAAAAGAAAATTTTATCATATGAACTCATAAACCTGTAAATTATATGCCAATGGATAGACGATTCATTGATGAATCTATTGGTATGAATTCTACCACCTAAGGTGCATCCTAGGACAAAGTTTAGGTAGGGTAAAGAGGGAAGTAAAATTAAAATTGAAGAAAAGAGGGCTAAAAGCCTATTTTTAAAGCCCTCGATTGAGCTAATAGCTTGATTGAGGTGTTAAAAACCCTTGATCGAGGTTTTGGATGGATTTTAAATACCTTGATCAAGGTTTTAAGTGTCGCTAAACCAAAAGTTCAATTGAGATCTTGTGAAATAAAATTTTGAAAAAAAATAGCGTGCGGGTTATTTTGAGTTAAGGAGCTCAATCTAACTTTTAAAAGCTCGATCTAGCTTTCAAAAGCTCAATTAGATTTTTAAAAAGCTAGATTGAGGGTTAAGAAAACCATCAATCGATCTATCTAGCTCAATCAAGAGTTTTTTCAACCCTAGATTGAGCTTTTGAAAATAGCTTGATCGAGGGTTTGACAAAAGCTCAATCGAGCTCGTTTTTTACCATTATCATGCCCTTTGCTTTCCAAAAAGTGTTATCCATCTTCATGGGAACACTCAGTTACATTAATGCTAATGTGAATGAAAGATGTCACTTAGTGAGTAGTAAATTACCACAATCCAGAAAGGTGCAATTAGCCACCAGTATGAAATGAAAGGTCACCTTGATGATCAAAGATTGTTGTTTCGATATGAATGGATTTCGGAAAAGGGACGATTTAGATATAATTCCCCTTGGATTGTATTATGTATTGATTGCAATGGATTGGCTCGAATCGCATTTTTCCAATCTTGATTGTCACCATAAAATCATTACATTTCTAGATGAGGACAGGAATCCAATTCAAATAAAAGGAATTCCAAGTCCGATATTTGTTAGAAAAATCCCGTCCATGCAAATGAAGAAGTGTATCAAGAAAGGTTTTAAATTGTACTCGATCCATGCTGAGGAGATGTCGACTAACAATGGACCATATGTTGAATACTATGTAGTATTGCAAGAGTTTAAAGATATAGGGCCAAGATGTACTAGGATGACCCCCTAAGAGGAATATTGATTTTACAATCGATTTGGTACTAGGAATTGTTCCTATATCCAAATCTCCTTATAGAATGAGCACACCTCAATTGAGGGAATTGCGAATTCAATTAGAATATTTTTTGAAGAAGGGTTACATACGCCCCAATGTATCACCATGGGGAGCACATGCCCTCTTCGTGAAAAAGAAGGATGGTACCTTGAGGTTCTGTGTGGATTATAAATAGCTAAACAAGGCCACCATTAAGAACATGTATCCACTACCAAGGATCAATGATATATTCGATTAGTTGAGAGGATCAATAGTATTCTTGAAGATCGACTTGAGATCAGGTTATCATCAAGTGTGCATTAAGGATGAAGAGATTGGTAAAACCACTTTCAGGACTAGGTATGGGAATTATGAATACATATTTCTACCTTTTGGACTGACAAATGCACCAGCCACATTTATGTTCTTGATGAATGGTGTATTAGTAGAATTTATGGATAAATTTATTATTGTGTTCTTGGATGATATATTAATTTATTCCAATACAAAGGAAGAGCATGAAGAACATCTGAGAATAAATTTTCCAATTCTGAGAGAGAATCAGTTGTATGCTAAGATGATTAAGTGCACCTTTTATCACAAGAAGCTATTATATATCTGCCACATTATCTCAGAGGAAGGAGTGACCATGGACCCTGCTAAAATAAAAAAAAAATATGTAGGAATGGCTTACTCCTAGAAATGTGGCTATCAAGGTAATATATTTTATGGGGTTGGCTAGTTATTATAGGATATTTATTGAAACCTTATCCAGAATAGCAAATCCTATTACATATTTACAAAATAAGGGTGGGAAATTCATTTAGACTCAGAAATGTGAGGATAGTTTCATACTTCTGAAGAAGTTACTTACATGTGAACCAATTTTGAAGATTACAGATAAGGATTATGTAGTGTGCACCGATGCATATTTGGAAGGACTCTATGGGGTTCTAATGCAAGAAGGGCATGTGAATTTTTATGAATAAAAAAAACTGAAGGATCTTGAAAATAAATATTCTACGCATGATCTAGAGCTTGCAGCTATAGTACATGCTCTAATAATGTGGAGGCATTATCTCCTAGGTAACAAATTTGAGTTGAGTTCAGATCATCACAGTTTAAAATATTTATTTGAACAACCAAACTTGAATGCTCATCAAGATATATGGATAGAATTCCTAATCGAATTCAATTTTGAAATCAAGCATATCAAGGGAAAAGAAAATCGAGTTGCAAATGAACTCAGTAGAAGGAATCAACTGATGAAGATTACGACCATCAATAGTTGGAAAATAGACTTGAAGAGCAAATTGTTGGAAGCAATGACTTTCGATGAGCACTATTTGCAAATAAAATTAGTGCAACAGTCAGGTAACATGCCATCAAAATTTATGCAATATTTGGGAAAGATGGAATTCTCCTCTACTATGACAAAATTTATATATGTACCTAATAAGGATGAATTGAAGCAGATCATTCTATAGGAGATGCACAATGTTCCCTATGAAGGCCATCCTGGCTATCAAAAAACCCTTACATCCATGAAGAAGGAATCCTTTTGGTCGGACAAGAAGAAAGAGGTAGCAAGGTTTATTGCTAAGTGCCTCAAGTGTCAAAGTGTTAAAGCATAGCGCAGACATCATTGTTGATTCCAAAATGGAAGTGGGAGATTGTAACTATTGATTTTATCACTAAGTTACCAAGGACAATAAAGAAGAACAACTCCATTATGGTAGTGGTCGAAAAATTAACAAAGAGTTCTCATTTTATACCTATCTAGTCATCATTAAAGCAGCTAAGGTTGTCGATATTTATATGAATGAAATTGCCAAAGTACATGGGATTCTTAAGGAAATTGTTTCGGACTGAGATTCCAAGTTCACTTCGAACTTTTGGAAGGGTTTGTTTAAGGAGTTTGGAACCAAAATCAATCTCAACATAGCATATCATCCACAGAAGGATGGGAATATTGAATGAGTTAATCAAGTCATTGAAGATATGATGAGGATGTACATGATGGAAAGACCTACCAAGTGGGAAGAATACATGTATCTGGTATATTTTTCCTATAACAACAGATACCAAGCATCGTTTAAGATGGGTCCTTTTGAAGCCTTATATGGTAGAAGGTGCAATGTTCTATTAAATTGGGACAAACCTTTGGAAAGATTGATGGTTGAACCTGAAATGCTACATGATATGGAAGAACAAGTTTCCAATATCAAACAAAATTTGAAAGTGGCATAGGATAGACATAAAAGTTATGCTGACAAGGGAAGAATGTTTAAAGAGTTCCAAGTGGGAGATCAGGTATTCTTGAAAGTTAGAGGAAAGAAAATTTCATTGAGTTTAGGAAATTGTAAGAAGCCGGTAGCCAAAATCTATGGACCATTTGAGGTCCTAAGTAGAGTTGGACCAGTATCATATGAGATGGCCCTACATCCCATTATTAAAGTGCATAGTATTTTTCATATTTCATTACTGAATAAGTATGTACATGGACCTAATCATATACTTGATTGGTCTTTGATACAGGTAGAACCAGAGGGAGAAATCCAAGTTTATCCAGTTTGCATCTTGAATTGAAGAATCAAGACACCTAGGAACAAGGCCATAGGATATGTAAAGGTCCAACGGACCCATTGCAATCCTAAAGAAGGCACCTAGGATATGGAAGAAGCTATGTGGGATGAGTACCCATATCTATTTTGAATATTTCAAAATGTAAATATAAATTGTGGTTCATGTGTTTTGAACTATGAAACATCGAGGACGGTGTTTGTCTAAGGGGGAGGGGAATCTAACACCCCATTTTTGAACCCTGGATGTAAGTATGCAAATATTAATGATGTTATTCCTGAAGGATGAGCAATTTGTACTATGCAAATTATTAATATAAAACACAACTTTTGTGGATGAAGCTAATGCTGAAGAGAATGGGGAACTATGAATTCACCAATGAGAAGGAAAGGGAGTTGTAGTTATCCTAAAGGGGTTATAACATGACCCTATCCTAACCTTGAATCCTAAAATTTCTTTAAGCATACCTTAAATTTTTATACCTTTTGAACATTATAATTAATCAAATAATGAATCAAGGATTAATGGTGTCATGCTAGGGCATGAGTCTTTTGGGGGAAGACCACATGGGAAAAATGGGCCATGTAATATAAATGTGCATGCATCAAGAGTTTGAGGGTTACTCTCTCTCTCTCTCTCTCTCTCTCTCTCTCTCTCTCTCTCTCTGGGGAAAATTGGAGAGTATATTGTTCTGAAGAATTGGTATGCCTAGTTGGGTTGGTATGGGTTCTGGGAAACCTACCATTTGACCATATTTACGAACTAAAACTAGTTAGTTGTGGGGTGTGGACTATTATGTCATACCCCTATCTGATCTTATTAGTAAATTGGTGAAACTTGAATGTGAACAATCCATGGTGGAAATTTTATGGTGTTGATTAGAAATGGTGGGCTTGAGGTACTATAGTGAAGGGTTAACACTATTATGCATTTTGACTAGGAATCGAGGAAGAGTATCCACTTATTTCCATGGAATTGGTCAGTGACAAGTTTCGGTAATCTAAAGAAAGAAACTATACCACTTGGGTGGGAAATTGGTTGGTGCCAAATCCTTGAACCCTGAAGCCTAGAGAACTAAACCAAACTGTTGATGTGGAACTGGTTGATTCCAAGTTCTAAACCTTGGGAAAAGAAATCACATTGTCTGGTGTGGTATTGGTGTGTGCCAAGTTGGGGAATATGAACTAGTGGGGTTTACCTTGTAATCTGTTCATATTTCTTTCTGATAACCTTGACCGTTCTCCTGGTGAATACATAGTCTCACCTCGGTGGTTGTTGAGATATTTATGATAAAGGAGGCCTATGGTTTGGTGGAGTGTGCCTCACATGCGGCCAGTTTCTCAAGCTATCATTTATACGGATAAGTACTTATCACTATGTTTCAATTTTAATATTACCTTGAATGTTTTAATGGGTGAATGAATCCTAGAGGATTTGTACAATTATCTATGTTAAATATGAAGCTACATCCTTAGAAAATTCATGTATGAATTTACACACACACACACATACACATATATATTATTGCACATTCTCTTGTAGGATTAAATATGATGAATGTATGTGTAAATGCTCCTTTAGGGTGATGTTTTCAATGTTAATGGTAATTCACTGTGGATGAACCATACGTAATGGTAATACACCCTTGTGAACACATATTTTCTATGGGAAACAATTCAGTCCCTATTAACGAAAATGTTCCCAAAATACAATTAAGTGTTGTGAATTGTTCATGTCAGTAACACTCATTTACTAAGTAACTATTCTCGGATAATGTTTAACTATTATTTTCATTCTTGTGCATGAATCTAAATGGATTTTGGAATTCGAAGCCTTATCAGGGATGTACCATTGAAATTAAACTTGGTTTGTAAACCTTAAGTTCTAATGTTAACCAAAGTCCAAATGATGATTAGCCTCTCAAATCCACAAATTGGTTAAGTTATAATTTCCAAATTGAAGGCAGGAAACTATATGTTTCATTCAGTTAAATTCCTAATCCTTAGTCAGCTCAAGAAATCCAACTGAGTCCTAAGTGGAATGTCGCAATTAAGATCTGAAATGTCATGTTTATATTTGTTTCTATAGTTAACATTGGCTAGGTTATGTCGGAATGGTTCTTGATTGAATTACTAGATGTGTTTTGACATTTCTGACATTTTTGCACCAAAAGTGGTGGGACCCACATCGGATGGATAAAATCTCGGGCGGAAAGGGTTAAGTCAGCACTGATTTGTTCGATGTTCCAATACCGAGGTGGCAGAACCAACGTTGTGGTGGTAAACATTGGAACGGATGTTTCAGGATGATCTTCCATAAGTTTCAAGTGTTTTCTTCAATGTCATATGTATGATATAACGACAAAAGGGGAATGTCGCAGAGGACACATCGGAAAGAAAATGTCGAGATGATCTTATTAAGTTTCAAGGTTTTTCTCTCATGTCCAACTTCCAATGTAACATCAGAAAGTGAAGAACAAAGCGGTCATGTCAGAAAATAAAATGTCAGGGATAAAAAGGGGGGGAAACCATGTTGTTGCCCAATATTGTAGGTCGATATTTTTAATCACATCGGAGTTAAACTAAAACATGTTTATTTAATTAAATTAAGTAGTTAATCTTATGGTTAAGGATTTCTAATTGGGGAGCTATTAAGTGCCTTATTTATATATATATATATATATAAAATAGGAGCATGTGCATGTGCTAACGCCTTGCAGATTCCATGGTACTTGGAAATTGTTGGGTTTGAGTTAGTTTTGTGACGGGGTATGTTACATAACCACATATATTTGTCTCTCTCTTGTATTGTGTTCTTCTGTGTTTTATTTCCACATTCATTTTATTTTTTATTTCTCTGTGATCTTATTCCTAATAGCATTTTAGGGCTAAAAAATGTATTCCATTGTGCTTGGAGTGCTTCTATTAATTGGAAACACTTTTTGTTTCATTAAAAAAAGGTTTCCAGTTGCACAAGACACATCCATTTAATCATATATAGAGATATATCATTTACATTTACGAATTTAAAAAAAATATTTCTCATATTGTTTAATATTTTAGTTTTCTTTTCTATTTCATTTATGGTTTTCTCTCTTTTTAGTCTACATATTCCCTTTGTCATGTGCTCTATATTGAGATCTCGACAAATCAGGAAAAAAAAAGTGGGAAGGGATTTCTTAGCTACGTATGCTCTTTGTCATGTACTTTATGCAAAATCATTAAAGAGAAGTTTTGGTTTCAGAAATTCTCTTGTTGTTAATGTGTGGTTGTGTTAAAGTGATGCGCTAGCCAAAAATAAGATCTTTTTGTTGTAAACAACAACACAAACAACAACCCAATCTTCCTTCATAACATTTATATATCTTGTGTTTAGCTCACTTGGTTGGAAGTTATTTTATTAAGTAAGAGTCTTGAGTTCAAGGATTTCTTTTTTTATTAACTTAGTTTTCCAAAAAGTTCATGAAACTTTAATTTATAAAATAACTTTAACGTAAAAGTGCTCCTCATATGTTTTATAAAAGTGGGTGAGTTATTTTAAAAAGTAGCTCATTCATGAAAAAATGAATTTATATACAAAGTCAGTGAAAGAAGAGAATTATTTATTACTCAGTAACCTCATTGTACACCCATCACCAAGTGGACTAACCTCTACCTACCACATGATATAATATGACTAGTCCAAGTGATCTTTCCCTTAACAATACCAACTACTCATGAAAATCATGTATAGAGGATGTAGTATGAAGTAAAGGACTATACCAGATTACCTTGAGAAAAGAAACAATCCCTATTGATGCATCAAAGAAAATAAAATGGAATAGTAAAAATGATGAAGCACATGGATTAATCAAAATGTCCATCTCTAATATTTATGGTTTCACCTTCAAAAAATTGACAAACCAATTGCAATTTGAACAAAGTTAGAAACCCTATTTAGTAAACACAGAGAGATTTGAACCCGTCAACTTGACAATTAGTTGATTGCTTTAAATTCTAATAATTTTTCTTGCATTGAAAATTACTTATCTAAATTCAAAACACATAAACTTTTAGTTGAAAATTATAAGAGGCCTAAAACGAATATCCAATGTATCTATTTCTTAATTTTTGCAGGACCGTAACATCATTTACTTTCCTCGAATCATGAAGTTAGCATTAAAAACATCGAGTAACTTTTCTGTAATTCTTATTCTCTTTAAATTTGTATTTAATTGAATAGGTAATTTTAATTTGGTATTTAATTGAATGCCTAATTATTTTTTATTAGTTTAAGAATATACATTTACTTGTACATAAAAATAAAGATGGGGGTTGAATATTTTCTTGGTGATCACTTTTACAAGTACGTATGTGGTTGTAGCTTTTGTTGTTATGTGTATATGGTTGTAACTTTTGTTGTTATGTGCATATTTGATGCTTAATGTTTGTGAACCTTAAAATCACCTATTACTTGTGTATACAAGTAATAAAAAAACCAATGAATATTTTCATGGTGGCTGCTTTTATAGGTACCTATATGTTTATAGGTTTTGTTGTTATGTCCGGTTCCAAATTCAGGCTGGCTTTGGCTTGCGGGTTTGTTCAAAATCAATTATTGTAATACTTCTTATTGTAATACTTCTTTGTATTTATTGTAATCAATGTACGTCTTTGTCATCCACTCGAGATTGCACGGTGCAATCTTTATACTTTTTGGTAGATTATTGCAACTAGACTAAAAATGAGATAAATATTTATATTTTCCTTATTAAGAAGTAATAAAAATAATATATAAAAGGTTTAATAGGGATAATTATTTTTCATTAAAAAGTTAATGAAATTTCTAATTATAAATTAAAATGTTAAAATCAATTTAATATTTTTGTAAGTTAGTATGGATCTTTATATTTCATTCATTAAAATATACAGAAGTTTGCAGGGCCTTCTCGTAAAAAGAAAATAGACCCGTGACCAAAAATTACCAAAGTATGAAGGGCCTTCCCAGATAGAGAAAACAGACCCAATTAAGAGCTAATACTATAAATAAGAGTTTTGAGACCAATCCTTCAGATTAACTCAAATCCTAAAAACCAAGAAAATTCTGAGAGGTTAACTAGAAACTAAAGAAAAACAGAGTCTGAAACCATACTATTGGTCTAACCCGTGTTGCACACATGGAAACCGTCGAGCTCGATTCCCAGATGCTTAGCAATTTGTTTCTAGTTCCAAATGATTTGTTGGAGGAGTAGGACCATCTCGTCCTGCTGAAGGAGAATTTCAGCGTGGGCTTCCCCTCTTTCTGCTAGAGCCTTCCCCAGAACAACTTTCTACTGCCAATGATAATCCAAGGTTTTCTGATACAGCGTCGTTCTGCCTCTCGTGTTCCCAGGGTCCGAGATTAAGGCCTCAAATTCATTCTTAATCTCAATATCTCACAAACATCCTCTAGTAACCTGCGCATCCTCCTCGGCCTCTTGGATTTCTGCTTGGGCCTTCAGAGGAATCTCATGTTTGTATCTACGAGCTTTCCCAACTACCCCTCTCATAACTCTAACCGGCACTCCAGACAAGTGGCTAGTTGCCTTAGCCCTCCGTCCATACTGTCTCCTCTCAGGCGGCATCGGAACGAGGGCGAAATGCAGGCTGGAGGAGGAGCTTCCCCAAACGAAAGTAATGCTGCAGAGGGTGATACAATTGGCACGCTCCCTGCTACGATTACCCTGCAGGCTTTGCAACCCAAGTAACCTTCTCTTGCTGCGATGCTAATGAATACCTCTGCAGGCATCCAACTGCATAATAATATTAACTCGGGCATCCAACTGCATAATGATATTAAAGCTGGCATCCATCTGCATAATGACATTAACTCAAGCTGAAGGAAAAGTACAGCGGCCTGTGTTCACGCACGCGGTATACATCAACATGAATAACGCCTTGTCCTGAGGGTGATGATGTCCAGGAGCTCGGACCAGAGATTCGAGCGAGCCGGAGGGGCTGGGAGATAACAAGGCACCCTTAGCAGGGTGTATTGGACGTGTGGTGAGCATGTGCAGAGGGCTGGATAGGATGGCGCGTGGGCAGTCCAGGTGGGAGGACACTGGGGCTGGGAGGACGAGTGGTCGCATGGGCCGGCTGAGTGGGCACGTACCAGGCCTCATGGTTGTCAGCAGTGGGAGCGATCTCGAGGTTGATGCCTGTAATAACCCACCGTGGGAAATCCAAATCTTGAGTGGCTATATCCGTTAGCTGCTTTCTGAGCGGTTGTTCCCTGAAGTTGGGCCAGGGGGAGTCTTTTCTGCTGTTAATAGGGATAGCTCCATGATTAGCTAGATGATTAGAAAGCTTGTTGGCCGTGCAGCGAACATGGCTGGCGTTGAGTACTTGAAAGTGGAAAATATGATCCTGTAGCTGTTCCTTTATCCAGTCCAACCGCCAGTGCTTGGTTAGCTTGGCTAAGTTGGTGCCACACTGAAGTCAGTGAACCGTGTTGATGATGATATGCAAATCACCTTCAATGGTAAGGGTTGTCTAGCCTTCTCTACGAGCAATTTTCAAGCCAGTGTTTAAAGCAGATAGTTCCTCCACATTGTTGGTATTTTTCCCAATGTACTCGGTGTAGGTATGAATGATCCTCCCAGTGTTATTTCTGAAGACTCCTCCAATCCCTACAGGTCCCGGATTACCCTTGGAGGCTCCGTCAAAGTTAAGCTTGAGGATGGGATCAAAAGGCGGGGTCCAAGAGGATGGGATGCAGGTGAAAGCAGGGGGGGAGAGGTATGGGGATGTCTAGCAGTAAGATTGAATTCCAAGAAGCCATGATGATGCTTTCTTGAGGTGGACAGGCATGATTAGAGTCTGACCAAGCTTCTAGCAACATATTTTCCTGAAGTTTGGCGTGTTTGCGAGTTTGGATGAGAGTCAGGGAAAGAGAGGCACCAAGGAAAACTCTTTTGTTGCACTCTTTCCAGATGTTCCAAAGAACGAAGCCAGGGAAAAGAAGCCAGTCTCTATTTAGGATGGGACTGGAGAAGGGAGCCGAGTGCCAGTCACGAAGGGTGGTAGTGACATCTTCTTTGATCATGTTAGAGCATCGAAAGATGGAGGCACTCCAATCCCAGAGGGTGGAAGCAAAGGTGCAATTATTGAGCAGATGCTCTTGGTTTTCACTATTCTGGTTGCATAAGACGCAGATTGATGGTCCTTCAAAACCCCGACGAAGAAGCTGGTCCCAGGTAAGGATTTTCTTCCTCGCCACAAGCCAGAGGAAGGTTTTGACTTTTGGCCATATGTGGGGGTCCCATATCTTTGTCCATATCGAGTCTTTGGGACGAGCTGGAGTTGGAATAGAAAGGTTGTAGGCTTCTTTGATGGTGAAAAAACCTTTCTGTTGGTTTCCCCATATGAGCTTGTCCGGCCTATCTGAGATCAAGATCTTTCTAGCATTGAGAGCTTCCCAGAAGGATTTTCCTTCTTCATTGTCAAATTTCCAATTCCAATGATCTTCCGTTGTCCATAATCTCTAGGTGTCATTGTTGTTGGAAGGTTCCCAGTACTGAGCTACCAGGATCTTGCCGTGGTGTTGAGTGTGTATCTACAGATCCTCCAATCCATTGAGTTGATGCATTGGTGCCTTCTGATTCCAAGCATCCTCCCAAAAGAGTGCTCTACTTCCATCCCTAACTTCCCATAAGCTATGATTGCGAATAAACTCCTTTTGCGCACAGGCTAAGTTCTAGATGAGAGATCCAGTTGGAAGGGAGTCTTTCCTGATGAGCTCATGGTGTTGGATGTTGTCAACATATTTGTGCATCCAAATACTCGTCCAAGGCATGGTCTCCTCCGTGGAGCATCTCCATAGTAATTTAGCGCAGACCACTTCATTTAGGGTGATCGGGTCCCTGAGTCCCAGACCACCATCCATATTAGGAGTGCAGAGATTCTCCCACGCCACCAACGCCCATTTTGCTATGTTGTGTGGCGCCCCCCCAAAGAAAATTACGTTGAAGGTTGCAGATGGCTTTGAGGATATACTTAGGATCCTCCATGACCGAGAAAAGGTAGAGAGGCATAGCTTGCAGCACAATCTTAAGAAGTATCAGACAGCTAGGGAATTTCAGGGCTCTGAAAGTCCAGGAGGAAAGCTTATGCTCCAGGACAGACAGTAAGTCCTTCCAGGAGGAATTTTTGATGGTTGATTCAACAAGAGGGGCACCAAGGAATTTGGAAGGAAGGGAGATCTTTTGAAGACCCAAAATTCTAGTAATCTTGGTTTCCGTGTGACGAAGAGTGTTGAAGAAAAATATTTGCGACTTGTGTTTATTAATGGTCATTCCAGAGGCTGCATTGAAGGTGTGGAGAACATCCCTGAAGGATTTCGCTTCCATGACCATGGCCTTTCCCATCAGCAACATGTCATCCACAAATTGTAGGTGGGACTGGGGGTTGTCTTGCCTACCAAATTTAATACCTTGAATGAGATTTTGTGAGACTGTTGCATTTATACATCTTCCCAGGCTCTCGGCCAGGAGGATGAAGAGATACGGGGACAGAGGGTCACCCTGCCTTATTCCTCTAGAGGGGAAGAAGGTGGGAAAAGGGGAGCCATTGACTAGGATGGAGAAGAAGGCTGAGGAGACGAGTGAAATGATCCAACTGACCTAATATGAGGAAAATCCAAAGGCCAAAAGAGTGTTTCTGAGGAAGTTCCAATTGGTTTTGTTAATGGCTAGGTCCATTTTAATGAGCATTCCATCCAAGGAGGAGGTTTTGAGGGTGTGAATCACCTCATGCGCAGTAATGATTCCATCCAAAATTTGTCTTCCCTCAACATAGCCTGATTGCTCCGGAGAAATGAGGGAGGGCAGCAGGGGTTTGATTCGTAAGGTTATGATCTTAGTAATGATCTTGTAGATGACATTGCAAAGGGAGATGGGACAGAAGTTAGTAGGATCCACAGGCTTGGTAGTTTTCAGGATGAGAGTGAGGAAGGTGGCATTGAAGGAAGGGAGAATGGAGCCTGAGACTCTGGAAGCTTCAACTACCTGCCAGACATCCTCTTTAATAATATCCCAACAGGATTGAAAGAAGTCAATGGTGAAGCCATCTGGACCAGGCGCTTTTCTGAGCTTCATATCCATTACTATTGATTCAACTTCTGCCAACGAAATGGGGTTAAAGAAGTTGGCATTTTGCTCCTCCATGACCAGATGGTGGATGTGTTGTAGGATCTGCTGAGAAGCTTGCGATCTATCAGGAGTGGGGTCTGTCATGAGGTCCTTGTAGAAGAGTACCATCTCCTGCTCGATATCCTTTCTATTGAGTAAAGTTTCTCCTGCTCTGTTCTTTAGTCTGGTGATCCTATTAGTTTGTCTGCGCTAAAGCATAGCCTTGTGGAAAAAATTGGTATTTTTTTCTCCTTCATTAAGCCAAGGGATTATGGATTTCTGGCACCAAAGAATTTCCTCCTGCTGCCCTCTTATGTCTATTTGATTATGAAGGTCTTTTTCCTGCTCCTTTAGATCATCAGTGAAACCCAAGTGGATAGCCCGGGATTGAATTCCTTCCAGCTCATCTTCCAGCCTTCTTTTTTCCTCCTAAATGTGGCCAATTTCTGATTTGTTCCACTGCTTTAGCTGGTTCTTGATGAACTTTAATTTCTGTTGGAAGCGATACATGGTGGTGCCATATACCCAATCAGCAGTATGCCACCAGTCTTTGATTTTGTCCTTGAAATCTAGGTGCGTTAGCCATAATTACTTGAATCTGAAGGGCCTTCTGGAATTAGGAGCATCCCATTCAATGTGGAGGCCAACGAGCCAATGATCCGAGCCTGCCATTGGTAGGATGGTACTGGAGAGGTTGAGCTGATTCTGCAGGAGGGAATCAGAGATGAGAAACTGATCTAGGTGGGAAGCCACTTGCTTGTCCCCTCTTCTTCTGTTGTTCCATGTATAGATTCCATTGTTGGTTTCTAGGTCCGTAAGAGAAAGGTCTCGAATCAGGGTTTGAAGGGCAGCACTATCCCTATCCAATATGCGGATGCCTCCTTTTTTTCCTCTAGGGAGGTGATAATATTGAAATCTCCCCCAATTATCCAATGAGAGTTCTGAATCTACCTGTTAACCCAGTAGAGGTGCTTGAGAAATTGTATTTTTTGCTCTATTAATTGAGGTCCATAAGCATTTGTGATCACACCCTTGTGCGTGGAGCCTTGTATATGGAACCACCCAGAAAGCATGTTGGGGCTAGAGAAGAAACCTTCCATGCTGATAACAGTGGGATCCCATGCTATTACAATGCACCCTGCAGCCCCTCTGGCATCTACCACATCTATTTCTACTTTTTTCCAGCAGTTTTTGATGAAGGTTTGGAGCCTTTGCTTCGATGCTTTTGTTTCTTACAACATTAAGATTGCAGGCTTTTCAGTAAGTATTTTGTTTTTCAACATTCGTCTTTTGGAATCAGTGTCGATTCCAATTATGTTCCAGCTGATGAATTTTAGCTCCATTAATTCACTATTTGAAAATGAGCATCGAGTGTCGCACTCTTTCCTGAGTCTATTAGGTGCTCCCTAGTTCCCGAATCAGTTGTTTAGTAGGTTTCCTCCCTTTTTTAGGAGTATCAATATGTCCTTTTGAGATTTCTTTGCGCTTTAAAACCTTCATACCTAACTGGTTGTTGGTCGTGGGGGTTAAAGAGGCTTCCGAAAGGGTTGGGAAATTTTGCTGTAGAGCGATCGAGTGGTAGGATTCTTTAAAGAGTTCCATCTATCACTGAGGAATGTTGTGTATGGCGTCTTTCTTCAAGGCTTCTGGAATGGCTTCTAGATCAAGTTCTCCTAATTCCATATCTTCTGGTTCTGCAGTACCCCCTTCAGGGGGAGCTGGGCTGAAGAATGCAAGATCTCATTGAAGATGGGGTCCAGGAAGGTGGAAGGGGGAGGTGGGGTGATAGAAGGGATGGGAGGTCCAAAATCTTCATGAGTGTGCTTGAAGAGGATAGAGAAACTGTTGTATTTTTCAGGGTTGGAGGAGGTGCTAGGGACAGAGGCCTTCTTCCCTTTTCTTCTTCTGTTGGTTGTTCTGGTAAATCCTTCATCGTTGGTTTTCGTTTGAGAAGGAGGAGGAGGGGTTTTGATATTTAAGGGACATTCCCTGAAGAGATGTCCATGTTCATGGCATTTTTTTCATCTGAAGGGTATGTGCTCATAATCTGTGGTCTGGATCCATTTTGAATCTTGGTACGTGAGGCAAATTGCCTCAGGGAGGGTTGCTAATATATCCATGTAGATGCAGATTCGAGCATACGAGCTATAATGGGCAGCTAGAGTGGCATCAAAAACTTGAACAAAGGTGCCTAGGGTAATTGCTATTCTTGCTAGGGTTTCCAGATTCCAGTATTCATGAGGCAGAGAATAGAGCCTTAGCCACACCGGGACCACCTTGGAGTCTTCTTTTTCCGGGCTAAGTTCTCTTTCCAGTTTCGCATGTACAATCCGACTAAGTGCAGGAAATACGATCCTCCTTGTAATATCCTATGCTTATCCTCCAGGTTTTGGAAGATTATGGTGAAGAAGCCCTTGGAGCGTAATTTGAGCTCACATTGTCCTTTTGGTTTCTAGGTGCTCGTGAGCCACCATGTGAGGTTCTTCTCAGTGGGCCTTAACCCTATGAATTTGCAAATTATCGCATTGTCTTGCATAAATTGGATTTGTTGGCTGACTAAGGTTGAACTGAATTCATACCTGGGTATTTGTGTTGATTTGGGATTACATTTGCTGGTGTCCTTCTGCTGTGCGTTGTTTGGGGGTGGTACATCATTCTTTTTTTCTACAGGAGCCATAGCAGATTGAAGAGGCATAGCGCTTCCCTCTCCTCCTTTTCCTTTATGAGCACATGTATTCGTTACTTGCTTTGTTGACCCATATAAGAGGAGGGGCGTGGAGGTCTTGGCAATGGTCTAGCTAAAGGACGAGTTAAGGGATCCTCCACTGGAGGCTGCCATGGCAGCTACGACCGAGAGCAGGGGTTGCTACAGGTTCAGTATTTACCTAAGGTTTTTTCCAACATTTGTAGAGCAATCGATTCGTCGTCTATCAACCTATATTGTTAAAATCACTTTAATGAAAATGAGGATATTAAAAATTAATTTAATATCAAAATTATTAAATTACAATTTTTCATTGCTAAATTATCAATTTTTTTATATAACAAAGCTTTTATTTCTGCCATATTTGTTTTGTGGAATAAAATTTGCAACCTAAATTGTTAATAAAAAGTAATATATTTAATAAAAAATAATATGATTAACAAAAAATAAACATATTCAAATAAAATTGACCCAAATCAAACATAAACCATCTTAATCAAATATTATATCTATGTTTTAAATTAAAGTTATGAATATTAATATTTGAATTCACAAATCCATTAAATTTAAATAAAATTGACCAAAATCAAACCTAAACAATTTTAATCAAATATTATAGATATTTTAAATTAAAGTTATGAATATTAATATTTGAATTCACAAATCCACTAAGACTCCCATACATATCTGCCAATTCTTATCATATTTATTTTTTAGTATCTTTGCAACTTGTATATTAGTTAATGAAAACTAATATATTCAATTAAGGATAAAGTTAATTAAAGTTAAACATATTCAATTAAAATTGGCCAAATCTAATATAGTCAAACATACATAATCATAATAAAATATCATAGATATTTTAATCTAAAATCACAAATCTCTTGATGTTTTCAGAGATATATAGGCCAACAGCATAGATATTGATTTTATGGTTGTAATTCCAAATTCAAAATAAATAATTATTAAAAAATAATAACTTGTACGTGATACAAAGATTTGTGATATACCACCGGTTTAATTAATGAAAATTGATAATGATAATAAGTAGCTAAAAGTAATTAAAACTAAGTATAAAAAAGAAATTGATTGCGGTAGCCACATAGGAGGAGATGTGTAACTCCTTCCGTGCTCATCATAAAGCGACACATGTCCTTTTTAAAAAATAATAAAATATTATAAAAAATAGCATGTCTGTTATTTAAAACATATACAAGGGTATATATATATAACTACACAAATTAGATAAATTAAAAAGCTTTCACATCATTTGCACATGACAACTGTTCATGATAATATATCTTGTTTTGGCCGATGTAAGTGAAAAATAGTAGAATGAGGTATTGAACATGCTGTCTATGATGGGTGATTAAAAAGAGAGTCATATCTCAATTGAAAAGCGATGATTGCTGATTCCTTCCATCCAACGTGTATGAAGTAAAGTCAACCTTTCACTTTGCTTCATGCCCATTGGATGGAAGAAATCAGCAATCGAAATAAGCCGCCAGGCCAATTGGAGTGGGACTCGACAAGACTCGCCACCTTCTCCCTTCCTGCATGTCCTGCCAAATCCATTTTATTCATAAAAATCCGTTCCGTTCCAAACAAAAACAGTATAATAGTACCAGAATCCAAAGCAAGGAACGTGATTACAGCAGCCACACAAATTCTTTCCACCACCCTAGATTCCGACAGATGGACAGATGGTCAGTTGATGCGATTCGTAAACCCAACAAATCTTAAAATCAAGATTTTCAAGTACTAGAATTGGAATTGCAATTGCATTTGCAGCTTCTCTGTTCCCAACATTTGCAGCTTCTCTGTTCCCAACGGTTTTTTATCAGAAAAAGAGCAAAAAAGACAACGATTTATGTTCTAAACACACTGAATATTATGCAATTACCTGCCCAGTATTTATTGTATGTCTTAGTTAATTTTTTGTTCTCAGAGGTGGAACCATCTATATAATCTAGAAAGATATAGTAAATACTTTGCAACTCAATATTCATTGTTCACTTCCTGCATGAAGAATTCTGAAGTAATAAAAACTCAAAACAAATCAAAGAGACTGACTATTGTACCACAAATTCTTTCAGTTGTGTTCACCACCCTGAAATCGGGCAAATGATCAATTTATACAATTCGTTGCTCAAACAGAAATTCTGAAATTCTAAATCAATTTACAGACTAAAAAAACCTTAAAATCACAGTTTTCAAGTACTCGGATTGCAGTTCCTCTGTTCCCATTAAATTTCTATGAGAAAAAAAAAAAGAACGCTCGCGCTTTGAGTGGCTGTAAATATCCGACGGTCCAAAGCTATCCATTCTCATATGATGACCAGGCGTTTCCTGTAGACAGTGGGCAGACCAAGTCAGAGTTCCAGACCCGATTTTCTGTTAACGGAAACCGATACATGTGCTCAGAATCCGGCACCGCCCCTGCCAGGTATGGCTTCTGAATGTTTTGCCTCTTGGCAGGGTAGACGGAGGAGACTTCATCGCCGTCGAAATCCATCGACATTGACACGTGGCTTTTGAGCTCAGATGAAGGCTCCGCAGTGGAGAGGGCCACGTTGTTGACATCTGACGTGGCATGGCTTAGTAAGTTCTCCATAAACGGACCCTCTGTCTGAAGCAGCCTAGAAAAGGAACTGAATTTCGGCTGGCTGCGTTGCACATCACCAGGTGACTGTGAGTCTACATCTTGGCACGAGACAACCATTGGAGAATGACTCACTTTCTTGTATATCCGGCACAGCACCCAATCGTCCAACTGAAGCAACACAAACCATGATAATTATGTGAAGCCAATAATCCCATATAATATAACGGAAATATATGTTTAGATATACATATAATATAAAAAATATATATATTTACATATACTTTAATAATAATTTTTCTTTGAAGGTTGTCAAACTCATAGTTAAATTTAGTATATATTTCTAAATTTATTGAGATTTATTGAATAAATATTTCAAAATATATGTAAGTTGAAAAATGTTTATTTTTTCAATTCTATTGCATTTAAAATTCTCATAACATTTAACTCCTCAAACTAGACCTTCGTTAGTTTTCGTTAGTTTGCACTAGCTTACATATATAATACATATATTCTTACAAAATAGACTTTCTTTAGTTTGTACTAGCTTACATATATAATACATATATTCTTACATTTTACATTGAAATTATCTTCACAACTACATTTTGTGATCTTACTTTTCACATTATTAAAATAAATAATTTTCTAAAAGTGAGTTTTTAATGAGCTTTAAATTATTATAGATGAATTTTAAATCTAGATTTATCAAGCATCGAGAGGGATCCAATTTCTTAAAGTGTAAGTACTTAAAACTATCTTGGATGATAAATCTAAGTTTAGGTTTTTAGTTACAACATCTCCCTCATACTAGGTTATAGAGCACCTCACTCCTATATTGCTCTAGTTCTCTACTTTTAGAAAATCATGTTTGTTTCCCTCCAAACCATGTACCAACTAAAACTAGAAACACCTAATCTTATTGGTTCAAGTCTTTTATGCTATACAACCACAACAACTAGGTAAGGATATTGGTCTAGTTGCCAAGTAAATCCCTAATTCAAGAACACCACTTTAATAGGTGCAACTTTGTTTGATTTGATTACTTTTATTCATGTTTACAAGGAGATGAACACAGTAACCAACTCTCACTCGAGAGTGGAGGAAGAAAATATGTGGTAAAACCTCTTCCTTGCACATAGCTTGGCCAAACCTATTTACTGGCCCAATTTCCAAGTCAATTCATTTTGAGGGAAGCACCCTTGCACAAAGAAGGGGTGGGAACTATGGTAGAAGGTGATATGGGGTGTCTCATACTCTCCAAAGAAGAAGTAGTTGTAACAATTGTTTCGCCACCAAGCACAGACATCATCTACTTTTAGGAAAGGGAGATAACCATTTTAGTTACTCTCTTTTTTATTCATGGATTCATTTTGTAACTGCAACTGTATTAAATAATCTGCAGCAGGTTAAATATTGTAAATGAAAATTGAGTCATCAATATTATTAAAAAAAAAAAACATTCAAAAACACCTACTAGTAATAGGCTAAATATTATAAATGGGAATTGAGTCATCACTATTATTAAAAAAAAAAAACATTAAAAAAAACCTTAAAAAAAAAAAACATTCAAAAACACCTACTAGTAATAGGCTAAATATTATAAATGGGAATTGAGTCATCACTATTATTAAAAAAAAAAACATTAAAAAAAACCTACTGGTAATATCATTAATATTAAAAGGAAGTAGACTTGCCAAATATCATTAATATTAAAATATCTCATTTAAATTTCTTTGAAAAGAAAAATGGAGGATCCTTACGCGCATAGATCTATTTCTCTTGGTTGGCTTGGTTTCTGCGAGGCGGTATTCGTGCATAATCCAGTTGGTCTTGAAGCCCTTAAGCGGCCTTCCTTTGTAAAACACCAGCGATTTCTTCACTCCCACTTTCTCCGGCGACGTGCTTCCCGACGTGATAACGATAGGTTTATCTGTTCCCGTGGCTTTCCAGTATCCAGAACCGGCGAATCTGTTTGGCCGCGCTCCGTTGGGATATTTCCGGTCCCTGGGGCTGAAGAAATACCATTCTTGCTCCCCGAAACATGCCTTCGCTGAAAACCAGTGAACATATATACATACAGTGAGAAAGTATATAACTAACGCATGGGCTTAGTATCTATAAATATATATGAAGACGGATGGATACTCACCGGGTAAATCCCAGGGGTCATGCTTGTACAGGTCAATCTCTGCAATAAGTGAACCAGGGATAGGAGAGGAAGACACCTTCTTTTTCAGGTAATGGGTGAGCAACTCCTCGTCTGTGGGATGAAATCTGAAACCGGGAGGCAATTGTGGCACCACCTGCTGCTGGACTGCCAGTCGCTCCATCATCAACGTTTGAAATGTTGGGGAGGAACGTCCGTCTCTCTTAATGTATTGTAGCCGCCCTCCGGATCGTTCCAAACCTGTCATTTTCCTCACGATTACAGCACTCGATCGAGCGCCCACTGGCACGTTGACACCTTCCTTGGCGCGACGGATGACAGTGACAGCAACGTGGCATCGAAGAAAGCTTGCAAACGATCAACGGGTTGAAGCCACGTGTGCTTGGAAATAGGAGAGGAATATGGGGCCCCGTGTGAGTATGGTGTGGAAGGCAAATTAACAAGTCCTCCAATGCAACGTAACGTATGGTTCCAATCTCTTAACGGCTTGTCATTTTTATTTTCTTTGTCATCTCATTCTATTTATTTATCGATTTAATCATAAAACAAAAAACAAATTTGTTAGTAATATTATCATCCAAAAATGATCAAAACTTAGGATGTGTCCAAAGTACTGGTTCCAAAACATCTAACGTCCGTTAAATATATTTTCCGAAGAAACATACTATGACGGTCTAAAATTCAGCAAACCGCCTTAATAACAAAACAAAGTTACATATATTTTCCTACGAAACATACTATGACGGTCTACAATTCAGCAAACCGCCTTAATAACTAAAACAAAGTTAGATCAACACATGATGTTCTCACCTCCCTTGACTTGCAAATAAAGCTAAGTAGGAAGGGTGATGTGTCCTTTGAGTTCTAATTTTTGCTTCATTGTGTCTTATTCCTGGGGTGAACCCATTGATGCTTCATGAGGGATGGAATTCACGAGTTCTTAAAAACACAATCTTTGCTCCAATTTTAGATAGACGACTTTGTCTTATAACTCTTTGATTTTTCAAGTTTCTTCTTTTGACATTCCTCTCCTACTTCCATCAACACTAATTTGCGTTTGTGTTTTCCAAACTCGAGTCTTCTTATTTCCTTTAATTCTCTTTCATTATTTAACTCTCAATGTTTCGTCCATGTTTCCATCTCTTCATAACCATAGCAATGTTGTCTTGGTAGTCATCACAATGTTTCTCACACTATCAAATGTTCATTTTCATGTCTACATTTTTGCAAATAACACATTAATTAGTACGACTATGGGGTGAAGCCATCCTACCTATTTAATCATTGGCAACAATACCCTTTCTTCATGACCAACAATTTCCAGATTAAAACCTTTCCTCATGTGATAAAGGCTATCCAACCTCGTTGTCAGAGTTTGGGTCGACAAGGGAATTAGAGGTCTAGAAGGAGACAAATGCCCCAAAACCAAAACATAAACACCAAAGGACTCACCTAAAAAATCCCCTAAATTCTTCTAGGGATGGCTTGATCCCAAGGAAAATTTTAGGGGCGAAATTTAGCCCATGGGCTATTTTTCAACCTTTTTTTCCAAAAAAATATTTGTCAATTTTCCTTTCTTTCAAAGATGATTCACCCAAATTCTATGGAATAATTATTTTTTACTCTAAAAATTGTCCAAAAACTATATAAAGTCCTTAGAAATTTTAATATTTTTTAAAAGAATCACCAAACATTTTATGCTTGCAAATTTAAGAATCAGTAAGATTCCCCAAAGTTTCTACACTTTGAGAAAATTATGGATCCTTAAAATTTTCCTTGCTTGATCCTAAAACATGGAGAGTCCCTCCTTCATGCTTTCCTAGAAAACCTAAAAGAGGGACATAAAGAGAGTGCCACAAAATAAAAATATATGAACTCAACCTCAATGAAATCGATCTAAAATTTTCCCAAAGTACAACCAAGGAGACCACAAGCCTAGAGGCCAAAGAAGATAGTTGCTAGAAGGTTCTCCTTGCAATTCCAAGAGCCCTCTCAAGAGATTGCACTGACCTTGATGGGATATCCAGGCTTTACAAACATAATTTGACTTCTAGGGACCTAAAGAGACTTCCAAAAATTTCAAAAGGACCGAGAACAAGAATATAAATAGAGTGGTGTTTGAGCTGGTTTAAGCTCACACCTCACACATGTTAAAGTTTGCAAAGATACAGAACAAGAGCGGAAACACAAAGGGCATATTGATTTCCTTCTCATTATTAAACTCAGATATATATAGTATCACATAGACTCAAAACCACCGGCTAATACTATGGGCCAGTGAATACCATGGGACATCTAATGTCCTAGTCAACAACTAACTCAACTAACTTA
This sequence comes from Larix kaempferi, assembly GCA_027924585.1. Lineage (NCBI taxonomy): Eukaryota > Viridiplantae > Streptophyta > Pinopsida > Pinales > Pinaceae > Larix > Larix kaempferi. The sequence continues at coordinate 24,968,074 of BSBM01000887.1, forward strand.
ACCAACAAACACACATGAGATTACAACTCTTAACACACCCCGTTAATCTCAGGTGGGATGGTGTGGTTAGCACTATCAATGCCTAAGTGCCGCCTCTGAAACTCAAATGCAGATGTACCCAAAGATTTGGTAAACATATTAGCTAATTGCTCCTTAGAGCCACACAACATCAAACTAATCTCTCCATTATTGACTAACTCACATATAAAGTGATAGCGAGTATCAATGTGTTTACTCTTCCTATGAAATACATCATGTTTAGACAACTGTATGGAAAAACTGTTGTCGCAATAGATGGTTGTTGGTTCTTTTTATGTGTGTCCCATGTCCTTCAAGAGTCTTCTAAGCCAAACCCACATGGCATGCTACTGTAGTTGCTGCAATATATTATGCTTCTGTTGAATACATGCTCACAGTGTTTCTGAGAGGCCCAAGAAATAAGACTAGTACCAAAATGAAAATCATAACCAGATGTGTTTTTCCTATCATCAATACTACCTGAAAAATAATTTTCTGTGTACCCTGTGAGAGTAAAGTCATGTGAATGAGCATACCAAAGTCCATAATCAATTGTACCTGCAACATATCTCAGAATTCTTTTTCCAACTTTCCAGTGAGAGTCTTTGGGAGACTCCATGAATCTAGAGATAAGGCTGACAACATACATCAAATTAGGTCTAGTAGCAGTCAAATACATTAAACTGCCTACTAATCTCTTGTAAATTGTAGAATTTACTGCTGGTCCTTCATCATTCTTGCTTAATTTGGTTCCTGTAGCAATGGGGGTTTCTACTGGTTTACATTTATCCATTCTGAATCTCTGCAGAATGTCAGTAGCACACTTATGCTGACAGATGAAGATCCCATTTTCACTTTGATCAACTTCCAGACCAAGGAAAAACTTCATAAGACCAAGATCGGTCATCTCAAACTCCTTTTTCATGACTGTCTTAAACTCTTCTAGCATCAAATTTCCAGTATAGATCATATCATCAACATAAAGACAAACAAGTAGAATGTTACCTTGTTGATTTGTTTTGACATACAGAGTAGGTTCATTGCTGCTTTTGTTGAACCCATTTTTGATGAGATAAGAGTCAATTCTGTTGTACCAAGCTCGTGGATCTTGTTTGATACCATACAAGGCCTTTTTCAACTTACATACCTTGTGTTCTTGACCTTTGACAGCATAACTAGGTGGTTTATCTACATAGACTTCTTCTTCAAGTATGCCATTCAGAAAGGAATATTTTACATCCATTTGATAAACATGCCACTAGTTTTGAGCTGCTATCGCAAGTACATCTCTGATGGTGTCCATCCTTGCTATTGGAACAAAGGTTTCATCATAGTCTACACCATATTGCTGTGCAAAACCTCTTGCAACAAGCCTTGCTTTGTACTTTTCTATCTCTGTTTTTTCATTCAACTTGATCTTATAGACCCATTTTACACCAATGTAGCTTTTATCTAATGGGAGATCAACTAGATCCCAACTCTGATTCCTCTCAATAGAATCAATCTCTTCATTCATTGCTTGGATCCACTGTGGATCTTTTGCTGCTTCTTCAAAACATGTTGGTTGACATGAAAATAGAGCATACTGTAACTACTCATCAATGGCAGGAGTGTGTTCATATAAATCCCTTAAGCTTCTGGTTCTTTGGTTCTATGGTGGACTGTTTGTTGGTGTCCCTTCTTGCTGTTGCTGCTGTACCTCAAGTCTGGGAAATCTGAGTGGTTTTGGTGGTACTGGACTGTCTGTTTGTTGAATGTCTGTTGTATTACTCCAGCATTTATCTTCATTAAATTTGACATCTCTGCTCACCGCTACTTTCTTGGTGACATGATTATACAGTTTATAGGCTTTCTATTGTTCACTATAGTCTATGAAAATACACCTTTCACTCTTCTTGTCTAACTTCTTCCTTAACTCATCAGGTATGTGTGCGAATGCAACACATCCAAATATCCTGAGATGTGAGACACTAATCTGAGTGCCACTCCATGCTTCTTCAGGTATCTTGTCTTTGACACTTACTGTGGGAGACCTGTTCAGTAGATATACTAAACATGCAATAGCTTCTACCCAATATTCATCTGATAACTTCTTGTATGACAACATACTTTGGGCCATGTTCATGATGGTACGATTCTTGTGTTCTGCAACTCCAATCTGCTGTGGAGTGTATCTGGTGGTGTACTGGTGCTGGATTCCATGCTGCTTACAGAACTCTGCAAAGTCATGAGAGGCATACTCACCTCCAGTATCTGATCTAAGTATTCTGATTGGTTTACCTAACTGCTTTTCAGTCAATGCTTTGAACTCTTTGAATTTGGAGAAGGCATCTGACTTATTTATGAGAAAGTAGATCCAGACTTTCCTGCTATAATCATCAATAAATGTTAGGAAATATAGACTACCTCCTATAGACTGGGTTTGCATGGGTCCACATAGGTCTGTGTGAACTAGTTCAAGGTGTTCTTTGGCTCTAGATGTGGAAGTGGGGAAGTTGTCCCTTTGGTGTTTCCCTAAAATACACTCTTCACAAGAACTTGACTGTTCATTCATGACTGGTAATCCTTTGACCATGGATTATTTTTGCAGATGACAGAGACTCTAAAAGGGTAGATGACCATACCTACAATGCCACAACCTAGCTTCGTCTTGACTGGAGACAATATGAGCATATGACTGTGACAGGATAACACTCCTTAGGCTGAGTGGGAAAATTCCATTCTTGGTCATTTCTACTTTGGCTAGGAGTTTTCTACTAGGGGCTTTATCATAGACAACATAGTAGGAATCAATGAACCTAACATCATACTTATTCTGAATCAGTTGACCCACACTGATCAGGTTGACCTTGATATCTGGAACATAGAATATATCATTTATGTACTTTTTTTCAGTATGTTTGGTAAGTATAGGCACAATACCTTTGCCTTGAGCAGGAACGAGATAGTGATCACCAAGTTTGATCTTTGAATTAATAGATGGATCTAGATCAGAGAATACTGATTTGTTACCTGTCATATGATTGCTGCATCCACTGTCTAGCAACCATACATCTGATTGATGTTCTTCTTCAGTCGCTTGGTATGACATAAACATAACTTCTGACGAATGTTCTTCAACATTGGAGACATTTTCTCTGCCACTGTTCTGATCTACTTGCTTCTTTCTGCAGTCATGTTCATAGTGGCCATATTTCTTGTAGTAGTTACATTGGACATTGGACTTGTTAGGCCATCTCTTGCCTCCTCTTCCTCTTTGGTTTTGAGGGTTATGACCGTGCTTACAATGATCTGTGTGTTCATGGGCAGTTCTATCCTCTGTGGAATTAGAACTCCTTCCTCTTCTGCCTTGTCCTCTGCCTCGTCTACCTCGACCTCTATTGAAAGACGTCTGAGTGCTGAATGCATGTGAAAGAGACTCTTCTTCCTAATTGAGTCTAGCTTCGTGAGACAAAAGGGACCCTATTAACTCTTCTAGAGTAAACTTCGACAGATCCTTAGATTCTTCTATGGCAGTAACTACCATAGAGAATTTCTTAGTGAGGCATCTAAGTACCTTTTCAACAATACCCTTTTGCTCTAAGGCTTCGCCATAGGTTTGGAATTGCGTGACAATTCCTGAAACCCTAGTCATGAACTGATCGACAGTCTCAGTTAACTTCATCTTAATACTTTCAAACTGGAGTCGAAGGGTTTGGAGTCTTACCGTTTTGACTCTGTCTGTACCTTTGTATGCAGATTGGAGGAGATTCCATGCCTGATGTGCGATTGTAGCTCCAACGATCCGCGAGAAAATGGACTCCTCAATGCAACTTTCGATCAACCACTTCAAAGTGACATTTCGATCTCTGCTTTCGTCGAGGGCCTTCTTATTAGCATTAGACATCGTAGCGAGAGTAGCTGCCGTCGGTTTCATGAACTCTCGTTCAACCATATCCCAACACTTGTTGAGCTATAGAAAGGTTTGCATATTGATAGACCAGAATTCATAATTATTGTCATTCAACATTGGACCAGAGATCGGCTTCATGTTCAGGCTTGCCATGGCTTATGACAACTTTTAAACTGAGTGGCGCAACTTTGTAGCAGACAAAGTGCGACTCCGAGGTGCGTCGAGCAATTTTGTACAGAGTGAAGGAAGGCTGGCGCAATTTTCCTTATGCCAGGATGAGCCAGTGGCACAGTTCTTCTTCAGACACGGTGCACCAGGCTCCAGAGGGTGGCACACTTCTCCTTCAGACAGGGTGTGCCAGGATCTCCTCAGTGGGGCTAATCAGGTGCGACGACGTCGGATCGTGGCACAAGTTGCTCTGTAGATGGGTGCGCCGATGCCTTGAAGAAAATAAAAAAAGTTGCGACCCTAGTGTTCCGTCTCCGTCCTGTACTGCAACTTCAGTCGTGTGTGTGCTCTCCAGCTTCTGAAGAGGCTTACCCCAAAAACAATAGTTTATGGATCAGGCCGTCAGCTCTGATACCATGTTAAAGTTTGCAAAGATACAAAACAAGAGCGGAAACACAAAGGGCATATTGATTCCCTTCTCATTATTAAACTCATATATATATAGTATCACATAGACTCAAAACCACCGGTTAATACTATGGGACAGTGAATACCTTGGGACATCTAATGTCCTAGTCAACAACTAACTCAACTAACTTAACCAACAAACACACATGAGATTACAACTCTTAACAACACACACCCAACAATGATGTCGCTTACAACTTCATAATGCAAACCCTTCCCTAAATCGATTAAATGATATGAAAGAGCGGGTGGTAATTAACTCTAAATTGCATAAGGAGGAGGAAACACGACATGTTGTAATTTAATGGATTCATAATGTTTATGTGGATGGAGGACTTAGGGGATGTAGTTATAGCCGCTCCCCCAAATTTTTCCAAAGACTTGCCAAGAGGGAGTTGACACCCTATGTTTGCTCTTTTGTCAATAATGGAGTTTAACCTTTTTGGTATCTGATAAAACTTCATTTACTTCAAAAGATTGCATACCATGAATTCTTGTAATAATTTTATTTAATCCTGGGTAGTGAAAAAACGATTACTCAACTAGACAATCATTGAATCCCAAAACTAAAGTATAATTTATACTCAAATTTTTATAATTAAAAACCTTATATATATATAATAATTATCCTTCAAAGTCCAATCATCCCATGCCCACCACCCTTATTTCATTCTCATTTCTATCAATAATACATTTAACCTTTTGCCATTTATTCTCATTATTATCGCCATTGTACTTGTCTTTTGGTGATTCGAAAGTTGATGGTGATGATTAAATATCTCTACCTTTGTTATTATTGGTTTTCGAGTATGAAATATCTCAACTGTACTTATCGGTTGTAGTTAGAAAATATTTCTAACTTTAAATGTACGTCTGTTTTAAAGATTGGAATCTTTTTAATTGAGGTGAAATATAAGAACTTTATTCACTGCTTGTCGTTATTTAATATTTTAACTTTATCGATGAAGCACAACTTTGTCCTCAACATTAATAATATTTATTTAAAAAATGTTTTGATATTTCATTTTTAACAATTTTCTCTTCTTCTTCCTAATACAGTTCTAGTTAATAAAATTTCAATTTCATAGGCGATACATTTCACATGGAAACCTCTGCCAAACGAGCTGAAAGACTTTCGAGAAGACTTTGGGACCCCATGTTAGGGCTTCCCATTCTCTTCATGTTGGATGATTTATTATTGAAACTATTGGATCAATTCCAATTATTTCAATGGCAATCGATGTTTTATAGCATAGGAACTCTTTTTTTTCACTGAAAAATTCAACTTACTATTAATATGCGAAATAGTAAATAAAGCCAGCTGTCAGATCATACAAATTACATATCCCTATTAGATAGGGCCATTTGTCATCAAGTGACATAGAATCATCAACCATAACCATAGTCCAAAATAAAAGCCATATGTCCCAATATCATCCATAGTCCAGACCAGAAATATAACCAAATATACAGTCATCCGAGCATATAAATAGACCCAAAAAGATATTATGTCTCATATACAGTCATCCTCAATAGTTTGCCACCAAGTGCATCAAAAACATGTATCAACTATACTACAAATACCGAAAACAACATCAATAAGAGGCTGTAATAAGTGCCACAAAAAGGTATGTATGGAATACGCCCAACAAGTAGTTGGACCCTATACCTTCAAGGATCTGCACATATAACTACAAGTCAAAAAATTAAGAAGTCCGCAAAAAATAGTATAAACAAAAAGAGTATAAGTAAAGACAAGGGTGTCAAGTCCAATGCAAATGATATGAGTCGTGAGAAAACAGAATATCCTCCCGCCACTCCTGCCACATAATGACCCCAGCCTGAGAGGTAAGAGCTCGCTTGGAAAGCATATCCGCCTCCAAGTTAACCTCTCTGAAAACATGTAACGTCCCCTTCCATCATCAAATGCAGGGAAGGAAACGTTAACAACACACAGGGCTTTTGTAAAGACTTAGCCTCAATACTTTTTACTCATAATTTCATATCAATTAAAAAACTTCGGCGTGTAGATTCAATTCAATATCAACACAACAAAAATTAAACATTACATATGCACACAATTTCTTCATGCGTTCAACATACCCATATCAACCATACATGTAACAGTCATTAATTATCATATTGCATAAAACATGATGCCTTTCATTTCATTAACATGAATAATTAATCCTTCAGATTGAATGCATTGCAGAACATAGAATGCAAATAATTTAAATCACAAGAGTACTTATCTTGAATTGTAACGGTCCAAACGACTGGCTATGGGAGAGCAACGTTCCTCCCAACCATAGATCTCTATCCAGCCTATATTCCTTCAGCTGAGAGATCACCCCCGAGCTGGGCTGTGTATCCACTAAGGAGGAACTAGCTGGTTTCACTCACAGCCATGGTTTCGGTCAAGCATCCAAGGAGATAGAGGAGGGTAACGCTAAGCCAGTGAGCTCAACCACAGAGCTACAGGCATCTCAAGTGAGCTCAACAGTCAGGCACCCACATTACCTACCACATCCAACACAAGGAAGATCCCCTTCTCTGTTACACAGTCCTTCAGGAAACTCTTCCCTCCAGTGCTCTTCAGGATGGGCATAGAAAGGTCCAGTTGCTGATCCTTGAGATCCTAGCCTTCACTGGGTTTATCAAGCACACCCAACCTCTGTACAGTCATTCCCAACTTGATTTCTCACCATTCTGCTCACCAAATACTCAAATTCGTCACTGATTTTCTGAGCTGCAAAAACTGGGTTTTCCTATTGATTTTGGGGTATCTAATGCTCCCAAATTCGCCCCAAGGTTCATGCTAATGGATCCCCCATTGGATTTCTCTGTCCCATGCCAAATCTGGGCGTTTTTGGTCTTTCAAAATCTGGGTTCTCTCAAGGTCGTGATTTCTGGTTCTCTCACTGCTGGCACTCGTTTTTTTTGGATGCAGAATGATGCTAGGTACCTCCACAATGGAATGGGGTGAGAATGAAGCAACCTCCCATGAGGTTGAGTGACTTCTTGCCCAAGCAAACAGATCCCATGACTACCCATACGAATTTCAGGGCTATCCATGCTCCATTGAAGCCATGGGCTGAAATCTCAACCACTTCCTTACAACAGTCATTAATGTCACCTAGGGAAGTCAATGGGTTCTCATAATGACAAAGGGTAGCCTAGGGTTTAGTCCCATAGCCCCCTCACCACTCCCTAGTGGATACACGTGGCCCCTTCTCATTCGTTGCCTCCATAGCCAGTTTTGGTATTTCATTTCAGTGTTAAATATTTACATCAATTTACAATATCCCATGGCTTACTAGCACGTGGGTAACAAAACATCAAGCATGTCTAATTTAAATAAAAATCCGAGCATAAACTAGCGGGGCCTTGGCCTTGAGCTCCACGCTAGGGAAACATACAACGTGTGTATACAATTTTTACATTAGAGCCAATATTTCCTAAGGGTCCAAATTGGGGTATTACAAAACATGTTCAAAATGTATCAATACGAAATCCAAGATAAGCTTACGAGCCACATCCATCCAGTGAGAGAGAAGTAGTACATTGAGTGATGATCTGCCACGGGCCCAAGAGATAATAGATAAAGAATCACCCAATACTACAAGAGAAGTGATCTTTCTCAAACGTGCACAGAACAGTAAAAGCCAAAGGGCACATAATTCGCTCCTTGTATTGGTTCCAATCCCCAGATTTAGCCAGATATGAATGGAGACACTGCATGAGATGTGAATTACAGCACCCGCACCCCCGATCCCATGACGACCCATAGCAGCCCCATCGAAAAAACCACATGGGAAAATCAGCACCGGAGGTGTCAAACGATTTCTCTTATTCAGACATTTCCTGCCACCAACATCTGCATGGATGGAGATAAATTCTTTGTGCGCAGCAAGAGTTTTATAGTAGATCCCATCACAGAAAGGAGTCCTATTTTCAAATATAAGAGAGTTCCGAGCTTTCTATACCTCCCAAATCATAAAGTATGGAAGTTCTGAACAACCAGCCGATACATGAGACCACGCCTCAAGACATTCACATAGTGAATTATGGTTCCAGCTGAATTGCACACCAGATTTGTCTGCAATTTGAGTCCAAAGGTCCCGGACGAATTGACAAGTGGAGAATAGGTGGTCAACAGATTCCTCCTGAGAGCAACAAAGGGTGCACCAACCTGGCCCACAGAATCCCCGACGGCAAAGGTTATCCCAAGTTAGGATCTTGTTCCACATCGCAAGCCAGACAAAGCATTTTATCTTGAGGGGTAGGACAAGTTTCCAAATAGTTTTGTCCCACCAACAAACCATAGTCTGATTCTCAGCAAATAAAGCATCATATTCCAATTTAGCAGTAACCTTGCCACCAGCCACATCCCACGACCAGACCAATCTGTCCGCAGCATCAGACAATTGTATATTTGAATGATATAGTGGTTTTATATAATCCTCCCATTCCTTCCCCAAGGTACCCAAAAGACCAAGCTGAGAAGCCGAGATCCAGAGAGGCCGACCATCCTTATACCAGCCAGCCGCATGAGCCAAAGTATAAAAACCTTTCGCCCTGAGATGAGACCTTAATTCCAGCGATAGAGTATGTCCTTCCGGTCCCCCCAAGATCGGATCCAGCCCTAGTCTTATGTCGCGACCATTGCCTGGCATCCAAGCAATCCAATTTGCAATCACCCTGAAAGATCCCATCAAACCATTCCAAATATTGGAGACCCCCAAAGGAGCAGGCCTATTTAATCTCAACCAGTTTGTAACAGATATATTTCTCAGGTATTTTGCCCTGATTATCCTACCCCAAACCGAATTATCAAACAGAGCACGCCAAAGACTTTTTGCATGTAGTGCCATAACATGGGGTACATGGGTCACATTCGTAACAACCTTTGGCTATGACGGATGGCTCTAAATCTATGGGTTTTTATCAATGGAAGCCCTTTTATTAAGGGAGAGGCATATATATATATATGGCCATATTTCCCATCACAAGGTAATTTGACCGTCAAATATAGTTACAATTTTCTATTGCCCGTCACAAATCTTCGTTAAAGTATGCAAAACATTCCATCAAATTGTAAAAATCGTCAAATTTGTAGAGTGGATTGGTTTTCAAATTCCAACCATGTATCTATTGAGTTACTTGAGGTTTCTTGTGAGCATGTACTTGATGGCTCCTTGTGAAGTTTGATTGTGTTGGAGATAAATAGTGCATCCTTCACCTTCAAGCCTTTCTTAGTGTTTGAGTCATGTTGTATTATGCATGAAATATTGGGACACATTCTTTAATCTCTCTATAAAACATTTTAACTTAACATAATCTAAGTGAGTCTTTCCAACTTTTTATGTCAAGTTTTATTTTTTGATTCTTTGACTTTCATTGGAAATGTTTTAGGTAAGTTTCATTACTATTCTTTCGACACTAATAATATAATACATATGGCAACCTATTAGTGCCCTACCCTAACCCCCCTACTTTATTAACGTACAATGCCATAAGGCCCATTAGTTAATAAGTGGGTAGCGTCTTAATGTAAAAGGGCCTTCCTTATTGAATAAAGGCCCCTAGTTGGTTAACCCTCATTAATAATGAGACCACAGGTAGTTAAGACTTTGGCTATGGAAACACTATATATAGAGTAGTAAGATGTGTAAGGTTTAGCCAAGTGAACATAACTATCTATTATATATATTATCTCTTGTATTTTTCTATCTTTTCTTTGAATTTCTAGGTTTAGGTATATTACAAGTGGTAACATAACTCTTTCTTGGGCCAAATGGGATTTTTTTTTAGGGTTTGTCTCTTTCAAACGAGTTATCTTTGCATTTTGTCTACAAAGGTTTTTCTATGCTTTTGAAGATACGAAATTCACAAATTATATAAAAGGCATAAGAAGGTACAACTTGGGTCCAAATTTGAGCTTCTAGGTCGCTATCATTTTGGAGATATACTATGTGCAAGTTAAAGAAAGTTTTCCTAGAGTTTGGCTCTTTCAAACAAGTCATCTTAGAATTTTCAATCCAAAATTTGTCTATGAAGTTTTAAGGTCTAAAAATTATAGGGTATAGAAAAGACATAGGGAAGTAACTTGTGTCCAAGTTTCAAATTATAAGTCACTACCCTATAGATACACTATATGTAATTTAAGCAATTGTAACGGCCCATAAACTAGCCTTAAACATGTGTTATGGGTAAAATTTTATATATGAAGTTTTATAACTACAAATTGAGTGCCACTAGTTGTATTGGAAAGAAGACAGGCAATAGTAATTTTGGTAACAATCTCATATTTGAATCTAAAAAATTGGACATGTCTTAGGACATACAAGTTTTCCCTTATGAGAAGGAAAAAATTGACAAGTCTTAGGAAAATTACCCTAATTTTTGCTTGGCACATCAACATTTAGTAAAACCAGTGGCATTATAGAGTAGACATATCAAACTACTGTAAAGAAAATTTTAGACTCGGAGGTGCATCAATTTTAGAGTTACAGAAGCCTCAAGACCATCTCCAAATCAGGGTTTATAGGGAGTTGTGGTTATTTCTAAATTTTGGCCTCAAACCCTACCTTGAAAAGTAAGTTATTCCCCAATAATTGTAGAGCTCTTTTCGAGGTTAGTGAGGCCATTATTTTTTTTTTTTTTAGAAATGTGTTTTCGACATATTTAAATAACATAGAGATCTGTCGTTCAACAAGTAAGCTTGTGGTTGGGGAAGCATACATCGAAAAAATACAAGGGTAATTAATCCACATTATTGTGCACCCTTGTAACCTCTATTGGTGCCCCTTTGAGTAGTACTACTTCAAGCAACACCTGTATATACAATTTCACTTCCATGTACCTTCGTGTATATTGAAAGTCCCATAGGTGTACCTGGAACCAACCGTGCTATAGTACAATGATAAAAACACTCAAGGATATCACTCTCTAGTATCTGGGTAGTTGAGTAGTACGACTAAGGGCACAGTATATCTAGCCTCCTTAGTTAGTGCCCTGAGATATTGGGCCGAGTACTACAATTGGACACCACATGAATGTCAAATAGGTTTAGCACCGAACACTCCCTTATATTTATAAACCATTAGATCCCACCCATGGTGGAACTTTATAAACCACCTCACACCAACACTCCAATTAATATGACCACCCGAGCTACTGCCAATAGGTTGGACAACCTAAAATCTCAATACACAGATCTTAATGACCAAATTCAACACCTTCAACAAACTATCAATATTTGGGATTAGGCACGAGATAAGAAGTTGGAGACAAAATTAGACCACTGCGAGAAGAAATTGGATCAGAAGTTGACATATTTGAGAGTTACTGCCATACATGTAGAAGAACATGGGAATGCATAGCATAATGAGACACACCAGGAATAAACTTCTCACTTGAGACTATTTAGACACTAGCATCCCCCTTTGGGTCCTCATAGTGATAAACCACCCTCTATGGATAATAACACATGGAACCATTTTCCTAAAGTATAGTTGAACAAGTTTGATGGTTCTAACCCATTAAGATGGTTCACTCAAATGGAACATTACTTCGCTCTTCATGGTATTATTGACGACATGATGAAACTTAAGGTGGGGGGCTTGTATTTGGATCCAAAACAATGGAACAGGTGGGAGTGGCATAAAAAGGCCTATGGGTGCTACATTGTATGGAGTCTATTTGTTAAGGCTTTCCATGAGCATTATGAGAGAGATCCTAACTATTTGCGGTGGCTTACCAAGTTACATCAAACAAGCTAATTCATAGGATTTAACTTATCCTTTGAATAATTATCCAACCATATATAGAACTTAACAAATTCTTTCTATAAATAATGTTTCATTAATGGCACCAAGGAGACAACTAAAGTACACGTTAGAATGCAACATCTTGTTACCTGGTTGGAAGCATCATAGAGGGATTTAGAAGCAGAGACAGTGATCAATCCACAAACCAATAAACCCTCTTTCATTCCCAACTCAAGCACTACATACGTCAACTCCTCAAGGACAATTCCTTATCCTCCCTTGAAATTACAGAGGCTATCTCCATAAGAAGTGGTAGATCAACAAAGATACAGACTCTACTATAATTTTGATGAAAAGTATACTCTGGGTCATAAATGAAAAGAACAAAAGTTATTTCGCATTAATGTGAATACTCCTACCCATTATAAAGATGTCATTATGGAAGATACCCCTAAGTTGGAGACTATTATCCAACCTTCTCCCATGCAAGAAGAAGTAGAATTTGAAGTTCATTAAGAAGAACCACTCATATCTCTTCATGCTTTTCCTGGTATTTCAACCTCGTAAACCCCAAAATTTTGGGGTACATCAAGCATAAAAAAATGGTAGTATTAGTTGATAGTGGTAGCACCCATAATTTAATTCACAAACAGGTAGTTGAAGAAGGTACTCCACTATTATGTCTACATGGTTCCCAACTTTCAAATTATGATAGCTAGTGGTGGAATGATAAAATGTGGGCGGCGTTGTGAAAATGTGAGGCTCCAATTGGGTGATTATTATCTCAAAACTCATATGGTGGCCATCAATATGAAAGGTTTTGATATATTTTTAGTGGAAGAATGGATAGAAACATTGGGGCTAGTCACCATGGACTTCAAGGAATCATACTTGATATTTACTCATAACTCTCATAACCATACCCTCAAAGGGATCTAAGCAAGCTCTTCTAAATTCATAATTTCTCATCAGATGGAAAAATTATTGAATAAAGGACACTCTAGATTTATTGCTCACTTCCATGCCATACATGATTGTGACAACACCACACAAGAAATCTATCCTAACGTACAAAAGGGTTTGGACAAACATCAACAGGTATTTGAGACACCAAAGGGTTTACCCCTATATAGAGGTGAGCATGATCATTATATACCCTTGATTCTAGACAGTCAAGCACCAAATGTATACTAGTATAGGAAATCATTTGCACCAAAGAATAAAATTGGAAGGATCACTTAGGAGCTACTAGAGTAAGGAGTCATTCATCCCAACACTAGCTCATATTCATCCCTAGTGATCATGGTTTTAAAGAAACAAGGGAATGGGCACATTTATCATGATTGTTGTGCATTTACATGGAAGAAAGAACCATAAAAAGGATTTGCAATTTTAATTCTTGTCATGTCCACCACTATGGTCTTAGCCATGCCTGATTTTACTAATACCTTTGTATTGGAATGTGATGCTTCCATAAAAGGTTTGGGTGCAATCATAAGGCATGGAAAACCAATAGAATTCACCAGTAAGTAATGGTGTAATAGGGATTTGGACAAGTTTACCTACAAGGAAGAAATAATGGCCATCCTATATGTAGTCAACACATGGTAGCAATATCTCCTAGGACATCACCACCTGAAGTATTTTTTTGGAACAAAGGTTTCCATTCTTGGAGAAACATAAATGGGTCATCAATTTGGTTTGATATTATTACGAGATCATTTACAAAAACAAAAAAAGATAATATTCTGGCAAATGATTTATCAAGGAAAAATATGAGGAAGAGGGATTTCTCTTTTACTTATCTTCTCTGGTACATGAATGAATAGAGACAACATGACAAGAATGGATCCCCAGTGTTACTACATCTTATATCATCATGCAACATAAGGGAGGTCACAACATTAACCAACTATCCAACAACCCTTCACCAAAGTTTTACAACCCATATAAGATAGATTGTTCAAGACATGGGCTAGGTGGATCAAGTTAGTGATCCAAGCGCACTCTGAGATCTACCTAGTAGTTCATGTGAATGGAGTGGGTTAGAATTTTCAAGTTCAAACTTCATTACCAAAAATTGATGTAGAAGGTTCTATTTGGCTTCATCCCAAAGTTGTTTTGGCTACACAATAGCATCACCTACATTAGGGCACAATCAAGGAAGTTCTACCCCAGTGGAAGAATGTGCAACTAGAAGATGCTACATATGAACTATTGTCTCTTTCACAATAGTTTTCCATATCTAGTCTTGAGGGAAAGGATTCTTTTGAAGGGATAACGAACCTCTAGAGATGATAAGAACCCAAAAATTTGCTCATTGTGCCTTTTCTAGGCCTTCTTGACAAGTGCGCATTAGATGGAAGATTTGTTGCTTTTTATTTGTTAGCTGGATTGTGAAAATGAAATGTTAGTTACTTATTTATACACTTCAATTCACCCTGATTTTTCTTATGGGTCCGACTTGTACTTTTGTTTTCCACTTTTCATTTTATCTTCAAGGCTGACTTGTCTTCTTGTCTTCAATCTTTTCTTGAGGCTTCGTCAATTCTATCCAGGACTTCTTCAATTGTTGACCTGTCTTCTTGGTTATTTCTTTATCATAGAAAATATGTCCTTATTGATGATCATCTCCTCACATGCACTTATTGTTAGTAATATTATCCACAGATGGCTCGATGGCACCGAAAAGGAGAATCACCGTCTCTAAAATGAGAATCTCAAGGAACACACTTGTCACGTAAGGATTGGAAGAGCCGGCTAAGGTTTCAAGGGGCTGGAAGGCAAGTCCATCAATGGAAGAGACCCAGTCAGGGAGGGAGATGAGCCTGGGTTTTGAACCCCCGAGAGCACCCCTGATTAAAAACCACTAAGGACAGGTGTCGCCTCTCCAGTCATTCAGGGGGTGAAAGATGGTTTACTCAAACCATGTCCTTGATCCCTTGAAACCACTTGGGGATGATCAGGGTGGTTTCCATAGGTGGGAGCCACCAGGTAGTTAGACGATGATGAAAGTGGGACACATGCTGAAAGGCGTACTAATGAGCACTCATCCCGAGGAGATAAATCAAATTAAGATCGACGACAGTCAGTATTTCAGGGCACCCAAGCTACCCGATCTTTAATCCGACGAAGATGCCCCTGAATAAAAAACCACCAGGTCCACGTGGTGCCTTTTCCCGCATTCAGGACCTTGAAAGTGGTTTTCTAAACCCATTCTAGAGGAGCCCTGAAACCACCTTTAGCCACCACTCACCATTTCCCAAGGCTCCGCACTCCTGTCCCCTCACATTAACCCCAAACATGTGTAAATGGTCGTTCCTGCCACCATCTATGTCATTTGGCTCCTGATGCATTTAAGGAGGCTATCTGCTCCCATCCCTGAAGCCAATCCGAGCACCCCACGTACTGCAAGCATTTATGATTGGTTCGCCCGAGGTTTTCCTTATAAATACTCACCTTAAGAAGCCATTCGATTAATTGTTTTCCTTGACTCCTAGGCTCTCAAATCTTTACCCACTTTCTTCAAAGCACCCCAGAATCCGTAGCCTGCACACTCCCCTGCTCCAACATGACCTCTGAACGCATCACTGAAGGTGCCTCTATGCCCTCGACCAGCAGTTCAGATGACCATATCGGTGACGAGTTCTTTGACATCCATGACCCCATATCCTCCTTCCATAACCTGCACTCATTAGCTATGGAGGCCCAAGAGCAAGCAAGGAACGGAAATGACCTATTTAATGCGTCAACCTCCGGATTAGCTAAAATGATCCTCCCGACGACCAAACCTTTTCCTGAGTTAATACAGTGGTGTGCATCTTGTTATGTGCCTGAGAAGAGAGCCATCATCTCCAGAAAGGGGAATGTGGTTTGTTCCATAAGTAACGGGCCCATTATGGAGATGACAAACAGCCGAGAGGAGTTGGGATTTCAGTTTGATGAAGGGGTGCTGAGTAGTAAGACGCAGGAGCTCCCTGCAGAGGGAAGGGACACCTTCATCCGATTACTATTACCACCCGGAGAAAGCTTTCCAGACAATATCTCTCTCTGTAGTCTAGAGTTGTTTTTGGACTCAGCTAAGCCTATTTTGTCGATGATCTGTGTTCTCTTCGGATACGAAAACGACCAGATAATAGAGGACGCTGTGTTTGGTTTACTGTTTATGATGAACCTGTCACAGTAGGAGAACCCAGTAATGATAGATTGGGCTAGATTCTTGGCTCAGTCCATCCATTTCCAGCTAAACGCTTTATCATCGAAGAAGCTGTTCCATTTTTGCTCTATCCTTTTATACCTTATCATCTTCAGCAACAACACCCTATTTAGTAAGGATGACCTAGAAAGGGTGGTATTGACGGCCTCCCCGCAGAAAGATTTTGCTATGTTTGTGGATACTGTAGTGGCCTCCATATATACTCTGCTTTTTGATGCACCTCCTGCATAGGTCTTCCCAAAAAGAAAGCAGCTGCTTCAGCTAAATCCAAATGAGCCGGTGGGCAATTGGTTTTGTTTTGAGAAGCATACAGAAATTCGGGTATACGGGCAGAGCTAGCTCCATACAAGCTACCTATGTTTCTGACCCCTTGGATTTTTTCACTAGAGTATATTCGTCAGAGTTTCAACTGTGACGATGTAAACTTCATGAGGGGAAACAGTGCCAGGACTTTCAAGGTCCCTTGTGAAGTAGGACCGTTTAAAGTAAAGGGTAGAGCTGCTCAAAAGATATTCGAAGAGCTGCTAGATGACTACAACTTTCCAGAAAGTATGAAGTGTAATTACGATTCCAAAGGCATCATCTTTCTAAAGAGGCAGTCAGCCCGTTCCACGACTTATCATCACATGCCACATCCTTTGCTGGATAAGATATCCAATTTGAACAATTGGGAGGAGGGTCCGGCTGCACTAAACCCTGGCAGGACCACGGATGCAGAAGTTTTTCCAACACCCCTCAAGCTGGAGGCATCCGGGAAGAGGGAAAGGTCAAAACCATCTTTCTCAACCCAAAGTGAGAAATCAAGAAGCAAGGGGACCGGTACAAAGAAGCTAAAATTAGAGGGTGTCTCTACCTCAACCTCACAAGGTATGTCAACATCTACTCATGTAACACCTGTCATTGTCAAAAGTATTCCCTCGACTACATGGCCAAAGAATCGGAAGGACCAGCCTATGGAAGGAGCATTAGTTGCTACTTCGCCCTATAAGGCTGGCTTGTTCAGACATTACTCTCAAATAAATAAAGACAGTGCAGGCATGGAGAATTCCCTTTTTTCCGAAGCAGGAGTTAGATGCAGGAAGGCAGTCCAGGATGCTGTCGGCTCTTAACCTTAAGGAGGGAGCCTTGAAGATGGCTGTCTTGGAACAAATTATGCCGGGAGGAAAAAGAAGCCCCTCTAATTTTAAGGCCACCCAGATGATCATAAATCTAGATGAGATTCCGTCTAGAGATACTATGGAGATTCATCGGCAAACAGGTGAAGCCGTATACAGAGATTTGCGTAAATTTACCCTAAGCACTCATAGGTTGCAAGCTATGGTGCATAAGCTAGATAAACAACTGAAGAATGAAAAAGCTTCGAATAAATCCAAGCAACTCAAAATAGATGAGCTAGAGCAGCAGGTCTTAAGAGCAGTACAAGATCCCAGTGACCGGTCTCCCTTAGAGGTTGTGCTAAAAGAGAAGGATAAAGAGATTGCGACGTTAAGGAAGAGCCTGAACCTTCCTACTGCTGAGAACTCGCAGACCACAGAGGTAGTTGCAATACAGACCAAGCTGGACAAATCAGCAGCTGGCAGTCAAGCACTCAGAGAGAGGATTTCCTCGATAGAAGGCGATTTGGAAATCGCCAGGAAGAAAAATTAGGAAATTCTTCAACAGAAAGCAACGTCCCTCCAGGTCTCTACAGTCTTAGACCTTGCCGACAAGTTAGTCCAAGCTATAGCCGAAATGAGTCTCAAGGAGGCCAAGCTCAACCAGGTGCAGGATCAGTTAAAATCCAAGTCTGATGAGCTTTTCGCGGTTAATGAGAAGCTTTCCAAGAGGGATCAGCTCATCGCGGAAATATAGCAGAATGGGGATGAGCTCCAGATTGAAATCCAAGATTTGACCAGGAAGCTCACCGGAAAACCATTAATAAAGGGTTCCAAAACTGCGATATGGCATGAAATGGCAGTACTAATACGTGCACAATGGATCCATTTCACTATAGTTCAAGAAGAGGTTGAAATTTCAAGGATTGCCCATAAGATGCACGGGCTGTGGAAAGCAACATAGCCAAAAAGGACGAGATTTCCCGGGAAGTAATTGAGTTCCTTAATGAGAAAACATTCGAGGAACTTCAGGCTTATTCCATTAAAGACCGCACCAGTATAATAATGGATGCTAACAGGGTAATTACCAAAGCATCACTGGCCCAAAACGTGGCTGATATGGCCGCTCAGCTGAAGCATGAGGTGCATGTTTTTAAGGAGCAGTTCCAAACAATTTTTGCATTAGACCTCCCATCTTTTTGGGACGGGAATGGTGATCTATATCCAGAAAGATATTACCTTTCCCAAATGGCAGAGGCGCGAAATTCTGAAATCCGCTTGACAGACACCCTTCAGGAACTCAGTGGGAAGGAAGTGGTTGATAAATTACGTTCTAATTTCTAGATCCTAAATCATCTCCATGCTATTTTCAAGAGATTACCAAAGGCCTCTTTCGAATGTTGTGCTGATTTAGATGCCGCCTTAAGAGAACTCAGGTATTACACCTTCCCGGTGGGTAAGCAATGGAAGGCCATCGCCAAGTTCATCTCAACCAAGAAGTACGAACGGTTTACTAAGGAGTAAGCGGAAGCCGCAGATTCAAAACAGCAGCCCACAGCTGAAGCATCCTCTAGCCAGCATAGCATGCCTCTACAACAGACGAGCGGGTCCCAGCCTCTCTGATCATTTTCAGTTCTCAAGGCTGTTAGTTTTTGTAACAAATTTTGGTTAAGAATCACAAGTAGTCTTGATTAAGCCGTTGGGATGAAATTAACTTTTGTATTTTGTATATTTTTAATTTTCTAAAAGCTGTTGGGCACAGAGAATTTTGGAGAAGTATTTCAATTTTAAAGAAAGACTATATAAGGCCAGGAAGGCATTAGCCAAAGGGTCGGCTCTCTTATGTAAGAAGTAGTACTTCTATGTTGGATGGTTGATCAATACAAGAAGAGACATATTTTACCCTATCTTGGAGCTTGACGGATTCAAAGTTTTGATGTGTACAGTTAGTATCTCCTATTGTTTTTCATATCTTCACTTATCTATGATTTGCAGAACTATTCTGAATTTATATGAGTGCTTTTGCTTAAATTTATTTCTTCAATGGTGATTAGTACTTGAAGTATTCATGCTAATTTATCTTGAAGTGATATCCTCATATTATTCAAATGGTGTTCTGTTTTCATTTTGTAAAGGCTATTGAATTCCTCCCCCGGGCTCAGCACGCCATTCTATAAATGTAAAATAAAGATTTACTTTCACAGTACCTTTATCTTGCACCATTTCATTTCCATTTTCTATTCAAAAGTTTGATTTCTTTGCACATTGAAATACTTCCCGTTAACATTTCAAGATCGGAATTCTACATTGTTTATGTTGTTAATATTGTGATTCAGTAAATTTTTCAGAAGTGATTATTGATTCCCAGGAACAATTCTAAAAAACAACTTTAGAATGTCTCTGGGACTAACATATTTTTTGGTGCCGTTGCCGGGGATGCAATCAAGAAGATATATCTTCCCTGGGTATAACGACAAGATCATACGCTATCAGTTTCATGGTGGATGAAATTGATTTGCAGGCTGTTATCCACCTGGCAACTCCACAATAGAAAACTTGACATCTGGATGAAGACACACTCGCCAGAACCCTAGCCACAAAGAATTTGTGGCTCTTGAAGATTCAGTCTCTTGGAGACAGAGACGTGGAATATACCAATCTACCTCACCAAGTTATCAACGCAGTTTCTCCTCCCATTTGTTTGGCCCTCAGTTTCCCAGTCTGAATTTATTGTCCAAACCCCTGATAACGAGCCTTTCCATCAGGATCCTCATACTCCTCTTGATTTTCCAAGCTTCCGAAATATCCCTGCTGTAAAGGAGGAACTTGTAGTTCATACTACTCCAGCCAAACTCCTAATCGCTGCACAGGCAGGGATTCCAAACGTCACCCATTCTATGTTGGGAGGGGAAGGCGGAGTGCCTCCACCACCACCAAGAACAACCAGAGGAGTGGTAAGTCGGTACAGTCCCTTGCAATTACCCACGCCCCTGAATGATAGGCCTACCCACCACCTGAATCTGCTTCAAAAGTGTGGCATGATAAATAAGACCGAACCTAAAGAAAGTTGCGCTGCCTCAGCAGTGGGAGATTTGCGGGGCGCAAAGATTAACAAAATGGCCCGCGTTATTTAGAGCGTGGCAAACAAAATTTCTCTAGACAGAAGCAAACTTAATAAGCAGACACCGACCAAATCCTTTATATGTCATGGTCGACCTCTTGATCCTCAAAGGGTATACGGGAAGAAAGAAAATGAAGAACAACCATTGAAACCACCTATTATCAAGAAAAGGAGTGGCTTGGCCGAAGGCCCGACGGAAGTGCTTCGGGAAGGGTTAAATGGACACATGAACTAGATGGAAGAAAGTTCTTCTCCCGTGCACCTCACTAGAGAGGATTATGAGTCGTCGTATGCATATAGACAGAATTCCTCAGAAGTTATGAATTCCCAAAAAAGAGATGAAGTCCTAGGACATGGATTCTCACAAAAAGAGTTGTCGGGAGAACTACAAAAGAAAGGTGACGAGAGGGTCACATCCTTTTTGACACATGAATCAAATAGGGCTCCTCTCATGAAGCCATCTTAGAGATCATTTCGGGTGGACACCTGTCAAAGAACCTTTGTCGTTTTTGACCTAGAACATGAACTTAGTGAGTTAAAAGTAGCTATTCCATTCACTGAATTAATGAAAAATCCACTGTATCGAAAAAGTATCAGAAATCTGTTGATCAAGGCCAAGAAGGGTGGGGAACACAATTCAATATTTCCAAAGGATCAGGCCCCAGTTTTTCAACATATTCCTTATTTTGATGATCAAGAAACATCCATTGTCCCCTTTTTCATCACCCTAAGAGAAGCAGCATAATCAGAGGAACAAAGGGGCACTGAGAGAGGCAGTGTGGGCGAAGCGGAAAAGATGTGTCCTGAAAGGACCATAGCAGAGGTAAATTTTGGGGAGGAAAGAACACTTCTCCCACTGATCCAGGACGAAAATAAGGGGCCCATTAGACCAAGCTTCACCAAGGAAAACAATATAAAAGAAAATTAAGCTACACATTCTGATCTCCGGATCACAAAAATTCTGATTGACACTGGACGGAATACCCAAGGAAGAACTGGATTAGTAGGGAAGCACTGCCAACTACTAAGTTTGAAGGCAAAATAAAAAAACCCACAAACTCACCCCGGGAAGCCCAAACGAGGGTCAGCCTCAGAATGGTCACAAGAACATCAGGAATATTGGAAATAAACACCAGAGTGAGTTTAAAGTAGAAATCAGCTGGAGATATCGGAATGGCTGTTTTCGAAATGAATGTTTGGAAAAGAAAGCCAATCATAGAAAATTCCATGAGCCATGGGAAACTCTCTGAGGGTTAACTCCAAAAAAGGGGTGCGGGAGGTCTTCATCCGTCGTGAGCAAGAAGACCCCCCATGCCATAAATGTAACATCAGAAATTCTGTACCATGACTACGAAACTAGCATCCCCATATGGTCACTGGTTCCCAAGCAGTGGCAGTCACGTGTCAGAAGGAAGATAAAAGGGGGAGGGGCATGACTCCATAACCCAATAGACTTGGAAGGCACTAGTCCACTGTTCGCAGTCTCTCCCAGAGGAAAAGGGTTTCCCCGTTGAAGCCGATGTTAGTAATATTATCCATAGATGGCTCGGTGGCGCCGAAAAGGAGAATCACCGTCTCTAAAACGGAAATATCAAGGAACACACTCATCACGTAAGGATTGGAAGAGCCGGCTAAGGTTTCAGGGGGATGGAAGGGAAGTCCATCAACGGATGAGACCTAGTCAGGGAGGGAGATGAGCCTGGGTTTTGAACCCCCGAGAGCTCCCCTGATTAAAAACCACTAAGGACAGGTGTTGCCTCTCCAGTCATTCAAGGGGCGAAAGATGGTTTACTCAAATAATATCCTTGATCCCCTGAAACCACTTGGGGGCGATCAGGGTGGTTTTCTTGGGTGGGAGCCACTAGGCAGTTAGATGATGATGAAAGTGGGCCACATGATGAAAGGCATACTGATGAGCACTCATCCCGAGGAGATAAATCGAAAAATCGACGACAGTCAGTATTTTAGGGCACCCAAGCTACTCAATATTTAATCCGACGAAGATGCCCCTGAATAAAAAACCACCAGGTCCACGTGGCTCCTTTTCCCACATTCAGGACCTCGAAAGTGGTTCTCTAAACCCATTCCAGAGGAGCCCTGAAACCACCTTTAGCCACCACTCACCATTTCCCAAGGCTCCGCACTCTTGTCCCCTTGCATTAACCCCAAACATGCGTAAACGGTCATTCCTGCCACCATCTATGTCATTTGGCTCCTGATGCATTTAAGGAGGATATCTACCCCCATCCCTGAAGCCAATCCAAGCACCCCACGTACTGCCCGCATTTACAATTGGTTCGCTTGAGGATTTCCTTATAAATACTCACCTTGAGCAGCCATTCGATTAACTGTTTTTCCTGACTCCGAGGCTCTCAAATCTTTACCCACTTTCTTCAAAGCACCCCAGAATCCGTAGTTTGCACACTCCCCTGCTCCAACATGACCTCCAAACGCATCCCTGAAGGTGCCTCTACGCCCTCGACCAGCAGTTCAGATGACCATATCAGCAACGCGTTCTTTGACGTCCATGACCTCGTATCCTTCTTCCATAACCTGCACTCATTAGCTCTGGAGGCCCAAGAGCAAGCAAGGAACGAAAATGACCTGTTTAATACGTCAACCTCCGGATTAGCTAAAATGATCCTCCCGACGACCAAACCTTTTCCTGAGGTAATACAGTGGTGTGCATGTTGTTATGTGCCTGAGAAGAGAGCCATCATGTCCATAAAGGGGAATGTGGTTTGTTCCATAAGTAGCCGGTCCATTATGGAGCTGACAAACACCCGAGAGGAGTCAGGTTTTTAGTTTGATGAAGGGGTGATGAGCAGTAAGATGCAGGAGCTCCCTGCAGAGGGAAGGGATGCCTTCATCCGATTACTATTGCGACCTGGAGAAAGCTTGCTAGACAATATCTCTCTGTGCAGTCTAGAGCTATTTTCGGACTCGGTTAAGCCTATTTTGTCGATGAGCTGTGTTCTCCTCGGTTACAAAAACGACCGGATAATAGACGACGCGGTGTTTGGTTTACTGTTTATGATGAACCTGTCATAGCAGGAGAAACCAGTAGAGTTAGATTGGGCTAGCTTCTTGGCTCAGTCCATCCATTTCCAGCTAAAAGCTTTCTCATCGAAGAAGCTGTTGCGTTTCTGCTCTGTCCTTTTATACCGTATCATGTTCAGCAACAACACCCTGTTTAGTAAGGATGACCTAGAAAGGGTGGTATTGATGGCCTCCTCGCAGAAATATTTTTCCCTGTTTCTGGATACTGTAGTGGCCTCCATATATACTCTGCTTTTTGATGCACCTCCTCCACGAGTCTTCCCAGAAAGCAAGCAGCTGCTTCAGCTAAATCCAAATGAGCTGGTGGGTGATTGCTTTTTTTTTTAGAAGCATACAAAAATTCGGGTATATGGGGCAGAGCTAGCTCCATACAAACTACCTATGTTTCTAACCCCTCGGATTTTTGCACTAGAGTATATTCGTCAGAGTTTCAACTGTGACGATGTACACTTCATGAGGGGAAACAGTGCCAGGACTTTCAAGGTCCCTTGTGAAGCAGGACCGTTTAAAGTAAAGGGAAGAGCCGCTCAAAAGATAGTTGAAGAGCTACTGGCTGACTACAAATTTCCAGAAAGTATGAAGTGTAATTACGATCCCAAAGGAATCATTTGTCTAAAGAGGCAATCAGCTCGTTCCGCGGCTTATCATCACATGCCACATCCTTTGCTGGATAAGATAGCCAATTTGAACAGTTGGGAGGAGGGTTTGGCTGCGCTAAACCCTGGCAGGACCACGGACGCATAAGTTATTCCAACACCCCTCAAGTTGGAGGCATCCGAGAAGAGGGAAAGGTCAGAACCATCTTTCTCAACCCAAAGTGAGAAATTAGGAAGCAAGGGGACCGGTACAAAGAAGCTAAAATTGGAGGGTGTCTCTACCTCAACCTCAAAAGGTATGTCAACATCTACTCATGTAACACCTGTCATTGTCGAAAGTTTTCCCTGAGCTACGTGGCCACAGAATCAGAAGGAATAGCCTACGGAAGGATCCTTAGTTTCTACTTCGCCCTATAAGGATGGCTTGTTCGGACATTACTCTCAAATAAAGAAACACAGTGCAGGCATGGAGAATTCCCTTTTTCTGAAGCAGAAGTTAGATGCAAAAAGACACTCCAGGATGTTGTCGGCTCTTGACCTTAAGGAGGGAGCCTTGAAGATGGATGTCTTGGAACAAATTATGCCCGGATGAAAAAGAAGCCCCTCTAATTTTAAGGCCACCCAAATGATCATAAACCTAGACGAGATTCTGTCTAGAGATACTATGGAGCTTCATCGGCAAACAGGTGAAGTCGTATACAGAGATTTGCATAAATTTACCCTAAGCGCTCATATGTTGCAGGCTACGGTGCATAAGCTAGGTAAACAATTGAAGAACGAAAAAGCTTCGAATAAAGCCAAGTAACTAAAAATAGCTGAGCTAGAGCAGCAGGTCTTAAGAGTAGTACAAGATCCCAGTGACTGGTCTCCCTTAGAGGCTGTGTTAAAAGAGAGGGATAAAGAGATTGCGACGTTAAGGAAGAGCCTGAACAGTCCTACTACTGAGCACTCACAGACCACAGAGGTGGTTGAAATACAGACCGAGCTGGACAAATTAGCAGCTGACAGTCAAGCACTCAAAGAGAGGATTGCCTCGCTAGAAGGCGATTTGGAAATGGCTAGGAAGAAAAATCAGGAAATGCTTCAACAGAAAGCAACGTCCCTCCAGGTCTCTGCAGTCTCAGACCCTGCTGACAAGTTAGTCCAAGTTATAGCCGAAATGAGTCTCAAGGAGGCCAAGCTCAACTAGGTGCAGGATTAGTTAAAAGCCAAGTCTGATGAGCTTTTCACGGTTAATGAGAAGCTTGCCAAGAGGTATCAGCTCATCGCAGAAATACAGCAGACTAGGGATGAGCTCCGGATTGAAATCCAGGATTTGACCAGGAAGCTCACTGACAAACCATTAATAAAGGGTGCCAAAACTGCAATATGGGATGAAATGGTAGTACTAATACGTGCACAATGGATCCATTTCAGTATAGTTCAAGAAGAGGTTGAAATCTCAAGGATTGCCGCACAAGATGCACGGGCTGTGGAAAGCAACATAGCCAAAAAGGACGAGATTTCTCGGGAAGTAATTGAGTTCCTTAATGAGAAAAAATTCGAGGAACTTCAGGCTTATTCCATTAAAGGCTACACCAGTATAATAATGGATGCTAACATGGTAATTACTAAAGCATCAATGGCCCAGAATGTGGCTGATATGGCCGCTCAGCTGAAGCATGAGGTGCATGTTTTTAAGGAGCAGTTCCAAACAATTTTTGCATTAGACCTCCCATTTTTCTGGGACGGGAATGGTGATCTATATCCAGAAAGAGATTACCTTTCCCAAATGGCAGAGGCGCGAAATTCTGAAATCCGCCTGACAGACACCCTTCAGGAACTCAGTGGGAAGGAAGTGGTTGATAAATTACATTCTAATTTTGAGATCCTAAATCGTCTCCATGTTATTTTCAAGAGCTTACCAAAGGCCTCTTTCGAACGCTGTATTGATTTAGATGCCGCCTTAAGAGAACTCATGTATTACACCTTCTCGATGGGTAAGCAATGGAAGGCCATCGTCAAGTTCATCTCAACCAAGAAGTCAGAACGGTTTACTAAGGAGCAAGCGGAAGCCGTAGCTTCAAAACAACAGCCCGCAGCCAAAGCATCCTCTAGCCAGCATGGCATGCCTCTACAACAGACGAGCGGGTCCCAGACTCTCTGATCATTTTCAGTTCTCAAGGTTGTTAGTTTTTGTAACAAATTTTGGTTAAGAATCACGAGTAGTCCTGATTAAGCCGTTGGGCTGAAATGAACTTTTGTATTTTGTATATTTTTAATTTTCTGAAAGCCGTTGGGCACAAAGAATTTTGGAGAAGTATCTCAATTTTAAAGAAAGACTATATAAGGCCAGGAAGGCATTAGCCAAAGGGTCGGCTCTCTTGTGTAAGAAGTATTACTTCTATGTTGGATGGTTGATCAATACAAGAAGAGACATATTTTACCCTCTCTTGGAGCTTGATGGATTCAAAGTTTTGATGTGCACAGTTAGTATCTCCTGTTGTTTTTCATATCTTCACTTATCTATGATTTGCAGAACTATTCTGAATTTATATGAGTGCTTTTGCTTAAATTTATTTCTTCAATGGTGATTAGTACTTGAAGTATTCATGCTGATTTATCTTGAAGTGATATCCTCGTATTATTCAAATGGTGTTCTGTTTTCATTTTGTAAAGGCTGTTGAATTCCTCCCCCGGGATCAGCACGCCATTCTGTAAATGTAAAATAAAGATTTACTTTCACAGTACCTTTATCTTGCACCATTCCATTTCCATTTGCTACTCAAAAGTCCAATTTCTTTGCACATTGAAATACTGCCCGTTAACATTTCAAGATTGGAATTCTACATTGCTTCTGTTATTAATATTGCGATTCAGTAAAGTTTTCAGAAGTGATTATTGATGCCTAGGCATAGTTCTATAAAACAACTTTAGAACGTCTCTGGGACTAACACTTATATTCACCCATAGAGCTCTAATGTTGATTTGACCCACATTAATAAGTCCCAGACACTTCTTAGAGTCTATGTCAATTTCAACATTATATTAGACTTGTATATTCCACAAGGGGATGAAATGCCCTATCAAATAAACAAGTCAACTCACTCTAATATAGAGTAGATCATTCCATCACAGAGAAGGAAATGTGATTGCACCCTGGGGCTCATATCCACACCATATGACTTAGGAGAAGCACTTCCCCTTCTCGGTCCATTCACCACTAGCCAAATTACATGGCCATTTCACACACGAATGAATGTATCATTCACTACTAGCTGCACCACATGGCCATTTCCCGTAAGTGAATGTTTTCCCAATGTTGAAAACTAGAGAAACATCAACATATTCATCCCATGATCCCATAACTACATGAGAAGAATTTCTCCACCAACCTCACACATGCATTCAACGATTGGATTTAATAGTCAAATGGAAGTACTTTGCTCATTTAAGGAACATGGCAGCAAGTGGATGAGTTCTAAGGTTGACCCTTATCAATTGAGGATTTAATCTCCCATAGGCCCCCTTTCATCTTCCCCTCTAGTGGAATCGTAGCCCCTCTAGGGGTCTGTACACAACCATCTTGGACCCTTTTATTATTTTTCCAACATGATATTTACATTGCTTTCGAATTAGAATGACAAGCCAACCACATGGTCCATATAGAAATATTTACATTATACATGCATATCCATTTACTAGCCAGGCATTGGCCTTGAGCTCTGCAATAGGAATCCATACTAGCATATTTACATCATTTACATAATTTGATTTAGTGCATTCCAAGTCAAAACTAGGGGTATTACAATCCCCTTCGCCTTGGAATAACACTATCCTTGTTGTTTGCTCAAATTGGAACAAAAATGGATATGCCAATCTCATGGCATCCTCCAGATCCCATGTAGCCTCAATGGGATCAAATTGCTTCCATTTCACCTTCCCCTATCAGATGGCTCGATCCCAGAGCAATGTTACCTTCTTATCGAGGATGCATAGTGGCTCTGTTTGGAACTCTCCCTTGGGTTCCACCTTGATCACATCCCAATCAATCACATGGTTAGGATCATGTACACATTCTTAAGAAAAGAAACATGAAAAGCATTATGAATTCTAGTGTTAGCAAGCAATGCAATCCTATATGCAATTGGGCCTATCCTCTCAAGAACTTCAAATGGACCACAATATCTTGGTTGTTGGTTGTGGAGCCTGATCTTCTAAATTCATAGATGTTGTTTTAGCTGTGTTTGTACCCAAGTTTTATATGATATGTAGATGTACTGTACACTCATCCCAAAGGGGGGGGGGGGTGGGGGCATCATCCCCCCATGGGGGTCTGGGGGCCAGCGGGCCCCCAAAAGAAATTTTATGGGTTGTTTTGTTGACCAACAGTTTACAGGCCCATGGTATTGAGTAGCACGTAGTATTTTCCCATGGTAATTCCCCTTAAAAATAAAACATTGTAATACTGTTGTGTAATGTATTGTAGCATTGTAAAGATCTTTGTGATTGTGTAAGAGAAACTGAGAGAGATTGGAGAGGAAGTTGCAGTGGAATTGCTGCAGGTTGCATCCCTTCATTTTTTGGATGGTATAATAATATAAGGACTGGCAATTTCTCCGTGGATGTACCCCAGATTAGGTGAACCACGTTATATTGGTGTCTCTCTTGTATTGTGTTTATGTGATTTATATTTGCATCTTGTTTATTTTTATTGCTCTGTGATCTTGTTTTTCTAACAATTGGTATCAGAGCCAAAGGTCTATTTGGCATATAAAATTGTAGGAAAGAAGGGTTCCTGGTTTGAGTGGGAGTGATGGCGGAAGAAAGGAAGTTTAAGGTCAAAAAAATTAACGGCCAAAACTACCAGTTATGGAAGATGCAAATGGAGGACTATCTATATCAGAAGGATCTATTCCTACTGTTGGGAGGAAAAGAAAAACAACCGGCGACTGTGAAGGACGAAGAATGGGAGGTTCTTGACAGAAAGGCACTGGGAACAATATGGCTATACCTGGCTTCGTCGGTGGCTTTCAATATTTCAAAAGAAAATACAATGGAGGGTCTGATGAGTGCATTGGAAAAGATGTATGAAAAACCATCGGCCTCCAACAAGGTATTTCTAATGAATCCTTTATTTAATATGAAGATGTCAGAAGGTGGATCTGTTGCTGATCATTTAAATGAATTTAATACGGTCTACAATTCAACAAACCACCTTAATAACAAAACAAAGTTACATATATTTTCCTAAGAAACATACTATGACGGTCTACAATTCGACAAACCACCTTAATAACAAAACAAAGTTACAAAACATAAAAGTTAGATAAACACATGATGTTCTCACCTCCCTTGACTTGCAACCAAAGCCACGTAGGAAGGGTGATTGTGTCCTTTGAGTTCTAATTTTTTCCTCAGTGTGTCTTAATCCTGGGCAACTATTTAAAAGGCGAACTCATTGATGCTTCATGAGGGATGGAATTCACGAGTTCTTAAAAACACGATCTTTGCTCCAATTCTAGATAGACAACTTTGTCTTATAACTCTTTGATCTTTCGAGCTTCTTCTTTTGACATTCTTTTCCTAGTTCCATCAACACTAATTTGCGTTTGTGTTTTTCAAACTCGACTTTCATTGAGATTAATTGTCTTCCTATTTCCTTTAATTCTCTTTCATTATTTAACTCTCAATGTTTTGTCCATGTTTCCATCTCTTCATAACCATAGCAATGTTGTCTTGGTAGTCACCACAATGTTTCTCACACTATAAAATGTCCATTTTCATGTCTACATGTTTGCAAATAACACATTAATTAGTGCGACTATGGGGCGAAGCCATCCTACCTAAAATCATTGGCAACAATACCCTTTCTTCATGACCAACAATTTCCAGATTAAAACCCTTCCTCATGTGATAAAGGCTATCCAACCTCATTGTCAGAGTTTGGGTCGACAAGGGAATTAGAGATCTATAACTATAAGAATAGAAGGAGACCAATGCACCAAAACCAAAACATAAACACCAAAGGACTCACCTAAAAAATCCCCTAAATTCTTGTAGGGATGGCTTGATCCCAAGGAAAATTTTAGGGGCAAACTTTAGCCCATGGGCTATTTTTCAACCTTTTTTTCCCAAATTTTTTTGTCAATTTGCCTTTCTTTCAAAGATGATTCGTCCAAATTCTATGGGATAATTATTTTTTACTCTAAAAATTACCAAAATTGTCCAAAAACTATATAAAGTCCTTAGAAATTTTAATATTTTTTTAAAAGAATCGCCAAACATTTTATGCTTGAACATTTAAGAATTAGTAAGATTTGCTAAAGTTTCTACACTTTGAGAAAATTATGGATCCTTAAAATTTTCCTTTCTTGATCCTAAAACATGGAGAGTCCCTCCTTCATGCTTTCCTAGAAAACCTAAAAGAGGGACATAAAGAGAGTGCCGCAAAATAAAATAGATGAACTCAACCTTAATGAAATCGATCTAAAATTTTCCCAAAGTACAACCAAGGAGACCACAAGCCTAGGGCAAAGAGGATAGTTGCTAGAAGGTTCTCCTTGCAATTCCAAGAGCCTTCTCAAGAGAATGCACTGACCTTGATGGGATATCGAGACTTTGCAAACATAGTTTGACTTCCTGGAACCTAAAGAGACTTCCAAAAATTTCAAAAGCACTGAGACCAAGAACAAAACTAGAGTGGTGTTTGAGCTGGTTTAAGCTCACACACACAACATTGGTGTCGCTTGCAACTTCATAATGCAAACGCTTCCCTAAATTGATTGAATGATATGGAAGAGCGGGTGGTAATTAACTCTAAATTGCATAAGGAGGAGGGAACACCACATGTCGTTGCAATTTAATGGATTCATAATGTTTATGTGGATGGAGGACTTAGATGATGTAGTTATAGCCGCTCCCCCCAAATTTTTTCCAAAAACTTGCCCAGAGAGAATTGACACCCTATGTTTGCTCTTTTGTCAATAATGATGTTTAACCTTTTTGGTATCTGATAAATAATGGTGTTTAACCTTTTTGGTATCTCATAAAACTTCATTTGCTTCAAAGGATTGCCTGATACCATGAATTCTTGTAATAATTTTATTTAGTCCTATGCAGTGAAGAAACGATTACTCAACCAAATGTCCGATGACAATCATTGAATCCCAAAATTAAGGTATCATTTATACTCAATTTTTTGTAATTAAAAACCATTGTCATACATCAAACTCTCGAGACGTACATATAATAATTATCCTTCAAGGTCCAATCATCCCATGCCCACCACCCTTATTTCATTCTCATTTCTATCAATAATACATTTAACCTTATCGCCATTTATTCTCATTATTATCGCCATTGTACTTGTCTTTTGGTGATTTGAAACTTGATGGTGATGATTAAATATCTTTACCTTCGTTATTATTGGTTTTCGAGTATGAAATATCTCAACTTTACTTATTAGTTGTAGTTAGAAAATATTTCTAACTTTAAATGTACGTGTGTTTTAAAGATTGGAAACTTTTTAATGGAGATGAAATATAAGAACTTTATTCAGTGGTTGTCGTTATTTAATATTTTAACTTTATAGATGAAGCACAACTTTGTCCTCAACATTAATAATATTTATTTAAAGAATGTTTTGATATTTCATTTTTAACAATTTTCTCTTCTTCTTCATAATATAGTTTTAGTTAATAAAATTTCAATTTCATAGGCGATACATTTCACATGTAAACCTCTGCCAAACGAGCTGAAGACTTTCGAGAAGACATTGGGACCTCATGTTAGGGATTCCATTCTCTTCGTGTTGGATGATTTATTATTGAAACTATTGGATCAATTCCAATTATTTCAATGGCAATAGAGGTTTTATAGCACAGGAACTCTACATGGGTCCCATTCGTAACAACCTTTCGCTATGATGGATGGCTCTACATCTATGGGTTTTTATCAGTGGAAGCCTTTTTATTAAGGGAGAGGCATACATATATATGGCCATATTGCCCGTCACGAGGTAATTTGGTCGTCAAATACAGTTACAATTTTCCAATGCTCGTCACAAATCTTCGTTGAAGTATGCAAAATGTTCCATTAAATTGTAAAAATCGTCAAATTGGCAGGGTGGACTGGTTTTCAAATTCCAACCATGTATCTACTGAGTTACTTGAGGGTTTCTTGTGAACATGTATTTGATGGTTCCTTGTGAAGTTTGATTGTGTTTGAGATAAGTAGTGCATCTTTCAATTTCAAGCCTTTCTTAGTGTTTGAGTCATGTTGTCTTATGCATGAAATATTGGGACACATTCCTTAATCTCTCTATAAAACACTTTAACTTAACATAATGTAAGTGAGTCTTTCCAACTTTTTAGGTTAAGTTTTAGGTTTTGATTCTTTGGCTTTCATTGGAGGGCCCTCGCACGAAGTTGAGGGACCTTTTAGATGCAATCGTGCTTTCACAAAACATGCTAAAGTTTAGTGAAAAGAAAACGCGCGAGTCTTTCTTTGAACTAGGCATGGGCGGGCCCGAGCCTGCCATGTCACTTAACACGCAGGATAGGAAATCAAAACGCGCGAGCGTTATATAAATACATAACGCTCGAGCGTTATGAATTCAATAATGTGTGAGTGTTATAGAAATACATAAAGCGCGAGCATTATGAATTCTATATGCTTGCGAGCGTTATGAATTCTATACGCTCGCGCATTTCTGTTAATATATTAAAAGCCAAAATGGGTCACTTTTGCACTTTGCGTCCACTGTTCATTGGCCGAGTTCAACCAAAACGCTCGAGCATTCAGGGCTGCTAACGTGGAAGTGAAGGGTGAATTCGAAGAGCAAGGAAGATTGGAAAGGTAGGCATCCAAATATTCATTGTTGCCTCATTTCCTTAATAAAAATATAAATTTTTATATTGCCCTAAATTAAAAATCCATGTAAATGAAAATTCTAAAACTAAAATTTGTCAAAATTGTTATTTAACATATGGCAATTCCTCCATACTATGAATCTCCTTAATGAATTTTGCATCCACCCAGGTAATAAGGGATTTGAATCCCAACACCAAATTTTCCTCAATATTTTCTCCACACCTATTGCAAATTGGAAAAGAAAAGCCATCCACCCTTTGGCTAGGAAGAGTAACTATGGACTATAACCTAGGCTTGCTTTCTAGACTTGACTCAACCAAACCCTATGTTTTTTTTCCACACATTATTTTACCCTAAAAATGTCCAATCAATGCTTGTGAAGCCAACCCAATGGCATGATGGATTTTACATCATCCCCCAAAACCCAAGGGACTAGGTTCCCCTCCTTGTAGACACACCACTTACTTTGTTGCAAAGATGAACAACCACATCTTTTTTTACCTCCTTCACCACCAAAACACTCAATCGGTGGATTTGGGTCTTCATTCCTATCCTCTAAAAAGAGCTTTACTTCATAAAACAAGCGTAGTTCAACCCTCACATTCAAAATCTTGCCCCTTCTTAATGATGCAAAGTACTTCACCACCAAATATTCCTCATCATACACTAGATTATGAGCAAGGAAAGGGCCATGAACATGGTATGAATTAGATGCAAAGGAGCTCTCCACCATCGATCATTAATCGATTTACATAGTTGATCCTCACCTTCCACTTTGGTTTATATGTAGTTGTTATTATAGTATATTGAGATGATTTTTATGTTTGTATTGTATTCGTTCTTGCAAAAAGTTTTTACATTTTTCATTTTTGAGAGATGTCATTATAGCACATGTATATGTTTCTAATGATTGTTTTTTTTTATTGCAGTGATGAACATGGATGCACATACAAACATCCAAAGAGAAATTCAGAGGCTCAGAGACATTCAAGCCTCAATTGTTATTGTTGATGATAGGCACCATATGCTTGCATCCAATTTGGATGCAATGATAGAGACCTTTAGTAGGTCAAATGGTGCACTCCAAGATATTGCGACATACAGAGAGAGAAAGAGGCAAGAATATGTTGGTGGAATTAGTTACAAGGAAGTTAAGAAGTTGAAGATAACAAAACAACATATATTTTCCCTTTTTAGAGATCCACGGATGGGTGAAATACCAGATGTAAACAAAATGAATATTTCTATTGAGTGGTGTACATATCAACCATTCATAGATAATTGGATGGACTGATGGTACATGGTATTTGATGTAGCACCACATAACAATAGGGAAATGCCGTTATATTTTCTTAGAAAGATGTACGCAGAATTTGTTATGGGGAAGCATGTTAATTATTTTGATATCTTGGAGTACTAGTGCATTGGGATGGGGATGCCTCAACAACGTCCCAATGTGAGGCACACAGATCTCAATCGCCCAGTAGCTCCACCTCGCAGGAAACTACCCAAGCCAGATGTGCCTCCTGCACATCAGTTGGTCCCACAGACGCAGGAGTCATTCCTAGTATTGGCACATGAGGTTTTTCGCCATAGCACATATCTTTAAGGTATGTGCCAGGAAGGGCCATCAGATCCACCATCTATTGGTGGAGTAGAGCCACCACCTCCTGGTGGGGTATATCCACCACCTCCCGGTGGGGTAGATCCACCACCTTCTAGTGCTCGAGGAGAATCTAGTAGTGGCACTAGACCTGCACATCATGAGAATAGCTGAGAGCCCCACCCATGCACAGTATGCGGCCATCCTTGATTTGGTCCTGTCCAGACAGATGATAGATTTACTGGGTATTTTACTCAGGTAAGTAAATGGCTAACAATTTAGTGTTGTTTGTAAATTATTTTTCCTTACTATACACATATATAAATTGCTAATATTTTTAATGATTGTAAAACTTGTAGTTGCTAGAAGAAGAAGACGAGGGGAAATACTTTTACACTGATGATTCACAAGATAGTCTAGAGGCTCATGCACTAGAACCTTTTGATGTACAAGATGTTGTCATACCTTCGTTGACCACAACTCACACTGAAGTAACTATTTCAACATGTCATTATTTTAATACATGTTCGTTTGTTATCACATGTTACTTAATTAATGCTACATGATCTAATATTTACAATTTTCTAAATTGTAGGTTGTAGATCCCCCTCAGAGGGAAATCATTTCATCTAGTGATCTCCCCCCTAGTGGGGATACAAGCGCTACACAACCCATAGGGGATCAATAGGTGGAAGAACATATCTTAGAATTGATTGAATCATACAGTACATCGATATGTATTTCATCATTGTCAGTTTGTTAATACATGATATTTCATTGATCAATGCATTTATAACTACGCCAGTAATTGGTGATTGTAGCCACCACCTTGTATATTTAGGAAAAAGTTAGGAGTTTCCTCTCTTCATAGTCCAAATGTGTAGAAGGGACAAGTGTATACGAGAGGCTCCACTACTAGAAAGGGTGTGGATTTCCTCTATAGAAGACACACGAGGGATCCATCTACACCTCACCTAACAAGGGTCATTGATGCTGCAGTTAGTGTTGCATCTGTAATATCAACAAGTCATACAGAGGTAACTATTTCAACAATTACAATGCACAATATTTAACCATGTTACTATATTGTTTATTTATGCATGTCTAACTATTCCCCCATTTGGTGATTGTAGCCATTAACAGCAGTAGTGCCCGACCCCTCCGCTCAATCCATGGTTGTGACCGGGTATCCTCTTGTGGTGAGATGTTCATTAATGACCAAGTATTTTTATTCAATTTACGCAAACATGTTGATCAATGTTGAATTGTTGAATTAATTGAGATATGATATTTTATTTGCAGAGCAAAATTATAGAGAGGACTTCCATGAGCATACCATAGGAATCTATACCTCGACTGGATTTGGTGAGTGTTTGTCATAAATAATTTGGCCATAAGTTAATTTTTTAAGTTTGTTAATGGTAGGTTATTAGTGTAGTTATTTGATAAAAATAATGATATTTTATTTGCAGACTCCTGAGATGCAGAGCGATCCTAGGGAGATGGTTGATAGAGAAAAGTCGGGGAAAACCAAGAGAAAGATTGATTTTTGATGTCTCCTAGTCCTGGATATATGTATTTTGACATACATGTACATTGTTGTACTTAGGGATACATATGCATTGACAGGCCATTTAAGGGCCGACTACTTTGCCATATTTTGTATTACAAACATTCGGCTATCAATGCATGATACAATATATTGCATATTTTCTCTTGAGTTTCCACTTGTTCTTGTGATGATTTATCTCTTCCACAAATTGATAAATTATGCTATTGAAATTTATATAATTACATTTTAAGCAATATTTATTCTCTTACATTTATTGCATTGATCAAGTAACATCTCACCATTGTGTTATGAAAACATTATCTTAATGGAACAAACTAATAATATCTTTCAACAGTTCAATGAATTCAGTACATGCATGCTAATTTGATATCTAATTTAAAATTGTGGTTTTTGTCAACTCCAAGGGTTCATACCCATTGATCAGGATTATGGTTGCAAGGAAAAAACAAAAGTTAACAAAATAAGTCAAAATATGTTTGAATAACCTCTGTCATGTAAAACATGCTATGCATATCATCAATGTAAGCCTATGCCATTTTCACAAACTAAGAGGAATTCTAATAGATGCTACACATTTCATCAATGCTACTATATTTCATAAAACGATAAGAACATGGGCATCTATGAAGTTCGGTTGAATTGTGCCTACTCTAGCATGTTGAAAACAATGGCAAATTATCAAGTATAATGGCAAGGAATGCATGAACTAAAGTGTAATAAAATTCATTGGGCCTTCATGTACATATGGTCAAATAGACAACAAATATACCCTAGTTTGTTCCAATATGCTAACCAATAGCTGGTCATGAATTTACTTTCATAAAATTGTTGAAGATATAAACCCTATCCTTACTAAACCCTAGTATGTAAGACCTTGGTTTGTGCTTTACCTCTTTCATATGTCCATTTTACACTTGTCATAATTCTAATTCATGTTTGAGTGTACATCCTTTCATTATTTAGGGTCTTGAGCATGCCTCGAACCATGAGTCATTGCAAAAAATATCTCAGTGGTGAAGCATGGCTCTAAATATGTTGAATGTGCATAAAAAAATGTGTACTGCAAAAGTAATCATATAGATTCCATGGAAAATGAAATACCAAACTAGTTTAATGATCTTCCTTGTTAATGTTGTTTTGATGAAGGAAAATAAGATGTTCATGGTCATGTGTTTGTAAAAAGGATGGATTATCCTCATATGAAAATGTATTTAAAACCGAATGTACTTGATTGATACAAATGATGATGTAATGGTTGTTCATTGTGATTTGGAAAGTATTCCCCCATAAATTGATTGCAAAGGTTCATGGTGACTTTAATCTAACAAAGCTAGCAAGGATCAGAGGGATATCATTGATGAAACATCGCCTCCATTTTTTATTTGGAACTTTGAATTCTTAAAAATGACATTAATTACTTAAAATGAAAATATAGTGGAACACAAAAAAGATGTTAAATGACGTGGCACACTAAGGACATAACAATCTACCAAGGGTGTAATGTGGTAGGTTTGATTGCCACTCTTTGAATGTCTAGTTCTAGAATCAAAATCAAAATTTTGCAAAGTTGACCCCTTTGTGTAAAAAATCCACAGACCCTTACTGAGCAAAACCCTAGTTTCAAAAATAGACTTAAACTATGACACCTGGGCCATGGAACTGGAGGAGAGGGGAACCCCTAGCACTATCCCGATGTGCGGAATCCAACGGATTCGATGGTTTGTCGATCCGAGCCACGGTCATCATTCTATGGCGCGTTCCAACTTGCATCCCAAATGCTTTCAAGGACACATGTTGGATACCACTGGGGGCATAGAATTCCAGTCGTGCAACAAACTGGGTTCTGATAAGTCCTGTAAGTGTGTCTAGGAAGGTTCCAACTAGGAATGCTATCCATAAGTCCCCGGTCGATGATTTTGCAAAGCTGACCCCTATGTACAAAAAATTGCACAGTCCCTTACTGAGAAAAACCCTAGTTTCCAATATCGACCTAAAAGATGAGACCTGGTCCATGGAACCAAAGGAGAGGGGTACTATCATTATCCCAATGTCCTAAATCCAACATATTTGACGGTTTTTCGATCCGATCCACATTCATCATTTTATGGCTTGTTC
The DNA here is from genome assembly GCA_027924585.1 of Larix kaempferi. Lineage (NCBI taxonomy): Eukaryota > Viridiplantae > Streptophyta > Pinopsida > Pinales > Pinaceae > Larix > Larix kaempferi. The sequence continues at coordinate 25,006,623 of BSBM01000887.1, forward strand.
TAACTCGCATCCCAAAGACTTTCAGGGACACTTGTTGGATACCTACCGGGGCATAGAATTCCAACCGTGCAACAAAACCAGGTTCCGAGAAGTCCTACAAGTGTGTCTAGGAAGGTTCCAACTGGGAACGCTATCCATAAGTCCCTGGTCGATGATTTTGCAAAGTTGACCCCTATGTGCAAAAATTGCATAGTCCTTTACTGAGCAAAAGCCTAGTTTCAAAAATCGACCTAAAAGATGACACCTAAGCCATAGAGCCAGAGGATACGGGAACCCCTAGCACTATCCCGATGTCCTAAATCCAAGGGATTCGACAGTTTGTTGATCCAAGCCACGGTCATCATTTTATGGCTCGTTCCAACTCACGTCCCAAAGGCTTGTAGGGACACATGTTGGATACCTACCGGAGGCATAGAATTCCAACCGTGCAACAAAACTAGGTTTCGGGAAGTCCTGCAAGTGTGTCTAGGAAGGTTCCAACTGGGAACGCTAGCCATAAGTCCCCAGTCGATGATTTTACAAAGTGGAACCCTATGTGCAAAAATTGCATAGTCCCTTAGTAAGAAAAACCATAGTTTCCAATATCGACCTAAAAGATGAGACCTAGGCCATGGAATCGGAGGAGAGGGGAACCCCTAGCACTATCTAGATGTCCTAAATCCAACAGAGTCGACGATTTTTCGATTCGATCCACTATCATCATTCTATGGCCCCGTTCCAACTCGCATCCCAAAGGCTTTCAGGGACACCTGTTGGATACCTACCGAGGGCATAGAATTCCAACTATGTAACAAAACCGGGTTCTGGAAAGTCCTGCAAGTGTGTCTAGGAAGGTTCCAATTGGGAACGCTAGCCATCAGTCCCCGGGCAATGATTTTGCAAAGTTGACCCCTATGTGCAAAACTTGCACAGTCTCTTACTGAGCAAAACCCTAGTTTTCAATATCGACCTAAGAGATTAGCCATGGAACTGGAGGAGAGGGGCACCCCTAGCAATATCCCAATTTCTTGAATCCAATGGATTTGATGGTTTGTCGATCTGAGCCATGGTCATCATTCTATGGCTTGTTCCAACTCGCATCCCAAAGGATTTTAGGGACACCTGTTGGATACCTACCAGGAGCATAAAAATCCAACCGTGCAACAAAACTGAGTTTCGGGAAGTTCTGCAAGTGTTTCTAGGAAGGTTCCAACTGGGGACGCTAGCCATAAGTCCCCGGTCGATGATTTTGCAAAGTTGACCCCTATGTGCAAAAATTGCATAATCCCTTACTGAGCAAAACCATAGTTTCCAAAATCGACCTAAAAGATGACACCTGAGCCATGGAACCGGAGGAGAGGGGCCCTAGCACTATCCCGATGTCCTGAATCTAATGGATTCGACGGTTTGTCGATCTGAGACACAATCATCATTCTATGGATCGTTCCAAATCGCATCCCAAAAGCGTTCAGGGACACCTATTGGATACCTACCAGGGGCATAAAATTCCAACTGTGCAACAAAACCAGGTTCCGGGAAGTCCTACAAGTGTGTTTAGGAAGGTTCCAATTGGGAACGCTAGCCATAAGTCCCTGGTCGATGATTTTGCAAAGTTGACCCCTATGTGCAAAAATTGCATAGTCCCTTACTAAGCAAAACCCTATTTTCCAATATCGACCTAAAAGATGATACTTGGGCCATGGAACCAAAGGAGAGGGGCACCCCTAGCACTATCACGATGTCCTGAATCCAACGGAGTCAACAGTTTGTCGATCTGAGTCACTGACATCATTATATGGATCATTCCAACTCGCATCCCAAAGGCTTTCAGGGACACCTGTTGGATACCTACTGGGGGCATAGAATTCCAACCATGCAACAAAACCGGGTTCCGGGAGGTCTTGAAAGTGTGTATAGGAAGGTCCCAAGTGGGAACTCTAACCGTAAGTTCCCAGTCTAGGATTTTGCAAAGATGACCCCTATGTGCAAAAATTTCAAAATCCCTTACTGAGAAAAACCCTAGTTTCCAAAATCAACCTAAAAGATCACCCCTGGGCCATGGAACTAAAGGAGAGGGGCACCCCTAGCACTATCCCGATGTCCTGAATCCAAAAAAGTTGACGGTTTTTCGATCCGTGCAAAGACCATCATTCTATGGCCCATTTAAACTCACACCCCAAAGGCTTTCAAGGACACATACAAATGACTATACAAGAAAAAATCCAACAAAATAATAAAGATGACTATACTCATAATTTTAAAGTGTACTTGTTACCATCCCTTCGAGTTCCCATTGAGTTCAAAGGGATATTAAAATTGATGTCATTATTATTTTTAGATTATTTTTTAACCTAAAAGAAAGTGATGCCTTCTCAATGCCTTTTAAACTAACGATTAATTGTGATTCAAAAATAAAAATAATTTAGGGTACATATGGTGCAAATACGAAGTAGGGAGGATTATCAAGGATTTCTGTAAGAAGCATTCCTAGTTGGTTCCTGTAGACTCCATCTTAGGGTTTTTTCTAGTTTTTAGTGGGGTAGATGGATTTCATGAAAACATATAATTCTAGCTTATGGAAGGGTTCCATGGGTTGGTTGTTCCGATTCTTCAAAAAATAGATGAAGGAAGTGTGTTAACTAATGAGACTGGCTGATGAAAATGTTTTTTGATGACGACATTAAGATGGATGAATTGGTTATGGAATATCATGCATTGATTATTCATTTCCATGGTAGGAATATTGGTGAGAGTTCACTTGTTCAACTAAAATGGGGTATTTCCACACAAGTTGAACACCAAGTAAGAAATCCCTCACACAAACAAATCACATATTGATTCACTAATGTATGGTGAAGATCCAATTTGGGAAACAGTGACAATGGATAATTGATATTAGCGATTGGTCAACGATAGTTAGTGGCTACAAACTAGGGTTTCTAGGATTTTGAACACAAAGTAGGCTCTAGGCTACAAACTAGGGTTTCTAAGGTTTATAATTCAAATTAGGGTTTAGGCTACAAAATAGGGTTTCTAGGCTTCGCTCTAGGGTTTCTAGGCTAGGGGTTTAGAATACAAATTATGGTTTCTTGGACTCTTGTGCATATTTGTAGCACAATGGCTTAGATACAAGTGGATGCACATGAATATATGAAGTTTTTTTGGCATGCATATATTAGGATTAGGTTTCTATTGTTTTTTTGGCATGCATATATATTAGGATTATGACTAGGTTTTTTGGCATGGTTTAGGTTTCTATTGTTATGGATTAGGTTGCTAAGGTTATATTTGTGTTTCTAGGGTAGACTAGATTTATAAGGCTAGATTAGGTTTCTATGTTTGTGGTTTTGGTTTCTAGGTTTATAAATGAGGTATCTAACGATTATATTTGTGTGGATGATGGATGAGAATCTTATGGTGAAAAAGAGGATGGTGATGGTGACAACATGGGTAGGAAGAGCACGGTGGTGATGTTCATGGTGGCATGGTGATGGCAACAATGACCATGGGGATAGTGATAATGAGCATGGAGATGGTGATGGTGATAGTGAGCTTGGAAATGGGCATGAGGATGTAGATATTATGGTTTAATTAGATGGGAGAAAAAAACAAAGAAAACAAATCCATGATGAAGCTTGTGCAATTTATCAAGTTGTACCAAGTCTATGCAATTTATCAATCTATCAAGCTATCAATGTCTGGATGCAATAGTCAAAATATTAATGTCAATACTCAATGAGATGACGAAACAAAATCATAGCATACATGTACACCACATACCTATAACATAGTAAAAAATATAACATGCAAACCACATACCATATTACCTACCTATGGTCATTCGAATAGACCATCAGGATCACCTCGAATACCAAGGGTTTCCTTTAACCTATCTTGCTCAGAGTAAGGAAATAAGTATCATTCCTTTGATGAGTTCTTCCTTGGCATTGTTTGCAGCTGGAGGTTTGTGCCAATAAGTAAGTATGTATAATGGTATACAATCTCACATGGTCTATAATCTTCATATATATACCCTTTTCTATTTGCTGAGTGGGAAACCTGGTTCAAATATTCTCCTTTGATAACCATCGACCCAATCAGAAAATCATTGGCCTCAGAGTCCCATAATGGGACATTTAGGGTTTGCTTCCCCTCCAAGCAACATGCCATCCAATAGTCGGTGTGCCATGCATTGCATCTCGGGGAAACCACTGCGTATATGTGCCTCGGAGAAAATATAGTGCCAACGTTTCAGTCAAAGAACTAGACACAACTAATTGTCAAAAATATAAAAAATATAAAAATATTAATCGAACATGGTTATACGAGATTTGATATGTGGCAATAGTCTGGTGAAATACTTGATTGGATAATTCTATAGCTATCCGTCAACCAATGGGGAGTGATAAACGGTCCCAGATATCAACCCAATTCGTGGATTCACATTCGTCCCATTCACCACTACTGCATGGAGAACAAAAACATGAGAGTTTCCTTGTCACATTTCAAGTATAACATTGTCAGACGTTCTAATCGTATGAAATGCATGAGTTCCTTGGCTGGTCTTCACTCATATAATTGTGATCGATCTACATCCACCACCTCCCCAAAATATCTATGTACATGTGCTTCCTGGTTGACTGATCTTCCTGCCTTTTTGATCCCTCCCCCATGACTGAAGAACACCATTCAACGATGGTTTTTGCATCTTGGATGACTGATACATTTGTGAACTTCATTTCTTTCTTGCGTAATGCAGTATTGATGCACGCACCTTCTCCATCATGTTCACCTTTTCTATGTCCGGTCTCAAAATAGTTCCAAATATGTGGCACCTTGTGCCCTTTGTGGAGCATACACAACCATTGGAAGACATGATCATTTTTGGATTGCCCTACACAACCATCAGACCAAATCCAATGTTGTTCCATTTGTATATTGTTATCCTTCAAGTGATTGTAGAACATTTGAAAGCTGTGTTGTACAAAATCCAAGTCGTGACACTTGTCATCACTTATGTAGAAGTGATACTCCTACAATGTAACCCTATTGTCTTCAGTACTATCTACCCCATGTCTATAGGTGATATGCACCATTATGCTGACCTAGTCTGAGTGATAGTATTGACTCTGAATCTCATTTTACAATTGAAGAGTGTATTTTCCCACAAAATCGACCACTTACAGGATAGTCCTAATGGGGAATGTATCCCTGCATGTTCTAAACTGCTCATCTTGCCAACGAGCCACATGTACATGCTTTACATACTGTTGTGTATTTTCAAAGAATTCCCCCATGAATTTGCAAACCTGTACCTGGTAGATCAACAAAAAAGACATATATCAATAGATTGTTACATATGAAATTGCAATCTGAGAAAAAATAGTATTCAAGAAATTATTACCAACCTGATAAGTGACCAATTGTATTTTTTTTTTCTTTCATTCCCTCCATCAATATCATATGTGACATATTTTAATTACTGCAAGTTCACTTCCTGCCTCCCAAGTTCATGCTCATCGGTCACATGTATGCATTTGTCCAATAATGCCAATCCACCACACCCTGGGCATGTCCCATCTATGCAATATTTTTGATAAAATGTGCAATCATTTGGCCTGCTACACAAAATGCTATGAATAAAGTCTCTAGATGACATCTGTGGTAATGTAGTTGGTAATTCCCACACAAGAGTTTTATGCAATACAAGAAAAATATATGTATATGTGTCATAATAGTAACCATACTCAATGTGGTATCGACAACAACATGTGCTACGAATTGTGTTTATTTTAACATAACATGGTTTGTATTTTTCAAAGGATATTTGGCCCAAGTTAAGTTCGTTATGTTCATTCCTAAATCTCTCATATAATTATGTTTGTGTCATATCAATAAAATGTTTAATGTGTGGTTCACGATCCTTCGAACCCCTTCTCAATTTTAATACATCTTTTTGGTTAGAAGAAGGTATAGTGTTGTCATGCCAAAAAGCTTGCACTAATCCCTTTAGCACATCAATGAACTTGATATCATAGTGTGGAAACTTGCCAATGAAGGCCCAAACATATGTTTGACCGGTTTCAAGTTGTTCTCTTCTAACACAATACCTACGAAGTGTCTTGACATTCAAATTAATAATTTTGGAGGTAAGTTTAAGAAAACGAAGCGCCCTAGTCTTTTTGTTCATGATTGATTGTGACAACATACGTCGAGCCACATTGCGATCCTTTGAGCAAGATTTCTTTCCAATTGTACTAAATGCATCTACTAAACTTTTAACAATATGAGAAATCAGTTCTAACTTTTTTCTCATCTTTATCCTTAACGTTCTTCTAACAACATCCATAGACCTATATTTTAACAATGATAAAAATAATTTGCACTTGTCCCCATAACATTTAGAATAAAAAAAGTTATCAAGTATTTGTCGAGTTTGATAAGCAATAATGTGTTTAGACAACGTACCTTCAAGTGAACTAATGATAATTTCATCAACTTGTATACGTTTCGGATTTCTTCGGCGTGTAGTTGCTAATGCGGGTAAGGGTGTTGGAACTGGAGCATGTACAAAATCACCAGGACGCTCCGGTGTTTCAATAGGAGCCTCTTGTCTTTCATTCTCTTGTTGGTATTTGGATGTGGGAAATTGGACTTTCTCTTAGACGATATCCATAAAATTTGCTTCTTCCATTGTAAATCCTGCATTCAATGCCTCCCTAACTTCGACGCTTGTATAACCACTACCCAACAAGTCATTCGCTACCATAGTCTGAGGTTGATTTGATGTGGGAATTGAAACATCCCCCGATGAGCACCTACGTTTTACTTATTGACTAGTGCCATGGGGTGCTTGTTCATCAAATGTTGTTGAAATTGAGGATCCCTCTAGTGAATTTTTCCGTTTTTCTTGTCGTGGATGGGTAGGAATGACCGTGTAATCATCTACAGTTGGAATTCGTTGAGTTTCCATGGAATGCCTTCGATTCCACATGTCCAATATTTTCTTTTCTCTAACTTCTTCCATGGTTTCTTGAGGCTTCTCTTTCCTTTACGATTTCCTTGTTCGATTGGATGAATTCCCCATGACCACAATGAGCAATACTAAGAAAATAGATTCTAGAGGTGTGCTCAATTATGAATATCCAGATTCTTTCTCAATTGTGATTATAGGTTCTTCAATATTGCTCAATTATGAATATAGATACTTCCTCAATTGTGAATATAGATTCATCAAGCTTGCTCAATTGTGAAAGTAACTTCTACCTCACTTGTGAATATAGAAAATTCTTCATTTGTGAATATAGGTTCTTCAAGCTTGCTCAATAGTGAATGTAGATTCTTCTTCAATTGTGTTCATATAGATTCCCCAGGCTTGCTTGAAATTGTGAATATATAGATTATTAATCAATTGTGGATGGAAATTCTTCAACCTTGCTTTTGATTGTGGATATAGATTCTTCCTCATACCTGAATTTAGATTCTTCAAGTTTGCTCAATTCTCAATGTAGGCTCCTCTACAATTTTGAACATAGATTACTCAAGTTTGTTTGATTGTAAATATAGAATCCTCTTCGATCTTGCTAATTGTGAGTGTAGAATCCTCTTGAAGCTTGCTAATTGTGAATGTAGAATCCTCAATTCCCATTGCTAACTGTAGAATCCTCTTCAAGCTTGCTGATTGTGAACATGTGTAATTATGAACATTGAGTATCAAGCTTCCTCAATTGTCCTCAATTGTGCAATTTTCTTTGCAGAGCTATCGGGGAGAGCAAACGCAAAATTTAGGCATGAAATAGGCAAAGTATTCAGCTGAATTTTGTAGAGCCAAAATGCGCTAGCGTTATGGATTTACAAAAGGCGCTAGTGTTTCTTAAATCTATAATGCTCACGCATTCCTTCTGTTAGAGATGAAATTGTACCCCTTTCATTTCAATCTCTATTCTTTGTATTTTATTTTTATTTTTTCATTCTGATTATTTATCTTAGTTATATCATATAAACATTAGCTTTAGTTTTATTTACTTCAGTTTTATTATTTATATTTATTATTTTGTTTTATGTTTGGATTAAACATTGGCTTATACATATATTTTTATTTCCATTTAGGTCTTCAATACATGATTTAATACTTTCCTAACCCTTATTTAAAGATTTTGTGAACATTTCATAATTGAAATGTAACTTGGTACATTCCAGTAGCGCAATCATTAACCTTCACACATATTGGCACTACCGAAATCCCAAAATCATTGAAGATTATGGTCGGCGCATGTCCAGTCTTATGCATTAGCTTTCATGATCGATTTCCCTAAGAATTTTTTCAGGAAGGCAGTAACAGTTGTCAATCTTGATGATTCCACCGCAGATGCTTTGAGAAAAGAGACCACGCGTTTACCCTAGATCCACTTAAGTTACTGCTACAGGGGATCCGAACATCTGTTCACTGGTGAAAAGAAGCCGTTTCAAGCAAAACAAGTATGAAGAGGAGTGGTAAGCAATGTAGGTTGGAACCAATGAGCACCGAATGGGAGAAGGATTTCCCTGAATGCGCTGAACTATTCAGAAGGGCTGGCTGGTTTGGTTTTTTTTAGAAGATTACAGGTTACAATTTAGAGGTTACTCGATCCTTCGCTCAGAACTATTCAAGATCCTATGTCGAATTCCAAACCGTAAGGATTGAATTGACTGAATAATTAATAGCTGAGGCGGCCGGTATAACCATCGAAGGGGAGCACTGGTTCAAAAAGTTGCCATTCGAATTTGATCCAGGTTCATTTTTGTTTCCCGATTTTGAATTGCTGGATTGGAACAAAGGCGTTCACCTCAATGCCGTTAAACCTAAATGGAGAGAGGTCATTGGCACTGTGCAGCATTACATCACTTGTGAGGGAATATTTTCTACAATATACAAATACCACTTCAGGTTCCTGTTTCATTTAAATGATCAGTCAAAGATGAATTTACCCTTCTATTTCTTGAAAAGGCTCATTAAAATGTCAAACAAGGTAAAGGGTCATATAGACCATACCAATCAATCTTTCTTTCATCACGGTTTGATTAAGTTAATAGTGCTAACAAAGCTTAAAAAGAGAAATCATGGTTGGAAACACTTCTTATTTTGGTATGGATTTGAACCCGAGAAAAGCACAATTCAGGAAGAAACTGAAAAATCAGTTGGTAAGAAGAAGGGTTTGCAAGGAAGACATCGAATTAAAACAAAGCCCAACATCACAAAAAAGTTAAAAGGGAATATGATCAAAGAGGTGAACCTGACTGAAGGATGTGGTTTGCAAGAGGATTTTGTGAATCCAAAGGAAGAAGAACATGAACATATACTAGAGGAAGAACGCTTGGCATCACATCATGAAGAAATTACTACTGCTCCTAATACCCCTTTTGTTTCCAAGGAGATGCTTATGGAGGAAGGTATGTTTCTTTTTCCTAATACTGAAGTTGATAACAAGTTTATAGTTGAACTTGAAATGCCCAAATGGAGACCTAAGACCAGGGCATCAAACAAGCTAAGATTGAATATGAAAAAAGCTTTAAACCCTAAGTTGGAAAAGGAAAAGATTACTACAATACAGGATTCTTCAAGTGATGAAGAATCAAAGGGTAGAAAGGTAGAATTGAATCCACAAAAATTCTTAAAAGATGCAAAAAATAATCATCAAGGTTTGACAAAACCATTGGAAGAATGTTGTGAAGTTCTTGAGGAGGAAACAATTCAAAGTTTCGAACATGGATCAAGCTCAATAAATTTTCATTTGGAAGTTTCAACAGAAGAAATAAATGAAAAAGAGTCAGAGAATTTTTATGAAGAACAAGAGGATCTTCTTATTAAAAATATAGGAACTCCATCAAGCTCAGATAAAGGAAAAGATCAAGTACTTCAAGAAGCAATCCAGATAGATTCTGAAGTTGAAATTCTCAAAAAATCATTACAATAGTATAAAATACAAAATGAATATCTGAATGATGCAAATGATAAGCTCATGCAAGCCAATAGAATATTAAGGGAAGATCTGGAAGAGGTGAATGATCATTATCAAGAGCTCATTTCAGCAGCAAAAGAAGTTTTAAAGAGGAAAAATAATGCACAAGGACAGATTGAAGAATTAAGCAAGCAGAATACATAACTATCAAACAAGGTTCAAGTATTAGAAGCAGAACAGGTTCAACTCCTCAAAAGATCACAAGCATTGGATGGATTTACTATTTTGGCAGAGGTAGCTCGACAGATCTAAGTTCTAGATGAACCTACAACTGTCTACCAAACTTCAAAGACACATATTTGATGATAGATATAAGTCATACTTTTAGGAATTAGTTTTACTATTTTTGAAGACTCCCTTTTGTTTGTAAACTCTTGAACATATTTGAATCCCTAAAAGATGGATTTTGAGCTTCCTTTTTGTAATTATAAAAGTAACAAAGATAGAAGGGGTCAGGGTTGGTTTTTTGCTTTGGAAAAGGGTTAGAAGCATTCAAGCTTATGTATCAGAGACATATATGACAAACTCTCAGTGAGTATTTTGAAGACTGCATATTTGGAATGAAATTATAATATAAGCCATGTTATTATCTATATTTTTGGTTATAGTTTATGATCGGTTTGATCACTCTATTTGAAATTTCATTTTCTGATAAAGGTTTTTCATCCTAAGATGCTTTTAAACTTGTGGACTTAACTAAATTCTTTATGAGCTTTTCTTGATTTGTGATCTTGGAACTGTTATGGTTTATGTTATTGTTTCAATCTTGGATATTCAGATCTTCAAGATTATTTGTTTATTATTTATTATATGTTGTTTACATTTCTTTACCCTATCCATACTTGATTCCTTCACTATTTACAATAAACAAACCACCATTTTTCCAGTTTTTCATATTGGATGTTCTAGCTTGTGCGTTTGTAGTCTAGGTACAATTTCTAGTGCAAACATCTTTTGGCGCTATTGCTGGGGACATAAGTGAAGAAGATATTCCCTGGGTTCGACATTAATAGATTTGGTTTTGAGGGTGAACAAAATCAGTACATTCTTTTCATAGACTACAGTTTTCACCAGTTTGTGAAAGGAAAGCAAGTGTGGCTCCTAAAACATTTGGGACTAGAGAAAACCCTACATCTCCCTTGCATCCATGAGTTTCATATCTAGAGCACATTTTGAAGGATGCCAGGAAAAAATTGAGCTCTACCTCATCTGGAAGATTTCACTATCCTTCATCTATAGTCATACCAGATCATTCACAACAAGCTTCTCCTAACACAAATTCATAACCTAAAAGAGAAGAAAAGGAACCAGACTTGTCTCTTGTTATCCCTACCACTCAAATTGAAAATTTCCAGGTTTGCACTAATCCTTTGTCTTCTGAAAAGGTCAAAGTTGAACTCTTAGATTAAGGGGGTTTTCATTGAAATCTCAACTTCCACCTTATACTCCTCTCACGAGTAGGGTCCCATTTAGTCAACTCAAAATTAATAATCCTACTTCCACATCAAGTTATATTAAATCGAACAATCCTCCTTTGTGAAGTTAACCCAAACATGGCTGGTCAACCTCCTGATATGATGGATCATATAGTGGCTACGAGATATGCCCCTTTGGTCCTGCCTCAGCCCCTTAATTCCATTCCTGGAGGTGATTACCAGACATATCTTCCTCGGTTCAATGGTCAAGGTGATGTTACTACAGAAGAGCACTAGAATGCTTTCTTCAGCTATGGCGATAATAAAAAAATTGAGATTAAAGATGTTTGGATGCGGATGTTTTTACAAAGCCTAGATGGAGAGGTGAGAAAATGGTTCAGAGAGTTACCAACAAACTCCATAGATGGGATATAATATTTAGGAGAGGTGTTTATGAAACAGTGGGGGGACACAAAAGACTATATTTACTACATTACTGAGTTTGGAGCCTTGAAAAGAAAGAAAAATGAAGCAATCATAGATTTTTCAAAGCGTTTGAATAAGATGTATAGTAAGATACCTACTGAAATAAAGCCTTATAAGAAATAAGCAAAGCTAACTTATGCTAATTCTTTTGAGTATGAGTTTTCTTTGTTGTTAATAGAAAGAAGATCTGCATCTTTGTTAAATATGTAGGGGGTTGCATTGGAAGTTGAGTCTAATATGTTGGCTTCAGCAAAATAAAGGATAAATCAGAATATTAGGTGCATGATACAAAAGGAAAAAATGAAATGATGCCATCAACTTCAACAACAAAAACATCAGAAAATAAAATGGATGAAATGACCAAGTTGATTAAAAAGTTTTCTGCAAAAATCAATAGATTGGAAATGGAAAATAAGAATCAGAACAAACATGTGCAAGAAGGAGATCGGAATCCTAACCAATTTAGACACCCTTTCGTTCCTATATTTTTACCCAGAGAAAGAAGGAACAATGACATTCAAAGAAAAAGGAGAGATAATCAAGATCAGAGAATTCAACCACCTTTTCAAAATAATTTGCTGAATGAAGTATAGGAGGTTGAGATTCTAGAATTTGAAGATTTAGATCAGAACATTAGCCATCTTGAAGAACAGTCATCTGAAATTTTTCTCACTAAAACTCATTATCAAAACTTTGAGTATTATGATATAGATGGTTATGAACAAAATGATCTCAGTTATTCATCTTCAGTTGATATTTGTCAAGCAGATCCAAGGAAGTCTTATAATTTAAGATCTGGTGCAAAGCAAATTTCCCAAATTCCTAAGAAGAAGGTAGTTATTCCTATTAAACAGTTTCCTGATCCATCATTGGAGAAGAAGCAGAATCATCAGGTTAAAAAAGGTAAGCTTGCAGAGGTTGAAGAAATTAATAAGAATGTTCAAGCTTTCAATTTTGAATATGAGCTCAGTAAAGTCAAGATTCTTGTCCCATTAACAGAGTTAATGAAGACACCCTCATATAGAGTGTTAGCATATCTCATCATTTAGTTATGTACTTTGCATGCATGCATGCATTCTGCATGCATTGCATGCACCCGCATGCTGCCCAGTCACCAGTTTGATGCCTCCAGCACCTAGTCCCTAGTCTTCCAACACTTGGGAGCTACTTTCCACTCAGATTTATCCCTCCTAGTCAGGGAGGCACCCACTTCTCACCTTCCACTGCAGAAGGGCGCCTTTTCTCACCTACCAGTCCAGTTCACTTCAGTTATCACTCCGATTGACCTCCGATTGACCCATAACTGTTGTTATCACTCCAATTGACCTCCGATGAGACCTGACTAACTATTCTGAGTACAGTTAACTCCTCATGCGCCCTCCACTGAGCCTCCATCCCTACATTAGTGCCACTTACCATCAGTTACATTTATTAGACTCAGTTTGACACCTGTTTGACAGTTACTTGTGCATTGATGACCAACATCGATGATGATGAGGACTCCTAGTTGGTGCCAAGCTACACCATGCAGTATATTCGAATGACCTCCTTGGCTAATTCGAATTGCTCACTCATTGCGACAGTATTGTATTGTAATTCTATCATTCTAGATTATAGAGCACTAATGCATCTCTCTTGCACAGTTTTTACTACAAATTGTTTTACATATTTGTGATTGATATTCTTGTTCAATAGATCTACTATGACTAATTTTACATGGTATCAGAGCCATTGCAGGGACAAGATCTCTCTCCTACAGGTGTTCTACATGAAGAATTGAGTGAATTTGTTCAAAATTACTGAAGTTTTGGCATGCAAAATCTCATGTGCATTTGCTCATGTGCATGCAAGGCTGAAAAATACTCTCCATTCCACTCCAGAAGCCCGAGTTTTCCACATAATTCCTAGATTTGATACATTGGATCAATCAAGCTTTCTTGATCTCCAATCCGAGGTGTGATGCAACTCTAAAAGTATGGATTGTTCGACCTTACTGTTCTTGTTTTGATTGTGATTTGCAGGTTTATCATCTCCATCAAGTGCATTCGCTATCATTGAGATGGATTCTTCTTCTTCTAACCTACTCACTCCTTTCAATTATTTTGAATGGAAGAATGACATGGAGATTATGTTGCGCTCAAGAGGGTACTATAGAGTCACCATGGGCCTCGAAGTTGAGCCCAATACACTCATTGAAAAATCAAAGCACTTCAACAAGTTGGATGAAGCATATGGTCTTCTTTGCCTCAATATTTCTAAGGATCTTCACTTTCACCTCAGTGGATTGACTACTCCAAAGGCAGTATGGGAGCAACTCGAGAATCTTTTCGGGAAGCAAGATGACATGCGGTCTTTTCAATTGGAAAATGAATTGATTGCATTGAATCCTGAAAATTTTGAGACCATTAATGAATTTTTCACAAGATTCAAGCATTTGTCCTTACAATTGAAGAACAGTGGAGTTATCAAAGAGGATAAGCAATTGATCCTCTCCATTCTTTCAAAACTTGGTAAAGATTTCTCGGTATTTGTTTCTACTTTCAATTCCGGTCGGCTAACTACCCCGAATTGGAACATGCCTACCTTGAATGCCTTCATTGAATCCGTTACCAAAGAGCATGAAAAGTTGATTCAAATGGGGTCCATTGTTGAAATATTGTAACTTCAAAGAATATTATATTTGTATTTCGTTATTCCAGAGATGGTACATTCCTCCGTAGTGACCCTATTGTATATCCGGAGATGTTTATTCCTCCGAGAGAATGTGGTAACTAGGGTTATTAGATATCCCATGTGAGGTCGGCCCTGAGTTTATTATTTGGGGGTTATTAGACTCTCCTAAGAGAGGTCGTCCCCATTAGGGTAAAAGGTCAATCGGGAGATGAGTATAAGTAGAGGAGGTATGATCCTCACTTATCTCATTCATTCATCCACTTGGGAGTAGCGCAGAAGTGAGAGAGAGGTCTGCATAGGAGGAGAAGGAGCTCTAGTCTTGGACTACATCTTGTATTTGGTTGATTATCTATATTGAGGAAAGCTTTGATGGGTTTTCTACCCCATGAGGGTTTCCCAGGGTAAATCTTTGTCTATCTTGTGATTGTGTTTCTTTCAGTGATCTTGCTAGTCAAATTAGGCTAAACTTAACATGGTATCAGAGATAGCCTGAATAGGACATCTTTCACAAGGTGAAAATACCTCTCTCTCATCCTCCGGTGAAAATTAGGGTTTCTGCAGAAGTTGGAATTTTTGGTTTTTGATTGCATGGCTGGATAGCCCTCCTCAAAATTGAATTTTTGAGCCCTGGATCGAACATTTTGAGTGGGTATAACCCCGGGCTTTGTCAAACCCTAGTCTGACTTCTGGACTAGAAAACCAGTAAACTAGAAAAAGTGCGCACCTCTGCACCAGTGAACCAGAAAATCTGCGAACCTGTGCACCAGAAATCCAGAAAAGAAAAGACCAGAAAACCAGAAATTCTGTTGTAGATCTGGAAGATGAAAAGTTGAAGTTTCCAGAAGCAGAACACACCAGATCTCTCAACTCAATCAAGCACATCTCTTGGTAAGTGTTATTCTATCTCTTGAGAAACTTCAATCTCTATAATCCCCTGAATAAGATGGCTCCAAGCACTAAGCTTGAAGACAAGCTAGAGGGTATAGAAAATTTCTGGGCACAGAAATATAGAATTGGTCTCATTCTTGAACATAATGATCTTGTCCAATATATTAAAGATGAGGTTGCAGAACCTGAAGAAGATGAAGCCAAAGAGAAGTATAGGAAGGACCTTATTAGGGAAAAGAGAATCATTGTTGATTCCATTAAGGACCACTTGATTCCCCAAGTGGCATCCAAGAAGACTCCAAAGGAAATGTATGATGCCCTAGGAAGAATGTATGAAGGAAGGAACATCAATAGAAAGATGAATCTGAGAGCTCAATTGAAGAGCACTAATATGAATAAAGGAGAATCCATTCAAGACTATTTATCAAGGTTTCCCAGCTCAAGGAACAACTAGATGCCATTGGAGATACCCTTGATGAAGGTGAACTAGTCATGAATGCTCTAAATGATCTAAATAGACCTTGGGAATCATTCATCCAAACTATGTGTGCAAGAAAAGAAAGTATGAAGTTTGATGTGGTATGGGAGGATTGAATTCAAGAAGAGGATAGGGTAGCTAACAAAGAAGCCCTGCTCAAAGAAGAGGACCAAGATTTGGCCACTCACACTAGAAGAAGAAGGAGTCACTGCAACTCCATAAAAAATGGCCATAATAAATCTCACCCTCCTCATAGATTTCAAAAGAAGGAAGGAGTAAGCTCAGAAAGAGACCTCTCCTCAGTTAGGTGTTACAGTTGTCACAAACCAGGACACTTTGCTAGAAATTTTCCCTCAAAGAAAAAGAAGAATTTTCACAAAAGACATCATGCACATCTAGCAGAAGATGATAGTGAAGAAGAAGAAGAGGTGAGGCCTAAAAGGAAGAGGACCAAAGTAGTAGAAGAAGAAGATGCAGAAGAATATATTCTATTCTATGCACTCTATGGGTCAGTAACACCTGGAGAATACACATGGCTCATTGATAGTGGTGCTTCAAAGCACATGACAGGTCAAAAGAAGACTCTCTCAAGACTTGAAGAAAAGACCTCCCCACAAAAGGTATCTCTAGGAGATGACTATCAATATCCCATCAAGGGAATTGGTGAAGCAAGCTACAAGCTTGATTCTGGAACCCCATTGAAGATGAAAGAAATTTTATATGTAATAGGTTTGAAGAAGAATTTACTTTCTATCTCAACATTAGATAAGCAAGGCTATAGGGTTGCATTCATAGATGGACAAGTACTCATGTGGTCCAAAGGAAAATCAATTGAGAATGCAATTGTTATTGGTGAAGAGGAAGGAGGTCTATACAAACTCAAGGGCCATCTAGAAGCTGCCCTTGTTCATGAAGCCACTATCCCAAGTCAGCTATGGCATAGAAGGCTTGCTCACATTAACTATAAAGCACTACCTCATGTGAGCAAGGTAGGCATAGGACTACCAAACTTAAAGATTGACCATGATGGCACTTGCAAAGGATGTGGAAAAGGGAAGAATATCAAGAATCCATTTCCAAAGAGTGATACACAGACTAAGAGTACATTGGAATTGATTCACTCAGATGTATGTGGACCAATGCCATCCACATCCTTGAGTAGATATGAATACTACCTTACATTCATTGATGACTACTCAAGGAAGACTTGGATCTATTTTCTAAAGGGAAAATATGAAGTTTTTGGAAAGTTCAAGGAATTCAAAGCCTTGCTAGAAAACCATTCAGAAAAGAAGATTAAGATACTCAGGATAGATAATGGTGGAGAATATACTTCAAAAGATTTTGAAGTCTTTTGTAAGGAAGCTGGAATCAAGAGGGAACTAACCACTCCTTACAATCCCCAACATAATGGTGTTGCGGAAAGAGATAATAGAACCATTATGGAGGCAGTAAAGACAATGATACATGATCAAGACCTTCCCATGTATTTATGGGCTGAAGCAGCTAGGACAACAATCTATGTGCAAAATAGACTATCTCATAGTGCTCTTGACTTCAAGACCCCAGAAGAAGTGTTCACAGGGAAGAAGCCTGAGGTAAGTCACCTCAAGATATTTGGATGCCCAATATACATTCACATTCCAAAAGAAAAGAGGACCAAGCTAGATCCTTCTGGAAAGAAAGGAATATTTGTTGGATATTGTGAAGCATCCAAAGCATTCAAAATATACATCCCAAGATTCCATCATATGGAAATAAGTAGGGATGTGACATTTAATGAAGAGGCAACCCTCAATAGATCTAGGAAGTGCCAACATGAAGAAGTATATGAGGAAGAGGCACCTTCCAGAATCACAGAAGCTGCACCCACCCCTGAAGAGACAACCCCTGAAGACCATGACATGATGGAACCACAAGAACCCCCTGTCATAGAAATTTCAAGGAAAAGAAAACCAACATGGGAAAGAGACATTATATTAGGAGTAGAAAAATATGGAGCTCCTGAAGGCTCCACTAGGGTGAGCAAGAAACCAAAGACATACTCAAACTATGTGGCCCTGATGTGTAATCTTGTAGATCAAGTACCCACTAGTTATGAAGAAGCAGTTCATAAGAAGGAGTGGGTAGAAGCAATGACTGAGGAGTACCAGTCAATTATGAAGAATGATGTCTGGGATATAGTTCCCAAGCCAAAGGACAAAAGTGTGGTATCCTGCAAATGGATACTCAAGATAAAGCATGCTGCATATGGCAGCATTGAAAAATATAAGGCAAGGTTTGTGGCTAGAGGGTTCTCTCAGAAAGAGGGAATTGACTATGAAGAAACATTTGCACCAGTTGCAAGGTACACTTCCATTAGAACTATCATGGCACTTGCATCCATGATGAAGTGGAAATTACACCAGATGGATGTAAAGACAACCTTCCTGAAAGGTGTTATTGAGAAGGAAGTGTATATAGAACAACCTCAAGGATTTGAGGTAGAGTATGGAAGAACCCATGTGTGCAAATTAAAGAAGGCTTTGTATGGGTTGAAACAAGCTCCCAGAGCTTGGTATGGAAGAATTGACAGTTTCTTGACAAGATTAGGATTTACCAAAAGTAAAGCTGATCCTAATCTTTATCTAAAGGTTATGGATGATGAACCTGTCATATTGCTGCTATATGTGGATGATCTATTTCTGATAGGAAATGAGAAACAGATTATCGAATGCAAGAAGAAACTCTCTTTAGAGTTCGAGATGAAAGATCTCAGATTGATGCACTACTTCTTAGGTCTAGAAGTATGGCAAGGCCCAGAGGGAATCTTTCTCAACCAGGGAAAGTATGCTGTGGAAATATTGAAAATATTTGATATGTTGGAATGTAAGGCCATGGCCACTCCCATGGATTCCAACTTGAAACTATTAGCAGATGACTCATCAGAGTTAGTGGATATGACTCTGTACAGACAGATTATTGGGTCATTGATTTATTTAACAAATACTAAACTAGACATATGCTTTGCCGTGAATACCTTGAGTCAGTATCTAGTGGAACCTAGACGAGTGCATATCATTGCTGCAAAGCATGTGATGAGGTACCTAAAAGGTATGATAGTATGATAGAATTTGGTCTATGTTATCTTGGAGATCATGGTTTCAGATTGTATGGCTACACAGATGCTGATTGGGTAGGAAGTGTATCAGACAGGAAGAGCACATCGGGAGGATGTTATTTTTGGGATTTGCCATGATCTCATGGTTTAGCAGGAAACAATCCAGTGTGGCTCTCATTACAACTGAAGTGGAATATATTGCTGCTTGCTCTGCTAGTTGTGAAGCAATATGGCTTCGGAAGTTGTTATCTGGTTTATTTGACTTAGAGATGGAACCCACTGAGATCCTATGTGACAACCAGAGTTGTATCAAGATGACAGAAAATCCAATGTTCCATGATAAGTCAAAGCACATAGAGATCCGATATTTCTATATATGGGACATGGTGCAGAAAGGAGCTATCAAGCTCAAGTATGTAAGCACTGACGAACAAGTTGCCGATATATTGACCAAACCTCTGTCTCAAGTAAAGTTTGAGTATTTCTGAGACAAGCTTGGTGTAGTTCAGAAGAACCCTCCTCGAAAGGGGGAGTGATGTGGTCACTTATGATGAGATTGCCTGCATCGATAGTGAAGTTGATGATGTGGATACCTATATTGGTGATGCGAACAGTGAGGTTGGTGAATGGTCCTTAGACTGGGTCTAAGTTGATGAGGGGATTGCATCATCATTGAACGCATGTTCTAAAAGGATCCGTAGACATATGTCTCCGAGAAAGAAGAGGGATTGCATCATCCTTGAACACATGTTCTAAAAGGATCCATAGACATATGTCTCCAAGAAAGAAGAGGGATTGCATCATCCTTGAACACATGTTCTAAAAGGATCTGTAGACATTTGTCTCCGATAAAGAAGAGGGATTGCATTGTTAAATTTCGAGCATTAATTCACAATACTCTAGGATCTTAACTGAGAGAATAACATATACAGTATATCAATGCATAACAATCACAATAAGCATGACAAGCATCACAAGAATCAAAAGCATGAGAGACAAGAGACACAGAGTTTCCGTGGGGAAAACCCTAAGGTGAAAAACCCCACAACTTCCTCAGAGATAGAGAGAGCAATGGCTCAACCAAAGTACAACCAAAATACACTGAGATAGTCTCCTAGCAGTAGATGATCCTCCTCCTCACTAGTGCGCCACTTTCTGAGTGAGAGAAGTGTGACTTTCTGAATGATCAAAATAGAGATCTCTCGATCTCTATTTATACTAACCTATTTGCCCAGTTACACTATGGGGCCGACTTGTCTATCTAGATACATCCACAATATAATATATATTTCAGGGCCGACCCCACACATGGTGGTCTAATAACCCATCGGCAAGTACACACACTTGCGACACTTGTCAATCCACATGACGACACTTCCTTATAGAAGAATAACACATCTCTTATAAGGGTACAATAAATATATATATGAAATACATAGATGAAATACATTCCGAAGTTACATATACATCAGCACTCCCTCTTAACTAGGAAGGTATTTCTCAACACAGTTATGCTAGACAAGTCTTCTTCTCGGGATCATCGTCATCATCATCGTCACTGCTGCTGCTATCTCAAGCAATCTCTGACTCTACTCATCATAGGAAGTTCTACAGATCCAGTCCTTTTTCATATTGGATGTAGGCCCACCACCTGCAGGTCTTCATCATCACTGGCCATACTGTGGAATCCTCAGGACTTATTATGTGCATCACAAAACTTGGTTGTAGCATCCCAGGCTATTACTAGCACACAGCTCTACCTGTCGGATCTCCCAGGAGCACATTACATGTGACCCATCACAAAACCTGGCTGAAGCATCCCAGGCTGTTATGAGCACACAGCTCTACCTGTCAGATCTCCCAGGAGCACATTACATGTGATCTCACCACAAAACCTGGCTGAAGCATCTGTGGCCTTTTTCATCCTATCCAGATCTCCCCGGAGCAAATTACATGTGGTCCACCACAAAACCTGGCTAAAGCATCTGAGGCTTTTTTCATCCTATCTAGATCTCCCAGGAGCAAATTACATGTGGTCATGGCAAAACCTGGCTGAAGCATCTGAGGCCTTTTTCATCCTGTCCAGATCTCCAAGGAGCAAATTACATGCCATAGGACAAAACCTCACAAGAGCATCTTAGGATGTTATGGGTACACAACTCCAACCTGAAGATCTCCTAGGGCACAAATTACATGTCCTCCCAGAGCAATGTCTTGAAAGAGCATCCCAGGCCGTTATGGGTATGCAACTCCGACCTATAGGATCTCCCAGACATGCTCATTTGCACAACCTGATCCACGGCCACAAAGTATCATCTGATACTCACCATACATCATCCTAATGTACACATGATCATCCCGATCATCATCACTGCAACATCCTACTGCATGTCATCCGGAGAAGCTCATCATCCACGATCACCCTGATCATACAATGCATCCATCTGATGCACACCAAGTATCTACCTAATACATATCATCATACACAGTGTATCCACCTGATACATAGATACATGATCCACACAATGTATCCATCAACATACATGATCTACCTGATCATACCTGATACATATCAATATACCTGATCTACCTGATCATACAATGTATCCACCTGATACATATACATATACATGATCCAAGCATCCAACATGATGCATATACAAAATACATACAAATGATCCAATCGATCATATCCAGCATCCAACATGATGCGTACATACATATAAATGATCCAACTGATCATATCCAGCATCCAACATGATGCGTACATACATATAAATGATCCAACTGATCATATCCAACATCCAACATGATGCGTACATACATATACATATAAATGATCCAACTAATCATACAAAGCAGAAACTAGAACACCATCCTGATGCTCATCATCCAGCACTTACATCCACAGCCATGTGAAGGATCCTCCTTCCAACATGCTTGGAATGGCTTCAGCAAATGTGTCCATCACTTCTTCCTCGAAGTGTCCTCGATCTGAAGAACACCAAGCCTCTCCCTGAAGTACTTGAACTTCACCCTGGCTAGTGGCTTCGTCAGCACATCTGCAATCTGCTCGTCCGTCGCAACATACATGAGCTTCACAGCTCCTCTTTGCACCATATCCCTGATATAGTGATATTTGATCTCTATGTGTTTCGACCTGTCATGAAACACTGGGTTCTCAGTCAGCTTCACACAACTCTGGTTATCGCAGAAGATACCAGTAGCATCCAATGGGAGATCAAATAACTCAGACAGTAGCTTCCGTAGCCATACTGCCTCACAACTAGCTGAATAGGATGCAACATACTCTGCCTCAGCCGTACTCAATGCTACACAGGATTGCTTCCTGCTAAACCAAGAGATCACACCTGATCCCATACTGAAGCAACATCCAGATGTGATCTTCCTATCTACAGCACTACCAGCCCAATCTGAATCAACATAACCCTGTAGGTTAAACTTTTGATTCGCTTCATACTTGAGTCCATAATCCACTGTACCCTTCAGGTACCTCAGAACATGCTTTACTACAACCAGGTGAAAACTCCTCGGATCTGTCAGGAACTGGCTCAATGTGTTCATAGCAAAGCAAATATCCGGTCTCGTGTTCGTCAGGTACATCAAGGACCCAATCATCTAACGTTACATAGAGACATCAACCGGCTCAGATGAAGCATCACATAGAAGCTTCAGATTCGATGCCATGGGTGTGGCCATGGCCTTGCAATCCATCATCCCGAATCTCTTCAGAATATCTACTGTGTACTTCCCTTGACCAAGGAAGATCCCACCTGCATTCTGCCACACCTCCATACCTAGAAAATAATGCATCATTCCCAAATATTTCATATCGAACTCAGCAGCAAGCTTCCTCTTAGTATATGCAATCAATCTGTCATCTCCTGTTACAAATAAGTCATCCACATACAGGAGTAGAATCACAGGATTCCCTTCTTCAACCTTGTAGTAAAGGTTGGAATCCGCTTTACTCTTGGTAAAGCCCAAACTAGATAGGAAACTGTCCATCCTACCATACCAAGTTCTGGGAGTTAGTTTCAAGCCATACAAGGCTTTCTTCAATCTGCACACATATGACTCCCTATCATGTATTTTGAAACCGAGTGGCTGCTCCACATATACTTCTTCTTCAACTACACCATTCAAGAAGGCAGTCTTGACATCCATCTGGTGTATTTTCCATTTCATTGCTGCAGCGAGGGCAAGTACTGTTCTGATGGAAGTATACCTGGCTATAGTTGCAAAGGTTTCTTCATAATCTATTCCCTCTTTCTGAGAGAAGCCACGAACTACGAATCTTGCTTTGTATTTCTCTACACTGCCATCTGCAGCATGCTTGATTTTGTAGATCCATTTGGAAGTCACAACAGACTTCTCTTTAGGTCTTGGGTAAACATCCCAAACATCATTCTTCATTATTGATTGGTATTCCTCAACCATGGCATCCTTCCATTCTTTCTTTTCTGTTGCTTCTTCATAACTGGAAGGTTCTTTGTTCATAATATCACAGAGTAAAGCAGCATAGCTGGTATGTGATCTGGTTCTCTTCTTTGCTTTGTGTTCTTATTCTGGAATGCCAAATCTTTCTGCATCTTGCATGAGCTCTCTAGCCCATGCAGGTTTCCTCTTGTGAGAGTTATCCTCACGGGGTGGATCTATAGGTTCTTGCGCATCTTCAAACTCACGAACAACTTCTGGAATTGCTTTAGTCATGGTAGTGTCTTGAAATCTAGTTTCCTTAGGTTCTTCATAAAATTCGATAGATGCCTTCCTTGATTTGATGAATGCTGAGTTTTCATCAAATGTCACATCCCTGTTGACATCAATCTTCTTGAACCCTAGAAACTATATTCTGTAAGCCTTCGAGCTTTCAGTGTAACCCACAAAGATACCGTTCTTTCCTGAAGGATCTAGTTTGGTCCTCTTTTCCTTTGGGACATGAGTGAATACTAGACAACCAAATATTCTGAGATGGCTAACTTCAGGTTTCTTACCAGAAAAGACCTCTTCTGGTGTCTTGTTGTCCAATATCTTGTGGGGTGTTCTGTTCTGCACATATACAGCTGTTCTAGCTGCTTCTGCCTATAGATGCATAGGTAGATCCTGGTCATGTAGCATTGCTCTTGCTGTTTCCATGATTGTTCTGTTCTTTCTTTCTGCAACTCCATTATGTTGTGGATTGTTAGGAGCAGTCAACTCCCTCTAAATCCCTGAGTCACTGCAAAGCTTCTTGAAGTCACCTGAGGTGAATTCTCCACCATTGTCGGATCTGAATGTTTTGATCTTCTTGTCAGTTTGATTCTCCATCAAGGTTTTGAATTCCTTAAACTTATCAAACACCTCATCTTTGTTCTTTAATAAGTATACCCAAGTCTTCCTAGAGAAGTCATCAATAAATGAGACATAGTAAACATACCCACTTAGAGAACTGGATGACATAGGACCACATACATCTGAGTGGATGATTTCCAGGATATCCTTTGCCTTGCTTTCACTTCTTGGGAAAGCCTTCTTAATGTTCTTACCTTTTGCACATCCTTTGCAAACAACTTCATGTTTGGTCTTGATTTCAGGAGGACCCTCTACAGCCTTGCTTGCAATTGGAAGTGCCCTATAGTGCATATGAGCAAGTCTTCTATGCCAAAGTTCACTTGGCTCCATGGATTCATGCACCATGGCATGTTCAGCTTGTCGCTTTAATTTATACCAACCTCCCTCTTGCTCTCCAATCACTACTGCATCATCTATGGTCTTTCCCCTTGGCCACATTAGGACTTGGCCATCCACAAATGCAACCCTCATACCTTTTGCATCCAATGCAGAGATGGAGAGTAAGTTCTTCTTGAGCCCAGGTACATAAAGGACTTCTTTCATCTTCAAAGATTTTCCAGAATCTAGGTTGTAGGAGGCTTCACCACTTCCTTTGATTGGGTATTGATAATCATCCCCAAGTTTCACCTTATGGGGTGATTCATGTTCAGATAGGTTCACAAAAGATTTCTTAAACCCAGTCATGTGTTTGGAAGCCCCACTATCAATTAACCAATCATTACAACCATGGGAGATAGTACCTGTGAGAGCAGAGATCAGAACATACTCTTCTTCACTTGATGAGTCATCATTACTATCATCACTTTCTGCCCTAGCCTTCTTCTTGGGTGGTTCATCATCCTCGGCAGCATGAGCCTGAAACCTTCTTTTGCTGCCCTTCTTCTTCTTGTTGGAGTTGTTGTTGTCCTTCTTGTTCTTGGGACAATTTATGGCAATATTTCCTTTCTCATTATAGGTGAAGCATATTCTTCTTTCTTTGAAGTGATGTGAAGATTTCTTGGAGTGAGATGGCTCTCTCTTTGACTTCCATTTCTTGGTGTGAGCTGTGAGAGCTTGATTTTCATTCCCCATCTTTTGTTCTCGTGTCACAAGCCTTGCTTCTTCTTGTGAGCATTCTTCCCATAGTCTACTGAAGGAAATCAACTTCTTTCTTGCACAGATTCCTTGAATGAAGGAGTCCCATGACCTAGGTAAGCCTTTCAGAGTGGTCATGACAACTTCACCATTCTCCACCATTTCATCCACTGCTTCTAGTTGTTCCTTGATCTGGGAGACCCTTGAAAAATAAGATTGAATGGTTTCTCCATTTTGAAACTTTATTCCTTTCAATTGGTTCTGCAGGGTCATCTTCTGATTTATGTTCTTCCCTTCAAATAGCTTGGTCAAAGAGTCAAACATCTCTTTGGGTGTCTTTAGAGAAAACACATGGGGTATGAGATGGTCTTTGATAAAATCAGCAATGATTCTCTTTGCCTTGACCAAGTTCTTCTTATGCAATACTTTAGCCTCTTCATCCTCTGGGATAGGGATGTCTTCTTTTATATATGAGTCCAACTCATTCTCTTCCAGGATTAACCCAATCCTATACTTCCAAGCTCGGAAGTTATCAAACCCTTCAAGCTTATCCTCAAGCTTGGTGTGGTGAGACAATTTAAAGAGTACTTCAAATGGAAATAGAAAAGATTTAGGTCTTACCACTTGAAATGCTGAAAACTGGATCTGGTCCCAGATTAGGGTTTGTCGAAAAAACCCTAAAAATTCAAAATATGAATTTCAACTTTCTGAAAGGATAGAAAGATGCGCCTTGATGCGCTGATCATCCTGGTGCATTCAGAATTTGAGATCAGCAAAGTTTTACCCTTCAGATTTGACTTTTTGTCCTCCCGGGTTCATTAGGGAGAGCCCTGAATTAGGGTTTGAGTTTCCTGAGGATCTACCCAGCCAAAAATCTCGATTTAAAGCTCTAAACTTCGATTTTTGCAAGGCGATTCCAGCTATGTCTTCAGATTTCAGAAACTCCTATTTTTTTGGAAACCCTAATTTTTAGGGCCAAATCTGAAAATGCTCAGAATTGAATTCTGATTGGACAGATGGATTTTCCTTGATGAGTAGAGTCAATCTACTATACTGCTTTTCCAAAATCTGTGGAGAGAAACCCAATAAACAAGAAACTCGAGTTTTCATCATTGCAAAATGTCTTCTTCTCAGGTTAGCTCTGATACCATGTTAAATTTTGAGCATTAATTCACAATACTCTAGGATCTTCACTGAGAGAATAACATATACACTGAGAGAATAACATATACAGTATATCAATGCATAATAATCACAATAAGCATGACAAGCATCACAAGAATCAAAAGCATGAGAGACAAGAGACACAGAGTTTCCATGGAGAAAACCCTAAGGTGAAAAACCCCACAACTTCCTCAGAGATAGAGAGAGCAATGGCTCAACCAAAGTACAACCAAATTACACTGAGATAGTATCCTAGTAGTAAATAATCCTCCTCCTCACTAGTGCGCCACTTTCTGAGTGAGAGAAGTGTGACTTTCTGAATGATCAAAATAGAGATCTCCTAATCTCTATTTATACTAACCTGTTTTCCCAGTTACACTATGGGGCCGACTTGTCTATCTAGATACATCCACAATATAATATATATTTCAGGGCCGACCCAAAACATGGTGGTATAATAACCCGTCGGCAAGTACACACACTTGCGACACTTGTCAATCCACATGACGACACTTCCTTATAGAGGAATAACACATCTCTTATAAGGGTACAATAAATATATATATGAAATACATAGATGAAATACATTCCGAAGTTACATATACATCAACATGCATCATCCTTGAACACATGTTCTAAAAGGATCCGTAGACATCTGTCTCCGAGAAAGAAGAGGGATTGCATCATCCCTCGACTTCGGTCCCAGAATTGATCCGTAGACATCTGTCTCCGAGAATGTGGGGATTGTATCTTCCCCGGACTTTGGTCCCAGAATTTATCCATAGACATCTGTCTACAAGAATGTGGGGATTGTATCTTCCTCGGACTTTGGTCCCAGAATTGATCCGTAGACATCTGTCTCCGAAAATTGATGATAGGACTGCATTGTCCCTGATCTTTTAGTTCAAAATGTATGTGATAAATCCTAGATCTAATCTAGGTCACATCCAGTATGAAAAAGGACTGGCACTATGGTCGGGACTGCATAATCCCTAGACATGATATTTGTCTTAAAAGGATCACGGACTTGTTGATGCCCCAAAAATCATAGCATCAAGCAGCAAGGGATTCTCCTCGGTAAGCGAGCCCAATTAGATCGCTCACCGTTTGGTGTGGGGAATCCGTACGGTTAACGGTTCTGGCTACCGTAAGATTTAAAGATTCTTATTCTTTACACTGGTTGCGGCCTGATCCACCGTTTATGTATTTTATTTTAAAGATGAAATGCAAGTTCCCTAAGCTAAATGCAGGTACCTAATCTAAATTAATCTAAAACTGTATAAGCAAATTTAACCTATGCTTGCAAGGAGAAAACTGTAGAGATGAGTAATTAACTGCAAGAAACACCTAAAGATCACACAGATAGCCATTTAATCATAAAGATGTGCCTACAGCAGAATATGACAGATATTGAAGATAGCTTCAAATTACTGAATACATTCCATTACTCATTTAAGAGAGACATCATTGTACAAGAAAATAGAAAGATCATTCATCACACAGAAATAATTCATAATAGTAAAGAAATATCTCACAGCAGTCTACAAATGCTATAGGAATAGTCCAACAAACATTCAGCACACATTTCCAGGCAAAAAAACATCCTCTCTAGGCTTCCATTAGGCAAAATCCAGTTTCTTGGAGCAAGTAGCAAAGTAGTTCACGTACAAGGATGAAAATTTCTTTCACCTGCAAAAAGCCCATTCATTCTCTTCTGTCTGTCTATTTATATATTTACAATGCTTTCCTTTTCCCAAAACCTAACCCTAAACCTAGGAGGGAACAAATTTTTTTTCTTCTAGTGACTAATAAGACAAACTAATAATAGAGCTATCCTTTTACAAAATATGTAACCAAAATAAATTCTAGCTGTGCTTGTCCATTTATTTCATTTAAAACCAACTAAGGACTGGATGTAGCAATAGCTTTTGCTGACTTTTCAACTTCCGCTGGTCTGCTGATTTTAGCTTGGATGTTCGCTTGTGCCAACTCTACAACTCCCGATGGTTCCTTTACTTTGGCTTGCGTGGGTGGCTTGACTGACTAGATATAACCGACCCAATTTTCACTTTCTTATCCGATCTGCTAATAATAGCCTTCTTCCTTTCATGAAAATAAATGGAATCCAGGTTGGCCACTTGGCGCTGCTGCTTGGGGTTGTACGGGGTTAGTGCTAATTCATCAGTAGGAACAACTCCAATATCATCTATCCCTGGTGGGTCTTTCTTTGGAAGATCTAAGTCCATGGGTCGCGGATCAGATGGACCTTGTTATTTTTCCTTTCTGACTTCTTCTTCTGCTTGCAACCTTGCCACCTCTGCCAATTCAGCTGCCTCCTTTTCTGCCTACAGTCTTGCTAATTCTGCCTTTTTAGCTGCGTTGGCCTCCTATTTCTGCTTGGCTTCTTATTTTCTTTCTACGTCTGAGTCTGACTCCATGAGCTTAGCTTTGCGTTGGGAGGATTTCCTAAGCATGTCAAAACCTGCAATAGCGAAATAACGTAAGTAAATATTTTGACAAGGACTTTAAACGAATATTTGCACACCTCAAGCCTCATTATATTTAAAAGGGACACATTTATGTCACCTGGGCCACAGGTTGGCCAATTTAATAGGCACGGGGCTCAAAGTTGAAAGGTGGTTGATTTAACACGGCTACCATAAGTTCTAATTAACATGTAGTCACATGCACACCGAAACAGGTGGGCTACGCCATGGTAGGGAAGATAGCGTTAACTAATGTGCAATGGGCAGAAGCTTATGATTAAAACTCTTGCGATCAAGGGTCGGGCCCATAGGCTTAAAGCTTATTGTCATTTTATGATTGGAAGCGACGCAATGACGAAAACTTTAAGGATAACTTATGCTCCATAGTCGGGGAAAAAATCACCAAGATTTGCACTGGATGGTTTGCAAAAGGTCAGAAACAATATCGTTAAGAACTGTGTCGCAGTGCAAAGATTGATTTTAAACCTTGCGATGGTTTGGGATAAACGGTGTGGCGACATTATTAATCGTAGTGCTTGCGATCGCGGCGAGGAAAATATCACTAGGATCTACGCCCAAGAGATGCACCAATGGCAAGATTTTCTCAAAGAGTGTGAAGTTGGTGGGAGTCTTAAGGTTTGGTTCTGCGCGCCAGGTGGAGGAGAAATTGTTAAGTCTTGCGCCCAAAATATGCGGCAACGACCAAGTGAACGGGATCGTGAATATAGCGGCGATTTTAAGGCTAACTTATGCGCTAGTGTCGGCCAAAATAAAATAACTCCTGCACTTCTTTCGCAAAAGTTGTCGCTAAAAACTGCGCTTAATGCAAAAGATGGTTTTTCCTTAGTAAAAAAACCGAACAAAAATCTTTGGAAGATTGGTCATAAAAATCCACCCATTGGCGATTTTAAGGCTAAGCCATGCACCGGTGTCGGCCAAATTAGTCTTAGGACTTGCACCATGAGAGGCCAGTTTAGGATTTAATCTTGCGCGCGCAAGTGACCATAATAGACATTGGAAACCCACCCAAAAGCGCACATATCAAAGTTGACTCAAGCACCAAAAGTGGCAAAAATGGAGTTAAAACTTGCGCTGAAGAGGCAGAGTTAGGTTTGCGATTTGCGCCGAAGACGACAGTCTTATGATCGAAACTTGCGTTGAAGGCGAGAGATTTATGGTTAAAACTTGCGCTGAAGGTGGAAGACTTATGGTCAAAACTTGCGCTGAAGGCGGAAGGTGACTTTGCCTTAGAAAAATTCTTTGGGAAACAAGCGTTGAATTTTTTTTTTTTTTTTTCCAAGTTAAAGAGAAAAGTTAAGTTCAAAAAACAAGAAAAACACTCGTTACAAAATGCATAGAAGGAGGGGCCCCAAATATCTTCAAAATTTTGGGGAAGGATGTTGCACCAACAACAATTAGCGAATTGCTGGCGAACACAGATCTCTGGAAAAATCTCTCTCGTCCATAGGAAATTTTAAAAGCTGCTCCCCTTATGTGCAACAGTCAGCTTGAGCATTCGAATTTCCACAAAGGAAGTGATCACTTTATCCGTTGGTCATTAGGAAAGGGGAGCTTCGATAAAGACATCCTTAAAAATCTCCAAGGGCCAAAATATGGGGTTCATTTTTAGAAGATCCATCTTTCAGACGACCACTGTCATCGGACTCCACAGGATTGTGACAACATCTCATAGACAATATTCTCTTGTTCCTCATTCCCATGCTGCTTGCATCCTTTTGGATGTTCTTTAATTAGCGAATTTTGTCGTGTGAGTATTCCAAAAAAATTTCTTCAAGACTTAGCCATTTTCCTGAGTTCTTCAATCCATTGATGTCCTTTTGTGTGAGCAGGATATTTTCTTGGTTTCTCGTGCTCATGGACGGAGAAGAACTCTGCTGGGCATTTTGGTGTGGCTGCTTAAATTAAAAGTCTTTATTGTTCTCAGCCATGCTTTAATGGAGGTGAGATTTTCTGGAAAAAAGACTCTTGATTATAAGCTCTTTTGGCTTTAGATTTGCAGCATGGAGTCATTTTAATACCCTATGCCTTCGAGATGTGCTTCCTTTCCGTGGGTCTAACTACAACGATCTTCTTGAGACGCTTATAAATGTGAGGATGGATGGAGCCCTGTTGTTGCAGCAACAACCCTCCCCAAAATTTTTTGTACATGTTGGGGCCCCTCCTGTATTTTTGTAGAAAGTTCGCCTGAGAAACCATCCCAGCCGTCAGCTCTGTTTTCAACATAAAATCTTATTTTCCTACTGAACATCTCGCTGTCAATCCTTCCACGTTTTCCCCAAAGAGCCAAAGAGGAACTTAGAACTTTTCCCAACATTTTGGAGTCCCTCGAGCTACCTCCCCGAGACTCCGAAAAGCCAAACGTCCAACCTTTCCGGAAAAGGACTTATATTTTTTCGATTAGAAAACTACGGGAACAATGGGACAATTCTTCCCGAAACGGCGGAATGCTCAGCTTAAGCCTTCCGAAACCGTGAGAAGATTCGAGCTGTCTCCCGAAATGGCGGGAATCATTCGCATTTAGCTTCCGAAAGGGACTCAGAGAACTTCTAGTTTTGTTTTTTACTCTTCCGAAATGGCGGGGGAATTCAGCGAAACCGCCCGAAATTGGCGGAAGCCGCCGTGATATCTCTCCAAAAAGAAACTCAGATTATGGCCATAACTAGCGGAAACCATTGTTGAAACCTCGCCGAAACGGCGGAGCGATTCAAGTCTGTCTCCCGAAACGGCGGAAGCCATTCACATTTGCTTGCCAAAATAACACGAAGAATTTCATGAACTTCTTCCGGAATTGTGAAAGGACTTGGAATACCTTAAAAGAACTTTCCAGAACAAGCCGAGGAAGCTTCGCGGAAGCTTTCAACATTCCGTTCCGAAATTATGGAGGCTCTCGGGCTACCTTTTTAAACAAAAAATTAAAGATTACGTTTTGAAACAGCGGAAGCCGCTGAGGAATTGCTTCCAAAACAGCGGAATCGTTCATCATTTGCTCCCGAAGCGGCGGAAGCCAATCGCTTAAACCGCTCGGAAAAGGACTTCGAAATGATCCCGGGAAAATGTGCGGAAGAGTATAACATTTGCTCCCGAAATAGCGGAAGTGTTCGCCGGATCATCCCGCGGTGGCGGAAGCCGCTTGGTTAAAACCCGTGAAAATAACTCGGAGATTTTCCCAAAAAATCGCGGGAGGCATTCGCCAAAGCTTTCCGCAACCGCGGAAGCCTTGTGCGGAAGCCTTCAAATTTTCTTTCCGAAACGACGGAGGCCATTCACTAAAGTTTTCCGAAGATGCCGGGAACATTCGCCATATCCTCCCGAAACCGCGAAAAGTTCGCCTCGGCTTGCTGAAACGCGGAAACCTTCATGTTTCCCTTCCGAAACTGGCGGGAGCCTTCGCCATATCTTCCCGAAGAGCAACGAGACTTAGAAAATTTTGGTTTGCGGAAACCCTTCGCGAATGTCTTCCGAAACGGCGGAAGGCTTGGAGTTTCCTTTCCGCAACACGTCCCGAAATAGCGAAGCTTCCCCTCCATCCTTCCGCAACGGCGGGTGTGACTCGTAAGGCGGTCCCGCAAATGACGGTCGCACGAAAACCGAGATATTTTGACATGACCGCTACGGGCGACGAATTTAAGCCTCGTTTTAATCACGCCACCCACCAAATCGAATGCTCGCACGTGCCGGTTCGGTTTAAATAGGCGGTGGAGGTACGAGCCAACGCATTATCAATTTTCCAATCTGGACGATTTGTTGGACGCCGTGCGAACCGCTCCATCTCGGATTGCTCAACCGCGTTCACGGCCACCTTAGTTAGCATTTTTCGTCGGTGCCAGGTAGGATCTCAACTATAAATATGTCCCCTTACACGTCGTTTCGCTATTGGGTTAGCTTTCTTTGAAAATGATGGGCATTGGTGGGGTTTTGACAGGCAAAACGCCCGTCACGGGCGATTTTGCCCGTCAAATACGGTTTAATCAAGTTCTTATCGTCTGTAAAATAGAAGCAGGATAAAACTGGTGGGTAGACGGTTAAGCGTGTTCCTTTTGTTCTCCCGGGCCGCGTGCCTCGTCATCTGTGGAAAATGCCGAAGCCCCATGAGCGTTGCATGTCCCCGGCCGAAAGGTTAAGCCATAAAACCCCGGGCCTCTTCGAAAATTCCGGCTCTAACGTAACCTCTGCCCATTTCAAATCACAGGCGTTTTATGTCCCAGCCGAAAACTCAGGACGTAAAACCCCGGGCCCTTCCGTAAGCCTCAGTCCCAACGCACCCTCTACCTGGGGCAAAACCTTGTCTCCGGCGCCATGGCCCCCGTTCAAACCCCTGTTCAAACCCCGTGAATACTTGAGCTACGCCAGCCAAGACCCGAAACCTTAGCCGCTCAAACCTTTTGCGTCAGTATGCCTCGGCACCATCGCCCTCGCTCGAACTACTCCCCATGGAACACCTCGGCAAGTGCCGCAAATGACATTAGCATTCGAATGCCCTCGCCTAATCATAAATGCGAAAGGGGTTTTCCTTTTCGGCAAAAAATTTTCCCACCCGAGCTTACCCGCCACGGGCCTTCCAAACCACAGCAGTGACGAAAGCTGTCCTATCCTTTCCCCAGAACTAAACCGAAAGCACGTTGCTTCCGCAACGCGCTTGTCTCCACGGGAGCATCCCAAACTTGCCCCTTTAAAGAATGGGGGGGTTATTTTTTATAATCATGTCCCTGCTAAGACGAAAATCATCTTTTCCCAGGACAGAACCGGAAGCCAATTGCTTCCGCAAATCGCCTATCGGTCCGAGAACAAAATGTATCCGCAGCATAGCCTACCCCTCAGGAGCATTCCAAACTCGTCCTTTTAGGAAATTCAAGTGTTTCAATTTATGTTTCATGTTGAAATAACGTTTTGCTTCCTAAATATACAGCTTCACTGCGTTTGTTTCATTAATATCTTAAAACAATGATACTCTCTGATTGAAACCTCGCAGTATGTTACTCAAGTTCATAATGACTTGTATATGGGTGTTATCAGGGATAAATCAAGATGCCGAAAACCGGTAAGAAGAAAGCTAAGATGACAGAAAAGAAGCCTGCCCCTCTCAAGATTGAAACCTCGCTCCAGGACACTAGGTGCACCACTGGTGTCCCTCCAGAAATCAGATGGGATGACATCTATAGAATGATCCGGGACCAAGAAATCCCAGATATGTTGCTAGAGAAAGCACCAATCTATCAAAATATCAGAGCCTCAGGCATAACTAGAGCCGCTACCCTCCCTGAGCTGTTCCCCTGTGCTGAAGTGATCGGATGGATACTCCAACATGGAGATGCTGAAGGGAGAGTGATAAATGATAGCGGGAAAGTGGCCATTGCCTCGTTTCAACCCGCGTATATTGCGGCGGCCTACAGATTTCCCCGTGTCCAACAAGCTCTGACTGATGAATGGCTGAGTCAAATGAACAATATCGAGATGGCCAAGAAGCTACTAATAGCAGGCAAACATTTGAGAAAAAAGGGGAATGATGAGTATGACGTACAGAATCTAAGAGCTCCTTTTAGGTTGATTGCCCTGATGCTGTGCAGAATCTTTGGCATGCCCGATGGCACAGTATACAAGATTCAGTGGGTCCCCATCATTCACTATGTGGCATTTCAGGGAACAGTGTTTGACTGAGCCACTATCCTGTCAGATAGTCTGGCCTCAATGATAAGTGCTGCTAAGCCAGGGCTAGCCTTGAAGAAGGCTGAATTCTTCATGTCTTCATATCTGATAGATTGTATTTTGGCCAAGATAGAGTTCCCCAAATTGGGTTGTACATGGGATAGGGCCACCGCCCCGGTCTACATCGCATTCAAGATGTTGTGGGATCAGAATTACAAGCCCAGCTACAAACTCATCTGTGAGGGGTTCATCATGCCCCTATACGAGAAAATGTTCAAGGAAGAACCAAATTGCCTGTCAGAAAATGCTATGGAAGTCCTTGAGGAGTATGGGGACTTTTACTTTTCAGAACAAGGTACCTACCTGAGAATGTTTGGAGGGACTAAGCCCCCATACATATTGCCGCAGTATGCCACAGACTATGTGGTGCTCAAGGAAGCAGTAAGACAACTCTTCTTGGATGGGGTTGGAGCATTACTCCACAAGCAACACAAGGCTTCCTTTCCCCCTCTACCTTTTTGCATCGACGCTTACAAGTTTTCAGGGGTTGCCTCGGCCAATGAGTTTGTTCAAGAGTTGAAGGCCTTCCACTTCGGTGAGGTCATCTTCCACAGGAACGACAGAAAGGGTAAAGTGGCCGAGCATTGCAAGGGGAAATATGCTCACTTCGAATACTCCCACTACCCTGATGCCGAGGAGGAAACATTCAGAGGCATCAGCAACATGACTGAGCTACGGATCTGTCGCCAAAGTACTAGAGCGAGCTCTAGCTCAACCAAGGCCCAGAAGACCATCCAGCAAAAGGAGAAAGAAGCTGAGGATGCCCGAGCTCAGGAAGAGCTCAGATTAAGAGAAGAGGCAAGGTTACAGCAGGAAGCCAAGGAAGCAAGAAAGCAGCAAGAAGCTGAAAATGAAAGACTGCGGAAAGAAGCTGAAGAAGCCCAAAAGAAGAAAGAAGCTGAGCAGGCTGAGGCAGAAAAGAAGGCGGAAGAAGAATTGAAGACAAGGGAAGACGCCCAAGCAGGTGGGTCCGGTGTCCAAGACATGGAGATAGACACCTCTCAAGCAGGTGGCTCTGGTACCCAAAAGGAAGGAATAGACCCTGCTCAGGAAGTCCGGACCCCACCTATGGAAGAGGACATAGACATCATAAACCGACCAATTGTCCCGTACACCCCATCAGGAAAGCGTACGGTGTCCAAATGGAATGAGTTTGTATATGATAAGAAGAGAAAAGCAATGGTCCTCCAATCAGAAGAGAGGATTAAAAGTCCCTTCCATGAAGACATTGTTACTCACCGGGAGGTCACTGTCATGCAGAACACGGATCAAGATCCCATTGCTATGGCGTCCGCAGTTATAGCAACAGCAAAGGCATCATTTGCCAATGTAGACGGTATAGTTAAAGAAAATATATTGACAAAGAAGAGAGCACGCACGCTGCAACAAAATGTGGCTAATGAGCAAGCCCAAAAGGATCTGGCAGTAAACAAATATAATTGCTTGTACGCTGAGCATAAGGAGCTGTCAAACAAGTACGGCCAGCTGGAGGAGGAAAAGGACCAGCTAATACTTCAAATGATGATTGTGGAAGCAGAGAAGAATGGTGCAGAATAAAAGGCATCTCTGCTAGAAGCAGACAAGCAAGCATTAGCTGAGCGTTTAGAGCAAGCAGAGAGCAGAACCATAGACCTATCTCCCTTCCACGAGCTGTCATGCAATATCCTGTAGCAAGTGTATGGCTCCCAAGAGCTAATCACTGATGAGGTGTGCAAACTCAAGGCCATGGTGGTCAGGCTAAAAGAGATTAATGCGGAAGCCCACAGGCTCAAAGCTAAGAATACCCGGGTCAAGGCAAATGTCATAAGTCAGATGGCATGGAGAGAAGGGAAAGGAGGTTTCCCCCCGCATCTTCCTTTTAAGGCCGTGGACGATTTTAATGAAGATATAGCCTTGCTGGAGTTTGGCAGGAACTGTGCCAATAAGCTGCTAACCAGTGTGCAGAGGACAATAGATAGAATCAACAACCTATACCAAAAGCTCAAAGGAGTCCATGACAACTGCACATTGAGTTTCCCTCAGACTCTAGAAGACTTTCCGGAAAAGGAGCATCGGTTGTCTCAACTGAAAGAAGAGCTAGGCGTCCAGATGGAGTATGTGAAAAGGATTGATGTCCTGGCCATGGATGATCTCCAGCATTACATCGTTTCATCAACACTTCACAACCATCTGCTGAAGGAAGCGCATCAAGTTGCTGAAGCAGAAGTCCAAAGCATTAAAACAGAGCTCGGGAAGAATGTGACTTCCCAGAAAATCCTGTTTCCCGCTGCAGCAAACATAATCATAAGGGACACAGGTGTGTGGCATAGCTACATAGCAGAGGAGGACAGGAAAGCTGCAGCAGCAGCAGGAGCATCAGTAGATCTGGCAGCCTCTCTCCCAGCATCCTCTTCCACAGCGATGGCAGAAAATCTGGCCAGTTCAATTCCCCCTTCCCAATTAGGAGCAGCATCAGCAGGGGATTCGAGGGCCTCTTCCCAGGCAGCATCAGTGACAATTAACTTGGGCGACCCTTTGCCAGGAGAAGCTCATGCACAGGAATGAAGAGGCTGAATTCAATGAGCCACTCTCTTTAGCCAAACACGTGCCCAGCAGGGAATGCTTTGATGTTAGCCAATTTTCTGTTATGTATATTTTGAATATGTAAGGCGTAAGCCATGGGACAGCTGTCCCTAATTTTTGTCAAAATATTTTTTGTAAAGGAAGTGGCCATTTTGGTGGTCGATTATAGTAGAAATTCCTGTAAATGACAGGTGGAGAATGCTAGGTGTCAGC
Source organism: Larix kaempferi (assembly GCA_027924585.1). Taxonomy (NCBI): domain Eukaryota; kingdom Viridiplantae; phylum Streptophyta; class Pinopsida; order Pinales; family Pinaceae; genus Larix; species Larix kaempferi. The sequence continues at coordinate 25,044,215 of BSBM01000887.1, forward strand.
CCAAAGAGCAGATTTGTAGTTATAAATAGCATCTAGGAAAGATTAGCAAAGGACTTTTGGCAGGGAATGAAATTTTGGGGCAAACGATATGAGCTATCTTGTATCGGGTCTGTAAATTGAATTTTCTAATAGAAGCCACGGGAGATGGACGTTTTGCCTGGGATGTTGGATTGCTCTATATTGGACTATTCTAATGACTGCGGTTCAGTAATGTGAGATTATTCTTGACATCTGAATTATTTCTTTGCATTAATGATTTTGCTCCCCTCTGTGCATGCGTTCTCTCTATTTTGTGAACAATGAAATGTATTGCTGTAGATTTCTTTGTCTAGATCGAATGGCTAACTGTTCTTTCTTCAGGATAATTCATGTGGCTCATTGTTCATGCCTTTAAATTGCTCCTTGCAGGGATCTTTGAGTTTAATTCCAGTTTTGTTACATCTAGATCTGTTTCTTTATTCTTGTTACATAGATTAAATAATTTTGCTTTCTTCTGTTTATAAGCAATAGATGCGTTCTTTAAGTTTCTTTTCAGATCTGTTTCTTTATTTTCTTTCTTCTGTTTATGAGCAATAGATGCGTTCCATGTTGAATGAGAAGCTATCTTCTCAAGATCTTTATCTTGCTGTAGCTTTGATTGTGAGAAATAATAGCTATCTGTTCTTTGTTTACGATACTTGTTACAGCTGATTGCTCCTCCCTCTAGCGTGTTCCCTGCAGGGATAGATAGATTTATTCCAGTTTTTTTAGGCTTAGATCTGTTTTAATTGCATTTAGATTAAGTATAATTTAGGCACTTGCATCTCATATAAAAGACATAAAAAAAAAAAACCAAAAGAAAGGTGGATCGGGCCATAACCGGTAGAATCGGATTTAAAGTCCAAAACCACGGTTGCCGGAACCGCTAACCGGACGGATTCCCTACACCAAACGGGAGATAATCTAATTGGGACCATCTCTCGGGGAGAATCCCTTTCTGATTGATGCTACGATATCCGAGGCATCAACAGTTTTTGGCGCTAGAAGGAGGGCCTGAAGTGCATGGATGATAGAGGAAAATCTTCCGCGGTCATAGATAATACTGAAAACCCACTCAAAGAAAGTATTTCAAACAGCCCAGATCTTGGATTAACAGACCAAGAACGCCTCATTTCTGACCCTGAGCCTCAAGAAGCTTTGTACGCTGTTCCTTTCACAGAAATAGAGGATTTGAGAAGACATACCAGGTCCTACGTTAGACAGCTAGGTGGTTTAAATGCTGTCAAATTCCTCCCTAAGAAAATTACACCTAGAAAGGAGCCACAATACACCCGTGACTCAATTCTCGTTCAGAGTTTTGAAGAACTGGTAAATCTGACTTTGGAAGAAATTTCCGATACCCTTAACAAGACAGACCAAGAAAATCTTGAAAAAATTACCACTCCCAAAAGTACTCCACAGGTTTCACCCTACAATTCTCCTCTGGGGTCTCCACATCCAAACCCAAACATGGCTGTACATGCTTGGAGAGCAAGGGGGGCGCTGAACCTAGCTGGACCATTCCATAATCTCCCTAAAAACCCAGAAAAGGTCTTGCCTAAGTATGATCCAGGGAAAGCCATCTCGGCAGAAGATCACCTCAAGAGTTTTTACCTAGCTTTGAACCTTTTGAACGTACAACATGAAGATGTGGTCTGCAGGTTGTTTCCATACACTTTCGAGCCAAAAGTATCCTCATGGTACTTTAGCCTACAACCCAGCTCAATCTCTAGTTGGGATGAATTCGAAAAATGTTTTCTAAAGAAATACGGAAACCAAAAGACTGTGGCCACACTTATGAAAGAACTCCTATCCATGAGGATGGAGAAGAAAGAAAAGGTTCAAGATTTCAATCAAAGATTCACTACGCTGTTGAATAACTTCAGTCAAGCTAATAAACCAGCCGAGGAATCTCTAATTGAATACTATACGACCGCTCTTGATGGACCCATAGCAATGTTCGTGAAGAGGTCCAAGAAAACTACCCTGATAGAGAACTTTGAGGAAGCTAGAAAGGTAGAAGAAGAGGCTGATAGCATTGCTAAACATGCCTTAGATGTAGAAACAAAACCAGCGGCTAACAAAAAACCTTTGCTGCTCACTAGAAGTAAAGACGAGCCATCTACGGACATGGAAAATGTAGTCAAGATGATGCAAAAATTATCTAACAAAATCGTAGATCTAGAGAAAGACAAGGCTGCTAGCACATCTAGGAAACCTTTCAAGCCATTTTATAAAAGAAGGGAAGACAGGGAACAGACTCATCCACCAGTGAACGCTGCCCCTGTGTTAAACTTGAATGAGATAGGGATGGAAAATTTCTGCACTTTCCACCAAGAACCACATTCGGAAAAGAGCTGTCCGCAATGGATCAATTCCATGAGCTTAGTCATGAACCAAATGTTAGATTCTCAGATCCCAGATCAGGATGTTCCTCCAGAAGAATCAAGCCCTGAGTTAGAGGAACCAACCCCGGACACCACTATGGTGTTGTGGGATTGGGTACCTATGACTGAATTTGTAGAAGAAGATCACATAGATAGCTCTCCCTCTACCATAAATGTTGCCACTCGCAGCAAGGGCCCAATTGCGGACCCTGTCCCAATCACCTTTCCCCATAAGCCTAAAGTTTCGAGAGATCCGCCTAGGAGGCATATACCAATCATCCCACCTCAGCCCAAAGTAAACCAAACAACTGCCAAACAGCCAAGTGCTGACAACACAGTCCAGCCAAAGGTCACCATGAACAAAACAGATCAGCCAACTCGAATTGGGAACGAGCCCGACACAGGGTATGATATTATCGAAGATATCAAGAAAGTCAAAGCAAACGTATCAATATTTGACATGTGTAGCTTGCCCCATCAACGAGACAAACTGCTGCATGTTTTACAACCAAAACCCAGCACTACATTAACAAATTCTCAAGACAATCCTGAAATTAATGAGGCTAGCATCGGTGGGAAATCCAAATCCCAAACATTGCCATTCTTGCTGACATTTGAAATTTTTAATCACAACGTTCATAACTGTTTGGTAGACTCTGGAGCTTCTTCAAACGTTATGCCATTGTCAATTTGTAAGAAAATTAATGGGCAGCCCGTGCCATCTCCAGCTCAAATTATCCAATTAGATAGGACTGCTGTTAAAGTAATTGGGGAGATGAAAGACGTTCTAATTAGATTGTCAGCGGATCCTAGAGTCTGTCAATTTATCGACATAATGGTGGTCGATATTCCTGAAGCTTATGGGCTGATTTTGAGTAGGGATTGGTCTACCAAGCTGAGCGGCTACTTTGCTACCGATTGGTCTCATCTATGGCTGCCTTATCAGAACAGACAGAATCAGATTAAAGTTCTTAGGGAACCTCATATGAAACAAAACGTAACCCAGCTAGAAGAAAAAAATGAGGCTGTAACTTTCTCTTCCTCGGTCCTGGGAAATTACTTCTTAGAAATGGATCCGGGTAACTATCAATCTGAAATCATTAGCCATGAATCAGATAAACAGTCCGATCTCCTTCATTTCTCTCGGACTGATGATGTTGATTGTAACATAGTCAATTTAGTTGCTGACATAGACCATAAAGAAACTAACTTAGTTGAATCTGAAGATGTTTTTTGGACATTATACTTTGATGGTTCTAAAAATCTGGAAGGATCCGGAGCCGGTTGTGTTCTAATGGATCCAAAAAGGAACAAGTATTTTTTGTCTTGTAGATTAGAATTCGATTGTACTAATAACACCGCTGAATATGAAGCTTTGGTACATGGGTTAAAAAAGGCCATTGGCTTAAATGTTAAGTACCTGAAGGTCTTTGGTGATTCCGAGATAGTTGTAAGACAGGTAAGAGACACCATTCACTGTCTCTCACCTCACTTGAAAGGTTATCAGGCTGAGGTATGGGATTTAATCATGCATTTTGACGCTTTCAATATAAAATCAATTCCTAGATTGCAAAATTTTGCTGCTGATTTGTTAGCAACGTCTGCTTCTAGATTGGTGCCATCGAATAATAAATGCTCAATTGAATTGATTTTCAGGCCTTCCATTCCCGATAACATCACCAATTTCAGAATCTTTGATGATGATGAACAAATTATCAGCTTCCTGACAAATGAAGACAGCTTTCAAGGGGCTGCAATAGATGAAGAAGAACACGATGCTGATTTGATGAAGAAAGATGAAGAGAAAGGAAATTTCATGCCAAAAGGAGTAAGGTCCCTCGAAATGCTTTTCGATCTTCAAAATAAGTTCAAAAGACCAGCTAATACCAAAACTAACAGCTCATCAATGCAGCATGAGTTGGTTAATTTGGGTACCGAGGCAGAACCAAAATTTGTCAACCTAGGCAAATGTTGTTCACCAGGAGAAAGAGACAGGTTCATTAAATTGTTTAAACAGTACAAGGATGTTTTTGCATGGACCTATGAAGATCTGAAAACATATGACGTCCGCATCATTCAGCATGTTATACCAATGAGAGCAGGTGTCAAACCATTTCAGCAGCAGTTAAGAAGGATGCATCCCACTCTTGAACCGCTGATCCAAAAGGAATTAAAGAAGCTCCTGGACGCTAAGATAATCTTCAAAGTTCGGCATTCCGAATGGGTTGCAAACTTGGTTCCCGTAAGGAAGAAGTCGGGAGAGATTAGGCTATGTGTAGACTTCAAAAATTTAAACAAAGCATCGGATAAAGACAACTACCCCGTACCTTCAATGGAGCAAATCCTCCAAATGGTGTCAGGATCCGAATTGTTTTCTCTCCTCGATGGTTTCTCGGGCTATAATCAAGTGCTAGTAGCTGAAGAAGATCGTCTCAAGACCACTTTCAGGACTAAGTGGGGAACTTTCGCCTATAGAAGGATGCCATTTGGTCTGATAAATGCAGGAGATACATTCCAAAGGGCGATGGATATTGCCTTCCGAGGATTGGGTGGGCAATGTGTTGTTGTTTACTTAGATGATGTGATAGTCTTTTCGAAGAAAAGGGAAGATCATGTCGTGCATTTGAGGCACATCTTTGATCGTTGCCGGAAGTATGGTATTTCCTTAAATCCCAAGAAGAGCGTGTTTGCTGTACCCGAAGGTAAGCTCTTGGGCCATATCATCTCCAAAGGGGGAGTGTCAATCGACCAAGAAAGGGTCCAAGCTATTAATAAGATTCCAATGCCTCACAACAAAAAATCTATGCAGTCTTTCATGGGCACCATTAGTTTTGTCCGCAGATTTGTTCCGGATTTTGCACAAATTGTTAAGCCATTGCAATAGATGGTTAAACAAAGCATACAATTTAAGTGGACAGATTTGGAGAAAGACGCATTTAGAGATATCAAGGCAGCGGTAGCTAAAGCTCCTTCCTTAAGGAGCCCAGATTTCGATAAAGATTTCATCTTGTATACCTTCGCCTCGGATGACTCTCTCGCAGCTGTACTCACACAAAAGGTGGAGTTGGGGGACGAGTACCCAATTTTGTTTATGAGCACTGGTCTGCAGGGGGCCGAGCTGAACTATCCCGTGGTGGACAAGCATGCCTATGCAGTCTTCAAAGCGGTCAAGCAGTTTAGGCCCTACATTTTGAAGAACCGAACTAAAGTCATAGTTCCCCATCCAGCTGTTAGATCCCTTTTCGTTCAAAAGGAATTGGGGGAGAGGAGAGGAAACTGGGTCACAGCTCTGCAGGAGTATGATTTGGAATTTAAACCGGCCACGATCATTAAAGGACAAGGTCTGTGCAAGTTACTGGCGGGAAACTCGACTGAGGAGGAGCACCATTGGAGAAATGAAGCTGAGTTAAATTCGATGGAAGTATGTCATATCTTCACAACTCCCCAGTCATGGTATAGGGATCTGGTGCACTATTTGCAGCAGGGATATCTGCCCGAACACTAGAACTCTAAGCAAAGAAGGGCACTTCGCTTGAAATCGGCACCCTATCAGATCATCGATGGGATTCTTTTCAGAAAGAATTATGATGGAGTCCTTCTTAGGTGTTTGGAGAAGGAAGATGCAAACAAAGTTGTCAAAGAATTGCATGATGGCCCCGCAGGTGGTCATTATTCAGGAGAGACGACAGCGCACAAGATACTAAGAGCTGGTTATTATTGGCCCACTTTGTTCCGAGATGCCCACACATACGCACGAAACTGTGATGTATGTCAAAGAAGTGCAGGGAAGTTACCTAAGGCAGCAAGCCCATTGCAGCCGGTCATCATCTCTGAGCCTTTTGAGCAATGGGGCATAGATGTTATCGGAGAAATAAATCCAAATTCTTCATTGCAACATCGATACATCCTGACAGCTACCGATTACTTCACTAGGTGGACGGAGGCCATCCCGTTGCGCAAGATCAATGAAGACGCAGTCATCAGCTTCTTGAAAGAAAACATCATAACCAGGTTTGGGGTTCCAATTTCCCTTGTTTTTGATAATGCTACTTATTTTTCATCTTGCAAGATAAATGAATTTGTTTATGAATGGGGAATTAAGTTGCATTATTCAGCCAATTACTACCCTCAGGGAAACAGATTAGCTGAATCCTCAAATAAGAATCTGATTAGAATCCTTAAGAAAACTGTGATAGAGAACCAGAGAAGTTGGCATGTGGCTCTCCCAAACGCCTTATGGGCAGATAGGGTAACCCCGAAGAATGCTTTAGGTGTCTCCCCTTTCACTCTTGTCTATGGCAAGGAATCCATACTTCCCCCAAACATCTTACTACCATCCTTGCAATTGTCTCAAGCCTCTCGGGGTTCTGGCAGCCAAACCTTACAATCCAGGATCAACACCCTGCTTCAACTGGAAGAAGCCCAACACAAAGCTAAAGATCGATTCCATCAACACCAGGACATAGTTAAGAGATGGTTCGCTAAGAGGAAATTCGGCAAGAGGGACTTTGAAGTCGGGGATTTAGTCTTGAAATGGGACCATAATCATGAGGGCAAAGGAATGCATACGAAATTCAACATCTATGGGTAGGCCCGTACCAAATTTCTGCAAAATTAGGCCCATCCACTTATAAATTGACAAATCTCGAGGGAGAAGAAGTAGCCCTTCCTCTCAATGGCCTCGCTCTGAAACAATACTTCGCATAGTCTCCTCGAGACTTCCTGTACATAAATAAAGTTTTCTTTTTGCTTTCGCTTTTAGCTGTTTTATTTTTCAGCCATGTTGTTTCTCTCTTTGTTTTTTTTTAACTTTTATGACAAGTTTTTTTTTCTGAATACCCTTTTGGTTGAGTCCCCCGTTGAAGATAGCTCTCTCAAAGAAAACTTGTAACCCATGAGTCTGGAACTCTGCTCAGTGAATCCGGTCTGTTGTGCTCTCGCTGAAATGTTCAAAAGGGGGGGAAGCCTATCCTGCTAGTCACACTAATCTTGTTTAATAGTAGAGACCTATGACTATCTTCACTACTATCGTTGGGCTCCACCCACTCTCACACTTTAAAGGCATCTCAAGAAGGTTACCTAAGTCGGACCCATGGAAAGTGGCACCTCTCGAGGACATAGGGTATTGAAATGACTCCATGCTGCAGATTTAACAGCCAAAATGGCCTACATTCAAGAGTCTGTTTTCCATTGATTCTCGCCTCAATTAAAGCATGGCTGAGACAAAAGCAAAAGACATGTAAAATCAAGAAGGCTGTCCAAAAGGCCCAGCTCAAAATGGGCTCCTATCCGTCCGTGAAGTTTGATCAAATCAATAAAATTTCTAACTCACACAAAAGGACATTATGGATTGAGGAGCCTAGATCAAAGATCATGTCCAAAAGAAAATATCCCTGGAAGGCTCAAACAACTAAGCTGTCCAAAGTACAAGCATCCCAAAGGATGCCAGCAGCATGGGAATGAGGAACAAGAGCAATAATGTCCATGAGTAAGTGTTGCAAATCCTGTGGAGTCCGGTAGTAGTGGCCATTCTAGAGATGACCCTCCTAAAATGAATCTCATATGCTGGCCCTCTGAGAGTGGTGAAGATATCTCGGTCAAAGCTCCCCTTTCCCCAATGGCTAGCATGGAAAGTGCCTCCTTCCCCCCGCATGAGTCTAAAATGCTCAGCTGAGTAGTACACCCGAGGTGGATGTTATTAATGAGGTTTCGGACCATGAAGAGGAATTTTTCAGAGATCTGTGTTCGCCAGCGACTCGCCATTGTTGTTGCAGCAACACCCCTCCCCAAAAATTTTTGTACATGTTGGGGCCCCTCCTGTATTTTTGTAGAAAGTTCGCCTGAGAAACCATCCCAGCCGTCAGCTCTGTTTTCAACATAAAATCTTACTTTCCTACTGAACATCTCGCCGTCAATCCTTCCACGTTTTCCCCAAAGAGCCAAAGAGGAACTTAGAACTTTTCCCAACATTTTGGAGTCCCTCGGGCTACCTCCCCGAGACTCTGAAAAGCCAAACGTCCAACCTTTCCGGAAAAGGACTTATATTTTTTCGATTAGAAAACTACGGGAACAATGGGACAATTCTTCCCGAAACGGTGGAATGCTCAGCTTAAGCCTTCCGAAACCGCGAGAAGATTCGAGATGTCTCCCGAAATGGCGGGAATCATTCGCATTTAGCTTCCGAAAGGGACTCAGAGAACTTCTAGTTTTGTTTTTTACCCTTCCGAAACGGCGGGGGAATTCAGCGAAACCGCCCGAAATTGGCGGAAGCCGCCATGATATCTCTCCGAAAAGAAACTCAGATTATGGCCATAACTAGCGGAAACCATTGGTGAAACCTCGCCGAAACGGCGGAGCGATTCAAGTCTGTCTCCCGAAACGGCGGAAGCCATTCACATTTGCTTGCCGAAATAACACGAAGAAATTCATGAACTTCTTCCGGAATTGTGAAAGGACTTGGAATACCTTAAAAGAAATTTCCAGAACAAGCCGAGGAAGCTTCGCGGAAGCTTTCAACATTCCGTTCCGAAATTATGGAGGCTCTCGGGCTACCTTTTTAAACAAAAAATTAAAGATTCCGTTCTGAAACAGCGGAAGCCGCTGAGGAATTGCTTCCGAAACAGCGGAATCGTTCATCATTTGCTCCCGAAGCGGCGGAAGCCAATCGCTTAAACCGCTCGGAAAAGGACTTCGAAATGATCCCGGGAAAATGTGTGGAAGAGTATAACATTTGCTCCCGAAATAGAGGAAGTGTTCGCCGGATCATCCCGCGGTGGCGGAAGTTGCTTGGTTAAAACCCGTGAAAATAACTCAGAGATTTTTCCCGAAAAATCGCGGGAGGCATTCGCCAAAGCTTTCCGCAACCGCGGAAGCCTTGTGCGGAAGCCTTCAGATTTTCTTTCCGAAACGACGGAGGCCATTCACTAAAGTTTTTCGAAGATGCCGGGAACATTCGCCATATCCTCCCGAAACCGTGAAAAGTTTGCCTCGGCTTGCCGAAACGCGAAAACCTTCATGTTTCCCTTCCGAAACTGGCGGGAGCCTTCGCCATATCTTCCCGAGGAGCAACGAGACTTAGAAAATTTTGGTTTGCGGAAACCCTTCGCGAATGTCTTCCGAAACGACGGAAGGCTTGGAGTTTCCTTTCCGCAACACGTCCCGAAATAGCGAAGCTTCCCCTCCATCCTTCCGCAACAGCGGGTGTGACTCGTAAGGCGGTCCCGCAAATGACGGTCGCACGAAAACCGAGATATTTTGACATGACCGCTACGGGCGACGAATTTAAGCCTCGTTTTAATCACGCCACCCACCAAATCGAATGCTCGCACGTGCCGGTTCGGTTTAAATAGGCGGTGGAGGTACGAGCCAACGCATTATCAATTTTCCAATCTGGACGATTTGTTGGACGCCGCGCGAACCGCTCCAGCTCAGATTGCTCAACCGCGTTCACGGCCACCTCAGTTAGCATTTTTCGTCGGTGCCAGGTAGGATCTCAACTATAAATCTGTCCCCTTACACGTCGTTTCGCTATTGGGTTAGCTTTCTTTGAAAATGATGGGCATTGGTGGGGTTTTGACAGGCAAAACGCACGTCACGGGCGATTTTGCCCGTCAAATACGGTTTAATCAAGTTCTTATCGTCTGTAAAATAGAAGCAGGATAAAACTGGTGGGTAGATGGTTAAGCGTGTTCCTTTTGTTCTCCCGGGCCGCGTGCCTCGTCATCTGTGGAAAATGCCGAAGCCCCATGAGCGTTGCATGTCCCCGGCCGAAAGGTTAAGCCATAAAACCCCGGGCCTCTTCGAAAATTCCGGCTCTAACGTAACCTCTGCCCATTTCAAATCACAGGCGTTTTATGCCCCAGCCGAAAACTCAGGACGTAAAACCCCGGGCCCTTCCGTAAGCCTCAGTCCCAAGGCACCCTCTACCCGGGGAAAAACCTTGTCTCCGGCGCCATGGCCCCTGTTCAAACCCCTGTTCAAACCCCGTGAATACTTGAGCTACGCAAGCCAAGACCCGAAACCTTAGCCGCTCAAACCTTTTGCGTCAGTATGCCCCGGCACCATCGCCCTCGCTCGAACTACTCCCCATGGAACGACCTCGGAAAGTGCCGCAAATGACATTAGCATTCGAATGCCCTCGCCTAATCATAAATGCGAAAGGGGTTTTCCTTTTCGGCAAAAAATTTGCCCACCCGAGCTTACCCGCCACGGGCCTTCCAAACCACAGCAGTGACGAAAGCTGTCCTATCCTTTCCCCAGAACTAAACCGAAAGCACGTTGCTTCCGCAACGCGCTTGTCTCCACGGGAGCATCCCAAACTTGCCCCTTTAAAGAATGGGGGGGTTATTTTTTATAATCATGTCCCTGCTAAGACGAAAATCAGCTTTTCCCAGGACAGAACCGGAAGCCAATTGCTTCCACAAATCGCCTATCGGTCCGAGAACAAAATGTATCCGCAGCATAGCCTACCCCTCAGGAGCATTCCAAACTCGTCCTTTTAGGAAATTCAAGTGTTTCAATTTATGTTTCATGTTGAAATAACGTTTTGCTTCCTAAATATACAGCTTCACTGCGTTTGTTTCATTAATATCTTAAAACAATGATACTCTCTGATTGAAACCTCGCAGTATGTTACTCAAGTTCATAATGACTTGTATATGGGTGTTATCAGGGATAAATCAAGATGCCGAAAATCGGTAAGAAGAAAGCTAAGATGACAGAAAAGAAGCCTGCCCCTCTCAAGATTGAAACCTCGCTCCAGGACACTAGGTGCACCACTGGTGTCCCTCCAGAAATCAGATGGGATGACATCTATAGAATGATCCGGGACCAAGAAATCCCAGATATGTTGCTAGAGGAAGCACCAATCTATCAAAATATCAGAGCCTCAGGCATAACTAGAGCCGCTACCCGCCCTGAGCTGTTCCCCTGTGCTGAAGTGATCGGATGGATACTCCAACATGCAGATGCTGAAGGGAGAGTGATAAATGATAGCGGGAAAGTGGCCATTGCCTCGTTTCAACCCGCGTATATTGCGGCGGCCTACAGATTTCCCCGTGTCCAACAAGCTCTGACTGATGAATGGCTGAGTCAAATGAACAATATCGAGATGGCCAAGAAGCTACTAATAGCAGGCAAACATTTGAGAAAAAGGGGAATGATGAGTATGACGTACAGAATCTAAGAGCTCCTTTTAGGTTGATTGCCCTGATGCTGTGCAGAATCTTTGGCATGCCCGATGGCACAGTATACAAGATTCAGTGGGTCCCCATCATTCACTATGTGGCATTTCAGGGAACAGTGTTTGACTAGGCCACTATCCTGTCAGATAGTCTGGTCTCAATGATAAGTGCTGCTAAGCCAGGGCTAGCCTTGAAGAAGGCTGAATTCTTCATGTCTTCATATCTGATAGATTGTATTTTGGCCAAGATAGAGTTCCCCAAATTGGGTTGTACATGGGATAGGGCCACCGCCCCGGTCTACATCGCATTCAAGATGTTGTGGGCTCAGAATTACAAGCCCAGCTACAAACTCATCTGTGAGGGGTTCATCATGCCCCTATACGAGAAAATGTTCAAGGAAGAACCAAATTGCCTGTCAGAAAATGCTATGGAAGTCCTTGAGGAGTATGGGGACTTTTACTTTTCAGAACAAGGTACCTACCTGAGAATGTTTGGAGGGACTAAGCCCCCATACATATTGCCGCAGTATGCCACAGACTATGTGGTGCTCAAGGAAGCAGTAAGACAACTCTTCTTGGATGGGGTTGGATCATTACTCCACAAGCAACACAAGGCTTCCTTTCCCCCTCTACCTTTTTGCATCGGCGCTTACAAGTTTTCAGGGGTTGCCTCGGCCAATGAGTTTGTTCAAGAGTTGAAGGCCTTCCACTTCGGTGAGGTCATCTTCCACAGGAACGACAGAAAGGGTAAAGTGGCCAAGCATTGCAAGGGGAACTATGCTCACTTCGAATACTCCCACTACCCTGATGCCGAGGAGGAAACATTCAGAGGCATCAGCAACATGACTGAGCTACGGATCTGTCGCCAAAGTACTGGAGCGAGCTCTAGCTCAACCAAGGCCCAGAAGACCATCCAGCAAAAGGAGAAAGAAGCTGAGGATGCCCGAGCTCAGGAAGAGCTCAAATTAAGAGAAGAGGCAAGGTTACAGCAGGAAGCCGAGGAAGCAAGAAAGCAGCAAGAAGCTGAAAATGAAAGACTGCGGAAAGAAGCTGAAGAAGCCCAAAAGAAGAAAGAAGCTGAGCAGGCTGAGGCAGAAAAGAAGGCGGAAGAAGAATTGAAGACAAGGGAAGACGCCCAAGCAGGTGGGTCCGGTGTCCAAGACATGGAGATAGACACCTCTCAAGCAGGTGGCTCTGGTACCCAAAAGGAAGGAATAGACCCTGCTCAGGAAGTCCGGACCCCACCTATGGAAGAGGACATAGACATCATAAACCGACCAATTGTCCCGTACACCCCATCAGGAAAGCGTACGGTGTCCAAATGGAATGAGTTTGTATATGATAAGAAGAGAAAAGCAATGGTCCTCCAATCAGAAGAGAGGATTAAAAGTCCCTTCCATGAAGACATTGTTACTCACCGGGAGGTCACTGTCATGCAGAACACGGATAGAGATCCCATTGCTATGGCGTCCGCAGTTATAGCAACAGCAAAGGCATCATTTGCCAATGTAGACGGTATAGTTAAAGAAAATATATTGACAAAGAAGAGAGCACGCACGCTGCAACAAAATGTGGCTAATGAGCAAGCCCAAAAGGATCTGGCAGTAAACAAATATAATTGCTTGTACGCTGAGCATAAGGAGCTGTCAAACAAGTACGGCCAGCTGGAGGAGGAAAAGGACCAGCTAATACTTCAAATGATGATTGTGGAAGCAGAGAAGAATGGTGCAGAAGAAAAGGCATCTCTGCTAGAAGCAGACAGGCAAGCATTAGCTGAGTGTTTAGAGCAAGCAGAGAGCAGAACCATAGACCTATCTCCCTTCCACGAGCTGTCATGCAATATCTTGCAGCAAGTGTATGGCTCCCAAGAGCTAATCACTGATGAGGTGTGCAAACTCAAGGCCATGGTGGTCAGGCTAAAAGAGATTAATGCGGAAGCCCACAGGCTCAAAGCTAAGAATACCCGGGTCAAGGCAAATGTCATAAGTCAGATGGCATGGAGAGAAGGGAAAGGAGGTTTCCCCCCGCATCTTCCTTTTAAGGCCGTGGATGATTTTAATGAAGATATAGCCTTGCTGGAGTTTGGAAGGAACTGTGCCAATAAGCTGCTAACCAGTGTGCAGAGGACAACAGATAGAATCAACAACCTATACCAAAAGCTCAAAGGAGTCCATGACAACTGCACATTGAGTTTCCCTCAGACTCTAGAAGACTTCTCGGAAAAGGAGCAGCGGTTGTCTCAACTGAAAGAAGAGCTAGGCATCCAGATGGAGTATGTGAAAAGGATTGATGTCCTGGCCATGGATGATCTCCAGCATTACATCGGTTCATCAACACTTCACAACCATCTGCTGAAGGAAGCGCATAAAGTTGCTGAAGCAGAAGTCCAAAGCATTAAAACAGAGCTCGGGAAGAATGTGACTTCCCAGAAAATCCTGTTTCCCGCTGCAGCAAACATAATCATAAGGGACACAGGTGTGTGGCACAGCTACATAGCAGAGGAGGACAGGAAAGCTGCAGCAGCAGCAGGAGCATCAGTAGATCTGGAAGCCTCTCTCCCAGCAGCCTCTTCCACAGCGATGGCAAAAAATATGGCCAGTTCAATTCCCCCTTCCCAATTAGGAGCAGCATCAGCAGGGGATTCGAGGGCCTCTTCCCAGGCAGCATCAGTGACAATTAACTTGGGCGACCCTTTGCCAGGAGAAGCTCACGCACAGGAATGAAGAGGCTGAATTCAATGAGCCACTCTCTTCAGCCAAACACGTGCCCAGCAGGGAATGCTTTGATGTTAGCCAATTTTCTGTTATGTATATTTTGAATATGTAAGGCGTAAGCCATGGGATAGCTGTCCCTAATTTTTGTCAAAATATTTTTTGTAAAGGAAGTGGCCATTTTGGTGGTCGATTATAGTAGAAATTCCTGTAAATGATAGGTGGAGAATGCTAGGTGTCAGCCCAAAGAGCAGATTTGTAGCTATAAATAGCATCTAGGAAAGATTAGCAAAGGACTTTTGGCAGGGAATGAAATTTTGGGGCAAACGATATGAGCTATCTTGTATCGGGTCTGTAAATTGAATTTTCTAATAGAAGCCACGGGAGATGGACGTTTTGCCTGGGATGTTGGATTGCTCTATATTGGACTATTCTAATGACTGCGGTTCAGTAATGTGAGATTATTCTTGACATCTAAATTATTTCTTTGCATTAATGATTTTGCTCCCCTCTGTGCATGCGTTCTCTCTATTTTGTGAACAATGAAATGTATTGCTGTAGATTTCTTTGTCTAGATCGAATGGCTAACTGTTCTTTCTTCAGGATAATTCATGTGGCTCATTGTTCATGCCTTTAAATTGCTCCTTGCAGGGATCTTTGAGTTTAATTCCAGTTTTGTTACATCTAGATCTGTTTCTTTATTCTTGTTACATAGATTAAATAATTTTGCTTTCTTCTGTTTATAAGCAATAGCTGCGTTCTTTAAGTTTCTTTTCAGATCTGTTTCTTTATTTTCTTTCTTCTGTTTATGAGCAATAGATGCGTTCCATGTTGAATGAGAAGCTATCTTCTCAATATCTTTATCTTGCTGTAGCTTTGATTCTGAGAAATAATAGCTATCTGTTCTTTGTTTACGATACTTGTTACAGCTGATTGATCCTCCCTCTAGCGTGTTCCCTGCAGGGATAGATAGATTTATTCCAGTTTTTTTAGGCTTAGATCTGTTTTAATTGCATTTAGATTAAGTATAATTTAGGCACTTGCATCTCATATAAAATACATAAAAAAAAAAAAACCAAAAGAAAGGTGGATCGGGCCATAACCGGTAGAATCGGATTTAAAGTACAAAACCACAGTTGCCGGAACCGCTAACCGGACGGATTCCCTACACCAAACGGGAGATAGTATAATTGGGACCATCTCTCGGGGAGAATCCCTTTCTGATTGATGCTACGATATCCGAGGCATCAACAAGCCCGAAGATAGTGATAAAGATAATCATGGATTTATGCTATTAAACAGGGGTTAATGCAACAAATAAAATAGGATCTCTTCATTCTGGAAAACGATCAGCAAAGCCAAAATGCATAGATAAACTTTCTTTTGAGGGTGCATTTCCAGCTTCATGAGTTGTGAGATTTCTTGAGAGATCTATCTTCACGAAAGAGCAAATTGTAGGTCTAGTGGGAAAAAATGATACAAAGGAAAGGGGAAAGGGAAAACTCAAATATTCAGAAAAGAGGACAGCTTGGCTGAAACAAACAGAAAACAAGGGACTAAAGTAAAAAGTAAAAAGAAAAAGAACAAAGCCTTTATTTAAGTACAAAGGTTCTCTTAGAGACCTTAAGCAAAATACTATTTCAAATCCAGGCCATTGAGGGGAAAATTTAGCCTAGAAAATAAGAAAGTTCAGACAAAGTAAATGGTACTGACAAACCTAACTACAAAACAAAGCAAAACAAAGATCAGCAAGGAAAGCAAAGAAACAAAGAAACATTTTATTTATGTACAGAAAACCTCAACGGGACTATGCAAAGTATTGTTTCAAGGGGAGGCCGTTGAGGGGAAGGGTTACTTCCTCTCCTTGGAGGTATGTTACCTTGTAAGTGGATGGGTCAAGCTTTGCAGAAATTTGGTAAGGGCCTACCCATAAGTGTTGAAATTTCATGTGCATTCCCTTGCCTTCGTGATGATGGTCCCATTTCAGAATTAAATCTCCTACTTCAAAACTTCTTTTACCAGACTTCTTTTTATCGAACCATCTTTTGACTATATATTGGTGTTGATGGAATCCATTCTTGGCTTTCTGCCGGGCTTCTTCAAGTTGAAGCAGGGTGTCAATCCTGGATTTTAAAATATGACTATCAGACCCTCACGAGGCTTGGGACAATTGCAAAGATGGAAGTAAGATGTTGGGAGGGAGGATGGCTTCCTTGCCATAGACAAGGGTGTAAGGGGAAACCCCTAATGCATTCTTTGGAGTCACCCTATCTGCCCATAAGTCATTTGAAAGAGCTATATGCTAGCTTCGTTGACTTTCAATCACAGTCTTCTTGAGAATTTGGATGAGGTTCTTGTTTGAAGATTCAGCTAGTCCATTTCCCTGGGGGTAGTAATTGGCTGAATAATGCAATTTAATTCCCCTTTCATAAACAAATTCATTTATTTTAAAAGACGAGAAATAAGTGGCATTATCAAACACTAGGGAAATTGGAACCCCAAACCTAGTTATGATGTTCTCTTTTAAGAAACTGATGACTGCATCTTCATTGATATTGCGCAATGGGGCAGCCTCCGTCCATCTGGTGAAATAGTCTGTGGCTGTCAAGATGTATCGATGTTGCAGAGAAGAATTTGGTTTTATCTCTCCTAACTTCTTTCTTATGGGAACTAGGTTAGCAACCCACTCGGAATGCCGCACCTTAAAAATTATCTTAGCATCAAGTAACTTCTTCAATTCCTTTTAAATCAGAGGTTCGAGAGTAGGGTGCATCCTCCTCAATTGCTGTTAAAATGGCTTGAAGCCTGCCTTCATTGGTATGATATGTTGAATAATGCGGGTGTCATATGTTTTCATATCTTCACAAGTCCATGCAAAAACATCCTTATATTGTCGAAAAAGCTTGATGAACTTATCTCTTTCTCCCAGTGAACAACATTTACCAAGGTTAATAAATTTTGGTTCAGCTTTGGTGCCCATATTTACCAATTCGTGTTGCATCGATGAGCTATTGGTTTTAGTATTTACTGGCCTTTTGAACTTGCTCTGCAGATCAAACAACATTTCAAGTGACCTCACCCCTTTGGGGATGAAATTTCCTTTAGCCGCATATTTCTTTTGTAAAACAACATCATGTTCTTCTTCGTCTATCACAGCTTCTTGGAACATGTCTTGATTTGTTAGAAAACTGATAATCTGATCGTCATCATCAAAAACTATGAAATTTGTGATATTGTCTGGGACAGAAAGCCTGAAAACCAGTTCAATTGAACATTTGTTATTAGTCGGTACCAATCTGGAAGCGAAAGTTGCTAATAAATCAGCCGTAGCATTTTGCAGTCTAGGAACATATTTTATATTGAAAGCATCAAAATGCATAATTAAATCCCATACCTCAGCTTGATAACCTTTCAAAAGAGGTGAAAGACAGTGAATGGTATCTTTCACCTGTCTTACAACTATTTATGAGTCACCAAAAACTTTGAGGTACTTAACATCTAAACCGATGGCTTTCTTCAATCTGTGGACTAAAGCTTCATATTCAGCAGTGTTATTAGTACAATCAAATTCTAATCTATAGGACAAGAAGTACTTATTACTTTCAGGATCCACTAGAATACAACCAGCTCTGGATCCTTCCAGAGTCTTGGAACCATCAAAGTATAAAGTCCAAAAAACATTGTTTGATTTAACTAAGTTAGTATCTTTATGATCTATGTCAGTGACTAAGCTAACTATGTTACAATCGATATCATCAGTCTGAGAAAAATTAAGGAGATTGGATTGTTTATCTGATTCATGGCTAATAGTTTTAGATTGATAGTTACTTGGATCGATTTCCAAGAAATAATTCCCCAATACTGAAGATGAGAAGGCTATAGCTTCGTTCTTCCCTTCTAGCTGAGTTACATTTTGTTTCATGTGTGGCTCCCTCAAAATTTTAATCTAATTCTGTCTATTCTGATATGGTAACCATAAATGGGACCAATCAGTTGCAAAGTAACCATATAGTTTTGTAGACTAGTCCCTACTCAAGATCAAACCATAAGCTTCCAAAATATCAACTACTATTATATCTATGAACTGACACACTCTAGAATTAGCAGACAATCTAATAAGCACATCTTTCATTTCTCCAATTACTTTAACAGTAGTTCTATCTAGCTGAATAATCTGGGCTGGAGATGGAATTGGCTTCCCATTGATATTTCTACAAATAGACAGAGACATTACATTCGAGGAAGCCCCAGAATCTACTAAACAATTATGCACATTGTGATTGAAGATTTCAAAGGTCAATAGAAAAGGTAACGTTTGGGATTTAGATTTCCCGCCAATACTAGATTCATTTATTTCAGGTCTTCTTGAGCGTCTGTTAATGGAGTGTTGGGCTAGGATTGAAGAGCTTGCAACAACTTGTTTCGTTGTTGGGGCAAACTACACATATCAAATATCGAAACATTTGTTTTTACCTTCTTTATATCTTCAATGATGCATATCCCATATCACATTTTTTTACAACTTTTGTTTGATTGTCTGTCTTGCTCAATGTGACTTTTGGTTGATGGACTGTTGTGTCAATGTTTGGCTATTTGGCAGTTGTTGGGTTAGCTTTAGGTTGAGGCAGAATGACTGTAGTGTGGCTTTTAGGTTTCGACGTAGTTGAGCTCGTAATTGGATCTGCAATGGGACCTTTACTGCGAGTGTTAATGTTTACAATAGAGACTGGGCTCTCTACGGGATCATCTTCTATTAATTCAGTTAAAGGTACCCAGTCCCATAATACCATGGTGGTATCTGGGGAGGGTTCCTCTACTTCAAGTGTTTGTTCCTCTGGAGGATCATCTTGATTTGGAATCTGTGAATCCAACATTTGGTTCATTACTAAACTCATAGAATTAATCCATCGTGGACAACTCTTTTCAGAGTGCGGCTCTTGATGAAAGGTACAGAAATGTTCCATTCTTATTTCATTCAGATTTAAAATAGGGGAGCTGTTCATAGGTGGATGAGGCTAGTCATTGTCTTCACTTTTCTTATAGAATGGTTTGAAAGGCTTCCTGAATGTACTAGCTGCTTTATCTTTTTCAAGATCTACAATTTTATTTGACAGCTTTTGCATCATTTTGACTACATTTTCCATGTCTGTCAATGGATCTTCTTTGTTTCTTGTTAACAACAGGGCTTTGTTAGTAGTTTCTAGCTTTGTTTCTGCATCTAAGGCATGTTTAGCAATGATGTCTGCTTCTTCTTCCACCTTCCTAGCTTCTTCGAAATTTTCTACCAGGGTGGTCTTCTTAGCTTTTTTCACAAACATTGCTATGGGGCCTTCAAGTGCTGTTGTATAATATTCAACTAAAGATTCTTCTGCAGGTTTAGTTGCTTCGCTGAAATTATTCAAGAGTGTAGTGAACCTTTGGTTGAAGTCTTGAACCTTTTCTTTCTTTTCCATTCTCATGGAAAATAATTATTTCATGAGTGTAGCTACAATTTTCTGATTCCCATACTTCTTTAAAAAACATTTCTCAAACTCTTCCCAATTGGAAATTGAGCTAGCTTGTAAGCTAAAGTACCAAAAAGAAAATTTCGGTTCAAATGTGTATGGGAAAAGCCTACAAACTACATCTTCATGCTGTACATTTAAAAGATTCAAGGCTAAATAAAAACTCTTAAGATGATCTTCAACAGATATGCCTTTACCTAGGTCGTATTTGGGCAAAAATTTCTCTGGATTTTTAGGCAGATCGTGGAATGGTCTAGCTAAATTTAATGCCCCCCTGGCTCTCCAAGTAGGTACAACCATGGCTCTATGTGGAGAATTAGGTGGAGAATCGTGTGGTGCATTAAGTGGAGTGTTCTTTTAGTTCAAAATGTACGTGATAAATCCTAGATCTAATCTAGGTCACATCCAGTATGAAAAAGGACTGGCACTGTGGTCGGGACGACATCATCCCTAGACATGATATTTGTCTTAAAAGGATCACGGGCTTGTTGATGCCCCAAAAATCGCAGCATTAAGAAGAAAGGGATTCTCCCTGGTAAGTGAGCCCAATTAGATCGCTCATCGTTTGGTGTGGGGAATCCGTCCGGTTAACGGTTCCGGCTACAGTAAGATTTAAAGATTCTTATTCTTTACACTGGTTGCGGAGCGATCCACCGTTTATGTATTTTATTTTAAAGATGAAATGCAAGTGCCCTAAGCTAAATGTAGGTAGCTAATCTAAATTAATCTAAAACTGTATAAGCAAATTTAACCTATCCTTGCAAGGAGAAAACTGCAGAGATGAGTAATAAACTGCAAGAAACACCTAAAGATCACACAGATAGCCATTTAATCATAAAGATGTGCCTACAATAGAATATGATAGATATTGAAGATAGCTTCAAATTACTGAATACATTCCATTACTCATTTAAGAGAGACATCATTGTACAAGAAAATAGAAAGATCATTCATCACACAGAAATAATTCATAATAGTAAAGAAAGATCTCACAGTAGTATACGAATGCTATAGGAATAGTCCAACAAACATTCAACACACATTTCCATGCAAAAAAACATCCTCTCCAGGCTTCCATTAGGAAAAATCCAGTTTCTTGGAGCAATTAGCAAAGTAGTTCACGTACAAGGAAGAAAATTTCTTTCACCTACAAAAAGCCCATTCATTCTCTTCTTTTTGTCTATTTATAGATTTACAATGCTTTCCTTTTCCCAAAACCTAACCCTAAACCTAGGAGGGAACAAAATTTTTGTCTTCTAGTGACTAATAAGACAAACTAATAATAGAGCTATCCTTTTACAAAATATGTAACCAAAATAGATTCTAGTTGTGCTTGTCCATTTATTTCATTTAAAACCAACTAAGGACCGGATGTATCAATAGCTTTTGTTGACTTTTCAACTTCTGCTAGTCCGCCAATTTCAGCTTGGATGTTCGCTTGTGCCGGCTCTACGACTCCCGATGGTTCCTCTACTTTGGCTTGCGTGGGTGGCTCAACTAATTGGATATAACCGGCCCAATTTCCACTTTCTTAACCGATCTACCAATAATAGCATTCTTCCTTTCATGAAAATAAACGGAATCCAGGTTGGCCACTTGGCACCGCTGCTTGGGGTTGTATGGGGTTAGTGCTAATTCATCAGTAGGAACAAATCCAGTATCAGCTATCCCTGGTGGGTCTTTATTTGGCATATCTAAGTCCATGGGTCATGGATCAGATGGACCTTGTTATTTTTCCTTTCTGACTTCTTCTTCTGCTTGTAGCCTTTCCACCTCTGCTAATTCGACTGCCTCCTTTTCTGCCTATAGTCTTGCTAATTCTGCCTTTTCAGCTCCATTGGCCTCCTGTTTCTACTTGGCTTCTTGTTTTCTTTCTACGTCTGAGTCTGACTCCACGAGCTTAGATTTGCACCGGAAGGATTTCCTAAGCATGTCAAAACCTGCAATAGCGAAATAACGTAAGTAAAGATTTTGACAAGGACTTTAAATGAATATTTGCACACCTCAAGCCTCATTGTATTTAAAAGGGACACATTTATGTCGCCTGGGCCATAGGTTGGACAATTTAATAGGCACGAGGCTCAAAGTTGAAAGGTGGTTGATTTAACGCGGCTGCCATAAGTTCTAATTAACGTGTAGTCACACGCACACCAAAACAGGCGGGCTACGCCATGGTAGGGAAGATAGTGTTAACTAATGTGCAATGGGCAGAAGCTTATGATTAAAAATTCCGCGATCAAGGGTCGAGCCCACGGGCTTAAATCTTATTGGCGTTTTATGATTGGAAGTGATGCAACGACGACAACATTAAGGATAACTTATGCGCCATAGTCGGGGAAAAAATCACCAAGATTTGCACTGGATGGTTTGCAAAAGGTCGGCAACAATATCGTTAAAAACTGTGTCGTAGTGCAAAGATTGATTTTAAACCTTGCGATGGTTTGGGATAAACGGTGTGGCGGCACTATTAATCGTAGTGCTTGTCATCATGGCGGGGAAAATATCACTAGGACCTGCACCCAAGACATGCGCCAATGGAAAGGTTTTCTCAAAGAGTGTGAAGTTGGCGGGAGTCTTAAGGTTTGGTTCTACGCGCCGGGCAGAGGAGAAATTGTTAAGTCTTGCGCCCAAAAGATGCGCCAATGACCAAGTGAATGGGATCGTGAATATAGCGGAGATTTTAAGGCTAACTTATGCGCCAGTGTCGGCCAAAATAAAATAACTTCTGCGCTTCTGTCGCAAAAGTTGTCACTAAAAACTGCACTTAATGCAAAAGATGGTTTTTCCTTAGTAAAAAAACCGAACAAAAATCTTTGGAAGATTGGTCATAAAAATCCACCCATCGGCGATTTTAAGGCTAAGCCATGCGCCGGTGTCGGCCAAATTAGTCTTAGGACTTGCGCCACGAGAGGCCAATCTAGGATTTAATCTTGCGTCGCAGGCGGCCATAATAGACCTTGGAAACCCGCCCAAAAGCGCGCAGATCAAAGTTGACTCAAGCGCCGAAAGCGGAAAAAATGGAGTTAAAACTTGCGCCGAAGAGGCAGAGTTAGGTTTGTGATTTGTGTCGAAGACGACAGTCTTATGATCGAAACTTGCATCGAAGGTGGGATATTTATGGTTAAAACTTGCGTTGAAGGTGGAAGACTTATGGTCAAAACTTGCGTGTAAGGCGGAAGGTGACTTTTCCTTAGAAAATTTTTTAGAAAACTTCTTTGGGAAACAAGTGTTGAATTTTTTATTTTTTTTTGCCAAGTTAAAGAGAAAAATTAAGTCCAAAAGACAAGAAAAACACTCGTTACAAAATGCGTAGAAGGAGGGGCCCCAAATATCTTCAAAATTTTGGGGAAGGATGTTGCAGCAACAACAGGACTACATCGTCCCTAGACATGAGATTTGTCTTAAAAGGATCATGGACTGCATTGTCCCTAGACATGAGATTTGTCTTAAAAGGATCATGGACTGCATCATCCCTAGACATGAGATTTGTCTTAAAAGGATCATGGATTGCATCGTCCCTAGACATGATATTTGTGTTAAAAGGATTGGGATTGATCATCCTATAAGTAAGATCTGGATTGTATCGTCCATAGACATGAGAGATGTCTTAAAGTGAGCAGGATTGATTATCCTGGAATTGGATTGTGTGTATTATCCAGATGCTGTAGATCAAGATGATCCAGATGCTGTTGATCGTGATGATCTAGATGATGATACTGTTGATCATGATGATCTAGATGACAATGATGTTGATCGTGATGATCTAGATGATGATGTTGTTGATCATTATGGTCTAGATGACGATGATGTTGATCGTCATGGTCTAGATGACGATGCTGATGATCATGATGGTCTAGATGACGATGCTACTGATCATGATGGTCTAGATGATGATGCTGCTGATCGTGATGTTCTAGATGATGATGATTTTGATCAGTAGACCCAAATGATGAGGCTGTTGATCGGGTGATGATGATGCTGTAGCTGATCAAGTGCTGCAGAAGATGAAGACTCAATACTGATGATGCTGATGTTCCAGTATTGATTATATTCCAGTAACTAAATGAGTTATTGATGATAATGTATAATGAAAGCTTCCAATGATTCATAGATGTATCATGTATCATGTATTCGATGACTCCTTGCTCCTGCAGATGTTGTTATAATATCCTTCTCATTAAGGGGGAGTGTTGAAATATTGTAACTTCAAAGAATATTATATTTGTATTTCATTATTCCGGAGATGGTACATTCCTCCGTAGTGACCCTATTGTATATCCAGAGATGTTTATTCCTCTAAGAGAATGTGGTAACTAGGGTTATTAGATCTCCCATGTGAGGTCGGCCCTAAGTTTATTATTTGGGGGTTATTAGACTCTCCAGGGAGAGGTCGGCCCCATTAGGGTAAAAGGTCAGTCGGGAGATGAGTATAAGTAGAGGAGGTATGTTCCTCACTTAGCTCATTCATTCATCCACATGGGAGTAGCGTAGAAGTGAGAGAGAGGTCTGCATAGGAGGAGAAGGAGCTATAGTCTTGGACTACATCTTGTATTTGGTTGATTATCTATATTGAGGAAAGCTTTGCTGGGTTTTCTACCCCATGAGGGTTTCCCAGGGTAAATCTTTGTCTATCTTGTGATTATGTTTCTTTCAGTGATCTTGCTAGTCAAATTAGGCTAAACTTAACATCCATAAGCTCCAAATATTCATCCCTATTTTTTCAAGGATCCAAGAATTCGAATGGAAAAGGGAAGAAAAAGAGAGAGAAGCCCAAATTCGAACCATCCAAGCAAAGAGAGAAAAGCAAACCATCGGATGCACCATCTAGTTCAAGGAACAAGCAAAAGGGTAAAGAAAAATCTAAATGTACTTATTGCAACCGTGGCTTTCATCCTGAAATTTCATGCATGAAGAAGACAATAGATCAAATGGCCCTTCTTTTGGAAAAGAATAACATAATGCTTCCCGACGGTGCACGAAAGAAGGATAGAAATGATGATCATGAAAGAGGTCAAGCACTCATGGAAACTGTTTCGAAACCCACCACTCTACTGATAGATTCCGGTGCCTCGAATCATATGGCTGCAAATATTGACTCCTTCTCTTCATTTGGTCCAAGCAGCTCCATCCCCATCCATTTGGGAGATGACTCAAAAATTTCTTCAAAGGGTAAAGGTACCATTCATTTAGAGCATGGAAGTTTTCAGAATGTTCTCTATGTGCCTTCCTTGGATTCAAATCTACTTTCTGTGTATCAAATGACACACACTGGTGAACCGAAGCAAGTTACATTCAACCCTAACAAAGTTGAAAATTTTGATATTGAAAGTGGAAGACTTATTGCAGTTGGAAAGGCAAACCACACTGCAAAATACTATGAGTTTTCTCACTTTGTGCCGCTTGAAAATCCCACTGCTCTCCTCACTCATGGAAACGAGGTTAGTAGGATTTGGCATGAAAGGTTTGGACACCTTAATTACAAGTATTTGCTTCTATTACAATATAAATCCATGGTTGATGGTCTTCCGCAACTCCGTTCCTCGAAGGGAATTTGCCCCAGTTGCATTATTGGGAAGCACCCCGAGCACAAGTTCGACCACGACAAAGCTAGCAGAGCTTCTACTATTTTGGGTCTCATACATTCAGATATTAGTGGTCCACTGCCAAATATGTCCATGAATGGTTCAAGGTATGTTTTGACATTCATCGATGACTTCTCCCGCTTTAATTGGGTATTTTTTCTCAAAAACAAGTCAGAAGTGCTTGGAAAATTCAAGGATTTTAAGGCTTTTGTTGACACCGCCACTGAGAGAAAGATCAAAGCTCTTAGATCTGATAATGGTGGAGAATATATCAATACTAAGTTTCTGCAACTTTGTGCAGAAAGCGGAATTCAGATCCAACATACAGTTCCCTACACACCCCAGCAGAACAGTGTAGCGGAAAGGAAGAATCGATCACTGAAAGAGATGGCTACCTATATGCTTGAGTCAAAAGGTTTGGCTACAAATATTTGGGCTGAAACAATGAATGTTTCTGCATACATTCAGATCTGAGTTCCACATTCATCCGTGAAAGGCAAAACTCCTTTTGAAGCATTCACTGGTCACAAACCGGATGTGTCCAATTTGAGGGTTTTTGGCTCCACTGCATGGGCTAGAATTCCTTCTGATAAGAGAAAAGATTTGGATCCACAAAGTATTGAATGCATCCTAATAGGATATGGATAAGAATCAAAATCATATAAAATCATGATTATCAGATCCAAAAATATATTCATAGAGCGAAGTGTGAAGTTTGAAGAACTGCTGCCAGATCTGAAACTAGTCGAGGAAAACACTGCCGATCCGCACCCTCCACAAGAAGAAGATTCAAGAGAATATGAAGAAAGAATTGGATCTGATATATTTGATATTTTATCATAATTTCATGGCCATTAAATATCAGGTTCGGAATCCGACCATAATGATCCTCCTTAGTTAGCAAAGCGGGCCCAAAACACTCTACAATTTGCTGCTCCAAACATTGGAAATCCTGTTGATCCAAGGAGAACAAGAATAGACTTTCAAAGAGCAGGTATGGCTCTTTCATTTTCTGATCCATTATTATCTAAGAAATGTAATTTGATGATTGGTTCAGATCCCAAATCATACTACCATTCCCACTGAGATCCACGATGGAAAACTGCCATGGATGAAGAGTACAGTTCTCTTCAAAAGAACAATACATGGGAGCTAGTTTCTCTTCCACCTGGAAGAAAATTGGTTCAATGTAAGTGGATCTACCGCACAAAAGTTGTTGTTGATGGATATATCAGCAAATACAAAGCTATGCTAGTGGAAAAAGGTTTCTCCCAAGTCCAAGGAGTGGACTACACTGAGACTTTTGCTCTGGTTGCAAAGATGGATTCCATCCGCCTAGTTTTGGCCATTTCCGCATCCAAGCACTGGGAAGTGCACCATATGGATGTGAAGAGTGATTTTATACATGGAGACCTTGATGAAGAAGTATATATGAAGAATCCAAAAGGATACATATTAGATCCATCATTAGTTTTCAGGTTGAAGAAATCTTTGTATGGATTGAAACAGGCCCCAAGAGTTGGGTACGCAAAGATGGACTCCTTTCTTCTTTCTCAGAATTTCAAAAGATGCAAATCTGATCCGAATGTGTACCTACAGAAAGTTAAAGGTAATTTGCTGATTTTTGTTTTATATGTTGATGATCTTCTCATTACTAGTAGCACTCTCCTTACAATCAACAAGCTAAAACCGCTTTAAATCTAGCTTTTGATATGAGCGATTTGGGCTTGCTTAAGCAATTTTTGGGCTTGGAGATAGCTCAAAAATTTGATGGGATCACATTATCTCAGAAAAATTATGCTAAAGACCTGCTATTAAAGTTTAATATGGCAGATTGTAAGGCTGCTCTGTTTCCATTCCTCTCAGGAATCAGTCATGAAGAGGGAAATTCTACACCACTTGCAAATTGCACTATGTATCGACAGTTGATTGGTTCACTACTCTACTTGACACAATCAAGGCCTGATATATATTATGCCATGAGTGTTGTATCAAGGTATATGTAGCAGCCCCATGAGCTTCATTGGCGGGAATCCAAGCGGATCTTGTAGTATGTGCAAGGTACGAGACATTTTGGCATACATTATGCTACAGATTCTGAGCTAGATTTCATTGGTTTTACTAATTCAGATTGGGCGGGTGATAGCATAGATCGGAAGTCCTCTTCCGGATATGTTTTCATGATTGGCCATGGACCTATTTTCTGGTCAAGAAAAAAGTAGGCAACCACTGCACTTTCTTCAGCAGGGGCAGAGTATCGAGGGGCAGTCAATGCCTGCATTCAGGCAGTTTGGTTGCAGGGTATTCTTTCCGAGTTTCATTTTGGTAGCACTACTTGGAATGTCCTATTTTGTGACAATCAAAGTGCTATTAATATCTCCACAAATCTAGTTCAGCGGAAAAGGACCAAGCACATTGAGATTCATATGCACTACATCCGAGAGTTGGTGCATGATCGCACTATCATTCTACAATATTGCCCTACCAATGAACAAATTGCAGACATCTTCACCAAGAGCTTCACTGAGAAGAAGTTCTCTTACCTCCGTTCACTGTTGGGGGTGAGTTCCATCATGGTGGAGATAGATTAGATCCATTTTTATGTTTAGCTTGAGGGGGGGCTTTCTTCCCACTGGGTTTTCTCTCTTTCCTCACTTAGCTTATTTTTAGCATTTTTTGGATTATTATATTGGGGTGATGTTTGGTCTCAGTAACCAGGGCACTAAATTTTATTTTTTACATCATAGTATAGCTTGAGGGGAGGTGTTAGGATATCTCATCATTCAGTTATGTACTTTGCGCATGCATTTTTCATGCATTGCATGCACCCACATGCTACCCAATCACCAGTTTGATGCCTCCAGCACCTAGTCCCTAGTCTTCTAGCACTCGGGAGTTGCTTTGCACACAGATTTATCCCTCCTAGTCAGGGAGGCACCCACTTCTCACCTTCCATTGCAGAAGAGCTCCTTTTATCACCTACCAGTCCAGTTCACTTCAATTATCACTCTGATTGACCTCCGATTGACCCATAATTGTTGTTATCACTCCGATTGACCTCCGATGAGACTTGACTACCTATTCTGAGTATAGTTAGCTCCTCATGCGCCCTCCACTGAGCCTCCATGCCTACAATTGTGCCACTTACCATCAGTTACACTTATTACACTCAGTTAGACTCAGTTAGACTCAGTTTGACACCTATCTGATAGTTACTTGTGCATTGATGACCACCATCGATGATGATGAGGACTCCTAGTTGGAGCCAAGCTACACCATGCAGTATATTCGAATGAACTCCTTGGATAATTCGAATTACTCACTCATTGTGACAGAATTGTATTGTAATTCTATCATTCTATATTATAAGCACTGATGCATTTCCCTTGCACAGTTTTTACTTCAAATTGTTTTACATCTTTGTGATTGATATTCTTGTTCAATAGATCTGTTGTGACTAATTTTACATAGAGATCTTGCATATAAAATGTTGAGTTCATAAAATAATCAAGTTCCTTTTGATACTGTAAACCTACAGGATGAGCATCCCACTATCACCTTTGGTCCTTCTTCACTTGACAAAGTTGAAAATAAGTCAGAATTTCCTCCTCCTTTTTACATTACCTTAACAGTTCATGAGCAGATGTTACACAATTGTTTGTTAGACTCCGGAGCTTCTCATAATATTATGCCCAAAGCTGTCATGGAAGCCCTAGGTCCGAGTGTTACAAAACCCTATCATGACTTGTTTTATTTTGATTCAAGAGCAGTTAAGTGTTTAGGAGTGATCAAAGATCTTGTTGTCAGTCTTGCACAATTACCAATGAAAAGTGTCATCATAGATGTGGTCATTGTCGATATTTCACCTAAGTTTGGTATGCTGCTATTAAGATCCTAGGAAAAAAGAGTAGGAGGTACCTTGCAGATGGATTTGTCTTATGCTACTATTCCAGTATTTGTAGGAGAGCATATAAGGTTATACAGAGAAGTACAACTAGCCTATTTGGTGAGTGATAATAAAAATCCAACAAATCATCCAATCTATGTTGTGGAAGAAGATTTGGGATCTTGTATGCTACATTTGAGTAATGAAGATACATCTGAAATTTTGCGGGTGGAAAAAGAAACACCAGTCTACCATAATATTGAAAATCAGGATGATTTATGACAAATGTATTTTGATGGTTCATCATGCAAAGAAGGAGTAGGAGCAGGTATTGTTCTCATTTCCCTAGTAGGTGAGATTATCTGTTTAATGTATAAATTGGAATTTCAAACTACTAATAATACAATTGAGTATGAGGCATTAATACTTGGGATAAGAGATGCAAAATATTTGGGAATTCAACAGCTTACTGTTTTTGGTGACTCCAAATTAGTGGTCCAGCAAGTGAAGGACATTTATCACTAAAACAGGACTTGTTGAAAGTATACAGGAATGCGGTATGGGATATGGTGGATAATTTCTTTCTAGCATTCAATATATCTTTTATTCCTAGGGATCATAACCAAACAACAGACTCACTGGCTTTGGAAACCAGTTACTTCAGAATTCCAAAACAAACCCAGTTGAAATGTCCTACTGAAGTTAAGTATATACCTTCGGTTCTAGATAACATCAGACAATGGAGAGTTTTTCAAGATGACTTGGAAATTAATTTTTTTTTGGAATTGACTGGTGTATTTTCTACTTCGTTGATTGACCAAGATCAAGATGATGAAGTTGATGATAATGCTGCATACTCTGAAAATTCAATTGCTGACCATAAAATAATTGAATTGAAAGGAAATTTTATTCCAAAAGGTCTTGTACCCCTTGAAAGACTTTTTTCCAAAGATCATACATTATTGAAGCCCACTTTGCAGTCCTCAGAAGAAAATGTCCTAAGTTGTAATATTGGTACTGTGGATCAACCTAGGATGGTTAAAGTCTCTAAAGCACTCTCAAATGGAGAAAGAAACAAGTATATCAAATTACTAAAGGAATTTTTTGATATCTTTGCATGGTCTTATGAGAATTTGAAGACTTATGACACAAGTAAAATCCAGCACAAGGTTCCATCAAAGCCAAACACTAGGCCTTTTAGACAAAAACTAAGGAGAATCGATCTAGCATTGCTACCAGTTATAGAAAAAGAAGTTAAAAAACTGTTAGATGCAAAGATTATAGTTCCTCTTAGATATTCTTCTTGGGTAGCTAATTTGGTTCCAGTACATAAGAAAAATGGAGAGATCAGGTTGTGTGTGGATTTTCGTAATTTGAATAGGTCATCCCTTAAGGATAATTATACATTGCCCAAGATTGAGTAGATTTTACAAAAGGTGGTGGGTGATCAAAGAATTTCAATGATTGATGGGTTCTCAGGATATAATCAAATTGGAGTACATCCAGATGATAGGGAAAAAACAACATTCACAACCCCGTGGGGGACATTTATGTATGATAAAATGCCTTTTGGTCTCATGAATGCAGGTGTGACTTTCCAAAGAGCTATGGATATAGCCTTTATTGGTGAAAAAGAAAATTTTGTTATAATTTATCTGGATGATATTACAATCTTTTCCAGTTCTGATGAATAACACCTCAAACATATTAGACAAACATTCTTGAAGTGTATAAAATATGGACGGTCCCTAAATCCTAATAAATCCCATTTTGCAGTAAGGAGGTTAAGCTTCTAGGTCATATAGTTTCAGCAGATGGAATCAACATAGATCCTGAACGTGTCAAAGCTATTCTTAAAATCAGTATTCCAAGAAGTAAGAAGGATGTTCAGTCATTTATTGGAAAGATAAATTTTTTAAGATGGTTTATCCCTAACTTTGCAGAGACTATAAAGCATATAACAACAATGTTAAAGAAGGATCAGGAAGTAAGGTGGACAACTGAATCAAGGTATGTATTTGAAAAAATCAAACAAGCTCTCACAGAAGCTCCAGTACTGATAAGCCCGGATTTTTCAAAATATTTTTTGACTTTCGCTTTTGCATCTCAGGATACTATAGCAGCTGTTCTTTTACAAAAAAATGCAGAAGGATTAGAACAACCTATTGCTTTCTTTAGCAAGACCTTGAGAGATTCAGAATTGAAATATAGTATATTGGAGATACAAGCTTATGCATTGGTCAAGGCTTTGAAGTTTTTTAGAATTTACATCCTACATTCTAAAATCATAGCTTATGTACCTAATGCTACAATCAAAGAGATTTTGACACAACCTGACAGTGAAGGAAAGAGGGGATATAGATAGCTAAAATCATGGAGTATTATGTAGAGATCAGGCCTACTAAGCTGGTAAAAGGACAGGGTTTGACAAGACTTCTAGCTGATTCCAACTGTGAATCTTTGGGCCTTCATTTGGTGGCAAATCAACCAACACAATATGAATTGCAAGCAAAGAAAAATGAAGAACAAATCATGGATAAGTACACATAATCCTTTTGGTATGCTGATATAGTTTACTTTCTGTTACATTTGCAATGTCCTTCTCATCTAAGTAAAAAAAAAGCAGATCATTAAAGCTGAAAGCTACTAAATATTTCCTAGTAAATCAACAATTGCATTGGAAAGATCCAGGAGGGCTGTTACTTAGGTGTTTGGAAAAATCAGAAGTAGAATTGGTTATTTCAAAGTCACATGAAGGTTCTTGTGGGTGTCATAAGTATTGGAAAGCTACAACCTTTAATATTTTAAGATCGGGATACTACTGGCCTTCTTTATTTCCAAATGTTTATAAACAAGTCAGAGCTTGTGTACAATGTCAAAGATTTGCAGGTAAACAAAAGATTCAATCTTTACCATTAAAACCTATTGCAGTGGATGATCCTTTTCAACAATGGGGACTAGGTTTCATAGGTGAAATCAATCATGCTTCCAGTGGACAACATAGATGGATATTAACAGCCACATATTTCTTCACCAAGTGGGTATAAGTGATTCCCACTCGGAATGCAACTGATAAAGTTATCATCAACTTCATACAAGAAAATATTTTGAGTAGGTTTGGTTATCCCAAAAAATTATTCACTGATAACGCTAAGGATTTCAAATCTAAAGCTATGATTGATTTTTGTGAGCAAAATGGTATCATTCTAAAACATTCTACACCCTATTACCCTGAGGGGAATGGCCTGGCATAATCAACAAATAAGAATATCTTCAATAGTATCAAAAAGATGTTATCTCGGAACAAAAGGTCTTGGGACACAATGTTGAAATATGCTCTTTGGGTAGATCGAATAACCACCAAAAAGGAAATAGGTTCGTCTCCTTTCCAACTTGTGTATGGAACTGATACTGTTTTTCCTATTCAATTGGGCATTTCAGTGATGAACTTACTCTAGGACAGTGAGGAGGACCCAAATGATATCCAAAGAAGAATCTTTTTACTGATTGAATTGCAACATGAAAGAGAAGCATTGGAAGAAAGAGCACAGGCTTACAGGAACAAGGTTAAAGAAAAGTTTTACAGGAGAATTAAAGAAGATACCTTTCTCCTTGGAGACATTGTACTTAGATGGGATGCTCGAAGAGATTAGAAAGGTCAACACGGTAATTTTCACAACTTATGGTTGGGACCTTTCAAAGTTTCCAAAATTCTAGGAAACAATACCTTCGTATTGCAAAACTTGGAAGGTGGGGAACTTTCAATCCCAGTGAATGGGCGGTTCCTTAAGAATTTCTATAGTTACTGAAAATAAAATCCATTTCATTCATTGTAAAATATCAGTGTGAAGTGAATTTAATAAAAACTCCATCCCAATGGAAGTGTGAATAAAGTCAGAATAATAACATGATATTTTCAGCTGAGACTTCAGAAGGCACTGGTCTGCATGATCTTGGAACCTCATAGGGAGGCTTCCATCCCCCAGGCGGAGCCAGATGTTAGAGATGAAATTGTACCCCTTTCCTTTCAGTCTCTGTTATTTGTCTTTTATTTTTATTTTTTCTTTCTTATTATTTATCTTAGTTATATCATATAAACATTAGCTTTAGTTTTATTTACTTCATTTTTATTATTTGTATTTATTATTTTGTTTTATGTCTGGATTAAACATTGGATTATAAATATATTTTTATTTCCATTTAGGTATTCAATACATGATTTAATACTTTCCTAACCCTTATTTAAATATTTTGTGAACATTTCATAATTGAACTGCAACTTGGTACATTCCGGTAGCGCAATCATTAACCTTCACACATATTGGCGCTACCGGAATCCCGAAATCATTGAAGATTATGGTCGGTGCATGTCCAGTATTATGCATTAGCTTTCATGAGCGATTACCACGAGAATTTTGTCAGGAAGGTAGTAATAGCTGTAAATATTGAGGATTCCACCACAGATGCTTTGAGAATAGAGACCACGCGTTTACCCGAGCTCCACTTGAGTTACTGCTATAGGGGATCCAGACATCTGTTCACCGGTGAAAAGTAGTTGTTTCAGGAACAACAAGTATGAAGAGGAGTGGTAAGAAATATAGGTTGGAACCAGTGAGCATCGAATGGGCGAAGGATTTCCCTGAATGCGCTGAATTGTTCAGAAGGGCTGGCTGGTTTGGTGTTTTTGAGAAGATTATAGGTTACAATAAGGAGGTTACTCGATCCTTTGCTTAGAACTGTTCAAGCTCCTGTGTCTAATTCCAAACCCTAAGGATTGAATTGACTGAATAATTGATAGTTGAGGAAACCGGTATAACCATCGAAGGGGAGCGCTCGTTCAAAAAGTTTCCATTCGAATTTGATCCAAGTTCAATTCTGTTGCCCGGTTTTGAATCGCTAGATTGGAACAAAGGCGTTCACCTCAATGCTGTTAATCCTTTTTGGAGAGAGGTCATTGGCACTGTGAAACATTACATCACCTATGAGGGAAGGTTTGCAACAGTCTACAAATACCACTTCAGGTTCCTATTGCATTTAAACGATTAGTCAAAGATGAATTTACTCTCCTATTTCTTGAAAAGGCTCATTAAAATGTCAAACAGGGTAAAGGGCCACATAGACCATACCAATCAATCTTTATTTCATCATGGTTTGGTTAAGTTAATAGTGCTAATGGATCTTAAAAAGAAAAATTGTGGTTGGTAGCACTTCTTATTTTGGTTTGGATTTGAACCCAAGAAAAGCAAAAATCAGGAAGAAACTGAAAAATCAGTTGGTAAGTAGAAGGGTTTTCAAGGAAGACATTGAATTCAAAGACAACCCAGCATCACAAAAAATTTAAAAAGGAATATGATCGAAGAGGTGAACCTGACTGAAGGATGTGGTTTGCAAGAGGATTTTGTGAAGCCAAATGAAGCAGAATAGGAACATATACTAGAGGAAGAACCCTTGGCATCACATCATGAAGAAATTACTCCTGCTCCTAATACCCCTTTTGTTACCAAGGAGAGGCTTATAGAGGAATGTATGTTTCTTTTTCCTAATATTGAAGCTGATAACAAGTTTATAGTTGAACCTGAAATGCCCAAATGGATACCTAAGACCAGGGCATCAAACAAGCTAAGATTGAATATGAAAAAAGTTTTAAACCCTAAGTTGGAAAAGTAAAAGATTACTACAATACAGGATTCTTCAAGTGATGAAGAATCGAAGGGCAGAAAGGTAGAATTGAATCCACAACAATTGTTAAAACATACATAAAAGAATCATCAAGGTTTGACATAACCATTGGAAGAATGTTGTGAAGTTCTCAAGGAGGAAACAATTCAAAGTTTCGAACATGGATCAAGCTCAAGAACTTTTCATTTGGAAGTTTCAACAGAAGAAATA
This sequence comes from Larix kaempferi, assembly GCA_027924585.1. Lineage (NCBI taxonomy): Eukaryota > Viridiplantae > Streptophyta > Pinopsida > Pinales > Pinaceae > Larix > Larix kaempferi. The sequence goes on from BSBM01000887.1 coordinate 25,079,373, forward strand.
AATGAAAAAGAGTAAGAGAAGTTTTAATGAAGCACAAGAGGGTCTTCTTATTAAAAAGCTAGGAACTCCATCAAGCTCAGATAAAGGAAAAGATCCAGTACTTCAAGAATCAATCCTGATAGATTCTGAAGTTGAAATTCTCAAAAAATCATTACAACAGTATAAAGTACAAAATGAATATCTGAATGATGCAAATGATAAGCTCATGCAAGCCAATAGAAGATTAAGGGAAGATATGGAAGAGGTGAATGATTATTATCAAGAGCTCATTTCAATAGAAAAATAATTTTTAAAGAGGAAAAAGAATGCACAGGGACAGATTGAATAATTAACCAAGAAAAATACAAAACTATCAAGCAAGGTGCAAGTATTAGAAGCAGAACAGGTTCGACTCCTCAAAAGATCACAAGCATTGGATGGATTGACTATTTTGGCAAAGGAAACTCAACAGATCTAAGTTCTGGATGAACCTACAACTGTCTAAGAAACTTCAAAGACACATCTTTGATGATAGATATAAAGTCATACTTTTAGGAGTTAGTTTACTATTTTTGAAGACTCCTTTTTGTTTGTAAACTCTTGAATAGATTCAAATCCCTAAAATATGGATTTTGAACTTCCTTTTTCTAATTATAAAAGTAGAAAAGATTGAAGGGGTTAGGGTTGGTTTTTTGTTTTGGAAAAGGGTTAAAAGCATTCAAGCTTATGTATCAGAGACACATATGACAAACTCTCAGTGAGTATTTTGAATATTACCTATTTGGAATGAAATTACAATATAAGCCATGTTATTATCTATATTTTCAGTTATAGTTTATGATCGGTTTGATCACCCTGTTTGAAATTTCATTTTCTGATAAAGGTTTTTTATCCCAAGATATTTTTAAACTTGTGGACTTAACTAAATTCTTTATGAGCTGTTCTTGATTTGTGATCTTAAAACTGTTATGGTTTATGTTATTGTTTCAGTCTTGGATATTCAGATCTTCAAGATTATTTGTTGATTAGTTATTATATGTTGTTTACATTTCTTTACCCTATCCATACTTGATTCCTTCACTATTTACAATAAACAAACCACCATTTTTCCAGTTTTTCATATTGGATGTTCTAGCTAGTGCCTTTGTACTCTAGGTACAATTTATAGTGCAAACACCTTCAATGTTAAAAAATTCATTGCCAATTAATATGTTGGGTACACTTCTACATAACGTGTAATGGTAGAAAACACGCGATCGTTTCTTCATCAAAGAACGCACGTGCGTTTTTTCATCAAAGAACGCTCGAGCGTTTCTTCATCAAAGAACGTGTGAGCGTTTATTCATCAAAGAATGCACGAGCGTTTCTTCATCAATAAATGTGCTAGCGTTATGTTAATCTAGACAATTTGCATTTTCCTCAAAACCTTATTTAACAATTTGTATTTGTTAGGAGGTTAAATAGGGATTTTGTGTTAGGGGCTAAGGGGTCAAGGTGTTTGGGGTCAAGAGGCTTATGGGTTAAGGGATTTAGGGCTCCATGTTTAGGGGGTTAGGGTTTTAGAGGTTAGAAATTAATGAATTAAGTGTTTGTGGATAAATTAGGGCTTCTAAAGGTGTTTTGTGTTAAGTGTTAGAGATAAAGGGGTTTAGGGGTTAGGGGTTTTAGGGGTTAAGGGATTGAGGACACTAATGTTAAGGGGTTAGGGTTCAAGAGTTTAAGCGTTAAGGGTGAAGTGTTTGGGGTCAAGGGGCTTAGTGGTTAAGGGATTTAGGGATATAAGGTTAGGATGTTAGCGTTGAGTCAGTTAAAGGTTAAGTGTCAATGGGTTTAAGTATTAAATGTTTGGGGTTTAAGGGATTAATAGATTTTAGGAGTTGGGGGATTGGTTTCTAGGGATTTATTGGTTTTGGTATTTAGGGATTATGGTTTAGGGGTTTTAGGGTTATGGGGGTTAACTAGGCCTTAGGGGTTAGGGGTTAAGTGTTTAGAGGTAAAGGGATAAATTAATTAACATGTTTAAAGATTTAGAGGTTAGGTCATCATTCTATGTATCATTTAAGGGATCCAGGTTTAGGGGGTTAGGGTTTTAGAGGTTAGACATTAAGGGCTTAAGTGTTTGTGGATAAAATAGGGCTTAGGTGTTGGGTGTTAAGTGCTTAGAGATAAAGGGGTTTAGGGGTTAGGGGATTTAGCGTTTAAGGGATTGATGGCACCAAGTTAGGGGGTTAGGGTTCAATAGGTTAAGCCTTAAGGGTGAAGGGTTTAAATGTTAAGGGTTTGTAAGAATTAAGGGCTTAGGGGCTACTGGTTAAGGACATAAGGGTGAGGGGATTGGTGGTTATTTAAGACGTGAGGTCTTCAAGGGTTAGCAGATTTACAGGCTGAGGGTTTTAGGGCCCTAGGGTTAGGATGTTAGGGTTGATTTGGTTAAGGGTTAAGTGTTAAGGGGTTAAAGGATTAAAGGATTGGGGGTTAAGGGCTTAATGGCCTCTATGAGATGAGGAATTATGATTTTCTAGGGGTTTATGGGTTTTGGGATTTAGGGATTATCGGTTAGGGATTTTAGGGTTAGGGGGTTAATTAGGACTTAGGTGTTATGGGTTAAGAGTTTAGAGGTAAGAGCATAAAGTTGTTAACAAGTTTAAATATTTATGTGTTAGGAAGTTAAGCAGATAGGGGGTTAGGGGGTTTTATGGGTAATGGGAATTAGGGGTTAAGGAATTTATGGCTCAATGGTTAGGGAGATAGGGTTTAATGGGTTAGGGGTTAAGGAATTTAGGGCTCAATGGTTAGGGAGATAGGGTTTAATGGGTTAGGGGTTAAGGCCTAAGAAGTTAAAGGTTTAATTGTTTCTAGGGTTAAGGGATTAGGGATTTAGGGATTTGGGCTTTAAGTAATATGGGTTAGATTGTTTAGGGGTTAGGGGTGGACTAGGTATTAGGGGTTAGGGTTTGTGGGATTAGAGATAAAGTGGCTAGGGGGTTTAGGGGTTAGGGTACTTATGGGTTAATTTATTTAGTGCTATGGGGTTAGCGTGTTAGGGTTTATGAGGTTAGTCATTAATGGTGAAGGGGTTAAAGGGTTAAAGGCTTATAAGGGGTAAATTAGAGATTAAAGAGACTAATGCACAAGCCCAAGCAAGAATGCCAAAGCTGAGAGAGGATCAATCAATCTAGAGGGAGAGAGATCAAGCAAACATAGAGCTCTCATGCAAATGGAGAGCACACATGCAAACGTAGAGCGCACAAGCAAATGCAGGGCATGCTAGCACAAGGGAGGTCACACATGTAAACATAGTGTAGAGGTAAAAAATTATTTTACCTATATAGGGTAAACTAGAGCTTAGAGGGCTAATGGTTAAAGTATTACATGTAAACAATTAAAAGACTTAAGGGGTTTAACAGTTAGGGGATTTAGGGGTAAAGGGATTAAGGACTACGAGATTAGGGGGTTAGGTTTTAAGAGGTTAGGAATTGAGGTCTAAGGTGTTATAGTGTTAAAGTCTTAGGGAATTAGAGGATAAGGAAAACAGTGAGGGGAGATAAAGGGTTAATTAAGAGACTAGGGATTTAAGGAGTAATACCTTTATAGGTTAAGGGATTTAGGGATCAACTATTAATGGAGTAAGGGATTATGTGTTAAGGGATTAGGTGCTTAGGGGTGTAGGGATTTAGGGGTTTGGGGACTTAGGACTTATGGTTTTAGGCCTTTAATTTCTCTCCCTTATCATTACTCTCCGCAACTCCTAAAATTAATGTCACTTTCCCCCCCTCTCGTATCTCTCTTCTCTCTCTCACCCCCTATATCTCCATTCAACACTTAAAAACATAATTTATGAAGTTCATAACGCTCGCACGTTATGTAAATAATAACACGCGACCGTTATTATTCACATAATGCTCGCGCGTTATGTGAATAATAATGCTAGAGCGTTTTGGATATACAAAAACGCTCGAGCGTTTCTTCTAACACCAAGCACGCGAAACAAATATTTGAATTTAAACAGAACACACGCACGTTCATGAGCACCTAATAACCCCCTCCTCACGCACCCGCATGTCATCCACAGTCCTATGTGGTTGGTTCGGACTTACTAAACCTGTGCTATGGAATTTACTGAACCATAGCTAATTGCGCATTTCCACCATTTTTCTCAATATGCTTGTCTTTGCCGCTCTCTACAGCATGACATACATGACCATTTTCGACGAAATTTTAGGCATAGATAGCATTTTTTATGAAGATTCCAAATATGTATTTTTCTAAAAAAATATTTTTTTTTTCTATTTGTTTCCTAATTTTCTTGTGTCGTCACTCCTTAAGTCAAAAAACATGTTGTTAGTGTTTATTCCGTAACTTTTTCATTTCACGACCATTTAAAAAAAAATTGTATGTTGCACTAGTAGACATCGACCTCTATATTCTATAAAAAATCCAAGTCAAAATAACTACATTAAGACCTTCAAATGCTACACCCACATTTGACGTACCGTTCTTGAGGTTTGATCACTTACATAATTATTATTATTTTTAAATTAAACATTTAATTTTGGAAAAATAGTGCTGCACTAGTGCTACGGGTTCTATACATGTATACCATTTTTGTATCCCAAAACCATCATTTAGGCACTCAAAGGCTGCACCCACAAAAACATATACCTTATCATTTACCAAAAAAATAAAAAGTGATTATTAGAAAATATGAAATTTGACATAGTTATGTAAATTTTCAATACTTATATATTCAGAAACATGATTCAATTTCCTACATTTCATCTTTTTTACTCAATGCAAGATATCTTGTGTAAGTATCTAAAAAAAAGAAGTAATTTGAGGGATGCCTGATTTTTCAGTTTTCTATTGCGTCTAACGTGCCAAAAGTGACTCTCATTAGCTTGCACTAACCCTGGAAATGTTTTACGTAAGTTTCATTACTATTCTTTTGACACTAATAATATAAGACATATGGAAACCTATTAGTGTCCTACCCCAACCCCCCTACTTTATCAATGTACAATGCCATAAGGCCCATTAGTTAGTTAGTGGGTAGCGTCTTAATGTAAAAGGGCCTTCCTTATTGAGTAAAGGCCCCTAGTTGGTTAACCCTCATTAACAATGGGATCATAGGTAGTTAGGACTTTGACTATTGAAACACTATATATAAAGTAGTATGATATGTAATTTTTTAGTCAAGAATTGACATTGTATTTGGATATTTGTTGTTGGAGGTTTCCCCCTTGAAGAGGCAAGTGAACATAGCTATCTATTTTATATATTATCTCTTGTATTTTTCTATATTTTCTTTGAATTTCTAGGTTTAGGTATATTACAAGTGGTAACATAGCTCTTTCATAGGCCAAAGGAGAATTTTTTTTAGGGTTTGTCTCTTTCAAATGAGTTATCTTTGCATTTAATCTACAAATTTTTCTCTACGCTATCTCAATATATGAAATTCAAAAATTATATAAAAGGAATAATAAGTTCACTTGGGTCCAAATCTGAGCTTCTAGGTCCTATAATTTTGGAGATATACTATGTGCAAGTTAAGGAAAGTTTTCCTAGAGTTTGGCTCTTTCAAACAAGTCATCTTAGAATTTTCAATCCAAATTTTTTCTATGAAGTTTTAGGGTCTAAAAATTATAGGGTATAGAAAACACATAGGGAAGTAACTTGTGTCCAAGTTTCAAATTATAGGTCGTTAACCTATACATACACTCTATGTAAGTTAAGCAATTGTAACAACCCATAAACTAGCCTTAAACATGTGTTATGGGTAAAATTTTATATATGAAGTTTTAGAACTACAAATTGAGTGCCACCAGTTGTATTGGAAAGAAGACAGACAATAGTACTTTTGGTAACAATATCATATTTGGATCTAAAAAATTGGACATTTCTTAGGACATACAAGTTTTTCCTTATGAGAAGGCCAAAATTGACAAGTCTTAGGAAAATTACCCTAATTTTTGCTTGGCACATCAACATTTAGTAAAACCAGTGGCATTGTAGAGTAGACATATCAAACTACTGTAAAGAAAATTTTAGACTCAGAGGTGCATAAATTTTAGAGTTACAGAAGCCTCCATACCATCTCCAAATCAGGGTTTACAGGAAGTTGTGGTTATTTCTAAATTTTGGCCTCAAACCCTACCTTGAAAAGTAAGTTATTCCCTAATAATTTTAGTGCTATTTCTAGGGTTAGCGAGTCCATTATTTTAAATTTTTGTATAGATGTGTTTTCAGCGTCTTTAAATAACACAGAGATCTATCGTTCAATGAGTAAACTTGTGTTTTGTGAAGCATACATGGAAAAAATAAAACTGTAATTAAGCCACATTATTGTGCACCCTTGTAACCTCTATTGGTGCCCCTTTGATTAGTACTACATAAAGCAACACCTGTATATAGATTTTCATTTCCATGTACCTTCGTGTATATTGAAAGTCCCATAGGTGTACCTAGAACCAACCTTGCTATAGTACACCGAGAAAAACACTCAGGGAGATCACTCTCTAGTATGTAGGTAGTTGAGTAGTACGACTAAGGGAATAATACGTCTAGCCTCTTTAGTTAGTTCACTGAGATATTGGGTCGAGTACTACAATTGGACACCACACGAATGTCAAAGAGGTTTAGCACCTAACACTCCCTTATATTTATAAACCATTAGATCCCACCCATGGTGGAACTTTATAAACCACCTCACACCAACACTCCAATTAATATGACCACCCTCTCTACTGCCAATAGGTTGGACAAACTAAAATCTCAATACATAGATCTTAATGACCAAATTCAACACCTTCAAAAAACTATCAATATTTGGGATTAGGCATGGGATAAGAATTTGGAGACAAAATTAGACCATTGTGAGAAGACATTGGATGAGAAGTTGACATATTTGATATACTGCTATACATGTAGAAGAACATGGGAATGCATAGCATAATGATCCACACCAGGAATAAACTTCTCACTCGATACTATTTAGACACCAGCATCCCCCTTTAGGTCCTCATAGTGATAAACCACCCTCTACGGATAATAACACATGGAACCGTTTTCCTAAAGTATACTTGAACAAGTTTGATGGTTCTAACCCGTTAGGATTGGTCACTCAAATGGAACATTACTTCGCTCTTCATGGTATTATTGACGACATGATGAAAATTAAGGTGGGGGGCTTGTATTTGGATCCAGAACGATGGAAAAGGTGGGAGTGGCATAAAAAGTCCTATGGGTGTTACATTGCATGGATGCTATTTGTTAAGGCTTTCAATGAGCATTATGAGAGAGATACTAACTATTTGGGGTGGCTTACCAAGTTACATCAAACAAGATAATTCATAGGATTTATTTTAGCCTTTGAACAATTATCCAACCATATATAGAACTTAAAAAATTCTTTCTATGAAGAATGCTTCATTAATGGCACCAAGGAGACAACTAAAGCACACATTAGAATGCAACATCCCATTACCTGGTTGGAAGCATCCTAGAGGGATTTAGAAGTAGAGACCATGATCAATACACAAACCAATAAACCCTCTTTAATTCCACACTCAAGCACTACATAGGTCAACTCCTCAAGGACAATTCCTTCTCCTCACTTTAAAGTACAGAGGCTATCTCCATCAGAAGAGGTAGATCAATAAAGATACAAACTCTACTATAATTTTGATGAAAAGTATACTCTGGGTCATAAATGAAAAGAATAAAAGTTATTTCACATTGATTTGAAAACTCCTACCCATTACAAATATGTCATTATGGAAGATACCCCTAATTTGGAGACTATTATCCAACCTTCTCCCATGTAAGCATAAGTAGAATTTGTAGTTCATTAAGAAGAACCACTTATCTCTCTTCATGCTTTGCCTGGTATTTCAACCCCGTAAACCTCAAAATTTTGGGGTACATCAAGCATAACAAAGTGGTAGTATTAGTTGACAGTGGTAGCACCCATAATTTAATTCACCAACACGTGTTTGAATAATGTACTCCACTATTATGTCTACATTGTTCCCAAATTTCAAATTATGATAGCCAGTGGTGGAATAATAAAATGTGGGCGGCGTTGTGAAAATGTCAGGCTCCAATTGGGTGATTATCATCTCAAAACTCATATGGTGGCCATCAATATGGGAGGTTGTGATATAGTTTTAGTGGCAGAATGGCTACAAACAGTGGGGCCAGTCACCATGGACTTCAAGGAATCATACTTGATATTTAATCAGAACTCTGATAACCAAACCCTCAAAGCGATATAAGCAAGCTCTTCTAAATTCATAAGTTCTCATCAAATGGAAAAATTATTGAAGAAAGGACACTCTGGAATTATTGTTCACTTCCATACCTTACATGCTTGCGAAAACACCAAACCATAAATCCATCCTGACGTACAAAAGGTTTTGGACAAACACCAACAAGTATTTGAGACACCAAAGGGTTTTTTCCCTATATAGAGGTGAGCATGATCATGATATACCCTTGATTCTAGACAATCAACCACCAAATGTATACTAGTATAGGCAATCATTTGCACCAAAGAATAAAATTGGAAGGATCACTTAGGAGATACTGGAGTAAGGAGTCATTCATCCCAAAACTAGCCAATATTCATCCCTAGTGATCATGGTTTTAAAGAAATAAGGGAATGGGCACATTTATCATGATTTTTGTGCCTTTACATGGGACAAAGAACTAGAAAAAGGATTTGTAGTTTTAATGCATGTCATGTGCACCACTCTCGTCTTAGCCATGCTTGATTTTACTAAGACCTTTGTATTGGAATGTGATGATTCCATAAAAGGTTTGGGTGCAATCATAAGGAATGGAAAACCCTTAGCATTCACCAGTAAGTAATGGTGTAATAGGGATTTGGACAAGTTTACCTACAAGGAAGAAATGATGGCCATCCTATATGCAGTCAACGCATGGAAGCAATATATCCAAGGACAACACCACCTGAAGTATTTTTTTGGAACAAAGGTTGTCAGTCTTGGAGAAACATAAATGGGTCATCGATTTTGTTTGATATTATTACAAGATCATTTACAAAAACAAAAAAATATAATATTCTGGCAAATGATTTATCAAGGAAAAATATGAGGAAGAGGGATCCCTCTTTTACTTATCTTCTTTGGTACATGAATGAATAACGACAACATGACAATAATGGCTCCCCAGTGTTACTACATCTTAGATCATCAAGAAACATAAGGGAGGTCCCAAAATTAACCAACTATCCAACAACCCTTCACCAAATCTTTACAACCCATATAAGATTGTTCAATACATGGGCTAGGTGGATCAACTTAGTGATCCAAGCACACTCTGAGATCTACCCAGTATTTCATGTAAATGGTGTGGGTTAGAATTGTCAAGTTCAAACTCCATTACTAAAAATTGATGTAGAAGGTTCCATTTGGCTTCATCCCAAAGTTGTTTTGGCTACACAAGAGCATCACCTACACTAGGGCACAATCAAGGAATTTCTAACCCAGTGGAATAATGTGCAACTAGAAGATGCTACATGGGAACTGTTGTCTCTTTCTCAATAGTTTCCCATATCTATCCTTGAGGACAAGGCTTCTTTTGAAGGGGGCGGGATGTTAGGGTCCTACCCTAACCCACTTACTTTATCAATGTACATTTCCATAAGGCCCATTAGTTAGTTAGTTGGTAGTGTTGTAATGTAAAAGGGTCTTTCTTATTGAATAAACGCCCCTAGTTGGTTGATCCTCATTAATTGTACGAACATAAGTTGTTAGGACTCTGGCTATTGAAACAATATATATAGTGTAGTAAGATATGTAATGTTTAGTCAAGAATTGTCATTGTATTTGGAGCTTTACTCTTAGAGGTTGTCCCCTTGAAGAGGCAAGTGAACATAACTATCTATTTTATCTATTATCTCTTGTATTTTTCTATCTTTTCTCTGAATTTTTGGGTTTGTATATGCTAATAGCTCTACAGCTATGGGTTCCCACCACTGGAAGCCCCTTTTTTTAAGGGATAGACATACATATATCTCCCCATGTACTTAAGGGTTTCTTCTGAAGATGTACTTGAGGATTCCTTGTGAAGTTTGATTTTGTCAAAGATAAGTAGTGCATCCTTCGAATTCAAGCCTTAGTGTTTGATTCCTATTGTATTATGCATGAAACATTAGGACACGTTCCTTAATATCTCTATAAACACTTAAATTTAACATAATGTGAGTGGGGCTTCCCAACCTTCAATGTCATTTTTGGGATTTTGATTCTTTGGCCTTCATTGGAAATGATTTAGGTAAGTCTCATTACTATTCTTTTGACATCGATAGTATACATATGACAAACTATGAATTTTTTGGATGGTTTACTTGAATTAATATAGATTGATGTGGTTTCCCAAATATATAAGCAAAAACTAGACTATGACAAAGTCACATTTAGACATACATTATGTTATGTATATGGGAATTAAATGGCAATGCCTTGTCCAAATCATTTCCTTGAAACAGTGAAGGGCCTTAGAAACCAAGGGAAAAAATCATAGTTCCTCCTAATGGCATACTTCTAAGGAATAGTGTCCCATGGTAGAGGTTGCAAACCCCATTAAAGATGTGCACCCTAGAAGCAAAAAAAATAGCTACAAGCTTTTCTCTCTCAGCTCAAAACCCATCTTCTCTCATGCTTAGCCAAACTACCCACCTATAAAAATTTACAGATATCTCACTCAGTCATCCCAACCATGGCACTCTTTTATACTTCCCCAAACAACACAGGGAAGGCATTTCCCTTCATAACTCCACAATTCCCTCCAGAAATCCAAACCCTACAGTGCTTACCAATGTGTATAGAAATAGTCCAATATTTTGTATGTTATTGGAGAACTTCATGTAACCTTAACACATGACTTCTCAAGCATTTAAGAGTAGAAAAACTCAATGGGTAAAGGTTCCTATCTTTCCCAACCTCTATGTTCACCTACAAGCATCTCTTTTCTCTCAAATTTGCAATTTTCCTTCCCAGTTTCGAATTTATGGTTATTGCATAGTCTGGTAATGGTAATGGAATGAATAGAAAGAGAAAAATATCTACCTACTCTAAAATCTACTGAAAAATATGCATGAGAAAATATATGACAGACTCCAAAGGAGATGAGAGGATGGGGAAAAGACATCTGCAATAACTTATGACTATAGAAGAGAGGACTCTTACAACAATCATAAAACTATATTCTATTGAATTTTCTTATAGCAATAGAAATACAATTTTCAGATCTTGATAGTTATTACCTAATGATTTCAAGCATTCATTTCATCCCACGGTTTTCATTAAATAATTGCACACTGAAAATTTCAACTTAAATTGAAATGGAAACAAAAGATCATAGAAACACTACCATGCACAATAGACATAAGAATTTTACCTTGGGAAACCCAAAGTTGGGAGAAAAACCAACCAACATTTCTTAGAAGAAATCAGTCCAATAGTTCAACTACATCACCATTAATGAAGAGTAACCCTAGCACATAGAAAACCTCTTTTGTGAGGAAACCCTGGCCACAAGAAAGTGAGACCTTCACAAAGAAACCCTAGATAGGGATAGTGAACCTCTAGATATGATAAGAACCCCAAAATTTTTCTCATTGTTCCTTTTCTAGGCCTTCTTGACAAGTGCGCATTAGATGGAAGAGTTGCTGCTTTTTTGTGTTAGCTGGATTGTGAAAATGAAATGTTAGCTTCTTATTTATTCACTTCAACTCAACTTGATTTTTCTTATAGGGAAAACTTGTACTTTTGTTTTCCACTTTTCATTTTATCTTCAAGGCCGACTTGTCTTCTTGTCTTCAATATTTTCTTGAGGCTTCTTCAATGCTATCTGGGACTTCTTCAATTGTTGACTTGTCTTCTTGGTTATTTCTTTATCATAGAAATTTTTTCCTTGTTGATGATCATCTCCTCACATGCACTTCTTTTCACCCATATATCTCTAATGTTGATTTGAACCACACTAAGAAGTCCCAGACACTTCTTAGAATCTATGTCAAATTCAACATTATATTAGACTTGTGTATTCCACAAGGGGATGAAATCCCCTATGAAATAAACAAGTCAACTCACTCCAATATAGAGAAGATCACTCAATCATAGAGTAGGAAATGTGATTGCACCCTGGGGCCCATCTCCACACCGTATGACCTAGGAGAATAACTTCCCCTTCCTGGTCCATTCAACCCTAGCCAAATTACATGGCCATTTCCCGTGAGTGAAAGTATCATTCACTACTAGCTGAACCACGTGGCCATTTCCCGTAAGTGAATGTTTTCCCAATGTTGAAACCTCGTGAAACTTCAACATATTCATCCCATGATCCCATAACTACATGAGAATACTTTCCCCACCAATCTCACACATGCATTCAATGATTGGATTTAATAGTCAAAGGGAAGTACTTGGCTCATTTAAGTAACATGGCAGCAAGTGGATGAGTTCTAAGGTTGACCCTTCTCAATCGAGGATTTAATCTCCCATATGCCCCCTTTCATCTTCCCCTCTAGTGGAATCATATCCCCTCTAGTGGTATTTACACAACCATCTTGGACCATTTTATTATTTTTCCAACATGATATTTACATAGATTTCGAATTAGCATGACAAGCCAACCACATGGTCCATATACAAAATATTTATATTATACATGCCTATTCATTCACTAGTTAGGCATTGGCCTTGAGCTCTCCACTAGGAATCCATACTAGCATATTTACATCATTTACATCATTTTATTTAGCACATTCCAAGTCAAAACTGGGGGTATTACAATCCCCTTCGTCGTGGAATAACACTATCCTTGTTTTTTTTCTCAAATTAGAACAAAAATGGATATCCCAATCTCATGGAATCCTCTAGCTCCCATGTAGCCTCAATGGGATCAAATTGCTTCCATTGCACCTTTCCCTTCCAGATGGATCGATCCCAAATCAATTTTACCTTCTTATCGAGGATGCATAGTGGCTCTATTTGGAACTCTCCCTCAGGTTCCACCTTGATCACATCCCAATCAATCACATGGTTAGGATCATGTACACATTTCTTAAGAAAAGAAACATGAAAAACATTATGAACTCTAGTGTTAGCAAGCAATGCAATCTTATATGAAACTAGGCCTATCCTCTCAAGAACTTCAAATGGACCACAATATATTGGTGATAGCTTGGCACAAATTACAAGCTTCAAGGAACTTTTCCTTGGCCTCACTCAGAGGTAAACATGATCCCCAACATTGAATTCCTTATGCATTCAATTCTTATCTCTATAATTTTTCTGTTTATCTTGGGATTCCTTTAAATTATGACCAATATTTGTAGGCCCATTTCCTTAAGCATTTTTGGCCCAAGCACAATTTGTTTCATTGGATTATCCCAACTCACTGGTGTCCTACACCTTCTTCCATACAAAGCTTCAAATGGATTCATTCCCAACAATGCTTATTGCTTGTTGTTATATGCAAACTCTATCAAGTGTAGATCATAATCTTCCCACTTTGATGGTTTTCCCATCACATACATGCGAAGCATGTCTTCAATCACCTGATTTACTCTTTCTTTTTTTCCATCTATTTGTGGATGGTAGGCACTACTAAAGTTCATTTGTGTACCAAATCTACAAAAATACTTTTTCCGGAAATTAGAAGTAAACTTTTTATCACGCTTGGATACAATTGCTTTAGGAAACCCATGCAATTTGAATACTTCTTTCATGAATATTCTTGTTATTTCATCAACCTTGTAAGTGGAGTTAACTTGAAAAAAATGCACTACCTTAGACAATTTATCCAGCACAACCATGACAGGATCATGTTTCTTTGAAGTAATTGACATTCTAGTAATAAAATCCATAGTTACCACTTCCCATTTCCTTTCTGGAATCAACAAAAGATTCAATAAACCTGTTGGGTGTTGATTTTATCCTTCACTTGATGGAATTTCATGCACCTATAAATGTACTCAACAATGTCTCTCTTCATTACTGGCCAAAAATATTGCTTCCTTGCGGTAGGAATTGTTTTTTGGTATCTTGGGTAATCGGATTATGGAATTCTATGGATTTCATCCATAATAATTCTCCTCAAATCTGCCACATTAGGAATATACAATCTATTTTTATAAGTAGGAATTCCATCATTTCCCAAATGATAACCTTCATACCTCTTTTCCAAATTTTGTTGTTCTAACTTGTCTTTTATTTGCACATACTAATAATCTTCAGCAAGAGAGTCAACAATATTTTGCCTCAAATATTATTTGCAAATGCTAATGGCTTCCACATGCATTGCATTCATTTTCCTATTCAATGAGTGCAAAAGCCACTTTGTTCTCTTTCCCATTAATGTGCTTGATCTCAAAATCAAACTCACATAATAACTCTAGCCATCTATCTTTCCTTGCATTTAATGTTGGATTCTCAAACAAATATTTCATACTAAAGTGGTCTATCCTAAGCTCAAATTTCCTTCCCATCAAATAGTGCCTTCACGTTTTCAAAGCGTGCACTATGGCAACAAGCTCTAAATCATGGGTAGCAGCAATTAGTTTCATTTTATTTTAGATTCCTTGATTCATAATATACCACATGATGATCTTGCATAAGAAATCCTCCAATTCTCTATTTATATGCATCGGTACACAACAAAAAATCCATTTCAGGATTTGCAATTTTTAAAATTGGAACACTTGTAAGAATCTTCTTCAGTAATTGGAAACTTTCTTCATACTTTTATGTCCACTTGAATGTTGTTCCCTTCTTTTGAAAGGAAGTGGTTGGGTGTACAACCTTGAAAAATCCTTGAATGAGCCACTTATAGTAATCATCAAAACCCATAAAATATCTCACATCTGTCATATTCTTTGGAATTATCCAATTCATAATGGCTTCAATCTTTTCGAGATCCATTGATATTCCTTCCTCTGAAATAGTGTGACCCAAATAATGAATTTTATTATGATAGAAGACACATTTTCTTAACTTTATGCACATATGATGCTCCCTTATTAAATTAAAATCCATTCTCAAATGATCTTCGTGTTCATTTTCATTTTTAAAATAAATAAGAATGTCATCTAGAAAAACAAGTACAAACTTGTCCAAATACTTGTTGAAAACATTGTTCATGAGACACATGAATGTACCTGGTGCATTAGTGAGACCAAATGGAACCACCATGAACTCATAGTGTCCATACCTTGTTATAAAGTTTGTCTTGTAGATGTCTTATTCATTTATTGTCATTTGATGGTAACCATACCTCAAGTCAATATTTGAGAATACCTTTGCCCCTCTCATTTGATCAAAGATATAACTGGTTTGAGGTAAAGGGTACTTATTCTTCACTATAACGTTATTCATATGTCTATAATCAATAAATAGCTTGAGGGTTCCATCTTTCTTTTTCACAAATAGCATGGGTGCTCCCCATTGTTGGAATAATGAAATCCCTTATCTATGTCATTTTAATACATCAGTAGCATTAATTAATCATTCTATGATTAATTCCTATGTATTAGACTAGATGGTTGGCATATGAGTCATTGTGTGGACCACAAGCATCATTGTGTGGAACACAAGTTTCCTAAACTCACTAGAGACTATTTCTCGATGTCCTGAAATATATTCTGGCTATTTTTAGACAATTTTGAGTTAGATTGGCGCACTAGCTGCTTTTACTGCTTTTTACCACTTTTTGGGTGAAAGGTAAAAGCTAGTTGACTAGGGAAACTGATTTTTGGACCACTCATCCTCCATGATGTTTATTCCTTCAATTTTTGGGATTTGGCATGTTTTTTCATCATACATCACTATCTGATCACTAAATCAGAAATTCGTGAGCCTTTGGTGTGACTCGGAGAACACACTTGCCACCTAGGGGGATTTGCATTATTTTAGTAAGTAATATTTTGTGTAGATTCAAATGGAATTCTTATGAATTCGAATCTATGATGTTAATTGATATAATGATAGCCTATTACTTGCACAAGGTTGTCTGATGTAATATTATTCATTTGAGTAATTCAGTTTGCATCTTATGTGAGTGAATTTCAGTGTTCTTGACTAGTTGTGTGAGATCTTTTGTGAGAGTGTGTAATTTATTGATCAGATGTTGGCGTGAAATAAATTTCAAATGGTATTAGATCTATCAAGATACTCCTTTCTCCTTCTATTGTCTTGTAGGATCCAACCAGTCTCAAGGAGGGCGCAATAATTCATCCACAGGGCACATTCTATCATCTAGAGGGCACATTCTATCATCCAGAGGGCGCAAATGAGCATCCAGGGGCGTACCCAAAACACTCCAAAATCTATTTCAGAGCTGCCATGGATCAGTCACATCAGATCATCCTCACTCCATTCAATTATTTTGATTGGAAAGCGCAGATAGAGATCATGTTGAGGAGCAAAGGCCTCTACAGGGTGACTATGGCAACTGAACCTGAGCCAACCTCAACAATTGAGAAATCAAACTGGCATAATTGAAGAGATAAAGCCTATGGTTTACTGTGTCTCACTACATCCAAGTATCTTCTATTCTATCTTGATGGTCTTACCTCTCCCAATGAAGTTTGGCTAAAGCTTCAAGAATTGTTTGGCAAGATTGATGAATTAAGAGGCCACCAATTGGATAATGAACTAGTTTCATTGAGTGCACAGAATTTCGATAAACTCTAGGATTTATTCTCTAAATTCAAGTCACTTGTTCTACAGTTGAAGAAATGTGTGATTGATAAAAAGGATGAGAAACTAATCTTGGCCATTCTCTCCAAGATTGGACCTGATTACTGAGTCTTTGTTTCGACCTTCCACTCCACAAGGAAGGCAGTTCGGAATTGGAAGATCCCCACACTCTCAGAATTCATGGAGTCTCTTACACAAGAACAAGATAAATTGATCTTGATGGGTGCTATGAATAAAATAATAATAAAATAAACATCAACATATATATATATATAAATAATAATAATAATAACAACAAACAAGAATAATATTAAATATTGTATTAAATTAATTAGTAAATTGTTAATTAGTTTAATTGAAGGGACGTAACCCTTCTTAAGAATACTCAAACCTTATAAAAGGCGAGCTCTTGTAAAGCGTTAAGCATCTTATCAATTCAATAATATATCTTTTATTCAATATGGATCTCGTGTCCTAAATTTTCCGCTGCATTTGGTATCAGAGCCCGGTTTTGGCTCCTTCAACCTGAGCTTGGATTCGGCTCCTCCTACTATCGAGCTCGGTTTCGGCTCACATCTCCTGCACTCTGAGCTCGGACTCGGCTCATCAACGCCGCGAGTGAACTCGGATTCAGATTCAGCTACGGTCCCCCCTCGCGCCCCTGCTCCCTGTGTCCTCTCTGCCACTCCCTCACCCCTCCTTCCACCATTCCGCCCAACCTTCTGCACCACCCACACCCCTCCTTCCACCGCCGCCCAACCTTCTTCCCGCGCAGCAGCTCAGCCTCAACGCTGCACACTCCCCCATCCCTCCCTATGTTCACCTTCCCCTCCACGCACACCCCCTACCGTTCCCTCCTCCATCTCCCTCCGCCTCGTCTCTCCTCCTCGCCCCCTCTGCAATTCACATCTCTCTTTCGTGCCACCGCACTCCTCCCCATCCACGTACTCCCGTCCCCACGACCTGCAACCCCTCTCCGCCCTTCCTCCTCCACTCCGCGTGCCCAGCTGCACTGCAACCCATCTCTGCCCTCACTCCTCCCCATCTCCACGACCTGCCCGCACTGCAACCCATCTTTGCCCACACTCCCATCTCCACGACCTGCAAGCCATCTGCGCCCTTCCTCCTCCACTCCGCGCTCTTCCAGCCGCCATCTCCACGAAACCCTACATCAACAAAAATTCAAAAAATATATATAAAAGTTAAATAAATATTATATAATAAACTTATTATTAATAATATTTATTCTAAACTTTATAATATATATAATATTATTATTCCCAAATAATAATAATAATTATTTTTATTTGTCCTTAACCACATAAGCCAAAATCGATTCCAATTATTCACCACCACACTTAAGAAGCATGATGACGGAGTTAAAAGCTCAAATTGCGAAAATAGAGAAGGATTTCCAAACTTTCAAGGAAATGACCACCAAGAGCCAAGAAGCACTTAAGAAAGAAATTAAAGAGGAAGTCATTCAAGTAATGGAGCAGAAAATGGACGACAAGTTCGACATTATGAGCAAGGAACAAAAAATGTTAGACCAAAAAATGACGCAGAACCATAATACATTAATGGAGGTGTTACAAAGATTAATGCAAAAAAAGACCAAGTCGGCAGTCCAGACATGCTAGATGCCTCATTTCATATTTCCATACAGGAAGCACTTGCTAAGAATCAAGAAGAATTGTAAAAAGAAATAAATATTAACAATACAACGCTGAAGCAAGAGATAGAAACAAAAATACTGCCAGATATGCAGGCACGATTAAACAACCAAATAGAAGCTATTAGTACGATAGTAGAGAATAAAAAAGATAAAAATCACCGCCAACAACGAAGCAGTTCAAATATGTCACTTACATCGTCCAGTAGTTCCAATCCACCATCAAACCATAAAGCAAAAGGGAATCAATATCACCCTTACATAGTGTACCCACCTAAGGCAAAAATAGAGTTGTCGAAATACAATGGAAGTGAAGACCAATGCGTTGCTTGGCTAAACAAAGCAGAATAATACTTCGACATTTACAATATTCAATCTGACAAGGAGAAGGTGAAATATGCGTCAATGCATATGGAAGGGTACGCCTATAATTGGTACTTATGGTGGAAGAGAGACAATTTTGCCTACACCTGGAACTTGTTCAAAAATGATTTTTTTAATAAGTTTCGAGGTATCAAAGAAAATGAATTTTTTAGTAAACTTACCAGATTACAACAGGTTGGAAGCGTTGAGGAATTCACACATCAGTGGGAAAACTTATCGACACGAGTATCTGGGTTGTCTGACAAACAAAGACTTGAAACCTATTTAGGAGGTCTTAAACCGTACCTCCAAAAAGAGTTAAAGTTACATGACATACCTAACGTATAGGTAGCAAGACATAAAGCAAAAGCCGCAGAACGCAAATTGGAAGGAATAAAAACAAGAGGTGATAACCATTATCGACAAGAAAAAGAGACACAATGTAGGTACTGTGCAGATACTTGGTCACCTGGCCATCAATGCCACAAACCTCAATCATATGCCTATGAAATGGAAAATAGATCAAAGTCATCTAACAGTTACTCTGATAATAGAAAAAAGAAGAAAAACATATGTCGTCGATGCGGTGATGATTGGATCCCAGGCCATAAATGTAGGAACAATCAGACAATACAGTGAAAAATCATCAATGGAAAGGAAGTGCAAGTCTCTACACAAGAAATCATGTCCGATTCTAATACTGACACTGAATCTGAATGAAAGACGACATTAGGAAAATACTCAAGCTTTGAGGACAAAGCTCTTTTAAAGGGAGTGGCAATGCTATGAATATTAAATATTGTATTAAATTAATTAGTAAATTGTTAATTAGTTTAATTGAAGGGACGTAACCCTTCTTAAGAATGCTCAAACCTTATAAAAGGCGAGCTCTTGTAAAGCGTTAATCATCTTATCAATTCAATAATATATCTTTTATTCAATATGGATCTCATGTCCTAAATTTTCCGCTGCAATGGGAGCCATCAAAAATCCATCAAAAGATCATTGTTTGAATGTGGGAGATTCAAAGAGTTTGAAAGGAAAGAAGAAGGGCAATTTCAAGCCCACTGATCAGAGGAAGGACAAGCAGAAAGTCCATGAAGACTCCTCAGGTTTCAAGAGAAATCCAAACAAGAAGAATGAGAAGACAACATGCAATTATTGCAGCAGGGGATTTCATCCTAAAAGCACCTGCATGAAGAATACCATTGATCAAATGGATCAACTCCTGGAGAAATCCAACATTCCTCTTCCTGAGAGCGCAAGGAGGAAGGATGGAGGACAAAATTATGAAGATAAGGAGCGATTGCATGCACTGATGGCAAGCACATCAATATCTACCTCATTCATCATTGACTCAGGAGCTTCAAGGCACATGGTGTCCACAAGAGAATTCTTCACATCTCTTGATTCTTCTAGTGGCCCAAACATTGTGTTGGGTGATGATTCTGAAACTTCAAGCAAAGGTACAAGAAACATTGATCTAGATTTTGGTACATTCTCTAATGTTTTATATGTTCCAGTACTTGCTGCTAACCTTTTGTCAATATACCAGATGACTCACACAAGATCACCCAAAAAGGTGGTCCTTACACCTAATGATGTTGAGATTTGTGAAATGTCAACAGGCCGAATTGTTGCCTTAGGTTCTGCTGACCATAGCTCAAAAATATATAGTTTTTCTCATTTTGTGCCATTCCCCTCACCTTCTTCTCTATTAAACCATGCCAATGAGTCAAGCAAACTTTGGCTTGAAAGATTTGGCCACCTAAAATATAGATACCTTTCCCAACTCCATGAGAAAGAAATGATCATAGGGCTTCCCAATATCAAGTTTTCCAAAGTTGTTTGTCAAAGATGCATCCTAGGAAAGCACCGAGAGCATAAATTTGAGAGAGCCAAAACTGAGCAAACCTCAACACCCCTGGAGTTTATTCACAGTGACATATCAGGTCCATTTCCCCATGATTCTTTGGACTATTCCAAATACATCCTTATCTTCATAGATGACTTTACCATGTACCGTTGGATTTATTTCATCAAGCTAAAGTCTGAAGTGTTCGGTCTGTTCAAGCTTTTCAAGGCCTCAGTTGAGAACCATTCTGGTAGACATATCAAGATCCTTAGATCTAATACTAGTGGGGAGTACATCAAATCGGAGTTTCAGCAATTTTGCACCTCTTCAGGCATTCAAATGCAACACACTGTTCCATACACACCTCAACAGAATGGTGTTGCTGAGAGGAAGAACAGATCATTGAAGGAGATGGCCACGTGCATACTTGAGGAAAAGTATTTATCTCCAAGGATTTGGGATGAGGAAATAAATTTTTCCACATACATTCAAAATAGAGTGCCTCACAAGGCTCTCAAAGGAATCACTCCTTTTGAGGCTTGGACTGGGCACAAACCTGATATTTCTCATTTCAGGATTTTGGGCTCCAAGGCTTAGGATAGGATTCCACTTGAGAAGAGGATGGATATGTAGCCCCAAGACCAACCTTGTATTTTTTATGACTATTCAAAGGACTCCAAAGGCTATAAGTTGCTGAACATGGCTACTCAAAAGCATTCATTGAAAGAAGTGTTCAACTCGAAGAGCCCTCTCAGAATGTTGAAATTGGAAAACCATCTTCACCACCACCCGAAGAAGTAAGTGATGTTGCTCTTGAATTTTTTGATTCTGATAGTTTTGATGATGAGGACCATTTTATTACAGATCCTAATTCACCAACAAGGCCCAAATGGGTTTCTAATACTTTGCAATAAGCTGGTGAACTAGTGGGAAATCCTCAGGACACAAGGAGGACTAGATCACAATTTGAGACTATTCTCAATGTGAATGATCCTTACTTGTCTGAGAGATGTTATTTTATGGTGGATTCTGATCCTCAAACATATGAGGAAGCCTCACATGAACCAATATGACAGGCTTATATGGATGAGGAGTTTCATTCACTGCAAAAGAATGAGACATGGGAGCTAGTCAAGCTCCCCCCAGGCATACAATTGGTAAGGTGTAAGTGGATCTACAAAACCAAGTGTGCAGCTGATGGTACATAAGTGAAATATAAGGATAGGCTGGTGGAAAAGGGATTATCCCAAGTCCATGGCATTGACTGCAATGAGACTTTTGCACCAATTGCAGAGAAGGATTTGATAAGACTAGTTCTGGCAATTTCTGCATCCAAGTGCTAGGAAGTGCACCACATGGATGTCAAGAGTGCATTCATCCATGGGGATCTTGAGGAGGATATTTATATGCAGAAGAAAAAATGATATACATCTGATCCTAACTATGTGTGCAGGTTGAGGAAGTCCTTATACGGGCTTAAGAAAGCCCCCAGGGCTTGGTATGCCAAAATGGACAACTTTCTCTTGTCACAATCTTATGTGAGATGCAAATTTGATTCTAATGTTTACATGAAGCTGATTGATGGTTCAATTATGATTATAGTGTTATATGTTGATGATCTACTAATCACAGGTAGCTCAACTGATCAAATAGCTTCATTAAAGACTACTTTGCATCAAGCTTTTTCCATGAGTGACTTGGGAATCCTTAAGCATTTTTGGGGGCTTGAGATTTCTCAAACTGAGAATGGAACTAAGGTATCTTAGTCCAAATATGCATCTGACCTTCTAAAAAAAAAAAATATGGTTGATTGCAAGCCTTCAAAGACTCCTTTCCTTTTAGGAGTTAGACTTGAAGAAGCAGAATCTACACCTTTGGTTGACAACACCTTGTATAGGCAGCCTGTTGGCAGCTTGTTATACTTGACTCATACTCGACCTGATCTTGCATATGTTGTGAGTGTGGCATCAAGATAGATGGAGCAGACACATTAGATCCATTGGAGGGATGCAAAAAGAATATTTCATTATGTGAAACGAACCAAGAATGATGGGATTCACTATGTTGCAGATTCTAGCCTAGATCTTCTTGGCTTTACTGATTCAGATTGGGCTGGTGATAGCCTTGACAGAAAATTTTCATGTCCCCAAATTTTGCTATGGTCCATGGGGGTGATTTTGGCCTAAGTCACCTAGGCATTAATTAATTAATTAATGGGTGAATGTGGAAATTAACTTATGGAATATTCCTAAGGGTGTATGTGGGTGATTAAATGGATAAGGTTCCCCCCCCTGAAGATATTAACCCCCAAACTAAGTGCTAAGGTGAATTATTTAATTAATTGGGAAATTTTGAGCTAGGCCTCTAATTTAATTAAATAATTAATGATTTTTTATTTTGGAGTGAGGAATTAATTTATTTTATTAATTATCTTCATTTATTAATATTTTAGCAAGTGGGCCAAGAGGGAATCCCCTTGAGGACAATGTTGCTAAATCGGAACTAGAGTTCAGAAAATAGCAACGGATGAAAAGCGGGAAGGTGTAAGATGTTACCAAAAATAAATAAATGGGAAAAAACCATAAAAATCTAAGGGAGTTCGAAATTTCCAAAAGAAAACTCAAATTACAAAGCATGAAAGTTTTACAAGGAAGGAAACATCTTAAGACAAAAGGGGCACAGTTTCTAAAGGGGAGAAAAGAAAAGGTGTAAGAAGAAAAGTAAGCAATTATATCCACTCATGGGTGGCCCATTATCATAGGTCACCAAGACAATTAACTTGCTCAATAGGTCGACGTGAATTCTATAAAAGAATGCTTCCAAATCCCATTAAAAACTTGTGATCATTTGAATTTTGTCTTGAGAGCTCTGAGCTTCTCTCTGTTGAGTGATGTGCCTCAACACTTTCCTGGGATGTGTGCCCCAAGGCTCCATAGTTTACAGCCAGCCAAAGTTCTGATCCAGAGAGTGATATTACAGCCATTCAGATCCATATCAGTCCGCCATTGAAGATATACATTCATCCAGTGAAGGAAGCCACAATCTCAGTATATTTGCAGCTAATTTTGGAGGAGAACCACTAGAAGGAGGATCTAGTTTCCAGTGATTTTTCCCAGGATCTTCAGGGAGGACAATGCACCATCATTTGCAGAGATCAGAGCTTCCCAAGTCTAGATATCAGCTTCATATCTGATCCATATCTTCTATTTCTCTTCTACACTCATTCTTAGCTAGATTTGGAGGAGATTCCCCTATCGGATGGAGAGAGCTCAGTGAATGCACCCTAGTGATTTCCAGAAGTTCAGTGAGCATCAAATATAAGTCAGCAGACCTGTTGGTGGTATGATATCAACTTCAGAATAGAGATACAGTGATCTCACCACTTCTTACCTTCCTTCTCCCTCAAGTTGTAAGGAATTTCTAGCCTGTGAGGCACTGTAATTTTGGAAAGCAATAAAATAAGTGAAAGAAGTATTCTGGAGTTTACATTTTGAATTGTATCCGATAATTATTATATATCAAAACATTTAAATATATCAGAACAGATTTTAATGATTTATGGAAGCTGGTACTTAAGATTGAAAGACTAGCTCGTTGGGTGCATTTTAATGACTAGTTTTACACATTTCACTGCTATTTCCTTTTTGAGCATCAGTTTTTATTTCCGTCAGTTGCATGAGATTAATAACACAGTATACATTCCACACCAACCCTTTACATAAGGATTTGGATGTATTTAACCTTGTTTGGAAAATCCTGGAATTTGACTAGCTTTACAATCCCCATTGTGCATTTGGCATCCAAATCATTTTGAAACTTCCCAAACTCACTGGAACACTATTCTTGTGCATAATAAAAGTTTATCTGACTATTATACTTCTTCCACAAACTCAAAAGAACCCCACCTATTCTACTATGCATATGCCAACAACCCATGAAGCCTCGAAGTAGGCAACAGACTCACTCTGTTGCTGAAAAGTGAATGGCTCTGGTACATGGTGCATAGGACTCTCTTCTCCGATTAGTTTCATCTTGTTGCTGCAAACTCTCCCCTATAAATTCCAGAACTGAAATTCGCCCCTACCATCCTCACTTCTTGTATCCGTCCCCCTCACTTACATCTTGCTCAGAACAAGAAATTGCCTAAAAATTTACTAGTAAAATTTTGATAAAATCTGAGTTGGGATATAATATTTTGGTCATATTTTGCATAGAATATTAAAGTGGTATTTGAGGACTTTCCTTGTCTCATCTCATGGAAAGTAACTCTCAGTGTAAAAGTAGCTCAACACTATCTTCAAGTTGCAGTTGTGGAATTAGTTCGAGTCATGGAAGATTCAGACTTTGAGTTGTATGAGGAAGAAGATTCTTCTTATGAGGAGTATGATGAAGATTATGATGAGCAATATGAAGAGTACTGCAGACAGTATGAAGAAGAAAATTTCCAAGAAGTACCTTCTACAAGTGTCTCCCATGAGATCATAGTTGGAAGGAGATACAATGGTTATTCATATAGCCATATGGATGGAAAAGTTGCATGTTCCACAGTCAAAGGTCAACCTACTTTTGAAGAGTGCCTAAAAGAAGTAAGAGCTTCATTGGATCCATGTGTTTTACACCTCACAAGAATTTTTGGATCCTCTTCAAGAAGAGCCTCCAAGAACCTTTATCCTAAGACAAATAGGGAGAAGCATGACCCAAAGACCAATCATGAGATTGTTGACAAAATGGAAGAAGAATTTACTACAAGATTCTATGTCGAGGATCTCAAGATCACCTCAGAAGAGATTGGTACTATTAGGGGTGTTGAGTCATATTTTGGATCAGATAAAAAAGACGAACATAAATCATATAAAAATTCACCACATGAGCTTCACAGGGAAGCAGAAGTTGACCACACATCAGTTAGATGTGAACTAGTAGAATTGGTGGCACAACAAGGTACCGGCATAACCCCACCCATTGAAGAGAGAAGCATGATCCAAAGGTATGGAACAGATTCAGAATTTTGTACTACTTTGTATCATGATGATGTTGCATCCACACTAGGGAATAATTATTGCATAAGGGATTCCCTGGATGTTGAGTCTCAGATCCTTAGTAATAAGGGTGAATGCAGTGACAAGGATGAATCACTAGAAGGGCTTTTGCAGGATTCCCACATGGTTGGAATAGCACCTACTGAGGAATGTTTTAAGTGTGAGGAGGCATCTAATGATGTGTATTCTAATATATATGTGGGAGACATGGAGGTCCCCATTGATGAAGGCGTTGTGGGTGCAAGTTCCATGGACAAAGAAGAAGGCCTTGCAACAACAGAAACTGAAAATGAGAAATTGGTGGAAGGCTAAACCACCAACATACCATCACAAGGAAGGAAAAATATAACACTTGGGAATTTTGTAAATTCTGGTCTTTATATGCCTCTGTATCAATATGATGGGGCATCCACTTCCAATGAGAAGTTCGATTTGGTTGAATCCCCACGGGTTGAGACTCCTGAATTGGGGAGGGATGAAAATGGGAGAGAGAGATTTACTGGTGCACTAGAGATGAATGGGAACCCCATTTGTAGCCAAATATATGATATTCATGATCTTAAATGTGAATATATTGCAGCCCCAAAATATGGATCAACTTTTATAACTTCAACAGAATCAGCTGAAGTTGATCCTAGGAATCTAGAAGAAGAGTAGGTTCATCTTCCAGAACCTCGTTTCCTTGAAGGGACACTGAAGATGAATGAATGCAAGATCCAATAATCCCTTCAAAACCTCAATGACACCCATGCCTTAATGAATAACCTTTGTTGGAATTTTGGGGAGAAGTCTACCATGAGAGACATGGAAGAATTTCAGAAAGCCATGACAAGCATAAAAGGTAAATTCTTGAACCTGATTTGTGATAGAGATAGTTTGTTGGAGCTTGTAGAATTTTTTCATGGTGCATCCTTGAGGGATTATGAAGAGATAATAAATCTCAATGATGAATTGGTGGCCACCCAATATTCTTTGAGAAGCACTCAAAGTGCCCTCCAAGAATCCAAGATAGAGATATTGCAGCTTCATGAAAAGTTGCAAAGACCCCCCCTATCCTACTACACATCATTTAGTCAAATTCATTTGGCTGAAAAGATTGTGGATCATATGGAGGAACCTCATGAGATGGTGTATCATGAGTATCATTTATTTTTACATGTGCTTGAAGAGTGTGTAGAACAGTTTGATGAAAACCAAGCACTTGATTTTTTTTCCAAGGGAACTTGAGTTGTTCCTTGAAGACAGTTACTCTCGTATGGAAGAGTGGGATGAGAGCACCCAATTTGGTCCAGCCAATAATAAAGAATTTGCATCCATAAGTATGATTACTGAAGGTTGAATACATGCAAAGAAGGTTTGCAGTTCTTTCCCACATGTCATTCAGCAACACCAATGGGGAATGAACAATGGGTGAAGAAATTTTTCTAGTTTGTGTCACATGTACAACATGAGGATCATAATCTATCCCTATGGGAGATAGGTCCTATTGCATAAGGGATGGATTATTATAGCTCATATAAATCATCAAGAAATATCTCCGATTCACCCACTGGATGGATGGATAGAGGCATCACTGAAAAGGAAAATCTGGAAGGTAAAAGTTTTTTGTTTTCTGCAAGAAAATTGTTTTTAATATTGTTCATTTTTCTATGGTTTGCAAGCAACAGAAAAGGCCTAATTTGCAGCCATTAGATACTTCCAGTACACATTCACACAAGGCTCATGTGTACAAGTGCATATTAGAAATTTTCATGAGCATTGGAAGTAGAGAGATTCCAACTTGGTATTGGGATCATGGCATCTTTCAGAATGCCATAATTTTTGGAAGAATGTTGCACAATCCATGGGATCCTGGCATCCCTTGGGCTGAAAGTTTTTTCCTAATTTTATTTAGGCTTGGGAGAGAGCACCATAGGCACTGGGATCCAAGAGGGCAATCCATCTTGCTTTTCTTAAAGATCTACATTGTTGATTGGTGGACTAGTTCCTTTCATGGGGAACTGCATGATGGACCGGACTCTTGGGGAAGACATGAGAAGCTTATGATTAGAGTTGAGCAGCAGTAGCATGATGGACCCACTCATATTCAATTGGGGATTTATACAGATATATGGAATAGTTGGAGCATGGTTGAGGGAGCATATGTTTCAATTCCATTGAATTGATGGGACCCATGATTATGATGATTTCTGTTGTGGTACAAAGAATGGGTGACTACTATGGTCACCAACAGGAGAATAGATATAAAAGTCATAAGTATGCATGGACAAAATTGCAGTTTTAGTCGCTGGACTAAATTGCTTGAGGACAAGCAATCTTGGGAGGGGAGGACTGTCATGTCCCCAAATTTTTCTATGGTCCATGGGGGTGATTTTTGCCTAAGTCATCTAGGCATTAATTAATTAATTAATGGGTGAATGTGGAAATTAACTTATGGAATATGCCTAAGGGTGTATGTGGGTGATTAAATGGATAAGGTGCCCCCCCATGAAGATATTAACCCCCAAACTAAGTGCTAAGGTGAATTACTTAATTAATTGGGAAATTTTGAGCTAGGCCTCTAATTTAATTAAATAATTAATGATTTTGGATTTTGGAGTGAAGAATTAATTTATTTTATTAATTATCTTCATTTATTAATATGTTGGCAAGTGGATGATGTGTGCCAGTGGGCCAAGAGGGAATTCCCTTGAGGAAAATGTTGCTAAATCGGAACTGGAGGTCAGAAAATAGCAAGGGATGAAAAACAGGAAGGTGTAAGATGTTACCAAAAAGAAATAAATGGGAAAAAACCATAAAAATTTAAGGGAGGTCAAAATTTCCAAAAGAGAACTCAAATTACAAAGTAGGAAAGTTTTACAAGGAAGGAAACATCTTGAGACAAAAGGGGCACAGTTTCTAAAGGAGAGAAAAGGTGTAAGAAGAAAAGTAAGCAAGTATATCCACTCATGGGTGGTCCATTCTCATAGGTCACCAAGCCAATTAACTTGATTAACAGGTCAACATGAATTCTATAAAAAAATGCTTCCAAATCCCATTAACAACTTTTGATCATTTGAATTTTGTCTTGAGAGATCTAAGCTTCTCTTTGTTGAGTGATGTGCCTCAACACTTTCTTGGGATATGTGCCCCAAGGATCCATAGTTTCCATCCAGTCAATATTCTAATCCAGAGAGTGATATTACAACCATTCATATCCATATCAGTCCGCCATTGAAGATCTACAATCATCCAGTGAAGGAGGCCACAATCTAAGTGTATTTGCAACTAGTTTTGGAGGAGAACCACTAGAAGGAGGAGCTAGTTTCCAATGAATGCGCTCAGGATATTCAAGGAGGCCAGTGCACCATCATTTGCAGAGATCAGAGCTTCCCAAGTCCAAATCAATCCGAAACTTCCCAAACTCACCGGAACACTATTCCTGTGCATAATACAAGTTTAGCTGACTGTTATAATTCTTCCCAAAACTCAGAAGAACCCCACCCAGTCTAGTATGCATATGCCAACATCCCAGGAAGCCTCGAAGTAGGCAACAGACTCACTCTGTTGTTGAAAAGTGAATGGCTCTGGTACATGGTGCATAGGAATCTCTACTCCGATCAGTTTCATCTTGCTGCTGCACACTCTCCCCTATAAATTCCAGAACTGAAATTCACCCCTACCATCCTCACTTCTTGTATCATCCCCCCTTACTTACATCCTGCTCAGAACAAGAAATTGCCTAAAATTTTACTAGTAAAATTTTGATAAAATCTGAGTTGGGATATAATATTTTGGTCATATTTTGGCTTGAATATTACAAAAATCCAAATCTGGATTTGTATTCGTGCTTGGAGGTGGTCATGTTTGTTGGTCTAACAAGATACAGAGTGCAATTGCACTATCTTCAGCAGAGGCTGAGTACAGAGGAGCAGTGAATGCTGCTACTCAGTGTGTGTGGTTGCAGGGTCTCAAGTGATCCAGTATAGAGACAAAGGACCAAGCATATTGAGATCCATATGCACTACATCATGAGTTTAGTGCATGAATAGATCATTGATTTACAGTATTTCCCAATAGGTGAGAAAACTGCAGACATCTTCACCAAAGCTTTTACTGAGAAGACTTTCAGCTATCTTAGATCATTGCTTGGGATGGTTGAACATGTGGTGGAGTGAAGGATTGATCAGCAATCTTTCAATTTTGATATGTACATTTGTTAGGGAAGGTTTTTCCTATGAGGTTTTCCTTCTTTCCTTGTTTTGTGGACCAGGCAGTATTGTACAGGGTGACCATGTCTTGTTACTGGGCACTAGTTTTTATTTATGATTTTTAGCACATAAATTCAGACTTATTGGGGGTGTTGGAATAATTAAATCCCTTATATATGTCATATTAATACATTAGTAGCATTAATTAATCATTCTATGATTAATTCCTATGTATTAGACTAGATAGTTGGCATATGAGTCATTGTGTGGACCACAAGCAATCATTGTGTGGACCACAAGTTTCCTAAACTCACTAGAGACTATTTTTGGATGTCCTGAAATAGAATCTGGCTATTTTTAGACAATTCTGAGTTCGATTGGTGCACTAGCTATTTTTACTGGTTTTTACAACTTTTTGGGTGAAAGGTAAAAGCTAGTTGACTAGGGAAACTGTTTTTTGGACCACTCATCCTCCATGATGTTTCTTCCTTCAATTTTTGGGATTTAGCATGTTTTTTCATCATAAATCACTATCTGATCACTAAATCAGAAATTCGTGAGCCTTTGGTGTGACTTGGAGAACACACTTGCCACCTAGGGGGGATTTGCATTATTTTAGTAAGTCATCTTTTGTGTAGATTCAAATGGCATTATTATGCATTCGAATCTCTAATGTAAATTTATATAATGACAGTCTATTACTTTCCCAAGGTTGGTTGATGTAATATTATTCATTTGAGTAATTCAGTTTGCATCTTATGTGAGTGAATTTCAGTGTTCTTGACTAGTTGTGTGAGATATTTTGTGAGAGTGTGTAATTTCTTGATCAGATCTTGGTGTGAACTAAATTTTACAGCCATGGAGACACACTTGGCCTAATGTACTTATTTTCCAACAACTCCTGCAATTGCATTTTCAGCTATGGTAGTTCTTGTGTACTCATTTTGTAAGGTGTCTTAGAAATTGATGCAACTCCCGGAATGATATAAATTTTGAAATCAATTTCCATCTTCATAGGAAGTCTTGACACTTCATCGGGAAACACATCCCTGAATTCTTACAAGACTCGATAGTCCTCCAACTTGGGAACTTCATTTTCTATTCTATCCAATACATGGATTGTATACAATTGAAAGCCCTTTCTAAATAAATTCTTTAGCTGCAAGACTAAAATTTTTCAAATAGAAATCACCTTTGGAATTCCCATTACTATCCTTAGGTTTCCTTTTTTATCCATGCATTTGAAGGTCTTGTTGTAACAATCAAGTTTAACTTTGTGTGCTTCCAACCAATCCATTCCAATGAGATCATCATAAGATCCAAGTGGAAAAATATTCATATTTTCCCATGTGAAGAGTCCATCCATTACTAATGGACATTTCTCCACCAGTTCATTAAATTTCCTCTTGGTTCTAGTGGCTAGTTGAAACAACCATGGTTTATTATGCTTTGTTTTCATAAAGGACAAATATCAATAACTTTAGGAGTGATATAACTATGAGTAGATATAGGATCAATTAAAATAGAAATAGATTTCTTAGTAATATTACCTTCAAGCTAAACCACAATTGATTGATGGTTTACATGGAAGTCCTCTAGTGTAACATAGATTCTAGGGATGGTCCTTTCCACCTGAACCACAGTTTCATCCTCTTGGATGTTGTGAACCTGCTTGGTACTTCCATTCTGATGTGGACTATTTCAAAGGAAATGGTACTATCCACATCCACAACATTGAAGTGGATCTCTTCGTCTATATCCCATAACCTTAGTTTTCTTAGTCACACCCTATGTTCGATGCCTTCATTGATTTATGAAATGAGGAGGCTTGAATCCCCCTTTTCTTTGGTCAAAATTCTCCCCAATACTAGAGGGAATTTCCCTTTGAAAGAACTTTGGATTGTAATGTACACCCCCTCCAAATCAAGTTTAGTGGATAAACTAAGTTCTTATGTGTTCAACCCAAGCAAGAAGTGGATAGTACAAAAGGAAGAAAAGAGGCTTAAGCTCACTATGAAACCTAAGATGGTCTTCACTCAAGAGGCCCCCATAATTGAAAACAATGATAAAACACCTAAATCCATAGAACCTATCAATGTAGCCACCACTATGGCCATGGAAGATAACATAAATAAACTATTGAAGGAATTGGAGCAAGCCAAGCGGAAGATCAACTTATTAGAATATCACCTCTTAGAGGGTGGGAGAGCAGGTGTAGAACTAAGGCACGATAATGATGCCCTACAAGTGGAGAACATGGCATTTGTAACGTCCCCATTTTGACCCCATTGCATTAAATCGTAAATGATGTAAATATTGTTATTTAATCATGGTGAGGAGCTCAAGGACAAGGCCCCACCATTGATTTAGCATTTTATGTATCGGCAATTAAAAATAGATGCCTATGGTTCTTGTGCTGGACATTGTGACGCACCTACAACAATTAATTAATACGAATATGTGAAATAGCAGAAATGACAGAACTCAGAATCACTTTTATATTGATCACAGGCCACTTCGAGGGGGCAATCTCCTATGAGCAAGCTCAATACAAATAACTTCACGGTGCATTCATAGGTCTCAACACACACTTATATACTAATTCTAGGCGCCAATACTATGGGTCGAAACCATGGGCCGTTACAAACTATGGATCAACAATACTACGAGCGACTTACAAAGCATATGCGCCAACAACAATAACACAAACTATTGATCAACAAATACTACGGGACGACTTACAAAGCATATGCGTCCAACAACAACATACTAACAAAGTAAAGACATGGGTTCCTAACATCCCCTCCCCCTTAGAAAAAGCTTTGTCCTCAAAGCTTTAGATGTGGAAATTGTTGTTGAATCTGAAGGAGTGGTTCCCATGTAGCATCCTCTGGTTGCATGCCGTGCCACTGAATGAAGACCTCTGTGATAGAGCGAGAGCGAAGCTGATGCGTGCACCGATTGAGGATGGCCTCTGGCTCCAAAAGGATGGATCCTTCATTATCCAGTTTGGGTAAAATCGTTTGTCCGCTGATGTTGGTGCCAAGAACTTTCTTCAGACAAGAGACATGAAAGACTGGATGAATGAGGGAAGAAGGAGGAAGTTCCAATTTATAAGCAACGGACCCAATCTTCTGAAGAATCCGATATGGCCCATAGAACTTTGGAGCGAGCTTATGACGCCCTTTGAGTTTCAAGGAGGATTGTTTGTACGGCTGGAGATGAAGAAAAACCATATCGCCGACTTGAAAAGTGTGCTCCGAACGGTACTGATCAGCTTGTTGCTTCATGCGATTTCTTGCTATGTGAAGATTGTCCCGCAAAATGCGAAGAATCTGATCGCGGTTTCGAAGGACTGTGTCAACTTCCTGAACTGGGGAACTGGTGGGGGTGTATGGAAGAAGAGCTGGAGGTGCCTGACCATAGACTTCTTCATATGGGGTCATTTTAGAGGCAGTATGGTAAGAGGTATTGTACCACCATTCAGCGAGAGGGAGCCACTTTGCCCACTGATGTTGTTGTTCCGAGGTGAAGCAACGAAGATAAGTTTCCAAGCATTTATTGACAATTTCAGTTTGACCATCTGTTTGTGGGTGATACCCGGAACTCATCTTCAGTTTGGTGCCAGTGTGGAGAAATAGTTCTGTCCAAAAATGACTAGTGAAAGTCGCATCACGATCCGAGACAATGGAAGAAGGAATGCCATGAAGACGAAAGATTTGGTCCAGAAAAATTTGAGCGACGGAGGAGGCTGTATAGGGATGGCTGAGAGCACAAAAATGACTATATTTGGAGAGGCGATCAACCACAACGAGAATCACTGTCTTCCCGCCAGATTTAGGGAGCCCTTCACTAAAATCCATAGAAATATCTGTCCAAATCCATGTAGGTATGGGAAAGGGTTCAAGCAATCCTGGAAGGAGTGTTGTTTCACCTTTATTGCGCTGGCAAGTATCACATTCGGCCACCATCTATTGAATTGTCCAGTTTTCATGCCCTGCCAAAAGAAGTTACGCTGTGCTCGTTCATACGTTTTGAGGAACCCAGAGTGCCCTGCCGATGGAGAAGCATGGAGTTCATAGAAGACAGCCTGTTGAAGATCTATGCTCTGGGGAAGCACCAGACGATCTTTGTATCGCAGAGAAGCACCATCCTAAGAGTAATGTGGTACATCAGAAGGGTTGTTGGTCAAGCGTTGGATGATTTGAGATAAGGAAGAGTCATTGACATAACCCTGTTGAACAGATTGCAACCAATTTGGAACAGGCATAGAAATAGCTGAAAGAGAACCTTGGGCATCAAATGTGCGAGAAAGAGCATCTGCCACAATATTGTCTTTACCCTTCTTGTAAGTGATCTCATAGTCATAACCCATGAGTTTGCTAACCCATTTCTGTTGTGCCGGGGAGGAGACACGCTGGTCCAAGAAATATTTCAAACTCTAGTGATCAGTCTTGATGCAGAAATGATTCCCTAATAGGTATGGGCGCCACTTCTGTACTGCATGCAAAATAGCCATCATTTCCTTCTCATAGGTAGAGGCAGCTAAATTCTTACCTGAAAGGGCTTTGCTGGTGAACGCAATGGGGTGTTCATAGTGAAGGAGAACAGCACCAAGTCCATTGCCGCAAGCATCACTCTCAATAGTGAAGGGCTTGGAAAAATCGGGCATAGCTAGCACAGGTGTAGTACACATAGCTTGTTTTAGTTTGTCAAATGCACACTGAGCAGCAGGTGTCCATGTAAAAGCATCCTTTTTCAATAGAGCAGTTAATGGAGCTGCAATCTTCCCATAATCCTTGACAAACTTGCGGTAGTAGCCAGTCAACCCCAAAAAACCATGAAGGCTCTTGAGTGTTTGAGGATGCGGCCAATTGTTCATGGCATCGATTTTGGCAGGATCCACGCAAACCCCTTGTGCTGAGATAATGTGCCCGAGATACTCAACTTCCTTCTATCCAAAAACACATTTAGACTGCTTGGCATGGAGATGATGGTTAGAGAAAAGTTGCATGACAAGATCCAGATACTGGAGATGTTCATCCCATGTTTTACTGTAGATGAAGATATCATCAAAGAATACCAGAATGAATTTCCACAAGTAGGGTCGAAATATTTTATTCATTAAGGCCTGGAATGTGGAAGGAGTATTAGTGAGGCCAAAGGGCATGACCAAAAACTCATAATGGCCATCATGTGTGCGGAAAGTTGTTTTAGGAATATCATCCTCATGAACCCGAATTTGATGATACCCAGAACGAAGATCCAACTTGGAGAAAAAGTGAGCCCCATGAAGCTCATCAAGAATCTCATCAACAACAGGAATTTGAAACTTATCCTTGATGGTGAGGTGATTAAGTGCTCGGAAGTCAATGCAGAGGCGCCATGACCCATCTTTTTTGCGGACAAGAATAACTGGAGAAGAAAAGGAACTAGTGCTTGGGCGAATAATACCTTGCTTCAATAAGTCCCAAACGAGCATTTCAATCTCCATTTTTTGGTGAAATGGATAACGATAGGGCCTGATGTTGGGAGAAACGCTTCCAGGAAGGAGCTGAATACGATGGTCTTCTGGCCTGGAAGGTGGCAATCCCACTGGTTCAGCAAAGACACCTGTATATCGATCCAGAATTTGTTGTAGATCCAAAGGAGTAGTGGAGACCGCTGATGGTTGCATCTGGATGGAATGGATCTGAGCAATGACACCATGTGAATTCTTCTTGAGGAGTTTTTCCATGCGATGTGAACTGATGATGCTGAGAGAACCTGGTTGTAATCCTGTCAATGTGTGTTTTTGTCCATTGAGGAAAAACTGCATCCAAAGTTCAGCAAAATCCCATAAGATAGGGCCAAGTGTGCATAGCCATTGAGCGCCCAAAACCACATCACATCCGCCTAAGGGCAAGGCAAACATGTCAGAGCGCAAGGTATAATCTACCATAGAGATACGCACATTTAGACACTTCCCTTTGCAAGGTAAGGTGCCCCCATTGGCAACCATGACTTCAAAGTTGGAGTAAGGATGGATAAAACAATCAGCTTGTTTGGCGATCTGAGGGTCAATGAAATTATGAGTGCTACCAGAATCAATGAGTATTGTAAGAGGAATCTTCTTGAAGTAACCCCTGACCCGCATTGTTTAGGGGGTGGTGATTCCAGCTAAAGAATGGAGAGATATCTTTGGCTGGTCATCCTGAGACGGAGGGTCAATAGGCGGTTCCTGAATGTCGACCGGAGCATCCAGTGTTTCTGGATCTTCGTCACCAATTTCAGAGGCAAGCGGAGACTCCACATCCAAGAGATAGAGTTTTTGCTGAACACATCTATGTCCCCGAGTGAATTTCTCATCACAATTATAGCAAAGCCCCTTTTCTCTGCGTGCTTGCATCTCTGTTTCAGACAAACGCTTGATAGGAGTCGGTCGAGGAGCCTGCGGTATAGGTGGTCGCTGAGAACCCATATTTCGGAAGAGAACAAAAGTGGGCTTGGAGCGTTGTTGGGCTGCAATCTTGTCTTTTTCCAACTTAGCCAACCCTAGGGCTTCCATCATTGTGTTGGGACATAACATTTTGACCTCAGAGCGGATGGCATCCTTTAGACCACTAATAAAACAACTCCGGTAAAAGTCATCAGACAATCCTTCGGTGTGGTTGGCTAGATTCTCAAATTTGGTTTGATACTCTCTCACCATGCCGATTTGGCGAAGTTTAGTGAGGGCTCCTGTGAAGTCATCAAAAGCACTAGGACCAAATCGTTGCAAAAGGAGCTGGCAAAAGTCTAGCCATTTGGGCTCTGGATGAGCTTTGATGTACCAACGGTACCATTGAAGAGCTTCCTGTTCCAAGTGAAAGGATGCCAGCGGAACTTTGTTGACATCAAAAGTATTATGCACACTGAAATACTGTTCTGCATGATAGATCCATCCAGTTGGATCAGTACCATTGAAGCGAGAAAAATCAAGCTTCAGACCACGGAAATTGATGGAAGAGGAGAACCCATTGTCTGATGAAGACTCGGACTGCCGTTTGTTGTTCATAGCTGAATGTTCAAGATGGAGGCCGAGAAATTTTTCATCCAGATCCTGGAGTTTGGCTTGGATGGCTGCAAGTGCTTCCTCCATGGTTTTTGCTCCTGCACGGGTGTGAAACCATAACCAGGAGTTTTTTTGTTTTTGTTTTTTTTCCCGGTTGACTGGGTAGGAAAACAAAAACAGAAACTACTTCAATAGGGGAAAATATGGACTAGGAAAAAAATCTGAAGGGTAATTGGGGTTTGACTAGGTTTTGGACACTGTTGAATAGACAGGGAAACAAAAATGAGGATTCCAGAAGCGGGGTGAAAGAATGGGAAAATTTGGCAGAGGGAAACAAAGAAGCAGAATTCAGAAATGAACTTTGTGGTAAAATTTGAGGGTGATTGGGTGAAATCTGAGGAAGTTATGGAAAACCTTAAAAATAGACAAATGTGGGATTTCGGGCTTTGGGAAGGGGAATTGTGGATAGGGTCCTCAGGAATGAAATATGCAGAATGGGGTGCCAGGGGTTCCTCGAAAATTTCAAGGGAAACAGAGTGAAAACAAGGGAGATATGGAGAAAAAACTGATTTTTTTTTATCAGACTCGAGCGTCTATGGCTCGAAAGGGATCTGAAATGGCGCCGAATGGATTGAAAATGGCTGGATATGGAACGGCTTGCAAAATGGATCTGAACGACTGGATGTAAAACGGCGCAACAACGATCGACGACAGTTCAGCTGAAATTAGATATGGACCCCAGGTATGTGCGGCTTCCTAACAGTTCAAGGGTTTCACTCGGCCACCAATGCTGTCTGACGACTTGCGTATTGGGGCATTACCCCTCACTCCACGGCTCAGGTAAAACTGATAACCGCTTTTCCACAAACGACAGCTCTTGGTTTACCTCACGGGTGGGAACTAGTCAATCAGGTAGGGGTCGTTGCTCTTTTCGTTGGCAGGTCCTCTCAATGGGCCAACTACTTCGGGGTTCCTGTGGTACTCCTCACAATGAGTTTTAGGGATTATGCCCAAGTACTTCCCATAGTTAAGAGGATAGGGATTATTCCCAAATCTGAACCTGCAACAGATGCGAAAAAAAAAAATTTGGCAGAAATTTCACCCAGCGAGCCCAAGAAAGTGCTCTGATACCAGATGTGAGGCACCTGCAACATTTAATTAATACGAATATGCGAAATAGAAGAAATGACAGAACTCAGAATCACTTTTATATTGATCACAGGCCACTTCGAGGGGGCAACCTCCTATGAGCAAGTTCAATACAAATAACTTCACGGTGCCTTCATAGGTCTCAACACACACTTATATACTAATTCTAGGCGCCAATACTATGGGTCGAAACCATGGGCCATTACAAACTATGGATCAACAATACTACGGGCGACTTACAAAGCATATACGCCAACAACAATAACACAAACTATTGATCAACAAATACTACGGGACGACTTACAAAGCATATGCGTCCAACAACAACATACTAACAAAGTAAAGACATGGGTTCCTAACAGACATGCACAATGTAAATTAAGACATCATGTAAATACAAATTTTAATGAAATACCTACAACTAGCTATGCAATGCAACAAGAGATGGGGGCATGATTCTACAAG
Organism: Larix kaempferi; assembly: GCA_027924585.1. Classification (NCBI taxonomy): domain Eukaryota; kingdom Viridiplantae; phylum Streptophyta; class Pinopsida; order Pinales; family Pinaceae; genus Larix; species Larix kaempferi. The sequence goes on from BSBM01000887.1 coordinate 25,117,842, forward strand.
GAATAGGGAGGGAAATTATTCAAACCCTTGAGCCAATGGTGTTAAGCCAAATGTCAATGAATGAACCCCAACTACCCATTTTGACTTATGCACCCAATCGTTTAATTCTTCCAGGAGTTGGTTGAGGCAGTTAATGCCTTGGGAATGAAGAGGTATGGCAGCCAATTTCGTGCATGGGGAAGCCATCAACCTGGGAAAACGTACTTTTGCTTATGGGGCAAGAAAACACCCACGAAATTGTGCCCAAATCCATTCTTCACCCATTTCCTTTGCTCTCTCATGCAGTCTGAGCTAGCTGGGTCTTTCCCCTTCACGTTTTCTACCATTTTCCTGTATTTTCCATGGTTGGGAACTCATTTTTGTATTGCACAGTGGCTGGGAGGAAGGGAGTCAAAATTTAAGGGTTTATGGAGTTTGTTTCTGTCCATTGAATGCCCATGAGAGTTTTCTGAAAACGAATTTGCTTCCCCATCCACCAGTTCATTTTAGGTTGCCCACGTTTTTCAGCACTTGTGTTTTTGCTGTTATGTGCATCCCTATTTTGGTTTGAATTTGTGAGCAATAATTAGGAGTGGAAGTGGACCAGAATTGGCTTGATAAACCTAGTGAGGAGGTAACCTCTCAAGAAGATCAAAAGGGCTAGTTACTCTTCTATGCACACCTTGAAGAACACTAGAATGGAAGGTATGGCCTCAGAGACTGTGTAGTAGTGAAGGGAATACTTCCTTGTGCCAGGTGTGTAGGTATTGTGGGGACCAAGATAGATAGATCTTGTAGAGGGTGTCCATATATCTGGGGTTGAGCCCAGTAGCTTAGCAATTCTCCCTTTCCACTTCCTTAGCAACCTGATAAACCCAACTGTAGATTGGCTTGGCTGATTTTGGTGTATCTTTGGGCTATGTGTGAGTCTGTTGTTCCCTTTTTCCTTGTAGAGATCATGCCCAACTCGGGGGTGGTAGTTGTGCTGAGAAATTGATGACCACAACTGGCCTATGGTTGGGTGGAACGTTGCAATTGCATAGCCTATTGCTTGGGACTACTTTGTTATAAGATAAGTACTCTCTTGTGTTAACTATGCAATGTATTTATGTGATGAATCTCATGAATATCTTGAATGTATGATGGATGTGTAATTGAATTTACTTCCATTGTTTTTCTTGCATTTATACATCTGCATATGCTTTTTTTTATATTATGTGAATCTTTATTTAGTTCTCATGGGGCTAGATGCCCTGGCTTTAGTCTAACGTTCTCTCCATCGCACTACCATGATGGAGGGGACATTACAGCATTGAATATATTAGCTCAAGACATACAAAAGGATGAATATACATTAGCAGTTAAGGTTGATGAACTTGAGGAAGCAAAGACAAGCATGGTGACTCAAATAGAGGACTTCTAGTGGGAGAAGGATGCACTAGCCATAGAGGCAGAAACCTACAGAGAGGGAAAACATAGTTTATTAGGATTCCATGAATATGCCATTGCATTATAGGAAGATTATTTTTGCATACAGGAGCATGTCACATAATAGTTTTTTGAGATTTAGAAGGAAGCAATAAAACTCCAAGCTATAGGGGTCAAAACTCAGGAAACCAATTAGAAGGTTATTGAGGTTAAAATTAGGTTGAAAGATATTGCAGCATGGCAATAAGTAAACAAAACCGCCCCCCCATCTCGATATGTCCAAGAAAGATGGTGTAATAAATTCAAGTAGACTATGCCACCCTAGATAGTTGTCAAAAAGTGGGAGCCACTCTATAGAAGGATATCGCTACTTCACTTAAGAAATGCCAAAACCTGCATGTTGTGATCAAGAGGGTTTTTGAAAGATGCACCTTTCCTTTCCCGGGGACTCTTGAAGAGCCCATCCCCAAGGAGAAATGATTGAATGAGTTAAGGACTATCAAAGCTGAAGAAGTTGAAGCGATTAGAAATGTATCCCAGGTCACTGCGTAGGTATTGCGGGAACAAATCGAGACACCTACCAAGAAAGCTCAGCTCATGACAACCTATCACAACAAAGTCACTAAGGGGTTGAACACAATATCTAAGGAGGTGGTCAACCATGAAGTTTCTTTATGGTTGGTTAAACCTAAGCAACTAAATGTCTTTATTTATGAGTGTGATGTTTGGGACCAATTCATTAATTCTCAAGAAAACCCCCCCTCATAATTATGAAATGTATTTTTGTTTACCTTTTCAAGCAGACTGTAATTTTTAATGTCAAATATTCTAGGAACTGAAAAGTATCAACTAAGTTTAGGAGTATGAAAGGAAATTTTCTAGTTACTTTGTAAAGTTATAAATTAAGGAGAAGAGAAGGAGAATGGGATTTTGGGATTTTGGCACATGACCCTTTGTCGCTCATTCTTTGTAAGAACTATTTTTGGGGGGATGAATAAAAAGGCCGTTGGAATTAATTTTTTAGCATGTAGACAATGATTTTGTTTGACGATGGATTGTCATGGAACTATTTCCTGCTCCGTTTTTGCTTATATGCAGTAAAAATGTTTTAATTTTATGCTTTACTATTCTTACAGCCATCAATTTCTCTTGATGTATATGCACTCTCATAGTATATTTGCTTTCTACGAGTTGTAAATGAAATATGTTTTGATGCTATGGCTATTTCTATGGTTTATTTCATTCTGTGATCGATGTACATGTCTAGTATTTCAACTATATGTTTCTGGATGTGTATTTCAGTTTTATTTGCAGCTCATTCTCAAAATTTGTTACTAGCTAGGATAGGGTAGAACAATTTAGGATTGCATCATAGGTTTAGGCATAGTGCATTTTATTAAACAAATAAAGAAACTAAACGGTGGACCAGGATGCAACCAGAAAATCCCCAAACCAATAACTGTTTCCCAGCAATGATCCAGATGGGTTCCCTATTCAATGTTGATGTATATGTAACTTCGGAATGTATTTCACATATATGTATATTGTATTCCTATAGAGATGTTATTATTCCTCTATACGTAAGCGGTTGTATTCCTATAGAGATGTTATTATTCCTCTATATGGAAGTGTCGTCATTTATATTGTAAGTGTCATAACTTATACTTGATGGGTTATTAGACCACCTTGTTGGGGTCGGCCCTGTATAAGTCATGTGGGTCAAAGGGTTATTAGACCACCCTAGTGGGGGTCGGCCCAGTCAGCATTATGTTAAGTGGTTAAGTTGAGTCCGACTTAATTGAGTAAAGGTCAAGTCAAGTTAGTGTATAAATAGAGAGTGTGTCTCTCTCATTTTACACATTCTATTCTCTCACTCACACTTGGGAGAGCGGCGCACTTGTGGAGGAGGAGGCTCTGCTGCTAGGAGAAGACTATCTCTTGTATTCTGGTTGTATCATTGCTCTATCTATCTCTGAGGAAGTTATTGGGGTTTTTCACCTTTATGGTTTTCCCCAAGTAAACTTTGTGTCTCTTGTGTGCTTGAATTATTGTGTCCATGATTAATATGCTCTAGATTTGTTGTACATGCCCTTAGTTAAGATCCTAGATCAGATTGAAGTAAATTCTGAAAATTTCACATGGTATCAGAGCTAGCTTGAAAGAATGCATGATATGGCATGTATGACACTTGTTGCACTTACGATGCTAGAGCTTGATATAGCAAAAAACAGTCATCGTAGCACTTTTGCTATAAATCCGTTTTGGCGAAGTTTTCGGATCTGAAACTTTTACAGGTCGAAGATCAGATCCCCATGTACCTTTTTTCCAAAGGAAAACCTCTAATTCATTTTACTTTGTGATTTATGATTTGTACAATATAGGGTTTATGCCTCTTCCAGATCTGAGTCAAAATCAGGTGACCTTGGGAAACAGGTCATAACGTGGGCTAGGAAGCTCCAAATGAAATTTTGTAAAAAGTGACAGGTATAATACAGACTGTACTATCTCAGGAAAATTTTTCAGAGGCCGAAGTTGAACCAGTGATACGTGGCATGCCGTATAAGTTCGATCTCCTGTATTATCCCATAAACAGGTCACGTTGCGACACTTGGCATAACTCTCTCTCAAAGAATCCAATTGAGGTCAACCCTGTCGGGATGGAAAGATAACAGGTCGGGATATTTCAGGAAAAATTTTCAGACCATGTGGATCGAAAAGTTCGGAGTTACACCAGAAACAATCAGGTACATATTTCTGTCAAAACAGAATTATTTTTGAGAACCTTCATTCATGGCTTCTGGAATTTAGGGCTTCGGAGAAAGTTGGAATTTTTGTAATCAGAGACCACAGCTGGATGCTACCCATCAAAATCAAAATTTAGAGACCAAGATCAAAATTTTTGGTTGGGCAGAAGGTCAGGCTTGATCAGACCCTAGTTTGGGACTTTGATCGGAAAAGTGGAAAATTAGGGCTTCTGCAAAAATGGGAATTTTTGAAATCTGTGACCACGGCTGGAAGCTCCTCAGAAAAATTGAAGCTTAGAGCTTTGGATCAAACCTTTTGATTGAGCAGAAGAGTGGGATTCATCAAACCCTAGTTTGGGGTCATGTCTAGTGAATCCGGAAGTTTCAAAGGCAAAATTGGGGAGTGAAACTTTGCAGTTTTCAAATTCTGAATATACCAGCTTGATCAGCTCATCAAGGCACATATTTCTATCCTTTCGGAAGTTTGAAATTCAAAGTTTGAATTTTTGGGGTTTCTCTGACAAACCCTAATCCAGCTCCAGGTCCAGTTCTTTCAAATCAAGTGGATTGGGTTAATCCTAGAAGAAGATGGATTGGTCACCTACATAAGTGAAGAAGTTCCTATCTTAGAGGGAGATGAGGCGAAGGCCTTCCATAAGAAGATTACAAGCAATCTTGACAGGTATGACTCATTGAGGTATGTTTCGAGATTTGTTCATGATTAAGTTTATGGTATGTTTTTCTTCATCTTATTACGGTTAGTACAATCTTGATTTTAGATTTGTCGTATCACCTTAACAAAATTATGAATGCATGATAGAAGATATTCATTGATTAGGGTGTTGACACTTATGATTGTACTAATGCATTATGGTGTTGTATGAGGTTTATGTTGTCTGCTAACATGAAAGGTACACCAAGAAAGACAAATCATGTTCTAGTTCAAGAACATATGATCATGATGACATGAGGACAAAGATTCATCCATTGTCATGGATCACTTAGAAGATCTACTTATGAGGTATGTATAACTTGGTTCTACAATGGATAACTTATGAGACATGCAGGTTACTAGCACAAGTCACTGAAGAGAACCAGAAGACATTATGTGGGTATGTTAGACATAACTAGATAGCATGCTAATCCAGGTATGTTTTTCCTATATCAAGCTAGAATCCTACCTTGTGTTAGGATCTTATACTGTTGTGTTGTTGATAATGATTATTCATGAAGTCATAGGTTCGAATAGTCATGGTTGTATACATATTATGTTTCTTACCATAATTGATGATATGACTAACCAGAAGAATCATGAAGTTATAGGTTTGAGTAATCACGAGTTTATATATTGATGATTTAACTAATCAGAAAATTCCTATGATCAAATAAGAATATGCATGAGTAAAAGAAGACTTCCCTGAAACCTTGAATACTAATGTTTATTATCTATGAATGATCATGACTATACATGTTTAAGATTATTGTGTTTTGATAGTATTAAGATTATACTAATAAATGTGTGATTATGTATGATACCTCAAGATGATACTAATAAGCATGCATAGTGATTAAGGATGGATATAAGTTCAAGGATAGGTAATCGAGGAAGCAAAGATCAAGAGGGAGCACACTCCAGTTGTTCTTGTAAGAAAGCAAAGGAGCACACTTCAGTACTACAAGGATGTAGATATTCAGATGGAGTTGACCACTTCTCACAATCCACATCAGAATGGAGTTGCAAAGATTCAAAGGGAGTCCACCCAGCAACCAAACAAAGATAAGTATTTGAATTGTCATTTCTTACATAATGTTATTCAATAATGTATATGCTTATGTTCCTAGAATTAGGTTGTGTATTATGCATATTAGAATAGTTGCATTGATGAACAGTATACTACTAATATACATGGGTAAGTGGCCTATGATACTGTACAACATTCCACTTATCTAGAATGAAATCTCTTTGTTGACATGTTAGGAGTTTTGCACACTCTTAACAATGTTCTGGTAGAGATTGGAAGGCATCTAGAAAGTTACAGAATATGGATAAATGTTGTATTGAAGCATTGGCTAAGATAATTGCATGACTGTATGACATATTTCTTTACGTGTAAGAATTTGCTCTGAAAACTATGAGATGTTTTCTAATCATGCAATTTAACTTGTTGTGTAGGAAAGATCGTATACCATCACCTACAAAAGAAGGACTACAACATTTGTTCAGCAACAAAGTTATCTATTGAAAATATTGCAGATATTGAAGTTCCTAGTATCTGGGAAGAATGCCATGATCGAGGAGTACCAGTCGATCACGAAGATGTTTGAGATGCAATCCCAAGACCTGAAGGGGAGTCTGTAGCGACTTCCAAGAGGATCTACAAGATCAAGCATGTTGCAGTGATGAAGAGGAAGATACACTTTCTTGAATGGTGTAGTTGAAGAAGAAGTGTATGTGGTGCAGCCACTTGGTTTTTAGACACATGACAGGGAGTCATATATGTGCAGAACTTGGTATGGTAGGATAGACAGCTTTCTATCCAGTTTGGGCTTTACCAAGAATAAAGTGGATTCCAACCTTTACTACAAGGTTGAGGAAGGCAATCCAATGATACTACTATGTGGATGACCTGTTTGTAACAGGTGAGGATAGATTGATTGCTGACATGCAGCGGAAGCTTGCTGCCTAGTTCGAGTTGAAGAACTTGGGGATGATGCACTATTTGTTTTTGGCATGGAGGTGTGGCAGAGCGCAGATGGAATCTTCCTTGGACAAGGGAAGTATGTAGTAGAGATCCTGAAGAGGTTCGGGATGATGGACTGCAAGGCCATGACCACACCTATGGCATCAAACCTAAAGCTTCTGTGTGATGCTTCATCTGATCCGGTTGATGTCACTGTGTATCGTCAGATGATTGGGTCCTTGATGTGCCTGACGAACACAAGACTAGATATTTGCTTTGTGGTGAACACATTGAGCCAGTTCCTGACAGATCCAAGGAGTGTTCACCTGGTTGTTGTAAAGCATATTCTGAGGTACCTGAAGGGTACAGTTGATTATGGGCTCAAGTATGATGCGAATCAAAAGTTTAACTTGCAAGGTTATGTTGATTCAGATTGGGCAGGAAGTGCTGCAGATAGGAAGAGCACTTCTAGGTGCTGCTTCAGTATGGGATCAGGTGTGATCTCTTGGTTTAGCAGGAAGCAGTCCTGCGTAGCACTAAGTACAGCCAAAGCAGAGTATGTTGCGACGGATGAGCAGGTTGCAGATGTATTGACAAAGCCGTTGGCTAGAGTGGAGTTTGAGTACTTCAGAGAGAGGCTTGGTGAACTTCAGATCGAGGTTCCTTCCAAAGGGAAGTGATGAGTCCGGAAGATGCAGATGCACATGAGATTTTTTGACATGGTTGATGTGTTCTCCCTTGGTCGTGATATAATTGCTGAGCCATTTTTCACGTGGTGATAGATGTGTTCTCCCATGGTGAAAAAGTAAGGGCTGGAGCCTTCCTCGAATGGTGGTAGATGTGTTCTCCCATGTCGGTGGTGTAAGTACTGGATGATGTGCATCTGGGCTGTGCTTCATGGATGATGAGATGATCTGAAGAGGACGATGCTGTGATGATCAGGAGGATCATGGATGATGAGCATCAGGACAATGCTCCAGTTACTACTCTGTATATGCATCAGGATGATGCTAGATATGATCAGTTGGATCATTTATATGTATATGTATGTACGCATCATGTTGGATGCTGGATATGATCAGTTGGATCATTTGTATGTATTTTTTATATGCATCATGTTGGATGCTTGGATCATGTATCTATATATGTATCAGGTGGATACATTGTATGATCAGGTAGATCATGTATGTTGATATGTATCATGTATTTGTATTTGTATCAGGTGGATACACTGTATGATCAGGTGGATCATGTATGATGATATGTATCAGGTAGATACTTGGTATGCATCAAGTGGATGCATTGTATGATCAGGATGATCATGATGACGAGCTTCAGGATGTTGCTCCAGATGATATGTATCAGGATGGTACAGTGATGATGATCAGTGTGATCATGAGCATCAGGATGATGCTTTGTGCGATGATGATCCGTTGGATCATGAGTATCAGGTTGATACTTGGAGGTCAGAGATGATATGTGGCAGGTTGTGCAAATAGCATGTAATTAGTCCTGGGAGATCTTGCCGGTCGTGCTGCGGCACATAAATGTTCCTCGTATACTCTTTCCGGTATTGCTATGTAGTATGTAATCAGTCCTCAGATATCCAATAGGTTGAGTTGTGTGCTCGTAATCAGTCCTGGGATGAGGTATTACTACGGAGACATGTAATCAGTCCTGGAGATCCGAGAGGTTGAGCTATGTGCTCGTAATTAGTCCTGGGATGCTCTTTAGAGATCTTGCCGATCGTGCTGCAGCACATAAATGTTCCTGGGATGTTCTTTAAAGGTTTTGTCTATCCACATGTAATCAGTCCTAGAGATCCAAGAGGTTGAGTTGTGTGCTCGTAATAAGTCCTGGGATCCTCTGTAGAGATCTTGTTAGTCGTGCTGCGGCACATAAATGTTCCTAGGATGCTCTTTAAAGGTATTGTGGAGGAGATGCATGTAATCAGTCCTGGGAGATCTTGTCGGTCGTGCTTAGGCACATAAATGTTCCTGGGATACTCTTTCCGGTATTACATCCGCACATAAAATTAGTCCTGAGAGGCCACCTCTATCAGACCGTTCGCACAGATGATGAAGACCTGTAGGTGGTGGGCCTACATCCAGTATGAAAAAGGAGTGGCTTTGTAGAACTTCCTATGACGAGTAGATTTAGAGATTGATTGAGATAGCAGCAGCAGTGACGATAACGATGACTCGATGACGATTATCCAGTGATGATGATCCAGAGAAGAAGACTTGTGCTAGAAGACCTGTGTCGAGAAATACCTTCCTAGTTAAGAGGGAGTGTTGATGTATATGTAACTTCGGAATGTATTTCACATATATGTATATTGTATTCCTATAGAGATGTTATTATTCCTCTATACGGAAGTGGTTGTATTCCTATAGAGATGTTATTATTCCTCTATACGGAAGTGTTGTCATTTATATTGTAAGTGTCATAACTTATACTTGATGGGTTATTAGACCACCTTGTTGGGGTCGACCCTGTATAAGTCATTTGGGTCAAAGGGTTATTAGACCACCCTATTGGGGGTCGGCCATGTGGGTCAAAGGGTTATTAGACCACCCTAGTGGGGTTCGGCCCAGTCAGCATTATGTTAAGTGGTTAAGTTGAGGTCGACCTAATTGAGTAAAGGTCAAGTCAAGTTAGTGTATAAATAGAGAGTGTGTCTCTCTCATTTTACACATTCTATTCTCTCACTCACACTTGGGAGAGCGACGCACTTGTGGAGGAGGAGGCTCTACTACTAGGAGAAGACTATCTCTTGTATTCTAGTTGTATCATTGCTCTATCTATCTCTGAGGAATTTATTGGGGTTTTTCACCTTTATGGTTTTCCCCAAGTAAACTCTGTGTCTCTTGTGTGCTTGCATTAGTGTGTCCATGATTGATATGCTATAGATTTGCTGTACATGTTGTTCTCTCAGTTAAGATCCTAGGTCAGATTGAAGTAAATTCTGAAAATTTAACATTCAAATGGTTGGAAGTCTAATTGGGGCTTTCACCAAAGAGAACCCCTACTATTTACGCAATGAAATTTTTGGGTGTCAACAGGTACAAGTAGTGGATGGTATATACCTTGTTTTCTATTACTGGGCTTGTTGGTACAACAAAGTATGCATCCTCTAATATATTGTGCCACATCTTCTTGTATTTTGGGCCAATACACATACCTTTGTAAGTTATCAACTATATTCCGAACACCAAAATGGGCTACAACTTTCAAAGGTGTGCACCTCTCTAATGAGCTGCAATATTTCACCTTTAGAAACACTGAGCTTGTATAGCCTATAGAGTAACCCATTCTATAGATGATAGTTAGCTTTACTGCCACCTTCTTCTACATGAATTTGGCCCTAGAGCTATTGAAACACCTATTTGAAGTCCTCATCTTTTGTGTATTCCTTTTTGTATGCATTCAATGGGGAAAAGGTTCCATGTGCATAAGAGTTCCCAAAGATGTAATATTGGATGTGGGTGGCCTTAAAAGCATGTTTTCCAATTTATTAGTGTTTCCCTTCTTATACTTGATGACTAGATGAAATTGTTGCAAAATCCCCATCCACTTGTAATGTCTAGTTTGATACATCTTACTCTAGGCCTGCAAATACTATAGTTGCTGGTGATATGTGTGAATAATGGTTTCCTTTCCCATTAGATAGTGCTTCCACTTATTAACAACTTGAACTAAGGCATAGAGTTCCTTATCATAGTTAGGGTAGTTTAGGACTCCCCCATGAGATATTTTAGAATGATAGCATATCCGCTTACCTCCTTGCATCAAAATTGCTCCCATGGAATACCCACTTGCATCTATCTCCGCTTCAAAAGGATTTTGCAAGTTAGGTAATGCAAGAATTGGTGCTTGACTTATCTTTTGTTTTAGCTTGTTGGAATCTTTCTATTGATTCTTTCCTCACTAGAAACTCTTATCACTCAATGTCATGGCATGGAGTGGTGCTACCACTGCTGAAAAGGAAGTGATAAAATTTTGTAGGTATTGTGTTGCCTCAATAAAGCTCCTAACTTCAATGACATTAGTAGGAACTATCCATTTTGTAATTGTGTCCATCTTTGCAGAGTCTATCTTGACTTCCCCTCCACTGATCACATACCCCAAATACACCAATGATTGTCGAGAAAACTCACTTTCTTGAGATTATCTAGCAACTAGTTCTTTTTTAGAGTCTCTAACACCTGCTTGAGATGTGAAATGTGTTCCTCCCAGGTATATCTATAAACCAATACTTCATTCATATACACTATAACAAATGAATCTAAATATGGGCACAAAATATCATTCATCGGTCTCATAAATGTAGTTGGTTCATTACATAAACCGAAAGACATGACCTACCATTCATACAAACCTTGCTTTGTATTAAAGGATGTATTCCATGTGTCTTCTTCTTTAATATGTACTTGGTGGTATACTAGTTTGAGATCCAACTTGGTGAAGTACTTATCATGCTACAACTAGTCTAATAGATCATCAATCCTAGATAGAGGGTACCAATTCTTAAGTGTAATTTTTTTCAAAGCTCTGTAGTCAATACACATACACTAAGTCCAATCCTTCATGGGTATGATGATGGTAGGTGGCCCACAAAGTGAGGTTCTTGGTTGAATCACCCCATACTCTAGCAACTACTTCTTCACTTCATATGCTTATAGAATAGACTATCTATACAACCTAACATTTGGTAATGGAGAGTTAGGGAACAACTATATCTCATGCTCTAGTTCTCTCTTGGTGGTATCCCTTTAGGCTCTTGGAACACTCCTTTGTATTCCTATAGAAACTCCCCCTACTGATTTTTTTTCTCTCCAGTACATCCCCCCACGGATGCCTTTACTTTTACAGATTCATCACTTGAATGATACTCTCATAAGAAAAGAATTTAACATATTTATTACTTGTTCTAATCAACTTTTTGGCTTGGTTGGAACTTACTAGTGATATATTTGATTTACCTTTATGTGCATTGATGATGAATAAGTTCCGATCCTTGATCAGGTGGTACTATTTTTCTCTCCTTGTGAAGACCGTATCCCTCATATACATGTAGGGGGTTCCCAAAACAACACCACACACATTAATGGGTACTACATCTAACTCCAGTTCATCAATACAATCTACACTTACATCAAATTTGAACTTATACTATTTCGTGACCTTGATCTTTGTATCCTTTTTTACCCATGCTAATGGATAAGGGATAGGATTATCATGAACCTACACTCCAATTAGCTTGTTGAACATATCGACTACTATTAGATTGGCCTGTGAATCATAATCAAATAGAGCATCTACCTTGGTATTCTTGATACGGATCTTGATATCGAAGAGTTTTGTCATCTCTTTCTCTTATTTGGGATAGAGGATACTCAAGTTCACCTCCTTTTGCACTATAGTATAGACAATATTATCATCTACACTTGAGATTCTCTCCACTTGGTTTCCTAAATCCATGGCTATCATGTTCTTCTTCTTGGAATCCTTCTTATAGTTCTTGGGGTTCATCTCTGGATGTAGCTTCTAGCATTTGTCTTTAGTTGGACCATCAATGTTGCAATGGTTTTTCAAATCCTTATACTGATGTACCATGGTTGTAGTCTTCTTATCTTTTCATTTCAACTTCTTTCCCTCCTTGGAAGCATCTTGGTTCTCTTTCTAGTTGGAACCACTTGGATGTCCTTTCTCGTAGTCTATATTCTCCATGCACTATGATTGCACACATGCCTCATCAATTATCTTGGGCTTGAAGAGAATCACTTGCTTTCGTAAATGATTGTATAAACCCCCTAGATATTCAAGGAGTACATTTGGATTCCTAGGTGAGATGTCCAACATAATAGCCATCTTCTTGAATTTGGTGGTATACTCTTGCATAGTATGCTCTTTCCCTTGCCTAAATTTATGCCAATAGATCCATTGGTCCTCTAGACACCCGATAAGGTAGAATTGGGAATTAATGAGGGTTTTTAAATCCTCCCACTTAGTTACTAGTGGATCACCCTCCGTCCTAAGTGCCTTCATGTGGATTTCCCACAAAGTTAATGCATGGCCCTCTAATTTCAATCAAGAAAATTAAATCTTCTACTCCTCATCTATGTTGTGGATACTAAAATAGACCTCTAATTGCTACAACCAATGATTCAACTTTAAAGCATCGATCTCACCTTGGTAGGTCTTGATATCCACTTTCTCTTCCATCTTAAATAACGGCTAGGAAGGGGTAATGGCACTAGAACTTGGATGCCATCTCTTGATCTCTTTCCTCATTTCCTTTTCTGGGTTACCTTTATCTCCCCATTTCCCCTCTAATCCGACCTCTAAGTTAAAGCCTCCAAAATCACCGAAAGTTCCAAACTTTCTCTCCAAAGCTACCATGAGGATTGATATATTACAAGAGATATCAATGAATTATATTCCCATCTTTGTAAATGGATTTTCATATTCTCCCATCGATTCTTCACCAGACTCATCCACCATGGATGTGGTCTGAATACTTTTTCTTTATTCTTCCACTAGATCCTATAATTTCTCACAAAACCCCAAACAAAATTTCTTTGACACCAATATGATCTATAAAATGCCATGGAGATTCCACTAAACCGTTTGTCACAACATATGTTACAACTTAGTTCATTGTGTTAGGTTAATTCCATAGAATACTAAAATAAACTAAAAACCGAAAGCAAAATAGCTAGAGAAAAATAACACATCCACACACAAATAACACAAGATATACCTTGGGAAAACCCACTATGGGGAAAAATCAAGCCATAAGTGATGACTATGCCTTGCTCTTTTCTTCTCCAATATGCAATACAAATACAAAGAAAGTGGCACTCTCTATAGAGTTACCTATGACATTGTGGCTTGCATACCTACTATAGGATCTCCTACTTCCTTTTTTATGCTCTAACATCCACTCCCTAGCTCAACTCAACTATGTAACAATACAATAATACCATAATAATGGAATCTTTTATCCTCCGAATGACTCGGTATTTAACATATCTTGATAGCCATCTAGGGTTAGTTTTCAACTTTTTTCATGCCTCAATTCTCAATTAGGTTTAGGGTTTTGGATCCTCTAGAATGATCTTGAAAGTCTACATGTGATTAGATCAACCCGTGGGATTCATAATTTCCTCATACTAACTATGATTGAGATGATCTTTGTGCCGTAAAAAATATCTCGGAGTTTAGAATAGCGTCGATGGGATGAGATCTATGCTTGCAAAATTTTGACCCCAAAAAACATCGTTTAAGCCCTCAAACGAGCCTCATAAGGTAATGGACCCCAAGACTACAAATTAATACATGCCCCTAAAATGGGGGCTACAAGCCAAATCCAATCTTTCCACCTATAAAGCACCAAAATATATGACAAATTATATATTGATCCATTTTGGATCATGTTAAAGGAATACGGGTGAGATAATGAATAATTTAGGGGCATTTCATCCATTACCAATCCCAACTAATATTTGGACAAACAAATCCATGGATTTTATAGTAGGTCTTCCAAAAGTAAGCAACAAATCAATCACCATGGTGGTGGTCGATTGACTTTACAAATACACTCCCTATTGTTCCCTACAACACTCCTTTATTATCAATGGTTGCCCCAAGCTTTTCTAGTAAAACGATTTTTAAAGTTCCATGTTATGCCCACTTCCATTGTGTCGAATTGGGATGCCACTTTCACCAACAAATTTTCACAAGAGTTGTTCATACTCCAAGGTGCCTAGTTGCAAATGAGCATATCTTATAATTTCCAAACGAATGGAAATAGAAAAGTAGTCAACAAGTTCCTAAAAAATATTTGAGATGTTTTTCTTAAGAAAATAAGCATTAGAGGGTGTAGTGGTTACCTTTGGCCAAATGGTGGTATACTACCTCTTATCATGGTGCTATAAAAATGACCCCATATGAACTAGTGTATGACCAACAACCACTTTCAATAGATTCATATATCCGAGGGACACCAATGGTGCAGGTAGTGGATAGTATGATTCACAATCATGAATCCATTCTCTACACAATTAAGAAAAAAATGGCTATGGCTCAAATCACATGAAACAAGAAGCCATCCAACATCACTCCAAACATTCCTTTGAAGTTAGGGATCATCTGTTCCTTTGTCTTTATCCCACGGGGGGTTCACCCATTGAACTTGTTACATAGCACGATCGTTCGTAGGATAATAAGGAATATCACTAATTTCACTAAATATTGGAAAATGCTTCCTAAAATTGTATTGTTGAACCCCCCTCCCAATATACCTTTCCTATTAAGAAAACCCCTAGTTTCACCAGAAATTGTAGGTATCCATTTTTAACAACCCATTTTTAATACCCCCTTTATATAATATTATCAAGTTGCAACAAACATGAAACCTAAAACATCTTAATATAAGCACACATGAAGCTAAATAAAATAATAGTATAATGCTAATAATGATCACATTGGGATTGCAGGGGCAATTGATCAATTTGTAGCGTTGGATAGTGGAATACCCAATGAAATAGTAATGGGGAAGGAAAAATTAGTAAAATACAACCCAAGCAAGAGATCAATGTAACAAAGAATGTAAAATACTAATAGTCCAATAGTAAATGCAATTCTTAGAAAATATGAGAATTGTAGAGGTTTCACACAACAATCTGCCAATCTACCAATTTTATATAATGTAAATACAAGTATAGCCATAGAGAGCTCATGTTTTCTATAATATTAATAAATTAAACTCCATAAAAACGCAAAATTGAAACCCTTTAGTGGATGGACTTCCCTACCTTCCTATCAAAACAAACATTAATGTTTGAACCCATATGAACATAGAAAAATTCCTCTTACTTTCCAATAACACCATATGATTAGGTGCATAGCTTGGATTTGGGCCATTCACAAGAAGCAATGAATCGCCTCCACTTCATCTACATTTATTCTTGCAATCAAGGGAATTAACAACGTTTAGTTACCTTTTCTTGGGTTATATCTAGTTTTTTTTTTAATCTTTACAGGAGAGGGAAAAATATCCATTGATAAGTTTCAAACACGCAATACTTATAAAGATACACAAATGGTGAAATTTATATAATACCATTTCATGGTAACGATAACACATAGGGTACGTAAATAAGGATAAATATATTTTCACTTATGTTCATGTCAGTTCCAATACAATATTAAGATGGATTCCTTGCATATAAGAATTGAAATTAAGATTATGAATGTGCCAAATATAACACAATCTAACAACTATTCCTAATTGGCAATGTGAAATTGTTAAAGAAGAATACAAAAAGTTGAAAGAAATAATTAGTCAAGAAAGGTTGATCTGACTTTTCTTGGTTCCAGTGAGCCAAGAAAGATTGATCTCACTTTTCTTGGTTTCCATGGAGCAAGGTTTGATTGAATCTCACTACCCACTTAAACCCCAACCTAAAAAACAAAGAGTTATATCTTTTACTTGAATGCCTACAAAAAATACAATACAATTGTTCAACTCCAAAACTCTCGATTAGCTACATCTCTCAACTTTGGAGTTGATGAGGAACCAAATGCATATTCAAGCATACTGAATAGTTTCATAGCCTGCAATGTGACTTCTATATAGAAAATAAACACACTTTGGAAATTGGCCTCGTATAGAACAACAAAAGGTATAATGTTACTAGACTGCCTTAGTTTTAAAACTAGCAAACTCAACCTCAATTATGGAGAAAGTGTGAAATCTTGCATACATATTCATAACAACCTTTTGGACAATGCGTCAATAACATTTTGCATACTAACCTTTGGACATCACATCAATAACATTTTGCATAAAAGAACAAAATACTATCACCTTCATTATCTCAATGCCACAAAATTCTAATATTGTAGTGCCTGATATTCCAAGAATCATACCTCATATCGAAATAACTTCGCTAAGAAACAAAAATAGTAACCCGACAAAAATAAAACACAAAATGGAGTTAACAGTAATAGTTGCAATATTGTGAGAATTTCAAAAAGCCAAATACAATTGCATAAGTTTCTTTGAGATCTTTACAAAAAGATTCAAATCTCTGCTGGAAGAAAGGATGAAAAAAATTAACGCACACACAAATCCATAAAGTTTAAACGAATTATAAACATTCACATATATTTTTATAAAGCAAAATGGAAGATATGATAAGTCAAAATAATTGTTAAGTCAAGAGTACTAGTTTATCTTATAGATATGATGCTATATATGACAAAAATTGTACTCCAAAGAGTCACTTTTTGATAGCTATGAGCTTCTGGAATCCTCTTTCCAAATTGAACCTACAGTCTTTCTAGGCTCACTCGACCAAGAATGACTTTTATTCTATGATTGACTAGAACTACTACTTTTCTCTTCTTTAAATGAAGTCACTAGAAATTCATTTGTGCCACTCAACATGGTTGACTTACAATGTGAATCCTTGGTGCTAATGGTTGAGGATAGAAATATAGAAACCTCACTAGACCCCGAGGGGACAAATGTTGATCTTGATAGAATATATGTGTGGTTTAATCTGCTTGAGCCCGCTTTTGCAGTAGAGTTTAATGGTGTTGAGTTTTTCACAGCTTCAATAGATCCTGTACGCCTGCCACCATGAGTATAATAAAATTTGCATGTAGCCTGCTTACAAGGAAAAGATGCTCCTTGGCTTGATCCAAACTTTGTGTCCTTGTTTTGCATTTATACATCGACACATTTTTCCGTGTATTAACTACGATCCTAGCCTTCCTCTGAATCTCCTGGTTCTTGATATTTTTCAAGTGGTTTACAAATTTCCCAACATTACACATCTTCAAAGCATCAAGATCTATAGGTAGTCTATCAAGAGAACATAACAAAATTAACAATAGTTTTTCAACAACTTTTTCACCCTCCTTTGGACTGCTTGCATCTCTAGTCTTTCCTTTGTGGGATTCTTGAAGCCAATCACCCAAAATGGGAAAGCCCCTCAGCTGCACAAATTAGCTGAGATAGCCATATTGATCGATGGTTTATGAAACGCCTATAAGGGATGTACACCAAAAAAGACAAATCAATTCCTTTATTACCATCATCACTTCTAACCAGTTGCATTAAATGCACAAGCTTCCCAACAACTTCTGAGTTGATGAGGCTTCCATATTTGTTAATGATTCTGGAAATTTGTTTAGGACTCATAATGCATTCTTGTTTGAAATGCCTTGTATCACTGCCATCTAAATTTGAAAACGCTCTCGTTTAAGAGGATATGTATTCTAATCAGTATGTTCCCTTTTCTTCGCCTTAACTTCAGAAGGAAATGAAGTATTTTGTGTGATACCTAAACTAGTTTTCAAAGTTGATGCTAGACCATTCAAATATTTAGGGGAGGGCCCCACAGACTGCACTGCTGCATCCATTCCATGTCTAGTATTATCCAATAGCTTCAAATCATATCTTGAATGCAGCAGTACAGTCAGTGGGGCCCCGCCAACGAAGAGGAATATGGATATCAAGACTTAGATGGAGTAGGAACCCATCATTGTCCTAGGTATGATCACGTAGAAGGGACTCCAACTCAGCTCTATCAATCCCAAGTAAGGTGGGGGATAGGGGGAATCCCTGCTTGACACCAATCAGAAATGTTTTACAAAATTCGCAATTGTACAAGGCATTATTGAGATAAAAGAAACAAAGGATAAACCAATTTTCAATCAACGTATCCTTCAAACTTACATAAAAACTAGATTTGTCAACATACAACAAGTACTTGATCTATCATAATCATGAGATGGCCATAGCTCATAGATTTGACACTATCATATTCCTTTCCTTGTTGCTTGTTGAAGTTTGCAGCATCGTGAGTCATTCTCCAAGTAGGCTTCGTGTGTCAAAGCAACAACTTGTATGTTGAGGTTGTCTTGAGTTAGTCTCGAGAAAATTGGATAAGAGTCTCATGTATCGAGACAGAGCTTCATGTGTCGAAGCATGCCTTATATGTCAAGGAAGATGCTGCTATGTAGTCTCACGTGTCAAGACTAGGCTTCGTGTGTTGAAGTAGTGGCTCATGTGTCGAGGAAAAGATGATGTGTGATGTTCTTCTAGGTGGTTAAGTTAGAATACTTTCTCTAGGGACTAGCCTCCCCTAGTAGGAATGATTCTAACATATGACCATGAGAACAAGAGGATCACATCATCATAATATCTTCCTTATATATTTGATGAGCTATGAGTCGGCACATGTGAACCATATGAACCAAGAGGGGCTGGCGCTAAGCCCCAAAGACTTGCATAAGCAAGATTGCCTAAGTCTTAATAAGATATTAAAAGAGGAACACTATTGCAAAAGGATTTCCTAAGTTGTTTTAATGAGAAATTAAATTATAAGTGGTATTGGGCCCATAGTGTTTGGTGGCCCTAAGTATTTTCCCACTGTATTTACTCAATGAAGAATTATAAAGAGGAGCATCATGCTACTATTAAAGACATGATCGTGTGAATCTCTCTCTCTATAATACTCAAGCACATTATTCAAATTATCAGGGTTCCTAAAATTCAGTCTATGGTTTCTATGTTGACTGGTTGGAGGCCAAGGGTATCAGGCCAAGAGCAAAGATTTACAAAATAAATGATTGGAAAAGACCCAGATCAAAGGCGTTAGGTTACTAAATTCTATCATCATAATCATTCCCCATGTAGGGCTTCTTTGGTGCAATGGGGCCTTGTGTATGGCTAGATGAGCCCTAGAGGAAAATAGATGGCCGCCATTTACTTAGCCATTGGGTGTGAAGCTATGTAATCAATGTGAAGACGACATGAATAGATTTTATCTGCTTCCTTATTTGGATCTCCATTGAAAACTCCTCTAGGTCCATCACGATCTCAACAGTGGGCCATGTATGTGTGCTTAAACAATTGCAATTGTAGGTCACAATTTAAGCTAGGGATGCACACATGTTTAAGGAGAAATGAATGCAAGTGAGGCTTCAAAAGAACTCATATATTACCAGGTTCACAACAAAACAAAGGAAGTATTTGACCAAGGATTGACCCTGTAAATTTATGATTCAAGGGTTCAAAACTCACGTGATCGAATGACTTGGAAATGTAGGTCAGAATAGACTTTTTCCAACCAGCAAAAAAATGGTTTTAGCAAGCAAAATGGACTGATGGTTATACTTAGTAGAAAATAACACATACTAGGTCAATTCATTTGGCTTTCCTATTTTTTGGGAATTTAATCTTTCATGCCTTTAATATAGATTATGGGAAAAGTTAGTCTTGGGTGGTGAAGATCAATAGTTGTTATCCTCTCCACCTGGGTTCAAATCTTGCTTGTAACATATTCCCCCCCACGAGTTGCTTGGGGTTGGCAGGTTACCAATGATCTCAATCTCACTTAAGTTCTTGAGGATAGGATGAGATGTTCCAAACATTTTAGTCAATTGGGTCTAGTTTGGGTGGTTAAGGGGAGTTATCCTCCCCACCCAAGTTCAAACCCCTACTTATGGCATGTTTTCCCTTTGTGGGCTAGTTTGGGATAGCAAAGTACCAACAATATCACTTTCACTTGATGTTTAAGGGCATGGGGAAATGTTGCCGACTATTTTTCCTTAAGGGATTAGAACAATCAATTGTCACCTATGTTGTTGGGCAAGTTTTTTCTTGTTCTAAGCAAGTAGGTGCCCAATTATAAACACCCTAAGTTAGATGCAATAGTCTACACAAATTAGTTTACTTGGGATATTGTCCACAAATGTGAAGAAGCATCCCTTAGATTTCCTCATGAATTTTTTCTTGGGAAAAAAATTATTGGCAAAGTTCATTAATTTTCTAGAGGATTTCTCTTAAAGGACTCCAAAGTGAACTAAGGAAATATGCTATGGTCAAAAGGGAGAGATCATATGGGAAAATCAAAAGGAGGTCTTATGGATAAATGTATAGAGGTAAAAAGGGAGAGATAATTTCGATCCCAAAATCCCAAATTAGTAATTGTGGCTTTCAAATAAAATTGTGTTATATTTTATTCAACCTTAAACTCCTTATGTTAAAATCCCTATGAAGATGGTCTAACCAATAAGAACAAAATTGTGACAATTGTCAAAGCCAAACACAACAATAATTTGGATTAGTTGACATATAGGTAAAGAGCATTTTTGGATACTTATTTTTATCTACTTTTTGGAAACCAATTAATCCTTTTATAAGTTAGCAAAAAATTTAACTAATATAAATTGAACTAGTTTTACATTCCATCTAATTAGATATATATTAATAATATAATATTTTTATTGTATATATATATATATATAAAATAAATTAAATTAAACAATGTTATAAGTGAACCTTGCATGCCATAGAAAATATACACTAACCATGACATTAACATAATTTATCATACATTAAACATGTACTTTATCATAGTTATGTGGGAATAACATAACTATATATAAAATAAGACACTTAATAGAATATCAATAATTAAAATAAAATTTTATATATGAAAGATACTTGCGAATATATTCTAGCATTTAATGGCAAACAAATGCCTTCAACTAATAAAAATATTATCCTCATGTGTAATGCCTCTCAAGTCCGTAAACATTTCTTTGAACTATAAAAGTCATTCTTTTAATTATAGGTTTAAGAAATGCCAAATTAAGCCATGTGTAGTGTGCTGGAAATATAATTGAAAAAAAAATAAGAATGAAAAGTTTTATACAATTTCTATATATATAGACATTGTGTAGAGGTGTTCAATCAAACACAATACAAAAATGTTTTGGCCATATGATGATTCTTCAACATGCTACATGCAACAAATTATTGATGATCTGATACACTAGATGTTATTGACTCATAAATAATTATAGGTAACTAGAAAATTAATGGTAAGGAATAGAATCAACAAATTTCTTACATATGAATATTTGGTTGACATACACAGACAAAAACATACAATCAAAATTGCACCAAAAAATGCACTAATAAAAATATATATTTATAGAAAATTTAATTCAAATACATATGAATAATGTGGTCCAATGGGGCCTTGTGTATGACTAAATGAGCCCTAGAGGAAAATAGATGGCGGCCATTTACTTAGCCATTGGGTGTGAAGCTATGTAATCAATGCCAAAACTGCATGAATTAATTTTATCCGCTTCCTTATTTGGATCTCCAATGAAAACTCCTCTAGGTCCATCAAAATGGTGTGGCATTGTATGTGTGTAAAAACAATTACTAGTGTAGGTCACAATTTAAGCTAGGGATGCCCACAAGTTGAGGCTTCAAAGAACTCACATATAACCAAGTTAAAAAAAAGGAAGGATTTGACCAAGGATTGACCCTATAAATTTCCGAGTCGGGGGTTCAAAACTCACATCATTGAATGACTTCAAAATGTAGCCTAGAATGGCCTCTTTCTAGCCTAGAATGGCCTCTTTCTTTATAGAGTACCTTTTAAGCTATAGTTTAATTACAATTAATTGCAGTCTTGAAGACTATTTGTTTAAGAAGCCATTACTTCCACATATTGCCATCCATATCTAGTTATTGGTTTCACTATTTACTTTACGGATAAGGCTTCAGTTGGAGACATTGCTAGCAGAAAAATAACGTATTTCCAAAGAGAATGCCAGTTATGCTCATGAAAATAAATTTATACGTGAAATAGTGAAGTATCACCAGATGAACATGCAAGATGTTGTTCAATTTGATGATATTCAGGAGGTTACATAAATTGGTTTGGACCTTGACTCAGAGACCCAAATATAAATGGTTCCCCTGGAAAATTCAATTTAATCCATGTCTTATTGACTGCACAAGTATCGACAGCTAGCTATGCAATAGTTATGCAATATATGGTTCTTTTGGACGAGAATGCATGGCAAGTAACAGATAGGTTAAAATCCTAATACAAAGACACAGATGGAGACATTACATATATAAAAGCAAATTGAATCTTTTGTATTATGATGGTTCCATTTTTATCATCTTGGTGTCAAAAATTTCCTGCTAGATGCATTTGCATTAAGTATTAATTTCCTTGCTCCCAGAAAGGAGTATAAGAGACTAAAGGTAAGGGGCTAAGGGTAAATAAGAAGGTAAGGTATGTAGTAGGTGAGCTAAGGTTAATAACCTGCAATAAATGAGCAGGTATATGAGGTAAAGTGAGGCTCTAAAAAGGAAAAGGCTCTAAGGGTTGTTAAGTGTACCTAGGTTCGATCCGATTGTATCACTGTTTGTTTATAAAAGCCTTCTCTTCATTCCTTTCCTTACTATCTAGGGTTTGATCTTGGGAATGGTCGGCATTACATGTAGGTTCAATTCATCCCCAATTGAATAAGCATAGGCACATGCATTTTGATAGAGGGTTTCAAGTTCTATATTTAAGGTGGTACACACCAATTCTGTACCTCACCTCTTTTAGGGGTAAAAAACCACTACCCAAGGATAATACTGGTTTGTTAAAAGCTCCAAAAGACAAAATATGAGGTTGAAACGGATAAGGCAGTGAGGGATTTTGGGATCTACTGATAGCATTAAAAGAAAATACTAAGTTAAAATGCAGATGGGTATGGAGCCACCACCACAACCACACAAGCATGCACTTATATCACTTAAAAATTGTTCACAAGATGAAGAATTACCTCTTCACTGCTGCATTGAATTGTGGAGCTTTTTTCCTTGGCCATGGCATTGCGGCGCTCCTACCAAATAAATGTGTTTGAATGCATCCCTCTCGAACCCAAAAGAGAACAATGAAGGCCGAGCCCAAATTAGTAATGGTGCCTCTCTTCCTTCCACAAATCAATTTGGTGAACCCATAGAAATGTAGATATCACTACTGTATCAATATACAAGAAAAATGCAATTTGTTTGGCCGCCCAAGCATGCAAAGAGAATGCAGATGGGTATGGCTACAGGTATGTTGGAGTGCTGGGCACACCCACGACCTTGGATTCTTCCAGAATTGAATTGTATGGATTATTAAATAGAGGTGTATGCCATCGAGTGTGCCAAATAAAAAATATGGGTGTGGCTACAAGGTTGCGGTTGGAGAACTGGGCATAACCCTATCCTGTCCTCTTTCCCACAATGAAAATGCCAAATCGTTTTATTTTTTGTGTAAGACCTAAATCCATTCCCTAATTGATCTCCACCATCGTTGTGGATCCAAGGGATGAGAGTGCTTGATGGGTAGCGCCCTATAGTTACCACTGCCATGTTTGTATTATGAATGGAGTAAACAAAAGAAAGTTTTAATTATTCTCTCGTATGTTGCAACCACGGTTTGTATAATATGTGTAAGAATAGGCCTCTTATTTGTATTTATTTATTAACATATGCTTTGACACTAATGCCTTTGGTATTGCAGGTGTAATGAACAAGCTCCTATCAAAGACCATAATTAAAACAACGCATTTGGTATAACATATTATATTTTTCTATACTCACATTTGCTTGTCAAATCATTGTCACTAATGTAATGATGGTTTTGGAAGACAATGGTGGAAGCTTACCATTATAAAAAAAAATCGTTGTTGGAAGGAGAATCAAGGATGGAATTATGATAATTTCCATCATTAAATATGGCCAAAAAATTAATATAATTGATAATAGAAAACATTACAAGGAGGAATGATTGTTACCCTCCCCGCCCGGGTTCAATTCTTGTAAGATACGCGATGTTCTTGTTGAGCCCCTATGTAATGATTGTAATTCTAGCCATACCTTGATTCTCCAAAATAACAAGTGTTGGCATATTTCCCGGTGGATATACACTTTTTCATTTATTACCACGTAGATTTAATGCATGGTAAGGCCTTATTAGTTAGTGTATGGGAAGGAATTATAATCTTACTCCTCACTAGTGCACTAGGAAACATATATAATAAATTCCAAGTTAAATTATATAGTATGCTTATGTTTAAATAGAAGCAACCAAAATCTAACAAGCATGAGTGCAATATCAAAATTAATAGAAAGAACAAGATGTTATCATTGTGGAGAAAGTAACAAATGCTTATGCTTAAATAGAAGCAACCGAAATCTAACAAGCATGAGTTTAATATCAAAATCTTGGGTGCATTCATATATTGGTTATACAAGGCCCTAGTTGGTATAGACTTGGACCCTAACTATTGTTTGTCATGTCCTACATCTTAAAATCCATTTTTTATACTTCAAATATCTATCTTGCCATTTCCATACCGTGCTTACATATGGAAGATTCCATACATAGGGCATGTGTGATGGATCAAGGTCCTATTTATGGCCTATGAATCTAAAAGAAAATTTGTATTGCATAAGACCCTATATTTTGGCCCTAAACCATGGCATAATTCCAATTAAACAAACTTGCAATCGCTATGCACGGCCCATGAATCTAAAAGAAAAATTGTATTGCATAAGGCCCTATTTTTGGCCCTAAACCATGACATAATTCTAATTAAACAAACTTGCAATCTTTTTTCTTAGATTGAAAAGAAAATTTCAATTCCAATATTGTTTTGAAGAAGCATAAAACTTGGTAATTCAATGCGGCATACTCTCTATGGAAGGGAATCAAGAAGGAGTTGGGGATTGAATTTTTCGATCTCTTCCAAGTTGATTTAGTAAAGCAACACAATTGAAATATATTATTAATGGAGCATAGATGTTAGACAATGACACATGACACATATGTAGTACAATTATGTGGTTTTAAGTTAATAGGAAATTTGGTTGCCCATATTCTTAACTCTATATGGTTATGGATTCTATAATAGCTAAGACTAGGCATAAAGGGCATTGCATTGATCAACTTCTTTAACTCATCCAACTTACCAACACATCTAAGATGGTCCCATGTTGAGATGTTTTTCATTGAGTAGAAGGTATTAGAGACTTAATTGAGTGCTCTTTTCACACTGCTTAGCAACCCTTCCTAGTACTCATAAGAATTCAAGGTTGCACCACATCTAGCTCTACCTTTTTGGGTTTGCAATATGATATATAATAAAATGTTAGCATAAATATGAACAAAAATATTACATGTGTAACTCTAATTAAACATATATATGTGCAATCCATCGAATGTTTTGACAATGATTAAGGTCGGCCTTACTCAATGATATCAAATCTGAGAGGACGTAGTGTTAATTTTGATGGTGTGGACAACAGGCTTCCAAGCTTCTTTTTCCCATGCCATCAAAATCTAATCAAAATTAACCCTACCTCCTCTTAGAGCTCAACCAGAAGAGGAGAATCGTGTGAGCTTAAACTGTCCTGATGATGGACCCGGTTTTAGGGTTTGAAACGTCGTTGAGATAAATTATACCAACACATATTTCCTTTCTCTTGCTTAAAAAAAATGCATAAAGATCATGAACTAGAAATAATTAGTTATAGAATGTGAAATAAAATAAATTAGGATATTTAGTATTTGTATAGATGTGATTGATGTTATGTGAATAATTTATCTAGATTAGATGGCATTTTTTCATGGAAGCGAGACCGGTCTAACTATTAAATGTTTTGATATTTCTGGTGGTATTTGGGGAATCCAATGAAAGATATTTGGTGAAATCGGGTTTTTGAAGCATTCAAAACGTGTTTTTGAATGCAAAAATGGATTGGGAGGTCAAAGGAAGAGAGAGAATTTCACTTTCATAATCTATGGATTCATAAAAGGATGGTGACAACATAGCCTTAAGGTGTAGACAAGGTGGTTCATCTTGGAGATATACCATAATATGAATGAGAGACATGATTTACAAGAATATAAGTATAATTCATTGATATATCTAGAGTAAGAAATACTACTAATTCGTATTCATGTAGTTGTTATTTAGTTGTATTTTTTATCCCTAGACTAAATTAGTAGTTTATGCTAGTCATTTTTAGATGTGTCACTTAAAAACATTGTCGTGACTAACTTTTTTGGTTGCTTAGTCACTAATTACCCATCGTGACTAATGTATTGGTTGTGTAGTCACTAATTACCCATTTTTATACTAGTGACTAACTTAATACTTATGATATCATCCTAAATATTATATTTACAAGATTTTCTCTCTACGTCCCCTCCAACACTTCTACATGAAATGTAATAAAATATACCCTAACTATTTGTATTGCCATATAACATAATTAAGCCCCCTTGGCCCCTTAATACGGGGCAATATATTTTCTCATTTTTGTATCATAGTTTATTCCCCAATATGAATGGACGTGATATGATATTGCCTATCAACTGACCCCCCCGTGCTTTATCCCTATAAGAATACATCTCTCATAGCTAAAGATCATCAGAAGTGGCACCAAAATTTATGGCCCATATCAGATTATACAACGCATTGGACAAGTGGCTTACAAATGAGCTCTTCTAGCACACTCCAAGATCCACCCAATGTTTCATTGAAGAGAGTTCTGGGGCAGAATTTTTGTGTTCAAGCTACTTTCCTGGAACTTGATTAAGAAGACTCCATTTGGCTCTATCCAGAAGTAATGTTGGACACACAAGAGTGATTCCTCCACCAACTCACTATCCAAAAATTTCTCATTAAGTGGAAGGATATGTAGCGAGAAGATGCTACTTGGGAACCATTAGCCATTTTGTAACATTTTCCCCATCCCCAACCTTGAGGACTAGGCTGCTTTTGAAGGGGGGGGGCATGTTAGGGTCCTAACCTTTAACTCCTCTATTTTGAGCATATTAATGAGTACTTTATTGTTGTATGAGACCATGTCCTTTGAATAGGCCTATTATATAGATAGTAAATAGTTACTCATTGTAAAATAGTCTCTTTATTAATTAAGACCCACTATGTGGTCAACCCTCTTTAATAGTGGGATGAAAAGTAGTTATGATTTTTGTTATTAATGCACTATATATATAGTAGAAGGTTGTGTAATGTGATTAATTATTGCTATTGTATTTGGAGCTATGCTCATAGGAGGTTACGCCTCAAAGAGGGAAGTGAACATTGCTATCTCTTTTGGACATCACTAATACAAGGGCAATTTCTTAGGTTCTATCTATTTCTCTTTTATGTTTTCTATTCATCTTTGGCATTCTATCTCATTCTATTATTTTTCTCTAATTCCAGGATTAAGTACATTACAACTACCCTTTGATACTTTGGCTCTTTTAAGTCTTGATCTAGAAGGTAATTTGAAGAAATCTTTAGTATACTACCAAAGAAATATCTCTTTCTACCTCAAATTTTGTATTTGTCTACACAAATTTTGCTGGTAATCAATAGGAACGAAGATATCCTAGATCTTTCTCATCATTTTCTTTTGGTTTTTAATCTTCTAATGTTGCTTGTCTACTCTCTCTTTCTGCACAATATCTCATTACAGCGCATGCCCTTTCATCTTCAATGTTGCAAAATGAACTCTATTGGGGTCTTGAAATTTCTCATACTCAAAGTATCTCTCATCCTGTTGCAAAATGAACTCTATTGGGGTCTTGAAATTTCTCATACTCAAAGTAGCTCTCAGCCTCTTCTACCCAATCAATGAGAGTCTCTGCTTTCGAGTTTCCATGAAACCAAGAAAATTTCACCTTTGCATTTCCTCTATCCTTTAGAAACGAGATCAAACACATGATTGGGTCTCTTTCATCAACATGTTGTTTTTCCTCCATCTCATCTTATAGTTTTGAATCTGCTATGGCTTCAACATCTCTAATTTTTTAATTCTCATTCTTAATTCCTTAAATTTCGATCATCATGCCTCCTTGGAAAACTCCTCTTTGTAGCAACATCCTTGAGAATTGTCTCATAGTCCTCAACCAAACTACCATTCATAGGACTTTCTTCTTGGAACTACCTCCCACCACTCTTTTTTCAATAATCACACCACTCTTTTTCCAACAATCACAAGCTTAAACGACCCTCTCTGAGGCCTCCTCATTACCATAGTTGCATAGGAACTAATCTCATTAAACCCAAAACTTAGGAGCTAACTAGTCTTGAGAATTCTACAATTTCTCAAACCAGAGCTGAACCTTGCTTTGATATTACTTAGTCCATGACCAAGCTCTACAATCCACTAAAATAGTTATAGCATTGGATCAACATTGTCAGAGTCTAGTGACTATGGAAGTAACGCAATTACACATTCACAAGATGTAGACGTTATAAAACTAAATATAGACATAATCAACAATATAAACTAATTCAAACAAAGAGAAAATGATAGAATCAAACTCTTCATTGAATAACATGACTAATTTTGCTCTATGGATTACCATTTGAAGGTTTGAGTCTCTCCATGATGGATATAATTTCACATGCAAAATGATCTCAAACTGGGCACTTGCTCTCATACTATTTTATTGTAAATCACTAGACTTGAACCCCTCTTCTAGCTAGTTCATCGCAGTTATAACTTCCCCTCCACCCATGCAGTGCATGTGGAAGTCAAAAATTCTTCGTAGTGATTCATATTCACCAGTGTTGCTTCTTTGAATCCCTTAGTTGTAGCACATGGTCAATTTCTCTTTGACTGCTCCCAATTTTCCTCTCATATGTTTATCTTTTATCTTCTACAACAATGCATCGATAGCCAAAGGAAAATGAAACTCTATGGTATTTACTTTCCGTAACAACATACACACTTTCCATAGCTAAAAGACAATTAAATTTCATATCTCATTTTTTTATAACAATGTTAACCTCCTTATTTTCTCCTATTAAACAAATTATTTGAACAATAAATAATACAAACTGAAAAACAAATCTTTTGATGTCAATTATGTAAGCCCAAAAATACTCAACATCAAGTTCCATTATTGGTTCCATTCCTGCATTGTACATAGTTCTCTTTGTTATATATATATAACCTTAAATTTAAGATTTTATCCATATTAATGGACCCATTCCTGCACTGGACATAGTTCTCTTTGTTATATATATGAAACCTTAAATTTAAGGTTTTATCCATATTAATGGACCTGCATTTGGTTATCATATAAACTTGCCATATATATATATATATATCAAAACTCAAGAGAAGAACAAGAAACTGGTTGTATGAACACCATTTACCGAGTTCATTGATATTTCATCTTTTGTTTGGTTAATTCCTTCGTAAATAAAACCAGATTTGTTATTTTGGTTGGTTATATTTATCATAGATTTTCTAAGAAATTATAATAAATTTTGAAACTTTTGTGAGATTTTTTTAAAATATTTTAATATATAATATTTTAAAAGAAAATATATTAAATTTATTTTATTATATTTTATTGTGATAATTAACTTTAAAATCATCAAATTTAAAATTATAAATAACATTTATAATTGCTTAATAAAAGAACAACTTCTCTTATGGGAATAATCCAAAAACAACTTCTCTTATTGAAAAAATGAGTTGTCCTTCATTTCTGTCCAGTAGAATTTGTATTTTTGACTATACAAATATACAATACAGAATTTTAAATTCTGATAGATAAATTTGTAAAAAATATTATGTATATCAGCCAAGCAATTAATATTATATAATATATAATATTAAATCTACTTTCCAATCAAAACTCACCGTCAAAGACAACTACGAAAGAAATATCCCAAAACTATCCGTTGTCAAACGATCACCACACATCCCTGTAGGCAGTGGCCACGCTGGCGTTTCAGGGTTCCAGTTTTCGTTGACGGGCAATCGATACATGTGTTCATCCGGTAGCGTCATTGCCACGTATGGATTCGAAGGTTGAAGCTCCAACAACGAGAATGGATTCCAAGTGTTTTGCCTCTTGGCAGGGTACACGGAGGAGACTTCATCCACGTTGGAACCCATCGTCATTGACACGTGGCTTCTAGTTTCACGGGAATGGGGGACGACCTGGAGGGTAGAAGAAGGATCCACATGGAACAGGGCCGCGTTGGCATCTGACGTGGCATTGTTCATAAACGGACCCTCGCCCTGAAGCGGCCTAGAGAAGGAACTGAATTTGGGCATCGCGGATTTTTGTTGGGTGTGTGACACGTCAGTAGCTGACGATGCTTCCAGATCTGGGCACGAGACCACCGTGGCAGAATGACTCACTTTCTTGTATATCCGGCACAGAACCCACTCGTCCAACTGAAATAAGTTAATAACACACGCTATAATCAAGTAAATGAAATGAATCCAATCCCACAAGTAAAAAATTAGAGTATATATGGAGAAATATTCTTACGCGCATAGATCTATTTTCCTTGCTTGGCCTGGTTTCAGCGAGGCGGTATTCTTGCATAATCCAGTTGGTCTTGAGACCCTTAAGCGGTTTTCCTTTGTAAAACACCAGGGATTTCTTCACTCCCACTTTCTGCGACGATGTGCTTCCCGACGACATGATAACGATTGGCTTTTCTGTTCCCGTGGCCTTCCAGTAGCCAGAGCCGGCAGATCTGTTTGGCCGCTCTCCGTTGGGATATTTCCGGTCCCTGGGGCTGAAGAAATACCATTCTTGCTCCCCGAAACAAGCCTTCGCTGAAAACCAGTCAACATATATACATACAGTGAGAAAGTATATATCTAACGCAAACCCATATGAATCCAAGTATCTAATATATATATATGAAGACGGATGGATACTCACCGGGCAAATCCCAGGGATCATGCTTGTACAGGTCAATCTCTGCAATAATTGAGGCAGGAATAGGAGAAGAAGACAGTTTTTTCTTGAGATAATGGATGAGCAGCTCCTCATCAGTGGGGTGAAATCTGAAACCTGGAGGCAATTGTGGCAGCAGCTGGTGCTGGAAGGCCAATCCCTCTACTGATTGCTTCATGATGAAACAAATGGAGAAGTGCTTGAAATATTGGGGTGGAGCGGCCCTCTCTCTTTTATGGTTGCCGCCATCCAGATCCTGCCGAACCCGTCAATTTCCTCATGCACGGTACTGAATCTAGCGGCCACTGACGTTCCGACACCTTTCTTTGACACGTCGGATGACAGGGACAGCAACGTGGCATCAAAGTAAGCTTGGAGACGACCAGTCTGAGGAAAGTGCTCGGAAATGGGAGAGGAATCCATTGTGAAGGAATATGCCGGGTGATGATGTCGTGGATGACAAAATGACACGTAACCAATGGAAGGTATGGATGGTGATTCCTCGGCCTTATCTTCTCATGAATCTTTGAACGGCTTGTTGTTTCCTGTCACAGTCCATTGCCATTTCAGTCTCATTATTGTCAGTAATCTATTGAACCTTTTGACATTTATGCTCATTATTGTTGCAATTGGATGTGTCTTCTTTGGTTGATTTGAACAGCATCTTGCTAAAAAATTAGAATAATAAAATAGATTGATTTTAAAAATGATTAAAATCGCTTAAAATAATTAATTACAAAGATATTTCACTGAAATGCACTTCTTGAATGAAGAGCTAAGCGTGTCCAAGTAGGTTGATGTTGAATGAAGAAAGGTAGACTACTTCATCCCTCGAGAACAGAATATTCTCTCATGATTTATGATTCTCTCTAATCCAAATAAAAAATGTCAATTTCTACCCACCACATCTTATAACATCTTATACAACTTTTTCTAATTATATTTCAAGCATATCCATTATGATATATATAACAATTTTATATGATATATATAACATTATTAAATTTGATTATTTTAAATTTTTTTTTTTTAAGGTAAAGTTTTATTTTAATTTATAAATAAAATTATAATTTTTAATAAAAACATACTTTAGTTTATCCCCTTTTAGTTTACTTCATCAAAAAAGGCAATTAATTTCCTTGAGGTTCATTTATTTTAACTTTTCTATATTGAATATTTAAAATAATAATAATAACTCCAAATGATATAAGTTAAAACATTTATGCATCATGAAGTGGAAAATCATTATCTAATAACAATATTTCGGTTACACAATTTAGAAGTTAAGAGTATCTCCATTTTTAATAAATATATTAGTGAATGTTGTTTTGATTTTGGAAACATGTGTAGTTTAAATTTCTTGGAAGTTTATTATATAGGTTTTTTTTGTAGGTTTTTATATATTTATTTCTCAAATTAAAAATAATGACAACTACAATATAGGGTTATTTTGTTGAAATTTGTGTTTTTCATTAATCATATTTTTAAAAATGTTTGTGACATAACACACAATGTAAACTGGGTGTCTTACTTTGTGTCATTTTAATATTATTAATGTATTTTTTTTCTTATAATAGTTTTTTTTACCTTAGTAGCCACATAGTTTTGAACTAGTGATGTAACATAAGGAGTGCCTTCACAGTACACCCATTTATCGTCTATTCTACACTTTATGAGCTTTTTTCTTATAATAATTATCTTATCAATGATATAGGGAAATTATTTGTGTATGTTTATAACATTTTGTTAGTTTCATGTGTATGCTTGTGTTATGATGTGGTTATGCTTATAGGGTTCCAACAAAGGCATTTTCAACATCTAGATAGAGTTATATGTGTGGTGTATCCAATTAATATTTATTAATATTATTTAATTATCAAATTAAATTCATAATAGTATTATTATTATTATTATTAATTAATTAAGTATAAAAATATTTGTTTAATCTAAGGGGTAATGTTTTTTGTTATTGGTTAGTTTTATGTCCACAGTGAGTGAATCCATGGAGATGGGTAACACTTTTCAATAAAATGTGGTGATGAAAATTTGGTATTTTGTATATTCTTTAGATTGAAGTTGTGAAAACTGATATAAGCCTTGTGAATTTTGGTTTGTGGTAAAAAGGAAACTTGTAGGGAATTGTGTTGTTCTTATAATGGCTTTTTTTTCAAAAAATATAGGTGTCATTTAATGTGCCAAATTTGAATTTAATTAAATGCATATCCTTGCAAATTTGCAAAAATGTTAACAAGTTAATTTTGTTACCATCAAATAATTCAATGTTCAATACCTAATTTAAAAAAAAAATCTACATAGAAAGTAGTAGATCCCACATTTTTTTAAATAATATTTTTTATTATTTTGAAGTTGAACCATTAATATTTAAATCACGTTTTATACACCTTTGTGTTCTCATCAACCATTTTTCAACTATTTACATATTAAATTGAAAAACCAAAAATACCCTTTTGAAGAGGAAATATCCATAAGGATCCCACATGTATTTTTTAAAATATTTTTTTGGTTGTGTATTTTTTATGCTATTGATTTTTCTCTAACCACCTTTTAAATCATGAGAATGTTTTTTAGTATAAGTTTTAAAAGAAATTAAATAAAAAATATAATGTGAAATCAAAAGTTTGAAAATGATCATGTCATTTGATAGAGAACCCATACCTTAACTTTGCCACCTGAGATGAAACATATGAAGGAGTTTCACCCTCTACAGGTTGCAGCTACATAAAATCCTACAACAAGAGGGTTGGAATTTTGCAAATTAAGTGCTTGATCGATCTCTTAAAAAAGATTAATCAAGCATTTTGCATGAATTTTGAATCAACTCGATTGAGGGTTCTATCATTTAATAGATTTCTCGATCAAGCTAGGAGCTCGATCGAGAGTTTTAATTGATAGAGCTAATAAAATCAATCAAGCTCATGTAAACACACCACAGCCCTTTTTTTGATGTGTTAAGGAGCTCGATTGAGCTCTTTCAAACACATTGAAAAATAAATAAATTTTGTTAAAGAACAGTGGGAAGAGGAGCTTGATCAAGCTATGGTGCTTGATTGAGCTCTTTCAAAACCTGAGAACAATTTTAGATATTATAAAAACCTAACCACTTTTTGATAAAATAATATAAAAGAGAAGTGAACCAATCAACAATCAACAATCATCATTGAAAATAAGTCTCTTGAAAGAATAAATTAATCAATGATCAAGATGGGAAATATTAAAATGCATAATAGGAAATATGATTGCTAATGGGTTTACAAAAATGAAGTATGAGAGAAGTCTAGATAAAGAATGAGGAAAACATGAGCAAAATTGAGAGAATAGCAAGAAGAAGTTGTAGTTTAACCCATTTCCCAACCTTCAATGCATCTAACATGAGAGTCTTTAGGGCATCTAGTTCAAGAAAATATCGATGATTCTTCAGGATTTTATTTAACCATTAAAATGGACATCGATTTTATAATTATATCTAGGTTTCTATTTAGCCATTAAAATGCACATCTATTTTATAATTCTTGATGTGGATTCCATTAAAATTTTACTTGAATCCATTGAACAATCCAATAAATCAAAGTGAAACCTTAATTAAAGAAACATAACTAACCAACTTAATTCCTCTTTGTTGAGGTCAAAAAACAAATTATAGTATAACTTTATGATTGTTAGGATAGGTATCCAATTAATTCCCCTCAATCATTTCTCATTTGAAACATAGTTGTTTTACTAGGGAGCTTGAAATCCTTCTATACCAAGTGTGCAAAAACCAATATAAGAATGAGATGGTTCCTTGAAATGCTAAAGGCGAGGTACAGTGTTTCTTTAAGTTTTATTGATCCACCCACCTCTTGTTTTCTTTTCATCCATGAATGTTTGAGCTTGAATCTCTTATCTGCACTAGAGGAAGGTATCTTAGTGGCCAAAACCTAGGATCATCCCCAAGGTGACTTTCCTGGGTAGTGATTATATCGAAGGTAGATAGTTGTTGGCTGTTAGGACATGGCCTCATTTCTCTTCACTATAATTGACTCTATCATACCTTTTCTAGTCAGCTTCATGAGATTTCATCCTAAACCATTGGGACTTTTAGAAGGCTCAATTACACTACTAAAGGAAGATCATGTTAGGATATTTCAATACTCCATCCTTGTCCTACCTAGAATTATTTATTTTTCCTAGTTGTTGATGATGTCATTTTCCCCCTAGTGGTGTGCAGATGTCATCCAGGATCCATGTACCACCTTCTGAGCCCTGCATGCATCATTTTAGGACTACTTCAGTC
Organism: Larix kaempferi; assembly: GCA_027924585.1. NCBI lineage: Eukaryota > Viridiplantae > Streptophyta > Pinopsida > Pinales > Pinaceae > Larix > Larix kaempferi. The sequence goes on from BSBM01000887.1 coordinate 25,153,579, forward strand.
AGTTCCCTATTTTATAGGAATCTACTGAGTGTTCCGGTGCAGTCCCCCTGAGTTATCTGACTCTTATGGGGGGTTAGAGCTTCGGATGCCACTGACTGTGGCCTCATGCACCCTTTTCTGAATGGAATGCATGAAAGACTCACTATTGTGACCTCCTTAGTTAGTTAACTGATTGTGACTTTAGTTAACTGAGTTTAGGTTCAGTTCAGTTGACTTTGAGTCTTCCACAGCACTCCAGTGGTGATATTCCCTATGCTAGACCAACTGAGGTTTGAATTGTCCTACATGATTCGAATTCTGTCCATTGTATTATAATTGTTCATTATACTGATAATTTAGTAGTGGCATTATTCTGCTCCTATCTGAGTTCTGCTGCATATTATTCTTCTGCTCTTTTTTACTGCAGTTTTCACTCTTATTCTATTTTTCTACTCATTCTTTCTTTGTGAGGTATCCTCAACTCTTTAGATTTGTTGTGACATAGAATTTCACATGGTATTAGATCCTGTTGAGTGAATAGGTTGAGCAGTTACTTTCAGTAGTGCACCAGAAGCCTCTAGATTTCCACAACAAATCATGGTGCCATTGCATTGAATTCATTGGAGAAATCCAATGAGGTCTATCCAGGTGCGAAGGATCTGGATAAAAGTGCCTACTATCCTAAAGTAGTGCTCAGTAGTAGTCTACCTCCATTATTGATAGTTTTTTGAAAGTTATTCGAATTTTTTAAGTGCAACAGTAGTTTTTTGCAGTTGCAGCAGTAGCGGTAGTAGATATTTTCCATTGTTTTTGCAGGAATTATACAAAAAATTCTATGTATCTGAAAGGAATTCCTCCTCTCTCTCCATTCAACTATGATGAGTGGAAATTGTAGATGATAGCATATCTGAAGAGACAAGGTCTTTTTGATAAGTATATTGGTGATATGAGATATTTTTCTTCCTATGAAGAAGTGAATGATTGGCTAAATGAATGTGACAGATACTTTGGAGCAATGTGTATTGCTATGTCTCCTAGTATGCACGACCTCATGGAAACTGTTGAATATCCAAGTGAGCTGTGGGCCCAACTGAACAAAACATTTGGAAAGAAGAATGAAGGGATTGGTGCAAATTATTTGGAGAACAAGCCCAGTGATACCTCCTTAAGTGTTCTCTCTAATTATGTCTCAGCCTCAATCATATCTCATGATGAATTTGTTCAAGATGAAGAAAAATATGCAGATTCAACACTCATGTTCTCAATGTCTTCTATTTCGAATTCTGAGCAAGATAAGCTGGTTCATACTCTAGAATCTGAAGAGGTTCTTAAATCCTCTCTTTCACATGAGTCTGTTGGTGTGCAGAATGATGATATATTGAATGTTTTGGAGGTTAAATCAGAGTTTGGAGGTGATACATTCGCCCTCCTTGATCACATGCTTCCTATGAACTTCTATTTGATCATTGGAACATGCTCTCAGAGTTTCTCTAAAGATGGAGAACATTATCTGTGAGGAACCTGCAACAATTAATTGATGAAATGAACGATATATCAGAACACAAAATATTTTTATTGATCGTAGGCCACTTTCGAGGGGGAAACCTCCTTTGAGCAAGCTTAATAAAAATAACTCGTGGATTCCTTCATTGGCCTCAACACAAACTTATATACTAAGTCTATGCACCAATACTATGGATCAATACCATGGAACATATAATACTATGGGACGACTTACAAAGAATATGCATCAAACAACAATATACTAACAAAGTAAAGAGAAGGGTTGACACTTGTTCCTAACATCCCTTCCCCTTTAGAAAAATCTTTGTCCTCAAATCTTTAGATGTGGAAATTGTTGCTGAATCTGAAGGAGTGGTTTCGAGGTAGCATCCTCTGGTTGCATTCTATGCCACTGAATTAATACCTCTGTGATAGATCAAGAGCGAAGCTGACGAGTGCACCTATTGAGGATGGCCTCCGAATCCAAAAGGATAGAGCCTTCATTATCCAGTTCTGGTAAAATAGTTTGTCATTTGATGTTGGTGCCAAGAAATTTCTTCAGACAAGAGACATGAAATACTGGATGAATGCGGGAAGAATGAGGAAGTTCCAATTTATAAGCAATGAACGCAATCTTTTGAAGAATCTTATATGGACCATAGAACTTTGGAGTGATCTTATGATGCCCTTTGAATTTAAGGGATGATTTCTTGTAAGGCTATAGATGAAGAAAAACCATATCACCTGCTTGAAAAGTGCGCTCAGAACGATGCTGATTGGCTTGTTGCTTCATTTGATTTCTTGCCATGTTAAGATTGTCCTACAAAATGTGAAGAATATGATCGCGGTTTCAAAGGACCGTGTCAATAGCCTGAACTAGTGAATTTCTATGGGTGTATGGAAGAATAATTAGCGGTGCCTGACCATATACTGCTTCATATGGAGTCATTTTAGAGGCAGTGTGGTAATAGGTATTGTACCACCATTCAATGAGAGAAATCCAATTTTCCCACTGATGTTATTGTTCGGAGGTGAAGCAATGGAGATAAGTTTCCAAGCATTTATTGATAATTCCAGTCTGACCATCTGTTTGTGGGTGATACCTGGAACTCATATTCAGTTTGGTGCCAGTGTGGCGAAATATTTATGTCCAAAAATGACTGGTGAAAGTTGCATCGCGATCCGAGACAATGGAAGAAGGGATTCCATGAAGTTGGAAGATCTGGTCTAGCAAAATTTATGTGACTGAGGAGGTTGTATAGGGATGGATGAGTGCACATAAATGACTATATTTGGAGAGGATATCAACCACAACAAAAATCATTGTCTTCCCTCCAGATTTAGGGATCCCTTCAATGAAATCCATAGAAATATCTGTCCAAATCCGTGTAGGGATGGGAAAGGGTTCGAACAATACCAGAAGGAGTGTCGTTTCACCCTTATTGCGCTGGCAGGTATCACATTCAACCACCATATGTTGAATGTGATAAGCATGGAGTTCATAGAAGACAACGTGTTGAATATATGTGCTCTGGGGAAGCATGGAGAAGCATGGAGTTCATAGAAGACATCCTGTTGAATATATGTGCTTTGGGGAAGCATGGAGAAGAATGGAGTTCATAGAAGACATCCTGTTGAATATATGTGCTTTGGGGAAGCACCATACGACCCTTGTATCTCTGGGAAGCACCAACCCAAGAGTAATGAGTACAATAGAAGGGTTGTTGGCCAAGCCTTGGATGATTTGAGATAATGAAGATTCATTAACATAGCCCTGTTGAATAGATTGCAACCAATTTGGAATAGACATAGAAATAGCTGAAAGAGAAACTTGGTCATCAAATGTGCGAGAAAGAGCATCCACCACAAGATTGTCCTTACCCGTCTTGTAAGTGATCTCATAGTCATAAACCATGAGTTTGCTAACCCATTTATGTTTTGTTGGGGAGCATACCCTTTGTTCCAGGAAATATTTTAGACTTTGGTGATCAGTATTGATGCATAAATGATTCCCTAATAGGTATGGTCGCCACTTTTGTACTGCATGAAAAATAACCATCATTTCCTTCTCATATGTAGAGGTAACTAAATTCTTACCAGAAAGGGATTTGCTGGTGAATGCAATGGGATGTTCATCTTGAAGGAGAACAACACCAAGTCCATTATCGCAAGTATCACTCTCAATAGTGAAGGGCTTGGAAAAATAAAACATAGCTAGAACAGGTGTAGTACACATAGCTTGTTTCAGTTTGTCAAATGCACACTCAGTAGCATGTGTCCATGTAAAATAATCCTTTTTCAATAGAGTGGTTAATGGATCTGCAATCTTCCCATAATCCTTAACAAATTTGCGGTAATATCCAGTCAATCCCAAAAAACCACGAAGGCTCTTGAGTGTCTGAGGATGCGGCCATTTTTTCATGGCATCTATTTTGGCAGCATCCACGCGAACCCCTTGTTGAAATAATGTGCCCGAGATACTCTTCTTCCTCTTGTCCAAAAACACATTTAGACAGTTTGGTGTGGAGACGATGATCAGAGAAGAGTTGCATTACAAGATCCAGATACTGGAGATGCTTAGCCCATGTTTTACTATAGATGAGGATATCATCAAAGAATACTAGAATGAATTTCCGCAAGTAGGGCCGAAATATTTTATTCATCAATGCCTGGAATGTGGAAGGAGCATTAGTGAGGCCAAAGGGCATGACCAAAAAGTCATAGTGGCCATCATGTGTGCGGAAAGCTGTTTTAGGGATATCATCCTCATGAACCCTAATTTGATGATACCCAAAACGAAGATCCAACTTAGAGAAAAATTGACCATGAAGCTCATAAAGAAGCTCATCAACAACAGGAATTGGAAACTTATCCTTGATTGTGAGGTGATTAAGTGCTTAGAATTCAATGCAGAGGCACCATGACCCATATTTGTTTCGGACAAGAAGAAATGGTGAAGTAAAGGAACTAGTATTAGGGAGAATAATACGTTGCTTCAGTAAGTCCCGAACGAGCATTTCAATCTCTGGTTTTTGGTGAAATGGGTAGCGATAGGGCCTGATGTTGGGAGGAACACTTCCAGGAAGGATCTAAATACGATGGTCCTCTGGTCTTGAAGGTGGCAATCCCATTGGTTCAGCAAAGACACTTGTATATCTATCCATAATTTGTTGTAGATCCAAAGGAGTACTGTAGACCGCTGATGGTTGCATCTGAATGGAATGGATCTATGGGAAAGGGTTCGAACAATAGCAGAAGGAGTGTCATTTCACCCTTATTGCGCTGGCAGGTATCACATTCAACCACCATCTGTTGAATGTGATAAGCATGGAGTTCATAGAAGACAACATGTTGAATATATGTGCTCTGGGGAAGCATGGAGTTCATAGAAGACACCCTGTTGAATATATGTGCTCTAGGGAAGCACCATATGGCCCTTGTATCTCAGGGAAGCACCAACCTAAGAGTAATGAGTACAATACAAGGGTTGTTTGCCAAGTGTTGGATGATTTGAGATAATGAAGATTCATTAGCATAGCCCTGTTGAAAGATTGCAACCAATTTGGAACAGGCATAGAAATAACTGAAAGAGAAACTTGGTCATCAAATGTGCGAGAAAGAGCATCCGCCACAAGATTGTCCTTACCCTTCTTGTAAGTGATCTCATAGTCATAAACCATGAGTTTGCTAACCCATTTATGTTTTGTTGGGGAGGATACCCATTGTTCCAGGAAATATTTTAGACTCTGGTGATCAGTCTTGATGCATAAATGATTCCCTAATAGGTATGGTCGCCACTTCTGTACTGCATGAAAAATAACCATCATTTCCTTCTCATATGTAGAGGCAGCTAAATTCTTACCGGAAAGGGATTTGCTAGTGAATGTAATGGGATGTTCATCTTGAAGGGGAACAACACCAAGTCCATTTCCGCAAGTATCACTCTCAATAGTGAAGGGCTTGGAAAAATCAGACATAGCTAGAATAGGTGTAGTACACATAGCTTGTTTCAGTTTGTTAAATGCACACTCAGTAGTATGTTTCCATGTAAAATAATCCTTTTTCAATAGAGCGGTTAATGGATCTACAATCTTCCCATAATCCTTAACAAACTTGCGGTAATATCCAGTCAATCCCAAAAAACCACGAAGGCTCTTGAGTGTTTGAGGATGCAGCCATTTTTTCATGGCATCTATTTTGGCAGGATCCACGTGAACCCCTTGTTGAAATAATGTGGCCGAGATACTCTACTTCCTCTTGTCCAAAAACACATTTAGAGAGTTTGGCGTGGAGACGATGATCAGAGAAGAGTTGCATTACAAGATCCAGATACTGGAGATGCTCAGCCCATGTTTTACTATAGATGAGGATATCATCAAAGAAGACTAGAATGAATTTCCGCAAGTAGGGTCGGAATATTTTATTCATCAATGCCTGGAATGTGGAAGGAGCATTAGTGAGGCCAAAGGGCATGACCAAAAACTCATAGTGGCCATCATGTGTGCGGAAAGCTGTTTTAGGGATATCATCCTCATGAACCCTAATTTGATTATACCTAGAACGAAGATCCAACTTAGAGAAAAATTGACCATGAAGCTCATCAAGAAGCTCATCAACAACAGGAATTGGAAACTTATCCTTGATTGTGAGGTGATTAAGTGCTCTAAATTCAATGCAGAGGCACCATGACCCATATTTGTTTTGGACAAGAAGAAATGGTGAAGTAAAGGAACTAGTACTAGGGAGAATAATACCTTGCTTCAGTAAGTCCCGAACGAGCATTTCAATCTCTGGTTTTTGGTGAAATGGGTAGCGATAGGGCCTGATGTTGGGAGGAACACTTCCAGGAAGGATCTAAATACGATGGTCCTCTGGTCTTGAAGGTGGCAATCCCACTAGTTCAGCAAAGACACTTGTATATCTATCCATAATTTGTTGTAGATCCAAAGGAGTACTGTAGACCGCTGATGGTTGCATCTGAATGGAATGGATCTAAGCGATGACACCATGTGAATTCTTCTTAAAGATATTTTCCATGCGATGTGAACTAATGATGCTAAGAGACCTTGGTTGTAAGCCTACCAATGTGTGTTTTTTCCCATTGATTGAAAACTGCATCCTGTTAAGATTCAATATGCTAAGATAGATAACATCAGTATTCAATTCAATTTAACAACGATAGCATATACATGATTAATGAAAGAATAACAAGCACAACATAAACACAAGAGACACAATTTTATCCTGGGAAACCCTCTATGGGAAGAAAACCCAACAAAACTTCCTCAATATAGATGATCAAAAGTAAAAAGACAAAACCTCAAACAAGTGCTCCTTCTCCTTGCATATCTCTCTCTCTCTCTCCATTGCAAATTACATAAGTTAGTGTGTGTGTCCAAATGAGGAGCACATCACTCCTATTTATACTTTATCTTCCACTTGACTTTTTCCCTAACTACATCGGCCCCAACAAATTAACCACTCAACTTAATGCTAACTGGGCCGACTCCTCTAGGGGAATTAAACACCCCATTACAATTGAATCAAAGGGGATCTATTGCCCCGACTTACAAGGGAGGATTTACCTCAATGACTTTACATAATCAAATACAATAATGACATCTCGAAGGAGGAATACAAAATCTCTGAATAAATTACAACAATAAAATACAATAGAATATTCTTCGAAGTTACAATATTTCAACACTCCCCCTTAACGAGAAGGGTATTCTACTGAAAAAAACAACATCAACTATAGGAGCAAGGAGAGAGAGCATCATCAACAACATCAAGGTGATACATCTATAAATCATTGGATTTTCTTCAACAACATCAGCAACTGGAACATCTTCAATATCTTCAACATCTTTAGTACTGGAGCATCATCTTCTATAGCATTGAGTCTTCATCTTTTGCAGCACTCGATCGCTTGATCCTCTACAACAACACTTGATCTATCGATCAAAAACATCATCTTGATGTTTCGATCAACAAAATCATCATCTTGATCTTTCGATCTGCAGCAACACAACCTGTAACACACATGATCCAATTACGGGATGATCAATCCCTTTCACTTTCGGACATAATTCCAAGGATGATGCAATCATGATCCAATTACAGGATGATCAGTCCTTCTCACTTTAGGACATAATTCTAGGGATGATACAATCCCACCACATTCTCGAGGACAGAAGTCACCAGATACATTCTGGATTGAAGTCCAAGGATGACACAATCCAACCACATTCTTGAGGATAGAAGTCACCGAATCCATTCTAGACTAAAGTCCAAGGATGATACAATCCAACCACATTCTCGAGGACAAAAGTCACCAGATCCGTTCTGGACTGAATTCCAAGGATGATACAATCCAACCACAGTGTCAGTCCTTTTTCATACTATATGTGACCTAGATCAAATCTAGGATTTTCCACCACAGTGCCAGTCCTTTTTCATACTGGATGTGACCTAGATCAAATCTAGGATTTTCCACCACAGTGCTAGTCCTTTTTCATACTGGATGTGACCTAGATCAAATCTAGGATTTTCCACCACAATGCCCTTCCTTTTTCATACTGGATGTGACCTAGATCAAATCTAGGATTTTCCACCACAGTTCCAGTCCTTTTTCACATTGGATGTGACCTAGATCAAATCTAGGATTTTCCACCACAATGCCAGTCCTTTTTCATATTGGATGTGACCTAGATCAAATCTAGGATTTTCCACCACAGTTGTTACCAAACAATCTACCGAAAGTAGACTTAAGGCATGATCTCCCTAAACTCAACATAAGTCTAGAACAAGTGAGACAGAATATGAAACTTCTTTCCTAGATCTAGTTAAAGATCGAGTGATTAGATGTCTTACCTCTAGCTTGTAGATATTTCTCCTTGATGTTGTTCCAAGATCCACGGTCGTTAGATCTCAACTGCAAGACCTTTCAAGACATACAAAATAATACAAGCAAGTAAAATGCATCTAAACAGTAACAGATCTAAGTAAATGGTTAAGCAAGTAAACTGCACAAAACATCATTAACACAACAATATTTGGTGGAAAGAGTTTATATTACTATATTAAAAGAGGGAAGTACAAAAGAGTGATGATTACAACCAAAGCTTAACGTCGCAATCCTCCTCCAACAAGCCAATGCCAAAGCCTCCAAAGGAAGTATAGGTCTCCCAAGAGATGAGTAGAGATCTCCTAAGCTAATTTCACCAGCATGCAAGTGCTATAGACTTCCTCCCCTTAGAATGGGAATGAGATTAATATATATAGGACTAAGAGGATAGGGTAGTTTGAGATATAGTGGGAGAGTACTAAGGGATCCTCCCAAAGGTCTGGGTAACCGAATGCCAACCCCCCCTATAGGTTAGGGATAGAGATCCACATCACACACCTTCGAGAATGGGCTCGAAGATGCCCTTTTATCCATTTAACTGACATCGTCGCAGGCTTCATGAGGGTGACCTATGACGTCGTAGGTTGCACAAAGGTGACCTGCGACGACCTCAATAAACCCGATAGAAATAGGTTAATATCTCTTTCAAGTTGACAACTTAGTCAAAGGAAATTCAGGGATGTTTACACTGAGTATTATGATGGGAATATTTAGGTGTAACAACAGTGCCAGTCCTTTTTCATACTGTATGTGACCTAGATCAAATCTAGGATTTTCCAGCACAGTTCCAGTCCTTTTTCATATTGGATGTGACCTAGATCAAATCTAGGATTTTCCACAGAGATGGTCCTCTTTCATACTTGATGCAACTATCCTCATCCAAAAAATGAGTAAGTCATTCGGTGGGTCCATCCTAGGAGTGTCCATTACGTTGCACACCACAACCACCTACGTTACCTCACCGCTCATTCAGATCCTCTCGTAGCCTAGCAGACTCAATTACGTCACATGAACCGTGACTACCTGCTACCTTAATCGAGCTCATAGCTCCCCGTTGATCTGAACCACTCCAAGCTTGTCCCTGAAGTATTCAAAATTCCCTCTCGACAGAGGCTTGGTCAACACATCAGCAACTTGCTCATCAGTTATCACATACCGGAGATTTATATCTCCCTTATGTACCATATCTCGTATATACAAATATCGGATTTCTATGTGCTTTGACTTGTGATGGAACATTGGGTTCTCTGTCATATTTATGCAACTATGGTTGTCACATAGAATCACTGTGGTATCCAACTCTAGGTCAAATAGACCTGACATCAACTTTCAGAGCCATATGGCTTCACAACTTAGAAGAACAAGCTTCTATATACTTTGATTCAGCTTGTGCTGAGAGAAAAACTGGATTGCTTCCTGCTAAACCATGAGATCATGGCAGATCCCAGACAATAACACCCACTTGAGGTGCTTTTCTTGTTTGAGACATTTCGGCCCAATCTGCATCTATATAACCATACAATCTATAGTCATGATCTCCAACATAGTATAGACCAAATTCTATCGTACCTTTCAGGTACCTCATCACATGCTTTGCAGATACTAGGTGAACATGTCTAGGCTCAACCTGGTTTTCATCAAATACATCATCTGTCTGTAAACTATAGAAACCACTGTCTATCATCCCAGATCTCTACTTCACATTTTCCTTGGCTAAGGAAAAATCTCAGCCACATATCTAATCAAAAGAATCATGCTAAGATTCTTTAACTCCGAGATTTACTCCCTTTGAAGTGGAGTCTTCTACATCTGAGTATTTTCCTCCCTCTATGACTAAACATCATGCACACTCTACATTGAGTGATCTTCTGCATATATATCCGTGCCATCTCCCATTAGATGGGTCTACTGATATGAGCCTCAAGATCACTCAAACTCTATGGTGAGTTCCTTCTTGCATCTATCGGAGAGAAGCATGTCATCTGTATATAGTAACCATCTTCAGCCTTGTAGCAAAGGTTGAAATCCGCATCACCTGTGGTGATCATAAAGCTCATCAAATGACTATCGATCCTGGGTACCTGTTGAACCCGTATAAAGCCTTGTTCAATCATGCGATTCTCTATCGAATCTTGGGAGTTTTCTCGATATGCACTTCTTCTTCAATTACACCATTCAAGAGAACGGTCTTGTCATCCATGGGTGTAATTTATCTCTGGAAGTGTGTCTAGCCACTCGAGCAAACATCTTGTCATGATCCTCTCCCTCTTTCTAAGAGAATCCTCTATCCACGAGCCTTCCTTTGTACTTCTATAGTATGTTTGATTTGTAAGTCTTCTTGTTGAACAATCATCACTTGTTCTTTGGAACAAGTGTTCATCATCCTTCTTTTGTAGATCATAGCACACGATCTTTCCTACAAATCAAATCCGATTACATGATTAGTAACAATTAATAATCATCAAGTCATGTTGACATTTCAATGATAACTTATTATGCATACTCATATGATTCACATAGTTATGCAACTATCTTGACTGATACTTTGGTACAACAATTTTCCATATCCTGTATGCATACAATGGCTATCTAGATGCCTTCCATCTCTACCCGAACATACTATCAAGAGCATGCACAACTCCCAGCATGTTAGCAAAGAGGTTTAATTCTAGACAAGCAACAATGGAATGTTTGTCCAACTTACCCATCATATGCATATTAGTAGTATATTGTTCAATGCTATATGAATGCTTACACTATGCATGATATATTTCCTGATTCTAGGAATACAAATATGCTTACAACTATTACGAGCAATATCATTAACTATTCAAAGATTCAAGAAGTAATTCAAATAACAACTCAAATACTTATCTTTTATGTTTGTGTGATTGCCTCCCTATTGATCTCTATTTTCCCTTTATGATAGCATCATGATTATATGTCATTGAACTTCTATCCATCCTGCACCACTATGCATGCTTAAGTGTGCACTAGTTTCATCATTGTGTCATCCTCGATATCTCATACATAATCACACATTCATTAGTATAATATCAATAATATTAAAAACATTATATCCCTAAATAATCTTAAACACGTACGGTCATAATCATTAATCAAACTAAGAAACACAATATGCATAAATCCTTGATCAACTAAACTCTATTTTCAGGAATAATCATTATCAACCATATGAAAGTATACTTATATAAGATCCTAACACAAAGTAGGATTCTAACTCAATATAGGAAAACATACCTGGATTAGCATGCTTGCTAGTTATGTCTAACATACCCAAACAATATCTTTTTTTGTTGTTGTTCTCCTCAATGATTTAGAGATCTTGTGCTACTAACCTACATATCTCATAAGTTAAGCATAGTAGAACCAAATCATACATACCTTGTAAGTAGAGCTTCTATGTGATCAAAGAATATGGATGAGTCTTTGTCTTCATGTAATCATGGTCATATATTCTTGATCTAGAACTTGATTTGTCTTTCTTCATGTACCTGTTGTTGCAGCAACACCCCTCCCCAAAATTTTTGTACATGTTGGGGCCCCTCCTGTATATTTTGTAGAAAGTTTGCTTGAGAAGCCAGCCGTCAGCTCTGTTGTCAACATAAAATCTTTTTTCCCCGCTGAACATCTTGCCATCAATCCTTCCATGTTCTCCCCAAAGAGCCAAAAGATAACTCAGACTTTTCCCCAACGTTTTGGGATAATTCGGACTATCTCCCGGACTTCAAAGACAAACGTCCAACCTTTCCGAAAGAAGGACTGAGATTTCCTTTGTCAAAATCTGCCGAAGCCATTGAAAATTTGTTCCCGAAACGGCGGAAGCTTTCGTTGAAGCCTTCCGCGACCACGGACAGGTTCCGGTTTTGTCTCCGAAATTGCGGGATTCATTCACCTTAAATCTCCCGAAAAGGACTTAGATTTTCTTCCGATTAGAAAAAACTGCGGGAACAAAGGGACTTAGAGAACTTTTAGTTTCAACCGCCCGAAACGGCGGGGGAATTCAGTGAACCCTTCCGAAACAGCGGAAGCCGCCGTGATATCTCCCCGAAAAGAGACTCAGATTATGGCTATAAGTTGCGGAAACCACTGGTATAACCTCGCCGAAACGGCGGAGCGATTGAAGGCTGTCTCCCGAAACGGCGGAAGCCATTCGGATAAGTTGCGCGGAAGAGTATAAGTTTTCCTTCCGAAACTATGAAAAGGACTTAGAATGTTTCAAGAAACTGTCGCGGAAGCCTGCGGCCTTTGCTCCCGAAACGGCGGGGGAATTCAATAAAACCACCCGAAACGGCGGAAGCCATCCTCATAGACCGCACGCCTAAGCCTTCCGACGTAAAAAGACTTGGATTTTTTTTCAATCATTGCTTCTACGGAACGGTTCAAGTTCCGAAACAATAAAACCTCCCGAGACGGCGGAGCCCTTCACTCAAGCCTTCCGCAACCGCGGAAAGGTTCCGGCTTTGCTCCCGAAACGGCGAGGACAGTTCGTGAAAACGTCCCGAAACGGCGGAAGCCATTCGGATAAGTCCCGCGGAGGAATTCACGATTTCCTTCCGAAGATATGAGAAAACTTAGAATTTTTCGGAGAACTTCGGCGAAAGCCTTCAGCCTTTTGCTCCCGAAACCGCGGGAGCCTTCGGGCTACCCTCCCGAAACGGCGGAACCAAACCACTTAAACTGCTCAAAAAAAGGACTTCGAAACGATCCCGGGAAACTGCGCGGAAGAGTATAAGTTTTCCTTCCGAAACGGCGGAAGCCATTCACAAAAGCCTTCCGAAACTAGCGGGAGCCTTCGCCAACCTTCCCGAAAATCAACGAGACTTTGAAATTTTGGTTCGCGGAAGCTTTCGCAAACGCCTTCCGAAAAACACCGGGACCATTCACTACATCGTTCCGAAAGGGCGGAAGCCTTGGCGTTACCCGTCCGCTACGCGGCGGCCTTTCGCGGAAGGCTTCGAGTTTCCTTTCTGCAATAAGCCCCGAAACGGCTGAAGCTTTCGTTGAACCCTTCTGCAACGGCGGATACGATTCACAAACTGGCCCCGCGAATGACGGTCGCACGGAAACCGAGATCGTTTGACATGACCGCTACGCGCGGCGAATTTAAACCTCGTTTTAACCGCGCCACCTACCAAATTGAATGCTCACACGTGCCCATTCTTTATAAAATACGGTAGGGGCTCGACCCAATACACCATTGTTTTTTGAATCGGCCAACGACGTGCGATACCGTGCAAATCGCTCCAGCTCACCTCGCTCATCCGTGCTCGCGGCCACCTCGCTCAAGCAATCCCCACGGTGCCAGGTAGGATTCTAACCTGGAATTTCGCCATTGGGTTATCGTTTGTGGGAAAACAACGGGTTCTAGTGAGATTTTGACGGGCAAAACACCCGTAAAGGGCTATGTTTTACTCGTCAGATACAGTTGAGTGTTTTAGCCGTCATACAAAACGTCATAGGCATCGATTTAAACATTGGCATTTCCTATTTTATTAAGTAAAGGCGGTTGGTGCAGGCCGTTAACCTTGTCCGTTTTACCCCCCGGGCCGCGCACCTCTTTTTGGAGAATTTGTCGAAACCCCATGGGCTTTCCATGTCCCCGGCCGTAAACTACGGACTTAAAACCCTGGGCCCTTCCATAAGCCTCAACCCCTACACGCGAGCCGAAACCCATGAACGTTCAAGCCACGTGGGCCAAAACCTGAAGCCATGGCCGCCCTAGCACTCCCCGTCAGCATATCCCCGGCGCCGTCACCTTCGCTCGGACCAGAGTATCCCATAGAACACCTCGGCGGGTGGCCGCGCGTGACGATAGCATTCAAAGCCCTCACCGAGTCAACCCGCGTCTCCCCTCCATCAACCTCTCCAACCGCAGCTATAACGAAAGACATCTCCTTCCGCAAGGCGGAACCGGAAGCCAATTGCTTCCGCAAATCGCCTATCGGTCCGAAAACCAATAGCTTCCGCAACATAGCTTATCCCAGACTCGTCTTTTAAGAGCTTCAAATGTTTCAATTTGTGTCTTATGTTGAAATAATGTTTTGCTTCCTAAATATTTGCTTCATTGACTTATCTCATTGATATTAAAACGATGTTGCTCTCTGCTAAAACTTTACAGCCTGTTGCTCAAATAATGACTTTGATATGGATGTTATCAGGGATAAATCAGGATGCCGAAAACCGGTAAGAAGAAGGCGAAGATGACAGAAAAGAAGCCTGCCCCTCCCAAGATTGAAACCTCGCTCCAGGACACTAGGTGCACTACTGGTGTCCCTCCAGAAATCAGATGGGGAGACATCTATAGAATGATCCGGGACCAAGAAATCCCAGATATGCTGCTAGAGGAAGCACCAATCTATCTTAACATCAGAGCCTCAGGCATAACTAGAGCTGCTACCCGCCCTGAGCTGTTCCCCTGTGCTGAAGTGATCGAGTGGATACTCCAACATGTAGATGCTGAAGGGAGAGTGATAAATGATAGCGGGAAAATGGCTATCGCCTCGTTTCAACCCGCGTATATTGCGGCAGCCTACAGATTTCCCCGTGTCCAACAAGCTCTGACTGACGAATGGTTGGGCCAAATGGATAACGTCGAGATGGCCAAGAAGCTATTGAGGGGAGGGAAGCATTTGAGGAAGAAGGGAAATGATGAATATGACGTGCAGAACCTGAGGGCCCCTTTCAGATTGATCGCTTTAATGCTGTGAGGAATCTTCGGCATGCCCGATGGCACAGTATACAAGATTCAGTGGGTCCCTATCATTCACTATGTGGCATTTCAGGGGACGATGTTTGACTGGGCCACTATCTTGTCAGATAGTCTGGCCTCAATGATAAGTGCTGCTAAGCCCGGGCTGGCCTTGAAGAAGGCTGAATTCTTCATGTCCTCATACCTGATAGATTGTATCTTGGCCAAGATAGAGTTCCCCAAATTGGGGTGTGCATGGGATAGGGCCACCGCCCCGGTCTACGTCGCATTCAAGATGTTGTGGGCTCAGAACTACAAGCCCAGCTACAAACTCATCTGTGAGGGGTTCATCATGCCCCTATACGAGAAAATGTTCAAGGAAGAACCAAATTGCCTATCACAAAATGCTTTGGAAATCCTTGGGGATTATGGGGACTTTTACTTTTCAGAACAAGGTACCTACCTGAGAATGTTCGGAGGGACTAAGCCCCCATACATATTGCCGCAGTATGCCACAGACTATGTGGTGCTCAAGGAAGCAGTAAGACAACTCTTCTTGGATGGGGTTGGAGCATTCCTCCACAAGCTACACAAGGCTTCCTTTCCCCCCCTACCTTTCTGCATAGGTGCTTACAAGTTTTCAGGGGTGGCCTCTGCCGACGAATTCGTTCAAGAGTTGAAGGCCTTCCACTTCGGTGAGGTCATCTTCCACAGGAACGACAGAAAGGGTAAAGTGGCCGAGCATTGCAAGGGGAACTATGCTAACTTCGAATACTCCCACTACCCCGATGCCGAGGAGGAATCATTCAGAGGCATCAGCAACATGACTGAGCTACGGATCTGTCGCCAAAGTACTGGAGCGAGCTCTAGTTCAACCAAAGCCCAGAAGACCATCCAGCAAAAGGAGAAAGAAGCCAAAGATGCCCGAGCTCAGGAAGAGCTCAGATTGAGAGAAGAGGCAAGGTTACAAAAGGAAGCCGAGGAAGCAAGAAAGCAACAAGACGCTGAAAATGAAAGACTGCGGAAAGAGGCTGAAGAAGCCCAAAAGCAGAAAGAAGCAGAGACTGAGCAAGCTGAAGCAAGGAAGAAGGCGGAGGAATAATTGAAGGCAAGGGAATATACCGAGGCAGGTGGGTCCGGTGTACAAGACATGGAGATAGACACCTCTCAAGCAGGTGGCTCTGGTACCCAAAAGGAAGGAGCAGACCCCGCTCAGGAAGTCCGAACCCCACCTATGGAAGAAGACATAGACATCATAAACCGACCAATTGTCCCATACACTCCATCTGGGAAGCGTACGGTGTCCAAATGGAATGAGTTTGTCTATGACAAGAAAAGGAAAACAATGGTCCTCCAATCAGAAGAGAGGATTAAAAGTCCCTTCCATGATGACATAGTTACTCACCGAGAGGTCGCTGTCATGCAGAACACAGATGCAGATCCCATCGCCATGGCATCTGCAGTTATAGCAACAGCACAGGCATCATTTGCCAATGTAGGGTTATAGTCAAAGAAAATATATTGACAAAGAAGAGAGCACGCACCCTGCAACAAAATGTGGCTA
The DNA here is from genome assembly GCA_027924585.1 of Larix kaempferi. Lineage (NCBI taxonomy): Eukaryota > Viridiplantae > Streptophyta > Pinopsida > Pinales > Pinaceae > Larix > Larix kaempferi. The sequence continues at coordinate 25,170,244 of BSBM01000887.1, forward strand.
ATGAGCAAGCCCAAAGGGACCTGGCAGTAAACAAATATAATTGCTTGTACACTGAGCATAGGGAGCTGTCAAACAATTACAGTCACCTGGAGGAGGAAAAGGACCAGCTAGCACTCCAGATAATGATTGCAGAAGCGGAGAAGAATGGAGCAGAAGAAAAGGCTTCCCAGTTAGAAGCAGACAAGCAGACATTAGCTGAGCGTTTAGAGCAAGCGGAGAGCAGAACCTTGGACATGTCTCCCTTCCACGAGCTGTCATGCAATATCCTGCAGCAAGTGTATGGATCTCAAGAGCTAATCACTGACGAGGTATGCAAACTCAAGGCCATGATGGGTAGGATAAAAGAGGTCAATACGGAAGCCCACAGGCTCAAAGCTAAGAATACCCGTGTCAAGGCAAATGTCATAAGTCAGATGGCATGGAGGGAAGGGAAAGGAGGTTTCCCCCCGCATCTTCCTTTTAAGGCCGTGGAAGATTTTAATGAAGATATAGCCTTGTTGGAGTTTGGTAGGAACTGTGCCAATAAGCTAATGGCCAGTGTGCAGAGGACAACAGATAGAATCAAAAACCTATACCAAAAGCTCAAAGGAGTCCATGACAACTGCACATTGAGTTTCCCTCAGACCCTAGAAGACTTCCCGGAAAAGGATCAGCGGCTGTCTCAACTGAAAGAAGAGCTAGGCGTCCAGATGGAGTATGTGAAAAGCATTGATGTCCTGGCCATGGATGATCTCCAACATTACATCGGTTCATCAACACTTCACAATCATCTGCTGAAGGAAACATATCAGGTTGCTGAAGCAGAAGTACAAAGCATTAAAATAGAGCTCGGGAAGAATGTAACTTCTCAGAAAATCCTGTTTCCTGCTGCAACAAACATAATCATAAGGGACACAGGTGTGTGGCACAGCTACATAGAAGAGGAGGTCAGGAAAGCTGCAGCAACAGCAGGAGCAGCATCAGCAGGGGATTCGAGGGCCTCTTCCCAGGCAGCATCAGTGACCATCAACTTGGGCGACCCTGTGCCAGCAGAAGCTCGCGCACAGGAATGAAGAGGCTGAATTCAGTGAGCCACTCTCTGCAGCCAAACACGTGCCCAGCAGGGAAAGCTTTGATGTTAACAAATTTTATGTTACTTATATTTTGAATATGTAAGGCGTAAGCCATGGGACAGCTGTCCCTATTTTTTGTCAAAATATTTTTGTAAAGGAAGTGGCCATTTTTGGTGATCGATTATAGTAGAAATCCCTGTAAATGACAGGTGGAACGTGCTAGGTGTCAGCCCAAAGGGCAAAGTTGTAGCTATAAATAGCATCTAGGAAAGATTGGAAAGGACTTTTTGCAGGGAATGAAAATTTTGGCAAACGATATGAGCTATCTTGTATCGGGTCTGTAAATTGAATTTTCTAATAGAAGCCACGGGAGATGGACGTTTTGCATGGAATGTTGGATTGCTGTATATTGGACTATTCTAATGACTGCAGTTCTGTATTGTGAGATCATTCTTATCATCCGAACTACGTCTTTGTATTAATGATTTTTGCTCCTTGCTGTGCATACGAATTTTTTCCCATTTTTCATGAACAATGAATGCGTTTCATATTAAATCAGGAGCTACCTGCTGATGCTTTTATCACTGCTGTAGATTTCTCTTCTAGATCGAATGGCTAACTGTTCTTTCTTCAGGATAATTCGTATGGCTCATTGTTCATGCCTTTAAATTGCTCCTTGCAGGGATCTTTTAGTTTAATTCCAGTTTCGTTGCATCTAGATCTGTTTCTTTATTCTTGTTATGTAGATTAAATAATTTTGCTTTCTTCTGTTCATGAGCAATAGATGCGTTCTTTGAGTTTCATTTTAGATCTGTTTCCTTATCCTTTAGCTTTCCTCTGTTTTTTCTGAGCAATAGATGCGTTCCATTTTTAATGAGAAGCTATCTTCTCAAGATCTTCATCTTGCTGTAACTTTGACCGTGAGAAATAATAGCTATCTGTTCTTTGTTTACGATATCTGTTACAGCTGATTGCTCTCCCCTTAAGCGTGTTCCCCTGCAGGGATAGATAGACGCATTCCCATTTTTAGGCTTAGATCTGTTTTAATTGCATTTAGATTAAGCATAATTTAGGCACTTGCATCTCATATAAAAGTCGTAAAAAACACAAAAGAAAGGTGGATCGGGCCATAACCGGTAGAATCGGATTTAAAGTCCAAAACCACGGTTGCCGGAACCGCTAACCGGACGGATTCCCTACACCAAACGGGAGATAGTCTAATTGGGACCGTCTCTTGGGGAGAATCCCTTTCTGATTGATGCTACGATATCCGAGGCATCAACAGTTTTTGGCGCTAGAAGGAGGGCCTGAAGTGCATGGCTGATAGAGGAAAATCTTCCGCGGTCATAGATAACACTGAAAACCCGCTTAAAGAAAACTTTTCGAACAACCCAGATCTTGGATTAACAGACCAAGAACGCCTCATTTCTGACCCTGAGTCTCAGGAAGCTTTATACGCTGTTCCTTTTGCAGAAATAGAGGACTTGAGAAGACATACCAGATCCTACGTTAGACAGCTAGGTGGTTTAAACGCTGTCAACTTCCTCTCTAAGAAAACTACACCTAGAAAGGAGCCGCAATACACCCGTGATTCAATCCTCGTTCAGAGTTTTGAAGAACTGGTAAATCTAACATTGGAAGAAGTCTCCGGCACTCTTAACAAGACAGACCAAGAAAATCTCGAAGAAATTACCACTCCCAAAAGTACCTCGCAAGTTTCACCCTACAATTCTCCTCCGGGGTCTCCGCATCCAAACCCAAACATGGCTGTACCTGCTTGGAGAGCAAGGGGGGCGCTGAACCTGGCTGGACCATTCCATAATCTGCCTAAAAACCCAGAAAAGGTCTTGCCTAAGTATGATCCAGGGAAAGCCATCTCGGCAGAATATCACCTCAAGAGTTTTTACCTCGCCCTGAACCTTTTGAATGTACAACATGAAGACGTAGTCTGCAGGTTGTTTCCGTACACATTCGAGCCTAAAGTATCCTCATGGTACTTTAGCCTACAACCCAGCTCAATCTCTAGTTGGGATGAATTCGAAAAGTGCTTCCTTAAGAAATACGGAAACCAAAAGACTGTGGCCACGCTTATGAAAGAACTCTTATCCATGAGAATGGAGAAGAAGGAAAAGGTTCAAGACTTTAACCAGAGATTCACGACGCTGTTAAATAACTTTAGTGAGGCTAACAAACCCGCAGAGGAGTCTCTGATCGAATACTACACAACAGCTCTTGAAGGTCCAATCGCAATGTTTGTAAAACGATCCAAGAAAACTACTCTGATAGAGAACTTTGAGGAAGCTAGAAAGGTAGAGGAAGAGGCTGATAGCATTGCTAAACATGCCTTAGATATGGAACCAAAACCAGCAGCTAGCAAGAAACCTTTGCTCCTCACGAGAGGCAAAGAAGAGCCTTCTACGGACATGGAAAATGTAGTTAAAATGATGCAAAAATTATCTAACAAAATCGTAGATCTCGAGAAAGACAAGGCTGCTAGTACATCTAGGAAACCTTTCAAGCCATTCTACAAAAGAAGGGAAGATGGGGAACAGTCTCATCCACCAATGAACACTACCCCTGTTTTAAACTTGAATGAGATTGGGATGGAAAATTTCTGCACCTTTCACCAAGAACCACACTCGAAGAAGAGCTGCCCACAATGGATCAATTCCATGAGCTTGGTCATGAACCAAATGTTAGATTCTCAGATCCCAGACCAGGATATTCCTCCAGAGGAGTCAAGCCCTGAGTTAGAGGAACCAACCCCGGACACTACTATGGTGTTGTGGGATTGGGTACCTATGACTGAATTAGTAGAAGAAGATCACGTAGATAGCGATCCCTCTCCTATAAATGTTGCCACTCGCAGCAAGGGCCCGATTGTGGATCCTATACCAGTCAACGTTCCCCATAAGCCTAAAATTTCGAAAGACCCGCCTAGGAGGCATATACCAATCATCCCACCACAGCCTAAAGTAAACCAATCAGCGGCCAAACAGCCAAGTGCTGATAACACAGTTCAGCCACCTAAAGTCACAACAAGCAAAACAGACCAGCCAAGTCGAATTGGGAATGAATCTGATATAGGGTATGATATTATCAAAGATATCAAGAAGGTCAAAGCAAACATATCAATATTTGACATGTGTAGCTTGCCCCATCAACGAGACAAACTGCTGCATGTTTTACAACCAAAACCTAGCACTACATTAACAGATTCTCAAGACAATCCTGAAATTAACGAAGCTAGCATCGGGGGGAAATCCAAGTCCCAAACATTGCCATTTCTGTTGACATTCGAAATTTTTAATCACAATGTTCATAACTGTTTGGTAGACTCTGGAGCTTCTTCAAACGTTATGCCACTGTCAATTTGTAAGAAAATCAATGGGCAGCCCGTGCCATCCCCAACTCAAATTATCCAATTAGATAGGACTGCTGTTAAAGTAATTGGTGAGATGAAAGATGTTCTAATTAGACTGTCAGCTGATCCTAGAGTCTGCCAATTTATTGACATAATGGTGGTCGATATCCCTGAAGCTTATGGGCTGATTTTGAGTAGGGATTGGTCCACCAAGCTGAGTGGCTACTTTGCTACCGATTGGTCTCACCTATGGCTGCCATATCAGAACAGACAAAATCAGATTAAAGTTCTTAGGGAACCTCATATGAAACAAAATGTAACCCAGCTAGAAGAAAAGAATGAGGCTGTAACTTTCTCTTCCTCAGTTCTGGGAAATTACTTCTTAGAAATGGATCCGGGTAACTATCAATCTGAAACCTTTTGCCATGAATCAGACAAACAGTCCGATCTCCTTCATTTCTCTCGGACTGATGATGTTGATTGTAACATAGTCAATTTAGTTGCTAACATAGACCACAAAGAAACTAACCCAGCTAAACCTAAAGATATCTTTTGGACATTATACTTTGATGGCTCTAAAACTCTGGAAGGATCCGGAGCCGGTTGTGTTCTGTTAGATCCGAAAAGAAACAAGTATTTTTTGTCTTGTAGATTAGAATTCGATTGTACTAATAACACCGCTGAATATGAAGCTTTGGTACACGGTTTAAAGAAGGCCATTGGCTTAAATGTTAAGTACCTGAAGGTTTTTGGTGACTCGGAGATAGTTGTAAGACAGGTAAGGGACACCATCCATTGTCTCTCACCTCACTTGAAAGGTTATCAGGCTGAGGTATGGGATCTAATCATGCATTTTGACGCTTTCAATATAAAATCAATTCCTAGATTGCAAAATTCTGCTGCTGATTTATTAGCAACATCTGCTTCTAGATTGGTGCCGTCAAATAATAAATGCTCAATTGAATTGATTTTCAGGCCTTCCATTCCCGATAACATCACGAACTTCAGATTCTTCGATGATGATGAGCAAATTATCAGCTTCCTGACGAACGAAGACAGTTTTCAAGGAGCTGCAATAGATGAGGAAGAACATGATGCTGATTTGATAAAGAAAGATGACGAGAAAGGAAATTTCATGCCAAGAGGGGTCAGGTCCCTCGAAATGCTTTTCGATCTTCAAAATAAGTTCATAAGACCAGCTAACACCAAAACTAACAGCTCATCAATGCAACATGAGTTGGTTAATTTGGGTACCGAGGCAGAACCAAAATTTGTCAGCCTTGGCAAATGTTGTTCACCAGGAGAGAGAGACAGGTTCATCAAGTTGTTTAAACAGTACAAGGATGTTTTTGCATGGACCTATGAAGATCTGAAAACATATGACGTCCGCATCATTCAGCATGTTATACCAATGAAAGCGGGTGTCAAACCATTTCAGCAGCAGTTAAGGAGGATGCATCCTACTCTAGAACCGCTGATCCAAAAGGAATTAAAGAAGCTCCTGGACGCTAAGATAATCTTCAAAGTTCGGCATTCTGAGTGGGTTGCAAACTTGGTTCCCGTAAGGAAGAAGTCAGGAGAGATAAGGCTATGTGTAGATTTCAGAAATTTAAACAAAGCCTCAGATAAAGACAACTACCCCGTGCCTTCAATGGAGCAAATCCTACAAATGGTGTCTGGATCTGAATTGTTTTCTCTCCTCGATGGTTTCTCTGGCTATAATCAAGTGTTAGTAGCCGAAGAAGATCGTCTCAAGACTACCTTCAGGACTAAGTGGGGAAATTTCGCTTACAGGAGAATGCCATTTGGTCTGATAAATGCTGGAGCTACATTCCAAAGGGCGATGGATATTGCCTTCCGAGGATTGGGTGGGCAATGCGTTGTTGTCTACTTGGATGATGTGACAGTCTTTTCGAAGAAAAGGGAAGATCATGTTGGTCATTTGAGGCACATCTTTGATCGTTGCCGGAAGTATGGTATCTCTTTGAATCCCAAGAAGAGCGTGTTTGCTGTACCCGAAGGTAAGCTCTTGGGTCATATCATCTCCAAAGGGGGAGTGTCTATCGACCAGGAAAGAGTCCAAGCTATTAATAAGATTTCGATGCCTCACAACAAAAAATCCATGCAGTCTTTTATGGGCACCATCAATTTTGTCCGCAGATTTGTTCCGAATTTTGCACAAATCGTTAAGCCATTGCAACAGATGGTCAAACAAAGCACACAATTCAAGTGGATAGATTTGGAGAAGGACGCATTTAGAGATATCAAGGCAGCTGTAGCTAAAGCTCCTTCCTTAAGAAGTCCAGATTTTGATAAAGATTTCATCCTGTATACCTTCGCTTCGGATGACTCTCTCGCAGCTGTACTCACGCAAAAGGTGGAGTTGGGGGAAGAATACCCAATTTCGTTTATGAGCACTGGTCTGCAGGGGGCCGAGCTGAACTATCCCGTGGTGGACAAGCATGCCTACGCGGTCTTCAAAGCAGTCAAGCAGTTTAGGCCATACATTTTGAAGAACAGAACTAAAGTCATAGTTCCCCATCCAGCTGTCAGATCCCTTTTCGTTCAAAAGGAATTGGGAGAGAGGAGAGGGAACTGGGTCACAGCTCTGCAGGAGTATGATTTGGAATTTAAACCGGCTACAATCATCAAAGGACAAGGTCTATGCAAGTTACTGGCGGGAAACTCGACTGATGAAGAGCACCATTGGAGAAATGAAGCTGAGCTCAATTCGGTTGAGGTATGGCATATCTTTACAGCTCCCCAGTCATGGTATAGGGATCTAGTACACTATTTACAGCAGGGATATCTACCCGAACACTGGAATTCTAAACAAAGAAGGGCACTCCGCTTGAAATCGGCACCCTATCAAATCATCGATGGGATTCTTTTTAGAAAGAATTATGATGGAGTCCTTCTTAGGTGTTTGGAAAAGGAGGATGCAAACAAAGTTGTCAAAGAATTGCATGATGGCCCCGCAGGTGGCCATTATTCAGGAGAGACGACAGCACACAAGATACTGAGAGCTGGTTATTACTGGCCCACTCTGTTTCGAGATGCCCACACATACGCACGAAACTGTGATGTATGTCAAAGAAGCGCTGGGAAGTTACCTAAGGCCGCAGGCCCATTGCAGCCGGTCATTATCTATGAACCTTTTGAGCAATGGGGCATAGATGTTATCGGAGAAATAAATCCAAATTCTTCATTGCAACATCGATACATCTTGACGGCTACCGATTACTTCACCAGGTGGACGGAGGCCATCCCGTTGCGCAAGATCAATGAAGACGCAGTCATCATCTTCTTGAAAGAAAACATCATGACCAGGTTTGGGGTTCCAATTTCTCTTGTTTTTGATAATGCTACTTATTTTTCATCTTGCAAGATAAATGAATTTGTTTATGAATGGGGAATTAAGTTGCATTATTCAGCCAATTACTACCCTCAGGGAAACGGATTAGCTGAATCCTCAAACAAGAATCTGATTCGAATCCTTAAGAAAACTGTGATAGAAAACCAGAGAAGTTGGCATGTGGCTCTCCCAAACGCCTTATGGGCAGATAGGGTAACCCCGAAGAATGCTTTAGGTGTCTCCCCTTTCACTCTCGTCTATGGCAAGGAAGCCATCCTTCCCCCAAACATCTTACTACCTTCCTTGCAATTATCCCAAGCCTCTCGGGGTTCTGGTAGCCAAGCCTTGCAATCCAGGATCAACACCCTGCTTCGACTGGAAGAAGCCCGACACAAAGCCAAAGACCGATTCCATCATCACCAGGACATAGTTAAGAGATGGTTCGATAAGAGGAAATCCGGCAAGAGGGATTTTGAAGTCGGGGACTTAGTCCTGAAATGGGACCATAATCATGAGGGCAAAGGAATGCATACGAAATTTCAACATCTATGGGTAGGCCCGTACCAAATTTCTGCAAAATTAGGCCCATCCACTTATAAATTGACAAACCTCGAGGGAGAGGAAGTGGCCCTTCCTCTCAATGGCCTCGCTCTGAAACAATACTTCGCATAGTCTCCTCGAGACTTCCTGTACATAAATAAAGTTGTCCTTTCACTTTCGCTTTTAGCTGTTTTATTCCGGCCATGTTCTTTCTTTCTTTCTTATTTGAACTTTTCGACAAGTTTTGTTTTCTGAAGGCCCCCCCTTTTTGTTGAGTTTCCTGTTGAAGATAGCTCTCTCAAAGAAAACTCGCAACCCATGAGTCTGGAACCTTGCTCAGTAAACCCGGTCCGCTGTGCTCTCGCTGAAATGTTCAAAAGAAGGGAAGCCTACCCTGCTAGTCCCACTAATCCTGTTTAATAGCGGAGACCTATGACCATCTTCACTACTATCATTGGGCTCCACCCACTCTCACACTTTAAAGGCATCTCAAGAAGGTTACCTGAGTTGGACCCATGGAAAGTGGCACCTCTCGAGGACATGGGGTATTGAGATGACTCCATGCTGCAGATTTAATAGCTAAAATGGCCTACATTCAAGAGTCTGTTTTCTAGGGATTCTCGCCTCAATTAAAGCACGGCTGAGACAAAAGCAAAAGACATGTAAAATCTAGAAGGATGTCCAAAAGACTCAGCTCAAAATGGGCTCCTCTCCGTCCGTGAAGTTTGATCAAATCAAATCAATAAAATTCTAACTCACAAAAAAGGACATTATGGATTGAGGATCCCAAATCAAAGATCATGTCCAAAAGAAAATATCCCTGGAAGGCTCAAACATCTAAGCTGTCCAAAGTACAAGCATCCCAAAGGGTGCCAGCAGCATGGGAATGAGGAACAAGAACAATAATGTCCATGAGAAAGTGTTGCGAATCCTGTGGAGTCCGGCAGTAGTGACCTTTTGAAAGATGACCCTCCTAAAATGAATCTCATATGCTGGCCCTCTGGGAGTGGTGAAGATGTCTCGGTCAAAGCTCCCCTTTCCCCAATGACTAGCAGGAAAAGTGCCTCTTTTCCCCGCATGAGTCTAAAATGCTCAGCTGAGTAGTACGCCCGAGGTGGATGTTGTTAATGAGGTTTCGGACCATGAAGAGAAATTTTTCAGAGATCTGTATTCGCCAGCGACTCGCCATTGTTGTTGCAGCAACACCCCTCCCCAAAATTTTTGTACATGTTGGGGCCCCTCCTGTATATTTTGTAGAAAGTTTGCTTGAGAAGCCAGTCATCAGCTCTGTTGTCAACATAAAATCTTTTTTCCCTGCTGAACATCTTGCCATCAATCCTTCCATGTTCTCCCCAAAGAGCCAAAAGATAACTCAGACTTTTCCCCAACGTTTTGGGATAATTCGGACTATCTCCCGGACTTCAAAGACAAACGTCCAACCTTTCCGAAAGAAGGACTGAGATTTCCTTTGTCAAAATCTGCCGAAGCCATTGAAAATTTGTTCCCGAAACGGCGGAAGCTTTCGTTGAAGCCTTCTGCGACCACGGACAGGTTCCGGTTTTGTCTCCCGAAATTGCGGGATTCATTCACCTTAAATCTCCCGAAAAGGACTTAGATTTTCTTCCGATTAGAAAAAACTGCGGGAACAAAGGGACTTAGAGAACTTTTAGTTTCAACCGCCCGAAACGGCGGGGGAATTCAGTGAACCCTTCCGAAACAGCGGAAGCCGCCGTGATATCTCCCCGAAAAGAGACTCAGATTATGGCTATAAGTTGCGGAAACCACTGGTATAACCTCGCCGAAACGGCGGAGCGATTCAAGGCTGTCTCCCGAAACGGCGGAAGCCATTCGGATAAGTTGCGCGGAAGAGTATAAGTTTTCCTTCCGAAACTATGAAAAGGACTTAGAATGTTTCAAGAAACTGTCGCGGAAGCCTGCGGCCTTTGCTCCCGAAACGGCGGGGGAATTCAATAAAACCACCCGAAACGGCGGAAGCCATCCTCATAGACCGCACGCCTAAGCCTTCCGAAGTAAAAAGACTTGGATTTTTTTTCGATCATTGCTTCTACGGAACGGTTCAAGTTCCGAAACAATAAAACCTCCCGAGACGGCGGAGCCCTTCACTCAAGCCTTCCGCAACCGCGGAAAGGTTCCGGCTTTGCTCCCGAAACGGCGAGGACAGTTCGTGAAAACGTCCCGAAATGGCGGAAGCCATTCGGATAAGTCCCGCGTTGGAATTCACGATTTCCTTCCGAAGATATGAGAAAACTTAGAATTTTTCGGAGAACTTCGACGAAAGCCTTCAGCCTTTTGCTCCCGAAACCGCGGGAGCCTTCGGGCTACCCTCCCGAAACGGCAGAACCAAACCACTTAAACCGCTCGAAAAAAGGACTTCGAAACGATCCCGGGAAACTGCGCGGAAGAGTATAAGTTTTCCTTCCGAAACGGCGGAAGCCATTCACAAAAGCCTTCCGAAACTAGCGGGAGCCTTCGCCAACCTTCCCGAAAATCAATGAGACTTTGAAATTTTGGTTCGCGGAAGCTTTTGCAAACGCCTTCCGAAAAACACCGGGACCATTCACTACATCGTTCCGAAAGGGCGGAAGCCTTGGAGTTACCCGTCCGCTACGCGGCGGTCTTTCGCGGAAGGCTTCGAGTTTCCTTTCTGCAATAAGCCCCGAAACGGCGGAAGCTTTCGTTGAACCCTTCTGCAACGGCGGATACGATTCACCAACTGGCCCCGCGAATGACGGTCGCACGGAAACCGAGATCGTTTGACATGACCGCTACGCGCGGCAAATTTAAACCTCGTTTTAACCGCGCCAACTACCAAATTGAATGCTCACACGTGCCCATTCTTTATAAAATACGGTAGGGGCTCGACCCAATACACCATTGTTTTTTGAATCGGCCAACGACGTGCGATACCGTGCAAATCGCTCCAGCTCACCTCGCTCATCCGTGCTCGCGGCCACCTCGCTCAAGCAATCCCCACGGTGCCAGGTAGGATTCTAACCTGGAATTTCGCCATTGGGTTATCGTTTGTGGGAAAACAATGGGTTCTAGTGAGATTTTGACGGGCAAAACACCCGTAAAGGGCTATGTTTTACTCGTCAGATACAGTTGAGTGTTTTAGCCGTCATACAAAACGTCATAGGCATCGATTTAAACATTGGCATTTCCTATTTTATTAAGTAAAGGCGGTTGGTGCAGGCCGTTAACCTTGTCCGTTTTACCCCCCGGGCCGCGCACCTCTTTTTGGAGAATTTGTCGAAACCCCATGGGCTTTCCATGTCCCCGGCCGTAAACTACGGACTTAAAACCCTGGGCCCTTCCATAAGCCTTAGCCCCTACACGCGAGCCGAAACCCATGAACGTTCAAGCCACGTGGGCCAAAACCTGAAGCCATGGCCGCCCTAGCACTCCCCGTCAGCATATCCCCGGCGCCGTCACCTTCGCTCGGACCAGAGTATCCCATAGAACACCTCGGCGGGTGGCCGCGCGTGACGATAGCATTCAAAGCCCTCACCGAGTCAACCCGCGTCTCCCCGCCATCAACCTCTCCAACCGCAGCTATAACGAAAGACATCTCCTTCCGCAAGGCGGAACCGGAAGCCAATTGCTTCCGCAAATCGCCTATCGGTCCGAAAACCAATAGCTTCCGCAACATAGCTTATCCCAGACTCGTCTTTTAAGAGCTTCAAATGTTTCAATTTGTGTCTTATGTTGAAATAATGTTTTGCTTCCTAAATATTTGCTTCATTGACTTATCTCATTGATATTAAAACGATGTTGCTCTCTGCTAAAACTTTATAGCCTGTTGCTCAAATAATGACTTTGATATGGATGTTATCAGGGATAAATCAGGATGCCGAAAACCGGTAAGAAGAAGGCGAAGATGACAGAAAAGAAGCCTGCCCCTCCCAAGATTGAAACCTCACTCCAGGACACTAGGTGCACTACTGGTGTCCCTCCAGAAATCAGATGGGGAGACATCTACAGAATGATCCGGGACCAAGAAATCCCAGATATGCTGCTAGAGGAAGCACCAATCTATCTTAACATCAGAGCCTCAGGCATAACTAGAGCCGCTACCCGGCCTGAGCTGTTCCCCTGTGCTGAAGTGATCGAGTGGATACTCCAACATGCAGATGCTGAAGGGAGAGTGATAAATGATAGCGGGAAAATGGCTATCGCCTCGTTTCAACCCGCGTATATTGCGGCAGCCTACAGATTTCCCCGTGTCCAACAAGCTCTGACTGACGAATGGTTGGGCCAAATGGATAACGTCGAGATGGCCAAGAAGCTATTGAGGGGAGGGAAGCATTTGAGGAAGAAGGGAAATGATGAATATGACGTGCAGAACCTGAGGGCCCCTTTCAGATTGATCGCTTTAATGCTGTGCAGAATCTTCGGCATGCCCGATGGCACAGTATACAAGATTCAGTGGGTCCCTATCATTCACTATGTGGCATTTCAGGGGACGGTGTTTGACTGGGCCACTATCTTGTCAGATAGTCTGGCCTCAATGATAAGTGCTGCTAAGCCCGGGCTGGCCTTGAAGAAGGCTGAATTCTTCATGTCCTCATACCTGATAGATTGTATCTTGGCCAAGATAGAGTTCCCCAAATTGGGGTGTGCATGGGATAGGGCCACCGCCCCGGTCTACGTCGCATTCAAGATGTTGTGGGCTCAGAACTACAAGCCCAGCTACAAACTCATCTGTGAGGGGTTCATCATGCCCCTATACGAGAAAATGTTCAAGGAAGAACCAAATTGCCTATCACAAAATGCTTTGGAAATCCTTGGGGATTATGGGGACTTTTACTTTTCAGAACAAGGTACCTACCTGAGAATGTTCGGAGGGACTAAGCCCCCATACATATTGCCGCAGTATGCCACAGACTATGTGGTGCTCAAGGAAGCAGTAAGACAACTCTTCTTGGATGGGGTTGGAGCATTCCTCCACAAGCTACACAAGGCTTCCTTTCCCCCCCTACCTTTCTGCATAGGTGCTTACAAGTTTTCAGGGGTGGCCTCTGCCGACGAATTCGTTCAAGAGTTGAAGGCCTTCCACTTCGGTGAGGTCATCTTCCACAGGAACGACAGAAAGGGTAAAGTGGCCGAGCATTGCAAGGGGAACTATGCTAACTTCGAATACTCCCACTACCCCGATGCCGAGGAGGAAGCATTCAGAGGCATCAGCAACATGACTGAGCTACGGATCTGTCGCCAAAGTACTGGAGCGAGCTCTAGTTCAACCAAAGCCCAGAAGACCATCCAGCAAAAGGAGAAAGAAGCCAAAGATGCCCGAGCTCAGGAAGAGCTCAGATTAAGAGAAGAGGCAAGGTTACAAAAGGAAGCCGAGGAAGCAAGAAAGCAACAAGACGCTGAAAATGAAAGACTGCGGAAAGAGGCTGAAGAAGCCCAAAAGCAGAAAGAAGCAGAGACTAAGCAAGCTGAAGCAAGGAAGAAGGCGGAGGAAGAATTGAAGGCAAGGGAAGATACCGAGGCAGGTGGGTCCGGTGTACAAGACATGGAGATAGACACCTCTCAAGCAGGTGGCTCTGGTACCCAAAAGGAAGGAGCAGACCCCGCTCAGGAAGTCCGAACCCCACCTATGGAAGAAGACATAGACATCATAAACCGACCAATTGTCCCATACACTCCATCTGGGAAGCGTACGGTGTCCAAATGGAATGAGTTTGTCTATGACAAGAAAAGGAAAACAATGGTCCTCCAATCAGAAGAGAGGATTAAAAGTCCCTTCCATGATGACATAGTTACTCACCGAGAGGTCGCTGTCATGCAGAACACAGATGCAGATCCCATCGCCATGGCATCCGCAGTTATAGCAACAGCACAGGCATCATTTGCCAATGTAGGGGTTATAGTCAAAGAAAATATATTGACAAAGAAGAGAGCACGCACCCTGCAACAAAATGTGGCTAATGAGCAAGCCCAAAGGGACCTGGCAGTAAACAAATATAATTGCTTGTACGCTGAGCATAGGGAGCTGTCAAACAAGTACAGTCACCTGGAGGAGGAAAAGGACCAACTAGCACTCCAGATAATGATTGCAGAAGCGGAGAAGAATGGAGCAGAAGAAAAGGCTTCCCAGTTAGAAGCAGACAAGCAGACATTAGCTGAGCGTTTAGAGCAAGCGGAGAGCAGAACCTTGGACATGTCTCCCTTCCACGAGCTGTCATGCAATATCCTGCAGCAAGTGTATGGCTCTCAAGAGCTAATCACTGACAAGGTATGCAAACTCAAGGCCATGATGGGTAGGCTAAAAGAGGTCAATACGGAAGCCCACAGGCTCAAAGCTAAGAATACCCATGTCAAGGCAAATGTCATAAGTCAGATGGCATGGAGGGAAGGGAAAGGAGGTTTCCCCCCGCATCTTCCTTTTAAGGCCGTGGAAGATTTTAATGAAGATATAGCCTTGTTGGAGTTTGGTAGGAACTGTGCCAATAAGCTAATGGCCAGTGTGCAGAGGACAACAGATAGAATCAACAACCTATACCAAAAGCTCAAAGGAGTCCATGACAACTGCACATTGAGTTTCCCTCATACCCTAGAAGACTTCCCGGAAAAGGAGCAGCGGTTGTCTCAACTGAAAGAAGAGATAGGCGTCCAGATGGAGTATGTGAAAAGCATTGATGTCCTGGCCATGGATGATCTCCAACATTACATCGGTTCATCAACACTTCACAATCATCTGCTGAAGGAATCATATCAGGTTGCTGAAGCAGAAGTACAAAGCATTAAAATAGAGCTCGGGAAGAATGTAACTTCTCAGAAAATCCTGTTTCCTGCTGCAGCAAACATAATCATAAGGGACACAGGTGTGTGGCACAGCTACATAGAAGAGGAGGTCAGGAAAGCTGCAGCAACAGCAGGAGCAGCATCAGCAGGGGATTCGAGGGCCTCTTCCCAGGCAGCATCAGTGACCATCAACTTGGGCGACCCTGTGCCAGCAGAAGCTCGCGCACAGGAATGAAGAGGCTGAATTCAGTGAGCCACTCTCTGCAGCCAAACACGTGCCCAGCAGGGAAAGCTTTGATGTTAACAAATTTTATGTTACTTATATTTTGAATATGTAAGGCGTAAGCCATGGGACAGCTGTCCCTATTTTTTGTCAAAATATTTTTGTAAAGGAAGTGGCCATTTTTGGTGATCGATTATAGTAGAAATCCCTGTAAATGACAGGTGGAACGTGCTAGGTGTCAGCCCAAAGGGCAAAGTTGTAGCTATAAATAGCATCTAGGAAAGATTGGAAAGGACTTTTTGCAGGGAATGAAAATTTTGGCAAACGATATGAGCTATCTTGTATCGGGTCTGTAAATTGAATTTTCTAATAGAAGCCACGGGAGATGGACGTTTTGCATGGAATGTTGGATTGCTGTATATTGGACTATTCTAATGACTGCAGTTCTGTATTGTGAGATCATTCTTATCATCCGAACTACGTCTTTGTATTAATGATTTTTGCTCCTTGCTGTGCATACGAATTTTTTCCCATTTTTCATGAACAATGAATGCGTTTCATATTAAATCAGGAGCTACCTGCTGATGCTTTTATCACTGCTGTAGATTTCTCTTCTAGATCGAATGGCTAACTGTTCTTTCTTCAGGATAATTCGTATGGCTCATTGTTCATGCCTTTAAATTGCTCCTTGCAGGGATCTTTTAGTTTAATTCCAGTTTCGTTGCATCTAGATCTGTTTCTTTATTCTTGTTATGTAGATTAAATAATTTTGCTTTCTTCTGTTCATGAGCAATAGATGCGTTCTTTGAGTTTCATTTTAGATCTGTTTCCTTATCCTTTAGCTTTCCTCTGTTTTTTCTGAGCAATAGATGCGTTCCATTTTTAATGAGAAGCTATCTTCTCAAGATCTTCATCTTGCTGTAACTTTGACTGTGAGAAATAATAGCTATCTGTTCTTTGTTTACGATATCTGTTACAGCTGATTGCTCTCCCCTTAAGCGTGTTCCCCTGCAGGGATAGATAGACGCATTCCCATTTTTAGGCTTAGATCTGTTTTAATTGCATTTAGATTAAGCATAATTTAGGCACTTGCATCTCATATAAAAGTCATAAAAAACACAAAAGAAAGGTGGATCGGGCCATAACCGGTAGAATCGGATTTAAAGTCCAAAACCACGGTTGCCGGAACCGCTAACCGGACGGATTCCCTACACCAAACGGGAGATAGTCTAATTGGGACCGTCTCTTGGGGAGAATCCCTTTCTGATTGATGCTACGATATCCGAGGCATCAACAGTACCTTTCATGTTAGCAGACAACATCATCCTCATACAACACCATAAGTGCATTAGTACAATCATAAGTGTCATAACCCTTAATCAATGAATGTCTTCTATCATTCACATGCATTCATACTTTTACTAAGCTGATCAGACAAATATAAAATTAATCATTATTGTACTAACCTCAATAATATGAATACAAACATATCATGAACATAATCATCAGATAAATAAACCAGATTTCAAAACATACCTGCATCTCGTCAAGTCATACGTGTCGACATTGCTTGTAGTCTTCTCTATAAGGGTAAAATCCTAATCGTCCAAGTTAGATCACTTGTAAAAATATTATATAGATTCATATTTCTAGGATGATAGAATACCAATGCCATTTAAACCTCCTTCATTTATGTCCTATGAGTCTCCCAACTTTCCTAGGGTTTCTTCTTACTTGTAGAACCCGAAAAACCCTAATTTTCAATCTCCTTCCTCTCGCAACATTTGATAGAAGATTAATATATATGATGAAAGGATTCCAAATCCATTTTCAAAGTTTCTAATTTTGCATTAGGTGTATCCAACATTTTATCAGGTCCTTCCATACCTAAAAAACTGAAAACCCTAAGTGAGAGCTTCTTCCTCCTCTTCTTTGATTTTCTCCGTTGACCTATTTCATATGCGCCTTATTGTTGCTGGTGTATCTTTGAAATTGCGTATCCTCAGGGTCTGAAACTTTGTCCTATGGTATCCTGACCTGCCATATTTCCAACCCCATAGATTTTAGCTTCATTGGATTCTCCATGAGAGAGATATGCTAAGTTTCCCAACATGACCTATTTATGGGATGAAACAAAATAGCGAACTTGTACGGCGTGCCACGTGTCACTGTTTCAATTTTGGCCTCTGATACTAGGACTTGTGAAACTACAATCTGTTCACTAACTCACATTTTACAGAATTCCATTTGGAGCTTCCTATCCCTAGATATGACCTTTTTCCCTAGGTCACCTGTTTAGGGATGCATTCTGGAAGAGGCAGAAATAGTAACTTGTACGGATCACATATCACAAAGTACAACGAAAATGAGGATGAAACTCGGACACAAGGTACATGAACATTTCATATTCGTCCTGTCCAAATTTCAGATCTCGAAACTTCTCCAAAAGTGATTTATAACAAAAAATTCCAAGATGACTATTTTTTTGCTATACAAAGCCCTAGCTTTCAAATTGTCGCAAGTGAAACAAGTGTCGTAAATTCCATACATTTCCTTCTTTCGGGATAGCTATGAAACCATTTTAATATTTAATATGCTAAGATAGATAACATCAATATTCAATTCAATTTCACAACAATAGCATATACAGGATCATTGAAAGAATAACAAGCACAACATAAACACAAGAGACACAATTTTATCCTGAGAAACCCTCTAGGGGAAGAAAGCCCAGCAAAACTTCCTCAATATAGATGATCAAAAGTAAAAATACAAAACCCCAAACAAGTGCTCCTTGTCCTTGCAGATCTCTCTCTCTGTCTCTCTCTCTCTCTCTCTCTCTCTCTCTCCATTGCGAATTACACAAGTGAGCGTGTCTGTCCAAATGAGGAGCACATCACTCCTATTTATACTTTATATTCCACTTGACTTTTTCCCTAACTAGGTTGGCCCCAACAACTTAACCACTCAACTTAATGCTGACTGGGCCGAGTCCTCTAAGGGACTTAAACACCCCATTACAATTGACTCAAAGGGGATCTATTGCCCCGACTTACAAGGGAGGATTTACCTCAATGACTTTACATAATCAAATACAATAATGACATCCCGGTGGAGGAATAAAAAATCTCCGAATAAATTATAACAATAAAACACAATAGAATATTCTTCGAAGTTACAATATTTCAACACATCCAAAGTTCAGAAAAATACCATAAGATGGGGCCAAGTGTGCATAGCTATTGAGCACCCAAAACCACATCACATCTGCCTAAGGAAAAGGAAAACATGTCAGAGCGCAAGTTATAATATCCCATAGAGATACGCACATTGTGACACTTCCCCTTGCAAGATAAGGTTTCCCCATTGGAAATCATGACTTCAAAGTTGGAGCAAGGATGGACAAAACAATCGGCCTATTTGGAGATCCGAGGGTCAATGAAGTTATGAGTGCTACTAGGATCAATGAGTATTGTAAGAGGGAGCTTCTTCAAGTAACCCCTGACTTGCATTGTTTGGGGGGTGGTGACTCCAGCTAAAGTATGGAGAGATATATCTGGGTGGTCTTCCTGAAACGGATTGTCAATAGCCGGCTACTGAATGTCGACCTGATCATATATTGTATATGGAGATTCTTCACCAATTTCAAAGGCAGGCGGAGAATCCACATCCAAGAGATAGAGCTTTTTCTCAACACATATATTTCCCCAAGTGAATTTCTCATCACAATTATAACAAATCCCCTTTTATCTACGTGCCCGCGTCTCTACTTCAGACAAATGCTTGATAGGAGTTGGTCGAGGAGCTAGCATTATGGGAGGTCGTTGGTAACGCACATTTCTGAAGGGAATAGAAGCGGGTTTGGAGCGTTATTGGACTGCGATCCTGTCCTCTTCCAACTTAGCCCACCCCAGGGCTTCCATCATTGTGTTGGGACAAAACATTTTGACCCTAGATCGGATTGCAACATTTAGAACACTGATAAAACAACTCATGTAGAAGTCATCAGGAAATCCTTCTGTTTGATTGGCTAGTTTCTCAAATTTTGTCTGATACTCTCTCATAGTGCCAATTTGGAGAAGTTTAGTGAGTGCGCCTATGAAGTCATCAAAAGCACTAGGACCAAATCATTGCAAAAGGAGTTGGAAAAAACTTTCCATTTTGGCTCTTCATGAGCCTTGATGTACCAACGGTACCATTGAAGGGATTCATGTTCCAAATGAAAGGGTGCAAGTGGAACTTTGTTGACATCAAAAGTATTATGCAGACTGAAATATCGTTATGTCCGATATATCCATCCAGTCGGATCATTACCATTGAAGCGAGGAAAATCAAGCTTCGGCCCACAAAAATTGCTGGAAGAAGAGAACCCAATGTCTGCAGAAGACTCTGACTGTTGTTTATTGTTCACGGCTGAATGCTCAAGATGGAGGCCGAGAAATTTTTCATCCAAATCTTGGATTTTGGTTTTGAGGGCTGCAGGTTCTTCCTCCATGGTTTTTGCTCCTGCACAGGTGACAACCATAACTAGGAGTTTTTTTTTTTGAATGGGTAGAAAAACAAAAAGAGAAACTGTTTTAGTAAAGGAAAATATGGATTTGGGAAAAACTCTGATGGGTAATTGGGGTTTGACTAGGTTTTGGACACTTTCGAATGGACAGGGAAGCAAAAAATAAGGATTTCAGAAGAGGGGTGAAAGAATGGGAAAATTTTTCAGAGAGGGACAAAGAAGCAGAAATAGAAAATGAACACTGTGGAAAAATTTGCAGGAGATTGGGTGAAAATCGAAGAAGTAATGGAAAACCCTAAAAATAGACAAATGTGGGATTTATGGCTTTGGGAAGTGGAATTTCGGATAGGTTCCTTAGGAATGAAATATGCAGAATGGGATTGCAAGGGTGTCAGTGATTGACAATAGTTCTGGACAAATTTAATCTGTGATTTATCAACTGGCAATAGATATGGATCCCGGGTATGCGTGGCTTCCTAAAGGTTCAAGGGATTCACTTGGCCACCAATGTTGTCTAACGAATTTGATCCAGGTGGATATTGGTAGCAACCCACCTCTTCCAACTAGCTCAAAACAATCTTCTGGTAATTTTGGTAATTTACTATTTTTAGCAGTTTTTCAGGTCCTGAACTTCCAGAGCTGTTTTGAGGCCCTAAATGACATTTTTTGGGCATGTTGCGTTGGTATTTTTCCTCTATTGCTGTAGTGCTTGGATAGATATTTCCAATGAGCTATCGTGTGCCCCAAACGGAGATCGTATGCAAAAGTTACGACCCCAGGAAGTTGATGTACTAACTTACCCAAACGGGGCCCACATGACTTTTGGTGCTTCATCTCCTAGGGTTAGGTTTTTGGATGTCTAGGGTTTTTGACATTCTTGTTTATTGTAAAAGTCCTTGAGAGCCTCATTGTAACCATCTTGGCACAAATGAGCATAGCGGACACATCTCTTCTCAGAGATAACTACCACCATTCTAGCTGTTGTATTTACAATCTGTTCTATTTCTGCTATTTAATAGAATATGTGTTTACTATATCACTATGTTCTTTTAAATTTATCTTTGTATATGATTATGTATCTGCTCTTTCATTTCATTCCATCATAAATCCGGATCAGGCTTGCATATTGGGGCGGTACCCCTCACTCCACGACTTAGGTAAAATTGATAACCGCTTTTCCACAAACGATAGCTCTTGGTTTACCTCACAAGTGGGAACTAGTCAATCAGTTAGGGGTCGTTTCCCTTTTCCCTGGAAGGTCCTCTCAATGGCCAGATACTTTGGGGTTCTTGTGGTACTCCTCAGAATGATTTTTAGGGCTTATTACCAAGTACTTCCCACAGTTAAGAGGATAGGAACAAATACATATGCGAAATTGTTTTTTGGCAAAACTTCCATCCAACGAGCCTAAGAAATTGCTCTGATACAAGATGTGAGGAACTTGCAACAATTAATTGATGAAATGAACGATATATCAGAACACAATTTTTTTTATTGATTGCAGGCCACTTCGAGGGGGAAACCTCCTTTGAGCAAGCTCAATAAAAATAACTAGTGGATGCCTTCACTGGCCTCAGCACAAAATTATATACTAAGTCTATGCACCAATACTATGGATCAATACCATGGAACATATAATACTACGGGACGACTTACAAAGCATATGCGTCCAATACTATGGATCAATACCATGGAACATATAATACTATGGGCTAATACAAACTATGGATCAATACCATGGAACATATAATACTACGTGACTACTTACAAAGCATATGTGTCCAATAACAATGTACTAACAAAGTAAGGATATGGGTTGAAATGGGTTCCTAACATTATCATTCGCTTGAGTTCAAGTCTCAGGCATATTTTGGTTTTGATCTCACCCTTGCTAGTTCAAATGAGATCACAAGAAACCATCTATCAATTCTTGGAGTTGACTTAAAGTCCAAGCCACCACCATCATGTCATAGTTCATTTGGTTATGATCTCACCTATGTTGGTTCAAAGGAGCTATCAAAGAACTATCTACACATTCATGGATTTGATCCTACCTCAGCTAGTTTGAATCACAGGTTCCAAGATGATCTTCATATCTTTGGATTTGTTCTCACCATGTTTGATCTGAAGAGCAAGTTCATAAATCCTCCATATTCGCTTGCATCCACTAAAGGAGAATACAAGCACATGTTTTTGGAGAATGATCTACTTCTTCCCAAGAGAAAGATACCTCCAAACATATTATCAAGCATCACACCTACTTGAGTTTGGAGCAATTAATCTTTTGGTGTGTTTTAGTCCAATTTGAGGGGGGGTTTTCCCATGAGGTTTTCCCCATTTCCTTGGTTCATGGACTGTTCTTTATTTTTTATCATTTATTTGATTGTATGGGTGAACTTTGGTCTTGTTCGGGTACACAGGGTACTACCAAAGGACCGAACACCAAGAGAAACGACTTCACACAAACAGATCATAGATCAACACACCAATGTTTTGACGTGGTTTAAACCCTCTTAAGGGAAACACTCCACGGCCCCGGCCAAATAGCTTCTATAGGACAATTTATTATGCAAAGAAAAAAAGTTACAAATGAGCTTCTCATAATCGATAAACTAAACAATCACCCTCCATGCTCTTTAAATAGAGATCATGGACCAATCAGGTGTTAAGCCATGGATCAAGGTTAGGTTTGATATAAGAGAAGTTGAGCCGTCGGATCACTCTATGTCGGGAACATATCGTGACCATCGGATTAAGTATTTACAAATGCATACTAATGCATACAAAAGAAACACACTATCCCTAACGGATATATTACACAAGTTGATCTTAACTAACTCCTAAGTGTCTAAATATCCTAACATCCCCCCTTAAGAACAACTTGGGATAGGATTGAAGGATTTACAAAAGTGACACTATTAGGAGAAGAAAGGAGGCATTAGAGCCTATCCCCCCTTAATGACAAGTTCCTGAACTCCTAACATCGATTGAAGTTTAGAAAACTTCACTTTTGTAAGAGACTTGGTGAAGATGTCTGCAACTTGATCATCTGTAGGGAAAAAGAGCACTTCAAGAACACGATCATGAACAAGATTTCTGATGAAGTGCATATGTAGCTCAATGTGTTTGCTACGTTGATGTAGAACTGGATCTTTGGAAAGCTTGATGGCACTTTGATTGTCGCACCAAAGTGGCGTAGGCTGCTGTTGCTCGAATCCAAACTCTGAAAGGATCTGTCGAAGCCATAAAGCTTCCTGACTGGCATTAACTGCTGCTCGATATTCTACCTCTGCTGAAGAAAGAGCAAGAGCTTGTTGTTTCTTACAAGCCCAAGTAATAGGTCTAGATCCTAGACTGAAAACATAACCTGCAGTAGACTTTCGATCACCAGGATCGCCGGCCCAATCTGAATCAGTGAAACCAACCAACAAAGGTTTCCCCCCTGTACTGTAATGAATCCCAAACAGAACTGTACCTCGAATATTTTGAAGTATTCTTTTTGATGCTTTCCAGTGACTTTCATGAGGTGTCCGCATATAACGGGAAACACGACCAACGACAAAGGAAAGGTCAGGACGAGAATGAGTCAAGTATAAGAGACTACCAACAAGCTGACGATATAAGGTGGCATCGACTTCAGGTGAAGTACAAGTGGCAGGAAGTTTGACTCCAGACTGGAAGGGAGAAGGGGCTGGTGTACAATCTTCCATGTGAAAGCGACGAAGAAGGTCACAAGCATAATTAGACTGGGAAAGAAAGATTCCTTCTTTGGTTTGAAGGACTTGGAGACCAAGAAAATAATGCAAATGTCCTAAGTCTGACATTTCAAAATTTTGTTTAAGACTGGATTTCACATGGGTTATAAGCTTAGGGTCACTACCAGTAAGAATAAGGTCATCAACATATAGAACAAGTATGATGAGATGGTTTCCTACTTTCTTGGTATAGACATTGGGGTCAGAATGGCATCTAGAAAAACCAGTGTCAAGGAGAAAGTTATCCATTTTGGCATACCAAGCTCTAGGAGCTTGCTTAAGGCCATATAAGGATTTCTTAAGGCGGAAGACAAGGCTAGAGTTATCTTGAACATATCCAGGAGGTTGTTCCATGTAAATTTCCTCATGTAAATCACCATGTAAGCAGGCAGACTTGACATCCATTTGATGGACTTCCCAGTTATGTAAGGCTGCAAGGGAAAGAACAAGGCGGATGGAGTTCATTTTTGCGACGGGAGCAAAGGTTTCATTGTAGTCAGTCCCTTCAACTCGGGAAAAACCTTTGGCAACTAACCTTGCCTTAAGTCTTTCAACACTTCCATCTGATGCATACTTAGTTCTATAGACCCATTTACATCTGACAAGTTTTCTTCCTTTTTTAAGAGGTACAAGATCCCAAGTATCATTCGCCATTAAGGAATGATATTCTTCATCCATGGCTGCATCCCAATCTGGATTCCCTGAAGCTTCTGCAAAACTTTCTGGATCATGATTCTCGAAAACTGGAGCCAAAAGAGAAGAGGCTTGCTGAAACTGAGAACGTGTTCGACTTTGATCTCTAGGATCACCGGCAAGATCACCAGCTGCTTCACATGTTGAACAGACCCATTGAGGAAGCACTTGTGCTGGTGCAACTGGAGGAACATGAGCAGGCGAACGTGGATTTTCATCCTCACTTTCATTATCAGAAACTGGAGTTGGAAACCTGTCAAGAAAGTTGGAAGAAGAAGAAAAAGGCACAAATGCCGAATCAGGCTCGCAGGCCAAAGATGGCACAATAGCCGAGTTAGGCTCATAGGCAAAGAGATTTTCATCAAATTTAACATCTCTTCTAATGATTATATCATGAGAATGTGGTTGAAGAAGTCTATAACCTTTTACATCTTCAGAATATCCAACAAATATGCAATTTTCACTTTTAGGCTGCAATGCTTTCCATTTTTCATCCGGAATGTGAGCTCATGCTTCACTACCAAACACACGAAAGTGACTTACATCAGGTTTAGTTTTACTCCATGCTTCTTCTGGTGTTATACCTTGTAATTCTTTTGTGGGGGTGCGATTAACTATGTAATTTGCACAATTTATGGCTTCAGCCCAAAATTGAAGACTTAGTCCCTTAGATTGGATCATACAATTAGCCATTTCTTTTAAAGTGCGGTTCTTCCGCTCAGCTACACCATTTTGTTGTGGTGTATATGGAACAGTGTGTTGTTGTTGGATGCCTTGTTCAGTGCAGAAAGTAGTGAAATTATTGTTAACATATTCTCCTCCATTGTCATATCTTAACTTAATATTTTGATGACCAGATTGTTTTTCAACAAGGGTCTTGTAGGCCAAGAACATGTTAAATACTTCTCTCTTAAGTTTTAGGAAATACACCCAAGTGCGTCTGGTGTAATCATCAATGAAAGTTAAGAAATATTTGAAACCAGAAAAGGAAGCAGATGGAAGAGGACCACACAAATCACTATGCACAAGCTCCAAGGGAACCGAGGCATGCCAAGAGGCACGTTTGTCAAAACTGTCCCGATGATGTTTTCCGAGTACACAACCGGAACAAACACCATCTCTGCAAGATACCATCGGAAGACTTATCACCATATTTTATTTATATAGTTGTTGCAATGAGCGATAATTTAAGTGACCAAATTGCTCATGCCAAAGTTTGCTCAATTTATCACTATGAGCAACAAAAACTGAAGGGAAAGGTGATGACCCAAAGTTGTTAAACTTGTACAACCTGGTAATATCATCAACAATTTCGGTAGCTAGGACCCGTTGAGGATCTTTAAAATCCTTGATTACAACTTGGTGAGGTGTAAAGGTCACAGTTTTACCTTCACCAGAATGAGTGATCTGATACACTGATAACAAATTGTAGAAAATTCTTGGAACACATAGTACATCACTAAAATGACCGTTATCTACTGGAACTGTTCCAGCTCCTACAACACTGAGAGATCTATCATCACCAATAAATATTTGTTTGGTGTTACATTCATGCACAGTAGAAAAGATGGCTTGATCCTTAGCCATATGATAAGATGCTCCAGATTCAATGAGCCATTCATTTGAAGTAGAAGAAGAATATGCATTATAAGAATAACCAGAAGCACAAAGTGTATGTCCATGAGAGGCAGATTCTGAAGGCGAAACTAGGTTGATGTGGTGCTTTTTCAATGCTGCTTCCAAGTCTGCCATCTTCTTGAAACACTTAGATTCATCATGATTATCTTTCCTGCAAGAGAAACCACTTCACACAAACAGATCACAGATCAACACACCGATGTTTTGACGTGGTTTAAACCCTCTTTAGGGAAACACTCCACGGCCCCGGCCAAATAGCTTCTACGGGACAATTTATTATGCAAAGAAAGAAAGTTACAAATGACCTTCTCATAATCGATCAACTAAACAATGAACCTCCATGCTCTTTAAATAGAGATCATGGACCAATCGGGTGTTAAGCCACAAATCAATGTTAGGTTTGATCTAAGAGAAGTTGAGCCGTCGGATCACTCTATGTCGGGAACATATCGTGACTGTCGGATTAAGTATTTACAAATGCATACTAATGCATACAAAAGAAACACACTATCCCTAACGAATATATTACACAAGTTGATCTTAACTAACTCCTAAGTGTCTAAATATCTTAACAGGTCTTAGTAACCATGGCCTTAGATGCAAAATTATGCATTAAGGGGGGGTGTTAGGGTTTTTCAATACTCCATCCTTGTCCTACCTAGCATTATTTATTTTTCCTAGTTGTTGATGATGCCATTTACCCCCTAGTGGTGTGCAGATGTCATATATGATCCATCTACCACCTTCTGAACCCTGCATGCATCATTTTAGGACCACTTCATCAAGTTCCCTATTTTATAGGAACCTACTAAGTGTTCTGTTTCAATCCACCTGATTTATCTAACTCTTGTGGGGGGTTAGAGCTTCGGATGCCATTGATTGTGGCCTCATGTGCCCTTTTCTGAATGGCATGCATGATAGACTTACTATTGCTCCCTCCTTAGTTATTTAACTGATTGTGACTCCAGTCAACTGAGTTTAGGTTCAATTCAGCTGAATTTGAGTCTTCCGGAGCACTCTAGTGGTAATAATCCCTATGCTAGACCAACCGAGGTTCGAATTCTCCAGCATGATTCGAATTCTCTCCGTTGTATTATAATTGTTCATTATACTAATAATTTAGTAGTGTGACATTATTCTGCTCCTATATGAGTTCTGCTGCATATTATTCTTTTGCTCTTTTTTACTGCAGTTTTCACTCTTATTCTAATTTTCTGCTCATTCTTTCTTTGTGAGGTATCCTCATCTCTTTAGATATGCCGTGACATAGAATTTCATAGATCATAAAGAGTTATAACAAGGTCATTAATATTTATAAGAAGATTGATCAACTTACACACTACGAGATCCATTTAATCTTGAACTTCGACACCATCTTGTCCACCCTTGACACTATTCATCCAACCATCACCTCAAATTTCATGAAACCCATCAAACACAACCTCCCCCCTCTCTCTATGAAGGGTATCCCACTGCAAAAATCCCATTTTTTCCCACACTAGATGTAAGTAAGACTTCATTATTTGGTATTTGGTTATGAAGAGACCATGGTATTTTTTAAGGATTGTAATATTATACTTAAGTCTAGTATTCTAGGCGATTATTTTGGATTGAAAAAACCATACATACATACATACGTATATCTATATATGTATGTATGTATGTATTTCTTAAGGATTGTAATATTATACTTAAGTGTAGTATTCTAGGCGATTATTTTGGATTGAAAAAAACATACATACATACATATATATATATATATATAGGTAGGTGAATATTAAATATGAAACATACAATTTACTACTAGAAATTCTAATTTTTGGTGAATATTATGATAAAAAAAACATATTTGATGTAAATCTAGGCGATTTTAGAGACTAAAAACGACCAAATAGCGAATTTAGTTTTTGAAAAAAATCCCCCAAAATAGTCAATTGGCGAAATTTTGCCCCTAAAAATTACCCTGGAAGAGACCCCAATTTCATAATTTCAAAGTTTAAGGTGTTTAAGGGGTTAATTATCATTTGAGGGATCCGAAGGGTTAGTGTATACAAAGTGAAAAGGGTTGTAGGTATTAGTGTGAATTGGGGAACAATGTGCTTTGGGTCATAATAGGTGGGGTCTGGGTGTGTGGTGTGTGTAAGTCTGTGAAGGTTTCATTGCGGTTATGGGATAATGTGTGCTCAAGGTCATAATGATCAAGGTTACGGTGTAGTGTGTGAGGGGTGCGAGTAATTATTGTATAATGGGACATATCATGTTTGTGAACCATGATGTGTCAATAATAGGTGTTTTGGAGTGGGTAAGCGTGCTATAAGTTCATTATGATAATGGGGAAATATGTGGTTGAGGTTGTACTCGTAAAGGGTTTTAGGACCATCTATTGTCTTGTTTAGGATCCAAGGGGTTAGGGGGATATTGTGTAAGGGGTGAGAGGGGTTAATATGCATTAAGGAATAATGTGATGGTCTAAGGACCCACATATGGCCCTTGATACTCAATACCATGTTTTAATTCACAAGAGCCATCCCAAGTGCACTTAGCCACCAAATTTAACTCATTGGACATGGATTCCCTATTAAATTCCTATTTGATGGCTAGGGATCCCATACATGGTGCATGAGCTATTGAGATAATTTTTTGTGTTATAATACCACAAATTGTCACTTGAACCATCACATGGGCCCCAAGGACCATCCTCGATGCACTAATCCTCAAAATCATGACCATACCTCACATGTATACTAAAGATTCCCTATGTAGGGATTATGTGTTTCTTTGGAGTACTGTGAATGAAGCATGAAACCTAGAGACGATTTATATGGACTTAGGCCTTGTATTTTGATCCTAGTCCATACATCATATCTAAGAACCTTCCTTGGTGTTGTAAAACTCACAATCACCACCATATCTAGCCTTTAGTCTAATTATTCCTTGTCATTGTGGAAGCTAAAATTGAGTTCTATGTGTGAGGGGTTCATTGTGGTTCTGATATAATGTGTCCTCATGGTCATAATTATCAAGGGTTAAGGTTTTTTAGCACTCTAGTTCCATTTCTAGGGTCTTATGGGTTAGGGGTGTAGTATGTGGCATGTGGGAGTAATTATTGTATAATGGGGCATAACATGTTTGCAAACCATGGTATGTTAAATATAAATATGTAGGGGTGGGTGAGTGTGCTACTAGATCATTGAAATAATGGGGTAATGTGTACTTGAGGTCATATTGATAAATGGTTTTAGGGGTCTATTGTCATGCTTAGGATCTCAGGGGTTAAGGAGATACTATGTAAGGGGTGGGAGGGGTTAGTGTGCATGGGGGAATAATGTGATGGTTTGACAACCCCCACATGGTCCTTGATCCTTGCAACCATGGATTAATTCATAAGAACCATCCCAAGTGCATCTAACCTTTAAGTTGTTGGAATATTCAACTATACTGAGAGGGGGGGTGATTCAGTATAGAATAGATTATTGAAAATCAATTCTTATTCACTTTCAACAAAATCAATCATCACATAAATACAAAATAGACATAAAGATTTAACATGGAAACCCAATAAGGGAGAAAACCACATAAATATGTTTTTTGAATAAATGATGATTGCAATGGTTCTCCAACACCAACTAGAAGGAGGAAGCAAACCCATGGATTATTTAACACCGAATGAAAGCAAGCGCCAACTCCTTGGATTCTCCAGCACCAAGTGGAAGGATGAGCCAAACCCCTCCCTTGAATCACTGTGCCACCCTAATCTGATATATATTTTTTCTGATGTCACTATTCCAATATCAGATGTTTCTATTCAGATATCTCTGCTTCTATATTGACGTCACTCTTTCGATATCTGATGTTTATGTACCAATTCCAGATGTTTCTATTCATATGCCTATGCTTCTATCCCAACGTTGCTATTCTGATGTCTGACGTTTCTTTCCCAATGTCCCTATTATGATGTCAGATGTTTATGTTCATATATCTCTACTTCTATCCTGATGTTGCTATTTTGATGTTCAACATTTCTATCCCAAAGTCGTTGTTTTGATGTTAGATGTTTCTATTCAGATATCTTTGCTTCTATATTGACGTCACTATTCTGATGTTCAAATTTTATGTCTCGATGCCCTTGTTACAATGTCGGATGTTTATATTCAAATATCTCTACTTCTATCCCGACGTTGCTATTTCGATGTCTGACGTTTCTATCCAAATGTCTCAATTTCTATCATGATGTCTCTATTATGATGTCCAATGTTTCTATTCATATGTCTCTCTTTTTGTCCTTACGTCACTATTATAATGTATGCCATTTTTGTTTAGATGTCTCTAATTATATCCCAATATTCGGAGTTCGATGTTTACAATCGATGTTCGATATGGATTTTCCAATTTATCAAATCCACCTCTAATTTAACTTTGAGTCTGGGAATTTGGGATTGTTAATCAATCGTCTTACAACTTCTTTCATATATGGACTTCCTGACTTATCTAATTTGATTAATAGTCACATCAGGTCTGCGACTTGGGATCGTTCAACAAAATTTTTAGAACTATTATGAGGTTGATCTTCCAACTTCATGTTTGTCACTTTGTCACTACTCAATGAGTCCCATTAGAAATCATCTTGATGATTTCATTCTGACTTTATTGCTCTGAATTTTCTTTGATTTGTTCCAATCTCTACGCATTCACCTCTGAAACACTATGCATTTTCTATCTCTGTGCATTCATCTGTAAACCCAAAGGTTCTTTGAATCAGGTACGCATCTTCTGCAGACTTCATGCTTCTTCTTCAATAAAAAATCAGTCTTCATCTACAAATAGTAGTGCCCCAAATATATTGGTTGTCTCAGATCTACATCTCATTCCAAGGCCATCACATAGATGCATCGAACTAATCTTGTATTTATATGCTTCATTTTTGCATTTTGTGGGGATTCTCTTGCGAACCGAGATGACCTTTTTTCTATGGTAGGGGCATTCATTTATGGGTGAATAACCACAAAATATGGGAAAACAGCTCAAGCCATCCTCAAGGTAGGATCCTCTTGCAAGCCAAGATGACCATGGAATGAATTTGCATGGGGATATTGGCATGAATAACTCCCAACATTTAAACATATTCACAAGCTCCTTTTGACATCAATGACTTGTGCAATTTCCATTTCACATTAATGACATCTGTAATATCCTAGTCAAGATCTGACCAAGATATTAAATCTAACTTCAAATTTTTTGATAAAACTCACTAGTTAATTTCTTGACAATGTTTATGAGCAGAGCAGGAAGTAAGTAATGGGGACTGAGGCTAGATATGAGGATGGTAAGATGAAAATTAAATTTTGGAATTTGTATGAGGTGTGTGCAGCAGCAGTAGCAAATCATATCAGATCAAGATTCCTAAGCACAAAGCATTGGGGCCATTTATGTTTCGAGCATAAGCCAAGATGAAGTCTACTCCAAAGCTTCCTCGGCGCACCAACATATGCTTACTAGATTGGGTGGGTTCCTGAGGGTCTAATTCTGAGTTATTATAGTCAAATAAGTTCAATGGATTCTCTGGACAACATTCAAAAATATTTGGAAAGAGTAGGAGTGATTTGGGATCTTATGTCGATCGGGGATTGCTGAGCTAGTTAATTTCCAATCTTTTAAAAAAGGGGTTATATGATTACAAATTATTAAATTAGGGACTGATATGGAAAATATAATGAATTATTAACATCCTACAACTTACAAAAAGAAAAACTGACTCTCAGAATGAATTTGGTAGTCATTAATGTAAAACTAGTCACAAAATGGTGCTCAATGAGCTAGTCTTTCAATCTGGTTTACTAAATGAATTTCATTAATTGAAATACTCTGTTATGAAGTGTTATAATGTTCTTATATACTATATTCAACAACATAAATTCAAAATATAACTCACTGAACCAAGCTTGCACTCATTTTATTGCTCCTCAACAGTACAGTGTCTTATAGACTAGAAAATCCTTACATAGAGCCACATAAGAGCTGTAAGAAGAGGTGGGATGATTAAATATCTAACATGAAAGTGTAATTGGGTATGAAATAGGTTTGAAACAGAGTATGAGGGTGCACTAAGCTTCCTAATCTATCCTGGGCGCATTCAGTGAACTGGAACTTCACACGTGCGCTCCTTAACACATGAAACCTTGGCTCTG
Source organism: Larix kaempferi (assembly GCA_027924585.1). Taxonomy (NCBI): domain Eukaryota; kingdom Viridiplantae; phylum Streptophyta; class Pinopsida; order Pinales; family Pinaceae; genus Larix; species Larix kaempferi. The sequence goes on from BSBM01000887.1 coordinate 25,202,327, forward strand.
GTGAAAATGGGTGTATCTTGGTCATTCAGACACCTTTTTCAATGAGACAAAAAGTGTTTCCTACTATAAAAGGCCATCTGGATGCAATGGAATAGGTCTCACAACCCATAAATTATCATAAGTGCGGAACCCGAAACCTCCATTTCAGCCCTTCAATGTTGTCTCCTCCAAATGTACCCTGTATGATGATAAATCCTTGTAAGCTTGGGTTCTTCTTAGTATTGGAGTATATGGACCTGCATATCAGATCTCCATGGATGCAAATCCTGAGAGAATATTAGAGAAGAGAAGTAGAATAGAATAATGGGTCACATCACCCATTGATTGGCTTGGGCACATCACCAAACCTTGAGAAGCTAAAATGCTGTTGTTCAGGTTTTCACAGGAAGATGTTTGAGATGAGTTCATATGGAGAGCTAAAATGAAGCTAAAATGCTAGTTCATATGGAGAGATGGTTTTCACAGGTTTTCACAGGAAGCTAAAATGCTTCACTCATAAACTCACAATGACAAAAGTTCTGAAATGGAGTTGGTTGGATTATTTTATAAACTTCATGATGACCTGCTGAGCAAGTTGAAGATCTTGGTGACCTGTGAGAGTAGGTCACCCATGAGTGTACATACTTTCCTTTATTTTTCCTTACAAGCTTTTCTCCTTTAGAAATTGCGCCCCCCTTTGTCTCCATATGTTTCCTACTTTGTAAAAGTTGCTTGATTTGTAAACTGGACTCCTTTTTGGAAACTACGCCCTCCTTTTGCTTTTTCTGGTTGTTTCCATTTCTTGCTTTTAGAAACTCTTACACCTTTCCTTCTTTTGTTCTTTTCCTAAATCCACAAATTGATTTAGCCATATTTCTATTTTATTTTCTCTAGATCCAATTTGGAAACCTTATCTCCATGAGGGTGCCCTCTTGGCCCACTTGCTCCATTATTTAGGAAATTAATTACAAAAATTAATTAAAATTAATAAAAATGCTTCTTCCATTTCACTTAGGCTAAATTTAATCCTATGCACACCTATTGAAATTAAATTATTTACCTAGGGGTTATTTTGTCCCCCTTGTTACCATGGTAACTGAATGAGCCAAAATTGGGGACATGACAACATCATTTCCAACAATCTCCCCCTTGTCATTGATGGGAACAATCTTGTTGAATCTATAGTTGTCGATTCCATAATACTTATGTATCTCCCCCCCTTTAACATCAATGGAAAAGGGCTACTCCCCCTGGGCTTGTACCATATTTGTTGTTCAAATCATCTCCCCCTAGGACTATGCGAGTAGTACAGTAAATCCCCCTGTCAGCATTCAGTTCTCGGTATTTCTCTCCCCCTTTGACATAGGTTTGCATATTCCTTTTGTTCCTTTATTGTATTTTACAAACAATTTGCAATGCTACTCCCCCTGTCTTAATGCTTCTTCTTCTTGTGAATAGTTCCTTTGTTGTGATACTCCCACTAGACTATGCTTTCTCTTCAATATGTCATTCGAGTTTGATTCCATATTTTTCTTTTTAAATCCTAAGATGCTCAACTGTAATTTTACACTCAAATATATTTTCTTCCTCATAATCTAAAAATTGTTTTCCATTTGCATTTACAACAACAATAGGTTCAAGCCACCACCTATACCGATATTCCTCTGCTTGTATGTCATCAAACTACCATCTAATTGAACTTCAAAAATACTCTTTTGAACATGGTCAAGGTCGGTCATCTACGTGAGATAATAATTTATTATGTCAATTCCCAAAGATTCATGCAACATTCACAAGGATGTCACAAACCATCATTATAGAGTGTTGATGCAAAATTCAAAGTTGTGCATGGCATTTGAAAGAAGGAACATATATCAAAATAAATCATCTTGATATCAACAACATTATGCTTCATATAAATAATGATATGATTAATGATAAACCAAGGTCAGAAAATAATCATGACAAGGGCTCCTCAGGTTGTTGATTTTATACATATAATGAAGATTGAGATGAGAAAGCTTGACAACTACTACTTCAAATATCATACGATATTTCTTGTCCTTAAAGTATTCAAGTGTTGGTTCAAATGAAATCCTCTATTCGCTCATAATACATAGTACTTTAATCTATACACCCACATCTTATTTAAGATTTTCCAAGTATATGCATACTTACAAAAGATTCTTCAAAGGAAAGCTTTGTTGCACTTACTTAATACAATATCTCAAACACAAAGTCATTTCTGTAGATCATGTCACTATACCGTTCTTCAATTCTTCTTTGAGATACATGCCAAAACAATTTTATACTCTCCCTTCAACCAATCAAATCATGCCTTGGGTAGCATGCCATATATCCTTCAAAATTTGTGCTAAAAACAACTTCAAAGTTTGTACTAAAAAATGCAACAAAGTCCTTGAAAGTTACCCTTCAAATTTATTCTTCATATGTCCTTCAAAATAATTCTCTTCGAATCTGTCACACAAACCCTATTGTTTGTGGAATTTCTAGAATTGAACCTTATTTTAGATTTATCATTCAAACATTGTTTAGAAGAGGATACCTCCAGAATTATCCTTCTTTCCTCTCCATCGTTTGTTCTCTTAATCTTAAGCTCAAAGTTATTCAATCTTGCTAGGGAAGCTTCCACATTTTTTCAAATCTTCAAAGTTCTTCTTCTTATCCCCTACCCTCTATATCTTGTAGGAAAGAGAATAAAAAATAAGTGCTGAGAGAAATATATCTTGGTGCTTCAGCATGCAAAACTATATTTTCTTTAGTATCAGGTTTAAGAGAGCTTTGACTTTCTACCATTATTGTTAGAACATTTTTCCACCTATGTACATTAATCATTTATTAATGATGATTAATTATCCCAAGTGATTAATGATTACATCCCTAAGTTGATTAGCTACTAAATGGTCAATTATCATGAACTAGATAGCAAATGTGAACAAGTGCTGAGTCAAACCAGCTAAGTGGAGCGCTCCCCAGGGCAATTAATGCACTCAGCATGCCTAGAGCGCCCTCCTCAGGTCATTTAATGCACTCAGCATGCTTCTCTTCTACCTAGGGCGCATTTGCTCTCTTTGTGGACAATCTTGCCTTGTTTTGTCACATTTTTGACCAATTTTAGACTCCAAACCTCTAACCAACCAGTTTCTTCACATGTGTGAGGTCACATGGGCCTGTCCAGTCATTCCCAGCATTCACACTACAGATTCGAACCAGTTTGGGATGGTTTGGGATATTTTGGTCAACCTAGGGGGGGTTTGAGCTTTTTCTAAGCTAGATCAGTGTGAACACTCCAGATGGATTCGAATTCTTCCAGATTTGTATATATGGGTGTTCTTAACCTTTGTTAAGGTTGGACAGTTAATAATATTGACATTATTCACCATTTCATGTGTAATTGTTCTTCATTCATTTAAATTTTTTTTATGCCATTCTTGCAAATGTTGTGCAATCTTTCACCAGTGAGGAATCCACAGTAGCTAGATTCAACTGTGCTTGAGATTTTACATGGTATCAGAGCTCTTGGAGCTAGAATTCGAACCAGCAGACTGTTGTAGTGGATTGCCAGAAACAGTGGAGAAACCACATAATTCCTGAGGCCATTGCCTTGAGCTTACTGGAGAAATCTAGTGGCTCCTCTCAGGTGTGATGCTCTCCCGAATGCACCCACTATCCATACAGGGTTCGAATCTGTGAGTGTAGATCCCTCCAGAGTGATTTGAGAGTTGTTTGCAGGTATTGGAGTTCAGCATTGTCAGCAAGTGCGAATTGCAGCAGAGGAGAATGGAGCCATCTCACCCAAACGTGCTCACACCCTTCAACTATTTCGATTGGAAGGCAGAAATGGTGATTTTGCTGAGATCCAAGGGTCTCTACAGAATCACGATGGGCACTGAGGTTGAGCCAAACTCAGCTGTGGAGAAATCCAAGTTTTTTAACAGAATGGATGAGGCATTTGGCCTCCTTTCTCTCAGCATTTCGAGAGACCTCCTGTTTCATGTAGAAAGTCTAGCAACTCCAAATGAAGTGTGGCTCAAGCTTGAGACACTGTTTGGAAAGACTGATGAGATGAGAGGCCACCAACTCGAAAATGAGCTTGTCTCACTGAGCCCAGGGAATTTCGATTCCATCCAGGACTTCTTCACCAAGTTCAAGAACTTGGTCTTGCAGATCAGACAATGTGGCATAGAGAAGAAAGAAGAACAGTTGGTGTTGTCCATTCTCTCCAAATTGGGTTCTGAATACTCAGTTTTTGTGTCTTCCTTCAACTCCACAAGGCTCACAGTCAGAGGTTGGAAGATGCCATCCTTGGCTGACTTCATGGAGATGCTAACTCAAGAGCAAGACAAGCTGGTCTTGATGGGCTCCATCAAACAAAAAGATCAAGTGCTTGCAGCTGGAGATTCGAAATGTGGAAGAGGCAAGCAAAAACCCAAGGGTTCGAAACCTCAAGAGAAGAAGAGAAAGGATGAGAGGCCCAAATCCTCTGAGGGGGTTTCGAATCCTGTCAAGAACAAGGGAAAGAAGGCTGAGAAGACAAAATGTAGCTACTGTCAAAGAGGTTTTCATCCAGAGAGCTCATGCATGAAGAAAACCATAGACACCATGACACATCTCCTACAGAAAAATAATATTCCTCTTCCTGAAAGTTCCAAGAAGAAGGAGTGCGTTTCTGAAGACAAGGAGAGCTGCCATGCTTTGGTGGCTAGCTCATCTCATTCACCTTTGTTTATCATTGATTCAAGTGCCTCAAGGCACATGGCTTCCTCAAGAGACTCGTTTTCTGAACTTGCTCCCTACAGTGGTCTCTCAATTCGAATGGGAGATGACTCAGAAATCCCTGCTCATGGCATTGGGAAAATCTCTATGGAGAATGGCTTCTTCTCCAATGTGCTGTATGTGCCAAATCTTGCAGCAAACTTGCTCTCTGTGTATCAAATGACACATACTGGAGCAGCAAAGAAGGTGGTCTTCACTCAGGATGAAGTGGAGATATCAGAAGTTTCCACCGGGAAAATTGTTGCAAAGGGTGTTGCAGACCATGACATGAAGATGTACATGTTCTCCCACTTCCTCGAATTTTCTTCACCAAGTGTGCTGCTGTCACATGGGAATGAGACCAGCAAGCTATGGCATCAAAGGTATGGGCACCTAAACTACAGATATCTTCAAGTTTTAAGCAAAGAAAATATGGTAGAAGGGCTGCCCCAAATCAGATTTTCGAGTGGAACATGCAAGGGTTGCATGATTGGGAAACATCCTGAAAGGAAGTATGATAAAGGGAAGGCTAGGAGGGCTGATCAACCTCTTGGGATAGTACATTCTGATCTCATAGGGCCACTCCCCACACCCTCCTATGGCTGCAGCAAATATGTGCTCACCTTCATCGATGACTACTCAAGGTACTGCTGGTTATTTTTCCTTAAGCAAAAATCTGAAGTCTTTGATTGTTTCAAGATTTTTAAGAGCATGGTTGAGAACTTCAGTGGGAAGGCCATGAAGATTTTGAGGACTGATAATGGTAGAGAGTATGTCAACAACAATTTGCAGCAGCTCTGTCAAGAGCATGGCATTCAGATGCAACACTCAGTGCCCTACACACCTCAGCAAAATGGTGTTGCAGAGCGCAAAAATAGAGCACTGAAAGAGATGGCAACTTGCATGTTGCAAGCAAGGGATTTGTCTCCTAAATTATGGGCTGAAGCTATGAATTGTGCAGCATATGTTCAGAACAGGGCACCACACAAAGCATTGCAAGGAATCACTCCATTTGAAGCTTGGATGGGCCACAAGCCAAATGTCTCACATTTCAGAATTTTTGGCTCAAGGGCTTGGGCCAGAATTCCACCGGAGAAGAGAAAGGCATTGCAGCCCCAAAGCAAGGAGTCAATCATGGTTGGGTATGCAGAGGATTCCAAGGGCTACAAGCTCTTTGATCCATCCACTCACAAAACTTTCATTGAAAGAAGTGTCAAATTCGAAGAGGAAGAATTTTTGCAAGCTAGTGAACAAGGTGATGGGGAATGCTCATTCCCTCGTCTTGATGATGAAGTAAGTAGTGATTCATTCTCTGATATTTCTGATTCTGAGATTGCTGAAGATGATGTTGATATGGATTCTGAACATATCCCCCCTTCAAGGCCCAAGTGGGCAGAGAAAACAATTCAAAGTGCCGGAGAGCTAGTGGGAGATCCCCAAGATGCTAGGAAAACTAGATCTCAATTTCACAATTCCTTTGCATATAATAATTCTGATCTGAGTGAGGCATGTTATTTGATGGTTGGATCTGATCCAATGTCATATTCAGAAGCATGTACAGACCCAAGGTGGCAATCAGCCATGCAAGAGGAGATGAACTCACTCCATGAGAACAAAACTTGGGATTTGGTCCCTCTTCCTCCCAAGAGGAAACTAGTGCAATGCAAGTGGATTTATAGAACCAAAATTGGATCTGATTGCTCTGATCTGAAGAATAAGGCCAGGTTGGTAGCTAAGGGTTACTCTCAGGTCCAAGGAGTGGACTATACAGAGACATTTGCACCGGTGGCAAAGATGGACTCCATAAGACTAGTTTTGGCAATTGGGGCTTCCAAGCGATGGGAGATTCATCACATGGATGTAAAGAGTGCCTTTCTTCATGGGGATCTGAATGAGGAGATTTATATGCAGCAGCCTGAAGGTTTTATTTCTGATCATACACTTGTTTGCAGGTTGAACAAATCACTCTATGGGCTCAAGCAAGCTCCTAGAGCATGGTATGCAAAAATGGACAATTTTCTGCTATCTTTGGGGTTTGAGAGGTGTAAGTCTGATCCAAATGTGTATATGCAGCATGTTAGTGATCTGATGATTATTGTACTGTATGTTGATGATCTTTTGATCACTGGTAGCTGCACCAAAGAACTTGACTCAGTTAAGAGAGCATTGCACAGTGCATTCTCCATGACCGATCTAGGATTGCTAAAACAATTTCTGGGTTTGGAGATTGATCAATCTGTGAATGGAATTTCTGTATGTCAGTCAAGGTATGCTTCAGATTTGCTGCAGAAATTTAAGATGGCTGAATGTAAGTCTGCAAAATTTCCATTTCTTTCAGGAGTTAAGCTTACAGAATGGGGTTCTTCACCACTAGTTGACAGTTCGTTGTATAGGCAACTTGTTGGGAGTTTGCTATATCTTACTCATTCTAGACCAGATTTGTCATATGCTGTTGGGGCTGTTGCAAGGCACATGCAAGAGCCTCATGAGATCCATTGGAAGGAATCCAAGAGGATCCTTCATTATGTTCAGGGTACTAAGTCTTTTGGTATCCATTATGCTGCTGGTTCATCCCTTGAACTAGTAGGATTTACAGATTCTGATTGGGCCGGTGATTGTATTGATCGGAAGTCAACTTCCGGTTATGTCTTTATGCTTGCACATGGACCTATATGCTGGTCAAGCAAGAAACAAAGCACTATTTCCTTATCTTCAGCTGAGGCCGAGTACAGGGGAGCAGTCAATGCAGCCACACAATGTGTTTGGTTGCAAGGTATTCTTGCAGAGTTCGGGATTGTCTTTGATTCACCCACTATTCTTTGGTGTGATAATCAAAGTACAATCAAGATTTCTACCGATCCAGTACAGAGACAGAGGACCAAGCACATAGAGATACACATGCATTACATTCGGGGTTTGGTGCATGACCGGATCATAGCATTGCAGTATTGCCCATCCAGTGAGCAAACTGCTGATATCTTCACCAAGTGTTTTACCGAGAAGACCTTCACTCACCTTAGATCTTTGCTTGGGGTGAGTGATGCATGGTGATGATTGGTGTATTTTGATATATGCCACATGTCCATTTTAGAGGGGAGGTTTTATTTCCCATGTGGTTTTCCTCCTTACCTTGGTTACATGGACAAATAAATTTTATGATGTAAAAGGTGACTTGAGCCTAGTTGCCAAGGCCTTAATTTTTGATATTTCACTAAGTCTAGCTTAAGGGGGGGTGTTAGAACATTTTTCCACCTATGTACATTAATCATTTATTAATGATGATTAATTAGCCCAAGTGATTAATGATTACATCCCTAAGTTGATTAGCTATTAAATGGTCAATTATCATGAACTAGATAGCAAATGTGAACAAGTGCTGAGTCAAACCAGCTAAGTGGAGCGCTCCCCAGGGCAATTAATGCACTCAGCATGCCTAGAGCGCCCTCCTCAGGTCATTTAATGCACTCAGCATGCTTCTCTTCTACCTAGGGCGCATTTTCTCTCTTTGTGGACAATCTTGCCTTGTTTTGTCACATTTTTGACCAATTTTAGACTCCAAACCTCTAACCAACCAGTTTCTTCACATGTGTGAGGTCACATGGGCCTGTCCAGTCATTCCCAGCATTCACACTGCAGATTCGAACCAGTTTGGGATGGTTTGGGATATTTTGGTCAACCTAGGGGGGGTTTGAGCTTTTTCTAAGCTAGATCAGTGTGAACACTCCAGATGGATTCGAATTCTTCCAGATTTGTATATATGGGTGTTCTTAACCTTTGTTAAGGTTGGACAGTTAATAATATTGACATTATTCACCATTTCATGTGTAATTGTTCTTCATTCATTTAAATTTTTTTTATGCCATTCTTGCAAATGTTGTGCAATCTTTCACCAGTGAGGAATCCACAGTAGCTAGATTCAACTGTGCTTGAGATTTTACAATTATACTTCCCAGCTTTAAGATAAGAGGCTTGTTCTGATTTCATGTCAAGTGTGGTTTGTCCTCTCATTTTCTGCATATAATACCAATCCACAAACTTCCTCCTTTATTTTCCATGCTTTTATGCATTCTTCTTCCTTATGTTTGGATATAGTATTATTTTCTCTATCTTGAGCACATAGAATTGTTTGACAATCTTCCTCACTTTGTTTTTTATTTTATTTTCTTTTCCATATTTTAGTCAACTTCTTCGCATGTCTGACTAGAGAATTTTCCTTTCTAAGAGATATCACCGAGATTCTAAAGAAATTTGCTATGTGACCATATTTGTGGCAATTGTAACATTCAACATTGTAGGAGGCCATATAAACACCTCTATTTCTTACTTTACCATAAGCCCTGAATTCTATAGATTTATGTCCAAAAATATTGCAAGAAAAACAATTGCCATAAAAGAGATATTCATACATGTTTGTAATAGGTCTTCAACTTGGATATTTCGAGATACATACACAATGATATATATTTTGAAATACATACACAATGAATCATGGTTTGAGTAAAATAGATGAAATTTGGGAAACTGAATCACGTTTCCAAATATATAAATTTTATCTATTGAAAATGTTCATAACTATCTCAAGTTTGATCTTTTCTAAGATGTACTTTTTTTTTTTTTGGGGGGGGGGGGGGATGATAAGGTATATGTTCTTATGGGTGCAACTTTTGAGTACCTAAATGATGGAATCAACCTACAAAAACTGGTAGACATATATATAACACATAGTACAAGTGCGACATTATTTTTCCAAAATAAATTTAATAATTTTTAATTTAAAAAAAATTATCTAAGTGATCAAACCTCGAAAACAATACGCCAGGTGTGGGTACATCTTTTGAGGGTCTTATTGCAATGATCATGATTTTTTTTTTATATCATGTAGAGGTGTTTGATGGACAATCCACTCGAGCGGACGTGAGCCGGATCTCCCGAGCTCAATGTGAGTCTAGAACAAATCGAACAGAACATAAACCAATTTCCTAGATCTAGTTAAGGATCAAGTAATCATATGTCTTACCTTAAGTTTGTATCCCTTTCTCCTGGATGTTGTCCCACGCCTCGCGGTCGTCAGATCTCAGCTGCAAGACCTGCCAAGACACATAGAACAAGACAAACAAGTAAAAAGCATCTAAATGATAATAGATCTAAGTCAACACTTAAGTAGGTAAACTACACAATATCATCAACACAATAATATTGGTGGAAAGTGTTTATATTGCTATAAAAATAGGGAAAGTACATAGAAGAGAACAACTACAACCATAGCTTAACGAAGTAATCCTTCTCCATCCAAGACAATGCCATATCCTCCCAAGGAAGTGTGAGTCTCTCAATGGATGAGTAAATATCTCTCTAAGATGATTTCACCAGCATGTAGACACTATAGACTTCCTCCCTTTGGAGTGGGATAGAGCTTCATTTATATAGGACTAAGTGGATAGGGTATGGATAGGGTAGGTTGAGATACGATAGGATAGAGATAGGGGATCCTTGCAAGAGGTTAGGAACTGAGTGCCAACTCTCCCAACAGGTCATGGATAAGGATCCATGTCAACTGTCTTTGAGAATGGGCTCAAAGAAGCTATTTTTGTCCATTAACTGACATCGTCGCACCTTGCAAGAGGGCAAGCTGCGATGTCACAGGTTGCATGAGGGAAGCCTATGATGACCTCTAAAATCCTAGTATGAATGAGTATATATCTCTTCCAGGTAAATGACTTAGTCAAGGAAACTTTAGGAATGTATACACTGAGTCTTATGATGGTAATATTTAGGTGTAACAAAATGCCCCCCAAAGCATGAAGCTATTGAAATTGGACAGGTGAAATGCTTTGACAGAAGGAATGGCAATGGTTCGTTGGACGAAGGATGCTGCTGCAGTACAACTGACTCTGAGCTCACAGTCTCATATGATGCACAACATGGCTGCCGACCAATACAACGCATATCCATGGTAGTAATGACCGACTGAACACAATCATTGCTACTAGACACAAGCGTAGATCCATGATGAGATGATAACATAGCCATGACCAATACAAATATGGATTCATGTGACATGACTCAATACAATCTCCATCGCAACCTGGGTAAAACATGACTCCCCAAGGTCTTCAAGCTGAACCCGCAATGATACGAATCTATCCATGTGATTACAAATGTCTTGACGTCGAACATGGTAGAAACCACTTGATTATCAGTCATTGATGTATACCATTAACAAGTGCGAGGGAAATCACTATTAGTGTCAATGATCCCCAAGGTACCACAGTAGAAATCACCAAGTGTGAATGAATGAGCTGAAGTTGAACATAAGATGAAACCTTTTGATCAATAGTCAATGATGTAAACTCATGTCGAAAGCGAGCTAACCTGCCATTGAGGCATGTAGGGCAAAGGTACTTGGTTGGTTTCTAGATTCAATCCTCGGATGATGTGTTGAAGTCGACAAGATTGAATCCATCAAAGGAGGTCCATGATGAATCCCCCATCATCGACACAAAACACGATAAAGGATGTGTAGAGCTGATCGAATGGTACAGTAACATGAAAGGCTAACTCAGAGTAGACCGACATGGTGGAAGGCGTACTGATTGCAGATAATGTATGGTGAGAGTATTCTTGAACATGGGCATGGCATGACTTGGCAGTATTGACATGACGAGTACGACACCAACTTCTAAATGCAACTGATGATGGAAGCGTTCTTTGAATGACTCAAAGGAGTGACTAGACTCATGAAGTAGGTAAGACTTGAAGACAAACGGATGATCCAAGTATAGTATGCAAATGCAAATGAGTGCCATGTTCAAGAACGACTAGGTACTGCCACAAATAAGGGGTGTAACATAAAAGATTTCCTTTTTCCCCATCATGAATGATGAGTGCCTCATGTGTTTTTTATGAGCTTGATGAGGGTAACCAGATGCTCAGTATAGCTCAACTCATAGATGAGTCCAATCCCAAATATTTTCCGAACCTGGGATAGGAGGGGTTCATCCCATGATGGGCCCTTCAATGTGAAAATTTAACGAGTCCATAGAAGGTAAACTCGATCGTCATTTCATATTTAGAGATTCTGAAAAGAACTAAAGAAGACTCCAACAGTCCTTTTTCGTAAAGTTAGCCTCATCGCCCGAAAAATGGTAAAACAATGCGGGAGAGGACTCTTCCAGTAGTGCCCCTTGGTCCGAAAAATGGGTAAACTATCACCAGGGAGACGACCATTCAAATTCTTTAACAAGCGTGAACGCAACAAGTTCGCTTGGTGATCTTTTCGTATTTTGAGAGCCTGAAAAGAGCTTAAAGATAGACTCCAAGGGGGGGTCCTTTTCCGTAGGAGTTTAACGAGCCCAGGAAAGTGATAAATTGTAACTCGGTAACTTATTCTCATGGTTTTAAGAGCACAAGAAAGAACAAAGAGTAAGCTCGTCATCATTAAATAATTACAACCTAACGTATGGAAAATAATGACAAAATATTCAAGGGGTTGTTCATACTTGAGATGATCGTTCCAATGTGAAATGGCGTAAAAAGGACACTTAATGACTCCTGCACACTTGAAAACTAGGTCAAATAGTCAACCAGTCGTTCAAATGCAATAAAAACAATCCAAACTATAGCAAATGACCTAAAAAGCATCAAATATTTGAAAAAGAATATGCCTTTTGTCTATAAATAGAAACACAAAACCAAATATAGTCACCATTGTTCATTTGCCAAATTGGGGAGAAGAAGTGTCATTTGGAGCCAAAAGTTCACTTGTTGATTCCGGGAGCTACGAGAAACCATTTCACCAGCCGTTCGGAGCAGGTAACTCTAAACTTCATCCAACACATTTCCAATGGTTTACATTTTTTATTTAGGTTCATTTTTTTGGGTTTTGAGTTAGTTTGTGGAGGGCTATTGCGTCCTCGGGTCGTCGCAGGTTTCCCTTATGGGAACTACGACGAACCTGGGTCGTCGCAAATCCCACAAAGATGGGTTGCGACAATGTCGCACTGTCAGTAATGACAGGGTGCGACAATGAAAACGTCCAACCCCAAACACAAACCTAGCCCAAAAGATGAACTTTCAGAGGTTGAAGTGAGTCCTAATGATGTTTAAATGCTCCTTTTGGTAGGTTGATAGCAGCCAAAATGGTCTTGGAGTGGCGTGAACGAGAACATGAGATAGATGAAATACAAGCTGCAAATGATCCGTTATGTGTGACAACACTAAGGAACTGTGGTCTCCTAAAGTTCTCCCAGATTCAGGGTATGAGGTCCCAAATCCCTTTGCTAACACATGTGCTTAGATGTTGGGATGCGGTTCAGCAATATTTTGTGATTGGTGAGCACATACTTACCATAGATTTCAAGGACATCTACTTCTTGACTGGGTTGTCCCGGAGGGGGGACAATGTGGCTCTTACTGGATCATGGGGAAGTGATCGGACCGTGGAAGACATGATCCTACAACACTGCACTCCTCACACTCGTGCTTCTAGTGGGAAGATTCCCATAAAATATGTGCGAGATCGTCTGCTGCGCGCCATTCTTTTTACCATCACGAGGATAGCGAGGATCCAAGCTCCTCACTTAGCTACCAGGTCTCAAATGCTATATGCGGAGGACTGTATGTCTCCGAAGATCTTCAACTGGTGCGAGGGACTCCTCGTGAACATTCGATCTCAGCTGACCAAGTGTTGGCAGGGAGAGCTTAAGCAGTTTGGATACGGGTCGATAGTGATCTTGTTTCTATTGGAGTGGGTTCCCCTCTTGTGCCCATAGGTACCATTGGATGATAGGGATCCTAAGGATCCTCACATGGCTAGATGGACAGAGGTGATGGCCTGCCATGGTGGGGGCCCCATCATCGAATATGGTCCTGAGTTCTTCACCTGGCTAGAGGGTCAGTTTCTCATGGTATAGGACTACCCATACAGTGGTATGGATTATAGAGATGACCCACACTTGGCACTTCCCGAGGGAGCAGTATGGGGAGACATAGGTAAGAATAATAACCCTTGTACTTTTAGTTTTGTGTATTTATGATTTTTTATTATAGTGCTGACGAGTTAACAACATGTGTGTGCAGATGTGGGCCCTGTGCAACCAGTGGGAGTTTCTCTTCTCACGAGGAGAGGAGACGAAGTAGCCATGCCCATCGCCGCTCATCTTATCACTGTGGAGATGGAGGATGTTTATGAGAACTTGAGCAGGTTGACGTTAGCTGTTCTTGAGCCTGCTGTGGATGATTTACCGCAAACCATGCAGAGGTATGCGGTTGGGGCATCCGTGCGCTTCAATGCGCTGCTCCGCAGAGTGGCGAGGGCAGTGGACTACTTCTAGACTCAGCAAGAGAGAGCTGCTAGAGCTAGGAGTGCACAGGCTAGGCGTTAGGCCTGATGTTGTTATTATGTATGTACTGAGAGCTTTAGAAGCCTAAGATTTTGTACTATTGAAAGCTATGAGGCTTTAGATTTTGTAGAGACTCACTAAAAGCCGTCGTGCTTTGGATTTTGTACCAGCACTATTTTTATGATTTATATATATATAGACATTTCTGGCGGTTTTATACATGATGTGTTTTTAAATGGAAGAATGATGTGATATTGTTTATGTGCTTGCTTATATACAATGAATGATTTACATGTTATGAATGCTTTATGAATGTATTATGTGTGTGAGATGTACCAATCCAATATGAAGTTGGCCATCGAGTCAGCAACTGTGTTCATGTCTTGTGGAATGTGTAGGTATTGAACAGTTTCAAAGAACCTTTCCAAGAGACGGACTCGTCTAAAGAGACAGAGTAGAGTGGGACCACGGGTGGATCACAGATAGCGTAGACCTGGTTGAGATGGGAAACCACTAGTTGAGAATCCAGATGGATGACAATGTAGTTCATACCCAACGAAATAGCGTTGGTTAGGGTTCAAATGACTACTTGATATTCTGCAGCATTGTTGGCTGCAAAGCCTAGACACATTCCTCCTAAGCTAATAAGCTTGCCAGTAGGTGAATACAGTACCTAGGCTACCGAATCAAGGTTATGGGTATGCCGGCTGGCACTGATCGTGAATCTGTAGCAAGTTTACATCTGCACATGCAGACAGAACATGGTATAAGAAGCAGAAAACAAGATCTAGACACACTAAAATAAATGCATCGCACCACACAAAAAAAACACATGCCATGTACAGTATGTACAAAATGTCCATGCATGAAAAATTTCAACCATATTACCTCTTCAGGTAAATCCCATTGCGGGGTTCACCTAAAGATATTCCATCAGAGTCCTCGAGCTCGTAGGCTCCCTTCTCCAAAACACGTTTAACAATGTAAGGTCCGTGCCACATGGAATCGAACTTTCCTGCCCCCAGGTTGTCGTGTTTTTGGTCGTATGTAAGGACCAAATCACCCTCGTTAAAGATGCGAGGTTCTACTGACTTGTCATACTGTGCTTTGATGCGTTTCTTGTGCGCTGCATTGGCAAGAGCGGCATCTCGGCGAGACTCGTCAAGCTTCACTAGGTAAAGGAATCGTTCTTCCTAGATAGTAGTGTTGGGAAGAAGTTCGATGGCGAGTTGGAGGGATGGAATCTCACACTCAATCGGAAGGACAACCTCCAATCCATACACTAGTTGGAATGGAGTAAATCCAGTGGTAGTTTTGATGGAAGTTCGGTAGGCCCATAATGCTGAAAAGAGCATATTATGCCAGTTGGACTTGTGCATACCCACCATACATTGGACCATAGTTTTCAATACCTTATTGATGGCCTCTACCTGTCCGTTGGACTGTGGGTAGTAGGGTGTTGATTTTTCATGGCGAAAACCCAATCTATCGTTCAATTCTTCAACCATGTGGTTCTGAAAGTGGGAACCATGGTCGGTAACTATAGACTGAGGAACTCCAAACCGCACTATGACATGATTAAACATGAAGAGTGCGGAGGTCTTACCGTCGTTCATGTATGTAGGCATTGCCTCGGCCCACTTTGTAAAGTAGTCCACATCTACGATGATGTAACTATGCCCCCTAGTCGAGGTAGGCTTACAATGCATGAAGTCAATGCCCCATTTAGCAAAGGGGCCAACAGCAATAACCGGGTGTAATGGGGCGGGATGGGTGCGCTTTTTGGTATGAAAATGTTGACATGGAGAACATTTTTTTACGGCCTCGATACAATATTTAAAGATAGTCGGCCAATAATATCCTACACGAAGAATCTTCTAGGTTGTAGCCATCCCAGAGATATGACCGCCACAAGCCCTGGCGTGACAGTCATTTAGGATGTGTTCAGCCTCGTCATGAGTCAGATAACGTCGAAGAATAGAATCGATACCACGACGGTACAAAGTATCACTGATAATCAGGTAATACATCACATGGTGGCGTATTCGACGACGGTTGTCATGAGACAATTGAGGGCTGAAACGTTGGGTTTGAAGATACAAAGTAATATCTCCATACCATGGATCAGATGTACTGATAAGAAACAACGAACCATCCGGAAAATAGGCATTGGGCTTGGATTTTACATCAGCACGGGGAAGGTCGCAGCTGAGCTCAGCAAACACCAAAGACATTTTAGACTTGGCTTTTTCGAAAAGAAGATCAAATTCTTGCAGTATCACGATCCAGTGTGAATACTTGCCCCCAAGCACCTGACGAGTCAGAATGTGGTACATGGGGTTTGAATCAGCAATGACGGTGGTGGTGCGAAGCAAAATGTAATGTCAGAACTTCTGCACTACGATAAATACCGTGAGAGCAAGTTTCTCAACATGTGAATATCAGGTTTCAGCTTCAATAAGACCTTTGCTGGCGTAGTATATCACATGTTCTTGGGCGTTCTGGTCTTCCTGCACCAAAACCATGGCAATAGTGGTGTTGGAAGCAGCGAGGTATAGAATGTAATCTTGATAGTAATTCAGCGGTTGGAGCACAGGGGCATGCGTGATGGCATGTTTCAAACTTTCAAAAGATTGTTGATCTTGGTCGTCCCATATGAATGGGACATCTTTCCTCATCAATATCATGTAACCCTGCGTCTTCTGTGCGAAATTACAGATGAAGCACATTAAATAAGTTGCTCTTCCTTGCAGACTTTGAAGTTCCGTAATATTAGTTGGAGGTGGAAGGGCGACGATGGCTTCCACCTTCAAGGGATCAATGCGGATCCCATCTTTCGAGACGATAAACCCTAAGAGGCATTCTGACTTGACATAAAAAATACAATTATGAGGGTTCAGAAGGATATTATACTGCCTGCATCTGAGGAAAACGGCCGTCAGATGATTGTTGGCAGGCGGTAACGATGGGTCATTATTGCAGCACTGCAAGTGCTGCGATACTGCAAAAGACGGAAAGTTGAGCACAAATGATGTTATTTTTTGTATTTTTGGGTCAATTGTACCGTGGTATGCGGGTTTTTGGGTCATTTGGACCATGATAGTTAGATTTTGGGTCATTTGCTCGAAGTGTCGGTTAGGAATTTGTTAGTAAGTGGACAAGCAATGTAAAGGAAAAATCCTATAAATAGTCATAGATGTGTAGGTGTTAGATGATCTTGGATTTTGCATCTTTGATTGTGTATCAGAGATCGAGAGATATCTGTGAGATTTGTATTTTGCGGAGATGTTGTATCTGGGTTTTGCGAAGTTAATATGACATGACAGAGCTATTTGCGGAATCCCTGTGTCTCTTTTGTTCACCTGTGGTAATGCATGTTGCGATATATGAATGATGCTATGTTTTCTTGCTGCAATTAATGCTTTACTGTTATATTTGCTGTGATGATGAATGTTTATGTTGAATGATGCTATGAATATAAATGATGTTGAAGTTAAATGCATAGATCTACTTCTGAAATGTCGCAATAAGTTAAGTAATTAAGCCGCAAACATCCTCCTTCATTCGGTGGAAACATGGTTCCATCAACTCTCCCTTGAACATCTCGGGTGAGAGCTCATCTGCTATGCAGGTGTTGCTGGACAGGGTTAAACCTGTCTGGGCCGGTGCTCAGGGAGATCACGGTGGTTTAGGTGTTGACTGGGTTTGTGTCAACAAATGGTTCCTTTACCAAGACCAAGCATGAAGTGAAAGGACGATATGTTGTGTCATCCGACACAACCGGAGATACAAAACTGGTTTGATCAGAAGTTGTAGGAATTTGCTAAAGAAGAATGTCAGAACACTCGACTGATGGTGGATCAGTGGGTGGAAATATATATTCACGACGGTCCCCATGAATATTTTTTCTTTGAATTCCTAGTCATCTTGTTCGAGTGGTTCGCAAAGTTGACCTTTCAGAAGAGGAACTTCCAAGGCAGTGAACCAACGACCTGGACCCCAGAGCTGATCCAAGAATTGCAAGAAGTCGACAACAAAGCATCGCGGGCTGTCGAAGTTTGTCTTGACAGCATATTGGAAGGCTATATCACTATATTTGTGGTTGATACGAACAAGTCCTATAGTGAAGCTGAAACATATTTATTCCGTGGACCCCAAGGAAGGTTTCTCCTATCGCTCCAACTGTCCATTAAGATGCTTATTTGCGAGAAGGGCATATTGAAGATGCATCTTGATCAGTAGGAACCCTGGTGGGGGGAGGTCGTGGGTATCGCGACAGCAGGGGGCGGTACATGGAATGATAAGGGGTAGATAGGTGCAGGTCATGATGAGATTGTGAGTGAAGCCGAGGAAGAGAGTGGTCTTACAAGGGGAGGGGCAAGGTTTCGACAGGAAAAGAGGCAGAGGAGAGGAGAAGGTCCTGTTGCAATTGAACCGCAAGGCCACGAAGGAAGACCACACAAGATGAAGTGACCGCACAGTCCGGACAAGGACAACCAGGCTACGCCCAGGATAGAGGCAGGACCAAACCCCAGCGGCAGCATACCCACACCTCCGCTCACTATCTATCAACCAGTAAGAAATACAACTACAACACCACCGTGCTCATTAAATCAACAAAAGTTAGTTACTATTAGCTCAACGACTGGAGAAAGGAAGCCTAGGATGGTAGGCGAGGATACTAAGTTATCGTTGTTCCATGGAAATGGAATAGATAACCCTGAGCAGTATTGGTTTTTATGTGAAGCGGTATGGACCGTAAAGCAGATCACTGATGATAATGCTAAGAAAGGACAGTTAGCGACAAGTTTGCGAGGTCACGCATTAGACTAGTTTATGAAGTTTGTTCTAGTCCCTACAGGAGCTCCGGAGAAGATGCTAAAAGATATCATGAACAGATTGATTGCAGAATTCAAAAAACCCAAGTCTGAAGCACAATATATTATAGAACTGAAAGAAATTAACCAGTATCCCAATGAAACGGTGTGGGACTTTGACCAGCAATTTAAAACGTTGATGGCGAGGGTTAGTTTTGAAATGAGCACTGTCCAACACAAGGAATGGTTCATCGCGGCACTGATCCCGCACATTCGACTACCGCTGATGCAACAGAACATTACAATGCCTAGTGAAGCTCTAGAGATTGCAATGCAGTTGGAAGCATTGCCAATTGGTGAAAATGTAGCCGGGATGTCGTAGATTCAGACACAGCTAGCTAACCAGACCATACAGCTGCAAGATCTTAAGAAGGGCAAGGAGCCACGTGAAGAAGTATGGTGTACGCGATGTCGAGGAGAAGGGCATATTAAGGATAATTTCCCAGACTTCTGCAATTATCTGGTTTCGAGAGCACCAAACCCGTTGAATGGTGGCGGTATGCTGTGGTGTCACATCTGTCAGGTATATGGGCACTGCCACGAGGAATGCCAATACATGCAGAAGATGGTCACAAAACTGATGATTCTGTATTGTACATTTTGTAAATCTGTGGGGCATGAAGACAAAGATTTCTGTGCATATGGGTTGCTTCATGAGAGAATGTATGATGCATTCTATGTGATGGATGACCAACATGCCATACAACAATCACAACCGCAGCCACAAGTAGTCCAGCTGCTACCTCAATCGCTGTTAGGATATTCCTATACTCCATCCTAGTCCCACCAGTATTTTGATCATTTACATTTTCAGTCATGCATGCACTTTTAGGGTTTGCATGCATTTTGCATGCATCCCAATCATCAGTCCAACACCTATCCCTCAGTTAGCCAGCCCCCAGGAGCTTCTCACTATTTATTTTTAGCCCTCCAGTTGCTTAATGCGCCCTTCTTCCTTGATTTTAGGGAACAACTCGCCCTTCTTCACCTACCAATCCAGTTGTCTTCAGTTTATACTCAGTTACACTCAGTTACAGTCAGTTACAGTTAGTTACACTTAGTTACACTTAGTTACACTCAGTTACACTTAGGTACACTCAATTACACTGAGTTACACTAAGTTACACTTAGTTACACCTACCAGACTCAGTTTGACTAATGGTTGATAGTTACTTGAGCATTGATGACTCCACTGATGATGATGAAGACTTCCAGTTGTGCTCCGATGATCATGAGGACATCTAGTTGTGCTCTGATGACACTCTATTGATCTTATGATCACTTTGAGAGTCTAATTCAAATTGCCACCTTAGGCATTCGAATCCTCTCTACCATTGTACTATTTATTTATCCATATTGTGATTAATTAATTAGTGTGTGTGAAGTATTATTGCTTCTATCTGAGTTCTACGTATCATATTATTCTGTTGCTCATTATACTATATTGTTCACTCTTCTTCTATTTTCCTGCTTAATCATAATTACTCTTGTGAGGTATACATCATCTCTTAGATCTGCTGTGAGGATTTTCACATGGTATCAGAGCATGTTGAGAGTATTGTTTATCTCCATTCTTGAGAGTTTTTTGTAGGTTATTACCAAGATTTCGAGTGCAGCAGTTTCTGCCTTTTTGCAGCAGTAGCAGTTGCAGTTATTCTATATTGTTTTTGCAGGTCCTCTACAGCTTCAATGTATTCATATTTAGAAGGAATCCCTCTTCTTTCTCCATTCAACTATGATGAATGGAAACCAAAAATGATAGCATATTTGAAGAGCCATGATCTCTTTGATTGTTATTTTGAAAGAGAGTTCGAATCCTCTGAAGAGAATATTGATTGGTTGAATAAAGGTGACATGGCCTTTGGAAGAATGATGTCTGCTTTGCCTGAATACATGCTTTACCAAATCATTGATGATGTTGAAACTCCAAAAGAGATATGGGCCCATCTGGATGAAAGATTTGGCAAAAAGAATGAAGGATTTGGTCCAAACCCCTTCAAAATCAAGCAAAGTGATCCATTCGCTCCTCTTGATGGTCTCTCAGATCATGAACCAGTATCATCTCATATTGAAGTTGTTCACAAAGAACTTGCAGATTCTCCACTCATGCTCAAACTTTCTTCTCTTTCTGTGCCAGCTCACACTCTAGATATTGCAGAAGGTCCTAAATCCTCTCTTGCACCAGAGTCTATTGGTTTGCATCATGATCACATGATTATTTCGGAGGTAAAATAAGCTATTGGATGTAATGCATTCGCTCCTCTCCAGCAATCATCTCTTTTATACTACTATATGATCATTAATTCATGCTTTCAGAAGGTTATTGAAGATTATGGCCATTGCCATTCACTTGGGATAAATTATCATGCAATTACTGGTTTTGATCGCACCTCTCATGGTTCAAAGGAGATCTCAAGAAACCATGATTCAAGTCTTGGATCTAATTTGGATTCTAAGCAGTTACTACTTGGGATGATTTCTCATGCATATGATAGTTTTGATCTCACCCCTGCTGGTTCAAAGGAGATCTCAAGAAACTATTCTTCAAGTCTTAAATCTGATTTGGATTTCAAGCAATTATTATTTGATGGTTCTTTTTGGCATAATCTCACCCATGATGTTTCAAAGGAGAAGACAAAAGACTATCTGCATATTCATGATTTTGATCCTACCTCAGCTGATTCAAATCATAGGTTCAAGGATCATCCTCATACTTTTAGATTTGTTCTCATCACATTCGATCTGAAGAGCAAGTACAAGCACATGTTTTTTGAGCATGATCCACTTCTTCCCAAGAAGAAGATACCTCCAGACATATGACCAAGCATCACACATACTTGAGTTTGGAGCATTTATTTTTGTGTGTGCCTTATAGTCTGTTTTTTGAGGAGGGGGTATGTTTCCCATGAAATTTTCCCAGTTCCTTGGTTTATTGACTGTTATTATTCATTGTATTGGGTGACCTTTAGTCTTAGTTACCAGGGCCCAGGATGGATTAAGGGGGGGTGTTAGGATATTCCTATACTCCATCCTAGTCCCACCAGTATTTTGATCATTTACATTTTCAGTCATGCATGCACTTTTAGGGTTTGCATGCATTCTAGGGTTTGCATGCATCCCAGTCATCAGTCCAGCACCTATCCCTCAGTTAGTGAGCCCCCAGGAGCTTCTCACTATTCAGTTTTAGCCCTCCAATTGCTTAATGCGCCATTCTTCCTTGATTTTAGGGAACAACTCACCCTTCTTCACCTACTAGTCCAGTTTATACTCAGTTACACTCAGTTACACTTAGTTACAATCAGTTACACTTAGTTACACTGAGTTACACTCAGTTACACCTACCAGACTCAATTTGACTAATGGTTGATAGTTACTTGAGCATTGACGACTCTACTAATGATGATGAAGACTTCCAGTTGTGCTCCGATGATCATGAGGACACCTAGTTGTGCTCCAATGACACTCTTTTGATCTTATGATCACTCTGAGAGGCTAATTTGAATTTCCACCTTAGGCATTCGAATCCTCTCTACCATTGTACTATTTATTTGTCCATATTGTGATTAATTAATTAGTGTGTGTGAAGTATTATTGCTTCTATCTGAGTTCTACTGTACTGTATTATTCTGTTGCTCATTATACTATATTGTTCACTCTTCTTCTATTTTCCTGCTTAATCATAATTACTCTTGTGAGGTATACATCATCTCTTAGATCTGCTGTGAGGATTTTCACAATCGCATGTGTAGTTTGTACTGCAACATCAACCACAGAAGTTTATGCCGCAATATGCTCTGATGCAAATGGCCCACAGTAGCCACAGTATGTTCAACAAGCCCAGTATGCGTAGCTAGGACAAGGCATGCAACTGAATCCGCAACCGAATCCTATGCAGCAACAGTTCAATCAACCACAGTACAAACAGTAGGGAGGATTCCATGGAGGGTTTTGGGGTGGAAGCAGAGGAGGATTTGGCCATGGAGGAGGACGAGGAGGTCGCAGACCTGTTCAGTGCTATCGCTACGCGGTATGGGGACACTACTAGCGAGATTTCCCACTATTATAGACGCAGTGTAAGTTTTGTTTCATTACAGATCATACAGTAGAAAACTGCCCACAGTTAATTGCACGATGGCAAGTAGGGAACGTTCCACAATTGCAGAATCAGAATCAGGTGCAGCAGTAGGTACAGATACAAGTGCAGCAACTGATGCAGAACCAGAACCAACACCCGAATCAGAATGCTAATCAGAACATGAACCAACCAAGGAATCTGCCTCCGACCCAAAATCAAGGTGCAAGTGTTGCAACAATTTTTGTGGAGCCTAGGCTACAAGATGCAACTGTTGTGGTTATCACTCATGGAGGTGCAACGACCAGAGGGGATAATTCACACCCGCCCATTTGATTGGTAGGGCAGAAGAAGGTGTCATTGACATTGAGTCCAAGCGTGATACATTCTTTCAGGCACATCGGGGAATGGACCAAGATCATGGTAAAGCTATTATTTACGACATGCCCCCTATCTTTGATGCTACTTCAGAGGCAGGTCCATCAGCGCAGTTTGGAACCTTGCAGAAATTCTTTGAAAGCTGTTTATTGTTGGAAAGGGATCCCACTCCTCTTGCTGAGATTGAGGGATTGTTGCAATGATCAGCTAGGGGACGGCAAGAGTCCGCAGTAAAATATTTATAGCGATGGAATATAGGTAAGGAGATGTGAATGAATATCCAAATTGGGGACTATGAAGTTGATTCAGTTATTCTGGATCTTGGTTCGGATGTCAACATATTGACCAAGCAGGCATGGCAGAAAATGGGGAGACCCCATTGAGCTGGTCTCCTGTACAGCTCCGGCTAGCTAATCACACCAAGGTGACACCAATTGGGAGAGTTCCACGCCTGGTGGTGGACATTGAGGGAATGAAGACTTATGCTGACTTTGATGTCATTGAAGTAGTTGAAGGGGGAAGCTCTTATCCCGCGTTGCTGGGGATTTGATGGGATAACGATAGTGGAGTGGTAATCAACTTCAAGCGATGGATGATGACTTTTGAAAATCGTGATATCAGAGTTATAGCCTCGTTGGATCCGGCTGAAGGACGTAGATACATTGAACAAGTGAAGGACAAAGATCCCAGCAGATGGGACCATGCATTCAATATTTTCGAGGATTACATTCATCCGACTGCCAACGGTGAGCTTGGATGGCATAGTGACAGCTCTGCATCTTCCGACTCTGACGATGCTTTAGAACATTGGCAGAATCACTTTCATGAGGTGTCACTCCGCAAGTGTGGGTTAATCACGCAGTCATTGTGCCACGTTGTGACTGAAACGGTCACACTACCAGTATATGAAGGGTTTCCTGGCTTGTCTGACTTTCTGGCGGAGTTCGAGGAAAGAGTTTCAGAACCACAGCGACTACTGGCATTGGAGGAAGCACTGAAAGCTGCTCTAGCACGCTGGTGGGCGACACATAAGAAATCAATCGATGGATGGTTGTAATGCAGGGGATTGATGACGGTTCATTTCAGTGATACCAAGGTTTACCACATAGGGAAATATGATGGTCGGAATAACCCTGGAGTCATTTGATGGAGTGTCAGACATTGTGAGCATCGCGACCAAGAGATGAGTGGGTCCATGCCTTTATCCATACTTTGGATGAGATGCCGTGATCATGGTGTATTGCAGCTGAATTGGGAGGAGAAATTACTACTTGGTTGGAGACGACGGTATGCTTTACTCATACGCACTGCCAAATGCAATCCATGATGGAATGTTATAATATCACCGGTGGGCCAGAGGATGGTGATAACCCGCGGAATGTCAATATTCCGGAGTCTGAAGGAAGTCGCGATGTTGTAGCACCTGATGCGCCAAGTGATCTGACTAGTCAGCCGCTGAAACTTTGTAGGGTCAATATTTGGACAGAGGACAATCCTAAGTTCGTGAATGTTGGGGATTATTGGGATGATGAGATGATGGGAAAGGTCACCGACTTGTTACATGAATTCCAAGACTTGTTTCCTACTAAGTTTTCTGAGATGAAAGGTATTTTGGGAAATTTATGGGAGATGAAGATCCCGTTGAAACCAGATGCCAAGCCAATCAGACAATGCCCAGATCGACTGAATCCATGCCATAAGGAGAGGGTCAAGGTAGAACTTGATCACATGCTGGACACTGGCATTATTGAACCAGTTGAGGAGTCAGAATGGATTAGTCCTATGGTGGTGTAGGACAAGAAGACAGGTGAAGTGCACATTTGTGTCGATTTGCAGAAGTTGAATGATGCCTGCTTGCATGATCCCTTTTTGACCCCATTCACTGACAAGGTGCTTGAAGGCGTGGTGGCCAAGAGATGTATTCTTTCATGAATGGGTTCTCTAGCTATCATCAGATCTGAATCGCCAAGGAAGACCACCACAAGACAACTTTTGTGACAGAATGGGGCTGTTTTCAGTACACCGTTATGCCAATTGGGTTGAAGAACGCACCTGCGATATTCTCGCGGGTTGTCGTTGCTGCATTCCGAGATTTCATTCAAAAAAATTTGCAGGTATACATGGATGAATGGATAGTCTATGGTTTGATTAGTGATCATCTTGCAAATCTGCGGTTGATGTTGGAGCGTTGCCGATAACATCAAATATCGCTGAATTTGAAGAAGTGCATCTTTTGTGCACTGTTCGGAATACTGCTGGGTCACATTGTGTGCAAGCAGTGTTGGCACTATGATTCAGTTTTCATTGATGGTTGGAAAGTAGACAAGGCAGGTGACTCAGACCATACCAACTTCAGTTTACTAAAACTGTGACTGATTTTGAAATACAAGAAAAGAATGTTGTTAGACAAGCTGTGACTCAAATGGATGCAACTCAAACAGCTGCGACTCAGACAAGCTGTGACTCAGATGGCTGAGACTCAGACGACTGTGACTCAGACGGAGGCGACTCAGATGGCCATAACTTAGATGGCTACAACTCAAACAGCTACGACTCAGACAAGCTATGAATCAGATGGCTGAGACTCAGACAGCCGTGACTCAGACGACTGCGACTCAGACGGCCGTGACTCAGATGACTATGACTCAGATGGCTGTGACTCAGATGGCTAAGAATCAGACGACCGTGACTTAGACAGCTGCAAATCAGATGGATGAGACTCAGATGGTCATGACTCAGACGGCCACGACTCAGACAAGCTGCAACTCACAAACATTTTTTTATTTATTAATTTACCGCATGTAAATTTTGCAAGTCAAAGAGACAGTTCAATTTTTGAATTGGGAGTTAAAGAGACAGTTTCAGTTTTAGAATTGGAACATCTGGAATTTAAAGAGACCGAGGCATATAACTACAGGATCTATAAAAAAACAATTCAGGAGAACAAAATGAGTGTGAGAATGGAGAGGATGAAGAGGAGTGGTTGCTGGCTGAAGAGGATGAAGCTATGATTCGAAGTTAACAATTTAGAATAAAAATGTGTGGCTCAATTTAATGAAGAATAGAATGCCTAGAAATCCAAGCTGTAGCAGCACAGAACAAAAATGAAAAGGGTATGTACTGATATATCTGAACCAGTGTGATATAATTGACTGAAATTTTTCTTACATAGGGTGGTAGGGAGGAGCAAGGGAAGACTGTAAAGTCTTCTTTGCAAGTTGGTGCTTGTACATTTGGGAGTTGTAGCTTCCATTCAGTTGGTGCTGAAGAAACAGAGGTAGCAGCCTCATCTGGGTTGTACCTTAGAAAAAATAGAATGTAAAGAGAAGTTGGAGCTTGCATTTCATCCTAAGAAGAAGAGGTTTTTTCCCTTTATGGGTTTCCTCAGGAAAATCAGTGCCTCTGCATATTTATGTGATTGAACATTGTTTATATGCCTTATATTTAATTCTGTTATAACAATATAACTGCTATAAAGGATTGTGCGTAGAACATCTCATATCATATTGATTGTCACACTTCATCAAAGTTAAAAGGGAAAAAGAATGTAAAATTGTTTAAGCATAGTAATAACTGATTCACTCCCTCCCTCTCAGTTATTTGAATACTTTCAACAATTAGTATCAGAGCAGTGTTCCTTTAGTCTAAGGTAGATCCGAAAGATTAAACATGACAAGCCATGAAGGCTCAACCAATAAAGCTCCTATGTTTGAAGGAACAAATTTTTCCTTTTGGAAAGTTAGAATGAGAACTTATTTAATGTCCCTAGGTGCTGATGTTTGAGAAGTTGTAGAAACTGGATATACAAGACCTGTGGTTCTTGCTTCCAAAGATGACAAGATGGAATTCAGTTTTAATGCTAAGGGAATGAATGCAATATTAAGTGGTCTTGCTGAATCTGAGTTTGTGAAAGTGATGCATCTTGAATCTGCTAAAGATATGTGGGATAAGCTTATTAATAGCTATGAAGGGAATGAGAAAGTACAAGATGACAAGTTGCAAACATATAGGCTGAAATTTGAACAACTAAAGATGAATGAGGATGAGACTGTTAGTAAATATTTCCTAAGGGTTGAAGAGCTTGTGAATGCTATGAAGGGCCTTGGTGAAAAAATTGAAGAAGCATCCTTAGTTTAGAAAATTTTCAGATCTTTGCCTGATAAATTTAACCCCAAAGTTTTAGCAATAGAAGAGTTAAATGATCTTAAAAATCTGGGTATTGATCAACTCCTAGGAACTCTAACTGCCTATGAAATGAGGATCAACAAAGATAAAAATACCACTAGAGAAGCCTCTTTCAAAGTAGACAAGAATACTGTTTTTGAAATGGATGAGATTGAAGCAAAATTTGTAAGAAGACTGAAAACTGGATTAGGGAAATATAAAGCCAAGTTGCCCTTTAAATGTCTCAATTGTGGTAAGGTGGGACACTTTGCATCTAAATTTCCTTATAAGAAAAGAGACCAGAATCCTGTTGATAAAGAGAAACACATAGATAAGAGATACAATAAAAATAACAATTACATGAAGAAAGGCTTGTGTGCAAATGATGTTGACTCTTCGGAAGCTACAGATATTGAATCTTCCTGTGAAAATAAGGAGAATGAGTTTATGCTTATGGCCATAGAAGATCTTGATATTGATTTTACAGAGAGTGACATGAATGATGAAGATGCTGTAGTTGATATGGAAGGTGAGTTAATTAGTGCATTGGAAGAAATTGATAGACTCAGACAAAAGAAGAGGAAACAAAAACAGTTACTGATACAATATGAAAAGAATGACAAAGAACCTAGTACAGACTGTATTTTGGTAAAAATAGAACTAGAAGATGCAAAGAAAATAGAAGAAATTCTTAAACAACAGCTGGCTGAAAGTAGAGCAAGATGCGAAAAGTTAGAAGAAGAAGTGGTGACTGTTAAGAAAGAATTAGAGAAATTCCAAACTTTGCATCATCAAAAATTTTCAAGCATTAAAGCATCAGAAGAGTTGAATAATATCTTAAGTAAGCAAAGATCTCCATTGATTAAATTTGGTCTAGGCTATGAACAAGGTTCAAGCAGTAGTCACTCAGAGAACAAAGAAATAACTAAGGTGATCAACTTTCAAAGCAACAAGCAATCAGAATTCACAAAGTTTGCAACCTCCATCAAAGCTGAAGCAAATAACACCAACAGTAATGACAATCTAATGAATGATAAAAGGGATAGAGCTACATGAACAAAAAGAAATATTTTGCAGTCAAGAAAGCATGAAGAAGAAAATGTCCAACACAGAATGATAATGAAATCAATTTCAAGAGGACATCCAAGATTCAGGTATCAAAATTTATTTAATGGTTACTGTTATTGTTGTTCTAAATTTAGTCACAAAGCTGCAACCTGTGTTTTCAATCTTAGAAACACTCAAGAAAGAATATATAGCAATAATCAAATGCTACATCATGGAATGAAACAATTAGTGAATAATCATAACCATTGTACTCCATCAGCAATCAGAAGAGGAATTCATAATAGAAATGTCAATCCTTTTGATCTTCTATACAATGAACACGAATGTTATATTTGTCATAATTATGGACACAAGGCTTCAGAATGTTATTTGAAGAACTACAAAACAGATTCAAGAGTGAATCATTCAGCTGAAAGAAAATTTTGGAAGAAGAAAGAAAGCAATCAGTGTGATTTAGTGCTTTATGCTCAAAGATAGAAGGACCCATGGTATATTAACAATGATTGCTCCAAACACATGATTGGGGATAAAGGTAAGTTTTTGTCTCTAAAAGAACACAAATCAGGAAATGTAACTTTTGGGAATGATGCTCCAGGAAAAATCAGAGGCAAAGGAATGGTAAGTCTGAGTAATGGCAAAGGGAAAGCTCAAGATGTTCTGTTTGTAGATGGCCTGAAGCAGAATCTTCTTAGTGTCAGTCAGGTATGTGACGAAGGATTTGAAGTTGTTTTCAATTCTAAGGAATGCAAAATTAAATCTATTTCTTTAGGACAATTGGTTTCCAAAGGTATAGAACAAAAAACAATGTTTATGTCTTGAAAGAAGAAAAGGAGGAATGTCATCTAAGCAAGTATGATGAGAGATGGCTATGGCATAGAAGACTTGGACATTTAAATTTTGATCATATAATCAAGCTTAGAAACAATGGAGCAGTGAAAGACTTTCCAAACATATCAAAACTAGATGATGTTGTATGTAAACCCTGTCAAATGGGAAAACTGACTCGAACACAGTTCAAATCCAAGAGTTTCCCTTCTTCAGATAAACCTCTTCAGTTAGTGCATATGGATTTGTGTGGACCATCAAGGAAGGAAGGTACAGGAAAATAAAACTATTTTATGCTAGTTATTGATGATTATTCTAGACTTACTTGGGTTGCCTTTTTGAAAGAAAAATATGAAGCATTTGAAAATTTTAAAGTATTTAAAGCTCTGACTGAGAATCAAACAGGAAGAAGACTAAAGGCAGTAAGGTCCGATAGAGGAGGAGAGTTCAGTTCAAGGCATTTCAAGGAATTTTGCAATGAACAGGGTATCAAAAGAGAGTATACAATTCCAGGGACTCCACAACAAAATGGAGTGGTTGTTGGCGGGCAAATCTACCCTATAGCAAGGAAACTAATGCTATCAACTGGAGTGGGGTGACAGGTAAGTATATTGATGATATTACAGAGGTATTTATGAAAAGAAATAAGTTATGGATCTTGAGAACACACCTTTCAATCGAAGTTTGATCCTAGACTTAACTTGATCTTGTGCTCAACCTTCAAATCCACCTTCTTTTCAGTAAACCTGCAATAACAATACCTTTCTCAAAGAATCTTGTGCAATATATAAAACTTGAAAGAAACAAAAACAATGTTTAACATTGAATATTGACCAAAATAGATCCAAATTAAGATGTTATTTCATAAAACATTCAAGTTGGAACAAGAAAGACACTTCAACCTTTATTGTCAAAAGTAAATTGATGTACAAGTATACCTGACTCTATGACAGGCTCCTGCAACTTGATTCTGGGCTCTTTCTCTTCTCTGGCTTGGATATCTTCAACATAAACTCCTCCAATGCAAGCTTCTTCTTTAGATCTCTATGTCTCAAAGTTTCTCCATTAATCCATCTAACCTTTCTCTTTAGTCTTCCTTGTATTTATAGGATTAGAGAAGTAGTTTAGGTCGATGTATGGTTATGGAGGAAGTTGGGGAAGTTGGGAAACTACCAACAACTAATCCTTTTCGTGAAAATTAATTATTTTTTAATCATCTTTTGATATGTACGCGACTATTGTTCAGTGAAGTAGTGTATAGGGCGCTACTTTAGTGCTTACCAACTAGCGCTCATCCAATTTTAAATGTTGAGCGCTACTATGCTGAGAAGGAGTAGCGCTCATAAGGCTTTGAGTGCTACTATTGTACACTGGAGTAGCATATGGGCGCTAGTCTCTTTGAGTAGAGTAGTGCTCATATCTCATAATGATATGTTTAAGGTTTTTTCTAGTAAAGTTAGGAAATGGAGTAAGTCAAAGTATCATCTAAGGTCAACATGCTCCTCCATCCAAGTTGTCCTTTTGTGTGATCAACAGCTCAAGGTGATCACGGACGGAGAGGTGCAAGTTTAACCTATAACAGATGCCCCCTAATGTGTGAGGTCAGAGGGAAACAATGGCTGAAATACATTATAATCTAAAGCCAGAGGAGGAGCAAAGAACCGCAGAAAACAAGTCGCAAGAACACCTGCAACAAAGATCAAGGTCAGCGAGCAATTACAACTTTGACACCATATAGATTTGCAGTGTGATACAACATGATCTCCAATACATAACAAGGAGATGTATATAAAGCATGGCCACTTGGAAGACAAGCGTGGATCCATGTCAAACTAAGAGATCATAGCCATAACAACAAACTGGATCTATGTCTCATGAAGAGCCAAATATAAGTGAGGCTCAGTCTTGCGCAACTTGGGTGATAACAAAATAAGGTACTGTCATCCAAAATCCCAAGGTCTTCATCCAAAACAACTCTAGGTACAAACCCTAACCATGTGAATAGATGAGCTGATAGTTGAACATGGGGGGTATTGTTTGATTACCGGTCATTGATGTATACCGTTTAACAAACGCGAGGACTTCCACCGATAATGATGATGGGGTCCAAGGTACCAAGTACGATCCGCAAAGTGTGAATAGATGGGCTTGGAGTCGAACACTTAGGAATCCTGTCGAAGAAGAGACATTGATGTATTCTCATCATTCAACAGCGAGGAAAATTGCCACTGGTGACTGCAATCTCCAAGGTACTAATCGAAACTCTAAAATTCAATCCCAGAATAATGAGTTGATGTCGATGGGAAGAAGTCCATTGGAAGGGAGGCCTTAAGGCATCCTCCATCATCCAACTCAAGGAACACTCAATTGGTAAGAGCTGATATGGAATAATATGTAACAAGACTGACACTAGGAAGGCCGACACATGAGGTCAAGGTAAACTGCAGAATGGCCGACATAGGGTATATCCTTGAACATTGAGCATGACACAAAGTGACTAAGGCAGTTTCTGACATAATGGGGTAAATAATAAGTCTGAAATGTAAGAGACATTAGCAGACCCTCCATATGGTTGGAAGAATAACCAACCGGGGGAGTAAATAACTCGGAGGAAAGGTTCACCCTGAGGTCAAAAACTAAACCCAACCAACAAGATAGACTCAAGTAGGTGCTGTGTTCAAGGATAGAACTGACTGAACTGCCTTTGACAATGAAGATATGATATGTCTTTCCCGTCCCTTATTCTTTTTAGATAAAAGAATACCCTTCTTGTTGTTTTAATGAGTCCAAGAAAGAATGAAAACTCAATAGATCCAACCATGTAAATAGTTTAATGAGCCCATGGGAGGAAGACTCAGGACCTTCTTCATTATTTATAGAGTTCGAAGAAGAGATAGAAGATTACTCTATATTACTGATCTCTGGATTTTAATATCGAGCCGAGATCTGTTCTTGCTCGCCTGTGTTTTCAATTTTAAGGAGTCTGAAAAACTTCAACAATAACTCCATATATCTGCTCGCGGATTTTAGTATCGATCCTAAGCAGATTAATGCTCGTCGGTGTTTTCCTGTTTATAGAGTCTGAAAAACTTAAACAGTCCTCTATTCACCTATCCGTGGATTTTATATCGATCCCGGATTGGTCTGTGCTCGGCGGTGTTTTCTTGTTTATAGAGTTTTAAAACTTAAACGGTCCTCTACTTACCCTCTTGTGGATTTCACATCGAGCCCGAGTAGGTGAATGCTCGCTTAGTATTTTCATGTTTAGGGAGCCTGAAAACCCTAAAGAAAGGCTCCAAAAGGTCCTTTTTCGTGCAGTTAGTCTCCTCCCCCGAAAAAGTATAAAACAATGGAAGAAGAACTCTTCTAGCGCATACAGAAGTATACCTAGAGTATACCTTTTCCGTAGTTAATCCACCTAGGCCCAGAAAAGGGGTAATTCTATACCTGAGTCGATGAGCCTTCGATTACTTTAACGAGCTCGAAGAGGACAAGCTTGCTCGGAAATCTTGTTTAGGTTTAAATAGTCCAAAAAAGAGCTTAAAATGACTTAAAGGTCAGCTTCTAGGATCATAGCTTCATACTCTGCCAAAACTAGGTCTTCAACAAAATATTAGTCGATGCGGCAAAAAATCTCGAATGATATATGAATTTGAAATATTTAACTAGTTGACAATGTCTAACATCAAGAGTTTTTGAACTTAGGAGATGAATCCGACAAAAATTAAATGAAAATTGAGCTTGGATTAGTATTGTACCATATATGTGTTTCAATTGATTAATTAGGGATTTTTTGAAAATTTTGAAACTATAGAAAATTAAACAATGGTGGGTAAAAATCAAAATCCAATTCTTATATATAATTTCATTTTAAAAAATCAATTTCCAATTTGTTTTGTAGGGCAAATATTGGGGCAACCTTTTGCAATTTCAAATCTCCGTGGCGATCAAACCAAGCATCCAAACGTCGTTATTCCTCCACCAAGTAAGTTAAAATTTATCCTACTTGCATTTTCATGGTTTAGTTTTCATTTTTTGAGCAAAAAATGGCTTGCAACATGATGCTCACATCCTTTGCTGCGTGGGTGCTATTGTGTAACCATAACAGTAGCGTGTAAACGCGATGGGTGCTGCTGTGCTCAAACAGAGTAGTGCCCATATGTGACTGTGTAGTATGCACAGTAGCGCTCACCCATGAAAAACTACATACAAGCGTCAAGACTCAAAAAATATTCATTTTTTGTGCAGGATGGTTCTTCAATGGAGGGGGAGAGAGCATGAGGACATGGATAGGTTGGCTATGCAAGATCCGACCACTCTCCACGCTCTCCGAAGATGCGGTTTATTAAAGTTTTACCGAACCGTAAACATGAGGGCTTTAAACAAACTGTTTCGAAGACTCATTCAGTATTGGGATGTGGATACCAATACTTTTGTCATTCGTGGGAAAACTTTGGAGCTTACAGTTGATGAGATATATTTCATTACTAGTCTCTCACGGAGAGGAGATGTAATCAATCTGAAAGGGTCTTCTAGTGTGGGTGTAAGATCTGTGCACGAGTACGTGAATACATATTGTGTTTCGAGAGCTGAGAAATCAAGAAGCCAAGTCTTGATCTCAACCATTGACGGCCTCCCTTTGAATGTGATAGTGAGCATGATCAACCGAGTGGCAGGTAGTGCCTCACAACACTTAGCTTCCAGGCACTCTATGCATATTGGTGTACAATGCTTGCACGGTCATGTCTATGATTGGTGTACTAGTTTACTGGAGAGCATGAAATCTCAATTGACAGGTTGCAAATCCGACACAATGAAGAATTTTGGGTACGGTAGCTATTTGTGTACTTTCTTCTTTGAGAGGATGCCTGCTATCAGTTTGGGGATGCCTCTACCTCAGGTTAACCACCGTGATCCCAGACTAGGCCATTGGGGTGACATATTCCTCCGCCAGGGTGGTGGGGAAAGTCACTATTGTTATCATACTGATGATTTCTGGGGGTGGTGGGAGAGGCAAGTGCTCACTTTCGAGCAGTTTCCATATGCTGGATTGGATTTTCGTCATGATCCAGAACTGGTGCTTCCTCTAGGTGGAGCCTAGGGAGATATTGGTATGTTAAAATTTTGAGAATTATTTAATTTTTTCAAAACTTTTTCAAGTATTTGATTTTTATGAATGAATTTTGAAGTGCTAATCAAGTGTCATATGCAGATCTGGGGCCTATTCATCCTGAGGGACATCCTACCATCTTTGTGAGGCCAGCTAATATTGCTGCAGTAGATGCTATGTTGGGGACCTTAGAGAGAAAAATGAGTCGGTTGACTCATGAAATTCCTGCATGCCGTATGGATCAGATACCTATTGATATGCAGGAAGATGTTGTTGGGGTGCCCCCGGCATGGCTTAGGGTGCTGCGGAAGATAGCTAGGCTAGTCATATGCTATCGCAATGAAGTAGATGATGATGAAGTCCCTCCTTCTCCATAGGAGAGAGATACATTCTATGTATATATTTTTGAGGCTACTATGCCCAGTTTTTTTACTTTTATGACTTGACTTGATAAACTTTTGACCCAAAACTCATATATTTTGTGATACAGTATCGGTTATATACAATATCGGTTATTTACATATGTATATGTTTTAATTTTATGTGTGCAATGTTGTTTATGAAAGTGTATGATGCAAATGCCAGTCTAACACATAGTTTGCTAATGAATCAGCTAATGTGTTTAAACTTCTTGGAATGTGTTCATATATAATAGAATCAAATTGTCTTTCCAAAAGTCTAACTCGTAGAAACTGACGTAGCAATCCAGGATCCCTAATCTGATAGACACCTGTTAACTGAAATACAATTAATTATGAGTCAAGTCTTACCTCCAAATGTGAAATGCCATGACTGAGAGCATCTCGGAGAAGTTCTATAACTGCACTGTATTCAGCCACATTATTCGTGGTAGGACCCAAACAAACCCCCCCCGAAGAGACAAGTTGGCCAGCGGGTGAATGAATGACCCAAGCTGCTGCAGCCAACTAACAGGTGTGGCAACTGGCGCCATCAGCAAATCCTAAGAAATGTTCGTTTGACATCTGGTACACTAAATGAGAAACACACATAAGATTACCTAACGAGCATAACAAAAACTAGCTTTACAAAAATATACAGCTATGTTACAAGAAAAAGTACGTCATCCTAAGTGTAGTACTTCTTCAGGTAGAGCCCATTTCTAGGCTCGGCAAACTTATTACCTTCGTAATCTATCAGTTCATAGGCACCTTTCTTCAATACTTTGGAAATTATAAAAGGTCTGAGCCATCTGGATTTGAATTTGCCAGGTCCTAAGGGTTCTTTGTCTTGATCCCAAAGTAGGACCAAGTCTCCTTCAATGAAAACCCTAGGTTTGACGGATTTATCGTACTGTCCTTTGACTCATTTTTTGTGGACTTCGTTTGTTGTGAGCGCGTCGCGACACTGTTCATCCAGATGTTCTAAGTGTAACAAACATTCTTCTAGTATTGAAGTATCTGGTAGTAACTGGACTGCTAGTTTTAGCGAAGGAATCTCGCATTCAATCGGTACAACTGCTTCTATCCCATGCACAAGTTGGAAGGGAGAGAAACCGGTAACAGTCTTAACGTTGGCTCGGTAGGCCCAAAGAGACGGATACAGCATGATGTGCTAGTTATTTCGACTGGCATTAACAGTACTCTACAATATAACTTTTAAAGTTTTGTTCACTGCTTCAACTTGTCCATTTGCCTGTGGATAGTATGAAGACGAATGTTCTTGTCGAAAACCAAGCATTGTATATAACTCAGTCATCATGCTATTTTGGAAATGATTGCCATGATCAGTCACTATCTCTTTAGGTATGCCAAACCGTGCAATGATCTGATTAAACACAAAATAAGCGGCAGTTTCTCCATCTACCTTAACAGTAGGTATTGCCTCTGCCCACTTAGTAAAGTAGTCAACGACAACAATGATGTAATGATGTCCTCCAGCCGAAGCTGGATTGCATGTCATGTAATCAACCCCCCATTTTGTGAAGGGACCTGCTGTAATTACAGGATGGAGAGGAGCCGGGTGTGCCCTCATTTTCTTAGTGAAAAACTGACACGGTCGACAGCGTTTCACTGCTTCCACACAATCTTTAAAGATCGTGGGCCAAAAATATCTGGCACGCAGTATATTTTGAGCTGTTGCCAACCCGGAAAGATGTCCCTTACAAGCTCCACTGTGGGCATCATTTAATACTGCTTCGGCTTCTTCCCGAGTTAAGCAGCGTCGTAAAATGGAATCTACCCCATGTCGATACAACGTATCTGAGATGATAAGGTAGTTCTTCGCATGGCTTTTGAGCTTGCGTCGCTCTTCTTGAGAAAAAGTGGTAGGACACCTCAAAGTCTGGAGATATACTAAGATATCTCCGTACCATGGGTCAGAGGAGGCAATGAGGAAGATATGTTTGTCAGGGAATGATGTTTCTTCCTCAACGTGTTCTAGGTCACTTGGAAATTCTGAAATTAACTCAGCGAACACTAGTGATTTCTTCGACTTGGCTGATTGGAAAACCAAATCGAATTCCCATAGGATTACAATCCATTTATTATATTTCCCACCGATGATTCGTCGGGTGAGAACGTACTGGAAAGGATTGATTTCTGCTATCATAGTAGTAGTTCGTAAAAGTATATAGTGACAAAGCGTCTGTACCGCATAGACCGCGGCAAGTGCTAACTTCTCAACATGCAAGTATTTAACCTCAGGGGCTATCAATGCACGAGAAAGATAGTAGACAACATGTTCTTGGAGCATATCGTCCTCCTAAACCAAAACTATACCAATTGTATTAAGAGACGCTGCCAGGTATAACAGAAAATCTTTTGAGTAGTCTGGCGGGCTCAACAAGGGTGCTGAAAGGAGTGCCTTTTTTAAAGCTTCAAAGGATGCTTGAGCAGCTTCGTCCCACACAAAGTAGGAGTCTTGTTTGAGTAGCCTCATAAAACCTTTGGTAATTTTAGCATAGTTTATGATGAATCGCCGTAAGAAATTAGACATGCCTTGCAGACTTTGAAGTTGTCGCAAGGTGCGAGGAGGAGGCAGATTTACAATCGCCTCTACTTTCAGTGGGTCGACCATTATGCCACAATTGGAGACAATGAAGCCCAGTAAACGCCCCGATTCAACACAGAACACACACTTATTAGGATTCAAACGAATCTTATATCGTCTGCATCTTTCAAACACTTGTCTGAGATGGGCTAAATGGTCCCGTCTCTTTCGAGATCGCGCTGGGAGATCATCTAAGTAAGGTTCTACAATGTGTTTGATGTCATGAAAAGCAAAATTCATCTCACGATGGAAGGTAGCTCCAGCATTCTTCAAGCCAAATGGCATTTTCCGATAAGTGAAGGTCCCCCATGGGCAATGAAAGCTGTTTTATGTTGGTCTTTGGGTTTGATTTCTATTTGATTGTATCCTGAAAAACCATCCATGAAAGAGAACATCTCATGTCCCGCACAAGCATCTATAATTTGATCGATAAATGGTGTGGGATAGTTGTCTTTCGGACAAGCTTTGTTCATATCCCAAAAGTCAGTACAGACTCTAATAGTTCCTTGCTTCTTATAAACCGGAACGGGGTTTGAAACCCATTCTGTCATATCAATCGGATAGATGAAACCGGCTTTAAGCAATTTTTCAACCTCCGCCTTAATGGTGGCCGCTTTTCTAGGATTCACAGGGTGGAGCTTTTGTCTCACAGGTTTTGCGTTAGGGTATGTTGTGATGACATGCTCTACGATGGCTGGGTCAATACCTGGCATCTCCTCATATGACTAGGCAAAAACGTCACGAATTTATTTAAAAATTTTTGTATACAGAGTAATCTCTTCTGGAGAACAGTCTGCACCAATAAAAATGTTTTCCACAACCCCGGGTTTGGTGGAAATGTTGATTGGAATTGTTCTCGATATATTAGCCATATTTCCTTTAGCATAGACAGCTCTCGAAGTAGAAGGGAAAGATGACAAATCAACCAATCCACCGGGTCTCACAGGGAATTCTCTTCTCTCAATCCTGTCTAGATCTGGAAGCATGTAGGACCTATGATGCATATGTTCACAAGGTTGATCCAGGCCCATCATGACTTCTAAGATGGCTTCATCAGATGGCAAAACCGTATCTAAACAATCGAACGAGTGAGTGGAATTCAGTGACCATGTCGGAGCATAGTCCATATCTGACTCAACAGAGACTGGTGGAGTCATGATATGTTCCATTGTAGTGTGTTGTGTTTCCATATAGGCCACTTCTGCAATGGACAGAGGCACAAAAGGTTCTGACGTAGTAGGAAGGATCCAAGGATCAGTTCTTAAACCAACTGTGAATGTTTCGGTAGAAGTACCCACATCAGAACGCATAAAAAGAACAGGGGAGGGGAGGTCGAAAGTGCCTATGAACGACCCATACAACCCTACTCCTAAACTCTCCTTAAACGGGGAGGTTTGATCAACTAATGGAACTGTGGTCTCCAAAGAAGTCTGGTTGTTTCTCTGAGTGAAAGAAAGTTGATCGACTATAACGATCTTACCTTCAAATGGGAACATAACAACTCGAAAAACTGCCGATGCAATGGCTCGCATGGCATATGTCCAACTCCTGCCTAATAACATATTGTAATCAAGTGGAGCGTCCAGAACTTCTACTTCTACAACAACTATCTTACCGGCCAATGTGACATCAAATGATGGCAAAACCCCATGTGGACGGAAAGTTTTGCCATCAAATGCAGTAAGCAGTGTGTTAGAAGGGGCTAACTCAGGAGAACCTAAAGCTTTCCAACAGGAAATTGACATTACACAAGTCGATGTGCCTTCATCTACAACAACTCGTCTGATGGTCATTGGACCATGAACGACTTCAATCTGAAGGGCAACGTGATAGGGAAACCGGTATTTGACATCAGTCATATCAAATCGCGCAGACATGTTAGAGGATTCCATACTTCCAATAGCTGCCAGAAGTGCATTCCGTTGTAAAGGACAACTTTGCAAGACTTCTAAAGTAGACATGGCACAAGGGGTCTGGGCTAAATCTTCAACCACATTGTAGTTGGAAGAGGCCCGAGTGTTGGGATTGTGCGATGCCCGTTTCAAGACACCTTTTGGGATCTTGGGCATTGGGTCCACAGGTATGTGGAGTGGAGTGGAGGTTTCTGGAATCTCTTTATCCTTTTTCTGTGCGTCTGGGGTATAGTTCCTGGCTCTAGTTTGTAAGAGTGCATCCGAATTAACCATGTTAATAAAATTTTGATCAACCGTAGCATGTGTAGTGCCCCTAGTATTGGAGGTGCCAGAAGTTGAGCTCTGTCCTTTAGGGAATGGATCTTTCAGGACGGCAGGCTTCTTTTCTCTTAAGAGCTTCTGGGCTTCTTCAAGCAGAGGGCATTGGTGAGTAAGGTGGTTCTGCTTACAAAGTTTACGAGGGAACTTAACCTTCTTTTCCTCTTTGTTACCCTCTTCGGCATTCTCTTTTTTGGGCTTTTGTTGGTTCCCCTCTCCTTTCTTGCCCTTCTTTTTGTTATTGGGCTGCCGAGGGCCCTTTTGATTGTTCTGAACCTGGTTGACAGGCTCAGAAGTAGAAGGAGAGGTTGTGATGGAAGAAACATCTGCAGTCGATTGTTTGACTGATAAGGCATGAACCTGTTTGGTCAGTGCTTCGAAAGCTGCAGAGTCAATTGAACCCACTATGCCGTCAGCATGTGGTCTAGGTTTAGGTCTACTCAGATCGGTATTCGATCGCGGTGCATCAGGTATAATCTCATACAATAACCCAGATTGTGCATAAATGAGATCTAACTGCTAGGTCCGTAGGATGGCTTCTTCCTCGTTAGATACTCCAGATGTAGCTACTTCCTTTGAAATATAAGGAAGGAGTGATTTCAAATACCACTCAAGAAGGAACTCTGGAAGTCAGCTGGCCTTAATGAGCCTCTTTCGTCTTCGCCACTCCTAAATGTGGTCAGATAAATGAGTGGATTTATTTTGCCTAAATGTAGACAAAAGGTCTGTTCCGGAATCATACCGAATAGGAAGCTGGAAGTGATTCAAAAAGACAGTCGCGAGATCCCCAAAATTAGAGAATGTAGCTGTAGGTAACTCAATGTACCATTTGGCTGCAGCATCGGTTAAAGTCCTTTGGAACAATCTCAATCTAATGGAATCTTCATTTAATGAATTCGAGGAACACCATAAGTGGAAAGTAGTGTCATGGTCACCAGGGTCTTCACCTGCTTTGCCTTCGAACTTTGGAATGTCTGAAGGTAACTTGGTGGGAACTGATGGCCATGTAGCATTATGACACACTGGATCGTTGGTCAGTTTGGAAAGATCTGGCAAATTTAAAGTTTCCAGAAATGGTAAACAAGGCCGGTAAGACGGTACTTGATAAGGGGAACCACCCATCGTTTGACCCATGAACTGTTGGTAGGGTTTTCCCCCAACCGTCTGCTGGTAGGGGTTGCCCCCAACCATCTGTTGATAAGGGTTTCCCCCGGCCATATGCTGATAGGGGTTTCCTCCTACCATCTGTTGATAGAGGTTGACCCCAGCTACTTGTTGGTAGGGGTTGCCCCCTTCCATCTGTTGTTGTATGAAATAATTATTGAAATTTCCCCACCCATATGAAAGTGGATTAGTGCTCTGTGGGTTCATCCACTGTGGCTGGGTATTAGCTCCCCCATATTGCTGGTTAAAAATATTACCCCCTCCCCCTGAGAATAAGGAAAAAGGGACATTACCTGCAGGCATATTACATTGATTCATGTTGGGGCCTGCAAAGGTATTGAAACCAGTGGTAGCTGATGTAGACGGTGCAGTCATAGTACTCATGACCGGCACGGTTGCAGAAGCACTTGGTCCTACAGCAGGTGTGGAAATCCAAGTACTAGGTATCTGATATAATGGTTGAAAAGCAAGAGGTGTGGCACAGTTGGCTATACTGCTAGGTCCAACAGTAGGTGTAGGGATAGATGCCATCGTTGTTGAACTTGGCATACCTAATGCACTAGTATTGAAACTGAAAGACGGAGTAGGCATAGAGGTTGTCTGTGCCTGACTCGGTGTAGCAGTAAAAGAAGGATTTACTGTGTTAGTGTTCATACCTAAGGGGGGAGTTTGGAGAAATCCCTGTTCACCTCCTAGAGTAGACATCAGATGTCCAGGAAAGGAATTATCTGCAATGAAATGGGGCTGCTGGAAACCAACAGGTGACAAAAGCGAAATTCTAGTATTGGTCAAAGGAGGATTGAAAGGAATGCTATACTCCGTAGAAGTAAGATCTTCAACCTCAACTGAACTAAAGTGTCACTGATCTGGGGTACCTGGTAGTGGTTCCTCAGGAACCTTTATTTTAGGGTTTTCTGTTATTGTTTGTTGTTCTTCAGGAAACTCAACTTCAGGTGGTAATTCCTCAGGAATTCCTATTTCAGGATTTTCTATTGTAAGAATTCCCTCAGGAAATTCTGTTTCAGGAGTAGTTTCTGAAGAAATACCGGGGTTTACCCGCTGTCGTCTAGCTGGCTGTAAAGGTTCTGTTCTAAGTGGTGGAAGGTTTTGAAACCTTCTCGATCTATGAAGCTCTTGATTCTCCG
Source organism: Larix kaempferi (assembly GCA_027924585.1). Classification (NCBI taxonomy): domain Eukaryota; kingdom Viridiplantae; phylum Streptophyta; class Pinopsida; order Pinales; family Pinaceae; genus Larix; species Larix kaempferi. The sequence goes on from BSBM01000887.1 coordinate 25,244,466, forward strand.
TGTTTATATATATAAAATAACAGACTAGAACCTAGTGGCCACTACAACTAGGGGGAAAACACCATGCCAACTAAAAAGTCCTAAGTATGCAAACCAGGCAAACAAAGATGCCTTCCGGAGAAGATTCTGGGATGATGAGGGCCCAGAACAGATCAATGAAGGAAGAAAGATAGTTACCCGGGGTCCACAATACAATGACTAAGGGTGCAAGCACTGGAATCACCCAACCTCCCTCCCAAAGACCTGCAAGGGATTTCCTCCCACGTCTGTCTTAGGTACAACAAATATACCCTCTGTTGTCACCTGTGTATGAACCTAAAGTTAGATACTAAGGATACCACAACACAGAAAACTCCTGGGGGAACAGTCACCGGTCGAATCAGAAAGCATGGGCAGGGTAAATAAGCCCGAAACTCGAAAGAGTCCCCAAACGCAATCCAATCCCGGCGTATGCTCGAACAGAAAGTAGGAGGAGTATTCCCAACAATCTGATCTCGCAATGACCTACTGCATAGATCCCAGGAAAGTTTTGAGTGAAATGGATTTACCTGTGATAGTCAAACTACGATTTTTGCGTAATGTGTGATCTTGAGTGGTTTAAGGTGATTTAAACTCAAGATCCTAACCAAAACTAGTTGGTGTAGTGTATCCCTAAAAAGAAAAACTGTTTCTATTTCATTTTATTAAAATTTTTTTAGGGCTGTTATTACTCAAAAGGTAGTGCTTTTGTGTGGCGTGGTTGCAACAAGAAAACAAAAGTGCATAAAATCAAAACTTTCTACAACAAAGCTCTTTTCATTTTTTCATTTACTTCTTTCCAAAAATGAAAATCTGAGTAAATCTACTAAAATTTTTTTGTTTTCTTTTTGGAATTGTACAAAATATCCTATGCTATCTTGTAACAAAACAAAAAAATAAGTCTTATTAAACTTAAACTACCATATTTTTTTCTTTTTCTATAAACGAAAAAGAACTATAAAGATGGAAAGCAAAATAAAACTTATGTGCAATGTGTAAGTATGGCTAAGAATGGTTCCTAAGCTTATAGCTGTCAAGGCACTAGCTCAAAAAAGACTTGATCTACAGGTTTTTTGCAAAGAAAAAGCCTCTAAACTCGGAAACAAAGTGGGAGAAAACAAAGGAGCTAGATACAAGAGGACTGACCTAAAGAATATAACCCTAGCAAGACCACTATGCCAAGCAAAAAGTAGACAAGCAAGCTTCCAATTACCCTACTAACACAAATAAATGAGAAATGAATCAGCCTAAAGCACATTCAAATACACTTGAAACCAGAAAAAAGACAATAAGTCCAAGAAGATTGGAAACCAACAAGTTTGGAAGACACCCTAGAAGCTCTAAAACGGACCAAACCCTAAAACAAATGATAGGATGAGTAAAGAGCAGACAAACGTTGCCACAAACAGTAGATACAAAAGTATGTAGGTTTGTAAACTAGCAACATATAGTCAGGGCCTAAAAAAGTGGAAGTGCTCACCACAAAACACAACCTAGTCTTCCAAAAAGTTATAAACAGTCCAAACGTTCCAAAGGTAAACAAGCGATTCAAAAGATGGAAAAAATACTCAAAGAAAGGTTCTATGACTTAAACAAAAGTTAAAAACCTCATACACCAGTCAAGGAGACCTAAAAGAAAAGTCAACAAACCACCAAAAGGCTAAAAACTCAAGCAGACTACTAACAGAAAGCTTCAGGAAACATACCCTACTGTGCAGTAGGGAAACTCCCGCCCCTGTAGAGATGGGCGCTACTGTATGTATAGCACAGTAGCGTATGGGCGCTACTGTATGTACAACAAAGTAGCGCTCATATATCAAGAGTTTAAAAACTGACTTTGAAAGATACCAAAAGATTGATGGAAGCAGAAAGAAACAGGCAGGGGATACCTACAGGGTTTCTCAACACATCAAAGAAGTCAAAACAATTATGGGAAGACAAACAAGAACAAGGTTTCCTAGAGCAAAAACTCAACTATCCCCAACGATGTCGCCAGTCTGTTGGCGGGAAAATCTACCCTATAGCAAGGAAACTAATGCTATCAACTGGAGTGGGGTGACAGGTAAGTGTATTGATGATATTACAGAGGTATTTATGAAAAGAAATAAGTTATGGATCTTGAGAACACACCTTTCAATCGAAGTTTGATCCTAGCCTTAACTTGATCTTGTGCTCAACCTTCAAATCCACCTTCCTTTCAGTAAACCTGCAATAACAATACCTTTCTCAAAGCATCTTGGGCAATATATAAAACTTGAAAGAAACAAAAACAATGTTTAACATTCAATATTGACCAAAACAGATCCAAATTAAGATGTTATTTCAGAAAACATTCAAGTTGGAACAAGAAAGACACTTCAACCTTTATTGTCAAAAGTAAATTGATGTACAAGTATACCTGACTCTATGACAGGCTCCTGCAACTTGATTCTGGGCTCTTGCTCTTCTCTGGCTTGGATATCTTCAGCATCAACTCCTCCAATGCAAGCTTCTTCTTTAGATCTCTATGTCTCAAATTTTCTCCATTAATCCATCTAACCTTTCTCTTTAGTCTTCCTTGTATTTATAGGATTAGAGAAGTAGTTTAGGTCGATGTATGGTTATGGAGGAAGTTGGGAAACTACCAGCAACTAATCCTCCTCGTGAAAATTAATTATTTTTTAATCATCTTTTGATATGTACGCAACTATTGTTCAGTGAAATAGCGTATAGGGCGCTACTTTAGTGCTTACCAGCTAGCGCTCATCCAATTTTAAATGTTGAGCGCTACTATGCTGAGAAGGAGTAGCGCTCATAAGGCTTTGAGTGCTACTATTGTACACTGGAGTAGCGTATGGGCGCTAGTCTCTTTGAGTAGAGTAGCGCTCATATCTCAGAATGATATGTTTAAGGTTTTTTCCAGTAAAGTTAGGAAATGGAGTAAGTAAAAGTATCATCTAAGGTCAACATGCTCCTCCATCCAAGTTGTCCTTTTGTGTGATCAACAGCTCAAGGTGATCATGGACGAAGAGGTGCAAGTTTAACCTATAACAGTGGTTGAGAGACAGAATAGATCAGTTCAACAGATGGCAAGATCAATAATGAAAGAAAATAATATTTCTCAATTTTTTTGGGTAGAGGCAATTCATACAGCTGTTCATATACTTAACAAAGCTCACTTAAGGCCAAATAGTGATAAAAATCCTTATGAATTATGGTTTGGGAGACCTGCTACAATCAAGCATTTCAAAGAATTTGGGAGTAAGTGTTATATCAATAACAATGATGAGCATCTTGGTAAATATGATGACAGGGCTGATGAAGGTGTTTTCTTAGGTTATGCTACAAACAACAAAGGATATAGATGCTATAATAAGAGGTTGCATAAAATGGTTGATTGCATTGATATTAAAGTAGATGAAGGGAGTCATGTAAAAGACACTCAGATAAACAGTGATGAATCATGTATAGAGGATATAGCTGAAGATGAAGAAGAACAGGTCCAAAAATCAGAAAAGGAAGAATTTGAATCAGAGAATGAAGATGCAGACTCACAACAGCAATCAGTAAAACCTCCTTCAAGAATTATTCGGAAAAATCATCCTGAAAGTTAGATCATTGGTGACAAGAATGAAGGTGTGCAGACAAGAAGACAGTTACTCAAAGATACAGAACAGTCTCACATTGCCTTTTTATCTATAATAGAACCCAATAATTTTTATGAAGCTAATGAAGATGAAGATTGGATAAAAGCCATGAATGAAGAGCTTGATCAGATTGAAAATAATAATACTTGGGAACTTGTTCCTAGACCAGCAGATAAGAATGTAATAGGTACCAAATGGGTATTTAAGAATAACATGAATGAAAAAGGACAAATTGTGAGAAATAAAGCTAGATTGGTTTGCAAGGGGTATCCACAAGTTGAGGGACAAGATTTTGATGAGACTTTTGCACCTGTGGCAAGAATGGAAGCTATAAGAATGTTTCTTGCTTATGCCTGTAACAAAAGTTTCAAAGTTTATCAGATGGATGTTAAATCAACTTTTCTAAATGGAGATCTAGAAGAAGAAGTGTATATGGAGCAACCTGAAGGTTTTTCACTGACAGACAATCCTGATTATGTCTGCAAACTGAAGAAGGCACTATATGGATTGAAATAAGCACCAAGAGCCTGGTACTACAGATTGGATAAATATTTACAAGAAAAAGAATTCAAGAAGGGCACTGTTGATAGCAATCTGTACATCAAAACTGAAGGTGATGATTTATTAATTGTTCTAGTTTATGTTGATGACATTATCTTTGGATGTACTAATACATCTTCTATCCAGTGGTTTGCTAATGCCATGCAATCTGAGTTTGAAATTTCAATGATTGGAGAATTATCATACTTTCTTGGTCTTCAAATCAATCGGAATTCTGAAGGTCTATTTCTCTCTCAAGAGAAGTATCTGAAGGAGATGTTGAAAAAGTTTCAAATGGAGGATTCTTTACCTGTTAGTACCCCTATGATTGTTGGATGCAAGCTTAGCAAAGATGATATCTCACCAGATGTTGATCAAAGAACATACAGGTCAATGATAGGCATTCTTCTATATATTACAACAACTCGTCCTGATATCATGCATGCTATTGGAATGGTAGGAATATTTCAGTCTGCTCCCAAACAAAGTCACTTGGTAGCTGTGAAGAGAATTTTCAAATACTTGAAAGGAACAATGACTTATGGTCTCTAGTATCCTAGGAATCAAAACTTTCAGTTGATTGCATATTCAGATGTTGACTGGGCAAACTGTTTGGATGAAAGAAAGAGCACTAGTGGAGGTGCATTCTTCTTAGGCGATTCATTAGTGGCATGGATGAGTAAAAAGCAAGGTTCTATCTCTCTATCTACTACTGAGGCTGAATACATGGCTTCTGCAACATGCTGTACACAGGTATTATGGATGATACAAAATCTTGCTGATTTGGATGTAAAATATTCTGAACCTATCCCTATTCACTGTGATAACACAAGTGCTATCAGTGTGTCTAAAAACCCTGTGCTTCATTCCAAGACTAAGCACATACCAATTAAGTATCACTTTCTGAGGGAGCAAGTCACAAACAAAGTGGTTCAATTGAATTTTATTCCCTCTACAGAACAAACAGTTGATATGTTTACTAAACCATTGTCCAAGTCACAGTTTGAATATCTTCGTCAGAAGTTGGGTGTCCTACCTAATTCCAACTGATCTCCTCACCATGATAGGGGGAGTCTGGGTTTAATGAATATCATATATGTGCTATGATGATTTCAGATTGACTTTTCCTTATGACCAAATTATTGAGTTCACCTTGAAAGGGGGAGTATGTGTGTATTGTATATATGATTATACTATAAGTTCTTTGTAGTTCCTCATGCCCATTTTTTTTGGATTCTTCTTGATAGGGGGAGTCGTTTCTGTAAAATGTATCTTTGATATTGATGTCAAAGGGGGAGAAGTTCAGGTAGTTGCAGATGAAAAGCAGTATCATAATTTTTAGGTTTCCATCAATGCCAAAGGGGTATATTGTTGGCACTATGATTCAGTTGTCATTGATGGTTGGAAAGAAGACAAGGCAGGTGACTCAGACCATACCAAATTCAGTTTACTAAAGCTGCGACTGATTTTGAAATACAAGAAAGAATGTTGTTAGACAAGCTGTGACTCAGATGGCTGCAAATCAAACAACTGCGACTTAGACAAGCTATGACTCAGACGGCTGAGACTCAAATGACCGTGACTCAGACGGCTGCGACTCAGACGGCCGTGACTCAGACAGATGCAACTCAAATAGATGTGACTCAGAAAAGCTGTGACTCAGATGGCTAAGACTCAGATGGTCGTGACTCATATGGCTACGACTCAGATGGCCATGACTCATATGGCTGAGACTCAGACGGCCGTGACTTAGATAGTCGTGACTCAGATGGCTAAGACTCAGATGGTTGTGACTTAGACAGCCGCGACTCAGACAAGCTACGACTCGCAAACATTTTTTTATTATTAATTTACAGCGTCTAAATTCTGCAAGTCAAAGAGACAGTTCAATTTTCGAATTGGGAGTTAAAGAGACAGTTCCAGTTTTAGAATTGGAACATCTGGAAGTTAAAGAGACTGAGGCATATAACTGCAGCATCTATAAAAAAACAATTGAGGAGAACAAAATGAGTGTGAGAATGGAGAGGATGAAGAGGAGTGGTTGCTGGCTGAAGAGGATGAAGCTATGATTCAAAGTTAACAATTCAGAAGAAAAATGTGTGGCTCGATTTAATGAAGAATAGAATGCCCAGAAATCCAAGCTGTAGTAGCACAGAACAAAAGTGAAAAGGGTATGTACTGATATATCTGAACCAGTGTGATATAATTGACTAAAATTTTTCTTAGATAGGGTGGTAGGGAGGAGCAAGGGAAGACTGTAAAGTCTTCTTTGCAAGTTGGTTCTTGTACACTTCAGAGTTGTAGCTTCCATTCAATTGCTACTGAAGAAACAGAGGTAGCAACCTCACCTGGGTTGTAGCTCAGATAAAATAGAATGTAAAGAGAAGTTGGAGCTTGCCTTTCATCCTAAGAAGAAGAGGTTTTTTCCCTTTATGGGTTTCCTCTGGAAAATCAGTGACTCTGCATATTTATGTGATTGAACATTGTTTATATGCCTTATATTTAATTATGTTATAATAATATACCTGCTATAAAGGATTGTGCATAGAACATCTCATATCATATTGATTGTCACACTTCATCAAAGTTAAAAGGGAAAAAGAATGTAAAATTGTTTAAGCACAGTAATAATTGATTCATCCCCCCCTCTCAGTTATTTGAATACTTTCAACAAGTAGGGGTTGTTAGTCAATCCAACAAAGATTGCGCTCATTCTGTGCTTAACATCGCCGACTAACATTAAGCAGTTGAGTGCGAAGTTGGGACATACTGGTTATTATTGCAAGTTCATCAGGGGTTATGAAGCGGTCACAGCTCCTAAGGAGAAGTTATTAAAGAAAGATGTGGTGTTTCAGTGGAGCCCTGAATGTCAAGATAGTTTTGAGACACTGAAAACTAAAATGGCTTCAGTGCTGATACTGGTATTTCTGGACTGGAGTAAGGAATTCCATGTCCACATCGATGCATCATCGATCGCACTAGGAATGGTGCTGGCGCAACTAGGAGAGGGGGATCTTGATCACCCCATTGATTTTGCAAGTCAAAAGTTTTCATCCACAGAAAGGAACTATACAACCATGGAAAGGGAAGGCCTGGCGATGGTCTATGCGATGCAGAAGTTTTTCCATTACTTATTGGGAGGACACTTTAAGATGTTCACAGACCATTCTGCCCTAAAATACCTTGTCAATAAGCCTATGTTGGGGGGGAATATATGTCACTGGTTACTTCTCTTTCAGGAGTTCAATTTTGAAGTGATTGTGAAGGCAGGACGTTTGAATGCTGGACCTGATCATCTATCGCGGATTAAGACCAGAGAGGAGCCCACTAACATTGACGATGGGTTTTCTGATGCGCAACTCTTTAAGGTTGAAGTGGCCAATGGCTACTATGAAGAAATCATTCAGTTTCTGGCGACAGGTACCACACCCAAGGAGTTCACCACTAATCAAAAGAAACAGTTGGTGGTCAAGGCTGCAGATTTCTAGCTAATTGCAGGCAAGTTATACAAATTAGGCTCAGATGAGATACTGTGGCGTTGTGTTTTGCCTCATGAGAAAGGGCATATCTTGGCAGAAGTGCACACAGGAGTGGCTATGGGGCACTATGGTGACCTGTGACTTCCAAGAAGGTGCTTTGTGTGGGGATCTGGTGGCCCACGCTGCACAACGATGCGACAGACTATGCGCGGTCCTGTGATGTTTGTCAAAGAACCAGAAAGCCCTCCAGAAGGGACGAGATGTCGTTGATACATCAACTGACACTACAACCATTTGACTAATGGGAAGTGGATTTCGTGGGAAGCGCACTGGTGCAAGATGCATAATCACGATGATAGATTACTTGACAATATGGGTGGAGGCTGCACCAGTCGTTGATTGTTCCACAGCCACAGCCACACGGTTCTTGTTTGACAACATTGTCAGTCGTTTTGGCTGCCCCAATATATTGATGAGTGATCAGGAAAGTCATTTTCTCAATCGCACCATTAGCGCATTGACGGAGGAACTGCAGATACAACACAAGAAGAGTACGCCATATCATTCGCAGGCAAATGGCGCGGTGGAAGCTTTCAACAAGATATTGGAACATGCACTGACAAAGGTGTGCAATGCGAACCGTGATGACTGGGATCTAAAAATCCCAGCAGTCTTGTGGGCGTATCGCACCATGTGTAAAAGGTTGACGGGACATACACCATTCAAGCTGGAGTATGGGAAATAAGCGATTATGCCTACGAAGTACATCATTTTGAGTCTGCGCATAGCGGCAAAAACAGGTATGGATGTTGCAGCGACATTAGAAGAGCGTTTAGCGCAGTTAGTACAGTTGGAAGAAGATCGCTTTATTACAGGATTCCACTAGAGCGTGGAGAACGATCGCCAGAAGGCCTGGCATGATCGCCACATAAAAAATAAACAGTTTCAGTAGGGTGACTTGGTGCTGTTGTATGACAGCAAGTTATGAAACATACAGGAAAATTGCAGATGCATTGGCTTGGTCCATATCGCATTAGTTGCATAACTTCAGGAGGAGTAGTACAGTTGTAGTAGTTAGATGGAGCGATGCTCCCAAAGCTAGTCAATGGTAGTAGGTTGAAGCCCTACAAGTTGGGCTTGGAGCAACACGATGCCTGAGTCGCATCAGTAAAAAAAAAAAAAATGCCGGTTGCTCAGTGGCAGGATGGCACACCAACAAGACCTGAGTGCGCAAGTAGGGAGGCTTGTGTCACAAGTTAGGAGCGGTCTGCGATAGTGGTAGGGTCGTGACTGGTTCAAATCAGCAATAAATGCTGAAAGTTAAGACAGTTAATTAACGATGCTTGTTCAAATGATGGGCATTAATGGTGGATTCAGTCGATCAAGTGACAGGATCGACGATGGATTTGGGTCATTAAGAAGAGATTTGGTCAGCGTTAATGCAGGATTTAGTCATGATTACGAGGGATTCGGTTGGGCGCTATAAGAACGGGTCGAGGATGGTTGGAAGGCATCTATTCGTGACAAGTGAGTTCAGTTGCCAAGTGGTGAATTGTGTAAGGTTGGAGGTGTGTTACAAAGTGTAGTTGAAGTGTGTTGGGAAAGTTTGGAGTTGAGCCAGGTTGAGCCATTTGTTGGCATTGCGGGCATTGAGCACAGCATGTCGAGTGAGCCAGATACGGTGGATATTTCCAGTGAAGCTGAGTCACTTCTCATCCCTGCTTCCATTGAGGAAGAGGTTAATCTCGTGGACTAAGTTGCTAACATGCCGGTGGGATCATCCTCCGTGGTGTGCCAGAAGAGGGGGGGGACGTAGCTTAGCTCCGAGCGGCCTGAGAAGTGGAACACTCGTTCCACTGCACAAGTGCTAGAAGGCGTCCTTGCGAAGAGCCCATTGAGCTCAGGGGTTGTGGAATCCGCAGTCCGTGCAGGTGTGTTTTCCATGAATATCCTAGGCTACCGACCTCCATGTCGACCCGGGATGCATCCGAGGAAGCCCATGAAGAACCAGTGGTATCAAATACGGATGTCGGCAATCTCGCCAGGTATGAGTTGTACCACCAACATCGTACCATTGTTGATGCAGCTGCGGTATGACGATCATGACTTACTAGCGCTGTAAGATGTTATGTCGGAGCCCTTTCAGCCACTAACACCAGGGAAGACCGGTCTGACACCACCCATTCCACACGATTGGGTGCGCAGGTTAGAGAAGGCTGGGTTGTTGGGGATGATCTACATGCCACATTTTAGGCAATTGATGGGACTTAATGCCTACATCAAACAATTGCTAGATTGTTTTCATGGCGGGGTGCTATGGTTGGACATGCAGGTCACCATGATGGTGGACCTGGTTTTTGAGATCACAAGCTTGCCGAAGGATGGGGTCGACCTGTCGCAATACTTTTAGGGAAATAAGAATGACAAAAATCTTGTGGCAAGGTTGTGGAAGTGGTACAAGATGCAAAACAATGGATGGGCTTACCGCTTGGACACTATCAATGAGCTCCTAGTCAAGATTGGGGCGCGAATCTTGGCTACCAAAATCCTGCGGAACACTCGACCCAATCAAGGCAACTCCGGGGTTGTCGCCAGCGCGGAGATATGTACGACAGGCATGTAGATGAACTGGTCCTTGTTTTTACTTAACCAGTTGATGGAGGATGTGCTGGCAGCCCAAGCAGGACAACAGTCATTCACTTATAGTAGTCGCGTTGGTCACCTGGATGGAACCCGATGATTACCAAGGCATGGAGGTGGATGCAACGGAACAATGCAAGGGAGTGTGGTACCAAAACCTGTGGTGGGTGCAGGAACTGGAGTGGCTCAAGGATTGTGCCACGCAGTTCTGGTTGTATTGAGAAGCGCTGCAGGCGGCCGTTGAGCGGATTCCGTGGTTGACTCAGGCCACTATTGAGAAGTACAAGGGGATTGCCCGGTTCGTGATTGGACCGCACAATATCTACGTGCAAGCGCACCGCGATACAGATAGGAAATGGTTGTATACCTCCTATAAGTTAACAGATGAAGACTTGGATTCGATCATCGACGATTGGCCGGTTGAATGGCGTGAACCAGTGATTCAGCAAGAAGAGTCTACGGGGTTACCATTCGATATTCCAGTTATGGACAAAGTACGTCATGTGTTGGATGGGGAATCATCTCAGACCCCCACGGATGATGAGCGTCAGGTTGAAGAATGCAGAACGAAAGGACACCAAGACCATGCGACAATTAGTGGGATTCCCCTGACATTGGAGGCATAGTTTGGACGACTAATCCACGCTCTCAATAGTGCAACCAATGTAGCATCTCACACAATGACAGTAAAGGCGGATGAAGGTTTCCATGTGATCACTGCTTTCCTGGATTCCTTATGTGACATTATTTTGAAGAAGGCACCAGAAGGAGCACCGGTGCAGGCAATTGGCACAATCAGCACTGAGCCGCGGGTTAGGAATGTCGATATTTCCCCTACTGCGATTGTGATAGATAATGAGGCTTCAAAAGCTTTATTGCAGCTGTTAGAGATAGTGACCATCAATGTCAATGCACTACCAGCGAAAGAGTTGACAACTATGTAGGCAGTTTCCACCCGGGAGATGGCGAATAGGATGCATGAGATCAGCAGTAAGTGCCTGGGCTTGCAGGAGAGCGAGATAGCAGCTAAGGAAGCGGTTGCAGAGTTAATCGAGAGGGATGCTACAGTGCAACAGGCCATGGATGAGTTGGAAGAGGACATCAAGAAAGAATGGGCTAAGAAGGCTCGAGTGATTGAAGAGTTGAAGTAGGAACAGGATAGCCTCATTGTGGAGAAGGCCACTTTGTGGGATCAAAGTGTGCAGGTGGAGGCGACCATCGTGGAGGCTTGTCACCAGGTACGTGCCAGGTACTAGAGGCCATTGCAGAATTGGACGTGATTCAACGTGCGCAGCAACTTGGGGCTTCCATTGCTCAATTGCAGTAGGAAAACTAGGAGTTAACAGCCCTGGTGAACCTTGGTACACCCAAAGCGCAGGTGGATGAACATAAACGTGCCATTGAGGAGGTAGCAGCATAGATGGCGGAGCTAGAAATGGAACGGACAAAACTCACAGCAGATACTGTACAGTTTTGGGGAAGCATTTTTCAGGATGAACAGATCAAACAATTGACCAAGCTCAGGTAGGAGGAGGAGGGGCAGCTAGAGACACTAAAGACGACAATGCGTACGATGCCACCAATGGAGCAGGTTTCCAAGTCCACGAATTTAAAAGAGGTACAACAATGCATCACCAAGGACGATGAGCGTCAGAAGAAGCGCGTTACACAACTGGAGGAGTTCCAAGAGATTGGCAGTTATTTTATGACTCGAGCTACCATGGTGCTCCAGCTTATACAGAAAGGTCGTCAACAAGTTGCGGTGAAGCTGGGTGAGCATTCGTCTCCCCAGGGTGTGATCAAGAGTCAGGCACTGGCTACAGCAGTAAAGGAGCAGGTCACGAAAGTCGATTAATAGTACGGGGATTTCAGGGTCAAGACCACTGCATACACCTTGTCCTGCTAACGTGGCTCGAGGGTGAGCCACAAGATTATGTTGGGGGCCTGTTGGCAGGCGGTTAGGATGGGTCATTATCGCAGAACCGCGAGTGCTGTGATACCATGAAAGACGGAAAGTCAAGCACAAATGATGTTATTTTTTGTATTTTTGGGTCAATTGTACCATGGTATGCGGGTTTTTGGGTCATTTGGACCATGATAGTTGGATTTTGGGTCATTTGCTCGAAGCGTCGGTTAGGAAGTTGTTAGTAAGTGGACAAGAAATGTAAAGGCGAAAGCCTATAAATAGTCATAGATGTGTAGGTGTTAGATGATCTTGGATTATGCATCTTTGATTGTGTATCGGAGATCGAGAGATATCTGTATTTTGCGGAGATGTTGTATCTAGGTTTTGCAAAGTTAATATGACATGATTGAGCTGTTTGTGGAATCCCTGTGTCTCTTTTGTTCACCTGTAGTAATGCATGTTGCGATATATGAATGATGCTATGTTTTTTTGCTGCAATTAATGCTTTACTGTTATATTTGTTGCAATGATGAATGTTTCTGTTGAATGATGCTATGAATATAAATGATGTTGAAGTTAAATGCATAGATCTACTTCTGAAATGTCACAATAAGTTAAGTAATTGAGCCACAAACATCCTCCTTCATTCGGCGTAAACATGGTTCCATCAATTCTCCTTTAAACATCTCGGGTGAGACCTCATCTACTCTGCAGGTGTTGTTGGACGGGGTTAACCTGTCTAGGCCAGTGCTTAGGGAGATTGCGGTGGTTCAGGTGTCGACAGTGAGTGGAACCCCTATCGACTGGGTTTGTGTCAACAATGATCTATGTGGAACTCACGCTGCTTTGAATGGGAAGGGAGATCGTCCAAGTAGGGTTCCACAAAGTCCTTCACATCATGGAAGGCGTACGACATGGCCCGCTGGAACATGGCACCATCATTTTTAAGACCAAACAGAAGTTTACGGTATGCAAACGTTCCCCAAGGGCAGATGAATGCAGTCTTGTCTTGGTCCACAAGGTGGATCTCAATCTGGTTGTACCCAGAAAAGCCATCCATAAATGAGAAAATTACACTTCCAACACAAATGTCGATAATCTGGTCAATAAAAGGAGTCAGGTAGTTGTCCTTAGGACAAGATTTATTGAGGTCCCGATAATCGACATAGACGTGAATGGTACCCTGCTTTTTAGTAACAGGGACGCCGTTTGAGACCCATTCTGTCAATGGGACAGGGTAGATGAAGCCATCCTTCAAGAGTTTTTCTATTTCTGCCTTGATTGCCGTAGTCTTCTGAGGGTGTACCGGTCGCAACTTTTGGAGGACAGGTTTTACGTCAGGATAGGTTTTGATTTCGTGTAAAACAATGGTGGGGTCTATCCCTGGCACCTTCTCGTAGGTCCAAGTGAACACGTCTCGGAATCGTTTGAAAAAGGCCGTATAAACAATGACTTCTTCAGGGGAACAATTTTGGCCTAATTGGATGTGTTCCACTACACTTGGAGTAACCGAAATGTCTATTGAAGTGGTGGGTCCAATGTTGGCTAAGTTTCCTTCAGAGTCCTTTTGACACGTGAGTATCAAGGACTAAGACCCAGAGTAGACATCCGGTGTAAAGATGGTGCTAATTCTATTCTCCACAGTATCCAAAACGGGAGGGAAAGAGGAGCGATTTCCATAATGGACTCTTCAGAATGAAAATTCCATAGCAGGGAATCGGATGATGTCCACTGTAGAGAACAGGAGGTGGAGGCCACAGCTAAGTGGTCCTCCGGTGCTGACTGGATAGCCTCGTACGTGAGTTCGGCGGGTGACAGAGGCATAGTGTCTCCAATTAGGTGTGTGGTGGCTTCGTCAGGTACAAGCCATGAATCAGTGGTGTTGGGAATAGATGAGATCTGCCAGGAGATCATGTTCACCATGGAAACATGATTTGGGGGATCTGAAGTAGGAAAAACGCCCATAAGGGATGAGTCCTTAAGAAGGCCGACCCCCACGCTCTCATACTGATGCAAAGATTTTCCAATTGATGGAATGTTATCGCCCGGGTGAGTAGTGGTGTCAGGTGTGCATAAATGTAGTTGGTCGACTGTGACAATTCGGTCTTGATGGGGGAATTGTACTATGCGGAATACAGATGATGCGACCGTAGTCATGGCGTAAAACAAATTATGACCAAGAAAAATGTTATAATCTAATGGGGTAGCGACCACTTCCACGTTAATGGTTGGGGTATTTCCCCCCAGCTCAACTGCTAAAGCTTGTAACAGCCCATGAGGTTGAAAGCCATGTCCGTCGAATGCTCTCAAAGTGGTAGGAGAACGGTTCAAATCGGGAGAACCAATGGCTCTCCAGCATGAGATCGACATGACTGAAGTAGAGGCACCTTCATTCGAAACGGTACGATGGATTATCTTCCTAGCAATGTTTGTGGCAACTTGAAATGCCAACTGATGGGAGAGCCTCGGTTTGAAGTATTCCAGCTGGAACATAATGGTGTTCGATGAATCCGGGTCAACTGCACTGATGGCAGCGAGGAGAGTCTTGCGCTAATTAGGATAGTTTTGCAAGACCTCAAGCGTTGACATAGCACAAGGAACTTGTGCTAGGTCCTTTGAAAAGCAGCTCGAGCATTGCGATTGAAAACCAATTTTCTAATCGTTCTCTTGGGTGGACGCAACACTGACTTGAAAGAAGGCTTCTCAATGGTGAGAGAAGCAGCCAGAACGGTGATGTCAGGCATCGAAGTGGAATCTTTTTCAGTATTACTTCTGACAGGTTCCTTGGCCGGAACAGAGTCATACGAACGAGAACGGGTGTTCAATTTTATGGTCTCACTATGCATAATGAGAACATGTGCGGTGGTGGATGCTTCTCCTTGGGAGGGAGAGGTGTGAGCAATCAACTGCTGATTTTGAGCAGGGAAGGGATTGTTGAGAATTGCAGGTGTGGGTTTTCCCTTAAGAAAATTTTGAACTTTGTCTTTATGGGGGCACTCTTTAGAAAAGTGGTCATCACCGCACAGTAGACAAGGATATTTTAACTTCCTTTTCTATTTGGTGTCATCAAGGGTGCTCTTATGTTCCTGCTGGGTGGAAGATTACTTAGATTTCCCTTTGTTCTTCTTCTTACGACCAGACTTTTTAGGTGAAGCTGATGAAACAGAATTCACTTCTTCAGTGACAACAGGAATGGATGATTTGGTAGTGCCGTGACCAGCCTGTGTTGGTGATGGGGAAGAACCTTAGGGGTTCGGTGATCCAATAGGTTGAGATGAAGGTTGGGTGTTAAGGGATCCAATGATGCCATCGGCTTGGGGTCCCTTGGGTGGTTTCATGGGGTCGTAAGTGTTGCGGGGCGCGTCAGGAAGAATATCAAACAACGTGCCGGACTGAGCATATACTAAGTCTAGTAAGTGGGAATGAGCGATGGCTTGTTCCTCCGTGACAGCGCCTCCCATGGAAACATCTCATGCTATGGTAGGTATGAGAGACTTTGTAAACCAGTATGCTAGAAGTTGGTCCAGAATAGGAGCCTTAATAAGATGTCATCTCCTTCACCACTCGTGTATACGATTTGAGATGTGAGTAGCGGTATTCTGATGGAGCGAGGTTAAAAGATCTGTACCATTTTCATACCGTATAGGCAACTGGAAATGAGTCAAAAAATTCATAGCAAGAGAACCAAAATCAAGAAAAGAATTGGGTGGTAGTTCAATATACCACTTGGAAGCCGAACCAGTGAGAGTCCGTTGAAACAATCTAATACGGATCGAGTCGTCCATCAAGGAGTTGGATGAAAACCACAAGTGGTATGTCATCACATGAGTTTTAGGATCCTCATCTGGCTTACCATCAAATTTTGGGATATATGATGGAAGTTTCACTGGAATGGGTGGCCAATTAGTTCCGTGGTAGATGGGGTCGTTGGTCAAGCAAGATAGGTCAGGCAAGTCCAAAGTAGCTAGAAAGGGCAGTTGCGGATTAGCCTGCAGATACTGATAGTACTAATAAGGCGTGTAAGGACCAATGGGACCTTGTGTCGACTGACCATAGGGTGTACCGGGAGGAAATTGGCCATAGGGGTACGGGCCGCCCGGACCAAACGTAGGTCCGCCGCCATAGTAAGGTGGGCCATTACCATAATAAGGTGGCCCATTACCATAAGGTGGGGCCCCCCTCCACCTTCAGGAGGGGGTGAGTTGCCTCTGAATGGTGGGGGTCTTCTTCCACTACCAGGGTAGAATGGGCCACCACCGCCTCCGCAGAGAGGAGGTGGTGGTCCGCTACCACTGCCATAATAGGGTAGGCCTCCACCACCTCCGCTGGGAGGGGGTGGTGGGCCACCGCCACCACCGGAAGGGTAAGAGCCTCCTCCGCTACCTCCACCATAGTAGGGTGTTGGTCCTCCACCACCACTAATGAGTCAAGTTTCCAGGTATTTGATAACCTTTTTTCCAGCAACCAAACTCAAGCAATGGTGATGAAACATACTCATTTGTGGGGGAAAATGTTTTACTTTAATTATTTAATGGAATTGTTTTATGATTATTCTTGTATGTTAGAATGTGTATCAAATAAACTAATTATATGGAAACCAAGCATGATTGAGCAGGTTCAGGGTCATTCAAGGATGGATGTATAGAAGACTAAAGGATCACCAAGCTCGGCGCCCTGTTTCCTGATTTATAGAGGATGCACTCCCACTTTCAAGAAGAATCGACATTTTGACAATCGGTTAGGTTTAGCATTAAATCATATAAATAAATATGGACCTCTCGGGTAGCGAGAGGACCCGGCTGTTATTTTGAGAAAAACATTGTTTTAACATTTTCTACCCTATCGATACTGCGAAGTACAGACCTTTGTTTTGACATGGATTCTATATTTTAATTAAGAGATTGATGATTAATTCCAGCCAGTGTTTCTAAGTTTTTATTCTCTCCTGAGTACGGGTTGGGGAGGGCCCCTCCAACACGTAGGTACCTTTTAGTTTTCCCCAATCTTAGAATAGATCTGTTATGGGATGTTCATTTTTAGTTTTATTATTCTGCATTAAGTAATTTTATAAGATCGCTCCCTTTACTCTCAGCATTTTGATTATTTACGATAGATTTTTTGCTTTATTTCTTAGAACAAATTTACTGCTTTTGGTACCTTTATTTCTTAGAACAGATTTACTGCTTTTGGTACCTTTATTTCTTAAAACAGATTTACTGCTTTCAGCACTTTAATTCTTTTAATTAGATTTATTGCTTTCCAGTATTTAATTCCATAGCATAATCAGTTTTCATATTTAGTAGGCAATCTTTAGAACATCAATACCGACATCCAACTGTGACAAGAGATTATCCTATAAGAGCACAGATAGTGCATGCATCTCTAAAGTTTGTACGTTCCCTGGGTTGACATTTAAAGTAGGCTCTTGGTATAGCTGCCGTCGTTAGGCATCCACATTAGGAGCTCACCACTTTTTGGCGTCGTTGCCGGGGAGGTGCTAAATATTTTAGGAGACATCACCTAAAAACCACAAAAAGAAAACAAAAATTACATAAAACAAAAACATAAATATATTCTACCAATGAATGCCTCGTCGGAAAAGGGATAGGTTTGGCCGCTTTCATCCCAAGCATTCCATTGGCAACAATGGTAATAATAGTTCTAACCATTCTCAGTTTGAATTTCTACACTCAGAAAACGAAACTGACTCCACATACGATCCAAATAGATGCAAATTCACTACCAGTTCCAGCTCAAACACCTCAATGGCAAATGAAGAGGAAGAACCTAGGGAGATTTTCACTTTTACCATTAGCGTACCTATCAGAGATGCCAGAATGAAGAACATCAATCCTAATAATATACCAAACTTTCATGGGTTGACTTCAGAAGATCCTGATACATTCCTGTTTGAATTTGAGGTAGTTTGCAGATCATTTGATTACACTACTGATGCACAAAAGCTTAGGCTTTTTCCTTCCACACTGAAAGACCTATCACTTCGCTGGTTCATGAGCCTTGAAGGAAATAATATCTTTAGCTAAGATCAAATGAAACAGTCATTCTTAGAAAAATATAGGGACTACTACAAGGCCAAAGATACTAGGGATGAAATATTTAGGATGCAACAAGGAGATAGAGAGTCATTAGAATATTATGCCCAAATATTTCAACTCAGCTACAAACGAGCCAACCATTTCACATTGGATCTTGAATCACTAAAGCTTGTCCTTCTCAGAGGTGTAAAAGAGGAGAATTTTGAAGTCTTAAATCTCCTTGGAGATGGAGATATATTCCAAAAATCTTTTGACCAGATCCTGCAAATCTTCAAAGACTACTCAAGATCTAGGAAAACTAAGAATGGGACGAGGGATACACATACAACCACCAGTGGATCATCATCCTCAACACCAACACTTACAAAATCTAATTTAGGAAACCTGTTGGATGACATGAAAACTGACATACTGTAATCCCTAGCCATGCAACTTGATGCTCTTCAAATAAAAAAGAAACAAGATGAAATTAACCAAGCCTTGGCAGTATTTTGTCCTCGTTGTAGAAAGAAGCATGAGAAGGGGCATTGCACCTTAAACACAATAGAAGTATGTGGTCTCTGCACCGATAACCATTCCACTGATAAATGTCCCCTCTTACCCTCATGTAAGGCATCTATTCAAGACCCAATAGCTGAAGGAACTGTAGAACAACTATGTTTTATAAATCAGAGGAGGAATAATTTGTTAGGCCATATCAGCAGAGCAATCAAGCTTACTATAATCAAGGACAGCCAAATTGGAACTCTGCACCGACTCCATGGCAAGCACAACCGAATCAAAACCAATGGCAACAAAACCAACAAGCATATCAACCATCCTATCAATAGCCATATTATCCACTGTCTTATCCTCAATACCCCCCACCATTTCCATCCACCACAAATTATGCAAACCAGTACCCCCATCCATCAAATTGGAGGGCGCCATTACAACAACCACTCATTATGCCACCCCCACAACCTCAACCACCCCCCAGACCTCCACCTATTTCAACCCAACCAATTCCAAATCCTAATAATAACAGACCCCCAAAACAGTAGCAGGCTTATAACACTGATATCACACAATTCCCAACTTATGTTGTAGACACCATAGAAATAAATTAAATAAACCTACGATCTGGAAAAACGTTGCAGAATACATCCCCACACAACATCCAACAAACTGTACTTGAAACTCAAGACCACACATCAGAACCCTATGTTCAGCATCCTGATGAACCAGAACCTCCTGAGGATGAAACCCAATCACTTCCATGGAACAGAAATCCCCCATTTCCAGAAAAACTTGTCCGGAATACAAAAGAAGAGGAAGAGAATACAATCTTAAACGAATTCAAACACCTAAACATCCAAATCTCGATTTTACAAGCCATAAGGGATGTGCCCATCTGCAACAAATTCATTAGAGAAAATTTCCTAAAGAAGCCAGAAAGAAGGAAGCGTAACCCACCAACTATTAATGTAGTGGGGCAGTTGGCCGATTTGATGCTAGGTGTCATAATAAATCCTAAATATCTTGATCCTGGTAGTCCTGTAGTAAGCGTCACCATAAATAACAAGCAAATAAATAAAATCTTAATCGATTTAGGAGCTGCGATCAATGTCATGACTAAAGAAACCATGTTATACCTAGGACTCCAATCAATGGTAAGACCAACCACAACAGTACTCCAACTAGCAGACATGTCCACTGTGAAGCCCGAAGGAATGTTAGAAGACATTATGATCAATATCGAGTCCTGGGAATACCCAGCTGATTTTATAATAATCGAAATCAAAAGCAAACTTAGTGGCTATCCAATTATTCTGGGTAGACCTTGGTTAGTAGCTGCGGATGCTTACATAGATTGCCGATCAGGAAATATGACAATCACCAGTGGACATACCAGGAAGAAAATCACAATCTACCCACCAGTAATGAAATCCTTAGAGTTAGAATATCAAAATTGGACTGATGATTACCAGAACACACCAAATCACAACCTCCAACCTATCCTAACAATTGATGCTGCAATATCTTTAAAGGCAGTAGATGAAGATGGCCATATAGATAGAATTATACAAAATATATCTCCTAAAAATCATGTTATTCAATAATTTTTTTCTACAGAAACAGGTGAAAGTTCAAAACATAACATGGATGACTTATGGACAAAAGTGTTGCCAGAACAGATTGAGAAGGTAAAAGTCATGGAAATTAACCCTGGAAAAACAGTCAACACAAATTCCAATTTAGAACCAGAGCAAGAAGATAAATTGATGAAGATACTAACACAACAAAGTAAAACATTTGCATGGACATATGTAGATATGAAAGGAATACATCTTGATATCTGCAAACACTATATTTACATCAAAGAAGGTTCTACTCCCATCAGGAAACCACAAAGAAGGCTGAACCCTGCACTAAAAGACCTAGTCAAAGTGGAATTACAAAAGTTATTAGACGCAGGGTTCATCTATCCAATATCTGATAGTGAGTGGGTCTCACCACTAGTCATAATGCCCAAAAAAGGAGGCAAATGGAGAATTTGTGTGGACTACAGGGAGCTGAATAAACCAACAAGGAAAGATCATTTTCCACTTCCATTTATAGACCAAGTACTGGATACATTATCTGGAAACAAGTACTTTTCATTCCTAGACGGTTTCAGTGGTTACAACCAAATTTTAATACACCCAGCTGATCAAGATAAGACGACCTTCACATGCCCATGGGGAACTTATGCCTATAGGGTCCTACCCTTTGGTCTATGTAACGACCGAACAACATTTCAAAGAGCCATACTGAGTATTTTCTCCAATTTTTTGAATAACAAAATGGAAGTATTCATGGATGATTTCACACCTTATGGACAGAGCTTTGAGCATGCATTGAAAAATCTTGAATTAATATTAAAAAAATGTATTGAAATGAGGTTGTGCCTAAGCAATGAAAAATGTAGGATGTTAATGGAAGAAGGAATTGTTCTAGGACATCATATCTCACAGAGAGGTATAGAGGTGGATCAAGCCAAAGTATCAGTAATCAAGACACTGCCCCCACCTGTCAAACAAAGAGATGTGAGAAGCTTCCTTGGACAGACAGGGTACTACAGAAGGTTTATTGAGAATTATAGTAGAATTGCTGCCCCCATGTTTGCACTTATCACAAAAGACAATGAGTTCATATGGACAAGCAACTGCATGTCAGCCTTTGAAAGTCTTAAATAGAAAACCATCACAACACTAATACTTCAAGGACCAAACTGGGAAATTCCATTTCACATTCACACCGATGCATCAGATAAAGCAATCGGATCTGTGCTTGGGCAAGAACAAGACAAGAAACCCTATGCCATATACTATATAAGCAAAAATTTGGCTGGGGAAGAACTCAACTACACAGTCACAGAGAAGGAATTTCTGGTAGTCATACATGCAATCAACAAATTCAGGCATTACATTACAGGATACCAAAGTTTTATCCATACTGACCACTCAGCGATCAGATATCTTATGAACAAACTTAATACCAGTGCAAGAATTATTCGATGGATGCTACTTCTACAGGAATTCGACATCACTATAATAGATAAACCAGGAAAGCATAATGTTGTAGCAGACTTTTTATCAAGAGTAACACATGGGAAAGATAATGAATTGGTCCAAGATGACTTCCCTGATGAGCACCTTTTTGCCATATCAATAAAAAGCCCATGGTTTGCTGACATAGCAAACTATTTGGTATCCGGGAAGTTTGCAGAACATTATAGTTATAAAGAAAAGACAAAAGTAATAAGACAAAGTGCCACATATACATGGATAGAGGGCATGCTTTTTGAACAGGGACCAGATCAAGTACTTAAAAGGTGCATTAGGGAAGATGAGGTACATGACATAATGCATGCCACCCACAATGAACCCTGTGGAGGACACTACACTGCAAAAAGGACAGCCTACAAGATCTTGCAAACAAGGTATTATTGGCCAACACTCCACATAGATGCTTATGAGTATGTGTCCCATTGTGACGATTGCCAGAGAATGGGAAAACTGACGCACAAAAAAGAAATGCCACTACATCCACAAATCTCTTTAGAGGCATTCGATAAGTGGGGATTTGATTTTGTTGGCCCATTCAAGCCATAGTCCAATCAGAAGAGCTACATCTTTGTATGCACTAATTACCTTACAAAATGAACAGACGTAGCAGCACTGGTTGCTGCAAATGAAACCAGTGTGGCCAAATTCTTTACTGAGCAGATATTTCAAAGATTTGGGGTGCCAAGAGAAGTAGTTTCTGATCAAGGACCACAATTCACATCAAATTTAATTAAAGACTTGATGAAAAGAAACAATGTAAAGCACAGACAGTCATCCTCCTACCACCCTCAAGGAAATGGCCAAGTTGAGGTAACTAACAGGTAATTAGAGAGAATCTTGACAAAAACTGTCCAACTTCACAAAAGGGATTGGGTTGACAGACTTAGTGAAGCAGTTTGTTAGGAACCTATGTCAACCCTTCTCTTTACTATGTTAGTATATTGTTGTTGGACGCATATGCTTTGTAAGTCGTCCCGTAGTATTTGTTGATCTGTAGTTTATATTAGCCCATAGTATTGACCCATAGTATTGGACGCATATGCTTTGTAAGTCGTCCCGTAGTATTATGTGTCCCATGGTTTTGACTCATATTATTGGGCATAGACTTAGTATATAAGTGTGTGTTGAGGTCATTGAAGGCACCGTGAAGTTATTTGTATTGAGTTTGCTCATAGGAGGTTGCCCCCTTGAAGTGGCCTATGATCAATATAAAAGCGATTCTGAGTTCTGTCATTTATGCTATTTCGCATATTCTTATTAATTAATTGTTGCAGGTGCTTTACATCTGGTATCAGAGCACTTTCTTAGGTTCGCTAGGTGAAATTTCTGCCAATTTTTTTTTTTTTTTTTGCATTTGTTGCAGGTTCGGATTTGGGAATAATCCCTATCTACTTAACTGTGGGAAGTACTTGGGCAGAAGCCCTAAAAATCATTGTGAGGAGTACCATAGGAAACCCGAAGTAGTTGGCCCATTGAGAGGACCTGCCAGCGAAAAGGGCAACGACCCCTACCTGATTGACTAGTTCCCACCCGTGAGGTAAACCAAGAGCTGTCATTTGTGGCAAAGCGGTTATCAGTTTTACCTGAGCCGTGGATTGAGGGGTACTGCCCCAATACGCAAGCCGTCAGACAGCATTGGTGGCCGAGTGAAATCCCTGAACTGTTAGGAAGCCGCACATACCTGAGGTCCATATCTATTTTCAACTGAACTGTTGTCGATCACTGCTGCACCGTTTCAGATCCATTCTGAAAGCCGTTCTAGATCCAGCCGTTTTCAATCCATTCGGCGCCGTTTCAGATCCCTCTATTTTCGCTCACTTCTGGGTTGCAGATTTATCTATTCCAGATCCCTTCCGAGCCATAGCTGCTCCAGTCTAAAATAAAATAAAAAAGTATAAAAGTCAGTTTTTTCTCCATATCTCCCTTGTTTTCACTCTATTTCCCTTGAAATTTTTGGGGAACCCCTGTCATCCCATTCTACATATTTCATTCCTGAGGACCCTATCCCCAATTCCCCTTCCCAAAGCCCGAAATCCCACAATTGTCTATTTTTAGGGTTTGCCATAACTTCCTCAGATTTCACCCAATCACCTTTAAATTTTACCATAGAGTTCCTTTCTGAATTATGCTTCTTTGTCCCTCCCTACCAAATTTTCTCATTTTATCACCCCGCTTCTGAAATCCCCCTTTTTGCTTTTTTGTCCTTTCGATAGTGTCCAAAATCTAGTCAAACCCCAATTACCCCTCAGATTGTTTCCCCAATCCAAATTTCCCTTTACTAAATCAGCTTCTGTTTGTGTTTTTCTACCCATTCGACCTAAAAAAAAAAAAAACTGGTTATGGTTGTCACCCGTGCAGGAGCACACACCATGGAGGAAGCACTTGCAGCCATCCACACCAAACTCCAAGATCTGGATGAAAAATTTCTCAGCCTCCATCTTCAGCATTTAGCCATGAACAATACCAGACAGCCAGAATCTTTTGCAGCCACTGGGTTCTCTTCTTCCAGCAATTTTTGTGGGCCGAAGATTGATTTTCCTCGCTTCAATGGTACTGATTCGATTGGATGGATATATGGAGAAGAACAATATTTCAGTCTGCATAATACTTCTGATGCCCAGAAAGTTCCACTTGCATCCTTTCACTTGGAACAGGAAGCCCTTCAATGGTACCGTTGGTACATCAAAGCTCATCCCGAGCCAAACTGGACAGATTTTTGCCAACTCATTTTGCCACGATTTGGTCTTAGTGCTTTTGATGATTTCACAGGAGCACTCACTAAACTTAACCAAATTGGCACAGTGAGAGAGTATCAGACAGAATTTGAGAAATTGGCCAATCACATAGAAGGATTGTCAGATGAATTCTACAGGAGTTGTTTTATCAGTGGTCTCAAGGATGAAATCCGCTCAGAGGTCAAAATGTTTTGTCCCAACACAATGATGGAAGTCCTAGGATTAGCTAAGCTGGTCGAGGACAAGATCACAGCTCAACAACGCTCCAAACCCACCTTTGTTCCCTTCAGAAATATGGGTTCCCAACGACCTCCCATCACGCCTGCTCCTCAACCAACTCCTATCAAGCATTTGTCTGAAATAGAAATGCAGGCACGCCGAGAAAAAGGGCTTTGCTATAATTGTGATGAGAAATTCATTCGGGGACATAGATGCGTTCAACAAAAGCTCTATCTCTTGGATGTGGATTCTCCGCCTGCCTTAGAACTTGGTGAAGAAGCTACAGATACAGTAGATGATCAGGTCGACATTCAACACCCGCCTGTTGACACCCCATCTCAGGATGACCCACCCGAGATCTCTCTCCATGCTGTAACCGGCGTCACCACCCCACAAAACAATGCGGGTCAAGGGATACTTCAAGAAGCTCCCTCTTACCATACTCATTGATTCTGGTAGCACTCATAACTTCATTGACCCTCGGATTGCCAAACAGGCTGATTGTTTTGTCCATCCTTGCTTCAACTTTGAAGTCATGGTTGCCAATGGGGGCACCTTACCTTGCAAGGGGAAGTGTCACAATGTGCGTATCTCTATGGAAGATTATAACCTACGCTCTGACATGTTTTCCTTGTCCTTAGGAAGATGTGATGTGGTTTTGGGCATTAAATGGTCATGCACACTTGGCCCCATCTTATGGGATTTTGCTGAACTTTGGATGCAGTTTAAAGTCAATGGGGCACAACACAAATTTATGGGCTTACAACCAGGGTCTCTCTGCATCATCAGTTCACATCACCTGAAAAAAATCCTTTAGAAGAATTCACATGGTGTCATTGCTCAGCTCAATTCCATTCAGATGCACCCATAACCAGTCTCCACTACGTCCTTGGATATATATGCAGGTATCTTTGCTGAACCAATGCGCTTGCTACCTTCAAGAGACCTTTTCGGTAAGAATTTAGCCACATCTACCTCTCAACAGGAAATGATGGATATTTTGCATGCAGTACAGAAGTGGCAGCCACACCTATTAGGGAATTATTTCTACATCAAGACTAATATCCAGAGTCTGGAAAATTTTCTAGAACAATGGGTCTCCTCCCCAACACACCTGAAATGGGTTATCCAACTCATGGGTTATCCCTATGTGATCACTTACAAGAAGGGTAAGGAAAATATGGTGGAAGATGCTCCTTCTCGCACAATTGATGACCTAGTTTCTCTTACAGCTCTTTCTCTGCTTGTTCCAAATTGGTTGCAATATGTTCAATAGGGCTATCTCTTCTATGAACTCCATGCTTCTTCATCAACATGGCACTCTGGGTTCTGCAAAATGTATGACCGGGAACAATGTAACTTCTTTTGGCAGGGACTAAAAATGACAATTCAACAGATGGTGGCTGACGATGATACTTTCCAAGTCAACAAGGGTGAAAAGACACTCCTTTCGGGATTGCTCAAACCCTTGCCCATCCCTACACAGCTTTGGCCAACTATTTCTATGGATTTCCTAGCAGCGCTCTGGTGGTACAATACCACATCTCAAAGGACACCATATGAAGCAGTATATGGAAAAACACCACCCGTTCTTCTTCCATACACCCTTAGCAGCTCCCTAGTTCAGGAAATTGACTCGGTTCATCGAAACCGTGATCAGATTCTTCTCATTCTGCAGGACAATCTTCACGTGGCTAGAATTCGCCTGAAACAACAAGCCGATCAGCATCGTTCTGAGTGCATTTTCCACGCAGCTGACAGGGTTCTTCTTCATCTACATCCTTCCAAGCAATCCTCCTTGACACTCCAAACGCGTCAGTGGCCCGAAATGCAACCTGAGGATGATACCGGGGAACCACTCCTTCAGATTCTGCAACAATTTCTCCAACCAAAGCTTTGAGGACAAAGATTTTTCTAAGGGAGAGGGGATGTTAGGAACCTATGTCAACCCTTCTCTTTACTATGTTAGTATATTGTTGTTGGACGCATATGCTTTGTAAGTCATCCCATAGTATTTGTTGATCCGTAGTTTATATTAGCCCATAGTATTGACCCATAGTATTGGACGCATATGCTTTGTAAGTCATCCCGTAGTATTATGTGTCCCATGGTTTTTACTCATAGTATTGGGCATAGACTTAGTATATAAGTGTGTGTTGAGGTCATTGAAGGCACCGTGAAGTTATTTGTATTGAGCTTGCTCATAGGAGGTTGCCCCCTCGAAGTGGTCTGTGATCAATATAAAAGCGATTCTGAGTTCTATCATTTCTGCTATTTCGCATATTCTTATTAATTAATTGTTGTAGGTGCTTTACACAGTCTGGGCTTACAATACTACATGGAAAACAACAATAGGATTCACACCTTATGAACTGGTCTATGGGAAAAAGGTCATGCTACCAATCGAATTTGAAGTAAAAACATTAAGAATTGCAGCCAATCTAAATATGAACCTATCAGACATTCAAAAAGAATGCATGCTACAGCTAAATCAACTGGATGAACACCGCCAACAAGCACTTACACATATTGAAATCATCCAACAACAAAGAAAGAAATGGCATGACCAACATTTGAAGGATAAGAAATTCAAAGAGGGTGATTGGGCACTACTCTACAACTCCAGATTTCACACATTCAAAGGAAAGCTAACCACTAGATGGCTTGGACCTTACAATATATAGAAAATTTATGACAATGGCACTGTGAGAATTATTACAATTGATGATGATGAGTTCCCCATGATAGTGAATGGGCATCGCCTAAAAATATACAAAAAACCACAGTCCAAAGAAGAATTTACACAAGTACTCTACCAGCAACAAATGATGCTGATAGATCATGCTACAAATCAATGAAGTTCAATGCATATCATGAAAAAAGAAGAAAAAAAATAGATAAAAAATAAAAAAAGGAAAAAACAAAAAAGAGAAAATAGAAAAAAGCAAAAACAAAAAAAAACAACACACAAAAGGTAACAGAAAAATTACAGGGCATTGACCACAATTCAAGTGAGGCTGCCATCTATTCAAGCGAGCTAGTGAAATAATTCAAGTGAGGGTTCCACCTATTCAAGAGAGCCAGCAAAAATTTCTACAACTATGGACACTCTACAGTATCATCACAAAAAGCTGCCAACTATTCAAGCGAGCCTGCAAAATAATTCAAGCGAGGGTGCCAACTATTCAAGTGAGTCTGCAAAATGATTTGAGCGATGCTGCCATGTATTCAAGACAACCAGTCACATACAGCCATTGAACCATCCAATAAGAAAAAACATCGTATGACTCATATCCTCAACAAGCACAACTTTCAAAAGAAGGCAATGCAACAAATTCAAAATGACAAGAAACGGAAAAAGCAGCTCACATCAGCAACTACTGACATGCACAAATCTACTACAGAATCCACCATCCATAAAAATTGCACCAGAGCATCAAAGCAGGTACGCATAAATACCAAGGTAATCTCTAACACGATTTTATCTTATGATTAAAGTAAAACATTATCCCACGCTACATGAGATTTTCGTCAGCTGAGGACAACTTCTACTCTAAATTGGTGGCACGGTGGTGGAATGACCCTAAAAAGTCATGATCGCTACTTAAAATTCAGTCACCTCATCAAATCATGCTCGCAACCTTCAATACAGAGGTCGATCACGAGAAGACAGAGATCAATCATGGAAAATAGGGGATTAAAAGGGGCAGGTACAGGCATAATGGAAAGAACAGGTGTAGAAAGACAACAAATTAAGGGGCATAATATTCCATGACTGCGCATATAAGTAACCACCCGGACTTCACGAGAAGCAACCACCATTTGTATTCCTCGAACCCATAGGCAGAGCCCGACCAAATTGAAGGTATAAAACTGCATTCCAAAAGCCTTGGTTTTGTTGATTATAAGAGAGGTTCTCAAAATGACAAAGGGTTTTAAAAGGAGTGAACCAGAGGATCACAGCATCATATACCAGAACAAGAGAGTCCTGCAAATCATTCGCAGCACAGGCTGAATGCCCTTCATCCTGGGTCTGAAAGGACATGATGCAGGGAGAGCTCAAGAATTCACAAGAAATTTCAAGCATATTAAAGATGAACAGTACGTCACCCGGGTGAAGGGGTTACGTATCAAGTTGGACAAGGAGACAATTGCCAAATTCACTGGCCTACAGACGGGTTTGTATTGGAGCAGGGATGACAGGGAGGAAAACCAAGAAGCAAAAGCAACATTCTTTGAGCGAGGAGAGGTCTATGACGAGGACAAAAATGGAGTCAAAAGACTCTCCATGCCAGCGCCATGGGAGGACGTAGCTGAAATCATTCTAAGGTACATCACATGCTCTGGTAGGTTAAGCTATGTTCCCAAATTTCATTTTCGGATCCTAGAACTGATAAGACACAGGACCCAACATCCCTCAAACAACAACATTAGTATCCCATTCTACTTGCTCCAATCCCTATCGGAAATGAGCAAGAAGGTGGCGAAGGGTAAAGATGATTCCTTGGCCCATCATGGGCTAATCAAGATAATTGTTTGCGAGGAATTGAAGGCGCAGATACCAGAACTTTCGTGGGAGGAATTCATGCTGGTATCTGCAAAATATGTTCAAAGGATGAGAAGTACACCCACAGCTAGCATACCACCTAGAGGAAGGAATGGAGCTGCCTCTGTATCAGGGGAAAAAAGGAAGATTGACCTGGACCATGTAGCAGAGACCCTGGTAGAAATAAAAAATTCAAAAGAGAACTCCCCCAGGGCAAAATCAGAAATTCCTGCCAAAAGTCAAGAACCCAAGAGGAGGAGTACGAGATTCAACCAAACAGCCCGGATCCGAACAGACAAGGAAAAGAGCAGAGAACCCAGTCCCATTGTTCAAGATGTGTCGGATGGGGACGATGATTAGTGGGTAGATCAAAAAGACCCCACTACAGAAGAGGAACAGGATGAAGAAATGCAAGACGGAGGGGAAGAAATGAATAAAGAAGAAGAAGAAATGGATAAGGGAGAAGAGCAGAACTTAGGAGAGTAAGGAAACTTCTAGGGAAATCCTCCAGCACAAGATAACCTCGAGGTCGTCACCCAACTCGTCGAGGCATGAGCAGAATTGGAGAAGCTCATAAATGAGCTGGCAACATTAAGGATTGGGCCAGGAAGCCAACCCACACCTCCCCCGTTCTCAGCCGAGAAAACTCAAATACTGAAGATGCACCATGCAGAGGAGCTATGGCTGGCCGAGTAGAAGCATTTAGCGCTTCAAGAAAATTTGGCGGAGGCACAAGTCGAATTGGCCAAAAAGGACCAGGAGGTCACCAAATTAAAATACGTTTTGGCCACTACTGCCAGCATATATGAAAAACTGAGAGACCTCAAACCCCCGTCGGCAATCTATGCAGTCTATATGCAGGAGAAATGGGGCAAATTCCAGCTCGAGGGGTTGAAGCAAGGACTCCCTATAGAGGTAAGCACCCCCAAGGAGTTTATGGATGCATGTTTGAACTCCACAGAGCTGGAGAAAGACAAATTAAGTGAGTTCTTTTTGCATAACTTCGTGGTTTCTGGCTAGCCCAACTTGTCTCCAAACCCATATGTGGGCGATTTCCAGTTGAGGGCATTATGTTCGTGGATGAACCACGAAATTGAGTGAGCATAGGACTAACATCTCTATGTTGCATCCAAATGGGAAACCCCATAGATGATCAGACCTGAGCCAACTCATCCTGAGGGAATAATCTATAACCACATGATCCTCACTCAGGACGAGGAACTGATACCCATTCTCTTTGCAAAACAACAGGAGGTCGTGACTCATTTTGACATTACACTCCGCGACATGCAGAAGGAAGTTAATGAGTCCATTAAGGAAATATGGAGTAGAGTGGAAACCGATTTGAAGAGGAGATAACTCCACTCTCCCCTCAGGCTTGATGATGCCCTTTTCAAAGCCACACTCTACAAAGAATCCCTGGCAAGGAACCAACTCATATGGATCGAGATGAGACTGAATCCCCCATTCTTTCTTTCCCCAGTCATCAAGGAACAGATAAATGAAGAGGAAGAAAGGAGGACATGGACCAGGGAGGATCAGAACTTTGTGTATCACAGGTAGGCAGGGATCCCTAGGGTGGTGGCATGGGACATCAGGGAGGTCATCGATGAATTGAATAAGTCACCCAAGGATGGGTGAATTCTTCAAGTATGGGAGAGAATGATGAGTCAAGTTTTCAGGTATTTGATAACCTTTTTTCTAGCAGCCAAACTCAAGCAATGGTGATGAAACATACTCATTTGTGGGGGAAAATGTTTTACTTTAATTATTTAATGGAATTATTTTATGATTATTCTTGGATGTTAGAATGCGTATCAAATAAACTAATTATATGGAAACCAAGCGTGATTGAGCAGGTTCAGGGTCATTCAAGGATGGACGTGTAGAAGACTAAAGGATCACCAAGCTCGACACCATGTTTCCTGATTTATAGAGGATGCACTCCCACTTTCAAGAAGAATCGGCATTTTGAAAATCAGTTAGGATTAGCATTAAATCGTATAAATATGGACCTCTCGGGTAGCAAGAGGCCCCGACTGTTATTTTGAGAAAAACATTGTTTTAACGTTTTCTGCCCTATCGATACTGTGAAGTACAGACCTTTGTTTTGACATGGATTCTATATTTTAATTAAGAGATTTATGATTAATTCCAGCCAGTGTTTCTAAGTTTTTATTCTCTCCTGAGTACGGGTTGGGGAGGGCCCCTCCAACACGTAGGTCAGGAGATTCCTATTTGCAGGTATTTTTCCAAGTATGCATTTTACATTGATGAACAGTTCTATGACATATGGGAGTGTTTGAATGATTCATTATTTCTGTAGTAGTTTATAATACATTCTGTAGTATAGCAGAATAGTTTCAGTGGTCCTGTAGGTTCTTTCTTTCAACGCATATTTGAATCAACGATTGCATGTGTATCAACTTTGCTTTCAATACCATGGTTTATATATGAGGTCTTTGACTATTTCTCATCGTGATCAATTTCTTTATTAGTAGATGGATAGCTTGAAATGATTGCACTTCAATTTTAGTCTTGGGATTTAAAATGGTTTAGATCAGAATTCTAGTTTTAGACATAAAATAACTACAGACCTTGTTTTCCCCAATCTTAGAATAGATCTGTTATGGCATGTTATTTTTTAGATTTATTATTCTGCATTAAGTAATTTTATAAGATTGTTCCCTTTACTCTCATCATTTTGATTATTTAAGATGGATTTACTGCTTTATTTCTTAGAACATATTTACTACTTTTGGTACCTTTATTTCTTAGAACATATTTACTGCTTTCAGCACTTTAATTCTTTTAATTAGATTTATTGCTTTCCAGTATTTAATTCCATAGCATAATCAGTTTTCATATTTAGTAGACAATCTTTAGAACAATGATATCGACATCCATCTGTGACAACAGATTATCCTATAAGAGCACAGATAGTGCATGCATCTCTAAAGTTTGTATGTTCCCTAGTTGACATTTAAAGTAGGTTCTTGGTATAGCTGCCCTCATTAGGCATCCACATTAGGAGCTCACCAACCACCACCAGGATGGGATGGTCCTCCACCACCACCTCCAAGATGGAATGGTTCTCCACCACCACCTCCAGGTTGGGATGGTCCTCCACCACCACCACCAGGAGGGGGTGGACCATGATGACCAGAATGAGGTGGTCCTCCACTGAAAGGTAGAGGTCTGCCTCCTCTAGAGTATGTGGGGGTCCGTCGCTTCCAATGGGAGGTGGGAGTGGAGGGACTTGAGGGACTGTAAGTGGGGGTCCATGTTGTAAAACATTTTGCTGTCTCCATAGAGTGTAAGGATTTTCAGGGTAGGGTACTTTGTAGAGTGCGTTTCCGGGATTAAGTTGATCCGTCACAGGGTTAAGATGACCTGGATATGCTTGACTCGATGGTGGTTGAATTACATTGGGTGGTCCCCCAACATGGGATAGTACCATAGTGGAAGGTCCAGGAGGTAAGGAGTTTCGAACAGGAGGTCCAATGGGAACTCCTGCCGTAGTATTATGGTTAAGAGACATGGGTTTCCCCCAGAAACAACTTGCTGACCACTAGGTAAAGGTTGACCCAACACTGGTTGTTGATTATTCGTCGTAGGATTACCGTTACCCATAAAAAAGGTAGGAGGTAAAGAGTATCCTCCCCTCAAAGTTTGGGGTGGAGGAGGAGCAAGTGACATAACCGTGGTGGTCACAGGTGTGTTGGATTGCTACCCTTCAACAAGTTGGGAAGTAGGGCTGGGCTCCTGTGAGGGTTTCCCAGTCTCACTGATGGTCAGGTTGTGGATGGATGCTCCCAGTGAATCAAAAGATACCGTGTGAATCGGGATTTCTCTAAACCTGGCCCTATATGCCAGATGTTGTTGTCGAGCTTCATTGTCCAAGGAATCTAAATTATCCAAGCATGCACGAAGAGGTGCAAAAATCTCGGCAGAATTGGGCCAGTTAGTTGGTGGAGTGCCTTCTGGAGTGGTCCAATTAGGCAGGGATGCAACAAAAAAATGGGCCACTGGGTGGCCTAGAGAAGATGTCCAATAAGCCGCTAAAGGACTAGCAGCTGCTGAAGGGCTGTCTTGGGGTGAATTTATCCATTCCAACGATCTAGGCTCTCCTAGGAAAACAGGAGGTAGGTCTTGTGAAGTAGAAGTTTGTGCTTTTTCACCCTTCGGGGGATGAGAGGCAGGTGAATTTGGAGGAAACATATGCGCTCCAACATTCAATGTGGGGTTTTCCACTTCAGGTGACACGACCGTGGCTTGTGGGTCCATTCTTACCCTCGAAATTACCTACTGGTTAAGGGGATATTCGGGTGGCAAGTTCTGAATCCTACGAGACCTTCTCTAAGGAAAGTCAGCCAGAGTGACTGAAAAAAAAGTTTCTCCTAAGGCAGGATAAACAAAATAAAAGCAGAACAGAAAAACCCTACACAAACTAAGGACACAAGCAAACTTATGTGATAAGAGTGGATTCAAAGGTATGGAACCTCACAGGATTGTCAAGGCTTCGCAAATCACTATATACCGCAGGGTCCAACAATAAAACGCGACAAGGAGGATTGGGACTGTACCTTTTCCTGAATACCCAATTACCTGGACGGTACGTGCATAGTAATCTCCTCGAGTGCTGTTCTCGGTGTATTGCTCTTCCGAGACGGCCAAAAGGTTAACTCTGTTGGTCTCAGGAATCCTAATGGTGTCTCCTGATATACTCAAGGTACGTGGGAGATCAAATCCGTAGTGGTGCTGTCCAATGCACAACCGTACGACACGAGACCTTCCTATATACTACTGAGTACGTGAAACACCTTTCGATATATGCCAAGTACTCAAGGGACTTGGTGGGTACGTGAAAGAGCTTCGATATACTGATAAGTATGTGGAAGACTACAATACCCTCGGAATACAATGCTATAAAATAATGACAGCTGCCATACTTAACGACGCCGGAACACCTCTCTAACTTACACAGAAGTTACTAAAATTTTTACCATAGTTCTACCGTTAATTTTATCTGGACGGTTAGGTGAATGCATGAGGTGAGTACATAATTGAAAACATAATGCAGGCCCTAACTACATGCAAAAAGTATACTTTTCTTTTGATAAACTCTATGTATGGGAGGGAGAAATTTCTTTCCAATGATTTTACCAAAGCAACACAATGCAACACAATCCCAAATCTACCAAAAAATGACTATGAAGTATTCTTTTCCTTTTCAAGCGACACAAAAATAACACAACACGACTAAGCCAAATCAAAACATGTTTTTCTTTTTCTTTTATCTTTTCAAAACAAAAATGATGCTAAGTGATGAAAAGAGAGAGTTTCTAAATAGAGTATGCAAGCTTTTCACTTTCACTACAATGGCCTAAAAGCATAAAAACCAAAAGATGCATATAACTTTCCAAGCATGGAACTACTTTTGCAAAAGTTGATATCTATTCCAATTTTTCAAGAAAATGAGCAACTCATAATTCGTGAAAAACACAAATAATTAAATTTTCTTTCAACTTTTCCAAAAGATCTACAAATGAGACTTTCCAATGCATGTACAATTCTTCACATGAGCTTGAAAAATGATGGAAATGAAGTACTTTTGATCTTTCAATGGATGTATCAAACTAACAATTTGATAAGAACAATGTTTTTGAACATAAATATTGAAATGAAAAGATTACTTGTAGCATTCCAATAACTTAGAAAATATCAAGAAAACACAAGCACTCAATGGACTGAAAGTACACACAAACACTCAAAATCAATCAGTAACAAGCAACACTAAAGAAAGTAAAGCTAAAAAATGTATGCAAATGAGGTCTGGAAACCAATCCAATACAATGACCAGATCCAGCAAGGAGAGGAGGGAATGCAAAGGGTGAGTGGATGCAGGTGGGGGAGACCAAAGTGTCCACCACTACCAAATCTCAAACTTGTCCAAGACGGAACCCAAAACAAATCCAAATAAAATTGAACAACTCAATCACACAAATCAAAATGAGGTCTCTGACTGGATCTTGTAGTACAGAGGGAGTTTATACATCAAACCAAAACTGAAAAGAAGAATGGAGAAGGGATGCCTGTATGGCAATTTTGACAAATCGGCGCAGTCTGTGTTTGTACACAGTGCAATGTTTCAATTTACTAATGAGGGAAGTGCGACGGTGTCGCAGTAGACCAATTAAAGGGTTGTGACGATAAACCAACAGACAGAGAACAAAGATAAAAAATGACACATTGTCTCTCTGAGTCCACTAACCAGGTGCGATATGCGAGATCCAAGTTCAAAAAATGAATAAATATCCAAACAAAGAGCAATGAAATGGTTTGAAAATGAGAAGTACAAAATCAAAGGAAGGTAATCAAACTCTTCAAAGTGAAGATCTGATGATGAAACCAGTTTAAGAGGAAAATGATAAATAAAATGGCTTGTAACAAGAAATCAACCAAAAATGACATTCAAATTGACGACTACAAAACAATGTTCTTCCCCAGTATGGTCTCCATATTTGTTTGACGGACAATCCACTCGAGTGGACGCGAGCCGGATCTCCCTAGCTCAATGTGAGTCTAGAACAAATAGAACAAAACATAAACCACTTTCCTAGATCTAGTTAAGGATCAAGTAATCAGATGTCTTACCTTAAGTTTGTATCCCTTTCTCCTGGATGTTGTCCCATGCCTCGTGGTCATCATATCTCAGCTGCAAGACCTGCCAAGACACATAGAACAAGAAAAACAAGTAAAAAGCATCTAAATGATAAGAGATCTAAGTAAACAGTTAAGCAGGTAAACTACACAATATCATCAACACAACAATATTGGTGGAAAGCGTTTATATTATTGTAAAAATAGGGAAAGTACATAGAAGAGAATGACTACAACCAGAGGTTAACAAAGTAATCCTTCTCCATCCAAGACAATGCCATATCCTCCCAAGGAAGTGTGAGTCTCTCAATGGATGAGTAGAGATCTCTCTAAGACGATTTCACC
The DNA here is from genome assembly GCA_027924585.1 of Larix kaempferi. Lineage (NCBI taxonomy): Eukaryota > Viridiplantae > Streptophyta > Pinopsida > Pinales > Pinaceae > Larix > Larix kaempferi. The sequence goes on from BSBM01000887.1 coordinate 25,280,829, forward strand.
AGCATGTAGACACTATAGACTTCCTCCCTTTGGAGTGGGCTAGAGCTTCATTTATATAGGACTAAGTGGATAGGATATGGATAGGGTAGGTTGAGATATGATAGGAGAGAGATAGGGGATCCTTCCAAGAGGTTAGGAACCGAGTGCTAGCTCTCCCAACAGGTCAGGGATAAGGATCCATGTCAGCTGGCTTTGAGAATGGGCTCGAAGAAGCTATTTTTGTCCATTAACTGACATCAGTGCACCCTGCAAGAGGGCAAGCTGCGACATCACAGGTTGCATGAGGGAAGCCTGCGATGACCTCTCAAAACCTAGTATGAATGAGTATGTATCTCTTCCAAATAAATGACTTAGTCAAGGAAACTTTAGGGATGTATACACTGAGTCTTGTGATGGTAAGATTTAGGTGTAACAAGAGGTCAGTTTCTAGTAGTGCAACATACAATTTTTTTAAAATTCTTAAGAAATGAAAAAGTTATGGAAGAAACACTAATAGTGTATTTTTTTTATTTAAGGAGTGTTAGGATAATTAATACTCCAAGCTTGTCCACCTTAGTGTTATTAGTCTTTTCCTAGTATTGGATGATGTCATTATCCCCCTAGTGGTTTGCATATGTCATCTAGAACCCATTTTCCACTTGTTGCGCTCTGCATGCATGATTTTAGGACATCCATAGTCAGTTCCATACATTTTAGGAGCTATCTCAGTGATCTGGTTCAGTCCACCCGAGTTCCTGACTCTAGTGGAGGGTTTGTGCTCTGATTTCCACTGATTGTGATCTAATGCGCCTTTCTAGCCCGATTGCATGATATTTTGCATAACAAAATCACTAATGCGCCTTTCATGGTCAGTTAACCGATAGTAGCTTCAGTTCACTGATTCTCAGCTGAGTTTGGTAGCCTCAGAGCACTCTAATGGTGATATTTCCTAGGCTAGACTAACTGGGATTCGAATTCTTGTAGGGTTCGTCTAGAAAGGTAAATTTTTTTTTTTTTTTTTTTAATAACTCCCGTCGTCCATAATAATATCCATCTTCTTATTATTACTAGATTCCACATTTAGACATCATGTTCTCATTACAACACAGATGTACAATACATAAGCAATTTCCTATATAATAAGATCTTGACATTAGTTAATGGAAGTACAACCATATAAACATACAACCTATATATATATATGGACCTTCAATATATATACATATATAATCATCTACTATGTTTGGATATATATAACTAGTCCCTTTTTAACAACTAATCCAATTTTCACTATACACTTTCTCTACATAAATACGTACAACTAATTCCCTTTTTCATGTTACACACATAAATACATATAACTAATATATATTTATATCTATACTAAACACATATTTACTTTATAAGTTACCATTCTATTCATACTAACAATATGCAAATAATAATGCACTTTCAAGTTATAAATATTGACATTATGTTTATATCTCCTTCAACGTTCAATTAATTCTTAAAGGACTATAAGTCATGAATATAAACATTAGCCTAACCAAAGATTACATATATCCTAGTAAAACATAACGGTTAGGTGATAAGATATCAATATACATTAATCATCTATTGGTTAATTCGATGGTGTATACTTTAACTACAAGTCATCAATAATAAAATATCAATATTCATCATTTATCTAGCATCACTCTCTTCATAAATTAAGTAACAACTTAACATATTATGACTTTAACAAATGATCAATTTGTAATAAAAAGAAACTGAAATTAATAATTTAATTCAATCTCTTCATAAATTTCACTTAAATGGCGCATGAAAGAATTATCAAGATTATTAAGGACATTGTGATCAACAATCATCCTTATTTAAAATTAGTGAGCTTATTACTATACAGTTAAAATGTGAACCAAATTTCTGCATGTTCCAGTTCTATAATTTATATTACAATATACAGTTAAAATGTGAACCAAATTTCTGCATGTTCCAGTTCTATAATTTATATTACAATAAACAGTTAAAATGTGAACCAAATTTCTGCATGTTCCAGTTCTATAATTTATATTACAAAAAACAGTTAAAATGTGAACCAAATTTCTGCATGTTCCAGTTCTATAATTTATATTACAATATACGTCTACAACCCTGTCAACTTTAAAAATAAAGGCATCGTTTTTAGAATAATCCAACCTCAAGCAATGGGGTATTTCTGTCATATTAAAACTGAGTTTTGAAAATGAAACCATCAATTTTTGAAATGCAGATATATCTCTGAACTGAGAACGCCGATTTAAATTTTGGATTTAAATACATAAATTTGCAAATGTAATATAGATTTGAATACTAAATGCAAAATGCCATCAATTTCGAAATGCTCAGAAATTAAATCAAATGCTGAGATCCGTTTATCTTTAACAACCGCATAGCCAGGATATATCTCTGATCTGAGAAGGCGGATTTAAATTTTGGATTTAAATACATAAATTTGCAAATGTAATACAGATTTGAATACTAAATGCAAAATGCCATCAATTTCGAAATGCTCAGAAATTAAATCAAATGCTGAGATCCGTTTATCTTTAACAAACGCATAGCCAAGATATATCTCTTAACTGAGAACGCCGATTTAAATTTTGGATTTAAATACATAAATTTGCAAATGTAATACAGATTTGAATACTAAATGCAAAATGCCATCAATTTCGAAATGCTCAGAAATTAAATCAAATGCTGAGATCTGAGTTCAAAAACTCTGAGTTTTAAAAATGAAACCATCAATTTTGAAATGCCATCAATTCTTTGAAAATAAATGAAATGTCAAACTCCATCAGACTTTAAAGAAGACGCAGAAAAAGCCATGATCTGAAATGGACATACTTTTTGAGTTTGAGATGGAATCGTTAATGGTTTGAGCGTTGGGGAGTTTTAGACACAACTACAGATTTCAATTTACGATTCGCTGTTTGCTAAGAATACACATACGGTTAATGAAACCCGACAGCGGTTATTGTGAACAATCATGCCTCTGCCATAACAATCACGCAATTATATTGAACCAGGTTGCTGTTGCTAGAGTTGCACCTAGAGTGATTTAGTTTTACCTACTGCTCACGCCTCTGTCCAATAATATTCAAGGCAAACTGTAAATCGTTCACTGGAACCGATATAGCAATTACAAAACTAGAGATGAACAGGTGCGACCAGACCCACTCTAATAAGATGATTTTCATGAGTAAGACAATTGTCACCATTCTGTAGGGTAATGCGATATGACAGGGAGCTAAGTCGAAGCCCGATCCGAGTTTTAATGAAGATAAAGATTTGGAACTATAAGATGACGCTGGGATTGCACGATTCTGAACCTTTAGAATTTCAGTACTGAAAGTTAAGACAACAACTCCTAGATCCGACGGATCTGAGATTTAATAAGAAAAAGGATTGATATTGAGAGTAAATGTATCCAAACTTTTTAAAGATTTGGAAGACTGAAAATCGACTGGATCTAACGGATCTGTGTTTAAAGGACGAAATACTGAAACGATATCGAGATCAAATGCATCTAAACTCTTTAAAGATCCAAAAGACTGAAAATCAAGATAACCGCCTCTGGATCGAACAGATATGTGTTTAAAGGACGAAATAATGAAACGATATCGAGATCAAATGCATCTAAACTCTTTAAAGATCCAGAAGACTGAAAATCAAGATAACCACCTCTGGATCGAACGGATCTGTGTTTAAAGAACGAAATACAGAATTGTAAGACAACACCAATATGAGAAATCGAATGGTGAAATTTAAGCACATAAGCTACTTTGATACGGAACTAGATAAGAAGACTGATCTGATTACGGACTGAATACCGTGATCGTATACAGAGGCCCAATCTGAGTAAGTTCGTGCAGAACATTAGAGGAGAAAATTCGTGCTGAATACAGGAGGAAATTCGTGCTAAATATATATATATATGTATATATTTTTTTTACCCTTTTCAAATAGCCTATTTTAAAAAAAAGACAGACATAAACAAACTCTATAGAGTATAGGGGTTACACCATTAAAATTCTGGTAGTTTACAAAAATTTCTTATAACAAAGATTATTGAAGTATAATGCAGACATCCATAATTTTGTTATAAAACAAAGATCTAAATTTGAGTATAAAACAGAATTAATTTCATTCCTTTCCCTAGACAAATACAATCACATTTCATTACGCCTTCCATAATTCCAACCATTAAAATCATACTTCTAAACTCTCTAACAATGTAGGAAATAAACAACGACAAAAGAATTTCACCAGTGTGAACAAACCTATAAAAGTGGTCGTTTCCAGCAGTTTGATGTAGTCTTGTAGAAGTGGTCGTTTCCAGCAGTTTGATGGAGTCCTAAGAAATTCCCAGTTACACTTCCGTTGTAGTCTTCACAGATCACCGAAGGACACCTCGGTTAACCACCCAACCACTCTGGAAGTACTCTCCTTCCTTCCAGACCCCCGAGCTAATCGGGCCGTAGAGTTCACACAAGTATTTCAGAAATTCCGCTTGGGCTTCCCTTCCCACCAGGATTTCTAATCCAAACCCTTAGATAGCAGCAAGTCTTTGAGGCATTTGGAAATTACGACAATCGTCCAAATTATGGGCCCTTTACCCATTCCCTAAGCCTTCCTTATAAAGGAAAATCTCCTGCGACACATGTCGCTTCATGCATAATTAAATATTTAATTAAAACACTCACCCATCCAAGTGTCAGTTTCTCTGCGAAGTGCACCTACATCCCTAAGTTTGCTCTAGTTTGTCCCCCAGATATTTTAATCAACTCCTAGCTTTTAGTTGACTAGGTGTCTAATCTTAGGATTCTATTTTGCTCCTAAATAATGATTTCTATTATTTTAAATGCTCAACAAAAACAACTATTCATGTGCAAATGTCTAAACTATTTTTACGCATTTGCTAAGTAATAATCTAGAGTTATTCTCCTAAGTTTTTATGCAGTTTAATTTAACAATCAAACTCACAAGGATCACGGTGCCGCGTTGTTGGGCTCCTGGTTCCTTAATTTTTAATTCCCTGACATGGCACCACTCTGTCGGGTCCAATCATCCATGGTTTCCATTCCTTGGCATGGTACCACCTCGTTGGGTCCTCGCATCCATTCTTTCCGTTCTTGACAGGGTACCGCGTCGTTGGGCCTTTCTGCCACCATATTTCCGTTTTGAATTGCGGGAACTCTTGTAGGGATTTTAGGAATCGTTACCATCCATCCTCCGTCTACATGCTATCTAGGGACTAATGGCACTGAGGAGTGAGTTCGTTCTCACTGCGCGCCCCTCAACTCGTACGTGACTAGCTCCGTCGTGGCCCATCTCGTACGCCCTCACGCATTCCTATTGAGCAAGCGGATCAATGCTTATCTGCTCATGCGTGGTATTCTTGTCGGAAGTTGACATCGTCGTCGCTCCCCCTGTGTGTGATTTACCCGTACTCTACGACCCTTCAAGTTCCTTTGTGTGTCCATCGGTGAACCATCTCACTTGTTTCTACACACACTTCTCACACAAATTATTAGTAGCACTGTCCTCAATAATCATCATCTGATTTCTAAATCTAGCATTGTTAAACATTTATGATTTATTCAACTTCTTATTTATCTAATCAAATATACATCTCATCGAAAATTACATAATCACCATACAGCTAGTCGTTAAGCATTATTCATCAGCATAATTTTCCATAGTCATAGCTAATCGTTTAACATATGCAATTATTCATTTACCTCAACAATTCAGATACACATACTCAAAAATAAGGTCAAAAGGTTATTTAATTAATGTTTCAATCGGCCGGGTCACTCAGCAAGTGCCCTCAATGTCTACAAAAGTCTAGGGGCACTACCTACACCCCTACTTATTTAGAACTTCGTCCCGAAGTTCAGAATAAAAATGGAAAACTACGACGCATCTCAGTTGCGTCCTCCCAAGTCGCAGAGATTGGACTATAGCTGTCCCACTGTACTTTGACTTGATCAATCACACGGTGCCTAAGCTGCCGCGTTCGCTGGTCTAAAATCCGGATCGGTTTGGCCATCACGGCCCCGTCGTCCGTTATCTGCACATTACTGAAGCCAATGATATGTGAAGTATCGGGAACATAGTGGCGCAATACAGAAACATAAAAAAATTATGAATTCTACTTAATGATGACGGCAAGTCAAGACGATAGGCAACTGGTCCTATCCGTTCAGAAATCCTAAAGGGTCCTACAAACCTAGGTGACAACTTGGCTCCCTTTCCAAACTTTATAGAACTCTTCTGTGGTCTTACCCGTAGAAATACCCTATTCCCAATTTCGTAGTTACGATCAATCCTGTGTGCATCCGCATAGCTCTTCTGGCGATCCTGTGCTTCCTTTAGTCGAGCACGAATCGTGACCATCTGGTCTTCCATCTCTTGTATTACCTCAGGACCAAGTAATGTCCTATCCTCAAGTATATCCCAACTTATGGGAGTCCTACAAGGTCTCCCATAGAGAAATTCAAATGGAGCCATCTGAATAGAACTCTGATAACTGTTGTTGTATGCAAATTCTCCCAAGGGTAGATATTCCTCCCACTTCTTTTGTTGATCCATTACATACATTCTTAGCATGTCCTCCAATACTTGGTTCACTCTTTCCGTTTGTCCGTCCATTTCAGGGTGGTAGGCGGTGCTAAAGTTAAGTTGAGTACCAAGAGCTTCTTGAAAGCTTGTCCAAAACCTTTCAGTAAATACTGATCCTCTATCAGAAATAATTTTCTTCGGAATTCCATGTAGTCTTACTACTTCATTAATGAAAACTCGGGCTATCTTCAGAGCTTGATACGTGTTCTTAATTGGCAGGAAATGCGCACTCTTTGTAAGAGTGTCAATGACCACAAAAATTGTGTCCTGTCTCCTGTTGGTTAAGGGCAACCCAACTATAAAATCCATAGAAATAACCTCCCATTTTGATTCTGGGATTGCATGTGGTTGCAGTAATCCGGCTGGGTGTCGATGTTCCGCCTTTACCATCTGGCACTCCATACACTTCGCCACAACACTTACCACATCCCTCTTCATGCCATGCCAAAAGAACAAAGGTTTCAAATCTACGTACATCTTTTTTATTCCAGGATGTGCTCTATAGACGGCTCGGTGAGCCTCAGACAGTATTAAACCTCGAATTTCTTCATTATCAGGAACATACATGCGACGGTTATACCGTAATAAACCATCCATGTCCAAAGAGTACCCTTCAAACTTGGGTATCCTCATCTGTTCATTCTCCAACTCAGCTTTTACTTCATTACATCATGTGTCCTTCTGTTGTAGTGTCAAGATCTTTTCTCTTAAGTTGGTTTTTAATGGTATGACAGAGAATATCCTAGGTCTACGACTAAGTGCATCTGCCACTTTGTTTAAGGTCCCTTTCACATAAGTTATGTCGAAGTCGTACTCACTGAGTACTTCCAACCATCTTCTCTGTCTTGCATTAAGGTCGCTTTGAGTGAAGATGTGCTGTAAGCCACAATGGTCAGTCTTTAACTCAAACTTTCTTCCTACCAGATAGTGTCTCCATAACCTCAAAGCATGCATCACTGCAGTCATCTCCATATCATGGGTCGCATAGTTCTCTTCATGCGGCCTAAGTATTCTGGATGTGTACGCAATTACTCTTCCATCTTGCATCAATACACAACCAACACCATCCTTTGAAGCATCTGTGCACACCAGGAAATCTTTATCCATATCGGGAACTCTTAAGATTGGTGCCGTAGTCAGTAATTCTTTTAATTTAACAAAGGATTCTTCACATTTCTCCGTCCAAATGAAAGGATGGTTCTTCTTTTGCAATTCGGTAATAGGTCCTGCTACTTTAGAGAAGCCTTCCACAAAACGTCTATAATACCCAGCAAGCCCCATAAAGCTTCGTACCTCATGTACATTTGTGGGTGCTGGCCAGTCCCAAATGGCTTCAATCTTGGCTGGATCTACAGCTATCCCTTCGCTAGATATTATGTGTCCAAGATAATGAATCTCCTTCTGGAAGAACGAACACTTTGATAATTTTCCATAAAGGTGATTATCTCTTAAACATTTTAGGACTATCCTCAGGTGTTCCTCATGTTCTTCCAGTGTTCTTGAATAAATCAGAATATCGTCTAAGAACACCAGTACAAACTTGTCAAGGTGTTTCCGAAACACACCATTCATCAAGTTCATAAATACACTGGGTGCATTTGTTAAGCCAAAAGGTACTACGACAAATTCGTAGTGTCCAAATCTAGTTTTAAACGTTGTCTTGGGAATATCTTCATCCTTGATCCTCAACTGGGGGTATCCCGACCTTAGGTCGATTTTGGAGAATACCGTCGCACCCTTCATCTGGTCAAAGAGGTCATCTATTCTGGGTAGGGGATACTGATTTCTTACGGTCGCCTTGTTCAATTGACGGCAGTCAATGCACAAGCGCCAAGACCCATCCTTCTTCTTTACAAAAATAACAGGTGCTCCCCAAGGAGACACACTAGGTCTGATCAGTCCTAAATCTAACAACTCTTGTAGTTGAATTTGCAATTCCTTCAATTCAGGTACTGACATTCGGTAAGGAGTTCTAGCTATGGGCTCAGTTCTAGGTTTTAGTTCTATGGTTAAATCCAGTTCACGCTGTGGCGGTAATCTGGGTAATGCGTCAGGAAACACGTCCATGAATTCTGAGAACAAGGGGTGATTAATTACTTCTACCTTATCTCCTTCCTTGTTCAATGCAATCACCGCATACAATTGACACCCTTTTATCATGCTCTTCTTCAGCTGCATAGCCGATATCATTCTCAAGGAAACTTTCTTTTTCTTTCCAGTTAACATCCTCTTGTAACCTTCATCGTCGATGAAAGTTAGTTCCTTACTTCGGCAATCCATCACCGCCGAGTGTGCTTCCAGCCAATCCATCCCGAGGATTAGATCATATGTACCCAATTCCGTAACATAAAAGGATATTCTAGAAGAACATACTCCTAGGTCAACTTCACAGTTCTCTACCTTAAGACTCACACTTTGGACACTACCGGATGCCATCTCGACAGTGTCGAAATCATCTTGACTTATTGCCATCATTTTATTATTTTCTACAACTTTTAAGGAAATAAAACTTTCAGTAGCCCCAGGGTCTATAAGCAAGGAAAATACATTACCATGTATCTTACCAGTAGTCTCGAGGATGGTGGACTGATGTTCAGCTTGGCGGTTGTGGACGGCAGCGTGTATACGATGCGCTCGTCCTAAATCGGCTGCGGTAGTTTGTCATGGTGCTTGGTCTCTTTGGTTTCCCTGGTCCTGCTGAGGACATTCGCTTTGGAAGTGTGGTCCCCCACACCTCCAACATCCTGCTTTGGGCCCTCTTGTTTTGTTTCTGGCAGGTGCATCATTTCTTCTTGGTCCAAACTGCGTCGGTTTTGCAAAAGGATTTGCATGATCATTCCGTGGTGGCGGTCGGTATGGTGTTCTGTCATCTCTGTTAGACCCTCCGTTGAAAGGTCTCCTTCAAAAATTCTTATTCCCATACTGATGTTTGGGTGCATGCGAAAGTTGACTTCCTCGGTCTGTACTCGTAAAGTTCTTATTCTGCAGCATCCTTCCGAGAAGCTCTTCTTCCGCTATGAGGGCCTTCTGGACTGCATCGTGTAAAGTAGAAGGTGTCAAAATACGAACCTTGTCCCGTATGACTGGGTTTAATCCATAGATGAACTTATTGACTTTTAATTTCTCCGTGGAAACATGGGGTGCATACCTGAGTAACTCCATGAAATGGATTTCGTACTCTTGTACTGTCCGTAGTCCTTGATTTAGTGCATGGAAATCATTCAGCTGTCGCTCAATGAATTCGTCTGATAGGTAATGCTGATGGAAATGTTCATCGAACAATTCCCAAAATATCTCCTCAAGCTCTAGACCTAGCTGAGGTCGCAAGGTCTTCCACCAAAGAAGGGCTTCCCCCTTCAGTTGTAGAATCGCCATCCGTACCTTCATGTTAGACGTGTAGTCTCTCAAAGACAAACACATGGCCATGTTTTCTAGCCATGCCTCCGTGGCGGTCCCCTCAGTGGAACCCCAAAATTAAGGAAACTTCACCTTTTCTAACTCTCGGTGTATGTTGACCGGAGGTGGCGCCTGCTGTACTGCAGTGACTTGAGAACCAATGTTCTTGCGGTCAAGTCGTGTCATCAATGCTTCTGTCATTCTCATCATTGTCATGACCTCGTCCGCAGGTAGGTTAATGGTTTCCTCAGCTCTCGGAGGATTATCCACAGGGGCTGTTGGGGTTGACGGGCGTGCAGCTCGTCCTCGTCCCCTTCCGACTCTACCCTGGCGAGTTCTTCGATCCATGACGAAGTCTATTCAAATGTAAAATAAAATTTTATTAGTCAACTTAACATCTTAAACTGTTTCGCGCGGAATTGTCTAGGTCCGAACTAAGTTCGACCTTGCTTTGATACCAAATGTAGGGTTCGTCTAGAATGGTAAATTTTTTTTTTTAATAACTCCCATCGTCCATAATAATATTCATCTTCTTATTATTACTAGATTCCACATTTAGACATCATGTTCTCATTACAACACAGATGTACAATACATAAGCAATTTCCTATATAATAAGATCTTGACATTAGTTAATGGAAGTACAACCATATAAACATACAACCTATATATATATATGGACCTTCAATATATATACATATATAATCATCTACTATGTTTGGATATATATAACTAGTCCCTTTTTAACAACTAATCCAATTTTCACTATACACTTTCTCTACATAAATACGTACAACTAATTCCCTTTTTCATGTTACACACATAAATACATATAACTAATATATATTTATATCTATACTAAACACATATTTACTTTATAAGTTACCATTCTATTCATACTAACAATATACAAATAATAATGCACTTTCAAGTTATAAATATTGACATTATGTTTATATCTCCTTCAACGTTCAATTAATTCTTAAAGGACTATAAGTCATGAATATAAACATTAGCCTAACCAAAGATTACATATATCCTAGTAAAACATAACGGTTAGGTGATAAGATATCAATATACATTAATCATCTATTGGTTAATTCGATGGTGTATAACTTTAACTACAAGTCATCAATAATAAAATATCAATATTCATCATTTATCTAACATCACTCTCTTCATAAATTAATTAACAACTTAACATATTATGACTTTAACAAATGATCAATTTGTAATAAAAAGAAACTAAAATTAATAATTTAATTCACTCTCTTCATAAATTTCACTTAAATGGCGCATGAAAGAATTATCAAGATTATTAAGGACATCGTGATCAGCAATCGTCCTTATTTAAAATTAGTGAGCTTATTACTATACAGTTAAAACGTGAACCAAATTTCTGCATGTTCCAGTTCTATAATTTATATTACAATATACAGTTAAAATGTGAACCAAATTTCTGCATGTTCCAGTTCTATAATTTATATTACAATATACAGTTAAAATGTGAACCAAATTTCTGCATGTTCCAGTTCTATAATTTATATTACAATATACAGTTAAAATGTGAACCAAATTTCTGCATGTTCCAGTTCTATAATTTATATTACAATATACGTCTACAACCCTGTCAACTTTAAAAATAAAGGCATCATTTTTAGAATAATCCAACCTCAAGCAATGGGGTATTTCTGTCATATTAAAACTGAGTTTTGAAAATGAAACCATCAATTTTTGAAATGCAGATATATCTCTGAACTGAGAACGCTGATTTAAATTTTGGATTTAAATACATAAATTTACAAATGTAATACAGATTTGAATACTAAATGCAAAATGCCATCAATTTCGAAATGATCAGAAATTAAATCAAATGCTGAGATCCGTTTATATTTAACAACCGCATAGCCAAGATATATCTCTGATTTGAGAACGCGGATTTAAATTTTGGATTTAAATACATAAATTTGCAAATGTAATACAGATTTGAATACTAAATGCAAAATGCCATCAATTTCGAAATGCTCAGAAATTAAATCAAATGCTGAGATCCGTTTATCTTTAACAAACGCATAGCCAAGATATATCTCTGAACTGAGAACGCCGATTTAAATTTTGGATTTAAATACATAAATTTGCAAATGTAATACAGATTTGAATACTAAATGCAAAATGCCATCAATTTCGAAATGCTCAGAAATTAAATCAAATGCTGAGATCTGAGTTCAAAAACGCTGAGTTTTGAAAATGAAACCATCAATTTTGAAATGCCATCAATTCTTTGAAAATAAATGAAATGTCAAACTCCATCAGACTTTAAAGAAGACGCAGAAAAAGCCATGATCTGAAATGGACATACTTTTTGAGTTTGAGATGGAATCGTTAATGGTTTGAGCGTTGGGGAGTTTTAGACACAACTACAGATTTCAATTTACGATTCCCTGTTTGCTAAGAATACACATAAGGTTAATGAAAGCCGACAGCGGTTATTGTGAACAATCATGCCTCTACCATAACAATCACGCAATTATAGTGAACCAGGTTTTCGTTGCTAGAGTTGCACCTAGAGTGATTTAGTTGTACCTACTGCTCATGCCTCTGTCCAATAATATTCAAGGCAAACTGTAAATCGTTCGCTAGAACCGATATAGCAATTACAAAACTAGAGATAAACAGGTGCGACCAGACCCACTCTAATAAGATGATTTTCATGAGTAAGACAATTGTCACCATTCTGTAGGGTAATGCGATATGACAGGGAGCTAAGTCGAAGCCCGATCCAAGTTTTAATGAAGATAAAGATTTGGAACTATAAGATGATGCTGGGATTGCACGATTCTGAACCTTTAGAATTTCAGTACTGAATGTTAAGACAACAACTCCTAGATCCGACGGATCTGAGATTTAATAAGAAAAAGGATTGATATTGAGAGTAAATGTATCCAAACTTTTTAAAGATTTGGAAGACTGAAAATTGACTGGATCTAACGGATCTGTGTTTAAAGGACGAAATACTGAAACGATATCGAGATCAAATGCATCTAAACTCTTTAAAGATCCAGAAGACTGAAAATCAAGATAACCGCCTCTGGATCGAACAGATCTGTGTTTAAAGGATGAAATACTGAAACGATATCGAGATCAAATGCATCTAAACTCTTTAAAGATCCAGAAGACTGAAAATCAAGATAACCGCCTCTGGATCGAACGGATCTGTGTTTAAAGAACGAAATACAGAATTGTAAGACAACACCAATATGAGAAATCGAATGGTGAAATTTAAGCACATAAGCTACTTTGATACGGAACTAGATAAGAAGACCGATCTGATTACAGACTGAATACCGTGATCATATACAGAGGCCCAATCTGAGTAAATTCGTGCAGAACATTAGAGGAGAAAATTCGTGCTAAATACAGGAGGAAATTAGTGCTATATATATATATATATATATTTTTACCCTTTTCAAATAGCCTATTTTAAAAAAAAGACAGACATAAACAAACTCTATAGAGTATAGGGGTTACACCATTAAAATTCTGGTAATTTACAAAAATTTCGTATAACAAAGATTATTGAAGTATAATGCAGACATCCATAATTTTGTTATAAAACAGAGATCTAAATTTGAGTATAAAACAGAATTAATTTCATTCCTTTCCCTAGACAAATACAATCACATTTCATTATGCCTTCCATAATTCCAACCATTAAAATCATACTTCTAAACTCTCTAACAATGTAGGAAATAAACAACGACAAAAGAATTTCACCAGTGTGAACAAACCTGTAAAAGTGGTCATTTCTAGCAGTTTGATGTAGTCTTGTAGAAGTGGTCATTTCCAGCAGTTTGATGGAGTCCTAAGAAATTCGTAGTTACACTTCCGTTGTAGTCTTCACAGATCACCGAAGGACACCTCGTTTAACCACCCAACCACTCTGGAAGTACTCTCCTTCCTTCCAGACCCCCGAGCTAATCGGGCCGTAAAGTTCACACAAGTATTTCAGAAATTCCGCTTGGGCTTCCCTTCCCACCAGGATTTCTAAGCCAAACCCTTAGATAGCAGCAAGTCTTTGAGGCATTTGGAAATTACGACAATCGTCCAAATTATAGGCCCTTTACCCATTCCCTAAGCCTTCCTTATAAAGGAAAATCTCCTGCGACACATGTCGCTTCATGCATAATTAAATATTTTTAATTAATTATTTAATTAAAACACTCACCCATCCAAGTGTCAGTTTCTCTGGGAAGTGCACCTACATCCCTAAGTTTGCTCTAGTTTGTCCCCCAGATATTTTAATCAACTCCTAGCTTTTAGTTGACTAGGTGTCTAATCTTAGGATTCTATTTTGCTCCTAAATAATGATTTCTATTATTTTAAATGCTCAACAAAAACAACTATTCATGTGCAAATGTCTAAACTATTTTTATGCATTTGCTAAGTAATAATCTAGAGTTATTCTCCTAAGTTTTTATGCAGTTTAATTTAACAATCAAACTCACAAGGATCACGGTGCCGCGTCGTTGGGCTCCTGGTTCCTTAATTTTTAATTCCCTGACATGGCACCACTCCGTTGGGTCCAATCATCCATGGTTTCCATTCCTTGGCATGGTACCACCTCGTTGGGTCCTTGCGTCCATTCTTTCCGTTCTTGACAGGGTACCGCGTCGTTGGGCCCTTCTGCCACCATATTTCCGTTTTGACTTGCGGGAACTGTTGTAGGGATTTTAGGAATCGTTACCATCCATCCTCCGTCTACATGCTATCTAGGGACTAATGGCGCTGAGGAGTGAGTTCGTTCTCACTGCGCGCCCCTCAACTCATACGTGACCAGCTCCATCGTGGCCCACCTCGTACGCCCTCACGCATTCCTCTTGAGAAAGCGGATCAATGCTTATCTGTTCATGCGTGGTATTCTTGTCGGAAGTCGACATCGTCGTCGCTCCCCCTGTGTGTGATTTACCCGTACTCTACGACCCTTCAAGTTCCTTTGTGTGTCCGTCGGTGAACCGTCTCACTTGTTTCTACACACACTTCTCACACAAATTATTAGTAGCACTGTCCTCAATAATCATCATCTGATTTCTAAATCTAGCATTGTTAATAATTATGATTTATTCAACTTCTTATTTATCTAATCAAATATACTTCTCGTCGACAATTATATAATCACCATACAGCTAGTCGTTAAGCATTATTCATCAACATAATTTTCCATAGTCATAGCTAATCGTTTAACATATGCAATTATTCATTTACCTCAACAATTCAGATACACATACTCAAAATAAGGTCAAAAGGTTATTTAATTAATGTTTCAATCGGCCGGGTCACTCAGCAGGTGCCCTCAATGTCTACAAAAGTCTAGGGGCACTACAGTTTGGTAGCCTCAGAGCACTCTAATGGTGATATTTCCTAGACTAGACTAACTGGGATTCGAATTCTCTCTGGGTATGCAAATTTACTCTATTGTAACATATATTTGACTATACTGATTAATGGAATATGACACACATTTCTATGTAGATCTGAGTTTCAATGCATGATTAATTTTACTGCTCAATTCACTGCAATTTTCATTGTAATTCATCTTTCTTCGTAATTCTTTCATTGTAAGATTTTCTTAGAATCAATGACCTGCTGTGTTAACGAATTTCACATGGTATCAGATCCCAACAGGGCTAGTTTATCATCAATTTGATAGTTTTTGCAGGATTTTGAGAAGTTTTCAGTGCAACAAAAGCACCAGTTTTAGTTTGCATCCACGCTAATATCTAGAGATGGGGAATTCGAATGCTCCTTTGTCTCCAAGAATCCTGACACCCTTCAAGTATCTTGATTGGAGGGATGATATGCATATGGTATTGCACAACAAGATTCTACGTACATCTTTTTTATTCCAGGATGTGCTCTATAGACGGCTCGGTGAGCCTCAGACAGTATTAAACCTCGAATTTCTTCATTATCAGGAACATACATGCGACGGTTATACCGTAATAAACCATCCATGTCCAAAGAGTACCCTTCAAACTTGGGTATCCTCATCTGTTCATTCTCCAACTCAGCTTTTACTTCATTACACCATGTGTCCTTCTGTTGTAGTGTCAAGATCTTTTCTCTTAAGTTGGTTTTTAATGGTATGACAGAGAATATCCTAGGTCTACGACTAAGTGCATCTGCCACTTTGTTTAAGGTCCCTTTCACATAAGTTATGTCGAAGTCGTACTCACTGAGTACTTCCAACCATCTTCTCTGTCTTGCATTAAGGTCGCTTTGAGTGAAGATGTGCTGTAAGCCACAATGGTCAGTCTTTAACTCAAACTTTCTTCCTACCAGATAGTGTCTCCATAACCTCAAAGCATGCATCACTGCAGTCATCTCCATATCATGGGTCGCATAGTTCTCTTCATGCGGCCTAAGTATTCTGGACGTGTACGCAATTACTCTTCCATCTTGCATCAATACACAACCAACACCATCCTTTGAAGCATCTGTGCACACCAGGAAATCTTTATCCATATCGGGAACTCTTAAGATTGGTGTCGTAGTCAGTAATTTTTTTAATTTAACAAAGGCCTCTTCACATTTCTCCGTCCAAATGAAAGGATGGTTCTTCTTTTGCAATTCGGTAATAGGTCCTGCTACTTTAGAGAAGCCTTCCACAAAACGTCTATAATACCCAGCAAGCCCCATAAAGCTTCGTACCTCATGTACATTTGGGGGTGCTGGCCAGTCCCAAATGGCTTCAATCTTGGCTGGATCTACAGCTATCCCTTCGCCAGATATTATGTGTCCAAGATAATGAATCTCCTTCTGGAAGAACGAACACTTTGATAATTTTCCATAAAGGTGATTATCTCTTAAACATTTTAGGACTATCCTAAGGTGTTCCTCATGTTCTTCCAGTGTTCTTGAATAAATCAGAATGTCGTCTAAGAACACCAGTACAAACTTGTCAAGGTGTTTCCGAAACACACCATTCATCAAGTTCATAAATACACTGGGTGCATTTGTTAAGCCAAAAGGTACTACGACAAATTCGTAGTGTCCAAATCTAGTTTTAAATGTTGTCTTGGGAATATCTTCATCCTTGATCCTCAACTGGGGGTATCCCGACCTTAGGTCGATTTTGGAGAATACCGTCGCACCCTTCATCTGGTCAAAGAGGTCATCTATTCTGGGTAGGGGATACTGATTTCTTACGGTCGCCTTGTTCAATTGACGGCAGTCAATGCACAAGCGCCAAGACCCATCCTTCTTCTTTACAAAAATAACAGGTGCTCCCCAAGGAGACACACTAGGTCTGATCAGTCCTAAATCTAACAACTCTTGTAGTTGAATTTGCAATTCCTTCAATTCAGGTACTAACATTCGGTAAGGAGTTCTAGCTATGGGCTCAGTTCCAGGTTTTAGTTCTATGGTTAAATCCAGTTCACGCTGTGGCGGTAATCTGGGTAATGCATCAGGAAACACGTCCATGAATTCTGAGAACAAGGGGTGATTAATTACTTCTACCTTATCTCCTTCCTTGTTCAATGCAATCACCGCATACAATTGACACCCTTTTCTCATGCTCTTCTTCAGCTGCATAGCCGATATCATTCTCAAGGAAACTTTCTTTTTCTTTCCAGTTAACATCCTCTTGTAACCTTCATCGTCGATGAAAGTTAGTTCCTTACTTCGGCAATCCATCACCGCCGAGTGTGCTTCCAGCCAATCCATCCCCAGGATTAGATCATATGTACCCAATTCCGTAACATAAAAGGATATTCTAGAAGAACATACTCCTAGGTCAACTTCACAGTTCTCTACCTTAAGACTCACACTTTGGACACTACCGGATGCCATCTCGACAGTGTCGAAATCATCTTGACTTATTGCCATCATTTTATTATTTTCTACAACTTTTAAGGAAATAAAACTTTCAGTAGCTCCAGGGTCTATAAGCAAGGAAAATACATTACCATGTATCTTACCAGTAGTCTCGAGGATGGTGGACTGATGTTCAGCTTGGCGGTTGTGGACGGCAGCGTGTATACGATGCGCTCGTCCTAAATCGGCTGCGGTAGTTTGTCATGGTGCTTGGTCTCTTTGGTTTCCCCGGTCCTGCTGAGGACATTCGCTTTGGAAGTGTGGTCCCCCACACCTCCAACATCCTGCTTTGGGCCCTCTTGTTTTGTTTCTGGCAGGTGCATCATTTCTTCTTGGTCCAAACTGCGTCGGTTTTGCAAAAGGCTTTGCATGATCATTCCGTGGTGGCGGTCGGTATGGTGTTCTGTCATCTCTGTTAGACCCTCCGTTGAAAGGTCTCCTTCCAAAATTCTTATTCCCATACTGATGTTTGGGTGCATGCGAAAGTTGACTTCCTCGGTCTGTACTCGTAAAGTTCTTATTCTGCAGCATCCTGCCGAGAAGCTCTTCTTCCGCTATGAGGGCCTTCTGGACTGCATCGTGTAAAGTAGAAAGTGTCAAAATACGAACCTTGTCCCGTATGACTGGGTTTAATCCATAGATGAACTTATTGACTTTTAATTTCTCCGTGGCAACATGGGGTGCATACTTGAGTAACTCCATGAAACGGATTTCGTACTCTTGTACTGTCCGTAGTCCTTGCTTTAGTGCATGGAAATCATTCAGCTGTCGCTCAATGAATTCGTCTGATAGGTAATGCTGATGGAAATGTTCATCGAACAATTCCCAAAATATCTCCTCAAGCTCTAGACCTAGCTGAGGTCGCAAGGTCTTCCACCAAAGAAGGGCTTCCCCCTTCAGTTGTAGAATCGCCATCCGTACCTTCATGTTAGACGTGTAGTCTCTCAAAGAAAAACACATGGCCATGTTTTCTAGCCATGCCTCCGTGGCGGTCCCCTCAGTGGAACCCCAAAATTAAGGAAACTTCACCTTTTCTAACTCTCGGTGTATGTTGACCGGAGGTGGCACCTGCTGTACTGCAGTGACTTGAGAACCAACGTTCTTGCGGTCAAGTCGTGTTATCAATGCTTCTGTCATTCTGTGGTAGTTCCTCATCATTGTCATGACCTCGTCCGCAGGTAGGTTAATGGTTTCCTCAGCTCTCGGAGGATTATCCACATGGGCTGTTGGGGTTGACGGGCGTGCAGCTCGTCCTCGTCCCCTTCCGACTCTACCCTGACGAGTTCTTCGATCCATGACGAAGTCTATTCAAATGTAAAATAAAATTTTATTAGTCAACTTAACATCTTAAACTGTTTCGCGCGGAATTGTCTAGGTCCGAACTAAGTTCGACCTTGCTTTGATACCAAATGTAGGGTTCATCTAGAAAGGTAAATTTTTTTTTTTAATAACTCCCATCGTCCATAATAATATTCATCTTCTTATTATTACTAGATTCCACATTTAGACATCATGTTCTCATTACAACACAGATGTACAATACATAAGCAATTTCCTATATAATAAGATCTTGACATTAGTTAATGGAAGTACAACCATATAAACATACAACCTATATATATATATGGACCTTCAATATATATACATATATAATCATCTACTATGTTTGGATATATATAACTAGTCCCTTTTTAACAACTAATCCAATTTTCACTATACACTTTCTCTACATAAATACGTACAACTAATTCCCTTTTTCATGTTACACACATAAATACATATAACTAATATATATTTATATCTATACTAAACACATATTTACTTTATAAGTTACCATTCTATTCATACTAACAATATACAAATAATAATGCACTTTCAAGTTATAAATATTGACATTATGTTTATATCTCCTTCAACGTTCAATTAATTCTTAAAGGACTATAAGTCATGAATATAAACATTAGCCTAACCAAAGATTACATATATCCTAGTAAAACATAATGGTTAGGTGATAAGATATCAATATACATTAATCATCTATTGGTTAATTCGATGGTGTATAACTTTAACTACAAGTCATCAATAATAAAATATCAATATTCATCATTTATCTAACATCACTCTCTTCATAAATTAATTAACAACTTAACATATTATGACTTTAACAAATGATCAATTTGTAATAAAAAGAAACTAAAATTAATAATTTAATTCACTCTCTTCATAAATTTCACTTAAATGGCGCATGAAAGAATTATCAAGATTATTAAGGACATCGTGATCAACAATCGTCCTTATTTAAAATTAGTGAGATTATTACTATACAGTTAAAATGTGAACCAAATTTCTGCATGTTCCAGTTCTATAATTTATATTACAATATACAGTTAAAATGTGAACCAAATTTCTGCATGTTCCAGTTCTATAATTTATATTACAATATACAGTTAAAATGTGAACCAAATTTCTGCATGTTCCAGTTCTATAATTTATATTACAATATACAGTTAAAATGTGAACCAAATTTCTGCATGTTCCAGTTCTATAATTTATATTACAATATACGTCTACAACCCTGTCAACTTTAAAAATAAAGCCATCATTTTTAGAATAATCCAACCTCAAGCAATGGGGTATTTCTGTAATATTAAAACTGAGTTTTGAAAATGAAACCATCAATTTTTGAAATGCAGATATATCTCTGAACTGAGAACGCCGATTTAAATTTTGGATTTAAATACATAAATTTACAAATGTAATACAGATTTGAATACTAAATGCAAAATGCCATCAATTTCGAAATGCTCAGAAATTAAATCAAATGCTGAGATCCGTTTATCTTTAACAACCGCATAGCCAAGATATATCTCTGATTTGAGAACACGGATTTAAATTTTGGATTTAAATACATAAATTTGCAAATGTAATACAGATTTGAATACTAAATGCAAAATGCCATCAATTTCGAAATGCTCAGAAATTAAATCAAATGCTGAGATCCGTTTATCTTTAACAAACGCATAGCCAAGATATATCTCTGAACTGAGAACGCCGATTTAAATTTTGGATTTAAATACATAAATTTGCAAATGTAATACAGATTTGAATACTAAATGCAAAATGCCATCAATTTCGAAATGCTCAGAAATTAAATCAAATGCTGAGATCTGAGTTCAAAAACGCTGAGTTTTGAAAATGAAACCATCAATTTTGAAATGCCATCAATTCTTTGAAAATAAATGAAATGTCAAACTCCATCAGACTTTAAAGAAGACGCAGAAAAAGCCATGATCTGAAATGGACATACTTTTTGAGTTTGAGATGGAATCGTTAATGGTT
The DNA here is from genome assembly GCA_027924585.1 of Larix kaempferi. Taxonomy (NCBI): domain Eukaryota; kingdom Viridiplantae; phylum Streptophyta; class Pinopsida; order Pinales; family Pinaceae; genus Larix; species Larix kaempferi. The sequence continues at coordinate 25,302,081 of BSBM01000887.1, forward strand.
TGAGCGTTGGGGAGTTTTAGACACAACTACAGATTTCAATTTACGATTCCCTGTTTGCTAAGAATACACATAAGGTTAATGAAAGCCGACAGCGGTTATTGTGAACAATCATGCCTCTACCATAACAATCACGCAATTATAGTGAACCAGGTTGTCGTTGCTAGAGTTGCACCTAGAGTGATTTAGTTGTACCTACTGCTCACGCCTCTGTCCAATAATATTCAAGGCAAACTGTAAATCGTTCGCTGGAACCGATATAGCAATTACAAAACTAGAGATAAACAGGTGCGACCAGACCCACTCTAATAAGATGATTTTCAAGAGTAAGACAATTGTCACCATTCTGTAGGGTAATGCGATATGACAGGGAGCTAAGTCGAAGCCCAATCCGAGTTTTAATGAAGATAAAGATTTGGAACTATAAGATGACGCTGGGATTGCACGATTCTGAACCTTTAGAATTTCAGTACTGAATGTTAAGACAACAACTCCTAGATCCGACGGATCTGAGATTTAATAAGAAAAAGGATTGATATTGAGAGTAAATGTATCCAAACTTTTTAAAGATTTGGAAGACTGAAAATTGACTGGATCTAACGGATCTGTGTTTAAAGGACGAAATACTGAAACGATATCGAGATCAAATGCATCTAAACTCTTTAAAGATCCAGAAGACTGAAAATCAAGATAACCGCCTCTGGATCGAACAGATCTGTGTTTAAAGGATGAAATACTGAAACGATATCGAGATCAAATGCATCTAAACTCTTTAAAGATCCAGAAGACTGAAAATCAAGATAACCGCCTCTGGATCAAACGGATCTGTGTTTAAAGAACGAAATACAGAATTGTAAGACAACACCAATATGAGAAATCGAATGGTGAAATTTAAGCACATAAGCTACTTTGATACGGAACTAGATAAGAAGACCGATCTGATTACAGACTGAATACCGTGATCGTATACAGAGGCCCAATCTGAGTAAATTCGTGCAGAACATTAGAGGAGAAAATTCGTGCTAAATACAGGAGGAAATTAGTGCTATATATATATATATATATATATTTTTACCCTTTTCAAATAGCCTATTTTAAAAAAAAGACAGACATAAACAAACTCTATAGAGTATAGGGGTTACACCATTAAAATTCTGGTAATTTACAAAAATTTCGTATAACAAAGATTATTGAAGTATAATGCAGACATCCATAATTTTGTTATAAAACAGAGATCTAAATTTGAGTATAAAACAGAATTAATTTCATTCCTTTCCCTAGACAAATACAATCACATTTCATTACGCCTTCCATAATTCCAACCATTAAAATCATACTTCTAAACTCTCTAACAATGTAGGAAATAAACAACGACAAAAGAATTTCACCAGTGTGAACAAACCTGTAAAAGTGGTCATTTCTAGCAGTTTGATGTAGTCTTGTAGAAGTGGTCATTTCCAGCAGTTTGATGGAGTCCTAAGAAATTCGTAGTTACACTTCCGTTGTAGTCTTCACAGATCACCGAAGGACACCTCGTTTAACCACCCAACCACTCTAGAAGTACTCTCCTTCCTTCCAGACCCCCGAGCTAATCAGGCCGTAAAGTTCACACAAGTATTTCAGAAATTCCGCTTGGGCTTCCCTTCCCACCAGGATTTCTAAGCCAAACCCTTAGATAGCAGCAAGTCTTTGAGGCATTTGGAAATTACGACAATCGTCCAAATTATAGGCCCTTTACCCATTCCCTAAGCCTTCCTTATAAAGGAAAATCTCCTGCGACACATGTCGCTTCATGCATAATTAAATATTTTTAATTAATTATTTAATTAAAACACTCACCCATCCAAGTGTCAGTTTCTCTGGGAAGTGCACCTACATCCCTAAGTTTGCTCTAGTTTGTCCCCCAGATATTTTAATCAACTCCTAGCTTTTAGTTGACTAGGTGTCTAATCTTAGGATTCTATTTTGCTCCTAAATAATGATTTCTATTATTTTAAATGCTCAACAAAAACAACTATTCATGTGCAAATGTCTAAACTATTTTTATGCATTTGCTAAGTAATAATCTAGAGTTATTCTCCTAAGTTTTTATGCAGTTTAATTTAACAATCAAACTCACAAGGATCACGGTGCCGCGTCGTTGGGCTCCTGGTTCCTTAATTTTTAATTCCCTGACATGGCACCACTCCGTTGGGTCCAATCATCCATGGTTTCCATTCCTTGGCATGGTACCACCTCGTTGGGTCCTTGCGTCCATTCTTTCCGTTCTTGACAGGGTACCGCGTCGTTGGGCCCTTCTGCCACCATATTTCCGTTTTGACTTGCGGGAACTGTTGTAGGGATTTTAGGAATCGTTACCATCCATCCTCCGTCTACATGCTATCTAGGGACTAATGGCGCTGAGGAGTGAGTTCGTTCTCACTGCGCGCCCCTCAACTCATACGTGACCAGCTCCATCGTGGCCCACCTCGTACGCCCTCACGCATTCCTCTTGAGCAAGCGGATCAATGCTTATCTGCTCATGCGTGGTATTCTTGTCGGAAGTCGACATCGTCGTCGCTCCCCCTGTGTGTGATTTACCCGTACTCTACGACCCTTCAAGTTCCTTTGTGTGTCCGTCGGTGAACCGTCTCACTTGTTTCTACACACACTTCTCACACAAATTATTAGTAGCACTGTCCTCAATAATCATCATCTGATTTCTAAATCTAGCATTGTTAATAATTATGATTTATTCAACTTCTTATTTATCTAATCAAATATACTTCTCGTCGACAATTATATAATCACCATACAGCTAGTCGTTAAGCATTATTCATCAACATAATTTTCCATAGTCATAGCTAATCGTTTAACATATGCAATTATTCATTTACCTCAACAATTCAGATACACATACTCAAAATAAGGTCAAAAGGTTATTTAATTAATGTTTCAATCGGCCGGGTCACTCAGCAGGTGCCCTCAATGTCTACAAAAGTCTAGGGGCACTACAGTTTGGTAGCCTCAGAGCACTCTAATGGTGATATTTCCTAGGCTAGACTAACTGGGATTCGAATTCTCTCTGGGTATGCAAATTTACTCTATTGTAACATATATTTGACTATACTGATTAATGGAATATGACACACATTTCTATGTACATCTGAGTTTCAATGCATGATTAATTTTGCTGCTCAATTCACTGCAATTTTCATTGTAATTCATCTTTCTTCGTAATTCTTTCACTGTAAGATTTTCTTAGAATCAATGACCTGCTGTGTTAACGAATTTCACATGGTATCAGATCCCAACAGGGCTATTTTATCTTCAATTTGATAGTTTTTGCAGGATTTTGAGAAGTTTTCAGTGCAACAAAAGCACCAGTTTTAGTTTGCATCCACGCTAATATCTAGAGATGGGGAATTCGAATGCTCCTTTGTCTCCAAGAATCCTGACACCCTTCAAGTATCTTGATTGGAGGGATGATATGCATATGGTATTGCACAACAAGATTCTGTACAGAGTCACAATGGGAAAGGAGGTCGAACCTCAGGTAGCTGTTGAGAAAGAAAAGTACCTAAACATACTAGATGAGGATTTTGGTTTTATGTGTATTCACATATCCATATATTTTCTCTTCCATCTTGATGGATTGAAGACACCAAGAGAGGTTTGGTTGAAGCTTGAAAATATCTTTGGAAAGCAAGATGAGATGAGAGGCCACATTTTGGAGAATGAATTAATTGCTCTTAAACCCAACAGTTTCGAAATCATATAGTAGTTATTTTCAAAGTTCAAGTCCTTAGATATGTAGCGCAAATAATGTGGCATTGACAAGAAGGATGAGAAACTGGTGCTATCCATCCTAAGCAAGGTTGGTCCATAATTTTCAATATTTGTTTCTACCTTCCATTCTAGGATATTGTCAACCCCCAATTGGAAAATTCCTTCTTTAGATGCATTCACTGAATCTCTCATCCAAGAACAAGACAAACTGATTCAAATGGGAACCCTGAAGGCCTCCAAAAATCAAGCTCATATGGTCAGGGAGTCAAAAAGTGAGAATGCTAAAGGGATGCAGAAAGGAAAATACAACAAGCAATTTGAATCCAATCCAAATGAGAAGTCTAATCCATCAGAAGGAGCCTCCATCTCCAAGAAGTATAAGCAAAAGAGGTTTGAGAAGACCACGTGTACCTATTGCAAGAAAGGAAACCATCCAGAGAGTTCATGCATGAAGAAGAAGATAGATCAATTGACCAAAATTATTGAACAAGACAACATTTCCGTCCTAAGGGGGAAGAGGTGCATTGGGGGTTGAACAACACAACATGGTTGATATATTATGCATGCATGTTTTTTTAAATAATCCATTCATTTTATATAATTATAATTGACATAGTTAATCCATCTCTTTATGTAGGTCTTCAAACAAAGGGAAAAATTGCATGTCCATTTTGTGTTCCTAAGATCAAGTCTCGTTGTTCAAAAAGTCTAGGAAATGAGGTGTTTTATGAGTATAGGCACTTCCCCTCTAAGAATCATAGGTATCGAACTACTGAAAAACATCTATTCAATGGGAAGCAAGAAACTACATTAAAACCATAGAGAATGACACCTCACCTATGGAAGTTGCAATATAATAGAAATCATCAAGGTATGTACGGATCAAATTGTCTATATATCATCATATATGAAATGTTTTGAATTTTTTTTATTGTGTGTTGTTTACTGCAACTGAAATTGATTTCTGTAATTTCTTTATAAACTATGATTCATGATGGCCATCATGATCATGAAGGCATTAATGGGATTCCATAAGGAATGGAGTTTTATCCTAAACAATTCAGTAGGTTTCCCTACTATGAGAACCTACAAATTGCTCATCTGTTTGATACAATGTAAATTGGAAAGAATGTGGCTGAAACATTATGGAGAATATTGGATGGAAGGAGTGACAAAGAAAAAATTGTCAAAATTTGCAATGACATTCAGGAAGCCAATCATGCAATGAAAGATGTCATTCAATTACATAGTATTAGAGACCAAATTAATATAAACTCACTTCCATGGTTGTTAACACATCAGCAAAGCAATGTTGTAAAAGAAGTCATGCGGAAAATTAAATTTCCCACCGGATTTTTTTTAAACATGAAGTATATCATAACAAATAAAGGTGATTTTATGGGGGTGAAAACGCATGATTGGAATGTCTTCATCAAGTTAATTATTATGGTATATATATTGCTATATTTTTTATTTTAGTGCATATTGTTGGTATATTTTTGTCTACTTTTTGTAAAAAAAAAATGAAACGATTTTTATATTGTTACATTATGTTCTACCTCTATCTCTCCTGGACAACTCTGACAACAATGTCAAACAAGTTATATATGATCTTGCAAAGTGCTTGTTTAATTCATTGCAGAACTTATATTTGACATTTGTTTTACTAATTGTTATGTAATACAATGTCTATTTTTGTTAAATCACGTGATTTGTTTGCATCACTTGTAGATGGTTGTCATATAAAGAAATCCATAAAGAAGATATACAGTATTGGAGGAGAGAAATTCCTCGTCTCATGTGTGAAATGAAAGGCATCTACCTTCGGCATTTTTCAATGCACAAGAACACTACCTCATACACCAAGTTGAGGAGATTGAATTGTGTGGACCTGTACACTAAGGGTCCATGTGAATGGTTGAGAGGCACTTGAAATTTTTGAAGGGTTTAGTTAGACAATGAACACGTCCCGAGGGTTATATGGTGGAGGGATAAATGATATACCACAACATGATGTATATTAGTGAATATCTTCCTAAATTAGCATCAAATCTCAATTTAGGTTGCATTTGTGATCCAGACTCCAATAACAATTTCAAAGGGGAGTACCTGAAGGGGAAAGGTAGATCAAGGAAGGTGAAAGGTAATTATTAGCTAGTGGATATTAATTATAGTACATTTGACTATTGATTTTTATGTATATATCATACTTATTTCATTTTTAATATTCAATATGCATCAATTAAAAGTGTATACCATGTTAAGTGAATATACATTTGTACTAAATTGTAATTTTATTTTCATCAAGCAGTTGGTCGAGAGTGGGATGCACTTCATTTATACATTGCATACAATCTTGATTGGATGGGAAGGTGTGGCTTCATTGGTTAAAGAAACTCATTGCATGGTGATACCAATCTTACACAAAGGGAAATTGATTTACCATAAGGTTTAAAAGATAAGCATGCAAGAATATTAATTAGCCATACTATTTTTTTTTTCAAATATATTGATGTACACATTAATTTTTTTCCCTGGAGAGCATAAACATGCACTTAATCATGATCAATTCTAGATCTAATCTTTATGTGTATGGATTGTTGCAGGTAAAACACCATAAGGCTATGTGGTGCAATGGTCGTAAGTTTTGCAAAAAAAAGATGGATGAAACGGAGAAAACATCTGATTGTGGGATAACTGTAGTTTTTGAGGTGACCAATGTTTCCTCTAGAAGTGATAGACATCCATAAATCTTAGAAAATCGATACTATGGGTATTTGTAAGATATTATTCAATGTGACTTTAACTCCAAATTAGTTTTGTTCGTTGTCAAATGGTATAGGTTACGATTGAATCAATGTGATCCCAATATAACTATTACTGAGCATGATAATGGATTTACCATGGTTAATACAAGGTTGTTTGAGCTAGGAATGGAGCCCTATGTACTTACAAGCCAATGTGGACAGGCATTTTACTCTGAGGTTCTAGGTAGAGGGGGTTGGTCATTTGTTGTGAGACATGATCCAAGGGGAAGGACGGTAAAGTATAATGTAGAGGAAGATAATGAAGAGGGTCTTGAAGAAGAAGATGATGTTGAGGATGATCAACATGAGTTAGATGATCATGTTCCATAGGAATATGTCGAAGAATTAGTTGAATCAGATGATGTAGAAAACAATGTCCATGAATATGATATCAACGATGACATGATGATCGAAACTGACATCGATGATGATGATGATATGGCCAATCCTTACAATGTTGAATCTGGATCGGATGATATAGATGATGACTTGGATGAAGAATATGATGAAGTCCATTGAAGTGTATGAGGTATGCCTTAATATATCTACTCTATATTTTTTGAATTAATATTGTGATAAAATTATTGACTTGTATTGGTACATATAAATTAATTGTTTTTAAGTTTTTTTTCCATTTTCTTGTATGTTGGCATATGTTGTAAGAGACATTGCTTCTTAAGTATGGCAAAAAACACAATAAATTATTTTTTTGTACATAGATTTTGTCAGGTTATGGGGAATTGAGAGTGACGTGAAGGGGGGGTTTAGATGAGCTTCCACCCTCACGTGGTTGGCCCTGTTTAGTAGAGAATATTAAATTATTCTCGAAACAAAGAGAAGCTCGGTAAGGCAATGCGAAATTATCATGCTAATTATTTCAACTTCATTTTTATATGATATTTCATAACCCAAAAGTCGTGCCTGCTCATGTACTTGACCCCGCATATTATAACTATCATGTGATCAATGTGGCCAACGTTGAAAGTTTTTCAATTTGTGCTTGTATGGACTAAAATTTGGCATGGTTAGACTAGACACATGCATTGAAAATATGGGAGGGTTTCCAAACTCAAACATGACTGACATAAACAATTCGACTATCAAAAAACAAACCTGTAGAATAATTAATGTACTGCATGGGGACAACTAGAAATTTTTTCAATTTTTGCTTATATGTACTGAAATTTTGCATGGTTAGACTAGACGCATGCATTGACGATATGGGAGGGTTTCCAGACTCAAACATAACTCACACAAACAATTCTCCAATCAAACAACAAACCTATAGAATAATGAATGTACTAAATGGTGCCAATGTTGAAATGTTTTCAAGTTGTGTTTGTATGGATTGAAATTTGGATTGGTTATACTAGACACATGGATTGATGGTTTGGGAGGGTTTCTAGACTCAAACATGACTCACACAAATAATTATGCTAACATACAACTAACCTATAGAATAATTAATGTATTGAATGGGGCCAACGTTTAAATTTTTTCAAGTTGTGTTTGTATGGACTGAAATTTGGCATGGTTAGACTAGGCACATGCATTGATGATATGGGAGTGTTTAAAGAATAAAAAATGAATCACACAAACAATTCACCAAATAAACAACAAACCTATAGAATAATTATTGTACTAAATGCACACTAAATGGGGCCAACATTGAATTTTTTTCAAGTTGTGCTTGTATGTACTGAAATTTGGCATGGTTAGACTAGACACATGCAATGACAATATGGGAGGGTTTCCAAACTCAAACACGAATTACACAAACAATTCACCAGTCAAACAACAAACCTAAAGAATAATTAATGTACTGGGTCCAACATTGAAATTTTTTCAATTTGTGCTTGTATGGACTGAAATTTGGCATGGTTAGACTAAATGCATGCATTGACAGTTTGGGATGGTTTCCATACTCAAAGATGAATAACACAAACAATTTGATAGCCAAACAACAAACTTATAGAATAATTTCAAGTTTCAAAGTTTCAAAGTTTCAAAATATCAAGGAAGCTATCAAATAGGCTATTGCAAAGAAGTGGTTAGGATTTGTTATATTTTTAAGTTGGTAACCAATGGCCTTTAAGATAATGCCTCCCCAATCAAAGGTCATAGGGATAATGCTTAAGTTTTCTTAAAAAAATAGGAAATAATCAATAATGCATTTAATGGAAACCATAAGCCTCACAAATTGTTTAATGCAACATAGTTAAGCCATATTTTTTTAGATATTGTTTTACTTCCAAAATTGGTGCTAAGTTAATTCACCTTCAACGTGATGTTATCCTTAGTCATTTGGCATTATTGCATCCAATATGTGTCATTGTTGTTTTTCTCTTGCTTTATTTATATTATTTTGACATTGTTTTTTTATTGTGATTAAATTTGCCACAAGTTTAGTGTTTTAAGTTTATTTTACTTTATTTTTGTTTATTTGTAATAGATAATTTGAGTACTAAAGTAAGTTAAAAAGTGGATAAATTTCATAATTTTTTATCAAAATTCCTTTTTAAATTTGATAGGAATTTTGATATAAATTATAATTTTATTTACTTGATGTGAATTTTGATCATAAAATTTTGGCCTTAAAAATTTTAATCTATTAAAAAAACTAAATCATAATAATTAAAAAAAAACATTAAATCAAAGAAAAACTTCCCTCGTTAAGCTTTACCATAAAAATTGAATTTCTATACATTGTATCACACTCCAGTTTGTATTCACTTGATTTTCAAGTCAACATATTTGTCATATGCCCATTCTTTTGTAATAATAAATGGCCATTTAGCATTATCTTTATAAGTGTTTAGACTGAGGATTAGTTTAAAGGTTGGCTCAATCATTTCACTACTTTCATGTTAATGTGTTTTAGTTCAAATTCTTAAGGATGAGATACACTAATGTATGTTGGAAGATTTATTAAAGATAATTTTACTAGGATTTAGGGATTATAATGGTTAGGATTTATAGTTTTTCAAATTTGTAGGGCTTCATATTTGTGGAATAGGGGATGATCATGGTAGGGGTTAAGGAACTATGGTTTTTAGGGGTTAAATTTGTTGTCTTAGTGATTATAGAGGTTAAAAATTCTAGATATTAGTGATTATTTGTGGCATGTGTTAGAGGAGGCTAGTAACAAAGATGGTACATGTTAGATATTATAGTCCTTATGGTTTTAGGATTATGATTATAATGGTTATGATAAATAAATGTTGAGGGTTATAAGGGTGACTAGTTAAGGTTTATAATGGTTATTCACTAGCAATTTTTAAGGATTCTGGGATAATTGATTTTAAGTGTTAGGCATGATAGCAAATAGAGGTTATGTTCTATGTGTTATATGGGTGATGTTTTATAGAGATAAGATTTTATAGTTAGAGAATGGTGATAAGGATCAAGATTCAAGGGTAATGAGAATTGAGGGTTACAATTGTTTATAGATAGGGGTTATAGTGATTAAGGTTTAAGGCTTAGGGATTAAAGATAGATGTGCTAAGGTTTAGAGGTATTGGTTAAATATGTTAGTTTTGACATGGTTAATGTGTTAACAATTATCAAATCTAAGTGATAGGTTTTAAATGTGATATGGGTTATAAGGGTTATGGGTTGGAAGTTAATTGATAGGAGTGAAAAAAATTGGGTAGTATAAGTTATGGAAAGCATATATTTATGGATTAAATGTTATATGATTTAGGTGTTATGGATTATATGTTTTATGGCTTATAATGATTAATATAGTTAAATTATGAGTGTTGTGAACTACCAGTAATATGTGTCGAGGGATAGGGGTAATATGTTACATGTGAGAGGTAATAGGAAATATAGGAGTGATAGAGGTTAGGAGTAATATGTATTAAGGGTTTATCATTGCAAAGAGTTAAGTATTATGGATTTTAGAAGTTATGGAGTACAATAGTTGGGGGTTAAGTATTTCCAAATTTAGGGGCCGGGGCTATATTGATTAGTAGATATAGTTGTTAAGGTTAGCGGTAGTAGATGTTAGGGGTTGTAAGGGATGAAAAATTATATGTGATTCTTAATATAAGGGTTAGGTATTATATGGATTGAAAGTAGGTTTTATGGATTAGGTGAAGCTTAAATTGATAGGTGTTCATTGCTATAAATTAATACTAGTTAGTGTTTGAGGTTTGAGGTTTGACGATTTTAATGTTTAAGGGTTATATGTATTCAAGATTGCATGATAGCAGTAGGGGTATTGATATGAAGGGTTAGAGGCGTTATAGTGGCAGGGGTATTGATATGAAGAGTTAGTGGTTAAGAGTTATAGTGTTTACTGATTTTTAAGGGTTAGGGTTTATATAAAGTGGTTATAACTTATATTTTTTATTTTTTATATAAGATATAGGTTGTCAATGATAATGATTAGGATTTAATTATAATAAGGATTAAGAATTATAGTTGGTAGGTGTTAGGGATTATAAGATTAAATGTTATAAATGTTAGGAATGTTATAAATGTTAGTATTAAGTGTTCATGTGTTTTGAGGGGTAGGGGTGGTAGGTGTTCTAATTTATATTATTTCTAATTATGGGTTGTAATCATTAAGGGTTAGGGTTCCACATTATAGATTTGGGTCTTTTGGTGGAGTTAGGCATGATATCTGTTAATAATGACATAAGTTATAAGTTATAATTAGGTTTATTACGTGGATTTTATGTTTATTAGAGTTCAAATTTTTAAATGGGATAGAGGTTAAATTTTTTATTAGGGGTTATATGGGTGAAGGGTTGGTTGTTAGAATTTTAATATCATTACTTGGATATTGGTTATGTTTTTGAACCCTTTATCTAGACATTAGAGATGCTATTTTTTAATAACACACATTAATGTCAGTCAAATGTTGGGAACGATTCAAATACTCTATGTACTATTGTTGGATAATGCTCTTCTTCATTTAGGAATTATCAATCCAAGTCATCTTTACACTCTTCCTAATAGGGACACTCTATTGTAAATCTAAGACTTAGTTTATCCCTAGGGTCTAACTATGTTACCAAGACACATTTTTCATAGGACTTATCAGCTAGTAATCATGATAGCTTCCAAGGCCCCCGATTTAAACAATTATATAGGAACTTTGGGGAGTTCTTAATTTTATTAAGTTGTTGATTTTTTGGTCTCTTCATGGGATTAATTATATATGTTTACCTACTAGTTGGATCATAAGAGAGAGAGTTAAGGGTTTTATTATTATTGGGCTAAGATACATGTTTCCCTCCCATTTTCCTCATAATGAAAGGAAGAAGGTTTAGATCCTACGATAAGTATAGACTAAAAATACTTGGAATTTATATAAAGGTATATTACCTAATCCCTAACATTTATAACTCCTTAACTAGTAAAAACTATAATCTATTAACCATGTAATTTATATCCCATTTAATACCTAATCCCTATAACACATAATCCAAATAATCCCAACCCACAATTCTTAACCATTGCGACCCTTAATAAGTTGTATAACATATAACCCTTGCACACTAATAGATAAGTGATATCAACAAATACAAAAAATAAAGGTCCTAGCATCTAGTTGGGGACATCCAAGTTAATAACAATGGGCCAAATCAAAGCACCCTCGGAATGGTTTGATAGTTCGTGAACTATGCGTCCATCTCCCGCATGAACCATTTTGAGTGATCACTCCCTCCCACCAGAGCACATTTTCACCTTCCTTCCATCCCACCAGAGCTTACAGACGTCACTGTAGGTCACAGAGTTCATAGAAGAGGTGGAGGTAGTCATAAAGGTTACCATGGAGGTCACGAAGGACTAGGTTGAGGAGGTTGAGGAGCTTGCAGAGGTAACAGAATTCATAGAAGAGGTGGAGGAGGTCCCAAAGGTTACCACAAAGGTCCCAAAAGAGTTCGAGGAGGTCGCGGAGGAGGTTAAGGAGGTCACATAGGAAGTTGATGAGGTCATAGAGGAGTTCAAGGAGGTCGAGGAGGTTGAGGAGATCACAAAGGAGGTCAAGGAGGTCATTGAGGAGGTTGAGAATCCATAGAGGATGCAATTCCTCCCAAATCAGTCAGTACCCCATTTTATTTACCATTTTATTGAACCAATATTTCTTGTTGTGAGAGGGACCAAAAGATCATTCACAATATGCTAATGAGTTTGACCTAATGTGCTATAGAGTTTGGTTGGATGCCAATTTTGTGAAAATGTAAGCCAATATGATGTAGAGTTTGGTATCAATAGATACCACGAGCTACTATCAATTGTTATAATTTCCAATGTAAAATAACATCAATTTGTTCATCATGTTGAAATAATTCCCCCACCAATTGAGTCTAGGTTGACTCGGCCCAATCAATTAGCTCACAACCAATTTATGAGAACCTTTTCATGCTGGTGGTAACATCGTGCTAAAGGAACCCAACAAGAGGAATAGTAAACCTGCATGGCACACAACACCTTAGTGAAAATATTAAACTTATTAGCAAGGGACATTGACTTAAAAATCCCCTTGCTAATGTTCTTGAAAACCTTTTTCAATATTGCTTCCCATAACTCCTTGGAAGAGGCATGGAATGCAAAAGGAATCCTTAGGAATTTTAAAAATTAGTGAAGATAAATCTAGGCACATACTTTAATATGAAAGCTAGTAAGGATGATAAAAAAAGATTCATTAGCAAAACACCCATTCACAATATGGAAAACCTTAGGTCTAGGAGTGGGGATGCCTTTCATAACTCCTTGGTCCATTCCGTGTTGAACTAGGTAACATAACACTTTTGTTTCCATCACATAGTGGGAAAGGGCTAGGGGCATCATTGATGGATTGATTTGATCAGGTTAGTTTCTTATGATATAGCTTCTTAAAGTATATGCAAGGTGTGGATTCAACAAAAAGAGTTTCCACCACTTTAATGATGAAAGGGACAAATCCCAGGGCCTTCAACCTAGCAAGAATGAATGGCCTCTCCACTCTATAATAGGATTTTCCAATGTTAATTTTAATGAACATAGCTTCAATACAAAATCCTATAATTATCCATACCTTTCCATATAATAGTTATATTGATTAGGATATAACGACCTCAAATGAATTCAATGGGTTAAGGCTTGGTGATCTCTGAAAAAATATGCTTTAGATATAGGGCTAAGGGATCTTGGCCAAAATTTTATGAAACATTGGATAATTTTATCAAGTTCCAGTTACTTATTTATTCACAATTCTAAGTTTCAAAAAGCATTTGATCATACCCTCGTTTATATGAATCCCTAATGCTTATGTTTAAACAACTTCTTCATACACCTAGACTAATTCATGCTCCACAAATTCCCGCATGGCTTTGTAAAATTCCCACGAGTAGCCAACAAGGATTCAATATTTATCATCGACCATTTATTTTAAAGTATTCCTCAACTCATCCAAATTCAAACCTTGATCGCATAACCTTTATTGTTCATTCATCTGTTGATGAACAATTACATCAATTATTCAATTATTAAATTATTCAAATGGTGTTAATTGGTGCAAATAGTCAATTTGGTTTATTTAGACCTTGAATGGAATAAATTTGTTCTCTATCAGTTAATTTAGTATTTTTTTGCTCAACATGCTTAATGCAATAAAATCAAACACAATTAGTTCATGAAATTCTCCCAATGGGTTACCTCAACTTGTTTCCAATGTTGTTGGGAATTTGTCCAGTTTCACGTTCAAGTGCCTTGTTTGAGCCATGTGTTAGGTACACTAATATACATCAACAAGTTTACTAGGGATACCATTCGCAAATGTGGGGAAGCATCGCTTCGATTTTTTCATTTGGTTTTCCTTGAAGAAAAATAGTTCATGAAATTTTACCTAAATTAATTAAAAGTTGGATATAAGTGTTTAATTAAATAGATTGGGTCTTACACATTAACTAATGAATTAAATCATTTTGGCTTTAAACAAATTTTTATTATATAAGATATTAATTGTTTTATTTACCACAATTTCCCCCTTTTGAACTAGTCATCTTGATTTAATTGATCCAAATAGGGATTATTTGGTTCAAATAGCCCCACTTTCCCCTAATATGCCCAAGTATCCCCTAATGAACTGATCAATTATATTTAATAGGGGGAAATAATGGTGATTAGGGTTAAATGGGAAATGTTGACACATGATTTTTTACCCTCTTGAACCACACAATATTACCCTAATAAAGGCCCAATTATCCCTCCCATAATTGAAATGGAAAGTACTTTGATTATGGACTAACTATTGTATGCAAGGTAACCTATTATATAATGTTCTTTGTCAAATATAATATAAAATAATAAATGTCAAATGTAGAAATGTAAATGAAGATGTGGTGGATGAGGGACATCATGATATGCAACAAAATTCAAGGTGTGGCTAACTAAATTATAATAGGGAGAAAAACACAAGTTATGGAAACAAAATAAAAATAGGGATAATAGTCCACCATTGTTATCATAAATGTACCCAAACCAAACCATGGCAACATCCTCCTAGAGTGAAACAATGCAATCACCAAGTTCATTTCCATGTCTCATAATTAGTGAGTAACCAAGTTTTGATGAAATGTGATTAGAAATTTATAGATGTACAAGGATTTTCCCACCAACTAAAGTATATGCATAATCATAGATTTTAGGAAACCAAAAATACTCCATATTTTTTGATAAGTTATTGATTTCATATAAGATGCTAGAAGACATATGATATGTGAGAACAAACAAAATAGCATGATAATATTCCACAAGTCAGAATGTGCATTCCCATAAGTAGCAAGAAAACTATGAAAGGAGAGAGTAATCCACAACCAAACATTTATATGCAAGAGAACAACTGCATTGGCTACCAAAAATATATTTATTTTTATTTTTAGCAGAAAAAGTTTATATTTGTATTAAAATTTGGATACAACTGCTCCATATATCAAGTTAACACAAAGAAAATATTATGCAGTTTAAAACCTGCCCATCAAAAAGACCCAAAAGCTCAAAATTGTTGCCTAGAAACTGAGCTATTCTTGGCGTGCTAGATATATATTTGTTTAACCAAATTGTATAGGGCTTAAAAAACCGTGCTAGCAAAAAAATGCGATACATTAATGAAAAGCTTGAAATTGCTTTTCCTAAAGATTAGGTTCCAAATATTTTATTCAGATCTCAATGTTTCCTCAATCTTTTTAAGCGATCTCATATTTGTTCACCACAAGTTGGAATAAAATAATAGAGGAATTTGAGGGGAGGAACCATGGATTAACACAACTCAATGCAACCATTAATAGATATGGAGGAATCCAATCACCAAGTTGAAGTTCTTAACAAGGAATATCAATGTTGATGTTAAGGCCTCACTAATTCAAAGTATATATTGGTTGAAAATGATATTATATTTCCTTAATGGAATTTGAGTCCTAATGTCATCCTATGCCTTCAATCTATATCATTATGTTGATGGTTGTTAGGTTTGCTTAGTATGGAGTGATGGTTATACCTCCATTTAATTGATCTAAGGCTATATGCACAATATTGTTTGAACTTGTATTTATGTACAACATGGATGGTCTCAAGCACTTGATTGTTTGAAGTTGTATGCACACAAAGCACGATTCTAGTGTTCACACATGTTTCTCATGATACGAATATTTCATATCCATGTTTGTAATAAAAGTAAGAATATCATTTTGGTAGTTGGGTCATATCTATTGAGACTATGCATAATATATGGTTGATATATGTTGAAGGACAACAAGTGCATGCCATGCTTGTGATGATTATGGTTAATATACACTTTAGGTATTGAGACTTGTAGAGTGAAAAACTCTTTTCCTCTCTTTGTGCATGATAGACGGATCTACGCTAATTTAAATTTAGCCATGAAAAAGACTTGTCTCCCCATTTTCATGGAATGCAATTAGTAGAGAATATTTTAAGAATCTATATTTATTTTATAATTGTAAAAACTTGGACGAATCTTATTAATCTTTAAATATTCAAATTTTAATAATTTTAACAAATTTTGATGATTTTTTAATAAAATATTTTTATTAAATAATTTGGGTGATTTATTTCCAAAAAATAAAAATAAAATATTAAAAAAAACACAATATTAAAATTTAGTCTTTAGTCTTTAGTCATTAGAATTTTCCAATGCATTACCATCAAAGAAAATTATATGTGAAATATTTGCTATTTAACTTTTCCCTTCAATTTCAACTAAAAATTATTAGGGAAATGTCTAAATCATCTGAGTGCTAAGCCATGGCTAAATGTTCATATTATGAAATTGACCATATCCCTTTAGTGAGAAGATCAATTTTGCATTATAATTCATTCTGCATGATTTCAGAAGAAAATTCTTACCAAAGAAATGTCCCCCTATGCAATAGGTGATAGGTTCTATGTTGGAAAAAGCTTCCAATTTAACCGAATAGGATATTCTTGATCTAGTTGTCGATGACCAACAACAATCTTCCCATAGAAAGAAAAATGACAACTGAATTTGATTAGCGGTGAATTTGGAGGGAGGAGGGGGTTTGAAATCTAAAATAGTCATGAACCCTCTCTGTATTTGATTCTTTTCTTCGTGAAGGTTGTAAATGACAGCAATTGGGATTTCATGTGCACAACTCCAAATCATGGTCAAGCTAGACACTAAATTGGTGCACTAGACCCCCTTGTTTGTGGGATAAGGGACTCTTTCCATGCAACGATTTCATTGCTAAAAGTTAGGAAGGTGTACATACTTTATCCCCCATATTTAAACATGTAACCTCTTAGAAAGAATAAATTCTTAACAATTAGTCCCTTTGAAGTTACACACCAACTTAAAGTGACTTGGAAAATTGTTTTCCATCTAATATAAATGTATTAAATGCTAATGCAGAAAAAAAATATAAGTTTATATATTACAAATGCTAAAATTTATTTATGAACAAAAAAAAGGTTACAAGTTTTATTCTCACCCACTCCAATGTATCACATCAATAAAATTAAAGAAATGAAACAACATCACTAAAAATCATTATCATTGTGCACCATACAAACTAAGTTAAAAGGGGTTAATTGAGTTCAGTGCAAAGAAATAAATGCAATGAAGAGGGAAAAGAGAGTTCATGAGCTTTAATATTCCCCACAAAAATTGTCAAGTGTTGGAATACAAGGCCATTATTAAAAGTGCCAAATCATTTCGGAATTTAGCCAATGTCATGAATTTAGTGGAGTAGAAAGAAATTTATTTTCTAACTTAATATGACAAAATCAAAGCATATGATAAGTTGAGTTTTGGGCTTACAAATCTTATTATGAGTTGAGTTTTGGGTTTACAAAATATTTCAAGTAGTTTATAAAATTCCCAAATTTCGCATTGTAAAGTATTAAAGGTTCAACTCTACAACAAAAAAAGGCAAAATTCAAGCAAAGGGGCCAACAAACATTGAAGAACTACTTGAGAGCACCACTCTTTTGTAAAAGCAAATAACTATTCTTTTTCTTTCTTCCATCATTCCCATTCATAATGAATGTCAAAGTGGTTGATTGCAATTATATTATGACACATATGCTAACCATCGATTCCCCTTCCGCAGTAGTGTCGGAACAAGTGCCATAAATGTAGAATTTAAATTTGAAGTGAAAATCACTAGGAAAATATACAATTGATAGTGATGACTTGAGAAACATTAGAAATTAAATAAAAATAAGAAAAAATTAACAAGAATAAACATAAATTACGCCTCTAAATAAGAATTTCCTTCAAAATCTCAAATACACCCCAAAAAAGAAAATAATCTTAATATAACCTTTCATAAAACAATTGAGTATGACAAAAATTAATCCCGAAATGAGTTTAAAAATGATCAAAACTAGGGGTCATCAATAGGAAACAATAATCCATAAAGGATAATAGAAATTTAATAATGAATAATTGAATTGATGATTTACAAAGGTAAATGTGCCCATATATATATTTACTAAGACACAAGGTGACTCTTCATAAGGAGTCGTGTCTTATTTCTACTTATTGTTATTATATGAATTTATTATTTATTATTTATATTATATATAGTTACTGCTTATTTCTGTTTATAACATTGTCTTCCTCTTCAGAAATTCTTTGTCCTCAAAGCATATTGATAAAGGCAATGTTACGCCTTTGCGTTTTGTAAGTGTCATCGCATCCTTCTATGATCCATCATAGCTGATGATACGTGACGATATGAACTTGTAATTATTGAAGAAAACCTTTTAAATGTAGATGGATCGATCCATCCTAAGTTGATTTTCTTTGTAACGTTTGTTCCACAATGAAGTGTCTTCATAAGACTTAATTACACTGGTATTTGTAACTTTTGTTAGTTGTTCTTGACTTATAGGATATCTATTTTTTTTATTTGGACGTCAATAGGGAATTTTTATAACATCATTTTCCTTTATTATATTTGTAGCATTTTCTTATTTTAACCGTAGTGTATGATTTTCTTTAGCTATGCCGATGTCTTGAACGATCATCTGCATTGGATCTGTAAGTGTTCCTTTTTCCAAAACTTGTACTTTTGAATATTTTGATGTCTCGTTCTAAATTTTTTCTATTTTTTATTCTAATAGCCTGTTATCATTTAGAGTATTTTTAAACTTTTATTCTTGCGACTTATCATCCTCTTTGAACTTCTTAAGTTGTTCCTAAAGATCATGACTTTGTTCTTCTTTCTCCCTAGTTTCTCTTCAATATCTTCCTTGTCCTGTTCCAATTTTCGCATATTTTTTAACTTTTTGATTTTCATAAGTAGAATTTTGTTATGGTTCTTTAGTCAAAACATTTCTTCAGTATTGCTTAATAACGTTTTGTTGATCTTATTGATCTTTGACTTGTGATATTTTTTGTTATCATTATTTTGTTGTTCGAGTTCTTTTATTCGTTGTTGACAACGATAGTTCTCTGATTCTTGATATTCTAATTTCTTTTGAATTTGCACAAGTTCCTCATCCTTTTCGTTTAGGAGGGCATTCAAGTGCATAACTTCTTCTTCTATATATTCAATTGTATTTGATGAAGGAACTCTCCATGATGAGCCATGTATTGTTATTTTCTTCTTCTCATGAAAGAGGGTCACAACTTTCGTTTTTGCATTGAAGGTGAGTGTATCCAATGTTTCCATCTAGTTAGAACCTAACATTATCTTAGTAGTACCGTCATTTATATCTGCAATGGTGACTTTTGATGTAATATTATAACTACCGATTTGTAAGTCTAGTTTCTTTATTTTCTCTTCATTCCTCTCATTCTTCTCTATAGTTGATTAGCAAGATCAACATTAATAAAGTTTTCTCTATTATTTGTACTTATGGAGATGTTAATAAATCTTTCATAAAATTTCCCAACAACTTTTATCATCATCATAGGCATTTTCGATGGAAACTTGACAAATATTTATTTCTCATGAACATAATTTGTCTCTTCCATGGTTTATGACTTCGAATATTTTCTACATCGAGAATTGGAATACCCAATGTAATCCTTTGTAAAGCGTTCTTTTCTTCGACAATGGGTAGACACAAAAGGTGTAATAATTCCCAATATGGCTCTTTTTGTAAAAAAAAAAAAAAATCCCTTTTTCTATTTCTTCTCTTTTTTTGTGTATGCCCCTTCTATTTTAAAAAAAATAAAACTATATAATAATAATAATTTTTTTGATTTTTTGCGATAATAATAATACATTAAATAATAATAGTAATAATTACTATTGTTAAAAGTTTAATAATAATAATATTAATAAATATAGAAATTATTATTATTAAATTACTATATATGCTTCTATATTGCTTTTATATGCTTTTATGTTTTTTTTTTTATCTTTCACACACATAGATTTTTCCAACAAGAGTTTAAAAATGAAACCAAATTTTTTTCAATTCTTTTTTTTCCTTTTCTTTTTCTCTTTTTCTCTTTTTATTATTATTTTTCTCTTTTCCTGTTTTTTTTTCCACTAGTAATTCTTTCTTTCTTGTTCCTTTATAAAAAAACGCATGTGATTTTTAAAAAAACAAGTGTTGTTTTTTTCTTTTCTTTTTTTTTTCTCAATAGGGATTTGACAAATGGCCACAAGACTAATATGGTCAAAGACCTAGGATAAGAGAAACTCTAAGTTGATGGCTATTAGCCGAATTAGGAAACTACAAGTTCACTTTGATACCAATGGTATGAAGCAAGATGGTTCATATATGAAGCTTCCCATCTAAATACAACAGCCCACAATAGTCCATAAAGGATAATAGAAATTGAATAATGAATAATTGAATTGATTATTTACAAAGGTAAATGTGCCCACATATATATTTAATAAGACACAAGGCGACTCTTCATAAGGAGTCATCTCTTATTTCTACTTATTGTTATTATATGCATTTATTATTTATTATTTATATTATATATAATTAATGCTTATTTATGTTATAACAATTCTTCTCATGTTCCTTCTGGATTCATAACTGATCACATGTCCTTCTTGCATTAGTACTCCACCAACTCCTTGCTTACACACATCCATGCACACAACAAAGTTTTCTTCAGGATCTGCAATCTTTAGAACAAGTGCACTACTAAGCATTTTCTTAAGTCTTTGAAAAATATCTTCACACTTAGGATTCCATTTGAACTTCACATCCATCCTCTTCAAATATGTGATAGGATGAGCAAATTTTGAGAATCCTTTGATGAACCTTTGGCAGTATCCAGGTAATCCCATAAAATATCTTACTTCTGGTACATTTTTTTGTGTTGGATTCCATAATAGCTTATATCTTCTCAAGGCCTACTAAAATACCTTCTTCATATATGATATGTCCTAAGTAGTGGATTTTTCCTTCATAAAAAGAAAACATACTTAGTTTGACATACAAATGTTGTTCTCTAATCACTTGCATTACTAATTTTACATGTTCTTTGGGTTCTTATTTTGTCTTGGAATAGATAAGGATGTAATCCTAAAATACAATTACAAACATATCTAACTACTTTCTGAAGAATCCATTCATCAAACACATGAATACTTATGGCGCATGTGTCAATCCAAAAGGTACCACTGCAAACTCATAATGTCCATACCTTGTTCAGAATGTTCTCTTACTATCCTCATTCTTAATTCTAATTTGGTGATATTTTGATCTCAAGTGTATCTTTGAAAATACTTTGGCTTCTCTCAATTGATCAAACAGGTCATCAATACTTGGAAAGGGGTACTTTTTTTAATCGTTGCTTTGTTCAACTGTCTGTAATATATGCAGATCCTTAGAGTCCCATCCTTCTTCTTTAGAAATAACATAGGAGCTCCCCAAGGTGAAACACTGGGTCTTATGTAACCTTTTTTTACTAACTCTTCTAACTGCATATGTAATTCCTTCAACTTAGGGGTGCTCATTCTATAAGGTGCTTTAGATAAAGGTATTGTTCCTGGAACCAAGTCGATAGAGAAATCAATGTCCCTCTTAGGAGGCATTCTCGACATTCTTGAAATATATCTGCAAACTCTTGTAGTACTAGATATTCTTGAAGCTCCAACTCTTTTCCTTCTTTTTCCTCCTCCACATGAATTGCATATAACTGGAATCCCTTCTTGAAACACTTCTTCAGCTATATATTTGTGACCTATCTTATGGATATGGGTCTCAGTATACCTTTGACTTTCACTCGCTTTCTTCTTCATCCAAACAAGTATAAGTTTTCTTATGACATTCAAGTATGGCATGGTGTGCATCTAACCAATCTATGCCAATCAATACATCATATTCCCCCAAGGGTATGATGTTTAAGTCTGGAAAAATTTTCAATCTATTCATTTCTAAAGGACACACTTTTATAATTTCTGTGATTTTCCTCTTGGCTCCTGTAGCTAACTGTACTAGACTTGCTGTTTGAAGTTTAATTCTCTTCAAATAGCATTTATCAACTATATTAGGTGAAATGTAACTATTTATAGCTCCAAAAGCAATCAAAATAGTTATGGTTTTATTATAAATATTACCTACTACCTCAATCATTCGGGACTGGTGGTCCGCTTGCCTCCCATTCATGGATGCATAGATCCACTGAACACTTTCACCAACATCCCCAACTGTTGGAGCTTCTCGGATGTTGTGAATTTTATTTCTCTTATGTGAGCACTAACTGGAAAAGTGGTTTTCCTTGCATATCCAACATTCAATAGGTGGTCTTTTCTGTGAATTCTCTTCCCTTGGTTGTCCTCTCTAATAATTATTATCATTTCTAAATGTTTAAGGCTACAATCCTTTCTTCCTCTGCTCTTTCTTTTTCTTCTTCATGTCCTTCCAATTCTTTTGATATGGGGCCATGCTCTTATTTTGTTCATATAGGTGTTTTCCCTTCCAAATGGATTCCTTAAGATTATTTGGTCTATCATACTAGATTTTATCTCTATAATATTATGGTATACCACTTAGGAACATTTAAATCTTCACCTTTTCACCGTTGATGAAGTCCGCATACTTCAGAATTTATAGAAGCCTTTTCTCATAAACCTCCATAGTCATGCTTCCCAAATTGAGTTCAAAGAATTACTCGATATTATTGTCATAGTAGTGCTCAAAGAGGTATCCTTTATGGAATTACTTCTTAAACTTCCTCCAAGGGATTCTATCATTGTTGATGTCTTTCATCTTAACTAGTTGATCCCACCAAATAGATGTTGTACCTTGTAAATGGTGTATGGATACTCTTGCTTCGATATTAGGTGTATACGGATGCAACTGGAAGAACTTCCTAAGTCCTACCAACCAGGATTCAACATCTTCTCCTTGATTCACTTCTCCATCAAAGGTTGGGGGTTTGTTTATTCTCAATTCTCCTACTAGTTCATCTCTGACAGACCTCCTCTTCTTATGTCTCACTCGGGATCTTCCGGGGTGGCTGTCTATACTATTTGATTAATACCTTTCTTTTTATCTATGTGATGAGATCTCCTTGAAGATGATCTAGACCTCACATAATCTCTTCTATGTCTCTTTCCATCTGATCTTTGGATGGCCTTCAATGAATTTAGATCATTCATGATTTGTTCCTGAATGTGGATTATCCTTTCATTATCCTCCCTACACTTCCTTGCTGAATCCTCGAAACTCAATGGTTCACTGTTCCTCTTATGTCTACTTGACCTTATTCCTTCAACAAACTCCACTTCAAGGCTATAAGTTCTCTATCCTTATTCAAAATCCATCTCCAATATATGACTTCCTACTGTTGAACTTGTACTTGTTGAGTCTCTAGTCTTCACTGGGTTGATTCAATTTAGTGGCCACACTGCTTGCCCAATTATTTACTAGAAAATTCAATGTGTTCATTACTAATTATTGTTAGTAGACTACATGTTGGTACAAGTTTATTATTATTCAAACTACTTTTCCTTATTATTTATCAAGTAATAAGCCAAATAATCTTGATTAAAATCCACCTAACTGGACAAGGGGAACTAGAAATCCTTCCAAGATTTCTCCTTACCAGCTGGACACCAAGTCCATAGCCTTCCCAGGCTAACAATTTGTTTAACTAGTTCACATTTTATACCACATTAAGGTGCATGTATCTAATTTTATTCAACGCAAATGCCTATTTACAGAATGACTTGTAGCTCTGCAGAAGGACGAACAACCGTAGTGTTGAAACCTTCGCTCTAATACCACTTTATAGTGTCCTCGACCCAACTAAGGCCAAAGGGAGTGGAAAATCTAGGGAAAAGGGGCTAAGATCAGTATAGCACAATGGATTAAGGTGATCTAAGGTTAGACCAGCAATCCATACAACCAATAAATAAAAGAAACTTCTAGCCTCTTTAAAAATAAAATGCATAAAACCCAAGCATAATATTTTCCCAATGTGCATACTATTGAATGCAAATTTGCTGTAGAAATAAACATTAAAGGTACTTGAGTAATATGTGGTATTTGGAATCTCTAGTAACCATATGTTAAAACATATAATTATCCATGTACTCAATAATAGTTATTGGATTGTATTATTATTGAAAACATGATTGTAATACTCAATTGTTGTGATTATCATCCTGCTCATGTATAAACATGAGAATATTAGTACTTATGTGCATGTGTGTTGATTGGTGTGATTAACTAGTAAGTAAATAAAGTATCAAGCCACACAACCATACTAGAGTAGATACATAGGCTTCCATATACATCCTTTGAAAAATCAGATGCCATGGTTGTTCCCTTTAACTAACTTTCATTAGTATGATTTAGATTGGATGGCTTCCTTCCCTCCAGCCATCAGTGATAATTTTAAGGACCCATACTTATTTAAAAGTGTATAAACGTTGACGAATCTTACCAATTCTTAAAATGTCAACTATAAAATATTTGGCGATATTTTTCTAAAATTATTTCAATTTCTAAGGATTTTATATAGTTTATATAATAACTTGGTGATTTTTAGAGTGAAAAACGTTTACCCCATCAAAATTGGGCGAAATGGGGCTTCAAAAAATGCAAATTGACAAAAAAAATTTGGAAAAAAACATGGAAAAATAACCCATGGGCTAAATTTGGCCCCTAAAATTATCATTTCCAGCCATCAATCACCAATACAAATCATATCTACAATATTATAATTATATCTACAACAATATAACATATCTACAATAATAAAATTAGATATGCAACAATAGAACATATCTTCATACAAAGGAATTCTCAATCAAAGGATATAGTGCGCTCCTTTCAGCACCATAAACATTGATGGGCCAAAATGGTCATAAGTTGGTCATACATAAGGATTTTCTAGTGAAACAAAAGGTGTTTCTTACTAGAGATGTTGCTCTTGATGCAATGGAATAGGTCTCACAACCCATAAATGATCATAAGTAGGATAACTAGAACATCATTGTGAGAGCCACAATTGTATATCATGAAGGAGAAGAGAAAGAATAGATGGTTGAGGAGGTTCCTAGAAATTTAGAGTTTCAATGCATGAAAGCCATCCATCATGCATACAATTCCTAACACATAAACCATAAACATAACCAAGAAACAATTCATCCTCCAAGGAACTTAAGCATGATAAAATAATATAAATAATCATATGAACAAATACTTATCTTCAAATGGAAATTGGCTTTAGTGGGACAACTTTCTTCCCATTCCTAGACACAGTCAAGTCTAACTCACTTGAAAAGGTTACCCCTGAGCTAAGACCATGGATCCACAAGTAGAGGCACACTCAGTCTAACAAATCTTGGAACAACCCCCTCCAAGAACCATAATGCTTCCCACTACTGCTTTCTTGTCTACCTCCACTACCTATGGATTGTGGCTCCCTTCACCTAATTCATCCCTCAAGATATCACCATCCCATTTCCTGGCTTTTTATGAGAGAACCTGAAATAGTCGAGTGATATAACAAAATAAAAGGGTAACAATTCACCATACTAAATCTCTGGAATGGACAAACAAACTTCTCCTCTGAAAGGGTCCTGCAATAAACACTCAGTCTCAACACAACCTCAACATAGTCTCAATACTATCAACACACATAACACGATGAGATAGCATAAGGAAAGTGATCCAAATATTAGGATTAGCTTCAACAAGGAGAGAGCACATGAATTGTATAGCACAAGGACGCCAATCCTAACCTAGAGGAATAAAATTGAATTAGATAGAGGTAAGGTTAGGTTTCATCATGGAGACTTAAATGAAATGGGTGGAGTGGTGGCTTCGTTTGGGAGATTCCCTTTCCTAGATTAGCACCATGAGGAGATACCAAAAACTAAGGAGTGGAGCCATGAAGAGCAGAAGGAAGTGCACTAATGCATAAGGGGGTTACAAAACATGAAGGAGGGTGCATTAGGTGAGAGAGAGGATCCAATAGGTCATAAATATCTCAGAAGCACAAAAATAGGGATGAATGGAGGATTGGGGCACACTTGTGGAGGTGGAGGCACAAATCAAGGAATTGTAAGCTAAATTATAGCTTACATCTCCTACAATATAAGGAGAGGGCACCTTAGTGCAAGTGGGGTCCATAAAATGGAATCTTTCACTCAAGGAGGGTGCACTAGGCAAGAGGGGTCCACTAAGGTATGCATAAGGTGCAATAGTAACTCCATAGTCCATAAGATGAAAAATAGTGTCTATCGTACAATGTTTGGGTGACCAACATTATTAATGTAACCAAGGTGAAAATATGAAATAGGATGGACAAACTCAATCCAACAAAAAGTTCTAAGGTTCTAATGATGCCCTCTTTCCCCCTCACTCTATGGAATCCATGGTCTCACATACTCTTTAAGTTTCCTTTGTTGATCTAGATGTTTATTTAATAGCAACAACCATCAATGATAACAACAATAACAATAATGCCAAAGTCCATAGTCACATTAACAAATAAAAATATCATGTTTCTATGGTCACATTAAGAAATAAATTATCATAAGTCTAGGGATTAACTATTCGGGTACTACAAAGAGAGAGAGAGAGAGAGAGGGTTGGTGAATGGTAGGGGCAGGTGGATTAGGAGAGACAAATCGAGAGAGGGGTTTAGGGGTAGGGGGAGTAAGAGAGAGATATAGAGGGAGGGCAATGGTATGGTTATGGGTAGGTATAGTAGGAAGGAAGTTAGGGAGATAAGGGGTGGTTAGGGGTATTTAGAGTGTGAGATAGAGAGGGGGGGTGTTAGGGAGTTGGATGAGAGAGAGAGAGACGGAGGTTAGGTGTAGGTGGAGTAGAGGAGAGAGAATGATAGAGTGGGTTAGTAAGGGTTATCACGAAGAGAGAGAGAGAGAGAGAGAGAGAGAGAGAGAGAGAGAGAGAGAGAGAGAGAGGTGCAATAGTAACTCCATAGTCCATAAAATCCAAAATAGTGTCCATCGTACAATGTTTGGGTGACCACATTATTAATGTCAGCAAGGTGCAAATATGAACTACGATGGAAAAACTCAATCCAAAAACAAGTTCTAAGGTGCTAGGGATGTCCCCATTCCCCCTAACCCTATGGAATCCATGGTCTCCCATACTCTTTTAGTTGCCTTTATTGAGCCAGTTGTTTATTTAATATAAAAAACCATCAATGATAACAAGAATAAGAATAATTCCAAAGTCCATAATCACATTAAAATGTAAAAATATCATAATTCCATAGTCACATTAACAAATAAATGATCATAATTCCATGGCTTAACAATCTGGGTACTACAAAGAGACAGAAACAGGGGGGAGTTAGTGAGTCGTAAGGGGGGTGGATTAGGAGGGACAAATAGAGAGAGGGGTTTACATGAGGGGTTCACTCAGCGAACTTGTTACATAGCACGATCGTTCGCATGATATTAAAGAATATCCATAATTTCACTAAATATTGGAAAATGCCTCTTAAAATTGTATTGTTGAACCCCCCTCCCAATATTCCTTTCCAATTAATAATACCCCTAGTTTTACCAGATATTGTAGGTATTCATTTTTATTAACCGATTTTCAGTACCCCCTTTATATCATATTATCAAGTTGTAAAAAGCATGAGCCCTAACACATCTTGGTATAAGCAAACAAGATTCTAAATAAAATAATAGTATAATGCTAATAATGATCCGACCAGTATTACACGGGCAACTGATCAGTTTTTTGTGTTGGATAGTGGAAGACCCAAGGAAATAGTACCGGGGAAGGCAAAATGTGTAAATGAAAACCTAGTCAAGAGATCAACATAACAAAGAATGTAAAAGACTGATAATCCAATAGTTAGTGCAATGCTTAGAAAAGATGAGAATTGTAGATGTTTCACACCAGAGCTTGCCAATATACCATTTTTATATAATGTAAATACAAGTATAGCCATAGAGAGCTCATGTTTTCTATAAGATTAATAAATTAATCTCCATAAAAATGAAAAATTGAAACCCTTTCGTGGCTGGACTCCCCTACCTTCCTATCAAAACAAACATCATTTATGTTTGAACGCAAATGAACATAGAAAAATTCCTCTTACTTTCCAATAAAACCATATGATCATGTGCATAGCTTGGATTTGGGTGATTCACAAGATGCAATGAATTGCCTCCACTTACTCTACATTTAATCTTGCAATCAAGGTAATTAACAACATTTAATTACCTTTTCTTGGGTTATATCTAATTTTTTTTTTAAATATTTACAAGAGAGGGAGAAATATCCATTGTTAAGTCTCAAGCATGCAATAGTTATAAATATACATAGATAGTGAAATTTATATGATACCATTTCATGGTAACGATAACACATAGGGTATGTAAATAATGATTTATATTTTCACCTATGTTCATGTCAATGTCAATACAATATTAAGATGTATGCCTTTCATATAAGAATTGAAATTACAATTATGAATGTGCCAAATATAACTCAATCTAACAACTATTCATAACTGGCAATTTGAAAATATTAAAGAAGAATACAAAAAGTTGAAATAAATAATTAGTCAAGAAACATTGATCTCACTTTTCATGGTTGTCGTGGATCAAGTTTTGATTGAATCTCAATACCCACCTAAACCCCACCCTTAAAAATGAAGAGTTAGATCTTTTACTTGAATGTCTACAAAAAATACAATACAATTGTTCAAGTCTGGAACTCCCGATTAGCTACATCTCTTTATTTAAAGATGAAAAACAATCTAAAATCAATTCAAACCAAGCCTAATAATCTATTAAATGAGGATTGCTCAAGGACAATAATCCAAAGAGACTTCCATAAATATTATCATTGGTACACTATTATCATATTTATCTGAATTACTTAGGATCATAAGCAATATCAAATAAAAATGGAGGGTCCTTATGTTTTAGGTGGGTAAGAATTGATCCAATTATTTGAAGGTACGAATCCATCCCATGATTTGGAGGTTATTCCTCAGCCCATCCAAATAAAATAACCTCCAATATTTATATTACTGTCAATTTAAAAACCCCCCTTGACCCCTTAATACGAGGAAATATGTTTTTGAGGTTTTTAAGAGTATTCAAACCCCCAATATGAATGGACGTGATATGATATTGCCTCACCAGTGAACCCCCTGTGGGCGTTTAGGGGTGGGGGAATAAGGAGAGAGAAAGAGAGGGCATGGGGTGGTTATTAGTATGGATAGTATGAGGGAAGTTAGGGAGAGAAGGGGGGGTTAGGGGTATATTGAGAGTGAGAGAGAGGGGGGGTGTTAGGGATTTGGGTGAGAGAAAGAGAGAGAGAGAGAGAGAGAGATGGGGGTTAGGTGTAGGTGGAGGAGTAGGGGAGAGAGAATGAGATAGGGGGTTAGTAAGGGTTAGCATGAGGAGGAGGAGGAGGAGGGTTAGAGATAAGGGGAGGAGTATGGGGAGAGACTCTGGGAAAGGGGGTTGGTAAGGGTTAGGGAGAGGATATATATATATATAAAGAGAGAGAGAGAGAGAGAGAGAGAGAGGAGGGCGGTTAGAGGTATGGGGATGAGGAGGTGTGTGTGTGTGTGTGTGTCTAAGAGAGAGAGGGAGAGAGAGATGGGGGGGTGGTAAGTGGTAGGGGGAGGGGGATTAGGAGAGGCTGTGTTAAGGGGTTGGGAGATAAAGAGAGGGGTGGGGTTTACATGTAGATGGAGTATTAAGGTAGAGAGAGAGTAAGATAAGGGGTCAGTAAGAGTTAGGGTGAAGAGGGGGGAGGGAGATAGAGAGAAGTAGGGGGTGTTAGAGCTTGGGGGAGGAGTAGGGAGTGAGAGAGTGAGAGTGGTTGTTAGTAAGAGTTAGGAAGAGGAGGGGAGAGAGAGAGAGATAGAGAGAGATAGAGAGAGAGAGATAATGGGGTATTATGGGGTTGGGGGATAAAAAAAGAGGGGTGGGGGTAGGTGGAGGAGTATAGGGGTGTGTGTGAGAGAGAGAGAGAGTCTGGGGAGATGGGGGGAGGGTGTTGGCGATTACGGGTTTATGGAGGATTAGTGAAATTAGAGAGAAAGGGTGGCTTAGGGAGGAGTAGTGAATTTAGAGAGAGAGAGAGAGAGGATTAGTGGGAGAGAGTCTAGGGTAAAGGGGGGGAGGGTGTGGTTGATCAGGGGTTTAGGGAGTATTAGTGAATTTAGAGAGAGAGAGGATTAGGGGGAGAGAGTCTAGGGTAAAGGGGGGAGGGTGTGGTTGATCAGGGGTTTAGGGAGTATTAGTGAATTTAGAGAGAGAGAGATAGGGTTAGGAGAGAGAGAGGGTTAGGAGAGAGAGATAGAGGTGGAGGGGGTGGTTATGGGTAGAGAGAGTAGAAGGGGGTTTAGGGGTAGTGAGAGTGTGAGAGGGGGAGTGGGGGTATTAGGGGGTTACAGGGGAGAGAGAGAGAGAGAGAGAGAGAGAGAGAGAGAGAGAGAGCTAGGTAGCGAGGGGTAGGAGGGGGTTGGAGGAGAGAAAGAGATAGATATTAGGGTGTCGGGGTAGGGTTTTAGGGACCATTAGAGAAGTTAGAGAGAAGGGGGTTATAGTGTGGGGGGAGAGAGAAAGAGAGGGAGAGAAATATGGGGGGTTGGTAAGTTGTAGGGGTAGGAGTATTAGGTAAGATAGAGAAAGGGGGGGGTTAGGGGTAGGGGGGAGAGAGAGAGAGAGAGAGAGAGAGAGAGTTGGAGGGGGTGGTTATGTGTAGGGAGAGTATGAGGGTGTTTAGGGAGAGATAGGGGGGTTAGGGGTACTGAGAGTGTGTGTGTGAGAGAGAGATGGGGTGTGTGAAGGGGTTGAGGGAGCAAGAGAGGGATGGGTGTTAGGTGTAGGTGGAGGAGTAGGATAGATAGAGAGAGTGATAGGGGGATAGTGATGGTTAGGGAGGGAGGGTCATCGAAGGAGGAGTAAGAAGAGAGATTTATTGAGGGATATAGAGAGTGAGGGAAGAATGGAGAGAGGGAGAGGGGGAGAGAGTTGTGGAGGGAGAGAGAGAGGGATGGGGATGTAAGGGGGGAGGGATCGAAATGTAGGGGTATATAACATGTCCTACAAAATGCGTGCTTGTTTTGCAGTTATAAAATATCAATGCATTTTGCAGTTATAAAGAACACGCATGTTTCGTAACTGCCAAACGTGTGCGCATTTTGTAACTACAAAATGTGCGCCTGTTTTGTAACTACAAAATGTGCGCCTGTTTTGTAACTACAAAACACGTGCATGTTTTGTAATTACAAAAAATGTGTATGTTTCTCTATACTCATCATGCATGTCAACTGACCTATTACTAGCTCGGTCTCCTCCTATGCAAGCATCAAGGAATACGTACATGTTTTGTTTTTGCAAAGTGGAAGCATGTTTCACAGAACTATAATTGCATCTAAAAGGTCCCTCAACTTTATGTAAGTGCCCATGCTTCATTTTTCTATTTTCAAAAGGGTTATCAAAGACCTGAATTAAACTATGATTTTCACAATAGAAAACATTTGAGGCTTGAATAGGAAATCTAAGATCTTACAATAGTTGACGAATCCAAACTACCTCTGTACCTACATTAATAGCCCCATGGTACTCTATTTTTGTAGTCAAAAGAGAGAATAACTTTTGTTTCTTACATGACTAGATCAAGAGTCTATAACTAAGTTGAAACATATAAACAGAAGTGGACTTTCTATCATCAATATTACCAACCTAATCGGAATCAATAAACTTGGATAGTGTATATGTACCCTTAATGTATAGAACAAATCACTTTTCAACTTTCCAGTGTCTTTCTTTCGGACCCTACATGAATTGAGAAACCACACTAACGACAAAGGAGATGTCAGGACAACTGTGAGTTAAGTAAATTAGGCTACATATCAACTATCGATAAAGGGTGGTGTCAACTCAGGGAGAGTCAAATTCCTTAGACAATTTGATTCCTAACTGAAAAGGAGTAGAACAAGACTTACAATCATCCATTTTGAATCATTTCAAAAGACCCAAATCATATTTAGGTTGAGAAAGAAAGATGTTATCATTCATTTGTAGCACTTGAGTTCCTAGAAAGAGATGCAAAAGACAAAGGTCAATCATTTCAAAGGTATCTGCAAGTTGTTTCTTCAATCACAAAATTAAGTTGACATTGTTGTCAGTTATGACTAAATCATCAACATACAATGAAAAAATCAAGGTATCACCATGATCATGTAATACATAAATACTTTGATCATATTCACAATGTTTGAATCCAAGGTTGATAAAGAAGTGATCAATCTTCTCATACCAAGCATGTCGGGATTTCTTCAAACCATACAAGGATTTCTTCAGTTGATAAACAAGACTAGAATCCATTACAAAACCAAAAGGTTTCTCCATGTATATTTATTCATACAAATTTACATGTAGAAAAGCACTTTTCACATCCATTTGATGAATTTCCCATACAAACCGAGCAACAAGTGAAATAATCAGTCGAATATATTTCATCTTTTCTACAGGGAAAAGGTTCAGTGTAGTTGATTCCTTCTCGCTGAGAGAATCCATTTGCTACTAGTCGAGCCTTATGACATTAAAAAGCACCTTTTGAGGCAAACTTGGTCTTGTATACCCATTGACACTTCACAATATTCTTTCTATGTGGTCGGAGAACTAAATCCCAAGTCTGATTTTTCAATAAGGAATCAATTTTAACAGGCACAAAATTCTCCTATTTAGGTTAACCTTGAGCATCATCATAGGTGTCAAGATCACATGATTCAAGAACATGAGCCATCAAGGAAACACTGCCATGTTGTTTCTAACTATGGGTATGCCACTTGATACTAACATCACTAAAATCAAGTACATCAACTTCAATAGTCTTACCTTCCCACCAATGTAAAAAAATAATTGAAGAACCATGTTGGTTGGTTTCTAGAGTTTGTGCATGAAGGTCAAAATCATTAGTCAATGTAGACTAACTGCCAGTCGATTCGGGAACAAATGTTAATTGTCTAGTCAAAAATTTAAATGAATGTATAGTTGATCTAGATTCTTCAATAATACCAAAAGGATCATTGTGCAACAAATCAGAGGAAGAGTTCAATAAATTTATACCTGAAGTTGTCTCATCAAATATCACAATCCTGATCAAGATGATCTATTCTTTGATAGGGTCAAATATTCAATATGCTTTTGATTCATCGGAATATCCGCAAGCATGACTCTTTGCATCAAATTTATTCTTGTAGTTGTCACTGAAACGTTCCCAAGCAACAAATTCATAGGTTATGAGGTGTATGATAGAAGGTTTTCTTCCTTGCCACTTCTCAACTAGAGCCATGTTGCTGAAAACTCTAGTTGGAAAAAGGTTTAGGATATAGTTTGAGTAGTAAACAACTTCTTCCCATAATTTAGTCAGAAGGTATTTGGCCTGCAGTAAGAATCAAGCCATTTCTACCAAAATCATATTCTTCCTCTCTGCTACTCCATTTTGTTGAGGGGTTTGAAGGATAGATATCTACCAAGAGACACCATTCTATGCTAGGTAATATTCAAATTGTTGACTCACATATTCTCCACCATTGTCTGATGTCAAACATTTAATAGGTCTTCCACATTGCCTTTAGGCAATGCCCTAAATTCTTTGAATATTTGAAATAGGTGACTCTTATTTTTGAAGAAATAAACCCATGTAAACCTAGATAAATCATCAATAAATGTTAAAATATATGTCTCACGTGCTAATGAAGGTTTTTTCATGCAATTGAGATGAATGTGAATAAGTTCCAGTCAGTCTTGTGCTCACCATTCTTTCCCAGAATCAGAGGGTGTTACACCTAAATATTACCATCAAGAGACTCAATGTAAACATCCTTAAAGTTTCCTTGACTAAGTTGTTAACCTGGAAGAGATGCAAACCCGTTTATACTAGATTTGGAGAGGTTGTCGCAGGTTGTCCTCATGCAACCTGCGACGTCGCAGATTAGCCTCTTCCAGCCTGTGACGATGTCAGTTAATGGACAAAAATAGCTCCTTCGAGCCCATTCGCGAAGCTAGATGACATGGATCCCTATCCTTGACCTTTGGGAGAGCTGGCATTCGGTTCGTAACCTCTTGGAAGGATCCCTTATCTCTCTCCTACCATATCTCAACCTACCCTATCCACTTAGTCCTATATAAGTGAATCTCACTCCCATTCCAAAGGGAGGGAGTCTATAGTGTCTACATGCTGGTGAAATTACCTTAGGAGAGATCTCAACTCATCTATTGGAGACTCACACTTCCTTGGGAGGCTTTGGCATTGGTTTGATCGGATGAGGATTGCTATGTCAAGTCAATGGTTGTAATCTTTTCATCCTATGTACTTCCCTTTCAATACAGTAATATAAGTGCTTTCCACCAAAATCTCATTGTGTTAATGATATCTTGTGTAGTTCGCCTACTTGACTGCTTACTTAGATTTATTATTGTGTAGATGTGTTTTACTTGTTTTTTATCTTGACAGGTTTTGCAGCTCAAATCTGAATATTGTCAAGTTTGGAGCAACATTCAAGGAGAAAAGGATCAACGATCCATAAGGTAAACATATCTAGTTCCTTGATCTCTAATTAGATCTAGGAGAGTGATTTATATTCTGTTCTTTTTGTTCTAGACTCGCGTTGAGCTAGGGAGATCAGGCCTCGATTCCACTCTTGGTAGATTGTCCGTCAAACAAATCTGGCGACCATACTAGGGAAGACATTGCTTGTAGTTGTCAATTTGAATACCATTTTCAGTTGATTTCTTTTGCAATCCATACATAATCTTATTTTCCTTCTAAGCCTTGTTTCACCATCAGATATTCACTTTGAAGAGTCTGTAGTCCTCCTATGAGTTTGTACTCACCATTTTTAAACCATTTCATTGCTCATTGTTTGGAGAATTGGTTCATTTTTGAACTTAGATCTCGCTCGTCACAGCTGGGCAGTGGAGCTAGAGAGACACTGTGTCATTTTGTGATCTTCTTTCTTTGTCTGTTGTCCTATCGTCACAACCCATTCATTGGTAGACTGCGACATCGTCGCACTTGCCGCATTAGTAACCTGCGACGGTTGCTCTGTGTACAAACACAGACTGCACCAATTTGTCAAAACTGACATATAGGCATCCCTTCTCCATTTTTTATTTGAGTTTTGGTTTTGTGTGCAAACTCCCTCTATGCTGTAAGATCCAGTCAGAGACCCCAGTTTTGATTAAGTGTGTTGAAGTGTTTGGTTTCATTTGGAGTTGTTTTGGGTTCCGTCTTGGACAAGTCTGAGATTTGGTAGTGGTGGAAACTCTCGCCTCCCCCACCTGCATCCACTCATCCTTTCATTCCCTCCTCTCCTTTCCGGATCTGGTCTGTGTATTGGATCGGTTTCCAAACCTCATTTGCATACATTTTTGGGCTTTGCTTGCTTTAGTGTTGCTTGTTACTGATTGATTTTGAGTGTTTGTGTGTATCTTCAGTCCGTATGAGTGCTCATCATTTTCTTGAAATTTTCTAAGTCATTAGAGTGCTGCAAGTGATCTTTTCATTTCAGTATTTGTGTTTAAAAACATCAATGTCATCAAATTGTTATTTTGATACATCCATTGAAAAATCAAAAGTACTTCATTTTCGTCATTTTTCAAGCCCATTTGAAGAATTGTACATGCATTGGAATGTCTCGTTTGTAGATCTTTTGGAAAAGTTGAAATAAATTTAAATTATTTGTGTTTTTCATGAATTATGAGCTGCTCATTTTCTTGAAAAATTCAAGTAGATATCAAGTTTTGCAAAAGTGGTTCGTGCTTGGAAATTTACATGCATCTTTTGGTTCTTATGATTTTAGGCCATCATAGTGAAATTGAAAAGCTTGCATACTCTGTTTAGAAACTCTCTCTTTTCATCACTTAGCATCATTTTTGTTTTGAAAAGATAAAAGAAAAGAAAAACATGCTTTGATTTGGCTTAGTAGTGTTGTGTTATTTTTGTGTTTCGCTTGAAAAGGAAAAGAATACTTCGTAGTCATTTTTGGTAGATTTGGGATTGTGTTGCATTGATTGCTTTGGTAAAATCATTGGAAAGAAATTTCTCCCTCCCATACATAGAGTTCATCAAAAGAAAAGTACATTTTTTTCATGTAGTTAGGGCCTGCATTATGTTTACGATTATGGAATCACCTCATGCATTCACCTAACCATCTGGATAAAATTAACGGTAGAACTAGGGTAAATGTTTTTGTAAATTGTGTGTAAGTTAGAGATGTGTTCTGGCGTCGTTAAGCATGGCAACTGTCGTTATTTTCCAGCACTGTATTCCGGGGGTGTTGTAGTGTTCCACGTACTTATCGGTATATCGAAGCTCTTTCATGTACCAACTAGGTATATCGAAGCTCTTTCACGTACCCACCAAGTACTTCAAGTGCTTGGCGTATATCGAAAGGTGATTTACGTACTTGGCATATATCGAAAGGTGTTTCACATACTCGGTAGTATATAGGAAGGTCTTGTGCCATACGGTTGTGCATTAGACAACACCACTACGGATTTGAGCTCCCACGTACCTTGTGTATATCTGGAGACACCATTAGGATTCCTGAGACCAACTAAGTTAAACTTTTAGCTGTCTTGGCAGAACAATACATCGAGAACAGCACTCGAGGAGATTACTACACACGTACCGTCCAGGTATTCGGGTATTCAGGCAAGGGTACGGTTGCAATCCTCCTTTAGCGGCAGACGTACATTTGGTTTAGGCGGCCTGTACCCCTATGGCCAGTTTCCTCCTGGAACACCCTACAGTCAGTCGATACAAGGTCCCATTGGTCCTTACACACCTTATCATTACTATAAGTACCCATAGCCTAATCCGCAGCTTCCCTTTTTGGCTACTTTGGACCTGCCTGACCTGTCTCGCCTAACCAACAACCGCATCTACCACAGAAATAATTGGCCACCCATTCCGGTGAAACTTCCATCAGATATCCCAAAATTTGATGGCAAGCCAGGTGAGGATCCTAAAAACCATGGGATGACGTACCACTTGTGGTGTTCATCCAACTCCTTGATGGATGACTCGATCCGTCTTAGATTATTTCAATGGACTCTCACTGGTTTGGCTGCTAAGTGGTATATTGGACTACCACCCCATTCTTTTCCTAATTTTGGTTATCTTTCTATGAATTTTTTGACTAATTTCCAGCTGCCTATACAGTATGAAACTGGTACATAGATTCTAACCTCGCTCCGTCAAAATACCACTACTCACATCTGAGATCATATACATGAGTGGCAGAGGAGACCACGTCTTATTAAGGCTCCTATTCCAGACCAACTCCTAGCGGACTAGTTTACGAAGTCTCTCATACCTACCATAACTCGAGATGTTTCCATGGGAGGCACTGTCACTGAGGAACAAGCCATCGCTCGTGCCTATTTATTAGACTTAGTCTATGCTCAGTATCGCACGTTGTTTGATATTCTTCCTGATGCACCCCGCAAAACATACGACCCCGCGAAACCACCCAAAGGATCCCAAGCTGATGGCATCATTGGATCCCTTAACACCCAGCCTCCTTCTCAGACTATTGGATCGTCGAATCCCCAAGGTTCTTCCCCATCACCAACACGGGCTGGTCACGGCACGACCAAATCATCCACTCCTGCTGTCACCAAAGAAGTGAATTTTGTTCAATCAGCTTCACCTCAGAAATCTGGTGGTAAGAAGAAGAACAAAGGAAAACCTAAGAAATCTTCCACCCAACAGGAACATAAGAGCACCCCTGATGAAACCAAATAGAAAAGGAAGTTGAAGTATCCTTGTCTACTGTGTGGTGATAACCATTTTTCCAAAGAATGCCCACATAAATACGAAGTTCAAAATTTTCTTAAGGGAAAACCCATACCCACAGTTCTCAACGATCCCTTCCCTACTCAAAATCAACAGTTGATCGCTCACACCTCTCCTTCCCAAGGAGAACCATCCTCCACCGCGCATGTTCTCATGATGCGTAGTGAGACCATCAACTTGAACACCTGTTCTCGTTCATATGACTATGTCCCAGCAAAGGAACCTATTGGAAGTAATACTGAAAAATCTTCCACTTCGATGCTTGACGTCACCGTACTAGCTGCTTCTCTCACCATTGAGAAGCCCTCTTTCGAGTCAATGGCATCCACCCAAGAGCACGATTAGAAAATCGGTTTTCAATCCCAATGCTCGGGCTGCTCAAAACTACAATATTGTAGAGGACATAGCATAAGATCCTCGTGCTATGTCAATGCTCGAAGTCTTGCAAAATTGTCCTAATCAACGCAAGACTCTCCTCGCTTCCATCGGTGTAGTTGACCCAGATTCATCGAACACCATCAAGTTTCAGCTGGAATACTTCAAACCGAGGCTCTCCCATCAGTTGGCATTTCAAGTTGCCACAAACATTGCTGGGAAGACAATCGATCATACCATTTTGGATGAAGGTTCCTCTACCTCAGTCATGCCGATCTCATGTTGGAGAGCCATTGTCTCTCCCGAGTTGAACCGTTCTCCTACCACTTTGAGAACATTCGACGGACATGGCCTTCAACCTCATGGGCTATTACAAGCTTTAGAAGTCGAGCTAGGGGGAAAGACTGCAACCATTAACATGGAAGTGGTCTCTACCCCATTAGATTACAACATTCTACTTGGTCGTAATTGGTTTTACGCCATGACTACGGTCGCATCATCTGTCTTCCGCATAGTACAATTCCCTCATCAAGGATGAATTGTTACTGTCGACCAACTAGATTTCTGCACACCTAACACCGCTACTCACCCGAGCGATAACGTTCCATCGATTGGACAATATTCGCATCAATATGAGAGCATGGGGGTTGGCCTCCTTAAGGACTCATCCATTATGGGCGTCTTTCCTACTTCGAATCCCCCAAATCATGTTGCCATAGTGAACATGATCTCCTCGCGGATTTCATCTATCCCCAACTCCACTGATTCATGGCTTGTACCTAACGAAGCCACCACAAACCTGAATGGAGATACTATGCCTCTGTCACTCGTCGAACTCACATACGAGGCTATCCAGTCAGCGCCAGAGGACCACTTAGATGTGGCCTCCACCTCATGTTCTCTACATCGAACATCATCCGATCTCATGCTACGGACTTTTCATTCTGACGAGTCCATTATGGAAATCATGAGTGCAAATGATCCTCCGTGGGAAGACCTTCATCATCATTCATCTTTCCTTCCCTTCTTGGATACTGTGGAGAACAACATTAGTACCATCTTTACACTAGATGTCCACTTTGGCTCTCAGTACTCGATACTCACGTGTCAAATGGACTCCGAAGGAAACCTTGCAAACATTGAGCTTACCACTTTGATTGACATTTCGGTTACTCCCGGTGTAGTGGAACACATTCAGTTAGGCTAGAAGTGTTCCCCTAAAGAATTCATTGCTTATATGGCCTTATTCAAGCGATTGCGAGACATGTTTGCTTGGACATACGAGGAGATGCGTGGGATAGACCTCACCATTGTTTTACACGAAATCAAAACCTATCCTGACATCAAACTTGTCCGCCAAAATTTGCGACCGGTACACCCTCGGAAGACTGCGGCGATCAAGGCAAAGATTAAGAAACTCTTGAATGTCAGCTTCATCTACCCTGTCCCATTGACAGAATGGGTCTCAAACATCGTCCTTGTTGCTAAAAAACAGGGTACCATTCATGTTTGTGTTGATTATCGGGACCTCAATAAGGCTTGTCCTAAGGACAACTACCCGACTCCCTTTATTGACCAAATTATCGACAATTGTGCCGGAAGTGTCATTTTTTCATTTATGGATGGCTTTTCTGGATACAACCAGATTGAGATCCACCCTGCCAACCAACACAAGACTGCATTCATCTGCCCTTGGGGAACGTTTGTGTATCGTAAACTTTCGTTTGGTCTTAAAAACACTGGTGCCACATTCCAGCGGGCCATGTCGTATGCCTTCCATGATGTGAAGGACTTTGTGGAACCCTACTTGGATGACCTCCCTGGCCACTCAAAGCAACACGAGTTCCACATAGATCATCTGACGGTCGTTTTCCTCATATGCAGATGGTACAATATTAGTCTGAACCCTCATAAGTGTATTTTTTGTGTCGAGTACGGACGCCTCTTAGGCTTTATCATCTTGAAAGTGGGGATCTGCATTGATCCCTTGAAGGTGGAAGCCATTGTCGCTCTCCCACCTCCAACCAATGTTACAAAACTTCAAAGTTTGCAAGGACAAGCGACTTATTTAAGGCGTTTTGTCTGTAATTTCACGTAAAAGACGCAGGTACATGAGATTGATGAAAAAAGACATCCCGTTCATTTGGGATGACCAAGCTCACCAATCTTTTGAAAGTTTGAAACATGCCATCATTCATGCCCCCATGCTCCAACCGCCGAATTATTATCGAGATTACATTCTATACCTCGTTGCTTCCGACACCACTATCACCATGATTTTGGTGCAAGAAGACCAAAACACCCAAGAACATGTGATATACTATGCTAGTAAAGGTCTTATTGACACTGAAACTCGATATTCACATGTTGAGAAGCTCGCTCTCATGGCGGTCATCATCGTCCAGAAGTTTCGCATTGCATTTTGCTTCACACCACCACCATCATCGCCGATTCAAACCCCATGTTCCATGTTTTGACATGTCAGGTGCTTGGGGGCAAGTATTCACGCTTGATAATGATACTGTAGGAATTTGATCTCCTTTCCAAGAAGGCTAAGTCTAAAAAGTCTTTGCTGTTTGTTGAGCTTATCTGCGACCTTCCCCGTGCTGATGTAGAATCTGAGCCCAATGAATCTTTTCCAGATGAGTCATTGTTTCTTATCAGTATGTCTGATTTGTGATATGGAGATATCACTTTGTATCTTCAGACCCAACGTTTCAACCCTCAATTGTCTCGCGACAACCGTTGTCGAATACACCACCATGTGAAGTATTATCTGATTATCAGTAATACTTTGTACCACTGTGGTATCAATTCTATTCTTTGACATTGTCTGACTCATGAAGAGGCTGAACACGCTCTAAATGACTGTCACGCTAGGGCTTGTGGCAGTCATCTCTCTGGGATGGATACAGCCCAGAATATTCTTCGCGTAGGATATTATTGGTCGTCTATCTTTAAAGATTGTATCGAGGCCGTAAAAAAATGTCCTCCATGTCAACATTTTCATATGAAAAATCGCACCCATCCCTCCCCGTTACACCCAGTTATTACCGTTGGCCCCTTCGCTAAATGGGGCATTGAATTCATGCATTGTAAGCCTACCTCGGTCGGAGGGCATAGTTACATCATCGTAAATGTGGACTACTTTACAAAGTGGGCCAAGGCAATGCCTACATACACGAACGACAGCAAGACCGCTGCACTCTTCATGTTTAATCATGTCAGAGCGTGGTTTGGAGTTCCTCAGTCTATAGTTATCGACCATGGTTCTCACTTTTAGAACCACATGGTTGAGGAATTGAGGGATAGATTGCGTTTTCGCCATGAAAACTCAACACCCTACTACCCACAGTCCAACGGACAGGTCGAGGCCATTAACAAGTTCCTAAAAACTATGGTCCAACGTATGGTGGGTACACACAATTCCAACTGGCATAATATGCTCTTTTCAGCATTATGGGTCTATTGAACTTCCATTAAAACCACCACTGGATTTACTCCCTTCCAATTAGTGTATGGATTGGAGATTGTCCTTCCTATTTAGTGCGAGATTCCGTCCCTCAAGCTCGCCATTGAACTTCTCCCAAACACTAATTCCGAGGAAGAATGCTTCCTCCGCCTAGCTAAGCTCAACGAGACTCACCGCGATACAACTCTTTCCAACGAGGATCATAAGAAATGCATCAAAGAACAGTACGACAAGTCAGTAGAACATCGCGTCTACAGCGAAGGAGATTTGGTCCTCACATACGACCAAAAACATGATAAGATGGGGGCGGGAAAGTTTCAGTCCATGTGGCATGGACCTTACATAGTGAAATGCGTCCTAAAGAATGGAGCTTACGAGCTTGAAGACTATGACGGGATATATTTGGGTGGGCCCCACAAGAGGCTCTACCTGAAGAGGTACTATGCCTGAGTCTTTCATGCATAAGTACTTTTGTATATACTGTACATGGCATGTGTGTCTTTTTGTGTGGTGTGA
This sequence comes from Larix kaempferi, assembly GCA_027924585.1. Taxonomy (NCBI): domain Eukaryota; kingdom Viridiplantae; phylum Streptophyta; class Pinopsida; order Pinales; family Pinaceae; genus Larix; species Larix kaempferi. The sequence goes on from BSBM01000887.1 coordinate 25,344,753, forward strand.
CGCTTTGATATTTGCGTGCTTAGGTCTTGTTTCGTTTCTTATACCATGTTTTGTCTGTGTGTGCAGATGGCAACTTGATACAGATTCGTGGACGGTGCCAGCTGGCAAACCCACAACCTTGCTTCGGAAACCCGGGTACTCTATTCACCTACTGGCAAGCTTATCAGCTCAGGAGGAATGTGTCTAGGTTTCACAACCAACAATGCTGCAGAATATCAAGCAGTCATTGGAACCCTAACCGACGCTATTTCTTTGTGTATGGATCACATTTCATCCACTTGGATTCTCAACTAGTAGTCTCTCACCTTAATCGAGTCTACACCATCCACGATCCTACCTTACTCCGTCTTTAAAGACGAGTCCATCTTCTGGAAAGGTCCTTCGAGTCCATTCAGTACCTGCACATTCGACGAGATGTGAACATAGTTGCCGACTCCATGGACAACTTCATCTTAGATTGGTACATTGCACACACATAAGCATATTCATGAACTGTTAAAAGTAGACATAACATGTAAATAACTCATTTTATAAGCAAACAAATAAACAATATCACATCATTCATCCATTTAAAACACGTAATGTACAAAACCACCAAAATTTCTGTATATATATCATCATCATAAAAGGTAGTGTTGGTACAAAATCTGAAGCACGACGGCTTTCAGTGAGTCTATACAAAATCTGAAGCCTCATGGCTTCCAGTAGTACAAAATCCGAGGATTCTAAGCTCTTAGTACATACATAATAAAAAAATAAGGCCTAATTCCTGGCCCGTGCACCCCTAGATCTCGCAGCTCTAGCCTGCTGACCATGGAAGCAGTCAACTTCCTTCGTCACCTTGCGAAGCAGCACATTGAAACACATGGACGCCCAAACCGCATATCTCTGCATGGACTGTGGTAACTCATCCACTATCTTCTCTGTAACATCTAACGTTAACCCGGTCAGGTTCTCGTAGATGTCCTCCATCTCCACGATGGTAACATGTATGGCTGGGGCCATGACTGCTCCCCCTCCTCTCCTTGCAAGAAGAGAAACTCCTATTGGTTGCACAGGACCCACATTTGCACACACATGTTATTAACTTATCAGCACTATAACAAAAATATCATAAATACACAAAACTAAAAAGTACAAGGGTCATTGTTCTTACCGATGTCTCCCCACTCTTCTCCCTCAGGCAGGGCCAAGTCTGGGTCCTCCTTGTAATCCGTACCATGGTACGGATAGTCCTCTACCATGAGCAGCTGGCCTTCCAGCCAGGTGAAGAACTCAGGACCATACCCGATGATAGGACCCCCACCATGGCAGGCCATCACCTCTGTCCATCTGGCCATGTGAGGATCCTTAGGATCCCTGTCATCCAAAGGCACTTGCGGGCGCAAGAGGGGAACCCGCTCCAATAGAAATGAGATCACTATTGATCTGTATCTGAACTGCTTGAGCTCTCCATGCAAACAGTTGGTCAGTTGAGCTTGAATCTTGGTGAGGAGTCCCTCACACCAGTTGAATACCTTTGGAGACATATAGTCCTTCGCATACAGCATCTGGGACCTAGTAGCTAGGTGAGCCGCTTGGCTCCCTTCTATCCTCACTATGGTAAAAAGTATGGCACGCAGCAGACATTTCCATCTCTCTTTGATGGGAATCTTCCCACTAGAGGCACGGGCATGAGAAGTACAATGTTAAAGGATCAAGTCGTCCACAGTACGATCACTCCCCCATGATGCGGTAAGAGCCACATGGTCCCCCCTACAGGAAACTCCAGTCAAGAAGTAGATGTCCTCGACATCTATGGTCAATACGTGCTCACCGATCATGAAATATTGCTAAGCTACATCCCAGCTCTGAAGCATATGTTCTAGCAGTGGGATTTGGGCCCTCATACCCTGGATATGGAAGAAATGTATAAGTCCACAGTTCCTCAATGCTGTCACACATAACAGATCATTCACTTCTTGCACATCATCTACCTCGTATTCTTGTTCACGCCACTCTAGGACCATGTTGGCTGCTACTAACCTGCCAATAGGAGCATTTTAATGCCATTAGAACTCACTCAAGCATTTAAAATTTTTTCTTTTGGCTTAGGTTTTGGTTTGAACATGGGCGTTTCCACTGTCACACCTTGTCCGTGTGTACAGGGCGACATCGTCTCAACCCAATTTTGTGGGACTTGCGATGACCCGGGTTCGTCGTAGTTCCCGTAAAGGAGACCTGCGACAACCCGAGGGCACACAAGCTCCCCACAAACCAACTCCAAAACCCTAAAAAATGAACTAAAAATGAAATTCTAAACCATTGGAAACATGGTGGATGAGATTTAAGGTTACTTGCTCCAAACGGTTCATGAAATGGTTGCTCGTAGCTCCAGCAATCGACAAGTGAATTTTTGGCTCCAAATGGCACTTCTTCTCCCCAATTTGGAAAATGAACAATGGTAACTATTGTTTGATCTTTTTCCTATTTATAAACAAAAAGGAATATTCTTTTTCAAATATTTGATGCTTTTTAGGTCATTTTCTATAGTTTGGATCATTTTTATTACATTTGAATACCTGTTGGACTTTTTGACCTAGTTTTCAAGTGTGCAGGAGTCGTTAAGTATTCTATTTGCATCATTTTCACATTGTAGCGGTCATCTCAGGTATGAACAACCCCTTGATGTTTTGTCGTTATTTTTTATTCATTAGATTGTAATTATTTAATTATGACAAGCTTACTCTTTGTTCTTTCTCATGCTCTTAAAAACATTAGAATAAGTTACCGAGTTACGATTTATCGCTTTTCCGGGCTCCTTAAACTCTTACGGAAAAGGAATCCCCCGGAGTCTATCTTTAAGCTCTTTTCAGGCTCTCGAAATACAAAAAGATTGCCAAGCGAACTTGTCGCATCCATGCTTGTTAAAGAATTTGAATGGTCATCTTCCTAGTGATAGTTTACCCCTTTTTCGAACCAGGGGCACTACTTATGAAAATGGTATACTCCAGCCAATCATGACTAGAAGAGTCCTCTCCCACGTTGTTTTACCCTTTTTCGAGTGATGAGGCTAACTTTACGAAAAAGGACCATTGGAGTCTTCTTTAGTTCTTTTCAGACTCTCTAAATATGAAATGACAACCTAGTTTTTCCTTCTCTGGACTAGTTAAAATTCAACATTGAAGGGCCTGTCATGGGACGAACCCCTCCTATCCCAGGTTCGAAAAGTATTTGGGATTGGACTCATCTATGAGATGAGCTATACCGAGCATCTGGTTACCCTCATCAAGCTCATAAAAAACACATGAGGCACTCATCATTCATGATGGGGAAAAAGGAAAGCTCTTATGTTACATACCTTTATCAATGGCAGTACCTAGTCGTTTCTTGAACATGGCACTCATTTGCATCTGCATACAACACTTGGGTCATCTGTTTGTCCTCGAGTCTTACATACTTCATGAGTCTTGTCACTCCTTTGAGTCATTCAAAGAATGCTTCCATCATCAGTTGCATTAGAATTTGGTGTCGTACTCGTCATGTCAATACTGCCAAGTCATGCCCATGTTCAAGAATACATCCACTTTTCATTATCTGCAGTCAGTACACCTTCTACCATGTCGGTCTACTCTGAGTCTGTCTTGCATGTTACTATATCATCTGATCTGCTCTACACATCCTTTGTCATGTTTTGTGTCGATGATGGGGGATTCATCATGGCCCTCCTTCGACAGATTCATCCTTGTCGACTTCAAATCATCATCTGAGGGTTGAATCTAGAAACCAATCAAGTACCTTGGGCCTGCATGCCTCAATGGCAGGTTACGTCGCTTTCAACATGAGTTTTCATCATTGACTGTTGATTGAAAGATTTCATCCAGCATTCAACTTCAACCTATCTATTCACGCTTGGTGATATGTACTGTGATACCTTGGGGATCATTGACATCAATGGTGATTTCCCTCGCGCTTGTTAACGATATACATCAATGACCAGTAATCAAATGGTTTCTACCATGTTCGACATCAAGAAATTTGTAATCACATGGATAGATTTGTATCATTGCAGGTTTGACTTGAAGACCCCGGGGAGTCATATTTTACCCAGGTTGCGATGGAGATTGTTTTGAGTCATATCACACGAATCCAAATTTGTATTGGTCATGGCTGTGTTATCATCTCATCATGGATCTACGCTTGTGTCTAGTAGCCATGATTGTGTTCAGTCAGTCATTACTACCATGGATCTGTATTGTATTGGTCGGCAGCCATGTTATATGAGACTGTGTACTCAAAGTCAGTTGTACTGCAGCAATGTCCTTCGTCCGACAAGCCATTGCCATTCCTTCTGTCAAAGCATTTCACCTGTCCAATTTCAAACAGCTTCATGCTTTGGGGGGCATTCTGTTACACCTAAATCTTACCATCAAGAGACTCAGTGTAAACATCCCTAAATTTTCCTTGACTAAGTTGTTAACCTGGAAGAGATGCAAACCCATTTATACTAGGTTTAGAGAGGTCGTCGCAGGTTGTCCTCATGCAACCTACGACGTCGCAGATTGGCCTCTTGCAACCTGCGATGATGTCGGTTAATGGACAAAAATAGCTCCTTCTCCCATTCTCGAAGCTAGATGACATGGATCCCTATCCCTGACCTTTGAAAGAGCTGGCATTCGGTTCCTAACCTCTTGGAAGGATCCCTTATCTCTGTCCTACCATATCTCAACCTACCCTATCCACTTAGTCCTATATAAGTGAAGCTCACTCCCATTCCAAAGGGAGGAAGTCTATAGTGTCTACATGTTAGTGAAATTACCTTAGGAGTTATCTCAACTCATCTATTGGAGACTCACACTTCCTTGGGAGGCTTTGGCATTGGTTTGATCGGATGAGGATTGCTACGTCAAGTCAATGGTTGTAATATTTTCATCCTATGTACTTCCCTTTCAATACAGTAATATAAGTGCTTTCCACCAAAATCTCATTGTTTTAATGATATCTTGTGTAGTTCACCTACTTGACTGCTTACTCAGATCTATTATTGTGTAGATGCATTTTACTTGTTTTTTTGTCTTGTTACCTTGAGAGGTTTTGCAGCTCATATCTGAAGATCGTCAAGTTTGGAGCAACATTCAAGGAGAAAAGGATCAGCGATCCATAAGGTAAACATATCTAGTTCCTTGATCTCTAATTAGATCTAGGAGAGTGATTTATATTATGTTCTATTTGTTCTAGACTCGTGTTGAGCTAGGGATATTAGGCCTCGAGTCTACTCTTGGTATATTATCCGTCAAACAGAGGGTGTTTGATGATGCTTTCAAATCATCCATCCTCTACAAACTCCATCAGATGGAATAGTATTTGGTGTTAGTTTTTCATCATTTAATTCAATAGATCTAGGATCTTAACTGAAAGAACAACATGTATAGCATATCAAGCATAAGAGACAAGAGACAAGAGACACAAAAAATTTCACTGGGGAAAACCAAGAAGGTAAAAAACCCTGCAACTTCCTCAGAGATAGAATAAGCACCAATATAAGGATCACAATGATCAAACCCAAGAGATAGATATCTTCAACAGCATACTCCTCCTCCACTTGTGTGCACTCCTCCTCTCTCTCACTAATGCAAAGTGAGTGAATGAGAGAATGTGTAAAATGAGAGAGACACGCTCTCTATTTATACACTACTTCACTTGTCTTTTAACTCTAACTAGGTCGGCCCCAACTTAACCACTTAACATAATGTTGACTTGGCTAACCCCCACTAGGGTGGTCTAATAACCCTTTAACCCACATGACACATACAGGTCCGACCCCATCAAGGTGGTCTAATAACCCATCAAGTATAAGCTACGACACTTACAATATAACTTGCGACACTTGCAAGTGCAACTGATGACACTTCCAATCAGAGGAATAATACATCTTCGTTGGGGATATAAAAAAGTACAAATGTAATACATACAATATACAAGTGAATATCTTCTGAAGTTACGAATACATCAACACTCCCTCTTAACTAGGAAGGTATTCTCTTGACACATGCCATCAATAAATATAGGCACAAGTCTTCAATTCTGGAGCTGGATCATCGTCACTGGATCACGGAGCATCATCATCATCACTGCTACTGTACCCGTCAACTCGATCACTGGTCTATCTTTGAATTCTTCTCATCATAGGAAGTTCTATAGAGCCAACCCTTTTTCATGCTGGATGTAGGCCTAGCCTCCTGTAGGTCTTCATCATCATTAGCCATAGTGTGGAATCCTCATGACTTATTATGTGTGTCAAGAAAACCTCGAAAGAGCATCCTAGGACTGATTACGAGCTTACTGCTCAACCTATCAGATCTCCCAGGATCTTTTACATGTTGACTGTCACAAAACCTTAAAAGAGTGTCTTGCATCTTGCAAGAACTCTAAAGAGCATCCCAGGACTGATTACGAGCTTACTGCTCAACCTATCGGATCTACAGGACTGATTATATGTGACCCCCACACCACAAAACCTTTAAAGAGCATCTTGCAACCTGCAAGTACTCTAAAGAGCATCCCAGGACTGATTATGAGCTTACTGCTCAAACTATCGGATATCTAGGGCTTATTACATGTGGTTAGGAAAAACCTTTAAAGAGCGTCTTGCAACCTGCAAGTAATCTAAAGAGCATCCCAGGACTGATTACGAGCTTACCTCTCAACCTATTGGATCTCTAGGGATTATTACATGCCTCTAGTAGCAAAACCTCGAAAGAGCATCCTAGCTCAGACTATAGGATCTCCCAGGATCTTTTCTATGCTACATGCACAACCTGTCCACGGCCACGGAGTATCACCCTGATACTCATGATCATACTGATCATCATCATCATACCGCACATCGTCTTGATGCACATAATCATGACATGATCATCCTGATCATCGTCATAGCATCGTCCTGATGCATATCATCATTGTATGATCACACTGATCATACCAAGCATCCACCTGATGCATATCACACACATGATCATCCTGATCATCATACATAGTAGTACTGGATCATCGTCTTGATGAATATCATCCAGATTATCATCTTGATACTCATCACACATGATCAAATTGATCATACAATGCATCCACCTGATACATATCATCACATATGATCCAACTGATCATACAAAGCATCCAACTGATGCATAGTCATACAAAACATCATCCCGAGCATCGTCCTGATGTTCATCACACAGTGCTTACATCCATAGCCATGGGAAGGATCCTCCTACCACCATGCTTGGAATGGCTCTAGCAAATGTGTCCCATCACTTCTTCCTCGAAGTATCTTCTATCTGAAGAACACCAAGCCTCTCTTTGAAGTACTCGAACTTCACTCTGGCTAGTGGTTTGGTCAACACATCTGCAATCTGCTCATCCATCGCAACATACAGGAGCTTCACTACTCCTCTCTGCACCATATCCTTGATATAGTGATATTTGATCTCAATGTGCTTCGACCTGTCATGGAATAATGGGTTCTCAGACAACTTCACACGACTCTGGTTGTCACAATAGATATAGGTAGCATCCAAGAGGAGATCAAATAACTCAGATAGTAGCTTCCTAAGCCATATTGCCTCACAATTGGCCGAACAAGTTGTGACATACTTTGCTTGGATTTTACTCAATGCTATGCAGGATTGCTTTCTGCTAAATCAAGAGATCATACCTGACCCATACTGAAGCAGCACCCCGAAGTGCTCTTCCTATCTGCAGCACTGCCTGCCCAATTCGAATCAACATAACCCTCCAGGTTAAACCTTTGATTCGCATCATACTTGAGCCCATAATCGATTGTACCCTTTAGGTACCTCAGAATATGCTTTACAACAACCAGGTGAACTCCTTTGGGATCCGTCAAGAACTGGCTCAATGTGTCCACCGCAAAGAAAATATTTGGTCTCGTGTTCATCAGGTACATCAAGGACCCAATCATCTGACAATACACCATGACATCAACTGAATCAAATGAAGAATCGCATAGAAGATTCAAGTTCGATGCCATAGGTGTGGCCATGGCCTTGCAGTCCATTATCTTGAACTGCTTCAGGATCTCTACTACATACTTCCTTTGTCCAAGGAATATTCTATCTGCACTCTACCACACCTCCATACCTAAAAAGTAATGCATCATACCCAAGTCCTTCAACTCAAACTCAGCAGCAAGCTTCCTCTTTGTGTTGACAATTAATCTATCATCACCTGTCACAAGCAGGTCATCCACATACAATAGGAGTAACACTGGATTTCCTTCCTCAACCTTATAGTAAAGGTTGGAATCTGCTTTACTCTTAGTAAAGCCCAAACTGGACAGGAAGCTGTCTATCCTGCCGTACCATGTCCTAGGAGCTTGCTTCAAGCCATACAAAGCTTTCTTCAACCTGCACACATATGACTCCCTGTCATGTGTCTCAAAACCGAGTGGCTTCTCTACATAAACTTCCTCTTCGACTACACCATATCCATCTGTTGTATCTTCCACTTCATCACTATAGCGAGAGCAAGTATTGTTCTGATGGAAGTCTATCTGTCTATAGGAGCAAAAGTCTCTTCATAATCTATCCCCTCTTTCTGGGAGAAGCCATGAGCCACAAATCTCGCCTTGTATTTCTCTATGCTACTATCTAGAGCATGCTTGATCTTATAGATCCATTTGGAAGTAACAATAGACTTCCCTTCAGGTCTTGGGACCACATCCCAAACATCATTCTGCATGATCGATTGGTATTCCTCGATCATCGCATTCTTCCATTACTGCATCCTAGATCTTGGGAACTTCAGATTCTTCAATATCTTCAATAGATAGTTTTCTTTGAACTTCGTTGTTGGAACAAATGTTGTATTCCTTCTTTTGTAGGTGATGGTACACGGTCTTTCCTACAAGAAAAGTTCAATTGCATGATTAGAAACAGTCATGCAATTATCTTAGCCAATGCTTCAATACAACATTTATCCATATTCGGTAACTTTCTATATGCCTTCCATCTCTACCAGAACATTGTTAAGAGTGTGCACAACTCCCAACATGTCAGCAAAGAGGTTTCATTCTAGATAAGTAGCAATGGAATGTTGTACAGTACCATAGGCCACTTACCCATTACTATATTAGTAGTATCTTGTTCATTAATGCAACCTTTTCTAAAATTCATAATATACATCCTAAATCTAGGAACATGACTGAAAAAAATCATATATACAAGAAATGACAATTTAAATACTTATATTTGTTTGGTTGTTGGGTGGACTCCCTCTCAATCTTTGCTTCCTTGCAGGAACTTCTGGAGAGTGCTCCCTCTTGATCTTTGCTTCTTGGATTATCTATGAACTTATATCCATCCTAGACCATTATTCATGCTTAAGTGTGCACTAGTGTCATCATTGTATCATCCCCAAGATGTCATACATAATCACACATGCATTAGTATAATCTCAATACTATCAAAACATTATGATTCTAAATATGTATGGTTATGGTCATTTCATACACGGGTAATTTATCACAAGTGTTAGTATTCTTTTACTCATGCATATTCTTATATGACCATAAGACTCTTCTGGTTAGTCATATCATCAATCAAAGTAATAAATATAATATGCATGACCCCTTGATTACTTAAACTTCTAGCTTCAAGAATAATCATACAAAAGTATAAGATCCTAACACAAGGTAGGATTCTAACTTGATATAGAAAAAACATACCTGGAATATCATGTTAGCTATTTATGTCTAACATACCCAAACAATGTCTTCTTGTTCTCTTCAATGATTTGTGCTTAGTAACCTGCATATCTCATAAGTTAACTATTGTAGAACCAAATTATACATACCTCGTAAGTAGAGCTTCTATGTGATCCATGAGTCTTTGTCTTCATGTCACCATGGTCATATTTTCTTGATATAGAACTTGATTTGTACCTTTCATGTTAGCAGACAACATCATCCTCATACAATACCACAGTGCATTAGTACAATCATAAGTGTCATAACCCTAATCACTGAATGTCTTATATTATTCACATGCATTCATACTTTTACTAGGGTGATAAGAAAAGTCTAAAATTAATCAATATTGTACTAACCTCAATAATATGAAGACAAACATATCATAACCTTAATAATGAACATATTTAAAAAAAAAAACCTATATCTCCTCAAGTCATACCTGTCGAGATTGCTTGTAGCATTCTTATGTAAGGCCTTAGCCTCATCTCCCTCTGGAACTAGAACTTTTTCACTTATGCAGATGTCCAATTCATTTTCTTCTAGGATTAACCCAATCCACTTTGATTTGCTTAGACTGGATCTGGAGTTGGATTAGGGTTTGTTAGAGAAACCCTAAAAATTCAAATTTTGAATTTCAAACTTCTGAATGGATGAAAGATGTGCCTTGTTGAGCTAATCAAGCTGGTATACTTCAATTTTGAAAACTGCAAAATTTGACCCCTCAAAATTGCCTTTGAAACTTCTGGATCTTCTGGACAGGATCCCGAACTAGGGTTTGATGAAGCCCAGTCTTATTCCCATACAAAAGGTTTGATCTTGTGTTCTAAACTTCGATTATCTTGAGGAGCTTCAAGCCATGGTCATAGATTTCAAAAATTCCAACTTTTGCAGAAGCCATAATTTTCCACCTTTCCGATCAAAATCCCGAACTAGGGTTTGATCAAGCCCAACTTTCTTCCCAACCAAAAAAATCGATCTTGGTCTCTAAATTTTGATTTTGATGAGGACCATCCATCCGTGGTTTCCGATTCCAAGAATTTCAACTTTCTCCGAAACCCTAATTTCCCACAGCAGTGATAAGCCAAAAATGAGAATGCTCAAAATTCAATTCTATTTCACAGAAAAATGTGCCTTATTGTTTTTGGTGTAACTCAAAAATTTTAGATCCACAGGGTCTGAAACTTTGTCCTGTGGTATCCTAACCTGTCTTCTTTCTAACCCCACAGGTTTGACCTCAAATGGATTCTCTAAGAGAGAGAGATATGCCAATGTCGCAACGTGACATGTTTATGGGATAAAACAGGATAGCAAACTTGTATGGAGTGTCATGTGTCACTGGTTCAACTTCGGCCTCTGAAAAGCAGACCTGTGAAACTACAGTCCGTTCTCTTACTGTCACATTTTACATAATTTCATTTGGAGCTTCCTAGCCCAAGTTGTGACCTTGTTTCCGAGGTCACCTATTTACGACTGAGATCTAGAAGAGGCAGAAACCCTAACTTGTACGGATCATAAATCACAAAGTACAGCGAATTAGATGTTATGCTTTGGACACAACATACATGGGGATGTTATCTATGAACTGTAGAAGTTTCATAACCCAAAACTTCTCCAAAATGGATTTATATCAAAAGTGCCACGATGACTGGTTTTTGCTATATCAAGCCCTAGCTTCCAATTTGTTGCAAGTGCAACAGGTGTCATAAATGCCATACCATGCCTTCCTTCAGGCTAGCTCTGATACCATTTTATTTTTTCATAATTTAATTCAATAGATATAGGGTCTTAATTGAAAGAACAACATGTATAGCATATCAAGCATAAGAGACAAGAGACAAGAGACACAAAACATTTCACAAGAGACACAAAACATTTCACTAGGGAAAACCAAGAAGGTGAAAAACCCCGCAACTTCCTCAGAGATAGAATAAGCACCAATACAAGGATCACAATGATCAAACCCAAGAGATAGATATCTTCAGTAGCATACTCCTCCTCCACTTCTGCGCACTCCTCCTCTCTCTCACTAATGTGAAGTGAGTGAATGAGAGAATGTGTAAAATGAGAGAGACACACTCTCTATTTATACACTACTTCACTTGTCTTTTAACTCTAACTAGGTCGGCCCCAACTTAACCACTTAACATAATGTTGACTGGGATGACCCCCACTAGGGTGGTCTAATAACCCTTTAACCCACATGACTCATACATGGCTGACCCCATCAAGATGGTCTAATTACCCATCAAGTATAAGTTACGACACTTACAATATAACTTGCGACACTTGCAAGTACAACTGACGACACTTCCAATCGGAGGAATAATACATCTTCGTTGGGGATACAATAAAGTACAAATGTAATACATACAATATACAAGTGAATATCTTCCGAAGTTACAAATACATCAACATTTGGGTGACAAGTAATCTTATTCTTTATGACCATCATCTTCAAACTTCGAAAGTTCTAATGTCCAAGCCGTTCATGCAAAATTCAACTTCAATTTTTGGTTTTAGCAACAACATAAATCTATTCGATCGGTCCATAATCTATGAGGAACCTGCAACAATTAATTAATGAAAATGCACGAGATAGCAGAAATAAAAGAAATCATAATAGATTTATTGATCGTGGGCCACTTCGAGGGGGCAATCTCCTTTGAGCAAGCTCAATACAAATAACTTCACGGTACCTTTATTTGCCTCAACACAAACTTATATACTAATTCTAGGCACCAATACTATGGGCTAATACAAACTATGGATCAACATATAATACTACGTGATGACTTACAAGGCATATGCGTCCAACAACAATATACTAACAAAGTAAAGAGAAGGGTTGACATGGGTTCCTAACATCCCCTCTCCCTTAGAAAAAGCTTTTTCCTCAAAAATTTAGATGTGGAAATTGTTGTTGAATCTGAAGGAGTGGTTCCCATGTAGCATCCTCTAGTTGTATTATGTTCCACTGAATTAAGACCTCTATGATAGAGCGAGAGCGAAGCTGACGAGTGCGCCAATTAAGGACAGCCTCTGGCGCAAAAAGGATGGATCCTTCATTATCCAGTTCTGGTAAAATAGTTTGTCCTCTGATGTTGGTTCCAAGAACTTTCTTCAGACAAGAGACGTGAAATACTGGATGAATGCGGGAAGAAGGAAGAAGTTCCAATTTATAAGCAACGGACCAATCTTCTGAAGAATCCTATATGGCTCATAGAACTTTGGAGTGAGCTTATGATGCCCTTTGAGTTTCAGGGATGATTGCTTGTAAGGATGTAGATGAAGAAAAACCATATCACCTGCTTGAAAAGTGCACTCAAAACGATGCCGATCAGCTTGTTGCTTCATTCGATTTCTTTCCATGTGAAGATTGTCCCGCAAAATGTGAAGAATATGATCGTGTTTTCGAAGGACCGTGTCAACTGCCTGAATTGGTGAACTGCTAGGGGTGTATGGAAGAAGAATTGGTGGTTCCAGACCATAGAATGCTTCATATGGAGTCATTTTATAGGTAGTGTGGTAAGAGGTATTGTACCACCATTCAGTGAGAGGGAGCCACTTTGCACACTGATGTTGTTGTTCGGAGGTGAAGCAATGGAGATAAGGTTCCAAGCATTTATTGATAATTTAAGTCTAACCATCTGTTTGTGAGTGATAACATGAACTCATCTTCAATTTGGTGCAAGTGTGGCGATATGGTTTTGTCCAAAAATGACTGGTGAAAGTTGCATCATGATCCAAGACAATGGACGAAGGGATTCCATGAAGACGGAAGATCTGGTCCAGGAAAATTTGTGCGACTGAGGAGGTTGTATAGGGATGGCTAAGGGCACAAAAATGACTATATTTGGAGAGGCGATCAACCACAACAAAAATCATTGTCTTCCCTCCAGATTTAGGGAGCCTTTCAATGAAATCCATAGAAATATATGTCCAAATATGTGTAGGGATGGTCAAGGGTTCAAGCAATCCCATAAGGAGTGTCGTTTCACCCTTATTGCACTGGAATGTATCACATTCAGCCACCATCTGTTGAATTGTCCTTTTCATTCCCTACCAAAATAAGTTACGCCATGCCCGCTCATACATTTTGAGGAACCCAGAGTGCCCTGCTGATGGAGAAGCATGGAGTTCATAGAAGGAAACCTATTGAAGATCTGGGCTATAGGGAAGCACCAGACGACCCTTGTATCTCATGGAAGCACCATCCCAAGAGTAATGAGGTACAACAGAAGGGTTTTTGGCCAAGTGTTGGATGATTTGAGATAATGAAGAGTCATTGACAGAGCCATGTTGAACAAATTGCAACCAATTTGGAACATGCATAGAAATAGTTGAAAGAGAAACTTGATCATCAAATGTGCGAGAAAGAGCATCCACCACAATATTGTCCTTACCCTTCTTGTAAGTGATCTCATATTCATAAACCATGAGTTTTCTAACCCATTTCTATTGTGCTGGGGAGGATACACGTTGTTCCAGGAAATATTTCAAACTCTGGTGATCAATCTTGATGCAGAAATGATTCCCTAATAGGTAGGTATGGTCGCCACTTATGTACTGCATGCAAAATAGCCATCATTTCCTTCTCATATATAGAGGTAGCTAAATTATTACCTGAAAGGGATTTGCTAGTGAATGCAATGGGATGTTCATCTTGAACGAGAACAACACCAATTCCATTGTCGCAAGCATCACTCTCAATAGTGAAGGGATTGTAAAAATAGGGCATAGATAGAACAAGTGTAGAACACATAGCTTGTTTTAGTTTTTCAAATGCACACTCAGTAGCATGTGCCCATGTAAAAGCATCATTTTTCAATAGAGTAGTTAATGGAGTTGAAATATTCCCATAATCCTTGACAAACTTGCGGTAGTAGCCAGTCAATCCCAAAAAACCATGAAGGCTCTTGAGTGTCTGAGGAGGCGGCCAATTGTTCATGGCAACTATTTTGGCAGGATCCATGTGAACCTCTTGTGTTGAAATAATGTGCCTGAGATACTCTACTTCCTTCTATCCAAAAACACATTTAGACTATTTGGCATGGAGATGATGGTCAGAGAAAAGTTGCATTACAAGATCCATATGTTGGAGTTGTTCAACCCATGTTTTAATGTAAATGAGGATATCATCAAAGAAGACCAGAATGAATTTCCGCAAATAGGGCCGGAATATTTTATTCGGAAGGAGCATTAGTGAGCCCAAAGGGCATGACCAAAAACTCATAATGGTCATCATGTGTGCAGAAATCTGTTTTAGGGATATCATCCTCATGAACCCGAATTTGATGATACCCAGAACGAAGATCCAACTTGAAGAAAAATTGAGCACCATGAAGCTCATCAACAACAGGAATTGGAAACTTATCCTTGGTTATGAGGTGATTAAGTGCTCGGAATTCAATGCAAAGGTGCCATGACCCATATTTTTTTGGACAAGAAGAACTAGTGAAGAAAAGGAACTAGTACTAGGGTGAATAATACCATGCTTCAGTAAGTCCTGAACGAGCATTTCAATCTCAGTTTTTTGGTGAAATGGGTAGAGATAGGGCCTGATGTTGGGAGCAATGCTTCCAGTAAATAGCTGAATACGATGGTCCTCTGGACTTGAAGGTGGAAATACCATTTGTTCAGCAAAGACACCTATATATCTATCCAGAATTTGTTGTAGATCTAAAGGAGTAGTGGAGACCGCTGATGGTTGCATCTGAATGGAATGAATCTGAGCGGTGACACCATGTGAATTCTTCTTAAGGAGCTTCTCCATGCGATGTGAACTGATGATGCTGAGAGACCATGGTTGTAAGCCTGTCAATGTGTGATTTTGTCCATGGGTTGAAAACTACATCCAAAGTTTAGCAAAATCCCATAAGCATTAGAGAAATTTTGAGGTCAAAAAATGGCCTCAAAACAAAGAAAATGTACTATAAAAAACAACCAATCACATTCTAGTAGATGACATCATCCACCTTGGTGAGGTGGCATTGCATGAGTTAAGAATGCTTATTTGTCAAATTTTCTATGGTGGATGAAAACACATAGTTAACCAAGGTAGTGGTGTAAGTACTTTTAAGTCATAAAGTAAAGTACTCATAATGATAGTCTTTTCATAAAATAATATTATTGTCATTTTCAAGTAAAGTACTCATAATGAATGTCTTTTCACACTTTCTCATAAAATAATATTAGTGTCATTTTCAAGTGAAGTACTCTTAATTCATAAAGAAAGTCCTTTCACATTTTTTTATAAAATAATATATTATCATTTTTATATTTTTAATTTTTAATTATATATTCACTCCATTCTATTTAATAACATAATGTCAAACTAATAAAGAATAATAATAGATTTAATAAATAATAATAATAATGCAATGTCGATTATAATAATATTATTAATATTTTACATGTAAATAAATTCTCAATTAAATTACATTATATTAAATTCATGAAAAAAGTACTAAATATAAAAAGTCAACATAAAATTAAAAAAAAAGCTCTTAAAAATATTTTTTATTATTTAATTTCATTTGCAAGTTCAAGACAAATAAATGCTAAAGGACAATAAATTTTTGGGAATTTATAATGAATCTTAGTCACATCAATGTAGACTTATTTTATTAATTTTATTTCTAGTGAATTTTGAAAAGCAACTCAACCATGGTTATTTATATTGTGCATAGAAAATAGTGTGGGAGGTGACTTGTCATATATACCTACCCCATAAAACCCCCAATTCATAATATTTTAATATATCTCATATTTTTGTAGTACATCTCTTAGGAGGCCCTTTTTTGATCTCAAAATCTCTCTAATGATGGAGCCAAGTGTGCGTAGCCATTGAATGCAGAAAACCACATCCCATCCGCCTAAGGCCTATGCAAACATGTCAGAGTGCGAGTTATAATCTCCCATAGAGATACACACATTGCGACACTTCCCTTTGCAAGGTAAGGTGCCCCCATTGGAAACCATGACTTCAAAGTTGGAGTAAGGATGGACAAAACAATCATCCTATTTGGTGATCCGAGGGTCAATGAAGTTATGAGTGCTACCATAATCAATGAGTATTGTAAGAGGAATCTTCTTGAAGTAACCCTTGACCCGCATTATTTGGGGGGTGGTGACTTCATCTAAAGCATGGAGAGATATCTCTGGGTGGTCGTCCTGAGATGGAGGGTCAATAGGCGGCTTTTGAATGTCGACCTAATCATATATTGTATCTGGAGCTTCTTCACCAATTTCAGAGGCATGCGAAGAATCCACATCCAAGAGATAGAGCTTTTGCTCAACACATCTATGTCCTCGAGTTAATTTCTCATCAAAATTATAACAAATCCATTTTTTTTGCGTTCTCGCATCTTTGTTTCGCACAAATGCTTGATAGGAGTTGGTCGAGGAGCTAGCGGGATGGGAGGTCGTTGGGAACCCATATTTTCGAAGTGAACAAAAGTGGGTTTGGAGCATTGTTGGGATGCGATCTTGTCTTCTTCCAACTTAGCCAACCCCAAGGCTTCCATCATTGTGTTGGGACATAACATTTTGACCTCAGATCAAATTGCATCCTTTAGACCACTGATAAAAGAAATCTTGTAGAAGTCATCAGGAAATCCTTCTATGTGATTGGCTAGTTTCTCAAATTTTGTTTGATACTATCTCACTGTGCCAATTTGGAGAATTTTAGTGAGGTCTCCCGTGAAGTCATCAAAAACACTAAGACCAAATCGTTGCAAAAGGAGCTAGCAAAAATATGGCCATTTTGGCTCTTCATGAGCCTTGATGTACCAACAGTACCATTAAAGAGATTCTTGTTCCAAATGAAAGGACACAAGTGGAACTTTTTGTTCGGATATCCACATCATCTTTTTCAGGATCTTGCATGCAATTAGGGTTTGCATGCAGAATCTAGGGTTTGCATGCACCTGCATGCACTTGCATGCATCCCAGTCACCAGTTTGATGCCTCCAGCACCTTATCCACTTCATTCTAGCACCCGGGAGCCACCTACCACAGAGTTTTAGCCCTCCTAGGCTGAAAGGCGCCCACTTCTCACCTACTGCCAGAGAAGGGCGCACTTGTTCACCTACCACTGCAGTTCCACTTTAGTTACATTCAGTTAGCTCCGATTCTCCCTGATTTGAGGCTAGTTTCACTCCCAACTGACTGTTTCACTTCCGTTGGACCTCCAGATTGACTAGATGACTTGTTCTGACTTCAGTTAGCCTCCCATGCGCCCCCACTGATCCTCCTGATCCTAAATCAGTGCTACACACTTCAGTTACACTTATTACACTCAGTTAGACTCAGATTGACACCTGGATGACTAGTTGTTGTGCATTGATGAGCACCACCGATTGATTGATGAGGACTCCTAGTTAGAGTCAAGCTACTCCATTCTGTAATTCGAATGACCTCCTTAGGCAATTCGAATTGCTCAGTCATTGTGACAGCTTGTATTGTAATTCATTCACCCTTTCTGGGATATTGAGCACTGCTGCATGTTTTGCACAGTTTTGCACCATATTTTCTATGTTCATCTGTTGTGATTGATTTACTTGTTCATTAGATCTGCTGTGACTAATTTTACACTTTTTGACATCAAAAGTATTATGCAGACTGAAATATTGTTCTGCTCGATAGATCCATCCAATCGGATCAATATCATTGAAGCGAAGAAAATCAAGCTTCGGACCATGGAAATTGTTGGAAGAAGAGAACGCAGTATATGCAGAAGACTCTGACTATCGTTTATTGTTCATGGCTGAATACTCAAGATGGAGGCCGAGAAAGTTTTCATCCAGATCCTGGAGTTTGGTTTTGAGGGCTGCAAGTTCTTCCTCCATGGTTTTTGCTCCTGCGCGGGTGACAACCATAACCAGGAGTTTTTTTTTTAATGGGTAGAAAAATAAAAAAAGAAATTGTTTTAGTAAAGGAAAATTTGGATTTGGGAAAAACTCTGATGGGGAATTTGGGCTTGACTAGGTTTTGGACACTTTCGAATGGACAAGGAAGCAGAAAATGAGGATTTCAGAAGCAGGGTGAAAGAATGAGAAAATTTGTCAGAGAGGGACAAAGAAACAAAAATATGAAATGAACATTGTGGAAAAATTTGAAGGCGATTGGGTGAAAAATGAAGAATTCATGGCAAACCCTAAAAATAGACAAATGTGGGATTTCTGGCTTTGGGAAGTGGAATTTGGGATAGGCTCCTCAGGAATGAAATATGAAGAATGGAATTGCAAGGGATTTAGTGAAGTTTCAAGGGAAATGGAGTTAAAACAAAGGAGATATGGAGAAAAAACAAAATATTTTTTTTTAGAATGGATCTGCAATGACGCATAAGTGATCGGAAACAGATGGATCTGCAACGATGAGGAAGTGATTGGAAATAGTTCTGGACAGATGTAATCTACGATTTATCAACTGAAAATAGATATGGACCTCACGTATGCTCAGCTTCCTAACAGTTCAGGGGATTCACTCAACCACCAATGTTGTTTTACGGCTTGCGTATTGGGGCAGTACCCCTTAGTCCATGGCTCAGGTAAAATTGATAACTGCTTTTCCACAAACGACATCTCTTGGTTTACCTCACGGGTGGGAATGAGTCAATCAGGTAGTTGTCGTTGCCCTTTTCACTGACAGGTCCTCTTAATGGGCCAGCTACTTTGGGGTTCCTGTGGTAAGTTCTTCACAATGAGGTTTAGGGATTATGACCAAGTACTTCCCACAGTTAAGCAAATAGGGATTATTCCCATATACGAACTTGCAACAGATGCGAAAAAAAAAAAAATTGGCAGAAATTTCACCCAACGAGTCCAAGAAAGTGCTATGATACCAGATGTGAAGAACCTACAACAATTAATTAATGAAAATGCATGAGATAGCAGAAATAACAAAACTCAGAATAGATTTATTGATCACGGGCCACTTCGAGAGGGAAAACTCCTTTGAGAAATCTCAACACAAATAAATTCTTGGTACCTTCATTGGCCTCAACACAAACTTATATACTTAGTCTAGGTGCCAATACTATGGATCAATACCATGGCACATATAATACTACGAGACGACTTACAAAGCATATGCATCCAATACTATGGGCTAATACAAACTATGGATCAACATATAATATTATGGGATGACGTACAAGCCATATGCATCCAACAAAAATATACTAACAAAGTAAATAGAAGGGTTGACATTGGTTCGTAACATAATCATAACTAGGAGCCACAAAACTTATATAGTCCATCTTTGGGATATATATAGCGCATAGCAATAGACACCCCCCCATGCCTCAGATCTTTTAAGATAAAATGATCTTAACAAAGTTCAACATTTTTTCCAGTCTTTGTCAGTTGAGAAATTGACAACAAATTCACGCTCAAGCTAGGAACATGATAGGCATTGTAAATTCTACCATGTCGACATTCAACATCTCCACTTGTAGTGACTGTGAGGAAATAATCATCAACAACATGAATTTTATGTTCTTGAGCTCCATTTAAGGAAGATAACATAGAAGCATCCTTAGCCATATGATGATTGCAACCATAATTAACTATCCACTCAGTCTGAGTGGTGTGGGCATGTAATGCATGGGAAGTTATTATAGAAAAGATGAAATTATCTATAGGTTGATTGATCGAGTGAAAAGTTGACTGTATTCTTCAAGATGCTTAACAATTTCATCCAAATACTTTGTCTTCTTCTAGTAGGTTTTCTCCACATGTCCCACCTTTCCACAATAGTGACAGGTTTTCTTCTTCCGATTCTTTTCGGTTGATGTCGACTCATTAGTATTTCTAGTAGGTTTGTTGATACATTCCTATCATTTATTAAAGGTGTCTGTTCGATCCTGTTCTTTATCATTTTGCTTGACCTTACCTTTGAGCAAGTGATCCTAGTTTATGTTACCAAGGTTCCTTGCATCAAGCATATTTTGTTTATCCTTGATTAATAAATCACATAAAGTATCAAAGGAAAATTCCTTGCCATCTTTGGAATAAAATATTCCAAGAATAATATTTTTTATTAATAATGCGACGATTAAAGGATGAAATCTATGATGGATTTATAATAATGAAGGAGGACTTCAATGGACATGTCTTTTAATAGCATTGATCAATTATCTAACTAATTGGTTTGTTACAAGCCATCCCGTCTTGAAATTCTTCATCCTTAAAGCATAGAGTAAAAGGAAAAAAATTTAGATCTAAATTCTTGAACCTCTCAGGTAGCCTCATCTCGGGAATATTCTTCAATATGATAAGATATTCATTGGTGCTTCTGGAGCGAAGGGATTTAGGTTTGACTTCTAAGATACCTTTAGGAATTTATACTAACTTCCCTTCTTCACCTAAAATGGGTAATTTTGTTTGTACATGAACTATAGGACCCAACATTTTCTTCAAACAAGAAACATGAAAAACATCATGCAATCTACACTTATTTGGAATGTTAAGGGCATAAGCAACTTGTCCCACTCTCCTCCTGATTTGATAAGGACCATAAAACTTGGGCATAAGTTTATGTCTTTTGTAAATATTGAGCAATATTTTCTCTTAAGGTTGGATTTGAACAAATACCTAGTCTCCTACCGCAAATTTACGATCCGTTCTTCTCTTATCAGCTTGTTGCTTAATTCAAATTCTTGCTTTTTCATGGTGATTTTACAAAATATGCAAGACTTCATCATATGTAGCTATATATTCTTTCACGACAAGCACCTTGAAACTGTTGACAACATATTCCTTTATCGATGGGGGTGGATAACCATATAAGGCTTCAAAAGGGGTCATTTTTGTTGAACTAGGGTATGTAGTATTGTACCACCATTTGGAAAGATGTAACCAATTGAGACATTGCGACTCGTGATCATTTAAAAAATTCCTTCAGGTACCCTTCAAGGCATTTATTAACCACTTTGGTTTTTTCATTTGTTTGGAGATGGTATGAAGTACTCATGGTTAAGGAGGTACCAACCTGGTGGAACAATTCCTTCCAAAAGTTGCTCGTAAAATTGGGATCCCTATTGGTGACTATAACTTTGGGAAGCCCATGGAGCTTAAAGATATTTTTTGCATAACTATCAATGACTTGACTAGATTTGGATTATGATGCTATTCCATTGAAATGCACATATTTGGTTAATCGATCTACGATTACAAATATACCATCTTTTCCTTCTAAGGTAGGAAGGCTATTGGTAAAGTCCATAGATATTTCAGACTTTTTCTGATTTGGGATGTGCAGAGGTTGAAGAAGACCCAAAACAACAATTGTTTCATTTTTTATCACTGGCAAGTATCGCATTCTACGACATATTTCTTAATATCAGTCTTTATACCTTTCCAAAAGAAGTCTAGTCAAATATGATAGTATGTTTTGAAAAACCCCAGATGACCTACAATCAGAGAACCATGATTCTCTTTCAAGATTTTGAGTTTGAATTTAAAAGGGTTGGAAAAAAAATTCTTCCTTTGAACCACAATATGTCATTCTCCCACGTAAAATTTGGATTGGTTGCATTGTTTCTTTCAACTTCCTCTATTAACTTCCTTATCTGTGGGATTTTGACATACTCAATTTACACGTCTAATATCCACTCGAGAATAACTATGTATATAGTGCATAGTGTAGCATTACTTTTATGTTTCCTTGATAATCCATCAGCAACCAAATTTTCCTTCCCTTTCTTATAAAGAATGTCGAAGTAAAAAACCTAGATTTTTCTCATGCATTTTTGTTGCTCTGATAAAAGGTTCTTTTGGGTTAGGAAATACTTCAAACTATTATGGTCTATTTTCACAAGAAATTTGGTTCCCAACAAGTATTGTTTCCATTTAACCAAAAACTACTCTCTTTTTGTCCAAAGCTACATTTAGATTTGTTAGCATAGAACTTATCCTCTTCTAGGAGCTTTAATACTGTCTCTACATGCTGGAGGTGTGAATTCTATTTTTTTCTACAAACAATGATATCATCGAGGAAGACAAGTAGAGACTTTCGTAGGTACAAACGAAATTTAATCATTCATTACTGCTTGCAAGGTATAGATGAAATTTTCATAGGACTCTGTAGGAAAATACGATGTGTGAAAATGTAATTCTTATTATGTAACTAAGCTCTTTGAGTTAAAACAAATAATATTGAATTCAACACTATCACCAAAGCCTAAAATGAAGATTATGCATTAGCAAAATCATATAAAAAATTACATATGGAGCACTAGAACTGTAATTGAAGATGCATATAAGTATTAATATTTGGTTTCAAAATGAAACCATGAACTCCATCAAACCATCTCATCAATGTCCATATTGAACAAAACCCTCTCTTTGGATTTGAAATAAAACCATAAATCTAAAACCTTTGTGCCCTACATTTTGCATTATTATTGGTGTCTATTTAAAATTCTTTCGAATATTATTTTTTGCATAGTTTGTTGCAAGGAAGAATTATGCAACCAATTACATAAATATTCATATTGAGTTTACGATAGATATGTATTATGTTGCTTCATTCCTTCTTAGGCCTTTGTTGGTTGGCTTGTAAGGTTTTGAATAAAAAAATGATTTTTTTTGGAAAAATGTGTTGATCTAAACTCCTTTTTCTAACAAATCCTTAGTTCTACTACCTTGAGATTATGTATGTTATTTGAAGTGGACATTTGTTTATTTACTTAAAATATAAAAATCCCATGTACTAAATCCCATCCCATCATGATAGAACATAACACCTATATATTTTAAAACCATTTGACATTAACTTAGAAATCACTTAAGAGTGCACTACACTCTCCCCTGAGATGAGTGACAAATCAAATATTGAAGACACGGGACATTGGTTGTGGCAATTTAGATATCATGTCGTAGCATAAGATTGATTGTGAAAGTTGCCGAAAAAAAATTGAAAGGATAAAAACAAATAACTACCGTAAAGACTATTACTTATAGGGTAACTTAAAGTTAAAAACAAAAAAAGCTGACAAGAAGCGAGTAGTGTGGGAGGCGGTCAAAGGACCGTTGGAGTGGAGAGATAAAAGGAGAAGTGGTAAAAACAGAACAAGTTGAAAATGAGCGAGGAATGTGGGAGGCGGTCAAAGGACTGTTGGGAGTGGAGAGATAAAGAGAGAAGGGTAAAAAATCTGAAAAGAAGAGAGGAGAAAGGACCATTAAGAGTGCAGAGATAAAGTGAAACCATGACCCTACAATGTCAAAACCTATACAATGTCAAAACCTAAACCTAAAGTTCAAAAACCACTCATACAAATAAAGGTGTAACCTAAATTTTAGACAATTTGTACTAAAAGAATTTAGGGATTTTTTCAGCCAAAATCTAGTTAAAATTGTTAAAGTAATAGTTTTAGGTTGCTAGAATATCCTAAATAAGATACCTCAGAGGTAATCGAGGTAGCTGAATCCATTTATGCAATCAAAATTGCAATTCGAGAAACCTAAATAGTAGTTTCATCAATTTCCCCATCGCCAAATTTAGGCAATAAAAAAAACCACTTATACGATTAAGTTTTCTCTTTACCAACAATGCTGGTTTCTTCCCTTCGATAGGATGATGTCTCGTTGTCCCTGCTCCTTTTCTTTTGTTTCTATGAAATATTACAGGCTATGATTTTAGAATCTGATCCACGAAAATTTGGATTGGGCAGACCGATCGGAGTGTCTAGCAAGGTGTGATTGAAGGCAAGGGTGTTAAATTACATGTAAGGGTCGGCAAAGGTTATAGAGATTTTAGTGTAGTGAATTCGTGGACGCAGTCCTTGCAAACCGATGGTTTGCGGGAAATGTAGTGATGGGGGTAGTTGATCTGGGCAAGGGCATGATACTGGAGCAGTATATGGGACAATTAAATCGTTCTTAATAAGAAATAAAGTATTGAAATTGAAGTTTGCATTATTCAAATAGCCGTTTCGAATATTTGGGTAGTTTTAAAATCCAAACATAGATTATATTTATTCCTAAAATTATGTGTCTCGTTTACTCTCCTATCAGAATATTCGGACACATTAATATTATTAATGTGGTTGTTGTTAGTTCTAAAAATGTCCTATTGGGATATTCAGACAAATTAATATTATTAATGTGATTGTTGCTAGTTGTAAAAATTGCAATTTTCATCCTACAATGAAGCGTTTTGGTTGCAAGGATTCAAAGAAAAATACGAATCAATCTTTAACCAAAAGCACACATATTTACATCTAGTGAGGCTACATTGAACTTAAAGATAAACTAACAATATGCATCTTTTATTTATATACATATCATCCTATTCTACCTAAAAGGAAAAGAAACATATTTATCTAAGTGTTAGAACCTTTCCAATGTAACCAAGTGCGAAGCAGGATAAGAAACATACCCATATCCACATACGAAAAATTTACCTCATTGATTACCTAGATATGAAGAATCAATCGACCTAATTGTTTTTGCATTACAAGGTGATAGAGGAAGGAATGGTATTGTATCCTGATTACCTCTTGGAACCATATTTCAATGTAATCCTGATGTTCGCCTTCCCTCATCATGCCATGCAGGTCCTCTTCTTTTGAATGTTCAACTACTTGAGTACATGAAGGATCTATTGATATATATGTGGAGAACTCTTCAATTTTCGGCCACTCTCCATCGAATGTAGTCTCAAAGTTTATGGATTCCTCGACAAATTGGAAAGGAGATAATTTTTGTAGCTCAAGGGACTGTGGTTCTTCTATTATTCTCGGAGAGGTAGATAAATTATTGACTACTGTCAAGATGTGTTCTTATTGGGAAGAGGAAATTGAGATCTAAGCTACTACTAGGATTTGAGAGAGTTTTCTCAAACTGATGGTCACCTCTGAATCCATTTTTTCGGTTAATAGGTCCTACTTCATACATGGAGTGTCCAGGGTTCTTACATCACCCACATAGATAGCTATATATTTTAATGATCTGAATAAAAAAATACCTACAAAAATACACTCCTAAATCAAATTTGCGTAAACAAAAAGAAAACTAAATCTAAAGAACTAGTTACAAAATTGAAAAACACACCACACCTATATAAAATAAAACACACTTGCAAAAAAGAGATCAACTCACACTTGCATAAAAGTAAAGACTCAGGTAGAAAAGCAAATCACACTTACTGAAAAGATAAGCACTTGTAGAAAATAAACACTCTTGCAGAAAATAAATCAAACTTGCAGAAATTAAACACACTTTTGCGAAAAATAAATCAAATGTTCAGAAAAGTAAACACACTTGCAACTAGGAAACTCACTTGCATGAAAAGGAACAACAAGTATTTGGGGTAACCCACTAAAGTGGATGCATCAGGCTATTACACTAGAGGAAATCCGTAGTGAGGTTGTCTTTTTGTCTTATTGTTTCCCCTGCCCCCTTGCTGTGTAATGTTAAGGAAACATATCTACCTACCCTTCAACCCTTTTAGCACCTCCTCAAAAATGGTGCCAAAAATGTCGAGAAAAATATAAGTTATAGATTCGAAAATTAAATTGTCAATTCGAGACTCGTAAGCTTCAAGCTGTCGGCACTTTATATGCAGGGTTGAAGGATAATCTATCCTAACCTGATGTAGGAAAACACACTTCAACATGAAAATAGACTAGCACCTCAAGAAGAATCCTGACATGGAAGACCTTATCTCACGAGTTAGGTCTTTAATCCTCTTATTGGTACTTGGATCTATACGAAAATGAAAGTACAAGAAATTGAAAATGCGGAAATTCAAAGTGCACGGGGTATAAATTAAGTAAGGAAAATAAATTTACAACTAATTTCCAAGATAAATAAGACTCAAATATTTAACACTCAACAACTTTAATCTACAAAGTTTAAAAGATGGTTTCAAACCTAGTTAATAAATATATTCAAAACACACTTCTATGAACACTATAAAAAAATTGCAATCAAATCTAAAATCTTCAAAAAGTAAACTATTTATAATACTAATATAATGCTTACTAAAGGAAAGCTCTATTTTCTAATCCTAATTCGAAACTAGTTTATATACAAGGCTATTATTTTCTATTGTCTAATCTAAAGATAACAAATCGTATGAGTTAAAGATCCGTAGTATGCTTGCAAGTTTTCAAAACATCATTGAGTTGTATAATCAACTTTTAAATCTTGAATTAAGATGTTCTTTATGGACTCAATGTCTTACAGTGCATGTAGGTTTACTACTCAAAACAAGGATTAGTGGTAAGTATGGCTAAGGTTCATACAAGCTAAGTCTTATAGTTATATTTATTCTAAAATATGTTAGCTAATGGATGCAGTATTCAAATATATTCTCGTGCGGTTAATAAATAATGTAGTTTAAGTTTGTTTTGGGAAACAAAATATGCAAAGGACATAATACAAAATTCAGTAAACTAAATTGTAATGTACTTTCTAGGATGAATTCCAAACTAAACTATGAACATACAAATATACACAAATGAAGGCAAGTTGAAAAACAAAACTTCTAATCCAACCAAATCTAGAAGCTAACCAAGTAATCTATGAGGAAAATCAATTTACAAGACAAGCATAACATGATCTACTAGTGCTATGAATTCAAACCTCAACTCTAGTTAATTCCTAATCATCAAACTTCAAGCAAAAATAAGCAATCTGCAGATAAAGTATCTATCTACCAAATAAACCCTATGCGTTGGATTCACACTCCAAAGGAAATTTACAAATAGCGTGTTGGTCTAAATGGACATAGCATGGTTAAATTGGAACTTTGTTATGCAACTGAAAACTATTGGAATGGAAACTACAGTCATTTCAATATTCAAATTCACACTTGCAATCTATCTACCGAAAGTTGTCAATGCTATGGCAGAATGAGTTAAAAGAAAAAAATATCATTCAATGCAATCAAATCCTACAGGGACTGGAAAGTTTCCTATGGTTAAACTACTATGCAAAACATCTATTCAAAACAGATTATTGACAAATTAAACATCTGGTTTCTGAACAGAAAACATATATCTAAACTTATCAAAGGCATTTAGCTACAATGAAAAGAGCACGTTTGGACTGAATCCACACTATGCAACCAAGATAAAAATCAATGGAAAGAAACCTAGGGTCAACCCAAACTACTGACGTAAGATGCCAAAGTGAAATTGATTTGTGCAAAGCGATGATGGTTTAAAGAGGAAAATCTCTATGGGTAATGGAAGCTACAGGAATCAATGATTTTGCTTGCAATATGAACAAAATACAAGTCATATAAGCAGAGCATCAATATAGTTTCTACAATTGATTTATCTAAATCGTAGTCACACAGAATTCACTAACTTGTAAATTATGCAAATGAAAATCTACAAATTAAAAAAACGTTTTCTCTATTTGATACAAAACAATCACACGCTGAAATCAATTCTACAACTAATCTATGTGATTTAATAAGCAAATTATGTACCTGTGTAAATATTAGAATGAAATTGCAGAAGAGAAATAGGAATACAATCCACAGGATGGCTAGTCCCAGGGATTCACAACACAGTCACATGAAGACTATACACATAATTTATTCTCTGGAAAATTCAATTCTTCTTTGGATAGAAACTGAGTTACATACTAATCAACTTGATATAAATACTTTAATTTCTAACCTCCCTATCAATTATCAGTCTTCGAGCTTTTATAATGTTTACACAAGGTAGAGGAGAAACATCGAATCCAAGATTCGATCTCCCATAGCTTCACGTGTTCATACAAAAATAGGAATAGTTAATAAAATCCCCTATTCAATTGCTTAATATCTCAATGAATTATCCTTCCAAGCCGGTCCTCGTGACATCTAGTTATGAGGATAGCTTGTAGTAAGATTTTTATGCTGAAATTTTGAATCTGGAAAGAGATGTGGCCACGCTTCCCCTTTTCTCAACCTAATGCTTGAAGATTATTTGCAATGATTTTGGGATGCTTTGTGATGACCCAGGGAAATTTTAATGGACACCACACCATTTCAAATCACCAATGAACAAAACCCATGTGGCATATTTAGTAATGGAGACCCTTACATATGCTAACCATCGATTCCCCTTTCAAAGTAGTGTCACATTGAGTGTCAGAATAGGTGCCGGAAATGTAGAATTTAAATTTGAAGGGAAAATCACTAGGCAAAGATAAATTGATAGTGATGACTTGAGAAACATTATAAATTAAATAAAAATAAGAGAAAATTAACAATATTAAACATAAATTACACCTCTAAATAAGAATTGCCTTCAAAATCTCAAATACACCCCCAAAAAGAAAATAATCTTAATATAAACTTTCATAAAACAATTGAGTATGACAAAAATTAAGCCCAAAATGAGTTTAAAATTTATCAAAACTAGGGGTCATCAATAGGAAACAATAATCCGTAAAGGATAATAGAAATTTAATAATGAATAATTGAATTGATGATTTACAAAGGTAAATGTGCCCATATATATATATATACTAAGACACAAGGTGACTCTTCATAAGGAGTCGTGTATTATTTATACTTATTGTTATTATATGAATTTATTATTTATATTATATGAATTTATTATTTTTATTATATATAATTAATGCTTATTTATGTTTATAACATTGTCTTCCTCTTCATAAATGCTTTGTCCTCAAAGCATATTGATAAAGACAATGTTACGCCTTTTCGTTTTGTAAGTGTCATCGCATCCTTCTATGATCCATCGTAATTGATGATACGTGACAATATGAACCTGTAAGTATTGAAGAAAAACTTTGAAATGTAGACGGATTGATCCATCCTAAGTTGATTTTCTGTAGAACGTTGTGTTTCCACAATGAAGTGTCTCCATAATACTTAATTGCACTGGTATTTGTAACTTTTGATAATTGTTCTTGACTTTTAGGATATCTATTTTTTTGATTTGGATGTCGATAAGGAATTTTTATAACATCATTTTCCTTTATTATCTTTGTAGCGTTTTCTTGTTTAAACCGTAGTGTATGATTTTCTTTAGTTGTGTCAATGTTTTGAACAGTGATCTGAATTGGATCTTTAAGTGTTCATTTTTTCAAAATTTGTACTTTTGAAGATTTTGATGTCTAGTTCTGAATTTTTTCTTTTTTTTTTTCTAATAGCTTGTTATCATTTTGAATCTTTTTAAACTTTTCTTCCTACGACTTATCATCCTCTTTGAACTTCTTAAGTTGTTCCTAAATATCTTGACTTTCTTCTTCTTTGTCCCTAGTTTCTCTTCAATATCTTCCTTGTCCCATTCCAATTTTCGCATATTTTTTAACTTTATGATTTTCATAAGTAGAATTTTGTTATGGTTCTTTAGTCAAAATATTTCTTCAGTATTGCTTAATAACGTTTTGTTGATCTTAGTGATCTATGACTTGTGATATTTTTTGTTGTCACTATTTTGCTGTTGGAGTTCTTTTATTTGTTGTTGACAATGACAGTTCTCTATTTCTTGATCTTCTAATTTCTTTCAAATTTGCACAATTTCCTCATCCTTTTCGTTCATGAGGGAATTCAAGTGCATAAATTCTTCTTCTATATATTCAATTGTATTTGATGAAGGAACTCTCCATGATGAGCCATGTATTGTTATTTTCTTCTTCTCACGAAAGAGGGTCATGACTTTCGTTTATGTATTGAAGGTGAGTGTATCCAATGTTTCCATCCAGTTAGAACCTAACATTATCTTAGTAGTATCATCGTTTATATCGGCAATGGTGACTTCTGATGTAAGATTATAGCTACTAATTTGTAAGTCTAGTTTCTTTATTTTCTCTTCGTTCCTCTCATTCTTCTCTATATCTGCTTCTAGAACGTGTAGTTGATTAGCAAGATCAAAATTAATAAAGCTTTCTCTATTATTTGTACTTATGGCGATGTTAATAAAGCTTTCATAAAATGTTCCAACAACTTGTATCATCATCATAGGCATTTTCGATGGAAAATTGACAAATATTTATTTCTCATGAGAAGAATTTGTCTCTTCCATGGTTTATGACTTTGAATATTTTCTACGTCGAGAATTAGAATACCCATTGTAATCCTTTGTAAAGTCTTATTTTCTTCGACAATGGGTAGACACAAAAGGTGTAATAATTCCCAATATGGCTCTTTTTGAAAAAGAAAAAAAAAATCCCTTTTTCTATTTCTTCTCCTTTTTTGTGTATGCCCCTTCTATTTTAAAAAAAAAACTATATTATTATTAATAATAATAATGTTATTGTTTTTTGGGATAATAATAATAATTAAAATAATAATAGTAATAATTACTATTATTAAAAGTTTAATAATATTAATATTAATAAATATATAAATTATTACTATTAAATTACTATATATGTTTCTATATTGCTTTTATATGCTTCTATGTTTTTTTTACCTTTCACACACATAGATTTTTCCAACAAGAGTTTAAAAATGAAATCAATTTTTTTTTCTATTTTTTTTTCCTTCTCTTTTTCTCTTTTTATTATTATTTTTTTCTTTTCCTTTTTTTCCCATTAGTAATTCTTTCTTTCTTCTTCCTTTATAAAAAAACACATGTGTTTTTAAAAAAAACAAGTGTTTGTTTCGAGATAGGGATTTGATAAATGGCCACAAGATGAATATGGTCAAAGACCTAGGATAAGAGAAACTCTAAGTTGATGGCTATTAGCCGAATCAGGAAACTACAACTTTGCTCTAATACCAATGGTATGAAGCAAGATGGTTCATATATGAAGCTTCCCATCTAAATACGACAACCCACAATAGTCATAAAGGATAATAGAAATTGAATAATGAATAATTGAATTGATTATTTACAAAGGTAAATGTTCCCATATATATATTTACTAAGACACAAGGTGACTCTTCATAAGGATTCGTCTCTTATTTCTACTTATTGTTATTATACGCATTTATTATTTATATTATATATAATTAATGCTCATTTATGTTTATAACAATTCTTCTCATGTTCCTTCAACTTTATGGATTCATAACTGATCACATGTTCATCCTGCATCGGTACTCCACCAACTCCTTTCTTACACACATCCATGCACACAACAAAGTTTCCTTTAGGATCTGCAATCTTTAGAACAGGTGCATTGCTAAGCATTTTCTTAAGTCTTTGAAAACTATCTTCACACTTAGGATTCCATTTGAACTTCATACCCATCCTCTCCAAATATGTGATAGGATGAGCAAACTTTGAGAATCCTTTGATGAACCTTTGGCAGTATCCAGGTAATCCCATAAAATATCTTTTGATACATTTTTTGTTTTTGGATTCCATAATAGCTTATATCTTCTCAGGGCCTACTAAAACACCTTCTTCATATATGATATGTCCTAAGTAGTGGATTTTACCTTCATAAAAATAAAACATACTTAGTTTGGCATACAAGTGTTGTTCTCTAATCACTTGCATTACTAATTTTACATGTTCTTTGGGATCTTATTTTGTCTTGGAATAGACAAGGATGTAATCCTAAAATACAATTACAAACATATCTAACTACTTTCTAAAGAATCCATTCATCAAACACATGAATACTGTTGGCGCATGTGTCAATCCAAAAGGTACCACTGCAAACTCATAATGTCCATACCTTGTTCTGAATGTTGTCTTACTCGTATCCTCATTCTTAATTCTAATTTGGTGATATCATGATCTCAAGTCTATCTTTGAAAATACTTTGGCTCCTTTGAATTGATCAAACAAGTAATCAATCCTTGGCAAGGGGTACTTGTTTTTAGTCGTTGCTTTGTTCAACTGTCTGTAATTTAAGCATATCTTTAGAGTCCCATCCTTCTTCTTCACAAATAACATAGGAGCTCCCCAAGGTGAAACACTGGGTCTTATGTAACCTTTTTTTAGTAGCTCTTCTAATTGCATATGTAATTACTTCAACTCCGGGGTGCTCATTCTATAAGGTTCTTTAGATAAAGTTATTGTGCCTAGAACCAAGTCGATGGAGAAATCAATGTCCCTCTTAGGAGGCATTCCTAGCATTCTTGAAATATATCTACAAACTCTTATAGTACTAGATATTCTTGAAGCTCTAGCTCTTTTCCTTCTTTTGCCTCCTCCACATGAATTGCATATAACTGGCATCCCTTCTTGAAACACTTCTTCAGATATAGAGTTGTGACTAGTATTAGGGATATGGGTCTAGGTATACCTTTGACTATCACTCGGTTTCCTTTTTCATCCAAACAAGTATAAGTTTATTATGACATTCAAGTATGGCATGGTGTGCATCCAACCAATCTATGTCAATCAATGCATCATATTCCCCCAAGGGTACGATGTTTAAGTCTACAAAATTTTTCAATCCATTCATTTCTAAAGGACACACTTTTACAATTTCTGTGATTTTCCTCTTGGATCCGGTAGCTAATTGTACTAGAATTGTTGTCTGAAGTTTACTTCTCTTAAAATAACATTGCTCAACTATTCTGAAGTTTACTTCTCTTCAAATAACATTTCTCAACTATATTAGCTGCAATGTAACTATTGCTAGCTCTAGAAGCAATCAAAATATTTATGGTTTTATTAGAAATATTACCTACTACCTCAATCATTCGGGACTGGTGGTCCGCTTTCTTCCCATCCAGGGCTACAAAGATCCTCTGAACACTTTCACCAACATCCCCAATTGTTGAAGCTTCTCAAATGTTGTGAATGTTATTTATCTTATGTGAGCACTGAATAGAAAAGTGGTTTTGCTTGCATATCCAACATTCAATAGCCTGGGGTCTTTTTTCCAAATTCTCTTCCCTTGGTTGTCCTCGCTAATAAGAAATCATCGTTTCTGAATGTTGAAGGCTATAATCCTTTCTTCCTCTTCTCTTGATTTTTCTTCTTCGTGTCCTTACAATTATTTTGATATGGGGCCTTGCTCTTATTTTTTTCATATAGGTGTTTTCCCTTCCAGATGGATTCCTTAAAATTATTTGGTCTATCATACTGGATTTTATCTTTATAATATTATGGTAGACCACTTAGGAACCTTTGAATCATCACCTTCTCACCTTTGATGAAGTCTACATACTTCAGAAGTTCTAGAAGCCTTTTCTCATAAACCTCCATAGTCATGCTTCCCAAATTGAGTTCAAAGAATTCCTGCATATTCTTGTCATAGTAATGCTCAAAGAGGTATTCTTTCTAGAATTACTTCTTAAACGTCCTCCAAGAGATTCTATCCTTGTTGATGTCTTTCAACTTAACTAGTTGATCCCACCAAATAGATGTTTTACCTTGCAAATGGTGTATGGATACTCTTGATTCCATATTAGGTGTATACGGATGCAACTGGAAGAAATTCCTAAGTCCTAACAACCAGGATTCAACATCTTCTCCTTAATTCACTTCTCCATCAAAGGTTGTTGGTTTGATTATTCTGATTTCTCCTATTAGTTCATCTCCAACAGACCTCCTCTTCTTATGTCTCAATCGGGATCTTCTGGGGCTGCTCTCTATACTATTTGATTAATACCCTTCTTCTTATCTATGTGATGAGATCTCCTTGAAGATGATCTAAACCTCACATAATCTATTCTATGTCTCTTACCCGCTGATCTTTGGATGGTATTCAATGACTTTAGATCATTTATGATTTGTTCCTGAATGTAGATTATCCTTTCATTATCCTCCCTACACTTCCTTGTTGAATCCTCCAAACTCAATGGTTCATTGTTCCTATTATGTCTACTTGACCTTCTTCCTTCAACAAACTCCACTTCAAGGCCAGAAGTTCTCTATCCTTATTCAAAATCCATCTCCAATCGTTGACTTCCTACTGTTGAACTTGTACTTGCTGAGTCTCTAGTCTTCCCTAGTTTGATTCAATTTAGTGGCCACACTTCTTGCCTGATTATTCACTGGAAACTGCAATGTGTTCATTATTAATTATTGTTAGTAGACTACATACTGGTACAAGTTTATTATTATTCAAACTACTTTTCCTTCTTATTTATCAAGTAATAAGCGAAATAATATTGATTACAATCCACCTAACTAGACAAGGGGAGCTAGAAATCCTTCCAGAATTTCTCCTTACCAGCTGGACACCAAGTCCATAGCCTTCCCAGGCTAACAATTTTTTTAACTAGTTCACATTTTATACTACAATAAGGTGCATGTATCTAATTTTATTCAATGCAAATTCCTATTTACAGAATGATGGGTAGCTCTACAGAAGGACGAACAACCGTAGTGTTGAAACCTTCGCTCCAATACCACTTTATAGTGTCCTCGACCCAACTAAGGACAAAGGGAGTGGAAATAATAGGGAAAAGGGGCTAATATCAATATAGCACAACGGATTAAGGTGCTCTAAGGTTAGGCCAAAAATCCATACAACCAATAAATAAAAGAAGCTTCTAGCCTCTTTAAAAATAAAATGCAGAAAACCCAAGCACAATATTTTCCCAATGTGCATACTATTGAAT
Source organism: Larix kaempferi (assembly GCA_027924585.1). Lineage (NCBI taxonomy): Eukaryota > Viridiplantae > Streptophyta > Pinopsida > Pinales > Pinaceae > Larix > Larix kaempferi. The sequence goes on from BSBM01000887.1 coordinate 25,379,953, forward strand.
GCAAACTTGCTGTAGAAATATACATTAAAGCTCCTTGAGTAAGATGTGTTATTTGGAATCTCCAGTAACCATATGTTAAAACATATAATTAGCCATGTACTCAATAATAGTTATTGGATTGTATTATTATTGAAAACGTGATTGTAATACTCAATTGTTGTGATTATCATCCTGCTCGTGTTTCAACATGAGAATATTAGTACTTATGTGCACGTGTGTTGATTGGTGTGATTAACTAGTAAGTAAATAAAGCATCAAGCCACACAACCATACTAGAGTAGAGACACGGGATTCCATATACATCCTTTGAAAAATCAAATGTCGTGGTTGTTCCCTATAACTAACTTTCACTAGTATGATTTAGATTGGATGGCTTCCTTCCCTCCAGCGGCAACCATCAATCACCAATACAAATCAGATCTACAATATTCTAAATATATCTACAACAATATAACATATCTACAATAATAAAATCATATCTGCAACAATAGAACATATCTTCATACAAAGGAATTCTCAATCAAAGGATAGGGTGCACTCTGTTTAGCACCGTAAACATTGTTGGGCCAAAATGGTCATAACTTAGTCATACATAAAACTTTTCTAGTGAAACAAAAGGTGTCGCTTACTAGAGATGTCACTCTTCATGCAATGGGATAGGTCCCAGAACCCATAAATGATCATAAGTAGGATAACTAGAATATATGGTTGTTCCCCTCTCAACACTGTGAGAGCCACAATTGTATATCACGAAGGAGAAGAGAAAGAATAGATAGTAGAGGAGGTTCCTATAAATTTGGAGTTTCAATGCATGAAATCCATCCATCATGCATACAATTCCTAAAACATAAACCATAAACATAACCATGAAACAATTCATCCTCCAAGGCACATAAGCATGATAAAATAACATAAATAATCATATGAACAAATACTTATCTTCAAATGGAAATTGGCTTCAGCGGGACAACTTTCTTCCCATCCATAGATAGAGTCAAGTCTAACTCACTTGAAAAGGTCACCCTCGAGCTAAGACCATGGATTCACAAGTAGAAGCACACTCAATCTAACAACTCTTGGAACATCCCCCTCCAAGAACCATAATGCTTTCCACTACTACTTTCTTGTCTATCTCCACTGCCTATGGGTTGTGGCTCCCTTCACCTAATTCATCCCTCAATATATCACCATCCCATTTCCTGGCTTCCTATGAGAGAACCTAGAATAGTTGTGTGATATAACAAAATCAAAGGGTAACAATTCACCATACTAAATCTCTAGAATGGACAAACAAACTTCTCCTCTGAAAGTGTCCTGCAATAAACACTCAGTCTCAAAACAACCTCAACATAGTCTCAATACTATCAAAACTCATAACATAGTGAGATAGCATAAGGAAAGTGATCCAAAGCTTAGTATTAGCTTCAACAAGGAGAGAGCACATGAATTGTATAGCATAAGGAGGCCAATCCTAACCCAAAGGAATCAAATCGAATTAGAGAGAGGTAAGGTTAGACTTCATCATGGAGACTTAAATGAAATTGGTGGAGTGGTGGCTTAGTTTGGGAGATTCCCTTTCCTAGACTAGCACCATGAGGAGTTACCAAAAACTAAGGAGTGGAGCCATGAAGAGCACAAGGAAGTGCACTAATGCATAAGGGGGTTACAAAACATGAAGGGGGGTGCATTAGGTGAGAGAGAGGATCCAATAGGTCATAAATATCCCATAAGCACAATAATAGGGATGAATGGAGGATTGGGGCACACTTGTGGAGGTGGAAGCTAAATTCTAGATTACAACTCCTACAATATAAGGAGAGAGCACCTTAGTGTAAGTGGGGTCCATAAAAGGGAATATTTCACTCAAGGAGGGTGCACTAGGAAAGAGGGGTCCACTAAGGTATGGATAAGGTGCAATAGTAACTCCATACTCCATAAAATAAAAAATAGTGTATGTCGTACAATGTTTGGGTGACCAACATTATTAATGTGACCAAGGTGCAAATATGAACTAGGATGGCAACAAAAATTTCTAAGGTTCTAAGGATGTCCTCATTCCCCCTCACTCTATGGAATCCATGGTCTCACATACTCTTTAAGTTTCCTTTGTTGATCTAGATGTTTATTTAATAGCAACAACTATCAATGATAACAATAATGCCAAATTCCATAGTCACATTCACAAATAAAAATATCGCATTTCCATGGTCACATTAACAAATAAATGATCATAAGTCTAGGGATTAACTATCCGGGTACTACAAAGAGAGAGAGAGAGGTGGGTGGGTTGGTGACTGGTAGGGGGATGTGGATTAGGAGAGACAAATAGAGAGATGGGTTTAGGGGTAGGGGGAGTAGGAGAGAGAGAGAGGGAAGGAGATGGGGTGGTTATGGGTAGGGATAGTAGGAAGGAGGTTAGAGAGAGGAGGGGGGGTTAGGGGTATTTAGAGTGTGAGATAGAGAGAGAGGGGGGGTGTTAGGGAGTTGGATGAGAGAGAGAGAGATGGGGGTTAGGTGGAGGTGGAGGAGTAGGGGAGATATAATGATAGAGTGGGTTAGTAAGGGTTAGCACAAAGAGAGAGATAGAGAGAGAGAGAGAGAGGAGGAGGAGGAGGAGGAGGAGGAGGGGGGGGGGGGGCTTAGAGATAATGTGAGGAGTAGGGAGAGGGGGTTTAGAGGTAAGGGAGGAGTGTGGGAAATGGGGTTGGAAAGGGTTAGGAAGAGGATATATATATATATATATATATATATATATATATATATATATATGTATGTAGAGAGAGAGAGAGAGAGAGAGAGAGAGAGAGAGAGAGAGAGGTGCAATAGTAACTCCATAGTCCATAAAATCCAAAATAGTGTCCGTCGTACAATGTTTTGGTGACCAACATTATTAATGTCACCAAGGTGAAAATATGAACTAGGATGAACAAACTCAATCCAACAACAAGTTCTAAGGTGCTAGGGATGTCCCCATTCCCCCTCACCCTGTGGAATCCATGGTCTCCCATACTCTTTTAGTTGTCTTTGTTGAGCCAATTGTTTATTTAATAACAACAACCATCAATGATAACAACAATAACAATAATTCCAAAGTCCTTAGTCACATTAACAAGTAAAAATATCATAAGTCCATAGTCACATTAACAAATAAATGATCATAACTCCATGGCTTAACAATCCGGGTATTACAAAGAGAGAGAGACAGGGGGGAGTTAGTGAGTGGTAGGGGGGGGTGGGTTAGGAAGGACAAATAGAGAGAGGGGTTTAGGGGTGTGTTGGCCAAATTTTTTGTCCTGAGGCCAACAAAGAGAAATTTTCCACACAAAGCGCTTAAAACAACCCTTGGTTTGTTTGGGATGACTAAATCTCGCGGGAACAAAGGCCCCGCTGTCTTTGTGTATTTGCTCTCAAGAAGAGAGTCTCACAATCTAGTGATACAAATTCTTAAAATGCAATGGAGATCTCAAAGATGTAATCTAACCAATAAGAGATGCATGATTAATCTAAGATGAAAATTTCAATAGCTGGAAAACACACAGTTTTAACTGCTACTAAAAAAAAAAAATTGTTGCTCCTAACTTGTGGCTTTCAAGTATAAAATAAAAACAAAATTCTGAAATTAAAACTAATCCTATTTAATTAATCTATCTATCCTGACCGAGAGCATGATTCAACAGATAAGCATGATTCAAAAGTTTTGATGTGTAAAAGAGTAATTTCAGTTTACTAGTTTATTTAAAACAAAGTTTAAACAAATAATTAAACATTTGGTGCACAATATCATAAGATTAAACAATAACCTTGTACATATTGTTTGCACATCAAATTTACAGTCATCTAGCATAATCAATTAAATAAAGAATATTGATTTATAAAAGAGCATAAAATCTCTTATAAAACTTCTATTCAACTATAAAAAAATAAAATACAATAAAAGCAAATCTTATAGATCCCAATCGACTACGAATATGATTGCACAATCACTAATCTCTGGTCTCAATTATGCCTGAGTAGAAATAATACAAAGCTTTCATCAATATCCAGAGACAATAGCAAAGAATATTACTTGATTCTAAAAATTACAAATGAATGAATATGCAACAGCTCTCAGGTAAAACCCTTCAGAACTGCAGAGCTCTCTCCTTCCCCTGGCAGCGTCTCCCTTCTGTCTGCAAACATACGTTACATACAGAAACAGAATACAGAAAAAGAGAAATCATTTCTGTTCTGTGGAGATCCCCCTTACTGGTAATGACTCACTGCTGCTTATAAAGATCTGGAGAGAAGAGGACGTCTTCTTGGCATTAATAATTTTGTGGCATCGTCACTCCACCAACTTTCCGGATGACTTGTCGTTCTTTCTTGTGTACAAACTGATGGGAATTCAACCTTGGAACGAAAATATAAGTGAAATCAATTTAATGATATATTCGTGGGTGGCCCTTTACAATTTGGAATACGTGGCGTGTGATAAAAGGCTTTCACCTCTATTCCCAAGTTACGAACTTTCATATCCTGTATGGAATTCTTTGAGAAACCAACATATTTAAAAAGAATGGATACTTTAAACTCAACATCTTAAATACTTCATGAAAAAGGACAAATTTTATTTTGGAGAATTATTTAAAGTATTTAAGATGTATGTGAAAAGTGTAAACAATAAAATATGTGAGGTCTCTATTAGAACATGGGATCAATATGTATATATATAAAATAAATTAAAGTTCTCATAACCAGCGCAAATCATGGTTAAAATAAACCTTGAAAAATGATACCAAGATGCATGCCTAAAAAATGATTAATCAATTATGTTAAGAGTTTTATGAATATTTGTTATTATTTAATTCCTCTTCATGATCATTACTTTATTCAGTCATATGGTATATTTCTCTTATAATGACTAGTGACCGAATTGTTGCATTGTATTCATGCATTGCATAATAATAAGGTAATTTTTTTTATGTCCCCGACATATATGAATCATGTAGGAGTATTAATCATTTTCAAATTTTCGTTAGTTGGTAATGTTTTAGATTTTTATAGTTTTTTTTTATTATTTTAAAAAATGATTTTACTCTTTCCTATTGGTTGCAAGGTAGGTGACAACAGTTTTGGTTTCTGTGTCCCGGGCCTTGGCGGTCGGCTGACGTCGAGTTGTTTAATGCTATTCAGTGGAGCTTTTAGTGTGGTTTTATTGCAAGTGTATGGCCTAGGTGGTGGGTGGTTTAACCCTGCTATAGTTCAATGTTCAGGTGCAGAGATATTGACCGTTGTCTGGCCGTGACTGTATGGTCATGGCTTGGACTTTCACTTCTATTTATTGCAGTTCAATGTGCATTTTCCAGGGTCTTTTCCCTTTCCTGTATTCCTCACTCCTCATGGTTCGTTGCATTTTGTCGTTTGTTGCAATGGGCTGCCTGTGGATGCCGCTGTGCAACTTGGGCTCTCTGTGGATGTGGTTGTTCATGATTGCTCATCTCTATTAACAAAGAAAGTTGCATTGGTGGTTTCAACGCTGTTGGTCGCGGCATTTTGCCAGGTATGTAAGTTAAAAGCTGCACTAATTTAAAACTCGTAAGAGGCATTCGTATTTCTCTTTGTTGTCTATATTCTGCACTGTTTTTGGCCATGTGCGTTGCAGACTTGTGTGTGAATGTTAGGGTTTATGATATCCTTTGATTTTTCCATTTTAAACAATGATCGTTCTTTCTGGTCTTGATAGCAAGCCTCTCATTTCAATTTTCGAAGCTGTATGATTTGTTGCCATGTGCGTTGCAGAGTTGTCTGTGAATGTTAGGCTTTATGATATCCTTTGATTTTTCCATTTTAAACAATGACCATTCTTTCCAGTTTTGATAGCAAGCCTCTTATTTCAATTTTCGAATCCGTATGCTTTAATGTGCTCTATGCAGAAGGATTAGGTTTTGATTTCTGGGTTTTCTTTTGTCGGTAGAAACGGATGGGTTTCAGTTGCAAATGGGCAAAAATTCTATCAATGGAGCTTGAGAATTCTTTTGTGGAGCTCGTGTAAAATTGAGTAAGAGGGCTTTAAAAATCGTGTAGCCTTAATCATGTAACCCTATCATTCAACTACATCGAATTCTTGGAAACAGGTAGGCAAGATTATTAGAGTATGTGCTTTTCGAGGCAAAAAATGGCCAGAGGAACTGGGTATAAATACACTTCTCGGCACAAAAAATGTCCAGTGAGACTGGAAATAAGTACAGCTCTGGGCTAAAAAAATTTCGATGAGACCAGAAATAATTACATGAATTAAAAAATCCAAGTGAGTGTACACATCTTCAACAAAACTCAGAAAATGATAGATATACAAAAAGAGAAAAAATAGGAACATTATTAGAAGGTTACGGAAGGTTGGGAATCTAATACCTTAGGCTGAGCTTCACACCGAGAAGGGGAAGCTATCTCTGCGTAGGAGGCTGAGCTTCATGCCGAGAAGGGGGGCTCTACCCTGGAAGAATATTTTCACACAGAAAGAGTTTTCGGGGAAGCTCCGTTGTGGGAAGGAATGCCGAGGACTGAGCATGAGCTCTCGAGGCAAAGTTAGGGGCTTTTATTCACCATGAAATAATGGTCTGCGAGGTACCTGAAGAAGGGTCTACATTGTTAGCCTCTATTTTTCTCTGCCCATCCAGCGACATGTCTTGTGGTTGTTGATTCTTTTATGCCTATAATATTATTTTGCTAGTGGTCGAAAGTTGGTTTTCTCTGCCTCTGCCTTTTCGAAGGCACACAGTCATCTTGGTTCAGAACTCTAAGTTTTTTTAGCCTGGGCGTTTGATTTTTTTATTTATATTTGATTAAGAAAGTAACAACTTGGATGTAATCTTCAATTGTAAATCATTGAAGCCATTAAGCACTTTTATTTATATAGCGTTCTCAGAAACACTTACTCTGTGTTGTAATTTCAAAATTAATCTCTATATTTTGATATAGTTTTGTGTGCACTTTTATTTATATAGAGTTCTCAAAAAACACTTACGCTATTTTTTATTTTCGAAAAAGTTTCATGTGTTTGTTTGTCTAACTCTCTTATAATGGCTTGTTTCTTGAAAGACATTTATGGCTATAGAAAAGTTTGTATCATGGATGGCATTTTATCTAGAAAAACATAACCTATTTTTATTCTTATTAAATGAGTACATAGATTCATGTGAATAGCCTCTCGGCTCTGTGGAAATCGATACCCTCTCAGCTTTGTTGATATTATTTGATCCTATCCAAGTTATTCACGACAACCCTCTCGACTCGGTCCAGGTTATTTTGGCCTTACTTATCCATCTCGACTTTGTCGAATTGACAATACGTAAATATCCTAACAGCCCCTTTTGGCTCTGTTTGGCCATAGAACATTTCACACAGCCTTTCAGCTCCACTAGGATATATTTTTAGTAATATAAATTTGCATTTGTGGGCCATTTTTCAACTCAGTTGAGGTTATGTTGATAAATATATATTTATACACAAACAACTCTTTCAGCTCTATTAAATAATTTTGAAAAAACACACACATATATATATGCGTAGTCTCTCGACTCTATTGAAATTATGTTATGCACAAAAATCCCTTCGGCTCTTGTAAATTATTTGGAACATATGTATATAAATATAAGCAGTCTCGCGACTCTGTTGATTAGTTATGTGAACCACTCTGTCTCTGTTAAAAATTATCTTGATTTTTTTATGTATATGTAATTTCTTGACTCTGTCGAAATGGTTTTTGGATTTATTAAAAAATTATATAGATAGCCTTTCGGATCTTTCAATTTACAATAATAAATCCTATCCAATCTAATATTTTACTTTTTCATGTAGTTAAATAAGGTGTAAGAGCCAACACTATTTAACTTACCTAATGATATAAAATAATTATGGAAAAGCATCATATTAACATTAGCATATATTATTTTGCTAGTGGCTAAAATACAATATAATACCACCTAGTGTATAATACAATATATTATTTTGTATTTTAGCCAGAGCGTTTAGCATATATTGTATTATGTTGTAATGGTCTCTATAAGACAGCGACGGTTTTCCCAGATAATGCCATCTCCTATATCTTACAGTTGAGCATTTGTGCTAGTTTTTCACTCTCAGTTGTAGATGTGGTTGGAGTTTCAAACCCTATAGTTGTTTGGTAGCAGTCAAAGAGTCCTTGGGTTTGGGTTGGTGTAGCGAATTGGATTCATGGCTAGCTACATACCTATTGTCAAAAATATCACTTAATCATTTCATGGCAATTTCATATGCACTTGCCAATACCCCACTAGCAATGTCGAGGACATCGCCACCTTGTGGCTCTTGTTTTAAATAATGAATTGTGCATAATAAGCTTGAATAGACTTGAAATTTTAGTAATACAAAGAATAAATAAAAATGTTAAGATATTAAATATATTAAAATTATTTTTATTAATATAAAGAAAATTGGTTTATAATCTTATAAATACAATATAATAAACCAATATTTTGTTCAAGTTTGAATTGTTTCTTAGTTGAGATGAGTCACGAAATTCATCATTAAACAAGAAAAATATCATAATAAAGATTTTAAGCTCAAATAAAAGCATGAAAGTGTTTAAGGGGAAATCAAGAAGTGAGAAATCCCAAACAACACACACAAGTCAAGCCATTGAATTCCTATTTCAAGATAGTCAGGAAGCGCAAAATGATCTATGAAAGAAGCCATGAAATCACCTATCAAATCAAACAAGCCAAATTAAAAGAACCAAAAGAAAAATATTTACAAGATTTACATGGGGGGTCCCTTTATTTTGTAAAAATCAAGGGGAGTTGTTATGGTGCCAACAAGGTGGGGGGAGCAGGAGAGAGAAAGAGAGGGATATGGGGTGATTATTAGTAGGGATAGTAGGAGGGTGGTTAAGGAGAGAAGGGGGGGTTAGGGGTATTGAGAGTGAGAGTGAGAGAGAGAGAAGGGGTGTTATGGATTTGTGTGAGAGAAAGAGAGATGGGGGTTAGGTGTAGGTGGAGGAGTAGGGGAGAGAGAATGGGAGAGGGGGTTAGTAAGGGTTGGCAGTAAGAGAAGGAGGAGGGGGGTTAGAGATAAGGGGGGGAGTAGGGAGAGGGGGTTTATATGTAAGGGGAGGAGTATGGGGAGAGACTGTGGGAAAGGGGGTCGGTAAGGGTTAGGGAGAGGATATATATGGGTGATTCCATGAAGATGGGTAACTCTTTTTGGCCAAATATGATGGTGAAAAATAGAAATTTTACCCATGTATTAAATTGAAGCCCTCGAAACTCATACTTGCTAAATGAATTTTGACATGTGGTTGAAAAACAAAATGTATAGAATTATGTTGGCTTTCCAATGATATTTTTTTCGAAATATACCAATGTCATATATCGTGTCAAATTTTCATTTAATGAAACGTGTTGTTATCTCCCAAATTGACCACCGTCATTTTGGTTGATAGAATGGGTAAAAATTTTTATTTCTGTGAGTCTTGGCCTTCAATATCAAAAACAAGATCTGAGTGATTGATAGCACCTGTCTGTAAATGAGTTGTGACCTTTCCAGGTCATATTGGGGTTTACTCCATGTATTAAAACAAATCAGATAGCAGCGATCAAGGCGGGTTGTGTATGATTGCTACTGCAACCTTCAAGGTATTATTTAGCACAGGTGCTCGTTTGAAAGCATCTTGAAATAGCAATGGATGATCTTAGTTCCAAGGATTTGTTAACCATTGGAAGGATTACAACGGTGTCCCTCTATTGTCCGCTACAGAATGTTTTCTTATGACACGATTGGCTGAGTCTCTCTCTCACAGCTAGAGTTCACTCGAGTTATTGGTATGTTAACAGTTTCCTCCTATTTTAAATCCTAGCCAAGTGCTTAAAAAACGGCCTGTTAGCATCCCTGATTTTTTAGCTGAAGGAAATCACCTATTAGTCTGGAAACTCATTACAAGTCCCAGTTCCTAAGTGTTATACCTGTGATATCAGACTGTTTCCTGTCACGACTAGTAATTCGAGTCTGTGGTTAAGTGCTTTCGATTCCATTCCTAAATTTTAGCCACGAAGTCAGTTTGAACTAGAACGCTTCATCCCTACAATCTCAGGCTAAATATCCAGTCGTTATGTCATCTGTCTGTTGCAACATGCTCTGTTATTAAATAAATCCCGAATGCTCAGCTATGATTTGTCACTTGGCTGCCCTGTGAGGTATTTTCATTGTTGAACCATAACTCAAGAGGAATTTTCTGCTGAAATCGCGTGATCTTGAGGGACAATTTTGACGGCCTTCCCGAACTCCAAATTCAGATCTGCAAGCACCAGTGGATAGCTTATGATCTATAGATCAAAATCGACTATTTGAACATGCAAAACGGACATCGGACGGTTGAGAAAATTGATTTTTTCCAAAGGCAGTTTTTTCAGGAATTCTACAGGTTTCGGCAGCTTAGACGAGCCTCCAAGAGCTCATTAGCTGCCGAAAACGCTGACTTTTGGCGGCTAAGACACGAAATCAACAGAAGAGTTAACTGCCGAAAGCCTGTTTTTGCCAATTTTCTCTAATTTCGCCCAGATCTCAGTTTTGTTCGCTGAACTAGCAGAAAGCCGATCAGAATGAATGGATTATAAATTATTTTATCAATATCTCAAGGGTTTTGAGCAAGTTTTGAATTAGTTGGGCATTAGCTTTTGAAAGGAGATCTCCATATCAGAATTTCCTTGATTTTAGGGATTAGTCCCTATCTTTTTGCTTTTTACTATCAGTTAGTGTTTTAGTTAATTAAACAGATCCATGCTTTTAGGATCTGGGAACTGCTTTGTAAAGGCTATAAAGCCTGAAAACTGAGACTGAAAAAGGGTTCGATTTTGGATAGAGTAATCTGCTATTGTACTGAGTTTTCTTTATGCTAATACAGATCACAGGTTTCTTTCAGTTTTGATGTCAGCTTTCCATTTTCCTTTCACTATTATCTGTGTTGTCTAGCTTTGAATGGTTTCTTTTCCATTGTTCAGCTCATAGCCTGGTATTAGTTTCTTGAATGTCTCTCGAACCCTACTCTGTACTGGTTTGGTTACATTCCTTTTCTTCATCCATCTTTGAAGTTATATGCTGATTAATCAACTCTTGAGAGCACTATTTCATTTGTTTATCATGCTGAATGTCTGAATGCCATACTCAGATTGAGTTGTCCCATCGATCCACCTTTTCAAAAGACACAAAAAAGATAATTTCTTAAGTTACCAGGCATACCTAGCTTATAACCCTAAGTAGTTTCTTGGAGAGCTAACACGTGTGTACTTAAAAATTTGAAGAGCAATTAACAAGTAGTTTGTGTGTGTGCACAATAATTTAACGTTAAAGTAATAATTTAAAAAAATGAAATATGTGGAACATGGTCTAGACATAATGCACTAGGGCTTACATATTTTTCTTTTAATTTTTCTCGAAAAATTATATTTATCATTATTTTTCGAAACTGACCAATGAATATTTAAGTCGCATTTTGCACACATGTGTGTGTGTGCACGAAATCTTTTGATTTTTTACAGAGTTTGCAAAACTAAAAATACCCTTTTGAAGATGACGCGTTTATCTGGGGCTTGTGTATGTTTTCAAATTTTTTGGATGTGTATTTTGAATGTTGTGGATTTATCTTTGAGCTCAATCGAAGTTGTCGGCAGGGTTTCTTAGGGCAAGTTTTAGTAGAAATTTAAAAACAAAACACATATGAAGATAAAAATTTGTAAATTTTATGTATCTGGATAGAGGATTCATTGACGAATTCAATGGTATCAAGTCCACTCATTAATGAGCATTTAATGACATGGTTTAACTCTGTGGAAGGCAAACAAAACTTTCATTCTGCAGTGAAAAGGGATTTCGGCCTGTTTATTAAGCCCTCGATCGAGGTATTTAAAATACCTCGATCAAGGATTTAACAACACCTTGATCGAGGGTTTAACAGGACATCGATCGAGGGTTTAACAATACCTCGATCGAGGTATTTGCTCGATCAAGGTATTTGCTCGATCGAGGGTACATAAAATAAGCTCGACCGAGGGTTTGTGTGTGCAAAAAAAATATAAAAACGAACCTGGGCGAACCTACGAAAGGAGTTGGAAATAATTAATGTTTCCAACTACCCTTCCGTCATAAAAATATCAACCAACCTGTATATATTCAACAAACAATTAATCAAAAACAATAATTTAACTCATTGCTATTTTTTTTTCCATTAGAGCTTTGTCATTTTGATCTTGTTGAATTAGAGCTTTGTCATTTGCATGTTGTTGAATTAGAGCTCATTAGACATGTAAGATTTCTTTGTAGGCATATTTCAAGATTTCATACTAACATATTGTTGTTTGTTATAACAATTTGAAGAAATTTTTGTTTGTTTTCATTGTATATTGATGGGGAATAAAAAAAAAGACAGAAAACATTCTAGACGACAAAATGACAATGAAGAGCGTGAGAAGAATAGAGACTGAATGAGACAACAAAGAGCAAACTTGAGAGAAGAAGAAGATGCACATTTGGTGCAACAAATTCCAATGGAGGACAACCAAGGTAAATTATTGAATTACATGCTATCATAATTTAAATATCATGCTACCTAATTTACAAAATTAGTAACAATTTTCCAATAAATTTAACTAAATTTCATAATTTAATTTGTTTCATATTTATTTGTAATGATATTCTTATTTATTTCATGCATTTGTTATTTAAATTTCAAAATTTGCAACAATTTTTATGTTAAATGAACAATTTTCAAGTGACTAACAAATGTTAAATTGGAACAATTTTCAAATGAAACATGCAAATTTAGATTATATTTTCATGTTAATACATGTACATATTTTTAACTATTTTCAAATTATTTCAAAGTTGCTAACAATTTTCAAATTATGTTTCAAAGTTGCTTTAACAATTTTCAAATTATTTCAAAGTTGCTAACAATTTTCAATTTTATTGTCCAACAATTTTCAAATGAAATGTACACTTAGATTCTATTTTCAAGTTAAAATGTATGTACATATTAACTATTTTCAAATTTCTAAACTTTACTAACAATTTTCAATGTTACTAGAATAATTTTAAAATTAAATATACACTTGAACACTATTTTCAAGTTAATTTCTACATATTTAACTAATTGCAATTTTTTAAGTTACTAACAATTTCAAGTTAAATGTAATTTCAATTCTTGTTTTGTTAGAAAATTCAATTTGAAAACCTGAATGGATGAATATTTTTTAATGAACATGTTATGATAGTTATGTATTAGTTAGAATTTATTCAATTTGAAAACAAACGAATGAATATTTTCATAGTTATGGTGGTTGACAATATTTTCATAGTTAGGAATATTTGAAAACAAATGAATGTTCAAAGAGCTATTTAATTATAATGTTTACTTTAAAAAAATTTCATTTAAAGGTTCCATCTATCACATATTTTTATTAACATAACATGACATATCACCATGATAAGATTAATTATTAGAATCATATATTTTGTTTAAAGGACAAATTGGAAATAATTATTTGCAATGTTTACAACCTTGCATTGATATGTGAAGCATTATTGATAAAAAAAATCCTTAAATTTCAACTTATGATAAAAATTACAATTTCCATAATTGTTTATTGTTGAAATTGCAAAATCATCAACTAATGAAAATGTTTTTTTGCATTAAAAATTATGAATTTCTCCTCAATCATATATTTGTTGGAATTGTCAAATTTTTAATTGTCATAATTGTTGGAATGTCAAAATTGGAATTTAAGTTGAATTGCAATTTCAATTAAAAAAAATCCTTAAATTTAAATATGTACTTATCTAAATTTCATACAAAAAATATGAATTTATTATCAACCACATGCTTGTTGAAACTTGAAATTGTGACTTAGTAGTTGTCAAAATTGCAATTTATGCTCAATCTTTTGATTGTTGAATTTGTAATTGCCAAAGTTACAATTTCTTAAAATTAAAATTGCAATTTTATTATATTATTATCACTACAATGTTTTTAATTAAATATCGTATTCATCTCTAAATCAATGTTTTCTTCCTCACATTTAGAGTAAATAGGTATGTTATCATGGGTTAAAAACCAATCTTAATTTATTTCACGTATATACAACATGTGATGCATGATGTTGTCCTTGAAATTCTAGGGTAGAAGTGTTGTAATCATTTATTCTTTGTGGTGATTTGCAACTTGTATTTTAAATATTTATTTGTTTATTTTATACCAAAGTTAAAATAATATTTTTCTTGTAATGTAAAAGTAAAATGGACATAAATTGCATAAAGAAAATTTGTCCACAATTATATAATGTGATGATTATAAATGATATTAATTTTTATGCCCACAATAATTTTTATCAAGTTATTAATAATTATCTTGAGTTAAATATATATACTTGATTTTCAAACTTTACTAGCAATTATCAAACTAAATATACAATTTCAAGTTGCATGTACATATTTAGTTATTTTGAACTTAAGTTACAAACAATTTTCTTGTTTTAATGTATTTTCAATACTTGTATATTTTTCTCAAGTCACTAACAATTTTCAATTTGTTAATTTACATGTACAACAAATTTCAAATTACTACCAATTTCAAGTTACAAGCAATTTCAAATTTTACTAGCAATTTCAAACTTTACTTCTAGAACAATTCTCAGGTTTAATTAAGTTACAATTTCAAGTTACTTGAGCAATTTCAAATTTCAAGTTACTAGCAATTTCAATTTTTACTTAGAACAATTCTCAAGCTAAATGTATTAGTTGGAAAATTCAATTCACATGCAATTTTCAATTTTTCAATTTCCACATCAAATTTCAAATTACTAGCAATTTTAAAGTTCAATGCACAACTATCCAGTAACCAATTTTCAATTTGTTAATTTACATGTTATGTAGGGAGAGATTATGGTCAGACATCACATCATGGTGATCAAGAATCACATGACCCTGTGCCCCCTCATGATCCTAATCAGCCATCACATGACACCTTTCCCTCTCACATTGAAAGTATAATTGGGAGTTACAGTGGGGTTGGAAGGGGTGGAAATTTTCTAGAGAATTGTGCAGTTGTTTCTGCACAAGAAGAGATTGGGAACTTGATCCCTAGTCGGAGAGTTAAAGAGCATGTCAATAACATAATCAAGTCATATTTTGAACAACATTCAACGATGGCATAAACTCAAATCCTACATGGGTTGATAAAACACAAAAAATGAAACGTGCCACAAAGTTGTTGGGTTTTCAAGATGTTAAAACAAAAAAGACATGCGAGAATGCAATAGAAAATGTAAGAACTGCATTATCTTCGTTTGGAAAATCAAGAAACAATGATACCCGAGCTGCTCATAGGGCAATTACAACGGCTGTTGTGGCACAAAGCACCTCAAGAAATCAAATGGTATCAACAATGGCATCATTGCTCAATGTTTCAAAAAGAACATTGCTCAAATATACTAAATTCAAGGTTCGGATAGATGAAAATGATGAAGCTGCTTGTTGGGATCTTATTTGTAGGGAACCCTATCGAGGCAGGATGGCAGCAGGCATTATAGAGAAGGTGATAGAGTTTTGGGATAGCCATTCTCGTGTTATTCCAGATCGAAAGCATGTCCTGCGACAACGTTTATCTACAGGCATTTATCAAGAGCACTGTAAGCATGTGATGGAGATGATGGGAGTTGCACTTTACGAGGAATTCCAAGAAACCAATCCTGGTGTTCAAATATCATTTAGCATGTTCAACATATTGAAACTGTGGTATATTAGGCTGAATACGATTCGCGACACTTGTTGCTGCCGGGTACCACATTGAATTTCAACTATACGATGACACATTTCTGGATTTTTGCAAAAGGCATTGGAACGGTGTACTAGCTCCTCACACAGTGCGAGATTTTATTTGTATGATACTATGCAACAGGAATCCTGAACACGTCTTTTTCAATAAGAGGTGTGTAGGTGGGAGAAAATTCCATGAACGCGGTGATTTGACATTGTTCCATAGGAACTTTCCTATCGATCCAACACACCATGGATTGTCAGATATCACCGTTAGGTGGAAGAGGTACGAGTACGTCACCATGAATCCAACATCTTCTTCATATGTGCCATCCAAGAGGATCAACTTGCTCGATGATGAGATTCTTGTTTCAGATTTCATGGAGAAGTTTCAAAGTCAGATTTATAAATACATAAAGCACTCCCATAGGTCCAGGTGGCAAGCTTCAAAATTCAAACATTCTCGTGAGGTATTTGAGCCAAGCACAATCTTATCAATGGTAGAATTTGCGGAGAACTACACCTTTGCTCCTCAAAGAGAGATACAGAGTGAGTACTATCACTCCGACCAGGTGTCTATCTTCGTACATGTATTGTACAGACATGCTCAGGAAAACATTGATGGTAGGGATAGCACTCCTCAGTCGCATGAAGTGATCAAGGAGTAGCATTTTTATGTTAGTGATGATCGTGATCATGACACATTGTTCGTTCAACACTGCTTTGGGTTGATTTATGATTCATTCAAGCAAAGAAGCATATCATTTACTGAACACTGGATTTGGTCAGATGGGTGTGCAAGACAATTCAAATCAGCACGCTCATTTCATTGGTTGAGTCGCATTCACAAACATATAAGAATCCGACACACCTGGAGCTTTTTTGAGATAGGGCATGGAAATGGTGAACATGATGGCGCAGGTGCATGTGTGAAATGATCACTTCGGAGGTACCAGATGAGTCATGGTGCAACCCGACTCAAATGCTCCACTGAAGTAGTTGATTGGTGCACACGTCATTTGGGACATCAAGGTCACGAACAAGCAAGGCCAATGTGTAGGTAATAAACTCCAAACTCAATTAATAAGCTAATAACATTCAATATCATCATTTCCAAAAGAACACATACTCGATAGGAATTTACATATGACAAATTGAATTCCATGCAGGTTCTTTTGGGATGTTTCCCTTGGAGATGTTAATAGATCCATGTCGTGGTATTGTGAGACCATCCATGGTACGAGGGAATTACATTCTGTTCGAAGTAAAGACATGGGTGACATATTTTCCATTGAAACGAAGAAGTATGCATGTTTTTGTGATTTTTGCATTGATGCAAATGGATGCGGGCTTGATCACTGTGAAAATGATGTATATGTCAAACCATGGAAATATGTCTCTCTTAATCCAAAGGGCCGACATCCAATTCCAACATGGCAAGAGATGCACACCAAAGAGGCAATGGTCTCATTAGATCATGATCGAGTTTCTGATATGGTTAGGGAAGGTACAAGAGTCTTCATTAAGTTAATTAGTTCATTATATATTACACATATACAAATGTTGTAGAAATTTGCACGTAGGACATTTGAATAATATTTGTAATGTATCTTGCAGGTGATGTATTCGTTGTCATTGCACCCCCCCACAACCAAGAAAATGTGGCATACTATTTGATGCGGTGCACGCAAATAAAGAGTAGGTTGGTGCGACCCTACCAAGATGGGGACTTCACATACTAGACTAGAGAGATGGTTCTAATGGGACACTTTTTTGAAAAAGTGAAAAAATAGGGTCCTCATATTATTTACAGAGATTTTATGCCTGAATATATATCATGTCAATACAATCATTTGGTGGTGGTAGCTCGGATACCTCTAACAGAAATCAAGGTGAAGAGAGGTGATCCAAAGAGATGGAAGATGACAGAAGCTGACCATGATCGTATTATGGAGACTTGCATTCCTATAACCCATTGGCCAGATAAGTGAGTTACATGTATGCCACTTGCATTATTGGCATAGTTTTCATGTTGTCTTGCGTAATATTTTTTTGGAGATTTTGTGGAGGTTGTTTTATAAATGTATTTTTGTAGATGATTTAATGTCAAGAATACAAATACTAGATGGGAGGCTTTTGTGAAATTTGGGTCATGGTGCTCCAATGTGAATACACTTGAATGTATGGTCAATTCTCCATGAACTTCATCCATAATAGTTTTATAGGTATTTGCTTAGATGCTTTAAAAACAATATTAAAGATATAATAGATGGTTGAATTGTAATGTGTAGACAATATAATGTAATTGTAAAATTTCAATTTTAAATTGTAACGTACATTCTAATTTTAAATTTTGATTTCAAATACAATTGTAATGTAATTGAGAATTTAAAACACATCTATGTACAATGTGGAATTGTAAAATTTAAATTTTGAATTGTAAAATGTATTCTAATTTTAAATTTTGATTTCAAATTTGCAAAATTTTATACATTATAATCCATTCATTATATTTCGTCATCAATTATATTGTATTTCATTATCAATTATATATAAATATTATCAAATACCAATGTATTGAAAAAATGTTTCATTCAACAATAATCAATTAGTTTTGTTATCAATAACATATCAAAGTTAGGACCTTTTTTTTTGCCTCTTCTCATTCCATTTAATAAAATATTGGCACTTGGTGCCACATGGAATATAACATAGGAGATAGAGGATACAATTCAACTAAAGGGCACTTACACATAATATTTGAATATATTTTCATGCAAACAATACCCATTGTTGGCGCAACTCACAAACATTCACTATAATTTCTAACCATCAAACCTTCTCAATCTTTGGATTACATGCATCAAAAACCATCTTTATCATGCAGTTTTGCACGCATAGGCATGGAATCTCTTTGAGAGAAATTAGTTAGTATTATATGGCCTTGATTGCGTAAAAAAAAACTCAATTATCAAACCAAAACATAAACCATATGAAATAGTTGTACAAGCATAGTTTCTACCATAGTTGTACAAGCATCTGCTATCAACATATTTTCATTTCATATATTAACTAGGTGGCTATGTCCATTTCCAAGAAAACAAACCATACTTTTATGACTTTAGATTAGAGCACACACTTAAAAGAAAAGAACACAAAGATTACCTACATACTATATAACTTGTAATTAGATAATTTTGTCTCAAGGGATATTTCACACTCTCAATGGACAAAAACATTCTTATATACAACAACAAATTGAATTTTCAGTTGAAATTACACATTAAATTTTCCATGTAATTGAATTGGAATGTGAAAATTGTAAGTGAATTGTAATGTGTAGACAACATAATGCAAAATGTCAATTTCAATTTTCAATTTCAAATGTATTCTAATTTTAAATTTTGATTTCAAATACAATTGAGAATTTAAAATACATCTATATACAATGTAAAATTGTAAAATTTAAATTTTAGATTGTACAATGTATTCTAATTTAAAATCTGCTATTTCAAATGCAATTGTAATGTAATTGAAATTGAACTTGTAAATTGGAACAACACATTGAATTTTCAATTGAAATTACACATTAAATTTGAGATTTTAATTTTAAATTGTAATTGAATTCGAATGTGTAAATTGTAATTGAATTGTAATGTGTAGAAAACATAATGTAATTGTAATTTCAATTATTAATTTCAAATGTATTCTAATTTTACATGTTGATTTCATTTATGCAATTGTAATGTAGTTGAAAACGAGCTTTTAAATTGGAATTGAATTGGAATTGAAATTACACATTAAATTTGAAATTTACATTGTAAATGAATTGGAATTGTAATTTAAATTTTAAAACATAATGTATGTATTCAATTCTAAATTTTGGAAGATGTTCTCTAATGTAGTCGAAATTTGCATTTTAAATTGAACTAAATTGTAACTACACATTAAATTTGCATTTGAAACGACAAAACATAAATTTGTAAATGTAATAACTATATCCAGATCTAATATAAAAAACAATCGATTTCAAATCATATACAAAATACACATGAAAACATCAATATGATAAAATATACAAAATATCCAAAGTCCATATATGATAAAAGTCCATGTATAAATGATAGAAATCCATAACCAAAACATGAAAACATATACATAGATCATCCAAAACATGAAAATATATAAAATATGAAAATATCCAAAACATGGAAATGTATAGATCATCAACTCATTGGCCACTACCCCCACGAGGCCCTTGATCATCCCTGTGACTGCCCTCGTGTGTAGTAGACCGATGTTGGCTCTGAAACGGTAAAATATGAAGGAATGCCTCCATATCTGTCGAGTCAATGGTGATATTCGGGATCTACGTAGGAATACGGGTAAATGGCCCTTCATGAGGACCATGTGCTCGAGCTGCATCCCAATCATATTTGAAATCCATTGCAGCATTGACACCCGCCCGTAGCAATGCCTGTGTAATATGCCATTACATGTAATAAGTTAGATTTATTAAAAATTAAAACTATTTAACATAATTTAAGTTATAATTCAAAATTGAAACATAAAGTACAAAAATAAATTACTAAATGTGACTAAATAACATGAATTGGAACATAAATTAAAATTCACATATGATCTGGATCCGGCTCGTGAGGACCTTCGCGGTCCTCATGTCTATCATCAAGAGCTACCCCCTTTCCTTTGCCCTATACAATTTGAAATTCATTTGAAGTTAAGATCTAAAACATAAAATCTCAAAAATTAAGAAATAAAACATAAATTATTTAAACTGGGAAATAAAAAACTCAAATTAAATTAGAACATAAATTATAACTTACCTCGATTACTACCGCCCGTGGGTTGGGACGAGCAAATGGACCAACCGAGGGCTCACTAGCAAAGAGCTAATCCATGAATGTGCTTCCCTGCATGGAGTAATAGAATACAAATTCCTTAAGTATTATTATCCATTCAATTTACAACATATAATATGATGTAACATGAAGAACATATATACATAATTGTACAAAAGTTAACCTGTCCTATAGCAACGGATCTATGATACGACCGAAAGTATGCATCTCGGGCTGACTCAACATACCTCAGTAGGGCCTCACCATCGAAACTCCTGAGCATTTCACTAGGGAAATACTCTATCTCTGGCTCTGCAGGTGGAGGGGGTGGTCTAGATGTCTCTCCATGTGCAGCAACAACAACACTACCCATGGCAGTGAACAACGAGTCTGCAAGGTCAGCTCTAGGCTCTGCAGCAAGGTGGGATGATTGTACCACATCCCCCAACCTGATAACCATCATGTCTGGAAATGGTACCAACCTTGGAGTGGGTGGCATGAAGGAAGGGTCTCTCCAAGCTCCAGGATGTTGGTAGGAGCGTCCCCTACCAGCCCCATAGAACGGGGACCCTGTGCTGGTGTAATCTAGGTGCATGTCCAAAACAAACTTTGCATAAACATGTTTTTCAAAGTACAACGGGACCTGGTCATGGTGGGGGAACATGCCCCACGCTCTGACGAATCTATCATACAGATGTGGTGCAGCGGCCTCCAACTTAAACTACCTGATTCTAAGCGGTTGACCGGAAGGGTGGTCAGGTGGGATGCCGAACAAAGTACCCTTGATTTCATGCCCTCTTATGGCGACTTTGGCATCCTCCCATTTGTGGGTCCCAATGACATCATGTCTCCTCCTCTGGCATGAATGACGCCAAATGTCACTTAGAGGTCCCACTCTCTTGTAGAGGTCCAACATCTCATCAATTTCCGATAACATCATGGATAAAGATCGACATGTGAGAGAATCCTCCCTCAATGTGCACACACAAGAGTTCACCCACTCTCGTTGGGAAGTGATATCAACGAGAGTGATCTGTGCGGCCTCATCATCGTATGATCACCTTGATGGGGCACCTGCGATCCAAACCAAAACACAAATGTTACTAAAAATATATATTATAACTTGCAACTGAAAATCAATGCATTATATACTAAAAATGTGCTAACAAAAAATACACACCCGAAGCACTCGTGTCTTGTTGTACATCCTCCTCCTGGGGATCCACATGTATGTCGTCAGGATGAACTGACACACTATCTCTCTTGCTGCTGCCACCAGTGGCAACCGACCCCGGCCTGGCATCACTCCTCAGTGAACGGGAGCACTGCCGATGGCCGCCTTGTTGGGAGACATCAAATCCTCTCGTCCTTCGTGGAGCACGAAGCAATGAATCTCTCTCTTTAGGACTCTCTGCATCACATTTCAATTTCTAATTCTAATTCTCTTTCAAATTTCACATTTAAAATTCAAATTCAATTTTCAAATTCTTGAACAAATCCTCAAACATAGTGGATATCTTAGACAAAGCATATGATATGAAAGACATATTAGACATAGGTTGAGGTTAGTGTCATGTTTATACTTCTAAGTAGTAGAAGGTGATTTCACCATGGTACACCATATGTGTTATATAAAATTAAAATAAATATACAATGGAATCACAATCATACACCATATTTTTCACACAAATTGAACATGAAATATAATGCAAAATGTTTAAATCATTTCTAGGAACACAACATATGTACGAGTTAATAAGAAGGAAAAAATTGAGATCCACATGTAAAGGCTTCCTTTCCATGTGTCAACTTAAGAACACCTAATATTTTGATAATTCAAAGATACCTTTACCTCATGTGTCCAAATAATAATCCTTTGTGTGTTTTGTGGAAATACATGCATGTACCATGATATATAAAAATAAAATAAAAATGTAAATATGATTCCACCTTTCTTCCATGCTACCGTACATTAGGAATGGTCAACCATGTTTGCAACTACCTACATATAGTTTGTATTAAATAATTATACATTTATCAACTTATTATTTCGATTTATAACAAATCCTAGATATGCTTTCAATTTGAAAATTGCATATAAGTTTGTGTCTTTCAAGGATTATTTATCTTTTTTCAAGAGTTGACTATCTCTTCAAAGGAGTATTTGGACATAGCTTTGTCTTTCAAAGCTAGAGTATATTTTCAAAGAATGTATAAAATTTGTTTAAATGCAGGGTTGAGAATTGCGTCAGTCTCCTAAGGTGCAAAGCTATAGGTTTTGGCATATTGTTCTTTCTCACATATCTACATGTATGGATTTCAACAAAACATTATTCTTGCTACAAAATATAATCCATTATGTTAAATAAAACATTGAAAATGCGATCCAAAAGGAGAAATAAGAATAGAATGAAAAAAAAAGTTAGCGGATTATGAAACATGTGCCCATTACAAACTAATTAAATGAATTTTAACAAAGAAGTTAATTTAGGCATTAGAGGTAGAATGTTTGGCTCTTATAGCATCTATTGATAACATCAACAAAGGAACCCACTCAACATATTCAAATCCTCATCCATCTTTAGGTTCCACCTCATTAGAAACCAAGGAAGAAGGCACAACCTCTCATTTAATTGAAGAGATGGACCTTGAGCAACTGGGAATGCACCCATCCGTAAGAGAGTTAGGAGAAGGCCATAGTCAACATTACTTCTGCTAAAATAATTTTTTTAGGACAAATTGAAATAACTCATGTAGGAGGGATGGGGGAGTAAAATAAGAAAAATGAGAAAATAAAAATAGGATTAAAAATTAAAAGAGAGACCTATATATCTCATATTTAACCACTTGTTAGGGAAGAGGCTTGCACATCCCCACATGGGAAGGAGGTGTGAAGATCAAATCATAGACAAGAATCACCTCCACACCATTTCTCACTATTTATTTCACTTTCTCATTAGGAATACACACTTTTGGTGGAAACATTTTCTACTCATTATTGGAGGAAACATGTATAGGTTATATTAAATATATAGCCCTGAGGGTTAGCTCAATTGGTCATGATATAGATATGATATATATCTCCCTAAAGTTAGGGAGGTCATGGATTCGACTATCTTGATCCCTTCAAGGTTAGGCTCCATAATCAAGGTTGACGATTTACCCCATTTACCATCCATGAATCATGGGGAATTACTCTAGAAGGGTGTCTGCCAAGTTGTTCCTTGGAAAAAATAAGAAGGTAGTGTGTGTGTGTGTGAAAAGAGAAGGAAATTCAAGAAAACATATTTGGTAAGAGAGTGGAGGAGAAAAGTAGTAATCAGACACCATAACAAGGAGCTTTGGAGGACACTGAAATGAATTTATATCGAAATGATCTTCTTAAAATGACCTCTTTCCATGGCATGATCATCTTTTATGTGTTGGACTACTAGATTGGCTCTCACCTTATGACATGAATTCATGGGAATGGCATAATTGATTTGTTGATTATATCATGTATCATATATTCCTTTGTTGAATAAAATTGATAATGTTGAGATAAACGAGGATAATGATCTATACTCTCATCGTTGTCCCATCATGGTAACTTTAAATATATATATGGTTTTCAAGGTAGGAACCATGCATAATACAGGTAATCAAATCTTCCCATTTTATCAAGGATTGACAAGAATTTTTCAATGATATGGAAAATGACAATATTGAGAAATCATATGAAAACTTCAATGCAAGTCTATCTTTGTGCCAAGAAAAATATTCTTGAAAATTTCATATCACGAGAAAGTATTGAAGAACACATATACTGGAAAACTACCAAGCTACCATATACCATAACTAGTTTTCTTTTTTCATTTAGGCTTTGGATTTGAATAGGTTATGAATCATGAAATTGTAATTTTAAAATTTGTCCCCATAGAGATGCATAGCCTACACAATTCATAAATCAAGCATATCAACTCAAAATCGAGAAAATGAGAGCTCATCATAAATATTATCATAAGTATTGTAGGGTACAATAATTTTCTTTTTATAGCATACCTAAGAACATTTTTTTATGCAAGGCCCAACTCAAGTGGATCTCACTCAGTGACTAGTGAAAGGGGTAAATGTTGAAGATTTTGCAAAATTTCTCATTTTGACAAAATTTGACACTATCATCTTGAACATCTCCTTTGTTTATATGTGAGGGTTTTAGAACTTAAAATTAAGTTAGCGATGGCCTCCCCAAAATCCAAAATTTATGGTGTTAAAAATGAGTCAAACGTGCTTGAATTGACTCTTATTGTGTGCCAATGAGATCCTATTGGCCACTATGACCTCACTTGATGATATGAACATGGAAGGAAAGTCATAGAATGATAGGAAAAACCACAAATCTAAAAACTTAACTAGAAATAAAATCCCAATTTTGGTGTGTGAGTCTTGAATGGCAAGAAAGTGAAACGGTGATTGCATCCCTCACCATGTCCAAATGAACAAACACCATCTCCAAATGAAAATTTGATGATGAATGATACTCATCTAGTGTCCAATATGATATTGTAAACCTAAATGGACCCATCACATTATATGTATTATACTCTTTAACATGATAAAAACAATAAGACCATCACTCACATTGTCAGATAACTCTCTAACTAACTTGAAAAGGTATAAAATATAAAATTTCATATTAATTCCAAAACATATTTTTGAATCTAACACTAAGTTGTATCAAAACGATTACTCATTAAAAAATACAACTTAACTTTATTCCAATTGTCATATTACACTTAATTAAAATTATTTGCAATATATCTTTAAAATAAGTACATGAATATAACAATAGGTTGTATCAAAACCATTACTTAATAAAAAAAACACAACTTAACTTATGGGCATTGCTAATTGTTATATTGAGCCTATTGAACTTATTTGCAATATATATTTGAAATGAATATAAGTAGGTTTGCAATATATATTTGAAATGAATATAACTAAGTTTCATGTTAAGAACAACAAATTTACCCTAATATTAGTGTCACTATGCCACAAAGTCAAATTCTTTTTTTAATGCAGGAAAGGTAATAAAGGCATAGACAATTGAAAACCTAATTTACAAGCTGGACATCAAATTGTTTAAATACTCCAAGCTTTTATGAACCTAAAGGTATTTCTAATTGTTTTGCCACACTTGCCTTTTCTACTTACAATGTAGTTTTGCAAAACCAATCTATCTGGCGCAAAAGAGAACACAGAAGGTATGCCTTCATATGATTTTTATTTATTTATTTTTAATGGGTGTATAAGATATATCGATATGGCATAAATTTCATGATCAAATCTTGGATGTTGATTGAATTGTTAAATTTTCTGAATTTACTTCAATCTGATCTAGGATCTTAACTGAGAGAACAACATGTACAGCATATCTACAGCATATCAATCATGGAGACAATAATGCAAGCACACAAGAGACACAAAGATTTACTTGGGGAAAACCATAAAGGTGAAAAACCCCAATAACTTCCTCAGAGATAGATAGAGCAATGATACAACCAACCAAGAGAGATAGACATAACCTAGCAGCAGATCCTCCTCCTCCATAAGTGCGCCACTCCTCCTTGAGTGCATGAGTGAGAAGTGAGTGAGCAAATAGAGTGCCTCCCGCACTCTATTTATACTTGACTTGACTTGCCTTTTTACCTAACTCATGTAGGCTCGAACTTAACCACATAACATAATGCTGACTGGGCCGACCCCCAATAGGGTGGTCTAATAACCCTTTGACCCACATGGCCGACCCCCAATAGGGTAGTCTAATAACCCTTTGACCCACATGACTTATACAGGGCCGACCCCAAACAAGGTGGTCTAATAACCCATCAAGTATAAGTTACGACACTTCCGTATAGAGGAATAATAACATCTCTATAGGAATACAATATACATATATGTGAAATACATTCTGAAGTTACATATACATCAACACTCCCTCTTAACTAGGAAGGTATTTCTCAGCACAGTTCTTCTAGCACAAGTCATCTTCTCTGGATCATCGTCACTGGATAATCGTCATCGAGTCATCATCATCGTCACTGCTGCTGCTATCTCAATCAATCTCTGAATCTACTCGTCATAGGAAGTTCTACAGAGCCAGTCCTTTTTTCATACTGGATGTAGGCCCACCACCTGCAGGTCTTCGTCATCACTGGCCATACTGTGGAATGCTCAGGACTTATTACGTGCGTCACAAAACATTGAAAGAGCATCCCAGGATGTTACGGGTACACAACTCCGACCTGTAGGATCTCCCAGGGCGCTATTACATGTGACCCCACCACAAAACCTCGAAAGAGCATCTCAGGATGTTACGGGTACACAACTCCGACCTGAAATCTCCCAGGGCACAAATTACATGTGGTCCACCACAAAACCTAGCAAGAGCATCTCAGGATGTTACGGGTACACAACTCCGACCTGAAATATCCCAGGGCACAAATTACATGTGGTCATGGCAAAACCTCGAAAGAGCATCTCAGGATGTTACGGGTACACAACTCCAACCTGAAATCTCCCAAGGCCCAAATTACATGCCATAGGACAAAACCTCGCAAGAGCATCTCAGGATGTTACGGGTACACAACTCCGACCTGAGATCTCCCAGGGCACAAATTACATGTCCTCCCAGAGCAATGTCTCGAAAGAGCATCCCAGGCTGTTACGGGTACACAACTCCGACCTATAGGATCTCCCAGACATGCTCATCTGCACAACCTGATCCATGGCCACAGAGTATCAACCTGATACTCACCATACATCATCCTGATGTACTCATGATCGTCCTGATCATCATCACTGCAACGTCCTGCTGCATGTCATCTAGAGCAACATCCTGAAGCTCATCATCCATGATCATCCTGATCATCAATGCATCCACCTGATGCATACCAAGTATCTACCTGATACATATCATCATACATGATCCACCTGATCATCAATGCATCCACCTGATGCGTACCAAGTATCTACCTGATACATGATACATATCACCATACATGATCCACCTGATCATACAATGTATCCACCTGATACATATACAGATACATGGTCCAAGCATCCAACATGATGCACATACATAAATGATCCACTTGATCATATCCAGCATCCAACATGATGCATACATACATAAATGATCCAACTGATCATATCCAAGCAGAAACCAGAACATCATCCTGATGCCCATTATCCAGCGCTTACATCCACAGCCATGTGAAGGACCCCCCTTCCAACATGCTTGGAATGGCTTCAGCAAATGTGTCCATCACTTCTTCCTCGAAGTGTCCTCGATCTGAAGAACGCCAAGCCTCTCTCTGAAGTACTCGAACTTCACTCTGGATAGTGGCTTCGTCAGCACATCTGCAATCTGCTCGTCCGTCGCAACATACAGAAGCTTCACAGCTCCTCTCTGCACCATATCCCTGATATAGTGATATTTGATCTCTATGTGTTTCGACCTGTCATGAAACACTGGGTTCTCGGACAGCTTCACAGAACTCTAGTTATCACAGAAGATACTAGTAGCATCCAACGGGAGATCAAATAGCTCAGACAGTAGCTTCCGTAGCCATACTGCCTCACAACTAGCTGAACAGGCTGCAACATACTCTGCCTCAGCTGTACTCAGTGCTACGCAGGACTGCTTCCTGCTAAACCAAGAGATCACACCTGATCCCATACTGAAGCAACACCCAGATGTGCTCTTCCTATCTGCAGCACTGCCAGCCCAATCTGAATCAACATAACCCTGCAGGTTAAACTTTTGATTCGCCTCATATCTAAGCCCATAATCCACTGTACCCTTCAGGTACCTCAGAACATGCTTTACAGTAACCAGGTGAACACTCCTAGGATCCATCAGGAACTGGCTCAATGTTTTCATAGCAAAGCAAATGTCTGGTCTCGTGTTCGTCAGGTACATCAAGGACCCAATCATCTGATGGTACATGGAGACATCAACCGACTCAGATGAAGCATCACATAGAAGCTTTAGATTCAATGCCATAGGTGTGGCCATAGCCTTGCAGTCCATCATCCTGAACCTCTTCAGGATATCTATTGCATACTTCCCTTGTCCAAGGAAGATTCCACCACTCTGCCACACCTCCATGCCAAAAACAAATAGTGCATCATCCCCAAGTTCTTCATCTCGAACTTGGCAGAAAGCTTCCGCTGCGTGTCGGCAATCAATCTATCTTTACCTGTAACAAACAGGTTATCTGCATACAAAAGTAGTATCACTGGATTGCCTTCTTCAACCTTGTGGAAAAGGTTGGAATCTGCTTTACTCTTGGTAACGTCCAAACTGGATAGAAAGCTGTCTATCCTACCATATCAAGTTCTGCACACATATATGACTACACCATGCTATCTTGAAATCCATCTGGTGCATCTTCTATTTCATCACTTTTGTATTTCTCAATGCTGTCATCTGCAACATGCTTGATCTGATAGTTCTATTTGGAAGTCACAACAGACTTCCCTTTAGCTCTTGGGATCGCATCCCAAACATCATTCTTCATGATCGACGGATCATGGCATTCCATTTCTTCATCCCAGATTCTGGGAACTTCAATATCTTCAATAGATATCTTTGTTGCTGGAACAAATGTTGTAGTCCTTTTGTAGGTGAAGATATACAGTCTTTCCTACAAAACAGGTTAAATTGCATGATTAGAAACATCTCATAATTTTCAGAACAAATTCTTACACATAAAGAAATATGTCATACAGTCATGCAATTGTCTTAGCCAATGCTTCAATACAACATTTATCCATATCCCGTAACTTTCTAGATGCCTTCCAATCTCTACCAGAACATTGTTAAGAGTGTGCACAACTCTCAACATGTCAGCAAAGAGGTTTCATTCTAGATAAGTAGCAATGGAATGTTGTACAGTGCCATAGGCCACTTACCCATGCATATTAGGAGTATACTGTTCATCAATGCAATTATTCTAATATGCATAATACACAACCTAATTCTAGGAACATCAGTATATACATTATTGAACAGTATTATTTAAGAAATGACAATTCAAATACTTATCTTTGTTTGTTCGTTGGGTGGACTCCCTCTGAGTCTTCGCTTCCTTGCAGGAGCTGCTGGAGTCCTAATCTGAAGTAGCTTCTTCTACACCTTTCTGTTGTGGAATGTAGAGAGATGGACAACTCCCTCTGAATATCTGCATCCTTGCATAAACCACTAGAGTGTACTCCCTCTTGATCTTTGCTTCCTAGATTACCTGTTCTTGAACTCATATTCATCCTTGGCCCCTATGCATGCTTATTAGTATCATGAATGTGTTATCCTTGTGATCTCATATAAAATCATACATTCATTAGTATACTATTAAAACACAATAATCTCAAGCATGTATAGTCATGATCATTTCAAACAAAAATAGTAAGCATTATTATTCAAGGTTTATGCAGAATTCTTATGGTTAGTCAAATCATAAGAAACATAACATATCTAAACCTATAATTACTCAAACCTATGACTCTTCAGGTTAGTTGAATCATCAATCAAGATAAGAGATATAATATGCATAAAACCTGTGATTATTCAAACCTATACCTTCATGATTCTTCTAGTTAGTCAAATCAATCAATATAAGAGACATCATTCTTTTACTTATATTCCTATTTGACCATAGGACTTTTCTGGTTAGTAATATCATCAATCAAAGTAAAAATCATAATATGCCTAAACCCATGAGTACTAACTTCAATGAATAATCATAATCAATCATGCCAAGTATACTTAAATAAAGGATCTTATCACAAGGTGAGATTCTAACTTGATATAGGAAAAACATACCTGGATTAGCATGCTAGCTAATTATGTCTAACATACTCACATGATGTCTTCTTGTTCTTCTTCAATGACTTGTGCTAGTAACCTGTATATCTCATAGGTTAACCATTATAAAACCAAGTTATACATACCTCGTAAATGGATCTTTTATGAGATCCATGACAATGGATGAATCTTTGTCCTCATGTCATCATGATCATATGTTCTTTGAACTAGAACATGATTTGTCTTTCTTGGTGTACCTTTCATGTTAGTAGACAACATAAATCTCATACAACACCATAATGCATTAGTACAATCATAAGTGTCAACACCCTAATCAATGAATATTTTCTATTGTGCATTCATAGTTTTATTAAGGTGATATGACAAGTCTAAAATCAAGAAGACAAACATACCATGAACAAATCTCAAAACATACCTCGATGAGTCATACCTGTCGAGATCGCTTGTAATCTTCTTATGTAAGGACTTAGCCTCATCTCCCTCTGAAACAGGAACTTCTTCACTTATGCAAGTGACCAATCCATCTTCTTCTAGGATTAATCCAATCTACTTGATTTACAAGAACTGGGACTGGAGCTAGATATGGGTTTGTCAGAGAAAACCCAAAAATTCAAACTTTGAATTTCAAACTTCTGAAAGGATAGAAATATGCGCCTTGATGAGCTGATCAAGCTGGTATATTCAGAATTTGAAAACTACAAAGTTTCACTCCTCAATTTTGCCTTTGAGACTTCTGGATTCACTGGACGTGACCCTGAACTGGGGTTTGATGAAGCCCACTCTTCTGCCCAGTCAAAAGTTTTGATCCAAAGCTCTAAGCTTCTATTTTTCTGAGGAGCTTCCAGCCATGGTCACATATTTCAAAAATTTCCATTTTTACAGAAGCCCTAATTTTCCACTTTTTTGATCAAAGTCCCGAACTAGGGTTTGATCAAGCCCGGCCTTCTGCCCAACCAAAAATTCTGATCTTGGTCTCTAAATTTGTATTTTGATAAGTAGCATCCAGTCGTGGTCTCCAATTACAAAAATTCCAACTTTCTTCAAAGCCCTAAATTCCGGAAGCCATGAATGAAGGTACCAAAAAATAATTCTGTTTTGATAGAAATATGTACCTGATTGTTTCTGGTGTAACTCCGAAATTTTTGATCCACAGGGTCTGAAAACGTTTTCTGAGATATCCTGACCTGTTAGCTTTCCATCCTGACAGGTCTGACCTCAATTGGATGTTCTGAGAGAGAGTTATGTCAAATGTCGCAACGTGACCTGTTTATGGGATAAAACAGTAGAGCGAACTTGTACGGCATGCCACGTGTCACTGTTTCAACTTCGGCCTCTGAAAACGTTTCCTGAGATAGCTCGGCCTGTTATCTATCCATCCTGATAGGTCTGACCTCAATTGGACTCTCTGAGAGAGAGTTATGCTAAATGTCGCAACATGACCTGTTTATGGGATAATACAGGAGAGCGCACTTGAACGGCGTGCCACGTGTCACTGGTTCAACTTCGGCCTCTGAAAACGTTTCCTGAGATAGTACAGTCTGTGTACTACTTGTCACTTTTTACGAAATTTCATTTGGATCTTCCTAGCCCAAGTTATGACCTTTTTCCCAAGGTCACCTGATTTTGACTCAGATCTGGAAGAGGCAGAAACCCTATATTGCACAGATCATAAATCACAAAGTACAACGAATTAGAGGTTTTCCTTTGGACACAAGGTACCTGGAGATTTAATCTTCGTCCTGTAACAATTTTAGATCCGAAAACTTCGCCAAAACAGATTTATAGCGAAAGTGCTACGATGACTGGTTTTTTCTATATCAAGCCCTAGCATCGTAAGTGCAACAAGTGTCATACATGCCATATCATGCCTTCTTTTAGGCTAGATCTGATACCATGTTAAATTTTCTGAATTTACTTCAATCTAATCTAGGATCTTAACTAAGAGAACAACATGTACATCATATCTACAGCATATCAATCATGGAGACAATAATGCAAGCACACAAGAGACACAAAGATTTACTTGGGGAAAACCATAAAGGTGAAAAACCCCAATAACTTCCTCAGAGATAGATAGAGCAATGATACAACCAACCAAGAGAGATAGACATAACCTAGCAGCAGATCCTCCTCCTCCATAAGTGCGCCACTCCTCCTTGAGTGCATGAGTGAGAAGTGAGTGAGCAAATAGAGTGCCTCCCGCACTCTATTTATACTTGACTTGACTTGCCTTTTTACCTAACTCATGTAGGCTCGAACTTAACCACATAACATAATGCTGACTAGGCCGACCCCCAATAGGGTGGTCTAATAACCCTTTGACCCACATGTCCGACCCCCAATAGGGTAGTCTAATAACCCTTTGACCCACATGACTTATACAGGGCCGACCCCAAACAAGGTGGTCTAATAACCCATCAAGTATAAGTTACGACACTTCCGTATAGAGGAATAATAACATCTCTATAGGAATACAATATACATATATGTGAAATACATTCTGAAGTTACATATACATCAACATGAATCACTCTCCCTTGTATATATTCATTGCATTGATACATTGGTGGTATGTATCTTCATGGTATCAAAATAATAATGTGGCAAATTTTTAGAGATCAGTATAAAACAAACTAACTATGGAGTTGTGGCATGTATGCCTTTAAGTACAAAATGATGACGCAATTGAGAACAAAAAAAAAAAACTTTGATAATCTAAGGTATCCACTAGCATCAACTTCAAATATTTATTAAAAACAATTCTAATATCTAGTGATCTAAATGCTAAGAAAAAATGAAACTTGTCATTATCATGTCAAAGAGGCAAAGTGAATCAATAATAAGTGTTAATAAATTATATTTTAATAAAAGAAAATAACATATCAGCACTATGAAGCATTCAACTCATTTTCATATTTATGTTTATAACGTCAAGTTTGTTACCGAGAAAAGCACAAATCCATAATCAAAGTATACCTCATGTAAATGCTTATCGACTTCATGGCAATTTTTTTTAACTTGATTTTCAAAACTGGATCGTTAACTTGTGCAAAGGTTTTGGAAATCACCCCCATAATCCTTTTCTAACCAATAGCACAATTTTATTATTAAAATATAGCTAAACTTACATAATAACATAATGTAACTCGAAGAAATTTGTATCACTATCAAATCAATTATTCCTAACTTAATTAGGAACATATAATAGTAGGAAAGGAAAATATGGCTTTCAAGGTTTTATTGTTAGTCTAGGATGATTTTGCCCTAGTTTTAAAAGAGAATTAATTGTGACAAGGAATGTAGAGGTTGGGAAGATACAAGAAATTGAAACCTTTAAGTCTATTAATATTCATTTTTTAATTTTTTATATTATATTATTAATATTAAATATTATTTTTTAAAAATAAAGTAAGTAAAATTTAATAAATAATATATGATTATATCTATTATTAATATTCATTTTTTAATTTTTTATATTATATTATTAATATTAATTTTTTGTGATGTTATATTGGTAGGTTTAGAGTTATAGGTTAAGTAATGTAATATATGACTTTTTTTTTCAATCCTCTTGGCGTTCTCAGAGGATTGAAAAAAAATGGGCAGCATTTCTGCTTGTAAAAACACATTTTAAAATTAAACCGGTAGCATTTATGCGATGAAATGCTACCGGTTAATATAAACAAAAATATACCAAATAATTTAAACAAATAAATGCAAAATAAATTTAAAACCCTAAACCTATTTCAAATTTCAAATGGTTTTGGTTTTTGTTTTGGAATGGTTTTTTGTTTTAGTTTCAAATGTTTTTTTTTCAATTAGTTTGGTTTCAATGCCGGTTTTCGATTTCAATGCTAGTTTAGTTTCAATGGCTACATCCTAACAAATTCATAAAAAACAAATACAAGCTATATTTTATCAAAAACACAAATTTATGTAACACAAACAAAATTTAAATTTTTTTTAAATAACAAAAAATTGCTTGAATTCCACCCACCTAGTGGAATAGAATACATGGTGGCATCACTGTGGTGAGGTGGCGTAGGTGTGAGCTCGGTCGAGGCCTCCGGTTCTAGTCGTTGTCCCTGTCTCTATCGAATAGTGTGCACAAACAGGGTCGGTCGGGTCCTATTTTGTTTTTTTTTTCCTGTCTCAAACCCTCGATCGAGCAAACCCTCAATCAAGGGTTCAAAAAACAATTTTTTTTTCGTTCCATCCACCGAAAATGGTGAACCACATTCGTGGATTCACCCATATATATATATATATATATATATATATATATATAGAGAGAGAGAGAGAGAGAGAGAGAGAGTGGGGTATTAGGGGGTTGGGGGATAAAAAAAGAGGGTTGGGGGTAGATGGAGGAGTATAGGGGGTGTGTGTGAGAGAGAGAGAGAGTCGGGGGGTGATGGGGGGAGGGTGTGGGCGATTACGGGTTTAGGGAAGATTAGTGAAATTAGAGAGAGAGAGAGAGAGAGAGAGAGAGGGTTAGAGAGAGAGGGGGGTTTAGGTAGGATTAGTGAAGTTAGAGAGAGAGAGGGGGGTTAGGGAGAGAGAGAGTCTAGGGAAAATGGGGGAGGATGTGGTTGATTAGTGGTTTAGGGAGTATTAGTGAATTTAGAGAGAGAGATAGGGTTAGTAGAGAGAGAGGGTTAGGAGAGAGAGATACAGAGAGGTGGAGGGGGTGGTTATGGGTAGGGAGAGTAGGAGAGGGGTTATGGGTAGTGAGAGTGTGAGAGGGGGAGTGGGGGTGTTAGGGGATTGCAGGGGAGAGAGAGAGAGAGAGAGAGAGAGAGAGAGAGAGTTGGGTAGCGAGGGGTAGGAGGGGGTTGGAGGAGAGAAAGAGACAGATATTAGGGTGTGGGGGTAGGGTTTTAGGGACCATGAGAGAAGTTAGAGAGAAAGGGGGTATAGTGTGGGAGGACAGAGAAAGAGAGGGAGAGAGATATGGGGGGTTGGTAAGTGGTAGGGGTAAGATTATTAGATGAGATAGAGAAAGGGGGGGTTAGGGGTAGGGGCAGTAGGGGAGAGAGAGAGAGAGAGAGAGAGGTATTAGGGGGTTGAGGTATAGAAAAAGAGGGTTGGGGGTAGGTGGAGGAGTATAGGTGTGTGTGTGTGAGAGAGAGAGAGAGAGTCGGGGGGTGATGGGAGGAGGGTGTGGGCGATTACGGGTTTAGGGAGGATTAGTGAAATTAGAGAGAGAGGGGGGATTTTAGGTAGGATTAGTGAAGTTAGAGAGAGAGAGAGGGGGGTTAGGGAGAGAGAGAGTCTAGGGGAAAGGGGGGAGGGTGTGGTTGATCAAGGTTTGGGGAGTATTAGTGAATTTATAGAGAGATATAGGGTTAGGAGAGAGAGAGGGTTAGGAGAGAGAGATATAGAGAGGTGGAGGGGGTGGTTATGGGTAGGGAGAGTAGGAGGGGGTTATGGGTAGTGAGAGTGTGAGAGGGGGAGTGGGGGTGTTAGGGGGTTGCAGGGGAGAGAGAGAGAGAGAGAGAGAGAGAGAGTTGGGTAGCGATGGGTAGGAGGAGGTTGGAGGAGAGAAAGAGATAGAGATTAGGGTGTGGGGGTAGGGGTTTAGGGACCATTAGAGAATTTAAAGAGAAGGGGGGTATAGTGTGGGGGGGAGAGAGAAAGAGAGGGAGAGAGATGTGGGGGGTTGGTAAGTGGTAGGGATAGGAGTATTAGGTGAGATAGAGAGAGGGGGGGTTAGGGGTAGGGGTAGTAGGGGAGAGAGAGAGAGAGAGGGATGGGGATGTAGGGAGGGAGGGATGGAAATGTAGGGGCATATAACATGTCCTACAAAATGCGTGTTTGTTTTGCAGTTATAAAATATTAGTCCATTTTGCAGTTACAAAGCACACGCATGTTTTGTAACTACCAAACGTGTGCACATTTTGTAACTACAAAATGTGCGCTTGTTTTGTAACTACAAAACACGTGCATGTTTTGTAATTACAAAAAATGTGCATGTTTATGTTTACTCATCTTGCATGTCAACTGACCTATTACCGGTTCGGTCTCCTCCTATGCAAGCGTCAAGTAATACGTACATGTTTTGTTTTTGCAAAGCAGAAGCATGTTTCACAGAACTACAATTGCATCTAAAAGGTCCCTCAACTTTATGCAAGCTCCCATCCTTCATTTTTCTATTTGCAAAAGGGTTATCAAAGACCTAAATTACATTATCATTTTCACAATAGAAAACATTTGAGGCCTAAATAGGAAATCTGAGATCTTCCAATATTTGACGAATCCAAATTACCTCTATACCTGCATTGACATCCCCATGGTACTCTACTTTTGTAGTCAAAAGAGAGACTAACTTTTGTTTCTTACATGACTAGGTCAAGACTCTAGAACTAAGTTGAAACATATAACCAGAAGTGGACTTTCTATCATCAATATTGTCAACCTATTTGGAATCAATAAACTTGGATAGTGTATATGTACCCTTAATGTATAGAACAATTCACTTTGCAACTTTCCAGTGTCTTTCTTTGGGATCCTACATGAGTTGAGAAACCACACTAACGATAAAGGAGATGTCAGGAAAACTGTGAGTTAAGTAAATCAGGCTACAGACCAACTGTTGATAAAGGGTGGCATCAACTCAGGGAAAGTCAAAGTCCTTACACAATTTGATTCCCAATTGAAAAGGTGTAGAACAAGACTTACAATCATCCATTTTGAATCATTTCAAAAGACCCAAATCATATTTAGGTTGAGAAAGAAAGATACTAACATTCATTTGTAGCACTTGAATGCCTAGAAAGAGATGAAAAAGACCAAGGTCAATCATTTCAAAGGTGTCTGCAAGTTGTTTCTTCAATCACAAAATTAAGTTCACATTGTTGTCAATTATGGCTAAATCATCAACATACAATTAAAAAATCAAGGTATCACCATGATCACGTAATACATAAATACTTTGATCATATTCACAATGTTTGAATCTAAGGTTGATGAAGAAGTGATCAATCTTCTCATACCAAGCATGTCGGGATTTCTTCAAACCATACAAGGATTTCTTCGGTTGATAAACAAGACTAGAATCCATTACAAAACCAAGAGGTTTCTCCATGTATATTTATTCATACAAATTTCCATGTAGAAAAGCACTTTTCACATCCATTTGATGAATTTCCCAAACAAACCGAGAAACAAGTGAAAGAATCAGTCGAATATAGTTCATATTTTCTACAGGGAAAAGGTTTCAGTGTAGTTTATTCTTCTCGATGAGAGAATCCATTTTCTATTAGTCGAGCCTTATGAAATTAAAAATCACCTTTTGAGGTAAACTTGGTGTTGTATACCCATTGGCACTTCACAATATTATTTCTATGTGGTCAGAGAACTAAATCCCAAGTCTGATTTTTCAATAAGGAATCAATTTTAACAGGCACAACATTCTCCCATTTAGGTTAACCTTGAGCATCATCATAGGTGTGAATATCACAGGCTTCGAGAACACGATCCATCAAGGAAACACTGCCATGTTGTTTCTAACTATGGGTTTGCCAACTGATACTAATGTCACCAACATCAAATCCATCAACTTCAATAGTCTTACCATCCAACCAAGGTAAAAAAATCATCGAAGAACCATGTTGGTTGGTTTCTAGAGTTTGTGCATGAAGGTCGACATCGTTAGTCAATGTAGACTAACTACCAGTCGATTTGGGAACAAATGTTGAATGTCTAGTCAAAACTTTAAATGATTGTATAGTTGATCTAGATTCTTCAATAATACCAAAAGGATCATTGTGCAACAAATCAGAGGAAGAGTTCAATAAATGTATACTTAAATTCATCTCATCAAATATCACAATCATGATCAAGATGACCTATTGTTTGATAGGGTCAAATAGTCAATATTATTTTGATTCATCAGAATATCCACAAGCATGACTCTTTGCATCAAATTTCTTCTTGTAGTTGTCACTGATACGTTCCCAAGCAACAAATTCATAGGTTATGAGGTGTATGATAGAAGGTTTTCTTCCTTGCCACTTGTCAACTAGAGTCATGTTGTTGACAACTCTAGTTCGAAAGAGGTTTAGGACATAGTTTGAGTAGTAAACAATTTCTTCCCATAATTTAGTCAGAAGGTATTTGTCCTACAATATGAATCAAGCCATTTCTACCAAACTCATATTCTTCCTCTCTGCTACTCCATTTTGTTGAGGGTTTTGAAGGATAGATATCTACCAAGAGATACCATTCTATGCTAGGTAATGTTCAAATTGTTGACTCACATATTATCGACCATTGTCTGATCTCAAACATTTAATAGGTCTTCCACATTTCCTTTTAGCAATGCCCTAAATTCCTTGAATATTTGAAAGACGTGACTCTTATTTTTGAAGAAATAAACCCATGTAAACCTATAGAAATCATCAATGAATGTTAAAATATACATCTCACATGCTAATGAATGTTTCTTCATGCAATTGAGATCAATGTGAATAAGTTCCAGTCATTCTTGTGCTCACCATTCTTTCCCAGAATTATAGGGTGTTTGATGATGCTTTCAAATCATGCATCCTCTACAAACTCCATCAGATGGAATAGTATTTGGGTGACCAATAACCATATTCTTTACACTACAACAAATCCTGGAATTAGCGTCCCATTTAGCGTCCCTTTTTAGTGTAAATTTTTTTATCATTGAGTGGTCGAAGTAGACGCTAAATGGGACACATCATGGAAAAAACTTAAAGAGTCTAAGATAACGTCGATTTTTGATTCCTAAATAGCATCATTTCCGATGTCTAAAATAGCACCCATTTCTTAGCTTCCAGAATAGCGTCCAATTTTGCTTCCTAAACGGCATCGAGGTTTTCTTCCTAAATAACATCCTATTTTGCTTCCTAGAGATCGTCCTCTTTTACTTCCTAAATGGCGTCCCCATTAGCGCCCTATTTGCATCCTTAAAAGCGCCATGTTAGCATTTATGTTTGCATCTGCATTCGCACCATATTTGCATCCAAATTAGCATCCAATATTGCATCCATATTTGCTACCACTTTAGCATCGCATTTTGCACCACGTTTTACTTCCAATATGCACCAATTTTCACTTCTAATTTTGCACCAATTTTTGCATTGTGTTTTGCTACCAAAATGGCGCCAATTTTTCTTCTATTGTTGCACCATATTTTGCTTCCTATGTAGCGCCATGTTTTGCATCCAAGGTAACATCTTATTTTTCTACCATATCATCGCCATGTTTGGCTTCCTCATTAGCGTCAAGTGTTGCAGCCTTTTTAACGCCTAGTTTTGCATCTCTATTGATGTCAACATTAGCACCATGTTTTGATACCACTTTAGTGCCCAATTTAGCATCCATTTTTACTCCCACACTAGCGCCACATTTTGCTTTCTGTTTAGCTCCTTGAATTTCTTCTTGTTTTGCTTCCTTATGAACACCGCATTTAGCTTCCCATTAAGCATCTAATTTTGCTTCTTTGTTGGCCATTAGTTTAGCTTCTGGTTTGGCTTCTACTTTGGCATCCAAAATAGCATCAGAATTGACTTCCAACTTAGCGCTAGGTATTGCATCCAATGTTGCTTCTAGATCTATGACATAGTGGGATTCCATTTTAGCTCCTAGTTTTGCTTCCTTATTAGCACCACATTAGACTTGTTATTTAACACCTACAACTATATCCAATTGTGTGCTAATATATTTATTATATCAAAATATTATAATTATTTCATTAATTTCAATAGTTCTCATATATCATTTACTTCATAGTTCTGAAATAACATAATGAAACATTCAAATTAATTGTAGATATCATTATTGAAATTAATTGCATAGCATTTATGAAGAAAATTTAACACGAACAGACAACATTTATCCAAAGTAGTAACATCATCATATATATCAATTTTACATGAAAAGATCATCGACAATTTCCAATATAGATAAACTTACAATATAATAACGATAACATCACCATTATCTTTCATCAAAAGAAGTGAAATTATAAAACATCATCACATCAATAACCTATCATACAGATCATCATATTAAGGTAAAAATCACAAGAAATATTTTTTTTAATATCCATATTTAGAAATGTCGAAATGATCAAGGGTAATCAATTTTTATATGTTAACATAAATCCACCATACAAATCAAAATGACCCAGAATTTAATATGAACGTGGATCATCACAAAAATAAGAATACGTGTCTAGTAGCATCGAGAAAGAAATAAACATCCACAATCTCAATAGTAGCATCAATGGATACCATCATCATCATCATCATCATCATCATCACCACCATTATCATCATCATCCTCATCCTCATCTATCCCATCATATTCATCATCATTTTCATCTGATCCATTTGCATCATTATTAGCAATATCTTTTTCTGGTACATTGGTGACAACATAATATAGATAATCTAAGGATTCATCTTACCCGTTTTTTCTGCAAACAACAAGAAATAATCAATTTAAAACATTAGTATTAATTTCATTACATAATGCATATTTTGTGTTATATTGCAAATATTAGTGTGATAATTTATGCATTCTCACGAGTTTTCCAACCATGAATATAAACATCACCTCATCAACAGATAGTAACCACACTTATAAAGTGTATCCACAACCGTGCACACACTCACACATACACACACATGTACACCATAAATTTTCATATCACAAGACATAGAGGCAAGGAAAAATATACATCCTAGTGATTATATATAAAGTGGAGAAAAATATGATATCACATATAGTATTCGCTTCGAACCATTTTTTTGTCTAAAGTTGTTATATCATTAAATATCTCTATATATAACATGTTATTCAATCCATATATTTAAGAGCATATTAACCATGGTTTTCATCTCTCAATCAAGTTCATGAATTGTTTACATTTTAATCTAAAAGTAAATTTAATATAACATGCTTGATAATATCCCCTCATAAACATGGCTAAAAGAATATTATCATAAATATAGTTTTTAACATATTAATCATATCATTGGTATAATAATCGCAAATCTTATAAAGCTTCATTGGATTCATGTTATCCAAGTACCTGTAGGAGGCAACGGAACTCAATTTTGTTACTTGGATTGTTTTATGCCCCTGGTTGAATTTTCGCCTGGTGTCCCTGAATGACCTTGGGAAGAGAGTTGAAATTTGCAATAAATCGAAAAATGAGGCTTAGATGGGAAAATCGTTAATTTCGACGGATTCTTGACATTCGAACACCTATAGGGACACCCCTGTCTGGTAACTTCATGGACCAAACATAATTTATTTTGATGGTTTTCTACATTAGGGTTTTGATCAAAGACGTGCAGTGCAATTTTTGCACGATGGGATAAGATGTTCTAAATGTGCCAAGTGAGTGCGTGGGCATCGTGGTCCTCTCGCCATTTCCCAAATACACATGCAAGATGTCACATAACTCAATTCCATTGCTCAATTTGTTTTTTATGCTACTAGTTGAAATTTGTCTGGTTTCCCTTAATGGCAATGGGAAGCAAGATGAAACTCACAACAACTCGAAAACCATGGCTTCAATGGACAAACTGTCGATTTTGTTGGATTCGTGACATCCGAGTATAACTAGGGACGCCCCTATCTAGTGGCTTCATTGACCAAACATTGTCTATTTTGACGGTTTTCTAAAATAGGGTCTTGCGTAGTGATATGCAATGCAATTTCTGCACCATAGGCTAAGATTTTGGAAAATGTGGGGAGCGACTATGTGGGAATTGTGGTCATCTCATCCTTGGCCAAACACACTTGCAGGAGGCAACGAAACTCAATTCCGCTGCTCGGTTTGGTTTTTATGCCCCCGATTGAAATTTGCATAGTGTCCCTGAATAGCCTTGGGAAGCGAAATGAAAGTCATTGTAACTCGAAAACTGTAACTCCGGTGGACAAACCATCAGTTCCGATGGATTAGTGACATTCGAGTACCACTATGGACACCCCTGTCTGGTGGCTTCATGGACCAAAAGTTATCTATTTTGATGGTTTTCTAAACTAGGGTTTTGCTAAGTGATGTGCAATGTAATTTATGTACGATATGCTAATATTTTTAAAAATGTGTTGAGTGAGTGTGTGGGCATTGCAATCATCTCGTCCTTTCCCAAACACACTTGCAGGAGGCAACGAAACTCAATTTCATTGCTCGGTTTGGTTTTTATGCCCCGGTTGAAATTTACCTAGTGTCCTTGAATGGCCCTGGGAAGCAAGATGAAACTCACAATAACTCGAAAACCATGGCTCCAATGGACAAACCATCAACTTCATTGAATTTGAGACACCCAAGTACCACTAGGGACACCCCTGTCCAGTGGCTTCATGGATCGAAAGTTGTCTATTTTGATGGTTTCCTAAACTAGGGTTTTGTTAAGTGACGTGCAATGCAATTTTTGCACGGTATGCTAATATTTTTAAAAATGTGTTGAGTGAGTGTGTGGGCACCGTAGTCATCTCTTCCTTTCCCAAACACACTTGTAGGAGGAAACGAAACTCAATTTTGTTGCTTGGTTTGGTTTTATGCCCCTGCTTGAAAATCACTTGGTGTCCCTAAATTGCCTTGGGAAGCGAGATGAAACTTAGGTTGGGCTTTTCTAAGAGTTCTGCATATTTTAATCTTTGGTGTTTTGACAGATCCAATCCACCTATATTAGCTATCTATGTAGATGAGTTTATCATAGCAGGAAGTTCTAAACAGCTAATATTGTGGTGTGAGAAGAAATTTTCCCATGAGTTTGACATGAAGGAGATTGGACAAGGGCAGTAAATTGATGAAGTCTTCCTTGAACAAGATAAATACACCTGGAATATTCTGAAGAGATTTCAAAATACAGAAGGAAGCAATGATCCTAATTTAAATTCCTTCATATTCACAAGTGGTCGACAATA
This sequence comes from Larix kaempferi, assembly GCA_027924585.1. NCBI lineage: Eukaryota > Viridiplantae > Streptophyta > Pinopsida > Pinales > Pinaceae > Larix > Larix kaempferi. The sequence continues at coordinate 25,423,411 of BSBM01000887.1, forward strand.
TGACAAAGTCGCTAGCAAAGGGGAAGTTTGAAATGCTAAGAGAGTATCTGGTTTGATGGAGAGGATGTTCTTAGCAACGAGGGAGTGTTAGTTTTTTGCGTTGTTGCTTTGAACTTGTTTTTCATTCATCATCAACTAGATGAGTGCTTAATGGAAGTTCTTCATTCTTTTTCAATTTGTTGAGAATTCACCATGAGCAAGATCTTGCTAGAGAGGGGGTGCAAATGTATGGGAGGAAATTCATACATGAGGGTGCAATGTTGAAAGGAGATGCTTCTAACTATTTTTGGTCCTTGGGAGTTATTTGGAGTAGGAGGGCAGGGACTTGTTGCATAAAAATATGTGGAGTGGATGAATTTGGATGAATATGCACTTGTGGGTGCATACAAATATGCAGTGTTGTATAAATATATGTGGAGTGGGTGAGTTGGCATTTGTGGGGATGTGCCTACCTACTTGGAACATGTAGAGTGCTCAACTTGTGGACCCATTCTCTACGTGGACCTAGTATAGGGTTAGGAATTTATGGTACTTGTAATTCACTCTTCCTTTAAGGTGGAGCACATCACTATGCAAATATTAGCTAGTTTGAGGAGAGCTAGATAAGAGTAAAGTGAGGGATGTAATAGCTACTTCTTGTTATTTCCTTGTTTTGCTTCATGAACTTAAGAGAAGCTGCTAGTTTTGCATTGCAAGTTTGGCAGGGGCTGATTTGTTGTTTGGGTTTTACATTTGCATCTTAGGAGAAAGATGAATTGTTGTCATAATGGAATCATGTTTCATGTGTAACAGAAAGGGAGTGTTTGTTGTCTCAAATTTGCATGCATATATGATTTCTGGGTGTTATATTGTTGATTTATTGTGCTGATCTAATGAACCACTGAGTTGATGTTCAGATGATTTAGTATGCTTTAATTTGTATTTTCAGAACTAATTTATGATGGACTGGTTGTGAACAAATGCAATTTTCAGATTTGATTTTGTATTATATCTAGCCTTAGCGGCTTGCTAAAACAATCTAACCATTTGGCATGTGCTGTTTACACTCTTGAATATTACCCTAGCGGTTTTGTTGAATGCAGATATGAGGTTTTGACAGAGGTTTCAGATTCAACATTAGGGCTAGGACTTCTAAGTTGCAAATCTGCTACCATATGAGGAAAGAATTTTAACACCTGCCTATATTTTGTCCTCTGGTTTTTGTCAAATTTGCTAATGTGTAAGGAATCCGGATAGACACAGTAGCAGTATGTTATGTTAGAATGTTTGTAGCAAAATATCTATGTACACCTCATGTAATATAAGTCCAGATTCTAGGAAATATGAGACTAAACTATGCAGACTCTTCCATTCCAGACTATAAGGAAAGTCCTGGATATATGAACTATGATCAGTACTAGTTGCTCTCGTTCAGAGAGATTTATATATAAATACCTTTTTTTCTGATAAGAGGAAAACACAAGGTTCCAAAGCAAAAAATGTATCAAGTTTTTGACAGTTGTAACAAGAACAGAGCAAACTTTTAAAGCAGGCATTGAGGAAAAACCCAGTCCGAGAATAAGTCAAACCTCTAAAAATTGTTCTGCAGACACACAAGAAGAAGTTAAATCTCAAAAAATGTCTGCATGCTTTACGCTCAGCTGATTTTGAAAGATCTACACAAAAATAGAAAGGTAGGAAATACAATTGTTGGATAGATATAAAATTGTCATAATATATATATGACTTTGAGAACTTTGTATAGATATGTGGGAAAAAATTGGATATCCACAATATCTACAAAATTATGTTTTATATAAATCATCACATTGGTGGTTTGATAAAATTATAAAACATTGGAGGTTAATGGAAAAATCTCTATTTTTTTAATATTCCTAAATATCAAATCATGACCACTCAATTCATGAGCTAACTGTTGATAAAGGCTCATAAGATACCAGCAATCTCATTCTTGCCTACATGCTAGATGGTGGGAAATTGTCAATATGGATGAAAAGAGACAAAGATAATGGCTCCGAATACATTTTTCAGTCTCTAATTGGTCTTAAAGATAATTTCCAACTCAATTTCAAGGAAATTCAATATGCTCAAAATACTAATGGCTTGTAGCACCCAACATTAACAGAGAAATTGCCCCCAAATTTCCAAGCAGGGATCTACTATTTTAACCAAACTGTAGTTTGTACATACCTAGCAATTAAGAGACTAGGTAGTGTTCAGGAAATTCTATGTCTGTCACTCCATCAACTGCATAGATTTCCTTGTAAAACTCCTCCATTGCTTTAATAGTTGCATGCTTTGGAACTTTACCAGCTGCATGCCTCCACAAATGGCCTGCAAATATAAACAAAATAGTGATCAACACATAAGCAAGACTCTCTCAAAACAAAATTCCACTAATCTCACATCATTTTATGACTAAGCAATTTCTAATTTCCTAGTTCCATGATCAATTCATGTAAGAGGGCATAAAGGAATCCAAAGCAGCAATAACTTTCAAAGACAAAAGTGACCACATTTCTGACAGACAATCTTCCTTTCAAATAAAGAGTTTGAACAAAAAAATGTTGTACATTCCTGAATCCTTTTATTTTTGTACCATTCTGAAAAACATAGCAAGGAGGAAGATAACAACAATAAAGGAGGTTTTGGTATTACATGATCTAAGTTTCTCATTGAATTCTATGGGATTTTTTAGAAAATTCTCTTTTAAAAGAAGGATATATATATATTCAAAATAGAACTATGTGGCATTAATTGACAGGAAAAAAAATATATCAACTCATTTGAAAGATTTTGACAATAGCTGGAGAGATAATGGTGAACTAGCATTGTAGTCTCCACTATGTTCTTAATGACTATTACAATGATATGAAATACAAGAGAAGTGAAAGCCTTAAGAATACCAACCTGGAAAGCAAAGGTGTTTCACTATTTCAGATTCAAACCCATTGTCTTTTAGCATAAGTGCTCAAGTACTTGAAGGGCATGATTCATTATGGCCTATTAGGTATACAAGAGATGATGGACTACTACTACTACTACATGGACTTGCACTTAAAACTAGGATGGAAGTACTGACTCTAAGAAATGCACTTTCAGGTTTTGTTTTAGCTTGGGGTCAGGTATGATATTTTGGTTCATCAGGAAGTAGGAAACAGTTGCACTTAGTTGTATCTTGGAGTGCATGGTGTGGTATCTAACCTTGGTTGTATCTTAGTGGACATACACAAGAGAGATAGCTTACTCATGGATTTCTATAACTTTACTTGATGCTTATGTAATATGTAGAACACTTCATGTGGAGGTTGGTCTCCTATGTGGCATGGTGACATTCTTAGTGAAGCGTACATGGAGGGCTTGGTTGCTTGGTTGGGAGAACCCTTTCCAAGGAGCATTGGGGAATCTAGGAGGGCGTTCAGCCATAGGTAGAATGGGATCATTTGGTTTCTAACATGGAGGCTTGTTCTTGACTTGAGAATGTTTGTGTTGAGGAATGTTCATGAGGTGTGGTGGACCTAAAGGAGCGCATGGCTTAGGAGGTATCATTGGAGTGTTGGAGACCATTAGGGAAGGAGCGTTGGACCTTTTCTTGTTCAACGCTCACCTTGATACCCTTTCTTGATTGCCATGCTTACCTTGGAGATTGACAAGTGTTACCTTAGAATTAAAGTGCTTGACATGTGGACCTATCTGGTGAGTAGTTAGGTTGCTTGAGATAGTTGGATGTGGACCTTGTCCACTTTATTTATGTTGTTCTCCATCACATATTCTATATAAAGGGGAGATATAATCTTTTATTTCATTCATCACATGTTGATGCCATTCAGTGACACCATTCTCAGTCAGTTCTATGGCCATGATCCTTTACACCATATCTGTTAGATTTCAATTCTAGGGTTTCAGTTAGATTACAGAGTTTGAATTTAAGATATCCGTGTTTCCAGGGGGATGGTATAGGATTGTGCTATTTTTACCAGGTTTTCAATGGTTCTGTCTATATTTGGTCATGATCGTGAACTTCAGTTTTCCTCAAATTCCTATATTTGTAGAGGTCACTGCTATTTTAAACAAGTGACATGTGGCATTTTTTGATGGTTTAGTGGACTTCTCTTTGGTTCGGTGCAGTTATGCTTGCTGGATTCCTGAAAATTGTTTAGTATGTTGAATCTTGGATGGATGTGAAATTCTATTTTCCTCGAAGGAGGTCTGGTGAGGTTGGAACCTATCTCAAAGATCCTTACACAATTAATGATATTATAAAAAAATTAAGTAAAAGGGTATACCATTTGGTCTACCCCTTTATTTTAAGAAAGTTATATTGTCATTTTGGGAGCCCTTAGGAAGCACCAAAAAGCACCTCAAAAACCCTGGGAGCACGGAAAAATCGAGAAGTGTGCTCCCAAGGTATTTCTGGAACACTTCCTCTTGCAGCGTGCTTCACGAGCTAAGCCTTTGGCGTGTTGAGGGGGAGGGGTGGGGAAGGGGGCACTCTCCTATAGCATAGAATGTTATAGACATGAAGTATTATAATGGCAGATTTTGCTTAATCAGCTCATTCTTAAATCAAAGGTCTCAAGCTTCCTTGCAAGCAGAATTCTTGATTAGTACACTGTCAACATTTCAGTCACTTCAAGCAAATGTTGATCAAATACTTGAAAAATGAAACATAATTTCCAGGATTCTAGAACTATAGATACACTTCCCAAGAGGTGAAGTTTCTCGCAAGAAATCCTATATTCACTACTAACATGATATCAATTAGGGTGAAAATCATTCATAATAGTTTCAATGTTTATTGAAAGTGAAAATACAGCTTTTAAATTTAATCAACATGAAAATCCCAAATTAGATGCATCATTTAAAAATTAAAATATAACAATTACAGTTTACACTGTCTAGCACTAATTCATGCTTTATGGCTTGCAGGGTGCCAAAGGTGCATAATTATACAGTTATGACTACAAGAGATCAAGGTTCCAGGTGGATTCAGTTCAGTCTGTTGACCACTAGTGAGTAATGACACAGTGTACCTATGGGAATCAGATATAGCTATAGCCTCATGGGGAGTATCGTGAAACATATGCCTCAGCCTAATAATTCCATTTTAATACCTTGAATAAATAGACTTTTGACACAATGAAGAACAACACAATTTTAACTTTTTACTTGAGAGCTGATACCTTTCTCACAGAAGTTGTGACTTTCTCTTTCAATGACCCTCCAAATAGTGCTCGCCAATTAGCACTCCACCCAAAGAGACTCCTCCATTTGTTGTATAAGCACTGAAAAATAAATGGGAAAGATTTCAGTTATTTTCCATGTTCAACTCTAATGACAAGGTCATTTAATCAAGTTTTTGCAACTTATATGTAATGTAAAAAACTCATTTTAAATTCAAATTTTAAACTCAAAATTTATTGATAATTTGATAAAAGGAAAAAAATCACAAGGCCTTGTTTTCTACTAACAAATTGAGCTTAGTATTAAGAGTCTGAAAACAGTTTTGTTTCATGCAATGCTATGGTAAATAATGCAATGGTAAATGCTATGCTATTTTAATTATGTTTTCCAGCAGCTCTGTTTTACTGATCTCCACTGCTAGCTTTTGCATTAGACTTTGCCTCTGGTGCAACTCTTGCTGGCAGTGGAGACCATGCAGACTGGTCTAGTGCATCTTTGTATGAACCAGTAAAGATAAGGAAGGGAGCTACCATTGAAAGGTCTGGTGGATACTTCGATGTTACAGATGTTAACAGTCCAGCTGATCTATCAAAGGAACTTTCAGGTTGGAATCATTCTTTGCAATTTATTTACTATATTAGAGCAAAAGAAAATGGGATTATCTGGTATTTGTGATATCCTACGTTCAGTATGTTACCGTCTTTCATGAGAGTGACTTTTCCATTTATTAGGGTACACATGCAGAAGCCAAGGCATGCAGTTGGAATAAGAATCTTGTTTGCTTTCATGATGTTCTATAGAACAAGATATGCATTTTTAATACAAAGTTGCTCCAAAATTGGTTCCAAATACAAAATAGAGATCCTGTGCTTTTCCTAAAATAGAGTGTCTGATCTTAAAATAGTTTTTTGCATATGCATAGATTTTTACTATTTAGCTTTTTCTACAGCATTTAAAACATGTAACCTTCTATTTTTATTCCTATCTGTACAAAAATGGACATAAAAAATTCTAACATCCCCCTTAATGACAATTTTTTGTTCCATGACACCAAGCATCCCCCTGAACCATTCCAGCCATATTATAATATCCTTTTTCAATTCAATATGGCCCTACTAAATTCTAGAAAAGGCACAAGCTGGGGAAAATATAGGCTAGAACCACGTTTGTGCGTCTGGTTACATCTTGTGACCAAATTACAATTTAAACATTTGCAATATCATATCGAGGAACAAACAAGACCTCTGTAATTGTTGTTGTAGAGGGAGCAGTTCTTAGAAAAGCAAGTCAGTGGAAGGAACCACGCTACCAGCTACTACCGGATGAACTAGAAGGGCTAACATCCGCTATACAAATGTAGGAGAAAGTGACCACTGTCACCTTAGCCACTTCTCCAAATTGTTTCGGAGAGTTAGAACCTCCAAGGGGAGAGCCATTCAAGGATCTACAAGACACTAGAGACAACAGAAACTATGTCTTCTAGAAGACCAATTAGAGACTAGTGCCTTAATCAATGTGGTTTTGCGAATGAAGAAGACATACTAAATAAGATATTGTCAATATTTAACTCAATGATCAAGGATTAGCAGTATGATCAGTCAATGGTGTTTATGATATGAAAGAAACCATTCATAAATGACAAATGAAGAAGAATTAGTCCAACCATAATGTCTAATTATATTCCAAGAAAGTAAATATTCAACACCACTTTAGCATTAGAAGTGTCATTCACCAATGTTGTATAGAGTATGCAGTAACTAGGTATCACTACCACAAACAAAGACTTATGTCTAATACAGTATGTCAGTGATGATAGTTTTTTATGGCAATACAACAGTAGCAGATTTAGTGCCTAAAGGTGTAATGAATACATCCTTGAACAACAATAGAGCTTTAATAGTTATCTTGTGATAATTCCAATCAAATGTAATCCAATTTCAGACTTCATATGACCGTATAAACAATTATATGGCAGCCACCCCAGTATTAATTCATAACAGTAGTGATATATAAAAAATATCAACAAAAAGATAGTGTTTCAAATATCAACCACTTTACTCAACATGTATGACTGTCAATAAGGTGCAATTCTCAGACTTTATGCAAGATTTTAACATCAGCATAATAAAATTCTAACAGTCATGTAAATAGTGGCTGGAAACAATAACAAGATAGGTAAAGATAAGTAGGATAATGTGAACAATTTGGATTCAACTACCAACCATTTCAATCATACACTAATTATTAATTTTCATACTATGTGTAGGTGTTTTCAGACCTCCTTTATTAGTTAAAACAATCCACAAAAACACTTGCATTTCATATCAATGATTAACTCCCCTTTTGCTTTGTATCTGCAGGTATAAGGACTTGAAGGAGAGGACTGTCCTATGTTTGACAGTATGCACATTTATGCAGACCTAGGGAAGCAGATACTAGGTCTACAAAAAGGTTGTTAAAACCTTTTGGAAATTCCCAAAACAAGGTACCAAGAGTCCAGAAAATGAATACCACTAAGCTGTAAACAAGAAGACAAATCTAATTTCAAAATGAGCAATTAGTTGGTTGAGCATTAAATTGTATCATAGCCATAACAATCTGCGGCTATTGGCATAGATAGAAGCCTCTATACAAAGAAGAAAGGTGACCAAAGTATTATATCAGAATACACTTACTGTAATTGTCTAGGCAAAAGGATTGTTTCAAAAGGAAACATCGATATTTTATTATATTTTAATAACCAACAAATACTACCATACAATATATTTTTAAACAAAACCAGAAACGCAACTCAGCACTCAACTCAAGTGCATCAAAAGATGGATGGGCAATTTTTAGGTCGTTATTGCGCTCCTAAAATACTCAGATCAATAAAAAAATAGAAACAAAAAATTCAAGATGCTGATTATGATCCCCAAATCTAAAATGATGGCACATTTGATGCATTTAAAGACAGATCTTCTAAACACTAAAATAACAACAGAACTTGGAAAGCAGAAGGAAGAAACAAGGGAGAACCTAGGAAACAATCCTGGAGCTGGTTTGGAAACAATAGGTAGAGGTTGCAGGTCCCAATCACTCTCCATAGAAGGATGATATACTTGAAAACGCAGGTATGTTTCACACGTCGAAATCCCAATCAACCATAGTCGACCAGTTCCCCCATACCAAGCTAACAATTGGCTCAATTTCATAACAACTTGTTGCAAAGAAGATGATACTGACAACCCCATCGGTGTTTCTCTTGCCTTGGGATACTCTAAAAGCCACTTTAAATTTCCCACGTTAAGAATTATACCCTTATTCAAACGCCCTTCCACTATTTGGTCCAATTACCTGAACTTCATAGCAATGTGGTCTTTATCGTTGTTTACAGAACATAAAGCGAATATCTTTGTTTCAATAGGAAGGATTTACAAACCCTGAAGCTACACTGGGGTTTCACCTTTTTTCTATTCTCTACGCAAGTTCTTTTATTACAGCTTTTGGATCTTTCTCCCCTACGAGAATCAGATTCTTCTAAATGCTTTCTTGAAAAGGATGAACATTTCCCTAAATGGGATCTAAATGCTGTGAAAAACCCTCAAACTTGTAAAGAGAACTCAAAAGTATGCTAATTTGATACACATATCCACCCAAAGATGGACCTTTGTTGATTTTCACCACTGAAACTATGCCGAGATCTACCAGAGGGGAATTTTCACTATTGTTTCAGTGCACAGGCTCCACATGAATGAGTCCATAATTGGGAAGAACGTTGTTTACTGCCCCCTCTAGCATCTAGAATGTGAGATTACTGTCCAGAATTGAGGACTAAGGTTGCTTCAATGCTTATTTTTTTCCCATCATTGTTGTTATTATGCCCATATTTGGTTTAAAACTTTAAAGGTTGTTTATTGTTGTCCCAGTGCTCATGGACTGCTCAAAATGGGGAAATAAGGCTTCTTCTACCCACATATTTTCTCAAGCATGGATATGTACTGACAATTTAGGGCCTAGACTTCTTGTTGTTGTTTGAGGCTGATTATGATCTGGAATATGCCTAGCAAAGAACAGACTTCTCTAAATGGTGCCCAGAGTTGTAGTTTTAGGGTTGTTCTAGGGCACAAAATGCACCCATATTTTAGAGGTTGTTTAATGGTGGAATATAACCTAAAAGTTAAAACTTCCATTTTTAATATTGTTGAGGGTCAACATAGGGCTGAAACATGCTCATAATTGCTAATTTGAGGGTTTAATGTTGTTTTTTCCCTCAAAAGGCTACCTAGATATGCCCAAAGATGTTGATCTATCCCACATAATCAATGATCATGGAGTTTGGGAGTTGTTTAATGGTTGAAAAGGGATCATAATTGCTTCTCAAGGACCCTTATTGCATCAACATACAAGTCGATCAAGCTATGGATGCCCTAGGTTCCTTGCTTCATGTTGCAATGCTATCCTCTTATGATGATGTTCTAGTAAGTGGATGGTCTAATATGATGATGCCTTAGACAATTTGATCCTCATGATGTGCTAGCTATCAGCTATGGGATGTGGTTTTTCATAATCATTTGCTATTGATGTACTATCATATGGATGATTATGGTACTTCTCCTCCACATGGATTCCTTCATTGTGGCCTGCATTTATGACATTGAGGACTATTAAGCATGAATTGCCAATGTAGTAGGTGTGAGATTGAGCCTCTTACAACTCTTTTTTTGGTTTTATGACCACTTTTTTCCAGGCCCAAGTTTCCATGGTAGCCAAATGTGTTGGGTGAAGAATCATAAATAAAGAGTTCCTTCAAGATATATTTACCATTGTTTGGGGAGGAGACTGGTATTGGTAACATGTTCCCTACCTGTAGTGCTGACAAGGATATTCAAGAACAGGTCTTATCAATGATAAGTTCCCAAACACTTAGTGTTCGTAATCTTCCATTGAAGTAAGGGTTACATGCAATGTGTGAAATCAGTGACAGCAATATCTTGGAGAGGAGGGTCCTAGCAGCAACCACCTCTAACTGTGGGGACCTATACTAAGGTATACAAGCTTGGTTCAGTTGGTATGTCAATTGATATTACCCAGTTCAAAGTCTATGATGAGCTTCGACATGAGACTTCTCATATGTTTAGTCTAGAAGGTCACCTTGAAGACCCTCAATGGTCAAATTGGCATTTTTTGTTGTGGATGATGAGGATGATGTACTTCTTGTTGGAGATGATCCATGGGAGGATTTTGTGAATTGTGTCCATTGCATCAAGATACAGTCACCTCCAGAAGTTTAATGATTCATGAGAGAATTCTCTTAAACACTCTACCACTGGAACAACAAGATGGTAGCAACTCTAATGGTGTCATTGTATGGAGGGAACATTGTGACCAAAATTCTACTAATCCATTAGTAGGATTGTTTGAGAATTAGTGCCCAAATGGTACTGTCATTTGTCATTATGGAGTAGCACAAAGACGCCTCTGTTGGAAATGAATGTTATTTTATGGTGCACCAACATAGTTTCAAATATCATTTCCTATCCACCATTCCTGAAGATGAACCTTTGCATAGTCTTAGTATGGCATGCCTATTTTAGGCACACTGTCGGTGGAAAGAAGAGCATGGGTATATGGATGTAAATGCATAGTTTTCATACATGTTTCAAATCCTATAGCAGCAATGTTGAGATATCTTGCTTGGGCACCCTTAAGGAGTTTTGCCATACATAGAGGAGTTGTTTATCACTGGAGAAGTTTCCCATTGCTTGTGGAGGAAGCGCTTTGCATTTGGAGGGACTTTTGGAGAATGCTCACTGTGGAGGATGATTTCTTTACCTACAAATACAAGTGCTTCCAATCCCTAAACAAATACAATTTGAGCCTCAACTAGATCATCCCTGAGGTGAAATATTGACCAGTCCATGGCAACCTTATGAGCAGAATTTTCCTTACAAATAAGCATTGCAAGACCAAGCCTGGATTAATGGAGATTTCTCCATCATTTTCTATGGCCATATCTGCATGAACATGTGAATTATAAGTAAAATGCCTTGCTTTTGGTAGTTTATTTGCTTATTGAAAAACCCTCAATTTTTGAACCTATAACATTTTGGCAGTAAGAATGGCTCAATCAGTAGAGCAATGGCATATTCTAGATGTTAAAATAGCAGCAATCTACTTATAAATAATATTTATGATAAGGTCAATGAGTTTTGTAAGAACCATGAGTGCCTTATGCCACTTTTCATGTTCCTTTTGGTGAGGCATTCACTTTGCATACTTTCCTTGATTGGTCATTCATATTGTGATGATGTTTGCATACTACTTGAGGTGGTCCACATGCCATTCTACATGTGGACCTTACTTTAGCACACTGTCTGATTTCTAAACTATAGCATCTTATTTCTCCTATAGATTAGAGAGATAAGGGATACAAAAAGTAGATCAACCATCATTGTGGTGCACCTAGGCTAAGAAACCTAAACCCTAACCCTAATCTAGACCAAAGAAGTGCACCGAGGCATAAATCAAAAGGTTGCCTAGAATATATCACATCAAGGATATTAGTTTACACATGCAAGCTGCACTACTCCTCAAACTCTGCAGCCTAGTTAAACCTGGAATTTCTATTATGCAAAGTTGTAACAACTATGATGACAAAACCTTTTGTAGTTTTGATTCAGGCTACAAGTGTGGGCAGCATTTTGTCTACCAATTTACACATGACATAAAATGAAAATTTGGACAAATCAAAAACCAAATGTATGCATTTCAAAGTATGTTGAATGGAGGAGTGCACAACCATTTTTATGTGAAGAGAACTTATAGAAATAAAGATAGAAGGATGCTTACAAGTTAATCTCTTGAAGGGTGAACAACCACATAAGCAAAAAATATAAGAAAATGAAAATTTTCAGAGGAACTAAAGGAGTGAAGAAGATTACTTAAGGGAGATGGTGGGATTCTATTAAGGTACGTTCATGTAATGGAAAGTAACCATTATAATGATGGAGAAATTATGGATTTCACCTCAGTGTAATCTTCCCAACCTGAATATCATCCCAATGTGCCAAAAAAATCAGGTCGTATAGTTAGAAATTAGGGGGTGAAGAGAGACATTTTAAAGAGAAGGCCATGTAGTCACAACCAAGCACATATTTTTAAGGCATAACATACAATCGTGTCATGAAGCAGATGATGTAGCGGAAAAAATATTTCTTGTTCTCCTTTTCATACGATGTTCATGGATGCTTTTTTTTGTAGGACCTTCATGTGCTCCCCCACCTAAAAACATACTTAGGACATCAATGTTGGGAGAAGTGGCTAAGATTACCCTGCCAATGGAGGAGATGAAACAAACTTGGATGGCAGCAGGGTGCTCCATTGTTACGGATGGGGGGACCAATATTGGTCAGCAGCCACTCATCAACATTATTGTTACATCTTTGGCAGGTCCATTCTTTTAGGGTTTTCGATGGTTCTGAAAAGCATAAGGATTCAACTTTCCAGTATGAGCTTCTACAAGATTATATAGAGGAGTTCGGGCCCTCAAATGTTGTGCCGATAGTCACAAATGCAACATCTTTGCTGATTAGGTGGGTTGTTAGTTCATAGCAGGAATAGGGATACCTATTAGACTACATGGTGTCTGCATGCTTTGAAGAATGCACTGAACTTCGAAGGATATTGGGAAAATAGCATGGAGTCTTTGTTTAAGGATGCTAAAGATGTGCAAATTTTTATTTGGAACCACCACACCTCCTAGTTTTCTATAGGTCATATGTGAGAAAGGAATTCCTCAAGCCAAAAATGTTAGATATAATGGTCATAATTAGGACATAGACATACTAATTAGGACTTAGGAATACTTTAGACGTATAAGTATTAATAATAAAGTGATGTAATCGTGAGTTAATCAGTGTAGTCATTAAAATATTACGTATTGAGGAGTTACATTACTACTCATCTCTGTGTCCTATACTGTAAACATGTAAACAGACATTGCATCATTGAATAATGAGTTAATCCATTCTCTCTCATTCTATTTGTACTCTTATCTACACGTGTGTGTAAAACTAAAAACTAACATGGTAAAGAAGCCATGGATGAGGAGAAACCAAGGTTGAAAGTGGGTGGAATTCGATGAACTACGACAACACACAGAGTAGGACAAAAGTGAGACAACCCATAGTTCTCTGTCAATCCAAATCAATTTGGGCACATAGATAAGTGTTTTTATTTGTTAGGATGCTAAAGTATATTGCTAATAAATATCAATGAGATCTATTTCAGCAACATGGTGACTTCAAGGGGGTTAGCTCATCCTATTCAATTTCATAGTTTTCATGAAGATTACTTGTTGCAGATAGGTTGAGACAACAACCTTTGGCTTTAGTGGGATTATATACATAGAGTTTGGCAATATTTTGAACCTGTTACTTATTTCTATGTAATGTTCCTAACTAGATTTGAATGGTTAATGACTTTCTATGGTTGATATTTTTTACTTAAAGGTTTGGTCAAACACTTCAGCAACAAACTATTGTAGCTTTCTATCAATCTGACCCGAGTTCTTCAATACTTTTGAGTGTTGACTTTCATCAAACACTTGTTGTGCAAACTACTGTAGCTTGAATCCCCTTTCTAAATGTGAATGTTATGAAATAGTTTTGTTTGTTGTGATGATTATTTGGATTTGAATATGTTTCCACAACATCCATATAGTAAAAGTACTAGCAATGGCACATAAAAATATTTCATAAATTCATTAACAACATGCTGCAATACATATTAAAAATAACAGCAGTATAAGATTTTGGGAAAACTAGTAGAAACGATCTTAGACCTGGAGATGGTTGTACTTTCTTGTTGAATATATATTCTTTATAGAGTCCTCAATGCCTGTAGGTGACTGTCAACAAGCAGCAACACCACCTATTTGATATGTAGACTCCTTATGAACTCAAATTAAATTGGTGTTGGCAGTTGACAATGATTGGGAAAGAGGAGGCACCCGGACCACTTTCTCAAACCCTTTTGCAAATACGACAACACTAATAATAGAAGATGTAAGACTAATTTTAATGCCACGAAATGGATCCTGAAACAACCCAAACGCATAAATAATGATGCAACCCTCCTCCTGACAGAATCACGACTTGGACAAGGGTGATTGAGTGGTGATGGTTATGTTGTGGCTTAGCTAATGCGCCCTCAATGAAATGATTATCCCAAGGGGAAGATCTAATCCTAGATCCCTTTAGCTAGTGCACCCTCTTTCTACCTGAGATGCACCCTTCTAAACAATGGATGTATTCCTAAGGGATTAGATCAGGGTTGGTGTATCGAGCAATCTGTTCAATGTAAGACTCCGAGAATGACTAGCCATTAATATTGCACAATAAGAGAACATGAGACCTACTGAGGGTGAGGAAGGATGGCTCGCCTAACATAAAGAGGGTGAGGAACAAATTAATGAATAAAATTGGATTTTCCCTATATGCTCTTAAATTGGTGAAAATTCCATGGTGGGCACTTACATGGGATCTAAATATGCCCTAGCTCCTAGCACAGGAACCTCGATATGGAACTTTACCTGGCACCAAAGCTACCTTTTCCCTTGCAACTAGATAATATTCATGGTCAACGGGGTCTGCTGCACGTTTTGGTTTCTTAATGTGTTCTCTATCAAGAGTGATAATCCATGTCATAAGGATGTCGATACAACACCAAATAAGCCCAAAGGGAGATAAACCTAGCACATTAAGGAGGAGATACAATGCCAAATAATCCCAAAGGGGGATAAACCTAACACATTAAGAGGAACTTCTTCTTAGGAATAGGACATATTATACTTGAGGAAGATCTTTTGCTAAGAACGTTTTACTCAATAACTAGGAGGCTACATATTTATGGACAAGGGTTTGTTTGCATCCAAGCACTTTCCAATATGGAGTTGTACTAACTTATAAGTGTGGTGAGATATTTAATGATGGCCTGCACCAATCTTGAGGTTTCCTTTGGGATTCCTCAAGGTTGTGCCTTGTTTTTGGCTTTAGTTGAGCGATAGTGATAGAGTTGTATTTGACACCAATAGAGATAAAGAAATAACTTTCCTTTTATCAATTCAAATTGAGAAATACAGGGTTGTGCCCCATGCTAGTCAAACTTACTCCAAGTGTAAAAAAATGATGTTTTAGGCCAAGAATCTGAATGCATTCAAATTTGGTGAAAGTTTGAATGCTTTTGATGATGTACAAACACATGTTTTTCAATAGAATAGGCTGGATGCAATTTTTTAGGTGAATTTGGCAAAATATATATTTTTTGTAGTGAAGTCTTAACAATTTTAACAATGCATAAATGTATATTTTAAAAAATAAGATCATGTACAAGATCTAAAAGAATTTGACAAGATATACATTTTTCAATTAAATTTGTTATTATCATTTGATGATGAGTGGAGTGTCTTCTAAAAATGTTGGGATTTTTCTAAACTCCAACACAATTTATTTATAGAAAATATCATTGCAAAGATATAGATCAATTAGTTGTGAAGTCTTGATGACCTTGAAGACAAACAAAGGCATATCTCAACAGATAAGTTCATGGGAACATCTCAAAGGAATTTGGTGTTATGAATGCCTCTCAATGATGAAGCCCTAATGACCTTGATGACACATGGATGTGTATCTCAACGGACAAGCCCAAGTGAAAGTCATGGTTGAATTTGACTAAATAGGCACACTGAGATCATAAAGTCCCAACAACCTTAGATATGTACAAAAGCGTATCTCAAGTTACAATGCCATAAGCAAGTCACGTTTCAATATGGAATAATAGAGATCTCTCTTTTGTGTAGCACAACAACCTTAACAATGCATGACTGTGTGTCTCAATGGCCATGCCCCAAGGAAATTCACAAAATTTATGCCCCTCACTTATGAATCTACATTTCAACAAATGAGGTCAAGCGCAAATCCTTGGTGAATTCAACAAAATGGATAGCCCTAGGTCATGATATTTGCTTGTCTTACCAATGCATGAATGGATATCTCAATGGACAAGTCCTAGGAAACTTTATTGTGCTAAATACCCTTCAGTTAGGAATTCTCGACAACCTTGACAATGCAAAACTGTGTATTTCAACATACATTTCCAAGTGCAAGCCTAGTTCAAAAGCTCCTAGTCTAAAACAGACCAGCATTTAACTAAAGATAAAATCAACACCTAATCTGAAATGGAAAAGGTATGTGATCTAAATTTGTATTGTCAACTAAAATATGAATTTTCCTACATAAATTTTATTTTACTACACTAAAATAACAACAGAACTTGGAAAGCAGAAGGAAGAAACAAGGGAGAACCTAGGAACAATCTTGGATTTGGTTTGGAAACAGTAGGTAGAGGTTGTAGGTCCCAATCATTATCCATAGAAGGATTATATACTTGAAAACGTAGGTATGTTTCACACCTCGAAATACCAATCAACCATAGTCTACCAATTCCCCATACCAAGCTAACAATTGGCTCAATTTCATAACAACTTGTTGCACAGAAGATGATACTAACAACCCTATCAGTGCTCCTCCTGCCTTGAGCTGCTGTACAAGCCACTTTAAATTACCCACGTTAAGAAGTATACCCTTATTCAAATTCCCTTCCACCATTTGGTCCAATTACCTAAACTTCATAGCAATGTGGTCTTTATCTTTGTTTCCGGAACAAAAAGCGGATATATTTGTTTCAATAGGAAGGATTTGCAAAGCCTAAAGCTACACTAGAGTTCCACCTTTTTCTATTCTCTGCACAAGTTCTTTTATTACAGCTTCTGGCTCTTTCTCCCCTATGAGAATCAGATTCTTCTTCTTAAACTTTAGAAGGATTTCTATGAGTCAACGTTGCTCATAATCCAGTGACCAAAGAGAATAATAGCACCAAATAAAGAGCAAAATTTTGAGCCAAAATTTTCTCACGAAGTCACGGTTATGGTCCTAACACCCTTGTTCAAATTCCTATTGTTGAATATAAAGAATCTTGTTATAAATTTTGACTGTAGTCAACATGCCCTCATAGGTCATTTTGAGAGTGAAATTCCAAAGAGTCTAGTTGGTAGACAAAGACTTGTACTACAATAGATACCTCCTTCAATACATATTTCGTTAAAGAGATGCATGCGGTAAAAATAACAATATAGATTTTGTTCTAGATAACAATACAGATAGCATTAAAACCTTACCATTCCAAGTAAGGACATACAACGCTTTGAGACAGTTATATGACCATGATTGAATGCCCTCTTTGTAGAAGCTGTGTAACACATTTTTGAAGCAGCATTTGCTAGTGGAAAACTGATGAACTGAGATGGTATGATAGTTTCTCAGCTTCATCAACACACCCATTATGTGCATAACACGAAATCATTTATGTCCAAGATACCATATTCCTTCCAGGAATTTCATTGAAGAGTTTGGTGGCCTCGTCAACCAAACAATTATGTGCATATCCCACAATCATCAATGTCTAGGAGACCACATTTCATCTGGGAATTTTGTCAAACAGTTCGAGAGCCTCATTAGCATACCCCTTCTATGCATATCTTGCAATCATAAAATTCCATGTGACAACATCTCCTCTGGGAAAGTATTCAAGCATATAGCGTGCAGTGTTGATCCTCCCATATTTTTATGCATGTAAAGAAGGCCACTTCATATTGAAAACCACTTCTAATTATTTCTTCATGAACCTCCGCCACAGCTGCGAAGTGGTTACACACAAGGAGAAAGCTAGATAAAATGAATTGATTTGGGAGAATACATGTTCCTTACATTTGATTGAAAAGTGGAAACTCTGCTTTTTCATGGCTAGCCCTAGAGTAAGCTACAACCATGATACTCACATTTCGCTCGGCCATTTGCTCCAGAAATCTGTGACCATTGAACAAATTCCCTCACTTGGCATACACGCTTACGAGTTTAATGGGTAGAGTGATGCCAGTGCAGTTAAATTTGAAAGCATTTTGGATGATGTGAGTGTGGACAAGCTTAGCCTCTTGCAAAATTTTGTTAATGAGGAATCCCTGCAAGAGGGAATGATAAGCAGAGCAATCTACATGTCCATCTATCAAATGAAAAATGTACATAGCTTCTTTCAATCGCCTATGTTTAGGCTCCATTCTAACATCACCTCTGTTTACACTCCATTATCACATCGTTCTTAACTCAAGTAAGCATTCTTCGTCACCACAAGGGATTTTGGTTTCACTAGGTGACTCTGCCTACCTAGTGCAGGGAGAAAACAAAGGGAATTGGAGGGAAAATTCAAATAGAGATATAGGTATTTTCATGGTTTTTAATTAATATATTTATGCTCTAAAAGTGATGTAATAAGCATTGGCTTTTCATAGTTAATTTGATGTAATAAGCATTGGCTTTTCATAGTTAATTTGATGTAATAAGCATTGAATTTTGATAGTTGTAAGTTCAAAATTTTAATGGTTAATTATTAATTTTTAAAAAAATTTCATTTTATAACTATAAAATAAGTATTGATTTTTCATAGTTAATTTGATGTAATAATAATTGATTTTTCATAGTTATAAGTTCAAAAATTCAATGGTTAATTAATTTTTTTAAATTTTTCATTCTATAATTATATAAAGGACTTATTTTTATTTAATTAAATTAAAGTTTAAAAAGCAACTAAATTAGATAAATTGAATAATATAATTTTGTAAGATAAATGATAATGCACTAGATTCAATTACATAGAAACTAGATTGAAAAATCATTACTAATAGCACTTTGTTAAAGCTTTAAACATTGTAGGGTGTTAGAGTCACTCAAATGTCATAGGGACACTCATATGCCATCAGGGTCATTTAGGATTAATTATGGTCTCTTAGTTTCCAAAAGGGTCACTTAGGTTCCATTAGGGTCACTCAGGGTCAAATAATGCAATAACATGCATCATCCTCATCCTCATCATTATCATTGGCATCATCATCATCACCATCGTCGTCCTTATCATCGTCCTTATCATCATAGACATCAATATCAATGTCTAACACGAACCTCCTAAATCAAACTCTAAGCTCCAATAACCAATAGCCTCTATCCCATCAATAAAGTAACTCATATGTTGAACTAGGCTCAATTCTAGGAGGAAAACTAGGTGCTATTTTGGGAGCAAATTT
Organism: Larix kaempferi; assembly: GCA_027924585.1. Classification (NCBI taxonomy): domain Eukaryota; kingdom Viridiplantae; phylum Streptophyta; class Pinopsida; order Pinales; family Pinaceae; genus Larix; species Larix kaempferi. The sequence goes on from BSBM01000887.1 coordinate 25,442,768, forward strand.
AGGCGCAATATTGGGATAAAAAACATGGTGGTACTTTGGGAGAAAAACTAGATGCTATATTAGACGTTATTGTAGATGAAAAACTTGGTGCAAGACCTATCGCAATTAGGAAGCTAAATAAGGCACTAAACATGGTGCTAATTCTGGCTTGAATCTTGGTGCAACTTAGGGAGCCAAACTCGGCACAATTCTTGGTTTAAATACTGGCACAAAAGAGGAAGCTAAACTTGGTGCTAAGCTTGGCATTATGGAGGACGTTATTTTTGGCACTAAATGAAGCAAAACTAGGTGCTATTGAGGGTGCTATGCCTGGCGTTATTACTGGTGTTAAAGTGGATGTTAAAGTGGATGCTAAAGTGGATGCAATTAGCATCCAATTTAGCACCTAATTTAAAAAAAAGACGCAAAAAACACCAGGAAAAGCGCCATCTTGTGAAATAGCGCCAACTTTTCCTAGAAAATGAATAAAAATACACTAAAATTGTTAGTGGATGCCAAAAAGGGAGCTAAAAGAGATGCTAATCACAGGATTTGTTGTAGTGTTATGACCATCATCTTCAAACTTCAAAAGTTCTGATTTCCAAGCCGTTCATTCAAAATTCAACTTCGGTTTTCAGTTTAAGCAACAAGAGAAATCTATCCAATCGATCCATATCTGTGAGGAACCTGCAACAATTAATTAATGAAAATGCACGAGATAGTAGAAATAACAGAACTCAAAATAGATTTATTGATCATGGGCCACTTCGAGGGGGCAACCTCCTTTGAGCAATATCAATAAAAATAACTTCACGGTACCTTCATTGGCCTCAACACAAACTTATATACTAAGTCTAGGAGCCAATACTATGGATCAATACCACGGGACATATAATACTACGGGACGACTTACAAAGCATATGCATCCAATACTATGGATCAATACTATGGGCTAATACAAACAATGGATCAAGATATAATACTACATGACGGCTTACAAGGCATATGCGTCCAACAACAATATACTAACAAAGTAAAGAGAAGGGTTGACATGGGTTCCTAACATCCCCCCCCCTTACAAAAAGCTTTGTGCTCAAAGCTTTAGATGTGGAAATTGTTGTTGAATCAGAAGGAGTGGTTCCCATGTAGCATCCTCTAGTTGCATTATGTGCCATTGAATTAATACCTCTTTGATAGAGCGAGAGCGAAGCTGATGAGTGCGCCGATTGAGGACAGCCTCCGACACCAAAAGGATGGATCCTTCATTATCCAGTTCTGGTAAAATAGTTTGTCCTCGGATGTTGGTGCCAAGAAATTTCTTCAAACAAGAGACATGAGATACTGGATGAATGTGGGAAGAAGGAGGAAGTTCCAATTTATAAGCAACGGACCCAATCTTCTGAAGAATCCTATATGGCCCACAGAACTTTGGAGCGAGCTTATGACACCCTTTAAGTTTCAGGGAGTATTGCTTATAAGACTGTAGATAAAGTAAAACCATATCACCTGCTTGAAAAGTGCACTTAGAACAGTGTTGATCGGCTTGTTGCTTCATTCGATTTCTTTCCATGTGAAGATTGTCCCGCAAAATGTGAAGAATCTGATCGTGGTTTCGAAGGACCGGGTCAACTGCCTGAACTGATGAACTGTTGGGGGTGTACGGAAGAAGAATTATCGGTTCCTGACCATAGACTGCTTCATATGGAGTCTTTTTAGAGGAAGTGTGGTAAGAGGTATTGTACCACCATTCAGTGAGAGGGAGCCACTTTTCCCACTGATGTTGTTGTTCAGAGGTGAAGCAATGAAGATAAGTTTCCAATCATTTATTGATAATTTCAGTCTGACCATCTATTTGTGAGTTATACCCTGAATCATCTTCAGTTTGGTTCCAGTGTGGTAAAATAGCTCTGTCTAAAAATGACTCGTGAAAGTTGCATCGGGATTCGAGACAATGGAAGAAGGGATTCCATGAAGACGAAAAATCTGGTCCAGGAAAATTTGTTCGACTGAGGAGGTTGTATAGGGATGGCTGAGGGCACAAAGATGACTATATTTGGAGAGGAAATCAACCACAACCAAAATCACTGTCTTTTCTCCATATTTAGGGAGCCCTTCAATGAAATCCATAGATATATCTGTACAAATCCATGTAGGGATGGGCAAGGGTTCGAGCAATACCGGAAGGAGTGTTGTTTCACCCTTATTGTGATGGCAGGTATCACATTTAGCCACCATCTATTGAATTGTCCTTTTCATTCCCTTCCAAAATAAGTTACATCGTGCCCTCTCATACGTTTTGAGGAACCCAGAGTGCCCTGCCGGTGGAGAAGCATGGAGTTCATAGAAGATAGCCTGTTGAAGATCTGTGCTCTGGGGAAGCACCAGATGACCCTTGTATCTCAGGGAAGCACCATCCCAAGAGTAATTTGGTACAACAGAAGGGTTGTTGGCCAAGCGTTGGATGATTTGAGATAATGAAGAGTCATTGACATAGCCCTGTTGAACAGATTGCAACCAATTTGGAACAGGCATAGAAATAGATGAAAGAGAAACTTGGTCATCAAATGTGTGAGAAAGAGCATCCGCCACAATATTGTCCTTACCCTTCTTGTAAGTGATCTCATAGTCATAACCCATGAGTTTGCTAACCCATTTATGTTGTGTTGGGGAGGATACACGTTGTTCCAGGAAATATTTTAGACTCTGGTGATCAGTCTTGATGTAGAAATGATTCCCTAATAGGTATGGTCGCCACTTCTGTACTGCATGCAAAATAGCCATCATTTCCTTCTCATATGTAAAGGCAGCTAAATTCTTACGTGAAAGGGATTTTCTGGTGAACGCAATGGGATGTTCATATTGAAGGAGAACAACACCAAGTCCATTGCCGCAAGCATCACTCTCAATAGTGAAGGGCTTGGAAAAATCGGGCATAGATAGAACAAGTGTAGTACACATAGCTTGTTTCAGTTTGTCAAATGCACACTCAGTAGCATGTGTCCATGTAAAAGAATCATTTTTCAATAGAGCAGTTAATGGAGCTGCAATCTTCCCATAATCCTTGACAAACTTGTGGTAGTAGCCAATCAATCTCAAAAAACCACGAAGGATCTTGTGTGTCTGAGGAGGCGTCCAATTGTTCATGGCAGCTATTTTGGAAGGATCCATGCAAATCCCTTGTGTTGAAATAATATGCCCGAGATACTCTACTTCCTTTTGTCCAAAAACACATTTAGATTGTTTGACGTGGAGATGATGGTTAGAGAAAACTTGCATTACAAGATCCATATGTTGGAGCTCTTCATCCCATGTTTTATAGTAAATGAGGATACCATCAAAGAAGACCAGAATGAATTTCCCCAAATAGGGCCAGAATATTTTATTCATTAATGCCTGGAATGTGGAAGGAGCATTATGTTAGAAAAACAGGATCGCAGAGCAATAACAATAAACAGAAATGCAAATATAATCACACATACACATTACAAGAGAGACACAGATATATCGTGGTTCACCCAACTTGGGCTACGTCCACACTGAATTTTCTAGTCCTTATTATTATTACCGTCCAGCAAGGTGAAGGGATACAACCTGCAACACAACCGCTGCACTTCCTCTTCTCTGTTTCACAGTCTCTCTCCTGATCTCAGAGATATTTACAATGCATAAAACCTAATACATCATCATCCCGTGGGGGGGCGATGCCCCCCCACACCCCCCCCGCTGGGGTGACTGTACAGTCCACCTACATATCATATAAAACTGGGGTACAAACACGGCTGATACAATATCATCTATGAGACTAGAAGATCTGGCTCCACAACCAACAATCTCCCACTTGGAGACTGATCACAGCAACACCACTGTTGCTGCACTTATTGGACTTGGACTTGGCAAATTTCTCCTCTTCACCTTCATGCTAGAAGGCCAACTGAAACCAAGCACAAACTCAGTTTCTCTCTGGTCACTACCTTTGTGAACATGTCTACAGGATTCTGGCTAGTATGTATCTTTTCTAGCTTCAACAATTCATCTTCCAGAACAGAGCGTGTGAAATGGTACTTGAGCTGTATATGTTTAGTCCTGGAATGGAATGCTAAGTTCTTTGCAAGATGAATGGCACTCTAGCTGTCACTATACAATCTGCTATCCTTCTGCTTCTTACCCACTTCCTCCATAAACCTCTGCAACCAAATCATCTCTTTACTAGCCTCTGTAATGGCAACATACTCTGCTTCTGTTGTTGAAAGTGCAACAACCTTCTGTAGTTTCGAAATCCATCTTACTGTTGTTCCACCTACAGTAAACACATACCCTGTGGTGCTCCTCCTGCTATCCTTTTTACCTGCCATATCTGCATCAACATATCCCTGTAGAATAGTGTCTGAACCTCCAAAACATAATGCCTCAGTGGTAGTACCTCTCAAATACTTGAGAATCCACTGTACTGCCTTCCAATGTTCTTTACCTGGATTGTTCATATATTTGCTCACAACTCCCACTGCATGTGCAATATCTGGTCTTGTGCACACCATGGCATACATCAAGCTGCCAATTGCTGATTGATAAGGAATCTTGGACATGTAATCTATCTCTTCTTGTGTCTTGGGACACATTTCCTTACTTAGACTGAAATGGCTAGCCAAATGTGTACTTACAGGTTTTGCATTCTGCATTCTGAACCTCTCCAACACCTTTTGTATGTAATCACTTTGAGACAATGTCAATTTGCAATTTTTCCTGTCTCTCGTTATTCTCATACCAAGGATTTGCTTTGCAGCACCCAAATCCTTCATCGCAAATGAATTAGCTAGCTTCCTTTTGAGTACATTTATATCCTACATGTCAAACCCTGCAACAAGCATGTCATCCACATACAATAACAAGATAATATATCTTCCATTGTCTAGCTTCTTGAAATAAACACAGTGGTCAGAATGACATCTACTATAATCTTGTTCTATCATAAACCTGTCAAACTTTAGATACCACTGCCTTGGAGCTTGCTTCAAGCCATACAAGCTCTTTTTCAACCTGCATACCAGATCCTCCTTACCTTTGACCTCATACCCTTGTGGCTGCTGCATATATATTTCTTCCTCCAAATCCCCATGGAGGAAGGCTATTTTTACATCTAACTATTCAAGATGCAAATCTTCTACCGCCACTAGACTTAAGATAGTCCTAATTGAAGTCATCTTAACAACATGAGAAAATATTTCATCAAAATCTATACCTTTCTTCTGTGCAAACCCCTTTACAACAAGTCTGGCCTTGTACCGCTTCTTACCTCCTTCTTCTTCCTTCAATCTGTAAATCCATTTGTTTTGCAATGCTCTTTTACCAGCAGGCAACTAAACCAAATCCCAAGTCTGGTTTCCTACCAATGAGTCCATCTCCTCATTCATGCCTTGCTCCCACTTCTTTCTAGTTTCCACCTGCATTGCTTCTTCATAACATTTTGGTTCACCAGAATCAGTCATCAATAAATAATACATTGAAGGAGAGTATCGTTCAAGGAGTCTACTTAACCTGGTAGATCTTCTTACAGTTGCAGGAGTTTCAGGTACTTGTTGCTGCTCTTGATTTTCTAGCACCTTCGAAACTTCATTTTCTTTAATTTCATCAAACACTATGTACTCTGTGTTTTCCTTTTCCTATTTCTTTCCCTACAACTGATCTTTATACATGACCTTTTCATTGAATATCACATCTCTACTCTTGATGATTTTGTTATTTTCATAATCCCATAAACGATAACCAAATTCATCAACCCCATATCTAATAAAGGTACATTTCTTGGATTTAGCTTCAAGCTTTGTTCTATTTTCTTTATCAATATGGACAAATGCTTCACAACCAAACGTTCTCAGAAATGAGTAGTTTACCTTTTTATCTGTCCATGCTTCCTCTGGAATACCACCATCCAAAGCACTTGAAGGTCCTCTATTTATTAAATAAACAACAGTATTTACAGCATCCGCCCAAAACTGTAAGGGAAACCCTGCATGTAGTCTCATACACCTTGCACGCTCCATGATCGTTCTGTTCATCCTTTCTGACACACCATTTTCCTGTGGTGTTCCTGGGACTGTCTTCTCTCTACAAATACCATGGTATGAACAGTAACTATCAAACTCCTTGCCGCAATACTCACCTCCATTATCAGATTTGAGACACTTCAATCTTTTTCCTGTCTCATTCTCAACCAAAGCTTTTCACTTCTTAAAAGTAGCAAACACATCAGATTTCTATCTAATGCAATAAACCCAATTTTTTCTAGTTGCATCATCAATAAATGTAACATAATAATGAGAGCCACCAAGAGATTGTACCTGAGCCGGTCCCCATACATCTGTATGCACAAGCTCTAATTTTTCATTCTTCTTCTGTTTTTCAACCCTGAGAAATCTGACTCTCTTCTGTTTTCCATAAACACAGTTTTCACAGAATTCCAAACTTACCTGCTTCAAATCCGGCAGCAACTTCCTTGAGTGGAGAATCTGCATCCCCTTCTCACTCATGTGGCCAAGCCTATGATGCCACAATGCTGTATCTGTTCCTGTGGAAGCTAAAGAGATAGAATGGTCAGTATTATGAGGACATAAATACAACGTACCTACTCTGTCTCCTTTTTCTATCACCATTGATCCTTTAGTGATCTTCCACCACTTTTCTCCGAACGTAGATAGACAGCCGCCATCTCCCAACTGCCCTGTTGAGATCAGATTTCTTTTCATAGCAGGAATATGCCTAACTTCTTTCAACAACCAATCAGTTCCATTCTTAACTTTTATCCATACCTTACCCATTCCAACAATTTTACATGGCTCATCATCACCCAATAAAACATGTCCAAAGTTGCTAGGAACATACTCAAGAAAGTATTTCCTATGGGGTGTAGCATGACATGAAGCTCCTGAATCTACTACCCAATAATCACTAGTATTATCTAATGCAAGAATCAAAGCATCTTGTAACACATCACCTGCTACATTTGCTTCCTGGGTAGTTTCCTTCTGTGCATCTCCTTTCTTCTTTAGAGATTTGCAGTCTTTCTTCATATGTCCTTTCTTTCCATAGTTCCAACACTCTATATTTCCCAGTCTGGACTTGGATCTGCCCATTTTAGACTTTCCACGATTACCTTGGCTCTTTCCTCTCTCCTTTTGTCTTCCCCTGCTCTCCATGGTCAACGCATTACCTGATGTCTCACCTGTTCTTTTCCTTCGCATTTCCTCACTAAGAATAACACCAATAACATCATCAAATTTCAAGGTGTTTGAACCAGAGACAGAGTTACTTACAGCCATGACCAAGCTATTCCAGCTTTCTGGCAATGAACACAAGATTAGAAGAGCCCTAACCTCATCATCAAAGTTCACACTTACAGAACTTAGCTGATTTGTAACCATATTAAACTCATTTAAATGATCAGTAACAGATCCACCTTCAGACATCTTCATATTAAATAAACGCTTCATTAGAAATACCTTGTTGGAGGCCGAGGGTTTTTCATACAGCTTACCCAATGCGCTCATCAAACCCTCTATTATCATTTCTTTTGAGATATTGAAAGCCACCGACGAATCCAGGCTCAACCGTATTGTTCCCAGAGCCTTTCTGTCAAGAACCTCCCATTCTTCGTCCTTCATAGCCATCAGTTGCTTTGCTTTTCCTCCCAACGGTAGGAATAGATCCTTTTGGTACAGATAGTCCTCCATTTGCATATTCTATAACTCGAAGTTTTAGCCATTAAACTTCTCGACCTTAAACTTTCCTTCTTCTACCATTGCTCCCACTCGAACCAGAAACCCTAGCTTCCTGCGGGTTTAACTGCCAAATAGACCTTTGGCTCTGATACCAATTGTTAGAAAAATAGGATCATAGAGCAATAACAATAAACAGAAATGCAAATATAATCACACATACACATTACAAGAGAGACACAGATATATCATGGTTCACCCAACTTGGGCTACGTCCACACTGAATTTGCCAGTCCTTATTATCATTACCGTCCAACAAGGTGAAGGGATACAACCTGCAGCACAACCGCTGCACTTCCTCTTCTCTATTTCGCAGTCTCTCTCCTAATCTCAGAGATCTTTACAATGCATAAAACCTAATACATCATCATCCCTAGCCGTATTACAATGTCTTTATTTTATAAGGGAAATACAATGGGAAAATACCACGAGATACCCAAAACCATGGGCCCGCAAAACAGCTGGCGAAAATAGCCCCTGGAACCCCATCGGGGGGCGATGCCCCCCCACCCCCCCCCCATTGGGGTGACTATACAGTCCACCTACATATCATATAAATCTGGGGTACAAACACGGCTGATACAATATCATCTATGAGACTAGAATATCTGGCTCCACAACCAACACATTAGTGAGGCCAAAGGGCATGACCAAAAACTCATAGTGGCCATCATGTGTGAGGAAATTTGTTTTAGGGATATCATCCTCATGAACCCGAATTTGATGATACCCAGAACGAAGATCCAACTTGGAGAAAAGTTGAGCACCATGAAGCTCATCAAGAAGCTCATCAAGAAGCTCATCAACAACAGGAATTGGAAACTTATCCTTGATTGTGAGGTGATTAAGTGCTCGAAATTCAATGTAGAGGTGCCATGACCCATATTTTTTTTGGACAAGAAGAACTCGTAAAGAAAAGGAACTAGTACTAGTGCGAATAATACCTTGCTTTAGTAAGTCCCGAATGAGCATTTCAATCTCTGTTTTTTGGTGAAATGGGTAGCGATAGGCCCTAATGTTGGGAGGAATGCTTCCAGAAAGGAGCTAAATATGATGTTCCTCTGGCCTTGAAGGTTTAAATCCCACTATCTCAACAAAGACACCTGCATATCTATCCAAAATTTGTTGTAGACCCAAAGGAGTAGTGGAGACCACTAATGGTTGCATCTGAATGGAATCGCTCTGAGCGATGACACCATGTGAATTCTTCTTAAGGAGATTCTCCATGCGATGTGAACTGATGATGTTGAGAGAACCTGGTTGTAAGCCTATCAATGTGTGTTTTTGTCCATTGGTTGAAAACTGCATCCAAAGTTTAGCAAAATCCCATAAGATGGGGCCAAGTGTGCGTAGCCATTGAGCGCCCAAAACCACATCACATCCTCCTAAGGCCAAGAAAAACATGTCAGAGCACAAGTTATAATCTCCCATAGAGATACACACATTGCGACACTTCCCTTTGCAAGGTAAGGTGCCCCCATTGGAAACCATGACTTCAAAGTTGGAGCAAGGATGGACAAAACAATAAACCTCTTTGGCGATTCGAGGGTCAATGAAGTTATGAGTGCTACCAGAATCAATGAGTATTGTAAGAGGAAGATTCTTGAAGTAACCCCTGACCCGCATTATTCGGGGGGTGGTGACTTCGGCTAAAGCATGGAGAGATATCTCTGGGTGGTCATCCTGATATGGAGGGTCAATAGGCGGCTCTTGAATGTCGACTTGGTCATCTATTGTATCTAGAGCTTCTTCACCAATTTCAGAGGCAGGCGAAGAATCTACATCCAAGAGATAGAGATTTTTCTCAACATGTCTATCTCCCCAAGTCAATTTCTCATCACAATTATAACAAATCCCTTTTTCCCTGTGTTCCCGCATCTCTGTTTTAGACAAATGCTTGATAGGAGTTGGTCAAGGAGCTGACGGGATGGGAGGTCGTTGGGAACCCATATTTCTGAAGGGAACAAAAGTGGGTTTGGAGCGTTGTTGGGATGCGATCTTGTCCTCTGCCAACTTAGCCAACCCCTAGGGCTTCCATCATTGTATTGGGACAGAACATTTTGACCTCAGATTGGAATGCATCCCTTAGACCACTGATAAAACAACTCCTGTAGAAGTCATCAGGAAATACTTCTATGTGATTGGCTAGTTCCTCAAATTTGTTTGATACTCTCTCACAGTGCCAATTTGGAGAAGTTTAGTGAGGGCTCTTGTGAAGTCATCAAAAGAACTAGGACCAAATCATTGCAAAAGGAGCTGGCAAAAATCTGGTCATTTTGGCTCTTCATGAGCCTTGATGTACCAACGGTACCATTGAAGAGCTTCTTGTTCCAAATGAAAGGATGCAAGTGGAACTTTGTTGACATCAAAAGTATTATGCAGACTTAAATATTGTTATGCCCGATAGATCCATCCAGTTGGATTAGTACCATTGAAGCGAGGAAAATCAAGCTTTGGACCACGGAAATTGTTGGAAGAAGAGAACCCAATATCTGCAGAAGACTCTGACTGTCATTTATTGTTCATGGCTAAATGCTCAATATGGAGGCCGAGAAATTTTTCATTTAGATCCTAGAGTTTGGTTTTGAGGGCTGCAAGTTCTTCCTCCATGGTTTTTGCTCCTACGTAGGTGACAACCATAACCAGGAGTTTTTTTTTTTTTTGAATGGGTAGAAACACAAAAACAAAAACAGTTTTAGTAAAGGAAAATTTGGATTTGGGAAAAACTCTGATGGGGAATTTGGGTTTGACCAGGTTTTGGACACTTTTGAATGGATAGGGAAGCAAAAAATGAGGATTTCAAAAGTGGGGTGAAAGAAAGAGAAAATTTGTCAAAGAGGGACAAAGAAGCAGAAATAGGAAATGAACACTATGGCAAAATTTGAAGGCGATTGGGTGAAAATCGAAGAAGTTATGGCAAACCCTAAAAATAGACAAATTTGGGATTTCTGGCTATGGGAAGTGGAATTTGGAATAGGGTCCTCAGGAATGAAATATGCAGAATGGGATTGTAGGGGTGTAAGTGAAGTTTCAAGGGAAACGGAGTTAAAACAAAGGAGATATGGCAAAAAAATAGAATTTGTTTTTTTCTGGAATGGATCTGCAACGGCGCAGAAGTGATCGGAAACAGATGGATCTGCAATGGCACGGAAGTGACTGGCAACAGTTCTGGATAGATGTAATCGGCGATTTATCAACTGAAAATAGATATGGACCTCAGGTATGCTTGGCTTCCTAACGGTTCAGGGGATTCACTCGGCCACCAATGTTGTCAGACGACTTGTGTATTGGGGCAGTACCCCTCATTCCATGGCTCGGGTAAAATTGATAACCGCTTTTCCACAAACTATATCTCTTGGTTTACCTCACGGGTGGGAACGAGTCAATCAGGTAGGGTTCGTTGCCCTTTTCACTCGCAGGTCCTCTCAATGGGCCAGCTACTGCGAGGTTCTTGTGGTACTCCTCACAATGAGTTTTAGGGTTTATGCCCAAGTACTTCCCACAGTTAAGCGGATAGGGATTATTCCTAGATCTAAACCTGCAACAAATGCAAAAAAAAAATTGGCAGAAATTTCACCCAACAATCCCAAGCAAGTGCTCTGATACCAGATGTGAGGAACCTGCAACAATTAATTAATGAAAATGCACGAGATAGCAGAAATAACAGAACTCAGAATAGATTTATTGATCGCGGGCCACTTCGAGGGGGAAGCCTCCTTTGAGCAAGCTCAATACAAATAACTTCATGGTACATTCATTGGCCTCAACACAAACTTATATACTAAGTCTAGGCGCCAATACTATGGATCAATACCATGGGACATATAATACTATGAGATGACTTACAAATAATATGCGTCCAATACTATGGATCAACATATAATACTACGGGAGGACTTACAAGGAATATGCGTCCAACAACAATATACTAACAAAGTAAAGAGAAGGGTTGACATTGGTTCCTAACATAATCATAACTAGGAGACACAAAACTTATATAGTCCATATTTGGAATCTATATCTTAGCAATAGATGCCCCCCCATGCTTCATATCTTTTAAGATAAAACGATCTTAACAAAATTCAACATTTTTTCCAGTCTTTGTAAGTTGAGAAATCGACAACAAATTCACGCTCAAGCTAGGAACATGATAGACATTGTAAATTCTACCATGTCGACATTCAACATCTCCACTTGTAGTGATTGTGAGGAAATAATCATCAGCAACATGAATTTTATGTTCTTGAGCTCCATTTAAAGAAGATAACATAGAAGCATCCTTACCCATATGATGACTGTAACCATAATTGACTATCCACTTAGTCTCAGTGGTGTGGGCATGCAATGCATGGGAAGTTCTTATAGAAAAGATGAAATTATCTATAGGTTGATTGATTGAGTTAATAGTTAACACGTATTCTTCAAGATGCTTAACCATTTCATCCAAATACTTTGTCTTCTTCCAGTAGGTTTTCTCCACATGTCCCACCTTTCCACAATAGTGACAGGTTTTCTTCTTCAGTTTCTTTTCGGTTGATGTCGAATCATCAATATTTCTAGTAGGTTTGTTGATACATTCCTATCATTTATTAAAGGTGTATGTTCGACCCTGTTCTTTATCATTTTGCTTAACCTTTCCTTTGAGCAAGTGAGCCTAGTTTCTATTACCAAGGTTTTTTGCATCAAGCATATTTTGTTTATCCTTGATTAATAAATTACATAAAGTATCAAAGGAAAAGTCCTTACCATCTTTGGAATAAAATATTCCAAGAATAATATTTTTTATTAATAATGCAATGATTACAAGGATGAAATCTATGATGGATTTATAATAATCAAGGAGCAATCCAATGGACATGTCTCTTAATAGCATCGATCAATTATCTAACTAGTTGGTAGCCTCTCAAGAAAAAAATTTAGATCTAAATTCTTGAACCTCTCAGGTAGCCTCATCTTGGGAATATTCTTCAATATGATAAGATATTCATTGGTGCTTCTGGAGCGAAGGGATTTAGGTTTGACTTCTAAGATACCTTCAGGAATTTATACTAACTTCCCTTCTTCACCTAAAATGGGTAATTTTGTTTGTATATGAACTATAGGACCCGACATTTTCTTCAAACAAGAAACATTAAAACATCATGCAATCTACACTTATTTGGAATGTTAAGGGCATAAACAACTTGTCCCACTCTCCTCTTGATTTGATAATGACCATACAACTTGGGCATAATTTTATGTCCTTTGTAAATATTGAGCAATATTTTCTTATAAGGTTGGATTTGAACAAATACCTAGTCTCCTACCACAAATTTACGATTCGTTCTTCTCTTATCAACTTGTTGCTTAATTCAAATTCTTGCTTGTTCATGGTGATTCTACAAAATACGCAAGACTTCATCATATGTAGCTAGATATTCTTTCACGACAAGAACCTTGAAACTGTTGACAACATATAACTTTATCGATGGGGGTGGATAACCATATAAGGCTTCAAAAGGGGTCATTTTTGTTGAAGTAGGGTATGTAGTATTGTACCACCATTTGGAAAGATGTAACCAATTCAGACATTGTGACTGGCGATCATTCACAAAATTCCTTAGGTACCCTTCAAGGCATTTATTAACCACTTCAGTTTTCTCATTTGTTTGGAGATGGTATGAAGTACTCATGGTTAAGGAGGTACCAACCTAGTGGAACAATTCCTTCCAAAAGTTGCTCGTAAAATTGGGATCCCTATTGCTGACTATAACTTTGGGAAGCCCATGGAGCTTAAAGATATTTTTTGCATAACTATCAATGACTTGACTAGCTTTGTATTATAATGCACATATTTGGTACCTTTCCAAAAGAAGACTAGTCAAATATTATAGTATGTTTTGAAAAACCCCACATGACCTACAATCGGAGAACCATGATTCTCTTTCAAGATTTCGAGTTTGAATTTAAAAAGGTTGGGAAAATAAATCCTTCCTTTGAACCATAGTATGTCATTCTCCCACGTAAAATTTGGATTGGTTGCATTGTTTCTTTCAACTTCCTCTATTAAATTCCTTATCTGTGGGATTTTGACATACTCAATTTACACCTCTGAGATCCACTCGGGAATAACTATGGATATAGTACATAGTGTAGCATTACTTTTATGTTTCCTTGATAATCCATCAGCAACCAAATTTTCCTTCCCTTTCTTATAAAGAATGTCGAAGTAAAAAACCTAGATTTTGCTCACGCATTTTTGTTGCTCTGATAAAAGGTTCTTTTGGGTTAGGAAATACTTCAAACTATTATGGTATGTTTTCACAAGAAATTTGGTTCCCAACAAATATTGTTTCCATTTAACCAAAAACTACCCTCTCTTTGTCCAAAGCTGCATTTAGATTTGTTAGCATAGAACTTATCCTCTTCTAGGAGCTTTAATACTGTCTCTACATGCTGGAGGTGTGAATTCCATTTTTTTCTACAAACAATGATATCATCGAAGAAGACAAGTGGAGACTTTCGTAGGTACAAATGAAATAAATCATTCATTACTGCTTGCAAGGTATAGCCGTAATTTTCATAGGACTTTGTAAGAAAATACAATGTGTGAAAATGTAATTCTTATTATGTAACCCAAGCTCTTTGAGTTAAAACAAATAATATTGAATTCAACACTATCACCAAAGCCAAAAATGAAGATTATGCATGAGCAAAATCATATAAAAAATTACATATGGAGCACTAGAATTGTAATCAAAGATGCATATAAGTATCAATATTTGGTTTTAAAATGAAACCATGAACTCCATCGCATCATCTCATCAATGTCCATATAGAACAAAACCCTTTCTCTTTGGATTTGATATAAAACCATAAATCTAAAACCTTCGTGCCGTACATTTTGCATTATTATTAGTGTCTATCCAAAATGCTTTCAAACATTATTTTTTGCATAGTTTGTTGCAAGGAAGAATTATGCAACCAGTTACATAAATATTCATATTGAGTTTACTATCTATGTATTATGTTGCTTCATTCCTTCTTAGGCCTTTGGCTAGCTCGCTTATAAAGTTTTGAATAAAAAAATGATATTTTTTGGAAAAAGTTGTTGATCTAAACTCCTTTTTCTAACAAATCCTTAGTTCTACTACCTTGAGATTATGTATGTCTTTCTAAGTGGACATTTGTTTTCCTTTTTCTAACAAATCCTTAGTTCTACTACCTTGAGATTATATATCTTATTCTAAGTGGACATTTGTTTATTTGTGTTATTCTAAATGGACATTTGATTATGTATGTTATTTTAAGTGGACATTTGTTTTCCTTTTTCTAACAAATCCTTAGTTCTACTACCTTGAGATTATATATCTTATTCTAAGTGGACATTTGTTTATGTGTGTTATTCTAAATGGACATTTGATTATGTATGTTATTCTAAGTGGACATTTGTTTTCCTTTTTCTAACAAATCCTTAATTCACTACTTTGATATTATGTATCTTATTCTAAGTGGACATTTGTTTATGTGTGTTATTCTAAGTGGACATTTGTTTATTTACCTAAAAACTAAAAATCCCATGTACTAAATCCCATCCCATCATGATAGAACATAACACCTATATTTTTTAAACCCATTTGACACTAACTTATAAATCACATATGAGTGCACTACACTCTTCCTTGAGATGAGTGACAAATCAAATATTGAAGACACGGGACATTGGTTGTGGCAATTTAGATATCATGTCGTAGCATAAGATTGATTGTGAAAGTTGTCGAAAAAACATCGAAAGGATAAAACCAAATAACTACCCTTAAGACTATTACTTATAGGGTAGCTTAAAGTTAAAAACGGAACAAGCTGACAAAAAGCAAGGAGTGTGGGAAGCGGTCAAAGGACCGTTGGGAGTGGAGAGATAAAAGGAGGAGTAAAAACAGAACAAGCTGAAAATGAGCGAGTGTGGGAGACTGTGAAAGGACCGTTGCGAGTGGAGAGATAAAGAGAGAAGGGATAAAAACGGAATAAGCCGAAAAGAAGCGAGGAGTGTTGGAGGCTGTGAAAGGACCGTTGGGAGTGGAGAGATAAAGAGAGAAGGGTAAAAACTGAACAAGCTGAAAAGAAGCGAGGAGAAAGAACCGTTGGGAGTGGAGAGATAAAGTGAAACCATGACCCTACAATGTCAAAACCTAACGTTCAAAAACCACTCATACAAATAAAGGTGTAACCAGACAATTTGTACTCAGAATTTTTTAGCTATTTTTTCAGCTAAAATTTGGTTGAAATTGGATAAAATAAGTTTTGTGTTGCTAGAAATTGCATAAATAAGATGCTTCAAAGGTAATTTAGGTAACTGAATCCATTTCTGCAATCAAAATTGTAATTAGAGCAACCTACATAGTAGTTTCAATAATTTCCCCATTGACAAATTCAAGCAATAAAGAAAAACCACTTATACTATTCAATTTTCTCTCTACCAACAACGCTGGTTTCTACCCTTCGGTAGGTTGATGTCTCGTTGCCCTTGTTCCTTTTCTTCTGTTTCTGAGAAAGATTAGAGGCTATGCTTTTAGAATCGGATCCACCACAATTTGGATTGGGCAGACCGATTGGAGTCTAGCAAGGTGTGATTGAAGGCAAGGGTTTGAAATTACATGTAAGGATCGGCCAAGGTTAGAGAGATTTTAGTGTAGTTTATTCGAGGACGCAGTCCTTGCAAACCGATGGTTTGCAGGAAATGTAGCGATGGGGGCAGTTGATCCGGGCAGGGGCATGATACTGAAGCAGTATGTGGAACGATTAAATCGTTTTCAATAAGAAAGAAAGTGTTGAAATTGCCGGTTGCATTTGGGTAGTTTTAAAATTTAAACCTAGATTATATTTATTGCTAAAATTATGTATCTCCTTTACTCTCCTATCGACGATGTATTCAGATAAATTAATATTATTAATATAGTTGTTGTGAGTTGTAAAAATTGCAACGACCCAGGTCGGTTTGAAATACAAGGGCCTGTACAGTTCTGAAGATGAAAGGATGAGAGTAGCAGGACTGCGGATTGAGAGAACGAGGGCCGGCCAGCAACAACAATACGGTGATTGGCAAATCTCACTAAGGCCCCACTCCAGACGATCCTTTTCACAAAGGGTTCGATGGGGCACGTCGTTTAGTGTTTAAAGGCGAGAATGAGACAATTAGTGAGTCAGGCTCTGCCTGCCGAGACGAGAATTCTTGTTATAGATTCCGTGGTGCCAGGAGGTGCTACTCAGAATCACTTAGAGCCAGAGGATTTTGTTGTCCATGTGAATGGTGAGATTGCAATGGATTTCTTAAAGATGGAGGCACATGGAGATCGTCATCGATTGTCGGTTCTTGTCACTGTTGACGGACATGAATGGTATGCGGAGCCTCAACTTTACAGTCGAGATGATGCGACTGGATTGTGGAAAAGGGTGCTGGCGCTGCAATGTCATCAATCACATCTTCATCGGATCAACAAGTTGGTGGTATGGAAGTGGTTTCATCAACAGTCATTAAAACGTATTGGTAGCAATGTAAGTGGTGATGGGGATATGTCAACTTCTTGTTTGAGATTCTATCAAACTTAATGGAGGTGAGGTGAGGTGACACAAATAGGCGAAAATCATGAGTATCAAAATTGTTGTTTCAAATATACACGAATAATCTTCTCCATATAAACTTCTACATGAAAAATCCCCAATTAATTTAATTTATTTTCCATACATTTTCACAAGGACTACTGTTTAGGACTACTGTTTATGACAAACACGAGGACTACTGTTTATGACAAACGATTGTTTGGCTGATATAAGACAAAAATGGTGGATTCGGTGACTAAGAAGAGAGATCCATTCAACAATCGGAGGCAGACTCGATCGATGGCGGCCGCTTTCTTCCTCGGTGCATGTGCTACAAAATCCAGTTCATTCGTAGAAATTCGTTCCGTTCCAAACAAAAGCAGTACAACAGTAACAGAAGGCCAAAGCAAGGAGCGTGATCACTGGCACACAAATTCATTCATTCGTCATCACTACCCTGGATTCTGACAAATGATCAGTTAATGCGATTAGTGGTTCAGATTCAATATTGAAGTTCTGGTGAACATTATCCAGCTTGCGGTAGGTTATTTAGGGTGGTAAGTGATTTAATGCCGTCGTAATAGGCTAGTTGACAGTTGGATCTCAAACAATCCATTGGATCTCAAGCTTCTAACAATCAACCAACCTGCTGCCATCCCAGCCAACTAACCTGCTGCCCTCACATTAAATAACCTACAACAGGTTGAATAATGTTCACCAAAATTCTGAATCGATTTAAAACCCACAAAAAAAACTTAAAATCACAGTTTTCAAGTACTTGATTGCAGCTTCTTTGTTTCCACGGTGGTAGTGACCCCACCATCCAAAGCTATCCATTGTCATACGATGACCACATGTTTCCTGTAGGCAGTGGACAGGCTGGCGATTCAGGATTGCAGGGCAATCGATACAAGTGTTGAAAGGGCACTGCAAGGTATGGAATCGAAGAATGAAGATCTAATGACGGTGATGGATTCTGAGTGTTTGGCCTCTTCGCAGCATAGGCGGCGGGGGCTTCATCGCCATTGAGACCCATAGACATTGACATGTGGCGTCTGGTATCGGAGGAATTTAGCTTACTCTGCTGCTTGGGGACTGCCTGGAGGGAGGATGAAGGCTCCACATGGGAATGGGCCGCGTTGGCATCTGACATGTCATGGCTTAGAAAGCTCTCCATAAACGGACCCTCGTTCTGAAGCAGCCGAGAGAAGGAACCGAATGTGGGCATGGCCGATTTTTGTTGCACGTCAACAGGTGACGGTGCCTCCAGCTCTGAGCACGAGACCGCTCTGGTAGAATGACTCACTTTCTTGTATATTCGGCACAGTACCCAATCGTCCAACTGAAACAACACAAACCCAAAATCAAGTAAACGAATGCAAGAATCCCATGCAGTTATATTCTAAAACAATAGAGGATCAGGATGTATCCTTACGCGCATAGATCCCTTTCTCTTGCCAGTTTCCATGGTTTCAGCGAGGCGGTATTCGTGCATGATCCAGTTGGTCTTGAAACCCTTCAGCGGCCTTCCTTTGTAAAACACCAGTGATTTCTTCACCCCCAGTTTCTCCGACGACGTGCATCTCGATTTAGTAAAAATGGGCTTATCTGTTCCCGTGGCCTTCCAGTAGCCGGAGCCGGCGGATCTGTTTGGCCTAGCTCCGTTGGGATATTTCCGATCCCTCGGGCTGAAGAAATACCATTCTTGCTCCCCAAAACATGCTTTCGCTGAAATCCAGTCAACACATATACACATAGTGAGAAAGTATATTACTGAATATAACTAACGCAAATTCATATGAAAGTATATAGCTTTCTCAGTTTTGAAGAATCTCCAAATCCAATGGACCCTAACCATTGAGTTGCTGCATTTAATACTCTACAATTAAATGATTAGCTTTCCCCATTTTGGATAGGATTAATATCTAACAAAGACGGATAGATACTCACAGGGCAGATCCCAGGGATCATGCTTGTACAGGTCAATCTCTCCAATAATTGAGGCAGGCAGAGGAGAGGAGGAGACTTTCTTCTTCAAGTAGTGGATGAGCAGTTCCTCATCGGTGGGATGAAACCTGAAGCCTGGAGGTAGTTGAGGCAGCATCTGCTGCTGGAATGCCAATCCCTCCATCATCGATTGGTAAATGAGAGGTGTTTGAAATTTTGTGGAGAAGCGTTCCTCACTCTTTTATCGTTGCCGCAGCCAGATCCTTCCAAACCCGTCAATCTCCTCACGCGCTCAGCACACAATCGATCCCACTGGCCCTCTGACATCTGTCTTAACACGTCGGTTGACAGGAATAGAAACGTAGCATCCAAGAAAGCTTGCAATCAACTAACGCGGAGAAGCCACGCGCTGTGATGCGCATACAGACTCACAGATAAGTGTTCGGAAATGGCAGAGGTGAGTGAAGAGAGGAATATGCCGTGTGCACATGGGTGACTGTGACATGGATGTCAAATTGATACGTGGACCAATGCAATGTATGGATCATGATTCCACTCTTTTCACTGCTTGCTATTTCCTTTCGTTCCTTTGCCATCTCATTCTCATAGTTATAGATAATCCATTCCACCCTTATCATTTATTCTCATTATTGTTACAGCTGTAATATCTTCTGTACTATCCTTTGCTGATCAGGGTGAACATGGTTGTCCATGTGGCAGAGTATTAACCTTTGCTGATCAGGCCCCAGGGTGAACATGGTTGCCCATGTGGCAGAGCATTAAATGTTGTTTTGGGTGGTGATTTCATTTTCGAAGTTATAAATAATCATTTTCATAAATATAAATGCAAGTTTAAACATTTTTATTTGAGATTTAGAAAATTTCTTCAAATAGAATTCCATCAAAATATTAAAGCAGAATTCCATCAAAATAATAAAGAATACCCTGGAGAAAGAGAAAGAGTAAAATGGTTGAAAATGATTATTATGCATTCTCATTCTCATTATGCATTAAATTAATTATTACAATTGCAATAAATGTTCCATGGAGTGGTGTATATATCATTAAATAGTACTTAAAGGTTAGCAATAGGATGGATAGTGTTAGTCCATGACTTGAATTTGGATAGCAGCATTAAAGCATTAGACTCATTGGTTTCTTAATATGAAATATTTCAACTTTAGTTAAGTTAAATACTATTTGGAGTGATGTATATACCGAAATTCGAATTTATCTTATTTTGATAGGATTAAATTTCTAATAAGTAAAATTTGAGAAAAAATTTGCACCTTGAGAATTTGATTCTTATTAGATTATGATAAATTCAGATTTAATACGGATTTAGTAATAAAACTATATTAGTTGAAATCATAAAAAAATGAACGCTGCCACAATAACATGAATAAGAAGAAAAACAAAGATAAAAAGCCTTATAAATTAGTAAATTATATAATATATGATATCCGAGAAGAAGTATCCATTAACTTTTTTAGTCTTAATTAATTAGAATATATATTGCACTTTAAGTTAAGGTCAATATTATAAATTTGTTTAACTTAATATTGTATTATTTTATAAAAGTGTGACTTGAAATCGAACATAAAATTACACTTGTTTTAAATTGTTTTAAACTTTAAGTTAAGGTCAATATTGTAAATTATTTTATTTAATATTTTATAATTATTTTATAAAAACACCAAGGGTCGGCGTTACATTGAGGAATTACACTTTTCTCTTATAATGAGATGTAAAAAAAACTCTTAACATAATTTAGAGTTGTACTCAAAATTAAAAGTGTTCATCCCTTATTTAAATTTGGATTACCACATTTGACTTATTAATTGAAATATGAAATATCTCAACTTTATTCGCTGGTTCATTAAATGTTATACCATTACAAACATTTAAAATGGATAGTATCATATTTGATTTGATTTAAATATTTCAAATTTACTTATTGGTTGTAGTTATGAAATATCTTAACTTAAATGTTTGTGCTTGATTGTTTCTATTTTGGGGATTTCCATTGATTGCCTATCAATTTTATTCAATCATTATAGAGTACAATAATTGAACTTTATCACAAATTAAAAAAAATTATGAATAAAATAAAATAATTTTAAAGATATCAATTTTATTCAATCATTATAGAGTATAATAATTGAACTTGCTGACAAATTAAAAAAAATTATGAATAAAATAAAATAATTTTAAAGATAATTTTTTCATTTGTATTATTAGTTAAATAATATTGTGATATTTCATTTTTAATAGTAACATATTTTTAATAAATAAATTTTAAACAAATCAAGTTTTATTAATGTGATTGATTTTTATGGGTTCAATTTGTTATTAAAAAAATTAAATAATTATTAGTGTGATTTGTTTTTATAGATTCAATTTGTTAGATGATCTAGGATTCGAACCAACAAATCACCAATACTTTAGCAAATAAAAAAACCTAAAAATATTATATACATTATTTAAATAATAGTAAAAATAAAACATCTTATTTTAAAAAAATTATATTTTAAATGATGGTTCACAACACCTTTATAGCAAAAAGGAAGAATACATTCCACAGGTGCCACGAAGTGGATTTAGCAAAATCCATAAATTCTTAACTTTCAAGTTTTCATTCTTCAATATAGTAAAACAATATATTTTTCAAAGTCTTTTCTCTTGACAGAATTCACAAAAATACAAAAGAAATACAAAAAAAAAGGTATTTTTCATAGTAAAAAGATGATTCTTTTGATCAGCCATCTGGCCAATAGTCTAGTATTTTTCTCTTGGAATCCTGTAGGCCATTTCTATTAGTAGTAATCAAACACACTCCATCTTAAATTTATAGCCCTTCTTTTGATAAATCATTTGCTTCCTTATTTTGTTCCTTGTAAACATATTGAAAGGTGATATTGCAAAAAGAGGAAGCTATGTGTTCTAGATTTTGACCAATATTTTTAAGGTTAAGATTTTAAATGTTGTAATCCTTTCTCGTATGATTGATCCATAGTTTCGAGTCCCCAAAAATATTGATAGTAGTAATTGGTTCCTCTAAAGCAAGTTGTAATGACATCCTCAGAGCTAACCCCTCAGCTCGGTTGTTTGTTCTAGGTCCCCCATTTGCTTTGAAAATTATGAAGACATTCGTTGAAAGTCGCAAAAATCCCCCCAAACCACATGTTCTTGTCTCATTCGCCCATGCTCCATCGAAACAACCCACGGTTTCTTCCTCTCCACTAAGAATTTCTTTCCAAATTCTAGCCTTTGGCTTGTTGTATCGGTCTATGAAGAGACTATATGTTGACAAAACCTGTGCTAATACAATAAAAGTTGGATAAATGTTGTCCTAAAAAATTGTAGCATTCCTGACTATCCATATGTACCACACCACCAAAGAAGGAATGCACCTCACAGGTTTTAGTTCTGGGGAGAGAAACCAGGATTTTAAGTTTGATTCAAATGAATCAACTTCCCATAAAGAGATCAAACCAAGAGAGACCCCAAACTACTCCAAATTTGTTTTGAAAAAGGACATGAGAGGAAAAGATGTTCTAAAGTCGATTCCATAGAGACTGCACCATTGTGGACCATGGAAATTTTATTTTTTCAAGCTGTCCCAAGTCAGAATCTTACCATTCAAAATAAGCCACACTAGGATTTTACAATTGTGTGGAGCTGATGTTTTCCAAAGAGTCTTCCACCACCATCTTCTTACTAGAGTACATCCCTACCATCAAATTATAAGCCATTTTCATGGTAAATGTTCCTCCATCTTCGTTTCCATTCCACTTTAACAAGTCTGGGTTATTTGTTAATCGGGCATGTGCAAGCTAATGAGGGTCACTTTTAGCGCATTAGATGCAATAAAAAAATGAAAAATCAGGCATCCCTCAACTTACTTGGTCTTTTTAACATTCTTACACAAGATATCTTGCATTGAGTAAAAAAGATGAAACGTAGGAAATTGAGTCGCGTTTCCGAATATGTAAGTTTTAAGTATTGAAAATTTACATAACTATGTCAAATTTCATGTTTTCTAACAGTCACTTTTTATTTTTTGGCAAATGATAAGGTATATGTTTTTGTGGGTGCAACCTTTCAATGCCTAAATGACGGTTTCAAGCTACAAAAATTGGTAGACATGTATAGAACCCGTAGCACTAGTGCAGCGCTATTGTTCCAAAATTAAATGTTTAATTTTTAATTATTTTTTAATTATGTACGTGATCAAACCTCGAGAATGATACGTCAAATGTGGGTGCAGCCTTTGAAGGTCTTAATGCAATTATTTCGACTTGGATTTTTTATAGCATGTAGAGGTCGGTGTCTTCAAGTGCACCATACAATTTTTTTTTAAATGGTTTTGAAATGAAAAAGTTACGGAATAAACACTAATAGTATGTTTTTTGACCAACGGAGTGATGAAACAAGAAAATTAGGAATTAAATAGAAAATCTCAATATTTTTTTTTTAAATTACATATTTGGAATCTGCATAAAAAATTATATCTATGCTTAAAATTTCATCAATAATGGTAATGTATGTCATGCTGTAGAGAGCGGTGAAAAACATGCATATTTAGGTGCATAATTTCACCTAAAGGGTCCCTCAACTTTGTGCACAAACCCAATCGTATAAAACCTTTTGACAAGGGTGTAGTCCAACTCTTCCACTGTTCTTTCCACTGAGCTGGTAAATCTAGATCTTCCGCCGAACTCCACTTTTGCAATAATAAATCTCCCCTTCCTCTTTGTGCAACATCAGCTAAAAAAGAGATACCCCAAGCTGCAAGATAGTCAATAAATTCTCTGGGAAGATCCACCAATCCTTCTACCCCCGCGAGATTGTCCTTTCCAATTTTTACGTTTTTGTCATTGCCTGATTCCCAGGCTAGATAATCACCTATTACAGGGAAATCCCCCACAATTTCTTTCCAAACCATTGACCCTCCCCTACAGGATTTACGGGGATCCCTAATCCACTCGATAATTGACAAATTGCCCAAATATTTTTGCTTAAGGATAGACTGCGACTTCCCCACTTTGGAAATAATTTTCCATACTGATTTTGCTGCCAGTGCATATCCAAAGGCATCTAGATCCTTTAGAACCCACCCACCCTCCTCTTTAGGGTTTTCTATCGATGTCCAAGAGGACCAATGCATCCCTCAGTCTGAATTTCCTTTCCACATAAATCTGAAAAATAATTTCCTTAAAGTGTTCATAATTCCTTTTGGAATTTTTTCTATAATCATCCAATAAAATGGAATGGCGTTTAACACTCCTTGGATCAACACAGACTTCCCTCATCTGGATAAGAACCTGTTACACCAGAAATTAATACACATTTCAACTTTCGCAAGAAGCCAATTCTAATCTGCAATGCAATAATGATTAGGTTTTAGTTGGAAGCCCAAATATTTGAAACCCTAGCTCATAGGAAATTGGTCCATGGGAAATATTTCCCAGAAATTCTTCAAGTGATCTTCCTCCA
Source organism: Larix kaempferi (assembly GCA_027924585.1). Lineage (NCBI taxonomy): Eukaryota > Viridiplantae > Streptophyta > Pinopsida > Pinales > Pinaceae > Larix > Larix kaempferi. The sequence goes on from BSBM01000887.1 coordinate 25,467,538, forward strand.
ATTCGTGATAATAGAGGGACGATTTATCCATATTAAGAGCCATCCCGGTTGCTGAGCTAAAGATCCATAACATATATTTGAAAGCTCAATTCTCTTCTACAGAGTTTCCTAGGAAGAAAAGTACGTCATCCACGAAGAGAACGTGAGTAACCGTGACCTCTCCAAAACTGATACCCTGTATCTTATTTCTTCCAAGAGGCTCATTCATCAAATTGCTAAGACCATCCATAACTAAAAGAAAGATATAGGGTGACAAGGGGAATCCCTGTCGTACACCTCTTGAGGGAGTGAATAAATTTGAAGTCGCTTTGTTAATCAGAAGAGAAAAATTTACAGTTGAGATGCATGACCAAATCCAGTTTACAAAAGATAAGGAGAACCCAGTTTGAATCAACACCAGCCTAATATACATCCAACAGGTTTTATCGTATGCTTTTGAAAGATTGATCTTCAGCACCTTTGTTGAGACTTTCCTGCTCTTAATCGAGTGAAGGCACTCCTGAGCGCTGCCAACCACTTCATGAATGTTGCAATCTGCTAAGAAACCAAACTTCTCTGGAGTAATAAATGTAGCCAGGAAAGGTTTTAATCTTTTGGCTATAATCTTGGATATTAATTTATACAAAGAGTGACAAAGGGAAATTGGGCGAAAGTCCCCAAAAGACACCGAAGAGTCCACCTTAGGAATAAGAACAATAAAAGTAGAATTAATGTAGGAAGGCATCTTACCTGAAATCCTGTTGTGCTCAACAACTCTTAGGAGATCTTCTCCCAGGAGGTTGAAAAAGGCTTGAAAGAATTCTGAGGTCCAGCCGTCCGGACCCGAGCTCCTTTATTTTTTTATTTCTTAAGTGTGTTCTACAATTCCTACATTGAAACAGGTGCACACAATATGAGATTGCCCTCCTCCTTAATCCAATGAGAGAACTTTGACATTGTTTGCACAATATCAGGGAGATTATTCAAAACTGGCTCTGAGTAAATATCTTCAAAAAACTTTACTCCTTCACTAGCCAACTGCCCATTATTCTAATCGTCTCCCTTGGACCTTTAGACAGTTCCCAAATAGTATTTATCCTCTTCCTATGGCTGACCATATTATGGAAATAAGCATTGTTTTCTTCGCCAAGGGTTAGCCACATGGCTCTGCTCCTCATCCTTACTTCAGCATCTCTTTCCTTCAGAATAGTATTCCTTCTTTCCTCTAGATTCACAAGATCCTGAATCTCTTAACTGCTCAAAACTCCATGGAAACCCTCATAATGTTTATTAATCTAGTATTTCGTCAATTTCAGTCTAGCATCCCTGCTTTTACGTTGATTTATCGACTAATCCACAGAAAGAGATTTCAGATCCTTCAATGATTTTACAAACTGCAAAACACATGACATGTTCAGGGATGCATCGTAATGTTTCCATTTTTCCATGATCATTTTAGTGTAATCTTCATGCGTCAGCCAATGGGGATTAAACTTGAATGGTGATACCGGTTTAGGCTCCTCTTTTCCAAAATGACAGATAATCGGTAAGTGATCTGAGGCACCTCCTCTTAGTCTCCAAGATCTATCCCTCTCAACTTTCCTTAAGAGAACCCCAGCATAAAGAAATATGTCTGAACTTTTGGATATAGCTGTTGCTCCAGACCTTTTGTTAAACCAAGTAGGTTTCCTCTCGATAGGTTCAATGTCAATAACGTCCTGAGCCTCAACATGGTGAGGGAAAGTTTTTTGTAAGGGATCTAGACAAGCTCCTCTCCCCCAAATTTTGTCCCGATGTAGGGTTAGATTTAGACCCCCTATGATTATATAGGGCAAGTCCAAGAGGAACCATTTCCCAAGGAAATTATTCCAAAAAGGGAATTTCCTATTATAGGGTCCATATATATTAAAAATAGTGAAGTCCAGTGCAAGTTCCTTGCTAGTAAAAGAGGTTCCCAGGCCACAACTAAAAGAAAAACAATTAATCAGTCTCAAATTATCTTCCACCTCGTTAGTAGACCTCCTCAAAAACCATGCCCATCAGCCCAAACAAATTCCCAACCCTTCAACATTTGCTTCAACCAGTCTACTAACCCTGAGCTGCGACACATAGTTTCCTGAATAAGAATAACATCCAGACAATTTAACTCTTCTACTCTTGCTAACACCAGTTGTTTTGGGTTTCTAGCTAACCCTCTGCGATTAAAGGATAAGAGTTTCATAAAGACACCTTAGTCAAGGGCTTGTCTGTAAGCGCCCTAGGTGTAGAAAATTCAATAAACCTCAAGCTCAAATCCGCCCTTAGCCGTTTCTTCTTTTCGAGACCCTTGGGATCCAGGGGAGAGAGCCCTAACGTAATAGATTTCATAGAGATTCCAGTTCTGACATATCCTTTCGATCTCAGAGAATACGGGTTAGATGCGTCCCAATTTACCCGAGGGATTCCCGGATCAGTGAGAGATGCCTTTCGACTAGCTGAGATGTCTCTGATAAACATTTTATGTTTTCGAAGGGACTTTCTAGAACTAAGGTTGTCAAACCCAGAACTCACAATTGGACTTAACAAAACCAAATTCTTAAAATTCTTATCCTCTTTTAATAACAACAATGACAAAGGTTTAAGGGATTCCAGCTTACCATTCAAACAGAGATGTGTTGCTATGGTCTTTATCTCTGCCAATTCCTCTGCTCACCTTCCCATGGGTTCTACAGGTTGAACTTTTGAGCCAAAGAAAGAATCCCTGGTAGAACTAAGAGTTCCATTAGGTAACAGAGGATGTCTTGTACCCTGGTCGGCCTTTACAACATAAAATTCTAGAACATTTGGCCCCTCGTTCCCAAACCAATAATCAGATTCCTCGACTGAGAGAGGGTCTTTCCAAACCGGTTCAGATTCAAAAATGTCGATTATACCTCTTTTTTGTTGATAATGTACCAAATGAGGACCCGGTAAGAAAAATTCCTTCCTTTCTCCTTCCACTTCTTCTAAAAAAGCATCCAGATGCATCCATATTAATGGCTTTGGCTCTCCACTCGCCCGGAATAAAGGTCACATCCCTGCATTCAAATCCTTCATTGCTTCTTTTCGATAGATTCCTACTGGGGAAAGTGGAACCTTTCTGGTTCAAGATTTTTTGTGAAAAATAAGGGCACAATCCTTAAGGACGTGACCATAGGCATGACATCTCTCGTATATTAAGGGTAAATTCACTTAGTCCAACATTTGGGTCAACCTTAACTCTCCCAATTCAATTTCAATAGCCTCTGGGAGCCCGATGGAGAGATCCACTACTACTAACACCTCTGCCACCATTCGATGTACCTAAAATTTATATGACTGGTCTACTAAAATAATCTTCCCAATTTGTTACCCACCGCTGTGAGAAGGGTATCATTCCAGAGTTCTAAGGGAATGCCAGGGATTTTTACCCAGACCGGAGCTTTGCTATTGACCTCCTTTCTAGGGTCAAAACAAGGATTTTATAGTTTAAGATTCAAGTGAGTCTTCCCCTAGAGCCAAAACTCCTTCAAGACCTTCACCACATCCTCATCCTGCCTAATTTTAAAGTCAATCCATCCTCTTGTCATAATGAAAAACTCAGGGATGTAATCCAGAATCAGACTCCAATTTTCCATCAGCCAATCCCGCAAACTATCTTCCTTAACCCTAACCCCATAGACCCTGCCAATTAAGGTTTTTCTTGCATACTCCATTATGGAATTCACCCGTAAGTCCTCCCCCACCGTTAGCTTTACACCATTCCTCCTCTTAATGACCTTTTTTCGCTTCTTGGCTCCTTCAACCTCATACCTCACTCCATGTTCGCGTTCAGTAGTAGTGGAAACATCAGTTGCAGGAGGATAAACCTCAAACGAAATGAAAGCAGAAGAGTCGATTACTCCACTAGGAGTTGCTTCTACTCTCTCCTTGCTCGTTTGAATTGAGGAAGAATTAATGTCCAAGCCTTACGCGAGTCAAGACATGACCAAAGAAGAACAAAAATAGCAGTTGTCACCAGATTAGAGTAAACGTACACCTTCTCAAGGGTAAGGTGATCTCCTGCTCCATGTGTCGGTGCACTTTCCTAGGGAACAACGTACACCTTCATCAAGAAACCCTATCTTTCCTAGGGAATAACATACTCCTTCATCAAGAAACCAAAACAAATGCTCTATCCTATCTAGAATCCCTTCAAATCATTTGGGCTTATCATTATGAATCTCACTGGTTCACAACACCTATTATTCACTTTTAATAAATAAAATCTCACTTTCATAATCGATTGATTTCAAATGAAAGCTTATGCCCAACTAGCTTAAGAAAGTGCATAGAGGAAACCTTGGAAGCTTGTGTTTTCCATTTTCTTCATGTGGCGTGCTTTATTATTTGTTTTGCTTTAAGGTTTTAGAGCTTAAGGGATTCTACATGGGTCACGATCATAAGTTTTTGACCACAACTCATGGCTATATATCAATGGGTTATTGGCTTTGAAAGTCTTTTTTTTCTAGGGAAATACATATATACATTTATTTATGTAGTATTTATGATTATTTTTTAGAGATTTCTATTTATGATTCTAGGAGGTTCATTAGAATGTATATTTATTTATAAGTATTTTAGGAGATTTTTATTTGTGATTTTAGGAGATTCATCCCAATACAATTTGACTTAAGCACATTTAGATATGGACTTTTTGCAATAATCAAACTCATTTAATTTACCTTTTTATTTACAACACTTTAACAAATATTATCCTTTATAAACCATTCATTAAGAGACACTTTATCTTTATTTAAGCATATGGAGGCTTATGCAGTACAAAATTATGAAACATCCCAAATTTCCCATAAGTTGGAATAGTTTGCTTAGAACCCATTGCATCATGGAATGTTCATATGGACGAAAAATAGAGATTAAAACTAATAATATAAACAGTTTGCTTAGCTATCCATATGCTTAAATAAAATAGAAGGGAGAACCTAAAGAATAATTCATAAAGAATATAACTTCTCAATGTTTAGAAAATGTGATAACAATCTAAGCAAGCTTCATTGTTGTGAAAAACTCTATAATTAAACACATTTAAGATAAACTTGAACCACGATGAATGAGCTTATTGGAAGATCCTAATTACTTAATAAAAATCCATCTTAAATCCAAATCTATCATGCATTGATAAGGATCAAATCCATCGAGGTGCAAACCTTTCGTAGAATGCAAAAACTTGACGAAAAGTTTGCACCTCGAGGGATTTGATCCCTATTGATGCATGATAGATATGGATTTAAGATGGATCTGCACTGGTGATAAAACTATATTAGATGAAATTATAAAATATGAATGCCACCATAGTTATAAAAAAACACGTAAATTGCAAAGAGGTAAACATAGACAAATTCCATAATATCCATATCAAGTAATTAATTGGACATAGCCAAACTTGCACCAGAGGCATTTGGTAGGAGTATACATATGTCCCCTAATAGACAACCAACTAGTCATTTCAAGTGGTGTGGTCTTCCTTGTATAATGGTGATGAGTCAAATGGCACTCACAAATAGGAGCCAATGATGATTGTTTTGATTTCTAGTTCAACAACTAAACATTGACAATTTTTTCCACCTTAAAAAAACCATTACAATCATCTTCTACAATGAAGAGGTTAGAATTCATTGAATATGTCCAAGCCAAGGTTGGGTGGGTTTATGTTGAATGATGATCATATAGGTATGTACAAGCCAACGAACTCATAACTCAAGAAATTGGTAATCTCTAATAAGTAACTACTCACTCTAATTCATAGAAAGCATATCACAATAGATGTTAATTTCTAACTTAACTTGACCTATCTTATAAAAGTTATCTCAAGCATAATCATTATGATGTATGGTTAATCTTATTTTCCCATGGTATCACATGTGATGAATCCTACTTAAAAGCTTGAGTAACTCCATTGTAAAGAGCCTGTGAGTGGTCGATGATGACCGGATTGGCCATTCCTTGGCTAGAGTGGCCAAGGGTAATAGATCTATTGGGTGTTTTTATAATTTTGGGGTAAACCTTCTTATTAATTGTGTGTGCTTTCTTATTATATCTATTATGTGTTTTTTTTAATTTTCTAATGTATTCCCAGATACTGTTATTAGACAATCTACTCAAGCGGACGCGAGTTAGATCTCCCTAGTTCAATGCGAATCTAGAACAAATAAGACAGAACATAGAACTACTTTCCGAGATCTAGTTAGGCATTGAGTGATTATACATGTTACCTTCATATTGTAGATATTTCTCCTGATTTTTTCTCCAAGCTCTGCAGTCGTCAGATATTTATCTACAAGACCTATCAAAACGTGTGGAAACAATACAAGCAGTAAAACATGTCTAAACAATAACTACTCTAAGTAAACAGTTAAGGAAGTAAAATACAAATATTATCAACACAACAACATTTGTGGAAAGAGTTTATATTACTGTATAAAAAGAGGGAAATACAAAGTAGAGAGATGATTACAACCCAAGCCTTAACACTGCAATCCTCCTCCAACAATCCAATCCAATGCCTCCAAAGGAAGTGTGAGTCTCCCAAAAGATGGATAGGGATCTCCTAAGCTCATTTCACCAGCATGTTAGTGACATAGAATTCCTCCCTTTGGAATGGAGAGGGGCCTTGTATTTATAGGACCAAGTGGATAGAGTAGGTTGAGGATCATGGGGAGAGGGCTAAGGGATCCTCCATTGAGGTTAGGTAACCGTAGGACAACTCACCTAGGAGTTAGGGATAGGGATCCAACTCATCCAACTTATAGAAATTGCTCGAAATCTACCTTTATCTCATTTAACCAACTCCGGCGCAAGCTGCATGAGGGAAACATGCGCCTGAGAGGGAAAACGTAGGTTGTACAAAGACACTCTACGCCATCGATGCTGGCTGGAAGAATACACTCTGCACTGGCTCTAGTTTGGTGCTTCTTTCTCAAAGACAACATGCGCCGTCCCAACTAGAAATGTGGACAAAGGGCACCCACTTGCTCTAATTGACTTACTTGATCATGGAGGCTTTCAAGGATTAAGGCATTGAGTTAACAAGGGTGTCATGATGACGAGATTTAGGTGTAACAGAATGTCCCCCAAGCATGAAGCTGGTGAAACAAGACAGGTGAAATGCTTTGAAAGATGGATGGTAAGGAATTGCTGGCTGGAAGATGCTGCTGCAATACAACTGACTCTAAGATACTAGTCTCACATGACTCATAGCATGGCTTTCGACCAATACAATGCAGATTCATGGGAGTAAAGACCGACTGAACACAATCATGGCTACTAGACACAATCGTAGATCTATGATAAGATGATAACACAGCCACAACCAATACAAAGTGGATCCGTGTAATATGACTCAAACAATCTCCATCGTAACCTGGGTAGAATATGACTTCCCCGGGGTCTTCAATCCGAACCCGCATTGATATGAATCTATCCACAGGATTACAATGTTTTGGAGTTGAACATGGTAGAAACCACTTGATTACTGATCATTGATGTATACTGTTAATAAGTGTGAGGGAAATCACCATTGATGTCAATTATTCCCAAGGTATCACAGTACATATCACCAAACATGAATAAATGAGTTGGGGTTGAATGCTCAATGAAATATTTCAATCAAGAGTCAATGATATAAAATCATGTAGAAAGTGAGGTAACCTGCCATTGAGGAATGCAGGCCCAAGGTACTCGATTGGTTTCTAGATTCAATCCTCAGATGATGTGTTGAAGTCGACAAGGATGAATCTGTCGAAGGAGGGCCATGATGAATCCCACATCAACGACACGAAACTCGATAACAGATGTTTGGATTAGATTGGACGGTAGAGTAATGTGCAGGACTGACTCAAGGTAGACCAACATGATGGGAGGTGTACTGACTACAGATGATGAGAAATGAACATCTCTTGAACATGGGCATGGCATGACTTGGAAGTATTGACATGACGAGGATGATACCAATACCTAATGCAACAGATAGTGGATGCATTCTTTGGATGACCCAAAGGAGTGACACGACTCATGAAATCAACACGACTCGAAGACAAATGAATTACCCAAGTGATTAATGCAAATGAAAACGAGTGCCATGTTCAAGAGAGACGATGTATTTTCGTAAACAAGGTATAAAACAAAATCTTTCATTTTTCCCCATCATGAATGTTGAGTGCCTCACTTGTTTTTTCATGAGCTTGAGGAGGGTAAACAGATGCTCGGTATAGCTTGTCCCATGGATGAGAACAATCCCAAATGTTTTACAAACCTGGGAGAGGAGGGGTTCATCCATTGACGGGCCCTTCAATGTAGAATTTAACGAGTCCATAGAAGGTAAACTCGGCGTCATTTCATGTTTAGAGAGTCTGAAAAGAACTAAAGAAAATTCCAAAGGTCTTTTTTCGTAAAGTTAGCCTCTTCGCCCGGAAAAGGGTAAAACAACGCGAGAGAGGACTCTTCCAATCATGATCAGTTGGAGTATTCCTTTTTCGTAAGAAGTTCCCCCTAGTCCTAAAAAGGGGTAAACTATCACCACGAAGACGATCATTCAAATACTTTTACAAGCGTGAACACATCAAGTTCGCTTGGCGATCTTTTCGTATTTAGAGAGCCTGAAAAGAGATTAAAGAAAAGACTCTGGGGGGTTCCTTTTTCGTGGTAGTTTAATGAGCCCGAAAAATTGATAAACTATAACTTGGTGACTTATTCTCATCGTTTTAAGAGTATGAGAAAGAAAAAAGAGTTAGCTCAGTGTCATTAATAATTGAATTTAATGAGCGAAATAATGAAAAAAAGATGCTCTATGAGTTGTTCATACATGAGAATACGCGTAAAAATACCACAACCGTGAGAAACAAGATCAAAGTGGTACTTAACTTCACTTGCAAGCTTCGAAACTAGGTAAAAAATGATTAACCGGGTATAAGCAAATCCAACTATAGAAAAATAACCCATATTGGAATAAATTAAAAAAGAAATATGCTCTTTTTCAATATAAATAGGGGTAAATAGTAAAAAGAATTACTATTTTTTTTTTACCAAATTAGAGAGGTGAAAAATACCATTTGGAGCTGTTTTAATTTTGCTAATTTCAGGAGTTGTGATCCATCATTTTGGACACCATCAGCAATAGGTAATCCTAAACTTGTCTCTTTAAATTTCTAGTGGATTAGAATTTTTCTTTTATTTAATTTATGTAGGTTTTCAGCTTGTTGAGTTGGGGGATTTGCGCTCATGGGCCAGTGCAGGTCTCCCTTTTGGGATCTGCGGCAGCGCAGAACCCGAAAGGGTGTTTTGCGCTGGCAGCGCACTATCCAAAAGGGCATTTTGCGCTGGCACAAATAAAAAACTCAAACCCAAAACCTACCCAAATGGAAACCCTTTTAATGGTTTGGCAAAGTTCTACTAGTGTTAAAATGCCCTTCTTGACAGGTTTGGAGTGAGCACAATGGTTCTTGAGTGGAGAGAACTGAAGCACGAGCTCGATGATGTGCAAGCGGAAAATGATCCACAATGTGTTGCTGCGTTGAGAAACTATGGGTTACTCAAGTATTTTTGAGTGCTAGGGATGAGGTCCCAAGTACCTTTGTTGACACACCTGGTCCAATGCTGGGACCGAGTACAACAACATTTCTAGATTGGTGAGCACATGCTGACCATAGATGTCAAGGACATCTATATTTTGATAGGGTTGTCCCGGCGAGGAAACCCTGTGTCTTTGACTAGATCACAAGGTGGTGATCGCTCAGTAGAGGACATGATCGAGCAGTGGTGTACTCCAGGTACGCCGATGACTGGTGGGAATATTCCCATCAAGGATTTCAACGACCGGGCCCTCCGGATGGTACTTTTTACCATTGTGAGAGTAGCTAGCAGTCGATCTTCTCATCTGGGAAGCAAATCGCAGATGATGTATGCTGAGGAGTGCATGATTCCTACCGTGTTCAACTGGTGCGAGGGGATTCTCACTAGTCTTCGAGATCAGTTGACCAAATTCTAGGCTGGGCGCTGAAGCAGTTTGGCTATGGTTCGGTGGTGGTGGATTTCAGGTTGGAGTGGGTGCCACACTTGTGCCAGCAAGTAGACCTTGAGGACCAAGATGCACGGGATCCTCACATGACCAGGTGGGAAGAGGTGATGGCTCGCCATGGTGGCGGGGGTCCCATCATCATTTTTGGTAGAGGTTTCTTCATGTGGTTGCAGGGACAGATCCTCATGGTGGAGGACTACCCATACCATAGTACAGACTTCCGAGGAGACCCTGAATTGGTGCTTCCCAAGGGAGCGCAGTGGGGTGACATCGGTAAGAACAACTACTTTTTTTTTTCATTTTATGCATTTATGATTTTTTTTTGGGAGTAGTGTTGATGACTTTTACATGTTTTCTTGTAGACATGGGTCTGGGGCGATCGCTTGGAGTCTCTCTCCTTGCGCAGAGAGGGGCAGTACCGGAGTGGGCCCTGCGGTCCATGATGCTCTAGAGGAGCTAGAGGAGGTCGAGGGGAACCTCCAGAGGATGAATTTGGACATTCCAGAGCCGGGTGTCCATGACCTGCCCTATCGCTACTAGAAGCTGACGATTGGAGTATCAGTATGTTTCGGCATGCTGCTCTGAAAGGTGGCGAGGGTCGTAGTATGCTACCATGCACAACATGGGGTTGCGCAGCCTAGGGTTTAGCACGGGGGGTTCACTAGTGAGGCAATATCATATCACGTCCATTCATATTGGGGGGTTGAATACTCTTAAAAACCTCAAAAATATATTGCCCCGTATTAAGGGGTCAAGGGGTTTTTTTTATTTGACATAGTAATATAAATATTAGGGGTTATTTTATTTGGGAGTGTTGAGGAATAACCTCCAAATCGTGGGATGGATTCATACGTCCAAATCATGGGCTCAATTCATACCCACCTAAGACTTAAGGACCTTCCATTTTTATTTGATATTGCCTATGATCCTAAGTTTTGAATAAATTTGGTAATAGTGTACCAATGATAAAATCGATGGAAGTCTATTTGGATTATTGTCCTTGAGCAATGTAACATCCCGATAATTTCATAAAAAATTTTAAAAAAATTATACCAGCATTAAATGTTAAAATTGTGATTACGGAAGTAATAAATGCTTGTTAAGGCAGTATTAAATAATAAAGTCATTAATATGTATAACAATTTAACTACTATGTCCTTTTAACTAATGATGCTTTAATACAGTGATGTGTCTTACCTCCATAAAAATGATTACGACACTAATTTGTTTGTAGTTGTAATAACTGAAATTTCAAAACAATATAAGATGGAGTTCTCCTTGACAAGGTACTGACAGTTTTAATTTCGGGATGGTGATGAAAGGGTTACTGCGAGGTGCCCCGAGACTTACTTAGCTAATTAGCTAAAGCATTTGTACCTGTCCTTCTTGCGAATATTCGCAGGTAAGGATAACAATGACAAAACAATGTTTAAGAGTATTTATATTTTCCAATTAGTCGTCTTATTTGGTTAAAGAAATTATAAGTACCTCCTTGTTTCAGGTATGGAATTCTATCCAAGTTCTAAATGTATTATTTCGAAAAAAAATACAAGTTGCAAAAGTTAATAATATTTAAACAGGGTTCAAAAGGACATTATCTTGGTAGAAATATCTATGCTTAAAAATCTTAAGATTAATTACTAGATTTGAAGAATGAATTGCTAATATGATTCTACCAATATTTTCCAATTCATGAAACCTTTTACTACCAGGTGAAACGATTGATGGACAAATTCAATTTGAACTTTATTCCTTTATTATAACATCAAGTTTCACTTACTATTTCAATGCTTGGTATTTTATTTAAGATAACTATGGTAGCTTCTACTTTCTCCATTTATAATTTATATATATATGGATATAGTCTTGATATTTATAAAGTCAAAATCATATTTTATTTAAGAACATAATACAATATAAGTGTGGACCCTTTTTAACTATAGGGTGAACCATTCTAATGTGATATTGGTGCATTATTATAATAAACAACTTTTATATGGTTTATTGTAATAATATTACAATGTACCGATACTATTTTCTAACCTAAGTTCTAACTATCTAAATCTTATATGCATGCGATTATTACCAATACAAACTTTTGATTTATGTAATATGCATTCGATGGTTAATACCATAGCGATGAAGCGATATACAATGCAATCCTGACCTTACTCTATGTATTGATAATGAACTACATTACACCAAGCATTAAATACGACACTGGTAAGGAAGTGAAGGTTATTAATGTCGCTGTTGCATCGATCTGACAGGTTGATGGTGTCTCGTCCAAACATTAATGGTTCTGAACCAACTCTTTAGTGGAGTGTAATGCTATCTATCCACGTTGTCAAACCACGTGAAGCCTGGTTAAAATGTGACTCACAAAATCGAACTATGCGTAGTGAACAAGCAGCTCTCCTCCAAACTATACATGGGATTGACTCCTTGGCATGCAGCGTTGGCATTGTCGTAGTTGTTACAATAAATGAGGTATTTATGTTATGGTTTCCCGATTCTCAAAGCATCAAGCTGTCACCTTCTCGCTCGTCGATCACAATAGATCTGGATCGTTGAATGATAAACCCTAAATTCTCATTGTAAGTAATGTTGGAGGGTTTCTCAGTCTTCACTTTCACGTTTTGGAGTTAGAGTGTGAGGCCGACAGAATGCTAAAACTTAGGGTTGGCAAGTTTGCTTGGAGTTTGGAACCCGCGACCTCTGCGTTATTTTAATGGTGTTTTGCAGACCTGTAAGTGAATGCTCAGCAGTTGATACCACGACCTTGGTGTGGTTTCTATTTCAGGGTGAAAGTCTATTTTTACAGTGTCGGGGTTGGATCTTTGGCCTTTCCACTCAAGGTAATGCGTCTCCATGTTCCATCATTGAAATTTGAGTTTTCATAAATCCTTTATTTTGATTCATTCTAATTTATTTAGATGTATGTTTCACTTGCAGGGTCAATCAAAGGTCTAACATCCAAGCTTGCTGGACAAATGAACATCGAGGACTCCGCCGTCCTGGTAAGTCTCAGGTTCATCCATAACCCTGGACTCATCGGAAGTTAAAACGTTTTGCTCCGGCTACTTTGTTTAATAGTGTTTTTATTTTATCTTCACAAGAATGCTTGACAGAGATTGTGAATGCAATCTTTGCGTCTGTTGTTTTTTAGTGCGACTCCTATTATAAGATAATGGGCAAGCATGCCAATATTTTGTTTTATAGTGCGGTTGCTCTTAGAGAGATAGCATACAAATGTTGATGTTGTGTTTAAGTCTGGGGAAGGTACAACTCACTGAGATCGAGGCCAAGCTTGTTAATTAACTTGCAGACTTGTACTGTTCATTTCAGGGTTGCAGAAGGGAAAGGACGACTCTAAAGGAGAGCCCGATCCCAAATCATTACTACCTGCACATTACAAATTTGGGTTTCGATTAGAGAATACCAAATGGTTACAACCTGCACATTATATATTTGAGTTTCGATTGGAGAATACCAAATCATTACTACCTGCACATTATATATTTGAATACTGAATCATTTACTGTCTGCATACCTTGTTTGAGGGACAACTTTAGTGGAGTGTAATGCTGTCTATCCACGTTGTAAAACCACGTGAAGCCTGGTTAAAATGTGACTCACGAAATCGAACTATGCGTAGTGAACAAGCCACGTCTCTATGTTCCATCATTGAAATTTGAGTTTTCATAAATCATTTATTTTGATTCATTCTAATTTATTTAGATGTATGTTTCACTTGCAGGGTCAATCAAAGGTCTAACATCCAAGCTTGCTAGACAAATGAACGTCGAGGACTCTGCCATCCTGGTAAGTCTCGGGTTCATCCATAACCCTGGACTCGTCGGAAGTTAAAACGTTCTTTTCAGTAAAAGAGTTAGGTTAATCCGTAAGCAATGACAATGTTTAGACTGAGTTTTTGTGTTGCCGAGGCTTCAAGCCTGCATTGTAAACTGAAAATATTTTACAATGGCATCTTCACCATAGTACAGCTTGCAAGCTTCGCTTTAAAGGATTGAAAGTCATTTGACTTGGTATTATAATACTGGTTTTTAGTTACAGAAGAAAAGAAATGTTGTGTTGTTCTTTTTTTTTTATTCGGTACTGTTAAAGTTGTTGCGAATACTGTAGTTTGATGCTCAATCTAAAGAAATGAACTTCTGTAGTTAGATTCTGGAAATAAATAAGAATGGAGGTTTTGAAGATTTCGATTTGAACTGTCAGAAAAGTAATTTAATAAATAGGCCTTAAAGTTTTAGTGACAAAGTATTGTTTCCAAAGTCGTAAACGAAATTACAATGTAAAAAAAAAAAAAAAAGTATTTACAGGGTTGAAACCTTGTTCCTGTGTGAGCATAACTTGAATTACTTCTTGCTCGGTTTGATATGTAGAAGATATGGGTTTTGAAGCTCAAGTACTGCCTGTGTGTCTTCTATCAATAATGTTTAAAACAGTTGTAATGAAAAGTCGAGATTCAACCTAGGGTTTTGAAGTGAAATTGTAAGAATAATGGGATTTGAACAAGGATTCAAACTTCACCTTTGGTTTAAAAAGTGATAGAAAACAAATACTAGAAAATTTTATGAAATAAAAATAAATACTAAGATTTATATAATACTATTCTGCAATGTCTTTGCATGTAAATACTGTAACTCTGCTTTCAAAGCTTATAATGACTCTCGGAAAGGAACAGATTTATTTTTATAACTGTTGAAAAGAAAATTCAAAGATATCGAAGAAAGAAATATTATGAAATATTCAAGATGCTAGATGGTCTAAAAAAACTGTTACAATTCATAAATAATTAGTAAGGTAAGAATAATTGATAAGTATTTAAACTATAGTTTTCTGTGCGGGGATGAAGTATTTTACTTCTGTAATTTGATGAATTAATTGCTATGCTGGCATTTTAAGAGAAACTATTCTATAATTTAAGATCAATCTTTCTTAGCTCACTGGAACCAAGAAAAGTTTGATCAATGTTTCTTGACTAATTATTTATTTCAACTTTTTGCATTCTTCTTTAATTTCTTCACATTTCCAGTTAGGAATAGTTGTTAGATTGAGTTATATTTGGCACATTCATAATTGTAATTTCAATTCTTATATGCAAGGCATCTGTTTTGATATTATATTGGAATTAACATGAACATAGGTGAAAATATAAATCCTTATTTAGATACCCTATGTGTTATCGTTACCATGAAATGGTATCATATAAGTTTCACTATTTGTGTATCTTTATAACTATTGCATGCTTGAAACCTAACAATGGATATTTTCCCCTATCTAGATATAACTCAAGAAAAGGTAACTAAATGTTGTTAATTCCCGTGATTGCAAGAATAAATGTAGAGGAAGTGGAGGCAATTCATTGGATCTTGTGAATGACCCAAATCCAAGCTATGCACATGATCATATGGTGTTATTGAAAAGTAAAAGGAATTTTTCTATGTTCATTTGGGTTCAAACTTCAACAATGATGTTTTTTTTTATAGGAAGGTAGGGGCATCCTTCCACAAAAGGGTTTCAATTTTGTATTTTTATGGAGATTAATTTATTAAGCATATAGAAAACATGAGTTATCTATGGCTATATTTGTATTACATGATAAAATTGGTAGATTGGTAGGTTGTGGTGTGAAACATTTGCAATTATCATATTTTCTAAGCATTGCACTAACAATTGGACGATCAGTCTTTTACATTCTTTGTTAATATGTTGATCCCTTGACTAGGTTTTGTTTTATGCATTTTTCCTTCCCCGATACTTTATTTCTTTGGGTGTTCCACTCTCCAATGCTACAAATTGATCGGTCACCCCTGCGATCCTAGTGGGATCATTGTTAGAATTATACTATTATTTTATTTAGCATCGTGTTTGCTTATACTAAGATGTGGCAGGGCTCCTGTTTGTTACAACTTGATAATATGATATAAAGTGGGTGTTAAAATGGGTTGATAAAAATGGATACCTACAATATCTAGTGAAACTAGGGGTTTTCTTAATTGGAAAGGCATATTGGGAGGGGGGTTCAACAATACAATTTTAGGATGCATTTTCCAATATTTAGTGAAATTAGGGGTATTCTTTAATATCATGCGAACGATCGTGCTATGCAACAAGTTCATTGAGTGAACCCCCCATGGGGTTTAGGCACATGTTTTACATATGTATATACTGAAAGCTTATGAGCTTCAGATTTTGTAGAGATGACTCTTACTGAAAGGTACCATGCTTCAGACTTTTGTATCAGCACTACCATTTTTGTGCATTGTACCGATTTATAGATATACAGATACTATTGGCAGTTTTATACATCTTGTGTTCTATTGGTGATTAATGAGATCTTGTTTACATCTTTGCTTATACAATGAATAATTTACATGTTATGTCTACTTTTATATTTGATGAAAATGTTATGTGTGTGCAATGTACCAATCTAGAATGAAGTTGGCCATCGAGTCAACAACTGTGTTCATATCTCATGGAATGTGCATGTATTGAACAGATTCAAAGGACCTTTCCAGGAGGTGAACTCGTCAGAAGAGACGGAGCAAAGTGGGGTCACGGATAGCGTATATCTATTTAAGATGAGAAACCACCAATTGTGAATCCAGATGGATGACAAGTACAACGTGGCTCATACCCAAGGAAGAAGCGTCAGTTAGGGTTCCAATCACCGCCTAGTATTCTGTGGCATTATTGATTGCGTATCCTAGACAACTTCCTCCTGAGTTGATAATCTTGTTGGTGGGAGAATAGAGTACCCAGGATGCCGAAGCAAGGTTACGGGTATGCCGGCTAGCATTGTTTTCAAATCCATATCCATTTTCCATCTGCACATGCAAACAAAACATGGTATAAGTAGCGAAACAAGATCCAGACACACTAAAACTGTAACATCCTGAATTTTCATAAAAATTTAAAATTTTTGAAAATAGCATTAATTACGATAATTTATGATTGCGGAATAATAAATGTTGATTGTAACAGCAATTAATTAAACAGATGTTAGTACTAAACATAATTTAAATCTATTTAATAGCAATGTGACAATGACAACTTAAACATATTAACAACTGTCGTAATTATGGTAACAAAAGTACTAATAGAGAAGAAATTTGATGCGACACTGTTCCTTTTACAATGATACTGACAGTTTGACTTTTGATGAAAATGGTGTCCTGCGAGGTACCCTGGAGCTTACTTAGCTGCAATGCTAAAGCAAATTGAATTTCCTATGTGCAGACGATAGGTAAGAAGTTTCATGGCTACGTAAAAAGTACGTGTATAGTTCTACTTCATCATCGTAAATAAATAAAAAGTTAGAATTCTATTGTGATCCACCAAAGGCATGCAGGTATGGATTTCATAGCTATAATTACTATTTTCAGATGTTGTCTTACAACTCCACAATGTTTAAACAGAATCATCCATGTACTTCATTTTACTGATGGTTTTGTCACTTTACTAGCTAGCTTAAACTTCGTCTTTATCCTTCCATCATTGATGTAATAAATGTATCGCAAAGTCATTAAATGCTTGTATGAGAGAGTATGGTAAGAATTTGTAACATTTAGTTAGTATTCCTGCTAAAATATATCATTAGATTCACCGGAAATCTACTAAACAAACTATTTATTTCTATAACTTCGATAATAAATTTCTTATGATCACAACCCAAAAGTAATACTAAAAATTCCTATGTATGGGCTATTCCATTCGTAACTTTGCAATGTTTAAATTGGTGATACTTATAACCTTTTCAAAGGCTTGTATCTATTTGTATGGATGGTATATAAGCGAAACTATGTCAATAATGTGACTATAGTTATCCGATCAACTAATATCTAAGTCATATCTTTATTATTTAAATCCACTAATAATAACTTTGGGACTAAATAACAATTCGAAAAGTTGATCTATAGGGATTTATGTATCGTCGTGGTTCAACAACACAATAACATGTGATATAAAGCATAACCTAGAACCCATACGAAACTTGGAATTCGACTTACCATAGCTTATAATGTTATAAAGTTATGTAACAAGGTTTGCAATCATTTGTTGGAAAACAAGAGCACTGACATGCACTAAATGGTGATGGACAGGTTGACAGATTCCAGTGATACGAATCGGCGTTGGGATTGTGTTTACAGCTTGTATTAATGGTCATCCCTGAAGTAATGTATGACGAGGATTTACAATGTCCATGTGAATGAAAAAGAATGCATAAGGCGAATGTGAAAGATGCCATGTAATACTCCTCTTTGACAGTCCTCCGAGCTAGATGTATGGTTATACATCATGTACACCAAAGTTGGCATAGCTGTGTTGTGAGCATTGAATGGGAAATTTAATGTAACTGTTGTTCACTCCAATGCAAAAGTGTTGGCATATTTCCGATCATTGATCAACTTTGATCACGGCCGTTGATTCTAACCCTAGCAATGCATCGAAAGTTGGGTTGATAAAAGTCATCGTGCTCTAAGTTATTGTTATTGTTTCGGTCTGTTAGGGCCGACAGGTTGCCGAAAAATCTAGGGTTAGCAACAACTGCAGGAGGTCTCGTCCTCGAGTCCTGTAGGTATAAATTTGCAGGTTTTAATCCTTGTAATGGTGTTGTACTGAAAGTCAGGTTCTCTGGTTCAAGTATTTGTTTAGTTGATAGTTTTTAGGAAGAGTGAAAGATACACCCAGGTGACAAAGGACAGAGAGTTTTCCTGTCTCATCTACAGCATAGAAAAACATTGTCTAACTAGTGAAAGTGGAAAGCTTTGGTCGCTACAGCAAGGTAAGCACTCCTGTAACGAAATAGTGATTTCCTCTGTTATAATTCATCTTTTAGTTGAAAGTGGCAGTTGTCTAAATTTTAACCATCATTTTTGTCAGTTGCAGGTTGTAGATAATGATTCGAGCAAGGATTTTGGAAAATAAAGCGTGCTTCCAAATCGGGTAAGCTCCGGGTCTCCCGAAACCCTCGTAGGTGCTCTATGCCTATGGTTGATATGGTTTCAAGAAATGAGTAATAGGTTATGTCCGTGGCTCATCGTTGTTTGTTGGTTGAAGAACTTCAAAGCACCATTTGTAAATCAAATGATGACTGTTTTCGTCAATGTAACCTTCATTTGTTTATGTGCCTTTTGGTTTTCTACTTTGGTACCTACCTTCGTAGAACTGGGATTTGTGTAACTCGTGTAAGCAGTGGGTTTTAGGGACTCGTTTCAAAATGTGGGACTTGGGAAGTAATCCATATTATTTTGTTTCGAAAAATACGTTGTGACTTTCGTTTTCGAATATAACGACTTCGTTTTCTGGAAGTTGGATCTTTGTAATGGTTCTCGAGAAGAACTCAGGGTCACAACCTCTTTGTCTTTAAATTATGAATATAAGAGTTGGAGCTGAGGCTCGCTTACTGTAGATATTAACTTTCCTTTCAGAAAATGAACACAATACATGCTATTTGACTTCTCGGAAATGAAACGTTTGCTATTTAACTTTTCTGTGTAAAAATTTCTATGTTAAGAAACGTATTGTTGTAGGTTGTCAATGTGATTTTCGTTCTATACTTAGGTTATGTGAAACTTGTCTCAGATGATAGCTCTGTAATTAAAAAGTTTGAATGATATTTAATTCATTGATGATGGAGATGACAGGTCAAACCCTGGTTCGTGTTTAGTCTTTGGAAAATGAAAAATATAAAATATAATTATTTTCATAATAGTCCTTAAATGTAGTAGGGTTTGTACTGTAGAATCATGTGGATATAATATACATTTTTATGATACCATGTATAACGAATAGGGATTAAAAACAAAACGATCTTAGGTTTAAATAGTGATACAATACAGTGATTAGAAAACAAATTTAGTGATTATATTAATTCTAAAATGATTGTAAATGTGGCTATTCTAACAATGAATGATGTAAAAAAATACAGCGTGTGATATAGAATGACTGTGTGAATGTTTGCATTTGCAGCATGTGAATGATGATAACAATACTGTTTATTTTGAAGCTATGATATAAATATGATTTGTCGATTTACATTTGAATACTACATAAACTAATAAAATGAACAACTATAATATATATATATATATATATATATACAGAGAAGATAACAATACTTATATTTTATGAAACAATGTAGTAATTTAGGACAATTCTAGATATTATACAGTAAGTTTTATTTCTGTTAAATATAGGGCAGAATAAATAAAACATAAATCAATCACTGTACTATCTATTTGAATCAATGGCATTTTCCTATCTTCTAACCTATTTTTAATTTGCGTATCTATACTAGAGTACGATGCACAAACAGCATGTGGAAAAATATAGATATTGGTTTATCAATTCCAATTCATCATTAAACTTTTACATTCAGAATTTAAACAAATCTAGCAATAAATTCTTTTCCGAAACAGAAAACCAGAAAATACTAACTATACAGAAACAAAATTACTAACTGAGAATAAGTAGAAAATTTGTAGAACCTGGGAAAATCTGTAGGACAACAAACAACCCAAGAAGACTGTTCCACCCAACCAATTCCTAAAAACAGTCAAGTACTACCTTAGCACCCCCAATCCTGTTCACTGAACCACCAGGAGGAAGAAACTCTAGGAATTAGGACTTCTTCTTGCAATAGCAAATAACTTCTGAATCTTCAATAGCTAGCAGTCCAATAAACCTGCACCAGCATCTCTAGTTCTTCTCAGAAATATGCAGACTCAATATTTCACTCACAACTAGCCTCCCTATTTGAATCTCTTAGTGATCACCTGATGCACATGAGGAAAATATTTTGCAGAAATATTCATTAAGAGCTGCCTACTCAATTCGAATTTGCCTTTTGTAGGCTGCCTAGGCCTTTTTCAGATGTTACTGGGTCATTAAATGAGCTGCCTGCTCACTCCCTCCACCTGGGGAATAATGCCACATTTTTAGGGGTAGTTGTCCCATAACCAACAGCTAGTGGTGTGATGCAATTGCTGCCATCTGTCCCATACCTTTCAACAACTTCCATTCCTCCTAGTGGGTCAGTGAACACTCATTTAGCAGTCCTCTTGGGTGTTTGTCTCCTAATTAATTTATTTAAATAATAATATTCAGTAATTATATTCATCCTTGATAAAAAATGATCATAATTACAAAAATTTGTAATTAAATTTAACATAAATTATTTTGCAAATAAAATAATAATTTTCAGAAATTTGGGTAGATGACAAAAACAAAGCGTCACACCACACAAAACACACGCCATGTACACTATATACAAGATACTTATGCGTGAAAGACTCAGGCATAGTATCTCTTCAAGTAGATCCCATTGCGGGGATCTAATAAATATATCCCATTATAATCCTCTAGCTCGTAGGCTCCCTTCTCCAAAACAAGCTTCACTATGTAGGGTCCATGCCACATGGACTCAAAATTACTTGCCCCCAGCCTATCGTGCTTTTGGTTGTATGTGAGGACCAAATCACCCTCGTTGAAGACACGAGGTTTAACCGACTTATCATACTGAGCTTTGATGTGCTTCTTATGTGCCTCATTGGCAAGAGCAGCATCGCGGCAGGTCTCGTCACGTTTTTCTAGGTAAAGGAAGCATTCTTCCTCGGCAATGGTGTTCAGAAGAAGTTCGACTGTGAGTTTGAGAGATGGAATCTCGCACTCTATTGGTAGGACTTCCTACAATCCGTAAACCAACTGGAACGGTGTAAATACGGTGGCATTCTTAACGGAGATCCGATATGCCCATAGTGCGGAAAAGAGCATGTTATGCCAGTTTGACTTATGTGTACCCACCATGCGTTCGATCATGGTTTTCAAGAGCTTTTTAATGGCCTATACTTGTTAGTTGGATTGTGGGTAGTAAAGGGTTGAGTTTTCATGACGAAAACCCAGTCTGGCGCTCAATTCATCTACCATATGGTTCTGAAAGTGAGATCCATGATCAGTGACTATGTCTTGTGGAACTCTGAATCGTGAAATGACATGATTGAACATGAAGAATGTGGCGGTTTTTTCATCTTCGTTGTATGTAGGCATAGCCTCGACCCATTTAGTAAAGTAATCCATGGCTACTATGATGTAACCATGCCCCCCGGTCGAGGTAGGCTTACAGTGCATGAAATCTATGACCCACTTCGCAAAGGGGTTGTAATGACCATTTTTCAAAATTTATTAAAATGCCCAATTTTCCACTTTTTTTCCCAATTTCGACGTTTGACTAGTTTTACTGTTTTGACCTAAAAATCAACCCAAATGCTCCCAAATCTTCTGTATGAGTGTATGAATTATATTTAGACTTGAATATTAGGTTCAGGGATGTTTTATGGTCCTCCAAAGACTTCATAAAACTTGATTTATAGTCTAACCAATATATGCAATTTTGACTAGTAATTTGTGTATCAAATCCCCCCAGGGTAACATTGAAAATGGCCTCCCAAATGCCTCTAAAATCCCTCGAATTTATGAACAGAGGTATGTAATGTGTTAAGTATGTTATTAAGGTATCATATGCACCATTAATGGATTATTAGAACTATTCTCAACCTCTCCCATTCAACTGCAAAAATCCCCAATTCGACCCTTGGGGAAATGGCACTATTTCACCTCCCAATACAACTAAATTGAGTAAAAATGCTTCAAATGCTCAAGTATAGTACATGAAACTTGTATAATACATCCATGGAAGTATATTGATCACAAATATATCATAGAATCATCCATCCATTCGAAATAATAAGCATTATAGTGTCATACATCAATGCATTGGGGAAATGGACATTGTTTGTTGCATATAACTAGTGGGTATTTCGACCTGAGACTTTCTGAATATGAATAACAGAGGATATGAAGCTATTACAATCATAAAAATATCTTATGAAGCTCTTCCAATGAGTACAAGAGCTCTCCTAAAGCGCAATCCCTCAAGGAGCATGAATATGCCTTCCAAACTGGAAATGGTGGAGAAGAAGTGCTGCACTAATCCAAACCATGAAAATTCCTGTAGCTTCTACCTGCAAATACAAACTCCATTAAATCACCATGAAAGACCTGAGTGGCCTCTCCAAACACCAACTTGGATTGGAATCTTTCACCCTCGAAATTGGCTAAGGCAAGAAACTAGTCATCCACTAGCTCTCTCTTCACAAATGCAATTTTCCTCAAATCATCAAAATCCATTCTCCTACTTGATTTTTACATTTTATAACCAACATTATCCTTCTAAGGGTCAAAATCCTCTCAATAGATTCAATAGATTTCTATTTAGGAAATATTCCACATTTGCCACTTGTCTCCTAGTTCCAACCTTCCATCTTCTCCCAAATTCGATTTTAAGTCTCTTTGGCTTCTCCAACTCCCATGAGCACCTTCCTTGAGCCTATTTTTGGGGCTAACATGTCATAGTGGTCAGATGTCAGAGGTCAGGTCTACAATTTGTCATAGTTGTCATAGATGCTCCATCATTAGTGTCATAGGGGCTAGGGAATCTAGCCCAAGTGTCCACAAACTCCCAATTTGACTCTTTATCTTCCATGGAGGTTACCAATCCTTCCCAATTCCACCTAAGATTATCAATGACATGTGTTATGACTTACCAACTCACCCAAGAGTGTTCATCTTCCCATTAATTCGAATTTGCAAGAGAGAGATACCATGTATTATGAAAAATCAAGCTAGTGTGGGTCCCACATCCTCCATATGTCTCCAAAATCATTTGCCACCTAAGATTTCTCTTGAATTTATTTATTCACTCTATTTATTAAATACCTGAACCCTTCTAATGTCTAAACATCATTTATTAGCTTCCTTATTACCATTCCACATGTGCCCATCCAACCTAGGAAACTAGTAGGATTGATGGGATTGTCTTACTATGAAATTATTTGAATGGGGACATTACAGTCCTCCCCACCCAGGATTGCTTGTCCTCAAGCAATTTCAAATTAGGATGCTGCAAAATCTTCTCCTCTTCCCATGCAGCATCTTCACTTGGCAAGTCCTTCCATTGCACCAAATATTCTTTGATAGTTCTACTTCTCAATCTCCTTTCTCGTGTCTTCAAAATCCTTTCCGGAAAAAGTGTGAGATGACCTTCATCGTCCAAGGGAGGAAGTATTTATGAAGTGATGATTTTCTGACCAAGATCTTTCTTGAGACAAGAGACATGAAATACATTATGGATTTTACTCTCTTCTGAAAGTTCCAATTCATATGCTACCTCTCCAATTTTCTGAACTATCATGTAAGGGCCATAGTACCTTGGTTTTAGCTTTTCTGCTCCATTCTTTTTCAAAGAAGTTTGTTTGTAGGGCTGCAATCTCAAATATACTAAATCATCAACCTGAAATGTCCTTTCTTCTCTATGTTTATCAGCATATTTCTTTTGTTGGTTTTGGGAAACCTGCAAGTTATCTTTCAAGAGTTTTAAGATCTCTTGACTCTCTTCCACCCAATCCTTAGCCCTTGGGGGCCTACTATTAGAAACGATAATGTCAACAAAAGTGAGTGCATCATAACCATAGAGTGCTTTGAAAGGAGACATTCCTATGGACATATGGAAGGTGGTGTTGTAGCAAAACTCACCCAAGTGGAGCCACTTGACCCATGCTTTTTGCTGCCCTCTTACATAATTTCTTAAGTATCCTTCCAACCGTTGATTTACCCTCTCTGTTTGTCTATCAATTTTTGGATGATAGCTGGTGCTTGGAGTCAATTGAATTCCCACCAATCTAAAGAGTTCTTGCCAAAAAGAACCCATGAATCTACTATCTCTATCACTGACAATGCTCTTGGGGAGCCCATGCAATCTGAATATTTCTTTGAAAAATATATCAGCCACTTGTGCAGCACTAAAAGATGATGTAACAGCAAAGAAATGAGCAAATTTTGTCAACCTATCCACTACCACATATATACAATCCTTACCCAAAGATTTTGGTAAACCGGTGATGAAATCCATGGAGATACTATCCCATTTTTGCTCCGGAATTGGTAATGGTTGTAATAAGCCTGCTGGACATGTAAGTTCTGATTTGTTTTGTTGACATGCTTTACATTCACTTACATATTTCTGAACATCTTCTTTCATCCCATTCCAAAAAAACCTTTGCCTCAACTGTCTATAAGTTTTGAAGATCCCCGGATGGCCCGCTAGTGCGGAATCATGAGCTTCTTGTAAAATTTGGTACTTGAGCTTTGAGTTCCGAACTAAATAAATTCTTCCCTTATAGTATATCATCCCATTCAAAACCCTATAGTTATCATCCCCTTTGAGTCCATCCAACACATCACAAGCAAATTTGTCTTTAGCATATTCAACTAGTAGCATATTTTTCCAATCCTTGGCAATGTCCATGAGAGAAAAAGAAGGTCTTCTTGACAAAGCATCTGCTACTATATTATTCTTTCCTTTGACATATTAAATATCAAAACCATAATCTTGGATCTTTCTTACCCACTTTTGTTTCCTTTCATTTAGATCTTTTTGGGTGAGAAAGTGTCTTAGACTATTGTGGTCAGTTTTCACCACAAATTGGATGCCCACCAAGTATTGTCTGAATTTGGCCAATGCATGCATAATGGCCAGCATTTATTTGTCATAGATGGAGTAAATTTTTTCATGAGGCTGCAAATTTCTGCTCTCAAATGTTATGGGGTGTTGGCCTTGCTTTAGGACAGCCCCTATTCCTCCACCTGAAGCATCACATTCCACAACAAAAGGTTTAGTAAAATCAGGAAGTGCAAGTATGGAACAACTACTCATTACCTCTTTCATTTTTTGGAAGGCCTTTTCAGCCTCTTCATCCCACTTGAAAGCATCCTTCTTAGTCAAATCAATGAGTGGAGAAGTCAACTTGGAGAATCTCTTCACAAATTTTCTGTAATAGGTGCATAGACCAATAAAACCTCTCAATTCAGTAATATTTTTGGTGATGGCCATTCTAAGATAGCCCTGATTTACTCCATATGTACCTTTACTCCTTCTTGCCCTATAATGTGCCCAAGATATAGCAATTCATTCATCCCAAATTCACACTTTGACAACTTAGCAAATAAGGACTCTTCTTGCAAAATTTTCAACACAATCTCTAACTGCTGCAAATGCTCTTCCCATGTCTTACTGTAAATAAGAATGTCATCAAAGAAAACCAAAACAAACCTTCTTAGTTGCTTGCAAAAGATCCTATTCATACATGCTTGAAATGTGTTTGGAGCATTAGTCAACCCAAAAGGCATGACAAGAAATTCAAAGTGGCCATAATGACATCGAATAGCAGTCTTTTGCACATCTTCATCTTTCATCTGGATTTGATGGTAACCTGATCTAAGGTAAAATTTTTAGAAGTATTTGGCCCCATGTAGCTCATCCATGAGCTCATCAATCCTAAGAATAGGATACCTATTCTTGATAGTCCTTTTTTTTCAAGGCTCTAAAGTCTATACACATTCTCAATGTTCCATCTTTTTTCTTCACTGGCACCACTGAAGAAGCATAAGAGCTAGAGCTTGGTCTAATGAGTCCCAACTCTAGGAGTTCTTGGATGGATTTTTCAATCTCGTCTTTGAACTTTTTAGGATGTCTATAAGGTGGTATCTAAATGGGAAAAGTACCCTCCTCCAAAATAATGTTGTGCTCAATTCCCCTATCTGGTGGGATACCATGTGGAAGGTCTCTAAAAACTTTGTCATACTTTTGCAAGAGTCTTTCTATCTCCTTTGGGTGTTCAACAATCTTTATATTTGGATTGGGAGATGCAATGTGACATTCAGCATCCCATTCTATGTCCCCATGTCTCAATATAGATCGCATACTATTGCAAGTCATTACTTGATTTGGGTAAGTGTGTTTCCCTCTCACAACTCTTTGTACTCCTTTTGAATCTTGGAATTTCATTTCGGGAATTTGATAATTTACTGTATGCTCTCCTATTGAATACAACCATTGCACTCCTAAAACCACATTAGTATCAGCAACATCAACCACATAAAAACTATCAACAAAAGTATAGTTACCTACGGTGACTTGCAACTTTGGAACCCATGTTTTGCATTGCATTGTGTTGTGACCAAGAATGACAACTGTAAAGACATCAAATGGTTCAATAGGTATCTTTATTTTCTCCACCATATCTGCATCATTGAAGTTATGGGTGGCTCCTCTATCTACCAAAATTGAAGTTCTTTGTCCTTATACCACACCCTTGCATCGGATAGTATGGTAGCGGGGTCACGGGGGATTCACTCAAAAAACCGCTATCATAGCACGTTCGTTCGTGGAATATGAAACAATACCCCTAATTTCACTAAATATTGGAAAATACTTTCCAAATCGTTTTTTTTAACCCCCTCCCAATATGCCTTCCCAATTTTAAAAAACCCCTATTTCACTAGATATTGGATGTATCAATTTTTTCATTAACATTTTTTATAGCCCTTTATATTTCTACCTAGTATATTGATATGATACCCCTCTTATGACCCCACATGCATTCTACAATGCACCTTGCTTCTTTCGATGTATATTGTGGATGCACATTACTTCACCCATAATGCAATTACTCAACCACATATCATTATGATTTGCAACATCTAATGGTATAATGAAGAGATAGGAGATCACTTCTTGTATGTCACTAGAGCCAATGCACATAGTACAACATTTAGATTGCATGTTACAGTTCCCCAATCGCTGACTAAGCATTTTGTGGGCTAGGTATCCAAGCCCCCAGGGCCTGTAACAAGCTCTAGGAGGCTGAATAAACCTCCCAAGGCCTGTAATAGGAATGAGTGGTTGGATATTCAAGACCCCAAGGCCTATCGAGGGCCTATAACAGGCCCTGGAGGCTTAGAGCCTCCTAAGGCTATTGGTAACAACTGGTTGAGTGTTATTGGTAACAATTGGTTGTCAATGACCACTGTCTCTCGACTATGATCGGCTGGAAACCCACTTCACCATGAAACCCCATGGCCTCAATCATGCCTCAAGACGTGATTTCCCTACGTACTGGTAAGCCCGAGCCTTACCTCAACCCAATTTCTCATCCGGTCGTGATCCCTCCATCTCCATTTGGCGAATATTTGACAGCCAACCCATATAAAAAAGACCCCAAAGTATTTTTGTATTGTTACAATAAATAAATAAAACCCTTTGCCCCTTAATATATAAGCAATATAATTTTTAGGTTTTCATGAATATTTAATACCGCAATATGAATGAACGTGGTATTATATTTCCTTCTAGTGAAGCCCCCGTGAGCGGGGTACTGCTGAAAGTACTACCATTCTTGCTTTGTCCGGTGAAGGTAGATTTTCTTCTTGTCTTTCCTCTTCTAATACTATCTCATATGCCTCTTATTGATCTAAATTATGTCCATCTTCATCCATGCCCCCATCATACCCCTCATTATCAAAAAATACTTCTATGTATTGAGCCTTTCCTTTAATACATTTGTGCCCCGGTGTCCATGGTTGGAAGCATGTGAAGCACAGTTTCTTTTTTCGAAGCTCATCCCTGTTTAGTCCTTTTTTATTCTTTTCAAATGACTCTCTTTTCCAAGGTTTCTTATCATATCCATCCATTTTCCATGATTTCTTTTCAAATTTGTAGCTAGGGTTGGGAGGAAATCTCGTTCTAGGAAGCACATTTTGGAGATCTCTAGTCAAGCTCATTGCATCTTTTAATGTAGTTGGCTTGTGGGATTTGACCGAACCTTTTAAGGGTTCAGCCAAACCTTTAGTGAACAACAATACCAACCTTCCCATAGAGACATCAGCCACCTTAACTGATAGTTTTTTAAATTCCAACATATATTCAGTAGGGGTCCCAGTTTGCTTCAATTGGGCTAGTTCTTTGAATGGCAATTCTGGATCTTTTTGTTCAAATATTTCTAATACCCCGTCAACAAATTATCCATATATTTTAACCTGATCATGACCCAAGGTTTTCAATCCATGGAACCACCATTCATTTGCATCTCCTTCCAAGTGCAAAATGGCCATTTTTAATGCATCTTCTTCCAACATAGGATTCAGCTGAAAATACACATCAAATTTTTGCACCCAAGTTTAGCAGAATTTGGAGAAGAACCATCAAAAGTCGGAAATGACATTTTACTAATAGAACCATTTAATTCTTTGTTTTGGTATGGACTCCTATGGTCATCCTTCCTCTTCATTTTATAGATAGCATCGATGAATGTACTAAATGGTAGACCTCTTTTACATTCTTCACTCAAATCATTCCATTCATTGGCTAGTTTACTATTATCCACCTCAATATCGGGCTCTTCTTTAGGTGAGAGGAATTTAGGTGCAGTATGCCTTTGTGTGCTTTGAAATTCATTAGGTCTATTATGAGGTCCTATATTTGAGAAAATATGCTCACTCCCTTTTATCTTTTCCCTCGAGTGTGAACCATTATTATCTCCTATCACCCCTTCGCTTTGAAGCTAGCTAATCAACAATTCGAATCCTTGCAGCAATTTGTTACCTATCCTTTCCATATTTGTAGAAATTTTAGAGAAACATGGATCTAAGGTTGCAATAAGTTCCTCCTTATGTTTTAATTTGTCATCCTTCTCTCTACACATGGTTTCAGCAAAAGACTCCTCTTCTTCTACTACCTCTTCTTCAACAAAAACTTCTTCAACTACTGGTTCAAAGGGTGGTGGATTATTCTTTTGAATTCTTGTTAAGACCATCAGGTGCCAAGAACATGCTCTGATACCACTTGTAATGACCATTTTTCAAAATTTATTAAAATGCCCAATTTTCCACTTTTTTCCCAATTTCGACCTTTGACTAGTTTTACTATTTTGACCTCCAAATCAACCCAAATGCTCCCAAATATTCTGTATGAGTGTATGAATGATATTTAGACTTGAATATTAGGTTCAGGGATGTTTTATGGTCCTCCAAAGACTTCATAATGTTGATGTATATGTAACTTCAGAATGTATTTCACTTATATATTTATTGTATTCCTATAGAGATGTATTATTCCTCTATATGGAAGTGTCGTCATTTGTATTGATAAGTGTCACAAGTATGTTAACTTGCCGATGGGTTATTATACCACCTTGTAAGGGGTCGGCCCGATATAATGTAATATGAAGTTATTGTACCTATCTAGACAAATCGGCCCCATAAGGTTATTGGGAAAACAGGACAATTATAAATAGAGATCGGGAGATCTCTATTTGGATCACTTCAGAACTCACACTTCCTTCACTCGAAAAGTGGCGCACATGTGAGGAGGAGGATCAGCTGCTAAGAGGATTCTATCTCTTTTACTTTGGTTGAGTTATTGCTCTATCTATCTCTGAGAAA
Source organism: Larix kaempferi (assembly GCA_027924585.1). Lineage (NCBI taxonomy): Eukaryota > Viridiplantae > Streptophyta > Pinopsida > Pinales > Pinaceae > Larix > Larix kaempferi. The sequence continues at coordinate 25,497,950 of BSBM01000887.1, forward strand.
GTTGTGGGGTTTTTCACCTTAGGGTTTTCCCCACGGAAACTCTGTGTCTATTGTCTCTCATGCTTTTGCTTCTTGTGATGATTGACATGCTTGTTATGATTGAAAGGCATCAAAATTAATGCTCAAAATTTAACATGGTATCAAAGCTAACCTGAGAAGAAGACATTGTGCAGTGACGGAAACTAGGGTTTCTTATTTATTGGGTTTCTCTCCACAGATTTTGGAAAAGAAGTATAGTAGATTGACTCTACTCATCAAGGAGAATCTATTTGTCCAATCAGAATTCAATTCTGAGCATTTTCAGATTTGTCCCTAAAAAAATTAGGTTTCCACAAAAAAGGAATTTCTAAAATCTGAAGACATAGCTGGAAGCACCTTGGAAAAATTGAAGTTTAGAGCTTTGGATCGAGATTTTTGGCTGGGTAAATATCCAGGAAACTCAAACCCTAATTCAGGGTCCTCCCCAGTGAACCCGGGAAGACTAAAAGGCATTTCTGAAGGGTGAAGCTTTGCAGATCTAAAAATCTAAATACACCAATCTGATCAGATCATCCAGGCGCATCTTTCTATCATTTCAGAAAGTTGAAATTCATATTTTGAATTTTTAGGGTTTTTCCGACAAACCCTAATCCGGGACAAGATCCAGTTTTTAGCAAAGCAAGTGGTAAGACCTAAATATTTTCTATTTCCATTTGAAGTACTCTCTAAGATGTCTCACCACACCAAGATTGAGGATAAGCTTGAAGGGGTTGATAACTTCTGAGCCTGGAAGTCTAGGATTGGGTTAATCCTGGAAGAAAATGAATAGGACTCCTACGCCAGCTTTGAGGTCCCTATCCCAGAGGATGAAGAGGTTAAGGTATTGCATAAGAAGAACTTGGTCAAGGCAAAGAGAATCATTGCCGATTCTATCAAAGACCATCTCATACCACATGTGTCATCTCTAAAGACACCCAAGGAGATGTTTGACTCCCTGACCAAGTTATTTGAAGGGAAGAACATAAATCAGAAGATGACTCTGCGGAATCAATTGAAAGGGGTCAAGATGTTGAATGGAGATACCATTCAATCTTACTTCTCCAAGGTCTCTCAGATCAAGGAACAACTTGAAGTTGTGGATGAAGTAGTAGACAATGGTGAAGTTGTTATGACCACTTTGAATGGCCTACCTAGGTCATGGGACTCCTTTATTCAAGGAATCTATGCAAGAAAGAAATTGATCTCTTTCAGTAGACTGTGGGAGGAATGCTCTCAAGAAGAAGCTAGGCTTGTAGCACGAGAAGAAAATATGGGGAATGAAGATCAAGATCTCACAGCTCACACCAAGGGAAGCAAGGTTAAGAGGGAGAAATCTCATAACAAGAAACATTCTCACCCTTATCACAAGAAGAAAGATCTATCTCATGTTCGATGTTTCGAATGTAATGAGAAGGGACACTTTGCTTCAGAATGTCCCAAGAAAAAAAGGGACAACAACAAAAGCAACAACTTCAACAAGAAGAAGAAGGGCAGCAAAAGAAGGTATCATGCTCATGTTGCTGATGATGATGAACCTCCAAAGAAGAAGGCTAGAGCAGAAAGTGATGATGATGATTCATCAAGCGAAGAAGAGTCTGTTCTAATCTCTGCTCTCACAAGTACTATTTATCATGGTTGTAATGATTGGATTATTGACAGTGGTGCTTCCAAACACATGACGGGGTTTAAAGAATCTTTTGTAAATCTATCTGAACATGAATCACCCCATAAAGTGAAACTTGGGGATGACTATCAATACCCCATCAAAGAAAGTGGTGAAGCCTCCTACAACCTAGATTCCGGAAAGTCCTTGAAGATGAAGGAAGTTCTCTATGTACCTGGGCTCAAGAAGAATCTACTCTCCATCTCTACATTAGATGCAAAAGGTATGAGGGTTTCATTTGTAGATGGCCAAGTCCTAACGTGGCCAAAGGGTAAAACTATTGATGATGCAGTGGTGATTGGAGAGCAAGAGGGAGGATTGTATAAATTGAAGGGACAACCTGAACATGTCATGGTGCATGATTCCATGGAGCCAAGTGAACTTTGGCATAGAAGACTTGCACATATGCACTACAGAGCATTACCAATTGCAAGTAAGGTTGTAGAAGGTCTTCCTGAAATTAAGACCAAGCATGAAGGTGTTTGCAAAGGATGTGCAAAAGGAAAGAACATAAAGAAGGCATTTACAAGCAGTGAAAGCAAGGCAAAAAGTACATTGGAAATTATCCACTCCGATGTATGCAGCCCGATGTCATCCAGCTCTCTGAGTGGGTATGTTTACTATGTCTCTTTCATTGATGACTTCTCCAGGAAGACTTGGGTTTACTTCTTGAAGAACAAAGATGAAGTGTTGGATAAGTTCAAGGAATTCAAAACCTTGATGGAGAACCAAACTGATAAGACGATCAAAACATTCAGATCCGACAATGGTGGAGAATTCACCTCAGGTGACTTCAAGAAGCTATACAATGATTCAGGGATTAAGAAGGAGTTGAATGCTCCTTACAATCCACAACAGAATGGAGTTGCAGAATGAAAGAACAGAACAATCATGGAAGCAGCAAGGGCATTGCTGCATGACCAGGATCTACCTATGCATCTATGGGTAGAAGCAGCTAGTACAACTGTATATGTGCAGAACAGAACACCCCACAAGATATTGGACAACAAGACACCAAAAGAGGTCTTCTCTGGTAAGAAACCTGAAGTCATCCATCTCAGAATATTTGGTTGTCTAGTATATACTCATGTGCCAAAGGAAAAGAGGACTAAGCTAGATCCTTCAGGAAAGAAGGGTATCTTTGTGGGTTACAGTGAAAGCTCGAAGGCTTACAGAATATACTTTCCACGGTTCAAGAAAATTGATGTCGGCAGGGATGTAACATTTGATGAAAATTCAGCATTCATCAAATCAAGGAAGACACCTATTGAAGTTTATGAAGAACCTAAGGAAACTAGATTTCAAGACACTACCATGACTGAAGCAATTCTAGATGTTGATCGTGAAATTGAAGATCCGCAACAACCTGTAGATCCACCCCGTGAGAATAACTCTCACAAGAGAAAACCTGCATGGGATAGAGAGCTCATCCAAGATGCAGAAAGATATGGCATTACAGAAGAAGAACACAGAGCAAAGAAGAGAACTAGATCACATACCGGCTATGTTGCTTTACTCTATGATATCATGAACAAAGAACCTTCCAGTTATGAAGAAGCAGCAAAAAAGAAAGAATGGAAGGATGCCATGGTCGAAGAATACCAATCAATAATGAAGAATGATGTTTGGGATGTTGTCCCGAGACCTAAAGGGAAGTCTGTTGTGACTTCCAAGTGGATCTACAAGATCAAGCATGCTGCAGATGGCAGCATAGAGAAATACAAGGCAAGATTTGTAGCTCGTGGATTCTCTCAGAAAGAGGGAATAGATTATGAAGAAATTTTTTCTCCTGTAGCCAGGTACACTTCCATCAGATCAGTACTTTCCCTGGCTGCAGCGATGAAATGGAAGATACACCAGATGGATGTCAAGACTGCTTTCTTGAATGGTGTAGTTGAAGAGGAAGTTTATGTGGATTAGACACTCGGTTTTGAAACACATGACAAGGAGTCATATGTGTGCAGATTGAAGAAAGCCTTGTATGGCTTGAAGCAAGCTCCCATAACTTGGTATGGTAGGATGGACACTTTCCTATCTAATTTGGGCTTTACCAAGAGTAAAGCGGATTCCAACCTTTACTACGAGGTTGAGGAAGGAAATCCTGTGATACTAATCCTATATGTGGATGACCTGTTTGTAACAAGAGATGATAGACTGATTGCCGATACAAAGAGGAAGCTTGCTGCCGAGTTCAATATGAAGGACTTGGGGATGATGCACTATTTTCTAGGCATGGAGGTGTGGCAGAGTGCAGATGGGATCTTCCTTGGACAAGGGAAGTACACAGTAGATATCCTGAAGAGGTTCAGGATGATGGATTGCAAGGCCATGGCCACACCTATGGCATCGAACCTGAAGCTTCTATGTGATTCTTCATCTGAGTCGGTTGATGTCTCTATGTATCGTCAGATGATTGGGTCCTTGATGTACCTGACAAACACGAGACCAGATATTTGCTTTGCGGTGAACACATTGAGCCAGTTCCTAATGGATCCAAGGAGTGTTCACTTGGTTGCTGTAAAGCATATTCTGAGGTACCTGAAGGGTATAGTTGATTATGGGCTCAAGTATGAAGCGAATCAAAAGTTCAACTTGCAGGGTTATGTTGATTCAGATTGGGCATGCAGTGCTACAGATAGGAAGAGCACATTTGGGTGCTGCTTCAGTATGGGATCAGGTGTGATCTCTTAGTTTAGTAGGAAGTAGTCATGCGTAGCACTGAGTACAGTCGAGGCAGAGTATGCTGCAGCCTGTTCGGCTAGTTGTGAAGCAGCATGGCTTTGGAAGCTACTGTCAGATTTATTTGATCTCCAGCTGGAGACTACTGGTATCTTTTGTGACAACCAAAGTTGTGTGAAGCTGTCTGAGAACCCAGTGTTTCACGATAGGTTGAAGCACATTGAGATCAAATATCACTATATCAGGGATATGGTGCAGAGAGGAGTAGTGAAGCTCCTGTATATTGCGATGGATGAGCAGATTGCAGATGTGCTGACGAAGCCACTAGCCAAAGTGAAGTTCGAGTACTTCAGAGAGAGGCTTGGTGTTCTTCAGATCGACGACACTTCGAGGAAGAAGTGATGGACACATTTTCTAAAGCCATTCCAAGCACGTTGGAAGGAGGATCCTTCACATGGCTATGGATGTAAGCGCTGGATGATGAGCATCAGGGTGATGCTCCAATTACTGCTCTGTATTTGTATGCATCATGTTGATGCTGGATATGATCAGTTGGATCATTTATGTATTTGTATGCATCATGTTGATGTTGGATATGATCAGTTGGATCATTTATGTATGTATGCATCATGTTGATGCTGGATATGATCAGTTGGATCATTTATGTATGTAGGCATCATGTTGATGCTGGATATGATCAGTTGGATCATGTGTATGTATCTGTATATGTATCAGGTGGATACATTGTATGATCAGGTGGATCATGTGTGTTGATACATATCAGGTATGATCAGGTGGATCATGTATTTGTATGTGTATCAGTTAGATACATTGTATGATCAGGTAGATCATGTATGATGATATGTATCAGGCAGATACTGTGTATGCATCAGGCAGATGCATTGTATGATCAGGATGATCACAGATGACGAGCTTCAGCTGGATGTTGCTTCAGATGATATGCATCAGGTTGATGGTATGATGATGATCAGGTTGATCATGTGATGATGTACATCAGGATGATGTATGGTGAGTATCGGTTTGATACTCTATGGCCATGAACAGGTTGTGTAGGTAGCATAGAAAAGACCCTTTAAAAATCGGACAGGTAGAGCGGTGTGCTCGTAACATCCTGGGTTGCGCTATCGAGATCCAGACAGGTAGAGCGGTGTGCTCGTAACATCCTGGGATTCTCTAAGTAGGTTTTGCTACATGTAGCATAGAAAAGATCCTTTAAAATCTGGAAAGGTAGAGTGGTGTGCTCGTAACATCCTGGGATGCTCTATCGAGATCCAGACAAGTAGAGCAGTGTGCTCGTAACATCCTGGGATGCTCTGAGTAGGTTTTGCTACAGTTTCGCATAGAAATGATCCTTTAAAATCCGGACAGGTAGAGCGGTGTGCTCGTAACATCCTAGGATGCTCTATCAAGATCCAAATAGGTAGAGAGGTGTGCTCGTAACATCCTGGGATGCTTTGAGTATGTTTTGCGAAAGTTCACATAGAAAAGATCCTTTAAAATTCGGACAGGTATAGCAGTGTGCTCGTAACAGCCAGGGATGCTCTATCGAGATCCAGATAGGTAGAGTGGTTTTCTCATAACATCTTGGGATGCTTTGAGTAGGTTTTGTGAAGGTCAACATGTAAAAAAACCTATAGTCTGCACTAGGTTTTGTTGACACACGTAATCAGTCCTGGGATCCACAGTATGGCCATTGATGATGAAGACCTACAGGTGGTGGGCCTACATCCAGTATGAAAAAGGACTGGCTCTGTAGAACTTCCTATGACGAGTAGATTTAGAGATTGGTTGAGATAGCAGCAGCAATGACAATGACGATGAATTGAGGACGATGCATCGATGACGACGATCCAGAGAAGAATACTTGTGCTACAAGATCTGTGTTGAGAAATACCTTCCTAGTTAAGAGGGAGTGTCGATGTATATGTAACTTTCGAATGTATTTCACTTATATATTTATTGTATTCCTATGGAGATGTATTATTCCTCTATGCGGAAGTGTCGTCATTTGTATTGACAAGTGTCACAAGTATGTTAACTTGCCAATGGGTTATTAGACCACCTTATAAGGGGTCGGCCCAATATAATGTAATATGAAGTTATTGTACCTATCTAGACAAGTTGGCCCCGTAAGGTTATTGGGCAAACAGAACAAGTATAAATAGAGATTGAGAGATCTCTATTTGGATCACTTCAGAACTCACACTTCTTCACTCGGAAAGTGGCACACATGTGAGGAGGAGGATCAGCTGCTAAGAGGATTCTATCTCTTGTACTTTGGTTGAGCTATTTATCTATCTATATCTAAGGAATTTGTGGGGTTTTTCACCTTAGGGTTTTCCCCACTGAAACTCTATGTCTATTGTTTGTCATGCTTTTGCTTCTTGTGATGATTGACATGCTTGTTATGATTGATATGCATTGATATACTGTAGATGTTATTCTCTCAGTAAAGATCCTAGAGTATTGTAAATTAATGCTCAAAATTTAACACAGAAAACTTGATTTATAGTCTGACCAATACATGCAATTTTGACTAGTAATTTGTGTATCAAATCCCCCCGAGGCAACACTGAAAATGGCCTCCCAAATGCCTCTAAACTCCCTCTAATTTCTGAACAAAGGTATGTAATGTGTTAAGTATGTTATTAAGGTCTCATATGCACCATTAATGGATTATTACAACTATTCTCACCCTCTCCCATTCAACTAAAAAAATCCCCAATTCGACCCTTGGGGAAATGGCACTATTTCACCTCCCAATACAACTAAACTGAGTAAAAATGCTTCAAATGCTCAAGTACAGTACATGAAACTTGTAGAAGACATCCATGGAAGTATATTGATCACAAATATATCATAGAATCATCCATCCATTCAAAAAAATCAACATTACAATGTCATACATCAATGCATTGGGGAAATGGACATTGTTTGCTCATTAATCAATATTATTGCATACAATCAGTGGGTATTTCGACCTGAATTTTTGAATATGAAGAATAGAGGATATGAAGCTATTACAATCATAAAAATATTATATGAAGCTCTCCCAATGATTACAAGAGCTCACCCAAAGCGCAATCCCTCAAGGAGCATGAATATGCCTTCCAAACTGGAAATGGTGGAGAAGAAGTGCTGCACTAAACCAAACCATGAAACTTCTTGTAGATGCTACCTGAAAATAAAAACTCCATTAAAGAACCATGAAAGACCTGAGTGGCCTCTCCAAACACCAACTTGGATGGGAATCTTTCACCCTCGAAATTGTCTAAGGCAAGAAACTAGTCATCCATTAGCTCTCTCTTCACAAATGCAATTTTTCTCAAATCATCAAAAGCCATTCTCCTACTTGAGTTTTACATTTTATAACCAACATTATCCTTCTAAGGGTCGAAATCCTCTCAATAGATTCAATAGATTTCTATTTAGGAAATATTCCACATTTGCCACTTGTCTCCTAGTTCCAACCTTCCATCTTCTCCCAAATTCAATTTTGAGTCTCTTTGGCTTCTCCAAATCCCATGAGCGCATTCCTTGAGCCTATTTTTGGGGCTGACATGTCATAGTGGTCAAATGTCAGAGGTCAGGTCTGCAATTTGTCATAGTTTTCATAGATGCTCCATCATAGGTGTCATAGCGGCTAGGGAATCTAGCCCAAGTGTCCACAAACTCCCAATTTGACTCTTTATCTTCCATGGAGGTTACCAATCCTTCCCAATTCGACCTAAGATGCTCAATGAAATGTGTTATGAATTACCAACTCACCCAAGAGTGTTCATCTTCCCATTAATTCGAATTTGCAAGAGAGAGATACCATGTATTATGAAAAATCAAGCTAGTGTGGGTCCCACATCCTCCATATGTCGCCAAAACCATTTTCCACCTAGGATTTCTCTTGAATTTCTTTAATAACTCTATTTATTAAATACTTGAACCCTTCTAATGTCTAAACATCATTTATTAGATTCCTTATTACCATTCCACATGTTCCCATCCAACCTAGGAAACTAGTAGGATTGATGGGATTGTCTTACTAAGAAATTATTTGAATGGGGACATTACAGGGGCCCATGGAAATAACCAAGTGTAATGGGGCTAGGTGGGAGTGCTTTTTCGTTTGAAAATGTTGGCATGGGGGACATTTCTTAACGGCCTCAATGCAATATTTAAAGATGGATAGCTAGTAATATCATGTGCGTAAGATCTTCTGGGCTGTATCCATCCTAGAAAGATGACCGCCACAAGCCTCAGAGTGACAGTCATTCAGGACGTGTTCATCCTCCTCATGTGTCAGACAACGTCGAAGGACAGAATCAACACCACGACGATACAAGGTATCACTAATGATCAAGTAATAGTTGGCATGGTGACGTATACGACGACGATTGTCACAAGACAGTTCGGGGTTGAACCATTGGGTTTTAAGATATAAGGTAATATCTCCATACCATGGGTCAGTCATGCTGATAAGAAACAATGACTCATCTGGTAGAGAATCGTTGGGCTCATATCCTAAATCAACACGGGGAAGATCACAAATGAGCTCGATAAACACCAAATAGTTCTTTGACTTGGCCTTCTCGAAGAGGAGATCGAATTCCTAAAGTATCACGATCCAGTGTGAATACTTTCCCCCAAGCACTTGAATTGTCAGAACGTGGTACATGGGGTTCGAGTCGACGATAATGATGGTGGTGCGGAGCAGTATATAATGACGGAACTTTTGGACGGCAATGATTGTCGCGAGAGTGATTTTATCGGCATGTGAGTAACGGGTTTCGGAGTCAATAAGACCCTTACTGAGGTAATAAATCACATGTTCCTAGGCGTTGTTGTCCTCCTGTACCAAGACCATGGCGATGGTGGTGGCAGAATCAGCAAGATAAAGGATGTAATCCTTGTAGTGTTTGGGAGGTTGGAGCACAGGGGCATGCGTAATGGCATGTTTCAGACTGTCGAAGGATTGTTGCACTTGATCATCCCATATGAATGGGACATCCTTCTTCAGTAATATCATATAAAATTGTGTCTTCTGAGCAAAATTACAGACTAAAGGTCGTAAGTAAGTTTCCTTCCCTTGCAAAATTTGGAGTTCTGTAATGTTAGTAGGAGGTGGGAGAGCGACAATGGCTTCCACGTTCAAGGGATTAATGCAGATTCCGTCTTTCGAAACGATAAAACCTAGGAGGCGTCTAGAATCGACGCAGAAAATAAACTTGTGAGGGTTCAGATGGATGTTATACCGCTTGCATCTGAGGAATACGGCCATCAGATTATCGATGTGAAATTCACGCTGCTCCGAATGGGCAGGTAGATCGTCAAGATAGGGATCCACAAAGTCCTTCACATTATGAAAAGCGTACGACATGGCTTGTTGGAATGTAGCACCAACATTTTTAATACCAAAAGGGAGTTTACAATACACAAACATTCCCCAAGGGCATATGAAAGCGGTCTTATGTTGGTCGACCAAGTGGATCCCAATCTAGTTGTAACTGGAAAATCCATCCATAAATGAGAAGATGACACTTCCAAAACAATTGTCAATGATATGATCGATGAAGGGAGTGGGGTAGTTGTCCTTAGGACAAGCCTTGTTTAAATCCAGATAATCAACACAGACATGAATGGTGCCCTGCTTCTTAGCCACGGGAACGACATTTGATGCCCATTCTATTAATGGAACAGGGTAGATGAAACTGGCCTTCAAGAGATTTTCAATTTCTGCCTTAATTGCCACAGTTTTTTGAGGGTGTACCGGTTGTAAATTTTGACGGACTGGTTTAGATTCGAGATAGGTTTTGATCTCATGCAAAATGATGGCAGGATCTATCCCGGGAATCTTCTCATAGGTCCAAGCAGACATGTCGTGGAATTTCTTGAATAAGGCCATGCAAGTGGTGATCTCTTTGGGAGAACAATTCTGGCCTAAATGAATATGTTCCATGACACCAGGGGTAACCGACATATCTACCAGTATGGTAGGTTCGATGTTTTCCAAGTTACCTTTAGTGACCGTATGACATGTATGTATCAGTGACTGGGGGAAAGGATAGACATCCGGTGTGAAAATGGTGGTGATGTTGTTCTCCACCGAATCTATTGGGGGTAGGAAAGACGATCGATGGTGAAGGTATTCCCATGGAGGTTCATCCGCACTCATGATCTCCATAATGGAATCGTCTGAATGAAAAGTCTGGAGTAGAGGATTAGGTAAGCATGACATCCGTTGTAGAGAACAGGATGTAGAGGCCACGGCTAAGTGGTCCTGAGGTACTGATTGGATTGCCTCGTAGGTAGTTTCAGCAAGGTAAAGAGGCATTATGTCTCCAATCAAATGCATGGTGGCTTCATCGGGTACGAGCCATTGATCGGTGGAGTTGGGAAAAAATGGAATCATCGAGGAGATCATTTTCATTGAGGCAACATGGTTAGGGGGATCTGGGGTTGGAAAGATGCCCATAAGAGATGAGTCTTTTATGAGGCCGACCCCCATGCTCTCATATAATTATGAATATTGTCCTAGCAAGGGGACATTATCACCAGGATGAGTAGCGGTGTCCGGTGTACATAAGTCCAGTTGGTCGACAATTACAATTCAGCCTTGGTGAGGGAATTGCACAATGCGGAAGATAGATGATGCGACCGCAGTCATGGCATAAAACCAATTACGATCAATTGCGACTACTTCCATGTTAATGGTTGTGGTCTTACACCCCAACTCAACTGTTGAGGCTTGTAATAGCCTATGGGGTTGAAAGTCACGACCGTTAAATGCTTTCAGGGTAGTGGGAGAACGGTTTAACTCGGGAGAACCAATGGCTCTCCAGCACAATCTCGACATGACCAAGGTAGAAGCGCCTTGGTCTAGTACAGTACGATGGAAATTTTTCCCAACAAATTTTGGGGAACTTGAAATGACAGCTGGTGGGAAAGCCTCAGTTTAAGTACTCAAGTCGAAACATGATTGTATTTGAGGAATCTAGATTGACCGTGCCAATAGCAGCAAGAAGAGTATTGCATTGGTTGGGACAATTATGCAAGACCTCCAACGTCAACATGGCACAAGGAGCTTGTGCCAAGTCCTCTACGATGTTGTAGTTTTGAGTTGCCTGAGCATTGGGATTGAAAAAATATTTTTGAATTGTTTCTTAGGTGGATGCAATACTGACTCTAAAGAGTGCTTCTCAATGGTGAGAGAAGCTGGTGGCATGGTGATGTCTGGGATAGAGGTGGAAGCTTTTTCAGTATTACTTCCAACGGGTTCCTTCAGAGGGACTGAGTCAAACAAACGCAATCATTTGTTCAGGTTAATCGTCTCACTACGCATCATGATAACATGTGCGGTGGATGGTGCCTCTCTGTGCGAAGAAGAGGGTTGAGCGATCAGCTGTTGGTTATGATTAGGTAAGGGATCGTTAAGTACTACGGGAGTGGGGTTTCCCTTGAGAAACTTCTGCACTTCCTCTCAGTGGGGACATTCCTTAGAGAAATGGTCACCACCACACAGCAAACAAGGATACTTTAGCTTCCTCTTCTGTTTGGTGTCTTCAACGGTGTTCTTCTGCTCCCGCTAATTAGAAGACTTCTTGGGTTTACCTTTGTTTTTCTTCTTACCACCGGATTTCTAAGGTGAAGCTAATTGAACAGAATTCACCTCCTCAGTGGAGGTAGGAGTGGATAACTTGGTGGTACTGTTTCCACCCCATGGTGGGGATGGGGAAGAACCATGGAGGTTCGACGATCCACCAGTTTGAGTAGAAGGCTGGGAATTAAGGGAACCGATGATGCTATCAGCTTGAGGTCCCTTAGGTGGTTTTCCAGGGTTGTATGTAGGACAGGGTGCGTTAGGAAAAGTTTCATACAACATGCTGGATTGAGCATAGACCAGGTCTAAGTAATGGGAACGGGAAATAGCTTGTTCCTTGGTGACGACCCCTCCCATGGACACATCTTGAGCTACGGTGGGTAAGAGAGACTTCGTGAACCATTCAACTAAGAGTTGGTCTGGAATGGGAGCCTTGATGAGACGTCGTCTCATCCGCCACTCATGGATATGATCAGAAATATGAGTAGAGGTGGTTTGGTGGAGCGAAGTCAGTAGGTCTATACCAGTTTCGTAGCGTATGTGTAACTGGAAGTGAGTCAAGAAAGACATAGAAAGAGAGCGGAAATCGGGAAAGGAGTGCGGTGGTAATTCAATATACCACTTGGCAGCTGGGCCGGTGAGGGTCCTTTGAAACAACCGTAGACGGATCAAGTCATCCATCAAGGAGTTGGATGAGAAACACAGATGGTAAGTCATCACATGGTTTTTTGGGTCCTCACCAGGTTTTCCATCAAATTTGGGAATATCAGAGGGTAGCTTGACCGGAATTGGTGGCTAATTGTAGTTGTGTAGGATAGGATCATTCGTCAGACAAGACAGGTCAAGTAGGTCCAAAGTAGCCAAAAAGGGCAGCTATTGGTTTGGATGCGGATATTGATTGTACTGATATGGCATATATGGACTTGGGACCTTGAATTGATTGATTATAAGGTGTTCCGATTGGGAATTGGCCATAAGGGGGTGGGACTCCGGGTGGTGGACCATAGGTAGGTCTGCCTCCATAATAAGGTGGTCTACCTCCAGAGGGTGGGGGTCGTCCATAGCCAGAATATGGTGGACCTCCACCAAAAGATGGGGGTCCTCCACCACCGCCAGAATAAGGGGGTTCACCGCCGCTGCTACGAAAATAGTGTGTGCCACCATCAGAAGGTGGTGGTCCACCGCCTCTGGAATAAGGTGGGCGTCCTCCCTAGCGTGGGGGTCCGCCACTACAAGAAGGTGGTGGTCCTTCACCTCCACCGGAATAAGGTGGGCCACTACCGCCATTGCCGGAATAGGGTGGTCCATCGCCTCCAGAATAAGGTGGGGGTCCGTCGTTACGGAAAGGTGGTGGTCCTCCTCCTCTACCGGAATGGGGTAGCCCTCCACCGCCGGAATGGGGATGGCCTCCAACTCCGCTGGAAGGTGGGGGTCCTCCCCCTCTGGAAGGAGGTGGACCAGATGGGGGTGGGGGTGGTGGGGCATGAGAAAAATTTGGTGGGGATCCAATTGGTGCAACATTGAAATGTCGCCATGGAGTGTATGGGTTTACAGGATAAGGTATCCTGTGGAGTACATTTCTGGGATTGAATTGTCCCGACACATGATCAAAATAACCTGGACACGTGTGAATCCATGGTGGTTGGGTTGGGTTGGACGGTCCCCCACCATGATGTGATCCCATAGTGGTTCCCACAACAGGTAAAGAGGTGCCAAGGGAATGACCAATTGGCACTCCTCCACTCGACTTATGGCTTAAAAATGAGGGTTTCCGCCAGTGGAAACGTGTTGACCACTAGTGGATGGTTGAATCATGAGAGGTTGATGTTGACTTACTAACGGAGGAACAGTACTTGTAAAGAAGTTAGGAGGTAAATTGTACTCTCCCCTCAAATTTCGAGGTGGGGGAGGGATGGGAAATGTTCCAGTTGCAGTAGGAGGGGTGTTGGACTATTGTCCTTCAACATTCTGAGTCACTTGAGGTGTGGAACTGGTCCCCTGATTGAGATGGGCAAGACGACGTAGCAGAAGACTTAAGTGGCTTGGGATGAGCCATAGGTGAGTTTTGGGGTCCTGTTGGAGCAAGATTTTGGACTAGTTTTGGGAACTGTGTGCAGGAAGCCGAGTCTGAACCGCATGACAAGTTGGATAAGGGACAAGTGTGCACAAAAGGTACAAGACAGTTAGAGGCCGTTAGGCACTTTTTGTGCACTTTGTATAGGCTAAGACCCATTTTAATTGTATAAATATGTAAAAGGGGGTAATGTGAGGGATATTTCAATGCATGTATTGTATCCTAGAATATTCTCAAGGATAGAATGCATGTATGCACCAATAAATATTGGGGTATGTATGAAACAAAGACCTGATGTAAGAGCGTAGTGCGTCTATTTTGTAATATTGCTTTGATGGTAATAAAGAAGTGAGTTTGCAATGAATGAAATGGCTATGCATTATGATATGAGGAATTCTTTACTTACTATGCACATGTGTTATGCTCTATTTTTGGCTTAGTTGTATGGATGTGTTATGCTTGATTTATGTCTTAAATGAATGATGTATTCCTGTGCATATTGATGTCTGGTTTTATGAGATTGATATCTATGATTGTGCAACTGTTATGAATGTTGGGTCAAATGGTCAGATTGAATTCCTCTTATTCCTTCAAGACTGTGGAAACTTGGTTCCTGCAATCGCCATAGATTCCTCGGGTGGGACTTCACATTCTTGCAGGTGATGCCAAAAGGGTTGGTATCTAATGGTTTTGTTTATGAATTAAGGTTAAAACTTTGGTCTTCCCACTACATTCCAACACTTTGATATCAATGAAAACACTTTTCTCAATACATGCATTACACATGCTTCCTAGATCTCTCATTTAGGTTCGAATTTCTAGTTTTGATAAGTTAGGGTATTTAAAAGCCCCTAATTTCTTCACAAGTCAACATCTCTTCATAAACTATATTTTTAAGCCCTAATCATGGATTGTTTGAAGTGATCAGCCCTTAATTTTTCAAACCCTTGGGACTGATGCCCTATATACTTCTCCCTAAAACAATGTTTTGTGCTATTTTTCTATGTATTTCATGCACTCAAAGGGATAACTTGATAATTATTAGCCACATATGTGCTCATATCACTACACTTCTTTTTTATTTTCAGTTTTTATGTTGTTCCCTCTATTGTTAAGTAAACAACCTCAAGGACACATGGTAAAATTATGTTGAGTTAGATTGCATAAAATCCATGAATAATTGATAATAAAAAAATATGAAGGTAAGAGATGAAATGATGAAAAAAAAAATAGAAATGATTTCAAAACAAAATAAAATCAAAGTCCCAATCCTATCATCAAAACATCATATTTTTCAAAATATGAAATTGAAAGAGACAAGGTTATTATAAGTCCGCCATTTAAAGTTGTAAATCATTTACCAAGTCAAAATATGACTTAATTTTATAAACTTAAAGGTATATTGTACATTTAATCTTTCTATTAACTTGACCAAAGATAACCATGAGTTCCACACAACTAGTCATATCCTTTTGTAGGGTTTCATGATAGCCATGGTGGCCATATGATGAGGAGCTCCAACACCCAAGTTGACCCCTTAATGCAAAAAATGTTATGTCTCTTACTTAGAGTAACCCTAGATGCAAAAATTTCCAAACAAGATGATATTCAGGAAATGGACCTAGATGAGAGAGGCACCCCTATAATTATTATGTTTTCATGATTACAACAAATTTGACTATCCATCGATCCAAGCCACAAACATTATTTTATGGCTATTTGTAGCTCTCCTCCTATAGGCTTTCAGGGACACATGGTGAATCCTTGCTGGGGGAATAGGATTTGAACCAGGAAGCAGATCTGAGTTCTGTGAGATTATACAAGTTTGTTTGGTTAGGGTCAGCATGGGAACGCTAGCAAAAATTTCATGGTTGAGTTATTTCCAAATTTGACACCTTAGTGCATAAATTGCATTGCCTCTTACTAACCAAAACCCTAGTTTCTACAATCGTCGAACAAGACAAGTTCCAGTACATGGACCCATGGGGGAGAGACACCCCTAGAACTATTCCAATGTCATGAATCCAACAGAGTTAATGATTCTCCAATCCAATCCACACTCATCATTCTATGGATATTTTCACCTTGTAGCCTAAAGCCTTTGAGGGACACATGGTGAAGTCCTAATGGGGACATATGATTCAAACTAGGTAGAAAATTCGAGTTACGTGAGATCCTAGAAGTGTGTTTTGGAAGGGTCAATGTGGGAATGCTAGACACAAGTTCATGATCGATTCATTTCCCAAATTGACCCCTTAGTGCATAAATTGCATTTCTTCTTACTGACCAAAAACCTTGTTTATGGAATCATCGAACAAGACAAGTTTTGGGCCATGTACCCACAAGGAAGAAGCACCCCTATCACTATTCCAATGTCATGAATCCAACGGATTCGACGGTTTACCGATATGATCCAAGGTCATCATTCTCTGGCAATTTTCACCTCGCATCCTAAAGCCTTTTAAGGACACATGGTGAATCCTTGCCAGGGACATAGGATTCGGACCGGACAATAGATCTAAGTTCTATGAGATATTGCAAGTGTGTTTGGGTATGGTTGACATGGGAATTCTAGCCATAATTTCATAGTCAAGGTATTTCCCAAGTTGACTCCTTAGTGCATAAATTGCATTGCCTCTTACTAACCAAAACCCTAGTTTCTAGAATCGTTGAAAAAGACAAGTTATGTTCCATGGATCCATGGGGGAGAGGCACCCCTAGCACTATTATGATTTCATGAATGCAATAGAGTCATAGGTTTGGTAGGGTATGTTAGATAGTGGAGCGGTTTATGTTAGAATTTATGGTTGATTTAAGTAGGTTTGTTGGCTTGATAAAGGTAAGGATAGGTCAATGGTTTAGGTAAGTGTAGACTAGGTTATATTAAGGTATTTTAGTTTAGGAAGGTTTAGTAGGTGGGGTTAAGGTAGTAATTGAAGTTGGGGTTGTTTAGGCTAGATTAGGGTTTTTTAGTGGGGCAGTCAAGTCTAGTTTTAGTTTATCTAGGTTAGGTTAGCATATGATATAATAAATGTAAAGAATTCATGTTAAATTAGGTACATTTTTCAAGGCTAAAAAAATAAAATTAAAAATAAATTCATTTTTTCCAAAAAGAGAATAGTTATTTACTTGCTTTTATATCAAGATTGCAACATATATAATTTTCCCTTCTTGTAATGTTTTTGAATGGAGGATAATAGTCATGGTGACAATGGGCATGGTGATGGTGACAATGAACATGACAACGATGAGGATGATGAGGATGAGGATGAGGGTTGTGATGGTGATAACATGAGCATGGGGATGAATCATGATGGTGATGATGGATGAGAATATTATGGTGTACTTGGATGAGAGAAAAAAACAAACACAATGAATCCATGATGAAGCTTGTGTAATTTATCAAGTTGTTTATGAATATATGAAAAGTTGAACCAATATAGCAACAAATGATATTTTTCTTGGAAATCAGTGGGAATGGCACAATGTGAGATGCATGATGTTGCTTAAGCATGATGGTGATGGTGAAAATTAGCATGGGGATGGTGAAGCATGATGATGATGATCATATCATGTCATAGCATTAGAAACAAAAGCAAATAAACACTCATAGAAACATAAGTAAATAAAGCCACATCAAAAATTCATGTATTTATATTCAAAATGGGTCCAACTATAAATTATTATACAAAATGGCACCTCGTTCCCAACACACATAATGGAATCTCGTGCCCAAACATGAATTAATGGCATCTTTGGTGAAAAATTCCACAAGTTACAAAAAGGACAACCCATGGCCGATGTCCAAATATACATCTAGTGGAATTAAAATGTATCTTCCTTGAGCTCGTCATCTCTATACTATGCACATAAAACACCAATTATAAGTCATTTAGCATTTGTAAATTTAAAAATAAATCCATGTTCAATTATTATAATTGCAATTTAATACAACAAAAACTTACTGAGCATACATAAGTGGTTTCCATGAGTAGTTGGAGCATATGTATATCAATCACTTGACCCTCATGTTGTGATGCCAATGTACTTGCCTCTTTGCCTACTCAGTAATGGGATGCATGCACATTAAAATCATATAGATGAGACTCACATATATAAATATTTGAAATTCATTGTATGTGCCTAACATGACCTTTTGTGTAAGAGAGGGAGAGACATGTACGTGGGATTTTGTGGGAGACTGAATGCCTATGTATCCACTTACCAACTCTAAGAAAATATTAGTATTAAGAACATTGACATATTCATAAACAACATCTAAATGCAACCTTCCATTAATAAACAATATATACCATGTGCAAAATATTGTATACAAGTCCCATCAAATATCATAATCATTTTTTGGCATACCTCATCGTGTTGACATACCTACTATTATACAACCAATCCCTCTGGATCATCTCTAATACTGATGGTATTCAATAGTCTCCCATGCTCTACATCTACTAAGAAGTATCATACCTTCGATGAATGTTTGTTGGGAATCATCATAACTAGAGGTTCATACCAACGATTAGGTTGGTAAAATGATATACACTTTCACCTAATCTGTAATCCATGAAAATATATCCACCCTTCTTTATTGCATTTTTTTCTTGTGTAAACTATACACCTTTATGTTAACACCCAAAAAGTGCTCACTAGCTCATTTACCACATTACATGACTCATTTGTCCATTTTCCTACCATATTTCCATTAAAAATCCCAAAAAACCCATTAAAAAGCCTCCAAAAGGCCTAAAATGCCTCCAAAAGGCCAAAAAACCATCAAAATAGCCTAAAAAAGGCTAAAAAAACCCCCTTTTCCTCCAAAAATAGCAAAAATTCCCTAAAAAGGGAATAAAAATATAAAATAATGAGGAAAAGGAGGAAAAAACCCTATACAGCTGCCTAAAACCATGTGTTTCCTAAAACCATGGGTCAGCACTCCACCACCAAAAAACTATAAATAGGTGATGGAGATCCCTTATTCCATATCCACAATCACAAGCACCCTTACTCTGCCAAAATCTCTCTCGAAACCCTAGTCCACCTTTGAACTAGTTTCACCTTGAGAGCCACCTTTGGCCCATCCCCAACATTGGAGAAGGAGAAGGAGCATTCTTGGAGCTTGGAGCATCCTCTTGGACACTGCAAAGGGCTTCACCAACCTTGACACTCAAGGTAACATCAATACAAAGACATTCTTTCATTTTGGTGTTTATGCTTTATGCTTGTATTAGAAATAATTTAATGTTTTGTTTATTGCATTATTAGTTTAATATACTGAACTGCTACTAAGGAGTCCATTCTCCTTAGTAGGTGCTCATTGGCACAAGCTAGGGGTAAAACCCTAGCTACAGTTTTTGGCGACTCCCCTAGTTTTCGAATTTCTGGTTTCCGTTTTTAAATTTTTTCTTTCGGCTGTCCCTTTCGGCCGCTGCATACCGCGTATTTTTCCTCTACAGTCGCGTCCCGACCGCGCCTTTCAGACCTTTACCCGCGATCCGACCGTGGCTCTCAGACTGCTTCCGACGCTCAGTCGGCGGATTCAAGTCTGTTACCTGCGATCCGACCGTGGCTAATCAGCCTGTTTGCCGCGATCTGACTGCGCCTTTCGGCCTTGTTCACGCGTCCCGACTGCGGTTTTTTGCCTCTTTCGGGCGTCCCGACTGCGCTTGTTAGCCTTTTAGCCGCGACCCGACTGTCTGTTTTTTCCATTGTTCCTGCGTCCCGACTGCCACTGTTGGCCCGATAGCCGCGACCCGACTGTGCCTTGTCTTCTGTTTCCTGCGTCCCGACTGCAACTATTGGCCCGATAGCCGCGACCTGAACGCCGCTGTTGCCCTCAAACCCGCGGTCGGCCTGTTCTGACCCGCCACAGACCCGCGGTCTGATTTCTGCTCTTTTTCTGTTTTTGAGCCCAGCCCCTCTTGCTGCAATATTTTCTGCATTTGAACAGCCCTCTGTCCCACCTGCAGCCTACTTCCTTACAGCCTTTCTGCAACATAATTTCTGTTCCTTTTACAGAATCTTTTTAAAATTTCAGTATTTTTATTTTCAGAAAATTTTGCCAATTAAAAGAATCAATTTCAGCATTATTGATAGATTGGAAGTTGCCCTCCCTTGTGGCACTTCTGTTTTTGGGTTCAACACCTCACGAGCACACACTCTGTCACATTAAATCAAGTGAGCCTTAAAAAGTACCTAACTAAACCAACATTCTAACCCCACTTGGGGAACACTAAAGAATCATTGTAGTTAGGTAGGATCAGGGGGATAGGCTTCCAATAACACCCCTTGGTCATTTCACTTGAGACATAGTTGTTGTCCAACTAGGGAACCAAAATCCCCTAGTACTTTTTGGCACGGTCACGACCAGTTTATCAGAGGGCCTCTCCCTTAGGAGGGTTGAAGTCGGGAGACTGGTTCCGGAGGCCTGAGTGGAATACCGCACTCCATTCAGTAACCGAAGGGCTACCTTTCGCGGTTCGCGGGATATCCCTGTATAGGGGTATTGCGGTCAACGAACTAAACGGCAGATTCACCTTTCTGGACGTGTCATGAACGGGGTATCTTAGTTGCCTTTCTTCTAGGATTGACTACCCGGTATCCCTCCCGGTAGGGGGATATCATAGCCACTTGGCTTTCCTACTCATATTGTCTGACTTGGATTTCATCACCTTGCAGAGGATATGTTTAGTTAAGTCAGAATACTTTTAGCTAGGTGTTTGCATGCTCCTTTACCTCCCTTGGTCTAGTGAGTCCACCATTTTTCTTTTTCTAGGAAGCCTGCTGCTTGTTGGTATTCTGACCATCTTTGTTGTTACTCCACCTATTGTAGCACAGCTGTTGCAGTGGGTGTTTTGAGTTGGTTGTTGGCCTGAGTGCCTTGCTTTTTAGCTCTCCTTCTGCACACTCGGTTGCATTAGGATTTTTGAGCTGTTTTCATACTCACCTCAACCCACAGAGATTTAGACACCATCTGTCACCATTGAGTCCCCGAGACACTCTCGGCGCCTCAGGGGCGAGCCCCCACAGCACGGTTCTCTCGACACCACTCGTCATAGATTCCGATCATTGTCCGTTGATACCACTCATCACAGATCTAGAGCCTTGTCACTTGACTCCACCCGTCAGCGACGTAGGTCTCCGTCACCAGATAGTGACGCACCTTACTTTACCTCTGATTCTGACGAAGAGTCTGAGAACCCTATTTATACTGCCCCTACTAGCCCCATGGCTGGTACGACTTCCACTCCATTTGTCATAGGGACCATTGGTGGCATATCCACCACTACTACACCAGTTACTACACCTGTTTTTGGTATGCCCTCCATGGGGCAACCATCTACCGTTCCCCTCACGGTACCTATTCCCACAGCAGGAATACCTATCCCCACTACATCAGTGGCTCACACTACCCATGGTGGTGCTGGACCATCCTCCACTACCTCAGTTCCCCCACTTGGGGGCACCACCCTAAATCTTGTCCCTCCACTTGGGGGCACTGGCCCCAACTTGGTCCATAGCACTACTGTGTCGCAGCCTTCTTCCAGTTTGCCATTCATGGCTAGCCTCAACCTACCTGACCTGGCCAGATTGACCAACGATCCTATTCGACACGACCCTATGTGGCCTCATATGCCTACCAAACTACCCTCTGACATCCCTAAATTCGAGGGTAAGGCCGGTGAGGACCCACAGAACCACATCATGTCTTTCCACCTATGGTGTTCCTCTAACTCCATTGTGGATGACTCTGTTCGCCTCCGTCTCTTACAGCGCACTTTCACGGGCTCTGCAGCCAAGTGGTATATTGAGCAGCCTCATGGGACCCACGCCACCTTTTCTTCCCTGGCCTCGACCTTCCTGCAGTTCTTCCAGTTGCCAGTCCGCTATGACGCGGGCGTTGAGATCCTTCTATCTTGTAGACAAAACACGGCTACCCATATCACGGACCACATCCATGAGTGGCGTAGACGCCGTAGCTTATGCAAGATTAAACTAGATGACCGTATCTTCCTCGATTGGTTCCTCAAGTCCCTGCTTCCTGTCATCGCTAAGGATGTAGCTTCAGAAAGACCCCAGTCTGAAGAAGAGGCCATCCTT
Organism: Larix kaempferi; assembly: GCA_027924585.1. Lineage (NCBI taxonomy): Eukaryota > Viridiplantae > Streptophyta > Pinopsida > Pinales > Pinaceae > Larix > Larix kaempferi. Next base: position 25,520,108 of record BSBM01000887.1, read on the forward strand.
AAGGCACAGCAGTTCGACCTCATTTACGCCCAGTCGGGTTACCTTTATACCATTATACCTGACGCCCCTCGCGGCGAGTCCTCCCATCATGATGCGCCGGGGGCATCCCACGCTGCAGATGGTATCATTGGCCGCGTTTCTTCGCATCCCCAACCATTTTCTATAGCACGTCCTACCCCTGGCCCCGACCTATCGCGGGCTACTTCACAGTCTGGAGCAACCAACTCGTATGCTCCCATGACACATCACCATTCCCATGGGCCCTCATGTCCACCACAGTGCTTCGGGTATGCGACTCCTGCTTATGCTCCTCCAGTCGCCCCTCAGCCTTACTACCATCAGCAGGCTGCCCCAGCTCCTGCGCCTTCACCAGCCCCACCAGCTTATTATCCGCCCCAGGCAGCCCCTGCGGCACATCCACAACCTGCTCCGCAGTCCTATCAGCAACCCCCTCAAGTTGCTGCACCTGCTCAGCCTCAACCTACATATCATCCTCCGCAGCCTGCTCCTGCACCTGCACAACCTCAAAATCCACCTGCTGCCCAAGGGCAAGTTTACGCCCAACACAACCCGCAGCAAAACCAGAATAACCAACGTAACCAGGGCCAACAGAACCGCGGCAAGGGCCGTAATCGGGGAAACAACCAACCTGCAGACCAAGCTGGTCAACCGGCTAATCCCCCTGACAACAATAATGCGGCCCCCGCTAATCAAAACCCTGATCGCCCGCCCAAGCAGGCCAAAAACCCCAATCTGCGAACAAACCACCCTTGTTCTATTTGCGGGGTCTATGGACATTACACCCATGCTTGCCCACACTTGGAGCGAGCTCGGCAGCTTTGGGTTGACGAGGCCCATCGCCAAGGGCATGCGGCTCCCCAAGCACCGCCCAACCCCCCCCAACCTCAGCAACCCCCTTTGGTGCTGCAAAACCCCTTACCGACCCAAGGCGTGGTGAACACTCAGCCGTTGGCCCCTCAAGCTAACGTGCAACCCCAACAACAACAGATCACCTACGCTGCCCCTGATCAACCCATGTTTGACTCAGGTACCCACCACTTACTGATGATGTCATCAGCTGACGTCAACCTACAGACCCGTCGGAACCAATATGGCTCCACCTCTGAAGCCACTCCCACGGATAAAACTACTAACGCCCACCCCACCGATCAGGCGTTACGTATCCCTCCGCTTCCCACAGACGGCGCTGCGAAAGCACCTCGTTTCCCACTGCGCCGAATCAATAATAACCCTAATGCACGTGCTGCGTCAAACTACAACATTGTAGACGACCTAGCCCAATCTCCCGCAGCCATGTCTGCGTTAGAAGTCTTGAAGAACTGCCCTTCCCAGCGCAAGACTTTACTTTCCGCCATCGGGGGGATTGACCCAACTGATTCACATTTGATGGCGTTTGATTTAGACCAGTCTGAACCACGCCTACCTTCCAGCTTAGCCTTCCAAGTTACAGTCTCCGTTAGGAATCTTGTTATCCATCGGTGCATCATTGATGAGGGTGCTTCCACATGCGTTATGTCTACATTTGTATGGCAGAAACTAGGATCCCCTCCTCTCCAGCAGTCCACCACTGCGTTACGTGCCTATGACGGTCGTTCGGCCCAGCCCCAAGGCCTCCTGCCCAACGTTCCTGTCCAGTTAGGTGGTAAAACAGTTCTTATTGACATAGAGGTAATCAATGCCCAATTGGATTACAACCTTCTACTTGGCCGCAGCTACATGTATGCCATGCGGGCGGTTGCCTCTTCTGTCTTTCGCACCATGATGTTCCCCCATGAAGGACGCGTGGTTAAGATTGACCAGCTCACCTACTATGATCCCAGTGCTCCCGCGGCACCGGAAAATGTTCTCCCCATGGTTGAACAACCTGTTTCTCCTGCCTCCACCTCGTTCGTTTCCTCTACGGGGCCTGGAGTCTACTCAGACGCGCCGATGACCTCCACCTTTCAATCCATTCCTCCGCCATCATCTACGCCCGAAATGTCTGACTTATGTACCTTGTCCCATGACATCCTCCCACCTAACAATCAACCATCTTTGTTGCCTAAACCACCCTTGGTACCTAGTCACATTGGTGTTACACCGATCCATACGATCCCCTTCCTAGTTCCTCCAGCAGGAGTAGTAAGCGCCCCGGTCATGGCTACCCTTAGCCTCCCTGGGTTAACCTTGGGATTACCTGTATGGTACCTTTCGCCTCCCGTTCGCCCGCCGACACCTGATGTCGTCCTCCAGCCGGTGCAACCCATGGCTACTACCACCCACCCACCTCCCGGGGTCCCTACCCCTTCATCCTCCACGACACCTCCTCCTCCTCTTCAACCCACTGGGGGCAGAGGTCCTCAACCTTACACTGCTGTCCCACCTCCCAAGACAGTCAAGAACCCTCCAGTGTTTCGTGCTCCTCCCAAATGCTCGCTGTGTGACGAGTTGGGCCATGCGACCCACCAATGCCCACAGTTACCCGCATTACAGAAGCACATGCAAACGCTCGATGATGACCCCAACATCCCAACTGTCGAACTAAACCCCACTCCTAAGCCTAAAGATAAGTCCCTACGTACCAACCACTCATGCGCCATCTGCGGTATTTACGGGCACTATTCACATCATTGTCCTGATCTCCCAGATTACAGAGCAGCTCTTTATGAGATGAACAATCTGGACCTTGAGACGGCACCACCTACCATTGAAGAGATCTACCCCCCAGACTCTTCACCTTCCGGAGAGGTTAATACCATCTACATGATCTCTTCAACCAATACTTCCACTACCCCCTCGTCAACCGATTTGACGACACAGACTTTCCGTACTGATGAGGAGATTCTTGAGGCCCTAACTGCCCCGGATTATCCTTGGGATGATATGCACCACCGTTCCTATTTCATCCCAGAAGCGTCTTCCTCTAGCACCGCTACCCAATACGCAGTCGAATCCAAAGACTTCCTCCCCACCAAGGTTGACTGGTTCAAGGACCCTATTCCTGCTCCTGATGCTTTCGAGGAGGGCAACATGGCCAACATCTCACCTGTCATCCAAGTTGATATTGCTGCTCCAGGTCATGCTCCTGAACTCATTACTTTAGGAGCATTCTGCAGTAAACAAGAGATTGAGGACTACACACACCTTTTCAAAGAATTCCGTGATGTCTTTGCCTGGTCTTATACCGAAATGCCTGGTCTTGATCCCGCAATTATAGAGCACCACATTGACACATGGCCTGATGTAACCCCTGTTCGTCAGAAACAGCGCCCCATTCATCCCTCAAAGCTCCCAGCTGTCAAAGCCGAGATTGAGAAGCTGCGCAAGGCAGGGTTCATTTATCCTATTGCCTATACCACATGGGTTTCAAACCCTGTTCCAGTTAACAAAAAGCAAGGCACCATCCGCGTATGCACTGACTTCCGTGACTTAAACTATGCTTGTCCCAAGGACAACTTCCCCACGCCGTTCATCGATCAACTCATAGATGCGTGTGCGGGACATGAGGTCCTCTCCTTCATGGATGGTTTTTCCGGATATAATCAGATTCAGATCCGTAAGGAAGACCAGTACAAAACTGCCTTTACTACCCCTTGGGGCACCTTTGCCTATCGCGTCATGCCGTTCGGCCTCAAAAATGCTGGTGCCACTTTCCAGCGGGCCATGACCTACTGCTTCCACGACTTGGTCCATATCCTGCTAGTCTACCTTGATGACCTTACAGCTCGTTCCCGGAAACGATCAGACCACCTTAACGACCTTCGGCAAATTTTTCTGCGTTGTCGCAAATACCAAATTCGCTTGAACCCACACAAGTGTGTTTTTTGCGTACCGGCAGGCCGATTGTTGGGTTTCATTGTTTCCCAGAAAGGAATTACTGTTGACCCTCTAAAAGTCCAAGCTATTTTAGACCTCCCCCCTCCTCGCACGCTCCGGCAGCTCCAAAGTCTGCAGGGGCGATCTAACTTCCTTCGACGCTTCGTTCCTGATTATGCCACTACGGTACACGGTTTCTTGCGCCTACTCCGCACCCACGTACCCTTTGTCTGGGATGTGCAAGCAGAAGCTGCATTCGAGGCCCTCAAGAAGGCCCTCACACAAGCACCTCTGATTTCCCCTCCGGATTTCACTCGAGACTTCATCCTTTACGTGTCGGCCTCCGAGCATGCCGTCTCTGGAGTCTTAGTTCAAGAAGACGATTCTCACCAGGAGCACGTCATTTACTACGTTAGCCAGACCTTGTCTGGTCCACCATTACGTTACCCATATGAAGAGAAACTTGCCCTCGCAGTAGTCTTTTCCGTTCAAAAATTGCGACACTACATCTTAATGAGTCATACCACCGTCGTGGCCAACTCTAACCCCATGGTATATCTTCTGAACCGGCGGCTACTCCAAGGTCGTGTTGCCAAATGGGTCATTATCCTCCAAGAATATGACCTTACCTTCAAAACACCTAAGAGCACTAAAGCCCTCGCGCTCGCCCAGCTCATCACTGATCTCCCTTCCTTTCTCCCGGCCAAACCCATCTCCGATGAGTTACCCGACAATCACCTGTTCACTATCTCGTCCGATGACCCATGGTACGGTGATATCTTGTTATACCTACGCACACAGAAGTTCAGACCCAAAGTTACACGAAATGGACGTCGTCGCATCCGACACCAGGCCTCTCGATATCTCCTCTTAGGCGATGTCCTCTATCGGCGCGGAGTTGACACAATTCTTCGTCGTTGCCTTACCCATGAGGAAGCTGAACACGTCCTTAATGACTGTCATAGCGGTGCCTGCGGAGGCCATTTCTCAGGGATGGCCACCGCTCAAAAGGTCGTCCGCGCCGGATACTTCTGGCCCACACTTTTCACTGACTGCATCACTGCGGTCAAACACTGCCATAACTGCCAACTTTTTGCCCCCAAGGCCCGGACACCTCCTGCTCCGTTACACCCAGTCGTCACCGTTGGTCCCTTTTGTAAGTGGGCCATAGACTTCATGGAATGTAGACCCCAGTCTGCCAACGGCCACAAATATATTGTTGTCGCTGTTGATTACTTTACCAAATGGGCGGAAGCCATGCCTACCTTCAATTGTACCGCTGACACTGCTGCCCGCTTCTTCTTCAACCATGTCATCGCTCGATTCGGGGTTCCTAAGCAGTTGGTCTCTGACCATGGTTCACACTTCGAAGACGCCGTCTGGCGTGAGTTATCCACCCTCCTTAAGTATGAGCACCAATTCTCCTCTGCTTACTACCCCCAAGGGAACGGCCAAGTAGAGGCCATCAATAAAATCCTTAAAACCATCCTCCAACGAACAGTTGACAAGCATAAGTCCAATTGGCACCACATGTTGTTCCCTGCTTTGTGGGCTTATCGCACCTCCACTAAGACCGCCACTGGTTTTACACCATTTCATTTAGTTCACGGGATAGAGTCTGTCCTCCCCATCGAATGTCAGATCCCTGCCTTACAGATCGCCGTTGAGCTTCTCCCTGACACCACCCCCCTCGAGCAACGTCTGCTGCACCTCGAACAAGCCGATGAAGACCGCCGGGCCACTCTCCAGAACATCGAAGCTGCCAAAAACCGCTCCAAAGCCGGTTATGATAAACATGTTCACCCTCGAACTTTCCACGAAGGAGACCTCGTCCTCGCCTATGACCAAGCCCATGACAAAACCGGTAAAGGGAAGTTTGAATCTATGTGGCAAGGCCCTTACGTCGTGCAGACCTGCCTCGGCAAGGGGGCATACATCTTAGCTGACTCTGAAGGCCGTCCTTTGCGCAACCCTCGTAATGGGTTGTATCTTAAGCGTTTTTACCCATAAAAAGAAACCCGCGACCTCATTGGTCTGCGTTGTACAGTACTTTCCTTTTTGTTTTTGTTTTTACCAACCGTTTCCACCACTGGAATCAGCGCGACGTGACCGTCATGATGGTCACCTCGTTGCATTATTTTTGTCCTGTCATTTGTTACCCATTTTTCAGACGCCACTAGTCACCTCGGTTTGCGTGCCACATCGACCGTTCTCCGATTTTCACATGTTTTATATCATCGGATTCAGTTTTCCGAGCTGGTGATGATGCTAGAGATCATTTCTCGCTCTCACCTCCAGTTTTTCCGGGCATTTTTCAAAATGCCCCCGTCACCTCGGTTTGCGTGCCACATCGGCCGCCACCCATTTTTGACATCCTTTATATTGCCGGATTCATTTTTCCGAGCTCGTGATGATGCTTGAGATCATTTCTCGCTCTCACTTGGTACAATTTCAACATTGTGTCCCAACACCTTGCTGCCGCGGTTTGTGTGCCACATCGGCTGCCATCGGATTGTTCCACATTTTTACATGAGCCATTCACTCCTGTCATACTGCAAATGTTTCGTTATTTTGCCACCATTTCATCTACCCCGCAAGGAGGCCCATCAGTGTTCCCACCTACCCTCATTCTTGGTCATCATTACTAAACCTCGATTGAACACTTCCTCCTTGCCTGGCCATTCCTTTTGTTCGGTATAATTTTATCCCTTTTTCGGGCCGGACAAGTCCTTTACGAAAAAGGCACTTAGGGAGTTTCCGTTAAGCTCTTTTCTGACTCCTAAAAGAATGAAAAGATCGCCGAGCAATCTTGCTTCCTTTCATGCTCGTTAAAGTACCTGAAAGGGCGTCTATCTGGTATAAGTTTAACCCTTTTCCGGACCTGGTAGACTAATTACGAAAAAGGAATACTCTAGTCACACCGGCTAGAAGAGTTCTTCATTGCATCCTTTTATGCTTCTTTGGGCCTTGGAGACTAAATCTACGAAAAAGCAACCCCCTGGAGTCTTCTTACTTGCTTTCAGACTCTCTAAAATTGAAAGCAACCACGAGCATGCACTGTCCTGGGCTCGTAAAATCCACACGACAGTACCATTCCACTACCTCAGAGTCTTCTTATCGCTTTCAGACTCCTTAAAATTGAAAGCAACCACGAGCATGAACTGTCCTGGGCTCGTAAAATCCACACGACAGTATCATTTTATCCACACACTTCTTCTAGTTCCTTAACCCATGAAGAAGTATCCTCCCGTGCCTCTTGGCACTTTGATCTATCGTCTCGGCAGCACCCCCAATCAGGTCGCCTTTGTTCAGAGTATTCAGCAGTCTTCTGCCATTTTACACCAGCTTGAGTCTCCCTCAGCCAGTTATTCCCCCAGATCCATTACAGCTATGATCCCTTTCCCCTGAGTCAGTTTCATATGCTGCCAGATCATTCCAATTATCATACTCTGAACAAAGGAAGTTTGAGTCCACCCGCTCTACTTGCCCCGTGGTCCCCCCACAGTTTATCAGTTCTGCCATCAGTACTATCACATTTCGGTCGTGTACCTCGCGCTCCTGTCAAGGAAACATCATTGCCTTGCTAGGGGCAGGTCTCCCTCTGTCGACGACAGCTCCTCTATTCCAGAGGATAGGCCCAGAGGTCCCTACGCCTTGGACTTATCACCATCTGTCGTAGGTGCCTACGGATCATTCTGAGAGGAGCCATCATTGCCTCTCCGAGTGGTTGTTCCTCACATGCTCGACTTCAGCACCTTGATCGCATCGTTGAGGATCGCGTAGGATTATATTCCATCAGTTTTTAGTCGAAGACCCCGGATTTCCCCCGACTCTAGCACATTGGTGAGTCACTTTGGAACACCCAGTTGTATGTTCCCGTGGATGTCCGGGCTGCGTTGGCGTTTGTATTCGGAAGCCATCCAGTTTCATGCTTCCTTGAGTACCCAGTTTCAGTTCCAGATCCGTTCCAGTTCCGTGTACCATGGAGAGTTTGACCCCAGTCACTATGATCCAGCAGCTCACCAGTTCCTTTGGTACCACACTCAGTAGCACTGTTGATTGTTCCGGTGCACCAGTTCTACAGTTCACACATGATCCACTCAGCAGTATGTCCCAGATTTGTGTCCCCTCTGGACTCTTATGATGTACACAGTGGTCATGTATCTTACAGGTCCCCTTTTTTGGGCCTCACAGTTATATTTATGTATCTTGATACGAGCATGGGTATGCCCGCCTCGTCCATATATTGAGATTATTCCTCAGTCAGTATTTGAGGTCATGTATATTTCAGGTCCCCATTTTTGGACCCCATTGTTGTTATTATGTTATATCCTGATACGAGCATGGGAATGCCCGCCTCGTCCATATGATCAGATGATTCCTCATCCTTTATTGAGGTTATGTACTTTTAGTTCTTGCAGTTGTTCGGGATCGTTGTTCCGGGCTCCAGTTTGTTTCTTCTCTTCTCTCCACATCCCAGGAAAACCATTCATGACTTATGATGTCCATCGGCCATACGATGAGCTCCTGCCCTCGCACATCAGGGGGCAATCTGTTAACACCCAAAAAGTGCTCACTAGCTCATTTACCACATTACATGACTCATTTGTCCATTTTCCTACCATATTTCCATTAAAAATCCCAAAAAACCCATTAAAAAGCCTCCAAAAGGCCTAAAATGCCTCCAAAAGGCCAAAAAACCATCAAAATAGCCTAAAAAAGGCTAAAAAACCCCCTTTTCCTCCAAAAATAGCAAAAATTCCCTAAAAAGGGAATAAAAATATAAAATAATGAGGAAAAGGAGGAAAAAACCCTATACAGCTGCCTAAAACCATGTGTTTCCTAAAACCATGGGTCAGCACTCCACCACCAAAAAACTATAAATAGGTGATGGAGATCCCTTATTCCATATCCACAATCACAAGCACCCTTACTCTGCCAAAATCTCTCTCGAAACCCTAGTCCACCTTTGAACTAGTTTCACCTTGAGAGCCACCTTTGGCCCATCCCCAACATTGGAGAAGGAGAAGGAGCATTCTTGGAGCTTGGAGCATCCTCTTGGACACTGCAAAGGGCTTCACCAACCTTGACACTCAAGGTAACATCAATACAAAGACATTCTTTCATTTTGGTGTTTATGCTTTATGCTTGTATTAGAAATAATTTAATGTTTTGTTTATTGCATTATTAGTTTAATATACTGAACTGCTACTAAGGAGTCCATTCTCCTTAGTAGGTGCTCATTGGCACAAGCTAGGGGTAAAACCCTAGCTACACTTTAAAAACCATCAACCTAATTGGGAAGTGGATCTGTTCATCCCGTGTTATGGATATATTGAGGTTTTTTTTTTCCCTCTATACAACATGCCAACCAATAGTCCCCACCCCATTCACTATATTTCGAGGAGACCAATGGATATACATGCCATGAAAAAGATGAGAGTAGGTATGTAATTAACATTTAAGATGAGACAATTCCATCAATGTCCAATTAAAGACCATGTAAAATTGTAAATATGTCAAGTAAATTGCAAATCATACTAGGTTTTACAAGATAAGAGACATGATCAAAATATGGAGAATTAGATTATTGGTATGCCTCCAATAGAGTTAAATAAAAAATTGCACATTGATCAAGTGGAAGTGATATGTGATCCCATGCATCAACCCAATCCATTGATTCACACCCATCCTAGTCACCATCACTACATGTGAGGCAAAAGAAAGAAAGTTTTTTGGTCCATATTTCAAATATGGGGTTGTTAGAGCTTCGAATTGAATGGAAGCCATGAGTCCTAGTCACACTCTTGCATTCCCATGCATGTGAATGATATACATCAACCACCTCCCAAAAAAATATTTGCATGTGCCTTTTTCTTGTGGATTCTACTCGCATAGCTAATTCCTCTCCCATTACTGATGTGTGCCACCTAACTATAGATTGAGAATCTTGAATAGTAGGTTCAGTAGATAATTTCAATTCCTCTCTGCGTAGGGTTGTTTTGAAACATGCTCGAACTCCATCATGCTCTCCTTTACCATGCCTAGTCTCAAACAATTCCACATAGGTAGCACCCTGTAATTTTTGTGCAATGAACACAACAATTGAAATATGTGTGCACCTTTTAACTAACTAGCACATCCATCCAACCAAATCTAGGTGCCAATCCATCTGTATGTTCCTCCCATCCAATTTCTTATAGAACATAAGGAAGCAATGACGTGCATAATGGAAGTCATGGAACCCATCATCACCTATGTATAAGTGATATTCCTTCATAATTTCTCGTTTCTCTTCATTTTTATTTGGGCCATGTTTGTATGTGATATGGACCATCAAGGAAACCTGCTCAAAATGATAATACTAACTTTGAATCTCATTTTGGGGCTCTAGAGTGTATTTCTCCACAAAATCAACCACTGAAAGTATAGTACCACGGGGAAATGTATCTCGAGAAATTCTAAACTGCTCGTCCTACCATCTAGCTAGGTGGACATGATGAACAAATTGCTTTATATTTTAAATGAATTATTTGATGAAGTGGCTGACTTATACTTGGTGGCACAAAATTAACTGCGCATAAGTTATGTTTGTAAGTAAGGATTGCAACATAATTGAAATTAAAATTTAGAGTTAGAAACTGACCTGAGATGTCACCAATTATATCTTTTTTCTTTCTTTCACAGGGCATATTTCATATTTGATGTATTTGAATTTGTTCATGTTTATATCCATATTCCCAAATTCATTATCTCCACTTTCATGAATGCACTGGTCCAAAAAATCCATGCCACCACAATTGGAGCATGTCCCATCTAAAAAATATTTTGCATAGTAAGCTTTCCCCTCTGGCCTATTACACATGATGCTATGGATGAATTCTCTTGATGAAGATGGTGGTATCAATACGGAGCATTCTTGTACATGTTTAGTATGCAACACATGAAAAATGTATGATCGTAATATTCATATTCTACATGATATCTACATCAACAAGTGTATTTATTCTAACATACCAGGGCTTTCATTTCTCAAAATATCTTTGTTCCAAGTTCAATTCCCTATTCTTAATCTTGAATTTATCGTATAGTTATGTTTGCGTTGTTTCAAGAAGGTGTTTAATGTGTGGTTCATGATACTTTGAATCCCTTCTAAATTTCAGTACATCCTTATGGTTTGAAGAAGGTCTGGTGTTATCATGCCAAAAAATCTACACTAATCCCTTAGCCACATCAATTAGCTTCATGTCAGAACGTGGAAACCTACCAATGAAGGCCCAAAAATCTATCTGGTTAGTTTCAAGATGTTCTCTTCTAATAGAATACCTATTGAGTCTTTTGACATTCAACTTAACAAGTCTAGATGTAGGCTTAAGAAAAGCAAGGTCCCTAGTGTTCTTGTTTACGACTTCTCGTGACAACACTCAACAAGTTGCATTGCGATCCTTTGAACAAGTTTTCTTACCAATTGTACTAAATTCATCTACTAAGCTTTTAAAAATATGAGAAATTGCTTTAGAACTATTTATCATATTTATCCTTAACTTTCTCTTAACATCAGTCGTACACCTGGATTTTAATAATGATAAAAATAATCTAAATTTATCTCCATCACATTTAGAATCAAAATATTTAACAAGTATATGTCAAGTTTGATATGCAATACTGCATTTAGTTAGCGTACCTTCAGGTGAACTAATGATAATTTCATCAATCTATATATGTTTCGGAGTTCTTCGACGTGTACTTGCTAATGGATGTAGGGAGGTTGGAAGTATACCATGTACCACATTACCAAGCTGGTTTGGAATTTCAAAAGGATTTTCATGTAACATCCCAAAATTTCACATAAATTGAAAACTTTTGAATGTAGCTTTTAATGCATAAATTAACTGTGCGGAATTATAATAAATGCTTCTATGTTGTCATGCTGTAACAAAAGTTTGTGACTATCATACGGTGTATCGTTTATCGTCTTATTATGAAATGAAATCGAAGTCTACATTAATATGCCAATGGATATTCTTCTCATTGCAGCTATGATTTATATTACTTGTATCAATGTTCAAACGATATAATGTTTATAAGTACTAACTGTTGTTCTTCTTTTGATGATGGAAGGGGTCCTAAGGATACCGTGAGGCTTACTTAGCATTTATGCTAAAGCATTTGGACTTTCCCTTTTGCAGATACAGGTAAGGTGGCACACCAGTTCCAGTAATACAAACATAATTTAAAGATTACTTTCAGTTAGCCTTCAAGGGTTCTGCATATAAATTTCTAAGGTACTAACACAGTGATCCGTCTATAGTTTGTTTTTATAACTAAACAACTCAGATGTCTCCTTTGTTTAACATTTAAATGATGAAAAAAGAGTGTCAAAGCTTTGATGCAGGATATCATGAACTACTAATGTTTGGCATAGGATTAATGTGACTTACAAAACATAGGCTAAATGCACGATATTGTTGTATTACTATAATATGTACACTATATGTAAATTACATGGTTTATTCAAGTAGTGTGAACTTTATAGTGTAAAATATATGCTAATCTCATAGCATAAGAATTATATGCAAATCCTATAGCATTTAACTATATGCAATCTATGTAATATTTCACAACATGAAAACTATATTTTATTTCCATTCTTTTCCTATATCATTTAACTATATGCCAAGAGTTTATGCATGGGTCCTATGTACCAACAATAGGAAACTATAAGTGTCATCGTGAGCCTTTAAACATACACTTGATACCTATTTGGTTCAACAAAGGTATAATTTATATTAACTTATATATATAATGTGACAGGGTTACAATCAATCTTCGTTTCAACGTAAGATAAGGACATGGTCATTAATGTTGAAGTGGATATGTGCTGGCAGGCATTAGTGAACCAACTTGGAATTTATTACTCATATCTACCAGCTCGGTGGAAATTCTTAGGGGCTGCCATCATGGTACTTAGCTCATGAAGGCATCATGATGAAACAGACAACGTGGTCGAGTTGTATGCGTTTTAGTTTGAAAATGATCTGAGCTGGTCTCCACAGTGGCTATGGTTATCAATGAAGTCATAAATAAGGTGGTTGCTTGGAATATGTGGTGTTGTGATACGTAATCTCCACCGTTGATCTTACCTTTGTTCTCGGGCTTTGGGACTTAACCTTAAGCTTCCACCAAAACCTCATAGTTATTGTTTTCCTTCGGCATTCATTGTATCGAGAGTGGTTATGGGGAGAGGTCGATCGGCCTGTGAATACTTAGGGTTTGATAGCAGGTTTTTGAGAATTTCTCCAGTGATTTGAACCCGTGACTTGAGAATGATTACTGTTACAGGATGATAGTGTAAGAGCCGAGCTCCGGTGTGGAAGTTTTCTATTTTGTTTTTTATATTCAGAAAGCTCAGGAATTACCACGTTGGTTGACGAAGGGTTGGGATTTTGAAATGAGTTCTTTGAATGCTCCTTCCCCAGTTTCAATATCACGATCAGTGTTTTAAAAAAATATCGAACCAATTAATGTGAGTATAATATCTGCACTCAACAAGTCGTATGCGACTCTGGGTTTTCAAGCCTGTTGTAGACATGGTTGGATTCGGCCTTCGTTTTCTTTTAAATGTGAAGGTAATGTCTCTTATGTAGTTTTTATTTTTTGTTTATATGCAATCGTCTGCAATGTTGTAAGATTTGTACTTAAGTTTAACCACCTTGTAATATTTGCAGGTGCTATCACTCACAGGGCTCTTCGCTCTAGTTTAAGTGGGAACTACTGTGTGTAAGTGGTAAGTCTCGGTGGTTTCCCTTGTGGAATCTCTTGGAAACCTGTTGGTTGTGTTTGAAATGGTCGGAGCTTTTTATTTTCCGAGGATGTCGTTGATGTTGCAATGCTTCCATTCTGTAAGCAACGTAGGGAGGATGAAATCCTCGACCTACCCTCAAAATGTATTCTATGGTTTTTCTGTATAATGAGATGTATTATATATTCATCAGGGTCTTAACCCTCGACTTTTGGATAAAGATGAAGGGTTCAACCTGTGGTTTTTATACTGTGTCTGAAACAATGCTCTGTGTAAAAGGTGTTAATGTTCGTCAGTTTTGATATTGGCTGAGAGCCAATTCTAAATATTTTTGCAACTGTATTTTTCGATACTGAACATATATCTATAATATATTTGGGAACTGATAATATCTGAGTTGCTATTTCGAATATAAGGGTTTGGCCAAAGAGTTGTAAGGATGCTAAATACGTTGTCTTGTTTTGATTAAAAGAAATCGTAACTAAAAAGTCTTTACTTTTGAAGAGTGAGGTTTTTAACTTACTTGTGTTTATAACTTGAAAGGTTGATGTAATCTATTTAAGGGTTTGACCGTCAAACCATTTATGAACATGTCACGATATTGTAAATGATTTGTTTCTCTGTTAAGGGTTTTGATCCTATGTCTAACGTATTGCAAGAGAATGCTAAATAATAAGTGAAAAGGAGCTGGGGTTCTGCCTATGATGAAAGTGTTTGAATTTAATAACTGTAGTTGATAACTAAATCAAAATATGAGATATGGATACTGAAATGAAATAGTAATATACAGTGATGCTATTATTTGTGAATGATAAGTATCTATTTAGCGTTATATGTAATGAGTAGCAACTCTGTGTAAAAAGAATATTTAAATTGCAGCTGTTAAATTTTTAGGAATGATGATGCCTAAAATAAGTTGAATTATAACACCTTACTGTTGGAAAGAATAATAATAGAATGCATAGCATTAACTTTCAAAAAGGAAAATAGATAGTGATAATTGGAAACCTAGTTCGGTACAGAGATGACATATTTACTTTTGTTACTAAGTAAAGAAAATGCTACAATATATGTTTAAAGATATGTTGTTCTATATTCCGAGTTTAGACATTTATAATTGATATTGCAGATTTAAAAGAAACACCACAGTTTTAGTCTAATCATTCACTTGGCATTCTGCCCATCATTCATCTATCTTAATTCTACTTCTATGTACTAGAGTACTATACAGAGAACAGTATGGGGGGAAATGCAGAGGAGATATTAAATCAATCATCTCATTTACTTAACCGTCATTATACAAAATCATACCTAGGTCAGAAATTGAAACAGTTACTTCTGTATGCCATTAACTGTAAATACTAAATCTAAAAATGTAGAAAATCATTTAACTACTTATAGGCTGAAATAAAAAATAGAATTTGTAACTGTAGACAAGGAAGACAAACACCCAAGGAGGTTGTTCCACCCAACCTACTCCTGAAGACAACCAAATTACTTGCCTTAGGACCCCCAAGCCTGTTCACTGAACCACTAGGAAGAAGAATCTGTAGAAGCTTTAGGTCATCAACTTGCAGCAACAATGTAGATCATTCAGTCATATAGAATTAGCAGTCAAAGAGACCTGCACCAGCACCTTTGGTTTCCTTCTCAAAATCAATTCAGCAGACTCACAGTGCACTTCCACTTAGCCTCCCTATTCGAATCTCTCAGTGATCACCTGATACACTTGAGGAATTATTTCTGCAAAAAATAATTATGGAGCTTCCTGCTCAATTCGAATTGCCTTCTCTAGGCTGCCTAGGCCTTTTTAGTGGTTAACCTAGTCATTAATGAGCTAACAGCTCTGTTCCACCCACCTGGGGGATAATGCCACAAATTTAGGTGTAGTTGTCCCATAACCAACAGATAGTGGTGGAGTGCAAATGCTGACACTTTTCCCTTGCCTTCTAACAGCTTTCCATTCCTCCTAGTGGGTCAGTGAACACTCATTCAACAGTTCCCTTGGTGTTTGTCTCCTGTTTTAATTTATTAAATAATAATAATATGTCATTACAATCATCCTTGACCAAATTTGGTCTTAATTACAAATATTTGTAATTATAATTTAACATAATGTTTTTGCAATAAAATAAATAGTCTTAAAATTTGGGTAGGTGACATACACCCCCCCTTAAGTCTCACCATCGTCCTCGATGTTGTTTATTCATTTTCTGAGTGTTCATGAAACAGAGCTGGGTATGCTACCCGCATATTACTCTCCAACTCCCAGGTTGCCTCTTCTGGACTAAGGTGCTTCCATTGCACCTTTACCTTCCCAATGGTGTGATTCCGGAGTTGAGTTTCCCTCCTTTCAAGGATACAATCTGGTTCCACCTGAAAATCGTCGTCTTGTTCCACCTGTACATCATTCCAATTTATAACATGAGTAGCATCATGTACATATTTCTTTAAAACTGAAATATGAAAAACATTATGTATTCTTAGATTTGGTGGCAAAGCTAGTTGGTATGCCACGGGTGCAACCCTTGACAAAATTTCAAAAGGACCACAATACCTGGGTGCCAGTTTGGCACAGCTTCCCAATTTTAATGAGCTCTTCTTCAGTCATACCTTAATGAAAACATGCTCACCAAAGTGGAACTCTTTATGAGTCCTCTTAATATCTGCTTAACTCTTTTGCGTATCTTGGGCAGCTTTAAGATTTCTTTGTACCTGTTTCATGGTTAGTTCTGTTTCCTTCAACAATTCAGGTCCTAAAATAACTCTATTAACTGGGTCATTCCAAGAAACTGGTGTATTACATTTCCTACCATAAAGAATTTCAAAAGGGCTAAGCCTGGCTGATGCATGGTAATGGTTGTTATATGCAAACTCTGTTAAATGCAAGTAGTCATCCCACTTACCAGGCTGGTCCTTAACATACATCCTTAGCATGTCTTCCAATAACTGATTTACTCTTTCCTTCTGTCCATCTGGTTGTGGATGAAATGTTGTGTTGAAGTTTAAGGTTGTATTCAACCCTTTAAACAAAGATCTCCAAAAGTTTCCAGTAAACTTAGAATCATGGTCTGAAACTATAACTTTTGGTACTCCATGTAATAGAAAAATCTGTTTCATGAAAATTTATGCAATATCTGAAGCCTTATAAGTAGTTTTTACTGGTATAAAATGTGCTGCCTTGTTGAGTTTATCCACTACCACCATGATGGAATCATTTTGTTTTTTATTCTTGGGTAGTCCGGTAATAAAATCTATGCTTATGATCTCCCATTTCCAACTAGGTATAGATAATCGCTGTAACAATCCAGCCGGATGTTGATGTTTAAATTTTACTCTTTGATAGTCATTGCATTTAGCTATATATTTTGCTACTTCATCCTTCATCCTGGGCCAATAATAATCTTTCCGTAACATAGTTATGGTTTTCTGATAACCTGGATGACTAGAATAATGACTTTTGTGCATCCCATCTAAAATCAAAATTTTTATCTTTGGTACGTTGGGCACATATAATCTGTCCTTGTACAGCAGCAATCCATTTTCTTTTAACCTGAAATCTGCCATAGAATTTTCAGAACTACTTTCTGTTGTCTTTTCATGTAAATTTATGTACTCTTTATATGTTTTAATCCCTTCGAAAATCTGATTTTTTAAATCTGTTGTGTATGTACTGATGGCTGAAATAAAATTTAACTTTGCATTACAACTTAAAGCATCAGCAACCTTGTTCTCTTTACCCTTTATATGTTGAATTTCAAAATCATATTCACTTAGAAAGGTTAGCCATCTAGTTTGTCTAGCATTCAAGTTCGTTTGATCATAGTAAATACTTCAGCCCCATGTTATCTGTCATCAAAGTAAATTTTATTCCAATAAGATGGTGACGCCACATTTTTAAGGCGTGTATTACTGCTAATAATTCCAGATCATATGTAGAATAATTTTTCTCATGTATTTTCAGCTTTCGAGACTCATATGCAACAGCATGTCCCTCTTGTGTTAGGACTCCACCGAGTCCGTCATTGCATGCGTCAATGCATACTATAAAATCTTTATTAGGATCTGCAATTCTCAGAATAGGTGATGTAGTTAGTAATTCCTTCAACTTCTTAAAACTGTCTGCACACTTTTGATCCCATACAAACTTCTTCCCTTTCTTCTGTAAGGAGGTTATGGGGTTTGCAATCTTCGAAAAATCTTCTATGAATTTTCTATAATATCCCGTAATCCCCATAAACGACCGTACGTCTGACACATCCTTAGGAACCGGCCATTCATTAATGGCTTTTATCTTATTGGGATCAACTGAAATGCCTTCCTTAGAGATTATGTGACCTAAATACTGAAGCTTATCCTTGTAAAAGTCACACTTACTAAACTTAGCATATAACTGATGATCTCTCAGAACTTGTAAAATAATACGTAGATGTTTGTCATGTAATTCCTTACTTTTAGAATATACTAGAATGCCATCTATGAATACAATGACGAACTTATCCAAATACTTGTGCAGAATATTATTCATTAAGCACATAAATATTGTCGGGGCATTAGTCAACCCAAATGGCATGACCACGAACTCATAATGTCCATAACAAGTTCTAAAGGATGTTTTAAAAATATCCTCATCCTTCACACGAACTTGATGATATCCTGACCTTAAATCAATCTTTGAAAATATCATTGCTCCACGCAGCTGATCAAATAGATTGTCGATGCGAGGCAACGAATATCAATTCTTGATTTTCATCTTGTTCAGTTGGCGATAATCTATGCAAAGCCTTAAAGTGCCATCCTTTTTCTTAACAAAAATAACAGGTGCTCCCTAAGGAGATACGCTGGGTCTTAGATAGTTTTTATCAATCAATTCCTTCAACTGTGATTTTAACTCTTTTAATTCCAATATGTTCATCCTATATGGAGCTTTGGAGTTCAGTACCGCACCCGGTATCAGCTCAATAGTAAAATCTAGATCCCTCTTTGGGGGTAATCCTGGAATCTCTTCTAGAAAAACATCCAGGAATTCTTTTAGGATAGGTATATATTCTAGTTTCAATTTGTCATCTTTTGTAATTGAACCCACATGTACTACATTCACTGCGAACATCTTACATCCTTTTCTAACTGCTATTTTTACTTGCATAGCTGAAATATTCCTAAGTGATGTCTTTTTAAGAATACCTTTCACTTCTACTGTTTCTCCTTCATCATTTAGACAAGTAAAACTTTTCTCATAACAATTCAAAATAACATGATGTGATACTAGCCAGTCCATTCCAATTAAGATGTCATAGGATCCTAAAGGTAAAACATTTAGCTTGGTTCGTGTCTTTAACTGATTCATAGATAAAACACAACTTTCAACAAAATTAGACACTTTTCTTTTTGTTTATGTTGCTAATCTAACTAACCAAGGTTTATTAAATTTTTCTGTTTTCAAATTAAAATTTTCTACAATATTTGGAGATATATAACTCAGGCTAGCACCTGGATCAATCAAAATAGAAACATGGTGGTTTTGTAGCATACCTTCAATCTCTACCATAGAGACTTGATGCTCCGCTTGCCTGTTGTCTAGAGCTACATTAATTCTAGGCATCTCTCCTGCCAAGTCTCCCACAGTAGGTTCAGCTTGTATGGAGTGAATATTATTGGTTGTCCGCTTCTTATTGGGACAGTTTGAAGCATAATGAGGACCTTGACACTCAAAACATTTTATAGGTGTCCTCTGTTCATTAGGTTTGGTAACATTGGGTGTATTTCTAGGAGTTGTAAAATTTCGTGGTTGATTATTTCTGGGACTGTTTCCTTGGAAATTTCGATTTGGAAAGTTTTTCTTTTGAAAACCAAAATTTCCATTGAACCTGAAATTCTTCTTCTTCAGCTCAAAGTTGCTGGGTTTATTATTTTTCCAGCTAGATATCCCTTCCCTTTTTCGGTTCTAGTCATAGCAGAAAGTTGCTTTCCTCATGGCTTCTTCTAAGGTATTTGGGTTGTCATACTCTATTCTGTCCTTGATGTTGAAAGGTAGACAACTCGGAAACCTCTGAATCTTTGGTTTCTCCTCCACAAGGTATGGCACATACCTTAGCAGATTCAGAAATTTGTTGTTCAACTCTTTCATGTTCATGGTTCCCAATCTTCAATCATAAAATTCATTGGACTTTTCTTTGTAATATTGTTCAGATAGGAACTTCTTCTTGAAGTACCGTTTAAAAGTGCTCCAATTCACATTCTTGTCCTTGATTCCCTTCACTCTTTTGATGTCCTGCCACCAAATGCCTGCCTTCCCGATCAGGTTGTATATGGTCATCTTTGATTTCAATGATTTTGAATAATCATAAATTTGAAAGTATTTCTTCATGCCAGACAACCATGCTTCAACTGTCTCTCCTTTCTCAGTTTCACCATTGAAGGTTGGGGTTTGATCTTCTTGAACTCCCTATAAATTTTCTCATACTGTTTATGGATTTTTCTTTTTGGTTTGTAATCCCCTTCACTGCTATCACTTGAATAATTACGTTTCTTTTTACGTATCTCAATGGAAGCTCTTGATGATGTTGAACTGTTATTCTCACCATCAGTTTTCACTTTCTTACCCTTGTTCCGATGAGGTAAGTCTTCAATCTTGGAGGTATTTTCAACCCTTCTATCCTGTTCATCAGTTGGGCACTAATCGAACAGTGCTTGGTTCAGTTCCTCTCATGCCTTCAGAATTCTATCATTATCATGTTTAACAGATCTTATTTCTGCTTTTAACTCCTGAAATGCACGTAACAATTCTGATGAATTGTCATTCAATTCATCATAGACTTCTTATTCATAATGTTGTCGAGTGCTATTGTTGGTATGACTGTTTGGTCGAAATTTGTCCTCCATATGTTCATCTGATCCTTCCATACCTGTAATTTAGAAAAAAAAATTATGTATAGCAAAATAATTTAACTTGAATAAGTAAGATTTTGTTGTCATAAAAAAATTTTGTTGCGTGTTCTTTGGACCTTTTTCAGGCCGAGAGTTCGAACATGAGCTATGATACCACATGTAACATCCCAAAATTTCACAAAAATTGAAAACTTTTGAACGTAGCTTTTAATGCATAAATTAACTGTGCGGAATTATAATAAATGCTTCTATGTTGTCATGTTGTAATAAAATTTTATGAATATCATACGGTGTACTGTTTATCGTCTTATTATGAAATGAAATCGAAGTCTACATTAAGATGCCAATGGATATTCTTCTCATTGCAGCTATTTATATTACTTGTATCAATGTTTAAACGACATAATGTTTATAAGTACTAACTGTTGTTCTTCTTTTGATGATGGAAGGGGTCCTAAAGGTACCCTGAGGCTTACTTAGCATTTATGCTAAAGCATTTGGACTTTCCCTTCCGCAAATACAGGTAAGGTGGCACACCAGCTCAAGTAATAAAAACATAATTTAAAGAGTACTTTCAGTTAGCCTTCAAGGGTTCTGTATATAAATTTCTAAGGTACTAATACAATGATCAGTCTATAGTTTGTTTTTATAACTAAACAACTCAGATGTCTAATTTGTTTAACATTTAAATGATGAAAAAAGAGTGTCAAAGCTTTGATGCAGGATATCATGCACTACTATTGTTTGGCACAGGTGTAATGTGACTTACAAATCATAGGCTAAATGGACGATATTGTTGTATTACTATAATATGTACACTATATGTAAATTACATGGTTTATTCAAGTAGTGTGAACTATATAGTGTAAAATATATGCTAATCTCATAGCATAAGAATTATATGCAAATCCTATAGCATTTAACTATAAGTAATCTATGTAATATTTCACAACATGAAAACTATATTTTATTTCCATGTTTTTCCTATATCATTTAACTATATGCCAAGAGTTTATGCATGGGTCCTATGTACCAACAATAGGAAACTATAAGTGTCGTCGTGAGCCTTTAAACATACACTTGATACCTATTTGGTTCAACACTAAGGTATAACTTATATTAACATATATATATAATGTGATAGGATTACAATCAATCTTCGTGTCAACGTAAGATAAGGACATGGTCATTCATGTTGAAGTGGATATGTGTTGGCAGGTGTTAGTGAACCAACTTGGAATTTATTACTCCTATCTACCAGCTTGGTGGAAATTCTCAGTGGCTGCCATCGTGGTACTTAGCTCATGAAGGCATCGTGATGAAACAGCCAACATGGTCGAGTTGTATGCGTTTTAGTTTGAAAATGATCTAAGATGGTCTCCATAGTGGAGATGGTTATCAATGAAGTCATAAATAAGGTGCTTGCTTGGAATACGTGATGTTGTGATACGTAATCTCCACCATTGATCTTACCTTTGTTCTTGGGCTTTGGGACTTAACCCTAAACTTCCACCAAAACCTCATAGTTATTGTTTTCCTTTGGCATTCATTGTGTCGAGATTGGATCTGGGGAGAGGCCGATCGACCTACGAATGCTTAGGGTTTGATAGCAGTTTTTTGAGAGTTTCTCCAGTGATTTGAACCCGTGACCTGAGAATGATTACTGTTACAAGATGATAGTGTAAGGGCTGAGCTCAGGTTTGGAAGTTTTTTGTTTTGTTTTTTATATTCAAAAAGCTCAGGAATTATCACGCTGGTTGCCGAAGGGTTGGGATTTTGAAATGAGTTCTTTGAATGCTCCTTCCCTAGTTTCAATATCACGATCAGTGTTTTAAAAAAATATTGAACCAGTTACTGTGAGTATAATATCTGCACTCAACAAGTTGTATGTGACTCTGGGTTTTCAAACCAGTTGCAGACGTTGTTGGATTCGGCCTTCGTTTTCTTTTAAATGTGAAGGAAATGTCTCTTCTGTAGTTTTTATTTTTCATTTATATGCAATCGCCTACAATGTTGTAATATTTGTACTTAATTTTAACCACCTTGTAATATTTTCAGGTGTTATCACTCACAGGGCTCTTCGCTCCAGTTTAGGTGGGAACTACTGCGTGTAAGTGGTAAGTCTCGGTGGTTTCCCTTGTGGATTCTCTTGGCAACCTATTGGTTGTGTTTGAAACGTTCGAAGCTTTTTATTTTCCAAGGATGTCGTTGATGTTGCAATGCTTCCATTCTGTAAGCAACTTAGGGAGGATGAAATCCTCGACCTACCCTCAAAATGTATTCTACGGTTTTGTTGTATAATGAGATGTATTACATATTTATCAGGATCTTAACCCTCGACTTTTGGATAAAGATGAAGGGTTCAACCGGTGGTTTTTATACTATGTTTGAAACAATCCTCTATGTAAAAGGTGTTAATGTTCGTCAGTTTTGATATTGGCTGAGAGCCAATTCTAAATATTTTTGCAATTGTATTTTTCGGTACTGAACATATATCTATAATCTATTTGGGAACTCAAAATATATGAGTTGCTATTTCGAATATAAGGGTTTGGCCAAAGAGTTGTAAGGATGCTAAATACGTTTTCTTGTTTTGATTAAAAGAAATTGTAACTAAAAGGTCTTTACTTTTGAAGAGTGAGGTTTTTAACTTACTTGTGTTTATAACTTGAAAGGTTGATGTAAGCTATTTAAGGGTTTGACCGTCGAACCAGTTATGAACCTGTCACGATATTGTAAATGATTTGTTTCTCTGTTAAGGGTTTCGATCCTATGTCTAACGTATTGCAAGAGAATGCTAAATAATAAGTGAAAAGGAGCTGGGGTTCTGCCTATAATGAAAGTGTTTGAATTTAATAATTGTAGTTGATAACTAAATCAAAATATGAGATATGGATACTGAAATGAAATAGTAATATATAGTGATGCTATTATTTGTGAATGATAAGTATATATTTAGCGTTATATGTAATGAGTAGCAACTCTATGTAAAATGAATATTTAAATTGCAGCTGTTAAATTTTTAGGAATGATGATGCCTGAAATAAGTGGAATTATAACACCTTATTGTTGGAAAGAATAATAATAGAATGCATAGCATTAACTTTCAAAAAGGAAAACAGATAGTGATAATTGAAAACCTAGTTCAGTACAGAGATGACATATTTACTTTTGTTACTAAGTAAAGAAAATGCTACAATATATGTTTAATGATATGTTGTTCTATATTCTGAGTTTAGACATTTATAATTGATATTGCAGATTTAAAAGAAACACCACAGTGTTAGTCTAATCATTCACTTGGAATTCTGCCCATCATTCATCTATCTTAATTCTAATTCTCTATACTAGAGTACTATACAGAGAACACTATGGGGGAAAATGTAGATAAGATATTAAATCAATCATCTCATTTACTTAACCATCATTATACAAAATCATACCTAGGTCAGAAATTGAAACAGTGACTTCTGTATGCCATTAACTGTAAATACTAAATCTACAAATGCGGAAAATCATTTAACTACTTATAGGCTGAAATAACAAATAGAACCTGTAACTATAGACAGGGCAGAAAAACACCCAAGGAGGCTGTTCCACCCAACCTACTCCTGAAGACATCCATATTACTTGCCTTAGGACCCCCAAGCCTGTTCACTGAACCACTAGGAAGAAGAATCTGTAGAAGCTTTAGGTCATCAACTTGCAGCAACAATGTAGATCATTCAGTCATATAGACTTAGCAGTCAAAGAGACCTGCACCAGCAGCTCTGGTTTCCTTCTCAAAATCAATTCAGCAGACTCACAATGCACAGTTTCTACTTAGCCTCCCTATTCGAATCTCTCAGTGATCACCTGATACACTTAAGGAATTATTTCTGCAAAAAATAATTATGGAGCTCCCTGCTCAATTCGAATTTCCTTCTCTAGGTTGCTTAGGCCTTTTTAGTGGTTAACCTGGTCATTAATGAGCTAACATCTCTATTCCACCCACCTAGGGGATAATGCCAAAAATTTAGGGGTAGTTGTCCCATAACCAACAGCTAGTGGTGGAGTGCAAATGCTGACACTTGTCCCATGCCTTCTAACAGCTTTCCATTCCTCCTAGTGGGCCAATGAACATTCATTCAACAGTTCCCTTGGTGTTTGTCTCTTGTTTTAATTTATTAAATAATAATAATATGTCATTACAATCATCCTTGACCATATTTGGTCATAATTACAAAACTTTGTAATTATAATTTAACATAATGTTTTTGCAATAAAATAAATAGTCTGAAAATTTGGGTAGGTGACATTTCATGTCCTTATTTCTCTTGTTGGAAGTTGGATGGTGGCAATTGGACATCCTCTTGGACAATCTCAATAACATTGTCTTCCTCAACCAAAAATTTTGCGTGCAATGCCTCTCTAACTTCATCACTTGTATAACCACAAGAGACCAAATAAACAATTGTTTGATGTGACCTTGATGTGGGGATCCAAACTTCCCTCGATGAGCACCTGCATTTTACTTTATGATTACTTACATGGGGTGCTTGTTCCTCAACTATTGTGGAAATTGAGGACCCCTCTACTAAATCCTTTCATTTTTCTTTTCGTTGATTGGTAGGAATAGTTATGCCATCATCTATAATTGCAGTTGGATGAGTGTCTATAGAATGCCTCCACTTGATCATGTCTCATATTTTCTTCTCTCTATTTTCTTCAATGATTTCTTGAGGTTTTTTCTTCCTTGTTGATTTTATTGTTTGATTGTGTAAATTGCTCATCATCACAATGATCAATTAGATGAATTTTTTTTTTGTTTCTCCTCAATTCTAAGAAAATGAATGGTGGAGATGGTCTATGGTGATCTTCAATTAGATATGTTCTATGGTTCTCTTCTATTGGATATTCTTCAACCTTTCCCAATGTCTTTGGTGCTCCTCAATTTTAAACAAGTGAATGATGGATATGGTCTATGGTGCTCTTTAATTGGAAATGGTCTATGGTGCTTTTCAATTGGAGATTGTCTAATATGGTGCTCTTCTATTGTATATTCCTAAACCTTTCCTAATTTCTTTGGTACTCCTCAATTCTAAGTAAGTGAATGGAGGATATGGCCTATAGTTCTCTTCCTATGGTTCTCTTCAATTGTATATGGTCTATGGTGCTCTTCAATTCTCTCTCTCTCTCTCTCTCTCTCTCTCTCTCAAATACCCTCTCTCGCTCTCACTCTCTCTCTCCTATTCTCCACATAATCCCAATATCCTAACACCCCACTCTCTCTCTCTTACAAACACCCTCTCTCACTCTCACTCTCTCTCCTCTTCTCCACATACCCCCAATATCCTAACAACTCACTCACTCTCTCTCTCTCTCTCACCCCCCTAAACTCCCCCATACCCCTAACCCCCCCTCTCTCTATATCTAATTTCGTAACAACACCCCCTCTCTATATATCTCTCATACGTACCCTACCCCTAACCCCCCCTTTCTGTATCTCTCTCCTATTACCCATACCCCTAACCCCCTAGCGTCTCCCATCTCTACATTTAACCCCCTGACACCCCAAATTCTCTATATCTAACCCCTAAACACCCCCACTCTCTCTCTACCCCTAACAACCCCCCTCTCTCTCTATATCCCTCTTACTCCCCATACCCCTAAGCCACCTCCCCCTCTCTCTATATATCTCCTACTCCCCCTACCCCTAACCCCTCATCTCTCTATATCTCTCCTAATCCCCCTACCACGAACCCCCTAACATCCCCCCTCTCTACCTCTAACCCCCTAACACCCCCCTCTCTCTATCTCTCTCATACTCCCCCTACCCCTAACCCCATGCCCTCTGTAATATCCATAGTTGGATATTCTCAATTTAAACTCGGGATGAACACATACTTTCTGAAATAACCCACATATCCGTAGATATATAAATTTATAGATTAATGAGATGATTTTACAATGAGGATGTAGCCGCATATATATGGCTTATATGGTGACTACTCACCAAGGGTTATGCCTCTTAGTTAATATAATTAACATTATGTTTTATTTTATTATTTATATTATTATATATATTATTCATATTATTTTAATATTTTTATTTGTTACATTGCCTCTCTCTTAGAAAGGCTTTGTCCTCAAAGCCTTATAATGTTGTTGAATCATTCCTTGTGACGTTGTAGCTGACGAAACATGTCGATACGAACTTCTAAGTGTAAAGCATAACTTCCGATATGTTGATGGATCAATCCAGCCAAAATTGATTTGTTGCTGACTGTTGGGATTCTCTATTGATCTTTCGTCAGGAACTTTGAGCACATTAGTACCATTATCTTTCGACAATTCACACTTTTTAGGATACTGGTTTATATGGTTGGGGTGTTGATAGGGAGTTATTGTTGTTTTTTTTACCAGATTGTCTTCTTTCTGAACTATGATGAGGACTAAATTTGTATTTGCTTCTTTTTTTCTCAACGTATATTTTTTAGTCCAAGGGCTTTGATGTCCTCTTTTGAATTTGCTCCAACTTATTGTCTAACGAGTCTTTTTCTTTTTTAAGATTTCTCGTCATTTCTTCTTGTGCTTTCTTATCATCTTTAAGCTTCTGAATTTGATACATTAGATCTTGTTTGTGCATCTTGAGGTGACCATTCTCGTCAATGTTTTCTAATAGTTTCTTATGAAGATCTCGATTCTCCTCTTCTAGCTTTTGATTCCGTTGTGCTTTATCCTTCATCTTTTTTATTTGAAGAAGCAATTTCTGATTATGATCTCTTAAACGAGATATTTCTTCTTCTTTATCTGTGACAATCTTTTCAACTTCTTCCTGCTTCTTTTGTTATGACTTTTGATTACCCTGTGAAATCATCTTTGATATATCCTTGAAGTCTTCAGATGTTGGAGCTTTTAAATCTGACTTTATTGTAATATCTTGAAATGTGATTCTCTTCTGCTTATAGGAAAAAGTAAGAAACTTCTTTTCAGCATTTAAAATGAAGGTCCCCAATGTTTTAATCCAAGGTAACCCCAAAACTATGTCACCATCAAAACTCCATAAGGAACTAACAGTGAATTGAGATATGACCATATAATCTCCAACATTCAATTCTAATCCACTTATTTGAAATTGCTTTATGTTCCAAAGGTTGAGCCTTTCACTTATATTTGATTCAGGAATCACTAAATGGTTAGCAAATTCAACACTAATATAATTATTTCTTTCACTAGGGGCAATAGAAATGGTGACATCCTTCCCTGCAAGTGTCCCTTTAACTCCAAATAGTATTGAAACATTCATCAGTGAGGTGCTAGGAAACCTTCCCTTCTTTTCAACATTAAAACCCATATTCTTGAGTTTTCTTTGAAATTTATTCAATATCTCCTTCTTTTTTATAATAAACAATATTCAATATGATTCTTCTTCTAATATTATTTTCCCCTTAATATATGTAAAATGGTGTAGATTGGGTGGTTGGGAGGCATGATTGTTACCTTCCCCACCTAGGTTCAAATCTCACTTTTTGTTGTTGTTGGAGAATAAAACCAAAACCACTTATTAAGAAACCACGTGCGGTTTTACTTCTTTTTATTACTTTTCTTTTTCTTAGGACAAGGTCCTATTTTTTAGCAAAAATTTACTTTTATTTTCTTCTTTTTATTTTCTTTTACTTTTACCTTTTTGCTTTTTTCTGTCTTTTCTTTTTTTACTTCTTTGGGCCAAGGGCCTCATTTTTTGACAAGGTCCTAGATTGGTGGCTACAAGCCTGGCTCTGATACCAATGTAATATCCATAGTTGGATATTCTCAATAAACTCGGGATGAACACATAATTTCTGAAATAACCCACATATCCGTAGATAGAAAAATGATATATAAATTTATAGATTGATGAGATGATTTTACAATGAGGATGTAGCCGCATATATATGGCTTATATGGTGACTACTCACCAAGGGTTGTGTCTATTAGTTAATATAATTAACATTACATTTTATTTTATTATTTATATTATTATATATATTATTCATATTATTTTAATATTTTTATTTGTTACACCCTCTCTCTTTATCTCTCTCATACTCCCCTTACCCCTAACCCCCCGTCTCTCTATCTCTCCCATACTCCCCCTACCCCTAACACTCCCCTCTACCTATTTCTCTCTTACTCCCCCTACCCCTAACTCCCGCTCTCTCTATCTCTCTCCTATTCCCCCTACCCCTAACCCCCTAGCACCCCTCCCCCTCTACCTCTAACCCCCTAAACCTTACTAATGCTTAGTGTCATACACAATAAAGTTGTAGTGGTGCATATCGCACACACGATCTTGTGAACATAATCACGTGTACATTTTTTAATTATATGTCGTGTACGCATTTGTTTTGCCACCAAAATTTCAAGTTCTAAAACCAAAATGGATGAGGAACATATAATTATGGATACATTTCCAATTCAAGATATTACAGTAGGGTAATATTAATAATAGGAACACATATTTTGTAATGTTTGGTCAAAAAATAATAATTGCAAAATAAAAAGCCATGAACCTGATAGCACAATTCATATAGGGAATCTCCCTTTTTGTGGGACCAATGCTCTAGGCATCTCCTATGAGCATATTGTGGAGAAAACAACATATATTTTGGATCAAGAATTTAATAATAAATACTCAATAGCGATAAACCTTCAAACAACACCATAAAAACCACTCTTATATATCCCCCTAAACCCTAAACCATGTACCTTCAAACCATGGGGATTCTCCATATTTCCTTTGTTGTCTTCTTCTTGACAAATATGGCATTTAGCTAGTGTAGCACCTCCACTTTCCATGAGTGGTTTATGTTTTAAAAAAATGAAAGACGTTACTAGGAAATCAAGTTGGTATTCAAAACTTCCAAAAAGAAAACAATTACCAATATCAAAATCAGAATGCACAACTATGCAAATACTTCTCAAACCGAGGAAAAAATACCTTGTCATCTTCACCTAACCCCCCTTTCTCCCTCTCTCTCCCATGACCCCCCCATGCTCTTTATCTCACTCTCTCTCTCCGCTACTCCTCCACCTACCTATATGTCTCTCTCTCAAGCCCCTAACACCCCATCCCTACTCTCTCTCTCTCTCTCACCCCATGCTCCTCCCCCTACCTCTCACCCCCCCCTCCTCTCTCTAAATTCCCTAAATCTCCCTAAACCCCTATTCCCCCCACCACCTCAATCTCTATCTCTTTCTCTCCCCCTAACCCCCCTCCTGCCCCTTACCCATAATCACCCACACACCCCCTTTTCCCATAGCTCTCTATCTCTCACTCTCTCTAACTACCCTACTCCCCCCCGAATCCCTTGCTACCTTGATCTCTTTGTCTTTCTCTTTCCCAAACATCCTCCTCCCCCTACCCCTAATCACACCCCTCTCCCTCTCTCTTCCCCCCAACCCCCTAAAAGGAACCCCTCTCTCTCTATACCCCTAACCTCCCCACCCTCTCTCCCCACTACTCCCCCTACCCCTAACACACCCCTCTATGTTTGTCTCTCGTAATCCCCCTCCCCACTACCAATAAACACCCCCCCATCTCTCTCTCTCTCTCTCTAACCCAACCTCCCACTCCTCACTGATATTTACACTTCTCTCTAACCACCCTACTCCTCCCCAAACCCCTAAACCACTCAATCTATGTCTCTTTCTCTGCCCCAAACCCCCTCCTCCCGCCTATCGTGAAATCATCTCTCTCTGTCTCTCTAACCCCTCCTTCCTCTCCCTCTCCCTCTCCCTCCCCTCTCCCCCCTAACCCTTGCTAACCCCATCTCACACTCTCTCTCTCTCCCATAGTCCTCCACCTACCCCTCTCTCTCTCACGGAAGCCCCAAACATCCACCTACCTACTCTCTCTCTCAGCCCCCTACTCCTACCCCTACATCTCACCCCTCTCCTCCTCTCTTACTCTCTCTCTCCCATACTCATCTACCTACCCCTATCTCCTAACTCTCTCTCCCTCCCCCAATCCCCTAACTCCCACCCCTTTCTCTCTCTCTCACCCCCTTAATCCTCCCCTACCTCTAACCCCCCCTCATCCTCCTTTCTCTCTCTTCCCTCTTCCCCCTAACCCTTACTAAACCCCTCTCTCGCTTTCTCCCAATCCCCTACTCTTCCACTTACATCTAACCCTAACCCCCTAACACCCCACTGCCCCGTTGGTTCTCTCTCTCTCTCTCTCTCACACACACACACACACACACACATCCCTACACCTCCCCTTCTATCCCTAACCCCCCCCCTCTCTCTCTCTCTCCCCTTCTATCCCTAACCCCCCCTATCTCTCTCTCTCTCTCTCTCTCTCTCTCTCTCTCTCTCTCTACCTACCCCCAACCTCCTAACACCCCCCCTTTATCTACCTCTAACCCCCTAACAATCCCCCCCTCTCTATCTCTTTCATACTCCCCCTACCCTTAACCTGCCCCTCTCTCTATCTCTCTCCTACTCCGCCTATCCCTAAACCCCCTCTATATTGTCTCTCCTAATCCCCCTCCCCATGCCTCTAACCACCTCCCCATATCTCTCCCTTTATCTTTCTCTATCTAACCCTAACCCCCCGACTCCTCACCTACACCCCCCTTCTCTCTAACCACCCTATTCCTCCCTAAACCACTAACTCCCTTGATCTCTATCTCTTGCTCTCTCTTTCTCTCACCCCCTACTCCTCTCTTTCTCTATCTCCCCCCTTCCCCGTAACCCTTACTAATCCTTATTGTCATACATAATATATCTGTATTGGTACATATCACGTACACATTGTAGTGAAAGGAATCGCGTGTGCATTTTATAGTTATATATCACACACACATTTTGTTTTCCACCAAGTGTTTTTGGTTGGAGGAAGAAGTTTGAATTTAAAAGAAACGCGCTCGCGTTTCTTAGCACTAATATTGAGCCTCATCACCTATTCGAGTGGCATCCCTCTTCCTATGTGTTTTCCTTGGAGTTAACTCTTGGTTAACCAAACTTGTGCTATAGAATATGGTAAAGCATAGCTAATTGGGAATCTCACCCATTTTCTTAATATGCATGTGTTTTAACACTCGTTACAGTAGGATACACACAATCAATTTTTAGGAAGTTTTAGAACTAGATAGCATTTTTCTGTAGATTCCAAAATGTAATTTAAAAAAAAAACTTTTTTTATTGTGTCATTAGTCCTTAACTCAAAAAACACACTGCTGGTGTTGTTTCCATATCTTTTTCGTTTCTCAAGCATTTTAAAAAAATGTATGTTGAACTACTAGACACTGACCTCTACATGCTATAAAAAAAACATTTCATGATCATTGCATTAAGACCTTCAAAAGTTGTACCCACACTTGGCATTACAATTTTTGAGGTTTGCTCACCCAGATAATTTTTAAAAAAATTTATTAAATTCATTTTGGAAAAATAGTGATGCACTAGTACTATTTGTTCTCCATATGTCTACTATTTTTTTGTAGGTTGACTCCATCATTTAGGAACTCAAAGGCTCCAACCACAAATACATATATACCTTATCATTACCCCCCCCCCAAAAAAAAAAAAAAAAAAGAAAGAAAGAACCTATTAGAAAATATCAAAGTTGACATAGTTATGAACATTTCAATAGATAAAATTTATATATTTGGAAACATGATTCAATTTCCTATGTTTCATCTTTTTTACTCAAAGCATGATTCATTGTGTAAGTATCTCAAAATATCCAAGTAAATTGATGGATGGTTGTTTTCTTAGTTTTATCTTGCATCTAATGCATCAAAAGAGACCCTCATTAGCTTGCACTAGTCCATATATGTTTACAACCATAAAGATTTGCAAATAACTATACAAAATACAATCAATCCATGCAATGAGAAGATACTAAATCAATTTAATTAACAATAGAACAAGTATCTCTATCATTTAAGTCTTCGCAAATAAATCGCTTGAAACTGAATATTATAATTGTAAATAATAAAATCATCATAACCATATCAACATATATCTAAAAAAAGAAGGTTGACTCATCACATGTTTGAGTACAGGTGAGTATGCATATTAATTTGAGTTGTGTCAAATATAAATGAATGTGACAAATGTGTGGAAAAAGGGACATTACAAATCTCTTGATTATTGATATCCTAGTTCTTGTTTCCCACTACTATTTATGTCCTCTATTATTACTAAGAGTCCTTAATCTTGGTGGCACTATTCATGTCTACTTGTCTTTTTATAAAAAAATGAGTGGCCTAACAAGCCTTGGCCACAGTTGTTGACTCATGTCTACTTGTCCTTTTATAAACAATGAGTGGCCTAACAAGCCTTGGCCACATTTGTTGACTTGTCTTTGAGTTAATTCCAACTCATTTCACCAAATGAGTGGCTCAAAATATGGGATCTTCTCTAAAACCTATTCTTTTAATTGGAGGAAGGTCTCCAACTCCTTGGTGCATTTTCGTTACAATACTGACATGCTAGAAAAATATGCTTGCAACTTACACCTTATCATTATCAATTTGTCTAGGCTGATGCTATTGAACCATTGTAGTGAATTGTATCATTCCATTGCCACCAACTTGAATTGCCTCAACTATGTTTGCACTTCTCGTGAAGACTTGAACAATTTGCCTAGTTCTCCATCATCTTATTGAAATTCCTACAACTTCACTTATTTCTAGGATATATCCGGTAATATGTTTGCAACTTACACCTTATCATTATCAATTTCTCTAGGCTGATGCTACTGAACCATTGTAGTGAATTGTATCATTCCATTGCCACCAACTTGAATTTCCTCAACTATATTTGCACTTCTTGTGAAGACTTGAACAATTTGTCTAGTTCTCTATCATCTTATTGAAATTCCTACAACTTCACCTATTTCTAGGATATATCCGGTAATATATCTACCAATTTTATTTGCAGTTTCTCTAGTTGCCTCTCCCTTTTCTTACAATTGGCATCTTATTTTGCATGGAAATGTAGATTTGTTTGGAATGAATAGTTACAAGATTTATTTTTTCCTTTGCCTCGTTGGCTAATTGGGCAATAACAATAGGTTCATATGGTTTCATTAGTTGTGAGGCCGAGGCTTGAACGTTGGATTTCTCCATAGCCAATGATTCATGTTGTGCTTGCTTCCCGTCCTTGATGTGTACTACGTGACCCATGTAATTTTCCTGACATGAATGGTAAAGGTTCTCCAGGCATGCAATCACCAAGATTTGGATCTTCTTTCATTAAAGTTGGCCACATGTGCATGAATCTAATACTTATTGCCTTGATTTCATATTTCATGGAAAGTTTATCTCCTCTCAAAGCAGTGTTTCACTAGTGTATTATCCGAGTTTACCTATAATGGTTAATTCTTTGTCTTTGTCTATAACTGTGTCTCTCGTAGCTAAAATGATCGAGCTTGCTGTGCAGCAATTAATACTATTGCGGTTGGCAAATTATCTAGCTTGCTAGGCAGCAATTAATGTTGTAAATGTGATCCAACTATAAGCAAAAGTTTAGATAGATAATTTTGGTAGCTTTCGTAGCTTTTGGTTGAGAGAAAATAACGCCGGATCTCATTCATAAAAATGAAGTGCTAAAATGATCGAGCTTGCTGTGCAGCAATTAATACTGTCGCTGTTAGCAAATTATGGAGCTTGCTGGGCAGCAATTAATGTTGCGACAATTGACTGTGATCCAACTACAAGCAAAAGGGATAATTTTCGTAGCTTTCCTAGCTTTTGGTTGAGAGAAAATAATGCCAGATCTTATTCATAAAAATGAAGTGCTAAAATGATCGAGCTTGTTGTGCAGCAATTAATACTGTTGCAGTTAGCAAATTATTGAGCTTGCTGGGCAGCAATTAATGTTGCGAAGATTGGCTGTGATCCAACTATAAGCAAAGAGTTAGATAGATAATTTTAGTAACTTTCCTCGCTTTTGGTTGAGAGAAAATAATGCCGGATCTCATTCATAAAAATGAAGTGCAGTAATTATGAAGTGTTGTCTTACTAGATATTCAATCAAAATTAACTTGACTGATGTTAGAAGGTTGTTAGACATAAGACAAACATGGTGGATTCAAGGCACTGGTTAAACATGATCCTTCTGGGCATGACTAAGAGGAGAAAGTCATTCCACAATCGGAGGCAGACTCGATCGATGGCGGCCGCTTTCTCCCTCCGTGCATGTGCTACCAAATCCAGTTCATTCGTAGAAATTCGTTCCGTTCCAAACAAAAGCAGTACAACAGTAACAGAATGCCAAAGCAAGGAGTGTGATCACTGGCACACAAATTCTTTCATTCGTCATCACCAGTACCACCCTGGACTCTGACAAATGATCTGTTAATACGATTCGTTGTTCAGATTCAATTCTGAAGTTCTGAATCGATTTAAAACCTTAAAATCACAGTTTTCAAATACTTCTCTGTTTCCAACGTATTTCTTTCCAGATCCTTCCAAACCTGTCAATCTCCTCACGCGCTCAGCACACAATCGATCCCACTGGTGCTCTGACATCTGGTCGGTTGACAGGAATAGAAACGTAGCATTCAAGAAAGCTTGCAATCAACCAACGCGGAGAAGCCACGCGCTGTGACGCGCACACAGACTCAGAGATAAGTGTTTGGAAATGGCCGAGGAATCCATTCTGAGGGAAGAGAGGAATAAGCCGTGCGCACATGGGTGACTGTGACATGGCCGTCAAATTGACACGCGGACCAATGGAATGTATGGATCGTGATTCTTCGTCTATCATTTTTTTCACGGATTTGCTATTTCCTTTCTGTCCTTTGCCATCTCATTCTCATAGTTATAGATAATCCATTCCACCGATTATCATTTATTCCCATTATTATTACAGCTGTAATATCCTCTGCACTATCCTTTGCTGATCAGGGTGAACATGGCTGTCCATGTGGCAGAGCATTAACCTTTGCTGGTCAGGGTTTGCTGATCAGGGTGAACATGGTTGCCCATGTGGCAGAGCATTAAATGTTGTTTAGGTAATTATCTCATTTTTGTAGTTGTAAATAATCTATTTTACCTATTATTTATAAGATGGGAGAAGTTTAAATGGGAGAAGTTTAAAAAATAGATGACTATGTAGGTGAAATCATGTCCACTATCATTTGGCATCTAATGAGTATAAATGAGTAAATTAAACTAATCGTTTGGCAATTTCTGTCATAATATACAGTGTTCTCAATTATTTATAAAATATTTATATTTATAGAGCATTTTGTTTATGTAATTTTAACAATCAAAAATTTCAATTTCAACAATTTTGGTTGGAAAAATAGTCAGAAAGTGTAATCATTCCAACAACTAAAAACTTCAATTTCAACAATTTTGATTGGAAAAATAGTAAAAATAAGTGTAAATCGTTGATTATTTAGCTTACACCCATGAAATGGTGAAATCAAACCTTGTGTTAGTAACATGAATTTGGATAGCAACATTAAACTAATTTGTTTAAAAATATGAAATATCTCAACTTTACTTATTGGTTCATTAAATGTTACTTGAAGTGATGCATATACAAAAATCTGGATCTATGATATCTTATAGGGATCAAATTCCTACATATGCAGAAGACCTTTTTTCTAGAGTACAAAAACTTGGGAAAAGTTTGGACCTCTACAGATTTGATCCTTATTGGTTTATGATAGATTCAAACTTAACATGGATCTAATAATAAAACTATAATGAATGAAATCATAAAAAATGAATCCCATCACAATTAGAAAAAGAAAAAGAAAACACTTGCATGGTTGAAAGCCAAACCATGTTAATTAGTAAATTACATAATATATGATATCCAAGAAGAAGTATCCAAATTTCATTAGCCTTTTTAGTTTTAATTAATTGGAATATATAAAAACACTTTAGGTAGCTCCATGTTAAGCATGGAATTATATTTTTTTAAATATAAAAAAAAAAAAAACTTTTTTAAGTCTGGAATTATATTTTTTTTAAATATGAAAAAAAAAAAAACTTTTTTCAACATATTTGATAATAAAACTATTTAAAATTATACCCAAAATTAAAAATATTTATTTTTTATTTAAATTTGAATAACGACAATTGACTTAAATTTAAGATATAGACTTAAATTTAAGAGTAAAATATCTCAACTGTCCTTATTCGTTCATTAAATGCTACTTAGAATAATGTATATACCATTAGATTAGATAACATTTAAAGGGATAAATTGTCATATTTGATTTGAATTGGATAACCATTGACTTATTATTAGTTATCAAGTATGAAATGTTTCAATTTTACTTATTTATTTATTGTAGATATGAAATATCTCGACTTAAATGTTTGTATTTAGGGGATTTCAAGTGATTGCTTATCAACTTTAGGAATACAATAATTTATTATTAATTTAAGAAAAAAAACTTTATTTACTATATATATTTTAACCTTTTAAATAAAATATTTTTTAAAATAAGATTTTTTTATTTGTACTATTATTTAGATAATATTTAGATAATGTTGTGATATAAGATATTTTATTTTTATTATTATTTAGATAATGTTATGATATTTCATTTATAACAATGGCATTTTTTAATAAATAAATTTATATATTTAGATAATATTTTAATTTTTAAATTTTATAAATAAGTTTTTTATTATTATTTAGATAATGTTGTGATATTCTATTTTTAATAATAGCATAGTTTTAATACATAAAATCACACTTTCATGATCAAATGATTTTCCATGAAAGCTCACTCGGATAGGGTGCCATCACATTAGTGGATGGTAGCACATCCTCGAAATTAGAACCTAGCCACCTGATGATTTGATTGGGTTGATGGGTGTGTGGGGGATTTAACTCTTCCATGTTCCCCAAATGACATTGCAATAAGGGTCGATACTGTAAGCATGGAAATGTATGCTTATTCCACCCACGTCTTAATAAATTCATATCGAAGGACCATCCTGCATCTCGATTCATGAATCTAAAATAATACCACCATATAAATTGCAGAGAGGTAAAGATATACAAATTCTATAATATTTTCATATTAAGTAATTAATTGGACATGCACCAAAGGAATAAGGTAGGAGTAGAAATATGTTCCCTTACAGATCACTGTCTACTTATTTCAAGTGGTGTGGTTTTCCTTGTATAATCATGATGAGTCAAATGGAAATCACAAATAAGGGCTGGTGATGATTGTTCTCACTTCTAGTTTTGACAACTGAATTATAGGTTTTGCCACCTTCGAAAAAAAATACAATAAACTTTTAAAACGAAGAGGTTAGAATTCATTGGACATGACATCCAAGCCAAGGTTGGGTGGGTTGATGTTGAATGATGAGCATATAGTTATGTAGAGGCCATAGTACCTCATCACTGAAGAACTTGGTAATATATAATAAGTTATTACTGGCTCTAATCCATAGCAAGCATATCACATTAAATGTCAATTTCTAACTAGACATTCAAAGTTAACCTATCTTATAAAAGTTATCTCAAAGCATATTCATTATCATGGTTGGTTAATCTTATTTTCCCATGGTATTGCATGTGGTGAAGCCTACTTAAAATTTTGAGTAACTCCATTGTAAAGTACTCACGAGTGGCCTATGATGGCAAAATTGGCCATGCCTTGGCTAGAGTGCTCAGGGGTGATATATTTATTGGCTAGTTTTATGATTTGGGGTTTTGAGGGTGAACCTTCTTATTCATTACGTGTGCTTGCTTGGCGAAAGTGGTCAAGGGTAATAGATCTATTGGATGATTTCTAGTTTTGGGTTTCAAGGGCAATCCTTCTTCATTGTCTGTGTTTTCTTATTATATTTGTTATTTGTTTCTTGTTATTTCCTAATGTATTCTTGGATACTAGATTAAAACATTGAGGGGGTTTTTTCTTTACCCCAAATCAAGTTTAAAGGACGGAATGTTAGGTTAATCTTGGATAGGTTAAAGGGTCAAAGACAGGTTTACCATTGGTGGTTCATGGATCCATGGTTTTAGGTGTCCCATGGTATTGCATGCGAGGAAGCCTACTTAAAGGCTTGACTAACTCCATCGTAAGGTGCCTCAAAGTGGCCTATGATGGGCAGATTGGACATGCCTTGACCAGAGTGGTCAAGGGTAATATATCTATTGTTGTTGGTTTTCCCAGTTTGGGTTTTGAGGAGCTGGGCAACTTGGACTCTCTGGAAAAAGTGGTTTGATGCTTGAAGCCATGGAAAGAAAATTTGGGATGAACTCTCGAGCATACATAGTCATAATGTCGCATGAAAATGAATGCATGGAATGGATCTATGTGAAGCACTAGCATAAGAAGCACATGTAAAATAGAGGAAGAAGTAATCGATTCACGATATTGTAAGCTGACATTTCTTTTTAGAGTTGGAATTATCATAATGTAAATGGGAATACGAATATAAGACCTATTTAGGCATGTGTACCTTTAGTTTATTGGGTCACCTATGCAAAGTATAGATGTAGATTTAGGTAGACCAAAGAAAGGGAGACATGTTGTATTCTCATATTCTTGATTAAAACTTTGAGGGGGGTTGGTATTTACCTCAACTCAAGTTTAAAGGGGGGAATTTTAGGTTAATGTTGACTTGGTTAAAGAGTCAAGTATGGGTTTATTGTTGGTGGTTTATGGCCCTGTTTTATTGGGTATCCCATGGTATTTTCCCATGGTATTTCATGTAAGGAAGCCTACTTAAAGGTTCAAGTAAATCCATTGTAAGGTGCTTGAAAGTGGTCAGTGATGGATGGAATGGCCATGCCTTAGTCGTAGTGGTAAAGAGTAATAAATATATTGTTGTTGGTTTTCCAAGTTTTGTATTAGAGCAAGCATTTACAAAATGAAGTGATGGTCACGACAAAGGAATTGTACTAAGACCATTCGAGGAAACACATGAAAGAAGAGGATGAAGAAGTGATGGTTAACTAAAAGCATTTTTTATGGAGTTTGATTTAATCACAATGTAAATGGGAATATGACTATAATACCTATTTAGGCATGTATACCCCTAGCTTGGTGGGTCACCTATGAAAAATATAGAGGTAGATTTAGGTAG
This sequence comes from Larix kaempferi, assembly GCA_027924585.1. Lineage (NCBI taxonomy): Eukaryota > Viridiplantae > Streptophyta > Pinopsida > Pinales > Pinaceae > Larix > Larix kaempferi. The sequence continues at coordinate 25,559,666 of BSBM01000887.1, forward strand.
AATAAATAGGGTGTATTTTTACTCATGGAGACTCCGTTAAAACTTTGAGGGGGTTTGGTATTTAACCAAGTAAAGTTTAAAGGGGAAATTTTAGGTTAATCTTAACTCGGTTAAAGACTCAAAGATGGTTTTACACATTGGTGGTTTATGGGCCCATGTTTTTGGGCGTCCCATGGTATTTTATCATGGTATTGCATGTGATGTAGCCTACTTAAAGGATTTATTAACTCGATTGTAAAGAGCATGTGAATAGCTAATGATGTTTGGATTGGGCATGACAATGTAAAACACCCCATTTTTTACACCAAAATGTAATTATGTAAATATCGATGAAATGGTTAGAAGCTAGACATGAATGGTCTAGTCTAACCATATGATGTAATATTTATGTACATTTTATATTAATATAGAATCCATAACTATTGCAGACTAAGAAGGAATAAGAAGAGATGTGGGGTTGTGATTCCACAAGAGGGAGAGTGATAAGGGGTTTTAAGGGGAAGATGAACCTAGTCACTATCCTTATTATACCTTTCTATCCTAAGTTTTATATAAACCTCTTTAATTAAAGTACATTAGCCTTAACCTGGTTAATTATCCTAAACCTTGAGATTAGTGGGGAGAAAAAGTAAACTCCCCATGAGTGCCATTTGGCTATCTCTCCTTAGCTTTGAATGCCACTTGGCTAGTTCTTAACATCCATATAAATTATTTAGAACTATTCCATCCTATAATCATTATGCTATCATTCACCCATCATTAGTTGTTATCTCTAAACCACCATCAATGGTACGATAGCCCAGATACATCATATGTGCTATAGTTTGGACTCATACCTGAGAATGGTCGAGTTCCCTAGAGTCCCGACACGAAGAGTCCCTAGTCAGCCTGTGCTAGAGCCTTGGAATGGAATTGGAGTAAAAATCCCTAGGGACTATTATCTTAAAGAAGGGAACTCGAGAGACTGTTAACTCAGGGAAGGGATCCCCATTCCTTGGGTTATACAGGATGATGGGGTGGGAGTGCTAGTAGATTGCGATAGTTATAGTAGGGAAACTCGGTATCATCCTATGGGTTGATAGCCCCAACTTGAGGGTGGCCTCTATTATAGAGAGAATTGGTATCATAGAGTTCCTACGGCTGGGAGGAACATCCTTGGTCTACAATCAGTTGGGCCTTATTATCATATACATGTCCATCTATGTATAAAATGTTTGTATTTATCTATGTTATGTACTTTATTTAACTATTGTTATCTTACAATTTAAATGCATGTAGTTATTGGCATTGTGTGAATGCATTCATGTAGAAAACTTGTAATGTTTTTATATGTGTTGATATTAATTCTGAATTATTACATACATATTAAATTATGTCATAAATGGTTAATTAAATCAATGGAAATATGAAACTGAATATCATAAGTGAATTCATTTAGTAGATTGAGGATCTCTTGGTCCCAAAGGCACCGTGAGGTCATCAAGTATGTGACAGATTGGTATCTGAGCCCAGGTTGAAGAATTAGGACTGTGTCAAATGTAATTGAATTCTATAGGTAGAATTACATGTTGCACATGAAGTGTTTGATAAACTGCCGTAGGGAAAGAATTTTGGGAAAATGGTTTTAAATTCCTCCATTGTTTAGTTTAAATATGTAATTAAATCATTAAATGGGTGTTTGAATGGTTGGGATAAATTCATAGATACTGTGGAAAAAATTGTGATTTTTAGCAAAATTTGGACGAAGTTATAGTTATAGACAAACTGTTTAACAAATTCATTATAGAAATTCTTGGTTTGAAGTGCTCAGATTTGGTTTTCAAAATTAGCATGGAAGTTGGTCATAAGTAATATCATGAATGGAAGACTCTAGTCTTTAAAATTTGGGCAAAATTTGGCATCAATGAAAAAAAATATAGCTCTGTCAACTGACGAAAAATTTACAACCAAGAGGAAAAAGTCAAGAGTGCAAAAATTTGTTGGTTAACAGAATAATTTATAGTCTTGTAAATTTTCACGTGTAAATTCGAGAGGGACACTTGTTTATGGAAAAAAAATTGTCAAGTGTAATAATCCTGGAGCCACCTGTTTGAAAATTTGATTTTTTTAATTTTTTTTGGAAATTTTGGAAAATTTCATATGGACCCACAAGAGCCATGTGGATAGTGTGACGTGGAGGTGCATGTGGATAGAGGGTGATGTGGAGTTTCCACTTGGATGAAGGATTTAATGTGGACCATCCAAATAAGATGGGTATTATCTTATAAGCTAAACATTAAGAGTATACATAAGTGTTTGAGCAATAAATTCCAAATCAAGGACTTATAAAAACTTAGCACCTTAGTGCTAGATCCAAAGGACCATGTGACCCAAGACCAAGAACCAATGGCTAGGAATAAAAACAGTAAATGCTTTTGATGGGCATGATCAGTTGGAGGCGCTTGCATTCAATGGTTGTGGTTCACAATGCATCCATAACTTGGACACTAGTTAGCAATGCGTGAATGAGTGATTAGGAATATACCACCTATCCACGTGTCTAATTTTAATCGGCAATGACTCCAATGAAATCCTTCCCAAAATTGTTTCTCATTGAGACATTACAACTTCCTGTAATGGAATACCACTAGTGTATTGTAGGTGGTATGTGAACCTAGTAGACATGGAAGGTGACCCAACTGTATTGTGGGATGACACGTAGGACTTGTCTGACACCTCGAAAGACACGTCTCATCACATGTCAACATTGTGCCACATAAGCATCATGTCATGTCAACAGAAAATGTTTTTAAAAAATGGATCCAAAATTTTGTTTTGTCCATAATAGTAGAAGTTGAATTCAAAAATTGACGAGACTTACGCCATTTTGATGCTATTTATGGAGGCTACATGATTTCTAATGAGGGGCATGGGCCCATTATGCTCCACTTTTACATAAATTTTAATTTAATAGGTTTTGAATGCGTGTAGATAGAGGATGGACGGGGGATTGGTTGAGTCCCAAATTGTTATGGTGTAATCGTGATCCAGGAACATGGATGCAAGGTATGGAGATGGGATGCAAAAGAAGGTGTGGAGATGGGATGCAAAAGACGACCAAAATTCACTATTTGGGATCGCGAAGGGTCGATTTTTGAAAACTTGGAGGAAAAGAGTGACCCAAGAACACATAACCAGAAAAATTATGATTTCAACATTTTTCCTACTCGTCGATCCAAACGACATTGTTTCGAGGCTATTATTTTAGGATTTTATAAAATTTGATGGGGGCATCAGAATTTAATAGTGAAAGTGTTTAGGTACTCACCATCATATGTGATATCAATTCCATATATAAACAATTTCTAGTTCCAAGGTTACATATTTTATTCTACATGTCTCGGAAGTTGGTCCTTCAGAATAAGGGTAGTTATAGGAACATGGTAAAATTGGGTAAAAACTATGTTTTCTAAGAGATGTAATTTTCAGCGGTGAAATCATAAATGAACATGTATGTAGTCATTGGAGAGAGTATTAGTTGGAGATTAAGTACAAATAACCTGATCATGAATCATCATTTCTTATTTTTCCAGAATTTTAATAGAAAAGGGAGATGTAGCCTAATTTGACAAAAACTGTCAAATGGGTATTTTCCATAATTTTTATATATACATGAAACTTTTTATGAAATTTTGGAAAATGATTTATCTAATAGAGTTTATGTAGAAACAAAATGAAAATATCAAGTATAGGTATCTAAAGTGGGTTTTTGAGATTCAAAGCAGCTACATGAATAGGGAAGTATTGGGAAAAAATGTTGACTTTGGGGAATTGTAATTTTTAGCTCAAAACCCAGAAGTAGGATTATCTAGAGTTGTTGAAAAGGAATATAAAGGAGAATATAAAATATAGATCCAATATTTGAAATAAATTTCTTGTTATTTGAGAAAGTGCACAAAACAGGGCCTTTTGACTTAATTGGACAAGGAATAATACAAATTGGGTGAATTTACAAATTTTGGAGGAATGCAAATTTTCTTTGTAGGATTAGAATGGGGTGTGGCTACAATCATCATAAAGATGATCTAGAGGAGAAGGTGATAGAAGGTTCTGAATTTTGAAATATATTTTCAATTTTTTTAGAAAGTGAGTAGAGAAGAACCTTGGAGCTTGATTGGACAAGGACAATCTATTTATAGATGAAAATCAAAATATATGAAATTAGGGAAAAGAGTAATGGTGATAAAGGTACATAACAAAAATGAAATCAAGTATGTATGACTATCAAATACTCCATGATGGTGCATAATCACAAATGTATGAGAAAAGCGTGGTAGAGTTGCTTGCTAGATCACTAATTGAAGGTTGAACCAATGTTGGCTAAGTGCTTGATAAGATGAAGGTACTATTGAGGATGAGGGGCACTCAAGGAGAGAGAGTTATGGATGTATTATTAACAAAGTGGTTAAATACCTTGCATGGAGATCATTGAGTTTTATTACAGCTTGTATTCTGTAAACAATCATGATGAAGGAAGAACAAAGAAGGGTTGCGAGTGTATGGAGAAAGAGTACATGCAAGCATTGAATAAGATTAACACATACAAGTTCAGTGGCATAGAAGAAGTATGGGAAATTTGTTTTTTCTAGTCGATTGTTGCGTATGGCCAAGTAGTAGTGATATGAATAAGGAACATGGAACAAAGCAACACATAAAAGTTACATAAACCTCACGCATAAAAGGAGGATTCAATTCCTTAACCTTCTAAGGTAAGGACATGCAAGTAATTAATGAAGAAATATAAGTCATGATTACAAAGAAGGTAGTAATAAAATATGCTAATGGAGTAATTAAACACTCCATTGAATGGAACTGTCATGATCGACATAGTAGATACTGCAGAAAGTGATCTAAAGAGGTGCAAAGAAAATTCTAGAATTAAATAAAGCTTGCACACAATCAGAGATAGGAGCATGGGATGTCATATGGTGGATGTCCATCTCATTGGAAGATATTAAACAATAAAGAAGATGATTCTAGCAATAAAGGAGAATGGTCAAATGTGGAAATATAGAGAATGATAACAACATTTTAAAGGAAGAAATGAGTAGAAAATTTAGTAGAACATAACTAGTGTGGGCACTCCCAGATGGAAGTAGAGGCTTATAGAGATAACATAATACCAATTCTTTATATAGAATGCAAGAAGAATGGATTGTGAGAGGTAGTCCATATGAAGTTGGTATGATATAAGTTGCAGTTGTATGAGTGATCAAGATTAATGGTAGATAAATTTAAACTCAGAATCATAATGGCCAAGAAAGGAATCATTGAATGAAACTTGAAGGGCTTGGAAATTAAGAAAAATGGCCAAGTTGGGATTGGATGGAAAATTTCTCTGGGAAATTGAACATCAGTATAAAGGTAAATTAAATAAAGAGGAAACTTAGTGAAGGAACACAATTGTGGTGAAAATAGATGGGTTTGGAGTTCAACGCAAGACAACAAAGGAAGCAACCATAATGTTAGTACAAATTATAGGATACTAAGAAGCATATAAGAACAACAGATGATGAACAATCTAGTAATGCTATTGCGATGGTGATAATCTTGCGGATAAGATCACCCATGTGGTGAATTTTTAGGTTATGCAATTGAATTTAAAGTCAACTAAAGAAGAGTAATAGACATGATAATCTGATCCAAAGGTTGGTGAAAGGATGATGTATTTTCCACAAGACCAACTAATTAGGTAACATCAGATATGTCAATGGAAACAATTCAGTTATGAATTATTTGTGTTTCTTGCATAAGTATTCGAAGAAGAATTGGGTAAGAATTCCTTCAACCATATTTTTAAATCATGTTTCGGTATTCCTATGATGTTGAATGCATTGAAATTAAATGATACCCCACCTATTATGGTGTGGTATGGGGTGGTAATAGCATGCCATATGTAAAAATGGCTATAATGCATTCAGATGAATAACATTCCATGTGTGTTGGTTATGGATAAATAACCAAGGCAAATCAAAGTTTGTGAACTTGATATGGTAATCATGAATCAATGAAAGGATGCATTGGATGTGTATGTATTAGTAGATTATGTAAATATTGTGTTTACACATACATGTGTGTGGGCATATATGTTCAACATATCATGTGAATACAAGTTATGCCATATTTTATTGCATAATATGTTAATAGTTGAAATGGTGGACCTATTGGTAATGCATAGTTTTGAGATCATTTCATGAGTTGTTGTGATTGCAGTGAAAAAAATGCTTGTGGATGGACTACACAAGTGCTATGTAGGGAGAAAAATGTTGTATAAACAAAAGAGATGTATTGGATATGACAGTGAAAGTGAGCCATAATGAAGACATGGACTATTGCTCATGCCATTGAAATCTAAGTATGATATGTGGAAATCGTGTTACTATTAGGAATTTAATTGTTGTAATAATGGTTTCCAATATTGATTGATAGATAAGAGTATGATTCATAATACATGTATGTTTATACATATGACATAGGTGGATGGTGAATCTACCTACTATGAACCCATGATGGAAAATGTAAGTTGGAGAGCCCAGGAGGAAGGCCACTAAAAGGAGATGATAACCTTGTAATATATACTCTTCTTGTGCAATAAATCCTTGGCGAATGATGGATCGTTCGCGGGGTTGTTAACTCAACGAAAGGGATTCCTTAGCCTGGAAGGTGAGTGAATGCAAAGAAGAGGCAACTTTAATGAATTTTATATGAGTGATTCATGATATATTTAGAGTCATAGCATGGAGATACCCTAGCCAGCTTATGATGGAGAAGTGGAATGGAATCGGGATAACCCAAGGGACTGCATGCAGAGAAGGGATCCCATTTCTTGTGTTGTGCAGGATGATGGGGGAGGAGTGATTTGGATTCGGACAACCATAGAGGGTGTGTCAACAGGAGTAATGAGATAAATTATTTCCTGTGGAAACCTTGTGAAAGAAAAAAATTTGCATGCAAATAAGTATTAGATAGATATTTCATACTTATCTGATGAAAATAATATATGTTCTTACCTTTTGGTATTGGAAAATTTCTATGGACACATAAGAATGATTATACCATGCATACTTTTTCTTAATGATCGATATATGTACATGTGGATGTGCCAAGCCTGGAGAGGCCATTAGGGAAATGGACAATCAATGTTGGTACATTGTGGACAAGATGGACAACAACTATTCTAGATTGCAAGGACCAAGATTACTATGGAAAATGGGGCTAAGGAAGCAGCTTGGGAACTAAAGGACGTCATGTAGAGGCATAGTGTACATGTATAAAGACATGTTAAATTATGTCATCATGTATATAGTGATGATATCAATGTATGAAGGATGATGCACAAATTAAGGGGGAGGAGAATGTAACACCCTGTTTTTAACCCCAACATGTAATTATGTAAATATGGATGAAATGGCTAGAAGCCATAAATGAATGGTCTAGTGTGACCATTTTATGTAATCATGTACATTTTATATTAATATAAAATCCATAACTACAACAAACTAAGAAGGACGAAGAATATATGTGGAACTATGATTCCACAAGAGGGAGAGTGAGAAGGGGGTTTAAGGGGGATATGACCCTAGTGACTTATAATTTAAGTCACTAGATACTTATTATACATTTTTATCCTTTTTTTATAAAATTCTCTTTAATTAAAGTGTCTTAGCCTTAACTTGTGTTAATTATCCTAAAAATTGAGATTAGTGGGGAGAAAAGGTGAACTCCCCATGAGTGTCATTTGTCCATCTCTCCTTAACCTTGCATGGCACTTGGCTAGTTCTCAACATGCATATAAATTATTGAGAACTACTCCATCCTGTGATCATTGTGATATCATTCAACCAGCATTAGCTCTCTAGACTACCATCACCAGTACAATAGACTAGATCCATCACATGTGCCATAGACTGGACCTATACTTGAGAATGATGAAGTTACATGGAATCCTAACAAGGAGAGTCCCTAGTCGACCTATCCTAGAGCCTTGGAAAGGAATTGGGATAAAAATCCCGAGGGACTATTAACTGAGAAAAGCGAACCCAATGGACTGTTAACTCAGAGAAGGGATCCCCATTCCTTGGGTTTTATAGGATGATGGGGGAGGAGTGCTAGCACATTAGGAAATTTTTAGTGGGGAAACTTGGTATCGTCTTTTGGATTGATAGCCCCAGCTCAGGGATAGCCTTTTTTTATAGAGAGAATTGCTATCACATAGTTTCTACAACTAGGAGGAACGTCCTTGGCCTACAAACAGTTGGGCTATATTATCAGATAAGTGTCCATTTGTGTATGAAATTTTTGTAGTTATCTTTATTAGGTATTTTATTTAAATGTTGTTATCTTATTATTTAAATGCATGGAGTTATTGGCATTACATGAATGCATTCATGTAGAAATAATCTGTAACATTTTTATATGTATTTATATTGATTGTGAATGATTATATACATATTTAATTTTGTTGTAAATGGCTAATTAAATCAATGGAAAGATGAAATTGAATATTAGAGGTGAATTCAGTTAGTAGATTGAGTATCTTGTGGTCCCAAAGGCACCATGGGGTCACTGGTTATGTGACAACTTAACCAGGTCACTAGTTTTTGTTTTGGGTTTCAAGGGTAAACCTTATTTTGCATTTTGTGTGCTTGCTTATTATAGTTATTATGTATTTTTTCCCTAACATATGGTGCAACAATTAAATGATATGATCTCTAGTGGAACTACTCTTCACCTCATTTCATATTTTGTTAAGACATTTGGGACTCATAAGTGTAATATTGAATAATTTTTTCATTTTCCAATAGTAGTCCGGTTACAGAATTTAGAAGTTAATTGGTTAATTGTTCTGTAATTATGTATAAGAATTTATTTTTGTGAGTTTAGGGGAATTCAATAAAGGTATATAGTGTAAGTACTAAATATATTTGGGAATGTTGTTTTGATTTCCTCACTTTAGTGTTGTTTTTTTGTTTAAAAGTATAATTGTTTGTAGCTTTATAAATCACTCATAAGTTTATCGCACTGAGAGTAGTGAGGTGCTATACATCCTAGTATGGGGGAGAGGTTGTCACATAACATAACGTAACATTACAAAAATAAAAATTACATGTTAGTTAATTTTTTTCTTAGCAAAACCAACATAGATCCATCTTAAACCCAGATATATCAAGCACAGGGGGATCCAATTTCTTGAAGTGTAATTTTCTTTTACCTTAAATTTTTTACACATCAAGAAAAAAGTTATACCTCAAGGATTTGATTCCTCTCGATGCTTGATAGATTAAGACTTAAGATAAATCTATATTGATTTTATAGAAATATATTTCTTTTTTTTCTATTTATTTCTTAAACTAACAACATAAACAATTAGGATATAAAGCCGATCACATCAAAATTTTCTCCCATAAACCTTTTTTGTATTTTTTTTAAATGTTCATGATACAACGCATGATGCAGTGTATTGTTTTACATAATTTTACTTTCACTAAGAACCCTTTTTAGCCATCATTGTTATTAATGCAACCAAAACTACATCATATGTATGCTTATGGAATTGCGTTAACATGGTGTGTATGCGTGTGCCATCATGTTAGTGTTAGGCATATGCTTATAAGGGTAGCAACGCATGCATTTTTTTGGGGGCAAGTTAGAGTCATTTTGTGACATGTATCCATTTACTAATTACTATAATTACTATAGTTTAAGTATTAATTTATTAATATTATTTATTAATTAAATATATTAATTAATTAATTAATAATAAAAATTTATGTGGTGGTTAAGGGGTTAGCTCAATTTATTATTGATAATTTGTTGTTGAATATTTACTTAGTTTTGTGATCACAAATATCTAATTCAAATTTCTTTAATAGAAATGCACTAGTTTACATTGACAAATTTATTAAAAATGCTACAAAAAAGTATATATATATTAATATTCATTATAATATTAAATTATATATATATATATATATATATTAATACTCATTATAATATTAAATTATATATATATATATAATTTGTATAATTATTAATGATTATTTGTGACACTTTCCATTTGTCTTTGTTCCATATCTTTAATTTTTAACATAAACACTGCATTAATATGAAGTGAGTTTATATTCTCACTGTAGAAGAAAGACTTCTACATTAACATGAAGTGAGCTTATATTCTCAACAAAATAGAAGAAAGACTTTTAGACAACATATCCCTTAGCCATGTAAGCTTTTGAGCTTCTTCACAACCTTATAAATCAATTTTCAAACTATTTGTCTTATCGCCTGACTAATACTTAGAACACCAACCAATTCAATGTCAATAACTAAATGCACTAAAATGTAAAATTAAATATTCACAAAGATTTTGGTAATTCCTTCTTCTAAGTACAAAATAGTGTTGTGATAGGACAAGTCGTTTGAAAAGTATTTATTTTATATTTTGTAATATTCTTTAAAAAAAATTGGAGAAAATGGTTTTTAATGATTTATTAGTCTCTATAATTGATCATACATAAATTTTGACTTTATATTAATTCTATATCAAATTCATAATATTACTTAATATTTTGTAATATTTAAATGTATTAAATTTAATATTTTGAAAATCTAAATTATTTTGTTAAATATTTAAAATTTGTTCTTTCTATTTTATAATTGGTTAAAGGCCTTGAAGTCACAAATTACCTTTTATTGGATGTGAAATTGTTTAGATAAAATAATAATTTAAATTTTAAAAATTCGAAAAAATAAAAATAAAAAAATCTAGCTTGACATCTAGTCTTTGTATTAAAGGTTTCATTAATGCTAATGAATACTATCATTTTTGTACACTCTCATTAATAATAAATACACAATTCTATTAATGATTCTAATTATAAAAACTCAATCATATATATAGCACTTTTTATGAATTAATATGAACCATTATTTCTTTTTAACCTAACACTAATATACACAAGTTTTTATAGTACATAAACAATGTATAAACATATATTTGTCTTTTTATTAGCATATATATTTTTAATTAATAAGAATATATGAATATAAGTTTCTTTAATATACATTTTCTTTCTTTTGACTTATCTCTAATTCCTATAATCTTTTGTGGTTACACAAACAATACAGATATGTATATCTTTTTATTTTATTTTTATGGACATGTGTATTTTTAATTAATACAATATATTTGACTTATTTTTTATCAACATGTAAGATCTAATATCAGGCATTTATTATACTTTAGTTTAGCTGTATATCATATTTAGAATTTTAACACCACTTTAATTGCAAAGAAAATGGTTAAAAAATAAAGATATGAATTAATAATAAATAAATAACAAAAGTAATATCATTAAAAGAATTATAAATATATAAACCATAGTTAACCCCCCAATCTTACCCATGCGCATGGTTCAGGCATTGTGATTGCACCTGGAGGTAGAGTGGTAGCGAGATTGGATCCCTGGACCCCGTGTCATGCGAGTACCAGCCCAACTCCAGTTGTCGATTCCCCTAGTTCCAAAAAAAAAAAAAACATAATTTTAAGATAGTAACTTTTTTTTGTTAACCGTATTTTATTTAATTATTTGATTACTAACTTTTTTTGTTAAACGTATTTTATTTAATTGTGTTATTAGTAAATATATGTGAAAATAATCATTTTTCACAACTGTAAATATTTGTAAAAAAAATCAAATTTTATAAGCTTATATTTTATATTGTTTTTTCTTTTAATATCTTTATTGATAAAATGCAAAAATAATAATTAAAATTTTAACTTTTAAAATGTATAAATTTTTTTATAAGAAAGAATTAATTTTAAGAATTTTTATGTTTTTATAAAATAAAATGAGAAAAATTAAAATGTTAAATATAAAAATGCATGAAGTTGATTAATAACATATTTAAAACCTCTTTCTTAAAGTTATTGAGGGCTTCACATATCTTGGTTTTAGACTCAAGCCAAATGTTTATCTTATCCAGGATTGATAGTGGTTGATAAAGAAGTTCAAAGCTCAGATTTCTCATTGGATGTATCGGCTCCTGTCCATTGGTGGTAAGCTCACGTTGGCAAAGTCAGTCCTTGTTGGAACCCCTGTCTACTAGTTCTCCTTGCTTCCTGTGCCATGCTCGGTCATTAATTCCTTGAGAAGATTAATGTTCAACTTTCTATGGACTGGAGGATTGAAGAAAACAGGTTTATCCACGGTTGGTTGGGAAAAGATATCACTTCCAACTACTTCTAGTGGTTGGGGAATTCTGGATTTTACTGTCTTTAGTGAGTCTCTTCGGCTGAAAAGTCTCTGGAAGGCTATTACTGGCAACTCACTTTGGACAAAGGTCATTCATGGAAAATATATTAAATGTGAGATCTCTCATTGGTTAAGGAAACCTCAGACACTGGTTCGGGGTGTCTCCCCGATCTGGAATGGTTTTATGAAAGTATATTGTTGGTTAGCTTTGGAGTTGTGTTGGAAAATTGGTAATGGACGGGAAGTGGCTATAGGTATTGACCCCATCATAGGATTGACTGTTGATTATAATTTATCTTCTAATTTATTATTGAGACTGAAATCTACCAGGCTGATTACTTTGGACACTATTGTCAAAGATAATAGACAGGGATATTGGCAGGATTTTGTAGACTTACATTTGCCCCGTGAAGTTGCTGATGAGTGGGATGCATATCTTAGGGCACTAAACACTACGAGGGTTCGTATTAGCCATGGCAGGGATGAGCTTGTATGGGCTGGCAATTTGACCACGGGACAGGTGACCGCGAGCTCTTCCTATAAGTGTATCATCAAACGCAGGTGTATTTTTCCTTCTCAGTGGTGGCATCAGGTACTTTGGAAATGGTCCTTTCCTCCAAAACTTAAGTGTTTCACTTGGTTTTTGTTGCTTGATAGGTTGAAAACATGGAATAACCTCACTTTGATGGGATGGAATGGTCCCAGTCAGTGTATCCTATGTAAATGTTCTTCTGAAACTGCTGTGCATTTATTTGTGGACTGTTCATTTACGTGTAGTCTTTGGGAGAGATTTTATTCTATCTTGGGTATCACTGGGAATTGGGGTGGGGGAAATGTGGATTTTTCTCTGAAATCATGGATCATGGACTTTAAATCACATGCCACATTACCTATTTTTGTGTGCTGGACTGTTTGGTGAATAAGGAACAAGGAAACATTTGAAGAGACTTCTCCAAGTCTGGACTGTGCTTATAACTCAGCATTGGGTCGATATTTGAAATTTCAGACTAATCACAAAGCTCCGGTCCTGCGTAATATTGGGAGCTTTCATTTTAGGATCGATGATCTTGTTCTTTTTTTGATGGTGGAGCTAATTTGGGTGTTTGTGGTGCTGGCGTGGTTATTTATATCAGTTTGAAACATTATTTCACTCTAAGAATGAACTGTGGAAGGGGAACCAACATGAAGGCAAAACTCTTGGCATTGTGGTGTGTTTCTCGAGTGGCCAATCTCTTTGGTCTCGGGAAGGTGAAGATATATGGTGAATCAAGAGTCACTATAAAATGGGCAAGGGGCGAATTTGTCATAAATGTTCTGAATCTGGTTTACTGGTGCAACCAAATTAAAATTGAACTTGGTATGTTTATCTCAGTCACTTTAGACCATATTTTCCGAGAACATAACTCCCAGGCTGATTTGTTGTCAAAAGTGGCATTGGACAGTGATGTTGGTTACTTGTACTAGGATGAGTACTTTGATAATGAGATGATTGATTATGGCCATATGTATTTTTTGGATTAGCTTCCAATTGCTATTCTTATTTAGGATTTGGGATGCTATAATATTTTGATAGTCTGTATGGGGGGTTTTTTACTAAACAGTGGCACATATGTTTATCTTTGTGCGATAGTGTTATTTTTGATCATCTTTTGATCTTATCATGTACTATTTGGTTCAACATTGAATATCAATAATATGCTTTTTTCGCGGGAAAAAAAAAACATATTTAAAACCTCATTTTACTTTAATATTTTTGTGCATCTTTTTAAACATAAATATAATAAAAATCATAAAGTTTTAAAATATAAAAATCTATAATTTTTTTATAAGTGAAATTTGACTCTATTTGAATTTTGTGTATCTTTTTAAACATATAAATATGAGAGGAATCACTCAGATTTTAAAATATAGAAACCTATAATTTTTTTTCATGTAAAATATAGAAACCTATAATTTTTTTTCATATGGGAAATTTGACTTTATTTTGTTGCAAGATTTTTGTGTATCTTTTTAAACATAAATATGAGTAAAAATTACTAATATTTTAAATATCAAAATGTAATTAAAATAATATTGATATATATTTTAAGCAAATACTATTTTTATAATTGGAGATTTAGATGATTTGTATTTTTTGACGTTTTTTGGGCATTGCCATTTTTGTTGAAATCATGATTTTCATTATTCAAATTGCAATTTTGATGTAAAAATGGATTCAACACCCTTATCTACTCTTGAAGCATCGCGAATAAGCAAATTCAATAATCTAAATTTACAATTTTATCAATTTATGTCACCCTATCTTCCATCATTTAGCTTACACCTTTTATAAACCATAAAATTAATAAATGCAAATAAATTGTTATTTTAAATAAAATAAATTTATATATTTTAAAGGAAAACATTGATCAAATAATAAATTCTTGAATGAAGTTTTATTATAGTAAAATAATTTTACACACATTAACCTTAAAATAATGCAAATGAAAAATAATTAACATTAAAATAATGCAAATGAAAAATATTACTCATTAACATTAAAATAATGCAAATGAAAAATATTCTTAGATGCAAGCATGGAAATGGTCCCCAAAACCATTGCAACAAGACTGAGCTAGCCAAAAAAAACCCTCACTTTAGAAAAACAATAGTGTAATATACCCAAAATCCTCTTTACATACTAGAGAGATGAGTGTTACATAATAGAGAGATGAGTTATGAAATTTTCTTTTAACATTGTCCAAAGAGCCAACATGTTAGCCTTCATAATTATAATTATGAATTATTATGATTAAGCACATCTTTTACTTTGTATAAGAAAAACATACATTTAGTTAACTCTATAGTTCATTAAATTAATATCAAATATTAATTTAAGTCTCATGACCCATTTGTGATCATACATTTGAACATATCTTTTTTTTCATCTACCCTAACAATTACCATTTGAATTTTTATAATCCTTATCCATTTCTTATATCACGTTGAGGAGTTTAATGAGCCCCACTTTTTCAACGTATCATCCCAAAACTCATGAATTTATTGTTGAATAAGTCAATCCTTCTATCAAAGGTAATATTTAACCATGTATGCATAAGATAATTAACATGACCACCATAAAGAATAGATTCAGTACATGTTTATCTAATATTTTTTAACTAGTACCCACACCCATGGTTTACAAGTCCACGTTTCACATGTTTGCACATATAGCAATTCCTAAATGAAACGTGTTCCATTCTTTTAAATATAAAATTAACACCTTAAAACTTATAGTATTCCTATATAGTATTATTAGCTAAATGTACTTATAGTTAACTTTTACACCAATGTATGAACACATCAATATCTCTTAAAACAAAACTAATGTATGAACACATCAATATCTCTTAAAACAAAACTAATGTATGAAAACATCAATATCTCTTAAAACAAAACTTTTACGAAGATAGATACAAAGTCTTGATTACAATGTCATTATTTTCAAGATGAAATAAATTCTAACATCATAATCAATTTACTTCTATTGAATGAATTTCATGTGCCTACTATCATTATCCAAATTCCTTGAACTAGGTTAACATATCCAATCATTCTTGAATCACATGGGAGAGCATTTACATATTGCAATAAATCTATTTATTTCAAGCACATCTAAATAATACTTTACAAATATTTTTAACAAAGATATAATAATTGATATATTACGTTTTTTTTACAACAATGGGTAACGAGCTTTTATATTAAAAAGAGGCGATATTACAAAATAGAGTTGGGAAGACTGGTCCCAAAAATGGAGAGCTTTCATAGCAAGCTCATCCAATTCCATTCTTTGCAGGTCATACAAGTACCCAATTCCGCGACAACTGAGGATCCTTACAAAACTCTCATAGCAGAAAACTACAAAAGAAATACATATCGAGAAGAGAAACAATGGACTAGCTTCGGCAAGCCATTTGCAAAAAAAGACATAAAATAAAAGTTCTGTAAAAACATGGACTATCAAACAGAAGAATCAACAGTTGGCATGACGTTGGTGGGCGTTCTTCTCCTTGCTCCCAGTCTCAGATCAGACGTTATCATCAGCAATGCCATGGAAGATAGTGGGGCTGGTCCTAATATCAGACCTCATGCCATCGAGCTTGGCTTCAACCCTTCTGAGACTGTTGTGTAGGGATTTAATCTGGGTTCTTATATCCACTTAACAAGGGCAATCGTTTTCTAGTTTACCAACCATCATTTCGAAGTACTCTTTCAACTTGCTGCTACCAATGCGGACTTCCGAATTCGTGATCTGAACGATAGTGAAGAGGTGTGAGATGGATTTTTTCTGGTCAGAGTTCTCACCTCTGAGCCAACGAACCTGAGTTTCCAGCTCCTGCAAGTGAGAGAGGACCTCAGAGGATGGACTGTACAGTCCTTGCGGAGACTTCAAATTGATGAACCCAATGTTGTCACCCGCTGGAAGTGTCCAATTCTTACCATTGCTCGGCTCGCTAGAGTGACCATGAACTGAGTGTTGCGCAGCACCGCCATTGCTCTGACCTTGCACCACGTCAAGAGGTGTCGAATTCCTACCACTATCTAGCTCATCAATTCTGGAGAGACCACGAAGGACTTGTTGTGCAGAACCACCCCGAGAAGCTTGCCCGGAACCACCACTTCCCTGCCCCTGCACCACGTCGAGAGCTGAGAGGTAATGTTTCATTCCAACCTCCCCCCCCCCCCCCCGTTTGGACGTGGAGGTGCTTACTGCAACGACGACACTGCAGTGCAGGGAGTTTTAGACCAGAGTTCCGGTTATCTTCCATGTTCAGCTAGAGAGTACCCAAGTCACAAACCCAATTCACGACAAAGAACTTCTGGACAGCCAGACAAACCCACTCAGCAAAAGAACCCTACAGAATGCCAATTTTACCACCCTTGAGCATGTTATAAGTCAGGGATTCCTCGGAGCTCAGTCTAATTGAATGCACGCATGCGAGACAGGTGGATTCCGGAGGAGGAGGATGCCAAGTGTGTTGGGAGGATGCGGGAATGGATCGAGGAGGGAGGGGGATCCCAAGAAGATCTCACCTTTACTCCAATTTGAATTTTGATTTTGATTATAGTTTGAAGGGTGGAAAAAGAATTCCCAAACCGAGAGAGAGTGCATAAGGAGTATAATCAAGTGTATCATTAGCAAACCAGGTAGTGAGGTTAAGGGACCCAGTTGATGTCTAGGTTATGACCATTGATGGTCAACAATCCACAATCCAAACCAGCACCAATATTGGCCATGATGTCTGCTTCCTGATTGTTTCTTCTCAAGATGTGGAGAAAGGAGATGGAGTTAAAATCCTTAGCCACGTAGGTGAAGAGATGTTGGAGTTTGGATATTGGTTTTCTGCGATTGTTGGCCAAAGATCTGGCTTCCCTAATTACCAGCATTGAGTCTCTGAGGCCACGAGATCCTTAAAATCATCATTCCTTGCAATTTCCATTCCTCTGATCAGAGCGAGCCATTTTGCATTGTTATTAGTCCTCCTGCCAATTCCCCAGGCATAGTATTTCTTTTTGTTTCCTTCGGAGTCGAGAAGGACTCCTCTCGCACCTGCCAACCCAGTACAGTTGACATATTACTTATATGGGATAGATAGACTGAAACGACTGAAGGTTTGACTGCAACATTCCACCCAGCCATCTGACCTCTGTCTGGTGTATGCTTTCCCACCTAGAGATCAACCCCCAGCTAGGTAGGAATCCACTAGGTGAAGAAACGAGAGTATCAATGTTGAGATTCCTTAGTGTGGTTTGTACAATTAGTAAACCATAGTGTAAGAATCATCAATTTCTTATCAAATACTAGCTCTTTATCATATTATTAAGTAATAATGGATAATAAGTCAAGCTCATTTAACATAGATATACTACAGAGTTTTGATTCTTCCCAAGCCAATTATTATAGTTTAAGGGTTTGGATTCTTATAATAAAAAAATTCGTCTTTTTTCTCTTAAACACTAGCTTAATTTTCCTTATTAATTAATTAAGCTCCATTCTTTTAACAAGGCTGCATGGCAGCGGATACCTTCCAAGGTTGTATTGGTACGTAAAAGTGTTGGCGGGTTGATACTCATGGGTAAGTAAAAGTGTTGGCAGGTTGATACTCACGAGTTTGGACGGTGACGAAGATTTGTACTCCTTATTGATGGTGACCTCGAGATATAATATTATTGTGAGCTATAAATATATTTGGATATCTCCCCTAATTGAAAAGTCCAACAGGATATTAGAGAAAAATAACACGGGAAATCATGGATCAGAAACAAAGTTTTGTTCTAAAAACTTTTTTTAATAATAAAAAATAAAATTAAAAAATAAGTCGTGTATACCTATTGATTAGTCCATTGCAAATGACTTTCCTAGCATGTAAAAAGTCATGTATACCTATTGATTAGTGCATTGCAAATGTCTTTCCTAGCAATTAATAAACAAAAAGAATGTCTCCAAACTGCAAAGAGAGGATTCAAATATCAAATCAATTAGTGTTGAACAATGAATTATCCATTGGCAATTGAAAATTTAATTGCATAGACATAACGATTTTATTCATGTTTAACAATCAAATATGTTCAATGGCATTGTTGGTCGTGTTAGTACCTAAACAATACCAACCCATCCCACCTTTAGCTCTGTTACTGGTGATTGGTGATCGAGGTGGATAAGATTATTGAAACATGGTTGATGGGTGGGCATTAATGCTTTGAAACTCAATGATTTGTCCCTCTTGGGAAAATCGCTTAATCAACAGTGTTGTGCATCTTCCATCATCAATGATTTTATCATTTTCGATCTATCTTAGCAGTTGGAAGTGGCCTTGAGGCTACCTATTGAATGGAAGGTGGAACATTGAGATTTCAAAAGGAAGAACGATATCATTTCTCATCCTTTGCACTACAGTATTTGTTTCTCCTAGCTAGTTATTCTCACCATTGTTCATTAATTTTTGTAGGCATGAGCTTACCCAAAGCTATTGCAGCAAGTAGACCATTGTTTTTCACATTTTAAGTGTTTCTCAACAATGGAAGACATGAGGAACAATGTCCAATCTCTAGAAATTGAATTGCACATTCATATGGTTATTGAGGCAATGTTTAGAGTTTGAATGGTAGCTTGTAGATCTGTTTATGAAAAAGACAAGAAAAAATCCTCTTACACAAAGTGTTTTCAGCCTTGGAATGAGAGCACAAAGTGTTTTCAGCCTTGGAATGAGAGCGTTGAGCTTGTGAGTCATTGAAGCTGCCATTGTACATTTAAAAATCATTTGAAAATTGCTTGGTTGTTGGAGAAATGTCAAGAAAAAAAAAGTAGAGTTCGTTTTCAGCCTTGAAATGAGAGCATTGAACTTGTGAGTCATTGAAGCTTCCTTTACACATTTAAAAATCAATTTGAAAATTACTTAGTTGTTGGAGAAATGCAAAATACAAAAAAAGTAAAGCTACATGAGTAAAATGTGTTTGAAAACCTTTGACAACAACAATTTAGAATACAAGTCATGGTGTTCATTGCCAAATATAATTATTACCATTCCTTAAACATGCATATGTCCTTGAAAATACCATAACAAAAATGAGGCTATTACCATTCATGTAAAAATTAATACCATAACAAAAATTAACAAAAATATGGCAATATAATCCGTGGTCTATTATATTTTTGTCTCAGCATGCATCGATTGGTATTTTTTTGAAGTTATCAATGCATCAATGCTTAAAAAGTATTAAAAATATGATTTTGCATAAAAGTATTAAAAATGTATATAATAAAAACATATTAAACCTTGGAAAAGTGCATATTTAAAAATTCCCATTACATTGGTGGAACTCCAACCCAACCCAACCGTTTATTGTTGGAAACTATCTTTTAGACCAATTTTGATACCTCTACCTCTTACCCCAACTTAACTTTGAAAGTGATGTTCTCTTTACGGAAGAATGGCGTTTTACGGAAGGATGACATCGATTATAGTATTTCACGAACTATTTTAAGGGAACATTGAAAGTTATTCTAACCGTTTCTTGTGATTATAGTATTAAGTTTCCACACCATTCTCAATTTTTCAAATATGTGTAATTAATCACATTTATAAAACAATGTGTTTGTAAATATTATACAAAAAGGCCACAACGACTATAAAAATGATTATTTCTCTTTTAAGCCCATTAATATTTTATTTATTGCATTTTCTTTTTATATACGAGTCATGTTAATATATAATAAATCTTTACATATATTAATTAATCAATTTCTCCTATATTGTATATCTATAGCTTAAATACTAGATCATAATAGTAATGTCATTGCATAGTATATATATTTATATATATGTGACACATTTCCTTATAGAAGAACTTCTATTTTATGTAAAAGTTGTTTCTTTCACCTTATACTAGGGAATGAGTAATGATAATATAACAATAATAAATAATTCTTTTAAAATGGAAGAAGCTTGGAAGGATGTTCATTTGGTACTTCTTTTCGTAATTTGAATAAATGATAATAGTTTATGTATTCATAATAATATTTAAAGGGTCCATAATAGTTATCTAAATTTCATTTTAGGCTTAAGTTAAAGGCTCTCTCATCCATTCCCCTTTTCCTAGTGGATTTGTGCCCCTTTTGTTTAATTGCATCACAACCTTCAATCTCCTAAATCTACAATTTTAAATTGCAACTTTAAGAAATCAATAACAATACTTACAGCTCTTTACCATTGCGTTTGGAGTAGAATAATTGAGGTAGCAGAGAAGGTATTACAAATAGGAGCACATGCATGTTTTCAGCGCATGCACATTAGTACCACGCACACACTCCTAATAAAAATTAAAAAGAAATAGGTCGTGGGATGTTTATTGTTAAACAACCCCATGACCAACAATAGGAGACCAAACTCCCAAATAGAATGTGTGCATTCACTATTCAACACAAGAGGGGGGGGATCCAAGCATCCATTCAAGCAAGTAACATTTGTTTTTGTTTTTCATTGTTTTTTAAGGTTTTGTCAATTTTTAATAATTAAAAAATTGTAAAACAATGATTTTTTTAATTTGCATACTATATATCATCCACCTGCAATGGAATCCAATGAAAACCAACAACCAAAAGAAAACATTAACCCGAAACCCAATGGCAACCAACAAGCATTAAAAAATGATAATCTAGAACCCAATCAAAACCCACACGAAGAACTCAACCATGACTTAAATTAATTATGCAAATTGATTCGGGAGTTAAGAAGCACAGGGGAACCATCCCATTTGTCCCTTGCCACCTCTTTGGACAACATTATTGATTCCTTTCACCATGCCCATTCTTATTAACTGATATGACCAAATATAGGGCCAGAATGATGGATTTTTATTCCACTGGCTTGAGTAAGGAGAAAACCAAAGATTAGAATATTATGAAAGATGAGCTTTATAGTAAGTGCATTGATCCCAGAACAAACCAACCACCTGTTGTCATGAAGATACATGTGTGCATGGACTGGTGCCATTTCCATCCATTGAAAGATAATTGGATAAAGAGGTGGGTCATGGTGTTTGATAAACCTCCTTGCAATAATAGGGAGGTTCCATTTTATTTCCTCGGAAAAATATGGGTTGAGTTTGTGCTTGGTCTATATGTCAACTACTTTAATATTATAGAGTTCCAGGGTGTTGGTATTGGCTCTGCCTAAGATCGACCTACTGCTACGCGAAACCCACTGAGAGGGCCACCTGATCCTAGGTGTAATCTTAACCCCCCTCCCCAACCACCTCATCTATCTGATAGACTTGATGATATCGATGAGCCAATGAGACGCGTTGCACACGATCTGCTTAGCACATCAAATTTGTGGCAATGTCTTGAATAAACGGGTAGGATGAGCATGTGAGAGACACATGTGCATGTTATTTAGGGTAGACTGAGGAGAGACCAACCACTGGTTGTAGCTAGGTTGGTCTATTCACTACAACGAGAATAGTGCCACATCATTATTCTCATTACAAACATACTTTCCATGGCCCAATGCAAGAGCCCATCCATGGAATTTTTATGGAGCAGGTTAGCACTTTTTTTAATTTATGTTCAATCATTGAGTATATATTTACCCACGCAATAAATATTTTTTCAATATAGTTAATTTTAAGGTACATTTTTTATATGAATGTATAGTTATTTACAATTGATATGTCATCTTCATCGTGGGAGGACATAACTTGTCCAAATCTGGATCGTGCAATGGAAACGACCTTGGAAATTGTGTCACCTTATACACAAGTATTTTGATTACTTGGAACAATTTAAATGCATTCATAGGTAAACAATGACAAGAAAAATGCACACATACACACAAACATGCTTATACTAAAAAATTCTTCTAGGATTCATGTGCCATTCCAATATATTACCTATTCTATGGCATGCACTACATCTATGTAGAATCCTCCAAAAGTCCAAATTTAGAGTAAAAAGACCATTCCCTCAAGGTATCTAATTATCCATTCGAATCCATTCTCTAAGATCCAACTCCGCCAACATTGTGATAACCCTTGTATCATCTCTACTCATATAGTTATTCAAGGAAATGGACTTGGAAAGAGTGTTTCCCACACCTTCCACGATTTGATGGTTCCAATGTTCCAATGTAAGCCCACGATGAAGGACCCACACCTATTTCACATAAACTGAATCCTTTCATGGATAAAAACCAATTTTTCCATTTTTCAAGATGATAAATGAGGTCCTCAACAACCAATCCTACATGAGGAGCAAATTTCTATCCTTCGAATTTTTCAACAAGAATCACAACCACCATCAAACTAGACAATGGAAAACATGTGTATACACTAAGATTAGATGCCATACCTCCATGAGGCATGGGTGAAGAGATTCACATTTCATAAAATTATCCATAAATCTCCCAACCAACATCTTATCCATCAAAACCTTGACCTATGGCAATCCCACATACAACCTCACCACCATTTTTACGCTTTTCAAGATTTAGTTTGATTCATTTACGACTTATTTTCCTATGAGCTAGGTTCAAATCTTCCTAATTTTTTTGTCCTCATGGATTAGAACCCTTAGGTTCTATATGATCTTCATCCCCTTCACTCTTCTTCAACTTCCTCATGACCCTTACAAACTGAACCTATTGATCCCAACAACTTCCCCAAGTCTTAGAACTTGGAGACTCTTTCTTAATTTTGAAATATTGTTTGCTTCATGGAGAGGAAACCTTTGTTCTATAGTTAAGAGGGAATGGTGATAATATTGAATCATATTACTTGGTGGCTATATTTTATGTTAATGGAAATATATTGCAACATGATATTTGAAAATATTTGACGCTTGATAAATTGTGCCTAAGTTGTTATTCTCCTAGAACTATGATATTGCACATTCATCCAATAACTCAATATTTTTTCACATGCAACTATGGTCAAAGACTCAGGTTATGTAATATCTCCTTTGGATAACTTTCTATCTAGAATAATAAAGTTCCATTGCATAAAAGAGGGAAGGAACTAAGTGGTGGAGAGTGTGAGTCTCACATCACGGATTACAAATTTAAACTCCATGCCACATGCACTACATCACTCCTATACAGATAAACAGTTATACTTTACATTGAGCATGACTTTAAAAGTTTAAAACTTCACAACAATTGTGCCACATCGTGTCACTTTGAAAGTTCAACCCTTACACGAATACACCACATCACATGGATCCAAAAGTTAAAAACATCATGATAGCCATGGCCATGTCGTTTTCCTTTACAACTTCAAACCTCATGCAATCAAGACCTTATCACATTCTCAAGGAAGTTTAAACAGTGTGATAGTAGTGACTAAGTTGCATTACCTTGATAAACTTCCAAACTTCATGGTGCATGTGACATTGCCATTTGCATAGTGCAAATTTTTAGTTAGAATATATTGCAAGCCATAATGGTCAGAGGGGACCATAATCACCACCGAAGGAATTTGAAGGAATACATTAGAATATGCCACTCACTACCAATATCACATTGTTCAAAAAAATAGGATTTGAAAGTCTCAACATTTCCCATCATACATAACAAGACCAAGGGCCCATTGTCACTACCAAAACTTGAGACAAACAATCATCCATCAATAAATACAAATCTAAAACTTGTTTGTCATGACACAATATAAGTCTATGGGAACACTTCTTGTCCCTACAATTTCCCATGCATGGACCATGTCCTACAATTTTCCAAAGTGTTATGGTATTGTCCTATAATTTTCCCATCTCATTGTTAATTAATTCTTCATTGTGTTTAATAATGTTACTATTGTTTATATAAATTGAATCTGAAAATTGTCATGTTTCCACGGGTTGCCATAGATTTTGTTGAGCATCCTTCTCCATGGGGTATCAACAGATCACCCTCCCCATGTATCATGTGTAACTAAGTACATTATTAATTTGTTTTTTTTAATTAGTATGGTTTATTTCTAATTTTTTGTATTAAAATATGATCTCGCAAATGTGTATGTAGGTTCCACCATTCGCTAAAGGTGTCACCATTCCAATGCTCCCTTCCATCCAATTTATGCACCACGTGTATCCAATTATGTGTCCCCACCCTTTCGTTCCCCCACCTCCATCCAGTTTATACTCTTGTTGTAGACACTATTGTGTCTGCACCCCCCCCCCCCTTCCATCAACTCTCCCCCATCCATCCACCCCCTCCCCCCCTCTATCCACACATGGCCTTCATTCCACCCTCCCCCCTCAGTCCATGAATTCCCTCCCATCCACCCTATCCCCTCTTCCCATCCATGTCCTTCCCTCCCACCTCACCCCTTTTTCCATCCCCCAACATCCTCGTTTCCCCTTCTAGGAAAATTCCCTCTATCATACAATTGGTAGGGGTATATCACTACAAATCCCCATCACCCTATATTCCATGTCCTTCCACATTTCCTTCTTCCAGCTTGCCTTCCACAATTGCACCCACCATTGCAAAAACCAATGTACTAGCCACCATATCTACATCTACAGTGGTTGCATCTGCAGTTGATGCATCTATATATGATCCTACCCCCACGACTACATCAGAGTATGTTGTCTATCCAACTACTCCATCATCTAGCCTAGTAGACCGCTCCTTGCCATTGCATGATATGTTCACGGTGAGATTGATTAGTTTATGAAAATATTGTGAAGCATCAACAAAAATGATTTTGGGAATCTAATATTTTCAATTAACTGATTTTTGTAGATGTTGCAGGGAGGCATTCTTGAGAGGCTTGAAACAAGGAGGAGGGGAACTACCTCACATCTTACAGTCTCACCTACGGTGAGTTATTTAAGATTTGAATTCTAATTTTATTTTATAATTGTGTTAATTGATACAATTACAAGAAGATATTGATATCTTATTGTGTCCATTTCATATCCTAGAGATATGCAGCACTCCAAGATGCAAGAAGGCTTGAGCTTCCTCTATCTCGAAGAAGAGGAAGATCATTTTTGGAGATGAGCCTGGGAGTGATGAGAGTTGCCAGGGTGATTGAGAGATCGCCCTATGTATATCAGCCATGGTGTGTGATTTTTGGGCATGAGTTGCCATATTTTGTATCTAGGGAACGAGTTGCCATATTTTGTATCTAGGGAACGAGTTGCCATATTTTGTGTAGGGCACGAGTTGGCATATTTTTTCAAGGCACAAGTTATCATTATTTATACATTGGGAACCATGTTCCATTTTTTCCAAAAAATGTATATGTTTGGTCGAATTTTGCATATGAATACATGTTTTTCACTTATGTATATGACTATGACTATGTTTTCTTAGTTTTCATGGTAAGATTAATTTAATGAATTTAAATCATTGGAAAGTAAATTTATAGTTGGGTTCGGATGCTCTCTTTTAGGGATCAAGATTGTCAAAAGTACATGGGAATTCCTTGAAAAATTCTATAAAAAGTTTAGGGCTTGAAATATTTTCTATCAGTACCATTTATGAGATGGCCGCATATCACCACCTAGATCATGGGTACCACTCATATAATTCAAATAAAGAAGAGAGTTATTTTAGGATGTGTTATGCAACCAAGTCCTAGATATAGAATACATATAATAGAAATAGACCAGAAGAAAGCAATCCATGCCATAATAATGAAGAACTAAGATGAATAACAATCATGTTCGAGAGAGGAACCTCCTTACACAATGTACTAAGTACATAAGACACGACAAGATACAATGACGACTAAAATCAAAAGGTCTCCTTCCTATATATAGGAGACAAAGGGGTACAATAACAACTAATAGACCCACTAATAGACCCAAGCCAACATCAATAATATGTAATGCACCATAATAAAGGGGGTAATGTGCCACTACATAAGAGGTAATGTGCCAATATTTAGGGCTTAACATGCCCCTCCCCTTTAGACAAGTGTCATCCTCAATGCTTGATTAGTTGTGGATGCTTCTATATGAAGGAATCATATTCCCATGTCGAATCTTCCACTAGCAGGTTATTCCATTTGATGAGGTACTCAATAATAGCCTGATTACATAGTTGTTTGGTACTTGTTTCAATGATTTATTCAGGTTCCAATATGACTCTTCCTTCCTCATCAAGCTCGAGAAAGATTGTTTGAATTGGGATCTTGTCTCCTATTACCTTCTTTAAGAAAGAAACATGGAAAACTGGATGCACTCTTGAAGATGAAGGGAGATCCAATTTGTAAGCCATACTACCAATCTTCTACAACACTTTATAAGGACCATAATACTTGGGTGCTAATTTATTGTCCTTATTTAGTTGCTTGAGGGACATATTCTTGTAAGGTTGTAGCCTAAGAAATACCCAATCCCCTTCTTCGAAACTACTTTCACTTTGATGTTGATCAACTTGTTGTTTCATCTTGTTTTGTGACATAGCTAGGTTGTCCTTAAGTATATGGGGAACTTCTTGCCGGTGCTCTATGTGATCTTCCACGACTTGAACTTTATATTTTCACTTTAAGGGAGATGTGATAGATGGTGGTTGGTATCCATAAAGTTCCATAAATGGAGACATTTTTGATGATGTATGGAAGGAATTATTTGTTGAGCATGGTTTTCATTGATGAAAAGCCATTAATGACAAGGGAGTAACAAAGGACATGATGACACTCAGTGAATGACTAGGAAGACTTGATTCCATGACTTGTATGATGACATCGTATTAATGATGTGGAAAATATCTCGGAGAAATGCAAGTGAAGGGCTGGGTCTTGGAACCGATACACATGGTGGGATTTTGGACTTTGGCATATGGTGGCTTGATGTACATATGCATAATATGGAGACCTTGAACATGGAGCCCTCATGCCTTGTTGATGAACATGATTCTTGAAGACTTTGATGAAATCCGTCTTGATGTTTTCATGGATGTTTACCTATGATGGAGCTTGGGATTTTCTCATGATGGTCATAGTTTGGTGCATGGATGATGAAGGACTTAATGATTGAAGCTCAAGACATATTGATAAATCCCTTTCTATTATGATGATATCGAACTTGTTTGTTGATTTTCTTTGAAACCATTAATGAATCCATAAAGGACCTTGGTACAACCCTTGACATGGAAAATTTAAGGAGAGGTAATAATGTAAATGCCCATAATGTGGTCATTTACCATATTGACGATATAAGTAAACATTAGCATAAATCTTATTGTTCCTTGGATAAAAGAAGTTGGCCCAACATTCTAACGTAGCAAGAATGGTAAACAAAATGTTAAATTACCCTAGCATGGCAGTTCTAATATGATCAAGTCATAGAATTGTTTAAATATAATCAACGAAAAATCATGTAGGTCGGCCCGGTCAAAAAGGGGGTCAAAACTTGAATAAAAATAAATTGTTAGCTCGTCCAGCTATCCCTCCACGTCCATCTTAAAACTATATATATATATAATCATTCCATCATCTAAGTGGTAATTTTTTGTAAGTGATATAGCTCTGAAATTTGGGTGTCAAAGGGAGACTGAGGTAGCTATAGTGCTTGAGGAGGATCAAACTCGGGTTAGATGATGGCTGAGACCGCAAAGGACTGTAGGAGTAGATCCTCATGTTAGATCATGATAAGTGTGTATTTTGAAGTTTCTTCTAGCTCTTAAATTCGATGATCACTGAGTTCTGAATTTCGGTGGTGGAATTTCCCAAAAGCAACCACGTAGCCGTGCAATCATGTTGCAAGTTAAAGTTTATTTTAGCTCTGAACTTCGGGCTACATCTCTTTTGATCTCGATCTACAAGAGAAATTTTTTTGGATGCTATAGACTTGAAGTAGATTGTCAAACCACATGTACAAAAGATATTGGTTGTGTTTAATATCTCTGATTATTGAAAAGTATAGAAGCCTTGATGATAGTGACAACCTTGGCATGTCAGTGACAGTAATATAACGAAAGCGAGTAGACTTCTTGTTGAGTATGATCAGTGTGTGGATAGACCTTATATTTCTTGTTATCTTGGCAACAGAAGTGCATGTGTATATTATTTGAATACATGAGCAGCATATGAGCAAGCCTTTTTGATGGTTGGGAATTGAGCATATCTTGATAGACCTTGATGATAATATTGATTGGTAGAATTTGATGATTGGCTTGATAGTTGGCATACTTCTTGATTGATAGACAAATCCTTATGAGCAGATGTATGGTGGTAGAACTCCATTTGATTGACAGTGGACAGATATTGAGTTGACTTTGACAACATATAGAATTGGCAATTGATTAGAAGTGATAACTCTTTAGTGACTTTTATGTCAATGACAAGCAAGACATATCTAGCAGTTTGACCTGACAAAGTTTGTGTGACATAACAAGTGATGGTTGACTTGGCAGCTCATATTGATATGGTGTGACAATGGTTGATGGAAGTTGACAAATCAATGACATAGTGACAGATTGGAAGGAAAGATGGGTCTTGCACCTCTTCTTAGTTGGAGTTAAGAAAACCAGGTCAGGCCCTGTTGTTAGAGTTGGTTCTCTTTAGTTAGTTGGTGTTGATGTAATCGCAAAGATTGAAGTCTTCCATTGTACTTCATATGAAATTATAAATAAATTTTACTATACTTGTTTGGTGATGTGTCTCTTGTTATGATATATGTTGATGACATGCTTATGTAGATTTATGACATTTGTTGATTAGTTGATGAATGATAATGTGATTGATAGTATTATGCAAATGATGAACTATGTCTAAGTTTTGACAAGTGAAAATTGCAAGAAGCGCTAGCACACTGATTCACCCCCCCCTCTCAGTGTGCCATTTTGTCCAACAATTGGTATCAAAGAAGGCCTCCACCACAAGATTTTCCAGCTTGAAGGAGATCCATGGACACACAATGGAAGGACAAGAAGATTTCAGCTCCAATGATGAGGTTCCATTATTTGATGTGATAGATTACTTTGGATGGAGAAGCATGATGAAATATTATCTGATTAATTTTGGTGTCTATGAGATTGTGATCAATCCACCCATTTCGTCCAACAAGAATACCAAGACAGCTGCACAAAAATATTCCCAGAAGGACAACACCATTTCTTTGAAATTTCTTACGGGTGGAATCTCAAGCTTTGTCAAATAGAATGTAGGAGAATACACTTCAGCCAAAGACCTATGGTTTAAGATGGAAAGTGAATACCAAAAAGGAAACCAAGACACAAACAAGGAAACAAAAGTTAAGCCCGCCGAAGATGTGAAGAAACAAGAAAGGGAAGTGCAAGCAACAAACATCAGGGAAGGTAAGGATTCTTCTGATTGTAGTAACTCTGAATGAGATGATGTTAAAAGTCTACTTGAAGAAGATGACAAAGAATATTTGTTGAAATACAATGATGCACTTTCATATACCCTAATGGATATTGATCTCAAATACAATTTGAGGCTCAAAAATAAAATTTTGAGGTCCTTCGAAAAATACCAAAAGGAGAGAATGGTATTGCTCAAGAAACTAAAACAAAAGAACAAAGAATTACAAGATGAGCTAAAAGACAAAGAAGATGAAATTGAAATATTAAATTCCAAACTGATCAGTCAAGCAAAAGAACAAGAATATCCTAGTGAAGATTCAGAAGATCTTGAAAAAACGAGGAAGGCTAATGTTGATTTGAATATTCAACTTGAGGAAGTCAAAAGGATAGAAGATGTTTTGAAGAACCAGTTGGATGAAAAAGAGAAGACTTGTGAAAGTCTTGAAATGGAAGTGGTTGATCTCAAGAATAAAAATGAAAATTCAAGTTCCTATGTCAAGTTCAACAACAACTCTACCATTCTAGATGAGATCTTGAGTTGTCAAAGATCAGCTTATGACAAGACTGGCTTGGGCTACAACAAGAAAGAATAAAACTATGAACATAGCTCAAAGACTCCTAAGAATATTGAAGCAAGCTCATCATCCCCCAAGAGTTAAAAACAATATGCCTCTCATATAATTGCAAAAAACATCAGATAAATTGAAATACATCAAGGAGTTAGTTCTACTTATCAAAGAAAGTTCAGAAAGAGAGATCCTCAAGGTGGAATCAGGCATCCAGGTATGAAAATAGTTTCAATGGTTATTGCCACTCATGTAATGATTTTGGTTAAAAGGAATTGGATTGTAGGTTCTATGAAAGGAGTAGATGTTGGACATGTAACTGTGTTGGCCATATTGCTACAAATTACCACACAATGAGATGTTGCAATTTCTATGGCTTTGGTCACAAAGCCCAAGACTGTGCAAGTCCAATTAGAAGACAACCTATGATGATTCCATCATACACATCAATAAGGAAATCCTATGAACCGTGGAAGGAAAATAATGCAGGAAGAATTGAAGCCCAAAAGACATGTGCTCAAAGTCGAGGACACTCTCAGGTATGGGTGAAAAAGAATGCTTTGTTGAATATGAATGAAGTTGATCAATGCAAAGAATATGGATGCCATGTGGCAAGCCAAGATTAATTTATTTTAAATAAATTAGTACACCTTGAGCTCATGGAGTTTGGAGGATGGACTCAAGGGTAAATGATGGTTGCTGCAAGCAGTGGAACAAGTCCAAGGATTGTAGCTACAATTGGCATGTTGATAGGGGGAGCAAGAGTAATTTGCAGTGATATCATGAACTCTCTATGTACATATAGTTGAAGCAAATGAAGTGAAGCAACATGGTGATGTTTAGAGGATTGTCCTTGATGCATGCTTACCTATTATTAATTTACTAGATGATTTTCGATGCATTTCCTATAGCATCCATGAAGTGTACCTGTTACTTGGAGTAGTAACTTCCTATTCACTAGTGATACAGAGACTCTCTCTAGCTTTGGATATGATTGGAAAATATGACTTCAAGAAACACGTGTTGTATGAATTATACTGGGAAAACATACAAGAGAGAAAAAAAATAACAAGGGCAACAGAACAAAGTGACACAATTGAAGTTTGCATAGTCCATTGCACAAGTACTGAAGAATCCAAGGTAGCACAGTTCATCCAAGTGACTCATGATCAATACATTAGTACATACTTGAAGATAGCGATAAGTGAGGAAGATATGAAGGTAATCAAGCAGGAGCCATTGGCCTAATCACTAGCAAGTGAAACATCTAGCTCCGAACTGAGGTCATCATCAACTTCTGAATTGGAAGCTACAATTTCAGATCTCATAAATATCTGATTTTGTGAAGGACATAAAGGAACATAAGTGAAAGAATATGAAGGTCTATCAAGCACTTTTATTAAGCACGTTAGTAGCATTGTTTACACCCACAAAGATCACGTTAAGTTTTGAGAAGCTGCAACATAATATATAAATTCTTGATTCAATTGTCCATTTGGTTATTGATACACCAATCAAAGTTGGAAAGGATTTTGTGGTTCACATGTGAAGCAAATAAGAACTACTGCATCAAATTATTGCTGCATCCTTCATCTTTAGACTAGTACAAAGAATCAAATTCCAATTCATTCTAGGTGCATTTTGATGTTGATCAAGTTGGAAGAAGAACCATTGGTTTCCATGTATATTCTTGTACAATGTGGAAAATTCAGCTAAGTGAAAATTTGAGGATTGATCCTGACACACATTCCAGGGACTAATTAAACAATTTCAAATTTGATTGAAATCCACACTCTATTTGTACAACAAGAAGAAGAAAATTAAAGAGAAGACTTGTGATCTCAGAGAAGAGTAAATTGATAGTATACTGACAGTACTTTGACATGACAATGACAGCTGATGAAGAAGTCTATATGAAATGGGTAGCAAGCATTTCAGCATGATCTCAGGAATACAATTTTTTTTTAGACTTTGTGAAGATTTTGATGATTTAATGGATAAGTGTTTATCCCTTTGTCATTAATTTCAAAGGGGGAGAGTATTTGAAGAGGTGTTGCCATCAATGACAAAGGGGGAGTTTGTTGAGCATGGTTGTCATTGATGACAAACCATTAATGACAAAGGAGTAACAAAGGACATGATGACACTCAATGAATGACTAGGAAGACCTGATGATGTGGAAAATATCTTGGAGAAATGAAAGTGAAGGGTTGGGTCTTGGAACCAATACACATGGTGGGATTTTGGACTTTGGCATGTGGTGTCTTGATGTACATATGCATAATATGGAGACCTTGAACATTGAGCCCTATTTACTTGTTGATGAACATGATGCTTGAAGCCTTTGATGAAATCCTTCTTGATCTTGTCATGGATGTTTACCTATGATGGAGCTTTGGATTTCATCATGATGGTCATAGTTTGATGCATGGATGATGAAGGAATTAATGATTGAAGCTCAAGACATATTGATAAATCCCTTTCTATGATGGCGATATAAACATTGCTTGTTGATTGTCTTTGAAACCCTTAATGAAGTCCTAAAGAATTTTGGTGCAACCCTTGACATGGAAAATTTAAGGAGAGGTAAGAATTTAAATGAACCATACTGTGTTCATTTACCATATTGAAGATATAAGTAAACATTAGCATAAATATTATTGTTCCTTGGATTAAATACGTTGACCTAGCATTCTGACGTAGCAAGAAGGGTAAAGAGAATGTCAAGTTACCCTGACATGGCAGTTCTAATATGATCAAGTCAGAGAATTGTTTAAATATAATCAATGAAAAATAATGTATGTCATCCCGGTCAAAAAGGGGGTCAAAACTTGAATAAAAATAAATTGTTAGGTCAGCCATCGATCCCTCCACGTCCACCTTAAAACTATATATATCTATATCTATCTCTCTCTCTCTCTCTCTCTCTCTCTCTCTCTCTCTCTCTCTATATATATATATATATAATCATTCCATCATTTAAGTGGTAATTTTTTGTAAGTGATATAGCTTTGAAATTTGGGTGTCAAAGGGAGACTAAGGAAGATGCAATGCTTGAGGAGGATCAAACTCGGGTTAGATGATTACTGGGACCACAATGGACTGTAGGATCAGATTGTAATGCCCCCCTCACATAATACGACCATCGGGAGGGGCCCCTGGTGAAACACGGGCTCTCAAAATTCACCCCAAATGAATAATATGATTTTTCAACAAATAAAATGTGTGCAGAAACTTAAATAAACATGCACATCGGAATTAAAATCTATCCACACACATCTACCATATAAATACACAAGCATAACATTAAAGGCATGAAATAAAAATATTTCAGAATCAAATGCATAAGAATACTTATCTTTATCCAACACAGATCCAAAAAAACTGGTTGTGTAAGAGCGCTTTTCCACCCAACCATAGGCACAACGTCCAACATATACTCTTTTTGCTAGGAGGCCACCCCCAAGCTGGGCTATGAGGCCACCAAGGAGAAAGAAACACCTGCGGGCTTCTATCTCTCATCCCACAACCCATTCTGCACTATGTGCTTAGCCAAATGCTCATAGAGAGCTCTATAGGGGTCTCACTCATCCCTCATAGCCTTGGCTTCCACAATACCTTCTCCACACAACACCCTTCTAGCTCAGGAATCCCCTTTACCGATTCATGGTTCTCTTGGGCGATCCATATTGTTGGGTACTTCTAGTGTGTGCATAGAAGAAGTCCAACCTAGTATTGGCTGCTATAGAACCACCTGTAGCCTCAGTTTGTGGCTTCTCCAACACCTATGAGCAATAGAACTCCATGGGTAAGGGTTCCTAGATTTCCCAACCTCTCTGCTCACCTACAACCAACTATTTTCACCTCCTAATCAACATCATGGTCTCCAAATTCGAATTTCTGGGTTCAAAACATCATGGTAAGTTCATGGACAACAATGGAGAGCTCTGCATCTCTGAATCTACGTGAAAGAATAATAATATAAAATGAGGGTTGACTCCAAGGGATATGGGAAAATGATGATAAGACAACTGACATAACTTCTGCTAGCATAATAAAGGACTCCTGGCAACTGCAAACTGACTTCTGTCATGACAGAACTATCACAAAAGTGCATTCAATCCCATGCTTCAATAACTACATGAGGTGAATTTTCCCACCAACCACACACATGCATTAATGATTGGAAAATGGCCAAAATAAGGATATAATTTGCTTATTCAAGGCATATGATATAATTTAGGTGTGAGTCCTAAGGTTGACACTTGGAAGTAAGGATTTAGTCACCCATGGGCCCCCTTTCCTCTTCCCCTCTAGTGGAATCATATCCCCTTTGGTGCTCTTTACACAACCAGTCTTGGACCATTTTATTATTTATGCACATAATATTTACATAATATTCCAAATCAGCATAAAATCCCACCAAACAGTCCAAATAAAATATAAACATGATACATGTGTAGACATTCACTAGTCGGGCCTTGGCCTTGATCTCCGCACCAGGAATTCGCACTAGCATATTTACATCATTTACATCATTTTTTATAAATACATTCCAAGTCAAAACTAGGGTATTACAATCCCCTCACCCTTGGAATAGCACCATCATCGGTGTTTTCTCAATATTTAGAACAAAAATGGATATGCCTCTCTCATGGCATCATCCAACTCCCACGTAGCCTCATCAGGAATGAATTGCTTCCATTGCACCTTTACCTACCTGATGGCTCGGTTCCAGAGAAATGTCACTTTCCTGTCTAGGATGCATAGTGGCTCGGTTTGGAACTCTCCCTCGGGTTCCATCTGAATCACATCCCAATCAATCACATGGTTAGGATCATGTACATATTTCTTAAGCAAAGAAACATGAAAAACATTATGAGATCTAGTGTTAGCAGGCAATGCAATTCTATATGCAACCGGTCCTCATTCTCTCAAGCATTTCAAATGGCCCACAATATCTTGGTGATAGCTTGGCACAACTTCCAAGATTCAAGGAACTCTTCCTTGGCCTCACTCTAATTTAAACATGACCCCAACATGAAACTCTCTATGCACTTGGTTCTTATCTACATAACTTTTATTTCTATATTGGGCGTTTAAATTTTTCCTAATCCTTAGAACCTATTGTTCCATTTCCTTTAGAAATTCTGGCCCAAGTACAATTCTGTTAACTAGATTATCCCAAGTAACTAGTGTTCTACACCTCCTGCCATATAAAGCTTCAAATGGAATCATGCCCAATAATGCTTGTTTCTCATTATTATATGCAAACTCTACCAAATGTAGATAGTCCTCCCACTTGGATGGTTTGTCCATCGCATACATGTGTAGCATGTCTTCGAGTACCTGATTTACCCTTTCAGTTCATTGATATGTTTGTGGATGGTAGGTGGTACTAAAGTTCAGCTACGTACCCAAATCAGTAAAAAGAGTTTTCCAGAAATTTGAGGTGAAGTTAGTATCCCTATCTGAAATTATTGCTTTAGGAAAACCATGCAACCTGAAAATTTCCTTCATAAAAATTATTGCAATAGCATATGTTTTATACGTCATTTTAACTAGAGTAACGTGAGCTCCCTTATATAATTTATCCACCACAACCATGATGGAATCATGTTGCCTCACTATCATTGGCAAACCTGTAATAAAATCCATGGAAATCACATCCCATTTCCATTCCGGAATTGGCAAAGGATGCAACAAAAATGTTGGGTGTTGATGTTCAACCTTTACTTGCTAACATGTCATAAACTTAGAAATATACTCAACAATGTCCTTTTCCATTCCTAGCCAAAAATATTTCTTTCTTGCAGTAGCAATTTTTTTCTGGTATCCTGGGTGACCGGAATATGGCACTTTATGGATTTCATCCATAACAATCCTTATCAAATCTGCCACATTACGAATGTAAATTCTGTTTTTATAAACAACAACTCCATCACCTTCCAAATGGTAACCTTCATACCTCTTCTCCAAATTCTAATGCTGCAATTTGTCCTTTATTTGCACATACTATTCATCATCAACAATACAGTTAGTAATCTGCTGCCTCAAATCTAATTGGCAGGTACCAATGGTTGCTACATGCATCTCATGTACTTTTTTGCTAAGTGCGTCATCCACCTGATTTTCTTTACCTTTTATGTGTTTGATTTCAAAATCAAACTCACATAAAAATTCCAGCCATCTAGCTTTCCTAGCATTTAATATGGGCTGCTCAAACAAATATTTCAGACCACAATGGTTTGTCCTTAGTTCAAATTTTCTGCCGATTAAATAGTGCCTCCACATTTTCAAAGCGTTCACTATGGATGCAAGCTCTAAGTCATGAGTAGCATAGTTCTTCTCATGCTCTTTCAACTTCCTTTACTCGTAGCATACCACATGGTTATCTTGCATAAGAACTCCTCCAAGTCCATCTTTACATGCATATGTGCATACCACAAAATATTTTTCCGGATCTACAATCTTTAGAATTGGAGAACTTGTGAGAAGCTTCTTCAAGAGCTGGAAGCTTTCTTCACATATCGGTGTCCACTTAAACTTTATCCACTTCTTTTGCAAAGAAGTGATTGGGTGTGCGACCTTGGAGAATCCTTCAATGAACCTCCTCTAGTAACCAGCAAGACCCATAAAAGATCTTACATCTGTGACATTTCTTGGAGTTGTCCAATTCATGATGGCTTCAATCTTCTCGAGATCCCCCAATATTTCCTCCTCAAAAATAATGTGACCCAAATAATGAATTTCATTTTTATAAAATTCACATTTTCTTAGCTTTGCATACAGCTCATGTTACCTTAACAATTGCAAAGCCATTCTCAAGT
Organism: Larix kaempferi; assembly: GCA_027924585.1. Taxonomy (NCBI): domain Eukaryota; kingdom Viridiplantae; phylum Streptophyta; class Pinopsida; order Pinales; family Pinaceae; genus Larix; species Larix kaempferi. The sequence goes on from BSBM01000887.1 coordinate 25,597,168, forward strand.
GTTATCTGTGCTCTTCTTCATTCTTGGAATAAATAATGATGTCATCTAGAAATACAAGAACAAACTTGTCCAAATACTTGTTGAAAACACTATTCATGAGACACATGAATGTAGTTGGTGCATTGGTGAGACCAAATGGCACCACCACAAACTCATAGTGCCCATACCTTGTTCTAAAGGCTTTCTTGTGAATCTCTTCTTCCTTGATTCTCACTTGATGATAACCAGATCTCAAATCAATCTTTGAGAACACCTTTGCCCCTCTCATTTGATCAAAAATATCATCAATTTGAGGCAAGGGGTACTTGTTATTCACTGTAACCTTGTTAAGTTTCTTGTAATTGATACATAACCTGAGAATTCCATATTCCTTCTTCAAAAAAAGTACAGGTGCTCCCCATGGAGACACACTTGGCCTTATGTACTTCTTTTCCAACAAATCTTGCAGTTGCATTTTCAACTCTAATAATTCTAGTGTACTCATCCTGTAAGGAGTTTTGGAAACTGGAGCAGCTCTTGGAACAAGATCAATTGTAAAATCAATGTCCCTCTTTGCAGGAAGTCTTGGAACTTCATCGGGAAACACATCCTTGAATTCTTGCAAAATAGAATGGTATTCCAACTTAGGAATTCCATTTCCTGTTTTCTCCAAAATATGGGTTGCATGCAATTTGTAAACTTTCCTATAGAATTTCTTCAACTGCATGGTTGAAATATTCCTAATAGAAACTACCTTTTGAATTCCCTTTACAACCCTCAGGTTTCCTTCTTCATCAATACACTCAAAATTATTGCTGTAGCAATCAAGTTTAACTCTATGGACCTCCAACTAGTCCATTCCAATGAGAATATCATAGGAACCAAGTGGCAAAACATTCAAATTTGCAAAAGTGGAAAGTCCACCCATTTCCAATGGACATTTCTCGATGATTTCGCTAACCTTCCTCTTAGTTCCAATGCCTAGTTGGACTAACCATGACTTACTATGCTTTGATTTCTTAAAAGAACAAATCTCAACAATTTTAGGGATGATATAACTGTGAGTGGATCTAGGGTCAATCAAAATAGAAATAGATTGCTGATCAATCTTACCTTCAAATTCAACCATAGTTGACTGATGATCTACTTGGAGGTCCTCTAGTGCTGCATAAATCCTAGGGACAGTCCTTGCCACTTGACCCATTGCTTCATCTCCTTGGATGTTTTGAACTTGCTTTTCACTCCCATTCCGATGTGGACAGTTCCTAAGCATGTGGTCCCCTCCACATGCCCAACATTGAAGAGGCTCTCTTGGATCTATTGGCTTGTCTCCCAACATCTTAGCTGGATTAGTCACACCCCGTGGTGGATGCATTGGCTGATTTTTTAATTGAGGAGGCTTGAACCCCTTCTTCCTTTGGTCAAACTTTTCATTTTTCTTGTCCTTCCATAACAATACTTGGCCTTTATTATGGCCTCCTCTAGAGTTTGAGGTTCATCAAACTCAATTCTATATTTATATGACTAAGGAATTCCACTTAGAAAACGTTTAATTTTCACCTTAGCATCCCTAATATATTTAACATATCTCAACAGCTCCAAGAATTTGTTTGCATATTCTTCCATTGTCATTTGTCCCAATTTAAGCTCATGGAACTCTTTGATTTTTCCATCATAGTACCTGTCAAAAAGGTACTTTTCTTGGAAGTACTTCTTGAATTGCTTCCAAACAATCTTTCTTTCATTGATCCTCTTTACTTGCCTAAGGTGTTTCCACCATATAGATGCTCTTCCATTCAGATTGAATATGGCCACTCTTTCCTTCATATTTACGGAATAGTCTTGGACTTGGAAACACTTCCTCATCCCAAGAATACAAGCCTCAGCTTCTTGACTAGATTTGACCTCACCATCAAAAGTAGGAGGTTTGGCCTTCTTAAATTCTCCACGAGAGTTGTTCTTGGAAGACCTCTTCCTCTTAATCCTATGAGATGAAGAGCTTGAACCTTAAATGGATTATTTAGAGTCATATGACTCACTAGAAGATATTTATGGAGTATATGTCCTGTCTCTATAAATCCTTCTTGAACTATGGGATCTCTTGTGGGAATGCCTCCTTGAGCTATCCCCACTTTTTCCTGATTTTCTGAGTTTTTTCCATGGTTTATATTCCTTTGAATTTATGTCAAGATTTGAAGCATAGCTTCATTCAGCTGATTCTGCTCCTCTTGGGCTCTAATAAGATTTTCATTATCTTCTCTACAACTCTGCAGTTCCACCCTTAAGCTCCTCATGGTTTCTGCAATGTCTTGGGGATTTGCTTGGTTTCTTATACCATTAGACTTTGTCTCTACATTCTCAACATGTACATTTTCTCCCATTGCATCTGCCTCAACCTCATAAGGATCCTGTGCATCCTCCATGATGATACTCTTCTTCTTAGTCCAACCAAGATAAAAAAATTTCCCAACTGCACGAGACTGAAATGCTGATCCTTAACTGTCACTGATAGGATTTTGAATCTGCAAAAGTGTTTACAAACACATTTGTTAGATTTATTACAGTCTTAGAAAATTATAACATTAATCTTCATGCAACCTGGGAACAACCCAAATTGACAATTACATAACTTTCTCACACTCAACGGCATATGAGGGGGACGACGGGGGTCAAGGGAGCTTGCCCCCTTGTGGATTTTTTTTTTTGTAAATCCTTTGATTTCGCGCAATCTAGCGCATAAGATCGAATGCATTTTTTGATTTCAAGCACCCACAAATCGACTGTGAAAATTGTTTATTTTCCTTTGATCTACTCCCTTCAAATGCCACCTATATTTCCTTACCACTGTCATTGATACGCGGTTTCAGGCTCCTGGAAGAGTGGTTTCCTAAAACTTATTTTACGTGCCTGAATGCATGAGAGAGTGACACGTGTTTGGGGTGGTTTTCTTTCAGGGTCGCAAGAATGAATTAAACTCCATGCATCTTCATGGCCCTTAATCATTCTCAGTCGTCGATCAAATCTACGTGATCCACCCAAACTGACATGATCGTCGTGGGTCCCATTACCCCTGACATATATGCACATCATGTCAGGACCCAACATACCATCACTGCTGGTTAGGCCGAAATCAGTTTCAAGGTCCGCGAAGAGTGGTTTCCTAGATCCACTTTTGCGAGTCTAAATGCATGAGAGAGTGACACATCATCGAGCGGTTTACCACTTCAGGGTCGTGTAGCTCTGTTATCCTTCGTGCATGTTCAAGGACCTGAGACACTGTGATTCATTGATATTGATATGCATGATATCCGACAACTGACATGACTGACGAGGGTCCCATCCCTTCTGACATTAATTCCTGCCACATCTCCCCACGTCACGTCACTCCCTATTGAACCCAAAAGGTGGTTTCAGGCTCAGCGAGAAGTGGTTTCCCAAGACCACTTTTACGAGCTTGAATGCACTAGAGGACGACACGTGGATGCAGCAATTTTCATTCAAGGCCATGTTGAGGACTCAGGTGTGTAGGGTGATGGAATGAGTTCCAAAGCTCTCAACAGAGGAAGAAAACCCGACTAAAGGCTTCAGATAATCCTGCGCAAGTATTACCCTATCCTCGAGCTGTTTAGAATAGTGATATCTCACAGATACAAAGGCCTCCGCTGGCATTTGTGGTTTTGATCCTAAAAGGATCTGCATTGCAAAGAAGGAAAACAAAGTGTGTTCAATTTGAAAACAAATCTACCTAGAAAGGGAAATCTAAGCTAAGTTAGACATATTATGAAAGGTGTCTTGTTTGAATGCAGATTATCTTGATGTGAAAATAAATAAAGATGTTCATCCACTTGACAGAAATGTGAAGAAGATCAATTCCTTATTTTCTTAAGTTGCAACCAATCAATTAAAATTAAATGAGTGCAATATTAAGTGTTTAAGTTCATTCAATATTAACCTATAACTGATATGTCAATTGAAAAATTAACATAGATTATAATTTACTGCGAATCATTTGCAGAAATAGATAAATATTTCAGTTGAAGAAATTCAATTAAAACATAATGTATACACAGATCAGAAGTAAGGACAAATCCAGATCATAGATCTCTGCATAAGATAATAATTGCAAAAGATTAAATAGCATAGATAATAGTCTGAAGTAAAAATCAATATTTATCAAATAAACTTGATCAAAGAACAAAAGATTATGCAAGAGAATAACATTACTGTATTAATGAAAGTTTATAAGAAATTACAAGCTCAGCATAAAACAGAGTATCTCCATCCTTCTTCTATCGATTTCCACCCCAAAATGATCATCCCTTTCCTAAGAGAGATCTAACCCTTAAATAGTAAATTACAAAAATAATACAAAGGATGAATTCCCCTTAAACAGGGATTACAAAATCAGAATATTCTATTTAGTGAGGAAATATTCCCACTTGTCCCAAACTTCCATTAGTTCATCTATATCTGGATAATGAGGAGATTTGAGCCCCACCTGGGCATCACATATGAATCCTTCAATCTCATTTTTGGCTATTTTATGCCACATGCAGATAAACATATAGATCTTGGCCTCCATGGAAACAGGTTGCTTAATCAACCAATCCACGTCTTCAATTTGGATGTGCTCAATCCGCGGGATTTTCTCTTTGACTTAATCACAATGGGTTTTGACCTGCTCAATCATCAATTTCAGCGGATATGCCTGCTCGATGAGCCCCATTGCAGGGAATGCCAGTATCTCCATGAGATTGTCTGAGGCATACCATCTTCTTTTGCAAAGGGATAGAGCTTGGTTGATAGTATCCTCTACCATTTCAATAACATTCTCCCAATCTCGCACAACAGTTCTGATCTTTCTGAATTTGAGGTTGTCCAACTCAGGGATATTAGCTGGCTTATCTTCAATATACTTCTACCAATCTATGATGTCTTCTACAACATTAGAAGCCTGTTTTGTTTTCTCTACTTGCTGGCCCAAAGTGCCAGACATTTTATCAAAGGCGATGTAGGTCTCATGAATTTCACCCAAGGTAGTAAATAGCTTAGCTAGAAGCTGATGATGCTCCAGGTTGACTTGATTAGCTAGGTCCTTCAACTCTTGCTGTGAAAACCTAGAAAACGCAGAGGAGGCTGCATTTGCAATTGCATCCTCAAGTTGCTTTTTAAGTTCAGTTCTTTTCTTGTTGACATCATCTTCTGCTTTTGCATCATGTAGTTTAGCTTGGAGAGAAGTATTCTGCAACTGCAGATCTTCCAACTTGTCTTCAAATATCTTCCTTAGATCCTGAACATAAACTTCATGCTCTTCCTTGGTCGTTTCCAATTTCTCTTGAAGCTTTCTCAGTTCTTATTTTTTCAAGTCAATCTCCTTGTTCAGGGTCTTGACTGAATCCAAATTTTCTCCTGCAAATGCACCCAAGGATTGAGTTGCATCCACTGCTTCTGCCTGGATGTCATCATATTGGTTAGCCCAGATTATTTGATTAGGAATGGGTGCCTCCAATCCTCCATGATCTCTATTTCTCTTTTTCCCTTTTCTCATGACTGCCTTGGTTGCCTTACTGTAAAAATAATCTCCCAAGGGAACAACTATATCATCTTCAAAAGAAGCCACCATATCAGTAAATGATGTGGTGACATCTGTTGTTGTAACCAAAGGGGGTGTCTAGGTGACAGTAGGGCTAGGAATGGAAGTGGCAATCTGGGATGAGACTTGGGAAGTGGGGATAACTTCACTAGTTAATGGTGCATTGGTTGGTGAGGGAATGGAAGTAAGAACTTGTTGTGATGAATCTTGAGTGTCAACAACTGAAGGTGAAGAAAGGGAAGAGGGATTTGGGACATCAGTGAATGAGGGTAATGAAGGAGATAGATGTGATTGCAGGGGGATAGTCGAAGACTGGACCTCTGCAATGGTTGATGGGGAAATAGGGAGTGGAATTGTCGAAGTTGGAGGTGTGGAAGTGAACAATGCATCAAACAACTTAGACATGGTTTTTGGTGGTGTTACCTCAGGAGTTATAACAAGAGGAACTTCTGCTGAAGAAAGTGATGTGGTTGAAGTTATTGCATCAAGAACATCAGAAACCTGTGACATATCCTCACCTGAAGTGGGTTCATCCATAGCTATGGTGTTCAACAAATCTGAGACTGCCTGTGAACCTTCAGTCATTTCTTCCAATACAGGTACAGGAGAAATCACTGTTAGAAAAACAGGATTGCAGAGCAATAACAATAAACAGAAATGCAAATATAATCACACATACACATTACAAGAGAGACACAGATATATCGTGGTTCACCCAAGTTGGGCTACGTCCACACTAAAGTTTCCAGTCCTTATTAGTATTCCGTCTAGCAAAGTGAAGGGATACAACCTATAGCACAACCGCTGCACTTCCTCTTCACTATCTCACAGTCTCTCTTCTTGATCTCAGAGATCTTTACAATGCATAAAACCTAATACATCAAACGTAGATGTATTACAATGTCTTTCTTTTATAGGGGAAATACAATGGAAAAATACCACGGGTTACCCAAAACCATGGTCCCGAAATCTGTTGGCGGACTCCCTGGGGATCGTGTCGGGATCATAACCAACCCTGGGGTATAGACACGGTTGAATAATAATATCTCTGAATCTGGAGATCAGGCTCCACAACCAACAATCACTTCATCTTCCCTATCACTATCAATATCAAAAGTGGGAATCTGAGAGGTAGCAGTTATGAGCTTTTTTCTTTTGGTTGGATTGCTGACCACGATTACATGTACATCACTAACTGATCTAGATGGATTGACTTCTTTGGTGTGCAGCACTTAAGTCATTTGTACTAGTTCTTTCTTGCCTTGCTGGGCAGTTTTCATTAATTCTTTGTATTGTTCAGGAATCTTCAGTTATGGAGGCTCCTCCATAAGTCCTTTTCCTTTATCACCATCAGGATAAGTCAACATGAGGGGGGCTCTAGATTTATGAGCCTCCTTCTCTTATCTTTCCCTTCTTACCTACTCAATCAAATCGAATTCCATTTTCCTGAGCTGAAAACCTTATTTTTGATATCTTTCTGATATAGCAAAATCTGGTTCTGTTCATCTCTGCTTTTAGAATTTTTCAGGACTTCAGAAAAAGTGTTAACCCCCAAATAGATGGAGTCTTCTCAAACCTTTTTTACCCTCGTGATCTCTTACCAAAAAGTATGACATGACTTCATAGATTCATCTTGTACTCTTATAATGATGCAGTGACTACAAAAGAAGAAGAAAAAGAAGATGATGATGATGATGATGAACCAAAATCACCATCTAATGATTTCTGATGATTATGATGAAAAAGTTTCTTCATCATCCAATTTTTATTGTTATTTTCACTTTGTTTTTATTTGTTATCCTTATATGTGTTTAAGAAATATTGAATATAACATTGGCATTTCCATGGAGTGATGGTAGGCCACTTATTCCATGAAAAATAAAAATTATTATATGTATATGGTATGGTAGGCCACTTGTTCAATATCAAGTTTTTTTTTAGAAGTTTTTTTTGTTTATCGTGTGAGAATTAATTAACAATATTTGTTATATACTGAAATTGATTGAGTATTGTTGTTTAATTTTATATGAGAGATTAAAAAAAATCATGTTATGTTTATATATTTTAATGCAAAAATATATATTAAATGTGTTATTAAATTTTTATTTGTGCTTGTTAAATGCATAACGAAAGAAAATTGATGTGAAAATGAAACTGGTCTAATTTAATTAAATAGACTAATTTATCTTGGAATACAAGCTAGTACATGCTACTTATAAAACAAGATGCATAAGCAACATAATTTGGATGCAGGGTCGACACCATAAAGATGCAAAAAAGAATCATCTTAGACACAAATAAGAGATTAACCAAACACGGAGATAACACAAAAGGATGCAAATTTGATGCAACAATGACACCAACTTTAATAAATATATTTAAATTAGACACAACTATGGTGCAAAGAAGACACAACATAGATGTACATGAGACAAAATTAAATGTAAATGAAATGAAAATGAGGTGCAGATCAAAGCATGAGAGAATCAAACTAATTGTAGACATGTTGCAAATCACCTAAGATGCACAAAGATGTAGACATGATACAGCTATGACACAAAGAAAGTGAAATGAAATGCAGGTTAGGCACATGCACAACTCAAGTATGACATAATCAAGGTGAAAACTAGGTTAATTGCAAGCATGGATGCCAAACCATTAAAACACAAAAGAGACCCAAAAAAAAAAATGATCGACACATAAAAGGATACAAGGTGATGCATGATTAATGAAAAAAAATTAAGACGTCGCCTACCTAATCCATTTTTACATGTTCAAAATGAAGGGAAAAAAAAGGCCAAGCATTTATTATAATAACGTTAGAAACTTTCTTGTTATACCTTGATTCTAAAGCTTCCATTGTTTGAAATGTTTTGCATAAATGCTTCTTATATTTCATCCATTTGCATGGCCTCTTCTTCCTTAATTTAACTAGTAGTACACTCCCTTTTGAACTATCTAAACTTGTTCTAAGTGACTATTTAGCTTGCTCTGATATTAGTTAATGCAAATCTCAACATTCAAGATTCTTCTATGCTCTTTTAATCTATTTTAAATTTCAACAATTTTGTTCATTTTTAATTTGTCAAATAAATATAAAGTATTCATAAAATAATAATCATAATTATATATAATAAGTTTCTAAATAACATTTGTGGGAGGAAGAGCAAGTGATAAAATTGAAAAGTTGTAAATGGTTGTAAATGAAAGGTCTCAGGTTCAAATCCCCCCAAACTTACTCGTGCATCATGGTTCGGGCCTTGTGAATGCACCTAGGGGTATAGTTGTAGTGGTGTTTGACGAACAAACCACTCGAGCGGATGTGAGACGGATCTCCGTAGTTCAATGTGAGTCTAGAACAAATAGTACAGACTGTAAACCACTTTCCTAGATCTAATTAAGGATCGGGTCACTAGATGTCTTACCTTAAACTTGAAGTCCTTCCTCCTGGATGTTGCTCCATGCCTCACAGTCGTCAGATCTCAGCTACAAGACCCGTCAAGACACATGGGACAAGACAAACAAGTAAAAAAAATCTATACAATAACATATCTAAGTAAACATTTAAGCAGGTAAACTACACAATATCATCAACACAACAATATTGGTGGGAAGCGTTTATATTACTGTAAATATAGGGAAAGTACATAGGTAAGAATGACTACAACCAAATCTTAACGTAGTAGCCCTTCTCCATCCAAGCCAATTTCCATATCCTCCCAAGGAAGTGTGAGTCTCTCAATGGATGAGTTAGAGAGCTCTCCAAGATGATTTCACCAACATGTAGACACTATAGACTTCCTCCCTTGGGAGAGGGGTAGAGCTTCACTTATATAGGACTAAGTGGATAGGATATGGATAGGGTAGGTTGAGATATGGTAGGGGAGAGATAGGGGATCCCCCAAGAGGTTAGGAACCGAGTGCCAGCTCCCCCAAGAGGTCAGGGATAAGGATCCAAGTCAGCAGGATTCGAGAATGAGCTTGAAGGACCTATTTTTGTCCATTAACTGACTTCGTCGCACCCTGCAGTAGAGCAAGATGCGACGTCGCAGGTTGCATGAGTGCAGCCTGCAACGACCTCTCAAAACCTAGCATAAATGCAAAGGTATCCCTTCTAGGTAAATGACTTAACCAATGAAACTTCAGGGATGTATACACTGAATCTCATAATGGTAGGATTTTAGGTGTAACAGAATGCCCCCTAAAGCATGAAGCTGTTGAAATTTGGACAGGTGAAATGCTTTGACAGAAAGAATGGCAATGGCTTGTCAGACGAAGAACACTGCTGCAGTACAACTGACCCTCAGTACATTGTCTCATATGACATACAACATGGCTGCTGACCAATACATTGCAGATCCATGGTAGTAATGACCGACTGGACACAATCATGTCTACTAGACACAAGCGTAGATCCATGATGAGATGATAACACAGCCACAACCAATACAAATGTGGATCCATGTGACACAACTCAATACAAAGTCCATTGCAACTTGGGTAAAAAATGACTCCCCATGGTCTTCAAGTTGAACCCGCAATGATACGAATCTATCCATGTGATTACAAATGTCTTGACGTCGAACATGGTAGAAACCACTTGATTACTGGTCATTGATGTATACCATTAACACGCGCGAGGGAAATCACCATTAATGTCAATGATCCCCAAGGTATCATAGTACATATCATCAAGCGTGAATAAATGAGTTGAATTCGAACGCGAGATGAAATATTTCAATCAAGAGTCAATGATGTAAACTCATGTTGAAAGGAAGGTAACCTACCATTGAGGCATGCAGGGCCAAGGTACTTGGTTGGTTTCTAGATTCGATCCTTGGAAGATGCGTTGAAGTTGACAAGGATGAATCCATCGAAGGAGGGCCATGATGAATCCCCCATCATCGACACGAAACACGACAAATGATGTGTAGAGCAGATCGGATGGTACAGTGACATGCAACACTGACTCAGAGTAGACCGACATGATGGAAGGTGTGCTGACTACAGATACTAAGTAATGAGAGTATTCTTGAACATGGGCATGGAATGCCTTGGCAGTATTGACTTGACGAGTTATGATACCAACTCCTAATGCAATTGATGATGGAAGCATTCTTTGAATGACTCAAAGGAGTAACAAGACTCAGTAAATAGGTGAAACTCGAGGACAAACGAATGATCCAAGTGTAGTATGCAAATGCAGATGAGTGCCATGTTCAAGAAATGACTAGATACTGCCACTGATAAGGGGTGTAACATAAAATATTTCCTTTTTCCCCATCATGAATGATGAGTGCCTCATGTGTTTTTTACGAGCTTGATGAGGGTAACCAGATGCTCGGTATAGCTCATCTCATAGATGAGTCCAATCCCAAATATTTTCCAAACCTGGGATAGGAGGGGTTCGTCCCATGGTGGGCCCTTCAATGTGAAAGTTTAACAAGTCCATAGAAGGTAAACTCGATCGTCATTTCATGTTTAGAGAGTCTGAAAAGAACTAAAGAAGACTCCAACGGTCCTTTTTCTTAAAGTTAGCCTCATCGCCTGAAAAAGGGTAAAACAACGCGGGAGAGGACTCTTCCAGTCATGATTGGCTAGAGTATACATTTTTCGTAAGTAGTGCCCCCTAGTCTGAAAAAGGGGTAAACTATCACCAGGAAGACGAACATTCAAATTCTTTAACAAGCGTGAACGTGACAAGTTAGCTTGGCAATCTTTTCGTATTTCGAGAACATGAAAAGAGCTTAAAGATAGACTCTGGGGGGGTTCCTTTTCCGTAGGAGTTTAACGAGCCCGAAAAAGTGATAAATTAGAACTAGGTAACTTATTCTCATAGTTTCAAGAGCACAAGAAAGAACAAAGAGTAAGCTCATCACCATAAAATAATTACAATCTAATGAATGGAAAATAACGACAAAAACACACAAGGGCTGTTCATACCTGAGATGACCATTCCAATGTGAAAGTGACGTAAAAAGACACTTAATGAATCATGTACACTCGAAAACTAGGTCAAATAGCCAACCAACTGTTCAAATGTGATGAAATTGACCCGAACTATAGCAAATGACCTAAAAGCATCAAATATTTTAAAAATGAATATTCCATTTTGTTCATAAATAGAAACAAAAACCAAATATAGTCACCATTGTTTCATTTGCCAAATTTGGGAGGAGAAGTGCCATTTGGAGCCAAAACTTCACTTGTCAATTCCGAGAGTTACTAGCAGCCATTTCACCCACCGTTTGGAGCAGGTAACTCTAAGTTTAATCCAGCATAATTGTAGTGGTTTACATTTTTTAATTTGGTTCATTTTTGGTGGTTTTAGCTTGGTTTTTGAAAGGTCATTGCGTCCTCGGGTCGTCGCAGTCTGCCCTTTTGAAAACTGCAATGAGACTTAGTCGTCGCAAGGCTCGCATGGCTAGACTGCGACGACGTCGCACTGTTATCAATAATGGGGTGCGACGACAGAAACGTCCAACCCCAAACACAAACCATGCCCAAAAAAGGAACTTTTGGTGGTTGAAGCAAGTGTTAACAATGTTTAAACTCTCCTTTTGGCAGGTTAACATCAGCCATAATGGTTTTGGAGTGGCGTGAACGGGAGCATGATATAGATGATATACAGGATGCAAATGATCCACAATGTGTGGAAGCACGAAGGAACTGTGGGCTCCTCAAGTTCTTCTAGATCTAGGACATGCGGGCCCAAATCCCATTACTGACACATATGCTCCAATGCCGGGATGCAGCCCAACAATATTTCATGATTTGTGAGCACGTGCTTACCATAGATGTCGAGGACATCTACTTCCTGATTGGATTGTCTCGAAGAGGGGACAATTTGCTTCTTACTGGATCACGTGGAAGTGACGGACTGTGGGCGACATGATCCTACAGCACTGTACTCCCAACACCCGTGATTCTAGTGGGAAGATTCCCATTAAAGAAGTACGGGAACTTGCATTGCACGCCATACTTTTCACCATTATGAGGATGGTAGGGAGCCAAGCTCCTCACTTAGCCACCAGGTCTCAGATGCTATACAAGGAGGACTGCATGTCTCCGAAGATCTTCAACTGGTGCAAGGGACTCCTCGCAAACATGCGAGCTCAGCTGACCAAGTGTTGGCAGGGAAAGCTCAAACAGTTTGGCTACGGTTCAATACTGATCTTGTTCCTCTTGGAATGGGTTCCCCTCTTGCGCCCACAGGTACCGCTGGATGACAGGGATCCTAGGGATCCTCACATAGCTAGATGAATAGAGGTGATGGACCGACATGGTGGGGGTACCATCATCTCATATGGTACTGAGTTCTTCAGCTGGCTAGAGGGCCAGTTTCTTATGGTAGAGGATTACTCGTATAGTGGTACGGACTTTAGAGATGACGCGGACTTGCCACTGCCTGAGGGAGCAACATGGGGAGACATAGGTAAGAACAATAAACCATTGTACTTTTAAGTTTTGCGCATTTATAATTTTTTTTTTATAGTGTTGATGGGTTAACAACATCTGTGTGCAGATGTGGGCCCCGCATGACCAGTGGGAGTCTCTTTTCTTGTGAGGAGAGAGAGAGGAGAGGGAGCAGTCATGGATCCAACCATACATGCTACCATTGCAGAGATCGATGGAGTCTACGTGAACCTGAGCGGGTTAATGTTAGACATCCCGGAGCCGATGGTATATGAGTTACCACAACGCATATAGGTGTATATGGTTGGCGCGTCTACACGCATCAACGCGTTGCTTTGCAGGGTCGCGAGAGCAGTTGACTGTTTCCACACTCAGCAGGCTAGAGCTGTCAGACCTAGGGGTGTACGGGCCAGGTGCTATGCCTTATGTTGTCACCATACATGTACTGAGAGCTTAGAGGCCTCATATTTTTTGTATTACTGAAATCTACGAGGCTTTAGATTTTGTAGAGACTCACTGAAAGTCGTCATGCTTCAAATTTTTGTACCACCACTACTTTTTATGATGATATATATATATAGACAGACATTCCGGTGGTTTATACATTATGTGTTTTAAAATGGATGAATGGTGTGTTCTTGTTATGTGTTTGCTTATATAAAATGAGTTATTTACAAGTTATGTCTACTTTTAACAGTTCATGAATATGCTTATGTGTGTGCAATGTACCAATCTAAGATAAAGTTGGCCATAGAATCGACAACTGTGTTCGTGTCTCGTGGAATGTGCAGGTACTGAATGGACTTGAAGGACCTTTCTAGGAGACAGAATTGTCGATAGAGATGGAGTAAGATAGGATTGCAGATGGCGTAGACTCGGTTAAGATGAGAGACCACTAGTTGAGAATCCAAGTGGATGACAACATGGTCCATACCCAAAGAAATGGCGTCAGTTAGGGTTCCAATGAATGCTTGATATTCTGCAGCATTGTTGGTTGCGAAACTTAGACACATTCCTCCTAAGCTAATGAGCTCACCGATAGGTGAATAGAGTACCCAGGCTACCGAAGCAAGGTTACGGGTATGCCGGCTAGCGCCATCCATGAATCCATAGCACGTTTCCATCTGCACACACAGACAGAACATGGTATAAGAAACGAAACAAGACCTAAACAAGCAAGAAATCAAAGCGTCACACCACACAAAAAACACACACACACCATGTACATTATATACAAGAGTACCTATGCATGAAATACTTAAGCATAGTACCTCTTTAGGTAGAGCCCATTGCGGGGCTCACCCAAAGATATCCTGTCGTAGTTTTCAAGCTCATAAGCTCCCTTCTCCAAGATGCGTTTCACTATGTAAGGTCCATGCCACATGGACTCAAACTTTCCTGCCCCCAGCTTATCATGTTTTTGGTCATACGTGAGGACCAAATCTCCCTCGTTGTAGGTGCAAGGTTGTACCGACTTGTCATACTATGCTTTGATGCATTTCTTATGAGCCTCATTGGAAAGAGCAGCATCTCGGCGAGTCTCGTCGAGTTAGCTAGGTAGAGGAAGCATTCTTTCTCGGCAGTAGTGTTTGGGAGAAGTTCGATGGCGAGCTTGAGGGACAGAATCTCGCACTCAATAGGAAGGACCGCCTCCAATCCATACACTAGTTGGAAGGGAGTAAATATGGTGGCAGTTTTAATGGAGGTTCGATAAGCCCAAAGTACGAAGAAGAGCATGTTGTGCCAATTGGCTTTGTGCGTACCCACCATACTTTGGACCATAGTCTTCAAGACCTTGTTAATTGCCTCGACCTGTCCGTTTGATTGTGGGTAGTATGGTGTTGAGTTTTCATGGCGAAAACCCAATCTATCACTCAACTCGTCAACCATATGGTTCATAAAGTGAGAACCATGGTCAGTAACTATCGTTTGAGGAACTTCAAACCATGCTATTACATGATTAAACATGAAGAGTGCGGCGGTCTTGTCGTCATTCGTGTATGTAGGCATTTCCTCGGCCCACTTTGTAAAGTAGTCCACAGCTACAATGATGTAACTATGCCCCCTGGCCGAGGTAGGTATACAATGCATGAAATCGATGCCCCATTTAGCGAAGGGGCCAACGGAAATAACCGGGTGTAACGAGGCGGGATGGGTGCGCTTTTTCGTATGAAAATGTTGGCATGAAGGACATTTTTTTACGGCCTCGATACAATCTTTGAAGATAGACGGCCAATAATATCCTGCACACAAAGTCTTCTGGGTTGTAGCCATGCTAGAGAGGTGACCGCCTCATGCCCCAGTGTGACATCCATTCAGAACACGTTCGGCCTCAACATGAGTCAGACAACATCAAAGGATAGAATCAATACCACGACAGTACAAAGTATCACTAATAATCAGATAATATTTTGCATGGTGGTGTATTCGACGATGGTCGTCACAGGACAATTCAGGGCTGAAACATTGGGTTTGGAGATACAATGTGATATCTCCATACCACAAATTAGACGTACTGATAAGAAACAATGACTCATCCGAAAAGGATTCATTGGGCTTAGATTCTACATCAGTGTAGGGGAGGTCGCAGATGAGCTCAGCAAACACCAAAGACTTTTTCGACTTGGATTTTTTGAAAAAAAATTGAATTCTTGCAGTATCACAATCCAACGTGAATATTTTCCCCCAAGTACCTGACGAGTCAGAACATGGTACATGGGGTTCGAATCAGCGATGATGGTGGTGGTGCGAAGCAAAATGTAATGTCGAAATTTCTGCACGGCTATGACTGCCGTGAGAGCAAGCTTCTCAACATGTGAATAGCAAGTTTCAGCATCAATGAGACCTTTACTGGCATAGTATATCACATGTTCTTGGGCGTTCTGGTCTTCTTGTACCAAAACCATAGCGATAGTGGTGTCGAAAGCGGCAAGATATAAAATGTAATCTTGATAGTAATTCGGCGGTTGGATCATAGGGGCATGCATGATGGCATGTTTTAAACTATCAAAAGATCGTTGAGCTTGGTCATCCCAGATGAACAGGACGTCCTTTTTATTAAGCTCATGTATCCTTTCGTCTTTTGCGCAAAATTACAAACGAAGCACCGTAAATAAGTTGCTCTTCCTTCCAGACTTTGAAGTTCTGTATTGTTGGTTGGAGGTGGAAGAGCGACGATAGCTTCCACCTTCGAGGTATCAATACAGATCCCATATTTCGAGATGATAAAGCCTAAGAGGCATCCGGACTCAATACAAAAAATAATCTTGTGAGGATTCAGACAGATATTGTACCGCCTGCATCTAAGGAAAATGGTCGTCAGATGATCTAAGTGGAACTCACGTTGCTTTGAGTGGGCAGGGAGGTCATCCAAGTAAGGTTCCACGAAGTCCTTCACATCATGGAAGGCATGCGACATGGCCCGTTGGAATGTGGCACCAGCGTTTTTAAGACCAAACAGAAGTTTACGATATGCAAACCTTCCCCAAGGGCAGATGAATGCAGTCTTGTGTTGGTCGGCAAGGTGGATCTCAATTTGGTTGTATCCGGAAAAGCCATCCATGAATGAAAAAATGACACTTCCAGCACAATTGTCGATGATCTGGTCGATGAAGGGAGTTGGGTAGTTGTCCTTGGGACAAGCTTTGTTGAGATCCTGATATTCGACACAGACACGGATGGTACCCTGTTTTTATTAATAGGGACGACGTTTGAGACCCACTCTGTCAATGGGACAGGGTAAATGAAACCGATCTTCAAGAGTTTCTCAATCTCTGCCTTGATTGCCGCAGTCTTCTGAGGGTGTACCGGCCGCAACTTTTGCGGACAGGTTTGATGTCGAGATAGGTTTTAATTTCATCTAAAACAATGGAGGGGTCTATCCCAGGAATCTCCTCATAAGTCCAAGCGAACACGTCTCGGAATCGCTTGAATAAGCCCGTGGCGGCAATGAATTCTTCAAGGGAACACTTCTGGCCTAACTGAATGTGTTCCACTACTCTAGGAGTAACAGAAATGTCTATTAAGGTGGTAGGCTCAATGTTGGAAAAGTTTCCTTCGAAGTCTGTTTGACATGCGAGTATCAAAGACTGAGAGCCAGAGTAGACATTCAAGGAAAAGATGGTGTGAATGTTGTTCTCCACAGTATCCAACAAGGGAAGGAAAGAAGAACGATGGTGGAGGTCTTCCCACGGCGGATCATCTGCACTCATGATTTCCATAATGGACTCGTCAGAACGAAAAGTCCGTAGCAGAGGATGGGATGATGTCCGTTGTAAAGAACATGAGGTGGAGGCCACAGCTAAGTGGTCCTCCGATGCTGACTGGATAGCCTCATACATGAGTTCGGCGGGTGACAGAGGCATAGGATTCTATTTTTTAAGATTATGAAACATCTCAACATTTCAAATAACATTCCACTTATCATAAAAAAAAAAATTAAAACTTTTTATAAAATAAAAATAAATAAATAATAAACTTGTAACTAAATTATATATAATGAAAAATAATTAATCATGGTTAAAATTTTATTAAAATAATAAAATGTATATCTTACTAACAAATTTACTCAAAAAAATGAGATAATAACTAAGAAAATGGATTAAATAATTTGATAAATGAGATGACAATTGGTTCTTCCAAAATGTCATATCCTTCCATCATCATGCCATTACATCACGTTTATTACATCACTTGATGTGTCCAACTTAAGAAAAACAAATAAGTCCTAAGGAAGCTAATTTAATGTGGAGGCTTGGCTTTGGACCCACTAGGAATCTCACATTACATGTGCATAGTTTGTATCAAATGGTGTTCTCTATAGACAAAAGAAATAAAAAAAATAGATTATGAATTGGAGTGAATCTCACATTACATGTACATATTTGAAGTCACATGGTGTTTTCTATATAAAAAAAAATATTTGCATTTTAAACTATTAGTAAAATTGCCACGAGATATTAAATTAACTTAGAAATAATATTATAAAATTCAATATTAATGTTGAATATTTCATAATGGATATGCTTGAGATGCAACTTGTATGCCATTAGGTCATCTTTGATTGTTTGGTTAGAAATAAACATTTAATGTGGCATGTTTGTAGTGACTAACTTTATAAAATAGAGTCAACTTTGAATTCAATGAGATATGTTTATTAATGCATAATAATGTATTAGAGAATACTAAGTTCTAATGTGAGATAATGTTTGTACAAATCCTTTTCATTATACAACATGTACATGCAAAAATGATTAAGATAATGTTTGTACAAATCCTTTTCATTATACAACATGTACATGCAAAAATGATTAAGAGAGAAAGTAACGAGTTTTTATATTTGATTAATTTCACATAAGGGACATTCCATATCGTGAATTGTTAATTTTGGATTTTTATTTTTTTAATTAGGGTTTTTCGAAAAGATAAATGATCTTATTGTTATTTTGCTTTAAATGTATTTAATTACGTATTTTTTTTAAGTTAAATTGGTTTAGTTTGCTATCTCAATTTTAAAACTTTAAAAAATATGTATTTTATAAATTATTTATAAGTAATTCATTTTTGTTTATTCAAGTATATGGGAAACATTTGTAGTGAGATATTGAACCAAAGTCATATTGAGATGGGTGATTTTCTTAAGAAGTTTTGGTTATCAAGTGTAAATTTTGAAGGTAACGGTTGTCTCTGTGAGATTCATTTCGCTAGTTTCAATGACACTTTCTCATCCTTATAAACATCACCTAATGTAGCAATTGCTAAGTAGACCATTCAAGCACATGAGAAATTGGTCTATAATGAGCGGCGCTCTAGGAAATGGGTCATAGTGAATGAATTAAGTATTAACACTCCATGTAGATACATTTTCCTAAAAAAAAATTATAATGTTTGGCTATGAATGTCTGTTATATGCTTTAATAAATAGAGAGGATATCTTCATGAGTAGTTAATAAGACACATTACTTGTTGAGGTTTTGAAAATGGGATAACAAACTAAATGAACTTGTTCATGAGAAAAAAATTGGTTAAACACGCTTAAGCCAAGTCATTCTTTGATGGGAGACTTTCCTATGAAGTCCTAATTCCTTGAGAATATCCTATTCATTTCACTAGCTTCATTCCCACTTATTCATCCTTGAGAGAATCCCCTAATGTAATGATTGCTAAGTGAAGTATCTGAGCTCATGAAAAATGGATCAAGATGCCTAATTATACCCATAAAGAACTCGTACATATTTCAAAGCCAACTATAGGATATAGCATGATGTTTTTTTAGTTCTTCGTTAAGTATCCAATATAAACTTAATGAGCATTACAAACAAAGGAAGGAGAGGCAACTCATCTATTTTCTTAAGTGAAGAGTCAAAATATGAGAGATGTATGTTGCCTTTCATTTTATTTTGTGCTTTACTTAAATCTAAACTTTATTTAAAAATATATTGCAAGTGAGTGAACTTCCAATTATTAATGGTGATGTGAAGAAGAATTAGAAGGTAAGAGGAAATTAAGGTCCTATAAAGAGGTCATTACCCTTAATTTAGAATATCAAAACTATTTTTTTTGTTATAACTAGTGTGAAGAAGAAAATTGTAATAACTCCTCATGGAGAATCACAATTTTTTTTAATACTTCTTGTATTTACAAGGCCATATTTACCATCATACCCTCTCAAGGGTGTTGAAACACTATTATTTATATATATTGAATTATTATCTAATTGATTGTGGTTAATATTGATTTTTATGTTAATTACTGATCCTTTATTTATAGACGGTCTTTGATCCTTAAATTTCTTATTTATGTTTGGGAAATGATGTTTTAATGCAGAATTTATCTCCACGACTATATGGATCATGGGTCCACTTGCATGAATCCATAACCTTGATGAGTGTTGGTGCTACTATTTGAAGTTAGAGACCATAGAGCAACACGTAACAAAAATAAATAAATAAATAAATATACTTCTCTTCTTAAAGTTTAATACCAATATCCCTATTGTTCATTTGCATTGACTGTATATATATAAGTACCTAAGTGGCATGGGAACAAAATAATTTGTGAGGTTTGATCTAGGATAGAAAATCTTACGGACTATAATTTCAATTTTGATTACCTTTCATACTTTCTCCTAGAATGGATAGTTTGATCTTTTCTCCTTGAATGGTTTGATACCACTCTACAATGACCGCAGCTATTGCCCCACAAAAACCCTACTGTTTGCATTCCTCCTGTTCTGACCTGGTTCTAACTCGTGCTCTTCCCTTGGTAGTACTATGGCCCATCCTAGAGGGGCAGTAGATACCCCCAAAAAAACCTTAATGTAACCATGCAACAGGTACCAAACACGCTACCCAACAAGACCGCTGAAAAAATTCTACTACAACAGGATTCGAAGGAGGTAGAAACTCCCACACCACCATTGGATGACTCTACTCCAGAAGAGAAAAAAACAACCAAAACTTTCATATCCAAATCAATGAACCAAACTCGCATAGAACTTCCCCCAGATAGGATAAACGCCATAATCCAGTACATGAAAGACCATGCACTCATCTACAAATTCATTGGTCTCTAGACAACTAAAAAAGCTCTGATGGGTTGGATAGCTACAAAATGGAAGCCAAAATCCCATTTCAATCTACAACTTGGATCTAAGGGATTTTTCACAGTCATTTTCTTAAGGATCGAGGACAAAGACAAAGTCGTGGATGGAGGAGCATACTTTTTCAACTCAATTGGATTTTTCGTTTGTAACAGGATCAAAAGGTTTAATCCAGATATTGAAGATTTCACATGGGATTTGGTATGGATTCACCTATATTATATACCTCAATACTATTGGGATGAGGAAACTCTACGAGAAATAGGAAATTCCTTGGGAAAAATTTTCAATATAGTGGATCAAACCAGATCTAACAGGTACACATCATGTGCAAGAATCTGTGTCTATATGCACATAGCTCGAGCCCTACCAGACTCAATCTACTTAGTACATGAAAACTTAGAATGGATCCGACCAGTATATTATGAGCATGTACCCTTCAGATGTCAGAAATGTCATGAACATGGACATCTCTATTGAGATTGCCCCCCAAAAAAGCCTATTCCATATGCAAAGAAGGAATAGGTCATGGATGAGGAGGGTTTCAAGAAGGCACCACCTAGGTTTCGCTAAAACTGAAAGAACCCTACAATAACTAAATCAACCACAACTAAAACCAGCAACAACTTCAATGTACTCTTTGAGCAACTGGAGGACCAACAAATCTTGCATGCAGAGGACCAAAAAGCCACAAAAAAGAATCATATTGATCCTATCAAGGAACAAGTCTAGAAGTCATAAGATCCATTGGCTTCATCAAGAAATGTCCCACCTAAAACCCAACTAGTAATTACAAACCCTGATTTGGACATGTTCATGGACGAGGACATGAGCGATCTTGATCTGGGGGATCTGGATCTCCTAGGACTCGAGGAAGCATGCCGACGCAAATC
Source organism: Larix kaempferi (assembly GCA_027924585.1). Classification (NCBI taxonomy): domain Eukaryota; kingdom Viridiplantae; phylum Streptophyta; class Pinopsida; order Pinales; family Pinaceae; genus Larix; species Larix kaempferi. The sequence goes on from BSBM01000887.1 coordinate 25,618,649, forward strand.
ATTTAATGCAATCCCTTCTGAGTAGATCCATATCCTAAAAGAAGTTTTATCCAAATCCAAGCTGGGTATCCTTAATCTCTCACAAAAGAGTCAAAAGAAACCCTCAAGGGATCCCAAGAAGCACAGAAGGAAAACATATCTGGAATGCCTTAACAACCTCGGCACCAAACTTGTCAAATCAGGGATATATGCGTAGATTATTGAGTTTTTCCTTCCCATACTCCAATTTCTCAATGAATATTATCTCCTAGAACGTCAGAGGCATCAACGGTCTTACCAAACATAGAATGCTTCACAGGAAAATTCTCCAGGAAAATCCCTCAATGATCCTCATTCAAGAAACTAAATGTAGCAGCAGCAATCTAGAGACCCTCATGGTGCGTCTTTGGAAAGGTAGTAAAGTAGTAGCAGTAGATGCAAATGGAGCTTCAGGAATCCTTGCGCTAATATGGAGCCCCAAGAGGTAATTCTCAATTAGTTTTTAGTCACAAGAAACTCAATCTCGGCCTCCTTTCATGTTACAGGAACTAAGTTCCATGGAAGACTCTCCAATGTCTATGTCCCTCAGTCCCCGAAAAAAAAAATCTTCTAAATTACCTGGACTAGTACAGGCACAACTCCATCAATCAACCTTGGATTCTGGCTGGAGATTTCAATATGATCACCCATCTTTAGGAGAAAAAAGGGGGGCACAGAATCCTTTCTCAGGAAGACAAAAGATTAAAAGGATTCATAAAAATAATAGGTTGGTTGATGTTGAAACAACCAAATAGGGGGAGCCCACAAAATAACATCCATACTTGACCACTTTATGATCTCTGGGGATATAATAGACACCACCATGAATCTAATTGCCACATTTCTTCCTTTAGCGGGCTCATATCACTGGTTTATCAGTCGCAAATGGCATGGAAAAAGAGCATTCCTATCGCGTTCCTTTAGATTTGAGAAATCGTGGATCTCACACCCCGATTTTCAAGAAACAATTAAAACTTGGTGGTTAGGATTCCAAGTTTTGGGTTCATCCAGGATGCTCAGGATTCAACAGAAACTTAAACTTCTCAATCAAAATTTGAAAATTTTCAACAAGGAAACGTTTGGCAATATCTTCACCGCCAAAACTGCCCTAGATCAAGAAATGGATTCTCTCTAGCAACAGATGATTAACGAAGGTCGCATGGAGGAGAGAAGTAAAAAGGAGGCAAAGATTCAAACCCAAATAGATGAACGATGTAGGAAGGAGGAGACTCTTTGGAAACAAAAATCATGAATCAATTGGTTAAAGGATGCAGATCGCAATACATCCTTCTTCCATCGCTCTATCATACAACACAAAATGCGTAACAAAATCAACACTCTCAAGAGAATGGATGGAGCCATGGTGGAAACGCACGAGGTAATAGAGAACGAGTTTGTCATATTCTACAAGGATCCGTTATCTAAAGACACCCCGAACATACACATTTCTATTGACCAGGTCACCACTCATATCACGACAATAATAGCGTATGAGAAAAATGCAACCCTCATGCGACCCATCACCCCTTTGGAGGTTGAAATGGCGGTTCAACAAATGGAGGAAGGAAAGGCTTCAGGTTCCGATGGCTTCACCATTGATTTCTTTCGCCATTGTTGGGATCTGCTAAAGGAATAAATATGGGAGATTGTGGAGGAATCACACAGAAAACAATGGGTTCTTCCTACACTCAACACCACCTTCCTCACTCTCATTCCAAAGGAGGAAAATTTTGCTTCCCCAAGTAAGTACAGACCCATTTCCCTCTGCAACATCATTTACATAATCATTTCCAAAGTTATTTGTAATCGCATCAAACCTATTATACCTTCCCTCATCTCCCTGGAGCAAACTGGTTATGTAGAGGGGAGAGAAATCCTTTATGGGATCATCCGGTCTCATGAGGTCATTCACTCCCTAAAAACATCCAAAAAACTAGGCATGATCCTCAAGGTTGACCTCTCTAAATATTTTGACAAGCTTAATTGGAACTTTATTGAAAGAGTCCTCCTTTCCTTTGGCTTCTCTCCTTCCTGGACTAGGTGGATCCTATCCTTGATATCAACCTTGTTTTTCTCTATTATGGTAAATGATACTCCATCGGCCACTTTTTCCACCCACCAGAGGAATAATTCAAGGAGCTCCCCTCTCCCCCTTTCTCTTCGTCTTGATGGAAGAAGGTCTAGGACGCATTCTCAATTCTCACTGTTCTAGAGGCCTCCTCAAAGGTATTACTTTGAATGATAGTCCTCCACTCATGCACCAACCGTTTGTTGATGATAACCTCCTCTTGAGTCACCCCTCAGTGCAAGAATCCCAAACCCTGAAATGCATCTTAAAAATATTCTCCGAAGCCTCGAGAACTTCAATCAACCTCAAAAAATGTAGCATATTCTTCTTTAACACTCTGAGCATCACTCAAAGGAATATATCCAGAATCCTTGGATTCTCCATTGCATCCCTCCCCTCTAAGTATTTGGGAGCCTCTCTAACGAACTCAACCATCAAACATTATTCCTGGAGGGAACTGCTTGATAAGATGGAAATTAAGCTCTCCTCTTGGACTCTCGAATCTCTCAATCTCGTTGGGCGTCTTATCCTCATCAAGTTTGTACTTCAAGCTATGTCACTTTACCTCTTTTCTATTCTTGCAGCTCCAAATTGGGTCCTAAAAGTCATCAAAAGCTTACAATGCACCTTTCTTTGGGGGATTGACGAAAATCACTTCAAATAGTCCTTAGTCAAATGGGACAAAGTATGTATTCCTAAATCAGATGGTGGCTTGGGACTGAGAGATCCAACCATAAGCAATGAAATCCTAAGTGCCAAAATATGGTGGAATTGGGTGGCAAAACAATCCACTCCTTGGACCTAATTTTGGGACAAGAAATATGCCCCCAACTGGGACCCACAAGAAATTATCTGTTTTAATCTCCCTACCCATTTCTCTCTTGTATGGAATGCTACAAACTCCCAGAGGTACCTGGTCTAGCAGCACAGTTTTTGGGAAATAAAAAAAGGGTCCTCTACCCATTTTTGGATCGATTTTTGGTAGCAAATGCCTAGTCTAAACCGCCCACTCCAAGTTTCATCCATATATCACTCCATACAAGCCTCTGAAAATCTATCAGTCAAAGAATATTGGACGAACAATGCGCTGCAAGACTTTCGGATCTAGAAGCACCCAAAGCACTAGGGCATACCCATGAATAATGAGGATATGGATAGGATCTGGAAAGACCTGCAAAAAAACAATATCTGCACTCATCCAGAACCGGACATCATAATATGGGGTTACAATCCCATTGGCTCCTTCACAATAAAATAGGCTTATCACCCACACACTCAACATCACATAGAACAGAGAGATCCTACTTGGACCAAAATTTGGAGCATGAAAATGTAATATCCCGATTTTGAACCCATTGCATTAAAATGTAATGATGTAATATCGTTATAAAATCATGGTGAGGATCTCAAGGCCAAGGCCTCGCCATCGATTTAGTGATGCATATGGTTTGTGTGTTATCCAGGCATAATGGAATTGCAAATATCATGTAAATACGCATTTTAATAGAATACCCACAACTAGCTATGCAATGAAATGCAACAAGAGATGGGGGCATGATTTTTACAAGGAATTGGGAGGGAAATATTCAAACCCTTGGAGCTAATCAAGTCAATCCAAGTGTAAATGAGAGAGCCCATAAACCCTCAACTACCCATGTTGAATTTTGTACCCAATCATTTATTTCTTCCAAGATTTGGTCGAGATAGTTAATGCATTGGGAATGGGGAGGTATGGCTATCCAAATTCGAGTATGGGAAAGCCACCATGTGTGGAAATTCGTGTTTGGCTTCTTGGTCGAGTAAAGAGCCACAAATTTCTCCCCAAGCCATTTCTTCATCCGTCAGTTTTTCTCTCCCACATTTTTTGGGCTAGTTGGGCATTTTCCCTCGCGCGTTTTTCCTGAGTTTACCCTCATTTTCCACGTCTGGGAGGTCATTTTTGTATACCAGAGTTTTGGGGAAGAAAATAAATTCATTTTGGGGATCCTGGGAGGTCGTTTTTTATCTCTGAATTCCCACGTACCTGTTAGGGAACTGGTTTTTTCTCCCTGGAGTTGATCTCCCTTCCCATAAGTCGTTTTGGTATGCCCACGATTTGGGGAAAACCCATGGCCATTTTGTATCTAAATCCCATTGTTAAAAATGTGTATCCATGCCCAACAGTTGTGTGTATAGAAAGAGTATGTTGGGTATGGGTTCTGGGTATCCATTGTTTTGGCTTGAGCTTGAGTGCAAGCATCCATAAATAGAAGGGTTCAAATTGGCTCGATAAACCCAGCTGTGGGCTGGCTTGGCTTAGATATGATGTTGCTTGGGTTGTGCTGAGCTTGAGAGTCCCATTTTCCTTGTAGAAATCATGCCCATATCGGGGGTGGCAGTTGTGTTGAGAGATTGATGAACACAACTGGCCTATGGTTGGGTGGAACATTGCAACAACATAGCCAGTTGCTTGGGACAACTTCATAATCAAGAGAAGTATTAGCTATGTGTATTTACTTCTGCAATGTTTTAAATTGATGATTGTTATTGATGTGATGAAGGCATATGAAATGTGTATGGATGATTTTTTATTCTGTTGTGCATGTTTGCTTTAATTTGCATCTAAACACATATGCATTTTATTTGTAATGCCATGACTTTGTTCATGATGAATGGGGCTAAGTTTTGTAAAATCCTGCATTTTGGTGTCTCGTTTCCTTCCTTGCGTTGGATCGACGGGAGGGGACATGACAGAGTGGTATCAGAGCCATAAGTTACAACATTGGGCCTCTATGGGACAAATATGATCACAGTTGTAAAGGGAAGACCCCTTCCTGATCACCACAGGTCATCAGAAAAGAAAGAAAATTTTCAATTTTTTCTAAGTGTTTTTGAAATTTTGTCTAAGTCTATGTCAGTGAGAAATTGGGAAAGTCGCCGATACGTTTTGGTGAGGAAGTGAGAAAGTTGTCGAAAATGTGTTTCAGCGTAAAAGTAAAAAGTCCACCAAAACGATCGGCGACGAATTGCGAGTTGCTCTGAAACAGCCGAGGCAAGATGGCAAGTTGCGCCGATCGGCGATAAATCGCGAGTTGCTCTGAAATGGTTGGCGCAAGATGGTAAGTTGCATCGATCGGCGATAAATCGTAAGTTGCTCCGAAACGGTCGGCGCAAGATGGTATGTTGCATCGATTAGCGATAAATCGTGAGTTGCTCTGAAAAGGTTGGCACAAGATGGTAAGTTGCGCCAATTGACGATAAATTGCGAGTTGCACCGAAACGGTTGGCGCAAGATGGTAAGTTGCACCAATCGGTGATAAATTACGAGTTTCTTCGAAACAGTCGATGCAAGATCGTGATTTGCGTCAATCGGCGACAAAAGGTCAAGTCTGCTAAAACAGTTGGTGCAAGATCGTAAGTTGCACCGAAACAATCGGTGCAAGATCGTGAGTTGCACCGATCAACATAAAACTAGAAGTTTCTCCGAAACAGGTTGGAGACAAAACAATAAGTCCCCCGAAATAGGAAATTTGAGCAGTTTTCTAGGGTGAATTTTAGGTGCCAAAAATTGAAAATTTCCATCAAACTTATGCACCAGATTGCGTAAAATTGAAAGATTTACAAAAAAAAACAAAAACGAGGGCACTACAGACGTCGTCAATGGTGAGAAATTATATGGTAATGACAAGATTCATATAATTGGAAATGTTGCATGTAATCTGACAAAAGTTAGCACTTTTGAAGGTCTGCAGTTTTTGCTCAACAAGTAATGGAATAGGTCATCAGGTAAGGGACCTTGAAAAGACTCCTTATGGAGTTAGAATTGAATCAATTGAAGTGCTAATAAGTGCAGGGAAGTTAAGAAAGGCCAAGTTGAACTTGGCCATAATTTCTGAAATCAATTGGAGCCATAAGGAAAAATTGATGAAGAGGGAAATTTCTCACCTTGAACTATTTATGTTTATAACATAAGAATTGCATGCTTGGAAGGTAGCAAGTAGGAATGTTATACATGAGTATATGTATTGAATTGTTGCTTGGTGAGAAAATCATAGCTAATGATTCCTTCTGTGCTTGTTAAAAGGCCATGAAATTGGATCAACTATGATGTGGAAGAGGGATTCCATGCTATTATGAGGGATTGGAAAGGGAGAATTCCATAACTCTTCTCTTACTATTGAAATTATACTTTTACAGAAATTTATGGCATAGAAATGTTGGAAATGCAAGGGATTAGATATATGAAATGAATACGCACTAGTGGGCATATTGCCAGATATTGCATAGTGCATGTGAAGATGTTTTTGCATGTATATGATGATTGCATGTTGGTAAAGCTAGTGAAGTTTGACGTATGCAATAATCCGCTTAAGATAATTATTGTGGTTGCTAATAATTAGTGGTGTTCGCATTGGTTGTAGGACCAAAGACAACAGAAGCATGGATAAAGATATGGATGATATTGTTGCATTTGACCAACAACCTTATGAAGAAAGGTTGGGGCAACAAATCTATGATCAAGAGGTTGGTGGTAGGATGGTGAAATCCTTGCAGGAGACCGATTGATCAGGTAACATCAAAGATGTTAATGGAAGCCATGCAGGTAATGGTTAATCATGCTAATTGTACAAGTGTTGAAAGGGGATTGGGTAAGAATCCCTTGAACCTTATTTGTAATCATAGAATGGTATGCATGTAAGGTTGAATGCATTTTATGTGAATACCATACCACCATGGTATGGTGAGGTATAGGATAGTAAGGGCAAGGAACCTTCTACCATGTGACTATTTAAATGTTAGAACTTGTTCATATGAAGTTATATCATTCTATTTGTGTATGTTGGTTATGGTTTAATAACCAAAGCAAGTAAGGGCTTATAGACCTGTTGTGGTAGTGCTTTAGTGCTACACAAGCAACCCATGAATTCCCTATTGGTGTTAAATTAGGATGAAACCTCCTTGCCAAAAATCAAGGAGTGAGAAAAATCATGATGTGTTGTTGAGTGGAGAAGGAAGACATCAAATGAACCATCAAGTGATTGGGGAGATGGTTTGGAATGGTTTTGGGGAATTGGCTAGAATGTCCAACTTACCATGGTAGGAAACTTGTGTAGGAACGAGGATGTTCTTGATCAATGTTGTAATGCATTGGGTGGCATTGAGTAGATATGCATTAAAATATTATGTAAATGTTGTAGGTGTGCATGCATGTGTGTGGGTGCAGATGTTGAGATGCATTGTGTGAATGCATGGTTGTGTTATGTATGTTTCATTGCAACTAGATAATAGATGAAATGATAAATTCATGGTAATTCTGGGATCATTTCATTATCTGCTATGAATGCAGGAGAAGGATTGCATGAAGAAGGTAGTCCTATTTGATGGTCTACCAGAGTGCTCTGTTGAAAGGACAGAGTTGCATAAAAAGAACATGGTTGTGAAATAATGAGTATTGGAATTTTAATAATTGCATAGATGGTGAGATGGTATCTTGCAGTTTCATTGTGATAATGATGCATATAGAGTACATATATATTTCATTACCTTTGAAATGTGAACAACTGATAGTGTTTGAATTATTGGGTATTATAATTCTGAGATCACTTCAGTGACTGTTGTAGCAATGAAAATATTATATGCATGAATGCTCTCAAAGTGTTTGGTTGACTCGAATTTCATATCTCAGGAAGAAATGTCTTGAGGATGGCAATGTGGGTAAGTCCATCATAAAAAACACTGAAATCTACTATGTACAAGATCCAAAAAACGAGGACATGTTGCAGGTATATTTTCATGTATGGTAGCAAGCATAAATCCATAATGGGCAGGTTGACACCACTTATAGAAACCAAGCAAGAGGAGGACGACCTCATGGTTAAAGCAACCTTATTTCTATAGTAGACAGAATTGTGAATTCACATTTGAATTTAATTATTAATGCCCATGGTTGGTTATGGAAAGAACAAATTTGGATTTACTGTTAAATGTTGCTGACTGTTTGGCTATTTGATAAGTGTGCTAGGAAGACACATTGCAGGAATACCATGTGTGATGGCCTTCATAAGCCAAACTCCATGGGAAGGACCCCATGCTTTGGAAATGGGTTTCAGATGAAATGCCATTGTAAATGTTGATAATATCTCAACTGCACTGCGTGTTGGAAAACCATGTGAGTGAGATGGTAAAATTATGCCAAGAAGGCATATGTGGGTTAGGGAACGTGAAAATATTGAGGTGGAAAACCGAAGGACTATTGACTTAGAGAAGGGAGACCCCACTCTTTGCAAATGAAGAGAGAATACATCTGAAAAGGGATAAGTATTATGTAACCCTAGATAAGAACATGCATGTCTAATTATTAGGGTTAATATGCAGAGCATGTTCTATTTTATTTAGATTATTTCAGGCTGCTTGAGTACGATTAGGGATTACATGGATCACATCATAAAGGGGTGCACACCTTTCTGGTGTTGGGTTAGGATAGGATTGTCAATATTGACTATGCCCTATGGAAATGGACACATTCCTAGTGTTTCAATACTTGATAGTGAATGTTATGAAATATGGTTACAATTTTAGAGAAGCAATACTAATGAGTTTGCTTATCCTTCTTGTGTTGTCAGCTTAAATAGATGCAATTTGGTGTTGCACATTAAAAGTCAAAGTGAAGAAAGGGTACTCAAGAGGACTGTACGGGCATTGATAACCTTTCTACGTTCACACTAAAGAATACTAGAAGGGATGGATAGGCCCGAGGAGCTGTGTAGTAGAAAATGAGTGTCATCCTAATGTAGTGTGAGTGGGTATTGTGGGGCCATGCTAACCTATAGTCAAGAAATTCACCTATAGAGTTCCTAGAGGGAACCATTGGTTTGCATAGGAGGAGGAGTGCCATCCTTGTGTGGATGAAGAGTTGATGTGTGTGTGAAGGGTTGTGGTGTGTGAAGGTGTTGTGATATTGATGAATGCATAAAATCTCTATTGGGTCAGCAGTAAGGTGATGTACCGAGACTGAATGAAAAACCTCATATTCCTATGGCTCTGTAGTAGACGCTTGACCTAGAAATGGTCGTGGTGCAGTTTCCTTCCATTGGATGATGACATAGACGGATGTGTTGGCTTGGTGATGGAGTGGGAAACCCAAGTATGGGACTGGTTTGGCATCACCAATACTTGGTAAATCCAGTCAATGAATTGGTTGGGCATTAACTACTTGATGTTGTGAAGTAGCATGTGTGTTGGCCAAGCATCCACCCCACAGGTGATCCAAGGCTTTTAAAGAAGAAAAGGAAACATGTGGAGTAGAGAGGAAATGTCCAATACATATAAGTATTTAATTTTCATTCATTTCTTATTTTGGATAATGAAAATTTCATGAACAAATCTTATGATAACCAAGCTGATACACTATTGTTTCTATATTGGAAACCTGGGTCACTGCAGGAAGCAAGAATCCTTGAAGGCATCCTAAGGATTCATTTAGACATGTGACTGTCCTAGAAAGCTCAGTATGAGCAGCAATGATAAGAATGGTGCTAGTGGACATGTGTGGATCCTAGCATCCAAAGGTTCTGTGGACAAACCATGGGGAGGGGATTCCCTGATGGAGAAAGTCGTGGACAAACCTTAGACACTAAGTGTCATAGCCAAAAAAAGAAAGGGCAAGTCAAGCATTCACATTGAAGTGAAAGAGGCTAAGGAGCATGGAAGCACAGGGGTGGTGTGGCTTTGGATTGGAACAAGACTAAGAGGGGACAATCTCTTACTATTCCCTTTCCTTTTTTTTATTGATGCATTTACAAAATAGATAATTCTTGAATGCATGAGAATTGATTGTGTTTAATTACTTGAAATAAATTGTGATTGTTGAAATAGATAATTCATGTGAAAGGATGAACATGAGCGAGTTCATGTGTATGTTGGGAAAGCATGAAAGGTGTGGAAGTCTCATGAGTAAAGCATGGACATTCCATGTAAATTGGCCAAACAATAGGCTGATTTTAAAATTTATGTTATGCTTGGCCTAACAGGAATTGCCATCATAAATTTCACAGGCGAGAAATTGAAAGCAATTGGTTGCAGCTGTTACAAGACCAGTGGTGCTAGCAAGCAAAGTGTAGGAAGTTATGCACATTGACCATGGAAGCAGACCAAAAGATATTTGAATTGGATGAATGTATTATGCAAACAATTACCAAGACCCAATAAAATCTTGGAAAGCTGCTCAGGCTACAAAGAAGTAGAATGAGATGAACCACAAGGTTTTGCAGGACTCTATTTGTCTGCAAAGAGAGGTAAAAATAATTATGGGAGAAATCAGTAGTGGGAAGGAAAGTGTATCAATGAAGAAGCATTCATCCAATCAGTCCATTAAGAAACGTTCTAGGTGGGAAGACTCAAAGGAAATTGAACAGGAAAAGATAAATAAACCCCTGAAATGTTGGAAATGTGGAGGAAATCATTGCCGCCACAAATGCCCAATAAAGGAACAGCAAGAGGGTAGTAGCCATAAAGTTTCCAGACTTGTGGATCAGCTGGAAGGTAAAGGAAAGGAAGGGATTTTTGTGGAACAATTCCCTCATGCAGAGTTGGAAGGTCCTAGCCAGCAGGAGTAGTTTGTGGAGGCCAAAGGACTTAGTCCTGAAATTTCAAAGTAAAAGATGAGCTGCAAGATGGACCTACCACATTTTGTGAATTTTGGACATGTGTAAATAATGTGTAAGTATTCAAGTCAATCCAAGTGTCAATGAAAGAACCTATAAACCCTCAACTACCCATGTTGACTTTTGTACCCAATCAATTATTCCTTCCAAGAGTTGGTTGAGGTAGTTAATGCATTGGGAATGGGGAGTTATGGCTGTCCAAATTCGAGTATGGGAAAGCCACCATGTGTGGAAATTCGTGTTTGGCTTATTGGGAAAGTAAAGAGCCACGAATTTTCTCCCCAAGACATTTCTTCATCCATCATTTTTTCTCCCCCATGATTCTGGGCTAGCTAGGCATTTTCCCTCACGTTTTTCCTTAGTTTACCCTCATTTTCCACAGCTGGGAGGTCGTTTTTGTGTTGCAAAGTTGTGGGGAATAAAAGAAATTCATTTTGGGGATCATGGGAGGTCATTTTTTTTCTCTCGGTTTCCCACCTACCTGTTGGGGAACTCGTTTTTGCTCCCTGGAGTTGATCTCCCTTCCCATAACTCGTTTTAGTATGCCCATGATTTGGGAAAAACCCATGGCCATTTTGTGTCTAAATCCCATTGTTAAAAATGTGTATCCATGCCCAATGGTTGTGTTTTGCTATGTATAGAAAGAGTATGTTGGGGTATGGGTTCTGGGTATCCATTGTGTTGGATTGAGCTTGAGTGTAAGCATCCAAAAATAGAAGGGTTCACATTGGCCTAATAAACCCAACTGTAGGATGGCTTGGCTTAGATATGATGTTGCTTGGGTTGTGCTGAGCTTGAGAGTCCCATTTTCCTTATAGAAATCATTCCCAGCTCAAGAGTGCCAGTTGTGTTGAGATATTGATGAACACAACTGGCCTATGGTTGGGTGGAACGTTTCAGCAACATAGCTAGTTGCTTGGGACAGATTCATAATCAAGATAAGTATTATGTATGTGTATTTAATTCTGCAATGTTTTAAATTGATGATTGTTATTTATATGTTGAAGGCATATGAAATGTGTGTGGATGGTGTTTTATTCCATTGTGCATGTTTGCTTTAATTTTCATCTGCACACATATGCATTTTATTTGTAATGCCATGAATTTTTGTTAGGAACCATGTCAACCCTTCTCTTTACTATGTTAGTATATTATTGTTGGACGCATATGCTTTGTAAGTCGTCCCGTAGTATTTGTTGATCCATAGTTTATATTAGCCATAGTATTGGACGCATATGCTTTGTAATTCATCCCGTAGTATTTGTTGATCCATAGTTTATATTAGCCCATAGTATTGGACGCATATGCTTTGTAAGTCATCCCATAGTATTATATGTTCCATGGTTATGACTCATAGTATTGGGCATATGCTTTGTAAGTGTGTGTTGAGGTCATTGAAGGCACCGTGAAGTTAATTGTATTGAGCTTTCTCAAAGGAGGTTGCCCCCTCGAAGTGGCCTGTGATCAATATAAAAGTGATTCTGAGTTCTATTATTTCTGATATCTCGTGTATATGCATTAATTAATTATTGCAGTTTCATCACATCTGGTATCAGAGCACTTTCTTGGGATCGTTGGGTGGAATTTCTGCCAAATTGTTTTTCGCATTTGTTGCAACTTCGAATCTAGGAATAAGCCCTATACGCTTAACTATGGGAAGTACTTGGGCATAATCCCTAAAACTCATTGTGAGGAGTACCACAGGAACCCCAAAGTAGCTGGCCCATTGAGAGGACCTGCCAGCGAAAAGGGTAACGACCCCTACTCGATTGACTAGTTCCCACCCGTGACGTAAACCAAGAGCTGTCGTTTGTGGCAAAGCGGTTATCAATTTTATCTGAGCCGTGGAGTGAGGGGTACTGCCCCAATACGCAAGCCATCAGACAACATTGGTGGCCGAGTGAATCCCCTGAACCGATAGGAAGCCGCACATACCTGGGGTCCATAACTATTTTCAGCTGAACTGTTGCCGATCACTTCCACTCCAGATCCAACCGTTTCAGATCTATTCTGAAAGTCGTTCCAGATCTAGTTTCCATTTCAGATCCAGCTGTTTTCAATTCCTTCTGCGCCATTGCATATCCATCTGTTGCGAATCCCTTCCGTGCTGCTGTTACCGATCCATTTCGGGGAAAAAAAAAATTATGTTTTTCGGCCATATCTCCCTTGTTTCAACTCTGTTTTCCTTGAAACTTCATTGACATCCCTACAATCCCATTCTGCATATTTCATTCCTGAAGACCCTATCCCAAATTCCACTTCCCAAGACCAGAAATCCCACATTTGTCTATTTTTAAGGTTTTCCATAACTCCTTCAATTTTCACCCAAACGCCTTCAAATTTTGCCACCGCGTTCCTTTCCTAATTCTGCTTCTTTGTCCCTCTCTATCAAATTTTCTCATTCTTTCACCCCGCTTCTAAAATCCCCATTTTTTGCTTCCCTGTCCATCAAAAAGTGTCCAAAACCTAGTTGAACCTTAATTACCCATCCGAGTTTTTCCCAAATCCAAATCTTCCTTTACTAAATAATCTTTTGTTTGTGTTTTTCTATCCATTTCAAAAAAAAATAAAAATCTCTTAGTTGTGGTTGTCACCCGCGCAGGAGAAAAAACCATGGAGGAAGCACTTACAACCATCCAAACCAAACTCCAAGATCTTGATGAAAAATTTCTCATCCTCCATCTTCAGCATTCAGCCATGAACAATAACCGACAGCCAGAATCTTTTGTAGCCACCGGGTTCTCTTCTTCCAGCAATTTTCATGGGCCGAAGCTTGATTTTTCTCGCTTCAATGGTACTAATCCGACTGGATGGATATACCTCACAGAACAATATTTCAATCTGCATAATACTTTTGAAGTCCAGAAAGTTCCACTTGCATCCTTTCATTTGGAACAGGAAGCCCTTCAATGGTACCGTTGGTACATCAAAGCTCATCCCGAGCCAAACTGGACAGATTTTTGCCAACTCCTTTTGCCACGATTTGGTCCTAGTGCTTTTGACGACTTCACAGGAGCACTCACTAAACTTCACCAAACTAGCACAGTGAGAAGGTATCATACAGAATTTGAGAAACTCGCCAATCACACAGAAGGATTGTTTGATGAATTTTACAGGAGTTGTTTTATCAGTGGTCTTAAGGATGAAATCCGGTCAGAGGTTAAAATGTTTTGTCCCAACACAATGATGGAAGTCCTAGGTTTGGCTAAGTTGGCAGAAGACAAGCTTGCAGCCCAACAGCGCTCCAAACCCACTTTTGTTCCCTTTCGAAATATGGATTCTCAATGACCTCCCATCCCGCCAGCTCCTCGACCAACTCCTATCAAGCATTTGTCTGAAATCGAGATGCAAGCATGCCGAGAAAAAAGGCTTTGTTATAATTGTGATGAGAAATTCACTCGGGGACATAGATGTGTTCAACAAAATCTCTATCTCTTGGATGTGGATTCTCTTCCTGCCCCTGAACTTGCTGAAGAAGCTCCAGACACAATAGATGATCAGGTCGGCATTTAGCACCTGCCTGTTGACACCCCATCTCAGGACGACCCACCCACGATCTCTCTCCATGCTGTAACCAGTGTCACAACCCCACAAACAATGCAGGTCAGAGGATACTTCAAGAATTTTCCTATTACCATACTCATTGATTCTGGTAGCACTCATAAAGTCATTGACCCTCGGATTTCCAAACAGGCTGATTGTTTTGTCCATCCTTGCTCCAACTTTGAAGTCATGGTTGCCAATGGGGGCACCTTACCTTGCAAGGGGAAGTGTCACAATGTGTGTATCTCTATGGAATATTATAGCTTGCGCTCTGACATGTTTTCCTTGTCCTTAGGCAGATGTGATGTGGTTTTGGGCGTTCAATGGTTACGCACACTTAGCCCCATCTTATGGAATTTTGCTGAACTTTGGATGCAGTTTTCGGTCAATGGGGCACAACACAAATTAATGGGCTTACAACCAGGGTCTCCCCGCATCATTAGTTCATATCACCTGGAAAAAATCCTTAAAAATAATTCACATGGTGTCATCGCTCAACTCCATTCCATTCAGATGCACCCATCAACGGTCTCCACTACTTCCTTGGATAGATATGCAAGTGTCTTTGCTGAACCAATGAGCTTTCCTCCTTCAAGAGACCTTTCCGGTAAGAATTTAGTCGCATCTACCTCTCAACAGGAAATTATGGCTATTTTGCATGCAGTACAGAAGTGGCAGCCATACCTATTAGGGAATTATTTCTGCATCAAGACTAATCTCCAGAGTCTGGAAAAAATTCTAGAATAATGGGTCTCCTCCCCAACACACCTGAAATGGGTTATCCAACTCATGGGTTATCCCTATGCGATCACTTACAAGAAGGGTAAGGACAATATGGTGGCAGATGCTCCTTCTCGCACAATTGATGACCCAGTTTCTCTTACAGCTCTATCTCTGCTTGTTCCAAATTGGTTGCAATATGTTCAACAGGGCTATCTCTTCTATGAACTCCATGCTTCTTCATCAACAGGGCACTCTGTGTTCTTCAAAATGTATGACCGGGAACAATGTAACTTCTTTTGGCAGGGACTGAAAATGACAATTCAACAGATGGTGGCTAACTGTGATACTTTCCAGGTTAACAAGGGTGAAACGACACTCCTTTCGGGATTGCTCAAACCCTTGCCCATCCCTACATAGCTTTGGCCAACTATTTCTATGGATTTCCTAGAAGTGCTCTGGTGGTACAATACCACATCTCAAAGGACACCATATGAAGCAGTCCATGGACAGACACCACCAGTTCTTCTTCCATACACCCTTCGCAGCTCCCCAATTCAGGAAATTGACTTGGTTCTTCGAAACCACGATCAGATTCTTCTCATTCTACAGGACAATCTTCACATGGCCAAAATTCGACTGAAACAACAAGCTGATTAGCACCGTTCTGAGCGCACTTTCCACGCAGTTGATAGGGCTCTTCTTCATCTACAACCTTCCAAGCAATCCTCCCTAACACTCCAAAGGCGTCAGTGGCTTGAAATGCAACTCGAGGATGCTACCGGGGAATCTCTCCTTCAGATTTTGCAGCAATTTCCCCAACCAAAGCTTTGAGGACAAAGCTTTTTCTAAGGGAGAGGGGATGTTAGGAATCCATGTCAACCCTTCTCTTTACTATGTTAGTATATTGTTGTTGGACGCATATGCTTTGTGAGTCATCCCATAGTATTTGTTGATCCATAGTTTATATTAGCCCATAGTATTGACCCATAGTATTGGACGCATATGCTTTGTCAGTCGTCCCATAGTATTATATGTCCCATGGTTTTGACTCATAGTATTGGGCATAGACTTAGTATATAAGTGTGTGTTGAGGTCATTGAAGGCACCGTGAATTTAATTGTGTTGAGCTTGCTCAAAGGAGGTTGCCCCCTCGAAGTGGCCTGTGATCAATATAAAAGTGATTCTGAGTTCTGTTATTTATGATATCTCATGTATTTGCATTAATTAATTATTGCAGGTTCATCACAATTTTTTCATGATGAATGGGGCTAAGTTTTGTAAAATCCCATATTTTGGTTTCCCATTTCCTTCCTTGTGTTGGATCGACAGGAGGGGACATGATAGAAAACCTGGTCAAAAGTGACCACCTTCCTGTGGCTCATCATCCATAAGTGTTTCCTCTCTTGGGACAATCTTATCAAGCGAGGGCTTTGTGGTCCCTCTAGATGTGTTCTATGTAATAATCAGGAAGAGACCATGGATCGCGTGTTGGACTCTTGCCCTTTTTCCGGTAACTTATGGGTCAGACTAGCTCTCCTTCGTAGAAGGACTGACCAAGTGCAAGGAAATCCTATTCAAACCATCAAAAACTAGAATGATAAGCCCTACCAAGACAATATCCTTATCGACTATGGATTTTAGCCCCAAGTTTTGTGGTCTGGGAGATTTGGAAGGAGCGCAATTTAAGAATTTTTGAAGATAAATCTAGAAATGAGGACATAGTATGGGCTAAGTGCAAAGGTCATATCTTGGAAACTCTCTTCTTCCACAACTAGTCAGAATAGGATTTCAAATCCGGTCAATCGGAGGCTACGATATTGGACAATTTGAATATCACACCTTGGCCTTTCAATATTAGCAACACCACTAGATCCAATGTCCCTTCGAGTCCAAACAAATGGAGTTTCCCACCAATTGGTTTTATCAAACTCAACATTGATGGCGCCTGTAAAGGAAATCCAGACCCGTTGTCTTTGGTGGAGTTTTTAGATATAGCTCAGGAAAAATAATCCACTTTTTCTTTGGAAATATTGGCCATGATATCAATAATGCAGCGGAATTAGCAGTGCTTCTCAATGGTCTCCAAATAGCCTCAATTTGGTCCCTTCTTCCATTGGTAATAGAAGGGGATTCTCAAATAATTATATATCTCGCCAGAAAAATTCAATGTGTATCCCAAATCAACAAACTTTCCCCAAGTTGGAGACACAATTATGCTCTTTCCTGAATGGTTGATCTCATATCTACATTGTGAGCCATTACCTTCCAGCATGTTCGAAGGAAAGCTAACGCGATGGCTGATCAACTAGATAATGAAGGTGTCTCAAGCAATTCCTTTATCCAAGACTTGGATCCAGCCTTGGTACCTGATACACCTCTCAAAACAGACTGCTTCACTCTAGCTAATCAGGATTTCCAAGCCTTGAATGCGGGATATTTTCCAACTCCTATGGCATGTGAGAAGACAACCATGGAGGCCACCTCCTCCCACCATGTGGAGTCCCATCAAAATCCCCGCCATGCACATTAAATAAGCCTCACTCACGATGAAAGCATCCTTCATATTGATGGTCATTTGAACTCTCAACATATCTCGCTTATGTACCATGGTTATCATTCCTCCTCCGTGTGAATTAATGGCCTCTATAGGCGTTGAATTAAACCCTCTTGGTAGGAATTATTTCCATACCCAAAATTTTAGCATCTGGAGGTCTGGTGAGGTTCATCCTCTACATTTGGATTGTCATTTGTTGTTTGCATGGGTCTGGCTCTCTAGATCGAGCACTTGGATTTTTTTTATTTTTTGTGCACTCGAGCTTCACTCTGCACCTTCCTGGATTCATTCTATGGAGAACATGGATTCTTGGTTTTTTGTACAGTTAAGGAATATGTCTCGGAGGGTTCGTGCTACCCCTTGTTGAGGTAGCGGTGGCTGCAGTAACTTGGGTAATCGTGATCAAGGAGGGGACAATGTCAATGGATATGACAATTCTATCCTTGGGCACCTAAGAACTATGATAGACGATTAGGAGGAGTAATTGGTGCTATAGAAAATGGTCAATCAGCAGACATGGGTTAGGCATAGACATTTTGTGATGGTGAAGAATATGCTTGCACACATTCTTCTGCACTCTTAGGAGCCTCTTCAGGGTAATAACCCCCCTCCTCCTACCTCTCAAGCTCCAACTATGCATTCTTCCTCCTCTCCAGCTTCTTACCATGTCTCCAAGTCAATGGAGCACAATGACACTCAGATTGAAAATGATCCTAAGCAACTAGAGGATTACAATAGCGTGGTGTCTACCAATGGTCACAAGCATAAGCATGTACAACACACAAGTCCTTTGAATTTCACCTCTCAAGAAAATAGAGCCACTTCCTTCTAAGGTCGCCAATGACAGTTCCTCAAGATACTGGGAGTTTCATTTCCCTATTCTAGAGGATAATCCCATTGAAGCAAACACCACCTGCAACTCCAAGTAATTGTGTAGTTTCTTTTCTTTTTCTTTATGTCATCGAGAACGTTGAATGTAATTTTGTTTTGGATCTGTCACCTATTTTTTCTAAGGGTTAATGATTAAGCAAGAAGTTGTTCCAATCTCACATTTTTGTAATAGGTTCAGTCCAACTTTACCAACAGTATTTTGTAATTTCATGTATGGACAAGACACCTTTATGTGACTGTTCTATCATCCCATGTATGGGAAGGTTTCCCAAGGCCCTAGTTTGAGTTTTTGGTTCTACAAGAAGCCACGGAGGGATCTCGGGCCTCCTGATTATCTTGTTCCTGTAATAATTTTTGTACTTTAATATAAATTCTCTCTACATATTACCAAAAAAAACATAGAAAATCTTACAAGATAAGATTCTTGGAATGTTATAACTCTGTTGGTACTAACATAGCATATTTATATGTGAATTGCATATTCCCATACCATAGTTAAATGGAAATGGTATTGTAACCCTCAAATCCATGTGACTCTTGTATCCCAATTTGATGGCGGATTCTACAATCCTCACCAACCTCATTTAAACACTCAGTCCTCGAACTTGGAGTGAAGCTCTATTTGGTTTCCAACTCAACTTGCTCGTACACAGATTCAATGTCTCAAAAATCCTTTGAGGGTTTGGGATTATTGCGGTGTCATTATCATTGAGTTTTCTAATGGGAGGGTTTCTAGTGTCTTGGTACCACCATGAAGAAGCCACATCTCCAAGCAAGGAGACAAGTGTACCACTTTCCCATCCAACTATCAAGCTAAAATCCTACAAGCTCGACCCTTTGTGAATTTTTTTCAGAACTAATGTGACCAAAATCACAATGTAGTAATATGTTGTAACACGTACCATAGAAAAGAAATGACATTATATTATTTTCAATCCAATGTGTGTTATCAAGGTTTGAAAAAAATCTAATAGCATTTTTCTTGTTGATACACAGTTGGAAATAAAACTAGTACCATAAATTATGCCAGTTGACAAAACATGTATCAAATTTTAAAATAAATAAATAAATTTGTGTTTTATAATTTACTTAAAAAAACAAAGAACCTACCACTCTTGGTAGACATGGAGATGTTGATGTGGTGAATTAGTGATGGTTTGGGAGGTGACATTTAGTTCATGTGTGTACAAATGATGGATTTAGGGTTTCATCACAATATACATTTGTCAAGAGAAATACTCGTATCAATTACTAGTGGATGTTTTTATAAACTTTCAAGACCACGATTAAGGTTTTATCCCTTAATCAAGCTCCAACACTCGATTGAGTTTCTAATCCTCAATCAAGGGTAAATTTAATTAACCCTATGTAAACTCCCAATCGAGTATATGCTTGATTAATTAGTTAGTGTGTGTGAAGTATTTTTGCTTCTATCCAAGTTATACTATATTATTATTCTGTTGCTCATTATACTGCATTGACCACTCTTCTTCTATTTTCCTGCTTAATCATAATTACTCTTGTGAGGTATACATCATCTTTTAGATCTGCTGTGAGGATTTTCACATGGTATCAGAGCATGTTGAGAGTATTGTTTGTCTCCATTCTTGAGAGTTTTTTGCAGGTTATTACCAAGATTTCGAGTGCAACAGTTTCTGCATCTTGCAGCAGTAGCAGTTGCAGATATTCTATATTGTTTTTGCAAGTCTTCTACAGCTTCTATGTATTCATCAGGAATTACTCCTCTTTCTCCATTCAACTATGATGAATGGAAACCAATAATGATAGCATACTTGAAGATCCATGATCTTTTTTATTGTTATTTTGAAAGAGAATTCGAATCCCCTGAAGAGAAGATTGACTGGTTAAATAAAGGTGACATGCAATTTGGAGAAATGATGTTTTCTTTGTCTGCATACCAGAGATTCCAATTCAAATACCGTAATGGTGTTGAAACTCCAAAGGAGTTATGGACTCCAAAAGAGATATGGGCTCACCTGGATGGAAAATTTGGCAGAGAGAATGAAGGACTTGGTCCCAACCCATTCGAAAGCAAACAAAGTGATGCATTTGGTCCCCTTGATGGTCTCTCAGATCATGCACCAGTATCATCTCACATTGAAGTTGTCCACAAAGAACTTGCAGATTCTACACTCATGCTCAAACTTTCTTCTCTTTCTGTGCCAGCTCACACTCTAGATATTGCAGAAGGTCCTAAATCCTATCTTGCACCAGAGTCTGTTGGTTTGCATCATGATCACATGATTATTTTGGAGGTCAAAACAGCTATTGAAGGTAATGCATTCGCTCCTCTCCAGCTATCTCCTCTTTTATACTACTATATGATCATAATTCCATGCTTTCAGAAGCTCATTGAAGAATATGGCCATTGCCATTCGCTTGGGAAGATTTATCATGCACCTATTGGTTTTGATCTCACCTCTCATGGTTCAAAGGAGATCTCAAGAAACCATGATTCATGTCTTGTATCTAATTTGGGTTCTAAGCAATTACTGCTTGGGAAAATTTCTCATGCATATGATAGTTTTGATCTCACCCCTGCTGGTTCAAAGGAGATCTCAAGAAACTGTTTTTTAAGTCTTAAATCTGATTTTGATTTCAAGCAAACATGTAATAGTTCTTTTTGGCATAATCTCACCCATGGTGGTTCGAAGGAGAAGGAAAAAGACTATATGCACATTCAAAAATTTGATCCTACCTCAACTGATTCAAATCACAGGTTCAAGGATCATTCTCATACTGTTGGATTTTTTCTCATCACATTCGAACTGAAGAGCAAGTACAAACACATGCTTTTTGAGCATGATCCACTTCTTCCCAAGAAGAAGATACCTCTAGACATATGACCAAGCATCACACCTACTTGAGTTTGGAGGATTTATTATTGTGTGTGACCTACAGTTTATTTTAAGGGGGGGTATTTTTCCCATGAGGTTTTCCCCATTTTCTCGGTTAATGGACTGTTCTTTATTATTATCATTCATTTGATTGTATTGGGTGACCTTTGGTCCTAGTTACCAGGGCCCAGGATGGATTAAGGGGGGGTGTTAAGATATTCCTATACTCCATCCTAGTCCTACCAACATTTCCATTGTTTGCATTTACAGTCATGCATGCAAATATTAGGTTTTGCATGCATTCCAGTCATCAACACCACCACCTAGCCCTTAGTGAGCTAGCCCCGAGAGCTTCTTTCCTTGCAGTTTTAGCCCTCCCAGTGACTAATGCGCCCTCTTTTGCTCCACTGCATGACAAAGGCACCTTCTTCACCTACCAGTCCAGCTATATTCAATTATATTCAGTTATCTTCAGTTACTTCCTTGATTTATGGATTAACTGACTCTTTACTGACCTTATCACTCCGATGGACCTCCAGTGAGACTAAACTGCCTGTTCTGACTCTAGTAAGCTCCTACTGCATCCTCCACTGAGCCTCCTTCATCCAGTTAGTGTATCCATGTGCTAGTTACATTCAGTTACACCTACTACACTCAGTTAGACTGACTGACAGTTGACAGTTACTTGTGCATTGATGACTCCACTAATGATCATGAGGACACCTAGTTGTGCTCCGATGACACTCCGGTGATCCTTTGATCACTCCATGAAGGCTAATTCGAATTGCCACCTTAGGCATTCGAATCCTCATGCTTGTACTACTTATTTTTCCATATTGTGATTAATTAGTTAGTGTGTGTGAAGTATTTTTGCTTCTATCCGAGTTCTACTGTATTATTATTCTGTTGCTCATTATACTGCATTGACTGCTCTTTTTCTATTTTCCTGCTTAATCATAATTACTCTTGTGAGGTATACATCATCTCTTAGATCTGCTGTGAGGATTTTCACAGTTTAATGTTGTATGAGAGATTTAAAAAATTCATTGTATGTTTATATATTTTAATGCAAAAATGTATATTAAATGTGTTATTAAAAATTTATTTATGCTTATTAGATGCACAACAAAAGAAAATTGATGTGAAAATGAAAATAGCCTAATCTAATTAAATAGACTAATTCATCTAATTGGACCGCAAGTTAGTACATGATGGTTATAAAATAAGGTGCAAAAGAAACATAATTGTATGTAGGGTAGACACCATAAATATGGATAGTTACAAGTTTCTAACGTAAGATTAATCTAAGAGATTATCGGATGCTACTATTTCCAAGTCTGTTGTTGGGATGAACACCAACTCTCAGGCCCGTAGAGCAAGTTTTCACAAGCCTATGGGTGATTAATGTTAGTGTTGTCCTTTAATGTTAGGGGGGTCGGGGGGGATTTTAAGGTTAGGTCCCTCAAGGGACTTTCTGAAACTACTAACCTGGATGTAATTTTAATTCAAAAGACTATGTGTTGAAGCTCGCAGGATGTGGATGTTTATTCTAGACTACTTCTTGGTTGGGAAGTGCGTGCTTTGGACTCAAATGATCTTTGAGGAGGATTATTGGCCATTTGGAATCTGATAACTATTGATTTCAATCCCTTTGGGACTTGTGCAGGTATTATCCTGGAGGGGAGGTTCAAAGGTTATGATAAAAAAATTTCCATTTTAAATTGTTATGGTCCCAATAAATATAGGGAAATTTTTTGGGATACAGTAGAGGCTAGTGGATTACTAAGAGATGCAAATATCATTATGGATGGTAACCTTAATTTCAATTTATCTTATTTTTAAATTTGGGGTTGTTTTTCTAGAGTGGATCCCCTATTTGATTATTTCCTCCAACTACTTCAGAGAGAAAATCTAGTTGTTGTAATTCCTGTCAAACTTGGTCCCACCTATAGGAATGGTAGGTGTGGTACAAATGGTATTAGTAAGAGATTGGATAGGTTTTTTTTAATTGTTGATGCCCTCATTGTCACGTCCCCTCCCATCCAACCAGCTAGATGGAGAGGATCGTGACGGTTAAACCGGGCATCTAGCCCCCATATCCATTCATTAAACAAGCATTCAAATTCAAATGAATAAAAATATAGACATACACAAATGCATAACAGATGTGATATTAAACTGGGCGTCTAGCCTTATGAAACGTTTAACCATAAGCATGAACATAATATAACAGAGATAGATGGAACTGTATGGTTTTAAGAAAATCACAGCGGAATATTAAGAATTTCACATCCATCATACATTTAAGATGTTCATCAAATAATTAATTGCAATTTAACACAAGAGAATACTTATCTTATACAAAAGTAATTCCATGCAACTGGCTATGCAACTGCAACGTTCCACCCAACCGTAGGCCAGTGTGCTCCTCAATCTCTCAGCACCACTGCCACCCCCGAGCTGGGCATGATCTCTACAAGGAACCAGGGAACAGCAGACTCACACATAGCCAAGCATACAACAAGATGAGCCAATCCAATCTGCAATTGGGTTTATCAGGCTGCTAGGACATGGCAGGGAAGAATTGCTAAGCTAGTATGCTCAACCACAGAGCTGAGGATGTCCCTCCCAGATCTATTCAGCTTGGCACTCACAATGCCTACACACCCAACACAAGGAAGTATTCTCTTCACTGCCACACAGTCCCTCAAGCCATACCTCCCTTTCTAGTGCTCTCAGGGTGTGCATAGAAAAGTATCCAAGCCCTCTTGATCTTCTTGAGAGGCTACACCCTCTACTAGGTTTATCAAGCCAGTTCTATCCACTACCAGTCCAAAACTTCAGCTCACAGGTTCAAACCAAAAACGAGAATGCACACAACAACAGAACACCATTATGGGGCAAGACAAAACGTTTTTACAGTGACAGGCAGGAAAATGATCCCCTAGACTTCAGAAAAACGTGGGAAGGTTAAAAACGAGCAATGGAGGTTTGGAGAAAACCCCAGGTAGCAGAAAACGTTTTTAGGAAAAACGCCCATGGCAAATCGGGGACAAAACGAACTCCCTACAGTCCCAAATCGCACCCCCTCCTTCCCAGCTACTATCCAAAACCAAAAAACGGGTTTTTGGGCAGGGAGAACCCTGCGTTTTTGCTCAAAAACGTGACTGTAACTCCCAACCTTCTCTACCTGCGTGAATCCCTGAAGACTGCCCATTCCTCATGGCTTTGGGCACCATTTCGTGGGTGGTTTCTTGCCCCTCAAGCAAAAACACGATTTTCCAAGTTGATGGCTTGCCCATGCACGAAAATGGCTTGCCCATACTCTTTCATTCCCTAGGCATTAACTGCCTTAACCAATTTCTTGGAAAAATTAAATGATTGGGTACATGAGACAAAATGGGTAGTTGGTGGTTTATGGGTTTCCCCATTGACACATGGATTAATACTATTGGCTCAAGGGTTTGAATAATTTCTCTCCCTATTCCTTGTAGAACCATGCCCCATCTCTTTTGTTGCATTGCATAGCCGGTTGTGGGTATTTTTCATTAAAATTCGTATTTACATGATGTCTTATATACATTGTGCCCATCTCGCACAAGAACCATAGGCATCTATTTTAATTGCCGATACATAAACGCTAAATCAATGGTGGGGCCTTGGCCTTGAGCTCCTCACCATGATTAAGTTACAATATTTACTTCATTTACAAAGGGGGTCAAAATGGGGACGTGACATACCCCTCCCCTTACATTAGCACTGTCCTCAGTGCTCATCAAAATTGAACAAAAATGGATATGCCACCCTCATGGCATCCTCCAGCTCCCATGTAGCCTCATCGGGACCGTAGTGCTTCCATTGCACCTTTACCTGTCCGATGGCTCGGTTCCGGAGCAATGTTACTTTCTTGTCTAGGATGCGCAATGGATCGGTTTGGAATTCTCCCTCGGGTTCCACCTGGATCACATCCCAATTAATCACATGGTTAGGATCATGTACATATTTCTTAAGCAAGGAGACATGAAAAACATTATGAGATTTAGTGCTAGCAGGAAATGCAAGTCTATATGCAACTGGCCCTATTCTTTCAAGCACTTCAAATGGCCCACAATATCTAGGTGATAGCTTGGCACAGCTCCCAAGCTTCAAGGAACTCTTCCTTGATCTTACTCTAAGATACACATGATCCCCAACATTGAATTCCCTATGCATTCTATGTTTATCTGCATAGCTTTTGTGTCTATCCTGGGCTGCTTTCAAATTTTGCCGGATCTTTGCAACCTCTTGTTCCATTTCCTTAAGCAATTCTGGCCCAAGTACAATGCGGTTCACTGGATTGTCCCAAGTCACTGGTGTCCTACACCTTCTGCCATACAAAGCTTCATACGGACTCATTCCCAATGATTCTTGATGCCCATTATTATATGCAAACTCTACCAGGTGTAAATAATCCTCCCACTTGGATGGCTTGTCCATTACATACATGCGGAGCATGTCTTCAAGTACCTGATTTACTCTTTTTGTTTGCCCGTCTGTTTGAGGATGGTACGCGGTGCTAAAGTTCAACTGTGTACCCAAATCTGCAAAGAGAGCTTTCCAAAAATTAGAAGTGAACTTGGTATCCCTGTCAGAAATTATCGCCTTAGGCAACCCATGTAATCTGAAAATTTCCTTCATGAAAATATCTGCAATGGCATCGGCTTTATGTGTGGACTTAACCGGTATAAAATGTGCTGCCTTTGTTAACTTGTCCACCACAACCATGATGGAATCATGTTGTCTCTTAGTCATTGGCAATCCTGTAATAAAATCCATGGAAATTATTTCCCATTTCCATTCTGGAATTGGCACTGGGTGCAATAAACCTGCTGGGTGTTGGTGTTCAACCTTCACCTGCTGGCATTCCATGCACTTAGAGATGTATTCAGCGATGTCCTTCTTCATACCTGGCCAAAAATAATATTTTCTTGCTGTAGCAATTGTTTTCTGATATCCTGGGTGACCAGAGTATGGAGCTTTATGGATCTCATCCATAACCATTTTCCTTAAATCTGCCGCATTTGGAATATAGACTCTATTCTTATAGGTAAGAACTCCGTCTTCCTCCAAATGATAACCTTCATACTTCTTGCCAAGGTCTTGCTGCTGCAATTTGTCCTTTATCCGCTCATACACTTCATCCTCAACCATATGGTTAACAATCTGCTGCTTCAAATCTGGTTGGCATGTACTAAGCGCTGCCACATACATTTCATGTACCTTCCTGCTGAGTGCATCAGCCACCTTGTTTTCTTTCCCTTTTATGTGCTTGATTTCGAAATCAAATTCACACAAAAATTCCAACCATCTAGCTTGCCTAGCATTTAAAGTTGGCTGATCAAACAAGTATTTCAGACCACAATGGTCTGTCCTTAACTCAAATTTCCTTCCCATTAAGTAATGCCTCCACATCTTTAAAGCATGTACTATGGCTGCAAGTTCTATATCATGAGTAGCATAGTTCTTCTCATGCTCCTTCAACTTTCTTGACTCATAGCATATCACGTGGTTGTCTTGCATAAGAACTCCTCCAAGTCCTTGATTGCATGCATCGGTACACACCACAAAGTCTTTTTCCGGATCTGCAATCTTCAAAATAGGTGCACTTGTAAGAAGATTCTTCAACCGTTGAAAACTTTCCTCACATCTTGGTGACCATTCAAACTTTATCCCCTTCTTTTGCAAAGAAGTGATCGGGTTAGCAACCTTGGAGAATCCTTCGATAAACCTCCTGTAGTAACCAGCAAGGCCCATAAAAGATCTCACATCAGTCACATTCCTTGGAGTTGGCCAATTCATAATGGCTTCAATCTTCTTAGGGTCTACAGATATACCTTCGTCGGAGATGATGTGACCCAAATAATGAATTCTATCTTTATAGAAGTCACATTTACTCAACTTTGCATACAGCTTATGCTCCCTTAGTAATTGCATTGTCATTCTCAAATGTTCTTCATGCTCTTCTTCATTCTTAGAATAGATGAGAATGTCGTCTAGGAATACCAGAACAAACTTGTCCAAATATTTGCTAAAAACATTATTCATGAGACACATGAATGTAGCTGGTGCATTTGTGAGACCGAATGGTACCACTACAAACTCATAGTGTCCATACCTCGTTCTAAAGGCTGTCTTATGAATATCTTCTTCTTTGATTCTTACCTGATGGTAACCAGACCTCAAGTCAATCTTTGAAAATACCTTTGCTCCTCTCATTTGATCAAAAAGGTCATCAATTCGGGGCAATGGGTATTTATTCTTCACTGTGACTTTGTTCAACTGCCTGTAGTCAATACATAACCTGAGTGTTCCATCTTTCTTTTTCACAAATAGAACGGGTGCTCCCCATGGGGATACACTTGGCCTAATATATTTCTTTTCCAGCAACTCTTGCAATTGCATCTTCAATTCTAGCAATTCCGGTGTACTCATCCTGTAGGGTGTCTTGGACACTGGTGCCGCTCCTGGCACAAGCTCAATTGTAAAGTCAATGTCTCTCTTTGGAGGGAGTCCTGGAATCTCATCAGGAAAAACATCCCTGAATTCTTGCAATACAGGATAGTCCTCCAATCTAAGAGTTTCACTCTCTGCTGCCTCTAAAACGTGAGCTGCATACAGTTGACATCCCTTCCTACAGAACTTCTTTAGTTGCATGGCTGAAACCTGTCTAACAGAAGTCACCTTTGGAATGCCTTTTACAACCCTCGGGTTTCCTTCCTCGTCCATGCATTCAAATGTCTTATTGTAGCAGTCAAGTTTAACCCTGTGTGCTTCTAACCAATCCATTCCAATGAGAATATCATAGGAACCAAGTGGCAAAATATTCAAATCCGCATAAGTGAATAGCCCATCCATCTCTAATGGACATTTCTCTACTATTTCACTAACTTTTCTCTTGGTTCCAGTGGCTAGTTGAACTAACCAGGATTTACTATGCTTTAATTTCTTGAAAGCACACATCTCAACAATTCTAGGAGTGACATAACTGTGAGTAGATCCAGGTTCAATCAAAATAGAAACAGATTGCTTAGCAATCTTACCTTCAACCTCAACCACAGTTGACTGATGATCTGCTTGGCGGTCGTCCACTGCTGCATAGATTCTAGGGATTGTCCTCGCCACTTGACCCACAGTTCCAGCTCCTTGGATGTTGTGAACTTGATTTGCATTCCCATTCCGATGTGGACAGTTCCTAAGCATGTGGTCTCCTCCACAACCCCAACATTGGAGCGGTTCTCTTGGCTCTTTTGGATCTCTCGGCTTGTCTCCCATCGTCCTGGTTGGCTTAGTCACAACCTGTGATGGCTGCCTTTGCTGATTCCTGAATTGAGGAGGCTTGAACCCCTTCTTCCTTTGATCAAACTTTTCATTTTTCTTATCCTTCCACGCCTTATGGAATTCTGGTTTGCTTCTGTTTTGATCAAAGCAATACTTGGCCTTTCTTATGGCCTCCTCTAGAGTTCGAGGTTCATCAAACTCAATTCTGTCTTTATATGACTGGGGCAGTCCACTTACGAAACGCTGAATTTTGACCTTATCATCTCGAATATACTTGACATACCTCAGCAGCTCCAAGAACTTGTTTGCATATTCTTCCATGGTCGATTGTCCCAATCTCAGCTCATGGAACTCTTTGATCTTATCATCATAGTACCTATCAGAGAGGTACTTCTGCTTGAAGTGTTTCTTGAACTGCTTCCATCCAATCTTCCTTTCGTTGATGTTCTTCACTTGCCTGGTGTGTTCCCACCATATAGATGCTCTTCCATTCAAGTTGAAGATGGCAACCCTTGCCTTCATATTCCCAGAGTAGTCTTGGACTTGGAAATATTTTCTCATCCCAAGAAGCCAAGCTTCAGCTTCTTGACCAGATTTTACCTCTCCGTCAAATGTAGGAGGTTTTGCCTTCTTAAATTCCCCATGTGAATTGTTCTTGTAGTGTTTCTTTCTCTTGTTCCTGTGGGACGAAGAACTTGAACCCTCAATGGATTCTTCAGAGTCAGATGATTCATTAGAAGAGATTTCTGGACTATATGTTCTATCTGTAGAAACTCTTCTTGGGCTACTGGCCCTTTTACGGGAATTTCTTCTAGAGCTACTCCCACCCCTTTCTAGATTTGATATCTGATGCCCAGAGTTTAGTTGCCTTTGGATGTCTGTTAAACTCTGCAGCATCGCGGCATTCAGCTGATTTTGTTCTTCTTGAGCTTTAATCATCCTTTCATTATCTTCCCTACAGCTTTGCAACTCCACCCTTAGGCTTCTCATGGTGGCTGCAACATCTGGAGGGGTCTCTTGATTTCTTCTCCCATTAGATTCTGTCTCAGCATTCTCAACCTGTATGTTCTCCCCCATGGCATCTGTCTCAGGCTCATAGGGATCCTGTGCATCATTCATGATGTGCATTTTCTTGGCCCAACCAAGATCCAAAATTTTTCCACTGTATTATCTAGAGTGTTACCCTGCTGTAACTGTGACTCTCTGAAATGTGTTCATCAACACAATTGTTAGCTGCATTACATTCTCAAAATTTACAAATTACTTCATGCACATGGGAAAACATTATGTTGACAATTCGTCAAATCACAACAACGAAACTATGAGGGGAAAAAGAAAAAGGGGGTCAAGGGGGCTTGCCCCCTTGTTTTTTTTTTTTTTTGTTTTGTTTTTTTTTTTTTTTTTTTTTACGAATCACGCCTCATCGGGCGATTCGCTGAATCCTGCCGCAACGGGCAGTTCGCGAAATCTGGCCGCGACGGCGATTCACAGATTACTCCCGCAACCGCGGGGAGGTTCGCGGTATGCTCCCGCAACCGCGGGGCGGTTAGCCATAGGCTTCCGCAATGAGCGGTTCCCCAGCTCGCCTCCGTTGCGGGGCGCTTCACTATAGGCTTCCGCAACTGCGGGCTGATTGGGTGAAGCCCTCCGCAACTGCGGGGCGTTTGGTGGAACCCTTCCGCAATTGCGGGGCGGTTTGGCAACGGCTTCCGCGCGGCGCGGTTCGGCAACGGCTTCCGCAATTGCGGAGCAGTTCGCCGAACGCTTCCGCAATTGCGGAGCAGTTCGCCGAACGCTTCCGCAATGGCAGGGCGATTTGCCGAACGGAGCCATTCGGCGAAGGCTTCCGCAGTTGCGGAGCCATTCGGCGAATGCTCCTGCAATTGCGGAGCCATTCGGCGAAGGCTTCCGCAGTACCGGAGCCGTTCGCGGAATGCTTCCGCTGGAATGCTTCCTTGATTTCGGGTGATTTTTCGGAATGATTCGGCGAAGTCTTCCGCAGTTGCGGAACGATTCGGCGAAGTCTTCCGCAGTTGCGGAACGATTCGCCGAAGTCTTCCGCAGTTGCGGAACGATTCGGCGAAGTCTTCCGCAGTTGCGGAACGATTCGGCGAAGTCTTCCGCAGTTGCGGAACGATTCGCCGAAGTCTTCCGCAGTTGCGGAACGATTCGGCGAAGTCTTCCGCAGTTGCGGAACGATTCGCCGAACTCTTCCGCGTTTCAGAACGATTCGCGGAATCCTTCCGAAATTTCGGAAGAGAATTCCTTCCGCAATTTCGGAAGAGAATTCTTTCCGAAAATTTCCGACACTTAGAAAAAATTTTCACTTAAAAACATTTTTCTCCGCTGTTTCGGAGCCATTGGCTGAATTCTTCCGCAACTTCGGGAAGGTTCGCGGAATCCTTCCGCAATTTCGGGAAGGTTCGCCGAACTCTTCCGCAATTGCGGGAAGGTTCGCGAAACCTTTCCGAAATTTCGGAACGACTTCCCGAAACGGCTTAAAACACAAAATTTTCAAAACAGTCTTAAGAAATTTTTTATAATTGCTATCAGATTTGGCCCATAGAGGCCCAATGCTGCAACGCAGCTCTGATACCATTCTGTCACGTCCCCTCCCATCCAACCAGCTAGATGGAGAGGATCGTGACGGTTAAACCGGGCATCTAGCCCCCATATCCATTCATTAAACAAGCATTCAAATTCAAATGAATAAAAATATAGACATACACAAATGCATAACAGATGTGATATTAAACTGGGCGTCTAGCCTTATGAAACGTTTAACCATAAGCATGAACATAATATAACAGAGATAGATGGAACTGTATGGTTTTAAGAAAATCACAGCGGAATATTAAGAATTTCACATCCATCATACATTTAAGATGTTCATCAAATAAGTAATTGCAATTTAACACAAGAGAATACTTATCTTATACAAAAGTAATTCCACGCAACTGGCTATGCAACTGCAACGTTCCACCCAACCGTAGGCCAGTGTGCTCCTCAATCTCTCAGCACCACTGCCACCCCCGAGCTGGGCATGATCTCTACAAGGAACCAGGGAACAGCAGACTCACACATAGCCAAGCATACAACAAGATGAGCCAATCCAATCTGCAATTGGGTTTATCAGGCTGCTAGGACATGGCAGGGAAGAATTGCTAAGCTAGTATGCTCAACCACAGAGCTGAGGATGTCCCTCCCAGATCTATTCAGCTTGGCACTCACAATGCCTACACACCCAACACAAGGAAGTATTCTCTTCACTGCCACACAGTCCCTCAAGCCATACCTCCCTTTCTAGTGCTCTCAGGGTGTGCATAGAAAAGTATCCAAGCCCTCTTGATCTTCTTGAGAGGCTACACCCTCTACTAGGTTTATCAAGCCAGTTCTATCCACTACCAGTCCAAAACTTCAGCTCACAGGTTCAAACCAAAAACGAGAATGCACACAACAACAGAACACCATTATGGGGCAAGACAAAACGTTTTTACAGTGACATGCAGGAAAATGATCCCCTAGACTTCAGAAAAACGTGGGAAGGTTAAAAACGAGCAATGGAGGTTTGGAGAAAACCCCAGGTAGCAGAAAACGTTTTTAGGAAAAACGCCCATGGAAAATCGGGGACAAAACGAACTCCCTACAGTCCCAAATCGCACCCCCTCCTTCCCAGCTACTATCCAAAACCAAAAAATGGATTTTTGGGCAGGGAGAACCCTGCGTTTTTGCTGAAAAACGTGACTGTAACTCCCAACCTTCTCTACCTGCGTGAATCCCTGAAGACTGCCCATTCCTCATGGCTTTGGGCACCATTTCGTGGGTGGTTTCTTGCCCCTCAAGCAAAAACACGATTTTCCAAGTTGATGGCTTGCCCATGCACGAAAATGGCTTGCCCATACTCTTTCATTCCCTAGGCATTAACTGCCTTAACCAATTTCTTGGAAAAATTAAATGATTGGGTACATGAGACAAAATGGGTAGTTGGTGGTTTATGGGTTTCCCCATTGACACATGGATTAATACTATTGGCTCAAGGGTTTGAATAATTTCCCTCCCTATTCCTTGTAGAACCATGCCCCATCTCTTTTGTTGCATTGCATAGCCGGTTGTGGGTATTTTTCATTAAAATTCGTATTTACATGATGTCTTATATACATTGTGCCCATCTCGCACAAGAACCATAGGCATCTATTTTAATTGCCGATACATAAACGCTAAATCAATGGTGGGGCCTTGGCCTTGAGCTCCTCACCATGATTAAGTTACAATATTTACATCATTTACAAAGGGGGTCAAAATGGGGACGTGACACTCATTATATCCTTGAATAGATTTAGATCTTTGGTAATCAATTCATCGATATCAGATCACTCTCCTATATGTTTACAACTTGATGGTGTGAATAGTATTCATAGATTTCCTTTTAAACTCAACCACATGTGGCTTCCAGATGAAGAGTTATGTTCTTTGGTAAAAAATAATTGGAATTTTGTCTCTATTCCCGAGGAGGATAATGCTATGAATAGGTTGGTTATCAAACTAAAATACTTAAAAAATAAGGTTGTCATATGGGAGAAAGAAAAGAGGCAGAAATCGAGACAGGAATTAGTAGATATTGAAGGTTTGATGGATCAAGTATTTGATTCTAACCCTTTTGGTATTTTTGCTGAGGAGGATAATAGGGTATTATTTGACTTGGAGAATCATAAAGATACATTACGTAAGCAGGAGGAGATGACATGGATATTGAAAAGTAGGGCTATTTGGATATCCCAAGGAGACAACAATACAAATTTTTTTTACAGGTATGCAAATTATAGGAGGAATCTTAATTCCATTTAGAATTTGAAAGATGGAAATGGGAATCTGATACATACATAAAAAGATTTAGAATGTGTTTCTAATTTTCATTTTGCTAATAATTTTAAGGATATTTGTAATAGTCGCATAGCTTTGTAGCTCGAAGTGATTAGTAAATTTCCTACCTTCTTGTGTACTGAAGAAGGCCTACAGATTGGGAAACCTATAATTTTGGAGGAAGGTGAGGGGGTATTAAATATTTTTGCTAAATACAAGAGTCCCATGCCTGATGGATGTCTTGTAGAACTCTTCCTTTCTTTTTTTATTTGATGGGAAATGATCTATTGGAGATGCTTGAGACTTCTAGAACTGGGGGATTTGTTTCTGGAGCTATCAATTCTACATTCATTTCTCTCATTGCAAAATGTAGCAGACCTGAGAATTTTATGATTTTAGGCCTATTTCTCTTTGCAACCTTGTTTACAAAATCATCTCTAAGATCATATCCAACATGATGAGACCAAAATTGGCTGAAATAATGACTAAGGAACAATTTGGATGCTTAGCAAATAGGAAAATTCTAGACGTAGTGGGAGTTACTCATGAATGTTTACATTAAATAAAGTAAAAAAATATGGAGTCCTTAATTATGGAAATGGACCTTGTAAAAGCTTATGATATAGTAAATTGGGTATACTTAAGATTTATCCTTCTGTAGATTGTTCTTACTTTATCTGTGACCAATTGGGTAATGGAATGTGCCTCTTCTGCTTGTTTTGTTGTTCTTATTAATGGATCCCCTACCAAGTTCTTTAAATGTTCTAGGGGACTCAAACAAGGAGGCCCTCTTTCTCCTCTATTGTTTCTATTGGTAATTGAAGGTTTCAATAGATTGATTTCAGCTGCAAAATATGAAGGAAAGTTGAACGGTATTAAAATTTATTTTTCAATGTTCATTTTCATTTATTATATCATTATTTTATGTAGCTTCGAGTATGGAGGTGAGTACTACAAAATTTGTTTTCCTCAAGAATGAGGTTAATGAAAATATTATTTCTTAGATTGTTACATTTCTTCCTTTCAAAGTGGAAGATATGAATGATGGATTCAAATATCTAGGATATTTTTCGAAACCTAACAACTATAGAGTAAAGGATTAGATGTGGCTAGTCAAAAAAATGGAGAAGAATATTGAGAATGGAGCTTATAAGATGCTATCATTGGGAGGGGGCTTACATTAGTTAAATCTATCTTGGTTGGGATTTCTGTGTGTTGGTTTTCTTTGGAGCGGGTGCCTTAGTCGATTCTATAGTTGATCAGAAAGAAGATGTTTAATTTCCTTTGGTTTGGCTTTGTGTTGGGGAATAAAATCCACCTAGTAAGTTGGGACAAACTTTCTACACCTAAATCCATGGATGGCTAGGATATTAAAAATTCACTAGTTTAATATTGCTTTGAGTATGAAGAGTATGTGGTGAGGACTCTTTGGGACAGGTTTATGGTGTGATGTACTCAATGCAAAGCATCTTAAAGGTAATCCTATCAAATGGATTACGAACTCTGTTAAATGTGTTTGTGATGTTTCCGATTTATAGAATGGTATTGTGAGGGATTTCTCTTGGATTAGCAGAGTCCTATCTTGGAAAGTAGGTAATGAATCACAAGTTCTTGCTAGGATTTACCCTATTATTGGAAATGAGGAAACTTCATTATCTCTCCTTTTCTACTGGATTATCTGGCTAAGCTTGTTTTTCTTACCTTAGCACATATCAAAATACCTCACTGGTTGAGGAAATCATATTCATATTGGTTAGTTGCAAAGGATCTAAGTCATGATAGTCATTGGGTAGAAGAGTGGAATGCCTATATTTTTATTTGAATAAAGTTGGGATCAGACTTAGAGTAAAGGATGATGAATTAGTGTGGTTTTTGAAAAATTCCACTGGTCAAGTCTGTGTTAAGTTTGCATATGTTGAAATAGCCAATATGCACTCTAAATATGATTCAAAGTGATGTTATGCCAAACTTTGGAAATGGTATATGCCAATGAAACTCAAGTGCTTATTTTGGCTTACTTTAGAAAATTGTTTATTGACTTGGGATAATCTCTTACGTAGGGGTTGTTCTAGTCCAAATATATGTATACTTTGCAAGAAAGAGTGTGCATCTTTTAATCATATGTGTGTTCACGATGCGTATAACATAAGGATTTGGCAGATTGTTTCTGATGAGCTTCATGTCTCACTAGATTGGGGTACCTATTCCATGGAAAAAATATTGAGCAATGGGTTAGAAAGTATCCTTCTCATAAATGGTTTTCTGTCTTCATCTGTTGGGACATTTGGGTTTCTAGGAACTTCGCACTTTTTGAAGACAAATTTTTGAATGTTTATGCCAGTTGCTTGAGGATTTTGAGTATGTATAATGAATATGCTACTATTGAAAAAAGGAAAAAAGACCCGACAAGTTACAACTCCTCCTGTATCGTCCTATGTTGTGGGATACTTCGATGGTGCTACTCAAAAGAGCACCTGTGGAGCTAGTATTCTACTAAAGATTAATGATGACCATTATTTCAGACTCTGGATGAATTGTGGGCTAAGAACTATTACTAAAGCTAATTTAATGGCATTATGGTGCTTACTCAAATTTGCTTCTACACTTGGTATTGCCACTCTTTAGGTTCTTGGTGACTCTATGGTCATTGTGAAATGGGAAAAAAAAATGGAATTTGCAAGTTCTCCCCTTGAAGCAATGGTGTTCTAGAATTGATACTCTTATGCAATCATTCATGTACATTACTATTGACCATGTTTACATAGAGATAAATACTATTGCAAATGGACTATCTAAATCAACCAATGATGGGCCTGAAGGTATTCTACATTTTGAGTTTGTGGAAAGCTCTCTTTCACATAAAGGCTTTGTTTTCTAT